>CM042688.1:20293739-25293739 GCA_023614405.1 Avena insularis | reverse complement strand
AAATTCCTCTCTTGGCTCATCTTGCAAAACCGCGTGTGGACGGCGGATAGGTTGGAAAAAAGTGGATGGCCCAACGAGAGAGTGTGCCCCTTTATGCTGATGTGTCAATGAATCGGCCCGCCATCTACTTCTTCACTGTCGCTACTCCATCCGTCTTTGGGGTATGATAAGAGCTGACTACATCTTTAAGACTGCGATCCTTCATCTTGGGGAGATTTTAATGATTTTGAGTTTTGGTGGAATCATCTAGTTCACTCTCACCGGTCTAGATGCAAAGAGATGGCGTCATTAGTAATGCTTGTCTCTTGAGAGATTTGGACAGAGCGAAATGCAAGGATCTTCAGGAAGGTGTCCACCATGCCCACGACGGGTTTTGCGAGAATCTTGACGGAAGGTAGAGATTGGGTGACGGCGGGTGCCAAACATTTGGGTCATTTACTACCGGGAGATTAGGCTATGTACTGTGCTGATGGTTGGTTCTGTAACTTTAAAACCTTTGTTTGAACTCCTTCTCTATTAATAATTAAGGAGAATCTTTTGCCTTTCTTTCAAAAAAACAAGACCATATTGCACCCATAAAATTGAGTGTGGTAGAACCACTAGGAAAAGACCTATAGAAAAAATGTATTGCCGGTGGTACATTTAGTTCGCAAGCATATATTTACGTGTAGAATACAAAAATGCGTTTCCACAGGTATTTGTTTGATTTTTTGCAAAAAGTATTTACTTGATATTATTATTGCAGATATTCCTCTTCCATTCTCCAAAAAAATGATTCTTTGTAATCTTGATCAAACGTTAAAAGCTTGTCCTACGACAAAACTTACAGGGCTTATATTTTGGAATGAAGGAAGTAGTGTTGGACTTTTGGTTTGTCGACTCATTTTATAGATGGTTTTAGGTTAGGACGGAGTCGTGGGCGAAAAAATCGACGACATCAGAGCAATGAGGAGGGGATGCGCACTCATGGTGCGGCTAGCGTATCTGGTCATGTCGTGGGCCTCCAATTGGCCCTCCTCTGGATCCAAGTGAGGTTCAGGTGCTATAGGCCTTCCTTCTGATGAAAAACTTCGGTAGGAAACATTTCAGGTCAATTTGACTCCGTGAAGGTCGCTGAAAGTAAAAAATATGCAAAATAAGGTTTTCCTATCCGTAGAGTTATAATATTATAAAGAGATTTTTATTTTCGTACCCTCGGTTCGTTAGTTGTACTCAGTTTTCCTCAGCCACTTAGTTTTTCCTCCCTTTTGTACATCTCCTTATACGAAACTCTCACATGGTCTAAACTAGCCGTCCATCAGTCTTGCTGTTACATGCTGACAAGTGGGGCCGCGTTCAGTCGGGTCCCGTAGTGGACCCTGGCCGTTACGTGCTGACAAGTAGGGCCGTGTTCTGTCGGGTACCATAGTGTACCCTTGCCGTTACATGCTGACAAGTGGGGCCGCGTTCAGTCGGTTCCCGTAGTGGACACCTCTCTCAACTTATTCAAATCAACATCGGACCCACAACTTATCCACGTGACGACGGACCCACAGTTTATCTACGTGAGCGCCAGACCCACAACTTACCCAGGTTGGCATTGCAAGATGGGACCCCGAGCCAGCCCCATGAAGGAAATATGCCCTGAGAGGCAATAATAAAGTTGTTATTATATATTCCTTATACATGATAGATGTTTATTTTACATGCTAGAATTGTATTGATTCGGAAACATCAATACATGTGTGTTTAATAAACAAAAGGGTTCCTAGTCATGCCTCTCTTATAGACTAGCTTGTTGATTAACAAGATGATCAAGGTTTCCTGATCATGGACATTGGATGTTGTTAATAACAAGGTCACACCATTGGTGGAATGATGTGATGAACATTCATCCGAAGTATAGCATTACGATCAAGTCATTATGTTTATATTGCTATAACATCATACGAAGTAATCTTTATCCTTATACCATGAGATCATGTTAATTGCTAACACCGGAAGAGTATCTTGATAACATCAAACGTCGCACCGTAACAGGGTGACTATAAAGATGGGTTCAGTACTACGAAGGTGTTATGTTGAGGCTCATGGATCAAGAGTGGAATTTATCAATCCAGATGACGGATAGATATACTCTGGTCCCTCTCGGTGATATCACATTAGGATAGCTTGCAAGCAAGTGATGTGATCACTAGAATGTTATATCACGGGAACGAGAAAAGAGTGCATGTCGGTAACGAGATCAAACTAGATATGGAGATACCGATGATCGAATCTCGGACATGTAATATATCGAGAGACAAAGGGATTTAGTTACAAGCGTTAAAGGTTCTCACGATCACAGAACTCATCGTTGAATGTGCAGGAGTCAGTATGGATCTCCAGGTCCCGCTGCTGATTATTGATCGGAGAAGGGTCTCGATCATGTCTGCATTATTCGCGAACCATAGGGTGGCACACTTAAGAGTTACCGGACACCATTTTGGAGCACATATATTTCAGACGAAAGAATTGCAAAGCGCAAGAATTGTTTCAATCGAAACCGGAAATCGTTTCGGGTGAAATTGCAGAAGGTGGTTCTGCATGTGATATTGAAATATTGCAAGGGGATATATGTGAATGTTTGTTGATTAAAGTAATTAACAAAATTCTGAATAAATTTTATAAAAAGAGTTTTATTAAATGAGAGAGCATTAAATTTGGAGAAATTTAATGCATTTAAAGTGGAGACTTTAAAAGGGAATGTGAAGAGGCATTTTAATGTGGAGGTGTTACCACCACATGAATGGGGGAGGTGAGGGGTCACCCCCCATGCGCCAGCCATGGAGAGAGGGGGCACCCCCTCCTCCTATAAAAGGCTACCCATTCCCTCCTTCATCCTCACATCTCCTTGTGAAGTATCTCTCTCCCCCTCTAGAATTATTCCCCCATGGTCTCGGATTAGCGAGATACATGTTCCCGGTGGCATTTTGTCTAGAAAGAGTTGCTACTTCCGCTGGATCGCTAGAGCGAGGAGGTGGAGGTTGTCCGGTGGCTTGAACGTGTGTGCGAGTGCGGATGCGCTGCTGAGTTGCGGCGCTCGGACTTCCTCACGATCTTGAGATCGGCAAGTGTACGACTACATCAACCACGAGTTCCTACTCGTTAACAAAGCTCGTTGTCTACGAGGGTAAGTTCTCGTTAGATGTATGTCCACCCTTTTCTTTGTACCTAGTAGATAGATCTTGGCGTGTAGTTCACACCGTAGGAATTTTTTTGTTTTCTATGCTGCGGACCCAACAGTGGTATCAGAGCCTGATCTATGCGTAGGTGCTTAGCACGGGTAGTACACATATGTTGATATGTGGGGGATGATGATCATATTATTGCATCTTCTATGTATTTTGGATATTGGTGGCATAGTGGGATGAAGCGGCCCGGACCAACCTTACATGTCATCGTACATGAGATCGGTTCCACGACTGACATGCAACTTGTTTTGCATAAGTGGCTGGCGGGTGTCTGTCTCTCCTACTATAGTCAATATCTGATTTACAACGAGTTGCTAATAACTTAGTTATCCTCGTTGTGTTTCATGTTTGTAGGTGAGAACGGTTCTATCTCCGAAAACCCTAAGCCACGTAAAACTTGCAATTGATAAATTAGAGGCGCCTAGTTTAGATCGTTGCTGGGCTAGTGTATTGATATGGTATTGTTGTAAGTAGATGTATGGTAGATACTCTTACAACACAGTCAACATGTAAGTTCCATAGACCTTGGCCTTACACACAAAGGAATGATAGAGATCATACCACGATGCAAGTGATAGAGATCAAATGCATGGACCATATCATCTCACTTTGCACATTAGATGTTAGCATCTTATACTGCTAGTTTGGCGCGTTTGGTAGCATTATAAGATGATCCCTCATTTAGATATCAAGATAAAAATATGTTCTTCCTTGAGTATGCACCGTTCTATGGATCGTGTTTCGAGACATCACGTGATGATCGGGTGTACTCGAATCTACGCTTTCATAGGAACGGGTGTAAGACAGTTTTACACACGCGAATACTAAGGTTCTTACTTGGCAAGCCTAGCATGTACAGACATGGCCTCGGAACACGGACCGAAAGGTTAAGCATGAGTCATATGGTTGATATGATGCCCATATAGATGCTCGCCTTTGAAGCTATATCAACTCACGTGATGATCGGACTTGGTATAGTGGATTTGGTTCATGTAATCACCAAAAGGACACGAGGGATGTCGTTTTTGAGTGGGAGTTCATTAGTAATTTGGATTAGTTGAACTCAATCTATCATAAACTTAGTCTAAATAAACTTTACAAATTCTGTTGTAGATGGCACCACCTGCTTTTAATTTCAATGTGTTCATGGAGAAAGAGAAACTTGCTGCGAATGGTAGCAACTTCACCAACTGGGCTATGAATTTGAGGATTCTCCTCATTGCTGCACAAAAGCAATATGTGCTAGATGCGCTAGGCCCCCCCAGCTCGATGCCTGACGAGGAAAAGAATGTCTATGTGACTCGTCAGGAGGACCACAACATAGTTCATTGCGGCATACTATATGGGCTAGAGCCAGAACTTCGAAAGCGTTTCGAAAATGGCAATGCCTTTGATACCATGGGAGAATTGAAAATGATTTTCGATACCCATGCTGCCGTAGAGAGTTATAATGCTACAGAAAAGTTCTTTAGCTGCATGATGGAGGAAAACAGCTCCGTTAGTGAGCACGTACTCAAAATGTCTAGGTACGCCGATAAGCTTGTGTCCTTGGGAATAACGATTCCCATTGACTTAGGCATACATCATGTTCTCCAATCTCTGCCACCTAGCTACAAGAGCTTCGTGATGAACTATAATATGCAGGGCATGAAGAAGTCTCTTCCCGAGCTTCTGTCAATGCTTAAGACTGCAAAAGTGGAGATTAGGAAAGAACATCAAGTGTTGATGATCAATAGGATCACCGGTTTCAAGAAGGACAAGAAAGGCAAGCACAAGGGAAAGAAGGGTGGGAAGTCTGTTACCACGCTTGAAAAGAAACCCCGGGCTGGCCCTAAGTCTGACACCGAGTGCTACTATTGCAAGGGGACTGGCCATTGGAAGCGCAACTGCCCCAAGTATTTGGCGGACAAGAAGTCCAGCAAGGCAAACAAAGGTATATGTGATATACATGTTATTGATGTGTACTTGACTAGTACTCGCAGTAGCACCTGGGTATTTGATACCGGATCGGTTGCTAATATATGTAACTCGGTTCAGGGGCTACGGAACAAGCGACAGCTAGCAAGGGATGAGGTCAGGATGCGGGTCGGTAATGGATCAAGAGTTGATGTGATCGCCGTTGGGACGCTACCTCTCCATTTGCCATCGGGATTAGTTATAAACCTAAATAATTGTTATTTGGTGCCTGCACTGAGCATGAACATTGTATATGGATCGTGTTTGATGCAAAGTGGTCATTCCTTTAAATCTGAAAACAATGGTTGTTTGATTTATAAGAATGATATCTTTTATGGTCATGCACCTATGTTGAATGGTTTATTTCTGTTGGATCTCGATAGTAATATTACGCACATTCATAATGTTAATGCTAAAAAGATTAAACTTGATGATGATATGTCTACATATATGTGGCACTGCTGTCTAGGTCATATTGGCGTTAAACGCATGAAGAAACTCCATTCTGATGGAATTTTGGAATCACTTGATTTTGAATCATTTGATACATGTGAGCCATGCCTTATGGGCAAGATGACTAGAACGCCGTTTTCCGGTTCAATGGAATGGGCGACATATCTATTGGAAATCATACATACTAATTTGTGTGGACCAATGAGTGTGTCGGCGCGAGGTGGATATCGTTATTTTGTTACTTTCACGGATGATTTGAGTAGATACGGGTATATCTATTTGATGAAACACAAGTCTGAAACTTTTGAAAAGTTCAAGGAATTTTAGAATGAAGTGGAAAATCATCGTAATAGAAAGATCAAATTTCTACGGTCCCGCGTGGAGGAGAGTATCTAAGTTACGAGTTTACCACACATGAAAGAGTGTGGAATAGTTTCACAACTCACGCCTGGAACACCACAACGTAATGGTGTGTCGAGCAACGTCGTACCTTATTGGATATGGTTCGATCTATGATGTCTCTGACTGACTTACCTCTGTCATTTTGGGGTTATGCACTGGAAACAACTGCATTCACTTTAAACCGGGCACCATCTAAATCCGTTGAAACGACACCGTATGAATTATGGTTTGGAAACAAACCTAAGCTGTCATTTCTTAAGGTTTGGGGATGCGATGTTTATGTGAAGAAACTTCAACCGGATAAACTCGAACCCAAAGCGGAAAAATGCGTCTTCATAGGATACCCTAAGGAAACAATTGGGTATACCTTCTATCACAGATCCGAGGGCAAGGTTTTTGTTGCCAAGAATGGATCCTTTCTTGAGAAGGAGTTTCTCGCGAAAGGTGTGAGTAGTCGAAGGTAGAACTCGAAGAGGTTATTGAACCTTCTCTTCATGGAATGGCGAGTGGCGTAGCACCGGAAGTTGTTTCTGAGTTGACTTCACCTGATGAAGAGAGAGCTAATTATAATGATCATGAAACTCCAAAAGAGGACACTACCATACCTCGCAGGTCAAGCAGGACACGTGTAGCTCCTGAACTGTACGACAATCATGTTGTGAATTTCATGGTTGATGAAATGGATGACCCTGCGACGTATGAAGAAGTGATGATGAGCCCGGATTCCAACAAATGGCTAGATGCCATGAAATCCGAGATGGAATCCATGTACGAGAACCAAGTTTGGAACTTGGTGGACTTACCTCACGACCGAAAGGCCGTTGAGAATAAATGGATTTTCAAAAGAAAAACTGATGCTGATGGTAATGTGACCATCTATAAGGCTCGACTTGTCGCAAAGGGATTTCGACAAATTCAAGGAGTTGACTACGATGAGACATTCTCTCCCGTAGCGATGCTTAAGTCGGTTAGGATTATGTTAGCAATTGCTGCATATTTCGATTATAAAATATGGCAGATGGATATCAAAACTGCGTTCCTCAATGGTAAGATTGAAGAAGAGTTGTATATGATACAACCTAAGGGTTTTGTCGATCCTAAGGATGCTAATAAGGTATGCAAACTTCAGCGATCCATCTATGGACTGAAGCAAGCATCACGGAGTTGGAATCTCCGCTTTGATGAGGTGATCAAAGAGTTTGGATTTGTCCAAACTTATGGAGAGGCTTGTATTTACAAGAAAGTGAGTGGGAGCAATGTGAATTTCTGATATTATATGTGGATGACATATTATTGATTGGAAATGATATAGATCTTTTAAACAGTGTTAAAAGTTATCTAAACAGCAAATTTTCAATGAAAGACCTTGGTGAAGCGTCATATATATTAGGCATTAAAATCTATATAGATAGATCAAGGCGCCTAATTGAGCTATCGCAGAGTACATACCTTGATAAGATATTAAAGAAGTTTAATATGGACGAAAGTAAGAAGGGGTTCTTACCTATGTTGCAAGGCAAGACATTGAGTAAGACTCAAAGTCCGGCTACGGCGGAAGAAAGAGAGATGATGGATAAGATCCCCTATGCCTCGGCCATAGGCTCTATTATGTATGCCATGCTATGTACAAGACCGGATGTGGCACATGCTATTAGTTTGACTAGTACGTACCAATCTGATCCAGGTTCGGAACACTGGATAGCGGTAAATAACATCCTCAAGTACTTGAGAAGAACTAAGGATATGTTTCTTATATACGGAGGTGAAGAAGAGCTAGTCGCTAAGTGTTATATCGATGCTAGCTTTGACACCGATCCGGATGACTCTAAGTCTCAATCCGGATATGTATTTCTCTTGAACGGAGCAGCAGTTAGTTGGAGGAGTTCCAAACAACCTGTGGTGGCTGGATCAATGACGGAGGCGGAATATGTTGCTTGAGCGGTAGCGAGAAGCGATTTGGATGAAAGAGTTCATTACGGAACTAGGTGTGGTTCCCAGTGCATTGGACCCGATGGTGATCTATTGTGACAATAATGGAGCCATAGCCAACGCAAAGAAACCGAGGTCTCACAAGAATTCCAAACATATTAAGCGCCGGTTTCACTCCATCCGCGAGCATGTGAAGGATGGAGATATAAAGATTTGTAAAGTACACACGGACCTAAATGTAGCAGATCCGTTGACTAAAGTTCTCCCTAGGGCAAAACATGATCAACACCAGAACTCCATGGGTGTTAGATTTATCACTATGTGAACTAGATTATTGTCTCTAGTGCAAGTGGGAGACTGAAGGAAATATGCCCTCAGAGGCAATAATAAAGTTGTTATTATATATTCCTTATACATGATAGATGTTTATTTTACATGCTAGAATTGTATTGATTCAGAAACATCAATACATGTGTGTTTAATAAACAAAAAGGGTTCCTAGTCATGCCTCTCTTATAGACTAGCTTGTTGATTAACAAGATGATCAAGGTTTCCTGATCATGGACATTGGATGTTGTTAATAACAAGGTCACACCATTGGTGGAATGATGTGATGAACATTCATCCGAAGTATAGCATTACGATCAAGTCATTATATTTATATTGCTATAACATCATACGAAGTAATCTTTATCCTTAGACCATGAGATCATGTTAATTGCTGACACCGGAAGAGTATCTTGATAACATCAAACGTCACACCGTAACAGGGTGACTATAAAGATGGGTTCAGTACTACGAAGGTGTTATGTTGAGGCTCATGAATCAAGAGTGGAATTTGTCAATCCAGATGACGGATAGATATACTCTGGGCCCTCTCGGTGATATCACATTAGGATAGCTTGCAAGCAAGTGATGTGATCACTAGAATGTTATATCACGGGAACGAGAAAAGAGTGCATGTCGGTAACAAGATCAAACTAGGTATGGAGATACCGATGATCGAATCTTGGACATGTAATATATCGAGAGACAAAGAGATTTAGTTACAAGCGTTAAAGGTTCTCACGATCACAGAAGTCATCATTGAATATGTAGGAGTCAGTACGGATCTCCAGGTCCCGCTGTTGATTATTGATCGGAGAAGTGTCTCGATCATGTCTGCATTATTCGCGAACCGTAGGGTGGCACACTTAAGAGTTACCGGACACCATTTTGGAGCACATATGTTTCAGACAAAAGAATTGCAAAGCGCAGGAATTGTTTCAATAGAAACCGGAAATCGTTTCGGGTGAAATTGCAGAAGGTGGTTCTGCATGTGATATTGAAATATTGCAAGGGGCTATATGTGAATGTTTGTTAATTAAAGTAATTAACAAAATTCTGAATAAATTTAATAAAAAGAGTTTTATTAAATGAGAGAGCATTAAATTTGGAGAAATTTAATGCATTTAAAGTGGAGACTTTAAAAGGGAATGTGAAGAGGCATTTTAATGTGGAGGAGTTACCACCACATGAATGGGGGAGGTGAGGGGTCACCCCCCCATGCGCCGACCATGGAGAGAGGGGGCACCCCTCCTCCTATAAAAGGCCACCCATTCCCTCCTTCATCCTCACACCTCCTTGTGAAGGATCTCTCTCCCCCTCTAGAATTATTCCCTCATGGTCTCGGATTAGCGAGATACATGTTCCTGGTGGCATTTTGTTTGGAAGGAGTTGCTGCTTCCGCTGGATCGCTGGAGCGAGGAGGTGGAGGTTGTCCGGTGGCTTGAACGTGTGTGCGAGTGCGGATGCGCTGCTGAGTTGCGGTGCTCGGACTTCCTCGCGATCTTGAGATCGGCAAGTGTACGACTACATCAACCACGAGTTCCTACTCGTTAACAAAGCTCGTTGTCTACGAGGGTAAGTTCTCGTTGGATGTATGTCCACCCGTTGCTTTGTACCTAGTAGATAGATCTTGGCATGTAGTTCACACCGTAGGAATTTTTTTGTTTTCTATGCTGCGGACCCAACACCCCGCGCCCGCGCCCGTGCCGTTGCCCCCCCTTTCTTCTTCTTCTCCGGTGAGGATGGCCCTTTGTCTAGCTTCATTTTCATATAGTGAAATGTAATACATATACGAAAATTATACACATTTGAACTCTTTTAAATCGCACTTAGGACATGATAATGTTGTGCTAATAAAATCCTGATCATTTATCATTTTCATGGTGTGAAATATAATGCATAAAGTTACGTATATGAAAATTATACACCTTTGAACTCTTTGAAATCACACTTAATATGTGATAATGTCATGCTAAGAAAATCTTGAGAGATTATCATTTTCATAGAGTAGAATGTAATGCACAGAACTTGCATATGCCGAAATTATAAACCTTTGAACACTTTTAAATCACACTTAATACGTGATAAATATGTGCTAATATTTTTTTTAGAGATTTTTGTTTTCTCCTCTATTTTCATAGAGTGGAATGTAATGCATAAACTTGCATATATGAAGTTTATACACTTTTGAACTCTTTGAAATCACACTTAATACGTGATAATTTTGTGCTAAGAAAATCTGAGAGATTATTATTTTCATATAGTGGAATGTAATGCACAAATTTGCATATACGAAAATTATACACCTTTGAACTCTTTGAAATCGCACTTAATACGTGATAATATTGTGCTAAGAAAATCTTGAGACATTGTCATTTTCATATAGTGGAATGTAATGCATGAACTGGCATATTCGAAAATTATACACCTTTGGACTCTTTGAAATCGCACTTAGGACATGATAATTTTGTGCCAATAAAATCCTGATCATTTATCATTTCCATGGAGTTAAATATAATGCATAAACTTGCGTATATGAAAATTTTAAACCTTTGAACACTATGAAATCGCACTTAATAATAAGATAATGTTGTGCTAGCAAAATTTTGAGAGATTACCATTTTCTCCCCCATTTCCATAGAGTGGAATGTAATGTATAAACTTGCATATACGAAAATTATACACATTTGAACCCTTTAAAATCTCACTTAATACGTGATAATATTATGCTAAGAAAATCTTGAGAGATTATTATTTTCATAGAGTGGAATGTAATGCACAAATTATACACCTTTGAACACGTTCTATTCAAATTATATTCAAGTTCATTTGTTTATGGAGTTAAAGTACCAGTGGCAAACTCGTTATTTTGCATGGATAGAGGGGTGCCACCGACAGATATAGGGCTTATCCTATCCGCTAGATCACAGAGGATCAACGGTTGGTGGGCACGATCCGCGTGACAACTGTCTCAACCAATCAGAGCGTAGCAGCGAATATGAGCACAGGTGTGAGAGATTGTGACTAAGAGAGGGGATACTGAGTAGAACTTAAAACCCAAGGGCAAAACTGAGTAGAACTTAAAAACCAGGGGTAAGACTGACAAAGGGATTCAAATAGAAAATAGAAAAGATTTAAAAAATGGAAAATGCATCTTTTATACAATAAAATACATCTTGGCATACATAAAACTATTTGCAATTCAAATATACACCAGTTTGATAATTATTGTCTCATTCAGACAAACTATGTTTTGGGGTGGGATGTTTTGGGAAGAGACTTGAATAGAAAGCCATGAACCTTCATAGATAGTAGGTGATTTGAGAAGTGGTGATTTAGGTTAAAACTTGATTTATATGCATTTCTTATGGTGGCAGGTCACATAATAAGACTCCTTGGGTAGATACCACTATGTTTTGATCTTTTTGAATTTGTTGTGCATAAAAATACTCAATTAGCTAGCTAAAACCTATTTGTTGACTCTCTGTTGACCACCCACCGGAGGGTAAAACTGAGTATATTGCACATGGCAGTGTTAGTACTAGAGGGCAAAACTGAGTAGAACCAAACTGCCAGTGTTACACTCGAGGGAAAAACTGAGCACAACTAAGTCGTGAGGGTTAGACACGAGGGAAAAACCATGACTCACGGTACGTGCATGCGGTGCACGGGGCGGTAGCAGACACGTGTAGCCGTGCATGGTGCAGTAGCGTACGCGGTTACGCGATCCATGGTGGGGCAACGAAACATCGCTTCCCTTCTCCTTTAATAGAGGCCTTCTCACTCTCACTCATCACTCACTCGCTCACTCAACCATCTCCACTGTCCCATCACCTTCTGCAAACCCCCAAGAAAACCCCACCCACACCAGCGATGGAGAAGAACGGCGCGGTGGCCATTGGCGCCTCCAAGGCCGCCGGCGAGGAGGCCCTCTCCCCGTACAGGCCCCCGTTCAGGCATCGAAGGCAGCCACCATCCCCATATAGGCCCCCATCCAGGCATCGAAGGCAGCCACTGTCCCCGTCCCCGCATCCGTCGTAGCCGCCAGCGAGGAGGCCCCCATCGGTCTCAGGCAGATCCCGCTCGACTGGGACCCCTATGAGGAGGTTGATTACATAAGGCCAAAGAACCCCTACGACACCAGCATCACCGACCCATGGTCGGAGGTAACCAGGGTTTTCTCCCCTTCCCTTGTGAAGGGAATATGCTCGAGAGGCAATAATAAAGTGGTTATTATCTTATTCCAAGTTTATGATAAATGTTTATTTTGCATGCTATAATTGTATTAAATGGAAACGTTAATACATGTGTCTTTAATAAACAAAATACAAGGTTCCTAGTAATGCCTCTCATATAAACTAGCTCGTTGATTAACAACATGATCAAGGTTTCTTGATCATAGACATTGGATGTTGTTAATAACAAGGTCACAGCATTTGTGAAATGATGTGATGAACATTCATCCGAAGTATAGTAATATGATCAAAGTCATTGTGTTTAAATTGCTATAATATCTTACGAATTAATCTTAGTCCTTAGACCATGAGATCATGTTAATTGCTAACACTATAAGAGTAACTTGATAACATCAAACATCACACCGTAACAGGTTGACTATAACAGATACTCCGAAAGTGTTATGTTGAGGCTCATGGATCAAGAGTGGAATTTTTCCATCCCGATGATGGATAGATATACTCTGGTCCCTCTCGGTGATATCACATTAGTTAGCTTGCAAGCAAATGATGATATCACTAGAATGTTATATCACGGGAACAAGAAAAGGGTGCATGTCGGTATCGAGATCAAACTAGGTATGGAGATATCGATGATCAAATCTCGGACATGTAATATATCGCGAGGATTAGGTTACATGCGTAAAAGGTACTTACGATCATAAAAGTCTTCATTGCATGTGTGGGAGTCAGTATGGATCTCCAGGTCCCGCTACTGATTATTGATCAGAGAAGGGTCCCGATCATGTCTGCATTATTCGTGAACCATAGGGTGACACATTTAAGGGATACCGAGACCATTTGGAGCAAATATGTTTCAGAGAAAAGAATTACAAAGTCCTGGAATTATTTCGATGGAAACCGGAATTGTTTCGGGTGAAATTGCAGGGGGTTTTATGTGAATTTTTGTTAATTAAAGTAATTAACAAAATTCTGAATAAAATAAATAAAAGAGTTTTATTAAACGAGAGAGTGTTAAATTTTGAGAAATTTAATGCATTTAAGTGGAGACTTAAGTGGAGAATGTGAAGGGTCATATTTATGTGGAGAGAGTTACCACCACATGAATGAGGGAGGTGAAGGGGCACCCCATGGGGCGCCGGCCATGGGGAGGGGCACCCCTCTCCTCCTATAAAAGGCCCCCTCTCCTCACTTCTCACTTACACCTCCTCATGAAGGATCTCTTTCTCCCTCTCGAATTATTTCCCCATCGTCTTGGATTAGCGAGATAAATGTTTCCGGTGGCTTTTCGTCTGGAAGGAGTTGCTACTTCCGCTACATCGCTGGAGCGAGGAAAGGCGGAGGTTTTTCGATGGACCAGACGTGTGTGCGATCACGGATGCACCGCTGCTTTGTGGTGCTGGACTTAATGGTGCTGGACCGGCTGGACCTGGTGGACTTCATCACGATCTCGATATCGGAAAGTGTATGACTTCATCAACCACGAAATCAGTTTCGTTAACAATGCTTTGTTGATCTTCAAGGGTATGTTCTCTATGCATGTATATCCACCTGTTGCTTGTATCTAGTAGATAGATCTTGGTGTATAATAGTTCCCATCGTAGGATTTTTTTGTTTTCTATGTTGCAAACCCAACAGTGGTATCATAGCCAGATCTATGCGTAGATGCTTTGCACGGGTAGAACACATATGAGTATGTGAGTGCTGATGATCATTTTATTGCATCTTCTAAGTATTTTTCATATTGGTGGCATAGTGGGATGAAGCGGTCCAGACTAACTTTACATATCCTCGCACATGAGACCTGTTCCATGCTTGACATGCAACTAGTTTTGCATAAGTGGCTAGCGGGTGTCTGTCTATCCTACTATAGTCAATATATGATTTACAACGAGTTGCTAATAATTTAATTATCATCGTTGTGGTTCCATGTTCATAGGTATGAGCCGTTCTATCTCTGAAATCCCTAAGCCATGTAAAACTTGCAATTGATAAATTAGAGGCGTCTAGTTTAGATTGTTGTTGGGCTAGTGTCATCATATGGTACTGTTATAATTTGAAGTATAGTAGATACTCTTGGAAATTATAGCATACCTAACATGTAAGTTACATAGACCTTTGCCTTAAACATAAAGGAATGATAATGATCATACCACGATGCACATGATAGTGATCAAGTGCAAGAACCATATCATTTCACTTTTTGCATATGATGTTTTGTTTGCATATTATATTGCTTATTTGGCATTTTAGTAACATTATATGATGATACCTTGATACATTGCAAATGTATCTATAACTTTTGATGCTCCATGCTTGTTTTTATCTACTTTCTTGTGTTTTGTTCCAACTTTGGAGTACTTTTCATATGATTTCTTGGACTAACCTATTAACAAGAGCCACATGCTACCTACTGTTTCTGCTGTTTTGGTTCCAGGAAAGTCAGAAAATGAATATTCTCGGAATTGGACGGGACAAAAGCCAAAGTGCCTATTTTTCCAGAAGACTCACAGAGCCAGAATACGAGACGGAGGAGGGCCAGGGGCTGGCCACACCCTCCCAGGCGCGGGCTAGGCCTGGCCACGCCAGGGCCTGGTGTGGTGGCCCAGGCACCCCCTCGGTCTCCCTCTTCACCTATAAGAAGCCTTCTGACCTAAAAACTTCGGGGGGTTCGATGTTTTTCCATGAAAAGTTCCACTGCACCGCCGCCACCGAAGGGGAGATTCGGGGGACAGAAAGTCTCTATTCCGGTACCCTGCCTGGACGGGGAAGTGCCCCCGGAGCCATCTCCATCGATCTCCACCATCATCTTCATCGACCATCCATGTTTCCTCCATCTATGAGTGAGTAATCCCTCGCTATAGGCTATGGGGATGGTAGGGATTAGATGAGATCGTTCATGTAATGGCATCAGATTGTTAGGGCATAGTGCCTAGTATCTCTATTAGTGCTTTATGACTTTGTTGCAACTTTGTTGTGCTTAATGCTTGTCACTAGGGCCCGAGTGCCATGATTTCAGATCTGAACTTATTGTTGATTCATTATGATAGTATTGTTCTTGATCTTATCTAAAAGTTGTTTACACACGTCGTTGTCCGGAACCTATGGTCCCGAAGTGACAGAAATCAGGGTAGCCGGAAGGGAAAGGCTTTGATGTGAGGATCACGTGTGTTCATGGAGTGTTAATGCTTTGTTCCGGTGCTTTGTTAAAAGGAGCACCTTAATTGCCTGTAGTTCCCTAGAGGCTCCACTGCAAACGGGCTGGCAGGACAAAAGATGTTGTGCAAGTTCTCATTGCGAGCACGTATGACTATATATGGAACACATGCCTAGGATTGTCTAGTACTTGGATGCTTTATCTTATTTATCAGCAATTGCCCTATGTTCTGATTGCTATGTGAATTGTCTTATCCATGCAACGCCCGTCCATCCATCCCTATGCCTACCGCACTCGAATCCCACTGTTTACTGCTTTTGTTACTATTGTCTTTGCTTTACTACTATTGTTGTTTTACTATTCCTACTACAAAACTGTTGCTACTGATAAACTTCTGTGAGCAAGATTGTTTCCAGGTGCAGCTGAATTAACAAACTCAGTTGTTAAGACTGATAAGTATTCTTTGGCTCCCCTTGTGTCGAATCAATAAATTGGGTTTCACTTCCCTCAAAAATACTGCGATACACCCCCTATACTTGTGGGTCATCAAGACTATTTTCTGGCGCCGTTGCCGGGGAGCATAGCTTTATTTATCAAGTTCACTTGGATTCACTATTGTTCAAGCTAAGTTTATGTTTCTCCTTGTTTGCTTGTTTCTTTATCAAAAATACAAAAAAATTAGTTCCTACTCTAGTTGTTGTTTTCGTTGGTCTGTTATTGTCTTTCTTTATCATGCTTGTTGTCAATGGTTGGTTTCTTTGAAACTGAAGCTTATTGGCAAGGTGGGTTCACGTAAGATCAAAAATATTATTATAAGGAACACCGCTTGTCACAAAAGGGGAAACACTTATGGGAATAAATTGATAGATTGTATACCATTGCTAGAAACGTGTGGTCTACTTATAATGTTACTTATTGCTGTGATGAGTCTTGTTGCAGAAAGAGGTATAAACACCTCCCTTTTCAATGTGAGTATAGTAATAATGATACCATATCTTCCTATGTTAAAGGAATTTATGACTTTTATGATGCGGAACAAATTGAAGAATTTATTGCTTGAAAGGGTGCTTTTGAACTTGCTAGTTTGCTTGAAAATATTGATGATTCACCTTATAAGTACGAGGTTTATGGTATACTTAAATTTTGCTTTGATAATTACAAGGATGAAAATAACCATATCCTTGAATATTTTAATAGATGCTTTCCACAAATAGAAGAGACTAATGCCTTGCATGATCCTATGGAAGAAGAAATTGATGAACCTGAAATCTCATTAGATGAAAAAGAGGAGGAGAGTGATGAACAAAAGGAGGAAGAATGGATTAGCTACCCATGCCTACCTACTAATGAGAGTAACTCTTTACCCCTTACATTATTTGATTGTCCTCCATGCTTACTAAAGGAGGATGAATGTTATGTTCCCAAGGTTTCCTTTGAAAATGTTTCTGATAAGGCTATAGTGCTTGTAGATCATGAAAAGTATGCTTTATGTGATAGTTATATTGTTGAGTTCATTCATGAGGCTACTGAAAATTATTTTGAGAGAGGAAAATATGGTGGTAGGAGTTTTCATGGTATTGAAACACCTCTCTATGTGCTAAAAGTTTTGAAGTTACTCTTGTTTTATCTTCCTGTGCCTGTCACTTTGCTCTTTGCAAATTTATTTGCTTACATGATTCCTATGCATAGGAAGTGGGTTAGACTTAAATGTGTTTTGGATTTTCTTCTTGATGCTCTCTTTTACTTCACTTCATATTTCTTATGACAGCATCCTCTCAAACTTTTATGCCTAAAGATGATAATATGTCTATTATTCTTGGGAGACCTTTTCTTAAATACTGTAGGAGTTGTTATTAATTGTAATGAAGGGAAGGTGACCTTCAATGAACACATTGTCTATTTCCCCAAGAAGATTGAAAGGACTTATGGCTTGAATTCAATTGAACATGTTGAGGGCATCCAAGTTGGAGAAATATATTGTCCCATACCAAGAGAAAAATTTGAAACTATTATGATTGGGACCATTGCTATCAAGGTTGAGGTAACATAATCATTAGTGGAATACAAAGTTTTGTATCATATGATTTTTTTTTGGTAACGAGACCTGATCGACCTTGTTGACAAAAGGATTTCATTAACAAAACAATGTTTTCACCATGATTATCTCCGCTTACTTCTATTTTATCCATTTTCAGTTGCCTAACTTAAAGGCGTTAAAGAAAAGTACTTGTTGGGAGATAACCCAAGAGTTTTAGTTGATTTTTGGAAGTTATTACTTCATTAATAACCGCTCCTTATCCTTTTTATTTGCTTTTTGTGCCAAGAGTAACCTCTAATGAGAGTGAAGTAATGATTGGGAAAGTTGCTGTCCCGAAACAGATTTTTGTGCTTCACCGTAAAAATTCCTGAGAGAGCTCTGTATGTCTGATTGAGCTGTAATTGTTTGTGCTTCTTCCCTAGGTTGCTATCTAACTTTCATTAGTTCAACACTTTTTGATTTGAGCAACAGAAGGTCTTCGAAAAAATTCGTCTTTACCTGCTGGTCTGTTTTGACAGATTTCTGCCATTTTCTGCATTTGCTTCTTGTTGGTTCCTTCTTGAGTTCTTTTGGGGAATTGAGCTTTTTGAGGGAAGTGCTACAGTATCTAGTGTTCTAATGGAAGTTTATTTGGTGCTAGAACTGAACCTTAAGACTTATTTATCTTAAGTGCACTAATGTTGCTAATGAGATTGTGTGAAGTTTTGTATGAAGGAAAAATTTCAGGTGTATGGAAGGAATGAGTAATGAGATGAAGGATGGACTAAAGCTCAAGCTTGGGGATGCCACACATGTCACCCTAAGAAATATCCAAGAAGTACAAGCGTCAAAGCTTGGGGATGCCCAAGGCATCCCCTTCTTCATCAATAAAAATCCCAGGTTTCTTCCAAACGCTTCATTTTATTGTTTAGGTACTGATTGTGTTTCTCTTGGAGCGTCTTCTTTTTTGTTTTCGTTTTGGTTTTTAGTTTGCTTGGTTTGCTTAGTTTTATGAATAAGTTGGTTGTACCCCCTCTTTCACACTTTGGTTTGGTTTGGAAAAGAGTAGGAAATTTCATGTTGTATCATAGTTTCTTTGCTTATTGCTAGAACTTTGTCTTTCATGTTATGATTGAAGTACTTTGATCCCAGCTTTGATGTTTTGCAAATACTTTGATCAAGTTTATGATGGTGCATGTCACCTCAAAAATTATTCTTTTTATCACTTACCTACTCGAGGACGAGCAGGAGTTAAGCTTGGGGATGTTGATACATTGCAAATGTATCTATAATTTTTGATGCTCCATGCTTGTTTTTATCTACTTTCTTGTGTTTTGTTCCAACTTTGGAGTACTTTTAATATGATTTCTTGGACTAACCTATTAACAAGAGCCACAGTGCCAGCTGCCTGTTTTCTGCTGTTCTTGGTTCCAGGAAAGTCAGAAAATGAATATTCTCGGAATTGGACAGGACAAAAGCCAAAGTGCCTATTTTTCCAGAAGACTCACAAAGCCAGAATATGAGACGGAGGAGGGTCAGGGGCTGGCCACACCCCCCCAGGCGCGGGCTAGGCCTGGCCGCGCCAGGGCCTGGTGTGGTGGCCCCAGGCACCCCCTCGTTCTCCCTCTTCGCCTATAAGATGCCTACTGACCTAAAAACTTCGGGGGGTTCGATGTTTTTCCACGAAAAGTTCCACTGCACCGCCACCACCGAAGGGGAGATTCGGGGGACAGAAAGTCTCTGTTCCGGCAACCTGCCGGGACGGGGAAGTGCCCCCGGAGCCATCTCCATCGATCTCCACCATCATCTTCATCGACCATCCATGTTTCCTCCATCTATGAGTGAGTAATCCCCCGCTGTAGGCTATGGGGATGGTAGGGATTGGATGAGATTGTTCATGTAATGACATCAGATTGTTAGGGCATAGTGCCTAGTATCTCTATTAGTGCTTTATGACTTTGTTGCAACTTTGTTGTGCTTAATGCTTGTCACTAGGGCCCGAGTGCCATGATTTCAGATCTGAACTTATTGTTGATTCATTATGATAGTATTGTTCTTGATCTTATCTACAAGTTGTTTACACACGTCGTTGTCCGGAACCTATGGTCCCGAAGTGACAGAAATCGGGGTAGCCAGAAGGGAAAGGCTTTGATGTGAGGATCACGTGTGTTCATGGAGTGTTAATGATTTGCTCCGGTGCTTTATTAAAAGGAGCACCTTAGTTGCCAGTAGTTCCCTAGAGGCCCCGCTGCAAACGGGCTGGCAGGACAAAAGATGTTGTGCAAGTTCTCATTGCGAGCACGTATGACTATATATGGAACACATGCCTAGGATTGTCTAGTACTTGGATGCTTTGTCTTATTTATCTGCAATTGCCCTATGTTCTGATTGCTATGTGAATTGACTTATCCATGCAACGCCCGTCCATCCATCCCTATGCCTACCGCACTCGAATCCCACTGTTTACTACTTTTGTTACTATTGTCTTTGCTTTACTACTGTTGCTGCTTTACTATTCCTACTACAAAACTGTTGCTACTGATAAACTGTTGTGAGCAAGATTGTTTCCAAGTGCAGCTGAATTGACAACTCAGTTGTTAAGACTGATAAGTATTCTTTGGCTCCCCTTGTGTTGAATCAATAAATTGGGTTTCACTTCCCTCGAAAATACTGCGATACACCCCCTATACTTGTGGGTCATCATCCCTCATTTAGATATCAAGATAAAAATGTGTTCTTCCTAAAGTACGTACCGTTTTATGTTTCGTCGCTTCAAGACATCACGTGATGATCGGGTGTACTTGAATCCACGTTCATACAACGGGTGTAAGATAGTTATACACACGCGAGTACTAAGGTTCTTACTTGGCGAGCCTAGCATGTACATACATGGCCTCGGAACACGGACCGAAAGGTTAATCGTGAGTCATATAGTAGATATGATGACCATATAGATGCTCGCCTTTGAAACTATACTGACTCACGTTATGATTGGACTTGGTGTAGTGGATTTGGTTCATGTAATCACCAGAACAACTCGAGGGATGTTGGTTTTGAGTGGGAGTTCATGTAGTAATATGATTAGAGTTCAATCAATTTATCATAAACTGAATCAAAGTGAATTTGCACAATTTGTTGTAGCCATTGGCATCCGTTTACTACCCTGTGCTTAGTTTTAGTTGAGATAATAGAACTATGGAATTCTGGATATTTACTTTACGAACTGGTATCGTATTGTTTTAAGTGTTAATTTAAAGTTTAAAAGTGATATTGCAAACTTTCAGCAAACTCCATTTACTCCATGAAGTTTAATAAGTAGTATTAAATCATGAGTAACAATTCTAGTGTTAGTATCTAAGTATCATGCTTGCCTCCATGATTCTTGATATTCAAAAGTTGTTTTAATATCAAGGTTATCTAGGAGCTAAAAGTATTGTTTCATAAACCATCATGTGTGAAAGATATTGTGTTATCCGAAACAATGTTTTGGTTGCAATATGATAGAGTATAATTTAGCAAAATGCATGTTCTCATATTGTATGAAAATTTCTGAAGGTTGGGGATCCTGGACGTCCTAATCTCCCAAAAAGGTTTTGGAAACTAACATTATAGTCGCGATTCTTCCTTAGAGGCTATAGTAGCTTGATCATGAAAGTTGTCATGATAAGGATGAATAGAAGATGTAAGTAAAATGTTTACTACACTAAAAGATTACTAAAGAATGGATTTTTGAAAGAATGCCAAACATTTGATGATGGCGATCCACTTCAAAGTGCAAGTCCAAAGGTATTAGTATTTGACTATATACACTTTGTACTATGTGTCATATGAATGACACCACTATTGGTGTTGATATATTCTTTTAAAAGGAAAATGAATTGCTGAAAGAGAATCTATAAAATATTTGGTCGAAAAGAAAATGTTGCAGATGTCTAGCTTAGGTATACAGAAGATATACATATTATGATTGTATTCTTTGCTTGTTAAACAATGTGGCTCTTAGGTATTGGATATCGAATTGGTTGGTGTGAAGTGTCATACAGAATAACACAATTCATGAACTGCAATGGCCTAAGTAACTAGTAAGAGAATATGTGATGATGTTCATTGAAAAACAAATAAAGTGTTATTGTATTTCTCGTTGTTATAAAACCTAGCCTTCAAGATTTGTTTTAATAATTGTTATTTTGTTTCGGTATTACGAGAACAATGGTTGTTCAAATAATTACTGTATTCCATAAAGGATGGATGAACTTTTACAAGTCTAGTTGGAGAAATCACATCCGTGGACACTATTGCTAAAATGTTGCAAGGAAAATGATTGAAAGATCACTTATGAAGTGACATGAGTGTTTAAATTATATTGGAAAGAAAACATGAAGAAACTCCATGTTGATGGATTTTTGGAGTCTTTGATTTTGATCAATTGACGCCTATGAGACTTTCCTCGAGATAATTGAAACTCCATATGTAGGCAAAAGAGGTACGGACGACTAAATTATTGGATATTGTATATGTTGATGTACATAGTCCATTATGGGTAGCCGTGTGCGGTGGATCTTTCAACTTCATGCACTTTCTCCGGAAATTTGAGTGAATATATATGTATATTTACTTAATAAGGAATAAGTATGAAACATTTGAAAATTGTTCAAAGACTATCAAGATGAAGTGGAAAATCATTTTAATGAGAAAATAAAGAATTTATGATTGGATCATAAAGGGAGATATTTGAGTTATAAGTTTATGAAAACACCTAAGATTTGAGGAATCGTTCCATGGATTTGCATTTCCCGATAAACCATAGAAGTATGGTGTGTTCGAGAGATGAAATCAAACTGTGTTTGACATGGTAAGATCAAAGGTGTCATTTATAAAACTGCCATTATATTTTAAGGATTAAATCTTTAGAGATTACCACTTTTACACTAAAAAGAGCACCATCGTGATCCATTGAAATGATACCATATGAGATATGGTTTGGGATAAAACCCGAGTTGTCTTTTCTTAAATTTTGGTATGCTTGGCATAAGTAAAATGTTTACAATCAAAGTCGGATAAGCACGTATTTGTAGGTTATCCCAAAGCAATAGTTGGGTATTCCTCCATAATACTGAAGACAAAAGAGTTTGTCACTTTGAACATCAAGTTTCTTGAGAAGGATTTTTCGCAAAAGTTAAGTGGGAGGACAATAGATCTTTGATTAGGTTGATGAACCTAAGCAACATGTGCTAAGTAGTGCAGCGCTGGGAAGTGTCCTAGAGGCGGCCACAATGCTCATGGCTCTCGTGACTACAAAGGTTGTAATCTTGGAGATTAGAGTTCCTATTGAATCGTACGGGTTGGGTAAGAATCAAATAGTGAGATTTGATAAACAAGTTGTTATTGTTTTGACAATGATGAACTGACTGCATGCAAAGAAGCGATGATGGGCCCTGACTCCATAAAATGACTAGAAGTCATAAAATCCGTGATAGTTTCCATACACGAGAAATCAAGTTTTGAACTTGAAAGAACCCTCAGAAAGGCGTGAAGGCTATCGGTCGTTTTTGGATCTATAAAAGGGATGGACATGGATGTTTCACATCTATGAAATAGTCGACATGTCGGAAAAGAGTTTACGACGATGTTCAAAGAGTTGACTATGACAAGATTTGATCTTTCGTAGCAATATCTATTCTAGACGGATTATTGTAGTAACCACTACATTCAATTTTGATATATGGTAGTTGAATAAACAAAACAAGGTCCTTCTAATATAATGGGTACCTAGGACGTGTATATGACATGGTCTGAAGGGTTTTGTTAATTCAAAGGATGCTAAAAGGCGGGCAAACTTCAATGGTTGGAGTGAGCATATCGGAGTTGGAATCTTCACCGTGATGAAAATGCTAAAAGAGTTTAATTTCATCGGAGATGATGAAGATGCTTGCGTTTGCAAGAAATTAAGTGGGAGCGCTGAGACATATTTATAATACATTTTGTAGAACACATGGTGTTGATTGGAAATGATGTATCTTTTATTGACACAGGTTAAGAATTTCATTAAAATTAGATTTTGATGAAAGACTTGGGAAAAACCAGAATATTAGGCAGCAATGTCTATATGGGTAGGATGAGGCACTAATATGGTTATACCAAACATACATATATGATATATTGAATGAGTTAAATATGGAAACGATAAGAAAGATTCTTGCCGCATGGAAAAGGGTTGAGTCAAGATTCAAGTGTATCGACACTTGGTGAGTGAAATCACATGAATATTTTGATCAATAAAGTATACCATGATATGTACATATCTAGATATGTCCTATGCTCTAAATGTTATGAGCATATACTAGAATGGTTCATAAGATTATCATTGGACAAAGTAAAGATATTCTTATGAGCTTTGGAAGAACTAAGAATATATCATATATAAGTGACAAATAGTTAAAAGTAGTTCATTGTAAAGTGTTACATTGATACTAGTTTTGTCACATGATACACATTAAATTTATCTCAATTTAGACTATGGGTGGTACAATGTAATGGAAAGGATGTTCCATGATGGATTTGGATGAGTACCAAAGTTAAGACATTGTGACGGATACTACAACAAAAGGGCTAAGTATATGACTGCTATAGTAGCAGCAAGGAGGGCAATTGTGTTAAGTAGTTTGTCATCAAACTAGGTGTGGTTCAAAGTGGGCTAATACTATGAAGATATATTGTATGACAATAATATCAACATAATTTTAACCCAAACGAACTAAAGGTCTCACCAAAGGTCCAAATTTATACAATTCCATTAATGACCCACAAGTATAGGGGGTGTATTGCAGTATTTTCGATAAGTAAGAGTGTCGAACCCAACGAGGAGCAGAAGGTGCTGGCTAGTGGTATGGATCAGGAATTCTCTGCACATACTTAGCAAACAGATTTTTAGGGTTTTTTGATAAAGCAGGTAAATAAAGTATGAGTAAATAAAAGATAATAAGAATAAATGCAGCGAGTGTCCCAATCCTTTCGTTAGCAAAGGACAAGCCGGTTGTATTACTTAAAATGACCAAACGTTCTCGAGGACACATGGGAATATCGTCAAGTGCTTTTACTTCATATAGTTGATTAATCTTCTCTAGCTTGCTAAGTGTTGTGTGGGTGAACCTGTGCTAATGTACCGACCTTCCTAGGACTAATACATACTTGTGATTATACCCCTTGCAAGCATCCGCAAGTACAAGAAAGTAATTAAGATAAACATCTAACCACAGCTTTAAACTCTAAGACCCTTATGTCCCTTGTGCAATGGTTTCCTAACGGGGGTTCAGGTTTCTGTCACTCCGGCAACCCCTACGATTAGTAGCCAAATACACAATGCATTCCCCTAGGCCCATATATATGAAGTGTCATGTAGTCGACGTTCACATGACACCACTAGAAGAAGTACACCACAACTTAATTAACAAACCATTGAATCTTTCTCAACGCAATTCCACTACTAACAACATGACTTCTCCCATGTCCTCAAGAACAAAATGAACTATTCACAAGACATCATATGGATCATGGTCAGAGATAGAATAATGATGTATAACAATCTAAACATAAACAATAATTCAATGGTTCCACTCAATAGCATCAACTACACAGAGTAATCAACATCGAGAAAGTTTCCCCTAAGAACTATGCAAGATTCAACCCAATTGTTACAGCGGTATGATGGTGGTGATGATGGTGCTGATGGAGATGATGGTGGTGATGATGATGATGATCCCGATGAAGTCTAGCTTGATGGTGGTGTTGATGGCGATGATCTCCCCTCTCCGGGAAGGAATTCCCCGGCAGAATTCTGTCTGCTAGAGAGATCTTTCTCTCTCAGTGTGTTTCGCCCCACAGAGGTGGCAGAATCTTTCTGTGGTCGCTCCTCGAGTCTTACAGTTTCAGGAGGATAATATACGCCAGAGGGGAGAGCGAGGGGTGGACCAGGGCGGCCACACCACCTGGTGGCGCGGCCTAGGGTGGCCCGTGCCAGGGGGTGGTGTGGGCCCCCTGTGGCCCATCTCCACTTCCCCTACTGGCAATCTTCGTCTTCTGGAAAAATAGGATTTTCCATGTTTTTCCCGGATTTTCTGATCTTCGTCAATTTCGCCTCCAAAGAGCATCTTTTCCATCAGAATCCTGACTGCAGCGGTCCATGCTCCAAAAGTCATCAACCATGCAAAAACAGATGAAATAACATAAGTATCATCTCTTAATATGAAATATATCAATGAATAATAGTAAATTATGATATAGAATAGTGATGCAAAATGGACATATCAACTCCCCCAAGCTTAGACTTCGCTTGTCCCCAAGCGACACTGAGCTTAATAAACATGACCTCAAGTTTATGGAGTGAAGAGTCGATAAAAGAATACAGACAAGAAGCATCACATTCATCAATACATAAATCATAATAGCAGACAAGTCATCATTATATAACTTAACTTGCAATAGGTAAAGGAAACACAAATAAAGATGCATAAAGTAAATCATAATTGGTAATGGCAAACTTAGCTCTGGTCGAAGAATAGTTGACAATTTGCAGGAGTTCACAAATAACTGGTTTTCAATGATAGCTTTCAAAGTAGTAAACACTAAGATAAGAGCAAAGTGCAAAACAAGGAACATAAGAAACATGATTGAATAAATCATCATATGAATGAATGAAACACAACAACTCAAAATACTTGCTGAGGTAGAAGAGAATAGGTTTACTGACTCAACTAAAAAGTAAAAGAAAGGCCCTTCGCAGAGGGAAGCATGGATTTCAAGTTTCATAAAGAGCTTCCAAAAATTATGGTACTTACTAGATTTCAGCTCTCATTGCCCCTATCATAGGCATCTTTTAGGTGATTAAGGTTAAAGTGACTCAACTAAGAGGATATGCTTAACAAGTTATAAATTAAAGTCTCATGCCCCTTACTTACAAAGACCGAACCTCATGCTACTAAACTTCAGTCAAAAGTAAGCTCTTCTCATTGGAAATACATATGTATCATGGAGAACCGCCAACAGGGTACCCCTTGCACATGATACAGGAGCTATCCCATAATCAAAATGACAAGGCAAGTAGAAAATGAGCATCTCAGCGATCTTTTTATTTGCTATTTGCATAGGTTTTTATTGAGGATGCTTCATAGAATGCTCATTATAGTTATGCTGGAAGTTTCCACCATGATTAGGCATGGCTTAGGCTAGCGTCCCATGTGTTTCTCTAACACATATACAAACTCCATGATCTTACAAGTTCCCCTTTTATTTCACACCGCCGGGATCCATAAGCAAAAGAACATGATATTAACTAGGTACAAAGTACTAGTGCAATGTTGAAAGCGTTCCCCATGATACATGGTTCTGCTAACTTCAACTTATAAAGGGCAAGCATATACGCAACAAAGATGGACACAATGGTTCAAGTTTATTAGATGCAAGAAAGTAAAGTGTGCCATCAAGTTTGTGAGAGCTTTAATCACTAATTTTCAAATAACAAGTTTAATTCGGAAGGTAGATAAAAACATGAATTTACTTAGAATAGCAATAATACTAATAGGTAGGTATGGTGGACACAAATGGCGTAGGTTTTGGTTTAAGGATTGGATGCACGAGAATAATTCCCTCTCAGTACAGGTTTTTTGGCTAGCAAGGCTGGGTAGCAAGTATAAGAGTTGAAGGAAACAAACAAACATACAAGCGATAAAAACAAACATGTAATCTACCTTGGAAGCACAAAATATCTTATCTAGAGAATACTAAACTTATGAGCAAATCAAGAAACAAAGATGATGAAATTATATTTCTTTAGAGTACTTTTATCTTTTTCAATCAACTCTCAAAAATAGTGTTGCTACTGACCGAGCCAGGTTTGCCAATACCAACTAAATTAACTCAATGATCCCAAAGTGATACCAATACTAATGACAAGATCAATCATATAACCATGAATTGAAAAGTAATATAAGATATGCAAGAGAGTGAATGATAAAACTTCTCATTAATATTCCATAACGGCAACTCACACCAAGGGATACATAGATATCTAACGAGAGAGGGGACACTTCCATAATGCAAACCATCCTACACAATAACTTCTCTATTCATGATATGACTCTACTAAAAAGGTAAAAAGATAGAAGATAGTGATGTGATACCGCGGCACTCCCCCAAGCTTGGAACAAACCAAGGGGATGCCAAAACCTGATGACGAATTACTCCTTCGGTGGTGGTGGTGTTCTCTCATTGTTGTCAGACTTCCAAGGTAAAGGCTCCCCATCAACAAAAGACATCATGGTCTCCATCATCCTGAAACTAGCAGCAGCACTTATGCGTTTAAACCTAACCTCATACTCACAGTTTTGATTTTGAACATCGTAGAGTTGTGCTTGCAGTTAGTTGGTTGTTTGGTGGAGTGAGAGAATTTCATCCTTGAGCTCAGCAGTCTCCTTTTTGTGCTCGGCGATGAGTTCGGAACAAATCTTATGGATGATATCCACTTCGCGTTCCGCCATCTTCTTGTACCTAAAGACTTCTTGCTCCAGCGCTTCCATCCTGTCCTCCAGACTTCCTTCACCTTTAGGGCCTTGGACCTCTTTTATCCGTACCTCCCCATCTTCAAGCAACAACTCCTTGGGATGAATCTTCAACTCACGCATGTATGGGTTGATGATATCCGCTGAGGAATCTTCCTCGGCTGATCTAGAGGAAGACACTGTGGCTCCAAAACTGGGATTCTACCTGTCAGAAACAGATCGAAACAAAAACATGATGAGAACACGATATACGAACCTCGGGATATCTAGGGGATTATATACTACAAAGTTTTACAACAAAAGGAAGGTACTAGGAGAAAACGGGTCGGAGACGGAGTCCGGGGCGGCCACACCACCTGGTGGCGCGGCCAGGGGTGGGCCCACGCCACAGGGTGGTGTGAGCCACCTAGGCTCCATTTCCGTCCCTCTTTCGCTTCGTAGATTTCCTTGTTGGATAAAAACTGCAAAAATATAATTGGACAGAATTTTCGTGGAACCTTTCTTACCAGACCTGTTACCTATTCGGGAACAGACTATGCAGGTCTCTGAATTTGGTCTTTGGTAGATTCTTCTAGAGTCACCACTTGAATAACATAAATATCTTCATCTTCATACACATATTGCTTGAGTCATGAAACCTTTCACTTTTTTATTACACCATTTTCTCCACTAACCTGGAAATTTCTTTCACGCAAAACTTCACACAATTCTCATTAGCAACATTAGTGTAAGCGAGGTAATAAACCTTTTAAGTCCAATTTCAACTAAAAACCATAAAAACATAAGCTACTGTAGCAACTCCTTCTGAAAACCCAAAAAGAATCCAAAAGGGAAGTCGTTTTAAGAAGCAAATTCAAGAATGGTCAAAATCTGTCAAAACAGACCAGCAAGCAAAGATCAATTTTTTCGAAAATCTTTTGTTGCTCAAATAAAAAAGTTTAAAACTAACAGAAGTTAAATAACAATCTGGGGCAGAAGCATAAAACATTACAGCTCAATCCTAAGTACAGAGATCTCTCACGAATTTTTACAGTTGAAGCACAAAAATCTGTTTCGGGACAGCAACTTCCCCAAATCTTACTTCTCTCTCATTAGAGGTTGATCTTGACACAAATACCAAACAAAAAAGATAAGTAGAGGTTATCACCGAGGTATTAACTTCCAAGACTCAACTAAACAAAAGCAAACTGAAATCAAGAATAAATTGGGTTGTCTCCCAAAAAGCTCTTTCTTTATAGCCATTAAGATGGGCATGATAATTTCATTGATGCTCACATAAGAATATGAATTAAAGTCGAAGAGAGCATTAAGAATAAAAAATACACATGTTTAAGTCTAACCCACTTCCTATGCAAGGGAATTTTGTAAACAAACAAGTTGTTGGAACCAGAAACTGTAAGCATAAGAAGGCAAAACAAGTGTAAAGACTTTAAGCATAAAACGAGGAAACTTGATATTATTGAGATGCATAAGAACAATTTTTCCTCTCTCATAATAACTTTCAGTATCATGCATAAACTTAACAATATAGCTATCACAAGAACCATCGTAGCAATGATCACTTATTCTAATAGAAAACACAGGAATACTAGTTCTTATGACACTACTCTGTGAAACAATATTAGAGGTATCCTTACAAAGGATAGTGTGTCCCTCTTCTACATATTTAGTGACAAAATCCTTCACATTTGCAATTGTAGGTTCATCATCCATTTGTTTATCAAGTTCAACAACTTTATTTGTATTTTCATTAACCATACTAGCTATCATAGAATGTTCTTTTATCTTAACTGGGAAAGGCATTTTCTCAATGTAAGGCTCAAGTGAAACATGATTAGCAGTATAAACTTCAGTATTTCTTGCAGGAACACTCTTAGCAACATCTTTATAAGGTTCATGATACTTATTCCACTTCTTTTTAGGCACTTCAATATAGGAAGCAAAAGCCTTAAAATAGGTTGCAATAGCTTGAGAGTCTAGACCATAAGAATTTTTAATATTTTGAAAGTCATTAGTTCCCATAAAAGATTCAATGCATTCATAATCATAATTTATACCCGACTTTCTTCATTTGTCATTATCCCATGCTTCAACATTGTCTTGAATACGGTCCAGAAGATCCCATTTAGCTTCTTATTCCATGCGAGTGAATGATCCAGCACAAGAGGCATCCAATAAATCCTTATCATGAAGAGAAAGCCTTGCATAAAAGTTATTAATAATAATATTGTCGGGGAGCTCATGAATGGGACATTTGAGCATTAGTAACTTCAATCTCCCCCAAGCTTGAGTTGTACTCTCTCCATCAAGAGGCCAAAAGTTGTATATTTGATTCCAATCTTTATGAATCTCACTAGGAGGATAAAACTTTGAATAAAAGAGAGGCACTACTTCCTCCCATTCAAGAGCTTGACCATTATTCAGCAGCTTATACCATTCTTCAGCTCTTACTTTCATTGATAATGAGAATAACTTCTTCTTAACTTGATCTGTAGTAATACCTGCACACTTGAATAACCCGCATAATTCGTGTATAAAGAGCAAATGATCACCGGGATGGACAGTTCCATCCCCAAAATAATAGTTGTCCATAACACAATCAATAATTCTTGTAGGTATTTTGAAAGTATCATTCTCAGCAGGTGGTGGTTCATCTACTACCTTAGCAGTGGTAGTAGCATTACGAAATAAGAAACTAAGTGAATTATCCATATTGAAATAAAGTAACTAACAGAAATAAACAATACTCACAGTAGAAGTTTCCTTTCCTAGTTCCACTATCCAATAGCGCTTCACTCCCCGGCAATGGCGCCAGAAAATAGTCCTGATGACCCACAAGTATAGGGGGTGTATCGCAGTATTTTCGATAAGTAAGAGTGTCGAACCCAACGAGGAGCAAAAGGTGCTGGCTAGTGGTATGGATAGGAATTCTCTGCAAATACTTAGCAACGGGATTTTTAGGGGTTTTTGATAAAGCAGGTAAATAAAGTATGAGTAAATAAAAGACAATAAGAATAAGTGCAGTGAGTGGCCCAATCCTTTCTTTAGCAAAGGACAAGCCGGTTGTATTACTTAAAATGACCAAACGTTCTCGAGGACACATGGGAATATCGTCAAGTGCTTTTGCTTCATATAGTTGATTAATCTTCTCTAGCTTGCTAAGTGTTGTTTGGGTGAACCTGTGCTAATGTACCGACCTTCCTAGGATTAATACATACTTGTGATTATACCCCTTTCAAGCATCTGCAAGTACAAGAAAGTAATTAAGATAAACATCTAACCATAACTTTAAACTCTAAGACCCTTACGTCCCTTGTGTAATGGTTTCCTAACAGGGGTTCAAGTTTTTGTCAGTCCGGCAACCCCTACGATTAGTAGCCAAATACACAATGCATTCCCCTAGGCCCATATAGGTGAAATGTCATGTAGTCGATGTTCACATGACACCACTAGAAGAAGTACACCACAACTTAATTAACAAACCATTGAATCTTTCTCAACGCAATTCCACTACTAACAACATGACTTCTCCCATGTCCTCAAAAACAAAACGAACTACTCACAAGACATCATATGGATCATGATCAGAGATGGAATAATGATGTATAACAATCTAAACATAAACAATAATTCAATGGTTCCACTCAATAGCATCAACTACAAAGAGTAATCAACACCGAGAAAGTTTCCCCTAAGAACTATGCAAGATTCAACCCAATTGTTACAGCGGTATGGTGGTGGTGATGATGGTGCTGATGGAGATGATGGTGGTGACGATGATGATGATCCCGATGAAGTCCAGCTTGATGGTGGTGTTGATGGCGACGATCTCCCCTCTCCGGGAAGGAATTCCCCTGGTAGAATTCTGTCTGCCGGAGAGATCTTTCTCTCTTGGTGTTTTCTGCCCCACAGAGGCGGTGTAATCTTTCTATGGTCGCTCCCCGAGTCTTAGGGTTTCAGGAGGATAATATACGCCAGAGGGGAGAGCCAGGGGTGGACCAGGGCAACCACACCACCTGGTGGCACGACCTAGGGTGGCCCGCGCCAGGGGGTGGTGTGGGCCCCCTATGGCCCATCTCCACTTCCCCTTCTGGCAATCTTCGTCTTCTGGAAAAATAGGATTTTCCATGTTATTTCCCGGATTTTCTGATCTTCACGAATTTTGCCTCCAAACAGCACCTTTTCCATCAGAATCCTGACTGCAGTGGTCCATGCTCCAAAAGTCATCAACCATGCAAAAACAGATGAAATAACATAAGTATCATCTCTTAATATGAAATATATCAATGAATAGCAGTAAATTATGATATAGAATAGTGATGCAAAATGGACGTATCAGCCATCTCATTTGAGAGTGATGCGTAGAGACCGAAAGACATGCAAATACACACGAAACTAAAAGTGTCAGATCCGGAGATTATGTTTACCACTAGCAATCGCATATATACAACACCAGAAATCCATAGGTGTTGAATGCGCAAGTTTATAGACTAGATTATTGACTCCCGTGCAAGTGGGAGACTGAAGGGAATATGCCCGAGAGGCAATAATAAAATGATTATTATCTTATTCCAAGTTTATGATAAATGTTTATTTTGCATGCTATAAGTTTATTAAATGGAAATGTTAATACATATGTGTTTAATAAACAAAATACAAGGTTCCTTGTAATGCCTCTCATATAAACTAGCTTGTTAATTAACAAGATGATCAAGGTTTCCTGATCATAGACATTGGATGTTGTTAATAACGAGGTCACATCATTTGTGAAATGATGTGATGAACATTCATCCTAAGTATAGCAATACAATCAAAGTCATTGTGTTTAAATTGCTATAATATATTACGAAGTAATCTTAGTCCTTAGACCATGAGATCATGTTAATTGCTAACACTAGAAGAGTAACTTGATAACATCAAACGTCACACCGTAACAGGGTGACTATAAATGTGGGTTCAGATACTCCGAAAGTGTTATGTTGAGGCTCATGGATCAAGAGTGGAATATTTCCATCCCGATGACGGATAGATATACTGTGGGCCCTCTCGGTGATATCACATTAGTTAGCTTGCAAGCAAGTGATGAGATCACTAGAATGTTATATCACAGGAACGAGAAAAGAGTGCATGTCGGCAACGAGATCAAACTAGGTATGGATATACCGATGATCGAATCTCAGACATGTAATATATCGCGATACAAAGGGATTAGGTTACATGCGTAAAAGATTCTTACAATCACAAAAGTCATCGTTGAATGTGTGGGAGTCAGTATGGATCTCCAGGTCCTGCTACTGATTATTGATCGGAGAAGGGTCTAGATCATGTCTGCATTATTCGCAAACCGTAGGGTGACACACTTAAGGGATACCGATACCATTTGGAGCAAATATGTTTCAGAGAAAAGAATTACAAAGCGCTGGAATTATTTCGATGGGAACCGGAATTATTTCGGGTGAAATTGCAGAAACTGGTTCTGCATGTGATATTGAAATGTTGCAAGGGGTTTTATGTGAATGTTTGTTAACTAAAGTAATTAACAAAATTGTGAATAAAATAAATAAAAGAGTTTTATTAAATGAGAGAGTATTAAATTTGGATAAATTTAATGCATTTAAGTGGAGACTTAAGTGGAGAATGTGAAGGGTCATATTTATGTGGAGGGAGTTACCACCACATGATTGAGGGAGGTGAAGGGGCACCCCCATGGGGCGCCAGCCATGGGGAGGGGCACGCCCCTCCTCCTATAAAATTCCCCCCTCTCCTCACTTCTCACTTACACCTCCTCGTGAAGGATCTCTCTCCCCCTCTAGAATTATTCCCCCATGGTCTCGGATTAGCGAGATACATGTTCCCGGTGGATTTTCGTCTAGAAGGAGTTGCTGCTTCCGCTGCATCGTTGGAGCGAGGAGGCGGAGGTTGTTCCGTGGACCGAACATGTGTGCGATCACGGATGCACCGCTGCTTTGTGGTGCTGGACTTGATGGTGCTGGACCGGCTGGACCTGATGGACTTCATCACGATCTTGAGATTGGCGTATGAATACATCAACCATGAAATCAGTTTCGTTAACAATGCTTTGTCCATCTTCAAGGGTATGTTCTCTATGGATGTATATCCACCCGTTGCATGTATCTAGTAGATAGATCTTGGCGTATAATAGTTCCCATCATAGGAATTTTTTGTTTTCTATGTTGCAAACCCAACACCTTGTTCTTCCCTCGGTCCCATCGTTGGATGCTAGATCGTATGTTATTAGGGTTCAACTGTTCATATTTTTTACAGTAGCTAATCCTCTTGTGTTAGATCTCGTATTTTGATGAATCCCCTTGTTCGTATTTGAACCCCCCTGTTCGTAGTTGGGATCAGTATTCAATTGGTTTGAGATTTGGGGGATAATTAGGGGATCTCAATCGGTTAATTTATGCAAATAGTCAATCCGGATAATCAAAGTATCTCAATCATGTCCTTATTGCACTCTACTGTTTTTTCCAACAGGAGGATAGCAGCAACGTCTGTAGCGATCACGAGTCCAAGGACACCAAGACTCGTCATGTGTGGAGGAGGCTGAAGTCCGACCAGTACAACAACTTATTCACTGGCAACGTCTACAGGTGCCCCTTCTGCACCACCAGGAGGCTCCGTGCCACGGACTTCAACTCCCTCGTGAAGCATGCCGAGGATGTGAGGACATGCGGCGAGTTCGTAAATGTCCACAGCTTCAGAGCCAAGCACCAGGCGCTCGGCCTTCACCTCTGCAACCTCCAGAAGGTGGCTATCAAGGAGGGCTGCATGCCCCCAATCAAGCTCAAGGCGCCCAAGGTCAAAGGACTAGGCAGCAAGAAATGGAGGAGGCGCTAGAGGGAGGAGGCAGAGGCCATGAGGGGCCATTGATCTTCTACCGAGCAGCCTAATTGTCGAACCTCATTAAGTACCGTACTATATAACCTATATTAGCTGCTTTATCTACATCTGCTATGTTTACTGAATTTATTTATGGTGCTGGTTAGATTTGCTGCTCTAGATTTGCTACTAGATTGGGGGAAAACAAAAGCCAAAAGGAATAATGAATGAAGAGAGAAGCTGCTCTAGATTCGCTACCTTTTTGGGGAAAAAACATAACTGTTAGCGAGAAAGAGGGGAAAGGGACTCTTAAAAAGTCCAATCATAAAAATAATAATAAAGAAAACTTCCAATTTAGGCGACAGGGCGCACGTAACCACCAAACGTGCCCCACATGGTCTCACACCATGTCCCCCGTAATCAGCAAGAGATGGATGGCTAGTCCGCTGTGTATCCTGGCTCCACCTGGCAGCATGTAACGGTCGAGGCAACGTAACATAACGCTCAACGCACGACCCACTCCAACACGGTCCCACCGGTCAGCATGTAACGGTCAAGTATTTGACTTGACGTATCCCCCCGTCCGAGCGCCTGGGAGGGTTTCAGAATAGAGGGAGGGGAAAAGTGAGGAAAAACTAAGCGGCTAGGGAAACTGAGTACAACTAACGAACCGAGTGCACGAAAATAGAAATCCCTATTATAAAATGGAACTTTTAGGAAAATCCCAAAATCACAACAAAATATGATTATAACATATCATATGATTCAATTATGAAGGAATATAACATAATAAACTACACAGATCATAGATGCATTTCACATGCATCAATGACATCAACTTTCTCGAAGAGATCTGAAATTGGGTTGTTGTGCGATTTGCTACCAGCAAAGCCTATGTCGCTACCACACTTGCCGAATCCGACCCCAGAAGCTAGAATAGGCTGACTTGTTCCTTCACCAGATCCAATCTGGGAAGGGCAGAACAAGTTGAATCCAAAATGAGAGGACCCTTACCGGGTAGGACATGTCTTCAAGCCCGGTGCGGTCCACCTAGATACTTAAGACGGTGTGCAGGTGGCGAACTCGTGGAACATCAAGCACCTCCAACAATACCATCTTTGCAAGTTCTACCCCTAGGGAGCTCGAGGACAAGTCCACGCGATGCCAGACAATTCCGCAGCAGGTGATGAGTCGGGGGGATCACCCTGCAAACAGAAGGGTTCGCCCGACGGCCTAGTGCCACCAAGTCGATGCATATCCGGGCTTGCCCGTGCTTGGACCCGCACGGCGGTTGAGTCACCGCGCGAGCATAATACTAGGGGCTGCCTCCTCGTACTAGAAAGAAGTCCTTGTGCATCGTCTATGACCCATAACACAAGCAATGTATCTAAGAGCCGCCCATGTTGATGAATAAAATGTGTTGGTAATTCTCACAGTCATTTCGTTCTTGTTCACCCATGGGCGACCCGGTATGGAGTGTTGCGTTGATCTGTTGTGTATCTTTCCTCGGACATCTGGGTCTTTTCCCCCATTGATGTTCAAAGTCTCATTAACCTCAAGTAAGGTCATTTATCATTCTCGGACATCCAGGACTCGTCGATGATCAAAGTCTCATTGACCTCAAGTAAGGTCGTGGATTTCTCGGACACCTGGTACCTGGCCCAGTTTATGGTCAAAGTGTCGTTAACTATAAGCAAGATCAACAAAAATAAGAAACGACACATCCAGAGAGTTGACACCAAATCTTAGTACTCCATCCTTCAATAAATCAAGATTGCATTATTTCCTTTCTGCCTTCATTCCATGTGCCCCACACTACTACTCTATACGCATGACTTTACTCCGTGGGGGTCTAACAACGGACATGACCCCCACTCTCTAGGGAAAATCACCACTCTAGTGAGCATCCACAAAGAGGCGCCTTGCCCGAGGGCACTATCGTATCTGTGGAATCTGTTGGAAATATGCCATAGAGACAAATAATAATATGCATTATTATCATGTTTCACAAATTTTATGATTAATTTTTATATCATGCTATAACTGTATTGAAAGGAAACGTTAATACATGTGTGATATATAAACAACCAGGAGTTCCTAGTGAATCTCTAGTCACTAGTCCATTGGTCAACAGATGATCAAGGTTTCCAGATCATGTGGCATTTATGCCAGTTGACAATGGAGTCGCCTCATTATGAGAATGAGATGATGAGCTATACCCAACCTAATCATTGTGACCCTACCATGTTGTGAAGTTCAAGTTATGATGATTAGAAAGACCTAGTGTCCTATTTCTCAGACTGTGAGACCATATCAATCACTGTCACCTGAGAATACTTAGATAACATCAAACGTCACTTGGTTAAACAGTGATCATAAAGGTGTTTTCAGATATTCGGAGGAACATGTAGAGGCATTATGTGTCAAGAGCGGGATTTGTCCATCCGCGTGACAGAAAGATACTCGAGGGCCCACTCGGAGAAGTTATATCCAATAGTTGCAGCGTGTAATTTGATCATGGGGGTATCACTTGTCGGCACGAGTTGAATAGCACTTGTTGGTAATGAGATTGAACACGACGAGGTGATTTCATTGATCAAATCTCGGACAATGCAAGTATCGAAGAGACAAAAGGAATATGACACGACGTTCATGGTTCAAACGATGAAAGATTCGTGGAATGCACAGGGGTCATCACGGGCATCCAAGTCCCGCTGATGATCATTAGCACGAGAGGGGTCTCGACCATGTCTAGAGTGTTCCGAACCGTGGGGTATCATGCTTAAGGGCTTGATGATGCTCAGAGATTGTTTTGGAATCGGTAGAATCACCGAAGAATAGAAAGAGAGAGAACGGGAAGTGTTTCGGTAAGTCCCAACAATGTCCGGAGTGGGGTGGAAGGATTTCCATAGCCGTGGGGGTTGAATAATATGAAAGTAAATGTTAAATATTGATTTAATCATTTATTTATAATTATTTAATAAAAGAAAAGAAATTAAAATGGTCAAATACCTAATTTGGCCAAAATCCCTAGGGAAAACGGCCCATGAGGGAAAGACCACAGGAAGGAGAGAGAGGGGTAGCCGGCTGGGCCAAGGGACCCTGCATGGGGACCACTTGGGCCCTGGCCGATAGCGGCCAACCCCCCTCTCCCCTCTCCTTTGTTTAGTCCCACATGGCTAAGCTAATTAGCTATGGGGCGGTTTTTTCTATATAAAGAGAGGTATTTTGACAAAATAAATACACCAATAATCAATAAAGGTTCCCTCTCTTTTGGAGAGACCTCCAGTTGATTCTCGCTCTCTCCCGTGACTGCGGTCCCATGTCTGGACTACACGATCAGGAGTCTTCTTCACCGCAGAGCATCATCGCGCTGCGGGATTCGGATCCAGAAGGTCTACTTCCACAACTGATACTAGATCGGAGGAGCGGGAGTCATCATCAAGCACTGGACATGTGTAACTCCCTCGTGAAGGAAATATGCCCTAGAGGCAATCATAGAGATGATTGTATTTCGTATGCTTCCATGAGTTATTATAATGGTCCTTGAATATCCATATATCAGGCAACTTGTATTGATTCGAAATTATGTGAATTGTTTGTGAAACTCTTTACTTGTATGGTTATCTAATAGTTGTCCCTAGTCAGAGTTCATGTGAGGACTCACGTGAATATTAGACTAGCACATCGATTGGTTGATGACTATGTTTCACAAGTCATAGACATGGAGATGTCAAACCAATGATGTGGACACATGTTACGAACATGGAGTTGGACTGACCCAACTTGAGACTGGCAATAATACCTGCAGCTCTCTCTACACATCGTGTACGTTTTGTCCTTAGACCTGAGATTGTCGCACGTACTTGAGATGTGGATCGACCTACTTTGGGGCTATCAAACACTGCTCCGTAACTGGGTAGTTATAAAGGTAGCTTTCGAGTTTGTCCTGATACATGCTACAAGGCATTGGTCAATCAAGATGGGATTCACCCCTCTCTACTTGAGAGAGATATCGCTGGGCCCCTCGAGTGATCGGATCCAGAAATGCATGGTCGTGCTACATATGGTTAAGAGTTAACCTAGTAAAGGGATTCCGAATCACAATATCGAGAAAGAGAGGTCAGCTTGGAGCTAGACCAAATATCGTGAGGCAAAGGGAAAGACATGTACTCAACCTTGTGATGGTTCATCCGAATGATCTTTATATGCATTTAGGAGTTGGCACGTCTTGCTAGAGACCGCTACCAACTATTGACGGAGTAAGTGTACTCTGTGTCATGTCTATACGTGTATAAACCTATGGGGTCACACACTTTAGGGACTGGAAACCTAATGAAGATTGGATCCGAATTAGAACATGCTTAGGCTACTAATGGATCGCTAATGTAGAAGCCCACTAGGGATGCCTATATAAGAGAGAGTGAGGCGAGCCGAATAGGGTTGAGCATTCCTCCCAGCCACCACTCCTCTTACGCTTGTGTTGCACGAGTAGACCTAGCAGTCTGGCATGTGACGGCTTCCACTCTGGACGTGTGGATACCTCGGAGGTCCTACAGCTATAGCACTTGGACGAGCCGTGCAATGGGGAGCTGCTCGTTGGACGAGGACAAGGAGGAGACGTAGAACATCTACACTGCCCGACGTGCTTCATCGAGTTCCGCAACTACACGTCTAGTGGTAATCCCGTGATCTATGACATCAGTATTCCTGGATGACATGGTAGAATTGTTTTTGATTTACGCTAGTGTAGCCTACCCGTTACCCCTTCAGTGGTATCAGAGCCGATGTTGTTCAGTCATAGGTTTGGGAAGTTTGCATATGGTGATATGCATACTGATATGAATAATGTGATCATTTGTATGGCGCTGGTTCTAGATTGGTCTGTGATCTTGATTCTAAGGTCGTCAAATGATTTACCCCTACCGATCGGTTTCCACCATCGGGGTAGACAGTGACAGATAAATCTAGTTGAATCACGTGAAGATCAATATGATTGATTGAATCAGGAACTAGATCTGAATCGATGTACTATGATCAAAGGATATTGGTCGAATTGGGACAATAGTCGGTTTATGGTAAATTTGATTTGCCGATCAAAATACTTAAATAAAATTGTATAGATTCAATCTCTCATTTTTCACAAATTTCCGGATGCCCGGAGATACCGCGAGGGGCGCTGCCCCTTCGAATCCCACAAGGGGAGACCCCCTAGACCCCCCTTAGTCGTAGCCCCTTTTGTATCTCGTTAAGGTTCCTGGGTGCTGCGATTTCACATGATCCGGTAGAATGTGATTCTATGCACAACTTTTTTTGCAGGATGTATGTGATCAGTATGGCCCAATATGTATGTGATGCATGTATGTATTTTTCATGACCTGCGTGTCGTGAGTAGGGCAACACGGCTGGAGCCATATGTGTTGTCAATTATTGTAATGGCCTGCATGCCAACTTGTGATGATCCCAATACACTAAAATTTTGTTTACTAGCTGTCAGGAGTAATAGCTTATATTAGTTCTTATAGAACTCATCACTTGGAGGATGGCTCGCATAGAGCATGAAGATGGAGATTATCATGGTGGACAGGTTCTATGGCGATGGAGATCACCATGAGAAAATGGGCCATATTGTATCACATCTATGTGAATGCTATTCTTATACGTTTTACTACTATGCATGCTTAGATGATAGCAGTAGAATGATCCCTCACAAAGTTTAAGTTAATCCATGCCCTCCCAACCAAACCTTGCACTATCCTATGCCCTGTACAATCGTTGGCGGGTCTATGAAATTAGGGTGCCGCGGTTTTCCTTGGCTGGATGGGTTTGTATCGAATACCTACACGCATAAGGGTTGGTGATCTTAACAAGGTCATCTTAACAATTAAGGACCTTGGGGCATAAAGGTTGGGCACCTAGTTTTGACATAGAGATGTCACCCAACAACAAGAGTCATATGTGATATGATTAGCAAAATTTTCTTACCAATTTACCTTGTCTTCAGCAGTGATGCTAGAGCTCACTAGTCGACTTGTTAATTGTGGATATTGAATCACTTAGTATCAAGAGAGGGATGTTGATTTAAGTGGGAGTATATGCTCTTAAATTGTTTAATATGTTTTACTTTTTCATGGTTACATGGCTTGGTATTTTGCATGTTTCATACTGTAGATCAATGGCACCAAACACTTCATCATTTTTTGCTTTACGTTCGATTCTTGAAAAAGATAAACTAAATGGAACAAACTTTTTAGACTGGGTCCATAACCTAAGAATTGTTCTTAGGTCTGATAAAAAGGAAACTGTTTTGGATACCCCAATCCCGGATGAACCTGCTGATAATGCAACTGTTGCCCTTAAGAATGCCTACAAGAAAGCATGTGATGAATCTCTTGAGGTTAGTTGTCTTATGATTGCATGCATGGGGCCTGATCTTCAAAAGCATTTTGAGGATCAGGAAGCGTACGATATGATTGTCACACTTAAGGACATGTTCTAGACTCAGGATAGGACTGAGAGGTATAATGTTGCTAAGTCCTTTGTGGAATGCAAGCTGGCAGAGGGAGCGGCTATAGGCCCCCATGTGATCAAAATGGTTGGTTACAGTCAGACTTTGGAAGAACTTGGTTTTCCATTAGGCCAAGAGTTGGCTACTGATTTCATTTTGGCGTCTCTTCCATCTAGCTATGGGCATTTCATCTCGAACCACCATATGCATGGCGTGGAGAAGGGCCTTAATGAGTTATGTGGGATGATGAAAACAACAGAATGTGGCATTAAGAAGAGTGCAGGGCATAGCCATGTGATGGCTATGCAGAACAAGCCTAGCTTCAAGAAAAAGGGCACTTCTTGGCAGAAGAAGAAGGGCAAGGCTAAGGATACGATCCCTAAGCCAAAGCCTACACCCAAGCAAAAGGCTGGACCTGCAGGAGACACTGAGTGTTTCTTTTGTCATCAATATGGCCACTAGAAGAGAAACTACAGCAGGTACCAGGCTTCTTTGAAGAAGAGTGGAAGTAAGAGTACTTCCCAGTCAGGTACGCTTGTTGTAAATGTTGTGGACATTTTTTCTCGCAGATTCTTATGTTAGCTCTTGGGTATTTTATACCGGATCGGTTGCTCATATTTGCAATTCGATGCAGGGGCTAAAAAGGACTAGAGAAGTGCAGAAAGGCGAAGTGGACTTTCGCATCAGAAATAAAGCAAGGGTTGCTGCATTATTCGTCGACGTCATGGAGCTTCACCTTTCCTCAAGATTTATTATTGAGTTAAATAATTGTTATTACATTCCTAGTATGGGTCGAAACATTTTGTCGCCTTCACGTTTGATGAGGGATGGTTATTCATTCGCGAGTACAAACAATGGTTGTGTCATCTCTAAGAATGCTATGTTTGTGGCTGATGCTCCCATTGTGAATGGGTTATTTATTTTACATCTTGATGATGCATCTATTTACAATGTTAGTGCTAAAAGGCTTCAGCCAAATGATTTGAGTCCTACCTATTTATTGCATTGTCATTTGGGGCATATAAGTGAAAAGTGCATGAAGAAGCTCCATGGTGATGGTCTTCTAACTTCGTTTGATTTTGAATCATACGAGACATGTCAAGCTTGTTTACTTGGAAAGATTACCAAGACGCCTTTTACGGGTTTTCCCGAGAGATAGACAGACTTGTTGGAACTCATACTGATGTATGTGGACCAATGAGCACGACAGCTAGAGGAGGATATCACTACTCCATTAGTTTCACTGATGATTTCGGTAGATATGGCTATGTCTACTTGATGAAGCATAAGTCTGAAACTTTTGAAAAGTTCAAAGAGTTTCGGAGTGAGGTAGAGAATCAACATGGCAAGAAAATAAAGGCCTTGTGAGCTGATCGTGGAGGTGAATATTTGAGTCACAAATTTAGCAATCATCTTAAGAGTTGCGGAATTGTTCCACAGCTCACGCCGCCCGGAACGCCTCAAAGAAACGGGGTCTCTGAATGGTGCAATCGAACTTTGTTGGATATGGTTCGTTCGATGATGAGCCATTCGGATTTACCATTATCTTTTTGGGGTTATGCTCTAGAAACAACAGCTTTCACACTAAATAGGGTACCGCCTAAATCCGTAGTTAAGACACCATATGAGATGTGGACTTGAAAGAATCCTAGTTTGTCTTTTCTAAAGATTTGGGGTTGTGATGCATTTGTCAAGCGACTTCAGTCGGACAAGCTAACACCCAAATCGGATAAATGCATTTTTGTGGGATATCCAAGGGAAACCTTAGGGTATTACTTCTACAACCGAGAAGAGGGCAAAGTGTTTGTCGCTCCTAGCGGTGTTTTCCTAGAGAAAGAGTTTCTCACAAAGGGAACGAGTGGAAGGCCGGTGCAACTTGAAGAAGTTCAAGATGAGCCAGTCGGGAATGCTTCTACGAGTGATGCTATTGTAGCAGAACAAGTTGAGGAACCCGTAGCAATAGAAGCACCACAACCACGAAGGTCGGCAAGGCTCCGTGAAGCACGGGAATTATTATTGTTAGACAATGATGACCTGCGACCTATGCAGAAGCGATGGTGCACCCAAACTCTGAGAAATGGCTGGTTGCCATGAGATCCGAGATAGAGTCCATGGGAGACAATCAAGTTTGGAACTTGGTTGACCTGCATGATGGTTTTAAAGCCATCGAGTGCAAATGGATCTATAAGAAGAAGATTGATATGGATGGAAATGTTCACATCCATAAAGCTCGACTTGTTGCAAAAGGTTTTCGACAAGTTCAAAGAGTTGACTACGATGAGACTTTCTCGCCCGTAGCGATGCTTAAAGCTATACGGATCATACTAGCCATTGCTGCATATTTCGACTATGAGATATGGCAGATGGACGTCAAGACAGCTTTCTTAAATGGAATCCTTACCGTGGATGTTAATATGATGCAGACCGAAGGTTTTGTTGATCCAAACAATGTTATAAAGGTATGCAAACTTCAAAAGTCTATTTATGGGCTAAAGCAAGCATCTCGGAGTTGGAATATTCGATTTGATGAAGTTGTAAAGGAGTTTGGCTCCATGAAAAACAAACAAGAACCTTGTGTGTATAAGAAAGAAAGTGGGAAATCGCTTGTATTTCTAATCTTATATGTAGATGACATATTTCTGATTGGAAATGACATTCCTATGCTCGAGTCTCTTAAGACCTCATTGAAAAATAGTTTTTCTATGAAGGACTTAGGAGAAGCGGCATATATTCTGGGTATCAAGATCTATAGAGATAGATCAAGGAGGCTAATTGGATTAAGCCAGAGTACATACATTCAAAAAGTGTTGAAACGGTTCAGCATGGAAGAGGCTAAGAAGGGGTTCTTGCCCATGTCTCAGACATTAAACTCAGCAAGACTCAGTGTCCTTCGACCACTGATGAGCGAGAGCGCATGAGTAGGGTTCCATATGCTTCAGCTATTGGATCCATCATGTATGCAATGACATGTACTCGCCCAGATGTTTTCTATGCTCTAAGTGTTACGAGCAGATACCAGGCAGATCCAGGTGAAAGCCACTGGACAGCGGTAAAGAATATCCTTAAGTACTTGAGAAGGACTAAGGATATGTTCCTAGCTTATGGAGGTGAGGATGAACTCAGTGTAAAGGGTTACACAGATGCAAGTTACCTTAACGACTCAGATGACTCCAAATCGCAATCAGGTTATGTGTTTGTCATGAATGGTGGTGTTGTGATCTGGAAAAGTTCCCAGCAAGATACAATGGCCTCCTCTTCAACAGAAGCTTAATATATTGCTGCGTCGGAGGCTGTAAAGGAAGCTGTTTGGATTAGGAATTTCCTGATCGCTCTTGGTGTGGTTCAAGGCGCGTCCAATCCCTTGGATGTTTATTGTGACAACAATGGTGCTATCGCACAAGCCGAGGAACCTAGACAGCACCAGAAGAACAAACATATTCGCATGCGTTACCATCTGATTCATGAGTTCATTGATGATGGTAGTTTCATGTTATGCAAAATACATATGTACTCAAATGTTGCTGATCCCTTGAGAAAGCCACTCCCACAGCCTGTGCATGAAGTGCACACAAGAGCAATAGGTATTAGATACTATCTAGATTGACTCTAGTGCAAGTGGGATACTGAAGGAAATATGCCCTAGAGGCAAACATAGAGATGATTGTGAAGGGAATATGCCTGAGAGGCAATAATAAAGTGGTTATTATCTTATTCCATGTTTATGATAAATGTTTATTTTGCATGCTATAATTGTATTGATCGGAAATGTCAATACATGTGTGTTTAATAAACAAAAAGGGTTCCTAGTTATGCCTCTCTTATAGACTAGCTTGTTGATTAACAAGATGATCAAGGTTTCCTGATCATGGACATTGGATGTTGTTAATAACAAGGTCACATCATTTGTGAAATGATGTGATGAACATTCATCCGAAGTATAGCATTACGATCAAGTCATTATGTTTATATTTCTATAACATCATACGAAGTAATCTTTATCCTTAGACCATGAGATCATGTTAATTGCTAACACCGGAAGAGTATCTTGATAACATCAAACATCACACCGCAACAGGGTGACTATAAAGATGGGTTCAGTGCTACGAAGGTGTTATGTTGAGGCTCATGGATCAAGAGTGGAATTTGTCAATCCCGATGACGGATAGATATACTCTGGGCCCTCTCGGTGATATCACATTAAGATAGCTTGCAAGCAAGTGATGTGATCACTAGAATGTTATATCACGGGAACAAGAAAAGAGTGCATGTCGGCAACGAGATCAAACTAGGTATGGAGATACCGATGATCGAATATTGGACATGTAATATAGCGAGAAAAAGGGATTTAGTTACTAGCGTTAAAGGTTCTCATGATCACAGAAGTCATCGTTGAAAGTGTAGGAGTCAGTATGGATCTCCAGGTCCTGCTTCTGATTATTGATCTGAGAGGTGTATGGAAGGAATGAGTAATGAGATGAAGGATGGACTAAAGCTCAAGCTTGGCGATGCCACGCATGTCACCCCAAGAAATATCCAAGAATTTCAAGCATCAAAGCTTGGGGATGCCCAAGGCATCCCCTTCTTCATCAATAAATCTCCCAGGTTTCTTCCAAACGCTTCATTTTTATTGTTTCATGCACAGTTGTGTTTTTCTTGGAGCGTCTTCTTTTTTGTTTTCGTTTTGGTTTTTTTGTTTTCTTGGTTTGCTTAGTTTGCTGAATAAATTGGTTGGACCCCCTCTTTCATACATTGGTTTGCAAGTAGTTTGGTTTGGTTTGGAAAAGAGTAGGAAAGTTCATGCTTATGTGGTAAAAATAGCTCGTTTTTGACTGTGGCCTATGCTTTGTCATGCCATGCTTGATATTGTTTTGGCTTTATGCTTAGTATTCTTTGCTGTAGCATGACTTGTTACAAATAATTGAGATTGCTTAATGTGCCTTGGATGAATCATGTGTTGTTTTAGCATATTAAAGCATAGTATAGTGGTATTCTCCTTTGATGCTTTATTTGGGTTGACTTGGCACATGCTCACACCATGTTATGACTATCTCAAGTCACCATAGCCTTTATGATCCTTTAGTTTTCAACTTGTAGTATCACTTTATGCTTTGATCAATGATGTTTTGTCACTCTGCATGATTATGGCCATTATTGCTCTCTTGGTTTGTCGCTCCCAGTCTTTTGCTAGCCTCCACAACAAAGTATCAGTTCCACTCATGCATCCAACTCATTAAACCAAGTTATTCCAAAGAGTCCACCATACCTACCTATTAGCTTATGCTATTCCAAGTATATTCATGCTTTTGTTTACCTTCCAAATTAAACTTGTTATGAGAAAACTAGTGATTAAAGCTCTCACGAACTTGATGGCACACTTTACTTTTCTTGCCCTTAATAAACTTGAACCATTGTGCCGTTTATGTTGTATATGCTTGCACTTATTTGTTGGGAATTAGCAGAACCATGCTTTCATGCGGAACGCTTTCAACATTGCACTTGGTACTTGTACCTAGTTGATATCATGCTCTTTTGTATATGGATGTCGTTGGTGTGAAATGAAAGGGGAGCTTGTAAGTCCATGGAGTTATGTATATGTGTTAGAGAAAGCACTTTGGTCACTGGTCTAATCCATGCTGACATGGTGGAAACCTGCAATAACCACAATGAGCTCTATGAAGCATTCTTCTTATAAAAAAGAGTCCTATATTGAGAAAAAGAAAAGAAAAAGAGATATTATGAAAGAGGAAAGAGAGAAAAAGCACCATATTCCCATGGTAAATAAGAAGAATGCTGAGATGCTCATTATGCCTTGCCTTGTCATTTTGATATGGGGATTCTTCCGTATCATCGGGCAAGGGGTACCCCGTTGGCGGTTCTCTATGATACACATGTACTTACAATGACAAGAACTTACCGGTGACTAAACTTGAGTAGCATGAGGAGCGGCCCTCGTATACAAGGGACATGAGATTTTTGACTTATACTTCGTCAAGCATATACACCATAGTTTGTTCACTTTAACCTTAATCACCTTCAAGATGCTTATGATAGGGGAAATGAGAGCTGAAAGCTATAAGTACCATAATTTTTGGAAGCTCTTTATGAGACTTGAATCCCTACTTCCTTTTACAAAGGCCTTTCTTCCACCCTTATATTGAGTATCCACCTTCTACCTTTATGCACTTATTTTGAGAGCATAGTGGCCATTCTTAGTTCTATGTGCATTGTCCCAAGACTAGTTGATTGTTGCATAACTTGATATTGCTTGTTTTAAAATTTTGTATCTAGTCACTCTTATGAACTTTGAAGGTGTCCTATGCATTTATATTTGCTACTCTATTGAGGGACAAGCTGAATACTTTTATGCTATGTTTTCTTTAAGTGAAACAAACAAACGTCTTGCAAAGCATTGTTATTCATGAATCTTTTGTTTGTGCCTTTTCATGTTGCATCATAGTTTCTTTGTCTTATTGGTAGAACTTTGTCTTTCATGTTATGATTGAAGTACTATGATCCCAGCTTCGAATGTTTTACAAATACTTTGATCAAGTCTTTAATGGTGCATGTCACCTCAAAAATTATTCTTTCTTTTTATCACTTACCTACTCGAGGACGAGCAGGAGTTAAGCTTGGGGATGTTGATACATTGCAAATGTATGTATAATTTTTGATGTTCCATGCTTGGTTTTATCCACTTTCTTGTGTTTTGTTCGAACTTTGGAGTACTTTTCATATGATTTCTTGGACTAACCTATTAACAAGAGCCGTAGTTGTCAGGGGGATGATCCCTGGGTACCCCATCCGGATAAGAAACAGGACAGTCGGATCGCGTCCGGCTGACCAGATGCAGCCGGACAGGGCAAGACAGGCCGGCTATCACCCGGTGGCCGGATCAACAAGAGACAGCCGGATACGGCGACATAGCCGGACCCAATTAGTGAGACAGGACGACGTGCGTATCAGTGCACTATACGCCCTGTACGATGACAAGACGGGCAACCACCCGCCCATACCGGAGACTTCGCGTGGGTGACGCTGGAACAATGGCCTGTGCTGACGACGGGCTCGCACGACATCCATTGTGCCTACGACAGCCATACCGCTCGTACTGCGATAAGACAAGCCATACTGGATACTGTAGATGACTAGTCGGCTGGGACCGCCTATGGGGCCCGCCAGTCGGACTAGCCAGTGAGACCTTTGCCTCTCTGCCTATATAAGGAGAGGCAGGGCCTCAGTAGAAAGGGTTGGTCATACAGCATTTAAGGCAGCAGCTAGCACATACAGCTCGAGGAGCATTTGTAGTTCGTGTATTCTACATAGTCAGATCCGGCAGGAGTAGGGGCTTTACCTCACCATGAGGGCCCCGAACCTGGGTACTTCTTGCGTCCCGCTACGCTTGCTTGTGACCAGTCTCACCTGCGGACGCCGTCGATAGCTTCCCTGCTAGTCCCCACACCTCTATCTAACCTCCTCAGGTACTGCCGTTCCCAATACAACGACAGTTGGCGCCCACCGTGGGGCTCGATGGCTTCGACCGGAGTCACGTTCCGCACGGGACCCCGCACTTCAGCCGGTGAGCGTGTGGCCTCTGGCCTGGTGCTCACGCTTGGCAAGTTCGACTGCGTCATCGACAACGCCTCCTGCTTCGCCGGAACCTCCTTCCCGGCGAACGGCACCGTCCTGCTATTCGGTGATCTCCCCATCTACGTCGCCACTGTCCCGGAGCGTTTCCCTATGGAAATCGTCTCTGTCGCGGAGCTGCCGCGCTCAGTTGGCAACGCCTCCGCCGCACCCCGCGGCCTGGAGGTCATGATGGCCGGCTCCAGTTCCCATCCCCGCCAGCCACGGGAGCGAGGCGCTGATGAGGTTGGAACTTCCGCTCACCCGCAGCCTCGGAACCCGGTGGAGGATGCCATTGATCGGCTTCTGACGCCGGTTAATCTCGGGGACAACCCGGAGGAGGCGGAGGCCAACTTCACCATGGAGAGACAGATCCTCTTCCAGGAGGCCATGGAGCTGACAGCAGCCCGCAAGCAACTCGAGATCACCCGGCGCGAAATGCGACCTTGCAGCCTTACTCCGGCTACATGAGCCGAGCAGCGCTGACCAATGCGGCGCGGGCGGTGGCTGGGTGGTAGGATGGAAAAGGACGGGAATCGGATCGCGCCTGCCCTCACACGGCCCACCTACAAGACGCCCATCAAGAACCTGCTGCAGCGGCGCGCTGCAGCGAAGGCTACACAGCTGGAGGCGAGGCGGCGAAAGCCCGCTAGCTCGCTCGTGTGCAGGAGCTCCTCCGCGCCATGCAGCGGTGCTGGTGCTAAGTGAATCTGGAAGACCTTAGCTTCTCGGAGGAGCAAGCTACACCTCAATAGCGAGGTGTGTGCGCGACACCCAGCAGGCGTCCTCCCCTCAGCCGCCCAGAGCCCGAAGCAGGCGTCGCAGCTCGGGCAAGCCACGCTTAGGAGCGGTGAACAGCAACCGCCACCTCCCCTCCGCCAGCAGGCGCCGAGACCAGCGGTTCCGTCTCTCGTGTCGGGTGGGAGCGCCCAACCCGGATTGCCCGGATGCCCGCGACCGCATCGAGCTCCTCGCTCAAGCGCGCGTCACGGAGGAGGAAGATTCCACCGGCCCGGTTTGTTTGGACCCGCATCCGGAGCGAACCGTTTCGAATAAATTCTCCCTACCGAGACACCTCCGTCTGACAGCAGCATGAAGCGGAAGAGGGTGGCCGACTACGCTTCTGGCGGTCGGCGCCATACGGAATTGGCGCACAGCTGTGCGCTACGTCCCCCTCATGCTAACCGGGTCGGCAAGGACATGGCTCAATAGCCTTGCGCCCAACAGCATCAACACGTGGCCTGACTTCGAGAAGGTGTTCGTCCGCAACTTCAACGGCATGTACAAACGACCAGGGCGCCCGCGCGACCTGGCCCTATGCGTCGTCGAGGCGATCATGAGACCGACCGCGAGTACCTGCGCCAAGTGGGCCGCTGCGCAATACTTGCGAGGGCATCCTGGAGAGCCAAGCCATCGGCTTCTTCATTGAAGGTTGCCGAGAGGGCACCATGCTTCGCCACCGGCTACTGTGTGACGAGCCAAAAACCATGGCGGAGCCCATGACGGTTGCGGACCAGTACGCCATGGCGGATGCCGCCATGAAGAAGCCCCTCCGAGTAAACGCGGACGGACGTCCGACTCCCACGGAGCCGGCTTGCGACCGTCCGAGCAATCCGGCTGGTGAAGCCGGATCCTCCAGACGCCATGGCAACGACAACCGGTTCCACGGGGACCACCAGGCCGGGCAACAGAAGCCTCGCTACCACGCGCGGCAGGTCAATGCTGTGGAGGGTGCGCTCGACGCACCGGCTAATGAGGCAAGAAGGCAGAAGCCCCGGCTCACCTTCGACCAGATGATTGACGGCCCGTGCAAGTGGCATAGCGATCCCTTCAAGCCGTCTACGCACACCACCCGGAACTGCAGCTGGACCCACCAGCTAAACGACCAGGGCAACCAGCCTCGTCTTCCCCCTCCCCCTTCGGGCGGACCTCCACCACCGGCTAGGGGAGCCGGCAATGATGGTAACGGCGGCAATGGTGGCAACAACAACAACGGCTACCCTAGCCGCACGCCGCCTACCACATCTTCGAGACGGAGTAGGACGATAAGCACAGCCGCAGGCGACGCTCCAAGGAGGTCAACACTGTCTCCTGGTCCCCAATGCCTGAACTGGTGAAACCCCCATCACACAGGCCGCAGATCAGCCTGAGCATCTACCGACTCCCGGGGGCTACGCCATGGTGCTCAACCCCCTCATCGTCTCCAACGCGCGCACCTGCCGATTCTCGCGCGTCCTCATCGACGGAGGCAGCAGCCTCAACCTCCTCTACCAGTCCTCGCTGGAGAAGCTGGGCATTCGCGAAAGCGACCTGCGCCCGACTACCACGACGTTCCACGGCATACTGCCGGGACCAGCCTGCGCCCCGCTGGGGAAAATCCAGCTGGACGTCATCTTCGGGACCGAGGAGAACTTCCGCCGCGAACCAATCTGGTTTGAGGTGGTAAATCTGACGAGCTCCTACCATGCTCTCCTCGGGCGCCCCGTCCTCGCCAAGTTCATGGCCATCCCCCACTACGCATACCTCAAGACGAAGATGCCGGGACCCCACGGCGTGATCACCATCACCGGCTGCTTCAGACCGTCGATGGAGTGCGCCTCAGCCGGTTCTAAACTGGCAGAGGCCCTCATCATAGCCGAGGAAAAGCGTGTGATCATGCGGAATGTGGCCATGGCCCAGCAGGACATTCCGGCTAGTAGCAAACCGTTTGGAGAAGGAGCTTTCCAGCCGGCGAAGGAGACGAAGAGGATCCTGCTCGACCCCTCCGACCCGACTAAGTTCATCACCATTGGCGCCGGCTTGGACACCAAATAGGAAGGCGCGCTCGTCGACTTCCTCCATGAGAATCGGGACATCTTCGCATGGTCTCCCAAGGACATGCCGGGTGTGCCGAGGGAGTTCGCCGAGCACTCACTTCATGTACGTCCGGATGCCAAGCCGGTCAAGCAACCTCTGTACCGGTTCGCGGAGGAGAAGAGAAAGATAATCGGTGACGAGATCACTCGGCTCCTTGCAGCCGGGTTCATCATGGAAGTGTACCACCCGGACTGGTTGGCGAACCCAGTCCTGGTGTTGAAGAAGAACAAGACCTGGCGCATGTGTATCGACTACACCAGCCTGAACAAGGCATGCCCGAAAGACCCCTTCGCCTTGCCCCGTATCGATCAAGTCATCGATTCCACGGCCGGCTGTGATTTGTTGTCTTTTCTAGATTGTTATTCTAGGTACAATCAGATCTGGCTAAACCCGGCTGATCAGATTAAGACATCATTTATCACCCCCTACGGGGCTTTCTGCTATGTAACCATGCCTTTCGGCCTAAAGAACGCAGGCGCCACCTATCAGCGATGTATGCAGAAATGCTTGCACTCGCAGATAGGCCGAAACGTGCATGCTTACGTGGATGATGTGGTCATCAAGACCAAGGAAAAGCGCACCCTCCTCGAGGATCTGGGAGAAACATTTGGCAACCTCCACCAGTACCAGATGAAGCTGAACCCAGAGAAGTGCGTCTTCGGAGTACCATCCGGTCAGCTACTCAGTTTCCTCGTATCACAACGAGGTATCGAGGCGAATCTGGAGAAGATCGCGGCCATCGAGAGGATGCAGCCGCCCAAGAACCTGCTTGGAGTCCAGAAGTTCACCGGATGCCTGGCTTCCCTCAGTCGTTTCGTCAGCCGGCTGGGGGAGAAGGCACTCCCGTTATACCAGCTGATGAAGAAGACAGACAAGTTCTCCTGGACTTCGCAAGGGGACACCGCGTTTCACGACCTCAAGCGCATGCTATCCACATCACCGGTTCTAGCCACGCCGGCTAGCAAGGAGCCGATGTTGCTCTATATAGCAGCCATCAGCCGGGTCGTCAGCGTCGTCCTGGTGGTGGAGCGCCTCGAGGAAGGCAAGGCTCAGCTGGTTCAGAGACCCGTCTACTACCTCAGCGAGGTTCTCTCCCTCTCCAAGCTGAACTACCCCCACTACCAGAAGATGTGCAACGGTGTGTACCTGGCATGCAAGAATCTCAAGCACTACTTCCAGGAGCACCTGATCAAGGTCGTGTGCACTGCACCCCTTTTGGAAATCATCAGCAACAAGGACGCCACCGGACGAGTCACCAAGTGGGCCATCGAGCTCGCCGCCTACTCCATCCAGTATGATCCCCGGCTCACGATCAAGTCGCAGGCGTTGGCGGACTTCCTCGTCAACTGGGCCGAAACCCAGTACCTCCCACCGGTTCTGGATTCGGACCACTGGTGGATGCACTTCGACGGGTCGAAGATGCTCGGGGGCTTGGGAGCCGGCATCGTGCTCACCTCGTCCAAAGGAGACCGGCTGGAGTACGTGGTACAGATCCACTTCAAGGCCTCCAACAACGTGGCGAATCTGAGCCTTTGGCGCTCCGGCTGGCCAAGGAGATCGGTGTCAACCGGATCCTATGCTTCGGCGATTCGGACTTGGTGGTGCAACAGGTGTCCAGGGAATGGGACGCCAGAGATGCAAACATGGCTCTCTACCGGTTCCACATCCAGAAGCTCAGCGCCTCCCTCGAGGGATGCGAATTTCACCATGTCCCCCGCACCAACAACGAGGCAGCCGATGCACTCTCCAAGATAGGATCCACCAGGCAGGCCATCCCACCAGGGGTCTCCTTGGAGCATCTGCGCAAGCCATCCATCAACCCGTCGCTGGAATCAGACTCCATCGTCTGGGAGGGAAGCGTTCCGGCTAGCGGAACAACAGAAGCGGAGCCGGCAGAACCACCAAAGAAGAAAACCCGCACCAATTCTGGCCAGGCAGTGCCTTCTGGCTCGCAAGACCCGGGGGCTGCCGGCTCACCTAGTGGCTTGGGGGCTGTCGTCCCGGGTACTCCACCCGGACGACCCCCCGACATCCGTCAGCCGGAGGACAGGAGCGTCCTCGTCATACGGGAAGCGCCATCCTGGGCACAGCCCTTCATAAGCTACATCGCCAACGGAGAACTCCCGGACGACGAGGTGGAGGCCAGGCAAATCCGGCGCCGTGCGCATACATACACCATCATAAACGGCGAGCTGTACAAGCGTAGTGTATCTGGTATCTTCCAAAGATGTGTTGATGTGGACACGGGCTACCGGCTACTCAAGGATATCCACCAGGGTGAGTGCGGGCACCACGCTTCGTCAAGGGAGATAGTCGCCAAGGCATTCCGCCATGGTTTCTATTGGCCCACCGCCCTCGAGGATGCCGAGCAGCTGGTCCGCGCGTGCAATGGGTGCTAGCGCTTCGGGCAGCTCAGGCACATGCCAACCTCGGTACTCAAGACCATACTGATCACCTGGCCCTTTGCAGTTTGGGGCCTCGACATGGTCGGTCCCTTCAAGCGAGCACGCGCGGGCATGACCCACCTGCTGATAGCGGTGCATAAGTTCACAAAGTGGATCGAGGCCAAGCCTATCCAGAAGCTAGATGGAGCGACGGTTGTTACTTTCTTCACCGACATCATCAACCGCTTCGGCTACCCCAACAGCATCATCACCGACAACGGCACGAACTTTGCCAAGGGGGCCTTCGCCCGGTTCTGCAGCAACAAGGGCATCCGGCTGGACCTCGCCTCCGTTGCACACCCGCAGTCCAACGGGCAAGTTGAACGAGCAAACGGCTTGGTGCTAGCCGGCATCAAGCCACGTCTCATCGAGCCGTTGGAGCAGTCACCCGGATGTTGGATCGAAGAGCTTCCGGCTATGCCGTGGAGCCTCCGCACCACACCGAATAGGTCAACCGGCTACACGCCATTCTTCCTAGTCTATGGATCGGAACCCGTCCTCTCCGCTGACATCGAGTTCGACTCCCCTCGCAAGCTCCTGTACGACAAAAAAGCCAACAAGGAGGCGCGGGAGGACGGGGTGGACCTCCTGGAGGAGGCCCGCGAGCTGGCCCTGTCCAGATCTGCCCTGTACCAGCAGCGACTACGTCGCTACCATTCAAGCCGGATTCGCCCAGTCGCATTCCACGAGGGCGACCTGGTTCTCCGGCTGGTGCAAGACACGAAGGGCATGCACAAGCTATCACCACCCTGGGAGGGCCCCTTCATCATCAGCCGGGTGCTGCCCAACGACTCCTATTACCTCATCGACGCACAACAGCCGCGCAAGAACAAGATGGACAAATCAGACGAGGAGACCGAGCGTCCTTGGAACGCGGCCCTGCTGCGCCCGTTTTACACCTAGTCGCCAGGCAGTGTATGTATCCCAAAAACCCCATGAATAAAAATGCGGACCCCCACGAGAATCTCGGGGGCTCCTTCTAGAAATGTGTGTGCACCTGTTTTCCGGTTCAAATTTTCCGGCTCCGGCAACCCCTACCCGGGGGCTCGCCGGCTGGCCCGGCCTGCCAAGTCAACAAACCGGCTGAGTAGTGTGTGACGATGTCAGAGGCCCACTCTTCGTCTCAGCTACCCGAACCGGCTGTCCGGCTAGCAAAACAAAGCCGAGGCATCCCACACGAAAAACAGGGAGGAGACGCGACAGATCGGGCGTCCCGGCCCTGCAACTAGCTCGAACCAATCCAGCTGCTAAGCCGTTAGTACCGTGCGTAATGTACTGTCAGCTCCCTTCGATTCCGGCTGCAGACCACAACCCGGCTGCCCGGCAAGGACGCAGCAAAAACAGCAGAGCACACGGGATGGCGACTAAGTGTCTAGAAAGGAGCAAGCCAGTTTTCAAAAAAAACAAGCCGTTTTCTGGATACAATTTGACAGACTAACCTACTAACCTATGTGGACGTGTGTGTATGCGTATGTACATTCTTGTCCGACTACCTCGAGTCGGAATTCAGGAGAAGGAAAGAAGATTCGAAGTCCTTGCCTTCATCAAGCGCTCCGAATCTCGGGGGCTACACCCACTGGGTGCGCTCGCGCGCCCCCAGTGGAATCTTGTAGTTCCTGACCGGCTAAGGGCGTTTAGCCGGCCGTTCGGAGCCCAGGTGAGGGCAAGGGCGGGAGCAAGAAAAGACAAGAAAGATTCGAAGCACCTGGCTACGCCAGCTACTCCGAATCTTGGGGGCTACACCCAGTGGGTGCGCTCGCGCGCCCCCACTGGAATGTTAGTTCCCTCGGCTGAAGGCGTTCAGCCGACGAAAGCGGCCGACTGGGACGAGGCCAGTTGAATAAAGTTAGAAGACTTGGGAGAAATAAGAAAGATTCGAAGCACCTGGCTGCGCCAGCTACTCCGAATCTCGGGGGCTACACCCAGTGGGTGCGCTAGCATGCCCCCACTGGAGGTGTAGGTCGTCCGGCTAAAGGTGTGTAGCCAGACGAAGTTAGCCGGGCAAAATACAAAAAAACAAAACTCAAGACACAAGGGAGATTCAAGAATTTCAACAATAACAAACAAAAGAGAGACGAATCTCCCATAAGTTACCCGGCGTCAAAGAAAGCCGATACAAGCAGACAAGGTTCCTGAACATATAACATAAGACAAATACACCCGACATCCCGGGGCAATAACTAGACGGCAGGACCCTTGCCGTGCGGGGGATCTTGGCCGGCAGAAGCTTTAGGCGGCGGAGGAGGCGCGAAGCTTGATCCGATTCCGGCGCCTGCGGGCGGTGGCATCGGGCCATCCGCATCAGGAGTACCGACGGACTCCGAGTCGGTGAGTGCCTCGTCAGGATCCACGTAATCGGCGATCTTGATGGCGAATCCGCGGAGCTCCGGATGGGCTTGGCGGATGGCGGCAAGATCGGCTCCGGCACGGAAGCCACCGTCGATCTTCTTGACACAGGCGTCCTTGTACTAGGAAAGCATGAGGGCTAGAGCCATCTCCGCTCCGGCCCGCGCTGCCAAGTCCCGCAGCCAGTCCACCACAGTCGGCACCTCTCCCACCTTCGCCGCCAGCTGCGCCATCGTCTCTAGAACCGGAGCCTCCGGCCACATGAAGGAGAAGACGCCCCGCGCCGCCTAACGAAGCTTCATAGCTTCCTCGCCAAGAAGGACAACGAGCTCCTGGGCCGTCGGCTGTGCTCCCGGCCAGTTCTCCTGCAGCCGGTTGTAGGCCAGCAGGTCTATGCCGGGGTAAAAGGCTGTCAAAAAAAGGGTCAGATCCGGCTACTGGATCCGGAAAGAAAGGAAGACGGGAAAAGGAACTTACCCTTGGTAGTGTGGCCGACCTGCATCAGCTCCTCCACCAGCGCCTTCTCCTTGATCGCTAGCCGTTTGATCTCCTTCTCTTGGTCCTTGTTCTGGGCCTCGAGAAAGGTGAAGGCTTTGGCCCGGCTAGCAAGCGAGGCGTCGCGCTCCTTGACGGTGGCCTCCAAACCGTCTACCCACGCGTGCCAATCCTTGTTCTGCAGCCGCAGAGTGGAGTTGGACCTGCTCAGCCGGTCGTTCGCTTTCTTCAAGCGATCGATCTCGCGCTGAGCGCACACAAGAATGGCTGCACCAAAACCGGCTATCAGTAAAAAAAAGAGCGAGCTGGGTGAAGCGAACTTACTCTAGGAAGTCTAGTTGGCGGCAGCAAGCTTCTGCTCCAACGTCCGGTTCCCGCCGGCTGCGGCCTCCAACAGCCGGATCTCCTTCACCGCCAGCTCGAGCATGGCGGCAAGGTCCGATAGCGAAGCGGCAGAGGAAGCGTCGTCGTCCACGGTGTTGACGGCCAAGGACTCCTTCGCTGCGACCACCGCCGTTCGCCATTCCTCCCCGAGCTCCTCGTAGGAGTTGTCATCACCAACAACGAGCTCCTTGCAGCAGCCCAGCGCGCCCGCGGAAGAGCCTTCCGGGAGGGCTCGCTTCGGTGGGACCCTCCGGCTGGGCGGAGGCAGCCGGCTCAGCTCGAGGGGGAGGCGGAGGCTGCGCCTCAGAAGAAGGAGAGGCGCCAGTTGGCACAGTCGAGGCGCGGGGAGGCGACTCGGTCGGCGCCGGTGCCGGGCTCGCAGCTCCGAAAGAAACCAACACGCTAAAAAGAAGGAGGAGAAGGCAAAAGCAAAATAAACCAAAGTCAGAAAAACAAGAAAGAGGGCAAGCAGACAGAAAGCACTGAAAGAAAAATGGAAGGGGGAGAAGGAGCGTACCCCGGCACAATTGGGGGTGGCCCCTTCTTCCGGCCAAGACGGCTTGGCGGCAAGGCGCCGGACCGGCTCCTCTTGGGAGCCGGCTCCTCCATCGCGGGCCAGCGGCAGCCGGAATGGCTGGAGCCGCTCCCGCCTGCCTCGCCGTCCATCACGGAGCGCGTCACCGGCTCCGCGGTCAGCGCGGCCTCCTCCTCCTCGTGCACCTCCGCATGCGGGTCGGCGGCCGGCTCGTCATTCCGGTTGGGGAAGGCGTCGTCGTCCCCATCCGATTCCTCGCTGGACCGCCAAGCGCGCAGCTTGGGCAAGTCGGGCGTGAATGCCTCGAGGGGAGCCTCGCCCTCCTTGCGAAGGATGCAGGCGAAGATCTGCCGAATGCAAGACGTCAATCAGACAAAACAAGGAAATAACACAGAAAGAGCAAACAAAATTTCTGGCTACAAGAACTTACCCGGGGCGCGCGGTTCTCCCGGCTGTATGGCGCCAGACTGAACGTCCAGTTCTCCGGCAGCCGCTCCTTGCTGATCATCCACAACCACTCCTTCAGGTTGTGGTAGCGGGGATCATGGCGCGACAGCCGGGTTGGGTCCAGCCGGCCGGAGTAGTAGCACATCTTGTGCGCTCGCTGCTGCATCGGCATCATCAGCCAGGACATCCATCTAAGGGTGATGTCCTGACCAGTTAGCCGGCAGGTGACGAGGGAGCACATGCGCGCCAGCATCGCGTTCGTCTCCGCCTTGTCGTCGTGGAACTTCAAGTCCCAGTTCTGCCGGCTGGATTCGACGTCCTGGAAGGCCAGAAGATTTATCCGGTTGATGTTGGTGACATTCTTGACGTAGAAGTACGACTGCTGCCACAGCCGTACTGTGTCCTGGAGCAAGAACTTGGGGTAGCCGGATTGGGAGAGGGAGTAGATGGAGGCGCCGCCCACATTGGACGACTCCCCGCCGTTCGTATCGCACTGCGCCGGACTGGAAGAGCGGCGAAGAGCCCGAGATCCGGCTGGATCCCGAGATAGCTCTCGCAGAAAGCCATGAAGTGCGCCAGCGTCCCGATGGCGTTGGCACCGAGGTGGTGAAGACGGAGGTCGAAGAAGGCGAGGAACGTCAGAACGAAGGGGTTCACCGGAAGGGCGAACCGGCGCGCCAGGTGGGAGAGGAAGATGACGCGCTCCCCCTCCACCAGATGCGGCGACACCTCCCCCGCCGGCGCCAACCACACTGCCACCTCCTCCGCCGGCGGGAGGACGCGGGTGGCGTGGTACTTCGCAATTTGGTCTTCGATGACGGATGAGCCGCACCAAGCCCCGCGGTAGGCGGCCATTTCCAGCTGGTGGAGAGGAGCAGCGAAGGAATAGTGGCGGTGGCCCGTAGCGTTGACGATGGCGAGCGGGCGGCGCAGAGGGCAAGAGCACAGAAGCAGGAGCACCCGAGGGAGAAAGAAACTGCAGCGGGGGAGCGAAGGAAAGGAACGGTGTCCATTGTGCCTACGACAGCCATACCGCTCATACTCCGATAAGACAAGCCATAGTGGATATTGTAGATGACTAGTCGGCTGGGACCCGCCTGTGGGGCCCGCCAGACGGACTAGCCAGTGAGACCTTTGCCTCTCTGCCTATATAAGGAGAGGCAAGGCCACAGTAGAAAGGGTTGGTCATACAGCATTTAAGGCAGTAGCTAGCACATACAGCTCGAGGAGCATTTGTAGTTCGTGTATTCTACATAGTCAGATCCGGCAGGAGTAGGGGCTTTACCTCACCACGAGGGCCCCGAACCTGGGTACTTCTTGCGTCCCGCTACGCTCTCTTGCACCCAATCTCGCCTGTGGACGCCGTCGATAGCTTCCCAGCTAGTCCCCACACCTCTATCTAACCTCCTCAGGTACTGCCGTTCCCAATACAACGACAATAGTGCTAGCTGCCTGTTTTCTGCTGTTTTTGGTTCCAGGAAAGTCAGAAAATGAATATTCTTGGAATTGTACGGGACAAAATCCAAAGTGCCTATTTTTCCGGAAGTCATCAAGTGCCAGAATACGAGACGGAGAGGGGCAGGGGCCACCACACCACTGGCCAGCGGCCGAGCCCATGCCAGGTGGTGGTGCCCTGACACCCCCTCGGCCTCTCCTTCCGCCTATATATTGCCCTCGGGACGAAAACCCTAAGTGCTCGATCAAAAATCCACGAAAGAGTCTATAGCCGACGTCATCTCCATCCCTAGATCAGGAGGGATCTGAAGCTCTTCCTGACACCCTGCCAGAGAGGGGAATTCACCCCGGAGGCCTTCTTCATCACCATGCAAGCCTCCGGTGTGATGCGTGAGTAGTTCATCCTTGGACTATGGATCCATGTAGTAGCTAGATGGCTGGTTCTCTTCCTTTGTGCTTTAATGTCTAGATCTTGTGAGCTCTGTTCATGATCAAGATCATCTATTTGTAATCATACATGTTGTGTTTGCGGGGATCCGATGGATATTGAGGTGCTATTTCAGATTGATTATTGATTCTATCATGTCTTTATTATTTGTGATCTTGCATGCTTTCTGTTGTTAGTAGCTATCTTGGCCAAGTAGATGCTAGCAACTCCAAGAGTTAGTATTTATGCTCGATAGTGGGTTCATGCCTCTGGTAATCTGGGGAAGTGATAGAAATCTCTAAGGTACTAGATGTGTTGTTGCTACTAGGGAGAAAAAAACAATCCTTTGTTCATAGAACAATCGTATTGTTTACTTTACACGCAGTTCGTAAAGCAATAATCTGTTGCTTGCAACTTAATACTGGAGGGGGTTCAGATGATAACCTGAAGGTGGATTATTAGTCATAGATGCAGTTGGATGGCAGTTTATGTATAATGTTGTAATGCCCAATCAAGTCTCAAAGGAGTCAAGCTGATTAGTATATGCATGTATTGCTTTCTCGATGTTTGTCAATTGCCCCGCTATAATTTGTTCACCCAGCATGTTATCTATCTAAGGAGAGCCACCTCTAGTGAACTATGGATCCCGGTCCTTTTACTTTACATACAATCTACAAACTGTTACTGTTTTGTGTTTACTTTCTGCAAACTATTACTTCTTTCCATTCGATACGTTTAATCCTTTGTTTTCCGCAAAACACGCTGAGATTGACAACCTCATCGCAAGTTGGGGACAAAGTTCTGTGGTTGTGTTGTGCAGGTCTCCATGTTGCTACTAGCACCGGTAGTGCACCCTGCCAAAGCTCAGCTAGTAACACCTTTGGGGTGTTTCCTTGCTCCTGCTGGTTCGATTAAACCTTGGTTTCATAACTGAGGGAAACTTCCTGTTGTGCTCATCATACCTTCCTCTTGGGGTTCCCAATGAGCTCTACATCAACCATGCACCAGCACTTTTCTGGGTGACGTGCATTAAGCCATCATCACCCTCCCATGGGCGCCAGCCGTGGGGGAGGGGTACCCCCCCCTCCTCCTATAAAAGGCCCCCCTCACACCCCTTATTCCTCACACCTCCTCGTGAAGGATCTCTCTCCCCCTCTAGTATTATTCCCCCATGGTCTCGGATTAGCGAGATACATGTTCCCGGTGCCTTTATCTGGAAAGGAGTTGCTGCTTCCGCTGCTTTGCTGGAGCGAGGGATGGAGGTTGTCGGGGTACCGGATGTGTGTGCGATCACGGATGCACCGCTGCTTTGCGGTGCTGGACTTGGTGGTGCTGGACTTGCTAGAGCTGGATCTGAAGGACCTGCTAGAGCCGGACCTGCTTGGACTTCCACATAATCTTGAGATCGGCAAGTGTACGACTACATCAACCACGAGTTCCTACTCATTAAGAAAACTCGTTGTCTTCGAGGGTAAGTTCTCGATGGATGTATGTCCACCCGTTGCTTTGTACCTAGTAGATAGATCTTGGCATATAGTTCTCATCGTAGGAAATTTTTTGTTTTCTATGTAGCGGACCCAACAGTGGTATCAGAGCCTGCTATGCGTAGGTGCTTTGCACGAGTAGTACACATATGTTTATATGTGGGGGATGATGATCATGTTATTGCATCTTCTATGTATTTTGGATATTGGTGGCATAGTGGGATGAAGCGGCCCGGACCAACCTTACATGTCATCGTACATGAGGCCGGTTCCACGACTGACATGCAACTTGTTTTGCATAAGTGGCTGGCGGTTGTCTGTCTCTCCTACTATAGTCAATATCTGATTTACAACGAGTTGCTAATAACTTGGTTATCCTGTTGTGGTTCATGTTCGTAGGTAAGAATGGTTCTATCTCCAAAATCCCTAAGCCACGTAAAACTTGCAATTGATAAATTAGAGGCGTCTAGTTTAGATCGTTGCTGGGCTAGTGTCTTGATATGGTATTGTTGTAAGTAGATGTATGATAGATACTCTTACAACATACTCAACGTGTAAGTTCCATAGACCTTGGCCTTACACACAAAGGAATGATAGAGATCATACCACGATGCAAATGATAGAGATCAAATGCATGGACCATATCATCTCACTTTACACATTAGATGTTAGCATCTTATACTGCTAGTTTGGCGCTTTCTATAGCATTGTAAGATGATCCCTTATTTAGATATCAAGATAAAAATGTGTTGTTCCTTAAGTATGCACCATTTTTTGGATCGTGTTTCGAGACATCACGTGATGATCGGGTGTACTTGAATCTACGCTTTCATAAGAACGGGTGTAAGACAGTTTTACACACGCGAATACTAAGGTTCTTACTTGGCGAGCCTAGCATGTACAGACATGGCCTCGGAACACGGACTGAAAGGTTAAGCATGAGTCGTATAGTTGATATGATGCCCATATAGATGCTCGCCTTTGAAGCTACATCAACTCACGTGATGATCGGACTTGGTGTAGTGGATTTGGTTCATGCAATCACCAAAAAGGCACGTGGGATGTCGTTTTTGAGTGGGAGTTCATTTCTAATTTGGATTAGTCGAACTCAATTTGTCATAAACTAAATCAAAGTGAATTTGCATAATTTGTTGTAGTCATTGGCGTCTGTTCACTACCTTATGCTTAGTTTTAATTAAGATAATAGAACTATAGAATTCTGGATATTTACTTTGCGAACTGGTATCGTATTGTTTTGAATGTCATTTTAAAGTTTAGAAGTCCTATTGCAAACTTTCAGCAAACTCTATTTACTCCATGAAGTTTAATAAGTAGTATTAAATCAAGAGTAAGAATTCCAATGTTAGTATCTAAAGTATCATGTTTGCCTCCATGATTATTGATATTCAAAAGTTGTTTTAATATCAAGATTATATAGGAGCTGGAAATTGTTTCAGAAACCATCATGTGTGAAAGATATTGTGATATCTGAAACAATGTTTTTGGTTGCATTATGATAGAGTATAATTTAGCAAAATACATGTTCTCATATTGTATGAGAATTTGTGAAGGATGGAGATGCTAAGCATCCGGATCTCCCAAAAAGGTTTTGGGAACTAATATTATACTCGTGATTCTTCCTTATAGGCTATAGTAGCTTGATCATGAAAGTTATCATGATAAGGATGAATAGAAGATGTAAGTAAAATCTTTACTACACTAATAGATTACTAAAGAAAGGATTTTTGAAAGAACACCAAACATTTGAGGATGGTGATCCACTTCAAAGTGCAAGTCCAAAGGTATTAGTATTTGACTATATACACTTTGTACTATGTGTCATCTGAATGACACCACTATTGATGTTGATAGATTCTTTTAAAAGAAAAGGAATTGCTGAAAGAGAATCCATAAAATATTTGGCAGAAAAGAAAAGGTTGGAGATGTCCAACTTAAGTATATAGAAGATATACATGTTATGGCTGTATTCCTTGCTTGTTAAACAATGTGGTTCTGAGGTATTAGATACCGGTATTGGATACCGAATTGGTTGGTATGAAGTGTCATACAGAACAACACAATTCATGAACTGCAACGGCCTAAGTAACTAGCAAGAGAATAAGTGATGATGTTCATCGAAAACAAATAAAGTGTTATTGTGTTTTTCGTTGTCATCAAACCTAGCCTTCAAGATTTGTTTTAATAATTGTTATTTTGTTCCGGTATTATGAGAACAATGGTTGTTCAAATAATTACCATATTCCATAAAAGTTGGATGAACTTTTACAAGTCTAGTGGGAGAAATCACATCCATAACCACTATTGCTAAAATGTCGCAAGACAAATGATTGAAAGATCACTTATGAAGTGACATCGCTGTTTAAATTATATTGGAAAGAAAACATGAAGAAAAACCATGCTGATGGATTTTTGGAGTCTTTGATTTTGATCAATTCACGCTTGTGAGACTTTCCTCGAGATAATTGAAACTCCGTTCATAGGCCAAAGAGGAACGGATGCTTATTGGAAATTGTGCATACTGATGTGCATAGTCCATTATGTGTAGCCATATGCGATGGATCTTTTTGCTTCATATGCTTTCTCCAGAAATTTGAGTGAATATATCTATATATTTACTTAATAAGGAAGAAGTATGAAACATTTGAAAATTGTTCAAAGACTTTCAAGATGAAGTGAAAAATCATTGTAACAAGAAAATAAAGAGTTTATGATTCGATCATAAAGGAAGATATTTGAGTTACATGTTTAGCAAAAACACCTAAGACTTGAGGAATTGTTCCATGATTTGTGTTTCCTGATAAACCATAGGAGTATGGCATATTCGAGAGATGAAATCAAACCATGTTTGAAAAGGTAAGATCAAGGGTGTCATTTATAAAACTGCCATTATGTTTTAAGGATTGAAGCTTTAGAGACTACCGCTTTTACACTGAAAAGAGCACCATCGTGATCCGTTGATATGACACCATATAATTTATGGTTTGGGATAAAACCCGAATTGTCTTGTCTTAAATTTTGGTATGCTATGCATAAGTAAAATGTTTACAACCAAAATTGGATAAGCATGTCTTTGTAGGTTATCCCAAAGAATTTGTTGGGAATTTCTCCATAACACCGAGGACAAAAGAGTTTGTTACTTGGAACGTCAAGTTTCTTGAGAAGGAATTTTTCGTGAAAAGTTAAGTGGGAGGACAATAAAACTTTGATAAGGTTGTTCAACTTTAGCTATATGTGCTAAGTAGCGCAGCGCTGGAAAGTGTCCCGGTGGCGGCCACAATGCTCATGGCTCCCGTCATTACAAAGGGTGTGATCTCGGAGATTAGAGTTCCTATTGAACAGTGTGAATCGGTAAGAATCAAATAGTGTGATTTGATAAGCAAGTCGTTATTGTTTTGACAACGATGAACCAGCTACATGCAAAGAAGCGATGATGGTCCCTGACTCCATAAAATGACTAGAAGTCATAGAATCCGTGATAGTATCCATACACGAGAAATCAAATTTCTAAACTTGGAAGACCCTCCGGAAAGGCGTGAAGTCTATCGGTCGTGTTTGGATCTATAAAGAAATAGACATGGATGTTTAACATCTATGAAATAGTCGACATGTCGGAACGAAGTTTACGACAATGTTCAACGAGTTGACTATGACAAGATTTGATCTTTCATAGCAATATTTAGTCTTGACAGATTAATGTAGCAACCACTACATATAATTTGATGTATGGTAGTTGAACAAACAAAACAATGTTCTTCTAATAGAATGGTTACCTAGGACGTGTATAAGACACGGTCCGAAGGGTTTTGTTAATTCAAAGGGTGCTAAAAAGGCATGCAAACTTCAATAGTTGAAGTAAGCATAGTGGAGTTGGAATCTTCACCATGATGAAACTGTTAAAAGAGTTTAAATTCATCGGAGATGATGAAGATGCTTGCATTTGCAAGAAATTAAGTGGGAGCGCTGAGACATATTTCTAATACATTATGTAGAGGACATATTGTTGATTGGAAATGATGTATCTTGTATTGACACAAGTTAAGAATTTCATTAAAATAGGATTTCGATGAAAGACTTGGGCAAAACCGGAATATTAGGCATGAATGACTATATGGATAGTTTGAGGCGCTAATATGGTTATGCCAAACATACATATTTGAGATATTGAATGAGTTCAATATGAAAACAACAAGAAAGGTTTTTCCTGCATGGAAAGGTTTATATCAAGATTCAAGTGTTTCAACACTTGGTGAGTAAAATCACATGAAGATTTTGATCGATTATACCATGATATGTATATATCCAAAATGTCCTATGCTCTAAATGTTATGAGCACATACCAGAATGATTCACAAGATGATCATTGGACGATAGTAAAGATATTCTTATGAGCTTTGGAAGAACTAAGAATATATCATGTATAAGTGACAAATAGTTAAAGGTAGTTCATTGTAAAGTGTTACATTGATACTATTTTTGTCACAAGATACAAATTAAATTTATCTCAATTTAGACTATGAGTGGCACAATGTAATGGAAAGGATGTTCCATGATGGATTTGGATGAGTTCCAAAGTTGACACATTGTGACGGATACTATAACAAAAGGCTAAGTATATAACTGCTATAGTAGCAGCAAAGGAGGACATTTGTGTTAAGTAGTTTGCAAACTAGGTGTGGTTCAAAGTGGACTAATACTATGAAGATATATTGTGTGACAATAATATCAACATATTTTAAGCCGAACGAACTAAAGGTCTCACCAAAGGACCAAATTTATACAATGCCATCTCATTTGAGAATGAGTGATGCGTAGAGACGCAAAGACATGCAAATACACACGGACCTGAAACTGTCAGATCTGAAGATTATGTTAACCACTAGCAATCGCGTATATGCAACACCAGAAAGCCATAGGTGTTCAATACGCAAAGTTTTTCAAACTAGATTATTGACTCTAGTGCAAGTGGGAGACTGAAGGGAATATGCCCGAGAGGCAATAATAAAGTGGCTATTATCTTATTCCATGTTTATGATAAATGTTTATTTTGCATGCTATAATTGTGTTGATCAGAAACATCAATACATGTGTGTTTAATAAACAAAAAGGGTTCCTAGTTATGCCTCTCTTATAGACTAGCTTATTGATTAACAAGATGATCAAGGTTTCCTGATCATGGACATTGGATGTTGTTAATAACAAGGTCACAAAATTTGTGAAATGATGTGATGAACATTCATCTGAAGTATAGCATTACGATCAAGTCATTATGTTTATATTGCTATAACATCATACGAAGTAATCTTTGTCCTTAGACCATGAGATCATGTTAATTGCTAACACCGGAAGAGTATCTTGATAACATCAAACGTCACACCGTAATAGGGTGACTATAAAGATGGGTTCAGTGCTACGAAGGTGTTATGTTGAGGCTCATGGATCAAGAGTGGAATTTGTCAATCCCGATGACGGATAGATATACTCTAGGCCCTCTTAGTGATATCACATTAAGATAGCTTGCAAGCAAGTGATGTGATCACTAGAATGTTATATCACGGGAACGAGAAAATAGTGCATGTCAGCAACAAGATCAAACTAGGTATGGAGATACCGATGATCGAATCTCTGACATGTAATATATCGCGAGACAAAGGGATTTACTTACTAGCGTTAAAGGTTCTCACGATCACGGAAGTCATCGTTGAATGTGTAGGAGTCAGTATGGATCTCTAGGTCCCGCTTCTGATTATTGATCTGAGAGGGGTCTCGATCATGTCTGCATTATTCGCGAACCGTAGGGTGACACACTTAAGGGATACCGACACCATTTGGAGCAAATATGTATCAGATAAAGATTTAAGAAAGCACTGGAATTATTTCAATAGACACCGAAACTGTTTTGGGTGAAATTGCTGAAATTGGTTCTGCATGTAATATTAAAATGTTGCAGGGGGTTTTATGTGAATGTTTGTAAATTAATGTAATGAACAAAATTCTTAATAAAATTAATAAAAGAGTTTTATTAAATGAGAGAGCATTAAATTTGGAGAAATTTAATGCATTTAAAGTGGATACTTTAAAAGAGAATGTGAAGGGGCATTTTAATGTGGAGGGGTTACCACCACATGAATGGGGGAGGTGAGGAGTCACCCTCCCATGGGCGCCGGCAATGGGGGAGGGGTACACCCCTCCTCCTATAAAAGGCCCCCCTGACACCCCTTCTTCCTCACACCTCCTCGTGAAGGATCTCTCTCCCTCTCTAGTATTATTCCCCCATGGTCTCGGATTAGCAAGATACATGTTCCCGGTGGCTTTATCTGGAAAGGAGTTGCTGCTTCCGCTGCTTTGCTGGACGAGGGACGGAGGTTGTCGGGGTACCGGACATGTGTGCGATCACGGATGCACCGCTGCTTTGCGGTGCTGGACTTGGTGGTGCTGGACTTGCTGGAGCTAGATCTGAAGGGCGTGCTGGAGCCGGACCTGCTCGGACTTCCACACGATCTTGAGATCGGCAAGTGTACGACTACATCAACCACGAGTTCCTACTCATTAACAAAACTCGTTGTCTTCGAGGGTAAGTTCTCGATGGATGTATGTCCTGAAGGAAATATGCCCTGAGAGGCAATAATAAAGTTGTTATTATATATTCCTTATACATGATAGATGTTTATTTTACATGCTAGAATTGTATTGATTCAGAAACATCAATACATGTGTGTTTAATAAACAAAAAGGGTTCCTAGTCATGCCTCTCTTATAGACTAGCTTGTTAATTAACAAGATGGTCAAGGTTTCCTGATCATGGACATTGGATGTTGTTAATAACAAGGTCACACCATTGGTGGAATGATGTGATGAACATTCATCCGAAGTATAGCATTACGATCTAGTCATTGTGTTTATATTGCTATAACATCATACGAAGTAATCTTTATCCTTAGACTATGAGATCATGTTAATTGCTGACACCGGAAGAGTATCTTGATAACATCAAACGTCACACCGTAACAGGGTGACTATAAAGATGGGTTCAGTACTACGAAGGTGTTATGTTGAGGCTCATGGATCAAGAGTGGAATTTGTCAATCCAGATGACGGATAGATATACTCTGGGCCCTCTCGGTGATATCACATTAGGATAGCTTGCAAGCAAGTGATGTGATCACTAGAATGTTATATCACGTGAACAAGAAAAGAGTGCATGTCGGTAACGAGATCAAACAAGGTATGGAGATACCGATGATCGAATCTCGGACATGTAATATATCGAGAGACAAAGGGATTTAGTTACAAGCGTTAAAGGTTCTCACGATCACAGAAGTCATCGTTGAATGTGCAGGAGTCAGTACGGATCTCCAGGTCCCGCTGCTGATTATTGATCAGAGAAGGGTCTCGATCATGTATGCATTATTCGCGAACTGCAGGGTGGCACACTTAAGAGTTATCAGACACCATTTTGGAGCACATATGTTTCAGACGAAAGAATTGCAAAGCGCGGGAATTGTTTCAATAGAAACCGGAAATTTTTTCGGGTGAAATTGCAGAAGGTGGTTCTGCATGTGATATTGAAATATTGCAAGGGGCTATATGTGAATGTTTGTTGATTAAAGTAATTAACAAAATTCTGAATAAATTTAATAAAAAGAGTTTTATTAAATGAGAGAGCATTAAATTTGGAGAAATTTAATGCATTTAAAGTGGAGACTTTAAAAGGGAATGTGAAGAGGCATTTTAATGTGGAGGGGTTACCACCACATGAATGGGGGAGGTGAGGGGTCACCCCCATGCGTCGCCATGGAGAGAGGGGCACCCCTCCTCCTATAAAAGGCCACCCATTCCTCCTTCATCCTCACACCTCCTTGTGAAGGATCTCTCTCCCCTCTAGAATTATTCCCCATGGTCTCGGATTAGCGAGATACATGTTCCAGTGGCATTTCATCCGAAGGAGTTGTTGCTGCTCACTGGATCGCTGGAGCGAGGAGGTGGAGGTTGTCCGTGGCTTGAACATGTGTGCGAGTGCGGATGCTGCTTGAGTTGCGCCGGACTTCCTCACGATCTTGAGATCGGCAAGTGTACGACTACATCAACCACGAGTTCCTACTCGTTAACAAAGCTCGTTGTATACGAGGGTAAGTTCTCGTTGGATGTATGCCCACCCGTTGCTTTGTACCTAGTAGATAGATCTTGGCGTGTAGTTCACACCGTAGGAAAATTTTTGTTTTCTATGCTGCGGACCCAACAAAGGGTATCGAGCCTGATCTATGCGTAGGTGCTTAGCACGGGTAGTACACATATGTTGATATGTGGGCGATGATGATCATGTTATTGCATCTTCTATGTATTTTGGATATTGGTGGCATAGTGGGATGAAGCGGCCCGGACCAACCTTACATCTCATCGTACATGAGACCGGTTCCACGACTGACATGCAACTTGTTTTGCATAAGTGGATGGCGGGTGTCTATCTCTCCTACTATAGTCAATATCTGATTTACAACGAGTTTCTAATAACTTAGTTATCCTCGTTGTGGTTCATGTTCGTAGGTGAGAACGGTTCTATCTCCGAAAGCCCTAAGCCACGTAAAACTTGCAATTGATAAATTACAGGCGTCTAGTTTAGATCGTTGCTGGGCTAGTGTATTGATATGGTATTGTTGTAAGTAGATGTATGGTAGATACTCTTACAACACAGTCAACATGTAAGTTCCATAGACCTAGGCCTTACACACAAAGGAATGATAGAGATCATACCACGATCCAAGTGATAGAGATCAAATGCATGGACCATATCATCTCACTTTACACATTAGATGTTAGCATCTTATACTGCTAGTTTGGCGCGTTTGGTAGCATTATAAGATGATCCCTCATTTAGATATCAAGATAAAAATATGTTCTTCCTTGAGTATGCACCGTTCTATGGATCGTGTTTCGAGACATCATGTGATGATCGGGTGTACTCGAATCTACGCTTTCATAGGAACGGGTGTAAGACAGTTTTACACACGCGAATACTAAGGTTCTTACTTGGCAAGCCTAGCATGTACAGACATGGCCTCGGAACACGGACCGAAAGGTTAAGCATGAGTCATATGGTTGATATGATTCCCATATAGATGCTCGCCTTTGAAGCTATATCAACTCACGTGATGATCGGACTTGGTGTAGTGGATTTGGTTCATGTAATCACCAAAAGGACACGAGGGATGTCGTTTTTGAGTGGGAGTTCATTAGTAATTTGGATTAGTTGAACTCAATATATCATAAACTTAGTCTAAATAAACTTTACAAATTCTGTTGTAGATGGCACCACCTGCTTTTAATTTCAATGTGTTCATGGAGAAAGAGAAACTTGCTGCGAATGGTAGCAACTTCACCAACTGGGATATGAATTTGAGGATTCTCCTCATCACGCACAAAAGCAATATGTGCTAGATGCGCCGCTAGGCCCCCCACCAGCTCCTGATGCCCCTGACAAGGAAAAGAATGTCTATGTGACTCGTCAGGAGGACCACAACTTAGTTCATTGCGGCATACTATATGGGCTAGAGCCAGAACTTCGAAAGCGTTTCGAAAATGGCAATGCCTTTTATACCATGGGAGAATTGAAAATGATTTTCGATACCCATGCTGCCGTAGAGAGTTATAATGCTACAGAAAGGTTCTTGAGCTGCATAATGGAGGAAAACAGCTTTGTTAGTGAGCACGTACTCAAAATGTCTGGGTACACCGATAAGCTTGTGTCCTTGGGAATAACGATTTCCATTGACTTAGGCATACATCGTGTTCTCCAATCTCTGCCACCTAGATACAAGAGCTTCGTGATGAACTATAATATGCAGGGCATGAAGAAGTCTCTTCCCGAGCTTCTGTCAATGCTTAAGACCGAAGTGGAGATTAGGAAAGAACATCAAGTGTTGATGATCAATAGGACCACCGGTTTCAAGAAGGACAAGAAAGGCAAGCACAAGGGAAAGAAGGGTGGCAAGTCTGTTGCCACGCCTGAAAAGAAACCCCGGGCTGGACCTAAGTCTGACACCGAGTGCTACTATTGCAAGGGGAATGGCCATTGGAAGCGCAACTGCCCCAAGTATTTGGCGGACAAGAAGTCCAGCAAGGCAAACAAAGGTATATGTGATATACATGTTATTGATGTGTACTTGACTATTACTCGCGGTAGCACCTGGGTATTTGATACCGGATCGGTTGCTAATATATGTAACTCGGTCCAGGGGCTACGGAACAAGCGACAACTAGCAAGGGATGAGGTCAGGATGCGGGTCGGCAATGGATCAAGAGTTGATGTGATCGCCGCCGGGACGCTACCTCTCCATTTGCCATCGAGATTAGTTATAAACCTAAATGATTGTTATTTGGTGCCTGCACTGAGCATGAACATTGTATCTGGATCGTGTTTGAAGCAAAGTGGTCATTCCTTTAAATCTGAAAAACAATGGTTGTTCGATTTATAAGAATGATATCTTTTATGGTCATGCACCTATGTTGAATGGTTTATTTCTGTTGGATCTCGATAGTAATATTACGCACATTCATAATGTTAATGCTAAAAAGATTAAACTTGATGATGATATGTCTACATATATGTGGCACTGTCGTCTAGGTCTTATTGGCGTTAAATGCATGAAGAAATTCCATTCTGATGGACTTTTGGAATCACTTGATTTTGAATCATTTGATACATGTGAGCCATGCCTTATGGTCAAGATGACTAGAACGCCCTTTTTCCGGTTCAATGGAACGGGTAACAGATCTATTGGAAATCATACATACTGATGTGTGTGGACCAATGAGTGTGTCGGTGCGAGGTGGATATCGTTATTTTGTTACTTTCACGGATGATTTGAGTAGATACGGGTATATCTATTTGATGAAACACAAGTCTGAAACTTTTGAAAAGTTCAAGGAATTTCAGAATGAAGTGGAAAATCATCGTAATAGAAAGATCAAATTTCTACGGTTTGACCGTGGAGGAGTTATCTAAGTTACGAGTTTAGCACACACATGAAAGAGTGTGGAATAGTTTCACAACTCACGCCTGCCGGAACACCACAACGTAATGGTGTGTCGGAACATCGTAATCGTACCTTATTGGATATGGTTCGATCTATGATGTCTCTGACTGACTTACCTCTGTCATTTTGGGGTTATGCACTGAAAACAGCTGCATTCACTTTAAATCGGGCACCATCTAAATCCGTTGAAACGACACCGTATGAATTATGGTTTGGAACAAACCTAAGGTGTCATTTCTTAAGGTTTGGGGATACGATGTTTATGTGAAGAAACTTCAACCGGATAAACTTGAACCCAAAGCGGAAAAATGCGTCTTCATAGGATACCCTAAGGAAACAATTGGGTATACCTTCTATCACAGATCCGAGGGCAAGGTTTTTGTTGCCAAGAATGGATCCTTTCTTGAGAAGGAGTTTCTCGCGAAAGGTGTGAGTAGTCGGAAGGTAGAACTCAAAGAGGTTATTGAACCTTCTTTTCTTGGAATGGCGAGTGGCGTAGCACCGGAAGTTGTTTCGGAGTTGACTTCACCTGATGAAGAGAGAGCTAATGATAATGATCATGAAACTCCGAAAGAGGACACTACCGTACCTCGCAGGTCAAGCGGGACACGTGCAGCTCCTGAACTGTACGGCAATCCTGTTGTGAATTTCATGGTTGATGAAATGGATGACCCTGCAACGTATGAAGAAGCGATGATGAGCCCAGATTCCAACAAATGGCTAGAAGCCATGAAATCCGAGATGGAATCCATGTACGAGAACCAAGTTTGGAACTTGGTGGCCTTACCTCACGACAGAAAGGCCGTTGAGAATAAATGGATTTTCAAAAGAAAAACTGATGCTGATGGTAATGTGACCATCTATAAGGCTCGACTTGTCGCAAAGGGGTTTCCACAAATTCAAGGAGTTGACTACGATGAGACATTCTCTCTCGTAGCGATGCTTAAGTCGGTTAGGATTATGTTAGCAATTGCTGCATATTTCGATTATGAAATATGGCAGATGGATGTCAAAACTGCGTTCCTCAATGGTAAGATTGAAGAAGAGTTGTATATGATACAACCTAAGCGTTTTGTCGATCCTAAGGATGCTAATAAGGTATGCAAACTTCAGCGATCCATCTATGGACTGAAGCAAGCATCACGGAGTTGGAATCTCTGCTTTGATGAGGTGATCAAAGAGTTTGGATTTGTCCAAACTTATGGAGAGGCTTGTATTTACAAGAAAGTGAGTGGGAGCAATGTGGCATTTTTGATATTATATGTGGATGACATATTATTGATTGGAAATGATATAGATCTTTTAAACAGTGTTAAAAGTTATCTAAACAGCAAATTTTCAATGAAAGACCTTGGTGAAGCGTCATATATATTAGGCATTAAAATCTATAGAGATAGATCAAGGCGCCTAATTGGGCTATCGCAGATTACATACCTTGATAAGATATTAAAGAAGTTTAATATGGACGAAAGTAAGAAGGGGTTCTTACCTATGTTGCAAGGCAAGACATTGAGTAAGACTCAAAGTCTGGCTACGGCAGAAGAAAGAGAGATGATGGATAAGATCCCCTATGCCTCGTCCATAGGCTCTATTATGTATGCCATGCTATGTACAAGACCGGATGTGGCACATGCTATTAGTTTGACTAGTAGGTACCAATCTGATCCAGGTTCAGAACACTGGATAGCGGTAAAGAACATCCTCAAGTAGTTGAGAAGAACTAAGGATATGCTTCTTATATACGGAGGTGAAGAAGAGCTAGTCGCTAAGTGTTATGTCGATGCTAGCTTTGACACCGATCCGGATGACTCTAAGTCTCAATCTGCATACGTATTTCTCTTGAAGGGAGCAACAGTTAGTTGGAGGAGTTCCAAACAACCTGTGGTGGCTGGATCAACGACAGAGGCGGAATATGTTGCTGCTTTAGAAGCGGTGCAGGAAGTAGTTTGGATGAAAGAGTTCATTACGGAACTGGGTGTGGTTCCCAGTGTGTTGGACCCGATGGTGATCTATTGTGACAACAATGGAGCCATAGCCAACGCAAAGGAACCGAGGTCTCACAAGAATTCCAAACATATTAAGTGCCGGTTTCACTCCATCCGCGAGCATGTCAAGGATGGAGATATAAAGATTTGTAAAGTACACACGGACCTAAATGTAGCAGATCCGTTGACTAAAGTTCTCCCTAGGGCAAAACATGATCAACACCAGAACTCCATGGGTGTTAGATTTATCACTATGTGAACTAGATTATTGTCTCTAGTGCAAGTGGGAGATTGAAGGAAATATGCCCTGAGAGGCAATAATAAAGTTGTTATTATATATTCCTTATTCATGATAGATGTTTATTTTACATGCTAGAATTGTATTGATTCAGAAACATCAATCCATGTGTGTTTAATAAACAAAAAGGGTTCCTAGTCATGCCTCTCTTATAGACTAGCTTGTTGATTAACAAGATGATCAAGCTTTCCTGATCATGGACATTGGATGTTGTTAATAACAAGGTCACACCATTGGTGGAATGATGTGATGAACATTCATCCGAAGTATAGCATTACAATCAAGTCATTATGTTTATATTGCTATAACATCATACGAAGTAATCTTTATCCTTAGACCATGAGATCATGTTAATTCGACACGGAAGAGTATCTTGATAACATCAAACGTCACACCGTAACAGGGTGACTATAAAGATGGGTTCAGTACTACGAAGGTGTTATGTTGAGGCTCATGGATCAAGAGTGGAATTTGTCAATCCAGATGACGGATAGATATACTCTGGGCCCTCTCGGTGATATCACATTAGGATAGCTTGTAAGAAAGTGATGTCATCACTAGAATGTTATATCACAGGAACGAGAAAAGAGTGCATGTCTGTAATGAGATAAAACTAGGTATGGAGATACCGATGATCGAATATCGGACATGTAATATATCGAGAGACAAAGGGATTTAGTTACAAGCGTTAAAGGTTCTCACGATCACAGAAGTCATCGTTGAATGTGTAGGAGTCGATGGATCTCCGTGTCCTGCTGATTATTGATCAGAGAAGGGTCTCGATCATGTCTGCATTATTCGTGAACCGTAGGGTGGCACACTTGAGAGTTACCGGACACCATTTTGGAGCGCATATGCTTCAAACGAAAGAATTGCAAAGCGTAGGAATTGTTTCAATAGAAACCGGAAATTGTTTCGGGTGAAATTGCAGAAGGTGGTTCTGCATGTGATATTGAAATATTGCAAGGGGCTATATGTGAATGTTTGTTGATTAAAGTAATTAACAAAATTCTGAATAAATTTAATAAAAGGAGTTTTATTAAATGAGAGAGCATTAAATTTGGAGAAATTTAATGCATTTAAAGTGGAGACTTTAAAAGGGAATGTGAAGAGGCATTTTAATGTGGAGGGGTTACCACCACATGAATGGGGGAGGTGAGGGGTCACCCCCCCCCATGCGCCGGCCATGGGGAGGGGCACCCCCCCTCCTCCTATAAAAGGCCACCCTACCCCTCCTTCTTCCTCACACCTCCTTGTGAAGGATCTCTCTCCCCCTCTAGAATTATTTCCCCATGGTCTCGGATTAGAGATACATGTTCCGGTGGCATTTAAATGCGGATGGAGTTGCTTTCCCAGATCATTTGGAGCGAGGAGGTGGAGGTTGTCCGGTGGCTTGAATGTGTGTGCGACTGTGGATGCGTTGCTGAGTTGCGGCGCTCGGACTTCCTCACGATCTTGAGATCGGCAAGTGTACGACTACGTCAACCACGAGTTCCTACTTGTTAACAAAGCCCGTTGTCTACGAGGGTAAGTTCTCGTTGGATGTATGTCCACCCGTTGCTTTGTACCTAGTAGATAGATCTTGGCGTGTAGTTCACACCGTAGGAAAATTTTTGTTTTCTATGCTGCAGACCCAACATGTCCACTCGTTGCTCTGTACCTAGTAGATAGATCTTGGCGTATAATTCTCATCATAGGAAATTTTTTGTTTTCTATGCTGCAGACCCAACAGATTGTATTTCATATGCATCCATGATTTATTATAATGGTCCTTGAATATCCATATATCAGGCAACTTGTATTGATTGGAAATTATGTGAATTGTTTGTGAAACTCTTTACTTTTATGGTTATCTAATAGTTGTCCCTAGTCGGAGTTCATGTGAGGACACACGTGAATATTATACTAGCACATCGATTGGTTGATGACTATGTTTTGCAAGTAATAGACAAGAAGATGTCAAACCAATGATCTGGACACATGTTATGAACATGGGGTTGGACTGACCCAACTTGAGACTGGCAATAATACTTGCAGCTCTCTCTACACATCGTGTACGTTTTGTCCTTAGACCTGAGATTGTCGCATGTACTTGAGATGTGGATTGACCTACTTTGGGGCTATCAAACACTGCTCCGTAACTGGGTAGTTATAAAGGTAGCTTTCGGGTTTGTCCTGATACATGCTACAAGGCATTGGTCAATCAAGATGGGATTCACCCTCTCTACTTGAGAGAGATATCGCTGGGCCCCTCGAGTGATTGGATCCAGAAATGCATGGTCGTGCTACATATGGTTAAGAGTTAACCTAGTAAAGGGATTCCAAATCACGATATCGAGAAAGAGAGGTCATCTTGGAGCTAGACCAAATATCATGAGGCAAAGGGAAAGACATGTACTTAACCTTGTGATGGTTCGTTTGAATGATCTTTATATGTGTTTAGGAGTTGGCACATCTTGCTAGAGGCTGCTACCAACTATTGACGGAGTAAGTGTACTCGTGTCATGTCTATATGTGTATGAACCTATAGGGTCACATTGAAGGGTTCAGAGCAATGAAAACAACAAATTTCCTACGATGAGAATTATACACCAAGATCTATCTACTAGATACAAGCAACGTGTCGATTTACATCCATGGAGAACTTACCCTCGAGGACAACAAAGTTTTGTTAATGAGTAGGAACTCGTGGATGATGTAGTCGTACGCTTGCCGATCTCAAGATCGTGTGGAAGTCCTAGCGCCGCAAACCAGCAGCGCATCCGCACTCGCACACATGTTCAGGTGATACGTCCATTTTGCATCACTATTCTATGTCATAATTCACTGTTATTCATTGATATATTTCGTATTGAGAGGTGATACTTATGTTATTTCATTTGTTTTTGCATGGTTGATGACTTTTGGAGCATGGACCGCTGCAGTCAGGATTCTGATGGAAAAGGTGTTGTTTGGAGGCAAAATTCGCGAAGATCATAAAATCTGGAAAAATATACGGAAAATCCTATTTTTCCAGAAGACGAAGGAAGCCATAAGGGGGCTGGAGATGGGCCACAGGGGGCCCACACCACCCCTTGGCGCGGGCCACCCTAGGCCACGCCACCAGGTTGTGTGGCCGCCCTGGTCCAGCCCTAGCACTACCCTCTGGCGTATATTATCCTCCTGAAACCCTAAGACTCGGGGAGCGACCACAAAAAGTTTTCGCCGCCTCTGCGGGGCGAAAAACACCAAGAGAGAAAGATCTCTCCAGCAGACAGATTTCTGTCGGGGGAATTCCTTCCCGAAGAGGGGAGATCGTCGCCATCAACACCACCATCAAGATGGACTTCATCAGGATCATCATCATCATCACCACCATCATCACCATCAGCACCCTCATCACCATCTCCATATTGTTGTAACAATTGGGTTGAATCTTGCATAGTTCATAGGAGAAACTTTCCCGGTGTTGATTACTCTTTGTAGTTGATGCTATTGAGTGAATCATTGAATTGTTGTTTATGTTCAGATTGTTATACATCATTATTCCATCTCTGATCATGATCCATATGATGTCTTGTGAGTAGTTCGTTTTGTTCTTGAGGACATGGGAGAATTCATGTTGTTAGTAGTGGAATTGTGTTGAGAAAGATTCAATAGTTTGATATTTAAGTTGTGGTGTACTTCTTCTAGTGGTGTCATGTGAACGTCGACTACATGACACTTCACCTATATGGGCCTAGGGGGATGCATTGTGTATTTGGCTACTAATCGTAGGGGTTGCCGGAGTGACAGAAACCTGAACCCCCGTTAGGAAACCATTGCACAAGGGACGTAAGGGTCTTAGAGTTTAAAGTTGTGGTTAGGTTTCTACCTTAATTACTTGGTTGTACTTATGGATGTTTGCAAGGGGTATAATCACAAGTATGTATTAGTCCTAGGAAGGTTGGTACATTAGCACAGGTTCACCCACACAACACTTAGCAAGCTAAAGAAGATTAATCAACTATATGAAGCGAAAGCACTTGACAGTCTTCCCATGTGTCCTCGATAACGTTTGGTCATCTTAAGTAATACAACCGGCTTGTTCTTTGCTACATAAAGGATTGGGCCACTTGCTGCATTTATTCCTACTGTCTTTTGTTTACTCGTACTTTGATTACTTGATTTATCAAAAACCCCTAAAAATCCGTTTGCTAAGTATTTGCAGAGAATTCCTGATCCATACCACTAGCCAGCACCTTCTGCTCCTCGTTGGGTTCGACACTCTCACTTATCGAAAATACTGTGATACACCCCCTATACTTGTGGGTCATCAAGACTATTTTCTAGCGCCGTTGCCGGGGAGTGAAGCGCTATTGGAGGGTGGAACTGGTAAAGGAAACTTCTACTGTGAGTATTTTTTACTTCTGCTAGTTTCTTTATTTTCATTATGGATAATTCGCTGAGTTTCTTATTTGGTAATGCTACTACCACTACTAAGGTAGTAGATAAGCCACCACCTGCTGAGAATGATGTTTTTAAAATACCTACAAGAATTACTGATCGTGTTATGGATAACTACTATGTTGGGGATGGAACTGTCCATCCCGATGATCATTTACTATTTATACACGAAATATGCGGGTTGTTCAAGTGTGCAGGTATTACTACCGATCAAGTTAAGAAGAAGTTATTCTCATTATCACTGAAAGGAAGAGCTGAGGAATGGTATAAGCTGCTGAAGAATGGTCAAGCTCTTGAATGGGAGGAATTAGTGCCTTTCTTTTATTCAAAGTTTTATCCTCCTAGTGAGATTCATAAAGATCGGAATCAAATATACAACTTTTGGCCTCTTGATGGAGAGAGTACAACTCAAGCTTGGGGGATATTGAAGTTACTAATGCTCAAATGTCCCATTAATGAGCTCCCCAACAATATTATTATCAATAACTTCTATGCAAGGCTTTCTCTTCATGATAAGGATTTATTGGATGCTTCTTGTGCTGGATCATTCACTCGCATGGAAGAAGAAGCTAAATGGGATCTTCTGGACTGTATTCAATACAATGCTGAAGCATGGGAGAATGACAAAGGTAGAAAGTCAGGTATAAATTATGATTATGAATGCATTGAATCTTTTATGGGAACTGATGACTTTCAAAATATTAAAAATGCTTATCGCCTAGACTCTCAAGCTATTGCTTCTTATTTTAAGGCTTTTGCTTCCTACATTGGAGTGCCTAAAAAGAAGTGGAATAAGTATCATGAACCTTATAAAGATATTTCTAAGTGTGTTCCTGTAAGAAATACTGAAGTTTATACTGCTAATCATGTTTTACCTGAACCTTACATTGAAAAAATGCCTTTCCTAGTTAAGATAAAGGAACATTCTATGACAGCTAGTATGGTTAATGAAAGTACAAATAAAGTTGTTGAACCTAATAAACAAAAGGTTGATGAACCTATTATAGCAAATGTGAAACACTTTGTTACTAAATATGAAGAAGAGGGACACACTATTCTTTGTAAGGATACCTCTAATATTGTTTCACAAAGTAGTGTCATGGGAGCTAGTATTCCTGTGTTTTCTGTAAGAATAAGTGATCATTGTTACGATGGTCCTTGTGATAGTTATATTGTCAAGTTTATGCATGATACTGAAAGTTACTATGAGAAAGGGAAAAGTGTTCTTATGCATCTCAATAATATCAAGTTTCCTCGTTTTATGCTGAAAGTTTTTATGTTGCACTTCTTTTGCCTTCCTATGCTTGTAGCCTCTGGTTTCAACAACTTGTTTGTTTACAAAATTCCCTTGCATAGGAAGTGGGTTAGACTTAAATGTGTGTATTTTTACTTCTTAATGCTCCCTTTCACCTCAATTCATATTCCTATATGAGCATCTTCAAAATTATCATGCCCATCTTAATGGCTATAAACAAAGAGCTTTTTGGGAGACAACCCAATTTATTTTTGCTTTCAGTTTGTTTTTGTTTCTTTGAGTCTTGGAAGTTATTACTTCGGTAATAACCGCTCCTTATCCATTTTGTTTGGTTTTTGTGTCAAGATCAACCTCTAATGAGAGAGAAGTAAGATTTGGGGAAGTTGCTGTCCCGAAACAGATTTTTGTGCATCACCGTAAAAATTCATGAGAGATCTCTGTATGTCGGATTGAGCTGTAATTTTTTGTGATTCTGCCCTAGGTTGTTATTTAACTTACGTTAGTTTTGCACTTTTTGATTTGAGCAACAGAAGATTTTCTAAAAAATTGATCTTTACCTTCTGGTCTGTTCTGACAGATTTTGTCACTCTTGCATTTGCTTCTTTATTCGATTTCCTTTTTGAATTATTTTTGGGTTTTCGGAAGGAGTTGCTACAGTATATTATGTTTTGATGGTTTTGAGTTGAAGTTGGACTCAAAAGGTTTTATCACTTCACTTATACTAATGTTGCTAATGAGAACTGTGTAAAGTTTTGTGTGAAAGAAATTTCCAGGTAGTGGAGATAATGGTGTAATAAGGAAGAGAAAGGTTTTATGACTTAAGTAATAAGTATATGAAGATGAAGATATTTATATTATTCAAGTGGTGACTCTAGAAGAATCTACTAGATACCAAATTCAGAGACCTGCAGAGTCCGTTTTCAAATAGGTAACAGTTCTGGTAAGAAAAGTTCCGTGAAAATACTATCCAACTATATTTTTGCAGTTTTTAGTCAATAAGGAAAGCTACGAAGTGAAAAAGGGACGGAAACAGAGCCAGGGTGGCTCACACCACCCTGTGGCACGGGCCCACCCCTGGCCGCGCCACCAGGTGGCGAGTCCACTCCGGAATCCGTCTCCGACTCGTTTTCTCCCAGTACCTTCCTTTTGATATGAAACTTCATAATATATAATCCCCCGGATCTCCCAAGGTTCGTATATCGTGTTTTTAAATGCGTGTTTTGTTTTGATCTGTTTTGCAGAACTATCTTTGAAAGCTTTGAAGCACAATGGTGTCCACCAAGGATAAAGGGAAGGAGCCTATGGAGGAAGACCTCCAAGACCCCGGGCAGGAGAAGGAGATCAAGAGTGAAGGTGAAGAGGAGGCAAAGCACACCGGCACTACCATTGCAAGCATTGGAGTGGTGGGAACCCTGCCAGGATCAGAAGGACTGCACGGATGTCAACTGGAGGGAAACCTCCGCGTCACTGTTTAGCACCAAGGACACCTTCTCCAAGCACCAAGAGTCCCTTCCATACCTTTATCCATAACCATGCAGGAAAAGAAGACTCTAAGAGGGAAGAACGGAAAAATAATCACAAGAGCCGGGATCCATAATCTGACATGATCATGCACCGCATCGAGCACAACTCGGAGTTGATTCGTACTCTCACCTTCGAGATTGAAGACTTGGGGAAATTGGTCAAGAAGCTCATCGAGAGGATACCACCACCACCAAAGGAGTAATTTGTCATCCGGTTTGGCATCCCCTTGGTTTGTTCCAAGCTTGGGGAAGTGCCGCGGTATCAAATCACTATCTTCTATCTTTTTACCTTTTTAGTAGAGTCATATCATGAATAGAGAAGTTATTATGTAGGATGGTTTGCATTATGGAAGTGTCCCCTCTCTCGTTAGATATGTATCCCTTGGTGTGAGTTGCCGTTATGGAATATTAATGAGAAGTTCTATCATTTACTCTTTTTGCATAGCTTATATTAGTTTTAAATTCGTGGTTATATGATTGATCTTGTTGTTAGTATTGGTATCACTTTGCGATCATTGATTTAATTTAGTTGGTTTTGGCAAACCTGGCTCGGTCAGTAGCAACACTATTTTTGAGAGTTGAATGAAAAAGATAGAAGCACTCTAAAGAAAAATAATTTCATCATCTTTCTTTCTTGATTCGCTCATAAGTCTAGTATTCTCTAGTTAAGATCTTTTGTGCTTCCAAGGAAGATTGCATGTTTGTCTTTATCACTTGTATGTTTGATTGTTTCCTTCAACTCTTATACTTGCTACCCAGCCTTGCTAGCCAAAAACCTGTACTGAGAGGAATTCTTCTCGTGCATCCAATCCTTAAACCAAAACCTATGCCATTTGTGTCCACCATACCTACCTATTAGCACTATTGCTATTCCAAGTAAATTCCTGTTTTTTATCTACCTTCCAAATTAAACTTGTTATGTGAAAATTAGTGATTAAAGCTCTCACGAACTTGATGGCACACTTTAATTTTCTTGCATTTAATAACCTGAACCATTGGGTCCATCTTTGTTGCGTATATGCTTGCGCTTTATGAGTTGAAGATAGCAGAACCATGTATCATGGGGAACGCTTTCAACACTGCATTGGTACTTTGTACCTAGTTGATATCATGTTCTTTTACTTATGGATCCCGGCGGTGTGAAATAAAAGTGGAACTTGTAATATCCCGGCGGTGTTAGAGAAAACGCCTAGGCCGCTAGCCTAAGCCATGCCTAATCATGGTGGAAACTTGCAGCATAACTATAGTGAGCATTCTATGAAGCATCCTCAATAAAAACCTATGCAAATAGCAAATAAAAAGATCGCCGAGATGCTCATTGTCTACTTGCCTTGTCATTTTGATTATGGGATAGCTCCTGTGTCATGTGCAAGGGGTACCCCGTTGGCGGTTCTCAATGATACACATGTATTTACAATGACAAGAGCTTACTCGTGACTGAAGTTGAGTAGCATGAGGTTCGGTACTCGTAAGTAAGGGGCATGAGATTTCAACTTATAACTTGTCACTTTAACCTTAATCACCAAAAGATGCCTATGATAGGGGCAATGAGAGCTGAAAGCTAGTAAGTATCATAATTTTTGGGAGCTCTTTATGAAACTTGCAATCCCTGCTTCCCTCTGCGAAGGGCCTTTCTTTTACTTTTTAGTTGAGTTAGTAAACCTATTCCATTCTATCTCAGCAAGTATTTTGAGTTGTTGTGTTTCATTCATTCATATGATGATTTATTCAATCATGTTTCTTATGTTCCCTGTTTTACACATTGCTCTTATCTTGGTGTTTACTACTTTGAAAGCTATCATTGAAAAACCAGTTATTTGTGAACACCAGCAAATTATCAACTATTCTTCGACCAAGAGCTAAGTTTGCCATTACCAATTATGATTTACTTTATGTATATTTATTGTGTTTCCTTTACTCATTGCAAGTTGAGTTATATAATAGTGAGTTGCCTTCTATTATGATCTATGTATTGATGAATGTGATGCTTCTTGCCCGTATTATTTTATCGACTCTTCACTCCATAAACCTGAGGACATGTTTATTGAGCTCAGTTTCGCTTAGGGACAAGCGAAGTCTAAGCTTGGGGGGAGTTGATACGTCCATTTTGCATCACTATTCTATGTCATAATTCATTGTTATTCATTGATATATTTCGTATTGAGAGGTGATAGTTATGTTATTTCATTTGTTTTGGCATGGTTGATGACTTTTGGAGCATGGACCGTTGCAGTCAGGATTCTGATGGAAAAGGTGCTGTTTGGAGGCAAAATTCGCGAAGATCAGAAAATTTGGGAAAATATACAGAAAATCCTATTTTTCCAGAAGACGAAGGAAGCTAGAAGGAGGGCTGGAGATCGGCCACAAGGGGCCCACACCACCCATGGCGCGGGCCACCCTAGGCCGCGTCACCAGGTGGTGTGGCCGCCCTGGTCCACCCCTGGCACTCCCCTCTTGCGTATATTATCCTCCCGAAACCCTAAGACTCGGGGAGCGACCACATAAATATTCCACCGCCTCTGCGGGGAGGAAAACACCGAGAGAGAAAGATCTCTCCGGCAGACAGATTTCTGCCGGGGGAATTCCTTCTCGGAGAGGGGAGATCGTCGCCATCAACACCACCATCAAGCTGGACTTCATCGTGATCATCATCATCACCACCATCATCACCATCAGCACCCTCATCACCATCTCCATATTGCTATAACAATTGGGTTGAATCTTGCATAGTTCATAGGGGAAACTTTCCCGGTGTTGATTACTCTTTGTAGTTGATGCTATTGAGTGAACCATTGAATTATTGTTTATGTTCAGATTGTTATACATCATTATTCCATCTCTGATCATGATCCATATGATGTCTTGTGAGTAGTTCGTTTTGTTCTTGAGGACATGGGAGAAGTCATGTTGTTAGTAGTGGAATTGTGTTGAGAAAGATTCAATAGTTTGATATTTAAGTTGTGATGTACTTCTTCTAGTGGTGTCATGTGAACGTCGACTACATGGAACTTCACCTATATGGGCCTAGGGGAATGCATTGTGTATTTGGCTACTAATCGTAGGGGTTGCCGGAGTGACAGAAACCTGAACCCCCGTTAGGAAACCATTGCACAAGGGACGTAAGGGTCTTAGAGTTTAAAGTTGTGGTTAGGTTTCTACCTTAATTACTTGCTTGTACTTACGGATGTTTGCAAGGGGTATAATCACAAGTATGTATTAGTCCTAGGAAGGTCAGTACATTAGCACAGGTTCACCCACACAACACTTAGCAAGCTAAACAAGATTAATCAACTATATGAAGCGAAAGCACTTGACAGTCTTCCCATGTGTCCTCGAGAACGTTTGGTCATCTTAAGTAATACAACCGGCTTGTCCTTTGCTGCATAAAGGATTGGGCCACTTGCTGCATTTATTCCTACTGTCTTTTGTTTACTCGTACTTTGTTTACTTGCTTTATCAAAAACCCCTAAAAATCCATTTGCTAAGTATTTGCAGAGAATTCCTGATCCATACCACTAGCCAGCACCTTCTGCTCCTCGTTAGGTTCGACACTCTTACTTATCGAAAATACTGTGATACACCCCCTATACTTGTGGGTCATCATCAGGCCACCGAACAACCTCCGCCTCCTCGCTCCGGCGATGCAGTGGAAGAAGCAACTCCTTCTATACGAAATTCCACCGGGAACATGTATCTCGCTAATTCGAGAACATGGGGGAATAATTCTAGAGGGGGAGAGAGATCCTTCACGAGGAGGTGTGAGGAAGAAGGGTGAGAGGGGTGGCCTTTTATAGGAGGAGGGGTACCTCCCATGGCGGCGCCCATGGGGTGACCTCACCTCCCCCATTCATGTGGTGGTAACCCCCTCCACATTAAAATGCCCCTTCACATTCTCCTTTAAAGTCTCCACTTTAAATGCATTAAATTTCTCCAAATTTAATGCTCTCTCATTTAATAAAACTCTTTTATTAAATTTATTCAGAATTTTGTTAATTACTTTAATTAACAAACATTCACATAAAACCCCCTGCAACCACTCAATATTACATGCAGAACCAATTTTTGCAATTTCACCCGAAACAGTTTCGGTATCTATTGAAATAATTCCAGCGCTTTGCAATTAATTCGTCTGAAACACATTTGCTCCAAATGGTGTTGGTGTCCCTTAAGTGTGTCACCCTACGGTTCGTGAATAATGCAAACATGATCGAGACCCCTCTCGGATCAATAATCAGAAGCGGGACCTAGAGATCCATACTGACTCCTACACATTCTACGATGACTTCTGTGATCGTGAGAACCTTTAACGCTAGTAACTAAATCCCTTTGTCTCGCGATATATTACATGTCCGAGATTCAATCATTGGTATCTCCATACCTAGTTTGATCTCATTACCGACAAGTACTCTTTTCTTGTTCTCGTGATATAACATTCTAGTGATCTCATCACTTGCTTGCAAGCTAACCAATGTGATATCACCGAGAGGGCCCAGAGTATATCTATCCGTCATCGGGATGGACAAATCCCACTCTTGATCCATGAGCCTCTACATAACACTTTCGTAGCACTGAACCCACCTTTATAATCACCCTTTTATGGTGTGACGTTTGATGTTATCAAGATACTCTTCCAGTGTTAGTGATTAACATGATCTCATGGTCTAAGGACTAGGATTACTTTGTTAGATGTTATAGCAATATAAACACAATGACTTTGATCATAATGCTATACTTCGGATGAATGTTCATCACATCATTCCACTAATGATCTTACCTCGTTATTAACAACATCCAATGTCCATGATCAGGAAACCTTGATCATCTTGTTAATCAACGAGCTAGTTTATAAGAGAGGCATAACTAGGAACTTTCCTTTTGTTTATTAAACACACATGTATTAATGTTTCCAAATTAATACAATTATAGCATGCAAAATAAACATCTATCATATACTTGGAATATGTATAATAACAACTTTATTATTGCCTCTTAGGGCATATTCCCTTCACACACACTTTAGGGGCTCGAAGCCTAATGAGGATTGGATCCGAATTAGACTAGGCTTAGGATACTAATGGGCCGCTAATGTAGAAGCCCACTAGGGATGCCTATATAAGAGAGAGTAAGGCGAGCTGAATAGGGTTGAGCATTCCTCCTAGCCACCACTCCTCTTACGCCTATGTTGCACGAGCAGACCTAGAAGTCTGGCATCTGACGGCTTCCACTCCGGATGTGTGGATACCTCAGAGGTGCTACGGCTGTAGCACTTGGATGAGCCGCGCAATGGGGAGCTACTCGTGGGACGAGGACAAGGAGGAGACGTAGAACATCTACACTGCCCTGACGTGCTTCATCGAGTTCCGCAACTACGCATCTAGTGGTAATCTCGTGATCTATGACATCAGTATTCCTGGTTGACGCGGTAGATTTTTTTTATTTACGCTAGTGTAACCTACCCTTTACCCCTTCACCTCGGAGGTGCAACACTTGGGGCACTAGAAGTCATCGGACCCACATGACTTTAACACGACCCTAAGGTCGGCATCGGTATGACTACATCAACCACGCTCTCCCAAGCATTGACAACGCTTTTCGGTCTTCAAGGGTAAGTTCACGAAAAGCCCCTCTTGTTACTGCATTACTAATGGATAGATCCTGGCATTAGGGTTCTTGGCGTAGGAAAATTTATTATTTTTAGGCCTGAACCCCTATAGTGGTATCAGAGCTAGATCTATGCGTAGTATTGGTAGTACGGGTAGAACACATGAGTTGTAGCATGTGGGATGTTGATCTTTTAGTTGTTACCCTCCCACATGTACTTCTGCATACCGCAGTAATGCTTGATGAAGCGCCCCCCAACCGACTTTACGCGTTCATTCGCGAGACTGGTCCACACTTGACATAAGGCTTGTACCGTATAAAGTGGCTTTGGGGGGTGTCTGTTTCTCTCGCATTAGTTGGTACGCCATTTGCAACAGAGGTCCCCGAAAGGGGTATACCATAGACAACTATTTTATCAACGTTGTGGTTGAAGTTCGTAGGTAAGAAATGGTTCTTGCACGAAAGACCTAACAACCACGTAAAACATGCAAAGAGAAAGTAGAGGCATCTAACTTTGTTTTGTACGGGCATTGTGATGTGATATGGTTGTAGTCAAGGTAAATTAGTTTACTTTCTGTTTCTAAGTAGTAGTAATGTTCATCATGTTGGTGGACTACAGCACCGGAGACGCCAGAACCCTGGAACTGGATCCGGAGACACGAGATGGAGATCATAGTGTGAAGGACCATATCGCATCGCATTTACATTCAATGTTTATTGTTTGTGCATCTTGTTGTGTGCTAGTATTAGATACTTGATGGTAGCCTAATAAGATGATCCCTAAACAAAATACCAACAGAAGTGTTCTCCCTTAGTGTGCACCACCAAGAATATTCTCCGTTATGAGAAGGCCGTGACGATCGGGTGGAAGACATATCTGTGTTTGCATACGGTGGTTGTAAGCCATGTTGCACGGTGAATACACGTAAGGTTGAGTTGGCGAGCCTAGCATGTGTAGACATGGCCTCGGAATACGGATGGTCAAAAGATCAAGCACAAGTCGCATGAATGATGTGATCAACGTTTGGGCGTCCACCTTTGCAACTATATCGCCGGCCGTGACGATCGGGGTGGTGTAGTGAATAGGGATCATGCAATCACTAAAACCTTTTTGGGGATAGTAATTTTAGTGGAGTTCTTGTTTAACTCATATAATTATAAACTTAGTATATATTCCTTATGCAATTGTATATGTAGAAATGGTTCTCCCTGATGCTTCTTTCCAGGTTGACGATTGGTTACATGGTGAGAAGCTCAAACTTGATGGATCCAACTTCCCTGAGTGGGTTGTGTGTCTGAATATCCTACTTAGTAAGAATGCCTTGGTCGACTACATAGACTACGAGATGGATTTGGAACAACCATATTTCTATGAGACCCCACAGCAACGGGAAGACCGCTACTACCATCATGAGATGTCCACCTTCATTTTAGTGACAATGCGCTTCGGAATGGTAGACAAACTACATCTAGTTGTGGGTAATCTTTACCCACATACGATGTTGGATCAGCTTAGATCAGAGTCCGTAGACCAAGTGCGCATGTGGAAACATGAGCGGATGGGAGATTTCCTTTCCATAAAGATGGAGTAACACGCTTTCCTGGAGAGTCACTTGGAGCGCATGCATGATGCATACATGAGGCTTGTTTATTTTGTGGATTACTAGGAGACGAACTCTTTTGCAATAAGCGTATTGCTGCGGTCGCTTCCCCCTCCCCCAGATACCAAGCACATGCCAGGACTTGCATCATGAGAGGTGATGGGGAAACACAGAATTTCCATGAGTTCATATCACATTTCAGGAATGTGAATGTTGAACCCATTGCCGGAGAGGTCATCGATGACGAAGGTATATATGATATATAGTTTTATAAATGTTATAATCTTGTAAACACTTATTGCAGTATTGAAGTATCTGTACTTGTTCTGTTTTGTGAAAACAGGTGCTTCTGCATGAGAGTTGGTTGCTAGAGAGGAGGTGATGTTGCATGTTGATGGAGAGCATGATGATGATAGCCGACGACACTCTCCCTCGACAATTATCATTTTGTTTATCATTTTGGATTATTATTGTAATCGATGGATTGTGAACTTCTTTAGTGTGTCTCACACTTCGTGAGACAGTTATTCATATGAGCTTGTAAGAAACAGCTGTTCTGCTTTTATGAATGATTTCTATTTGTGTTCATATAGTTTTTCAATTACGTGTGAATTATCCGTGTTGTAAAACTAATTGATAATGCATGAACATTTGTAAAATACTAAAATGCCTTGAGAATACCTAACTTAATGATATATTCATTTGAATGAAACCACTGTTTGAAATTTAAGTTATGTTAATAATATGTGAAAGTCATTTGATCTCTTGTCACATATAAATCATGCTCAAGTTCAGTAAGATAACGGAAACACCGCGTATTGTATGAATACAAAGTGTTTGATGAATTGTTGAAAGAAAATACATATTCGATGTACCATATTTCAACGAAGTGGTGATTATCATTTTGTGATTATTGATTTTAGTAAAAGAGTTTACCAAATGAAACATAAGCATGAAACTATGTGATATGATCAAGAATTTCAGCGTCAAAGGGTATTGAAATAAAAGAGAGTCAAGTTACTATGATTTGATCAATAGTGATAAAGATTCGACGTTCATATCACATTTCAGGATGGTAGCCTTCCAGGCTGGTAGCATGTCAGCAATACTATCCACCAGGGGTTGGAGGGCCTAAGCCGACAACCGGTGCAGCGATAAGGGGATCCCCAGGTATTTGATAGGGAAAGATGCCAACTAGCATCCCATAATCGTTGCCGCTTGGAGGGCCTCCTTTTCGAAACAGGTGATCAGGGATACCGAGCACTTAGCGATCTCCTTTAGACCAAGAGAAGTTGCTTCTTCTTGTGCCAGGGTAAAACTTGGTACACATCGTATGATGTTCCTTAGTATTATCGAGTTGAAGTTAAGTTTGTCGTGGGGGAGTTGAAGTCTGGACCGTAAGGGAATCTCCATCGGGCCGATCCAAACGGGTGACCGAAATGGTCTGTTTCTGTCCGTTTGGGTCAGGCCGCGGTCGTATTTGGGTCGCGGTCCGGCCTATCCGGCCAACCACGCCTAGCGGCGTGAACCATCTGTTTGCCTTGGCGCCATCGCTGGCCAAGGCTTTGCCATAGGTCAAACACTCAAATTCACATGCAATAGCACACAAATTAACTATCAAATAAATTAGCAGATGTGTGCCATCACCCTTTGGGCATCACCAACAAGTGGCCAGTGGATCTCAAATGTGCAAAAGGGGGATATATCATACACAAGGTCCAAAAGAACTGATGTGGCCCGTCCTACAGACGCTCCTACATCTACACCACCGAGTCCCCCAAGTGGACCGATGACCCGTGCCCGAGCCAAGCTCCTTCGAGATAAGGTGAATTCGCTCCTCTCATCATGTGACTTTGACATACACCTGGATGGCTTGCTACTTCATACCACTACTCGGTGCATCATCAGGTACGAACCCCCGCCACGTCGACCCACGAGCCCTAAAGCTGCACCTGTCCTGAAGCTGACTGAGCTGGAGTGTCCGCCCGGAACCAGTCGGAGTGTCCGGCGCGAATAGGCCGGAGTGTCCGGCCTGCCCCAGCCCCAACCTGGCATGGACATTCAGAAGGCTAGTTCGGACACTACCCGGAGTGTCCGGCCACCCCGGACTGTCCAGCCAACTCGACCCGGACTATCCGGCCTAAGTGATGGGCCTGCGAGCCAACATCTGGGCCCTTGGCCCATGTACCCCTCTATTCCGCACCAAACCCTAGTTTTATGCCCAAACTACCCCTGAACTTGTGGTTGGCCTATAAATAGAGCCCCCACCCCTCATGTATCCCTTAGGCATGATATTGGAATTAGTGGAAGCCCCTTTGTGGATCTATCTAGTTCTTGCCTCATGCTCCTTGACCAATGAGCACCAATATCACCAAACCTCGTTGGAGTTTGCGTCGCGCCTCCCTCGTTGTATAAGGCCTTGGCATCGGTGTCCCTTTGCCAAGACGTCAAGACCCTCTCCAAGGTGTTCTTCCCTCTCCGTGTGGGATCGAGGGAGCACATTGACCGATCTTTCCTTGCGAGGATTCTATCGGACTGGTGGCCACCGGTGAGAGCAATCGGCCTTGTATCGTGTGTGTTTTGCGTGTGTTCATCGTGTTCTTCGAGGTGTGCCCGCTCGCTACCTTCTCCCTTTCCCCTTGCTTTCCCATTGATTTGACCACGAGATCCGTGAAGATCGGGCCACCCACGGGGTTACCCCATAACATCTGGTATCAGCAGCTTTTGGTTGCCACGGATTTCTCATCGATTTGGTCTTTTCCCCATAAATTCGAAATTTCCACCAAAAATAGCCCCAATTCGTGTTTTGGATCGATCTGTGATTGGAGTGTGTTTTGGTAGGTTTTGATCCATGGATTACTTGCTAAACTTGTTGATCTACCTTCCCCTGCGTTTCCATGGCCTAATTCCTTGATTTCCCCCATCAATTTGAGGTTTTGGTTTGAGTTTTTCCGCCAAAACTCGTCCTGTTCGTGTTCTAGAAGTTCTGGTACGACCAGACCGGACTATTCGGCCAAAACGGACCGGAATATCTGCCCCACCGGAGTTTTCGGCCTAAACTGACCGAAATATCCGGCCCGGCCGGACTGTCTGGCCTGTGCGCACCGGACTGTCCGCCCTCCTGCTGACAGAAAAATCTGCTTCACGGTTTTGAGCATAACTTTTGCATACGAACTCGGATGTTGGTGTTCTTTAGCTCGTTTTGAAGAGGAGAAAGAGCTCTACATCATCATCTCCATGGTTCATGATATCTACTCCATCCAAATTCTGTGAGCAAGGCGGAATCCACCAATAAAGGGTGAAGATCGGCGACGAAAGGTATACAAATTTCGCGACTTCTCCCCACTTGCATCCCTTTGTGAGCCACACTATCTTTGCATTCAATAAACACCTATTGAGACTAGTTCCTCCTATGATTGCTTGGGCTATGCACATTTCATACCTTGTAGAATTCCGAGCAAAAGTTGTGAGCGCGCTATCTCATATAGTTATCTTGTATAGTTGTTGGCACAAGGAAGAGGCAAGTGAAAAATAAAAGAAAAAGAGAAAAAAATAGAAAAAGAGAAAAAGAAAAAGAAAGAAAGAAACAAGTGCCTCATAGAATAGGAAGCGCAAGCTCGATGAACATCAAATAGGTGGTACTTATTGTGCATATCTTGTAGCCCACCAATTTATTGCAATCGGACTAGCGTCTCTCCTTGCACTTGTGCGACACGAGCTTATAGTCTTTGCTAGGTAATCATTTGGTTCTTAGCTCACTTTCTCCGTCGCGCAAGTCCCATTTATCCCACCGTGTGTGTTTCCTTGTACATATTTCCTCTTGTGGATTGACTTGTTTTGCTTTGTGATCATTGTGGTTCTTTACTTGCCATTACAACATCTTGAGTTCGGATTGGTTCTTGACATGCCACCTTCCATACCTATCCACCATAAGATTTGTGTGTGTGTTTTTAGTGGTTAGTTAGTTTTGGTGTTCCGCGTGAACTTCACTTTGCTTGGTTTTGATTGCTCTAAAGTGTTGCCACTTGCACGATACTATGTTCCAAGGTAAAGTAAGGTTTGACGTTGCATCTCTAACCCCTTACCACTTCCATATACACCACTTGGTCTTGTGAATCATGTCTAGGGACTCCGGAACCGAGGATGATATCTATGAAGAATCCATGATGAGCCACCACGACTACGACTCCATAAGTATAGAGGACATGATGGAGCACTACACCGACAATAGCTCCGCATGCTTTGAGGACCCGGAGCATTGCACCTATGGCAGCCCCACATGCATGGAAGACATGGAGCACGTCATCAACTATGGCTCCTCAAGCATGGATGACTTTGAGCTCTACATCGACAATGGTTCATCATGCATGGAGGACTTGGAGCTCTACATCGACAATGGCTCCTCATGCATGGAGTACATGGAGCACTACACCGACAATGGCTCCACATGCTTGGGTGATATGGAGTACTACATCAACAACGACTCCCCAAGCATGAATGACTTCGAGTGCTACAACGACGATGCCTCACAAAGCATGGAGGACATGGTGAGCTTCACCCACTTTGAGGGCTCTTCCATGAGCCATGAAGAATACCTCCACCACTTAGAGATGGAGGACTACTATGCCAAGCTAGCGGAGACGCATCATCAAGAAACCATGACCTTCAAGGCCAAGTGTGCCACTCCAAAGGGCACCACCTACTTAGATGATCCACCTCCAAGGCGTCAAGCGCCACCACCTACATGGTGTCATGCACCACCATCTCCAAGGCGACGAGCACCATCACCTCCAAGCCGTCAAGCGACACCATCCCCAAGGCACCAAGCACGACCATCTACAAGGCGTCAAGTTCATCTACCTCCAAGGCATCAAGTGCCATCTACTCCAAGAAGAGTGGCGCCCAAACCTCATCTTCCAAAAGAGGCGCCACAAAGCAAGAATCTTCATCGACATACATCCTCTCATGATCATCGTCAACATCAAGAGGATACAAGACGTTGTTCAAGGCATCTTCGCCATGAAGACGGAGAATACATGTTGAGCACCATCCATAATGCTCAACCAAGCTCAAGAAGGCACCACCATCAAAAGAAGAGTGCCAAGGAAAAGGATCATCGTCGCGAGCGTCATGTGGATGACCAAGTGCTTCTCCAACATAAACCTTCAGCAAGGCACGCCAATGACCTCCATCGACACCATCATAAGGCACCTTCAACTACTAGTGCCACCACCAAAATGGAACCAAGAGCAAGCCTTCTTCCATACCATCAAGCTTCAATCCCAAGACTCCAAGTTCAAGAGGAAGCATCCAACTACAAGAGCTTCAATGCAATTTCTTCTTCAAGCACTCCAAGAATGTCATTCAAGCAAGAGATGGACCTCTACTTCGCCAAGTTGGACGAGGCCGTCAAAAACATGACCCCCCAAGAAATAGAAGAAAACAAGTTGCTTTGCCAACAAGTGGATGCAAGAGCGAAGATGGCGTCAAAGACCAATACTTCCATTTTGAGTGCCACCACCACAATGGCACCCAAAGTACAAGGTGACGACAAGGTCGAGAATGGTGAGCATGGGATTTTCCCTTCACCAAAGGAGGCACATGGAGTTTAGAGAACCGAGCCTACCCCCATATGCTTGAGTGATGATGTGGTACCAATCCCATGTGAGTATGAGAGCCACTTAGCCCACTTGAGTGAAAACAAGAGTGAGATGAGTGACTCCACCATACGTGAGATTGAGTGCTTCCACTTGGAGGGCATGAGTGATACACCTAGTGAGTTGAGAGTGGTAGTTGATAGGTCATGTGAGACCACTTTGATTTCTAACGACTTACCCTCTACCTCTAGTGTGTTTTCTCATGATGTGCTAGGATCCATGGATCAAGAAGCGCCAAGCTTGGAGATGATGATGCCTCCGACCGAGAAGATGTACATGGTGGATGAAGATGATGCCATCCCCATACATGATGAAGAAGTTGTCCACATGGAGGCCAATGCTACCACAACACCCACTTCATATGAGAGGTATGAACAAGGTAAAAATAAGGGTGTTGGTGATGCCATGATCCCAGTAGTGGACATGATGACTTGTGATGATTGGCATGCTATGGATGATGTTTGTGATATCACATATGCTTCATTGATATTTCCATGTGATACTTTGCCTTTGCATAATGTTGAGCATGTGAAATTATTTGATTGTGATGATGTTGCCATAGACATGCCATGCTCTAAACGTTACGTTGATGATATCATTGCTTGCACTTTGTTGAACAATTGCTCTTTCCAATGTTTTGCTTGCAATGATGTTACCAATGGTACCCCTCGAACCATGCTTTGTCATGAATGTTTTACAATCTCTCCCGTTGCTTGCAATAAGTTGAATAATTGCACTTTCACTTGTTTTGCTTGCAACAATAATTCTCATATGGTTTATATTTAGATGGCCCCCATAGCTTTCTAAAATTTTGGAGATTTTGATGATTGCCATGATAAGCATGTTCCCCACTTGCATACTCACCATGCATATTTTTCATACTTGATTGACACTAATGGTGATGTGCACAAGAAGAGATATGTCATGATGGATGATGTATTTCTCTACCATGCACACACATTTTTCCTTTTATCTATGATGTGTGTAGGTACCCACGCAAGAATGTCAACCTCGGTTGAGCACGAGTTGAAAAAAAGAGCTCTAGAGAGCATCCCCCAAGTGAGTTCAAGATCGAACCCAGCTCTGATACCTTTTGCATGCTTTGCATCTTTCATGTTGACAAATTGCTCTTTCCTATGGTTAGCTTGCAAGCATGTTAATGGTATACTTTCACCTTGTGACAATCATGTCTCGTTGCTATTGGATATTGATGCTTTGTGTGTTGCCACAAAAATGTTGAACAATTTCTCTTTCCGATGTTTTGTGTGCAACCATAATGCCAGTATGAGCATGTATTGTCACGAGAGCTTCCAAGTCTCTCGTATTGTTGTTGCAACAAACATAAGGACCACTTGCTCTTTCATATGGTTTTTTTGCAAACATGTTGTTTTTTCTTCCGCTTGCGATACTCATACCCCCATGATTTTGGGCTTTTGATGATATGTGTATGGCATCCAACATATTGAACAATTGTTCTTTCCAATGGTTGGTTTGCACACATAATGATGTTGCTTTGGATATTCTTCCTCATGTGTTTTTGCCGAATTCTCCTAGCTTTGCATCAAAGATGTTGATCAATATTTTAGTCAATTGCTTTGAGTGCCACACTAAGATGTTATATGGAGTTTTTGAGTTCCCACATTTGGATGATGTTCAAACAATTCCCATGCACTTTGACCTTGCATATGCATTCCGTTTACTATACTTGAGTTGTGCTAATAGTGTTGTGAACAAGAATGGACATGCCACAAATGACATGCTCCTATATCACACACAAACATATGTTGCTTGGTCTTTGTTGTATGAAGGTACAATTGCATACGCGTCAACCTCTATGGACAAAGAGTTGACAAGACGAATCGAAGAGAGTTACCTAGGGCTACCCTTCAATGAGCTATCTCTACATCATAAGGTGACTTCCTTCTAGTTGAGGACTCATGCTATAATCTTCATGAATTGGCTACTCTTTGAGTGTTACTTCGCCTTTGTTGTGAGCTTTGTAGGCTTCATGGAAGGTGAAGGAACATTGAAGAGTTACCACATCAAGCTTCTCAAGGACGACTGTATGGTGAACCCTAGGATCAAGAAGGTCTCTCGACATCATCTTCTTAGTGTTGTGCATGAAGAGTCGAGGACGAATATTTTTGAAGGGGGGAGCTGATGCGGCCCGTCCTATGGATGCTCCTACATCTACACCACCGAGTCCCCCAAGTGGACCGATGACCCGTGCCCGAGCCAAGCTCCTTCAAGATAAGGTGAATTCGCTCCTCTCATCATGTGACTTTGACATACACCTGGATGGCTTGCTACTTCATACCACTACTCCGTGCATCATCAGGTACGAACCCCCGCCGTGTCGACCCACGAGCCTGAAGGCACCTGTCCCTGGCCGACTGAGCGGAGTGTCCGCCGAACCACGGAGTGTCCCAAGACAGCCAAGTGTCCAGCGCGACTCGGCTGGAGTGTCCGGCCTGCCCTAGCCCCAACCTGGCATGGACATTCAGAAGGCCAGTTCGGACACTACCCGGACATCCGGCCACCCCGGACTGTCCGGCCAACTCGACCCGGACTGTCCGGCCTAAGTGATGGGCCTACGAGCCAACATCTGGGCCCTTGGCCCATGTACCCCTCTATTCCGCACCAAACCCTAGTTTTATGCCCAAACTACCCCTGAACTTGTGGCTGGCCTATAAATAGAGCCCCCACCCCTCATGTATCCCTTAGGCATGATATTGGAATTAGTGGAAACCCCTTTGTGGATCTATCTAGTTCTTGCCTCATGCTCCTTGACCAAGGAGCACCAATATCACCAAACCTTGTTGGAGTTTGCATCGCGCCTCCCTCGTTGTACAAGGCCTTGGCATCGGTGTCCCTTTGCCAAGACGTCAAGACCCTCTCCAAGGTGTTCTTCCCTCTCCGTGTGGGATCGAGGGAGCACGTTGACCGATCTTTCCTTTAGAGGATTCTATCGGACCGGTGGCCACCGGTGAGAGCAATCGGCCTTGTATCGTGTGTGTTTTGCGTGTGTTCATCGTGTTCTTCGCGAGGTGTGCGTCCGCTTCCGCTACCTTCTCCCTTTCCCCTTGCTTTCCCATTGATTTGACCACGAGATCCGTGAAGATCGAGCCACCCACGGGGTTACCCCATAACAAGAACGGCAGCTTCTCTGCCCAAAAAGTTGCAGTCGACGTCGCCATTGCCGTTCAAGCATCACGAGCCCGTATGGTCTGCTGCCTATGCTCGACCCTAGCCCTGCGATCGGGGTTAGTGATGGTGTCCAGGTCGGTGAGCATGGTGGCATTCTCCTCGACCATGATCTTGGCTTCGGCCTCCTTGGCCTTGGCCTCTGCCTCCGCCACCCTAGACCTGGCCTCGGCCTCCTTGGCCTTGGCTTCGGCCTCCTTCTCCTTTGCCTTGGCATCGATCTCCATTAGCGTGGCCTTAGCGTTGGCCTCCTCCACCTCGATAGACCTTGTTTGGAGCTCGACAAAGGTCTTGGCGGTGGCCTCTTTCTCTTTGCACTGCCTCTCTTCCCTCTCGGCGGTAGCCTCTTCCTTCTTCTCCAGGATCTTCTTCAACGTCTCTTGGAATGCCAAGGAACCAGCCTAGAGGGCGATGTCGGCCTTCGTAGCCTCGTGGCCTCCAGTCCGGCGGTCACGGGCGCCTACAGGGGTTGTGAAGCCTTCGTCATTTTCGTCGTCTAGGTCGATGACACAGCCCATACAAGCATTGTTCTTGCCCTTCTTCTTGTTGTCAAGTTCTTTCCAAAGGGCATAGCTAGTCTCCCATTTTTTGCAGTCCTTGATCAATGTACAACAATAGGACAACGTGAAGGCCTTGTTGTCATTCACCTTCTTGAAGTGCTCTGTTGCTTTCATGACCTACACGTATGGATGCCAACAATGGCTCAATGCATATGCAAGACATCGACAAGGAGAGGAAGAGGTTTTACCATGGCAACCGACATCATGCCTCTTATTTTCCTTTTTGTCACCATTTCGTAGGAGTCTTGGAACTTGCTACACTCGGCATGGATGGTTCCCCATCGCTTGGAAAGAGAGATCATTTTGATCGCTATAGAAGGCATCCTTCCCGAATTTCCTATGATCATGGAAGAACCTGACCACCTTTTTCCAGTAGGCAAAGCCCTTTTGCTCGGCGCCGCATAGTGGATCTTGCAAAATCTCCATCCATGTCTTGCATAGGATCTTGTCCTCGTCGGTGGTGTAGCTCGAGGTTCGTTGGCTCAACTTCTTGCTGTCAACAAGCGACGTCGCAAGAGAAGCAGCCAGCCACGTGGCCGTGACCCTCTCGCCCATGGAAGCGCCATCGTTTCCAAACAATGACTCATCCGCAATGTTGTAGGCATCTTGTTGGGTCTCTTGCTGGGTCTCTGCTTCCTCACCATAGCCGTCACCATATCCGTTGCCACCCTCATTGATTATGTCGTGCAAGGCGTTCTCAGCATCGTTGGCCACGAAATCCTACACCCAATTTGGCCATGATAAAGAGACGAGAGAAGTGTGCTAGCAAAGGCAAAGAAATGTCGCGACCATACCGTGATGTCGGCAGTCAGCGGCGCGTCGGGCATTCCGTCGAACAGGTTGACTGGCGTCGGCATGTCCACGGCGAAGATGGACCGCTGCTTCTTGGACGCCTCAAGCGTTGTGTCCGCGGTCGTTTGAGTGCGGTTGAGGTCGATGGCGGGCTCTCCCGCCTCCAAAGACACCGTGCAGGGATGGACGAACCGGTTGAGCGAGGTGACGATCCTAGTGTGGCCTCCGAGCGAAGGTGTGCGTGGGCCTGGCGTCCTGGGCTGGCTGCAAGGCATGGATGTGACGGAGCTGGTAGAGGACGCGCCGGCCATGGACAGGCCAAGAATAGCGACGCCCCGTCACCGAAGGCCACGGTGCCACCGAAAGCGGCGGTCAGCGCCTCCTGCTTTATCATGTTCACGGCATGCTTGGCAGCATCCACTACCAGCTCGTTGTGGTTGGCCCTATTCTGCGTGGCGAGAAAGCGCTCGTTCTCCTCCCGACGCTCCTTATCGAGCTTGGCTGCGGCGAGTCGAGCTCGCTTGCAACCCGCTGGCTAGCGCGCTTCTCCGTCTCAGTTTTTCGCTCCTCTGTCATCAAGTCCTTGGCAAGCTTCTTCGGTCGGCCGCGCTTCTTGGTGACGGGAACGCCGGAGGGCGTAGCATCAACCATGGCGGCGGGATCCATCGCCTTCTCTGCCGCTCCCGCCAGTGAAATTTGGGAGAGGATTTTTGGAGGGAAAAGTGGAGTGGTTTGTGTGCCACTGGCGGGAGGGACCACCAAAGGTGATGGTCGGACAAGGGAGGCCGCGCGCTGTCTGGACCGACGCAACTGTTATCCAAATTAGATGCACGAATGGATCGAGCCGGACGTATCGGTCCGGATGGGTCGGGCCGCGCACGTTCCGCACGTCCGCGCGGACGTGTTTGGATGCATCTATGCCCGGTGGAGATGTCCTAATGTTCGTGTCGTGTCATCGTTTTTAGGTGTCCTGCTGTCTTCAAAAGCAGGTTTTTAACGGTACTTTTGGATGGAAGTCTGTGCTTGCTGTGGTCGTGAACTTTGTTACGTATTAGATTTAACCGCCATTTTAACCGGTGTCTCCTATGAGTGAAGATTGGTTTAATCGTTCTATCTTGTCGTGAAAACAAGCTCGAATGCGCTGTGATTTTTGCCACCTTACGACTCCTCTCTTCTGTTTCCAGATCAGTTGGATGGTATGGAAGTTCAGGCTTTCGGTACATGATCGCAATAAGCTTTTTCTTCTTCATTTCTTCAGACAGAGAAGCTGATATCAATCTCGAGTGCCTGTCTGCCTGACGTGAAAGGCGGTATATGCGGCCACGTCAGAATTGGATTCCTGGTTGGAACAAAAACCACGAAATGTTGCAGCCATCAACTTCTTCGCCGTACGTGCAACTATCACTCCATTAATGCTTCCAATTGCCATGTTCCATCACTAACTCCCGAGAAAGACGCTTGAAACTTGCATTCAGACACATTTCTCCTAGACTGACCGAGTTAGTTCCTTAGCCGCAAAGAACACCGTCAATTTGGGCAGAGTACAGACTCGGGAGTCGAGATGCAAACATGGAGCAGCAACTGCATTAAGAGAAAATTTATTGTGTCAACAAACACAGTACAGGTTCAAGGACAAACAATCCCAGGACACGCCAAAGAACATCAGGGTTAAGCAAATACTACCTCTTTTTGGGATTAGTAGTCTCAAGAGTTTTTTTATATTGTTTGGAATTATAAAGAATATTTTATTTATTAGTCTCTCTCATCCAATGCATGTTCTCATTTTCCTCTCACTTCTCTCGTGCATGTAAACCTATTGGTTTATACGTACATTAATGAGAGAGAGTTATGGAGTGTCTTGGTATTAGCAACTTGGCCCTTAGGCCTTTCACAATAGTTGTTTCTTAGCGCATTATCCTAGGTGTTTTGTCTATATGGCATGTCATTTAATGAAGAAAGAGGATGTTGTTGTCTCTTAGCTAAGCTACACTCCTTGCACGGTATCATAGGCAGAAAAAATTGGCTAGACCAATCACAGACATGCATGAGAGTAAAATCATTAAATACAACACCACTAAGAAACACCATCTAAAAAACAATGCATTGTCATTGCTGTTTTTTAAGTTTTAATTACTTCTACGAAAACGTGCTAAAAAACAGCCATTGTAAAAGGCCTTAGGACTAATAATCCCGAACAGAGGTAGTACACTAGTCAAAGGTCTATGGGAAACGATAGATCAACTGCCCTGCGTAAATCGGGTTTGGGGTACCGCCAAAGCCTCTCGGCGCAAGATGATCACTGAAAGGGTTATTTTCTTCTCTTCAGACAAAGATTGTCCTTTCTTCATTTTATTTCTTCGGACCGAGAAGCAGGTAAAATTTGATACGAGTTGCCTTGAAAGGCGATCGATGCGTCCACTTCAGAATTGGATGCCTGGTTGGAACAAAAATCACGAACTGTTGGACCCGACAATTACTTAACCGTGTGTGCACGCTGGACATTTCTGAGACTATTACTCCATGCAACTTGGATTACTCCATGCAACTTGGATTCAGTTTTTTCCTAAACCGAAGAGCCGAGCTAGTTTCTTGTCGGCAAAGAACATTGTTAATTTGGGCAGTGCAGTGTGGTCCTAACAAAAGAATCATGCTCGAGATCCAAACATAGAGCAGCAACAAATGAACAGAACCTCACTACAGACAATTCCAGTAGACAATTCCATTGTACACCAAACAACGTGAGGGTTGATCTGGAACAAGCTAATCAAAGGTATCGGTGAAATGAGCTGCCTGAAGCTTAGATTTGCTGCTCAATTACGGGTAGTCATCTGGTGCCTCGCTATAACCTGTGTCCGAATTACTGGCTACCCTAACGAAGTCTGAAGCTCAAACGAGCAAGTTTAATCGACAAAGATAAGCTTCTGCGTCTTTAGAATCTGGATGCCTGGTTGAAACCATACCCCAAACTTCGGCATTTAGTATCGATGCACTCGGGCCATGGTTGGGATCATCAAGACGCGAAGCTTCTGTGTTTTCTTGAAGAAAAAACAAGGCATGGGTGGAACCAACAATTTGGACTCCGACACACCAGGGCATGACATTTCTGGGACAAAGTAACAGCAACAACCATTCAGTGCACCAATATGCTTCATCAAAAGAGGAAGTTCAAGGCAAATGCAAATTTACGACCCATTAATGCCAACAGAAGAATCATAATCCAGATCAAAAAATGGAGCAGTAACTCAGAAATAGGAATTTTATTCTGTTAACTGAACTTAGTACAGATTCAAGGACACGATCCCACCATACGCTAAACGGAGAACATGAGGGTTAAAAAGACACCCCACAACATATAAGCTAGAGCAAACTATTCTTCAGCAATCACTTGTTGCTGAAGAGGCCTAATGCGGTAAGCAGGAGCAAACACCCTCAAAACAAGATTAATACAGGTAACCTTTTCACCTCTTGGAGCCTCTAATCTGGTGACCACAAACAAGATACCAACATGATGGGGAGATCTTTCATTACCTAAGTCAGAAGTAGGTCGTTAACTCCAAGGTGAGGAGGGCGCATGGAGACCCTGACTTCATGCTCTTCCGGCTCGGTTCCTCTTTTGGGGACCATGATCTCAAGAACTGCAGCAGCCTCATCAAAGCATGCCTCCAGCTTAGCATCTTCAGGGATACGGGTAGCTAGAGGTATTTCACGGAGGAACTCCCCAGGAGGGCAGTGCTCGGGAGTTGCGTCAGTGAGCTTGAAGACCCTACCATGTCTTCTTATGTATTGCATCCGAGATGTACTCACACAAAGGATCTTAACTATACCATGAGTAAGAGTGTTCTTCCATGAAACCTTTACCCTCTGCTGATCAACAAATGGTAAGCTGACCATTATCAAGTAGCCATGATCATCCTCGTAAATAGACTTGGCAGCAGTTGCTGGTCCAGAAGACTTCCTCATCACCCCGGTGAACTCATGCTGCCACGAAGGCTGCACTACTGAATGCATCTCGATATCTTGTTGTGTCCTCGCTGCGCTGGAGTTCAATGGCAAGAAGCACTCCTCATCCATGGTATGTGGAAATGACTCCTTCCTGCGCTTGCTGCTAACAGGGGAGAGATCCATACCGTCTTCTCCTGAATGATTGGATGGTGATGACAAATTCAAACCTGATCCATTTAGCAACTTCTTTGGGGGTTGCTGAACACTGCTCTTCATGGTAGGCTGTGGCCTTTCCAGCTCAAGCTCTGCGTTTGGCATAGTCCTCCATGTCCCAAAATCACTGGCCTCCTGTGGGATACAGAAATTGAGCTCCCTCCCCGTAAGCTCCGCCCACCTCCTCCGGTCCACCTCGGTGATGCCCACAAGACTCGGGGAATTCACCACCTCAATCCCATGAATACACTGCGGGTTCGAGAGGCCCCGGTAGTGCTTACGCTGCATCCGGTGTGAACGGACAAATCCCCTGTCAACACTGAAAGGGAAATGCGGCTCACCAGGGCGTGAGTGCCCGTTCATGTAGCTCCTCAGCTGCATCTTGCCAAGGGCATTATCTGGCCTCTCCTTGAAGACCCACATGTACATGTTCTCCATGTCGTGCTGCACCAGGAACATGTCGAGGCGGAGGTCCGATTTGTCGAACCCCGACACGCCGTTGGCGTCCCGGACGACCTTGCTCTTACCCTTGTCCGACAGCAGGGGCTTGAAGTAGAAGGTGAAGAAGAACCACGCTCCCCAGATGCTGTCCCCGCGCTTGGCGGTCTTCCGGCTCCCAGCCTTGGGAGCGGTGCTCAGCACGGCCTCGCCGTCCGTGTAGACCTGCGGGCCGAGGCCGACATCCAGCATGTCGCAGGCCTCGGTCAGCCAGGGCTGGTTGATGTCGGGCGGAGGCGCGCCGGAGAGGGACACGGCGTGGGCGTGGGCGTGGGCGTAGGCGTGGGCGCGCACGCCTCCTCCTCCTGCGATGCGGGGCTGCACCATGACGCCGACGGCGCGGCCGTCGAGGTGGCCGGAGGGGTCCATGGAGAGGAGGGTGCAGGGGCCGTGGTGGCCGCCTCCGACGCCGTTCTCCATGGACAGGGTGGTGACGAGGTCCTCCCCCATGGCCGGTGACTCGCGCCTCGGGGTGGTGGTGGTGGTGCGGCTCCTCCTGATTCTCCTGTCCTCCCTCCTCCTCCCCGGCCGCTATCTAATCGGCGGCCTCCGGATCCCTCCGCATTCCAAGAAGGCGTCCCACAGCAACCAATCGTGCGACCACTCCATGTAACCCACCATCAATTCCCCCCGCAACCAAATCCACACACCCCCGGGAGATTTCCCACGCAATCGCAGGAACCAAGGATCCAGTGAGATGGGTTAGCCGACGGTTACCTCCATTAGGAAAAGCAGAGCAAGCTTCGCAATTAGCACGGATGGGGTGGGGGGCAAGAGCGCGGGGAGGAAGGCGAGGACATCGGGGGGTGGGGCGAGGTGTGGGAGGTGGGAGAAAGGGAAGAGGTGGTTGTGGGGGGACGGCCGATTTTATTGGCTTGTGGGGGGGCGGAAGAGGCCTCCACCGGATACGGCTGAGACGGACGGTGCCGTCTGCTTCCATTGCACGCCCACGGCGTTAGGGCACACGCCACCGCTGCGCTCACCCGTACCTGATCGGCCGCGGAAAATTAGCAAGGAAACCGTAGAATTTATTTATCTTTCCAACCAGACTTTGCAAAATTCGTTAACGAGGAAATTCCCATGAGTAGTCACCCAGAAATAAAAATGCGTTTCTTCCATCTCATTTCAAATGCATTTGCTCACAGTATCTGTAACAAATCCCTTAAGAAGACCAAAACTATAAAATTCGGCGTGTTTTCGGTTTTGGGTCCTTTTTAGTCCTGAATATATGCCTAAAAAGCTGTGGCCCTTAATATTTATTACAATGCACCAGAAATCCATTGTTGTAGCCAGTAGTTCAGAGACGACTATACAAGTCTCGACCCGATGATTTCCCCCTCGTCTCCTCCACGTCTCCGCAGCTATCCGCCACCGGCAAGCCAAATACGCCACCCCCGCACGCAGATCCGGCACCCCTGCACCGAGATGTGGCTGACGAGCTCCTCAACGAAGCACCCTCGTGCGACCGCGATCGTGGCACCCCCACCGCCGACGACGTGGAGCGCAAGCAGAGCATTACCTCCGACGCCGCTCGAAAGCTTGGTGCATGGAGGTACACGAACTACAACCTCACGCCACCATCGGCTTTCTTCCGGCACCGCCGCTTGCTCTCCCCCACCCTTCTTGACTATGACGAGGAGTATGTCTCCCCGGAGGAGTATGGTTCCTCCACTTACAGGCCGGACATGGCGTAGATGCGCTGCTCTGAGTGCACCCTAGTAGCAGAGAAGAAGCACCTCTGCGAGGAGGAGTGCCATGCCATCATCATGGTAGAGGCATTACTCTCCAACGAGAAGGATATCGCGACATGCCACATCAAGCAAAAGATCAACGAACTCGCTCCGGCTGAGAAGATCACCGACAGTGTCCCTGTTGCGCGAGACCAATTTTGGGAGTTCTAGGGTTAGGGTTAGCGCTAGATGCTAGGGTTTAACATCAGATTGATGCATGTAAAATGCATACATGAACTTTGTAATTTATTGATGCATATTCCCACATGTTAGCAACTTATATAATGGTATAGTCATGCTTTATATTGATTTTTGGGGATTTACCAATAATCCCATTTATTTTGGTTATAACTCAGCAAAACGTACAGGAATTCCATGTTTTTGTGTATTTTTATCTTTTAGGGATCTAAACGAAATCAAAGGGATCTAGGATTTTTGGAGCATCATTTTTCATGAAGAGAAGGACCTAGAGCACTCAGACCTCACCGGGGGAGCTTGGAGGCCCAAAAGAGGCCAGGTAGCATGGGCCCCACCCTAGGCCGCGCCACCTACCCTCTTTACATCCTCGAGCATCGCCAGCCGTTCATATTCATCTCCAGATCTGCATCTTGATCTAAACCTTCTATAAAAAAGGTTCCCGACGCGATCTCAGAACAGACGGAGGCGAAGATCGAAAACACCAAAATAGAGAGTTTGATGGCCGTCGTCGGAGGAAGATTGGAGGGGGGATCACTACCAAAATCGCCTACGGAGGCCTCTCCTCCTTCACTAATGCCTCCTCGTCGCTCTCCATGATGAGAGTGGAGAAGTCCACCCCCCGGACTATGGGGTTTGTGGTGGTAAATTGATCTAATCTATCTACATATGATTATTGTTGAAATCCATATGATGTGCCTTGCATGAGTATGGATCTATATATGTAATTCCTATGTTGGATATTGTGATATGAGATGATACTTGTTATGAATTTACCATTGTGTAACATCCCAGGGTTTTAGGTCAGAAAAGCAGAGACCACAGGTGTGTGCATAATTTTCGCATAAAACTAAAAGATGCAAAGAGGGATCGAGGTCTCTCTTATTCTGATGGAAACGTCAGGGCATGAGCGATAGATTTTGACATGACCTCTATTGAAGATTTGTGTTTTTGGGAAAATTAATTTGAAAATGATATACTTGAATTTAAAGGAATATAAAAATTGAATTGTAATTATTAATTGAAATTCAATGATAATAAAGAAATGAATGCTCATTTATAAATAAGACACAACATTCACAAGTTCCAAATTATAAAGAAGGAGAAAATGTAATTTTATTAAACAATATACAATAATACATCGTCTTTACAAAGTCCAAGAATAAAAAGAAAATTACAAAAGAATAAAAGAAATTCTAACTAGTTTCTAAGATATTTCTTTATCTTGTACCTTCATTCTTGTCCCTTCAAAAGAATGAGGCACACAAAGAAAATAGAAAAGGGGGTTATGGCGGATTAGTGTACTCTCAGACTTGGTAGAGAGTTGCTCTACTCATTGTCATCATTGAGTGATTAAAAAGGCCAAGTTGTAGAATCTGTTTTTATCCAAAGATTTTGCCTCAGCCTTTTTGCATCATAGGCTAGCAAAATAGCACTTGGAAACATAAACAAGATAGACAAATAAACAAGGAATATCTCAGCCGAGCTAATCCTTAAGGAGAGAAGTCCAACCATGGAAACTTGAACCCAGTAGGTCCCATTTGACAGAAGCTTACACATAACATGAACTTGTTGTGTTGTCATCACAATAAGAGGAGCACCAGGGAATAAAAGGGTGAGCATAACTGCAACTCAGCTGCTTGTCTCATACTTCACAACACACACTCCATAGTCCACTAGTGCATCACAGAATCACCATAAGAATATCCAGCAATCAACCATCACCATTACCATGATTCCTCTAAGAGGATTCAAGAAGTAATACAAGGAGGAGAAGGACCACAAGATCAAGATCTAGGAGAGGAGTGATACATTGCAAATGTATCTCTAATTTTTGATGCTCCATGCTTGGTTTTATCCACTTTCTTGTGTTTTGTCCATACTTTGGAGTACTTTTCATATGATTTCTTGGACTAACCTATTAACAAGAGCCACAGTGCCAGCTGCCTGTTTTCTGCTGTTTTTGGTTCCAGGAAAGTCAGAAAATAAATATTCTTGGAATTGGATAGGACAAAAGCCAAAGTGCCTATTTTTCCAGAAGACTCCAGGAGCCATAATACGAGACGGAGGAGAGCCAGGGGCTGGCCACACCACCCCTAGGCGCGGGCTGGGCCTGGCCGCGCCAGGGCATGGTGTGGTGGCCCCAGGCACCCCCTCGGTCTCCCTCTTCGCCTATAAGAAGCCTTCTGACCTAAAAACTTCGGGGGGTTCGACGTTTTTCTAGAAAAAGTTCCGCTGCGCCGTCGCCACCGAAGGGGAGATTCGGGGGATAGAAAGTCTCTATTCCGGCACCCTGCCGGGATGGGGAAGTGCCCCCGGAGCCATCTCCATCGATCTCGACCATCATCTTAATCGACCATCCATGTTTCCTCCATCTATGAGTGAGTAATCCCCCGCTGTAGGCTATGGGGATGGTAGGGATTGGATGAGATCGTTCATGTAATGGCATCAGATTGTTAAGGCATAGTGAAGAAAATATGCCCTGAGAGGCAATAATAAAGTTGTTATTATATATTCCTTATACATGATAGATGTTTATTTTACATGCTAGAAATGTATTGATTCGGAAACATCAATACATGTGTGTTTAATAAACAAAAAGGGTTCCTAGTCATGCCTCTCTTATAGACTAGCTTGTTGATTAACAGGATGATCAAGGTTTCCTGATCATGGACATTGGATGTTGTTAATAACAAGGTCACACCATTGGTGGAATGATGTGATGAACATTCATCCAAAGTATAGCATTACGATCAAGTCATTATGTTTATATTGCTATAACATCATACAAAGTAATCTTTATCCTTAGACCATGAGATCATGTTACTTGCTAACACCGGAAGAGTATCTTGATAACATCAAACGTCACACCGTAACAGGGTGACTATAAAGATGGGTTCAGTACTACGAAGGTGTTATGTTGAGGCTCATGGATCAAGAGTGGAATTTGTCAATCCAGATGATGGATAGATATACTCTGGGCCCTCTCGGTGATATCACATTAGGATAGTTGCAAGCAAGTGATGTGATCACTAGAATGTTATATCACGGGAACGAGAAAAGAGTGCATGTCGGTAACGAGATCAAACTAGGTATGGAGATACCAATGATCGAATCTCGGACATGTAATATATCGAGATACAAAGGGATTTAGTTACAAGCGTTAAAGGTTCTCACGATCACAGGAGTCATCGTTGAATGTGTAGGAGTCAGTACGGATCTCCAGGTCCCGCTGCTGATTATTGATCGGAGAAGGGTCTCGGTCATGTCTGCATTATTCGCGAACCGTAGGGTGGCACACTTAAGAGTTACCGGACACCATTTTGGAGCACATATGTTTCAGACGAAAGAATTGCAAAGCGCAGGAATTGTTTCAATAGAAACCGGAAATTGTTTCGGGTGAAATTGCAGAAGGTGGTTCTGCATGTGATATTGAAATATTGCAAGGGGCTATATGTGAATGTTTGTTAATTAAAGTAATTAACAAAATTCTGAATAAATTTAATAAAAAGAGTTTTATTAAATGAGAGAGCATTAAATTTGGAGAAATTTAATGCATTTAAAGTGGAGACTTTAAAAGGGAATGTGAAGAGGCATTTTAATGTGGAGGGGGTTACCACATGAATGGGGAGGTGAGGGTCACCCCCATGCTTGCCATGGAGAGAGGGGCACCCCTCCTCCTATAAAAGGCCACCCATTCCTCCTTCATCCACACACCTCCTTGTGAAGGATCTCTCCCTCTAGAATTATTCCCCATGGTCTCGGATTAGCGAGATACATGTTCCCGTGGCATTTCGTCTCGAAGGAGTTGTTGCTCCTGGATCGCTGGAGCGAGGAGGTGGAGGTTGTCCGGATTGGATTGAGCGACGTGCGGATGCGCTGCTGAGTTGTGGCGCTCGGACTTCCTCACGATCTTGAGATCGGCAAGTGTACGACTACATCAACCACGAGTTTCTACTCGTTAACAAAGCTCGTTGTCTACGGGTAAGTTATCGTTGGATGTATGTCCACCCGTTGCTTTGTACCTAGTAGATAGATCTTGGCGTGTAGTTCACACCGTAGGAAAAATTTTGTTTTCTATGTTGCTGACCCAACAGTGGTATCAGAGCCTGATCTATGCGTAGGTGCTTAGCACGGGTAGTACACATATGGTTGATATGTGGGTGATGATGATCATGTTATTGCATCTTCTATGTATTTTGGATATTGGTGGCATAGTGGGATGAAGCAGCCCGGACCAACCTTACATGTCATCGTACATGAGACCGGTTCCACGACTGACATGCAACTTGTTTTGCATAAGTGGCTGGCGGGTGTCTGTCTCTCCTACTATAGTCAATATCTGATTTACAACGAGTTGCTAATAACTTAGTTATCCTCGTTGTGGTTCATGTTTGTAGGTAAGAACGGTTCTATCTTCGAAAGCCCTAAGCCACATAAAACTTGCAATTGATAAATTAGAGGCGTCTAGTTTAGATCGTTGCTGGGCTAGTGTATTGATATGGTATTGTTGTAAGTAGATGTATGGTGGATACTCTTACAACACACTCAACGTGTAAGTTCCATAAACCTTGGCCTTACACACAAAGGAATGATAGAGATCATACCACGATGCAAGTGATAGAGATCAAATGCATGGACCATATCATCTCACTTTACACATTAGATGTTAGCATCTTATACTGCTAGTTTGGCGCGTTTGATAGCATTATAAGATGATCCCTCTTTTAGATATCAAGATAAAAATGTGTTCTTCCTTGAGTATGCACCGTTCTATGGATCGTATTTCGAGACATCACGTGATGATCGCGTGTACTCGAATCTATGCTTTCATAGGAACGGGTGTAAGACAGTTTTACACACGCGAATACTAAGGTTCTTACTTGGTGAGCCTAGCATGTACAGACATGGCCTCGGAACACGGACCGAAAGGTTAAGCATGAGTCATATGGTTGATATGATTCCCATATAGATGCTCGCCTTTGAAGCTATATCAACTCACGTGATGATCGGACTTGGTATAGTGGATTTGGTTCATGTAATCACCAAAAGGACACGAGGGATGTCGTTTTTGAGTGGGAGTTCATTAGTAATTTGGATTAGTTGAACTCAATCTATCATAAACTTAGTCTAAATAAACTTTACAAATCCTGTTGTAGATGGCACCACCTGCTTTTAATTTCAATGTGTTCATGGAGAAAGAGAAACTTGCTGCGAATGGTAGCAACTTCACCAACTGGGCTGTGAATTTGAGGATTCTGCTCACTGCTGCACAAAAGCAATATGTGTTAGATGCGCCGGTAGGCCCCCACTAGCTCCTGATGCCCCTGACGAGGAAAAGAATGTCTATGTGACTCGTCAAGAGGACCACAACTTAGTTCATTAGGCATCGTATGGGCTAGAGCCGAACTTCAAAGCGTTTGAAAATGGCAATGCCTTTGATACCATGGGAGAATTGAAAATGATTTTCGATACCCATGCCGCCAGAGAGAGTTATAATGCTACGAAAAGTTCTTTAGCTGCATGATGGAGGAAAACAGCTTAGTGAGCACGCATCAAAATGTGCAGGTACGCCGATAAGCTTGTGTCCATGGGAATAACGATTCCCATTGACTTAGGCATACATCGTGTTCTCCAATCTACGCCACCTAGCTACAAGAGCTTGATGAACTATAATATGCAGGGCATGAAGAAGTCTCTTCCCGAGCTTCACAATGCTTAAGGCTGAAGTGGAGATTAGGAAAGAACATCAAGTGTTGATGATCAATAGGACCACCGGTTTCAAGAAGGACAAGAAAGGCAAGCACAAGGGAAATAAGGGTGGCAAGTCTGTTGCCACGCCTGAAAAGAAACCGTGGGCTGGCCCTAAGTCCAATCGAAAAGCTACTATTGCAAGGATCGCCATTGGGCATAAGCGCCCAAGTATTTGGACAAGAAGTCCAACAAGGAAAACAAAGGTATATGTGATATACATGTTATTGATGTGTACTTGACTAGTACTGCAGAGCACTGGGTATTTGATACCGGATCGGTTGCTAATATATGTAACTCGGTTCAGGGGCTACGGAACAAGCGACAGCTAGCAAGGGATGAGGTCAGGATGCGGGTCGGCAATGGATCAAGAGTTGATGTGATCTCCGTCGGGACGCTACCTCTCCACTTGCCACTGGGATTAGTTATAAACCTAAATAATTGTTATTTGGTGCCTGCACTGAGCATGAACATTGTATCTGGATCGTGTTTGATGCAAAGTGGTCATTCCTTTAAATCTGAGAATAATGGTTGTTCGATTTATAAGAATGATATCTTTTATGGTCATGCACCTATGTTGAAATGGTTTATTTCTATTGGATCTCGATAGTAATATTACGCACATTCATAATGTTAATGCTAAAAAGATTAAACTTGATGACGATATGCCTACATATATGTGGCACTGCCATCTAGGTCATATTGGCGTTAACCGCATGAAGAAACTCCATTCTGATGGACTTTTGGAATCACTTGATTTTGAATCATTTGATACATGTGAGCCATGCCTTATGGGCAAGATGACTAAAACGCCGTTTTCTGGTTCAATGGAACGGGCGACAAATCTGTTGGAGATCATACATACGGATGTGTGTGGACCAATGAGTGTGTCGGCGCGAGGTGGATATCGTTATTTTGTTACTTTCACGGATGATTTGAGTAGATATGGGTATATCTATTTGATGAAACACAAGTCTAAAACTTTTGAAAAGTTCAAGGAATTTCAGAATGAAGTGGAAAATCATTATAATAGAAAGATCAAATTTTTTCTATGGTCTGACCGTGGAGGAGAGTATCTAAGTTACGAGTTTAGCACACACATGAAAGAGTGTGGAATAGTTTCACAACTCACGCCTGCCGGAACACCACAACGTAATGGTATGGCGGAACATCGTAATCGTACCTTATTGGATATGGTTCGATCTATGATGTCTCTGACTGACTTACCTCTGTCATTTTGGGGTTATGCACTGGAAACAGCTTCATTCACTTTAAATCGGGCACCATCTAAATCTGTTGAAACGACACTGTATGAATTATGGTTTTGAAACAAACCTAAGATGTCATTTCTTAAGGTTTGGGGATACGATGTTTATGTGAAGAAACTTCAACCGGATATACTCGAACCTAAAGCAGAAAAATGCGTCTTCATAGGATACCCTAAGGAAACAATTGGGTATACCTTCTATCACAGATCCGAGGGCAAGGTTTTTGTTGCCAAGAATGGATCCTTTCTTGCGAAGGAGTTTCTCGCGAAAGGTGTGAGTAGTCGGAAGGTAGAACTCGAAGAGGTTATTGAACCTTCTCTTCATGGAATGGCGAGTGGCGCAGCACTGGAAGTTGTTTCGGAGTTGACTTCACCTGATGAAGAGAGAGCTAATGATAATGATCATGAAACTCTGAAAGAGGACACTACCGAACCTCGCAGGTCAAGCAGGACATGTGCAGCTCCTGAACTGTACGACAATCCTGTTGTGAATTTCATGGTTGATGAAATGGATGACTCTGCGACGTATGAAGAAGCGATGATGAGCCCGGATTCCAACAAATGGCTATAAGCCATGAAATCCGAGATGGAATCCATGTACTAGAACCAAGTTTGGAACTTGGTGGACTTACCTCACGACCGAAAGGCCGTTGAGAATAAATGGATTTTCAAAAGGAAAACTGATGCTGATGGTAATGTAACCATCTATAAGGCTCGACTTGTCGCAAAGGGGTTTCGACAAATTCAAGGAGTTAACTACGATGAGACATTATCTCCCGTAGCGATGCTTAAATCGGTTAGGATTATGTTAGCAATTGCTGCATATTTCGATTATGAAATATGGCAGATGGATGTCAAAACTACGTTCCTCAATGGTAAGATTGAAGAAGAGTTGTATATGATACAACCTAAGGGTTTTGTCGATCCTAAGGATGCTAATAAGGTGTGCAAACTTCAGCGATCCATCTATGGACTGAAGCAAGCATCACGAAGTTGGAATCTCCGCTTTGATGAGGTGATGAAAGAGTTTGGATTTGTCCAAACTTATGGAGAGGCTTGTATTTACAAGAAAGTGAGTGGGAGCAATGTGGCATTTTTGATATTATATGTGGATGACATATTATTGATTGGAAATGATATAGATCTTTTAAACAGTGTTAAAAGTTATCTAAATAGCAAATTTTCGATGAAAGACCTTGGTGAAGCGTCATATATATTAGGCATTAAAATCTATAGAGATAGATCAAGGCGCCTAATTGGGCTATCGTAGAGTACATACCTTGCTAAGATATTAAAGAAGTTTAATATGGACGAAAGTAAGAAGGGGTTCTTACCTATGTTGCAAGGCAAGACATTGAGTAAGACTCAAAGTCCGGCTATGGCGGAAGAAAGAGAGATGATGGATAAGATCCCCTATGCCTCGGCCATAGGCTCTATTATGTATGCCATGCTATGTACAAGACCGAATATGGCACATGCTATTAGTTTGACTAGTAGGTACCAATCTGATCCAGGTTCGGAACACTGGATAGCGGTAAAGAATATCCTCAAGTACTTGAGAAGAACTAAGGATATGTTTCTCATATACGGAGGTGAAGAAGAGCTAGTCGCTAAGTGTTATGTAGATGCTAGCTTTGACACCGATCCGGATGACTCTAAGTCTTAATCCGGATACGTATTTCTCTTGAACGGAGCAACAGTTAGTTGGAGGACTTCCAAACAACCTGTGGTGGCTGGATCAACGACAGAGGCGGAATATGTTGCTGCTTTAGAAGCGGTGCAGGAAGTAGTTTGGATGAAAGAGTTCATTACGGAACTGGGTGTGGTTCCCAGTGTGTTGGACCCGATGGTGATCTATTGTGACAACAATGGAGCCATAGCCAACGCAAAGGAACCGAGGTCTCACAAGAATTCCAAACATATTAAGCGCCGGTTTCACTCCATCCGCGAGCATGTCAAGGATGGAGATATAAAGATTTGTAAAGTACACACGGACCTAAATGTAGCAGATCCGTTGACTAAAGTTCTCCCTAGGGCAAAACATGATTAACACCAGAACTCCATGGGTGTTAGATTTATCACTATGTGAACTAGATTATTGTCTCTAGTGCAAGTGGGAGATCAAGGAAATATGCCACGAGAGGCAATAATAAAGTTGTTATTATATATTCCTTATACATGATAGATGTTTATTTTACATGCTAGAAATGTATTGATTCGGAAACATCAATACATGTGTGTTTAATAAACAAAAAGGGTTCCTAGTCATGCCTCTCTTATAGACTAGCTTGTTGATTAACAGGATGATCAAGGTTTCCTGATCATGGACATTGGATGTTGTTAATAATAAGGTCACACCATTGGTGGAATGATGTGATGAACATTCATCCAAAGTATAGCATTACGATCAAGTCATTATGTTTATATTGCTATAACATCATACGAAGTAATCTTTATCCTTAGACCATGAGATCATGTTAATTGCTAACACCGGAAGAGTATCTTGATAACATCAAACGTCACACCTTATCAGGGTGACTATAAAGATGGGTTCAGTACTACGAAGGTGTTATGTTGAGGCTCATGGATCAAGAGTGGAATTTATCAATCCAGATGACGGATAGATATACTCTGGGCCCTCTCGGTGATATCACATTAGGATAGCTTGCAAGCAAGTGATGTGATCACTAGAATGTTATATCACGGGAACGAGAAAAGAGTGCATGTCGGTAACGAGATCAAACTAGGTATGGAGATACCAATGATCAAATCTCGGACATTTAATATATCGAGAGACAAAGGGATTTAGTTACAAGCGTTAAAGGTTCTCACGATCACAGGAGTAATCGTTGAATGTGTAGGAGTCAGTACGGATCTCTAGGTCCCGCTGCTGATTATTGATCGGAGAAGGGTCTCGATCATGTCTGCATTATTCGCGAACCGTAGGGTGGCACACTTAAGAGTTACCATACACCATTTTGGAGCACATATGTTTCAGACGTAAGAATTGCAAAGCGCAAGAATTGTTTCAATAGAAACCGGAAATTGTTTCGGGTGAAATTGCAGAAGGTGGTTCTGCATGTGATATTGAAATATTGCAAGGGGCTATATGTGAATGTTTTTTAATTAAAGTAATTAACAAAATTCTGAATAAATTTAATAAAAAGAGTTTTATTAGAGAGAGCATTAAATTTGGAGAAATTTAATGCATTTAAAGTGGAGACTTTAAAAGGGAAGGTGAAGAGGCATTTTAATGTGGAGGGGTTACCACCACATGAATGGGGGAGGTGAGGGGTCACCCCCCATGCGCCGGCCATGGAGAGAGGGGGCACCCCCCTCCTCCTATAAAATGCCACCCATTCCCTCCTTCATCCACACACCTCCTTGTGAAGGATCTCTCTCCCCCTCTAGAATTATTCCCCCATGGTCTCGGATTAGCGAGATACATGTTCCCGGTGGCATTTTGTCTGGAAGGAGTTGTTGCTCATTTGGATCGCTGGAGCGAGGAGGTGGAGGTTGTCCGTGGCTTGAACATGTGTGCGAAAAGTGCTGAGTTGGCGCTTCGGACTTCCTCACGATCTTGAGATCGGCAAGTGTACGACTACATCAACCACGAGTTCCTACTCGTCAACAAAGCTCATTGTCTACGAGGGTAAGTTCTTGTTGGATGTATGTCTACCCGTTGCTTTGTACCTAGTAGATAGATCTTGGCGTGTAGTTCACACCGTAGGAAAATTTTTGTTTTCAATGCTGCGGACCCAACACATAGTGCCTAGTATCTTTTATTAGTGCTTTATGACTTTGTTGCAACCTTGTTGTGCTTAATTCTTGTCACTAGGGCCCGAGTGCCATGATTTCAGATCTGAACTTATTATTGATTCATTATGATAGTATTGTTCATGGTCTTATCTACAAGTTGTATACACATGTTGTTGTCCAGAACCTATGGCCTCGAAGTGACAGAAATCGAGATAACCGGAAGGGAAAGGCTTTGATGTGAGGATCACATGTGTTCATGGAGTGTTAATGCTTTGCTCCGGTGCTCTATTAAAAGGAGCACCTTAATTGCCAGTAGTTCCCTAGAGGCCCCGCTGCAAACGGGCTGGCAGGACAAAAGATGTTGTGCAAGTTCTCATTGCGAGCACGTGTGACTATATATGGAACACATGCCTAGGATTGTCTAGTACTTGGATGCTTTATCTTATTTATCTACAATTGCCTATGTTCTGATTGCTATGTGAATTGTCTTGTCCATGCAACGCCCGTCCATCCATCCCTATGCCTATCGCACTTGAATCCCACTGTTTACTGCTTTTGTTACTACTGTCTTTGCTTTGCTACTGCTGTTGCTTTACTTTTACTACTACAAAACTGTTGCTACTGATAAACTGCTGTGAGCAAGATTGTTTCCAGGTACAGCTGAATTGACAACTCAGTTGTTAAGGCTGATAAATATTCTTTGGCTCCCCTTGTGTCGAATCAATAAATTGGGTTTCACTTCCCTCGAAAATACTGTGATACACCCCCTATACTTGTGGGTCATCAAGGAGGAGGAGATCTGGGCAAGCAGATCAAGAAATTGACCAGGCAACGATTTCTAGACAAGCTGGCTAGGTGTACAACATGGAGTAGATCAAGTTGATCCAGAAGGAGAAGAAGAGGAATAGGCCACCAGTATCACAAATAGTTGATCAATATCAACACTAGGAGCAAGCCATATCAACTACTTCATCAGAGCAGGTTGTTACATCAAGACCAATATTATCATCTATTCTTACCAGCATGAAAAATACCACTAGATCTTGTAACATACATTCTTATCAGCTTGCTGTAGGGGTTCACGCCTGAAAACAATGAATTTTCCTATTGATAAGTCCAAAATTGAAGCATATTTAAGTATATAAATTATTCATATTGTCACTCATTACATGCTACATCTATCTACAACTATGCCTATTATGTATGACTACTTGTTCTCATTCATTTTCACATGGACTTTCCACATTAGTAGTTTTATTAGGATTTTATTATATTTTTATTGTCTTTGATTTGTGTGTAGGTGCTATGAACAATATGGATAAAAAGAGCCAAGAGGATTCAATATGGAGGAGTTGCGCGCACCAGACTTAGCCATTTGAGGGGAGAAACAAGTGGATTTTTCCATAAACTCCAAATGAAGATCCAAGTCCATGGTGTCATAGCCCTCATCCATATGAATCTAACGAGCCAAAGAACACCTCAATCAGAGTCCGTACGAAAAAATTGCGGCCAAAACACTACGAAGTACTACAGACGTAACAACCACTGGTACGGGCGGAGCCCGCCCGTACCGTACGGCCGTACCGCCCTCCGATGGCTTTGTTTCGTCAAATAGAACAACATTTGTGAAGGCGCAATGGGCATATTCATCCCCTAACTCCGTCGGTTCGTGAAACCGACCTCTAGATGTCTATTTAAAGAGGGGAAAACCCTAAAACAAGGGGGAGAATCCATCCACGCCTGAGAGGCGCAGACCTGCCGCTCCGCCGCCTCTATAGCCTCCACACACAAGATCCACATCTTCACATCATCAATCAAGAGGAGGATAAGGAGGCACGCCCACCTTCACCACGTGCACCGTTCGTCATCATCATCATCTCCAACGGCGTCTCCATCTCTCTCTCCCTTGTCTTAGATCTTGTAATTGTAAGATTGATAATGGCGGTTGTGACTTTATTAATATATTCATCTATGTTTTGTTGTTCATCCATGTGTGAGTGATTGATTAAGTTCTAGGTTGGGGTTTGATCTAGTGCGCTAAGTTAGAATGTGTTTGTGATCCAAGTCTTCAATTACATGAGTCACGAAGATGAGTTCACGGGATCCCTTGGTCCTGTATGTTTGCCTCGCGAGTGATATGTGAGAATCATGCATAGTACACACAGTTTGACAACCCAGTAATCAAGTGGAGAACGTTTATTTGTTAAAGGAATCTCTTGTACACAATGGATCACACTTATATTCGCCTATCTAGTACTAGTGAGACCGAAGCCTAAAAAACCCTCTCTTATTCCATTCAATCCTACTGCTACGACCCTTTTAGTTTAGTTCTTGTTCTAGTTTACTTTCAATACTTTATTTACCTTGTTACTAGTTACTTTAAATCTCTCTTGTTTACTATTATTTTAGCAACTTATAGTGTAGACTATTTCCAAACATCGTTTTGGTGCGAACATGGCCGCATTGACAACATGGTTGCGGGGTCGTGTTATTGCCATTTGCAAAGATTCCAAGGGACGGACTTTATAAATAATATTTACTGCTACAAGTACTGCAATAATCCTGTTATTGATCACAAGAAATCCATGCATCAAATTAGCATCATTGCCGGGGAGCAAAGCGTTTGGTTATTACCTACCAACTCATACATAGTTTGTTTCTGTTTATTGCTATTTACTTCTTTTACTTATTTGAAAAGAACAAAAAAATATAAAACCAAAAATCCCTAAAAATTTATAAAACAAAAATTATAAAAACTTTCTACTAATCATGTCTTCTAAGATTTCTATTTTAGAACATATTCAACTTGTAAAGGAGGAGAAGAAACACAAATAATCCTTGTACATGGTTGCCAAAGAAGAAGACGATACGTACACCGAAGAACTCATAACTACTGATGATATGCAGGTATACGATATTATTACTAGGTAATATATTGTGCTCACACATTATGTTCTTCATATCAAATAATATGTCTTTACTATATGTGTGTCGGGCATTTTTGTTTTCAATATTCTCATACCTATAATGAATATGTGGTATCTTACAATAGTAGTGATTCTAATAGGGAAGCTATAGAGTATGTTCTTTAATAAGCTTCCCATGAACTACTCTAGAAAATAATGATACTTATGATGAGTAGTGATAATGAATTTCTACAAATAGCATACAAAACCTTCCAATATATTGCTAAGTATTGTCAAGTACATCTTAGTGAGAATGCACTTACATTTGAGAGTAAGGCATGGTGTAAAGCCATAGTGCTCAAAGAAAAATAATTGCAGGAATGACAAGATGAAAATGAGGAGCATAAATGTGAGGTTGACAAAGATTAGCACACTACAAATACTTTGTTTGATAATGATGCCTCTCTCTCTAGTAATGATTCTTATAATGCTAAAACTGGTTGTAATTTATCTGCGAAGGCCTTGTGCCTAGGCACTCATGAGGAGAGCAGTATTAATGATGAACTATAGATAGGACCTTGCTATGAATCTTTCAATGCTAATATGCAGGAACCACTTCCTATTGCAAAGAAAGAATTCTATAAAGTGTTCCCCTACAATGCTAACCAAGATAAAAATTTAAATATTATATTTAAATCTCTAATCCTCTCATTGCAGCTACATAAGGAGGCATGCGCACAAATCTTGGTGCATCCACGCTTGCTTGTAAGCGAGAACTTATTTATCTATATGATGTCGATGTACCACAAGAGGGTACAACTTTGATTGCACTCTACTATGAGATGCTCCAACTCTTTGCTAGAGGTAAGTACCATTACACCTCGAATTGATATTCCTTGGGATTTATGTGGGTAATTAATTTGATGGTGCATCTAAGCTTGACTTTATGGCTTTAAAGAAAGCGCTTCCCGGAAGGCAACCCATGAGGTTTTAGGTGTCTTTCTTAATTTTGTGTCTTGAGTTTAGTTGCATTCATGTTGCATCGGCACTTGTATCTTTGCATGATTTACTATTAGAGTTGGCTTGGGACTATCTTAAAAAGGTAGAATTGATTGTTGCTTATCTTGGTTAAATCTTCTAAGAAAATGTATGTATGCTTTGTTTGGATACTGGACTAACATTTAAGGTCCTTGGTAAAATTTACGGAGAAAATAACTTATTCTGGAGCTTACAGTGAGTGTAACAAGCAGTAGTATGGGCGCACCTGTCCGTACTGCGCGCTCGTACCACTCATGTGACGCATCAGAAGAAGCAGAAAAATTTCCAACGAAGTTACTGCAAGCTTAACGAGCAATGGTACGGACGGACGCAACCGTACCGCGTGCTCGTACCACTCTCGTTTTGCAACTTTGGGAAACAAAAAGTTACTGCAAGGTTAACGACCACTCATACAGGCGCATCCCGCCCGTACCACCCGGTCGTACCAACTTTGAGGGAAGCTTAAAAAAGGGAGAAGACGAGGTACAGTACGGGCGGAGCCCGTCCATATCACGCGCCCGTACCAAAGAGCAGCACGACGCATTAAGGGCAGGGATGAGTACAAAAAGGTTATAACCCTCCAATATTTTTATTTTGACAACCTCGGGTCAGTAGGTTATCTTCTACATATTCCATTGTACTTCATTTTATTTTACCTACCTTCAAAACTCTCTAACCTATAATTCTCTATAGTGTTTTGTGTTTCATTTATTTTCTTCTCACAGTTGGGTGAACGAACTCCGTTCGTACACCGAATCATTTGCTTTTACTTCGTTTGTTATTTCGCAGGGACTTGAACCTTGTGTGATGACGTGCATGGTTTGTGCCAACCGTGCAAATACTTGCATAAGACACTTTGTTGTTTCAACTCAACGCTTCAACAAGAAAGTATTTGTTGAACCAAAGGTCCATGTCCATCAAAAGTGAGGTTATTTGTACCTCAACGGTAAAGAGTGTCACCCTTGCTTTATTCAAGCTTGGGGAGGTAACCACTTCTCACACTCTCTTTTGATAACTGCATTTTCTCTTTTCTTATGGTAATCTATTCAAGTTTGGTTCTTGCAGAAGTTATAGCTTGGGGAAGTTACTTCTGCATGTGTAGATTCTTGTGCAATGTTCTTGTTCGATGAAACTTTTTGTGCAAGCATGTATTCCGCGTTTTTCGAATGCCTACTTAGGTAAGTTATGTTTCATGTTTATATAATGGATGCACTTGCTTTTGTTAGTATTCATAAGAGTTGAGTTAGTGCTTTGTTGCACTATGTTAAAATATTTATCTAGCTTGAGAAGAACTTTGTGAACCTCTAGAATACATTGCCATAATTTCTACACTTAAATCCTATGTCTCCTAATTTTGAAGTTTGAATTGCTTATCTTAGTTGGTTGATTTATGAAGATGCCATGCTAGTGGGAGTAATTCAAAATAGTTAGAGTAAAGCTTTTTATTTGAATGAATTATTAGTTGTGGAAGCTTTTTCTCTTGTTCTTTTAGCTAACCGAGTCTTGCCTTGGAAATAATATTGTCAAACAAGTACAACAAGTAAAGTCAGAAATTTATGACTTGTTTGATGAATGATTGTCTTGAGAGTATACCCTTAAATATACTTAACCCCATAAAAGTTTTGATAGACTTAACGACACTCTTGAAAGGAGTTGTTTGATTGAAATGAAGTCTAGTGGTAATTGTGATGCATGCCAAAGCTAACCTTGTGGATCAAACCATGGTGCTATTATAAAAAGAGAGAGAGAAAGTTCTATGTCTCTCATGCACACCTTTAGGATGCCAACAACTCCGCTAGCTTTTGAACAATCTATGGTATAACCCCGGATTTCGGCTATGAGTTGATGACATGAGTGGCATATGTGTCAATATATGGGCAAAAGTATCGGCAATCTCAAAGGTTGTGCAAATACTTGTACAATAAACAGAAAATGATCCTTGAAAAAAGGAAGACAAAAAATATGAAGATCCACATAACAAGTCCTTGGCATGGTCTCATTACTACTTTATGAATTTTCTTGAAATTCAATGATTGGATTAGAAGTGTTTTGATAGCCTTGATTTACTGATGTGGGTGTCAATAAGACACTTCACTGTTATGCTACTTAGGACATGAACTCTCTTACTCAATTTTGCTATTAAAACATCCTAGTGTCTCTTGGCAAGCTGAGAGTTAACTAGAAGAATTGGATTGATTGTTACACTTCTAGTTATTTATACTTATATTAATATCTACTTTGATTGTCCTGATTTACCAAAGCTTGTATAGTGTTCTTGTCATCTCTCTAACTTTGATGAGCCTCTCAAATGGATGAAGTGCTGAACGCATATGACTGCCAACTGTAAGTGCATTCATATTCTCATTGAAGCATTTACTTTACAAAAGTAAGGAGATGCAAAACATAAATGGCACAATAGGGGATCACAAGTTTGCTTTCAAAGCTAGATTCACTCTTGACATGGAGCATTGAAGTTTTAGTTGATCTCTTATGGATTGACATAACTAATCTTGTGTTGTCTTGTATGAATATGTTCTTTCTTACTTTGAGCTTCCAGGGGAAATAAGGATACAAGGCATCGATCTTCTATATTTGATATTGTATTTTTGTTTCGATTTTTTTGCCCCATTTAAAGTATCGACTCGTGCCTCATGAACACGATGTCCTTGTCCATAAGTCACTGTCTTGCTGAAGGACAAGAAAGAGTCTAGCTTGGGGAAGTTGATGAGTCCAAAATTGAAGCATATTTCAGTATATAAATTATTCATATTATCGCTCATTACATGCTACATCTATCTACAACTATGCCTATTATGTATGATTACTTTTTCTCATTCATTTTCACATGGACTTTTCACATTACTAGTTTTATTAGGATTTTATTACCTTTTTATTGTCTTTGATTTGTGTGTAGGTTCTATGAACAATCATGGATAAAAGGAGCCAAGAGGATTCAATATGGATGAGTTGCAAGCACTAGACTTAGCCATTTGAGGGGGTTAACAAGTGAATTTTTCCATAAACTCTAAATGAAGATCCAAGGCCATGGTGTCATATCACTCGTCCATACAAATCCAACTAGCCAAAGAACACCTCAATCGGAGTCTGTATGAAGAAATGGCGTCCAAAACACTGCGGAGTACTGCAGGCATAACGACCACTGGTATGGGTGATGACCCACAAGTATAGGGGGTGTATCGTAGTATTTTCGATAAGTAAGAGTGTCAAACCCAACGAGGAGCAGAAGATGCTGGCTAGTGGTATGGATTGGGAATTCTCTGCAAATACTTAGCAAACGGATTTTTAGGGGTTTTTGATAATGCAAGTAAATAAAGTACAAGTAAATAAAAGACAATAAGAATAAATGCAGCAAGTGGCCCAATCCTTTATTCAGCAAAGGACAGGCCGGTTGTATTACTTAAGATGATCAAACATTCTCGAGGACACACGGGAATTCTGTCAAGTGCTTTCGCTTCATATAGTTGATTAATCTTCTTTAGCTTGCTAAGTGTTGTGTGGGTGAAGCTATGCTAATGTACCGACCTTCCTAGGACTAATACATACTTGTGATTATACCCCTTGCAAACATCCGTAAGTACAAGCAAGTAATTAAGGTAGAAACCTAACCAGAGCTTTAAACTCTAAGACCCTGACGTCCCTTGTGCAATGGTTTCCTAACGGGGGTTCAGGTTTCTGTCACTCCGGCAACCCCTACGATTAGTAGCCAAATACACAATGCATTCCCCTAGGCCCATATAGGTGAAGTGTCATGTAGTCGATGTTCACATGACACCACTAGAAGAACTACACCACAACTTAAATATCAAACTATTGAATCTTTCTCAACACAATTCCACTACTAACAACATGACTTCTCCCATGTCCTAAAAAAACAAAACGAACTACTCACAAGACATCATATGGATCATGATCAGAGATGGAATAATGATGTATAACAATCTGAACATAAACAATAATTCAACGGTTCACTCAATAGCATCAACTACAAAGAGTAATCAACACCGGGAAAGTTTCCCCTAAGAACTATGCAAGATTCAACCCAATTGTTACAGCGATATGGAGATGGTGATGAGGGTGCTGGTGGAGATGATGGTGGTGATGATGATGATGATGATGATCCCGATGAAGTCCAGCTTGATGGTGGTGTTGATGGCGACGATCTCCCCTCTCCGGGAAGGAATTCCTCGGCAGAAATCTGTCTGCCAAAGAGATCTTTCTCTCTCGGTGTTTTCTGCCCCGCAGAGGCGGCAGAATCTTTCTGTGGTCGCTCCCCAGGTATTAGGGTTCCGTGGAGATAATATACGCTAGAGGGGAGAGCTGGAGGTGGACCAGGGCAGCCTCACCACTTGGTGGCGCGGCCTAGGGTGGCCCGCGCCAGGGGGTGGTGTGGGTCCCCTGTGGCCCATCTCCACTCCTCCTTCTGGCAGTCTTCGTCTTCTGGAAAAATAGGATTTTCCATATATTTTCCCAGATTTTCTGATCTTCGCGAATTTTGCCTCCAAACAGCACCTTTTCCATCAGAATCCTGACTGCAGCGGTCCATGCTCCAAAAGTCATCAACCATGCAAAACAGATGAAATAGCATAAGTATCATCTCTTAATATGAAATATTCCAATGAATAACAGTAAATTATGATATAGAATAGTGATGCAAAATGGACGTATCAACTCCCCCCAAGCTTAGACTTCGCTTCTCCCCAAGCGAAATTGAGCTCAATAAACATGGCCTCAGGTTTATGGAGTGAAGAGTCGATAAAAGAATACGGACAAGAAGCATCACATTCATCAATACATAAGTTATAATAGAAGACAACTCACTATTATATAACTTAACTTGCAATAAGTAAAGGAAACACAATAAAGATACATAAAGTGAATCATAATTGGTAATGGTAAACTTAGCTCTTGCTCGAAGAATAGTTGACAATTTGCTGGAGTTCACAAATAACTGATTTTCAATGATAGCTTTCAAAGTAGTAGACACTAAGATAAGAGCAAAGTGCAAAACAAGGAACATAAGAAACATGATTGAATAAATCATCATATGAATGAATGAAACACAACAACTCAAAATACTTGCTGAGATAGAAAGGAATAGGTGTACTGACTCAACTAAAAAGTAAAAAGAAAGGCCCTTCGCAGAGGGAAGCAGGGATTTCAAGTTTCATAAAGAGATCCCAAAAATTATGGTACTTATTAGCTTTCAGCTCTCATTGCCCCTATCATAGGCATCTTTAGGTGATTAAGGTTAAAGTGACACAACTAATAGGATATGCTTGACAAGTTATAAGTTGAAATCTCATGCCCCTTACTTACGAGTACCGAACCTCATGCTACTCAAATTCAGTCACAAATAAGCTCTTGTCATTGTAAATACATATGTATCATAAAGAACCGCCAACGGGGTACCCCTTGCACATGATACAGGAGCTATCCCATAATCAAAATAACAAGGCAAGTAGACAATGAGCATCTCAGTGATCCTTTTATTTGCTATTTGCATAGGTTTTTATTGAGGATTCTACATAGAGTGCCCATTATGGTTATGCTGCAAGTTTCCACCATGATTAGGCATGGCTTAGGCTAGCGGCCCAGGCGTTTATCTAACACACATATAAACTCCATGATCTTACAAGTTCCCCTTTTATTTCACACTGTCGGGATCCATAAGCAAAAGAATCATGATATCAATGAGGTACAAAGTACCAGTGCAATGTTGAAAGCGTTCCCCATGATACATGGTTCTGCTAACTTCAACTTATAAAGGGCAAGCATATACGCAACAAACATGGACACAATGGTTCAAGTTTATTAATTGCAAGAAAGTAAAGTGCACAATCAAGTTCGTGAGAGCTTTAATCACTAATTTTCTCATAACAAATTTAATTTGAAAGGTAGATAAAAACAAGAATTTACTTGGAATAGCAATAGTGCTAATAGGTAGGTATGATCGACACAAATGGCATAGGTTTGGTTTAAGGATTGGATGCACTAGAAGAATTCCCTCACAGTACAGGTTTTTGGCTAGCAAGGCTGGGTAGCAAGTATAAGGGTTGAAGGAAACAAACAAACATACAAGCAATAAAAAAACAAACATGCAATCCTCCTTGGAAGCATAAAAGATCTTAACCAGAGAATACTAAACTTATGAGCAAATCAAGAAAGAAAGAAAGATAATGAAATTATATTTCTTTAAGAGTAATTTTATCTTTTTCATTCAACTCTCAATAATAGTGTTGCTACTGACCAAGCCAGGTTTGCCAAAACCAACTAAATTAACTCCATGATCCCAAAGTGATACCAATACTAACAACAAGATCAATCATATAACCATGAATTGAAAACTAATATAAGATCTGCAAAAGAGTAAATGATAGAACTTCTCATTAATATTCCATAACGGCAACTCACACCAAGGGATACATATCTAACGAGAGAGGGGACACTTCCATAATGCAACCATCCTACATGATAACTTCTCTATTCATGATATGCCTCTACTAAAAAGGTAAAAAGATAGAAGATAGTGATGTGATACCGCGGCACTCCCCCAAGCTTGGAACAAACCAAGGGGATGCCAAAACCTGATGACGAATTACTCCTTCGGTGGTGGTGGTATTCTCTCGATGAGCTCTTTGATTAGTTTCCCCAAGTCCTCAATCTCGAAGGTGAGATTTCGAATCAGCTGTGAGTTTTGCTCAATGCGGCTCATGATCATGTCGGGTTGAGAATTCTAGCTCTTGTAATTCTTTCCCCACTCTTACTCCTTGAAGTCTTCTTTTACTGCATGGCTAGAACGAGGCAAATCCCAATTGGAGGGTAGTTTCTCCTTGGGCATATTCTGGTATTGTTGCTCATGGATAAGAGTATGGAAAGGATTCTTGGTGCACGGAGGAAGTGACCGTGGAGCTAAACAGTGACAAGGAGTTTTCCCTCCAGTCTGCATCCGTGCAGTCCTTCTAACCCTAGCAGGCTTTGTCACCACTCCAATGCTTGCAATGGTAGTGCCGGTGTGCGGATGTTGGCCTTGCTCCTTTTCATCTTCACTCTTGATCTCCTTCTCCTGACCGGGGTCTTGGAGATCTTCCTCCATAGGCTCCTTTCCCTTATCCTTGGTGGACACCATTGTGCTTCTAAGCTTTCAAAAATAGTTCCTGGCAGAAACAGATCGAAACAAAAACACGACGAGAACATGATATACGAACCTCGGGGGATTCGGGGGATTATATATTATGAAGTTTCACAACAAAAGGAAGGTACTGGGAGAAAACGGGTCGGAGACGGAGTTCGGGGCAGCCACACCACCTGGTGGCGCGGCCAGGGGGCCACGCCAGGGGGTGGTGTGAGCCACCCTGGCTCCGTTTCCATCCCTATTTCGCTTCGTAGCTTTCCTTGTTGGATAAAAATTGCAAAAATATAACTGGATAGTATTTTCGCGGAACTTTTCTTACCAGATCTGTTACCTATTCGAAAACAGACTCTACAGGTCTCTGAATTTGGTCTTTGATAAATTTTTCTGGAGTTATAACTTGAAAAGCATCAACATATTCATTGTAAGAATCTCCAGGAATATAGTGCTTGAGTCATTGCCCATTCACCACTTGTGTAGTGTTGTCTTTTAAAGAGGAAATTTTTATCGCTCCTAAACGGTACACTTCTTAAATAACGAAAGGTCCTTCCCATTTTGACAGTAGTTTTACTACAAAAAATCTAAGACGAGACCTATAGAATAGAACTTTCTCACCAAGATGGAATTCTCGCTTAAGTATTCGCTTGTCATGCCATCTTTTAACTTTTTCCTTAAAGAGTCTAGCATTCTCATATGCTTCACTCCTCCATTCATCCAAAGAACTTAAGTCAAATAATCTTTTTTCACCAGCAAGCTTACAATCTCTATTAAGTTCTTTAACTGCCCAATAAGCTTTGTGTTCTAATTCTAAAGGTAAGTGACAAGCTTTCCCATAAACCATTTTATAAGGAGACATCCCCATAGGGTTTTTATAGGCAGTCCTATAAGCCCATAAAGCATCGTTCAACTTTTTAGCCCAGTTTTTTCTAGATCTATTAACAGTCTTTTGCAAGATAGATTTAACTTCTCTATTTGATAACTCTACTTGCCCACTAGTTTGAGGGTGATAAGCTGAACCGATTCTATGATTAACTTCATATTTAGCAAGGGTCTTTCTAAAACCACCATGAATGAAATGAGAACCTCCATCAGTCATGAGATACCTAGGAACTCCAAACCTAGGAAATATAACATCCTTAAGCATTTTTAGAGAGGTCTCCTCGGCAGCACTCTTTGTAGGTATGGCTTCTACCCACTTAGTAACATAATCAACGACAACAAGAATATGAGTATAACCTTTCGAGGGAGGAAAAGGACCCATAAAGTCAAATCCCCTGTAACATCCCAACTTCAGCAACCCTGATTAGTTGTCTAGAATGAAAAAATCAAGGGGAACAAAACCTTTTTCTTATTTAATGTTGAAGTGTTTGCTTGTTGTTTGGATATGCTTATGCATATGAATGTGTATTAGATGATATACTCCTTACCTTAACACCAGTTGACAAAAGCTACTTCCCAAAACAGTCTTGGCTTAATTTCCATATTCTCAAATGTTCTGGCATTTCAAAACCTGAGCCAAGAAGCCTTTGCAAACCAACTATTTTAGTAGCTTCTATTGATCAAACTATGGAGAGCTATATAACATAATCTCCTTATGTTTTCAAGACAGAACCTTCAACTATTCTTATCCCTAGGTTTCCCAAAACCTCCTTTTAAAGATTTTGAATTCTACTCTTGGTATAGATACCAAGGACTCTTACCTTACTCAAAATCCAACCTTTCAAAATTTCCCATTCTTACCTCAAGCTAAGCTTGATGGTAACCCTAGCAGTAGATTTGCTTAGTTTATAAGATGAATTGCCTTGATCTGCTGCTTGATTGTCTGCTTAGGAGATAGTATGAGCTACTCTAGGAGCTCATCAATAGGATCAAGAGGTTTCCAAATCACCACACCCTAAGCAAGAGTACAAAGAAGGATCTAATCTCTAGATACTAGGTGATCATCTAAAACCCTTAACCAGATCAATTCTGAAGATATCCCTTCTAGAAGCTTCCAAGTCAATGAAGACCAATATCAAGCAAGGATCCTTTCTACTCAATATAAAACTCAACATCATCCACTTGATGATTCTTTGGAACCTTGCAACCCATCAAATTCATCACCACCCACCTTCTAGTCCAAAAACCCTAAAACTGCCAAATTTGGCTAAGTCTAGAATCTGTGCCAACATCACCTTTTTGAATGTCTCCCTTTATCAACCCTTATGCATTTTTGGTAATGAACTTGAACCATCGTGTTAACCATCCTAAGGACTATCAAGGCCCACTCTTTCCCTTGGTTAGATCATCCTCCAACCCACTTGTTCTTGATGGTTTTGCAGGCAAGAAATTAACTATTCCTGCAAATCTAGTCAACATGCCTACTTTGACAGAAGCTCACACCATCATCCAACCTTCTATGGACCAACTCTTTGCATGGTTGTGTTCTACTCATATATGTCTATCAACATCTACTTCACTTGTTCCAAGTGGATCTTTGTGCTTATTAAACCCACATGGTTTATAAGGCATCATGACTCATCTGGTATGGTAGCCCTATTTTCAACAAAATTGGCCACCACTTCCAGACCACCTCAAATGTAACCACTCCAAACTTATTCTGCCATGATCATCTATATGACTTGGTCTAACTAATAATATATCCCTTGCATCAAGGTGAGCTCTGAGCTCCAAGATCTAACAATGTTTTGGTGGTATAAAAATAACCTCACCCTAGATCCACAACTCCTTGTTTTCCATCTTATTCAAGTTGGATTTCCATTTCCCAAGGTTGCAAATGCTTTCTACACCCTGTATACATCATCTACCTTGATCATCAAGATTTTTCAAATATTACCCATGATTATTATGGCTCCAAATCTATTTAATTCCTTTAATAGACAAAATCTCAAAACCCCTTCCCAATGGAAAGTTTGGTTTTTGTCAAAACACTTCCCCAACTTTTTGCTCATGTGAGTTCCATATATCACACCCTATCTTCCCATCTAAAAAATAAATATTTTTGAGAAGCTTTATTAATTCTTTTTGCCTATTTTCTTAAATGGCAGAAATGGAATAATAAATGTTTTAAACACTTTTATGACTCAAAAAAAACTTGGGAAAATTCCCCTAAGTGTGCATTCACATTTGGGACCCTCTCACCCCAAAAACCAACCTTGTCCAATGTAAAAATATCAATTGAGATTCTAGAAACTACTTCTGCACTTAGTGAATAAATGATTCTAAGTAGACTTAAAATCCTCTGAAAATCCCAATTAATTCCTAGGGCTATGCATTGACCCTATCTACATCCCAGTACCATTTCCTCATCCTGTCAAAGACAAGTTTCTAAACTTCCTTCACAATGACCTATTTACTCAATTTGGCAAACTTAGCTAGTATTGAGATAAACCAAGATCAAATCATCCCGAAAGCTTGCCAAGCACTCCTCTCCAGCAACCAATACTCCCATGGTCGTGATCACTGTAGCAAAGCACTGTAGCACCGCCATCTTGGGTCCCATGTGCTAGTATCAGAGAAGGAGAGGCACATCTTGAAAAAGATCTTGCACATTAAAAGTTGCAACATCCACTCACTGTCCCCCTTGCCCTAAGCACGACCTCAGATAACACCTCCACCCTCTCTCCACCACCCCTGCTGCCCAATGGAAGGCTAGCTCCCCTCCCCATTCCCTCCTTGGACCAAATCCACCATGAACCAATCCTCCTTGAGATAAATAGGCCACAGGCCAGTACAACCCCCTTGATGACCCACAAGTATAGGGGGTGTATCGCAGTATTTTCGATAAGTAAGAGTGTCGAACCCAACAAGGAGCAGAAGATGCTGGCTAGTGGTATGGATCAGGAATTCTCTGCAAATACTTAGCAAACGGATTTTTAGGGGTTTTTGATAAAGCAAGTAAACAAAGTACAAGTAAATAAAAGACAGTAGGAATAAATGCAGCAAGTGGCCCAATCCTTTGTGCAGCAAAGGACAAGCCAGTTGTATTACTTAAGATGACCAAACGTTCTCGCGGACACATGGGAAGACTGTCAAGTGCTTTCGCTTCATATAGTTGATTAATCTTCTCTAGCTTGCTAAGTGTTGTGTGGGTGAACCTGTGCTAATGTACCGACCTTCCTAGGACTAATACATACTTGTGATTATACCCCTTGCAAACATCCGTAAGTACAAGAAAGAAATTAAGGTAGAAACCTAACCACAACTTTAAACTCTAAGACCCTTATGTCCCTTGTGCAATGGTTTCCTAACGGGGGTTCAGGTTTCACCCGCAACCCCTACGATTAGTAGCCAAATACACAATGCATTCCCCTAGGTACATATAGGTGAAGTGTCATGTAGTCGACGTTCACATGACACCACTAGAAGAAGTACACCACAACTTAAATACCAAACCATTGAATCTTTCTCAACACAACTCCACTACTAACAACATGACTTCTCCCATGTCCTCAAGAACAAAACGAACTACTCACAAGACATCATATGGATCATGATCAGAGATGGAATAATGATGTATAACAATCTGAACATAATCAATAATTCAATGGTTCACTCAATAGCATCAACTACAAATAGTAATCAACATCGGGAAAGTTCCCCCTAAGAACTAATGCAAGGTTCAACCCAATTGTTACAACAATATGGAGATGGTGATGAGGGTGATGATGGTGATGGTGGTGATGATGATGATGATGATCCCGATGAAGTCCAGCTTGATGATGGTGTTGATGGTGGCGATCTCCCCTCTCCGGGAAGGAATTCCCCCGGCAGAAATCTGTCTGCCGGAGAGATCTTTCTCTCTCGGTGTTTTCCGCCCCGCAGAAGCGGCGGAATCTTTTTGTGGTCGCTTCCTGAGTCTTAGGGTTTCAGGAGGATAATATACGCCAGAGGGGAGTGCCTAGAGTCGGCCAGGGTGGCCACACCACCTGCTGGCACCCTTAGGTCGCCTGCCAGGTGGTGTGGGCCCCCTATGGCCCATCTCTAGCCCCCTCCTGGCTTCCTTCGTCTTCTGGAAAAATAGGATTTTCCGTATATTTTCCCGGATTTTCTGATCTTCGTGAATTTTGCCTCCAAACAACACCTTTTCCATCAGAATCCTGACTGCAGCGGTCCATGCTCCAAAAGTCATCAACCATGCAAAAACAGATGAAATAACATAAGTATCACCTCTCAATACGAAATATATCAATGAATAATAGTGAATTAAGACATAGAATAGTGATGCAAAATGGACGTATCACCCCTCTCGGCCTCTCATTTGCCCCTCCCACTCCCACTCTCCTCCCTCGAGCACCTCTCCCTCTCCCCTGCCCTGTTCTGATCGAAAGAAGGAGAAAGAGGAGCTCTCGGCCTCCTCAAGAAATCGAGCTAGGAGCTCTCTTCTCAACTCCTCTCCTCCTGCATGTCTCTCTCCATGCACCTCCTCACTCTCCTGCAGCTAACCATGCCATTATTTTCGACATGCAGCAGGTCCTAGATGCTCCTCGGCCGAGCTCCGATGAGCCCCTCGCAGCCACCGTTGCGCGAGTCCCCTACCGGGAGCAAGCACCCCACTACCGCCCCTCATCGGGCTCGTCGCGGACTACCGCGTCGCCCTGGAGCCTCCCCAGTGCCCCTCCGCCCCCAAGTGAGCTCCCCGTGCCTCACCAACCCCAGCTAGGGTTAGCTCGCGCCACCGCCTGTTCCCACGAAGGCGACGAAGCTGCGCCGTCGGATCCCCTTTCGCATAGACGGTCCAAATCCCTCCATACCTCTTCGCCCGCCCCGGGCCGCTGACGGGTGGGCCCCGCGGATAGGCTTTTGAATGCCCTTCCGTGCATAGCCTCGCCTTGGATGGGCCGGATTTGCCCTGCGCGACCCAGTTCGACTGGATTCTCGGCCCATCACTGCCCTTTCTTTTTCTTTTTAGTAGTTCATTAAACTCCAGAAGTTTGACCTTTAGTTTAAATCATTTCAAAAATGCTAAACAACTCCAAATGCCCAAATTTAAATCCTACTAGATCCCTACAGGTTTTCCTCAACCTTCAGTACCCCTGGTTAGCCCAGTTAATATATAGATTAAATGTATTAAATCAATTTCAGAAAGTAGTTAAAACACCCCTTAAAAACCTGCTGGTAGTTTTACAACTCCAATTGGAGTGGATCCTTTTTGCACTGCAAGATATTAGTCATACCTTGCATGTCACACCAGACACATATTAAATTGCCTCCTAGTTTGCCTCTGGTAAAAATAACAAAAACAGACCATTCCTACAACTAGGAAATACTCTAGGTCAAACCAACAGAGGTATTGTCCCAATTCCAACTCCCAGAGAAGTGGACCATCAATACCTATCCAAAACCAGGAGATAAGGATTTATTGACCCTCTGTTGAATTTTAGTGAATTAAATACTTCTATAAGGGGTATTATCACTAAATAAAACACTCCAGGAGTTTGACAACTCCAAAAGGAGTGAATCCAATTCCTACAGAAAGGTATTCTAAATTCCTACAATGTTCCCTTGGAATCAAATCAAAAGCTTCTGTAGATTTAATCCGGTGAAAAAGACAAGTTTTCTACAGAACTGCCTTTGGGAATTTCCTGAGGGCATTCTGGTAATTTTGTTGGCATGATTCCAACTCTCAGTGAACAAGTACATCAATACCTACCCAATCACCCAAGAAAATAATTTTGGGAGCTCTAGAAAGTTTCTGGTGAATTATCTCCCAAAACTAGAGTCTTTTTCACTATAAAAATCACTATAAATCTTTGGTAGGTGATAAAATAGTGAAACCACTTTTGTTGGTTTCATTTTATCAATACATATCTGTTGGTATCATGTTTTTACATTGGTACCTTATAGAATAAATCTTTGGTCCAAAACCCTCTCATCCCTAGTTTCTAGACTATGAAACCCATATGGTTTCCTCCAAATGTTCCATGACATGCTCCCAATCCTTCTAATCCATTCTCTCAACACCACTATTGATTTGTAAACTTGTATTGTCATTTTCTTGCTGTATGGTTTTGATGCTTGAATGCCTTGTTTGATTGTGTACTTGCTTGTTTGCATGTATGCTCGCTATCGGCGATAGTTGCGTTTTCGTGATGCCGAGAAGAAGGAAGCATCGGGTTATTCTATTTCGGCTATTATTGGTATTATGGTTATCTAAGAAGAAGTCCAGGGACATATATTGCCAGATTGCTGATTACAGGCAAGCCACCTACTTGCTCATCAGCCTTGTCCTACTATTATACTTATGCATATTTTATCTACTATTTATGAAACTGCATTGTTTTATCATATGTTGATGTATATATGGTAGTGGTTTGGCTCCTCCGAACTATTACACTTTTGTACTATTAAGTACAACCCCCTTGATGACACCTACTTGTCCCTAGTATGGTAGATGGTGTAATACACCATACCCCTTTGGAGACCCCGATTTAGCCGAAGCAAAGCTATATGATGGGAAGACCCCGGAAAAGTTTTACCAAATGTTTTATGATAAAACCTTGGTGAGGTGGGACCTCCCAAGATTTGTTGAGAAAGAGAAAAGGTTTTGTTTTACGAAATGCTGGAGGAACACCGGAGGAAAAAGGTTTATGAAAACGCACCCAGTTCTTTGCAGTTTAGCTATAACAACTTAACCCTGTGCAACCACATTACTCTGGAATGGGACAGGGCTGGATTTGATGTTTGTCTATTCTTGTATAAGCTGCCTCACGACTACTATAGGGGATGAAACTCCCTAGAGGGTGGGCCTTCTCTAGACAAACGGTCCATGTGGGACATCGAGCGGGAGAAGGAACGAAGGGTTTACGGACCTCCACGCGTTACTATGAGCCCCTCATTGAAAGCGCACACTCGGAGAGTGGAAAAAGCACTCCGGTTGGTCCTCGGTACCCGACGTCCCGGTGTTGAGGGGAACAACACTCATAGGGTAGGCACTTATATTGTAGTGGGCATTCGGAGAGTCTTGATCGGTTACTTGACCCACGATCGGTGAAGATCAGGGTAGTGTACCCGGATGGTGTGGGTAAAGTGTACAACCTCTACAGAGTGTAAATATATTCGAATAGCCATGTCCGCGGTCATGGACGGGTTGGACAAACTTTTCAAAAAGTGTAGAGCACAACGGGGTCATGGAGTTGTGTTGAGAAAGATTCAAAAAGTGTACTTCTTAACTCCCCGGCAACGGCGCCAGAAAATAGTCTTGATGACCCACAAGTATAGGGGGTGTATCGTAGTATTTTTGATAAGTAAGAGTGTCGAACCCAACGAGGAGCAGAAGGTGCTGGCTAGTGGTATGGATCAAGAATTCTCTGCAAATACTTAGCAAATGGATTTTTAGGGTTTTTTGATAATGCAAGTAAATAAAGTACAAGTAAATAAAAGACAATAAGAATAAATGTAGAAAGTGGCCCAATCCTTTATTCAGCAAAGGACAAGCCAGTTGTATTACTTAAGATGACCAAACGTTCTCGAGGACACACGGGAATTCTGTCAAGTGCTTTCGCTTCATATAGTTGATTAATCTTCTTTAGCTTGGTAAGTGTTGTGTGGGTGAACTTGTGCTAATGTACCGACCTTCCTAGGACTAATACATACTTGTGATTATACCCCTTGCAAACATCCGTAAGTACAAGAAAGTAATTAAGGTAGAAACCTAACCACATTTTTAAACTCTAAGACCCTGACGTCCCTTGTGCAATGGTTTCCTAACGGGGGTTCAGGTTTCTGTCACTCCGGCAACCCCTACGATTAGTAGCCAAATACACAATGCATTCCCCTAGGCCCATATAGGTGAAGTGTCATGTAGTCGACATTCACATGATACCACTAGAAAAAGTACACCACAACTTAAATATCAAACTATTGAATCTTTCTCAACACAATTCCACTACTAACAACATGACTTCTCCCATGTCCTCAAGAACAAAACGAACTACTCACAAGACATCATATGGATCATGATCAGAGATGGAATAATGATGTATAACAATCTGAACATAAACAATAATTCAACGGTTCACTCAATAGCATCAACTACAAAGAGTAATCAACACCGGGAAAGTTTCCCCTAAGAACTATGCAAGATTCAACCCAATTGTTACAACGATATGGAGATGGTGATGAGGGCGCTGGTGGAGATGATGGTGGTGATGATGATCCCTATGAAGTCCAACTTGATGGTGGTGTCGATGGCGATGATCTCCCCTCTCCGGGAAGGAATTCCCCCGGCAGAAATCTATCTGCCGGAGAGATCTTTCTCTCTCGGTGTTTTCTGCCCCGCAGAGGCGGCGGAATCTTTTTGTGGTTGCTCCCCAGGTATTAGGGTTCTGTGGAGATAATATACGCCAGAGGGGAGAGCTGGAGGTGGACCAGGGCGGCCACGCCACCTGGTGGCGCGGCCTAGGGTGGCCCGCGCCAGGGGGTGGTGTGGGCCCCTGTGGCCCATCTCCACTCCTCCTTCTGGCAGTCTTCATCTTCTGGAAAAATAGAATTTTCCATATATTTTCCCGGATTTTCTGATCTTCGCGAATTTTGCCTCCAAACAACACCTTTTCCATCAGAATCCTGACTGCAGTGATCCATGCTCCAAAAGTCATCAACCATGCAAAAACAGATGAAATAACATAAGTATCATCTCTTAATATGAAATATATCAATGAATAACAGTAAATTATGATATAGAATAGTGATGCAAAATGGACGTATCAATGGGCGGAGCCCACCCGTACCGTATGTCCATACCGCCCTCCGACGGCTTCGTTTTGTCAAACAGAACAACATTTGTGAAGGTCCAATGGGCATATTCAGCCCCTAGCTCTGTCGGTTCGTGAAACCGACCTCTAGATGCCTATTTAAAGAGGGGAAACCCTAGAACAAAGGGGAGAATCCATCCACACCTGAGGGGCAGAGCCCTGCCGCTCTGTCGCCTCCACAGCCGCCGCACACAAGATCCACATCATCAAGCAAGAGGAGGATAAGGAGGCACACCCACCTTCACCGCGTGCACCGTTCATCATCATCATCATCATCATCTCCAACGACATCTCCATCTCTCTCTCCCTTGTCTTAGATCTTGTAATTGTATGATTGAACATGGTTGTGACTTCATTAATATATTTATCTATGTTTTGTTGTTCATCTATGTGTGAGTGATTAATTGGGTTCTAGGTTGAGGTTTGATCTAGTGCGCTAAGTTGGAATGTGTTTGTGATCCCAGTATTCAATTACATGAGTCACGAAGATGAGTTCACAGGATCCCTTGGTCCGAAAGTGTATATTTGCCTCGCGAGTGACACGTGAGAATCATGCATAGTACACAGTGTGACAGCCCGGTAATCAAGTGGGAAACGTTTATTTGTTGAAGGAATCTCTTGTAGACAATGGATCACACTTACATTCGCCCATCTAGTACTAGTGAGACCGAAGCCTAGAAACCATCTCTCATTCCATTCAATCCTAATGCTACGACCCCTTTACTTTATTTCTTGTTATAGTTTACTTTCAGTACTTTATTTACCTTGTTACTAGTTACTTTAAATCTCTCTTGTTTACTATTATTCTAGCAACTTATAGTGTGTACTATTTGCAAATAATATTTTGGGTGCGAATGTGGCCACATTGATAACATGGCTGCGGGGTTGTGTTGTTTCCATTTGCAAAGCTTCCAAGGGAAAAACTTTATAAATAATATTTGCTGCTACAAGTACTGCAATAACCCTGTTATTGATCACAGGAAATCTGGGCATCACCTACGGCAAGAACCCTAATGCCAGGACCTATCTATTAGTAATGAAGTAACAGGAGGGGCTTTTTGCGAACTTACCCTTGAAGACAGAAAAGCATTGTCAATGTTCAGGAGAACATGCTAGATGTAGTCCTACCAATGACAACCTCGGGGTCATGTTGAAGTCCAAGGGCTCCTGTGGCTCCGATGACTCCTAGTGCCCCAAGTGTGGCACCACGTCGGGAGTTATAGACGTCCGGTGCCTGACGATGACTCACGCTCGTCCAATATAGCAACAGTTGTGGAAGTAGACCTTCTGGATCGGAATCTCATAGCGCGACGGTGCCTCGTGGTGAAGAAGTCTCCTGGTCGCGCAGTCCAGACTTGGGACCGTGGTCATAGGAGAAAGTGAAAGGATCAACTGGAGGTCTCCCCAAAAGGGAGGAAACCTTTTATTGATTATTTGTGTATTTATTTTCTTAAGATATCTCTCAATATATAGAGGAAAAAGGACCCCATGGCTTATTATCTAAGCCACGCGGGACTAAACAAAAGAGAGAGGGGAGAGGGGGGCTAGCTGCCACTTGTTGGGTCCGCAGCATAGAAAACAAAAAATTTCCTACGGTGTGAACTACATGCCAAGATCTATCTACTAGGTACAAAGCAAACGGGTGGACATACATCCATAGAGAACTTACCCTCGAAGACAACGAGCTTTGTTAATGAGTAGGAACTCGTGGTTGATGTAGTCGTACACTTGCCGATCTCAAGATCGTGAGGAAGTCCGAGGCCAACTCAGCAACGCATCCGCACTTCACACACGCTCAAGCCACCGGACAACCTCCACCTCCTCGCCCAGTGATCCAGCAAGCAGCAACTCCTTCCTGCATTTAAATGCCACCGGGAACATGTATCTCGCTAATCCGGGACCATGGGGGAATAATTCTAGAGGGGGAGAGAGATCCTTCACAAGGAGGTGTCAGGATGAAGCAGGGAATGGGTGGCCTTTTATAGGAGGAGGGGGTGCCCGCTCTCTCCATGGCCGGCGCATGGGGGGGTGACCCCTCACCTCCCCCATTCATGTGGTGGTAACTCCTCCACATTAAAATGCCTCTTCACATTCCCTTTTAAAGTCTCCACTTTAAATGCATTAAGTTTCTCCAAATTTAATGCTCTCTCATTTAATAAAAATCTTTTATTAAATTTATTCAGAATTTTGTTAATTACTTTAATTAACAAACATTCACATATAGCCCCTTGCAATATTTCAATATCACATGCGTAACCACCTTACGCAATTTCACCAAACAATTTCCGGTTTCTATTGAAACAATTCCTGCGCTTTGCAATTCTTTCGTTCAAAACATATGTGCTCCAAAATGGTGTCCGTAACTCTTAAGTGTGCCACCCTACGGTTCATGAATAATGCGACATGATCGAGACCCTTCTCCGATCAATAATCAGAAGGACACGGAGATCCGTCGACTCCTACACATTCAACGATGACTCCAATGATCATGAGAACCTTTAACGCTTGTAACTAAATCCCTTTGTCTCTCGATATATTACATGTCTAAGATTCGATCATCGGTATCTCCATACCTAGTTTGATCTTGTTCCCGACATGCACTCTTTTCTTGTTCCCGTGATATAACATTCTAGTGATCACATCACTTGCTTGCAAGCTATCCTAATGTGATATCACCGAGAGGGCCCAGAGTATATCTATTCGTCATCTGGATTGACAAATTCCACTCTTGATCCATGAGCCTCAACATAACACCTTCGTAGCACTGAACCCATCTTTATAGTCACCCTGTTACGGTGTGACGTTTGATGTTATCAAGATACTCTTCCGGTGTTAGCAATTAACATGATCTCATGGTCTAAGGATAAATATTACTTCGTATGATGTTATAGCAATATAAACACAATGACTTGATCGTAATGCTATACTTCGGATGAATGTTCATCACAGCATTCCACCAATGGTGTGACCTTGTTATTAACAACATCTAATGTCCATGATCAGGAAACCTTGATCATCTTGTTAATCAACAAGCTAGTCTATAAGAGAGGCATGACTAGGAACCCTTTTTGTTTATTAAACACACATGTATTGATGTTTCCTATCAATACAATTATAGCATGTAAAATAAACATCTATCATATACAAGGAATACATAATAACAACTTTATTATTGCCTCTCGGGGCATATTTCCTTCCCTCCCACTTGCACTAGAGACAATAAGCTAGTTCACATAGTGATAAATCTAACACCCATGGAGTTCTGGTGTTGATCATGTTTTGCCCTAGGGAGTACTTTAGTCAACGGATCTGCTACATTCAGGTCCGAGTGCACTTTACAAATCTTTAGATCTCCATCCTTGACATGTTCGCGGATGGAGTGAAACCGGTGCTTAATATGCTTGGAATTCTTGTGAGACCTTGGTTCCTTGGCGTTGGCTATGGCTCCATTGTTGTCACAATAGATCACCATTGGGTCCAACGATCGGGAACCACACCCGCCCGTAATGAACTCTTTCATCCAAACCGCTTCCACGCCGCTTCGCAAAGCAACATATTCCGCCTTCGTTGTTGATCTCGCCACGATAGGTTGTTTTGAGTTCCTCCAACTAATCGCTGCTCCGCTCAAGAGAAATACGATCCGGATTGAGACTTAGAGTCATCTGGATCGTGTCAAAGCTAGCATCAACATAACACTTAGCGACTAGCTCTTCTTCACCTCCAGATATATAAGAAACATATCCTTAGTTCTTCTCAAGTACTTAAGGATATTCTTGACCGCTATCCAGGTTCAACCTGGATCGATTAGTACCTACTAGTCAAACTAATAGCATGTGCCACATCCGGTCTTGTACATAGCATGGCATACATTATAGAGCCTATGGTGAGGCATAGGGATCCTATCCATTATCTCTTTCTTCTGCCAGAGTCGGACTTTGAGTCTTACTCAATGTCTTGCCTTGCAACATAGGTAAGAACCCTTCTTACTTCCGTCCATATTAAACTTCTTTAATACCTTATCAAGGTATGTACTCTGCGATAGCCTAATTAGGCGTCTTGATCTATCTCTATAGATTTTAATGCCTAATATATATTAAGCTTCACCAAGGTCCTTCATCGAAAATTTGCTATTTAGATAACTTTTAACACTTTTAAAAGGATCTAAATCATTTCCAATCAATAATATGTCATCCACATATAATATCGAAATGCCACATTGCTCCCACTCACTTTTTGTAAATACAAGCCTCTCCATAAGTTTGGACAAATCCAAACTCTTTCATCACCTCATCAAAGCGGAGATTCCAACTCGTGATGCTTGCTTCACCATAGATGGATCGCTGAAGTTTGCACACCTTATTACCATCCTTAGGATCGACAAAACCCTTAGGTTGTATCATATACAACTCTTCTTCAATATTACCATTGAGGAACAGCTTTGACATCCATCTGCCATATTTCATAATCGAAATATGCAGCAATTGCTAACATAATCCTAACCGACTTAAGCATCGCTACGGGAGAGAATGTCTCATCGTAGTTAACTCCTTGAATTTTTCGAAACCCCTTTGTGACAAGTCGAGCCTTTTAGATGGTCACATTACCATCAAGACGCTTTTCTTTTGAAAATCCATTTATTCTCAACGGCCTTTCGGTGAGGTAAGTCCATCAAGTTCCAAACTTGGTTCTCGACATGGATTCCATCTCGATTTCATGGCTTCTAGCCATTTGTTGGAATCCGGCTCATCATCGCTTCTTCATATGTCGCAGGTCATCCATTTCATCAATCATGAAATTCATAACAGGATTGCCATACGATTCGAGTTGCACGTGTCCCGCTTGACCTGCGAGGTTCGGTAGTGTCCTCTTCGGAGTTTCATGATCAATATCATTAGCTCTCTCTTCATTAGGTGAAGTCAACTCCGAAACAACTTCCGGTCAGCGCCACTCGCCATTCCATGAAGAGAAGGTTCAATGACCTCTTCAAGTTCTACCTTCCGACTACTCACACCTTTCGAGAAACTCCTTCTCAAGAAAGGATCCATTCTTGGCAACAAAGACCTTGCCCTCGGATCTGTGATAGAAGGTATACCCAATCGCTTCCTTAGGGTATCCTATGAAGACGATTTTTCCGCTTTGGGTTCGAGTTTATCCGTTGAAGTTTCTTCACATAAACATCGCATCCCCAAACTTTAAGAAATGACCTTAGGTTTGTTTCAAACCATAATTCATACTTGTCTTTTCAACGGATTTAGATTGTGCCCTATTTAAAGTGAATGCAGCGGTTTCTAGTGCGTAACCCCAAAATGATGGCAAGTCGGTCGAGACATCATAGATCGAACCATATCCAATAAAGTACGACATTTACGCTCGACACACCATTACGTTGTGGTGTTCCGGCAGCGTGAGTTGTGAAACTATTCCACGTCTTTCATATGTGTGCTAAACTCAGAATAAGATACTCTCCTCCACGGACCGGACAGAAATTTGATCTTTACATACGATGATTTTCCACTTCATTCTGAAATTCTTTGAACTTTTCAAAAGTTTCAGACTTGTGTTTCATCAAATAGATATACCCGTATCTACTCAAATCATCCGTGAAAGTAACAAAATAACGATATCCACCTCACAACACACTCATTGGTCCACACACATCAAGATGTATGATTTCCAATAGATCTGTCGCCTGCTCCATTGAACCGAAAACGACGTTCTAGTCATCTTGCCCATAAGGCATGGCTCACATGTATCAAATGATTCAAAATCAAGTGATTCCAAAAGTCCATCGAATGGTGTTTCTTCATGCTTAACGCCAATATGACCTAGACGGCAAAGGCACATATATGTAGATATATCATTATCAAGTTTAATCCTTTTAGCATCAACATTATGAATATGCGTAATACATTATCGAGATCCAATGAAATAAACCATTCAACATAGGTGCATGACCATAAAAGATATTATTCATATAAATCAACAACCATTGTTTTCAGACTTAAATGAATAACCACTTTGCATCAAACACGATCCGGATACAATGTTCATGCTCAAGGTGCACCAAATAACAATTATTTAGGTTTATAACTAATCCCGATGGCATATGGAGAGGCAGTCGACGGTGATCACATCAACTCTTGATCCATTGCCGAATTCGCATCGAGACCTCATCCCTTGCTAGTTGTCGCTTGTTCCGTAGTCCCTGAACCGAGTTACATATATTAGCAACCGATCTGGTATCAAATACCCAGGTGCTACTACGAGTACTAGTCAAGTACACATCAATAACATGTATATCACATATACCTTTGTTTGCCTTGCCGGACTTCTTGTCCGCCAAATACTTGGGGCGATTATGCCCAATGGCGATCCCTTGCAATAGTAGCACTCGATGTCGACTTAGGGCCAGCTCGGGTTTCTTTTCGTGCATGGCAATGCACTTGCCACCCTTCTTTCCCTTGTGCTTGCCTTTCTTGTCCTTCTTGAAACCGGTGGTCCTATTGATCATCAACACTTGATGTTCTTTCCTAATCTCCACTTCGCAGTCTTAAGCATTGATGAAGCTCGGGAAGAGACTTCTTCATGCCCTGCATATTATAGTTCATCACGAAGCTCTTGTAGCTAGGTGGCATAGATTGGAGAACACGATGTATGCCTAAGTCAATGGGAATCGTTATTCCCAAGGACACAAGCTTATCGGTGTACCCAGACATTTTGAGTACGTGCTCACTAACGGAGCTTTTCTCCATCATGCAGCTAAAGAACTTTTATGTAGCATTATAACTCTCTACGGCAGATGGGTATCGAAAATCATTTTCAGTTCTCCCATGGTATCAAAGGCATTGCCATTTTCAAACACTTTCAAGTTCGGCTCTAGCCCATACAAGATGCCGCAATGAACTAAGTTGTGGTCCTCCGACGAGTTATATAGACGTTCTTTTCCTCGTCAGGCATCAGAGCTGGGGGGCCTAGCAGCGCATCTAGCACATATTGCTTTTGTGCAAAGTTGAGGAGAATCCTCAAATTCATAGCCCTTGGTGAAGTTGCTACCATTCGCAGAAGTTTCTCTTTCTCCATGAACACATTGAAATTAAAAGGTGTGGTGCCATCTACAACAGAATTTGTAAAGTATATTTAGACTAAGTTTATGATAGATTGAGTTCACTAATCCAAATTACTAATGAACTCCCACTCAAAAACGACATCCCTCATGTCCTTTTGGTGATTACATGAACCAAATCCACTACACCAAGTCCGATCATCACGTGAGTCGGTGTAGCTTCAAAGGCGAGCATCTATATGGGCATCATATCAACGATATGACTCATGCTTAACCTTTCGGTCCGTGTTTTGAGGCCATGTCTGTACATGCTAGGCTCGTCAAGTAAGAACCTTAGTATTTGCGTGTGTAAAACTGTCTTACACCCGTTGTATGAAAGCGTAGAGTTGAAAACACCCGATCATCACGTGATGCCTCAAAACACGATCCACAAAATGGTGCATACTTAAGGAAGAACACATTTTATCTTGATATCTAAATGAGGGATCATCTTATAATGCTACCAAACGCGCCAAACTAGCAATATAAGATGCTAACATCTAATGTGTGAAGTGAGATGATATGGTCCATGCATTTGATCTCTATCATTTGCATCGTGGTATGATCTTTATCATTCCTTTGTGTGTAAGGCCAAGGTCTATGGAACTTACACGTTAAGTGAGTTGTAAGAGTATCTATTATACATCTACTTACAACAATACCATATCAAAACACTAGCCCAAAGAACGATCTAAACTAGACGCCTAATTTATCAATTGCAAGTTTTACGTGGCTTAGGGCTTTCGAGATAGAACCTGTCTAACCTCATTTAACATGAAACACAACGAGGATAACCAAGTTATTAGCAACTCGTTGTAAATCACATATTGACTATAGTAGGAGAGACAGACACCCGCCAGCCACTTATGCAAAACAAGTTGCATGTCAGTCGTGGAACCGGTCTCATGTACGATGACATGTATGGTTGGTCCGGGCCGCTTCATCCCACTATGCCACCAATATCCAAAGTACATAGAAGATGCAATAACATGATCATCATCGCCCACATATAAACATATGTGTACTACCCGTGCAAAGCACCTACGCATAGATCAGGCTCTGATACCACTGTTGGGTCCGCAGCATAGAAAACAAAAAAATTCCTACGGTGTGAACTACACGCCAAGATCTATCTACTAGGTACAAATCAAACGGGTGGACATACATCCATAGAGAACTTACCCTCGAAGACAACGAGCTTTGTTAACGAGTAGGAAATCGTGGTTGATGTAGTCGTACACTTGCCGATCTCAAGATCGTGAGGAAGTCCGAGCGCCGCAACTCAGCAGCGCATCCGCACTCGCACACACGTTCAAGCCACCGGACAACCTCCACCTCCTCGCTCCAGCGATCCAACGAAGCAAGAACTCCTTCCGCATTTAAATGCCACCGAACATGTATCTCGCTAATCCGAGACCATGGGGAATAATTCTAGAGGGGAGAGAGATCCTTCACAAGGAGGTGTAAGGATGAAGGAGGGAATGGGTGGTTTTTATAGGAGGAGGGGTGCCCTCTCTCCATGGTCGGCGCATGGGGGTGACCTCACCTCCCCATTCATGTGGTGGTAACTCCTCCACATTAAAATGCCTCTTCACATTCCCTTTTAAAGTCTCCACTTTAAATGCATTAAGTTTCTCCAAATTTAATGCTCTCTCATTTAATAAAAATCTTTTATTAAATTTATTCAGAATTTTGTTAATTACTTTAATTAACAAACATTCACATATAGCCCCTTGCAATATTTCAATATCACATGCAGAACCACCTTCTGCAATTTCACCCGAAACAATTTCCGGTTTCTATTGAAACAATTCCTGCGCTTTTGCAATTTTTCGTCTAAACATATGTGCTCCAAAATGGTGTCCGGTAACTCTTAAGTGTGCCACCCTACGGTTCGCGAATAATGCAGACATGATCGAGACCCTTCTCCGATCAATAATCAGCAGCGGGACCTGGAGATCCGTACTGACTCCTACACATTCAACGATGACTCCAATGATCGTGAGAACCTTTAACGCTTGTAACTAAATCCCTTTGTCTCTCGATATATTACATGTCTAAGATTCGATCATCGGTATCTCCATACCTAGTTTGATCTTGTTCCCGACATGCACTCTTTTCTTGTTCCCGTGATATAACATTCTAGTGATCACATCACTTGCTTGCAAGCTATCCTAATGTGATATCACCGAGAGGGCCCAGAGTATATCTATCCGTCATCTGGATTGACAAATTCCACTCTTGATCCATGAGCCTCAACATAACACCTTCGTAGCATTGAACCCATCTTTATAGTCACCCTGTTACGGTGTGACGTTTGATGTTATCAAGATACTCTTCCGGTGTTAGCAATTAACATGATCTCATGGTCTAAGGATAAAGATTACTTCGTATGATGTTATAGCAATATAAACACAATGACTTGATCGTAATGCTATACTTCGGATGAATGTTCATCACATCATTCCACCAATGGTGTGACCTTGTTATTAACAACATCCAATGTCCATGATCAGGAAACCTTGATCATCTTGTTAATCAACAAGCTAGTCTATAAGAGAGGCATGACTAGGAACCCTTTTTGTTTATTAAACACACATGTATTGATGTTTCCTATCAATACAATTATAGCATGTAAAATAAACATCTATCATATACAAGGAATACATAATAACAACTTTATTATTGCCTCTCAGGGCATATTTCCTTCACCACTGTCCATGGCCCTAGTGGGCCCCACACAGGGTCCTTAGGCCTAGTTGGACACCTCCCCGCCTTCCTCCCTTTAGTCTTTCCCTCATGGGCCTTTTTCCCTTAGGAATTTTGGCCCAATAGTGAATTTGACCATTTTAATTCCTTTTATTTTATTAAATAAATATAAATAAATGATTAAATCAATATTTAACATTTACTTACATATTATTCAATCCCGGTGGCTATGGAACTCCTTCCATCCAACTCCGGACATCCTCCACATTTTCCTGGAAACCTTCCAGTTTTCTCTCTTTCTATTCTTTGGTGATTCCAACAATACCAAAAAGATCTCCGAGCATCATCAAGCCCTTAAGCGTGATACCCCACGGTTCCGGAACACTCCAGAAATGGTCGATATCCCTCTCATACCAATGATCTTTAGTGGGTCTTGAGTGCCCATTATGACCCCTATGCATTCAACGAAATATTTGTCATTGAACCATGAACATAGTATGCTATTCCTTTTGTCTCTTCGATATTTGCATTGTCCTGGATCTGATCAATGACATCACCATGTCATGTTCAATCTCGTTACCAACAAATGCTACTTAACTTGTGCCGACAAGTGATATCCCTGTGACCTAGTCACATGTTGCGCAGTTGTTGGATATAACTTCTCCAATTGGGCCCTTGAGTATATCTCCGTCACATGGATGAAAAAATCCAACTCTTGATACATAGGCCTCTACATGCTCCTATGAATACCTGAACACACCTTTATGATCACCGTTTCACCTAGTGACATTTGATGTTATCTAGGTGTCGGGGGGATGACCTCCGGATACCCCAACCGGACAAGAAATATGGCAGTCGGATCACGTCCGGCTGGTCGAGCGCAGCCGGACAGGGCAAGTCAAGCCGGCTACTATGAGGTAGCCGGAGCAGCAAGAAGCAGCCGGCTATAGCAGCGTAGCCGGAACCAATCAAGGAGACAGGGCGACGTGTGGAACAGTGCGTGGTACGCCCTGTACGACGACAAGACTGGCAACTACTCGACCATACCGAAGACTTTGTGGGGATAACGCGGGAACAGTGGCCCGGTGCTGACGACAGGCTCGCACGACGTTCACTGTGTCCACGATAGCCATACCGCTCATACTCTTATGGGACATGGTTGTACCCGATACTGTAGATGACCAGCCGGCTGGGACCCACCTGTGGGGCCCGCCAGTCGGATTGGCCAGTGAGACCGTTGCCTATCTGCCTATATAAGGAGAGGCAAGGCCTCACTATAAAGGGTTGGTCTCAGTGCATTTAAGACAGTAGCTAGAGAATACAGCTCGAGGAGCACTTGTAGCTCGTATATCGCTCATAGTCAGATCGGCAGGAGTAGGAGTTTTACCTCACCACGAGGGCTTCGAACTTGGGTACTCCCTGCGTCCAACTATGCTTGCTTGTATCCAATCCCGCCTGCAGACGCCGTCGATACCTTCCCTGCTAGTCCCCACACCTCTATCTAACCTTCTTAGGTACTGCCGTTCCCAATACAACGACAATTGGCGCCCACCGTGGGGCATAATGGCTTCGACCGGAGTCACGTTCTGCACGGGACCCCGCACTTCAGCCGGTGAGCGCGTGGCCTCCGGCCTGGTGCTCACGCTCGGCAAGTTCGACTGCATCATCGACAACACTTCCTGCTTCGCCGGAACCACCTTCCCGGCAAACGGCTCCATCCTGCTCTTCGGCGACCTCCCCGTCTACATCGCCACCGTTCCGGAGCGGTTCCCTAAGGAGATCGTCTCTGTCACGGAGCTGCCGCATCCGGGCAGCAGCGCCTCCCTCGCTTCCTACGGCATCGAGGTCATGATGGCTGGCTCTAGCTCTCACCCCCGCCAGCCACGGGAGCGGGGCGCGGACGAGGGCGGAACCTCCGTGCCTCCGCAGCCTCAGAATCCGGTAGAGGAGGCCATTGATCGGCTCCTAACACCGGTAAACCTCGGGGACAACCCGGAGGAGGCGGAACTTCGCCATGGAGAGACAGATTCTCCTCCAGGAGGCGGAACTTCGCCATGGAGAGACAGATTCTCCTCTAGGAGGCCATGGAGCTGGCGGCAACCCGCAAGCAACTCGAGATCACCCGGCGCGAGTACGACCGCACGCATGGCTTCACTCCGGCTACTGTGGAGCCAAGCCGGCACGGCCATGTGCGGTGTCGGGGTGGTGAGCTAGGCGGAAGGATGGAAAAGGATGGGGAGCCGGATCCCATGTCCGCCCTCATCCGGCCCACCTGTAGCATGCCCATCAAGAATCTGCGCGCGGCGTGAGCCGCAGTAGACGAGCTGCCCAACCTGGAGGGCGAGGAGCAAGCCCGCCAGCACGCTCGTGTGTAGGAGCTCCTCCGGATCGCGGACGAGCAGGCCGACGCCAACCGGCAGATGCAGGAGGACCACCGCTACTCCAAGGGGAGCAAGCCGCCTGTCAACAGCAAGGGCGTGCCTCGCGACACCCAACAGGTGTCCTCCCCTTAGTCGGCTAAGGTCCACAGCAAGCGCCGCAGCTCTGGCAACAAGGGCCAGTCGTGCCAGGAGCAAACGGTGAACAGCAACCCACCGGCTCCCCCTCCACCAACCGTAGCGCCAAGACCCGCCGGTTCCCGTCTCTCGGGTCGGGTGGGAGCGCCCAACCCGGATCGTCCGGATGCCCGCGACCGCATCGAGCTCCTCGCTCAAGCACACGTCACGGAGGAAGAAGACTCCACCGGACCGGTTTGTTTCGGACCCCGTATCCGGAACGAGCCGTTCCCGGATAAGTTCACCCTGCCAAGGGACACCCCCAAGTACGATAGCAGCATGAAGCCGGAAGATTGGCTGACCGACTACTCTACGGCATTCGGCATAACCGATGGGAACAAGCGCACAGTTGTGTGCTATGTCCCCCTTATGCTAATCGGGTCAGCAAGGACATGGATCAACAGCCTTGTGCCCAATAGCATCAACGCCTACCAGACTTCGAGAAGGTGTTCGTCCGCAATTTCAATGGCACGTACAAGCGTCTGGGACGCCCACGTGGCCTGGCCTTGTGCGTCCAGGGCAACCGCGAGACCGACCGCGAGTACCTCGCCAAATGTACGGAGCTGCGCAACACTTGCAAGGGCATCCTGGAGAGCCAGGCCATCAGCTTCTTCATCGAGGGATGCCGAGAAGGCACCATGCTTCGCCACCGGCTGCTGTGTGACGAGCCGAAAACCATGGCGGAGCTCATGACGGTAGCGGACCAGTACGCCATGGCGCATGCCGCCATGAAGAAGCCCCTCCGAGTAAATGCTGACGGGCATCCGACTCCTATGGAGCCGGCTCGCGACCGTCCGAGCAATCCGGCCGAAGAAGCCGGATCCTCCAGGCGCCATGGCAACGACAACCGGTTCCACGGGGACCGCCAAGCCGGACAGCAGAAGCCCCGCTACCACGCGTGGCAGGTCAATGTTGTGGAGGGTGCGCCTGACGCACTGGCTAACGATGGAAGAAGGCAGAAGCCGCGGCTCGACCAGATGTTTGACGGCCCGTGCAAGTGGCATAGCGGTCCCTTTAAACTGGCTACACACACCACTCGGAATTGCAGCTGGACTCGCCAGCTAAAAGACCAGGGCAGCTAGCAACGTTTCCCCCCGCCCCCTCCTGGTGGACCACCACCACCGGCTAGGGGAGCCGACAATGATGGCAATGGCGGCAACAACGGCAAGAACAACAACGTCTACCCCCAGCCGCAAGCCCCCTACCACATCTTCGAGACGGAGCTGGACGACAAGCACAGCCACAAGCGACGCTCCAAGGAGGTCAACGCCATCATCTCTCCGGTCCCCCAGTACCTGAACTGGTCAGAAACCCCCATCACCTGGAGCCGAGAAGACCAGTCGGAGCAGCTGCCGACTCCCGGGGGCTATGCCATGGTACTCGACCCCCTCATCGTCTGCAACGAGCGCACATGCCATTTCTCTCACGTCCTCATCGACGGAGGCAGCAACCTCAACCTCTACCGGTCTTCCCTGGAGAAGCTGGGCATTCGCGAATGCGACCTGCGCCCGACTACCACAATGTTCCACGGCGTACTGCTGAGGCCGGCTTGCGCCCCGCTGGGTAAAATCTAGTTGGACGTCATCTTCGGGACCGAGGAGAACTTTCGCCGCGAACCGATCTGGTTCGAGGTGGTAAACCTAACAAGCTCCTACCACGCTCTCCTCGGGCGCCCCGCACTCGCCAAATTCATGGCCGTGCCCCACTACGCATACCTCAAGACGAAGATGCCAGGACCCAACAGCATGATCACCGTCGCTGGCTGCTTCAGGCGGTCAATGGAGTGCGCCTCAGCCGGTTCCAAACTGGCAGAGGCCCTCATCATAGCCGAGGAGAAGCGCGTGATCATGTGCAATGTGGCCATGGCCCAGCAAGACATACCGGCTAGCAGCAAGCCGGCTGGAGAAGGAGCTTTCCACCCGGCAAAGGAGACGAAGAGGATCCTGCTCGACCCCTCCGACCCGACCAAGTTCGTCTCTATTGGTGCCAACTTGGACAGCAAATAGGAAGGCGCGCTCGTCGACTTCCTCCGTGAGAATCGGGACATCTTTGCATGGTCACCCAAGGACATGCCAGGTGTACCGATGGAGTTCGCCGAGCACTCACTTCATGTGCAGCCGGATGCCAAGCCGGTCAAGCAACCTCTGCGCCGGTTCACAGAGGAGAAGAGGAATATTATCGGTGACGAGATCACCCGGCTCCTTATAGTCGGGTTCATTATGGAAGTGTACCACCCGGACTGGCTGGCAAACCCAGTCCTGGTGTTGAAGAAGAACAAGACCTGGCGCATGTGTATCGACTACACCAGCCTGAACAAGGCGTGCTCGAAAGATCCATTCGCATTGCCCCGTATCGATCAAGTCATCGATTCCACGGCTGACTGCGATTTGTTGTCTTTTTTAGATTGCTATTCCGGTTACAATCAGATCCGGTTAAACCCGGCTGACCAGATAAAGACATCATTTATCACCCCCTACGGGGCTTTCTGCTATGTAACCATGCCTTTCGGTCTGAAGAATGCAGACGCTACCTATCAGCGATGCATGCAGAAGTGCTTGCACTCGCAGATAGGCCGAAACATGCACGCCTATGTGGACGATGTGGTCATCAAGACCAAGGAGAAGCGCACCCTCCTCGAAGATCTGGGAGAGACATTTGGCAACCTCCAGCAGTACCAGATGAAGCTGAACCCGGAGAAATGCGTCTTTGGAGTCCCATTCGGCCAACTACTCGGTTTCCTCGTATCACAACGAGGGATCGAGGCGAATCCGGAGAAGATCGCGGCCATCGAGAGGATGCAGCCGCCCAGGAGCCTGCTTGGAGTCCAGAAGTTCACCGGATGCCTGGCATCCCTCAACCGTTTCGTCAGCCTATTGGAGGAGAAGGCACTCCCATTGTACCATCTGATGAAGAAGACGGACAAGTTCTCCTAGACCTTGCAAGGTGACGCCACCTTTCATGACCTCAAGCGCATGTTGTCCACAGCGCGGTTCTAGCCACGTCGGCTAGCAAGGAGCCGATGTTGCTCTATATAGTAGCCATCAGCCGGGTCGTCAGTGTCGTCCTGGTGGTGGAGCGCCCTAAGGAAGGCAAGGCTCAGCCGGTTCAGAGGCCCATCTACTACCTCAGCGAGGTTCTCTCCCTCTCCAAGCAGAACTACCCCCCACTATCAGAAGATGTGTTACAGCGTGTACCTGGCATGCAAGAAGCTCAAGCACTACTTCCAGGAGCATCCGATTAAGGTCGTGTGCACGGCACCCCTTTCAGAAATCATCGATAACAAGGACGCCACCGGCCGAGTCGCCAAGTGGGCCATCGAGCTCGCCGCCTACTCCATCCAGTACGAGCCTCGGCTCACGATCAAGTCGTAGGCGCTGGCGGACTTCCTCGTCAACTGGGCCGAAACCCAATACCTCCCACCGATTCTGGATTCAGACCACTTGAAGATGCACTTCGACGGGTCGAAGATGCTCGGGGGCTTGGGAGACGACATCATGCTCACCTCGCCCAAAGGAGACTGGCTGGAGTACGTCCTGCAGATCCACTTCAAGGCCTCCAACAACGTAGCCGAATACGAGGCACTAGCACACGGCCTCAGGCTAGCCAGAGAGATTGGTGTCAACCGGATCCTTTGCTTCGGTGATTCGGATCTGTTGGTGCAGCAAGTATCCAGAGAGTGGGACGCCCGCGATGCAAACATGGCTCTCTATCGGTTCCACATACAAAAGCTCAGTGCTTGCTTCGACGGATGTCAATTCCATCACGTCCCTCGCGCCATAGGCAGCCGATTCGCTCGCACGAATTGGATCCACTAGGCAGGCGATTCCGCCCGGGGTCTCCTTGGAGCACCTGCGCAAGCCCTCCATCAACCCGTCACCCGAGTCGGATTCCATCATATGGGCAGGGATCGCTCCGGTTGACGGGGCGGCAGACGCTGAGCTTGCAGAACCTCCAAAGAAGAAGTCCCGTGCCAGCTCCGGCAAGTCCGTACCCTTCGGCTCGAAAGACCCGGGGGCTACCGTTCTGGGTACCTCATCCGGACACCCCCCGACGACCATCAACCGAAAGGCGGAAGCATCCTCGTCATCCGGGAAATACCATCCTGGGCACAACCCTTCATGAACTACATCGACAACAGGGAGCTTTCGGATGACGAGGTGGAGGCCAGGCAAATCCGGCGCCGCGCGCACACATACACCATCATCAACAAAGAACTATACAAGCGCAACGTATCCGGCATCTTCCAAAGGTGTGTCGATGTGGACACAGGCTACCGGCTACTCAAAGACATCCACCAGGGCGAGTGCGGGCACCACGCTTCGTCAAGGGCGATAGTCTCCAAGGCGTTTCGCCATGGTTTCTATTGGTCCACCACCCTCGAGGGCACCGAACAGCTAGTCCGCGCGTGCAATGGGTGCCAGCGCTTCGGACAGCTCAGGCACATGCCAACTTCGGTTCTCAAGACCATACCGATCACCTGGCCCTTTGCTGTTTGGGGCCTCGACATGGGCGGTCCCTTCAAGCGGGCGTGCGCAGGCATGACCCATTTGCTGGTGGCGGTGGACAAATTTACAAAGTGGATCGAGGCCAAGCCCATCCGGAAGCTGGACGGGGCGACAGTCGTCACCTTCTTCACCGATGTCATCAACCGGTTCGGCTACCCCAACAGCATCATCACCGACAACGGCACGAACTTTGCCAAGGGGGCCTTCGCCCAATTCTGTAGCAACAAGGGCATCCGGCTGGACCTCGCTTCCGTCGCGCACCCGTAGTCCAACGGGCAAGTCGAAAGGGCAAACGACTTAGTGCTATCCGACATCAAGCCACGCCTCATCGAGCCTTTGGAGCGGTCGCCCGGATGCTGGATCGAGGAGCTTCCGACTGTGCTATGGAGCCTCCACACCACACCGAATAGATCAACCGGCTTCACCCCGTTCTTCCTGGTCTATGGATCGGAAGACGTCCTCTCCGCGGATATCGAGTTCAACTCCCCGCGCAAGATCCTCTATTATGAAAAGGCCAACCAAGAGGCACGGGAAGACGGCGTGGACCTCCTCGAGGAGGCCCGCGAGCTAGCATTGTCCAGATCGGCCCTATACCAGCAGCAACTACGCCGTTACCATTCAGGCCAGATCCGCCCAGTCGCGTTCCGCGAGGGCGACCTGGTCCTCCGGCTGGTGCAGGACACGAAGGGCATGCACAAGCTGTCGCCACCCTGGGAGGGTCCCTTCATTGTCAGTCGGGCGCTGCCTAACGACTCCTACTACCTCATCGACGCGTAGCAGCCGCGCAAGAACAAGATGGACAAGTCGGACGAGGAGACCGAGCGTCCCTGGAACGCGGCCTTGCTGCGCCTGTTTTACACCTAGTCACCAGACAGTGTATGTATCCTGCAAACCCTATGAATGAAAATGCGGACCCCTACGAGATGCTCGGGGGCTCCTTGCTAGAAATGTGTATGCATCTGTTTTCCGATTTAGATTTTCCGGCTCCGGCAACCCCTACCCGGGGGCTTGCCGGCTGGCCCGACCTGCTAAGTCAACAAACCGCTGAGTAGCGTGCGATGATGTCAGAGGCCCACTCTTTGTCTCAGCTACAGACTGCAACCTGGCTGTCCGGCTAGCAAGAGCAAAAGCCCGAGGCATCCCACGTGAAAAACGGGGAGAAGATGCGACAGATCGGGCGTCCCGGCCTTGCAACTAGCTTAAGAAAATCTGGTTGCTAAGCTGATAGTACCGTGCGCAATGTACTGTCAGCTCCCTTTGATTCCGGCTGCAGATCGCAACCCGGCTACCCGGCAAGGACGTAGCGAAAACAGCAGAGCACACGGGAAAACGACTAGGTGTCCAGAAAGGCACAAGCTAGTTTTCAAAAAACAAATCCACCTCCTGGCTACAGTTTAGCAGACTAACCTATTAATGGGTGAGAATGTATGTGTACGTATATATTTTTGTACGACTACTTCGAGTCGAAATTCAGGAAGAAAAGACGAAGAAGATTCAAAGTCCTTGCCTTCATCAAGCGCTTCGAATCTCGGTGGCGCCGCGCAAAGGGAATCTTGTAGTTTCCTGACCGGCTAAGGGAGTTTAGCCGGATATTTGGAGCCCATGTGAGGGCAAGGGCAGGAGTAAGAGAAGAAAAAGATTCGAACTACCTGGCTACACCAGCTACTCCGAATCTCCGGGGCTACACCTAGTGGGTGCGCTTACGCGCCCCCACTAGAATGTTAGTTCCCCTAGCTGCAGGCGTTCAGCCAGCGGAAGCAACCGACTAAGATGCGTCTAGTCGGATGAAGCTAGAGGACTTGAGGAAGGAAAGAAGATTCGAAGTACCTGGCTATGCCAACTACTCTGAATCTCGGGGGCTACACCCAGTGGGTGCGCTGGCGCACCCCCACTAGAATTGCAGTTCCCCTGGCTAAAGGCGTTCAGCCGAGAGAAGTCAGCCGGCGAAATATTGAAAAGACATAAAAACAACACAAGTTGAAAGCAAGCCAAGACGAGCCGAACTAGCATTAAAAAAGGGAGACGAAGCTCCCATGAGTTTACCCGCCGTAAGCAGTGCATGCATAAGTTTCAAACAAGACAGAATAAACAAATACACTCGGCATCCTGGGGTCAAAGCTAAGCGGCGGGCCTCCTTGCGGCAGAGCGCTTTGGCTTGATCAAAGCGGTGGAGGAGGCGCAGCAATGACCGGTTCAAGGACCGATTCACGCTGCGGCCTCGAGCAGCCGGATCTCTTTCACCGCCAGTTCGAGGGTGGCGGCAAGATCCGTCAACGAGGCAACAAAGGACGCATCGTCATCCATGGCATTGGTGGCCAGAGACTCTTTCGCCGCAACCACCATCGTCCTCCATTCCTCCCCCGGCTCGTCCTCGGAGTTGTCAGCACCGACAACCACGAGTTCTTTGCCGGTGGCCGCTCTCCGTGTCCCCGCGAAGGAGCCGTCCCCGCTCTGCGAGGTGGTCTGAACCATTTCCGGCTGGACCACCACGTCCGGCTGAGGACCCCCCGCTCTGGCTGACGCAGCCGGTTCAGCCCGAGGCGGTGGCGGGGGTGGTGCCTCGGAGGAAGGAGGGGCGGAGGCGGACATGGGCGGCGCGCGGGGGGGCGACCCAGTCGGCGCCCGCGCCGGACACACGGCCCCAAAAGAGACCAGCGTGCTGAAAAGATAAAAAGGAAAAATAAGCAAATGAGCCAAAGGCAAACAGGGAAAAACGAAAAAAGCGAAAGATAGTAAAGGCGCCCAGAGAAAGACTTACCCCTGTACCACCGGGGGCGGCCCTTTCTTCCGGCCAAGACGGCTCGGGGGAAGGGTGCCGGTCTGGCTCCTCTTAGGAGCCGGCTCCTCCACGGGAGGCCAGCTGGCGCTGGAACGGCTAGAGCCACTCCCGCCAGCACCAGACCGGCTGGAGTTGTCGTCCGTCGCAAGGCGTCGTGCCGGATTGGGGGCCGGCGGGGCCTCTTCCTCCTCTTCGACCTCCGCGTGGGGATTGGCGGCCGGCTCGTCATTCCGGCTGGGGAAGGCGTCCCCGTCCCCATCCGACTCCTCGCCAGACCGCCAAGCGCGCGGCTCGGGCAAGTCATGCGTGAACATCTGAAGAGGGGCATCGCCCTCCTCACAAAGGATGAAAGGGAAGATCTGCCGAATACAAAAGATTAGTCGGATAAAATAAAAAAGAAGGGCAAGAAATACAAAGGAAAATTTCAGCTAGAAGGACTTACCCGGGGCGCGCAGTTGTCTCGGCTATAAGGCGCCAGCCCGAAGGCCCAGCCTTCCGACAGCCGCTCCTTGGTGATGGTCCACACCCACTCCTTCAGGTTGTGGTAGCGAGGGTCGTGGCGAGACAGCCGGGTCGGGTCCAGCCGGCCGAGGTAGAAGCACATCTTGTGCGCTCGCCGCTGTAGTGACATCATCAACCTAGACATCCAACTAAGGGTGATGTCCAGGCCGGTTAGACCGGCAGTGACGAGGGCGCGCATGCGCTTCAGCATCTCATCCGACTCCGCCTTCTCGCTGTAGATCTTCAAGTCCCAATGCTGTCGGCTGGACTCCACGTCCTGGAACGCCGGAAGGTTGATCCGGTCCATGTCGGCGAGGTTCCGGACATAGAAGTACGACTGCTGCCACAGTTGTACCGTGTCGTGCAGCCAGAACTTCGGAGATAGCCGGTCTACACGCGAGAGTAGATGGAAGCGCCACCACATACGACCAGCGGCCCCTTCGTAAACTGCACCTGTGGCTGGACTCAGAAGAGCCGGCAGAAGAGCCCGAGATCCGGTTGGATCCCGAGGTAGCCCTCGCAGAAAGCTATGAAGTGCGCCAGCGTGCCGATTGCGTTGGCACCGAGATGGTGGAGGTGGAGGTCGAAGAAGGCGAGGAAGGTGAGGAAGAACAGGTGCACCAGCAGCACGAACCCGCGCGCTAGGTGCAAGAGGAAGATCACCCGTTCTCCCTCCGCCGGATGCGGCGACACCTCCCCCGCCAGCGCGAGCCGCACCTCCACTTCCTCCTCCAATGGAAGGACGTGGGTGGCGCGGTACTTTTGGATGTGGTCGTCCGTCACGAAGGAGCCACACCAGGCTCCACGCTCGGCAGCCATCTCCGACTCGCAGGGAGATGCGGCGGCGGATGAGTGGCGCTGGCCCGTACCGCCGACGACGACAAACGGGCGGCGTGACGGGCTACAGCAGCAACGGCGACGAGGTACGGAGGGCAGGAGCGCAGAGGAGAAAGGAAGGCAATTGGGAGCGGGGGAAGCGAAGGAGAGGAACTGCCCTCCCCTAGGCGCCCCTTTAAAGGCCTGGAAGGGCAACCGTCCGCGGCGCCACGCGGCATCCATCGAGGCGACCCCCACCCCAACCACCGTCCCAGATCCCGTGTGCAGACGGGGGGTGCGCAGAAGATCCCGGAGCGAGAACCAAAGCGTCAGGCGGCAGTTTCCCGAGGCGACATGCGACGGGACGTTCCACTGCCCGCCACAGAGCAATGATGGCGTGTGCGCACGTGGCTGGCGTCAGCACTGACGTCACGGGTAGCGCAACCACCAGATGTAGCCGGCCAAAAATTCAAAACGAAGAGGGAGCGCATGCACATTTCACCTAAGGGCGAAATTCACACGCGCTCGGGGGCTAGTGTCGGGGGAAAGACCTCCGGATACCCCAACCGGACAAGAAATATGGCAGTCGGATCACGTCCGGCTAGTCGAGCATAGCCGGACAGGGCAAGTGAAGCCGACTACTGTGAGGTAGCCGGAGCAGCGAGAAGCAGCCGGCTACAGCAGCATAGCCGGAACCAATCAAGGAGACAGGGTGACATGCGGAACAGTGCGCGGTACGCCCTGTACGACAACAAGACTGGCAACTACTCGACCATACCAAAGACTTTATGGGATGGCGAGAGCGAGCCAGTCGCGACAACAAAGCTCACACGACGTTCACTGTGCCCGCGACAACCATACCGCTCGTACTCTGATGGGACATGGTTGTACCAGATACTATAGATGACCAGCCGGCTGGGACCCACCTGTGGGGCCCGCCAGTCGGATTGGCCAGTGAGACCGTTGCCTCTCTGCCTATATAAGGAGAGGCAAGGCCTCACTATAAAGGGTTGGTCTCAGTGTATTTAATATAGTAGCTAGAGAATACAGCTCGAGGAGCGCTTGTAGCTCGTATATCGCTCATAGTCAGATCGGCAGGAGTAGGAGTTTTACCTCACCACGAGGGCTCCGAACCTGGGTACTCCCTGCGTCTAGCTACGCTTGCTTGTATCCAATCCCGCCTGCGGACGCCGTCGATAGCTTCCCTGCTAGTCCCCACACCTCTATCTAACCTTCTTAGGTACTGCCGTTCCCAATACAACGACACTAGGCAATCTCGGGTGACAGTGATTAATATGGTCTCATGGTCTGAGGAACAAGACACTATGTTTCCTAATCATCACAACTTGAACTTTCTGACATGATCGTGTTACGATGTTTAGATTTGGTATGTTCATCATCTCATTCTCTTAATGAGGTGACTTCATTGTCAACTGCCATAAATGCCACATGATTAGGAAACCTTGATCATCTTTTGACCAATGAACTAGTGACTACAGATTCACCGGAAACTCCTGATTGTTTACATATCACATGTGTATTGACATTTTCTTTCAATATAGTTATAGCATGATATAAAACCTAATTATAAACTTTGTGAAATATGATAATAATACATATTATTATTTGTCTCTAGGGCATATTTCTAACAGTCTCCCACCTATGCTAGAGTACAAATAAACTATCTACATTTGTTTACCAATCATCGGCACCGTACAATATGACACTTCTGATCATGCTTGCTCATGGAAGAGGTTGTGTCTAGGGTCTAGACTTTACAGCCCCTCATATCCTTTGCAACTTACTAATGTCACCTTAATTGACATTAATACTTTATCATCTTATGATAACATATTGTGTATGTATAGCAGTTGTGGCGATAGAGTGAGGTCGGTTCCAAGAGCTAGCCGTGACGTTTGATCAGTCAATGCAGACTTTCTCATGGGCACTATGCCCTGGGACACACACACTGTGAGAAGACAACCTTCTCTAGCCACAACATTATACATGACACCAGGCAATAACCTTATACTTTTATTTTAAATATAGTTATCGAAACACTAGTGCACCATGTGCATTTTTCGATGTTCACCACCATGCTTCCTCTTTGAATTAAGTCGGCATTTTTCAATGTAGAGATTTGCAATATTTTAAGGTTAACATACGCCCTTATACAATAACACATTATACTTTAAGGTATGTCATCCTTCATGGATCTGGAAAACATGTCCATAGTTATCATTAGACATTGTGGATAAACTCAACTCAATGTTCAGTGATTCATACTTAATCACTTCCGAAATTTTCTTCTTGGATCACATTATGTTGAGTCCTTATCATGGTTTCTATAACCTATGTCATAGCATAGTGTATGACGATCATCCTTTTTCTTTATTTCAACCATTGATATTATACTTAATGCCTTTCCCAATTCGAATGATCAAGGACCATTCCTTAGCCAATTCATATTTCGAAACTACTTCAGAATCTCTTTTAGGAATACATTCCAATATAATGTTGTATTATATTCTTTTACAACTTTACCCTTATAAATCATTATTTATTGGTACTTGTGCTTTTATTCTTAATGTGTACTATACACAAAAGAATTTACATTAAGCTCCCACTCAAAACATGTTTCCAACATATTTGAGTCCGAACATTACATTGCTCCCACTCAAAAATATGTCATTCACATATTAGTTTAAGAATACTTTCTAGCTCCCACTCAACTTTATGCAAATTGCATATCTTCTCAATATTTTGAATAACTTCAAAATCTCTTGATCATTTATCAAATTGAGAGTTTCTTTTACGAGACCCTAGTACTTTACTAGTATTAAATCCACTAGACTTTAGCACTTCTGAATCAAATTCTTTTGAATTTGCCCAATACATTATTCATGGAAAATCATGCTTTGTCTTTCACCTTTTTCGTCATGACCTTGTGGTTTGATACGTCGTAAACGTATCTATGATTTTTGATGTTCCATGCTTGTTTTATATCTACTTTCTTATGTTTTGTTCACACTTTGAGGTACTTTTATACATTTTCTGAAACTAACCTATTAACAAGATGCCACAATGCCAGTTGCCTATTTTCTGCTGTTTTTGGTTTCAGAAAAGCTAGTAAAGAAATATTCTTGGAATTGGACGGGACAAAAGCCAAAGTCAATATTTTACCCGAAGCAATATGGAGACCGGGGAGAGTGGCGCACCAGGCGGCCACACACTGGTGGTCACATGCTGGGGGCGCGCCACCAGGGGGTGTGGGCCCCCTGGTGCTCCACCGACCTTGCCCCTTCGCCTATAAAAGCCTCCAGGGACGAAAACCCTAAGTACCCGATCAAAAATCCACGAAAGAGTCTGTAGCCACCGCCATCTCCATCTCTAGATCGGGGGGATCCGAAGCTCTTCCAAGCACCCTGCTGGAGGGGAGAGATCACCCTGGAGGCCTTCTTCATCACCATGCAAGCCTCCGGAGTGATGCGTGAGTAGTTCACCCTTGGACTATGGGTCCATGTAGTAGCTAGATGGTTGGTTCTCCTCCTTTGTGCTATCATGTTTAGATCTTGTGAGCTTCGTTCATGATCAAGATCATCTATTTGTAATCGTACACGTTGTGTTTGTGGGGATCCGATGGATATTGAGATGCTATTTTAGATTGATTATTGATTCTATCATGTCTATGTTATTTGTGATCTTGCATGCTCTCCGTCGTTAGTAGCTATCTTGGCCAAGTAGATGCTAGCAACTCCAAGAGGGAGTATTTATGCTCGATAGTGGGTTCATGCCTCTAGTAATCTGGGGAAGTGACAGAAATCTCTAAGGTTGTAGATGTGCTGTTGCTACTAGGGACAAAACAACAATCCTTTGTCCATGGGGCAATCATATTGTTTAGTTTACACACTTTGCTTAATGCAATTATCTGTTGCTTGCAACTTAATACTGGAAGGGGTTCGGATGATAACCTGAAGGTGGATTATTAGTCATAGATGCAGTTGGATTACGGTCTATGTATAATGTTGTAATGCTCAATCAAATCTCATAGGAATCAAGATGTCTAGTATATGCATTGTTATGCTTTCTCAAATCTGTCAATTGCCTCGCTGTAATTTATTCACCCAACATGCTATCTATCTTAAGGAGAAGCACCTCTAGTGAACTATGGACCCTGGTCCATGCTTTTACCATTGATATACCATCTACATTGCTTATCGCTTACTTTCTGCAAGCAATTACTATCTTCCACACTATACGTTTAATCCTTTGTTTTTAGCAAAACCGGTGAGATTGACAACCTCACTGTAAGTTGGGGCAAAGTTCCGTGATTGTGTTGTGCAGGATTCCAAGTTGCTAGCAACACCTTGGAGTTGTTTCTTTGTTCCTACTGGTTCGATAACCTTGGTTTCATAACTGAGGGAAAACTTGCTGCTGTGCTTATCATACCTTCTTCTTGGGGTTCCCAACGAGCTCGATATATTTTGAGCCATCACGGTCCTTTGGAAAAATCAAGTAACCCCTTTACTTGACAAGATTCAGTAATACTTTACTTTCTAATCTTAAGTGAAGTTTACTTCTACAATTTCTCGTAACTTTAGTTTACCATCACTTCCTTTGTAGTTCGTAGGTATGTCATATTCTGATAACATGACAAGTGATTCATAAATGTCTCCATATAAGATGTAGGGTACATTTGTGAATCCTACTTCATGTAGTAAAAGCACTAGTGGGGAAAACACAATGATCATTATCATTGATCCTTTCCTTTATGAAGAGACGCGTTCTAGAACACGCTCTATTGCACTTCTCAACATTCTGATGCAGGGTCATGAACCTTCATCGTGCTTTCACTCTCTTCCATTGACTTCATTCTCGAGAACATACTTTCTCAAGAATACACCAAAATTTCAGCAATACTAGTTTTGCCTACCTTTTGGTTTTAGCCATAGATTTCGTATTTAAAGTTTCCAATGAATACTCTACAAGGACTTGTTCATTGTTGCTTCGGTGATATCGAATAACTCCAGAGTTTCCACGACAATCCATACAAAATATGGTGCTGATCTCACGAATTTCAGATGGCTCACTTTATAATCTAAATGAGTGTTTGCTATTTTCAACTAATGGTCTTTACAATAACACTACCACGCTTTATATGACGCCACCTATTTATTTCAACTATGTGTTTCTTTACAATGAGCATTTCTTTTAACTATGTGTTTTAGGACGTGTAACCGCCATAAAAGTTACCATTAAAATATGACAATTGTGTGTACTTTTATTATCTAACATGATCATCACCATAGATGGAGAGAGAGGATTGAGTGAACCCATGAATCCATATCCATTGTTCCTATAATAGAAAACCATTGTCTTGTTCTTTTGCATTGAAGAAGATTGAGACAGATCTATATTATTATTTCGTTGCATTTTACTTCCGGGAATTGAATCAAACTCCTTATTACATTAACTTATTTAGTGCATAAATAACAAAAACTTGTGACACTTTACTTGTATAGAATAAATAGCTTTTCCTTCTTACACATGCGGATCGATACCCTACTTCCATATTGAGAGGTACTACAGTGATCCCCTGCTCTTGGGGGTTATCACAGATGCGTAGTGCATCTTTTGATTTAGTAGTAGTATGTAAATTGTATGATCTAATGTATGAGCAATCCTATGACTGAATTTTGCCGTGAAATCAACTTAATCAACTTTTAAATTGTTTAGTTTCAAGTTCGGTTTTGTTCTGTTTGGCTATTTTGCAAACTAAAAGATTGAAGTTCGGTTCCCTTTATATGCATTTTCAAAGGGCCGATTATAAGGGATCTGTTAGAGTTGCTCTTAGGAGTTGATGATTTTGACACCACGATGGATCCCAATAAGTTCATCTTCTTGGATATCTATCTTTTGAAGTTAGTAATACTTGCACAAAGAAACTAAAACTAATGCTTAATCAAGGAAACATTAAAATGAAAATACCTAAATTGTGTATGGTAGATTCCTTTTGGTTCTAGTGTGCCATGAGACTTGGTCAAATTTCAATCTAAAGATATAATTTTTTCACAGTAAAATTGTTTATCACGACCTAGTTAAAAACCAAAAATTTACTCTTACCAAATTATAATAACTTGGTTGCTAGATTCCTAAACGTTGTTGTGAATCAATGCATAATTTGAATGATACTAATTTTGTGGATAATATATGTTGGTCAACACTTAAATATCAATCTCTAGCTTTTCATAAGAACATGTAAAATTCACTGTTAATTTGGTAACCATAATACTATATAATCTGGCAATTGGTGCGATGATTTTGTGTCAAAACAACATGTGATCTACTTTCTAAATCCTTAATGATACGATGCAATGGTGAAAACGATCACTAATCGAATTAACGATTTAGGAAATAATTCATTTAAATAAACAGATCTAGTAACTAATACATTGATATCAACATTGGGTGGTAAATTATTGCATGCATACATTGAGACATGGCCCAACATGTATAAGACTAGTTTGCATATGTGCGATAGTACTTAGATTCCTCCAACAATATATTATCAAAGTTGAGAGAGTCAACTCGTCTGGTCAAAGCCTACTAGCTGGCGCATGGGCGAAGATAGATGAAAGAATCATTGGGGTCAGCTCCTACTAGTTCTTTCTTAATCTTCCACTAATGAGCCATGCTAAAGTCTAAATTAATTAGAGTTTGGAGAATTTCGTATGGTTCATATGAACCCAACGTTTCTATATCAGCTATGCCCCTGTGAGCTGGCCTAAGCTTACACTATCTTACCACCTAGGTGAAATATTTATCTTATTCCTCGACGTTTGCGACTAAGGACCAATTTGCGTCTAAGATGTTCAAAGGGTTCTAACCCGGAGTGGACTTTTGGAGCCCGATCGGCAACACCACCTCTGCTTCGTCTGCCGTTGCGTGGGACCGAGATAAGAAAGCTTTGGACTGGATCTCCGGTTAGGTGCTTTTTTCTGGAACAACATGATCAACCCAGCCACAATTATGCGAGTTCTATTTTGTGGGTCAAGTGTGCGATACTTGTCCCCTCCCCATTACTTTCAGCAAAGTGTGATTCTGCTTGCGAAAGCTAGCCATCACTTTCTAGCGTGCCGTGACCAAAGCTGCATATCTGGTCTAGCAGGTTGCTTAGCCCATGAACGCCCAAAATGCATGTCAAATCAGCATGGCATTATTCAGATATCTTCCCTGATCCCATGTGATTCTTCTGGTGGCAGAGTTGAATTTAGACATGCATCTTCGCCTCCACTTCGCTACTACTTGCCAATTTGGTTAGGCTAAATATCATTTTCCACTATTTTGGGGTATCAATCCCAGTGGTTATATTTCTCTTGACCGGACAAACTTGCTACATGTACATTTAGTCTTTCTTTTCCTCCAGACCTTTAATTCTATTGCGGATGAAAAACACTGAAATTCCTTGGTCCAAATTTTAGATTTTATTTGAAACAGAAATATTTTGCAATGTTCTGAACGTAAGTATGGTATCTTCTCAAACTGAATAACCCCGTGTCCCAGCCATGGCTTCAGTCGCAACACTAAAAAAGGTAGTACATATATCAGTAATTGTTTTTGGCACATATATTAGCAATGATAAGCACATGGTATCATGTTTGTGGCTTCATTTCTGTGGTTCAGAGCCAATAGATTAGCTGATCTATACTTATACCTATAATAATAAAGGACGAATTGTTTCTTTCGGTCCAACACTTTTCTGCACCTTTTTACCCTTCCACCAAATCCCCCGATTTCTCTCCTGATTGAGCGACCGAGTTGACCCACGCGCAACCCATTAATTTTTCGGGCACCGTGTTTATTCTCTCTGGCCCGACCCAGCGCGCAGCCCATTGATTTGTCAGGCGCTGATTCATCCCAATCCCAAACTACAAAATTCTGGATGGGAGAATAGTCCCACCTTGCTCCCTTAAATCGACTCCAACCAGTTTATATACTTTCGCAGACTGCTTGGAATCAACAAGTCGAGTCTTGAATCGACAAAAAATGGATGCCCACGACAGGTGGAGAGATATACAAGACAGAGCATCATCAGATGGAACAGGAAGGACGATAACCTCTACCGAGGCAATAGGGGAGCGGCCTGCGTGGAGAAAGATGACGGGGATGGGCCAGAGGAGGAGAATTGAACTTTGACGAGGCGGACTCCGCTGGGCATGATGAATTAGAGAGGGCCACGCATGGGTGATGGCCTGGACGGCGCCGTGGTCGAGAAGACGGGCAGGGTCGCTAGGCGTGTCGAGGTTGATGGAGTCCGCCGGCGGCAGGCCAGAACCGGTGAGGGAACCTCCACGAGGTTAGCCCCCGAGTACACTCACAGCTGGGCAGGACCATGGGGAGGCGGATTTACAGCGGGCGGTGGCGCTGACACTTTCTTCGTGGGGCGATGGCGCTTGATTTACAACGACCTCTGGAAGAAATCGGGGAATCGATCCCCCGTTCATATTCGTTCTGTGCTTTGGCAGGAAGAAGGCATGCCTTATCCTTTCCTTGACCATGAGCACCCAATTATTATTTTTTACTTGAACCTGGGCACTCTCCTACTTATTTCCTGCCGTTTTATTGAGCCAGTCATTTTCAACATTATTATAATTTTCAATATTTTAGTTTACCATATTATGGATAGTAGATAAGTCTCAAATGAAATTGCCACATTAAACTAGATTATAATTCTTAGATAGATTTCAGCATGAATTTGATCTTATGTGGACATGTGGCGCAGGTCCTCGATCTGTTTTGGCGTGTGCCGTTTCCGGTCGTGCTTCACCAAATATTCAGTTAGCCGAGAAGTGCACCTCCTCACGCCTAACATCGCGACCCTCCCATCCCTTCATTATTGTTTCCTGATCCGATTTGCATCTTCCATGCTCCGCTTTGGATGGTAATCGTGACGACGACAAATGGTAGGGCTGTTTTGACTGGAGTTATTCGGAGGAAGCGACTACTGAGCTGGCCGTGTTCGACTGATCTATCGATTCTTTTTGTCAGTTCTCAGCTGATTCTGTCAAAAAAAGATCTCAGCTGATGAAGTCTCGTGGTGTTGCTATAATTGACGTGTGAGCCGATTGACATGAGCAGTGTGGTCGTTCGCTCGCATATTATCAGACTGTTCAGGGCGTGATAAGTAGATATGCCGAGTACGAGCTCGATCTCCCGCACATTTTTACGTCCCTTTGTCCTGCGACAGATATGTATTTGCTGAGAGAAAAAGTATATAAGCATATTGTTTTCCTTTCGCTGCTAGGCGCGGACATTTTGCTAGTTATGGCTAATAGAGTATCACCGGCCAAGCCATGCTTGACACGGCTACGCGATAAGACACACAGAAAAGTCATACTGCTCGGCTGTTGGGATCTCTTTAGGCTAGTAGTACCAGAAGTTTGAAAAACTATATTGCGACCAAGAGAAGCGTCCATCTTTGACTAGGTGTTCTTATCTCTTTGGCCAAGGTTCTGTAGCTGCTCGTTTATTTATCAAAGAGAAAAAACTAAAGCAACCTATCGCATCTCTCCTCTCTTATCATGGTGGTTGGTAGACTAGAGTTTGGTAGTGGTGGGCCTTGCCAAGATAGCACAATTTACTTGTGATACCAGGATTAAATTAAGGGGAATATGCTTTCCTTTACTCAAAGCTGCCATCAGTCTATCTCCAAATTCTCATTGACTGATCAACCGGGAGCATGGCACAAATTCTCAGTGACGCAGTTGATGGCGATATGTTGCATAATTCCATTACAGCCAATTTAGCAATATACAAAGCACTTATGAAGCAAGAGATGCCTTTTCCTAAGCAAAGACGCATTTGACAAAAATGTCCTGTCATGGAAAGACCCCTTCTTCTTTTTGAACAGGTAAGAGGCCCGGAGACCCCAGTAGGTGTATTAAGCTGTGGGTAATTTTACATAGAGGACCCTTAAAACATAAAAATAACAAACTGGCCCTCGACTTTTACAAGAAAGATCTCAGATGAAATTCTAGGCAATTTAGCAATATACTGTGCACTTATGAAGCTAGAGATGCCTTTTATTAAGCAAAGACGCATTTGACAAAAATGTCCTCTCATGGAACAACCCCCTTTTTTAACGAGGAAGAGGCCAGAAGACCTCAGAAGGTGTATTAAGCGGCGGCTAATTTTACATAGATACCTTAAAAAAATAAAGTGGTCCTCGACTTTTACAAGAAAGGCCTCAAATGTAATTGAGAAAACACAATTTGATCCTTCTTCTCCGCTGTATCTCTAACGAGGCCTCGAGACAGGACTGTCATCGACAACGCTAGAGACTACGCCACTCGGGTCGCTGTCAGCAGTGCTTTGAGACCATAGATCCTCCGCATCGGCACTGAGGCCCGGAGGAAGATGAACCCGTGATGCCAGCCATACACCGCAGTGCATAGTGGCCTCTGGTGGTCGTGAATCATGTCGTCGAGCTTAGCCTTCATGGATAAAATCCGTAGAAGAGCTTCTTGATCCTTTTCCCTTGCCTCCATGGCAAGCAAGCAGAACAGGCAGATGGCAGAGGGAAGCACTGACCTTGACCTCCAGATCATTAGGCTGCACTTCGAGCTTATTTAGTAGGGACACAGTAGCCCATCTCATTTCCATCTCCAGCTCCAACCACTAGAGCACCATAGAGAGAGAAGCACCACCGCAAGCCATCGGCAGGACACCAGACTCCACTAGGGGAATAAAATCTAGACCTAGACTACCAGCTACATAGGGGGTCCGACCTCTCCTTTCCTAGTCGCTCCTGTCAGCAAGGCCGTCAAAGGAGAGGGAAAGGGGATCCAGTGAAGGACGGACGACTCTCAAAGCAAAAAAGGAGAAAGAGGACAGGGGAAAAGAAAGGGGTCCAGGATCCATCGGGGGTCAAGACTCGAGACCTTAGTTGCTAATATTTTTGTGGGAATATGGTTGGTTCCTTTTCTCTGTTGTTCTTTTGTTCCTTACTCAAATTTCTACTTTTATAAAGTCCACATTTAGGATTTTCCCCTCCTAGCGACCAAGGCCTCTCCTCCCCCATCTACATATGTCCCCTCCACCACCTCTAACCTCCTCTAGCCACCAAAGGTCTCTGGGAGCGACGATGACAAGGGATGTCGCTAATGCGCCACATGGTAGCCACTCATGACAATGATGGCAATCAAGCACATTTGCCCTCATTGAATGATTCCCACCATCGACTCTATGATAGACCATGGCGACAAGGGCTCTGTCTGCCTACCCACCATGTTGTCGACCAACCAGGTCGATGTAATTAATGATGAGAGAGAGGCAGATGAGATGATAGGGTATGATTAGTTATTTGCAGATGTGACATGTGGTGGCCTCCATACAACTAGTTATGCAACAAGAGACATTATGGATAGTGGGCGGGAATATCTAGACCAAGTGAAAGATGTGGCTACCTGATGATTTGTTCCAACAATGGCACACCCGTGGTGTCATTGCGCTCATTGTAACATCATTGACGCCTTGTTTCCTCCTTGAACCCGAGTAAATACACATGTCCAACTCATTGGACTGGACATGGAGCTTTTGCATCATAGTATTATTGGGAATAAGGGCCTACTAGTGTTTTGTGCATCCTCGACAAACTAGCAATGCCATGCATTTTTTCGAGGGATGACATTAGAGATGGCATACTGGCTTGAGTACTTGATAACCACCAAGTGTAATGGATATTTTCATAAGTAGTAAGAGTCGATCCCATGAAGAGTTCAAGGAAATTGCGGAGACCTAAAAGTGATGCACTTGGTCAGCGCACCTCGCCATCTATTGTAGCACATTTTGATAAGTACCGAGAGTCGATCCCATGAGGAGTTCAAAGAAATTGCGGAGTCCTACAAGCGAAGCACATGGTTAGCGCGCCTCACCATCTACCTATACTCGACACGTCAACACTTCATACCATTGGTAGACAAGGCATCAAGAGAAAGTAACTTAGTGATTATATCCCCATGCCATATCCATGATCAATCAAGATATTTAATAAGGCAAGACTAACCAACGGATTAGACATAACACAATGATAAAGTCTAATGTTTCTTCTAGGGTGGAGCCATATGTATGTGGAGCCATATCCATGAGCAATTCTAACTCTACCAGTTGAAATCAAGGCCACATCCATGAACAAGCAAGATAACTATTAGTATTAGGACACAAGTGTCCAAATGCTTCATTAAGTTTCATGGTACCATCTGAAGGGGTTCCATGAGAAAACAAAAAATTACTACGTTGGAACACCCTAACGCCCAAGATCTATCTAGGAAGTAATGCAGTAATAGAGGAAGACGGCGGTAACATACCCTTGAAGACCGAGAGAGCGTTACACTCATGCAGGAGCGTGGATGATGCAGTCGTACCCATACGACCTCAAGGTTGCGCAACTCCTCGCACGTCAACCCTTGTCCAGGTCCCTACACGACATTCGGGTCGCTACTATTGGTAGCTCCCCCCAAGTTATCGACACATATAGTGCAAGGAAACGACTCTCAGGCTCTGATCCCTGCCGAGGTTGCGGAAGTAGAACTCCTAGCCATAATACTTGCAACATAACGGCGTGCCGCAGCGGTGTTGACTTTGCATGTGCAGTCCTTCTTCGGGACCGTGTCACCGCAAAGGCAACTGAGAGAGAGAGTGAGATCGTTCTCTAAGGAAAAGTGCCTTAGAGAATATCTAGATTGGTGTGTTTAATCCCTCTCATAGGCACCCCTTTATATAGGCGGAGGGAGGTCCCTCCCCTTTGGGTGTCCCATGTGGGAATAAAAATACAAAGGAAAGGGGCAAAAAGGGTGCTACCAGCCGGCTGGGCCATTGGGTGGCCAGGTGGGCCACCCTGCCGGGCCCAGCAATAGCCAGCGGCAGTAGTGAGGCACAACCGTGGTGGCCATCCGGGTGGGCCGGCCTCGGCCCCCCGTGGCCTAGCTCGCTTGCCTGCATGACAGCCATGGCGGCTGGGAGGTCACCTGCCAGCGCCTGCTGGTTGGGCTCTTGGCTCGCCGCTCGCCCAGCACGCCACTTGTGGGCTGGTTGGCCCAACTCAATTTCTGATGTCCTTTTTTTGCTGTCTTTTCCTGAGGTTTTTGGGTGACTTTCTCCTAGGCCAATTCCCTCCATGGTTTCGACCTAGTTGAAGAAGTTTCCCCCAAATATTAATTTAAATATTTATTTAGTATAAGTTAATTCATAATTAATATATAATAAATGCATATTATAAATTGCCTTTTATCCAAAACTCCTTTCGGTATCTTTCCTTCTTTCTTTCTCCGAACAACTTCGGATTTAACCCAGAACGATTATGTTTTCTCTCTCTTCCGTGATTCCATCTTACAGAAAGATCTCTACGCGTCGTAGTGTACTTAAGCGTGTTTCCCCGTGGTTCGGGGATGTCATATACATGATCTCGATCAATGATTATCAATAGTGGGACCGAGATGCCCATAATGACCCCTATGCACTCCACAAAACACTATCGTGTCGAACCTTAAATGATATATCCAATTCCCTTTGTTATTCGATACAAGACTTGTCTGATATCTGATCATCGGTATCATGATACCTTGTTCAATCTCGTGTCCAATAGGTACACTGTTTACTAGTTCACGTGAAATCTCATCCCCATGACCTAGTCATACGCTGTGCAGCTTATGGATGTAATTCACCGAGCGGGTCCAGTGTATCTTCCCATCACACAGGAGAACAAATCCCGATCTTGATGCATAGGCCTCAACATGCCCCTTTGGAATACCCAACATGCACCTTCATGGTCACCCATTTACATACATGACAGGTGATGCAGTCAAAGCAATCCTCTAGTAATAATGATTAATATGATCTCACGGTCTAAGGATTAGGACATTCCGTTTCAGACAATTGCAACTGTGAACTATGTGACATGATCGTGTTACAACCATCATAAGTGGGAAATGTCCATCACATCACCTCAAATGATATGACTTCATTGTTAGTTGGCTATAGTAGCACCATGATCAGGATACCTTGATTATCAGCTGCCCAATGAACTAGATGAAAAGAGACTACTAGGGACCTGTCTTAGTTTATATATTACATTTGTATCAATGTTTCCGCTTAACAACATGGATTTTCTGCCCATGGTGGCTGCGGTGCATACCTTGCTCACCGTTTGATTTGTAGAGCATATGCTCCTTGATGGATGTAAGCGGGTAACGGTTGTGATGGTTATTTAACAGAGTTTGTTCGTCCGTCATCCACGTATTCAGCATGCGCCGCTAACCGTTTACCATGGGAAACATATACCCGTTGGTACTTTCACAGGTTGCTCAGGGGCACGGTGCATACATAACCGGTATCCGTGGCTGAGCAAGTAGCTTACCTGGGAAATCGCACAACCCTAGCCATAGCCATGAGAAAAAATGACAATTGATGTGTATGCCAATAGTACTCTAGGGCACGGTGCATGGATGATTTACTTCGTGAAACTAACCCGTAAAACACGCATGTGTGCTCTCCGCGACCATATTTTATGGATGTGTATTGCCGCCCATGGTGAGAGCATTAATCCATGCCGCACGCATGTGTCTCTTTGCATGGATGATTTACTTCGTGATACTAACCCGTGAAACACGCATATGTGCTCTCCGCGACCATATTTTATGGATGTGTATTGCCGCCCATGGTGACAGCATTAATCCATGCAGCACGCATGTGTCTCTTTGCATGGATGATTTACTTCGTGATACTAACCCGTGAAACACGCATGTGTGCTTTTCGCGACCATATTTTATGGATGTGTATTGCTGTCCATAGTGAGAGCATTAATCCATGCCGCACGCATGTGTCTCTTTGCATGGATGATTTACTTCGTGATACTAACCCGTGAAACACGCACGTGTGCTCTTCGCGACCATATTTTATGGATGTCTATTGCCGCCCATGGTGAGAGCATTAATCCATGCCGCACGCATGTGTCTCTTTGCATGGATGATTTACTTCGTGATACTAACCCGTGAAACACGCATGTGTGCTGTCCGCGACCATATTTTATGGATGTGTATTGCCGCCGACTTGATGACTGGTTGGAAAGTGCACCATTCAATGCATGTCCCCCGTGTAATACGGGTGTAATTTGCGGTCACGGTAGATACCGCCGTGTGCTCTCGGACGAAATCTGTTAGACGCAATATGGAGAGTTGCCGTTTAACATCTAACACCGTTTGCTCCCTAAATCTAATCCAACGGCAGCCACCCTATGCACGGTGGCCACCATAGGCAGGCGACTATTTCCCTTCCGCTTAATACAGTTGTAGCATGATATAAACTATTATAAACTAATAAGATATGATAATAAATCCCTTTATTATTTGCCTCTAGTGCATATCTTTCTCCTTCACCCTCTACTTGACTCTCTATTACACGCATCAAAGGTTCAGGCAACAATTTATCTCATCTCCAGCCAACCCTCCTAAAATTGACCTAGCATAATGAAAGCCTAATGTGACCCCTAACTTAGCGTGCATACATCAACACATAAGAACTCCATAGAAGATAAGATGTATGCAACTGAGAAATCAAACTATTTCACAAATCTTGTGAACAAGTTATTAGTCAACCAGATACATAGACACAATAAATCATGAATTTTTTTATTGTATCTGATGAGGGATTTTACCGACAACAAAGAATAGGGTGATACGCCTAGAAGATCCCGATGGTAGCACTTGATCGACATAGACTTATACAGGTTCGGGCTGTGGGAAATAATCGTCCAAAGTGCACTGTTGTTGGATCTATTTGTGGTTCGATCTATTCCCTATACTCAAATGTGATCTCAAGGGGGGGGGTCTTGATCTCGTTGTGATGGTGGTGTTTGCATGATTGCAAGGATGGAGAAGATTTGTATGACTCGGCAGGACCCCACCCCGTCTTATATACATGGCTAGGGATTAGGGTTACAAAGAGCCGTGTCGGTTATATCAGAAAAGATACGTCCAGATCAGATTAGAGTTGGTTATAATGATATCCCGAGGATTCCTGGGCAAGCAATCTAATTGTCCTGTACTCCAAGTTGATGGGGCTCCTTGGTTTTCCTTATACGCTGAGTCCATGCACTGGGACACCCTAGGGTTGGTGTTTCTCGTTCGACCACCGTTGGGGTATCTGAGTCTCATGGCCTATCATGTTTGAACTATGTTTGTGTATGCTCTATGTGTTATGTAGACTATATGTGTATATGCTTATTTGAAGTGTGCATATAGATGTGATCAAAAGCAACACGAAACACATATTTAAAATTTACGGTTTACCTTTTTTTTTGGACCGGATCTGACAGTATCATATATTCAAAATGCATTCCCCCTTGGCACCAAAACCAAAAGTAAAAAAAAAAAAATCTCTAGCTAGTTGAGTGATGAATTATTGTCCTTGTGGTGGCACGATCGATATGGTTGGGCTATCTTGGATGGGATAGTAAATCATCGCCCCATCGGTCTCACATATGATGCCTAGCGACGACCATGTAAACACATTTTGGGGCAAACAGGATAGATATGCTGGTGGGTTGGTCCCGGCCGCTACACTCTGAGCCACCCGATCCCATTCACAGGCGAGGAGAGTACTGCCCCGTGAGCTCACCGGCCACCTCGCGCAGCTAACAATATTTTAGCACATAATTGAGCCCATTACAGGCGGTGCGAAGAATCATCGAAGCCTACATGTCTAATCCAGTGTGCTGTTGTTAGTCAACGCAAGTTTTTGCAGCAGCGTCCACTCATTACAATGCCAGGAACCAGGCGTTACCTGACCCCAAAACGGTAGTAGTAGTATACTGTCGTCGAGACTACTGTATATTTAGCGCGCGGCAGGTGCAGAGGACAGGACGTAGGCGCCTTAATCTATCTAGGATTTCGTGTGTTTGCGGGCTGGCACGTCTCGAGATTCCCGAGCAGTCGCGCAAGTTGGAGAGGGAGGGGGGAGGGCAGACACCGTCAGGTTGCTCTCGGACATATCAACTGCAAGTGGGAGACGGCGGACGGAGGAAGCAGAGCACCGCGCGCATCATCTTTCAACCTCCGCTTCATACAGCGATGGTTCAGGGAGCATGCATGGTGGATCATGGTCATGGCCGTCGCGCCCGCGTCAGGACGACACATCGTCCACTCCGAATCGAAATAATGGAGCGGCGCACGCAGCAGCAGCCACCAATTGGATGTTGTTTTCAGCCTCCCCCCTCCCCCGAGAATGATTGCCTCAAAAGCGAGCGATCACTCTCGGACATAATGCCCCCCAACACCAACAGAGCCCGGCACCGGAATGCGAGCGTGGCACTACCACACGGACGGACGGAGTATTTTATCTCATCTGACTCTGAGTGAACTTTCGCCGCGCTCTGCAGCCTGCCTGCCTAGTGTCAACGAGACAGACAGGCAGGCTGTATTATTGGTGGTGGCGCACCTCGATGGAAGCTTCACACAAGGGAGCTGCCCCGGGTACGAGCTGGAGAGGCGGCAGTTCAGCACTGGGACTTGTGATCTGACTGACTGGGCTACTATACTAGTTTCTGTTTGTCTTCCTGCAATGCCGATAGCTAGGTTCTCTGTTTCCTTAGGTTCTCGCGCCTGCCAGCCAAGGCTGCAAATGGCATCTGTACAGCGTACGTATCTGCCGAATCAACGGTAATATCACAGGGTGGGTCGCGGCTATAACAGGCACTCTGAATCTCCACATATGTCGCTTCTACTACCAAAGATACAGACGATATAATCATACATGTTCAGATGCAAAGCTGCTGCACGGCCGCGTGGAACCAGATTCCAGCACCCGACGCAACTGCTTATGTCACATGAGAGTCCCTCCTCCTACCAACAAAACTAGCCAGCAGGCAGGCACGCACGCAGAGAAGAGCCAAAACACCGCACGTTTTTGCGAAAGAAGCTGACACTGAAATGCACGTAGTAGCTCCCAACAGGGAAACGAATGGCCATCGTCCGGGGCTCGCTGCGATCGTGCTCCATCTTTTTCGCCTCCTTTGTGTCCGTGATCGGGGTGTTTTTTTTATATGGGCAATTATTGGGGGTTGGGGGTGGGGAGAAGAGAATCCTCCTTGCAGTTTGGGCGAGGCGCCGAAGGTGCAGTTGCAGCATGACGACTCGTCCGGAGCGGAGCCAGTGTGATATGATAGCTACACCGTCCAGGTGCTGCCAAAGCAGACGAGACGAGGCAATAATTGTCTAGGAGTATAACCGCGCCGGCCTGGGGTCAGATGGGAGTGTGAGACGAATCCGTATTCTATCGTCTTGGTGGTTTCCTGACCTCTTCTTGAACGCCCTCTCCATCACGAAATGGCCGTTCTTTATTTAGGATTTCAGTCAGACCCTGACGATTTAGTGAACTTTTTCTGTCGAGAACCACGATGAAGGGGGTGGGAAGCTTGTGCACATTCGCATAGGCGACTGCCCCATTTTATGAAGGACAGAAAGCATACATAATGGGTTGGTTACAACATGCAGAACCCTGACAGAGGGATGAACACATACTAAGGGTTTCCTTGCCAACTTAATATACATAAAAACATTTAAGATAAAACATTTCAGTGCTAAATACATCCTTCCCTGCAAAGAAAAAAAGAAAAAGAAAATACATTCTTCATCTCACAAGCCTACACAATCTTCACCGTCACTTCAGTATTTACGCGTGAAACAAAACTTATTAATTTTTCAACACAATTTACGTCATTGCCAGCACGAAAAGCAATGGCATGTATCAACCACTGTGCAATCGACTTTCCGCAGAGCAAAGCAGTTGAATATTATATCTTGTGTACAACCTCGAGACGCAATTAGCATCTACAGTAGCTGCCTTATTTTAGCAGCATGATTGAGGGGGCACTCTAGCACGCACAAACTCCAGAAATGATGGAGATCTGAGGGAATCTCCGATGGGGACACTTCAAGTTGTGTCCAAAGCAGAAGCGGATGTACTATCAATGCTAAACAAAACTGCCTTCTCTTAACTTCTTCTGTTTGTTCATAAATGTCTTGCCACGCCGATGGCGGCTAGCTAGGCCAGTTGTCGCCCCCTGCTATGATCCATGTGGTACTCTTCAGTCCTGTTTACGTTTTGGTGTCGTGCTCAGGAAATTTGGCTGTTGTAACTTTGCAGAAAGACGTACCAGAGAGTCCTCCTCCCGTAAGGAAAAGAGAGGCGGCTAGGGTGAAACCCTAGCAGCCGCCCTACCTTTGGAAATCGATAGGTTCCTGCCTCCTCTGCTTGTCGCTCCGGCGACGGGAGTGGATGGAGACCTCGGACCTACGCTCGGCGTTGTAGAAGGTCTTTAAAGTTAGAGTTTGGTCAACCGGCATCGACGCTATGGTGGCTATGGCGGCGTTGAGTGGGACAAGAATAAGCTATACCCGTCTCCTCTTCCACCTCGTCTGCGATGATCTTGCCGCTGGTGTTGAGGAGGGCGGGGAATCGTCTGGTCACCGCTTCCATGTAGTGGTGAATCTCGTTCAGCCTACGTGTATTCTAGGTTTAGTGTTACAAGTTTCAGATCAATTCAAGGGTTCAATAACGACTGCTTTAGCTCTAGGGCGCTGGTCCTTAGGGGCACGTGCACGAAGACTTCCCGACTATCATCAACAACGGCAGGCCGGCTCCGGTAAGAGAATGGTGACAGCGGCTCGCTCTGGCGGCAGTAGTAGTCGTTAGGTGGTCCAAAAACCTCGATGTAATTTTTATTATATTTTGGTGCTTTGTACTTCTTGTGAACTCATGAAATAGATGCGAACCTTTTTCCGCAAAAAAAAACTTTGCAGAAAGAGCAGGAGAGAGCACAATGGTGGCTAAACGTGGCTTGACGGTGTGAATTAACCGGTGACCCTTTTGCTAGCCACTCTCTAATAGTACTTCCTCTGTTCCAAATTACTCTGCACGCACACTTACCTAGGTAGGCTACTACTCCCTCATTTTTCATAAAAAAATCCTGAGATTTTTGAAATAGATAGTATAGAATGTGTATTACTTATTCCAAAAATCGTATGAACTTTTTGAATAAAAAATAAGGAAGTACTAGCTCACTTAGGTAGGTGTGCGTGCGGAGTGATTTAAACAGAGGGAGTAGTAGTTACTTCCTCTGCTCACAAATATAAGAAGTTTTGGTAAACTAAATTAGTTTGGTAAAACATTTTATATAAGTAATGGAGGGAGTATTTCTTGTAGATGAGCCAATCTGAAAGAGCCACGCACTGCAATATGCCATAGGAGGAACTAGTATAGGAGAAGGTGGACATCACAATTACACTTTCAGATGTGGGGAAGTTGAGATCTTTTGTCCCCGTCGGTTTAGCTCATCGCCTACACCTTCAAACGTGCGTGCTTGTGAGGAGAGAAGCAAAATACCGCCGGATGGTTAGGGCATCTCCATCGGCTCTACCCAAATGGTCTAGCCGTGTCCTAACCGGTCTGCACGGACAGCTAGGCCAAATGTGGTGTCCTGGCGGGGCGATCTATTCGGCAAAATCAGGCCAGATCGATCCATCCGGGTATCTAATTTGGGTCCTGAATGGGTCTGTTCGGACAGACGCGGGCGTTGGTCTGTCCGGTTTAAATACAGACTGGTTCAGTTGCATGCACACAATAGACCTTCTTCTCTCTCCTCTCTCTTAGACTGGTTTGTCCGATTTTGTCCGTTTTAGGTCGTACTGCTGGGCGAGGCCGGCCGGACAGACCAGACCGCGGTTCTAAAGTGTCCGCGAGTCAACCCAAACAGACAGTTTTGGTCACACGTTTAGGCCGGTCTGGTGAAGATTTTCCTTAGGTTCACATCGCCGGCGCCAAAAGCTATGCGCTGCGTGGCAGTCTAACCGTGCGACATATATGCATCTCCACCCAACTGCATGAAGAAGAAGCCCCGTTTCTTTCTGGATTTCAGTTTCCAGATACGACCTTCAAACAAACGACAATCATGTGATGATGTCAACAACCAGCCGTAACGACTGTCCTAGCCTGGCATCGACTAATAAGTGTGCCTCCTTTTCTGACTTTGTTGTTCTTTATTATAAGTGGATGAAAGAACAAACGCCCCGTTAGAACCCAACACGTTCTACTCTAAAAGGGCAGAGTTGAAGAAAGTCCACACCATATATCTTCATTCTGTGTCTCTAACGCGTCCGTGTTCTACTAGTTCCGTGTCTTGCTTTGCTTGTGCACGTCAGTTGAGATTGGGAAATTTACAGGTGTTCCGCTCGAAGAAGGTACTTGCTCCCTCCGATTTAAAATATAAGATGTTTTAGATTTATAAAGGTAATGTATCTAGATATCTTTTATTATGCAGATTTGAAGTAAACCTTTTCGAACCTAGACAATAAAAGATATCTAGATACATTATCTTCACAAAACTAAAATATCTATATTATAAAACAGAGGGAGTGGATACGAAGAAGACTCACCCCGGCCCGGTCGAATCTTCCAGCGCCTGCAGCCATGAATTGCTATCGGCTGACTAGTTGTGGACTAGTTCGGTCCATCAGTCTCTTGTCGAATAACTTATCACAAGTTCGCAACAACAAAATGGCTGCACATTTCAACGGCTTTGGCACTATATGTTTGACTTTAGAGCATCTTCAGCAGGCGCTGAATATCTGCGCGCTGCAAAACTCGGATGCAGCGTGCGTTATCTGTATGCAGCGCGTCCTTCGCCAGAGACGACAAACGGCGCTGTAAAATAGAGCGCAGAAACGTGCCCTCGCTGTTGAAATAAATCTTGTCTGTCTTCAGTTTCAGTAAATGCAGTACTTAGTCATCAGGTGTTTCATGTTTTTCTTCAGTTAAGTTAGCTGTAGTTTATTCAGTCAAGGCTAGCTGTGGGATGGCACGGTGTCTTAGTCTAGCTTGATAAGTAGTCCACGCAGGACACGATTGGATCGTGGGATGGCGCGATCAGTAGCGATCGTTGTGTGCGTGCGTTTCGGCCGGAGCCGTTGGTGGCCAGGTCTTCTCTGTAACCGAATAAAGGGAGTAATGAGAAAAGGCTGCATTAGAGTATGCAGCGCCAAAAATACTGTCTCGTGTCTTAGTGTTCTTCAGAGAATTCGTGAGATCTGAGAGATTGAGAGAGGTGCTCGTGCTGTCACTCGCCAGACTTGCGATTTCCAGCACGCCTAGTTTCGCAACAGTTAAAGATCTAGAAAATGCACCTAAAATATTTTAGAACAAATAGAAATTAAAATATTAACACGACGAACTACAGGAAACATGAAATAAACCTAATCTACTCTTCATCATCATTCTCCGAGGAGGTCCTCGTCCCTGCCAACAACCTGAATAATACTAGCCAGCAGGCAGGCAGGCAGGCAGGCACGCACGCAGAGAATAGCCAAAGATGCCCGCACGTTTTTGCGAAAGAAGCTGACACTGAAATGCACCTAGTAGCTCCCAACAGGGAAACGAATGGCCATCGTCCGGGGCTCGTCGCGATCGTGTTCCATCTTTTTCGCCTCCTTTGTGTCCGTGATCGGGGTGTTTTATATAGGGGGGCAATTATTGGGGTTTGGGGGCGGGGAGAAGAGAATCCACCTTGCAGTTTGGGTGTGAGGCGCCGAAGGTGCAGTTGCAGCATGCCTAGCTTGTGCGGGGCCAATGGCATGGCAACACCGTCCAGGTGCTGCCAAAAGCAGACGAGGCAATAATGACGATTTTTGCCGTCAGTTCAGCATCATTTACGTGTGATAAACCACAAGGCCGGGGCCCTTGTGCAGACGCAACCGCAAGTTCGCACTTGTCTGTCGCTTTCGCTTCCAGTAAGCAGCAGCAGCAGCAGAGGCGGTGAGCTCCAACAGGTCTCCGAGTCCGAGTCTTTGGCCAGTCGGTCAGTCCACCGGTAAGCCACAACGACGGGTGATGAGCATGTGCCTCCTACCTGTCCTCTCCCCGACGGGTGATGAGCATGTACCTCCTCGACGTCGCCCACGATCGTGGCACCTTCCCCGGCGGCCAGGCACGGAGGATCCTCCCTGGCGGCAGGATGCCAGCTGAGAGCCGCAGCGTGCTGAGCCGCAACTCCTCCAACAGCACGGGCGCCGGCGCGGCGTTCTGCAGGCTCCTCTCCCTCCAGATCCTGAACCTGTCCAACAACCAGCTCACCGGAGAGCTCCCTGACTGCTGGTGGAACCTGCAGGCTCTGCAGTTCATGGACCTCTCCAACAACTCCTTCTCGGGCGAAATCCCGAGAGTCAGCGAGCCCCCGCATCGATTTGTCGGGCAATTCGCTATCTGAGTGCATCCCTCAAGAGTTAACAAACCTGCAGGGCCTCCGGTTTCTGAACCTTCCAGGAAACCATCTGTCATGTGGCATCCCCACAGACTTTGGTACTAGTTTGAAGCTTCTCGAGTCTCTTGATCTATCGTGTAATCAACTCTCGGGGGCCATTCCCCATAGAGCATCCCTCATTGCTTGTGACCAGGAAAAGAGAGCTTTTGGTCAGTATCATCAATAGCTTGTGCCCTTAACCTTGTTAGAACTAGGTTTTATCAATGCTACCTTTCAGTTTTGTCAAAACATTTGCTGGCGCTAATGATCTATCTTCCTTTTGTGACTTGTTTCAATTGTATGGCACAGATAAAGAAAGAAAGAAAAAAAATAGTACTAATACTTACGCTAGAACTTTTGTAGGAAACGAGGCAGACTCGTCTTTCGTGCGGAAGAAGCTCTAGGAGCTTAAACCGCCGGCCAGCTTCCGGTATCGGAACTAGCAGATCGAGCCCGAGTCCGCAAGATCCCGATTAGCAGTGCCGACGCCTAGGGGTGGCCTAGCCTCCGCCATGGCCACGCCGCCGCAACATGCCTGCAGCCGGGTCCAATCCACCTGCCTCCTCGCGTCCCAGCTGCGAGTCAGCGAGCCCCCGCATCGGTGAGCGCCGCCGCTCACCGTCCGCGCCACCTTGGCCCCGACCTCCCCGCACGATGGAAGGTCGACAAGGCGCACGAAGGGGGGCGCCCGCCGCCTTCGAAGGCGAGGCGTGGCCGCCACCGCCGGCTCCACGACTGCAACGGCCAGAGAAGACAGCCGGATGTTGTTTTGTAGGTTAGGGTCGGCGCCTCCGGAGTTGCCCACGCGTGGACAACCCAGGAGGTGGAGGGGGAAGGGGGAGGAGGAGGTCCAGCCGGCGGTGGGCTTGCGGCTAGGGTTAGGGTCGGGGGCCCTTCACGGCAAAGGAGCCACTACTAATAATTTCGTTCAAAAAATTGTCCTTTTGCTTTTAGAAATTGCATGGACGTTTTTTATAATTAAAGAATTTATCACATAAGTGTTATCCATCATCCATTTGGACAAGATCATCTGAGCCACTACCAGAAACAGAAAACTTGATGCCTTTTTATTGTCTATCTTACGGTTACGTGTTGGAATGTTACATCCTTAATGTTTCATATTAAGAAAATTAAAAAGGAAAATAAAAAGAATAATAGCACAACAAAGAATAATAGCACAAGATAGTACATAGGAAAATACTACTCTCTCTGATCCATATTAAGTATCTGATCCATATTAAGTGTCACTGAATTGGATGTAACTACACATGTTTTAATGCTAGATACTTAATATGGATCAGAGAGAGTACTTGGTGTCTAGATAGATGTCAGGAATTTTTCTAAATTTGGATGTATCTATATACTGAATAGTACCTAGATACATCCAAATTTAGATAAATTTGTGACATCTATTTTGAGATGGAGGGATCAGGATAATTTGGCTGTTATCTATTTTTACAAACATTAAGTTTAGAGGAAGTTTACAAACATCGCTGCGAAGACATTGTTTTGCTAATGAAAATCTTCAGAATAATTTGGCTTTTATATATTTTATCAGCCAGTTAACGCAATATGCTCTCCCAATATTGGTCTTTGGCAGTACCTGTGGCTGTGTAGGTTCCAATTCTCTGCACAGAGGTACGTCACTTCACGTAGTCTGTTAGCTTGCTTATTGTGATAAGTCTGAACGCTTCTGAGAGGTAGGCCTGGGTATGTGCTGATATCTCTTGCGCTACAGATCGCATTGAGGGCCTGGATTCAGGATTTACCCTGGTGCAAGCAAGTGCTATCCTGACGATGAACACAATTTCTTCTGCAAGCTGTTCAGTTGGAGGATCCAACCGCTGGTCCAGTATGTCCTTGAGGAGTAGATCATCTTCTTGAGATAAAGAGATGGCCGGCAGAGAGGTTAGCAAGTCACCAGGGTGCTTCCCCATCATGACCTCCAGTGCAACAACGCCGAAGCTATAAACATCACACTTTTCAGTTACCCTCATTGTGTATGCAAACTCTGCAAGAAAACAACCAGAGTGACATATATTAGTGTGCTGCTCAAATATGATACACTACTAAGCAGCGTCTGAATTTAGAATCAAACCATATATAGTATATGCATAAGATGTGTACCTGGAGCCATGTAGCCGTACGATCCCGCCACAGAAGTCCAGTTTGTCGAAGCAGACCCGAGTAACTTTGCAGTGCCAAAATCACACAACCGTGGCTCGAAGTCAGGTTCAAGAAGAATATTATTCAAAGTGATATCTCGATGAACAATGGGTGGGTTGCAGTCATGATGCAAGTAGGCCAGGGCATGAGCAACCCCCTGGATCACCTTCATCCTCACGTCCCAGTCCAGCTTCTTCTTCCCTTCCTCCCCATACAATGCCTTCGCCAAGCTGCCCCTTTCCAAGTACTCATACACCAGATACATGTAGTCACCGCTAGTGCAGAAGCCATGGAGCTTGACGATATTCCGGTGGCGAACCTCTGTCAGCGCCTTAATCTCATTCTCAAAACTCTTTTTGCTCATGTCCGATATGTCGCCTGTCTCGGCGACATGGAACCGCTTCACAGCCACAACCTGCCCACTTGCAAGCTCAGCCCTGTACACGGTCCCAAACCCTCCTTTACCAATGCAGAAGATTTCGTTGAAGTTATCTGTGGCATTCATGATGTCAAAGAATGTGAATTTCCCCTCCTTTTCCCAGATCATGGACTCAAAAGCATCATTGCTGTTAGCCTCCAGCACTTTCTGCTTACATGGCCTCCTTCTGCATATCAGTATGAGGCAAGCAGCAATGGCTGCAAGTAACACAACCCCAACAACTGATACAACTACTGCGATGACTAGTCTCTTGTGATGCCCTGAAGATGCATTGCTATTGCTGTGGTCACAAGAAGTTATGCCTGACACATTACCACAGAGCCCCAGATTCCCAATGTAGGCATCAGCTGAGGTGTTAGCGAAAGACGGTATCTGACCGGTGAGTTGATTGTAAGAGAAATCAACAGTTTCAAGGCTTGACAAGTGAGAAAACGCTGCTGGTATTGAACCACTGAGATCATTGTGTGACAGGTTCAGTTTCTGCAAATTCATCAGCTTCTCAAGATTCGATGGGATCGCACCCGACAATGAGTTACTGCTCAGATCAAGAAGGGCCTGCAGCTGAACCAGATTACCCAGCTCACTTGGTATCTGCCCCGTCAACTTGTTCTTGCTCATATCAAGAAGCGTTAGATCACTAAGCTGGCCAATGCTCACCGGTATCGTCCCCGCAAGCAAATTCCTGGACAAATCGATAATCTGTAGCTTGGAATTGCTGCCCAAATTTGCTGGAATTGTCCCCGAAATGGCATTATGGCTAAGATTAAGTCTGAACATAAGGCCGAGCTGGCCCAGCTCAGATGGAACACCTCCGGTGAAATTATTGTCAGCCAAGTTGAGGTCTTGTAAGCTCGTCATGCTCCCAAATGCTGCCGGAATGCTGCCGGATAAGCGATTACCATCCATCTGCAGGCTCGTGACATTGATACATTTCCCCCAGTCCGACGACAGTCGACCTGTCAGTTTGTTCCCGGAGATGTCCAGGTAGTTCAAGCGGGGGTGGACACCAAACGCCTTCGAGATGTCACCCGCGAAGTGGTTCCCTTCCAGCCGCACCCGGTACAGGCCCGTGCAGTTCTTGAGGCACGGTGGCAGCGTGCCGATGAAGTTGTTGTGGTTCGCCGTGAAGTTCTGGAGGGCGAGGCCGTCGCACAAGCGCTGTGGCAGTTGGCCGGAGAAGCTGTTGTTGGCGAAGCTCGCGTCGGTCAAGCTCAGCCCTATCCCGAGGTCCGGTGGTATGGTGCCGCTGAAGTTGTTGTCGAACAGAGCGAGGTAATTGAGATTCTTGAGCGATGTGATGGTGGCGGGCAGCTCGCCTTCCAAGTGGTTGGTGTTGACGTCCAAGACTTGCAACGCCGTCATGTTGCCGATCTCCAGCGGGATCGTGCTGTTGAGCCTGTTGAAGAAGAGCGCCAGTCTGGTGAGCTTCTTGAGGTTCCCCAAGGAGCTGGGGATGGGTCCCGTGACAGAGTTCACTGACAAATCCAGCTCATTCAGGTTCACCAGCTCGCCGAGCTCTGCGGGGATAGAGCCCGTAAGATTGTTGCTGAAGAGATACAAGATATTCAGCTTGGTCGCCTTGCCGAGCTCCGGCGGAATCGTGCCGTTGAACGAGTTGTTCTGCGCTTGGAACGATATGAGCTCTGGCCAGCTCGTGAACAAAGCCGGCGGAATCTGACCGCCGAGTTTGTTCGACGATATGCCAAACTCCCGCATTTTGCGCATCCCGGCCAACGCCGCCGGCAGGAGACCAGTGAGGTTGTTCACAGACGCCTCCATGAAACTGAGGTTGGAAAGTTTGCCCAGCTGCGGTGGTATAGAGGAAACCAACCCGGCGCTCTTGATGTCAAGGTGGCGTAGCATTTGGAGCTGGCCAAGAACCGGCGGGATCGGTCCGCCGAGCTGGTTGTTGCCGAGTTCAAGAGCTCTGAGCTGGGACATCGACCCAAGGAAATCGGGGATGCCCCCTGTGAGATTGTTGGAGGCGAGCCGCAGGTCCTGGAGCTTCCCAAGCTTGGACAGCGACCGCGGTATGGAGCCGGAGAAGGCATTGATGGACAGATTGAGATGTAGGAGGTTTGGGAGCTTCTCCGGCAGCGAGTCCGGTATCGGCCCGGAGAGGGTGTTCTGCGACAGGTCGAGGTAGGTGACGTTGGCGCTGTGGAGGATGAACTCCGGGAAGCTGCCTTTGAGGTAGTTGAGGTAAAGCGACATGAAGGTGACGGTGGGCATGGGCGAGAACCTGCGGTCGAGTGTGGTGAGGAAGTTGGAGCCCAGGTCGAAATGCTCGATCCTGGGGAGCCTGCTTAGCTGGTACGGGATGGCGTCGACGAGATTGTTGTTGTAGAGGCGCAGGTCGAGGAGGCCCGAGAGGTCGCCGAGCTGCGGCGGGATGGCGCCGTCGAACCCGTTGCTGCCGAGGTCGAGCGAGGTGAGGGAGCTCAGGCGGGAGAGGCTCGCCGGGATTGCGCCGATTAAGTTATTCCCGTTGAGGTCGAGCTTGGCGAGCGCCGGGAGCGCAGCGGTGTCTAGCGCGTCGAGCGTGCCGGCGATGCCGAGGTCCCGGAGCTTGAGAGACACGACGCGGCCGGTGGCGTCGCAGGACACGCCTTGCCAGGAGCAGAGCCCCTTCGCGGGCTTGGCCCAGCTGGAGAGCGCGGCCGCATCGGTGAGATTGGCCTTCCAGGCCAGGAGAGCCTGGGCCTCCGACTCCGTCGCGGCATTGGCGGCGCCGGCAGAAACCAAAAGGACGAGGAGGAGCGGGAGGAGGATGACTGCGGATGCAGCGTCTGGAGTAGGCATTGGGTACCGGGACGGAGCGCGCCGTCGGGGAGGGGGGAGGCGGGGGGCGAGGGACGGGAGAGTGGGGAGAGGAGGGGATTTAGTATGCGGGCGGCGCGGCTGGTCAATGGGCGCAGTGTGTTGACCCAGATCGACAGGTACTCCATGTGCGTGCGTGCGTGTTGGTTGGGTGGTGCGGTCCGGCGTGGAAGCCGGAATATATGACTTTGAGCAGGCGTCGTTCGTCGGGTACCTTAATTTGCAGGGGGCCGACAGGCTGTGCTTTCCTTGTCCATGATACCAGCAGCTTGCCGTGCTTTGACCTGGAATATGGTGGACTAAGACTAATCTAATCGACTAATCTCTACTACTACTACTTATAAAAAAGCGAACAAGACTTTTGCTTAACGTACCCCACAAATCACGGCCTATCTTTAAAATGAACAAGGATTCTCTCCAAAGATATTATGGACTGGTTACCAATGATTTAGAATTACAAGTACTAGTAATAAAGGATATAAGGTTACAGTTTATCACCTGAAAAACAGAGCTTTGTAGTCATAGTAATATGTTCTCCATCCAACTGACCACCCCTTAAACATTTGATGGAAGTGGATAGATAATCAAGAGCCTTGCGACTAAATTCATCTACAAAAGGAAATACACAATGATGAAATATAAGATATTTCCAATCATTACATGAGGTGTTTAATATTTACTTCTTCAAACATTTGCTTATCAAGGGATCTGATTGTAACATTTGATTAATAAGTTTATATCCAACTATAATCAGAGTAGTACCTGCAAAAAAGAAGAAAAAAAACAGAGTAGGGAGAGACACTAACTAAAACTCTTGACATGCTAATTTAAAAGTAAAGAATTTATGCAGGCCCAACAATCTAAACTATGTAGTAGTAGTATATGTTATATTTGTAATAATGTCCATAGGTAGTTAATTACACTATCCTTAATGTCCAGACCTAAATTCCTCAGCTTGCTATATACAGCAAAGATCCGACTACACTTTTTCCAGGATCACAATTAACAATAAGCAAATAGGCCAGAGAATTCTCACACAAGTTATGAATCAGAGAAAAAAGGGAGTACTGCAGTCAACATTTTTGGATGTGATTATTCAAGTTCAACGTTTTTTCTATCTAAACATGTAATTCAAGCATCACATTGTTCTGTTGCACCTCAGTGTTTTAAAGAATAACTTTATATTGAGTTCACTTGACAAAAAATTACTACAGTAGATTATCTCAACATTACATGGGGCTTTAGACAGCATCACATTTTACATCAGCTTATGATGAACTGAGATCAAACAATATTGGTAAGTGCACACCGTGTTTTTTCTGATAAGAGATAGTTTGCCCACTAAAAGTACAAATGAGAATGTTAATTATCTAGTCTTCAATCAGCTAAGATAAATTTGAAATATGCTCTAGCACAAGTATTAACCTAGCATAGCAAGATCACATAGAGGAAATTTATCAATAACAATTTCAGGAGATTATAAATCATCTTTCAACCGAGGTTAACCATAAAATCAATAGACGCTTTAGCCTGCAATTAGTAAATTCCCTTGTGAATTTGTGAGAAACTGGTATAAAAAGGTTACATGTTCCAATAAGCTCAAAGTATATGAGAGTTCTCTCGGGCTCTCGGGAACAAAGATGATAAAGAAGTCCAATATGATACAAAACAACCAGCGTACTAATCAAGATATCCATTCAAAGTATTAGAGAGGTCACGGAATAATCCATTGGTCTCTCATTGTCTCAAATCGAGATAAGCTATTGACAAGCTAAGACATCAAATAAAAAATCTAGCAACCCTCATTCCCATGGTCTTCTCTCAACTGTCTCACCATCTCACATATTAAGAAGCATGATAGAACTAAAGGAAAAAAGGTAAATCTCAAGCTGCTGGTGTGCCAGAGCGAGTATAAGCATGATAGAAATAACGAAACAGAAAGCATAAGATCTAAAAAATGCAAATATATGAGTGATGTATGAAGAGTACCATTTTCCATGATCGAAAAAAAAAAAGAGTACCATTTTCCAATAGTAGGGACCCAGTCAAGCAATGGTCCAGGCATCCAACAACTACCATGAACAAATAGGTAACCTATAAGGCTGTAAAAAATCATGAACAATATCAGGATGGTTCATGTGTATGCAAGTGAAACGTCACCATCTTATGAGCATACACGATTCAGACATAGAAATATAAATGACAAGCTTCGGACCTTGGTTTTTCCATATGGATTGTTTGGAATCAGAGGAAACTCTTCTATGAAGGATGAGTTCTTGGGTCATCCATAAACTGCAGCTGATTATGAGAACACCAACTACACAATTGAACACATACAAAAAAAGAGCTACATCATGTATTGCCAAAGTAATAGTGCTGATACCAAAGTATCCAGTATATTTTTTGAACAAAAGTATCCAGCATTAAAATCATGGCATATATACAGTAGCAAGTGTTATCAAATTTAACAAGAACACACCCATGCGTCTACTTCAGAGTGATGCTTGTCCACACCCATGGTAGGATTGAGTTTTTCTGAAGAGGGGAACTCCTTACCTGCAGACGAACCTGATGCCCAGAACACTCGCGACGCGACAAGCCCACCGGAGCAGAGCGTCATCGTCGGCATCGCTCGGCAATTTATCCGATTCATTGGCTTGTACTGCGGGACGAGGAGACCGGCGCTGTGGATCCCTCCAAAGCACAGTCACAGCATCCGCCAATCCAGTGGAGACGAGGCCCGCACCTTCGCGTCCGACTCCATCGGCGCCTATCTCTAGGTCGCCGGCGAGCATGCCAAGCTCGAACGCCTCCTGGGCTCTTCAGCGACCGATTCGACAAGGAGAGGCGGAGACGAGCAGGGGTGTGCGGCTCCTCACGCCGGCGGTGGTGACGAAGGGGAGGGGTGGCCTGACGAGGTCGGGTAAGGGAGCTGGGGATGGTGAATGGGGACTGGCCGCCGGCAGGGAGACAAAACGAAACTACTTCACCTACGAACTTTAGTGTCCGATGCGTGTACTACACCGAATCCTACGGCTGCACTGCTGCTTGCGCGACCACGGCAACGGCTACGTGTAGCAGCGTTGGAGACAAAACAGGGGCAGTGGATACTGACGGAGTGGAGAACTGAGAGTAGATTGCGGGGTGTTGTCAATTTTTTCTTTTTGACTCCAATTTGTCTGATCCAACTGTTATTTTTATTGAAGAGTCTACCGTAGAGTAGAGTAGAGTGTGAAGAATTGAATTTTCCTTATATAATCAAATATTTTTATAATTATTTTTACTGAATATATTGAACTCTGTATCACCTAAATTTTACATCATACTTGGTCCTGTTCCGTAAATCTTGACTGTCTAGATTCGGCCCCAAAGAACCCCGCGTCACGAACCCTAGGTGACATGGGGGTGGTCGTACCGCCAGCCTATAGGTCATCCCCTCCTCGCTTTCTCCCTCCCGCTAGGCGAAGCCCGGCCGGGGACGGCGGCAGCAGGGCCTTATCCGTCGCGTGGTGTCGCGTTCTTCCTAGCGGCGGTGGTGCGTGGCGTGGCGGTGACTCGGAGGCGAGCTCTACCCCGCGGTGGAGGCACCTCTACGGTGGCAGCCGGGAGCTCTAGGCCTGCTCAGCCCATATCGGCTTTTGCGGGCTAGGGTTCTTCGTCGCGTGGCTTCAGGTTGGCACGGTGGCACTTGCCGGTGTCGGCTGCTGGGCACCGTTGTGGTGCCCGCGACAACCCAGGCGATGGAAGGATGGATCTTTATTGTCCAACTTTTGCTTGGCTATGGTGAGACGGTGCACAACGCCTCCTTATCGACGACGGCTACTCCGGCTCGCTTCTCTTCGGCGGCGAGTCCAAAGAGACTCTTTGTTGTGTGTTGTTAGGCGTTGGGGTTGACGACAAGGTCGGGGAGAAATCTCTGCGTGAAAATACGACGACGCCTGTGTGCGTGTCACCTTCTTATAGGCATCAACATGCCACTCCATGTGATTCCCCACCTCGATCACTGGGGGAAACCCTTGATCTGGTTTAGATCGGGCATTGTCGTAATAACCTCCATGCAGTCGATTTTTACTTCTAGCTTTGTACACCCAACTTGTCCAGCCAACAACGGACCTTTCTAGAGAGATCTTGCTTCTGCCTTTGTTGCATTTGGTATAAATGCCATTTCGCAGTTACTATATGCGATAAGAGCATCTCTAGCAGATACCGCATACCACCCCATACTGCAAAATAACCACCAGTTTGTGGTATGAGGCGAAAAAAGTGTCTTTTCTAGATACCGCATATCGTACCGCATCCGGATTTTTCTACGGCTCCCCGCATATCGCCCTCCGCATCCCGCATATTTTCGGTTTCGCCTGGTCCTTTTGTCGCTCCCCGCAAATGCTCGCGAGTGGAGGCGCGCTGAAGATTCACGACTCCCGTCTGGGAATCTTCCTCCGCCGCTTTCCCCACCGCCTCCTACGAATTCCTCGGTTCCCGGCCACTCCGCGGCAGCGCCGCCCTGCGCTGCTGCCTGCTGCGCGCTGTCATCTCTCTAGAGTGCTCGCCGTGTCGTCCGCCGCCGCTACCCCAACGCGGCGCCATCACCGCTCGATCTACGATGGAATTGTTGCGCCGCCCGTCCGACCCCCTGCCAATCAACCGCTCGTGCGCCGGATTTGCAAGCCGCCCGTCCGAGCCAGTAAACCCTCTTGCTCCTATATTTTTCTCTACAAATTCAAAATTTCTTAGATTTAGGATCCATACGGCGGCTATTTTGTAGATGAGTACGTCGTGGAGTGAGTCCTGATGTTCTGCGACGAGTTCTTCCGTTCGGTTATTGATGGAGGACTCGTTGTCCGACGAGTCCGACTAGGAGAACCTCGAAGATGAGGATGCGGAGGACCTCCTTATGCTGGCTGTCATCGACGAACTGGAGGCGGATGAGAATACCCGAAAGAGGAGGAAGGGATCAATTGTCGAGCGATTGTGCATCCCATGCAACTGCGTTCTAGGGCACGAGATGCTCATGTGAGATTGTTTTGCCGAGAAACCCATCTACCCTGCTCGTCTATTTTGCCGCTAGTACCGGATGAGACGGACCATGTTCGAGAAGATTATGAAAGCTTGCGAGGCCAACTACCGGTACTTCACGCAACGTAGAAATTATGCTGGGTTGCTTGGTTTCAGTTTGTACCAGAAGATCTCTACCGCAATGAGGGTGATCGCCTATGGAGTGTCAGCTGACTACACTGACGAATATCTTCATATTGGCAAAGATACGACCATGTCATGCATGTGTAAATTTGCGAAGATATTGATCAAGGTTTTCGGTCCAACGTACATGTGAGCACCAAACGAGGAGGACACAAAGAGGCGCATGGCAGAGAATGAGAAAAGAGGTTAGTCGGGCATGCTCGGAAGCCTCGATTGCATGCATTGGAGGTGGAAGAACTGCCCAAAAGCATGGCATGTGCAGTATATTGGCCATCACCGAGATGCAACAATCATGCTTGAAGTTGTGGCCTCGCAGGACTTGTGGATATGACATTGCTTCTTTGGTCTACTAGGTTCTCTGAATGATATCAACTTTTTACAGAGATCTCATTTGTTTTCGAAGCTAGAAAATGGAGAATAGCCGGCTAGCAACTACAAGATCAATGGTCGTGAGCACACCATGGGGTATTATCTCACAGATGGCATTTATCCGTAATGGGCAACATTTATGAAAACAATAAGTAAACCCCAAAACCCCCAAGAAGCTCATTTTTCCACTTGTCAAGAAGCAGCGTGCAAAGACATTGAGAGAGCCGTTGGTGTGCTTCAAGCTAGGTTTGCAATTGTCTGAGGGCCTGCTCGTTACTAGCAAAAGAAACACCTGAACAACATCATGACAACATGTTTCATTCTTCATAACATGATTGTTGAGGATGAGAGGGACAAGAGGTTGTCCTTGAAGTATGACAATGTTAGTTGTCGTGTCAAGCCTAGAAGAAACACTAACAAGATAGAAGTATTGCTTGAAACCTACAAACAGATTGAAAACAGAACTAGACATTTCAATCTTCGTGAAGATCTTATTGCATACCGCTGGTCATTGCTTGGGAGGAGTTTACATTGAGTTTTCTTTGTATCCATTTGTATTCTATACAAAACTCTCATTCATTTGTGCTCTTGAATTCTTCATTTTTGAAATATTATTGTAAACTATGGAATATTGTTGATTTGTAATTCTATATCATTGATCAATTTAATGATTTAAATCTACATGTATTGCTTAATTTGATCTGTAAATATATTTCTAAGGTGAATAAACGGTTCTGTTTTTCTGGCCGAAAAACGACGGCGCGGAACATATGGTTTGCGGTACGCGTATGCGGTATCTGTTCCGCGCCGCTATTTTTTGGCCAGAAAAAATGGTTTGCGATACACCGCATCCGCGCTTTGCAGTACCGCAGGATGCGGTATCTGCTAGAGATGCTCTAAAGGACCCTAAGCATCCCTGGTCACCGCACTAGTAGATCGTGTGCAAGAATCCGCGAAGAAAGATGCATCCACATTGAGTTTACAGTACCCTCCATCGGTTTCTCTTATCCATCAAGACGTACCCAACGTTCTTCTTGCTTGCTCTAAAGTAATTTGTGGTAATTGCCACAATAGCTTGTGAATATCTCATTGGATTACTAATACGTGGAAATGTGGCGCGGCGACACCCCGCACCCGGTGCAGTCGAATAATTGGTTAAAAGTGCTGCTGGAAGGTTTAGAAAAAAAGTGCCGCTGGAGATTACACGATATGTAATATTGTATAAATTGTTGCCCAAAGTTACTACAGAATACAACAGTAGTATCTTACTCGATATAGGAGGGGGGACAGTGAAATGAGTGTCAAAGAATAAAAAGGCACAAAATAATATGAATTAGTGATGATGAATTTACAGCCTGAAAACTACTCACCTGCAAAGAACAAAAGTCGAGAAATTAGGGCTGGGAGAGTGTACCTGAAAATTACTATGAAAGAATAGAAACCAATGAATTTTAGTGAGGGAGTCACTCATCGTCGAGGAGTTACCTTGGGATAACTACCGGTGAAGAATTACGGCCAGGACAATGTGTCAAGAATTACTGCCAAAGAGTAGAAAAATAATTCAAAAAATTACATTATTATGGGCGAATTACGGTGGGAAAAGTGCTCAATATTTACCACCAAGGAGTTATTGTAGGGTAATTACCTGTGAGAAATTACCCATGGAAAATTGTGTCGAAGAATTAGAGGTTGAAGAGTTAAAAAAAATAGAAAAAATGTTGTAGGTAAGACAAGACCGGCGTGGAAATTACTGTCATAATTGCTGGTAAATATCCATGTCAAAGAATTACCATGAAATGACGTGAGGAAATTACCGTCAGACGATCGTGCGCTGGAGGGGAAAGATCATCGTAGAATTACCGTTGACAATTTACGCAACATCAAAAAAATACAGTTGCGTGTGAATCATTCGCACTAGTGGGAAGAGGCAGCTAGAGAATTACGGTTGACAAAACTATATATCGTCGAAAAATTATTGCGCCGTAAGAATCGTTTGGGAGTTTGCCATCGCCGGGCAATAGCTTATTGGCCAGAGAAGAATTACCGTATACGACCAAAATTTGTGTGAAAAAATTACTACCGAAGCTTAGAAAAATATACTATCCTAGTGTAGAGTAACTACCATCGAAAAATATGGACGAACTAATCTCTATGGAACTGGAGTATGATGAGTCTGGTCCAATCCAAACCGGCGGACATCTATTTTTAAGGAAACACCTAACACCGCAAAAATAAAATCTGGCGGATCCTCCATCCAAACTGAATGAGATCCCTTCTCGTCTTACGAGCTAAGGTATGAGCAATATTGCGATCTCTATGGCTATGAGCAAAAACTATACGAGAAAAATTACGAGCAAGAAAAGAGCACTCCTCATATATTGCCGCAGCAACTCCAATAGAATTATCACCATCTAACATTGTCGTAATAACCTCCATGCAGTCGATGTTTACTTCTAGCTTTGTACACCCAACTTGTTCAGCCAATAACAGACCTTCCCGGACAGACCTTCCCGGAGAGATCTTGCTTCTACCTTCATTGCATTCGATATAGATGTCATTCCGCAGTTACTACATGCGATAAAGGACCCCTGAGTAGATCTTGTGCAAGAATCCGCCAAGAAAGATGCATCCACATTGAGTTTACAGTACCCCTCCTTCGGTTTCTCCCATCCATCACGATGTACCCAAAGTTCTTCTTGCTTGCTCTAAAGTAATTTGTGGTAATTGCGCCATAGCTTGTGAAGATCTCATTGGATTACTAATACGTGGAAATGTGGCGCGGCAACACCCTGCACCCGGTGCAATCGAATAATTGGTTAAATGTGCCGCTGGAGATTACACGATATGTAATATAGTACAAATTGTTGCCCAAAGTTACTACAGAAGACAACAGTACTTTCTTACTCGATATAGGAAGGGGAGGACGGTGAAATGAGTGTCAAAGAATAAAAAGACACAAAATAATATGAATTAGTGATGATGAATTTACGGCCCGAAAACTACTCACCTGCAAAGAATAAACGTCGATAAATTATGGCTAGGAGAGTGTGTCGAAAAATTACTATGAAAGAATAAAAACCAAGAAATTATAGTGAGGGAGTCACTCATCGTCGAGGAGTTACCTTGGGATAACTACCGACGAAGAATTACGGCTAGGACAATGTGTCAAAAATTACCGTCAAAGAGTAGAAAAATAATTCAAAAAATTAAATTATTATGGGTGAATTGCGGTGGGAGAAGTGTTCAATATTCACCACCAAGGAGTTACCTTAGGGTAATTATCAGTGAGAAATTACCCATGAAAAATTGTGTCGAAGAATTAGAGGTTGAAGAGTTTTAAAAAATTAGAAAAAACGTTATAGGTAAGACAAAGCCGGCGTGGAAATTACTGTCATAATTACTGGTAAATATCCATGTTGAAGAATTACCGTGAAATGACGTGAGGAAATTACCGTCAAACGATCCTACGCTGGAGGGGAAAGATCATCGTAGAATTACCATTGACAATTTACGCAACATCAGAAAATTACCGTTGCATGTGAATCATTCGCATGGGTGGGAAGAGGCCGCTAGAAAATTACCGTTGAAAAAATTACATAGCGTATTACTGCGTTGTAAGAATCGTTCGGGAGTTTGCCATCAAAAGGTATGTTTTGTCCATGATACTGTCGGGTAATAGCTTACCGGAGAAGAATTACCGTATGATAACTATTGGCGACAAATGGCGACTAAAATTTTCGTGAAAAAATTACTGTCGGAGAAGTGTTCCGCAAAGGAACAAGGAGTCCAACAAGCCCTGGATTCGTGAGGGGGCTGAACACGCGTTTCGACCTTCATGACGACGGCGAGGGCAGCGACGCACGAGCATGACAGAGATGTTGACATAGTTTTTTCATAGGTTCGGGACCCTCGTGAGGAGGTAAAACCCCTACTCCTGCTTGGTTGAACTCCTCGCTTATGCTTCGCGAGGGTACAATGGAGAGCCTATCTCTAGGGTTACAGATCTCAGGGATCAACCCCCTCCCAAGATAGGAGAAGGCCCCCTTATATAGGGCGGTCGGACATCTCCCCCCAAAACATTGGGCGGGAAGGGTTTCCATAATGCATGCACTGGACGACCTGGTCCACTAGTCTACTTTTGGTGAACTGGGTATATCGTCTCAGGGCGCTCTCTGGTCCTTGGTAATGCAGGGACGCCTGACGCTGTCCTTAACCACCCGACGTATCGCCTGTCCCCTTGGCACCAAAATGGCAAAGGACAACCTCTCTGTCGCTAGTGACGACTGCAGTGTCTTTGCACGAGAAGGGATGGTCCACCCCCTCTTTTCCCACGCAACCCACCTTGCGCTGGCCGTTTCTGCGGGGATTTGTCCTCTTCCTTCCTTTTCCCCTACAATTACAAGCGTACCCCGGGACATGCCCCGAGCATCTGAGGCCCGCACAGGGAATCCGAGCCAGTCCTCACTCCCCCATTAGGGCGGTAGGTGGGTGGAACCGGGCGAGGTCTTTGTGGCAGTCGCAGCCCCGGGCTTCCCTCCGGAGGCCGCCCGTTGTCGCCCCCCTATGGAGGGAGGCATGGCCCCACGGGAGGGCCTGTCGACCCGCGGGATCATGGTATCCCAGGTGCCAGGACTCTGACAGGTGCCAGGACTCTGACACGCGTCTCCTTGAAGACGCGAAGGGGCAAGGGACCCATTAGTCGGAGAGTCATGTCGTGGCTACGGCTGACATGATGCCTACCCCTGGATGCATCTGTGCCGTGCACCCGAAACGGCATAGCTTCTTACCACCGTTGGATGCGAACAACGCTGCCCTGCCTCGGGAACTACTCCCCACAATGCGGTTGCACGTGGTCGCGGTCTTCCCTTCTCGCCACACATCCACCGTAATGACGCGACCCCTTGTCTTGTTAAATCAGGGCACGGGAGCGCTGCCTTCCCATTGACGCCACCTCCTCCAGCCTTTCTCCCATGTTTCTTCATGCCAGAAACCCCCTTTCCTCCCCATGGCGCCTGAGCGGCTCTTGGCTAGCGAGAAGGGGAAATCCTTGGCAGCGGACGTGGCATAGACTCCTACAGTGAAGCGCGGACGCAAGCGACCACGCGGGGCGGCCGCAGAAGATGTGGTGCTCGCTCCATGAACTCTGGCTCCACCTTTGCTCTTAGGGTCGTCTCGGTTGCTGAGGGTGAGGTGTCAGCGAGTCACGGCTGGGGGTGGCCCCGCGGGAGCGGGCGTGGTCATCTAGGGGCTGTGACTGGGGGACCGAAGGTGTCCCGGAGCCCATGAGGCTTCCTTTACCACCTCCTCCGCTAGTCGTGATCAAGATTGAGGATGACCCCGAGCCCCCGCGGGTTATTGACTTTGTCGTCCGCCTTGAAGACATGGATTGGTTCATTCAGGTGAGGCTTCACTAGCCCTTCATGCTCGAGATGGCTGACGAGCTAGCCCTAGAGGTGTTGCTTTGTCACTCCGGTAGTCGCGAGAGGTGGAAAGTGAGTGCGGAGGTCCTCTCGCCGGGTGAGATGTACCTTACTAATGACTGGCCCCATTTCCTCTCGGAGCACAACATCCAGCAGGGCTCGGTTCTTAGGTTCCTCTACACCCACAGAAGCTTCTCGGTGGCCATATATGACCTGTTGAAGTGTCGCATCGACTACCCGAGCTACCTCAGGTAGACTAGAGAAGGGGTGTCGTGTTGACCGCTTCAACACCGAGGGGTGGTCCACCGGTCCTTTGGAGGTGTAGGTCCTAGTTCATCACATTTGATGATACTTGGTTTCCCAAGTGTAACTACAATGAACATCTTTTGGATGCTTCCTTCCGATCCTTCTGTATGTCTTCTGATGTGGTGGATCTGGCACCATGCTTGACTTGAGAATCTCTTCGAGGCGTGAACGTCATAGAAGCATGCCCCCATGGATCGCACGAGCACGACCAGATCCTTGTGGGTGGACCATGATACATTGCAAATGTATCTATAATTTTTTATGTTCCATGCCTGGTTTTATCTACTTTCTTGTGTTTTGTTCCAACTTTGGAGTAGTTTTCATATGATTTCTTGGACTAACCTATTAACAAGATGCCACAGTGCCAGTTGCCTGTTTTCTGCTATTTTTGGTTCCAGGAAAGTTAGAAAATGAATATTCTCAGAATTGGACGGGACAAAAGCCAAAGTTCCTATTTTACCAGAAGACTCACGGAGCCAGAATACGAGACGGAGGAGGGCCAGGGCCTGGCCACACCCCCCAGGCGCGGGCTAGCCCTAGCCGCGCCACCAGGTGGTGTGGGCCCCCTGACCGGCCATCGACCTTGCCTCTTCGCCTATAAGAAGCCTCCCGATGCATAAACCCTAAATCATCAAGCCTCCAGCCACGAAAAGTTCCGCAGCACCACCGCCACCGAAGGGGAGATTCGGGGACAGAAAGTCTCTATTTCGGCACCCTGCCGGGACGGGGAAGTGCCCCCGGAGCCATCTCCATCGATCTCCACCACCATCTCCATCACCATTGCTGATTCCCATGATGAGGAGGGAGTAGTTCTCTCTCGAGGCTAAGGGTTCTACCGATAGCTATGTGTTCATCTTTCTCTATGCATGATCTTATTGAGATCATGAGCTTTGTAATCAAGTAGATCTACCTTGCTACTCAAGTGCTTTAATAGATCTCTGCTCTCCCCGTGTGTGTGAAAGTGACAGCGTGCACACCATGGTGGCACTTAGGCTAGAGATTACAAATACTTGTTATGAGTTATATTTGTAGTTGGATGTCTTTATGAAATTGTGGTGTTTGTTGGAACCATCTAGTGCTCAACGTGATAGTATGGGGTTATCTAGATGGGAAAGGCTTACTTTGAGGTGTGCTGTTATAGCCCTACCATGGATTAGAGTGTCCAACCGGAGAGTAGTTAAGAGTAGTATCATAAAGAGAAGATATTTATATGAGAGTGTTCACTAGTGAAAGTATGATCCCTAGGCCTTGTTTCTAAGCATTGATACACCGTTTGCAACTAGATCTGTTACATGTTTGCTTGCTTCCATCTTTATTTCAGTTTGCCTTTAGTCTTTTCCATGCCATCAAGCTATCTTCTATCACTGTTACCACTTATAATTATCCATACCACTTGTATTTCACTATCTCTTTGCCGAACTAGTGCACCTATACACCTGACAAGTGTATTGGGTGTGTTGGGGACACAAGAGACTTCTTGTATCTTGATTGCAGGGTTGCTTGAGAGGGAATTCCTTTGACCACTTCCTCCCTGAGTTCGATTACCTTGGGTGATCCATTTAAGGGAAAACATGCTGCTATTCTACAAACCTCTGCACTTGGAGGCCCAACAACTGTCTACAAGAATAGAAGTGCGTAGACATCAAGCTATTTTCTAGCGCCGTTGCCAGGGAGGTAAGGTAAAAGGTACTCACATCCTCCGGTGTGAGTGCTCGAAGTTATTTCCTTTAGATTCTGCAATTTTGTCCTTTTGTTTCTTGTTTTCACTAGTTAGGCTTAATGGAAAACAACAACAAAATTAGAGAGCTTTATAGTATTTATCTTGAGTTAGGACATGAAGTGTTTGAAGAGAAAATTAAAAAATCTATGGAACTTTATTTGCATGATAATAGTAATATTATTAGTATGAATTCTTTGAACACCATTATTGCTAATGCTATGGAAAAATCTAAGCTTGGGGAAGCTTGTTTTTATGAAGATGATCTTTTTAGTTCCCCAGCTTTGGAAGATAGCTATTCTATTGCTTATGATGATACCAAACCTCCAATATATGATGATTACAATGATGAATATGGTATTTTCAGTCCACCTACTATTGAGGAGAAAATTAATTATGATTACAATATGCCTCCTATATTTGATGATTATGGTGATGAGAATAATAATGATAGCTATTTTGTTGAATTTGCTCCCACTATAATTAATAAGAATGACTATGCTTATGTGGAGAGTAATAATTATTATATGCATGTGGATCATGATAAGAATGTTTTATGTGATAGTTATATTGTTAATTTTATTCATGATGCTACTGAAAGTTATTATGAGAGAAGGAAACATGGTTTTATGCATCTCAACAATATTAAGTTTTCCCTCTTTATATTGAAAGTCTTAAGTTGCACTTGTTTTGCTTTACTATGATTGTTGCTTTGTGCTTTCATGACTTGTTTCTTTACAAGATTCCTATGCATAGGAAGTGGGTTAGACTTAAATGTGCTTTGAATTTTCTTCTTGATGCTCTCTTTGACTTCAATTCATATTTCTTATGTGAGCATCTTCTCAAACTATCATGCCTAACTTAAAGGCATTAAAAAAAGTACTTATTGGGAGATAACCCAAAAGTTTTAGATGAGTCTTGGAGGTTATTACCCGCTCCTTATCCTTTTTATTTGCTTTTTGTGCCAAGAGTAACCTCTAATGAGAGAGAAGTAATGTTTGGGAAAGTTGTTGTCCCGAAACAGATTTTTGTGCTTCACCGTAAAAATTCGTGTAAAATCTCTGTACGTCATTTTGAGGCGTGAATTTTTGTGCTTATGGCCCAGGTTGTTATCTAACTTTCATTTGTTCAACATTTTTTGATTTGAGCAACAGAAGGTCTTCGAAAAAATTCGTCTTTACCTGCTGGTCCGTTTTGACAGATTTCTGCCATTTTCTGCATTTGCTTCTTGTTGGTTCCTTTTTGAGTTCTTTTGGGGAATTGAGCTTTTTGAGGGAAGTGCTACAGTAGCTAGTGTTTTAATGGAAGTTTTATTGGTGTTATAACTGAACCTAAGACTTATTATCTTGAGTGCACTAATGTTGCTAATAAAGATTGTGTGAAGTTTTGTATGAAGGAAAAATTTCAGGTGTATGGAAGGAATGAGTAATGAGATGAAGGATGGAATAAAGCTCAAGCTTGGGGATGCCACGTGTGTCACCCCAAGAAATATTCAAGAAGTACAAGCATCAAAGCTTGGGGATGCCCAAGGCATCCCCCTCTTCATCAATAAAAATCCCAGGTTTCTTCCAAACGCTTCATTTTTATTGTTTCATGCACAGTTGTGTTGTTCTTGGAGCGTCTTCTTTTTCTTTTTCTTTTTCTTTTTGGTTTTGTTTTATTTGTTTTCTTAGTTTTCTGAATAAATTGCTTGGACCCCCTCTTTCATACATTGGTTTTCAAATAGTTTGGTTTGGTTTGGAAAAGAGTAGGAAAGTTCATGCTTATGTGGTAAAGAGAGCTTGTTTTGACTGTGGCCTATGCTTTGTCATGCCATGCTTGATATTATTTTGGCTTTATGCTTAGTATTCTTTGTTGTAGCATTACTTGTTATAAACAATTGAGATTGCTTAATGTGCCTTGGATGAATCATGCGTTGTTTTAGCATATTAAAGCATAGTATAGTGGTATTCTCCTTTGATGCTTTATTTGGGTTGACTTGGCGCATGCTCACACCATGTTATGACTATCTCAAGTCACCATAGCCTTTATGATCCTTTAGTTTTCAACTTGTAGTATCACTTTATGCTTTGATCAATGATGTTTTGTCGCTCTGCATGATTATGGCCATTATTACTCTCTTAGTTTGTCGCTCCCAGTCTTTTGCTAGCCTCCACAACCAAGTATGAGTTCCACTCATGCATCCAACTCCCTAAACCAAGTTATTCCAAAGAGTCCACCATACCTACCTATTAGCTTATGCTATTCCAAGTATATTCATGCTTTTGTTTACCTTCCAAATTAAACTTGTTATGAGAAAACTAGTGATTAAAGCTCTCACGAACTTGATGGCACACTTTACTTTTCTTGCCCTTAATGAATTTGAACCATTGTGTCGTCTATGTTGTATATGCTTGCACTTATTTGTTGCGAATTAGCAGAACCATGCTGTCATGGGGAACACTTTCAACATTGCGCGGGTACTTGTACCTAGTTGATATCATGCTCTTTTGTATATGGATGTCGTCCGTGTGAAATGAAAGGGGAGCTTGTAAGTCCATGGAGTTATGTATATGTGTTAGAGAAACGCCTGGGTTGCTGGTCTAATCCATGCTGACATGGTGGAAACCTGCAGCGTAACCATAATGAGCTGTCTATGAAGCATTCTTCTTATAAAAAAAGAGTCCTATATTGAGAAAAAAGAGAAAAAGAGAAAAAAGAGTTTATGAAAAGAGGAAAGAGAGAAAAAAGCACCATATTCCCATGGTAAATAATAAGATTGCCGATATGCTCGTTGTCTGCTTGCCTTGTCATTTTGATATGGGGATACTTTCGTATCATCGGGCAAGGGGTACCCCGTTGGCGGTTCTCTATGATACACATGTACTTACGATGACAAGAACTTACCGGTGACTAAACTTGAGTAGCATGAGGAGCGACCCTCGTATACAAGGGACATGAGATTTCTGAGTTATACTTCGTCAAGCATGTAAACAATAGTTTGTTCACTTTAACCTTAATCATTTCAAGATGCTTATGATAGGGGCAATGAGAGCTGAAAGCTATAACTACCATAATTTTTGGAAGCTCTTTATGAAACTTGAATCCCTACTTCCTTCTATGAAGGCCTTTCTTCCACCATTATATTGAGTCTCCACCTTCTACCTTTATGCACCTACTTTGAGAGCATAGTGGCCATTCTTAGTTCTATGTGCATTGTCCCAAGACTAGTTGATTGATGCATAACTTGATATTGCTTGTTTTAAACTATTTGTATCTAGTCACTCTTATGAACTTTGAAGGTGTCCTATGCATTTATATTTGCTACTCTATGAGGGACAAGATGAATACTATTATGCTATGTTTTCTTTATGTGAAACAAACAAACGTCTTGCAAAGCATTGTTATTCATGAATCTTTTGTTTGTGCCTTTTCATGTTGCAACTTAGTTGCTTTGTCTTATTGCTAGAACTTTATCTTTCATGTTTTGATTGAAGTACTATGATCCCAGCTATCAATGTTTAACAAATACTTTGATCAAGTTTATGATGGTGCATGTCACCTCAAAAATTATTCTGTCTTTTTATCACTTACCTACTCGAGGACGAGCAGGAGTTAAGCTTGGGGATGTTGATACATTGCAAATGTATCTATAATTTTTGATGTTCCATGCTTGGTTTTATCTACTTTCTTGTGTTTTGTTCCAACTTTGGAGTAGTGTTCATATGATTTCTTGGACTAACCTATTAACAAGATCCCACAGTGCCAGTTGCCTGTTTTCTGCTGTTTTTGGTTCCAGGAAAGTCAGAAAATGAATATTCTCAGAATTGGACACGACAAAAGCCAAAGTTCCTATTTTACTAGAAGACTCACGGAGCCAGAATACGAGACGGAGGAGGGCCAGGGCCTGGCCACCCCCAGGCGCGGGCTAGCCCTAGCCGCACCACCAGGTGGTGTGGGCCCCCTGGCCGGCCACCGACCTTGCCTCTTCGCCTATAAGAAGCCTCCCGATGCATAAACCCTAAATCATCAAGCCTCCAGCCACAAAAAGTTCCACAGCGCCGCCGCCACCGAAGGGGAGATTCGGGGGACAGAAAGTCTCTGTTCCGGCACCCTACCGGGACGGGGAAGTGCCCCTGGAGCCATCTCCATCAATCTCCATCACCATTGCTGATTCCCATGATGAGGAGGGAGTAGTTCTCTCTCGAGGCTAAGGGTTCTACCGGTAGCTATGTGTTCATCTCTCTCTATGCATGATCTTATTGAGATCATGAGCTTGTAATCTATAGATCTACCTTGCTACTCAAGTGCTTTAATAGATCTCTGCTCTCCCCATGTGTGTGAAGTTGACAGTGTGCACACCATGGTGGCACTTAGGCTAGAGATTACAAATACTTGTTATGAGTTATATTTGGAGTTAGATGTCTTTATGAAATTGTGGTGTTTGTTGGACTCATCTAGTACTCAAGGTGACAGTGTGGGGTTTTCTAGATTGGAAAGATGAACTTTGAGGTGTGCTGTTATAGCCCTACCATGGATTAGAGTGTCCAACCGGAGAGTAGTTAAGAGTAGTATCATAAAGAGAAGATATTTATATGAGAGTGTTCACTAGTGAAAGTATGATCCCTAGGCCTTATTTCTAAGCATTGATACACCATTTGCAACTAGATCTGTTACATGTTTGCTTGCTTCTATCTTTATTTCAGTTTGCCTTTAGTCTTTTCCACGCCATTAAGCTATCTTCTATCACTGTTACCACTTATAGTTATCCATACCACTTGTATTTCACTATCTCTTCGCCGAACTAGTGCACCTATACACCTGACAAGTGTATTGGGTGTGTTAGGGACACAAGAGACTTCTTGTATCTTGATTGCAGGGTTGCTTGAGAGGGAATTCCTTTGACCACTTCCTCCCTGAGTTCGATATACCTTGGGTGAACCACTTAAGGGAAAACTTGCTGCTGTTCTACAAACCTCTGCACTTGGAGGCCCAACAACTGTCTACAAGAATAGAAGTGCGTAGACATCAGACCACAAGGGAGGCCACTGGGGGGCTACCTTGTGGGCTGCTCCGTAAGCCCCTTGTGGGACGTATGTCTGGACACCGCCTGTCCCGCTGACCTATATGGGGCTCGCCCGCTGGGGCAGGGTGCCTTCATGAGCCGCCGCATAACCCTCTCGAGGAGAGGTTTATAGGGCAGTGCGTGTTGTTGGGGTCCTTGGCAAGTGCCTCGCGAGGGTTTTCAACACCAGTGAATGTGGGTGTCTTATCGCTGGAGTTGGCTTTTAAGTTTAGTGCTCGACACTTTAGTTCCTAGGTTGTCGGGTAATGACCCCTTCAAGCGCCAGGTACCATGGGTGAGTTGACTTATTGCTGAAACCGTCCCTCTCGAGCGCTAGGGACCGTGGGTGAGTTAACTTACCACCTGGAATGGCCTGTAAGTTCAGAGCTCTACACTTTAGGCCCTAGGTCGGCAGACGGTGGTCCAGCAGTATACACCATGAAGAGGATTGTAAAGACAAAAGACACATGCGGCCGATTCCCCTGCGTATGTCGCATGAGGGTCACAAGCTCCAGGGACCGTGGGTGAGTTGACTCATGGTCGGAACTAGTCTGAGAGTTTAGAGCTTGACACTTTAGGCCCTGGGTTATGGCCCGGCGGTAGACACCATGGAGAGGGTCGTAGAGCGCAAAAAAGGGTACGCGAAAGGAGCTCCCTTCCCGTGATGCACGAGGGTCCCAAGCACCAGGGACCGAGGGTGAGTTGACTTATGGCCGGAACTAGTCCAAAAGTTCAGAGCTAGACACTTTAGGCCCTGGGTTGCCAGGAGGTGGCCCGATGATAAAGACCGTGCCCCGCCCCCCACTCACGAGGCACCTATCGAGGAGTCCCAGCCGTGCGCAGCTTGTGAAAAACATTGCTCTCGAAGAAAAACCAGCAGCAGTGTTGGCACTAGGCACAAAATCCAAACAAGTAAGGGCCAAATAGGTCCAAATTATTACAACGCCGTTGTGTCTTGCACGGGGGCTTGCGAGGAATTAGGCTGCAGAGGATGAGAGTTTAGAGCGTCATCTTCAAAAGAGGGGCAGGATGCTGGCCGCCCCTGTGCGTGAGGAGGGAACCCGTGACCCACCCGATGCCCGGTACCCCTGGACGCCCTTCAGGCATTGTCAGGGAAGGAGTTGGGATTGAGCGCGTGCTGGGTGCAGTCCACGGGAAGCCAGGAGTTTCCGCGCCTGCGCCACCCTCATGAGCCCCGCGGGTGTGGACGAGGGCTGGGCGAGCTTGAACCGAGAGTCCTTGGTGCTAGTGGGCGACAGCTGCAGTGTGACCCTCATCAGGTGGGTACGATGCGGTGGCCTTCCTACTTGCCAGGGCATTTTCCTAGGTCATCATCTACTTCTTCCTCGAGGTACCCCCGACATAGTCGAGAGCGTCCACGTCCTTTGGGTAGGCGCCAGCTGCGATCTTGTAGGCGTGCTCGAGAGAGCGCAAGGCTTTCTTTTTGTAGCATCGGATGGTGATGACTTCCCCGTTACCTCCCGGCATCTTTACGATGTTGTATACGTGGTGAGTGGCTGCCATGAACTTGGCAAGGGCGGGGTAGCCCAAGATGACGTTGTAAGGGAGGCTGATGTGTGCCACGTCAAAGTCGATGAGCTCCATTCGGTAGTTGTGGCGACACCCGAACGTGATGGAGAGGCGCACTTGGCTGATGGGGGTGGTAGTGTCGTCCGTGACCTCGGAGAACGGCATGGTTGGCATCAGTCGATCGTATGGTACTTGCAGCTTTGTGAACGTCTCGGTGGAGATCACGTTCAGTCTGACGCCACCATCAATGAGTGTCTTGGCGACTGCAATGTTGTTGATGGTGGGCGTGCAGATCATGGGGAGGGCTCCCACAGCCTTGGTGGAGGTAGGGTGGTCCTCTACGTTAAAAGTGATGGGATACTGCGAACACTTGAGATTCGGGGACAGTCCACCGGGCCTGGTGGCGGCGACCTTACGAGTGAGCTGCTTGAAGTGCATGTTGGACGCCGGGGCCCGGGAGCCGTCGAGGATGCAGGCTATGGCACCCCTTGGGTCCTGATAGCTCCTAGTGCTCCCCTCGACCATCTCGTGGGCATGGGGAAGCTGTTGGGCGACGTTGGCCTGCTATCCAGCATGGTGTGCGCCCTGGCCACCGTGGTTGTTGTCCCAGCACCCTCCGCCTCGGTTGCCCCCGTGGTTGTGGTCGCGCTCACTGTCCCATCTTACCTTCCTATGGTTGTTGCGCTGGTCGTGGACCTTCTTGAGTTTGTAACAGTCATTCGTGGGGTTCCCCCTATGGAAGACGAAGTACAACTGGTCATCGCGCTCCTTCTCACCTCCACCCTCATGAGGGCTCTTCCTCTTGGGCTCGGCATCAAGGATGGCGGTAGGCTTTCGCTTGGGGTCCTTTCTCGCACTCTTGGAGGCGCTCAAGGGCTTGGGGATACCCTCTGCCTCGGCAAGGCCGAACATCCGCCCCGCCTCGACCTTGATGTACTTATCTTCCATGATAGACAGTTCAGCAGCCGTGGTGAGGTTCTTGCCTCGGATACCGATCATTTCCCTCATGCGAACGTCCTTGACCCTCTCTGATAAGGTGGTGATGACGTTGGAGTCCAAGATCTTTGGGATTTGTTACGGATCTGGATGAACCTCTTGAAGAACTTGAAGAGGGTCTCATCGGGCTGTTGCTGGACCTAGCGAAGGTCATAGTAGACGAGCGGTCGCTCGTAGGTCCCCTTGAAGTTGGCGATGAAGAGCGAGCATAGGGCCACCCATGAGTCGATGGATTCCTCGGGAAGGTTCATCAGCCAGGTCCTGGCCACGTCCTTGAGGCTCAGGAGGAACCAGTTCGCCATGACGCGGTCATCGCCTCCCGCCGCCTCGATGCCCATGGTGTAGAGCTGCAAGAACTCGTAGGGGGCCGCGGTCCCGTCATAGCATGACGGTATCTCGGGGAAGAACTTGTGCGGCCACTCCACCCATCGAATCTTCCTGGTGAAGGCGAGGCACCCATTACCCTGTACCTCCTTGCCGCTGGCGAGGGCCGCCCGGTTCTGCCACCCTGCCGCGACGATCTCTTTGACGATGCGGTCCTCCCGCTCACGAGGGTGTGCGGCGACCGTGCTAAAAGGGAAATGGATGTCTCCTAGATGGGGGGTGAATAGGCGTTTTAAAATTATTACGGTTTAGGATCTAATAAATGCGGAATAAAACTAAAATTTATTTTATCAAGCCAAAACCTATATCAACTAGGTTCACTAAGTGCACCAACAACCTATACTAAGAAAGAAAAGCAACAAGGTGATAGCAAGATATAGTACTTCAAGCATGATGGCTATCACAATGTAAATTGCATAATTAAAGGGCTCGGTTGAGAGATAACCGATGGACGCGGAGACGATGATTTGTTTCCCGAAGTTCACTTCCAAAGAAGCTACGTCTCTGTTGGAGAGGTGCGGGGGCGCAATGTACTTCGAACGCCATAAATGTCTCACCTCGAGGTGTGGTGGCTCGATGCTCACCCAACGCCACACAAGGACTCACCCCAGGATGCGAAGGCACACATGTAGGGGTTCCGCGTATGAAAACAATAAATTTTTACCCTACGCCCATGAACCCCTGATGTTGCCAAGACCTATCTATTAGTAATACAGTAACGGGAGGGGCTTTTCGTGAACTTACCCTTGAAGACTGAAAAGCGTTGTCAATGCTCAGGAGAGCATGGTTGATGTAGATGAGCTGAAGCCGACCTCAAGGTCATGATGAAGTCCTCGCGCTCCCTTTGAAGGAAATATGCCCTGAGAGGCAATAATAAAGTTGTTATTATGTATTCCTTGTATATTATAGATGTTTATTTTGCATGCTATAATTTTATTGATAGGAAACATCAATACATGTGTGTTTAATAAACAAATAAAAGGTTCCTAGTTATGCCTCTCTTATAGACTAGCTTGTTGATTAACAAGATGATCAAAGTTTCCTGATCATGGACATTGGATGTTGTTAATAACGAGGTCACAACATTTGTGAAATGATGTGATGAACATTCATCCGAAGTATAGCATTACGATCAAAGTCATTATGTTTATATTCTATAACATCATACGAAGTAATCTTTATCCTTAGACCATGAGATCATGTTAATGGCTGACATCAGAAGAGTAACTTGATAACATCAAACGTCACACCGTAAAAGGGTGACTATAAAGGTGGGTTCAGATACTCCGAAGATGTCATGTTGAGGCTCATGGATCAAGAGTGGAATTTGTCAATCCCGATGACGGATAGATATACTCTGGGCCCTCTCGGTGATATCACATTAAGATAGCTTGCAAGCAAGTGATGTGATCACTAGAATGTTATATCACGAGAACGAGAAAAGAGTGCATGTCGGTAACGAGATCAAACTAGGTATTTGGATACTGATGATCGAATCTTGGACATGTAATATATCATGAGACAAAGGGATTAAATTACTAGCGTTAAAGGTTCTCACGATCACAGAAGTCATCGTTGAATGTGCAGGAGTCAGTATGGATCTCTAGGTCCCGCTTCTGATTATTGATTTGAGAGGAGTCTCAATCATGTCTGCATTATTCGCGAACCGTAGGGTGACACACTTAAGGGTTTCCAAACACCATTTTGGAGCACATATGTTTCAGACGAAAGAATTGCAAAGCACTGGAATTATTTCGATGGAAACATGAATTGTTTCGGGTGAAATTGCAGAAACTAGTTCTGCATGTGATATTGAAATGTTACAAGGGGTTTTATGTGAATGTTTTTTAATTAAAGTAACTAACAAAATTCTGAATAAAATAAATAAAAGAGTTTTATTAAAAGAGAGTTGCATTAAATTTGGTGGAAATTTAATGCATGTGAGTGGAACTTTGGGTGGAGGCTAAATTGATGTGAGTGGAGCTTCCACCACATGAATGAGGAAGATGTGCGGGCACCCCCCATGGGTGCCGGCCATGGTAGGGTAGGATCCCCCCTCTCCTCCCTCACAAAGCATACCTCCTTGTGAAGGATCTCTCTCCCCCTCTAGATATATATCCCCCATGGTCTCGGATTAGCGAGATACATGTTCCCGGTGGCATTGCGTCTGGAAGGAGTTGCTGCTTTCGCTGATTCGTTGGAGCGAGGAGGTGGAGGTTGTTCGATGGCCTGAACGTGTGTGCGAGGACGGATGCGCTGCTGATTTGTGGCGCTAGGACTTCCACGCGATCTTGAGATCGGCAAGCGTATGACTACATCATCCACGAGTTCCAACTCGTTAACAAAACTCTGTTATCTTCGAGGGTAAGTTCTCTATGGATGTATATCATATAATTCTCATCGTAGGAATTTTTTGTTTTATATGCTACGAACCCAACACCCTTGGATCCAACGACTTGAGTGCCTCAAGTGCGACACCTCGCGGGGAGTTACACATGTCCGGTGCCTGACGATGACTCCCGCTTCCTGATCTAGCAACAGTTGCGGAAGTAGAGCTCCTGGATCTGAATCCCGCAGCGCGACGGCGCTCCACGGTGAAGATGTCTCTCGTTCACGCGGTCCGAACTTGGAACCATGGTCACGAGAGAGAGAGGGAGAGAGAGAAAATATCAATTTGAGGTCCTCCCAAAAGTGAGAAGACCTTTATTGATTATTGGGTGTATTTATCTGGCCAAATACCCCCACTATATATAGGGGGAGGGGAGGTACTACCTCCCTCAAAGTCCCGGGGTGGGACTAAAGGAGAGGAGGGGGAGGGGAGGCCGCCGGCCACCCTAGTGGGCCCCGCACGGGCGGGGGGGGAGGGGAGGGGCTAGGCCTAGCCGGACACCCCCTTGGCCCCTTCTCCCTCTCTCCTTTCCCTAATGGGCCCTCTCCCCTCCGGGAATTGGCCCATTAAGCCTTTTGACCTTTTAAATTGATTTTCTCTTTATTAAATAATTATAAATAAATGATTAAATCAATATTTAACATTCATTCACATATTATCCAACCTCCATGGTTATGGAACATTTCCACATCCACTCCGGACATCCTCCGGACTTACCGAAACCCTTCCGGTTTTCTCTCTACTATTCTTCGGTGATTCTACCGATCCTATAAACACTCTCTAAGAATCATCAAGCCCTTACGCGTGATACCCCACAGTTCGGGAACACTCCAGACATGGTCGGGACACTCCCGCACCAATGATCGATAGAGGGACCTGGATGGCCATGTGACCCCTGTGCGCTCCATGAAGATCTTTCGTCGTTTGAACTGGGACAAACGTGTCTTATTCCCTTTGTCTCTCAATACTTGCGTTGCCCGAGATCTGATCAATGACATCACCATGTCGTCTTCAATCTCGTTACCGAACAACGCTACTTTGCTCGTTCCGACAAGTGATATCCCCGTGATCAAATCACACGCTGCGCAGCTATTGGATATAACTTCTCCGAGTGGGACCTTGAGTATCTTCCCGTCACATGGACAGACAAATCCCGCTCTTGACATATATTGCCTCTACGGTTTCCTCCGAGTACCTGAACACACCTTTATAACCACTATTTTACCAAGTGGCGCTTGATGCTATCAAAGCACTCTCGGGAGACGGTGATTGATATAGCCTCACGGTCTAAGGAATAGTCTACGAGGATCCATTTCTAATCATCATAACTTGAACTTCGTGACATGATCAGGTCACGATGTTTAGGTTGAGTATTGGTTCATCATCTCATTATCGGAATGAGTTGACTCCATTTCCAACTGGCATAAATGCCACATGATCAGGAAACATGATCATCTCTTGACCAATGAACTAGTGACTAGAGTTTCACTAGGAACCCCTGGTTGTTTGTATATCACACGTGTATTGATGTTTCCACTCAATACAGTTATAGCATGATATAAAACTTAATCATAAACTATATGAAATATGATAATAGTCCATACTACTATTTGTCTCTAGGGCATATTTCCAACAACACAACTCATCGACGTCACAAAAGGCTCGCCCTATTCTCCCGTGAGCTCTCTACAAATGCCTACTCACGCTCCACTATGGGACACTTGAGGGCGGTCATTGAACCCGTACAAGGCTTGGGGCAATCTCCGCAACTCAATTGGAGGGCTCCTAAGAAATGCCACAAAGGCTCCACGATGCCACAATAGGCCACAAAGCTTGAGGAATCTCCACAACTCAATTGGAGGCCCCCAAGAACACACCACAACTCAATCACAACCATCTAGGGTTCCAAGAACCCAAGAGTAACAAGCCCAAGAGCTTGAACTCGCCGAATCTCCAAGGAGAACTCAAACCTATGCACCAAATGCAAGAGGCAAGTCCTTCACTCTCAAATTCCACCAAATCTACAAAAGCTATTGGGGGAACAAGAGAGGAAGAACACAAGAGGAGAACACAAAACTCTCCAAGAAGGGATTTGGTTTGGTGGGGTTGTAGATCTAGATCTCCTCTCTCAAATCCCTCAAAAAGATGCAAGAATCATAGGAGGGAGGAGGGGAGAGGGAAATCTCTTCAAAGTCAACAATGGAGGAGAGAGAGAGAGTGAAATAATGTCCAAAAGAGCTAACCCCACGAGGAGGAAGAGGAGCTCCTTTTAAAGGGCTCCCCGATCTGCCCGTTAAGCACAGAATCATGCACAACCGGTAGTATCGGTGGGTGGCCGGTACTACCGGTGGCACCCATCCAACGGTCCAAAACAATGATGCAATCGAACACAAAAACGATCACGGCCAGTACTACCGCCGTCCATCGAAACTTCCAGCGGGGATGGTACTACCGCCCGAAATACCGATGCAAGTTCCATATAGCACGCACCAAAACAGAGAGGGTACTGAATCAAAATCAGGATTTCTGGAAGTTAGGCTACCGGCGGCAAAATCCTAGCGGTACTACCAGTGGATGGCTGGAACTTCCGGTCAAGACAAAACTCTAGAAGCAAAACTGCCATAAAATTTGCATCCGAACTCCAAACGAGATGAAACCAATTTTGTTGAAAAGATAGCGACGTGTAGAATCCATGGTGTGGATCTGGAAAATATTGGGTATCACCATGGGAGAAAATACCATGCATATATATGTGAGATATCTCCCATGGCGTGGAGCCAAAAAAACCGCAAGATCAAAAACGCAAAATAGGATATGCAAGGGAAATCCGTTTTTGATGAACTAGAGCTTGTTATGAAGATAACCACAAGATCTAGATCCTCACATGGACAAGAACCAACAACAACCAACAAATAGCATGCAAGAATGCAAAGGTTTGAGCTCTCTCCGAAAGATACGGTCGAGCTACTCACTCGAGAGCGCCTCTTGATAGTACGACTATCTATCCTAAACCCGGTCTCCCAACACTACAAGAGACCGGTAAAATAGAAAACATATCAAGATCATACCTTTGCCTTGAGCATCCCACTTGAGCATGATGTAGCTGATCTTGTCACCTTCAAAATGGAACATCTTTCTTGATCGCTCTTGCTCGCGCTTTGCTTGATGAAGACTTGCGACTTGCTCCCCCATACTCCATGGGTAAACCTCTTCATTGAACTTGTATTCATCACTCCATGATCCCCGAGGATGGCAAGCTTCAAGCATGAGATCTTCTAGAGATGACACACCTTGAGATTGCCCTTCATTTCTTGATGATGTCTTGAAGATAGCCATAAGGAACTCCATCTTCTTCTTCTTCTTCAAGATTCTAATGGGCACAAAGCCCTTGGACATTGCTTCTTCTTTTTAAACCTTGAAACCAACACATGGTTCAAGTGATGCCAATGGACAAACCTACAAGTGAAAATCAATTTGCACATTAGTCCATAGAGATTGTCATTAATTACCAAAACCACACATGGGGGAATACATGCCCTTTCACACGCGAATAGCCGCCAGAGGAGGAGAGACGATCTAGTAGTTGTGTCCCGGCCAGGAGTTAGTGTCGCTGGTCTTGGGAACCCTGCTGGAGCTCGGGAGCGGCTGTTAGGCTGGCGATGTCGAGGTGAGCCGCTTGCACCACTTCACCTGGCCTGGTTCCGCTGCAGGGTGGTTGATCAGCTCATGCACCATGCGCTTGGCGGCCTCTGGCGTAGGCTGGTTGATGACCCACAAGTATAGGGGGGTGTATCGTAGTATTTTCGAGGGAAGTGAAACCCAGTTTATTGATTCGACACAAGGGGAGCCAAAGAATATTTATAAGCCTTAACAACTGAGTTGTCAATTCAGCTGCACTTGGAAACAATCTTGCTCATAGCAGTTTATCAGTAGCAACAGTTTTGTAGTAGGAATAGTAAAGTAGCAGTAGTAGTAAAGTAAAGACAACAGTAACAATAGCAGTAAATAGTAGGATTCGAGTGCGGTAGGCATAGGGATGGATGGACGGATGTTGCATGGACAAGACAATTCACATGGCAATCAGAACAACAGGCAATTGCAGATAAATAAGATAAAGCATCCAAGTACTAGATAATCCTAGGCATGTGTTCCATATATAGTCATACGTGCTCGCAATGAGAACTTGCACAACATCTTTTGTCCTGCCAGCCCGTTTGCAGTGGGGCCTCAAGGGAACTACTGGCAATTAAGGTACTCCTTTTAATAGAGCACCGGAGCAAAGCATTAACACTCGTGAACACATGTGATCCTCACACCAAATCCATTCCCTCCGGTTATCCCGATTTCTGTCACTTCGGGGCCATTGGTTCCGGACAACAACGTGTGTATACAACTTGCAGGTAAGACCATAAACAATACTATCATAATGGATCAATAACATGTTCAGATCTGAAATCATGGCACTCGGGCCCTAGTGACAAGCATTAAGCATAACAAGTCGCAACAAAGTCATAAAAGTACTAATAGAAGATACTAGGCACCATGCCCTAACAATCTGATGCCATTACATGAACTATCTCATCCAATCCCTACCATACCCATAGCCTACAGCGAGGGATTACTCACTCATAGATGGGGGAAACATGGATGGTCGATGGAGAAGCGATGGTGATGATGATGGCGATGATCTCCTCCAATTCCCCGTCCCGGCAGGGTGCCAGAACGGAGTTTCTGGTGCTGTTTCGTGGAATCTGGTAGTGGCGGCGGAGCGGAACTCCTTCTGGAAAAACGTCGACCCCCCTGAGTTTTTAGGTCAGAAGGCATCTTATAGGCAAAGAGGGAGACCGAGGGGGTGCAGGCGCGACCACACCCCTAGCGCGCCAGGTAGCCAGCGACCAGGTTGTGTGGCTAGGCCCTAGCCCCACTCTGTCTCATATTCTGGCTCCGGGAGTCTTCTGGTGAAATAGGATTTTTGGCTTTTGTCCCGTCCAATTCCTAAAATATTCATTTTCTGACTTTTCTGGAACCAAAAACAGCAGAAAATAGGCAGCTGGCACTGTGGCTCTTGTTAATAGGTTTGTCCAAGAAATCATATGAAAAGTACTCCAAAGTGTGGACAAAACATAAGAAAGTAGATAAAACCAAGCATTGAACATCAAAAAATTAGATACATTTGCAATGTATCAACATCCCCAAGCTTAACTCCTGCTCGTCCTCGAGTAGGTAAGTGATAAAAAGAAAGAATAATTTTTGAGGTGACATGCACCATCATAAACTTGATCAAAGTATTTGTAAAACATTCAAATCTAGGATCATAGTACTTCAATCATAACATGAAAGACAAAGTTCTAGCAATAAGACAAAGAAACTATGATGCAACATTAAAAGGCACAAACAAAAGATTCATGAATAACAATGCTTTGCAAGACGTTTGTTTGTTTCACATAAAGAAAACATAGCATAGTGGCATTCAGCTTGTCCCTCATAGAGTAGCAAACATAAATGCATAGGACACCTTCAAAGTTTATAAGAGTGACTAGATACAAATAGTTTAAAACAATCAATATCAAGGTATAAATCAATCAACAAGTCTTGGGACAATGCACATAGAACTAAGAATGGCCACTATGCTCTCAAAGTAGGTGTATAAAGGTAGAAGGTGGAGACTCAATATATAGTGGAAGAAAGGCCTTCATAGAAGGAAGTAGGGATTCAAGTCTCATAAAGAGCTTCCAAAAATTATGGTACTTAATGGCTTTCAGCTCTCATTGCTCCTATCATAAGCATCTTGAAGTGATTAAGGTTAAAGTGAACAAACTATGGTGTATATGCTTAACGAAGTATAAGTTGGAAATCCCATGTCCCTTGAATACGAGGGCCGCTCCTCATGCTACTCAAGTTTAGTCACCGGTAAGTTCTTGTCATTGTAAGTACATGTGTATCATAGAGAACCGCCAACGGGATACCCCTTGCCCGATGATACGAAAGAATCCCCATATCAAAATGACAAGGCAAGCAGACAATGAGCATCTCAGCAATCTTCTTATTTACCATGGGAATATGGTGCTTTTTTCTCTCTTTCCTCTTTTCATAATCTCTTTTTTTTCTTTTTCTCTTTTTTCTCAATATAGGACTATTTTTTTATAAGAAGAATGCTTCATAGACAGCTCATTATGGTTACGCTGCATGTTTCCGCCATGTCAGCATGGATTAGACCAGCGGCCCAGGCGTTTCTCTAACACATATACATAACTCCATGGACTTACAAGATCCCCTTTCATTTCACACCGACGACATCCATAGACAAAAGAGCATGATATCAACTAGGTACAAAGTACCAATGCAATTTTGCAAGCGTTCCCCATGACAGCATGGTTCTGCTAATACCCAACAAATAAGTGCAAGCATATACAACATAGACGACACACTGGTTCAAGTTTATTAAGGGCAAGAAAAGTAAAGTGTGCCATCAAGTTCGTGAGAGCTTTAATCACTAGTTTTCTCATAACAAGTTTAATTTGGAAGGTAAACAAAAACATGAATATACTTGGAATAGCATATGCTAATAGGTAGGTATGGTGAACTCTTTGGAATAACTTGGTTTAGGGAGTTGGATGCATGAGTGGAACTCATACTTGGTTATAGAGGCTAGCAAAAGACTGGGAGCGACCAACTAAGAGAGCAATAATGGCCATAATCATGCAGAGTGACAAAACATCATTAATCAAAGCATAAAGTGATACTACAAGTTGAAAACTAAAGGATCATAAAGGATATGGTGACTTGGGATAGTCATAACATGGTGTGAGCATGTGCCAAGTCAACCCAAATAAAGCATCAAAGGAGAATACCACAATACTATGCTTTAGTATGCTAAAACAACGCATGATTCATCCAAGGCACATTAAGCAATCTCAATTGTTTATAACAAGTCATGCTACAACAAAGAATACTAAGCATAAAGCCAAAACAATATCAAGCATGGCATGACAAAGCATAGGCCACAGTCAAAAACATGCTCTCTTTACCACATAAGCATGAACTTTCCTACTCTTTTCCAAACCAAACCAAACTATTTGAAAACCAATGTATGAAAGAGGAGGTCCAACCAATTTATTCAGCAAACTAAGAAACCAAAGCAAGCAAAAAACCAAAACGAAAAAGAAAAGAAGACGCTCCAAGAACAACACAACTATGCATGAAACACTAAAAATGAAGCGTTCGGAAGAAACCTGGGATTTTTATTGATGAAGAGGGGGATGCCTTGGGCATCCCCAAGTTTTGATGCTTGTACTTCTTGGATATTTCTTGGGGTGACACGTGTGGCATCCCCAAGCTTGAGATTTATTCCATCCTTCATCTCATTACTCATTTCTTCCATACACTTGAAATTTTTTCTTCATACAAAACTTCACACAATCTTTATTAGCAACATTAGTGCACTCAAGATAATAAGTCTTTGGGTTCAGTTCAAACACCAATAAAACTTCCATTAAAACACAAGCTACTGTAGCACTTCCCTCAAAAAGCTCAATTCCCCAAAAGAACTCAAAAAGGAACCAACAAGAAGCAAATGCAAATAATGGCAGAAATCTGTCAAAACAGACCAGCAGGTAAAGACGAATTTTTTCGAAGACCTTCTGTTGCTCAAATCGAAAAGTGTTGAACTAACGAATGTTAGATAACAACCTGGGGCAGAAGCACAAAAATTCACGCCTCAAAAGGACGTATAGAGATTTTACACGAATTTGTACGGTGAAGCATAGAATCTGTTTCGGGACAGCAACTTTCCCAATCATTACTTCTCTCTCATTAGAGGTTACTCTTGGCAAAAAAACAAATAAAAAGGATAAAGAGCAGTTATTACTGGTAATAACTTCCAAGACTCATTCTAAAACTTTTGGATTATCTACCAATAAGTACTTTTCTTTAACGCCTTTAAGTTAGGCATGATAGTTTGAGAGGATGCTCACATAAGAAATATGAATTAAAGTAAAAGAGAGCATCAAAAAGCAAATTCAAAACACATTTAAGTCTAACCCACTTCCTATGCATAGGAATCTTGTATGCAAATAAATTCGCAAGGAACAAAGTGACAGGCATAGGAAGATAAAACAAGAGTGACTTCAAAAATTTCAGCACATAGAGAGGTGTTTCAGTACCATGAAAACTTCTACAACCATATTTTCCTCTCTCATAATAATTTTCAGTAGCCTCATGAATAAACTCAACAATATAACTATCACATAAAGCATGCTTTTCATGTTCTCCAAAAACATAATTTTTATCAAGCTCAAAAATAGTGGGATTAAAACCTTCAAACCCACTTTTAACAATTCTATAACAAGATGACTGATCATTCAATATAGGACCATCGTCTAGAGCTTTATCATAAACAATTTGTAAGCAAAACTCTTTAGTACCATGCATCTCGAAGTTAGGCACAAATAAAGGATTATCATAGATAACATGAGCATAACATTCATCCTCCTTTGGTAAGCGTGGGGGACAATCAAATAATGTAAGGGATAAAGAGTTACTCTCATTAGAAGGTAGGCATGGGTAGCTAATCCATTCTTCCTCCTTTTGTTCATCACTCTCCTCCTCTTTTTCATCTAATGAGCTTTCACGTTCATCAATTTCTTCTTCCATAGGATCCTACAAGGCATTAGTCTCTTCCATTTGTGGAAAGCATCTATTAATATATTCAAGAATATAGCCATTTTCTTCCTTGTAATTATCAAAGCAAAATTTAAGTATATCATAAACCTCATGTTTATAAGGTGAATCATCAATATTTTCAAGCAAACTAGCAAGTTCAAATGCACCCTTCTAAGCAATAAATTCCTTAATTTGTTCCATATCATAAAAGTCATAATTTCCCTTAACATAAGAAGATATGGTGACATTATCATTATACTCACATTAAAAAGGGAGGTGTTTATACCTCTTACAGCAACAAGATTTATCAAAGCAATAAGTAACATTATAAGTAGAGCACACGTTTCTAGCAATGGTATACAATTTATCAATTTCTTCCCATAAGTGTTTCCCTTTTTGTGACAAGCGGTGTTCCTTATAATAATATTTTTGATCTTCCGTGAACCCACCTTGCCAATAAGATTCAGTTTCAAAGAAACCAACCATTGATAAAAAGCATGATAAAGCAAGACAATAACAAACCAACGAAAATACCAACTAGAGTAGGAACTAATTTTTTTGTATTTTTGATAAAGAAATAAGCAAACAAGGCGGAAATAAACTAAGCTTGAACAATAGTGATTCCAAGTGGACTTGATAAATAAAGCTATGCTCCTCGGCAACGGCGCCAGAAAATAGTCTTGATGACCCACAAGTATAGGGGGTGTAACCCAATATTTTCGAGGGAAGTGAAACCCAATTTATTGATTCGACACAAGGGAAGCCAAAGAATATTTATAAGCCTTAACAACTGAGTTGTCAATTCAGCTGCACCTGGAAACAATATTGCTCACAATAGTTTATCAGGAGCAACAGTTTTGTAGTAGGAATAGTAAAGTAGCAGCAGTAGTAAAGTAAAGACAACAGTAACAATAACAGTAAACAGTAGGATTCGAGTGCGGTAGGCATAGGGATGGATGGACAAGCGTTGCATGGACAAGGCAATTCACATGGCAATCAGAACAAATGGCGATTACAGATAAATAAGATAAAGCATCCAAGTACTAGATAATTCTAGGCATGTGTTCCATATATAGTCATACGTGCTCGCAATGAGAACTTGCACAACATCTTTTGTCCTGCCAGCCCGTTTGCTTGCAGCGGGCCTCAAGGAACTATCGGCAATTAAGGTACTCCTTTTAATAGAGCACCGAGCAAAGCATTAACACTACGTGAACACATGTGATCCTCACATCAAAGCCATTCCTCCGGTTATCCCGATTTCATCGCCGGGGCCATTGGTTCCGGACAACAACGTGTGTATACAACTTGCAGGTAAGACCATAAACAATACTATCATAATGAATCAATAACATGTTCAGATCTGAAATCATGGCACTCGGGCCCTAGTGACAAGCATTAAGCATAACAAGTCGCAACAAAGTCATAAAGCACTAATAGAAGATACTAGGCACCATGCCCTAATAATCTGATGCCATTACATGAACGATCTCATCCAATCCCTACCATCCCCATAGCCTACAGCGGGGGATTACTCACTCATAGATGGGGGAAACATGGATGGTCGATGGAGAAGCGATGGTGATGATGATGGCGATGATCTCCAATTCCCCGTCCCGGCAGGGTGCCAGAACGGAGTTTCTGGTGCTATTTCGTGGAATCTGGTGGTGGCGGCGAAGCAGAACTCCTTCTGGAAAAATTTCAAACCCTCCTGAGTTTTTAGGTCAGAAGGCATCTTATAGGCGAAGAGGGAGACCGAGGGGGTGTCTAGGGCGGCCAGACCACCTTCGGCGTGGCTGTGCCCGGCCAGGCGGCCAGGTGGTGTGGCTGGGCCCCATCCCCACTCCGTCTCATATTCTGGCTCCGGGAGTCTTCTGGTGAAATAGGATTTTTGGCTTTTGTCCCGTCAATTCGAGAATATTCATTTTCTCGACTTTCCGGAACCAAAACGCGTAAAAAAGTAACCGCAATCAGTGGCTCTTATTAATAGGTTAGTCCAAGAAATCACTAGAAAATTACTCCAACGTGTGGATAAAACATAAGAAAGTAGATAAAACCAAGCATGGAACATCAAAAATTATAGATACATTTGCAATGTATCACTGGTCGGGGTGGCTGCAAGTGGACGCCGTGTGAGAGAGCGACGTGATGTCATGAGAGGAGAGCCAGGGTTCTCGTGAAGGGTGGATGGAGGATCCCTGCTCGTCCTCTGTCTAGGCCGGTGGCTCCTCGACGCCACGTCGCGGGGTCGGCTTAGTCTGTGCCCGCCTTGCGGCATGACGGAGAGCACACTTGGCCCTTGTCTCGGTGAGGGCCAACATGCCGGCAAAGTTGGCTAAGGTCTTCGAAACTCGCCTCAGCCCCCTACCTGGCGCACCAAATGTCAGAGAAGTGTCCCGTAAAGGAACAATGGGTCCAACAAGCCCTGGGTTCGTGAGGGGGTTGAACACGCGTTACGAGCTTCACAACAACGGCGAGGGCAGCGACGCACGAGCATGACAGAGAGGTTGACATAGGTTTTTTTACATAGGTTTGGGACCCTCGTGAGGAGGTAAAACCCCTACTCCTTCTTGGTTGTATTGCTCGCTTATGCTTCGTGAGGGTACAATGGAGAGCATATCTCTAGGGTTAAGGATCTCAGGGATCGACCCCCTCTCAGGGTAGGAGAAGGCCTACTTATATAGGGCGGTCAGACCTCTTCCCCCCAAACATTGGGGGGAAGGGTTTCCACAATGCCTGTCCTAGAGGACCCGATCCACTAATCTACTTTTGGTGAACTGGGTCTCGTCTCGGGGCGCTCTCTGGTCCTTGGTAAAGCAGGGACGCCTGGCGCTTTCCTTAACCACCCGGCGTATCCCATGTCCCCTTGGCACCAAAATGGCAAGGGATAGCCTATCTGCCGCCAGTGCCGCCAGTGACGACTGCAGCGTCTTTGCATGAGAAGGGACGGTCCACCCCCTCTTTTCCCATGCGACCCACCTTGCGCTAGCCGTTTCTGCGGGGATTTGTCCTCTTCCTTCCTTTCTCCCTGCAATTACAAGCATACCCCGGGATGTGCCTCGAGCATCCGAGGCCCGCGTAGGGAATTCGGGCCAAGCCTCACTCCCCCATGAGGGCGGTAGGTGGGTGGAACCGGGCGAGGTCCTTGTGGCGGTCACAGCCCCGGGCTTCCCTCCGGAGGCCTCCCGTTATCGCGTCTCCCCCTCTAGAGGGAGGCATGGCCCCACGGGAGGGCCCGTCGACCCGCGGGATCGTGGTACCCTAGGTGCCAAGACTCTGACAGGAGCTTAGAAAAATATACTATCATGGCGTAGAGTAACTACCGCTCGAAAAATATGGACGAAAAGTTGCGCAAAAATTACCGAAGTGAGCTGTTAACATGCTATTGTGGCCGTCGGATCAAAATCTAAGAGTCCAAAGAGGGGGAGCAATGTTCACGCGCTACATGTCCCTACGTGATTGGTAGAAAAGAGAAATCTACAGTACCTAAACGTCTACAGTAGCCGGAGCTCTCACATGCCCATGAATCGCACGTCCTTTTATATATAGTACAGAATACTCCCGCCGTTTCAATATATAAGATATTTTAGCTTTATAAAAAGAGTGTACCTAGATCCTTTTAGTGTGTAGTTTTAGATAGGTTTGAAATGAAACTACTACATATTAAAATGAGACTAGATACACTTCTTTTACAAAACTAAAATATCTTATATTTTAAAAGCGGAGGAAGTAATATATAAGTGGATGAAAGAACAAGGCCCGTTAGAACCCAACACGTTCTTGGCAGTTCAAGAAAGTCCACACCATATCTTCATTCTGTGTCTCTAACGCATCCGTGTAAAACCCAACACGTTCTAAAAAATGGCAGTTCAAGAAAGTCCACACCATATCTTCATTCTGTGTCTCTAACGCATCCGTGTTCTACTAGTTCCGTGTCTTGCTTTGCTAGCTTGTGCACGTCGGTTGAGATTGAGAAATTTAAGTGTTCCGCTCGAAGAAGGTACGTAGATACGAAGAAGACGCTCACCCCAGTCGAATCTTCCTGCACCTGCAGCCATGGATTATTACTGGCTGACTAGTTGCGGACTAGTTCGGTCCATCAGTCTTCTATCGAATAACTTATCGCAAGTTCGCAACAACAAAATGACCGCACATTTCAACGGCTTTGGCACTATTTTTTTTTATATATGTTTGACGTTAGCAGGACTAGGCTAGTTAGGACTATACTATATGTTTTGAGTACAAAAAAATGAAGAGAAATGCTCATTCTAATAGTTCTATAGCAACAAAAACTTACAAAAAGAAATTTAAACGAATCCAAAAGATTACTTAAAGTGAAGAATCATTACACCATGAGAGGCAAAAAAGGAAAAAAAAAAAGGAAGTATCCTACTCAAAACAGGATTTCGTCCCGCTATATAAATATAGCAACCACACGACGACTGCTAGGCAGCAGCACAAATCATAGGGGTTAACCTCAAGGGTGGCCCGTTCTTCATAGATCTCGTGGTCAAATTGATGGGAGGAAAAGGAAGAGGGTAGCGGAAGCGAAGACACACCTCGAGAATAACATGATGAACACACGCAAACACAACACGATACAAGGCCTATTGTTTCCTCCGGCGGCTACCGGTCCGATAGAATCCTCGCAAGGAGAGATATGTCAATGTGTTCCCGTCAATCCCAAGCGAAGAGGGAAGAACACCTTGGAGAGGGTCTTGACAACTTCACACACTGTTAGCGTCCACTTGGCCCAGCCCAGCACTCAGCCTACGTTCTGGACGTTCATGCGCTCACGGCCCAACTATAAAAAGAGAACCCACTCCATCCCAAAAGCCCGGACTGAAAGGAGGAAGGAATCTCTCCCTTATAAGGTGGGTGTGGCCTCCTTCCGTAGGCGAGGTGGGACTAAGCTCAAGCAACTTCACCAGTCAACAGGCCCCTAACATCCCATCCCCTGAGAAGCCCCTCAGGAAGGCATGTCGATGCTGGCTCTGATACCAGATGTTAGCGTCCACTTGGCCCAGCCCAGCACTCAGCCTACGTTCTAGACGTTCATGCGCTCACAGCCCAACTATAAGAAGAGAGCCCACTCCATCCCAAAAGCCCGGACTGAAAGGAGGAAGGAATCTCTCCCTTATAAGGTGGGTGTGGCCTCCTCCCGTAGGCGAGGTGGGACTAAACTAGTGTAGCCTCACCGGTCAACAGCAGCCTAACATCCCATCCCCCTGAGAAGCCCCTCAGGAAGGCATGGCGATCGCTAGCTCTGATACCAGATGTTAGCGTCCACTTGGCCCAGCCCAGCACTCAGCCTACGTTATGGACGTTCATGCGCTCATGGCCCAACTATAAGAAGAGAGCCCACTCCATCCCAAAAGCCCGGACTGAAAGGAGGAAGGAATCTCTTCCTTATAAGGTGGGTGTGGCCTCCTTCCGTAGGCGAGGTGGGACTAAACTCAAGCAGCTTCACCAGTCAACAGGCCCCTAACACACACGCACTCGCAAGATGAAGGCGTTGTACAACGATAGATGCACCATGCATAATCCAACGAGGTTGGTGACGATAGTCTATCCCCTTGTAAGGGGATGAGTCCAAACTAGAGAGATTCCATAAGGGGGTTGTATTCTAGTCTATCATCTATGCCTGGGGTTACAATAAGGGGTGGGGCTATATATATAGGCCAGCCACTTAAACAGGGGCAGTTTGGAGATAAAACTGGCGTTTGTAAGGATAAGAGGAGTACATGGGTCATGGCCCAGCCTTTAGGCACGCATGCCCATCACTTAGGACGGAGCCTCCTCGGTCGGGGAGGCGGAGACTCCTTCCTCATAGAGGCGGAGACTCCTTGGTATGGTAGGCGGAGAATCCTTCGTCTAGGAGGAGGAGACTCCGGGTGGACATTAGGAACTTGCAGCCGGTCGATAAGTGAGGGGTGGACGGAGACTCCATGGCTAGGTTGGCGGAGACTCCGGGCTAGAAGGGTCAGAGACTCCGGTGATGCGACAACTGCTTCTTCCTCCTTCTATTCCAAGCCACCATCTTGTCAGGCTTGATGCTCCGGGCTTCCTCCCTTGTCTCCGTACTTGTCGGTGAACCTATCATGGTCATGGTACGGAGTATGAAATAGTATACCATTCAATAGGGTAGGAAGTGGACTCGCGTAGAGGATAGGATTCACCTTTGGAGTACATGACGACTTGGCATAAGTTGAAGTGCATGATATGGCAACGACCATAGGTCGGGCTGTATCATCTCTTTAACATCCCAGGATTAGCACCTAGAAATAGATAGGACACCGATGTGTGCATTGCATTCATGTATAATAAAATCCGGAGAATTTTCGCGCAAAACTAAAGAAGCTTTAGAGGGATCAAGATCTCTCTTGCTCTGATGGAAACATCGGGGCAAGTGCGACTGATGACCCACAAGTATAGGGAGTGTATCGCAGTATTTTGGAGGGAAGTGAAACCCAATTTATTGATTCGACACAAGGGAAGCCAAAGAATATTTATAAGCCTTAACAACTGAGTTGTCAATTCAGCTGCACCTGGAAACAATCTTGCTCACAACAGTTTATCAGTAGCAACAGTTTTGTAGTAGGAATAGTAAAGTAGCAGCAGTAGTAAAGTAAAGACAACAGTAACAATAGCGATGAATGAGAGGATTCGAGGTAGGCATAGGGATGGATGGACGAGCGTTGCATGGACAAGACAATTCACATGGCAATCAGAACAAATGGCGATTACAGATAAATAAGATAAAGCATCCAAGCACTAGATAATTCTAGGCATGTGTTCCATATATAGTCATACGTGCTCGCGATGAGAACTTGCACAACATCTTTTGTCCTGCCAGCCCGTTTGCAGCGGGGCCTCAAGGGAACTACTGGCAATTAAGGTGCTCCTTTTAATAGAGCACCGGAGAAAAGAATTCACACTCCGTGAACACATGTGATCCTCACATCAAGGCCATTCCCTCCGGTTATCTTGATTTCTGTCACTTCGGGGCCATTGGTTTCGGACAACAACGTATGTATACAACTTGCAGGTAAGACGATAAACAATACTATCATAATGAATCAATAACATGTTCAGATCTGAAATCATGGCACTCGGGCCCTAGTGACAAGCATTAAGCATAACAAGTCGCAACAAAGTCGTAAAGCACTAATAAAAGATACTAGGCACCATGCCCTAACAATCCGATGCCATTACATGAACGATCTCATCCAATCCCTACCATCCCCATAGCCTACAGTGGGGGATTACTCACTCATAGATGGGGGAAACATGGATGGTCGATGGAGAAGCGATGGTGATGATGATGGCGATGATCTCCTCCAATTCCCCATCCCGGCAGGGTGCCAGAACGAAGTTTCTGGTGCTGTTTCGTGGAATCTGATGGTGGCGGCGAAGCGGAACTCCTTCTGGAAAAACATCGAACCCCCCCCCTGAGTTTTTAGGTCAGAAGGCAACTTATAGGCGAATAGGGAGACTGAGGGGGAGTCTGGGGCGGCCAGACCACCCCCTGGCGCGGCTTGGGCTTGCCCACGCGACCAGGTGGTGTGGCCTGGGCCCAGCCCCCCTCCGTCTCATATTCTGGCTCCGGAAGTCTTCTGGTGAAATAGGATTTTATGCATATTTTCCGGGATTTTTCCTGATAGTTGATTTTCTGCACAAAAAGTAGACACCAAGGCAATTCTGCTGAAAACAATGTCAGTCTGCGTTAGTTGCATCCAAATCACACAAGTTTAGAGGAGAAACAATAGCAAAAGTGTTCGGGAAAGTAGATACGTTTTGGACGTATCAACTCCCCCAAGCTTAGCCTATTGCTTGTCCTCAAGCAATTCAGTTGAAAACTGAGTGCGATAAAAGAACTTTCACGAACACAATTTCCTCATATGATGTATATATTCTCAGCATGTGATCAACTACTTAGACAATTCATAATAAGGAATATGCAACTAAGTTTACTTAATGGAATTGCAAACTATGAAGAGATTCCAACTCAAAAATAATAAGTAGCATGAAGCATAAACATAAGCAACATTACAATGCTCATAACAAGGTATGATAGAGTGGTATCTTGCTTGCCTTTGATTATGAATGCCAACGCACCTCTAAAGTTCAGGTGAAGGCTAGAAGTAAAGATATCAAAGATACAAGCATCAAAGTCATAACACAAATAATCAAGTAATGAGACAAGCACAAAGAATGACAACTATGCTCCCAAGAAAGTGCTCATAGAAAAAGTGGAGACTCAACAAGTAAAGGAAAAGGTTTTGAATAGTTTGAAAGGCTTCCAAATGCTGAAAGTATGGTACTCGTTAGCTTTGATCTCTCATTGCCCCTATCATAAGCATCTTTAAATGGTTAAGGTTAAAGTGACACAACTAAGAGGATATGCTTGACAAGTTATAAATCGAAGTCTCATGCCCCTTACTTACGAAGACCGATCCTCATGATACTCAATTTCAGTCACGAGTAAGCTCTTGTCATTGTAAGTATATACGTATCATAGAGAACCGCCAACGGGGTACCCCTTGCACATGATACAGGAGCTATCCCATAATCAAAATGACAAGGAAAGCAGACAATGAGCATCTCAGCGATCTTTTTATTTACTATGTGCATAGATTTTTATTAAGGATGCTTCATAGAATGCTCATTATGGTTATGCTGCAAGTTTCCACCATGATTAGGCATGGCTTAGGCTAGCGGCCCAGGCGTTTCTCTAACATACATACAAACTCCATGATATTACAAGTTCCACTTTTATTTCACACCACTGGGATCCATAAGCAAAAGAACATGATATCAATGAGGTACTAAGTACCAGTGCAATGCTGAAAACGTTCCCCATGATACATGGTTCTGCTAACTTGAACTTATAAAGCGCAAGCATATACGCAACAAAGACGGACGCAATGGTTCAGGTTTATTAAATGCAAGAAAGTAAAGTGTGCCATCAAGTTCGTGAGAGCTTTACTAACTAACTTTCTCATAACAAGCAAACATTTTATTTGGAAGAAAACAAGGCATATTGAATATGCACGGAAGTAGAAAATGATGCTAATAGGTAGGTATGGTGGACACTTTGGCAATATTTGGTTTTAGGGGGTTGGAAACATGAGTAAAACATACTCGGTGAAAGTGAAGGCTAGCAATAGTAAGGGAGCGACAAACGAGAGAGCAATAGCTTTCATAATCATGCTTGCAACAAAATAGGACTAATCATGGCATGGAAGTGATTCAAGATCCTCAAGGCAGAATAATTCATCGAGGCTTAACTGATTATTACAGTCATGTGCATGCGTGAGCATGTGCCAAGTCAATTCAAATGAAACATTCAGAGGAGGATACCACGGTGTCATACCAAGTTATGAATAGAGTAATACAAGCAAACATTCATAAGACATGCTACAAACTATTAGCAAGCTAGAACTAATCATACGAAAGCAAGAACTACTAAGCATCCAAAGATAACATACACCTTACACGAATAGACTAAGCATGCCCACAGTGATGAGTACATGTACAAAAATGAAAACAAATAGAGACCAGCCTTTTACCACGCCACAAGTTGTCATTAATCCTCATTATTGCTCTTCACTTGTGTGGCTTGAATAATAATATTAAACCAATATCCACTAAGGACTGCTGAACCTTGTAGCAAACTCACAAAACCAAAGAAAAACGACAAATATTTTTGTTGTTTTCGATTTTAAAACAAGAACCAAAAGGGAACAACAAGCAAAGCAAAATCTTTTTGGGTTTTTCGAATAGTTCAAAGAAAGCAAAAAGGGAAAAACAAACCAAGGCAAAAAGAAGAAGAAGCAAACCAAAGAGAAACAACAGAAATATTTTTGGTCTTTTTGTGTTTTTAGAAAGCAAAAGCGAAGAAAGAACGAAAACTAAAAAGAGAACGAAATATGAATATACAAAGTACCGACATAACATAATAGAGAGATGAGTGCGATGCCGGCGTACCTCCCCCCAAGCTTAGGCTTTTGGCCTAAGTGGGTATCAATCCCAAGCGGCCAGGATGACGTGTCACCGTAGTATGACGAGGAGGTACCCTCGTCCTGGTGCAAGCTCGAGTACGTCCCCCCGTAGTGTGCGGAGTAATCGTAGGAGGGTACATCCTCCTGGTGCTGCTCGTGGAAACCCAGCAAACGAAGTTGCTCGTCCACCTCATCCTTAGAGCACGACCATGGTCTCCTGTGAACACTAAACAAAGAAGACTGCAGCAAAGAGATCTCCCTCTCATCCCCGTCAGTAAATAGCATCCTATATACTAGACTGTCCAAATCAGAAGCAGTAGTGACAAAGTGATGAGTTTTCATAGCAACAAGGTCAAGCCTTTGTGGTGCCAATATAGTATCATTGGGGTCCACTAAAAGACCTAATGCATTGACCATACGCGAGGCAATGATGCCCCCATAGATAGGCCCCCTAGCAGCTAGGCGGCGAGCAATAAGCGAGCCAAGATTGTACCGAGTGTCATTGTTGAGCGCAGCAGCAAGGAAAGCTAAATGATAGTTGGAGATATTACTTGTGTTCTCCCTACCAAGTATGCTAGTAGCAAGATAATATGCAAAGTATCTAAGAGCAGGGAGCTAGATGTTTCTTATCTTTCCGCGTTGCGCCACAGGTCATCATCATTGGTCACCCCTCTGTAAAGCTCCAGCAAATCAGCGGGTCGCCCTTGAATTTTCTTCACGGTCCCTGTCATGCTTACACCTACAATACTGCAAAATCTTTCCAATGGCATGGTAAAGGGCAGATTATAAATTTTGAAAGAGACAGTTGACTGATAGGGCGTGTTAGTAAACGTGAAGCTCTCAACAAAGGTTTTGGTGAGCATAACATATTGCTCACTCTCGTCTTGCATATATGAGGTCAAACCAACCCTCTCAATCAGTAGCAAGAAATCATCAAGAATCCCTGCAGCTTGTAAGAAAGTAAAACAAGGAAAAGTAGATGGGTGAGCATCCCCATCATCCCTTTCATTATCAATACGAGTTGCAATGAGATCTTTGTTATATGATGGCCTAAACTGAGAGGCTGATCTTGAGGGCCTCGACCTCCTAGGTGCATCTCTCTCAAATATCTCTCCAAAGGTATGGTTGTTCATGCTTGGTATTCTGAAATTTAAACACCTATTAAACAAGTGATTGCAAAGTGAATAAAATGAAGGATTCTACTCATAGGGAATTGTAAGAGGCCTAAACATGGATCAAAACTATATCTCTACGCATCAAACAAGCTTACAAGCTCTCATAACCTATCACCTACAACAGCAAAATACTCAAGATATAATCCACTAAACACAAATCTACTAGGACAAGGGGAGGAGTCACATACCAGGGAACAAGTGCTCCAAATTTCAGCAAGAAAGATGGGCTAAGCAAGGAGATCGAAAAAAATCGAGAGCAAGCACAGCAAGAACGAGATTTTGAGCAATGAACTGGAGCTTACTCGGGAGAGAGAAGAAAGTGGCAGGTGAGAGACTTAATGGGGGCCAGGGGTGGCCCACACCATGGCATGGCGCCACCTAGGGCAGGCCGCGCCACCAGGTGGTGTGCCTGCCTGGTGGGTCCCCCTGGTACCTCCCAGGCACTCCTCTGCCCCTTTTTTCACGTAAAAATTTAATATGAATTTTCTAAAAAAAATCGAGACACTATTCTTGGGCATTTTTCAGGTATAGAAGAATGATTTTCTAATAGACAGATTTTTTTGAAAAAGATGCAAGGACAAAACAAAGCTAGAACTACAGAAGTTCTAAGACACTCTAACATGCAAGCAACTAACAACAAAAAGAAAACTAAATGAAAGCAAAACTAAAGTGGATAGAATAGAAGTAAGCGGAGATAATCACGGTGAAAACATTGTTTTGTTCAATGGAATCCTTTTGTTAACAAGGTTGATCATGTCTTATTACCAATTTTTTTTCATATGAGACAAAACTTTGTACTTTGTATTCCACTAATGATTATGTTACCGCAACCTTGATAGCAATGGTCCCAATCATAATAGTTTCAAAATTTTCTCTTGGTATGGGACAATATATCTCTCCAACTTGAATGCCCTCAACATGTTCAATTGAATTCAAACCATAAGTCCTTTCAATCTTCTTGGGGAAATAGACAGTATGTTCCTTGTCATTAACATTAAAGGTCACCTTTCCTTGATTACAATTAATAATAGCTCCTACAGTATTAAGAAACGGTCTCCCAAGAATAATAGACATATTATCATCTTTAGGCATTTCAAGCACAACAAAATCAGTTAATATCAAGCAATTATGAGCCACTTGAACAGGTACATCCTCACATATACCAACAGGAATAGTGGTAGATTTATCAGCCATTTGCAAAGATAACAAGTTGAAGTCTCTTATAGAGAGAGAAAGGCATAACACTAACTCCAGCTCCCAAATCACACAAAGCAGTCCTAACATAACTATTCTTAATAGAGCAAGGGATAGTTGGAATCCCTGGGTCTCCAAGTTTCTTTGGAACCTTACCATTAAAGGAATAATTAGCAAGCAAAGTAGAAATTTCTTCATTAGGGATCTTCCTTTTATTCGAGACAATATCCTTCATATACTTTGAGTAAGGAGGCAATTTAATAGCATCTGTTAAAGGAATTTGCAGAAATAAAGGTTTCATCCACTCACAAAACTTATTATACTGTTCATCTTCCTTTGACTTGTGTTTCTTATCAGGGAAAGGCATAGGTTTTTGGACCCAAGGCTCTCTTTCACTACCATGTTTCTCAGCAACAAAATCTTCTTGAGTGTATTTAATATTCTTAGTGTGTTTTTCAGGTTCTTCTTCAACTTTTTCTTCATTAGGAACTTCATTTTCTTCATTACCACTTTTAGTTTCTGCATCAGAAATAGATATACTATTAGGATCTATAGCAAGTTCAGAGGGTTCTACAACAGTTTTATGTTTCTTTTTCCTTTTCTTACGAGTAGAACCATACTTTCAGCATGTTGAGAAACCTACTCAATTCTTTTGGGATGCCCCTCAGGATATAGAGGATCCTGGGTGGCAGCACCACTTCTAGTTCTAATTTCATAAGCATGTTTTTCTTTAGCAGCATTAACTAGCAAGTCTTTTTGCACTTTAATGAGTTGATCTATTTGAGTTTGAACCATTTGAAAGTGTTTAACAATCATTTTAACATCATTAGAGGTTCTTTCCACAATATCTTTCAACTCAACAATAGCTCTAGTGTTTTCCATTAGATGATTTTGCACCCTTTTATTAAAATTATCTTGCTTAACGATAAAGATATCAAATTCTTCTAAGCATTGATCAGGAGGTTTAGAGTAAGGGATATCACCTTCATCAAAGTGTTGGAGAGAGTGTACCTCAATAGTGGATGAGCAGGGAATTGGCTTACATAATTCTTCTATAGGAGGTAAATTCTTGACATCTGCAGCTTTAATTCCCTTCACCTTAAGACATTTCTTAGCTTCCTTCATCACTTCATCATTTAATTCAATAACTCCCCTCTTCTTTGATGTGGGAATAGGCACCGGAATAGTTGGTTCAGGTATAATTACTTCAGGTATAGCTGGTTCAAGAGGATTCCAATCTTCATAGTTCTTACTTATTTTAGCCATTAATTCTTCAGCTTCCTTAGGAGTCCTATTCCTGAAAACACAATTAGCACAACTATCTAGGTATGTCCTAGATTCTTCGGTTAGTCCATTATAAAATATATTAAGAAGCTCATTCTTAGGTAATGGACTTCTAGCCTGTGCATGAATCAAAGCACAAAACCTTGCCCAAGATTCGGGCAATATCTCTTTTTCTCCCTGTTTAAAATCAAAAAGTTCCTGCAAAATAGCATGTCTATCGCTAGTAGGAAAATATTTCTGTAGGAAAGTACTAATCAAGCAATCATGGATATCAATAGATCAAGGGGTAAATTACTAAACCAAGTTTTAGCTTCTCCTTTCAGTGAAAAGGGGAAAATCTTAGCAACAAATTAAGTACGCATCTTAATATCATCAGAAAACAAGCCACTCATGGTAGAAAGCTCATTCATATGTGCTACCGCACTCTCATTCTTAGTCCCACAAAAAGGTTCTTTCTCAACAATAGATATGTAAGATAGATCAAGAGAGAAATCATAATCTTTATCTTTAATGTCTATGGGAGAAGTAGCAAACTTAGCAATAGGAGACAATTTGGGTCTAATAGTACGCCTCTCAAGGAGACTCTTAGCAGTGCTCCTATCATGGGTGTTTTTAAATTCTTTAATAAATTCATCGGTCATCTCAACATAACCATCTTCAATATCATAACTTTCACTAGACTCAGGTGAACTAACAGGTGTAGTAGTGTCTTCATTAGGAGTTTCAGTATTTCCAGCTATAGTTCTAGCAATCGTAGCATCTAGGAAAGGACCTAATGAACCACTCTTATCAAGCACAGTAGAAGCAGCATCATAAGCATCAGAAGTTTCAGATTCAGCAGTAGTAGCAGTGTGTGTAGCATGTGTATGTGGTGGTGTAACGAGCTTACTCATAACAGATGGTGAATCAAGAGCAACAGAGGTGTTCGTAACCGCACTCTTCTTGTAGTGGATGGTAAAATAGGAACCTTGCCATCACGAGACTTACCCATGATGGATGGATAGCAGCGAACAACAGAGAATCCAAGTGAACTTGATAAATAAAGCTATGCTCCCCGGCAACGATGCCAGAAAATAGTCTTGATGACCCACAAGTATAGGGGGTGTATCGCAGTATTTTCGAGGGAAGTGAAACTCAATTTATTGATTCGACACAAGGGGAGCCAAAGAATATTTATAAGCCTTAACAACTGAGTTGTCAATTCAGCTGCACCTGGAAACAATCTTGCTCACAACAGTTTATCAGTAGCAATAGTTTTGTAGTAGGAATAGTAAAGTAGCAGCAGTAGTAAAGTAAAGACATCAGTAACAATAGCAGTAAATAGTAGGATTCGAGTGTGGTAGGCATAGGGATGGATAGACGGGCGTTGCATGGACAAGACAATTCACATGGCAATCAGAACAAAGGGCAATTGCAGATAAATAAGATAAAGCATCCAAGTACTAGATAATCCTAGGCATGTGTTCCATATATAGTCATACGTTCTCGCAATGAGAACTTGCACAACATTTTTGTCCTGCCAGCCCGTTTGCAGCGGGGCCTCAAGGGAACTACTGGCAATTAAGGTGCTCCTTTTAATAGAGCACCGGAGCAAAGCAGTAACACTCCATGAACACATGTGATCCTCACATCAAAGCGATTCCCTCCGGTTATCCCGATTTCTGTCACTCCGGGGCCATTGGTTCTGGACAACAACGTGTGTATACAACTTGCAGGTAAGACCATAAACAATACTATCATAATGAATCAATAACATGTTCATATCTGAAATCATGGCACTCGGGCCCTAGTGACAAGCATTAAGCATAACACGTCACAACAAAGTCATAAAGCACTAATAAAAGATACTAGGCACCATGCCCTAACAATCTGATGCCATTACATGAACGATCTCATCCAATCCCTACCATCCCCATAGCCTACAGCGGGGAATTACTCACTCATAGATGGGGGAAACATGGATGGTCGATGGAGAAGCGATGGTGATGATGACGGCGATGATCTCCTCCAATTCCTCGTCTCGGCAGGGTGCCAGAACGGAGTTTCTGGTGCTGTTTTGTGGAATCTGGTGGTGGCGGCGGAGCGGAACTCCTTCTAGAAAACGTTGAACCCCCGTGAGTTTTTAGGTCAGAAGGCAACTTATAGGAGAAGAGGGAGACCGAGTGCAGGGTGGCTGCACCACCTTCGGCGCTGAGCTTGCCTGCACGGCCAAGTGGTGTGGTGTGGCTCACCCAGCCTCCGTCTCGTATTCGCCCGGAGTCTTCCGTGAAATAGGATTTTTGGCATATTTTTCGGGATTTTTCCTTATAGTTGATTTTCTGCACAAAAAGTAGACACCAAGGCAGTTCTGCTGAAAACAGCATCAATCCGCGTTAGTTGCATCCAAATCTCACAAGTTTAGAGGAGAAACAATAGCAAAAGTGTTCGGAAAAGTAGATACGTTTTGGACGTATCAACGATAGATTTCGACATGACCTCTAGAGTATCTTTGTGTTTTGGGGGGAATCATTTTAAATTGAAAGATTAAATTATTTATTTGAATTCAAAAGAAAATTGAAATTGGATTATAAATAAAGAAATGAGTTATTGAATTCATTAATGTTATATATATATTACAAGATTTATAGTACAAAGAGAAAAGGATTTGAATTATTATATTATGGATAATACAATCACTATTATCATTGAGTAACATGAAATAGTTTTATATAAAGAAAGGATTACAATAACCAAATAAGAATGTCTTTATTACTTGATACATGATCCTTAGGAATTATTATGAATTTGGGTGAATAATTTGAATTCATATTTGAAATTTGAATCTTTTGAATAAGGTTATTAAATTAGAAGTAATTAGTGTTTATTTGGTTTTCAAAAAGATTTAGTTAGTATTGTTTGAATATTAACAATTATAAAACAATAAAGGAAATTGAACTTATACAAAAAAGTATAACTCAAATAGTTATTTCCTAATTCTTCCCTTTATTTAGTAACTAATAAATAAATACAAAGGTATATGAAGTAAAAACATAAGGACAATTCTCAAAGAAATAAAATCTTTATTAAATAATAAATATGTTCTAGATTGTTCTTACAAAGGAGAAAAAGAAAAGATTACAAACTAAAATTAAAAGGTTAGTCCTAAACTAATCCTATCCTAATCTTCTTATTCTTCACTTGGTATTGTACCTACAAATAAGACAGAAAATGAAATCAACAGAGAAGGGGATTAGTGTTAGTTTGCTCTCAGTCTTTATAGTGTAATGCACTGTTTTCCAAACATCATTGAGCTAATTCATTTAAAGAATGGACAAATCCATGAAGTGTAGGATCTGTTCTTTTCAATATTTAAATCCTCAGGACAACATCATAGGCATAAAGGGGCAAGTTTCATGAGGACAAGTAATAGTAAAAGGATGGGGGAGTTGAAACCAAATTCACTTGATCTCATCCATAGGCAAAGCAAACAGTTAAGCAACTCACACACCTAAATGCATGCATTGAGGTGTCAGCAATGGAGGACTAAGGGGTAGCTTAAATCACATCAGCACAGAGCAAAGCAAGCTTTGCTATTCACTTCACAAAGCTCAACCACAGTTTGTCACCAACATACTCAACAACACTAGTTCTTGCAACCACACCACCAGATCAAATCACTCTTCACCATAGAATCTCCAAGGGATCAAACAAAGATGGTTACTTGAAGAACGAGGTAGATTGGGTGGATAGCAAGGCCAAGCCAAGGCTTGGAGCCACAAGATCAAGACAATACAACAGTTCCAGGAGGAGATCAACCATAGAGATAAAAAAGACAAGTTACTACAACAAATCCAAGTCTCATGGTATATCCCAAACCTTTTAGATCTAATCATTTTCCATCTTATCACATTTGTTCTCATGCAAGTGCATGATAAGTGAACATATTTGACAACAGGTAATAAATATACAGTATAGAACATATGTTCTTGCATAGTAAGGGTCTCAGACCAGCATCATAGACCACAAGGGATCTAATTTTAACTAGATAACTAAATATCATAGCTTGGAGGGTACATGGCATGTTCCTAGAAGGGTAGCACCTCTGTACCCAACAGATTCATATTTTCTTAAGTACAAGCTCAAGCATAGCCTCTTAAACATTTAATCATCTTCCTATAAGCAAATAGGAATCATCTATTTATAAATCATCTCTTTATTCTGTTGGGGTTCCGCGTATGAAAACAATAAATTTTACTCTACGCCCCTGAACCCCTGAAGCTACCAGGACCTATCTATTAGTAATATAGTAACGGGAGGGGCTTTTCGCGAAGTTACCCTTGAAGACCGAAAAGCCTTGTCAATGCTCAGGAGAACGTGGTTGATGTAGACGAGCCGAAGCCGACCTCAAGGTCGTGATGAAGTCCTTGCGCTCCCTTGGCTCCAACGAATTGAGTGCCTCAAGTGCGACACCTCGCGGGGATTTACACACGTCCGGTGCCTGGCGATGACTCCCGCTTCCTCGATCCAGCAGCAGTTGCAGAAGTAGAGCTCCCGGATCCGAATCCCGTAGCGCGACGGCGCTCTACGGTGAAGATGTCTCTTGCTCACGAAGTCCAGACTTGGGACCACGGTCACGAGAGAGAGAGGGGGAGAGAGAAAATATTAATTAGAGGTCCTCCCAAAAGTGAGAAGACCTTTATTGATTATTGGTGTATTTAATTTGGCCAAATACCCCCACTATATATAGGGGGAGGGGAGGTACTATCTCCCTCAAAGTCCCGGGGTGGTACTAAAGGAGAGGAGGGGGGAGGGGTGGCTGCCGGCCACCCTAGTGGGCCCATGCAGGGGGCTAGGCCCAGCCGGCTAGCCCCCTTGCCCCTTCTCCCTCTCTCCTTTCCCCTAATGGGCCCTCTCCCTCCGGAAATTGGCCCATTAAGCCTTTGACCATTTTAATTGATTTTCTCTTTATTAAATAATTATGAATAAATGATTAAATCAACATTTAACATTCATTCACATATTATTCAACCTCCGTGGCTATGGAACACCTTCCACCTCCACTCCGGACATCCTCCGGACTTACCGAAACCCTTCCGGTTTTCTCTCTACTATTCTTCGGTGATTCCACCGATCCTATAAACACTCTCTAAGCATCATCAAGCCCTTAAGCGTGATACCCCACGGTTCGGGAACACTCCATACATGGTCGGGACACTCCCGCACCAATGATCAACAGAGGGACCTGGATGGCCATGTGACCCCTGTGCGTTCCATGAAGATCTTTCGTTGTTTGAACCGGGACAGTCATGTCTTATTCCCTTTGTCACTCGATACTTGCATTGCCCGAGATTTGATCAATGAAATCACCATGTCGTGTTCATCTTGTTACTGAACAATGCTACTTGACTCGTTCCGACAAGTGATATCCCCGTTATCAAATCACACGCTGCGCAACTATTGGATATAACTTCTCCGAGTGGGCCCTTGAGTATCTTCCCGTCACATGGATGGACAAATCCTGCTCTTGACATATATTGCCTCTACGGTTTCCTCCGAGTACCTGAACACACCTTTATAACCACTGTATTACCAGATAGCGTTTGATGCTATCTAAGCACTCTCGGGAGATAGTGATTGATATAGCCTCACGGTCTAAGAAATAGTCTACGAGGATCCATTTCTAATCATCGTAACTTGAACTTCGTGACATGATCGGGTCACGATGTTTAGGTTGGGTATTGGTTCATCATCTCATTCCCAGAATGATATGACCTCATTTCCAACTGGCATAAATGCCACATGATCAGGAAACATGATCATCTGTTGACCAATGAACCAGTGACAAGAGTTTCACTAGGAACCCCTGGTTGTTTGTATATCACACGTGTATTGATGTTTCCACTAATACCGTTATAGCATGATATAAAACTTAATCATAAACTATATGAAATATGATAATAGTCCTTACTACTATTTGTATCTAGGGCATATTTCCAACATATTCATCACAGAAAAGAGAATAAGCACTCGTAATCTTAGTTTTGCACAATATCAGGATTGAATCCTAAGACTGATCTCATCAGTGCTTCACAGGAAAGCATCAGAACAGTTAACTAAGCAACATCATCTCAACACAGAGCATCCCAACTCAAGCCATAGCAGTGAGTCACAACTCCATAGGAGTGAATTCACAATAACAACAACATGGACATCCACATTAAACTAAGCATGCATTTACAGAGTGTTCTCTGACAGAGAATAGAGTAGCAGGGTATGATCCATAGGGTGTAACATACACCATCAGTAGGACATCATCAAGGGGATTAGCACAGGCAAGATTAACCCAAGGATCCCAACTAAACACCACTATAGGGGGATGAACCCTAAAAATTTATGGATGAACCCTAAAATGGGGAATCCATCGCAAGTAATGAAATGGCATGGAGTAGAGGTAAGAGAGAGCACACAGAGAGGAGTGGGAGTACTTACTCGAGGTCCTCACAAGTATACAGAATAGGAAGCAGTGGAGGAGGCCGATAGTAGAGAGGTGCGGCAGCACAGGGAGCACCCCGAAGGGGCGCTACGACCCATGCCAGCACGTGTCGAAGGTGTCCGAAGAAGGAGAACCACAACGTGACCACCACAGCATCGTTGGGGAAGTGCCAGAGTGCAGTGGAGCCCCAAACCCTAGCCACAGGGTGGGGGCGGCACGGCCAACAGACAGCACCAGAGCCGAATCAAGCTGGACATCATCGAGCAATAGCGTCAACCACGTCATCTTGCACCGTGGCGACTGTCACGGTGGCTTGGGGCGGCCGGAATCGCTCACAACAGCGGCGGTATCGAGCGGTCAGAGAAGGGTGTCGCGAGAGAGAGAAGAGAGAAGGGGGAGAGGGCGAGTGGGTGTACTGGGCCAGGTGTAGGCAGCCCAGTACTACCCTAGAGGCATTTAACGTACCCAAGTGGGCCAGGCTCGTGTTTTAAAAGAGGGACTTGTTTAAAAATGACTAATTACAAATACACCCTGAGTTAACTAGGCTCTAGAAAAATTAATAAAAAATCCTAAAAATAAAAACAATATATTTATGAAAGCACAAAAATACCCTCTAACCAATAAAAATAATAAATAGTAATTTTAAGTAATTAAATTTAGATCCCTTGTGGAAATTGTATTTATTCCTTATTGAATTTTATAAAAATAAAGAAAATATCTAAAAATAAATAAAATCCACTTTTAGGCTTATAAATAAATATAGTATTTATGTAAAATACTAATTTATATATTAGTTTGAATACAATGAAATTATCTGAAATAAAACACTCATTCTTTAATGGAATTTTAAGAAAAGGTTAATAAGAGTTAAAATTAAATAAACTTTACTTTTGAGATTCTAGATAAGAAAAATACTAGTTTGTAATTTTAGTCAAGAAAATTAAGTGAGGTATTTCCAAATACTTATTCTTTTAAGGAATTTTCCAAACATCAAAATAATATGTGAAAATAAATAAACAATCATTTTTAAGATCTTGAATAAATATATTTTACTAGAAAATACTAATATATTATTACAAAGGTTTTTAAGATTTTCAAAGTAATAAATCACTATCTATTCTGTTAGAAACCTATTTTGTAAATTCTTTAGAAACATTTCTTAAATAAGAAATAATCACAACTTGGTACTAAGTTAAGCCTACAATTTTAACTGAACTTTAAAACAACATTCACTTATGAGAAAGATGAATACCCTTGATTATGCTTAACATGATTTTGAAATCCTAACACATGAATGCTATTAGGTGAATTTGATTTCTTTAATAAGGCAAGTCAATTTCATAATAACAAATCACATTTAAACTCATCATTCACTTAAACAAAAAGTGAATGATCTCACAGTCCCAATCATGCTTATTACAAAACTTAAACTTATTAATGCTCTAAACTCATCACACCCTAGGTATATCCATGTTTTAAACTTAACTTTGTTCCACAAAGTTATAAACACAATGTATAAAGTTTAGTTATGTTTTTATAGTTAACTTTTGTTTGTTTCAATTAAATCATAAGGTATCTCAAATTCAAATAATTCAAGCAAACACAAACGACATTGATCACATTCTACCAACCACACAGATGGTTTAAACTTTGGCAAAGAAACCTTTTCTTCAAAGGTTATTCATTTTTCACTTCAAACAACAATTTTATAAATAAATCCTTTAACTCTTAACAACCTATCACACCAACATCCATCATAATTGCCAAGTAGCAATTCACCTCAACCTTAGAATGTTATTATACTTTATTGGTGAACTTTGCATATTAAACACTTAAATGCTTTGTAAATATATTTACTTATGAAACAAACTTTAGGAATAGCTAAATCTTAAAAGTGTCACCTAAATTTAACCTGTTCACGTTATTAAGGGATTATCATGGGATTTTACAAAATGCATTACATTACTTATGCATCAACAAATTGCTTCTTTAAACATTAGTCCTTATCGGACCAATGATGCTATTTTCAGATTTTGGATCTTCTAATGTCTCGAAGACCGTGATTGCATAGTATTGTAATCACAAAAGGCAAGTTCACACTTGCTCATGTCCTTTGGTTATTTTCTATCAAATGCTTATAACTCAAATGTTGTCATCACCTGCATTTCAAAAAGGTCAGAAAACACTATTTCCATAATAATATGATTATGGATTATTTACCAAATGGTAATAATCTACTGATATAGTTCTAGTGGTAAATGAACATAATACCTAGGACTTAACAACCAATGTTGCTAGTGATTCTAACACCGTATATTACGTGTTAACCATAAGACTTGGAATGGGACGGGAAAATCAGTTGTATCTTCTCCCTTTCGCATGGACGGATGAACTTATCGTGAAGCTGTAGATTTCTTGTGGAGAATATAGCACATCGATGGGACCCCTTAGTGCCCCGTGATATTGGTGTCTAGATTATCTATGCACAGCTGCCTTGGTGGAGGTTCACCATATCTGATGGTGGCTACCAGGTAGAGCTGCTTACAGAGGATTCGAGAGGCTGCTAGTTATATCTTCCTAAAAGGAGTATAACCGTGGTATACCTTCTTGGAGGATCGTGTCTTCATGTGGGGTCGCGGAGAGGGCAGTACTGGCTTGGATCTTAGACTGGGCCCCATACCAAGGAAGTATGGACAAGCTCATGACTTGGATGTGCAATAAGGCTAAGGTCTCTTATGGGTAAAGAAACGCACCTCTGTAGAGTGTAAATATTGTGACATGTTACTCCCTATTTCGGGAAGGATCTACGAACGCGGCAGGAAAGGAACTCCACAAAAGTTCTGGTAAACCTGTGATGGCTGCCGGACATAGCTTTTTAGAATAAAAGAAACCTTTGAAGAAATGTTTACGAAAACTTGCATTGCCTACGACCTATGGTCTACGGCTGTAGTTAGTGCATCAAACACTCCTTTTTAGTGAACTTGATGAGTACGCGCATACTCAACCGTACCTTCTTAACCCTTGCTAGGTTCTAGAATCATTAAAGACGATGTAAACATCAACTTTGTGCTCAAGAAACCCTCATCGAAGTCTCAAGCTCTTCAAGAAAGTCAACATATGCATCAATTGAAGTGGAGACGAAGTTCTTGATTAGTCAGAAATATATTCTCTAGCCATCAAACCTATTTCTGTAGAGCATTGCATTAGCAGCAATTGCAAGCTAGATAGTTTAGATACTAGTCTTAGTAGTTCTGAGTTGTTATTTCTAGTTCTTCTTAGACAAAAGTTTCTTTCTTTCTCTTTCACCTAGAATGTTCTCTGGATCTTTTGTAAAGAGTCGAGTTGTAATCTATAGTCATGTCTTGGACTCTTTGTGTTTACATGTACCTCCGAGGGATGTAATACTATTGAACGGTGTTTCATTGGTGTTACGTCAACGACTATAGTGTACTACATCATGAAGTGGTATGCTGGGTGACCGCAATCTCCCCCTTCAAAAAGAGTCATCCTCGACTCTATACGCTCATCACCATGTAGAGGAGGTCGAGCGGCATTCTTGATCCTAGGGTTTGATGTCTACGCACTTCTATTCTTGTAGACAGTTGTTGGGCCTCCAAGTGCAGAGGTTTGTAGGACAGCAACACGTTTTCCCTTAAGTGGATCACCCAAGGTTTATCAAACTCAGGGAGGAAGTGGTCAAAGGTATCCCCTCTCAAGCAACCCTACAATCAAGATACAAGAAGTCTCTTGTGTCCCCAACACACTCAATACACTTGTCAGGTGTATAGGTGCACTAGTTCGGCAAAGAGATAGTGAAATACAAGTGGTATGGATAATTATAAGTGGTAATAGTGCTAGAAAATAACTTGCTGGCGTGGAAAAGACTAAAGGCAAACTGAAATAAAGATAGTAGCAAGCAAACATGTAACAGATCTAATAGCAAACGGTGTTTCAGTGCTTAGAAACAAGGCCTAGGGATCATACTTTCACTAGTGAACACTCTCATATAAATATATCATCTTCATGATACTACGTTGAACTACTCTCCGGTTGGACACTCTAATCGATGGTAGGGCTATAACAGCACACCTCAAAGTAAGTCTTTCCCATCTAGAAAAGCCCACACTGTCACCTTGAGAACTAGATGGTTCCAACAAACACCACAATTTCATAAAGACATCCAACTCCAAATATAACTCATAACAAGTATTTGTAATCTCTAGCCTAAGTGCCACCATGGTGTGCACACTGTCAACTTCACACACATGGGGAGAGCAGAGATCTATTAAAGCACTTGAGTAGCAAGGTAGATCTACAGATTACAAGCTCATGATCTCAATAAGATCATGCATATAGAGAGAGATGAACACATAGCTATCGATAGAACCCTTAGCCTCGAGAGAGAACTACTCCCTCCTCATCATGGGAATCAACAATGGTGATGGAGATGGTGGTGGAGATCGATGGAGATGGCTCCGGGGGCACTTCCCCATACCGGCAGGGTGCCGGAACAGAGACTTTCTATCCCCTGAATCTCCCCTTCGGTGGCGGCGGCGCTGCGGAACTTTTCGTGGATTTTTGATTGAAGATCTAGGGTTTTAGTATCGGGAGGCTCTTATAGGCGAAGGAGGCAAGGTCGGTGGCCAGCCAGGGGGCCCACACCATGCCCTGGCGCGGCCTAGGCTGGCTCGTGCCAAGGGGGGTGTGGCCACCCTGTGGCCCCTCTCCGACTCTCCTTCTGGCTTCGTGAGACTTCCGGGAAAATAGTAACTTTGGCTTTTGTCCCGTCCAATTCCGAGAATATTCATTTTCTGACTTCCTGGAACCAAAAACAGCAAAAAATAGGCAACTGGCACTGTGGCATCTTGTTAATAGGTTAGTCCAAAAATCATATGAAAAGTACTCCAAAGTTGGAACAAAACACAAGAAAGTAGATAAAACCAAGCATGGAACATAAAAAATTATAGATACATTTGCAATGTATCAACATCCCCAAGCTTAACTCCCCGCCGCCCCTAGTAGGTAAGTGATAAAAAGAAAGAATAATTTTTGAGGTGACATGCACCATCAAAGACTTGATCAAAGTATTTGTAAAACATTCAAAGCTGGGATCATAGTACTTTAATCATAACATGAAATACACAGTTCTAGCAATAAGACAAAGAAACTATGATGCAACATGAAAAGGCACAAACAAAAGATTCATGAATAACAATGCTTTGCAAGACGTTTGTTTGTTTCACATAAAGAAAACATAGCATAATAGTATTCTACTTGTCCATCATAGAGTAGCAAATATAAATGCATAGGACACCTTCAAAGTCCATAAGAGTGACTAGATACAAAAGTTTAAAACAAGCAATATCAAGGTATGCATCAATCAACTAGTCTTGGGACAATGCACATAGAACTAAGAATGGCCACTATGCTCTCAAAGCAGGTGCATAAAGGTAGAAGGTGGAGACTTAATATATAAGTGGAAGAAAGGCCTTCATAGAAGGAAGCAGAGATTCAAGTTTCATAAAGATCTTCCAAAAATAATGGTACTTATTAGCTTTCAGCTCTCATTGCCCCTATCATAAGCATCTTGAAGTGATTAAGGTTAAAGTGAACAAACTATGGTGTACATGCTTGACGAAGTATAAGTCAGAAATCTCATGTCCCTTGTATACGAGGGCCGCTCCTCATGCTACTCAAGTTTAGTCACCGGTAAGTTCTTGTCATTGTAAGTACATGTGCATCATAGAGAACCGCCAACGGGGTACCCCTTGCCCGATGATACGGAAGAATCCCCATATCAAAATGACAAGGCAAGCAGACAACGAGCATCTCAACAATATTCTTATTTACCATGGGAATATGGTGCTTTTTTCTCTCTTTCCTCTTTTCATAGTATCTCTTTTTTTTCTTTTCTCTTTTTTCTCAATATAGGACTCTTTTTTTTATAAGAAGAATGCTTCATAGACAGCTCATTATGGTTATGCTGCAGGTTTCCACCATGTCAGCATGGATTAGACCAATGCCCTGTGTTTCTCTAACACATATACATAACTCCATGGACTTACAAGCCCCCCTTTCATTTCACACCAACGACATCCATATACAAAAGAGCATGATATCAACTAGGTACAAGTACCAAGTGCAATGTTGAAAGCGTTCCCCATGAAAGCATGGTTCTGCTAATTCCCAACAAATAAGTGCAAGCATATACAACATAGATGACACAATGGTTCAAGTTTATTAAGGGCAAGAAAAGTAAAGTGTGCCATCAAGTTCGTGAGAGCTTTAATCACTAGTTTTCTCATAACAAGTTTAATTTGGAAGGTAAACAAAAGCATGAATATACTTGGAATAGCATATGCTAGTAGGTAGGTATGGTGGACTCTTTGGAATAACTTGGTTTAGGGAGTTGGATGCATGAGTGGAACTCATACTTGGTTACGGAGGCTACAAAAGACTGGGAGCGACAAACTAAGAGAGCAACAATGGCCATAATCATGCAGAGCGACAAAACATCATTGATCAAAGCATAAAGTGATACTACAAGTTGAAAACTAAAGGATCATCAAGGCTATGGTGACTTGGGATAGTCATAACATGGTGTGAGCATGCGCCAAGTCAACCCAAATAAAGCATCAAAGGAGAATACCACTATACTCTGCTTTTAATATGCTAAAACAACGCATGATTCATCCAAGGCACATTAAGCAATCTCAATTGTTTATAACAAGTCATGCTACATCAAAGAATACTAAGCATAAAGCCAAAACAATATCAAGCATGGCATGACAAAGCACATGCCACAGTCAAAAGCAAGCTCTCTTTAACAATTAAGCATGAACTTTCCTACTCTTTCCCAAACCAAACCAAACTATTTGAAAACCAATGTATGAAAGAGGGGATCCAACCAATTTATTCAGCAAACTAAGAAAACCAAGCAAACAAAAACCAAAAACAAAAACGAAGATGCTCCAAGAACAACACAACTATGCATGAATCAATAAAAATGAAGTGTTTGGAAGAAACCTGAGATTTTTATTGATGAAGAAGGGGATGCCTTGGGCATCCCCAAGCTTTGACGCTTGTACTTCTTGGATATTTCTTCGGGTTACATGCGTGGCATCCCCAAGCCTGAGCTTTAGTCCATCCTTCATCTCATTACTCATTCCTTCCCTACACCTGGTTCCTTCATACAAAACTTCACACAATCTTTATTAGCAACATTAGTGCACTCAAGATAAATAAGTCTTAAGGTTAAGTTCTAACACCAAATAAACTTCCATTAGAACACTAGCTACTGTAGCACTTCCCTCAAAAAGCTCAGTTCCCCAAAATAACTCAAAAAGGAACCAACAAGAAGCAAATGTAGAAAATGGCAGAAATCTGTCAAAACAGACCAGCAGGTAAAGACGAATTTTTTCGAAGACCTTTTGTTGCTCAAATAAAAAAGTGTTGAACTAACTAAAGTTAGATAACAACCTGCGGCAGAAGCACAAAAATTCATGCCTCAAAAGGACATACATAGATTTTACACGAATTTTTACGGTGAAGCACAAAAATCTGTTTCGGGGCAGCAACTTTCCCAATCATTACCTCTCTCTCATTAGAGGTTACTCTTGGCACAAAAAGCAAATAAAAAGGATAATGAGCGGTTATTAAAGAAGTAATAACTTCCAAGACTCATCTAAAACTTTTGGGTTATCTCCCAATAAGTACTTTTCATTAACGCCTTTAAGTTAGGCATGATAGTTTGAGAAGATGCTCACATAAGAAATATGAATTGAAGTAAAAGAGAGTATCAAGAAGAAAGTTCAAAGCACATTTAAATCTAACCCACTTCCTATGTGTCAACACCCGGATTTTTAATCCCAGATGCCCGTTATGCCATACCTCACAATCCCAGGATTACCATTTTTGCGAGACATAACGGATTGGATATCACAGTACATCATCCATTACAAACCATACATAAGGTCTTACACAAATATGAATCTCATGATCCAGTCTTAATACAACAAGCAGCGGAAATAAAATATAAGCGTAGTGGTGGGGTCCATCTTCAAGGGCACATGCAATGCTGACGAAGGCAGATAGTCCTAGTTATCGTAGCCATCCTGCTGGCCATCATATTGATAGTCTCCTTCATAGTCTGGCCATGATAATAGCCAGGGACAAAAGCCATGAGTACTCTTTAAGTACTCGCAAACTACCACTAACAAGTATTATAATTCTAAGTTAAAGTGCTAACTCTAAGTTTAACTATAAAGTTAAGTTTGGAACCTATGAGTTCAGAAGCAAAGAAAGATAAAGTAAAGTTCTAGAATCACTTAAGTTGGGAAGCTATTGTCATAAACACAACCCTGTTGTGGTCAAGTCAAGATTCATCATTCATTTCAAAGTATTTAGAAAACATCTGACCACGAAATAATATGGCCATTCCAACTGTCCATAACCGTGGACGTGGATATTCGAATAGTTTGACACTCTGCAGAGGTGGTACCCTTTCACCACAAGATTCGATACATCTGTCAGGGATAACCCTGAATCATCATACTTAGTATGCAGATAATCAAACATAACCTTCCCTTTACACACCCTAGTATAAGCACCTCTCCTATGAGCATGGCCTCCCAACCATGACCATCAGCCATCTTGGGCACTGGATAGGTGGACAACATTCAGAGGTAGCCTCAGCTCAGACCTCTCCCGCAAGGGAACTAATACTAATGCATATAAATTTCTAGCTAAGCCTTACCCAATTCAGGTAGTGTGGTTGTATGGTAAATTTGGAATGGTATCGCATCCGAATCCAACCATCAGTTTTATAAAAGGGTTAAGGCTCATGCCTCAACATTTTCATCATCATCAACCATTTGTGTTTCTCAACACATGTCAAAACATCTCAATAGAATGACTCATCATTCCAAGGTTTTCATAATTCATTTTCACCAAAAGTTCCCATCTAAAGTGACTCAAGTTTTTAATCTACTCTAAACTACTAGGTTAAGAGTGTTCACTAAGGTGGAAAAGATGGGTTCAATATCATGCCATATAATGACATCTAAAGGGTTCTAAATAGGTCAAGTTTTATAATTTTTATGCTACCTTCAAAACAAGTAAAGAACTTTGTGTAAACTAAAGGAAGTAAAACTTGTAATTAAGACTTGGGGTACTAATAGTCAAAGGGGTGTGATCAAAGCATGCTTAAGGCATCTTTGCTAAACCATCTAGTTTGATCCTACTTGCTAAGCACTAACTTGCAAGTGTTAGCTTGCACTGTAATGGTGGCTTGCCTTGGTTGGTGTAGTGGTTGAAGTTTTCTTCTTCTTCTTCTTCTTGGTAGAACTCCTCCTCCTCGAAAGCTTGGTCGGTACTATCGTCTATAAATACATATGGAGTACACAATCACCAAACAATACTTAACTAGGCTAAGTAGCATTCTAAGGCACACATTTGATGATCTATTATCATCACAAGCATCACAAGTTTAATTCAATAGTTTCATCCTTTTTATTTTAGAAAAGTAATTTCTACTCATTGAAAAATTAAATAAAATTTAATATTCTCCATTTAAAATATGGGATCATATTGACACATGTCATCACCACATATCTTAACACATGGGAATGAGAATTAAAGGTTGGATCAATATTACTTTGGATTAAGTTCATTATTTAATGATTTAAAGTGACTAGAATTGCCTATATAGCATTATTTTGGTACTAGTCCAAAGTCACTGCATGTAAACCTTAATATTATTACATATTTAGATAGATATGATGAAATGTGAATTTTGAGAGTTAGAATCAACTCAAAAGCTCTCTTGGTTGATTTTATAAAAATGTTGCAAGTTGCAAATACTTCTGTTTTGTTATTTTTATTAGGAGAGATCTATAACTCTAATTGAATTAAATACAACGGGCTTGGATAGATCATCTTACTACCTTTCAGGCAAAATTGGTTTCATGCAATTTGGATTTGTAAAACTCCCAGAATTGAATTTTAAACTAGTGGACAGAAACTAGATTCAACTTAAAAAGAAAAATCCAAATTTGAACGGTTGGGCTAGCGCGCGATTACATGGGCCAGCATGGCCCTCCGTGGCCTGGGCTCAGCTGACAGGGGGTCCCGCTTGTCGCTGGGTCTTAACATCTAAACGACGCTACCGTGGGTCGTAGGATTAGAAAGGGGATCTACGGCTAAGGGTCGTCATCAACGACGAACAGGTCGCCAACGAGAGTTTGCCCTAGCGGCTCGGTGGGGGTCGACCAGGGACGTACAAGGGCTCCAGCAAGAATGGCGAGGCGGGCAAAAGAACTGGAAGACGACAGCGAGGCGAGGCGCGGTTGCGGCGGAGCTTGGGGTGCCCTAAATGGCAGGCGCCCTTCTCCTCCTCCTGCGGTGGCCTGGCTCCAATTCCAGCGAGGCAGAGCTCGATTGGCTCCGGCGAGAGAGGTGAAAGGATCAGAGAGAGGTGGGAAGTGAGTGGGTGTGGAGAAATGGTGCGGGGGAGGCTGGATTATATAGGCCCGACGGTGAGACCGAAGGGTAGGGGCAGGCGACTCCGGCGACACGGCTACGGGCGGCTAGCGGCATGGCTATGGGTGGCGATCGATAGGCGGTATCCTGGTGGTGCTCTAGGAAGTGAATGCGGGTGTAGGGGCGGTGGTATGCGGTCGGGGCGAGCTGGCGCTCTAAGCGGCAGAGGCGGCGGTGTCCATGACGAGCGGTGGCTGGGGAGCATTGGGCGGCCAGCGGGGATGTCTGGGATGTTCCCCAGGTCGTGGCGGAGCGATAGGTGCGGGCTGCGACCGAGGGGCGGTCTATGCACGCGGGGACAGAGCGTGCTCTGCGAGCGGCGTCGACATGGTCGACCAGCTCCGGGCGTGGCGGTTCCTAGCCGTTCCTGTCTCTGGCTCTGGGCTGGGGCTGGTTGGATGGTGGCGGTGGACCACTGGCGATGTGCTGGACAAGGTGAGAGAGGCTGGCGGCTGCTGTAGCGCGTTGTCGCCGGTGGGGGTGCTCCAAGTGCTCGGCCTTAATGGCCATGGCCATTTGGTCGTGTGCATAGGGCATGGCTGGGCTAGCAATTGGTAGGGTTGGTACTGGGGCAACAAGGGAACAAGGTTAGGCACAAATGGTGACCAAAATTACTGCTCCAAATAGTTTTTGGATTTTGGACAGATTTGTGCACACAAGCTGTTTGATGAAATGGCCGAAAGAGAAAAACTTTAGAATTTTGAGTTCAATTTTTTTGAGTGTTCTCCACTGGTGCTAGGTAGTCTATGGTTGCAAGGGTTTTGAAAGTGGAGCTCAAATAGATGATTTTTGAAATAGAGGGGATCTATGCATATGCATTGGATTCAATTTTCAAATGCCATTTAAAATAAGTAAAAGAATGTTTTTAGCAGATCAAAAGGTGGGCCTTGGTACCTCATTATGTGTACTAGCAAGGGGTGCAAAGATCATGAATTGTTTCTGTTAAGAAATGAGTGCTAGGAACACTCAAAGTAGTGTAGTGGATTAAAATGGCCAAAATGACCATTCCTCCTTTTTAATTGTTTTTTATTTGATTTTCTTTAGGAAAAGTTTGGGAATGATGTAGATGATGTTTAAATCACCTAAGAAACATTTTAGAATCAAAGGATCACACAATCATGGCAATTCAAATCAATTCCTATTTTAAATGCTCATACACATGAATGCTTTCATTTTTAATTTGGAAAAGTTTTTGTTAACCCCAAATTTGATGATTTAGATCTTGATAAGCTTGGATTGAAGTTTTGGGATGTTACACTATGCATAGGAATCTTGTAAAGAAACAAGTTATGAAAGCACAAAGCAACAAGGAAAACTAGGAACTAAAGAGATCTGGGAACTCTGTCCTAATGTAATCTTTGCGCTCCCAAGTGGCTTCCTCCTCGGTATGGTTGCTCCACTGAATCTTGAGAAACTTGATACTCCTGGTCCTGGTGGTTCTGTAGGCTTCTTCTAAGATACGGATGGGTACTTCTCTATAGGTCAAGTCATTGTTGATTTCCATAGCTCTGTGATCGATGTTCTTGAAAACTTCCGTCTTCTCGGGCACTTCCAGACATTTGCGAAGTAACAAGATATGGAACACATTATGGATGGCTGACATCTCTTCAGGCAGTTCCAGTTGATACGATACTTCTCCTCGACGGTTCAGAATCTTGAAAGGTCTGATATATCTGGGGGCTAATTTTCCCTTCAGACTAAAGCATTGAGTTCCCTTTAATGGTGAAACCTTGAGATATACAAAATCTCCGACATTGAAAGTCAGGTCTCTCCTTCTCTTGTCAGCATAACTCTTCTGTCTGGATTGGACGGTCTTGAGGTGCTCATGGACTTTGTGAACTTTCTCTTGTGCTTCTCGGAGAATGTCGGGTCCAAAGATCTGACTCTCTCCTACTTGCGACCAATTCAAAGGGGTACGACACTTTCTTCCGTATAGGAATTCAAATGGGGCCATCTACAAACTAGCTTGATAACTGTTGTTATATGAGAATTCTACGAAAGGCAGGCAGTCTTCCCATTTTGATCCATATTCCAACACACAAGATCTAAGCATATCCTCTAGGATCTGGTTGACTCTCTCAGTCTGTCCATCAGTTTGCGGGTGATATGCTGTGCTGAAGTTCAACTTGGTTCCTAGTCCTTCTTGGACTTTCTGCCAAAATCTTGAGGTAAACTGGGTTCCTCGATCTGATACGATGGTCTTGGGGGTTCCATGCAGACTAACAATCCTAGCAATGTATAGCTCTGCTAACTTTGCACTCTGGTAAGTTGTCTTGATAGGTATAAAGTGGGCTACCTTGGACAGTCGATCAACTATGACCCAGATTGAGTCATTTCCCCTACTAGAAGTAGGTAAACCGGTGATAAAGTCCATTCCGATGGAATCCCATTTCCATTCCGGAATCTGCAATGGTTGCAACAGTCCTGCAGGTCTCTGATGCTCTGCTTTGACTCTTTGACAGATGTCACATTTGGCGATGTAGCTTCCGATCTCTCTCTTCATCTTGTGCCACCAAAATTGCTCTTTCAAATCCTGATACATCTTTGTTCCTCCGGGGTGGATAGAATAAAGAGTATCATGAGCTTCCTTCAGCTCCGAATCTGCTGGCACGCAGATACGTCCTTTGTACCACAGTACTCCTTCTTCGTCTTCTGTGAATCCAGGTACCTTTCCTGTAGCAATACGATGTTTGATTCCGTCGATACTTTCATTTCCCTTCTGGGCTTCCTTGATTTGGCTAATCAAAGTGGGTTGAAGTTCAATGCTAGCTAGGAATCCTTTGCTAACTAATTCAGTCCTGAACTGCTCCAACTCTTCATACAAACTTGGTTTCTTCTCTTTGATCATGGTGTTAAGCCTACACGGCAATCTGCTAAGAGCATCCGCTACCACATTGGCCTTGTCGGGGTGATAGTGAATGTTAAGATCATAATCCTTGATTAACTCTATCCATCTCATTTGTCTCATATTCAGCTCCTTCTGAGTGAAGATATATTTTAAGCTCTTGTGATCTGAGTAAATCTCACAGCGATTACCCATCAAGTAATGATGCCATGTCTTCAATGCTAGGACCACAGCTGCTAGCTCAAGATCATGGGTCGGATAGTTCTGCTCATGCTGCTTCAGTTGTCGAGACAGATACGCGATGACTTTGCCTTCTTGCATCAATACACATCCTAGACCAATCTTGGATGCGTCACAATACACATCAAAGGGCTTCTTGATGTCTGGCATGACCAATATTGGGGCTGATATCAATCTCTTCTTCAGTTCTTGGAAACTGGCTTCACACTTGGCTGTCCATTCAAACTTCTTGTCCTTCTTCAACAATTGGGTCATGGGTCGGGCGATGCTTGAGAATCCTTCTACGAACTTGCGGTAATATCCCGCTAATCCAAGAAATGCACGGACTTGGGTTTGAGTGGTTGGGGCTTCCCATTCTTCGACATCTTTGATCATGGCGGGATCAACAGAGACTCCTCCTGCATACACGATACGTCCTAGGAATCCTACTTCCTTCAGCCAAAACTTACACTTGCTGAACTTGGCATATAACTGATGCTCTCTCAGGGTTTCTAGGATAACTCTCAGATGTTGCTCATGTTCTTCTCCTGACTTGGAGTAGATAAGGATGTAGTCGATAAACACAACTACAAACTTATCTAGGAAATTCATAAAGATCTTATTCATGAGATTCATGAAATAAGCAGGGGCATTGGTTAATACAAAAGACATAACCGTATACTCGTATAAACCATAGCGAGTAGTAAAGGCGGTCTTCGGAATATCCATTGCACGAATCTTAAGTTGGTGATAACCAGTCCTAAGATCAATCTTTGAGAATACCTGAGCTCCGGTCAACTGATCAAATAGATCCTCTATCTTTGGCAAAGGGTATTTGTTCTTGATGGTGACATCATTCAACTTTTGGTAATCTGTGCACAGACGGTTGCCTCCATCTTTCTTGTCGATGAAGAACACTGGTGATCTCCATGGCGATGCACTTGGTTGAATCAAGCCTTTCTCTAACATGGCATCCAACTGCTTCTTCAGTTCCACTAACTCTGAGGGGTTCATGCTATAGGGTCTCTGGGCTATAGGTCCGGTTCCGGGGATTAGTTCGATAATGAACTCAATGTCCCTATCCGGGGGCATACCTGGCAATTCATCTGGGAATTCATCGGGGTATTCACAGACTACTCTGACTTGGTCTATGGTGGGCAGGGCTACACTCTTGTTGCACTTGAATTGACGGGGTAAGGTTTCAGAGATATGCTCTACTGTGACTCCAGAACTACTGGTCATGGTGATGGCTTTCTTAGCACAGTCTATCAATCCTTTATGCCTTGACATCCAGTCCATACCTAGTACTACTTCCAATCCTTTGGTTCCAAGTACAATTAGGTTGGCATAAAAATCTATCCCATGTATTCTGATAGGTACAACTTTGCAAATTTTTCTAGCTTTGGTTGTTGAACCGGGGATTTGAACTATCATGACATGCTTCAGGTTGGTTGGATTAATCTTACTAGTGCATGCAAATTCTTCGGTGACAAATGAATGCGATGCTCCCGAATCAAACAATACTCTTACTAAAACTGAGTTGACAGAAAACATACCCAGCACTACATCTGGCGCTTCCTGGGCTTCTTCTGCGTTCATGTGGAAGAGACGGCCATTGCGGTTGTGAGGGTTCCCTGGGGCAAATCTTCTTCCTGGTTGAACACGACGCTGCTGCTGAGCTGGGGCATTCACATTGGCATTGGCTGTAGTCTTCTTGGGACACTCATTGGAGTAGTGACCCTTCACTCCACACTCGAAACAAGTGATCTGGGACTTGTCCTTGACTGCGACAGGCACATCATTGCTGCTAGTTCTGGGTGCGGTGTTGTTGTTGTTGTGGTTCTTGGGAGGTGCACGGTTGAAATTGTTGGCATTACCAGAGTTGTGATTGTTTCCTCCGGACTTCACATTACCTCCGCTACGGTTGGGGTAGCTTGGGCGAGACGTTGGGGGTCGGTTGTTCCTTGGTGCATATCCTGGTGAAGGGTTTGGACGGTACTTCTGGTGACTGTTGGATCCAGACTGTTGCATCATACAATGCTTGCGGTTGTCGTTTTCCTGGTTAATCTTCCCTTCCATCTGAATGGCAGAGTCGACTAGCTCTTCGAGATCCTGGAAACGGATGTTGACGAGGACAGTCTGCATCTCATCATGCAGTCCGTTCAGGAATCTCTCCTTCTTCTTGGCCTCCGTGTTGATCTCATCAGGTGCATATCTGGCAAGTGACAGGAATCGGTCACGGTACTCCACCACAGTCATTCTCCCTTGCTTTAATTCGCGGAACTCATCCCTCATTATGTTGACTAGACCTTGAGGCACGTGGGTGCGGCTGAACTTGACTTTGAATGCTTCCCATGTTATCACTTGACCATGGTTCATATTGCGGATGCTATTCCACCAAGCTCTTGCATCTCCTGCCAGATAGTGGGTGGCGAAGAGAACTTTCTCATTTTTCATCAACTCTTGCAACTTCTAAGTTGTTTTCCATGGTCTGTAACCAGTCATCAACATCTAATGGGTTCTCAGATTGGTTGAAGATTGGGGGATTGGTGTTCTGAAAGTTTTTGAGTTTGGATCCCTGGTGATCCTGATTTCCATGCCCTTGGTTGTTGAGGGCCATCTGGGTGATCTGTTGAAGTGTTGCTAGGTTGGCTTGGCGTTCTGCCCTGCTTGCTTCACGGTCTGCGATGAGATTCTGCAAGATCTGCAGCATTGGGTCTTGCGACGAGCTACTCCCTCCTTGGTTTCCACGAGTCATCTGAAGATTGAGAAGGATATAGGGGTAAGAGGGAAATTCTAAGGTTCATGGTTTTGGGTTTTCAAAGCTAAAACTTTGAGTTAGACTCAGGTTTTTCAACTAACTTCATTTCATTCATGCAAGCAAGCACACGATACAACACACACCACAACAATCAAAGGGAAAACAGATGGTTTGAAGAACCATTCTGCAAGCTACGATACAATGAGACCGATACATCTCATGCTACGACAATGCTCTAGTACATCTACTCATCGTCGATGAAGTCGGAGTCCTCATCATCAGTGTAGAAGTCCACGGCATCCTCCTCTAGAAAGTCATCATCGTTACTAAGGTAAGAATCCATGTCTCCCTGGATGTCTTCACCCTCATCTTCTTCTTCCTTTGCTGCAAGCTGAGCTTCCTGCTCCTTGATGGTCTTCTCGAGGTCAGCCACCTTCTTGCGAAGACGGGCGATGGTGCGATCCTTCTTGGCACGCTGGCGGCAAAGAGACTGGCGGTCCTGGACAAGCAGTGCGAAAGTCTGGGCCTTCTGGTCGACAATGGCACGGTTTTGATTGGCTAACTCTCTGGCATTGTCCAGTTCCTACTGTCTTACATGCAGCAAGAAGTCAAGGTTCTCCACTTGACGCCTCAAATCAGGGTGACCCGGCATCTCCATTGGCATTCCCATGAAGTCACGTCTTGCATAGTGGGCAAAACGAGTTCCTTGGATCTTGTTGACGCTGAGGGCACATAGACGTGCGAGGGCTTCATGCATTGCCCTGGCTAATCCATCTAGCCATTTGTTCTCTCTTACGGAAAACTGAATTCTCCCAGAAGTTGGTGCTTCGATGCTTCCTCTAAGGTCCGCGGTGACTAGCCACTGTAGGTCTCCTCCTGGGGGTCCTGGAAGTTGAGCTCCAAGAAACTTCGGATGTGGGTGTCCCAGTAACTCTGACAGTGAATCCAGATCCCTCTCGAAGATCAGCTGACCTCCGTTTCCCAACTGGTAAAACTTGCTGAACTGAGTCTCCATATACAAGAATTAAGGATGAGGAAGTTAGTGAAGTGATCAAGTGTGTCAAATTTTAAGTAGTAGTGTAAGAATTTTGAGGAACACGAATTTTTGAGAAAGAATCCACAAGGGTAAGAGAGGAGATAGTTTTTCATAAATACTCACTTTTGGTTTTGAAACTAAGTTATTGTTTGAACGTCCATTCTAACTAGGGTCTCCTATGGTCAGGATGGCTCTGATACCAACTTGTCAACACCCGGATTTTTAATCCCAGATGCCTGTTATGCCATACCTCACAATCCCAGGATTACCATTTTTGCGAGACATAACGGATTGGATATCACAGTACATCATCCATTACAAACCATACATAAGGTCTTACACAAATAAGGATCTCATGATCCAGTCTGAATACAACAAGCAGCGGAAATAAAAGATAAGCGTAGCGGTGGGGTCCATCTTCAGGGGCACAAGCAATGCTGACGAAGGCAGATAGTCCTAGTGATAGTAGCCATCCTGCTGGCCATCATCTTGATAGTCTCCTTCATAGTCTGGCCATGATAATAGCCAGGGACAAAAGCCATGAGTACTCTTTAAGTACTCGCAAACTACCACTAACAAGTATTATAATTCTAAGTTAAAGTGCTAACTCTAAGTTTAACTATAAAGTTAAGTTTGAAACCTAAGCTGAGTTCAGAAGCAAAGAAAGATAAAGTAAAGTTCTAGAATCACTTAAGTTGGGAAGCTATTGTCATAAACACAACCCTGTTGTGGTCCAGTCAAGATTCATCATTCATTTCAAAGTATTTAGAAAATATCTGGCCACGAAACAGTATGGCCATTCCAACTGTCCATAACCGCGGACGCGGCTATTCGAATAGTTTGACACTCTGTAGAGGAGGTACACTTTCACCACAAGATTCGATACATCTGTCAGGGATAACCCTAATTCATCATACTTAGTATGCAGATAATCAAACATAACCTTCCCTTTACACACCCTAGTATAAGCACCTCTCCTATGAGCATGGCCTCCCAACCATGACCATCAGTCATCTTGGGCACTGCATAGGTGGACAACATTGAGAGGTAGCCTCAGCTCAGACCTCTCGCATGAGGGAATTAATACTAATGCATATAAATTTCCAGCTAAGCCTTACCCAATTCAGGTAGTGTGGTTGTACGGTAAATTTGGAATGGTATCGCATCCGAATCCAACCATCGGTTTTATAAAAGGGTTAAGGCTCATGCCTCAACATTTTCATCATCATCAAACATTTGTGTTTCTCAACACATGTCAAAACATCTCAATATAATGACTCATCATTCCAAGGTTTTCATTATTCATTTTCACCAAAAGTTCCCATCTAAGGTGACTCAAGTTTTTGATCTACTCTAAACTACTAGGTTAAGAGTGTTCACTAAGGTGGAAAAGATGGGTTCAATCTCATGCCATAGAATGACATCTAAAGGGTTCTAAATAGGCCAAGTTTTATACTTTTTATGCTACCTTCAAAACAAGTAAAGAACTTTGTGTAAACTAAAGGAAGTAAAACTTGTAATTAAGACTTGGGGTACTAATAGTCAAAGGGGTGTGATCAAAGCATGCTTAAGGCATCTTTGCTAAACCATCTAGTTTGATCCTACTTGCTAAGCACTAACTTGCAAGTGTTAGCTTGCACTGTAATGGTGGCTTGCCTTGGTTGGTGTAGTGTTGAAGTTTTCTTCTTCTTCTTCTTCTTGGTAGAACTCCTCCTCCTCGAAAGCTTGGTCGGTACTATCGTCTATAAATACATATGGAGTACACAATCACCAAACAATACTTAACTAGGCTAAGTAGCATTCTAAGGCACACATTTGATGATCTATTATCATCACAAGCATCACAAGTTTAATTCAATAGTTTCATCCTTTTTATTTTAGAAAAGTAATTTCTACTCATTGAAAAATTAACTAAAATTTAATATTCTCCATTTAAAATATGGGATCATATTGACACATGTCATCACCACATATCTTAACACATGGGAATGAGAATTAAAGGTTGGATCAATATTACTTTGGTTTAAGTTCATTATTTAATGATTTAAAGTGACTAGAAATGCTTATATAGCATTATTTTGGTACTAGTCCAAAGTCACTGCATGTAAATCTTAATATTATTACATATTTAGATAGATATGATGAAATGTGAATTTTGAGAGTTGGAATCAACTCAAAATATCTCATGGTTGATTTTATAAAAATGTTGCAAGTTGCAAATACTTCTGTTTTGTTATTTTTATTAGGAGAGATCTATAACTCTAATTGAATTAAATACAACGGGCTTGGATAGATCATCTTACTACCTTTCAGGCAAAATTGGTCTCATGCAATTTGGATTTGTAAAACTCCCAGAATTGAATTTTAAACTAGTGGACAGAAACTAGATTCAACTTAAAAAGAAAAATCCAAATTTGAACGGTTGGGCTAGCGCGGGAACACACATGGGCCGGCCCAGGGGCGCTCTGTGGCGCGGGGCTCAGCTAACAGGGGGGTCCCACTTGTCAGTGGGACTTAACACGAGAAACGATACGCGCGCTATGGGCCGTAGGATTAGAAGGGGGATCTACGGCTAAGGGTCGTCGTCGATGACGAACAGGTCGCCAGCGAGAGTTTGCCCTAGCGGCTCGGTGGGGGTCGACCGGGGACGTACCAGGGCTCCAGCGATGACGGCGAGGCAGGCAAAAGAACTAGAAGATGACGGCGAGTTGCGGCAGAGCTTGGGGTGCCCTAAATCACAGACGCCCTTCTCCTCCTGCTGCGGTGGCCCCAGCTCCAATTCCGGCGAGGCAGAGCTCGATTGGTTCTGGCGAGAGAGGTGAAAGGATCAGAGAGAGGTGGGGAGTGAGTGGGTGTGGAGAAATGGTGCGGGGGAGGTCGGCTTATATAGGCCCGACGGTGAGACCAAAGGGTATGGGCAGGCGACTCCGGCGACACGGCTACGGGCGGCTAGCGGCATGGCTGCGGGTGGCGATTGACAGCCGGTCTCCTAGCGGTGCTCTAGGAAGTAAATGTGGGTGTAGGGGCGGTGGTATGCGGTCGGGGCGATCTGGCGCTCTGAGCGGCAGAGGCGGCGGTGTCCACGGCGAGCGGTGGCTGGGGAGCGTTGGGCGGCCAGCAGGGATGTCTGGGATGTTCCCCAGGTCGTGGCGGAGCGATAGGTGCGGGCTGCGGTCGAGGGGCGGTCTGTGCACGCGGGGACAGAGCGTGCTCTGCGGGCGGCGTCGGCATGGTCGACCAGCTCCGGGCGCGGCGGTTCCTGGATGTTCCTATCTCTGGCTCTGGGCTGGGGCTGGTTGGACGGTGGTGGTGGACCACTGTTGATGTGCTGGACAAGGTGAGAGAGGCTGGCGGCTGCTGTAGCACGGTGTCGCCAGTGGGGGTGCTCCAAGTGCTCGGCCTTAATGGCCATGACCATTTGGTCGTGTGCACAGGGCTTGGCCGGGCTAGCAATTGGTAGGGTTGGTACTGGGGGAACAAGGGGACAATGTTAGGCACAAATGGTGACCAAAATTACTGCTCCAAATAGTGTTTGGATTTTGGAAAGATTTGTTCACACAAGCTGTTTGATGAAATGGCCGAAAGAGAAAAACTTTTGAATTTTGATATCAAAATTTTTGAGTGTTCTCCACTGGTGCTTGGTAGTCTATGGTTGCAAGGGTTTTGAAGGTGGAGCTCAAATAGATGGTTTTTGAAATAGAGGGGATCTATGCATATGCATTGGATTCAATTTTCAAATGCCATTTAAAATAAGTAAAAGAATGTTTTTAGCAGATCAAAAGGTGGGCCTTGGTACCTCATTATGTGTACTATCAAGGGGTGCAAAGATCATGAATTGTTTCTGTTAAGAAATGAGTGCTAGGAACACTCAAAGTAGTGTAGTGGATTAAAATGGCCAAAATGACCATTCCTCCTTTTTAATTGTTTTTGATTTGATTTTCTTTAGGAAAAGTTTGGGAATGATGTAGATGATGTTTAAATCACCTAAGAAATATTTTAGAAGCAAAGGATCACACAATCATGGCAATTCAAATCAATTCCTATTTTAAATGCTCATACACATGAATGCTTTCATTTTTAATTTGGAAAAGTTTTTGTTAACCCCAAATTTGATGATTTAGATCTTGATAATCTTGGATTGAAGTTTTGGGATGTTACACTATGCATAGGAATCTTGTAAAGAAACAAGTTATGAAAGCACAAAGCAACAAGCATAGTAAAGCAAAACAAGTGCAACTTCAAGACTTTCAACATAAAGAGGGGAAACTTAATATTATTGAGATGCATAGAACCATGTTTCCCTCTCCCATAATAACTTTCAATAGCAACATGAATAAAATTAACAATATAACTATCACATAAAACATTCTTTTCATGAGCCACATGCATAAAAGAATTAATACTCCCCACATAAGCATAGTCATTCTTATTAATTGTATTAGGAGCAAATTCAACAAAATAGCTATCATTATTATTCTCATCACCATAATCATCAAATATAGGAGGCATATTATAGTCATAATTAATTTTCTCCTCAATAGTAGGTGGACTGAAAATATCATATTCATCATTGTAATCATCATATATTGGAGGTTTGGTATCATCATAAGCAATAGAATAGCTATCTTCCAAAGCTGGGGAACTAAAAAGATCATTTCCATTAAAACTAGCTTCCCCAAGCTTAGACTTTTCCATAGCATTAGCAATAATGGTGTCCAAAGAATTCATACTAACAACATTGCTATTAGCACGCAAATAAAGTTCCATAGGTTTTTTAATTTTCTCTTCAAACACATCATGTCCTAACTCAAGATAAATGCTATAAAGCTCTCTAATTTTGTTGTTGTTTTCCATTAAGCCTAACTAGTGAAAACAAGAAACAAAAAGATAAAATTGCAGAACCTAAAGGAAATAACTTCGAGCACTCACACCGGAGGATGTGAGTACCTTTTACCTTACCTCCCCGGCAACGGCGCCAGAAAATATCTTGATGTCTACGCACTTCTATTCTTGTAGAAAGTTGTTGGGCCTCCAAGTGCAGAGGTTTGTAGGACAGCAGCAAGTTTTCCCTTAAGTGGATCACCCCAAGGTTTATCAAACTCAGGGAGGAAGTGGTCAAAGGTATCCCCTCTCAAGCAACCCTGCGATCAAGATACAAGAAGTCTCTTGTGTCCCCAACACACTCAATACACTTGTCAGGTGTATAGGTGCACTAGTTCAGCGAAGAGATAGTGAAATACAAGTGGTATGGATAATTATAAGTGGTAATAGTGCTAGAAAATAACTTGATGGCGTGGAAAAGACTAAAGGCAAACTGAAATAAAGATAGTAGCAAGCAAACATGTAACAGATCTAATAGCAAATGGTGTTTTAGTGCTTAGAAACAAGACCTAGGGATCATACTTTCACTAGTGAACACTCTCATATAAATATATCATCTTCATGATACTACGCTGAACTACTCTCCGGTTGGACACTCTAATCGATGGTAGGGCTATAACAGCACACCTCAAAGTAAGTCTTTCCCATATAGAAAACCCCACACTATCACCTTGAGCACTAGATAGTTCCAACAAACACCACAATTTCATAAAGACATCCAACTCCAAATATAACTCATAACAAGTATTTGTAATCTCTAGCCTAAGTGCCACCATGGTGTGCACACTGTCAACTTCACACACATGGGGAGAGCAGAGATCTATTAAAGCACTTGAGTAGCAAGGTAGATCTATAGATTACAAGCTCATGATCTCAATAAGATCATGCATATAGAGAGAGATGAACACATAGCTACCGGTAGAACCCTTAGCCTCGAGAGAGAACTACTCCCTCCTCATCAAGGGAATCAGCAATGGTGATGGAGATGGTGGTGGAGATCGATGGAGATGGCTCCGGGGGCACTTCCTGCCTCAGGTGCCGAATGTACACTTTCTATCCCCTGAATCTCCCCTTCGGTGGCGGCGGTGCTGCGGAACTTTTCGTGGATTTTGATTGACGATCTAGGGTTTTGGTATCGGGAGGCTCTTATAGGCGAATGAGGGAAGGTCGGTGGCCAGCCAGGGGGCCCACACCATGCCCTGGCGCGACCTAGGCTGGCCCGCGCCAAGTGGGGTGTGGCCACCCTGTGGCCCCTCTCCGACTCTCCTTTTGGCTCCGTGAGACTTCTGGGAAAATAGTAACTTTGGCTTTTGTCCCGTCCAATTCCGAGAATATTCATTTTCTGACTTCCTGGAACCAAAAACAGCAGAAAACAGGAAATTGGCACTATGGCATCTTGTTAATAGGTTAGTCCAAGAAATCATATGAAAAGTACTCCAAAGTTGGAACAAAACACAAGAAAGTAGATAAAACCAAGCATGGAACATCAAAAATTATAGATACATTTGCAATGTATCAGGTTCACCATATAGTCGTCCTCAAGAATATTGATTTGAAAATTCTTTGATATTCTTTCACTTTCTATGAAGCCTACAAAGCTCACAACAAAAGCGAAGCAACACTCAAAGAGTAGCCAATTCATGAAGATTATAGCATGAGTCCTTAAGTAGAAGGAAGTCACCTTAGGGTGTAGTGATATCTCACAGAAGCTCATCCATAGGTAACTCTCTACATTTCTTCTTGCCAACTCATGGTTGGTATAGGTTGACATGTATGCATTTGTACCTTCACACAACAAAGACCAAGCAAAATATTTTCATGCGTGATAGAGGAGCATGTTATTTGTGGCATGTCCATACTTGTTCACAACACTATTAGCACAACTCAAGGATAGGAAAAGTAATGCATAAGCAAGGTCAATATGCATGGAATTTGTTTGAACATCACCCAAATGTGGGAACTCAAAAACTCCATACAATGTCTTAGTGTGACACTCAAAGCATTGGACTGAATTTTTGATCAACAACTTTGATGCAAGAATAGGAGAATTTGGCAAAAAACACATGAGGAAGGATATCCAAAACAACATCATTTGTGCAAACAAACCATTTTAAAGATCAAATGTTCCTTATGTTTGTTGCAAAAACAATACATGATACTTGGAAACTCTCATGACAATACATGCTCATAATGGCATTATGGTTGCACACAAAATATCGGAAAGAGAAATTTTTCAACATTTTTTGTTGCAACACACAAAGCATCAGTGTTCAATAGCAAAGAAACACGATTGTCACAAGGTGAAAGAATACCATCAACATGCTTGCAAGCAAACCATAGGAAAGGGCAATTTTTCAACATGAAAGATGCAAATCAGGCAAAAGGTATTAGAGCCATGTTTGGTCTTTAACTCACATTAGGGATGCTCTCAAGAGCTCTTTTATCAACTCGTGCTCAATCGAGGTTGACATTATAGTGCGGGGGACTGTTCCTTTGCGTCCCCTGAGTTCGTGGGCGAGTGCATCGCGGTACCCGACTTGCCTGTAATTGCCACGTTTCGCAAAGTTGGGCTGCCAACTGCCGAGAGGGGCCATTTCGAGACAAACTCGTCTCAGCCCTACCAAATTCTAACATTCCGTTAGACTTCCCCGTGAAGTAGGCGGTCGGGACCCCCATGTCAGTAATCTGTCCGTGATGCGAGCGCCAACGAGGCAACCTCTTAGGCAAATCGAGGAACTAAAGGGGCTTGGTGCATTGACCAAACTCACAAATCCACTCCCTCCTTTCGCATGAACCCTAGCACCAACGGCGTCAGAATCCACCCTCCAAGCAGAACGATTCCTTCGGACATTTTAATTCTGGCGCCAACTTTATGCGCCCATTCGCTAATCCCGAGCTCCAATGCTGCATTCCGTAGCCACCATTGCGAGGCTCTAGCCTGCCTCCGCCGCTGACAAGCTGAGCAACATGGAGGATGGCAGATCCTACAACCGAGGAAGAAGTAGTTCTGGCTAATTGTGGGTGAGTGACTGCTATTTACAGTAGGTGTGATCTAGGTTTAGACATTGTTTAGGCTAGTTGCAATTTTGGTTGTGTTTAGTGCGAGTGAAAATTCTATGCTTCATTTTATTACTGTCAAGTTTACTGAGGATTGTAATAATCTACTGTAATTCACAATTGTAAGTTATGTGAGGATAGTTACAAACTGAGCATCCATCAGAATTACTACATGTACATGAAAAAATAGTGAAATTGTAAGAGGTACAACACACGATCTTATGGTAATAGGGAAAACATCCATTGTATTACACGGGCACCATAGAACTTGCATAATTCATAGACGTTCACTCAACAAACTGAACACACAAAGAGCTGACCTGAAGAGAATACATTAGGAGCAGACACACACGATCCATCAATTTGATGGATAGCCGTCGTAGTAATCATAGTGGGTGGTACCATCCTCGCCATAAGGTGGCACTATCTGTAGCTCAGAATGCTCGATAATTCTGCAATACTCCGCCAGAAATCGACCGAGTTCGAAAGGACAGTCATTGATCCATAATCCTCCTACTCCATACCTATGGACAACCCTTGGCTCCTCTTCCCACGCAAGAGCCTCAAAGTTGTAAGATCTAATCTCAGACAGGTCCGCATAGTATATGTTGCCTTCCTGCACCGTGGGTACCCTAGAGCTGTCGATGCAGACGCACCGATTGTCAGCAACGAAGAGAGCATGACTTTCGATGCCTCTGACCGGCTGAAGGACACGGTTCTGGGTATCAACCCAGTAAACAACTGGCCTGTCGCCATGGACCGGTCCACTCACAACGAACAACAACTCCCCATCAGACTCGACGAGGTAAAAACAATTCTCTAGGAGCTTGCAGCCCGGAACAGGGCCTGTAATGGTGGGATGCATCTCTAGGGTTCGTGCGGAGCGCTGCAGCTGGATATCTCCATGAGTAGCATCACACATAGTCGAGAGGACAGACCCCTATCTCTTTGTGACAAAAACATCACTGACTTAAGAAGTCATTCTCTAGAGTTCTATGAAGTCATACATCGAGTACCACCCTTCACCAAAGAACAAGCGACTCCCTTCCTCCGTGCCCTCATCTGCCTACCGAATGGTGGTGTTCTGAAGGTTTGATGTAAACACCATCAACGACAGGAACATCGTCACAGTGACAGAAGCCACTTGCTCGGTCAGTATCTCCGCCCTCAGGCGCTTGATAGCGCCCGAGAAGGGGTTGTACAACTGGGTCTTGTACAACTGCACCCTCTGTCCAAGTACAAGGAGGCCACCGGTTGTGCTACCGACATAAATGTACCTGCCAGAGGAGAAACATAGATTCAGTGAAGGTAAACAGACTGAGATGTAATCAAAATAAATCAACTAGTATATGAAGAAACAGAACTTGAAAAATAGATAGTATAGAAGGTGAATGCAAAAAAGGATCACATGTATACATATGAATATCAACACACCTACGAATAACCCGGCTAATCTTCTTATGAAGGTGGCGGCCAGTTCTCACGTTCAGCAACATGATGGCGGCGTCGTCTACCGGATACTCCTCTGACAACTGGTGCTCCAGAACAATCTAGTTGGCTGGCATAAAGCGTTCCTCTGTGCAGCCGCGCCAGGCGTTGCATAATGCCTGGAAGGCGGCGTAGTAGTCAAAGTCGTCCGCCGAAAGGAAGATGTCACCTATCTTCTAGACGAGTCCCTCAGGGAGCCTAGCCCATGGTGAGTCCAGATGCTTCTTGCCGGACATGGATGATGGCGTTCGTGTGGTCTCGGTCCCGTTCACTGGCAGAGGAAGCGGTTCTAGAGACACACATTTAAAAAAACGTCTGGGAAAGCCAAGCGAAGCGTCTGGAAATGAGACGACGGCATGCACATAACAACCACAACTGATTTTCATCAAACTGGCACGGGCACGCGCCTGCGCCTGCGCACGCGCACTAATTATGGACAACGGACGTGCAGACCAGCGTACGACCCCTAGGAGCACGCGAATGTGTAGGATGATACTAGTAGTAGTAGTAGTAGTATCATAACCTCATTGTATTTAATTATCCCTAGGAGCACATGAATGTGTATAATGTGTAGAGAAAATTGTAGGTAACACCAACATTCGTGGAATTTGTTGCACAAAACACAGAAATACAGTTTGTGGCTTAAATTTTTGCACCTGGCCAAAAAGAACTGCTTAACTTAACAAGATGAATAAGAGAGCATCTTAATTTTCATACACCACTATTCATACTTGCAAGCTCCATTTATTCATAGATATCCCGCATGATGGTCGGGGAGGGCGAGACCGGGCAGCGGGCCGGCGGCGGACGGGCGGATGGGGGGAGAGAAAAATGTGTCTATGTCATTTGCATGCAGGTGGGGAAAGAGGATTCGAGGGGAAAGAAGAGAAGTAAATGGGACGTGACACTGGCAGGTGGGCCCACGGAACACGTGACCCTGGCAAGTGAGAGCGTGCGGTACTGACAGTTTGTCCAGAGCAAGCAGATGATAAGCGTGGCCAATCATGTTGCAGAACAGCCTACTCGCGGATCGCTCTTACCAAGAACCATCACAATCGTCCAAGCGCCTTGATCGAATGATATGTAACAATCGTGATGTAGATCAAGTGTCTTTGGGCGTGCCTTCTAGAAGAATCAATCTAACGACCACCATTGGGGGCTAAGGTTAGGGCTCTCCTAAGGTTAGGATCCAACATTGGCATGCCTTCTATAAGAATCGTGATGCAGCATCTTTCAAGCTGGTGGTAGAATGCATGCTGCAGTTGAATCCCATCATGCTGCTAGGGTTCCTGGACATGGTTTATGAAAAGAACACACATGCAAAGACATCTAGTGGATCCATATGTGGTTTTTGAAAAGAACAAACATGTAATGACTCTAGAGGTGGTTTATGAAAAAGAACACACATGTAATGAATCTAGTGGATCCATGTGGTTTATGAAAAGAACACACATGCAATGACTCTGGTGGATCCATGCGTGGTTTGTGAAAAGAACACACATGCAATGACTCTAGTGGTGGTTTTGAAAAAGAACACACATGCAATGGCACTGGTGGATCCGTGGTATATGAAAAGAACACACATGCAATGACTCTAGTGGTGGTTTCGAAAATAGACAAACATGCAATGACTCTAATTGTGGTTTATGAAAAGAACACACATGCAATGACTCTAGTGGTGGTTTAGGAGAAGAACAAACATGCAATGACTCTAGTGGACCCATGTGGTTTATGAAAAGAACACATATGCATGTGTTCTTTTCTCCAAAACCACAATGATGCACACTGGCACACATACATCCAAGTGGGTGTGGTGATGCAGCATCTTTCAAGCTGGTGGTAGAATGCATGTTGTAGTTGAATCACATCATCATGCTAGGGTTCCTGGACATGGTTAGATAACACATGCTGGGGTGGCATCATTGCATGTTTTCTTTTCTCCAAAACCATAGTGATGTACACTGGCACACATACAACCAAGTGGATGTGGTGATGCAACATATTTCAAGCTGGTGGTAGGATGCATGCTGCAGTTGAATCACATCATGCTGCTAGGGTTCCTGGACATGGTTGGACACCACATGCTGGAGTGGCATCATTGCATGTGTTCTTTTCTCCAAAACCACAGTGATACACACTAGCACACACACAGCCAAGTGAGTGTGGTGATGTAGCATATTTCAAGCTGGTGGTAGAATGCATGCTGCAGTTGAATCTCATCATGCTGCTACGGTTCCTAGACATGGTTGGACACCACATGCTGGAGTGTCATCATTGCATGTGTTCTTTTCTCCAAAACCACAGTGATGCATGCTGGTATACACACATAGCCAAGTGGGTGTGGTGATGCAACATGTTTCAAGATGGTCCTAGAATGCATGTTGCAGTTGAATCACATCATGCTGCTAGGGTTCCTAGACATGGTTGGACACCACATATTGGAGTTGCATCATTGCATGTGTTCTTTTCTCCAAAACCACAGTGATGCACACTGGTACACACACAACCAAGTGGGTGTGGTGATGCAGCATCTTTCAAGCTGGTGGTAGAATGCATGCTGCAGTTGAATCACATCATGCTGCTAGGGTTCCTGGACATGGTTTATGAAAAGAACACACATGCAAAGACATCTGGTGGATCCATATGTGGTTTTTGAAAAGAACACACATGAAATGACTCTAGTGGTGGTTAATGAAAAAGAACACACATGCAATGAATCTAGTGGATCCACGTGGTTTATGAAAACAACACACATGTAATGATTCTGGTGGATCCATGTGTAGTTTATGAAAAGAACACACATGGAATGACTCTAGCAGTGGTTTTGAAAAAGAACACACATGCAATGGTACTAGTGGATCCATGTGGTTTATGAAAAGAACACATATGCAATGACTCTAGTGGTGGTTTAGAAAATAGACAAACATGCAATGCCTCTAATTGTGGTTTATGAAAAGAACACACATGCAATGACTCTAGAGGTGGTTTAGGACAAGAACAAACATGCAATGAATTTGGTGGATCCATGTGGTTTATGAAAAGAACACACATGCATGTGTTCTTTTCTCCAAAACCACAATGATGCACACTGGCACACACACACAGTGATGCAACATCTTTCAAGCTGGTGGTAGAATGCCTACTGCAGTTGAATCACATCATGCTGCTAGGGTTCCTGACATGGTTGGACACCACATGCTAGAGTGGCATCATTGCATGTGTTATTTTCTCCAAAACCATAGTGATGCACACTGGCACAAACACACACATCCAAGTGGGTGTGGTGATGCAGCATCTTTCAAGATGGTGGTAGAATGCATGCTGCAATTGACACATGCAATGACTCTAGTGGCGGTTGATGAAAAAGAACACACATGCAATGAATCTAGTGGATCCATGTGGTTTATGAAAAGAACACACATGCAATGACTCTGGTGGATCCATGTGTGGTTTATGAAAAGAACACACATGCAATGACTCAAGTGTTGGTTTTGAAAAAGAACACACATGCAATGGCACTGGTGGATCGAGGTGGTTTTCAAGAAGAACACACATGAATGACTCTAGTGGTGGTTTAGAAAATAGACAAACATGCAATGACTCTAATTGTGGTTTATGATAAGAACACACATGCAATGACTCTAATGGTGGTTTAGGAGAAGAACAAACATGCAATGACTCTAGTAGATCCATGTGGTTTATGAAAAGAACACACATGCATGTGTTCTTTTCTCCAAAACCACAGTGATGTACATTGACACACACACACAGCCAAGTGGGTGTGGTGATGCAGCATCTTTCAAGCTGGTGGTAGAATGCATTCTGCAGTTGAAACACATCATGCTGCTAGGGTTCTTGTACATGGTTGGACACCACATGTTGGAGTGGCATCATTGCATGTGTTCTTTTCTCCAAAACACAGTGATGCACACTAGTACACACACAACCAAGTGGGTGTGGTGATGCAGCATCTTTCAAGTTGGTGGTAGAATGCATGTTACAGTTGAATCATATCATGCTGCTAGGGTTCCTGGACATGGTTGGACACCACACGCTGGAGTGGCATCATTGCATGTGTTCTTTTCTCCAAAACCACAGTGATGCATATTGGTACACACACAACCAAGTGGGTGTGGTGATGCATCATCTTTCAAGATGGTGGTAGAATGCATGCTGAAGTTGAATCCCACTATGCTACTAGGGTTCCTGGACATGGTTGGAGACCACATGCTGGAGTGGCATCATTGCATGTCTTCTTTTCTCCAAAACCACAATGATGCACACTAGCACACATACAGCCAAGTGGGTGTGGTGATGCAGCATCTTTCAAGCTGGTGGTAGAATGCATGGTGCAGTTGAATCACATCATGCTACTAGGATTCATGGACATGGTTGGACACCACATGCTGGAGTGGCATCATTACATGTGTTCTTTTCTCCAAAACCATAGTGATGCACACTGGTACACACACAACCAAGTGGGTGTGTTGATGCAGCATCTTTCAAGCTGGTGGTATAATGCATGCTGTAGTTGAATCACATCATGCTGCTAGGGTTCCTGGACATGGTTTATGAAAATAACACATATGCAAAGACATCTGGTGGATTCATATGTGGTTTTTGAAAAGAACACACATGCAATGACTCTAGTGGTGGTTGATGAAAAATAACACACATGCAATGAATCTAGTTGATCCATGTGGTTTATGAAAAGAACACACATGCAATGACTCTGGTGGATCCATGTGGTTTATGAAAAAGAACACACATGCAATAAATCTAGTGGATCCATGTGGTTTATGAAAAGAACACACATGCAATGACTCTGGTGGATCCATGTGTGGTTTATGAAAAGAACACACATGCAATGACTCTAGTGGTGGTTTTGAAAAAGAACACACATGCAATGACACTGGTGGATCCATGTGGTTTATGAAAAGAACACACATGCAATGACTCTAGTGGTGGTTTAGAAAATAGACAAACATGCAATGACTCTAATTGTGGTTTACGAAAAGAACACACATGCAATGACTCTAGTGGTGGTTTAGGAGAAGCACAAAGATGCTATGACTCTGGTGGATCCATGTGGTTTATGAAAATAACACACATGCATGTGTTCTTTCCTCCAAAACCACGGTGATGCACACTGGCACACACACATCCAAGTGGGTGTGGTGATGCAGCATCTTTCGAGCTGGTGGTAGAATGCATGCTAAAGTTGAATCACATCATGCTGCTAGGGTTCCTGGACATGGTTGGACACGCCATGCTGGAGTGGCATCATTGCCTGTGTTGTTTTCTCCAAAACCACAGTGATGCACTCTGGCACAAACACACACAGCCAAGTGGGTGTGGTGATGCAGCATCTTTCAAAGTGGTCGTAGAATGCATGCTGCTGCTGAATCACATAATGCTGCTAGGGTTCCTGGACATGGTTTATGAAAAGAACACACATGCAAAGACATGTGGTGGATCCATATGTGGTTTTTGAAAAGAACACACATGCAATGACTCTATTGGAGGTTGATGAAAAAGAACACACATGCAATGAATCTAGTGGAAAGATGTGTTTTATGAAAAGAACACACATGCAATGACTCTGGTGGATCCATGTGTGGTTTATGAAAAGAACATATATGCAATGACTCTAGTGGTGGTTTTGAAAAAGAACACACATGCAATGGAACTGGTGGATCGATGTGGTTTATGAGAAGAACACACCTGCAATGCCTATAGTGGTGGTTTAGAAAATGGGCAAACATGCAATGACTCTAATTGTGGTTTATAAAAAGAACACACATGTAATGACTCTAGTGGTGGTTTAGGAGAAGAACAAACATGCAATAACTCTGGTGGATCGATGTGGTTTATGAAAAGAACACACATGCATGTGTTCTTTTCTCCAAAACCACAGTGATGCACACTAGCACACGCACACAACCAAGTGGGTGTGGTGATGCAGCATCTTTGAAGCTGGTGGTAGAATGCATGCTGTAGTTGAATCACATCATGCTGCTAGGGTTCCTGGACATGGTTGGAGACCACATGCTGGAGTGGCATCATTGCATGTGTTCTTTTGTCCAAAACCACAGTTATGCATGCTAGCACACACACACACTACCAAGTGGGTGTGGTGATGCAGCATCTTTCAAGCTGGTGGTAGAATGCATGCTATAGTTGAATCGCACCATGGTGCTAGGGTACCTGGACATGGTTGGACACGGCATGCTAGAGTGGCATCATTGCCTGTGTTGTTTTCTCCAAAACCACTCTGATGCACACTTGCACAAACACACACAACCAAGTGGGTGTGGTGATGCAGCATCTTTCAAGCTAGTGGTAGAATGCATGCTGCGGCTAAATCACATCATGCTGCTAGGGTTCCTGGACATGGTTTATGAAAAGAACACACATGTAAAGACATTTGGTGGATCCATATGTGGTTTTTAAAAAGAACACACATGCAATGACTATAGTGGTGGTTGATGAAAAAGAAAACACGTGCAATGAATCTAGTGGATCCATGTGTTTTATGAAAAGAACACACATGCAATGACTCTGGTGGATCCATATGTGGTTTATGAAAAGAACACACATGCAATGACTCTAGTGGTTGTTTTGAAAAAGAAACCACATGCAATGGCACTGGTGGATCGATGTGGTTTATGAGAAGAACACACATCCAATGACTCTAGTGGTGGTTTAGAAAATAGACAAACATGCAATGACTCTAATTGTGGTTTATGAAAAGAACACACATGCAATGACTCTAGTGGTGGTTTAGGAGTAGAACAAACATGCAATGACTCTGGTGGATCCATGTGGTTTTTGAAAAGAACACCCGTGCATGTGTTCTTTTCTCCAAAACCATAGTGATGCACACTGGCACACACACAACCAACTGGGTGTGGTGATACAACATCTTTCAAGCTAGTGGTAGAATGCATGCTGCAGTTGAATCACATCATGCTGCTAGGCTTCCTGGACATGGTTGGACACCACATGCTAGAGTGGCATCATTGCATGTGTTCTTTTCTCTAAAACCACAGTGATGCACACTGGCACACACACACATCCAAGTGGGTGTGGTGATGCAGCATCTTTCAAGCTGGTGGTAGAATGCATGCTACAGTTGAATCACATCATGCTGCTAGGGTTCTTGGACATGGTTGATGAAAAGAACCACTACAAGAAAAGTTGGCTTTTATAACAGAAGATTTTCGTGGTTGAAGGCCCGTTTTTCGTGGCCAAAGAGTCTTGCGCCACAGATGGCCTTCGTGGTAAAATCCCCGTCGCAAATTAATTAACCATGGTTTTTTTACCGTGGTGGATCGCACCCTTCAGCCACGAAAACGTGTTCTGTCATAGATCTGTTCGCCAGCTACGCTGACGGCTGACGTCATGCAAAATGCCACGTGGGAGCCGCCATTAACAGTCATAGAAACCGTGGTAGAAGCCAGGCCTAGCCAAGGCCTGCTAAATACTAACTGGGCCGACCCATCAGGGGTGCCCAATAATAAGATGGCCCATTACTGTTTTGTCCTGCACTGTTTGAAATGGGCCCAAAAGTGTAGCCAGCAGCGGCATGTGAACTTTCAGGCCTGATTCTGTTTCGGCGTACAGAAGGTCCATGTTGGTCCAACACTGTGCTGCCACTTAAGGCCTGCACAAATCTGGCCCGGCACTGGTCAGGCCTGTTGCCAATCTAGCCTTTTTACTATTCAGTCCTGTTACTATTCCAGCCTTTTAGGAATTTCGATCAGTTACTATTTAGGCCCTTTAGAGTTTGGGACTTTGCCTATTCAGGCCGGCATCGTTTGGCCTATTACTATACTGGCCTACCACCATACTAGCCTTTTGCTGCTAATACCTTTTACGGTTTCGGCCTTTCACTATTCCAGCCTTTTCTCTGCTTTGGCCTTTTACAGTTCTAGACTTTTACAGTTTTGCCCTTTTATTGTTCTGGCCTCTTACTATTCTGGCCTTTTGCTGTTCTGGCCTCTTACTGTTCTGGCCTTTTACTGTTTTGGCATTTTACCGCTATGCCTTTTTACTGTTCTATCCTTTTACTGTACTGGCCTTTTATTGTACTGGTCATTTACTGTTCTGGCCTTCTATAGTTCTGGCCTTTTACTGTTCTGGCCTTTTACTATTCTGGCCTTTTACTGTTCTGGTCATTTTGGTCAGCGGTATGTTGTTTCAATGTTTGTCATCTTTGCTCGGCTTTATTCGTTGTTTGGACTTTTTGTTAGCACCCTCATCGCCGCTAGCAGTGAATAACAAGACATCAATTAATAAACACACATAAATTAAAATTACTTATTACACAACAATAAAAAGTTTGTTACAATAGGTTATACAACAAGATCATAATTCCGACAGATTACAACGTGTCAGTACCATCAATAAGAGATCGGTACATGGCGATTCACTTCAATGTATCACCTGTCCTCTTCTTCAATATTTCAGCTACAAATCTAAGAGCAGCTACACCCAAATCTAAGAGCAGCTACACCCTTTCGCTCTGCATGCAATACAACATTTATATATTTATCACCTGCAGGAGTTGTTCTAGGTGAACTGTTAAGTAAGTTGTTTGCTTCGGAAATACAATGGGAGGATGAATGAGACGAGGTATCATAACTTTTAGTCCTGCCTTCTAAGGACTCCCGCTGGGTTTTAACTGCAGTCTGCTAAAATATGGTGAAACAGGTTAAAACAAACAACAAGGGAAACAAATGGTATTATATAAATTAGAGATCATTTAAAGTAAGTATGAACTTACAGTAGCACGTTCAGGTTGACAGTAGATCCTTCTCGAGCGGGTGCGACTCCTGGTCAATCTGCTAGAAGAATCTAAGCAGAGTAGTGGAACTCTGGTCCTTGTACTCCATTGTCATTTCTCTGCATGACATTTAAAACCAAGTTTGTTGGTTTGGAAGGATGAAAACTCTTGAAAAACACCAAAAACATAGCATTAAAAATAACCAGATGTATGTTTCAAACTAGATAGCTGGTTTGGAAGGATGAAAGCAGGTGAAAACACCAACATATACCAGATATATCATCCAAACTATATGGACATTTTCCGAATTAAGCATTCGCACATATATTCACAATTTAACATAAATGCAAATGTCATAGAAAGTTCTTAGGTAGAATGACTTATTAACTTATTAGGCATGCAGGTTATACAACTAATTAATATGACAAGAAACTGGCCTAAGTAACACGAGGAAACCTCACGATTCAGCCCTGCTGGGCGTCAGATTGTCAGTGTTGGATCCTCTATGAGCTGTTTGCATGATCCGTGCGAGCGCTTGGAAAGAATAGAATCTATGAGTTCGTGTAGGAGGATTAAACCGATAGCGTGAGAATAAAGAAAGGGAATAAAAGCGAGAAGCTAATGTTGTGGATAGGACCTACAAGATGAAGGGTGCAAACGAAATGTCAATAGCATCCAGGAAATTGAGCAACATCCTAACGATTCCATAGCTTACGAGTACCAAAAATATAGCAAACGCGCAAGAGAAATTACCACTGCGCGGCGAGGACGGGTGGGACGGCAAGTGGGCTGCGGGGGCGGCGGCTCGGAATTTCAGGGTCAGCAACGAATGATTCAGTGAAGCGGCCCCGGTAGGGTAGACGACGGCATTGGCGAAGCAGATCCGGTGCTGCGAGGGAGTCTGTGAAATAGTTCCGATGAAGAGCGCCTGCAGTGGAAGAGCTCTGTTGTGGACGAGAGGGCCGGCGGCAAAGAAGCTAGAGGAAGGTCAAGGTTGGAGGGGTGTGGGCGGGGAAGATACGATGGGGGGGATATAGGTGGGATGACGCACATTTACGACCTATACCCCTCTATTATTACAGTACTCCCACGGTCCTTGTTTTTGGAGCAGGGATAGAAGAAGAATTTTGCATTTGCAAAAAGCAGGGCGGGATATTTGAATAGATGCGTAGGATATTTGAACAGATATGCGCGGGATGTTTCGGTGCCATGCGGAAATTTTGAGGTTGAAGCTTCCGACGTATGCTACTCCGACGCGGCCGCTCTCACGTGTTGGCCCCGTCTAGACCCACACGCCAGTGACCGTATGCTTACCAACAGATAAATGAGTTTCCACACATTTGCCAAAATTGATAAACAGTATATTTTGAAGGCTTTCATACAAGATGACCAAGGTCACAGACATACCTCTGTTATAGTTTATAATAGCGTATCCATATCTGGTAGATAGCTGCATCTTAGCATATCAAAAGAAGATTCTAGATTTGATGGACAATGCCCAACTTTCATGAATTTCTAAACTTTCTAGCTAAATCCATGCAATAAAATGACTTTTTGACAATCTGAAGTAAATATGTCTAATTTCGAACTAGAAAGTGTGTGATATACCTTGCTCTTGACTTTTTAAAATAACTAGCACAGTGGCCCGTACATCCGCACAGGCAACATCTTTATTGGTATTTTTTGACTGAAAATGCAAATTAAACTCAAATTGAAGTTGATGAAATTTGTTTGTTGCATTTTAATGTTATTAATATGTATATAGTTCCCTCACAAATTGTAGCAAATCCTTTACCCGTAAAATTGAAGTATATTGTTATGTAAATTTGCAAGCAGTAATATGTTTTTTAATGTTGCACATAGGCGGTCAACGTTTTTATTATCCTTATGTTTCTTTGAAAACATATTAATAAAGTTCCTTATTGTATTTAAAACATGCCATGTATGCAACTGTACTTCCTAGGAATAACACATCTGTAGGTATCATAGAAACACAAGCAATAGCTTATATTAAAACATGAAATACTTAATGTGCCAAAAGATCACAAAATATTTAGATATTGATTTCAATCTAAATCTAGTGATCAGTAAGTATTAGTCACACAAGCCTAACATATCTCTATATACACATGTTGATACTCGTATGTACAAAATAATAAATGTTTCAACACGACAACTTCTGCTTTCTTACAACATCACAACTACATGAACTAAACCTGTCAAATTAGTCGTGTTTAAATTGCAAAAAAATACATTGAAACTTGGACAACATCGAAGACTGGACTTAAATTGGACAGATACATAGTCAGTTTGGCCATATGTGAGACTGCTCTCAATTTTTTTTCATGAAAATCAGAGGTGCAGATTAATTAAAAGATAAAGCTAGCTTTATATAAGTAGAAGATAAAATGTCTCTGAAATCAAGAGATCATGATGTTCACAATCTTTCTAAACCTCGACTCATACCTCAAGTGTCATACTTTTTTGTGCCTCCTTATATTCAAAAACCCTTTCTATATTTGAAATGCGGAGATCATCAGCATCAGTAGTTGAAAATACTTCAATGGAATTGTTGCCCTTCAGTTCTTCTGAATAACAATGTATAATGTGTGTAGATTAGAGCAATCAAATGTCCAGGCTAATTGTAAAGAACTCTGATATGTATGCACTAAGTAACAGTGGTTTTGTTTTATCGAAAAACTCTGATGTTTTTATCGCTGTGGTGATATTTGATAGATCTCAAAAACATAATTAGAACTTACAATAGCTAAAACCATACGTTATTATAATCTATATCCATATGTACAATCTGGTCATCCATGTATAATATAAACCTCTTACATGTACCAAGTAAAAGAGGTAAACATTTATTGTGAAGTACCGTGACCATGTGTGCAAGTAAGGTATCTTGTGAGTCGCACCGGATAAAAGGAATCTTTTTGTAGTAATTTTTTTTAAAAGTTAACTATACATTTTTAGAAAAATCTATAGGTTAACTATGGATATTTATAAATTAACTATAGGCTAACCAAATATTCTATTATCGATGAAAAGGAATTACTAACGACAAAAATCGATCAACCACTCTTTTCTTCTGTAAATCACAATCATGTGAGACATTTGGTATCTTTCATATTATAATGTCTCAAGAAAATAAAATTAAGTTGTACCAGGCAGCTCAGTGTTGTCACTATTCGGCTCTCTCTGCAAGGTGACGAATCAGGTAAATTGATGCCCAGGTGCGAGCAAATAAGTTTGCCATTGTTGAACTAACTACTCAGCATCATCCTGCAGGTATTAACATTATCAATACAGATATTTTTTAAACAAAAACTATAATTTTTTTTGAATAACCGAGGCATGTAATGCCATATATAGGATAGTCAACACAAGATATTAATCCATAGCAATAATGAGGTACGTCCTGGCCTGTTAGTACTTGTTAGTCCCGTTTGCCTTGTGTGCTGCCGTTGTTGGGCATGATGCTGAAACCGAAACATTGAGACGTTTCCGCGACTGCGGCTGAATAACATCTGCTGGTGCATACTTTGCATGACGTGAAGTGGTGTTCTCCCATCGAGAACGACATATAGCGCTCACCGTCTGCACCGGACTGCTCAGTCCCGCAACTCTTGTTTCGTATTCACCATATCTTGGCATATGAGGCTAGCACCTGACTCGCACCTTGTCCAAGGTAAGTTATGTGAGAACATTCATTTATAAATTAACTATAGATCAATATATTTATCTAGGGCCGACAAAAACACGATTACTAATGACTAACTATTATTTTATCAAACAAATAATTCATCCATTACTAATATCTCAATTGTGTGAGACATTTGGCATTGGTGATATCATAAGAAGCATACTACACACACATGCAAGAAGGATGTGCCCGGAATAGCTAATAATGGCATACCTGCGATAAATCAAGTAATTTTTTGTACAAAAGGGCCATTCTCATAAATTTCGAGTATATGTGTGATTCATGTAAATTTCAAGGGTACCGGTTATTTTTCTCCTACCCTCTGCCGCTTAGGAAAGTAATTCAGGATGATAGCAAAAGCTGAAATTTCGTGACCCGACAATTTGAGATACAATATTTTTCCTGCGTACTGATAGATACGCACCTCTTGCTATACATTATGGATGCCGATGTCGACGCCGGTGCTAGGAAAGTCCCAAAGATATTGACGTGTCTGAGTATATGTTATAAACCTGAAAATTCACACCTTAATTTTTTCTAAAACTTTGTCAGAGTAAATATAATTTGTATTTTAAACAAAATTGATTGCGTCGTCAACGGAAACTTTACCATGCATTGGCCATCTAGCTTTGTGCACGAGGCTAGTCTTAATTTCATCCATTGATGTTCAAAATTGAAACCTGAAAACGTTAATCCATGTGCATGCAGAGGATAGTTGGCCGACGGAGTGCATCGACGCAAATATGGCGGATCCATCTTGTATGGCTGCATGTCAAAATTTGAAACCTGACTATCACCACATGGATCCGTGTGCATGCTCAAGAGGAATCCAGGGGCTGTGTGCACCGTAGAGAACTACTTAATGAGGCCAGTGCATTAGAGTGTGTGAGGACAAACATTAATCTAGCCGATCTATTTTGACGGCGGCGCTGATAATGCTCTGAATATCATACCTAATCCTTCTCTGTAGTATAATGCTTAATAACATACCTAATCCTCTAAATGTGTAGAGACTGCTCCCATCTTCAGCTTCATGGCTCTCATCTGCTCTCTCTCCACTGATGTGAACACCAATCAGGCTATTATATAAATAGATTGCTTCTCCCTCAGTTGAAGACCCACCTAGAAACCTTGCCGATCGAAGTAATATACCTTCTTTTGTATGAGGCAACTATCCGAGCAGCCTTGGAGACCTGCGTCACTGCGTGTGCACCGATCTGCATGCATCGGCGAAGAAGATCACAATCTTAGCCCCTGATCACACACACTTGGAGGATATCATCCGGCCAAAGGAATAAAGGAGAATACGGTCACGGCAGCACGCATGGTAATCTGGTCAGCCTGTAAGTGGACATGGGTTGCCCACGGCGCCGCCAGCCTAAACCCATCTAAATCGCAAAGTGGAAACCCACGGGCACGATTAGAATCCTGGCAGACAGTCACGACATGCCCGCCACCGCCGCCGACGCTCCACATCAAGCCCCTGCCCCCCATGGCGATGACGGCGGACGCCATGCCCCAAGGAACGGCCACACCGTCGTCGTCCCATCCCTCCACTCCTCTTCTCCGCCCCCCTCCATCCGTCCCTCGAGCAGTCGGTGCTTGGCGAGATTTGTGGGGAGCAGTCGCTGCCTGGCGAGATCCGAGGGGAGAAGCTGGCGTTGGGAGAGGTCCATGGTGAACTACATATATCCGGCCACGTCCGTGCGAAGGAGCTGGGCGGCAGCCAGATTCAGCAGAACAAAAGACGAAAAAAAGGTAAGATTACTGCCCCCGCGCTTGATTACATCTCGTCCTTTTCAGATTTAACAACCCTCTGAGTCTGAGCTCCTCATCTTTATTGCAAGGAAAGAAACCTTTGTAATACAAAGAAGTTTGTATTTGTCGATTCTTGTGTTCATGTCCCGGTTACCAACAACAGAGATAAACATTGTAGTAGCATTTGGAAGTTCATGTTAGCTCTAGCAAATACATGGAATCTTTTTTAGACAACTTACATACCAATAGGTGGAAAAACACATTATAGTAGCGACAGACTACTACTTGACCATTTTACAGTACTTGTACCCTTATCTGAAGGTCTTCTAGTTCCCTACATATTTTTGTTTGACGCGACCTGATACAGTTGGCAGTTATGATTTACAGCTTCCCTTAGGAAACACCGTAGCAATCATGTTCAAACTTACAAACAATGTTAGAAGTTTCCCTTTGAGATGAACTTTCCACTCGCCTAAGCAATTTTTTCTTCATGGCACAGCCCCTGAATCAGAGAATGGTAAGAACAGGGGCTAGCTGGCCTGCACAGCGAGGCGATCCAACCAGCTATCTGGGTCGTCATGATAACATTGCTTACCATTTCATACAAAGAAAGGATCTGGACAGCATCCACATATGAGAGACATAGTAAGATTGCATTCAGCGTAGACTTCTGACTAAGGTAGTGGCTTATGCTCCCTTGTGTTGAGGAATCTGAGGGCAAAGGAGGTGACAATAACTTGACCACCATGCAGACAACATGTTCCTCATGAAAACATGCAGGATATCAATAAGTTTCTAGGGAAAAGTTTCCACATAGAATTTTCAGATCCTTTCAAGTTATTACTGATTTCTTATAGTTAAACGTTCATGTAGTTGTAAAAATGCAACTTACAGATATCTTCACCTTTGAACACACGTACACCATAATGACTGTTATGTATGTGCATAGCACATCTCAACTTAGCTAACCAAAATTATTACTCCAAGAAATTAGATGCTTTGTTTTGCTTTTTTGAAGAGGACTTAAGTGCATTATTACCAATTGTTTGCCAGACTAAAAATTATATACTCGGTGACCTGGTCTGCTGAATATGTTCAGTTCTTTGCCATGCTCAAAATAATTCAGTCATTTGTCAGGCTCGGTGAGGCACGGTTGCCCCAAACTGAGTTTGCGGATGACCAGTTTCTCTTCTATTCTGGTAAGGTGTAAATTGAGTTTCTGATGGTCGAGTGACGGCTTGCTCGATATGCAGGTCCTTCTTGAATTTTAGTTTGTTCTTGTCGTCATTTTGTATATGATTGAACAGCTGCATTTTTCTGATTGTTCTTGTCAATCTAACCAGTTATAGTTCTGAATGGAGTAGAACAAACGAGCATCAAGTCGAGATAGACGTGGTAAGTATATATATACATTAGTACATTGGAACTGAAGTTCAAATGCCCACTAGTAGGATTATTCTTATGGTCTTGGTTTTCTTTAATAATGCAAGATAACCTCTTCTTTTGCCTGAGTTCAAAGGTGACAAGCATGTTGTTTGATGATTTCTTTATCAGGGTCAAATCTGAACTCTTTTCCTGAATGTTTAAGTCTGAACTCTTTCTTGATTGTGTAATCCCCATTTAGTAATTGTGCTTCTGTTTATTGGCAGCGACGAGGGAGGCGACGAGGTAGTCTACGGCTCATCGGGTGCCGCCAAGGCTTGTCTGCGGCGGCGGCGGCCAAGGCTTGTACTGCTTCCCTGAGGACGACGCCGGAGATCGAGCGTGGCCGCCTCCGCCTCGCGCGGGAATCCCGCAGGAGATTAGCCTCCGCCTCCGCCGGCAAGGGCGGGCACGATCCGGCCTAGTCCGCCTTCGCCTCGCGCGGGAACTTGGCAGGAGATTGGCCTTCGCCTCCGCCGGCGAGGATGACAGCGAGTACGGGCACGATCCGGCCTGGTCCGCCTCCGCCTCGCGCGGGAATCACGGGGACGACGGAGATTGCAGGCGGACAACAGGAATCACGGCCAAATTTGTATTTTGAATTTAGGGAAATTTGTAACGTTTTGTATAAGTTTGGGTTTATTTGTATATCGTGTATGAATTGACCCTGCGGCCAATAATTCGGGCCGGAGGGAGTATTTAAGTATTAGCGGTTCTCAAATTTGTACTAAAGCGGTAGTTTCCTATGTATTGAAGAGAAGGCTACACCTCGGACTTTGAGAAACAAGAAATTTCCTAGCTATTCTAGTCGTGTTCCTATTTGTTCTTGTTTTGTTTTGGTATGATTCGTGCAATGAGTTGGTATAATCAGAAAGTGGAATGCATGTACTTACTAGTCCGATCATGCACTGGTAGCTAGCTTTTCCTGATGGGTGCCGGCTGGTTTTGCTGTTTGACTTTGCGTGATGGAGTGTTGTCTAGTTTTTTAAGTGGGGCACTGGCGGGCAGGTGAACGCCGCTCAGCACAAGCTTATTATACGGATATGTAGCGGTGTTCCATTTAACTTATATAGACACAGGTGGGCACGTGGGCACTTGGTGGGCCGCCCCTAACATACCCACTTACAGGCTGATAATCTGGTGATTGAAATCTTAGGCTTTGATTGACGCACTAACTTGAAGGAGGTTGGGCGGCCGGCCGGCCGGCCGAAGGCAGAATCGCGAATACATCTACGACGGCACAGGCGTGAGGATTCTTGGAGCACTCGTAGATTAGGTTTTTCTTTTTTATTAGGGAAGTAGGAACCTTCTTAGCTAGAAAACTAAATAGGGGCATCGGTGGGTAATTTCGTGCAACTTAAATCCATCGGTTGTCATTAGCTAATTAAGAAAATTGATGGTCAGATGTTTCTAATTACTGTGGGAATTTCTTGAGTATTTCTAATTTTCTGGTGAGCCTGTAACTTACTTTTAATATATAATAGATTCAAAGATATCAAGTAGTCAAATATTGGAGAACCACCGAGAGTTTCACAAAATTCAACTTTTTGATATGAATGGTAATGACACCTAATTTCGGCCATTTTAATAAAATACATAGAAACAAAATATAAAAAGAAATGCATCCATTTTTTCTCTCTTCGTGTCTCACTATGTGCACTAGCTAGTTTCCATGGAAAAATATAATCTTGAAATTTGATAACTTCTGAGAAAAAAATGTATCACAATATATGGAGTACCATGTAAGAATATGCATGACTTTCAAACCAGATGACCAAGGTCATGGCCATATCTTTTCTATAGTTTATAATAACCTATCCATATTTGTTATGGTGTGTATTGGCATTTAAAATATTATTTACAAAGGAAGCTTCCGAATTGGAAATTATTTCAATTTTCTAAGGCACAACAATGGCTTTAGTCATGAAGCTACTACAAAACATGGCTTAAAATCTCACTGCCCCGGTTTTCACTCAAAGTATATAGCCTAGGGTTAAGTTTAGGGTTCGGGGTTTTATTTTGGGTTGAGGGTTTAAGGGTTCATGGTTTATGGTTTAGGATTTTAGGGTTTAGGCTTTTAGGGTTTAGTGGTTTAGGGTTCATGATTTAGGGTTTAGGGTTGTTTAGGGTTTATGATTGTTTAGGTTTTAGGGTTTAGGGAATTTTCAATAATAATGTTCAAGCTTTATATGGTTATATTCATGGAATAGAATGGAGTTATCGCAATTTAATAAAAGTATTTCAAAATTTGATCTATAAGTGCATTATACCTCCTTGGTAAGGGTTCTAGGGTTAGGAAGTTATGGTTCTAGGGTTAGGAGGTTATTAGGGTTTACGGTCAAGGATTTTTGATTTTCAATAATGTTCAAGCTTTATGCTTATATTCATGCAATAGAATGGCGTTACCACAATTTAACAAAAGTATCTCAAGTTTTGATCTATAAGTGCACGGTACTAGCCTGCTGGTTTAGGGTTTTACGGTTTAGGTTTTATGGGTTTTTAGGGTTTAGGGATTAGCGATTTTTCAATAATGCTAAAAGATTTATGTTTATATTCGTCGAATAAAATGGCGTTACCTGCTTTAATGAAAGTATCACAAATGTTGATCTATATGTGCATGATACCTGCTTGGTTAGGGTTTTACAGTTTAGGTTTTATGCTTGTATAGGGTTTAGAGTTTAGCGAATTTAGAATAATGCTCAAGCTTTATTGTTATATTCATCAAAGATGTTACCTAATTTATTGAAAGTATCTCAAATTTTGATCTATAAAGTGCATGATACCTGCTTGGTTAGTGTTTATGGGTTGAGGGTTTGGGTTTTAGGGTTTAGGTTTTAGGGGTTGTTTAGGGTTTAGGGATTTTTCGATAATGCTCAAGATTTATGCTTATATTCCTCGAATAAAATGGCGTTACCAAATTATACGAAAGTATATCAAATTTTGATCTATAAGTGCATGCTACGTGCTTCGTAAGGGTTTAGGGTTTCAGGTTTTAGGGGTTTAGGGTTTTAGGAATTTCAATAATGTTCAAGTTGCTTTATGCTTATATTCGTGGAATAGAATGTCATTACATCAATTTATTGAAAGTATCTCAAATTTTGATGTATAAGTGCACGATACCTGCTTTGGTTAGGGTTTATGGGTCGAGGGTTTAGGGTTATAGGTTTTTACGATTTAGTTTTATGGGTTGTTTAAGGTTTAGGGTTTAGCGAATTTTCAATAATGCTCAAGATTTATGCTTATACTCGTAGAATAGAATGGGTGTTAGCTGATTTAATGAAAGTATCTCAAATTTTGATCAATGTGTGTATGACACCTGCTTGGTTAGGGTTTATGGCTGAGGGTTTAGGGCTTTAGGGTTTAGGGTTTAAGTTTTAGGGGTTGTTTAGGGTTTAGGGATTTTTTTATATTACTCAGGATTTGTCGTGGTGGTGGTACGGCAGATGCCATTGATAGGCTAAAGGTGAGGACTAATTGCACTAGAGGGATCCAGAGAGGGATAACGAGGTGATTCCTCGCACTTGTGTTTGTATTCTCAAGAACTATGCTTTTTACAGATTGCCAAGAACAAGATGGGGAGAGGAGGAAGAAGAAGCTCTCTTACTCCCCCAACTAGCACCTAGCCTCCTAGCTCTCCAAAAATGATCGATCCCCTGCTACGAAGGCCCTGGTGCTCCTTATATAGGGGAACCTAGGTAACAAGTTAGGGAATACGTGGAAGCACATTCCCCGAATATGCTCTCTCCTAAAGCGGTCAAAAGAAGCTTCTTTATCTCGTAAGAAAAGCGATGCCGATGTAAACTCCAACGTCATTCGCGTAAGCCAACAAGGGTGGCGTCATCTTTGTTGGCTTCCCCAGCTGGTCCTTCCTTCTTTTGCTTCGCCCATGCTCTTCTGTAAAGATAAAGCCCTTGACCGTTGGGGAGATTCCCTCCTTCCCTTGTATGCCAACTGGTAACCTGGCCTGCGCTCGGTTAACTCGGCTTCGTGGTTCCTGCGTATAAGTAAAAGAGGCATGCCGACATATAGCTTATGTCAGCCAAGGTTTAGTTAGGTGATTCCCAACCGGGCCGGGTTTAGCCATGACTCGGCTTGCCATGAGGTAACTCGGCCAACTTTTGCTTTGGCTTCTCCGTACCTTGGCTAAGCTTGCCCTTTGTACCCCGACTTGACCCTACCCGGGGTTATCTCCCCAACATTAGTCCCCGAAGCTAGTGCGGCCTTGGCTACGTTAGTTGGAAAGGCCACAACAGGTTCAATTCATGCCATGTCTCTTTCCTTTTGTCGAGTTACTCTTACTTTGGTGCTTACTCCTTTGTACTCTTTGGCTCGTTCTGAGATATCTCTCGTAGGCCGGGTTAAGTTATTCCATCCGGCTCTTACCATTTAGACGTTTTCCTTTCCGTATACGCTTCCCCACGTCCTACGTGGAGGGTAATCATTACTAGCCTCATTTTAAGGACCTGCGATAGTCAATGCGTCATGTACTGACATGATGACCATTATTACTGCGGCGCACGTCCTGTTACTGTGCCCCCTCAGTAACCGTTGCGCGTTGTCACATCATGGGATTCGCTGTGCGCTGTGGCTCTTCGTGTGGTGCGATTTGACTGGCTTCTCCCTTGCGCACACGGCAACTTCGTGTGGCCACCTCCTCAGCGCGATCCCACTAACCTCTCCTTGGCGTAGTTAAATAGGGGAGGGGTGCCCTCTTTTTCCCCTTCGCCCTCTCGCATCCTCTGCATCTTCTTCTTCCTCCTCTGAGCACCGCTGCGACGCCATTGACGCCACCAGCTCCTCGCAATTTCGCTTTGTTTCTGTTCTCCTCCATGTGGTTGTGTCGTCGTCCTGCTCGAACACGGGCCCACGATGCTCCAGGTCGCTCTTGCCCACCAGTGAGCCTTTCTGCGACGAGGCAGATCTAGAGATGCCTCAGGACATTGTCATCATCGACGAGCCCGAGGCGGGCGGCTCTTCTCATGAGCGCGGCGATTGGGCCGGTTCCTTCGTCTGCCAAGATGATTTGGACTGGCTCAAGCGGACGCGCCGCATCCCCGACGGTGTTTCTTGTCGCCTCGCCAGAGACGAGCTCGTCCCTGCCCCTGAGCAAGGTGAATGGGTCGTCTTCCTCTCCTACCTCCAACGTGGGCTTGGTATTCTAGTGAGAGATTTCTTCGATCAATTTCTCACCACATTCCAACTGCAACCCCATCATCTTCCTGCCAACGCTATCACTTCCATGTCCTCTTTCGCCTTCGGAGTAGAGGGGTACCTCGGCCTGTGGCCTTCTGTGGCCATATGGTTCCACTTTTTCGCCTTCAAGTCCAATGTGATTCCGAATAAAGAGCTCCCCCTAGCCGAGAAACAGTTGACCCAATGTGGTGGAGCCACGATCTCACCTCGGAAGTTCTTCGTGTGGGTACACTTTGCCGGGTTAGAATCCTACAAGGGGTGGGCTAAGATTTTCTTCTATGTGAAGAACACTACTCTGGAGGATTTAATCCGACTGCCTCCCTTTGATCCTAGTGTGCCGGATAAAACTCTATGGAACAAGATTCCGAACAATCTGAGGCAGGCAGTCCTGGTTGACTTAGTGGAGAAACGCATCATCGAGCTGAAGAAACTGAAGCTTCGCGGCAAGGATTTTATGCTCACTTTCGTCCGCAGCCAAGTTTCTCCACTCCAGAAGCATACACACAAGATTTGTCACATGAGTGGGCATCTTGACCCCAACCGTACCTCCTCTCATGAGCTGGATAACACGGAGATCTCTCGCCAAGTCAAGTCCCTCTTCAAGGTCACCTCGAACTTCACCCCAGAGTGGGAGTGGGGTCTTGAGCCCTTCTGCTGAGACAATCCAGTCCTGATGGTAAGTTCTCTTCTTTTCTATTGTTCCGAGTTATCTGTTATACTGGCCTGCGTCAATCATATAGCTTGTTTTCTTCATTCTTTTCAGCATTTCATCCAGCAGACCCTTGAGGATGGGACCGAGCCATCCCTCAAATGGGGTAAGGATCGTATCGAATCTGATCTGAAGGAGGTGGACCAGGAGGAATTCCTGACGCTCCCCGATGCCGCGTCCAGCCGTGCCCCTGGTAAGGCTTCTTCCATAAGGAATTGGCCGGATGATGAGGAAGATCCTGAAGTTGAGGGTTTGGAGGTATTCAATCCCAAGCCAGTTTCTTATGCCTTTTTGGCTAATTTTCCCTCAGCTAACTCGGCCGGTCAGGTGCACGCGGCGACCTCGCTGACCGTGGGTGACTCAGGACCCTCCAAGAAGAGAGTTTCTACCTCGGCGGCCCCTGCCAAGAAACCTCAACCCGGCAAGAGGGTCAATAGGTCGGCTTAAAGGGTTCGCCAAACTCGCCGGCCGCGCGCGCCACCACCTTCTTCCGAGTAAGTTCCTTTTGTACTTCTTTTAGCTTCTCCTCTCTTAGTACATATTCCTTGTTTCTCTCTTTCTGCTTCAATTCATTTTCTTTCTTGTGACTTGATTCCTTAGGCCTGCCCTGGATGTTCCACAAAGCAGTTCCAGCATGGCCTCTTCATTGCGACGTGAACCGTCTCCGTCACCTCCCCCTCAGGATGGTGCTCGTCCTTTGAGCCCTATCCTGGAAGGTTCCACCGCTGCGCCGGATTCTAGCCCACCTTGCCAAGATAGGGGCAATGCTGGCGCAGGTGGACCTGTTTCCTTTGGTGACATGGTTGTGCCGGATCGATCGTCTTCATTTTCTGCACCGCATCGTCCAGTGCTGCTACCATCAGCACCGGGTCGGTTGTTACCTCGCACTCTGGCCCCAATACCGCCTCGACAATGATTACTCCATCAAGACCGCTTCTTCTTATTCCACTAGCACTGCTTGCTCGAGTCGATCCAGGACTTCGGCGAGTAGAAGCAGCCCAGCAAGCTCCCAAGTCCAAAGCCGCTGCCGCTAAATCCTCCGTTCCCAAGGTATTCCAAAAGAAGTCTCAGGTCAAACCCCCCGCGGTTTCTAAACCTGCAGGTACCGCTCCTTCAACGCTGAAGTCAGCCTCCAAGGCGGCAAAATCAACTGGAGCTACCTTGGGCTCGACGACTTATGAGGTGACCAAGGGTGCGCCCAAGAGTTCATCGGTTGCCTCTAGGCAACGCACCCTTGCATCGATGATGCCTAAGGGGAATGCGCCTCCCGTCTCTGCTAGCAGTAAACAGATCACTTTGCACCAAGGTCCTGCTGCAGCTCTATCAGCTTGGAGGGCTGCCCTTGGTCCAAGCTTTGTTCCTTCCTACATCCTTAGTGGGGAGAGCTATGGCCCACTCCTAGAGTACATCGACAATTAGAATAACGCGTCGTATGTGAAATGGATCGTATGGGCACCTAGAGGGGGGGGGTGAATAGGTGCTACTTCAAATTTTAATGCTTTTCCAATTTTAGGCTTAGCACAAAAGGTAAATTCTCTAGATAAACTATTAGGTGGAATTTGCCTATATGCAAACCTATCTACTAGCGAGTAAAGAGTGAGTGGAAGAGGAACGGGTAAACCGTAGTGAAGCACGCAGAGACATAGGATTTGTTTGACCGCAGTTCCTTCCTTGTTAAGGGAAGTACGTCTGCGTTGGAGGGGTGGGCGGTACTAAGACCACCACGCCACAATAGGCCTCACCCTGTTCTCCGATGGATCCTGCCACCAAAGGCCTGATCCACCTTTCCACTATAGGGACCCTTCGAGGCGGGTACCGGCGCCTTTACACAACTAGCGGGGCACAACTCCACAATCAACTTGGAGGCTCCCGTAATGACAAGAAGCTGCCACAAGAACAAGTTATCAATAACAAAGAACAAGATCTAGATATTGACAAGAATACTAGATCATGGATTTCTCCAAATGAATGGAGAGGAGTTGATGCGCTTGATTCGTGATGACGATGACGATTCTCTCCTCCAATTCCCCCAAAGATCAAAGCCTTCGGGTGGTTGAAGTAGGAGATCTAGAATGGGAGCTCTTGCAAAGTGTCTGAATAATTTCGAGTGAATCAAGAGTTCTGAACGTTGGGGAAGGAGGGATATTTATACCCCCTTCCAAAACCAAGCCGTTGGAGTCTTTGGGGGCCAGATTATCCGGCCCAAGTGAGGGCCGGATTATCCGGCCTGGGGAAAACTCTGCCCCAGACTTGGAATATCCGGCAGATAATCCGCCCCTCTCTGAGTGTCGCACCAAGCTTGCCCTTGATCGTCTTCTGGGGGCCGGATTATGCGGATCCGGACCCATGTGAAGGCCGGATTATCCGGCCTGGGGAGGAAAAATCGCCCGAGTTCGGATTTTCCGGGAGAAAATCCGACCGGACTCCGAGCGACGTGCCTTGGCAGGCTTTGGTCAATCGGGGCGGATTATCCGCCTGGGAAGAAAATCGCCCGATCGGATTTTCTGGGAGATAATCCGACTGGACTCCGAGCGACGCGCCTTGGCAGCCTTTGATCAATGAGGTAGGCTGGATTATCCGACCCTTGGTGGGACGGATAATCTGCCCCCAAACTCCTGCACACCTAGCGCACATGAGAAATCTCCATAGTATGGAGTGGATCTCCCTGGAGAAGCCGGATCGCAGATCGACCCACCCGTGGGAGTCGAAATTCAGGAGGAGCACAACAACGACACTGATTCCGGCTTTGATGACACCGGGACAGACATGCCTTTCCTAAGGTATACACTCAGACGCATGATACTGCAAGGAGAAAGTGCGAATCCAATACTCGAGACCATTAAGAGTTTCGACATGGCTGATCGCGAAGGCCGCAGGTGCCTCAGGAATCACGCGTCGCACTTCATCGGATACCTGGGATCCGGATCCGGCTCTGCCGATGCTGGAGAAAACACTGACTCTGTGCTAGAGGCAATTGGAACAAACACTGACGTACCCGCATCCTCGGATGAATCGATGACGTCAGCGGATTTCCGAAAGTTCTCTGTGGAATATGAAGAGGAGTATAACTCCAAAGCTGTAGAGGAAGGAGAAGACATGGATGAAGGATCCGGGGAACACTCTCCCAAAGCGCAGGATGACATGGACGTCGGAGATAATCCCGAGGTCCAGATGTCCGAACATACCGATCATAGGAAACGGACCCAAAGCCGTCTTTGCTACCGGCGCTGCCAAGAAGGCAAAGAAGAAGAACAAAAAGAACAAAATCCCGGAAAAAAGACCCTCTAACAGAGGAGGTGATTACCGAGGAATACGAAGAAGACTCGGATGGATCACTTATCCCAAAAGAGCCGAAAAACAAGAAATGGATGGACACGTGATCACCGAAGGTGCGCGTAAACTCATCGATGCTGCATTAACCACACCTATCCCTACAGCTGCAGAACTTACTACTGAAGAGCTGGACGAAAGGGCCCAAGCCCTAGAAGCGCGTCGTCAACAACTCCTCGATGAAGCCAAAAACATTGAGGTGGAGAAGAAACACATGGCAACTAAGGACTACATGTCTCGGTTGCATCAGAAGACACGGAAGCATCACACCGATGACGACCAATTCCCACATGTCCGTGCCGTCCTTTTTGGAGATGAGATGGGGAAGCCACGGAAAGATAGCAAAGGAGATTGAGTATACCCAACCCCAGTACAGAATACCGTGGCGGCCCGAGAAATTCTATTGGCTAATCCGGGACCGGAGGAGATCCGTTTGGTTATCAAACTACTCAACAAGGGACTAGAGCAGCAAAAGGTCGCCCTGTCCGGAGGTCAAAAACTGGTCTCGGATTCTGACCAATGTCGCACGGATCCGGCATGGGCTAACGTAAGACCCCATCACGTTTGGGAGCAGTATCATCGCCCCGAACACCGGGAAGACAATTATTCAAGAACCGGATCGTCAGGACAACATTGTAAAACTACGCGTAATTGGAGCAACGTCGCTCCAGCGGCCAAAAAAGATGCCATTGCTGCACTGAATCCGAGGAACCCTCCCCGACAAGAGTCTAACGATCGAAGGGGAGAAGATAAAGAGAAACGTCGGGAGGAAGATCGCCAAAGAATGCCACCTCCTAGACATGCAAGCCGTCCGGCTAAGCCTCACCGTGGTGGGAACGATGGACGAAGGAACGACAGAAACCATGCTAGGACAAGCCGGCAGGGGGCTCGTCATAGTCAAGATCCTCCCCGGAACCGGAATAATGACGCTCCGGACGGAGGCCGGCGATCAACCGGAAACAATTCAGCTGCCCCACCCTCTCCACCAAGCAGTCATCACAACGGCTCCCAAGGAGGGGAAGGAGGACGACGAGGCGGAGGAGGTGGCGGCAGAAGCCGAAGTCCGGCTCCAAGGCACCACAGCCACAACCGGCATTCAGGACGATCTCTATCCCCGAACGACGCAAGGCACAGGATCAATTCCAACATAGAGGCGCGGCGCTATGAAAAGAGATGATATCTACGTGGGCCCGAAGTGCTTCGGACCACGCATCAGAGCTACAAGATTCCTGGAAGGATTTGCTATCTCAAGGCACATCCAAGCCTACGACGGCATTGCTCGGCCAGATACTTGGCTACAGGATTTTTTCCAAGCTTGCCGCATCGCCAAAGGCGGAAACAGCCTGGTCGCAACCCGATATCTCCCACTTATGTTGCGGAAGACGGCGCGATCATGGCTCAATGAACTTGCAAAGAAGTGCGTTCTTTCGGAATTTCGAAGGCACATATCGGAGGCCCTGTTCAGTCGGAGACCTACAGCGTTGCACCCAGAAAGCCAGAGAAACTTGCCAAGATTACCTCGGATGATGGATCGACACCAAGAACTCCTGTGAAGGAGTAAACGATCAAACCGCGATTGAAGCTTTCATCGCAGGGCTCCCAATTGGTCTACTACGTCACCGTTTGAAGTGTGACAAGGTCACTGATTTGGGGGAGATGATAGAAACAGCGAGCAAGTATGCAGATGCTGACGACGATGCAGAGGGATTGCTCAACATCCTAGCTGTGCCTCAGTTGGCAAGACAACCAAAGCAACATGCTCAGAAGCGCAAAAATACCTCGGAAGAAAAACCCAACACGGAAACAACGGTGGTTACTACTGTTTCCGGGTCTGGAGGACGAGGAGGACATGGCGGAGGTCATGCGGGCCGTGGGACTTCAAGGGTCCAAGGTAGAGGAGAACAAAGAACCGTGCAAAACCTACTCTTGGGCCGGCATTGCCAATAACCCATGTGTGCATCACCTAGACGCCAATGGGGGCTCGTCCCACACCAACGCTGAATGTCGTTTCAATGACGACATCAAAAGAGATGACACCGCGGGCTACAAAGCTAAGCAGAAGAAGGGAAAGAAAAATCCCGAAAAGGACAAAGAGACCAAGGAAGATTCCGACATGGAAGAAGCTGATGCTTCAAATCCCAAGCCGGAAGGGAAGAAGACTTTTCCCACCAAAAAGGACACTTACGTCACTTTCCTCGGATCTCAACCAGCGAAGGTCAAGAAAGCAGTTCTCCACGAGCTCAATGTAACAGTTCCGGCTGTCCCCCAATATCTGGACTGGTCGGAAGTGGCAATCACATTTGACCACGCTGATCATCCGCCTAAGTTACACATGCAAGGAAAATACGCCTTAATCGTCAACCCACTTATTGACGGTTATGGTTTCTCCAAGACTCTCATGGACGGTGGTAGCAGCATCAATATTCTCTATGTCGAAACGCTACGCCGGATGAAGATCTCGGAAACCCAGCTGAACCATAGCTCTGTGATATTTCACGGAGTTGTCCCCGGAAGACAAGCTAATTCCCTGGGAGAGATTACTTTGGATGTTACCTTTGGAACTCCCAAGAACTATCGGACGGAAGCACTTTCCTTCGAAGTGGTCCCGTTCAAGAGCGCATACCACGCTATATTCGGACGTCTGGCTTATTGGGCTTTTATGGCTCGCCCGTGTTACATTTACAATATGATGAAAATTCCAGGTCCCAACAGCGTGATCACCATCAGGGGATACCCGAAGAAAGCGCGAGAGTGCGAGGATGGAAATGCCGCCTTTGCCGAAGCCGTGCTGCACGCCCAGGAGTACCAGGAGATCAAGAAGAGCATAGATCCGTCCGAGATGCCCGCAACGAAGAAGGAGGTGACAAAGCCAAATCCGGAGTTCAAGGCATCAAAAGAGACGAAGAAAGCACCGTTGAAGGATGATGACCCCTCCAAGGTGACCTAGATAGGCGTAGGCCTAAGTAGCGCATAGGAAAGTGCGCTCGTCAAGTTCCTCCAAGCAAATCAAGATATCTTCGCATGGCAGCCATCTGACATGACCGGAATACCTAGGGAACTTGCCGAGCACTCGCTAAATGTAAACCCGAACGCTAAACCCGTTAAACAGTCCTTACGACGGTTTGGTGATGAAAATCATAAGGCAATAGCTAAGGAACTAGTGTGGCTCGAGTTAGCTGGATTCATAGAAGAGGTCATCCACACTGAGTGGTCGGCCAATCCTGTAATGGTCCCTAAAAAGGACATCACTGATTTATGGATGTGTGTTGATTATACTGCCTTGAACAAGGCTTGTCCAAAAGATCCGTTCGCTCTACCTCGAATTGATCAAGTTATCGATTCTACGGCAGGCTCAGAACTCCTTTGTTTTCTCGACGCATATTTCGGTTATCACCAAATTCAGATGAAGGAATCTGACAAAGTCAAAACTTCATTCATAACCCCTTTTGGAACCTTCTGTTTTGTTACGATGCCTTTTGGGCTGAAGAACGCAGGAGCTACGATCAACAAGACGATGCAGCGTTGCCTCCATGACCAACTCGGACGCAATGTACATGCATACGTGGATGATATCGCGGTAATGTCCAAAAAGAAGGAAACACTGATTTCCGACTTGTAGGAAACATTTGCCAATCTATGAAAATACAACATCATGCTTAACCCGAAGAAATGCTTCTTTGGAATACCAGCCGGAAAATTGCTAGGTTTTATCGTGTCTCAAAGAGGCATAGAGGTGAACCGAGACAAAATCAAGGCTATACTCAATATTTCGTGCCAACTCGCTCAAGGACGATAAAGACTAACTGGTTGCATCGCTGCGGCACCGATTTGTAAGTCTTGGTGAAAGAGCCGCACCATTATACAAACTCCTGAAAAAGACAAAGGATTTTGTTTGGACTGACGAAGCTGAAGCTGCACTACAAGATCTGAAGAAAGTACTCTCATCTGCTCCTATCCTTGCAGCACCAGAACCTAAGGAACTGATGTTGCTCTATCTTGCTACGACAAATAAGGTCGTTAGTATCATCATGGTGGTGGAGAGACCAGAGGAAAATCAGGAACACCTGGTGCATCGTCCGACTTACTTTGTCAGCGAGGTCCTGACAGAATCAAAACAGCGGTATCCGCACTATCAAAAGTTGGCTTACGGTGTTCTTCTAGCATCTCGTAAGTTATGACACTACTTTCAGGAGCATCCAATTACCGTGGTGAGCATAGCTCCCATGAGAGATATAATCAACAACAGTGACGCCACAGGACGTGTTGCTAAATGGGGCATAGAGCTTTCAGCTTTCGATATTGAGTACAAACCTCGGACAGCAATCAAATCCCAGATCCTTGCTGACTTTGTCGCTGATTGGACAGAGACAAAGGAGAACATGATCCTCCCTGAGTCAGAATATTGGACCCTCTTTTTCGATGGGTCTAAGGCTCGAGGGGGCTCGGGGGCTGGCGTGGTGCTCAAATCACCCCAAGGAGATAAACTTTTATACGTATTGCAGATACACTTCACAGTGACAAACAATATTGCCGAGTATGAAGCACTACTGCATGGAATCCGGATTGCTAAGGATATTGGCATCCGATGTTTGATGTGTTATGGAGATTTGGATCTTGTTGCTCAACAAGTGTCGAATATTTGTAACACAAGTAAACACATGGCAGCATATAAAGCTATCGTGGATGATCTATCTAGATTATTCGAAGGGTTTGAAGTTCAACACATCCCTCGAGCAGAAAATGAGGAACCGGACGCACTATCTCGGATAGGTTCTGCACGGAAAGAGGTCCCGGATGGCGCTTTTTTAGAGCACCTCAAAGTTCCCTCAATAAAGAGAGTAGATGAGGAATATCCGACCAAATCCGACTCACCTTTGATAGCAGTCCTGGCTGTAATTCCTAGCTGGACTCAACCCTACCTCAATTATTTGGTAGATGGCAAATTACCCGAAGACGAGGTGTTGAGCCGGCAGATTATCTGACGAGCAAAAGCCTATACTATTGTTAAAGGTGAGCTCCATAAACAGAGTGTTTCTGGGGTTTTTTAGCACTGTGTATCTCCGGAAGAAGGAGTGGAAATCTTAAGAGAAGTCCACGAAGGCGAGTGTGGTCACCACGCTGCAGCCAAATCTTTAGTGGCAAAAGCTTTTAGACACGGATTTTTCTGGCTTACAGCTCAGGCATATGCCGAACGATTAGTCAAGACGTGCAAAGGCTGCCAAAAGTACGCCAAGCAAGCTCATGTTCCGGCTGATTAGCTGCGAACAATACCTATAACATGTCCCTTTGCGGTCTGGGGGCTTGATATGGTAGGACCATTTAAACGAGCTCCAAGTGGATTTACTCACCTCTTGGCGATGGTGGATAAATTCACCAAATGGATTGAGGCTAAACCTGTCACTAGTTGTGATGGAGCAACAGCCAAAAGATTTGTCGAGGATGTTATAATCCGGTATGGTTATCCGCATAGCATTATCACGGACAACAAGATTAACTTTTCTATGGGAGAATTGGCTGAATTCTGCAACGAGCAAAATATCCGGCTTGACATTGCATCAGTCGCACATCCACAAGCTAACGGACAATTCGAAAGAGCAAATGGTTTAATCCTACAAGGCCTAAAACCGAGACTCGAAGCACCACTACGACGTGCTGCGGGGGCTTAGGCAGAGGAATTACCCTCTGTAATATGGAGTTTAAGAACGACACCGAATAGGTCAACCGGATACACCCCTTTATTCTTGGTCTATGGCCCAGAAGCAGTTCTTCCTAGTGATTTGATTCACACTTCTCCTAGAGTGGCCGCGTATATTGAAGAGGATGCCGAGATTTCTCGACAAAATGATCTCGACTTAGTCGAAGAAGTTCGCGTCGTTGCTGAAATCAGATCTACAGCCTATCAGTAGAAGTTACGCAAGTATCATAGCCAGAGAGTCCGAAATAGATCTTTCAACAAGGGTGATTTGGTTCTCTGGCTTGTGCAACAAAGAAAGCACAAACTTTCCCCAGTATGGGAAGGGCCATTTTTGGTTAGTCAAGTATTACACAATGGTTCGTATTACTTATCTGACATGAGGCCAGTCAAAGAAAGACCTGCTACTAATAAGAGAAAGAGAGCTGGAGGCAGTACAAATCCGGACGAGTTAGACAGACCGTGAAATATTGGTCAGCTACAGCCCTTTTATTCTTAGTTTATCCTTCTTTGTAAACACATATATGTACATGATTCTATGAGAAATAAAAGTTTTGGTTGCCTCAAGTTTTTCTGAGAAGTCTTTACCATCTGATTTCCGAAAGATCATGTCATAGTTGAAAATCCCAGAATGCTTGAAAGTACTTTATGCTCATGTTCGTTCTGGTTTAGATTTCCGATTCTAAAATTGCTACCTTCGGGTATAACTTTAAAATTTCTAGTCTTTACTTTGGTTATTTGTCTAATTGCTGGATGCGGGCATTTTCCAAGTAGTGAATTGTTGGTACTAGAAGCCGGCTCTGTTTCCGAGTTTAAACTGATTTAGCAATTGAGCTCGCTGTTTCAAGAAAGTTTCCGCGTAAGGTTTAGCCGGCTCACAAAAGGGACAAGGCGGAAAGCCAGATAAACGATAAGTAGAGACGAAAAAATACAAGTGCTTATGTAAACATTTCAGGCACGCAAAAAGTTTAAAGCCAAAAGTGCTGAATAGATCAAAAGCTTAGCACTAGCAAAGTTAAAAGTACTGCATATTTACAGATGCATCATGTTTTTCCGGAATAATACAAAAATTTCTAATCTATGATGCAGGAGGAGATGAAGGAGCTGCCGGCTCGCTGGTTATGCCGCCTTGGTATCGTTCCGAGATGTCCGCATCCGAGGTGGTGCGTTCATCGTCGGAAACTTCTGCGGATTCTTCTGGAGGAGGAGGTGGAGTATCCACGCGGGTGAAGGGGTCTCGTAGCTGGTCAGATCAGCCACGTGACACCCATATCCGGCGCAGGAGTGCATGATGGCTTGAAGGTCCTGCTCCTGGCCGTCTTCATCTACTTTGCAGTACCCTCTGGTCACTTGCCATATTTCCATGTTTCCATGGTGGCTCATGACCATGGTGAGAGCGTTCTGCGCGCCCGTAGCAGAAGACATGTTCCAATCCTGAACAAGCTGCGGCATCTCCTTTGCCTTGTCCCGCACCTGAAAATCCGACATGTTGTGCATGTCCGGAATCTTGAGGGCTTCGCCGATGTCCTCAAGGGATTGGCGGAAGTCATGAAGCAGGTCACCGACTTGGGTAAGCCGGTGGGTGCGGGGCTCGGTGGAGGAAGAGTGCGTCAAGTTTAGAGGACCTATATACAAATCAAGTTAAGAAAAATCCGACAATGAAGGAAGTCGAAGAAAAAGATAAGTCAGACAGATGGAACGTACCAAAAATGACGTCGTCAATTTTGGTCTTTTCCTCCCGGAGACTCTGGAGTTCAACCCGGAGCGCCTGGGAAAGATCCCTCTCTCTGCTAAGCTCATTCTTGAGGTCCGAGATTATTTTATCTTGAGCAGCGATCTTGCGATCACGCTCTTCAGTAGCCATGGAGGAGGATTCAAGGACTTGAGCTATGCTCTTTTCATGATTTGCCTTGAGCTGGTCCAGCTCTTGGCGAAGCTCCTTGTTCTCCACCACCAAGGTCTTGAGGTTCTCGGCCTCTTCGATCATGGTGTGGGATTGTTTCACCAGAGATGTAAGTCAAAAAGAACAACAGTTCAGAAAAATTTGACATTGAAAATAACAAAGACAAGGTTTGAGTCTCGGAATGTTCACCTTTGGCCTCATCCTTGGCAACTTTAAGTTCAGCATTTTTAAGCCGGAGAGCTTTGATTTCTCTCTGCTTATCGTAGACATTTCTCAGTAAATCCTGGTTATAGGAACATACTTTCTATAAGTCAGAATACCCAAAGTCAGAAAGCTACTTAAGACTCAGGCTAATATTTTTGATAATATCAGCACGAGCCTTGGGGGCTACACTAGTTCGTTCTTTGGCATCCTAATGAAGCATAAACCCGGATTATATATCCTACTTCATGCTTGGGGGCTAGAGGATATGATATAAAACAATGAAAAAAATAGGAGTTGGAATTCCACTTACATATTGTTCGCGGGTGAGTTTATCCAAACCCGCGTTCACTTCAGCGGCCACCTTTTCAGCGAGAGTCAGATGAATCACTGGGGCTGTTGGGAGCTCACCAGTCCTAATCCTCTCATCACGAAGGCGCACTTGGGCTAGAAGGTCGGAGAACTTGACGTCCTCTGCTTCTTGCACTTCTTCTTCGACAGATAAAGTACTTTTCTCCAGGCATTGCCTGGCGAGCCGCTGAATTTCTTCAGCAGATTTCCAAGACAGGCCAAACTTGGCAAGTCCCGGATTGCTGATAAGGTTTTCGGTGAAGGTTTTTACCGAGGGATCATTACCCAAAGAGGGTTCACCCTTATCTGTATCTGACTCACCCATGGTGACGTCAGTGTACGATTCAAGGATCGCGGGCTCCATTGAAGGAGCTGGATCTTCTGCAATGATCGGGGAAGGTATGGTCACCGGCGTTGCAGAAGGTTGAGGGGCAGGAGTCGGAGGAGCCACGGCAGGGGAAGCTATGGTGAGCTTTGTCTGTCGCAGGGGCTTCGAAGAAGTTCCCTTCCCCTTGCCCTTGATGAGTGGTTTTGCTCTGAGAATGTAGTAAAGTCGGAAACATTACATCTCGGAAAGAAATTCGGGTAAAGTACAAAGGCGGAAGTTATGATTGAAAGTTACTTCTTCACGACAGGCACCTCCTTTGTGCCAGCAGCCACTGTTGGAGCTTTGTGTTTCTTGAGCACAAGATCCGGTAATGGGACCACCTCTACCTCCTGAGAGAACTCCGGAGGATATCCTTCGAGCGGAGCAAATTCCGACTCGGGGAGGTCAGCAAGCTGAAAAGAAGAAAACATATCAGTATTGCAATCTAACTCAAAGATTGAAACACATAAAAAGGTGTACTGTTAGAAGCTTACCGGCACTACAGGGTTATCCTCCGTATGCATATCCAGAGAAACCTCCGGGATTTTCCTCTCGATCCGCTCCCAGATCAGCCACTGATCTGGCATATGTAGCCTTGAGTGGTGTAGGCTTTGGGGCTGATGCGGAGGGAGTCCTTTTTGGACGACGTGATGGAGTGCATCAGTCGGGTCCCGTGGTACTGAAGGGGCTGGATCCGACGTGAGACCCAAAGATCGACCAAGTCGATCCTTCGCACTTGTGTTTGATCAAGTATTTGTTTCGCCTCTTAGCGAGGATCAGATCATCGGTGAGAGCTGGAGCAGCCTCGTCCCAGGATGGTTGGGCCGTGGCGGCTCCGTCGATGAAAGCCGGCAAAGCAGTGGCTGGCCATTGTTTGATCGAGTCACTAGCTAAAATTTTGGGATACGCGCGCTCGCGTCTAAGCGAAAAGCTAATAGTGCCGGTGATGTAAGGAACACCGGCGGTAATGGAGTTTCTCCGGACATGAAAATAATACCGGAAAAGAGTCAAACTCGGCCTAATGCCGAGAAAGCCCTCATAACACGAAGCGTACGCGCTCATCTCTAAGAGAGAGTTGGGAGGAAGATGATGGAGTTGAACTCTGTAATGATCAATCAACTCAGAGAAGAACTCCGAGGGAGGAAACGACAAACCTCTGTCGAGGTGGGTGCCGAAGTGGACCCGCTCGCCGTCGCGCGGGTTGGGGACGGTTTCCTCGAAGCCGCTCCGCCAGTCGCCGACGGCAAGAAGCCCCTCCTTCTCCACGTTCTTGAGGCCCTCTGATACATTGCAAATGTATCTATAATTTTTGTTGTTCCATGCTTGGTTTTATCCACTTTCTTGTGTTTTGTTCCAACTTTGGAGTACTTTTCATATGATTTCTTGGACTAACCTATTAACAAGAGCCACAGTGCCAGCTACCTGTTTTCTGCTGTTTTTGGTTCTAGGAAAGTAAAAAAATGAATATTCTCGGAATTGGACGGGACAAAAGCCAAAGTGCCTATTTTTTCGGAAGGGATCAAGTGCCAGAATACGAGACAAAGAAGGGCCAGAGGGCGGCCACACCACCTGGCCGCTGCCAGGCTCCGCCCACGCCAGGTGGTGGCCAGCCCAGCACCCCTCGGCCTCTCCTTCCGCCTATATATTTCCTCGACGAAAACCCTAAGGCACCGATCAAAATCCACGAAAGAGTTCAGAGCCACTGTCATCTCCATCCCTAGATCGAGGGATCTGAAGCTCTTCCGCACTTCACGAGAGGGAATTCACCCCGAGGCCTTCTTCATCACCATGCAAGCCTCCGTGTGATGCGTGAGTAGTTCATCCTTGACTACGGATCCATGTAGTAGCTAGATGGTTGGTTTCTCCTCCTTTGTGCTTTCATGTTTAGATCTTGTGAGTCTGCTCATGATCAAGATCATCTATTTGTAATCCATACATGTTGTGTTTATGGGATACGATGGATATTGAGATGCTATTTCAGATTGATTATTGATTCTATCATGTCTTTGTTATTTGAGATCTTGCATGCTTTCCGTTGTTAGTAGCTATCTTGGCCAAGTAGATGCTAGCAACTCCAAGAGTTAGTATTTATGCTCGATAGTGGGTTCATGCCTCCGTAACTGGGAAGTGACAGAAATCTCTAAGGTACTAGATGTGCTGTTGCTACTAGGGAGAAAACAACAATCCTTTGTTCCTAAAACAATCATATTGTTTACTTTACACGCAGTTCGTAAAGCAATAATCGGTTGCTTGCAACTTAATACTGGAGGGGGTTCGGATGATAACCTGAAGGTGGATTATTAGTCATAGATGCAGTTGGATGGCGGTCTATGTATTATGTTGTAATGCCCAATCAAGTCTCAAAGGAGTCAAGATGATTAGTATATGCATGTATTGCTTTCTCGGTGTTTGTCAATTGCCCCGCTGTAATTTGTTCACCCAGCATGTTATCTATCTTAAGGAGAGCCACCTCTAGTGAACTATGGATCCCAGTCCTTTTTCTATACATACAATCTACAACTGTTTACTGCTTTGTGTTTACTTTCTGCAAACTTTTACTTCTTTCCATTTGATACGTTTAATCCTTTGTTTTCCGCAAAACACGGTGAGAATGATAACCTCATCGCAAGTTGGGGACAAAGTTCTGTGGTTGTGTTGTGCAGGTCTCCATGTTGCTACTAGCACCGGTAGTGCGCCCTGCCAAAGCTCATCTAGTAACACCTTTGGGGTGTTTCCTTGCTCCTACTGGTTCGATTAAACCTTGGTTTCATAACTGAGGGAAAACTTACTGCTGTACTCATCATACCTTCCTCTTGGGGTTCCCAACGAGCTCTACGTCGAAAGTCGAGCGCATCAAGATCTTTTCTAGCGCCGTTGCCGGGGAGTCAAGGACATCTTCACAAGGGGAGTCCCTCATAACCAATCTCTTTACTTTTTTGTTTTTGTTTTGCTTAGTTTCTTTTTGCTTTGTTTGCTTGTTTTGTTCTTCAAAAACACAAAAAAATTAGTTTTACTAGTTTGCTTTCTTATTGGAAAAACACAAAAAAAAATTAGTTCCTTTCTTTAGTTGCCTTTATGACTAGCTCTGCTCCAATCACTATTTCATTATGGATAGCTCACTCAGTTTCCTATTTGGGAACAGTATTATGACTGCTAAGGTAATAGATGAACCACCGCCTGCTAGAACCTCCATGGAAGAAGAAATTGCTGAACCTGAAAGCTCATTAGATGAAAAAGATGAGGAGAGTGATGGACAAAAGGAGGAAGAATGGATCTACCCATGCCTACCTTCTAATGAGAGTAACTCTTTATCCCTTACATTATTTGATTGTCCCCCATGCTTATCAAAGGAGGGTGAATGTTATGTTCCCAAGGATTCTTTTGAAAATGTTTATAATAAAGCTCTAGTGCTTGTAGATCATGAAAAGCATGCCTTATGTGATAGTTATATTGTTGAGTTTATTCATGAGGCTACTGAAAATTATTATGAGAGAGGAAAATATGGTTGTAGAAGTTTTTATGCTAATGAAACACCTTTCTATGTGCTAAAAGTTTTGAAGTTACTTTTGTTTTATCTTCCTATCCCTGTCACTTTGTTCTTTGTGCATTTATTTGCATACAAGATTCCTATGCATAGGAAGTAGGTTAGACTTAAATGTGTTTTGAATTTGCTTCTTGATGCTCTCTTTTACTTCAATTCATATTTCCTATTAGAGCATCTTCTCAAATTTTCATGCCTAACTTAAAGGCGTTAAAGAAAAGTACTTATTGGGAGATAACCCAAAAGTTTTAGATGAGTCTTTGAAGTTATTACCTATGTAATAACCTCTCCTTATCCTTTTTATTTGCTTTTTGTGCCAATAGTAACCTCTAATGAGAGTGAAGTAATGATTGGGAAAGTTGCTGTCTCGAAACAGATTTTTGTGCTTCACCGTAAAAATTCCTGAGAGAGCTCTGTATGTACGATTGAGCTGTAATTTTTTTTGATTCTGACTCAGGTTGTTATCTAACTTTCGTTAGTTCAACACTTTTTGATTTGAGCAACATAATATCTTCGAAAAAATTTGTATTTACCTACTGGTCTGTTTTGACAGATTTCAGCCATTTTCTGCATTTGCTTCTTGTGGGTTCCTTTTTGAGTTCTTTTGGGGAATTGAGCTTTTTGAGGGAAGTTCTACAAAATCTAGTGTTCTAATGTAAGTTTATTTGGTGTTATAACTGAACCTTAAGACTTATTTATCTTGAGTGCACTAATGTTGCTAATAAAGATTGTGTGAAGTTTTGTATGAAGGAAAAATTTCAGGTGTATGGAAGGAATGAGTAATGAGATGAAGGATGGACTAAAGCTCAAGCTTGGGGATGCCACGCGTGTCACCCCAAGAAATATCCAAGAAGTACAAGCGTCAAAGCTTGGGGATGCCCAAGGCATCCCCTTCTTCATCAATAAAAATGCCAGGTTTCTTCCAAACGCTTCATTTTTATTGTTTCATGCACAGTTGTGTTGTTCTTGGAGCGTATTCTTTTTCGTTTTCATTTTGGTTTTCATTTGCCTTGGTTTTATTAGTTTTCTGAATAAATTGGTTGGATCCCCTCTTTCATACATTGGTTTGCAAATAGTTTGGTTTGGAAAAGAGTAGGAAAGTTCATACTTATGTGGTAAAAAGAGCTCGTTTTTGACTGTGGCCTGTGTTTTGTCATGCCATGCTTGATATTGTTTTGGATTTATGCTTAGTATTCTTTGCTGTAGCATGACTTGTTATAAACAATTGAGATTGCTTAATGTGCCTTGGATGAATCATGCGTTGTTTTAGCATATTAAAGCATAGTATAGTGGTATTCTCCTTTGATGCTTTATTTGGGTTGACTTGGCGCATGCTCACACCATGTTATGACTATCTAAAGTCACCATAGCCTTTATGATCCTTTAGTTTTCAACTTGTAGTATCATTTTATGCTTTGATCAATGATGTTTTGTCCACTCATAGCCTCCGTAACCAAGTATGATTTCCACTCATGCATCCAATTCTCTAAACCAAGTTATTCCAAAGAGTCCACCATACCTACCTACTAGCTTATGCTATTCCAAGTATATTCATGCTTTTTTTTATCTTCCAGTTGTTATGATAAAACTAGTGATTAAAGCTCTCACGAACTTGATGGCACACTTTACTTTACTTGCCCTTAATAAACTTGAACCATTGTGTCTTCTATGTTGTATATGCTTGCACTTATTTGTTGGGAATTAGCAGAACCATGCTTTCATGGGGAACGCTTTCAACATTGCACTTGGTACTTGTACCTAGTTGATATCATGCTCTTTTGTATATGGATGTCGTCGGTGTGAAATGAAAGGGGAGCTTGTAAGTCCATGGAGTTATGTATATGTGTTAGAGAAACGCGTCATTGGTCTAATCCATGCTGACATGGTGGAAACCTGCAGCGTAACCATAATGAGTTGTCTATGAAGCATTCTTCTTATAAAAAAAATAGTCCTATATTGAGAAAAAAGAGAAAAAGAAAAAAAGATTATGAAAAGAGGAAAGAGAGAAAAAAGCACCATATTCCCATGGTAAATAAGAAGATTGCTGAGATGCTCGTTGTCTGCTTGCCTTGTCATTTTGATATGGGGATTCTTCCATATCATCGGGCAAGGGGTACCCTATTGGCGGTTCTCAATGATAGACATGTACTTACAATGACAAGAACTTACCGGTGACTAAACTTGAGTAGCATGAGGAGAGGCCCTCGTATACAAGGGACATGAGATTTCTGACTTATACTTCGTCAAGCATGTACACCATAGTTTGTTCACTTTAACCTTAATCACTTCAAGATGCTTATGATAGGGGTAATGAGAGCTGAAAGCTATAAGTACCATAATTTTTGGAAGCTCTTTATGAGACTTGAATCCCTACTTCCTTTTACAAATGGCTTTTATTCCACCATTATATTGAGTCTCCATCTTCTATCTTTATGCACCTTCCTTGAGAGCATTGTGGCTATTCTTAGTTCTATGTGCATTGTCCCAAGACTAGTTGATTGATGCATAACTTGATATTGCTTGTTTTAAACTATTGTATCTAGTTACTCTTATGAACTTTGAAGGTGTCCTATGCATTTATATTTGCTACTCTATTGAGGGACAAGCTGAATACTATTTTGCTATGTTTTCTTTATGTGAAACAAACAAACGTCTTGCAAAGCATGTTATTCATGATTGTTTTGTTTATGCCTTTTCATGTTGCATCATAGTTTCTTTGCTTATTTCTAGAACTTTGTCTTTCATGTTATGATTGAAGTACTATGATCCCAGCTTTGAGTGTTTTGCAAATACTTTGATCAAGTCTTTGATGGTGCATGTCACCTAAAAAATTATTTCTTTTTATCACTTACCTACTCGAGGACGAGCAGGAGTTAAGCTTGGGGATGTTGATACATTGCAAATGCATCTATAATTTTTGATGTTCCATGCTTGGTTTTATCCACTTTCTTGTGTTTTGTTCCAACTTTGGAGTACTTTTCATATGATTTCTTGGACTAACCTATTAACAAGAGCTACAAATGCTTACTGCTGTTTTTGCTGTTTTTGGTTCCAGGAAAGTCAGAAAATGAATATTCTCGGAATTGGACGGGACAAAAGCCAAAGTGCCTATTTTTCCAGAAGGGATCAAGTGCCAGAATACGAGACGGAGAAGGGCAAGAGGGCGGCCACACCACCTGGCCGCGCGGCCAGGCCTGGCCCACGCCAGGGGGTGGTGTGGCCAGCCCAGGCACCCCCTCGGCCAGTCCTTCCGCCTATATATTGCCCTTGAGACGAAAACCCTAAGTACCCGATCAAAAATCCACGAAAGAGTCTGTAGCCGCCGTCATCTCCATCCCTAGACCGGGAGGGATCTAAAGCTCTTCTCGGTACCCTGCCGGAGAGGGGAATTCACCTTGGAGGCCTTCTTCATCACCATGCAAGCCTCCTGTGTGATGCGTGAGTAGTTCATCCTTGGACTACAGATCCATGTAGTAGCTAGATGGCTGGTTTATCCTCCTTTGTGCTTTCATGTTTAGATATTGTGAGCTCTGTTCATGATTGTTGGGCGGATACCCCCGGGTAGGGTCACGCCGGGGTATAAAGGCCAAGTTAGCCGAGGTACGGCAAGGTCAAAGCGTATGCTGGCCGAGTTACCTCAAGGCAGGCCGAATCTCGGGGTAACCCGGACTAGGGGTGTCCACCTAATGGAGTCTCATCCGACTTAAGTCGTAAGCCGGATAAATGAATTTAACTTGTATGCAGGAATAGGTGTGACCGGATCAACTATGATCCGGGTCATAGCAAGCTTCTAGGAGAAGGAAGGTATCTCGCTGGTCAAAAGTAGCCCTGACGCACAAAGATGAGCGGGCGCCACAGGGGGACCACCTAGGCGTGGCCGACAGAGGTGACGACGCCGATGTCGGCTGACGCAGGCGCCGTAGAGCCTCACGTAGCCTCTGCATGGATGACGCGAGGGAAAAGCGACCCGGTCGGCTTACTATTTTGGGAGGAGGCATATTCCCTGGAATATGCCTCCACGTATGCCCTAAGTGGAGACCTAGCCACTCCTATATAAGGGGGGCTAGGGCCTCTGTAGAAGCGGTTGGGGTCGTTTGGATTGAGCTTACTGTGTTGTTCACTATAGACTAGTTTTTACTTGGTTCCCGAGGGCTAGCTTGCGGGGAGAGTAAGAGAGTTCCTTCTTCCTCCTCACTCCAATACAGCTCAAGGAGCACTTGTAATCTGTGAAGTGAATCGAATACAAAGTTTCTGTGTGAGGAATCACCTCACTATCCCTCCCTGGATTCCCCTAGTGCTATTAGTCCCCACCTTTAGCCTATCCATGGCATCTGCCGTGACACCACCATGACAGTTGGCGCCCACCATGGGGGTGGCAGCACTAGCAGGGGTCAAGATCCGGACAGGAAACCTCATCGGCACCGGCGAACGCATCGTCTTCGGGCTCGTTCAGCGCTTTGGAGCGCTGGACTTTGTCAGCGACAACGCTGGCTATTTCGGCACGCGCCCACTTCCACGCAACGGCCTCTTTGTCAAGATCGGCGCGCACAAGGTCTACGTTGCTGTGGACGTATCATGCGTTCATCCATGGCATGTGGTCGATGCAGGGGAGCCACCCCTTAGCGTGGTTCATGGGGTGCGATTACCGCCCCGAATCGCTACCGAGGTGATGATGATCGCATCAGCGCAGCGCAAGCAAGGATCCGGCACCAGATCCAGAGGTAACACCTAAAGCACCGAGGAAAGGTAGAGGTCCTCCACTAGAGAGGCCTGAGAATGTACTGAGAGGCTATGGATAGCTTGGCAAACCCAGTAGCAGCAGTGGTAAATCCGGCTCAGGCACCGGCCGAGCTGGAGGAAACTAGGCAAAAAATTCTAGAGGGAGCAAAAAAGATAGCGGCGGCTCAGCAGTCGTTGTTGGGGGGATACCCCCGGGTAGGGTCACTCCAGGGTATAAGGGCCGAGTTAGCCTAGGTTCGGCAAGGTCAAAGCGGATGCTGGCCGAGTCACCTCAAGGAAGGCCGGATCACGGAGTAACCCGGACCAGGGGGTCGCCTAACGTTGTCTCATCCGACTTAAGGAGTAAGTCGGAAATGCTTGTCTAACTTATATACAGGAACAGGTGTGGCTGGATCTACTATGATCCGGATCCTCGCTTAGCTTCTAGGAGAAGGAAGGAATTTCTCTGGTCAAAAAAGAAGGTCCGGTACGCACTGCATGAGCGAATAAAGCAAGGGCAGGACCACCGGGTCATGGCCGACAAGGGTGACGACGCTCACGTCGGCTGACGCGGGCGCCGCAGAGGCTTACGTCGCTAAAGCATGTGTGACGCTGGGGAAAAGCACCCCGGTCGGGTTACCACTTTGGGAGGGGGCATATTCTTAGGAATATGCCTCCACGTATGCCCTAGGCCAGGACCGAACCTCCTCTATATAAGGGGGGTTAGGGTTCTGGTAGAGGGGGTTGGTTGAGCACTAGTTGATTTGGGGATTCCTTAGAGCTAGTGGATCTAGAGTTCTAGGGAGAAGAAGTAGGCAAGAGTAAGAGAGCTCCTTCTTCCTCCTCTCGCCAATACAGCTCAAGGAGCATTTGTAATCTTGGAGATATAGCAATACAAACTTCTGTGTGGAGAATCACTCCACTATCCCTCCCTGGATTCCCCTAGCGCATATTAGTCCCCACCTTTAGCCTATCCATGGCATCTGCCGTGACACCACCACGCGCTTGGCGCCATGGGGCTTGCGGCGCTAGCAGGGGTGAAGATCCGGATGGGAAACTTCATCGGCACCGGCGAACGCATCGTCTCCGGGCTCGTTCAATGCTTTGGAGCGTTGGATTTCGTCAGCGACAACGCTGGCTGCTTTGGCACGCGCCCGCTTCTGCGTAACAGCCTCTTCGTCAAGCTTGGCGCACACAAGGTCTACGTTGCTATGGACGTCTCATGCGTTCATCCACGTCGTGTCGTCGATGCGGGGGAACCACCCCTCACTGTGGCTCGCGGGGCGCGTATCGCTCGCTCCCCGGACCATGCGGAGGTGATGATGACTGCGCCAGGTGCAGGTGCAAGCAAGGACCCAGCGCCAGACCCAGAGGTAACACCTAAGGCACCGAGGAAAGGTAGAGGACCTCCACTAGAGAGGCCTGAGAACGTACTGAGGGAAGCTATGGATAGCTTGGCTAACCCGGTAGCAGCAATGGTAGATCCGGCTCAGGCACAGGCCGAGCTAGAGGAAACTCGGCAAAAGATACTGGAGGGCGCAAAGAAAATAGCCGCGGCTCAGTAGTCGCTGAACATGATGCTGCATGAGTACGCAAAGGCAAACAAGGTTGATGCAGTAAGGGTAAAAGGGAGAAATCTCATAAGTGAGATGAACAGAGAAGGTGATGATGGAGCAGAAGGGTCGGAAAACTATTTGTCTGTGGGGTTGCCTAAGTATAGTACCCCGGCGAAGAACCTCAGAGCGGCAGATGCGGCTGTGTCCGAGCTAGAGGGTCTGACGGGTGAGGCCCGTCAAAGACAACAAGACAGGGTTAACGAGCTGGTTCGGATCGCGAACAGGCAAAACGAGGAGCTGCTGAGAGCTAACCCAGAGAGAGCTGAGGCTTCCAAGATCATCCACTCGGTGATGGGTAACCCGGAGAAATCCGCTGGACCGCATCATCGCCTCATGGCGGTCCAAGGAGAGAAGAGGTAGTAACCTCGGCCAGACGGAACAAACAGATTGTCCCGTACGACCCAACGCGTGCGGGAAAAGAAAAAGAGATGCGGAAAGGTGATGATCGACGGAGTGTGAGCCGAGGTGAAGCTGGCCGAAGTAATCACGACCAAGGCAATGCCGGTCAAGGGAACGCTGCCAATGGCAATGCCGGACAGCGCAACTCCACAGCAGCACGACAACCGCAGCAGCGGAATATACTGAGGCAAGAGCAAAGCGCCGGCCGAGGTATGCAGCAGAAAGGTGCGCAACGAGAGCAAAACCGGTACAACAACGGTGATTCGGAGATGGTGAACGCAGGGTACCCCAGACTAGACTATCATGTGATAGGGTCAAGATTGGGAAGCAGGGACTTAATGCCGGATGACGCCAGGTTAAAACTGGATCGCCTGTACAGGTCGGAACAGATCGAATGTCAAGGTCCTCCGGGTCCAGCGTGCTTTGGACCCCGGATCATGAAGGAACCACCGGTACCCAACTTCCAGTTACCCAGAGGCACGAAGACGTATGACGACAGTACCAAGCCGGAGGATTGGCTAATAAACTACGCTACGGTGGTGAAAATTGCAACTGGCAACTTGAGATGGGTCAGACGTTACGCCCCGGATGTTGGAAGGCCCGCCGGTATGGCTGAATAATTTACCACCGAAGCATCAACGCTGGATAGATTTTGAAGAAATGTTTATCAGCAACTTCTCAATGCACGTGTCGAGGTCAATGCATCGCAGACCCTAGCAATGTGCAAGCAAAGACCTAACGAGACGGATCGTGAATTCTTAACCCGGTGGTGTACCGTAAGAAACTCGTGTGAGGGTGTCATAGAATCACAGGCCATAGCGTGGTTTGTGCAAGGGTGCAGATACGGCAGCGAGCTTTGGATGAAGTTGCAAAGGAAAATGCCAGTTACGCTGGCAGAGATGATCCGGATTGCTGATTCGTATGCTTTGGGCGATCCGACTCAACCTAGGCTCGCCTCAGACGAGTCAAACAAGGAATACTATCAGAGGGATGGAGCTGGGTCATCCCGGAGGAATGATTATAGAGGAAAAAGGAGAGATGATAGACTGGATCATCGTTACGGTTCGCAACAAGTTGCAGCCGTGAATCAAGATCAACCCGGATCAGGGAGTAACCAACGCCAGAGAACTGGAGGGTAGTGGACTCCAAGAAATGATGGCAAGAAAACATGGACTCCAGAGCAGAAGAAACAGTGGCAGGAAAAGAAAGACCGTCCGAGGTATACCTATGAGTCGATGCTGGACCAGCCGTGTAAGTTTCACACGCCAAATCCGAATAGCCCGGCGGGTCACACGACGAGGCAATGTGAGTGGATGCGTAAGACATAGCAAGGTGGTTCGGGGAATGCTCAGGCACCCCGGAATGATCAACCTCGGCAGGAGTTACCCCGGCAGCAATTGCTCTCCGGAGCAAACACGCAGCAGCTAATGTTGCCTCCCCCTCCACCGAGGTATGACAACAATGACAGAAGGGATGCAGTGCATCAGGTGGAAAATCAGCAACAACCGGATCAGAGGTACCCCGGAAACGAGGGAAGGAATGAGTACAGGGAACATCACCAGAGTTATTGTGTGTTCACGACTGAGGAAACAGATAGAAAGAGCTTGCAGCACCGACATATGGAGGTCAATGCGGTCATGCCAGCAGTGACGAGGTACATGCCTTGGTCGGACCAGGAAATCACCTGGAACATCAAAGATCATCCTAAACTTATGCCGAGCCCAGGTTCATATGCGCTAGTGCTAGATCCAAAATTCATTGGACCGAACATCAATGTGAGGTTCTCCAAGGTTCTGATTGATAATGGCAGTAGCATTAACATCATGTATGCGGATACGATGCGCAAGTTGGGCATCTCAGAGAACATGCTCCAAGCTACAAGAACAACTTTCCATGGCATTGTACCAGGCATTTCGTGTGAGCCCATAGGCAAACTCCGGGTCGACGTGCTATTCGGCACAAGGGATAACTGCCGAACTGAAAATCTAGAGTTCGAAGTGGTGAACTTGGAAAGTGCGTATCATGCGTTACTCGGAAGACTAGCATTGAACAAATTCATGGCAAGCTGTCACATCAGTTATCTGAAGATGAAATTGCCCGGGCCAAATGGAGTGAATACCATTGCTGGAGATTTTCGACGTTCCATGGAGTGTGCTTCAGCCGGGTCTAACCTAGCCGAGTCACTCGTGATTGCGCGAGAGAAAAGAAAAATCCAAGAGGTGGCGGCATTAGCTCAGTCCGCGCAGCAATATATGCCGACATTAAGTAACCCGGATGGCAGCGTTTCATTTCAAGCCGGAAAGGACACCAATAAGATTCCAGTTGATAACATGTTTCCGGAGCGCACCGTAACAATTGGTGTCGGGTTAACTGACAAATAGGAAAACGAGCTCGTCAACTTCCTCCGTGAGAATCGGGATATTTTTGCTTGGTCTACACAGAACCTGCAAGGTGTTCCGAGGGAGTTGGCCGAGCACTCTTTGAACGTAAGACCCGGAGCAAGGCCGGTGAAGCAACCTCTCCGCCGCTTCGCCGAGGATAGGAGAAAAGTCATTGGAGACGAGATAGCTCGGTTACTAGCAGCAGGATTTATCATGGAGGTACTATATCCGGATTGGCTCTCTAATCCGGTGCTGGTAGAAAAGAAGAAGGACGATCCGAACGTGGCAGTGGTTTGGCGCATGTGTATCGATTACACGAACCTGAACAAGGCGTGTCCAAAAGATCCATTTCCACTGCCGAGGATAGATCAGGTCATAGACTCAACCGCGGGATGCGAACTGTTGTCATTCATTGATGCATATTCTGGCTTCCACCAGATACCTCAACCCGGATGATCAAATAAAACGGCGTTTATTACTCAGACGGGCTTATCGCTATCGCACTATGCCGTTCGGTTTACGTAATGCAGGTGCAACGTACCAAAGATGTATGCAAAAATGTTTGCACGACCAAATAGGTCAAAACATACAAGTATACGTGGATGATGTGGTTATCAAGACCAAGGAAAGCACAATGCTCCTTGATGACATAAGGCAAACATTCGCGAACCTGAGAAGGTTCCGGATGAAGCTTAACCCGGAAAAATGTACCTTCGGTGTCCCGGCTGGAAAATTACTCGGATTTCTTGTCTCCAGCCGAGGTATCGAAGTTAATCCAACTAAGATCCGAGCCATCAAACGAATGGAGCTGCCGAAGTGTCTTAACAATGTCCAGAAGTTTACTGGATGCCTGGCATCGTTGAGTCGGTTTGTATGTTGGTTGGGAGAAAAGGCACTGCCTCTCTACCAACTCATGAAAAAGTCAGATAAATTCGTTTGGATGCCACAGGCCGATGAAGCCTTTGCCCACTTGAAAAAGATGTTGGCCATCGCTACCGTTGTTAGCCTCTCCACTATCAAAGGAGCCAATGTTGCTCTACGTAGCCGCAACCAACCGAGTTGTAAGTGCAGTAATCGTAGTGGAGCGCAATGAAGAGGGTAAGTCGATGCAGAGGCCAGTATATTACTTGAGCGAGGTATTGTCTGCCTCAAAACATAACTACCCGCACTTTCAAAAGGTGGCATACGGCGTCTATATGGCGGCAAAGAAGTTAAAGCATTACTTTGAGGAGCACCCCATCAAAGTAATATGTGAAGCTCCCATATCCGAGATAATGGGTAACAAGGATGTGAGTGGCAGAATCGCAAAATGGGCAATTGAGCTAGCCCCTTATGCGCCCCAATACGACAGAAGAGAAGCGATCAAATCTCAAGCTATGGCGGACGTTTTTGTGGATTGGGCCGAGGTACAATACGAACCACCTCCACCGGATCCAAATTACTGGAGGATGCACTTTGACGGGTCAAAAACCAAAACCGGACTGGGCGCCGGGGTGGTGCTTACCTCGCCAAAGAAGGACCAGCTAAAGTACGTCTTGCAGATCCATTTCGCGGCATCGAACAATGTCGCTGAGTATGAGGCTCTTGTGCATGGGCTCAAAGTGGCAAAGGAGATTGGCATACGTCGGATAATATGCTTTGGCGACTCGAATCTAGTGGTGCAGCAGGTGTCCGGAGTGTGGGACGCCCTGGACCCAAACATGGCACTATACAAATTTCACGTGCAGAAGATATCTGGTTACTTCGAGGGGTGTGAATTTCACCATGTACCCCGGGCGGAAAACGAGGCTGCCGACATGTTGTCGAAGCTCGGATCTACCAAACAGGCAATTCCACCGGGTGTAGCATTGGAACACCGTAAAACCGCCTATCGGCCGCCCTAGGAACCGACTCGATCTATGTCCCGAAAATACGGAATCCGGAGCTGAGCCCATGGACATTGACACGGGAGGTAGACGCGACCGGATCAAGAAACCCGGGATCGCTGCTTTGAAACCCGGGGCCTACCTCGTTGGACCCGGGAACTGCTCAGCATGATCCGGCTGAAGTTATGCCGGTGGATCAGATGGAAATTGATGAGGAGATGTTCCCTCCACGAGCAATACCAGCTTGGGCACTGCCTATATTCCAATTCCTAAAAGACGGAACATTACCTGCTGAGGAGTGTTAGCCAGGCAAACTCAGAGGAGAGCAAAAGCATACACAATCATCAATTCCGAGTTGTACAAACGGAGTGTAACCAATGTCCTCCAACGATGCGTTGACCCGAAAGAAGGGCTTGACATCCTCCGAGATATACACCAAGGAGAATGCAGGCATCATGCCTCATCCCGAGCCTTGGTGGCAAAGGCGTTCCGGCGTGGATTCTACGGTCCAAGTGCCTTGGAACAAGCAGAAGATCTGGTGAGAAAATGCAATGGTTGTCAAAGGTACGCCACCAAGACACATATGCCTATGTCGGAACTCAAGACCATACCAATTACGTGGCCATTTGCAGTATGGTGCTTGGATATGGTTGGCCCGTTCAAACCTGCGAGAGGAAACATGACACACATTTTGGTCATGGTGGACAAGTTTACAAAATGGATTGAAGTGAAACCTATAAGAAAATGTGATGGAGCTACGGCCGTGACATTTCTCAAAGACATCATCTTGAGATACGGTTATCCACACAGTATTATAACTAACAATGGAACAAATTTTGCGGAAGGAGCATTTGCGTGCTTCTACCGAGATAAGAAGATCCGACTCGATGTCGCCGGTCACCCCCGCATCGAATCACAGTGGAAAGATCCAACGGATTAATATTATCCGGATAAAACCCGGCTCATTGAGCCGCAAAGATCAGCGGGTGCTAGATAGAAGAACTACCAGCGTACTGTGGAGCTTAAGAACAACTCCGATCGATCAACAAAGTATACGCCATTTTTCTGGTATATGGGGCGTAAGTATTACCAGCCGACATAGAGCATGATTTGCCTAGGGTCACCCAATACATAGAAGCCGAAGTGCAAGAAGCCCGGCAAAATGATGTTGATCTGCTGGAAGAAGCGAGAGAACTGGCACTGTCCAGATCCGCCATATATCAGCAAAATCTCCGACGCTATCATAGCTTAAAGTGTGCCCCAGTCTTCGTGAAGGCGATCCGGTGCTCGGTTGGTACAACGTACTCATTGGCATGCATAAACTATCCCCCATGGAAGGGCCATTCATTGTGAGCAAAGCATTGCACAATGATTCTTACTATCTTATAGATGCAAAGCCACGTGAAAAGAACAAGGACAGTCCGGAGAGGAATCCAAGCGACCGTGGAATGTAGCACTATCATTCCTTCTACACTTAGCTAAGAAGTGTATGTATCTGAGTCATCTCATATGTCGGTATGTATGTCGGCAATGAGCTTATCAATGAAATAGCGCTACCGAGCAAGAACTCGGGACCGCTTAATAATGTTTGTCGTAATTTCTTATGCGGTAGCTGGAATAAGTCGTTCTACTTAACCCGGATTAGTAATGTGTGAGCACCAAAAACCCAACCCTTCGACTTGCTGCTGTCCAACAAGAATTGGCTTCATGGCAAGCAAGGGAACAAGTTTGGAATTGCGTAGCACATGAAAAACGACTAAGGAAACGAGTCTATTCGAGCTAACGTTTGTTTTTCGGACTAACCCTGTATTTATTTTTCAAGTTATTATGCTGAATTATTTTGAGCCAAGCCTCAAAGTTTCTAAGTATTGTTAAGACAATTTTTGAAGCTTGGATTCGTAAGTCGTAAAACCGAATCAAGGTAGACACGGACCGAGCCAAAGAATTGGACGAACAAGAAAATGAAACTCGGGGACTACGCCCAAGTTAATCCGGCATACTAACGTAGTAGCAAAATATCACATATCCAGCATATAATTGCACCCGGCATACCGGGGATCTAAAAAAATTTCAAGTTTTTTAGAACTAAGGAGCAGCAGAAGGAGCAGGTTCTGCGTCGTCGTCGGTGTCTTCAATATCTGAAGCATCATCTTCCCCGTCCTCATCCGACCCATCTTCAACATTCTCATTCTGCTCGTCCCCAGCGGATTCCAGGAAGCTTGGTCCTTCAACCTAGTCATGAATAGGAGAATATTCGACGAGGCTGTAGGCGCAGGCCTGGCGCCGAGCTACCCACTCCGGATCATCGGTCCATCTGGATCCGGTGCGCCGGCGTGTAAGGAGGCTGAGGTCGATCTTCTCGTACCATGTGAGAATATGGTGAAGGATGGTATCAGCTGCGGCACGACCAACGGACTCTCTCCAGAGGTCAAGCTGGGTCTCAACTTCCATTAATTTCTCGACGAGAGTTGCGATGGTCTCCGGGCTACTCTCTCTGGGCCAGAACGTATTGAAGATGCGCACTGCAACGTCGAGGATATCCTTGCCATAATTCTTGATGGTCTCCACGCGAGAGGACAAGCTGACCAACAGGTCCTCCATGTCCAAGGGAATGTTCTCACCATCAGGAGCAATGGGGGTACCCCTCTCTCGGCGAAATTTGGCAAGAGCAGCGCTTGCAATGGCAGTACCCTCTGGAAAGTGGTCTGGAAACAAGGCAAAGGAAGAAGGTGAAGGAAAGACATATGAGGTAACCCGGAGAAGTATGTCGGATAAGGGCAAGGAACTTACGAGAAATGTGGCTATGGATTCGGGTTAACTCCTTGATGCAGGCATCGCGTCTTTTACGAAGTTGCTCAAGCTCAGCGTTAGCCGACCCAAGCTGGAGGTCGGATTCTCTGAGTAGGTCCTGGCCCTTGGAGATCTGGAGAGTAAGGCGCCACGCCTTACGTGAAGTCTGGCCAACCTTTTGGAGCTCGGTTCGGTCGGGCCTTCATCTTCTCCATCTCGGCCTTGAGCTTGGCAATCTCTGCCCTTAGTCCGGAGGAGAGCAAGCTCATCATTCTTCTTCTTCAGCTCGCCTGATGCTGCCCCCTTGTTCGAGAAAATGCAGCATCATATCGTGCACGGGCACACTATCCTCAAGCGATGCTGAAATAGTATGTTGACCCGGCAGAGCCGAGGAGTGAATGTTTGCCGAGCCAAGGAGAAGAAGAAATGGAAAACACTACAAAGTCGAACAAAAGAGGACATACCCCGGATTTCCTCCAAGTTCTTCCGCATAATTTTGTTCTCAGCCTCCACCCCAGCTGCAAAAACCGAATGAAGAGATTAGTCCGGCGGAAAAAAGTAAAAAAAAACGGAGAGGTGCCGAGGGAGAAAATTACCTCTCTTTTCATGTTCTGCACCAAGTGCAACATGTTTTGCGCGTAGGATCTTGTGGGTATCGAGCAGGCGTTGGAATTCGCTCGGCCATTGGTAGTTACCTGAAAAAAAGTACATAAGTGTAAAATTAGCTTGGTGCATATTGAAGTGTAAGATCCGGGCCAAGTGGAACTTAACCCGGCTCTAGGTGTGTGCATATTCGAAGTGTACAAGATCCGGGCCAAGTGGAACTTAAGCCGGCTCTAGGTGTGTGCATATTCGAAGTGTACAAGATCCGAGCCAAGTGGAACTTAACCCGGCTCTAGGTGTGTGCATATTCGAAGTGTACAAGATCCAGGCCAAGTGGAACTTAACCCGGCTCTAGGTGTGTGCATATTCGAGTGTACAAGATCCGGGCCAAGTGGAACTTAACCCGCTCTAGGTGTGTGCATATTCGAGTGTCAAGATCCGGGCCAAGTGGAACTTAACGCTCTAGGTGTGTGCATATTCGGTGTAAAAGATCCAGGCCAAGTGGAACTTAACCCGGCTCTAGGTGTGTGCATATTCAAAGTGTACAAGATCCGGGCCAAGTGGAACTTAACCCGGCTCTAGGTGTGTGCATATTCGAAGTGTGTAAGATCCGGGCCAAGTGGAACTTAACTCGGCTCTAGGTGTGTGCATATTCGAAGTGTGCAAGATCCGGGCCAAGTGGAACTTAACCCGGCTCTAGGTGTGTGCACATTTGAAGTTTACATGCAGCTATGTTAGTTTTCTAATGAGCATCCGTCCGGGTAACAAGCTACTCCACCGGAGGCACGGGGACTAATGGTTATTATCTATATCATGTAAAGGAGAAACGACATACCTCCATCATTCGCCCCGCGAGGTTAATTGCCTTGGCGGCAGTATTCATCTGGGCAGAAAATTCTGCGGGGCCGAACTTTTTCGGGAGATCGTCGTTGTGGACGAACTCCGCCTTGTTCCAGTTCATGACGAACTCGATAAGGCTCGGAGGGTACCGTTCGCCAGTGGGCATGTGGGGTGCCACCAAGCCCTTAGCATGAGCTTCCTTCCTCTCAATTAGGGCAAGAGCTGGGCTGGTGTGCAGAACCATCTGCTGCGCATCGGTTGGCTCGGCAGGAAGATCCTTCGCTGCTGGTGATTTCTTCGGAAGCATTGACGATAGAGTTCCTTGCCTCGATGGATGCAGATTTGGTAGTATCCGGGCCTTCTTGCCTTTAACTTGCTCGGAAGAAGTAATCATGTGGGCTTCCTTTATAAGCTGCTGGAATAGTTCCTCCGAGGCTGAGATGACTTCAGACGAGGTAGAAGAACTCAACCTTGGAGCTACTGTGGGTTTCCTTGGTGCCGGGACAGGTGCTAGCTCGGTAGCTGGTACTGGAGCTGCTGCTGGTGCTGGTGTTGCGATAGACTCGGTGGTTGCTGGTTGCGGCAATGCCAAAGTGGTGGACACCGTCGCCTCGGCCGAACCGACCCCTCCTGCTGCGAGGTCGTGTTCCTCTCGATGAGGTACTGCGGAACCCGGAGCAGCCGCAGAGCCGTCCGGAATAGGGCTCAGCGGGCGTGACTCGTCGTCACGAGGAGGAGAAGGGCCAGACCAAAGGGGAGAAGATATGCTCGATCCGCTCTGAGGGACCTCCATAGGAGGCCTGAAAAAGAGAATAATGTCAGAAGAGAAATTACCACGATGCAAGGAAAAGTGAGTCACGCAATGAAAAATAACTCACGCATCCGAGGTCTCGGCCTCCTTGGGTTTCCGGGCCCTCCGTGCCGGGGCTTTGCCTGCCCGCTTGGAGGCAGTCTTGTCTCCGGCCTTCTTTTGCCTTTTTGTGGGCTGAGAAGGTCCGGAGGAAGAACTCATTGCGGCTCCACGCTTCTTCTTTGACGCCACCGGAACCGGCTCGCCCGTGGCAAGTGGAGGATCCTCGTGGATATGCCCACCGGGGTTAGCTGATGCCGGAAAGGCAAAAGAAAGAGGGACAGCCTCAACGGGTTCAATCACGTCGATATCCGAGTCATCCTCATCATCGGGCCAATCTCTAAGAGAAGAGAATTTACCGCTGGGTCGTTTGGTGGCGTCGGTCATAGGGAGGAACATCTCCTGGTCCGGCTCCTCCTCATCCGGGATTTCTCGGTCCGGCACCCACTTAAGGGTCGGGTCCGTACCATCCTCGAGAGTTTGCTGAAGGAACAACTGAGAAAAAGCATGAAGAACAGGGCCAGAAATATAACAAAAACCGACACATACTTGATCCGAAATAAGTTTGCCCTTGAAGCTTATGCATGAGGGAGCTGTCACGGCAGTAGTGCTCGATTCCCCACGTCCATTCGGTGGAGAAATCCTTGTGGGTGGTGAAAAGAGCTTTATCCCGGCGAAAGATCTCCGTGTTGCTCAACTCGAAGGAGGAGGTTCGGTTGGGGTCGCGGCCGAAGCTCATGTGGCACAACTTGTGGGAGAGCTTCTGGAGGGGAGAGATTCGGTTCCGCACGAACGTGATCATAGCATCCTCGTTGCACAATCCGAGCTTCTTCAGCTCCGCGAACCTCTTGTTAACTTGGTTAGCCAGAGCTGTAGGTTTCTTGGGGACCTCCTCCCAGAAATCCGTGTCAGGTGGGCCCGGAGCGTAGGGCAGCAACCGAATCAAATCTTCGGTACCCTCGTTCTGGACGTAGAAGAAGGTCTGGGCCCATCCTTTGCAGGAGTCAAGCCCGGTGACCCGGGGAAAGACTAAAAATCTCCGGGGCGAGATGGAGGCAGCTCCGAACTGGGTGAGCTGCTTATCCTCCGACTCTACGTGGATATTGGGGACGATGTTGCAACGAAGACCGAAGAACCGGATCCACAGCTCCTTTCTGGGCCATAGTCCGGTGTAGCCTTTGATCGTAGAGGCAAAGGCAGAAAGAGAGGTGATTTCATTCGCTGGGAGATGGTGCGGCTGCAGGTGATACGTCCTAACCCAATCCCGGAAGAAATCGCTCACCGGAAGGCCAAATCCCCGTTGGAAGTGGGACAAGAATACAACAAACTCACCCGGATTGGGTGAGGGGCGATTCAGGAGGAGGAGACGGCGGTGATCTTGGCGGGAATCGCTGGTCCGGTAGAGCCAGTCAAGGTCATCTTGACAGACCCATGATCCGTCCCACGCGCCGCGTCCGCCGCGCCGGCGTCCTCCTTCATCTCCTGCTCGGCGACGACGAGCTCCTCCTCCGTCATCTCGTATCCGCTATCATCGCTGGAGCTTGCGGCGGCGGGGATCTGAGGCCTAGATTGGCGTGGACCCGTGGTGAAGAAGCTGCACAGTGGTGGCTGCGGTGCAGAGGCACGGGGAGGTGCGGTGGTGGCGCTGCTACTAGAAAGCACCGGCAGCGGCGTGGTCGCAGGGAAGACGAAGGAGAAAGCGCAACGGGCAAAGGGGCGCAAAGGTGGAAAAACGCTAAGGGACGCGCCCCTCCCCTATTTAACCACCCCCAGTGATCGATGAGTGGGATCGCGCTGCGCCGACGAGCCACACGGTGTGGCCGTGTATCACCGGCATCAGCCAATCAGAGAAAAGCCACACAGGGGGCCACCGAGTAGAAGCAATCCCATGACGCGACGCGCTGTTGCGGTAAACAAGGAGGCAGGCATGACGTGACCCACGCACAGTGATAACTGACAATTACTGCGGCGGTTACTGTGCAGGCCCTTAAAATAAGACAAGGCAATGATTAGCCTCCACGTGGGTTGGCGTATGAGAGAAGGAAACGGGACCGGATCAAACCATGATAACCATGGGATTCGAGCCAAAGTGGTGACCCGGCCGGCAAGTGAAAACTTGGAACGTGCGAAGGGAACATAAATCCAGATAATCCGAGATAAGGAGCTAACCCGGAATTAAACGTTTGAGGCTCGGACATAAATGAACCTGATGTGGCCTTAGCGGCTAAGGCAGCTAAGACCGCACCAGCTTCGGGGACTAATGTTGGGGGGATACCCCGGGTAGGGTCACTCCAGGGTATAAGGGCCGAGTTAGCCGAGGTTCGGCAAGGTCAAAGCGGATGCTGGCCGAGTCACCTCAAGGCAAGCCGGATCACTGAGTAACCTGGACCAGGGGGGGGGGTCGCCTAACGTTGTCTCATCTGACTTAAGGAGTAAGTCGAAAATGCTTGTCTAACTTATATGCAGGAACAGGTGTGGCCGGATCTACTATGATCCGGATCCTCGCTTAGCTTCTAGGAGAAGGAAGGAATCTCTCTGGTCAAAAAAGAAGGTCCGGTATGCACTGCGTGAGCGAATAAAGCAAGGGCAGGACCACAGGGTCATGGCCGACAAGGGTGACGACGCTCACGTCGGCTGACGCGGGCGCCGCAGAGGCTTACGTCGCTAAAGCATGTGTGACGTGGGGGAAAAGCACCCCGGTCGGGTTACCACTTTGGGAGGGGCATATTCTTAGGAATATGCCTCCACGTATGCCCTAGGCCAGGACCGAACCTCCTCTATATAAGGGGGGTTAGGGTTCTGGTAGAGGGGGTTGGTTGAGTACTAGTTGATTTGGGGATTCCTTAGAGCTAGTGGATCTAGAGTTCTAGGGAGAAGAAGTAGGCAAGAGTAAGAGAGCTCCTTCTTCCTCCTCTCGCCAATACAACTCAAGGAGCATTTGTAATCTTGGAGATATAGCAATACAAACTTCTGTGTGGAGAATCACTCCACTATCCCTCCCTGGATTCCCCTAGCGCATATTAGTCCCCACCTTTAGCCTATCCATGACATCTGCCGTGACACCACCACGACAGTCGTTGAACATGACGCTGCGTGAGTATGCAAAGGAAAATAAGGTAAATGCTGTAAAAGTGAAGGGGAGAAATCTCATGAGCGAAATGAACAAAGAGGGCGACACTAGGATTGAAGAATCAGAAAACTGTTTATTCGTGGGGCTGCCGAAGTATAGTACCCCGGCAAAAAACCTCAGAGTAGCGGATGCAGCTGCGTCCGAGTTAGAGGGTCTAATGGGTGAAGCCCGTCAGAGACAGCAAGAAAGGGTCAACGAGTTGGTTCGGATTGCGAACAGGCAAAACGAGGAGTTACTCAGGGCTAACCCGGAGAGGGCTGGGGCCTCCAAGATCGTTCATTCGGCGGTGGGTAACCCGGAGAAATCCGCTGGAGCCGCATTGTCTCCTCATGGTGTCCCTAGGAGAGAAGAGGTGGTAACCTCGGCCGGAAGGAACAAATAGATCGTCCCATATGACCCGACAAGGGCAAGGAAAGAAAAAGAAATACAGATAAATGATGATCGACGAAGTGTGAGCCGAGGTGAAGCTGGCCGAGGTAATCGCGACAAAGGCAATGCCGGTCAAGGAAACGCTGTAAATGGCAATGCCGGACAGCATAACTCGGCAGGACAACCGCACCAGCGGAATACACCGAGGCAAGAGCAAAGTGCCGGCCGAGGTGTGCAACAGAGAGGTGCCCCACGAGAGCAAGACCAGTATAATGATGGAGATTCGGAAATGGTGAATGCAGGATACCCAAGGCCGGACTATCATGTGATAGGGTCGAGATTGGAAAGCAGGGATCTGATGCCTGATGACGCCAGGTTGAAACTGGATCGACTATATAGGTCGGAACATATTGAATGTCAAGGTCCTCCGGGTCCGACATGTTTTGGGCCCCGGATCATGAAGGAGCCACCGGTACCTAACTTCCAGTTACCTAGAGGCACAAAGATGTATGACAGCAGTACTAAGCCGGAGGATTGGTTGATAAACTATGCAACGGCTATAAAAATTGCTACAAGCAACTTGAGATGGGCTGTGAGGTACGTACCCCAGATGTTGGAGGGGCCAGCGAGGGTATGGCTAAACAACTTGCCGCCCGGAAGTATTAACTGCTAGATCGATTTTGAGGAAATGTTTATCAGCAATTTCTCAAGTACGTATCAGAGGCCAAATAAGCCACAGACCCTAGCTATGTGTAAGCAGAGACCGAACAAGACGGACCGGGAGTTTTTAACCCGGTCGTGTACTGTGCGAAACTCGTGTGAGGGTGTGATAGAGTCACAGGCCATAGCATGGTTTGCCCAGGGATGCAGGTATGAAAGCGAGCTGTGGCAGAAGTTGCAAAGGAAAATGTCAACCACTTTGGCAGAGATGATTCGGATTACTGATTCGTATGCTTTGGGTGATCCGACTCAACCTAGGCTCGTGTCGAACGAGTCGAATGAGGAGTACTACCAGAGAGATGGAGCCGGATCATCCCAGAGGAATGATTACAGAGGTAAAAGGAGAGATGATGCCGGATCACGGTGCAGTTCGCAACAAGTTGCAAGCTGTGAATCAAGATCAGCCGGGCGAGGAGCAATCAACGTCAGAAAACTGGAGGGCAACAATGGACACCGAGAAATGATGGCAAGAAAACTTGGACGCCAGAGCAGAAGAAACAGTGGAAAGAAAAGAAGGACTGTCCGAGGTATACTTATGAGTCGATGTTGGATCAGCTGTGTAAATTTCACATGCCAAATCCGAGTAACCCAGCGGGTCATACGACGAGGCAATGTGAGTGGATGCGTAAGATAGAGCAAGGTGGTTCGGGGAATGCTCAGGCACCCCGGAATGATCAACCTCGGCAGGAGTTACCCCGGCAGCAATTGCTCTCCGGAGCGAACACGCAACAGCTAATGTTGCCTCCCCCTCCACCGAGGTATGATAATCATGAGAGAAGGGATGCAGTGCATCAAGTAGAAAACCAGCATCAGCCGGATCAGAGGTACCCCGGAAATGAGGGGAGGGATGAGTACAGGGAGCATCATCAGAGTTACTGTGTGTTTACCACTGAGGAAACCGATAGAAAGAGCTTGCAGCGCCGACATATGGAGGTCAATGCGGTAATACCAGCGGTGACGAGGTATATGCCTTGGTAGGACCAGGAAATCACCTGGAACATCAAAGATCATCCCAAGCTTATGCCGAGTCCTGGCTCATATGCGTTAGTGCTGGACCCGACATTCATTGGGCCTAACATCAATGTGAGGTTCTCCAAGGTACTGATTGACAATGGCAGTAGCATTAACATCATGTATGCAGATACAATGCGCAAGTTGGGTATCTCGGAGAACACGCTCCAAGCCACAAGGACAACTTTCCATGGCATTGTGCCAGTCATATCTTGTGAGCCAATAGGCAAGGTCCGGGTTGACGTATTGTTCGGCACGAGAGATAACCGCCGAACTGAAAATTTGGAGTTCGAAGTGGTGAACTTGGAAAGTGCGTACCACGTATTACTCGGAAGACCAGCATTGAACAAGTTCATGGCAAGCTGCCACATCAGTTATTTGAAGATGAAGTTGGCCGGGCCAAATGGAGTGATTACCATTGCTGGAGATTTCTGACATTCCATTGAGTGTGCCTCAGTCGGGTATAACCTAGCCGAGTCACTCGTGATTGCGCTAGAGAAAATAAAAATCCAGGAGGTGGCAGCGTTGGCTCAGTCCGCGCAACAGTATATGCCGGCACTAAATAACCCGCATGGCAGTGTCTCATTCAAAGCCACAAAGGATACCAAGAAAGTGCCTGTTGATGATATGTTCCCGGAGCGCACCATAACAATTGGTGCCGGGTTGAATGATAAATAGGAAAGCGAGCTCATCAACTTCCTCCATGAGAATCGGGATATTTTTGCTTGGTCCAAGCAGGACTTGCAAGGTGTTCCGAGGGAGTTGGCCGAGCACTCTTTGAACGTGAGACCCGGAGCAAGGACGGTGAAGCAACCTCTCCGCCGCTTCGCCGAAGATAGGAGAAAAGTCATTAGAGATGAGATAGCTCGGTTACTAGCAGCAAGGTTTATCATGGAAGTACTTTACCCGGATTGGCTATCCAATCCGGTGCTAGTGGAGAAGAAGAAAGATGATCCGAATGTGGCAGTGATTTGGCGTATGTGTCTCGATTACACGAACCTGAACAAGGCGTGTCCAAAAGATCCATTTCCACTGCCAAGGATAGATCAAGTCATAGACTCGACTGCTGGATGTGAACTGTTGTCATTCATGGATGCATATTCTGGTTTCCACCAGATACCTCTGAATCCGGATGATCAAATAAAGACTGCATTTATCACCCCATATGGGGCTTATTGCTATCGCACCATGCCATTTTGTTTACGTAATGCAGGGGCAACATACCAAAGATGTATGCAGAAATGTTTGCACGAACAAATAGGTCAAAATGTACAAGTGTATGTGGATGATGTGGTTATCAAGACCAAGGAAAGCAAAATGCTCCTTGACGATATCAAGCAGACATTCGCAAACTTAAGAAGGTTCCGGATGAAGCTTAACCCGGAAAAATGTACCTTCAGTGTCCCGGCTGGAAAATTACTCGGATTTCTCGTATCCATCCGAGGTATCGAAGTTAACCCAACTAAGATCCGGGCCATTGAGCGAATGGAACTGCCGAAGTGTCTTAACGACGTCCAGAAATTCACTGGTTGCCTGGCATCGTTAAGTCGGTTTGTATGTCGGTTGGGAGAAAAGGCATTTCCTCTCTACCAACTCATGAAAAAGTCAGATAAGTTCGTTTGGACGCCGCAGGCCAATGAAGCCTTTGCCTACCTAAAAAAGATGTTAGCCACTGCACCAGTATTAGCCTCTCCACTACCAAAGGAGCCAATGTTGCTCTACATAGCCGCAACCAACTGAGTTGTAAGTGCAATGATTGTGGTTGAGCGCGACGAAGAGGGTAAGTCGGTGCAAAGGCCAGTATATTATCTGAGCGAGGTATTATCTGCCTCGAAGCAGAACTACCCACACTATCAAAAGGTGGCATATGGTGTCTATATGGCAGCTAAGAAGTTGAAGCATTACTTTGAAGAGCATCCCATCAAAGTAATATGTGAAGCTCCCATATCCATGATAATGAGTAACAAGGATGCAAGTGGTAGGATTGCAAAATGGGTAATTGAACTAGCTCCCTATGCACCACAATATGACAGAAGAGAAGCAATCAAGTCTCAGGCAGTTGCCAACTTTTTTGTGGACTGGGCCGAGGTACAATACGAACCACCGCTACCAGATCCGAACTACTGGAGGATGCATTTTGACGGGTCAAAAACAAAAACCGGGTTAGGCGCCGGAGTGGTGCTTACTTCGCCAAAGAGTGATCAACTGAAATATGTGCTGCAGATCCATTTCGCGGCATCAAACAATGTCGCTGAATATGAAGCACTTGTGCATGGGCTCAAAGTGGCAAAAGAGATTGGGATACATCGGATCCAATGCTTTGGCGACTCGGATTTTGTAGTTCAGCAAGTGTCGGGGATGTGGGACGCTCTTGATCCAAACATGGCATTATATCGATTCCATGTGCAGAAAATATCTGGTTATTTTGAGGGATGTGAATTTCGTCATGTACCCCTGCTAGAAAATGAGGCTGCCGACGTATTGTCGAAGCTCGGATCAACCCGACAAGCAATTCCACCGGGGGTAGCATTAGAACACCTCAGAAAACCATCTATCAGACCGTCCCTAGAAACCGACTCAATCTACGTCCCGGAGGATACAGAGTCCGGAGCTGTGCCCATGGACGTTGACATGGGAGGTGGTGCGCGAAACCCGGGGACTATCTCAGCAAACCCGGGGACTGCCTCAGCGAACCCGGGGACTGCCTCCCAGGACCCGGGGACTGCTTAGCATGATCTGGTTGAGGTTATGCCGGTGGATCAGATGGAAATTGATGAGGATGTGTTCCCTGTGCGAGCAATACCAGCTTGGGCACTGCCTATATTTCGATTCCTGAAAGATGGAATGTTACCTACTGAGGAGGTGCTATCCAGGCAAACTCAGAGGAGAGCAAAGGCATACACAATCATCAATTCCGAGCTATACAAAAGGAGCGTGACTAATGTCCTCCAGCGATGTGTTGATCCGGAAGAAGGGCTTGACATACTACGAGATATACATCAAGGGGAGTGTGGGCATCACGCCTCGTCCCGAGCCTTGGTGGCAAAAGCTTTCCGGCATGGATTCTACTGGCCGAGTGCCTTAGAACAAGCAGAAGATCTGGTGAGAAAATGTAATGGTTGTCAGAGGTATGATACCAAGACACATATGCCTATGTCGGAACTCAAAACCATACCAATCACATGGCCATTTGCCGTATGGTGTTTGGACATGGTTGGCCCATTCAAACCAGCAAGGGGGAATATGACTCACATTTTGGTCATGGTAGACAAATTTACAAAATGGATTGAAGTGAAGCCAATAAGAAAGTGTGATGGAGCTACGGCCGTAACATTTGTCAAAGACATCATCTTGGGATACGGTTATCCACACAGTATCATAACTGATAATGGCACAAATTTTGCTAAAGGAGCATTTGCACGATTCTGCCGGGATAAGAAAATCCGGTTGAACGTTGCCTCGGTAGCTCATCCCACATCGAACGGACAAGTGGAAAGATCCAACGGAATAGTATTATCCGGGATAAAACCCCGGCTCATTGAGCCGCTGCAAAGATCAGCGGGGTGCTGGATAGAAGAACTACCAGCGGTACTGTGGAGTTTAAGAACAACTCCAAATCGATCAACGGGCTATACGGCATTTTTTCTGGTATATGGGGCAGAAGCTGTATTACCAGCCGACATAGAGCATGACTCGCCCAGGGTCACCCAATACACAGAAGCCGAAGTGCAAGAAGCCCGACAAAATGATGTTGATCTGCTGGAAGAAGCGAGAGAATTGGCATTGTCCAGATCCTCCATATATCAGCAAAATCTCCGACGCTATCATAGCCGGAAAGTAAGCCCCCGAATCTTCCGGGAAGGCGATCTGGTGCTCCGATTGGTACAACGTACTGCTGGCATGCATAAATTATCCCCCCCCCATGGGAAGGGCCATTCATTGTGAGCAAAGCATTGCACAATGATTCTTATTATCTTATCAATGCAAAGCCACAGGAAAAGAATAAGGCAGACAGGTCCGGCGAGGAATGTAAGTGTACATGGAATGTAGCTCTACTTTGTCCTTTCTACACTTAGCAGAGAAGTGTATGTATCTGAGTCATCTCATATGTCGGTATGTATGCCGGCAATGAGCTTATCAATGAAATGTTGGCACCTCGAGCAGTAACTCGGGGACTGCCTTAATAATATTTGTTGTCTTTTATTATTTATACGTCAGCTGGAGTAAGTTGTTCTACTTAACTCGGATTAGTAGTGTGTGAGCACCAAAAACCCAACTCTTAGACTTGCTGCTATCCAAGAAGATTTGGCTTCATGGCAAGCAAGAGAACAAGTTTGGAATTGCGTAGCACATGAAAAACGACTAAGGAAAAGAACTTAATCGAGCCAACGTTTGTTTTCCGGAATAACCCTGTACTTACTTTCAAATTATTATGTTGAATTATTTTGAGCTAAGCCTAAAGTTTCCAAGTATTGTTAAGACAATTTTCGAAGCTCGGATTCATAAGTCATAAAACCGAATCAAGGTAGACACGGGCCGAGCCAGAAGATTGGACGAACAAGAAAATGAAATTCGGGGACTACGCCCAAGTTGATCCGGCATAAAAACTTAGTAGCAAAATGTCACATGTGTACTGGATACAATTCCACCCGGCATACCGGGGATCTGATAAATTTTAAAGTGTTTTCACTCAAGGAGCAGCAGGAGGAGGAAGTTCGGCGTCATCTTCGCTGTCTTCGATATCCGAGGCATCGCCCTCTTCACCCTCGTCCGAGCCATCTTCCACGTTCTCAGCATTTTCGTCACCAGCGGCTTCCAGGAAGCTCGGACCCTCAGTCCATTCATGAATGGGAGCATATTCAATAAGGCTATGGGCGCAAGCCTGGCGCCGAGCTACCCACTCCGGGTCATTGGACCACTTGGATCCGGTCTTGCAGCGCTGTCAGAGGTTGAGGTCGATCTTCTCGTACCACGTGAGTATGTGGTGAAGAACGGTCTCAGCTGCGGCACGTCCAGCGAACTCCCTCCAAAGGTCGAGCTGGGTCTCGATTTCCATCAGCTTTTCAGCGATAATTGCGGTTCTCTTCGGAGTGTCTTCGCTAGGCGAGAACGTGTTGAAGATTCGGACTGCAACGTCAAGGAGATCCTTGCCATAGTTCTTTATGATTTCCACGCGAGATGACAGGCTGACCAACAGGTCCTCCATATCACAGGGAATGTCTTCACCGTCAGGAGCAACGGGAGTACCCTTATCTCGGCGGAAATTGGCAACGGTGGCGCTCGCAATGGCAGTGCCCTCTGGAAATTTGCCTGAAAACGAGACAAGAGAAGCAAGAAATGAAAAGACATGTGAAGTAACCCGGAGAAATATGACGGATAGGGGAAAGGAACTTACGTAAAATATGGCTGTGGATCCAGGTCATTTCCTTGGTACAGTATCACGTCTTTTGCAAAGCTGCACAAGTTCAGCGTTCGCCGACTCAAGCTTGACGTCGGCCTCCTAGAGAAGTTCTCGGTCCTTGGCGATTTAGAGATTGAGGCGCTCACGCTCCTCATTATAGTCCTGGCCAGCCTTTTCAAGCTCGGATTGGTGGTGCGCTTTAATTTTCTTCATCTCAGCTTTGAGCTTGGCGATCTCATCATCCTTGGTTCGGAGGAGGGCAAGCTCATCGTCTTTCCTCTTGAGCTCGGCCTGATGATGCCCTACTTGTTCGAGAAAATGCAGCATCATATCAGGCACGGGCACACTATCTTCCAGTGATACTAAAATAGTTTGTTAACCCGGCAAAGCCGAGGTATGAATGTTTGCCGAGCCAAGGAGAAAAGGAGATAGAAAGCATAGCAAGGTCAGACAAAAGTAACTTACCCTTAGTCTGATCCAAATTCTTCCTCATAAGCTTGTTCTCAGCCTCCACCCCAGCTGCGAAAACCAAATGACGGATTAGTTCGGCAGAAGAGATGAGTGGAAAACAGAAAAATGTGAAGAAGAGAACTTACCCCTTTTCTCGTGCTCAGCAAGATGTGCATTATGCTTTGCGAGCAGCATTTTGTGAGTGTCCAGGAGACGCCGGAACTCAGCGCTCCGGCGGTTGGTGGTCACCTGAAAAGAGTACAAAAATATAGCTTTAGCCTTGTGCATATTCGAAGTGTACAAGATCCGGGCCAAGTGGAACTTAACCCGGCTCTAGGTGTGTGCATATTCGAAGTGTATAGGATCCGGGCCAAGTGGAACTTAACCCGGCTCTAGATGTGTGCATATTCGAAGTGTACAATATCCGGCCCAAGTGGAACTTAACCCGGCTCTAGGTGTGTGCATATTGGAAGTGTACAAGATCCGGGCCAAGCGGGACTTAACCCAGCTCTAGGTGTGTGCATATTTGAAGTGTACAAGATCCAGGCCAAGTGGAACTTAACCCGGCTCTAGGTGTGTGCATATTCGAAGTGTACAAGATCCGGGCCAAGTGGAACTTAACCCGGCTCTAGGTGTGTGCATATTCGAAGTGTACAAGATCCGGGCCAAGTGGAACTTAACCCGGCTCTAGGTGTGTGCATATTTGAAATTGTCAAGGAGCTACGTTAGTTTTCTAAGGAGCATCCGCCCGAGTAACAAGTTACTCCCCCGGAGGCTCGGGGACTAATGGTTATATCACTAATATCTACAGCATGCTAAGGAAAAGGTGAAGTAACGTACCTCCATCATCCGACCCGCGAGGTTAATTGCCTTAGAGGTTGTGTTCATTTGAGCGAAAAAATCGGCGGGACCGAACTTCTCCAGGAGATCGTCATTGTAGATGAACTCCGCCTTGTTCTAGTTGTTCATGAACTCGATAAAGGTCGGAGGATACCGTTCACCGCTGAGCATGTGGGGCGCCACCAAGCCCTTGGCATGTGCTTCCCTCCTCTCAACCTGAGCAAGGGCCGGGCTGGTGTGCAAGACAAGTTGCTGCACATTAGTTGGCTCGGCAGGGGCGTCCTTCGGTGCTGGAGGCTTCTTGGAAAGCATGGACGCGAGAGTGCACTGTCCAGACTCGACGGACACTGCCCTGGTGGCGTTAGGGGCCTTTTTGCCTTTAGGCTGCTGAGAGGAGGAAGTTGTTGCAGCAGATTTACCCTTGGGAGCTGCCTGGGTGCTTTCTCGCCGAGACTGAGAAGACTCGGACGAGGCGGAGGGGCTTGGCGTTGTTGTTTTGGCTGCTGGCGTTGGCGCTGGAGTTGGTCCTGGTGCTGATGTTGGTGCTGTTTTCTTCTTCTTCGGAGGTATTGAAGTAGACTCGGTAGTAGCTGGTTGCGGCAGAGCCGAAGTGGTGGATGCCGCTGCCTTGGCTGGGTCAGTCTCCCCTGCTCCGAGGTTGCCCCCCTCTTGCCGAGGTGGGCTGGAACCCGGAGCAGCCGTTGAACCCTCCGGAATAGGGCTCAACGGGCGTGAATCGTTGCCACGAGGGGGAGAAGGGCTGAGTCGGAGCGGCGAAGCGATGCTGGATCCACTCTGGGGGACGTCCACCGCGGCCCTGCCGAATCAAACAGTGTCAGATGAGAAACTATAACAATGCAAGAGCAAGTAAATGGCAGAGGGAAAAAGAGATTTACGCATCCGAGGTTAGGGGATCCTTGGGCTTCCGAGCCCTTCGTGCCGGCGCCTTGGTTGCAGGTTTGGAGGCAGTCTTATCCCCGGACTTCTTTCACCTCTTGGCTGGCTGAGAAGGTCCGGAGGATGAAGTGGATGCGGCTTCCCTTTTCTTCTTCGGTGCAACCGGAACAGGGTCACCCACGGCAAGGGGAGGGTCCTCATGGATCTGCCCACCGGGGTTAGCTGATGCCAGAAAAGCATAAGAAAGGGGGACATCGTCAAATGCTTCCATCACCTCAACATCCGAGTCATCTTCATCGTGGGGCCAATCTCTAATAGAAGAGAGTTTACCGGTGGGTCGCTTGGCAGGGTCGGCCATTGGGAGGAACATCTCCTGGTCCGGTTCTTCCTCGTCCGAGCTATCCCGGTCAGGCGCACATTTGAGGGTGGGATCGGTGCCATCCTCGATAGTTTGCTGAAGGAATTGCTAAGGGAGAAAAAATACAACCGAGTTAAAAATACAACAGCAACCGACATAAGATTTAATTCGGATAAAGCTTGCGGCACGAAGCTTACCACGGGAGGAAGCCTATCCCAGCAATAGTGCTCAATTCCCCACGTCCACTCAGAGGAGAAGTCCTTGTGGGTGGTGAAGAGGGCCTTGACCCGGCGATAGATTTCTGTGTTGTTCAGCTCGAAAGATGAGGTCCGGTTGGGGTCGCGGCCCCAGCTCATGTGGCACACTTTGTGAGTGCGTTTCTGGAGAGGGGAGATCCGGTTGCGGACGAATGTGATCATGGCGTCCTCGTTGCGCAACCCGAGCTCCTTCAGCTCTGCGAACCTTTTGTTGACCTGGTTGGCCAATACTGTGGGCTTCTTGGGGACAACGTCCCACAACTCTGGGTTAGGAGGACCCGGAGCATAGGGGCGAAGCCAGATCAAGTCTTCGGTGTCGTCGTTCCGAACATAAAAGAAGGTCCGGGCCCGTCCTTTGCAGGAATCCAGCCCGGTAACCCGGGGGAAGACGGAGAGCCTCTGGGGTGAAATGGACGCAGCGCCGAACTGTGTAAGTTGTTTGTCCTCTGGCTCTACATCGACATTCGGAATAACGTTACGACGAAGGCCAAAGAACCGGATCCATAGCTCCTTAGTGGGCCATAATCCGGCGTAGCCTTCGATCGTGGAGGCGAAAGCAGAGAGAGAGGTGATATCATTAGCAGGAAGGTGGTGCGGTTGGAGTTCATAGGTATTCAACCAATCGTGGAAAAAGTCGCTAATTGGTAAACCGAACCCCCGCTGGAAGTGTGACAAGAACACCACAAACTCACCCGGATTGGGTGAGGGGGCGAGTTCGGCAGAGGCGAGGCGTGCAGTGACTCCGGCGGGGATGCGTCTAGTACGGTAGAGCCAGTCCAGGTCATCCTGGCAGACCAAGGATCCATCCCACGCACCACGGTCTGCCGTCGCGGCGTCCTCCTCCATTTCCTGCTCGGCAACGACAAGCTCCTCTTCTGTCATCTCAAGTTTGTTGCCCTCACTGTCGCTAGCGGCGGTGGGGGGCAGCAGCCTAGATTGACAGCGACCCGTGGCGGAGGAGGTGCGCAGCGGCGACGGCGACGCAGATGCACGTGGAAACAGTGTGGCGGCGGTGCTGCTACTCAGACGCGGTGGCGGCAGCGCTATCGCGGGAGAAGATGAAGAAGAACTAGAGGCAGAGGGGCACGGAAGTGGGAAAAATACCAAGGGGCACACCCCTCCCCTATTTAACCGCTCCATCGAGGAGGAAGTGGGATCGTGCTGTGCAGATATGCCACACGGTGTGGCCGTGTATAAACCAGATGGGCCAATCAGCGAAGAGCCACACGGAAGAACACAAGGTGTAGCAAATCCCATGACGTGATGCATTGATGCAGTTAACGAGGAGGCAGGCCAGACGTGATGTGCGCCACAGTGATAACTGACAATTACTGCAGCAGTTACTGTGGCTGGCCCTTAAAATGAGGCAACCTAATGATTAGCCTCCACGTGGGAAAGCGTACGAGAGAAGGAAAGATAACCCAGATGGGATTGTGGTAACCCGGCCAGCAAGTGAAAACTTGAAATGTGCTAAGGGAAAGTAAACCCATGAGATCTGAGATAAAAGGTAACTCGGAGAAGGAGCACAAAGCTCGGAAAGATTGAACCTGCAGTGGCCTTAGCGGCTAAGGCAACTAAGACTGCACCAGCTTCGGGGACTAATGTTGGGGGGATACCCCCAGGTAGGGTCACGCCGGGGTATAAAGGCCAAGTTAGCCGAGGTACGGCAAGGTCAAAGCGTATGCTGGCCGAGTTACCTCAAGGCAGGCCGAATCTCGGGGTAACCCGGACCAGGGGTGTCCACCTAACGGAGTCTCATCCGACTTAAGCCGTAAGACGGATAAATGAATTTAACTTGTATGCAGGAACAGGTGTGACCGGATCAACTATGATCCGGGTCATAGCAAGCTTCTAGGAGAAGGAAGGTATCTCGCTGGTCAAAAGTAGCCCCGGTACGCACAACATGAGCAAAGCGCACAGGAAAAGGACCACCTAGGCGTGGCCGACAGAGGTGACGACGCTGATGTCGGCTGACGCAGGCGCCGTAGAGGCTCGCGTAGCCTCTGCATGGATGACGCGGGGGAAAAGCGACCCAGTCGGCTTACTATTTTGGGAGGAGGCATATTCCTTGGAATATGCCTCCACGTATGCCCTAAGTGGAGACCTAGCCACTCCTATATAAGGGGGGCTAGGGCCTCTGTAGAAGCGGTTGGGGTCGTTTGGATTGAGCTTACTGTGTTGTTCACTATAGACTAGTTTTTACTTGGTTCCTGAGGGCTAGCTTGCGGGGAGAGTAAGAGAGTTCCTTCTTCCTCCTCACTCCAATACAGCTCAAGGAGCACTTGTAATCTGTGAAGTGAATCGAATACAAAGTTTCTGTGTGAGGAATCACCTCACTATCCCTCCCTGGATTCCCCTAGTGCTATTAGTCCCCACCTTTAGCCTATCCATGGCATCTGTCATGACACCACCACAACAATGATCAAGATCATCTATTTGTAATCCATACATGTTGTGTTTGCGGGGATCCGATGGATATTGAGATGCTATTTCAGATTGATTATTGATTCTATCATGTCTTTGTTATTTGAGATCTTGCATGCTTTCTGTTGTTAGTAGCTATCTTGGCCAAGTAGATGCTAGCAACTCCAAGAGTTAGAATTTATGCTCGATAGTGGGTTCATGCCTCCGTAACTGGGAAGTGACAGAAATCTCTAAGGTACTAGATGTGTTGTTGCTACTAGGGAGAAAACAACAATCCTTTGTTCATAAAACAATCGTATTGTTTACTTTACACGCAGTTCATAAAGCAATAATCGGTTGCTTGCAACTTAATACTGGAGGGGGTTCGGATGATAACCTGAAGGTGGATTATTAGTCATAGATGCAGTTGGATGGCGGTCTATGTATTATGTTGTAATGCCCAATCAAGTCTCAAAGGAGTCAAGATGATTAGTATATGCATGTATTGCTTTCTCGGTGTTTGTCAATTGCCCCGCTGTAATTTGTTCACCCAGCATGTTATCTATCTTAAGGAGAGCCACCTCTAGTGAACTATGGATCCCGGTCCTTTTTCTTTACATACAATCTACAACTGTTTACTGCTTTGTGTTTACTTTCTGCAAACTTTTACTTCTTTCCATTTGATATGTTTAATCCTTTGTTTTCCGCAAAACACGGTGAGAATGATAACCTCATCACAAGTTGGGGACAAAGTTCTGTGGTTGTGTTGTGCAGGTCTCCACATTGCTACTAGCGCCGGTAGTGCGCCCTGCCAAAGCTCAGCTAGTAACATCTTTGGGGTGTTTCCTTGCTCCTACTGGTTCGATTAAACCTTGGTTTCATAACTGAGGGAAAACTTACTGCGTGCTCATCATACCTTCCTCTTGGGGTTCCCAACAAGCTCTACGTCGAAAGTCGAGCGCATCACCCTCCTCGTTGAGCGCACAGGGAATCCAGAGCCCGCGAAAGCTCTCTTTCTCTGCCACTGCTTCCGCCGTCGCCACCGCCGCCGCTGCCGCCAAGCCAAAGGAAGAAGATGAAGCCATTTCTCTAGCAAGCAGTTGACCTAAAAGGAGCGGCGCTGGGAGTTCTATGGGGGAGGAACGGGGGAGCTCTATGCGTGCAGGGAGATTGGGAGGAGAGGAAAAGGCAAAGGACTGGTGGAAGGAGAAGGAGAAAATCCTAACCCCTTATATCCACCTAACTGCGCCAAGATTCGTGCAAATGCTACATGTAACTGCCATGCGTCGTGGAAGGAACTGGGAGGGACCCACGCGATGATTGCGTCGCCTCGATCTCCACACACGCATTGAAACGGCGCCTCGGTTCCGCGAACCGTGGACCCACCAACGGTCGTGCTGATGGAATGCCTGTCAGATGACGTGACTTGACCATGACTTGTGTCGGGTGGCGTTGGGAACCAAATTCCGGCTTAGTTTGAAATCAAGCTGGAAAATCTGAGTAACCTGTTGATAGGTCCGACTTATTTTTAAGAGCCGGATCGTATTTTTTGTTGTGAAGTTTCAGGAACACTTCAAGATTCTGCAAGCCGAAGATCAAGCTAGACGATGATAAATCCGACTTTGGATCTTGGAGGCCTCCAGGGGCTGCTGTTGGGGATATACTTTCCGGGTATCCTCACAGTTCCTCACTGACCAGGGTGGCCCACTTCGGGTTAGAGCTTTGCTTCACGGGTGGCCCAGTCAGGGAGAAATACGGAGTCCAATCTGGCTACGGGAAGGCATAGAAGACTTACCGACTTAGGCCCATAATGTTACTTGTAGTTCAAGATGTACTCTGTAACCAACTCTTAGTCGTAGCCGGATAGATCTCTCCTGTAAACCCTAGACCGAATATCTATATAAGCCATCCTAGGGAGAGCCTTTAGGGCACACCTCAATAGTCTACAATCTCAACTCGCACAGGCGAAACCCTTGTAACCCATATTCCGGCTCGCCAGACATCGATTGCTAGCAGGAGTAGGATCCGTCCAAAGCCGGCGGATTCGAACCTGGGTAAACTTGTGTGCTCACTGTCCCGGAACCCCGTATGTCTCACACCCCTCTCTTCCACACGCCTCGAGGACCCCCTCATGGCGTACTTGTCATCAATCCGACGACATAAAACACAGGAAAACATGAAATGTTCTTTCAATCTCCCCTTTTTGGTGTTCGATGACAATACTAGGATTTGCAGGAAAGGATCACAAGACTACCAGCAATATACATGGAAGAGACTCCCCCTCAATGTGTGCATATTAGAATTTTGCATTTGAATACAAATGCACACAAATAGGTGAATCTATTCCATTGACATATGAACAACATAATCATACCACCGAGATAGGGAGAGAGGCATCCTTGAAATAACCACAATTATCAACGTCATAACCAATATAAGCGCCTTCCTTGATAAAGATTCCCAGCATAATAGGATATGAATAGATGAATCCATAAGCATAATCCATGAGATAAATCCAGACAACCACCGTCATAGAGTCTCAAACAAACCACAAATCACAAATTTAAATTTCAACGCTAAATGGGCACAAGCGAGAAAATGACGAATAGGAAAAAATGCAAGTTCTTATGCCCGACCCATGCAAATCCTCGAAGACCTAATAGAACTACTTCTCACGCTTTGGCATCGAGACGCCAAAAAGGAAGAAGAGCGATGCTAGCGCCCCAAGGGATCACTCGTAGTCCTCATCCTCGTCCTCGTCCTTGTTCCCATCCTCGTCCTCATCTTCAAGCTCCTCGGTGTCATCATCCTCATCATCAGTAGTGGCCGTAGAGGGGAACAAGTGACGCTCTAGCTCTCCATAGTTTAGCCCGGAAGAAGAGTTCCACCGGGCATATGGTGTGGGAGGGGTAGGAGCCGGGGGATCACCAGAAGCACCGGACACATGGTGAAGGATGAGCTGCTGAGAGTGAGCCAACTCATGGCGCTGCTTGTACACCTCATATTGGCCCTTGCGTGTGTCCACGCCCATGCAAAGGATGTTCCGCTGGAACCAATTCAACTGCTTGATCTCATGAGCAACGGGGGCACTGGAGGCCTGCGAGCATCCCTCATGAGACCCTCAGGAGCAGAAGAGGGGTGAGAGTCTTCCGAACCTTGGTGTAGATCTTCTTTGCCTTATGCACAACATCAATGTTGAAATCTTCAGAAGGAAGCAAGTGCCTTATGAGCATCATAATGTAGGGAGCATAAGGAATGGACAGCCGGTTGAACATTGCGTCAATCAATTCATGGTAGATGAAGTCCATCACATCTATCTTGTATTGCACGGACTCATCCTCGCACGAGGCAACCTCATGGGAGAAGGCAAGGAGTGAACAAGGTGACCACGGATGCTATCATTGTTGCCTCCACTTGGAGTGATGGAATCACGGAAGAGACCGACCAAAGCAGCATAGATAGGAGCAAGACCAGCAAGAGTGCCTACAATGCCATTGTCCATTGTGCAAGGAGAGAGAGCTGCATCTTTGTTGGGTTTCAGCTGAGTGATGATGCGATGGCCACTGGCCCTATCCCTGCTGCAGAAATTGTATCCAAGAACCACAGCAAACACACAGAAATCAGCAGTCATAGGCCTATCATGAGTCATCCACTTCATAGTGCGATGCTCATCGCCACAAATAACCAAAGTGGAAAAGAACTGCTTCACCACCTCAGAGTCATATGAGCACTGGAGAGACATGAGATGGTGCAGCCCCATCTGCTCAGCCACATACATGGCATCCACAAGGTGGGGCTTCTCCAAAGCCTCAACAAGAACCAGCGGGTGCATAGGCCTAATGTTCAGCCTGGCATACACATCTTCAAAAAAACCTTTCTGTTTAGCACACCAAAAGCGAGCATCTCCTAGCTCAGAATCACGAGGCAACTCCGCAAACAAATCACGGTGACAGATAGAGGAAAAAGTAACTGGATCCAAAGCCTTGTAGTTGATCTTGGGCTCCTTGCCCTTCCTTTTGGACACCCCCTTTCTAGTCCTCTTTGCTTGTTCAGCCATGCGCTTCTCTTTGTTCTTTCTTCTCCTCAACTCAACCTCGTCCACTAAGTTACCCTATCCGTCGTCCCGAAAGTATTTACCACGAGGACGGCGCTTATAGGTCTTGGGAACACTAGAACCACCTGTGAGGAGAACAAGGGCGATAGCATGGGGATAAGAATACACACAAGTCCAGGAGAGAGCATGGAAAAAGTGGTCAAAAAGTTCATAAGTCAAATCTACTCAATGCACACACTATGGTGAAACTGAACCAGAGTTGAATCTGTCAGCCGATTATCCGCCCAGCTGGGCGGATAATCCGCCCGCGTAAATTTTCGAATTCACCTAGATTGAATGCAAAAAGCAGATCGGGCCTAGAAACTGCAAGTCTACGATTTCTATGGAAAAAACATCCTTCTAGACAATGTTCCACCCAACAAATAACACATCTAGCCAAAGATGGGGAGAGAGGGAGTTATCCTCACTCATTGGAGGAAGAACGCAGAGGAGAAGGTACCCGGAGGCGCGGAGAAGAAGATCCGGGGAGGCCCGGAAAATCTGGTGGCTGGAGAGGCTCTGGGGAGGGTGGGGGACAGCAGGTGGCGGCTGAGGAGGAGGAGAGGGTTGGGGGAGAAGTGCTGCTCGTTATGAGCCCTTCCCCCTGATCCCTGCCCTTTAAGATGAAATTCGCCAGGGCCGGATTATCCGGCCTACACTTGGGCAGGATTATCCGGCCTCAAATCTGAATTTCTGTTGTACACAGATTTAGGCCCGCGCGTCCCCAAACAACACCCCCACAAGGTGTACAAGGGACTTGTGTGCAAGAATAGATGGCTTAGGGGTGGAGAAGGGCTTAGGATTAAGAAAGACAAACTAAGATGGTACTATACACTCAAAATTGCAAGAACCAAATCAACTAAAGGCCAAAATTGAGTGTGATTCCCATAAGAACATGAGATGAGCAAAAACAACCAAAAATATCCATAAAAATCCAATTCTCCTCAAGTGAGAGGGCGGTGGCCGAAGCCACCTTGTTGGAGTGTATGGTGTGACACCGCGAAGATATATCTTGGCTTCACGACCAATACTCATCAATAAGCTCACATATCACAAAATGATATTAAGAGAAATGATTTATCTTGCTTTTGGCATTATGGAGGAGGGTTAGCCCAATTAATTAGGACCACACTCACCCTATATCCATGCCCACATCTAGACCAAATGACTGAGATGTATGAGTGAGTGCATGGGTAATCAAGACAAACTCCTGTAATCAATGATATTTAGCTCATTCCTCAAGTAGCAGAATCTTGCTTCATCAAGTGGCTTCGTAAAAATATCAGCAAGTTGGTTCTTCGTGCTCACAAAAGATAGATCAATATCGCCTCGAGCAACATGGTCTCGAATAAAATGATTCTGAATCTCAATATGCTTTGTCCTTGTGTGCTGTACCGGATTGTACGCAATTTTGATTGCACTTTCATTATCACATAAAACAGGCACTTTGTCCCAATTGACACCATATTCCTTTAAAGTTTGCCTCATCCACAATAACTGAGTGCAAGCACTAGCAGCAGCACCATATTTAGCTTCGGCGGTGGAGAGAGAGATACAATTCTGCTTTTTAGATGACCAACACACTAGAGATCTTCCCAAGAATTGACAAGATCTAGAAGTGGATTTCTGATCATCCTTATCACCAGCCCAATCTGAATCAGTATAACCACATAGAGAGAAATTGGAGCCCTTGGGATACCATAGACCAAAGTTAGGGGAATGAACCAAATATCGAAAGATCCTCTTGACCGCCACTAAGTGGCTTTCTTTAGGAGCTGCTTGATACCGTGCACACACCCCCACACTCAACACAATATCAAGTCTAGATGCGCAGAGGTAAAGAAGAGAGCTGATCATGGACCGGTATACCTTTTGGTCCACATCTTTACCATGTGGGTTAAGTTCAAGGTGACATTTTGTTTGCATCAGAGTGGCGACACCATTAAGATCCGTCATCTTGAATCTTTTGAGCATGTCTTGGATGTACTTTGCTTGATTGATGAAGGTTCATTCTCTAAGTTGCTTGATCTCGAATCTAAGAAAGAACCGCAATTCCCCCATCATAGACATCTCAAACCTGTTAGTCATAAGCTTTGAAAATTCATCATTAAAAGCTTTATTAGTAGAACCAAAGATGATATCATCTACATATAGTTGGCATACGAAGAGCTCCCCCTTAATGTTCTTAGTAAAAAGAGTGGGATCGATTTGCCCAACTTCGAAGCCACGGTCTAGCAAAAGCTCTTTAAGGTGCTCATACCACGCACGTGGGGATTGTTTAAGGCCATATAGTGCCTTATCGAGTTTGTAGACATGGTTCGGGAAGTTAGGATCCTCAAATCCCGGGGTTTGGTTTACATATACCAACTCATGTAGAGGACCATTAAGGAAAGCACTCTTGATGTCCATTTGCTGCAATTTAAAATTGTTATGGGCAACATAAGCAAGAAGGATACTGATGGACTCAAGTCGAGCCACAGGAGCATAGGTCTCGCCGAAGTCAATGCCCTCAACTTGAGAGTAGCCTTGTGCCACAAGTCTCGCCTTGTTCCTCATAACAATGCCATTCTCATCTTGCTTGTTTTTAAATATCCATTTAGTGCCGATAACATTGCGGCAATCTTTGGGTTTCTCCACGAGTTTCCAGACCTTGTTGCGCTCAAAATTATTCAATTCTTCATGCATAGCAACAACCCAATCCGGATCTTCAAGAGCTTCAAATACTTTCTTGGGTTCCACCATTCAGATGTGAGCTTGATGCTCACCAAAACTTGCTAATTCCATTCTTGTGGAAACCCTTCGTCGAAGATCACCTACAACCTTGTCGAGAGTGTGACCCCTTATCTCAAGGTTCCGATCAGCACGAGCCTTGCGACGAAGTTCAATAAGATTTTTCTCTCTTGATGGGATAGTTTCATCACTTGAATCTTCATTGGAATCATTTGCTTGACCTTGAGTAGAATTCAGATTAACAGTAGTAGGTGGTGATGAAGCGTGCCCTTGAGGTGGGTCAGCAGCCGTAACATGAGGCTGTTGATCAACAGGTGATTCAGGGCCGAATAATCCGGCCGATGGAGAGGCCGGATAATCCGGCCTAGGAGAACTTGTAGCAACTTCATCAGGCTGCCTGGGACTTGCTTGAACTGGCGAGGGGCCGGATAATCCGGGGCCAGCCGGAAAATCCGGCCTGGAGCTTGCAGCGATTTCTTCAGCACTAGGAGCAGGTTGGTCGTCAGGAGCGGGGTGGCCGGATAATCCGGTGCCAAATGGATAATCCGACCTGGAGCTTTCTGGAACATCTTGACCTTCAGCATTTGATGGAGATGGTGTGGAAGTTACTCCCGTGGTTGGAACATGTTGAGTATGTGTAGATGAGGGCTCTTCATTAGTAGTTTATCATCCTTCCCGATCCGCCACAAGGGGTTACTCAATGGGGCGGAAAAATCCCACGCCCATTCTTCTTATGGCATCTTGGGGTATTTCAACATCTGCATCACAAACATCAACTTTCCCCGCATGGGAGCCGTCATTTTCTTCAAACACCACACTACAAGATTCTACAACAGTTCCAGAGAGCTTATTATAGACTCTATAAGTGTGGGATTCGGCACCATAACCAACAAAAATACCTTCTAGAGCCTTAGATTCAAACTTAGATAAACGAACTCCCTTGATGAGAAAGAAACACTTACACCCGAATACCCAAAAGTATGAGATGTTTGGCTTGTTACCGGTAAGTATTTCATATGGAGTCTTGTCCAAGATTTTACGGAGGTATAAACGGTTAGATGAGTGGAAAGCGGTAGAGATTGCTTCAGCCCAGAAATTATAATGAGACTTGAATTCGGCTAGCATTGACCTTGCCATATTCATTAGAGTCCGATTTTTCCTCTCGGCTACACCATTTTGTTGAGGGGTGTACGTAGTGCAATATTGATGTCTTATCCCCTCTTCACTTAGGAACTCATTTAAGGTGTAGTTCTTGAACTCAGAGCCGTTATCACTTGTTATAGCCATAATAGGGACGTTGTGTTGATGTTGAACCTTGTTGGCAAAGTCGATGACCGTTTGTTGAGTTTCACTCTTCAACTTGAAGAAATAAACCCAAGTGTATCTTAAGTAATCATCAACGATCACAAGACAGTACTTCTTCCCACCGAGGCTTGCAGGAGATGGAGTTCCGAAGAGGTCCATATGTAGGAGCTCTAAGATTCTTTTTGACGAGATAATAGTCTTCCTACGATGAAGAGAGTCATGCATTTTCCCTTCAACACAAGCCCTGCAAACACGATCTTTCGCAAATGAGACATTTTCTTTTAGTCTAAGGATGTGGCCACCCTTGTGGATACTTTACAAAGTTCTCATATTGACGTGGGCTAGTCAGTGATGCCATAGCCAACCCACGTCAGCCTTTCCAAAAAGACACATCGGTCCTGTAGTGGGTTTCCCCGAAAAGTCCACCACGTATAGGTCATTTTTGACATATCTCACGAAAGCGACTTTTAGAGACTTGCTCCACAAGAGTACCACCAAATCAGCATCAATATAAACTGCAAATCCCATCTTACCAAGGGCACGGACTGCAAGTAAGTTGTACCCGAGGGTCTCAACAAGCATGACGTCCACGAGAGAGATATCGTGAGCTACCACAACTTTGCCGAGACCCAATACCTCAGTTTTTGACTTGTCACCATAGGAGACGGTTATATGATCATGATTTGGCCGCATCTCTGTGATGATATCCTTGCTTCCGGTCATATGACTCGTGCATCCGCTATCGAGTACCCATTTAGACCCACCGGAAGCATAGCCCTGCAAGAAAGTTACTTCTTGGTTTTAGGTACCCATTTTTCAATGGGTCCTCTCATGTTAGTGACAAGGGTCTTGGGGACCCAAATAGACCAAGGAATGTAACAATCATAAGAACCTACATAACTAGCATAAACATCACCATAATAATCGCAATATAACTCAAAGTTAGGATTGTTAGCCCCTATAATACCATCATAATGAGACTTGTCATTGGTGATGTTGCTAGTCTTTGGTTGAGCCGTCTTACTCTTCTTCTTCTTCTTCTTCTTCTTCTTCTTCTTCTTGTTTTTCTTGTTGTTTGTCTTGGGAATGTAACCAAGACCTTCTTTTCTATTGTTTGTCCTTTGCTTGCTCAGTATCTCATCAAGAACCTCTTTACCTTTGTGTTGAGAACCTCTTGTAAGATCTTCTTATCCATAAGATGATGTGGAGGTACTTGGCACATCATACAGCTTCAATTGAGTTTGGAGCTGATCATGAGACTCATTTAGAGTAGAGTGATCACTCTTCAATGCCTTGTGAGCACTGTCAAGTTTATCAAACTTCTCCGAGAGTCTAGCATGAGCAGCCCCAAATTCAATCCTTTCTTTCTTTAGTTTCTTTACCTTGGTAAGAGCATTGTCACGTTCTTTGATGAGCTGAGCCACAACTTGTTCATGTGACTCCTCAATGGATTCGAGTCTCTATTCCAAAGATACTCGAGCTTCCTCTTCTTCTTCCAAAGCATTCTTCAAAGAAGCTATCTCCAAGGCATCTTCTCTTTCAATTCTGCCCTTTTCTTCAAGAAGATCTTCGGCTTGAGCAAGCTGACTCATAAGAGCATCAAAATGGAGTTTGTGCTCACCTTGTAGGTTAGTGGAAAAGCTGTCCAAAGCAATAACTTCTTCTTTCATTTTAAGACTATCATGATCATCCATATCCAAATTTATGTTAGTCTTAGGAAATTAAGAGCTAGAACTTGATACCTTGGACCCTCTTGCCATAAGGCAAGTGGCGTTGTTGTTGATGACGTTCTCGTTTGGCGAGTCGAAGAGAGACTATGGAGTCGATGTGGTGGATATAGAAGCCACCTCACGACAACTATCTTCATCCTCTTCATCTTCACTTGTAGAGGAGTATTCTTCTTGTGCCACTAAGACGATCTTGGGTTGCTTCTTGTAGGGGCCATTATTATTAATAAATGGCTTCTTCTTAGGTGCCTTGGATTTTTCTTTAAGAATGACCTTGCCACCATTGTCTTCTCTATTTTGATAAGGACACTCGGCTACAAAGTGCAGCCTATCTCCATAGTTGTAGCATGTTCTTAGTTTTGGGCCACTTTCTCTTCTTCCACTCGACCCATTCTTACGCTCGAGTTCCGACTTGGCCTTGGCAGGATCCTTCCAAAAGTTCCTTGCGTAAAATGCCATGTACTCACCATGAGCACGTTTGACTTCATCGAGGCAGTCCATGGAGGCCCCCTCAAAAGCTCTTTCATCCTCATCTTGCTCAACAATATTGGCCTTTAGAGCAACATTGACTCCCTTTTGCATTCCAATGGCACGAGCCCGGGCATCTTTAGCGTTCTTCGCGGCAACTTTGAATGATGCCATTTCTTGCATGACTTCATTGGATGTCATTTGATGGTAGTTATGTCTACCTTGCAAGCTCTTCAAAGCCGTTGGCTCGAAAGGCATTAAGGCACTCACATATTTTCTTTTTATCCATGCATCATCAATGTGGGTGGCTCCATGCTTTCTAAATGTTGTTGCAATGCCCTTGAGTCTTCTATACATGTCTTCATGGTTTTCACCATCCAACATGTAGAACTCTTCAGCTTCATTACTCAGGGCATCATACCTATTCCTTCTCATGCTTTCATTCCCAATAAAGAGATCGGTGAGGGCATCCCAAGCTTCTTTAGCAGTGTTGAGATGTTCAATGTGGGGCATGTCCTTGGGATCCAAACCGAGTTGTATCATGTGGAGAGCCGTAGCATTCAATTGGCTGTCCACAACTTCTCTTCTTGTCAGATTGGAATGATCTCCAATATGAAGACCCTCTTCGATAATCCTCCAAAGTTCAATTGGGGAGCTGCAAACATGAGACTTCATTAAGAATTGCCATTGATTAAAAGAGGATGCAATCAGCTTGGAAGGATCACCCCTATTGTTTATATGAGGATGAGGGATAGGTGGATCGGGGGAATATACGTGACGAACTTCACTATATTCCTCCTTACCACTTCCCTTCTTGGAGGTGGAACCATTATGTTTTTCACCTACCACTTCATCATCCTTGGATCCGGTATTAGCCTTATCCTTGGATGATGGTGTGGCGGCCTCAGAGGAGGATGGAGATGGGGCTATGATTGATGTGAGACGAGCAATCATTTGATTCATCTCCTCCATCTTGGCCTCAAAGGATTTCAACAAGGTTGTTTCCAATGTCTTGAGGTCATCCATTGTGACCTTATCCACAGCCTCATCCCCATCTCCCTTGGTACCCATACTTCTCTTAGGCGGTTAAGCCCGAAAAAAGAGTCGGGGCTCTGATACCAATTAAATGGATCGTATGGGCACCTAGAGGGGGGGGTGAATAGGTGCTACTTCAAATTTTAATGCTTTTTCAATTTTAGGCTTAGCACAAAAGGTAAATTCTCTAGATAAACTATTAGGTGGAATTTCCCTATATGCAAACCTATCTACTCGCGAGTAAAGAGCGAGTGGAAGAGGAACGGGTAAACCGTAGTGCGATCCCGCCACCAAAGGCCTTGTTGGACCATAGTTCCTTCCTTGTTAAGGGAAGTACGTCTGCGTTGGAGTACTAATACCACCATGCCACAATAGGCCTCACCCTGTTCTCCGATGGATCCCGCCACCAAAGGCCTGATCCACCTTTCCACTATATAGGGACCCTTCAAGGTGGGTACCGGTGCCTTTACACAACTAGCAGGGCACAACTACACAATAACCTTGGAGGCTCCCGTAATGACAACAAGCTGCCACAAGAACAAGTTATCAATAACAAAGAACAAGATCTAGATATTGACAAGAATACTAGATCAGGGATTTCTCCAAATGAATGGAGAGGAGTTGATGCGCTTGATTCGTGATGACAATGACGATTCTATCCTCCTTCAATTCCCCCAAAGATCGAAGCCTTCGGGTGGTTGAAGTAGGAGATCTAAAATGGGAGCTCTTGCAAAGTGTCTGAATAATTTCGAGTGAATCAAGAGTTCTGAATGTTGGGGAAGGAGGGATATTCATACCCCCTTCCAAAACCAAGTCGTTAGAGTCTTTGGGGGCCGGATTATCTGGCCTGGGGACAACTCCGCCCCAGACTCGGAATATCCGGCAGATAACCCCCCCCCTCTCTCTAAGTGTCACGCCGAGCTTGCCCTTGATCGTCTTCTGGGGTCCGGATAAATCCGGCCCCATGTGAAGGCCTGATTATCCGCACAGGGAGGAAAAACGCTTCGGATTTTCCGGAGAAAATCGACCGACTCGAGCGACGCCTTGGCGAACTTTGGTCAATCAGGGCCGGATTATCCGGCCCATGCGAAAGCCGGATTATCCGGCCTGGGGAAGAAAAACCGCCCCAGTTCAGATTTTCCGGGAGATAATCCGACTGGACTCCGAGTGATGCGCCTTGGCAGCCTTTGATCAATAAGGTAGGCCGGATTATCCGGCCCTTGGTGGGGCGGATAATCGCCCCCCCCCCCCCCCAAAACTCCTGCACCCTTAGCGCACATGAGAAAACTCCACAATATTTTTATCTAACACACAAAACACAGGAAAACATGAAAAGTTCTTTCAGTATGTCGACATGGGCACTGACAACCTAGGGAAGTTTGGCCCAACTGATATTAGCATGCACATGAATACAGCATCCAAGGCCATTGACCTTGCCGGCAAGATGATGGAGGTAAGGTTTCTCTCCCTTTTTAGAGGTATGCGCAAGTAGTCACACATATATTCACCAGTCCCCGAGCCTCCGGCGGGGTAACTTGTTACTCGGTCGGATGCTATTGCCACACAACTTGCATGTCTCAAATTCCTGACATAGCTTACTTAATCATCTTCCTATATTCAAAGCCTCATCCACTTAGAGCCGGCTTAAGTTCCACTTGACTCGGATCTTGTAGCTAACTTCAAAACCTCATCCACTTAGAGCCAGGTTAAGTTCCAATTGACTCAGATCTTGTAGCTAACTTCAAAACCTCATCCACTTAGAGCCGGCTTAAGTTCCACTTGACTCAGATCTTGTAGCTAACTTCAAAACCTCATCCACTTAGAGCCGGGTTAAGGTCCAATTGACTCAGATCTTGTAGCTAACTTCAAAACCTCATCCACTTAGAGCCGGGTTAAGTTCCACTTGACTCGGGTCTTGTTGTTAACTTCAAAACCTCATCCACTTAGAGCCGGGTTAAGTTCCACTTGACTCGGGTCTTGTAGCTAACTTCAAAACCTCATCCACTTAGAGCCGGGTTAAGTTCTTCTTGACTCGGGTCTTGTCGTTAACTTCAAACCTCACCCTTTTTTGTGAACTGATGTTTTGCTTTCCAGATCACCACAAACTGGCGTACCGCCGAATTCCAGCGCCTTCTGGACTCGCACAAGGACTTGTGTGCAAAATGCAATGACTCATTGCCCATGTTGTAGAAGAAAGGTATCAAACTTACAGTTTCATACCTCTCACTTTGGTTTTTCTTTATTGCTCATTCCCTGAACCGAGTTATGATATGGAACTATGCAGCCGAGGTAGAGGCCGAGAACACCATCATGAGGAAAAACTTGGGTGAAATCAAAGGTAATTTCTCGTGATTACTTAACCTCGCTTTGTCCCTTCTCTACTTCGGAAGATAGTTATACCCCGGTTCTGCCGGGTCCAACGATAATTGTAGTGTATCTCCAGGATAGCATGTCTTTGCCTGACATGATGCTTCATTTTCTCGAACAAGCAAGGCAATATCAAGCTGAGCTCAAGAAGAAGGACGATGAGCTTGGCAAACTTCAGCTCAAGGACGATGAAATCTCCTAGCTCAAGGCCCAAATGAAGAAACTTAAAGACTTGCATAAAGTCGAGCCTGATAAGGTTGATCATACTTACTCTGAGGAAGCTGAACGGCTTAGGACCTCTCTCGTCAAGAGCCAAGATCTTTAGAAAGCTGTTGAGGATAGTCTCACCTCGGCGAACGCCGAGCTGAAGAAGTTGAAGGAAAGGCTCGTTGATAATTTCAAGGAAATTACTCGGATCCACAGCTACGTTGCCCGTGAGTTCCTTTCCCCTGTCGTTACTCCTCTCTGATTTAAATTCTTTTGCTTAGTTGCCATGCTTGCTTTATTCACAGGTAACTTCCCAAAGATCACGACTACTGCTACTACTGATGTGCATGCGTTTAGGGTGAAGCGAGGTACTCCGGTCGATTCTTCTGAACCCATTCCATATGACCTGGAAGATACCTCGGTTTCCCTTTCCACCCGAATAGAAAGCTTGAAGAGCTATGCGCCGGATATGATGAACGCTGCTATCCGGATCTTCAATGCTCTTTATCCTAATGATACCTCGCTGAAGAACAATTCCCAGTTACTTGCCAAGTTAGGGGAGGGCGAAAATCAGCTTGACCTTTGGAGGGAGTCTGCGGCTCGTGCTGGTGCTGATATGGCTTTGAGCTTCGTGCTATCCTGGTACGAGAAGCTTGACCTGAACGTGCTGAGCCGGATGCGTACCGGGTCAAAGTGGATGAACAATCCGGATTGCATTTCCCGACACAAGGTGCTCATAAACAACCTCATTAAATACGCAACTTGCCATCAATGGAATGAGGGCCCAAGCTTCCTCAGCATTGTTGACAATGAATACGTCGAGGACAGTTCGGATGGGGAAGACGAAGAGGTATCCAAGGGTGCTGAATCTGATGTCGAGGACAGTGACGCTGACCCGGCTGATGGAGCCGATGCCGGAACTACTGAGCCCAAAGCCACTGAACCTCCTTCGAGTACGCCTACTTTGGAGGCCTCTGCTCCTTCATCGTGAAATACTTCATTGTTTATCAGATCCTCGGGATGCCAGGTGCAAATGTAATGTGCACAATGGTTAAGTTGCTACCGCTAAAAACTATTCGTCGGATTAACTCGGGCATAGTTCCCGAGTTTCCCTTTCATGTTATCTTAATCTTTTGACTCGACTCACGTCTACCTTTATTCGGCTTCTGACTTACGAGTTTGAGTTTCAAAAAATTGAGTTAACAATACTTGGCAAACTTTCGGCTATGCTCAACTTAATTTGACGAAAGATAAGTACGGAAAAACAAGGGTTAGTTGAAAACATATGCCGGTTCGCCTACATTACTTTCCTTAGATGTTTTCATGTGTTTGAGCAATTCCAAGATGGTTCTCTTGTTTGCCATGAAGCCAATTCTTCATGGACAGTAGCAAATCAAAGAGCTAGCTTTTGGTGCCGACACACTACTAACTCGGCTAAGGTGTAGATAATTTAAGCCAGCCGACATGTAAAAGAAATACGAAAAACACACAAATATTATTAAGGCAGTCCCTGAGTTTCTACTTGGGGTGCCGAGGTTTCATTGATGAGCTCACTGCCGGCATATAGACCGACATGTGAGAGTTCGAGATACATACAATTTTACTCAAGTGTAAAATGGTCGAAGTAGCGCCACGTTCCACAGTCTTTTGGATTCTTCGCCTGACCTGTCTGCCTTGTTCTTCTCTTGTGGTTGTGCGTCAATAAGATAGTAGGCGTTATTGTGCAATGCTTTGCTTATAATGAACGACCCTTCCCATGGAGGTGACAGCTTGTGCATGTTGGCGGTACATTGCACCAGCCGAAGTACTAGATCTCCTTCCCGGAAGACTCGGGGGTTTATTTCCGACTATGATAACGTCGGAGATGTTGCTAATATATGGTGGATCTGGACAAGGCCAGTTCTCTCGCTTCTTCCAACAGATCTACATCATTTTGCCGGGCTTCATGCACTTCAGCTTCTGTGTATTGGGCGACCCTTGACGAGTCATGCTCTATGTTGGCTGGTATTACAGCTTCTACCCCATATACCAGAAAAAATGGCGTATAGCCAGTTGATCGATTAGGAGTTGTTCTCAAGCTCCATAGCACGGACAAGAGTTCTCAATCTAGCACCCCGCTGATCTTTGTAGCGGCTCAATGAGCCGGGGTTTTATCCCGGACAACACCAGTCTGTTGGATCTTTCCACTTGCCTGTTTGATGCAGGGTGGGCCACCGAGGCGATGTCCAGCCGGATCTTCTTATCTCGGTAGAATCGAGCAAACGCCCCTTCAATGAAATTTGTTCCATTGTCTGTGATGATACTGTGTGGATAACCGTACCTCAGAATGATATCTTTGAGGAATGACACGGCCGTAGCTCCATCGCATTTTCTGATAGGCTTCACCTCGATCCACTTCATAAATTTGTCCACCATTACCAGGATATGCGTCATGTTTCCCTTGGCCGGCTTAAACGGTCCTACCATGTTAAAGCCCCATACAGCAAATGGCCAAGTGATTGGTATCGTCTTGAGATCGGAAGCTAGCATATGTATTTTGCTTGCGTACCACTGAAACCCATTACATTTTCTCACTAGATCTCTGCCTGCTGCAGGGCACTTGGCCAATAAAATCCATGGCGGAAAGCCTTAGACACTAGGGCCCTAGACGAGGCATGATGCCCACATTCTCCTTGATGGATATCCTGGAGTATCTCAAGGCCTTATTCTGGGTCTACGCATCATTGCAAACCCCAGTGACACTCCTCTTATATAACTCAGAATTGATGATGGTGTAAGCCTTGGCTCTCCTCTGTATTTGTCTCGCATGTACTTCTTCTTCCGGCAAAGTGCCATCCTTTAGAAATTGGAGAATGGGCACCGCCCAAGCTGGTATGACCCATGTTGGAAAAATTTCCTCATCAATTTCCATTGGCGTTGCTGACATAACTTCTGTCGATCCGGGGTATATAGTCCTCGGGTCCTGCGGAGCGGTCCCCGGGTTCTGCTGGGCAGTCCCCGGGTTTACTGGTAGACCTCTTACATCAATGTCTATGGGTTCAGCTCTGGATTCATCGTTGGCCGGGATATATATCGACTCGGACTCTGGTGATGGCCTGATAGATGGTTTTCTGAGGTGCTCCAGTGCTACTCCTGGCGGAATTGCTTGCCTGGTTGATCCAAGCTTAGATAGCATATCCACAACTTCATTTTCCAGCTGAGGTATGTGGTGGAACTCACACCCTTGAAAGTATGCGGCTATTTTCTGCACATGAAATATGTATAGTGCCATGTTTGCATCCAGTGCATCCCAATCTCTCGAGGTTTGCCGTACCACCAAATCCGAGTCACCATAGCACTCAATTCGGCGTATACCCACCTCCTTGGCTACTTTCAAGCCGTGGACAAGTGCCTCGTACTCAGCAACATTGTTTGACGCTCTGAAGTGGATTTGCAATACATACTTCAGCTGATCCTTTTTTGGCGAGGTCAGGACTACTCCGACACCTAATCCGGTTTTTGTCTTTTACCCATCAAAGTGCATTTTCCAATACTGTGTATCTGGCGGCAGAGGTTGGTATTGCACCTCGGCCCAATCCACGAAAAAGTCGACCACAGCCTGAGACTTGATTGCTTCTCTTCTATCAAATTGGGGCGCATATGGTGCTAGCTCAATTGCCCATTTTGCAATTCGGCCACTCGAATCTTTATTGCCTAGTATCTCAGAAATTGGTGCTTCACATATAACCTGGATTGGGTGCTCCTCAAAATAATGTTTCAGTTTCTTGGCCTCCATATAGACACCATAAGCCATTTTCTGACAATGGGGGTAATTTTGCTTTGAGGTTGAGAGTACCTTGCTTAGGTAATAGACCGGCCTCTGCACCGACTTACCTCCCTCATCTCTTCACACCACTACCACTTCACTTACAACTCGGTTGGTTGCGCATATATAGAGCAACATTGACTCCTTTGATAGTGGTGAAGCTAATACGGGTGCCAAGGTTAGCATCTTTTTTAGTTCGTTAAATGCCTCATTTGCCTGTGGCTTCCATACGAATTTGTCAGATTTTTTCATCAGCTAATAGAGTGGCAATGCTTTCTCTCCTAGCCGGCATATGAAGTGGCTTAAGGACGCCAGACAACCTATGAATTTTTGCACATCATTTAGACACTTTGGCAGTTCCATCTGGTCTATAGCTCGGATTTTGGTCGGGTTCACTTCGATACCTCGGCTAGATACAAGAAAACCGAGTAATTTCCCGGCGGGAACACCAAAGGTGCATTTTTCCGGGTTAAGCTTCATTGGAACCTTCTTAAGTTTGCGAACGTTTTTTGGATGTCCTCAAGGAGCATTTTGCTTTCCTTGGTCTTTATCACCACATCATCCACATAAACTTGCACATTTTGACCTATTTGGTCGTGTAAACATTTTTGGATACATCTTTGGTACGTTGCTCCTGCATTACGTAAACCAAACGGCATAGTGAGATAGCAATAAGCCCCATATGAGGTGATAAATACAATCTTTATTTGATCATCGGGGTTCAGAGGTATCTGGTGGAAACCAGAGTAAGCATCTATGAATGATAATAACTCACACTCGGCAGTTGAATCTATGACCTGATCTATTCTCGGCAGTGGGAATGGATCTTTAGGACATGCCTTATTCAGGTCCGTGTAATCGATACACATATGCCACACCACTGCTACATTCAGACCATCTTTCTTCATTTCCACGAGCACCATATTTGACAGCCAATCCGGATAGAGTACTTCCATGATGAACCCGGCAGCAAGGAGCCGAGCTATCTCATCACCAATGAATTTTCTCCTGTCTTCGACGAAGCGGCGGAGAGGTTGCTTCACTGGCTTTGCTCCGGGTCTTACATTCAGTGAGTTCTCTACCAACTCCCTCGGCACACCTTGCAGATCCTGTGTGGACCAAGAAAAAATGTCCTGATTCTCATGGAGGAAGTTGACAAGCTCGCTTTCCTATTTAGCACTTAACCCGACACCGATAGTTACAGTGCGCTCTGGGAACTGATCATCAATAGGCACTTTCTTTGTGTCCTTTGTCGGCTGAAATGAGACACTCCCATGCGGGTTACTCATCGCTGGCATATACTGCTGTGCTGACTGAGCCAATGTCGCCACTTCCTGGATCTTCTTTTCTCTTGAGCTATCACAAGTGACTCGGTGAGGTTTGACCCTACAGATGCACATTCAAGTGAACGTTGGAAGGCACATGTAATGGTGATCACCCCATTTGGCCCAGGTAGCTTCATCTTCAGGTAACTGATGTGGGTGCTTGCCATGAACTTATTCAGAGCTGGCCTGCCGAGTAACATGTGATATGCACTTTCCAAGTTCACCACTTCTAACTGTAAATTCTCAGTCCTACAGTTCTCCCTTGTGCCAAATAACACGTCAACCCGGACTTTGCCAATTGGCTCACAAGAGATATCCGACACAATGCCATGGAAAGTTGTCCTTGTTGTCTGGAGCATGTTCTCCGAGATACCCAACTTGCGCATTGTATCCTTGTACATGATATTAATGATGCTGCCATTATCAATTAGCACCATGGAAAACTTCACATTGATATTTGGTCCAATGAACGTCGGATCTAGCACCAACACATATGAACTAGGACTCGGCTTGAGCCTGGGGTGATCCTTGATGCTCCATATCATTTCCTGTTCTGCCCAAGGAATATACCTCGTCACTACTGGCATGACTGCATTCACCTCCATATGTTGGTGTTGCAGACTCTTTCTGTTAGTTTCCTCGGTTGTGAACACATAGTAACTTTGATGGTGCTATCTACTCATTTCGTCCTTGATTGCCAACGTGCGCCTGATCCGGTTGCTTCTGATGTTCCAGCTGGTGTACCATATCCCTCCTATCATGGTTTTCATACATCGGCAGAGGCGGAGGCAGCATCAACTGAGCATTTTCCCCAGTGAGCTGCGGCTGCCAAGGTGCATCGTGCCGAGGTTTGCCCTGGTGAGGTGCGTCATGCCGAGGTGCCTGCACATTCCCTGTACTGCCCTGCACTATCTTTTTCATCCATTCATAGTCACGCGTGGTGTGGTTAGCCGGGCTATTCGAGTTTGGCATATGGAACTTGCATGGCTGATCCAACATCGCTTCATATGTGTACCTCGGCCGGTCTTTCCTTTCCTACCACTGTCTCTTTTGCTCTGGCGTCCAGGTCTTCTTACCGTCATTTTTTGGAGTCCATTGTTGCCCCCTGTTTTGTGACGCTGGCCGTTTCCTGCCCTGGAGTGATCTTGACTTATAGTTGCAACTTGCTGCAAGCTGTATATGTAGTCCAACCTATCATCCCTACTTTTACCCCGGTAATCATTCCGCTGGGAAACTCCGGATCCATCCCGAGGATAGTATTCTTCCCTTGACTCGGTGGGCATAAGCCGGGGTTGAGTCGGGTCACCCAACGCATATGAATCTGCGATCCAGATTTTCTCCGCCAGAATTGTTGGCATATCTCTTTGCGGCTTCTGCCACAACACACTCCCATATCTGCAGCCTTGCACGAACCACGCAATGGCCTGTGACTCAATCACTCCTTCGCAGGAGTTACGCATGTTATACCACCGAGTCAAGACTCACGATCCATCTCATTTTGCCTTTGCTGGCACATGGCTAGCTTCTGCGGTCTATTCGGCCTCTTGTAAGTACTCGTGAAGTTGCTCACAAACATTTCCTTGAAGTCCAGCCAAGAGTTTGTGCTAACCTCTGGCAAACTATTGAGCCAAATTTTCGCTGGGCCCTCCAACATGTGTGGCACGTAACGCACTGCCCATCTCAAATTGCCTTGCGCGATGTACACATTGTTGGCGTAATCGATCAGCCAATCATGTGGCCTAGTGCTTCTGTCATATGTTTTTGTTCCTCGGGCCAACTGAAAATTCGGCACAGGTGGATCTTTCATTATCCGGGGTCCAAAGCATGGCGGTCCTGGTGGGCCTCGTGCCTCTATCATTTTCGACCTATGGACCTTGTCCAATTTTAATCTCACATCATTTGGTTGCAGATCTCTGCCTCCCAACCGGATTCCAGATGCATTAGCTTCTGTTCTGTGTGCTGGTCTAGTATACCCGTCATCCTCTAGCACGAGTAACCATCATTGTAGTGATCTTTCCCTTGGCGAGCATTTTGTTGCATAACTTGGCCAACATTTTGCTCTTGCCGAGATATGGCTCGCTACTGCTGTTGCCGAGGTGCGTTCTGTCCGGCATTATCGTTCCCAACGTTCCCCTAACCGGCATTGCCTTGGTCATGATTACCTCGGACAGCTTCACCATAGCTGGCACTGTGATGGTCTTCATCGTATTGTCTTGCCTTTGCTTTCCCCGCCTTTACCAGATCATACGGTACCATTTGCTTCTTTCTTGCTGAGGTCACTGCTTGCTCTTTTCTCATCTGTGCTCTGAGTGATGATGTTGCTGATGCTATGGACTTCTCCGATAATCTTACTGTTGAGTGCACCACATGCGAGCCTACCCCCGCCGGGTTATTCCGACGTAACTCCTCATTTTGTCAGTTTGCAACCCTTACTAACTCATTTACTCTTTCCTGCTGCCTCTGCCGGGCTTCTCCTGTCAAGCCCTCTAACTCGGGTGCCGTAGTGTTTGCTGCCCTGAGGTTCTGTGCCGGGGTGCTGTACCTTGGCAAGGATACTGAGATAGGATTTTCTGACTCATTTTGTCTTGACTCACCTTCCTTGTTCATTTCAGCAATGAGATTTCTGCTTTTCACCTTGGCCGGGTCTACCTTGTTTGCCCTTGGATAGTCTCTCAAGGTGATATTTTGTGACTCTTGAGCTGCCGCTATTTTCTTTGCACCCTCTAGTATCTTTCTCTGAGTCTCCTCTAGCTCTACCTGCGCCTGAGCCGGGTCTAACACAGGTGCTAGGGGTTTTGTTAAGCTATCTATTGCCTGTTGTAGCACATTCTCCGGCTTTTCTAGCGGTGGACCCCTACTTTTCCTAGGTGCTTTCGGAGTTACCTCTAGATCCGAGGCCTTCTCCTTGCTGGCACCTTCATGAGGCGCGGCCATCATCACTCCACCGAGGTAGTAGAACGAGCTCCGCATGCTGAAGCGGAATTGCATAGCGGTGGCTCCCCTTCCTGAACAACGTGTAGTTGGTGCATGCACGTATCGTCAATGCCGATGTAGATCTTGTTCGTCCCCATGTTAATGAAGATGATGTTGCGCGGAGGAGGACGGTTGCGGAAGCTGCCGGCGTTGTTGTTGACGTAGTCCAACGCACCGAAGCGTTGAACAAGACCGGTGACGACGCGCTCGCCCATTGGAAGGATGTTTCCCGTCCGGATCTTGACTCCTGCTAGCGCTACTGGTCAAAAGGTGGCCACTGTATGCAGAGCGTGAGCAAAGCGGACAGAGGCCAGGACCACCGAGGCGTGGCCGACAAGGGTGACATCGCCTATGTCGGATGACGCTGGCGCCGCAGAGGCTCACGTAGCCTCTACATGGCTGACGACGGGGAAAAGTGACTCGGTCGGTTTACTATTTTGGGAAGAGGCATATTCCCTGGAATATGCCTCCACGTATGCCCTAATTGGAGACCTAGCCACCCCTATATAAGGAGGGCTAGGGCTTCTATAGAGGGGTGGAGTTCGATGGAGTCATTGACTAGTTTATGGGCATTTGAGTAGAGTGTTCCTGAGGGCAAAGCGGTGGTGAGAGTAAGAGAGTTCCTCCTTCCTCCTCTCCCCAATACAACTCAAGGAGCACTTGTAACTCATCTAGCTTGAATAATACAAAGAATCTGTGTGGAATCACCACACTATCCCTCCCTGAATTCCTCTAGTGCATCTTGTCCCCACCTTTAGCCTATCCATGGCATCTGCCGTGACACCACCAAAATAGTTGGCGCCCACCATGGGGCTAGCGGCGCTAGCAGGAGTGAAGATCCGGATGGGAAAACTCATCGGCACCGGCGAACGCATCGTCTCCGGGCTCGTTCAGTGCTTTGGAGCGCTGGATTTCGTCAGCGACAACGCTGGCTGCTTCGGCAAGCGACCCCTTCCGCGCAACGGCCTCTTCGTGAAGCTCGGCGCGCACAAGATCTATGTCGATGTCGATGTGTCGTGCGTTCATCCGCGGCACGTTGTTGAGGGAGGCGAGCCACCCCTTAGTGCGGCTCGTGGGGCGCGTATCACTCGCTCCCCTGACCGGGCCGAGGTGATGATGACTGCGCCTGACGCTGGCGCGAGCAAGGATCCGGCACCAGATCCGGAGGTACCACCAAAGGCACCAAGAAAGAGTAGAGGTCCTCCACTAGAGAGGCCAGAGAATGTGCTGCAGCAAGCGATAGATAGCCTAGAGAACCCCATAGCAACTGTAGTAGATCCGGCTCAGGCACATGCCGAGTTAGAGGAGACTAGGCAAAAAATACTAGAGGGTGCGAAAAAGATAGCAGCGGCTCAGCAGTCGTTGAACATGACACTGCGTGAGTACGCACAAGCAAATAAGGTAGATGTTGAGTGAAGGGGGAAACCTCATCAGAGAAATGAACAAAGAGGGTGATACTAGAGTTGAGGAATCAGAGAACGTTTTGTCCATGGGGCTGCCGAAGTATAGTACCCCAGCAAAGAACCTCAGAGCCGTGGATGTAGCTGCATCCGGGTTAGAGGGTTTGACAGGTGAAGCCCGGCAAAGGCAGCAGGATAGGGTCAATGAGTTAGTTCAGATCGCGAACAAACAAAACGAAGAGTTACTCAGGGCTAATCCAGGAAGAGCTGGTGTCTCCAAAATCGTTCACTCGGCAGTAGGTAACCCGGAGAAATCTGCTGGAGCTGCATCGTCTCCTCATTATGGCCCAAGAAGAGAGGAGGTGGTAACCTCGGCAAGGAGAAACAAACAGATAGTCCCATATGACCCGGCAAGGGCGGGGAAAGGAAAAGAAGTGCAGAGAAATGAGGATCGACGAAGTGTGAGCCGAGGTGAAGCTGGTCGAGGTAACCGCGACCAAGGCAATGCCGGTCAGGGAAACGCTATAAACGGCAATGCTGGACAGCGTAACTCAGCGGGTGCAGGACAACCGCAGCAGCAGAATATACCACGGCAAGAGAAAAGTGCCGGCCAAGGTATCCAACAGAGAGCAGCTCCACAGGAGCAGGATAGATACAACGATGGTGATTCGGAAATGGTGAACGCAGGATACCCTAGGACGGACTATCACGTGATAGGGTCAAGGTTGGGGAGCAGGAACTTGATGCCTAACGATGCCAGGCTAAAACTGGATCGGCTCTATAGGTCGGAGCAAATTGAGTGTCAAGGTCCTCCGAGTCCTGCGTGTTTTGGGCCCCAGATCATGAAGGAGCCTCCAGGGCCTAACTTCCAGTTGCCTAGAGGCACAAAAACATATGACAGTAGCACCAAGCCAGAAGATTGGTTGATCAACTACGCGACAGCGGTGAAAATTGCTACAGGCAACTTGAGATGGGCTGTGGGATATGTACCTCAGATGCTGGAAGGACCAGCGAGGGTATGACTAAACAATTTACCACCTGGAAGTATCAATTGTTGGATCAATTTTGAGGAGATGTTTGTCAGTAACTTCTCTAGCACGTATCAGAGGCCGAATAGGCCATAGACCCTGGCAATGTGCAAGCAGAGACCGAATGAGACAGACCGGGAGTTCTTGACCTGTTGGTGCAACGTGCGAAACTCATGTGAAGGTGTGATTGAGTCATAGGCCATAGCTTGGTTTGCCCAAGGGTGTAGATATGCGAGCATGTTATGGCAAAGGTTGCAAAGGGATATGCCAACTACACTGGCCGAGACGATCCGGATTGATGATTCATATGCCTTGGGTGATCCGACTCAACCTAGGCTTGTGGCAAGCGAGTCAAATGAGGAGTACTACCAGCGAGAAGGAGCCGGATCATCCCGACGAAATGACTACCAGGGTAAGAGAAGAGACGATAGCCTGGATTACCGGTACAGTTCGCAACAAGTTGCTGCTGTAAATCAAGATCAACCCGGAGCAGGGAATAATCAGCGTCAGAAAACTGGAGGGCAGCAATGGACCCGAAGAAATGATGGCAAGAAAACTTGGACGCCAGAGCAGAAGAAACAATGGCAAGAAAAGAAAGACCGTCTGAGGTATACTTATGAGGCAATGCTGGATCAGCCGTGTAAATTTCACACGCAAAATCCAAGTAACCCGGCGGGTCACACGACTCAGCAATGTGAGTGGATGAGGAAGATACAACAAAGTGGTTCGGGGAATGCTCAGGCACCTCGGAATGATCAACCTCGGCAGGAGTTACCCCAGCGGCAATTGCTCTCCGGAGCGAACACGCAACAGTTAATGTTGCCTCCCCCTCCGCCGAGGTATGAAAACCATGAAAGAAGGGATGCGGTACATCAAGTAGAAAACCAACATCAGCCAGATCAGAGGTATCCAGGAAATGAGGGGAGAAATGAGTATAGAGAGCATCACCAGAGTTACTGTGTGTTCACCACAGAGGAAACCGATAGAAAGAGCTTGCAGCACTGACATATGGAGGTGACTGCGGTAATGCCCGCAGTGACGAGGTATATGCCTTGGTCGGATAAGGAGATTACTTGGAATATCAAGGATCATCCCAAGCTTATGCCTAGCCCTGGTTCGTATGCGCTAGTGCTAGACCCGACATTCATCGGGCCAAATATCAATGTGAGATTTTCTAAGGTGCTGATAGACAATGGCAGCAGCATTAACATAATGTATGTGCATACAATGCGCAAGTTGGGTATCTCGGAGAACATGCTCCAGGCCACGAGAACAACTTTCCATGGTATTGTGCCGGGCATATCTTGTGAGCCCATTGGCAAAGTCTGGGTTGACGTGTTATTCGGCACGCGAGATAACTGCCGAACTGAAAACTTGGAGTTTGAGGTTGTGAACCTAGAAAGTGCGTATCACGCGTTACTCGGCAGGACAGCACTGAGTAAGTTCATGGAAAGTTGTCACATCAGTTATCTGAAGATGAAGTTGCCCGGCCCAAATGGAGTAATTACCATAGCTGGAGATTTCCGATGTTCCATTGAGTGTGCGTCAGCCAGGTCTAACCTGGCCGAGTCACTTGTGATTGTGCAAGAGAAAAAGAAAGACAAAGAAGTGGCGGCACTGGCTCAATCCGCTCAACAGTATATGCCGGCGCTAAGTAACCCGCATGGAAGTGTTTCGTTTCAAGCAACGAAGGATACGAAGAAAGTGCATGTTGATGATCTATTCCCAGAGCGCACCGTAACAATTGGTGCCGGGTTAAATGACAAATAGGAAAGCGAGCTCGTCAACTTCCTCCGTGAGAATCGAGATATTTTTGCTTAGTCCACACAAGACTTGCAAGGTGTTCCGAGGGAGTTGGCCGAGCACTCTTTGAACGTGAGACCCGGAGGAAGGCCGATGAAGCAACCTCTCCGCCGCTTCACCGAAGATAGGAGAAAAGTCATTGGGGATGAGATAGCTCGGCTCCTAGCAGTTGGGTTTATCATGGAAGTGCTTTATCCGGATTGGCTGTCTAATCCGGTGCTGGTGGAAAAGAAGAAGGATGATCCGAATGTGGCAGTGGTTTGGGGCATGTGTATCGATTACACGAACCTGAATAAGGCATGTCCAAAAGATCCATTTCCACTACCAAGGATAAATCAAGTCATAGATTCTACTAGAGGGTGTGAACTGTGTCATTCATAGACGCATATTCTGGTTTCCACCAGATACCTCTGAATCTGAACGATCAAATAAAGACTGCGTTTATTACCCCGTACAGGGCTTATTGCTATCGCACCATGCCATTTGGTTTACGTAATGCAGGGGCGACGTACCAAAGATGTATGCAAAAATGTTTGCACGATCAAATTGGTGGAAATGTGCAAGTATATGTGGATGATGTGGTTATAAAGACCAAGGAAAGCAAGATGCTCCTTGGTGATATCAGGCAAACATTCGCAAACCTGAGGAGGTTCCGAATGAAGCTTAACCCGGAGAAATGTACCTTCGGTGTCCCGGCTGGAAAATTACTCGGATTTCTTGTATCCAGCTGAGGTATCGAAGTTAACCCAACTAAAATCCGAGCCATAGAGCGAATGGAGCTACCGAAGTGTCTTAACGATGTCCAAAAGTTCACTGGCTGCCTGGCATCTTTAAGTCGGTTTGTATGTCGAATGGGAGAAAAAGCATTGCCTCTCTATCAACTGATGAAAAAAGCGGATAAGTTCACATGGACGCCGCAGGCCAACAAAGCCTTTATCCAATTAAAGAAAATGTTAGCCACTGCACTAGTGTTGGCCTCACCACTATCCAAAGAGCCAATGTTGCTCTATATAGCCGCAACCAACCGAGTTGTAAGTGCAGTAATAGTGGTAGAGCGCGACGAAGAGGGTAAGTCGGTGCAAAGGCCAGTCTATTACCTGAGCGAGGTATTATCCGCATCAAAGCAAAACTATCCTCACTATCAAAAAATGGCATATGTTGTGTACATGTCGGCAAAGAAACTAAAACACTACTTTGAAGAGCATCCCATCAAGGTGATATGTGAAGCCCCTATATCTGAGATAATGAGTAACAAGGATGCAAGCGGCCGAATCGCAAAATGGGCTAGCTCCTTACACTCCGCAATATGACAGAAGAGATGCGATCAAGTCTCAGGCTGTGGCCGACTTTTTCGTGGATTGGGCCGAGATGCAATACGAACCACCGCTACCAGATCCGAACTATTGGAGAATGCATTTCGATGGATCAAAGACGAAAACTGGGTTAGGTGCTGAAGTTGTACTTACCTCGCCAAAGAACGACAAGCTAAAGTATGTGTTGCAGATCCATTTCGCAGTGTCAAACAATGTCGCCGAATATGAAGCACTTGTGCATGGGCTCAAAGTGGCAAAGGAAATTGGAATACGTCGGATCCAGTGCTTTGGCGACTCGGATTTGGTAGTTCAGCAAGTTTCGGGGCAGTGGGACGCTCTTGATCCAAACATGGCATTGTACAGATTTCATGTGCAAAAGATATCTGGGTACTTTGAGGGATGCGAGTTTCATCATGTACCCCTGCTAGAAAATGAGGCTGCCAACGTATTGTCGAAGCTCGGATCAACCCGACAAGCCATTCCACCGGGTGTAGCACTAGAACACCTCAGAAAACCATCTATCAGGCCATCCCCAGAAACCGACTCAATCTATATCCCGGCAGACCCAGAGTCCGGAGCTGTACCCATGGACATTGACGTGGGAAGTGGTTCAGGAAACCCGGGGACTGCTTCACAGAACCAGGGGACTGCGCAGCATGATCCGGCCAAGGTTATGCCGGTGGAGCAAATGGAACTAGATGAGGAGGTGTTTCCAGTGCGAGCTATACCAGCTTGGGCACTGCCCATATTTCAATTCCTAAAGGATGGAACTTTGCCCAGCGAAGAGGTGCTTTCCAGACAAATTCAGAGACGCGCAAAGGCGTACACAATCATCAATGCCGAACTATACAAGAGAAGTGTCACAAATGTCCTCCAGCGATGTGTTGACCCGGAAGAAGGGCTTGACATCCTCCGGGATATACATCAAGGGGAATGTGGGCATCACGCCTCATCCAGAGCTCTAGTGGCAAAAGCTTTCCGGCATGGGTTCTACTGGCCAAGTGCCTTGGAACAAGCAGAAGATCTAGTAAAAAATGCAATGGTTGTTAGAGGTATGCTACCAAGACACATATGCCAATGTCGGAACTCAAGACTATACAAATTACATGGCCATTTGTTGTATGGTGTCTGGACATGGTTGATCCATTTAAACCAGCAAGGGGGAACATGACCCACATCCTAGTCATGGTTGACAAGTTTACAAAGTGGATTGAAGTAAAGCCAATAAGAAAGTGTGATGGAGCTATGGTCGTGACATTCCTCAAAGATATCATCTTGAGATACGGCTATCCTCACAGCATCATAACAGAAAATGGCACAAATTTTGCTGAAGGAGCATTTGCGTGATCCTGCCGAGATAAGAAGATACGGCTAGACGTTGGCTCGGTAGCCCACCCTGCATCGAACAGACAAGTGGAGAGATCCAACAGATTAGTATTATTCGGGATAAAACCCCGGCTCATTGAGCCGCTGCAAAGATCAGCAGGGTGCTGGATAGAAGAACTACCAGCGGTACTATGGAGTTTAAGAACAACCCCGAATCGATCAACAGGCTATACGCCATTCTTTCTGGTATATGGGGCAGAAGTTGTATTACCAGCCGACATAGAGCATGACTTGCCTAGGGTCACCCAATACACGGAAGCCGAAGTGCGAGAGGCCCGGCAAAATGACGTTGATCTGCTGGAAGAAGCGAGAGAATTGGCATTGTCCAGGTCCACCATATATCAGCAAAATCTCTGACGTTATCATAGCCAGAAAGTAAACCCCCGAGTCTTCCGGGAAGGTGATCTGGTACTCCAGTTGGTACAATGTACTGCTGGCATGCATAAGTTATCCCCCTCATGGGAAGGGCCATTCATTGTGAGCAAAGCATTGCACAATGACTCATACTATCTCATTGATGCAAAACCGCAGGAGAAGAAAAGGGCGAACAGGTCCGACGAGGAATCTAAGCGTCCATGCAATGTAGCTCTACTTTGTCCGTTCTACACTTAGCAAAGAAGTATGTGTATTTGAGTCTCTCATATGTCGGTATGTATGCCGACAATGAGCTTATCAATGAAATCTTGGCACCTCGAGCAGTAACTCGGGGACTGCCTTAGTGACATTTATTGTTTGTTTTCTGTATTTGTTATTTATGTGTCGGATGGCGTAAGTTGCTTCTACCTAAGCCGGGTTAGTAGTGTTTGAGCACCAAAAAATCAACTCTTCGACTTGTTGTTGTCCAACAATATTTGGCTTCATGGCAAGCAAGAGAACAAGTTTGGAATTGTGTAGCACACGAAAAACGACTAAGGAAAGGAACTTAATCGAGCCGACGTTTGTTGCTCGGACTAATCTTATGCTTACTTATGCTGAATTATTTTGAGCTAATCCTAAAGTTTCCAAGTATTGGTAAGTCAATTTTTGAAGCTCGGACTCGTAAGTCATAAAACCGAACCAAGGTACACACGAGTCGAGCCAAGAAATTGGAGGAACAAGAAAATGAAACTCGGGGACTACGCCCAAGTTAATCCGGCACAAACAACTTAGTAACAAAATATAACTTATGTGCTTAATACAACTGCACCCAGCATACCGGGGATCTGATAAACTGCAAAGTGTTTTTAATCAAGGAGCAGCAGGGGGAGGTAACTCGGCGCCAGCAGGAGGAACTCCAGCCTCGGCTTCAGCATCATCTTCTTCTCCTTCGACGTCCGAGGCTTCGTCCTCTTCCTCCTCACCTGAATCATCTTCGACATATTCATCGTCAACAACGCCAAGGAAACTTGGTCCCTCATTCCATTGATGGATGGGGGCATACTGAATGAGGCTATGGGCGCAAGCCTTGCGCCGAGCTATCCATTCTGGGTCAGTGGACCACCTTGATCTCGTGCGCATGCGCTCGAGAAGCTTAAGATTTATCTTTTCATACCATGTGAGCACGTAGTGGAGAACAATTTCAGCAACGGCGCGTCCAGCAGATTCCCTCCAGAGATCAAGCTGGGTTCCGCACTCCATTAGCCTGGCAATAAGAGCAGTGGCTCCCTCCGGAGTATCTTCTTCCGGCCAAAAGGCATTGAAGATCTGGACTGCCACATCCAGGATATCCTTGCCATAGTTTTTCACAATTTCGACACGAGAAGACAAGCTGACCAGCAGGTCCTCCATGTCATAAGGGGTCTCTTCAGCGCCAGGAACAATTGGGGTACCCCTCTTCTAGCGTAACTTGGCAACAGCAGTAGTTGCAATAGCATTGCCCTCCGGAAATTTGTCTGAAAACAAGACAAGTTAAGCAAGTGAGAAAAGTTGACCCGGAGAGATTCATGCCAGCTGAAGGAAAAGAACTTACGAGAAATATGGTTGTGGATCCGGGTCAGTTCCTTAGTGCAGTTGTCACGCCTCTTCCGGAGTTGCGCAAGTTCAACATTTGTCGACTCAAGCTTAGTGTCGGCCTCCTTCAGCAGTTCTTGGTCCTTGGAAATTTGAAGGTTGAGACATTCACGCTCTTTAGTAAAGTCTTGGCCAATCTTGTCTATCTCGGCTTTGTGGAGCGCCTTGATCTTCTTCATGTCTCCCTTAAGCTTGGCAATTTCTTCATCCTTGGTCCGGAGGAGGGCGAGCTCATCATCTTTCTTCTTGAGTTCGGCCTGGTGCTGCCCTGCTTGTTCGAGAAAATGCAGCATCATATCAGGCACGGGCACGCTATCTTCAAGAGAAGCAGAAATGGTTTGTTGACCCGGCAAAGCCGAGGTATGAATATTTGCCGAGCCAAGAAGAAAAGGAGATAGAGCGCAGAGGAAGGATAAGCAAAAATGACGTACCCTTTATTTGGTCCAAGTTTCTTCTCATGAGGATGTTCTCGGCCTCCACTCCGACTGCCCAATCCAAACATAAGATTAGTTCGGCGGAAAAAGACAAAGAGAAATAGGAAAAATGCCAAGGAAAGAACTTACCCCATTTCTCGTGTTCGGCAAGAAGCAAAGTATGTTTCGTGCGCAACATCTTGTGAGTGTCCAAGAGACGCTGTAACTCAGCGCTCTGGCGATTGGTGGTCACCTGAAAAGGGTACAAAAGAGTAGCTTAGTCATGAGCATATCCGAAGTGTACAAAATCCGGGTCAAGTGGAACTTAACCTGGCTCTAGGTGTGTGCATATTCGAAGTGTACAAAATCCGGGCCAAGTGGAACTTAACCCGGCTCTAGGTGTGTGCATATTCGAAGTGTACAAAATCCGGGCCAAGTGGAACTTAACCCGGCTCTAGGTGTGTGCATATTCAAAGTGTACAAGATCTGGGCCAAGTGGAACTTAACCCGACTCTAGGTGTGTGCATATTCGAAGTGTGCAAGATCCGGGCCAAGTGGAACTTAACCCGGCTCTAGGTGTGTGCATATTCGAAGTGTACAAGATCCAGGCCAAGTGGAACTTAACCCGGCTCTAGGTGTGTGCATATTCAAAGTGTGCAAGATCCGGGCCAAGTGGAACTTAACCCGGCTCTAGGTGTGTGCATATTCGAAGTGTACAAGGTCCGGGCCAAATGGAACTTAACTCGGCTCTAGGTGTGTGCATATTCGAAGTTACTAAGGAGCTACGCTAGTTCTCTAAGGAGCATCCGGCCGAGTAACAAGTTACTCCCCCGGAGGCTCGGGGACTAATGGTTATATCACTAATATCTAGTACATGTTCAGGAAAAAGCAAAGTAGCGTACCTCCATCATCCGACATGCAAGGTTGATTGCCTTGGTAGCGGTGTTCATTTGTGCAGCAAACTCGGCTGGCCCGAATTTCTCCGGGAGATCGTCATTATGGACGAACTCCGCCTTGTTCCAGTTGTTAACGAACTCGATCAAGGTTGGAGGATAATGTTGTCCGCTGAGCATGTGGGGCGCGACCAAACCCTTGGCGTGGGCCTCCCTCCTCTCAACTTGGGCAACAGCGGGGCTAGTGTGCAAAACGAGTTGCGCATCAGCTGACCCGGCGGAAGTATCCTTCGTCGGTGGGGTCTTTTTCGAAAGCATGGATGCAAGTGTACGCTGTCCAGCTTCGATGGATGCTGCCTTGGTGGCATCAGGGGCTTTCTTGCCCTTGGGCTGCTGCTGAGAGGTGGAGGTCTGAGCCGTGGATTTGACCTTGGGAGCTGCTTTGGTGCTAACCTTGGTGCTGCTGGTGTCTTCTCGCCGAGTCTTGGAGGACTCGGACGGGGCGGAGGGGCTTGGTGTTGTTGCTGGTGCTGGTGCTGGTGCTGACTTTTGTTTTGGCGGGGGTGCTGAAGGAACCTCGGTGATGGCTGGTTGTGGCTGAGCCGAAGAGGGAGCAACCGCAGCCTCGGCAGAACCACTTCCCCCTGTTCCGAGGTTGCCCTCCTCATGACGAGGTGGGCTAGAACCCGGAGCTGCCGCTGAACCCTCCTGAATGGGGCTCAACGGGCATGAATCGTCGCCACGAGGGGGAGAAGGGCTATGTCGGAGCGGCGAGGCAATGTCGGATCCACTCTGAGGAACTTCAACCGCAGGCCTGCCGAATCAAGCGACGAACAATAAGTTACAACAAGAGAAAGGCACGAATCAGAAAGTTGGGTAAGGAAGAAATGACTTACTCATCTGAGGTCAGAGGCTCCTTTGGCTTGGGAGCTCGCCGGGCTACAGCCTTAGTCGTGGACTTGGTGGCAGCTTTGTTTGCGGACTTCTTTCGCCTCTTAGTTGGCTTAGAAGGTCCGGAGGAAGAAGCAGATGTGGCCCCCCTCTTCTTTGATGTGACCGGGACTGGCTCACCCATGGCAAGGGGAGGATCTTCATGGATCTGCCCACCTGGGTTAGCTGATGTCGGAAAAGCGTAAGAAAGGGGGACAGCGTCAAATGCCTCCATCACCTCAACGTTGGAATAATCTTCATCCTCAGGCCAATCTCTAATGGAAGAGAGTTTACTGGTGTGTCGCTTGGTCGCATCGGGGAACAGCAGGAACATCTCCTGATCCGGCTCCTCCTCATCCGCGACTTCTCGATCCGGGGCCCACTTGAAAGAAGGCTCAGTGCCATCCTTGAGAGTTTGCTAAAGAAATATATAAGAGAAATAAAATGCAAAGGGATCAAGCCTACAACAAAATCCGACATATGATTTAACTCGGAAAAATATTGGAGCACAAGACTTACCGCAAGAGGAAGCCTATCTCGGCAGAAGTGCTCGATCCCCCACTCCCAATCAGCGGTGAATTTCTTGTTGGTGGTGAAGAGGTCCTTGACCCGGCGGTAAATCTCGGTATTGCTCAACTCGAATGAGGAGGTCTGATTGGGGTCAAGGCGCCAGCTCATGTGGCAAAGTTTATGTGTGTGTTTCTGAAGAGGGGAGATCCGGTTGCGGACAAAGGTGATCATTGCATCCTCATTGTGCAGTCCCTGATCCTTCATCTCCTGGAACCGTTTGTTGACTTGGTTCACTAGAACTATGGGCTTCTTGGGGATCTGATCCCACAGATCTGGATTAGAAGGACCCGGAGCGTAGGGGCGCAGCCGGATCAAATCTCCAGTCGTGTCGTTTCTGACATAGAAGAAGGTTCGGGCCCAGCCCTTGCAAGAATCGAGCCCCGTGACTCGGGGAAAGATAGACTGTTTTCAGGAAGAGATAGAAGCTGCGCCGAACTATGTGAGTTGCTTGTCCTCCAATTCAAGCTCTCTATTCGGAATTACATTCCGGCGCAGAGCAAAAAACCGGATCCAGAGATCCTTCGTGGGCCATAATCCGGTATAGCCCTCGATGGTAGAAGCAAAGGCAGAAAGAGAGGTGATGGCATTCGCCGGAAGATGATGCGGCTGAAGCTCGTAGGTGTTGAGCCAGTCATGGAAAAAGTCGCTGACAGGGAGGCCGAACCCACGCTGGAAGTGGGAGAGGAATACTACGAACTCACCCAGATTGGGTGAGGGAGCTTGTTCCTCGGCGGCGAGCCGGGCGATGACACCCTCCGGGATACGGCGCGTGCGATACAGCCAGTTGAGGTCATCCTGGCATACCCAAGACCCCGCCCAGGCGCCGCGCTCGATGTTCTCCGCGTCCTCCTCCATCTTCTGTTCCATGACAGTGAGTTCCTCCTCCGTCATTTCTAGGTCACTATCCTCACCGGCGCTATCGGCGGTGGGAGGCAGTGGCCTGGACTGGCGCGGACCCATGGCGGAGATGCGTGGGAGTGGCAGCGACGTTGGTGTGCGAGGAACGATGCGGCGGCGGCGCAGCTAAGCAGATGCGGCGACGGCGCAGCTAAGCAGATGCAGCGGCGGTGGCGATGTTGTTGGGAGGAAGAAGAAGAAGAAGAGGCAGAGGGGCGCGAGAATGGGGAAAGACCCAAGGGGCGCGCCCCTCCCCTATTTAACCACGCCCTTAAGGGGCAGTGGGATCGTGCTGTGCGGACGGGCCACACGGTGTGGCCTTGTACAAACCGGATCAGCCAATCAGCGACGAGCCACAGGAAGGGCCACCGGGTGCAAGTGATCCCACGATGTGACGTGGTGATATAGTTAACGAGGAGACAGACACGATGTGATGTGGGCATAATATCGGCGATAGAATGGCGCGATTCTTGTACAGCCCTTAAAATGAGGCAAGGTATTGATTACCCTCCACGTAGGATGGCGTACGAGGGAAGGAAGAGTAACCCGGATAACCAAGGGATAACCCGGCCAGCGAGGGAAAACTCAGAATGTGCCAAGGGAAAGTAAGCCTATGGAATCTGGACTATGAGATAACTCGGAAAAGGAGCAAAAGGCTTGGTAAAATTGAACCTGCTGTGGCCTTAGCAGTTAAGGCAGCTAAGACCGCACCAGCTTCGGGGACTAATGTTGGGGGGATACCCCCGGGTAGCGTCACGCCGGGGTATAATGGCTGAGTTAGCCGAGGTACGGCAAGGTCAAAGCAAGTGCTGACCAAGTCACCTCAAGGCAGGCCGAATCACGGAGTAACCCGGACCGGAGGATGTCCGCCTGACTGAGTCCTGGCCGACTTATGTCGTATGTCGGTAAGATGTATCTAACTTGTATGCAGGTACAGGTGTGGCCGGATTAACTAGGCATGATCCGGGTTATATCAAGCTTGCAAGAGAAGGAAAGTATCTCGCTGGTCAAAAGGTGGCCACTGTACACAGAGCGTGAGCGAAGCGGACAGAGGCCAGGACCACCGAGGCATGGCCGACAAGGGTGACATCGCCTATGTCAGATGACGCTGGCGCCGCAGAGGCTCACGTAGCCTCTACATGGCTGACGACGGGGAAAAGTGACCCGGTCGGTTTACTATTTTGGGAAGAGGCATATTCCCTGGAATATGCCTCCACGTATGCCCTAATTGGAGACCTAGCCACCCCTATATAAGGAGGGCTAGGGCTTCTATTGAGGGGTGGAGTTCGATGGAGTCATTGACTAGTTTATGGGCATTTGAGTAGAGGGTTCCTGAGGGCAAAGCGGTGGTGAGAGTAAGAGAGTTCCTCCTTCCTCCTCTCCCCAATACATCTCAAGGAGCACTTGTGGCTCATCTAGCTTGAATAATACAAAGCATTTGTGTGTGGAATCACCACAGTATCCCTCCCTGGATTCCTCTAGTGCATCTTGTCCCTACCTTTAGCCTACCCATGGCATCTGCCGTGACACCACCACGACACAACCAAACCAATTCCACTTGGAAAACCCTAGCAACCACAGACTACCAAGCAAATGACAAGCCCACTCACCAAAATTCATCCAAAAATTCAAATGTTAAATTCACGCGGCCATTTCAACAAATACCTGGTGAGCACAGTACAACACTGCCAACCTTTTACTGTTTTGATAAGTAATTTGATCACCACTTGCCTCTACTGCTAGCCCACACTCACCCCAGTGCCCAGCAGTGCAGTGGAGACTCTCTCCCTTTGTTGTTTGCACTAGTTCCGCGCCACCCGAGCTCACCTTGCTGGCCGGACAGGAACCCGAAGCCACAAGCAGCGCCGCGCGCTCCCATGACTCCCAGGAGACAGGCGAGACACCACCGCCCCTCTATGTCCACCCCTCGACCAAGGACAAGCCATGGACAAGCTAGCACAACCGTGCCTAATTTTCTATCTGCCATGCCAAGCGCTAGCGAGAGCGCCGAGCTGTCCCCGTGCAACCGCACCGCGCCTTGCCCTTTCCACGCGTACACGCACTCACCGCGACACCGCCGTGCGAACCGTGGCCACTGTGAGCCATGCCGAACACCCGCGGTTCCCCGCACAGAGCACGGACGCCCCAGACCATTTGCGACAGCCCCTTGTCGCGCCATCACGCACATGTCGATCGCCCTGAAGCACCGCATCGACCCATGCCCTCCACCATGCTTAGCTCGCCATGTAACGCCGTCGCCGGAAGAGCCCGACCATGCCATGCTACCCCTCTCACCGGTGTATAAATAGACCCCGCACCAAGCCTCCATTTGCACACCATATCACTGCTCTGTCTCCCAGCAACACCCCTAACCCTTCCCCGGATCAAGACGAGCACCACCTCGCCGGAATTTCACCGGAGGCCGCCGCCGCAGTGGAGAGGAGGAACTGGAGCTAGGAGCCACCCTAGGAGCCGCCGTGACCACCCTTCGAACTACCATCAATGAAAAGCTCGATCACCCCCATCGCCATGTCTATCTGGAGCCCTAGTGAGCCCCCACGTACCCCCACCGTAGCACTAGGGTTAGGATCTCGCTGGCGCTGTGTGACGGAGACGACGACGCTCAGCCGTCGATCTCGTTCTAATCGCACGGTCTAGGTTAGCGTGTACTACTTCGTGTTAGAGTGATGGGCGTGGGACCCGTCTCTGTCGGCATGCTAACCTGCGTGAACTGCTGCAGGCCAGCCCAAGTTTGTTCCTGCGCTTGACGGTGATTCAAATTTAGATTTTTCTATTTTATTTGAAATCCTATTTAGTAGCTATATTCAAAATTCAATTCAAAATGTTTCACTGAACCAAATTGCATGATTCCATTTTTGTTGGAAAGGTATTGGAAAGATCTATCCACTCCCATTGGATTCAAACCATTTGAAATGATAGATCACCTATACCAAAAATAACAAGACAGAGGCTTTTGCCACTTCAAACATTTTTCAAAAATCAACCATAAATAATTTTGAGTTGATTCCAACTCACAAAAATCACATTTGCCATGCTCTACATGAATATGTAAAACGTTTTGGTTTTACAAATATTAAACAGGTACTAGCGTTAAAAGAATGCTATATAGGCATTTCTAGTCACCTTAAGATTATTAAATAGTAATATTAAACTTTATAATATATGACCACCACTTCAAATCACATTCCCACGTATTAGAATATGTGGTGATGACATGGTCAATATGATCCCATATTTTAATTGGAGAATATTAAATCTTAAGTCTTTTTCAATGAGTAGAAATTACTTTTCCAAAATAAGATAAATAAGACTAGGTCATTATTTCATGTGATGATTGTGATGATGCTAGATCATCTAGTGTGAATTCTTGTGTGCTAAATAGGAGTAGTTAAGTATTTTTTGGTGATTGTGTACCTCGTATTCATTTATAGATGCTAGTACTGACTCGGGATACGACGAGGAGGAGGAGTACTTCGAGGAAGAGGAAGAAAACTTCAACCACTGCACTACTCAAGGCAAGCGTCATAACTATGCAAGCCTAACACTGCAAGCTTACTATGCAAGATAACCTATGCACGATGCACTAGGCATGCCTTAGTTATGCAACCTTGATTATACCAATCCCAAGTTTTACTTGCAAGCTTTATTCCTTTACTTTTACCAAAGTTCCTTACCTTTAGTTATTGATTCGTGAGTAGTGGAAAAATAGGATAGATGCCATCAAGAGTATAAAACTAGACCTATGTAGTTATACCTAGATGCCATAAAAAGCATAAAACTAGATTTGGGTAGTTACACTTCATTAGCACCCGTCATTAGTGACACCCTCATTGATAGTTGCTAGTGTTAAAATACTACTGATCACTTTAGATGGGAATACTTGGAGAAAATGATTATGAAAACCTTGGAATGATGATTCATTCTATTGAAATGTTTTGACATGTGTTATGAAACACAATGGTTTGATGATGAAACTACTTGAGGCATGAGCCTTGATTTTGATAAAAACTGATGGTTGGGTTTGGATGCGATACCATTTCAATTTTACCGTGCAACCACAATACCTGAATTGGGTAGCGCTTAACTAGAAGTTTATATGCCTTAGTATGGGTTCCCTCTAGGAAAGAGGTTGAGCTGAGGCTACCTCGTGACGATGAATGACCACCTATGTAGTGCCCAGGATAGCAGATGGCCATGGCTGGGAGGCCAAGCTCATAGGGGAGGTGCCTATACTAGGGTGTGTACTTGAAAGGTTAGGATTTGTTATCCGCATACCAAGTATGATGATTCAGGGTTATCCCTGAAGGATGTATCAAATTTTGTGGTGAAAGTGTACCCCCTCTGCAGAGTGTCAAACTATTCGAATAGCCGCGTCCGCGGTCATGGACAGTTGGAGTGGCCCTACTGTTCCGTTGTCAGACGTTTTCAAAATGACCTGTGATTTGAAATATGATTTTGACTTGACCACAACAGGGTTGTGGACATGAAAACTAGGTTCCCACTTAAGTGATGTAGAGAATTAAATTAGGTCTTTACTCTTGAACTCCTTATGAAATAAACCTGGCTTTTTGCAAATAAACCTAGAGCTTAAGATTCCAACTAGAACTACCTTACTTATGTTAGTGATAGTTTGCGAGTACTTAAAGAGTACTCATGGCTTTGTCCCTGGCTATTCCTGTGGCCAGACTATGAGGAGGACTACCAGGAAGACGGACAGCAGGAGGTCTATGACAACTAGGATCATCTCCCTGATACGTCCATTTTGCATCACTATTCTATGTCATAATTCACTGTTATTCAATGATATATTTCATATTAAGAGATGATATTTATGTTATTTCATCTGTTTTTACATGGTTTATGACTTTTGGAGCATGGACCGCTGCAGTCAGGATTCTGATGGAAAAGGTGCTGTTTGGAGCCAAAATTTGCGAAGATCAGAAAATCCAGGAAAATATACGGAAAATCCTATTTTTTCAGAAGACGAAGGCTGCCAGAAGAGGGAGTGGAGATGGGCCACAGGGGGCCCACACCACCCCCTGGCGTGGGCCAACCTAGGTCACGCCACCAGGTGGTGTGGCCACCCTGGCCCACTTCTAGCTCTCCCCTCTGGCGTATATATTCCTCCCGAAACCCTAAGACTTGGGGAGCAACCACAGAAAGATTTCGCCGCCTCTGCGAGGCGGAAAACACCAAGAGAGAAAGATCTCTCCGGTAGACAGATTTCTGCCGGGGGAATTCCTTCCCAGAGAGGGGAGATCGTCGCCATCAACACCACCATCAAGATGGACTTCATCAGGATCATCATCATCATCACCACCGTCATCATCAGCAGCACCCTCATCACCATCTTCATATTGCTGTAACAATTGAGTTGAATCTTGCATAGTTCTTAGGGGAAACTTTCCCGGTGTTGATTACTCTTTGTAGTTGATGCTATTGAGTGAACCATTGAATTATTGTTTATGTTCAGATTTTTATACATCATTATTCCATCTTTGATGATGATCCATATGATGTCTTGTGAGTAGTTCGTTTTGTTCTTGAGGACATGGGAGAAGTCATGTTGTTAGTAGTGGAATTGTGTTGAGAAAGATTCAATAGTTTGATATTTAAGTTGTGGTGTACTTCTTCTAGTGGTGTCATGTGAACGTCGACTACATGACACTTCACCTATATGGGCCTAGGGGAATGCATTGTGTATTTGGCTACTAATTGTAGCGGTTGCCGGAGTGACAGAAACCTGAACCCCCGTTAGGAAACCATTGCACAAGGGGCGTAAGGGTTTTAGAGTTTAAAGGTGTGGTTAGGTTTCTACCTTAATTACTTTCTTGTACTTACGGATGTTTGCAAGGGGTATAATCACAAGTATGTATTAGTCCTAGGAAGGTCGGTACATTAGCACAGGTTCACCCACACAACACTTAGCAAGCTAAAGAAGATTAATCAACTATATGAAGCGAAATCACTTGACAGTCTTCCCATGTGTCCTCGAGAACGTTTGGTCATCTTAAGTAATACAACCGGCTTGTCCTTTGCTGCATAAAGGATTGGGCCACTTGCTGCATTTATTCTTATTGTCTTTTGCTTACTCGTACTTTGTTTACTTGCTTTATCAAAAACCCCTAAAAATCTGTTTGCTAAGTATTTGCAGAGAATTCCTGATCCATACCACTAGCCAGCACCTTCTGCTCCTCGTTGGGTTCGACACTCTTACTTATCGAAAATACTGCGATACACCCCCTATACTTGTGGGTCATCAAGACTATTTTCTGGCGCCGTTGCCGGGGAGTGAAGCGCTATTGGAGAGTGGAACTGGTAAAAGAAACTTCTACTATGAGTATTGTTTACTTATGTTAGTTGCTTTATTTTTGTTATGGATAATTCGCTGAGTTTCTTATTTGGTAATGCTACTACCACTGCTAAGGTAGTAGATGAACCACCGCCTGCTGAGAATGATACCTTTAAAATACCTACAAGAATTATTGATCGTGTTATGGATAACTACTATGTTGGGGATGGAACTGTCCATCCCGGTGATCATTTGCTCTTTATACACGAATTATGCGGGTTGTTCAAGTGTGCAGGTATTACTACGGATCAAGTTAAGAAGAAGTTATTCTCATTACCACTGAAAGGAAGATCTGAGGAATGGTATAAGCTGCTAACGAATGGTCAAGCTCTTGAATGGGAGGAAATAGTGCCTCTCTTTTATTCAAAGTTTTATCCTCCTAGTGAGATTCATAAAGATCGGAATCAAATATACAACTTTTGGCCTCTTGATGGAGAGAGTATAGCTCAAGCTTGGGGGAGATTGAAGTTACTAATGCTCAAATATCCGATTCATGAGCTCCCCAACAATATTATTATCAATAACTTTTATGCAAGGCTCCCTCTACATGATAAGGATTTATTGGATGCCTCTTATGCTCGATCATTCACTCGCATGGAAGAAGAAGCTAAATGGGATATTCTGGACCATATTCAAGACAATGCTGAAGCTTGGGAGAATGACAAAGGTAGAAAGTTAGGTATAAATTATGATTATGAATGCATTGAATCTTTTATGGGAACTGATGACTTTCAAAATATTAAAAATGCTTATGGTCTAGACTCTCAAGCTATTGCTTCTTATTTTAAGGCTTTTGCTTCCTATATTTAAGTGCCTAAAAAGAAGTGGAATAAGTATCATGAACCTTATAAAGATGTTGCTAAGAGTGTTCCTGCAAGAAATGCTAAAGTTTATACTGCTAATCATGTTTTACCTGAACCTTATATTGAGAAAATGCCTTTCCTAGTTAAGATAAAGGAACATTCTATGATAGCTAGTATGGTTGGTGAAAGTATAATCAAAGTTGTTGAACCTGATAAACAAATGGTTGATGAACCTATAATAGTAAATGTGAAAGACTTTGTCACTAAATATGAAGAAGAGGGACACAATATCCTTTATAAGGATACCTCTAATATTGTTTCACAAAGAAGTATCATAAGAACTAGTATTCCTGTGGTTTCTATTAGAATAAGTGATCACTGCTATGATGGTCCTTGTGATAGTTATATTGTTAAGTTTATGCATGATACTGAAAGTTACTATAAGAGAGGGAAAAGTGTTCTTATGCATCTCAATAATCTCAAGTTTCCTCGTTTTATGCTAAAAGTTTTTATGTTGCACTTCTTTTGCCTTCTTATGCTAGCGGTTTCTGGTTTCAACAACTTGTTTGTTTACAAAATTCCCTTGCATAGGAAGTGGGTTAGAATTAAACGTGTGTATTTTTGCTTCTTAATGCTCTCCTTCGCCTCAATTCATATTCTTATGTGAGCATCATCAAAATTACCATGCCCATCTTAATGGCTATAAAGAAAGAGCTTTTTGGGAGACAACCCAATTTATTTTTTTCTTTCAATTTGTTTTTGTTTCTTTGAGTCTTGGAAGTTATTACTTCGGTAATAAACTCTCCTTATCCTTTTTTTTGGTTTTTGTGTCAAGATCAACCTCTAATGAGAGAGAAGTAAGATTTGGGGAAGTTGTTGTCCGGAAACAGATTTTTGTGCTTCACAGTAAACATTCATGAGAGATCTCTGTATGTCGGATTGAGCTGTAATTTTTTGTGCTTATGCCCCGGGTTGTTATTTAATTTTCATTAGTTTTGCACATTTTTATTTGAGCAACAGAATATTTTCGAAAAAAATGATCTTTACCTGCTGGTCTGTTTTGACAAATTTTTGCCACTCTTGCATTTGCTTCTTTAATCGATTTCCTTTTTGAATTCTTTTTGGGTTTTCAGAAGGAGTTGCTACAGTAGGTTATGTTTTGATGGTTTTCAGTTGAAGTTGAACTCAAAAGGTTTTACCACTTCCCTTATACTAATGTTGCTAATGAGAACTGTGTGAAGTTTTGTGTGAAAGAAATTTCTAGGTAATGGAGATAATGGTGTAATAAGGAAGTGAAAGGTTTTATGACTCAACTAATAAGTGTATAAAGATAAAGATATTGATGTTATTCAAGTGGTGACTCCGGAAGAATCTACTAGATACCAAATTCAGAGACCTGCAGAGTCCGTTTTCAAATAGGTAATAGTTCTGGTAAGAAAAGTTCCGTGAAAATACTATCCAACTATATTTTTGCAGTTTTTAGACAATATGGAAAGCTACAAAGCGAAAGAGGGACGGAAACGGAGCCAGGGTGGCTCACACCACCCTGTGGCACGGGCCCACCCTTGGCCGCGCCACCAGGTGGTGAGGCCACCCCGGACTCCGTCTTCGACTCGTTTTCTTCCAGTACCTTCCTTTTGTTGTGAAACTTCGTAATATATAACCCCCCGGATCCCCCGAGGTTCGTGTGTCGTGTTCTCGTCGTGTTTTTGTTTCAATCTGTTTCTGCCAGGAACGATTCTTGAAAGCTTAGAAGCACAATGGTGTCTGCCAAGGATAAGGGAAAGGAGCCTATGGAGGAAGATCTCCAAGACCCCAAGCAGGGGCTGGTACCTTTAGTCTCTTGCCCTGCATCAACGGAAGCTCTACGAGTCACTAATGAGTTCTGCGATAAGTACCGAGACTAGAGAAGGAAGGTGGACATGCTTCAATGGGAGAATAATAGGCTTTGCAAGATGCTGGAAGATTTCCTCACGACAACTAAGAAAATATTACCACCACCACCGAAGGAGTAATTCGTCATCAGGTTTGGCATCCCCTTGGTTTGTTCCAAGCTTGGGGGAGTGCCACGGTATCACATCACTATCTTCTATCTTTTTACCCTTTTTAGTAGAGTCATATCATGAATAGAGAAGTTATCATGTGGGATGGTTTTCATTATGGAAGTGTCCCCTCTCTCGTTAGATATGTATCCCTTGGTGTGAGTTGCCATTATGGAATATTAATGAGAAGTTCTATCATTTACTCTTTTGCATATCTTATATTAGTTTTCAATTCTTGGTTATATGATTGATCTTGTTGTTAGTATTGGTAGCACTTTGGGATCATTGAGTTAATTTAGTTGGTTTTGGCAAACCTGGCTCGGTCAGTAGCAACACTATTTTTGAGAGTTGAGTGAAAAGATAAAAGTACTCTAAAGAAAAATAATATCATCAACTTTCTTTCTTGATTTGCTCATAAGTTTAGTATTCTCTAGTTAAGATCTTTTGTGCTTCCAAGGAAGATTGCATGTTTGTTTTTATCACTTGTATGATTTTTTTCCTTCAACTCTTATACTTGCTACCCAGCCTTGCTAGCCAAAAACCTGTACTGAGAGGGAATTCTTATCGTGCATCCACCTCCTTTAAAACCAAACCCATGCCATTTGAGTCCACCATACCTACCTATTAGCACTATTGCTATTCCAAGTAAATTCTTGTTTTATCTACCTTCCAAATTAAACTTTTTATGTGAAAATTAGTGATTAAAGCTCTCACGAACTTGATGGCACACTTTACTTTTCTTGCATTTAATAAACCTGAACCATTGGGCCCTTCTTTGTTGCGTATATGCTTGCGCTTTATGAGTTGAAGTTAGTAGAACCATGTATCATGGGGAACGCTTTCAACACTGTGGTACTTTGTACCTAGTTGATATCATGATTCTTTTGCCTATGGATCCCGGCGGTGTGAAATAAAAGCGGAACTTGTAAGATCATGGAGTTCATATGTGTGTTAGAGAAACGCCTGGGCTGCTAGCCTAAGCCATGCCTAATCATGGTGGAAACTTGCAGCATAACTATAGTGAGCATTCTATGAAGAATCCTCAATAAAAACCTATGCAAATAGCAAATAAAAAGATCACTGGGATGCTCATTGTCTGCTTGCCTTGTCATTTTGATTATGGGATAGCCCTTGTATCATGTGCAAGGGGTACCGCGTTGGCGGTTCTCAATGATACACATGTATTTACAATGACAAGAGCTTACTTGTGACTGAAGTTGAGTAGCATGAGGTTCGGTACTCGTAAGTAAGGGGCATGAGATTTGAACTTATAACTTGTAAAGCATATCCTCTTAGTTGTGTCACTTTAACCTTAATCACCTCAAGATGCCTATGATAGGGGCAATGAGAGCTGAAAGCTAATAAGTATCATAATTTTTGGGAGCTCTTTGTGAAACTTGAAATCCCTGCTTCCCTCTGCGAAGGGCCTTTCTTTTACTTTTTAGTTGAGTCAGTAAACCTATTCCCTTCTATCTCAGCAAGTATTTTGAGTTGTTGTGTTTCATTCATTCATATGATGATTTATTCAATCATGTTTCTTATGTTCCTTGTTTTGCACATTGCTCTTATCTTGGTGTCTACTACTTTGAAAGCTATCATTGAAAATCAGTTATTTGTGAACTCCAGCAAATTATCAACTATTCTTTTACCAAGAGCTAAGTTTGCCATTACTAGTTATGATTCACTTTATGTATCTTTATTGTGTTTCCTTTACTTATTGCAAGTTAAGTTATATAATAGTGAGTTGTCTTCTATTATGATCTATGTATTGATGAATGTGATGCTTCTTGTCCGTATTATTTTATCGACTCTTCACTCCATAAACCTGAGGCCATGTTTACTGAGCTCAATTTCGCTTGGGGACAAGCGAAGTCTAAGCTTGGGGGGAGTTGATACGTCCATTTTGCATCACTATTCTATGTCATAATTCACTGTTATTCATTGATATATTTCATATTAAGAGATGATACTTATGTTATTTCATCTGTTTTTGCATGGTTGATGACTTTTGGAGCATGGACAGCTGCAGTCAGGATTCTGATGGAAAATGTGTTGTTTGGAGGCAAAATTTGTGAAGATCAGAAAATCTGGGAAAATATACGGAAAATCCTATATTTCCAGAAGACGAAGGCTGCCAGAAGAGGGAGTGGAGATGGGCCACAGGGGGCCCACACCACCCCCTGGCACGGGCCACCCTAGGCCGCACCACCAGGTGGTGTGGCCACCCTGGCCCACCTCTAGCTCTCCCCTCTAGCGTATATATTCCTCCCGAAACCCTAAGACTCGGGGAGCGACCACAGAAAGATTTCACCGCCTCTGCAGGGCGGAAAACACCAAGAGAGAAAGATCTCTCTGGCAAACAGATTTCTGCCGGGAGAATTCCTTCCTGGAGAGGGGAGATTGTTGCCATCAACACCACCATCAAGATGGACTTCATCGGGATCATCATCATCATCACCACCATCATCATCAGCAGCACCCTCATCACCATCTCCATATTGCTGTAACAATTGAGTTGAATCTTGCATAGTTCTTAGGGGAAACTTTCCCGGTGTTGATTGTTCTTTGTAGTTGATGCTATTGAGTGAACCATTGAATTATTGTTTATGTTCATATTGTTATACATCATTATTCCATCTCTGATCATGATCCATATGATGTCTTGTGAGTAGTTCGTTTTGTTCTTGAGGACATGGGAGAAGTCATGTTGTTAGTAGTGGAATTGTGTTGAGAAAGATTCAATAGTTTGATATTTAAGTTGTGGTGTACTTCTTCTAGTGGTGTCATGTGAACGCCGACTACATGACACTTCACCTATATGGGCCTAGGGGAATGCATTGTGTATTTGGCTACTAATCGTAGGGGTTGCCGGAGTGACAGAAACCTGAATCCCCGTTAGGAAGCCATTACACAGGGGACTTAAGGGTCTTAGAGTTTAAAGTTGTGGGTAGGTTTCTACCTTAATTACTTTCTTGTACTTACGGATGTTTGCAAGGGGTATAATCACAAGTATGTATTAGTCCTAGGAAGGTCGGTACATTAGCACAGGTTCACCCACACAACACTTAGCAAGCTAAAGAAGATTAATCAACTATATGAAGCGAAAGCACTTGACAGTCCTCCCATGTGTCCTCGAGAACGTTTGGTCATCTTAAGTAATACAACTGTCTTGTCCTTTGCTGCATAAAGGATTGGGCCACTTGCTGCATTTATTCTTATTGTCTTTTGTTTACTCGTACTTTGTTTACTTGCTTGATCAAAAACCCCTAAATATCTGTTTGCTATGTATTTGCAGAGAATTCCTGATCCATACCACTAGCCAGCACCTTCTGCTCCTCGTTGGGTTCGATACTCTTACTTATCGAAAATACTGCGATACACCCCCTATACTTGTGGGTCATCACTCACATCGCCAGCATTGCCTGTGACCCTGAATATGAAGGCTACTATGTTTATTTTCCGCTACTTTGATTGTATTATGACTGGATCATGATATCCTTTATTTGTAAGACCTCTATTATGGTTTGTAATGGATGATGTACTATGCTATCAATTCTGTTATGTCTCGCAAAAATGGTAATCCTGGGATTGCGATGTACGACATAATAAGCATCTGGACTTAAAAATTCGGGTGTTGACAAGTTGGTATCAGAGCCATCCTGACCATAGAAGACCCTAGTTAGAATGGACCTCTGAACCAAAAAAACTTAGTTTCAAAACAAAAGAAGTGAGTATTTATGAAAACCTATTCCCACTCTTATCCTTGAGATTCTTTCAAAAAAATTCATGTTCCTAAAAAATTCTTGCAATCCTACATAAAATTTGACACACTTGATCACCCCACTAACTTTCTCACCCTAAATTCTTATATATGGAAGTCAAGTATAGCAAGTTCTACCAGTTGGGCAACGGAGGAGCACTCATCTTCGAGTGGGATTTAAGACAGCTCGTGGATTTTCTTGGACGCCCACACCCTGAGCTCTTCAGAGTGCAGCTCAATGATCAACAAGGAGGAGAACTATAGTGGTTGATAGTTGCGAATCTGAGAGGCAAGATGGAGCCACCCACCTCGGAGAAGATACATTTCAGCTTGAGGGAGAACAACTGGCTAGACAGACTAGCCAGGGCTATGCAGGAAGCTCTTGCCCGTCTGTGTGGGAAAAACATCAACCGGATCAATGGCACTCACTTCGCTCACTATGCAAGGCGTGATTCTATGGGACTGCCGTTGGAAATGTCAGGACATCCGGAGCTGAGGCACCATGTGGATCATCTCGATTTCATGTTGTATGATAGACAGAAGGAGTTGGACAACGCCCGTGCCTACGCCAACCATAACCATGCCATTTCAATCAAGAAGGACCAGACCCTCGCCATCCTCGCCAAGGTGCTCTATTCACTTTGTTGTTAGCATGACAAGAAGGATCACATCATCGAGCGTCTTCGCTAGAAGGTGGACACCCTTGAGGAGACCATCCGTGATCAGGAGATCCAGCTTGAAGAGAAGGAGGAGGAAGGTGAAGATATCCATGGTGATATCCACTCTTGCCTCAGTGATGATGATGACTATCTGGAGGACATCGACATGGAGTTCCACACCGATGAGGATGACATCGACTTCATTGATGATTAGTAGTCACAATAGAGCACTATTGTATGTGTTAGTTGTATCCGATTCCATTGTAGCGTAGCTTCACAAAATGGTTCCTAAAACCATCTGTTACCCTAGTGTGGAGTGTGTTTGTATTGTGTGCTTGGAATGAATGAATGAGAAGAAGTTATTTGTTTTCAAAAACTGAGTTATACTCCAAGTTTAAAGTTTCTAAAACAAACCCATAAACCCTAGAAATTTCCCTCTTGTCTCATTATCTATCTCAATTTTCAGATGACTCATGGAAACCCCGGAGGGAGCAGTTCATCTCAGGACCCAATGCTACAGATTCTGCAAATGTTAGTTTCTGACCGTGAAGATGGTAGAGCCAAACATCGAGACAACTTATCCACTCTTCAACAGATAGCTCAGATGGCCCACAATAACCAAGGCCACGGAAACCAGGATAACCATGGATCCAAGCTCAAGAACTTTCAAAACACCAATCCCCCTATGTTTAGTAAGTCTGAAGAGCCCTTAGATACTGATGACTGGCTGCAAACCATGGAGAACAACTTAGAGGTCGCAAAAGTTGAGGCCAATGAAAAAGTACTATTTGCCACCCATTATCTGGCAGGTCATGGAACAACCTGGTGGAATAGCACTCGTACCATGAGCGAAGGGCAAATGATGACTTGGGAGGAATTCAAGATTAAGTTCAAACAGACCCATGTGCCCCAGGGTTTGATCACTAGGATGAGGGATGAGTTCAGGGAACTGAAGCAAGGGAGAGTGACTATGGTGGAATACCGTGGCAAATTCTTATCTTTGGCTAGGTATGCCCCTCATGAGATTAGCACCAAAGCAAAGAAGAAGGAAAGATTCCTGAATGGTTTGCATGATGAAGACAGTGTTAGTCAACATCTGTTTTGCGGATCTAGAAGAACTAGTGGATTCCTATCTAGATAGAAGGAAAGATCAACCAAGCCAATGAAAACCGTAAGCATCGCATGATGCACCAGCCTGGAACCCACCATACACAGAAGTATCGCCCCAACCCGTCTGCAGGATATGCCCCAAGAAACAATAGACCCCCTATGTACTGTCTGAACTATCCCAATCGTGGCAGAGGAAACTCGAGGTCTGGAGGAAACCACAACAATAACCCCAGCAACTCCAATAACTCCAACCATGCACCGCCCAAGTCCAACAACAACACCAACAACAACAATACTGCCCCAAGGACTGGAAGCAATGTCGTGCCTATTGCAGGAAAAGACAAGTCCATGATTACTTGCTTTGAATGCGAAGTCACGGGTCACTACTCCAACAAGTGCCCCAAGAAGCTTACAGGGCGATCTAAGCATAGCGGAGGAGCCCCCATGCCATGTTGCCCCTCTCGCCGGTGTATAAATAGACCCTACCCCAGCCTCCATTTGCACACCATCTCACTCCCCTCTCTCTCCCAGCAACACCCCTAACCCTTCCCCGGAGCAAGGCGAGCACCACCTCACCGGAATTTCACCGGGGGCCGCTGCTTTAGTGGAGAAGAGGAACCGAAGCTAGGAGCCACCGCGACCACCATTCGAACCGCCATCAACGATAAGCCCGATCGCCCCCATCGCCACATCTAGCTGGAGCCCTGGTGAGCCCCCACGTACCCCCACCGTAGCACTAGGGTTAGGATCTCGTCGGTGCTGTGCGATGGAGACAACGACGCTCAGCCATCAATCTCGTTCTAATCGCACGGTCTAGGTTAGCGCATACCGCTTCGCGTTAGAGTAGTCGCTGACGTGTGGGACCCGCCTATCAGCAGCCTGCTGCGCGCGAGCCACATAGCTGGGCTAGCCTAAGTTTGTTCCCGCGCTCGCCAGCGATTCAAATTTAGATTTTTCTATTTAATTTGAAATCCTATTCAGTAGCTATATTCAAAATGTTTCACTAAATCAAATTGCATTATTCCAATTTTGTTGGAAAGGTATTGAAAAGATCTATCCACTTCCATTGGATTTAAACCATTTGAAATGATAGATCACCTATACCAAAAATAACAATACAAAGGCTTTTGCCACTTCAAACATTTTTCAAAAATCAACCATAAATGCTTTTGAGTTGATTCCAACTCTAAAAAATCACATTTACCATGCTCTACATTAATATGTAAAAACTTTTGGTTTTACAAATATTAAACAGAGACTAGTGTTAAAAGAATGCTATATAGTCATGCCTTGGTTATGGAACCTTGATTATACCAATCCCAAGTTTTACTTGCAAGCTTTATTCTTTTACTTTTACCAAAGTTCCTTACCTTTAGTTATTGATTTGTGAGTAGTGGAAAAATAGGATAGATGCCATCAAGAGTATAAAACTAGAACTATGTAGTTATACCTAGATGCCATAAAAAGCATAAAACTAGATTTGGGTAGTTACACATTAGCACCCCTCATTAGTGACACCCTCATTGATAGTTACTAGTGCTAAACTACTACTGATCACTTTAGATGGGAATACTTTGAGAAAATGATTATGAAAACCTTGGAATGATGCTTCATTCTATTGAAATGTTTTGACATGTGTTATGAAACACAATGGTTTGATGATGAAACTGCTTGAGGCATGTGTCATTGGATTGATGACAAGTACGCCATGAGGGGGTCCTCGAGGCGTGCGGAAGAGAGGGGTGCGAGACGTACGGTGTTCCGAGACGGTGATCACACAAGTTTACCCAGGTTCGAATCCGCTGGCTTTGGACGGATCCTACTCCTGCTAGCAATCCAGTAGTACGGTAGAGCGGGAATATGGGTTACAAGGGTTCGCTTATGTGAGTTGAGATTGTAGACTATTGAGGGTGCCCTAAAGGCTCTCTAGGATAGCTTATATAGATATCCGGCCTAGGGTTTACAGGAGAGATCTATTCGGCTACGACTAAGAGTCGGTTACAGAGTAGATCGTGAACTACATGTAACACTATGGGCCTAAGTCGGTAAGTCTTCTGGGCCTTCCCGTAGCCGGATTAGACTCCATCTATTCTCCCTGACTGGGCCGCCCGTGAAGCAAAGCTCTAACCCGAAGTAGGCCACCCTGGTCAGTGAGGAACTGTGAGGATACCCGGAAAGTATATCCCCAATAGCAGCCCCCGAAAGTCTCCAAGATCCAAAGTCGAATTCATCATCGTCTAGCTTGATCTTCGGCTTGCAGAATCTTGAAGGGTTCCTGAAACTTCACAACAAAAAATACGATCTGGGTCTTAAAAATAAGTCGGACCTATCAACATGTTACTCGGACTTTCCAGCTTGATTTTCAAACTAAGCCGGAACTTGGTCTCTGACGTCATCTGACACTGGTCATGGTCAAGTCACATCATCTGACAAGCATCCTGTCAGCACGACCGTTGGTGGGTCCGCTATTCGTGGAACTGAGGCGCCGTTTCAATGCGTACATGGAGATCGAGGCAACATAATCATCGTGTGGGTCCTTCCCAGTTCCTTCCACGACGCGTGGCGTTTACACAGTACCGTTTGCACGAATCTTGGCCCAGGTAGGTGGTTATAAGGGGTGAGGATTTTCCTTCTCCCCTCTTCACCTGTTCCCTTTGTCGTTCCTTCTCCTCCACATCTCCCTAGCACACAGAGCTCTCCCGCCTCCCAGATTTCCTAGCGCCGCCCATTCAAGGTCACCGGCGTACCAGAGAAATGGCTTCCTCTTCCTCTTCCAGCTTGGCAGCAGCGATGGCGGCGGCGACGGCTGTGGTAGAGAAGGAGAGCAACCGGGGGGTCTGGATCCCGTGCCTGCTCGACGACGAGAAACTCCAAGGCGTGGAAAATGAAGGTCTCCACCACGCCGGTGACTGGCGGAGCGGTCCCGCACACCGGCGAGCGGGTCCACTTCGGCACCCACCTCGACAGAGGTTTGTCTTTCCCTCCCTTGGAATTATTTTCCGAGGTGATTGATCATTACGGTGTTCAACTCCACCATCTCCCTCTGAACTCCATCTTAGAGATGAGTTCTTACACAGCTTTTTGCGAGGGGTATCTCAGCATTAGGCCGAGTCTCACTTTGTTTTGTTTCTACTTCCATGTTCGTAGAAACTCCATCACTGCCGGTAATCCTTACATTACCGGCACTATTAGCCTTTCTGTTAGACGCGAGCGTAGCTATCCTTGTATTTCTGCCAGTGAGTCGGTCAAACAATGGCCGGCCACTTTCTTTTATCATAGGGATATTCCTGCTCCTGGCAAAGCTACTACTTTGCTGGCTTTCATCGACAGAGCCGCCACAGCCCAACCGTCTTGGGACGAGGCCCCTCCGGCTCTCAGTGACGATCTGATCCTCGCTAAGAGGCGGATCGAATATCTGATAAAACACAAGGGCTTGAAAGGATCCGACCTGGTCCAATGCTAGGTCGCATGCCGGATCCAGCCTCTCCAATACCACGGCGACCGTCTGATGCACTCCATCATGGCGTCAAAGAATGATTCCCTTTGCATCAGTCCTAAGGCTTTAAAGCCACAGGATTACATAAGCCAGATCAAATGGCTGATCAAGGAGCGGATTGAAAGAAAGATTCCAAACTTGTCTCTAGATATGCATACATCGGAAGACCCTGTAGTTCCGGTAAGCTTCAATAATAAACCCTTTTATGCGTTTCACCCTTTAAGTTATTTCGCAATACTGAGATATCTTCTTTCTTTTCAGCTTGCCGACCTCCCCGAGTCAGAATTCACTCCACTTGAGGGATATCCTCCAGAGTTTTCTCAGGAGGCGGAACTGGTCCCACTGCCGGACGTTGTGCCCAGGAAGCGCAAAGCTCCGACAGTGGCCGTTGGCACAAAGGAGGTGCCAGTTGTGAAGAGGTAAACTTTCAACACAGTTTCCGCCTTTGTACCTTACTCGAATTTTCTTCCGAGATGTAATGTTTTTTATTCTATTACATTCTCAGAGCTAAGCAGCTCATCAAGGGTAAGGGGAAGGGAACTTCTTCGAAGCCCTTGCGGCAGACGAAGCTGACTATCGCTTCTCCTACCATAGCTCCTCCGACTCCTGCCCCACAACCCTCTGCAACGCCAGTGATTACTCCATCGCCGGTTGTCGCAGAAGATCTGGCTCCTTCAATAGGGCCAGCAATCCTTGAATCGCAGACTGACGCCACCACGGGTGGCTCAGGTTTAGATAAGGGTGAACCCTCTTCGGGTAATGATCCCTCGGCAGAGACCTTTGCCGAAAACCTCCTGAATAATCCGGGACTTGCCAAATTTGGCTTGTCTCGAAAATCTGTAGAAGAAATCCAGCTTCTGGCTTGGCAATGCCTGGAGAGCCGAAACCTCTCTGTCGAAGAAGAAGCACAAGAGGCGGAGGACATCAAGTACTCCGACCTTCTTGAACAAGTTCGCCTTCGCGATGAGGGACTTAGAGCTGGTGTGCTTCTACCACCTCCGGTTATTCCACTCACCCTCGCCGAGAAGGTTACCACCGAGGTGAAGATGTGTCTGAGCAAACTCACACATGAACATCATGTAAGTCGGAATTCCAACTCACGATTTTATTTATTGTACTTTATATCATATCCTCTAGCCCCCAAGCATGAAGTAGGATATACAATCCGAGTTTATGTTTCCTTAGGATGCCAAAGAATGAACTAGTGTAGCCCCCCAAGGCTCGTGCTGATATTAGTAACAATATTAGCCCGAGTCTTTAGTAGACTTCTGATTCTGGGTATTCTGACTTACAGAAAGTTAATTCATATAACCAAGATTTGTTGAAGAACATCTGCAACAAGAGGAGAGAGATCAGAGCTCTCTGACTTAAAAATGCTGAGCTGAAGGTCTCCAAGGATGAGGCCGAAGGTAAACATTCCAAGACTCAAACCGTGTCTTGTGTTTTCATACTCGAATATTTTGTTGAACTGTTGTTCCTTTTGACTTACAGCACTGGTAAAACAGTCCTGTGCTATGATTGAAGAGGCCGAGAACCTCAAAACCTTGGTGGTGGAGAATAAAGAACTTCGCCAAGAGCTGGATAAGCTCAAGGCGGGTCATGAGAAGAGCATCGCTCAAGTTCTCGAATCCTCCTCCATGGCTACTGATGAGCGTGATCGTAATATTGCGGCTCAAGATCAGAGAATCTCGGATCTCAACAATGAGCTTTGTAGAGAGAAGGATTTTTCCGAGGCGCTCCGGGCTGAACTCTGAAGTCTTCGAGAAGAGAAGACCAAAGTTGACGACGTCATCTTTGGTACGTTTCTATCTCTCTAACTTGTCTATTTCTTCGACTCTTTCGATGTCGGATTTACTTAACCATTTTGTGTTATGTGTATAGGTCCTCTGAACTTGATGAACTCCACTTCCACCGAGCCTCGCACCCACTGGCTTACCCAAGTCGGTGATTTGCTTCATGACTTCCGCCAATCCATCGAGGACATTGGCGAAGCTCTCAAGGTTCTGGACATGCATAGCATGTCCGACTTTTAGGTGCGAGACCAGGCGAAGGAGATGCCACAGCTCGTCCGGGACTAGAACATGTCCTACGCGTGATCCGCGGTGCAGAACGCTCTCACCATGGTCATGAGCCACCATGGAAACATGGAGATATGGCAAGTGACCATAGGGTACTGCAAGGTGGATGAAGACGGCCAGGAGCAAGATATCAATGCCATCATGGACTCCTGCGTCGGATATGGGTGTCACAGTCTCCCTAGTCGGGATCCAGGTCTCGTCGAGAACGATGAGAGGGATGTTGCTAGCATAGAGGATGCGACCGACGGTGATAGTCTCGCCGATTACGATTCTTGCAGATTCCGCTCGGAACGCAGATCCGAAGCTCACTTGCCCCACGGTGGGCACCAACTGTCGTCGGATTGATGACAAGTACGCCATGAGGGGGTCCTCGAGGCATGCGGAAGAGAGGGGTGTGAGACGTATGGTGTTCCAGGACGGTGAGCACACAAGTTTACCCAGGTTCGAATCCACCGGCTTTGGACGGATCCTACTCCTGCTAGCAATGCAGTAGTACGGTAGAGCCGGAATATGGGTTACAAGGGTTCGCCTGTGTGAGTTGAGATTGTAGACTATTGAGGGTGCCCTAAAGTCTCTCCCTAGGACGGCTTATATAGATATCCGGCCTAGGGTTTACAGGAGAGATCTATCCGGCTACGACTAAGAGTCGGTTACAGAGTACATCGTGAACTACAAGTAACACTATGGGCCTGAGTCGGTAAGTCTTCTGGGCCTTCTCGTAGCCGTATTGGACTCCGTCTCTTCTCCCTGACTGGGCCGCCCGTGAAGCAAAGATCTAACCCGAAGTGGGACACCCTGGTCAGTGAGGAACTATCCGGAAAGTATATCCCCAACAGCACGAGCCTTGATTTTGATAAAAACTGATGGTTGGGTTCGGATGCGATACCATTCCAATTTTACCATACAACCACAATACCTGAATTGGGTAGCGCTTAACTGGAAGTTTATATGCCTTAGTATGGGTTCCCTCACGAAAAGAGGTTGAGCTGAGGCTACCTCGTCACGATGAATGACCACCTATGCAGTGCCCAGGATGGTAGATGGCCATGGCTGTGAGGCCACGCTCGTAGGGGAGGTGCCTATACTAGGATGTGTACTTGACAGGTTAGGATTGATTATCCGCATACCAAGTATGATGATTCCGGGTTATCCTTGACGGATGTATCGAATTTTGTGGTGAAAGTGTACCCCTTCTGCAGAGTGTCAAACTATTCGAATAGCCACGTCCGCGGTCATGGACAGTTGGAGTGGCCATACTGTTCTGTTGTCAGATGTTTTCAAAATGACTTGTGATTTGAAATATGATTTTGACTTGACCACAACAGGGTTGTGGACATGAAAACTAGGTTCCCACTTAAGTGATGTAGAGAATTAAATTAGGTCTTTACTCTTGAACTCCTTATGAAATAAACCTGGCTTTTTGCAAATAAACCTAGAGCTTAAGATTCCTACTAGAACTACCTTACTTATGTTAGTGATAGTTTGCGAGTACTTAAAGAATACTCATGGCTTTGTCCCTGGCTATTCCCGTGGCCAGACTATGAGGAGGACTACCAGGAAGATGGACAGCAGGAGGTCTATGATAACTAAGATCATCTCCCATCGTCAGCATTGCCTGTGATCCTAAAGATGAAGGCTACTACGTTTATTTTCTGCTGCTTTGATTGTATTAAGACTGGATCATGCAATCCTTTATTTGTAAGACCTCTATTATGGTTTGTAATGGATGATGTACTATGCTATGAATTCTGTTATGTCTCGCAAAAATGGTAATCCTGGGATTGTGATTTATGGCATAACAGGCATCTGGACTTAAAAATCCCAGCGTTGACATTTCCGGAGCAGGGATAGAAGAGGAATTTTGCATTCTAGGAAGAGGTGAAGCATGTTTGAATGGATGCGCGGGATATTTTAATGGATGGGTGTGATGTTTGGGCATCATACCAAATTTTGAGGTTAAAGCTTCTAGCATGTGCTACTCCGGCATGGGGCCTCTCAGATGCGTTGTCACTATCTAGGCGCACACGCCATCGAGGGTTGCATCCTAGCATTTAAACGAGTTTCTAGGCATTTGCTAATATTTTTGAACAATTTAAGGCTTTCAAGAAGATGACCATCGTCTAGAAAAAAAGGTGACCAAGGTCATGAATATAGTTTATGATGACGTATCCGTATTTGGTAGATTGGTGCATCTTTGTAAATCAACCAATATGTCTGCTTCCAAATTTGAAGTTTGTTTTCGAATATCCAAGTAACAACAATGTGTTTTGTTGTGAAGCAAGCAACTACAAAGATGATGGATCAAAATGCCATCGCCCCTTTTTTCACACAATGTATAACGCCCTTTCAAGCTTCCGGACTAAATTTGTGCAATAAAATAATTTTTGGGGATGGATGTTTGAATCGATGGGCGGGATGTTTGAATGGTATGGATATTTCAAGGCCTCTGAAATTTTGAAGTTGAAGCTTCTAAGGTACGCTACTCCCACTTGGGATGCTGTCCCCGTTCGATAGACCCACAGGCATGTATGCTTTCTAGCATTTAGTGAGTTTATTGACATTAGCCGAAATTAATGAACATTAATTAAAGGCTTTCAAACAAGAGGAGCAAGGTCACAACCATAGTTTCTGTACCTTTTTCATGTTTTGTACTACTCCGTACATTGAAGCATCTTCGCCAACCAAGCTTACAAACCTGTCCATATTTGGTAGATCGGTGCATCTTGGCATTTCAAGCAATTGTTTACAAAGGAGATTCCAGATTTGATGGTTAATGTCCTACTTTCATGAGTTTCCAAGATTCCTAGCTGAAGATGCTGAAATTAAATAACTTTTTGACGATTGAAAGTAAGTATGTCTATTTACAAACTACAAAGTGTGTGATATAGCTTGCTCTTGACTTTTTAAAAATAGTTTAAAGGTACTGAATTAGTCAAATATTGGAGAACCACCGAGAGTTTTGCAAGATTTCAATTTTTTGATATGAATATTAATGACACCTAATTTGGGCCAGTTTTTTTAAAAAAAATAAAGAAACAAAACATAAAACAAAATAGAACCATTCGTTTCTCCGTTGGTGTCTCACTGTGTGCATTGGCTAATTTCCATGAAAATATATAAAATTTGATAACTCTTGAAAAACTCGTTTCACAATATGGCGTACCATGTTTGAACATTCATGGCTTTCAAAAACTAGATGACCAATGTCAAGGCCATATGTGTTACCATACTTTATGATAATGTAACCATGTTTGGTACATTGGTGCATACTGGTTTTTTTGAAACAGGTAAGGGGCCACGAAGGACCCCAAGCGGTGCATTAAATCCTGGCGGTTACAAGCCAAATTACAAGCAGAAACTTACAACAGATAAAAATTACAACATGGCCCGGGAAATAAGCAACTAGGATCCTAGAAAGCTTGCACAAAAAGTGGTCGGGTCCTTGGCTACCGACGCAAGGGCGATGATGACTCGACCATCAAGCTCTCCACCGGGGAACCTGCCACTTGGGGAGAGGAGAGAGAGGAGCACCGGCGCGAAGTCGCAGGAGGGACTCCCATCTAGAGGTTGAAGAAACGCCATGAGTCCGTCACAAGGAGTAGTCATGTGTCGGCTAGCAAGACTGATGGCCTCCGAGACCACCGTGTATGAGCTCCCGAAGAGGATCTAGATACACCAGGGAGCCGCAGTTCCATATCAGCGGCAGAAGGGTCGCCCTATTTATCTTCCTCACCGCCACGGCCGACCAAGAGAGAGAGAGCAGCACGACGACTGCTAGAGGAGCTGCAACGATACTTCCTTGAGGTGGGGCTTTGTCTGCCAGAGAGCACTACCAACTCCCGCCTTGAGAGCTCGAATTAGCCTCTGCTAGACAGCCGCCTGACGATGCGCGGAAACGCCGGATCTAGGAAGCACCCAAGCAGTCCCCCAAGTCCGCTCGCCCTACTGCCATTATTCTCAACCCCCTCACCACCACGGCCGGACGGGAGGAGAACCAAAAGCAGCAGCACAGCAGCAAACCAAGGGGGAGCGCCGACCACAAATTTATTGAAGAAGACGGAGCTTCTCACTCCCAACCCCTTCTCCAGCCGATGGAGTAGGGAGAAACGAGCAAGAAACCCTAATCCTAGGCTCAAGATCTAGAAATGACCAAGAACTCTGCCTCCTCTACCGGGAAGAACGGCCACTACCGGCACGAAGCCAACACTACAACCTAGTCTACAGCCACCGGCACCGCCCCTTCGCCATTCCTCGCTGGCAACACCGGCGAGAAAGGCGTCAGATTAGGCTGGGGCGACGCGAATTGCTCCGAAGAGCTATAACAGTGGGAGGGGAGGGGAGGTGGGTAAAGTCCATATTGGTATTTCAACATTGTAGTTATTTTAAAATCTCTAATCGATAATAATGGCTTTAATTTTGTCATATGATATATTGCGTACCATGTATGAATTTGCATGGCTTTCAAACCAGGTGACCAAGGTCATGGCCATACCTTTGCTATAGTTTATAACAACATGTTTGTATTTGGTAGATTGGTGTGTATTATTGGCATTTAAAACATTATTTACAAAGGATGCTTCTGAAATTGAAGTTATTTTCAATTTTCAAGCGACGATAATGGCTTTTCTCATGAAGAAACTACAAATAAGTTTGGCTCAAAATCCAATTGCCCTAGTTTCCACACAAGATATATATAGCCTAGGGTTTAGGGTTCATGTTTTTTGGGTTGAGGGTTTAGGGTTTATGATATATGATTTAGGATTTTAGGGTTTAGGGCTTAGGAGTTTAAGGTTGGTATTTAGGGTTTAGGGTTTACTAGGTTTTAGGGTTTATAAATTTTCAATAATAATGTTCAAGCTTTTATATATATGCTTATATATATTCGTGGAATAGAATGGTGTTATCGCAATTTAATGAAAGTGTCTCGGATTTTGATCTATAAGTGCATCATACCTGCTTGGTAAGGGGTTGAGGGGATGAGGGTTTATGGTTTTGGGGGTTATGTGTTTAGGGTTTAGGATTTTTGTGAATTTTCGATAATGTTCAAGATGCTTTATATATGGTTATATTCATGGAATTGAATGGCGTTAGCACCATTTGAGGAAAGTTTATCTAAAATTTTGATCTACAAGTGCATGTGATACCTCATTTTCCAATGTCGTTTAGGCGGGGTTGAGGGTTTAGGGTTTTAGGGTTTAGGGTTTAGGGCATTTTCAATAATGTTCAAACTTTATTGTTATATTCATGGAATAGAATGGCATTACCGCAATTTAATGAAAGATCGAATCTCGGATTTTGATATAAGTCCATGGTACCTGCTTAGTTAGGGTTTATATGGGTCGAGGTTTTAGGGTTTTATGGTTTTACGGTTTAGGTTTTATGGACTGAATAGGGTTTAGGGGGTTTATCGAATTTTCAATAATACTCAAGATTTATGCTTATTTTCATTGAATAGAATATGGCGTTACCTAACTCATTGAAAGTATCTCACAATTTGATCTATAAGTGATACCTGATTGGTTAGGGTTTATGGGTTGAGGGTTTGGGCTTTTAGGTTTAGGTTTTATTAGGGGTTGTTTAGGGTGTTTTCGATAATGCTCAAGATTTATGCTTATATTCATCGAATAGAATGTAGTTACTAGATTAATTAAAATATATCAATTTTTGATCGATAAGTGCATGCTATGTGTGGGGTTGAGGGTTTAGGGTTTTAGGGTTTAGGGCATTTCCAATAATGTTCAAACTTTATTGTTATATTCGTGGAATAGAATGGCATTACCACAATTTAATGAAAGATTGAATCTCAGAATTTGATCTATAAGTCCACGGTACCTGCTTGGTCCCATATCCAAGAATTTGCATGGCGACAAATTTGGCCATATTTGTAAAACAATCAAAGAGGAGGTAGTATGAAACGTATGGCTCGATCAGCTGCTCTCTCGAGAAGGAGCCAAACCCGACTATTTTCTTTGCTCAATTTTAGGGTCATTTGTGCTATATGTATGGACCTCAATGTAATTTTATTTTATTTAGGTACTTGATGTAAAATGTACTCCCACCACCCATGTAAAATTCTAACCTAAAAGTAAGTGGTGAAATTGAAACAAATTTAAGCATAGTTATCGAGGAGTATGAAAAATTCTTGGATTTCAAGACGAACGACCAAGGTCAAGGCCATATCAACATCATACTTTATGTTGATGACCCCATTTCAGAGAATTTGCATGGCAACAGATTTGTTCATATTATTTTGAAAACTATCAAAGAGGAAGTAGTATGAAGAGTTTGGCTCAGATCAGCTCATCTCTCGAGAAGGAGCTGAAACAATGCAACAAAAGGTTTTCGTTTTAGGGTCCTTTATGCTAAATGTATGGACAATGATGTAATTTTCCCCTTTTTAGGTCCCTGATGTAAAATATGCTCCCATCGACCGTGTAAATTGCTAACCTAAAAGTAAGTGGTGAAATTTTAATGAATTTAAGCTTAGTTGTCAACGAGTATGAACTTTCTTAGATTTCAAGCCGAACGACCACAAGGTCAAGGCCATATCTCTAAATCATACTTTATGCTGATGATCCCGTATCAAAGAATTTGCATGGTGACAGATTTGGCCATATTTTGAAAAAAATTGAAGAGGAAGAAGTATGAAGAGTATGGCTCGATCAGCTACTCTCATGAGAAGGAGTTGAACCTGACTGTTTTCCTTTCTTGATTTTAGGGTCCTTTGTGCTAAATGTATGAACCTCGATGTAATTTACCCCCTTTTTAGGTCTAAAAGTGTAAGTGGTGAAATTTATACGATTATTTTAAGCTTACTTGTCAACGAGTATGAACATTCTTGGATATCAAGCCGAACGACCATGGTCGTCAAGGCCATATCAACATCATACTTTATGCTCATGATCCCATGTTAGAGAATGTGCATGGCAACAAATTTGGCCATGTTTTGGAAACAATCGAAGATGAAGTAGTATTAAGAGTTTGGCTCAGATCAGCTGATCTCTCGAGAAGGAGTCGAACCAGAATTTTTTCCTTTTAGGGTCCTTTATGCTAAATGTATGGACCTCGATGTAATTTTTGCTTTTTTGAGGTTCTTGATGTAAAATGTACTCCGATCGACCGTGTAAAGTTCTAACCTAAAAGTAAGTGGTGAAATTTAAATGAATTTAAGCTTAGTTGTCAACTAGTACGAACCATTCTTCAATTTCAAGACGAACCACCATGGTCAAGGCCATATCTACATCATACTTTATGCTCATGATCCCATATCCAAGAATTTGCATGCCGACAAATTTTGCCATATTTTGCAAACAATCAAAGATGAAGTAGTATGAAGAGTATGACTCGATCAGCTACTCCCGTGAGAAGGAGCCGAACCCGACTGTTTTCCTTGCTTAATTTTAGGGCCCTTTGTGCTAAATGTGTGGACCTCGATGTAATTTTCCCCCTTTTAAGGTCTAAAAGTGTAAGTGGTGAAATTTAGACGATTTTAATCTTACTTGTCAACGAGTATGAACATTCTTAGATTTCAAGCCGAACGACCAAGGTCGTCAAGGCCATATCAACATCATACTTTATATGCTGATGATCCCATGTGAGAGAATTTGCATGGCAACAAACCTGACCATGTTTTGAAAACAATCGAAGAGGAAGTAATGACAAGGTTTTGCCTCAGATCAGCTGATCTCTCGAGAAGGAGCCGAACCAGAATTTTTTCCTTTTAGGGTCCTTTATCCTAAATGTATGGACCTCGATGTAATTTTTTCTTTTTTGAGGTCCCTGATGTAAAATGTACTCCGATCGACTGTGTAAAGTTCTAACCTAAAAGTAAGTGGTCAAATTTAAACGAATTTAAGCTTAGTTGTCAACTAGTACGAACCATTCTTGTATTTCAAGACGAACGACCAAGGTCAAGGCCATATCTACATCATACTTTATGCTGATGATCCCATATTTAAGAATTTGCATACCGAAAAATTTGGCCATATTTTGAAAACAGTCGAAGATGAAGTAGTATGAAGAGTGTGGCTCAATCAGCTACTCTCTCGAGAAGGAGCAGAACCATACTGTTTTGCTTGCTTAATATTAGGGTCCTTTCTGCTAAATGTATGGACCTCGATGTCATTTTCCCCATTTTTAGGTCTAAAAGTGTAAGTGCTGAAATTTATATGATTTTAAGCTTACTTGTCAATGAGTATGAACATTCTTAGATTTCAAGCCGAACGACCAAGGTCGTCAAGGCCATATCAACATCATACTTTATATGCTGATGATCCCATGTGAGAGAATTTGCATGGCAACAAACCTGACCATGTTTTGAAAACAATCGAAGAGGAAGTAGTGTCAAGGTTTTGTCTCAGATCAGCTGATCTCTCGAGAAGGAGCCGAACCAGATTTTTTTCCTTTTAGGGTCCTTTATCCTAAATGTATGGACCTCGATGTATTTTTTCTTTTTTGAGGTCCCTGATGTAAAATGTACTCCGATCGACTCTGTAAAGTTCTAACCTAAAAGTAAGAGGTTAAATTTAAACGAATTTAAGCTTAGTTGTCAACTAGTACGAACCATTCTTGTATTTCAAGACGAACGATCAAGGTCAAGGCCATATCTACATCATACTTTATGTTGATGATCCCATATTTAAGAATTTGCATACCGAAAAATTTGGCCATATTTTGAAAACAATCAAAGATGAAGTAGTATGAAGAGTGTGGCTCAATCAGCTACTCTCTCGAGAAGGAGCAGAACCATACTGTTTTGCTTGCTTAATATTAGGGTCCTTTGTGCTAAATGTATGGACTTCGATGTAATTTCCCCCCTTTTTAGGTCCTTGTTGTAAAATGTACTCCCATCGACCGTGTAAAATTCTAACCTAAAAGTAAGTGGTGAAATTTAAACGAATTTCAGCTTATAGTTGTGAACGAGTATGAACATTCTTTGATTTCAAGCCAAACGATCACAAGGTCGACGCCATATCTCTACATCATGCTTTATTCTGATGATCGTGTATCCAAGAATTTGCATGGCGATAGATTTGGACATATTGTGAAAACAATCAAAGAGAAAGTAGTATGAAGTGTATAGCTCGATCAATTTCTCTCTCGAGAAGGAGCCGAACCCGACTGTTTTCTTTGCTCAATTTTAGGGTCCTTTGTGCTAAATGTATTGACCTCTATGTAAATTTCCCTTTTTAGGTCCTTTATGTATAATGTACTTTATGTATATGATCCCATATCCAAGAATCTGCATGCCAACAAATTTGGCCATCTTTTGAAAACAATCGAAGATATTAAAAACAAAAAATAATTAATTTCATTTTTCCAAGTGACATAAATTTATTTTCTTAAAAGAAAGTAAGAAGAATTTATTTCCTTTTTTCTGTTAAAAAATAAAGAGCATGAAGAGACTATATGAGCATAGAGGAGGCAGCGAGAGAGCTGCGAAGAGGAGGATTTAAAGGCGGTGCAATGTCAGAGCAAAGCTAGGATGGGCTCCTGACACAAGGTACATGGTACAGTGAGTAGACTAAATTTCAGGACCACGATATGTATGCACGCAAAATAAAATGTGTTTTCTCTCTCCTTCACTCCCTCATAAGGCTAGTCATAGTGGGAGTAACTTGGGTAGTACTAGTAACAAAGTCCTACATGTATTGCCAATAGTAAACATTTAGATGACATGGCATGCAATTAAATGATGAAAGAGAGTCTTGTGGTAACTAGCTATGTTAACACCACAAATTTCAAGACAAAATGAGTCTACATTGCAATAAACGAGGCTTTGCATGATACCACACCTATATTGTATTATTTTCCACTATGGAGATAGTAACTTAGACTAATAACATATGCATGTTAGTACTAGTAAGTTACTCCCCACTATGACCAGCCTCACCACCCCAGATCCTGACCGGCTGATCTCTCCCTCGTCCACAAAGTGGCGCTGCGCACGCGCATCGACCGACAACCTGCCTTGTGTCGGTAGCTTTGTGTCTGTGTCTAGCATGCTCGTCAGCTGCGTTGGTGGGAACCATTTTGGTCCTTGGCGGCAAAAAGTATTACTACTACAATACAATAGAGTAGCAATTCAAACTTTCCTGGTTTTGAAATTTTCACTTCCTTCACAAACATCAGGGGGGAGGATATTCAAAAGATAACCATTCGCGGTACTACTAGTACAAGTACGAGTACTACTTAAGTGCTAGACAAGGGATTGGTTGATCTGGCCAGCAAAAAAACAAAAACGTCCCATCATATTGGATGCTCACCATTATGATCTGACCAGCCTTCCTACTCCGCACTACTCCACCTCCATACCCTAGGAAGAGGAAGCACCAAGCACACCCGCAGCAAGCTGGTTCGAAAGTGAGGAGCGCTCCTTTTTTCTGTGAAGCAAGTAGTACTCCCTCCTTCCCAAATTAGGACGCATATTACTTCTGGTCACAATCAAATTTAATATCGCCCAAAGTAGAGTAGGTCAGAATTTCCAAAGTTATCCCTCCGCACCCCTTCGTGCTGTGTATTAACTTCCACCCTCCACCACCTAGGCCTCACCCCTTCCCCACAAAATAGACGCGCTTACGGCCGCTCCTCATCACCAACATGCGCTAAGAATCTTTCCCTACATGTCGGTCTTCTTGAGACACACCGGTGGGCATGTCGATCCCACGGTAGTCCTTCTATCTCTAGCTCGATCTGGTTGGCATTTTATTGCCCTTTCAAATATGTAGTTTAATTTGTCCTCAATCTACATGGTCATAGTTTATTCTGCGCTGGATCTGTGTTCCTAAATACCTTCGGCAATTTTTGCTATCAATATGTTTGCTGAAACACATAGGCATATATTGTTTTTGTACTCCATCTATATGTTTCCTGCTTTTGTTTTAATAATAACCAACCTTGTATGTCATAATTAAACAGATGGGCAGATTTTGGAAAGAGATTGCTCCATTAGGCAGCGCTAAACGTATCCTTGATGTTCTACGATTTATGGGGTTTGTTAGAGCTCACTGTGACAACTCATAAGTACATTGCCCCTGCTGGTTGTGTGCGAGTCGTACGGTGCTGCCTCAAAGTATAGTGGAAGACCATATTTTTACATTTGGGATGCTAAGCACATATGTTAGATGGGTATTTCATGGTGACCATATGATCCTCCATATGAACCGGGGGAAGCACATCTTTATCATCAAGATAAAGTAGGGGAAGAAGATGTTGATCAACTAGATCAACTGACAGAGGCAGCTCCTGAGCATCTAGATCAACTTGGAGAAGGGAGAGGAGAGAAAAAGCACAAACTGCATGAAACATGTTTCATTTTTGGTAATACCGCTATGCCAGATGACAAGGTATATTTGTAGAACGACAAATGTTCAGGTTGTGTGTCTTTGATGTTTCTCTATAAACGTATCTGTTAATCTACTAATCGCAGAAGCAGACGACCGAAGAGGACTTTGTTGGTAATGATGATGACATGTTCATTGATGAGCCTGTACCTGAGGCTGTGGATCGGGTACACTGCTTCTGGATGGATTTGATGCAGGGTTGTTAATCATCAGGGGTGTACTTTTGGTGCCGTTTGGGTAGTCTCATGACTACTAGCCCAGCTGCAAAACTCTTGGGGTGTAGAGCTATCCCATGATTGGTTCGCTACTATCGTAGTTCTGTAATATGGACCTACCTTATTATGATTACTAGGCCTTTGTTAGCAGAACTGTAATTGGAAACTATTCCATATATTAGTATATACGGAGTATATGTGTGTTTGTGTGTGTTTCTAGTCTAAAATCCGAGATTATCACTTTATCAGTTCCTAAATTATTTTTGAGGCCCCAGCGCTGGTGCCCTATGCTGCAACTACCGTCGTCTTGTCCACTGCTCCGTGAGACAAATCAGTAATAGGGATAATAAGCTAGGATCAATTTGATTCGAAGAGGGGCGATTTCTCTATCCTTGGAGAGGAACCCGGGAGAACTAGTACAGGTACCAAGGGAAGTAGGAGGTTGGCTCGGTCAATTATCTCACCCACTTGATGTGGGACCTGCTTTAACTCACCCCTGACGTGGGTCCCGCTTGAAACAACTGTAGGCCACCACATGATAGATGGGATCAAAAATTTGTGATTCTCTCCCGGCAAAATGTTCCCGCCACTTTCACTTAAAAATACTTACTGTAGAAAAAAGTGTACTGCCCAGCCCTACTACTACTAGTACTACTACTCCCCTGCCCATGCCTTTCTACCGACGGCAAGACAAGAAACCATCACTAGCTAGCTCACATCCAGAAAGCAACCGTTGGAACTAGTGCAACCTCCGATTGGGGAGTTCTTGTTGAAATAGGTGGGTGTATTTGCTCACCTCGAAATCCGGCTTTGCTTAATTTGCTTCCGATTGGGCCGTTGGGGGTACTATTAGTACTAGGAGTAGTAGTATTCGGTATGCTTTAATTGTGGAGTTCTTGCTTATTGCTCACCTCGGAATCACCTAATCAGGATATGCTTCCTCTTCTCTAATCAATTGGGTCATTTGGGTGGGGTGGGGGTGGTGGTGGGGATAGGGGGTGGGGGTGGGGGGAGGTGGTACTGATTTCGTATGGATTCTGGATCAGGGCATGGCCACCGCTGTTCTAATTGGGGCATTTGGTCGGGTTCTATTTTGGTGTTCTACACTTCTGCAACCTTTAGTTGCTACTCGTAATGTGCAATTTATTTTGCGTCAGATTCTGTATGGAGAACTATGGGTCAGTGGCACGCACGGCCACTACGGACAAGGATGGTCCCCGTCAGTTCCCTTAAAAGTTGCCTAAAAAACGTAATGTAGCAGTATATTTGTTGCATTCTTCCATTCTTTCCAATGTTGAATGTGGTTCGCTGCAACCTGGATGTATTCCTCTGCTAAAAGTTGTCTCTGTCTGCATACTATTTTTGTGGAAGCCTCTGTGACACCATCTCTTCTTCAATTACTATAGCACGGTGGTACATACCTGCGAACATGTGGTGCTCCAGGTGCGGCAAACAGGATGGTACCCCCACATGCCGCAGGATCCAGTGAGTACCACTAGTCACCCAACAAGCACAACGCCACCAACCAGCTGGGAGGGCCCAGCTTAAATAGAAAGGTATTTGTTCTTTATAACCTTATTACCATGGTGCTTTCAGATTTAAGTATTACCCGCTTGGTGTCATGCATGCTTATCAGATGTTCAGAAACATATGTGTGATTTTATTAATTCTGGCACTGTGTTTATGTGAATCCAGATCTGGATCTTTCAGACTGTCTCATACAGTTAGTATATGACTACTATGTACTGTACTCCCTCTTTCCCAAGGCTTATTAGGCATATACTATATTTTTTTGAAAAGTCAAGCGACGGAAGGTTTGACTAAACTTTTGAAAAAAGTCAAAAACTATCAAGAACTATGATATTTTATACATACGACATGAATATATGTTTCATGATGTATCCAAGGATATATAATTCATATTATAATTTTTTTCTAAAAACATGGTCAAACTTTACCTAGTATTGAACTATTGAGCTCTTTTGCTATTTATGCAGATTGAAGGTGCTGCTGCGGAGGCTGAGGCTACTATAGAGGCTAGTAGATTTCGGATGCCTGCACCAAAAGAGGACATCCTCTACACAACGAGGAAGCGCCAACATGGTACCTAGGTGGGCAGTGACCTCTCTAAGAAGTGGGTATAATTTGGAAATCCACAATTTCACATGTTACGATTTTCCATGTTATTGTTACCAGCTAGTACTATATGTTTATGCTCATTAGAAGTTCATAAAAATAAAATCTGTTTGCTTTACAGACAATGGTTTTGTCTTATATTATTAGATTTACTTGCTCTTACATAATTTAACCTTTCCACTTAATTTCAATCAGTACCATGCACCAGCTGCTCAGCCCTTTCTGCTACCCTCCTCTTGTCAAGCTTGTGGATTGAAAGGGGGCCCCTGTATGCCATTACAGAGGGATGAAAAATTATGCATGGCCACCCTTCGCAAAGGGTACCCTTGGTATCAGGTATGGATTCCAAGTTGTTTAGACCGACTTGATGTAAGATCTTGTATCTCACTTTTTTTGCTATCGCCTTACTTCTCTATCAATTTTGTCATGAAGGTTGTCCCTTGTGTCGCTTGCCCCATTATAAACAAGATGTTCGGAAACGACAAGTTTCTAACTCTGTATAGCAAGGGCCCTAAAGGCATACGGCAACTATATGATGTCGATGTCTCCCAAACGATGGCCACCACCTATTTGGGTGGCCGAGGTTGCTCCAAGTATGTCCATGAGAATGGTCTAAAGCAGGGGGACACGGTATCATTCTATTTTAGCAAGCCTGGGCAGATACTTGCACGCCATCGTACACCTGTTGACCGAAGGACCAAGAATAGAGGTAGTACTAATTAATTTGATTTTGTACTCATCACAACCTCTAATGATTTTCTTGCGACTAACTGTTCTGCACCATTGTCTTTACTCATCATATGACCCTAACCACTTTTGCAGTCCGCTTCCCCTTATGTACCACCAAGAAGGGTGCCAGCATCAAGCTGCTGGCACTGGCACCAGCACCGGCCCCAGTTCCTGCAACAACACATGTTGACCTCATTAGGAGAAAGAATAGAGATAGTAAGTTAATTTGCTTGTATACTCTCATCTCTGTCTAGGAGTTACTGTTGTATAAGAAAACCATTTTGCTTATCCACATCTCATATGCCTCTTTAACCACTCCTGTAGTCCCCTTACCTAACCCTCAGAAGGTAACCAGCACCAAGCTGCTAGCACCCCCAACGACACTGGCCCTAGTTTCTTCTCCGGCACCTGTTGACCTAAGGAGAAAGAATGGAGGTAGTAACTTAATTTGCTTGTATACTCATCATATCCTCTGATCACTATCTTGTGAGTAACTGTTGTATAAGAGACTATTTTGCTTGTACACTTCTCATCTGCCACTACCATCCCTGTAGTCAGCTTAGCTACCCCTCATAAGGAATCTAGCATCAAGCTATTGGCACCGACACCGGTTCTGGGCCTTCTGGCTCCTGCACCAGCCCCTCTATAATTAGTGGCACCATCTCCTGCACTAGCACCAGCCCCAGCATAGGCACCGACAGAAGCTCCTTCATCACCCCGGGCAGCACCTTGTCAGACCATATCCTACACATGTGTCATCACAAGGTCGCACCAGATTATGTTTGTGAGTATATGGCGGCAGATAAACACTACAAGGAATCTGGCTATATATGACCCTCAATTTTCGTCACAAAATCGTCACAATAGTCCGTTTATGACGATTCTATGACGATTTTGAGATCGTCGAAAGTTCAGCGTCGCTAATAAACTATAATGACGATTTCAGTGAAATCGTCATAACCTTCTATGACGATATTGGATCGTCATAACCTCTATGACGATTCAATATCGTCACGAGCAATGAGGCCTAACCACGTCAGATCATACGTGGACGGTATGATGTGGCACACAATTAGCCCGATCCATTTCTGGCCTTTGTATGGGCCAAGCCCAATAATTCAATTTGTTAATGTTTTTTATATCAATTCTGGCCAGCAATATGGGCCAGGCCCAACATGTAGGCCTTTTTATTTTCTGGTCTTGGCCCTTTACAGGAATTTCTTTTTTTATTTTTGACATTTCATTTCTTTTCATTTTCAAACTTTTATTTGCAGCAAGTCCCACATGTCAGTTTTATTTTTCATAGGTCCGACTTGTTAATCTCCCACGATTTTACAGTAATTGCTCAACTAATAATTTAATCATAAATGCAAGAATACACGAAATTCTTCCCACAATAGCCATAGTTGAGTCGATTACAATAGTTTCACGGTTCAAATCACGTACTATATACAATAAATATGCCAGCGCTAACACTACAAATCACAAACTATACAACAAAATCCCAGCACTCTCACACACTTCAAATGAGAATAGTTGATTACAATAGTTTCATGGTTACAATAATATAAGACAACTTTCTTCCTGTTAGGCTCCAGTACTTGAGCACCGCTAGATCATACGCCCACGCCACCTTCTCCATGTCATACTCACCTGGCCAAATTAACAAGTTCTATATCAGTACTGGTACCACCGTCTGATTACAAAAGCATGTATTGGTACTGACTGAATATACCAGGTAGGACCCACAAGCAAAAGGTTCAGCAAAGTACAGTTACACATGCAAGAATACTTAATTAGTTAGCAAACTACTTCAGTGATCACATTACAACAGTAAAAAAGAATACCAATGTTAGTTTTTGGACCATAGAAAGCACCATCTCGTTCATTGATCTACACATAGACATCCAAGTACTCACATGCAAGCACACCAAATATTCTAGTCCCAGTAGTTTGTTACAACATACATCTAAGAACAATGGAAAATACCATATTCCGGCAAAAGGTTTAGCAAAGTACAGTTACACATGCAAAGTATATTTACACATGCAAGAACACTTAATTAGTTAGCAAACTACTTATGTGATCACATTAGAACAGTAAATATTCTAACCTAGGTACAACAGAATTGGTTGAGTATAGTGGTACTTCTAAAAAGTTACCAGGTGATGGGGGAATATAAGAATACATTTAGCTATCAAGTATACAAGAAGCAAGCCAATAAATAGCACACCATAGACAAGTCAGACATGCATGAATTAATAGAATTATGGTACTAATAGCTCCTAAATAGACCAATTGCTAGTTGTAGGCATAAATTGGCAATCATATGAGTCTTTTCTTTGCAATCATAGATCCACAAATAATAATATCAGGTAGCACCGATGGTGATTTTTCAAAACATCACTGATCAAGCAGGTTGGCCTAAGATGATCAAGCAGGCAATCAATTACAGAAGTAAACAAGGACCAAACTTTAAATCGTAGTACAGTCACTTATCAATCAATCCAATCCAGTAAGAGATGGGAGAGAGGGATACCTATTTTGATTTAGAGGGTCTTGTGAGCGTGACCTTCTTGAAGGGATTGGCCCTAACGAACCATGGGTCAGACGCGCTGGGATCCCGGAGCTTGTCCGGGTCAGTGAGCATGACCTCCGCATCCTCTTCGAATTGGTGCGGCCAACATCGTGAACAATGGAGACGGCCATCAGGTCAAGGCAGAACCTATTCTCGAAAGAGATCTGCTCATGCAATAACATCTCGAACGGGATCCGACAAGCCAGTACAGTATCAGCAAGTGAAGGTGGATTCGATGTGGTTAGTTTGTTGGTTAGAGGAGACCATACCTCTCTAGAAGATCTAGAGCAGAGTGTGCGACGAGCAGGTCGACGAAGACGCGGGGAGGGCTAGCGGCGAGTCTAGGGAAGCGCCACAACATCGTCCTTGATGCCAGTCAGAAAGCCCGATGCAAGTGTTCATAGAGGTTGTCCGTGGGGTGCTCTTCCACGAGGAGGGCGGCCAATGCTCCTCATACATGCAGGGGAGGAGGAGATGGCCGCCGCTGCTCGCGATCGTCTGTGCTCTATGGAAGCCGGGGCTTGGTGCAGAGAGATGAGCGGTGGCGCTGCGGATTCGTGAGAGGAAATACGACTCTAGGGAGGAAGGGGCGCAAGTGGAGGAGATCTGGAGGGCGGAGGCGAGGCGGTGGTGGCGGCGCTGTAGAGGGAAGGCGAGAGGGTGGCGATTAGGGTTTGGGGAGCGGAGGCAAGAGGGTGGCAATTATGGATTGTGTGGAGGGGAGCGGATTGGGGTTGGGTGGCATCGACAACTTGTCCAAAATACCCCTGGATATTTGTGCGATGATGTACTTGATTTATGGGTGTTCTGGTCATTTCAATGCAAAATTTGGAGGAAGTCGAGGGGAGGTAGGAGAAATTTCGTATGTTTGATGAGAGCAAGTGGACGGCTAAGATCTGTGGCAGGGGGTGATCCGTGGGTAGTCTATCTGTGTCCTCTAATTGGCTGGCTCCATTCTATAGGAAAATGACCAATGATATCTCCAAAATCACGTCATAATTCATGATAATGATCCCACATTTCGCACACATGTGTATCTTGGGGTGGAGAACAAAGTTGCAGGAGGAAATTTTCCTTTTCTTCACGTGGAAAAGCATTTTCTATTTTTTGAGTGCCAAAATTGGGGCATTTTGTGAAGCAACACCGAATGTTCGATTCAAAAATGCTACCATACCATTTTTAAAAACTACTAGACCACCTTACATGTACAATGTCCCAATCGGGGATTTTAAAACCTTTTCGTCCACCCCCCGGTGAAAAAGAAAAATTCCTGCCGAATCGGCAGGAAATGGGTCTGGTTTGAACTAAAGGTACATGATCTGGTGCTCATGATTTTTTGCAAAAATCATTTTTAGGCTCACAATATGATGTTTCTTCAGAGATCCAATGCAAGTTTAGCGAGGATCATCCCTATCTTCATGCCCGTCGTTTTGACCATAGTTTGAAATAGAATTTTTTTGAAATGGGCATAAGAAATTCAAAAAACGGTTCGAACAATGTAAATCCTTCGTGTGGCGTCATGCTATGTGATATAATTTCAAGGAAAAATACCAATTTTGGTATATTGATTGCATCTCGAAAAAACCTTCACAGAAATGACCTATCATGTTCGAGGTTTCATGGCTTTCAGGCCAAACGACCAATGTTATGGCTAGATTCGCAATATAAGTTGTGATAATGATCCCATATTGTGCACACATGTGTATCTTGGGACGGCGAACAATGTTATAGGAGGAAGTTTTCCTTTTTGTCGCACGGAAAAGCCATTTTCTATTTTTCGACACCCAAAATCAGGGCGTTTTGTGAGGGAACACTAAATGTTCGATTCAAAAATGTTACCATCCTATTTTTCAAAAATACTAGACCATTTTACATGTACAATGTCCCAACCGGAGATTTTAAAACCTTTCCGTCCACCCCTGGTGAAAAAGACAAATTCCTGCCGAATCGGTAGGAAGTGGGTCCGGTTTGAACTACACGTACATCATTTTTTAGGCTCACAATATGATGTTTCTTCATATATCCAATGCAATTTTAGCAAGGATCATCCCATATCTTCATGCCCGTCGTTTTGACCATAGTTTGAAATAGATTTTTTTTAAAACGGGCATAAGAAATTCAAAAACGGTCCGAACAATGTAAATCCTTCGCGTGCCGTCATGCTATGTGATATGGTTGCAAGGAAAAATACCAAACTTGGTATATTGATTGCATCTCCAAAAAACCTTCACGGAAATGACCTATCATGTTCGAGGTTTCATGGCTTTTAGGCCAAACGACCAATGTTATGGCTAGATTTGTGGTATCGTTTGTGATAATGATCCCATATTGTGCACGCATTTGTATTTTGGAACGGCGAATAATGTTGCAGGAGGAAGTTTTCCTTTTCGTCGCACGGAAAAGCCATTTTCTATTTTTCGAGTGCCAAAATCGGGGCGTGTTGTGAAGGAACACCAAATGTTCGATTCAAAAATGCTACCACCCCATTTAAAAAAATACTAGACCATTTTACATGTACAATATCCCAACCAGAGATTTTAAAACCTTTCTGTCCACCCCTGGTGAAAAAGACAAATTCCTACCGAATCGGTAGGAAGTGGGTCCGGTTTGAACTACAGGTACATGATCTGTTGCTCATGATTTTTTACAAAAATCATTTTTAGGCTCACAATATGATGTTTCTTTAGGGATCCAATGCAAGTTTAGCGAGGATCATCCCCTATCTTCATGCCCGTCGTTTTGACCATAATTCGAAATAGATTTTTTTTGAAACGGGCATAAGAAATTCAAAAACGGTCCGATCAATGTAAATCCATCGCGTGGCGTCATGCTATGTGATATAGTTACAAGGAAAAATATCAAATTTGGTATATTGATTGCATCTCGAAAAAACCTTCACAGAAATGACCTATCATGTTCGAGGTTTAATGACTTGCAAGCCAAAAGACCAATGCTCTGGCCAGAATCACGACATAGTTTATTATAATGATCCCATATTGTGCATGCATATGCATCTTGGGACTGCGGACAATGCAGGAGGAAGTTTTCCTCTTCGCCGCACGTAAAAGCCATTTTCTATTTTTTGAGCGCCAAAATCGCGGTGTTTTGTGAAGCAACACCAAATATTCAATTCAAAAATGCTACCACCCTATTTTTCAAAAATACTAGACCACCTTACATGAATAATGTCCTAATCAGGGATTTTAAAATCTATTTATCCACTCCTGAAGAAAAAGACGAATTCCTGCCGAATCGTTAGGAAGTGGGTCAGATTTAAACTACAGGTACATGATCTGATGCTTGTGATTTTTTGTAAAATAATTTTTGGACTCATAATATCATGTTTCTTCAGAGATCCAATGCAATTTTAGCGAGGCTCGGCCCTGAGCTAAGAACCTCCGTGCCCGCTATTTTGACCATAGTTTGGAACGGGCATAAAATATTCAAAAATGATCCGGACGATGTAAAACCTTCACGTGGCATCATATTATGTGACGTAGTTGAAAGGAAAAATACCAAACTTGGTATATTGTTTGAATCTCGGAAAAACCTTCACAAAAATGACCTATCATGTTCATGGTTTCATGGCTTTCAAGCCAAACGACCACTGTTATGACCAGAATCACGGCACAGTTTGTGATAATGTGTCCATATTATGCATACACATGCATCTTGGGATGTCAAACAATGTTGCAGGAGGAAGTTTTCCTTTTTATCGCATGAAAAAGGTATTTTCTATTTTTCGAGTGTCAAAATCTGGGCATTTTGTGAGGCAACACCAAATGGTCAATTCAAAAAATGCTACAATACTATTTTTTAGAAAATACTAGACCATCTTATATGAATAATGTCCCATCTAGGAATTTTAAAACCTTTTCATCCACCCATAGTAAAAAAGACAAATTCCTGCCGAATTGGTAGGAAGTGGGTCATTTTTAAACTATAGGTACATGATCTAATGCTCATGATTTTTTGCAAAAATTATTTTTAGGCTCACAATATGATATTTTATCATAGACCCTATGTTGTAGGAGTAAGTTTCCTAGTAGAACACCTAGATGAGAACGGTCACTCTCGCCGTATTGAAATTATAATATTATCCCTACTATGAACCAACGTGGGATTAGTAAATCTTGTAATTTTAAATAATTAAATTATTGATAATTATCACCCTAAGATGATCTACTGAATTTTATAAAAATTTCGAGATAAAAATCAATTCTTTTGGACTTCATATGAAAAAGATACAGAAAAACTAAGAAAATTTTAAATGGAAAAGATGAAAATAAAACAACAGACGTAATCTTTTGGACCTAATCTATCGCGCTCAAGGTAAGGTGGGCTGGACCTAATCTACCGGATCTCGCCTCCCTTCCCAGAAACCGCAGAATCGGCCCAGGCCCATTACTTGGTCTATTATTATAAAGTTTGGTTGTTTGTGCTTGGTCTTGGTCGTTGGTTCGAACCCCGGCTTCCTTCTTTTTGTGGAAATAAATGCCCGGCCACGTGAATCTGGTTATGAAGTCTAGTAGTACCTACTGGTACGTCAATTATGTGATGGTGCAGTGGCAAACCTCGTTTGAGCGCACGCGGGGTCGCGGGGTCGAACACTTACATGTTCATTTTGCTGACATGAACGCCCGGCCAACATAGTGTCAGGTAAGTAGAGATATTGACACATGGACTATAACGTGTAGTCAAGAACGGATAAATAGACATGTCACGTAAACATAATTGTTGATATGACCACCTAGTCAATTCAACCTATTATATTTTAGATGATATGACGATTTAAATTGGTTATAATGGAGTATAAATAAGACTAAGTTGTATCGTGTAGATTATGACGTTTTAATATGATAAAATTATGACATTTTGACACAAAACGTTGTAATTCTATAAGGTTTTAACCTCTTCAGACAGCCTATGACCATCTTGTGTGAAATCGTCATAGAGCTATGACTCAGAAATTGTCTAAGAGTGCCACAAAGCAACTCCACGCCCGACGAAAGGGCACAATAGTCTTCACGATGCAGAGCGAAGGATTGTGAATCAAGGGACACTAAGCCATTAACTCGACTGATGGGCGCTTGGCAGCTACTTCTAGGTGGACCAAGTTCCAGAAAGCAGCCAAACTTACTATTGGAAGAACGATCAAGGTCGATGTATATGGCTGCCCTGAATGCCGCATGTTGTTCATGAACTTCCTAGTTGTCTAGCTCTTGGCCATGTGGCATCCCGCTAAAACCACTACTAGAAAATCGCGGTGTTTTTGGTGCATTGCATTATCATGACTGTATGCTCATGTCATCATGCCACATTGCATTTGAGCATCGTCATCATCATGCATATGTTTGTCTGAAACTATTTCTCGAAAAGCCTATTTTGTTTTCTAAATACCCCGCCTTTATTTCATATCAAAACACCGGGCCTCTTCCGGGTATTTTGTTTTGTCTAAAAATAGTTTACAAAAGGATTTTAAAAATAAAAATAAATAATAAAACTATTTTTCGGACCGGGGAGGCAGCCTAGCCGTTAGGCCAGGCCACCTACAACCCGGCCCATCTAAAACCAAACCCTATCCTAACCGGCCACCCTAATCCTACCCAACTCCCTCCTGCCCCGCCGCCACACCCCTCATGTCATCTCGTTTCCCGCCCAGCTGCCAATTCCCATCACCTGGCCCCTACTCCACCGATCCCAGCCCGCCACCTGCCCCCCGGGTCCTACCCTGCAAGACAGACCCGTCCCCAGGCGTCTTTCTCCCTGCCGACAACCTCCCTCCCTCTGGCCCCACCTCCTTTTTCCCTTTGTCTTGCGTAGCCCACCACTCCTCCCTTGATCGGCCACCAACCATGTGACAACTCCTCCCACCCGCAGCCTTCCTCCACCCTCCACCTCACCCCACCCAATCCGTGCGCGCCACCTCACCCCCACTGGCCCCACTCCCCAGCACTCTCCCGCCCACCTGCATGTCTCCCAACTCCACCTGTCCTCTCCTCGGCCCCACAACCCCACCCGCTCCCCGCACGCGCGTCTTCCCCCGTGACCCAGCCTCTCCTCTCCATGTGATCGCCCGAGCCCCGCCCGCCGCTTCCCTTCGCTCCCCGCGTCGGCCTCCCTCACCTCTCCGCCTTCGCTAACCTGGCTGGCCGCCTCCTCGCCGTGCCTGTCTTCTCACTTGGCGCCCTGCAGCGCCCGGCCTCCTCTACCTCCAGAAGGCCGCCTTTGCGCTCCTCTCTAGCCGATGCTGACTGCAACGCCTCCAAGTTCGTTGGAGCCACGTCCTCCCGAGCCCGCTGCCGCCTCAAATCGCAAACCAGGCCGCCACTCGACGTTCTCCTCCCGAGCCCCAGCGCCAGGCCCTGAGGTCCCCGTCCCTGCTGCCAGCGTGCTTCAAGGCCAAGTCCCGCCGAGACCGATGAGCCCTTCCTCGACCCGGCCACCGCCATCGGCAGCAAGCTCCGTCCACGGCCTCCTCGGCCCTTCCTCGTTGTTGTATGCCTCCACCGCCCCTGTCCTCCTGTGCGTAGGCCACCTGCATCACCCTCTGCGCCGAGTCTACGAAGATCACCATGCGCACGCCTCCTCGCTGCTTCTAGTTCTCTGCCGCTGTGCGGATGCACTTATGGCTGCTTGGTTCCTAGTGTGATGTTGGTGCTGCTGCTTTTGCCAATATGTTATGGCTTTGGCATCGATAAGACGGAGGACATCGGCAAGACAGAGCAGATGTTCGACAAGATCTCCTTCACGGTGCTAACAACAAGATGCCTTTGTGAGACCGTCCCGAAGCCATCCTTTCGACAAGATCTCCGGTACCTGTAGGACTATGCAAGAGTTCAGCATCGTCACCCGAAAACTCCAAGAAGGACACCAAGTTCTTCATCCCGAGCCCGAAGCCGAGAACCCCGACAAGATCTTCCGAGTGCCAACGGCGCGGGCGAGCAGTACCCCTAGGAATCCGACATGGTGCGACAAGTACTTCTACCCGAGCATAAGACCGGTCGGAAACACCAAGATCTCCAATCGGAATCCGAGAACGCCGAGACCCTGGTACGCCAAGTTCTTCCCCCGGATCCGAAGACCACAGATGCGACAAGTACTTCTTCCCAGATGCGATGCCCGAGAACCCGGACACCAAGGTCGCTGACACGGAACGCCAAGTTCTTCATCCCGAACGCCAAGACCGACCCGGTATGCGGACCCGACAAGATCTTCGAGGCAACAAGATTGACACCGACCAGGGCGAATCCGATGAGCCGCCGACACTGAACCAAGTCCTTCTTCTCGGAACGCCAAGCTCTCCTTCCGTTGTCCGAGAATGATCCCGTCGAACCAAACCCCAGATCCGGACCCTGAGACCCGACCCCGAACCCCTGGAACCCAAGATCTTCCGAACCCAGATGTGTGACCCTAAGCCCCTATTTTTATAATATGACATATACCTGTCGCATATTAAATTGTTCGTGCATGCATACTTGTCTCTGGTTTGGGGGCATTATCCCGATTCACCTCATAATTAAGTATGGAGTCCATATGCGGGATATTGTTGTCTTATTCCGGACTCCATTTAAATTTGCATAGCGAACCGATGCCATGTTTTGCCTTGTTAAGACAACATTTAAATTGCGGGGGTTCTAAATAACTTGGACCGTGTAATTAATTATCGGGACCCCAGTTCCGCTTAATATCGCCTAATTTCACCGCATCTGTGCCATGCCATGCATCATATCACAAGCATTCCGGATCTTCTGCCATAGTATTAAATATTGCATCTGGTGTTTCTTTTAGTGCTTTGCTTCTTCGCGGATTAGGCCGATGAGTTGATGTGAGTATCGACAAGTTCTCTGGATATGAACCTTCGGCAGTGTTTCCAGGCGAGCATCTCCCCCTTTCTACCTATTTTGCTTTTATAGTCTTTATTTCCTCCTGTTGATCTATTGCTATCCGTGTTGTGATGCTTTAGTTTCCGTGCACCATTTATACTCCTTGCAGCCTCTATATTGCCATGGACACATCCTATTGCCTGTTGTTTGATAGATAGTCAGCCTTGCGAGTCGTAGTTGCTTGCTTAAGTGTTGATTCGCGTCGTTGTCGTTTCATCGTTGACGGCAAGTTGACACATGATAAATGGTGGAGATGATCATGTCTTTAATTACAACTATTAAATTGCTGAGATAACTAATGAAAGAGGCACCGGTGGATAATATATGTTATTTGGTTTTTCATGCCCACTTGTGTCCCGTAGGCCCCGAGTACTTGATACCTGTTCCTTGACTATTCTCACTATCCACATCCAGGAGAGTCTATGAATCCCCCTTAGCCAGAGCTTGATTCATTTCTTATTTCTTGGGGCCACAAACTAGTTTGGGGCTTTATTACTATCATGTACTTATGCCATGCTTTACTGCTTATTTACGATTGTGCGTGGAGCACCTGTACTGTTTAGGATCGTGACACGTTTTCGCTGTATCGACAAGCCCAGTCACACTTTCGGGTTCCCAGTCGTTTACAGCCGTCCACACAAACCTTGGGTCCGTCTCGGAGCCAGCCAACTTCGTTGTGGGTAGCTTAATGGGGTGGCCCCCTGAAATAATTTATGAATCATGTGATTGCTTTGTCGTGAAAGCCTCGTTGGGTTTTGATTTGATTTTTCCGAGGTTGATCGTGTGTGTGTTGCTATTTGTGCACCCCTGCAGGGTAAATCTTTCTGAAAGCCGTGTCCATAGTTATGGACGACTTGGAGCACAGTATCTCGATCATAGACAAGCATAACTAAAGTAGCGCTATAAATTTGACTAGTAATCAGCTTTACTATAATGGAATGGATAATAAAAGTGCCAACAAGTGCTGGGTTTGGGATGACACATGCTAATTGTATCTGACTAGTAAGTGCTGCAACTATAACAGAATGAATAAAAATGCCAACTGTGTGAGTTCCTCGGTTTGACTTCCTCGTTTGGTCTTGAGGGGGAATACCAGGATGGGTATGATTGGTGTTAGTATCAGGTGGTTCCGAATAGGTCTTTCTTATCCCTCTCTAATAGGCGACAATTAATCGAGTCTCTATAGGTTGTTTAGTACTGCTGCACTGCCGCTTCAGTCCACCATACCTATGTAGGCGAGAGCCGCCGAATTCTAGCCTAGCTGTGTACTGGCCTCAGTACTGAAAGCTCCTCTTTTTCCTTTGCCCTTTGTCGGCACCCCTTTTGTTTTAGCAGGTGTGAGATCGACGTCGTTAGCAGGGTTACCCTTCCGGCTTGGCCTGGGCAGGGTTATGGACGCCATTGGTTATTCTTCAGGGCTCTTAGCCCCATTTGCTTCTTATCCGTACTCGGATGTTGTATCAATTTCAAGGTGATTTGGATCTTTGTAGTGTATCTCTGTATTCTTCGCTCTTGGAGTCGTGTTGTATATATATATATATGTTCTGTGGGTCCCATCGAGGACTGTTGTGTAATGGTATTACTTTGTTTTCCACCCGCACGAAAGTGCCTGGTGGGCGTCCTTGAATCGTTTCTATGCGAGTTTGGTGGAAAGGGCTAAAACTTGCATAGGGCCAATTCGAGGGTGTTACAGAGTGGTATCAGAGCTCAGCAGTTGCGATACCCCACAAGTCCAGCCTGTAGGATAACCTAGCTAACGGCCGAGGTAGAGTGTCAAAACTATTTTTAAAAATCGGTTGGATAGATCTGATTAGGTCTGCTTTTACTCCTTACCCCTCTGCTATTCTCCTCTTACCTCTGCGTGATTTGAATCTGCTCTCTTCCCTTTCTTCGAGTCCAGGAATTCTCGTGATTGGGTTCCCGTCGTACCTTCAGGGTTTCGCTTCCTCTTTTGGTAACGGTGTTTCTACATCCGGTCTTCGTGCTATCCGAGGAATCCTTCATCTGTTGGAATTCTCTTTGTTGCCTTTCGGTGGATTCAACGTGAATACATCAGCTATGCCAGATCCGATGCAGAGTCTGCATCACTCTTTTGTTCCCGAACCTCGCTTGTCCAGATCTTCAGTCTGATTCTGAGAGTTGGTTGCATAATTCTCCGATTCGTGTGCAGAGTAATGGTTTGGGTGCGCGATGGACTGATCACCATCCGACTACTCTTATCATTCGCTTTTGTATATTGAATAGGTGGATCCAGCAATTTTACTCCATCCACGGAAGCTAGAGGTGGCTTTATTTGTTGATGCCTTTACCTTCCTCCTTTGTTTATTCGGAGTGTTCTCCCGACGATCATGTACAATGGCCCTTGTTAGTGGTGTCACGAGGATCTATATGAAGCGAGAAGATTCCGATCGCCGACCTTCTTCCCGGTACCATGAGGCGGATCTCGAGGGCGAGATCCCTTGTTAGTGGTGTCGAATTGTGGCATCCCGCTAAAACCACTAGTAGAAAATCGCGGTGTTTTTGGTGCATTGCATCATCATGACTGCATGCTCATGTCATCATGCCACATTGCATTTGAGCATCGTCATCATCATGCATATGTTTGTCTGAAACTATTTCTCGAAAAGCCTATTTTGTTTTCTAAATACCCCGCCTTTATTTCAAATCAAAACACCGGGCCTCTTCCGGGTATTTTGTTTTGTCTAACAACAGCTTACAAAAGGATTTTAAAAATAAAAATAAATAATAAAACTATTTTTCGGACCTGGGAGGCAGCCCCGCCGTTAGGCCAGGCCACCTACAACCCGGCCCATCTAAAACCAAACCCTATCCTAACCGGACACCCTAATCCTACCCAACTCCCTCCTGCCCCGCCGCCACACTCCCTCCTCTCATCTCGTTTCCCGCCCAGCTGCCAACTCCCATCACCTGCCCCTCCTCCACCGATCCCAGCCCGCCACCTGCCCCCCGGGTCCCACCCTGCAGGAGAGACCCGTCCCCAGGCATCTTTCTCCCTGCCGACAACCTCCCTCCCTCTGGCCCCACCTCCTTTTTCCCGCATGTGCGCGCAGCCCACCACCACTACCGCCCAGCCGGCCACCAACCGCGCGTAGACAACTCCTCCCACCCGCAGCCTTCCTCCACCCTCCACCTCACCCCACCCAATCCGTGCGCGCCACCTCACCCCCACTGGCCCCACTCCCCAGCTCTCTCCCGCCCACCTGCATGTCTCCCAACTCCACCTGTCCTCTCCTCGGCCCCACAACCCCACCCGCTCCCCGCACGCGCGTCTTCCCCCGTGACCCGCACCTCCCTCTCCTCGCGCGGTCGCCCGAGCCCGCATCCCCGCCGCCGCCCTCTGCTCCCCGCATCGGCCTCCCTCCGTCCTCTCCCCTTCGCCAACCGCCGTCGACCGCGCCTCCTCGCCGTGACCCTGTCTTCTCCGCCCGACGCCCTACCCGACCCCGGCCGCACATCCTCTACCTCGCCGGCCGCCCTGCTGCTCTGTCCTCTGACACGGCGCCTCTCCGCTGCGCCCCTTCGTCTGCTCTGTCTGCCGTCGGCAGGACCCGCGTGCCTCGTCTCGCGGCCCCGTCCTGCAAGCCGAAGCCGCCAGCGCCCGCCGTCCCGCCTCTGCTCCGCGAGAAGCGTCACCGCGCCCTCCTCTCCCCGGCGGCGCCTCCTCCCGTCGATCGCAACCCCGCCTCCAAGTTCGTCGGAGCCCCGTCCTCCCCGAGCCCCGTCGTCGCATCCGTCTGCGAACCAGGTGCCGCCACCTCGACGTTCTCCTCCCCGAGCCCCGCGCCCTGCCGTGGCCCTGAGGTCCCTGTCCCCGTCGCCAGGCGTGCTCGTGCGCAAGTCCCGCCGAGACCGATGAGCCCTTCCTCGACCCGGCCACCGCCATCGGCAGCAAGCTCCGTCCACGGCCTCCTCGGCCCTTCCTCGTTGTTGTATGCCTCCGCCGCCACTGTCCTCCTGTGCGTAGGCCACCTGCATCACCCTCTGCGCCGAGTCTACCAAGATCGCCATGCGCACGCCTCCTCGCTGCTTCTAGTTCTCTGCCGCCGTGCGGATGCGCTTGTGGCTGGTTGGTTCCTAGTGTGACGTTGGTGCTGCTGCTTTTGCCAATCTGTTATGGCTTTTTTGGCATCGATAAGACGGAGGACATCGGCAAGACGGAGCAGATGTTCGACAAGATCTACTTCACGGTGCTAACAACAAGATGCCTCTGTGAGACCGTCCTGAAGCCATCCTTTCGACAAGATCTCCGGTACTTGTAGGGCTATGCAAGAGTTCGGCATCGTCACCCGAAAACTCCAAGAAGGACACCAAGTTCTTCATCCCGAGCCCAAAGCCGAGAACCCCGACAAGATCTTCCGAGTGCCAACGACGCGGGCTAGAAGTACCCCTAGGACTCCGACATGGTGCGACAAGTACTTCTACCCGAGCATAAGACCGGTCGGAAACACCAAGATCTCCAATCAGAATCCGAGAATGCCGAGACCCTGGAACGCCAAGTTCTTCCCCCGGATCCGAAGACCACAGATGCGACTAGTACTTCTTCTCGGATGCGATGCCCGAGAACCCAGACGCCAAGGTCGCCGACACGGAACGCCAAGTTCTTCATCCCGAACGCCAAGACCGACCCGGTATGCGGACCCGACAAGATCTTCGAGGCGACAAGATCGACACCGACCAGGGAGAATCCGATGAGCTGCCGACGCCGAACCAAGTCCTTCTTCACGGAACGCCAAGCTCTCCTTCTGTTGTCCGAGAACGATCCCGTCGAACCGAACCCCAGATCCGTACCCTGAGACCCGACCCCGAACCCCCAGAACCCAAGATCTTCCGAACCTAGATGTGTGACCCTAAGCCCCTACTTTTATAATATGACATATACCTGTCGCATATTAAATTGTTCACGCATGCATACTTGTCTGTGGTTTGGGGGCATTATGCCGATTCACCTCATAATTAAGTATGGAGTCCATATGCGGGATATTGTTGTCTTATTCCGGACTCCATTTAAATTTGCATAGCGAACCAATGCCATGTTTTGCCTTGTTAAGACAACATTTAAATTGTGGGGGTTCTAAATAACTTGGACCGTGTAATTAATTGTCGGGACCCTAGTTCCACTTAATATCGCCTAATTGCACCGCATCTGTGCCATGCCATGCATCATATCATAAGCATTCCGGATCTTCTTCCATAGTATTAAATATTGCATCCGGTGTTTCTTTTAGTGCTTTGCTTCTTCGCGGATTAGGCCGATGAGTTGATGCGAGTATCGACAAGTTCTCCGGATATGAACCTTCGGCAGTGTTTCCCAGGCGAGCATCTCCCCCTTTCTACCTATTTTGCTTTTATAGTCTTTATTTCCTCTTGTTGATCTATTGTTATCTGTGTTGCGATGCTTTAGTTTCCGTGCACCATTTATACTCCTTGCAGCCTCTATATTGCCATGAACACATCCTATTGCCTGTTGTTTGATAGATCGTCAGCCTTGCGAGTCGTAGTTGCTTGCTTAAGTGTTGCTTCGCGTTGTTGTCGTTTCACCGTTGATGGCAAGTTGACACATGATAAATGGTGGAGATGCTTAATGGTGGAGATGATCATGTCTTTAATTACAACTATTAAATTGCTAGGATAACTAATGAAAGAGGCACCGGTGGGCAATATATGTTATTTGGTTTTTCATGCCCACTTGTGTCCCGTAGGTCCCGAGTACTTGATACCTGTTCCTTGACTATTCGCACTATCCTCATTCGGGAGAGTCTATGAATCCCCCTTAGCCAGAGCTTGATTCATTTCTTATTTCTTGGGGCCACAAACTAGTTTGGGGCTTTATTACTATCCTGTACTTATGCCATGCTTTACTGCTTTATTTACGATTGTGCGTGGAGCACCTGTACTGTTTAGGATCGTGACACGTTTTCGCTGTATCGACAAGCCTAGTCACACTTTCAGGTTCCCAGTCATTTACAGCCGTCCACACAAACCTTGGGTCCATCTCAGAGCCGGCCAACTTCGTTGCGGGTAGCTTAATGGGGTGGCCCTCTGAAATAATTTATGAATCCTGTGATTGCTTTGTCGTGAAAGCCTCGTTGGGTTTTGATTTGGTTTTTCCGAGGTTGATCGTGTGTGTGTTGCTATTTGTGCACCCCTGCAGGGTAAATCTTTCTGAAAGCCGTGCCCGCGGTTATGGACGACTTGGAGCACAGTATCTCGATCATAGACAAGCATAACTAAAGTAGGCTATAAATTTGACTTAATATGTGACTAGTAATCAGCTTCACTATAATTGAATGGATAATAAAAGTGCCAACAACTGCTGGGTTTGGGATGTCACATGCTAATTGTATCTGACTAGTAAGTGTTGCAACTATAACAGAATGAATAAAAATGCCAATTGTGTGAGTTCCTCGGTTTGACTTCCTCGTTTGGTCTCGAGGGGGAATACCAGGATGGGTATGATTGGTGTTAGTATCAGGTGGTTCCGAATAGGTCTTTCTTATCCCTCTCTAATAGCCGACAGTTAATCGAGTCTCTATAGGTTGTTTAGTACTGCTGCGCTGCCGCTTCAGTCCACCATACCTATGTACGCGAGAGCCGCCGAATTCTAGCCTCGCCGTGCCTCAAGATCGACGCCTCCTTTTTCCTTTGCCCTTTGTCGGCACCCCTTTTGTTTTAGCAGGTGTGAGATCGACGTCGTTAGCAGGGTTACCCTTCCGGCTTGGCCTAGGCAGGGTTATGGACGCCATTGGTTATTCTTCAGGGCTCTTAACCCCATTTGCTTCTTCTCCGTACTCGGATGTTGTATCGATTTCAAGGTGATTTGGATCTTTGTAGTGTATCTCTGTATTCTTGGCTCTTGGAGTCGTGCTGTATATATATCTGTTCTGTGGGTCCCATCGAGGACTGTTGTGTAATGGTATTACTTTGTTTTCCACCCGCACGAAAGTGCCTGGTGGGCGTCCTTGAATCGTTTCTATGCGGGTTTGGCGGAAAGGGCTAAAACTTGCATAGGGTCGATTCGAGGGTGTTACATGCCACATGCTATTGTAATTAATTATGTGGTTGTCTTATCTCCATTGATCATATATGGGTGGTAAAACTATGATAACCTTTTGCTGGATTGGAGCTATGACTAGTACATACTGGTATGGTATATCTGTATCTATATGATGGTTCCCTATATTACCAAATATTATGACAATGATTGTGTTCCAGTGATCGAGTGTGTTTGGAGAAAAGGGCAAACTGATCGCGTGGCATGGTTTTTAGAGCTGATACAAGAACTGTCTCTCTATATAGTGATATTGAATTTCAGTGTCTGTATTGCTGAATTAGTCACTTTGAAATGCTTCTGAATTGGTCAAGTGCTGCTGAATATGAACTAGGAATTTGTCAATTTTTTGATGTCTTTTTATTCTGTACTCCTTAATCTTTCAAATGGTATTGAATTTGTCAAAAGTTCTGTCGCTGCTGCTGGCTGCTTGCTCTAGAGCTTTTGCCTTTGTGTCATCGGAACCATTGGATGCATTTTGGACAGAGATGAGAGGGTAAAGATATACAGCATGATTTCACCAAGTGAATTCATTGGATACGAGGCCTGTTTTGGCCCATGTGGTGTGTGTTCATTAGATATTTTTACATGAATATCCGTCAAAGGAATTATCACTTTTTTCCTCCCTCGAAGAGGTCTGTGTTTGAATCTGGCAAGCCACAGCCCAGTGAAATTTGAGATAGGAGCCCATTGACCATAGCCCAAAAACTTTTTAATTTGGCGTTTTTGGCATTGCCCCCCACCTCTAAAAAAACTATGTCTACCCATGTTTTTAAGAAACTAATCCATTATGTGGCTTTTTATAAATCGAGGTTCCAGTAGCACTGCGCTTTTATTTTAAGAGAGATAACATGGACACACAAAATATTTTTTAGAAGACTGATACATAAGTTGTAGTACTAATACATGTTTAATGATTCAATTTCTATTAGTATCTTTGGTATAGTGGCAAAACACTCAGTTTATGTCTATTTGATTTGATTTGATGGTCTTTATTTCAAATCCCCTGTGTGTACATATTTATATATATCTTGGGTTTATTTTTTTTGAGAAAGGGTTTACTTTTTAATATCGCATTATGGAGAGGCTGACATCACGGACCCACCAGCCTGTAGCATCCCTCGAGTTTAATGGCTGGGTTTAAAAAAAGTTAAATACTTGTACATAGTAGCTGGCTTCGGGGACCCACCCGCCAGAACATACCAGAGAGGCTGACATGGGGGCCTCAGCAGCAAGACCATACACGACTGCCACATTGAGCAATAACAGCGGGTACGGCCGAAAAAAAGTCTGTCATACGCAGGTTTGATATACAGAGAGACCGGCACGTGGGACCTAGTAGCACGGCCTTATACAGGTTCTGCCTCGAGCGACGTTGCCAAGTTTGAAACAGGGAGGCGCGAGCGAGAAAAAAGTGCAGCATGCACATGTTTCTTCTAACGAGAGGCTCACATGGGGGACTCAGCAGCCTAGAAAAACGGTTGATGTATCGAGCAACGCTATCAAGTTTGAAACACGGAGGCGCGACCGAGAGCAAAAATTCCATCATATACACGTTTTTGCTAATGAGTGGATGACATGTCATCGAGGACCCACCAGACAGAACATACAAGGTTGCATCGGGGACCCACAAGCCAGAACATGCTAGAGAGGCTGACATAAGGGCCCCGGCAGTAAGACCATACACGACTGCCACGGTGAAAATAGCGGACGTGGCTTTAAAAAAGTCCATCATACACAAGTTGCACTTACAGAGAACCTGACATATCGGACCCATCAGTTCCAAGCATAGCCCATGAAATTAGCCTATCATCCCCAAGCATAGCCCAATACCTTCTAATTTGGCCTTTTCGTGGTCTTGTGGCCACCGACCATAGCCCATTCAATTTACGAGTGAGCCCATGGAATATAAGCCATGACGAATAGGGCATCCGCCTCGAGTTAGCCCAGATTCTTTTTAATTCGGCCTTTATGAGCATTTTTTGTACTCTGAGGCTGACATCTGGGACCCAAAAAAATAGTCCAACATACACACGTTTCTTTCAAATAGAGGCTGACAGCTAGGACCCATAATAGACATGTTTCCTGCATAGAGGTGGTTGACATCTAGGACCCAGCAACTTGCCAAGGTCAAAACAGCGGACATGGCCAAAAAAAAGTCCATCATACGCACGTTTCATTTACAGAGAGGCTGATATGTGGGACCCAGCAACACGAACTTATACAAATGCTGCATCGAGCAATGTATCCAGTTCAAAACAGGGAGGCGTGAGCATGAAAAAATTTCAGCATGTACACATTTCTTGTAACGAGAGGCTGAAATGGGGGACCTAGCAGCGTGAGAAAACGACAGATTCGTCGAGCAATGCTATCTAGTTCGGAACAGGTTAGCAATAGAGAAGAAAAAAATTCCATCATACCCATGATGCTTCTAATGTGAGGCTGACATAAGGGACCCACCAGCCTAAATAAGCGGCTGATGCAGCGGGCAACGCTATCAAGTTCAGAACACGAAGGCACGGCAGAGGGTATACAATCCATCATACACATGTTTCTTCTAATGAGAGGATGACATGTGGAGCCCAGCATCGTGATTATATGGTAGATGCATCGAACAACGCTATCAAGTTCAGAACAGGGTAGCGTGAGCGAAAGAAAAAAATCCATCATACACACGTTTCTTCTAATGAGAGGATGGCATGTGGGGCTCAGGAGGTTGGTTAAATGGTAGATGCGTCGAGCAGCGCTATCGACTTCGGAATGGGGTAGCGCCAGCGAACGAAAAAATTCCATCATACACATGTTTCTTCTAATGAGAGGATGACATGTGGGTCACAGGAGGTTGATTATACGGTAGATGCATCGCGCATCACTATCAACTTCGGAACAGGGTAGCGTGAGCGAAGGAAAAAAATCCATCATACACGCAATCCTTCTAATGAGAGGCTGACATGTGGGACCTAGCAGCCTGACTAAATGGCAGACGCCTCTAGAAACGTTATCGAGTTCAAATCAGGGAGGCACGACCAAAAAGTATGGTCCGCTAGAGACACTGACATCCGGGATCCACACGCCTCAAAAGACTTCGGCGAGTCAACATCGCGCGAGGAAACGAAAATCTTGCTTATGCCACGCGCTGGCTCCTCCATGTTTTTAGCAGATCAGTCGTAGTAGAGGGCCGTGAAACCGGAAAAAAAAGTTCTCCATCATCCATGACCGAGCCAAGAATTTTGTCGTGGAAGACACGCCTTCTATGACGACCGCCGGGCCAAGTCGTTGCGGAAGGAAACTTTTCTTGTAGTGAACACACATGCAAATACATCTGGTGGATCCAGATGTGGTTTTTGAAAAGAACACACATGCAATGACTCTAGTGGTGGTTTATGAAAAAGAACACACATGCAATGAATCTAGTGGATCCATGTGGTTTATGAAAAGAACACACATGTAATGACTCTGGTGGATCCATGTGTGGTTTATGAAAATAACACACATGCAATGACTCTAGTGGTGGTTTTGAAAAATAACACACATGCAATGGCAGTGGTGGATTCATGTGGTTTATGAAAAGAACACACATGCAATGACTCTAGTGGTCATTTAGAAAATAGACAAACATGCAATGACTCTAATTGTGGTTTATGAAAAGAACACACATGCAATGACTCTAGTGGTGGTTTAGGAGAAGAACAAACATGGAATGACTCTGGTGGATCCATGTGATTTATGAAAAGAACACACATGCATATGTTCTTTTATCCAAAACCATAATGATGCACACTGGCACACATACACACACATCCAAGTGGGTGTGGTGATGCAGCATCTTTCAAGATGGTGGTAGAATGCATGCTGCAGTTGAATCACATCATGTTGCTAGGGTTCCTGGACATGGTTGGACACCACATGCTGGAGTGGCATCATTGCATGTGTTCTTTTCTCCAAAATCACAGTGATGCACACTGGCACCCACACACAGCCAAGTGGGTGTGGTGATGCGGCATCTTTCAAGCTGGTGGTAGAATGCATGCTGCAGTTGAATCACATCATGTTGCTAGGGTTCATGGACATGTTTTACGAAAAGAACACACATGCAAAGACATATGGGGGATCCATATGTGGTTTTTGAAAAGAACACACATTAATGACTCTAGTAGTGGTTTATGAAATAGAACACATATACAATGAATCTAGTGGATCCATGTGGTTTATGAATAGAACACACATGCAATGACTCCGGTGGATCCATGTGTGTTTTATGAAAAGAACACAAATGCAATGACTCTAGTGGTGGTTTTTAAAAAGAACACACATGCAATGGGACTGGTGGATCCATGTTTATAAAAAGAACACACATGCAATGACTCTAGTGGTGGTTTAGAAAATAGACAAACATGCAATGACTCTAATTGTGGTATATGAAAAGAACACACATGCAATGACTCTAGTGGTGGTTTAGGAGAAGAACAAACATGCAATGACTCTGGTGGATCCATGTGGTTTATGAAAAGAACACACATGCATGTGTTCTTTTCTCCAAAACCATAGTGATGCACACTAGCACACATACACAGCCAACTGGGTGTGGTGATGTAGCATCTTTCAAGCTGGTGGTAGATTACATGCTGCAGTTGAATCACATCATGCCGCTAGGGTTCCTGGACATGGTTGGATACCACATGCTGAAGTGGCATCATTGCATTTGTTCTTTTCTCCAAAACCACAATGATGCACACTAGTACACACACAACCAAGTGGGTGTGTGATGGCTCTGAAATATAGCCATCTACGTCCACATTTAAACTAGATATTACTAATATTATTGATGAAATATCTCTCTAAACTCTGCCACTAATGCTAATATTCAAAGGGGTATGCAATCCTTTTTTTATATTTTTCCTACGCGGATAATTTCGTCTAAAGGAGGGAATCACAACATTAAAGTCAAAGATACGAGATTTACAACATCCAGAAGAAACCAGGAGCCGTACAACAGAGGCAGACTCTTTAACGACCAACTATACGACTGGAGAAAAATTCCGGCCATATAGCTTCGGTCGTATAGTTGGCACCACCACCGTTAGGTCAAACAGAACAACTTTCGTGAAGGGACACCTATATAAAGAAGCCTTGGGCAACGAGAAAACAGCCTCCCCGACTCGCCCCTGCTCGACACCAGTACTCCATCCTCAACACCGAAGAGCCGCTGGAGGAATAGACTTAGATCTAATCTCCAAACCCTTCTCTACCTCCATAGCCATACTCCACCACTTGTAATAGTAGATCTCTTCTCCGATTGGCAACATTGTAAGACTATTGCTATCAATCTTATGATTTTCATTACAATGTTTATGATTGTTGATCTCATCTCTATGTGTGAGTAATTCTCCTTGGGCTAAAGGCTTCGGCCTAGCCATGTAGCAATTATGCATGTTATTTATCATAGATGGGATCGTGTATTAGTTTGTATGACATGATGATTATTGTATGCTCTCTTGCCTCAATCTAAGGACTTTTCAGGTACCCAAGACCCCGAGGGTTAAGCTAGGTATAGGGAGTATGAGTGATGACTGATCTGCAGGTTGGGAATCCCAGTGATAGAAGGGGTATCATGACTGTATGTGAGGGGTTTCCTTGGAATTAACAGTGACATCACTATGCATATCATTAGTTATCTTTCTTTGTATGGATGAGACTAGTAGGTTATTGCTATAAGCGGTTGCAGAGGCAATAGCAATTATGGATGCACTGCCCACATATAATTTATCTTGCTCTAACAAGTACACATATACTTTATTTCTATCTTTTATTTCCATCAGATGTTTTGCACAGCTATAGGTGAAACCGAATGCCCTAGGCCCTCTCTCTCCATCATCGACAACAACACAAAGACGCGAGATATTGGTCCAATAAAAACACAAAAGGAATTCTAAAACTCCTGAAGGTCTGTTAAAGTAACTTCACTACGCATTCGCTTCCCGAGGATTTGATAACCTAGGTCTACTAGGGAAAAAAAGCTACACTACATCCGTAATCCAGATCGAAGGTATCAACCCTTTTTATGGCGCCATTGTCGGGGAAGCAATAGCTACCCTGGTGAGGTTAGTAGGAACCTTGCTAGTTTTAATTCTTATTTTTAATTTTGTTAGTTTGCTTTCATTCTTAATTTGATAAACCAAAAAAAATAGTTAGTCTTTAAATTCTTGTTTTTACTTTCGTAATTCTTTGTCTAAGAAAACCCAAAAACATAGGAAGTGTTAGCTTTGCGACAAGTAAAACAACAAAGAACAAAAATAAAATCGCAGCAAGGGGGACACAGATTTAACGTGGAAAACCCTCTCCAACAAAAAGAGGGGAAAAACCACGGGCGCCAGCCAACAAAACTTCACTATAATAGGGAGTGTTGTAACTACCTCGGTGAATTACGCTCTTAGTTACAAGCCTGGATGAGCGGAAATGGTTAAAATAGTACGGTGGGGCCAAATGCCACTCACAGGTAGACCTTTCGGCCGTCCTAACCATTTCCAAAACATCGGGACAAGAACGAAGGCGAATCGGCAGGCGAAGGGATCAACTACATACACAAGTGAGTATGTATGCAAGCCACCATACAACTGTTCACAGAGCCATTCCATCTAAAAGAAATAGAAATATTGCAACGCCATACGGCAAGATCCAAATATCCTAGATAGATATAATAGTTTAGGATATCTCCTCATACATCAAACATCAGAGTATCAGGCGGAAGCGGAAAACAAGATCCGAGTACGGATAAGAAGCAAATCGGCATAAGATGCCCCATAAATAAACACATCCCGCCCACAGTTCTCACGGATCCCCGTTCCCGGAATCTCTACACCAAGTGATTGTTGCCAACATCATCCGTCTCCTCCACCCAGTATCCATCTTGCAAGTTTACCTGTTCATCTGAATCAAACAATTTATCGTGTGAGACCCTAGGGGTACTCAGCAAGTCTTTATGCCTCTAAAGGGGACACAACCTGGGGTGACGCAATTGCAGCAAAAGAGAATACCTAACAATTCTATAGATACTCGCTAACCATCCGCCTAACCAAAGATAGACGGATGTCCGGGAATTAATAACGACAGTTATAACAGTATTATTAACAGATCCATCCTCCTCCTCGCTTACCGACGAGGAAGCGGATGAACAACCCCCATCCGTTGGCAGTTTTATTATCCATTCCATGAGTGTTGCACTATTTACTAGTCAGGTACTTAGTCAAATTAAAAGCGGTACTTTAGTTATACTTGTCTATGATCGAGAAACTGTGCTCCAAGTCGTCCATAACCACGGACATGGCTTTCAGAAAGTTTTACCCTGCAGGGGTGCACGAATAACAACACACACTCGATCAACCTCGGAAAAACCAAATCAAAACCCAACGAGGCATTCACGACAAAGCGATCACAGGATTCAGAAATATTTCAGGGGGCCACCCCATTAAGCTACCCGCAACGAAGTTGGCCAGCTCCGAGACGGACACAAGGTTTGCGTCAATGGCTGTAAACGACTGGGAACCCGAAAGTGTGACTGGGAACCCTCATACAACTCCTGTAGTAATGGCTCATGGGATGGAGGAACAAGCTTCGGTGGGGTTTAAAAGTAAAGGCTATGCAGTACTTGGGATTCAGTTTAATGCAATCGCGACTCCATGATGCAAGAATAAGATAGAGGCGATAGGTACTGTATGTATGCAAGCATGTGGTAGTGCTTGCCTGGCAGCTCAGTTGAAGCGAGAGAAGGATCTGGGTAGTGCTCCTGGGTTTCTTGATATATCCCCTGCTCAGCGTCTATTCGAAGAAGAACCAAACAAACAAGGGTCAACATAAATAAAGTGCACAAGCATATGAATAAAATGCGACAAGCAAACAATCATGCCATGATGAATGATGCACAATTTGCATGGCAATAATGTAGCATGGCATGGGTGAGGTGTGGAATACAAGAATAAAGCATTTTATTGTGTTTTAGTCACATTTTCTACTTAAATAAGTTGCTGTATGCTTTATATTTATATGATGCATGCTGCAATTCAGAACATGGGATGCATAAACAGAAAGGTCTCGTCGAGCTGATCATTTTAGACATATTATTTGTCAAATTCGGAGTTATAAAACAAAAGTTATTAATTAATTAAGGGAAAAGGGCATTTTATTTGTAATTTTAACCAACTCGAAAATTAAAGTGTTCAAAATATATTTTTAAGGCCATATTTGAATTCCTCATATTTTTCTGATTTCAAAACATATATTACATATTTAATTTGGGTTTATATTTTAAAAGTTATTTGAAAACAGATTTGAAATTTGAATTTTAATTAATTTGGAAAAGTTTGAATTAAAACAGAAATACAGAAATTCTTTTGTCACCCAGTCTAGACCTAGTCACAGACAGTGACAAGTGGGGCCAGGCTGACTGGGCGATACCAAGGCCGTGAAAAGCTTTTACCATGGCGCTCCTACCACTACGATCGACGGGGGCCACGAACCTCGTAATACACGCTGCGGCCAATGGGACGTACACGGGGAGCCCGGGAGCGCTGGTTTAGGCTAAGGTTCTACGGTGGTCTCTTTGTAAAAGGGCCAGGAGGTCGATCGGTGGGCTCTGCGTCATGGATCGAGCGAGAGAAAACGGAGGGGCTATTCGCAAAAGGACCGCGATCGTGGATCTTCTCCGCGATCGACCGATTGCGCGCGACCGACGCAGCGCGGGCGGAATCGAACCAGGACTGGCGTGCGCTGCGAGGCGGCAGCCATCGCGTAGGGAGGTAGTCGTAGGGAGGTAGGCGTTTAGGCGAGGTGAGGTGCTACGCTGGCGCTGAAAGGCAGACGCCAAGCACACCGCACGCAGAGGCCGTTCGACGAAAAGTCCGGCGAGGCTAGGGCGGTACGGTGAGGCAGAGCGTGTCCAGGAGGTAGAGGAGCTCACCGTGAGTTTGCTGGCGGTGTCGATTCGGGCAGAGGAGCGGCGATCGGGCGACGAGGCGCGACGCCGGTGGAGCTAGGGTTTCTCGGCGTCGCGCGCAAGGCGGGTGAACAGGCCTCCTCCTCCTCGCTGGCGGGTACGGGGCGACACAGAGGGACCTCCTCGGTCTCTTCGGTCACCTCCATGACGTGCACATCGGCTAGATCAATGGGGCGACGCGGTGCTGGCGGTGGTCGGCGAGAGAGAGGGTGGGCGTCGGTGGAGAGGAAGGAGAGGAGATGCAGGGGCCCTGGGGTTGGATCTGGGCGAGGCAGAGAGGTTGTGGGGCGGAGGGTAAAGCAAGGGAGAGGGAGGAGGTGCCGTGCGGGAGTGGGTAGGGAAAAAGGTGGCTCGGGTGCCACTTTTCCTTCTCCTCCTCACGTGCTCGAGCTGGAGCTCGGTCTGGGGCTGGTCCAGGACAGGGCAGGGTAGGTAGGCTCGGGAAGAGGGGAGGTAGGGCAGGCTCGGGTGGGGCACGCAAGGCAGAGAGAAGAGAAAGAGAGAGGAGAGGGGAGGCTCAGGCTAGGATAGGTAGCCTCGGGTTAGGGTTTTTGTTAGGGTTGGGGGTAGGTAGCTGGGGTGGTTAGGGCTGCCAGGTGGGGCCAGCAAGGTAGGGAGAGGGAGAGAGGCCGAGAGAGAAGGAGGGAGCTAGGGAGGCTCGGTTTAGGGTTTAGGAGAGAGGGGGGTATGGTGATAGATGGTGGTAGAGGTGTAGGTGATTAGGGTTAGGATCTTAGATAGAGGGTTTAGAGAGAGGGGGGGTTTAGATGAGGGTGTTGGCTATAATCACACTTGATCATGCAAGGGCATAACCAAGGAAGAGAAGAAAGAGACACAAGGCAAGGAAAACAACAAGGTGGAAAGGTTGAGAGAGAAGAGGGAGAGATCCAAAAGAGATGTACACCACTCAACAATTCAAATAAAAACCAAAAGACTAGAATGTGGTGGTGTTTGCATGGCCCATGCAAAATATTTAATGCCATGTTTATTCTTGTGAGAACAATAATATTAACATGGCATTATTCTTATGCATTCCCAAAATTGGAATAAAAGCCAAGCAAAAAGAATTAAAAGGGTGCCCCATGTGGAGTAGATGGAGATGACCATATTTGAATAGAAATGGGACTTGCTAGTGTGTATGTGCCACTAGGTATTTAGTAAGCCCAAAAATATCCCAACATGATAATAACCCCAAAACAACCCATATGGAAGCTAGGAAAAGGTTCCACTCACAAGGCATGCAAAGGTGGCCATGTGGCTCTCATAAACCAATAATGTGGAAACAATATGGTGCATATATGAGAGCATGTGGAGATAGAATTGGATCCATTCCAACCCACATGAGCTAGAGGTAAAACCAAATAAATTGCAATGCTCATATATGGTGGAATGGTGGAATGATGGGGTGATGACAAGAAAGGTGGTGGAGTTAATAAAAGATATGCCCCCAACTCAACTTGGGCATTTAAACAATATATCAAGAACCAAATACAATATCAAGAGGCAAATACAATTTACAATGCATATGAGAGAAGAACCAACACAAAAGGGTTTTATATGATGCTCAAATGCAAGGTGGCATGATGACATGAGCATGATATAATGATGATGCAACAATATATATGAAGTAGCCATTATATTACTAGACCAAGTAGCATTACAATTGTTAGACAATTGGGATGCTACAACTCTCTCCCACTAAACAGGAATCTCGCCCCGAGATTCTAAGAAGAAGAAGAAGACACAAAGAGGGTAGGAAACTTGGCACGGAGCTCATCTTCACGTTCCCAAGTGGCTTCATCAACAGAATGGTGCGACCACTGCACCTTGCAGAACTTGATGGACTTGTTGCGAGTCCTTCTTTCTGCGACTTCAAGGATTTTTGTGGGGTGTTCTTGATAAGACAGGTCTTCTTGGAGATTGATAAGCTCATGGTCCACGGTCCTGCCGGGATCCTGGAAGCACTTCTTGAGTTGAGAGATGTGGAAAACATCATGGACCTTGAGTTTTTCCGGGAGCTCAAGAGCATAAGCAACTTCTCTTCTTCTTCCACGAATTTTGAATGGACCAATGTATCTAGGAGCCAGCTTTCCTTTGATACCAAAGCGGTGTGTGCCTCTCATGGGAGTGACACGAAGGTAAACGAGATCACCAAGGACATACTCCATGTCCGTGTGCTTTCTGTCATAATTGCTCTTCTGGCGACTTTGAGCAATCTTCAGATTTTCAAGAATGATGTGAACCTTCTCCTCCGCTTGAGTTACAATGTCAGGGCCAAACAATATTCTTTCACCTGCACCAACCAATCGGAGTTCTCATTTGCGACCATAGTGTTCCTCAAATGGTGCCATCTTTAGACTTTTCTGGAAGCTATTGTTGTAAGAGAATTCAGCATAAGGAAGACATTCTTCCCACTTCATGCCAAAAGAGATGACGCAAGCACGGAGCATATCCTCCAGAATCTGATTGATCCTTTCAACTTGTCCTTGCGACTGAGGGTGGTAAGCTGTGCTGAAGTTCAATTTTGTCCCCAAAGAATTTCGGAAACTTTCCCAGAACTTGGAAGTGAAGATGCTTCCCCGGTCTGAACTGATCTCAAGCGGAACCCCATACAGAGAGACAATTCTGTTGATATAGAGCTCAGCCAACTGAATTGCAGAAATTGTTTCCTTGACGGGAAAGAAGTGAGCCACTTTAGAAAGCCTGTCAATGACAACAAAGATTGCATTGTTGCCCTTCTGCGACCTTGGAAAACTAGTGATGAAGTCCATCTCCACTTTCTCCCATTTCCATTCCGGGGGTTTCAATGGCTGTAGAAGACCGGAAGGTTTCTGATGGACAGCTTTCACTCTTCGGCAGACATCACACTCCGATACATACTTGGCACAATATCGTTTCAATCCCGGCCACCAATATTGTGTTTTCAAGTCCATGTACATCTTTGTGCTGCCAGGGTGGATAGAAAGAACAGAATCATGCGCCTCCTTGAGAACTTGCTCTCTCAAACCCGGGTAGTTCGGAACAAACATCCGGTGTTCAAAGAAAAGCGTGCCTTGGTCATCGACGTGGAAGGACTCATACTTCGGAAGCTGAAGTTTGGAGATGATCTTTCTGGTGTACGGATCACCAAGCTGAAAGGAGCGAACCTTTTGTTCCAAGAGAGGGGTTGCCAAAAGGTTCAGGAGATACCCTTGATCCACAATTTCAAGGTTGAGCTGACGGAATTCCTCGCACAAGAGAGGCCGTTGTTCTTCCATCATGAGATTGTTGACATAAGCTTTGCGGCTGAGAGCATCGGCCATGACATTAGCTTTGCCCGGAGTGTAGTTGATGGTCAGATCGAAATCATTGATTGCTTCAATCCACCTCCTCTGACGAAGGTTGAGATCAGGCTGAGTGAAGATATACTTCAGACTCTTGTGATCAGAAAAGATTTCTAGCAGGTTGCCGAGCAAGTAATGCCTCCATACTTTCAAAGCAAAGACAACTGCTGCGAGTTCGAGGTCATGTGTAGGATAGTTGATCTCATGTGTCTTCAACTGTCGAGAGGCATAAGCAACAACTTGTTTTTCTTGCATAAGGACCGCACCCAATCCTTGCAAAGATGCGTCGCAGAAGATCTGGAAAGGCTTGGATGTATCCAGAGGAACCAAGACTGGTGTGGAAGTGAGCTTCTCTTTGAGTGTCTCAAAGCTTGCTTGACACTCAGGAGTCCAAAGGTATTTCTTGCCTTTCTTGAGGAGATCGGTAAGAGGCTTCGCTATCTTCGAAAAGTTCTGAACGAAGCGACGGCAATAACTAGCCAAACCAAGGAAGCTCCGGACTTCTTTGACATTTACAGGAGGAAGCCAGTCAACAATTGTCTTTACAGTTTCCGGGTTGACGGCAATGCCCTTGGCAGAGATGACGTGACCAAGATAGGTGACTTGAGGCAGCCAAAACTCACACTTGGAGAACTTTGCATACAGGCGGTTCTCACGAAGCTTGTTTAGGACACACCGAAGGTGTTCTTCATGTTCTTCCTTTGACTTAGAATAGACTAGGATGTCATCCAGATAGACCACAACGAACTTATCAAGATACTCCATGAAAACCGAGTTCATAAGCCTCGAGAAGGTGGCAGGTGCGTTGGTGAGACCGAAAGACATGACCGTGTACTCATACAGGCCATAGCGGGTGGTGAAAGTTGTTTTAGGAACATCTTCCTTGCGAATCTTGATTTGATGATAACCACTTCTCAAGTCAAGCTTAGAGAATACCACAGCTCCAGCTAGCTGATCGAAGAGATCATTAATCCGCGGAAGGGGATATTTATTCTTGATGGTTTTAGCATTGAGAGCCCGATAGTCAACACAAAGTCTATCAGTCCTGTCTCGCTTCTTCACAAAGAGGGTTGGGCTGCCCCAAGAAGAGGTACTGTGTTGAATGAAGCCCAACTTCTCTTGTTCATCAAGCTGACGTTTGAGTTCAGCCAACTCAGCAGGACCCATTTTATAAGGCCGCTTGGAGATAGGAGCCGTTCCAGGTTCAAGCTCAATTACAAACTCAACCTCACGATTCGGAGGCATACCTGGCAACTCTTCAGGAAAGACATCTGGAAACTCACAGACCACCGGAACACTCTGAATAGCTTCCATAGCATCATCATTCAGAGCCGCCAAAGAGAAAAGCTGAACAGCAGGAGTCACACTTGGAGAATAGACTATATGGCCTTCAGGAATTTTCAGAGAAACCGAGCGTTCAGCACAATCAATCACAGCTGCATTTGCTGTTAACCAATCCATGCCCAAGATGACATCAATGTCAGAATTGCCCAGAACAATTAATGACGCCGAGAACGAAGAGCCACCAATCTCAATTTGGTTGTTATGGCTGATTTTAGAAGCTGCCATTGTTGCTCCAGGAGAAAGGACCATTAACCGCTTAAGGAGAGGATCCATAGCTAACTCATTCTCATGTGCAAATTTGTGAGAAACAAAAGAATGCGATGCACCAGAATCAAACAAAACTCGTGCAGGGACTGAGTTAACAGAAAGCATACCCATCACAACTCCAGGTGCATGCTCAGCTTGAGCGGCGTTGACACAGTTGGCACGAGCAACAATAGACCCGGGCTTGGTGTTGATGTTGAGAGCCCGAGGTGGTGGTGCACGAACCATAGGAAAGCTTGCCGCAGGTCTTGGAGGTGGTGGAGGAAGAGCTTTGTTGTTCAACGGACAGTTCCAGTGTTGATGCCCAGTGTTTCCACAAGTGTAACAAGCACCAGGTGGACGTGGAGCAACATAGCCAGGGACTCCGCCAGGCGTTCCAGGGTAGTGGTGGTTGTAGCCCCTGGGAGCAGCAGTGAGGAAGTTTGGTGGCCTTGCCGCGTAGCTTGAAGGTCTTGGTGGAGCCGGGAGCGACGGTGGGGTGTTAGGAACCCAGACACGACGCTTAGAAGGAGTTGACATAGCTGAAGAGCTTGCTGCATCGTGGTTGTGTTTCTTTGACTCCTCAAACACTTGCCTACTTGCTTCTTCCTGCAGAGCTATATGCTGAAGTTCCAGAAAAGACGCCGGCCTTGCATGTGTGATTGCATATTTAATCGATGCATTGATCCCTTGTCTGAACCTCTTTTGCTTCTTCTTGTCATCAGAGATCTCATCGCCACCATAACGAGAAAGGTTCATGAAGTTCCTGATGTAGGTATTGACATTGTCATTGCCCTGCTTGAGGTTGAGAAACACTTCCTTCATCCTCTCCATGACAATTTCGATGACATCGCTCTTTGAAAGCTCCAGTGAACTGTTCCCAAGTAGGCTGAAAACCAGTGCTTTGCCTTAAGGTAATTCTCCCACCGAGAGCTGCATCTCCTTCGAAGGTGAGTGGCACATTTTACCCATTCTTGCTCAGAACATCAGCGATACCAAGAACCTTGACATCTCACGCAACCAATCATCAGCATCAAGTGGTTGATCGGACACATCAAATTGGCGTGGGTTGAACTTCAGGAAGCTTTTGATGTCTCCTCGCTTGGGAGGTGGAGGTAGCGGAACAAACTCATTCCTCCTGACACTTTCTTCAAAACGCTGCTGGTTCTGCTGCATTGCTGCCAAGGCATTGGCGATGCTTGACAATGCGGCCCCCAGTTCAGGTTGTATGTCCTCCTCAGAACAGCGTGGTGGTGCCATCCTGTGATTGATATAAAACTCAAGTCAGTACTATAATGGAGAATAATAATAATCCAAAATAGTACCAAGATGGGATTAACCAAGATTAAAGGATACAATTTACTAAGATGATATTAAAATATCAACAAAGTTCAAAGCACCTCTAAGATATTAAGCATATCGCACACGACTGAAAAGGAGTGTGGTACACAACTATCAAAGAAAAAAATTCCGCAAATTTCGGCATTAAAATACCAATAGATGCGCAAAATCACTTAACGAATCAAGATTAGTGACTCTACCAATTCAATATACAAGAGCGAATGATAAAAGTAGTGGTATGGTCGCGACTCCATCCCACACTCAAATCATTACTCCGCACATGAATAAGTAGAACGCATATCCCAACACCTTCTTCTCACGATGAACCTAAAGATTAGTAACTACGGAAACGAACACCCCAAACAAGATAACGTCGGATAACAAAGAGTAAGATGATCACAAGCGGTATACAACGAATCAGATAGATCGCGTCGGTTTGCAAAAGCCTGTCGGTATGGAATGTACCAACAATTGATAACCAAAGGCAGATTGTGATAACAAGTTGGATGCAACAGATAGGCAAGGAATCACACACACACACACAACCTATGGTACTACGAAACCCAGAACACGTGAATCCTAGTTTGAATTTTAAGAAGAGGATTGAAAACGTTACACTTCCTTACCAGAAAAAGGTGGTGGGTGGGTAAGAAGAAAAGTGGAAGCAGTCCTACTCTCGCGTTTTGTTTTGCCCTAGTATACATAGCTACCAAAAATATTTGCTAGACAGACAACGACCATTTGGCTGAGACCCTGAAGGGCGGGATGGCTCTAAAACCAATTGTAACAACCTCGGTGAATTACGCTCTTAGTTACAAGCCTGGATGAGCGGAAATGGTTAAAATAGTACGGTGGGGCCAAATGCCACTCACAGGTAGACCTTTCGGCCGTCCTAACCATTTCCAAAACATCGGGACAAGAACGAGCGGCGTAATCGGCAAAGGAAGGATCAACTACATACACAAGTGAGTATGTATGCAAGCCACCATACAACTGTTCACAGAGCCATTCCATCTAAAAGAAATAGAAATATTGCAACGCCATACGGCAAGATCCAAATATCCTAGATAGATATAATAGTTTAGGATATCTCCTCATACATCAAACATCAGAGTATCAGGTGGAAGCGGAAAACAAGATCCGAGTACGGATAAGAAGCAAATCGGCATAAGATGCCCCATAAATAAACACATCCCGCCCATAGTTCTCACGGATCCCCGTTCTCGGAATCTCTACACCAAGTGATCGTTGCCAACATCATCCGTCTCCTCCACCCAGTATCCATCTTGCGAGTTTACCTGTTCATCTGAATCAAACAATTTATCGTGTGAGACCCTAGGGGTACTCAGCAAGTCTTTATGCCTCTAAAGGGGACACAACCTGGGGTGACGCAATTGCAGCAAAAGAGAATACCTAACAATTCTATAGATACTCGCTAACCATCCGCCTAACCAAAGATAGACGGATGTCCGGGAATTAATAACGACAGTTATAACGGTATTATTAACAGATCCATCCTCCTCCTCGCTTACCGACGAGGAAGCGGACGAACAACCCCCATCCGTTGGTAGTTTTATTATCCATTCCATGAGTGTTGCACTATTTACTAGTCAGGTACTTAGTCAAATTAAAAGCGGTACTTTAGTTATACTTGTCTATGATCGAGAAACTGTGCTCCAAGTCGTCCATAACCGCGGACACGGCTTTCAGAAAGTTTTACCCTGCAGGGGTGCACGAATAACAACACACTCGATCAACCTCGGAAAAACCAAATCAAAACCCAACGAGGCATTCACGACAAAGCGATCACAGGATTCAGAAATATTTCAGGGGCCACCCCATTAAGCTACCCGCAAGTTGGCGGCTCGAGACGGACTCAAGGTTTGCGTCAATGGTAAACGACTGGGAACCCGAAAGTGTGACTGGCTTGTCGATACCGAAAAACACTCGCTTACCTAACAAGACAGAGCTCCTCGCACAATCTTAAATAAAGCAAAGAAGCATGGCATACGACAGATAGTAATAAAGCCCCAAACTACTTTGTGGCCCCAAGAAATAAGAATGAATCAAGCTACGCTCGGGGGTCCATAAGCCTCCCGGATGTGGATAGCGAAAATTCAAGGAACAGAATCAAGTACTCGGGGTCCCACGGACACAAGTGAGCATGAAAACCAAATAGCAGATATTGCTCACCGTGCCACTTTCATTAGTTCTCCCATTACTACTCAGGTTAAGTTGTTTAGGTACCTCGTTATCCATCGACACTCACATACCCTACACATGTGTTCTCGACTGCATGGCTCATACAACTCCTGTAGTAATGGCTCATGGGATGGAGGAACAAGCTTCGGTGGGGTTTAAAAGTAAAGGCTATGCAGTACTTGGGATTCAGTTTAATGCAATCGCGACTCCATGATGCAAGAATAAGATAGAGGCGATAGGTACTGTATGTATGCAAGCATGTGGTAGTGCTAGCCTGGCAGCTCAGTTGTAGCGAGAGAAGGATCTGGGTAGTGCTCCTGGGTTTCTTGATATATCCACCTTTCGTCTATTCGAAGAAGAACCAAACAAACAAGGGTCAACATAAATAAAGTGCACAAGCATATGAATAAAATGCGACAAGCAAACAATCATGCCATGATGAATGATGCACAATTTGCATGGCAATAATGTAGCATGGCATGGGTGAGGTGTGGAATACAAGAATAAAGCATTTTATTGTGTTTTAGTCACATTTTCTACTTAAATAAGTTGCTGTATGCTTTATATTTATATGATGCATGCTGCAATTCAGAACATGGGATGCATAAACAGAAAGGTCTCGTCGAGCTGATCATTTTAGACATATTATTTGTCAAATTCGGAGTTATAAAACAAAAGTTATTAATTAATTAAGGGAAAAGGGCATTTTATTTGTAATTTTAACCAACTCGAAAATTAAAGTGTTCAAAATATATTTTTAAGGCCATATTTGAATTCCTCACATTTTTCTGATTTCAAAACATATATTACATATTTAATTTGGGTTTATATTTTAAAAGTTATTTGAAAACAGATTTGAAATTTGAATTTTAATTAATTTGGAAAAGTTTGAATTAAAACAGAAATACAGAAATTCTTTTGTCACCCAGTCTAGACCTAGTCACAGACAGTGACAAGTGGGGGCCAGGCTGGGGCGTCTACCGTGTCGGAAAAGCTTTTACCATCATGCGCTTCCCACCACTCGACCGACGGTGGGGCCACGGCAACCTCGAGGCCACTGCAGGCGCGCCATGGGACGTACACGGGGGTGCCCGGGAGCGCGGGTTAAAGCTAAGGTTCTACGGGGGGCTCTTTGTAAAAGGGCCAGGGAGGCTGACTGGTGGGCTCTGCGTACCGCGGATTGAGCGAGAGAAAAACGGAGGGGCTATCTGCAAAAAGGACCGCGTACTGTGGATCTTCTCCGCGATCGACCGATCGGTGCGCGACCGACGCAGGCGCGGCGCGGGAATCGAACCCAGGACCTGGCATGCGCGCGCGGAGGCGGCATCCACTGCGGTAGGGAGGGTAGTCGTTAGGGAGGTAGGCGTGGCCTAGGTGAGGTGCTACGCGGGCTTGAAGGCAGTCTGAGCCTTGGCCACCGGCGCGCAGAGGCCGTTCGACGAAAAGTCCGGCGAGGCTAGGGCGGTACGGTGAGGCAGAGCGTGTCCAGGAGGTAGAGGAGCTCACCGCGAGTTTGCTGGCGGTGTCGGTTCGGGCAGAGGAGCGGGCGATCGGCGACGAGGCAGACGCCGGTGGAGCTAGGGTTTCGGGGTCGGCGTCGCGGCGTGCAGCGGTGAACAGGCCTCCTCCTCCTCGCTGGCGGGTACGGGGCGACGCAGAGGGACCTCCTCGGTCTCTTCGGTCACCTCCACGACGTGCACACCGGCTAGATCAACGGGGCGACGCGGTGCTGGCGGTGGCCGGCGAGAGAGAGGGTGGGCGTCGGTGGAGAGGAAGGAGAGGAGATGCAGGGGCCCTGGGGGTGGATCTGGGCGAGGCAGAGAGGTTGTGGGGCGGAGGGTAAAGCGAGGGAGAGGGAGGAGGTGCCGTGCGGGAGTGGGTAGGGAAAAAGGTGGATCGGGTGCCACCTTTCCTTCTCCTCCTCACGTGCTCAGCTGGAGCTCGAGGCCCTGGTCTGTGACAGGCAGGCAGGTGTAGGCTCGGGAAGAGGGGAGGTAGGGCAGGCTCGGGTGGGGCACGCAAGGCAGAGAGGAGATAAAGAGAGAGGAGAGGGGAGGCTCGGGCTAGGATAGGTAGCCTCGGGTTAGGGTTTTTGTTAGGGTTGGGGGTAGGTAGCTGGGGTGGTTAGGGCTGCCAGGTGGGGCCAGCAAGGTAGGGAGAGGGAGAGAGGCCGAGAGAGAAGGAGGGAGCTAGGGAGGCTCGGTTTAGGGTTTAGGAGAGAGGGGGGTATGGTGATAGATGGTGGTAGAGGTGTAGGTGATTAGGGTTAGGATCTTAGATAGAGGGTTTAGAGAGAGGGGGGGTTTAGATGAGGGTGTTGGCTATAATCACACTTGATCATGCAAGGGCATAACCAAGGAAGAGAAGAAAGAGACACAAGGCAAGGAAAACAACAAGGTGGAAAGGTTGAGAGAGAAGAGGGAGAGATCCAAAAGAGATGTACACCACTCAACAATTCAAATAAAAACCAAAAGACTAGAATGTGGTGGTGTTTGCATGGCCCATGCAAAATATTTAATGCCATGTTTATTCTTGTGAGAACAATAATATTAACATGGCATTATTCTTATGCATTCCCAAAATTGGAATAAAAGCCAAGCAAAAAGAATTAAAAGGGTGCCCCATGTGGAGTAGATGGAGATGACCATATTTGAATAGAAATGGGACTTGCTAGTGTGTATGTGCCACTAGGTATTTAGTAAGCCCAAAAATATCCCAACATGATAATAACCCCAAAACAACCCATATGGAAGCTAGGAAAAGGTTCCACTCACAAGGCATGCAAAGGTGGCCATGTGGCTCTCATAAACCAATAATGTGGAAACAATATGGTGCATATATGAGAGCATGTGGAGATAGAATTGGATCCATTCCAACCCACATGAGCTAGAGGTAAAACCAAATAAATTGCAATGCTCATATATGGTGGAATGGTGGAATGATGGGGTGATGACAAGAAAGGTGGTGGAGTTAATAAAAGATATGCCCCCAACTCAACTTGGGCATTTAAACAATATATCAAGAACCAAATACAATATCAAGAGGCAAATACAATTTACAATGCATATGAGAGAAGAACCAACACAAAAGGGTTTTATATGATGCTCAAATGCAAGGTGGCATGATGACATGAGCATGATATAATGATGATGCAACAATATATATGAAGTAGCCATTATATTACTAGACCAAGTAGCATTACAATTGTTAGACAATTGGGATGCTACAAGTGTTTACACAACGCCGGGGATTTCACAGATGCAACTTGTCCCAGCCGGTGACGGGCCTCGCTCCGCTCCGTCAGAAGTTGGCTTTACTTCGTAGAATTTGGATCAACATATAACAAACTCCACCTTGAGACAAATTCCTTCTTGTAGCATCAACAATAATCATCTCCCTGAACAAACAAAGAAAACACTTTCGGCGCCAACAACCACTTGGGCTAAGCAGTTATACCAACTAAGCTTGAGCATAGCTCAAACTTAGCAACAGGAACAGGCTTTGTCATCATATCAGCAGGATTATCATGAGTGCTTATCTTGCATACCTTCAGCGTACCTTGTGCAACAACATCACGAACATAATGGTACTTGATATCAATGTGCTTTGTTCTCTCATGGAACATATGATCCTTAGTAAGGTAAATAACACTCTGACTATCATAGAATAGGTTAATGCAAGAATCATCCTAACAAAGCTCAGCATACAAACCTTTCAACCAAACAGACTCTTTGCAAGCTTCAGCAATAGCCATATATTCTGCTTCGGTTATAGATAGAGCAACAACTGGTTGCAGCGTTGCCTTCCAACTCACGGAACATCCACCTACCGTGAACACATAACCTGTGAGGGACCTCCTCTATCCAAGTCGGCAGCAAAATCTAAATCCACATAGCCTGCGAGTCCCTCACCAGTCTTGCCAAACTTCAAGCAAGCATTCGATGTGCCACGGAGGTACCTGAAAATCCACTGAACAACTTTCCAATGTTTTTTACCAGGATTAGCCATGTAACGACTCACCAAACTCATAGCATATGATAAATCAGGGCGAGAGCAAACCATGGCATACATCAAGGAACCAACAGCACTAGAATAAGGAACTCGAGACTTGTACTCAATATCTTCATCAGAACTAGGACATTGCAATGCTGACAATTTAAAGTGAGGAGCAACAGGAGTACTAGCTGACTTTGCATCATGCATATTAAAACGTTGAAGAACTTTCTCAATGTAACTTCGCTGATTAAGAAACAACAACCTAGATTTTATGTCCCGTTTAATTTCCATACCTAGGATTTTCTTAGCAGCACCAAGATCTTTCATCTCAAATTCACTACTTAGGTGTGCCTTCAAAGTAGTGATTTCTTTCATGATTTTGGCAGCAATTAACATATCATCAACATATAATAGAAAGTAAATAGGTGATCCATTAACAAACTTTATATAAACACAGCTATCAAACTGATATCTCTTAAAACCTTGTGAGATCATGAATGAATCAAACCTTTTATACCACTGTCTTGGAGATTGCTTCAAACCATAAAGCGATCTCTTCAATTTGCACACAAAATCCTCTTTTCCAGGGACTATGAACCCTTCAGGTTGGTCCATGTAAATCTCCTCCTCCAGTTCACCATGCAGAAAAGCAGTCTTTACATCTAGCTTCTCAAGATCAAGATCATGCATAGCAACAATAACAAAGAAAGTACAAATAGAGTTATGCTTCACAACCGAAGAGAAAACATCATTATAGTCAATACCAGGAATCTGGCTAAAACCTTGTCTTAAACCTTGGAGGCTCATTAGGAGACAAACCTTCCTTTCTCTTGTATATCCACTTACAGCGGACGACCTTCTTTTGTTTAGGAAAGCGCACAACTTCCCATGTGCCATTCTTATCAAGCGATTGCATCTCTTCTTGCATAGTAGAAATCCACTTCTCGCGGTCAACGGATGCAATGGCCTCATTGTATGTAGCAGGTTCAGTATCATGCTCCACCTGTTCAGCACAGCTCAAAGCAAAATGAGCAAGGTTACACTCTTCAATTAAACGATGAGGTGGAACTATGTTACGCCTCGGTCTATCAGCAACAATAGATTCCTGTGGCTGCTGCAAAATAGTAGGTGAGTGCTGAACAACATCATCATCAATATTTTCCTTATGAGTATCATCAACGACGGCATTATTATCAACAGTTTTCTGTAGGTGCTCCACCTGCACACGAAATCCCTCCTCTCCAGTAGCAACATGAGAGGGATCTGATGGCAAGCTGTCATGATACATAACGAATTCATTGAAAACAACGTTCCTACCCACAAAATCTTTTTAGTTTCAGGATTTCATAGTTTATGTGCCTTAACTCCTGAACCATAACCAAGGAACATGCACTTAACAGCTCTAGGCTCTAACTTTCCATTATCAACGTGAGCATAAGCAGTGGAACCAAAAACTCTCAACTGTGAATAATCAGCAGGCGAACCTGACCATACCTCAATAGGAGTTTTCTTCTCAAGTGGAATAGAAGGTGACCTGTTGATGAGGTAGCACGCTGTGTTGGCTGCTTCAGCCCATAAACGTCTATGCATACCTGCATTGGACAACATACAGCGAGCCCTCGAGATGATGGTTCTATTCATGCGCTCAGCCATGCCATTCTGCTGAGGAGTGTAAGGGATGGTGTGGTGCATGATCATACCATCATTACTGCAAAACTCATCAAACTCATTAGAACAGAATTCCATACCATTGTCAGTATGTAATACCTTTACCTTCTTTTCAGTTTGCTTTTCTACCATAACTTTCCATTTCTTAAAAGCATCAAAAAGATCAGATTTATGTTTCAGAAAATATGGCCACACTTTTCTTGAGTAGTCATCAATAATAGTAAGCATGTAATTAGCACCACCAATAGAAGTCTTACGGGAAGGTCCCCAAACATCAGCATGCACATAATCTAATATGCCTTTGGTGGTATGAACGGAAGCATTGAATTTAACTCTTTTATGCTTACCAAAAACGAAGTGCTCACAGAACTCAAACTTACCCAAGTTGTAACCATCAATCAGCTCTCTCTTAACCAATTCTGCCATGCCGTGTTCGCTCATATGCCCAAGACGCATATGCCACAGATTTGTTTTTCCACAATCATCAGAATCATTAGAAGTAACAACAACAACAATACCAGGCAAAGTGCTACCTCTAAGAACATATAACTTAGCAGAATTCATATTACCTATCATGTGAATAAGAGAACCTTTTGATACCTTTAACAATCTACGCCCACCGGCGTACTTGTATCCATCAACGTCCATGGTACTCAGGGAGATCAAATTTCTGGCCATGCTTGGTATGTGCTTCACCTCAGTCAATGTACGTGTCACGCCATCATGTGTCATGATCTTAACAGATCCAACTCCGGCAATATGGCCTGGATTGTCATTCCCCACACATACAAAATCTCCAGTCTACACAGACTCATATGAACTGAACCAATCTTTATTACAGCAAATATGAAACGAACATCCAGTATCAAGAATCCATTCATCATCACGATATGCACAAGCAACAAAAACGGCTAAACATTCACCGTCAGAACTATCACCAGAAACAACAACAGCCTTACCATTACCTTGATCCTTATCTTTCGGTTGGTAAGTACCGTTCCTTTTCTCCTTATTCTGCAGCTTCCAACAATCATCAATAACATTATTAGATTTCTTACAATACCTGCAGAACTTGTCCTTTCCCTTGGACTTCGAACGACTTCTGCCGTCTTTGCTCTTATCTCGGTTGCCATGGTTGTTAAATCTCTGCTCGGTCCTGCCACAAACCTGTAGAGCTTCAGCCTTGGAAGATGCCCCATCTGCCTGCACCATAGATTTCATCTTTTCCCTCTGTTTGAGGGCATCTTGTACTTCATCAAGGGTTATCTTATCACGGCTCAACAACATTGTATCACGAAAGTGTGTATAAGAACTAGGCAGCGAGCATAAGAGTAATAGAGCTAGATCCTCATCATCATATTTTACTTCCATAGATTATAAATCAGAAATAATCTCTCTGAAAAGAGATAAGTGATTCGATACCGATCCACCTTCCTGCAATCTATGCGAGAACAACTTCATCTTCACATGCATCTTACTGGTTAGATCTTTTGACATGCAGATCGATTCCAATTTCCCCCAAAGGGCAGCATCAGATTTCTCTGTCAAGACTTCCTGCAAAATATTATTGGACAAATGAAGTTGAATCATAGACAAAGCCTTACGGTCCTTCCGCTTCTCTTCGTTAGACCAGCTCTTAGCATCCTTTTCCCCGAATCCATCCAGCGCTTCATCCAGATCTGAAGTTTGGGCGAGAATCGCCCGCATCTTCACCTGCCACAAGCAGAATCTTGTGGAGTAGTCCAGCTGCGGTAGATCGAACTTCAATGACAACATGTCGCAAACCCTAGATTAGAACTTGGGGCTATGATACCACTTGTTAGCTTTGCGACAAGTAAAACAACGAAGAACAAAAATAAAATCGCAGCAAGGGGAACACAGATTTAACATGGAAAAACCTCTCCAACAAAGAGAGGGGGAAAACCACGGGCGCCGGCCAATGAAACTTCACTATAATGGGGAGTGTTTACACAACGCCGGGGATTTCACAGATGCAACTTGTCCCAGCCGGCGGCTTACAAGAGGTATATATAATGGTGGTAACCTAGGTCATCAACGATCGGCCCAAGCCTCCGGTGACGGGCCTCGCTCTGCTCCGTCAGAAGTTGGCCTTTACTTTGTAGAATTTGGATCAACATATAATAGGAAGTATGGCTGAAAATAAGCTTGCGGAGTTTTCTACTCCCAATAATGATTATTTGCGTACTCCTATTACTCAGCCAGCAATTGATGCCGATGACTATGAAATTAAGCCCCATTTTTTAAGTTTGGTTCAACAGAATCAATTTGGAGGCTCTGCTATTGAGGACGCATGTATGCACTTGAACACTTTCACTGAAATATGTGATATGATGCACATAAAAGATATTAACCCCGATGTGGTTAAACTACGCTTATTTCCTTTCTCTCTTAGAGGAAGAGAAAAAGAATGGTTGCTATCTTTGCCTAGAAATACTATTACATCTTGGGTGGAATGTACTTCTTTATTCATGACTAAAAATTTTGCACCTACAAAGACTATGCAACTAAGTCTAATATTACTGGTTTTAGACAGGAAGAGCGTGAGCCACTAGCGCTTGCATGGGAGAGGATGAAAGAATACATGAGAAACTGTCCCAGTCATGGGATGGAAGATCAGTTAATCCTCCATATATTTTATAATGCTCTTAACCCTGTGCCTAAGTCTATGCTTGATACTGCAGCTGGAGAAACATTTATGGGTAAACAAGTTACCAAAGAAAAGCAGCTGCTAGACAATATGCAAGACAACCATGCCCACTGGCATGTGAATAGATCAAACACGAAGAAGGTGAACTCCATCTCACCACAAGAAAACGAAGAACTCAATGCTAAGCTAGATGAGCTCATATTAGCCGTAAAAGGTAAGAAAGATCAGGTAATAGCCATCCCAGAAAAAATATCGAATAAATAGACTTCATAGCTCGTAATGATTATAACCCTGCTTGGAAGAAGAACTATAATCCTAATTTTCAGAAACATTATTCTAGTCCTGCAGGTAACTCTAATAATATGGGATCTAGTAATGGTAGTCTCCAGGAAACACTTAAATCTTTTATAGACTCACAAAATGAACAAAATAATATTCTTGTTAAAATTGCGGAGAACCATGATGTCATGCTTGGTAATTATCTAACCAAGCTATTAGTTTGGAAAATGATTTACAGGCCCTCCAAGAAAGAACAAGGATCGTTGAGGCACAACTAGGTAAGATAACCGAGAGTCAAACTCTCATTTCAGCTAAATTTGCAGGTAAAGCTGAGCCCAATCCTGTTGAAGAACTCAAAATGATGAGAATCCAAAGGGAGGAGCCCGAAGAACTTGATTATAGCAATGCTCCTTCACCAAGCTATACCGTTGAAGATCTCGTAAAAAAGATCAACGTCAAGATTCCGGTAAGTGAAGGTAGTGAGGAAGCTATGTACCAACACTTTGTCAATCAAGTAGCAATAAAGGTACGTGAGCTTGAAGAAGAATATAAGCAAATTGCTGAAAAATTACCCGTTAAACTAGATAACATATTTGAGCCTACTATTAAGATTAAAATTGAAACCAATGATCTTGGACGATTGTCACGGGCTAGCCAAATGATCTTCGGCCTTAAGCACGTTTTGCGTCATAACATCGTTTTCACATGTTCTCTGATTGTAGCCTTGTAGGTTCTTCGTTCTTGTTAGAGAGGAGTTGTTTCTTGCTGCTGCTGCTTGGTTCATATGCTATTCTTTTTTCTTTTTAAGAGTTGTACGGGCTTCACAAAGTTGATGGGATTTGGGAGCTTTGCACTGATTCTGGAGGAACCAAATAGTCAAGGAGCATTATTGCTTGAATAATATTGTGCACGACGCGCGTTCTGATGTTCTAGAAAAAAAATCCGTTCATATTGTCTTGGAATTTTTTTTCCCCGTTCATATATTTTGAAATATTTATATTTCCTTCGTCTCAAAATAGATATCGTAAAGTTGTTTAAATTTGGATATATTTAGACACTATTTAGTACTAGATACATCCAAATTTACATCTATTTTGAGACGGAGGTGGCATTATTCTTCCAACAAGAAAGACGGGCGCGGCAACGCGCGCTTTGTTGTTCTAGTACAAGAAATAAAATGCATTGCAATTTGCAGCAGAAGAGCACACGTGAGCCTTGCGCACTGCTCTGATCCATTACAGATCACTGATTTTTATTAAAAAAACAAAGACAAAAGGTGTGGAAGACAAAAACAAAAGAATGAAAGAACATGTTCATCTACTACACTACATTCGGATAGAACGACACAATCAAGTGCTGATAGATACTCAAAATTCGTCTCTGTCTATAACCATAGCTTGATTTCATTCAAGAAAAAAAATCAGAGCACAAACGGTGTTATATGTTGATCCAAATTCTACAAAGTATAGGCCAACTTCTGACGAGTGGAGCGAGGCTCGTCGAAGACCTAGGTTTCCACCGATATATAAACCCCTTGTAAGCCGCCGGTTGGGAGAGTTGCATCTGTGAAATCCCCGGCGTTTGTAAACACTCCTCGATATAGTGAAGTTTATTTGGTCACGCCCGTGGTTTTTCTCTCTTTGTTGGAGAGGTTTTCCACGTTAAATCTGTCTCCTTGTGTTTTTTCGTTTTCGTTCTTCGTTATCTTCTTGTCGCGATTGTAACAAGTGGTATCGAGCCCCGTGTTCTAATCTAGGGTTTGCGACATGTCGTCGATGAAGTTCGATCTACCACAGCTGGACTACACCACAAGATTCTCCTTGTGGCAGGTGATGATGTTGGCGATTCTCGCCCAAACTTGATCTGGATGAAGCGCTGGATGGATTCGTGAAAAGGATGCTAAGACCTGGTCCGCTGAAGAGAAGCGGAAGGACCGTAAGGCTTTGTCTTTGATTCAACTTCATCTGTCCAATAATATTTTGCGGGAAGTCTTGGAGAAGAAATCTGCTGCTGCCTATGGGAAAAACTGGAACGATCTGCATGTCAAAGGATCTAACCAAGAAGATGCATGTGAAGATGAAGTTGTTCTCGCATAGATTGCAGGAAGGTGGATCGGTAATGAATCACTTATCTCTTTTAGAGAGATTATTTCTGATTTGCAATCTATGGAAGTAAAATATGATGATGAGGATCTAGCCCTATTACTCTTATGCTCACGCCTAGTTCTTATACACACTTTCGTGATACAATGTTGTTGAGCCGTGAGAAGATAACCCTTGATGAAGTGCAAGATGCCCTCAAACAGAGGGAAAAGATGAAATCTATGGTGCAGCGGATGGGGCCCTCCAAGGCTGAAGCTCTGCAGGTTCGTGGCGTGACCGAGCGAGATTTAACAACCATGGCAACCGAGATAAGAGCAAAGACGGCAGAGGTCGCTCAAGTCCAAGGGAAAGGACAAGTTCTGCGGTATTGTAAGAAATCTAATCATGTTATTGATGATTGCTGGAAGCTGCGAATAAGGAGAAAAGGAACAGTACTTACCAACCGAAAGATAAGGATCAAGGCAATGGTAAGGCTGTTGTTTCGATAGTTCGATGGTGAATGCTTAGCTGTTTTTGCTTGTGCTTCTCGTGATGATGAATGGATACTTGATACTGCATGTTCGTTTCATATTTTGCTGTAACAAAGATTGGTTCAGTTCATATGAGTCTGTGCGCATCGGAGATTTTGTGCGTGTGGGAATGACAACCCATGCCATATCGTTGGTGTTGGATCTGTTAAGATTAGGACACATGATGGCGTGACACGCACGTTGAGTGAGGTGAAGCACATACCAAGCATGGCCAGAAATTTGATCTCCCTGAGTACCATGGACGTTGATGGATACAAGTATGCCGGTGGGCATCGAGTTCTGAAGGTATCAAAAGGTTCTCTTATTCACATGATAGGTGATATGAATTCTGCTAAATTATATGTTCTTAGAGGTAGCACTTTGCCTGGTATTGCTGCTGATGTTACTTCTAATGATTCTGATGATTGTGGTAAAACACATGTATGGCATATGCGTCTTGGGCATATGAGCGAACAAGGCATGGCGAGTTGGTCAAGAGAGAGCTGATTGATGGTTGCAACTTGAGTAAGTTTGAGTTCTGTGAGCACTGCATCTTTGGTAAGCATAAAAGAGTTAAATTCAATGCTTCCGTTCATACCACCAAAGGCATATTAGATTATGTGCATGCTGATGTATGGGGTCCGTCCCGTAAGACTTCTATTGGTGGTGCTAATTATATGCTTACTATTATTGATGATTACTCAAGAAAGGTGTGGCCTTATTTTCTGAAGCATAAATCTGATGTTTTTGATGCTTTTAAGAAGTGGAAAGTTATGGTTGAAAAAGATCGAGAAGAAGGTAAAGGTACTACGTCTTGACAATGGTATGGAATTCTGTTCTAATGAGTTTGAGGATTTTTGCGAACGATGGCATGATCGGGCATCACACCATCCCATATACTCCTCGCAGAATGGCGTGGCGTAACGCATGAATGTAACCATCATCTCGAGGGCTCGTTGTATGTTGTCTAATGCGTATGCATAGGCGTTTCGGGCTGAAGCAGCCAACACAACAGGTTACCTCATCAACAGGTCACCTTCTATTCCACTTGAGAAGAAAACTCCTATTGAGGTATGGTCGTTCACCGCTGATTATTCACAGTTGAGAGTTTTTGGTTGCCCGCTTATGCTCATGTTGATAATGGAAAGTTAGAGTCTAGAGTCAAGTGCATATTCCTTGGTTATGGTTCAGGAGTTAAGGCATATAAACTATGGAACCTGAAACAAAAAGGATTTTGTTGAGTAGGAACGTTGTTTTCAATGAATCCGTTATGTATCATGACAGCTTGCCATCGATCCCTCTCCATTTGCTATTGGAGAGGAGGAGTTCGATGTGCGGTGGAGCACCGCGAAACTGTTGATAATAATGTTGTTGATGATACTCATGAGGAAAATATTGATGATGATGTTGTTCAGCACTCACCTATTGTTTTGCGGCAGCCACAGAATCTATTGTTGCTGATAGACCGAGACGTAACATAGTTCCACCTCGTCGTTTAATTGAAGAGTGTAATCTTGTACATTATGCTTTGAGTTGTGCCAATTGGAGAACGATTCTGAACCTGCTACATATAATGAAGCCATTGCATCCGTTGACCGCGAGAAGTGGGCATCTGCTATGCAAGAAGAGATGCAATCGCTTGAGAAAAATGGCACATGGGATGTTGTGCGCTTGCCTAAACAAAAGAAGGCGGTCCGCTGCAAGTGGATCTTCAAGAAAAGGAAGGTCTATCTCCCAAAGAGCCTTCAAGGTACAAGGCAAGGTTAGTAGCAAAAGGGTTCAGCAGATTCCAGGTATTGATTACAATGATGTGTTCTCTCCGGTGAAGCATAGTTCCATTCGTACTTTCTTTAGTATTGTGGCTATGCGTGATCTTGAGCTTGAGCGTTAGATGTCAAGACTGCTTTTCGCATGGAGAGCTTGATGAGGAAATATACATGGACCAACCAAGGGTTCAGAGTGCACAGTAAAGAGGATTTTGTGTGCAAATTAAAGAAGTCTCTTTATGGCTTAAAGCAATCTCCAAGACAAAGGGTATAAAAGGTTTGATTCATTTATGATCTCACATGGTTTTGAGAGGTCTAAATATGATAGTTGTGTTTATATCAAGTTTGTTGATGGGTCACCTATATACTTGCTATATGTTGATGATATGTTAATTGCTGCCAAGGGCATGAAAGAAATCACTACTTTGAAGGCACACCTAAGTAGTGAGTTTGAGATGAAGGATCTTGGTGCGCTAAGAAGATCTTAGGTATGGAGATTACCCGAGATAGAAAATCTGGTTTGTTATTTCTTAGTCGAAAGTTACATTAAGAAAGTTCTTCATCGCTTTAATATGGATGGTGCCAACTCAGTTAGTACTCCTATTGCTCCTCACTTTAAATTGTCAGTTTCAATGTCCTACTACTGATGAAGAGTTTGAGTACATGTCAAAGGTGCCGTATTCTAGTGCTGTTGGTTCTTTGATGTATGCCATGGTTTGTTCTCGTCTGATTTATCATATGCTATGAGTTTGATAAGTAGATACATGGCTAATCCTGGTAAAGAACATTGGAAGGCTGTTCGATGGGTTTTCAGGTACCTTCTTGGCACTTCCAATGCTTGTTTGAAGTTTGGCAGACCGGTGAGGGACTCGTTGGCTATGTGGATTCAGATTTTGCTGCCGATTTGGATAAGAGAAGATCCCTCACAGGTTATGTGTTTAATGTTGGAGGTTGTGCTGTTAGCTGGAAGGCTACATTGCAGGCTGTTGTTGCACAATCTACTACTGAAGCTGAATACATGGCTATTGCTGAAGCTTGCAAAGAATCTGTTTGGTTGAAAGGTTTGTTTGCTGAGCTTTGTGGAGATGATTCTTGCATTACTTTGTTTTGTGACAGTCAAAGTGCCATATACCTTACAAAAGATCAGATGTTCCATGAGAGAACTAAGCACATTGATGTCAAGTACCATTTTGTTAGAGACATTGTTGCTCAAGGTAAATTAAAGGTATGCAAGATCAGCACTCATGATAATCCTGTGATATGATGACTAAACTGTTCTTGCTAAGTTTGAGCTTTGCTCGAACTTAGTTGGTTTAACTGATTAGCCCAAGTGGCTATTGGCGCCGAAAGTATTTGCTTTGTTTGTTCAGGGAGATGGTTGCTGTTGATGCTACAAGGAGGAATTTGTCTCAAGGTGGAGTTTGTTATATGTTGATCCAAATTCTACAAAGTATAGGCCAACTTCTGACGAGTGGAGCGAGGCTCATCGAAGACCTAGGTTTCCACCGATATATAAACCCCTTGTAAGCCGCCGGTTGGGAGAGTTGCATCTGTGAAATCCCCGGCGTTTGTAAACACTCGATATAGTGAAGTTTTTCACATTGGCGCCCGTGGTTTTTTTCTCTCTTTGTTGGAGAGGTTTTCCACGTTAAATCTGTGTCTCCTTGCTGTGTTTTTCGTTTTCGTTCTTCGTTATCTTCTTGTCGCGATTGTAACAAACGGTACCTGGACCTTACATACTACTTGGATCCAAGTAATTAAGTATCTGCCAAAGCGGCTAATCACATAATTTGTATTTTGTGCAATGGATTACCCCAGTTGTTGGTGTTATGTGAAAAAGTAAACTAGGGTTGTGGTTTGCTGCAACAAATGCCCAACAACTGGTGTTATGTGCAATTTTCTCGATGGATGCAAACTCTGGGTAGGAAGATAAAATAAGGCCTCAAGGCCCGTAAAAGCTTACACGATCCAATTAACCAGAATTCGGCTAGCTCAGTTTGCGGAGTAGCATCCCGATAATGCTGGGTTGGCCCATTTTGCACAATTTAACTGACCAAACGAGCTGAGCAACATTGCAGGAAATATGAGACGATTTGGAGTGTTTAGTGCCTAATCGGGTGGTCTAGGACGTTTATCGATGTGAGAAGTCCCTAGGTGGTTAAGTTATACTATTACTTAATTAATGACTAGTTCTATCAATTCATTTTCAAAGTTTTTTTTAAAATATTAATAATGTACAATTCAAAATCGATTATGTGTGATATATCATGTAATATATATTTTTATATGATATCTATATATTCGATCAAACTTTACTTCGTTTGACTTTTCAAAAAAACTAGATAGTAGTATCTGTTGATGCTACACATGATCTAGAATTTATGATTAATGAAACAATCAACGCTATGCTAGACGTAGTAGATCATGCCGACCTCGATGAGGCTGATGTGCGGTATGTTGAGCGCCACGGCGGGGCCCCTGCAGTTCTTCCGGAGGAAGTTGTATGCGACGTCGATGGCGAACTTTTTGAACACGTTGGAGCTCTTCCTTGCCTTGATGTACGAATGGCCCATGATGTACGCCACGCCTGCGTGCTTGGCCTCCACGATGGCACTAAGCTCCTCCTTCACCTTGGGGTCCACGTGCTCACCACCCGCCGCGTCTGAGATCTCGAACCGGACGCGACATCGGTTGGCAAAACCACCCGGCGACTCGGACTGATCATACATGTTCTGTAGCGACTGGATCGTATCCGCCGACTTGTTGTCGTCGTCCTCCATGGCGGCGGCCGTGGCCGCGCGCACCACAACGCTCTCCTCGTCCTCCAATGGCCGCCGTATCATGAAGCCCGTACGTGCGAGCTCGCTGGGGCGCGTGACCACCGTCATCCTGCCCTCGACCTCGACTGACGCGGCGCCGTCGCTGTTGCGGTTTGCTGCTGCGCATGCCTCGGCTGCCTCCATCTGCACGAACTCGGCGATGCGGAGCACGAGGTCGTTCTCGAAGTCGCTGTCGTCCCCGAGCACGTCCTTGTAGCCGTAGCGGACGACGCAGCGGTACATGCGGAAGTCGCAGGGGCCAATGCGGCCGACCAGGTGCCGCTCCTCGGGCCGAACGTGCGGGATGGGCACGGCCTTGACGCAGACGAAGACGAGAACCTGGTGGAACGCCGGAAGGTTGGTGACGAAGTGCGAGAAGACTGCCGGCACGCCGGTGGCGAGCTCGCTGTAGATGAGCCCGATGCCGGGCACGCGCACGATGCCAAGGCTGGGGCCCAGCGCGTGGATCCACCTCAGGGATACCTTGTTCTGCACATCGAACGTGTGCTTCAGCTGTGTGCCGTAGTGCCACACGTACATGATAGCGACGAAGCCGATGGACAGTGCCAACGGCAGCCACCCGCCCTGCGGCACCTTCATTACGGCGGCCGACAGGTATGCCCCCTCCACGACGCCGAAGGCCAACAAGAAGAGTGTCGCCATGATGAAGCCTTTCTGCCACACGAAGACGATCACCATGGACATGAGGAGCGTCGTCACCACCATCACACCGGCGCACGCCATTCCTGCATGCATATATTAATTCATATTCATATAGGTACCTTAGCGTTTCATTTCATTCTCAGCTAGCCAAATTAATCAACACAATTTGAGGTTGGCGACTTAGTATTACCATATGCATTCCCGATGAGCGTCGTGTCGCGGAATCCGATGGTGACGGCGAGACACACGAACATGAGGATCCAGTTGATCTCGGGGATGTAGATCTGTCCGTTGATGCGGCTAGAAGTGTGGACGATCTTGACACGCGGGAAGCAGCCTAGTGCGGTGCACTGCCGCACGATGGAGAAGGTGGCCGAGATAACCGCCTGGCTTCCCACGATCGCCGCTAGCGTCGCGATCACAAGCACCGGCCAGAACAGACTCCCTGCAGCAAGCAACATTCACATCGATCGGTTCGCGCGCCCTAGTACAAAATAATCAATCTGCTTAAATAGCTCATGTGATGTGATGTGATGAATGTATTTATGCATGGTGAGTAGTAGGTAATTTGATTACTGGGTATGGACTTGAAGAAGATGAAGTGGATGTCACAGTCGGGACTTTTGGATAGGAAGGCCGCCTGCCCCATGTACTGCAACACCAAGCACGGATAGATCAGGCCCACAAAGGCTACCTGTCAGTGAGACAGACATAAAATCGATGGTGCATGGTAACCGAGCTAGCTGAATAACCATGACGCCGGCCGGCATCTTATGTGATTAAAACAGATCTACTCTTGTGGTAAGTTCACAAAAAGCTTATTAGGAGGAATGACTGCGGACGTACCCTTATTGATGTGGCTGTGAAGTGGCCAAGGTCTGCAAACATAGCCTCTGTGCCTGCATATATTGAAGTGTGAAAATAATTAATATCGCTCATTCCAATACAAAAACGAAAAATCAAAACACATAAAGGATGTATTTCACGTGTGTATATAAATTAACAGGAGCACTGTCTAGGCACCAAGAACCAATACACGCATATTCGTTTTGATAGATATACTAGGATAAATACTAGGTGTACATATATACCCGCCCAATCCTGAGATAAAACAACGAGAGGACAAAACCGAGGAATGAATACTCTCCAAGTTCAACTAAACATTAATGGACGTTGTATCAAGAGCATGGTATTGGTTAGACGTGTAAACGACGTATGCCATCTTTAGTCCTACTTCTCACGACTTGACGTTTACCATCGCATCAGTTCTCTCTCTCGAAATAGGCTTTCGTCCCGCTTTATAAATAAAGCACACAGGTGAGACCGCTGCTGGGCCAGGCAGCACAACGCCCAAACACAACAAACACGACACCAAATGCTAGGGCAGCAGCACACACACACCCGAGATAAAACAAGGAAAAAACAAAAAAGAATGAAGACGAAGACGGATCAACTAGACTAGAAAAACCGCAACCGCTGCGCCCTCCAAAGAATGTCCACCCCACTCCTAGCCCCGACTCGTCAAACACCAAGCAGCACCCTCAAGAGGGAAGCGACCGCTGCTGCCCGGGCCAATTGGCCCTAGGGTTTCCCCCGACACACAGAGGGAAGTGGATGAAGGGTAGCCACGACGCCCTCCAGGAAGGAAGATGCCACCCGCGGGCGGCACCGCGTCAGTGTCAGACGAGCCGACAAGGATTTCTCCCGAAGACCCTATCCACAACCCCCGGACGAGGCGTAGCACGAGAGCCCCGCGAGGGAAAGCCTCACCACCACCAAACTTGCCACCCACGAACATGGGCCACTCCGGTCCCGAATCCACTAGCGTCGTCTCACCGAGCAAGCCGTCGCGAGGTCTGCAACATCTTGACAGAGGTAGAATTGAAAAAAGGCCCCCGGTACCGTGGCCGCGCGGGAGGGAACTTCCTCCACCGTCGGAGGCGGTAGTCGACCGGACGCAGCCGCAGACAGACCAGTCCTCCATAGGTCCGGCCAGGTCCAGCGGACCCGTAAAGCCTCCGCGGAGGCAAACCAGTCCCATGGCGGTCCGGCCGGGCCCCGACGGACCCGTAAAGTCCGCAACCGTGCTGCAACAGGATGGCCGAGGAAACCGCGGATCTCATCACTCCTACCCGCCATGATCTGCAAAACAGGCAAATTCGAGCCGACCAGCCCGTCCTACCCAGATCTGGGCCCAAAGGGGCCCGACCTGGGCCGCCATGGCCCTGCCAGCTCGAGCTCCGCCTGCACTGCTACAAGGCTGCCCGCCAAGCCCACAGCCGCTAAGCCCCCAGCAGCATGCTGGACCTCCGCCGCCCCAAGAGCACCGCCGCCGAGCGAGGGAGCCCCGACTCCCGTCCTCCCGGCGCGGGGAGAAGAAGCCCGCCGCCGCCGGCACCACGCGGCAATGGCCGACAGCCTGGCCGGGCGGAGACGGGGAGAAGGGGAGGGTCGGAGAGGAGGGGCGGCGGTGGCGCTGCCGCCTCGGGGCGAGAGGAGCGATACCTGTTCCGTATGTGGTCTCGCATCAGTTCTCATACATTCAATCGATCGGGAAAGCATGCTACAAGCCAAGGCCACACGATCTTCACCCATTGAGAGTTCACCTATTCTTGTTCATTCGGCCGGATATTTTTGCATCAGGCAAGTTATCAAAATTTCCTTCAAGCAAGGAGCAGGCGCACCATGGAGTTGGTCTTTGTTGCCCATATTACTTGTTGCTCATATAGTGCCATTGATGCATCCCAACACTTGACAATCACTATTGGTACGCATCATCCTACACCAACCACTCATAATAAGGTGAACTCATTCCATCACATGTCTTTCGTTGATCATCATTTGAATGGGATCCTACTTGAGCCAAATGCGTGTTCCATACTCAGGCCACTGCTCATGACCATGATACCAAGATGAGGAGAACATGATGACCCAAGATCCAAGACGCCCAAGCAAGAAGCATGGAAAAGAAGTTGGAAGAAGGATTCCGGCACTAGTCCTGGCGCCGCCGGAATCTCCGCGGGACCATTCTGGCACCAGGACCGGCGAACCAGAATGTCCACCGGAATCAATCCGGTCACCACCGAAATATCCTGGCACCCGCCGAAAGTCGCGCCAGTACCTTGAACCGGCGACCGTGGAATCCAAACCGGTTTTCTCCGAAACTTCCGGCGCTAGTTTCGGCGCCGCCGAACTTATCGCCGAAATGGCTTGTCTGCGCACAATTTTGGGTTTGATGACCTAAAATATCCCCCCTACCTACCCCTTCACTCCTAGTACTATAACTAGCCCCTTTTGGTTCAGATCTAGGTAGAGAATGAATATTGAGTTGATTTGGCTTAGCTCCATCTTCCCATAGGGGTAACCTCTCTAGAATCTACATCAAGAACATACGATGTACATGGCCCTCGTTGTTTAAGCGCTCTTTTTATCTCGTGATCTCTATTGCATCGATATCTCCCTTTAGGTCTCTATCGTTTGAAATCTCTTCGCGAGTAGATTCTAGCAGCTCCAGATCGATCTTTACCTAGTGGATCTCTACCTATCGGTATGTTCCATGAGGATTCTATCGGGTTGGTGATTTGAGCCAACGAGGACAACCGAAGTGATGTATGAAAGGTTTGTCCCCGAGCACTATAGACAGGATCTCTCCGACAAGCTACAAAATTTAAAGCAAGGCACAAAGACAATTAAAGATTTCTACAAGTAAATGGAGATGACTATAATGAGAGCCGATGTGAAAGATCTCGAGGAGCAAACAATAGCACGGTTCCTCAATGGTTTGAGCCGCCCAATACGGAAAATAGTCAATTTCTAACCTTACAAGACTCTAATGCACCTTCTACACCAAGCTACCAAGGTCGAGCACCTCGTGCAAAAGGAAAATGGTTATGATAAGCAACGAGCGTACTTCGCTTCCAGTAATGGTAATGCATACAACAAGTCAACAAGTCAAGCACCAAGCTCATCCAAGCAAACAAAGCCTCCAATGGCATCTTCCTCCAAGATAACATCGGACAATGAAGTAATTTGCTACAATTGTGGAGGAAAGGGCCACAAATCATACGAGGGCATCAACACAAGAGTTATGCTTATGGATGAACATGGCGCAACTTATTCTGTGAGTGAAGAAGAATATGAAGCTTTAACACAAGACACTCTAGAAAAGGACGCCGCAATTAAAGATGATGACACACTTATATGTGAGCGTGATCCAAGTCCTTCACTCGTCATAGCGCAAGTATTGAGAACACACTAGGGCCAATATGTTACAAGTGGTATCAGAGCCGATCCTCGCGGTTACACGGTCATATGCGGGTTAGGGGCACATACATGTGGAGCATGGAGTGTGTGGCCGGAGTGGCACACGACATGGAACATGTGCTGGCACTAGACGCACAAACATGTGCCAAGAGGGAACATTACTAGATTGGGGTTAATCGGACGTCGATCTTCTAAGGGTGGGTGTATGTGATATCCGCGCGTTAATAGGATTGATAGGATACTCATACCAACAAGTTGCAGCTTTTTTCCAGAAGTTCATCCCAAAGAACCTCTAGGTTAAGCATGTTTGGCCTAGAGAAATTTGAGGATGGTGACCGACCTGGAAGTTGTTTCGGGTGCGCACGAGAGAGGACAAAGTGCACAGAAAAGACTAGTGTTGATCTATGGAACTAGCCTAGAGATCCTAGAAAGCTGCCATGGGTGACAACCGCCAGTCCGGAGAGGCCAGGGTGTTACAGCGTGGTGCACGATCTTGCGTGCAACAACCTCATCGGAAGGTTACTCCCGGTCTATAAGATAGGCCATGTATGGTAGCGTCCAATCTAGCTTCTCTGTGAAATCTACAACAAATGTTGAATCATTGACACCCGGGTAGTCTGGTGTGGCCTATGATTTCGTCTTGATGAATGGCTGGTACAAGTGTTCACGGAACACTCTTGGGCTAACTAGCGCTTGTGGATAGCCGACTATAGATAAAATGTTGGCCTCGTTGCAGTATAGCAGATTAATATGCTTGAACTCAAAATCGGTGGAATGCACGCCGATTCTATCCATTGTACGTCGGTACTCAGCCACGATGGTTCTGCGTCCCATGTGCCATTTCACTATTGGACCACTAGGTCAGAATCGCCATAGCACTCAATCCGACTAATGCCCATCTCCTTGGCCATCTGAAGCCCATGGAGCAGTGCTTCATATTCAACAACATTATTTGTCATCGTGAAGTGTATTTGTAGTATGTAATGTAACCTATCGCCTTTTCGTGACACGAGTACAACTCCAACCCTCAAGCCATCAAGCATATTGATCCATCAAAGAACATCTTGCAATAGAGGGAATTAGGCCGTCGAGTCATTTTTTGTGACTCGGCCCAGTCGATGACAAAGTCAGCCAGTGCCTGAGGCTTAATCTCTTTCCTTGGTTCATAGTTGATCATGTGGGTTGCCATCTCGATGGCCCATTTGGTGACCCGGCCTGTGGCATCACGGTTCAAGATGATATCACCAATGGGAGTGGAGCCCACAATGGTGATCTCGTGCTCCTGAAAGTAATGCCAGAGCTTCCATGTTGCCATGTAGACTTCATATACCATTTTTTGGTAATAGGGTAGCCCTATTTCGATCCCATGAGCACTTTGCTCATGTAGTAGACATGTCGTTGCACACTCTATGCTTTCCCTTCTTCTTTGCGTTCGATAACCACAATGATGCTTACGGCGTTGTTAGTTACCGTGATATAGAGCAACATAGGCTCTCTTGAAACAAGAGCTCCCAAAAATGGAGCCATAGAGGTCATCTTCTTCAGATTTCAAATGCCTCATTGGCCTCTGCATTCTAGATGAACTTGTCTGTCTTTTTATGCAGCTTGTATAATGGTAGCGCATTATCCCCTAGATAGGACATGAACTGGATTATTGCTGCAACTCATCTCGCTAATTGTTGTACGTCACGAACTCAGCTTGGTTGCTTCATGTTGACTATGCCATCGGTTTTCTCATGATTCACGTCGATTCATGTTGACTATGGCGCTGAATACTCATTTCTTCATCAGTTTAAGCTTCATCTTGAATCACCGTATATTGGCGAATATTTCCCTCAAATTGGTTATGAGGTCACCCTTTTTGTGACTTGATGACAATATCATCCACGTATACATGGACATTACACACAATATGGTCATTTAGGCACTTGTGCATACACCTTTGGTACGTTGCACCAGTGTTCCTTAATCCAATGACATAGTGATGTAGCAAATGGCACCATAAGACGCGATGATGGACCTCTTCTTCTCTTGGTCCTCAATCACCATCTTGATCTGGCGATACCCTGAGTAGGCATCCAGAAAACACAATAGCTTACTACCGACAGTTGAGTCGATCACTTGATCGATGCAAGGTAGGGCAAGAGGATCCTTGGGGCAAGTTTTGTTGAGACCCATAAAGTCAATGCACATGTACCAACTTCCATTCTTATTTAACACAAGAATAGGGTTAGCCAGCCACTCCGGATGGTAGACATCGATGATGAACCCAGTAGCTAGGAACCGAGCTATCTCCACACAGATTGTGCAGCGTCGCTCATCCGTGAATTGTCTCAGTGGTTTCTTAACCGGCCAAGCACCTTCCATCACATTGAATTTGTGCTCAGCGAGGTCCCTAGGGACGCTTGACATATCTGAGGGTTGCTAGGCGAAGATGTCCATATTTTCACGGAGGAACTCAATGGGCTAGCTTTCCTAATTGTTGTCCAGTTGAGCGCTGATGCCGACCACTTTGTCGATGTTGCCCTCCTCGAGGGTAATTCGCTTGACCTCTTATGCTGACTCGAACGGCGTGTCGGCGATCTCAACCGATCTCTTGGTCAACATGACATCTTTGGGGTTAACTTTCTGCTTGACCTCAACGATCTCCATTTTGTTAACTACTAACTTGGCAAAGACTAGTTTACCCTTCTCACATTCGACAATCTTGACTAGGTCGCCATTAACCTTATTGATCACTTTAGGACCCAACATCTTAAGTTTGAGGTAGATATAACAAGACCGTGCCATGAACTTGGCGAACGCTGGTTGCCAAAGATGGCATGGTATGGACTCTTAAAGTCCACTGCCTTGAAGAACAATATCTCCTTATTGATATTTTGTTGTTGCCGAATGCAACCTTGATGCTGGCTAATTTGTCCTGACATAATCCCATGATTTTTTGGATGGTTGTATCCTTGACCCAGGGATGTTGAGCCTCTCAAATATATTGAGATACATTATAATAATGTCATTGCTACCGTCCATGAGCACCTTGGATAGCCGGAACCATTAACATGTGGCGTGACGACTAAAGGCAACTCTCTAGTCTAGGTCGTGTTTAAACCACTCTAGGTAATTTGGTACGCTGGGTATGATGGCATTGAATTTGTGCGGCCCTGAAGGCATTTATCTGGCAATAATCTACACCAAGTCCCCAACTTTCTTAGGCTTGCTCCAGTACAACTTGTTAGAGAGAAACTGGAGACGGTACGTTTGCGCGAACACTCGGCAAGCTGCCTCCTCTCTAATATCAACCACATTGTTGTATAACTCGACCCATCGGGTGAGGTAATCTCTAGTGTACTCTCCCACCATTTGTCGACACACCTCGATGCCCCTTTGAATTATGTGTGGTCCCCATCTTTCATCATCAGCGGGAGATACCGATACAGGATCATGTCGCGGTTGTTCTAGATGGACATGCCCGTTGTGTAGGTCCTCCAGTCAGTTGGCCGAGTTAGTCTTGTCATCATATTTTGGCATGTCCCTCAGATTCTTAAATTGATCCAGGAATTTCTCAATCATGAACTCAGCCAAAAGCATTTGGGCCCCGAGGTAGAACCTCAACAATCATCGAGAACTTCTCTTGGATTGTGGCTTCGGGATCCTTAGCTTCGTGCGTTGCAATTTGCATTCAGTGTGTGACATAATTCAGAAGCTGCCCAGGACCTTGAAGGGTATTCCTTCTCCTTACGCCCCGCGTTATTCGATGCTTCCTGGTCGGGACAATGGTTTACACCATGCCTAGTTGAAGGATGGGGCTAGCTCTTGGGCGATTGTCACGGGCTAGCCAAATGATCCTCGTCGATAGGGATTACTCCTCTTTCTAAATAACTACTATGCCGAGTCACTCGAAAACTCGGTGCACTCTATGATATTCAACATTTTCACTAGTAATGTTGACTCTTTGAATGGTATGTCTCGCTACAATTAGGTTTTGAACCGAAATGGGATAGTGTCCTTACGTAATTGGTGTCCTAGCCAGAGGTGGTGGTGGATGAGGAATAGCTATTTCCCCCCGCAACTGCACTAGCCACCAATGTGCTGGCAATATCTGTGGTCGACTCCTCATGTCTACTAGTGATGTTGGTTCTTATGGAAGGTTCTCTAGGGGTGTTGAAATGATCCATCGCCTGCAAGGTAGTAGGTTGGTGGTCTGACTCTATTTCTAAAACTCATAAACCATCCTAATCTCTGCTTTTCGGCTCTCCAACAACTCCTTTTCGTGGGTGATGCACCGCTTCTCAGCCATGATGTTTTGTTTCTCTCGGACGAGCGTAAATCAATACGCTTCGATCTCTGCCACCCTAGTCACCACATTCTCCAAGAGTTTGGCATCGACATAGGGTCAACTGGTGGCGCATCTCCCTCCATAAATACACCAACTCCGTTAGTCTCCCTACTGGAGATTAGACTATCGTCATCTTCAGATCCACTGTTGAGTTCTTCCTCTAGAAGCGGGTAGATTGATTCTTCATAGCCACCGCTTTCATGATCATGATGTATCCCGACCTACGATTGTCACCATATCAAGAACCTTCTCACTCTCTCCAACATACTCCGAGTCGTCATGGACCATAAATGTGAATCCTATTCTATGCCAGAGTCCACCTATTACCCATTTGAATGGTATACTACTTCATACTCCGTCCTATGATCATGTTAGGTTCGCATTAACAAGTACAGAAGCTGGGGAGGAAGCCCGAGGACTCAAGGACAACATCACGAAAGCATGGAAGAGAAGACACAAGAAGCATCACCTCTAGGACCGGAGCCTCTATCCTGAAAGAATGGAATCTCTAATCCTTAACCCCGGAGTCTCTGCCCTCCACCCCGAAGTCTCCTCCTAGCCCAGAAGCTCTGCCTCGAGCACTCCGACCTAGTCTCTGGCCACACTTCCAGGAGCTTTGGATCCACCCATGAGTCTACCCTGGAGTCTCTACCCTTCCAACACCGGATACTTCGGCCTAAGAAGTGGGTATGCGTGCCAAGAGCTAAGCCTGGCCCATGTAAAGCCCCCAACTAGTCTAGAATTTCCCTTTTATGCCTAGCATACTCCTGTTTAAGTGGATGGTCTATAATATGTCCCCACCACCATGCGTAAACCCTTGATAAGATATGATGATACATAATTATGTCTCCATGACCTTCTTTTGTAGAAGACCCTTGCGGGGAACAAGGCCTCTTAGATCTAATCTATGAGATGTTCACAACCTCCCCTTGTTTGAGTGCCTTTTCTATCTTGTGATATCTATTACCATGCAATCTCTTAACAAGAAGATTCTTGCCGCTCGTTGTAAATCTTTCCTACCTGAATCTCTATCGGTGTGTCTCTTCCAAGTGGATTCTATTGGGTTGGTGGTTTGGGCTAATGGGAGAAAACCAATTTGGGTGTGGTGTGCATTTGTATCTTTGATTTCCACTCGTGTGTTCATCGTGTTCTTCATCTCCTCCCCCAAATCCCCTCGAATCTATGAAGATCACGCCACAATAGCAGCTTTATGCTACACCATATGGTATCAAGAGCCTTTATTTGCCATGGATTCGAGTTTGTGTTGAGTTTCTAGCCACCCCCTTGATTTTCTTCCCTATATTCAAAAATTTGCACCACAAATAGCCCAATTCATATTTTGGATTGATCTGGAATTGAGAGCATTTTTGTAGGTTTTATCCATAGATCCGTTGTAGAACTCATTGGTCTACTTCCCTTTGCGTTCCCTTAGCCTTATTTCTTGATTTCCCCATCAATTTGAGGTTTTGGTTTGAGTTTTTCCGTGCAAAATCGCGTCTTGGACGAGTTCTTGACATTCTAGAACTTCCCGGTCGGAGTCTCTGCCCTAGGACCCGGGTCTCTGGAGTTAGTGACTTTATACCGGAGTCTCCGGGCCTGTAACCCTGGAGTCTCCGCACTATGCCTGACAAATTTCAGTGCTTCACGGTTTTGAGCATAACTTTCGCATACGAACTCGGATTTTGGTGTTCTTTAGCTCGTTTCAGGAGGATAAGGATCTCTACATAAAGATCACCTGTCCATGAAATATTCTTCTACAAAATTGTTGTGATCAAGGACGGAACCAACAATAAGGATCAGATCAGTGCTGAAAGGTATAAATCATCGCACATCTTTTCCCCACTAGCATTCCTTTGAAATACACACTATCGGTGCTTGGTATTTGCACATTTGTTAACTTGTAGTATTCTGATCAAAAGTTGTATGTGTGGTCTCATATAGTGATCTTGTATAGTTTTTGGAACAACGAAAAGAACCAAGTGAAAAAAAGGAAAAAAGAAAGATACAAGTGCCATATATAATAGGACGCACAAGCTTGATGAACATATTGTAGGTGGTACTTATGGTGAAAATCTTGTAGCCCTCCAATTTTGTGCAATCGAACTAGCGTCTCTCCTTGTACTTGTGTGGCATGAGCTTATAGTCTACGCTAGGTCCCCATTTGGTTATTAGCTCACTTTTTCCGTTGCACAAGTCCCGTTTATCTCACCATGTGTGTTTCCTTGAACATAACTCCCATCTTGTGAGATCGACTTGTTTTTCCTTTGTGATCATCATGGTTATTTGCTTTCATTTACAAATCTTGGATTCCGGTTGTGTTTGTTGTTTCTTGTGTTTGTTGATACAATGCCACTTCTCCTTTGTATTTGGTTTTGCTCTCTATCCATACTATTAATCCAATACTATATACAGTGTGAGGTATGTCGTAGCATCCTTGAATCTAATCATTCCACTATATCACACTTGGCCTTGTGAGTAATATGTCTAGGGACTCCGAAACCGATGATGAATACTATGAGGAATCCATGATGGACCACACCGATGTCGACTCTGTAAGCATAGATAACATGCTGGAGCACTAAACTAACATTGGATCCGCATTCTTGGAGGACTTTGAGCACTACACCGACACACATGCTTGGAGGACATAGAGTGCGACAAAATTGATGAACAAATTCTCTTTCCCTATGTTTGTCAGAAATTATGTGTGTTCTTCTTTTTCTCCTGTTGTTGCTTGCAATATGTTGACCAATTGCTCTTTCACATGTTTTGCTTGCAACAATGATCATATGGTTCATAATGATATTGCCCCATAGCTTTCTCAAGTTTTGGAGATTTTGATACTCGCCATGGTAAGCATGTTCCCACATTTTTATCGCATGATCATCATGCTTTCTATAATATCTTGCTTGATGCTAATGTGATGTGCACAAGCGAAGATGCATCATGATGGATGATGTGTTTATTTACCATGCACACATGTTATTCCTTTTTTTATGTTCTGTGTAGGTACCCACATACCAATGTCAACCTCGATTGAGCACGAGTTGACAAAACAAGCTCTAGTGAGCATCCCCCATGTTTATGACGGATTATCATCGAGGTCGACTCTTTTTGAGGAGGGGGAGATGATGTATCCCGACCTACAACCGTCACCACATCAAGTACCTTATCACTCTCACCAACATAAGCCGAGTTGGCATGGACCATAAAGGTGAATCCTAACCTATACCCTATTCCACTTCCTACCCATTTGAATGGAATACTACTTCATACTCCGTCCTATGATCATGCTAGGTTCACATCAACAAGTAAGGAAGCCAGGGAGGAGACAACAACATAGAAGCACGGAAGAGAAAATACACAAAGAACCAGCTCTAGGACCGGAGTCTTTGCCTTAACAGATCAGAGTCTCCCCTCTGATAGACTAGAGTCTCCACCCCTTGACCCTAGAGTCTCCGCCCTCCACCACTAGAGTTTCTAACCAACCCGAAAGCTCTGCCTCGAGTACTCTGACCTAGTCTCCGACCACACTTCTAGGAGCTTGTAGAGCCACCCCATTGTCTATCTCGGAGTATGCCTCAGAGTATTCCCTGGAGTCTTTGTCCATCAACACTGGAGTCTCCAGCATCCCAACACCAGCCTATGGCCTAAACAGTGGACTTGTGTGCCAAGAGCTGGGCCTGGCCCATGTAATGCCTCCAACTCGTCTATAACTTCTTGTTTATGCCTAGAATACCCCTGTTTATTAAGTGACTGGCCTATATATATGCCCACCTCCATATGTAAACCCTAGATAAGGTATGATGATGGTATAGAGTGGTGGATCCATGGTGACTTCTACTTGTGGAGAAGATCCTTGTGGGTAACAAGGCCTCTTAGATCTTATTTATGATATGTCCATATCCTCCCTTTGTTTGAGAGATCTTCTATCTTGTTATCTCTATTTCCTTGCAATCTCTTCACTAGAAGATTCTAGCTGCTCCTTGCCAATCTTTCCTACTTGGATATTTACCTTTGTGTCTCTTCCAAGTGGATTCTATTGGGTCAACGGGATCAAACTGATTTGGGTGTACCGTGCATTTGTATGTTTGATTTCCACTCACATGTTCATCATGTTCTTCTTATGCTCCCCCAAATCCCCTAGAATATATGAAGATTAGGCCACAATAGTAGCTTTGTGCTACACCATTGCATCACTGAGTGTCGGTGCAATAGGAAAGGCAGACCCTCACATTGCGCCTCGGTGTGTGGGAAGAAACCAATCCGTGGAAAGGCCCTCCATGCAAAGGAGAGAACAAGGAAGTCGCCTTATCTGGACTATGTCATTAACCCTAGAGCGTCTCCAGCCTTACATGGTGAATAGTGAGTGGGATGTTGTCTATCATCATTCCTGCCCTCTCTCGCATGTGGAGACCCTTTTAGTAAGACCGCAATGGCTGGCTTGTGCATGTAATATGCAGGGAAGCAGGACCCGAAAATTGGGTCGTGGAGGGGTTAACCGATGTTGACGGGTGTGATCGCTCCCTTCGTCGCAACATCACGAGAGAAGATCCTCCCGGGCCAGGCGTGGCCCTGGAACGCAATTCAACAAGACTAGAGTGGACGGTGGCAGATGGGACGACATGGAAGACAAGTGTCGACCCTATGTCTACGCCTATGCTAGGCATTAAAGATGGTGTAGGCGCTTCAATACCAACGTGCCAACACGCGCACCATGTTGTTTCTTTGCCATCAAGTACTTTGGCGCACCGCCTGCAGCCAAGGAGTGGCCAACGGCACCGCCCACAGCTAGGAGTGGTCAGCAACACCACCCATATACCACAGGACGGTGTGGTAGCAGTGTATATCGGGAACGGTAGGAGGGGCATGCGCATTGGCCACGGTGGTACCCCTGGCGATATAAAAGGAGGGTCTCAGCGGTAGTAGGGAGAGAGGGTTTTGGGAAAGGAGAGATTTAGAGAGATCTTTACTAGGCATACCTAGGGCATAACTAGCACAACAACAAGGTTGTAGAAGGAAAAGGGTTTAGAAGAGAACCAAGAAGGGATTCTTGGGGCATCTTGGGCATAGATAGCAAGATGAGCAGAATCATAGAGAGCAAGTGTTGAACAACTCTCTTGGAGAGAGTGAGAGAGAGGAAGAAACAGGAAGCATGTGAAGTGTAGAAGCTAGTTAGAAGCACCTCCCCAACACGAGTTTGTCGATCTCTTTGTATATCATCCACCAGATAATCAACCAAAGCAGGACGTAGGGTTGTTAGTTGAAGCGCAGCCTGAACCTTGGTAAACAACATTGTGTGTGTTGTGTTGATCTATAAATGAGCTGAGGTCGTCTTACCATAGTGCCCACCGCCGAACCACAAAGAGGGTGTGCGAGATCCCCGGTGTCTGTGTTCTGACACGCGACATCTGGCATGCCAGGTAGGGGTGCTAGTGATTAGACCTCAGCAATCGTCTTCATTAGCACCGGTGTTGTCAGTGGTGGCTTCGTTCATGCCAGCACCAGGCATGGCATCGAAAAGAGAAACTAGAGTCCCTGGGATGAGCACGGCCACCACACACTCTGGATGCACACACTCGGTTGCGTGACCCGGCCCTGACCACGGGCACGGCAACTAAGCGATATGCGCAGCAAACGGATGACGTGGGTTGCGACAACAATCAGCCTCAACCCGTGCCTGCCACGCACAACCAACCACAACCGTCTGCCAGCGGCGCCACCTGGGGGCTGGCTACGGAAGGCACGACGACACACGAAGAAGGGCCCCATGGAGGTGCAGGAGGCACCACCCCTAAAGGCCTCCCTCCCAATGGTGAAGGAGGCGCTACCGGCGGGAGCATCCCTCCTGGTGGTGTAGGAGGTGCCGCAGGAGGGAGTGTGCCTCTCAGCGGCGCATGAGGCGTTGTTGGGCAGGCATAGCACCATGCAGGTGCAAGAGACTACGCACCCTCCATCAGCCTAGGTGGGGGTGGTCTTCCCACCGGAGACCCGCACTGCCTCGACGCGCGGTGTCTCCTGTAGGTCCACCACTCGAAGATCGCCATGCCGCATCGGGCAACATCAGACAAACTGCTCCTCAGCACACGGGGAACCGCACCTGTCATGAGGCCATGGCTGCTATCGCAGCCTTAATCCGGTATCCCCTAGCGCTGGGAAGGGGAGAGTTTGTAGCATGGAGAGAGAGGTGAAAGCTCGCATGGATGTTGCCAAGCATCGCCTAGAGTCCACCTGAGTGTTCCCTATCCACCAGGGACTAGGGCGTGGGCCCGAGCAAGCCCCACCTGTCGGAGGGCACCCATAGGTCCCCGCCCCACAGCCGTAGGCTCTGTCCGCTCCTATCGGCCTAGGGGCTGGCGGGCCTAGGGATGACGGGTAGGGAGGTCAGGAGCAAGAAAGAGGGCATCCGGGGGAAGGAGACCCCGGGTAGGGAAACACAGACCGTGCATCGATAGGATCCTCAGCCAACCCCGCGCGTGACCATGTAGAAGGGGCACGTCACGATTGGGCTACAACCAACGAAGCGCTCGTTAGGGAGCACCTCCGGTAGCTGCACCACTAGGCCGTGGGTGTGGAGCCAAACCCGCGAAACGTTGTTGAGGCTGGAAGGATGGCCTTGGAGTACGGTGGAGGTTGCTTGGCCTATACCCATGCCCTAAGGCAGGTGATGTGGCCACCCAAGTTTCGCCCCGTCGTCCCCGTCAAGTACGAAGGTAACACCAACCCAAAAGAGTTCTTGCAAATGTATTGCATCACCATGGTTGTAGCCGGTACCAGCGAGAAAGTCATGGCGAACTAGTTACCTATTGCATTGAAGGGAACTGCCCTGTCATGGCTGATACACATCCTGCAAGGGTCGATTCGGACATGGGCGAACTCTGTGTCCGCTTCATAAGTGTGTTCTAGGGCGGCTTCAAGCGCCCAGGGACGCTCCTCCAGCTGCACGCCATCATTTAGGAGAAGGATGAACGGTTGTGCGACTTTATGTTGCATTTATGGCAAGTCTCTCACACCCTGAAGGATTCCGCCATCATTGGTGCGTTCCTCATGAACGTCAAAGCCTGCAAGAGGCAGGAAGAGCTCAGCATGCATCCCATCAAGACCACTGATGGCTGTGAAAATAGCCACCTTTCTCCGTGTTTAAACCTTATTTTTAGTCATGAAATTGACAATAAGCTCTCTAGTTTTGCCACTAATGACTAATTATTGCAAAGATATGAAAACCATTGTTTTGAAATTGTGTTTTACAGGAAATCACACTTTTAAGGCGAAATCTGGAGCCATAAATGAAGATTTTGAGGAAGTCTACACGGGCAAGCAAACCTGGAGTCAATGACAGGCGCCAGAGGCCATAACAAACACTGGTACGGGCAAGGCCCGCCCGTACTAGGTGGTAGTGTCTTTGTATCGTCAAACCGTACAACTTTTGTGAAGGTGGCTATATATTTCGAGGTCCCAGCCACCGCGTAGAAGACCACCATTCTCAGATTGCATCACAACACCACCAAAGGAGATCCACCACCATAGTTCATCCTCTCCACCCTCCATCCTCTCCATAGCCATAGACATTATCTTGTACTTTAGATCTCCTTATGATTAGGCGAACATTGTAAGAATATTTGATTTCAATCTAAGTAATTTGCACAATGTTTTCTATCCTTGATCTTATTGTTACGAGTGAGTAGTCCTCACGGACTGCGGATTAGGGTGAAACCTCGCATCGATTATGTGCATCTAATCTATGGGAGCATTTTGTATTGTTTGAATAAGAGATTTGTATCTTTGTTTGTTTGTCTCTTGTATCGATCTTTGGACTTGTAGGTACCCAAGACCCCCGAGATTGATAATGGCTTGAGGTGAGATACTTGGTTAGCGATGATCTCATAGGGAACCAAGTGACAGAAAGGGGAGTATGATCTTTGCTTAGCGATCCATTAGGGAACAACAACAACATCATTTCTTAAGGCTTTGATTTGTGTTTTCACTTAATAATTGTTTGTAGCCCAGTGCTTCATGGTGCAAACGGTTGGATCAAAAGGCTATTGCTGTGCCTATGGCTCGCAGTGGCTTTAGTATATCGGGATGTGTTGCCCACAAATTTTATCTCTATTAAAACATTACACGTGACTATGCTTATTATTATCTTTATCTTATATGATGTGTAGCTGCAGGTGAAACTTCAACCCTGGCCTATCTCCATCCATTAAAACAACCCACAATATAGAGTAAACTTTAAAAGGTCCGGTAAATGAAGGTAAAACAAACAAAGTCTTGTAGATGTGTCCTTATTTTATTCCTTTTAGCATTGTTTTTCAAGGTTCGATTAAACCTAGGTCTACTAGGGGGAAAACTACTATACTACATACATGAATCCGGATCGAAGGTTTCAACCCTTTTTCTGGCGTCATTGTCGGGGAAGCAGTTCGCTACCATGGTGAGGTCACTAGACACCTTGTTTTTAGTTTTATTTTTGTTTGTAGTTTATTTCTTGTTATCTATTTGAAAACCCAACAAAAATTAGTTGTTTATTTGTTTCCCTTATTCCAAAAACACAAAAAAGAAAAGAGCCATGCCTCAAAAGAAACTTGGGGAGTATGCTACTCCTACTAATGATTTTATTTGTGTACCTATTACTCAGCCTACTGTTGATGCGAAAGCATATCAAATTAAGCCTAAATTTTTGAGTTTGGTTCAATAGGATCAATTTGGAGGCTCATCTTCTGAGGACTCATGTTTTCACCTTAATAATTTTACTGAAATTTGTGATATGATGCGCATTAAAGATGTTGACCCAAATGTGGTTAAATTACGTTTATTCCCTTTATCTCTAAGATGAAAGGCTAAGGATTGGGTGCTAGCTTTGCCTAAAGGCACTATTACATCTTGGGAGGAATGCACTAATCTCATTATGACTAAATTTTTCCCTCCAGCTAAGACTATGCAGCTAAGATCCAACATTACAAGTTTTAGACAAGAAGACAGCGAGCCACTAGTGCTTGCTTGGGAAAGGATGAAACAAGTCGTAATGAACTATCGTAGTCATAGGATGGAAGAATGGCTTATATTGCATTTATTATATAATGCCCTCAACCCAATGTATAAGTCTATGCTAGATACTGCCGTAGGAGGAACTATCATGGGAAAGCAAATGATTGTTGCAAAGAAATTACTTGATGATATGCAAAACAACCATGCCCAATGGCATGTGGAAAGAACCTCAAAAAGGGTGAATTCAATCACCGAGGAAAACAATGAAGAGCTTATTGCAAAGGTAGATGAGTTACTCAACATAGTAAAGGGTAAGAAAGATACCCAAATTAATGTTATCACCACTGATGTTAATGATGTTAATTTTGTAGCTCGTAATACTTATAATCCTACTTGGAAGAGTCAAAACTTTGGCTCAAATTTTCAAAAGCAATATTCTAATCCTGTAGGTGCTCCACATAATTATGATAACAATAATGGATCAAATCATGACAATCTCTCGTTGGAAAATACTATTAGAACTTTCATGCAAGCTCAAACCGAGCAAAACAATATGCTTATTAAAATAATGGAGAACCATGAATCTTGTATTGGTAAATTTTCTAACTAGGCCATGGCAATTAGAAATGATGTGTATGCTCTACAAGAAAGAACCAAGATCATGGAGCACAACTGGGCAAAGTAGCTGAGAGCCAAGCTCTCATACTTGCAAAATTCGTTAGAAAGCCCGAGCCAAACTCGGTAGAGGACCTCAAGATGATGATGGAGGAAGTAAAAGAAGAAAAGCTTGAAGAGATGGACTATAGTAACACGCCAACACCGGAATACACCATGGAAGATTTATTAAAAATGATCACCGTAAGGAATCCCAGTATTGAACAAGGTAATGATGCTACATACCAACAATTTTAAAAGAAGTAGCATCTACAGTTTGTGAATAGAAATGGAGTATAAGAAACTAGCCGATAAGCTTCTAGCTAAGTTAGATGATATATTTGAACCCGCTATTAAAGTTAGGATTGGTATTAACGAGATATCTACACTTTGTGATCTTGGTACAAGCATCTCAACAATTTCCAAGATTTTATTTGACAAATTAAACTTGGGGCCATTTGCAACTACTAAAATGAGACTCCATCTTGCTGATTTAACCTATAAAAAGGTTGTTAGGATAAAAGAAAACATAGTTGTTGAAATTGAAGGATGTCCTTCTCTTATTGATTTTGTTATAGTGGACATGTCTGAAGATCCCATAACACCTATAATTTTAGGTAGGACCTTCCTAAGAACCATTAAAGCTTTGATAATGTACATGAAGGGAATGTGACAATAGGACTACTATCTAGAGATCCTTTTATAATCCACTTCACTAGGAAGAAGAAGGACAAGCATAATAATAATGATGATGGTATAATCACACTAAAAGCTAATTACTTTGGAGTGGGTGTTCCATTTCAAAGCCTAAATGATCACCATCTGGGTCAAGCTAATTGGCCTTAACTAGAAGCGCTTCTTGGAAGGAAACCCTTGTGAAATAAAGTTTTTTGTTCTTGTGTTACTTTTGGTTTTGTTTTGTTTTGTTTTTGTTTTCATAAAGAGTGTTTAAGAAGTCCTTTGGAGAGAGGAGAAGAAAATAAGGTAATCCTTGATCTCTTATATTTGCTAACACATGGCCTTAAGGTACTGCGATTATTATGAAGTCTATTTGTTATTATTTTGTTGATTACTAATATGTGCAAAGGCGTGTGAAGCTAATAACTCAATAGCACAAGATTTTAAGATTCTAGGGAACTTAACAACCACCGGTACGACTGGAGTCCCCCGTACCACACACGCGTACCACATCGTGGCTCAAGAAAATAGGAACTCTAATTTTTGTTGCAGGACATAGTGGCCGTAACGACCACTGGTATGACTGGAGGCGTCCGTACCGCCCGTCCATACCGTACCCCGAGCAAAACATCAAGTTTGAAGCAAAACATACTAACCGAATAACGACTAGTTAAATGTGGCCGCCTTGCCCGTCTGCGCCCTGTGCGAATTCTGCACCATTGAAGGGATCCTTTGACCCCAAGGTAGGACATTTGGTACGGGCGGGCTCCAGCCATACCACTCGCCCGTACCGAGTACGCAGCCTCCGTATCCCCTAGGAAGAGGTAAACCTAAAAATCCCTAAACACAAATCTCTCTTTCTTCTACCTCTAAACTCCAAACCACCTCCACTGGATCTTCAATTCTACTCGTTCTTTCTTCGATTCCTCGCACCCAATTGATCTAAGGTATATTTCTCCTCTGGTCCCTAGTTTATTTGCATCAAAACCCTGCTCAATCTTTCACCATTATCAATCTAGACTTAGGTCTTGTTCTTAAAGCTAATCTTGATTATGAGCATGCTTAGTTTTGTTTTTAGAGAAGTTTATTTTGTAAGAAGTGTAGAGGATTGTTTATGCTATGTTTCTATTGGACTGAATTTTTGATTAGCATTATTATTTGTTTTTGTTTTAGATAAACATGAGGAGACATACACGTGTGATGGCTATGGAACAAGCCGCACCACCCATTGATACGCTAACCCCTAAGTCGTTTGGTATCGAGTTCACCGAGGAGTTTCAGCTCAACCGTTTCAACCATATCAAGCTCCGAGAAATCAAGCCAACCAAGTGGGTGTGTCCTTACATCCTTAACCAACTGGGCAGTCGTCGTGATTTTGACTTACTCTACAACAATGTTGGTTTGTATCACTTTGTTTTTCAGGATGAAGCCACATACCGTTGCTTGATGCTTGAGTTCCTTAGTACCTTGACGCATAAAGTGTTCTCACACTATTGTCCCGAGGAACAAATGCCTGGAGTTGATCGCATCAACTTCCGTCTTATGAACGGTGAGTATTCCTTGACGCTCGACCAATGGGTTCACTACTTTGGGTTTGCCAACAGCGCTACCGACATATGCTCCACCACCTTTGTTCTTGATCCATCACCCTTGGCTTACTTTAGTAGAATGAGAATTCGTGGAAATACACCCAAGGGAAACCAAATTGATCACTCTGTTGTTAGTTATTTGTTTTATATTATTGCTTACACCTTGTAGACACGTGATGAGTTTACTAGAGTTAATGAGGGGGATACAATAATCCTCGCTAGACCTGCTATTCCTAACTATAACTTAACGCAAAATTTTGGCGCCCTTCTTTTTTATCTTAAGCATCAAGATCTGCATTCTCGTGGTTCCATATGTGGAGGAGGAGTCATAACCAGTCTTGCATGTGCGCTTCACGTCAACCTAGGTAATATCCAACCGCTGGCAGGAGACCGTTGTGTTGGCTTTTCTACAGTGACCCATTCCTTGAAACATCAGTACTACCACCATCAATACAATACTAGAAGGCCATCTTATCCAAAAGAGACACCTCTAAGAAGGAAACAATGCACAAACATCGTCATCGCCCGATCATAGATCTTAGGTTTTCACCCTGAAGAAAGTCCACGCTCTCAAAACAATACCTTCAACAAGGCCATTGCTAGACACAACCGTTAAGGCCAGACCCTGGGTTTTCACCATGAAATAGGACTATGAACTTCTCCTGTGCAGTCGCCCCCACTTGCATGCCACTGCTCCAATTCACGAGTCACTAAGCCAATTCCTCATCACCACCCAGACTCGAACCACCATTGTCAGTCCTCAAGTCTCGGTCTCCATGACATTCTCCGTCAGTATCATGGAACAAGAAAATGCCCCATGATATTAACAGCCAATAGAGCTTCGAAGCGCTCCCTCTGAACCCAAACGTTCAGAGGTAAACATGGGTGCGCACGACCGAATCCTACCGGATCCAGCAATCTCTCGGCATGAACGCACTTGTGGAGTTTGCTGGCGTAGCCTTCCGGATCACGACACATAAACTAGATCAATGGAGACAAACCTCAAGCGGATCTTCGTCTTGGCTTGAGAAGAACCCTAGGTCCACCTTCTTTATTCAAACCGTGCGAGCATCCCCCACGCCACCAACCGGAGATAGAGGAGAAGATGGTCCGGCTAGCCACCAAAGCCGCCCGCTAGACCGCAACACACAACTGCCTCTGCAGCTACATGCACAGATCAGATCCGGTCCAGGCCCGATGCATAGCATCACTAAGAAGGTCATCACATCCATAGCAGCCACCACAACACCTCCTCCTCCACAAGCCCTCGATCCGCGCCACCCAGAAGATGACGGGCCTAGGCGGGCACCCTAGGCCCATGACATGTCGCCGCCGCCCGTAATCAACAGAAAGCGGGAGCAACCGCCTGGCCGAGATATCCTCCCGACCACCGCCCACAAGCCCCTCCGACGGTGCCGCCCCATCGAAGTAGCCGCTGCATCCACCCTCCCCTAGTACCTTAAGCACCAGGGGCGCCACCACCGCGGCCAACGCCGGCGGCAGCGGCGGACAGGAGCCACCTAAGGTGGTCTAGAGGCAGCGGCACAAGATCGGCCCGGTGTCGCCCTGGGGACGACACAGGAGCCTAGGGGTTTTTCCCATTCCTGCACTATATGTGATACACATATTTTTACTTTGAACTAAACTTACCTTAGGTATGCATACCTAAGTTTCATATACGTAAGGTATACATGCCCAAATATACATACTCAAGTTACATATACCCAAGGTATCACATATCTAAGGTATATGTACTCTAGATACGGTGTGTGTATATATAAATATATATATATATATATATATATATATTAGAGACGCATATCTTAGCTATATACATCTTAGGTATATAAATTTTGGATATATATATACACACACATTAGGTATGTATGATTTCGATGCAAATATGGGTATACTGATTTATTTATTTTTGGAAATTGACGCTTTATTACTTAAAAGATTTAAGTATTAAATCCGGCTGCATAACTAGAATGTACACAACCGTTTAAATTTCGCAAATGAACAAGAATAAAAAATAGGCGAAATACAACAAAACCTTAACTACTATAGATTGTCAGAGGAGATGTTGCCTAAGAAGTTGGAGGGCCAACTCCAAGGTCATGCTGCCACCCATGTCAGGAAAAAAATCCATCGTCGTATCCTTCAACCGTGTACAGATCTTTGTATAGGTATGGTGACACATACATCTTTGGATATATGTACTTTGGATATATACTCCCTCCGTCCCAAAATAAGTGACTTGAGTTTATTTAGATTCGCATGTATCTATATACTAAAACGTGTCTAGATACATTCAAATCTAGACAAACCCATATCACTTATTTTAGGACGGAGGGAGTATATAACTTAGCTTTACTCGTGATACCCATCATACCTGTCATGGAGAGTAGCACTCCTCCAAGTGCAATCCAGCCTTCTTTGCCGGTCCTCATGAAGAACCTGACAAGGTACGTCGGAGAGAGCGCGTAGAAAACCCTCGGGTTCCACACGACGATGTTGTAGATGCCTAGCCCTCCCAAGCATAGAAGCCAGATGATGACGACGGGCGCGAACAGGAAGGCCACACGCTGCGTCCCCCAGTGCTGCAGGGTGAAGAGGCCCACCAGCACGATACACGACAGGATCACCACCTCACCTGCTCGTTTTTTTGCAGCAAATTAGCAAACTATATATGGTTAATTGCTCCAAGAAGTAAAACAGATACTATGCACGAATGAGCTGCACGCAAACGCTCACCGTTTGTCAAAGCATGGCAATGGACTTGCAAGCCAGAGAAGGACGAGAGCACTGGGACATACACGTACAAGATCCGCCCAAGGTCAGCAGGCATTGAGATCATCAAACCAATAGCAGCAGGCAGCATCAAACCAAATAGTTTGCAAACTGAAATATTGTGCAGCTAGCGAGCAAATTTCACGCACGCACCGGACATGGCCGGCGTGAGGACGCCGTCGCCGATGACCAGCGAGGCGCCGAAGAGGACCATGAGGAGCAGGAAGGCCCGACACCTGCTATGCTTCTCGAGGAAGTGCCTGAGCGCCCTGAGGATGGGCGTGTCCTGCGGCGTGTAGCCTGGCTTGTAGTAGGTGGAAAGCTCCTCGTCGGCGGCCTGCTGGTTGGGCATCAGGCTGAACTTGGCGTGCCGTACCAGCAGTGAGTAGAGCGCGAACGTGCCACCTTCGCCGTTATCGTCGGCGCCGAGGACGATGAAGACGTACTTGAGGAGAGGAATCAGGGTGATGGTCCAGAAGACGAGGGAGAAGACGCCGAAGATGGTCTCCTCGTCCTCGAAGCGCCGGAGCGAGCCGGAGAATGTGCTCTTGTACACGTACAGAGGCGACGTGCTCAAGTCGCCATACACCACGCCGCAGCTCTGGTACGCCAGGAGCAGCACGTGCTTGTAGTAGGATCTCCAGTGGCGCTGCAGCATCCATCGGTATCGTCCGGCCAATCAGTTAGCGAACAGAAATTGAGCACGTCGCTAGAATCGAATCCACTGGTTAATTTTATATAAAATATTTTAGCTTTGTGAAATCAAATGAATGTATCTAGACGAATTTTAGTATACAGGTTCACTCTAAACCTCTACGAACTTATATTATATACTAAAAGACGCCTAGATACGTTTGATTCACAAAGCTAAAACGTTTTATATTTTTGAACAGAGGGAGTATTTACTGATCGGAGGAACAATAGTTCGTGCGGAAAAAAAGGACCGGTGCGTGTCTCGCGGCGACCGAGGCGCCGAAGCCTAGCGTCGCCTCCCACCCCCTTCTTTCTCCCCTCCGCCGCCGCCGCCAGCGAAGGCCGCCGGGCGCAGTTCGGCGGTGGCGGGATCTCTTCCCCGCGGCGCTGGTACTGGGCGGACTCGCTGGCGGCGGTGTGGCTAGGCGACGACGTCGGCGGCACAACGACGGCTCCTGGACGGTGGGGTGGCTCTCTGGACGTGGTGCAGTGACCTCTGCGGGCGGGGCGGTTTGTTGACGCGGGATCCTCCCATAGGGTGGCTCGCTGGTTCGCCCCGATCTAGGTCTGCCTAGGGCCAGGCGGGCCAGTGGCGACCTAGAACGGGCTGTGCTACGGTGGCCGGTCCTGGAGGTGATGGCGTCGGAGGCTCGCTGCATCGGTACATCCATGCACGGCCTCTCCCGATCTGGGCCAAGCGAGCTCGGATCTGGTGGCGTCTCCGCAGGTCGATGGGCCATGGCTGCTGCTCTTGAGGCTACTGCTGTTGTACATGGACGTTGTTGGGTCGTCGACCGGTGGTGCTCATTAGACTGGCTGCGGTCCGACATGCCTAGGTGATCTTGGTGGCGACGGCACTGCTACTTGGCGGCGGGGATCGGCGATGGCGGATCTACTGGTGGACATGGGAGTAGGGACTAGTGCTAGGGTTGGCGTTGATGGTGGCACCCTTGCTGCAGTGCGACGGCGGGGCTTCACGGGCCTATTCGGGCTCGGCCGGGCCAGGGAGGGCCTGATTTGCTCCTGTTGTTGCATCCGGTCGGCTACCGCCGGAAGGCGGTCCCGCATGCTACTATAACGACGATCCTTGGCGAAGCTCCCTCTTTTCGGTCCTACCAGCCTCACAGCCTGGGTCACGGTGAGACGACGGTGGTGACTGCAAGACCGTGGTGGCGTGTGTTGGTGGGCGGCGAGCTTTGGGGAGCAATACGAAGCGTCTGGGAGTGTGGTTTTTTGAGGGGTCGGGAGAAATCCTTGTCGTCTAGACACCGAAGCGGTGACGCCTGTGGGTGTCATCGTCCTTCTTGAAGGGCATCGGGTGTATCTCTTCCCACCTCCCGTAGCGTACCAGGGGAAACCCTAGGACTAGTTCGGACAGCAGCGTCGTTGTCGTCGCCTTCCCTCTTGGGGGTGCTGCTTGGTACGCGACGCTTCAGAGCGCTAGGAGCGTGGTGGAATTCTTCGGAGGACGCAGCGGTGGCGGGTCATCATCGTTTTTGTCAAGCCACGGTTGTCGGCTTTGTTTTCTCTTCTTTTTCTTCTTCTTTTTCTCTGTTTTTGTTTTGGACGTTGTGTTGTCTGATCCAGCAGCGGCCTCAATCGATTGCTATATTAATATAGATGGGCGAAAGTCTGATTCGAGGTATTTACTGATCGGAGGCATCAAAGGAGTCAACACGTTAATCCGCATGTTTAACCCATGATTCACCGTCGGATCATAGGATGACAGTCGAGATCGTAGGATGACCGTAGTGTCCGTCCAAAATAAGAAAACCAATCTCTCTCTCTCAGACCACGACTACTCTTATTTTGATCATTGGGCCTCGCCTCTAACGTCCCTCCTTATTTTTTAAACTTGGACAACAAAAACTGATACGGATTTATTTCAAAGACCATATGAACCTACCCGAAGCCCGTATGGTCCTCTTAGACGTATACGCACCATACACATATACTCATGTGTCTGTGGAAGGCAGAAATCGAGAGGTATATAGCAGAAGCAACAAAATTTTAAAACATGGCATGCAAAGACGACGTAGATCGCGATAACGGAAGGTGGAATCAGCTGATAAGAACGTGGAGTATACCTAGCTCGACCGAGTACACCTCTCGGAGATATACGTAGCCTGGATATAGGTTTTGACCGGTCAAAATAAAACTGGCCAATACAAACTTAAATTTTAGGGAAACACCAAAGCACACCTCCGCCTGTAAATGTCCCTAGGCTTGATCTAGCCGCCGCCGTCATGAGGGATGGATCTCCTGCCTAACCTGCCCTAACAAGCTCTTGCCGCCGGCCAATAACATCATCTTTCTCGTTTTCTTTGTCATGATGATTCCTGTCTCGTGTTCTTCTCTTCCTACTGCTAATAAAATCATGTTTATCCATTGATTTGTTTGTTGTTCCTCACAAACATATTATAACGTTCATCTGACAGTTGATAATGTTTCCGGCAGATTGAATATAATGATACAGATAGATTTCATGACGTGGCAAAACTTACAAGGAGATGTTTTTTTTTTGCAGCGGTCTAAGAAGTGGAGACACGCATAGCAAAAAGGAAATTACCTCATACAAATTATCATCGTTGGAACTGATCGGCATTTGTTTCTGCATATATTATTTTTATGTGCGTGGTATGTTATTTTCAGCTTAAAATTTATTACTAGGATACTTAGCTGCAAAGTATTTTAAATCAGTTTACAAAAGTGTCATGTATATTAATTTGGCTTAACAATCTTATGAATTCATATCATGGGTTGTTGACATAGTTTGAGGCTTCAGTGAGTTCATGTGGAAGAACTTGAGTCCACCGTAAGTTGGTCCATAAATCCTATTTTATTAGTGTTCTTTCGCAATGCATTACGATTATAAACTTCAAATGGTAAATTGGTCTCATAAATAAATGCATTTCCAACATGGAGGTGCTTGAATAAAGTGGGACTAAATTTTCACATATAGTAACGAAAGCCTCAAAGTTTAAAAGCACATATCACTTTTATACTCAAGTTGTCATTGAAAGGTACACTTAGATGCATTTGTCAATGTCGCTACAAATAATTAACACGTAATATTTTTTTTGAAGCTTATACACCAATAAATAGAGACATAAGAATTCACACAACACGAAAAAAGAAATAGAGTTTAAAATTGTCAGCACACATATGGCATCTTATTACATACTAATCTAGGTAATATTATATATGTTTTCCATATTTATGAGAATATAAAACTATTTGTAGAAATCTCTATCTCTACTACCTAAAAAGAATGTCATGTTTCGTTTCCTGGCACTCACGTGTTTCGCTCGTCATGTCGTCAAGCATCTCTCTCGTCGCGCTCGCGCATCTAAAAACCACTCGCGAAAATAAATACGGGAGTTTTAGAGGATCTCACCAAGTTTACATGCTAAAATGTTAAAATATTATGTGAGTTAGATATCGACAGTCTCTGCATAGTAGAAATGTAATATTTGTATCATGTTTTGCAGTTTTACATTAGCACTATCTATATCTTAAAAACTAATGATACCAAACGTGCCAACAAATATAAAATGCTTAAGAAGAAAAACTCCAATGCGTTTGTGTTTGTTTGCCTGTTCATAGCAGTTTATCTCCGTGATATGCTACATGAAGGATGAACACTTCATCGTCTAACATGTCACTCACCAACACTTTTTGCACCTTTATTGTCCAAAGTTTTTCTCTCCCGCTGCAACACACGGACATGTCTCCTATATTTATGAAAATAGCTCCCTTCTGTTAGTTAGAAATCCAAAAGATACTGGCTTGTACAGGTGTACGGGTTGCCGACTAGATTTTTTTTAATTTCAAGAGTTCGCCGCATATCGACTACTTAATTACATGCTCATCTTGAGTCGAACGGATCTACCCCATCTTACTCTGTCAGATGCTATTTTTAGTGAAGGTGTTAGGAATTAGTGGTGTAAAATAGCTAAGGGGTCTGAACGAGTTCTACGTGGTATGCCTCAGTGTTTGATGATATCCTTCAAAGGTCCAGGTATCCACAATCGAAGGATTCAATGAAGAATATCATGGCCGTGGTACTCATGGGAATCCCTTCCATCCATCGGATGTTCGTGTTCTTCCTCTTGCACTTGGTACTTGCATAACATTCAACTCCAGAACACCGGCCAAATTTAACACGTCAGCATTAGCACAAATTCCCCAGACAAAAAAAATGCATGAACACATATAGTGAAAAATCATTAGCACAAATTCCCCAGCCAAAAAAATGCATGAACACATATAGTGAAAACTCATTGCCGGATGTATTTACGTATGTAGGAGCAACTATCAGGAAGAATTAACATGTCCAAAGCAGATTTTGATCGTTAATTGCTTATAGATCGGTTATGTAAACTCAAGATGAAAGCCTCGAAATGCATCATGTTACTGTTCCCAACGAGTAGGGCAAGGAATGATAGCTCACTGACCGGGTTTTCATGCGGGTAGTCATCGGGGTAAACGCCTTCTATGTTCTCCGGCGAGAATCCACTCTCGCAGTCCACCGACTGCATTTTATTCAGGGATGGAGGGGGTCGAGGGTTCTGGCCGGGGCACACAACACACAAACTATGGTTTATACTCACTGTCAGTGCATGTCCTTTCACCTATTTTTTTATTTTGTATGGATGCATACATTAGCAATCGGAGTTCTTGGAGCCCTGCTCATGAGTTTCGTGTTCCCGGAGAGAAATGTGGGTGGGGGGCTATTCTTAGGAGTACGTTCAGAGTTCTACATTGGCTGCATATAAAGGTGAACTATTCTTAGGAGGACGTTGACAGTTCTACATTGGCTGCATGTAAAGGTAAAAGTTATGGCCCGTAAAAACTGAGCATATTGACCAAACCAAATGATGCCTTGCAGGAGGAGGAAATGTCAAACAATTAGATTTATTTATCCCACAAAAAAAGAATTTATTTGTATTACTATAGACCGTTTATTTGTTCATTTTTATCAATTGTCGTCTAAATAGGCTCAATAAAAAATCTCTCTACCTAAAAAGAATGTCATGTTCCTTTTCCTGTTTCGCTCGTCGTTTCGTTAAGGGCACGTACACTGCGGTTGTTAAGAGCAGACGCTAGGTTCAGAATCCTGGCCGTTACGCTCTGTTCCTGGCCGATTCCGGGAATTCCTCTAGCGCCCGGGCGCTCCACTATTTCCGCACGTACCAAACGATTTTTTCTAACAGCAGATGCTATCCACGCGCCAGAAAACTAATCAGATTTAGCGCCTTGTCTAGCGTCTGCCGTTGGAGGATGTTGCGTTCGATGGGTTTTTCTTTTCCGTGTGTATGATTTTAAATCACTCAAGCGTCTGAGTCTAGCAATATACATGCCCTAAGCATTTCTCTCGTCGCGCTCGCACATCTAAAATCCGCTCGCGCTCGCGCATCTAAAAACTTCTCGCAAAAATAAATGCAGCGGCATGCCCGCCCCTAAGTCCTCCCATCGACTGTGCGCCTCTCTCAATCGACAGCCCAACCCAAACCCCCTCTCCATTCTCCCCTCGCCATGCCTCCCCACCGGCCACCGCGGCGTCGCCCTACCTCCACGCCTTCACACCTACAGCCGACGCCTCCGCCCTTTGCTCCTCCACGCCCACCATGTCTTCGCACCAGCCGACCTCCACGGCCTAGGCCTCCATCCCCCAGATCCACCGACGCCTGGACACAACTTAGGTAAGGAGATCACGACCCGGTGGCCGGTGTAGCCCCCTTGCCAAGCTCGTCGCCGTAGCGGAGAATGTCAAGGCCAGAAGAACTAGATGTTCCTGCAGAAAAAGCGACAAGATGGGAGAAGGGGTCGTCGAGCTCAATCATTCTCCGTGGGTCGCCTTCATGACGTTGGCACCCCTCCTTCCTCATGCTCCCTTTCTTCTCCCCCAGCAGCAGACTTGGTGGCTCGGCGACTGTCCAGAACATCTCGGACTGGAGCAGCAGTGTTTTCTATGACAGAGGTGCTTTGCCGCCTTGATCTATGCCTCCTCATGATGACGAATTTCACATGTTCGATAAAATGCATACCCACTGCAAGAAGGCACAACTCATGCTCTGTTTCATTGCTAGGAAATAGCTCGACAAACTGATGTGTAATATCCACCATGTGCCTTTGTTTTACAGTTGGTTCTGACCCTATGTGGTGTGCGCTTCTCTTTGTTGATTTGTAGGTACCCGCATGAAATTATCTCTACTAGACTTGCATGTGGTAAGTGTGTGATTTCTCTGCACGCCGATGCGGTCGATGCGGCCTCGCTAGCTCCCAGTTAGCACTAGTGGTTGACTTGTTCGCTGTGTCGTGGTTCCACTACGACCCAATTGAGAAAGTGTTCTATGAGTATGCAGGGATACTTCCTTTTATACATAGAGAATTTGGTCTTTCTTTTGGGTTTTGATTATTGAACCATGCCTGAGTTGTTTATTCAGTGCATTATTCGCCTAAATCTGTATTGCACTTTGACGTGAGATTGCACATATCTAAGACAAAATGTATTACGGACACTTTCTTTTGTGTTTATAGATATTATTCTTGATATAGTTGTCAATTTGTAAGCTCAGCCACGATGATTGCATAGATTTATCTTTGATGCTAGACTAAAATACGTGCCCTGCTAAGAATGGTTCTTTGCAAGTTTTAAGAATGTCTTAACCATTTATCTCACGGAAAAATGAAAAGTGTCGATTCTATGTATATAGGCATACTGAAAGATATAGGTGTGCTCTATATCTAACAACAGTTATGTAGAAGGCATTTTGGTTCTCTTGGTAGTTATTGTGTTTCTGCAGAGTAGCGTTCGATCTTCTTTTTATCCTTTGGGACAGCTACTCTATGGAATTCTTAATTTATTTCTAGATGGCATTGAAATTATATGTTTTTATCAATCCTACTACTACTGCAGGTAACCTATCGGTTAATGATATTACTACCACGGCTGGGATTGAACGCGCATGGACGTGCTCTCCACTATCCCAAAAGTAAGATTAATTATATAGACAAATTAGTAATGATTTTTCCAGTTCCAATTCAATCTAAGCGGTCGACTGGGGATCAGCAGCCATCATGTTTCTCAGTCACTACTACTCGGGACTGGAAAATCTAAAGATCAGTACAAATTCAGATATTTGTTTCATTTCTTGATTTATAGTGAAATTATTTGTGTACCCTCCTATGCTATGAATTCAAATATTGCTAACTGTGCATATGGAAAAATGTCTAAAGGATGATACAGAGAAATACCTGTAGATAGTCTACCCCACACATGTAACAATTCCACAACCACCTAGTGCACGTTTCTTTTCTTCTCACGCCCCAGCCACCGGCCGCCGCCCTCCCAGATCCAACCTTCTTGTCCCCCTCCTCCCCTCCGTCCGGCGGCCACGCCGCCGGATAGAGGAGTGGGGACCCGTCCTCTTCATTGTTTGCTTTTTTGTAGGTCTTTTTCTCTTGGTTTTGTCTCCCTAGGGGCATCGGCGTGGTGGAGGCGACGATGGCGTGTTAGAATAAGGTCTCTCAGGCCTCTCCCTACCTCGTGGGCATCTAATTCGGAGTCAACGATGGGCCCGTGAGGGTTCGCGTCGCTAGATCTGTTGATTCTCTTCGGATCTTGGCACTTGGTGAGTCTATCAGGGGGATTTTCTCTGGCTGTGGGGATCTACGGATCATCAAGGAGCTTCATCAACGATTACTTCTTTCTCTTCGTCTCCAGGACGGATGTGGTCTTCTAGACCCGTTCGGTGACTTCCCGTCCGCAACCAACAACGTCAGGCTGTCTCAGGGAGGAACAGCAACAACGGCGCGCCGTTGACACGGTCTGGAGGTTGAAGACGAAGGGCATCTCGAGGATTTCGTTGTAATTTTCGTCTTCCTTGTGGTGCTTTGTACTGTCATTTGTTTATTTTAATGCCAGAAGTCCTTTTCGCAAAAAAAACAAGTAATGCCGAAACATCCTTGCCATTGTCCTGGTCGTTATAATTCTTGCAATGTTGAGATTTATTTAGATGCATAGTGTGCATATTGCTTGCTGTTATTGCTCGATAATATTAATTGTTATTTTGGACAGATTTGTGTTGCTTTTGCTCAGCTTGGTGATGCACTCTTTGGTGTCTACGCTGTAAAAGCAGTGGAAGTACATAAACATGATAAATGGTAATAAAATCAGGTTTATCCATTGATTTGTTTGTTGTTCCTCACAAACATATTATAACGTTCATCTAACAGTTGATAATGTTTCTGGCAAATTGAATATAATGGTACAGATAGATTTCATGATGTGGCAAAACTTACAAGGAGATGGATTTTTTTGCAGCGGTCTGAGAAGTGGAGACTCGCGTAGCAGAAAGGAAATTACCTCATACAAATTATCATCGTTGGAACTGATCAGCATTGTTTATGCATATATTATTTTTATGTGCACGGTATGTTCTTTTCAGCTTAAAATTTATTACTAGGATACTTAGCTGCAAAGTATTTTAAATCAGTTTACAAAAGTGTCATGTATATTAATTTGGCTTAACAATGTTATGAATTCATATCATGGGTTCTTGACATAGTTTGAGGCTTCAGTGAGTTCATGTGGAAGAACTTGAGTCCATCGTAAGTTGGTCCATAAATCCTATTTTATTAGTGTTCTTTCACACTGCATTACGTTTATAAACTTCAAATGGGTAAATTAGTCTCATAAATAAATGCATTTCCAGCATGGAGGTTCTTGAATAAAGTGGCACTAAATTTTCACATATAGTAACGAAAGCCTCAAAGTTTAAAATCACATATCACTTTTATACTCAAGTTGTCATTGAAAGGTACACTTAGATGCATTTGTTAATGTCGCTACAAATAATCAACACATAATATATTTTTAGAAGCTTATACACCAATAAATAGAGACATCCAAGAATTCAAACAACAAGAAAGTTGAAAAAAAGAGTTTAAAATTGTCAGCACACATATGGCATCTTATTACATACTAATCGAGGTAATATTATATATGTTTTCCATATTTATGGGAATATAAAACTATTTGTAGAAATCTCTATCTCTACTACCTGAAAAGAATGTCATGTTCCATTTCCTAGCACTCACACGTTTCGCTTGTCGTTTCGTCAAGCATATCTCTCGTTGCGCTCGCATATCTAAAAACCGCTCACAAAAATAAACCGCTCGTTCAAATCTTAAAGAGGGATTCTGAATGCCTGCCCCTAAATCCTCCCATCGATCGTGCTCCTCTCTCAACCGACAGCCCAATCCAAACCCCCTCTCCAATCTCCCATCGCCATGCTCCCCACCAGCCACCGCGGCATCGCCCTATCTCCACGCATTCGCACCTACAGCCGACGTCTATGCCCTATGCTCCGCCATGCCCACCATGTCTTCGCACCAGCCAACCTCCGCGGCCCAGGCCTCCATCCCCCGGCTCCAGCGACGCCTGGACACAACTTAGGTAAGGAGATCATGGCCCAGTGGCCGGTGCAGCCCCCTTGCCAAGCTCGTCATCGTAGCGGAGAAGGTCAAGGCCAGAACGGCTAGATGTTCCTGCAAAAAAAGCGACAAGATGGGAGAAGGGGTCGTCGAGCGCAATCCTTTGCCATGGGTCGCCTTCATGAGGTTGGCATCCCTCCTTTCTCATGCTCCCCTTCTCCCCCGGCGGTAGCCTTGGTGGCTCGGCGACGGTCCAGAACATCTCGAACTGGAGCAGCAGTGTTGTCTACGACAGAGGTGCTTTGCCGCCTTGATCTATGCCTCCTCACGATGGCGAATTTCACATGTTCGATAAAATGCATACCCACTGCAAGAAGACACAACTCATCCTCTGTTTCATTGCTAGGAAATAGCTCGACAAATTGATGTGTAATATCCACCATGTGCCTTTGTTTTATGGTTGGTTCTGACCCAATGTGGTGTGCACTTCTCTTTGTTGATTTGTAGGTACCCGCATGAAATTATCTCTACTAGACTTGCATGTGGTAAGTGTGTAATTTCTCTGCACGCCAATGCGGTCGATGCGGCCTCGCTAGCTCCCAGTTAGCACTATTGGTTGACTTTATCGCCGTGCGGTGGTTCCACTACGACCCAATCGAGAAAGTGTTCTACGAGTATGTAGGGATACTGCCATACATAGAGAATTTGGTCTTTCTTTTGGGTTTTGGTTATCGAACCATGCATGAGTTGTTTATTCAGTGCATTATTCGCCTAAATATGTATTGCACTTTGACGTGGGATTGCACATGTCTAAGACAAAATGTATTACAAGCACTTTCTTTTGTGTTTATAGATATTCTTCTTGAGATAGTTGTCAATTTGTAAGCTCATCCATGATGGTTTCATATATTTATCCTTGATGCTAGACTAAAATAAGTGCCCTGCTAAGAATGATTCTTTGCAAGTTTTAAGAATGTCTTAACCATTTATCTCACGGTAAAATGGAAAGTGGCAATTCTGTGTATATAGGCATACTGAAAGATTAGCCATCCATGGAGAAGCTTGAAATAAAGCTGCTCTCCAGGGAAAAGTATCAAGTGCTGCTTAAGAGGATTGCTCATGATAATTATTTCTCAAGCTAAGTTTTTGAGACTATTATGACTGAAAATGAGAGCCGAGGTATTTCTCTTAATTTATACTGTGTTTATGTGTTTCTAGTACTGCTGATTGAATCTTGTGAGCCTAGTTATCTAAAGTCCAATACATGGTACTTTTTTATTTAATCTTTATACATCCTATTTTCCTTCTCAAATTTCGCTAGCCTCTGTATATAAAATGACAATACAATTTCCCACTTCTTGTAGCTAGCTACTATACAATCATTAATTGGGTGCACTTGATGGGATGGATTTTTGGGAGTCCCCACAGTTGGAGCAGCGCCAATTCTACTTGGATGATCTTACTGGACCAGTGCCAATTACAGAGGCTAACGAAATATACTCTACTGTTCATTCTTTAAGTGTGTATAAGTTCAGTTTAAACAGAAAATTGAGGAACAATTGATGCCACTCTATACCTCAAAATCCATGCCAAGTGATCCCTTGGATAAAATTATTTTGAGTTGGTTGATTTCATTGGACAGCATCGTAGTGGCTTATAGTTATAGGTAATCTGAGGAAGAACCCCTACGCCAGCTGTACAATGTCCAATATTTTTTCTTTTACCTTATTTGCTATATAGTTTTCTCTTTTATCCTTTCTACATTCATTTAATTAGTTTCTTACTGCAAAGCTTGTGAGCGAATTTGCTTTGGCAGATTTCCTATTTTATGGTATTTTTTGGATTCGTTGCCTAAAGTTCATCACTACAATGAGTATTATAAGGGATACTTAAGCTCAAGTTGCAGACTTTGGAACTCTAGATGTAGTAATATGTTAAAAAAATCTAGATTACTAAAGAGCCATGGCACTGGTGCTATTTGAAACGATTTGTTAATTTGGACATTTTGACCTTCTTAGTAAAAAAATTGGAGTGCTTCATTTTCTCCATGTTTAAATAGAAAGTACATGATTTTCTGGTTTCCATGGGGGAATATATATTTGGTGCTCAGTTTTGACTTCAGAGTAGAGCCCTTGCTTTGTTGTTTCTCGCGCTAGATTACTTGTAAATCTTTAAGAATTATGTTGGCTTAGTATAGCAAAGTGCTTTCCTTGGAGAAAACTCAGAAGGCCTCTCGGTTCAGTAAAATCGTTGGACTGTATTAGTAGTGCAGAAGTAATAGTTTTTCTATTTCTAGAGAGTAATTCTTTGTGTGATGTACATGTAACTTGAGTCTTATTATCGTTCGAACATTATTATTACCTCTACATTTGCTGTAAAAAACAATACTCAGTGTACTATGTTTGATTAGGTTTTGTGTGATAAATATTGTGTCGAAATGATCCTCTTCGGGGTGGTATGCTGGAAAAGATTGTTTCCATGGTACACAAGGACTATGCAAGCGAGTCAACCCATGACCTTGCCGTGCATGCCCTGTCATTATGTCTTGTTCCTGAATCCATATTGATGCTCATTGGGAGAGAAAGCCATTTTTTAAGATGTTGGAGAATTTCCCAGTGCGGCAACCTTTGTCATAGTTGCACATGAAAATTTTGTCTCATGAATTATTTACTGGATGCAAGATGTGTAATGATCAGTCCATTTAGTTCACTAGATATGCAAGTATGTAATAATAATAAGAGTGCCCAACCCTCATAATTAAGCCCACCTTTTCCTGGAAGGAGTTTTAGAGGATCTTACCAAGATTACATGCTAAAATATTAAAATATTATGTGAGCTAGCTATCGACATTCTCTACATAGTAGAAATGTAATATTTGTACCATGTTTTGCGGTTTTACATTAACACTATATATATCTTCCAAACTAATAATACCAAACCTGCCAACAAATATAAAATGCTTAAGAAGAAAAGACCCAATGCGTTTGTGTTTGTTTGCCTGTTCATAGTAGTTTATCACCATGAGATGCTACACGAAGGATGAACACTTTATCGTCTAACATGTCGCTCCCAACACATTTTGCACCTTTATTGTGCAAAGTTTTTCTCTCCAGCTGCAACGCACGGGTATGTATCCTATATTTATGAAAATAGCTCCATTTTATTAATTAAAAATCTAAAAGATACCAGCTCGTGTAGGTGTACGGGTTGCCGACTAGTGTTTTTAATTTTAAGAGTCCGCCCCATATGGACTGCTTAATTACATGTTCATCTTGAGACGATCAGATCTCGCCATCTGACTCATCCAGAAGCTATTTTTAGTGACGGTGTTAGGAATTACAGTAGTGGTGTAAAATAGCTAACTAAGGGGTCTGCGCTAGTTCTACGTGGTATGCCTCAGTGTTTGATGATATCCTTCAAGGCGGTTCAGGTATCCACAGTCGAAGGATTCAATGAAGAATATCATGGCTGTGGTACTCATGGGAATCCCTTCCATCCATCGGATGTTCGTGTTCTTCCGCTCGCAGTTGGTACTAGCATAACATTCAAGTCCAGAACACCGGACAAATTTAACACGTCGGCATTAGCACAAATTCCCCAGCCAAAAAAAATGCATGAACATGTATAGTGAAAACTCATTGCCGGATGTATGTATGTACAAGCAACTATCAGAAAGAATTAACATGTCAGAAGCAGATTCTGATCGTTCATTGCTTATAGATCGGTACTGCAAACTCGAGATTGGAAGCCTCGAAATGTATCATGGTACCGTTCCCAAATAGGGCAAGGAAGGATAGCTCACTGACCGGGTTTCGATACGGGTCGTCGTCGGGGTAAACGTCTTCTATGTTCTCCGGCGAGAATCCACTCTCGCAGTCCACCGACTGCATTTTATTTACGGATGAAGGGGGTCGAGGGTTCCGGCCGGGGCACACAACACACAGACTGTGGTTCGTACTCACTGCCGATTTCGATTATGCATGTCCTTTCCCCTATGTTTTTTATTTGTATGGATGGATGCGTCAGCAACCGGAGTTCTGCGGATGAGTTTCGTGTTCCTGGAGAGAAATGTGGGGGAGGGGGCTATTCTTAGCAGGACTTTGACAGTTCTACATTGGCTGCATGTAAAGGTGAAAACTGCGGTAAAAACTGAGCATATCAGCCAAACCAAATGATGCCTTGCAGGAGGAGGAAATGTCAAACAATTAGCTTTATCCCGCAAAAAAAAAGACTTTATTCGTACTTGTTTTAAACTCCAGAATACATCGTGAAATACGTATAGTTGTACCCTATGGCTACCCAGTTGGACTTGAAAGTCTAACCAAGTCTGATCGATCGATCAACCAAAGGAAGCAGTTGCCCTTGTGCAAGGGGGAGGAACAGAGGAGCTGGAGCGGGTCCGCCGACGAACAACAGTAACGATTCAGGTAGCCCATTCCTCTCCCATGATTTTCCCTTCCTCCCTCTAATCGGCGACTATGATCGGCAGACATGGATCGTACCCGGAACATCCTAACGGATCATAGCCACAGTCCAGGAGCTGCGGCGTGATGTGGTGGTAGGTAGATGCACTTGAGGATATTTTTTTGAAATCCGGTTAAAGTTGAATGAACCGGAGGGACATTCGCCCCTCCCTCTTTCCCCTGGCCACGCCGCCTCTCCTCCCCTCCCTCTCTCTCTGCTTGCTCTCGACGCCAGGAGCCTGCACGGTCAATGTCGCCCGCCCGCCTCCGGCGCCGATGCCTGTCGGCGAGCCTCCGCCCCCATCTTCTGGACCGCTTCCCCGCCTCAAAGCCCACATAGTTCGTAGTAAAGACAGATGGGCACTTGATACAGCCAGACAATGGTCTAGTGGTTAGGACAGAAGACGGACCCCCCTCTTCCCCGGTTCCGCACGAACCTAGAGGCAAGTTTTGAGAGTCCCTTTCCTCGTCCCACCGGGCCCCTCCGATGGCGCCTTTGCCGGACTAGCCGATAAGCGGTGGCCGGGAGGCGGCGTCGGAGTAGTTAGGTTTAGATTTGTTGCGTGTATGCTTGCTGTGGGCCTTCTGCCGGTCGGCTGCTTCTCTCAGTCTATGGCAGCCAGATCTGGGGGCTACGGTCTTGCCCCTCTGTTTCGCTGCTCCGGTGGCCGGAGCTAGCGGCGGCGACAGCGAGCAAAGCAGCCTCGAATAAAGCTGCGTTGTATCTTGGTTTTCTTGAGACGGAGCGGGATGGCACCGTGGATTTGCTTTAGGCCGGCCGTGGTGGCGTGGTGAAGCTGGGTCTCGGCGGGCGTTCCTCTTCGCGGAGTTGGGTGAGTGGCGCCGCGCCGCCCCTTCTGGCCTGCCGTGGAGGCGAGGGGAAGGGATGTGTCGTGTGCGACTCTACCTCTCCGTCGAGATGTCGTGCCTGGTGCTGTCTCCGTCTGCTCGACGCCTCTACTACTTCGCTCCTCTTCTCGGCCGGCCATGGAGGCGAGGGAGAAGATGCTGCTGGTGGTGAGGCTGCTAAAGCATGGAGATGGTACCGAGGGTCCCTGGAGGTTGCGCCCTCTGCAGCAGTTCCTCAAAACCGCAATGGTGTGCCGCTGCTTCTTGCGGCCACAGGGGTGGCCCTGCTGCGCTCAGCCTGCGAGGCTCGAGCTCGTTCTTCCTCCAATTAGGGAAGCTCTTCCTGGATCCCGCCGAGGCGTCCATCAGTGCTGTTCCCCCAAGTGGTTTCGTCCCCGGCGGGCGCAGTGGCGACCGCGCTTGGAGATCCCGGTCGTCAGCGGAGTAGTTGGACTCGATCACGTTTGTGCGATTCCTGTTAGGGTGTTCTTTGCATATCTCGAGGGCCTTGTTGCTTCTTCTTTATTTTCTGAAGTCCTGTTTGTAAATGTGCCACCCACCGCCAGTTAATGTAGTCTCTAGGCCCTTCTGGGCCTTACCCATTCAAAAAAAAAGATACAGCCAGACATGAGGCTCTGTTTATGTCATATACAAAGACGATTATGGCAGGTTCATCCAGGTTGGTTGTGCCAAACATAATTTAATTATCAAATCAACAATACTTTGGATGTTCACTCTTTTTTTATGAATGCTTGTGTCTGGTGGTCATTTTTTGTTGTCAACATTTGACGAACAAAAGTCATGTAGAATTTAGATGATCTGTATTCCTTGGGGCCTGGTTGTCTACCTCTATTTTGCATGTACAGTTTGGGAGATGACAAATCATTTTGGCAAGACTTTTGGGTTCCAGGTACTAAATTTACATCATAACATATGAAACCGAATTGCTTATCTACTAAATTTGACAGAATTGTAGGATATTAGAGTTATCTTTTGGTTATCATCTACAGTGGAAGTACCAGTTCGGACCTAGGGCGGCGCAACTGGCTCTACCGGGAAGCTCTGCTACAAACCCGGTTTGGAAGATTCTGTGGAAACTCAAAATTCCGGGGAAAATTAAAAACATTATTTGGCATGCATTGCATGGTATTGTTCCTCTAAAAGGTATTCTGGCAAACCGGCATATTGGGTCTGATAGTGCCTGCCCAATCTGCCATCAAGGGGTGGAGGATGTTTTACACCTTCTATTTCGCTGCCCGGTGGCGCATGAGATGTGGGTTTCCCTTGGTTTACATGAAATCATAGAGGAAGCTATGTTGGTTGATAGGGCTGGGTCGGCTGTTTTAGAACATCTCTTGCGAATGAAGGAATGCCCTCTCCCAGGTATGGAGCAGATTAACCTGAAGGAAACTATGGCCGTCACATGTTGGTACCTTTGGTGGATTCGTCGCCAAAGAACTCATGACGAGGCTGTACCACCGATGTATAAATGCAAGATTTCTATCCTGTCAATTACCGCAAATGCTGCAAGAGTATCCTCCAAACATCAACCAGTGAATTTGGAGAGATGGTCAAAACCCGAGCCTCGACGGGTAAAAATAAATGTGGATGCTTCTTTTCATAATGATGTCCATGCAGGTGTTGTTGGAGTGATTATTCGGGATTATCAGGGAAGTTTCATAGCAGCATCCACCCGCTTCTTAGCCCATGTGGCATCTTCTGCTATGGCAGAAGCTATGGCGATGAAAGAGGGTTTAGCCATGGCAATTAATATGGGCTATAATAATGCCCATATGGATTCAGACTCAATGGAGATAGTTGAAGCTTGTACCGGCGAAGTAACATGGTGGAACGAGTCTTCTGCTATTTATGCTGATTGCGTGGACTTGGCTTTAATGATTGATAATATTATCTTCAAATCCTGCCCAAGAGAAGCAAACCGAGTGGCTCATGAGTTGACTAAATTTAGTTTTCTTAATAATCAATCTTGTAATTGGGTCGATGAACCCCCTAGTTTCATTTTGCAAACTCTCCTAGACGATGTAATAATTGTTTGAAGGGCTGCAAGTTTTAGACGCACTCTTTTTCCTTACCAGGATACCTAAGGGGACTAGAAGGTTTTAATAAGGCGGCTTGCATGCTTAATATATATGACGTTTGATTTTTTTTTTATCTTTTCTTAATCTGTTTTGTTGGGTTACCTCCGTCCTCTTAATCTTTTAGGTTAAGATCTCATGAATTCTATTGTTCCTTTCTCCATTGTACTGCAGATGGTAGAGGAGTACGTGTGGGAAAAGAATTTACCAAGGAGAAGCGAGGAGGCCCACAGAACGAAGATGAACGTGTCCAGGAGCTTTGGATCTAGTAAATGAGGTCTTTCCACTAGACAGAGCTGGTATGTAAGCATTGGGTCAACAAAATTTATCCCACACTGAATAGAGCTTAACCCAATGAATTTCTGCTCTAGCTTCATCCACCACCACTTCCTAAGTCAGAGGATGGAATGAACAGGTCGGATAGGATACAAAGAAATTTCTAAGGTCATCCTCTAAGAGCTCTAAGCTCCCTAGAAACAAAGAGCCCTCCTTACTCGGACGATTGACCCTGGTCTAGCCCGTACGTGGGAGTCCCACATACACAGGCAGTTCTTTTTCCGCTCAAATCCGCCACTACCTTTGCTCAAGCCGAGACGCGTCCACACCGATGGCCGCCTCCACATCGCGCCTCACCACGACTTCCAAGATGGCCGCCGTTGGTGTGGCCTCGGCACCTCCCCGCCCAAGGGTCAATGGTGTGACTGCGTCCGCAGCTCCACCGCGGCGGATGGTCGCGGAGTGAAGCGACCTGTCTACCTTAGCGACGGCGCCACGACTAGTGGCCGTGGTTACGCCAAGGCAAGGGAGGATTTGATAATGCCCACAAAGGGAACCCCGTGTCGGACGTCATCTGCTCCAGGCGGAGGTGCACCACCCATGGAGAAATGTCAAGGACAATCTGTTGTCGCCTCTCGACTGCAAGTCCGAGTTGATGGTTGCCGTCCCGAACGACATGCCCATGACGCTCGGTGCAATTACCTGCTCTAGATCGTTTTAAGCCTGCAGTTTCTGGGTCTCCTTTCCCCGTATTGTTTGTGAATAATTAGGGATGGTGTTCATGGCCACCGCCTCCTCCTCATGTTTTCTCCCAATTTTGTTCCACTGCAGAAATAACTACAGAATACCTAACTGTATGTTTTTTCTTAGTTACATCTATGTTTTTCCTCTCATATTGCAGTTCTCATCGGATATGCACCCAAAGTGTCTGAACAAATGTTCTATTAGAGATTACACAAAATAATTCTTTGACGTTGCCACGCAGCTGCAGCTTCCTTCAGGCAGCTGCAATTTTCTCACTCAAATCCAGCTGTTGTTATTCTTTCTATAGAGTCTTAGTTCTTGTGCACTGCGACGTGACCTGCTTCATATTCATACATATTTCTGCCTTCCTATGTTACAATTGTAGGTTTGATTTTTTGTCATTCTGTGGCACCACTAGGTTTTTTTCCCGCATTGTAGTGTGTTGTAGACATCCTGATTCACCCCTAAAATTGAGGACCTATGGTTGCTCCAATGTTCTGACCCTACATGTCTGTGTGTATTTCTTTTCTAGTGACGTGTGGGAATAGGTGTAGAGTGCATGCCTTTCGAGTTTTGATTCCTCTGCTCGTGGGAACCGATTCGACATGAACCGACTCGCCCACCTCTGGATAATTCGCTAGGCAACTGCATCTTTGACTCTACCGTTTCATCTGCCAGAGTCCACTCTCAAAATTTCAGGGTCTCTCCAACGGCGACAGCAACTGCATCTTCATGGCCGCACGGGAAGCCTCTGGCGCCAAGCTCTTCGCAGGCTCAGGCGGTGCTTCATGCCTCGTTTCTTGGCGTCTTCGCCGAGGAGGAATAGAAGGGTGATGAGGACGTGGCCATCTGACACCTTATGCATCGAATTTGAGGGCCATGTGGGGCGTCTATGTGTAGGAGATCAAGCTACTCGCGCCTAAGGCCCAACACAGAGAGCTTGACACTGCCGCTCAGGAGCTTGTGACATCGGCAAGGTATTACTTGTTCCATATCTGCTCGAGCTCAAATGTGTTACCACCGTGTGGCGTGTGCCTGGCCTCGCCATCCCCTTGGAGGACCCAATCTTTCATTGTAGCGCCATGAGTTTTGCATCAATTGGATCCCCTTGCTGTCTAAAAAAACAAGGTTTCTAGTCTTCTATCTGTTTACATTCAGACCTTTTGTAACTTGAATTATTTACATTCAGACCTTTTGTAACTTGAATTATTGTGTTACTACGCGTAGAACCACCAATTCTGCAGTTTCAATGCATGATGAACCTGCATGGATGTGTTCACAGTGTAGGTGTGTGAGTATTTTACCTTCATCAAATAAAATGGTCAGCAGCGGATCATGGATTTAGTACTGCCACATATATGTTGATGTAATGGCAAAGTAGGAAAAGGCCAAGTAGCTGATTGTCAAGCATGTTAATTATGTAGTAGTAGTGTAATACATTCTCTGGTACCATAATGCTAGCTTGCTTTACACTGCTGCGATTGCATGCGGTACATCTCGCTTAGAGAATCTCAAGTTGATTTAAAGTGTTATGGTTATAAATTTCTGCATTCAGCAATAATTCAGTCTGTGGATAAACATCATCTTCGGCGCGTGAGTGAGGTGCTGGAGAAACAGGACCATCAGGGCGTGAGCAATCCGGTGGAGGAGTGGTAGCTCCGCCCTCGACCATCCTGTTCTACTTGCGTCGTTTAGTGTGTTCAGTTCGCGGGTGGGATTGCGGCTTAGCACGAAGTCCTGCCCCACTTGCACCCTTACCGGTCGCCGACGAGATTCTGGGACCATGTCAATGCCACTCCCGTTTCACCACAACTTTTTGTGTCTGTGGCTCCATCTCGATGTTTTTGGCTTCTATAATTTTTCAGATAGATTAATTCAGTTTGTTTAAGGGAAGAAATGTTCCTGGTGCATGTCTGAACTCTGAACCCAAATCAGAAAGTTACCCACCTTTGGTAGAAAAGTGAAAGTCAAAATTTCCCGATGACAGTCTCTGCTGGTTCTTGATGCAAACCTCTTTGTGTCGGGCCTTGCGGTGAAAATTTTGTTTAGGAGGAAAGTGAATTGGTAAAAATATCTCAACAAATTGTCTTTTGGTTCTAAAAGTGTCAGTGATAAACTTAAGCAAATCGATCTTGCAAATTAGAATAATTGTAAATTCACCTTTTCTCTTTGTTTTGTTTCTGATATGTATCTGATATGCACCATGTTATATTCCCTTGCAGATCTATGATTCTTTGGATCCAAACACCAATATCACCATAAAATGGGATGGTATGCAGTGCACTCCTCTTATGTTGTAAGTAGAACCCTTCACATCAACAGTTGTGCCTTCCATCTGAACATATTAGGCCACGCTTCAGAATATATTCTAACCTTAACAATTAGCTTGTCCAATATGTGTGACCACACACTTTTCTAGAAACAAATATCTCCTGCCTGTTATGGTAAAAATAAATAAAGTATTTATTCCTTACCTACTTCCTTGAGGGGAAATAAGACGACAAGCAATAACATGTATGATGAGAGCTGGTGATTTGAAAATGTGCATAGAGTTATTGTCTTAAATTATTACTCTAAACTGATGGAGCACATGTTGGTAATTACATAATATTTCTAAGGCATATTTGCACATTGTAATGTTGTTCAAGATGCACTATATTCATTGATGCAAAGGTGCTTAGTTTTAGTCAATTGTGCCCATTGTTAAAAGGTGGTTTAGTTGTGTTTGATGGCCATAACTGCACAAAAGATAAAGATGCACCTTTACAAATAATAATGTTGTTGAGCTTGTTCTTGTGTGTATAACTAGATATGAGAATGTTTCTTCTCCCTTTACTTTGATTGTTCGGAATGTAAGGTGCGAAGTGCTGACAACTTTTCTATGTTCTTCAGAAAATCGAACCTTTCTTCTGCTATTATCTTGATAATGGAATTCGGAATAATGCTTTATATAAAATTTATATATGTCTTTTGTGCTATGTTGCCCAAAAACTATAAAACTATTTGATTTGATTTAAATCTAACCCGTCAAAGTAATCCTTGGAGATTATCTCGATTTTCTTTGAGATTATCTCATATGTAAGCTCACCACACATGCGAATATCTAGAGATAGTATTGAAGGTGGTAGAAAGTGTTGGGTCCGCAGCATAGAAAATAAAAATTTTCCTACGGTGTGAACTACACGCCAAGATCTATCTACTAGGTACAAAGCAACGGGTGGACATACATCCAACGAGAACTTACCCTCGTAGACAACGAGCTTTGTTAACGAGTAGGAACTCGTCACTTGCCGATCTCAAGATCATGATGAAGTCCAGCAGGCCCGGCTCCAGCACGTCCATCAGATCCAGCTCCGGCACCACCAAGTCCAGCACCGCAAAGCAGCGGCGCATCCGTGATTGCACACACGTCCGGTACCCCGACAACCTTCGTCCCTCGCTCCAGCAAAGCAGCGGAAGCAGCAACTCCTTTCTAGATAAAGCCACCGGGAACATGTATCTCGCTAATCCGAGACCATGGGGAATAATACTAGAGGGGGAGAGAGATCCTTCACAAGGAGGTGTGAGTGAGAAGTGAGGAGGGGGTGGCCTTTTATAGGAGGAGGGGGGTGCCCCTCCTTCATGGCTGGCGCATGGAGGGGGTGACCCTTCACCTCCTCCATTCATGTGGTGGTAACCCCTCCACATTAAAATGCCCCTTCACATTCTCTTTTAAAGTCTCCACTTTAAATGCATTAAATTTCTCCAAATTTAATGCTCTCTCATTTAATAAAACTCTTTTATTATTTTTATTCAGAATTTTGTTAATTACTTTAATTAACAAACATTCACATAAAACCCCCTGCAACATTTCAATATTACATGTAGAACCAATTTCAGCAATTTCACCCGAAACAGTTTTGGTGTCTATTGAAATAATTCCAGCGCTTTCTTAAATCTTTATCTAAAACATATTTGCTCAAAATGGTGTCGGTATCCCTTAAGTGTGTCACCCTACGGTTCACGAATAATGCAAACATGATCGAGACCCCTCTCCGATCAATAATCAGCAGCGAGACCTGGAGATCCATACTGACTCCTACACATTCAACGATGACTTCTGTGATCGTGAGAAACTTTAACGCTAGTAACTAAATCCCTTTGCCCGCGATATATTACATGTCCGAGATTCGATCATCGGTATCTCCATACCTAGTTTGATCTCGTTACCGACATGCACTCTTTTCTTGTTCCCGTGATATAACATTCTAGTGATCACATCACTTGCTTGCAAGCTATTTCAATGTGATATCACCGAGAGGGCCCAGAGTATATCTATCCGTCATCGGGATGGACAAATCCCACTCTTGATCCATGAGCCTCAACATAACACCTTCGTAGCACTGAACTCACCTTTATAGTCACCCTGTTACGGTGTGATGTTTGATGTTATCAAGATACTCTTCCGGTGTTAGCAATTAACATGATCTCATGGTCTAAGGATAAAGATTACTTCGTATGATGTTATAGCAATATAAACATAATGACTTTGATCGTAATGCTATACTTCGGATGAATGTTCATCACATCATTCCACCAATGGTGTGACCTTGTTATTAACAACATCCAATGTCCATGATCAGGAAACCTTGATCATCTTGTTAATCAACAAGCTAGTCTATAAGAGAGGCATAACTAGGAACCCTTTTTGTTTATTAAACACACATGTATTGATGTTTCCGATCAATACAATTCTAGCATGTAAAATAAACATTTATCATAAACATGGAATAAGATAATAACCACTTTATTATTGCCTCTCGGGCATATTCCCTTCAATCTCCCACTTGCACTAGAGTCAATAATCTAGTTTGAAAAACTTTGCGTATTGAACACCTATGGCTTTCTGGTGTTGCATATACGCTATTGCTAGTGGTTAACATAATCTGTGGATCTGACAGTTTCAGGTCCGTGTGTATTTGCATGTTTCTGCGTCTCTACGCATCACTCATTCTCAAATGAGATGGCATTGTATAGATTTGGTCCTTTGGTGAGACCTTTAGTTCGTTCGGCTCAAAATATGTTGATATTATTGTCACACAATATATCTTCATAGTATTAGCCCACTTTGAACCACACCTAGTTTGATAACAAACTACTTAACACAAATGCCCTCCTTTGCTGCTACTATAGCAGTCATATACTTAGCCTTTTGTTGTAGTATCCGTCACAATGTCTCAGCTTTGGAACTCATCCAAATCCATCATGGAACATCCTTTCCATTACATTGTGTCACCCATAGTCTAAATTGAGATAAATTTAATCTGTATCTTGTGACAAAACTAGTATCAATGTAACACTTTACAATGAACTACCTTTAACTATTTGTCACTTATACGTTATATATTCTTAGTTCTTCCAAAGCTCATAAGAATATCTTTACTATTGTCCAATGATCATCTTATGAATCATTCTGGTATATGCTCATAACATTTAGAGCATAGGACATTCTGGATATATACATATCATGGTATAATCGATCAAAATCTTCATGTGGTTTTACTCACCAAGTGTTGAAACACTTGAATTTTGATACAATCCTTTCCATGCAGCAAGAACCTTTATTGTTGTTTCCATATTGAACCCTTTCAATATCTCATATATGTATGTCTGGCACAACCATATTAGTGCCTTAATCTATCCATATAGATATTGATGCCTAATATTCCGGGTTTGCCCAAGTCTTTCATCGAAATCTTATTTTAATGAAATCCTTAACTTGTGTCAATATAAGATACATCATTTCCAATCAACAATATGTCCTCTACATAATGTATTAGAAATATGTCTCAGCGCTCCCACTTAATTTCTTGCAAATGCAAGCATCTTCATCATCTCCGATGAATTTAAACTCTTTTAACAGTTTCATCATGGTGAAGATTCCAACTCCGCTATGCTTACTTCAACTATTGAAGTTTACATGCCCTTTTAGCACCCTTTGAATTAACAAAACCCTTTGGACCATGTCATGTACATGTCCTAGGTTACCGTTCTATTAGAATAACCTTGTTTTGTTTATTCAACTACCATATACCAAATTATATGTAGTGGTTGCTACATTAATCCGTCAAGGCTATATATCGCTATGAAAGATCAAATCTTGTCATAGTTAACTCCTTGAACATTGTCGTAAACTTCTTTCCGACATGTCGACTATTTCATAGATGTTAAACATCCATGTCTTATTTCTTTATAGATCCAAACACGACCTATAGGCTTCACGCCTTTCTGGAGGGTCTTCCAAGTTCAGAAACTTGATTTCTCGTGTATGGATACTATCACGGATTCTATGACTTCTAGTCATTTTATGGAGTCAGGGCCCATCATCGCTTCTTTGCATGTAGTCGGTTCATCATTGTCAAAACAATAACGACTTGCTTATCAAATCTTACTATTTGATTCTTACCGACCCACACGGTTCTATAGGAACTCTAACCTCTGAGATCACACCTTTTGTAATCACGAGAGCCATGAGCATTGTGGCCGCCATTGGGACACTTTCCGGCGCTGCGCTACTTAGCACATATAGCTAAGGTTCAACAAACTTATCAAAGTTCTATTGTCCTCCCACTTAACTTTTCACAAAAAGTTCCTTCTCAAGAAACTTGATGTTCCAAGCGACAAACTCTTTTGTCCTCGGTGTTATGGAGAAATTCCCAACAAATTCTTTGGGATAACCTACAAAGACGTGCTTATCCGACTTTGGTTGTAAACATTTTACTTATGCATAGCATACCAAAATTTAAGAAAAGACAATTCGGGTTTTATCCCAAACCATAACTCATATGGTGTCATTTCAACGGATCACGATGGTGCTCTTTTTAGTGTAAAAGCGGTAGTCTCTAAAGCTTCAATCCTTAAAACATAATGGCAGTCTTATAAATGACACCTTTGATCTTACCATGTCAAACATGGTTTGATTTCATCTCTCGAATATGCCATACTCCTATGGTTTACCGGGAAATCCAAATTCATGGAACAATTCCTCAAGTCTTAGGTGTTTTTGCTAAACGTGTAACTCAAATATCTTCCTTTATGATCAAATCATAAACTCTTTATTTTCTTGTTACAATGATTTTCGACTTCATCTTGAAAGTCTTTGAACAATTTTCAAATGTTTCATACTTCTTCCTTATTAAGTAAATATACAGATATATTCACTCAAATTTTTGGAGAAAGCATATGAAGCAAAAAGATCCATCGCATATGGCTACACATAATGGACTATGCACAAGATGCACAATTTCCAATAAGCTAGTCATCCGTTCCTCTCTGGCCTATGGACGGAGTTTCAATTATCTCGAGGAAAGTCTCACATGCGTCAATTGATCAAAATCAAAGACTCCAAAAATCCATCAACATGGAGTTTCTTCATGTTTTCTTTCAAATATAATTTAAACAGCGATGTCACTTCATAAGTGATCTTTCAATCATTTGTCTTGCGACATTTTAGCAATAGTGTTTGTGGATGTGATTTCTCCAACTAGACTTGTAAAAGTTCATCCATCCTTTATGGAATACGGTAATTATTTGAACAGCCATTGTTCTCATGATACCGGAACAAAATAACAATTATTTAAACAAATCTTGAAGGCTTGGTTTGATGACAACGAAAAACACAATAACACTTTATTTGTTTTCGATGAACATCATCACTCATTCTCTTGCTGGTTTACTTAGGCCATTGTAGTTCATGAATTGCGTTGTCCTGTATGACACTTCATACCAACCAATTCGGTATCCAATACCGGTATCCAATACCTAAGAACCACATTTTTTTTAACAAGCAAGGAATACAACCATAACATGTATATCTTCTATATACCCAAGTTGGACATCTCCAACCTTATATTTTCTGCCAAATATTTTATAGATTCTCTTTCAGCAATTCCTTTTTCTTTTAAAAGAATCTATCAACATCAATAGTGGTGTCATTCACATGACACATAGTACAAAGCGTATATAGTCAAATACTAATACCTTTGGACTTGCACTTTGAAGTGGATCACCATCATCAAATGTTTGGCATTCTTTCAAAAATCCATTCTTTAGTAATTTATTAGTGTAGTAAACATTTTACTTACATCTTTTAGTCATCCTTATCATGACAACTTTCATGATTAAGCTACTATCGCTTATAAGGAAGAATCACGAGTATAATATCAGTTCCCAAAACCTTTTTGGTAGATTTGGATGCCTAGCATCTCCATCCTTCACAAATTCTCGTACAATATGAGAACATGTATTTTGCTAAATTATACTCTATCATAATGCAACCAAAAATATTGTTTCAAATATCACAATATCTTTCACACATGATGGTTTCTGAAACAATTTCCAACTCCAATATAATCTTGATATTAAAACAACTTTTTGAATATCAATAATCATGGAGGAAAACATGATACTTTAGATACTAACATTGGAATTCTTACTCTTGATTTAATACTACTTATTAAACTTCATGGAGTAAATAGAGTTTGCTGAAAGTTTGCAATAGGACTTATAAACTTTAAATTGACATTCAAAACAATACGATACCAGTTCGTAAAGTAAATATCCAGAATTCTATAGTTCTATTATCTCAAATAAAAACTAAGCATAAGGTAGAAAACGAATGCCAATGACTACAACAAACTATGCAAATTCACTTTGATTTAATTTATGACAAATTGAGTTTGACTAATCCAAATTACTAATGAACTCCCACTCAAAAACGACATCCCTCGTGCCTTTTTGGTGATTACATGAACCAAATCCACTACACCAGGTCCGATCATCACGTGAGTGGATGTAGCTTCAAAGGCGAGCATCTATATGGCCATCATATCAACTATATGACTCATGCTTAACCTTTCGGTCCGTGTTCCGAGGCCATGTCTGTACATGCTAGGCTTGCCAAGTAAGAACCTTAGTACTCGCGTGTGAAAAACTGTCTTACACCCGTTCGTATGAAAGCGTAGAGTCGAGTACACCCGATCATCACGTGATGTCTCGAAATACGATCCACAAAATGGTGCATACTTAAGGAAGAACACATTTTTATCTTGATATCTAAAAGAGGGATCATCTTACAATGTTACAGAAAGCGCCAAACTAGCAGTATAAGATGCTAACATCTAATGTGTAAAGTGAGATGATATGGTCCATGCATTTGATCTCTATCACTTGCATCGTGGTATGATCTCTATCATTCCTTTGTGTGTAAGGCCAAGGTCTATGGAACTTACACGTTGAGTGTGTTGTAAGAGTATCTATCATACATCTACTTACAACAATACCATATCAATACACTAGCCCAGCAACGATCTAAACTAGACGCCTCTAATTTATCAATTGCAAGTTTTACGTGGCTTAGGGCTTTCGGAGATAGAACCGTTCTTACCTACGAACTGTTGGATATATGCCCAAGAGGCAATAATAAAAGTGGTTATTATTATAAATTTGTGTTTATGATGAATGTTTACATCCCATGCTATAATTGTATTATTAGGAAACACTAATACTTGTGTGTTTTGTAAACATAAAAGAGTCCCTAGTAAGCCTCTTGTTGAACTAGCTTGTTGATTAATAGATGATCATGGTTTCCTGATCATGGACATTGGATGTCATTAATAACAAGGTCATATCATTAGGAGAATGAAGTGATGGACACACACCCATACTAAGTGTAGCATAAGATCAAGTCATTTAGTTCGTATTGCTACAAGCTTTCAAATGCATAGTAACCTAATCCTTCGACCATGAGGTTATGTTAATCACCATCACCGGATGGGTGCTTTGATGACATCAAACACCGCTTCATAACTGGGTGGTTATAAAGGTGTCACTGGGTATTCTGAAAGTATGTGTTGAAGCGCATGGACCAAGATTGGGATTTGTCCATCCATATGACGAATAGATATGCTCTGGGTCCTCTCGGTGGAATGTCATCTAGTTAGCTTTCAAGCGTGTGACTAGGTCACAAGGGATGACATATCATGGAACGAGTAAAGAGTACTTATCAGTAACAAGGTGGAACTAGGTATGGAGATACAAATGATCAAACCTCGGATAAGTAGAGCATCACGTGACAAAGGGAATTGGTTTCGTATGTTAATGGTTCTATCGATCACGAAGTCATCGTTGAGTATGTGGGAGCCGTTATGGATCTCTAGATCCCGCTGATGGTTATTGATCGTAGAGGTGTCTCCATCATGTCTGCATATTCACGAACCGTAGGGTGACACACTTAAGGTTCGATGTTGTTTAGGTAGATATGGAATATGCGTTGGAGACCGAATGTAGTTCGGAGTCTCGGATTGGATCTGGGACATCACGAGGAGATCCAGAATTGTCCGGAGAATAAGATTCATATAATGGAGATCATTTTCTGGGTTCGGAAATGTTCCGGAGTGTTTTTATGGGGATTCTAGAAGGTTTCGGAATGTTCCGGAAAGTTCCAGAAGGTTCCGTGGACTTTACTTGAAAACCAAGAAAGGAAAGGGGAAGACTTGGGGGGGGAAGGAAACTCCCTCCCTCCTCTCCCTTGTGCGCCGACCCTAGGAGGTGGGCCTAGGGGTGGGAACCCTAGGCCGCACCCCTCCCTCTATATATAGAGGGGTGGAGGCGCCACCCCCTTGCCCCTCCACTCTTGCCCTAGCCGCCTCTCTCCTCCTCCTCTGCTCAGGCTTAGGCGAAGCCCTACAGCATTCTCGCATCCACCACCACCACCACGCCGTCGTTGCTGGGATTCGTGGAGAGATCTACTACCTCCACCGCTGCTGTAATGGGGAGAGGAAGGTGCATCGACTCAAGACGTGTGACCGATCATGAAGCGCCGAATGCGCCGGAAGGATCGTCTACTCGATCTTGAGATCGGCAAGTGATCGTCTACATCAACCACGAGATCCGATCTCGCACAAGGCTTTCGGATCTACAAGGGTTAGTACAGATCTATCTCGTTGCACATGTCTAATAGATTAGATCTTGGCTTTTATCTAGATTAGATCTGGGTTTTGTTCGTTCTTGCGGTAGAAATTTTTTGTTTTCCATGCTACGAACCCATTAGTGGTATCAGAGCCGTGTCTATGCGTAGATCAGTTGCACGAGTAGAACACAATGGTTTTGTGGGCGTTGGTGCTCGTGCCGTCTTTTGCTTTGTGTACTTTGCATATTGCGATATGGTGGGATGAAGCGGCTCGGGCTAACCTTACATGTCATCGCACATGAGACTTGCTCCACGCTTGACATGTAACTTGCTTTGCGCAAGTGGCTTTGCGGGTGTCTGTCTCTCCCACCATAGTATAGTTCCAATTTACACTTTGCACTTGATAGCACTTGTATCAACGTTGTGGTTTCGGTTTTGTAGGTAAGATCCGTTCTTATTCGAAAGCCCCAAACCACGTAAAACATGCAAAGAAAATTAGAGGCGTCTAACTTGTTTTTGTAGGGGTTTTGTGATGTGATATGGCCATCATGTGATTGTGATTATATTTGATGTATGCAATGATCCTTGTTGTAATATGGCAACCGGCAGGAGCCTAATGGTTGTCTTTGATTCTGTTAAGACCTGCGTGTCTATTCATCTTGTGATAGCTTTATTCCAAGTAGTTGTAATAGTTGCTAGTGATGATGGAGAACCATGAAGCGGCGCCACATGACCTTGACGCAATGCTAGTGATGATGGAGATCATGTCCGTGCTTTGGAGATGGAGATCAAAGGCATAAGAAGAAAGGGCCATATCATATCACACTAATTATGAATTGCCTGTGATGTTAATCCTTTATGCATCTTGTATTGCTTAGATCGCGACGGTAGCATTATAGGATGATCCCTCTCACTAAATATCAAGTAATAAAGTGTTCATCCTTAGTTGGCACCGTTGCTAAGACTCGTCGTTTTGAAGCATCTCGTGATAATCGGATGTGATAGATTCTATGTGTGCATACAACGGGTGCAAGCCAGATTTGCACATGCGGAAACTAAGGTTAATCTTGACGAGCCTAGCATGTAAAGACATGGTCTCGGAACACGGAATACCGAAAGGTAGAGCATGAGTCATATAAATGATATGATGAACATGAAGATTGTTCGCCGATGAAACTACATCTTCTCTTGTGAAGATCGGACTTGGTGTAGTGGACTTGGTTCGTGTAATCACTAAGACAATGTGAGGGATGTTGTTTTGAGTGGGAGTTCACCTAGTTAATTTAAGAATTAAGATTGAACTCAATTTATCATAAACTTAGTCTAAACTACTTGCAAATTTGTTGTAGATTATGGCGAACCTCTCCATCAATTTCAATGTGTTCCTAGAGAAAGAAAAGCTTAAGAACAATGGAAGCAACTTCACGGACTGGTTCCGTGGACTGAAGATTGTCCTCAGTGCTGGTCAGTTGACCTATGTGCTCGAAGCACCGCTAGGTGAGCCACCTGCAGAAGATGCCACCCATGACGTAAAGAATGTTTACGCCACTCGGAAAAATCACTACTCCACAGTTCAGTGTGCCATCATGTACCGTTTAGAAATGGAGCTTCAGAAGCGCTTTGAGCACCACGACCCGTTTGAGATCATTAAGGAGCTCAGGCTGATTTTTGAGACTCATGCGGTCGTGGAGAGCTATGAGGCCTCCGAAAAGTTCTTTAACTGTAAGATGGAAGAGGGAAGCTCCGATAGCGAGCATGTTCTCACCATGTATGGGCACGCAAACAAGCTCCAAGAGTTGGGGATAATGATTCCTAATGAGTTAGGGATTCACCGTGTCCTCCAATCACTACCACCGAGTTATAAGAACTTTGTGATGAACTACAATATGCACTGCATGAACAAGACGTTGCCTGAACTATCGTCCATGCTGAAAACTGCTGAAGTGGAGATCAAGAAGGAGCACCAAGTGTTAATGGTCAATAAGACCGCCAGTTTCAAGAAACAGGGCAAGCCTAAAAACAAGGACAACTTCAAGAAGGACGGCAAGAAAGCTGCCGCACCTGCTAAGAAGCCCAAGGCTGGTCCTAAGCTTGAAACTGAATGCTTCCACTGCAAGGGTGCTGGTCACTGGAAGCGTAACTGCCCCAAGTACCTGGTGGATCTGAAGAACGACAACATCAAGAAGAAAGGTATATTCAATATACATGTTATTGATGTGTATCTTACTAGTAATCATAGTAGTGCCTGGGTATTTGATACTGGTTCGTTTGCTCATATTTGTAAATCGAAACAGGAGCTGCGGAATAAGCGAAGACTGGCGAGAGACGAGGTGACGATGCACGTTGGAAATGGCTCCAAGGTTGATGTGATCGCCGTCAGCACGCTCCCTCTACATCTACCTTCAGGATTAGTTTTAAATTTAAATAATTATTATTTGGTGCCTGCGTTAAGCATGAACATTATATCTGGATCTTGTTTATTGCGAGACGGTTACTCTTTTAAGTCCGAGAATAAAGGTTGTTCGATTTATATGAGTAATATCTTTTATGGTAATGCACCTGAGATGAATGGTTTATTCTTACTGAATCTCGATAGTAGTGTTACACATGTTCACAACATAGATGCTAAACGAACAAAATTGAATGATAATTCTACATACATGTGGCACTGTCGCCTTGGTCACATTGGAGTGAAGCGTATGAAGAAACTCCATTCTGATGGACTTCTTGAATCACTTGAAAGATGCGAAGCATGTCTAATGGGAAAAATGACTAAGACTCCATTCTCTGGAATAATGGAGCGAGCTACAGACTTATTGGAAATAATACATACCGATGTGTGCGATCCAATGAGTGTAGCATCGCGTGGTGGATATCATTATGTTCTCACTTTCACGGATGACTTAAGTAGATATGGGTATATCTACTTTATGAAACATAAGTCCGAAACTTTCGAGAAGTTTATGGAATTTCAAAGTGAAGTGGAAAATCATCGTAACAAGAAGATTAAGTTTCTGCGTTCTGACCGCGGAGGTGAATATCTAAGTTATGAGTTTGGCATGCATTTAAAGAAATGTGGAATACTTTCGCAATTGACACCACCGGGAACACCACAGCGTAATGGTGTGTCCGAACGTCGTAATCGAACTCTCTTAGATATGGTTCGGTCTATGATGTCTCTTACAGATTTACCGCTATCGTTTTGGGGCTATGCATTAGAGACAGCCGCATTCACTTTAAATAGGCACCATCTAAATCCGTTGAAACGACACCGTACGAATTGTGGTTTGGAAAGAAACCTAAGTTGTCGTTCCTTAAAGTTTGGGGTTGTGAAGCATATGTAAAGAAGTTACAACCTAATAAGCTTGAACCCAAAGCGGAGAAATACGTCTTCATAGGATACCCTAAAGAAACAATTGGGTATACCTTCTATCATAGATCCGAAGGCAAAGTTTTCGTTCCCAAGAATGGATCCTTTCTTGAGAAGGAGTTTCTCTCGAAGGAAATGACTGGAAGGAAAGTAGAACTCGACGAGGTTATTGAACCTTCTCTCGGAGTTGAGAGTAGCGCAACACCAGAAGATGTTTTTGTGCCGCCTGCACCAATTGGAGAGGAAGCTAATGATGGTGATCATGAAACTTCGAACGAAGTTGCTGCTGAACCTCGCAGGTCAACGAGGGTTCGTACCACTCCTGATTGGTATGACCCTGCCTTGAACGTCATGTTGGTGAACAACACTGATGACCCTGCGACGTATGAAGAAGCTATGGTGAGCCCAGATTCCGACAAATGGCTAGAAGCCATGAAATCCGAAATGGGATCCATGTACGAAAACCAAGTGTGGACTTTGGTGGACTTACCGGATGGCCGTAAGGCTGTCGAGAACAAATGGATTTTCAAGAGAAAAACAGATGTTAATGGTAATGTTACCATCTATAAAGCTCGACTTGTCGCGAAAGGGTTCCGACAAATTCAAGGAGTTGACTACGATGAGACATTCTCACCAGTAGCGAAGCTAAAGTCTGTGAGGATTTTGTTAGCAATTGCTGCATATTTCGATTATGAGATTTGGCAGATGGATGTCAAAACGGCGTTCCTTAATGGAGACATTGAGGAAGATTTGTATATGGTACAACCCAAGGGTTTTGTCGATCCTAAAGATGCTGACAAGGTATGCAAACTTCACCGCTCCATTTATGGACTGAAGCAAGCATCCCGGAGTTGGAATCAACGTTTTGATAAAGTAATCAAAAACTTTGGATTTATACAAACTTATGGAGAAGCTTGTATTTACAAGAAAGTGAGTGGGAGCTCTATAGCATTCCTAGTACTATATGTAGATGACATATTGTTGATTGGGAATGATATAGAACTTCTTAATAGTGTCAAAGCCTATTTGAAAAATAGTTTTTCAATGAAGGATCTTGGCGAAGCGGCATATATTCTAGGCATCAAGATTTATAGAGATAGATCAAGACGCCTAATAGCGCTTTCACAAAGTACATACTTGGACAAAGTTCTAAAGAAGTTTAGAATGGAAGAGAGCAAGAAAGGGTTCGTGCCCATGTTGCTAGGTAAGACCTTGAGTAAGACTCAAAGTCTAGCTACGGCAGAAGATAAAGAGAAAATGAATAATATTCCCTATGCCTCGGCCATAGGTTCTATCATGTATGCCATGCTGTGTACAAGACTGGATATAGCACATGCTATTAGTTTGACTAGCAGATATCAAAGTGATCCTGGAATGGAGCACTGGATAGCGGTCAAGAATATCCTAAAGTACCTAAATAGGACTAAGGATATGGTTCTTTCTTATGGAGGTGATGAACAGCTTGTTGTAAACAGTTACACTGATGCTAGTTGGAACACCGATCCAGATGACTCGAAGTCACAGTCTGGATACGTATTTATTTTGAATGGTGCTACAGTGAGCTAGAGGAGTGCCAAGCAAAGCGTTGTGGCGAAATCTTCAACTGAATCGGAATACATAGCTGCTTCGGAGGCTACATAAGAAGTCATATGGATGAAGGAGTTCATTACTGAACTTGGCGTGGTTCCTAGTGCGTTGGACCCGATGGCCATCTACTGTGACAACACAGGTGCCATAGCTAATGCACAGGAACCAAGGTCACATAGCAAGCTGAAGCACATCAAGCTACGTTTCCATGCTATTCGCGAGTATGTACAAGATGGTGACATAAAGATTTGCAAAGTACACACTGATCTGAATGTGGCAGATCCGTTGACTAAACCTCTCCCTAGAGCAAAGCATGACCAACACCAGAACGCCATGGGTGTTAGGTATATTACCATGTAATCTAGATTATTGACTCTAGTGCAAGCGGGAGACTATTGGAGATATGCCCAAGAGGCAATAATAAAAGTGGTTATTATTATATATTTGTGTTTATGATGAATGTTTATATCCCATGCTATAATTGTATTATTAGGAAACACTAATACTTGTGTGTTTTGTAAACATAAAAGAGTCCCTAGTAAGCCTCTTGTTGAACTAGCTTGTTGATTAATAGATGATCATGGTTTCCTGATCATGGACATTGGATGTCATTAATAACAAGGTCATATCATTAGGAGAATGATGTGATGGACACACACCCATAGTAAGTGTAGCATAAGATCAAGTCATTTAGTTCGTATTGCTACAAGCTTTCAAATGCATAGTAACCTAATCCTTCGACCATGAGGTTATGTTAATCACCATCACCGGATGGGTGCTTTGATGACATCAAACACCGCTCAGAATCGGGTGGTTATAAAGGTGTCACTGGGTATTCTGAAAGTATGTGTTGAAGCGCATGGACCAAGATTGGGATTTGTCCATCCATATGACGAATAGATATGCTCTGGGCCCTCTCGGTGGAATGTCATCTAGTTAGCTTGCAAGCGTGTGACTAGGTCACAAGGGATGACATATCATGGAACGAGTAAAGAGTACTTATCAGTAACAAGGTGGAACTAGGTATGGAGATACAAATGATCAAACCTCGGATAAGTAGAGTATCGCGTGACAAAGGGAATTGGTTTCGTATGTTAATGGTTCTATCGATCACGAAGTCATCGTTGAGTATGTAGGAGCCGTTATGGATCTCTAGATCCCGCTGATGGTTATTGATCGGAGAGGTGTCTCCATCATGTCTGCATATTCACGAACCGTAGGGTGACACACTTAAGGTTCGATGCTGTTTAGGTAGATATGGAATATGCGTTGGAGACCGAATGTAGTTCGGAGTCTCGGATTGGATCTGGGACATCACGAGGAGATCCGGAATTGTCCGGAGAATAAGATTCATATAATGGATATCATTTTCTAGGTTTAGAAATGTTCCGGAGTGTTTTTATAGGGATTCTAGAAGGTTTCGAAATGTTCCGGAAAGTTCCAGAAGGTTCCGTGGACTTTACTTGAAAACCAAGAAAGGAAAGGGGAAGACTTGGGGGGAGGGGGGAAGGAAACTCCCTCCCCCTCTCCCTTGTGCGCCGGCCCTAGGAGGTGGGCCTAGGGGTGGGAACCCTAGGCCGCACCCCTCCCTCTATATGTAGAGGGGTGGAGGCGCGACCCCCCTTGCCCCTCCACTCTTGCCCTAGCCGCCTCTCGTATCCTCCTTCGCTCTACTCAGGCTTAGGCTCTCAGAATTCTCTACTCCACCACCACCACCACGCCGTCGTGCTACTGGGATTCCGTGGAGAGATCTACTACCTCACGCTTTCACTGAACAGGGAGAGGAAGGTCTGATCGACCACACGCAGACCGATCGCGAAGCGCTGCCGAACGTGCGCCGAAGGATCGTCTACTCGATCTTGAGATCGGCAAGTGATCGTCTACATCAACCACGAGATCCGATCTCGCACAAGGCTTTCGGATCTACAAGGGTTAGTACAGATCTATCTCGTTGCACATGTCTAATAGATTAGATCTTGGCTTTTATCTAGATTAGATCTGGGTTTTGTTCGTTCTTGTGGTAGAAATTTTTTGTTTTCCATGCTACGAACCCATCACGAACATGAACCACAACGAGGATAACTAAGTTATTAGCAACTTGTTGTAAATCAGATATTGACTATAGTAGGAGAGATAGACACCTGCCAGCCACTTATGCAAAACAAGTTGCATGTTAGTCGTGGAACCGTCTCATGTACGATGACATGTAAGGTTGGTCTGGGCCGCTTCATCCCACTATGCCACCAATATCCAAAATACATAGAAGATGCAATAACATGATCATCATCGCCCACATATCAACATATGTGTACTACCCGTGCTAAGCACCTACGCATAGATCGGGCTCTGATACCTATGTTGGGTCCGCAGCATAGAAAACAAATATTTTCCTACGGTGTGAACTACACGCCAAGATCTATCTACTAGGTACAAAGCAACGGGTGGACATACATACAACGAGAACTTACCCTCGTAGACAACAAGCTTTGTTAACGAGTAGGAACTCGTGGTTGATGTAGTCGTACACTTGCCGATCTCAAGATCGTGATGAAGTCCAGCAGGTCCAGCTCCAGCACGTCCATCAGATCCAGCTCCAGCACCAAGTCAAAGCACCGCAAAGCAGCAAGATCCGTGATTGCACACACGCCCCACCCGACAACCTCCGTCCCTCGCTCCAGCAAAGCAGCGGAAGCAGCAACTCCTTTCTAGATAAAGCCACCGGGAACATGTATCTCGCTAATCCGAGACCATGGGGAATAATACTAGAGGGGGAGAGAGATCCTTCACAAGAAGGTGTGAGTGAGAAGTGAGGAGGGGGTGGCCTTTTATAGGAGGAGGGGGGTGCCCCTCCTTCATGGCTGGCGCATGGAGGGGGTGACCCTTCACCTCCTCCATTCATGTGGTGGTAACCCCTCCACATTAAAATGCCCCTTCACATTCTCTTTTAAAGTCTCCACTTTAAATGCATTAAATTTCTGCAAATTTAATGCTCTCTCATTTAATAAAACTCTTTTATTATTTTTATTCAGAATTTTGTTAATTACTTTAATTAACAAACATTCACATAAAACCCCCTGCAACATTTCAATATTACATGCAGAACCAATTTCAGCAATTTCACCCGAAAGCAGCTTTGTCTATTGAAATAATTCCAGCGCTTTCTTAAATCTTTATCTGAAACATATTTGCTCCAAATGGTGTCGGTATCCCTTAAGTGTGTCACCCTACGGTTCACGAATAATGCAGACATGATTGAGACCCCTCTCCGATCAATAATCAGCAGTGGGACCTGGAGATCCATACTGACTCCTACACATTCAACGATGACTTCTGTGATCGTGAGAACCTTTAACGCTAGTAAATAAATCCCTTTGTCCCGCGATATATTACATGTCCGAGATTCGATCATCGGTATCTCCATACCTAGTTTGATCTCGTTACCGACATGCACTCTTTTCTCGGTCCCGTGATATAACATTCTAGTGATCACATCACTTGCTTGCAAGCTATTTCAATGTGATATCACCGAGAGGGCCCAGAGTATATCTATCCTCATCGGGATGGACAAATACCACTCTTGATCCATGAGCCTCAACATAACACCTTCGTAGCACTGAACCCACCTTTATAGTCACCCTGTTACGGTGTGATGTTTGATGTTATCAAGATACTCTTCCGGTGTTAGCAATTAACATGATCTCATGGTCTAAGGATAAAGATTACTTCGTATGATGTTATAGCAATATAAACATAATGACTTTGATCGTAATGCTATACTTCGGATGAATGTTCATCACATCATTTCACCAATGGTGTGACCTTGTTATTAACAACATCCAATGTCCATGATCAGGAAACCTTGATCATCTTGTTAATCAACAAGCTAGTCTATAAGAGAGGCATAACTAGGAACCCTTTTTGTTTATTAAACATACATGTATTGATGTTTCCGATCAATACAATTCTAGCATGTAAAATAAACATTTATCATAAACATGGAATAAGATAATAACCACTTTATTATTGCCTCTCGGGCATATTCCCTTCAGAAAGAACATTGGTTCTAGATTGTTGTTCTCCTTGTTGTTTTCCATTGTTGGCCGACATTTTCATATTGCCTCTTATGAGGATTGCCCCAATTTTTTGCTTGTGTGTGTGTAGGAGCAAGATTGGACGGTCGCAATGGAACAAGACTTTTTTTTGGTGTTGGGATAATTATTGTTACCGGCTTCTTCATGGTTATGTGCACAAATAGGTTGACTAGATGCAACCCTCTTCATTTTACAATTGAATGTCATTGTGATTCTCAACATTCCTGATCGCAGTTTCTATCGTGGCTTTATGCCGACCGTTATATCGTTGTGGTGTGATGATCCTATGTTATAATCTCTAAAGAGCTCTAGGCTCCCTAGTTTTGGGAGATTGTGGTTGCTTGACTGTTTTCCGTTTGATGGGACCCGGTTGCTGGCATGGTTGACACCCTAGATGGGCCCAATTGTCGGTGTGATTGGCACCATGTAGTTGCTCACGTCATATCCTGCTTGCTCGGGCCATAAACTATTTCCTGGGCCTTTTTTCTTGTGTGTTGCCATTTCGCTGCCGGCGTATTGGAGTCACATGTTGATTTGTCTGTGGGCATTCGGTTCGCTCTATACCTGACGGTGGCTTAATTTTTGTGCAGCATACTGTTAACATTCCCATTGCACAACAAACAAGAAACAAAACCACAAGGACTGTAGCAAGCAACACCCCTCCTAACTTTAAGTGCCACTAGCAGAGGACGACGCGGCAGATCACGCTGGTCCATCTAGTATTCTCGACATGAGATATTTTCTAAGGTCACATTCTTGGCATGAGGTATACTAGTTTTTTTCTAGATCAGTCTCTAGGTTTATCCTATGTGTTCGATCTTAGTGGAAGAACGACATTTTGGTTGAGACATCCATATTAGAAACAACAACTTTTTGGGGGGGAAAGCCGTGGCCTTTATTAATTCCCAACCAAATCTTGGGCTAAAGCAAATTCAATACAACTAGGAAAATTCAGAAACCAAGTACGAGACATTTTTAAGCCACACACCTCTCTAGCTAAGACATGAGCAACCCCATTAGCGGATCGCCTTGCCCACTTCACTTTATCATCGTGCCAACCCCTAATACCCCTTTTCACTTGTTTGACCAAAATACCATGCATAAACCTGTCGGTCACATCCCCCTGCAGCTTGGCGACAATTGGAGCACAGTCCATTTCGAGGATAATCTTCTAGAGATTCAAAGTTTTCGCCAAAGCCAGGCCAAGCTTGCACGCCCGTAGCTCCGCATCCTCGGCATTGACTAACAAAGGGGAAAATGGCACGCTCCAGCTAAGAACGTCCATGGTGGTCGCGAATAACCACACCTCCACCACCCTTCTCTGAGTTCTCCTATATCGCTCCGTCAGCGTTGATTTTATCCCATCCCTCTTCCGGAGGTAGATGCTGCTCCTTCGGTGGCGGTGCTTTGGGAACCTCGATTTATTGTACATTGGGCCACTCGTCGAGCAAGAACAAGCATCACGAAGCAATGCCTGCTGGGTCTTCTATCATCCTCGATTCCCTCGCATAATTCCTAGATAGTCATGCCTGGTACAACGCCATCATGGTGATATCTATCACCTCAGGCTTGGCTAAGGAGTCCACCACGAGAGGGAGTCTCAACCGAGGCTCTCTTCGTTCCTGTCGTCTCCTCGGATTTAACTAAACAACATGTAAAAAAAACTTGCATTTCTTTTACAATGTGATGCTTTAAGCTCGATTTGTCGCATTTATCATACCACATACTAAATTTGAAGCTATCACTGTTTCGCGTTTCCAACTGGATATTCTGGAGTACCTTAACTCTTCTCCATTCTCGACGAACATGTACATTTAGGGATGAAAGTGGAGCGAAAAGTTTCTGACTTTTCGAGACAAAAAACGAAATCAAAAACGAAAATGGATTTTTTTGACAGAAACGAAAATGGAATAATGTTTTTCGACCGAATAGAAATGGAAACAGGATTTCTTTTTTCATCTAATATGGAATTTTTGTTTTAGGGTTAATGTGTCAAATCCAACTGACCCATTACATGATCTTGTCAAACCTGTTCATCCCAGAACAAGTGACCATGTAAGAACATCTCCACTCGCCCCCCCCCATACGGCATCTGGTGCGGCCTGAATTTTCGGCCGTATGGGGGGCGCCGGATTCATTCACGACTTGGGGGTGGGCGCTGGCTCCCAGCCGCCCCCCCATACAAAAAATTCAAATATTTGAAAATTAGCGCAAATACGAAAATACTCTGGATTTCACGGTAGTTCAAACATGTTTGTACAAAATTTGAAAAAAAACTAAAATCTAGTGGCGGCCCCGGCCATGGCCGCCTAGTCCAAGGCGACGGTACATCGACACCGATTAGTTGTCGTCATCACAGGGTTCCTGCTTCGGCGGTGGCATGGTGCTGCAGCGCTGGCCCGGATCGTCGCCCCAGCTCAAGCAGTCGGGCCCATCGTCGTCACCCTTTAGGTCGATGAACAAGCCCAGGTGGCGCGCTCGCGCGGGCTGCACGCGCTGGTAATCCTCCGCGAACCAAGCTTCGGCGAATGCGTCCGTCACTGGTGGCACGGCCTCAAAGGAGGCACGCTCGGTGACGCGCTGGCCCTGGAACTCCTCCGGGTCCTCGTCTATCTTCAGCTAGAGGGTGGTTGCCTTGTACTCTGGTGGCGGCGTCCACTCCTTCACCTGGCTGGGGAATAACGAGGCGCAGGCGGCCACGAGGAGGTGATGGCTCGCATCGGCCCCTAATTGCAACGCCACTGGAGCACCTGCGCGACTGCTACAATGGAGGGGCCTCCTCGTACTCGTCCTTCATCGAGGTGAGGATAGCAGAGAAGCACGGCAATGGCATGGAGTACGAGGAGTAGCGGGTTGAAGGCGACGAAGAACTCGACGAGGAAGACGTCGAGGAAGAGCAGGCATGTTGGAAATATGCCCTAGAGATAAATAGTAATAAGGATTATTATCATATTTCATAAAGTTTATGATTAAGTTTTATATCATACTATAACTATACTGAAAGCAAACGTCAATACACGTGTGATATATAAACAACGGGTTCCCAGTGATATTCTAGTCACTGGTTCATTGGTCAACAGATGATCAAGGTTTCCTGATCATGTGGCATTTATGCCAGTTGGAAATGGAGTCACTGATGGTTCAGTGTCGGCGCCAGAAAAGTGTTGGTGCGGTGTTGATGTAGAGCTCGTTGGGAACCCCAAGAGGAAGGTATGATGAGCACAGCAGCAAGTTTCTCTCAGTTATGAAACCAAGGTTTAATCGAACCAGTAGGAGCAAGGAAACACCCCAAAGGTGTTGCTAGCTGAGCCTTGGCAGGGCGTACTACTGGTGCTAGTAGCAACATGGAGACCTGCACAACATAACCACAGAACTTTGTCCCCAACTTGCGATGAGGTTGTCAATCTCACCGTGTTTTGTGGAAAACAAAGGATTAAACGTATCGAATGGAAAGAAGTAAAAGTTTGCAGAAAGTAAACACAAAGCAGTAAATAGTTTGTAGATTGTATGTAAAAGACAAGGACCCGGATCCATAGTTCACTAGAGGTGGCTCTCCTTAAGATAGATAATATGCTGGGTGAACAAATTACAGCAGGGCAATTGACAAACATCGAGAAAGCAATACATGCATATACTAATCATCTTGACTCCTTTGAGACTTGATTGGGCATTACAACATTATACATATACCGCCATCCAACTGCATCTATGACTAATAATCCACCTTCAGGTTATCATCGGAACCCCCTCTAGTATTAAGTTGCAAGCAACAGATTATTGCTTTACGATCTGCGTGTAAAGTAAACAATACGATTGTTCTATGTACAAAGGATTGTTGTTTTCTCCCTAGTAGCAACGGCACATCTAGTACCTTAGAGATTTCTGTCACTTCCCCAGATTACTAGAGGCATGAACCCACTATCGAGCATAAATACTAACTCTTGGAGTTGCTAGCATCTACTTGGCCAAGATAGCTACTAACAACAGAAAGCATGCAAGATCACAAATAACAAAGACATGATAGAATCAATAATCAATCTGAAATAGCATCTCAATATCCATCGGATCCCTACAAACACAACATGCAGAATTACAAATAGATGATCTTGATCATGAACGGAGCTCACAAGATCTAGACATGAAAGCACAAAGGAGGAGAACCAGCCATCTAGCTACTACATGGATCCGTAGTTCAAGGATGAACTACTCACGCATTACACCGGAGGCTTGCATGGTGATGAAGAAGGCCTCCAGGGTGAATTCCCCTCTCCGGCAGGGTGCCGGGAAGAGCTTCAGATCCTTCTCGGTCTAGGGATGGAGATGACGGTGGCTATAGACTCTTTCGTGGATTTTTGATCGGGCACTTAGGGTTTTCGTCCCGAGGGCATCTTATAGGCGGAAGGGGAGGCCGAGGGGGTGCCTGGGCTGGCCACACCACCCCCTGGCGCGGGCCAAGCCTGGCCGCGCGGCCAGGTGGTGTGGCCGCCCTCTGGCCCCTCTCCGTCTCGTATTCTGGCATATGATGACTTCCGGAAAAATAGGCACTTTGGCTTTTGTCCTGTCCAATTCCGAGAATATTCATTTTTTGACTTTCCTGGAACCAAAAACAGCAGAAAACATGCAGCTGGCATTGTGGCTCTTGTTAATAGGTTAGTCCAAGAAATCATATGAAAAGTACTCCAAAGTGTGGACAAAACACAAGAAAGTGGATAAAACCAAGCATGGAACATCAAAAATTATAGATACATTTGCAATGTATCAGTCACCTCATTCTGAGAATGAGATGATGAACTGTCACCCGGATTTTTAAGTCCAGATGCCTGTTATGCCGTACATCGCAATCCCATGATTACCATTTTTGTGAGACATAACAGAATTGGTACCACAGTACATCATCCATTAAAAACCATATTAAAGGTCTTACAAATAGAGGATCTCATGATCCAGTCTTAATACAATCAAAGCAGCGGAAAGTAAACATAGTAGGGCTCTATCTTCAGGGTCATAGGCAATGCTGACGATGGGAGATGATCCTAGTTATCATAGACCTCCTGTTTTCCATCTTCTGGGTAGTCTTCCTCGTAGTCTAGCCATGGAAATAGCCAGGGACAAAGCCATGAGTACTCTTTAAGTACTCGCAAACTACCACTAACATAGGTAAGGTAAAAACTAGTAGGAATCTTAAGCTCTAGGTTTGTTTGCAAAAAGCCAGGTTTATTTCCTAAAGACTTAAGAGTAAAAGACCTAACTTTAGTTCTCTATATCACTTAAGTGGGAACTTAGATTTCATGTCCACAACTCTGTTGTGGTCAAGTCAAAGTCATCTTTCAAGTCACAAGTCATTTTAAAAACATCTGACAATGAAACAGTATGGCCACTCCAACTGTCCATAATTGCGAACGCAGCTATTCGAATAGTTTAACACTCTGTAGAGGTGGTACACTTTCACCACAAAATTCGATAAATCCGTCAGGGGTAACCCTGAATCATCATACCTTGTATGCGGATAATCAATCCTAACCTTTCAATTACACACCCTAGTATAGGCACCTCCCCTATGAGCTTGGCCTCCCAGCCATGGCCAACTGCCATCCCGGGAACTTCATAGGTGTACATTCATATTTACGAGGTAGCCTCAGCTCAACCTCTTCCGCAAGGGAACCCATACTAAGACATATAAACTTCCAGTTAAGCCCTACCCAACTCAGCTTTTATGGTTGTACGGTAAAATTGGAATGGTATCGCATCTGAACCCAACCATCAGTTTTTGTCAAAGTCAAGGCTCATGCCTCATTCAGTTTCATCATCAACCCATTGTGTTTCATAACACATGTCAAAACATTTCAATAGAATGAATCATCATTCCAAGGTTTTCATAATCATTTTCACCAAATGTTCCCATCTAAAGTGGTCAAGTTTTATTTTAGCAGTAGCCACTAGTATTGAGTGTATCACTATTGAGGGGTGCTAATCTGGTATAAGTACCCAAGACTAGTTCTATGATCTTGGTGGTATCCATCCTATTTTCCACTAATCACAATTCATTAACTAAGTAAGAAACTGTAGTAAAAGGGAAAGTAAAGTTTGCATATAAAACTGGGATTGGTATAATCAAAATTGCATAACCAAGCATGCATAGTGCATCTTGCATAGGTTATATAGCATAGTGGGCTTGCATGGATAGCTGGCATAGTTTAGCTTGCATATGATGGCTTGCATAGATAGCTTGCCTTGAGCAGTGCAGTCATTGAAGTTCTCTTCCTCTTCTTCGAAGTACTCCTCCTCGTCGTATCCTGGATTGGGAAAGTAATTTCTACTCATTGAAAATACTTAAGATTTAATATCCTCTAATTAAAATATGGGATCATGTTGAAACATGTCATCACCACATATTTCAATACTTGGGAAAGTGTTTTAAAGTGGTGATCATATATTACAAGATTTAATATTACTATTTAATAATATTAAAGTGGCTAGAAAAGCCTATATAGCATCCTTTTAATGCTAGTCCATGTTTAATATCTGTAAAACCAAATATTTTAAATATTCATGTAGAGCATGGCAAATGTGATCCTTGAGAGTTGGAATCAACTCAAAAGCATTCATGGTTGATTTTATAGAAATGTTTGAAGTGGTAAAAGTCTCTATCTTGTTATTTTTAGTATAAGTGATCTATAATTTCAAATGGTTTGGATCCAACGGGAGTGTGTAGATATTTTCAATACCTTTCTAACAAAATTGGAATCATGCATTTTGGTTCAGTACATATCTTTGAATATAATTTTGAATCTACTGGCAGAATAGGGTTTTTAACTAAATAGACAAATTCTATTTGAATTGCTGGGCTCTGCGCGGGAAAAGAAATGGGTCGGCCCAACCGCAACACGCTGCGTCTGGCATCAATGAGTTGGTCCTACGATCGATGGCGATAACTAGCCAAGCGGTCAAGAAATCTCAGCGCTACGATTAGAATAGGATCTACGGCTGAGGTTCGTCGTCTATGTCATGGTGCTCCGGCGATATTCTAAACCTAGCGGCATAGCGGGGGTTGCTGGGGGCTTACCAGGCTCTAGCTAGGTTCGACGATGGGGACAAATGGGCTTGTCGACGATGGCGAGTCGATTGGTGGTCGCGGCGGCTCCTGGGGTGGCTGCAATCAATGGCTCCCTTTCTTCACTGCAGCAGCGGGCTCCAGTCAAATTCTGGCAGGGTGGTGCTTGCCTTGCTCCAGGGAGAGCTCTGGGGTGGTTCTGAGAGAGAGAGAGGAGTGAGATGGTGTGTTGTTTGAGGTCTGGGTGGCTCCTATTTATACACCGGCGGTGGAGGCAGGGCGACATGGTCGGGCTTCATCGGCGACGCTGCTACAGGTCATGATAGGCATGGAGGATGGCATGGGTCGACGCGGTGGACTACGACGGTCGTCACACGCGTAGTGGCACAGCAAGGGGCGGTCTTAGTCGGTCGAACGGTGGTGTTCGTCACGTAGTACGGTGGTCACGCAGGCGTCTGCGGCGAATGGTCATGTCTAGCGGTCGGTCAGCCGACGCGGGTGCGGTGTGAGCGGAGAGAGTGAGGCGTGGCATGGCTGCGCGAGGCGGCTTTAGCGCTCCGTCGTGCTCTCGGCATGCCAGAGGCTTAAATGGGCGCGGCTGTTCCAGTGTCTCCACTTCTCGTCGTTGATCAAGGGGTGGATAGAGAGGTGCGGTGAGGTCACGCCTAGCTGCTAGTGGTCATGGGAGATTGCGGCGCGGCGTTTGGCGTCTTGTCCATGGTCGACCGGCATGACATGCTCGGTACGGTCATGGCACTGGCGCAGGGGGTGAGTGAGGTTGCTCCATTGCACGGCCAAGGTACTGGGGTGACCGTGGGTGACCGTGGGTGATTTATTGGGTTGATTGCAATACAAGAGATGATCAATTGATTGATCAAAACAGTAGATAGTTGTTGAGTTTGTACTCTGTCTGCTAAGTGTTCGACTAAATGGCCGCATGAACTTAATCTTTGAATTATTCCATGATTTTTGGTGGGTGAGCTGGTCACATACTTGGTAGTCTCTGGTTGCTAGGAATTGTCAAGTGGTGTTGGTTTGAGTGGTTTTTGTAAAATGACGATCTATATACCTACACTTGATTCAATTTTGAATTGCCTCTCAAATGAATTTGAATATAGTTTCTGTAGGTTTGTAAAGTTTGCTTGGGTTCATTTTTACTTGGTCTAGAAAGGGGTGAAAAGAAATAGAATTGTTTATGTTGGGATTCTTTTACTAGAGATGGCCAAAGTAGGCTAGTGGTTAACTTTGGCCAAAGTGACCATATGATCATATGCTTCATAAATGGTTTTCTTTTTATTTGATTTTGCTTGGAAAAGATCTAGATGATGTGATATTCATCTTTAAACTAATCCTTATCATTTATAGCAATCAAACATGGCAAATGCAAGCATTCATGCATTAATGGAAATCACACATGCATTCATATAAAGTTTAATACTAAAAGTTTTTGTTAACCCTAAACTTGGGTGATTAGAACTTGATAAGCTTGTTTAATATTTTTGAGGTGTTACAAACCTTCCCTCCTTAAACAGAATCTCATCCCGAGATTCAAGAAAAACTAGGAACTAAAGAGATTGGGAAACTCAGTCCTAATATAATATTCTCATTCCCAAGTAGCTTCTTCTTTGGTATGGTTACTCCACTAGATCTTGAAAAACTTGATACTTCTGGTCCTGGTGGTTCTGAAGGTTCTTCCAAAATATGGATGGGTGCTTCACGATAGGTTAAGTCCTTGTTGATATCTATAGCTTTGTGATCGATGTTCTTGAACACTTCGGTTTTCTCCAGAACTTCTAAGCATTTCCTAAGTAACGAGATATGGAACACATCATGTATGGATGACATATCTTCAGGCAGTTCTAACTGATAGGATACTTCTCCTCGATGATTTAAGATTTTGAAGGGTCCAATATATCTTGGGGCAAGCTTCCCTTTCAGTTGAAAATGCTGCATTCCCTTCAAAGGTGATACTTTGAGATACACAAAATCTCCGATATTGAAGGTCAGGTCTCGACGTCTTTTATCAGCATAACTCTTCTGTCTGGATTGAGCGGTCTTGAGGTGTTCACGGACTTTGTGAACCTTCTCTTCGGCTTCTCTTAGGATGCCGGGTCCGAAAATCTGACTCTCCTCTACTTGCGACCAATTCAAGGGTGTACGACAATTCCTTCCATACAGAAACTCAAATGGGGCCATTTGCAAACTGGCTTGATAACTATTGCTGTATGAGAATTCCACAAAAGGCAGACAATCTTCCCATTTAGATCCATATTCCAACACACAAGCTCTCAGCATATCTTCTAAGATCTGGTTTACTCTTTCTGTTTGTCCGTCGGTTTGTGGGTGATAAGCTGTGCTGAAATTCAGTTTGGTTCCTAATCCTTCTTGGACTTTCTTCCAAAATCTTAAGGTAAACTGGGTTCCTTGATCTAACACTATGGTCTTGGGGGTTCCATGTAGACTGACTATTCTAGCGATGTACAACTCTGCTAGCTTCGAACTTTGATAAGTGGTATTGACAGGTAGGAAATGAGCTACTTTCGACAATTGATCCACTATGACCCAAATAGAGTCATTTCCCCTACTAGATGTAGGCAAACCTGTGATGAAATCCATTCCGACAGAATCCCATTTCCATTTTGGGATCTGCAATGGTTGCAGAAGTCCTGCGGGTCGCTGATGTTCTGCTTTGACTCTTTGGCAGATGTCACACTTGGCTATGTAGCTTCCGACTTCTCTCTTCATTTTGTGCCACCAAAATTGGTCCTTCAAATCCTAATACATCTTGGTTCCTCCTGGCTAAATAGAATAAAGGGTGTCATGGGCTTCCTGCATAATGACTTGCTTCAACTCTGAGTCTGCTAGCACACATATACGTCCTTTGTACCATAGAACTCTTTCTTCATCCTCCATGAATCCAGGTACCTTTCCCTGTACCGATATGACGCTTAATTCCATCAATACTGGCATTTCCTTTCTGGGCTTCCTTTATCTAACTGATCAAAGTGGGTTAAAGCTTGATACTGGCTAGAAATCCTTCGCTAACTAGCTCCACTCTGAAATTTTCCATCTCCTCATCCATACTTGGCTAGGCTTCCTTAATCATGGTGTTTAGTCTACACGGTAATCTACTAAAAGCATCCACTACCACATTGGCCTTGTCGGGGTGATAGTGAATGTCAAGGTCATAGTCCTTGATTAACTCTATCCATCTCCTTTGCCTCATATTCAGCTCCTTCTGGGTGAAAATATACTTCAAACTCTTGTGATCTGAATAAATCTCAAAGCGGTTACCCATAAGGTAATGACGCCATGTCTTCAAGGCTAAACTACAGTTGCCAATTCTAAGTCATGGGTAGGGTAGTTCTGTTCATGTTGCTTCAGTTGTCTGGACAGGTATTATATGACTTTGCCTTCTTGCATCAACACACATCTGAGACCAATCTTGGATGCATCACAATATACATCAAAAGGCTTCTTGATATCGGGCATAATCAAAATTGGGGCTGAAATCAATCTCTTCTTGAGATCTTGAAAACTTGCTTCACATTTCTCCGTCCATTCAAACTTCTTATCTTTCTTTAATAGCTGAGCCATCGGCGTGGCGATGCTAGAAAATCCTTCAACAAACTTGCGGTAGTATCCGGCTAATCCAAGAAATGCACGGACTTCGGTTTGGGTGGTTGGGGCTTTCCATTCGTCAACATCTTTAATCTTGGTGGGATAAACAACAACTCCTTCTGCCGACAAGATATGACCTAGGAATCCTACTTCCTTTAACCAGAACTCACATTTGCTAAACTTGGCATTCAACTGATGCTCCCTAAGGGTTTCAAGGACTGTTCTTAGGTGCTGTTCATGATCTTCTTTTGATTTGGAATAGATCAGAATGTCATCGATAAAAACAACAACAAACTTATCATAAAATTCATAAAAATCTTATTCATGAGGTTCATGAAATAAGCGGGGGCATTGGTCAATCCAAAATACATGACATTGTACTCATATAATCCATATCTGGTGGTGAAGGCAGTCTTTGGAATATCCGTTGCACGAATCTTCAATTGATGATAACCAGTTCTAAGATCAATCTTAGAAAACACTCTGGCACCAGTCAGTTGATCAAACAGATCTTCTATCTTTGGCAATGGGTACTTGTTCTTGATGGTGACGTCATTCAACTTTCGATAATCCGTAGATAGACGATTGGCACCATCCTTCTTATCCACAAACAAAACAGGTGATCTCCATGGTGATGTGATGTATACGCACTTCTATTCTTGTAGACAGTTGTTGGGCCTCCAAGTGTAGAGGTTTGTAGAACAACATCAAGTTTCCCTTAAGTGGATTACCCAAAGTTTATCAAACTCAGGGAGGAAGTGGTCAAAGGTATCCCCTCTCAAGCAACCCTGCAATCAAGATACAAGAAGTCTCTTGTGTCCCCAACACACCCAATACACTTGTAAGGTGTATAGGTGCACTAGTTCGGCGAAGAGATAGTGAAATACAAGTGGTATGGATATAAGATAACGATGCTAGAAAATACTTTGATGGCATGGAAGAGACTAAAGGCAATCTAAAATAAAGATAGAAGCAAGCAAACATGTAATAGATCTAATAGCAAACGGTGTTTCAGTGCTTAGAAACAAGGCCTAGGGATCATACTTTCACTAGTGAACACTCTCATATAAATATATTCTTCTTTATGATACTATGATGAACTACTCTCTGGTTGGACACTCTAATCCATGGTAGGGCTATAACAGCACTCCTCAAAGTTTGCTTTACCCATCTAGATAACCCCACACTGTCACCTTGACTGCTAGATGGATCGAACAAACACCACAATTTCATAAAGACATCCAACTCCAAATATAACTCATAACAAGTATTTGTAATCTCTAGCCTAAGTGCCACCATGGTGTGCACACTGTCAACTTCACACACATGGGGAGAGCAGAGATCTATTAAAGCACTTGAGTAGCAAGGTAGATCTATAGATTACAAGCTCATGATCTCAATAAGATCATGCATAGAGAGAGAGATGAACACATAGCTACCGGTAGAACCCTTAGCCTCGAAAGAGAACTACTCCCTCCTCATCATGGTAATCAGCAATGGTGATGGAGATGGTGGTGGAGATTGATGTCTACGCACTTCTATTCTTGTAGACAGTTGTTGGGCCTCCAAGTGTAGAGGTTTGTATAATAGCAGCAAGTTTTCCCTTAAGTGGATCACCCAAGGTTTATCGAACTCAGGGAGTAAGTGGTCAAAGGTATCCCCTCTCAAGCAACCCTGCAATCAAGATACAAGAAGTCTCTTGTGTCCCCAACACACCCAATACACTTGTCAGGTGTATAGGTGCACTAGTTCGGCGAAGAGATAGTGAAATACAAGTGGTATGGATAATTATTAGTGGTAATGGTGATAGAAGATAACTTGATGGCGTGGAAGAGACTAAAGTAAAACTGAAATAAAGATGGCAGCAAGCAAACATGTAACAGATCTAGTAGCAAACGGTGTATCAATGCTTAGAAGCAAGGGCCTAAGGATCATACTTTCACTAGTGAACACTCTCATATAAATATATCATCTTCATGATACTACGCTGAACTAATCTCTGGTTGGACACACTAATCGTTGGTAGGGCTATAACAGCACACCTCAAAGTAAGCCTTTCCCATCTAGATAACCCCACACTGTCACCTTGAGCACTAGATGAGTCCAACAAACACCACAATTTCATAGAAACATCCAACTCCAAATATAACTCATAACAAGTATTTGTAATCTCTAGCCTAAGTGCCAGCATGGTGTGCACGCTGTCACTTTCACACACATGGGGAGAGCAGAGATCTAATAAAGCACTTGATTAGCAAGGTAGATCTACTAGATTACAAAGCTCATGACCACATCAAGATCAAGCATAGATAGAGAGATGAACACATAGCTACCTGTAGAACCCTTAGCCTCGAGAGAGAACTACTCCCTCCTCATCATGGGAATCAGCAATGGTGATGGAGATGGCGGTGGAGATCGATGGAGATGGCTCCGGGGGCACTTCCACATCCCGGCAGGGTGCCCGAACAGATACTTTCTGTCCCCCGAATCTCCCCTTCGGTGGCGGCGGCGCTGCGGAACTTTTCGTGGATTTCTGATTGATGATTTAGGGTTTATGCCTCGAGAGGCTCTTATAGGCGAAGGAGGCAAGGTCGGTGGCCAGCCAGGGGGCCCACACCATGCCCTGGCGCGGCCTAGGGTTCCCCGCGCGTAGGGGTGGTGTGGCCACCCTGTGGCCCCTCTCCGACTCTCCTTCTGGCTCCGTGAGTCTTCCGAGAAAATAGTAACTTTGGCTTTTGTCCCGTCCAATTCTAAGAATATTCATTTTCTGACTTCCTGGAACCAAAAACAGCAGAAAACAGGCAACTGGCACTGTGGCATCTTGTTAATATGTTAGTCCAAGAAATCATATGAAAAGTACTCCAAAGTTGGAACAAAATACAAGAAAGTAGACAAAACCAAGCATGGAACATCAAAAATTATAGATACATTTGCAATGTATCAACATCCCCAAGCTTAACTCCTGCTCGTCCTCGAGTAGGTAAGTGATAAAAAGAAAGAATAATTTTTGAGGTGACATGCACCATCAAAGACTTGATCAAAATACTTGTAAAACATTCAAAGCTGGGATCATAGTACTTCAATCATAACATGAGAGACAAATTTCTAGCAGTAAGACAAAGAAACTATGTTGCAACATGAAAAGGCACAAAAAAAGGTTCATGAATAACAATGCTTTGCAAGACGTTTGTTTGTTTTACATAAAGAAAACATGGCATAATAGTATTCAGCTTGTCCCTCAATAGAGTAGCAAATATAAATGCATAGGACACCTTCAAAGTTCATAAGAGTGACTAGATACAATAGTTTAAAACAAGCAATATCAAAGTATGCATCAATCAACTAGTCTTGGGACAATGCACATAGAACTAAGAATGGCCACTATCCTCTCAAATTAAGTGCATAAAGATAGAACATGGAGACTCAATATAATGGTGGAAGAAAGGCCTTTTGTAAAAGTAAGTAGGGATTCAAGTCTCATAAAGAGCTTCCAGAAATTATGGTACTTATAGTTTTCAGCTCTCATTGCCCCTATCATAAGCATCTTGAAGTGATTAAGGTTAAAGTGAACAAACTATGGTGTACATGCTTGACGAACTACAAGTCAGAAATCTCATGTCCCTTGTATACGAGGGTCGCTCCTCATGCTACTCAAGTTTAGTCACCGGTAAGTTCTTGTCATCGTAAGTACATGTGTATCATAGAGAACCGCCAACGGGGTACCCCTTGCCTGATGATACGGAAGAATCCCCATATCAAAATGACAAGGCAAGCAGACAACGAGCATCTCAACATTCTTCTTATTTACCATGGGAATATGGTGCTTTTTTCTCTCTTTCCTCTTTTCATAGTATCTCTTTTTTTTCTTCTCTTTTTTTCTCAATATAGGACTCTCTTTTTTTATAAGAAGAATGCTTCATAGACAGCTCATTATGGTTACGCTGCAGGTTTCCACCATGTCGGCATGGATTAGACCAGCGGCCCAGGCGTTTCTCTAACACATATACATAACTCCATGGACTTACAAGCTCCCCTTTCATTTCACAATCGACATCCATATACAAAAGAGCATGATATCAACTAGGTACAAGTACCAAGTGCAATGTTGAAAGCGTTCCCCATGACAGCATGGTTCTGCTAATTCCCAACAAATAAGTGCAAGCATATACAACATAGACGACACAATGGTTCAAGTTTATTAAGGGCAAGAAAAGTAAAGTGTGCCATCAAGTTCGTGAGAGCTTTAATTACTAGTTTTCTCATAACAAGTTTAATTTGGAAGGTAAACAAAAGCATGAATATACTTGGAATAGCATAAGCTAATAGGTAGGTATGGTGGACAATTTGGAATAACTTGGTTTAGGGAGTTGGATGCATGAGTGGAACTCATACTTTGTTGTGGAGGCTAGCAAAAGACTGGGAGCGACAAACTAAGAGAGCAATAATGGCCATAATCATGCAGAGCGACAAAACATCATTGATCAAAGCATAAAGTGATACTACAAATTGAAAACTAAAGGATCATAAAGGCTATGGTGACTTGAGATAGTCATAACATGGTGTGAGCATGCGCCAAGTCAACCCAAATAAAGCACCAAAGGAGAATACCACTATACTATGCTTTAATATGCTAAAACAACGCATGATTCTTCCAAAGCACATTAAGCAATCTTAATTGTTTATAACAAGTCATGCTACATCAAAGAATACTAAGCATAAAGCCAAAACAATATCAAGCATGGCATGATAAAGCATAGGCCACAGTCAAAAACGAGCTCTTTTTACCACATAAGCATGAACTTTCCTACTCTTTTCCAAACCAAACCAAACTATTTGAAAACCAATGTATGAAAGAGGGGGTCCAACAAATTTATTCAGAAAACTAAGCAAACCAACACAAACTAAAAACCAAAACAAAAATGAAAAAGAAGACGCTCCAAGAAAAACACAACTGTGCATGAAACAATAAAAATGAAGCATTTGGAAGAAACCTGGAATTTTTATTGATGAAGAAGGGGATGCCTTGGGCATCCCCAAGCTTTGACGCTTGTACTTCTTGGATATTTCTTGGGGTGACACGTGTGGCATCCCCAAGCTTGAGCTTTAGTTCATCCTTCATCTCATTACTCATTCCTTCCATACACCTGAAATTTTTCCTTCATACAAAACTTCACACAATCTTTATTAGCAACATTAGTGCACTCAAGATAAAAGGTCTTATAATTCAGTTCTAACACCAAATAAACTTCCATTATAAAACTATCTACTGTAGCACTTCCCTCAAAAAGCTCAATTCCCCAAAAGAACTCAAAAAGGAACCAACAAAAAGCAAATGCAGAAAATGGCAGAAATCTGTTAAAACAGACCAGCAGGTAAAGACGAATTTTTTCGAAGACCTTCTGTTGCTCAAATCAAAAAGTGTTTAACTAACAAAAGTTATATAACAACCTGGGGCAGAAGCACAAAAAATTACAGCTCAATCCGACATACAGAGCTCTCTCACGAATTTTTACAGCGAAGCACAAAAATCTGTTTCGGGACAGCAACTTTCCCAATCATTACTTCTCTCTCATTAAATTAGAGGTTACTCTTGGCACAAAAAGCAAATAAAAAGGATAAGGAGCGGTTATTACTGAAGTAATAACTTCCAAGACTCATCTAAAACTTTTGGGTTATCTCCCGATAAGTACTTTTCTTTAACGCCTTTAAGTTAGGCATGATAGTTTGAGAAGATGCTCACATAAGACATATGAATTGAAGTAAAAGAGAGAATCAAGAAGCAAATTCAAAACACATTTAAGTCTAACCCACTTCCTATATATAGGAATCTTGTAAAGAAACAAGTCATGAAATCACAAAGCAACAAGCATAGTAAAGCAAAACAAGTGCAACTTCAAGACTTTCAACATAAAGAGGGGAAACTTAATATTGTTGTGATGCATAAAACCATGTTTCCCTCTCTCATAATAACTTTCAGTAGCATCATGAATAAAATTAATCATATAACTATCACATAAAACATTCTTATCATGAGCCACATGCATAAAATAATTAATACTCTCCACATAAAAATAGTCATTCTTATTAATTATAGTGGGAGCAAAATCAACAAAATAGCTATCATTATTATTCTCATCACCATAATCATCAAATATAGGAGGCATAATGTAATCATAATAAATTTTATCCTCAATAGTAGGTGGACTTAAAATATCATATTCATCATTGTAATCATCATATATTGGAGGTTTGGTATCATCATAAGCAATAGAATAGCTATCTTCCAAAGCTAGGGAACTAAAAAGATCATTTTCATAAAAACTAGCTTCCCCAAGCTTAGACTTTTCCATAGCATTAGCAATAATAGTGTCCAAAGAATTCATACTAACAACATTGCTATTAGCAAGCAAATAAAGTTCCATAGGTTTTTTAATTTTCTCTTCAAACACTTCATGTCCTAACTCAAGATAAATACTATAAAGCTCTCTAATTTTGTTGTTGTTTTCCATTAAGCCTAACTAGTGAAAACAAGAAACAAAAAGACAAAATTGCAGAATCTAAAGGAAATAACTTTGAGCACTCACATCGGAGGATGTGAGTACCTTTTACCTTACCTCCCCGGCAACGGCGCCACAAAATAGCTTGATGTCTACGCACTTCTATTCTTGTAGACAGTTGTTGGGCCTCCAAGTGCAGAGGTTTGTAGAACAGCAATAAGTTTTCCCTTAAGTGGATCACCAAGGTTTATCGAACTCAGGGAGGAAGTGTTCAAAGGTATCCCCTCTCAAGCAACCCTGCAATCAAGATACAAGAAGTCTCTTGTGTCCCCAACACACCCAATACACTTGTCAGGTGTATATATGCACTAGTTCAGCGAAGAGATAGTGAAAATAGCTTGATGGCGTGGAAGAGACTAAAGGCAAACTGAAATAAAGATGGAAGCAAGCAAACATGTAACAGATCTAATTGCAAACGGTGTTTCAATGCTTAGAAACGAGGCCTAGGGATCATACTTTCACTAGTGAACACTCTCATATAAATATATTCTTCTTTATGATACTACGCTGAACTACTCTCCGGTTGGACACTCTAATCCATGGTAGGGATATAACATCACTCTTCAAAGTTCGCTTTTCCCATCTAGATAACCCCACACTGTCCCCTTGAGTACTAGATGGTTCCAACAAACACCATAATTTCATAGAGACATCCAACTCCAAATATAACTCATAACAAGTATTTGAAATCTCTAGCCTAAGTGCCACCATGGTGTGCACACTATCAAGTTCACACACATGGGGAGAGCAGAGATCTATTAAAGCACTTGAGTAGCAAGGTAGATCTACTTGATTACAAAGCTCATGATCACAATATGATCATGCATAGAGAGAGAGATGAACACATAGCTATCGGTAGAACCCTTAGCCTCGAGAGAGAACTACTCCCTCCTCATCATGGGAATCAGCAATGGTGATGGAGATGGTGGTGGAGATCGATGGAGATGGCTCCGAGGGCACTTCCCCGTCCCGGCAGGTACCGGAACAGAGACTTTTTGTCCCCTGAATCTCCCCTTCGATGGCGGCAGCGCTGCAGAACTTTTTGTGGCTGGAGGCTTGACGACTTATGGTTTTTGCATCGGGAGGCATCCTATAGGCAAAGAGGCAAGGTTGGTGGGCGGCCAGGGGGCCCACACCATGCCCTGGCGCAGCCTAGGGGGACCCGCGCCTAGGGGTGGTTTGGCCACCCTATGGCCCCCCTCCTTCTCTCCTTCTGGCTCCGTGAATCTTCCGAGAAAATAACGACTTTGGCTTTTGTACGGTCCAATTCCGAGAATATTCATTTTTTGACTTTCTGGAACCAAAAGCAACAGAAAACAGGCAACTAGCACTGTGGCTCTTGTTAATAGGTTCGTCCAAGAAATCATATGAAAAGTACTCCAAAGTGTGGACAAAACATAAGAAAGTAGATAAAACCAAGCATGGAACATCAAAAATTATAGATACCTTAGCAACGTATCAGAGCTTAAGGATTAATTCTTAAATGTGTGTACGACACATTAAGAATAAAAGCACAAGTACCAATAAATAATGATTTATAGGGATAGAAGTTAATAGTAAGTATATTATGATATTATGTAGTATTCCTAAAAGGGATTCTGAAAAGAGTTTCAGAATAGGAATTGATTCAGGACTAGTCCTTGGTCAATTCAAATTAGGAATAGCATTAAGTTAAACATCAATGGTTGAAAGAAAGAAAAGGATGATCATCATCCACTATGTTGAAGACATAGGTTCTGTCTTGGGAAACCATGATGACAACTTAACATAATACATGATCCAAGAAGCAACGTTTGAAAAGTGATTGAACACGAATCACGAAACATTGAATTAAGTTTATCCACAGTGTCTAATTGAAAACTGTAGACATGTTTACAAATCCATGAAGGATGACATATCTTAAAATCATATAGGGTTATGTTGTAAGAAGATTGGAAACTCGTATATCGATGATACCGACTAAAGTCAAGTAGGAAGCGAGGTGAACAAAACATTGGAAGTTGCACAGGGTGCACTAGTGTTTCGATATACATTTATAATAATAGATAAGGGTACCATCTAAAGTGATGTATACTATTATGGCGGGACTAGTTCGTCTTTAACGTAGAATGATGTGTACCAGGGCACAGTGCCCATGAGAAAGCCCATGAGGTTGATCCAAAGTCACTATAGGCTCCTGAAAACCGGCCTCGTTCTGCTGCCATAACTGCGATGCATACACAAATATGTTATCATGTGATGATAAAGTATTAATGTCAATCCAGGTGACATTAGTAAGTTGCAAAGGATTTGGGATTGTAAAGTACAGGCTCAAGACTCAACCTCTTCCATGACCAAGCATGTTCAGGTACCGGAATATATGATGCCAATAATTAAGAACAAATGCAACTAGTTTATTTGTACTCTAGTGCAAGTGGGAGACTATTAGAAATATGCCCTAGAGACAAATAGTAATAAGGATTATTATCATATTTCATAAAGTTTATTATTAAGTTTTAGGGATTTCTATTTTCATGCCCCTGGTTTGTTAGTTGTACGTAGTTTCCCCAGCCGCTTAGTTTTTTCTCACTTTTGCCCTTCCTCTATTCCGAAACCCTCATATACGCTCGTACGGGGGATGCCGTCAGGTGAAAGACTTAACCATTACATGTTGACCGGTGGGACCGCGTTAGGAGGGGTCGTGCTTGAGCGTTACGTTACGTCATCTCGAATGTTACATGCTGATAGGTGGGGCCAGGAAACACATCGGACCAGCCATCCATCTCTCGCTGATTATGGGAGAGGTGGTGTGGGACCATGCGGGGCGCGTTTGGTGGTTACGTACGCCCTGTCGCCTAAATTGGAAGTTCTCTTTTTGTTATTTTTATAATTGGCCTTTTTAAGAGCGTCTTTTCCCATATCTCTCGCTAACAGTTGTGTTTTTTTCAAAAGGTAGCGAATCTAGAGCAGCTTCTCTCTTTATTCATTGTTCTTTTTGCCCTTGTTTTCCCCAATCTGGTAGCAAATCTAGAGCAGCAAATCTAACCAGCACTATAAATAAATTCAGTAAACAGAACATATGTAGATAAAGCAAGTAATATAGGTTATATAGTACGGTACTTAACGAGGTTCGACAATTAGGCTGCTCAGCAGCAGCGAACAAGTTCAACATAGACAAGACAAAAGAAGCTGTTTTACAGCAGCAGTAGATCAGTGGCCCCTCATGGCCTCTACCAGGAGAGCCTCTGTCTCCTCCATCTGGCGCCTCCTCCACTTTTTGCTGCCTAGTCCCTTGACCTTGGGCACCTTGGGCTTGATCGGGGGCATGCGACCCTCCTTGATATCTACCTTCTGGAGGTTGCGGAGGTGAATACCGAGCGCCTGGTACTTGACTATGAAGCCGTGGACGTTCACGGACTCGCCACAGGTCCTCACGTCCTCGGCATGCTTCATGAGGGAGTTGAAGTTCGTGGCGTGGAGCCTCCTGGTGGGGCAGAAGGGGCACCTTTCCATGTTGCTGGCGAAGAAGTTGTTGTACTGGCCGGACTTCAGCCTCCTCAGCATATGAGGAGTCTTGGTGTCCTTGGACTTGTCGTTGCTGCGGACATCGTTGCTATCCTCCTGTTGGAAAAATAGTAGAATGCAATAAGGACATGATTGAGATACTTTGATTATCGGGATTGATTATTTGCATAAATTAACCGATTGAGATCTCCTGATTATTTCCCAAATCAAATACTGATCCCAACAACGAACAGGGGGTTCAAATACGAACAAGGGGATTCATCGAAATACGAGATCTAACATAAGAGGATTAGCTACTATAAAAATGATAAATGATCAGGATTTTATTAGCACAACATTATCATGTCCTAAGTGCGATTTAAAAGAGTTCAAAGGTGTATAATTTTTGTATATGTATTACATGTTACTATATGAAAATGAAGCTAGACAAAGGGCGTGGACGCGGGGCTGGCTCGAGGTCCCATCTTTCAACGCCAACCTGGATAAGCTGTGGGTCTGACGCTCACGTGGATAAGTTGTGGGTCTGATGCGGATCTGGATAAGTTGAGAGAGGTGTCCACTACGGGAATCGACTGAACGCGGCCCCACTTGTCAGCATGTAACAGCAAGGGTACACTACGGGACCCGACAGAACACGGCCCTACTCGTCAGCATGTAACGGCGAGGGTCCACTATGGGACCCGACTGAATGAGGCCCCACTTGTCAGCACGTAATGGCAAGGTTGATGGATGGCGAGTTTCAGACCATGTGAGAGTTTCGTACAAGGAGATAGACAAAAGTGAGGAAAAACTAAGTGGCTAGGGAAAACTGAGTACAACTAACGAACCAAGGGTACGAAAATAGAAATCCCTAAGTTTTATGTCATGCTATAACTGTATTAAAAGGAAACGTCAGTACACGTGTGATACATAAACAACCAGGGGTTCCCAGTGATACTCTAGTCACTGGTTCATTGGTCAATATATGATCAAGGTTTCCTGATCATGTGGCATTTATGCCAGTTGGAAATGGAGTCACCTTATTCTAAGAATGAGATGATGAACTAATACTCAACCTAAACATCATGACCCGATCATGTCACAAAGTTCAAGTTACGATGATTAGAATAGACCTAGTGGATTATTTCTTAGACTGTGAGGCTATATCAATCACTGTCTCTCGAGGGTACTTTGATAGCATCAACCGTCACTTGGTTAAACAGTGATCATAAAGGTGTGTTCATGTATTCATAGGAACCATAGAGGCAATATATGTCAAGAGCGGGATTTGTCCATCCGCGTGACAGAAAGATACTCGAGGGCCCACTCGGAGAAGTTATATCCAATAGATATGCAGCATGTGATTTGATCACAGGGAGATCACTTATCGGAACGAGTCAAGTAGCATTTGTCGGTAACGAGATTGAACTCGACATGGTGATGTCATTGATTAGATATCGAACAATGCAAATATCTAGAGACAAAAGGAATAAGACACGACATTCATGGTTCAAACGACGAAAGATTTCGTAGAATGCATAGGGGTCACATGGCCATCCAGGTCCCTCTGTTGATCATTTGTCCGGGAGGGTCTTGACCATGTCTGGAGTGTTCCTGAATCGTGGGGTATCACGCTTAAGGGCTTGGAGATGCTTAGAGAGTGTTTACAGGATCGGTAGAATCACCGAAGAAAGAGAAGAGAGAAAACCGGAAGGGTTTCGGTAAGTCCGGAGGATGTCCGGAGTGGAGGTGGAAGGTGTTCCATAGCCACGGAGATTGAATAATATGTGAATGAATGTTAAACATTGATTTAATCATTTATTCATAATTATTTAATAAAAGAGAAATCAATTAAAGAGTTAAAATACCTTATTGGGCCAAATCCGGAGTGAGAAAGGCCCAAGAGGGAAATACCAAAGAAAGAAGGAGGAGGAGGTGGCTAGCGGGCCTTGGCCACCCGCTTGGGGCCCACTTGGGCCTCCTTGGCCGTCCGACGGCTGCCCTCCTTCGTTTAGTCCCACATGGCTAAGCTAGTTAGCCATAGGGTGGGATTTCCCCTATATATAGTGGGATATTTTGACCAAATAAACACAACACAATATTCAATAAAACTTTCCTCACTTTTAAGGAGACCTCCAATTGATATTCTCTCTCTCTCTCTCTCCCATGACCGCGGTCCCAAGTCCGGATTGCGCGAACGATAGACATCTTCACCGCGGAGCACTGTCGCACTGCGGGATTCAGATCCAGGAGATGTACTTCCGCAACTGCTGCTAGATCGGGGAAGCGGGAGTCATTGTCGGGCACCAGATGCATGTAACTCCCTGCGAGGTGCAACATTTGAGGCACTAGAAGTCGCTAGAGCCACAGGAGCACGAGGACTTCATCATGACCTTGAGGTCAGCTTCGGCTCATCTACATCAACCACGCTCTCCGGAGCATTGACAATGCTTTTCAGTCTTCAAGGGTAAGGTCACGAAAAGCCCCTCCCGTTACTGCATTACTAATAGATAGGTCCTGACAACAAAGGGGTTCAGTGGAGTAGGGTAAAATTTATAGTTTTCATACGCGAACCCCTATAGGGCGGCGTGGCACGGTGCCTACCGTTGTTTTGGGTAGCGTGGCCTCTGTCGAGGAGGCATCATCAGCGGCTGGTTGCTGCCGGTGGCTATGTAGTCGAGGACCCAGGCGAGCGTCTATCCTGGGGCGCTCCACTATCGGATCTGCCTTTCGAGGTTGCTATCCTCCGATGGGAGTCTGTTGCCGTCGAAGGCATCGAGGCGGGCCTAGCGCTAGTCCTTGAAGAACGCATCCCACGCCAGCACATTGTTTGGATCCTAGGAGGGATCATTCTACTCCTCCTGCGAGAGGGCTTCCCAGTAATGCCGGTAGATCTCCGCATGTCGCGTCTGCCCACGGGGGACTGTCGGGATGGGTTGGCCACCGACGCTGAGGCCCAGTTGTGCGGGCACCTCATGTCCGGTGGCGCTAGGTAGCCCACCTCCCACAGCGCCCGTGCCTCGTGGACGCGCAGCAGCGCCGCCCGAAACCGTTCGCGGCGGCGTCATCTCCGAGGAATCTCTCCATGGCCGGGGGGTGGGTGGTTGGGCAAAGACAGGAGAGGAGGCTGCGAGGATGGAACGGGTAGAAGGAGCGGAGAAGAAGGGTTTTAACGCCCAGGAGAGGGAGGCAGCCATTGAATGCGCGGGCGGTGGTACGGCAGGCGTAGAGGGAGGCATTGCGGACGGGACGCATTGGCTGCTCACCTGCAAAAGGCTGATCGGCGAGCAGCATCGCCATTACTGGGGCGCGGCAAGCGAGGAGGAAGACGGACTGAGCGCGGACCGAATGCGTCGGCCGCTGACGCTGACAGGGGTGGCCCACGATGACCATATGTTTCTATTTCGTGTGCCAGCTTCTTTGCTCCTTCCCGCCAGAAACACGACATCCCCCCACCCCCCCACCCCCCTCCCGTGGGTTGGGTTTGTCCTGGGGGTGGTGGATAACAAAACGGCCTGCGCCGACGCCAAATAAAATTTGGGAGGGGGTGGGCTGGGCGTGAATTCGACCGCTGGCACCCCCGATTGCGCTTTAGGGGGCCCAAGGCCCCCGAATGGAGATGCTATCTCTTTATGCATTCGATGAAGCTTCCATGATTTTATCTTCCCTCATTCCCTTGTAAACCTAGCACCATGCTATAATTAGGACAAAATTTTGTTGGTTTTCTTGAATGCTTGAGAATTTGTTGTATGATTCCAGGGTTCTCTTGGTTCCGGATAAAATCTCCATTGTTCCACTCCTGCACCGTATTTGGTCCGTATCTGTTTTCGAAAATATCTGCTTCTGTTTTTTTCGGAGTTTCTGTATTCGTTTCCGCTTCGGCAAAAGATACAATTGTGACACCACTCAATTCTGTCCGTTTCTGCTCCGTTTTCATCCCTATGTACATTGCTCCATTGGTTATGTACCCTGTACAACACACCTTCTTACTGAAGGTGCAAAGCGAAAAGAACATCAAAGCAACATATGAAGAACCATAAGCACAACAAAAACAACAGATGGCTTTCCTTTGTAAACTACACTTTATCAGACATGATGAGCGAGAGACCGTGCCAAGAGTAAGGGCTGGAAGCGACAACAATGCGAAAGCCACCTTGTTTTTCACAGGTAAATCAGCAGTATATTCTCAAAGACTGGTGACATTTAAATCTTTTTGGGAGGTCTCTGATTCCCATGCCCTGCAGCCTTCGAGGACTTGTCAAGCAGCAGCATCAACCCGACATTGTTACCGCACTGGCCAATAGGATACCTGCAATGGTATTGTTGAAGAACACCAAGGTAAATCGTGACAGAAATATGCGATCAAAGTAACAAGGTAACAAACATTTCACATACTTGATACGGGATGATTTCCTTCGCCACGAGACGATCGATGCGACCCACTGCTAGGAGATAACAGGCAAGGTAATTAGGTTTCATTTGCAAGAAACTTTGAGAAAAGGGGTTGCTATACTTCTCAAAACAACCATGTTTAATGATAGAGTATGGTACAACGGAGAGATATTCTAGTACAAATACCCTTCAAATAGGGTATTCTTAACTTCAAAGAACTTTCTGTGGCATTAGGTGAGCATCTTGTATTCTTAAATTCAAAGAACCTTTTGTGGCATTAGGTGACCATCTAAGCCTTCTGCATGCAATCCAGTGCTATTCTTTCCTCAAGAAAATAATCCAATGCGAAAGTGGCTAGTTACCACTGTTCCATATTAAAACTAGTTCCCATTCGATACATTACTGCTAAAAGACAGAAATGTTTGTAATGGATCAAAGTCATAGAGAAGTTAGAGTTTTAGCCGGCCGTTAGCAACAACGGAACTAAACTTGTTAAGTAAAAAAAGTATTATGCTATATCCAAAGATGAAATGCATGTATTCCAATTGGGAAGTATTTGAATCACAGAGCCAGTGCACCAGCATTCCATAATTTCAGTAATACAGAAGCACAAACAAGGATTTTTTTGTTTTGGTTTTTCTTTCCCTAAGAAATAGATGAAAAATGAACATGCAAGATGGATGCAATATAAATACTAGCAATGTCCTCACTCTAATAGTTAAAAAGGTGCATATTGATGCAGATCAAATACAGAGACACATGTAAAACGTGGTTCATAAATTTATGAAACCTGAAGCTGTCAATCTAGTCTTAGTAATGGTCTATCGGAAATGAAGCCTGAACTTATGTTAATCAAAGGTCTGAACCTTTAAATTCTCAGGGAATACCAAAGCTCCAATCTAGGATGCCAATGTGAGAATAGGAATTTCTCAACCAGCAAGAAGGATATCACAACCAGCAAGCATAATAAATTTTCTTACTTATAAGAAGAAATTATAAATAGCTTTAATGGAAGCTTGAAAGTTGAAGCATTTTAACAAAGTAATGGATCCACAATTATCGAATCTCAAGGATACAACGGATGTCGTCAGAGCAAACAAATTATGGCAAGCATATCTATACTACACCCATTTCCTCCCTGATGGACTATTCAGATTCAGAAAATAGTTTCTGTTTGCATTAGCTGCAATGCATGCAGACAAATCCCCAACTGCAATTAAAATAAGATCGTACTACGAGGTTACCTTGGCTACTGTTTTGAAGAATGGCGTTCTCGTGACCGGCTGGCTCTTGACCACCATCCTGTGCATAACCATGGGTTTGTGCGGTCGTGGCACGGTGACGGTCATGGCCGGTGGCGCTGCCCCCTTGTAGTAATGATGTCCCACGGTGACGGCCGGCACAGGTGGCGGGGCGTCCTTGCAGAGCTGCTGCGCGATCTCCTTGAGCAGCACGACCTGCGCCTTCTCGGCACCCATGGAAATAATGGCCTGGCGCATGGTCTCCCGGTCGGCTTCTAACGCCTGGAGTCGCGCGGTGAGCCGACGCATTTCCTCGTCTTCCGGCCACGACCCGCCGCCGCAGCAGTCGCTCCCGACCGGCGTGCCGCCGCAGTAGGAGCCCTCGGGCACGGCCATGGGAACACCTCGGCCCTGGATGGCGTCCACGGTGTACACCCGGTCGCTGGCGCCGCAGTCGTCGTCCGGGAAGTAGTCTCCGTCGCAGAAGTCTAGGCTGTCGGTGTCGGAGAAGGCGCGCGAGTTGCGGGGGAAGGCGGATCCCGGCGCGACGCGGATGATGGGCGTGGTGGTGGCAGTGGGCGGCCCGCGGCGCTCGAGCATCTGGACACGGTGGGAGAGGCGGGCGAGGTGATCGCGCGGGGTCTGCACGTCGAGCACGTCCGCCTCCGACGCGGTCGGCGGGTTGTCGTTGAAGCGGCCGCTGAAGCACCGCAGGGGCGGGTAGTAGCCGCCGCCGGCCGGGCCTACCGTAGACGGCGTGGAAGGTTGGCGCGGCGTGGAGGAGATGCGTGGAGTGGAGGAGATGCGTGGCGTGGAAGCTATCGAGGCCGCGGCGAGGCGGGACTGGGACTGGACGGCGCGCATCGAGATGGTGGCGTCGCGCTTGGCCACGGTCTCCTCAAGCGCGGAAAGCTCCGCGGCGTCGTGGGACATCTTCTCCTCCGCGTAGCGCCGGAACTGGCGCGCCTCCATCATGGCCTCGGCCTTCTCCCGCTGCAGGCGAAGGATCATGGTCATGGCCTCGCTGGCGGCGCCGGCCGCAGCGCCGCGCTCCGCTTCCAGCTCGGCCTGCAGATCCCCCAGCGACACCTGCTGCCGCGCCAGCGCCTCCCGGAGTGCCACCGCCTCGTCCCCTATCTCCACCCGCACCACAGCGGCCGGCGCCTCAGGTGGCGAATTCCTCTTTAGCGGCTGCCTGGTAGCGGCCACTGGCGGCGACAAGGAGGTAGAGGAAGAGGCGGTTGTGGTGGGGTGGCCGCAGAGGGGGCACAGATTGGGAGGGGGGTCGCCGGCGTCGGCCATGGCGTGCATCCGCAGCGCGGAGAGGGCGCGCGCGCGCGTCCGCGTTTTTCAAATGTACACCGGCGATTCCGTACCATGGACGCGGCGCCCCTCCTTTTTTATTGGTTCCTTTTTTTAGGCTCTTATTATAAGTGCCCGTAACCGCTTGTTTGCCGGTGCGTGGTTTTCTATTTTCTTCTATCCGGTTGGCCAGGCCGGCCTCCTCAAGTTCCAGGGTGGCGTGCCACCTCCCTCTCTTTCTTTGGTGGAAGCCGGTCACGCTCCATCGAGATGTTCCACCGCGCCTCGCGCACCGGCACGCAGCAGCGAATTTGGCCTCCTCCACATCTCAATCCGCCGGTGCAAAGAAGGGCAGTATCACCGGAGGAGCACCGCCGGCGGGAGGATCTGGTTGGTCGTCCTCGGTGTTCGCTTGTGGTCTTTCTATAGGCTTTCTACTTCCTTTTGCACCAGTGGCAGAGCCAGGATTTTTTTTTTTTTAGATCAAAAGGGATTTTACCCCCGTCCTCTTTCATAACGAAAAGAAATACCAGCAAACCACCAGGTTTCAGTTCTTACAACAGAAAGTAAAAAAAAGCAAAAGACTAACCTAAACATCTAACAAAGTTTCCTTCCAAACACCCCTAAAACTGACCAAAGGGAAACTACCACAAGATCGCCTGCCAACATCACACTCAAAAGAAACACCTAATTGTGCAAAGGAGAGGGAACATAGTGGCACCAAAAAGAGAGAGGGTGGAACTCAAAACACTACATGGATGGAGTCTTCCTCACTCTTGTGGTTCTGCAGATACTTCAGCGACACCTTTCCTCCATGTGTCTTCCCCAACGAAGTGGACTTTCAGGTAGAAATCCAACCGAAATCCGGGAAAGTCAGCACGAGGAGAGTCTTAGCGGTCTTTTGAGTTTTTGTAGCAGACGATCTGTAAACCTGGCAGTTTCTCCTTCTCCTAGCTTTTGGAAAGGGGCCTTCCAACAGATAGGAAAATACTAGACTCCACACCTGTTTCATATCTATCCAAGTAGATCTGTTAAAGAATAATCTATTTCTAGAATTCCACAGTCCCTAGAGGACAGCTGCAGAAACTACATTAAATGTAAAAACTTTTTATTACATAACCATCTACTAGCTACAGATTCATAGTCAGAGACCTGAATATGGAAAATCTTAAAAACATCAGACCAAAGAGTTCTAGCAACAATGCAATCAAATATCAAATGGTGAACTGATTCAAATTCTTTATAGAATTCACACTCCAAAGGTTTAGGAATACCCCTAGCTCTCAAATTATCCCTAGTCATTATTTTATTATGTGAGAGGAGCCACAGAAAAATCTAGATCCTTGGTGGTATTTTTAGTTTCCACATAGCAGGCAAAAAGATTTGTTTGACATCTCTAAAGTTAATGATAGAGTACATAGAGCTAGAAGAATAAACACCCTTAGAATCATATTGCTAGATAAGTTGGTCTTCCTGGTTACTAAAAGTAATACTTCTAGCAATGACCAATAATTCCTGGCATTGGACCATCATGCTGTTAGTAAAGGTTCTTCTAAAGTCACCTCTAATCAGCTCCCCATCCCAGAGTTCAGCAATGCTCTGGGTTTGCTGGTTAGAAATAAAGTAGAGGTCCCAAAATTGGACTGCTAAGGGGGAATTATCAAACCAAATGCGTTCCCAGAATTTGATTTGTCTACCATTACCTACAACTTCCCTGGAAGCCCATATTACTCCTTTCCAAAAAGTAGAGGGATGGACATCTTGGCAAGAGAGGATATTGGGATTCCTAGTTTCATATTTAGCATCAATGACTTTCTTCCACAATGACCCCTCTCCCTGAATGTATCTCTTCACCCAAGATCTAATCAGGCAGATGTTTAAGTCCTGTAAGTTAGGAATACCCATACCCCGAAACTCTTTCTTCATGCAAATGGAAGGCCAGTTAGCTAGGTGTATTTTATGTTTTCCTTCCTCATCATTCCACATAAAGTTGGCTAACTGGGAATTAAGCAAATTCAAAGCCCACTTTGGGAATTTAAAGAAAGATAAAAGATACATAGTTATACTAGATAAGACTGCTTGAATAAGAGTTCTTTTAGCAGCTGAAGAAAGCAGTCTGCCTCTCTAGGTAGTCATCCTGGCTAGGATGCTCTCAAAGAGAGGTTGCAAATCCTCCCTGCTAAGCCTATCAAAATGTAAGGGGGTCCCCAGATATTTCATAGGGAAATCTCCTGGAACACATTGAAAAACCTCCAAGAAAGGAAGCAGGCTCTCTTGATTAATATTAATTGGAAGCAGCTCACTCTTACAAAAATTAATCATCATGCTAGAGAGTTGATCAAAACAAGTGAGAATCCACTTCAGATTTCTAGCCACTCTGATATCATTTTCTAAGAAGAGAAGAGTATCATCTGCATATTGCAAGCTGATAACCCCTCCAGGAATAAAATTAGGACACAAGCCTTTAATAAGATTATGTTGGGATCCTTTAATGAGCATCCTAGAAAATACATCCACAACATAATTGAAGAGTTGGGGGCAATGGGATCCCCTTGCCTCGGACCTTTTCCAGTGAGGAAAAAATCACTCTCTACATCATTGATTTTAACACCCACGGAGCCACCTGTAGTGATCTGTCTAATCATCCTAATAAAAATGGGATCAAACCCTCTGCATTCTAGAATCTCATAAAGGAATTCTAGACTAACTTTATCATATGCTTTCTCATAGTCTATTTTTAGGACCAAACCTTGATTTTTCTTCCTATGTACTTCATGGATAATCTCATGAGCTGCAACTACACTCTCTAAAATAAATTTCCCTTTAATAAAGGCAGATTGCTAGGAAGAAATCAACCTTCCAATGATCTTAGCATATCTATTAGTCGGAACTTTTGTGAAAATCTTAAAGGAACAATTAAGCAAACTAATAGGTCTAAATTTCTTCATAGATCTAGCATGATTCTCCTTAGAAATAAGAGTGATCATAGAAAAATTGAGTCTATAAATATCTAGTTTATCCTAGTACCAGGCCTCAAACATAGCAACCAAGTCATATTTAATAATATCCCAAAAGTGTTGATAGAACATAAAAGAAATACCATCTGGACCAGGGGCTCCATCTGAGTAAGATTCAAACACAGCAGTTCTGACTTTCTCCTCAGAGAAAGGTCCTCCCAAAATATTATTCTCTTCCATCCTAATCTTCTCATCATCAGAGAAAAAATCTGACCTAATATTAATCTCAGCCCTAGGTTCAACACCAAAAAGATTTTTGTAATAGTCTATGGCTACCTACATCATATCCTTTGTTCCGTTCACAGGCCCATCAGGTCCATCTAAAATAGGGTTCATTTTCTTTCTTCGTCTCCGATTAGCTACAACATGAAATTATGTTGTATTCCTATCACCTTCTAGAATACCCCTATCCCTAGATCTTTGTCTAGCTTTGGTTTCTTCCATAATCCAATAGACATTCAAGGCTCTAAGAATAAAATCAAATCTAGCTCTCTCCTCATCACTTAGAGGAGTGGTCTCAGATTTAATATCAAGAGTGTCATACTCTATCATCAAATCTTTTTTCTCTCTCCTAATAGCAGCTTCTAAATTGGCACTCCAACCTTTAGCTAATTTCCTAAAATACCTAACCTTGGCTTTCCATACATATAACACATCTACACTATATGCATTAATATCCCAAGCTTTAACCACTACATCCCTAAAGTCAGGCCTAGCAAGCCACCATATTTCAAATTTAAATCTATTTTTCTCTAGGACATGAGCTTCTCCAGATTCCCAAATAATGGGGGTATGATCACTCCCAATCCTAGCTAGAGTCCTAGAACCATACAAGGGAAAAATACTTTCAAAATTAGTTGTGCGGAAAATCCTATCAATCTTACTCATGATGAGGTTTTCCTGATTGTTACCCCAAGTATAAGCCCTACTAGCTAATCCTATCTCCATAAGGGCCCAGATCTCCACCCATTCATTAAATCTATCAATCCATCTAAAGTCCACATTACCACTACTCTTATCACTAGAAGATCTAATCAAATTAAAGTCCCCCAATCATGGCAGGACCATCCAAATTAATGAATAATTCATGTAGCTCCGAGATAAAAGCTTGTTTCTTATCTTCATAGGTTGGGCCATACACAGTAGTAATTCTAATGATCGCCCTAGAAATCTTATTCTTAAGAATAGTACTAACTGAGAAAACTCTAATATCCCAAGCTACAATATCAAATAAATCACAATTAATCCCTACCGGGATACCACCTGTAGTACCTACAGCAGGTAAATAATCCCAAGAAAAATTCCTATTGCCTAACAAAGACTTTAAAAAGGAATTACTAACCTCTCCTTTTTAGTCTCTTGGAACCCTATATAATCAACATTCAAAGGAGCTATATTATCATGTATAAACTTTTTCCTATTGGGAGCAGAAGTGCTCCTACTATTCCAAAAAGCACAAATCATTGAATCTTTTTCCTGGGGTGCTTGCCTCGAGATTTATTAACTACTTCTATCCACCCTTCAGCTACACCATCAACTTCCTCATCATTATGTGATGAAGTTGAAATGGCATCTAAACTATTATTAGAAGGGAATTCTACCTTGTCATGAAGTTCAACTCCTACAACTAAAGCCATGTGTTCTAGTTCATATATAGGTAAAACATTAAAAGGATTGGAGTTCATTATACCTTTCATTTTTGGCTTCTCCAGATTAACCACCCTCTTCCTTTCCACTTCTTTATCCAATACCCTTTGAGATCGTTCAGTTATGTGACTCTGCCTTGTGGGTTGAATGGGGGTCCATGCCTTTTGTTTCTTGCCTTAACCATCATCAGCTACCAGGGATTTGGCAAGTTCTTATTTGGTTGGCAGAATACACTTAGGAAGATGGAGATCCACATCTATAGCAGCAAATTTGTTGGTTTGGAAAGTACCTTGTTCATCAATCTAGAAGTCAGAGACTTGGCCCCTCCCTATTGTAGGTAAGGGGGACTTGTCCCAGATAAAGCCAGAACTATCAACTAGGCCTTTGTCTTCCAGAATTTGGAGCACTTTGTTAGCACTAAAAGATTCCTCCACCGGACCATCAGCTCCACTAGCTGCCATTCTAGTCCTAAAACCATTATTTTGTCCTTGCACATTGGTGTCCTGGTTACTGTCATTCCCTTCTCTTGAGTGCCAGAGGATTTGTTAGCATCCATTCCCCCTATTTCTGATTGCCATCACCCTTCTTACTCTGATCTAACTCATCTCCAAGCAAGTCATCAGTTTCATCTTCCTCCATAGGATTCTTAGCTGTAAAACCCAATTGGAATAGTCCTCCATGGAATGGAACAATCTACTGCTAGGAATTTTTAGGGGATCTCTACACTTGATCTTCATGCTAACACTTTTTGCATTCCTCTTGAACACACTTAGACAGTCCACATCTGGCATGATTCCACAAATTGAGCTAACTTGATCAAGCACATTCCACTCACACCACTTTGATTGGAGGCAAGAAACTCTGATTCATGCAGTAACGAGAGACTCCATAGGATCTGGGTCATCACTCCAAGCTTCAACCTTGACCCAAACACCTTCCCTAGACAAACCAAACCTGGGATAACCAATGACTTGGTCTACCAGGATATGTGGTGGGAATTTCACTAGATAGATTCCTGGATGCCCTAGTTCTCTAACCTGCCATGGCCAGTTTGTCTTGTATATCTTGGAGAACTCCTCAGCTAACTTAGCAATGGTAATCTCATCCCCTTCCACAACCACCAAGCCACAGTTCTTAGTAGATGAAACAGGATTTATAATCACCTCAGGAGTCTCAATGTGATAGAAGCCCAACCCAGTAGCAGCACTACCAACATACCTAGCAATCTGATGTGGTCTTTTCTTTACTAGGCACTCCTCGGACCTATGGTTGGTAGCTTTGCAAATGAAGCAAACAGACTGTTTACCACATATAGCTTGGCGGTGTCCTGGATCTCCACAACACATAGAAATGGAGCTTGTGTAGTTCATCAATGCAAGCACATCAGGGCCAGATTGGGTTTGCTCCTTCTGAGAAACAAGCTTCTTCTTTGCCTTCCCCTAAACCTTTGCCTTCTGATTATCACCACTACTCTGAGACTGCTGCTGCTGTGACCAACCCTGCTGAGGGGCAACCCACTGATTCGATTGCAACCCATACTAGTGATTAGGTGGGTATGGTGGAAAAGGGCCAGGAAAACCCCATGGAGGTGGGATGTTCCTAGGTATGAACCCATATGGAGGTGGATGTTGAAAACCATAGGGAGGGGAGACATATGACCATAATCATACCCTTGCATCTGCTACTGCTGTTGCATCTGAGGATGTTGCATCTGCTGCCGCTGCCAGGACTCACCTCCTCTTCGCCTCCCCTACTTCATATTACCACCAGTCATGGATAAACCTATAATAATCTGTCTCAGCCCCACAAATCCTCCTCTTCGACACCCAAAACCTTCAACCCAACCAGCTCCTCCGCCTCCAATTTTGGAAGGAGAGGGTAAATCCTAGAAGGCAGGAGAGGCCTAGATTTATAGTGTGGAGTGGGGGGTTGGTCGGGATGCCATGAGATATGCCAAAGTTTGTGGAAAAAAGTTCCATGTCTCTATCACCATGGGCCAAGCTTCCTTCCCCCACTTTTTTCTCATTGGCCCCGGGACCCCTCCACAGACATCACCTTCCCCTAGCTCCACCTTTTCCTTGAAAGTTCATCTCCCGCTCCTTCTGAAACCTAAAGCCACCTGAACCTTCCAGGACAAGTACATCTCTAAAACTTACACTTAGGCCATCTGAGACACTTCCAGGGCTTCGGAAGCCTCCAACCATGGTCTGCTTTGGCTCAGGAGAAGTAGTGCTTGTAGAGCCTCCTTTTCCAGGGGAGAGAGACCTGACCAATCTGTCTCGTAGCATCGATGTTGCTTCTCCCGAAAGATAGTCGCTGCACTTTTCCCCGCAAGCTTTCCCCGGCGAGCTCTCAGTCCAAATGGTGTCTGCATGTTCATCATAGCCTTCGGTGCATGACTTAGAACCTCAGCCAGACTTGCGAAGTTCAATCCCTGCATGGCTTCCCTCTTTGATTGCGCCGGGAGGGAAAGGACCCCGCATGCATGAATCCGACAACTCGCACCATGTACCTTGCCAATTGATGTCGAGGAAGCCGATGTAGAGACGGCTGGACCTCGAGGAAGCATAGGAATAGGCAATTTCCGAGCACCCGAGCCTGGGGCTCTGGTACCCCAGGACGATGTTCCCTCCAGATGCGTCCGCTTCGCCGCATCCATCCCTCGATTCCACTCCCGCGAAAGCCGAGCCGCATCTCGGCTCATCCTCTCCTCATCCTCCACCACTGCCAGCGTGAGTTGACGAATCGCTGCAGATCTAGGTCGTCGGCGAGTCAGAGAAGACAAGGAAAGGACACTGGAATGAGGGAAACGTAGGAGAGGTGGTGGAAAAGGCCTGGAGCGGCTGCTCGTGGTAGGGGCACCCCTCCAAACCCGCCATGGCCAGGGATTGGGCGCCCGCCATGAACAGGGGACCCGGATGGAACAGTGGTCGCGAGAGCCCCTAACATTTCTCTGCAACCGCCAGAGCTAGGATTTTCACGTTGGGTATTCGAAATCAAAAGAATATTTACAACACATTAGTATAATATACTCCATCTGATTTCAAAATATAAGATGTTTTATCTTTTAATGGAGGGAGTAGTATGTAGGTTCACAATAGCAAGAACCGACCTAAAAATTGTTAAAAACAAAAATTAGAAGGCACTTCTTCTTCTTACCGCCAGTGAACTGATCTGATCACTTCTGATTTTGAATTCAAGATAGAATTAGCACCAACTGATCAACTCTTATTCTAATTCTGAATTCAAAGTAAAAAATTGCCACTTCCGATTCTAAATTCAAGGTGTAATTAAAACAACAGAAGTTATAACCGAAGCCTGAATGTCTAAAACACACAACACGTCAACACTTCTTCAGTTCTTCTTACCGTGTAGTCTGTGCTCAGTGTTGACGAACTGCTCGCTGCTTCTCTGCGCGACTGTGCCTCTGCAGCTATACTGGTCAGCTGTTGTGCAGCGCCGCTGCCACAGATCCCAGGGCTGCCGGAATTTAGATGCGCCGCAGTTCCTATCGAGCTCAATCTTGTGCAGCACCTGTGCGGCGTCCTGCGGCACCAGGCGGAATTTAGACGGCGGGAATGTCTTGCCTTCCACGCTGGGACTGTGCCGGACGCCAGCGAGCGGGCGGGCGCCTGGAGACGGCGGGCGACGGACAAAGGTCGATCGTGTCGAGGAAGAGGAGCAGTTCCAGTCATGTGGATTAGGTGCCTCAGGTAGCTGGCAGCCTGGCTAACGTGGGTAGGAGGGAGCCCAACTAAGCCCAAACTAGGTATTTGCCGGAATGGACAGACCCGAGAGGGCTCGGGACGGGAGCCCCTGTGCTCCCGGTAATGCTAATTGCCGCCCGGTGCGGTGCGGGCGGCATGCTCCGCACAGGGGCTCTCCCTGTTGGCTCGGCTCATTGCGAGCTGATAATTTACACTCTCTTTTTTTCGTTTACGTTTTCCTTTTTCTGTTTTTTTCATGATTTCTTTTTCTTTTTTCTTTTCTTTTTTTCTTTTTATGGAAAAATGTTCATTATATTTTTTGAAAAAGAAAACATGTTTCAAAATTGGTTTATGGTTTTTAAATTTGGTTCCTTTTAAAAAAAATTGATTCATGCCTTTAAAACTTGGTTCACTTTTTTGAAATGTGGTTCATGATTTTTGAAATTTGGTTTATGGTTTTTAAATTTGCTTCATAAGTTTTGAAGATCTGTTCACGATTTACAAAATTTGGTTCATGATTTTTTGAAAATATGATTCATAGTTTTTGTAGATGTTCATCAATAATCAAAAGAATCATGATTTTCTAAAATTTGTTTATGACTTTTGAATTTTTCATGATTTAAAAAATCTTCGGTAATATTAGAAAAATATTCATTGCTTTTAAATAAAATTATAAAAATATTCATATCCTAAAATAAGATATATAAAAAAGAGACAAAAAAAAAGGAGTCACGTCCAACTAGGTTGGCCTAGTTGGCTTCTACTTCAGGCGGCGCATGCGGGTAGTGCCGTGTCGAGCGCCGATTAGCACCTGCCTTTAGCGAGAGCGAATCGCTCTTTCCTAAAGAGCTTTTCGTCATGGGACGCATCTGACCGGCCCAATAAAAAGGTACTTTTTTATTTTATGTTTTCATTTTTCTCTGGTTAATAAACATCTTAATATAAAAAAATCAAAATTTCAAATTTGTTCGAAATTGAAAATGTTATAATTTAAAAATGTTCAAGTTCAAAGAATGTTCAAATTTGAAAATATTTATATTTTAAAAATATTCAAATTAAAAACTTGTGTAGTTTTCGAAAATATTCAAATTAAAAAAATGTTTGAGTTAAAAAAAGAATGAAAAAGAAAAAAGAAAAAAGTCAAAAAAGGAAAACCAAAATCGCGCAAAATTGGAAAACGACCCATGACATAGAAAACCGAAAGAAAAACCAACATGCGCAGCTAAACGGGTTGCGGCCCAACTCCCTTCGCTCGTGAGTGGGAGCGTCACTCCCCCTGTAGGCAGAGCATAGGGTTTGCCGTCCGGGACAACATGTTTTTCAGTTTTTACTTACTTAACACATTCAAAAGAACCCTGGCATGTATATACATATATATATATAAGCTTGTATATAGATTTTTTTGCAAAAAGCATTGGGTATTCATTGAATACTTATGAATATTATGAATAGATCTAGCTCTTTCCCTGTGAGGTTCCCGAGGACTATTATAGGTGTGGGTTCTTCATTTGACTTATCTGCTTTGTTGTTTTTTTTCTTTTCTATTCTTATGAATAATTCTTTGTTGTTTTTTTGCGAATTGTTGAGCGATGTGTGGCCTATCTCTTCTTTGAATGGCTATTTAATTTTTTTTGTTGTCTTCGTGATGTTGTAGGTCTGTGTTCGTCCTCGACGTTCTATGATAAACTAGCTATCTCTGGACGGACAATGCTACTTCCGAGGCCCTAAGCTCCGCTATCAGCCCCACTACCACCTCCTCCTCGCTCACCTCGGTGTTTTCACAAGTGGAGGATCCATGGCGTCGGTGATTCGATCGACGTCCATAAACCTAACCAACCAGATCACGATCAAGCACAATGTCGACAATTACCTCTATTGGCGCATTGTTCTGGTTCTTCCGAATAATCTTCTTTGTGGCTTCACCGATGGCTCTCTCCCATGTCTATTTCGTAGATGGCCAATATAACGGTGAATCAAGTAACATGCGAGGCCCCGTTCATACCCAATACAAAGTGCTCAGCGTGGCATCAACATGATCATGCTATATTGTCCGCAATTCTCTACTCCCTCACCGAATCAGTGATCAGGATGTTGATGAATGCCACCACCTCGCGAGAAGCATGGGAAACCCTGTGCATCGAGCTTCACTTCTCAGTCAACCGCGCATGCCATGCTGATTTGCACCATGCTCTCCAAAGTCAGAAAGCTCGACATGATGATACCCGTGTTATTCAACAAAGTCAAGTCTCTTGTCGATACACCATCATTGATCACACAACCACTCTAGCCTAAAGAATTTTCTGCCTACCTTCTGAATGGTCTAGACAACTGTTGGCTCATGGTTGATGTCGAGCTCGTTGGGGAACCCCAAGAGGAAGGTATGATAAACACAGTAGTAAGTTTCCCTTAGTTATGAAACCAAGGTTATCGAACCAGTAGGAGCAAGAAAACACCTCCAAGGTGTTGTTTCCAACTTGGAATCCTACACAATACAACCACAGAACTTTGCCCCCAACTTACAGTGAGGTTGTCAATCTCATCGGTTTTGCTGAAAACAAAGGATTAAACGTATTGTGTGGAAGAAAGTAATAGCTTGCAGAAAGTAAACAGAAAACAGTAAACAGTTGTAGATTGATGATAAAAGAAAGGACCGGGGTCCATAGTTCACTAGTGGTGATTCTCCTTAAGATAGATGACATGTTGGGTGAATGAATTACATCAGGGCAATTAACATACATCGAGAAAGCATACATGCATATACTAATCATCTTGACTCCTATGAGATTTGATTGGGCATTACAACATTATACATAGAATGTAATCCAACTGCATTTATGACTAATAATCCACCTTCAGGAACCCCCTCCAGTATTAAGTTGCAAGCAACAGATAATTGCATTAAGCATTGCGTGTAAAGTAAACAATACGATTGTTCTATGAACAAAGGATTGCTGTTTTCTCCCTAGTAGCAACAACACATCTAGTACCTTAGAGATTTCTGTCACTTCTCCAGATCACTAGAGGCACGAACCCACTATCGAGCATAAATACTCCCTCTTGGAGTTGCTAGCATCTACTCGGCCAAGATAGCTACTAACAACGGAGAGCATGCAAGATCACAAATAACAAAGACATGATAGAATCAATAATCAATATAAAATAGCATCTCAATATCCATCGGATCCCCGCAAACACAACATGTATGATTACAAATAGATGATCTTGATCATGACCGGAGCTCACAAGATCTAAACATGATAGCACAAAGGAGAAGAACCAACCATCTAGCTACTACATGGACCCGTAGTCCAAGATGAACTACTCACGCATCACACCGGAGGCTTGCATGGTGATGAAGAAGGCCTCCAGGGTGAATTCTCCCCTCCGGCAGGGTGCCAGGAAGAGCTTCAGATCTCTCCTGATCTAGGGATGGAGATGACAGTGGCTACAGACTCTTTCGTGGAATTTTTGATCGGGTCCTTAGGTTTTCTGTATCGGAGGCATCTTATAGGCGAAAGGGGAGGCCGAGGGGGTGCCCTAGGTGGCCACACCACCCCCTAGCGCGGGCCAGGCCTGGTCACGCGGCCAGGTGGTGTGGGCGGTCCCTGGCCCCTCTCTGTCTCGTATTCTGGCTCCGTGTCCCCCTCGGTGAAATATTGACTTTGGCTTTTGTCCCGTCCAATTCCGAGAATATCCATTTTCTGACTTTCCTGGAACTAAAAATAGCAGAAAACAGGCAGCTGGCACTGTGGCATCTTGTTAATAGGTTAGTTCTAGAAAGTGTATAAAAAGTACTCCAAAGTATGGACAAAATATAAGAAAGTAGATATAAACCAAGCATGGAACGTCAAAAATTATAGATACGTTAGCAACGTATCAACAACTACTATGCCACACTCGCTCGGATCGTTGGGGATCGTGCGACATATGATCCAATGCCCGTGTGTGATATCTACGCCCAGTTTCTCTCCATCGAGCAGTGCATCGAATCCATGCTTGCCGAAATTAGGGCAGATGTTGATCTCGCCAACTACACTTCTCGGTCAAGTGGAGGACGTCCATCGTTCTCACTGTTTTACGTAGCAACATCCGTAAGGTGGAAAATCATTATTCTAGTAGTAGTACAAGTCAAACTACCCCCAACAATCTACCGCCAATGCCAGGTGATACCTTCGATCCGGATTCACGGATGTAGTATAATAGTTTTTTCCCTAGAAGATATAGGTTTAATCGAACCTCGGAAAGCACTGCTAAAAGGTAATAAAAAAGGACACGTCTACAAGACTTTCTTTGTTCATTTTACCTTAGTTGATCGGACCAATCTAGTTTGCTTTATAACGGGTTTGAATCAATGGATGGAGATAGGCCAGGGTTGAGGATCCACCTATAGCTGCACATTAAATAGGATAAAAGATAATAATAAGCATAGTCATGTATAATGTTTGTATCGAGATAATATCTTGTGGGCAACACATCCTAATATTCTAGATCCCCCGTGATGCAGTAGGCATAATAATAGACTTTTAATCCAACTAAGAGTACACCGAAGCCACGGGTTACAAACAATTATTAAGTGCAAAACACAGATCCAAGCTTTAAGTGGTGATGTTGTTGTTGATCCCGAATGGGGCGCTAAGTGAAGACCGTACTACCCTTTATGTCACTTAGGTTCCTATGAGATCGTTGCTAGCCAAGTATCTCACCTCAAGCCTTTATCAATCTATGGGATCTTGGGTACCTACAAGTCCACAGATCGAGACAAGAGATGAAGAAACAAAAGGTACAAATCACAATTCCAAACAAAATACAATTCTCCCATGATCTAGATGCACATAATTGCTGTGATATTTCACCCCAACCCACAGCTCATGAGGACTACTCACTCATAACAAATAGATCGGATATATAAAACATCATACAAATACTTAGATTGAAATCAAATATTCTTACAATGGTCACCAAATCACAAGGAGATCCAAAGTACAAAGCAATGGCTATGGCTAGTGGATGGATGGATGGGGGAAGTGGTGAAAAATGGATGAACAATGATGTGGATCTCCTTTAGTGGTATTGTGATGCAATCTGAAAATGGTGGCTCTCTAGCTGGCGGCTGGAGCCTTGAAATATATAGGCGTCTTCATGAAAGTTGTAGGGTTTGATGAGATGAAGCCGTCGCCACCTGGTACGGGCGTTAAGCGTGCAGTGCATCGCACTCCATACCAAAGGTCGAGCTTGAGACGCCCTGGAACGCCTCTCCAATTACTTGGTCATGTGTACTTCCTCAAAATCCTTCATTATGACTCCTTATTTCGCTTTAAAACTCGTGATTTCCTGCACAACATAAATCATAGAAGGGATTTTCATATCTTTGCAATTATTAGTCATTAGTGGTAAGAGTTGAGAGTTTCTTTGGCAATTGCTTGACCAAAAATAATGCTTAAATGAAGTGGAAGATGGCAAAAATTGGAGCCATCACCAGGTCCTCCTTTGGCTCCTACAGGGTGGTCAGCTACTTTGTCAAATCTTTTCCAAAGTGGGACACATCGCCTCCTACTGCTTCAAACGCTTCTAGCATAATTACATTGGTGCAGGCAATGAAGGAAGGTACATGGATCAACAAATCTTTACCTTTTCAACTATACATGGTGGCGCTACCTCCTCCCATCTAGCGGTTCCAAACTGGTTTGCTGACATAGTGGTGATGGACCACTTCACCAATGACCTTGAGAAGCTCACCATGAGGAGAGCCATATCAAGGGAAAGAGCATGTTCAGGTAGCGAATGGTGCATGTTTGCACATCACACATATTGGTCATTCTACATTTTCCACATCTTCACATCCACTACATATGAAAAACATTCTCCATGTTCCCTCTATCACTTGTAATCTCCTATACTTCAAAAAGTTTAATCATCATAACAATGTGTCACTTGAATTTAACCAATGGTATTTTCTTGTCAAGGACCAGGATTCGAGGGTGCTTCTAAAAGAACATTTTCTGGTCCTTTATGGTTTTGTGTGTTAGACAACAACACTAGTGATGATCTAATCATGTGTTGAGTGATATAGGTTCAATATTTGTTTATCACCTATCAACATCGACCCTCCCCCAAAAAAGGAAGTGAAAAGAGCCTACTAGATCATTCTGGCCACTTGGGAAGTTTTAGGCCAGATAAATCGGGGGGGGGGGCTGATTAGTAAAATAATCCTAATCTGCAACCCCTCAAATTTGGCCAAGTAGTTTTTCGCGTCGAGGTGTGTGAGGCTTAGATTGGGGGTGGATACTTGGCCAGATATTTGGTGGAGGGCCGGCTATTTGGGTGGGTCGAATTATCTGCCCCCTCTAGGGCCGGATTATCTGCCCATACATATCTCCAACGGCTACATTAGGAAGGGCTATAAATACCCCTCCCCTTCTTCAACCTTAGGTTTCTCACCCCCACCTCAAGAACCCTAATTGTCGATCCACCAAAAGTTCTAGCCTCTGATGACCCACAAGTATAGGGGGTGTATCGCAGTATTTTTGCTAATTAAGAGTGTCGAACCCAACAAGGAGCAGAAGGTGCTGGCTAGTGGTATGGATCAGGAATTCTCTGCAAATACTTAGCAAATGGATTTTTAGGGGGTTTTGATAAAGCAAGTAAATAAAGTACGAGTAAATAAGAGACAATAAGAGTAAATGCAGCAAGTGGCCCAATCCTTTATGCAGCAAAGGACAAGCTGGTTGTATTACTTAAGATGACCAAACGTTCTCGAGGACACATGGGAATTCTGTCAAGTGCTTTCGCTTCATATAGTTGATTAATCTTCTTTAGCTTGCTAAGTGTTGTGTGGGTGAACCTGTGCTAATGTACCGACCTTCCTAGGACTAATACATACTTGTGATTATACCCCTTGCAAACATCCGTAAGTACAAGAAAGTAATTAAGGTAGGAACCTAACCACATCTTTGAACTCTAAGACCCTGACGTCCCTTGTGCAATGCTTTCCTAATGGGGGTTCAGGTTTCTGTCACTCCGGCAACCCCTACGATTAGTAGCCAAATACACAATGCATTCCCCTAGGCCCATATAGGTGAAGTGTCATGTAGTCGACGTTCACATGACACCACTAGAAGAAGTACACCACAACTTAAATATCAAACTATTGAATCTTTCTCAACACAACTCCACTACTAACAACATGACTTCTCCCATGTCCTCAAGAACAAAATGAACTACTCACAACACATTATATGGATCATGATCAGAGATGGAATAATGATGTATAACAATCTGAACATAAACAATAATTCAACGATTCACTCAATAGCATAAACTACAAAGAGTAATCAACACCGGGAAAATTTCCCCTATGAACTATGCAAGATTCAATCCAATTGTTACAGCAATATGGAGATGGAGATGATGGTGCTGGTGATGATGATGGTGGTGATGATGATGATGATCCCGATGAAGTCCAGCTTGATGGTGGTGTTGATGGCGACGATCTCCCCTCTCCGGGAAGAAATTCCCCCGGCAGAATTTTATCTGCTGGAGAGATCTTTCTCTCTCGGTTTTTTCTGCCCCGTAGAGGCGGCGGAATCTTTCTGTGGTCGTCCCCTGAGTATTAGGGTTTTGGGAGGATTATATACGCTAGAGGGGAGAGCTAGAGGTGGGCCAGGGCGGCCACACCACCTGGTGGTGCAGCCTAGGCTGGCCCGTGCCAGGGGGTGGTGTGGGCCCCCTGTGGCCCATCTCCACTCCTCCTTCTGGCTTCCTTCGTCTTCTGGAAAAATAGGATTTTCCGTATATTTTCCCGGATTTTCTGATCTTCGCGAATTTTGCCTCCAAACAGCACCTTTTCCATCAGAATCCTGACTGCAACGGTCCATGCTCCAAAAGTAATCAACCATGTAAAAACAGATGAAATAACATAAGTATCATCTCTTAATATGAAATATATCAATGAATAACAGTGAATTATGATATAGAATAGTAATGCAAAATGGACGTATCAACTCCCCCAAGCTTAGACTTCGCTTGTCCCCAAGCGAAACTGAGCTCAATGAACATGGCCTCAGGTTTATGGAGTGAAGAGTCGATAAAAACAATACGGACAAGAAGCATCATATTCATCAATACATAGATCATAATAGAAGACAACTCACTATTATATAACTTAACTTGTAATAAGTAAAGGAAACACAATAAAGATACATAAAGTGAATCATAATTGGTAATGGAAAACTTAGCTCTTGGTCGAAGAATAGTTGATAATTTGCTGGAGTTCACAAATAACTGATTTTCAATGATAGCTTTCTGATGACCCGCAAGTATAGGGGGTGTATCGCAGTATTTTCGAGGGAAGTGAAACCCAATTTATTGATTCGACACAAGGGGAGCCAAAGAATATTTATCAGCCTTAACAACTGAGTTGTCAATTCAGCTGCACCTGGAAACAATCTTGCTCACAGCAGTTTATCAGTAGCAACAGTTTTGTAGTGGGAATAGCAAAGTAACAGCAGTAGCAAAGCAAAGACAGTAGTAACAAAAGCAGTAAACAGTGGGATTCGAGTGCGGTAGGCATAGGGATGGATGGACGGGTGTTGCATGGACTAGACAATTCACATAGCAATCAGAACATAGGGCAATTGCAGATAAATAAGATAAAGCACCCAAGTACTAGACAATCCTAGGCATGTGTTCCATACATAGTCATACGTGCTCGCAATGAGAACTTGCACAACATCTTTTGTCCTGCCAGCCCGTTTGCAGCGGGGCATCTAGGGAACTACTGGCAATTAAGGTGCTCCTTTTAATAGAGCACCGGAGCAAAGCATTAACACTCCGTGAACACATGTGATCCTCACATCAAAGCCTTTCTCTTCCGGTTATCCCGATTTCTGTCACTTCGGAGCCAGAGGTTCCGGACAACGACGTGTGTATACAACTTGTAGATAAGACCAAGAACAATACTATCATAATGAATCAATAATACGTTCAGATCTGAAATCATGGCACTCGGGCCCTAGTGACAAGCATTAAGCACAACAAGTCGCAACAAAGTCATAAAGCACTAATAAAAGATACTAGGCACCATGCCCTAACAATCTGATGCCATTACATGAATGATCTCATCCAATCCCTACCATCCCCATAGCCTACAGCGGGGGATTACTCACTCATAGATGGGGGAAACATGGATGGTCGATGGAGAAGCGATGGTGATGATGATGTCGATGATCTCCTCCAATTCCCCATCCGGCAAGGTGCCAGAACGAAGTTTCTGGTGCTGTTTCGTGGAATCTGGTGGTGGCGGCGGAGCGGAACTCCTTCTGGAAAAACGTCGAACCCCCCGAAGTTTTTAGGTCAGAAGGCTCCTTATAGGCGAAGAGAGAGGCCGAGGGGGTGCCTAGGGAGCCCACATCACCCCCTGGCGCGGCCTGGCCTGGCCCGCGCCACCAGGTGGTGTGGCCACCCTAGGGCTCTTCTCCGTCTCGTATTCTGGCTCCTGGAGTCTTCGGGTGAAATAAGATTTTTGGCATATTTTCCGGGATTTTTCCTGATAGTTGATTTTCTGCACAAAAAGTAGACACCAAGGCAATTCTGCTGAAAACAACGTCAGTTCGCATTAGTTGCATCCAAATCACACAAGTATAGAGGAGAAACAATAGCAAAAGTATTCGGGAAAGTAGATACGTTTTGGACGTATCACTTTCAAAGTAGTAATCACCAAGATAAGAGCAATGTGCAAAACAAGGAACATAAGAAACATGATTGAATAAATCATCATATGAATGAATGAAACACAACAACTCAAAATACTTGCTGAGATAGAAGGGAGTAGGTTTACTGACTCAACTAAAAATTAAAAGAAAGGCCCTTCGCAGAGAGAAGCAGGGATTGCAAGTTTCATAAAGAGCTCCCAAAAATTATGATACTTATTAGCTTTCAGCTCTCATTGACCCTATCATAGGCATCTTTAGGTGATCAAGGTTAAAGTGATCAAATACGAGGATATGCTTGACAAGTTGTAAATTGAGAATCTCATGTCGCTTGAATATGAGGGCCGCTCCTCATGCTACTCAAGTTTAGTCACCGGTAAGTTCTTGTCATCATAAGCACATGTGTATCATAGAGAACCGCCAACGGGGCACCCTTGCCCGATGATACAGAAGAATCCCCATATCAAAATGACAAGGCAAGAAGACAACAAGCATCTCAGCAATCTTCTTATTTACCATGGGAATATGGTGCTTTTTTCTCTCTTTCCTCTTTTCTCATCTTTTTTTTTCTTTTTCTCCTTTTCTCAATCTCTATCTCTTTTTTTATAAGAAGAATGCTTCATAGATGCTCATTATGGTTACGCTGCAGGTTTCCACCATGACAGCATGGATTAGACCATGACAGGCATTTCTCTAACACACATGCATAACTCCATGGACTTACAAGCTCCCCTTTCATTTCACACCGATGACATCCATAGACAAAAGATCATGATATCAACTAGGTACAAAGTACCAGTGCAATGTTGAAAGCGTTCCCCATGACAGCATGGTTCTGCTAATTCTCAACTCACAAAGCGCAAGCATATACGCAACATAGATGGGCACAATGGTTCAAATTTATTAGATGCAAGAAAGTAAAGTGTGCCATCAAGTTCGTGAGAGCTTTAATCACTAATTTTCGCATAACAAGTTTAATTTGGAAGGTAGATAAAAACAAGAATTTACTTGGAATAGCAATAATGCTAATAGGTAGGTATGGTGGACACAAATGGCATGGGTTTGGTTTAAGGATTGGATGCACGAGAAGAATTCCCTCTCAGTACAGGTTTTTGGCTAGCAAGGCTGGGTAGCAAGTATAGGAGTTGAAGGAAACAAACAAACATACAAGTGATAAAAACAAACATGCAATCTTCCTTGGAAGCACAAAAGATCTTAACTAGAGAATATTAAACTTATGAGCAAATCAAGAAAGAAAGATGATGATTTTTTTTCTTTAGAGTACTTTTATCTTTTTCATTCAACTCTCAAAAATAGTGTTGCTACTGACCGAGCCAGGTTTGCCAAAACCAACTAAATTAACTCAATGATCCCAAAGTGATACCAATACTAACAACAAGATCAATCATATAACCATGAATTGAAAACTAATATAAGATATGCAAAAGAATAATGATAGAACTTCTCATTAATATTCCATAACGGCAACTCACACCAAGGGATACATATCTAACGAGAGAGGGGACACTTCCATAATGCAAACCATCCTACATGATAACTTCTCTATTCATGATATGACTCTACTAAAAGGGTAAAAAGATAGAAGATAGTGATGTGATACCGCGGCACTCCCCCAAGCTTGGAACAAACCAAGGGGATGCCAAACCTGATGAGGAATTACTCCTTCGGTGGTAGCGATGTTCTTTCGATGAGCTCTTTGATTAGTTTCCCCAAGTCCTCAATCTCGAAGGTGAGAGTACGAATCAACTCCGAGTTGTGCTCGATATGGTGCATGATCATATCAGATTGTGGATCCTAGCTCTTGCGATTCTTTCCCCACTCTTCCTCCTTGAAGTCTTCTTTCCCTGCATGGCTAGAACAAGGCAATTCCCAATTGGAGGGTAATTTCTCCTTGGGCATATTCTGGTGTTGATGCTTATGGATACGGGTATGGAAAGGATTCTTGGTGCATGGAGGAAGTGACCGTGGAGCTAAACAGTGACGCGGAGTTTTCCCTCCAGTTGACATCTGTGTAGTCCTCTTGACCCTGCCAGATCTTGCCAACACTCCAATGCTTGCAATGGTAGTGCCGGTGTGCTTTGCCTTCTCTTCATCTTCACTCTTGATCTCCTTCTCCTGCTTGGGGTCTTGGAGATCTTCCTCCATAGGCTCCTTTCCTTTATCCTTGGCGGACACCATTGTGCTTCTAAGCTTTCAAAAATAGTTCCTGGCAGAAACAGATCAAAATGAAAACACAACGAGAACACGATATACGAACCTCGGGGGATCCAGGGGATTATATATTACGAAGTTTCACGCCAGAAGGAAGGTACTAGGAGAAAACGGGTCGGAGACGGAGTCCGGGGTGGCCTCACCACCTGGTGGCGCGGCCAGGGGTGGGCCCACGCCACAGGGTGGTGTGAGCCACCCTGGCTCCGTTTCCGTCCCTCTTTCGCTTCATAACTTTCCTTATTGGCTAAAAACTGCAAAAATATAACTGGAAAGATCTTTCGCGGAGCTTTTCATACCAGAACTGTTACCTATCTAAAAACAGACTCTGCAGGTCTCTGAATTTGGTATTTAGTAGATTCTTCCAGAGTCACCACTTGAATAACTTCAATATCTTTATCTTCATACACTTATTGCTCAAGTCATGAAACCTTTCTCTTCCTTACTACACCATTATCTCTACTAACTAGAACTTTCTTTCACACAAAACTTTACACAGTTCTTATTAGAAACATTAGTATAAGTGAAGTGATAAAACCTTTTGAGTTCAACTTCAACTGAAAACCATCAAAGCATAAGCTACTATAGCAACTCCTTCTGAAAACCCAAAAAGAATTCAAAAAGGAAATCGATTAAAGAAGCAAATGCAAGAGTGGCAAAATCTGTCAAAACAGACCAGCAGGTAAAGATCAATTTTTTAGAAAATCTTTTGTTGCTCAAATAAAAAAGTGCAAAATTAAAGAAAGTTAAATAACAACCTGGGGCAGAAGCACAAAAAATTACAGCTCAATCAAACAGACAGAGATCTCTCACGAATTTTTACGGTGAAGCACAAAAATCTGTTTCGGGACAGCAACTTCCCCAAATATTACTTCTCTCTCATTAGAGGTTGATCTTGACACAAAAACCAAACAAAACGGATAAGGGGAGGTTATTACCGAAGTAATAACTTTGAAGACTCAAAGAAACAAAAACAAACTGAAATTAAAAATAAATTGGATTGTCTCCCAAAAAGCTCTTTCTTTATAGCCATTAAGATGGGCATGATAATCTTGATGATGCTCACATAAGAATATGAATTGAAGTGAAAGAGAGCATTAAGAAGCAAAAATTCACACGTTTTAAGTCTAACCCACTTCCTATGCAAGGGAATTTTGTAAACAAACAAGTTGTTGAAACCAGAAGCTACTAGCATAGGAAGGTAAAAGAAGTGCAACATAAAAACTTTCAGCATAAAACGAGGAAACTTGATATTATTGAGATACATAAGAACACTTTTCCCTCTCTCATAGTAACTTTCAGTATAATGCATAAACTTAACAATATAACTATCACAAGGGACATCGTTACAATGATCACTTATTCTAATAGAAAACATAGGAATACTAGCTCTCATAACACTACTTTGTGAAACAATATTAGAGGTATCCTTACTAAGGATAGTGTGTCCCTCTTCTACATATTTAGTGACAAAGTCTTTCACATTTGATATTATCGGTTCATCATCCATTTGTTTATTAGGTTCAACAGCTTTATTTGTACTTTCATTAACCATACTAGCTACCATAGAATGTTCCTTTATCTTAACTGGGAAAGGCATTTTCTCAATATAAGGTTCAGGTAAAACATGATTAGTAGTATAAACTTCAGTATTTCTTGCAAGAACACTCTTAGTATCTTTATAAGGTTCATGATACTTATTCCACTTCTTTTTAGGCACTTCAATGTAGGAAGCAAAAGCCTTAAAATAAGAAGCAATAGCTTGAGAGTCTAGACCATAAGCTTTTTTAATATTTTGAAAGTCATTAGTTCCCATAAAATATTCAATGCATTCATAATCATAATTTATACCTGACTTTCTACCTTTGTCATTCTCCCATGCTTCAGCATTGTCTTGAATACGGTCCAGAAGATCCCATTTAGCTTCTTCTTCCATGCGAGTGAATGATCCAGCACAAGAAGCATCCAATAAATCCTTATCATGTAGAGGGAGCCTTGCATAAAAGTTATTGATAATAATATTGCTGGGGAACTCATGAATGGGACATTTGAGCATTAGTAACTTCAATCTCCCCCAAGCTTGAGCTGTACTCTCTCCATCAAGAGGCCAAAAGTTGTATATTTGATTCTGATCTTTATGAATCTCACTAGGAGGATAAAATTTTGAATAAAAGAGAGGCACTATTTCCTTCCATTCAAGAGCTTGACCATTCTTCAGCAGCTTATACCATTCTTCAGCTCTTCCTTTCAGTGATAATGAGAATAACTTCTTAACTTGATCTGTAGTAATACCTGCACACTTGAACAACCCGCATAATTCGTGTATAAAGAGTAAATGATCACCGGGATGGACAGTTCCATCCCCAACATAGTAGTTATCCATAACACGATCAATAATTCTTGTAGGTATTTTAAAAGCATCATGCTCAGCAGGTGGTGGTTCATCTACTACCTTAGCAGTGGCAGTAGCATTACCAAATAAGAAACTCAGCGAATTATCCATAACGAAAATAAAGCAACTAACAGAAGTAAACAATACTCACAGTAGAAGTTTCCTTTACTAGTTCCACTCTCCAATAGCGCTTCACTCCCCGATAACGGTGCCAGAAAATAGTCTTGATGACCCACAAGTATATGGGGTGTATCGCAGTATTTTCGATAAGTAAGAGTGTCGAACCCAACGAGGAGCAGAAGGTGCTGGCTAGTGGTATGGATCAGGAATTCTCTGCAAATACTTAGCAAACGGATTTTTAGGGGTTTTTGATAAAGCAAGTAAATAAAGTACGAGTAAATAAAAGACAATAAGAGTAAATGCAGCAAGTGGCCCAATCCTTTATGCAGCAAAGGACAAGCCGGTTGTATTACTTAAGATGACCAAATGTTCTCGATGACACATGGGAATTCTGTCAAGTGCTTTCGCTTCATATAGTTGATTAATCTTCTTTAGCTTGCTAAGTGTTGTGTGGGTGAACCTGTGCTAATGTACCGACCTTCCTAGGACTAATACATACTTGTCATTATACCCCTTGCAAACATCCGTAAGTACAAGAAAGTAATTAAGGTAGGAACCTAACCACAGCTTTAAACTCTAAGACCCTGACGTCCCTTGTGCAATGGTTTTCTAATGGGGGTTCAGGTTTCTGTCACTCCTGCAACCCCTACGATTAGTAGCCAAATACACAATGCATTCCCCTAGGACCATATAGGTGAAGTGTCATGTAGTCGATGTTCACATGACACCACTAGAAGAAGTACACCACAACTTAAATATCAAACTATTGAATCTTTCTCAACACAACTCCACTACTAACAACATGACTTCTCCCATGTCCTCAAGAACAAAACGAACTACTCACAACACATCATATGGATCATGATCAGAGATGGAATAATGATGTATAACAATCTGAACATAAACAATAATTCAACGGTTCACTCAATAGCATCAACTACAAAGAGTAATCAACACCGGGAAAGTTTTCCCTATGAACTATGCAAGATTCAATCCAATTGTTACAACAATATGGAGATGGAGATGATGGTGCTGGTGATGATGATGGTGGTGATGATGATGATGATCCCGATGAACTCCAACTTGATGGTGGTGTTGATGGCGATGATCTCCCTTCTCCGGGAAGAAATTCCCCTGGTAGAATTCTGTTTGCTGGAGAGATCTTTCTCTCTCGGTGTTTTCTGCCCCGCAGAGGCGGCAGAATCTTTCTATGGTCGCCCCTGAGTATTAGGGTTTCGGGAGGATTATATACGCTAGAGGGGAGAGCCAGAGGTGGGCCAGGGCGGCCACACCACCTGGTGGCGCGGCCTAGGCTGGCCCGCGCCAGGGGGTGGTGTGGGCCCCCTATGGCCCATCTCCACTCCTCCTTCTAGCTTTCTTCATCTTCTGGAAAAATAGGATTTTCCGTATATTTTCCCGTATTTTCTGATCTTCGCGAATTTTGCCTCCAAACAGCACATTTTCCATCAGAATCCTGACTGCAGCGGTCCATGCTCCAAAAGTCATCAACCATGCAAAAAGCAGATGAAATAACATAAGTATCATCTCTTAATATGAAATATATCAATGAATAATAGTGAATTATGATATAGAATAGTGATGCAAAATGGACGTATGCAAACTTCAGAGGTCCATTTATGGATTGAAGCAAGCATCTCAGAGTTGGAATCTTCGCTTTGATGAGGTGATCAAAGGATTTGGATTTGTCCAGACTAATGAAGAATCTTATATTTATATGAAAGTGAGTGGGAGCTCTATTGCGTTTCTAATACTATATGTAGATGACATATTGTTTATTGGAAACGACATAGAACTACTAGAAAGTGTTAAGGCTTATTTGAATAATAGTTTTTCAATGAAAGACCTTGGTGAAGATACATACATATTGGGCATCAAGATCTACAGAGATAGGTCAAGACATCTGATAGGGCTATCGTGGAGGACATACCTTGATAGAGTTTTGAAGAAGTTCATAATGGATAACTAAAAGAAGGGGTTCTTACAAATGTTCCCAGGTAATACTTTAGGTAATACCCAAGGTCTAGCTATGGCAGATGATAGAGAAAAGATGAACAACATTCCATATGCTTCAGCCATAGGTTCTATCATGTATGCCATATTATGTACAAGACTAGATGTGTGCATGATGTTAGTTTGGCTGGAAGGTACCAAAGTAATCTAGGAATGGGACACTTGACATCAGTAAATAATATCCTTATGTACTTGACAAGGACTAAGAATATGTTTCTCATTTATGAAGGTGACCAAGAGCTTATCGTAAAGAGTTATGTCTATGTTAGTTGGGACACCGATCCAGCTGACTCTAATCCTCAATTTGGATATGTGTTTATTTTGAATGGAGGAGAAGTGAGCTGGAGGAGTTCCAAGCAAAGCGTGACGACATCATCTTCATGTGAAGCAGAATACATTGCTGCTTTAGAAACAACAAAGGAAACAGTCTGGATGAAGTAGTTCCTCTCCTAGCTTGGTGTGGTTCCTTGTGCATTGGGTCCACTAGCCATGTACTATGACAACACAAGTGTCATTGCCATCTCCCATGAACCACATGCACACAAGAATACCAAGAACATCAAGCACCACTTTCACATCATACGTGAGCATGTTCAAGAAGGTGACATAGAGATTTTCAATATACACATGGATGTGAATGTTACAAACCCATTGACCAAGCCTCTTCCACGAGCAAAACATGATAAACACCAAGACTCCATGAGTGTTAGACATATACAAAATGTAAACTAGATTATTGACTCTAGTGCAAGTGGGAGGTTTTTTGGAAATATGCCCAAAAGTTTCATTGACCCTCTTCTCCATTTTTGTCTCCTCGCATGCTCCATTTTTGGATCCATCCCTTCTTATGGTACTTCTTTGCTAGGCTTTTACTAGCTTCGTCCCCACACACCCACACACAAAAAATCATTCACATTTATATGGTCGTATTTTACTATCTATAGACATAACTCCACGGTGTCTCAAAGAGCTATACTTCATATGGACGCTTCTGTTAGACATCGAAGCCTTTACTGGTAATTTACTACACTTGCATGCATATTGTCACGAGGATGGAAATATATTGTCCTGACACTTGACAAGTTGAATTTGTTCTTGTCCTTTCAATGTTATGGACTATTAGAGCATCTCGAATGATCTGTTTCTGAACCCGTTGTGTGTGCATGTAGTAGTTAAAATTTTGGATCTAAAAGGGAGATTTTTTCGCCCATGTGTCAATATGAAATGAATTTTTTATAAAGGCTACCATGAATTCTCAACCTGGTGGAGGACCCATAGAAAATATGTTATCTTTGCATCGACTCTCCTTTCTTTGGTAGAATTTTACTAGAATCATGAAAGTCTCATGCCATGTCTTTGGTACCTATCCTTACAGGTATTCCGGGACTTCGCCAAAGCCTCCAAGTGCGGTTATTTCATCTCTATTATTTTTCATAAAGCACATTGATGCCTTTTTGATTTCTAGTCACGGGCTTTCGTGCACACTACCTCTGCACAAGTTTACCACACAATCACATGGTTTCCGCATGTGTCATCGCATCTCCCTAGTGCGCATCAGTAGGTGGACATGGGCGGGGAGTGTGTACCCTACTAGAAAGTTGGGTGGGTGGCTTGGATGCATGCCCATTGAGGGCCGACCATGTGAGGCAACGTGACACAACACACGTCAAAGTCGGGTCCCCAAGCGATATGAAGCGTGAACCACCTTGTGTGTGGGGTTAAGTAAACATTCAAGACGCACCCTCTACGGAGAATAGAGAAGGTGTGCCAGGTCCTCTTCCCACGAATGCGGAGGTGGATGTGGCCTTGGGCCATTTCGAGAGACACTGCTAGAGATCAACAACTCAGGAGAAGATGAATTCATGGAGGCCTTTGTTGCTTTTTTTAGATGGTGAAGTTTTATCAAAACAATAAAACTATGTTCACGCACAAATATGCTAAATTCTGTAGTACATCATGGGAAACATAGTTTGCCACTAACAATTTATACATAAGAAGCATGGGGGAAAATCATTCGCTTTGTTAATCAGACTCTCCCATAGAATAAGATCTAGATATATCATATGTAACATATATGTCATCAGAAATCTTCCTGGCTTTCCAGTTTACTAGCCTTGCAAACAGTTTCGGGACTCTTTACATTACAGGAATTTAAAAACATAGCCATAGGAGTAGGAAAAATCGCACAAGGCCCAAAACCGTGCCATCAGTATTGAGATGTCACCTATGATTAATTGCTTCTGAGATAAAGAAGGTACTGACCAAGTATTGTGATGCTTCGGGTCAGAGGATTAATATGAACAAGTCTTCAATTTTTTTCAGTAAAGGGTGTCCAGAAGCTTTGAGGGAAGGGATAAAATTCGAACTTGAGGTTCAGCATGAGACCCTAAATGAGAAGTATCTTGGCATGCCATCTGATGTGGGTAAGTCCAAGAGTAGTGCTTTCAAATATCTTAGAGATAAAGTTTGGAAGAAGGTGTTGGGATTGCTTGAGCAGTTGCTTTCGGTTGGGGGCAAAGAAGTGTTGATCAAGGCAGTTGCATTGGCAGTTCCTACTTATTCTATGTCCTGTTTTAAACTGCTAAGAGGCCTATGTGAGCATATAAATACTATGCTTCGTAAGTTCTGGTGGGGCGGCAAGGATGGACAGAGAAAGACGAGCTGGGTTTCCTGGGAAACTATGACGCGGGATATCGAGCTATTCAATATTGCACATCTGGCTAGGCAAGCTTGGAGGATTCTCATGACGCCAGATTCCCTGAGTGCTAGGGTTCTGAAGGTGGTTTATTTCCCCGATGGCGATATTCTCATAGCTAGTTTAGGGTCGCACCCCTCGCTCTCAGGTGTGGAGGTCGATCCTTGAAGGCAGAGATGCCCTGAATATTGGCTTAATAAACCGTATTGGAGATGGGAGCACAACTGGAATCTGGACTCAGAATTGGCTACCGCGCGATGAGCGGATGCGACCAGTAGCGCCGAAAGAGGAAGAGGGTGCACCGTGGTTTATGAGCGATCTGATCGACAGCTAGACTCGCTCTTGGAATCGGCAGAAGCTGCAGACATTGTTCTATCCGATGGACGTTGAGGTGATTTGCAATATACCACTTAGCCATCGGAATCAAGCGGATTTCTGGGCTTGGCATTCTGAGCATACCGGTACATTTTCGGTTCGCTCATGTTATCGGGCGTTGCGACCAAACGCACCCGGGAAGACTGGTGAGATGAGCGTGCTGCGTCATCGTCAAACGATAGCAAGCTCTGGACCAAGCTGTGGAAAATTGCGGTCCCATCGAAGATTCGCCACTTCTTATGGAGGTTCGCGCAACACTCTCTACCCACAGGCGGTGTAATAAGGCTGATTCGGTGGCGTGCTCTATATGCGGGCAAGAAGATTCATGGAGGCACTCATTGCTTGAGTGCAATTTGGCACGGTGTGTCTGGGCATTATCATATGAAGATATCACCGAGCACATCTCGCTCTCTAATGAACCAGTGGTGAGGCAATGGCTCTCCTCCATGATAGAGACCATGAAGAAGGATGATCTTATATGAATGCTAGTGACGTTGTGGGCGATTTGGCATGCTAAAAGGAAGGCGATCCATGAGGAGATATTCCAAAGTCCAATGGCGACTATAGCTTTTGTTAATAAATTTCTGGGTGACCTAGGAGAGACTAGCTCACAGGAGGAAAGGGCAAGAGGCAGAACTCAGCCCAAGACTGGGAGGAAGAAATGGTTGGCTCCGCCGGCAGGAAGATCAAAGATTAATGTTGATGCCGCGGTCGCTAAATCGGCACCGAAGGGGGCGGTGGGCGTCGTCTGCCGCACTTTGGAGGGAGCTTTCATTGGTGCGGCTGCTACTATGTCTTTGTTGGTCTCACAGACCCAGGGTGCCTGGAGGCCTTAGCATGTAGAGAGGCGCTCGACACTGCTGCTGATTTACTCCTGGGACCGATACATGTTGCATCGGACTACTTGGAGGTGATTAATGGCTTGAAGGGTGATTGCCGGCGGGGGAGGTTTGGAAACATCCTCAAGGAGATCAGCGATCGGGCTCTAGAACGAGGAGATACCTTCTTTGTTCATGAAGGAAGGGAGTCCAATGGAGAAGCTCACCGGCTAGCAAGGTTCGCCTCCTCCCGGCGAGGGGGCAGATATGTGTGGTGGAATCAACCACCGGATGGTTTAGACATCCCTGTAATTTTTGTTGAAGTTTGAATAATGGGGTGTAATCTCAGAAAAAAAAAACATATGATAAATTGCTACATGATTTTAAAACACAGGAATTTTGTAAGATGTGTGTTCGGATGGTGCATAGGAAAAACACAGGAATTTTACATGATGATACGATCAAGGCCGATGTATGAATCATACTATTATGAAACGAGCAAAAACTGAGACAACATCCTTACAATAAAGAATTTAACAATTTAAACAATTTGTTCTATAACAATAAAGAAAATTTAACTGGATTACTCGAATGGAATTTAACAATTTGTTTCCGATGCACGCTTCAGGTTGATGAAGCAGTACATATATTTGTTCTATAACTGTAATTTAAACCAACATATCGCGAATGGATCTCCCAAAACGCAACGGCTCGGCGACGAGAGAGATATAACCAGCCTACAAGAAATCGACACAGTTCAACAACTTGAGCAAACCGGACGGCAGACAATTCATCATGCATCAGTACTATCATCTTCACTGCAGCGGCTTCCACTTAATCAGCGGCCTCCAGAATCGAGGCTGAAGAAGTCGTAGAACGGCGCCGAGGTTTGGCCGCTGTGGCTCCCCCCGCCCTCCGACTCCCAGGAGAAGGACGCGGTGGAGGATGACGGCATCGCGGAGCTGGCGGTCCTGGGGCGGCGCGTCTTCTTCTTCTCGCGCTGCGCGAAGGTGGGGTGCAGCGGGAACAGGTTCAGGGTCGGGGGCTGGACGGGGCGGGCGTCCGCCGCCGCCGCCTTGTAGCCGCCGGTGGCCGGAGAGGAGTGCAGCGCGCGCGGCTGCTGCTGGTGCTGGGTACCGGCGCCGTTGGTCGGAGCTGGGTGCTGGTGGTAGTACACGGCGCCGGACGGTGTGAGCTGCGCCCGGACGTTGTCACGCGGATGCTTGTCCATCCTTGGGTAGTGCAGTGGCTGCTGCTGCGTCTGCGAGTAGTAGGCCGCTTGCACCGCGGCCTGTGCCTGTCCCGTCATGTAGGCTTGCTGCACTTGCTGCTGGTGCTGCATGTACATCACTGCAATGGAAAGAGTCGTGGATCCAATGGAAAACTTGTTAGCGCTAAGCAAACTCCTTGGATTTTGCATCTTGCCGATTCCAAAACCCAATAATGATCGATATGGTGAAGAGCTAGCAGATCTAGATGCAGCAGAAATCAATTTCACGCACAATGGTGATCCATGAACCACACAACTGGATTCTAGATTGGCTGACACACGCGTCTTTCAACCTTTCGACCTGCAACAAATTCTAGTATATATGCGTAGTAGTATTTCGTAGGATGGGAGAGGAAGCAGCAGCTAGCTAGGGACTGGCGTGGAAGGCTGTGTCTGGCCGCTTCGGTTGTAGCTACGGTAGTACTAGGACAGTAAATTCCCTCCGAACCTGGGGCATGCATATGCACGCATGCGCATGCGCAGGGGGCACAGAAGATTAAAAGAGCTACAAAAGGGTAGCAGCAGCAGCTACATAGGGAGGCAACGTTAAATCGTGTGACCATGACTGCGAGGGTCTCCCTGCTCCACTGACACTCTCTAGGTGTATACATAGACGACAGGTAGTTATGACCGACGACAGGGCAAAAGAAGCAGCTACCAACATGAAACACACACACAGGGCCATGCATGCACATCATGAGTAGTAGAAGAACAAGCAGAGCAAGCAAGCGTGTGCGTGGACATGGATATACATACAGTACATACAGTACTCGCTAAAACACAGACGACATACCCGCAAAAAAAAACACAGACAGACGACAAATAGTACGACCGTGTTGCATCATGTCGCTCGCTAAAACGACGACCATATATGCATAGGTCAGCGTACACCGAGTGTTACCCATGCACAGAAAAAGGTAGATTTGTTTTCCATAGTAGTAGTCCGTCCATATGCATGAAAGGAAACAGCTGATCGAAACGTCACCACCCCGATCAGCATTGACCACGTAGCAGATGATGCATGGACGCCGTGAGTTAAAATTGCAATTCCTAGATGCATATATACATATCCTTTCCAGCTAAACCCAGATGTAAAGCCAAGCTACGAGACGCACAAAACCTTGAGAAGCTATAATAATCCATCAAGACATATATATACATGCCAAAAGCAGATTTAATAAATAAAAAATAAATTAATGGCGTGTCTGGTGGGGGACGGGGCTCATGCATACCTTCCGATCTGTTGCATGCAGGGTGCTGCGGCGGCGCCTGCGTCATCATCATCTGCGTCGGGGCGGCGCGCGGGAAGGGGTGGCCGGGGGGCCTGTGGAGCATGGGAAGCGGCTGGGGGCGGTGGAACTGCCTGGCGAAGTAGTCGAAGCTCTGCTGCTTCTGCCTCTGGCGGAGGCGGGCCTTGTGGTTCTGGAACCAGTAGAAGATGTTCTTGCCCTCGATGGGGCCGTGCTCGCGGAGCCTCGCCGTCAGACGCTGTATCTGCTCCGCGCTCGGGGTGCGCATCCCCTCCCGGTACAGCCCCTCCAGCACGCCGATCTGCTCCACGGTCGGCGTCCACCGCGCGTTCGCCAGCGCCTCCGCCGCGGCTGACTGCGGGGACAGCGGCGGGGACGGAGGAGGAGGAGGAGGGAGAGGGGAAGCGGAGCGGTGGCTGGCGGCTTGGTGGTGGTACTGGACGTTCTCCATGGCTGCTGGCTAAGGGTCGGAGGATGGACGGATCTTGTTTGCGCTTATAGCTAGAGCCTTTGCGTTTGTATGCCCTTGGTGTGGGTGGGCTGCGGGGGGTTTTAAAGGTGCATGGGAGCGTGAGGGCTAGAGGGAAGAGGGGGCGGAGCGCGTGGGTGTGCGGGCGGCAACGCTGAACGGCACCGGGCATTTCGTGTCCGGGCTTGCCGTGTCGCCGCGCGGTCAAAAGCTGTGGAGGGGCGTGAGCAGGGTGGCCAGTCTCGTGTGCCAGCACTCTGCACTCCACCGCGCTCGTGTCATCTACACCGCGTCATTATCGACGTGGTGCATATAGCCATCTTCGATCGGGTAGATCTATTCGCTTGTCCAGTGAGGTTTTGCTAAAACACAATTTTCAGAGTTTTGTTACAGCACATCCTATTTTTCCATAGTTAGATGTGTACAAATATGTGACCGAGTTTGCGTGTTTCGGAAAACAATAGAAAGAAATCCTTCGGATATCTATACCGCGTCCATCATCAATGATGTACGTAATTGTGGCTAGATCGCAATGCACCGGCGGGCATGGGACCAGCTGGCACCAGCGTATGCGCGGCGTGAGCCGTTACCTGAAAAATAAATTTCTACCAAGCATAGCACGTAAAGGGTACGCGGTCTATCGTGCTCCCTTTGGATCCATTTGCCCGGGTAGTCACGCCCTATTTGGATTCATTCGTCCTTCTAGTAACTCTAGCGGGTTTGCTGGAACACATGACCCTACTTTTTCCTCGAACCGCGGTCAGTTTTCGAGACATCGAATGGGACGACTTTCTTTGCCTTCATTGTCACACTACTTGTTCAGAATGAATCCATGTCATGAAGCTCTTGCTTCTCGGTCAGGATGTTCTCGTGGGCATCGATTCTTCCGAGGACTTAAGGTGGGATGAGCATCTTGAAACCGGTCCTCTCGACGATGAGGGTGCATAAGGTTTCATATTTCACATCGAGGGTCATGAGACTAGCCAACCGGAAGTAGATGCTTCGGACACTTTCACCCTTCCCACATTTGTGGATATAGATACTCGATTTTTCCGTAGTTAGATTTGTACAGCTATGTGACTGAGTTGGCATGTTGGAGAAAAATAGAAGGAAATCCTTCGGATATCTACTATATCGCATCCATCATCAATGATATACATAATTGTGGGTAGACCACAATGCACTGGCGGCTTAGGGTGGCATGGGACCAGCTGGCACAAGCGCGTGTGCGGCATGAGCCGGGACATAAATTTCTACAAAGTATAGCACGTAAAGGTACATGTTCTGTCGTGCTCCCTTTGGATCCATTTGCACGGGTAGTCACGCTCCATTTGGATCCATTCGTCCGTCTAGTAACTCTAGCGGGTTTGATGAACCTTTTTTCCTCGAACCGCGGTCAGTTTCTCATACATTGAATGCCATAACTTTTTTTCCTTCATTGCCACGCTATTTTTTGAGCTTGAATCCAGGTCATGATGCTCTTGCTTCTCTGCAAAGATGCTCTCGTGGACAAGGGCGGAGCTATCTTGAAGCAAAACTGGCCCATGGCCCACCTAGGCCAGCCCCAAACAATAAAAGATGGGAGCTAAAATAGGTCATCAAAGAAAAATATGTGACATTATTTGGGTTGGCCCGCCCAACATTTTTATCCAACCTCTGCTAGTGCTCGTGGGCCCGAGGACTTAAGATGGAGTGAGCATTTTAAAACCTGGTCTCTCGATGATGAGGGTGCAAAAGGTGTCATATTTCACATTGAGGGTCATGAGTAGTTTCTTCACAATAAAACCCTTGGATCTCATTGGTGAGACTAGCCAACCAGAAGTAGATGCTCCGGAAGTTTCACGCTCCCAAAATTGAAGCGCTCAAGCTTGCTTCTTAGTGCATCAACCTCGACTCCTTGAAACAGTGGATCTTCCCGAGTATCTAGGATCGTCTTTGCATTATCAAGGTCGTTACTGTGTTTTAGACACCGAGGATGAGGCCTCAACAAGGTAACTCCTTTGTGATTATTTCTCCAAATCTCTTCATATATAGCTTTAAGATGCCTTTTCACTTTGTTCTTCCATGATCCATGGTTAATGCATAAAAATGGATTTGGGTGTATGACTCCTAAATTCTCCATATCAATTTGCTTGTCTGGTAAATCAAACGATTTTTCTAAAACACAATGGTCACATTTTTTACAAGATATTCGATTTTCCAGTAGTTAGATTTGTACAAATATGTCAGCGAGTTTGCGACTTTCAGAAAAAATAGAAGGAAACACACCAGATATCTATATCGCGTCCATCATAAATAATGTACATATTTCTAGGTAGATCACAATGCACTCGGAGCTTACCATGATAGGGGACTAGCTCTCACAAGTGTGTGTGGACATGACTGATGTCGTTACCTAGAAAATAACTTTGTACCAAATATCGCATGTAAATGATTCAAAGTCAGTCATGCTCCCTTTGGGTCCATTTTCCTGGGTAGTGATACATTGCAAATATATCTATATTTTTTGATGTTTCATGCTTTGTTTTATCCACTTTCTTGTGTTTTGTTCCAACTTTGGAGTACTTTTCATATGATTTCTTGGACTAACCTATTAACAAGAGCCACAGTGTCAGCTGCCTGTTTTCTGCTGTTTTTGGTTCCAGGAAAGTCAGAAAATGAATATTCTCGGAATTGGACGGGACAAAAGCCAAAGTGCCTATTTTTCCGGAAGGGATCAAGTGCCAGAATACGAGACGGAGAGGGGCCAGGGGCTGGCCACACCACCTGGCCGCGTGGCCAGGCTTGGCCCGCGCCAGGGGGTGGTCTGGCCGACCCCAGCACCCCCTCGGCCTCTCCTTCCGCCTATAAGTTGCCCTCGGGACGAAAACCCTAGGTACCCGATCAAAAATCCACGAAAGAGTCTGTAGCCACCGGCATCTCCATCCCTAGATCGGGAGGGATCTGAAGCTCTTCCCGGCACCCTGCCGGAGAGGGGAATTCACCCTGGAGGCCTTCTTCATCACCATGCAAGCCTCCGGTGTGATGCGTGAGTAGTTCATCCTTGGACTACGGATCCATGTAGTAGCTAGATGGCTGGTTTCTCCTCCTTTGTGCTTTCATGTTTAGATCTTGTGAGCTCCGTTCATGATCAAGATCATCTATTTGTAATCCATACATGTTAGTGTTTGCGGGGATCCGATGGATATTGAGATGCTATTTCAGATTGATTATTGATTCTATCATGTCTTTGTTATTTGAGACCTTGCATGCTTTCCGTTGTTAGTAGCTATCTTGGCCAAGTAGATGCTAGCAACTCCAAGAGTTAGTATTTATGCTCGATAGTGGGTTCATGTCTCTGTAACTGGGAAGTGATGAAATCTCTAAGGTACTAGATGTGTTGTTGCTACTAGGAGAAAACAACGATCCTTTGTTCATAGAAAATTGTATTGTTTACCTTACACGCAGTTCAGAAGCAATAATCTGCTGCTTGCAACTTAATACCGAGGGGTTCGGATGATAACCTGAAGGTGGATTATTAGTCATAGATGCAGTTGGATGGAGGTCTATGTATTATGTTGTATTGCCCAATCAAGTCTCAAAGGAGTCAAGATGATTAGTATATGCATGTATTGCTTTCTCGGTGTTTGTCAGTTGCCCCGCTGTAATTTGTTCACCCATCATGTTATCTATCTAAGGAGAGCCACCTCTAGTGAACTATGGATCCCGGTCCTTTTACTTTACATACAATCTACAATCTGTTTTTGCTTTGTGTTTACTTTCTGCAAACTATTACTTCTTTCCATTCGATACGTTTAATCCTTTGTTTTCCACAAAACATGGTGAGATTGACAACCTCATCGCAAGTTGGGGACAAAGTTCTGTGGTTGTGTTGTGCAGGTCTCCATGTTGCTACTAGCACCGGTAGTGCGCCCTGCCAAAGCTCAGCTAGTAACACCTTTGGGGTGTTTCCTTGCTCCTACTGGTTCGATTAAACCTTGGTTTCATAACTGAGGGAAACTTGCTACTGTGCTCATCATACCTTCCTCTTGGGGTTCCCAACGAGCTCTACATCAACCACGAGCCATCAACACTTTTCTGGGCGCCGTGCACTGAGCCATCAAGCATTTTTCTGGCGCCGTTGCCGGGGAGTCAAGGACATCTTCACAAGGGGAGTCCCTCATAACCAATCTCTTTACTTTGTTGTTTTTGTTTTGCTTAGTTTTCTTTTTGCTTTGTTTGCTTGTTTTGTTCTTCAAAAAACACAAAAAAAATAGTTTTGCTAGTTTGCTTTCTTATTTGAAAACCCAAAAAATGACTACCCTTGAAAACACTAAGTTGTGTGACTTCACTAGCACCAACAACAAGGATTTTATGAGCACACATATTGCTCCACCTGTGGCTGAAAATACTTTCTTTGAGATAAAACCTGCTTTGCTCAATCTTGTTATGAGAGAACAATTTTCTGGTATTGGTAATGAAGATGCTGCTTCCCATCTAAATAACTTTGTTGAACTTGGTAAGATGCAAAAGCATAGGGATATAGATGGTGATATTATTAAGCTGAAATTGTTTCCTTTATCTTTGAGAGGAAAAGCTAAAGAATGGTTGAATTCCTTAACTAGGAATAGTGTTGATTCTTGGACTAAGTGCAAAAATGCTTTTATTGGAAAATACTATCCTCCTGCTAAGATTATATCCATGAGAAGTGAAATAATGAAGTTTAAACAACTTGATAATGAGCATGTTGCTCAAGCTTGGGAAAGAATGAAATCTTTGGTAAAGAATTGTCCCACTCATGGACTGACTGCTTGGATGATCATCCAAACTTTTTATGCAGGATTGAACTATTCTTCAAGGAACCTATTGGATTCAGCTGCTGGAGGTACCTTTATGACCATCACTTTGGGTGCTGCAACAAAACTATTGGATAATGTGATGGTTAATTATTCTGAATGGCATACTTAGAGAGCTCCACAAGGTAAGAAGGTAAATTCTGTTGAAGAAACCTCCTCCTTGAGTGATAAAATTGATATTATTATGTCAATGCTTGTTAATGGGAAAGCCCATATTGATCCAAATAATGTTCCTTTAGCCTCTTTGGTTGCTCAAGAAGAGCAAATTGATGTGAACTTCATAAGAAATAACAATTTTGGCAACAATGCTTATGGTAGCAATGCTTATAGGAACAATTTTGGTAACAACAATTATAAGCCATATCCTCCCAACAATGGTAATGCTTATGGAAATTCTTACAACAATAATAAGAGTGCTCCCTCTGAACTTGAAGTTATGCTTAAAGAGTTTATTAGTAAACAAATTGCTTTCAATAAAACTATTGAGGAAAAACTCTCTAATGCTGAAAGAAATATATCATCTTTGTCTGAAGCTCAATCTTCATTGATTAATAAAATGGCTTCTAAACCTGAAACTAACGAGAATCCCTTTGCAGCTACTAATGCCATACAAGTAAGAATTGATGAAAATGTTAGACTATTAGCTGAATTACATGCTAAGTGGGAAAGAGAAGATGAAATTGCTAGAAACATTAGTGTTTCTACTATTACCACCACTAGTGTTGAGGCCAGTAATAGTTCTACTACTTTAGATGATAAAGTTGATTTTGATCTTGATGGTTGCAATATCTCTGAAGTTATTAAGTTCCTACAAAATCTTGCTAAAAGTCCTAATGCTAGTGCTATGAACATGGCTTTTACAAAACACATTACTGATGCTCTCATAAAGATTAAAGAAGAAAAGATGAAACATAAAGCTTCTATTCCTATAAAACAAGAAGATGGTGGGGAACCCATCATTAATATGAAAGTGAATGACTTTGATTTCAAAGCTTTGTGTGATCTTGATAGTAGTGTTTCTATTATGCCTATAAGGATTTATGATATGCTTGATTTGCCTCCTCTTGAAGATTGTTATTTGAATGTCCCACTTGATGCTAATGCTAAAAAGAAACTCATGGGGAGTCTTAATGATGTTCTTATTATGGTTAACGATTCCTATGTCCCTGTTGATTTCTATGTTTTGGATGTTGAATACAATGCTTCTTGTCCTATTACTTTGGGAAGACCTTTTCTTAGAACTGTTGGTGCCATCATTGATATGAAAGAAGGCACCATTAAATATCAACTCCCACTCAAGAAAGGTATAGAACACTTCCCTAAAAAGAGAGAAAAGATTTCTTTTGCTTCTCCTATGAAAACAAAATTTGGTCTTAATGCTTCTTCATTTGAGAACACTTGATTCTTTCTTTGGTTTTTATGCCTAACTTAAAGGCGTTAAAGAAAAGTACTTGTTGGGAGATAACCCAAGAGTTTTAGATGAGTCTTGGAAGTTATTACCTCTGTAATAACCGCTCCTTATCCTTTTTATTTGCTTTTTGTGCCAAGAGTCTAATGAGAGTGAAGTAATGATTGGGAAAGTTGTTGTCCCGAAACATATTTCTATGCTTCACCGTAAAAATTCCTGAGAGAGTTCTGTACGTTGGATTGAGCTGTAATTTTTTGTTCTTCTGCCCCCGGTTGTTATCTAACTTTTGTTAGTTTTGTTCTTCTGCCCCCGGTTGTTATCTAACTTTCGTTAGTTCAACACTTTTTGATTTGAGCAACAGAAGGTGTTCGAAAAAATTCGTCTTTACCTGCTGGTCTGTTTTGACAGATTTCTGCCATTTTCTGCATTTGCTTCTTGTGGGTTCCTTTTTGAGTTCTTTTGGGGAATTGAGCTTTTTGAGGGAAGTGCTACAGTAGATAGTGTTCTAATGGAAGTTTATTTGGTGTTATAACTGAACCTTGAGACTTATTTATCTTAAGTGCACTAATGTTGCTAATGAGATTGTGTGAAGTTTTGTATGAAGGAAAAATTTCAGGTGTATGGAAGGAATGAGTAATGAGATGAAGGATGGACTAAAGCTCAAGCTTGGGGATGCCACGCGTGTCACCCCAAGAAATATCCAGAAGTGCAAGCGTCAAAGTTTGGAGATGCCCAAGGCATCCCCTTCTTCATCAATAAAAATTCCACGTTTTTTCCAAACGCTTCATTTTTATTGTTTCATGCACAGTTGTGTTTTTCTTGGAGCGTCTTACTTTTTGTTTTCGTTTTGGTTTTTAGTTTGCTTGGTTTGTTTAGTTTTATGAATAAGTTGGTTGGACCCCCTCTTTCATACATTGGTTTGCAAATAGTTGGGTTTGGTTTGGAAAAGAGTAGGAAAGTTCATGCTTATGTGGTAAAAAGAGCTTGTTTTTGACTGTGGCTATGCTTTGTCATGCCATGCTTGATATTGTTTTGGCTTTATTCTTAGTATTCTTTGCTGTAGCATGACTTGTTATAAACAATTGAGATTGCTTAATGTGCCTTGGATGAATCATGCGTTGTTTTAGCATATTAAAGCATAGTATAGTGGTATTCTCCTTTGATGGTTTATTTGGGTTGACTTGGCGCATGCTCACACCATGTTATGACTTTCACAAGTCACCATAGACTTGATGATCCTTTAGTTTTCAACTTGTAGTATCACTTTATGCTTTGATCAATGATGTTTTATTGCTCTGCATGATTATGGCCATTATTGCTCCCTTAGTTTGTCGCTCCCAGTCTTTTGCTAGCCTCCACAACCAAGTATGAGTTCCACTCATGCATCCAACTCCCTAAACCAAGTTTTTCCAAAGAGTCCACCATACCTACCTACTAGCTTATGCTATTCCAAGTATATTCATGCTTTTGTCTACCTTTCACTTGTTATGAGAAAACTAGTGATTAAAGCTCTCACGAACTTGATGGCACACTTTACTTTATTGCCTCTAATAAACTTGAACCATTGGGTCCTTCTTTGTTGCGTATATGCTTGCGCTTTATAAGTTGAAGTTAGCAGAACCATGTTTCATGGGGAACGCTTTCAACATTACACTTGTACTTTGTACCCCGTTGATATTATGTTCTTTTGCTTACGGATCCCGGCGGTGTGAAATAAAAGTGGAACTTGTAAGATCATGGAGTTTGTATGTGTGTTAGAGAAACGCCTGGGCCGCTAGCCTAAGCCATGCCTAATCATGGTGGAAACTTGCAGCATCACCATAATGAGCACTCTATGAAGCATCCTCAATAAAAACCTATGCAAATAGCAAATAAAAAGATCGCTGAGATGCTCATTGTCTGCTTGCCTTGTCATTTTGATTATGGGAAAGCTCCCGTATCATGTGCAAGGGGTACCCGTTGGCGGTTCTTAATGATACACATATGAAGGGAATATGCCCGAGAGGCAATAATAAAGTGGTTATTATCTTATTCCATGTTTATGATAAATGTTTATTTTACATGCTAGAATTGTATTGATCGGAAACATCAATACATGTGTGTTTAATAAACAAAAAGGGTTCCTAGTTATGCCTCTCTTATAGACTAGCTTGTTGATTAACAAGATGATCAAGGTTTCCTGATCATGGACATTGGATGTTGTTAATAACAAGGTCACACCATTGGTGGAATGATGTGATGAACATTCATCCGAAGTATAGCATTACGATCAAATTCATTATGTTTATATTGCTATAACATCATACGAAGTAATCTTTATCCTTAGACCATGAGATCATGTTAATTGCTAACACCGGAAGAGTATCTTGATAACATCAAACGTCACACCGTAACAGGGTGACTATAAAGGTGGGTTCAGTGCTACGAAGGTGTTATGTTGAGGCTCATGGATCAAGATTGGGATTTGTCCATCCCGATGACGGATAGATATACTCTGGGCCCTCTCGGTGATATCACATTGAAATAGCTTGCAAGCAAGTGATGTGATCACTAGAATGTTATATCATGGGAACGAGAAAAGAGTGCATGTCGGTAACGAGATAAAACTAGGTATGGAGATACCGATGATCGAATCTCGGACATGTAATATATCGCGGGACAAAGGGATTTAGTTACTAGCGTTAAAGGTTCTCATGATCACAGAAGTCATCGTTGAATGTGTAGGAGTCAGTATGGATCTCCAGGTCCCGCTGCTGATTATTGATCGGAGAGGGGTCTCGATCATGTCTGCATTATTCAAGAACCGTAGGGTGACACACTTAAGGTATACCGACACCATTTGGAGCAAATATATTTCAGATAAAGATTTAAGAAAGCGCTGGAATTATTTCAATAGACACCGAAACTGTTTCGGGAGAAATTGCTGAAATTGGTTCTGCATGTAATATTGAAATGTTGCAGGGGGTTTTATGTGAATGTTTGTTAATTAAAGTAATTAACAAAATTATGAATAAAAATAATAAAAGAGTTTTATTAAATGAGAGAGCATTAAATTTGGAGAAATTTAATGCATTTAAAGTGGAGACTTTAAAAGAGAATGTGAAGGGGCATTTTAATGTGGAGGGGTTACCACCACATGAATGGAGGAGGTGAAGGGTCACCCCCTCCATGTGCTGGCCATGAAGGAGGGGCACCCCCCTCCTCCTATAAAAGGCCACCCCCTCCTCACTTCTCACACACACCTCCTTGTGAAGGATCTCTCTCCCCCTCTAGTATTATTCCCCCATGGTCTCGGATTAGCGAGATACATGTTCCCAGTGGCTTTATATGGAAAGGAGTTGCTGCTTCCGCTGCTTTCTTTGGAGCGAGGATGGAGGTTGTCAGGTGCACGGACGTGTGTGCGATCACGGATGCACGCTGCTTGCAGTGCTGGACTTGGTGGTGCTTGAGCTGGATCGATGGACGGTCTGGAGCCGGACCTGCTGGACTTCATCACGATCTTGAGATCGGCAAGTGTACGATTACATCAACCACGAGTTCCTACTCGTTAACAAAGCTCGTTGTCTACGAGGGTAAGTTCTCGTTTGCACCCGTTCCTTTGTACCTAGTAGATAGATCTTGGCGTGTAGTTCACACCGTAGGAAATTTTTTGTTTTCTATGTTGCGGACCCAACAACATATACTTACAATGACAAGAGCTTAATCGTGATTGAAGTTGAGTAGCATGAGGATCGGTCTTTGTAAGTAAGGGGCATGAGATTTCGGTTTATAACTTGTCAAGCATATCCTCTTAGTTGTGTCACTTTAACCTTAATCACCTTCAAGATGCTTATGATAGGGGCAATGAGAGCTGAAAACTACAAGTACCATAATTTTTGGAAGCTCTTTATGAGACTTGAATCCCTACTTCCTTTTACAAAAGGCCTTTCTTCCACCATTATATTGAGTCTCCACCTTTTACCTTTATGCACCTACTTTGAGAGCATAGTGGCCATTCTTAGTTCTATGTGCATTGTCCCAAGACTAGTTGATTGATGCATAACTTGATATTGCTTGTTTGAAACTATTGTATCTAGTCACTCTTATGAACTTTGAAGGTGTCCCATGCATTTATATTTGCTACTCTATTGAGGGACAAGCTGAATACTATTATGCTATGTTTTCTTTATGTGAAACAAACAAACGTCTTGCAAAGCATGTTATTCATGAATCTTTTGTTTGTGCCTTTTCATGTTGCATCATAGTTTCTTTGCTTATTGCTAGAACTTTGTCTTTCATGTTATGATTGAAGTACTTTGATCCCAGCTTTGATGTTTTGCAAATACTTTGATCAAGTCTTTGATGGTGCATGTCACCTCAAAAATTATTCTTTGTTTTTATCACTTACCTACTCGAGGAATGACGGGGAGTTAAGCTTGGGGATGTTGATACATTGCAAATGTATCTATAATTTTTGATGTTCCATGCTTGGTTTTATCCACTTTCTTGTGTTTTGTTCCAACTTTGGAGTACATTTCATATGATTTCTTGGACTAACCTATTAACAAGAGCCACAGTGCCAGCTGCCTGTTTTCTGTTGTTTTTGGTTCCAGGAAAGTCAGAAAATGAATATTCTCGGAATTGGATGGGACAAAAGCCAAAGTGCCTATTTTTCCGGAAGGGACCAAGTGCCAGAATACGAGACGGAGAGGGGCTAGGGGCCGGCCACACCACCTGGCCGTGCGGCCAGGCTTGGCTCGCGCTAGGGGTGGTCTGGCCCACCCCAGCACCCCCTCGGCCTCTCCTTCCGCCTATAAGTTGCCCTCGGGACGAAAACCCTAGGTACCCGATCAAAAATCCATGAAAGAGTCTGTAGCCACCGTCATCTCCATCCCTAGATCGGGAGGGATCTGAAGCTCTTCCCGGCACCCTACCGGAGAGGGGAATTCACCCTGGAGACCTTCTTCATCACCATGCAAGCCTCTGGTGTGATGCGTGAGTAGTTCATCCTTGGACTACGGATCCATGTAGTAGCTAGACGACTGGTTTCTCCTCCTTTGTGCTTTCATGTTTAGATCTTGTGAGCTCCGTTCATGATCAAGATCATCTATTTGTAATCCATACATGTTGTGTTTGCGGGGATCCGATGGATATTGAGATGCTATTTCAGATTGATTATTGATTCTATCATGTCTTTGTTATTTGAGATCTTGCATGCTTTCCGTTGTTAGTAGCTATCTTGGCCAAGTAGATGCTAGCAACTCCAAGAGTTAGTATTTATGCTCGATAGTGGGTTCATGCCTCCGTAATCTGGGAAGTGACAAATCTCTAAGGTACTAGATGTCTTTGTTGCTACTAGGGAGAAAACAACGATCCTTTGTTCATAGAACAATTGTATTGTTTACCTTACACGCAGTTTGTAAAGCAATAATCTGTTGCTTGCAACTTAATACTGGAGGGGGTTCGGATGATAACCTGAAGGTGGATTATTAGTCATAGATGCAGTTGGATGGCGGTTTATGTATTATGTTGTATTTCCCAATCAAGTCTCAAAGGAGTCAAGATGATTAGTATATGCATGTATTGCTTTCTCGGTGTTTGTCAATTGCCCCGCTGTAATTTGTTCACCCAGCATGTTATCTATCTAAGGAGAGCCACCTGTAGTGAACTATGGATCCCGGTCCTTTTACTTTACATACAATCTACAATCTATTTCTGCTTTGTGTTTACTTTCTGCAAACTATTACTTCTTTCCATTCGATACGTTTAATCCTTTGTTTTCCACAAAACATGGTGAGATTGATAACCTCATCGCAAGTTGGGGATAAAGTTCTGTGGTTGTGTTGTGCAGGTCTCCACTTTGTTACTAGCACCGGTAGTGCCCCCTGCCAAAGCTCAGCTAGTAACACCTTTGGGGTGTTTCCTTGCTCCTACTGGTTCGATTAAACCTTGGTTTCATAACTGAGGGAAACTTGCTGTTGTGCTCATCATACCTTCCTCTTGGGGTTCCCAACAAGCTCTACATCAACCACGAGCCATCAACACTTTTCTGGGCGCCGTGCACTGAGCCATCAGGTAGTCACGCCCCATTTGGATCCATTCGTCTGTCTAGTAACTCTAGAAGTTTTGGTGAAGTCCCATAGCCTACTTTGTCGTAGAAACATGGTAGATTTATCATACATAGAATTTTACATCTCTCTGTTCCTTGAATTCCATGCTCCTTGTTGAGCTTGAATCTAGGTCAAAAATCTCTTGCTCCTCATTGGCATTGATTCTTTGAAGGACTTGTGATAAGTTGAGCATCTTGAAACCTGGCCTCTTGGTAATGAGGGTGCAGAAGATGTCACAGTTATCATCAATGTCCAAGAGTTGCTTGTTCACATTAAAGTGATCACCACGTATTTGGTGCCAAGCCTTTGGATCTCATTACTGAGAGTACCCAACATGAAGTAGATACTTTGAACTATTTTGACCTTCTTAGATTTGAAGCTCTCAAGCTTGCTTCTTAGTGCATCAACCTCGACTCCTTGAAATAGTCGCTTCCTTGGTAGACTTCTTATAGTGTCTTGATCTTCTTTGTATTACCAACATTATTGATGTGATTGTATTCATCGTTGTTGGGGTATCTAAGTAGCACATCACAAGCATCTGAGTTGAGATGCCTTCTTGTTTTTTACCCATTAATAATAGTTACTTTTGTGAACAATGTTGAATTGATGCATGAGTCCTAAATACGTACCTGATGCATGTAAAATGCATACATGAACTTTGTAGTTTGTTGCTATGAATTCCCACATATTTGCTACATATAAGATGTTATATTCATGTTTTACATTGATTTATGGGGATTTATCAATGATCCCCTTTATTTTGTTTATAACTCTACGGGACAGGAATCTTGTTTTGTGTATTTTTGCCTTTCAGAGACCTAAACAAAGTCAAATGGAGATGGGCTTTCGGGAAAATCATGCACTGAATTTTAACAATCCTAACATGTTTATCGAGATGTCTATTTGCATATCCTAGATCATCGAAAACTTCCGTCATTTCCATAATATCTTTTTCATGGAGTTCAAGATGTTTATTATAACTATAATAGAATTGAGCTTATTGATGCATACATCGTTGAAGACTTTTATCCATCTCATATTTTTCTACTAAAGCTTGATGAAAGAGCATTTATGCCCTTCCTATTATCTTGATGTTTGTTGACAACACTTGGATAGGTTTAATCTGCTGCTAAATGTTTCAGGAGATATCAGCTACTCTCATGTATTTTGCACTAAAGGAAAATTGCTCCCCAGGATCATGTCTATCTAGGAATCAAGTCCCAGCCGGACTGTCCGACTGATCTACGCCTGAGTGTCCGCACCCGGCCGGACGGCAGGCTAGATCCGGCCAGACTATCCGGCCTTGGGAAGTGGGCGACTTCGTCGGACATTCATAACATCATATCGGGCACTTCCCGGACCCTATCCGGACACTAGCCGGAAAATTTGCCAGGCCGGAGTGTCCGGTCGGTTTCACAAGGAGTGTCCGGCGGTGCCGAACTATCTGGCTGATGTTGGTCGGACTGTCCGGCGTAAGTAACTCCCAATGGCTCTAATTCCAGGGGGCCTATATAAAGGCCCCTTCTTCTACCTTGGGAGCTGCTCGTCCACCTCAAGAACTCCAGCACCATTTGAGCCACCAAATTCACAAGATCTCTTCACTCAACCATCCAAAGTCATTGATCTTTGGAGAATCGAAGGAGGAGGCCTTGATCTAAATCTTCACCAAGAGAGATCTTCATTTCCCCCTCATTCACTTGAGGGCCCCTTGCTCTAGTGTTTCTTTGGAAACCCTAGCTTGTGATTTGGTTCTTACTAGCTTGTCTTTGATTGTTTGACAGCTAGCTTGTATTCGGGAGCCTCCAATTAGGTTGTGGATGTGTGCCTCGAACTTGTTGTAAAGGTGCCAGTTTCCACCTCGAAGGTTGTCGTATAGTGGAAGAGGTGAATCGAACCTGTTGGGGTGAGGTTCATCGGAGAACAAGGAAGGCCTCTCGTGGCGTTGGTGGTTTGAAACCACCTCCTCTCCAAACGTAGACGTACTTCCCCTCAGAAGGAAGGAACTACGTGAAGCAAATCCATGTGTCTCCGCGTGCTCCACTTTGGTTACTTCTATCCTTTACTGCACTTTACTTATCTAGTTCTTGCTTGGTTTATGTGCTAGATTGACATATAGGTAAATTCACCATAGTTGCATAATCTAGAGAATTTACCTTTTGTGTCAAACCCTAAATTTAAAATGAGTAAAATTTGAAGTAGCACCTATTCACCCCCCCTCTAGGTGCCCATACGATCCTTCCAATTGGTATCAGAGCCCCGTCTCTTTATTCGGGATTAACCGCCTAAGAGATTATGGGCAACTCAAGAGATTAGGGAGGGAGTGAAGCTAGCAACTCGGTGACCATGGTAGATCTCAAGAATTTGGAACAAGCTTGAGCTCTACCTTAGGCAATGAAATCCAATAGTTGTGTCAAATTGTTGAGCAACTTGTTATGAATAAGCCAACCTCACCTCCTCCCTCTCAAGAGGAAACACCACCCAACCCAAAGGCAAATGCTCCGGATAAGCCTATAGGTGAAGGGCGGGGGATGAACATAATTCCACTGACTCCACCACCAAAAGGGGTGGTGGGAAGGAAGAGCACCATGCGGTTCTCGGATGGTACTCTCATGACCCTCCAATCCCTCATACACATATAAATAATAGAGGTGACCCACCTAAGTTAGCTGCACATACCTTTGCTCAATGGCAAGTTTTAATGAAATCTCATGTGCGCAGCTCTTGCATTGATTTGTGGAATATTATTGAAGCGGGACTCAAGATTGAGGATCCAACCAACTTGACTAGAAGAGAAGTGGTCAATAGCCAACTCAATGCGACTGACTTGCACATGATCCAACTTGGAGTGGGACTAAATGATTTTCCCCGCATTGAGCACTACAATACCGCCAAGGAAGCTTGGGATGCTCTCATTGACTTGTTTGTTGGCAATGAGAGCATGAGAAGAAATAGGTATGATTCCTTAAGCAATGAGGCTGAAGGATTCTTTATGAAGGATGGTGAGGATCATGAAGACATGTATCGAAGACTCAAATCCATAGCCACCTCCTTCAGGAATGTTGGTGCCTCTCAGATTGATGATGCTTGGATCAATAGGAAGTATGTGAGTGCTCTCATGCCTTTCGTGCCCACTGACTTGAAGAGTCTCTAAGGAAGACACAACTACCATATCATGACCTCCAATGAAGTTATGCAAGAGATGGCCACTTTCAAGGTTGCTGCCAAGAATGCCAAAGACGCCCGTGCCCGTGCCATTGGAATGAGTAGTGGTGTCAATCTTGCCTTGAAGGCCAAGGTTGTGGAGTATGATGAAGATGAAGGGAGTGATGAGGGACTTTCAGTGAGCCACCCTGAAGATTTCAAGGTCTCTCATGGTGAATACATGTCCTTCTATGCAAGAAACTTTTGGAAAGACCCCGCCAAGGCCAAGATGGAGATGCAACGAAGAAGCAACCCCAATGGGAGAAGATACAATGGGTCTAAGTTGAGAACTTGCTTCAATTATGGTGACCTCTATCACTTTGTTGCCGGTTGTCCCTATGAGAAGAGAGAAGATCATGGGGTAAACATGTGTTGAAGAAGACCTCCAAAGCTCCTTACAAGAAACCTTTCATCAAAAGGAATTCCACCAGCAAGAAGTCGGGTGAAATTGTTTTGATAACACAAGAAGAATTCTCCTCCGACAATGATGATGAGGAAGATGAAGAAGAGGAAACATCAAGTGGTGTGGCGGCTCTTGCCACTACTTCTACACCGACATTCTCACTCTTCGACTCTCCAAATGAGAATATCTCCAACAAGAACGTTACTTGCCTTATGGCAAGAGGAACGGAGGTATTATCATCATCACACCCCACCTCCTTAGTTGATGAATTTGATGATGAGTTATCCCTTGAGGTCAAAAAGGAATTAGTTGATTTTGATGTGTTTATGAACTTGCAAGGGGAGCACAAAAGACATTTTGTGGACCTCCTAAATCAACTTGCACACACACAAGAGCTCCTAGATGAGAGATGTAAATTAGGAAGAGAGCACATGATTGAGGTAGAAGCTCTAAATAATGCTCTAGAAGAAGAACAAGAGACTAGGATGTCTCTTGAAACTAAACTTGAAGGGATTAATGAAGCAAATGATCTCATTATTACTAAACTCATCAAGGAACGTGACCATGCTACTGCTAAATATAAAAAGGCTAAAAAGGACAAGATTGAGTTTGGTGTTGTTCATGAAAAACTTGTCGAGGACTTTAGGATGCTTAACAAGGATCACAAGGCCTTGGAGAGTGAACTCTTGTTACTCACAAAGTCTTGTGAAAAGCTTCAAACTCAATTGACCAATATTCCTTCACCTAGTACTTTCATTCCTTCTAGTTGTACAAATATACTTGAAGAAAATGCTAGGTTGAAGGGGGAGCTAGCTAAGTCCACCTTTCCCAAGGGAAACAAGTAAATTGATGACCTCTTGAGTAAGCAGAGGTCAAATAGTGAGAAAGGGGGCATTGGCTTCGTCTCTAAAGGCAAGAAGAAGAATAATAAGAAGAAGAACAAGAAGAACAAGAAGAAGGCCAAGCCTGCACAAGAAAAGGACAAGGTCATCCCGCAAAAAAGGACAAGGTCATTGTGGGTAGTAAGACCACGAATGGCAAAACTATGTCTCGTGATGACTTTGCGGGAAGTTCTAACCCTCACTATGTATTGATGCGTGATTATTGTGGTGATGTATATGCACAATATGTTGGCCCATTTGATGGTTATATTGCTTGGTCTATTTGGGTTCCCAAGACCCTTGTTGCTAACAAAAGAGGACCCATTGAAAAATGGGTACCTAAAAACTAGTTTGATCTTTTGTAGGCCTATGCTTCCGGAAGGTCAAAATGGGTGCTTGATAGTGGATGCACAAGTCATATGACCGGAAGTGCATCTAGTGTCAGGGAGTTGAGACCAAATGTTGATCAAATATCCGTGACATATGCCGACAAGTCAAAGCCTAAGGTAATGGGTTTCGACAGAGTTGTGGTTGCACACTATATCACTCTCGTGGATGTCATGCTTGTTGAGACCCTTGGCTATAATTTACTTTCAGTTTGTTCTCTTGGAAAGATGGGTTTTGCCGTCGTTATTGATAATGATATTGTGATCCTCATGTGGAGCAAGTCTCTAAAGGTCGCTTTCGTTGGGACATCAAAAATGACTTGTATGTGGTGGACTTTTTGGGAAAATCACTACAAGTGCGATGTGCCTATTTGGAAAGGCCGATGTGGGTTGTTTATGGCATCGCCGTCTAGCCCATGTCAACATGAGAACTTTGCAAAGCCTCCACAAGGATGGTCATATTGTTGGACTAAAAGAAATTTTTTGCTTTGCTAAAGATCGTGTTTGCAGGGCATGTGTAGAAGGAAAGATGCATGATTCTACCCACAAGCCAAAGAACTACATCAAGTCCAAGAGGATCTTGGAGCTCCTCCATGTGGATATCTTTGGTCCTCCATCTCATGCAAGCCTTGGTGGGAAGAAATATTGCTTGGTGATTGTTGATGACTACTCAAGATACACTTGGGTATACTTATTCAAGCCGAAAAGTGAGACCCAAGAAAACTTAATTGACTTCATCAACATGGCTCAACGTCAACACAATGTCCCTGTGTTAACAATAAGAAGTGACAACGGTATCGAGTTCAAGAACTACACATTGAATGGGTTTCTTAGTGATGAGGGAATAAAACATCAATATTCCGCTGCATATACCCCTCAACAAAATGGTGTAGCTGAGAGGAAGAACTGAACTCTTATTGATATGGCAAGGACCATGTTGGCGGAGTTTAAATCTCCATACAATTTTTGGGCTGAAGCAATCTCCACCACATGCCATGCATCAAACCGTCTCTACCTCCATAAAGAATTGACCAAGACTCCATATGAAATTCTTATCGGTAACAAGCCCAACGTTTCATACTTCCGGGTGTTTGGTTGTAAGTGTTTCTATCGCATTAAGGGTGTTCGTTTGTCCAAATTTGATTCCAAAGCATTAGAGGGTATTTTTGTTGGTTATGGTCTCGAATCCCACACTTATAGAGTCTATGACAAACTCTCCGGAGTTGTCATAGAATCTTGTAGTGTGGTTTTTGAAGAATATGATGGTCCCCAAGGGGGGCGTGTTGATGTCTGTGATGTAGATTATGAAATGCCTCAGGATGCCATAGGAAGAATGGGTGCAGGATTCATCTGCCCTGTTGAGGAACCCCTTATGGCGGATCGAGAAGAACTATGCTCTACTCAAGTGGAGCCGTCATCTTCACAACATCAACAAGCTTCTATCGAAGAGGACAATGACCCAAGCCAAAGACAAGTTGTGGACCCTCAACCAGATGATCAGGAAGAAACCTCTAGCCAGGAGGTTCTTGTGTCTCCATTTTCCAAAATTTCCAGCGGTGCTAAGTCTATTACGCAAGGAAGATCTGTAGAAACTGCCATAAGGCAAGCCCAACGTCTGTCTAGAAGTATGCTTGATCAAGACCAAGGTCAATCTTTGCCTCTTGAAGAAGAGAATGATTCCAATGATGATCAAGGTCAAGTTAATGGTCGAGACGAGGAACAAAATGATGAAGTGATCCCCACAAGAAACAACAAGGAGATCGAAACTCGTCGCCAAGCTAGAATGGATAGAATATTGGAATTGAGAGACCACACTCTTGAGAATGTGGTAGGAGATCTAAGAAGAGGGATATCCACTCGAGCTCAACTGAAGAACTTTGGTGAGCACCAAGCACACATCTCCGTGGTGGAACCAAAGAAAGTTTGGGAAGCTCTTGAAGATTCGGATTGGTTGGATGCAATGCACAAAGAGCTCAACAACTTTGAGAGAAACAAAGTATGGAAGTTAGTTGAAAAGCCAAAAGATTGCCACAATGTTATAGGCACCAAGTGGATATTCAAGAACAAGCAAGATGAGCATGGAATTGTTGTGAGGAACAAGGCAATATTGGTTGCACAAGGGTTCTCTCAAATTGAAGGCATTGACTATGGAGAGACATATGCACCCGTGGCTCACCTTGAGTCCATATGTATCCTTCTTGCTTATGCGGCACATCATAACTTTAAATTACAACAAATGGATGTAGAAAGTGCATTTCTTAATGGTCCATTACATGAGTTGGTATACATAAAGCACCCCCCGGGATTTGAGGATCCCAAGTTCCCAAACCACGTCTATAAACTTGATAAGGTGCTCTATGGACTCAAACAAGCCCGACGCACGTGGTATGAGCACCTTAGAGAATTGTTGTTAGACCGTGGGTTTGAGGTTGGGAAAATTGATTCCACTCTTTTTACTAAGAAGGTCAATGGGGGGCTTTTTGTATGCCAAATATATGTTGATGATATTATCTTTGGCTCATCTAACAAAGCTTTTAATGATGAATTCTCAGAGCTTATGACTAATAGGTTCCGGATGTCTATGATGGGAGAATTGAGGGTATTGCTTGGCTCTAAGATCAAGCAAGTAAGAGGAGGGACATTCTTCAACCAAGCCAAGTATACTCAAGAGATTCAACATGAAAGATCTAAATGGACCTCCCACTCCCATGGCAACAAAGACCCATCTTGAACTAAACCCAAATGGTAAAGATGTGGATCAAAAGGTATACCAGTCCATGATTGGTTCTTTGCATTACCTTTGTGCATCTATACCCGATATTGTGTTGAGTGTAGGAGTGTGTGCAAGATATCAAGCGGCTCCTAAAGAAAGCAATTTGATGGCGGTCAAGAGAATCTTTCGATATTTGGTTCATACCCCAAACTATGGTATTTGGTATCCTAGGGGCTCAACTTTCTCTCTTTGTGGATACACGGATTCATATTGGGCTGGTGGCAAGGATGATAGAAAAACAACCTCTGGGGCTTGCCAATTCCTTGGGAGGTTGATACGTTGCTAACGTATCCATAATTTTATGTTCCATGCTTGGTTTTATCTACTTTCTTATGTTTTGTCCACACTTTGGAGTACTTTTCATATGATTTCTTGGACTAACCTATTAACAAGAGCCACAATGCCAACTGCCTGTTTTCTGCTGTTTTTGGTTTGAGGAAATTCAGAAAATGAATATTCTCGGAATTGGACGAGACAAAAGCCAAAGTCAGTTTTTCACCGAGGGACACCAGGAGCCAGAATATGAGACGGAGAGGGGTTGGGGCCTGGCCACACCACCTGGCCACGCGGGCTAGGCCTGGCCACGCCAGGGGGTGGTGTGGCCAGCCCAGACACCCCCTCGGCCTCCCTCTTTGCCTATAAGTTGCCTCCTGACCTAAAAACCAAGGGGGGTCGACATTTTTCCAGAAAGAGTTCTGTGCGCCGCCATCACCAGATTTCGCAATTCAGAACCAGAAACTCTGTTCTGGCACCCTGTCGGGACGAGGAATTGTAGGAGATCATCGCCATCATCATCACCATCGCTTCTCCATCGACCATCCATGTTTCCCCCATCTATGAGTGAGTAATCCCCCGTTGTAGGCTATGGGGATGGTAGGGATTGGATGAGATCGTTCATTGTAATGGCATCGGATTGTTAGGACATGGTGCCTAGTATCTTCTATTAGTGCTTTTTAACTTTGTTGCGACTTGTTATGCTTAATGCTTGTCACTAGGGCCCGAGTGCCATGATTTCAGATCTTAAAATGTTATTGATTCATTATGATAGTATTGTTTATGGTCTTACCTGCAAGTTGTATACACATGTTGTTGTCCGGAACCAAAGGCCCGGTGATGAAATCGGATAACCGGAGGAATGGCTTTGATGTGAGGATCACATGTGTTCACGAGTGTTAATGCTTTGCTCCGGTGCTCTATTAAAAGTAGCACCTTAATTTCCGATAGTTCCTTGAGGCCCGCCAAGCAAACGGCAGGACAAAAGATGTTGTGCAAGTTCTCATTGTGAGCACGTATGACTATATATGGAACACATGCCTATGATTATTTAGTACTTGGATGCTTTATCTTATTTATCTGCAATTGCCCTGTGTTCTGATTGCTATATGAATTGTCGTGTCCATGCAACGCCCGTCCATCCATCCCTATGCCTACCGCGCCTTAATCCTACAGTTTACTACAATTCTTACTACTGTCTTTACTTTACTACTGCTATTACTTTACTATTCCTACTACAAAACTGTTGCTACTGATAAACTGCTGTGAGCAAGATTGTTTCCAGGTGCACCTGAATTGACAACTCAGTTGTTAAGGCTTATAAATATTCTTTGGCTCCCCTTGTGTCGAATCAATAAATTGGGTTTCACTTACCTCGAAAATACTTTGATACACCCCCTATACTTGTGGGTCATCAAGACTATTTTCTGGCACCATTACCGAGGAGCATAGCTTTATTTATCAAGTCCACCTGGAATCACTATTGTTCAAGCTTAGTTTATTTCCGCCTTGTTTGCTTATTTCTTTATCAAAAATACAAAAAAAATAGTTCCTACTCTAGTTGTTATTTTCGTTGGTCTGCTATTGTCTTGCTTTATCATGTTTTCTATCAATGGTTGGTTTCTTTGAAACTGAATCTTGTTGGCAAGGTGGGTTCACGGAAGAACAAAAATATTATTATACGGAACACCACTTGTCACAAAAAGGGAAACACTTATGGGAACAAATTGATAAATTGTATACCATTGCTATAAACGTGTGCTCTACTTATAATGTTACTTATTGCTTTGATAAATCTTGTTGCTGTAGGAGGTACAAACACCTCCCTTTTCAATGTGAGTATAATGATAATGTTACCATATCTTCTTATGTTAAGGGAAATTATGACTTTTATAATGTGGAACAAATTGAATAATTTATTGCTTGGAAGGGTGCATTTGAACTTGCTAGTTTGCTTGAAAATATTGATGATTCACCTTATAAATATGAGGTTTACGATATACTTAAATTTTGCTTTGATAATTACAAGGAAGAAAATGGCTATATTCTTGAATATATTAATATATGCTTTCCACAAATGGAAGAGACTAATGCCTTGCAGGATCTTATGGAAGAAGAAATTGATGAACCTGAAAGCTCATTAGATGAAAAAGAGGAGGGGAGTGATGAACAAAAGGAGGAAGAATGGATTACCTACCCATGCCTACCTTCTAATGAGAGTAACTCTTTATCCCTTACATTATTTGATTGTCCCCCATGCTTACCAAAGGAGGATGAATGTTATGCTCATGTTATATTTGACAATCCTTTATTTGTGCCTAACTTTGAGATGCATGGTACTAAAGAGTTTAGCTTAGAAATTGTTTATGATAAAGCTCGATGGTCCTATATTGAATGATCAGTCATCTTATTATAGAATTGTTAAAAGTGGGTTTGAAGGTTTTAATCCCACTATTTTTGAGCTTGATAAAAATTATGTTTTTGTAGAATATGAAAAGCATGCTTTATGTGATAGTTATATTGTTGAGTTTATTCATAAGGCTACTGAAAATTATTATGAGAGAGGAAAATATGGTTGTAGAAGTTTTCATGGTATTGAAACACCTCTCTATGTGTTGAAAGTTTTGAAGTTACTCTTGTTTTATCTTCCTATGCATGTCACTTTGTTCATTGTGAATTTATTTGCATACAAGATTCCTATGCATAGGAAGTGGGTTAGACTTAAATGTGTTTTGAATTTGCTTCTTGATACTCTCTTTTACTTCAATTCATATTCCTTATGTGAGCATCCTCTCAAACTATCATGCCTAACTTAAAGGCGTTAAAAAAAGTACTTATTGGGAGATAACCCAAAAGTTTTAGATGAGTCTTGAAAGTTATTAATTCAGTAATAACCGCTCTTTATCCTTTTTATTTGCTTTTTGTGCCAAGAGTAACCTCTAATAAGAGAGAAGTAATGATTGCAAAAGTTGTTGTCCCGAAACAGATTTCTGTGCTTCACCGTAAAAATTCGTGTAAAATCTCTATATGTCCTTTTGAGGCGCGAATTTTTGTGCTTCTGCCCCAGGTTGTTATCTAACTTTCGTTAGTTCAACGCTTTTCGATTTGAGCAAAAGAAGGTCTTAGAAAAAATTCGTCTTTATCTGATGTTCTGTTTTGACAGATTTCTGCCATTATTTGCATTTGCTTCTTGTTGGTTCCTTTTTGAGTTCTTTTGGGGAATTAATATTTTTAAGGTAAGTGCTACAGTAGCTTGTGTTTTAGTGGAAGTTTTATTGGTGTTGGAACTGAACCCAAATACTTACTATCTTGAGTGCACTAATGTTGCTAATAAAGGTTGTGTGAAGTTTTGTATGAAGGAAAAATTTCAGGTGTATGGAAGGAATGAGTAATGAGATGAAGGATGGACTAAAGCTCAAGATTGGGGATGCCACCCGTGTCACCCCAAGAAATATTCAAGAGGTACAAACGTCAAAGCTTGGGGATGCCCAAGTCATCCCCTTCTTCATCAATAAAAATTCCAGGTTTCTTCCAAACACTTCATTTTTATTGTTTCATACACAGTTGTGTTGTTCTTGGAGCATCTTATTTTTCGTTTTATTTTTGGTTTTTCGTTTGGTTTTCTTTCTTAGTTTGCTAAATAAATTGGTTGGACCTCCTATTTCATGCATTGGTTTTCAAATAGTTTGGTTTGGATTGGAAAAGAGTAGGAAAAGTTCATGCTTAAGTGGTAAAGAGAGTTTGTTTTTGACTGTGGCCTATGCTTTGTCATGCCATGCTTGATATTGTTTTGGCTTTAGGCTTAGTATTATTTGATGTAGTATGATATGTTATAAACAATTGAGATTGCTTAATGTGCCTTTGAAGAATCATGCGTTGTTTTAGCATATTAAAGCATAATATCGTGGTATTATCCTTTGATGCTTTATTTGGGTTGACTTGGCGCATGCTCACACCATGTTATGACTATTCCAAGTCACTATAGCCTTAATTATCCTTTAGTTTTCAACTTATAGTATCACTTTATGCTTTGATTAATGATGTTTTGTCGCTTTGCATGATTATGGCTATTGTTGCTCTCTTAGTTGGTCGCTCCCAGTCTTTTGCTAGCCTCCGTAACCAAGTACAAGTTCAACTCATCCATCCAACTCCTAAAACCAAGTTATTCCAAAGATTCCACCATACCTACCTATTAGCTTATGCTATTCCAAGTATATTCATGTTTTTATCTACCTTCCGAATTAAACTTGTTATGAGAAAACTAGTGATTAAAGCTCTCACGAACTTGATGGCACACTTTACTTTTCTTGCCCTTAATAAACTTGAACCATTATGTCGTCTATGTTGTATATGCTTGCACTTATATGTTGGGGATTAGCAGAACCATGATGTCATGGGGAACGCTTTCAACATTGCACTTGTACTTTGTACCTAGTTGATATCATGCTCTTTTGTCTATGGATGTCGTTGGTGTTAGATGAAAGGGGAGCTTATAAGTCCATGGAGTTATGTATGTGTGTTAGAGAAACGCCTAGGCCGCTGGTCTAATCCATGCCGTCATGGTGGAAACCTGCAGCGTAACCATAATGAGTTGTCTATGAAGCATTCTTCTTATAAACAAATAGTGAGATATTGAGAACAAGAGAAAAAGAAAAAAGAGAGATATGAGAAAAGAGGAAAGAGAGAAAAAAGCACCATTTTCCCATGGTAAATAAGAAGATTGCTGAGATGCTCGTTGTCTGCTTGCCTTGTCATTTTGATATGGGGATTCTTCCGTATCATCGGGCAAGGGGTACCCCGTTGGCGGTTCTCTATGATACACATGTACTTACAATGACAAGAACTTACCGGTAACTAAACTTGAGTAGCATGAGGAGCGGCCCTCATATTCAAGGGACATGAGATTTCCAACTTATACTTTGTCAAGCATATACTTCATAGTTTGTTCACTTTAACCTTAACCACTTCAAGATGCTTATGATAGGGGCAATGAGATCTGAAAGCTAATAAGTACCATAATTTTTGGAAGCTCTTTATGAAACTTTAATCCCTACTTCCTTCTATGAAGGCCTTTCTTTTACTTTTATGTTGAGTCTCCACCTTCTATCTTTATGCACCTACTTTGAGAGCATAGTGGCCATTCTTAGTTCTATGTGCATTGTCCCAAGACTTGTTGATTGATGCATATCTTTGATATTGCTTGTTTTAAACTATTTGTATCTAGTCACTCTTATGAACTTTGAAGGTGTCCTATGCATTTATGTTTGCTACTCTATGAGGGACAAGCTGAATGCCACTATGCTATGTTTTCTTTATGTGAAACAAACAAACGTCTTGCAAATCATTGTTACTCATGATCTTTTGTTTGTGCCTTTTCATGTTGCAACATAGTTGCTTTGTCTTATTGTTAGAACTTTATCTTTCATGTTATGTTGAAGTACTATGATCCCAGCTATGAATCTTTTACAAATACTTTGATCAAGTTTATGATGGTGCATGTCACCTCAAAAATTATTATTTCTTTTTATCACTTACCTACTCGAGGACGAGCATGAGTTAAGCTTGGGTATGTTGATACGTTGCTAACGTATCCATATTTTTTGATGTTACATGCTTGGTTTTATCTACTTTCTTATGTTTTGTCCACACTTTGGAGTACCTTTCATATGATTTCTTGGACTAACCTATTAATAAGAGCCACAGTGCCAGCTGCCTGTTTTCTGCTGTTTTTGGTTCCAGGAAAGTCAGAAAATGAATATTCTCGGAATTGGACGGGACATAAGCCAAAGTCAGTTTTTCACCGAGGGACACCAGGAGCCAGAATACGAGACGGAGAGGGGATGGGGCCTGGCCACACCACCTGGCCACGCGGGCTAGGCCTGGCCATGCCAGGGGTGGTGTGGCCGGCCCAGGCACCCCCTTGGCCTCCCTCTTCGCCTATAAGTTGCCTCCTGACCTAAAAACCAAGGGGGGTTCGACGTTTTTCTAGAAAGAGTTCCGCTGCGCCGCCACCACCAAATTTCACGATTCGGAACAAGAAACTCCGTTCTGGCACCCTGTCGGGACGGGGAATTGGAGAAGATCATCGCCATCATCATCACCATCGCTTCTCCATCGACCATCCATGTTTACCCCATCTATGAGTGAGTAATCCCCCGCTGTAGGCTATGGGGATGGTAGGGATTGGATGAGATCGTTCATTGTAATGGCATCAGATTATTAGGGCATGGTGCCTAGTATCTTCTATTAGTGATTTTTGACTTTGTTGCGACTTGTTATGCTTAATGCTTGTCACTAGGGCCCGAGTGCCATGATTTTAGATCTGAACATGTTATTGATTCATTATGATAGTATTATTTATGGTCTTACCTGCAAGTTGTATACACACGTTGTTGTCCGGAACCAAAGGCCCCGAAGTGACAGAAATCGGGATAACCGGAGGGAATGGCTTTTATGTGAGGATCACATGTGTTCACGGAGTGTTAATGCTTTGCTCCGGTGCTCTATTAAAAGGAGCACCTTAATTGCCAGTAGTTCCCTTGAGGCCCCGCTGCAAACGGGCTGGCAGAGACAAAAGATGTTGTGCAAGTTATCATTGCGAGCACGTATGACTATATATGGAACACATGCCTATGATTATTTAGTACTTGGATGCTTTATCTTATTTATCTGCAATTGCCCTATGTTCTGATTGCTATATGAATTGTCTTGTCCATGCAACGCCCGTCCATCCATCCCTATGCCTACCGCACTCAAATCCCACTATTTACTGCTTTTGTTACTACTGTCTTTACTTTACTACTGCTATTACTTTACTATTCCTACTACAAAACTGTTGCTATTGATAAACTGATGTGAGCAAGATTGTTTCCAGGTGCAGCTAAATTGACAACTCAGTTGTTAAGGCTTATAAATATTCTTTGGCTCCCCTTATGTAGAATCAATAAATTGCGTTTCACTTCCCTCGAAAATACTGCGATACACCCCCTATACTTGTCGGTCATTAGAGGTCCTTGGTGTGTTGGTCTTCTAAGAAGCAAAATTGTATATCTCTCTCCACCGCCGAAGTCGAGTATGTGGCAACTGCTAGTGCTTGTACTCAATTGCTATGGATGAGGCAAACTTTAAAGAAATATTGTGTCCATTGTGACAAAGTGCCTCTTCTATGTGACAATGAAAGTGCTATCAAGATTGCCTATAACCCAGTGGATCATAGAAGGACAAAGCATACTAAGATTCGTCATCACTTCATTAGAGATCGTGTTTCTCGGTGGTATTGAGCTATCCTATGTGTCAACCAAAGACCAACTTGCTAACATTTTCATAAAGCCACTTGATGAAGCAAGGTTTGTTATTTAAGGAATGAACTAAGTATCGTAGATTCTAGGAGCTTGACTTGATCACCTTGCATACTCACCTATGGCTTGACTCTTATTTGGTTTAGGTGCAGGCATGGAGATAGGGGGAGTGCATTCCTAATACATTGGACTATCCCTCCCCCCATAATGCCAACATTAAGAAAATCAATCCTCATAATATCATTTGGTGATATGTGAACTTCATTGATGAGTAGTGGCTATGAACCCAAGGATAATTCTTCGCGCTGTCATGCCACAACTTACATGGTGGCCTCGGCCACCGCCCTCTTCATAATTGAAGAGTCGGTTCTTGATTTGTTTGGTTTAGATCTTAAATTGTCATCTTCTTGACTATCTATGGTTTCTTGGATCTTCACAGTACAACTTCTGAATCCTAGGCCTATGCTCATCCCTAAAACATGCTCCTCTTGCCACACATTTGTCCACTATTTGAATCTGGGTTTTACGGTGATCGTCTGACATCGAACCAATGGAGTGTCCGGCCAAGCTGGACACTCCGCTCGATTCAGCCCGGACACTCCGACCGGGCCGGACACTCCGGTGAATCTCACCCAGACAGTCCGGCCCTAGCAGTTTCGATCTTGTAAAAGGGGTCAGGGAGAAGTGGACGGTTCAGTCCTCCTTCTCCTCCCCGACTTCCTCTTATCCAAAACGCTGGTGCCCCGACCAGGATCTCCACCGGGAGGGCTCCTCCACCCCGGATCTGGCTGTTGCCGCCGACCATTACCTTCCCCTTGCTGCTGGGACCTGTTCCCCTCCGGTGAAGGCCTCCATGGATGCTGGTATTTTGCCTCCCCCTTCTCCATCTCTAGGGTTCCTCTAGATGCATTTTTGGAGGCAATGACCCATCTATATCCATGGATACATCATACTACGTGCAATACCCGTCATTGTAGTAGTTCTAGCAATCCCGATCTGCTCCGGTTGAACATTCTCGCACTGTCCAAAAAATCACCAAGACTCCAGCTGGACTATCCAGCGTGTACAAGGAGGACACTTCGGCCCATCCGGAATGTCCGACCTGTACGCACCGGACTGTCTGGGTCGGGCGGAGTCTCCGGGGTGATTTTGCCGGACAGTCCGGGTGTTTTCAACCTGTATTGATCCTGTATTACTTTAGCTACTGCTTTGTGCCTACATCTCTTGGACAAATGTGCTTACCCATATGCTACCCTTCTACTCTGAATTCACAGGTAGCTCTCACCCTCGTTGCTCTAGGGCTGCTCAGATCGCCCGTCCTTGCAGGTTCCGAGACAAAGAGAGTGATGTCCATATTGATCCGTCCATGGTCAGACAGGCTGCTCATGACCGTGCTGCAGCTAAGCAAGAGAAGGTCAGGATACTAAAAAGGGATGAAGCCAAGCGCATAAAGTTTGAGGCATTGACCACACTGGCAGAGTTGGGCACCGAGGAGTTTGTGGAGATGCGGGTCCAGCAGTTCTATTCTCTGCAGCGCATGTCTGAGGATGATCGCTTCTAGAGGAATGAACAGACCCTACTCTTTTCTGAGGTGTTTTGTGCTTTCAGGACTCCTGTGTGCCCCATGTAGTGGTTGGATATTCCAAAGCTCCAAGCTCACATGTACTCTGAGGATGCTCTTTGGGTGATTGAGAAGATGGGGTTGCACACCATCTTTCAAGCAAGAGAAGACTACAACATTGAGTTGGTCCAGCAGTTATATGCCACGATGATCTTTGGGGACACTACTGATATTCCACTTGAGTGGATCTCTAGCACTACTAGGTGTCGCTCCAGCATGGCTTAGTTTGCACACATCCTTGGAGTGCCATTCAACCCCCAATGCTCCTTGTGGTCACAGGATACATGTACATGGTCAGGCATATGACAAGAAGCTATTGGCCCCAATCTACTCTCAGAATGGTGTGGTTGGCCAAACCACCAACATCAAGATCATCTACAACATTCTGCTTCGCATGTTTCGCCACACTTCACTCCCAAGGCGGGCAACAAGGATGAGATGAGAGGTGCAGAGATCAATCTTATGGCCCATTCTCACTCAGTGTATGCTCACGGTCTAGATCATCTAGGTGGTGCCATAGATGTCATGGATTTCATCTATCAGGACATGTACAAGTGCATCACTAACAAGAAGTGTCCTCTGTTTTCTCCATATGTGATGAAGCTCATTGTTGCTTAGGCTCCAGTCACTCCACTGCTCTACACTGACCTTGTTGCACACCTTCCTGCCAAGTTACAGAGGAAGGATGCCCCTGATACATTGCAAATGTATCTATAATTTTTGATGTTCCATACTTGGTTTTATCTACTTTCTTATGTTTTGTCCACACTTTGGAGTACTTTTCATATGATTTCTTGGACTAACCTATTAACAAGAGACACAGTGCCAGCTGCCTGTTTTCTGCTGGTTTTGGTTCCAGGAAGTCAGAAAATGAATATTCTCGGAATTGGACGGGACAAAATCCAAAGTTCATATTTTTCCAGAAGACTCATGGAGCCAGAAGACGAGATGGAGGGGGGCCACAGGGTGGCCACACCACCCCTTGGTGCGGGCTACCCCCCAGGCCGCGCCAGGGCATGGTGTGGGCCCCCCTGGCCGGCCACCGACCTTGCCTCTTTCGCCTATATATCTCCCCCGAGGCAAAAACCCTAGATCGTCAATCAGAAATCCATGAAAAGTTCCGCAGTGCCGTCGCCACCGAAGGGGAGATTCGGGGGACACAAAGTCTCTGTTCCGGCACCCTGCCGAGACGGGGAAGTGCCCCCGGATCCATCTCCATCGATCTCCACCACCATCTCTATCACCATTGCTGATTCCCATGATGAGGAGGGAGTAGTTCTCTCTCGAGGCTAAGGGTTCTACCGGTAGCTATGTGTTCATATTTCTCTATGAATGATCTTATTGAGATCATGAGTTTGTAATCTATAGATCTACCTTGCTACTCAAGTGCTTTAATAGATCTCTGCTCTCCCATGTGTGTGAAGTTGACAGTGTGCACACCATGGTGGCACTTAGGCTAGAGATTACAAATACTTAGTTATGAGTTATACTTGGAGTTGGATGTCTTTATGAAATTGTGGTGTTTGTTTGAACCATCTAGTGCTCAAGGTGACAGTGTGGGGTTATCTAGATGGGAAAGATGAACTTTGAGGTGTGCTGTTATAGCCCTACTATGGATTAGAGTGTTCAACCGGAGAGTAGTTCAGCATAGTATCATAAAGAGATGATATTTATATGAGAGTGTTCACTAGTGAAAGTATGATCCCTAGGCCTTGTTTGTTAGCACTGAAACACCGTTTGTTATTAGATCTATTACATGTTTGCTTGCTGCCTTCTTTATTTCAGTTTTACTTTAGTCTTTTCCATGCCATCAAGCTATTTTCTATCACCATTACCACTTATAATTATCTATACCACTTGTATTTCACTATCTCTTCGCCGAACTAGTGCACCTATACACCTGACAAGTGTATTGGGTGTGTTGGGGACACAAGAGACTTCTTGTATCTTCATTGCAGGGTTGCTTGAGAGGGGATACCTTTGACCACTTCCTCCCTGAGTTCGATAAACCTTGGGTGATCCACTTAAGGGAAAACTTGCTGCTGTTCTACAAACCTCTGCACTTGGAGGCCCAACAACTGTCTACAATAATAGAAGTGCGTAGACATCAAGCTATTTTCTGGCGCCGTTGCCGGGGAGGTAAGGTAAAAGGTATTCACACCGAAGGATTAAAGAAGAAGAACCTCCCACGACAAACACCTATTTTCTGGCGCCATTGCCAGGGAGGTAAGGTAAAATGTACTCACATCCTTCGGTGTGAGTGCTCGAAGTTATTTCCTTTAGATTCTGCAATTTTGTCTTTTTGTTTCTTGTTTTCACTAGTTAGGCTTAATGGAAAACAACAACAAAAATAGAGAGCTTTATAGTATTTATCTTGAGTTAGGACATGAAGTGTTTGAAGAGAAAATTAAAAAACCTATGGAACTTTATTTGCATGCTAATAGCAATGTTGTTAGTATGAATTCTTTGGACACCATTATTGCTAATGCTATGGAAAAGTCTAAGCTTGGGGAAGCTAGTTTTTATGAAAATGATCTTTTAGTTCCCGACTTTGGAAGATAGCTATTCTATTGCTTATGATGATACCAAACCTCCAATATATGATGATTACAATGATGAATATGATATTTTCAGTCCACCTACTATTGAGGAGAAAATTAATTATGATTACAATATGCCTCCTATATTTGATGATTATGGTGATGAGAATAATAATGATAGCTATTTTGTTGAATTTGCTCCCACCATAATTAATAAGAATGATTATGCTTATGTGGAGAGTAATAATTCTTTTATGCATGTGGCTCATGATAAGAATGTTTCATGTGATAGTTATATTGTTAATTTTATTCATGATGCTACTGAAAGTTATTATGAGAGTGGGAAATGTGGTTTTATGTATCTCAATAATATTAAGTTTCCCCTCTTTATGTTAAAAGTCTTGAAGTTACACTTGTTTTGCTTTACTATGCTTGTTGCTCTGTGCTTTCATGACTTGTTTATTTACAAGATTCCTATGCATAGGAAGTGGGTTAGACTTAAATGTGTTTTGAATTTGCTTCTTGATGCTCTCTTTTACTTCAATTCATATTCCTTATGTGAGCATCTTCTCAAACTATCATGCCTAACTTAAAGGCGTTAAAAAAAGTACTTATTGGGAGATAACCCAAAAGTTTTAGATGAGTCTTGGAAGTTATTACCTAAGTAATAACCGCTCCTTATCCTCTTTATTTGCTTTTTGTGCCAAGAGTAACCTCTAATGAGAGAGAAGTAATGCTTGGGAAAGTTGCTGTCCCGAAACAAATTTCTATGCTTCACCGTAAAAATTCGTGTAAAATCTCTGTACGTCCTTTTGAGGCATCAATTGTTGTTCTTGTGCCCCACGTTATTATCTAACTTTCATTAGTTCAACACTTTTTGATTTGAGCAACAGAAGGTCTTCGAAAAAATTCGTCTTTACCTGCTGGTCTGTTTTGACAGATTTCTGCCATTTTCTGCATTTGCTTCTTGTTGGATCCTTTTTGAGTTCTTTTGGGGAATTGAGCTTTTTGAGGGAAGTGCTACAGTAGCTAGTGTTTTAATGGAAGTTTATTGGTGTTGGAACTGAACCTAAATACCTATTATCTTGAGTGCACTAATGTTGCTAATAAAGATTGTGTGAAGTTTTGTATGAAGGAAAAATTTCAGGTGTATGGAAGGAATGAATAATGAGATGAAGGATAGACTAAAGCTTAAGCTTGGGGATGCCACGTGTGTCACCCCAATAAATATCCAAGAAGTACAAGTGTCCAAGCTTGGGGATGCCCAAGGCATCCCCTTCTTCATCAATAAAAACCTCAGGTTTCTTCCAAACACTTCATTTTTATTGTTTCATGCACAGTTGTGTTGTTCTTGGAGCGTCTTCGTTTTTGTTTTTGGTTTTTTGTTTGCTTGGTTTGCTTAGTTTTCTGAATAAATTGGTTGGACTCCCTCTTTCATACATTGGTTTTCAAAAAGTATGGTTTGGTTTGGAAAAGAGTAGGAAAGTTCATGCTTAAGTGGTAAAGAGAGCTTGTTTTTGACTGTGGCATATGCTTTGTCATGCCATGCTTGATATTGTTTTGGCTTTAGGCTTAGTATTCTTTGCTATAGCATGACTTGTTATAAACAATTGAGATTGCTTAATGTGCCTTGGAAGAATCATGTGTTGTTTTAGCATATTAAAGCATAGTACTGTGGTATTCTCCTTTGATGCTTTATTTGGGTTGACTTGGCACATGTTCACACCATGTTATGACTATCCCAAGTCACCATGGCCTTTATGATCCTTTAGTTTTCAACTTGTAGTATCACTTTATGCTATGATCAATGATGTTTTGTCACTCTGCATGATTATGGCCATTATTGCTCTCTTAGTTTTTCGCTCCCAGTCTTTTGCTAGCCTCCACAACCAAGTATGAGTTCCACTCATGCATCCAACTCCCTAAACTAAGTGATGCGCTCGACGATCGACGTAGTGCTCGTTGGGAACCCCAAGAGGAAGGTATGATGAGCACAGCAACAAGTTTTCCCTCAGTTATGAAACCAAGGTTTAATCGAACCAGTAGGAGCAAGGAAACACCCCAAAGGTGTTACTAGCTAAGCTTTGGCAGGGCGCACTACCGGTGCTAGTAGCAACGTGGAGACCTGCACAACACAACCATAGAACTTTGTCCCCAACTTGCGATGAGGTTGTCAATCTCACCGTGTTTTGCGGAAAACAAAGGATTAAACATATCGAATGGAAAGAAGTAAAAGTTTGCAGAAAGTAAACACAAAGCAGTAAACAGTTGTAGATTGTATGTAAAGAAGAAGGACCGGGATCCATAGTTCACTAGAGGTGGCTCTCCTTAGATAGATAACATGCTGGATGAACAAATTACAGCGGGGCAATTTACAAACACCGAGAAAGCAATACATGCATATACTAATCATCTTGACTCCTTTGAGACTTGATTGGGCAATACAACATAATACATAGACCGCCATCCAACTACATCTATGACTAATAATCCACCTTCAGGTTATCATCCGAACCCCCTCCAGTATTAAGTTGCAAGCAACAGATTATTGCTTTACGAACTATGTGTAAGGTAAACAATACGATTGTTCTATGAACAAAGGATCATTGTTTTCTCCCTAGTAGCAACAGCACATCTAGTACCTTAGAGGTTTTTGTCACTTCCCCAGATACCAGAGGCATGAACCCACTATCGAGCATAAATACTAACTCTTGGAGTTGCTAGCATCTACTTGGCCAAGATAGCTACTAACAACGGAAAGCATGCAAGATCACAAATAACAAAGACATGATAGAATCAATAATCAATCTGAAATAGCATCTCAATATCCATCGGATCCCCGCAAACACAACATGTATGAATTACAAATAGATGATCTTGATCATGAACGGAGCTCACAAGATCTAAACATGAAAGCACAAAGGAGGAGAAACAAGCCATCTAGCTACTACATGGATCCGTAGTCCAAGGATGAACTACTCACGCATCACACCGGAGGCTTGCATGGTGATGAAGAAGGCCTCCAGGGTGAATTCCCTCCATGCGGTGCCGGAAGAGCTTCAGATCCCTCCCGATCTAGGGATGGAGATGACGCGCTCTGCACTTTCGTGGATTTTTGATCGGGTACCTAGGGTTTTCGTCCCGAGGGCAACTTATAGGCGGAAGGAGAGGCCGAGGGGGTGCTGGGGTCGGCCAGAACACCCCCTGGCATGGGCCAGGCCTGGCTACGTGGCCAGGTGGTGTGGCTGGCCCCTGGCCCCTCTCCATCTCGTATTCTGGCACTTGATCCCTTCCGGAAAAGTAGGCACTTTGGCTTTTATCCCATCCAATTCCGAGAATATTCATTTTCTGACTTTCCTGGAACCAAAAACAACAGAAAATAGGCAGCTGGCACTGTGGCTCTTGTTAATAGGTTAGTCCAAGAAATCATAATAAAAGTACTCCAAAGTTGGAACAAAACACAAGAAAGTGGATAAAACCAAGCATGGAACATCAAAAATTATAGATACATTTGCAATGTATCAACATCCCCAAGCTTAACTCCTGCTCGTCCTCGAGTACGTAAGTGATAAAAACAAAATAATTTTTGAGGTGACATGCACCATCAAAGACTTGATCAAAAAATTTTGAGGAGGAGGATGCCACTGCCGACGACTACAGTGGCTAGAGTTTGCCTTGGGACGCTTTAGTTGTGCTCTTTTCCCTTTTTTTGGCGTCTCGATGCCAAAGAGGGAGAAGTAGCCCCTTTATTAGGTTGCTACCGGGGATTTGCATGGGTACACGAGCTTCACGTTATTTCGATTTGCCTCTTTGAAGCTTCATGTCTTTATCCTACTTGTTGAGTACTATGTTGTGTTGAACTCTGTTATGTGTGTTGTGACATGCTTACCCAGTTGTGTTAATGACTATGTTATGCCTCTCTTATTGATCTAGTTGTTATTATATCGTGTCATAACTTGTTAGCTACAAAATCTAGTAGGGATGTGATCCTAGGGTATATGATCTTGTGTTCAAATGCAAAGCCAAAATTGGTCACACATCTAGGGGGAGCCTCACTATATTTTGTATATCTCCTTTTGTGAAAATTATTACCTATCCTATTTGCAAATCCTTGGGTTGTCATCAAACACCAAAAAGGGGGAGATTGAAAGGGCATTTATGCCCTTCCTATTATTTTGATGTTTGTTGACAACACTTGGATAGGTTTAGTTTGCTGCTAAATGTTTCAGGAGATATCAGCTACTCTCATGTATTTTGCACTGAAGGAAAAGTGCTCCCCAGGATCATGTCTGTCCAGGAATCAAGTCCCAGCCAGACTGTCCGGCTGATCTACGCCGGAGTGTCCGCCCCCGGCTGGACTGTCCGGTTGGATCCGGCCGGACTATCTGGCCCTGGGAAGTGGGCGACTTCATCGGACATTCAGAACATCATATCAGACACTCCCCGAACCCCATCTGGACACTGGCCGGAAACTTTACCAGGCCGGAGTGTCCGGTCGGTTTCGCTCGGAGTGTCCGGCTATGCCGGACTGTTCGGCTGATGTTGGTCGGATTGTCCGGGGTAAGTGACTCCCAACGACTCTAATTCCAAGGGGCCTATATAAAGGCCCCTTCTTCTATCTTGGGATCTTCTCATCCACCTCAAGAACTCCAGCACCATTTGAGCCACCAAATCCACAAGATCTCTTCACTCAACCATCCAAATTCATTAATCTTTGGAGAATCGAAGGAGGAGGCCTTGATCTACAGCTTCACCAAGAGAGATCTTCATTTCCCCCTCATTCACTTGAGGGCCCCTTGCTCTAGTGTTTCTTTGGAAACCCTAGATTGTGATTTGGTTCTTACTAGCTTGTCTTTGATTGTTTGACATCTAGCTTGTATTCGGGAGCCTCCAATTAGGTTGTGGATGTGTAGCCTTGAACTTGTTGTAAAGGTGTTGGCTTCCACCTCGAAGGTTGCCTTATAGTGGAAGAGGTGAATCGAACCCGTTGGGGTGAGGTTCATCGGAGAACAAGGGAGGCATCTCGTGGTGTTGGTGGTTTGAAACCATCCCCTCTCCAAACATAGACGTACTTCCCCCCAAAAGGAAGGAACTACGGGAAACAAATCCTTGTGTCTCCGCGTGCTCCACTTTGGTTACTTCTATCCTTTATCGCACTTTACTTATCTAGTTCTTGCTTAGTTTATGTGCTAGATTGACAAATAGGTAAATTCACCATAGTTGCATAATCTAGAGAATTTACCTTTTGTGTCAAACCCTAAATTGAAAATGAGTAAAATTTGAAGTAGCACCTATTCACCCCCCCCCTCTAGGTGCCCATACGATCCTTTCACTTGAAACACATCAACATTATCTTTTTTAACAAGTTTAGATGATATACCTTTTTCTTCCATTGACTTCTTTACCTCAGGCATGAGTTTTGGTATTATATAAAGCATACATTTCCTTGGTTCGGCTTCTCCTTCTAGATTATATTGCTCATCATTAGAAGCTCTTACTGTGAAAAGTTTCGAAGATTCCTCTATTGTCAATTCACTCAATGTTCCTCCTGCAGTTCAGTCAATCATTTGTTTGGATTCATCAGTAAGTACATTATAAAAAATATTGCATAATTGAATATTCAATAAACCATGTTTAGTGACACTCATAAGTAGCCCTAAGAATATTTCCCAGGCATGTGCAAAACTTTCCCCAGTCTTCTGGAAGAAATTAGTAATATCACATTTGATCAGCAGCATTTTATTAAATGAAGTAATTTTTTGCATAAACTCTTTAATACAACCCAACTAGGTAAATGCTTTATCTTTCAAAGACCAAAAAATTAATTTCAGAAGTAGAAATTCTCTAGGTAATCCTGCTAGTCCGAAAGTATGACATATTTCATACACCTTAGTTAAGTGATGATTTGGATCTTCGTCCTCTTTTCTTGAAAAGGAAATATCTTACATCATACACACAAGTTTAGAATTTATCTCATATTCCATATCTTTTAGATCATGATAAGTATAGGTTATCTCATGGTAAGTGTAGAAGGAGCAACACATTCTTTTAGTGCCCTCTAAGGCTCCTCTGCCCTTCTCATCAGAGATAGTTCTGCCATTAAAGAACTCAAACTGTTAACGTCTACAACGCATGAATTAGCAAGAGTTTCAAGAACTTCTTGGCATCTGGCATTAGGTACATGCTCAATATAAGGTGGCAAATAAGTAATTCTAGAGCGTATAGATCTTCTATCTTCAACAGAGATCATCTACTGATTCAAAACTTGCAAATGTCAAGAAACAAACACTTAACACTTAGCTCCATATAAACGGAACTAGAAAATAGCTTGATGGCATGCAAGAGCATAAGTTCATCACAACATGTTTTTGTGGAAGTATTAGTTCAAGTTTTTATATCTATCCCAAAAAGGAGCATAGGAAAGTGTTTATCAAAGGCATTTTTATCGCACTCAAGGTGTCACTTGTCTTGAGTGAATTGACCACAAGAGTTAAGATGGAAGAATGTGAGTGTGAATGGTTGAGAATTGAGTATTGAGTAGTAGTAAAATTAAAGAACATGAAAGTAAACAAACTAAGATTGCTTGAGTTTCTTGCAGATGAAAGACTAGGCGCTGAGAGATATGATTCATGGTGACTGTGAATGTGCTAGGTGGGATAAATGGGATAAGTGATAATAGTACTTCTTATAAATGTGTAAGTACGAAAGCAACCCCATATAATAGTCAAGACTCCTCATGGTAGATTCGTTTGACTTCAATGATCCATCTACTTGTTACCACAACCAAGGTCAACAATTAAGGTCATGAGACTAGAACAAGGCTTTAAACTTAGTGACTCCTTGTTTCTCCTCGAGTTATACTAGCTCCTCTTTGATATCGAACATGTCACTTGGGGACCGCCGATTCACTAGCAAACAAGTTTATGTCTATGAGATCTCATGATCATGTTGTCCGGGCCCATAAATTAGACAACAAGCATTAGTTGCACATGGACAATCATTATCACACAGAATAATCACAACGACAATCACAAATAGATGGGAATAAAATAGGCACACCACATCTTACCAATTTCGTACATCTCCCACACCTATGGGGATTTATTCGCACATGAGAGGAGAATATCCCAATGATATAATCATAGTCTAAATAGAGTTCATATTGATATTACCGTAGAAATCCACAATAACGGGAAGATAAAATCCAATACAAAAACGAGTAGGAATAGAGTCTCAAACCTTAATCTTACAAGTGTGAATGTCTCTCTATCAAGTGCAAGGGAGATTATGGAGGAGTGATGATCTAGAGGCTAGAGATATTGGAGAGGGTCGATGGAAGTCTTCTTCTCCTTTAGATCTCTTCTTCCTTAGTTCTGGAGTGGATGGTGGCGGATGTATCTATTTTTCATTATTGCCTCCTTCACGAAAAGTGCTTAGAATGATCAGGCGGAGGCGAAGGCAGGTGGTACGGGCGGGCGGTACGAGCGAGCTCTGCTCCTACTGATGCTTGTTAACACTTCTAGAGCCTCGAATCAAGAGGGCTTCAATTAGAAACTTGCTTGTTTTGTTCCAATCTGCTCATATATGGCCTTGGTTCCTTCCAAAAGTGTCCAGAATTTAAAACTCACATAAAACTACAAGGTTTCACTAACTCGCGATATTAGCGTTAGTTGAAAGATGAAAATCAAGGAAACAAAGTGAAAACCGATGGAAAATCCTCGGTAAAAGTGTCATAATTCTGATCTATCAGCTTCCGCCCACTCCCTTGGGGTAGGGGAACTCCTCTTGGTTGGCCTTCCACCCCTATATAAAGAGAAGGGGATGGTTGGGCATAGCCTACCTCATCCCTTGGTGGCTACCTCCCCTCTCTCCCTCCAACTCCTCTGCAAAATACTTAGCAAAGCTCTGCTAGAGTTCCACCATGATGCCACCACCACACCGTCGTGTTGCTAGAGTCGATCCCATCTACCTATACTCTCTCCTTGGTGGATCAAGAAAGGGGAGATGTCTTCGAGCCATACGTGTGTATATCGTGGAGGTGTCGTTTGTGTCATTTGTGCAGCGTTGGATCAAATTGGATCGGGAATAAAGTATGACTGCATCATCCACATTATTAAAACATATCTGCTTGTGTTCTGCAAGGGTATGTAGATCTTATCTCCCTCTCATTGCTAGCATCTTCTAGATTGGATCTTGGTTTTATTCGTTCTCTCGTATCAATTTGTTTGTTTTCTATGTTGTGAATCCCATCACATACACAAGAATAAATAATCTCAATTGGAGATGTGGTGACTACAGTAGAGAAAAAATGGCAAGTGATGACTCTTCCCTTATTGGCAAACATAAAAATTTACAAATTTATTATCAGACACGGATGGAAGTTCAAAACAATGTTAAACATGTTGGACTATCTAGGTAGTTGGATGACCTAAGAATGAGTGTCACCGCTCACGCGACACCTTGATACTTTTGAAGACTTCTTGGCCGAGGAAACATCAAGATTATAGAGATCTCCATGGCATGCCCCTCTAAGAGGAACCTCTCTCGTATCCCGGCCCTTAACAAAAAAGTACCAAGGGTGAAACTCAAATAAAACATTGTTGCCTAAATAAAACTCCTTGATAGACAAAAGATTACAAGTGACCGAGAAAACATGAAGGATATCTTTCAAGTATGATGGATGTGACAAAGTGGGAATAAATAATTGACCAATGTGAGTAATGTGCATACCTGCTCTATTGGTCATGTGAACATGGTCCTTGTCATGATATTGTTCCTTCATGGTAATCTTGTCTAGCTCATTGGTGAGGTGATTAGTTGTGATGTTGTTGGCATACCAAGTAGGATCAATCGGGTAGGATTAAGTGGAACCCTTGTGACCCTTGCGAGCCATGTGTGGCGGGGAACGCCACCACTTGATGATCCATGTAGCGACCATCATTCTCAGCTCCAAGAAAATTGCGATGGAAGCTCTTGAAGCGGCATGAGGCCACATGGCCCGCCTTCTCACAGATTTGGCAGATGGGTGATGCATGTAAAATTCATACGTAAACTTTGTAGTTTATTATCACATATTCCCACATATCTACATCATATACAATGTTATATTCTTGTTTTAAATTAATTTATGGGGATTTACCAATGATCCCCTTTATATTGGTTATAACTCTACTGGTAGAAAACACCTTCTGTTAGTAATTTTGACTTTACAGGAGCTACACGACTCCAAAAAGGGTAAGGTTAGAGAGCATGCATCAGAATTATCGAGACGCCTCCAACATGCCAAAGGAGAGCATCAGGAGGTTAATGGGATGGGAAATATGGCCCATGGCGCAGTCACGATTCTAGTCCATGCTACCCCATCTCTTTCCCACCTCGAAGCTCATATGTCGTCGATTTCACCGTCATCCTCTTCGCTTTAACCTAGAACTTCTTTTAAAATGGTCCCCAATGCAATCTGAAAACATACGGAGGTGGAGATTGAAAACCACGAAATAAAGAGTATGCATTCCATCGTTGGAGGAAGATTAGAGGGGGAACCGTTACCAGAATCGCCTCCTGTAGCCTCTCCTCTATCAACGTCTCCTCATCGCTCTCCACCATGAGAAGGGAGTAGTCCACCCCATGTACCATGAGTTTGTGATGGTAACTTGATCCAATCTTTCTATGTATTATCGTTGTTGAAGTCCATATGATGTTCCTTGCATGATTATGATCTATCTAGGTAATTCCTATGTTGGATATTGTTGTATGAGATGATACTTATTATGCATTTACGTTGTGTTGAGACTTTATGGTTTGTCATATTTTGGAAATACATCTATGATACATGTGATGGTTTGATCTACGCATAATGCTTTGTTTACCCATGTCATGAGGTGTTTGACAACGCTAAGTGTAGGTATGTGGGAGAGATGTGAAAGCACAATTTATGAATCGTTGCATTAGTATTTAGAGTGTTTACCATTAAGGAGTATAATGTATGTAGATGAGGGGTGACCCAGTGATAGACGTCATACGTGTTGAGTGATAGCAACGATGCAACCAAACAACCTTTATCTATGGGTAAAAGGGAGAAGTAGGACGTGGTGGAGTGACAACAACCACATGTTGGCCTTACGAGGGTGACCCAACAACACATATAGGTACTTCTTTCAACTATGTGTTTTAGTACATGTAGATGCCATAAAAGTTATTATTAAAAGCATGCTAATTATGTGTACTTTTATCATCTATAACATGATCATCACCATAGACTGAGAGAGACGATTGAGTGAACTCATGAACCCAGGTCAATTGTTTTTATAAGAGACAACCTTTGTCTTGTCCAATTGCATTGAAGAGGACTCAACACTTTTACATTATTGTTTTTTGCACTTTACTTTCTTGTATTAAATCAACCGCCTTGTTCTTTTAACTTGTTTAGTGCATAAACAACTAAAACTTGTGACAGTTTAGTTGGAGAGAATAAATAGCTTTCTTGTCTTACTCATATGGATCAATACCTTACTTTCATATTGAGAGGTACTACAGAGATCCTCTGCTCTTGGGGGGTTATCAATGGGATGAGCACCATTGCCACCGGAAGAGTAGCCCGAATAGCACGCAGAGGGAGCCGACAAGGACCACCACCACCACTGGGGTTGTTGTTGGTGAACGTTGGCTTGCTCTGGGAGCGGTGATACCTGGACTGAGGCTTCAACAGAGGCTATTGTTTGAACGTCTGTCAACCGCCGCCGTTCCTGGAGATGTAGTGGGCAGAGTGGATATCCGCACCAAGGGTCGACCTTCCTCGCATCCATGCGTTGTTCCGTGGCCAGCATTTGGGCATATATGTTCCTGATGGGCAAGGAGTCAGAAGCAGCTCGAGCACCAACAAGGGCGCCAAGGGTGTCGTAATCATTTCAAGCCCGACGAGTAGATATGTCGCGAAATCTTTAGGATAAAGCGAATGCCCTATGGACGACAAGGTATATGTTATACCTTCACATTGTTGAAGAAAGTCGTCGTGCTCTAATCGCGCGTCTTCTCCTTTGCAAGGGCGTCGCGGATCTGCATCATCCGCTACGTAAACTGAGAGGCAAAGCTAAACACGAGGGTCTTCCACGCCTCCATTGATGTTGTCGTCTTCATCACCATCCCGATCACGCCTTTAGAGAGAGAGAGCATATTAAAGCAGACATGATATCCTGATAATGATGATGCCAAGCAGCGTACTACGGGTTGGCAATAGTGTGCGGGGATCCACCACCTTCTTCTGCCACCATCGGATTGGCACGTTCCGCTGAAGGACGATCCGTCAACATTTGGGTGGCACGTATCCATCTGTTCAAAAGTTGATGTTTTCTATAAAAAATACTGGAAACTTGCTCTTTTTCCTAAAGCATTGCTACTTTCTCTGTTTAGAAAAGAATGGTGTAGAATTGTCCGGATTCATGTGCATCCCAGACATGTTTTAGTGTATAGACAAATCTTAACTATTATATTCTGCTGGAATTACCGGGTTTATAAGAGGACCGTAATGGTAGTCCTGCAATGCGCATTCGCTCGTGTGTGCGTGGTTTGGCGTGGGGCTCTGAAAACAACGTGGAGGAAGCTGCTGGGCTAGTCTGCGGAGCGCAAGCAGGCATGCAGGCCGCTCGTAGTACGGTGCCAAGGAATGGCTTGCCGCTAGCCTGCCGCTTAGGTGGTACGACACCCAGCGACCTAGTACTCCATCTCGGTGATCCGTTCCTCCGCCTCCTCCTGCCTCGGGAAAGATCGGAATTCTTTGCTTGTGCTGCTGGGCTTTTCCCTGTTGACGGGTGAGATATCTATCCTGTGCTTTGCCTCTTTGGGTGGCAGCATCAATCGCCGGCTGCATCGGTCGATTGGGTCGAGTGGCTTGCGGCATGCATCAATCAGCTCCTGTCAATTTTGCTGCTCTCTCGTACTAGGACTAGAAGCCCCTTGAATTTGCCAAGTTCGTGGTGGGATCTCTTTCCATGCAGAGGCTGCTCCGATGAAACTTGCAGGGAGTGAAAGCTTGACTGACTGCGTGCTGTCTCGTCGATGCAGATATTGGCGCAGAGATGGAGCGTTTCAATGGGCACGAAAACTTGCAGGGAGTATGCTGGATCGCACGCATCGGTCGATTTATTTGCCGAGACCAGCCGGCCAGCCAGTGGAACGTTCGCAAGCTCGAGCCGCGCAACGCCATAAATGCACGAAATCTATCTCATGCCTGCAACTAGATCTCGTGAAACTTCTGCTCCGATCGACCAGTTGACCCCCCATGCGTACGTAGAGCTCAAAAGATCCAGGAAGATAGTGGTATTTAAGGATGGCTTTACGGTCCCTATCTGCATGCTGCGTGCGTGGTAATCAGCTACTCGTGCGCACGCAGCGCAGACCTGGTTCTATTTTATATCGGGACAGGGGGACACGCCATGTCTTTACTGTGCTAGGCTCCTATAGGCAGGGGCTGAAATGGCAAGGCACATCGGGAAACGGAGAGTGTGAGGTATCAATGCGAGAGAGCACTGTATGCGTTGTGTTGGGTTGGGGACATAGTTGCAGACTTGCAGCACGCGGAGGGGAGGGCAGACCAGACAGACGGTTCAGGAGGGCGGATAGTACTGAGAATATCGATCCGTCGATCGCCTCCCGTCTGCTGCCTGCGTCGCACGTATATTACTCCTCACGGCTCAGAGGGAGTGTAGCTAGGCAGAGACCAGAGGGAGGCGCTGCAAATTGGGGCTTGCGGCGTTGGGAAGTGCCAAGCGTAGGCTTCGTAGGAGCTCGCCGAGGCTACCGCGCGCTACCACCGCGGCAGGGCCAATGGCACTCCGAGTGAGCAACCAGAGATGGGATCGGGCATCCTGACTAGACGTCGATTGACTTTTATCCACGGACAAAACTCTGCCAGAAAGATTTGAACCGGGGATCAGATCGATCGTCCGGATTAAAAACGCTGCCTGCGCTGCTCATCACTCATCAGGCTGGTGAAACCGATGCCGCTCGATTAGGCAGCAGAACCTGGCGATCAAAACCAGGGTGACAGTAGTGTAGTGCGCCTTCGGAGCCATATGATCCAAGGCCCGTGCGTGCGTCGTGCCAGAGCTAGCGCACGCCGACGACGGAGCGCGACATTGTCCAAAAGCTCACTCCTAAAATTCCGGCCATGTCGTGCGCGAGGGCGAGGCCACGGGTAGGTAACAGCAGCCCATGTCAAAACAAAACGCTCGGACAGGTCTTGGAACAGACATTCTGATTGGATAAAATACGGGGGCGTGAAGCAAATCCATGCATGCATGCATAACTAAGTTTTCAGGCTCGTCATGTTTTTCTGAGTTGATACTGTTGGCCTCGTCTGGCGAGAAATGTCCCTGATTCCATATACTCCCTCGGTTCATAATTAACGCGCAGTTTAGTCAAAGTTAAATTTTACAAAGTTTGACCAAGAATATAAGAAAAAATATGGACATATATTATTTTTGGTGTATATAACATAAAAAAGATTATAAAAATTCTAATACAATAGGTTATATATATTTTGTGTTGATATTTGTTCCTAAATATATGGTCAAAGTTTGTAAATTTTGACTTTGCCTAAACTTAGGATGTGAGGTAATTGTGAATGGAGGGAGTACAGTACGTACTGTATTATGTGTACACGGATCGCAACACTATTGCTGCTGAACATTTTCGTAGTTCTGCTTCCGTGAGTAAGATGTCCTCCCTCCGTCCCGGTTCAGAGGCCTTACGCGTATACCTATGTCGTTTATTTGATCAATAAAATATAAATTATTTAACATGAATGTTATATCATTACAAAGTATAATATCTAAATTTTCTAATGATATATTTTTTGTTTTAAATAATTAATATTATATTGGTCAAATTAACAACCTAGTTATACGTGTAGGCCCTTTAAACTGGGACAGAGGGAAAATAAAATGTAGTACAAAATTAAGTAGGAGTAATACAAATGCGGAATATGTACAGAGCTGCCTTCACTACTTGCACAAAATGCTCCCATAATACTTACCAAAAACCGCAGATAGAAAACAGCCGTGGGATATTGCCCTAGCAAGACAGTACTAGTTGCTCGCTACTCCACAACTAATCCTACCGAGCTTATTGGAACGGAAGTTCCACATGTCCATAGACTCCCAAGTCCACTAAAATTTCCCGCAAAAATAAAGAAACAATCCACTGAATCGACCTGAGCCTCATATCGTCTATTGCTCTGGTGCCGCCTGCTTGGGGAGCTTGTTGGTCTGGTCCGACCCGGTTTAGAGGTTGTTGGGCTTGTGGTTTCTCTTCGGCCTCACTGCTGGGATGCTGGACCGGCCCAGTAGTGGTATTGATGCTTGGAGGCAGTGGCGTGCCTGGTACTTTTCGGCTTGCCCCCAAAGCGTGCTCCTAAGTTACCGGTTTCTCCCCTTCTCTCTAAAAAAAAAAGGTTAATGGCTTCTTCCTCAGTAGAGCCATGCGCAGTTGACTATGTTCCTGCCCATAGATCAATTCAATAATTACCCAGGACGAAGTGAGAACTGATGATGTACCAGTACTCGGCCCAGCATGGATACTCATACTCCAGCAGCTTCAACTGTAACCCATTCCAGACTTGGCTTCAATCATCAACTCAGGGCACAGCGGGTGACTAACATCAATCCCTTTATGTGTTCAAAAAAAAAAAAACATCAATCCCTTTATTTCTTTGGAGAAGGCTATCATGTGTGAACCTCCATAAGAAATATATCACATTGGCAGCAAGGATTACATGTCGACGTGTCGCAAGTTGTCACTGGGGCACCAATAAGCACAAGTCTTGACAAGTGCTAGACTTGTCCTCAAGATCTGGCCATCCTGGATCCTTGGACATCGATGGCCTCCTCTTAGGATCCTTGGATCGGTTGTAGTTGCAATCATTCTCGCCTGGGCTGAATTTAGGCATGCAAGTGGACATTCCGGCGGACTAGTAGGACAATCCGCCGGGTGCCTATAAGCTTAGGAAACGAATTAGTTTTCTAGTACTACGTTTCGAATTATTTAGGCGGACAAAAAATCTGGTGTGGCAGACGTCCGCTTACATCCCTAGCTGAATTGACCACTTGGGAAATCGATGGTGACATGATGATGTGCCGCAGCAAACAGAGCGGGGAAAACGATGCAGAGGACAGCAAGGGAGAGCACAACATAGAGGTGAGACTTAAAGGTAGAGGAGGCGGTGCGGATGGCAAGCCATCGGTAGCCAGGTGAGAGGCAGCGCGAAGGGACGCACAATCTGTTTTGGAGGGGTAGGGTTTCTCGGGAAGGCCCTTTATGTCCCAGCTCATTGACATTGGCTTGTCATGATTAGTCGCCGGCCTGTCAACCTGATGATCGACAAGTTCCAACTTGCCAGACAAGGGGCTACCCCCAAATGCCATTCAACCAAACTACACCAACGATCCATCAATTTGATAATGTTGGATTCTCAAACACATACCAACCATGGCATCGCTTAACTACTGACAAGCATTCCCATATACACTCCGTAGAAACTGGTCTTAAGTTTCCACTTCATGTTTGAAAGGGAAGTCAAATTATTAGCTGCGCAAAGAACAGTATACAAATGAAGATGTTTGGTACAGCACATATTACTACTAGGAACGCAAGCAATTTCCACATACTCATCATCAACAGTTAAATAATAATTATCAAATCAAAACAGTGCAGGTTACTGCGACAAACTGTGTGCAATGAGGAGTAGCTCACACCCGGGCAGAAACTACAGCAATACGACTTCTGAGTGAAAACAAACAATCGCTTGTAAAATCCTGGAAAGCCACATAACTGAATAGATAGCTGAGTACCTAAGTAACAATATAAAGGCATTGCACTTCTGTAAAAAACTTAGAAAGTTTGATCTCCTGATAATAGAAACCACAGGCTAAGATAGTGCCAAATACTCATAGTTCCACAATCTAACTCAATTGACAGAGGTGAGGACTGGAAACACAAGACAAGAGGGTTGGGATAAAGTTCACCAACTAGCCAAGTTGGCAAGTTCTATTTCTTCTTGTCACCAGCACCACCGCCAGCAGACCTGCATACCAGGAGAGAACGTTGAACTCATTTATATACCATACAATTGCGGCAAAAAAGAATTACAAGAACAATGAATTTTCCTGAATGTAGAAGTCGTGGAAGTTTGTTCAGGCAATAGAAACAACAATGATTATAGTGAAGATTGCATTGACAACATGGTTTATAAATTGATGTACACGGTAACTAAGTAGTCCAGAACAAAAGGAAAAATGGATTAAAGGGCACAATAGAGTAAAATGATGCTCATAATAAATATAAACTGCTATAGTAAGGCTAGTGGTTACACACCTCATCTTCCTAACAACACTTGACATCTCCTCTCTCTTCTTCTTTGCTCTCTTGTGAGTACCAAGCTTCCTCTTGGCGACCTTGAGTGCACGCTTGTCCTTTCCAACCTTGAGAAGCTCAGTGATACGTTTCTCATAGGGAGCAAATCCAGCAACTTCCCTAATCAAATTCCTGACAAAGTGCACCCTCTTTGTACCTTTCTGCAAAAAATTACCAAGATAACAATGTAAATTTAAATACAAACTGAATAGACATTAAATTATTATTCATCTGGGCATTTAACTTAATAGTTAACAAAGTTTCAGTTTCACACAAGTTAAAATTCGTTTAAAACAACAACTATAATGGCCGAATACATTTTGATCCCAGATACAGCAAGGTTCTGTCTTGACTATTAAGATGACTAAGACCACATGACGTTCAAAACTGCAGAGATGTGTAGTACAATCTTCAGCAATACTTTGGAAACGAAAGTATAAGGCACTTGATTAAGCTATCAAGTTTCGCAACTATATACCTCCAGGATTAGCAACTTGGTACTTCTGAGATCTCAAAATTGCCAAAGGTGTGTTGAGTCATCAATAAATAACTAGACACCAAGCTGCCCTCATTTTATACATTTTTCATAATCGTTCTCAACTTGGCGAGCTTCCATGTAATACTAACTAGTACTAAGGTACACATACTTAACCCAATTACCTCGGCCCTTCGGCCATATCAACCATATTATGCTACAGTGTTATTAACAATTACCTCAATATCCTTCTTAGATCGTAACTACAACAAAGAAAAAAATAGTCCTTGGACTAGTAGAAAGCAATACAATTGAATGCCAATATCAGAGCAGAACAAACATAAACCACTATTGAGTGAGAAACAGAGAATCGTTATGACGGGTCAGACGGAACTACCGCACAAAGAAAGATCTAAACAAGCCAGCACAATCTACATGATCAAATCAATTGCGGACTGAGAACAATCACAATCTGATGGATGGAAGTAGAAGGAGGACAGCGGTAGTTAGAGACGCCTTACCCCCTTGCGGTCGGACGGGCGTGTCGGGAGCTCGCGCTTGGTAACGACGTGGCCTTTGTTGATGCCCACGAAGAGCCCGGACTTGGGCTGCGACGGCGCCATGGCCGGATTCCCTGTCGCACCTACCAACCTGCAGCGAGCGGCAATGTTACGAGCGATCTGAGACAAGATTCATGTGGTTAGGCGGCGCGACTTGCAGGCTTACCTTGAGAATGGATGCAAGTAAAACCCTAATCCGCCGCCAGCGCCCGAAAAGAAACCCTAAGCCGCGAGAGGATCTTATATTCGGCCAGCGCGGTGATACTTGTTCCTGTTAGACAGATGGGCCTGTCTTAGTGGGCTTATTTTGCTCAAGGTATGGATCATGATCCGACCTAACAAACCGGACAATCTATTTTTTGGCCACGGGATGTAAACGGATCGGATCGGATCGGATATTGCTATTACTATATCCTTTATCACATTTTTTTGGCGGATTCGGAACGGAGGGATAATAGCCGAATGCGGATTATATCGGATTGCGGATATGGAGCGGAGTCGAAGCGGACTTGGAGCGGAAGAGAACAATCGAACAAATACACGTAGGAAATAAAAAATTTATGTAGTTTATAGAAAAGAAATGGCAAGCGTGCAACACTAGATAATAGTAGTATAAAAGTGCAATATTGGTAATAGCATAGTATAACATGCATACGTAGCATGCAAAGTTAGCCGATACACTAACTAGATTGTTTAGATATTAGGATTGTGTTGGATTTATCGGATTATCCTATTTAAGTACCTCGGATAATTCGTATAAAATATCGGATTATCCTTATCCATCGGATATCATCAATACCATATCCGCTACCATATCCGTCGGATATCCACATCCGCATCCATATCCGCCGGATATCTAAAAAGGCATACCATATCCTCAAAAATGGACGGGGATGCAGATTCGGAGCGGAAATTATCCGTACCATTTATATCCCTATGTGTAAGGGGTAAGGGTTTTCGGGAGCTCCTATACACCGACCCGCGCGGCAGGTGTACCACGCCGCACAGCCCCAGGCGGGTCTTGTTGGGCTAGCCCGCACAACGTTTTCCTTTTTTCTTTTCCCTTTTTTTGATCTTTTCTGTTTCTTGCGTCATTTAAAATATATTTTTCAATATAATCCGAACATTTTTCAGATTTTGAGAAACCTTCAAAACCTGAACATTTAAAAATTCAAACATTTTTTCATTTGTTTTTCGATTTGAACACTTTTAAAATATAAATATTTAACAAAAGAAAAAAACTAAAATCTGATCATTTTTCATATTTAAACATGTTTAAAACCAAACAAATTTGAAAGTTGAGTAACTTTAAATTTGGAAAAAAAACTGAAAAGAAATCGAAAAATGAACATTTTCAAAACTTAAAAATAATTTTCCAATCTGAACATTTTTAAACAATCGGAAAAGTAAAGTAAAAGAGAAAAACAAAAGAAACATAAAAAGGAAATAAAAAGAACAGAAATTTCCTAGTATTTTGTGTGTTAGATAGCAATATCAAAAATTATTTAATTGTTTATTTAGTGTGCAGAACAATGTTTCCACTCAAATACTGCTAAACTAGAGCTTTGGGGGGCGGATTATCCGCCCCTACCAAGGGCTGGATTATCCGCACCACCAAGTTCGCCAAAGTCAACAGGCGCGTCATGCGATAAGGGGGAGTTTCTCTCCGGATTAACCGGCCAGGGACAGAGCATTCGCTCAGGCCGGATAATCCGCCCCTCCAGAGGGGCGGATAATCCAACCCCAGGGCGTTGCCAATGCCACCAAGGCGCGTCACGTAGTAAGGGGCAGAATTTCCCCCCGGATTAACCGGCCAGGGCCGGAGCATTCGCCTAGGCCGGATAATTCGCCCCTCAAGGGAGCCGGATATTACGCCTTACCAGGATTTTTGGCAAAGGCAACCAAGATGTGTCACGAAGAGTGTCGTGGTGGTGTCACGGCATATGCCATTGGGTAGATTAAAGTTGGGGCCGATGGATGATGCAGGAATCCGGGGAGGGATGATGAAGTGAAGACCTCACACGGAAGAACTCAGAGAGACACGATATACCCAGGTTCGAGGCTCTCCTAGTGAGATAACACCTCTACTCCTGCATCTAATCTCATATATCTTGCCATGCTTGTGGCTACAATGGTGCTCCCTGAGCTGTACTCTTATGCCTCTCATGGAGAGAGCAGAGGAATAAGAAACCATGCTCCTAGTGAGCAGAGGGAGAGGAGCCCTTCGGGGAGCCTCCCATGTAACGTTACCCCTGGTGCTCCTTATAAAGGGGAGCCCAGGGGACATGGTATGTCATCTAAAGTACTCCTATGAGCTATCTTGTGGGGTCTTGTCCAGTCACCTTGTCCTTTATTGAGTCACCGGTCTTATCCCTTCGGCATATTCCTTAGCATCTTTAGGAGATGCTTGGCATATTCCCTAGCATCTCCCAAGATGCCTAGCATATTCCTTAGCATCTTGAACCAAAGGGGCCAGTCTAAGCCAGGGGCGTCCCAAGACTGGCACCTGACGTAGGCTTGACTTGACTTGGGGGCATGTCGATGTAGAGGTTGACGATGGGTCCTGATATGAGCAAAGTGACATCCGGGTCGAAGTAATTCGGCCCAGGGAAGTGAAATTCGGCCATGAGTGGAGATAATCCGGCCTGGGGGCAAAGTGGGGCCCAAACTGGGTGGTGAACAGTGCCCAGCCGGATTATCCCAAGCCCAGCCGGATTACCACATGATTCGGCCCAGGCAGTAGTGGTTTTGAGGGCCCAGCCAGGGTTTCCTGTTGAAGTCCAGCTGGGTTACCACCAATCCGGCCCAGGCGGGATGCCAGCATAGTTGACCCATGGTGGGCCGAGTCTTCTCCATCTCGGCCCACCTGGGGGAGAGGTGGCGACGTATCATCGAGGCGGGAAGCGGGCGCCGGGGAAGTGGTCGCTGCAGAGAAGCCCCGTGGTGGGCCGGGTTGCTCCTACCGGCCCACCCGGGGGAGAAGGAAGGTGTGGTGGTGAGCCTGATCCGGCCGACGAGGTGGTTCGGTGGGAGGAGGCCCGCGGTGGGCTGACGTGATAGTTGGGCCGACGCTGGGTCAAGCTCTGATTCAGGCCAGATCCGGCTCGGGAGGCCAGGGGACGGGCCGAATTAGCCATATGCCGATCCAGCTGCTGTCCATTTCTCTTCTTCTTTGTTCCTTTCTCCTTTATGGCTTATTTTATTCATTTTATGCCTTTCCCCACCATATATATCTTTGGTCAAGCTCCTCATTGCTCTATTTGAGTCATGCAACACATCAACTCTGGGTACCTGGGGTTACATCCCCAACACAGAGACGGGCCGGACTTTTAGTCCAGCTTGTCCAAGCTAGGGTCGGATGTTTGCCCCAGTTGGATAATCTAGCCCCCACTTAGGCCGGATAATCCGACCCCCAAATCGTCCAACAGAATCTTTCGAGTGGGCTAGAAATAGCCCCTCAGATCCCCATTTCAGATCTCTTGGATCGTGCAAAAAAGCCCTGCCCAGTTCATATTGATTCAAGCGCAATCTCCATCTTTAACCACTCAAAGGCTCCGGGCCTTTGGGGAATCGAAGGAGGAGACCTTGATCTACATCGACATCCATCAAGATCTTCACTTCCCCTCCGTTCACTTGGAGGATTCTTGATCTAGTGTTTCTTGCGACTCTCAAGATCTCAATTCTAGTTATTGATTAACTTGTTCTTGTGGTAGCTTATTGTCATCACAGGAGCCTTCAGTTTAGTTGTGGAAGTGTGCCCCGTTAGAGTTGTAAAGGCATCGGTTCCTACCTAGAAGGGTGCCAAATAGTGAAAGGTGGATCATGCCTTTGGTGGCGAGATCCATCGAAGAATAGGGTGAGGCCTATTGTGGCATGGTGGTATTAGTGCCGCCCACCCCTCCAACGCAAACGTACTTCCCTTAACAAGAAAGGAACTGCGATAAAACAAATCATGTGTCTCCGCGTGCTCCACTACGGTTATCTCGTTCCACTGTCTCTGCTTTTACTTGCTTAGTAGTTAGGTTTACATATAGGGAAATTTCTATAGAATTTACCTTTGTCTTAAGCCTAAATTGAAAAAGAACTTAAAATTTGGTGTAGCACCTATTCACCCCCGCCTCTAGGTGCCCATATGATCCATTTCAATTTGTATTAGAGTCTCGGCTCTTTATTCGGGATTTATAGCCTAAGAGAGTATGGGTACTAAGGAAGATGGTAGTGAGGCTGGGATTAAGGTCACCACGGATGATCTCAAGTCCTTGGAAACAAGCTTGATTAAATACATGGAGACCCAAATGTAAGAGATGCATGAAATGATAGCGCATTGATGTCTACGCACTTCTATTCTTGTAGACAGTTGTTGTGCCTCCAAGTGCAGAGGTTTGTAGAACAGCAGCAAGTTTTCCCTTAAGTGGATCACCCAAGGTTTATCGAACTCAGGGAGGAAGTGGTCAAAGGTATCCCCTCTCAAGCAACCCAGCAATCAAGATACAAGAAGTCTCTTGTGTCTCCAACACACCCAATACACTTGTCAGGTGTATAGGTGCACTAGTTCGGTGAAGAGATAGTAAAATACAAGTGGTCTGAATATAAGACAACGGTGCCAGAAAATACTTTGATGGCATGGAAGAGACTAAAGGCAATCTGAAATAAAGATGGAATCAAGCAAACATGTAACAGATCTAGTTGCAAACGGTGTTTCAATTCTTAGAAACAAGGCCTAGGGATCATACATTCACTGCTGAACACTCTCATATAAATATATTATCTTCATGATATTACCCTGAACTACTCTCCGGTTGGACACTCTAATCCATGGTAGGGCTATAACAGCACACCTCAAAGTAAGCCTTTCCCATCTAGATAACCCCATACTATCACGTTGAGCACTAGATGGTTCCAACAAACACCACAATTTTATGAAGACATCCAACTCCAAATATAACTCATAACAAGTATTTGTAATCTCTAGCCTAAGTGCCACCATGGTGTGCATGCTGTCACTTTCACACACATGGTTAGAGAAGAGATCTATTAAAGCACTTGAGTAGCAAGGTAGATCTACTTGATTACAAAGCTCATGATCACAATATGATCATGCATAGAGAGAGAGATGAACACATAGCTACCGGTAGAACCCTTAGCCTCGAGAGAGAACTACTCCCTCCTCATCATGGGAATCAGCAACAGCGATGGAGATGGCTCCATGGGGCACTTCCTCGTCCCGGCAGGGTGTCGGAACAGAGCCTTTTTGTCCCCTGAATCTCCCCTTCAGTGGCGGTGGTTCTGTGGAACTTTTCGTGGCTGGAGGCTGTTCGAGTTACGGTTTTTGCATCGGGGGCTTCTTATAGGCGAAGGGGCAAGGTCGGTGGCCGGCCAGGGGGCCCACACCACCTGGTGGCGTGGCCAGGGGGCCCACACCACCTGGTGGCGTGGCCAGGGATAGCCCGCACCACCATATGGTGTGCCCACCCTAGTGCCCCACTCCAACTCTGCTTCGTGTTTCCAGTGCTAGCCCGCGCCACCATATTGCCTTTTGTCCCGTCCAATTCCGAGAATATTGATTTTATGCCTTTTCTAGAACCAAAAACAAAAGAAAACAGGCAACTGGCACTGTGGCATCTTTCTAATAGGTTAGTCCTAGAAAACATATAAAAATACCTCAAAGTGTTGACAAAGCAAAGCAAAGTAGATACTAAACAAGCACGGAACATCAAAAATTATAGATATGTTTGCAACATATGAACATCCCCAAGCTTAACTCCTGCTCGTCCTCGAGTAGGTAATGATAAAAAGAAAGAATAATTTTTGAGGTGACATGCACCATCATAAACTTGATCAAAGTATTTGTAAAACATTGATAGCTGGGATCATAGTACTTCAACATAGCATGAAAGATAAAGTTCTAACAATTAGACATAACAACTATGTTGTAACAAGAAAAGGCACAAACAAAATATTCATGAATAACAATGCTTTGCAAGACGTTTCTTTGTTTCACATAAAGAAAACATAGCATAGTGACATTCAGCTTGTCCCTCATAGATTAGCAAACATAAATGCATAGGACACCTTCAAATTTTATAAGGGTGACTAGATACAAATAGTTTAAGAAAAAGCAATATCAAAGTTATGCATCAATCAACAAGTCTTGGGACAATGCACATTAAACTAATAATGGCCACTATGCTCTCTAAATAGGTGCATAAAGATAGAAGATGGAGACTCAACAAAAAAGTAAAAGAAAGGCCTTCATAGAAGGAAGCAGGGATTCAAGTCTCATAAAGAGCTTCCAAAAATTATGGTACTTATTAGCTTTCAGCTCTCATTGCCCCTATCATAAGCATCTTGAAGTGATTAAGGTTAAAGTGAACAAACTATGAAGTATATGCTTAACAAAGTATAAGTTGGAAATCTCATGTCCCTTGAATACGAGGGTCGCTCCTCATGCTACTCAAGTTTAGTTACCGGTAAGTTATTGTCATAGTAAGTACATGTGTATCATAGAGAACCGCCAACGGGGTACCCCTTGCCCGATGATACGGAAGAATCCCCATATCAAAATGACAAGGCAAGCAGACAACGAGCATCTCAGCAATCTTCTTATTTACCATGGGAAAATGGTGCTTTTCTCTCTTTCCTATTTTCTCATATCTCTTTTTTTTTCTCTTTTCTCCTTTTCTCAATATCTAACTCTTTTTTATAAGAAGAATGCTTCATAAACAGCTCATTATGGTGACGCTGCAGCTTTCCACCATGATAGCATGGATTAGACCGGCGGCCCAGGCGTTTCTCTAACACACATACATAACTCCATGGACTTACAAGATCCCCTTTCATTTCACAATCATTTACATCCATAGACAAAAGAGCATGATATCAACTAGGTGCAAAGTACAAGTGCAATGTTGAAAGCGTTCCCCATGATAGCATGGTTCTGCTAATCCCCAACATATAAGTGCAAGCATATACATCATAGATGACACAATGGTTCAAGTTTATTAAGTGCAAGAAAAGTAAAGTGTGCCATCAAGTTCGTGAGAGTTTTAATCACTAGTTTTCTCATAACAAGTTTAATTCGGAAGGTAGATAAAAACATGAATATACTTGGAATAGCAAATGCTAATAGGTAGGTATGGTGGACTCTTTGGAATAACTTGATTTTAGGAGTTGGATGCATGAGTGGAACTCATACCTGGTTATAGAGGCTAGCAAAAGACTGGGAGCGACCAACTAAGAGAGCAATAATGGCCATAATCATGCAAAGCGACAAAACATCATTAATTAAAGTGATATTACAAGTCGAAAACTAAAGGATCATAGAGGCTATAGTGACTGGGGATAGTCTTAACATGGTGTGAGCATGCGCCAAGTCATCCCAAATAAAGCATTAAAGGAGAATACCACAATATTATGCTTTTATATGCTAAAACAACGCATGATTCTTCCTAGGCACATTAAGAAATCTCAATTTTTTATAACAAGTCATGCTACAGCAATAATCACTAAGCATAAATCCAAAACAATACCAAGCATGACATGACAAAGCATAGGCCACAGTCAAAAACAAGCTCCTTTTACCACTTAAGCATGAACTTTCCTACTCTTTTCCAATCCAAACCAAACTTATTTGAAAACTAATGTATGAAAGAGGAGGTCCAACTATTTTATTCAAGAAACTAAGAAAACCAAGCAAACTAAGACCAAAAATAAAAATGAAAAAGAAGACGCTCCAAGAACAACACAACTGTGCATGAAACAATAAAAATGAATTGTTTAGAAGAAACCTGGGATTTTTATTGATGAAGAAGGGGATGCCTTGGGCATACCCAAGCTTTGACGCTTGTAATTCTTGGATATTTCTTGGGGTGACATGTGTGGCATCCCCAAGCTTGAGCTTTAGTACATTCTTCATCTCACTACATCATTCCTTCCATACACCCGGAATTTTTCCTACATACAAAACTTCACACAATCTTTATTAGCAATATTAGTGCACTCAAGATAATAAGTCTTTGGGTTCAGTTTCAACACCAATAAAACTTCCATTAAAACACAAGCTACTGTAGCACTTTCCTCAAAAAGCTCAATTTCCAAAAGAACTCAAAAAGGAACCAACAAGAAGCAAATGCAAATAATGGCAGAAATCTGTCAAAATAGACCAGCAGGTAAAAACCAATTTTTTCGAAGACCTTCTGTTGCTCAAATCAAAAAGTGTTGAACTAACGAAAGTTAGATAATAACCTAGGGAAGAAGCACAAAATTTCACGCCTAAAACCGACGTACAGATATTTTACACGATTTTTTACGGTGAAGAACAAAAATCTTTTTCAGGACAGCAACTTTCCCAAGCATTACTTCTCTCTCATTAGAGGTTACTCTTGGCACAAAAAAGCAAATAAAAAGGATAAGGAGCGGTTATTACAGAGGTAATAACTCCAAGAATCATCTAAAACTTTTGGGTTATCTCCCAATAAGTACTTTTCTTTAACGCCTTTAAGTTAGGCTTGATAGTTTGAGAAGATGCTCACATAAGAAATATGAATTGAAGTAAAAGAGAGCATCAAGAAACAAATTAAAAACACATTTAAGTCTAACCCATTTCCTATGCATAGGAATCTTGTAAAGAAACAAGTCATGAAAGCACAAAGCAACAAGCATAGTAAATCAAAACAAGTGCAACTTCAAGACTTTCAACATAAAGAGGGGAAACTTAATATTGTTGAGATACATAAAACCATGTTTCCCTCTCTCATAATAACTTTTAGTAGCATCATGAATAAAATTAACAATATAACTATCACATAAAAATTCTTATCATGAGCCACATGCATAAAATAATTAATACTCCCCACATAAACATAGACATTCTTATTAATTGTAGTGGGAGCAAATTCAACAAAATAGCTATCTTTATTATTCTCATCACCATAATCATCAAATATAGAAGGCATATTGTAATCATTAACTTTCTCCTCAATAGTAGGTGGACTGAAATTATCGTATTCATCATTATAATCATCATATATTGGATGTTTGGTATCATCATAAGCAATAGAATAGCTATCTTCCAAAGCTGGGGAACTAAAAAGATCATTTTCATAAAAACTAGCTTCCCCAAGTTTAGACTTTTCCATAGCATTAGCAATAATGGTGTCCAAAGAATTCATACTAACAACATTGCTATTAGCATGCAAATAAAGTACCATAGGTTTTTAAATTTTCTCTTCAAACACTTTATGTCCTAACTCAAGATAAATACTATAAAGCTCTCTAATTTTGTTTTTGTTTTCCATTAAGCCTAACTAGTGAAAACAATAAACAAAAAGACAAAATTGCAGAATCTAAAGGAAATAACTTCGAGCACTCACACCGGAGGATGTGAGTACCTTTTACCTTACCTCCCTGGCAACGACGCTAGAAAATAGCTTGATGTCTATGCACTTCTATTCTTGTAGACAGTTGTTGGGCCTCCAAGTGCAGAGGTTTGTAGAACAGCAACAAGTTTTCCCTTAAGTGGATCACCGAAGGTTTATCGAACTCAAGGAGGAAGTGGTCAAAGGTATCCCCTCTCAAGCAACCCTGCAATCAAGATACAAGAAGTCTCTTGTGTCCCCAACACACCCAATACACTTGTCAGGTGTATAGGTGCACTAGTTCGGTGAAGAGATAGTAAAATACAAGTGGTATGGATATAAGACAACGGTGCACGAAAATACTTTGATGGCGTGGAAGAGACTAAAGGCAATCTGAAATAAAGATGGAAGCAAGCAAACATGTAACAGATCTAGTTGCAAACGGTGTTTCAATGCTTAGAAACAAGGCCTAGGGATCATACTTTCACTAGTGAACACTCTCATATAAATATAATATCTTCATGATACTACCCTGAACTACTCTCTGGTTGGACACTCTAATCCATGGTAGGGCTATAACAACACACCTCAAAGTAAGCCTTTCCCATCTAGATAACCCCATACTATCACGTTGAGCACTAGATGGTTCCAACAAACACCACAATTTCATAAAGACATCCAACTCCAAATATAACTCATAACAAGTATTTGTAATCTCTAGCCTAAGTGCCACCATGGTGTGCACGCTGTCACTTTCACACACACGGGGAGAGTAGAGATCTATTAAAGCACTTGAGTAGCAAAGTAGATCTACTTGATTACAAAGCTCATGATCACAATATGATCATGCATAGAGAGAGATGAACACATAGCTACCGGTAGAACCCTTAGCCTCGAGAGAGAACTACTCCCTCCTCATCATGGGAATCAGAAACAACGATGGAGATGGCTCCGGGGGCACTTTCCCATCCCAGGAGGGTGCCAGAACAGAGACTTTTTGTCCCCCGAATCTCCCCTTTAGTGGCGGCGGTGCTGCGAAACTTTTCGTGGCTGGAGGCTATTCGATTTAGGGTTTTTGCATCGGGGGCTTCTTATAGGCGAAGGGGCAAGGTCGGTGGCCGACCAGGGGGCTCACACCACCTGGTGGTGCGAACAGTGTCAGGGGGATGATCCCCGGATACCCCACCCGAATAAGAAACAGGACAGTCAGATCTCGGCCGGCTGACCAGATGCAGCCGGACAGGGTAGCACGGACCGGCTACCACCCGATAGCCGGACCGTGAAGAGGTAGCCGGATACGACGACGTAGCCGGATCCAATCAGAGGGACAGGACGACGTGCGACGTGCATTGCAGTACACCTCAGACGACGACAAGACGGGCAACCACCTGCCCATACCAAGACTTGGCGTGGTCGATGCGGAACAAAGGCTCGTATCCGCTGGCTTATCAGTACGACAGCCATACCGCTCATACACCAATGTGACATACCATGCCGGGTACTGTAGATGACTAGTCGGCTGGGACCAGCCTGTGGGGCCCGCCAGCTGGACTAGCCAGTGAGACCCTTGCCTCTCTTCCTATATAAGGAGAGGGAGGGCCTCAGTACAAAGGGTTGGTCTCAGTTCATTTAAGGCAGTAGCTAAAGAATACAGCTCGAGGAGCACTTGTAGCTCGTATATTCCACATAGTCAGACCAGGCAGGAGTAGGGGCTTTACCTCACCACGAGGGCCTCGAACCTGGGTACTTCTTGCGTCCCGCTACGCTCGCTCGTATCCAATCTCGCCTGCGGACGCCGTCGATAGTTTTCCTGCTAGTCCCCACATCTCTATCTAACCTTTTTAGGTACTGCCGTTCCCAATACAACGACAGTTGGCGCCCACCGGGGGGCTTCTTCATGGCTTCGACCGGAGTCACGTTCTGCACGGGACCCCGCACTTCAGCCGGTGAGCGCGTGGCCTCCGGCCTGGTGCTCACGCTCGGCAGGTTCGACTGCGTCATCGACAACGCCTCCTGCTTCGCCGGAACTTCCTTCCCGGCAAACGGCACCGTCCTGCTATTCGGCGATCTCCCCGTCTACATCGCCACCGTCCCGGAGCGTTTCCCTAGGGAAATCGTCTCTGTCGCGGGGCCGCAATGCTCAAGCGACGGCACCTCCGCCGCACCTCGCGGCATGGAGGTCATGATGGTCGGATCCAGCTCGCAGCCCGCCAGCGGGGCGGCGAGGTCGGAACTTCCGCTCCCTCGCAGCCTCGGAACCCGGTCGAGGATGCCATTGATCGGCTCCTGACGCCGGTTACCCTCGGGGACAACCCGGAGGAGGCGGAGGCCAAGTTCACCATGGAGAGACAGATCGTCCTCCAGGAGGCCATGGAGCTGGCAGCAGCCCGCAAGCAGCTGGAGATTGCTAGGCGCGAGTATGATCGCGCGCACGGCCTCACCCCGGCTACCGTGGAGCCGAGCCGGGGCGGCCAGGTACGACGTCGGGGTGGTGAGCTAGGCGGCAGGATGGAGAAGGACGGAGAACCGGATCCCGCGCCTGCCCCTACACGGCCCACCTACAGCACGCCCATCAAGAACTTGCCTTGCGGTAGCGCAGCAGAAGAACTACCCAGCTGGAGGGCGAGGAGCGGCCCGGCACGCTCGCTCAGAGCTCCTCAGCGTCGCAATGACGAGCAGGCCGGGCGCCAACCGGTGACGCAGGAGGACCTTAGCTACTCAGAGGAAGCGCTACCCGCCAAGCAAGGCGCACCACGTGACACGCAGTAGGCGTCCTCCCCGCAGCCGGCTAGGGCCCGCAGCAGGCGTCGCAGCTCCGGCAACAGGGGCCAGCCGCGCTAGGAGCAGACGGTCAACAGCAACCCGCCACCTCCCCTACCACTAGCCGGAGCACCCAGGCCAGCCGGTTCCCGCCTCTCGGGCCAGGTGGGTGCGCCCAACCCGGATTGTCCGGATGCCCGCGACCACATCGAGCTGCTCGCTCAAGCACGCGTCACGGAGGAGGAAGATTCTACCGGACCAGTTTGTTTCGGACCCTGCATCCGAAACAAGCCGTTTCCGGATAAATTCTCCCTGCCCAGGGACACCCCTGGCAAAGCGGCATGAAGCGGAAGACTGGTTGACCGACTACGCCACGGCAAGCCGGTATCGCCATGGAATAAGCGCACAACCGTCGTTACATCCTCTCATGCTAACCGGTCGGCAAGGACCTGGCTCAATAGCCTCGCTACCAACAAAGATCAACGCTGGCCTGATTTCGAGAAGGTTTTTGTCCGCAACTTCAACGGCACGCATAAGCGCCCAGGCGCCCAGAGACCTGGCCTTGTGTCGGGCGATCATGACCGACCGCGAGTACCTCGCCAAGTGGACGGAGCTCCGCAACACTTGCAAGGGCATCCTGGAGAGCCAAGCCATCGGTTTCTTCATTGAAGGATGCCGAGAGGGCACCATGCTTCGCCACCGGCTACTGTGTGATGAGCCAAAAACCATGGCGGAGCTCATGACGGTTGCCGACCAGTACGCCATGGTGGATGCCGCCATGAAGAAGCCCCTCCGAGTAAACGCGGAAGGCCATCCGACTCCCACGGAGCCGGCTCGCGACCGTCCGAGCAATCCGGCTAGTGAAGCCGGATCCTCCAGATGCCACGGCAACGACAACCGGTTCCACGGGGACCACCAGGACAGGCAACAGAAGCCTCGCTACCACGCGCGGCAAGTCAATGCCGTAGAGGGTGCGCCCGACACACCGGCTAACGACACAAGAAGGCAGAAGCCCCAGCTCACCTTCGACCAGATGATTGACGGCCCGTGCAAGTGGCATAGCGGTCCCTTCAAACCGGCTACGCACCACCGGAATCGCAGCCGGACTCGCCACTAAAGGACCAGGCAACCAGCCTCGTCTCCGCCTCCCCACCGGGTGGACCCACCACCGCTAGGGGAGCCGGTAATGATGGTAACGGTGGCAACAACAACAACGGCTACCCCAACCGCCGCCGCCACCACATCTTTGAGATGGAGCAGGGCGACAAGCAGCGACGCTCCAAGGAGGTCAATGCCATCGTTTCTCCGGTCCCCCAATACCTGAACTGGTCGGAAACCCCCATCACCTGGAGCCGGGCAGATCAACCTGAGCATCTGCCGACTCCCGGGGGCTACGTCATGGTGCTCGACCCCCTCATCGTCTCCAACGCGCGCACCTGCCGATTCTCGTGCGTCCTCATCGACGGAGGCAGCAGCCTCAACCTCCTCTACCAGTCCTCGCTGGAGAAGCTGGGCATTCGCGAAAGCGACCTGCGCCCGACTACCACGACGTTCCACGACGTACTGCCGGGGCCAGCCTGCGCTCCACTGGGAAAAATCCAGCTGGACGTCATCTTCGGGACCAAGGAGAACTTCCACCGCGAGCCAATCTGGTTCGAGGTGGTAAATTGACGGGCTCCTACCACGCTCTCCTCGGGCGCCCCGCCCTCGCCAAATTCATGGCCCTCCCCCACTACGCATACCTCAAGACGAAGATGCCAGGACCCCACAGCGTGATCACTGTCGCCGGCTGCTTCAGGCGATCAATAGAGTGCGCCTCAGCCGGTTCCAAACTAGCAGAGGCCCTCATCATAGCCGAAGAAAAGCGCGCGATCATGCGCAATGTGGCCATGGCCTAGCAGGACATCCCGGCTAGCAGCAAACCGGCTGGAGAAGGAGCCTTCCAACCGGCAAAGGAGACAAAGAGGATCCTGCTCGACCCCTCCGACCCGACTAAGTTCGTCACCATTGGCGCCGGCTTAGACAGAAAATAGGAAGGCGTGCTCGTCGACTTCCTCCATGAGAATCGGGACATCTTTGCATGGTCTCCCAAAGACATGTCGGGTGTGCCGAGGGAGTTCATCGAGCACTCACTTCATGTGCGTCCGGATGCCAAGCCGGTCAAGCAACCTCTATGCCGGCTCGCAGAAGAGAAGAGAAAGATAATCGGTGACGAGATCACCCGGCTCCTCGCAGCCGGGTTCATCATGGAAGTATTCCACCCGGACTGGCTGGCGAACCCAGTCTTGGTGTTGAAAAAGAACAAGACCTGGCGCATGTGTATCGACTACACCATCCTGAACAAAGCATTGCCCGAAAGACCCCTTCGCCTTGCCCCGTATCGATCAAGTCATCGATTCCATGGTCGGCTGTGATTTGTTGTCTTTTCTAGATTGTTATTCCGGATACAATCAGATCCGGCTAAACCCGGCTGATCAGATTAAGACATCATTTATCACCCCCTACGGGGCTTTCTGCTATGTAACCATGCCTTTCGGCCTAAAGAACGCAGGCGCCACCTATCAGCGATGTATGCAGAAATGCTTGCACTCGCAGATAGGCCGAAATGTGCATGCTTACGTGGATGACGTGGTCATCAAGACCAAGGAAAAGCGCACCCTCCTCGAGGATCTGCGAGAAACATTTGGCAATCTCTGGCAGTACCAGATGAAGCTGAACCCGGAAAAATGCGTCTTCGGAGTACCATCCGGCCAGCTACTCGGTTTCCTCGTATCTCAGCGAGGCATCGAGGCAAATCCGGAGAAGATCGCGGCCATTGAGAGGATGCAACTGCCCAAGAACCTGCTTGGAGTCCAGAAGTTCACCGGATGCCTGGCTTCCCTCAGTCGTTTCGTCAGCCGGCTGGGGGAGAAGACACTTCCATTGTACCAGCTGATGAAAAAGACGGACAAGTTCTCCTGGACTTCGTAGGCCGACACCGCGTTTCACGACCTCAAGCGCATGCTGTCCATAGCGCCGGTTCTAGCCACGCTAGCTAGCAAGGAGCCGATGTTGCTCTATATAGCAGCCACCACCGGTCGCCGTCGTCGTCTGGTGGTGGAGCGCCCGAGGAAGGCAAGGCTCAAGAGGTTCGAGACGCGTCTACTACCTCAATGAGGTTCTCTCCTCTCCAAGCGTAACTACCCCACTACTAAAAGATGTGCTACGGCGTGTACCTAGCATGCAAGAAGCTCAAGCACTACTTCCGTGAGCACCCGATCAAGGTCGTGTGCATCGCACCTTCGAAATCATCGGCAACAAGGACGCCACCGACCGGGTCGCCAAATGGGCCATCGAGCTCGCCGCCTACTCCATCCAGTACGAGCCCCGGCTCACGATCAAGTCACAGGCGATGGCAGACTTCCTTGTCGACTGGGCCGAGACCCAGTATCTCCCACCGGTTCCGGATTCGAACCACTGGAGGATGCACTTCGATGGGTCGAAGATGCTCGGGGGCTTGGGAGCTGGCATCGTGCTCACCTCGCCCAAGGGAGACCGGCTAGAGTACGTGTTGCAGATCCACTTCAAGGCCTCCAACAACGTAGCCGAATACGAGGCACTAGCGCATGGGCTCCGGCTGGCCAAGGAAATCGGCGTCAACCGGATCCTGTGCTTCGGCGATTCGGACTTGGTGGTACAACAGGTATCCGGGGAATGGGACGCCAGAGATGCCAACATGGCCCTCTACCGGTTCCACATCCAGAAGCTCAACTCCTCCTTTGACGGGTGCGAATTTCATCACGTCCCCCGCACCAACAACGAGGCAGTCGACGCGCTCTCCAAGATACGGTCCACCAGGCAGGCCATCCCACCAGGGGTCTCCCTGGAGCACCTGCGCAAGCCATCCATCAACCCGTCGCCGGAATCAGATTCCATCATCTGGGCGGGGAGCGTCCGCGCCGGGCAGCGGAGGCGGAGCTTTGGCCACCAAAGAAGAAAACTCGTGCCAACTCCGGCCAGGCGGTGCCCTCCGGCTCGCAGGACCCAGGGGCTACCGGCTCGCCCGGTGGCTCAGGGGCTGCCACCCCGGATATCCCACCCGGACGGCCCACCGACACCCGACAGCCGGAGAACAGGAGCGTCCTCGTCATCCGGGAAGTGCCATCCTGGGCACGGCCCTTCATGAACTACATCGCCAACAGCGAACTCCCGGACGACGAGGTGGAGGCCAGACAAATCCGACGCCATGCGCACACATACACCATCATAAACGGCGAGCTATACAAGCGTACTGTATCCGGTATCTTCCAAAGATGTGTCGACGTAGACACAGGCTACCGGCTACTCAAGGACATCCACCAGGGTGATTGTGGGCACCACGCTTCGTCAAGGGCGATAGTTGCCAAGGCGTTTCGCCACGGCTTCTATTGGCCCACCGCCCTCGAGGATGCCGAGCAGCTGGTCCGCACGTGCAATGGGTGCCAACGCTTTGGGCAGCTCAGGCACATGCCAACCTTGGTGCTCAAGACCATACCGATCACCTGGCCCTTCGTGGTTTGGGGCCTCGACATGGTCGGGCCCTTCAAGCGAGCTCGCGCGGGAATGACCCACTTGCTGGTAGCGGTGGACAAGTTCACAAAGTGGATCGAGGCCAAGCCTATCCGGAAGCTGGATGGGGCGACGGTTGTTACCTTCTTCACCGACATCATCAACCGCTTCGGATACCCCAATAGCATCATCACCGACAACGGCACAAACTTCGCCAAGGGGGCCTTCGCCCGGTTCTGCAGCAACAAGGGCATCCGGCTAGACCTCGCCTCCGTTGCACATCCACAGTCCAACGGGCAGGTCGAACGAGCAAACGGCTTGGTGCTAGCCGGCATCAAACCACGTCTCATCGAGCCGTTGGAGCGGTCACCCGGATGCTGGATCGAAGAACTTCCCATGTCTTTGTGGAGCCTCCGCACCACACCGAATAGGTCAATCGCTACACGCCATTCTTCCTGGTCTCGGATCGAAGCCGTCCTCTCCGCCGACATCGAATTCGACTCCCCATAAGCTCCTCTCTGCAAGCAGGCCAACAAGGAGGCGCGGGAGGACGGGGTAGATCTCGTGGAGGAGGCCCGCGAGCTAGCCCTGTCCAGATCTGCCCTGTACCAGCAGCGACTACGCCGCTACCATTCCAGCCGGATTCGCCCAGTCGCATTCCGCGAGGGTGACCTGGTTCTCCGGCTGGTGCAAGACATGAAGGGCATGCACAAGCTATCACCACCCTGGGAGGGCCCCTTCGTCATCAGCCAAGCGTTGCCCAACGACTCTTACTACCTCATCGATGCACAGCAGCCGTGCAAGAACAAGATGGACAAATCGGACGAGGAGACCGAACATCCTTGGAACACGGCCCTGCTGCGCCCGTTTTACACCTAGTCGCCAAACAGTGTATGTATCCCGAAAACCTCATAAATGAAAATGCGGACTCCCACGAGAATCTCGGGGGCTCCTTCTGGAAATGTGTGCGTGCACATTCTCCGATTAAAATTTTCCGGCTCGGCTACCCCTACCGGGGCTCGCTGCTGGCCGCTTTGTTAAGCCAACAAACCGGTGAGTAGTGTGCGATGATGTCGAGGCCCACTCTTCGTCTCAACTACGACGCAACCGGCTGTCCATTAGCAAGAGCAAAAGCTCGAGGCATCCCACATGAAAAACGGGGAAGAGGCGTGACAGATCGGGCGTCCCGGCCCTGCAACTAGCTCAAACCAATCCAGCCGCTAAGCCGCTAGTACCGTGCGTAATGTACTGTCAGCTCCCTTCGATTCCGGCTGCAGACCGCAACCCGGCTGTCTGGCAAGGATGCAGCGAAAACAGTAGAACACACGAGAAAACGACTAAGTGCCTAGAAAGGAGCAAGCCAGTTTTTGAAAAATAAGCCGTTTCCCGGCTATGATTTGATGGACTAACCTATTAACCTATGAAGATGTATGTGTATGCATATGTGCGTTCTTTTCCGACTACTTCGAGTCGGAATTCAGGAGAAGGAAAGAAGATTCGAAGTCCTTGCCTTCATCAAGCGCTCCGAATCTCGGGGGCTACACCCACTGGGTGCGCTCGTGCGCCCCCAGTGGAATCTTGTAGTTCCTGGCCGACTAAGGGCGTTTAGCCGGCGATTGAGCCCAGTGAGGGCAAGGCAGGAGCAATAAATACAAGAAAGATTCAAGCACTGGCTACACCTACTCGAATCTGGGGTTACACCGATGGAGTGCTGGCGCGCCCCTGAATGTTGGTTCCCCAAGGCGTCCAGCCGATGAAAGCAGCCGACTAGGGCGAGGCCAGTCGGATAAAGTTAGAAGAACGGGGAAGAACAAGGAAGATTCGAAGCACCTGGCTACGCCAGCTACTCCGAATCTCGAGGGTTACACCCAGTGGGTGCGCTGGCGCGCCCCCACTGGAGGTGTAGTTCGTCCGGCTAAAAGTGTGTAGCCGGACTAGGGCAGCCAGGCGAAGCGAGCCGGCAAAGATATCAAAAGAAAATTCAAGACACAAGTTAAGAAAGACTCAAGAATTCAGCATTAACAGGCAAAAGGGAGACGAAGCTCCTGAGAGTTACCTGGCATCAAAGATAGCCGGTACAGACAGACAAGTTTCACGATAACCTAAAACAAGACAAATACACCCGGCATCCCGGGGCAACAGCTAAACGGTGGGGCCTTTGCCGTGGGGGGGTTCCTGGCTGGCAGATGCTGGAGGCGGGGGGAGCCGCAGTGCTCGTTCCGGCTCCGGCGCTGGCAGGCGGCGGCACCGAGGACTCCGCATCCGGAGTGTCGGGGGACTCCGAGTCGGTGAGCACCTCGTCTGGATCCACGTAGTCGGTGATCTTGATGGCGGACCCGTGAAGCTCCGGATGGGCTTGGCGGATGGCGGCAAGATCGGCCCCGGTGCGGAAGCCCCCGTCGATCTTCTCGACGCGGGCATCCTTGTACCAGTAAAGCATCAGCGCCAGGGCCATCTCCGCTCCACCCCGCGTCGCCAGATCCCGCAGCCGGTCCAACACAATCGGTACCTCTCCCACCTTCGCCGCCAGCAGCGCCATCGTCTCTCGAACCGGAGCCTCCGGCCACATAAAGGAGAAGATGTCCCGCGCCGCCTGACGAAGCTTCGCGGCCTCCTCGCCGAGAAGAACGACGAGCTCCTGAGCCGTCGGCTGCGCTCCCGGCCAGTTCTCCTGCAGCCGGTTGTAGGCCAGCAGGTCTATGCCGGGTAAAAAGGTCGAGAAGAAGAGGAGTCAAATCCGGCTACCGGATCCGGAAAGAGAAGAAGACGGAAGAAAGAACTCACCTTTGGCAGTGTGGCCGACTTGCATCAGCTCCTCCACCAGCGCCTTCTCCTTGACCGCCAGCCGTTTTATCTCCTTCTCTTGGTCCTTGTTCTGGGCCTCGAGAAGGGAGAAGGCTTCGACCCGGCTAGCGAGCGAGGCGTCGCGCTCCTTGACGGTAGCCTCCAAGCCGTCTACCTGCGCGTGCCAGTCCTTGTTCTGCAAGCGCAGCGCGGAGTTGGACCTGCTCAGCCGGTCGTTCGCTTTCTTCAAGCGATCGATCTCGCGCTGAGCGCACACGAGGATGGCTGCAACGAAGCCGACTATTAAAAAAAGGGGAGAGCCAGACGGATGAAGCGAACTTACTCTGGGAGGTCCCGTTGGCAGCAGCAAGCTTTTGCTCCAGGCTGCGGTTTCCACCGGCTGTGGCCTCAAGCAGCCGGATCTCCTTGACCGCCAGCTCGAGCGTGCCGGCAAGATCCGACAGCGAAGCAGCGGAGGAGGCGTCATCGTCCACGGCGTTGATGACCAAGGACTCCTTCGCCGCGAGCACCACTGTCTGCCACTCCTCCTCGAGCGCCTCGTCGGAGTCGTCGTCGCCAACCACGACAAGCTCCTTGCAGAGCCCTCAGCGCCCGGAGGAACCTTCCGGCTGGGGCGATTCGCTTCTGGGGACCCTCCCGGGGAGGAGGGCAGCCGGCTCGGCTTGAGGAGGAGAAGGAGGCTGCGCCTCGAGGAAGGAGGCGCGGTTGGATCGGTCGGGGCACGACGCGACCAGTGGCGTGGCTCATGGCTACCGAAAAGAAACCAGTCGCTAAAGGGAAAGAGGAAAATATAAGAGCAAAACAAAGCAAAGTCGGAAAAACAAGCACAAGGACAAACAAATGAAAGCACCAAGGGAGGGAGAAAACGTGCCGGCACAACTGGCGGCCCTTTCTTCCGGCCAAGCCAGCTTGGCGGCAGGGCGCTAGTCCGGCCCCTCTTCGGAGCCGGCTCCTCCGCTGCAGGCCGGCGGGAGCCGGAATGGCTGGAGCCGCTCCCGCCTGCTTCGTCGTCTGTCGCAGAGCGCGTCGCCGGCTCCACAGTCAGCCCGGCCTCCTCCTTCTCGTGCACCTCCGCGTGCGGGTCGGCGACCGGCTCGTCGTTCCGGCTAGGGAAGGCATCGCCGTCCCCATCCGATTCCTCGCCAGATCGCCGAGCACGCGGCTCGGGCAAGTCCGTCGCGAACACCTCGAGAGGAGCGTCGCCCTCCTCGCGAAGGATGCAGGTGAAGATCTGGCGAATGCAAAAGGTCAGCCAGACAGAACAAGGAGATAACAGAGGGAATAAGCAAAAATTCCGGCTACAAGAACTTACCCGGGGCACGCGGTTCTCCCGGCTGTAGGGCGTCAGGCTGAACTTCCAGTTCTCCGGCAGCCGCTCCTTGCTGATCGTCCACAACCACTCCTTCAAGTTGTGGTAGCGGGGATCGCGGCGCGACAGCCGGGTCGGGTCCAGCCGGCCGGAGTAGAAGCACATCTTGTGTGCCCGCTGCTAGAGCGGCATCATCAGCCAGGACATCCAGCTAAGGGTGATGTCCCGACCGGTTAGCTGGCAGGTGACAAGGGAGCGCATGCGTGCCAGCATCGCATCCATCTCCGCCTTGTCGCCGTAGATCTTCAGGTCCTAGTTTTGCCGGCTGGACTCGACGTCTTGGAAGGCCGGTAGGTTTATCCAGTCGACGTCGGTGACGTTCTTGACATAAAAGTACGACTGCTGCCACAGCCGTACCGTGTCCTGGAGCAAGAACTTCGGGTAGCCGGATTGGGAGCGGGAGTAGATGGAGGCGCCGCCGCAGACGACTAGCGAGCCGCCATTATCTGCACCTGCGGCGAACTCGGAAGAGCCGGCAGAAGAGCCCGAGATCGGCTGGATCGAGGTAACTCTCACGAACGCCATGAAGTGCCCGGTGTTCCGATGGCGTTGCGCCGAGTGGTGGGCGGAGGTCAAGAAGGCCGAAGGTCGGAAAGAAGGGTGGAGCGGCAGCGCAAACCCAGCGCCAAAGTGCGAGAGGAAGATAACACACTCCCCTCCGCGGATCGGCGACACTTCCCCCACCGGCGCCAACCGCACCACCACCTCCTCCGCCGGCGGGAGGACGCGGTTCGCGTGATACTTCGCGATCTGATCCTCGGTGACGGAGGAGCCGCACCAGGCTCCGCGGTCAGCGGCCATTTCCGGCTGAGGAGAAGGAGCGACAATGGAGGAGTGACGGTGGCCCGTAGCGTCGACAGCGGCGAGCGGCGCAGAAGGCAAACACGAGAGCAGCGGCGCGAAGGAGAGAAAGATTGCAGCGGGGGAGCGAAGTAAAAGAACTGCCTCCCCCGCGGCATCCCTTTAAAGGATCGGAGGGGCAACCGTCGGCAGGGCCACGTGGCGCGCATCCGGGCGACCCACATCCCAACCGCCGCCTAGATCCCGTGCGCCGGGACGGGATGCGCAGAAGATCCTGGGGCGAGAACCGAAGCGCCGGGCAGCAGTTCCCCGAGGCGACGTGCGACGAGACGTTACGCTGGCCGCCGCAGAGCAATGATGGCGCGTGCGTGCATGGCCGGCGTCAGCACTGACGTCACGGGTAGCGCAACTGCCAGGCTCAGCCGGATCAAAATTCGAAAAGCAAAAGGGAGCGCGCGATCATTTCGCCCAAGGGCGGAATCCACACGTGCTCGGGGGCTAGTGTCAGGGGGATGATCCCCGGATACCCTACCCGAATAAGAAACAGGACAGTCGGATCTCGGCCGGCTGACCAGATGCAACCGGACAGGGTAGCACGGACCGGCTACCACCCGATAGCCGGACCGTGAAGAGGTAGCCGGATACGACGACGTAGCCAGATCCAATCAGAGGGACAGGACGACATGCGTATCAGTGCACGATACGCCCTGTATGACGACAAGACGGGCAACCACCCGCCCATACCGAAGACTTGGCGTGGCTGATGGGGGAACATTGGCATGTGCTGACAACGGGCTCGCACGGTGTCCACTGTGCCTACGACAGCCATACCGCTCATACACCGATGTGACATACCATGCCGGGTACTGTAGATGACTAGTCGGCTGGGACCCTTTATGGGGCCCTTGATCGGACTAGTCAGTGAGACCCTTGCCTCTCTTCCTATATAAGGAGAGGGAGGGCCTTAGTAGAAAGGGTTGGTATCAGTTCATTTAAGGCAGTAGCTAAAGAATACAGCTCGAGGAGCACTTGTAGCTCGTATATTCCACATAGTCAGATCAGGCAGGAGTAGGGGCTTTACCTCACCATGAGGGCCCTGAACCTGGGTACTTCTTGCGTCCCGCTACGCTCGCTCATATCCAATCTCGCCTGCGGACACCGTCGATAGCTTTCCTGCTAGTCCCCACACCTCTATCTAACCTTTTTAGGTACTGCCGTTCCCAATACAACGACAAACAGGGCTAGCCCGCGCCACCATATGATGTGCCCACCCTGGTGCCCTACTCCGTCTCTGCTTCGTGTTTCCGTGTTGCTCCGGGAAAATAGGCATATTGGCTTTTCTCCCGTCCAATTCCGAGAATATTGATTTTCTGCCTTTTCTGGAACAAAAAACAGAAGAAAATAGGCAACTGGCACTGTGGCACCTTGTTAATACGTTAGTCCCAGAAAACATATAAAAACACCTCAAAGTGTTGACAAAGCAAAGCAAAGTAGATACTAAACAAGCATGGAACATCAAAAATTATAGATACGTTTGCAAAGTATCATGGACTCTCGCCATCCACAACCCCTCCTCCATCTTCCACTGAGGCTTCAACTCCTATCTCTAAGGACAAAGCTAAGGCTAACTCCGAAGAAAATGAGTTGGGGAGTGAAGATAAAATTATGGTCTCCTCTTCCAAAAAGGGAAGTCATAAGGAGGACTATAGTGAGGTTTCTCACTTATATTCACCTGGTCCACCAATCCCTCACCCTCATATAAACAATAGGGGTGATCCACCCATGCTTTCTGCATCTTCATTTAACCATTTGCAATTTTTGATGAAATCTCATGTGTGTAGTTCGTCCATTGAGTTGTGGAGAATCATTGAAGTTGGTCTCCACATTGGGGATCCAAAAAATTTGACAAGTAGAGAGGTTGTTGATAGTCAACTCAATGTAACCGCTCTACACATGATTCAACTCGGTGTGGGTCCCAAGAACATGCCACACATTGAAAATTTCAACACCGCTAAGTAAGCTTGGGATGCTCTCACTAACTTGTTCATTGGAAATGAGAGCATGAGAAGAAATAGGTATGATGCTCTAAGTAATGAAGCTGAAGGGTTCTATATGTTGGATGGTGAGGACCATGAAGACATGTATAGAAGACTCAAGGGCATTGCTACCACATTTAGAAAACATGGTGCCACACATGTTGATGATGCATGGATCAAGAGGAAATATGTAAGCGCACTTATGCCATTTGAGCCCACCAATTTGAAGAGCTTACAAGGTAGACATAACTATCATCAAATGACTTCTAATGAAGTCATGCAAGAAATATCTGCATTCAAACTTGCGGCAAAGAACGCCAAAGATGCTCGTGCTAGAGCAATTGGAATTCAAAAAGGTGTGAATGTTGCTTTGAAGGCCAATGTCATTGAGCAAGAAGAAGAAGATAGAAGCCTTGAAAATAGTCTCTATGAGCTGTTCCGAGGAGGTCAAGCATGCTCATGGTGAGTACATGTCGTTCTAAGCAAGAAATTATTGGAAGGACCCGGCCAAAGCAAAATCTGAACTTGAGCGCGAGAATGGGTCAAGTGGAAGGAAAGAAAACAGTCCAAAACTAAGGTATTGTTACAATTGTGGTGACCATATGCACCTCGTAGCTAAATGCCCCTATCAAAGTAGAGAAGATCGTGGGGAAAGACTGGTCCTCAAGAGAAATCAAAGGCTCCTTGCAAGAAGCCATTTGTCAAGAAGAATGGCTCATACAAGAAACAACCAAAGATTGTGTTGGTAGCCCAAGAGGAGAACTCATCCACAAGCGAAGATGAAGAAGGTGATGATAACTCAAGAGAGGTGGTTGCAATAGTCACTACGTCTACGCCAACCGCTTCACTCTTCGATTCTCCAAATGAGAATATCTACAACAAGAATGTCACTTGCCTCATGGCAAGAGGTTCTGAGGGCTATGCTTTCAGTGGATCAAAATGGGTGCTTGATAGTGGATGCACAAGTCATATGACCGGAAGCAAGGAGATAATCACAAAGATGAGGCCTAATCATGATCAAATAACCATCTCCTATGGTGACAAGTCCAAATCAAAGGTATTGGATCTCGACAAAGTTGTGGTTGCCCACAATATATCTCTCATGGACGTCATGCTTGTTGAGACCCTTGGTTACAATTTACTTTCTGTTCGTGCCCTTGGTATGATGGGTTTTGCAGTTTTCATTGATGATGATATCGTGGTACTCTTGTGGAGTAAGTCTCTCAAGGTCGCTTTCATTGGGTATGTCGAAAACGATTTGTATGTGGTGGACTTTTCTAGGAAAACCACTACAGGTCCGATGTGCCTATTCGTAAAGGCTGATGTGGGTTAGCTATGGCATCACTGGCTCGCTCATGTCAATATGAGAACTTTGCAAAGTCTTCATAAGGGTGGCCACATCCTTGGACTAAAAGAAAATGTTTCCTTTGCCAAAGATCATGTGTGCAGGGCTTGTGTTGAAGGAAAGATGCACGACTCTCCCCATCGAAGCAAGACAATTATTTCATCAAAGAGTATTCTTGAGCTTCTCCATGTGGATCTCTTTGGTCCTCCATCTCATGCAAGCCTACAAGGGAAGAAGTATTGCCTGGTGATTGTTGATGACTATTCAAGATATACATGGGTTTACTTCTTCAAGCAAAAAAGTGAAACTTAACAAATTGTCATTGACTTTGCCAATGAGGTGCAACAACAACACAATGTCCTCATACTGGCAATAAGAAGCGACAATGGCTCCTAATTCAAGAACTACACATTGAATGAATTCTTGAGTGAAGAGGGGATAAGACATCAATATTCCGCTACGTATACCACTCAACAAACTGGTGCAGCCGAGAGGAAAAACCGGACTTTGATGGATATGGCAAGATCAATGTTGGTTGAATTCAAGTCTTCATACAACTTCTGGGCTGAAGCCATATCCACCGCTTGCCACTCGTTAAACCGACTTTACCTCTACAAGATCTTGGACAAGACTCCCTATGAGATACTTACCAGTAACAAGCCAAACTTTTCATACTTCAGGGTATTTGGTTGTAAGTGTTTCTTTCCCATTAAAGGAGTTTGTTTATCTAAATTAGAGTCTGAGGCTTTCGAAGGCATTTTTGTTGGTTATGGTTTCGAATCCCACACTTATATATTCTACAACAAGACCACTGGGATTGTTGTGGAATCTTGTAGTGTGGTATTCGAAGAGAATGACGGCTCCCATGTGGGGCAAGTTGATGCTTGTGACATAGATGTTGAAATACCCCAAGATGCCATAAGAAGAATGGGCATGGGATTCTACCGCCCCATTGAGGAACCCCTTGTGGTGGATCGGGAAGGATAATGCTCTACTCAGGTAGAGACCTCATCTACACAAGATCGACAAACCCCACCCGTTGAACCAACTACTACACCGACTCAACAATCTTTTGAAGATCATCAAGTCAGAAGTCCAAGGCCAGATTATCTGGCTAGGAAGGTCGGATTATCCGTCCCTGCATCACCTTCACCACCCAGGAACGACAAAAATGTTGATGAAACTCCCAGGATAGATTATCCGGTCTCTCCTTCGGCCAGATTATCCGGCCCTGTAAGCTCAGAACAACACTCTCCTGTTACAGGTGCTGATCAAGATCAAGGACATGCTTCATCTCTAACTGCCAGCGCTAAACAATCTCCTGAATAAGCTAATAGTCAAGATGATGAGCAATATGATGAATTTATCCCTCCAAGGAACAATGAAGAAATTTAAATTCGTCACAAGGCTCGAGCTGAAAGGAATCTTGAACTCAGAGGTCACACACTTGATAAAATGGTGGGTGATCTAAGCAGACGAGTGTCCACTAGGAGTGAATTGCAAAATTCAGCGACCATCAAGCACATATATCTATGGTTGAACCAAAGAAAGTTTTTGAAGCTCTTGAAGATCTGGACTGGGTTGTGGCTATGCATGAAGAGCTCAACAATTTTGAGCGTAACAAAGTCTAGAAGCTTGTTGAGAAACCTAAAGAGTGCCGCAATGTTATCGGCACAAAGTGGATCTTCAAGAATAAGCAAGATGAGAATGGAATTATTGTGAGGAACAAGGCAAGACTTGTGGCACAAGGCTTTTCCCAAGTGGAAGGCCTCGACTTCGGCGAGACTTATGCTCCAGTGGCTCGCCTTGAGTTCATATGTATCCTCCTTGCTTATGCAGCTCATCATAACCTTAAATTACAACAAATGGATGTTAAAAGTGCCTTTCTTAATGGTCCATTACATGAGTTGGTCTATGTTAAGCAACCCCCAGGCTTCGAGGGCCCCAACTTTCCGAACCACGTGTACAAACTCGATAGGGTGTTCTATGGCCTTAAACAAGCCTCATGTGCGTGGTATGAGCATCTTAAAGAGTTATTATTAGATCGGGGTTTTGAAGTTGGGAAGATTGACCCTACTCTTTTTACTAAGAAGGTTAATGGGGAGCTTTTTGTATGCCAACTCTATGTTGATGACATTATTTTTGTCTCAACTAACCAAGCTTTTAATGATGAATTTTCAAAGCTTATGACTGATAGGTTTGAGATGTCTATGATGGGCGAGTTGAGGTTCTTTCTTGGTTTCGAAATCAAGAAACTACGAGAAGGGACTTTTATTAATCAAGCAAAATACATTGAATACATGCTCAAGAGATTCAAGATGACCGATCTTAATGGTGTTGCTACACTGATGCAAATGAAGTGTCACCTTGAATTAAATCCCAAAGGTAAAGATGTGGACCAAAAGGTATACCGATCCATGATCGGCTCTCTTCTTTACCTCTACGCATCTAGACCCGATATTGTGTTGAGTGTAGGTGTGTGTACAAAGTATCAAGCGGCTCCTAAATAAGGCCACTTGGTGGCGGTCAAAGAATCTTTAGATATTTGGTTCATTCCCCTAATTTTGCTCTATGCTATCCCAAGGGCTCTAATTTCTCTTTATGTGGTTATACGGATTCCGATTGGGCTAGTGACAAGGATGATAGGAAGTCAACTTCTGGAGCTTGTAAATTTTTGGGAAGTTCTTTGGTATGTTGGTTTTCTAAAAAGCAAAATTGCATATCTCTCTCCACCGCCGAAGGAATATGTAGTTGCTGCAAGTGCGTGCACTCAATTACTATGGATGGGGCAAACTTTAAAGGAATACGGTTTCAATTGTGACAAAGTGCCTCTTTTATGTGACAATGAAAGTGCCATTAAAATTGCTTACAATCTAGTACAGCACACAAGGACTAAACTTATTGAGATCCGCAATCATTTTATTCGAGACCATGTTGCTCGTGGAGATATTGACTTATCTTTTGTGAGCACGAAGAATCATCTTGCGGATATTTTCACGAAGCCACTTGATGAAGCAAGGTTTTATTATTTGAGGAATGAGCTAAATATCGTTGATTCAAGGATCTTGACTTGATCTCCCTTGCATACTCTCCTATATTTTTCCTTTATTTGGTTTAGGTGTGGGCATGGATATAGGGGGAGTGTGGTCCTAATTATTGGGCTAACCCTCCTGATACCTTCGATCCGGATTACGGATGTAGTATAGCTCTTTTTCCCTAGTAGACCTAGGTTTATCGAATCCTCGGGAAGCAGATGCGTAGTGAAGTTATTTTAATGGACCTTCGGGAGTTTTAGAATTCCTTTTGTGTTTTTATCAGACCAAGAGTTTGCATCTTTTGTTGTTATCGATGATGGTGAGAGAGAGGGCCTAGGGCGTTCAGTTTCACCTGTAGCTATGCAAAACATCTGATGGGAATAAAAGATAATAATAAAGTATTCATGTAATTATTAGAGCAAGATAAATTATATGTGGGTAGTGCATCCATAATTTCTATTTCCTCCGCAACCGCTTATAGCAATAACCTACTAGTCTCATCCATAGAAGAAAGAGAACTAATGATATGCATAGTGACGTCACCATTAATTCCAACTAAATCCCTCACATATAGTCGTACTACCCCTTCTGTCACTAGGGTTCCTAACCTGCAGATTAGTCATTACTCATACTCCCTATACCTAGCTCAACCCTCGGGGTCTTGGGTACCTGACAAGTCCTTAGATTGAGGCAAGAGAGGATACAATAATCATCATGTCATACAAACTAATACATGATCCCATCCATGATAAATAACATGCACAAAAGCTACATGGCTAGGCCGAAGCCCTTAGCCCAAGGAGAATTACTCACACATAGAGATGAGATCAACAATCACAAACATTATAATGGAAATCATGAGATGGATAGCAAATAGTCTTACAATGTTGCCAATCGAAGATGAGATGTACTATTACAAGTGGTGGAATATGGCTATGGTGGTGAAGAAGAGTTTGGAGATTAGATCTAAGTCTATTCTTCCGGCGACTCTTCGGTGTGGTGGATGGAGATCCGGAGGCGGCTAATGATCTAGGACAGGGACTTGAGAGGCCCTTTTCTCGTCGCCCAAGGTCTCTTTATATAGGGGCCCCTTCACGAAAGTTGTTCTGTTTGACTCCGGTCGTATAGTTAGTCGTTAAAGCGTCTGCCTCTGACTCATGACTCCTGATTTCTTCTGGTTGTTGGAAATCTCGCATCTTTGACTTTAATGTAGTGATTCCCATCATCAAACATCATTATCTGCGTAGGGAAAAATAGAAAGAAAGGATTACATACCCCTTTGATCATTAGACATTAGTGGCAGGGTTTAGAGAGATATTTCATAAAAAATATGAATACTATCCAGTTTAAATATGGACGTAGAGGGCTATATTTCAGAGCCATCACCTCCCCCCATAATGTTGAAAGCAAGATAAATCATTTCTCTTCATATCATTTTGTGATATGTGAGTTTATTGATGAGTATTGGCTATGAACTCAAGATAAATCTTTGCGATGTCATGCCATCTACTCCTACATGGTGGCTTCGGCCACCACCCTCTCTCGGGACGCTAGCATCGCACTTTTCCCTTTTTGGCATTCCGATGCCAAATGGGGAGAAGTAGTTCTAGTAGGTGTCGAGGGGATTTGCATGGGTCGGGCATAAGCACATTTGACATTTTATCGCTTTTCTTCATCCTTGCTTGTTGTTTGTGCCCATTTAGCGCTGAACTCTCCTATTTGCTATTTGGTTTGTTTGTGTGAGACTATGTTGGTCCATATTGTGTCCTAAGACTATGGATTTGTCTTTATGAATTTATCACTATGAATTTCTGGAATTATCTATGTGGATGTATCGTTATGTCATTATCCTTGGAAGTCTCAATATGGGGTCTCTTCAAAAGCATCTATCATTATATTATTGAGGACTTCATTATAGTGGTATGGTACATCTCTCTCCCTAACTCATCATTTGTTTCTTAGCTTCCAATTCATGAAAAGGTATCGAGCCTATGTCTATGCATTTGTATTCAAATGCAAACTTAATATATGCACACATGTAGGAGGAGTTCTCTTTCATCCTTGGAATAATGTGTTAGTAGGGCTATTTTGCAAATCCTTGTATTGTCATCTAACACCAAAAAGGGGGAGATTGAAAGAATATTTTATGATCCCTAGTATTTATTTAATTGTGTGTTTAGTGTGCAGAACAATGTTTCCACTCAAATACTGCTAAAACCAGAGTTTTGAGGGTGGATTATTCGCCCCTACCAAGGGCCGGATTATCCGCCCCACCAAGTTCGCCAAAGCCAATAAGGCGTCTCATGCGGTAGGGGGGCGGAGTATCTCCCTGGATTAACCGGCTAGGGCCAAAACATTCGCCCAGGACGGATAATCCACCCCTAGGGCATTGCCATTGCGACCAAGACGCGTCACACAGTAAGGGGGGGCGGAATTCCCCCGGATTAACCGGCCAGGGCCGGAGCATTTGCCCAGGCCGGATAATCCGTCCCTCCAGGGGGCCAGATATTCCGCCCCCAGGATTTTTGGCAAAGGCAACCAAGGCGCGTCACGGAGGGAGGGCCGGACTTTAAGTCTGGATTGTCCAAGCTGGGGCCGGATGTTTGCCCCGACCGGATAATCCGACCCCCAAATCATCCAACGACAGCTTTTCGAGTGGGGCTAGAAATAGCCCCTCAGATCCCCATTTCAGATCTCTTGGATCCTGCAAAAAAGCTCTGCCAAGTTCATATTGATTCAAGCGCAATCTCCATCTTCAACCACTCAAAGGCTCTGGGTTTTGGGGAATCGAAGGAGGAGACCTTGATCTACGTCGGCATCCATCAAGATCTTCACTTCCCTTCCATTCACTTGGAGGATTCTTGATCTAGTGTTTCTTGCGACTCTCAAGATCTCAATTTCAATTATTGGTTAACTTGTTCTTGTGGCAGCTTGTTGTCATCGCAGGAGCCTCTAATTCAGTTGTGGATGCGTGCCCCGCTAGAGTTGTAATGGCACCGGTTTTCGCCTAGAAGGGTGCCAAATAGTGGAAGGTGGATCATGCCTTTGGTGGTGAGATCCATCAGAGAACAGGGTGAGGTCTATTGTGGCTTGGTGGTCTTAGTACCGTTCACCCCTCCAACGTAGACGTACTTCCCTTAACAAGGAAAAAACTGCGGTAAAACAAATCATGTGTCTCCGCGTGCTCCACTACATTTACATCGTTCCACTCTCTCCACTTTTACTTGCTTAGTAGTTAGGTTTACATATATGAAATTTTCTTGTAGTTGTATATCTAGATAATTTACCTTTGTGTTAAGTCTAAATTGAAAAAGAACTAAAAATTTGGTGTAGCGCCTATTCATCCTCTCTAGGTTTCCATACGATCCATTTCAAAAAGGCCGTCCCGTACCAAGCGCAAAAAAAGCACCCGTGGGGGTGAAACTAGGCCAGGCCCATGCACGTGCGGGGGTGTGCGGCGCGTCGTATATACCGATCTGGTCGGTGTATAGGATTTGCCAGGATTTCTGACCCGAGCTCCCATGATCCATTTATTTTTATAAATTTGAAAAATTATTTTTACCAGTTTAAAATATTGCAATGAAAGTTCCGGGTGCACTTCTGATGTATCTTATAAACGTGTAAAAATCTCAATTTAATATACTTTGTATGTTTTAAGATAATAAAAATAAGAACCCAAGTAAGGTATCAAGTGGGATCCCGTCATTGCATGCTTGTAGGATACAATCATTAACTATGTTTAGATTTTTTTTAAACTTGCAAATATGATCACTGGACCTCCGGAGTTAAAGAGAGTTTTCGGTGTGTAAAAGGTAAGTACACCATGCATTAACTGATCATTTGCTACCACAGAAATGCAGTGTTCAACATGGATCACGACAATGTCAGCTATGAGTATAGGATGTCTTAATGGTCCTCTTTCGGCGATGAAATACTCCACAGTCGGTAAAATTCTAGCAGTGTGCGCCTGAAATTCCTGCGTTCTGAATGGCTGGCTTCTAACACATGTCGCCACACATCAAGCACCAGGGGCTCACTGGCGCTTCTTGGGTTAACACCGGCGACCATTTTTCTTGACTGCTGCAGTGCATGGATGTTGATCTAACCTTCGCGCCTAGTGGCATCTAAAAGATAAGCAATTCCCATGACGATGCTGTTGAAATAAACGAACGGTGTGCAGATCATCATCCGTTAATTAACCAACGAACCTGCAGAAGTTTTCTGTTTCAGTGGTCTGTCTAGTCATGCGAACCATTGCACGAGACGAGACTTGCGGCAGAGGATGAGACTTTCTGCTTTGTTGGTGCCTACTTGCAGGCTCACTTGGACTAGAACTAAGCCTGAGCACACGACCCACTAGAACCATAGACAGACTAATCGTCCCTAAGTCTGGACACGGGCCGCTTTGAGATGGCAACTTGAAAAGTAGTGTCACTATAATTCTTAGATCCGCCACGGCCACGGACTAGAACGATGCAAACTAATTTATCACTCAAATCCATAACAACATAAAAATGATGGTTTTATTCCGCCGTCGATGGCATCATCTTCCGGCACGGTTCCACGGGAGCATCCTGTGGAGATCCCTGCTGCTGCCACCGGCTCTCCTCTCCATCTCCAAGAACTGGCCAAGCGACGGCGCGGCGCTTCGGCCGTTCTCCAGATGGCTCCGGAGGCAGAGCGAGAGCAGCAACGCCCTGAGCTTGCCGCTCCTGCTCGCCCTCGCGCCCCGGCTGCTGCGCCGGTTCTCCATGGCGTCCACCAGGCCTATCAGGGTCGCCAGCGTCATGCCGCCCCCGCCACGCGGCAAAGACCAGGCCGACTGCGACGAAGTAGCAAGGAAAAGCATCAAATCGAACAGACATAGTACACTGTCACTGTTTTATTGCAGACAGTAACAGACATTTGCATGCTATACATAAGCAGGGGTTGATCGAGTCTGACCTCCGTGTCTACATCAGACGAAGCGAAGGAAGAGACGCAGTGAGACGGGGTGAAGGCCGCGGTGGAGGAGGCAGATCCGGCGCTCCCGATCACTCCAGCTCGCGCGTTCAGGGCGCCCAGTCCAAGTGGCCAGCCGTCCTGCCATGTTTCAGAAACACATCAGACTTGACTAATTTCTGGACTGAACAGAACAAAGGTACTGTAACACTGTTAGGGGATACAACAGGAAGAGCTTACGTAAGCTCACCTCATGGTCCATGAGCACGCCGTATCAAGAGCAGGAGTGGTGCCGGGCTCACCGGTAATGGCAACTTGGCAAGGGAGGTGAGCCGACATGTGTTCATGGCTTATATGGGCGAGGTAAAAGTGGTAACACGTGAAAAGGCTAACCGTTGCTCAGTGGATAAATTATTTGGCTGGCTTCGAGGCGGACCAGTAGAGACGGATCACGGATGGATAATGAGATTCTGGTGTTGCATGGATGCGACTACAAGAAGCTGTTCGGCAAAGGCAGTTCATCAGCTGCAAGACTGCAATCCGGTCCCATGGCAATACTATCAGTCTTTGCGGCGTTGGCGTGTGAGATCTTTACTCAAGTCCTCGGCCAAAATCGCGTCGGCGAAGCAGAAGTGGGAAAGGATAAAAGATAATTCTGCAGCACCTAGAAAGACGGTAGGAATCATTGACGGTGTCAGCGGACAGAAATGGGCGCCCGAAACCATGGAAAGCGGGGGAGCGGGCGATCGAGGCCGTTATTTATGCAATAGCTGCATCGCATCCTGCGCATGCAGTAAGGTCTTTGCTTTGCCTTCGTATCGTTTCCTTTGTCCACCCTACTTGATATGCAAAGCAGATGCTCATGACCTAGTATGCATGACCAATGGTGCTATGAGCAACTCTAATGGATGATATTATATTTTAGGGCAGGTCAAAACAGTTTTAAGAAATCCATTTTAGGGTACGAATGTGGTTTTTGGTTTTCTAGATGATATATTTTAGGGCACCTTCTATGTAGCAGATGATGAAAACAAAGAAAATTCATGTTCAAACATCGGTTTTAAACATAGTTCAAACCTCAATTACTACTACTACCTTGCTACAAACATCAAATTATTTCATACTTCTGCCGAGCAACTACTACTCCCAGTTGAACTTGGAGCTCGAATTGATGGACCACTCGAACTCGGAGCTCGAGTCACCCTTCTTCACCGTTGATGGGCCGACATCATCCACGGCGGACTTCTTCTCCTCCGCTGTTGCAGCCTCCCTTGTGGAGTAGAAGGCCTCCTCCACACACACCTCCTCGAGATGTGCCTTTGCACACCTCTTCCCCCAGGCGTCATCAGTCTCACGCGCGCCGCTGCTCCCGCTCGTCCCGGCGGTGAGAATGCGTGTCTCGATAAACGCAGCCTGCTACAGGTTGACGATGTCGTCGAAGTTGAGGCACGACCTCGACAGGCGTGCCACCACATGGCGAGGTCGTACGCGCGCACATCCGCCTCCTTCGTCCGGAAGATGCAGCCTCCCACACTGTGAGCTTGGCAGCAAAGTGTCCGGAGGCGTGCTTCCGCACGCTGCGGAAGCCGGTGGAGCTCAGCGGAAGGTCGGGGTGGCTGCGCGACGACATCTTCTTTGCGGGAGGGTCGACGGGTGGCAGGATAGCGGCAGGAGGCCGATTCGTTGGGGTGGATGGTGGGTCGGAGGTCAGAGGGCCGAGATCTGGTGGCGGCGCGGCTGGGTGGCAACGAAATCACAACGATTTGGCATCGTCACAGTGCGAGCAGCAGGCGACAGACGCGAGGGAGGAGAAAGGTGGGCGGTTGGTGATGGGTTCGTAGCATGGAAAACAAAAAATTTCTACCGCAAGAACGAACAAAAGCCAAGATCTAATCTATTAGATATGAGCAACGAGATAGATCGGTACTAACCCTCGAAGATTCCAAAGCCTTGTTCGAGAACGGATCTCGTGGTTGATGTAGTCGATCACTTGCCGATCTCAAGATCGTGTGGACGATCCTTCTAGCGCCGCGTTCCGGCAGCGCTTCTGCAGACGGTCACACGTGCGGAGTCGAAGTAGACCTTCCTCTCCCCGTTCCAGCGAGCAGCGGAGGTAGTAGATCTTCTCCACGGAATCCCAGCAGCACGACGGCATGGTGGTGGTGGTGGAGATGAGAAATCTGCAGGGTTTTGCCTATGCCTGTGCAGAAGAATCGTGGAGGAGAGAGGCGGTGGAGATTGGGAGTTATGAGACAAGGGACAAGAGGGGGCACCCCCTCCCTTCTAATTAAGGGAGGGAGGCGTGCCTGGGGAGGGGGAGTCCTAGTAGGACTCCCCACTCCTTGGGCCGGCGGGTTGGGGGGAGGATTCCTCCTCCCCCACGAATCCGTGTAGTCCCCCACTTGGTCTCCTTGATCTCTTTCTTGGTTTTCAAGTAAACTCCAAGAAACCCTCTAGAACCTTCCAGAACATTTCGAAACCTTCTAGAATCTCCATACAAACACTCCGGAACATTTCCTAACTAAGAAAATGATTCCCAATATATGAATCTCATTCTCCGGACCATTTCGGATCTCCTCGTGATGTCCCGGATCCATTCCGAGACTCCGAACAACATTCGGTCTCCAACGCAAATTCCATATCTACTTAAAACAACTTCGAACCTTAAGTGTGTCACCCTATGGTTCGTGAATATGCAGACATGATGAAGACATCTCTCCGATCAATAACCATCAGCGGGATCTAGAGATCCATAACGGCTCCCACATACTCAACGATTACTTCGTGATCGATAGAACCATTTAACATATGAAACCAATTCCCTTTGTCACGCGATATTCTACTTATCCGAGGTTTGATCGTCGGTATCTCCATACCTAGTTCTACCTCGTTACTGATAAGTACTCTTTACTCGTTCCATGTTATGTCATCCCTTGTGACCCAGTCACATGCTTGCAAGCTATCTAGATGACATTCCACCGAGAGAGCCCAGAGTATATCTACCCGTCATATGGATGGACAAATCCCAATCTTGGTCTATGCGCTTCAACACATACTTTCAGAATACCCAATGACACCTTTATAACCGCCCAGTTACGAAGCGGCGTTTGATGTTATCAAAGTACCCATCCGGTGATGGTGATTAACATAACCTCATGGTCGAAGGATTAGGTTACTATGTATTTGAAAGCTTACAACAATACGAACTTAATGACTTGATCTTATGCTACGCTTACTATGGGTGTGTGTCCATCATATCATTCTCCTAATGATATGATCTTGTTATTAACGACATCCAATGCCCATGATCAGGAAACCATGATCATCCATTAATCAACAAGCTAGTTTAACAAGAGGCTTACTAGGGACTCTTTTATGTTTACAAAACACACATGTATTAGTGTTTCCTAATAATACAATTATAGCATGGGATGTAAACATTTATCATAAACATAAAGATATAATAATAACCACTTTATTATTGCCTCTTGGGCATATCTCCAACAGTCTCCCACTTGCACTAGAGTCAATAATCTAGTTAAAAACTTGTGCATTCAACACCTATGGCTTTCTGGTGTTGTATAGACACTATTGCTAGTGGTAAACATAATCTTCGGATCTGACACTTCCAGGTCCGTGTGTATTTGCATGTCCTTGCGTTTCTACGCATTACTCATTCTCCAATGAGATGGCATTGTATAAATTTGGTCCTTTGGTGAGACATTTAGTTCCTTGGGATTAAATCATGTTGCTACAATTGTCATACAATGTATCTTCATAGTATTATCCCGCTATGAACCACACCTAGTTTGATAACAAACTACTTGACGCAAATGCCCTCATTTGTCTACAATAATACCATATACTTAGCCTTTTGTTGTAGTATCTGTCACAATGTTTTAACTTTGGTACTCAACCAAATCCGTTATAGAACTTCCTTTCCATTACATTGTGCCACCCATAGTTTAAATTGAGATAAACTTAATTTGTGACAAAACTAGTATCAATGTAACAATTTACAATGAACTATTTGTCACCACTATATAAATAATATATTCTTAGTTCTTCCAAAGATCATAGGAATATCCCTACTATTGTCCAATGATCATCTTATGAGTCATTCTGGTATATGCTCATAACGTTTAGAGCATAGGACATATCTGGATGTGTACATCTCAAAGAATGATTGATCAAAATATACTTGTGATTTAACCAAGTGTCAAAACACTTGAATCTCGTGTCAATACACTTGAATCTTGATTCAGTCCTTTCCGTGCGTCAAGAACCTTTCTTGTTGTTTCCATATTGAACTCATTCAACATTTCATCTATGTACATTTGGCAAAACCATATTAACGCCTCAACCTATCCATATAGATATTGATGCCTAATTCTTGGGTTATGCCTAAGTCTTTCATCGAAATGAAATTCTTAACCTGTGTCAATAAATGATACATCATTTCTAATCAACAATATGTCTTTCACATAATGTATTAGAAATATGTCTTAGCGCTCCCACTTAATTTCTTGCAAAAATGCAAACATCTTCATCGTCTCTGATGAAATTAAACCTTTTAACGTTTTCATCACGGTGAAGATTCCAACTCCGCGATGCTCACTTCAACCATTGAAGTTTTGCATACTATTTAGCATCCTTTTGAATTAACAAAACCCTTTGGATCGTGTCATGTACACGTCCTAGGTAACCATTCTAATAAAAGAACTTGTTTTGTTTGTTCAACTACCATATACCAAAATATATGTAGTGGTTGCTACATTAATCCGTCCAGACTAAATATCGCTATGAAAGATCAAATCTTATCATAGTCAATTCCTTAAACATTGTCGTAAACTCTTTCCGACATGTCGACTATTTCATAGATGTGAAACATCCATGTCTATTTCTTTATAGATCCATATACGACTGTAAGGTCTTGCACCTTTTCAGAGGGTCTTTCAAATTCAAAGCTTGATTTCTCATGTATGGAATTATCACGGATTTTATGGCTTCAAGCCACTTAACGAAGTCAGGGCCCATCATTGCTTCTTTGCATGTAGTCGGTTTATCATTGTCAAACAACAATGATTTAACTCTCAAATCTTGGCATTTGATTACTTACCCGACCTACTTGGTTCAATAGTAACTTAGATCTCCGTGACCACAATCTTTGAGGCACGTGAGCCATGAGCATTATTCTTTGCCTCGGGACACTTACGGCCATGCAACTCAGCACATATTAGCCAAGGTTCAACAACCTTGTCAAAGTTCTATTGTCCTCCCACTTAACTTTGCACGAAAAATTCCTTCTCAAGAAACTTGACGTTCTAAGCGACAAACATTTTTGTCTTCGGCGTTATGGAGAAATACCCAATGGTTATTCGAAATAACATACAAATACATGCTCATCCGACTTTGGTTGTAAACATTTTACTTATGCCTAGCATACCACAAATTTAAGAAAGGACAACCTGGGTTTTATCCCAAACCATGACTTATATGGTGTCATTTCAACGGATCACGATGGAGCTCTTTTTCAATTAAGCGGTAGTCACTAAAGCTTTAATCTTTAAAATATAATGGCAGTTTTATAAATGACACCTTTGATCTTACCATGTCAAACAAGGTTTCATTACATATCTTGAACACTCCATACTCCTATGGTGTTTTGGGAAATGCAAATCCATGGAACGATTCCTCAAATCTTAGGTGTTTTGCTAAACTTGTAACTCAAACATCTTTCTTTATGATCCAATCATAAACTTTTTATTTTCTTGTTACAATGATTTTCCACTTCATCTTGAAAGTCTTTGAACATTTTCAAATGTTTCATACTTCTTCCTTATCGAGTAAGCATATACATATACTCACTCAAATCTTCGGAGAAAGCATATGAAGTTGAGATCCATCGCCCATGACTATACATAATGGACTATATACATCAATATGTACAAATTCCAATCAATTAGTCGTCCGTTCCTCTTTTGGCCTACGAACGGAGTTTTAATTATCTCCAGGAAAGTATCACAAGCGTCATTTGATCAAAATCAAAGACTCCAAAAATCTATCAACATGGAGTTTCTTCATGTGTCCCTTTCAATATAATTTAACCTGCGATGTCACTTCGCAAGTGATCTTTCAATCATTTGTCTTGTGACATTTTAGCATTAGTTTTATGGTCGTTGTTTCTCCAACCAGACTTGTATATCATCCATCTATTATGGAATACAGTAATTATTTGAACAACCTTTTGTCGTCATAATACCTGATCAAAATAACAATTATTGAAACAAATCTTGAAGGCAAACTTTGATGTTAACGAGCAACACAACAACCCTTTGTTTGTTTTCGATGAACATCATAACATATTCTCTTGCTAGTTACTTAGGCCATTGTAGTTCATGAATTGTGTTGTCCTGTATGACACTTCATACCAACCAATTCGATATCCAATACCGCAGAACCACATTGTTTAACAACCAAGGAATACAGCCATAACATTTATCTTCTATATACCTAAGTTGGACATCTCCAATCTTTTCTTTTCTGCCAAATATTTTATAGATTCTCTTTCAACAATTCCTTTTCTTTTAAAAGAATCTATCAACATCAATAGTGGTGTCATTCACATGACACATAGTACAAAGTGTGTATAGTCAAATACTAATACCTTTGTACTTGCACTTTGAAGTGGATTACCTTCATCAAATGTTTGGCATTCTTTCAAAATCCATTCTTTAGTAATGTTTTAGTGTAGTAAACATTTTACTTACATCTTCTATTCATCCTTATCATGACAACTTTCATGATCAAGCTGCTATAGCTTATAAAGGTGAATTGCGAGTATAATGTTTCTTTTCCAAAACCTTTTGGAGGATTAGGACGACTAGCGTCTCCAACCTTCACAAATTCTCATCAAATATGAGGACATATACTCTATCATGTTGTAACCAACATATTGTTTTAGATATCGCAATACCTTTCACATATGATGGTTTCTGAAATATTGCTTTCAGCTCTTAGATAAACTTGATATTAAAAACAATCTTTTGAGTATCAAGAATCATGGAGGCAAACATGATACATTAGATACTAATACTGGAATTGTTACTCTTGATTTAATACTGTTTATTAAACTTCACAGAGTAAACGGAGTTTGCTGAAAGTTTGCAATATGACTTTTAAACTTTAGATTGACACTCAAAACAATACGATACCAGTTCGTAAAGAAAATATCCAGAATTTCTATAGTTCACTATCTCAATTATGACTAAGCGTAAGGTGGTGAACGGATGCCAATGACTACAACAAACTATGCAAATTCACTTTGATTGTGTTAATGATAAATTTAGTTCGACTAATCCAAATTACAAATGAACTCCCACTCAAAACAACATCCCTCGATTTGTTTTAGTGATTACACGAACCAAATCCACTACACCAAGTCCGATCATCACGTGAGATGATGTAGTTTCAATAGCGAACAATCATCATGTTCATCATATCAATCATATGACTCATGCTCTACCTTTCGGTATTCTGTGTTCCGAGACCATGTCTATACATGCTAGGCTCGTCAAGATTAACCTCAGTTTCCGCATGTGCAAATCTGGCTTGCACCCGTTGTATGCACACGTAGAGTCTATCACACCCGATCATCACGAGATGCTTCGAAACGACGAGTCTTAGCAACGGTGCCAACTAAGGACGAACATACTTGATATTTAGTGAGAGGGATCATCTTATAATGCTACCGTCGCGATCTAAGCAATACAAGATGCATAAAGGATTAACATCACAGGCAATTCATAATTAGTGTGATATGATATGGCCCTTTCTTCTTATGCCTTCGATCTCCATCTCCAAAGCACGGACATGATCTCCATCGTCACCAGCATTGCGTCAAGGTCCGTATACCGCTTCATGGTTGTCCATCATCACCAGCAACTATTACAACTACTTGGAATAAAGCTATTACAAGATGAATAGACACGCAGGTCTTAACAGAATTAAAGACAACCATTAGGCTCCTGCCAGTTGCCATATTACAACAAGGATCATTGCATACATCAAATACAATCACAATCACATGTAGGCCATATCACATCACAAAACCCCTGCAAAAACAAGTTAGACACCTCTAATTTTCTTTGCAAGTTTTACGTGGCTTGGGGCTTTCGACTAAGAACGCATCTTACCTACGAAACTGAACCACAATGTTGATACAAGTGCTATCAAGTGCAAAGTGTAGATTTGATCTATACTATGATGGGAGAGACAGACACCCGCAAAGCCACTTGTGCAATACGAGTTGCACGTCAAGCGTGGAGCAAGTCTCATGTACGATGGCATGTAATGTTAGCCTGGGCCGCTTCATCCCACCATACCGCAAGATGCAAAGTACACATATAGCAAAAGATGACACGAGCACCAACGCCCACAACCTCATTGTGTTCTACTCGTGCAACAGATCTACGCATAGACAAGGCTCTGATACCACTCATGGGTTCGTAGCATGGAAAACAAAAAAATTCTACCGCAAGAACGAACAAAAGCCAAGATCTAATCTATTAGATATGAGCAACGAGATAGATCGGTACTAACCCTCGAAGATTCCAAAGCCTTGTTCGAGAACGTATCTCGTGGTTGATGTAGTCGATCACTTGCCGATCTCAAGATCATGTGGACGATCCTTCCAAAGACTGCTCCAAGCGCTTCCGCAGACGACGGTCACACGCATGGAGTCGGCAGACCTTCCTCTCCTGCTCCAAATGAAAGGAGGTAGTAGATCTTCTCCACGGAATCCCAGCAGCACGACGGCGTGGTGGTGGTGGTGGAGATGAGAAATCTGCAGGGCTTCGCCTATGCCTATGCAGAAGAATCGTGGAGGAGAGAGGCGGTGGAGATTGGGAGTTATGAGACAAGGGACAAGAGGGGGCACCCCCTCCCTTCTAATTAAGGGAGGGAGGCGCGCTGAGGGGAGTCCTAGTAGGACTCCCACCTTGGGTCAAGTGGGGGGGAGGATTCCTCCTCCCCCATGAATCCGTGTAGTCCCCCACTTGGTCTCCTTGATCTCTTTCTTGGTTTTCAAGTAAACTCCAAGAAACCCTCTAGAACCTTCCAGAACATTCCGAAACCTTCTAGAATCTCCATACAAACACTCCGGAACATTTCCTAACTAAGAAAATGATTCCCAATATATGAATCTCATTCTCCGGACCATTCCAGATCTCCTCGTGATGTCCCGGATCCATTCTGAGACTCCGAACAACATTCGGTCTCCAACGCAAATTCCATATCTACTTAAAACAACTTCGAACCTTAAGTGTGTCACCCTACGGTTCGTGAATATGCAGACATGATGAAGACATCTCTCCGATCAATAACCATCAGCGGGATCTAGAGATCCATAACGGCTCCCACATACTCAACGATTACTTCGTGATCGATAGAACAATTTAACATATGAAACCAATTCCCTTTGTCACGCGATATTCTACTTATCCGAGGTTTGATCGTCGGTATCTCCATACCTAGTTCTACCTCGTTACTGATAAGTACTCTTTACTCGTTCCATGTTATCTCATCCCTTGTGACCCAGTCACATGCTTGCAAGCTATCTAGATGACATTCCACCGAGAGGGCCCAGAGTATATCTATCCGTCATATGGATGGACAAATCCCAATCTTGGTCTATGCGCTTCAACACATACTTTCAGAATACCCAATGACACCTTTATAACCGCCCGATTACGGTAGCTTGATGTCATCAAAGTACCCATCCGGTGATGGTGATTAACATAACCTCATGGTCGAAGGATTAGGTTACTATGTATTTCAAAGCTTACAGCAATACGAACTTAATGACTTGATCTTATGCTACGCTTACTATGGGTGTGTGTCCATCACATCATTCTCCTAATGATATGATCTTGTTATTAACGACATCCAATGCCCATGATCAGGAAACCATGATCATCCGTTAATCAACAAGCTAGTTTAACAAGAGGCTTACTAGGGACTCTTTTATGTTTACAAAACACACATGTATTAGTGTTTCCTAATAATACAATTATAGCATGGGATGTAAACATTTATCATAAACATAAAGATATAATAATAACCACTTTATTATTGCCTCTTGGGCATATCTCCAACAGTTGGTTCCCGCGCACGCGTGTGTGGAAGATATGCGTCATGTGACCGGCTGCCGCATATTTACATCACGCGGGGATGTTTTTTGGTGCACACCCTAAATTGTTTTAGAAGAGAGAGGGTTTGAGTCATCCACTAGAGACTTTTTTGCCTACTTGTGTCCTAAAATGTATTTTTAGGCACCACATGAGTTTTACATCATCCATTAGAGTTGCTCTAACGATATCTGAAGAAACTGTTATATTTCATACACACGGTAGAGGGAACGATCGAACCGCATACATTAGTTTCAAGAATACACCCTAGAAAGTGTATCGTTCATATAGAAGGAGTACCAAGTGGCACAAATAGCACCGCTAGATAGAAAAATTATGCTGTGACAAGAGGTGACTAAAATATGTAGGTAAAATGTTTACTACACTAAAAATATTACTAAAGAATGGATTTTGAAAGAACGCAAACATTTGATGATGGTGACCCACTTCAAAGTACAAGTCAAAGGGTATTAGTATTTGACTTAACATCTTTTGAACTATATGTCATATGTATGGCACCACTATTTATGTTGATAGATTCTTTTAGAAGAAATTGAAATGCTGAAAGATAATCTAGAAAATATTTGGCAGAAAAAGAAAAGACTAGAAATGTCCAGGTTAGGTATATAGATGATATACATATTATGGGTGTATTCTTTGTTTGTTAAACAATGTGGTTCTTGGGTATTAGATACCGAATTTGTTGGCATTAACTAGCAATAGAATATGTGATGATGTTCATGAAAAACAAATAAAGTATTGTCGTGTTTTTTGTTGACATCAAACCTATCCTTCAAGATTTGTTTTAATAATTGTTATTTTGTTCCAGTATTATGAGAACAATGGTTGTTCAAATAATTACTGTATTTTATGAAATATGGATGAACACTTACATGTCTAGTTGGACAAATCACGTCCATAAACACTAATGCTAAAATGTCGCAATACAAATGATTAAAAGAGCACTTATGAGTGACATCACCATTTAAATTATATTGGAAAAAACATGAAGAAACTCCATGTTGATGGATTTTTGAAGTCTTTTGATTTTGATCAAATAACGTTTGTGAGACTTTTCTGCAGATAATTGGAACTCTGTGCATAGGTCAAAGAGGAACGAACGACTAACTTATTGTACATTGTGCATGTTGAATTGTTGATGTATATAGTCCATTATGTGTAGCCGTGTGTGGTGGATCTTTCAACTTCATACACTTTCTCCAAAAATTTGAGTGGATATATGTATATATTTACTTAATAAAGAAGAAGTATGAAATATTTGAAAAAATTTCAAAGACTTTCAAGATAAAATGGAAAAATCATTATAACAATAAAATAAAGAATTTATGCTTGCATCGTAAAGGAAGATATTTGAGTTACAAGTTTAGCAAAACACCTAAGATTTGAGGAATCGTTACATGGATTTGCGTTACCAATAAACCATAGGAGTATGGAGTGTTCACGAGATAAAATCAAACCTTGTTTGACATGGTAAGATTAAATATGTCATTTATAAAATTGTCATTATGTTTTAAGGATTAAAACTTTAGGGACTATCGCTTTTAATTAAAAAAGCACCATTGTGATCCGTTGAAATGATACCATATGAGTTATGGCTTGAGATAAAACCCGAGTTATCATTTCTTAAATTTTGGTATGTTAGGCATAAGTAAAATGTTTATAACCAAAGTTAGATAAGCACGTCTTTGTACGTTATCCCAAATAAATCGGTGGGTATTCCTCCATAACACTAAAGAAAAGAGTGTTTGTCACTTAGAACGTCAAGTTTCTTGAGAAAGAATTTTCGCGAAAAGTTTAGTGTGAGGACAATAAAATTTTGATTAGGTTAATGAACCTCAACAACATGTGCTAAGTAGCACATCACCTGAAAAGTGCCCCGAAGACGGCCACAATGCTCATGGCTCTCGTGACTACAAAGGTTGTGATCTCAGAGATTAGAGTTCCTATTGAAGCGTGTGGGTCGGATAACAATCAAATAGTAAGATTTCATAAACAAGTCATTATTGTTTTGACAATGATGAACCGACTACATGCAAAGAGGCGATGATGGGCCTGACTGATGGGTTCGTAGCATGGAAAACAAAAAATTCTACCGCAAGAACAAACAAAAGCCAAGATCTAATCTATTAGACATGAGCAACGAGATAGATCGGTACTAACCCTCGAAGATTCCAAAGCCTTGTTCGAGAATGGATCTCGTGGTTGATATAGTCGATCACTTGCCGATCTCAAGATCGTGTGGACGATCCTTCCAGCGCCGCGTTCCGGCAGCGCTTCCGCAGACGGTCACACGTGCGGAGTCGAAGTAGACCTTCCTCTCCCTGTTCCAGCGAGCAGCGGAGGTAGTAGATCTTCTCCACGGAATCCCAGCAGCACGACGGCGTGGTGGTGGTGGTGGAGATGAGAAATCTGCAGGGCTTCGCCTATGCCTGTGAAGAAGAATCGTGGAGGAGAGAGGCGGTGGAGATTGGGAGTTATGAGACAAGGGACAAGAGGGGGCACCCCCTCCCTTCTATTTAAGGGAGGGAGGCGTGCCTGGGGAGGGGGAGTCCTAGTAGGACTCCCCATTCCTTGGGCCGGCGGGTTGGGGGGAGGATTCCTCCTCCTCCACGAATCCGTGTAGTCCCCCACTTGGTCTCCTTGATCCCTTTCTTGGTTTTCAAGTAAACTCCAAGAAACCCTCTAGAACCTTCCAAAACATTCCGAAACCTTCTAGAATCTCCACACAAACACTCCGGAACATTTACTAACTTAGAAAATGATTCCCAATATATGAATCTCATTCTCCGGACCATTCCGGATCTCCTCGTGATGTCCTAGATCCATTCCGAGACTCCGAACAACATTCGGTCTCCAACGCAAATTCCATATCTACTTAAAACAACTTCGAACCTTAAGTGTGTCACCCTACGGTTCGTGAATATGCAGACATGATGAAGACATCTCTCCGATCAATAACCATCAGCGGGATATGGAGATCCATAACGGCTCCCACATACTCAACGATTACTTCGTGATCGATTGAACCATTTAACATATGAAACCAATTCCCTTTGTCACGCGATACTATACTTATCCGAGGTTTGATCGTCGGTATCTGCATACCTAGTTCTACCTCATTACTGATAAGTACTCTTTAGTCACATGCTTGCAAGCTATCCAGATGACATTCCACCGAGAGGGCCCAGAGTATATCTATCTGTCATATGGATGGACAAATCCCAATCTTGATCTATGCGCTTCAACACATACTTTCAGAATACCCAATGACACCTTTATAACCACCCAGTTACGAAGCGGCGTTTGATGTCATCAAAGTACCCATCCGGTGATGGTGATTAACATAACCTCATGGTCGAAGGATTAGGTTACTATGTATTTCAAAGCTTACAGCAATACGAACTTAATGACTTGATCTTATGCTACGCTTACTATGGGTGTGTGTCCATCACATCATTCTCCTAATGATATAACCTTGTTATTGATCACATCCAATGTCCATGATCAGGAAACCATGATCATCAATCAATCAACAAGCTAGTTCAACAAGAGGCTTACTAGGGACTCTTTTATGTTTACAAAACACACAAGTATTAGTGTTTCCTAATAATACAATTATAGCATGAGATAAACTTTCATCATAAACACAAAGATATAATAATAACCACTTTTATTATTGCCTCTTGGGCATATCTCCAATAGTCTCCCACTTGCACTAGAGTCAATAATCTAGATTACATGGTAATATACCGAACACCCATGGCGTTTTGGTGTTGGTCATGCTTTGCTCTAGGGAGAGGTTTAGTCAACGGATCTGCTACATTCAGATCAGTGTGTACTTTGCAAATCTTTATGTCACCGTCTTGGACATACTCGCGAATAGCATGGAACCGTAGCTTGATGTGCTTCATCTTGCTATGTGACCTTGGCTTCTGTGCATTAGCTATGGCACCTGTGTTGTCACAGTAGATGGCCATCAGGTCCAACGCACTGGGGACCACGCCAAGTTCAGTAATGAACTCCTTCATCCATATAGCTTCTTGTGCAGCCTCCGAAGCAGCTATGTATTCCGATTCAGTTGAAGATTTCGCCACAACGCTCTGCTTGGCACTCCTCCAGTTCACTACAGCACCATTCAAAATAAATACGTATCCAGACTATGACTTCGAGTCATCTGGATCGGTGTTCCAACTAGCATCAGTGTAACCATTTACAACAAGCTGTTCATCACCTCCATAAGAAAGAACCATATCCTTAGTCCTATTCAGGTACTTTAGGATATTCTTGACCGCTGTCCAGTGTTCCATTCCAGGATCACTTTGATATCTACTAGTCAAACTAACAACATATGCTATATCCGGTCTTGTACACAACATGGAATACATGATAGAACCTATGGCCGAGGCATAGGGAATTTTATTCATATTTTCTCTATCTTCTGCCGTAGCTGGACTTTGAGTTTTACTCAAGGTCTTACCTGACAACATGGGCACAAACCCTTTCTTGCTCTCTTCCATTCTAAACTTCTTTAGAACTTTGTCTAAGTATGTACTTTGTGAAAGCGCTATTAGGCGTCTTGATCTATCTCTATAAATCTTGATGCCTAGAATATATGCCGCTTCGCCAAGATCCTTCATTGAGAAACTATTATTCAAATAGGTTTTGACGCTATTAAGAAGTTCTATATCATTCCCAATCAACAATATGTCATCTACATATAGTACTAGGAATGCTACAGAGCTCCCACTCACTTTCTTGTAAATACAAGCTTCTCCATAAGTTTGTATAAATCCAAAGTTTTTGATTACTTTATCAAAACGTTGATTCCAACTCCGGGATGCTTGCTTCAGTCCATAAATGGAGCGCTGAAGTTTGCATACCTTGTCAGCATCTTTAGGATCGACAAAACCCTTGGGTTGTACCATATACAACTCTTCCTCAATGTCACCATTAAGGAACGCCGTTTTGACATCCATCTGCCAAATTTCATAATCGAAATATGCAGCGATTGCTAACATAATCCTCATAGACTTTAGCTTCGCTACTGGTGAGAAAGTCTCATCGTAGTCAACTCCTTGAATTTGTCGGAACCCTTTTCGCGACAAGTCGAGCTTTATAGACGGTAACATTACCATCAAAGATCTGTTTTCTTTTGAAAATCCATTTGTTCTCGGACGCCTTACAGCCATCCGGTAAGTCCACCAAAGTCCATACTTGGTTTTCGTACATGGATCCCATTTCGGATTTCATGGCTTCTAGCCATTTTAGGAATCTGGGCTCACCATAGCTTCTTCATACGTCAGGTCATTAGTGTTGTCCACTAACATGACGTTCAAGGCGAGTCATACCACTCAGAGTGGTACGGACCCTCGTTGACTGCGAGGTTCAAAGAGTAACCGTTCAAGTTTCATGATCATCATCATTAGCTTCCTCTCCAGTTGGTGCAGGCGGCACAGAAACATCTTCCTGTGTTGTGCTACTCTCAACTCCGAAAGAAGGTTCAATAACCTCGTCGAGTTCTACTTTCCTTCCAGTCACTTCTTTCGAGAGAAATTCCTTCTCCAGAAAGGATCCATTCTTAGCAACGAAAACTTTGCCTTCGGATCTATGATAGAAGGTATACCCAATTGTTTCTTTAGGGTATCCTATGAAGACGCATTTCTCCGCTTTGGGTTCAAGCTTATCAAGCTGTAACTTCTTTACATATGCTTCGCAACCCCAAACTTTAAGGAACGACATCTTAGGTTTCTTATCAAACCACAATTCATACGGTGTCGTTTCAACAGATTTAGATGGTGCCCTATTTAAAGTGAATGCGGCTGTCTCTAATGCATAGCCCCAAAATGATAACGGTAAATCTGTAAGAGACATCATAGACCGAACCATATCTAAGAGAGTTCGATTACGACGTTCGGACACACCATTACGCTGTGGTGTTCCCGGCGGTGTCAACTGTGAAAGTATTCCATATTTCTTTAAATGCATGCCAAACTCATAACTCAGATATTCACCTCCGCGGTCAGAACGCAGAAACTTAATCTTCTTGTTACGATGATTTTCCACTTCACTTTGAAATTCCTTAAACTTCTCGAAAGTTTCGGATTTATGTTTCATAAAGTAGACATACCCATATCTACTCAAGTCATCCGTGAAAGTGAGAACATAACGATATCCACCACGCGATGCTACACTCATTGGACCGCACACATCGGTATGTATTATTTCCAATAAGTCCGTAGTTCGCTCCATTATTCCAGAGAATGGAGTCTTAGTCATTTTTCCCATTAAACATGCTTCACATCTTTCAAGAGATTCAAAATCAAGTGATTCAAGAAGTCCATCAGAATGGAGTTTCTTCATACGCTTCACTCCAATGTGACCAAGACGACAGTGCCACATGTATGTAGAATTATCATTCAATTTTATTCGTTTAGCATCTATGTTGTGAACATGTGTATCACTACTATCGAGATTCAATAAGAATAAACCATTCATCTCAGGTGCATAACCATAAAAGATATTACTCATATAAATCGAACAACCTTTATTCTCAGACTTAAAAGAGTAACCGTCTCGCAATAAACAAGATCCAGATATAATGTTCATGCTTAACGCAGGCACCAAATAACAATTATTTAAATTTAAAACTAATCCCGATGGTAGATGCAGAGGGAGCATGCCGACGGCGATCACATCAACCTTGGAGCCATTTCCAACGCGCATCGTCACCTCGTTTCTTGCCAGTCTTTGTTTATTCCGCAGCTCCTGTTTCGAGTTACAAATATGAGCAACCGAAAGATTCAAATACCGTGCACTACTACGATTACTAGTAAGATACACATCTATAACATGTATATCGAATATACCTTTCTTCTTGATGTTGCCGTTCTTGGATCCGCCAGTATTTGGGGCGATTCGCTTCGAGGACCAGCACCCTTGCAGTAGAAGCACTCAGTTTCAGGTTTAGGACCAGCCTTGGCCTTCTTAGCAGGCGCGGCAGCTTTCTTGCCGTCCTTCTTGAAGTTGCCCTTGTACTTAGGCTTGCCCCGTTTCTTGAAATTGGTGGTCTTATTGACCATCAACACTTGGTGCTCCTTCATGATCTCCACTTCAGCAGTTTTTAGCATGGACGATAGTTCAGGCAACATCTTGTTCATGCAGTGCATATTGTAGTTCATCACAAAGTTCTTGTAACTTGGTGGCAGTGATTGGAGGACACGGTGAATCCCCAATTCATTAGGAATCGGTATCCCCAACTCTCGGAGTTTGTTTGCGTTCCCAGACATGGTGAGCACGTGCTCGCTAACGGAGCTACCCTCTTCCATCTTGCAGGTAAAGAACTTCTTGGAAGCTTCATAGCTTTCCATGGCCGCGCGAGTCTCAAATATGAGTTTGAGCTCCTTAATGATTTCATATGGGTCATGGTGCTCAAAACGCTTTTGAAGTTCCGATTCTAAACCGTACAGGATGGCACACTGAACTGTGGAGTAGTGATGTTTCCGAGTGGCATAAACATTCTTTACGTCATCGGTGGCATCTTCTGCAGGTGGGTCACCTAGCGGTGCTTCGAGCACATAGGTCAACTGACCAGCCCTGAGGACGATCTTCAGTCCACGGAACCAGTCCTAAAATTGCTTCCATTGTTCTTAAGCTTTTCTTTCTCTAGGAACACATTGAAATTGATGGAAACATTCGCCATTATCTTCAACAAATTTGCAAGTAGTTTAGACTAAGTTTATGATAAATAGTGTTCAAATTTAATTCTTAAATTAACTAGGTGAACTCCCACTCAAAACAACATCGCTCGAGTTGTTTTAGTGATTACACGAACCAAATCCACTACACCAAGTCCGATCATCACGTGAGATGATGTAGCTTCATCGGCGAACAATCTTCATGTTCATCATATCAATCGTATGACTCATGCTCTACCTTTCGGTATTTCGTGTTCCGAGACCATGTCTGTACATGCTAGGCTCGTCAAGATCAACCTTAGTTTCCGCATGTGCAAATCTGGCTTGCACCCGTTGTATGCACACGTAGAGTCTATCACACCCGATCATCACGAGATGCTTCGAAACGACGAGTCTTAGCAACGGTGCCAACTAAGGACGAACACTTTATTACTTGATATTTAGTGAGAGGGATCATCTTATAATGCTACCGTCGCGATCATCTTACAAGGGACAAGAGGGGGCACCCCCTCCCTTCTAATTAAGGGAGGGAGGCGCGCCTGGGGAGGGGGAGTCCTAGTAGGACTCCCCACTCCTTGGGCCGGCGGGTTGGGGGGAGGATTCCTCCTCCTCCACGAATCCGTGTAGTCCCCCACTTGGTCTCCTTGATCCCTTTCTTGGTTTTCAAGTAAACTCCAAGAAACCCTCTAGAACCTTCCAAAACATTCTGAAACCTTCTAGAATCTCCACACAAACACTCCGGAACATTTCCTAACTTAGAAAATGATTCCCAATATATGAATCTCATTCTCCGGACCATTCCGGATCTCCTCGTGATGTCCCAGATCCATTCCGAGACTCCGAACAACATTCGGTCTCCAATGAAAATTCCATATCTACTTAAAACAACTTCGAACCTTAAGTGTGTCACCCTACGGTTCGTGAATATGCAGACATGATGAAGAAATCTCTCCGATCAATAACCATCAGCGGGATCTAGAGATCCATAACGGCTCCCACATACTCAACGATTACTTCGTGATCGATAGAACCATTTAACATATGAAACCAATTCCCTTTGTCACGCGATACTATACTTATCCGAGGTTTGATCGTCGGTATCTGCATACCTAGTTCTACCTCGTTACTGATAAATACTCTTTACTCGTTCCATGTTATGTCATCCCTTGTGACCAAGTCACATGCTTGCAAGCTATCCAGATGACATTCCACTGAGAGGGCCTAGAGTATATCTATCCGTCATATGGATGGACAAATCCCAATCTTGATCTATGCGCTTCAACACATACTTTCTGAATACCCAATGACACCTTTATAACCGCCCAGTTACGAAGCGGCGTTTGATGTCATCAAAGTACCCATCCGGTGATGGTGATTAACATAACCTCATGGTCGAAGGATTAGGTTACTATGTATTTCAAAGCTTACAGCAATACGAACTTAATGACTTGATCTTATGCTACGCTTACTATGGGCGTGTGTCCATCACATCATTCTCCTAATGATATAACCTTGTTATTGATCACATCCAATGTCCATGATCAGGAAACCATGATCATCAATCAATCAACAAGCTAGTTCAACAAGAGGTTTACTAGGGACTCTTTTATGTTTACAAAACACACAAGTATTAGTGTTTCCTAATAATACAATTATAGCATGGGATGTAAACTTTCATCATAAACACAAAGATATAATAATAACCACTTTTATTATTGCCTCTTGGGCATATCTCCAACACTGACACCATCAAGTGATTAGAAGTCATAAAATCCATGATAGTTTTCATACACGAGAAATCAAGTTTTTGAACTTGGAAGACCCTCTGAAAAGGCGTGAAGCATGTCGTTCTTATTTGGATATATAAAAGAATACATGGATGTTTTCACATCTACGAAGTAGTCGACATGTCGGAAAATAGTTTATGACAATATTCAAGAAGTCGATTACGACAAAATTTGATATTTCATAGCGATATTTAGTCTGCATGGATTATTGTAGCAATCACTACTTATGTAAATTTTGGTATATGATAGTTGAACAACCAAAACAAAGTTTTTATAATAGAAGTTACCTAGGACGTGTACATGACACAGTCCGAAGGGTTTTATTAAATCAAAGGATGCTAAAAGGGCATGCAAACTTTAATGGTTGAAGTAAGTGTGGTGGAGTTGGAATCTTCACCATGATGAAACTGTTAAAAGGTTTAATTTCATCAAAGACGACGAAGATGCTTGAATTTGCAATAAATTAAGTGGGAGTGCTGAGATATATTTCTAATACATTATGTAGGATACATATTGTTGATTAGAAATGATGTATCTTTATTGACACAAGTTAATAATTTCATTAAAATCAGATTTCGATGAAATACTTGGGCAAAACCAGAATATTAGGCATCAATGTCTAATGGATGGATTGAGGTGTTAATATGGTGTATCAAATGTACATAGATGAGATATTGAACGAGTTCAATATTGAAACGACAAGAAAGCTTATTGCCGCATGGAAAAGATTGAATCAAGATTCAAGTGTATTGACACTTGATGAGTGAAACGAGATTCAAGTGTTTTGACACTTATGAGTAAAATCACTTGAATATTTTAATCATTCATGTATACCGTGATATGTACATATCCAGATATGTCATGTGCTCTAAATTTTAGGAGCATATACAAGAATGTCTCATAAGATGATCATTGGACAATAATAAGGATATTCTTATGAGTTTTAGAAGAACTAAGAATATATTATGTATGTAGAGGTGACAATAGGTCATTATAAAGTGTTACATTGGTATTAGTTTTGTCACAAGGTACAAGTTAAGTTTATCTCAATTTAGACTATGGGTGGCACAATTGTAATGGAAAGGAAGTTCTATGATGGATTTGGATGAGTTCAAAAGTTAAGACATTGTCACGGATACTACAATAAAAGACTGAGTATATGAATGCTCTAGTAGCAGCAGGAGGGCATTTGTGTCAAGTAGTTTGTTATCAAACTAGGTTTAGTTCACCGCGGGATAATACTATGAAGATATATTGTACGACAATAGTATCGACATATTTTAACCCCAAGGAACTAAGGTCTCACCAAATAACCAAATTTATACAATGCCATCTCATTTGAGAATGAGTGATACGCAGAGATACAAATACATGCAAATACACACGAACATGAAAGTTTTAGATATGTAGATTAGGTTTACCACGAGCAACACATATGTACAATATCAGAAAGCCAAAGGTGTTGAATGCGCAAGTTTTCAAACTAGATTACTGACTCTAGTACAAGTGGGAGACTAAAATAAATATGCCCGAGAGGCAATAATAAAGTGGTTATTATATTATTCCATGTTTATGATAAATTCTTATTCTTCATGCTATAATGGTGTTAATTGAAAATGTTAATACATGTGTGCTTGATAAATAAAAAGGAGTTCCTAGTTATGCTTCTGATTTAAACTAGCCCGTTGATTAACATATGATCAAGGTTTACTAATCATGAATATTGGATATGTTAATAATTGGGTCACAACATTAGTGGAATGATGTGATGAACATTCAACCAAAGTATAACAATACAATCAAAGTCATTATGTTTACATTGCTATAACATATCATACAAAGTAATCCTGATCCTTAGACCATGAGATCATGTTAATCGCTAACACCGGAAGAATGTTTTTATAACATCAAACGTCACACCGTAATAGGGTGACTATAAAGGTGGGTTCAGGTGTTTCGAAAGTGTTATGTAGAGACTCATGGATAAAGAGTGGAATTTATTCATCCAGATGATGGAGAGATATACTCAGGGCCCTCTCGGTGATATCACATTGACACAACTCGCAAGAAGGTGATTAGATCACAAAGAATGTTATATCACGGGATCGAGAAAAGAGTACTTATCGGTAATGAGATCAAACTAGGTATAGAGATACTGATGATCGAATTTTGGACATGTAATATATCGAGAGATAAAGGAATTTAGTTACAACGTTAATGGTTCTCATGGTCACAAGAGTCACCGTTGAATATGTGAGAGTCAATACGGATATACATGTCTCACTGCTAATTATTAATCGGAGAGGGGTCTCGATTATGTATGTATTATTCGCGAATCGTAGGATGACACACTTAAGGTACACTGACACCAAATGGGGAACATATAATAACATAGAAAGAATTTGAAAGCGCCGGGATTATTTTGATAAGCACTGGAATTGTTTCGGGTCAAACCGATGAAATTGGTTTCAGATGTAATATCTAAATAATGCAAGAGGGTTTATGCAAATGTTTCTTAATTAAAGTAATTAACAAATTTTGAATAAAAATATATAAAAATTGTGTTTTTTTGAAATTTAAAGGACTGTGAGGCACAGCCCCACAACAATTTATTACTCAAATCAGATGTTACAAAAGTCTATACAAATAGGTCAGAGGGTCAGAGATGACCTACCAAGTCAAGACTATGTGTTATCCTATGAAGTATCTCCAAATGCAGGACGGTTAGGGAAGGAAAGCAATAATTGTTTATTTAATGAGAGCTTGCATTAATTTTGGTGGAAAATTAATACAGGGTGATTGGTGTTTGTGTCAATGGTAGTGGGGTTGGTGGAAGCTCTACTCGTCATTATGGAGGGAGAGGTGGGGGTACCACCATGGCCAGCCATGGCCCTGGGGTTGCGCCCCCGCCCCTATTAAAGGAGGTGGTGGCCTCCTCTCATCACACACCTCCTCATGAAGGATCTTTCTCTCTCTCCCTCTAGCAAATTCCCTATGGCTTCAGATTAGCGAAGTACATGTTCTCGGTGGTTTCTCTAGAAAGAATCTGTTGCTTCCGCTGCTTTGCTGGAGCCAGGACTCGGAGATTGTCGGGGTGCTGGACGCGTGTGTGATCACGGATGCGCTACTGGTCTACGGCGCTCTACACTTCAATCTTGATATCGGCAAGAGTATGACTACATCATTAAAAAGTTTTTTGGTCTTCGAGGGTAAGATCTCTCTCAATGTATATCCGCCCATTGCTTGCATCCAGTAGATAGATCTTGGTGCTTAGTTTTTCATATCATAGGATTTTTTTTGTTTTCTATGCTACGAACCCAACAATGCTCGGGATCTCCAAATCTGATCCGCCCCTGGCACAAACGTCTGACCATGAAGAGTGCATTGTAAGATGATTTCGCCAAGTAGATACCATCGTTTGACCACCTCCAAATGATCTTATCCTCGTGATCTGGATTCAGCTGAACCGTAGCCAGCATGTTCCACAAGAGGAAGAATTCTGCTAAGATAACCACAACCAAGATAGGGCCACGGTCCTGAGCCACTCTCTCTCAATCCCTTCTTACTCATCGTCATCTTGGCCTTGCAAGATGGGACCAAATCCACAAGTTGTGAAGCAAAGTCACACACTCGAGGCCCGTTAAGCTATCAATCAGATCAAAAGTGAGCATGCTATGTTGGGTTTCACATAGGGAACTCAATTTTTTTCGTACTACAACCACACCAAAATTGAGCTATGCAAGAACACAAGAGAGAGATCTAGATAAATTCACTAATGAATGGAGCGGGAGATTCTCAATGTAGTTCAATCACATCGATTCTCAATGTAGTTCAATCACGTCGATTCTCAATGTAGTTCAATCACGTCGATCCACGAAAGCTACGCGTATCTCTCCCAGCCACGAAGAGAAGCTCCACTCGGTGGAGGATCGAAGGTACGATCCCTCTGTAGGTTGCACGTGTCCATCCCTTCAGAGCGTTGCACCTATGGTGATAATCTCCCATCCTTGTTGCACGCGAATTGTATATAAGCTTTGCGTGTGCGCGAGATAAAGGGAGAGGGAGAGAGAGAGAGAGAGAGAGAGGAGGCAACCGCCACTCTGGGAGTTGTGTGTCTCTTGATGAGAGGGACTATCACTATATATAGGAGGACGGGGTGGTGGCCTGGGCGCCCTAGGGTTTCTCCTAGGGGTTGGCATCCAGGGTGGACCCAAATGTGGTGCCACCACCTCATAGGGCAGGCGACGATGTCTCATATCAAATCGAGATCATTCCCTTCCCTCCTTTGCGAGATATGATATCTCCTTATTAATGCGAATAATCTCATACCCTTAATAGAAGATACAATCAGGACTTTTCAAATACGGAGGTATGATCAAATACATTCCAAATGTCCACAAATTCATTTCCTTAATTCATTAGATCTAAATACGGAAGGTCTAGGTGCATCCCCACAGTGGCCCATGCGCAATGCATGGTGGGCCTAGGAGGCCCATGTGCCATACAACATGTGGGTTACCCCTTCGGTTCATTTATCACCCCGGAACCCTTCTGGTGGTTTTCTTCCTCTCCATTTTTTAAATAAAGACCGATACATATCATATATGCAAACCTATATATATTCCGAAAACTTTTCAGAAGATCTTCAAAATTTAATCTTAACCATCTTAGAATGATTACGATGAACCTCGGAATCATTACCGATGAATTCAGAACTACCTTCTCGAAATAGGTTATGTAAGTGAAACTATTCCGATCACTGAAAGAGTTGTTTAGATGAGAACAATTCGTCCATCCCTGTTCATGAGCCAGGCACACCACGACCAAAGCCTATCTGTTGTATTGTCCACTATGGGCGTAATTTTGCTGCCGTAGGTTTAGGCCCAACGATAATCCTAAGTACTCGCGATGGGAGCGGATCCATGACATCTCGTCCGCAGAGGATCTGATCGGGTGTAAATAGCATTTGTCCATGTTTGTCCTAAACCCCGACGCCGTGCGGAAATCCTCCACAATTGTTGTGCAGCATGCATATCCTTCAACATAGACCACAAGAAAACAAGCGATAATCTTGAACAACAAGTCATGCATATCACTAACAATTCCATCCCGCTAGGTAAGCATACTCCTATCGATAGACAAAACAACGAGAGTCCTGAACTAATGCCTAAGAGCATCTCCGGCCTCCCCCAAGAGCTTGTCTAGGAGCCCTTTTTTACTTCAGCATCTCCTAGTCGCCCCCCCCCCCCCCACCCCACCCCCCAAATGCTCGTTTTCCGCCGAATTAGGACGAGACTTCATTCGGTGAACCCAAGCTGAACCCAACACCCTGGGGGCGCGTGGGGGTGCCGAGGGGCGGCGAAAGCGGAAAGGTGCATGGACCAGCTTTTTCGGCGACAGAAGACAATTTTCCCTTCCTTTTTTTGTTTTCCCTCCTTTTCCTTCCCAGATAATGCCATCTCGCCCGCCATATGCCACAACTCCCGCAATTTTCCGCCCACCATGCCATTGAATAAATTCACCTTTTCTCGAACCTCCGCCGATACAGATTAGCCGTCGAAGTAGAGAGCGGGGAAGAATAGGCCATCGGCATGACCAACACCGAGTAGGCGGTCGACGTGAAGCGCAGGGGGTTGCTCTCATCTGATCGCCGAGATAGGGATGGCAACTTCATGGCTAGGCATGCGGCAGAGGCGGATCAAGCGGATATGTCCATGGAGAGACCGGGCCTTTCACCGACCAGTACTTTCTAGGGGAAGATCGTCGAGCTGTAGCTGGTTTGAGCGACGAGATTATCGAGTTGGGCGAGAATGTTGGACTTGTGTCGTTTTTTGGTAGCAGGAAAATCAAATTTTGAATAAATCACCGATTTATGATCATTGCCCCCAATGCCAAAAAAGCCTGCAGAGGCGCTGAAAGGCCAACTCCGGATATGGGGGGCAAACGGATGGAGATGCTCTAACGAGCAGAAGCACTCGCCTGCCCAAATAGCGCGATGTCATCTGCCCGAATAGCGCGATGTCATCGGTGGGTTCGCTTTGTAGTTTGTAGGCCTACATGTCCATCTTGAGCAGACTGCCGCCCGATGGGATGGCAGGCCCCGTATCCAACCTTGTTTCGTCGGGGGGGGGGGGGGGCGCTCCTATATAGCGCTTGACGCATTTCCAGTTGGGACGACCTAATTTCACCGGGTTGTCTTTTTCTCCTGTTTTTATTTTTTTTGTAGTTTTAAAATATAAGTAAAATAGAAAATGTTCAGATGTGAAAAATTGATATTTTGGAAAAAAAATCAATTTTAAAATTCATTCAAATTGGAAATGTGTTCAAATTCAAAATCTATTCATCTTTGAAATATGTTAATATCTGAAATCTGTTCAAATTAGAAAATATATTCAAATTCAAATTGGTACAAACTTGAACTTTGCTCAATTTTGAAATTGTTCAGAATTTGGAAACGTTTATATTTAAAAAAAGAAAAGGAAAGAAACACGAAAAACAAAAACAAAACAGGAACATAAAAAGTATCCAAAAGAAAGCGAAAAGGAAAAAGCGAACATAAGAAAGGACATGAAAAAGCAAATTAAATAAACAGAGGAAAACAAGTTCAAAAGGTTCGAAAACCTTCCCAAAACCTGGAAAAAATCCAAGCCGAACGGTCTTATTGGACCGGCCCAGTTACAGATCATAGCGATCCCAGATCTCTAATAAATCGTTCTGGGTCGAACGCACACCAATTCTCACATGACGGATGGACCGGCAGCCTACTTCTTCCGTAGACGGAGTCCCATGGGCCGGTTCAACGCCCAGCTGCAGACGGCAATGAGATGGATGGATATCTATATATTTTTATAAAGTAGACACTCGCTAGGAGTCATTTAAGTTTTTCTATCTTAGCATGCAAGATAGCCACATCATCATCTAGCTACAACCGTTCGATTTTTCGTCTACAACCATCCATTCCAACCGTCCATTGCACGGTCTTCGTGACAATGTCACACAACGTTGTCCAATTACCCATGAAAACCAAACAACGATGCCCACCTGAAAGAAAAAGAAAATAATTTTATATCTGAACGTTTACTGTACTTTTGACAAAGTTAAACAGTCAGACATTAGAACAACTCCAACAGCCGCGCTAAAACCTGACGCTATAAAAATAACCGCCGATATAGTGCGCGCGTCATATTTTCGTCCTCCAGCGGGGGCGCGATAATCGTGCGCGTTATAAAAATATCCGGCGCGCATCAATTTGTCCACGCGTACGCCCCAAATTTGGTGCCCGGCCGCTAGCGCGCGCTATCACTCTCTCTCGCGCACGAATCGCCACTGAAAAGTCACCCGCGTGTTCGCTGCTCCATTTCCCACCCGCGATTTCGTCGGCGCTGCCACCCGTTCGCGCGCAGTAGCTGCAGATCCGCCGGCGCCGCGCCTCCCTGCACCTTCCGGAGCTCACCGTGGTGGGAATCGACGCGATTTTTCGGCGCCGCGCATCCTTTCGCGCCGCCAAGCGAACCGCCGCCGCCGCATCCTTTCACGGCATAGCGCTGCCCTCGACGACCGCCATGTCCTCCTCAAGCCAGGAAGCTACTTGGCACATGCTTGTTCGCCGCCGCAAAGTACGTTTCCCAGCCGGCCGCGCCATTTGTCCTCCAAATTTTATTTTAGTTTCGGTAGACGAAGTGAGTGTATATTCGTGTTTTGTAGAGGATCTTCATATGATTCATCCGACGATGAACTAGAGCTCGAGGAAGATGAGAACATATTGATGCTATTAGCTTGGCGTGAGACGAAAGAATCGAAGCGCGGTGGCTTGGTTTTTGTTAGGCGCAAATTGTGGAGGGAAAGGATTGAAGGGCACGAGAGGTTGATGAGGATGTATTTCAACGACAATGCCACCTTCCTCGAGGAGTATTTTCGTCAGTGTTTTAGGATAAGCACCGGTTTATTCAAGCGCATTTGCAAAGAGGTGACCAAGTTTGATTGGTTCTTCGAGCGAAGGAGGAATGCTGCTAGAGAGCTTGTGCATAGCACCTACTAGAAGGTGACCGCCACCTTGCGTATGATGGCATACGGTATTTCGGCGGACCTTGTTGTCGACCATTTGAAAATGAGTGAGAGTCAAGCCATTGAGTGTGTCAAGCGCTTCGTCGTCGCAATTGTGCGCGTGTTTGGCACCGTGTACTTGAGAACCCCCAATGTTAAAGACAAGGCTAGGCTTTTGGAGGAGAACAAGGCTCGAGGGTTCTCTGAAATGCTTGGCTCTATTGACTGTATGCATTGGAGTTGGGAGAATTGTCTTGCGGCATGGCATGGACAATTCAAAGGTCACAAGAAGGATTGCACTATCATCCGTGAAGCCGTGGCAGATTACGAGACTTGGATTTGGCATGCTTTTTTTGGAATGCCCGGATCCTGCAATGACATCAATATTATTCAATGCTCTCCTCTTATGTCAAGGATTGTATTGGGTGAAGGTCCACAGGTGGAGTTTGAAGCAAATGGCCACAAATACAACTATGGCTATTATCTTGCCGATGGCATCTACCCAAGGTGGCAAATTTTTGTGAAACCGATTCACAAACCCAAAGGTAAGAAAGAAAAGGATTTCCACGCCGCACAAGCGACAACTAGGAAAGATGTGGAGAGAACTTTTTGGATTTTGCAAGCCCAATTTACTATTGTGAGAGGACCGGATAGATTTTGGGACCAAGAATGCCTTTGGTACATCATGACTGTTTGTGTCATCGTGCATAGCATGATCATAGAGGATGATCGTGGCAAAGATGTAGATCGTAGCCACCACTATGACTTGATGGGGATTCCCGTGCAAGTGCATAGAAGAGAGCATAGGATGACGCATTTCATTGCATTATATCATGCCATTCGCGACAATAAGATCCATGATAATCTTTAAAAATATCTCATCAAGGAGAGATGGAAATAGTTTGGAGCACATCGTTGAGCCCTCCTTTTATTTGTTGTTTGTTGTATTGTTGGAAAACAATTTGTTGTAGTGTTGATGAAAAACTTGTTGTATTTGTTGGTGAACAATTCCTATATTTGTTGTACTATTCATGTACCATTTGGTTGTGTTGTAATAATAACTAGATAATTATTTGTTGAATTTATTTGGGTTTGTTTGATCTCCTTGATCTTATAGTTCATTGTGAAACCTGTTTGCGCCGGTGTTCGCACGCTGTATTTTCTCGCGCCTGCTGGGTGGCTATTTTGTTCTCTGTTTTCGCGCGCCTATTTTAGCGGGTCCGCTAGAGCAGAAACACCACGCGTGCTAAAACTAGATCGCGCGCACTACATAGAACTTTTACAGCGCCGGGTTTTAACGCGGTTGTTGGAGTTACTCTTATTTTCTCATGACAATGCATTCCTTTCCTCTGCCCCACGAATCTGACTCTGTTTCTCTCCATAGCGAAACGAACTCTCTTCGTCTCTTCCGTAGAACTTACAAGGCATACCATAGGTTTTTTTCGAAATGGCGTAATTCCCCGGCCTCTGTATCAATCGATACATGCAATCTTTTATTACTTTATTCAACATTATGTCAAGTCACTTATTACATCACGAGTCACACAAAGTTGTGACATGAATCAGCCAAGAAAAAATACAAGATAACATGAATTGACTCTCCATCAGCATGTTAACCATAAATCAAAACGTCAGTTGCACCGGCTGAATAAGTCCCGTGCAACCGTTTCCAATCGGCTGCACCCAGTATCCAGAGCGTGTCGTTTTTCTATTGGCTGTAGATAGGACCACATACGGATCTAGTATGTTGCCAAGGGGATAACCTACATGAAAGAAGTAGATTTCATATCGTTAAATATATAGTCATTACGTACATTTCATATGGCCCACAGTAAAGCACAAACTCCTACTTGAATTTGTACTTTATCTTTTTCTACCACTCCCCTTGACCAGTTACCAAAGAGATTAGAGATATTTGCAGGGGTATAATATTGAAACAGATATGCCCAATTCTCCACACAATTTTTGCCAGAGGACACTCAATAAACAGAAGTTGTATTGTTTCATCTTTATCGCAAAAACAACATTTCTTGTAGACCATCCAATTCTGTTTAATCCAATTATCTTTTGTAAGTAGCACCCGATGATACAAGAACCGCATAAAAATCTTAATTTTAAGTGGTACTTTCATCTTTCATATATACTTGCGAAGAAATTTAGTATGATCATTTAATAAATCCAAATAATAAGAATTAATCGAGAATACACCAGATTTCGTTAAACTCCAAATAAAAATGTCTGATCCATCCGTAAGATGAACCTCCACCAGGCGCCTGACCAAATGAATCCACCTATTCCATCTGTCTCTAGTTAAGACTCCTCTAAATTGTATATTTATTGGTGCTTAAGATAATACATCAGACACGGAAACTTGTTTCCTTTATACAATGCAAAATAATGTGGGATACTGTTGTGCAAGGGGCGTATCCCCCAACCAAGTATCTTCCCTAAAACGGGTGTCTAGACCATTGCCAATTTTAAAAGAGCCTCGCTCAAAAAAGTCTTCTTTTATTTTAGTAATCCCTTTATAAAATTGAGAGTCCGTTGGCTTTCCCTTAACTTGTGATAAAGGTTTGGAGTGCAGATATTTATTTTGCACTAACTCTTGTCACACCCCTTTTTCGGATAAAAGCTTAAATAGCCATTTACTTAGTAGGCATTTTTTCAAGCCATTTACTTAGTAGGCATTTATTTTTTTATTTCTAACACCTCAACGCCTAGCCCTCCCTGATCCTTAGGTCTACATATGATGTTCCATCTCTTAAGCCTATATTTCTTTTTATGGCCGTCACTTTGCCAAAAGAATCGTGATCTAAAGTAATCGAGTCTTTTCCTTACCCCTATGAGTATCTCAAGAAAAGATAGCATGAACATAGGAAGACTAGTTAAGACTGAATTTATTAACGTTAATCTGCCACCATAGGATAGTAACTTGCCTATCCAACTAGATAATTTCCTTTTAAATCTGTCCTCGACTGGTTTCCATTCTCCATTTCTCAATTTCCTGTAGTGAATCAGTATTCCTAAATACCTAAAAGTGAGAGAGCCTATTTTGCAACCGGACAAATTTCTATATTCGGTCTCCTCCTGTTTTGCCTGACCGAATAGAAGACTTCGCTCTTATGGAAGTTAATTTTAAGACCAGATAGTTGTTCGAAAATACACATGATTAATTTCATATTGAGTGCCTTTTGTATATCATGTTCCAAAAAATGATTGTGTCGTCTACATATTGAAGAATTTACACCCCTCCCTCAACTAAATGAGGTATAAGGCCATTGACTTGCCCATCCTCTTTTGCCCTTGCAATTAAGATTGCTAGAATGTCCGCAACTAGATTGAAGAGGATTGGTGAAAGTGGGTCTCCTTGGCGCAACCCTTTTATTGTTTGAAAATAATGACCTATGTCATCATTTACTTTAATACCTACACTTCCACGACTGACAAATTCATGAATCCATTTACAACATTTAGGGTCAAAGCCTTTCATACGCAACACTTGTTGCATAAATGGCCATTTCACCTTGTCATAAGATTTTTCAAAGTCTAGCTTCAAAAGCACTCCATCCAATTTTTACCATGTAACTCATGAATTGTTTCATGTAAGATTAGAACCCCTTCAAGAATATGCCTGCCAGGCATAAGGGCAGTATGTGTAGGTTGAATAACTTTTTGAGCAAACTCGGTGTAACACCCCAAAAATGCTAATCAAGATTATCAAGTTCTAATCACCTAAAATTAGGGTTAACAAAAACTTTTATTACTAAATTGAATGTGAATGCATGTGTGATTTGCATTAGTGTATGATTGAGTGAAATTACCATGTTTGATTGCTACAAATGATAAGAAATGGTTTAAAGATGAATACTACATCATCTAGGCCAATTACAAACAAAATCCAAAGAAAAAGAAATCAAATATGAATCAAATAAGCAAATGGTTCATTTTGACCAAAGTTAACCACTAGGCCACTTTGTGAGTTCCTAGAAAAGAATTTCTAATAGAAACATTTCCATTTCTTTTTACCCCTTGCTAGACCAAGTAAAAATGAACCCGGGCCCACTTTACAAACTCACAGAAACTATTTTCAAACTATTTAAAGGATAGTTAAAAATTGAATCAAGTTCATATGGTAAGATCACCATTTTGCAAAAACCATCCAAATCAATTCACCTTGGAAAACCCAAGCAACCAGAGACTACCAATCATAAGATTAGATCACTCACCAAATTTCATTCAAAATTTTCAAATTTAAATTCTTACGGCCATTTAGTCGAACACCTTGCAGACACAATTTAAACCACTGCCTAACTTCACTGTTTTGAGTAGTGATCACTCACCCTACTGTCCCCTCTTCACTCCCTTGTCTTCCCCAACACACAACAACGCCAGACACGCACCCCTCTTTGCCGTTGTGCTAGTGCAGTATACCAAGCTTGCCACGCCCAATACCACTGCCGAAATGTGTATAGGGGTGTATCGCAGTATTTTCGATAAGTAAGAGTGTCGAACCCAACAAGGAGCGGAAGGTGCTGGCGAGTCGCTAGGAGAAGGAATTCTCTGTAAATACTTAGCAAATGGATTTTTAGAGGTTTTTGATAATGCAGGTAAATAAAGTATGGGAAAATAAAAGACAATAAGAATAAATGCAGCAAGTGGCCCAATCATTTCTTTAGCAAAGGACAAGCCAGTTGTATTACTTAAGATGACCAAATGTTCTCGAGGACACATGGGAATATCGTCAAGTGCTTTCGCTTCATATAGTTGATTAATCTTCTTTAGTTTGCTAAGTGTTGTGTGGGTGAACCTGTGCTAATGTACCGACCTTCCTAGGACTAATACATACTTGTGATTATACCCCTTGCAAGCATCCGCAAGTACAAGAAAGTAATTAAGGTAGAAACCTAACCGCAACTTTAAACTCTAATACCCTAACGTCCCTTTGTGCAAAGGTTTCCTAACGGGGGTTCAGGTTTCTGTCACTCTGGCAACCCCTACGATTAGTAGCCAAATACACAATGCATTCCCCTAGGCCCATATAGGTGAAGTGTCATGTAGTCGACGTTCACATGACACCACTAGAATAAGTACACCACAACTTAAATATCAAACCATTGAATCTTTCTCAACACAATTCCACTACTAACAACATGACTTCTCCCATGTCCTCAAGAACAAAACAAACTACTCACAAGACATCATATGGATCATGATCAGAGATGATATAATGATATGTAACAATCTGAACATAAACGATAATTCAATGGTTCACTCAATAGCATCAACTACAAGGAGTAATCAACACTGAGAAAGTTTCCCCTAAGAACTATGCAAGATTCAATCCAATTGTTACAGCGGTATGGAGTGGTGATGATGGTGCTGGTGGAGATGATGGTGGTGATGATTATGATGATGATCCCGATGAAGTCCAGCTTGATGGTGGTGTTGATGGCGACGATCTCCCCTGTCCGGGAAGGAATTCACCCGGCAGAATTCTGTTTGCCGGAGAGATCTTTCTCTCTCGGTGTTTTCCGCCCCGCAGAGGTAGCGGAATCTTTCTATGGTCGCCCCCCAAGTCTTAGGGTTTCAGGAGGATAATATACGCCAGAGGGGAGAGGCTGGAGTGGACCAGGGCAGCCACACCACCTGGTGGCGCAGCCTGGGGTGGCCCGTGCTAGGGGTGGTGTGGGCCCCCTGTCGCCCATCTCCACTTCCCCTTCTGGCTTTCTTCGTCTTCTGGAAAAATAGGATTTTCCATGTATTTTCCCGGATTTTCTGATCTTCATGAATTTTGCCTCCAAACAGCACCTTTTCCATCAGAATCCTGACTGCAGCGGTCCATGCTCCAAAAGTCACCATCCATGCAAAAACAGATGAAATAACATAAGTATCATCTCTTAATATGAAATATATCAATGAATAACAGTAAATTATGATATAGAATAGTGATGCAAAATGGACGTATTAATTCCCCCAAGCTTAGACTTCGCTTGTCCCCAAGCGAAACTGAACTCAATAAACACGACCTCGGGTTTATGGAGTGAAGAGTCGATAAAAGAATACGGACAAGAAGCATCACATTCATCAATACGTAAGTCATAATAGAAGACAACTCACTATTATATAACTTAACTTGTAATAAGTAAAGGAAATACAATAAAGATACATAAAGTAAATCATAATTGGTAATGGCAAACTTAGCTCTTGGTCGAAGAATAGTTGATAATTTGCTGGAGTTCACAAATAACTGATTTTCAATGATAGCTTTCAAAGTAGTAGACACTAAGATAAGAGCAAAGTGCAAAACAAGGAACATAAGAAACATGATTGGATAAATCATCATATGAATGAATGAAACACAACAACTCAAAATACTTGCTGAGGTAGAAGGGAATAGGTTTACTGATTCAACTAAAAAGTAAAAGAAAGGCCCTTCGCAGAGGGAAGCAGGGATTTCAAGTTTCATAAAGAGATTCCAAAAATTATGGTACTTATTAGCTTTCAGCTCTCATTGCCCCTATCATAGGCGTCTTTAGGTGGTTAAGGTTAAAGTGATCAAATATGAGGATATGCTTGACAAGTTGCAAGTTGAAAATCTCATGTCCCTTAAATACGAGGGCCGGTCCTCATTCTACTCAAGTTTAGTCACCGGTAAGTTCTTGTCATAGTAAGTATATGTGTATCATAGAAAACCGCCAACGGGGTACCCCTTGCCCAATGATACGGAAGAATACCCATATCAAAATGACAAGGCAAGCAGACAACAAGCATCTCAGCAATCTTCTTACTTACCATGGGAATATGGTGTTTTTTTCTCTCTTTCCTCTTTTCTCATTTTTTTCTTTTTTTCTTTTTCCCAATCTCAATCTCTTTTTTTATAAGAAGAATGCTTCATAGATGCTCATTATGGTTACGCTGTAGGTTTCCACCATGACAGCATGGATTAGACCGGCGGCCTAGGCGTTTCTCTAACACACATACATAACTCCATGGACTTACAAGCTCCCCTTTCATTTCACACCGACGACATCCATAGACAAAAGAACATGATATCAACTAGGTACTAAGTACCGGTGCAATGTTGAAAGCATTCCTCATGATAGCATGGTTCTGCTAATTCACAACTTACAAAGCACAAGCATATACGCAACATAGATGTGCACAATGTTTCAAGTTTATTAAGTGCAAGAAATTAAAGTGTGCCATCAAGTTCGTGAGAGCTTTAATCACTAATCTTCACATAACAAGTTTAATTTAGAAGGTAGATAAAAACATGAATTTACTTGGAATAGCAATAGTGCTAGTAGGTAGGTAAGGTGGACACAAATGGCGTAGGTTTTGGTTTAAGGATTGGATGCACGAGAAGCATTCCCTCTTAGTATAGGATTTTGGCTAGCAAGGTTGGGTAGCAAGCATAAGAGTTGAAGGAAACAAACAAACATACAAGTGATAAAAACAAACATGCAATCTTCCTTGGAAGCACAAAAGATCTTAACTAGAGAATACTAAACTTATGGGCAAATCAAGAAAGAAAGATGATGAAATTATATTTCCTTAAGAGTACTTTTATCTTTTTATTCAATTCTCAAAATAGTGTTGCTATTGACCGAGCCAGGTTTGCCAAAACCAACTAAATTAACTCAATGATCCCAAAGTGATACCAATACTAACAACAAGATCAATCATATAACCATGAATTGAAAACTAATATAAGATATGCAAAAGAATGAATGAAAGAACTTCTCATTAATATTTCATAACGACAATTCACACCAAGGGATACATAGATATCTAACGAGAGGGGGGGAACTGCCATAATGCAAACCGTCCTACATGATAAGTTCTCTATTCATGATATGACTCTACTAAAAAGGTAAAAAGATAGAAGATAGTGATGTGATACCACGACACTCCCCCAAGCTTGGAACAAACCAAGGGGATGCCAAAACCTGATGACGAATTACTCCTTCGGTGGTGGTGGTATTCTCTCGATGAGCTTTTTGATTAATTTCCCCAAATCCTCAATCTCGAAGGTGAGAGTACGAATCAACTCCGAGTTTTGCTCAATGCGGCTCATGATCATGTCGGGTTGCGAATTCTAGCTCTTGCGATTCTTTCCCCACTCTTCCTCCTTGAAGTCTTCTTTTCCTACATGGCTAGAACGAGGCAAATCCCAATTGGAGGGTAGTTTCTCCTTGGGCATATTCTAGTATTGATTCTCATGGATAAGGGTATGGAAAGGATTCTTGGTGCGTGGAGGAAGTGACCGTGGAGCCAAACAATGACGCGGAGGTTTCCCTCCAGTTGACATCCGTGCAGTCCTTTTGATCCTGGCAGGTTTTGCCAACACTCCAATGCTTGCAATGGTAGTGCTGGTGTGTGGATGTTGGCTTTGCTTTGCCTCCTCTTCATCTTCACTCTTGATCTCCTTCTCCTGCCTGGGGTCTTGGAGATCCTCCTCTATAGGCTCCTTTCCCTTATCCTTGGCAAACACCATTGTGCATCTAACTTTCAAGAATAGTTCCTGGCAGAAACAGATCGAAATGAAAACACAACGAGAACACGATATACAAACCTCGGGGGATCCGGAGGATTATATATTATGAAGTTTTACAACAAAAGGAATGTACTGGGATAAAACGGCTCGGAGACGGAGTCCGGGGCAGCCACACCACCTGCTGGCACGGCTAGGGGGGCCCGTGCCAGGGGGTGGTGTGAGCCACCCTAGCTCCGTTTCCGTCCCTCTTTCGCTTCGTAGCTTTCCTTGTTGGATAAAAACTGCAAAAATATAGCTGGATAGAATTTCCGTGGAACTTTTCTTACTAGAACTATTACCTATTCGAAAACGGACTCTTCATGTCTCTGAATTTGGTCTTTGATAAATTTTTCTGGAGTTACCACTTGAATAACATAAATATCTTCATCTTCATACTCATATTGCTCGAGTCATGAAACCTTTCACTTTTTTATTACACCATTTTCTCCGATAACCTGGCAATTTCTTTCACACAAAACTTCACACAATTCTCATTAGCAACATTAGTATAAGCGAGGTCATAAACCTTTTAGGTTAAAATTCAACTGAAATCCATCAAAACATAAGCTACTGTAGCAACTCCTTCCGAAAACCCAAAAATAATCCAAAAAGGAAATCAATTTAAGAAGCAAATGTAAGAGTGGCAAAATCTGTCAAAACAAACCAACAAGTAAAGATCAATTTTTTAGAAAATCTTCTATTGCTCAAATCAAAAAGTGCAAAACTAACGAAAGTTAAATAACAACCTGGGGCAGAAGCACAAAAAATTACAGCTCAATCCGCATACAGAGATCTCTCATGAATTTTTACGGTGAAGCACAAAAATTGTTTCGGGGCAACAACTTTCCCAAATCTTACTTCTCTCTCATTAGCGGTTGATCTTGACACAAAAACCAAACAAAAAGGATAAGGAGAGGTTATTACCGAAGTAATAACTTCCAAGACTCAAAGAAACAAAAACAAACTGAAAGCAAGAATATAATGGGTTGTCTCCCAAAAAGCTCTTTCTTTATAGCCATTAAGATGGGCATGATAATTTCAATGATGCTCACATAAAAATATGAATTGAAGTTAAAGAGAGCATTAAGAAGCAAAAATATACATGTTTAAGTCTAACCCACTTCCTATGCAAGGGAATTTTGTAAACAAACAAGTTGTTGAAACTAGAGGCTACAAGCATAGGAAAGCAAAGCAAGTGCAACATAAAGACTTTAAGCATAAAACGAGGAAACTTGATATTATTGAGATGCATAAGAACAGTCTTCCCTCTCTCATAATAACTTTCAGTATCATGCATAAATTTAATGATATAGCTATCATAAGAACCATTGTAACAATGATCACTTATCCTAACAGAAAACACAAGGACACTAGCTCTCATAACACTACTTTGTGAAACAATATTATGGATATCCTTACAGAGGAAAGTGTGTCCATCTTCTTCATATTTAGTGACAAAGTCTTTCACATTTTCTATTATAGGTTCATCATCCATTTGTTTATCAGGGTCAACAGCTTTATTTGTACTTTCATTACCCATACTAGCTATCATAGAATGTTCCTTTATCTTAACTGGGAAAGGCATTTTCTCAATGTAAGGTTCGGGTGAAACATGATTAGCAGTATAAACTTCAGTATTTCTTGCAGTAACACACTTAGCAACATCTTTATATGGTTCATGATACTTATTCCACTTCTTTTTAGGAACTTCAATATAGGAAGCAAAAGCCTTAAAATAATATGCAATAGCTTGAGAGTCTAGACCATAAGCATTTTTAATATTTTGAAAGTCATCAGTTCCCATAAAAGATTCAATACATTCATAATCATAATTTATACCTGACTTTCTTCCTTTGTCATTCTCCCATGCTTCAGCATTGTCTTGAATACGGTCTAGAAGATCCCATTTAGCTTCTTCTTCCATGCGAGTGAATGATCCATCAGAAGAAGCATCCAATAAATCCTTATCATGAAGAGAAAGCCTTGCATAAAAGTTATTGATAATAATATTGTTGGGGAGCTCATGAATGGGACATTTGAGCATTAGTAACTTCAATCTCCCCCAAGCTTGAGTTGTACTCTCTCCATCAAGAGGCCAAAAGTTGTATATTTGATTCCGATCTTTATGAATCTCACTAGGAGGATGAAACTTTGAATAAAAGAGAGGTACTATTTCCTCCCATTCAAGAGCTTGACCATTCTTCAATAGCTTATACCATTCCTCAGCTCTTCCTTTTAGTGATAATGAGAATAACTTCTTCTTGACTTGATCTGGTGTAATACCTACACACTTGAACAACCCACATAATTCGTGTATACAGAGCAAATGATACCGGGATGGACAGTTCCATCTCCAACATAATAGTTATCCATAACACGATCAATAATTCTTGTAGGTATTTTAAAATTATCATTCTCAGCAGACGGTGGTTCATCTACTACCTTAGAAGCGGTAGTAGCATTACGAAATAAGAAACTCAGTGAATTATCTATATTGAAAATAAAGCAACTAACAGAAGTAAACAATACTCACAGTAGAAGTTTCCTTTAGCAGTTCCACTCTCCAATAGCGCTTCACTCCCCAACAACGGCACCAGAAAATAGTCTTGATGACCCACAAGTATAGGGGTGTATCGCAGTATTTTCGATAAGTAAGAGTGTCGAACCAAATGAGGAGCAGAAGGTGCTGGCGAGTGGCTAGGAGCAGGAATTCTGTGTAAATACTTAGCAAACAGATTTTTAGTTTTTTTTATAATGCAGGTAAATAAAGTACGAGAAAATAAAAGACAATAAGAACAAATGTAGCAAGTGGCCCAATCCTTTCTTTAGCAAAGGACAAGCTGGTTGTATTACTTAAGATGACCAAACGTTCTCGAGGACACACAGGAATATCGTCAAGTGCTTTCGCTTCATATAGTTGATTAATTTTCTTTAGTTTGCTAAGTGTTGTGTGGGTGAACCTGTGCTAATGTACCAACCTTCCTAGGACTAATACATACTTATGATTATACCCCTTGCAAGCATGCAAGTACAAGAAAGTAATTAAGGTAGAAACCTAACCACAACTTTAAACTCTAAGACCCTGATGTCCCTTGTGCAAAGGTTTCCTAATGGGGGTTCAGGTTTATGTCACTTCGGCAACCCCTACGATTAGTAGCCAAATACATAATGCATTCCCCAAGGCCCATATAGGTGAAGTGTCATGTAGTCGACGTTCACATGACACCACTAGAAGAAGTACACCACAACTTAAATATCAAACCATTGAATCTTTCTCAACACAATTCCAGTACTAACAACATGACTTCCCCCATGTCCTCAAGAACAAAACGAACTACTCACAAGACATAATATGGATCATGATCAGAGATGATATAATGATATGTAACAATCTGAACATAAACGATAATTCAATGGTTCACTCAATAGCATCAACTACAAGGAGTAATCAACACCAGGAAAGTTTCCCTTAAGAACTATGCAAGATTCAACCCAATTGTTATAGCGGCATGGAGTGGTGATGATGGTGCTGGTGGAGATGAATGTGGTGATGATTATGATGATGATCCGATGAAGTCCAGCTTGATGGTGGTGTTGATGGCGATGATCTCCCCTCTCCTGGAAGGAATTCCCCTGGCAGAATTCTGTCTGCCGGAGAGATCTTTCTCTCTCGGTGTTTTCCGCCCCGTAGAGGCGGCGGAATCTTTCTATGGTCGCCCCCCAAGTCTTAGGGTTTCGGGAGGATAATATACGCCAGAGGGGAGAGGCTAGAGTGAACGGCCACCACACCACAGTGGCGCTACTGGGTGGCCGTGCAGGTGGTTTGGGCCCCCTGTGGCCCATCTCCACTTCCCCTTCTGGCTTTCTTCACACATGACTCTGCTAAGTGGTAACACGATGTATAGAGTCTGACACCTGCCCGGTGCTGGAAGGTCGGAAGGAGAAGTGTTCTTCAAGAAAAATAGGATTTTCCATGTATTTTCCCGGATTTTCTGATCTTCACGAATTTTGCCTCCAAACAACACATTTTCCATCAGAATTCTGACTACAGCGGTCCATGCTCCAAAAGTCATCAACCATGCAAAAACAGATGAAATAACATAAATACCATCTCTTAATATGAAATATATCAACGAATAACAGTAAATTATGATATAGAATAGTTATGCAAAATGGACGTATCACCGACCATGGACCGCTCGCCTAGACCGCGCCGCCCTCGTCAGCAGGCAGGCCACCGTTCATCGCCACCCCCTGTCCAGCCCTTGACTGCAGCCATGCTATGGACCACCCCAGCATCGCCGCACCCACTTTCTCTGTGTCGTGCCAAGAGCGTGATGGCTCAATGCACGGCGCCCAGAAAAATGCTTGATGGCGGTGTTGATATAGAGCTCGTTGGGAACCCCAAGAGGAAGGTATGATGAGCACAGTAGCAAGTTTCCCTCAGTTATGAAACCAAGGTTTAATCGAACCAGTAGGAGCAAGGAAACACCCCAAAGGTGTTACTAGCCGAGCTTTGGCAGGGCGCACTACCGGTGCTAATAGCAACATGGAGACCTACACAACACAACCATAGAACTTTGTCCCCAACTTGCGATGAGGTTGTCAATCTCACCGTGTTTTGTGGAAAACAAAGGAAGAAGTAATAGTTTGCAGAAAGTAAACACAAAGCAGTAAAATTTTATAGATTGTATGTAAAGAAAAGGACCGGGATCCATAGTTCACTAGAGGTGGCTCTCCTTAGATAGATAACATGCTGGGTGAACAAATTACAGCGGGGCAATTGACAAACATCGAGAAAGCAATACATGCATATACTAATCATCTTGACTCCTTTGAGACTTGATTGAGCATTACAACATTATACATATACCGCCATCCAACTACATCTATGACTAATAATCCACCTTCAGGTTATCATCCGAACCCCCTCCAGTATTAAGTTGCAAGCAACAGATTATTGCTTTACGAACTACGTGTAAAGTAAACAATACGATTGTTCTATGAACAAAGGATTGTTGTTTTCTCCCTAGTAGCAATAGCACATCTAGTACCTTAGAGATTTCTGTCACTTCCCCAGATTACCAGAGGCATGAACCCACTATCGAGCATAAATACTAACTCTTGGAGTTGCTAGCATCTACTTGGACAATATAGCTACTAACAACAGAAAGCATGCAAGATCACAAATAGCAAAGACATGATAGAATCAATAATCAATCTGAAATAGCATCTCAATATCCATCGGATCCCCGCAAACACAACATGCAGAATTACAAATGGATGATCTTGATCATGAACAGAGCTCACAAGATCTAGACATGAAAGTACAAAGGAGGAGAACCAGCCATCTAGCTACTACATGGATCCATAGTCCAAGGATGAACTACTCACGGATCACACCGGAGGCTTGCATGGTGATGAAGAAGGCCTCCAGGGTGAATTCCCCTCTCTGGCAGGGTGCCGGGAAGAGCTTCAGATCCCTCCCGATCTAGGGATGGAGATGAAGAAGGCTACAGACTCTTTCGTGGATTTTTGACCGGGCCCTTAGGGTTTTCATCCTGAGGGCAATATATAGGCGGAAGGAGAGGCCGAGGGGGTGCCGGGAGCGGCCACACCACCCCCTCGCGCGGGCCAGGCCAGGTGGTGTGGCTGCCCTCTGGCCCTTCTCCGTCTCGTATTCTGGCACTTGATGACATCCGGAAAAATAGGCACTTTGGCTTTTGTCCCGTCCAATTCCGAGAATATTCATTTTCTGACTTTCCTGGAACCAAAAACAGCAGAAAACAGGCAGCTGACATTGTGGCTCTTGTTAATAGGTTAGTCCAAGAAATCATAAGAAAAGTACTCCAAAGTTGGAACAAAACACAAGAACATGGATAAAACCAAGTATGGAACATCAAAAATTATAGATACATTTGCAATGTATTAGAGTGCACCAGAGTGGCCTTGACCAACCAGCAGCCTTCCGCGCCCGCGCCTGCGCAGCCGGCACACACTCGCCATAACACCAGCTATCTCCTGACATCCCGTTCAGAGGTAAACTCCGTGCGCCATCTCGAACACCGCCAGTTCCACGCAGAGCACCGCACGGGCCCGACCATCCTCGACCGCCCCATGCCGTTCCATTAAGCTCGTGATGACCGCCAGGAAGCACTGTGTCGTCCTTACCCTTAGCCACGCCGATAGCTCGCTGTACCGCCGTCGCCGGAGAAGCCAGCCCATCCCACTCTATCCTCTCGCCGGTGTATAAATAGAGGCCCTCTCCACCTCAATTCACCACATCACCTCACTCCCCACTCCAACACCTCCCCCGCCCTTTCCCAGAGAAAGGCGAGCGCCACAGCGCCGGAATTTGGCCGGAGTCCACCGATGCATAAGAGAATAGGAGGCGTCGATTGGAGCCGCCCCAGAAGCTGTCGCGACCATCGTTCAAACTGTCGTCGTCTACAACGTCATTCGCCCACATCACCGACCCTAGCTAGAGCCTAGGTGAGCCTCACACGACCCCCACCGCCGCGTTAGGGTTCAGACCTTGCCGGAGCTATTCGTCGTCGACGATGAACCTCAGCCATTAGATCAGGTTCTAATCGTAAAGCCTAGATTGAAACATACCGTTTTAGTTAGATAGAGTCGCTGACTAGTGGGACCCCCTGTCAATAGCCCTCTGCGCCGTGCTATGCAGATTGGGCCAGCCCGGTTAGTTTCCCACGCAGAGCCCAATGATTCAAATAATTCTTTTCCATTTTAGTTAAAACCAGTTTCTGTCAGTAGATTATAAAATCAATTCAAAGAGATTCACTGAACCAAATTGCATGATTCCAATTTTGTTAGAAAGGTATTCAAACTATCTATCCAAGCCCATTGGATTCAAATCATTTGGAGTTAGAGATCACCTATACCAAAAAATAACAAGAGATAGACTTTTCCAACTTCAAACATTTTTCAAAAATCAACCATAAATGCTTTTGACTTGATTCCAACTCTCAAAAATCACATTTGACAAGATCTATCTTAATATATAAAAATATTTAGGTTTGCATGCAGTGACATTGGACTAGTACCAAAAGTATGCTAGTTAGGCATTTCTAGTCACTTTAATTCTATTAAATGATAATCTTAAAATTTATAAAATATGACCACCACTTTAAATCACATTCCCATGTATTAGAATATGTGGTGATGACATGTGTAAACATGATCCCATATTTTAATTGGAGAATATTAAATCTTAAGTATTTTCAATGAGTAGAAATTACTTTTCTAAAATAAGACAAACAAGATTAAGTCTTTATTTCATGTGATGATTGTGATGATGCTAGATCATCAAGTGTAAGCCTTAGTGTGCTAAATAGAAATAGTTAAGTATTGTTTAGTGATTGTGTACCTCGTATTCATTTATAGACGATAGTACCGACCCGGGATACGAGGAGGAGGAGTACTACCAAGAAGAAGAAGAAGAAGAAAACTTCAACCACTGCACTAGTCAAGGCAAGCTAACACTTGCAAGTATTATACCTATGCAAGCCTAGCAGTACAAGTTAATTATGCAAGTTAACCCTTGCCCACTTGATAACTTAAGCAAGATGCATTAGGCATGCTTGGTTATATAGCATTGATTATACCAATCGCAAGTTTTACTTGCAAGCTTTATTCTTTTACCTTCACCAAAGTTCTTTACTTTTAGTTAGTGCTTTGTGAGTATTGGAAAAATAGTATAGATACCATAAAGAGTATAAAACTAGGCCTACTAGTTATACTTAGATGTCATTCCAAGGCATGAGATTAGAGTTGGATAGTTACACTTGATTAGCACCCCTCTTTAGTAAATACCCTCAACTTTAGTGGTTAGTGCTAAGCATAAAAGTTGATCACTTTAGATGGGAATACTTGGTGAAAATGATTATGAAAACCTTGGAATGATGATTCATTCTATTGAAATGTTTTGACATGTGTTGAGAAACACTAAAGGATTTGATGATGAAAATGTTGAGGCATGAGCCTTAGCCCTTTATAAAAATTGATGGTTGGGTTCGGATGTGATACTATTCCAATTTTACTGTACAACCACAATACCTGAATTGGGTAAGGCTTAACTGGAAGTTTATATGCCTTAGTATGGGTTCCCTCACGGAAGAGGTTGAGCTGAGGCTACCTTGTGAGTGTGAATGTCCACCTATGTAGTGCCCAGGATGGCAGATGGCCATGGCTGGGAGGCCATGCTTATAGGGGAGGTGCCTATACTAGAGTGTGTAATTGAAAGGTTATGATTGATTATCCGCATACTAAGTATGATGATTGAGGGTTATCCCTGATGGATGTATCGAATTTTGTGGTAAAAGTGTACCACCTCTGTAGAGTGTCAAACTATTCGAATAGCCGCTTCCGCGGTCATGGACAGTTGGAGTGGCCATACTGTTCCGTCGTCAGATGTTTTCAAAATGACTTGTGAATTGAACTATGACTTTGACTTGACCACAACAGGGTTGTGAACATGAAAACTAGGTTCCCACTTAAGTGATTTAGAACATTAACTTAGTTTTCTTTACTTCTAAACTCAGTATGAGATAAACCTGGATTTTTGCAAATAAACCTAGAGCTTAAGATTCCTACTAGAACTATCTTACTTATTAGTGATAGTTTGCGAGTACTTAAAGAGTACTCATGGATTTGTCCCTGGCTATTCCCGTGGCCAGACTATGAGGAGGATTACCAGGAAGATGGACAATAGGAGGTCTATGACAACTAGGATTATCTCCCATCATCAGCATTGCCTGTGACCCTGAAGATAGAGCCCCTACTACGTTTACTTTCTGTTGTTTTGATTGTATTAAGACTGGATCATGAGATCCTTTATTTGTAAGACCTTTATTATGGTTTGTAATGGATGATGTACTATGGTACCAATTCTGTTATGTCTCGCAAAAACGGCAATCCTGGGATTGCGATGTATGGCATAACAGGCTATGAATGAATGTTAGAGAGAAAACCGAAAGGGTTTTGGTAAGTCCAGAGGATGTCCGGAGTGGAGGTGGAAGGTGTTCCATAGCCACAGAGGTTAAATAATATGTGAATGAATGTTAAATATTGATTTAATCATTTATTCCTAATTATTTAATAAAGAGAAAATCAATTTAAATGGTCAAAGGCTTAATGGGCCAATTTCCGGAGGGAGAGGGCCCATTAGGGGAAAGGAGAGAGGGAGAAGGGGCAAGGGGGTGGCCGGCTGGGCCTAGCCCCCCGCATAGGGCCCACTAGATGGCCGGCAGCCTCCCCTCCCCCTCCTCTCCTTTAGTCGCACCCCGGGACTTTGAGGGAGGTAGTACCTCCCCTCCCCTATATATAGTGGGGGTATTTGGCCAAATTAAATACACCAATAATCAATAAAGGTCTTCTCACTTTTGGGAGGACCTCCAGTTGATATTTTCTCTCTCCTCCCTCTCTCTCTCGTGACCGTGGTCCCAAGTCTGGACTGCGCGAACAGGAGACATCTTCACCGTGGAGCACCGTCGCGCTGCGGGATTCGGATCCGGGAGCTCTACTTCCGCAACTGTTGCTGGATCGGGGAAGCGGGAGTCATCGTCAGGCGCCGGACGTGTGTAACTCCCCGCGAGGTGTCGCACTTGAGGCACTCAAGTCATTGGAGCCAAGGAGCGCAAGGACTTCATCACGACCTTGAGGTCAGCTTCGGCTCGTCTACATCAACCACGCTCTCCTGAGCGTTGACAACACTTTTAGGTCTTCGAGGATAAGTTCGCGAAAAGACCCTCCCGTTACTATATTACTAATAGATAGGTCCTGGCAGCTTCAGGGGTTCAGGGGCGTAGAGTAAAATTTATTGTTTTTATGCGTGGAACCCCTACAGTGGTATCAGAGCTAGATCTATGCGTAGTAATGCTAGTACGGGTAGAACACACGAGATGTAGCATGTGGGTGTTGATCTTTTTGTTGTTACCCTCCCACGTGTACTTGTGTATACCGCAGTAATGCTTGATGAAGCGGCCCCCAACCAACTTTACGCGTTCATTCGCGAGACTGGTCCATGCTTGACATACGGCTTGTACCGTATAAAGTGGCTTAGGGGGTGTCTGTCTCTCTCACATTAGTTGGTATGCCATTTGAAACGGAGGGCCCTTAAAGGGGTGTAGTAGAGACAACTACTTGATCAGCATTGTGCTAAAAGTTCGTAGGTAAGAACGGTTCTTGTGCGAAAGCCCATTCAGCCACGTAAAACATGCAAAGATAAAGTAGAGGCGACTATCTTTGTTTTGTAGGGGGACGTTGCTTTGTGATATGGTAGTGGCAAAGGTAAAGTGATTACCTTTTGTTACGTTGTAGTAGATAGTCACGGAGGTGACGAACTACCATGCCGGAAAGACACCGTACCACTGGTGTTCACGGGCGCCGAACCTACTGAATCGTGACGACGGATGGAGATCACGACGTGAAGGACCATATCACATACTCCCTCCGATCCATATTACTTGTCGTAGAAATGGATGTACCTAGACATGTTTTAGTACTAGATACATCCGTTTCAATGACAAGTATTATGGATCGGAGGGAGTAGCATTTACATTCAATGTTATTGTTTGAATGTCTTATTGTGTGCTAGTATTAGATACTCGACGATAGCCTAATAAGATGATCCCTATTAAAATTACCAACGATTGTGTTCCCCCTTAGTGTGCACCACCAAGAAAGTTCTTTGGTATGAGGCGATCCAGGGTACAGGCCTAGGTGTCAAACATATCTACATTCGCATACAGTGGGTGTAAGCCATGTTGCACAACGAGTACACTAAGGTTGAGTTGGCGAGCCTAGCATGTGCAGACATGGCTCGGAATACGGATGGTCGAAAGATCGAGCACGAGTCGCATGAATAATGTGACCGATGTTTAGCGTCGACCCTTGAACCCACATTGATGGCCGTGACGATCGGGGGAGATGTGGCTGATAGGGGTCGTTTAATTATAAACTTAGTCTAAATTCCTTTTGCAATTATAAATGTAGATGGCTCACCGTGAAGCTTACTTTGTCATTGAGGATTGGGTAAAGGGTGAGAAACTTAGACTTGATGGATCCAACTTCCCTAGTTGGCTTGTGCTCCTGAATGATCTCCTTACTAGGAATCATGTGGTAGACTACATACGCCGCACAATGGATTTGATTGAGCCAGATTACTATGAGACCCCACAAGAGCTGGCAGACTGCTACTATCGTCAAGAGATGTCCACCTACATTTAGATAATAATGCGTTACGAGATGGTGGATGAACTACATCCACTCATGGGTGATCTTGATCCATATTCAATGGTGGATCAGCTGAGAGCAGAGTTCATAGGCCATGTGCGCATGTGGAAGCACGAGCTGCTTGGAGAGTTCCTTTCCATACAGATGGAGGAGCATACATGTCTGAAGGGTCACTTGGAGCGCATGCTTGATGCACGCATGAGACTGGTTCACTTCATGGATTAATGGATGGCTGATCCATTTGTGATAGACATACTGCTTCGATCGTTGCCTCCTAGATACGAAGGACATGTCCGGAATAACATCATGAGTGGTGATACGGAAACATTGAATTTCCATGAGTTCATATTACGTTTCAGAAATGTAAAGGTTGAACCAATCACCGGAGAGGTCATCGATGACAAAGGTATATATTTGATATACAGTTATATAAATGTTATAATATTGCAAACACATTTGTAGTGTTAAGTATATCTGATAGTTCTTCTGTTTTGCTGAAAACAGGTCCTTCTACATGAGAGGTGCTTGCTGGAGAGGAGGTGACGTTGCGTGTTGATGGCGAGCATGATGATGACGGCCGACGACACTCTCCCTCGACATTTATCATTTAGTTTGTGTTTTAGGATGATTATTGTAATCAAGAGATTGTGAACTTCTTTAGTGTGTCTCACATTTCGTGAGACGGTTATTCATATGAGTTTGTCACAAACAATTGTTCTGCTTTTATGAATGATTTTTATTCGTGTTCATATCTTGTTTGATTATGTGTGAATTATACTTGTTGTTTGAAACTAATTGATAATGCATGAACATTTCTAAAATATTAAAATACCCAACATAAATGATATTTCATTACGGAATGAAAACCATTGTTTAAATTCAAAAGTTATATTGATAATATGTGAAAGTCATTCGATTTCTTATCACATATAAATCATGCCTAAGTTCGGCAAATTAACTTGAACACCAAGTATTACTTGAATACAAAGTGTTTAATGAATTGTTAAAAGTAAATACATATTCGATGTATTGTGTTTTAACAAAAATGGTAATTATCATTAAATGATTGTTTAAATGTATAAAGTAGTTTACCAAAGGAAACATGAATATGAAACTATTTGATTCAATCAAAGTGTTTCATCAACAAAGGGTATAAATATAAAAGAAAATCTAATTACTATGATTTTATCAATAGTAATGGAATTCAACTTTATAAGAATGGCATAAAAGTAACTGTGAAATGCAAAATGTTTTGAAATGTCAAAATGCAAAGCATCATAATGTGATATTAGATATCAAAGGGGGTGAATAGAAGGCACCAAATAAATCATTGTAGTGTAGATGTAGAGACCATTAGTTAGAAATAGTTAGCACTCAATTAGAATTTATAGTAAACCATTTGAATTCGTGATAGTTTTGGGGTTATTCGATATAACCAAAACAATAGCGAATAAGTCCTTGTAGAGTATTCATTGGAAATTTTGAATACAAAATCCATAGCTGAAACCAAAAGAGAAGCAAAACTTGTATTGTTTGGATTTTGGTGCATTCTTGAGAAGGGTCACTTTTAGTGTTATTTCTCGATTATGGAGCAAATGGAAGAAAGTGTAAAACACGATGAGGATTCAAAACCCTGCATCAGAGTGTTGAGAAGCGCAACAGAAAATGTTCCTGAACGATTCTCTTCACAGAAGGAAAGAATCAATGATATTAATCATTGTGTTTTCCTCACTAGTGTTTTCACTACATGAAGTAGGATTCAAAATGTAAATCCATATCTAGTATGGAGACATTTGTGAATCATTTGTCGTGATTATTGGAATATGACATACCTACGAACTACTAAGGAAATAATGGTAAACTAGAATTATGAGAAATCCTAAAAGAAAATTCACTTGAGATTAGAAAGCAATTCGTTGCTGAATCTTACAAGTAAAGTGGTTACTTGGAATTTTCCCAAATGACTGCAAAGCCATAGTGGAAAAAGGGGTGAATGACAAAAGCACAAATTGTCAAGTATTGGACAAATTCAAATGAATTTGATTCATGTGTGCTAAATGTCTAGTGGATTTAAAACTAGTAATAGTACTAATATCTCATAGTAAATCTCCAAGTTTGATATTTGATCAAAGGATTTTGAAGTTATTCAAAATAGTGAGTGGATATGCAATTTGCATAAAATTGAGTGGGAGCTATGAAAGTCTTCCTGAAACAATATGTGATTGACATGTTTTTAAGTGGGAGCAATATAAGTCTCAAATTCAAATATGTAGGAACATATTTTGAGTGGGAGCTTATAGGAGTAATTCTTAAGTATGTTAAGAATGAAAGCGCAAATACTTATGAATAATGATGTAGAAGTTGATAATAGGTGTATTATGATATTATGTAGTATTCCTTAAGGGATTCTGAAAAAGGGTTTCGGAATAGAAGTTAATTAAGGAACTAGTCCTTAATAACTCAAATTAGGAATAGTATTAAATTTAACATCAGTGGTTGAAACAAAGAAAAGGATGATCATCATCCACTATGTTGAGACATAGGTTCTATCTTAGAAAACCATGATGATAACTTAACATAATATGTGATCCAATAAGGAACGTTTCAAAGTGATTAAGTCCGAATCACAGAACGTTGAGCTAAGTTTGTCCACAGTGTCTAATAGAGAATTGCAGACATGTTTTCATAATCCATAAAGGATGACATATCTTAAAACATAAAGGGTTATGTTATAAGGGAATATGTTGGAAACTCCTGTAAATACTGATTAAAGTCAAGTAGGAAGCAAGGTGAACAAAAACATCGAAAGTTGCACAGAGTGCACTAGTGTTTCGATGAATACATTTATAACAATAGATAAGGGTACCATACAAAGTGTTGTATAATGTTATGGTGGGGCTAGTTCGCTTTTAACGTAGAATGATGTGTCCCAGAGCACAGTGCCCATGAGAAAGCCCTCGAGGTTGATCTAAAGTCACTATAGGCTCCTGGAATCAGGCCTCGTTCTGCTGCCATAACGATGATGCATACACACAGATGCTACCATGTGATGATAAAGTATTAATGTCAATCAAGGTGACATTAGTAAGTTGCAAAGGATTTGGGACTATAAGTACAGATCCAAGACTCAACCTCTTCCATGAGAAAGCATGTTCAGGGTACCGGATATATGGTGCCAATGATTGAGAACAAATGCAGCTACTGTATTTGTACTCTAGTGTAAGTGGGAGACTGTTGGAAATATGCCCTAGAGACAAATAGTAGTAAGGACTATTATCATATTTCATATAGTTATGATTAAGTTTTATATCATGCTATAACTATATTGAGTGGAAACATCAATACACGTGTGATATATAAACAACCAGGGGTTCCCAGTGAAACTCTAGTCACTGGTTCATTGGTCAACATATGATCAAGTTTCCTGATCATGTGGCATTTATGCTAGTTGGAAATGAAGTCATCTCATTCCGAGAATGAGATGATGAACCAATACCCAACCTAAACATCGTGACCCAATCATGTCACGAAGTTCAATTTATGATGATTATAAATGGATCCTCGTAGACTATTCCTTAGACCGTGAGGCTATATCAATCACTGTCTCCCGAGAGTGATTTGATAGCATCAAGCGCCACTTGGTAATACAGTGGTTATAAAGGTGTGTTCAGGTACTCGGAGGAAACCGTTGAGGCAATATATGTCAAGAGCGGGATTTGTCCGTCCATGTGACGGGAAGATACTCAAAGGGCCCACTCGGAGAAGTTATATCCAATAGCTGCGCAACATGTGATTTGATCATGGGGATATTACTTGTCGGAAGGAGTCAAGTAGCATTGTTCAGTAACGAGATTGAACACGACATGGTGATGTCATTGATCAGATCTCGGGCAATGCAAGTATCGAGAGACAAAGGGAATAAGACACGACTGTCCCGGTTCAAACGACGAAATATCTTCGTGGAACGCACAGGGGTCACATGGCCATCCAGGTCCCTCTGTCGATCATTGGTGCAGGAGTGTCCCGACCATGTCTGGAGTGTTCCCGAACCGTGGGGTATCACGCTTAAGGGCTTGATGATGCTTAGAGAGTATTTATAGGATCGGTAGAATCGCCAAAGAATAATAGAGAGAAAACCGGAAGGGTTTCGGTAAGTCCGGAGGATGTTCGGAGTGGAGGTGGAAGGTGTTCCATAGCCACAGAGGTTAAATAATATGTGAATGAATGTTAAATATTGATTTAATCATTTATTCATAATTATTTAATAAAGAGGAAATCAATTTAAATGGTCAAAGGCTTAATGGGCCAATTTCCGGAGGGAGAGGACCCATTAGGGGAAAGGAGAGAGGGAGAAGGGGCAAGGGGGTGGCCGGCTGGGCCTAGCCCCCCCTGCGCGCAGGGCCCACTAGGTGGCCGGCAACCTCCCCTCCCCCTCCTCTCCTTTAGTCCCACCCCGGGACTTTGAGGGAGGTAGTACCTCCCCTCCCCTATATATAGTGGGGGTATTTGGCCAAATTAAATACACAAATAATCAATAAAGGTCTTCTCACTTTTGGGAGGACCTCTAGATGATATTTTCTCTCCCCCCTCTCTCTCGTGACCGTGGTCCCAAGTCTGGATCTGTGACGGAGACATCTTCACCATGAGCGCCTGCTGTCATGGATTCGGATCCGGGAGCTCTACTTCCGCAACTGCTGCTGGATCGGGGAAGCGGGATTCATCGTCAGGCACCGGACGTGTGTAACTCCTCGCGAGGTGACGCACTTGAGGCACTCAAGTCGTTGGATCCAAGAAGCGCAAGGACTTCATCACGACCTTGGGGTTGGCTTCGTCTCGTCTACATCAACCACGCTCTCCTGAGCGTTGACAAGGCTTTTCGGTGTTTGAGGGTAAGTTTGTGAAAAGCCCCTCTCGTTACTGTATTACTAATAGATAGGTCCTGGCAGCTTCATGGGTTCAGGGGCGTAGAGTAAAATTTATTGTTTTTATACGCGGAACCCCTATAGAGGTCTCCTTTAAGAACCTCCCAAAATTTCTGGTAGAATTCAGCCAGGAACTCATCTGGTCTTGGTGCTTTATTTTTCTCCAGTCATAATTGCATCGCATACCTCTTTCTCTGTGAAGTTGGCAGTGAGGATTGTATTTTCTTCATGTGAAATTTGAGGTATATCGGTAATTTGGGTTTCAATCAAAGAGAAATTATTTTGGACCTCTGCTCCAAACAATCTCTTATAGAAATCAGTAATATAATTTTTAAGATTTTCTTGCCCTATTATAGTGCCCTCATCTTGTTCTAGCTGGAAGATTTTTTTGCGTCTATATTTTCCATTTTCTATATTTTCCATTTGCTATCATATGAAAATACGTCGTACTATTACCATCTTCCTGTATATGTTTCACTTTCGCCCTTTGTGCCCATTTGGTTTCTTCGTCTCTTCTAAGACTGGACAATTTGTCATTTGCTTCTCTTAGTGTTTTCCTTTCATCCTGAGAAAGGGGGATGGATTCGGCCTTCACATCCAAGAGGTAAATAATATTCAATAACCTTTCTTTTTCTTTTTATAATCACTACTTTTGTTATGAGCCCACCCTCTTAGAAAATTCCGAAGGTGACGGATTTTATTCTGCCACACTTCCATCGGTTATCCCCTTTGCGAACCGCTACCCATTCTCGAGCAACCATCTAGAAAAAACCTTCTTGTCTTAACCAGGATAGTTCAAAAGAAAATTGTGACTTATTACCAAGATGTGTTTGTTCACCTGAATCAAGTAACAAAGGTGTATGATCAAAGCCTGCCGGAGTGAGAGCCCAGACAGTGGCAAGCGGATATTTTTGTTCCCATGAGATGCTTGAAAGCACCCTGTCTAACTTCTCATAGGTTGGATTTGTTTTTCTATTTTCCCACATGAATTGTCTTCTAGATAGAGAAATTTTCTTCAGATCAAGACTTTCAATAATGGCATTGAAAATAAAGCCCACCTAGCATTAAAATTGTCATTATTCTTTTCTTCTTGTCGGTGGATGATATTAAAGTCTCCCCCAACTAATATGGGTAGAGGATCATCTTGGCAAATCCAAACTAATTCAGACAAAATTCACCTTTTTGGGCAACCTGAGCAGCCCCATACACCGCCACTAGGGACCATTCAAATTTATCAAACTTTGAAGAGAGGTGAAACTTAACACATCTCTCCCCAGGATTAACCCCTTTGACTTGTAAAGTTTGAGCATTTATACCAACTAACATACTACCCGATCTTCCTTGTGGTGGTATACAATACCAAACAAAGTCTTGGCCGCCTAATAAGTTCTTAAGAAAAGGCGACGAGAAATTATCTCTACCAGTCTCCAAAATTGCAAAGAAATATAGTTGGTGTTCTCTTATAGTATCATGAACCACGTCATGCTTAGCTAAATCTCTCAACCCCCACTATTCCAGAAGCTGCCCTTCATATCTTATTAATATTTAATCTGGTTCTAGCACTACGCCTAATGGTTGTGACCTCTTTTGTTTTCCTCTTCCGTGGCTTCCTAAAGGATGAGATAGGTAGGTCTAGATCCTTATGATCCAATGAGCCTTGTTGCTCTTCTACCCCTAAATCATTACTTAGTTCTATAGCTTCATCCAGAATCAAGCTCTCTAGAGAATCATCCCCTTTTTATCCTTTCTTCATTATTTTTTAGAATAGTTAAAGTGCGTTCTAGATCTAGGTTTTTAATGGTATGAATAGAATCAAATACTTCTGTTTGTGATTCCCCTTACGAAACCCCTAGATTAGAAGTTGTTTGTACTACAACGTCATCAGAAAAAGAAGCAATAGAACATTTTGAACACTGACTTAGTACCTGAGGGTATAGCGCGATCTCGATCATTTGCAATCTTTTGCACCCTCTCCAGCTGAGTGTCATCGGCATTGAGTTGTGCACGTATATGATTGCTTGAGCGTAATACATTAGCATCATCTTGCTGAATTCCCCTGAAAGCGATGATGTTAGGTTTTGAGTATCGTCCTCCTAGGAACACTCATGTCCCCATCGGTGAGCTAGGCAAGGAACTGCATCGAGCACTCCCTCCTAGAGTACTCGGCTGAGTTGCAGAAGTTGCAGAATCGGGGCCATTCCGTTTCATGTCGCCATAAGTATCCATCTTCAAAACGTCAGCCTGAGGTGTGTTCGTGATCGGCATTAGAATAGACTGAACTACTGTCTTATTGTCTGAGGCAGATATATATGCAGCATGCGCTGCCGCGGCAGCAGAAACCTTATCCGTCTCCGCCGCGGCAAAAAAACCTTCTCATTTTCTGTCGCCGAAGTCACTCCAGACGTATCATTTCCAAAAGGAATAGGATGTACTGAATGCTTTTCATGCCTTGAAAATTTTGTAATGGGTGCAGACCTAGCAAGCGGAGAAGGTAGACTATCTTCTTCCTCTTCCACTCTATCTCCCCGTAACGTCGTTGGTTTCAAAGACGTAATTTTTCCTTCAGAGCGGCATGAACGTGCGGGAGAGCAGATTAGTAGTGATCCAATCTAAAGTAGAGCAACTTGCTTCCCGCCATAATCCTGCTGCTGTCCATTACCAACAACCGAAGTAACAGTAGCTTGTGCATTGCTCATACTATTAGTTACAGAACTATCTTTTTTTTTATCTTGGGCTTTGTCATCCCTATCAGTAGGAGCATCATGCATAGTGGCATCACCATCAGTGGTAGTAATACCAAACCCCTCGCCATCATATGTGTGATCGGTACCAACTGGAATCATCTCGATGCTAGTACATTGACCATATATCCGAGCCACACCATGAGCCCATGTATACTCCATATCCACCTCCTTAGCCTTACCAATGAGAGAACCAACTGCGAACAATCCCAAATAATCATTTCTCAACTTATATGGGCAACCTGACACCAAAACCCATGTTTCCTCTAATCTGTATTTATCTATAGGAACTGAATTCCATTCCTCAAATTTGAGATTCTTGCTATCCTCTATAGGGATATTGATGATTTTTTTCAGTCTAGACAAATCTTCCTTGGTGGCAAAAGTGGTATGAAAAGTATTCTCACCAGCTATGGTTAGTACCCATTGATGATCACCTGGTATAATCCAATTCAGCTCCTTGATGACTTCCTGAGCAGTCATTATGCCACCTTGTACTGTTATTTTCTCCACCTTACCATTGTCGTGCTTGAAGCTCACCTCATCCGAAACTGGTATCTCATGAAACATTAATTCACTGCGGCACAACCCGTAAGTAATAGCGGTTGGTTTTGGCATAGATAAGAGATGGCAGTCCTTCTTATCATGAGTTTCCTTTGCATAGTAGATGCATAGAATAGCAGCGCAATCATTTGCCATGTGACCAACTTGATCACACTTGAAACAAACCAGACCATCGGACTTATTGGTGTGCTTAAAAAGAGCATGTGGTGCCACCTTAGATATTGCTGATGCATTTGAATCAATAGTCCCGGCCACATGAAGAGTAGGTTGTGGAGGCACTACTTTTTTCGAAATGGGGGTAATACTCTTGAGCCTCTGCATCAATTGACGCACACAGCCTTTTATTAAGCCAAAGTGATAAGTAACAAAGTGCCAAATCAAGATACAGCTAGAGTTGGCGCATAGATCAACCAGCAAAATACAGTATTTAAAGAAGGGCTAAGCATCATGAAGACGACTAGTATGCTGCTGTAGCTTTGACCGAAGAACTCTGGCGATCACAATAGCCGTCCGCATCCGGAAGACATGGCATCTCGGTGTTCCGGCGGTAAAAGGTATGCCCATAGCTGCACCCAACGTGCCATCATGTGAATAACCTGCAAAAAATTGAAAAATCTCTTTTTGTTAAAAATTATGTTATTTCGACATCTCCATATGGACCAACACAAAGCCGATACACCAGTGCGAATCATAGCTTTAGTCTTACTATCCATACGTCCCAACCATGTACCAAACATATGGTCCACACTAGTTGGAGATAACAGATCAAAAGTAACAGCAACAGTATGCCATATAAGTCGTGCAAAAGGGCAAGAGATAAAGAGGTGATCAATGGTCCGGGGAACCATAAAAACAACATTTTGTGCACCCAACCCACTTACGCTTAACCAAATTATCCTTAGTAAGTAGAATCTTTTTATGCAGGAACCACAAAAATATTTTAATCTTCAATGGTATCTTTAATTTCCAAAGATATTTGATAAGAAAAGGCGTATTGACCATTCATAAGACCTTCATACATAGATTTAACTGTAAAAGAACCTGAGGCATTTAATCCCCACACAAATTTATCCGACTCCTGTGATAACTGCACCATCGTTAACCGTTGACATAAATATAACCATTGTATCCATTTATTACCGGTTAGTGATCTTCGGAATACAATATTCAGCGGTATGTTAACTAGAACATTTGCAACCAAAACATTCTTGTGTTGCACAATATTATATAAGGATGGATGTTGTTGTGCGAAAGATAACTCCCCCAACCATTTATCTTCCAAAAATCTTGTATTTAATCCATCCTCAACTTTAAAATGACTCTACTAAAAAATTCATCTTTAATCCCCATGAGTCCCTTCCAGAAAGGTGAATCTGTGGGTTTTACTTTAACCTCGGATAAACTTTTATGCTTGAGGTATTTGTTTGTAGCAGCTCCTTCCACAATCCATCCTCATTAAGAAGTTTGAAAAGCCATTTACTCAACAAACATCTATTTTTTAGCTCAAAAACTTCAATTCCAAGACCACCTTGATCTTTCGGTGTACATATGATATTCCACCTAGTTAGCCTATATTTTTCTTTGTTCTCATCATTTTGCCAAAAAACGAGAACGATAATAATCTAGTCGTTTGCTTACCCCTTTGAAATCTCTAGAAATGACAACATAAACATAGGATGTGGAAGCACTACAGTAGTGCCAACCGTCTTCCAAAGTGCCATTGACTGCAACTCAAGATTAGCAGTCATGGGATCAATAGGCTGAGCAACCATAGAAGGTCAAGGACGACAGCATCTAGCCTGTATGCAACATGCCTACAGGAGCCATCATTAGTCTGTTCAGGGCAAGCCACACCCAATCCTCAATTTGAAATCTTTGATCGGTGCCACTGGATACTGGACGTGGCTCTTTGAATATTTGAATCTTTCTTCTCGTGCTGGACAAATGTTCGTACAAGTTGCAAATTCTACTCATATTTTTTGGTTCTGGCTTCTTCAGCAGGGATTTGGGTTCGATGTAAGGTTGATTGTTGAGAAATTGCATGGTGATTCGGAAATATTGTATGTCCTAACTATCCTCTCTCTCAGAAACGCATCTATTTTGCCATCTATCTGTTTGGCATGGCGCATGAAAATGTTTTTGAACACGATTGGATTTCTACCGTAGTGTCTAGGACAGCTAATGCTGAACAAAAAAATCGGGGTTCTTGCCTTCTTGGAACTATGGATAAGTGAGTTCATCTTTGATCTTACACGTGTAGGATGCTTGGGTATTACTTTTAAGCATTCAGATGATGTAATGTACTCCCTCCGTTTCGAAATATAAGATCTTATATTTTTGAAACGGAGAGAGTAGTAAACCAAATTATTATTTCATAAGTACTTTTCTGTTCGTAATAATCTTCTAATAGTTGTTTATTTCATCTCCATATTGAACATGACTTTCGGCGCTCTTCTCATTGTCACGTATTGCAGGTACTACCAGAAGTTAAATTACTTGCTTATTATATTTTTGTTCAACCACAGCCAACAAAATGGAGTACCATTGAGAAGGATGCATTTGCTTTATTAATCTCCAAGACAAAAGGATTCACCAATAATTTCGAGCACATCTTATTTTTTTCTATCTAGCGGTACGGATCGAGATTTATAAAAGAAATATTTTTGGTCGTTTCCCTTGAAAAAAATAAGTTAGTTTTTTATGTGGTAATAACTTGAGGGAATCATTCCATTGCATTCCTTGACTTGCTTTGTTTATTAAAAATGGAATTCTTTTATAGGCTTGCCAATGTATCTAGGTGATGCAAAACACACAAAAAATAATACATTTTCTGAAAATTCTTTCACGAAAGTCGAAACGTCCCGCAACAAAATGTGGGGAGCCATCCAATTGTCCACATCACCAATTTTCGGCCATCAAATCTACAACCACTTCTCTTGATTATTATGACTAATGAAATCCTGCATAATCATATCAATAAGAGTTCTCACAGAGTTTTCCGCCGCAACACGCGGTGTATCTTCTAGTTACACCTAATGGACAAGCCGTTGTATCATGTGTCTTTAGTGCAGCCTATATATGACATGGATGAATATGACATACGGTGGCTATCTGAACTATTGTACATGCCCTAAGGGAGGCATGTACAATAATGATGAGCTTACAGACAATAATTTTGCTGTTGTATGACTGATATCTATAACTTGTACTCACATAGTTATAACTAAAAATAGATATCTTACAAACAGACTGTTGTATAAGTTGTATATAATATTGTTTATAAGTTGTATTACAGGCACCACTGGTCTAAACCAATGTGCATGTCCTAAGAACGTCTCTAACGGAGCCCGGAAACACGCAAAAACTGTACAATAACCGTTAGTTTTAGGTTTCCGCAATAATCAGTCGCTCTAACAGAACCTGTAAACACACGAAAACTGTAAAAAGATTTACCGTTTACGGAGAAACCCTCTCCTCACTTTTAAAGAAAGGGAAAAGAAAAGCTGTTGACGCGCAGCACCGATGTTTTGTTTCACCTGCTCCACGACGAAGCAGGAACCGTCTGATGCCTGGATTTCTACCACTACCAACTCTAGTGTTCTATAGGGAAAAGATCTGATATGCCTGCCCAGGAAAACAGGTACTCCCTAGTACGTGAATAGAAAAAAGTGACCGGTCATGATTCTGAAAGGGAAGGGGCTACGTCGGCTCTTCCTGTTTGTTCTCCCCCTTTTGCAAAACGCATCCGCGGCGTCACCGCTGGCCACCGCGATACCACTGAAGACACACGCCGTGGCACGTTGCTAGTACTCCAATCTTCCTGCCCGATACGGGTACGGGCCGCCGGTGCACGGGGCGCGCGCCACGGGTACACAGGACACACCACGTGACCTCACCCCCGACCCACCACGTACAGTACGAGCTACGACATCCTCCGCCTGCCTGCCGCCGCTGCACCACGGATTTCAAAATTCAAACCCGGTGTGCCGTTCAGCAAGTTGACGATTCCGTCACTAGCTGCCTTTCCGAACGGTCCGAAGCCACTAGAAACAAACAAAAACAAAAGGGGCGGAGGCGATCCACGTCCACCACCACCACCACCACCGGTGGCGTCGACCGAATTAAGTGCTCTCCACATCCCCCTCCAAATAAGCCCAGCACTCTCAGCTGCCCACTGCTCCACCGATCCAATTTTGCTGCCTCCCAGCGTTCGTCACCGGCGCTCGATCGAGAGGAGTGGTTGCGTTGCGCGCCCGATCGACTGGCCGTCTACCGCTTGTTCGCTTGCGCGGAGTGGAGTGGTTGCTGCTGCCACTGCCGGCGTCGGGGAGCGGGCGGGCGGACGCACCCACGCGGCCACGCGGGCGCGCGCAAAATAGTCGCGCCTCGTGACGTGACGACACGACACGCCGCGTCGCCCTCGTTATATCCACCTCCGGTCCACCTCGACCGACGGCAGCGCGGTCGGAGGGTTCGAGGGTAAAGATCGAGGGAAGGGGGAGGAGGGGAATTTCGTGCGCGCGTGCGGCCGACCGGCCTGCCATGGACGCGCCCTTCTTCCACGAGCTCCGGCGGCAGGCCTCCTCCTACCTCACCGGCAAGATCCGCTCCGCGCGCCTCGCGCTCACCGACGTCACCCCGACGCAGCTGTACGTAATAAAGCCCTCTCCGATCAATTCATATTCTGTCTTTCATGTATCGCTGCTCTGCTGAGGTCTAACTGTTCCCGGATGTGTAGGATGACGGAGGAGGCGACGAACGGGGACGCGTCGCCGCCCAACGCCAAGACCATGAGCCTCATCGCGCGGGAGGCGTTCGAGATCGACGAGTACCTCAGGATCTCAGACATCCTCCACACCAGGTCATCTTTTTTCGTTCCTTCACAAGGCCAACGCTGTTCTCCTCTGCTCCTCTTCAGGTGTATATGTAGCTTAGCCTGACAGAAGATCGATCGAATCTTCAGGCTGGCGACGTTCGACAGGAGGCAGTGGCGAGAGGCGTACAAGGCGCTGCTCCTCCTGGAGCACCTCCTCACCCATGGCCCCCGCAGCGTCGCGCTGGAGTTCAAGAAGGACAGGGCCGTCATCCAGAAGATGGCCACCTTCCAGCACATCGACGAGAAAGGGTTCGATCCATCTCTTTCTGTTCCTACTACTCCTCCTACACGTGCTGTTGATTTTTTTTCTGATGAAACGTTTTTCAGTCCTCCGATTTTTCTCTGACGAAAGTCCTCCCATGTCGATTCTATCTCCGGCGCAGGTTCAACTGGGGCCTCACGGTGAAGGGCAAGTCGGAGCGCGTGCTCAAGCTGCTGGAGCGCGGCCCGTTCCTGGAGGAGGAGCGCGAGCGCGCGCGCAAGGTGGCGCGCGAGATCAAGGGCTTCGGCAGCTTCAACCTCGGCAGCGGCGGCAGCGGCTCGCGCGCGCAGCTGTGGGGCGACAGCGGCGCGTCGCCGAAGCTGTACGGGCGCAGCCACTCGCACTACGAGCAGGACCGGCGGCGGAAGGAGGACGACGGCGGCGAGGACGAGGAAGAGGAGAACCTGATCATCGCACCGAGACCCGAGTCGAGGGGCGGACGCGAGGAGGTGACGGTGGAACTGGAACTGGAGGAGCGGCACCACCACCACCCGTTCCACGGCTTCGGCCAGCGGCGGCCGGAGGCGATGCTGCTGCTCAGCCAGTGAGATCAGAGTTCCGAGAGGGATGAGTCAAGAGTCGCCTCTCCCCTGTACTGTACTGTACTACTACTAGTGTGTTCCTGTGTGTCGTGAAGAAAAAGGGCGTGTGCACGGTCAGCGGTTTGCTGACGGTGCCGAATGCTTTAGAACTCCGTCCAGAGTCCCTCCTCTGTGTCGTACTTGTACAGAACCTTGTTCCTTCCCTCCAGCAGGTTTCGCTGCCCAGCTAGGTGCGCTTTGGCCGTCTGAATTGGGTTCCTCCGTTCTTGACTTATGCTGAATGATCGCGAAAGAAATCCCCAATCTGAAATGTAGCGAGTAAATTTCCCTCACAATGTTGAGATCACTATAAACTGGAAGCTAAAAATTCCTCTTTAGTCCTTGTTTGGTACTAGTGCATTTGTGGGGATCAGAGGGGATAATCTCCACCAAACCTCAGATCCCACCTATGGTTAAAAGTATGTTCGGTTCTAGAGTATTGAACTAGTTTATATCCCTATTTTTCCAAAGTTCTATTGTATTTTTTTTTAATATTCAATATACTACTCATATACCCAGTGGATTGGTGGGGATTGGAGTTTCGTGGGCATTAGAGGGGTTCACCCAATCCCCTTTTGGATTATTCCGTTAATCCCCACAAAAGCATCCTGTTAATCTTTAAAATATAGTAGTACCAAAACAGATCAAGGTCTTAAAGTTAAACCCTTTTCGTGGTTGATGTTGAAAAACAGTTACTAAACACAATTTGCTTAAAAGGGGCTGCTTGATGTTGAAAAACAGTTACTAAACACAATTTGCTTAAAAGAGGATGGACGGGCAATTTTTGTGGTCGTAAGGAAAGTGTGGATCATCGTGCACTATAGCTAAATTGGTTATGCAGGTGGTAGATACACACAACCACATAATTAACTCTGAGAATAGCTTCATCGTAAATAAAACAACGAGTAAATGCAGATCAAGAAGGCTCTTTCTTCATTGTAAATAAAACAACGAGTAAATGCACATGTGACACGAGGATTTACGTGGAAAACCCTCATCAAGGCGAGGAAGAAAAAACCATGGTTGTGGACCAACCGGTCCACCCAAGCTTCATTATGACCAACCTAGTAAAAGTCTTCTCTATAACATCTAGAGATGCACAACACATTCAACACATTGTCAATCAGCAACAACAACAACCACTTGACAGGGAGATTAGAGTAAAGCAGAGATATCATAATTTTTGTCCTCTTCGATAATCATCAAACTGCACTTAAACGCTGATCCAATCAGCACCAAACTTGATAGACAAGCAAGTTCCCAACATACACACAAAATTTCAGATTAATTGGATACCGCTTGCCTGCCCAAACTATTCATATACCAAAACTGCTCTGTGTTAAAACTACAGCAATCCGAACTGACTTAACCGTCTCCAAATCTGATGCTACACTGACCCAAGCCTCAAACCAGCTAACCAGATCAAAGTACTCAAAGGAACAAGTTCACCAAGTTTGGAGCCAATCCAATCACATTTGAGCCTCCAAACACCAGCTTGAAGAAAGACAGGTCAGATCTCAGAAATCTGGATAGAAAACACCTCTCTTTCTTCCTCTCTTCTCACTAGGTTGTGGTGTTCTTATGTGCTCTTATCACCCTCTCACTACAATAGCCACAATGGTTGATTGATCACACTTGCTCTCTCACACTGCCACCAAGCATGGTTAGGGTTTTTATTTCTACTCCTCACTCAATGAGCACCTCAGCCACTGGATGCGAATCTCAATCAATAGTTGAAACTTGTTGGACTTCACGGGTTGTAGTTGGGCTGCCAACACACCTCCATGCGGAGGTACATGGCCCAACAAACTCCCCCTCCCGACATCATGGAGGGTATCACTGCCTACTTGCGGTCATGCCGGCAAGCTGATGACCTACCTAGAGTTTTCCCCTCGTCACCACCTTGGTAAACATATAATCCCCATTGTCATCTATGTGCATATTCTCAATTTGCATTTGCTTGAAATTCAGCAAATCTCGAATCCAAAGATAGTGTACATCAATATGCTTTGACCTTGAATGAAAACTTACATTATTACTTGAGTTAATGGCAATTTGTTGTCAAAAAACAAGCCAATCGTTTCAAAAACAAGCTTACAAGCCAATCGTTTCAGCCACAATGGCTCTTTGCTCATCTCAGTTACTGCGATAAACTCGACCTCAGTTGTGTACAACACCACGTACTTTTGTAACCTACTTTGTCATGCCACTACTTTCCTGAATGGGTAATCAAATAACCGGAAGTAGAATTTCTTCCATCGATATCTCCAGCCAAGTCTGAATTTAAATATGCAATCAGCTTGGTCTCACTACCACCAAAGCAAAACTTCATACTAGTGTTGCCCCAAAAATACCTCAAAATCCACTTCGTGACTTTCCAATATGGTCTTCTGGGATCTGACATAAATCTGCTCATAGTACTAACCACTTGAGCAATGTCAGGTCGTGTGTATATCATAACATACATCAAACTCCCAATAGTTGAAGCATGAGGAACTTTCTACATTTCATTTTCCATATCTTCAATGGAGGGGCATTGTTTTTTACTCAACTTGAAATGAGCTGCGAGTGGACAACTCACTTCCTTTGTCTTGTCCATCTTGAATCTGTGAAGTACCTTCTCAATATATTTCTCTTGAGACAAGTACAACTTGTTAGATTTTATATATATCTCAATTCTCATGCCAAGAATACACTTTGTTTGATCCAAATCTTTTATGCCAAAATGTTTCATCAACTCTTCCTTTAATCTAGCAATTCGTGTGACATTCTTGCCAACAATCAAGATATCATAGCATAGAGCAATAACATGATAAAATCATCACCTAAGAATCTTTAAATAAATACACAATGGTCTGAGCTACACCTCTTATAGCCTTGCTTCCCCATGACAGATTCAAACTTCAAGTACCATTGTCTTGGTGCTTGTTTTAAGCCATAGAGACTTTTCTTCAAGTTGCACACATAATCTTCTTTGCTTTTAACAAGAAGGGTTAATTTGATAGATGCCACTGTAATTTCTAGCTATTTGAGAAACGCCACTATAATTCTTATCTTTTAAAAAACGCCACTTGCAATTCTTTCTACATTTCATATACGCCATTATGCCTAGTTAAACACACATACATGCCAATATACTCTTGTATTTATATCGTACATACATACGTATGTATGGTTAGCCTCACCTGAATTAGCTTGGACGTGATATATAGTATAACTTGAGAGCCTACATAGATTTCACCATGAGGCGCACACTGTTGATTACTTTGGATGTCAAATTCGTATGATAAAGAACTGATGCACGGTACCTCAAGCATTAGCTCTAGACAATTCAATCGTTCAACTGGAGAATGGTGCATAAAAAATACTAGCACTATGAACAAAAAAACGCTAGCTCTATCTTTCAGAAATTCTCACTCGCTTACTTCACCTCAATCTCTACTGAGCAATATTCGTATGGACATAATCTCAACGCTGGAGGTTATCCAAACTGGGGAAATTTCAGAGTGCACGCACTCTGGCAAGCGTTGTTGGCGCTCTGGCATAACAATTTCAGTTCACGTCTAAGCTAATCCATTTTTAGCATATCTTTTAAGATGATTCCGGTGGGGCACATGGTATATACGTACCGTATGATAGAAATACAAGTATATATTTGTTAATATATTTGTTCAAGTGAGCGTAATGGCGTAATGATGTATATGGAATGTATTGAGAATTGCAGTGACGTTTTCTAAAAGATAAAAATTGGAGTTGCATTTCTCAAATAGACAGAAATTACAGTGGTATCTATCCAATTAACCCTAACAAGAAACCCCTCAGACTGCTCCATGTAGATTTCTTCCTCCAACTCTCTATGAAGAAAAATTGTCTTCACACCCATTTGCTTAACCTCCAAGTTGAAACTTGCTATCGTGCAAAGGATCATTCAGATTGATGCCATCTTCACCACTAGAGAAAATACTTCATCAAAGTTAATATATTTTCTCTGGCTAAATCCTTTTACAACTAGCCTAGCCTTGTACCTTGGATGTGACGTGTGATCTAGTTGCTTGATTCTGTAGACCCACTTGTTTTTCAGAACTTTCTTGCCCTTGGGCAACTTCACCAAATCATAAGTATGATTCTTATGCAAGGAATCCATCTCTTCTTAAATAGCCTTATTCCACTCTTTGTTGTTCTCATATTTCATTGCATCTTGAAATCTCTCAGTTTCTGAACCATTAGATAATAACACCACATATTGGTCTCAGTCGTACCTGGTGGAAGTAACACGGCCTCTGCTGGACCGTCTGAGTCGAGCAGCTAGTGGACTATCTGGTTCAGGTGCTTTTTGATCATGATCATCTTTTTCAGCTGAAGGAAATATGCCCTGAGAGGTAATAATAAAGTTGTTATTATGTATTCCTTATATATGATAGATGTTTATTTTGCATGCTATAATTGTATTGATCGGAAACGTCAATACATGTGTGTTTAATAAACAAAAAGTGTTCCTAGTTATGCCTCTCTTATAGACTAGCTTGATTAATAAGATGATCAAGGTTTCCTGATCATGGACATTGGATGTTGTTAATAACAAGGTCACAACATTTGTGAAATAATGTGATGAACATTCATCCAAAGTATAGCATTACGATTAAGTCATTATGTTTACATTGATATAACATCATACGAAGTAATCTTTATCCTTAGACCATGAGATCATGTTAATTGCTAACACTGGAAGACTATCTTGATAACATCAAACGTCACACCGTAACAGGGTGACTATAAAGATGGGTTCAGTGCTACGAAGGTGTTATGTTGAGGCTCATGGATCAAGAGTGGAATTTGTCAATCCCAACGGAAAGATATACTCTAGGCCCTCTCGGTGATATCACATTAAGATAGCTTGCAAGCAAGTGATGTGATCACTAGAATTTTATATCACGGGAACGAGAAAAGAGTGCATGTCGGTAACGAGATCAAACTAGGTATTTGGATACCGATGATCGAATCTCGGACATGTATTATATCATGAGACAAAGGGATTAAATTACAAGGGTTAATGGTTCTCACGATCACAGAAGTCATCGTTGAATATGCAAGAGTCAGTATGGATCTCCAGGTCTCGCTTCTGATTATTGATCTGAGAGGAGTCTCAATCATGTCTGCATTATTCGCGAACCGTAGGGTGACACACTTAAGAGTTACCGGACACCATTTTGGAGCACATATGTTTCAGACGAAAGAATTGCAAAGCGCAGGAATTGTTTTGATAGAAACCAGAAATTGTTTTGGGTGAAATTGCAGAAAGTGGTTCTGCATGTGATATTGAAATGTTGCAAGGGGTTATATGTGAATGTTTGTTAATTAAAGTAATTAAAAAAATTCTGAATAAATTTAATAAAAAGAGTTTTTATTAAATGAGAGAGCATTAAACTTAGAGAATTTTAATGCATTTAAAGTGGGGACTTTAAAAGGGATTGTGAAGAGGCATTTTAATGTGGAGGGGTTACCACCACATGAATGGGGGAGGTGAGGGGTCACCCCCCATGTACCGGCCATGGGGAGGGGCACCCCCCTCCTCCTATAAAAGGCCCCCCTCTTCCTCCTTCTTCCTCACACCTCCTCGTGAAGGATCTCTCTCCCCCTATAGAATTATTCCTCCATGGTCTCGGATTAGCGAGATACATGTTTCCGGTGGCATTTCGTCTACAAGGAGTTGCTGCTTCCGCTGGATCGCTGGAGCGAGGAGGTGGAGGTTGTCCAGTGGCTTGAACGTGTGTGCGAGTACTGATGCGCTGCTGAGTTGCGGCGCTCAGACTTCCACATGATCTTGAGATCGGCAGGTGTACGACTACATCAACCATGAGTTCCTACTCGTTAACAAAACTCGTTGTCTTCGAGGGTAAGTTCTCTATGGATGTATGTCCACCCGTTGCTCTATACCTAGTAGATAGATCTTGGCGTGTAGTTCTCATCGTAGAATTTTTTTGTTTTCTATCTTTGCGGACCCAAGTGGTATCGAGCACGATCTATGCGTAGGTGCTTTGCACGGGTAGTACACATATGTTTATATGTGGGCGATGATGATCATGTTATTGCATCTTCTATGTATTTTGGATATTGGTGGCATAGTGGGATGAAGCGGCCCGGACCAACCTTACATGTCATCGTACATGAGACCGGTTCCACGACTGACATGCAACTAGTTTTGCATAAGTGGCTGGCGAGTGTCTGTCTCTCCTACTATAGTCAATATCTGATTTACAACGAGTTGCTTATAACTTGGTTATCCTCGTCGTGGTTCATGTTCGTAGGTAAGAACGGTTCTATCTCTGAAAGCCCTAAGCCACGTAAAACTTGCAATTGATAAATTAGAGGCGTCTAGTTTAGATCGTTGCTGGGCTAGTGTATTGATATGGTATTGTTGTAAGTAGATGTATGATAGATACTCTTACAACACATTCAACGTGTAAGTTCCATGGACCTTGGCCTTACACACAAAGGAATGATAGAGATCATACCATGATGCAAGTGATAGAGATCAAATGCATGGACCATATCATCTCACTTTACACATTAGATGTTAGCATCTTATACTGCTAGTTTGGCGCTTTCTATAGAATTGTAAGATGATCCCTCATATAGATATCAAGATAAAAATGTGTTCTTTCTTAAGTATGCACCATTTTGTGGATCGTGTTTCGAGATATCACGTGATGATCGGGTGTACTCGAATCTACGCTTTCATAGGAATGGGTGTAAGACAGTTTTACACATGCGAATACTAAGGTTCTTACTTGGCGAGCCTAGCATGTACAGACATGGCCTCGGAACACGGACCGAAAGGTTAAGCATGAGTCATATAGTTGATATGACGCCCATATAGATGCTCGCCTTTGAAGCTACATCAACTCACGTGATGATCGGACTTGGTGTAGTGGATTTGGTTCATGTAATCACCAAAAGGACACGAGGGATGTCATTTTTGAGTGGGAGTTTATTAGTAATTTGGATTAGTTGAACTCACTCTATCATAAACTTAGTCTAAATAAACTTTACAAGTTCTGTTGTAGATGGCACTGAAGGGTTCATAGCATGGAAAACAAAAAGATTCTACCGCAAGAACGAACAAAACCCAGATCTAATCTAGATAAAAGCCAAGATCTAATCTATTAGACATGTGCAACGAGATAGATCTGTACTAACCCTTGTAGATCCGAAAAGCCTTGTGCGAGATCGGATCTCCTGGTTGATGTAGACGAGCGAGCAGCGGAGGTAGTAGATCTCTCCATGGAATACCAGCAGCACGACGGCGTGGTGGTGGTGGTGGAGTAGAGAATTCTGCAGGGCTTCGCCTAAGCCAAAGCAGAGCGAAGGAGGAGGAGAGAGGCGGCTAGGTCAAGGAGTGGAAAGGGGCCAAGGGGTGGGCGCCTCCACCCCTCTATTTATAGAGGGAGGGGTGGCGCCTAGGGTTCCCACCCCTAGAGCCACCTCTAGGGCCGGCGCACAAGGGGGGCTTGGGGGGAGTTTCCTTCCCCCCAAGTTTCCCCTTTTCCTTTCTTGGATTTCAAGTAAACTCCACAGAACTTTCTAGAACCTTCCGGAACATTCTGAAACCTTCTAGAATCCCCATATAAACACTCCGGAACATTTCTGAACCTAGAAAATGATCTCCATTATATGAATCTTATTCTCCGGACAATTCCGGATCTCCTCTTGATGTCCTAGATCCAATCTAAGACTCCGAACAACATTCGGTCTCCAACGCACATTCCATATCTACCTAAACAGCATCGAACCTTAAGTGTGTCATCCTACGGTTCATGAATATGCAGACATGATGGAGACACCTCTCCGATCAATAACCATCAGCGAGATCTGGAGATCCATATCGGCTCCCACATACTCAACGATGACTTCATGATCGATAGAACCATTAACATACGAAACCAATTCCCTTTGTCACGCGATACTCTACTTATACGATGACCTTCCAGTCACTTCCTTCGAGAGAAACTCCTTCTCAAGAAAGGATCCATTCTTGGCAACAAAAACTTTGCCTTCGGATCTATGATAGAAGGTATACCCAATTGTTTCTTTAGGGTATCCTATGAAGACGCATTTCTCCGCTTTGGGTTCAAGCTTATCAGGTTGTAACTTCTTTACATACGCTTCGCAACCCCAAAATTTAAGGAACGACAACTTAGGTTTTTTTCCAAACCACAATTCATACGGTGTCGTTTTAACGGATTTAGATGGTGCCCTATTTAAAGTGAATGCGGCTGTCTCTAATGCATAGCCCCAAAACGATAGCGGTAAATCTATAAGAGACATCATAGACCGAACCATATCTAAGAGAGTTCGATTACGATGTTCGGACACACCATTACGTTGTGGTGTTCCCGTTGGTGTCAATTGCGAAAGTATTCCACATTTCTTTAAATGCATGCCAAACTCATAACTTAGATATTCACCTCCGCGGTCAGAACGCAGAAATTTAATCTTCTTGTTATGATGATTTTCCACTTCACTTTGAAATTCCTTAAACTTCTCGAAAGTTTTGGACTTGTGTTTCATAAAGTAGACATACCCATATCTACTTAAGTCATCCGTGAAAGTGAGAACATAACGATATCCACCACGCGATGCTACACTCATTGGGCCGCACACATCGGTATGTATTATTTCCAATAAGTCTATAACTCGCTCCATTATTCTAGAGAATGGAGTCTTAGTCATTTTTCCCATTAGACATGCTTCGCATCTTTCAAGTGATTCAAAATCAAGTGATTCAAGAAGTCCATCAGAATGGAGTTTCTTCATACGCTTCACTCCAATGTGACCAAGGCAGCGATAATGCGTGTATGTAGAATTATCATTCAATTTTATTCGTTTAGCATCTATGTTGTGAACATGTGTATCACTACTACCGAGATTCAGTAAGAATAAACCATTCATCTCAAGTGCATTACCATAAAAGATATTACTCATATAAATCGAACAACCTTTATTCTCGGACTTAAAAGAGTAACCGTCTCACAATAAACAAGATCCAGATATAATGTTCATGCTTAACGCAGGCACCAAATAACAATTATTTAAATTTAAAACTAATCTCGATGGTAGATGTAGAGGGAGCATGCCGACGGCGATCACATCAACCTTGGAGCCATTTCCAACGCGCATCGTCACCTCGTCTCTCGCCAGTCTTTGCTTATTCCGCAGCTCTTGTTTCGAGTTACAAATATGAGAAACCGAACCAGTATCAAATACCCAGGCACTAGTACGATTATTAGTAAGATACACATCAATAACATGTATATCAAATATACCTTTCTTCTTGATGTTGCCGTTCTTTAGATCCGCTAGGTACTTGGGGCAGTTACACTTCCAGTGACCAGCACCCTTGCAGTAGAAGCATTCAGTTTCAGGCTTAGGACCAGCCTTGGGCTTCTTAGCAGGTGCGGCAGCTTTCTTGCCGTCCTTCTTGAAGTTGCCCTTGTTCTTAGGCTTGCCCTGTTTCTTGAAATTGATGGTCTTATTGACCATCAACACTTGGTGCTCCTTCTTGATCTCCACTTCAGCAGTTTTTAGCATGGACGATAGTTCAGGCAACGTCTTGTTCATGCAGTGCATATTGTAGTTCATCACAAAGTTCTTATAACTCGGTGGCAGTGATTGGGGGACACGGTGAATCCCTAACTCATTAGGAATCGTTATCCCCAACTCTTGGAGCTTGTTTGCGTGCCCAGACATGGTGAGCACGTGCTCGCTAACGGAGCTACCTTCTTCCATCTTACAGTTAAAGAACTTTTCAGAGGCCTCATAGCTCTCTACGGCCGCATGAGTCTCAAAAATCAGCTTGAGCTCTTTGATGATATCAAACGGGTCGTGGTGCTCAAAGCGCTTCTGAAGCTCCATTTCTAAACCGTACAGGATGGCATATTGAACTGTGGAGTAGTGATTTTTCCGAGTGGCGTAAACATTCTTTACTTCATCGGTGGCATCTTCTGCAGGTGGGTCACCTAGCGGTGCTTCGAGCACATAGGTCAACCGACCAACCCTGAGGACAATCTTTAGTCCACGGAGCTAGTCCGTGAAGTTGCTTCCATTTTTCTTAAGCTTTTCTTTCTCTAGGAACGCATTGAAATTGATGGAGGGGTTCGCCATAATCTACAACAAATTTGCAAGTAGTTTAGACTAAGTTTATGATAAATTGAGTTCAATATTAATTCTTAAATTAACTAGGTGAACTCCCACTCAAAAAAACATCCCTCACGTTGTCTTAGTGATTACACGAACCAAATCCACTACACCAAGTCCGATCTTCACGAGAGAAGATGTAGTTTCAACGGCGAACAATCTTCATGTTCATCATATCATTTATATGACTCATGCTCTACCTTTCGGTATTCTGTGTTCTGAGACCATGTCTGTACATGCTAGGCTCGTCAAGATTAACCTTAGTTTCCGCATGTGCAAAACGGGCTTGCAACCGTTGTATGCACACATAGAATCTATCACATCCGATCATCACGAGATGCTTCGAAACGACGAGTCTTAGCAACGGTGCCAACTAAGGACGAACACTTTATTACTTGATATTTAGTGAGAGGGATCATCTTATAATGCTACCGTCACGATCTAAGCAATACAAGATGCATAAAGGATTAACATCACAGGCAATTCATAATTAGTGTGATATGATATGGCCCTTTCTTCTTATGCCTTTGATCTCCATCTCCAAAGCACGGACATGATCTCCATCATCACCAGAATTGCATCAAGGTCAGTGGCTCCGCTTCATGGTTGTCCATCATCACTAGCAACTATTACAACTACTTGGAATAAAGCTATTACAAGATGAATAGACACGCAGGTCTTAACAGAATTAAAGACAACCATTAGGCTCCTGCCGGTTGCCATATTACAACAAGGATCATTGCCTACATCAAATATAATCACAATCACATGATGGCCATATCACATCACAAAACCCCTACAAAAACAAGTTAGACGCCTCTAATTTTCTTCGCATGTTTTACGTGGTTTGGGGCTTTCGAATAAGAACGGATCTTACCTACGAAACTGAACCACAACATTGATACAAGTGCTATCAAGTGCAAAGTGTAAATTGGATCTATACTATGGTGGGAGAGACAGACACCCGCAAAGCCACTTGTGTAAAGCAAGTTACACGTCAAGCGTGGAGCAAGTCTCATGTGCGATGACATGTAAGGTTAGCCCGAGCCGCTTCATCCCACCATACCGCAAGATGCAAAGTACACAAAGCAAAAAACAGCACGAGCACCAACGCCCACAAAACCATTGTGTTCTACTCGTGCAACAGATCTACGCATAAACACGGCTCTGATACCACTGAAGGGTTCGTAGCATGGAAAACAAAAAAATTCTACCGCAAGAACGAACAAAACCCAGATCTAATCTAGATAAAAGCCAAGATCTAATCTATTATACATGTGCAACGAGATAGATCTGTACTAACCCTTGTAGATCCGAAAAGCCTTGTGCGAGATCGGATCTCCTGGTTGATGTAGATGATCACTTGCTGATCTCAAGATCGAGTGGACGAGCCTTCCGGCAGCGCTTCCACAATCGGTCACACGTGCGGAGTCGATGCAGACCTTCCTCTCCCTGTTCCAGCGAGCAGCGGAGGTAGTAGATCTCTCCACGGAATCCTAGCAGCACGACGGCGTGGTGGTGGTGGTGGTGGTGGAGTAGAGAATTCTGCAGGGCTTCGCCTAAGCCAAAGCAGAGTGAAGGAGGAGGAGAGAGGCGGCTAGGGCAGGGAGTGGAAAGGGGCCAAGGGGTGGGCGCCTCCACCCCTCTATTTATACAGGGAGGGGTGGCACCTAGGGTTCCCACCCCTAGGGCCACCTCTAGGGTCGGCGCACAAGGGGGCTTGGGGGGAGTTTCCTTCCCCCCCAAGTTTCCCCTTTTCCTTTCTTGGTTTTCAAGTAAACCCCACAGAACTTTCTAGAACCTTTCGGAACATTCCGAATCCTTCTAGAATCCCCATATAAACACTCCGGAACATTTCTGAACCTAGAAAATGATCTCCATTATATGAATCTTATTCTCCGAACAATTCCGGATCTCCTCTTGATGTCCTAGATCAAATCCGAGACTCCGAACAACATTCGGTCTCCAACGCACATTCCATATCTACCTAAACAGCATCGAACCTTAAGTGTGTCACCCTACGGTTCGTGAATATGCAGACATGATGGAGACACCTCTCCGATCAATAACCATCAGCGGGATCTAGAGATCCATAACGGCTCCCACATACTCAACGATGACTTCATGATCGATAGAACCATTAACATACGAAACCAATTCCCTTTGTCACGCGATACTCTACTTATCCGAGGTTTGATCGTCGGTATCTCCATACCTAGTTCTACCTCGTTACTGATAAGTACTCTTTACTCATTCCATGATATGTCATCCCTTGTGACCTAGTCACATGCTTGCAAGCTAACTAGATGACATTCCACCGAGAGGGCCTAGAGCATATCTATCCGTCATATGGATGGAAAAATCCCAATCTTGGTCCATGCGCTTCAACACATACTTTCAGAATACCTAATGACACCTTTATAACCACCCAATTATGAAGCGGTGTTTGATGTCATCAAAGTACCCATCCGGTGATGGTGATTAACATAACCTCATGGTCGAAGGATTAGGTTAGTATGCATTTGAAAGCTTGTAGCAATACGAACTTAATGACTTGATCTTATGCTACACTTACTATGGGTGTGTGTCCATCACATCATTCTCCTAATGATATAACCTTGTTATTAATGACATCCAATGTCCATGATCAGGAAACCATGATCATCTATTAATCAACAAGCTAGTTCAACAAGAGGCTTACTAGGGACTCTTTTATGTTTACAAAACACACAAGTATTAGTGTTTCCTAATAATACAATTATAGCATGGGATGTAAACATTCATCATAAACACAAAGATATAATAATAACCACTTTTATTATTGCCTCTTGGGCATATCTCCAACATGCACCACCTGCTTTTAATTTCAATGTGTTCATGGAGAAAGAGAAACTTGCTGCGTATGGTAGCAACTTCACCAACTGGGCTATGAATTTGAGGATTCTCCTCACTGCTGCACAAAAGCAATATGTGCTAGAGGTGCCGCTAGGCCCCCCACCAGCTCCTGATGCCCCTGACAAGGAAAAGAATGTCTATATAACTCATCAGGAGGACCACAACTTAGTTTATTGCGGCATACTGTATGGGCTAGAGCCAGAACTTTGAAAGCGTTTTGAAAATGGCAAGGCCTTTGATACCATGGGAGAATTGAAAATGATTTTCGATACCCATGCTGCCGTAGAGAGTTATAATGCTTCTGAAAAGTTCTTTAGCTGCATGATGGAGGAGAACAACTCCGTTAGTGAGCACGTACTCAAAATGTCCTGATGCCGATAAGCTTGTGTCCTTGGGAATAACGATTCCCATTGACTTAGGCATACATCGTGTTCTCCAATCGCCACCTAGCTACAAGAGCTTCGTGATGAACTATAATATGCAGGGCATGAAGAAGTCTCTTCCGAGCTTACAATGCTTAAGGCGCGAAGTGGAGATTAGGAAAGAACATCAAGTGTTGATGATCAATAAGACCACCGATTTCAAGAAGGACAAGAAAGGCAAGCACAAGGGAAAGAAGGGTGGCAAATATGTTGCCACACCTGAAAAGAAACCCCGAGTTGTCCCTAAGTCTGACACCGAGTGTTACTATTGCAAGGGGACTGGCCATTGGAAGCACAACTGCCCCAAGTATTTGGCAGACAAGAAGTCCGGCAAGGCAAACAAAGGTATATGTGATATACATGTTATTGATGTGTACTTGACTAGTACTCGCATTAGCACCTGGGTATTTGATACGGGATCGGTTGCTAATATATGTAACTCGGTTCAGGGGCTGCAGAACAAGCGACAACTAGCAAGGGATGAGGTCAGAATGCGGGTCGACAATGGATCAAGAGTTGATGTGATCGTCGTCGGGACGCTACCTCTCCATATGCCACCGGGATTAGTTATAAACCTAAATAATTGTTATTTGGTGCCTGCACTGAGCATGAACATTGTATCCGGATCATGTTTGATGCAAAGTGGTTATTCCTTTAAATCTGAAAACAATGGTTGTTCGATTTATATGGATAATATCTTTTATGGTCATGCACCTGTGTTGAATGGTTTATTTCTGTTGGATCTCGATAGTAATATTACGCATATTCATAATGTTAATGCTAAAAGGATTAAACTTGATAATGATATATCTGCATATATGTGGCACTGCCGTCTAGGTCATATTGGCGTTAAACGCATGAAGAAACTCCATTCTAATGGAATTTTGGAATCACTTGATTTTGAATCATTTGATACATGTGAGCCATGCCTTATGGGCAAGATGACTAGAACGCCGTTTTCCGGTTCAATGGAACGGGCGACAGATTTATTGGAAATCATACATACTGATGTGTGTGGACCAATGAGTGTGTCGGCGCGAGGTGGATATCATTATTTTGTTACTTTCATGGATTATTTGAGTAGATACGGGTATATCTATTTGATGAAACACAAGTCTGAAACCTTTGAAAAGTTCAAGGAATTTCAGAATGAAGTGGAAAATCATCGTAATAGAAAGATTAAATTTCTTCGGTCTGACCGTGGAGGTGAGTATCTAAGTTAAGAGTTTAGCACACACATGAAAGAGTGTGGAATAGTTTCACAACTCACGCCTACCAGAACACCACAACATAATGGTGTGTCAGAACGTCGTAATCATACTTTATTGGATATGGTTCGATCTATGATGTCTCTGACTGACTTGCCACTGTCATTTTGGGGTTATGCACTAGAAACAACTGCATTCACTTTAAATCGGGCACCATCTAAATCCGTTGAAACGACATTGTATGAATTATGGTTTGGAAACAAACCTAAGTTGTCATTTCTTAAAGTTTGGGGATGCGATGTTTATGTGAAGAAACTTCAGCCAGATAAACTCGAACCCAAAGCAGAAAAATATGTCTTCATAGGATACCCTAAGGAAACGATTGGGTATACCTTCTATCATAGATCCGAGGGCAAGGTTTTTGTTGCCAAGAATGGATCCTTTCTTGAGAAGGAGTTTCTCGCGAAAGGTGTGAGTAGTCGGAAGGTAGAACTCAAAGAGGTTATTGAACCTTCTCTTCATGAAATGGCGAGTAGCACAGCACCAGAAATTGTTTTGGAGTTGACTTCACCTAATGAAGAGAGAGCTAATGATATTGTCATGAAACTCCGAAATAGGACACTACCAAACCTCGCAGGTCAAGCAGGACACGTGCAGCTCCTGAACTGTACGGCAGTCCTGTTGTGAATTTCATGGTTGATGAAATAGATGACCCTGCAACATATAAAGAAGCGATGATGAGCCCGGATTCCAACAAATGGCTAGAAGCCATGAAATCCGAGATGGAATCCATGTACGAGAACCACGTTTGGACCTTGGTGGACTTACCTCACGATCGAAAGGCCGTTGAGAATAAATGGATTTTCAAAAGAAAAACTAATGCTGATGGTAATGTGACCATCTATAAGGCTCGACTTGTCGCAAAGGGGTTTCGACAAATTCAAGGAGTTGACTACGATGAGACATTCTCTCTCGTAGCGATGCTTAAGTCGGTTAGGATTATGTTAGCAATTGCTGCATATTTTGATTATGAAATATGGCAGATGGACGTCAAAACTGCGTTCCTCAATGGTAATATTGAAGAAAAGTTGTATATGATACAACCCAAGGGTTTTGTCGATCCTAAGGATGCTAATAAGGTATGCAAACTTCAGCGATCCATCTATGGACTGAAGCAAGCATCCCAGAGTTGGAATCTCCGCTTTGATGAGGTGATCAAAGAGTTTGGATTTGTCCAAACTTTTGGAGAGGCTTGTATTTACAAGAAAGTGAGTGGGAGCAATGTGGCATTTCTGATATTATATGTGGATGACATATTGTTGATTGAAAATGATATAGATCTTTTAAACAATGTTAGAAGTTATCTAAATAGCAAATTTTCGATGAAAGACCTTGGTGAAGCGTCATATATATTAGGCATTAAAATCTATAGAGATAGATCAAGACGCCTAATTGGGCTATCGCAGAGTACATACCTTGATAACATATTAAATAAGTTTAATATGGACAGAAGTAAGAAGGGGTTCTTACCTATGTTGCAAGGCAAGACATGGAGTAAGACTCAAAGTCCGGCTACAACGGAAGAAAGAGAGATAATGGATAAGATCCCCTATGCCTCGACCATAGGCTCTATAATGTATGCCATGCTATGTACAAGACCGGATGTGGCACATGCTATTAGTTTGACTAGTAGGTACCAATCTGATCCAGGTTCGGAACACTGGATAGCGGTCAAGAACATCCTCAAGTACTTGAGAAGAACTAGGGATATGTTATACGGAGGTGAAGAAGAGCTAGTCGCTAAGTGTTATGTCGATGCTAGCTTTGACACCGATCCAGATGACTCTAAGTCTCAATCCGGATACGTATTTCTCTTGAACAGAGCAGCAGTTAGTTGGAGGAGTTCCAAACAACTTGTGGTGGCTGGATCAATGACGGAGGTGGAATATGTTGCTACTTCAGAAGCGGCGCGGGAAGCGGTTTGGATGAAAGAGTTCATTACGGAACTAGGTGTGGTTTCTAGTGCATTGGACCCGATGGTGATCTATTATGACAACAATGGAGCCATAGCCAACGCCAAGGAACCGAGGTCTCACAAGAATTCCAAGCATATTAAGCGCCGGTTTCACTCCATCCGCGAACATGTCAAGGATGGAGATATAAAGATTTGTAAAGTACACATGGACCTAAATGTAGTAGATCCGTTGACTAAAGCTCTCCCTAGGGAAAAAACATGATCAACACCAGAACTCCATGGGTGTTAGATTTATCACTATGTGAACTAGATTATTGTCTCTAGTACAAGTGGGAGACTGAAGGAAATATGCCCTGAGAGGCAATAATAAAGTTGTTATTATTTATTCCTTATATATGATAGATGTTTATTTTGCATGCTATAATTGTATTGATCGGAAATGTCAATACATGTGTGTTTAATAAACAAAAAGGGTTCCTAGTTATACATCTCTTATAGACTAGCTTGTTGATTAACAAGATGATCAAGGTTTTCTAATCATGGACATTGGATGTTGTTAATAACAAGGTCACAACATTTGTGAATGATGTGATGAACATTCATCCGAAGTATAGCATTATGATCAATTCATTATGTTTACATTGATATAACATCATACGAAGTAATCTTTATCCTTAGACCATGAGATCATGTTAATTGCTAACACCGGAAGAGTACCTTGATAACATCAAACGTCACACCGTAACAGGGTGACTATAAAGATGGGTTCAGTGCTACGAAGGTGTTATGTTGAGGCTCATGGATCAAGAGTGAAATTTATCAATCCCGATGACAGATAGATATACTCTGGGCCCTCTCGGTGATATCACATTAAGATAACTTGCAAGCAAGTGATGTGATCACTAGAATTTTATATCACGGAAACGAGAAAAGAGTGCATGTCGGTAACGAGATCAAACTAGGTATTTGGATACCGATGATCGAATCTCGGACATGTATTATATCATGAGACAAAGGGATTAAATTACAAGCGTTAAAGGTTCTCACAATCATAAAAGTCATCGTTGAATATGCAGGAGTCAGTATGGATCTCCAGGTCCCGCTTCTGATTATTGATCTGAGAGGAGTCTCAATCATGTCTGCATTATTCGTGAACCATAGGGTGACACACTTAAGAGTTACCGGACACCATTTTAGAGCACATATGTTTGAGACGAAAGAATTGCAAAGCGCAGGAATTGTTTCGATAGAAACCGGAAATTGTTTCGGGTGAAATTGCAGAAAGTGGTTCTGCATGTGATATTGAAATATTGCAAGGGGTTATATGTGAATGTTTGTTAATTAAAGTAATTAAAAAAATTCTGAATAAATTTAATAAAAATAGTTTTATTAAATGAGAGAGCATTAAACTTAGAGAATTTTAATGCATTTAAAGTGGGAACTTTAAAAGGGAATGTGAAGAGGCATTTTAATGTGGAGGGGTTACCACCACATGAATGGGGGAGGGGAGGGGTCACCCCCCATGCGCCGGCCATGGGGAGGGGCACCCCCCTCCTCCTATAAAATCCCCCCTCTTCCTCCTTCCTCACACCTCCTCGTGAAGGATCTCTCTCCCCCTCTAGAATTATTCCCCCATGGTCTCGGATTAGCGAGATACATGTTCCCGGTGGCATTTCATCTGGAAGGAGTTGCTGCTTCCGCTAGATCGCTGGAGCGAGGTGGTGGAGGTTGTCCGGTGGCTTGAACGTGTGTGCGAGTACGGATGTGCTGCTGAGTTGCGGCGCTCAGACTTCCACACGATCTTGAGATCGGCAAGTGTACGACTACATCAACCACGAGTTCCTACTCGTTAACAAAACTCGTTGTCTTCGAGGGTAAGTTCTCGATGGATGTATGTCCACCCGTTGCTCTGTACCTAGTAGATAGATCTTGGCGTGTAGTTCTCATCGTAGGAATTTTTTTGTTTTCTATGCTGCGGACCCAACATCAGCATCATACTATTTCTGCTAGGGAGCATCCTCACCTGTGCCACTATGCCATCTTTTGCATCATCATCTCCAGCTTCTTGTTGAGCTAAATCTGCAGGAACTGGGTCAGAATCAAATATGTCTTGCTGTTGTTTTGAGGAGCAACATGTACCAGAACTTGCTCTGGAACTTGCACATTTGTCTTCACAATATCCTCAATTGTTTGGTCTTTAACAAACGCAACATCATGGCTTCCCATAACCTTTCTTCCTATTGGATCATACAACTTGTAGTCGAACTGATCACCTCCATAGCCAAAAAATATGTACTACTGTGTCTTTCAATCAAGCTTTGAGTTTTCATCTTTAGTGATATGAACAAAGGTGTTGCACTCGAAAACCTTTAAGTGATCATACAAGATGTCCTTGTCATAAAAGACCATGTTTAACTTGGTGAGAGATTAATAAGATAAACTGCAGTCAACAAAACCTCACCCAAATAATGCTTAGGAAACTTTGCACTCGATAGCAAGCATCTAACTCCCTCAACAATTGTCATGTTCATCCTCTCGGCAAGACCATTCAGTTGTGGTGTCTTCAGAGGAGTAAATTGGTGCCTAATTCCCTGCTCCTTGGAATAGGCATCAAACGGGCCAATATACTCTCCCCCATTATCAGTGCGAAGGCACTTGATCTTCTTCTCAGTTTCTCTCTCAACCGAGACTTGGAATTGCTTGAATACACTTAGTACTTGATTTTTGGTCTTCACATCATAGACCCAAACCTTCTTAGAAAAGTCATCAGTAAATGTGACAAAGTACTTTTCTCCGCCCATTAATCTCACCGATATTTTGCAAACATCAGAAAGTACCAAGTCTAGCACCTCGGTTTTCTGGTGAGGAGGTTGACTCTTGAATGCAACTCTATATTTCTTCCCCGTTAGATAATCTGAACATTTCTTGATGTGAACACCCTTCACACATTTCAACAAAATTTTCTTCACTAGCATCGCCATCCCCTTCTTACTCATGTGCCCAAGTATCTTGTGCACAAAGCACAAGCATCCTCTTTCTGCAATGCATTGGCACAAGCAAAAGGAAGCTTCACATGAACATGACACAAAACAGAAACCATGTTACCTTTTGCAACAATCATATATCCTTTGGTGAGCTTGTAATGTGCATTTCCAAATCTGTTCGACTGCCCATCTCCATCAAGAAATCCAACCGAGATAATTTGGAGCCGAATGGCCTCAACATGCCTCACCGACTTGAGGACTAGTGTCATACTATTTTCAGTTGTGCACATCTCCTCTTCCAATGATTTGTGCTCTATCATTATTTCCCATCTTCACAACACCAAAATCACCTGCTATGTACTTGGTGAAGAGCTCTCTACAAGATGTGGTTGTCTAGAATCCAAGTCATCTCATCACCATTTGCAAAGCTGGTGGTATCATCATAAACTACGGTGATCCTCTCCTCAATGGTGGAAACACCGTTGCTATCATGCTCTTCATGCATGAGAAACATGATCTCCTCAACCACATAAATACGACCTCTCTAACTATCGCTATCATTGTTTGTTTGTTTTTTAACTTTCTTCTTTTTCTTTTTGTTTTTCTTCCATTTTTCATAATGCCACTGGATATGGCCCTTATCATGGCAGTGATGGCATATAATACTAGCATACTTGTCTTTCCCTCTTGATTTGCTTCTACTCCTTTCTCCTCCCTTACTCAGACCCTCATTCTTGTTTCTCCCCCGTAATTCAGTCACTAACATTTCAGAATGTGAGGAAAACGAATTGTCCTTATTAACAATTTTTCTGAACTCTTCATTTAATACCTTTGTCTTCATAAGGTTACAAGTGACAACTCCATTAGGTGCTGAATTGCACAAGATGAACTTAATGGTCTCCCAAGTATCCGGTAATGAGCCAAGTAACAACAAGGCTCTCACTTGATCTTCAAAAGCGATTCCAATTGAAGACAACTGATTTATAATGCCCTGCAATTGATTTACATGATCTGCAATTGGAGTGCCCTCCTTGTATCTCGAACGCATCAATTTCTTGAGAAAGAACATCTTGTTGGTACCTTTTTTGCGGGCATACAACTCCTTCAATTTCTGCCATAAGGTGTATGCATGTGTATCATTAATGATATGGTTCAAAACATTATCATCCACCCATTGTCAGATGAACCCATAAGCTTGGAGATGTAGTACCTCCCACTGATCTTGCTTCATATCACCGGACATCTCAATGGAGAACACCGACTTCCAGTATTACTTTACATACAGGAAGTCCTTCATCTTACTCTTCCAAGCTTGATAAGTTGTACCATTTAAAGAAATTATTCCGTTGGTACTCACTTCCATACTTCACCACAAGCAAATGCAATCAGCGTAAAACAAATCATGCTCTGAAACTGAATACAAACTGAACCTCAGCTCTCATACCACTTTATTGGAGGTAGATACACAACCCCCATTGCTTGCAATGAACCTGAGGATAGCTTCAATCAACATATATGCAGCGAAAATAAAACAACGAGCACATGCACAGGTGACACAATACGTGGAAAAATCTACTCAAGTTAAGGAATAAAAAACCACGGTTGTGAACCAACCGATCCTCCCAAGCTTCACTATGAGAAATCTGGGTACGAAGTCTTCTCTAGAACATCTAGAGATGTTCAACACACTCAGCACGTTGCCAACTGACAACAACAACCACTTGAAAGAAAGATTATAGTAAAGCAGAGATATAACAATCTTTGTCCTCTTCGGTAATCAGAAAACTACTCTTAACCCGTACATCCAATCAGCATCAAACTTGTTAGACAAACATACATACGAGTTCTCACTATACACACCAAATTTCAGCTCAATCGAACACTCTTTGCCTGTCTAAACTGTTCATCAACCAAAATTGCTCTATGCTGAAACTGCAACCGTCCGAACTGACTAAACCGTTTCCAAATCTGATGCTACACTGACTCAAGTCTCAAACCATTTAACCAAATCGAAATACTCAAAGTAAGGAACAAACTCACCAAATTTGAAGCCAATCCAAACACGTTTAAGCCTCGAAACACCAGCTTGAAAAAAAATCGGCCAGATCTTAGAAATTTGGACAGAAATCACCTATCCTTTTCTTCCTCTCTTCTCACTAGTTTGTGGTGTTCTTTTGTGTTCTTCTGACCCTCTCGTTACAACAGCCACGATGCTTGCTCACACTTGCTCTCTCACATCGCCATCAAGGGTGGCTAAGGTTTTTTTTTCTACTTCTCTTCCAAGGAGCAACTCAGCCATTGAATGTGAATCTCGATAAATGGTTGAACCGTGTTGAACTTCACAGACTATATTTGGCTACAACACACCTGGCTATAGTTGGCTACAACACACCTCTGTGTGAAGGGACATGACCCAACATTTTGTGCCTTAGATTTAGTTAGGCGCCTAATAGTGCACCAGATCATGCTACGGACTGAATCAATTCCTTTCCTGCCAAAAACTGGTGTTTTGAGAGGGACCGCTTGTGTGTTAAATACTAGTTTGGAAGACGCCTCCCTATTCTACAGACTATGTTACATGATTGACGCTCACCAATCTCGCAGAAAAGCCCAAGATAGAAAAAAAAACTTAAAGAAAGGTTGGAAAGGATAAAGATAGTGATAAAGGAGGCCTTCTCTAGAAAACATGGATGGGCACCAGCGGCTGGGGTGATTCCGGTTGCAAGGGTGGCTTTAATCTTGCACTGTTCGAATTTCTGGTACTGTAACAAGTAGCTATACGAAGCGGTGCCTAGGTGGTTTGACCTTAAGGGTGATGAACTCGTCCATCCGGATTCGGATGTGTCTAGTGCATATTAATCTGCAGCTAGAGAGTCGAACGTAGTACTTCCTCCGTTTCAAAATATAAGATGTTTTAGCTTTGTGAATGAAGTGTATCTAAACCACCTTTAATGTGTAGATTCACTCTATGAACCTACACACTAAAAAAGTCTAGATACACTTCTTTCACAAAGCTAAAACATCTTATATTTTGGACCGGAGGGAGTATAATCTATCTGATACTCCCTCTGTTTCGTAATATGTATAGTTAAGAAAGGGATCCTCCCCTAATTGTTCAACATTTATAAGTAGCTATATGCTCGGGCTTGTTCAAAGCCATTCTTTCTGTTGCTCTCTCCGATCAAATTAGTTGACTTAAATTTGTCAAGATACGAACGTATCTAATACTAAATCATGTCTAGATACTATCGAATTTAGACAACCCTAAATCAACTAATTTGGATCAAAGAGAGTACTTGTTTATTTTGTTTGTCCTCTACATTCATGCATAGGGGAGCTCGATTGGTAAAAAATATCCCCACAATCCTCAAAAGTATTCTGATTACAGAATGGATGCAGACAAATCATGTGATCCGCTCCAGGGACCAGCGACACATGTCCGCAAGGAGTAAATTTGCCCACAGCCCATGATATCCTTGGACCAAAACTAGACTAGAGTGTATACAGGCAGGGAAAGTGTACTGAGGGCCTGAGGCAGGGTCCCAGATTCGCGTCCCAACTCTCATACCAGTTTCTCAATCATGCCTGCTAAATTTTCTTCCAGGTAAAACAATGTGCAGAAACTTTCGATGCAAGTGCAACCATGCGTAAAGGCCTTCTTTTTTTTCCCATATTGCTTTTCCCATGCGAACTGGTAGTCATCATCACATGGTTGATGATCATGATTCCAACTGTTTTCGACGTACTCTTTTCAAACATTATTACAACACTTGCTAAGTTTCTACTAGTAGTAGTCAGGGGAAAGTAGGGCACCAAAGACGCATCTAGAAAAAATGACCAGCAGGACAAGGTGCACAGACACACCTAATGATCAGCTATTTTGGTACACCCTTGATCTGCTAACATGATCACAGGATAATTATGTACAAAGTAAAACTAATGTTATCAGCATAGATCAAATGCTAACGTATTCCCTTGCACACAACAGAAGATACCAGTAATCCTCAGAAGTGGATCGGTACACAAACGGGAATATAATAAATTAAGCAAACACATCCCAAAGTAATCCAGAAGGGCAGAAACCATCAGACTTGGGTTTCTCCGTCAAAAAAATAAAAAGCATGCAGACTCCCTCCGTTCGGAAATACTAAGACATTCTAGCTTTGTGAAAACGAATGTATCTAGACACATTTTAGTGTATAGGTTCACTCCGAACCGCTACGAACCTATATACTAAAGGATGTCTAATACATTTTCACAAAGCTAAAACGTCTTGTATTTCCGAACGGAGGGAGTAGAAGAAAAGGCAGATCATAAAATACAGAATGCATATCCATAGTTCCCGAAAAGGTGAACAATTTGCTGTTAGGGTTAAGAAACCAGTGGTAAAGCGACGAGCAACAGAGATCATTTACTTTCTTCAGGAACCAGTCGATTTGCCCTTTGTGGCTATGAGAGACAGGATAAAGGATGTCACTGCAACCAGCTGGTAAGCACCTGGATTCCCCTAACGAAATCAAAGAGTTCATGCCAGATACAGATCTTGTTGCAGCTGATTCCGACAAGAATTTCTTTGTGCAGTTTTATTTCCCAGTAGCTAATCATCAAAAATAGGCAGTACAATGATATACACATGCTACCTGTGCCCACAAACTAACTTCCGCTGCTATATGAATCAAAATCTTCCACTGTCATCAAATGTGCCCACTAGTTTGGATCATCTGAAATGGCTTCATACCTTTTCGCCGTCTAAGAATTCCTAGCATTGTGGTATGTCTAAGATGTATTTTTTCACATCTTTCAAGTCCTTAAAAGTCAGCCTAAGCAATCTTATGAAACTGTTATGGCTAAGAACATAGAAGCAAGTTTCACTTCTACATGAACTGTACTTACCTACAGAATACTGATTATTTGCTAGAACAATGCGATGTCATCTGCTCCTTAACTCCGACTTCATTGGCATAAGAACTTAAAAATGCTATCCCTACTTTATACCACTAAAACACCGATTTGCGCTGTTTTTACATTCTTTAACAAAATAATTGAGAGAAAATTTCTTTAACAGAATTTAAAATCTATAACTAGCCTGTAGTAACTATGATACATTTTCCTTCTTTTTTGTTAAAAAGAAAAAAAATATATGCAGTCAGGTACATTTGCATTGTGCTCATTTTATGTGGCAGCATAAAACACAATAGTTCATCTCAAAGGAAACAATGTAGCACAACATTTATCTCATACACATAGAACACCAACAAGGAACATCGCATACCCTTATTGTTTGCACACTTGCAGTACTTCAGTGGTTAAGTTGCACCAAAAATGTAAAACTTAACTTACATAAAAGATGAAAAAAGTTCAGATAAGGAGCGTGAGAAAATTAAAATCTTCCGAGGAAAAGATGGACAACTTCAAGTTATTCAGTATCGATGGAGTCCAGCTATCTCATAAATATAAGCTGTATCATATTGGTTGCTTGGCAAGTACACATATGAGGTGAAAGAAATAGTAGAATGGTGGAGTTAACAGTACTCTACAGGATGATGAATACCTCAGAGTGTGCAAGACATAGATGCAAATGCATGAAACAGTACTATCGTGGACCTTCTCATTTTATTGCAGGCTGTAGAGGTGCACCCACAATGATTAACTGGACCATCATCATGGCAAGACCAAACTCAATCTTGACCAGGAGAAGAAAAAAACTAAGCGCTCTAGACATTGCCCACAGTGTCACACCTCATTTCTGTTCCCTGACACGAAATCACTCAATTTGTAGTAGTATGATAAATGTTCACTGAATCTGAATAAGACATCCCAGATCTGAACCATTTATTCTTCTTTCCTGTTTTACTGTGGTAGAGGACTAGAGATGGTGCTCACTTAATGAATAATCAATTTGCCAATAAGTTGATTTAATCTGAGCTCTGATGTTATAAACTATAACTAGACAACACATGGTGAAACTTTGGAAATAATGGATCAATGAGTCTTGACATGGATATTATTCAGAAAATAATTCGATAGTCCGTTTGAAACTGGATGAAATATCATATTTTAGAGCAAGAGGAGAGAAGTATACGAGTGCGATGGCTTATTGGAAGCTTGCAAATGCCGGAATAGGCCCTGGAACTGATCAACTGAACATGGGCCGCGTACATGCAAAGATCATCCTAAAACACGGAACTCTGGACAAGAACTATGGATACGAAGGACGTATCGACAACTTTCTCTCGCTCACTCTATGTTGTGTGAAATTTTCATGTAGTACCAAGGATGTACTTCGAAGGAGTGCTGCTACGCATCGTGCTAGTACAAACTCATACGATCAGTAACTTTATCGGAATTTATTTCCTACCCTTAACTTCTAAATCTGTTTGGCCGTGGCCATGTGATGTAAACTTAAGCTGGTAACCCGACATACTTTGTTCGTCCTGTGAACTCGTCAGGCCTTTATTAATTTATAAAGCCGGGCATTATATGCCTTTTATCTAATATATTTTTTTAGTTCCTGCGCTATATAGAGGTGACGCTAAATTGTTTTCCATAAAAAAAAGTGCTAGTATATTTCTTCTCTTTCAGCAAAGGTTCGGATAGGTGGTGTCGAGTTTGAGAACCTGCCAACAACCATATTATCAGACTTTAGTCTCATTCTCTGCACTATAGTCAAAGATCAGTACGGGCAATATGGCCAGGGTCTCATTGGATCGATCGTTTACACAATTTACACCATGTGTAGAGTAGGGCGGTGTCAGCAATGAGAACCTAATGCCAAGCCGCGTTCACAGCTGGCCAGCCCATTCCCACTCATGCCCACCGCCTGTCCCTGTCTATTTCCTCATAGCCAGGGAACCCCACCGGCTAGTCCCGGGTAAACAGGTAGGAGTAGTAATCAAGTGCATTTTGTGAAACTGGAATTGTGAGCTTTGGTGGTGCAAAGACAAACAGAAGTGAAGGATGAAGAAACTCCAAACACCATGTTCGTTTTGGCACAGAAGGAATGCATAGATTTCTACACATGCATGGTATTATTATTTCCTAATAATCAATAGAAGAAACCAAAAATAATTGCTGCTACTACTACTACTACATTGCCTCTACGGAATTCTCTCCCCATTCCATTCCAGGTGTACACATTCATTCATTCAATCTAGAAAGAGGGGAAATGGTAAAAAAATAAATGAGAAAACAAGCGAGCAACCTGGATGATCTCATACCAGAGGTAGGAGTAGTTGTAACAGATGCAGCTGCAGAAAAACGAATCCTATACACCGCCAATTTGCGTCCCTCGCCGATGCCGACGATGACTTGATGTCCGTGCCGTGCAGGGCTGGCGGCGAGAACAGCTTCGCCGGCCGCGTCCCCACGCCACCGGAGACGTCCGGAGCGTTGCCGGCCGGAGGCATAGCTCCCGCGGCGCCAGCTATGTTCCTCCGACCGAACATTTCCTTGGGTAGTAGAACCTTAGAGACAGCGAAGACCGCCACGGGATTTTGGTCGAACACCGTGCGGGTGATTGTGGCCTGCACGACGCCGGTGTCGATGGCGACGGAGCCGTTGAAGCGCGTGATGTTGAGCGTGAAGCGGCCGGCCTCTGTGCACTCGGTGGCGAGCGTGGGCTGGACAGGGTTGACGATGGACTGGAGCGAGCCGAGCGGGTAGTAGGAGTGGAGCACGTGGAAGCGCAGCACGACGGCCTTGCGGTCGGCGGGGAGGGACTGGAGGCGGTCGGTGGCGGGGAGGTCGGCGAAGGCGTCGTCGGTGGGGACGAAGATGGTGACGCCGGCGCCGCGCTCGTCGGCCTCGAAGTCGTCCGCGACGCCGGACGCCTCGAGCATAGAGGCTGCCACGTTGAAGCCCCGCGCGTCGAAGAGGACGCGGGTGATGTTGACCGCGGGGGAGGGGCGGGTCTCGGAGCCGGAGGCCGCGATGTCGAGGCCGGAGGGGACGATGAGGCCGCCCACCGCGAGCACGCTGATGTTGTACGGCTCCTCGGTGACGGCGCCGAGTACAGTGGCGTTCGACGACCCCGTGGACGGCGCCGGCGAGCGGACGACGATGGTGGAGGAGTTGCTGCGCACGGCCACCACGGCCGTGAGGTTGACGGCGCCGAGGTCGGAGGAGGCGCGGCCGGTGGTCTGGAACAGCGTCGTCACTAGCTTCCCCGAGGCGGGGACGCGGGCGAGGTCGGACGGGGAGAGGTACTCGAGGAGAACGTGGTACCGCAGCACGTCGGCGAGGTCCGCGCCGGAGGCCGCGGCGAATGCGGAGGGCGAGCGGGGCAGGTTGGCGTTCGGCACGGCCAGCAGCGTCAGCGACGACCGCCCGAACAGCTCGCCGGCCACCGGGCTGGACGCAAGCAGCCGCGCGAAGTCGGAGAAATTGGGGAACGCCGCGAGCACGGCCGTCACGTTGACCCCGGCCGCCTGGGAAGGCAGCGCGGCGAGTAGGAGGAGCACCCCGAGGGCAAGGCGTGGAGCGGAAGGGGAAGCTCTCCCCATCTCCAGGTTAGTGACGTCCTAGTACACTGGAGTGGAGAACTGGGCCAGTGAGGTAGGAGAAGATGAGCGAGGAGTGAGAGAGGGGAAACTTTTCGTGAATTTCTTGTGTTTTACAGAGTGCTTTTTAGATGTTGGAGGATACTCACTCGAGTTTATTAATGGCGTGGAAGTGTGTAGGTGGGGTGGATTCTGGCGACTACGCCAGCTCCCAAAGTCCACCAGCGAACTTTTGCGAAGTGTACACTCGCGTGGGTCGCGTCACGTGTGCGTTGGTACTAGTCGACAGAATTATGCTGCCCCTGAGTCGTCATTCCTAGGCCAGGACATGTTTTTGGAACCAGGGGTTTCACCGAACTTCGCAAAATGTTCCGCGTAAGAGTATCTTCACCCGTAGTCCCAAATCGCGGCTGGCAATAGGGTCGACTTTTAAGGGCGTCGTTCTAAACTGCCGGCAGTCGGGTGCCTTGCCCACACATGACACATGTGCTCCTCTTCAAGCGCTCCCCAAATTTAAAGTTGACACGATTCTAGAACAAACCAGCGAATTCCATTAAAACATTAGGTTTTTCTACAAAGTTTGAATGGAAATATATCCATAGTTTAAGCTCGGGCTTGTTTGATTTGTAGGAATTGCATAGAAATTGTGTAGGATTTAAATTCTATGGGAAATTTTTCTATGTTAATTGTTTTATTCATAGAAACATTCTATAGGAATTAATCCTATAGGAATCTTGTAGTGCAATTCCTATAAAAAATAAACATTAGATCAGACCTCATGGAAAAATTCCTTGGCTACATCAAACATAATTTCTCTTCCTGTAGGATTCAAGTTGTCATGACATCTCAATCCTATGTTTTTCCTATTCCTATAATTTTTCTATCCTATGAATCAAACGACGCCTTGGTGGAAACGGAGTCATTTCAGGCATATGTTGTCTCTGCATGTGGGCCTTTGTTGGTATCATCGATGTTTGTGGGCATGCGGAGGCGTTGCTTCGCGTGGATACGTGCGTTGTTCTAGGATTGGGTGGGTGTGCGGCATGTTTTTTTTCATCTAACCGGTGTCCCTTTGTTTGTGGGTCCGGTTTGTCATTGACGATGTATTTTTTGTGGGGTTGTTTTTCATGTGTTGGTTCGTGGGGGTGGGGGATCGTCTCCCCTGGTGTCTCCGGTGCTTTGACCAGGTTGACGGGTTGAGTTGTTCAAGGTGGTGGGTGTGGGCAGCTCCGCGTGCTCTGCGGTCGAATCATGCTTTCCTTGGTGATGGGTGTGGGCAGCTCCGCGTGCTCTGCGGTCGAATCATGCTTTCCTTGGTGATGGGTGTGGGCAGCTCCGCGTGCTCTGTGGTAGAATCATGCTTTCCTTGGTGATGGGCGGTCGGACATTCCAATGTTACCCCAGATCCTCCTGAAAGGTGTGTTCGCGTTGATGGGGGATCTGTCGGGTCGTAAGGAGAGATCGTCCACGGCTCCCTCTTCTCCTCCAGTGGCCTACTCACTCTATCATGTTAAGATTCTTCTACGGACGACGAAATAGGCGAGGGAGGGATTCGTCATCCATGGTGAGTCCTCGATCCTCTCTCCTCTATTCCCAAATTAGCCACGGGAGTCGTTTAATGGCGATTGGCTAGCCCTGCATCCGCTAATTTATTTCTCCCCAGCTGATTCTCATGTGACTTTTCAGTTCTGTACTGCGGTGGCGTTGTCTCAATCACTGAGATAAATTGGCATGACACAGGCGCAAGACCATCTGTATACTACCTTGTGGATGTTTGATGGAATGTCCCATAGCTTTTCATCTATTTTAATTGTTACTTAAATACTCATCTCTAGGTGAATTTTGTCACACGGTAGTGTACCGTGCATGGGTCTTGTGCTTGCTAGAATAAGAGTGGTATTATTATCTTCAAGGAGTTCACCGGATGCCTAGCCTCCCTTAGCCGTTTCGTCAGCCGGTTGTGGGAGAAGGCACTTCCATTGTACCAGCTGATGAAGAAGACGAACAAGTTCTCCTGGACCTCGCAGGCCGACGCCGCCTTTCATGACCTCAAGCGCATGCTATCCATAACGTCGGTTCTAGCCACGCCGGCTAGCAAGGAGCCGATGTTGCTCTATATAGCAGCCATCAGCCGGGTCGTCAGCGTCGTCCTGATGGTGGAGCGCCCCGAGGAAGGTAAGGCTCAGCCGGTTCAGCGACCCGTCTACTACCTCAGCGAGGTTCTCTCCCTCTCCAAGCAGAACTACCCCCACTACCAGAAGATGTGTTATGGCGTGTACTTGGCATGCAAGAAGCTCAAGCACTACTTCCAGGAGCATCCGATTAAGGTCGTGTGCACCGCACCCCTTTCAGAAATCATCGGCAACAAGGACGCCACTGGCCGAGTCGCCAAGTGGGCCATCAAGCTCGCCGCCTACTCCATCCAGTACGAGCCCCGGCTCGCGATCAAGTCGCAGGCATTGGCGGATTTCCTCGTTGACTGGGCCGAGACCATATACCTCCCACCGATTCCGAATTCGGACCATTGGAGGATGCACTTCGACGGGTCAAAGATGCTCGGGGGCTTGGGAGCCGACATCGTGCTCACCTCGCCCAAAGGAGACCGGCTGGAGTACGTCCTGCAGATCCACTTCAAGGCCTCTAACAACGTAGCCGAATACGAGGCACTGGCGCACGGCCTCCGGCTAGCCAGAGAGATCGGTGTCAACCGGATCCTTTGCTTCGGTGATTCGGATCTGGTGGTGTAGCAGGTATCCGGAGAGTGGAACGCCCGCGACGCAAATATGGCTCTCTACCGGTTCCACATACAGAAGCTCAGCGCATGCTTCGACGGATGTGAGTTCCATCACATCCCTCGCATCAACAACGAGGCAGCTGATTCACTCGCATGAATCGGATCCACCAGGCAGGCGATCCCACCTGGGGTCTCCTTGGAGCACTTGCGCAAGCCCTCCGTCAACCCGTCCCCCGATTCGGACTCCATCATCTGGGCATGGAGTGCCCCGGTTGACAGTGCGGCTGACGCAGAGCCGGCATAACCTCCAAATAAGAAGGCCCGCACCAACTCTGGCAAATCAGTACCCTTCGGCTCGCAAGACCCGGGGGCTGCCGTCCCGGTTACCTCATCCAGACGACCCCCCGACGACCATCAACCGGAGAGAGAAAGCATCCTCACCATCCGGGAGATACCATCCTGGGCACAACCCTTCATGGACTACATCGCCAACGGAGAACTTCCGGATGACGAGGTGGAGGCTAGGCAAATTCGGCGCCGCGCGCACACGTACACCATCATCAACAAAGAACTGTACAAATGCAACGTATCCGGCATATTCCAAAGGTGCGTCGACATGGACACAGGCTACCGGCTGCTCAAGGACATCCACCAGGGCGAATGCGGGCATCACGCTTCATCTAGGGCGATAGTCGCCAAGGCGTTCCGCCACGGCTTCTATTGGCCCACCGCCCTCGAGGATGCCGAACAGCTAGTTTGCGCGTGCAACAGGTGCCAACGTTTCGGACAGCTCAGGCACATGCCGACTTCGGTGCTGGAGACCATACCGATCACCTGGCCTTTCGCTGTTTGGGGCCTCGACATGGTCGGTCCCTTCAGGCGGGCGCGCGCAGGCATGACCCATCTGCTGGTAGCGGTGGACAAGTTTACAAAGTGGATAGAGGCCAGACCTATTTGGAAGCTGGACGGGGCAACAGTCGTCACCTTCTTCACCGACATCATCAACCGGTTCGGCTACCCCAACAGCATCATCATGGATAATGGCACGAACTTCGCCAAGGGGGCCTTCGCCTGGTTCTGCAGCAACAAGGGCATCCGACTGGACCTTGCTTCTGTCGCGCAACCGCAATCCAACGGGCAAGTCGAAAGGGCAAACGACCTAGTGCTAGCTGGCATCAAGCCACGCCTCATCGAGCCCTTGGAGCGATCGCCCGGATGCTGGATCGAAGAACTTCTGGCTTTGCTCTAGAGCCTCCGCACCACGCCGAATAGGTCAACCGGCTACACTCTATTCTTCCTCGTCTACGGCTCGGAAGCCGTCCTCTCCGTGGACATCGAGTTCGACTCTCCACGCAAGCTCCTCTACGACGAAAAGGCCAATCAGGAGGCACGGGAGGATGGCGTGGACCTCCTCGAGGAGGCCCGCGAGCTGGCATTGTTCAGGTCGACCCAGTACCAGCAACGCCTACGCCACTACCATTCTAGCTGGATATGCCCTGTCGCATTCCGCGAGGGCGACCTGGTCCTCTGGCTGGTGCAAGACACGAAGGGCATGCACAAGCTATCGCCACCCTGGGAAGGTCCCTTCATCATCAGCCGGGCACTTCCCAACGACTCCTACTACCTCATCGACATGTAACAGCCGTGCAAGAACAAGATGGACAAGTCAGATGAGGAGCCAGAGCGCCCCTGGAACGCGGCCTTGCTCCGCCCGTTTTACACCTAGTCACCAAAAGTGTATGTATCCCGCAAACCTTATGAATGAAAATGCGGACCCCTACGAGATGCTCGGGGGCTCCTTGCTAGAAATTTGTGTATATCTGTTTCCGGTTCAGTTTTTCCGGCTCCGGTGGCCCTACTCGGGGCTTGCCGGCTGGCCCGGCCTGCTAAATCAACAAACCGGCTGAGTAGTGTGCGACGGTGTCAGAGGCCCACTCTTCGTCTCAGCTACAGACCGCAACTCGGCTGTCCGGTTAGCAAGAGCAAAAGCCCAAGGCACCCCACATGAAAAACGGGGAGGAGATGCGATAGATCGGGCGTTCCGGCCTTGTAACTAGCTTGAGACGATCCGGCTACTAAGCCACAAGTACCATGTGCAACATACTGTGAGCTTCCGTCGATTCTGACTGCAGACCGCAACCTGGCTACCCGGCAAGGACGCAACAGAAATAGTAAACCACACGGGAAAGTGACTAAGTGTCCAGAAAAGCACAAGCTTCTTTTCGAAAAACAAACCCGACTAAGTTTAACCAACTAACCTATTGACGTGTGAGAATGTGTGTTTGTATGTTTGTCCTTCGTACGACTACATCGAGTCGGAATCCAAGTGACATGGGTATGCCCAATAGGCACTCAACTACAACCTACCTGGTGCGGCTCGACGGAAGGCCCACTCGACGAATTGCCAAGGTCCATGATGCCTATGATGGTTCGAGTGGTATGAAGCCATATGGACACAGACTCCCAAACGCACAAGACAAAGAAAGCTCAAGACTAGAGTTCTAATCTAACTTGTAACCAACTCGTATTGGTACCTGAGACCTAGCCTCCCCATATATAAAGGCTAGGAGGGTCCAACGAGGAGAACACACTACGCCACAATAGATCTAGATATCGCGACTCCCCCAATAGATAGATCTACGATCTCACATAAGCCAGATCCAATCTGTGCGACACCGCCATCGGTGATATTGTAATCCTTCGGATCCGTCATCAATCAAGAGCAGACAAGCAGGAGTAGGGTCCTCTACGAGGCCTGAACCTGGGTAAATCTTGCGTCCCTGTGTGCTTGTTTGCTAGCCGATCGAGACTTCCAGTGCTCCCTCCTTCTCCAAAATCCAAGTCCATAACAATGGACATTGATGAGTTAAACCCTCGTCAATTGGCGCCGTCTGTGGGAACTGGGAGCGCTGATGTTGCGATCTCGACGGCCCCATCACCAGCGATCTACGATTCATTGTCTATTGGAGGATAGATCTAATTCGGCTCTCTCATCATCAAACGGCGATTGAATCACGTCCAGCCGACTCGTCTGTATCGGCGTTCTTAGTTTCTTCGTTGAAAATTTCCACCATGGTGTATCCGATCTTCACAATGAGCACGTGATCGACTCGCCGCCAGATCAAATTGTGCGAATGATTTCTTAGTTTGAGGCTGTCTTGCATGCATCCGATCTGCCAGTATCACGCCAACACTACAAGCCATAAAGGGATCAATCCATCGGAGGACAAAGACATGTCAAAGTGTATGTGCCAGGTGCTACTCGCGTGTTCCGGTTGCCCAGCTACATACGGTACCGAACCGAATTGGGGTCAAGAAAAAAGTAAAGATCGTCCCGTCTCACATGACCCAAGTTTCAAGGAGAGATTCTAATTAGCAGCAAACACCAATCAATCAACATCCTCACGTGAGGATGCAAAGAAAAAACCGAAAAGAGGATGGACTTTTTTTTTCTCATATGGAAATTGAACACTGTGTCTCAACGATCGGAGCAAAGGAAAAAAGAAAAAGAAAAAGGCCAAAGCTGCGTGGCTCATGCAACATCAAATGACAAATTCAATTCCGACTATGTTCGTGTACGTAGCTGCTAGCAAGGCTTCAGAAAAATTGAGATCAGGATACTTGACGGTTCTCACAAGTTCATCGTGTCGATGTCGGATGAATAAAAATCCGGCGCGTCCTCTTTGCGACACCACGTTCATAGCGTCGACTCCTCCAAGCAAAAATTCGGTGACCCGCTCCAGTCTTCGGATGCGGCTACCCCACTACAATGTTAGGCTACACATGACGCGACTCGCTACGGCATCGGCGCACGACTCGCTACGGCATCGGCGCGCGACTCACCGCCACGTCGACTGCTTCGGTTAAACGTCGTACGACTTATCCGCCGCATGACGCTGTCCGTAGTGTCGATTACATCCATTGCGTCGACACCAGCAACCCGCCAAAATCTTCGGCTGCACCAAATCTACCGTGTGACCCTCTGCGGTCTACGGCATCGGCGATTCGGGGATCTCTCGACTAGAACAACCATCTACGGTCTTTGACTGCGTCAACTTGATACCGTCATCGGCTCCAGCGACCCGCTGCGGTCTTCGATTACTGAGGCACATTGCCGCCATTGGCTTCGGCGACCCGCTACAGCGTCGACTCCGGTCTGCCGTATCAGCTCTCGAGCGCCACATCAACTACATCGACCACATCAACTCTACACTCGGGGGCTCCTTCGACTCCACCATACGACCTGCTGTGATCTTTGGCTCCAGCGACTCGGGAACTCCCTCCGCTTCGACGACCCGCCACGGTCTTCAGCTTCAACATCCGGCTGCTTTATTCATATCGGGTGACTCGGGGGCTCCCTCGACTCCCGCGACCACGGGCCGCTACAATCTTCGACTCCCGCGACCCGTCGATCGCATCGGATCTTCCGACTCGTTCATCATGGCAACTACCAACAAAGCTAAGTTATCCTCTACTTAGAGTTGATTCTTTTTTAACTAGTTATTTTAACTCACACTCGAAACACTCGGGGGCTGCGCCCTCTTCGAGTAACCTAATTTGCCATCGACTCCACGCACTCGAGTAGTTAATTCTGCCTGACTGTCGAATCCTTGAACTCCGAGTGCCTCGGCAAGGTACTGAGACTAAGGGTAATCAGGCTAACGAATAGGCCTAGCATACAGTCAAGTGTCGATTCGATTGGCACCAGAATTTTACTTTGCAAACCGACATGCAAATATCTTTACAAGATACAAGTACTTCACAATTTGTAATGTTTTATGCAGCTTATAAGGATGTCGACTGCGTCGAGCTATTCTATTGGGTCCTCCAATAAGAGTCGACAAAACAACTGGCTACGACATACACTCAAGACCCGAGTCGAGTTCCTCCTCGGATGGTTGCATCGCTTGATGCTATAAAGACGCGGTGCTAGCGACGCACCCGACAGAAGTGACTGTGTCGACTCTATCCGCATCGTCGACTCATCTGGCTAAACGCGCATTACTCCGCTACATCGACCCTGACTTCATCATCAATTGGAGCTTCTTATGCATGAGACACTGACCCGATGCACTTCCGGGTCAGTGGTTTCTTCTCTCATGATTTTCGACTGCATCTACAAGATACAAGACTCGAGTCTCTGCCCGAGTCTACAACTCCGCCAGACACTCGGGGGCTACTCCAAACTGGAGCACTGGTCGCGCATATACAAGATCCTCGAGTGACACGCTCTGAATCCTCACTCGAATCCACAATTCGACTAAGGACTCAGGGGCTACTCCCATAGGGAGCGCTGGCCGCGCACCCGAAGAAATTTATGAAGATATCCAAGCATTATGAAAATGCTTCACTCGAATCTACGATTCGATTGTGGGCTTCGGGTTACTCCCATAGGGAGCGCTGAAAGCATATTCGACTGAAACAAGCAACAAAAGACGACAGCAGTCGCAAAAGTTATTTACTCCCTTCCTGAGTCTTCGACTCAACCAGGCACTCGGGGGCTACTCCCATAGGGAGCGCTGGTCGTGCACCCTATGCTTATTTTTCCTTGTATATCGTATTGTGTATCGATAACATCCACACTCAAATGCTGTGGCGACTCCGTCTCATATTTTCCCTACAAAGAGATTACGTCTCCTGGGCCACCCGAATCATCTCCACGATGATAAAAAATTCGGATGCCGTGCTTACAACATGAAGATAAGACCTGAATAAGGCCTGGCAACGCATCTGCTGCGCTCTATCAGAAATAATCCGTACCTACAGGTACGATGAATAAGCCTTGACGGACGCGTCGAGTGCTCACACTTATACACTGGGATTCAACTCTATAAGACCTCCGCGGCCTGAGTCGAATTACGCCAGCAATTTCCGAATTCGAGTCCGGGGACTCGAGTTTGAGTAGGTAGCATTGTTTTTGCCCTAGAGAAATTAACTGGTCCCGATCCGTCGAGCGCACCAGTCATGTTTACCATCATCCCTATGAACTACTACAAATTCGACTGACTCGATGTACTTCCGGGTGAAGTGCTTCGCACTCGACACAATTGTCGACTCTGACATCCTAATGCAAGACTCAAGACTTCTGAGTCTCCATTCGAATCTACGATTCACATGGACACTCGGGGGCTACTGGCATGGGTATGCCCAATAGGCACTCAACTACAACCTACCTGGTGCGGCTCGACGGAAGGCCCACTCGATGAATTGGCAAGGTCCATGATGCCTATGACGGTTCGAGTGGTATGAAGCCATATGGACACAGACTACCAAACGCACAAGACAAGGAAAGCTCAAGACTAGAGTTTTAATCTAACTTGTAACCAACTCGTATTGGTACCTGAGACCTAGCCTCCCCGTATATAAAGGCTAGGAGGGTCCAACAAGGAGAACACACTACGCCACAATAGATATAGATATCGCGACTCCCCCAATAGATAGATCTACAATCTCACATAAGCCAGATCCAATCTGCGTGACACCGCCATCGGCGACGTTGTAATCCTTCGGATCCTTCATCAATCAAGAGCAGACAAGCAGGACTAGGATCCTCTACGAGGCCTGAACCTGGGTAAATCTTGCGTCCCTGTGTGCTTGTTTGCTAGCCGATCGAGACTTCCAGTGCTCCCTCCTTCTCCAAAACCCAAGTCCATAACAATGGACATTGATGAGTTAAACCCTCGTCACCAAGAAGAAAAGAAGAAGATTCGAAGTCCTTGCCTTCATCAAGCGCTCCGAATCTCGGGGGCTACACCCAATGGGTGCGCTCACGCGCCCCTAGTGGAATCTTGTAGTTCCCGACCGGCTAAAGGAGTTAGCCGAATATTTGGAGCCCAGGTGAGGGCAAGGGCAGGAAGAAAAGAAGAAGATTCGAAGCACTTGACTACGCCAGCCACTCCGAATCTCGGGGGCTACACCCAGTGGGTGCGCTAGTGCACCCCCACTGGAATGGGAGTTCCCCCGGATGCAGATGTCCAGCCAGCGAAAGCAACTGACTAAGAGGTGTCTAGTCGGATAAAACTAAGGACTTGAGGAAAGAGAAGAAGATTTGAAGTGCCTGGCTACGCCAGCCACTCCGAATCTCGGGGGCTACATCTAGAGGGTGCGCTGGCGTGCCCCCACTGGAATTAGAGTTCCCCCGGCTAAAGGCGTTCAGCCGAGTAAAGTTAGCCGGATAAATTCAATCAGCGAAATGTTGAAGAGACACATAGAAAATACAAGTTGGAAGCAAACCAAAATAAGTTCAGACCAATATAAAAAGGGAAAAGGAGACGAATCTCCCATGAATTTACCCGGCGTCAGAGACAGCCGACACAGACAGTAAGGTTTGAAGCAAAACAAGATGACAAATACACCCGGCATCCCGGGGTCACAACTAAGCGGCAGGGCCCTTGCCGTGCAGAGGATCCTGGCTGGTGGCAGTCTCGGGAGGAGGAGGCACGTTGGCAGATCCGGTTCCGCCGTCACCGCCAGTCGGCTGCGTCGAGGCTTCCGCATCCGGAGTGCCAGTGGACTCCGAGTCGGTGAGGACCTCATCGATGTCCGTGTAGTCGGCGATCTTGATGGCGGAGGCCCGAAGCTCCGGATGGGCCTGGCGGATGGCAACAAGGTCGGCGCCAGCACAGAAACCCCTGTCGATCTTCTCGACGCAGACGTCCTTGTACCAGGAGAGCATGAGTGCTAGGGCCATCTCCGCCTCGGCTCGCGCCGCCAGATCCCTCAGGCGGTCGACTGCAGCCGGCACCTCCGCCACCTTGGCGGACAGTTGCTCCATCGTCAACAGAACTGGAGCATCCGGCCATAGGAAGGTGACGATGGCCTACGCCGCCTGGCGAAGCTTGGCAGCCTCCTCGCCGAGAAGGACAACCAGCTCCTGGGCCGTCGGCTGCTCTCCCGGCTAGTTCTCCCTAGAGGGTTGTAGGCAGCAAACGCCGGATAAAAGGTCGAGAAAAAGGAACGTCAGATCCGGCTACCAGATCCGGAAGGACGAGGGGAGTTGGAAGGGAAACTTACCCTTAGCCGTGTGCCCAACCTACATCAGCTCCTCCACCAGGGCCTTCTCCCGAGTCGTCGGCCGCTTAACTTCCTTCTCTTGGTCCTTGTTCTAGGCCTTGAGAAGGTTGAAGGCATCGGCCCGGCTGGCGAGGGTGGCGTCGCGCTCCTTGACGGTGGCCTCTAGAGCGTCCACCTTGGCATGCCAGTCCTTATTCTGCAGCGGCGGAATTGGACTTGTTTCAGCGATCGTTCGCCTTCTTCAGCGATCAATTTCTGCTGGCCTTACAAGGATGGCTGCGAAAAACCGACTATCAGCAAAAAAAATGAGGAGGGAAAGACCAGGGTATCCGGCTGAGAAAACTTACTCTGCGAAGTCCCGTTGGCAGCAGTGAGCTTTTGCTCCAGGGTCCGGTTACCACCGGCTGCAGCCTCAAGCAGCCGGATCTCCTTCACCGCCAGCTCAAGGGTGGCGGCAAGATCCATCAGCGAGGCGGCCTAGGAGGCGTAGTCGTCGATGGTGTTGGTAGCCAACGATTCCTTCGCTGTGACCACTGTCGTCTTCCACTCCTCCCCGGCTCGTCATCAGAGTTGTCATTGGCGACGAATACAAGCTCCTTGCCGGCGGCAGCCCTCCGCGCCCCCACAGGGGAACTACCTCCACTGTGTGAGGTGGTCACAACCGTTTTCGGCTGCACTACCATGGTCGGCAGAGCGTCCCCCGCTCCGGATGTGGCAGCCGGATCGGCTCGGGGCGGTGGTAGAGGAGGCGCCCTGGAGGAAGGAGGACAGGCAGAGGCAGAGACGAGCGGCTCGGTGTCTGGCGCGCGGGGTGGCGAGCCCGTCGGCTACCGCGCCAGGCTTGCGGCGCCAAAGGACACCAACGTGCTGAGCAAACAGAAGGGCAAAAGGCAAATAAGCCAAAGACAGATAAGAAGCGCACAGAGAGCAGGAAAAAGTAGAACGCTCAAAAAAAGAAGCAAGACTTACCCTTGCACCACATGGGGCGGCCCCTTCTTCCGACCGAGGCGGCTCGGCGGGAGAGCGCTGGTCCGGCTCCTCTTGGGCGCCGGCTCCTCCACGGGGGGCGGCTGGCCCCACCCCCTCCTCCGCCAGATCGACTAGAGCCTCCCCCATCGGCAGCAGACCGGCTGGAGCCGCTCCCACCGGCGCCAGACCAGCTAGAGTCACCATCCATCGCACGGCGATGAGACGGCTCGGGAGCCAGCACGGCCTCCTCCTCCTCGTCGACCTCCACATGGGGATCGGCGGCCGGCTCGTCGTTCCGGCTAGGGAAGACGTCGCCGTCCCCATCAAACTCCTCGCCAGACCGACGAGCGCGCGGCTCAGGCAAGTCGAGCGTGAAGTTCTGAAGGGGGGTCTCGCCCTCCTCCCAGAGGATGCAGGGGAACATCTACCAAAAGAGAAAAGGAAGCAAGCAGAATTAGTCGGATGACAAGGCAAGAAAAGAAAGAGGAAACCCGACTGGCAAAACTTACCCGGGGCACGCGGTTGTCGCGACCGTAAGGGGCCATCCCGAACTTCTAGCCTTCCGGTATCCGCTCCTTCATGATGGTCCACACCCACTCCTTTAGGTTGTGGTAGCGGGGATCACGGCGGGACAGCCGGGTCGGGTCCAGCCGGCCGGAGTAGTAGCACATCTTGTGTGCCCACTGCTGTAGCGGCATCATCAGCCTGGACATCCAGCTAAGGGTGATGTCCAGACCGGTCAGACCAGCGGTGACGAGAGACTGCATGCGCTGCAGCATCGCATCCGACTCCGCATTCTCACCATAGATCTTCAGATCCCACTACAGTCGGCTGGACTCCACGTCCTGGAACGCCGGCAAGTTGATCCGGTCCTCGGCGGTGAGGTTGCGGACGTAGAAGTACGACTGTTGCCATAGCCGTACCGTGTCCTGCAGCCGGAATTTGGGGTAGCCGGTCTGCGTATGGGAGTAGATGGAGACACCGCCGCATGCGACCAGCGGCCCCTTGGTGAGTTGAACCTGCGGCCGGACTCAGAAGAGCCGACAGAAGAGCCTGAGATCTGGCTGGATCCCGAGGTAGCTTTCGCAGAAGGCTACGAAGTGCGCCAACGTCCCGATGGCGTTGGCGCCCAGGTGGTGGAGGCGGAGGACGAAGAAGGCGAGGAATGTGAGGAAGAATAGGTGCACCGGCAGCGCAAATCCGCAGGCCAGATGCGACAGAAAGATGACCCGCTCCCCCTCCCCCGGCTGCGGCGACTCCTCCCTCGTCGGCGCGAGCTGCACCTCCACCTCCTCCTCCGGCGGCAAGATGCGGGTCGCTCAATACTTCTAGATGTGCTCCTCCGTAACGGAGGAGCTGCACCATGCTCCACTCGGCTGCCATTGCTGGTTCGCTGGGAGGTGCCGTGGTGGAAAAAGTGACGATGCTGTCTGCTTGACGATGTTAAGCAGGCGTGTGACGTACTATAATGACGATGGCGAGCGAGGCAAGGCGAAGAGGACAAGGCGCAGGGAGGCAACTGGGAGCAAGGGGAGCGGAGGGAGGAACCGCCCTCTCCCGGGCGACCCTTTAAAGGCCCGGAAGGGCAACCGTCCGCGGTGCCACGCGTCACTCACCAAGACGTGCCCCACCCCAACCGCCGCCTCAGATCCCGTGTGCAGACGCGGGGTGCACAAAAGATCCCGGAGCGGGAACCGAAGAGGCAGGCGGCGAATCCTGAGGGGACGTGCGGCTGGACGTTACGCTGCCCGCCGCAGAGTAATGATGGCGCGTGCGCGCGTGGCCGGCGTCAGCACTGACGTCACGGGTAGCGCAACCGCCAAACCTAGCCGGCCAGAAAATTTAGAATGATGATGAGTGCGCACACATTTCACCTAAGGGCGGAATCTACACGTGCTCGGGGGCTAGTGTCGGGGGGATGACCTCCGGATACCCCAACCAGGCAAGAACTATGGCAGTCAGATCGCACCCGGCTGGCTGAGCGCAGCCGGACAAGACAAGTCAAGCCGGCTACCTCGGTGGCAACGGCGAAGCAGCCGACTGGCAGCGTGGCGGAACCAATCAAGAGGACGAGGCGGCGTGCAACACAAGTCGCGCGATACGATGCGACAAGGCCAAACTACTTGGCCATACCGAAGACTTTATGGGTGGCACGCGAAGTGGCACGATCTTGACGACAGCAGGCTCGCATGGCGTTCACTGTGCCCACGACGACCATACCGCTCGTACTCTGATGGGACATAGTTGTACCGGATACTGTAGATGACCAGCCGGCTGGGACCCACCTGTGGGGCCCGCCAACCGGACAGGCCAGTGAGACTGTTGCCTCTCTGCCTATATAAGGAGAGGCAAGGCCTCAGTAGAAAGGGTTGGTCTATGTGTATTTAAGGAAGTAGCTAGAGAATACAGCTCGAGGAGCGCTTGTAGCTCGTATGTCGCTCATAGTCAGATCGACAGGAGTAGGAGCTTTACCTCATCACGAGGGCTCCGAACCTGGGTACTTCCTGCGTCCAGTTACGCTTGCTTGTATCCAATCCCGCCTGCGGACGCCGTCGATAGTTTCCCTGCTAGTCCCCACACCTCTCTCTAACCTGCTTAGGTACTGCCGTTCCCAATACAACGACAGTTCCGTTCTCCAATTCCTCCCAAACAAAAAAGGAACTATTATGTACCTCCTTTTTATCCAAACCGAGCGCAGGAACGGAACCGACCCTGACGAGGGGTTAACTCATCAATGCCCATCGCAGATGGACTTAAGTTCGAGGAAGTGGGGAGCACTGGAGGCATTGATTGGCTAGCAAACAAGCACACAGGGGACATGAGGTTTACCCAGGTTCAGGCCACGTGGAAGACCCTATTCCTGCTTGTCTGCTCTTGGAATTATCGAGGATTCGAAAGTTATAGGGATGCGCAGATGCAATGTGGTGATGGTGTGGAAACTAGGGTCGCAGATATCCTCCTCGCCACGCCTCCTAGCCTTTGTATGGATAGGCCAGGTCTCGAGATAGCAGGCCGAGTCGGTTACATATTAGGGTTTCCCCTTTAAACTTCTATCTTGTATTTGTCGTGTTCTATAAGGATACGAAGTCTCCCAGGTCACCCGAATCTCGACTGGCCTTAGTAATATCGTGAGATTCTTCTGGGCTAGACCGTATATGCTGATCTCGAGTACCTGTAGGGTATGCCCATGTCAGACCCATTCCAGTGGAATGGAACCATGATATTCCATTCCACTTCATTCCCAAACCGAACACACCCTTAAGGATGAACTCGTTGGTTATAGTTTGTCTTGTTCCACTCGTTTGGACTGAGTTATGTTTATGTTACAATAAATGGAATTTATATTTAATAGCATATTGAAATGCAATCAGACACAAACACTAAAATGGTAATTAAACATACATAACTTAGAATATTTATCAACATTACATGTGTGCCATAACATGACCTATTACATTCACCATAGCTTAGATCATTGTCATATTACATTTGTACCATAACATTCATAAAGAGGATTGGTAGTTGTTTCATGTTTATCCAACCACCTCTTTATCATACCGGCTCGCATAAAGAAATGGCACTGAATAAGAAAAGAGAGAATATATGTTCCACCTTAGTTCCTCTATACACATAACATAATCAACACACATAACACGAAGAACAAACTTACATTTCCATGGCATATTGACTATGCCAAATTCTTCATAGCGAAGTGTTACTCCTTGTGGACAATGTGCCGAGGCACATCTTTGTCAGTACTAGTGTATCTAGATTTTAGATGGAGCTCAAGGCTAGACATACCATCCAACGTCCAGAAGAGCTATTTTATGCAGTGTGGCTGAAATGATCTCCTGCTTAGAAAAAATATAAATATTAACTAAATAGACTCATTAGATGCAAAGACTAATTATAATTGAGAACATAAAAATTATTACATGGAAAATCAAACAAACAACCAACACACTAGACTCATTATTTGAATAGTGTTTGTTGTTTTGTTTCTGCTAGTATTGTTTTTATGTAGTGTCGCCGAAATAGAATCATGTTTTCGGAAATGGACTCCTAATTTAGATAGTAATAAAAGGTGGGCTATCTAAGCATAACAATATTGTGAGCGTAACAATCTAGAAAAAAGCATAACAATCTTAGGAGAATTATATTAGCATAATATACTCTAAGAAAAACAATCTAAGATAATCAATGTAAGTAGAACAATCTAAGTAGAACAATCTTATAAGCATGATAACCAGTTCATAGTAACCTAAACATAAGATTCAAAGTAATCTAAACATAAAATTCATAGTAACTAAACATAACATTCACATTAACTAAAATTTGGAGAAACCCTGGTTCATCGGCACGATGGCCGGTCACACAAAGAGTAATACCTTCTAGTCAGCGGGTGACATGGGTATACCCTACAGGTACTCGAGCTTGGTATATACGGTCCAAATACATACAGGCCCATGGTGTCGCCAAGGCCCGGATGGAGGGACACGAGTAACCTATGGACTCTCGATTGCTTGAAGGACAAGAAGAAGCTAAAGATAGAAAGTTTGAAGGGGAAAACCCTAACTTGTAACCGACTCGACCTGCTACCCGAGACCTAGCCTATCTATATAAAGGCTAGGAGGGGGCGATGAGGAGGACACACGCAACCCTAGCTTCCACAAACCCTCGCCAGATTGCATCTGCGCACCGTTGTAACTTTTGACTCCCTCAATAATTCCACGAGCAGACAAGCAGGAGTAGGGACCTCTACGAGGCCTGAACCTGGGTAAATCCTTTGTCCCCTATGTGCTTGTTTTCTAGCCGATAGATGTCTCCAGCGCTCCCTCCTTCTTCAAAACCCAAGTCCATAACAATGGGCATTGACGAGTTAAACCCTCGTCAATTGGCGCTGTCTGTGGGAATTGGGAGTGCTGATGTTGCGGCTTCTTTGGCCCCATCAAAAGCGGTCTACAACTCCGCAACAGCGGAGACTCACCAGCTTTTCGGCGCCTTCGACTTCACCGTCCACACACCGGCTACTCGCCCGGCCTTCGAGTTCGTGGACGACGGAATCAGCCTGGCGATTGGGAGCTTCCGCTTCCAAGTTGGTCAGATGGGCACGCTTCGCATGCCCGATCAGCCGACGGCACCGGCGATTGCCCCAGCATCATGGTTCCCTCCATCGATCAGCACCCTCAGTGAGCTCAATGCTCCGGCGGTAGTTGGGAACATGGTCGTGACGGCGATCGCGACTCCGATCTAAGCGATCTGGCCAATGAAGATGGAACCTACGGTTCCGGATCTGAAAGTTGTGGAAGCAACAACTTCCCAAATCACTTCATGTGTGCCGTCATCAACACGGGCGACACCTCCGCCAACCGCGGTAACGGTGGAAACACCGGCAACGGCACCGATCCACCCAATCGCGGCAACGGTGGTAACACCGGCAACGGCACCGACCCGCCCAACACCGGCAACGGCGGTAACGGTGGCAACGGAGGAGAAGTTGAACCTCCTAGCATAATCAACGAGCAAACCGGCGAACGCGTCGTGATCAGGCTCAACGAGCAAGAGTAGGAACGCTGCCGCGAAGCCCTACGAGGTGCACCTCTACCCTTCGGGTCCCCGCAGGAACTGCTGATGGGCTACCACTGGCTCCTAAAAGAGGAATTCAAGCGCCAAAAACAAGCAATCATGCAACTTGGGGCGCGTAAAAAGGCGGCGGACGAGTCAAGCCTTTGTCGCGCTAGGCTCTCCTCCTACGGAGGATCCTCCTCAAGAGGCAACGAGCACCTCGCTAGGAAAAGGCAATCGCGGATGGCTCACCTAACCGAACAAGAACGCATAGACGCCGCAAAAGTCCTCGACTTGGGCTCTATGACAGTCGACACAAGAGGCAACGTGGTTCCCAGGACACCACAGGCCGCGGTGACAACGGCCACCATGTACCTTCTCAATAACCAGCCACCAGCTGGAGATCCCCGAACAGCCATGCACCGATCTACGATCGTGGGTCTGGGGCTAATCGAAGCCGCCCTCGACAAGGAACCGGTACCAGACCCAAAAAGGGGCAAAGCGTTAGCAAAGCGCTACTCCTCGCCCTCGTCCAGCGATGACAGTCATGACCTGTCTCGGCGCCGCCGCTCACGGCGACACGATCGCGACTACGATGCACGCGATGAACTCACGCAGCGCAAGATCGACAAGTCAAGGGCACGACGTGCTCGGTCGACTGACTCGGAAGAAGAAGATGGGGAGCTCTGCGGCGCCAGATGCTTCAGCAGATCCATCAGGAAAAAGCGAATGCCTAAAGGGTTCAAACTCCCATCGAAGAACCTGAAATTTGACGGTCTACAGGACCCCAAGATCTGGCTGGAGGATCACATCTCCTCCGTCAGACTACATGGAGACAGTCGAAGTACTGCCATGCAATGCTTGCAGCTACAGCTGCAGGGCGCCGCCCGGGCATGGCTCAATAACCTCCCACGCGGATCCATTCTCAGCTGGGATGAGCTGGTCTACAGCTTCGTGCACAACTTTAAGGGCACGTACAAACGCCCCGCCTCAATCGAAGAACTGAGATGCTGCCAGCAAAGATCTGGCGAATCGCTGCGCTCTTACATCCAAAGGTGGTCCATCATCAAGAACTCCGCGGAGAACATCTCGGAAGACCGCGCGATTGATGCATTCAACGGTGGTGTCCGCCGCATGGAACTCAGGGAGGAGCTAGGCCGCTCAAAGCCCCAGACCATCGACCACCTGATGGAGATCGTGAATCGGTGGGCTGATGGAGAAGATTCGGTGAAAAATCGTGTTCACTCTGACGAGGAGGCAGAACTCGAACGAAGACGCGACCGCCGGAGTAAGCGTCGCATGCGCGTCTACGACGATCGTGATGACGTCAACATGGTCGCAGCCGGCTACGCCGATAGACGCGACGATAACTGCAACAACGGATACCGCAGCGGCGTATACCGCGACTCCGGGAAAACCATGCAAGTGTGGCAACGCCGCACTCGCGATGAAGCACCCGCGACCTTCATCGAGGATAAACTGTCCGGGCCATGCACGGTACACTTCTACATCGACAAGCATGATGGCAAGAGAAAGTACAACCACCTCCTCAAGGACCTTCGCGAGTTCCTCAAGCTACATGAGGGATTGGTTCGAATGAACCGCAATGTAGTCGAAAGAGGCTACGGAGCCACTCAAGGCGTCGTGGCACATGGTGCACCACCACCACCACCTAGGCCACCCCCGAACGGAGCTGCACCGGATCAGTACCACGGAGGCGAACCATACCCACGGGCCATGGGTACCATGATGATCCAAAAGGGGGGCCCATCCAATAGGGTGCAGAAGGCCATCACTCGCCAAGTCAACTTGGCCACGCACTCGCGACCATCCACCACTGAGTACCTCAGTGGCAGTGAGTCGTGCATTACCTTCGACAAACGCGACCACCCTCCTCAAGTACCTCGCCCAGGTCATTGCCCCCTCGTACTCGAGGCACAAATTGGAGGCTTCGACATGAGTCGCGTCTTCATGGATGGCGAAAGCGGCATCAACCTCATATTCACGAGTACCTTGCGAGCAATGAGGATCCCTCTAACCTGCTTGGAGGCATCGGACACAACGTTCCACGGCATCGTCCCATGGAAAGGCGTATACCCCCTGGGCAAAATCAACCTCGACATCATATTCGGCACGCCAAGGAACTTCCGGCGTGAGCGCATCGACTTTGAGGTCGTCGACTGGCCCTCACAATACCACTACATCCTCGGACGCATCGCGTTCGCTAGGTTCATGGCAGTACCCCACTACGCCTACCTGCAGATGAAAATGCCAGGTCCCAACGGCGTCATCACGATCAATGGAATCTTCGAGCGATCTGACAGTTGCGACAGGGAATTCAACAGAACCTCCTAGTTTTTCGGCATGCAGGAGGAGCTCGCGCGATTGAAGGAAACGACAGACAACAGTCTGCACCCCCTGAGTAGGCCAAGCTCACCTGACCTCTCCTTCGACTCATCTGTGCACACAAAGAAGGTGTAGGTCCATCCATCAGATCCCGCTAAAACGACCCTCATCGCCAACAACTTGACTCCCGCATAGGAACGCGCGCTCGTCGAATTCCTCCGTGAGCACTGGGAAATTTTTGCCTGGTGTCCTGCGGACATGCCAGGAGTTCCCAGGGAATTCGCCGAGCAACATCAACCCCGACGCAAGGCCAGTCAAGCAAACAATCAGGCGACTGTCTGAGCCATGGGCACAGGCAGTCGGAATGGAGATCAACAGACTCCTCAAGGCCAAATTCATACGCGAGATCAAGGAAAGCACTTGGCTCGCCAATACGGTGCTGGTACCAAAAAAGGACACGGATATCCTACGGATGTGCGTGGACTTCACTTTTTTAAACAAGCACTGCCCAAAAGATCACTTCCCGCTACCACGGATCGATCAAATCATCGACTCCACCGCTGGATGCGAGAGCCTCTACTTCCTTGATGCCTACTCAGGCTATAACCAAATTCGAATGAAGGAGGAAGACCAGGAGAAGACCACGTTTACAATGCCCTTCGGTGTGTTCTGCTACAACACAATGCCCTTCGGGCTAAAAAACGCAGGAGCCACGTACCAGCGGTGCATACAGGCTTGCCTCAAGGAGCAACTAGGTTGCAACATCCAAGTCTATGTCGACGACATAGTAATCAAAAACAAGGAAGAAGCCTCTCTAATAGACGACTTGCGTGAAACCTTCGCCAATCTCGATTGTTACCGGATAAAGCTCAATCTGGACAAATGCGCCTTCGGCGTACCATCTGGGCAGCTGCTCGGGTATCTCATCTCCGCGAGAGGGATTTAGGCAAACCCGAAAAAGATAAAGGCCATACTGGCCATGGAGAAGCCAAAGAACATAAGAGGCGTTCAGCAACTAGGTGGACGAATCGCGGCCCTCAGTCGATTTATCAGTCGAATGGGAGAAAAGGCTATGCCCTTCTATCAGCTCCTCCGCAAAGCTGACAAATTCGAGTGGACCAATGAAGCGCAAGAAGCATTCGAAGACCTCAAGCGCCTACTATCCACCTCGCCAGTATTGGTAACTCCACGAGAAAGGGAACCACTGCTGCTGTACATCTCTGCCACCAACCAAGTGGTTAGCACAGTGCTCGTCGTCGAACGGGCCGAGGAAAACAAGGTCCACGTCGTACAATGCCCGATATACTACCTCAGCGAGGTCCTCACGCCAACAAAACAGCGGTACCTGCACTACCAGAAGCTGGCGTACGACGTCTTTATGACCGCCCGGTGACTGCGCCATTACTTCCAGGAACACCCAATCGTGGTAGTCAACGACGCCCCATTGGAATATATCCTCAATAACCCTGACGCCACAGGGTGAGTCGCGCTTTGGGGAATCAAACTGTCTCCACGAGACATCACATACGAAAAGCGCGACGCAATCAAGTCGCAAGTTCTCCCTGACTTCCTCGTACATTGGATGGAAAACCAACTCTCGGACAAGCCAGACATGTCCTACCTCTGGACAATGCACTTTGATGGGTCCAAGAGGAAAGATGGAGTAGGAGCAGGTGTCATACTGACATCACCTCAAGGGGACAAGCTGAAATACATCATGCGAATGCAGTTCACAGCCTCAAACAACGAGGCTGAATACGAGGCCCTGTTGCACGGGATGAGGATGGCAAAAGCCTGCGGCGCAAAGAGGCTAATCATATATGGCGACTCCAAGCTGGTCGTCAACCAAACAATGCACGAGTGCGACGCACTGAATGACAACATGATCGCATACCGCGACCTCTACGACACACTTGAAGGAGACTTCGATGGTTGCGAGTTGCGACACATAGGTCACGAAAGCAATGAGGAGGCGGACGCACTCGCCAACATAGGCTCCACCTGCGCACCCATACCACCTGGGGTATTTCTAGAGTGCATATGCGAACGCTTCATCAAGCCAAAGGCCGTAGAGAAGAAAACAAGCGCAGCAACAGACTCGGGGGCTACGCCACCCAATGAGCCAATGACACTCGATGACTTGGAGCTCGACACAGGACTCGAGGGACCAATGAGCGTCATGATGATCGAACAATCTTGGACACAGCCGTACATTACGTACCTCCTCAGCAAGCGCCTATCGGACGACCCGATAGACGCACGACACATCGCGCGACGCTCCAAGGCATTCGCCGTTATCAACGGCGAACTGTATAAACGCAGCATCACAGGCATGTTACAACGATGCGTCTCCCTAGCCGATGGAAGAGCAGTCCTCCGCGACATCCATGAAGGGACCTGTGGGCACCACGCCGGCAGTCGTGCCCTCGTTGCCAAAGCTCTACGAGCTGGATTTTATTGGCCCACGGCCATGCGCGACGCCAAGGATATAGTCCAAAAGTGCAACGCTTGTCAGCGATTCGCGGACAAGCCACATGCACCAGGCGCGGAACTCCGACCTATTCCATTGGCCTGGCCCTTCGCCCAGTGGGGACTCGACATGGTTGGCAAACTTCCAAGGTCCTCGCAAGGAGGCTACGTCTACCTCTTGGTCGTAGTCGACAAATTCACCAAGTGGATTGAGGCCATGCTAGTGACCAAGCAATCAGGGCACAGCGCAGTCAAGTTCTTCGAGTCCATCATCTACCGCTTCGGCGTGCCGCACAGCATCATCACCGATAACGGAACGAAATTCACATCCAAGGAGTTCCAAGAATTCTGCGAGAACCTGGGGATCAACATCAGCTATGCCTCAGTAGCACACCCACAGACCAACAGTCAGGTGGAAAAGGCAAACGGGCTCGTCTGTAGCGGCATCAAGAAGCGACTCCTCCGACCACTCGAACAAGCCGCGGGCTGCTGGCCAGATGAACTGCAATCCATACTCTGGAGCCTGCGTACAACTCCAAACAGCGCCACCGGCTACACGCCATTCTTTATGATACACGGAGCAGAGGCGGTACTACCCGCTGAGGTATGGTACAAAGAGCCACGCGTAGTCGCCTATAGCGAGCAGGAGTCATCCCTCACACTCGAAGACTCCGTCGACCTCCTTGACGAAGCAAGAGAAATCGCCGCAGAAAGATCCACGATCTACCAGCAGAACCTGCGCAACTACCATAGTAGAAGGCTTCGCCCCAGATCCTTCGTCGAAGGTGACCTAGTCCTGCGACTGAAGCAGCAGGGGCATCTCAAGCTCGAGTCCCCCTGGGAAGGACCGTACGTGATTACTGAAGTAATCCCAGGTGGCGCCTGTCGCCTTCAAGATTTAGAGACAGGAGTCGCACACTCCAACCCTTGGAACGTCGCACAACTGCGATGCTTCTACCCTTAGTCGTTTACTTTACTTTTGTATCGCAAATAAGGCTATTCAGCCAAGGCTACTTAGCCGCACATTGTACTTCGTACTGTTCTTCAAATAAATAAAAGCTAAGTGCCCCAAAACTCCGTGTTCTCCTTCACTTTGTCAATTTTCATACTCGGGGGCTACGCCACCCTATACACATATGTTCTTCGAACAATAACGCGACATCGTGAGTAGCTGGCACATCAATCGAACCCCTTAACACAAACTCAACCCAGCTGCAACGCACCTGACAGGTTGACAAGGGAACAATACAAAGATGGTCAGGCTAACGAAAAGGACTCGCATAAGTGCAACGCACCCCACGCTTAAAGCTATTTGTACACATTCAACAGTAAATTATCTACAAATGTATACGAGCTTTACAACACTAGTACACTTATGTGCAGGATACATATTTGGCTACCCTTGCAACAGAAGAACATTAGTCTGTTCCTCGAAGAAGTCGACGACCTCCTCGACTGGACGGTCCACCGCCTGATAGTGCGGCACCATGTTCCAGGAAGATCCTACTGGTGGCACCGGTGGCCCAGAGGCAATGGCGGCAACATCCACGCCAGGCCTGTGCAAACGCACCATGGAAAGGGCAGCCTTGGCACCAGCCACCAACTGCTGCCTCACGCACTCGCGAACCGCGGACATATCTTGAAATTTGGTCAGGAGGGCCAGCAGGCTTGATGGAGTATCATCCAGCGAGAACATCGCTCGACAGATGTTCTTCAAACACGACTGCGACTTCTTTAGAAAGAGCAGACTTTCGCGGCGCGATCTGCGCAGGTCGCCAACGCGCCGCGATCATGATCTACCCAGAAGTACCACTCTCCTGAAGTTGCTCCTGGGTGAGATCATGAAGACGGATGGCAATCCTATCCCTCTCCTCCTGCGGATGGCGTGCGCTAACAACTACATGAAGCAACATCAACAGCATGAGTACAACGTACCATTGCGATTAACTACAAAGGAAAAGACGAGGATGAGCAAACTAACACTTAAACTGGTCGCCCAGCTGCGTCACCTCGCCAAGCAGGTATTGCTCGCGGGCGGCGGCTTTTTCAGCCTTTGACTTCCACACGGGCAACTCACGCTCCAGTTGCTTAACGCGATCATGAAGTCGCGAAAGCAAGGACAACTCCTCTACCCTGGAGCATGGTGGTGCCATTGTATCCTTAAGAGATGGCGAGTCCGGGGTTCCCCCCACAGGACCACTTGATGTACCCTACCAAAAATCAAGCCAGAGGCAAATAAGGCGACCAACTCAAAAGTCAAAAGTAACAGATGCATTCAGGATCAGCATAAAAGTATCTACAAACACATTCGCCAATAGGCATGTTCTTCAATCAAAAGAGAAATTCATCAACTATTACAAGAAACTAACTACAAAGCAGCTGGCTTCTTCGACTTCGATGACCTCGGGGGCTTCATCAAGTCCGGCGATCGACGCCACCGACTTTTCCGTCACCGAGGTCAAGTTTCGCCGCCTTCTTCGCACGATTGAGCTCCTCCGAATACTTGGAAACAATGTTTATCAAGGAATGGCCATATTTGGCACAGGCAGTCGCAAAGGGAGCGAATACTACCTGCTGACCATCCGCGCCAACAGGCATCGTCTTCGACACCGCAGAAGGATCTACTTCGACTCCCTGGGCTTGCACCATGGCAAGCGACATGGTCGCGCCAGCTGCGTGGAGGGAGTTCTTGTACGTGGCAGGCACACCCCCAGCGAGCGACTCCACCAGCTCTTCCACATTGTCGACCAGCTCCGCCTTCGGCATCAGCTCCTCCCGGAGGCGACTCAGGGTGGCCTTGGCCTTGGACAACATATTTTGGACAGCGGCGCTACGATCCTCGACCGCAGATACCGCGCCCGCCAGAGCGTCATCGCGACAAAGGGCTTGTGGATCAAAACTCAAGCCGCCAGCATCTACACCAAAATACACACATGGATCAAACTTCTAGTGCCACTAGCACTACAGAGGCAGAGAAGAACATCAATAAAATATCTACCAGTAAAGGTACCTGAGAGGGCCTTGGCGACTGAGAACAGTTGCTCCTCGAACAACTTCTCCCTGGCCGCAAAGGAGGCGCGCAGATCCTCTTCGCGCTTTTGGGCATCATCACGAGCCGCGATTGCCTTGTCGCGTCCCTTCACAGCTGCGGCTAGTGTCTTCTCCAACGTGGCGACATCGCGCAGTAAAGCGTTATGCTCAACTACATGGCAGTCAATAATTGGCTGTCAGTCGATTATACCAAAACAGAGAGAAGACGAAAAGGATAAGTATAGAACACTTACTCTCAACCACGCGTGGCGCTGCCTCCATCACATCTTTGGCGACCCATCGCCATCACTGCTCCGCCACTGCGTGGCTTCCTTTACAAGGAGTCTGTCGCACAAAACAAGGAGTCGAGAGGCGCAGCGTTGACTACCACATTAAAAAAAAAGCTATACTTACATGGTCCTCCAGCGACTCCGAAGAAGTTTGCTGAACCGTCGTCCGAGCAACTACTCGATGCTCCCCTACGTGAGGAGAGCTCGAATAATTGTGCCCGGAGTGGGCCGCCGCCGGAGAAGGAGCACGCTCGACCTCTACCTTGGCCCTTGAAGTCGTGACTCCCGATTCCTTCAAAAATTCGACGTCACCAGAAGATGACGACGCCTCTTGACTGCAAGACAAAATCCACACTCAGAAAGGGCAAACTCCAGGGCAAAGCCAACAAGAAGAAAACAGAGAAGAATGAATGCACTAGCAAAATTACCAGTCAAATTTGTCAAGATCAAACGTGGCCTCCGCTGACTCCGACGAAGACTCCTTGGGCAATCGCATCTTCTTGCGAGAAGACAGTGCCACAGCCCTCACAGGAACGACGGGAATTGGCGACTCCGCGCCAACAGCCGTGCCTCCTAGAGTTGAAGGAGTCGACGCTGGAATCCTCGCTACGCTTAACGCTGCAGTATCCGGCTCTTGGACTGGGGCTTCCTCTTCCACATCGGAAGGGACAATGACTCGCACTGTCCTCTTCCAAAGCTTCACGAGGAATAATCCCCTCAGGGAGGGGAGGCATACAAGGCGACACCGCCCACTCCTGCATACAAACAGTAAAGATCAGCAAACATAATAGATAAGCAACAGAAAACGCAATCGAGAAAATAAGCTACTATGTAGCACAACTGTACCTCAGGAGGAGGATTCGAAGCATCGAAAGGAGGAACGACTGGCTCGTTCGGAAGCACATCCTTGAGGGTGTACTTCGTGGCCAGTCGCACCCTCTTATCTACCTCACTCGCGGACATGCCATCAGCAGACACGCGAGTGGCATCATCAGCGCCACCCCATTGAAACATGGGATGGATCCTGGCCTAGAGAGGCTGGACGCAACGACGCAGCCAAGTCCTGACAAGGGCGCAGCCTCCCTCTTCTGTGCCTATGCGACTCTCGAGGTCGCAGACGCGCTGATATAGCGCGTCTGTCTCCGCGAGTTCGGAAGGCATGATCACGTTCTTCCAAGAACGCATCTTCTTGCAGGGAGTCGCGGGATCGAAAGGCGCGAGTCCAAAGTGCTCGTCCTTGGCCTTCTGGTCGCGAACATAGAACCATTTGTCCCTCCATCCCTGGACGGACTTGGTAAGCTTGATATTGATGTAGGTGGCGGATGGGTCGACGTGGATTCCGCAACCACCTACGTCATAAACTAAAGAGCCATATGCGGACTGACGCTTCAATTTAAAGTTGCGCTTGAAAAGACCAAAATGTGGATCGATTCTGAGCCAGCACTCGCAGAGAGTGATGAAACAAGTGATGTGGAGGAGCAAATTTGGGGACATCTGATGGAGCTGGAGCCCATAGAAACAAAGAAGACCCCGAAGAAAGGGGTGAAGAGGCAAGGAAAGACCGCGAATGATGAATGCAAGAAACATCACTCGAAAACCAGTGGGAGGAGCAGGAATGGTCTCGCCGCTGGGGACGCGCGCATTGGCGACTGACACAAAGATAACTCCATCTTGGCGAAGAAGACGGAGATCCGACGCCTTGATGATAGAGGGGCGCCATGCGCCATTGGTCACGCGGGTGCCCGCGACCTTCTTCTTCCTGCCGGCGGCGGTGCTGGTGCCTGCAGCAGCGGAGCCACCTTTCTTCTTTGCCGCAGCAACAGTGGCCACGGAATCAGCGGCAGCGCCTCCCTTCTTCTTCCCCATTGCGCGGCGGCGATGTGAGCGAAAGAAGTAGCTCGGAAACGAACGGAGCTGGTCCAGCATCATGGAGAAGATGGGCGCAGGGGAAAGCAGAAAAGCAGCAGCAATGGCGATGGCAGCAAGGAAGAAAGAGCGCAGATGGGAAATTACCGACGCAACATCGCTACTTAACCCCTGGGAGATGCAATCCAATGGCTAACAAAAACCCTATTGGACGCGTGGCACGCATCGCGTTGGACATGTGGAGAAGAGGAAGCGCGAACCATCCCCCCACTTCTACCATTACGTGCGGAAATCGAGGAGGCGCAGTTAAAAATAAGATTACGCACGCCTAGTCAAATCAAAGTCAGAAAGTAGGACCCACCGCTCGTCATGTCCCGTCAAAATCACTCACGCGGGCAACTAAGGTCATACAAGCGTCAGCACTGACGTCACCAAGTCTATGTAGTGGAAAACTTCGACTATTTTTAGTCCTTGCTGGAGTCTTCGACTCCACCAAGCACTCGGGGGGATACTCCCATAGGGAGCGCTGGCCGCGCACCCTACGACTTTTCTTTTTCTTGTTGCAGGAACATGGACAATCACAAAAGCAAACCCAACCACTCGAAACACAGTTTGATTATGGACATGGGTTACTCCCATAGGGAGAACCGGAAACAAGCATGCAAAAGATGACAACCGTCGCAAAAGTGTTTTAGTACCTGCCTGAGTCATCGACTGAAACAAGCAGGCAAAAGACGACAGCAGTCGCAAAAGTATTTTAGTACCTGCCTGAGTCATCGACTGAAACAAGCAAGCAAAAGACGACAGCAGTCGCAAAAGTTCTTTAGTCCCTGCCTGAGTCTTCGACTCAACTAGGCACTCAGGGGCTACTCCCATAGGGAGCGCTGGTCGCGCACCCTATGATTATTTGTACAAAAAACTATATGTTGATAGCATCCACACTCGAAACTCATGGCGACACCGCCTCATAATTTTTCCCCTACAAAGAGACTGCGTCTCCTGGGTCACCCGAATCGTCTCCGCGATGATAAAATCCGGATGCCGCGCCTACGGCGTGAAGGTAAGACCTAAATAAGGCCTGGCAACGCATTTAACTGCGCACTACCAGAAACATATCCGTGCCTACAGGAACGATGAACATGCCTTGACGAACGTGTCAAGTGCTCACATCCATATAACTGGAATTCGACTCCTGTAAGACCTCCGCGGCCTGAGTCGAATTACACCAGCACTTTTCCGGATTCGAGTCCGGGGACTCGAATTTGAGTAGATTGCGTTGTTTCACCCTAAGGTGGTTAACTGATACCGATACTTCGGTTATATCGAACACGATATCAACAATCCCTATGACACAAATAAAAGCAATCAAATGTACTCATTTAGGCACTCAAGGTTTCAAAAAGTCCCCAAATCGAATATGCGATTCCACCGACACTGGGGCTACTAACATGGGTATACCCTACAGGTACTCGAGCTTGGTATATACGGTCCAAATACATACAGGCCCACGGTGTCGCCAAGGCCCGGATGGAGGGACTCGAGTAACCTATGGACTCTCGATTGCTTGAAGGACAAGAAGAAGCTAAAGATAGAAAGTTTGAAGGGGAAAACCCTAACTTGTAACCGACTCGACCTGCTACCCGAGACCTAGCCTATCTATATAAAGGCTAGGAGGGGGCGACGAGGAGGACACACGCAACCCTAGCTTCCACAAACCCTCGCCAGATTGCATCTGCGCACCGTTGTAACTTTCGACTCCCTCAATAATTCCACGAGCAGACAAACAGGAGTAGGGATCTCTACGAGGCCTGAACCTGGGTAAATCCTTTGTCCCCTGTGTGATTGTTTGCTAGCCGATAGATGTCTCCAACGCTCCCTCCTTCTCCAAAACCCAAGTCCATAACAATGGGCATTGACGAGTTAAACCCTCGTCAGCGGGAGTACATCGTTGTCATCCTCCTTCGGTACAATAGATTCCAGCACAACAAATCCGTTCGCAGATTGAGAGTCCAAGAGTAAGCCTTCGCCACACGCTCCACTGATTACCATAAACTATTGGGTTTCGTATAGGAAATTTAAATTTTCTGGTACTACGAACATACCAAGATCGAGCTATGAAAGAACACGATATGTAAGATATCTAGTATTCACCAACGTTGCAACGAAGATTCGTTTGTCGACAAACAGGTTGGTGATGCGCTCGATGTAGGATCAATAGTATGTTCCCTCCGAAGTTATCCACGCGTCCGGTGAACTTGTTCCATAGCTTGGTCGTCCAGGGGTCGGCAACACCGGAGTAGCGTAGCAGTCTTCTCAAGTCGTATGTGGAGAAGGAGATAGTAGAGGGATGAAGGCATCCAAAGGCCTTTTGTGGGGTGGCTTGAAGGTTGCCTCCTCACTCCTATTATATAGGAGGAGAGGAGGATGGGAGGCACCTGGCATGCTAGGGTTTCTCCCTAGCCGCTACCCCTTACCTAGATCCCCTCGATCTCCACATCAATGCATGATCCTCCTCATTATGTTTAATATCATATTCTACCTTTAATATAAGATATGGTATCTTCCCATAATTACTAGATCAAATCAAATCACAATTAGCAATTAGATCTGAACCTTCCTACAATAGATCCCACCACCTTAGGAATATGTGTGACAACCATGGGAGGCCCAGGCATCATACCTGATGGGCCTGGTTTCCCCATGTGCCACCTCTAGGTAGGCCATGGGTAGCCCAGGCACCATCCCCCTTCCGAGGCTTCGCTCTAGCACATGACTTCCCTCTTAGAACTATTTTGTAACTTTGAAAGTTTTCCGGTTTTCTCTTGAGATTTCTCTCAATGATACGGAGTGATTTTGGATCATCTCTCAGTCACATACATGCTCTTCTCACTCTTTAGAACAAGAACTCTTAAGTGTGTGACCCCGTAGGTTCGGTATTATGTGGTCATGTCCACAGAACTCTTTCTAGACAATAATCAATAGTGGGATCTATACACCCATGATGATTCCTACACAATCACGAAGTAATCGACCGAACCTATTTATGTCATTACTATCCATTTACACCATGATACATGATAATCCCGAGTTAAGACAATTCGGTATCCTCGTAATACAACTCTTGATTACTATACCATGTTGACCTTGTTACCAGTTTGTCGTTCTTTCTCTCCTTCACATATTTCGTTATCCGGTGAGTCTCATTACCATGTGTCTAGCCAAAAGTATTAGTAATATTGTAATATTGATAAGGGCCCAACAGTATCTCTCCATCGACAAAGGTGTAAATCCCATCTCAGACTACCTTGTGCCCAGTCATAGTTTCGAACATATCTAAAAGCATCCTTTATTGCCACCTGGTTAAGGGAGACATTTGAAAGCAATCAGGACATGACTTCCACTTTGAAGGACAACTGATATCCTCATGGTCAAAGGACAAAATGATATGACAACAACAATGATATACTAACAACAGAATGATGACATTTATCTTTTAGTAGATCATTTTAACTTGGGTCGGTTCAACATCCTTACTAAGCTATTACAATATGCCCTTATTGTCAAATGGTATCCCTGTTACAATAACTATACCATGATCTGGGAAACTCGATCATCTTTGACAATGAGGTAGACATGCCCATGAGACCAGGAACACTTGGTGACATGGGCATACCTTACAGGTACTCGAGCTTAGCATATACGGTCCAATCTGGCAGAAGCCCACAGCGTTACCAAGGCCCAAAGATTTGGGTGACCGAAGGAGACTTCGACTACTTGCGACACACGACAAGATCAAAGATAGAAAGTTTAAAGGGAAAAACCCTAACTTGTAACCGACTCGACCTGCTATCCTGATACCTAGCCTATCTATATAAAGGCTAGGAGGGGGCGACAAGGAGGACAATCACAACCCTAGTTGCCACAACCTCGCCAGATTGCATCTGCGCACCCTTGTAACTTTCGACTCCCTCGATAATTCCAAGAGTAAACAAGAAGGAGTAGGGTCCTCTACGAGGCCTGAACCTGGGTAAACCTTGCGTCCCTATGTGCTCATTTGCTAGCCGATTGATGCCTCCAGTGCTCCCTCCTTCTCCAAAACCCAAGTCCATAACAATGGGCATTGATGCGTTTAACCCTCGTCAATTGGCGCCGTATGTGGGAATCGGGAGTGCTGATGCCACGTCTTCTTCAGCCCCGTTAACTGCGATCTACAACTCTGCAACAACGGAGATTTGCTACTTCTTCGATGATTTCGACTTCACCGTGCACACGCCGGCCACTCGCCTGGATTTTGAGTCCGTGGGCGATGAGATCGGCCTGGCGATAGGAAGATTACGCTTCCAAGTTAGTTAATTAGGCACACTTTGCCTCCCTGATCAGCCGATGGTCCCCGCGATTGCCCCAGCATCGTGGTTTCCACCGCTGATCGGCACCCTGAGCAAACTCAACACCCTGACAACAGTCGGGAACACGGACAACGACATCAGTCGCGAATCCGATCTGGGTGATCTGGCCACAGAGGATGGAGCCTACGGCTCCGGATCTGAAAGTTGCGAAAGCAATAGCTTCCCCAATCACTATATGTGCGCCGTCGTGAACACAGGAGACAACGGCGGCAATCACGACAACACTGGTACTGGTCCCTCCAACAACGGTATCCTAGTCGCGAACGGTGGTCCTGCCAATGGTGCACCCACCAACAATGGGACATAAGGAGATCCGCATCTCCCGACGAATGAGCATACCGAAGAGCGAGTGCTGATCAAGCTCAATGACAACGAGTGGGCCTGCTGCGGAGAGGCCTTGCGGGGCAACCCCCTACCGCCAAACTCATCACAAGACATGTTGATGGGTTACCACTGGCTGCTCAAGGAAGAATTCAAGCACCAACAACAAGTGATCGCACAACTCGATGTGCGCAGAAAGGCGGTGGACGAGTCGAGCCTTCGGCGGGCATAGCTCTCTTCTATGGGAGGATCCTCCTCCAAGGGAAATGACCATGTGGCCGCCAAGAGGTGCTCTCGACTGGCCCACCTCACCGAAAAGGAGAGAGAAGAGGCCATGTGAGTCCTTAACTTCTCATCCATGACGGTGGATACGTGGGGCAATGTGCTCCCAAAGACACCGCAAGCAGCGGTGACAGCGGCCACCATGTACCTCCTCAACAACCAGCCACCAGCTGGGGATCCGCGAGCTGCCAAGCACCGATCTATGATCACGGGCCTGGGGTTAGTCGAAGCGGCCCTCACCAAGGATCCTGCGTTGGAGCCAAAGAAAAAAAAGCTCTGGCCAAGCACTACTCATCACCCTCCTCCAGCACTGACAGCCACGACTTGTCGCGGCGACGCCGCTCGCGGCGGCATGACTACGACTACGACGTGCGTGATGACATCACGCAGCGCAAGGTCAACAAGATGCGCGTGAGGCGTGCCCGTTTGACTGACTTAGAAGATGACGGGATAGAGCTCTGCGGCGCCAGCTGCTTCCGTAGAGCCATTCGATAGAAGCGAATGCCAAAGGGGTTCAAACTCCCATCGGAGAACCCGAAATTCGACGGCCTACAAGACCCAAAGATCTGGATAGAGGATCACATCTCCTCCATCAGGCTCCACGGCAGAACCACAAGCACAGAAATGCAATGCCTCCAGCTACAGCTGCAAGGCGCCGCTCGTGCGTGGCTTAACAACCTCCCGCGGGGATCAATTCACGGCTAGGAAGAGCTAGTCTACAGCTTCGTGCGAAATTTCAAGGGCACTTATAAAAGGCCCGCATCAACCGAAGAATTGAGAGGCTGCTACCAGAAGACTAGCAAGTCCCTGTGCTCGTACATCCTGAGATGGTCCATCATCAAAAACTCCACAGAAGACATCTCCGAAGACCGCGCAATCGACGTGTTTAATGGCAGCGTATGCCGCAGAGAGCTCAAGGAGGAGCTGGGCCGCTCGAAACCCAAAACAATCAACCACTTGATGGAGATCGCGAACACGTTGGCCGATGGGGAGGACTCGGTAAAGAACCGTGTCTACTCAGACGATGACGACGACCTCGGCCGCAGACGTGACCGCTGAGGAAAACTTCGAATGCGTGGTTACGAGGACCACGAGGAGGTCGACATGGTTGCGGCTGGCTACACCGACAAACGCGACGACAACAACCGCACCATTGGATACCACGACAGCCGGAAAACCATGCAAGTGTGGCAATGCCGCACTCGTGATGAGGCACCTAGAACATCTATCCAGGACAAATTGTCAGGACCGTGCAACATACACTTCTACATCGACAAGCACGACGGCAAGAAAAAGTCTAGCCACCTTCTAAAGGACTGCCGCAAGCTCCTCAAGCTCCACGATGGCCTGGACCAGATGAATCGCGACGCGATAAACCAGGGCTATGGAGCTGCCCCAGGTGTTGTGGCTCATGGAGCACCTCCTCCACCACCTACGGTTGCGCCAGTCTAGAACCATGGAGGCGAGCCGTACGCCCGACCGCTGGGGAACATGGGGATGATCCAAAAGGGACGCCCCTCAAATCGAGTGCAAAAAGCAATCACTCGCCAAGTTAATCTGGCGACAAACTCTCTGGCCTCCACCACAGAGTACCTCAGTGGAAGCGAGTCCTGCATCACTTTCGACAAGCATGATCATCCGCACCAAGTACCTCTCCCAAGCCACTGTCCCTTGGTGCTCGAGGCACAAATTGGAGGCTTCGAGATGAGTCGCGTCTTCATGGACGGCGGAAGCGGCATTAATCTCAGGTTCGCAAGTACCTTGCGTGCAATGCGGATCCCTCTGACATGTCTGGAAGTTTCAGACATGACCTTCCACGGAATCGTCCCAAGAAAAGGCGTATACCCCTAGGTAAAATAAGCCTCGACGTCATCTTCGGCACACCGTTAAACTTTTGGTGAGAGCGCATTGAATTCGAAGTGGTCGACTGGCCCTGACAATACCACTGCATCCTCGGACGTGTTGCGTTCGCGAGGTTCATGGTGGTGCCACACTACGCCTACTTGTAGATGAAGATGTCGGGCCCAAACGGCATTATCACAGTCAACGGAAGCTCCAAGAGATACGACAGCTGTGATAGGGAATTCAATAGAATCTCCTAGTCCTTCGGCATGCAAGAGGAGCTAGCGCGGTTGAAGGAGTTGACAGACAATAGTCTGCCTCCTCCGAGCAAGCCAAGCTCACCCGACCAGTCCTTCGACACGTCAGTGCACACCAAGAAAGTCCAGGTCCATCCAATGGACCCAACCAAGACGACCCTCATCGCCAACAACTTGAGTCCCGCATAGGAACTTGCGCTCGTCGAATTCCTCCGTGAGTGTTGGGAAATCTCCGCCTGGTGTCCAGCGGACATGCGAGGAATTCCCAGGGAATTTGCCGAGCACTCACTCAACATGAATCCTGAAGCAAGGCCAGTCAAACAAACAATACGGCAATTATCTAAACCAAGAGCAAAAGCGGTCGGTATGGAAGTCAACGGACTCCTCGATGCTAATTTCATACGCGAGATCAAGGAAAGCACCTGGGTAGGAAACCCCATGCTCGTTCCTAAAAAAGACACGGATATCCTGCAGATGTGCATGGACTTCACCTCGCTGAACAAGCATTGCCCGAAGGACCATTTCCCGTTGCCTCGGATCGATCAGATAATTGACTCCACCGCGTGATGCGAGCGTCTCTGTTTCCTCGACGCCTACTCAGGCTATCATCAAATTCGAATGAAGGAGGAGGATCAGGAGAAAACGACGTTCATCACGCCCTTTGGTGTCTTCTGCTACACAACGATGCCCTTCGGGCTGAAAAATGCAGGAGCCACCTACCAACGGTGTATGCCGGCCTACCTCAAGAGCTAGCTTGGTCGCAACATCCAAGTCTACGTCGATGACATCGTCGTTAAAACCAAGGAGGAAGCCTCGTTACTCGATGATATCCGAGAGACCTTCGATAACCGCGACCGCTACCGGATCAAGCTGAATCCAAAAAATGTGCCTTTGGCGTACCATATGGGCAATTGCTCGGGTACCTCATATTCGCGAGAGGGATCAAGGCCAACCCAAAGAAAATAAAAGCCATACTGGCTATGGAGAAGCCGAAGAACGTAAAAGGCGTCCAGCAGCTGGCTGGGCGAATCGCGGCGCTCAGTCGATTCATTAGTCGGATGGGTGAAAATGCACTGCCTTTCTACCAACTTCTCCGCAAGGCTAACAAATTCTAGTGGACAAGCGAAGCACAAGAAGCTTTCGAAGACCTCAAGCATATACTGTCCACCTCGTGAAAATGAGCTACTATTGCTATACATATCCGCCACCAACCAGGTGGTTAGCACTATGCTCGTGGTGGAACGAGCCGAAGAAAATAAAGTCCACGGGGTACAATGCCCAGTCTACTACCTCGGCGAGGTGCTCACACCGACAAAGCAGCGGTACCCGCATTATCAGAAGCTGGCGTACGATGTCTTCATGACAGCCAGGCGACTGCGCCACTACTTCTAGGAGCATCCAATAATCATGGTGAACGACGCCCCGCTAGGGCACATACTCAATAACACCGACGCCACTAGACGAGTCGCGCTCTGGGGAATCGAACTGTCTCCACGATACATCACGTATGAGAAGCGAGATGCGATCAAGTCGCAAGTTCTCCCAGACTTCCTCATGCACTAGATGGAAAATCAGCTCCCCGATAGGCCAGATATGTCCTATATATGGACAATGCACTTCGATGGGTCCAAGCGCAAGGAGGGAGCTGGCGCAGGCGTCATCCTGACATCACCGCAAGGTGACAAGATGAGATATGTTTTGCGAATGCAGTTCACCGCCTCCAACAATGAAGCTGAATACGAAGCCTTACTCCACATGATGTGTATGGCAAAAGCCTGCGGCACAAAGCGACTTGTCATCTACAGCGACTCCAAACTTGTGGTCAATCAAACAATGAACGAGTGCGATGATCTGAGCAACAACATGATCGCCTACCATGACCTCTACGACGTACTCGAGGGAGACTTCGACGGCTGCGAGCTGTATCACGTTGGCCGCGAGAGCAACGAGAAAGCACACACACTCGCCAACATTGGCTCCACTTGTGCCCTAGTGCCACCCGGAGTATTTCTAGAGCGCATCTACGAGCGCTCCGTCAAGCCAAAAGCTCCATAGCACAAAACCAGCATGTCAAAGGACTCGGGGGCTACGCCACTGATGTCTACGCACTTCTATTCTTGTAGACAGTTGTTGGGCCTCCAAGTGCAGAGGTTTGTAGAACAGCAGCAAGTTTTCCCTTAAGTGGATCACCCAAGGTTTATCGAACTCAGGGAGGAAGTGGTCAAAGGTATCCCCTCTCAAGCAACCCTGCAATCAAGATACAAGAAGTCTCTTGTGTCCCCAACACACCCAATACACTTGTCAGGTGTATAGGTGCACTAGTTCAGCAAAGAGATAGTGAAATACGAGTGGTATGGATATAAGATAATGGTGCTAGCAAATAGCTTGATGGCGTGGAAGAGACTAAATGCAAACTGAAATAAAGATGGCAGCAAGCAAACATGTAACAGATCTAGTTGCAAACGGTGTTTCAATGCTTAGAAACAAGGCCTAGGGATCATAGTTTCACTAGTGAACACTCTCATATAAATATCTTCTCTTTATGATACTACTCTTAACTACTCTCCGGTTGGATACTCTAATCGATGGTAGGGCTATAATAGCACACCTCAAAGTTCATCTTTCCCATCTAGAAGTCCCCACACTGTCACCTTGAGCACTAGATGGTTCCAACAAACACCACAATTTCATAAAGACATCCAACTCCAAATATAACTCATAACAAGTATTTGTAATCTCTAGCCTAAGTGCCACCATGGTGTGCACGCTGTCACTTTCACACACATGGGGAGAGCAGAGATCTATTAAAGCACTTGAGTAGCAAGGTAGATCTATAGATTACAAGCTCATGATCTCAATAAGATCATGCATAGAGAGAGAGATGAACACATAGCTACCAGTAGAACCCTTAGCCTCGAGAGAGAACTACTCCCTCCTCATCATGGGAATCAGCAATGGTGATGGAGATGGTGGTGGAGATCGATGGAGATGGCTCAGGGCACTTCCCGTCTCCAGGTGCCAGAACAGAGACTTTCTGTCCCCCGAATCTCCCCTTCGGTTGCGGCGGCGCAGTGGAACTTTTCGTGGATTTCTGATTGATGATTTAGGGTTTTGGTATCGGGAGGCTCTTATAGGCGAAAGAGGCAAGGTCGGTGGCCAGCCAGGGGGCCCACACCATGCCCTGGCGCGGTCTGGGCTGGCCCGCGCCAAGGGGGGTGTGGCCACCCTGTGGCCCCTCTCCGACTCTCCTTCTAGCTCCGTGAGTCTTCCGGGAAAATAGTAACTTTGGCTTTTGTCCCGTCCAATTCCGAGAATATTCATTTTCTGACTTTCCTGGAACCAAAAACAGCAGAAAAGTAACCTGCATCGTGGCTCTTGTTAATAGGTTAGTCCAAGAAATCATATGAAAAGTACTCCAAAGTATGGACAAAACATAAGAAAGTAGATATAAAACTAGCATGGAACATCAAAAATTATAGATACATTAGCAACGTATCAGCCACCCAATGAGCCAATGGCACTCGATGACATGGAGCCGGATACAGGACTCAAAGGCCCCATGGAGGTCATGATGATTGAGCCATCCTGGACGCAACCATACATCACATACTTGCTCGGCAAAAGATTTCCAGATGACCCGACTGATGCGCATCATATAGCGTGACAATCTAAGGCATTCGCCCTTATCGATGGCAAATTGTACAAGCGCAACATCACAGGAGTCCTTCAATGATGCGTCTCCAATAGAGACGGAAGAGTCATCCTCCTTGACATACATGAGGGCACTTGTGGCCACCATGCTGGCACTCGCGCCCTTATCGCCAAAGCTCTGCGAGCTAGATTATACTAGCCAACAACAATGCGTGATGCTAAGGACATCATCCGGTGATGCAACGTCTGCCAACGATTCGCGGATAAACCGCATGCACCTGGCGCAGAACTCAGGCCAATACTTGTGGCCTGGCCCTTCGCGCAATGGGGACTCGACATGGTCAGCAAGCTCTAGAAATCTTCACCTGGCAGATACATCTACCTCCTAGTCGCAATCGACAAATTCACCAAGTGGATTGAGGCCATGCCAGAGACAAACCAATCAGGAGCCAGCGCTGTCAAATTCTTTGAGTCCATCGCCTTCCGCTTCGGGGTGCCACATAGCATCATCACGGACAATGGGACGAACTTCACTTCCAAGGAGTTCCAGGATTTCTGCGAAAACCTGGGAATCAACATTAGCTATGCCTCGGTGGCACATCCCCAGACCAATGGTCAAGTCGAAAAAACCAACGGCCTCGTCTACTACGGGATCAAGAAAAGGCTCCTCCAGCCACTCGAAAAAGCTGCCGGGTGCTGGCCCGAGGAGCTGCAATCGGTACTATGGAGCCTACGGACAACTCTAAACAACGCTCCAGGCTACACTCATTTCTTCATGGTACACGTTGCCAAGGCGGTACTACCCGCAGAGGTGCGCTAAAAGGCCCCACGGGTAGTAGCATATAGCGAGGCAGAATCAACCTTCGCACTCGAAGACTCCATCGACCTCCTCGTTGAGGCATGTGAGATTGCAGCGGAGAGATCCACGATCTACCAGGAGAACCTCCGCAATTACCACAGCAGAGGGCTACGCCCTAGATCCTTCATCGAAGGAGACCTGGTCCTGCGACTGAAGCAGCAAGGGCACCTCAAATTCGAGTCCCTTTGGGAAGGACCTTACGTGATTACCGAAGTAATCCCAGGTGGCGCCTACCACCTTAAAGACGTAGAAAGTGGAGTTGCATACTCCAACCCCGCGAACGTCGTGCAGCTCCGTCGTTTCTACCCCTAGATGTTTTTTACTTTACAAATAAGGCTATTCAGCCAGGCTACTAAGCCACACATTGTACCTCATGATATTCTGCGAATAAATAAAGCTAAGTTACCCAAACTTTGTGTCTCTATTTTACTTGCAATTACATTTCCCGGGGGCTACACCACCCTTTTAACCTTGTTAGACAAATAACACAGTATCCTGAGTAGCTGATGCATTATCAATCGAACCCTTGGCAAAATCAACCCAGCTGCAATGCACTTGACAGGTTGACAAGGTGCTGAGATGAATATACGTCAGGCTAACGAAAAGAAACGGTAGAGTATAAAAACACTCAAAAAATATACAAGCTAGTAAGCTCTTTACATATTAACGGGTATAAAAACACACCCGACACAATTCTATGAACTTAACAACACCTATGCATTTCATGTGTAGGACCATATTATCCTACTACTGCAAAAGGAGGACATTTGTCTGCTCCTCAAAGAAATCGACAATATCTTCAGTTGGCTGATCAACCGCCTGATAATGTGGCACCATGTTTCATGACATCCCTTCTGGCGGAGGCGGTGGCCTAGCAGCAACAACTGCGAAATCCATATCTGGCCGATGCAGGCGAACAAGCGCCAATGCATCCTTGGCACCCGCGACCAACTGCTGGTGCACGCACTCACGGACCGCGCTAATATCTTGAAACTTCGACAGCAAAGCTAGCAAGCTTGAAGGCACCACGTCCAGGGGAAACATCGCCTGAAAAATGTGCTTAAGGCACGACTACGCACTCTTCAAAAACTGCAGCACTCGAGATGCACGATCTTGCAGCATCACCAACGTGACTGCACGATTGTGATACACCTAGAAATATCCACTAGATTGCAGCTGCTCCTGGGTCAAGTCGTTCAGACGAATGGCAACTCGATCCCTCTCATCCAGCGGGTGACGAGCGCTAACAACTACAGGAAGCAGAGCAGAGCATAAGGACAAAGTGTTGCTACGAATGGCTAAACAAAAGGATAAGAAGTTAGAGAACTAACACTTAAAATGCTCATTCAATTGAGCAACTTCGTCCAAGAGGTAGTTCTCGCGCACATTGGCCTTCTCAGCCTTCGACTTCCACACGTCCGTGTTACCACAGATCATGGGCAACTCTCGCTCCAACTTCTTTATGCGATCACGAAGTCGCGCCAGCAGTGAAATCTCCTCCACTTTTGAATGTGGTTGCGCCATAGTTTCATCGGTGGGAGGAGAGTCAGGAGGACCACTCAAAGGACCCTATTACAGCCAAAGCAAGAGGCATATAAGACCAACCATCCATCAATAAAAGAGAGGAGTGTACTCAAATTCAACAAGTCTCAAAAGGGGAACCCCCACGAGGTACAATCCAACAGGAAAAGCTAAACTATTACAAAAGAAGATTAAGACAGCAGGCTACAGCTAGGCGTTGGCACTCAGGAGCTTCCTCGAGTCTGTGGCAGTCTCCGACGCCATGTTCTTCTCGACTACAGCCTTTGATGTCGTAGCTTTCGCCTTCTTCTACTGCCTCAACTCAACCGAATGCCTGGCGAGTGTATCAATGAGCCGAGGCCCATATTTACTGTGGCCAGTAGCAAAAGGAGCAAACACTACCTGCTGGCCATCCGAGGTGACCGACATCGCTGAGGAGATTTGGCTGGGGTTCAAATCCATGCTATGAGCCTGCGCCATCGCGAGACCCTTGGTAGCTCCAACTCCCTGTTGTGTGTTCTTGAAGTCCATAGGCACGCCTTCCACGAAGGATTCCACCAATGTAACACCCTCAGAATCGGCCCTATGCAAGTTTTAGCGAAACTCGCCAAACCCGCATAGAAACGATTCAAATGTGCCCACCAGGCACTTTCGTGCGGGTGGAAAGCGAAGTAATAACATTACACAACAGTCCTCGATGGGACCCACAGAACAGATATATACAACACGACTCTAGGAGTCAAGAATACAGATATATTATACAAAGATCCAAATCACCTTGAAAATGATGGCGCGTCCGACTACGGACAAGATGCAAATGGGGCTAAGAGCCCCAAGAATAACCAATGGCGCCCATAACCCTGCCTGTGCCAAGCCGAAGGGTAACCTCGCTAACGACGCCGATCTCAAAACCTGCTTAAACAAAAGGTGCCGAAAGGGCAAAGGAAAAGAGGAGCCAAGATCGAGGCCAAGACAGCGAGGCTAGAATTGCGGTCCTCGCCACATAGGTATGGTGGATCAAGCGGCAGCCATGCAATCAACACCCTATAGAGACTCGATACAACCGCGGCAATCAGAGAGGGGTAAGAAAGACCTATCCGAACCAGCCCGATACTAACACCAACAAACCCATCCTGCTTTCCCTCGAGACCAAACGAGGAAGTCAACCGAGGAACTCACACAGTTGGCAGTTTTACTTATTCAGTTATAGTTGCGGCACTTTACTAGTCAGGTTTAGATAATCATACTGATAAAGCAAGCAGTGGGTACTTTTAGTTAACCATTCCGTTATAGTGGCAACACTTACTAGTCAGATACAATTAGCATGAGATCACCCAAAACCCAGCAGTTGTTGGTACTTTTATTTAGCCATTCCGTTGTAGTGAGGCTGATTACTAGTCAAATCGGATACAAGTCAATTTATAACAAGAACTTTAGTTATAGTTGTCTATGATCAAGCATCGTGCTCCAAGTCGTCCATAACCGCATGACACGGCTTCTAAAAGATTAAACCTGCAGGGTGCACCAAAGTATCCACAACTTGACCCTTTTGCCGATCGTTAACATACACCCATCGGTATGTCGGCGGGGCCTAAGTCACGACGTTCCTGCACCCAAAGCAAGCACGTGGGGGCCACCCACCAAGTCGACACCAAGAACGAAGTCGGCCGGTCTCCGAGACGGATCGGGTTTGGGCAAACGGTCAGAACAACAGAAATCCCCAAACGGGATCCGACACCGCGAAACGTGGCCCGATCCTAAACAGTACAGCGTGCTCCTCACACAATCGTAAATAAAGCGGTAAACATGGCATAAGTACAGGATAGTAAATAAAACCTCAAACTAGTTTGTGGCCCCCAGTACAATACTTTGAAATCAGGTAATAATCAATGGGGGGCCCATATCTCCCAACCGTGGTTAGCGCTCGATCTCGAACAGGTGTCAAGAACTGGTCCTACGGGACACAAGTGGGCGGTCGGAAACCAAATCTTACCTATCACCCACCGGTGCCTCTGCTTAATTCAATTTTAGTTGTTAAACAGTAATTAAAGTGAACAGTAAGTAAACCATGATCATCTCCAACAATTAACTTGCGGCAATACTCCAACAACTGTGGTACTTGACGACACGCAACAGCACTTGAGCGAGCGACTACGACACGCAAGTCCAACTATCTACCAATCAACAGGTAATAGGATGTGTCCAAGGCAATATAAGGTCATAGGGATATCACGGGTACGGAAACTAGAGCACCGCAACACAGATAGCAATAGATCAACAGGAGGAAATAAAGACTCTAAAAGTAAGATAGGTAGAAAGGGGGAGATGCTCGCCTGAAAACATTGACGACGGTTCATCCGAAGATCGGGGCGAAGCTCACATCAACTCAACGGCCTTATCCGCGAAGAAGCAAAACACTAGAATAAACACCGGATGCAATATTTAATACTACGGCAAAAGATCGGGCATGATGCATGTATGATGTATGACATGGCAAGGGCGCAATGCAATTAGGCAATGTTAAGCGAAACCGGGGTCCCGACAATTAAGTAACGGTTCAAGTTATTTAGAAACCCCTGCAATTTAAATGTTGTTTAACATGGCAAAATAAGTTACCGGTTCGCTACACAATTTAAATGAGGCCGATATGAGACTAGATTTGCCCGCATATGGGCCCCATATTTAATTAGAGGTGAATCGGCCTAAGGCCCCCAAACCACACAACAATATGCATGCAAGTATGCTCATTTAAGATGCAACAATTTGATATTATATTTATAAAATAGGGCTCGAGAAAAGGGGTCACACATTAGGGTTCGGCAGATCTTGGGGTTCCGGGGTTCGGGGTCGGTCTCAGGGTCCGGATCTGGGGTTCGGTCTCGGCGGGATTGTTCTCGGATAACAGAGTAGATCTTGGCGTTCCGCGAAGAAGGACTTGGTTCGTTGTCGGGGCGCATCGGATTTGTCCTGGTCGGTGTCGTTCTTATCATCGCGAAGGTCTTGCCGGGTCCGCGCTTCGGATTCCGTGAGGCGATCTTGACGCTCCGTGCCCGTGAAGTAGAACTTGTCATCCGGCGGTAGATCTTGTCGACGCGTCGAAGAACTCGGGTTCGGGTGTCGGTGGACTACTTGATGTTCCCCTTAGACGATCTTCGGTTTCCGTGAAGGAGTTCTTGTAGTACCGGAAATCCTCGGGGTCGATCATCGGATCCGGCGACGGGCTTCGCGGCACTTGTTATAGGGTCTGCCTTGTATCTCCGTGCACGGGGTCTCGGTCGAAGAGCTTGGCGCGCCTGGTTCGGGTCTCGGTTTCTAAGGCGAAGAGCTACGCGTTCCATGAAGAAGTTCATGTCGATGGTAGATCCTGGCATTGCGTACATGGCCGGGGTCGACGAGAATATCGGAGTACATGCATCGCCACGGTCTCACTTCGGATCTTGGGGCAGCTGGCCATCAGACGTGCGCACACGCGGGCGGAGGTCGGCGGGACCGGTGAGCAGCACCGCAGAACGGGGACGGGCCGAGGATGTGGGGCCACTACTGCGCGTGGGGTCGCTGTCGGCCGGGGAGGCGACGTCGGACAGCCTCGGCGAGGGCGGCGGGGTGCGAGGCCGCAGGGCGGCGCGGCTAGCTGGACGGAGGAGGCGCGGGCGAGGCTCGAAGGCGGCGGCGCAGGGGCGGCAGACCGCGGCTCGGGGCGAGGCGCGGCGGGGCCGGCGGCGAGGTCGGCGACGCACGGGGAAGGCCGGCGTCGGGAGCGGACGGTGGAGCCGGTGCGGGGGCGCGGAGCGGCGGGCGGCGCGATGCAGATGGGTGGCGGGGTAGCGGCCGGCGAAGGCGGCGCGGGACCGGAGCGGTGAAGCCGGCGAGGCAGAGGGTGGCCGGGGGAACTCCGCGAGGCGGCGGCGCGCGGGTCCCAGAGCGGCGGCCTGCTGGTCGGCGGCGACGGGCAGAACACGCAGGGAGGGGAGGGGGCGGGCCGGCGGAGCGGGGGTGGGGGCGAGCGGGGTTGCAGGGGAAGTGGGGACGGGCGTGGGACCGGGGACAGCGACAGATGGGGAGGTGGGGACGCGGTGTGGGCGGGGTGTGTGGCTGGCGTGCGTGTGCGTGTGGTGGTGGGACCCAAGGTCGTGGAGGGGGGGCTGGGAGGTGAGGTGGCTGGGTGAGGGAGAGGGAGAGAGAGAGAGGTGACGGGGCAGGGTCTGATTGGCTAGGGGAAAGGTGAGGGTGAGGTGGCGAGAGCCGATTGGAGGGAGTGAGGTGGAGGAGGGGTGGTTAGAATAGGACCGGGTAGACTAGGGATTTTGGGGTGGGCCGATTTAATTTCTGGGGTGGTCGTTCGGGTCGATTCGGCCTGTTCGACTGCCCCACTAAAAAATACTCTGATATTTTATTTGTTTTAAACACGGCTTCTACAACCCAATAGCAGACAAACAAAATATCCGGAGATCCGGGGTTTTGCGTTTGAATTAAGACGGGGCGTTTAGAAAACAAAAACGGGTTTTTCCACAAATAGTTTTATACAAGCAAATGCACGATGATGACGATGCTCAAATGCAATGTGGCATGATGACATGAGCATGCGGTCATGATGATGCAATGCACAAAAACAACGCGATTTTCTAGTAGTGGAATTGCGGGATGCCACAACCAAGCCATCAAGATTCTTGATTATCTTGGCCTTGGGGAGTATCTCCTCTCGAAGAAGGCCCAACATGCTCTTGGCCCTCTCTAGTGTGTCCTTGACAGAGACGTTGTGGTTTTCGACTACAGTCACGGCGCCGGCCAAGGCATCCACGCGGGTAAAAGCTTGGGCGTCAAAGTCTACGCCAGTGTGATCTGCAAAATATACATATGAGCACAATAGCATGAAAGCAACATGCATGGCAAATGCAAGTGAAACAATATCATACCTGAAAGCACTTTTATGACAGACAAGAGCTGTTCTACGAACACCTTATCCCTCTCAGTGGTGGAAGAGCGCAAATCTTCCTCACGCTTTTTCGACTCCTCAGGAGCGTCGAGTGCCTCGTTGTGTTTCTTCTCTGCTATGGCAAGTCCCTTCTCGAGGGAGTAGACGCGATGAAGAAGATCATTATGCTCACCTACAATGGTAAAAATTGAGCCTACCAACCTCTATGCAAACAGAACAGAGATAAAAGTATAAAACTAACCTTGGAAGGCATGGTGGCGGGTTTCCAGCAAAGCATGCTGTCGACCCAAGGAAATGATCTGCTCGGCGAGGCGAGTAGAATCTTTCATGATAGGCTACAAGAAAAGAGAAGCAGTGTGAGCATTAACAAAAAATTCGACTGCCAACGGCACGAAGAAAACTCACGTGTTCCTCAAAGGACTCCGAAGATTCCTTCAGAATCGACATTCAGGCAACAACTTGATGCTCCCCAGCATGGGTAGAGCTCGAAGAGTTGGCACCAGAGTCGGCCGCCACCGAAGGAGAAGGAGATGGTGCCGCCACCTCCTTGTCTTTGGAGTCTATGACTCTAGACTCCTTGACAAATTGACAGTCGTCAGAAGATGACGACGCTGTTTGACTACAAAAATACCTAGAACTACTTTAGAAGGATAGATTTTGAGAAGGCAGGACGAACTCGCAAAAAACATACACACATGCCTGTTAAACTTGTCGAGGTCAAAGGAATCATCAAACGACTCCTTTGGCAACCTCAACTTCTTTCGCGAAGGAGGAGCCACGGCGCACACGGGCACGGTAGGGATTAGCTCCTCTGCTACAGCAGGAGGACCCTCCATCGTCATCAGTGAAGAGGCATCTGAGTCCTTGTTTCGGGAGCGCTTGCGAGTCCCGTGCCTGCTAGACTTGGGGGCTTCACATTCCTCCTCCACGGGAATGGTAGAGCCCGACTCATCCTATTCTTCGGCCTCGCGAGGAATCACTCCCTCGTGCTAAGGAGGCAAGTTGGCGGCCACCTTCTAGTCCTGAAACCATAACCAAGCATTAGTATAAGTTACAATGAGCAAGTAATCGAAAAATAAGAATAACTTTTAAAGGAAATCCACCTTAGGCGGAGGATGGCTTGCAGAGAAGGGAGGCACGACTGAGTCACCCGGGAGATCCTCCTTGGCAGTGTACTTGGTCAGTAGTCAAAACCTTCTGTCTACTTCGCCAGAAGAAATGCTCTCTACGAAGATGCGAGTGACATCACCAGTACCAATCCAGCGGCACATCGGATTCACCCTGGCCTGCAGAGGCTGTACTCGGCGACGCATCCAAGTGTGAATGAGATTAGCGCCGCCTACTTCTTTGCTTATACGGCATTCGAGGTCGCAGACACGCTGATACAGAGTCTCTGTTTCCTCGACTTCATCGGGCATCACAACGTTCTTCCACGACCTCCTCCTCTTGCAGGCCGCCACCGGATCAAAAGGGTGCGAGTGCGTAGTGGTCTCCATTGACCTTCTGGTCACGGATGTAGAACCACTTCTCCCTCCATCCTTGGACAGACGCAGTGAGATTAATGAAGAAATAGGTGACATTGGAGTCAACGTGGATCCCTCAGTCTCCTATATCATAGACTACTGAACCCGAACCCAACTAACATTTAAGCTTGAAGAGGCCAAAGTGTGGCTCGATTCCGAGCTAGCACTCACAAAGGGTAATGAAGCAGGCGACATGGAGAATAGAATTCGGGGTTAGCTGGTGCAGCTGGAACCCGTAGAAACAAAGCAACCCCCTCACAAAGGGTGAAGGGGGAGAGAAAGACCACGAATGATGAAAGCAAGGAACATCACACGAAACCCCACAGGAGGACTGGAGATTACCTTGTCGTCGGGGATGCGGCAGTCATCTTCCACAGCAGGAAGCGTCCCATCCTGACGCTGGGTGAAGATCTCCGATGGTTTGATGGAGGATGTGCGCCACGACCCATTCGTGACGCGGGTTCCGAGGCCCTTCTTCTTCCCAGCTCCAGCGGCAACGCTGGTTCTCGTAGTGGCGGCGCCTTTCTTCTTGGCCGCAACAGTAGCCGCTACAGATCCAGCGGCGGAGGTTCCCTTCTTCTTGCCCATCTGGCGCTGGCAGTGCGAGCGCAGGAAGTAGCTCAAGAAAGTGCGAAGTTGGTTCAGCGCCACAAAGAATGGAGCAGAAGGAGGCAGCAATGGAGGCTGTGCGCAAGGAGGAAGAAGAGATGTGGAGGAATTACCGCATGGCGGACCTCTACTTAACCTCATCGATGATGCCATCCAGAATGAAATCAACTAGACGTGTGGCACAAATCAGTGTTGACGCGTGGCAAGGGTAAACCACGAACCGTCGCTCTAGTCTGTCCATTACGCACGAGAATAGAGGAGACATGTTAAAACAGAGATTACACATGCCTGGTCAAGTCCAAGTCAGAAAATGTGACCCATTACTCGTCACGTCCCGTCAAAACCACTCACACAAGTAATTGAGGTCATCTTATCATCAACACTGACGTCATTAACTCCAGCAGGAGCACGTTTTGACTACTCTAGTCCTTACTCGAGTCTTCAACTCTACCAAGCACTCAGGGGCTACTCCTAACAGGAGCGCTGGCCATGCACCCGAGGAACTTTCTAAGACATCCAAGCATTATGACAATGTATTTCCTCTAAAAAACCCTTCACTCGAATCAACGATTCGACTGTGGACTCCGAGTTACTCCCATAGGGAGCACTGAAAGCACATTCGACTAAAACAAGCAAAAGGCGACCGTAGTCACAAAATACTCCCCACTTGAGTCTACGACTCGAATAGGCACTCGGGGGCTACTCCCATAGGGAGCACTGGTCATGTACCCTATGAATTTTTCTTACACATAACTACGTGTTGACTACGTCCACACTCGAAAGCATTGGCGACTCCGCCTCATATCTTCCCTGCAAAGAGATTACGTCTCCTAGGCCACCCAAATCATTTCCGTGATGATAAAATGCAGATGTCGCGTCTACGACGTGAAGATAAGACCTAAATAAGGCCTGATAATGCACCTACTATGCTCTACCAGAAACAATCCGTGCCTGCAGGTACGATGAAATAAGCCTTGATGGATGCATCGAGTGCTCACACTTATACACTGGGATTCGAACTCTATAAGACCTCCGCGGCCTGAGTCGAATTACGCCAGCACTTTTCCGAATTCGAGTCTAGGGACTCGAATTTGAGTAGATTGCGTTATTTTGCCCTAAGGCAGTTAACTGATCCCGATACATCGGATGAATTAGGCACGTATATCAACAATTCCTATGATATAAATTAAACCACTCGAAAACATGCTCTGGTGTACACTCGAAGGACTTCATTAGTCTCCGCTCGAATCTGCGATTCAACCGGACAATCGGGAGCTACTGACGTGGGCATGCCTTACAGGTACTCAAGCTTAGAATATACAGTCCAATCTGGCAGAATTCCACGGTGTTACCAAGGCCCAATCAAAGATTCGGGTGACCGAAGGAGACGCCGACTACTTACGACACACGGCAAGATCAAAGATAGAAAGTTTAAAGGGAAAAACCCTAACTTGTAACCTACTCGACCTGCTATCTCGAGACCTAGCCTATCTATATAAAGGCTAGGAGGGGGCGGCGTGGAGGACAATCACAACCCTAGTTTCCACAACCTCGCCAGATTGCATCTGTGCACCCCTGTAACTTTCGACTCCCTCGATAATTCCAAGAGGAGACAAGCAGGAGTAGGGTCCTCTATGCGGCCTGAACCTGGGTAAACCTTTTGACCCTCTGTGCTTGTTTTGCAGCTGATTGATGCCTCCAGCGCTCCCTCCTTCTCCAAAACACAATTCCATAACAATGGGCATTGATGAGTTTAACCCTCGTCACTTGGTGTTTATACCTTTACACATGCTACTGAGTTTTCGTCTGATTCTCACAATCAGGACACAAAGCAGTTATAGCATAAAGAATAAACTACAATTATGAATAAGGGAATAGCAACAAATATTTATTTGCCTATAGGACATATTCCCAACAACAATAGATCTAGCATGAGAGGGGGTAAAAACACCTAGACATGCCAAACGCCGGCTGGATGCAACCACAACCAGTGGGATTCTTATTCGATGGCACCTCACAGGGAACCTAGTACCTGGCTTGACTAGATCTAGACAAAAAGGAGGAGAGGAAAAAGGATCCTTCGGGCCTTGAGATGATGGATGCGCTCTCTATAGGAAGCAAGAAACACCTAGGTCACCTCGAGCACTGTTGCTTCCTGATGTGGGGAGAGAGTGGTGAGGGAGTGAAAGGTAGGATTTTCTTTGAGGGTTACACGAGATTTATATGGAGGTGTTTTCACACATTGAAAACAAGCTGTAATGCACAACCATTTGCTTAGACTATTGTTAGGAAAGGAGCTTTGACATATAACCGTTGGCAAGATATTGGTTACGGAGGAAAAAGATTCTCTATGGCCTATAACACGTGGCCTGTATCGGACATACCTCGTCGGCCATGCACAATTTCGTTTATCTATGGATTGTAACGCTGGCGTTTTCGATGGGGAATGTCCTGTGGGCCGCTCTATAGTAGTGTGGAGCACGCATGTAGGGAGTGCACAGGAAGAGCGTAGGGAGGCGAGGTGCGCAAGAGCTTGTGTCGTGGTGGCTCGAGAACATAGTCGTGTGATGAATGCAAATATGATGCATATTTAAGCATATAGATTATTCATATTGTCACTCATATCATGATATATCTAGCTACAACTATGTCTGTTATGCATGATTACTAGTTCTCATTCATTTTCATATGAGTGTTGCACAACTATTAGTTTTTATTACTTTTCCTTGTCTCTGACTTGTGTGTAGGTGTTGTGATTGATTATGGATAAAGCAAGGAAAGAAGATCCAAGAGGATGCAATATGCAGGAGCTGCAGGCACCAGACTTGGCCATTTGAGGGGTGGAAAAGTGATATTATTCCATCATCTCAAAATCAAGATCTAAGACCATGGTGTTGTATATCTCGTCCATATGAATCCAACGAACATTTCTGAACACATTTCTTCACAAAATCCATCCTTGTTTGTTCCTAGACCTTCCTTAGGTCATAGGTAACATGGGAGGGGCTATGTGTAACATCCTCGAATCGGTCATATGCAAGTTTTAGCGATTCCCGCCAAACCCGCATAGAAATGATTCAAAGATGCCCACCAGGCACTTGCGTGCGGGTGGAAAACGAAGTAATATCATTACGAAATAGTCCATGATGGAACCCACAGAACATATATACACAACAACGACTCCACGAGTCAAGAATACAAATATACAATACAAATATCCAAATCACCTTAAAAACGATACAACATACGAGTACGGATAAGAAGCAAATTGGGCTAAGAGCCCTGAAGAATAACCAATGGCATCCATAACCCTGCCCAGGCCAAGCCAGAAGGATAACCCTGCTAGCGACACTGAACTTATACAAGTCAAAGCAAAAGGGGTGCCAACAAAGGGCAAAGGAAAAAGTGAGCGGTCAGTACTAAGGCCAGTACACGGCGAGTCTAGAATTCGGCGGCTCTCGCTTACATAGGTATGGTGGACCGAAGCGAAAGCAAAGCATGCACTACACAACCTATAGAGTCTCGATACAACTGTCGACTGTTAGAGAGGGATAACAAAGACCTATACAGAACCAACCTGATACTAACACCAAACATACCCATCCTGGTATTTCCCCCCTCGATGCCAAAGAAGGAGGTCCTTCCGAGGAAACTCACACAGTTGGCAATTTTATTCATTCATTCCATGGTGGGTATCCAACTCTACTAGTCATATTAGATCCAAGTCAAATTATAACAGTAATTCTTTAGTTATAGTTGTCTATGATCGAGAAACCGTTCTCCAAGTTTTCCATAACCACGGACACGGCTTTTCAAAAAGATTTAACCCTGCAGGGGTGCACCAAAGTTTCCACACACACTTCCACCCTTTTTGCTAGATCAATTAACATACACCCATCGGTATGTTGGCAGGGCTTCGGACATGACGCTTTCTCAGATCCAAAGCAAGCACATGGGGGTTACCCCACTAAGCTACACATAACGAAGTCAGCCGATCTCTAAAGATGGACCCAGAGGTTGCAAGGTCGGCCAAGAGATCAGAGGCCATAGGTATAATCCTCAACATAACAACCCACATCCTAAACAGTGCAGTAGTAAACTATCATCGAGCAACAAATAATAAAGCTTTGTTAATGAGTTGGAACTCGTGGATGATGTAGTCGTACACTTGCCGATCTTAAGATCGTGATGAAGTCCAGCAGGTCCAGCTCCAGCACGTCCTTTAGATCCAGCTCCAGCAAGTCCAGCACCACCAAGTCCAGCACCATAAAGCAGCGGTGCATTCGTGATCACACACACGTCTGGTACCCCGACAACCTCCGTCCCTCGCTCCAGCAAAGCAGCGGAAGCAGCAACTCCTTTCCAGATAAAGCCACCGGGAACATGTATCTCGCTAATCCGAGACCATGGGGAATAATACTAGAGAGGGAGAGAGATCCTTCACGAGGAGGTGTGAGGAAGAAGGAGTGAGAGGGGGGCCTTTTATAGGAGGAGGGGAGGGTGTCCCTTCACCTCCCCCATTCATGTGGTGGTAACCCCCTCCACATTCAAATGCCTCTTCACATTCTCTTTTAAAGTCTCCACTTTAAATGCATTAAATTTCTCCAAATTTAATGTTCTCTCATGTAATAAAACTCTTTTATTAATTTTATTCAGAATTTTGTTATTACTTTAATTAACAAACATTCACATAAAACCCCCTGCAACATTTCAATATTACATGCAGAACCAATTTCAGCAATTTCACCCAAAACAGTTTCGGTGTCTATTGAAATAATTCCAGCGCTTTCTTAAATCTTTATCTAAAACATATTTGCTCCAAATGGTGTCGGTATCCCTTAAGTGTGTCACCCTACGGTTCGCGAATAATGCAGACATGATCGAGACCCCTCTCCGATCAATAATCAGCAATGGACTCGAGATCCGTGATCGACTCCCACATATTCAACGATGACTCTTGTGATCGTGTGAACCTTTAACGTCGTAACTAAATCCCTTTGTCTCGCGATATATTACATGTCCGAGATTCGATCATTGGCATCCAAATACCTAGTTTGATCTCATTACCGACATGCACTCTTTTCTCGTTCCCGTGATATAACATTCTAGTGATCACATCACTTGCTTGCAAGATATTTCAATGTGATATCACCGAGAGGGTTGATGACCCACAAGTATAGGGGGTGTATCGCAGTATTTTCTATAAGTAAGAGTGTCGAACCCAACGAGGAGCAGAAGGTGCTGGCTAGTGGTATGGATCAGGAATTCTCTACAAATACTTAGCAAACGGATTTTTAGGGGGTTTCGATAAAGCAAGTAAATAAAGTACGAGTAAATAAAAGACAGTAAGAATGAATGCAGCAAGTGGCCCAATCATTTATGCAGCAAAGGACAAGCTGGTTGTATTTCTATAGATGACCAAACGTTCTCGAGGACACATGGGAAGACTGTCAAGTGCTTTCGCTTCATATAGTCGATTAATCTTCTTTAGCTTGCTAAGTGTTGTGTGGGTGAACCTGTGCTAATGTACTGCCCCATCCAAGACTAATACATACTTGTGATTATACCCCTTGCAAACATCCGTAAGTACAAGAAAGTAATTAAGGTAGAAACCTAACCATAGCTTTAAACTCTAAGACCCTTACGTCCCTTGTGCAATGGTTTCCTAACGAGGGTTCAGGTTTCACATCGCAACCCCTACAATTAGTAGCCAAATACACAATGCATTCCCCTAGGCCCATATAGGTGAAGTGTCATGTAGTCGATGTTCACATGACACCACTAGAAGAAGTACACCACAACTTAAATAACAATCTATTGAATCTTTCTCAACATAACTCCACTACTAACAACAAGACTTCTCCCATGTCCTCAAGAACAAAATGAACTACTCACAAGACATCATATGGATCATGATCAGAGATGGAATAATGATGTATAACAATCTGAACATAAACAATAATTCAATGGTTCACTCAATAGCATCAACTACAAAGAGTAATCAACACCAGGAAAGTTTCCCCTATGAACTAATGCAAGATTCAACTCAATTGTTACAGCAATATGGAGATGGTGCTGATGGTGATGATGGTGGTGATGATGATGATGATCCCGATGAAGTCCAGCTTGATGGTGGTGTTGATGGCGACGATCTCCCCTCTCCGGGAAGGAATTCCCTAGGCAGAAATCTGTCTGCCGGAGAGATCTTTCTCTCTCGGTGTTTTCCGCCCCGCAAAGGCGGTGGAATCTTTCTGTGGTTGCTCCCTGAGTCTTAGGGTTTCGTGGGGATGATATACGCCAGAGGAGAGAGGCTGGAGTGGGCCAGGGCGGCCACACCACTCCTAGGCGCGGCCTAGGCCTGCCTGTGCCATGGGGTGGTGTGGGCCCCCTGTGGCCCACCTCCACTTCATCTTCTCGCATCCTTAGTCTTCTAGAAAAATAGGATTTTCCGTATATTTTCTCGGATTTTCTGATCTTCACGAATTTTGCCTCCAAACAACACCTTTTGCATCAGAATCCTGACTGCAGCGGTCCATGCTCCAAAATTCATCAACCATGCAAAAATAGATGAAATAACATAAGTATCACCTCTCAATACGAAATATATAAATGAATAGTAGTGAATTAAGACATAGAATAGTGATGCAAAATGGACGTATCAAGGGCCTAGAGTATATCTATCCGTCATCAGGGTGGACAAATCCCACTCTTGATTCATGAGCCTCAACATAACACCTTCGTAGCATTGAACCCACCTTTATAGTCACCCTGTTACAGTGTGACGTTTGATGTTATCAAGATACTATTCCGGTGTTAGCAATTAACATGATCTCATGGTCTAAGGACTAAGATTACTTTGTATGATGTTATAGCAATATAAACATAATGACTCTGATCGTAATGCTATACTTCGGATGAATGTTCATCACATCATTCCACCAATATTGTGACCTCGTTATTAACAACATCCAATGTCCATGATCAGGAAACCTTGATCATCTTATTAATCAACAAGCTAGTTTATATGAGAGGCAGTACTAGGAACTTTGTATTTTGTTTATTAAACACACATTTATAAACGTTTCCAATTAATACAATTATAGCATGCAAAATAAACATTTATCATAAACATGGAATAAGATAATAACCGCTTTATTATTGCCTCTCGGGCATATTCCCTTCAGTCTCCCACTTGCACTAGAGTCAATAATCTAGTTTGTAAACTTGTATATACAACACCTAGGTGTTGAATATACGCATTTGCTAGTGGTTAACATAATCTCTGGATCTGGCACTTTCAGGTCCGTGTGTATTTGCATGTCTTTGCGTCTCTATGCATCACTCATTCTCAAATGAGATGGCATTGTATAAATTTGGTCCATTGGTGAGACCTTTAGTTTGTTCGGGTTAAAATATGTTGATATTATTTTCATACACTATATCTTCATAGTATTAGACCACTTTGAACCACACCTAGTTTGATAACAAACTACTTAACACAAATGCCCTCCTTTGCTGCTACTATAGCAGTTATATACTTAGCCTTTTGTTATAGTATCTGTGATAATGTATCAACTTTGGAACTCATCCAAATCCATCATGGAACATCCTTTCCATTACATTGTGCCACCCATAGTCTAAATTGAGATAAATTTAATTTGTATCTTGTGACAAAACTAGTATCAGTGTAACACTTTACAATGAACTACTTTTAACTATTTGCCACTTCTACATGATATAATTTTAGTTCTTCCAAAGCTCATAAGAATATCTTTACTATCGTCCAATGATCATCTTATGAACCATTCTGGTATGTGCTCATAACATTTAGAGCATAGAACATATCTGGATATATACATATCACGGTATAATCGATCAAAATCCTCTTGTGATTTTACCCACCAAGTGTTGAAACACTTGAATCTTGATACAATCCTTTCCATGCAGCAAGAACCTTTCTTGTTGTTTCCATATTGAACCCTTTCAATATATCATATATGTCCGTCTGGCATAACCATATTAGCGCCTCAATCTATCCATATAGACATTGATGCCAAATATTCTGGTTTTGCCCAAGTCTTTCATTGAAATCCTATTTTAATGAAATTCTTAACTTGTGTCAATAAAATATACATCATTTCCAATCAACAATATGTACTCTGCATAATGTATTGGAAATTTGTCTCAGCGCTCCCACTTAATTTCTTGCAAATGCAAGCATCTTCATTATCTCCTATGAAATTAAACTCCTTTAACATTTTCATCATGGTGAAGATTCCAACTCCGCTATGCTCACTTCAACTATTAAAGTTTGCATGCCCTTTTAGCATCCTTTGAATTAACAAAACCCTTCGGACCGTGTCTTATACACGTCCTAGGTAACCATTCTATTAGAAGAACATCGTTTTGTTTGTTCAACTACCATACATCAAATTATATGTAGTGGTTGCTACATTAATCCGTCAAGACTAAATATCGCTATGAAAGATCAAATCTTGTCATAGTCAACTCCTTGAACATTGTCATAAACTTCTTTCCGACATGTCAACTATTTCATAGATGTTAAACATCCATGTCTATTTCTTTATAGATCCAAAGAAAACCGATAGGCTTTACGCCTTTCCGGAGGGTCTTCCAAGTTCAGAAACTTGATTTTTCGTGTATGGATACTATCATGGATTCTATGACTTCTAGTCATTTTATGGAGTCAGGGCCCATCATCGCTTCTTTGCATGTAGTCGGTTCATCATTGTCAAAACAATAACGACTTGCTTATCAAATCACACTATTTGATTCTTACCGACCCACACGGTTCAATAGGAACTCTAATCTCCGAGATCACACCCTTTGTAATCACGGGAGCCATGAGCATTGTAGCCGCCACCAGGACACTTTCTGGTGCTGCGCTACTTAGCACATATAGCTAAGGCTCAACAACATTATCAAAGTTCTATTGTCCTCCCACTTAACTTTTCACGAAAAATTCCTTCTCAAGAAACTTGACGTTCCAAGTAACAAACTCTTTTGTCCTCGGTGTTATGGAGAAATTCCCAACAAATTCTTTGGGATAACCTACAAAGACGTGCTTATCCGACTTTGGTTGTAAACATTTTACTTATGCATAGCATACCAAAATTTAAGAAAAGACAATTCGGGTTTTATCCCAAACCATAACTTATATGGTGTCATTTCAACGGATCACGATGGTGCTCTTTTCAGTGTAAAAGCGGTAGTCTCTAAAGCTTCAATCCTTAAAACATAATGGCAGTTTTACAAATGACACCTTTGATCTTACCATGTCAAACATGGTTTGATTTCATCTCTCGAATATGCCATACTCCTATGGTTTATCGGGAAACACAAATCATGGAACAATTCCTCAAATCTTAGGTGTTTTTGCTAAACATGTAACTCAAATATCTTCCTTTATGATCGAATCATAAACTCTTTATTTTCTTGTTACAATGATTTTCCACTTCATCTTGAAAGTCTTTGAACAATTTTCAAATGTTTCATACTTCTTCCTTATTATGTAAATATATAGATATATTCACTTAAATTTCTGGAGAAAGTATATGAAGCAAAAAGATCCATCGCATATGGCTACATATAATGGACTATATACATCAATATGTATAATATCCAATAAGTTAGTCATCCGTTCCTCTTTGGCCTATGGACGGAGTTTCAATTATCTCGAGGAAAGTTTCACAAGCGTCAATTGATCAAAACCAAAGACTCTAAAAATCCATCAACATGGAGTTTCTTCATGTTTTCTTTCCAATATAATTTAAACAGCGATGTCACTTCATAAGTGATCTTTCAATCATTTGTATTGCGACATTTTAGCAATAGTGTTTATGGATGTGATTTCTCCCACTAGACTTGTAAAAGTTCATCCATCCTTTATGGAATACGGTAATTATTTGAACAACTATTGTTCTCATAATACCGGAACAAAATAACAATTATTAAAACAAATCTTGAAGGCTAGGTTTGACGACAATGAAAAGCACAATAACACTTTATTTGTTTTCGATGAACATCATCACTTATTCTCTTGATAGTTACTTAGGCCATTGCAGTTCATGAATTGCGTTGTCCTGTATGACACTTCATACCAACCAATTCGGTATCCAATACCTAAGAACCACATTGTTTAACAAGCAAGGAATACAATCATAACATGTATATCTTCTATATACCTAAGCTGGACATTTCCAACTTTTCTTTTCTGCCAAATATTTTATAGATTCTCTTTCAGCAATTCCTTTTCCTTTTAAAAGAATCATCAATAGTGGTGTCATTCACATGACACATAGTACAAAGCGTATATAGTCAAATACTAATACCTTTGGACTTGCACTTTGAAGTGGATCACCATCATCAAATGTTTGGTGTTCTTTCAAAAATCCATTCTTTAGTAATCTATTAGTGTAGTAAACATTTTACTTACATCTTCTATTCATCCTTATCATGACAACTTTCATGATCAAGCTACTATAACCTATAAGGAAGAATCACGAGTATAATATCAGTTCCCAAAACCTTTTTGGTAGATTAGGACGCATAGCGTCTCCAACCTTCACAAATTCTCATACAATATGAGAACATGTATTTTGCTAAATTATACTCTATCATAATGCAACCAAAAACATTGTTTCAGATATCACAATATCTTCCACACATGATGGTTTCTGAAACAATTATTTCAGCTCCTAGATAACCTCGATATTAAAACAACTTTTGAATATCAAGAATCATGGAGGCAAACATGATACTTTAGATACTAACATTGGAATTCTTACTCTTGATTTAATACTACTTATTAAACTTCATGGAGTAAATAGAGTTTGCTGAAAGTTTGCAATAGGACTTCTAAACTTTAAATTGACATTCAAAACAATACGATACCAGTTCGTAAAGTAAATATCTAGAATTCTATAGTTCTATTATCTCAATTAAAACTAAGCATAAGGTAGTGAACAGACGCCAATGAATACAACAAATTATGCAAATTCACTTCGATTTATTTTATGACAAATTGAGTTCGACTAATCCAAATTAGAAATGAACTTCCACTCAAAAACGACATCCCTCGTGCCTTTTTGGTGATTACATGAACCAAATCCACTACACCAAGTCTGATCATCACGTGAGTCGGTGTAGATTCAAAGGCGAGCATCAATATGGGCATCACATCAACTATATGACTCATGTTTAACCTTTCGGTCCGTGTTTCGAGGCCATGTCTGTACATGCTAGGCTCGCCAAGTAAGAACCTTAGTATTCGCGTGTGTAAAACTGTCTTACACCCGTTATATGAAAGTGTAGAGTCGAGTACACATGATCATCACGTGATGTCTCGAAACACGATCCATACAATGGTGCATACTTAAGGAAGAACACATTTTTATCTTGATATTTAAATGAGGGATCATCTTATAATGTTACTAAGACGCCAAACAAGCAATATAAGATGCGAACATCATATGTGTAAAGTGGAATGATATGGTCCATGCATTTGATCACTATCATATGCATCGTGGTATGATCTCTATCATTCTTTTGTGTGTAAGGTCAAGGTCTATGGAACTTACACGTTAGGTGTGTTGTAAGAGTATCAACTATACATCAACTTACCACATTACCATATCATGACACTAGCCCAGCAACGATCTAAACTAGACGCCTCTAATTTATCAATTGCAAGTTTTTACATGGCTTAGGGCTTTCGAAGATAGAACCGGTCTTACCTACAAACATGGAACCACAACGATGATAACTAAGTTATTAGCAACTCGTTGTAAATCAGATATTGACTATAGTAGGAGAGACAGACACCCGCCAGCCACTTATGCAAAACTAGTTGCATGTCAGTCGTGGAGCCGGTCTCATGGGCGATGACATGTAAGGTTGGTCCGGGCCGCTTCATCCCACTATGCCACCAATATCCAAAGTACATATAAGAAGCAATAACATGATCATCACCGCCCACATACTCTTATGTGTTCTACCCGTGCAAAGCACCTACGCATAGATCAGGCTCTGATACCACTATGTGGTTTGCAGCATAGAAAACAATTTTTTTCTACGATGGGAACTATACGCCAAGATCTATCTACTAGATACAAGCAACGGGTGGATATACATCCATAGAGAACTTACCCTCGAAGAGAACAAAGCTTTGTTAACGAGTTGGAACTCGTGGATGATGTAGTCGTACACTTGCCGATCTCAAGATCGTGATGAAATCCAGCAGGTCCGGCTCCAGCACGTCCTTTAGATCCAGCTCCAGCAAGTCCAGCACCACCAAGTCCAGCACCGTAAAGCAGCGGTGCATTCGTGATCGCACACACGTCTGGTACCCCGACAACCTCCGTCCCTCGCTCTGAAGCAGCAACTCCTTTCTAGATAAAGCCACTGGGAACATGTATCTCGCTAATCCGAGACCATGGGGAATAATACTAGAGGGGGAGAGAGATCCTTCACGAGGAGGTGTGAGGAAGAAGGAGTGAGAGGGGGGCCTTTTATAGGAGGAGGGGAGGGTGTCCCTTCACCTCCCCCATTCATGTGGTGGTAACCCCCTCCACATTCAAATGCCTCTTCACATTCTCTTTTAAAGTCTCCACTTTAAATGCATTAAATTTCTCCAAATTTAATGTTCTCTCATTTAATAAAACTCTTTTATTAATTTTATTCAGAATTTTGTTATTACTTTAATTAAAAAATATTCACATAAAACCCCCTGCAACATTTCAATATTACATGCAGAACCAATTTCAGCAATTTCACCCGAAACAGTTTCGGTGTCTATTGAAATAATTCCAGCGCTTTCTTAAATCTTTATCTGAAACATATTTGCTCCAAATGGTGTCGGTATCCCTTAAGTGTGTCACCCTACGGTTCGCGAATAATGCAGACATGATCGAGACCCCTCTCCGATCAATAATTAGTAGCGGGACCTGGAGATCCGTACTGACTCCCACATATTCAACGATGACTCTTGTGATCGTGTGAACCTTTAACGTCGTAACTAAATCCCTTTGTCTCGCAATATATTATATGTCCAAGATTCGATCATTAGCATCCAAATACCTAGTTTGATCTCGTTACCGACATGCACTCTTTTCTCGTTCCCGTGATATAACATTCTAGTGATCACATCACTTGCTTGCAAGCTATTTCAATGTGATATCACCAAGAGGGCCCAGAGTATATCTATCCATCATCTGGATGGACAAATCCCACTCTTGATCCATGAGCCTCAACATAACACCTTTGTAGCACTGAACCCACCTTTATAGTCACCCTGTTCAGGTGTGACGTTTGATGTTATCAAGATACCCTTCCGGTGTTAGCAATTAACATGATCTCATGGTCTAAGGACTAAGATTACTTCGTATGATGTTATAGCAATATAAACATAATGACTCTGATCGTAATGTTATACTTCGGATGAATGTTCATCACATCATTCCACCAATGTTGTGACCTCGCTATTAACAACATCCAATGTCCATGATTAGGAAACCTTAATCATCTTGTTAATCAACAAGCTAGTTTATATGATAGGTAGTACTAGGAACTTTGTATTTTGTTTATTAAACACACATGTATTAATGTTTCCAATTAATACAATTATAGCATGCAAAATAAACATTTATCATAAACATGGAATAAGATAATAAACACTTTATTATTGCCTCTCAGGCATATTCCCTTCAGGCGCTTGCAGCAGGGGAACAACGAGGCGACATCAAGGTTGGGAGAGGAGGACCCACGGCGACAGGCACTTGCCGTGGCCGAGGGTGGATATGGGGGTGCGGCTTACGGTGATACGGAGCACGGTAGAGACACTCGGCCAGCGAGGCGGAAGCAGGGAGCCATCGGGAAGCTTGCAGAGGAAGAGGAAGGTGACGGAAGGGGTTGCAGGTAGCGGCTGGGCCTCAGGTCATGATGGGGTGAGAGGATCCCTTGAAGGGGAGGAGCAGGTCACAAGAAGGGATGGGTCACAAAATAAAAACAGCACATGATTTCAAGTAGTGGTTTTACACTAGGTGCTACACTATGAGAGATCCCCTAGGCCTATATAAAGCGGTGAGGAGCCAAGGAAGAAGGCATCCTCTCCATAGACATACACCATGAAGCCCTGCTACTCTGCCTCCTCCATAGTTGCCGCATTGAATCTCTCCATCATCACCACCACTTAAGAGGAAGAGGGACCTTGGATCTTGAAGGGCTACGCATCAATCTCCATCATCATTATTGTCTCCAACACCGACCCCCTTTGTATACTTGGTTGTAATCCAAACCCTTAAGGATTTGCACTTGTATTCAATTGTACTTTCATCCATACCATTGCCATGACGTTGATCCCCTTCATATGTGAGTAGTTTCCTTTTTCTTGGGGAGAGATGGAGCAACCCTAGTATTATTGTGCAATGAAATAAATATGATCTATAACTTTGGTCTTTCATCTTTACTTGATTTATGATATTGTGTTAGATCTCTCTCTAGATGGTATGTGAAGTCAACGACATAACATTTGCCTTCGGGACTAAAGAGAGGGAACTACCCTTTGGACATGTATGGGAGTATGCACGGTGCTACTTTGTGACTGTAAGCATTGGCTTATAACCTACACGGTCAAATGGGGATTAAGAGAGAATCACTAAGCTCATAACAATATCCATGGATAAACCCTTAATTGTGGTGGTCTGTAAAAATGACTTGCTCGCAGGCATCGCAATGGTCATTTAGAGATGACATCGTCACATGACTCGTAGAAGTAGCTTTCTCATGAGACTTGTTCATGAACATCTTATTATGGAACTCTCTCCACACATATCTTGACGAAAGATATAGGTTATCCTACTCATAAGTAATTGTATCATGCTAGTGGTGTATCCTACACTCCCCGAGAACTCCTTAGCCATATTGTCACTCTCATGATCACACTCGCTGCTCTCGGTTACTTTAGTTAATCGTTTTGTCCTTGTTTATTTTTGCTCTCAATTACCAAAACCATTTTTCACCTTTAGTTGAAATTAGATATAACTTACAAGTACTCTTTTATAGATAGTGATGAGGGGCATAAATACCTCTACCAATAGCTCTTTGTGGTTTGATACTCTTATTTCGAAACTAGCTACAATTGATGTGTGCACTTGCAGTCATCAAACTAGTTTCTAGTGACATTGCCGAGGAGCTAAGAGCTTTCGGGCTTTGTTCTTAGTTGCTAATTTATTATAGATATACTGAAGTTGTTTAAAAGTTTCAATTTGTTATAGCTTATTGATTTTTGTCTTCTTTCTTTCACTCATTTGAAAAGAATAGAAAAATTACAGTACATAAATTTATAACAGATTTTGTTACTAACCATGTCTTCCGAGATGTCTACCTTTGAACAGATGAAACTTGTAATGGAGGAGCCAAAGGATGAGACACCGGTAAGTATAACGAAGAGGCTTGGCATAATAAAAGAATGGTTGACTTGGGTGGACAAGTTTTCATCCATACTATGTGTCTCTTATCAATTATATTGTGAATGTCGTGAATCTCCAGATCACCTCAGTTATCAATGTGAGTATAATATTGATACCGAACTAGCAAACTATAATAATGATGATTTTAAATTCCATGCTAGTGAGGATATGATACAATTTGCACATTTTACCAGTTTCCAAGAGTTGTTATCTCGTTTGAGAGATATACAGGTAGAAAGTAAATTACTTGATATGATCTATAAAGCAGTTCACCCTATATATTGTTATTGCCAAGACAACTTCCTTAATAATGCATTTATTGTTGAGCAGATTAAAGCCGCCAAGGAATAAGCTAACCTTTTGCAGGATGCTCTGAAGGATGATGTGGAGGGAACTCCACTTAAAGAACCTCCACCAAAACCACCATAACATATTATTAATGACGAGGTAGCACTTGACGTTGCACCCTCTCAACTAGTGGAAGGTAAATCAAAAGGTAAAACTATTGCCGAGCTAGCCGTGTCTTCTCAACTGATAGAAGGTAAGCCCGAAGGTAAGAATATCACTGAGCTACTCGCAAATTACCTTAGTAAAAATGAAGAGGAACAACTTGATTAACCACTTAAATCTCCTACTTCTGAAAATAACTTTCCACACACAAATAGTATGCATGCAAATGATATCTCATTCTATAGTAATGATTCTTATAAGGCTCAAACCGATGATGATTGTTTTGAGGAGGCCTTGTGCCTAGATAAAGATTTTGGGTACTTTTGAAATGATGAACTAGAGGTGCAAATTTTCTATGAATCTTGCGATGCTGCTAATATGATACAGGAATCCTCATGGAGGAGAATGAAGAATGGTACGAAGAATATATTACCGATGGTGAGATGACGGTAAGAAAAATGTATTGCCACGTAACAGAATATTTTGAAAGGTTAAGTTCTTCAAATGAAATAGTATGTACTCGTTGTATGACTGTTGGGCACTTTTGTTTTCAATGCTATCATACTTATAATCAATCATTAGTATCCTACAATAATGGTGATGTTACTAGTGAAGTGATGGAGTATGTTATTTTTGAAGGTGCCCATGAGCTGCATAGAAAAATCAAAGAACTTATGATAAGTGAATATGATTTTCATTTAGATATGGCTTATGCAATTTTGCAACATATTATTGAGTATTGCCAAGAACATATTAGTGATCATGCACTTGAGAAAATTAAGGAGAGGTGTGAAACCGCGACTCCCGAAACCGACCGTTTGCAGGAGGCACAGGATGAATTGATGGAAGATGAGGAACAACAAGAGGATGGTGAGGTAAGTGATCACTCAACTATACCCTATACTCCAAATTCTATTCATATATTTTATACTCATGAGCATGAATCAATATGGCATCTTAAAAATGACAAATCTATTTATGATGCCTGTGTCTCCAGTAATGACTCTTATGAACTAAAGGTAATTAATCTACGGAGTCCTTTCACATAGGTACCCATTTGGAGAACAATAATAATGATGAAATGGAGATAAAATCTTGTAGTACTAATGTGCAGGGACAAGAAGAGCACATTATGAATGATGATGATGCTTCCTTTTGTGAGTGGCTTGATATCTCTAAAACTGATGAACTTGCTAGCAAGTGTGATGAACTAAGGAGAAAGACACCTTTGAATTTTCCCATATTACAAAAGAAAGGTACTATGAAGTGTTGCCACATGGTACTGCAATTAAGGAGGAGTATTATGAATTATATCCTTATGATGCCAACCAAGGTAAACCATTTGAATTCATATGTAAGTCTCTAATACTTTTGGTGAAGCTATCTATGGAGGCATTGTCATCATACATGACATATCCATCATTACTTGAAAGCAACAATTTATTCATCTACCAAACTCATATGCACTCTAAGCGGGTGCGACTTCGACCAAGCTATGATGGTAAGTGCTCCATACCTCTATTTGAGGTAAGAACAAATACTTCTCTAGAAATCTTCTAATGAAATATTATTGGATCAAATAAAGTCTTGCTATTTGGTTTTAAGAAAGTGCTTCCTAGGAGGCAACCCAAAAATGATCAGGTGTCTTTCTTAATTTTGTGTCTTGAGTTTAGTTGCATTCATGTTGCGTTGACACTTGTATATTTGCATGATTTGTTATTAGAGTCGCCTTGGGACTAATTTTTAAAAGGTAGAATTTTTCATTATTCTAATTATGTGATGCATATCCTAGTTTAAACTTCTCTATAAAAAAAATACTTTTATGCTTTGTTGGGATGCTGGACTAACGTTCTAGGTCCTTAATAAAATTTTCGTAGAGAATAAGCTGTTTCTCAGCCTCTAGGAGTTTTAAAGATCAGCGGTACGGTCAGACCCCACCGTATCGCGCACCCGTAGCACCCCTACATCACGATGAGGAATAATGAAGATTCTACAGAATAGTTACTGGACGCATAACGAGCGTAGGTATAGGGGGATATGTCTGTACTACCCGCCAATATCGACCTCCCTACGAGATTCACAAAACAAGAAGAGTTTCCAAAGAGTTTAACGACCTCCCGTAAGGCCACGTCTGACCGTACCGCCCGGTCATACGAACTTCTCGAATCTAAAAAATGAAGAGAAGATGAGGTGCAGTACGGGCACACTCTTGTACCATGCACTCATACCAAAGAGAAGCACCACACAGTAAGGACTAGGGACAGATAAAGAAGGGCAATAAACGTCAAACTTTTTATCACAGAAATTAAAGGTCAGTAGGTTACCTTCTACACGTCCCATTGTAATCCATCTTTGTCTACCTACCTTCGAAACTCCCTAGGCTATAATTCTTTGTAGTTTTTCATGTCTTTTTTTATTTTGTTTTCACGGTTGGGTGAATAGACTCTGTTCGTACACCAAATCATTTATTTTACTTCGTTTGTTATTTTTGTACGGACTTGAACCTTGTGTGATGACGTGCATAGCTTCTGCCACTCGTGTAAATACTCGCATAATCCATTTGGTTGGTTTAACTCAATCTTCAACAACAAGTTTTCGGTAAAACCTTCCAAACTCTAACCTCTCTCGATGAAAGCCAGGTTCTCTAAGAAGGCGATCACCGAATCACGTCAAGAAATATTCGTTGAACCAAAGGTTCATGTCCATCAAAGGAAAGGTTATTTATACCTCAATGGTAAAGTGTGTCACCCTTGCGTCACTCAAGCTTAGGGAGGTAATCACTTCTCACACTCTCTTTTGATAACTGCATTTTCTCTTTTCTTTTTGGTGATCTATTCAAGTTGGTTTTTGCACCTTGGGAAAGTTACTTCTGCATGTGTAGAGTCTTGTGCAATGTTCTTTCAATATTTTTTTTGTGCAATCATATATCTCGCTATTTTTGAATGCTTGATTAGGTAAGTTATGTGTCAGATTTATATAAGGGATGCATTTGCTTTTGTTAGGATTCATAAGATTTCATTTAGAGCTTTGATGCATTGTGTTCAAATCTTTATCTAGCTTGAGAAAAATATTGTGATCCTCTATAATATATTGACATGATTTCTACACTTGAGACTATCAAATACAATAATATATTTTTCCAATTATGATTTGTGTAATGTTTAATTGTCTTAAGAGTTTAACCTTGAAGATACTCAACCCCATAGACATAATGATAGAGTTGATAACACTCTTGAAAGGAGTTGTTTGAAGGAAATGAAGTTTAGTGATGATTGAGATGCATGCCAAAATTGAAAGTTATGAGTCAAAAAGTATGATACTGCTTAAAACTTGTCTACAAATTGTTGATGCACACCCTTGGGATGCCAACAACTCCTATGGCCTTCGAACGATCTATGGTAAAACTCCTGATTTCGACTATGAGTTGATGACATTAGTAGCAACTGCAACAAATGGGCAAAAGTATTGGTACTCTTAAGGGTTATGCAAAAATGTTTCCAAGGTCACCAATGACCACTATTGGAAACTGTTATGGAAACCAATTGAATCACCTAGAATTTTTTGGCATGGTCTCATTACTATATAGAAAAGAAGTGTTTTCATAGCCTTTATTTATTTATGTAGATGTTAATGAGAAAGTCCATTTGTAATGCTTCTTTTGACATGATCTCTCGCACTTGCTATAAAAAATTATATAAAAGGCTCATTAGGAGGATCACAAGTTTGCTTTCAAGTTAGTTTTACTTTTGACATGGAGCATTGAAGTTGCAATTTATATCTTATTGATTGACATAACCAAGATTTTGTTGCCATGTATGGTTATGTTATATCTTACTTTTAGCTTGTAGGGAAAATAAGGATACAAGGCACCAATCTTCTATGGTAAGATAGATGATAGCATTAATTTATCAACTCTCTTGCTCGAGGACGAGCAACATTTAGCTTAGTGATGTTGATGAGTGCAAATATGATGCATATTTAAGCATATAGATTATTCATATTGTCACTCATCTCATGCTATATCTAGCTACAACTATGTCTATTATGCATGATTACTAGTTCTCATTCATTTTCATATGAGTGTTGCACAACTATTAGTTTTTATTCGGATTTTATTACTTTTCCTTGTCTTTGATTTGTGTGTAGGTGTTGTAATTGATTATGGATAAAGCAAGACAATAGGAGCCAAGGGCATGCACTATAGAGGAGTTGTAGGCACCAGACTTAGCCATTTAAGGGGTGGAAAAGTGATATTTTTTCCATTATATCAAAATCGATATCTAAGACGATGATGTTGTATTTCTCGTCCATACGAATCCAACGAGCCAAATAACACCCAAATTGGAGTTTGTATGAATAAACGGCAGCCAAAATACGAAAAGTATCCTCAAGCGTAATGACCAACGGTATGGGTCGGTACGGTCATATCGCCCGCTCATACCACGGTTTTGGATGAATGAAAAAGACCTTTCTGGACGCATTTCTTCACAGAATCCGTCCCCTTTATTCCTAGACCTTCCTTAGAGCATCTCTAGAAGATACCGCATATCAGCCGACCCCCAAAATTTTGGACTGATATGCGGTAACGAGGCTGAAAAGTGGCCTTTCCAGATACCGTAAATGGGGCCGAACCACAAATTTTTTGTTGTTTCCCGTAAAATGGCCCGTCTGTCTCGCATATATTCGGGATGGGAGGGCTTGGATACGGTAAACCGCATCCTCTTCCTCCACCATTCCCCACGCGCAGAGTCCCGCCGAACTCGTGTCATCGCCGCCGATTCCGCCGCCGTCCTTCGGCCTTGCTCAGATCGTTGCCACCCAACACCGCATCAGGCCACCCCATAGCCATGGTCAGCCAATCGTGCCGCAATATTGCCGGCTATGGTGGTGCCTCTCTGTGCCGCAGCGGGAGTTCGATCTCCCTAGATCGCACGTCGCCGTGGACTCCGATGACCACGATGATGACATCGCGGCTACGGAGGACGATGATGTTCGTGAGGTGAAGTTTAATTCGCTCGGAACGCTCATCTCCGATGTGTGGGATAGTGCCAAGCACTGCCACGTCGCGTGGGAGACCGAGCAGCGGTAGCTCCGCCATGCGATGCGCCACTCCCAGCGCGAGCACCGGACGTGCGTCGGTTTCTTTGTCGTGAACTACTCCGACGACTTCATCGAGTAGGCGCGGCACCGCGAGAGCGAGATCTGGTGAGTAGATACCGCCGGTAGGGGTAGGAAAGTGCTAGGGCTTGCATCGATGCGCAGCGGCATTGATTTGTTGTGTAAATATGATGATCTATAATAGATAAAACTATCCACTATGTATGAACTTGTGATCGATCTGGTGCCAAGCTATATTTTTTGAATATGCAGTTCTTGAGTTGGTACCTGTTCTGTGCCAATGATTTTCATACTGCAAAAGTGGTTTGAGTACGAGCATTTAGGGGTATCTACTAGAGATGCTCTTAGGTCATAGGCAATGTGGGAGATGCTATGAGAGACCCCCTAGGCCTATATAAATAGGTGAGGAGCCAAGGAGAAGGCATCCTCTCCAAATACATCCATGACGAAGCCTTCCTGCTCCGCCGCCTCCATAGTTTCCGCACCGAAGCTCTCCATCATCACCACCACTCAAGAGGAAGAGGGACCTTGGATCTTGAAGGGATGCACATCGATCTCCTCTGTCATCATCATCATCATCGTCTCCAACACTAATCCCCTTTGTATACTTGGTTGTAATCCAAATCCTTGTGGATTTGCACTTGTATTCAATTTTACTTTCATACATACCTTTGCCACGATGTTGATCCCCTTCATATGTGAGTAGTTCCCTTGTTCTTGGGGAGATATGGAGAAACCCTAGTATTATTATGGAATGAAATAAAGATGATCTATAACTTTAGTCTTTGATCTTTACTTGATTTATGATATTGTGTTAGATCTCTCTCTCTCTCTAGATGGTATGTGAAGTCGACCATATAACATTTGCCTTTAGGACTAAAGAGATGGAACTACCCTTTGGACGTGTATGGGAGTATGTTCGGTGCTACTTTGTGACTGCAAGCATTGGCTTATAACCTGCACGGTCAAAGGGGGATTCAGAGAGATTCACTAAGCTCATAACGATATCCATGGAGAAACCCTTAATTGTGGTGGTCTGTAGAAGTGACTTTCTCACATGCATCGCATTGGTTATTTAGAGATGACCTTATCACAAGACTCGTAGAAGTGGCTTGCTCACGATACTTGTTGGTGAACATCTTATTATGAAACTCTCTCCACACATATTATGACAATAGATATAGGTTATCCTACTCATAAGTAATTGTCCCATGCTAGTGGTGTATCCTACACTCCTCGAGAACTTCTTATCCATATTGTCACTCTCACGATCACACTCGTAGCTCTAGGTTACTTTAGTTTTTTTTGCTTGTTTACTTTTGCTCTCAATTACCAAAACCCTTTTCACCTTTACTTGGAATTAGAGATAACTTACAAGTACTCTTTGATAGATTGGGACGAGGGGCATAAAGACCTCTACAATAGCTCTCCGTGGTTTGGCACTCTTATTTTGAAACTAGCTATAATTGATCTGTTTACTTGCAGTCATCATCGTGTTGCACCAGCACCTCGTCAACGTCGATGTAGTTCCAGAAACAATGACTGTATTTGGGTTTGCACATCCATCATAGGGACTATAGACGGCCATTGGCATCACACCGCGAACCTCCTAGAAGAGTGACACCTAGAGCTTGTTGTCGTTGGCCCAATCTGGGTCCTCTTGCACCTCCAGGGTCACCTCCTCTGTGTGGCGCTCGATGTTGGCCCGCAGATCCTCCCCCTTGGGGAGCGGCAAGATAGCGTAGCTACCCACAATAATCCTCAATGTTAGAGTATACCACGGGTAGGTATTAGAATAGATCATAAGTTGCTATATTTGGTCGTTTAGGATTCTATCTCTACTAGGCTTCTTAGTTCCCAAATCTTCTAGTACTATATAAATAGCCCAAGGGTTCACAATATAATAACACAATATGCAATATCAATCTAGTAATACAATCAACTATTATTGCCTTTATGGTATTAGAGCCTCTTGGTTCTCGGTCTATGGTTTATCCCGATGCTTCCTCTGTGCCCCTCCCATGGAGAACAATCTCCACCGGGGCCACACAACTAGTAGATTAGATCTTGTATCATCAAAATTTTCTCATCGGCTGATTGACCAGTGTTTCTTCTTCTTTCGTCGATTATAGATCTGATTGCGTCGCCTACTACCGCGTGTCTTCATCACGCGCCTCTACTCCAACCTCGGCATCGACTCATCTTCTGCAAATCCTCGCCAACGACTGTGCCAAGGACGCTATGCGCGGCACCCCAAGGGACGCCTTCATCTTCTATTGCCGGCTTCTCTGTTTGCACGTCGCCACCTCGCCATCTCGTCTTCACCAACGTGATCTGAGACAATCGTGCCCGAGTGCGTGCCTCGCCATCAACAAAGGGTCGCATCTGCATCACCCATGGTCATCATCACCGACAACCATCTACATCCACACAAACTACATCGTCGTCGCCACCACCAATCAAGGTCTTCGTCAACGCCAACAGGTTCTACGTCGTCACGCTCCTGCATGTAGATAAATAAAACGGGTTTGATCCCTGACATCTACAACTTCTCCTTCAACAAACGCAAAATAGCTCATGCATGTGTATGAATAAAACGGGTTTGATACCCGACATCTACCACGGCTATAGTTCGACAACCACCTCGCCATCTTTGTCTACCACGATCTCGCCACTAGAGTTACAGTCTAATTTTTATTTGCATAACTTGTGCTAAATTTTTTTCTTGCAACCACTTCGTCTACTCTGGTGCATATGGCACGCAACCGACCATACACGAAGGTCTTCTCTGCTGCTTCCTCTGACTCTGGATTGCATGGTTCGTGATGGTCTCTGTCTTCGCACGTCCGGTATTGGCAACACCGACACGTGCCTTCGTCCCTGACGTGCTCCTGAGTTTGGCAAGCTCGGCACGACATGTCGTCTATCTCTAATACCACAACTCCATCTGCAACTACCTCGAGTTGACTACCGCTACAATCGTCTTTTACTATTTTATTACTCTGTCGACTTTTCCCGGGCTCAACGACGACATCGACCACAACTACATCAACCTTAACGACTTCATCAACGACGACTACATCACCAACACTCCAACAACACCATCGACCACGACTACGACGCGCTAACTCTCGGCTACATTGACATCGACATCAAGGGCTATCATCCACCGACATCCTCTCTAGTCCACGCCTTCAGCTTATGCTCCAGTTGGACCGTCCGCGATGCTCTTGATGTTCGCATCACTACCGATCCGACTGCAGGAGGGTTTTAGAGTATACCACGGTTAGGTATTAGAGTAGATCACATATTGCTATACTTGGTAGTTTAGGATTCTATCTTTACTAGGCTTCTTAGTCCCCAATTCTTCTACTACTGTATAAACAGCCCAAGGGCTCACAACGTAATAACACAATATCAATCTAACAATACAATCAACTATTATTGCCTTCACTCCACCGGTTGGGGAGACGCCAGTTCGGCAGGACGAGCAACCGGAGAAGGGTTGTCTCAGCCATTTTGAGGTTGTGTGGGCATACTAGTTATACACAGGCCGGACGTAACGTTTAAAACTCTCTTTAAATAATGAAGTGCCATTTATCAAAAAGATGACTACTTGAGGTCCTTGGCCTAGAATATACATTATGGGGTTGCTTTGCTACCCTAAAGTGCCAACATTATCACGCTATGCACTATAATTTGTCTTTCCATCCAGTGTTTAGCCTTTTCTCTTCAAGAAGGAGCCACACGAAAAACTTCTTTTCTCATGCCACATTTCCTTTCTCCCTTTTCATTTCACCTTTGTTTGGCCCTAGTGGCTGCTGGTGCAGTGTGCAATACCGCAACCAAACAATCTGTCCCATCTCTCGTTTCAGTCACAATGCACATTGCGCATGCTCTAGCTTGGTGTCTGCGTGCTATGACAGGTCCACGTGACAAAATCACTATTCGAATTTAGTCAAACCTTGGAACACTAAATTGTTCATGCCTAGTGGTATTAATTTAGGAGTAGTGTGATTACTTTCGTTTGGGTGAAAGGGTGGTTTTAACACTGGTTCCTTTTTTTTTTGCGAAAAGTGATAGCGTAGTGCATGGAAGAGAAAGTTGCAGCTAACACTGGCATCTGTTGCACAACACAAGATTTTTTTTTTTGCAGCTACCACGGATTGTGGCTTAAGTTTTTGCACCAGGTCTAAATGAACAGCTTAACCTGTTAACATGTTGATGAAATAAATTATGAGGAAGGGATGTAGTTTTTGACTGCAACTGTCTAGAATTGTTATCATTGAGACTGCAACTGTATTTTAAAAAAATAGAATTATATTTTAAAGTTTAAAAGAATCTGAAGAAATTTACATAGATATAAACACATATCTACTCCCTCCGTTCTAAAATATAAGATATTTTAGTTTTTTCTAAAACACGTATTAGACCCCTTTAGTGTGCATGTTCATTCATTTTACTCCGAACCTAACGCACTAAAAAGCGTCAAAATACATGTGTTTTAGAAAAAAAGCTAAAATATCTTACATTTTAAAACGAAGGAGTACATACCTGTGGAGTTTTGGTACATAACACATTGCATTATAGGCTACATATAAGAATCACAAAATTGTGTATGTGAAAAAGGCAACAAAAAGAAAGACCTCATTTTATTTCAACATTTATCTCTTTTATGACACATATGAAAATATATTACAATGCAAATGTTAGCCCACTACTAGGAAACAGCTCTTCTGTGGCGCACCTTTTTTCACTATCCATGACGATATGTTAGTCGCCACTGATAACTAACTTCAGTGGCGCATTTCAAAATGCGCCACAGAAGTCTCAAACTTCAGTGGCGCATTTGGCCAATATGCACCACAGAAGTTGTTTTCAAATTTAAAAAAAAACGGGCCAGATCTCAAACTTCTGTGGCGCATATGGCCAATATGCGCCACAGAAGTTTTTTTCAAATTTCAAAATGTGGTGGTGGTGGGCGGTGACGGCTAGGGCTAGGAGGAGGTTGCCGGAGTTGGTGGTGGTGGAGGAGGAGGAGGTTACCAGAGTTGGTGGTGGTGGAGGAGGAGGAGGAGGAGGAGCTCGCCGGAGTTGGTGGTGGAAGAGGAGGAGGAGGTCGTCGGAGTTGGTGGTGGAGGAGAAGTAGGAGGTCGCCGGAGTTGGTGGTGGTGGAGGAGGAGGAGGTCGCCGGAGAGTGGAGAAGGAGGAGGGAGGAGAATGGGAGAAGTGTAGAAGAGAGAAGAAGGGGAGAAGTGTGGAGGAGAGAAGAAGTGGAGAGGGGGAGAAAAAGGAAAAAGGGAGGAAGATAGGGCGCTGGCGGGATTCAAATTTCGAATCCCGCCTAAGACTTCTGTGGCGCATATGGGGGAAATGCGCCATAGAAGTTTCTCCCCCTTTTTTATTTTTTTGCAGTAAAAAATCTTCTACCCTAAATAACTTTTTACTCTTTACGAATTTTGGGATTTTGTAAAATTCAGAACGACCATAGGTGGCTGAATTCGAGTAGGGAATTTCGAGACGATCATTTTGATAGGTTAAAGATTTTTTTCTGACATCGTATGCAAAAGTTAGAGCCGTTTTACCGTGTCATGATCTATTTTTGCAAAATACATCGAAATTCATATTTTTCAATTTTGTCTAGATCTATACCCTAAAATCTAACTACAACTTAAAGGAATTAATTTTTTGAAATTTCTATCATTTTTGTTTATTTTTTACAAAACTGAAAAGGCGATCAAGGGGTGGGATCTGTTTTCCCCCCTATATGCTTGTTCTGTGGCGCATACACCTATATGCGCCACAGAAACATCACTTTCTATGGCGCATATGGATATATGCGCCACAGAAGTTTCTTCCCTTTTTTTTGCTGCTTGGTCCCATCAACCTTCTGTGACGTATATGTCTATCTGCGCCACAGAAGTTTGACATTTCGATGACGCCATTAAAAATATACGCCATGTAAATATGGACTTCGTGCATATTGGTTTCAAGGCCATCGATATATATATCTGTGGCGCATATTTTTACATATGCGCCACTGAATGTCTTGTCTATCTATAAGCTGTTTTCTAGTAATGGCTGTACATACTACACATGTATTTGGTATTTTTTGAAGAGATAAAAATTTCGTTTTTTTAAGGGATCATCGGTGTCCAAGTGCCAAAAGGACATTTTTGTGATATATTTGTTGTTAAATATTTACGTTTTTGAATGTTGTGCTGCGAGCAAAACAGCAGATCCGGCTTAACAGATAACATGTTAACAAGGTTAAGTTGTTTATTTGGGCTATGTGCAAAAAATTAAGCTACAACCTCGCTAGTTGCAAAAGAGGTCGTGGTACTGTGTTTTATGCAACAAATGACACAATGGATGATGTTAGCTACAATTTTCTCTGCATGGAAGTAGCAATGCTACTTTTGTTTGGCTGAAAGTGTGCGGTCTTGCATTTAGGGTTATCAAAAGTAGCAAGAGGACCGCACATTCCCTTGTGAGGTCCGGGCATGGCAACAATGCAAACTACAAAAAACACGTCGCCTTAGCGTATTCCAGAATTCTAGTATCTTCAAAAGTGACTCCTCTAAGAATGGAACAATGCTCAAACGCCGCCGTCACCCTGATTATAGATCATAGGTTTTCACCCTAAAGAAAGTCTGCACTCTAAAAAAAATATCTTCAACAAGATCATTGCCAGACATAACAATTTAAGGCCCGACCTTGAGTTATCATCCTGAAAGTTTAGACACTGATCTTCTCCTATGTTGTGCCCCAATTGTCGATGCCGCTGCTCCAAGTCACGTATCACCAAGCCAATTCCTCATCGTCACCGGGACTCGAACCACAGTTACTAGTCCCCAAAGTTCGGCTTCCATGCCATTCTCCGCACCCTGACTTCACTATGGAACAAAAGACAAATCCATGATGGCAACATGCCGCTTCAGAAACCAAACGTTCAAAAGAAAATATGGTTGCGCGCAACCGAATCCCACCCGATCCGATAATCTCCAGGCTTCAGTTGCACAATGAAGTTCACCGGCGGAGCCTTTCGAAACTCGACACTCCGGCATGATCAAGGGGACAAGCAACCAATCATTCTTCACCTTGACGCAAGAGGAGTCCAAGGACAGCCACCATTATTCAACGAAGCGGACGAGCAGGGCCCCACGCCACCATCCGCCACCCAACGACGACAAAGGAGGAAGAACCTCCACCGCAGCAGGAAATCGGCGCACAAGGTTGCAACAACCGTGGCCTGCGCTGCCTAGATTGAGACGGCGCTAGGCCGACCGATCATCGGCGCACGCCGCGCCGCCGTATTGCCGCAGACCAGACCGCCGCATCCCGCCGCCCATCTCCCACGCCGTCCATCGAGGGCGCAGCCACCGTGGGTGGCCGGGCGCCGCCACCATCACCGGCGACGGCGCTGGCAGCGCCCAGGGTAGCCGGGGAGGGGGAGTCCTGGGGCAGGGCGTTGGTGACCCTCCGGAGCCGCCGCCGCTCGGAAGAAAGAACGAGCAAATCCAGAATCGCAAATCCATCAGACATTTCACGGGACAAAAAAAAGGTTATTCGCTATCAGCTTCCTTTCACAAGTGTTGTCCTTTGACGGTAACTATGCGAGTGGAGTACAGCATCTACTGCAAAATGCCAAACCGGACATGTGAACAGCCTTAAAGCTGCTTTACATAAAACCGATAGCGTCCTCTACGTGATAAAGCACCCTAGTAATAAAAGGTCGTGCATCAATAGCTGCAGAGTGCAGAGACTGGGACTACGTTCCCATTTCGAAAAAAAGTAAGAAAGCACCCTCTCAAACTCAACAAGCGCAGAGAACTATAAACAAAATACCTCTGTACTTGGTTGCCAGACAGTCTCTACCTTACAGGTGCAACATGAAGAAGCCAACAACAGGATTCACCTTTTGTGGCTTTCCTTCTTTGCAATGACAATAATGTGTCTGTAGAAGCGTAACTAAGTTACACAGCAACGACGACAGTCTTAGAAATAATTACCATCCTACTCTAAATTGCATTACTTCAAAGAATAGACAATAGTAACACACTGCGAGAAGGGGCCAACAACAGATAAGATCATCGACAAACCAGAACGAAGTGAACATTGTGTGTCTTCCCTTCAAAATTCATATATCACAGTTCGTGTTTGCTTCCTAACTGAGCAATGTACAAAGAGAACTACAAACACAACAAGAAGATCGACACTACGTTGTCAGGGAAACCCCTAGAGATGGTCAAGACCTAAGAGATACAGCTAAGTGTAGACGCAGATCAGTGTATTGTTAACCCAGGAATTAGCCTACTACGTGAGAATGGCCTGAACATGTCTCTGCAAAAGTCGACATGGGGGGAGGGAGCGGAACACTGCAATAAGGGTGCTTGACGACCGGATATCACACCACCACCAGGCTGGGCGAAAAGAATGTGCATTCTATACTATGATCCCAAAAGGAATCAGGATCAGTCAAAGCAGTCAAGGCAGCTGCTATCTAGCCTGGATGGGTTTAGATTGTTCTGATTTGTTTGAAGAGTGTTCTGATTTGTTTGAAGAGTGTTCTGGTTTGTTTGAACGGCACATGCAGTCAGGGCATGGGAATGTGTATACAGATTCATTTGCTCTTTTCATCTGAATACCCTTGGCATCGCTGTGTGATCTCATATTAAGCAACTGGCGTCTCAATGACTTCCATCTGCATAAAAGGGGAGTGCAGTTTTAACAAAATACTAGAATTTATGATTTCAAAAAATGAAGAAATACAAGAATATCCAAGTCTTTCAGAGTGAACTGGCCATGGACCACAATAACATACCCGATGCGTGGACTGTCAAAGAGTACGGCTAATCTTCTTTTGTCGGGCTTAATTGTCTTTGAATGCCCACCATACAAGTATCTTCTATGGCCAACAAGAAAATGAGGAAAATTCCCACCTTGTGTAGTTACGAAAACCTCACTATGAACACAAACACTGTAGTCAATAGCCGCCATCCTTGAGGAGAAATTCTGGAAAACATGTGCTATGTTAGAGCAACATACTTCAAATTCAGTAAATAAAATTTTACAGCTCTAATCCTTATAAACCTTGAAAGGAGCAAGTTCTTCCTCTGATGCCAATGTTTCTTTTGTCTGTAAGAGAGGGAACATTTCAAGGAGAGGAGCCATGTTCTTCTCTGCTTTATATATCTTTCCAGAAGCCAAATAGATGGAAGTGTTATTACTGAAACCCATTCCACGAAGCATTAATCCAACCTGAACACCATATGGCATGGACATGTAAATCTTTGTGACAAAAAAAGAGCATTGACTATTGTTGAAATCACACTAAACTTGCTGGAAATATAACATGTATTCACTTCATATTGAAATTTCTGAAGCACCTTTCAAAGTTGTAACACCACCATTACATACTAGCATACCTCCAAAGGTGTAAGTGGACATTTTCCGTTCATCCTTATTGCTCCAGGCCTTATTACACGTCCGGGCCTAGTAAATTTTCCACGCCAGCCTCTTTCCCTCGCCACATCCAATTCCTTCTTCTCCTCATCACCACCGTCAAAGACACAACAAGAGAATGCAACCATATCCTGCAAAAAAAAAAAAAAAAAAAATGGATGACAGTTCTCTTATATGATAGTAACCATGTGCAAGCCCATACTTCAGAAGTGAAATTCTGATAGAAGAATCTGACAATTTCTCAACATAAAGATAATAACCAGGGCCCTCAAACAACATGGTAGTTCCCATACATCCCGCATTAGTAAGACTTATTGTTTCATAAACAGACTAAGAAATATGAAGCACAAAACCTTTATATAAGAAAACCAACCTCTTCAAAACGGAGATGTACCGCTACATATTTCCCGTTGTTTTCGGTGCTTTTTTCTCTCATCCGAGAAATTAAAGTGTCAGATAAAGTAGTGATTGGTTTAGAAAACTTTAAGGCTTCAAAGTTCGCCAGGCATCTCATTCGTTGAACAGCAGGCGGAGCATCAAATGACAGCCGATTTGCAAAAGGTGATATCCTAATGAGCCTATAATTTACAGACAATAGTGTTGAAGGTCATATACCAGTTAAACTCAATAATGCCAGGACTTTTCTTCAGAACTGCAATAACCAAATTGGCTTTAACTCACCTTTCTTCAATCAATTTCGGAAGAACAACATCTTTGTAGTATTCAATAGGAGACCAAGCCTTTATCTTGAAATTAAAAACATTACTCATATTGTGACTAAACCGCTCCATTATGAATTCAGGCACCTTGTCAACCACACGGACATCATTTTTCAAGCGTTGGACAAAGTGATCCTCATCGTAAATATCACTAAATTTGCTGTACCAAAAAAATAACTAAATATTAGTATCTAGCCTTTGCTATTGTAGGAAACTAGATTGAAATTGAACTGAGACCCGAACTTCCAAGAAAACCCTCTCATTCCAACACACCTGAGATTTACATTTTATAAACGGTATTTTTTTTTCAGAACCACCGGAACATTGAAGTTCTACATAGCTAACAAAAGGTATTGTGTACACATGGTCTTTCAAGTACTTTCCCTAAAATTGACCCTACGTGGATAATTAATTATGTTTCAGCCATTGAACATAGCATGACAATACATCATGCAAAAAGAAAAAGATAACAGTTCGTAGCTAAAAGTTTCAGCTCTCTAGTTTGAATTTTGCCAACAAAATGTTAATATGGAGTAGTATATGACTCATCCTTTGACCTTTATAAACAGTGGTATTCTTGTTGTTTACGAAAACTAGCAATGACAATAAATTCAGTTTTATAAATCCTAACCAAATGTCATGGTCAAGCTTGGTCATGGTATACAAAAAACTATATACAGATAGTGGTAGGGCATACAAGAACACAGTAGAGTTATTAAGGATCACAACCAACGTGCATATCAGAAAAAAATAGACCTAGGATCCCTCCAAATGCTGTGGTAGTGGAAATTTGGGATTATAAGAGTTGCATTCAGAAAACCAGCAACTGCGACTGCATTGCATATCTACAAAACAATAGGAAATATCTGTGAGCAACTCGTTGTACATTGAAAACTTAACCATGCAAATTTTCGGTAATTGTCACGACAAGCAACTGATGAGTAGTAAATACCGATGTCCTTTGCTGATTCAAACCACCATTTGCCTCCACATATATGTAGCCATTTGGTTCAGGCAAACCTACCAAAACACAGACGTGACCAAATAATTATATATACTTCCTTCAATATGAGGTGCATCATACGAAATGACACCTGCCGCATACTAATAGACAAAATAGAGTAATGCAAATAGTGTAGCTAAATCTGTCAGATACTTGCAGTGTATCATTTTGTGAACTATAACTTTCAAAGGACTGGCACCAGGGCGATCAAATTTAGCAAATGTTCAAACCGGAGAACGGTCAACAGTAAATGTGGAGAAAAACAAAGCTAAGCTTCTTCGGAATTCATAAAAGCTATATACTCAGTAGAATAATACCAGTATTTGAAATTAAAAGTACAAAAAAAATATTCAGAAATTTTGAACTAGACATACCGTAGGTGCTATTGCTTATGCAAGGTTGCCAAACACCACCTTTGTAAGCATGTCGCCATACAGTTGCTAGCTACAAAAACGTAGCAATATGAGAATAATAGAACATATATGCATCATACATATACGTGAACTTAGTTAGCAAGGTAAAAGGATGCAGCAAAGTACATAACCTATGACACAATAGAATGAAAGACAAGTTCTCTTATAACATACAGCACGCACGGGTAGGCATGTAGCTCTACTAGATCACACCGCACGGGTAGGCATGTAGCTCTACTAGATCACACCGTAAGTCCTGAAACCTATTGGCAAGTACATCAAGGTCAATGAACAGGAAAATACATGAATCCCCAGGGTATAATGATAAACAACCATTAAACCCTGAATTATACCACTAGGGCACAACTATCTTTATATTATATACTTCCCTCTGTGAAGATAGACTTTCACGACAATTAAAGTGAAGGTATCGCTACAGCAGGTAGCAACAGTTGTGTCTGTTATTGTCTGCTAACCTTTTCTCTTTAGCAAGGGGTAAATGTTGAGCTACCGCTAAGCACAGGGGGTTAGGAGTTGAAAGGTCATCTGATATACGCAAGTCTCATACATTTGAATCCTAAAATTACCTGTCATCGTCTCTACTAGTAATATACAATGCGGTGTTCTGCCAGATGGCATGCATTGTATACACGCATTCATACGATTCCAATTTAAGCAGTTCTGCAATTGTTTTAGACCTGCAGAATTGCAGAGTCCTTGGTGGGTAGTTTACATAACACATGTTATTGCTCCAAGCAACTTATCTGACGAATTCCCAAGTTCCAATTATCTGATTCTGACCAAGATACTCCCAGCAAACTAAATCCTAGGACCCAGGTGCCGTTAGTTTGCCCTGTCATCCACTCTCACATACATTTCTATACTGTAGCTGTATTGCAATTCAGCAGCGATTGGGGGGAAAAGTGACCCCTACTCGTCCTGACTGACACGCACTACAACAATCCAAACAAGTAGACGCCACTAGCACACAACCAGACAGTTTCAGTGTCTTCGAAGACACGCCGAAACCAGCTCGCATCCGACGATCAGAGCTACACCTCTGAACATTCCTCCCATCCAATCCAAATGATCCAATTAGCCCAGCCAATCACCGAAATGGAGTAAATAGTTTGATTGCAAGCATAAATTGTAGTAGTACAGACAGCAGACAGGCCGGGCCACGTATGAACATGGGAGGACTGAGGAGGAGTGGAGGAAGGCACTCACCGCGTCCGTGGCGTTGTCTGCGTCCATGTCGGCGCGCAGGCGGGCGTACAGCTGCGGGCTGTGGTACATCGATCCGGGCGCCGGGCGCGAGATGATGCGGGGCACGCTGTCGAGGGAGATGGAGCCCATGTAGAGGAGCATCGCCGCCACGTAGAGCAGCGGGGCGAAGAGGAAGACCGCCTGCCGCCGCAGCAGCGCCGCGAGCACCGCCCGCGAGACTCTCCGCACCGCGCCGCCTCCTCCCCTCCCCGCGCCCGCGCCGGCCCCCTTCGCCGACGCCTTCCTCCCCCACGCCCGCCGCGGTGACGACGGCGGGGATGGCGCGGCGGCGCCTGCGCCGCCGAAGCTCCCCAGCCGGCTGTACGCGTGGTGCTGCATCGGAGCCTCCGGAATCCTCCCCCGGTAAGTACTACTATGTGGCCGCGGACTTTGGGGTGGATAGTTAGTCCACTGGTGTTGGGATTCCCGCCGCCTGGTCGATCGGGTTTTCTGCACGGCGAGGGATACAGAGGGGGGCGGGGGAGGTGCTGGGCAGGGCAGGACTGCTGTCTGCAGCTGCTGCGCTTGTTCGAAGAGGGGGAGTGGGGACTGGGAAGGGGAAGGGGCCGCACGGCGTGGCCGTCGCGTCAGCGCGTGCGGGGCTACTGGCTAGTGGCCGCGTTTCGAATTCAGGAGAAGTTTTTGGTGGGGAGGGGGGTGCGGGTTTGGCTGCGGGCTCGTCGGCTGGCGCCGCCCGTCGCTGACCGGGGACTCGGTTTTTTCTGGCGTCTTGTTTCGGGACGGCCGGTGGGTGGGGCACTGGGCAACGGCAGCACGGGACGCGGGATAGACTGGTGACGTCGAAGTGGAAGGTCTCGGAGGTTTGAGCAGGTTTCTGGGCTCGATTTTGGAATGGTCAGCTCGCGTGTGGGTGTGGGTGGACAGCCAGCTGGGTGTGTGTGTGGGGAGAGATACGTTGCGATCTTGCCTAGGACCGTGATGGAAAAACGGTCCTACTACCGTGTTGAGTGTGGTTGGTGACAAGGAGAGCAAGTCGGTAATGGACCTTTGACACGAATTATATTCTTCTCGCTACATAAACAAAATTGGCGACTGGGACTACTCCCTCTTCACGCTCAACACGTGTGTTTGCGACGTTAACTGCTATCACAAAGTTCTATTCGAAGCAAATTGCGCCGTCTCTCTCCCGCAAAGAAAAGGAGGCGGCAGCTAGGGTTCCTCCCTAGCCTGCCGCCCGCCGTCCGTACCTCGTCTTCGCCGTCTACGATCGGAAATTGACGAGTCCCCACTTCCTCCGGTTATCGCCCGATTGGAGAAGCGGACTTTGACCAAGGCCGCGGTTGAAGGGTCCCTAAAGTTAGAGTTTGGTCAACCGACATCGACGCTATGGTGGCTATGGCGACGTTGTGCGGGATAACAATAAGGTATACCCGCCTCCTCTTCCACCTCGCCGTCGGCGATCTCGTCGGTGGTGCCGAGGAGGGCGGGGATTCGTCTCATCGCTGCTTCAATGGAGTGGTCGATCTTGTCCAGTCTACGTGGGGCACGTGCACGAAGACTTTCCGACTGTCATCAACAACGACAAGCCATCTCTGGTAAGGCGGGCGATTGCCGTCGGCGCTCTGGCGGCAAGATTAGTCGTTAGGTGGTTCAAGTACCACAATGTAATGTTTATTATGTTTGTTGTGTCTTGTACTTCTTGTGAACTCGTGGAATAGATCCAAATTTTTCTAAAAAAAAAAACTGCTATCACAAAATTATACGCACCATATTCAGCGTGCAAAAACATGTGAATTCCAGCGACAGCAGTGACACGCGTCCCTTTACTCTGGATCCTTGGACATATTTCGCACGCAGGCGCTCGGATTGGTAGCTTCCCTTGTTTCGAAGATTCCTAGCTGCAAAAAGGTGGAGCTAAAATAACGTCAAATTCGTTGCAGAGTATGTATGCCTTTTGTTTTCTCTGCAATCCTTCCAGCAGATGCTTATCTGCAGAGGTGAAGCCAGGTACAATGTTTCTTTGTTCTCCTTCCAACCTGTCGCGTGCATAGGTGATGACGGGATATTCTTTCCCTTGATTTTAGGCCGGGCGTTTCTTAGCGCATTATCCTAGGTGTTTTGCCTATATGGCATGTTATTTAATGAAAAAAGAAAGTATTGTTGTATCTTAGTTAAGCTACACCCTTTATACGGTATCATAGATAAAAAACTTGGCTAGATCAATCACACACATGCATGAGACTAGAATATTAAATGCAACCCTTCTGAAAAACACCAACTAAGAAACATTCCATTGTCTTAGTTGTTTCTTAAGTTTTAAGTGCTCCTATGTAAACGTGCTGCTTGTTCGGTCGTACTGGTATCGAGGGGATTTCCGGTACCAAGTTCGTATTTACTGAGCAATATATTAAAAACAGGAACGCTGTCCAGTATCACAGGATTAATAAAGTGTTTCAAAATTTGATTCAACAAGCCCGTCTAGCTCAGTTGGTAGAGCGCAAGGCTCTTAACCTTGTGGTCGTGGGTTCGAGCCCCACGGTGGGCGCTTGTACTTTTTGCATTATCTACAGTTTTTGCGGTTGTGAAACAGAGTGTACTTGTAACTGGGATATGTACCGTACATGCAATTTATAGTTTTATTTTTTTCTACGAATTATGTCAACCTTAACTACCAAATAACAATCAATCTATTCGTGTATAAAATGTTGTCAACAAATCATTCAAAGTAGTATATTTGTGTATGAAATGTTGTCAACAAATCTTTCAAAGTGCGTCCAAAATCACTATTCATATCAGATAAACTGTACTTTTTGCATTATCTACAGTTTTTGCGGTTGTGAAACAGAGTGTACTTGTAACTGGGATATGTACCGTACATGCAATTTATAGTTTTATTTTTTCCTACGAATTATGTCAACCTTAACTACCAAATAACAATCAATCTATTCGTGTATCTAGCAAAGTTTTAAGTGCTCCTATGTAAACGTGCTGCTTGTTCGGTCGTACTGTAAGCGTGCAACTAGGATAGACATTGTCTCACGACAACCATTAAAAACCATCCAAAAATGATCTGACAAAGTAAGATCTGAAAGACCATACCTGTAGAATTTGAATCTTCCAACACCACCGTTAACGTGAAGAAGAAACTCTCGTCATAAAAAAGGGTCAAAGAACATTTATTGAAGAAGTAGTCGTCTCTATTGACACGAACGCCAAGAAGAAGATAACCATCAAACCCGAAACTAATCTATTGAAAAGCTAATTTTACTAAAAAAAAACTTCACCGATAGATCAGGTTCCCCACCCCTCCTAATATCGTCAAGGCCTACCGAGGGAGGGGGGCCGATGGATGGAGATGAAGTTGTGGTGGCTAGGGTTTTTTATGGAGGTGGTGGATGTTCTTTTCGAAAACTTTTGGCGTGAGTCTTTAGCTTGTAGCTCACTAAGCAAAGTAATTTTTTCCTATATTTGGGAGCTACAAAGCTTTATTACCTATACTATTTAGGCCATGTACTACACAACAATAAGAGCATATCCACTCATTCGGTGTTCCCAGGCCGAAATCCGGCACTATTTAGCGCCGGATGGATGTGACTTTCGGCCTGGGAACGGTCATTTTTCCACTCGCGTTCCCAACCAAACCAAGAATGTGGTGACATATTTGAATTTTTTGTTCCCGCCGGCGCTATCTCTCCCAAAGATGTTCTACAGAATTCGCCCAAAACAGTTCAACAGAAATTCACCCAAAAGAAGTTCGGCGATCAAATTATTACAAAACATGATGAAATACGATGATAATTCATCGATGGGGATGGGCTCCTCTGCCTGGTCTGATGCGACGGGGGTGGGCTCCTCCGCCGAGTCTGCTACGGCAGGGCACATCGACGGATTCGAGGAGGTGGAGGCAGATCTCGGTGACGACGTGTGACATAGGTACGATGACTCGGATGTTTATGATTGCTACCCTATATTGGGTAAAAGGCTTACGACCCATGAAGATTTCAGATAACAAGCCCAAGGAAGCAACTGATAAAGACTTTGATTGTATTAGGAAAGGGACTATGAACCGACATTGTGTTGGTATTGTAATTACGCGCGTATGAAGCCTATCCGCATACAACTTTGAGACCCGGCCTATTATATATAGGACGGGAGAAGCCCAAGCGAGGGTACCGAAATCTAGAGGACAACTTGTAATAGTGCAATTTTCCCAATATTCAGGCGACTTTGACTTCATTGTTTTCCTGACATCCGACCAAATCCCCAGCGTTCTCTTTTCCGCGAAACCCCAAGTCTATCACCATGAGCGTTGGCGAGGTTACCCCAAGTCTATCACCATGAGAAGCGCAAAGCAATCAAGTCACAAGTTCTGTCAGATTTCATCACAGAATGGACAGAGTTGCAATGTGCGGGTCCACCAGACCTTTCTAGTGCTTGGACAATGTACTTCGATGGATCAAAAAGAACGGAAGGAGCAGGAGCAGGAGTCATACTAGTATCACCACAAGGCGACAAAATGCGCTATATACTTCGAATGAGCTTTGCAAATGCATCCAATAATGAAGCTAAATATAACGCTTTGTTGCACGGCATGTGAATGGCCAAAGCTTGCGGTGTACCTCGCCTCAAAATCTTTGGAGATTCCAATCTTGTGGTACAATGATGACCCACAAGTATAGGGGTGTATCGCAGTATTTTCGAGGGAAGTGAAACCCAATTTATTGATTCGACACAAGGGGAGCCAAAGAATATTTATCAGCCTTAACAACTGAGTTGTCAATTCAGCTACACCTGGAAACAATCTTGCTCACAGCAGTTTATCAGTAGCAACAGTTTTGTAGTAGGAATAGCAAAGTAACAGCAGTAGTAAAGCAAAGACAGTAGTAACAAAAGCAGTAAATAGTGGGATTCGAGTGCGGTAGGCATAGGTATGGATGGACGGGCATTGCATGGACAAGACAATTCACGTAGCAATCAGAACATAGGGCAATTGCAGATAAATAAGATAAAGCATCCAAGTACTAGACAATCCTAGGCATGTGTTCCATATATAGTCATACGTGCTCGCAATGAGAACTTGCACAACATCTTTTGTCCTGCCACCTTGCCGCTTTGAAGGGCCTCTAGGGAACTACTGGCAATTAAGGTGCTCCTTTTAATAGAGCACCGGAGCAAAGCATTAACACTCTATGAACACATGTGATCCTCACATCAAAGCCATTCCCTTCCGGTTATCCCGATTTCTGTCACTTCGGGGCCATAGGTTCCGGACAACAACATGTGTATACAACTTGCAGATAAGACCATAAACAATACTATCATAATGAATCAATAACATGTTCAGATCTAAAATCATGGCACTCGGGCCCTAGTGACAAGCATTAAGCACAACAAGTCACAACAAAGTCATAAAGCACTAATAAAAGATACTAGGCACCATGCCCTAACAATCTGATGCCATTATATGAATGATCTCATCCAATCCCTACCATCCCCATAGCCTACAACAGGGGATTACTCACTCATAGATGGGGGAAACATGGATGGTGATGATGATGGCGATGATCTCCTCCAATTCCTCGTCCCGGCAAGGTGCCAGAACGGAGTTTCTGGTGCTGTTTCGTGGAATCTGGTGGTGGCAGCGGAGCGGAACTCCTTCTGGAAAAACGTCGAACCCCCCAAAGTTTTTAGGTCAAAAGGCTCCTTATAGGTGAAGAGAGAGGCCGAGGGGGTGCCTAGGGGGCCCACACCACCCCCTGGCGCGGCCTAGCCTGGCCCACGCCACCAGGTGGTGTGGCCACCCCCTGGCTCTTCTCCGTCTCGTATTCTGGCTCCTGGAGTCTTCGGGTGAAATAGGATTTTTGGCATATTTTCCGGGATTTTTCCTGATAGTTGATTTTCTGCACAAAAAGTAGACACCAAGGCAATTCTGCTGAAAACAGCGTCAGTCTGCATTAGTTGCATCCAAATCACACAAGTATAGAGGAGAAACAATAGCAAAAGTGTTCGGAAAAGTAGATACATTTTGGACGTATAACCTCCCCCAAGCTTAGCTTATTGCTTGTCCTCAAGCAATTCAGTTGAAAACTGAGTGCGATAAAAGAATTTTCACGAACACATTTGCTTCATATGATGTAAATATTCTCAGCAATGTGATCAACTACTCAGACAGTTCATAATAAAGAGTATGCAACTGAGTCTACTTAATAGTCATTGCAAGCTATGAAGAGATTCCAACTCAAGAATAATAAGTAGCATGTAGCACAAACATTAGCAACATTACAATGCTCATAAAAAGGTATGATAGAGTGGTATCTCGCTTGCCCTTTGATTATGAATATCAAGGCACCTCTGAAGTTCAAGTGATGACTAGAAGTAAAGATATCAAGGATACAAGCATCAAAGTCATAACATAAATAATCAAGTAATGGAGCAAACACAAAGAATGACAACTATGCTCTCAAGAAGGTACTCAAAGAATATGTGGAGACTCAACAAGTAGAAGAAAAGGTTTTGAATAATTTGAAAGGCTTCCAAATGCTGAAAGTATGGTACTCGTTAGCTTTGAGCTCTCATTGCCCCTATCATAAGCATCTTTAATGTGGTTAAGGTGAAAGTGAGGTCCAATCTGAGTTATATGCTTGACAGACTATAAACTGAAGATCCCAAGTCCCTTGAGTACGAGGGTCGCTCCTCATGCTACTCAACTTTAGTTACCGGTAAGTTCTTGTCATCGTAAGTATGTGCGTATCATTGAGAACCGCCAACGGGGTACCCCTTTCCCGATGATACGGAAGAATCCCCATATCAAAATGACAAGGCAAGCAGACAATGAGTATCTCAGCAATCTTCTTATTTACCATGGGAAAATGGTGCTTTTTTCTCTCTTTCCTCTTTTCATAAATCTCTTTTTTCTTTTTCTCAATAGCTATCTCTCTCTTTTTTATAAGAAGAATGCTTCATAGATATCATTATGGTTACCGCAGGTTTCCACCATGTCAGATGGATTGAACCAGCCCGAGTGCTTTCTAACACACATACATAACTCCATCGACTTACAAGCTCCTCCCTTTATTCCACAATCGACGACATCCGCAAAACAAAAGAGCAAGGTATCAACTGGTATATATTTACAAGTGTTGAAAGTGTTCCCCATGAGACAAGGTTCGCTAATCCCACCTATAATTTGCAAGCATATAACTTTCATGGAGAGTTCACAATGGTTCAGGTTTATTAAGTGCAGGAAATAAAGTGTGCCATAAAGTTCATGAGAGCTTTACTAACTAACTTTCTTTCTCATAACAAGCAAACATTTTATTCGGAAGAAAACAAGGCATATTGAATAGGCACGGAAGTAGCGAATGATGCTAATAAGTAGGTATGGTGGACACTTTGGCAATATTTGGTTTAAGGGAGTTGGAAAAATGAGTAAAACACTCAGTGGAAGTGAAGGCTAGCAATAGTAAGGGAGCGACAAACGAGAGAGCAATAGCTGTCATTATCATGCTTGCAACAAAACAGGACTACTCATGGCATGAAAGTGATTCAAGATCCTCAAGGCAAAATAATTCATCAAGGCTTAACTGATTATCACAGTCTTGTGCATGCGTGAGCATGTGCCAAGTCAATTCAAATGAAACATTCAGAGGAGGATACCACAGTGTCATACCAATTTATGAATAGAGCAATGCAAGCAAACATTCATAAGACATGCTACAAACTATTAGCAAGCTGGAGCTAATCATAAGAAAGCAAGAACTACTAAGCATCCAAAGATAACATACACCCTACTTGAACGGACTAAGCAAGCCCACAGTGATGAGTATATGTACAAAAAATGAAAACAAATAGAGTTCGTTACCAGCCTCTTACCATGCCTCAAGTTGTTATTGATCCTCATTATTGCTCTTCACTTGTGTGGCTTGAATAATAATATGAAACCAATATTCACTGAGGACTGCCGAACCCTGTAGCAAACTCGCAAAAACCAAAGGAGAACGACAAATATTTTTGGTGTTTTCGATTTTTAAACAAGAACCAAAAGGGAAAAGCAAGCAAAGCAAAATCTTTTTGGGTTTTTCGAATAGTTCAAACAAAGAAAAAAGGGAAAAGCAAACCAAGGCAAAAAGAAGAAGCAAACCAAAGAGAAACAACAAAAATATTTTTGGTCTTTTTGTGTTTTTAGAGGGAAAAAGCAAAGAAGAACGAAAACTAAAAAGAGAACAAAAACATGAATATACAAAGTACCGACGCAACATGATATGGAGATGAGTGCGTCGTCAGCATTCTCCCCAAGCTTAGGCTTTTGGCCTAAGTGGGTATCAATCCCAAGCTAGCTAGGATGAAGTGTCACCCTGGTACGACGAAGAGGTCCCCTCATCCTGGTGCGAACTCGAGTACGTCCCTCTGTAATGCGCGGAGTAATCATAGGAGGGCACATCCTCCTGGTGCTGCTCATGGAAACCCAGCAAGCGAAGCTGCTCATCCACCTCTTCCTTGGAGCACGACCACGGTCTCCTGTGAACACTAAACAAAGCAGGTTGTGGCAAAAGGATCTCCCTTTCATCCCCGTCAGTGAAAAGCATCCTATATACTAGACTGTCCAAATCAGAAGTAGCAGTGACAAAGTGATGAGCTTTCATAGCAACAAGGTCAAGCCTCTGTGGTGCCAGCATAGCATCATAGGGATCCACTGAGAGACATAATGCATTGACTATACACGAAGCAATGATGCCCCCATAGATAGGCCCCCTAGCAGCTAGGCGGCGAGCAATAAGCGAGCCAAGATTGTACCAAGTATCATTGTTAAGCGTAGGAGCAAGGAATGCTAAATGATAGTTGGAGATATTACTTGTGTTCTCCCTACCAAGTACACTAGTAGCAAGATAATATGCAAAGTATCTAAGAGCAGGAAGTTGGATATTTCTTATCTTTCCGCGCTACGCCACGCGGTCATCATCATTGGTCACCCCTTGGTAAAGCTCCAACAAATCAGCGGGTCGCTCTTGAATTTTCTTCACGGTCCCTGTCATACGCACACCTACAATACTGCAAAATCTCTCCAAAGGCATGATGAAGGGAAGATCATAGATTTTAAATGAGACAGTAGACTGATAGGGTGTGTTAGTAAACATGAAGCTCTCAACAAAAGTTTTGGTGAGCATAGCGTATTGTGCACTCTCATCTTGCATATATGAGGTCAAACCAACCCTCTCGATCAGTAGCAAGAAATCATCAAGAATACCTGCAGCTTGTAAGAAAGTAAAACAAGGAAAAGAGGATGGGTGAGCATCCCCATCATCCCTTTCACTGCCAATACGAGTTGCAATGAGATCTTCATTGTATGATGGCCTAGCTTGAGAGGCTGTTCTTGAGGGCCTCGACCTCTAAGGTGCATCACTCTCAAATATCTCTCCAAAAGTATGGTTGTTCATGCTTGGTATTCTGAAATTTAAACACCTATTAAAAAGTGATTGCAAAATAAATATAATGAAGGATTCTACTCATAGGGACTTGCAAGAGGCCTAAACATGCATCAAAACTATATCTCTAAGCATCAAACAAGCTTACGAGCCCTCATGACCAGTCACCTACAGCAGCAAAATACTCAACATATAATCAACTAAACACAAATCTACTTGGACAAGGGGAGGAGTCACATACCAGGGAACAATTGCTCCAAATTTCAGCAAGAAAGATGGGTTGAGCAAGGAGATCGAAAAAAAATCGAGAGCAAGCACAACAAGAATGCGATTTTGAGCTATGAATTGGAGCTTACTCGGGAGAGAGAAGAAAGTGGCAGGTGAGAGAGTTGGTGGGGGGCCAGGGTGGCCCACACCAGGGCATGGCGCCACCCAAGGCTGGCCACGCCACCATGTGGTGTGCCTGCCTGGTGGGCCCCCTTGGTACCTCCCAGGTACTCCTCTGCCCCTTTTTCACGTAAAAATTTAATATGAATTTTCTGGAATTTTTCGACACACTTTATTTTTGGGCATTTTTCAGAAATAGAAGAATGATTTTTCCCGATGCATAATTTTTTCTTTTGGAAACATGATGCAAGAACAAAACAAGGCTAGAACTACAGAAGTTCTAACATGCAAGCAACTAACAACAAAAAGAAAACTAAACGAAAGCAAAAAACTAAAATGCAAAGGATAGAAATAAACGGAGATAATCATAATGAAAACATTGTTTTGTTCAATGGAATCCTTTTGTTAACAAGGTTGATCAACTCTTGCTACCAAAACAATTGCATATCAGACAAAACTTTGTATTCCACTAATGATTATGTTACCTCAACCTTGATAGCAATGGTCCCAATCATAATAGTTTCGAATTTTTCTCTTGGTATGGGACAATATATTTCTCCAACTTGAATGCCTTCAACATGTTCAATTGAATTCAAACCATAAGTCCTTTCAATCTTCTTGGGGAAATAGACAGTATGTTCCTTGTCATTAACATTGAAGGTCACCTTTTCTTGATTACAATTAATAACAGCTCCTACAGTATTAAGAAAGGGTCTCCCAAGAATAATAGACATATTATCATCTTCGGGCATTTCAAGCACAACAAAATCAGTCAATATCAAGCAATTGTGAGCCACCTGAACAGGTACATCCTCACATATACCCACAGGAATAGTGGTAGATTTATCAGCCATTTGCAAAGATATATCAGTTGGTATTAATTTTTCAAGTTGAAGCATCTTATAGAGAGAGAAAGGCATAACACTAACTCCAGCTCCCAAATCACACAAAGCAGTTCTAACATAACTGTTCTTAATAGATCAAGGGATAGTTGGAACCCTGGGTCTCCAAGTTTCTTAGGAACCTTACCATTGAAGGAATAATTAGCAAGCAAAGTAGAAATTTCTTCATTAGGGATCTTCCTTTTATTCAAGACAATGTCCTTCATATACTTTGAGTAAGGAGGCAATTTAATAGCATGAGTCAAAGGAATTTGCAAGAATAAGGGCTTCATCCACTCACAAAATTTATTATAGTGTTCATCTTCCTTTGACTTGTGTTTCTTATTCGGGAATGGCATAGGTTTTTGGACCCAAGACTCTTTGTCACTACCATGTTTCTTAGCAATAAAATCTTCTTTGGTGTATTTAGTATTCTTAGTGTGGGTTTTAGGTTCTTCTTCAACTTTTTCTTCATTAGGAACAACATTTTCCTCATTACCACTTTCAGTTTCAGCATCAGAGATAGATATACTATTAGGAACTATAGCAGGTTCAGAGGGTTCTACAACAGTTTTATGTTTCTTTTTCCTTTTCTTATGAGTAGAACCACTATTTTCAGCTTGTTGAGAATCCTGCTCAATTCTTTTGGGATGCCCCTCAGGAGAGGATCCTGGGTAGCAGCACCACTTCTAGTTCTAATTTCATAAGCATGTTTTTCTTTAGCAGCATTAACTAGCAAGTCGTTTTGCACTTTAACGAGTTGATCTATTTGAGTTTGAACCATTTGAAAGTGTTTAACAATCATTTTAACATCATTAGAGGTTCTTTCCACAATATCTTTCAACTCAACAATAGCTCTAGTGTTTTCCATTAGATGATTTTGCACCCTTTTATTAAAGTTATCTTGCTTAACAATAAAGATATCAAATTCTTCTAAGCATTGATCAGGAGGTTTAGAGTAAGGGATATCACCTTCATCAAAGTGTTGGAGAGAGTGTACCTCAATAGTGGGTGAGTAGGGAATAGGCTTACATAATTCTTCTATAGGAGGTAAATTCTTGACATCTGCAGCTTTAATTCCCTTCTCCTTAAGACATTTGTTATCTTCCTTCATCACTTCATCATTTAATTCAATAACTCCCCTCTTCTTTAATGTTGGAATGGGCACAAGAATAGATGGTTCAGGTACAATTACTTCAGGTATAGCTTGTTTAGGAGGAGTCCAATCTTCATAATTCTTGCTTATTTTAGCCATTAATTCCTCAGCTTCCTTGGGAGTCCTATTCTTGAAAACACAATCAGCACAACTATCTAGGTATGTCCTAGATTCTTCAGTTAGTCCATTATAAAATATATCAAGAAGCTCATTCTTAGGTAATGGACTTCCATCCTGTGCATGAATCAAAGCACAAAACCTTGCCCATGATTCAGGCAATATCTCTTTTTCTCCCTGTTTAAAATCAAAAAGTTCCTGCAAAATAGCATGTCTAGCACTAGGAGGAAAATATCTCTGCAGGAAAGTACTAATCAAGCAATGAGGGCTATCAATAGATCCATGAGGTAAATTATTAAACCAAATTTTAGCTTCTCCTTTCAGTGAAAAGGGGAAAATCTTAGCAACAAAGTAAGTACGCATCTTAATATCATCAGAAAACAAGCCACTCATGGTAGAAAGTTCATTCATATGTGCTACCGCACTTTCATTCTTAGTCCCACAAAAAGGTTCTTTCTCGACAATAGCTATGTAAGATAGATCGAGAGAGAAATCATAATCTTCATCTATAATGTTTATGGGAGAAGCAGCAAACTTAGCAACATGAGATAATTTGGGTCTAATAGTACGCCTCTCAAGGAGACTCTTAGCAGCGCTCCTATCATGGGTGTTCTTACATTCTTTAATAAACTCATCGGTCATCTCAACATAACCATCTTCAATATCATAACTCTCACTAGACTCAGGTGAGCTAACAGGTGTGGTAGTGTCTTCATTAGGAGTTTCGGTATTTCCAGCTATAGTTCTAGCAATCGTAGCATCTAGGAAAGGACCTAATGAACCACTCTTATCAAGCACAGTAGAAGCAGCATCATAAGTATCAGAAATTTCAGATTCAGCAAGAGTAGCAGGTGTGTAGCATGTGTATGTGGTGGTAAGGAACTTACTCGTAATGACGGTGAATCAGAGCAACAGAGGTATTCAGAACTGCATTCTTCTTGTAGTGGATGGTAAATGGGAACCTTACCATCACGAGACTTACCCATGATGGATGGATAACAAACAATAGAGAATCCAAGTGAACTTGATAAATAAAGCTATGCTCCCCGAGAACGGCGCCGTAAAAATAGTCTTGATGACCCACAAGTATAGGGGTGTATCGCAAGATTTTCGAGGGAAGTGAAACCCAATTTATTGATTCGACAAAAGGGGAGCCAAAGAATATTTATCAGCCTTAACAACTGAGTTGTCAATTCAGCTACACTGAAACAATCTTGCTCACAGCTTTATCAAGAGCAACAGCTTTGTAGTAGGAATAGCAAAGTAACAGCAGTAGTAAAGCAAAGACAAGAGTAACAAAAGCAAGAATAGTGGGATTCGAAAGGTAGGCATAGGTATGGATGGACGGCATTGCATGGACAAGACAATTCACGAGCAATCGTAACATAGGGCAATTGCAGATAAATAAAATAAAGCATCCAAGTACTAGACAATCCTAGGCATGTGTTCCATATATAGTCATACTCGCAATGAGAACTTGCACAACATCTTTTGTCCTGCCAAACCCGCTTTGCGGGGCCTCTAGGAACTATCGCAATTAAGGTGCTCCTTTTAATAGAGCACCGGAGCAAAGCATTAACACTCCGTGAACACATGTGATCCTCACATCAAAGCCATTCCCTTCCTGTTATCCCGATTGCCACTGGGCCATAGGTTCCAGACACCAACATGTGTAGACAACTTGCAGATAAGACCATAAACAATACTATCATAATGAATCAATAACATGTTCAGATCTAAAATCATGGCACTCGGGCCCTAGTGACAAGCATTAAGCACAACAAGTCGCAACAAAGTCATAAAGCACTAATAAAAGATACTAGGCACCATGCCCTAACAATCTGATGCCATTACATGAATGATCTCATCCAATCCCTACCATCCCCATAGCCTACAACGGGGGATTACTCACTCATAGATGGGGGAAACATGGATGGTCGATGGAGAAGCGATGGTGATGATGATGGTGATGATCTCCTCCAATTCCTCGTCTCCCGCAGGTGCCGTAAACGGGAGTTTCGTGTTTTTAGTGGAATCTGGTGGTGGCGGCGGAGCGGAACTCCTTCTGGAAAAACGTCGAACCCCCCAAAGTTTTTAGGTCAGAAGGCTCCTTATAGGTGAAGAGAGAGGCCGAGGGGGTGCCTAGGGGGCCCACACCACCCCCTGGCGCGGCCTGGCCTGGGCCACGCCACCAGGTGGTGTGGCCACCCCCTGGATCTTCTCTGTCTCGTATTCTGGCTCCTGGAGTCTTCGGGTGAAATAGGATTTTTGGCATATTTTCCAGGATTTTTCCTAATAGTTGATTTTCTGCACAAAAAGTAGACACCAAGGCAATTCTGCTGAAAATGGGCCCGATCTGCATTAGTTGCATCCAAATCACACAAGTATAGAGGAGAAACAATAGCAAAAGTGTTCGGGAAAGTAGATACATTTTGGACGTATCATACAACAAGCAATGAACAAGTGCGATGTTGTCAGCGAAAATATGGTTGCTTACTGCGATCTATATGGTGTTATGGAAGCTCAATTTGGTGGGTGCGAAGTATCGCACATAAGGAGGGAAAGCAATGAAGAAGCCAACAATCTAGCAAACATCAGATCCTTGTGCTTACCAATACCACCAGGAGTTTTTGGGAAGAAATAACAGAGAGATCAATCAATGCAAAAAGAGTATCCAAGATAGTAGCACCAAAAACAGGAAAAAATAAACATCCGCAAAAAGACTCGGGGACTCCATCAGAAACCAAGAGTGTAGAAGATGCCATCGAAGAAGAAGAGCAGGAAATTGGAGAGGTCATACTAATTGAGCCTACCTGGATGCAGCCGTATATAGCAATATGACTAAAGGAGATCTACCCGAAGATGTGATAGAAGCCTGACGAATCACCCGAAGATCAAAAGCCTTCAGAATAATCAAAGGGGAGTTGTATAAGAGGAGTATTTCAGGCATGTTGCAGCGTTGTGTAACACCCGAAGAAGGATCATACTCAAAGATATACATGAAGGAGTTTGTGGTCACCATGCTAGTAGACGAGCAATTGTTACAAAGCATTCAAGGCATGATTTTACTGGCTCACTACAGTTCAAGATGCAAAAGATATCGTTAGAACATGTGAAGCATGTCAACAATTTGCAACAAAGCCTGGAGCACCCGCCGCTGAGTTGAAACCTATACCTTTGGCTTGGCCTTTTGCTTAGTGGGGACTCGATATGGTTGGGAAACTTCACAAATCATCGCCAGGAGGACACATCTTTCTGCTAGTAGCAGTCAACAAATTTACTAAATGGATTGAAACAATGCCTGTCACCATCCAAGACGGAACTTTGGCTGTGAATTTTAATAAATCCATAGTATTTCGGTTTGGCGTACTGAACATCATCATCACAGACAATGGGACCAACTTCACTTCCAATGAGTTCAAGGAGTACTGCCAGGAGATGGGTATCAAAGTAAGCTACACTTCGGTAGCTCACCCGCAAACAAATGGACAGGTAGAAAAAGCCAATGGACTAGTTACTGCTGGACTCAAGAAAAAGACTACTAGCACCTATTAACAGAGCAAAAGGAGAATGGGTTGATGAATTGCCATCTATCTTATGGAGTTTACGTACAACTCCAAATAATTCAACACAAGAGACACCTTCTTTTTGGTCCACGGTGCAGAAGCCGTGCTTCCTGTTGAGGTGTCACATGAATCCCCAAGAGTAGCTGCGTGTGATGAAGAGGACTCAAGAGAATCACTTGAAGATGATGTGGATGCACTTGATGAAGCTCGAGATGAAGCCCTACAAAGAGCAACTATGTACCAGCAAAACTTACGCAATTATCACAGCAGAAGATTGTGGCCTAGGTCCTTCGCAGTAGGGGACCTAGTTCTTCGCCTCAAGAAAGTGTTGGAAATATGCCCTAGAGACAAATAGTAGTAAGGACTATTATCATATTTCATATAGTTTATGATTAAGTTTTATATCATGCTATAACTGTATTGAGTGGAAACATCAATACACGTGTGATATACAAACAAACCAGGGGTTCCCAGTGAAACTCTGGTCACTGGTTCATTGGTCAACAGATGATCATGTTTCCTGATCATGTGGCATTTATGCCAGTTGGAAATGAGGTCATCTCATTCAGAGAATGAGATGATGAACCAATACCCAACCTAAACATCGTGACCCAATCATGTCACAGAGTTCAAGTTACGATGATTAGAAATGGATCCTCGTAGACTATTCCTTAGACCGTGAGGCTATATAATCACTATCTTCCGAGAGTGCTTAGATAGCATCAAACGCCATCTGGTAAAACGGTGGTTATAAAGGCGTGTTCAGGTATTCGGAGGAAACCATAGAGGCAATATATGTCAAGAGAGGGATTTGTCTGTCCATGTGACGGGAAGATACTCAAGGGCCCACTCGGAGAAGTTATATCCAATAGCTGCGCAGCATGTGATTTAATCACGGGGATATCACTTGTTGGAACGAGTTAAGTAGCATTGTTCAGTAACGAGATTGAACACGACATGGTGATGTCATTGATCAGATCTCAGAAAATGCAAGTATCGAGTGACAAAGGGAATAAGACATGATTGTCCCGGTTCAAACGACGAAAGATCTTCGTGGAACACACAGGGGTCACATGGCCATCTAGGTCCCTCCATCGATCATTGGTGCGGGAGTGTACCGACCATGTATGGAGTGTTCCTGAACCGTGGGGTATCACGCTTAAGGGCTTGATGATGCTTAGAGAGTGTTTATGAGATCGGTAGAATCACCAAAGAAAAGAAGAGAGAAAACCGGAAGGGTTTCGGTAAGTCCGGAGGATGTCCGGAGTGGAAGTGGAAGGTGTTCCATGGCCACGGAGATTGAATAATATGTGAATGAATGTTAAATGTTGATTTAATCATTTATTCATAATTATTTAATAAAGAGAAAAATCAATTTAATGGTCAAAGGCTTAATGGGCCAATTCCGGATGGAGAGGGCCCATTAGGGGAAAGGAGAGAGGGAGAGGGGCCAAAGGGGAGGCTAGCTGGGCCTAGCCCCCCGCGCGGGGCCCACTAGGTGGCCGACAGCCACCTCCTCCCCCTTCCTCTCTTTTAGTCCCACCCCGGGACTTTGAGGGAGGTAGTACCTCCCCTCCCCCTATATATAGTGGGGGTATTTGGCCAAATTAAACACACCAATAATCAATAAAGGTCTCCCCACTTTTGGGAGGACCTACAATTGATATTTTATCTCTCCCCTCTCTCTCTCGTGACCGTGGTCCCAAGTCTGACTCATGAAGCCAACATCTTCACCGCTGAGCACCGCCACTGGGGATTCGGATCCGGAGCTCTACTTAGTAACCTGCCTGGATCGGGAAGCGGAGTCATCGCCAGCACCGGACGTGTGTAACTCCCCGCAAGGTGTCGCACTTGAGGCACTCAAGTCGTTGGAGCCAGAAGGAGCACAAGGACTTCATCACGACCTTGAGGTCGGCTTCGGCTCGTCTACATCAACCACGCTCTCCTGAGCGTTGATAACGCTTTTCGGTCTTCAAGGGTAAGTTCGCGAAAAGCCCCTCTCTTACTGTATTATTAATAGATAGGTCCTGGCAGCTTTAGGGGTTCAGGGGCGTAGGGTAAAATTTTATTGTTTTCATGCGCGGAACCCCTACAGTGGTATCAGAGCTAGATCTATGTGTAGTAATGCTAGTACGGGTAGAACACATGAGATGTAGCGTGTGGGCGTTGATCTTTTAGTTGTTACCCTCCCATGTGTACTTGTGTATCCCGCAGTAATGCTTGATGAAGCGACCCCAACCGACTTTACGTGTTCATTCGCGAGACTAATCCACGCTTGACATATGACTTGTACCGTATAAAGTGGCTTAGGGGGGTGTCTGTCTCTCTCGCATTAGTTGGTATACCATTTGCAACGGAGGGCCTCGAAAGGGGTGTAGTAGAGACAACTACTTGATCAGTGTTGTGCTGAAAGTTCGTAGGTAAGAATGGTTCTTGTGCGAAAGCCCATTCAGCCACGTAAAACATGCAAAGATAAAGTAGAGGCGTCTAACTTTGTTTTGCAGGAGGGCGTTGCTTTATGATATGGTTGTGGCAAAGGTAAAGTGATTACCTTTTGTTACGTAGTAGTAGATAGTCACGGAGGTGATGGACTACCACGCCGGAATGACATCGGTACCCTGGTGTCTACGGCGCCGGAACCCGGTGACAGCGGATGGAGATCACGACGTGAAGGACCATATCACATAGCATTTACATTCAATGTTATTGTTTGTATGTCTTATTGTGTGCTAGTATTAGATACTCGATGTTAGCCTAATAAGATGATCCCTGTTAAAATTACCAACGATTGTGTTCCCCCTTAGTGTGCACCACCAAGAAAGTTCTTCGGTATGAGGCATGCCGTGATGATCGGGTGTCAGACATATCTACGTTCACATACAGTGGGTGTAAGCCATGTTGCATAGCGAAAACACTAAGGTTGAGTTGGCGAGCCTAGCATGTACAGACATGGCCTCGGAACGCGGATGGTCGAAAGATCGAGCACGAGTCACATGAATGATGTGACCGACATTTAGCGTCCACCCTTGAACCCACATTGATGGCCGTGATGATCGGGGGAGATGTGGCTGATAGGGGTCGTGTTATCACTAGGAACCCTCATTGGGGATAGGTGTTTCTAAGTGGAGTTATTATTAACTCATTTAATTATAAACTTAGTCTAAATTCCTTTTGCAATTATAAATGTAGATGGGACCTTTCATGTTGACAATTGAATGGTTAGAAGGAGAGAAGCTCGGATTAGATGGATCGAACTTCTCCATTTGGGTTGCTAGTCTCCATGTTCTCCTTAGCGAGAACGACGTGGTCGACTATATACTCGACGGGATGGATTTGGATCAGCCCACGGACCTTGAGACCCTAGAGGAGCGGAAAGACCGCTATCTCCATCGTGAGATGGCCTCCTATATTTCAGTTGTGATGCGTTTTGGAATGGTGGACGAGGTGTGGCCTTTCGTGGGTGATGTCGACCCTCGTTCGGTGATGCTACAGCTTAGGACACATTTCATGGAGCAGACACGCATTTGGGAGCATGAGCTGATGGGAGACTTCCTCTCCATTAAGATGGAGGAGAACTCATCACTGGACGACCACTTGGAGCACATGCATGATGTGTACATGATGCCTGCATACTTCCTGGACATCTGGATTACGGGCTCTTTTGCAAACGCTGATGTGCTGCGGTCGCTGCCACCAAGCTACCAAGCACAAGTCAGGACTTGCGTAATGAGGGGCAATGCGGAAACAATGGAGTTCCACCGGTTCATGACACATCTCAGGAATGTGTTGGTTGAACCAGACGTCGCTCAGGTTGTCAACGACAAAGGTGTATATTTGATATATAGTTTTATAAATGTTATAATCTTGCAAACACATTGCAGTGTTAAGTATATCTGATACTTGTTCTGTTTTGCTGAAAACAGGTCCTTCTGCATGAGAGGTGCTTGCTGGAGAGGAGGTGACGTTGCGTGTTGATGGCGAGCATGATGATGATGGCCGACGACACTCTCCCTCGAAATTTATCATTTAGTTTATGTTTAGGATGATTATTGTAATCAAGAGATTGTGAACTTCTTTAGTGTGTCTCACACTTCGTGAGACGGTTATTCATATGAGTTTGTAACAAACAGTTGTTCTGCTTTTATGAATGATTTCTATTCGTGTTCATATCTTATTTGATTATGTGTGAATTATCCTTGTTGTTTGAAACTAATTGATAATGTATGAACATTTGTAAAACACTAAAATGCCTTGTTTAAAATACCCAACTTAATGATATGTTCATTAATGAATGAAACCATTGTTTGAATTCAAAGTTATGTGATAATATGTGAAAGTCATTCGATTTCTTGTCACATATAAATCATGCCTAAGTTCGGAAAAATTACTTGAACACTGTGTATTACTTGAATACAAAGTGTTTAATGAAATGTTAAAAGTAAATACATATTCGATGTATTGTGTTTTTAACAAAATGGTAATTATCATTAAATGATTGTTTAAATGTGTAAAGTAGTTTACCAAAGGAAACATGAATATGAAACTATTTGATTTGATCAAAATGTTTCATCAACAATGGGTATAAATATAAAAGAGAATCCAATTACTATGATTTGATCAATAGTAATGAAGTTCAACTTTATAAGAATGGCATAAAAGTAATTGTGGAAATGCAAAGCGTTCTGAAATGTTAGAATGCAGAGCATCACAATGTGATATTAGATATCAAAGGGGTTAAATAGAAGGCACCAAATAAATCATTGTAGTGTAGATGTAGAGACCATTAGCTTAGAAATAGTTAGCACTCAATTAGAATTTATAGTTGTCCATTTGAATTCGTGAAAGTTTTGGGGTTATTCGATATAACCAAAACAATAGCGAATAAGTCCTTGTAGCGTATTCATTGGAAACTTTGAATACGAAATCCATAGCTGAAACCAAAAGAGAGGCAAAACTGGTATTGCTTGGATTTTGGTGCATTCTTGAGAAAGCTCACTTTTAGTGATATTTCTCGATTATGGAGCAAATGGAAATTAGTGTAAAACATGATGAGGATTCAAAACCCTGCATCAGAGTGTTGAGAAGCGCAACGGACAATGTTCCTGAACAACTCTCTTCACAGAAGGAAAGAATCATTGATATTGATCATTGTGTTTTCCCCACTAGTGCTTTCACTACAAGAAGTAGGATTCAAAATGTAATCCATATCTTGTATGGAGACATTTGTGAATCAGTTGTCATTATTATTGGAATGTGACATACCTACAAACTACAAAGGAAATAATGGTAAACTAAATTATGAGAAACCCTAAAAGCAAAATTCCCTTGAGATTAGAAAGCGATTATTTGCTGAATCTCATAAGTAAAAGGAGTTACTTGAATTTTACCAAATGACTGCAAAGCCATAGTGGAAAAAGGGGTGAATGAAAAAAGCACAATTTGTCAAGTATTGGATGAATTCAAATGAATTTGATTCAAGTGTGCTGAATGTCTAGAGGATTTAAAACTAGTAGAGTACTAGTATCTCATGGTAAATCTCCAATTTTGATATTTGATCAAAGTTTTTGAAGTTATTCAAAATAGTAAGGAGATATGCAATTTGCATAAAATTGAGTGGGAGCTATGAAAGTCTTCCTGAAACAATATGTGATTAACATATTTTAAGTGGGAGCAATATAAGACTCAAATTCAAATATGCAGGAACATATTTTGAGTGGGAGCTTATAGGAGTAATTCTTAAGTATGTTAAGAATGAAAGCGCAAATATTTATAAATAATGATTTATAAGATGTAGAAGTTGATAATAGGAGTATTATGATATTATATATTGTTCCTTAAGGGATTCTAAAAAGGGTTTCAGAATAGAAGTTAATTAAGGAACTGGTCCTTAATAACTCAAATTAGGAATAGTATTAAGTTGAACATCAATGGTTGAAAGAAAGAAAATGATGATCATCATCCACTATGTTAAAGACATAGGTTCTATCTTAGTAAACCATGATGATAACTTAGCATAATATTTGATCCAATAAGGAACGTTTAAAAGTGATTAAGTTTGAATCACAGAACATTGAGCTAAGTTTGTCCGCAGTGTCTGAATAGAGAATAGTGGACATATTTTCCAAATCCATAAAGGATGACATATCTTAAAGCATAAAGAGTTATGTTATAAGGGAATATGTTGGAAACTCCTGTAGATACCAATTAAAGTCAAGTAGGAAGCGAGGTGAACAAAACATCGAAAGTTGCACAGAGTGCTCTAGTATTTCGATGAATACATTTATAATAATAGATAAGGGTACCATCTAAAGTGTTGTATAATGTTATGGCGGGGCTAGTTCGCTTTTAACATAGAATGATGTGTCCCAGGGCACAATGCCCATGAGAAAGCCCTCGAGGTTGATCTAACATCACTGTAGGCTCCTGGAATCAGGCCTAGTTCTGTTGCCATAGCGACGATGCATACATACAAATGCAATCATGTGATGATAAAGTATTAATGTCAATCTAGATGGCATTAGTAAGTTGCAAACGATTTGGGACTGTAAAGTACAAACCCAAGACTCAACCTCTTCCATGAGCAAGCATGTTCAGGGTACCGGGTATATGGTGCCAATGATTGAGAACAAATGCAGCTAGTGTATTTGTACTCTAGTGCAAGTGGGAGACTGTTGGAAATATGCCCTAGAGACAAATAGTAGTAAGGACTATTACCATATTTCATATAGTTTATGATTAAGTTTTATATCATGCTATAACTGTATTGAGTGGAAACATCAATACACGTGTGATATACAAACAAACCAGGGGTTCCCAGTGAAACTCTGGTCACTGGTTCATTGGTCAACAGATGATCATGTTTCCTGATCATGTGGCATTTATGCCAGTTGGAAATGAGGTCATCTCATTCAGAGAATGAGATGATGAACCAATACCCAACCTAAACATCGTGACTCGATCATGTCACGGAGTTCAAGTTACGATGATTAGAAATGGATCCTCGTAGACTATTCCTTAGACCGTGAGGCTATATAATCACTATCTTCCGAGAGTGCTTAGATAGCATCAAACGCCATCTGGTAAAACGGTGGTTATAAAGGCGTGTTCAGGTATTCGGAGGAAACCATAGAGGCAATATATGTCAAGAGCGGGATTTGTCCGTCCATGTGACGGGAAGATACTCAAGGGCCCACTCGGATAGGTTATATCCAATAGCGGCGCAGCATGTGATTTAATCACGGGGATATCACTTGTTGGAACGAGTTAAGTAGCATTGTTCAGTAACGAGATTGAACACGACATGGTGATGTCATTGATCAGATCTCGAGCAATGCAAGTATCGAGTGACAAAGGGAATAAGACACGACTGTCCCGGTTCAAATGACAAAAGATCTTCGTGGAACGCACAGGGGTCACATGGCCATCCAGGTCCCTCTATCGATCATTGGTGCGGGAGTGTCCCGACCATGTCTGGACTGTTCCCGAACTGTGGGGTATCACGCTTAAGGGCTTGATGATTCTTAGAGAGTGTTTATGAGATCGGTAGAATCACCGAAGAAAAGAAGAGAGAAAACCAGAAGGGTTTCGGTAAGTCCGAAGGATGTTCGGAGTGGAAGTGGAAGGTGTTCCATGGCCACGGAGATTGAATAATATGTGAATGAATGTTAAATGTTGATTTAATCATTTATTCATAATTATTTAATAAAGATAAAAATCAATTTAATGGTTAAAGGCTTAATGGGCCAATTTCGGAGGGAGAGGGCCCATTAGGGGAAAGGAGAGAGGGAGAGGGGCCAAAGGGGAGGCCGGCTAGGCCTAGCACCCCTGCGCGGGGACCACTAGGTGGCCGGCGGCCACCTCCTCCCCCTCCTCTCTTTTAGTCCCACCCTGGGACTTTGAGGGAGGTAGTACCTCCCCTCCCCCTATATATAGTGGGGGTATTTGGTTAAATTAAATACACCAATAATCAATAAAGGTCTCCCCACTTTTGGGAGGACCTCCAATTGATATTTTCTCTCTCCCCTCTCTCTCTCGTGGCCGTGGTCCCAAGTCTGGACTGCGCGAGCGAGAGACATCTTCACCGCGGAGCGCCTTGAAAGGCCTCTGGATTCGGATCCGAGAGCTCTACTTCTGCAACTGCTGCTGGATCAGGGAAGCGGGAGTCATCGTCAGGCACCGGACGTGTGTAACTCCCTGCGAAGTGTCGCACTTGAGGCAATCAAGTCGTTAGAGCCAGATGGAGCGCAAGGACTTCATCACGACCTTAAGGTCGGCTTCGGCTCGTCTACATCAACCACGCTCTCCTGAGCGTTGACAACGCTTTTCGGTCTTCAAGGGTAAGTTCACGAAAAGCCCCTCCCGTTACTGTATTACTAATAGATAGTTCCTGGCAGCTTCAGGGGTTCAGGGGCGTAGGGTAAAATTTTATTGTTTTCATGCGCGGAACCCCTACACTAAGATGTCCACAAGAAGTTAGAATCACCATGGGAAGGACCATACATCGTCACAGAAGTTATTCCCGGAGGAGCATATTGACTACAAGACAAGAAAACATGAGTAAATTACTCAAATCCATGGAATGTAGCACATCTACGATGCTTTTACATATAAGATTACTTACAAATATGATAAGAGTTACAGTTCGGCTGCTTAAAGCCATAATATCCAGGTCAAACGGCTAGATGCCATTCGCCCAAAAAATAATGTATCATCGATCTTTCGCCTTATGTATAAAGAGATAAGTTTTTTGTACCTTAAGTTCTTCATTATTGTTCAAAATATCTATGTTTTCCATCAAGCTAACAACAACTATGAGCCTATGTCCAGATACAGGCATCCGAACATAGCCTCGGGGGCTACTCCCATCGGGAGCGCTGGTGCGCACCAGATAGAAATTCAATTGTGTATGACTAAAACAAAAGTATTCATGATTGAAAATACCTTTGAGTTTTACATCAGTGTATCCTCAAAAAGGTATCCTCAAAAAGATTACTCCCATCGGGAGCCAGTATAAAACATTAAAACTATCTGATAAAGTTAGAAATATTGGCAGCCCAGTAGGCCAACCGCCAAAAAAGTGAAAAATATCGGATCGTGGTCAAACGCGACAAAAATCCGAATGCCGTGTTCAGAAACATGAAGGTAAGTCCCCAGGATTCGTCCTATGTGGCCTGATAATCACACAAGAATGCGCTCTGCCAGTAAAATATCCGTATCAACGATACGATGAAAAATCCCGACGGACGTGTTGGGTACTCGATAAAATAGAAGCTAGAATTCAGTGTTCGGTAAGACCTCAGCGGCCCGAACTGAATTACACTAGTAATAAATTCTGAGTTCAGGCCTAGGGACTTGAATTTGATGTAGGACAACCTTGTTTTTTTTCCAGGAGCAATTAACTGATTCCGATTCATCGGAAGCATCAGATTCGTTGTACCAAATCCCTACGAAAAAAAAGAGTAAGGAGATGAACATAAAGAAGAAGGAAAAATAAACTTCTAGACTCAACCTGAAACTGCGGTTCAAGTAGAGTTTCGGGGGCTACTGACATAGGTACAATGACTCAGATGCTTATGATTCTCTACCCTATATTGGGTAAAAGGCTTACAGACCATGAAGATTTCATATGACAAGCCCAAGGAAGCAACTGACAAAGACTTTGATTGTATTAGGAAAGGGACTATGAACCGACATTGTGTTGGTATTGTAATTACGCGCGTATGAAGCCTATCTGGATACAGCTTTGAGACTCGACCTATTAAATATAGGACGAGAGAAGCCCAAGCGAGGGTAACAAAATCTAGAGGACAACTTGTAATAGTGCGATGTCCCCAATATTTAGGCGACTTTAAGTTCATTATTTTCCTGACATCCCACAAAATCCCCAGCGTTCTGTTTTCCACGAAACCCCAAGTCCATCACCATGGGCATTGCCGAGGTTACCCCTCGTCAGCATGGTGGCCAAGACCGTCGGCGCAGAGCTAGGCATGTTGGCGGGGACTTCCTCACCCAGGATGGTTTTGCAGCACGCCATGTACCAGGCCTTGACCTGGGGGCTCATCGTCGAGGTGTCTTCGCTGCCCATGAGGAACTACAAGTATGTGTTCCTCTTCTTGGTGGTGAAGTTCAGCTTGAGGAGGTTGAGCTTTCTGTCTTGGTTCTGCAGCAGCCACATCCACCTCTCGTTGGTCTTCTCCTCTCTCTTCTCGGAATGGGCCTTCGAGTCAGAGATACATTGCTCGATAGAAGCGTGGAGCTGTTCGGCAGGTGGTCCAGTAGCATTCAACATCTTGGCCTTATTCTAGCCAAGCTCTAGCCTTCCTTTGCCGGCAGCTGGGGGTGGCACCTCGGGGTTATACACGCTGTCCTTGTTCTTGGCTAGTGTCACATGAGTGTCTACCCATTTCTGGCAGTTCTCGATCTTGTCGAACACGTGGTGGAACTTGAACTCCGTCGTGGTATCGTTGCGGTACATGCCAAGTGCACGGACAAGATGCAAAACACAAGGCGAAGTCAGGAAAGGATGTTCTCCATGCTTTCTCCGCTAACTAGATGCTGCTCGATTTCCTCGAGAATGTCGTGCCACTTGTTGCATGCTTGCTGCATGATTCCCCAGTGATTGGTCATGGCCTTCTCGCCGCGCTCCATGTGGACTTTGTTATACATAGGGTCCAATAGGTTGCCCTCATCAAACACCATGTTTACGCGCCTCCAGTAATTCTCCGAGTTTTGGTTTTGCGTCGGTGATTAGGTCCATGCTCATGGACTTCCATGCTTCGGCGAGGCACATGTCCTCAAGCGTCGTCAACTTGACACGAGGCTCTAGCGGTGCTGATGTCCTCGCGTTCCTATTATTATTACCTTTTCCCTTGGCCATCATCGCGACGTCCTCTTCAGCCTCCTCCTCATCCTTGGCTTGCGTCTGGTCATCGACCTAGCCATCAACGAAATCCTAGGATTCTAGGCCATGTTCGGCATCAGTGCGGGACTGCTCTTGCGTGAAGAACGAGATTCTGGGCGGCGCCGAGCCGAATGTGATCATATCCACCATGTAGGATTCGCCCTTCATTCCGCCAAACATGTTGCGGGCGTTCATGTCACCGAAATGGATGGGCGAGGAGCTGCTGCCAGCAAACGGAAGAGGGCCGCAGCGCATGGCCACGAAGTCCTGGGGTACACGGGAGAGCTAGCGTAGGGGATGTTGTGTCGAAGTGGATGGACGGCGGGTGAGCCACAGGGCAGGGGAAGAGCACGAGATCTCTCTCTTTTCCCTCAAATAGATGCAAGAATCATAGAAGGGAGAGGGAGGAAGCAAGCTCAAGAGAATCAATAATGAAGGGGGAAAAGAGGTCAAAGGAATTGGTCCAATGGAGAAGAAAGGGCCACTTTTATAGGGGGCCGTAATCTGACTATTGCCTGCTTCGACGAGCGGTACTACCGAACCTGGAAGCGGTAGTACCGGAAATGGCCGGTACTACCGGATGCTGCGGTAGTGCCGGGCTGGTGGTACTGGTCGGGCCAGAGGAGGAGCCTCAACTAGCAGTTGGGCTCTGACCCATTCGGTACCATCGGGCGATTCTATCGGTGCCAAGCGGTAGTACCGGATGAAATGTCTGATACTACCGGTTTGTACAAACAGCGTAGGCAGTAGCATAACGCAAATAACTTGAGCAACCGAACTTCGAATGGGATGAAACCAATTTTGTTGGAAAGATAATGACGTGGAAATATTGGATACCACCAAGGGAGAAAATATCAAGTATTATAATGTGATATCCCTCCCTCGGTGAGGAGCCGAAAAACCTCCAAGATTAAAAACGCAATAAGATAAACAAGTGAAATCTATTTTTGAAGAACTAGAGCTTGTTATGAAGATGACCACAACCTCTAGCACTACACATGGATAAGATCCAAATAACAACCAAGAAAGATGATGCTAAGTACGCAAAGGTTTGATCTCTCTCCGAAATATACGGTCGAGTTACTCACTCAAGAGCCCCTCTTGATAGTTCAGTTATGTATCCTAAACCTGGTCTCCCAACTACCAACATGAGACTGGTAAAAGGGAAAACCTATCAAGATTATACCTTTGCCTTGAGCATTCCACTTGAGCTAGATATAGACGATCTTGTCCTCCGCAAGATGGAACACCTTTATTGATTGCTCTTCCTCGCGCTCGCATGATGAAGACTTGCAACTTCCTCCCCATACACCATGGGAAAAACTCTTCTTTGAGCTTGTCTTCATCGAACCATGATCAGCGAGAATGGCAAGCTTCAAGCATGAGATCTTATAGAGAGGCGCATCTTGAGCTTGCACTTCATTTCTTCTAACTTCATTTGGATGATGTCTTGAATATACACATGAGGAACTCCATCTTCTTATGCAAGACACTCTTGATCTTCTTTTCTTTATTCTTCTTCTTCTTCTTCATGATTCTAATAGGCCCACGGTCCTTGGATATTGCTTCTTCTTCATTTCTTCTACCTTGAAGCCAACATATGCTCCAAGCGATGCCAATGGACAATTCCTACAAGTGCAACTTAATGCAAACATTAGTCCATAGAGATTGCCATTAATTACTAAAACCACACATGGGGCCCCGCATGCTCTTTCACCACCGTCGAACTCAGGGGACAACGAGAACCTCTAGCGTAGGTTCGCTTGGCTCTCCTGGAACATGGCCGGTGATATCATCGAGAGATCGACCGAAGTTCTGGTGCCTGCTTGGTTTCCCCAAGGCGAGCCGTACTGCGTCGCGAGTAGAGGTGGCGGATGGGACATGGCCACACGACGACACGCTCAGATGCCAACTTCGCCTCTAGGATCGCCTGTGCCTCCTCCAATCTTATCATCTTATCATTCCGGCTGTCTATTTCGATCTTCCGCCGCTGGCAATCCTTTGCACACTCTGCGTCTGTCCAGCTGTCCGGCTTCGGTGTTGGCTTTCTCGGCTTTTTCGGCTTATTCTACTTTGATACGGCCGTGGTGGAGCGGGGTTTAACGAAACCCTTGGGAGGCATGGCGGGCGGAGCTCAGGGAACTGGCGGGAGGGGGAGAAGAAAGGCAGGATCTCGGCCATGTGTCGCCGACAGGGTTGGCCCACCCATTTTTCGCTTTGTCCAGCGTTCCTAGGTGATTCCCAGCGTCATGGGTTTGGCCTGGGAACCCCGGATGTAAACGGGGCCAAATTCGCGAAAAGTGGGCGCTTGGGAACACGATTGGGCGATTTTTTGCCGTCCGGATAAAAAAACGCCCTCGGGAGGCCCTCTTGGGAATGCTAGTGTAGATGCTCTAAAGAAATTTCTAAAAATTGTAAATCCCAGCTAATTCTTTGAAACTTTAGGAAACTATTTTTGGTCAAAACCAAAATTAGCGAAATGCCATTTTGCATATCTTGCCTGAGATGACTATTTGGATAATTACAAATAGGTTTTAGAATTTAGGATAATTTTTAGTTTGTTTGTAGGACATTAGGGAATCATTTCATGTCCAAAGTAAAACTCATAAACATAATTCCCATGGTTATCGCCTAATAGGGACTTTAGGATTTTTAAGTTTGATCTTGATTTGATTTTTATTCAAATTTCAAAACAGATTCATGAATATATGATGCAAGGCCATGAACTATATCAAACCATGATTTCTAAAAATTGGGATGTTACATAGTTCGTGATAGGCGGATTAGCATCTTCATGCCCATGACGAGTGGAACCTCGTAATCTAATGACTCCCACATTACTCTAGGTTAAGTGTACAAGTTAACTTATGAGCAAAGACAAGTACTCCCTCCGTTTTAAAATATAAGATGTTTTAACTTTATGAAGCTAATGTATCTAGACCCCTTTTAGTACGAAGGTTCGGAGAGGTTCAGAGTGAATATACACACTAAAAGGAGTCTAGATTCATTCACTTCACAAAGCTAAAACATCTTATATTTTGAAACGGAGGGAGTAGTAAAAAATGACTCCAAACAGATGGCAACACTCAAACGAATCGGCACAAGCAACAATCCTGGTCCATGTTGGGTCGATAATCATTTCAGGGGCATAGTTCACCTCCGGGTACTATAAATGGGCGAAAATAGGAAGAAATCTAAGCTAGGCACAATCTAATAAAATATATCCTAAAAAACCCTTCTCGACCCTACACCCTACAATGAAATGGGGAATAATACCTCACATCACGTATCTCCGTCATTCCAGCTTGGCTTGTCTAATGGTGGATGCAGAGATAGTAGGGTGGCAGAGTGCTACGGGTTGTCGATGTCTGTAACCAAAGCAAGAACGACTCTAAATGGTTGCGGGAGTGACATCCGAAGCGTGAGGACAGCGTCTTGTTGTCCGTACATGCCGCCGAACCGATGTCGTGTTCGAAAAGGATGCGACAACAGTAACAATTTGGTGGTGATTTGTGGGGTGGGAGAGGCACACATGGGGGACAATTATTATGGGAGGAATGGTTGGGCGGTGCCAATATAGTACACGAGGCCATCCTACATGGTGTTGCGTGCCGACAATCCCACGCCGCTTCCTATGAGAGTGACAAGCATACTATTGGTCCTCTTGAACTACTAGTTGTCTATCCGGTGTGAGCCTATTTTGTATCAGGCTCCAATAGCTAGGGGTAATGGGCCGACTGTGGAGATGTTGTAAGTCAGGGCATCTCCAATGGCCCACTTCATTTTGGACACCGAATCGATCTGATTCGCTCTGTTTGCGGGGATGGAGTGAAGGGAATATGCCCGAGAGGTAATAATAAAGTTGTTATTATCTTATTCCAAGTAGATGATATATGTTTCTTTTTCATGCTATAATTGTGTTAATTGGAAACGTTAATACATGTTTGTTTAATAAACAAATATATAGAGTTCCAAGTTATGGCTCTCATATAAACTTGCTTGTTGATTAACAAGATGATCAAGGTTTCCTGATCATGGACATTGGATGCTGTTAATAATGAGGTCACAACATTGATGGAACGATGTGACGAACATTCATACAAATTATAGTAATACAATCAAAGTCATTATGTTTACATTGTTATAACATCATGCAAAGTAAGTTTAGTCCTTAGACCATGAGATCGTGTCAATCACTTAACACTGGAAGAGTAACTTGATAACATCAAACGTCACACCGTAACAGGGTGATAATAAAGGTGGGTTCAGATGCTCCAAAAGTGTTATGTAGAGGCACATGGATCAAGAGTGGGATTTGTCCATCCCGATGACGGAGAGATATACTCAGGAATCTCTCAGTGATATCACATTGACATGGCTTTCAAGCAAGTGATAAGATCACTAAGAATGTTATATCACGGGAACGAGAAAAGAGTACTTGTTGGTAACGAGATCAAACTAGGTATGGGGTTTGTAGGGTTTCCGTAGCTGACATAGGTATGGTTACTCAGATAACTATGATTCTCTACCCTATATTGGGTAAAAGGCTTACGGCCCATGAAGGTTTCAGATGATAGCCCAAGGAAGCAACCGACAAAGACTCTGATTGTATTAGGAAAGAGACTATGAACCGACATAATGTTGGTATTGTAATTACGCGTGTATGAAACCTATCCGCATACAGCTTTGAGATTCGGCCTATTATATATAGGACGGGAGAAGCCCAAGCGAGGGTACCGAAATCTAGGGGACAACTTGTAATAGTGCAATTACTCAATATTCAGGCGACTTTGATTCCATTGTTTTCCTGACATCCGACAAAATCCCTAGCGTTCTCTTTTCCATGAAACCCCAAGTCCATCACCATGGGAATTGCCGAGGTTACCCCTCGTCAATTGGCGCTGTTTGTGGGAATCCTGAATGCTGAAACCACATATTCAGTGGTCCGCTCTCCACCAAGCATCAAATCGACGAAAGCAGATCCACGCCCGTCCACCCCTGTACTGGTACCCGCCGATTTCAACGGCGGATCCGATCTAATCATCGGAAGCTTCCACTTCCAAGTAGACGCCCCGCAAGAATCACACCCTTCGGCCCTGATCACATCAGAACCGTCCGTACAAAAACCTGCACCAACGGCGGCACCGGCATCTTCTGTCGAATCCTCCATGGATGTCACAACACAGATCGAAGGCGAGCAAATCGAGATGGATCTGGGGATCTTGATGGCCTTCATTGTGATCTCTCCCTCGAGTCATGTCATCAGCCAACACCGCCACACGCGAAGTACTGGCGTGTGTATTAACGAGCTCGTTGGGGAACCCCAAGAGGAAGGTATGATGAGCACAGCAGTAAGTTTCCCTCGGTTATGAAACCAAGGTTATCAATCCAGTAGGAGCAAGGAAACACCCCAAAGGTGAAGCTAGCTGAACTTTGGCAGGGCGCACTACCAGTGCCAGCAGCAACGTGGAGACCTGCACAACACAACCACAGAACTCTGTCCCCAATTTGTGATGAGGTTGTCAATCTCATCGGTTTTGATGAAAACAAAGGATTAAACGTATCGAATGGAAGGAAGTAATAGTTTGCAGAAAGTAAACACAAAGCAAAGAAACTTATCAGAGATTGAATGTAAAAGAAAGGACCGGGGTCCATAGTTCACTAGAGGTGGCTCTCCTTAAGATAGATAACATGCTGGGTGAACAAATTACAACGGGGCAATTGACAAACATCGAGAAAGCATACAAGCATATACTACTCATCTTGACTCCTTTGAGATTCGATTGGGCATTACAACATTATACATAGACCGCCATCCAACAACATCTATGACTAATAATCCACCTTCAGGTTATCATCCGAACCCCCTCCAGTATTAAGTTGCAAGCAACAGATAATTGCATTGTGAATTGCATGTAATGTAAACAATATGATTGTTCTATGAACAAAGGATTGTTGTTTTCTCCCTAGTAGCAACAACACACCTAGTACCTTAGAGATTTATGTCACTTCCCCAGATTACCAGAGGCATGAACCCACTATCGAGCATAAATACTAACTCTTGGAGTTGCTAGCATCTACTTGACCAATATAGCTACTAACAACGGAAAGCATGCAAGATCACAAATAACAAAGACATGATAGAATCAATAATCAATCTGAAATAGCATCTCAATATCCATCGGATCCCCGCAAACACAACATGCAGAATTACAAATAGATGATCTTGATCATGAACGGAGATCACAAGATCTAAACATGATAGCACAAAGGAGGAGAACCAGCCATCTAGCTACTACATGGGCCCGTAGTACAGAGATGAACTACTCACACATCACACTGGAGGCTTGCATGATGATGAAGAAGGCCTCCAGGGTGAATTCCCCTCGGTGGTGCCGAGAAGAGCTTGATCCCTCCCGATCTAGGGATGGAGATGACGCTGGCTGCACTCTTTCATGGAATTTTGATCGGTACTTAGGGTTTCCGAGATTAGAGGCAATATATAGGAAGGAGAGGCCGAGGGGTGCTGGCTGGCCACACCACTCGGCGCTGGCCAAGCTCGGCCATGGCCAGTGGTGTGGCCGCCTCGCCCTTCTCCGCCTCAGATTCGCTCCTGTATCCCCCGGTAAAATAATGACTTTGGCTATTGTACCATCCAATTCGAGAATATTCATTTTCTGACTTTCCTGGAACCAAAAACAGCAGAAAACAGGCAGCTGGCACTATGGCTCTTGTTAATAGTTTAGTCCAAGAAATCATATAAAAAGTACTCCAAAGTGTGGACAAAACACAAGAAAGTAGATAAAACCAAGCATGGAACATCAAAAATTATAGATACATTTGCAATGTATCACGAAGCAAACTCAACAAACTCAGAACCCGAAGAAAGCAGCGAAAACATCGACTTCGAAGAAAGGATGGTGAAGATCTATCCAGAACTACGATCTCGGAATACTATCGGCACATCCTTGGAAGCAGAATATGATGCCATTATGCCACGCATAACACGCCGCCAAGTGTGCATGATCAACGGGGACACCTCAACACCACGCGACAAAAACGGTAATCCTATCCTCAACCCCGATGATTTTTTTATCAGATGACAATGTAGGAAACCATGATAATGAAGGAGACCACAGACAACAGAGGAGACACATCAGATAATCGTATAGTCCAAGGAAGAGGCGGAGAACCGCACGCAGGAGAGAGACAAGGACTTCAGCTACCAGCATCGGCATGGCAAAAAAAGCAAGGGAGGCAATTTCGGGAGTAGTCCCGATGACAACGGATGCTTCACATGAGGATCTATTAGCATACCAATATCTGCTCCACCACAAGAAGAGAGACATACTTCAGATGCAGAGGCAACTTGACGAAAAAAAGAGAATAGCCGACAAATCCAGCTTACGGCGGGCACAGTTAAGATCTACTCGAGGATCAAGGAGCATGACAGGAGGAGCATCCCCAAGAAGGGCAACATCTCGATTGCAGCATATCCCTGAAGCAGAAAGAAGTGGAATCATCCGAGATCTCGACCTATCATTCATGTCGATTGACCAAAGCAGGAAACATCAAGGCAAAAACAGCTCAGGCAGCCATTGTGGCCGCACAAACATATCTGATCACCACTCAGCCCGCACCCAACGATCCGCGTGTGGCCCTCCACCGCTCCGCCCTGATGAACCTTAGCATGGTGGGAGCCTCTCTCCTGGAAGCAGAGCAAGGAATCACGTGACAACCCGATAGATCCCCACGCCATCACAGCAGTCCTCGGCAAGTGGGGGACACCCAATGATCTTGATCGCCACACCAGACGCATCTCGTAGGATCCGAGCCGTGAAGTAACACAAGAAACGACAACACACAACACAGGAGCGATGGATCAAGGGATAAAAACCACAGCCGATGATATCATGATGGATATGACGAAGACGGTCACGAGCTATGCGGGGCCAGCTGTTTCACGCAGTGGATTCGCAAGACATCAGTACCCAACGAATTCAAACTTCCACACGACCGCCACAAGTACGATAGGCTCTAGGAACCCAAAGCTTGGTTAGCAGATTATTTGGCCACTGTCAAATTATAGGGCGGCTCCACAACTACCGCAATGCAAAGCCTACAACCACATCTCACCGGCACCGCAAGATCATGGCTTAGGCAGTTACCCGAAGATTCCATTGGTAGCTGGAACGACCGGGAAGACAAGTTCATCTGGCACTTCCAATCCACGTTTAAACGACCAGCATACTTGGAGCAGTTGCGAGCGTGTAAACAAAAATCTGGGGAATCAATAAAAGCATTCATCCAACGATGGAATATCATCAAAAACTTAGTTGAGTCCATATCCGACGAAAGGGCCATCGACACCTTCAACGACGGCCTCCGTCGCCGAGAATTCATAGAAGAACTGGGACGGGTTAAACCCAAAACAATATCCCAGCTAATGGAAATAGAAAATCGCTAGGCTGATGGGGAGGACGCGCTCCATAATAAGCACGCGTGATCACCCGAAGAAGACAGGGATAAGCGCAGAAATGATAGAAGAAGAAGGAACAACGATGGAAACACGGGACCAAGTTACATTGCAGCAGGTTTTTCGGGTGAAGGTAACAACAGAAGCAACGACTACAACAACGGATATCGCCAAAACAGGGACGACGTCGGAGGAAGCCAGTCCGCATAGCGGTATCCGCCAGAGCACAAGACCCACCTATGTTCGCGATGCAAATGCTGGAAGGACCATGTAATATGCATTTTTTACATCGACTCAGCAGGCAGAGGACAATCCAACCACCTCATGAAAGACTGCCAAACGTTCCTGAAGATGCAGGAGCTATTTAATGCAAAGGCAACCAAAGCGGCAAATCGAGGATACGCATCCACGCCTGGTACACTAGCCATCGGTGCACCACCACCAGTGGCACCGCCACAAAACACCAATGATCAAAAGAACGAGTACCCTAGGTCAAAAGGAGCAATGTCCATGATTCAGAAAGGGCGTCCATCCAATAGAACCTAGAAGCTCATTGCAAGGGAAATCAATATGGTGGAAACAATAACATCAACCACACCCGAATATCTCCATTGGTTCGAGCAAGAAATCACATTCAGCAGAGCCGATCACCCGCTTCGGGTCCCACGACGAGGTCACTCAGCCTTGATAGTAGAAGCACAAATCGGCGGGTTCGATATGAGCAAAGTCTTCATGGATGCAAGAAGCAGCATCAATATGATCTACACAAAAACGTTACGAACAATGGGCTACCCCCTGGATAATCTCGCGCCAACAGAAACATCTTTCCCTGGAATAGTACCAGGTAAGGCCGAAATTCCTTTAGGCAAAGTATTTCTTGATGTTGTATTTGGTTCCAAAGCAAATTTCAGGCGAGAAAAACTCGAATTCAAAGTCATGGACTGGCCATCACAATATCATGCGATCCTGGGACGACCAGCCTTCGCACGATTTATGGCAGTACCGCATTATGCGTACCTAGTCATGAAAAATGCCAACACTAAAGGGAATCATCACGATAAAAGGAAGCTTCACACGTGCCGACAGTTGCGATCGGGATTTCAACAAAAATTCTGAATCTTTCGGGATGGCAATGGAGTTTGAACAATTCAAAACTTCAGCAAACACACAACCACTGGAAGTAGCACGTGTTAATCCCGATCAGGCTTTTGACACGGCAAAGGAGACAATAGAAGTATAGATCCACCTTGTCGACCCGACAAAAACAACATTTGTGGCTTCCGACCTTGATCCCGCATAGGAAAGCGCGCTCATCGAGTTCCTCCGTGAGCACTGGGAGATCTTTGCATGGCTACCTTCTGACATGCCGGGAATTCCCAGGGAACTCGCTAAGCATGCATTAAATTTGGATCCAAAGGCGAAGCCAGTAAAGCAACTGCTTCGTTGCTTCGCAGAACCAAAGTGCAAAGCCATTGGAAAGGAGCTCCATCGCCTCATTGATGCCAATTTTATCAAAGAACAAACAAAATCAGAGTGTTTCGCAAACCCAGTATGTGTTCCAAAGAAAAATACTACAGAATTTTGGATGTGCATCGACTTTACTGCACTGAACAAGCATTGTCAAAAAGATCACTTCCCATTGCCGCAAATCGACCAAATAATTGATGCAACTGCGAGATGCGAACGTATTTCTTTCTTGGATGCTTACGCAGGATACCACCAGATTAGGATGAAGGAAGAAGATCAGGAGAAAACGGCGTTTATCATGCCTTATGGTGTATTCTGCTACACAACAATGCCTTTTGGCCTCAAGAACACAGGAGCAACATATCAGCGGATGATGCAGAAGTGTCTGGGAAGCTGATGTCTACGCACTTCTATTCTTGTAGACAGTTGTTGGGCCTCCAAGTGCAGAGGTTTGTAGAACAGCAGCAAGTTTTCCCTTAAGTGGATTACCCAAGGTTTATCGAACTCAGGGAGGAAGTGGTCAAAGGTATTCCCTATCAAGTAACCCTGCAATCAAGATACAAGAAGTCTCTTGTGTCCCCAACACACCCAATACACTTGTCAGGTGTATAGGTGCACTAGTTCGGCGAAGAGATAATGAAATACAAGTGGTATGGATAATTATAAGTGGTAACGGTGATAAAAATAGCTTGATGGCGTGGAAGAGACTAAAGGCAAACTGAAAGAAAGATGGAAGCAAGCAAACATGTAATAGATCTAATAGCAAACGGTGTTTCGGTGCTTAGAAACAAGGCCTAGGGATCATACTTTCACTAGTGAACACTCTCATATAAATATCTTCTCTTTATGATACTACTCTTAACTACTCTCCGGTTGGACACTCTAATCAATGGTAGGGCTATAACAGCACACCTCAAAATTCATCTTTCCCATCTAGATAACCCCACACTGTCACCTTGAGTACTAGATGAGTCCAACAAACACCACAATTTCATAAAGACATCCAACTCCAAATATAACTCATAACAAGTATTTGTAATCTCTAGCCTAAGTGCCACCATGGTGTGCACGCTGTCACTTTCACACACATGGGGAGAGCAGAGATCTATGAAAGCACTTGAGTAGCAAGGTAGATCTATAGATTACAAGCTCATGATCTCAATAAGATCATGCATAGAGAGATAGATGAACACATAGCTACCGGTAGAACCCTTAGCCTCGAGAGAGAACTACTCCCTCCTCATCATGGGAATTAGCAATGGTGATGGAGATGGTGGTGGAGATCGATGGAGATGGCTCAAGGCACTTCCCCCGTCAGGTGGTCTTGAACAGAGACTTTCTGTCTCTCGAATCTCCCCTTCGGTGCTGGCGGCGCAGCGGAACTTTTCGTGGATTTCTGATTGATGATCTAGGGTTTATGCATCGGGAGGCATCTTATAGGCGAAGAGGCAAGGTCGGTGGGCAGACAGGGGGCCCACACCACCTGGTGGCGTGGCTAGGGCTAGCCCGCGCCACCACATGGTGTGGCCCATCTCTGTCTCATCTTCTGGCTCCGTGAGTCTTCCGGTAAAATATCGACTTTGGCTTTTGTCCGGTCCAATTCCGAGAATGTTGATTTTCTGACTTCCTGGAACCAAAAACAGCAGAAAACAGGCAACTGGCACTGTGGCTCTTATTAATAAGTTAGTCCAAGAAATCATATGAAAAGTACTCCAAAGTGTGGACAAAACACAAGAAAGTAGATAAAACCAAGCATGGAACATCAAAAATTATAGATACATTTGCAATGTATCAGAAGCCAGATAGGCACAAAGGTGCAAGTATATATCGATGATGTCATAGTTACAACAAGCCAAGAATCTGTGTTGATCAAGGATCTTGAAGAAACATTCAAAAATCTCGACAAGTTTAGCATCAAGCTGAAACCAAAAAATGCTACTTTGGAGTCCCGACAGGGCAACTCCTCAGATATTTGGTATCAGCTAGAGGAATCGAGGCTAATCCCGAGAAAATACAAGCAATCTTAACAATGAAGAAGCCAACAAATCTACGTGGCGTACAACAACTGGCAGGGCGAGTAGCGGCACTCCGTCGTTTCATTGCAAGGTTAGGAGAAAAAGCACTGCCATTTTACGCCCTCATGAGGAAATCAGAAAAATTTGAAATGGACGGAAGAAGCTCAGCGCACCTTTGAAGATCTTAAAAGGACACTTTCGACATCTCCTGTCGTCATGTCGCCAAAAGAGAAAGATCCTTTACTACTTTATATCGCTGCCACAAATCAGGTGGTCAACACGGTCTTGGTTGTGGAGTGACTCGAAGAAGGGAAGACCCATGGTGTGCATAGGCCAGTCTACTTCCTGAGCGAGGTTTTATCACCATCCAAACAAAGGTACCCACACTACCAAAAACTAGCATATGAGGTATTTATGACAACACGAAAACTATGCCACTATTTTTTGGACCATCCAATCATAGTGGTCAATGAAGCGCCTTTGTCAAGCATCCTCAACAATTCAGAAGCAACTGGACGTGTCTCTCTATGGGGCATCAAATTATCCCCTCAGGATATCACGTGTGAGAATCACAAAGCAATCAAGTCACAAGTTATGCCGGATTTCATCACAGAGTGGACAGAGTTGCAATGTGCGGGTCCACCAGACCTTTCTAGTTCCTAGACAATGTACTTTGATGGATCAAAAAGAACAGAAGGAGCAGGAGCAGGAGTCATACTAATATCACCTCAAGGCGACAAAATACGCTATATACTTTGGATGATCTTTGCAAACACATCCAATAACGAAGCGGAATACGAGGCCCCATTGCATGGCATGCGAATGGCCAGAGCTTGCGGTGCAACTCGCCTCAAAATCTTCGGAGATTCCAATCTTGTGGCACAACAAGCAATCAACAAGTGCGACACCGTTAGTGAAAATATGGTTGATTATCGTGATCTATATGGTGTTATGGAAGCTCAATTTGATGGGTGTGAAGTATCACATATAGGGAGAGCAAGCAATGAAGAAGCGGACAATCTAGCAAACATCGGATCCTTGTGCTTACCAATACCACCCGGAGTTTTTTGGGAAGAAATAACAGAGCGATCAATCAAAGCAAAAAGAGTCTCTGAGGTTGTAGCACCAAAAACAGGGAAAGAAACATCTGCAAAAAGACTCGGGGGATCCTTCAGAAGCCAAGAACATAGAAGAGGCCATCGAATCAGAAGAACAAGAAATTGGAGAGGTCATGCTAATTGAGCCTACCTAGATTCAGCCGTATATAGCATATATGACTAAGGGAGAGCTACCCGAAGATGTGATAGAAGCCCGGCGAATCACCCGAAGATCGAAGGCCTTCAGAATAATCAAAGGGGAGCTATATAAGAGAAGTATTTCAGGTGTGTTGCAGCGTTGCGTAACACCCGAAGAAGGAAAAATCATACTCAGAGATATACACGAAGGAGTTTGTGGTCACCATGCTAGTAGGCGAGCAATTACTTCAAAAGCATTCAGAGCAAGATTTTACTGGCTCATTGCAGTTCAAGATGCAAAAGACATTGTCAGAACATGTGAGGCATGTCAACGATTCGCAAAAAAGCCTGGAGCACCCGCGTCTCAGTGGGGACTCGATATGGTGGGAAAACTTCACAAATCATCGCTAGGAGGGCATGTCTTTCTGCTAGTAGCAGTCGACAAATTTACTAAATGGATTGAAGCAATGCCTGTCACCACCCAAGACGGAACTTCAGCTGTGAATTTTATTAAATCCATAGTATTTTGGTTTGGCATACCAAACAGCATCACCACGGACAATGGGACCAACTTTACTTCCAATGAGGTCAAGGAGTACTACCAGGATATGGGCATCAAAGTAAGATACGCTTCGGTAGCTCACCCGCGAACAAATGGGCAGGTAGAAAAAGGCAATAGACTAGTTACTGCTGGACTCAAGAAAAGACTACTAGCACCACTTGATAGAGCAAAAGGAGCATGGGTTGATGAATTGCCATCCGTGTTATGGAGTTTACATACAACTCCAAATAATTCAACACAAGAGACACCTTTCTTTTTGGTCCACGGTGCAGAAGCCTAGGTTCTTGTTGAGGTGTCACATGAACCCCCAAGAGTAGCTGCATATGATGAAGAGGAGTCAAGAGAAGCACTTGAAGATGATGTGGATGCACTTGATGAAGCTCGAGATGAATCCCTCCAAAGAGCAATTATGTACCAGCAAAACCTGCGCAATTACCACAGTAGAAGATTGCGGCCTACGTCCTTTGCGGTAGGGGACCTATTTCTTCGCCTCAAGCAAGATGGCCACAAGAAGTTAGAATCGCCATGGGAAGGTCCATACATTGTCACAGAAGTTATTCCTGGAGGAGCATATCGACTACAAGACAAGAAGAGACAGGTGTAAATTACTCAAATCCATGGAATGTAGCACATCTACGACGATTTTACGCATAAGATTACTTACAATATGATAAGTGACATGGGTATACCTTACAGGTACTCGAGTATGGCATATACAGTCCAGATATGATAGAAGCCCACGATGTTGCCAAGGCCCAATAAGGAATTCGAGTGGCCCACAGACTCTCGATTGCTTGCGAGACAAGAAGAAGCTTAAGATAGAAAGTTCAAAGGGAAAACCCTAATCTGTAACCGACTCGACCTGCTACCCGAGACCTAGCCTATCTATATAAAGGCCGGGAGGGGCGGCGAGGAGGACAATCACAACCCTAGTTTCCACAACTCTCGCCATATTGCATCTGTGCACCCCTGTAATCTTCGATTCCTTCGTTAATTCCAAGAGCAGACAAGCAGGAGTAGGGACCTCTATGAGCCTTGAACCTGGGTAAAACTTGCGTCCCTGTGTGCTTGTTTGCTATCTGATTGATGCCTCCAACGCTCCCTCCTTCTCCAAAACCCAAGTGCATAACAATGGGCATTGACGAGTTAAACCCTCGTCAATTGGCACCGTCTGTGGGAACTGGGAGTGCTGATGTTGCGGCTTCTTTGGCCCCGTCAACCGTGATCTACAACTCTGCAACAGCGGAGATTCGCCAGCTCTTCGACGTGTTTGACTTCACCGTCCACACGCCAGCCACTCGCCCGGCTTTCGAGTCCGTGGGCGATGGAATCAGCCTGGTAATTGGGAGCTTCCGCTTCCAGGTTGGTCAACTGGGCATGCTTCGCATGCCCGACCAGCCAATGACACCCACGATTGCTCCAGCATCGTGGTTCCCGCCACCAATCGGCACCCTCAGCGAGGTCAACACCTTAGCAGCAACTGGGAGTACGGACAACAGTCGCGGATCCGGTCTGGGTGACCTAGCCACGGAAGATGGAGCCTACGGCTCCGGATCTGAAAGTTGTGGGAGCAACAGCTTCGCCAACCACTTCATGTGCGCCGTCATCAACGCAGGCGACACCGCTGCCAATCGCGAAAACACTGGCACCGGACCGCCCAACGGGAGTACGCCCAATAGTGGCATACCAGTCGCAAACGGCCCCACCAACGGTGGTAATGGCGCGCCTGTTAACAACGGGACAAGGGAAGAACCGACTCTCACGGTGAATGAGAACACTGGCGAGCGCATATAGATCCACCTCAATGACAACGAGTGGGCCCGCTATCGCGAAGTTCTGCGGGGCAATCCTCTACCCCCCCAATACATCGCAGGACATGCTGATGGGCTACCATTGGCTGCTAAAGGAGGAATTCAAATGCCAGCAATAGGTGATCGTGCAACTCGAAGCGCGCAGAAAGGCAGCGGATGAGTCGAGTCTTCGACGAGCTGGGATCTCCTCCCACGGAGGATCCTCCTCCAAGGGCAACGAATACGTGGCCAACAAGAGATGATCTCGACTGGCCCACCTCACTGAGCAAGAACACGTAGAGGCTGCGAAAGTCCTCGACTTCAGCTCTATGACGGTGTATACATAGGGCAACATGCTCCCAAAAACGCCGCAAGCCACGGTGACCGCGGCTACCATGTACCTCCTCAAAAACCAGCCTCCGGCTAGAGATCCGTGAGCTGCCATGCACCGATCTACGATCACGGGCCTGGGCTAATCGAGGCCGCCCTCGACAAAGAACCAACACCAGAGCCAAAGAAAAGCAAGGCTATGGAAAAGTACTACTCGTACTCCTCTAGTGACGATAGTCACGATCTATCACGGCGACGTCGCTCACGGCGGCATGACCATGATTAAGATGCACGCGATGACCTCATGCAGCGCAAAGTCGACAAGATGCGGGCAAGACGCGATCATTCAACTGACTCAGAAGAAGACGAGACTGAGCTCTGCGGCGCCAGATGCTTCAGCAGGGCCATCAGGCAGAAGTGAATGCCTAAGGGGTTCAAGCTCCCGTCGGAGAATCCAAAATTAGATGGCCTGCAGGACCCGAAAATCTGGTTGGAGGACCATATCTTCTCCATCAGGCTACATGGCGGGAGTCGAAGCATGACCATGCAATTCCTGCAGCTACAGCTGCAGGGCGCCGCTCACGCATGGCTCAACAACCTCCCGCGTGGATCCATTCGCAGCTGGGAAGAGCTGGTCTACAGCTTCATGCGCAATTTCAAGGGCACTTGCGAAAGGCCCGCATCAATCGAAGAACTGAGAAGCTGCCAACAAAGATCTGGTGAATCGCGACGCTCGTACATCTAGAGGTGGTCCATCATCAAGAACTCAGTAGAAAACATCTCGAAGGACCATGCAATCGACACGTTCAATGGCGGCGTTTGCCGTATAGAGCTCAGGGAGGAGCTGAGCCGCTCGAAGCCCAAAATGATCGACCACCTGATGGAAATCGTGAATCGGTGGGCTGATGGAAAAGACTCAGTGAAAAACTGTACCGACTCCGATGACGATGACCTCGGGCGCAGACGCGACCGCCAAGGCAAACGTCGGATACGCGTCTACGATGACCGCGACGAGGTCAATATGGTTGCAGCCGGCTATGCCGACAAATACAAAGACAACCGCAATAGCGGATATCGCAGTGGTGGATACCGCGACAGCAGAAAAAGCACGCATGTGTGGCAGCGCCGCACTCACGAAGAGGCATTTGCAACATCTATTGAGGACAAACTATCTGGGCCATGCAACGTGCACTTCTATATCGACAAGCATGATGGCAAGAAGAAATCCAGCCACCTTCTCAAGGACTGCCGCGAGTTCCTCAAACTCCACGAGGGCCTAGCCCGGATGAATCGCAACACGGTCAACAGGGGCTATGGAGCCGCCCCAGGCGATGTGGGTTACTAATGGCTCAATGCACGGTGCCCAGAAAAATGCTTGATGGCGGTGTTGATGTAGAGCTTGTTGGGAACCCCAAGAGGAAGGTATGATGAGCACAACAGCAAGTTTCCCTCAGTTATGAAACCAAGGTTTAATCGAACCAGTAGGAACAAGGAAACACCCCAAAGGTGTTACTTTGAGCTTTGGCGAGGCGACTACCGGTGCTAGTAGCAACGTGGAGACCTGCACAACACAACCACAGAACTTTGTCCCCAACTTGCGATGAGGTTGTCAATCTCACCGTGTTTTGTGGAAAACAAAGGATTAAACGTATTGAATGGAAGGAAGTAATAGTTTGCAGAAAGTAAACACAAAGCAGTAAACAGTTTATAGATTGTATGTAAATAAAAAGGACTGGGATCCATAGTTCACTAGAGTTGGCTCTCCTTAGATAGATAACATGCTGGGTGAACAAATTACAGCGGGGCAATTGACAAACATCGAGAAAGCAATACATGCAAATACTAATCATCTTGACTCCTTTGAGACTTGATTGGGCATTACAACATTATACATAGACAGCCATCCAACTGCATCTATGACTAATAATCCACCTTCAGGTTATCATCCAACCCCTCCAGATTAAGTTGCAAGCAATGATTATTGCTTTACTTAATCATGTAAAGTAAACAATACGATTGTTCTATGAACAAAGGATTGTTGTTTTCTCCTAGTAGCAACAAGACATCTAGTACCTTAGAGATTTCTGTCACTTCCCCAGATTACCAGAGGCATGAACCCACTATCGAGCATAAATACTAACTCTTGGAGTTGCTAGCATCTACTTGGCCATGATAGCTACTAACAACGGAAAGCATGCAAGATCACAAATAACAAAGACATGATAGAATCAATAATCAATCTGAAATAGCATCTCCATATCCATCGGATCCCCGCAAACACAACATGCAGAATTACAAATAGATGATCTTGATCATGAACGGAGCTCACAAGATCTAAACATGAAAGCACAAAGGAGGAGAACCAGCCATCTAGCTACTACATGGATCTGTAGTACAAGGATGAACTACTCACGCATCACACCAGAGGCTTGCATGGTGATGAAGAAGGCCTCCAGGGTGAATTCCCCTCTCCGGCAGGGTGCTGGGAAGAGCTTCAGATCCCTCCTGGATTTTTGATCAGGCACTTAGGGTTTTCGTCCCGAGGGCAATATATAGGCGGAAGAAGAGGCCGAGGGGGTGCCGGGAGCGGCCACACCACCCCCTAGCACGGGCCAGGCCTGGCCGTGCGGCCAGGTGGTGTGGTGGATCCCTGGCCCTTCTCCATCTCGTATTCTGGCACTTGATGTCTTCCGAAAAATAGGCACTTTGGCTTTTGTCCCGTCCAATTCGAAGAATATTCATTTTCTGACTTTCCTAGAACCAAAAACAGCAGAAAATAGGCAGCTGGCACTGTGGCTCTTGTTAATAGGTTAGTCCAAGAAATCATAAGAAAAGTACTCCAAAGTTGGAACAAAACACAAGAAAGTGGATAAAACCAAGCATGGAACATCAAAAATTATAGATACATTTGCAATGTATCAACATCCCCAAGCTTAACTCTTGCTCGTCCTCGAGTAGGTAAGTGATAAAAAGAAAGAATAATTTTTGAGGTGACATGCACCATCAAAGACTTGATCAAAGTATTTGCAAAACATTCAAAGCTGGGATCATAGTACTTCAATCATAACATGAAAGACAAAGTTCTAGCAATAAGCAAAGAAACTATGATGCAACATGAGAAGGCACAAACAAAAGATTCATGAATAACAATGCTTTGCAAGACATTTGTTTATTTCACATAAAGAAAACATGGCATAAAAGTATTCAGCTTGTCCCTCAATAGAGTAGCAAATATAAATGCATAGGACACCTTCAAAGTTCATAAGAGTGACTAGATACAATAGTTTAAAACAAGCAATAACAAGTTATGCATCAATCAACTAGTCTTGGGACAATGCACATAGAACTAAGAATGGCCACTATGCTCTCAAAGTAGGTGCATAAAGATAGAAGGTGGAGACTCAATATAATGGTGGAAGAAAGGCCTTTGTAAAAGGAAGTAGGGATTCAAGTTTCATAAAGAGCTTCCAAAAATTATGGTACTTATAGCTTTCAGCTCTCATTGCCCCTATCATAAGCATCTTGAAGTGATTAAGGTTAAAGTGAACAAACTATGGTGTACATGTTTGACGAAGTATAAGTCAGAAATCTCATGTCCCTTGTATACGAGGGCCGCTCCTCATGCTACTCAAGTTTAGTCACCGGTAAGTTCTTGTCATCATAAGTATATGTGTATCATTGAGAACCGCCAACGGGGTACCCCTTGCCCGATGATACGGAAGAATCCCCATATCAAAATGACAAGGCAAGCAAACAACGAGCATCTCAGCATTCTTATTATTTACCATGGGAATATGGTGGTTTTTTCTCTCTTTCCTCTTTTCATAGTATCTCTTTTTTTTCTCTTTTCTCTTTTTTCTCAAGATAGGACTCTTTTTTTTATAAGAAGAATGCTTCATAGACAGCTCATTATGGTTACGCTGCAGGTTTCGACCATGTCAGCATGGATTAGACCAGTGGCCCAGGCGTTTCTCTAACACATATACATAATTCCATGGACTTACAAGCTCCCCTTTCATTTCACACTGACGACATCCATATACAAAAGAGCATGATATCAACTAGGTACAAGTACCAAGTGCAATGTTGAAAGCGTTCCCCATGAAAGCATGGCTCTGCTAATTCCCAGCAAATAAGTGCAAGCATATACAACATAGACGACACAATGGTTCACGTTTATTAAGGGCAAGAAAAGTAAAGTGTGCCATCAAGTTTGTGAAAGCTTTAATCACTAGTTTTCTCATAACAAGTTTAATTTGGAAGGTAAACAAAAGCATGAATATACTTGGAACAGCATAAGCTAGTAGGTAGGTATGGTGGACTCTTTGGAATAACTTGGTTTAGGGAGTTGGATGCATGAGTGGAACTCATACTTGGTTGTGGAGGCTAGCAAAAGACTAGGAGCGACAAACTAAGAGAGCAATAATGGCCATAATCATGTAGAGCGACAAAACATCATTGATCAAAGCATAAAGTGATACTACAAGTTGAAAACTAAAGGATCATAAAGGCTATGGTGACTTGATATAGTCATAACATGGTGTGAGCATGCGCCAAGTCAACCCAAATAAAGGATCAAAGGAGAATACCACTATACTATGCTTTAATATGCTAAAACAACGCATGATTCATCCAATGCACATTAAGAAATCTCAATTGTTTATAACAAGTCATGCTACAGCAAAGAATACTAAGCATAAAGCCTAAATAATATCAAGCATGGCATGACAAAGCATAGCCACAGTCAAAAACAAGCTCTTTTTACCACAAAAGCATGGACTTTCCTACTCTTTTCCAAACCAAACCAAACTATTTGCAAACTAATGTATGAAAGAGGGGGTACAACCAATTTATTAAGAAAACTAAGCAAACCAAGCAAAATAAAAACCAAAACGAAAAAGAAAAAGAAGACGCTCCAAGAACAACACAACTGTGCATGAAACAATAAAAATAAAGCGTTTGGAAGAAACCCGGGATTTTTATTGATGAAGAAGGGGATGCCTTGGGCATCCCCAAGCTTTGACGCTTGTACTTCTTGGATATTTCTTGGGGTGATACGTGTGGCATCCCCAAGATTGAGCTTTAGTCCATCCTCATCTCATTACTCATTCTTTCCATACCCCTGAAAATTTTCCTTCATACAAAACTTCACAGAATCTTTATTAGCAACATTAGTGCGCTCAAGATAAAAGGTCTTAAGGTTCAGTTCTAACACCAAATAAACTTCCATTAGAACACTAGATACTATAGCACTTCCCTCAAAAAGCTCAATTCCCCAAAAGAACTCAAAAAGGAACCAACAAGAAGCAAATGCAGAAAATGGTGGAAATCTGTCAAAACAGACCAACAGGTAAAGACGATTTTTTTTGAAGATCTTCTGTTGCTCAAGTCAAAAAGTGTTGAACTAACGAAACTTAGATAACAACCTGGGTCAGAAGCACAAAAATTCACGCCTCAAAAAGACGTTCAGAGATTTTACACGAATTTTTACGGTGAAGCACAGAAATCTGTTTCGGGACAACAACTTTCCCAATCATTACTTCACTCTCATTAGAGGTTACTCTTGGCACAAAAAGCAAATAAAAAGGATAAGGAGAGGTTATTACTGAGGTAATAACTTCCAAGACTCATCTAAAACATTTGGGTTATCTCCCAATAAGTACTTTTCTTTAACGCCTTTAAGTTGGGCATAAGAAGCAAAGAAGAATCAAGTGTTCTCAAATGAAGAAGCATTAAGTCCAAATTTTGTTTTCATAGGAGAAGCAAAAGAAATCTTTTCTCTCTTTTTAGGGAAGTGTTCTATACCTTTCTTGAGTGGGAGTTGATATTTAATGGTGCCTTCTTTCATATCAATGATGACACCAACAGTTCTAAGAAAAGGTCTTCCCAAAGTAATAGGACAAGAAGCATTGTATTCAACATCCAAAACATAGAAATCAATGGGGACATAGGCATTGTTAACCATAATAAGAACATCATTAAAACTCCCCATGAGTTTCTTTTTAGCATTATCATCAAGTGGGACATTCAAATAACAATCTTCAAGTGGAGGCAAATCAAGCATATCATAAATCCTTCTAGGCATAATAGAAACACTACTATGAAGATCACATAAAGCTTTGAAATCAAAGTCATTCACTTTCATATTAATGATGGGTTCCCAACCATCTTCTTGTTTAATAGGAATAGAAGCTTTATGTTTCATCTTTTCTTCTTTAATCTTTATGAGAGCATCAGTAATGTGTTTTGTAAAGGCCATGTTCATAGCACTAGCATTAGGACTTTTAGCAAGCTTTTGTAGGAACTTAATAACTTCAGAGATATTGCAACCATCAAGATCAAAATCATACTTATCATCTAAAGTAGTAGAACTATTACTAGCCTCAACACTAGTGGTGGTAATAGTAGAAACACTAATGTTTCTAGCAATTTCAACTTCTCTTTCCCACTTAGCATGTAGTTCAGCTAATAATCTAACATTTTCATCGATTCTTACTTGTATAGCGTTAGTGGCTGCAAAGGGATTCTCATTATTTTCAGGTTTAGCAGCCATTTTATTCAAAGAGGATTGAGCTTCAGCCAAAGATGCTATATTTCTTTCAGCATTAGAGAGTTTTTCCTCAATAGTTTTATTGAAGGCAATTTGTTTACTAATAAACTCTTTAAGCATAACTTCAAGTTCAGAAGGAGCACTCCTTTTATTGTTGTAAGAATTTCCATAAGCATTACCATTGTTGGGAGGATATTCCTTATAATTGTTGCTACCAAAATTGTTCCTATAAGCATTGTTACCATAAGCATTGTTGCCAAAATTGTTATTTCTTATGAAGTTCACATCAAATTGCTCTTCTTGAGCAACCAAAGAGGCTAAAGGAACATTATTTGGATCAATATGGGATTTCCCATTAACACGCATAGACATAATAATATCAATTTTATCACTCAAGGAGGAGGTTTCCTCAACAGAATTTACCTTCTTACCTTGTGGAGCTCTCTCAGTATGCCATTCAGAATAATTAACCATCATATTGTCCAGAAGTTTTGTTGCAGCACCCAAAGTGATGGTCATAAAAGTACCTCCAGCTGCAGAATCCAATAGGTTCCTTGAAGAATAGTTCAATCCTGCATAAAAAGTTTGGATGATCATCCAAGTAGTCAGTCCATGAGTGGGACAATTCTTCACCAAAGATTTCATTCTTTCCCAAGCTTGAGCAACATGCTCATTATCAAATTGTTTAAACTTCATTATTTCACTTCTCATAGATATAATCTTAGCAGGAGGATAGTATTTTCCAATGAAAGCATCTTTGCATTTAGTCCAAGAATCAATACTATTCCTAGTTAAGGAATTCAACCATTCTTTAGCTTTTCATCTCAAAGAGAAAGGAAACAATTTCAGCTTAATAATATCACCATCTATATCCCTATGCTTTTGCATCTCACAAAGTTCAACAAAGTTATTTAGATGGGAAGCAGCATCTTCATTACCAATACTAGAAAATTGTTCTCTAATAACAAGATTGAGTAAAGCAGGTTTTATCTCAAAGAAAGTATTTTCAGCCACAGGTGGAGAAATAGGTGTGCTCATAAAATCAATGTTGTTGGTGCTAGTGAATTCACACAACTTAGTGTTTTCAAGAGTAGTCATTTTTTTGGGTTTCAAATAAGAAAGCAAACAAGTAAAACTAATTTTTTTTGTGTTTTTGATAAAGAAAACAAGCAAACAAAGCAAAAGAAACTAAGCAAAACAAAAACAACAAAGTAAAGAGATTGGTTATGAGGGACTCCCCTTGTGAAGATGTCCTTGACTCCCTGGCAACGGCGCTAGAAAAATGCTTGATGGCTCAATACACGGCGCCCATAAAAATGCTTGATGGCGGTGTTGATGTAGAGCTCGTTGGGAACCCCAAGAGGAAGGTATGATGGGCACAAGAGAAGTTTCTCGTTATGAAACCAAGGTTTAATCGAACCAAGAGGAGCAAGGAAACACCCCAAAGGTGTTACTAGCTGAGCTTAAGGTATGACTACCAGTGCTAGTAGCAACGTGGAGACCTGCACAACACAACCACAGAACTTTGTCCCCAACTTGCGATGAGGTTGTCAATCTCACCGTGTTTTGCAGAAAACAAAAGATTAAACGTATCGAATGGAAGGAAGTAATAGTTTGCAGAAAGTAAACACAAAGCAGTAAACAGTTTATAGATTGTATGTAAAGAAAAAGGACCGGGATCCATAGTTCACTAGAGGTGGCTCTCCTTAGATAGATAACATGCTAGGTGAACATATTATAGCGGGGCAATTGATAAACATCGAGAAAGCAATACATGCAAATACTAATCATCTTGACTCCTTTGAGACTTGATTGGGCATTACAACATTATACATAGACCGCCATCCAACTGCATCTATGACTAATAATACACCTTCAAAGTTATCATCCAACCCCTCCAGTATTAAGTTGCAAGCAACAGATTATTGCTTTACGAACTGCGTGTAAAGTAAACAATACGATTATTCTATGAACAAAGGATTGTTGTTTTCTCCCTAGTAGCAACAACACATCTAGTACCTTAGAGATTTCCGTCACTTCCCCAGATTACCAGAGGCATGAACCCACTATCGAGCATAAATACTAACTCTTGGAGTTGCTAGCATCTACTTGGCCAAGATAGCTACTAACAACAGAAAGCATGCAAGATCACAAATAACAAAGACATGATAGAATCAATAATCAATCTGAAATAGCATCTCAATATCCATCGGATCCCCGCAAACACAACATGCAGAATTACAAATAGATGATCTTGATCATGAACGGAGCTCACAAGATCTAAACATGAAAGCACAAAGGAGGAGAACCAGCCATCTAGCTACTACATGGATCCGTAGTCCAAGGATGAACTACTAATGCCACACACCAGAGGCTTGCATGGTGATGAAGAAGGCCTATAGGGTGAATTCCCCTCTCTGGTAGGGTGCCGAGAAGAGCTTCAGATCGCTCCCGATCTAGGGATGGAGATGACGGCGGATACAGACTCTTTTGTGGATTTTTGATCAGGCACTTAGGGTTTTCGTCCCGAGGGCAATATATAGGCGGAAGGAGAGGCCGAGGGGTGCCGGGAGCGGCCACACCACCCCCTGGCGCGGGCCAGGCCTGGCCGCACGGCCAGGTGGTGTGGTGGCTCCCTGGCCCTTCTTCGTCTCGTATTCTGGCACTTGATGTCTTCTGGAAAAATAGGCACTTTGTTTTTTGTCCCGTCCAATTCTGAGAATATTCATTTTCTGAATTTCCTAGAACCAAAAACAGCAGAAAACAAGCAGCTGGCACTGTGGCTCTTGTTAATAGGTTAGTCCAAGAAATCATAAGAAAAGTACTCCAAAGTTGGAACAAAACACAAGAAAGTGGATAAAACCAAGCATGGAACATCAAAAATTATAGATACATTCGCAATGTATCAGTTACTCCAATAGGGAGCGCCGAAAGAAAATCCGACTGAAACAAGCAACAAAAGACAACAACAGTCGCAAAAGGTCTTTAGTCCCGGCTCGAGTCTTCGACTCAACTAGGCACTCGGGGGCTACTCCCATAGGGAGCGCTGATCGCGCACCCTATGATTATTTGTACATCGTACCGTGTGTTGACAACATCCACACTCAAATGCTATGGCGACTCCGCCTCATACTTTCCCTACAAAGAGACTGCATCTCCTGGGTCGCCCGAATCATCTCCGCGATGACAAAAAATTCGGATGTCGCGCTTGCAACATGAAGATAAGACCTGAATAAGGCCTGACAATGCATCTGCTGTGCACTACCAGAAACATATCCGTGCCTGCAGGTACGATGAACGAGCCTTGACGGACTCGTCGAGTGCTCACACCTATACACTGGAATTCGACTCCTGTAAGACCTCCACGGCCTGAGTCGAATTACGCCAGCACTTTTCCGAATTCGAGTCCAGGGACTCGAGTTTGAGTAGATTGCGTTGTTTTGCCCTAAGGCAGTTAACTGATACCGATACATCGGCTAAATCAGGCACGTATATCAACAATCCCTATGAAACAAACAGAACACTCAAAAAAATGCTCAGCCATGCACTCGAAAGTCTTCATAAAGTCTCCAGTCGAATCTACGATTCCACTTGACACTCGGGGTCTACTAACATGGGTATACCTTACATGTACTCGAGTAAGGCATATACGGTCTAGATACGATAGAAGCCCACGGTGTTGCCAAGGCCCAATAAGGAATTTGAGTGGCCCACGGACTCTCGATTGCTTGCGAGACAAGAAGAAGCTTAAGATAGAAAGTTCAAAGGGAAAACCCTAATATGTAACCGACTCGACCTACTACCCGAGACCTGGGCCATCTATATAAAGTCTAGGAGGGGCGGCGAGGAGGATAATCACAACCCAATTTTCCACAACTCTCACCAGATTGCATCTGTGCACCCCTGTAATCTTCGATTCCTCGTTAATTCCAAGAGCAGACAAGCAGGAGTAGGGACCTCTACGAGGCCTGAACCTAGGTAAAACTTGCGTCCCAGTGTGCTTGTTTGCTAGTCAATTGATGCCTCCAACACTCCCTCCTTCTCCAAAACCCAAGTCCATAACAATGGGAATTGACGAGTTAAACCCTCATCAATAAGAGTTACAGTTCGACTTCTTAAGCCAGAATATCCAGGTCAATGGCTAGATGCCATCCACCCAAAGAATAATGTATCATTGAATTTTTCGCCTTATGTATACAGAGATAAGTTTTCCGTGCCTTAAAGCTCTTTATTATTGTTCAAAAGATCTATGCTTTCCATCAAGCTAACAACAACTATGAGCCTATGTCCAGATACAGGCAGCCAAACATATCCTCGGGGGCTACTCCCATCAGGAGCGTTGGCGCGCACCCGATAAAAATACAATTGTGTATGAAAAAAATATTTATGATTGGAAAGTACCTTTGAGTCTTACACCAATGTATCCTCAAAAAGGTATCCTCAAAAGAAAGATTACTCCTATAGGAAGCCAGTATAAAGCATTAAAACTATTTGGTAAATCGGCCCAGTAGGACAACTGCCAAAAAGCCAAAAGTCTCGGATCGCGCTCAAACGCGACAAAAATCCGAATGCCGTGTTCAGAAACATGAAGGTAAAACCCAGGATTCGTCATATGTGGCCTGGTAATCGCATAAGAATGCGCTCTACCAGTAAAATATCCATATCAACGATACGATGAAAAATCCGGACGGACGCATTGGGTACCCGATAAAATAAGAAGCTGGAATTCAGTATTCGGTAAGACCTCAGCGACCCAAACTGAATTATGCCAGTAACAAATTCCGAGTTTAGGCCTAGGGACTTGAATTTGATGCAGGACAACCTTGTTTTTGCCAAGAGCAATTAACTGATTCCCGATCTGTCGGAAGCATTAGACTCATTGTACCAAATCCCTACAAAACACAAAAAGTGATAAAAATAAAGGAAAAGAAACTTTGAGACTCAACCTGAAACTACGATTCAAGTAGAGTCTCGGGGGGCTACTGACATAGGTATGATTACTCGGATAACTATGATTCGCTACCCTATATTGGGTAAAAGGCTTACGGCCCATGAAGGTTTCAGATGACAGCCCAAGGAAGCAACCGACAAAGACTCTGATTGTATTAGGAAAGAGACTATGAACCGACATTATGTTGGTATTGTAATTACGCGTGTATGAAACCTATCCGCATACAGCTTTGAGACCCAACCTATTATATATAGGACAGGAGAAGCCCAATCGAGGGTACCGAAATCTAGGGGACAACTTGTAATAGTGCGATTACTCAATATTCAGGCGACTTTGATTCCATTGTTTTCCTGACATCCGACGAAATCCTCAGCGTTCTCTTTTCCGTGAAACCCCAAGTCCATCACCATGGGCATTGCAGAGGTTACCCCTTGTCTGTAGCAGATAACAAAAATTTAACTACACGGAACACCATGAATGCCCAAGGATCTATCTAGAAGTAATGCAGTAACGGAGAAAGACAGCGGTAACGTACCCTTGAAGACCGATAGAGTGTTATGCTAATGCAGGAGCATGGATGATGTAGTCGTACCCGTCTGATCTCAAGGCCGTGAAGCTCCTCGCACGTCACCCCTTGTCCAGGTCCTTGTACGATGTCCCGGTTGCTACAAGTGCAGCTCCCCCGAGTTATCACACAAATACAGTGCGATGCGACGACTCCCTAACTCCTTGATCCCTGTTGGGGTTGCGGAAGTAGACCTCCTAACTAGAATCCCAGCAGCACAATGACGTGCCACAGAAGAGAATGCCTTGCATGTTTAGTCCGGACTTGGGACCGCACACTAGCAGAGGCAACTTTAGAGAGAAAGAGGGAGTATTCCAACCAAAAGGAATATAACAATTTTTGTGTGTTTTATCCCACCCATAGGCACCTCTTTATATAGGGGAAGGAAGGAGTCCCCTCCCTCTTAGGTGCCCCATGTGGGACTAAACTTAATGGAAAAAGGTCAGAAGAACGTCCCGGCTGGATGGGCTGAAACAGCTCAGCCCAAATAGCAAAGGTGTCTGCTAGAGGCAGCTAGGCGAACCCAGGTGGGTCGGCCCAGAAGCGCATGGAGAAGCGCGCCAAAGGTCTGGGTGATCTCACTGCAGCCTGGCCAAAGCGGAGGGGAGTTGTGGCCGGGTGGGCCCTTGCGTGGCCCACCACGAGATAGCCCACCCGCCCTGCCCGCGAGATGGGCCAGATCAGCGACCCTCAGCCCAAGCGCGTGCAGTGCGATGCCTCTCATCCCTCCACCCTGGGCACTGCCTATTATTTGCCGATCATACCTATGGGCTGGTCAAAACAGCCTAGTGCTGGTATTTTTTCTGCTTTTTTCCTGTAGCTTTTCTCCAAGGTCAAATTCCTCCGGGATTTTGGCCTAATGAAAAACTAACCTTTATAAATATTAATTTAAATATTATTTAGAATATATTAATTCAAAATTAACATATAAGAAATGTATATTTAAATTCTCATTTACCTAAAACTCTTTTCAGTCCTTTTCCTTCTTTCTTTCTCCGAACAACTTCGGATCTCCCTAGAATAATTCTAGTTTCTCTCTCTTTCGGGATTCCTTCTTACAGGAGGATCTCCAAGCGTCGTATCTCCCTTAAGCGTGTTTCCCTATGGTTCGGGAATGCTATAAACATGATCCACATCAATGATCAATAGAGGGACCAGGATGCCCATATGATCCCTATGCACTCCACGAATCTCCATCGTGTCGAACTTGAAATGATATATCCAATTCCATTATTCATGATACATGACTTGTCCAAGATTTGATCATCGGTATAACGATACCTTGTTCACTCTCATTTCCAACAAGTATTGTTTTACTTGTTCCCGTGAAATACCATCCCCATGACCTAGGCATGTGTTGCCCAACATGGATGTAATTCACCGAGTGGGCCCAGTTATACCTTCCCGTCACATAGGAGAACAATTCCCGATCTTGAAGCATATTGCCTGTACATGCTCCTTTGGATACCTGAACACACCTTTATGGTCACCGTATCACCAGGTGACGTTTGATGCTATCTAAGTATCCTCGGGTAACAATGATTGATATGATCTCACGGTTTAAGGATTAGGACAATCTGTTTCTGATAATTGCAATGTGGACTAAGTGACTGATACATTTCAATGTATCTATAATTTCTGATGTTCCATGCTTGATTTTATCTGCTTTCTTATGTTTTGTCCACACTTTGGAGTACTTTTCATATGATTTCTTGGAATAACCTATTAACAAGATGCCACAGTGCTAGGTGCCTGTTTTCTGTTGTTTTTGGTTCCAGGAAAGTCAGAAAATGAATATTCTCGGAATTGGACCGGACAAAAGCCAAAGTTGTTATTTTCCCGGAAGACACTTGGAGCCAGAATACGAGACGGAGAAGGGCCAGAGGGTGGCCACACCACCTGGTGGCGCGGGACAGGCTAGGCCGCGCCAGGGAGTGGTGTGGGCCCCTCCGATACCCCCTCGATCTCCCCTCTCGCCTATAAGAGCCTCCTGATGCATAAACCCTAAATAGTCAAGCCTCCAGCCACAAAAAGTTCTGCAGCGCCGCCGCCACCGATTGGGTGATTCACGGGACAGAAAGTCTCTATTCTGGCACCCTGCCGGGACGGGGAAGTGCCCCCGGAGCCATCTCCATCGATCTCCACTACCATCTCCATCACCATTGCTGATTCCCATGATGAGGAGGGAGTAGTTCTCTCTCGATGCTAAGGGTTCTACCGGTAGCTATGTGTTCATATCTCTCTCTCTCTATGCATGATCTTATTGAGATCATGAGCTTGTAATCTATAGATCTACCTTGCTACTCAAGTGCTTTAATAGATCTCAGCTCTCCCCATGTGTGTGAAGTTGACAGTGTGCACACCATGGTGGCACTTAGGCTAGAGATTACAAATACTTGTTATGAGTTATATTTGGAGTTGGATGTCTTTATGAAATTGTGGTGTTTGTTCGAACCATCTAGTACTCAAGGTGACAGTGTGGGGTTATCTAGATGCGGAAAGGTGAACTTTGAGGTGTGATGTTATAGCCCTACCAACGATTAGAGTGTCCAACCGGAGAGTAGTTCAGAGTAGTATCATAAAGAGAAGATATTTATATGAGAGTGTTCACTACTGGAAGTATGATCCCTAGGCCTTCTTTCTAAGCATTGAAACACCGTTTGCAATTAGATCTGTTACATGTTTGCTTGCTTCCATCTTTCTTTCAGTTTGCCTTTAGTCTCTTCCACGCCATCAAGCTATTTTTATCACCGTTACCACTTATAATTATCTTTACCACTTGTATTTCACTATCTCTTCGCCGAACTAGTGCACCTATACACCTGACAAGTGTATTGGGTGTGTTGGGGACATAGGAGACTTCTTGTATCTTGATTGCAGGGTTGCTTGAGAGGGGATACCTTTGACCACTTCCTCCCTGAGTTCGATAAACCTTGGGTGATCCACTTAAGGGAAAACTTGCTGCTGTTCTACAAACCTCTGCACTTGGAGGCCCAACAACTGTCTACAAGAATAGAAGTGCGTAGATATCAGTGACATGATCATTTTGCAACAATCATTAGTGGGAAGTGTCCATCACATTATTCTAGATGATATGACTTCATTGTCAGTGACTTTTGTTTAGCCCATGATCAACAAACCTTGATCATCGTCTGCCCAATGAACTAGTTGAATAGAGGCTACTAGGGACCTGGTGTTTGTATACCACACCTATATCAATGTTTCCGCTAGATATAGTTATAGCATGATATAAAACTATTATGAACTAATGAGATATGACAATAATACCCTTTTATTATTTGCCTCTAGGGCGTATCTTCTTCATTCTCCACTTGCACTAGAGTACAAATATCTCATATGAGTTTATTGATCATGCTTGCTCATGGAGGAGTTCCTGTCCTAAATATGTTTCACTGTATTCATAAGGTCCTATTTTGCAAATCATTAATATGAACTATGTGACATTCACACCATAATCATATAATGTGTTTTAGCATTTTGGTGATAAAGTGAGACTTCTGTTTTGTAGTGTATACACTAATGATCTATCAGTCACTAGAACTTTCAAGATGTCATATATAACTATAAAACACACTTAGTCAAAATTCGAACTTTCTCTAGACCAAAATTATACTTGATAACATTGAAGTATCCTAATACTTCTATATCTTTATAAATTTTAATCAAAGTGCAACACTTCACTTTGATGTCTAGCCACGCTTTTGCTGTGTTCCAACTTAACTCGGATTCAGTGATTCAGAAATCCCTCTCGAATCTTTGTTCTTTACTACTAAGAACATGGGTCACATTATGTCAAGTACAAACAACATGGGTTTTACCTTGGAAAAACTATGGCCCATGCATAGTTGATGCAGTGCATCCTTTTTCCTGTTTTAACCATTGTTGTAAACACCGAGTCATTACTCAATACTTCTCCTAATCATTCAAGTAAGAACCAATTCTTTGCTTGAATCCATTATGAACTGTTTTCAGAATCTCATCTAGGACCTTCTAAACACTTCCAGAATTCTGCAAGCGTTTTGGCATTTAATGTTCATTAAGCATCCTGATCCAATCAAATAGATCCACTATATTTAATTCAAGTTGAATTTGATCCATCTAATGATCTATTCATTCCTAATACCAAATACTTTGTTCACTAATATGTTGATTACATATTGTCATGCTCCCACTCAAATATTTCATCAATATTTGATATTATAGGATGTAACTCATCTCCCACTCAAATATGTCGTCCACATATTCTATTTTTAAAACTTCTTAGCTCCCACTCATCTTGTAGATTTTTCTTAATAATTCTGGCAAATCCAAAATTCTTTGATCTTACATCAAATCAAGAATTTTTTGCTACAAGAGTTTAGCAATTCCATTGGTCAAAACTTCCTTGTTGTACTAGTTACAACCTTTTATTCAACCTTTTGAGGACTTTGTAGTTTTGATCAGTCCTTTGCTAATTTCATGACTCTAGGTCATTTCTTGTACTTGGGTACATTAATCTTTCTTTGTAGTTCGTAAGTATGTCTTATTCCAATAATAGGACAAGTGAATCAAGAATGGAATTCTACAACTAGCAGAAAAAGTTCTTGAATCCTACTTTCATAAAGTATTAGCTAAAACACTTATGATCATATCATTCTAGTTTCCCTCTATTTGTAAAGATTATTTCTGGAACATATTTCATTTTACATTCTTGACAATTCGGAGGTAAGGTAAAAACATTTTGCTTACACTTTTGCCTTTCCATTAACACTTCTATGAGAAGGCACTTTCATAAACAAGTACCACACTGAGACGATACAAACTTTGTCTGCTTCAGGTATTAGTTCGGAATTTGTATTCATAGAATGTACCACAAACACTTACTATTTGCAACGATCTCCAACTATTGAAATCTCTAGAAACTCGAGCTTGTCATATCTCATATGGTGATGTTTCAGCGAATCATTAGATGTTCCTAAAACTTTTGAGTGTTTACCAATTCCATCTCTAACTCTAATCCCTAACATTAAACCATTCGAAGATCATTTGGACCACATGTATATTATAGACTATTATTATGATGTTTTAGATATGTCAACACTATTTGATTAGTCCAATCACCATAATTTGTGAAACTGTGTTTCACAAGTCCCTTATATGCTAATTTTCTATTAACCTGAATTCAAAATTACTCGGATCAAATCACAGAGACTTTGGAATTCATGTTAATCTAATATCCATTTCATTTTAAAATCATTTGAACAATTCAAATAGTTTCAAACTTGTGCTTCATTAAGTAAATACACATATTCACTTAAACTCACCAAAAAATAATGATTTCCACTGTCTATTGAAAATGCAATACATCGTATGTATAAAATTCAACACTTCTTCGCATATCACCATTTTACCAGAATGCGGAGTTTTAGTCATTTTGCCCAACAAGGCATGGTTTTGCAAAGTCTCTAGATCAAATATCCAAGACCCCGATCTTCATTAACATGAAAAACATGCAATAATCAAAATGACTTTAAGCAATAGTGTTATTCAATATTTAAACTTGAATATTTTTTAGCAATTCTCATAAACGTCCTTTTATCATACTGATAAATACTAGAATAACATGTTCATAATCCCAATGTGAATTATAAAAGAGATCATTCATAAAATAGAACAACTGAATTGTTTCTTATTAATATGAATAACCATCTCACAATAAGCAAGACACACTAATATGTTTCACAAACTTAGTTACAAAGTTTTTATTCAAATCTTCTAATCCTAACGATAAACTTTGAGGGAAGGAGTGTTGTCGGCCATCAACTAGCTTTCTTGACGTCATCATGCCATCAGTGCCCCTGTTCCATTCTGTAACTCTCACGCAGAGGGTCCTGTTTTCAATAAAACAAGATTAAGTATCCAATACTTGAAACCTGCATAAGCATTTCATGGAAACATTCATTCCTTGTATATCACATATACACTTTCCGTTGATGACGATCCCAACTTTTTGGGTTCGACCTTGGTGAAGGTACCACGGCGGTCACGAAGAGTCGTGTCTTTTCTACCATCGGATTCATCAGGGAAATCTTCCAGGGGTTCACAAATGATATAGATGAGATGGTTTTCTATGAGAATCCTACTTAGGCATTGGTACTAGTCGATGAAATTCGACCAATCTAACTTAAGTTTATTCCCATTCATTAATGGACTAAAGATGTCCTGAACTTAGGGAACGACCATAATCTACAAGATATTTACAAAAAGGACTTAGACTAAGTTCATAATATGGAGTTCAAACAAACTCCACTTAAACTATCATCCCTAAAGACAATTTTAGTGATTACACGACCCTTTTTATCCACATCATCCCCGATTGTCATGGCCTTTGATGTGGGTGCTAGGGTAGACTTTATCGGTCGATCACATCATCCATGTGACTCGTGCTTGATCTTTCGATCGCTGTGTTATGAGGCCATATCTACATATGCTAGGCTCGCAAACTCAACCTTGGTGTATTCGGAGTGCAACATGGTTTACACCTACCGTATGTGAACGCAGATATATCTGACACCCAATCATCATGGCCTGCCTCATAACAGAGAACTTTCTTGGTGGTGCACACTAAGGGAGAACACATTTTCGTTGGTATTTAATTAGGGATCCTCCTATTTGAATGCTACCATTGTGTATCTAATACTAGCACTCAAACAAGATGCAAACAAAGATCAAATCATATCTAATCATATGTGACATGTGATGACCCACAAGTATAAGGGGTGTATCACAGTATTTTCGAGGGAAGTGAAACCCAATTTATTGATTCGACACTAGGGGAGCCAAAGAATATTTATAAGCCTTAACAACTGAGTTGTCAATTCAGCTGCACCTGGAAACAATCTTGCTCACTGCAGTTTATCAGTAGCAACAGTTTTGTAGTAGGAATAGCAAAGTAGCAAGAAGAAAGTAAAGACAAAGAAGGACAATAGCAGAAACAATAGGATTCGAAAAGCGTAGGCATAGGGATGGATGGACCATGCTTCATGGACAAGACAATTCACATAGCAATCAGAACATAGGGCAATTGCAGATAAATAAGATAAAGCATCCAAGTACTAGATAATCCTAGGCATGTGTTCCATATATAGTCATACGTGCTCGCAATGAGAACTTGCACAACATCTTTTGTCCTGCCAGCCCGTTTGCAGCGGGGCCTCAGGAGAACTATTGGCAATTAAGGTGCTCCTTTTAATAGAGCACCGGAGCAAAGCATTAACACTCCATGAACACATGTGATCCTCACATCAAAGCCATTCCCTCCGGTTATCCCGATTGGCCACTGGGCCATTGGTTCCGGACAACAACGTGTGTATACAACTTGCAGATAAGACCATAAACAATACTATCATAATGAATCAATATCATGTTCAGATCTAAAATCATGGCACTCGGGCCCTAGTGACAAGCATTAAGCATAACAAGTCACAACAAAGTCATAAAGCACTAATAAAAGATACTAGGCACCATGCCCTAACAATCCGATGCCATTACAAGAACGATCTCATCCAATCTGTACCATCCCAATAGCCTACAGCGGGGGATTACTCACTCATAGATGGGGGAAACATGGATGGTTGATGGAGAAGCGATGGTGATGATGATGGCGATGATCTCCTCCAATTCCCCCTCCCGGCAGGGTGCCAGAACGGAGTTACTAGTGCTGTTTCGTGGAATCTGGTGGTGGCGGCAGAGTGGAACTCCTTCTGGAAAAACGTCGAACCCCCCAGAGTTTTTAGGTCAGAAGGATTTGTATAGGCGAAGAGGGAGACCGAGGGGGTTCCTGGGGCCACCACACCATGCCCTAACGCGGCCAGTCCCTGGCCCTCCTCCGTATCATATTCTGGCTCCTGGAGTCTTTTGGAAAAATAGGCACTTTGGCTTTTGTCCCATCCAATTCCGAGAATATTCATTTTCTGACTTTCCTGGAACCAAAAACAGCAGAAAATGGCAGCAATCGTGGCTCTTGTTAATAGGTTAGTCCAAGAAATCATATGAAAAGTACTCCAAAGTGTGGACAAAACACAAGAAAGTGGATAAAACCAAGCATGGATCATCAAAAATTATAGATACATTTGCAATGTGTCAACATCCCCAAGCTTAACTCCTGCTCGTCCTCGAGTAGGTAAGTGATAAAAAGAAAGAATAATTATTGAGGTGACATGCACCATCAAAGACTTGATCAAAGTATTTGTAAAACATTCAAAGCTGGGATCATAGTACTTCAATCATAACGTGAAATACAAAGTTCTAGCAATAGGACAAAGAAACTAGGATGCAACATGAAAAGGCACAAACAAAAGGTTCATGAATAATAATGCTTTGCAAGATGTTTGTTTGTTTCAGATAAAGAAAACATAGCATAATAGCATTCAGCTTGTCCCTCATAGAGTAGCAAATATAAATGCATATGACACCTTCAAAGTTCATAAGAGTGACTAGATACAAATAGTTTAAAACAAGCAATTTCAAGTTATGCATCAATCAACTAGTCTTGGGACAATGCACATAGAACTAAGAATGGCCACTATGCTCTCAAGAAAGTGCTCATAGAATGTGTGAAGACTCAACAAGGAAATGAATAGGTTTTGAAAAGTTTGAAAGGCTTCCAAATGCTGAAAGTATGGTACTCATTAGCTTTGAGCTCTCATTTCCCGTATCATAAGCATCTTTAATGTGGTTAAGGTGAAAGTGACACAACTAAGAGGATATGCTTGACAAGTTATAAATCGAAGTCTCATTCCCCTTACTTACGAAGACCGGTCCTCATGCTACTCAACTTCAGTCACAAGTAAGCTCTTGACATTGTAAGTATATACGTATCATAGAGAACCGCCAACGGGGTACCCCTTGCACATGACACGGGATCTGTCCCATAATCAAAATAACAAGGCAAGCAGACAATGAGCATCTCGGCGATCTTTTTATTTACTATGTGCATAGATTTTTATTGAGGATGCTTCGTAGAATGCTCATTATGGTTATGCTACAAGTTTCACCATGATTAGGCATGGCTTAGGCTAGCGGCCCAGGCATTTCTCTAACATACATACAAACTCCATGATCTTACAAGTTCCACTTTTATTTCACACCGCCGGGATCCATAAGCAAAAGAACATGATATCAACTAGGTACAAAGTACCAATGAAGTGTTGAAAGCGGTCCCCATGATACATGGTTCTGCTAACATCAACTCATAAAACGCAAGCATATACGCAACAAAGAAGGACGCAATGCTTCAGGTTTATTAAGTGCAAGAAAATAAAGTGTGCCATTAAGTTCGTGAGAGCTTTACTAACTAACTTTCTCATAACAAGCAAACATTTTATTCGGAAGAAAACAAGGCATATTGAATATGAACGGAAGTAGCAAATGATGCTAATAGGTAGGTATGGTGGACACTTTGGCAATATTTGGTTTAAGGGAGTTGGAAACATGAGTAAAACACTCAGTGTAAGTAAAGGCTAGCAATAGTAAGGGAGCGAAAAACGAGAGAGAAATAATGGCCATAATCATGCAGAGCGACAAAACATCATTGATCAAAACATAAAGTGATACTACAAGTTGAAAACTAAAGGATCATAAAGGCTTATGGTGACTTGAGATAGTCATAACATGGTGTGAGCATGTGCTAAGTCAACCCAAATAAAGCATCAAAGGAGAATACCACAATACTATGCTTTAATATGCTAAAAAAATGCATGATTCATCCAAGGCACATTAAGCAATCTCAATTGTTTATAACAAGCCATGCTACAACAAAGAATACTAAGCCTAAATCCAAAACAATATCAAGCATGGCATGACAAAGCATAGGCCATAGTCAAAAACAAGCTCTCTTTACCACTTAAGCATGAGCTTTCCTACCCTTTTCCAAACCAAACCAAACTATTTGAACACCAATATATGAAAGAGGAGGTCCAACCAATTTATTCAGAAAACTAAGCAAAACAAGCAAACAAAAACCAAAATGAAAAACAAAAAATAATACGCTCCAAGAACAACACAACTATGCATGAAACAATAAAAATGAAGCGTTTGGAAGAAACCTGGGATTTTTATTGATGAAGAAGGGGATGCCCACGCTTTGACACTTGTACTTCTTGTATATTTATTGGAGTGACACGCGTGGCATCCCCAAGCTTGAGCTTTAGTCCATCCTTCATCTCATTACTCATTCCTTCCATACACCTGAATTTTTTCCTTCATACAAAACTTCACACAATCTTTATTAGCAACATTAGTGCACCCAAGATAATAGGTCTTAAGGTTCAGTTCTAACACCAAATAAACTTCCATTAGAACACTACATACTGTAGCACTTTCCTCAAAAAGCTCAATTCCCCAAAAGAACTCAAAAAGGAACCAATAAGAAGCAAATGCAGAAAATGGTAGAAATCTGTCAAAATAGATCAGCAGGTAAAGACGAATTTTTTCGAAGACCTTTTGTTGCTCAAATCAAAAAGTGTTGAACTAACGAAATTTAGATAATAACCTGGGTCAGAAGCACAAAAATTCACGCCTCAAAAAGACGTTCAGAGATTTTACACGAATTTTTACGGTGCAACACAGAAATCTATTTCGAGACAGCAACTTTCCCAATCATTAATTCCCTCTCATTAGAGGTTACTCTTGGCACAAAAAGCAAATAAAAAAGGATAAGAAGCGGTTATTACTGAAGTAATAACTTCCAAGACTCATCTAAAACTTTTGGGTTATCTCCCAATAAGTACTTTTGTTTAACGCCTTTAAGTTAGGCATAAGCAAAAACTGAAATGGACAGAATAGAAGTAAGCAGAGATAATCATGGTGAAAACATTGTTTTGTTCAATGAAATCCTTTTGTTAACAAGTTTGATCAGGTCTTGTTACCAAAACAATTCCATATGAGACAAAACTTTGTATCCCACTAATGATTATGTTACCTCAACCTTGATTGCAATGGTCCCAGTCATAATAGTTTCAAATTTTTCTCTTTGTATGGGACAATATATTTCTCCAACTTGAATACCCTCATCATGTTCAATTGAATTCAAAACCATAAGTCCTATCAATCTTCTTGGGGAAATAGACAGTATGTTCCTTGTCATTAACATTGAAGGCCACCTTCCCTTGATTACAATTAATAACAACTCCTGCAGTGTTTAAGAAAAGGTCTCCCAAGAATAATAGACATATTATCATCTTCAGGCATAATAGTTTGAGAGGATGCTCTCATAAGAAATATGAGTTGAAGTAAGGGAGAGCATCAAGAAGCAAATTCAAAACACATTTAAGTCTAACCCACTTCCTGTGCATAGGAATCATGTAAGCAAATAAATTCGCAAAGAACAAAGTGACAGGCATAGGAAGATAAAACAAGAGTAACTTCATAACTTTCAGCACATAGAGAGGTGTCTCAATACCATGAAAACTTCTACAACCATTTTTTCCTCTCATAATAATTTTCAGTAGCCTCATGAATAAACTCAACAATATAACTATCACATAAAGCATGCTTTTCATGATCTACAAACACTAGAGCTTTATCATAAACATTTTCAAAAGGGTCCTCAGGAACATAATATTCATCCTTCTTTAGTAAGCATGGGGGATAATCAAATAATGTAAGGGATAAAGAGTTACTCTCTTTAGAAGGTAGGCATGGGTAGCTAATCCATTCTTCCTCCTTTTGTTCATCACTCTCCTCCTCTTTTTCATCTAATGAGATTTCAGGTTCATCAATTTCTTCTTCCATAGGATCCTACAAGGCATTAGTCTCTTCCATTTATGGAAAGCATCTATTAATATATTCAAGAATATAGCCATTTTCTTCCTTGTAATTATCAAAGAAAAATTTAAGTATACCATAAACCTCATATTTGTAAGGTGAATCATCAATATTTTCAAGCAAACTAGCAAGTTCAAATGCACCCTTCCAAGCAATAAATTCCTCAATTTGTTCCACATCATAAAAGTCATAATTTCCCTTAACATAAGAAGATATGGTAACATTATCATTGTACTCACATTGAAAAGGGAGGTGTTTGTACCTCCTGCAACAACAAGATTTATCAAAGCAATAAGTAACATTATAAGTAGAGCACACGTTTCTAGCAATGGTATACAATTTATCAATTTGTTCCCATAAGTGTTTCCCTTTTTGTGACAAGCGGTGTTCCTTATAATAATATTTTTGATCTTCCGTGAACCCACCTTGCCAATAAGATTCAGTTTCAAAGAAACCAACCATTGACAACAAGCATGATAAAACAAGACAATAATGCATCAAATAAACTAACAACTAGAGTAGGAACCATTTTTTTTTGTATTTTTGATAAAGAAACAAGCAAACAAGGAGAAAATAAACTTAGCTTGAACAATAGTGATTCCAAGTGGACTTGATAAATAAAGCTATGCTCCCCGACAACGGCGCCAGAAAATAGTCTTGATGATCCACAAGTATAAGGGGTGTATCGCAGTATTTTTGAGGGAAGTGAAACCCAATTTATTGATTCGACACAAGGGGAGCCAAAGAATATTTATAAGCCTTAACAACTGAGTTGTCTATTCAGCTGCACCTGGAAACAATCTTGCTCATAGCAGTTTATCAGTAGCAACAGTTTTGTAGTAGGAATAGCAAAGTAGCAGCAGCAGTAAAGTAAAGACACCAGTGACAATAGTAGTAAACAATAGGATTCGAGTGCGGTAGGCATAGGGATGGATGGACGGGCGTTGCATGGACAAGACAATTCACATAGCAATCAGAACATAGGGCAATTATAGATAAATAAGATAACGCATCCAAGTACTAGATAATCCTAGGCATGTGTTCCATATATAGTCATACGTGCTCGCAATGAGAACTTGCACAACATCTTTTGTCCTGCCAGCCCGTTTACAGCGGGGCCTCAAGGGAACTACTGGCAATTAAGGTGCTCCTTTTAATAGAGCACCGGAGTAAAGCATTAACACTCCGTGAACACATGTGATCCTCACATGAAAGCCATTCCCTCCGGTTATCCCGATTTATGTCACTTCGGGGCCATTGGTTCCGGACAACAACGTGTGTATACAACTTGCAGATAAGACCATAAACAATACTATCATAATGAATCAATAACATGTTCATATCTGAAATTATGGCACTCGGGCCCTAGTGATAAGCATTAAGCATAACAAGTCGCAACAAAGTCATAAAGCACTAATAAAAGATACTAGGCACCATGCCCTAACAATCCGATGCCATTACATGAACGATCTCATCCAATCCCTACCATCCCCATAGCCTACAACGGGGGATTAGTCACTCATAGATGGGGGAAACATGGATGGTCGATGGAGAAGCGATGGTGATGATGATGGCGATGATCTCCTCCAATTCCCCGTCCCGGCAGGATGCCAGAACGGAGTTTCTGGTGCTATTTCGTGGAATCTGGTGGTGGTGGCGGAGCGGAACTCCTTCTGGAAAAACGTCGAACCCCCCGGAGTTTTTAGGTCAGAAGGCTTTTTATAGGCGAAGAGGGAGACCGAGGGGGTGCCTGGGGCCACCACACCATGCTCAAGGCGGCCAGCCAGCCCAGCCTCGGGGTGTGTGGCTAGTCCCTGGCCCTCCTCCGTCTCGTATTCTGGCTCTTGGAGTCTTCTGGAAAAATAGGCACTTTGGCTTTTGTCCCGTCCAATTCTGAGAATATTCATTTTCTGACTTTCCTGGAACCAAAAACAGCAGAAAACAGGCAGCTGGCACTGTGGCTCTTGTTAATAGGTTAGTCCAAGAAATCATATGAAAAGTACTCCAAAGTGTGGACAAAACACAAGAAAGTGGATAAAACCAAGCATGGATCATCAAAAATTATACATACATTTGCAATGTATCAACATGACATGGTTGTCTTCCCGCTCCATGATCTTCATCAGGTGCTCCGGCTTGGCGCCAAGTCCATAACGCCATCAGTCTTGTCGTTCATCATCGTGATGATTAGTATTACACGACTTAGCAATAGGAAAAGTAAATTGCCTTACCTTTTCACGAAATGCAACCATATCACATCACAAATGCTTCCCTGCAACATAAAGTTAGACGACTCTACTCTATATATTGCAGATATTATGTGGTTGTTAAGGCTTTCACGATAGAACCATTCCTACCTACAAACTTCCAACCATAACATGGATACAATAGTTGTCGCTACTACACCCATTTCAGGGCCTTCCGTTGTATATGCCATATCAAGTACTATGAGAGAGATAGACACCCGCCAGCCAGTTATACGGTACAAGCCGTATGTCGAGCATGGAACCAGCCTCGCGTAGGATTACGCGTAAGGTCGGTCCGGGCTGCTTCATCTCACAGTGCCGCGATATGAAAAAATACACGTGGAAAGGTAACAACTAAGGTATCGACACCCACACTTTTCATGTGCCTATCCGTACTAGCATACTAACCATAGATCAGGCTCTGATACCACTATAGGCTTTCCAATGCAGATAACAAAAATTTAACTACGCGAAACACCCTGAATGCCCAAGGATCTATCTAGAAGTAATGCAATAACACAGAAAGGCAGTGGTGACGTACCCTTGAAGACTGAGAGAGCATTACGCTCATGCAGGAGCATGGATGATTTAGTCGTACCCGTCCGACCTCAAGGTCGCGAAGCTCCTCACACGTCACCCCTTGTCCAGGTCCTTGTACGATGGCCCGGTCACAACAAGTGCATCTCCCCGAGTTATCACACACATATGGTGCGATGCGACGACTCCCAAAATCCTTGATCTCTGTTGGGGTTGCAGAAGTAGACCTCTAATGGGGCTGAGTCCCTGCACCAAAACAGAATTATTGTAGTACTTGCAACAACAAATATTTAAGAATTTGTCCTGATGGGAGCTCGGCGAACATGACCCTCGTAGCCGCGTTCTCAATGCGACTATGTACACACTCAAACCGTGGTTTGGAAATAGCCTATTCTATAAGTTGCTAGGATAAATGAATTTAAGATGTTTTGTAATAACTACTACTAGAACTGGAAGAAAACTAGAACAAAAGTAAAACTGAAAATAGGTGAATGCAATAAGATGAAATATTGATTCTATGATTCCTCAAGTAATGTTGTGTATACTGGTGTGCATGATAAGTGCTTATGGAATATCTGTTAACTATAATTGTGGCGATCCCTCATATACCGTTGTCTCCCACTGTTGGTTAGTGGAAACTATACAACTCAATTGTCCACACCCTCTCCGGACATGGGTCATCCGTAAGAGAATAGTGTATTAAGGTAACAAGACCAATCAAGGTAAACCAGAGCAAAGGCATTAAGTTCTATGGACAACCGTACTCCTAAGCAAGTGTGCTAGTCACAAGATATCCCGTATGTCACTTTTGGGGTCAAGAAATTCACAACACTATACCTATCTATATCATGAGTGATCTTGAGTAAATTAAATCTTAATGGGCGGTGCATCCTAAGCCGCTATTGCCTCCGCAAATCACTTATAGCAAATAGCCTATTAGTTCTACCCATGGACTTGTCAGGCCCATGGAAAGAGTAGAGACTAATGATAAGTTTTGTGACACTCCATGAATCCCTAGTAAATTCCTCAACAATGGATTGGACGTCTCCATTCACTAGAATAATATCATGAATAGAACAATGTAAAGAGATAAATCACAAACATATTAATTAACAAGAATACACCACACTTCAATTACTCAAATCATCATAACATTAATAAAAGGAGGTTCAAGCCATGTTACAAACCATCACGGAGATCATGATGGGGAAGGATGAAGGATTAGCAGCAATGGAGATGGTGTTGACGGCGTGGTGATGGTGGCGTCGGTGTGGTGATGGCGGTGTCCTCCTTCTCCTCCTCTTCTTGCTTGGATGGCTTGATGGTGTTGATGGAGATCTAGATCTTGGTGGAGCTGTAGAGGCTATGGAGGCGGCATGGCGGCAGGGCGCCACCATGGAGGCGGTAGATGGGATCTAGATCTTGTATATGGTGTATTGTGGCTTCCATGGGTCCTCCCTCCTTTATATAGGCCTTGGGGTGCCCTGGGGTTTCCCCAATACCATCATATGACTTAGGGAATGTTCTAGAGATTTTCTAGGGCGAAATCCCATCGTTTCTGACCTTTTTGGCAACTATACGGATGCAACTATACGGCCGGAAATATGGCTCCGGTCATATAGTTGCTCGTTAAATTGTCTGTCCCCTTTAGTATTTTGGTCACTATTTCTTCATACGAACTCCATTTTAGGTGTTCTTGGGCTTGTTGAGTTCGTATTGTCGAGGGCTACAACCTTGTGGTCTTGGATCTTTATTTTGAGAAGTTGGAAAATTTCACTTTTCCAACACCTCAAATGGCTAAGTCTGGTCCCTACAGCTCCTCCATACTATGCTCTGTTTGTTCCTTTTGCCTTTGTTTTGTCCATAATCATCATCAACACCTACACACATGTCAAAGACAAGGAAGAGGAATAAAATTCTACCTAAACTACTAAATGTCCAAAGCTGATATTGAATTTAATAAAAACAAGTAATCATGCATATCAGTCATAGCAATTGTTAGATGGAGCATGATATGATAAGCAAATGACACAATTTATATTGCTAAAAAGTGTTGTATATCATACCATCAACCTCCTGGCTGGAATCCCGGCAGCGCAATGGCGTGCCGCAGAAGAGAATTCCTTGCCTGTATAGTCCGGACTTGGGACCGCACACTACCAGAGGAAACTTTAGAGAGAGGGGGAGTATTCCGACCAAAGGGAATATCTCAATTTTTGTGTGTTTTATCCCACCCATATGCACCTATTTATATAGGGGAAGGGAGGAGTCCCCTCCCTCTTAGGTGCCCCATGTGGGACTAAACTTAATGGAAAAAGGTCAAGAAAAACGTCCCAGTCGGATAGGATGAAATAGCTCACCCCAAACAGCAAAGGCGGCGGCTAGCGGCAGCTAGGCAAACCCGGGTGGGCCGGCCAGCGGCAGCCCACGGCCCAGCACGCGGCAGCAACGCCTAGTGGCCCGGGTGGTCCTCAGTGCCCCGGCGGCCCAGCGCCAAGCGGAGGGGAGCTACGGCTGGGTGGGCCCTTGTGCGGCCCATCACGCGCCCGCTCACCCGCACGCTAGCCCACCCTCTCTGCCTGCGAGATGGGCCAGATCGGTGACCCCTGGCCCAGGCGCACGCAGTGCGACGCCTCGCATCCCGCCGTCCTAGGCAGTGCCTATTATTCGCTGCTCATACCTATGGGTTGGTCAAATGAGCCAAGTGCTGGTAGTTTTTCTGCCTTTTCATGTAGCTTTTCTCCTAGGTCAAATTCCTCCGAGATTTTGGATTAATGAAAAATTAACCTTTATAAATCTTAATTTAAATATTATTTAGAATATATTAATTCACAATTAACATATAATAAATGTATATTTAAATTCCCATTTATCTGAAACTCCTTTCAGTCCTTTTCCTTCTTTCTTTCTCCAAACAACTTTGGATCTCTCCAGAACAATTCTGGTTTCTCTCTCTTTCGAGATTCCTTCTTACAGGAGGATCTCCAAGCGTCCTATTGCCATTAAGCGTGTTTCCCTATGGTCCGGGGATGCTATAGACATGATCCATATCAATGATCAACAGAGGGACCGGGATGCCCATGTGACCCCTATGCAATCCACAAATCTCCATCGTGTCGAACATGAAACGATATATCCAATTCCCTTGTTCACGATACAAGACTTGTCCGAGATTTTATCATCAGCATCATGATACCTTGTTCAATCTCGTTTCCAACAAGTACTATTTTACTCGTTCCCGTGAAATACCATCCCTATGACCTAGTCATGTGTTGCGCAACATGGATCTAATTCACCGAGTGGGCCTAGTTGTATCTCCCCGTCACACAGGAGAATAATTCCCGATCTTGAAGCATATATCCTCTACATGCTACATTGGATACCTAAACACACCTTTATGATCACCGTATCACCAGGTGACGTTTGATGCTAAGTATCCTCGGGTAACAATGATTGATATGATCTCATGGTCTAAGGATTAGGACAATCTGTTTCTGACAATTGCAACATGTACTAAGTGACATGATCGTGTTGCAACAATCATTAGTGGGAAGTGTCTGATGGGTCAATGCACGGCGCCCAGAAAAGTGTTGATGGCTCGTGGTTGATGTAGAGCTCGTTGGGAACCCCAAGAGGAAGGTATGATGAGCACAAAGAAGAAGTTTCTCGCTTATGAAACCAAGGTTTAATCGAACCAGTAGGAGCAAGGAAACACACCAAAGGTGTTACTAGCTGAGCCTTGGCAGGGCGCACTATCGGTGCTAGGAGCAACGTGGAGACCTGCACAACACAACCACAAAACTTTGTCCCCAACTTGCGATGAGGTTGTCAATCTTACCGTGTTTTGTGGAAAACAAAGGATTAAACGTATCAAATGGAAAGAAGTAAAAGTTTGCAGAAAGTAAACACAAAGAAGTAAACAATTGTAGATTGTATGTAAAGAAAAGGACCGGGATCCATAGTTCACTAGAGGTGGCTCTCCTTAGATAGATAACATGCTGGGTGAACAAATTACATCAGGGCAATTGACAAACACCGAGAAAGCAATACATGCATATACTAATCATCTTGACTCCATTGAGACTTGATTGGGCATTACAACATTATACATAGACCGCCATCCAACTGCATCTATGACTAATAATCCACCTTCAGGTTATCATCCGAACCCCCTCTAGTATTAAGTTGCAAGCAACAGATTATTGCTTTACGAACTACGTGTAAAGTAAACAATACGATTGTTCTATGAACAAAGGATTGTTGTTTTCTCCCTAGTAGCAACAGCACATCTAGTAACTTAGAGATTTCTGTCACTTCCCCATATTACCAGAGGCATGAACCCACTATCGAGCATAAATACTAACTATTGGAGTTGCTAGCGTCTACTTGGCCAAGATAGCTACTAACAACAGAAAGCATGCAAGATCTCAAATAACAAAGACATGATAGAATCAATAATGAATCTGAAATAGCATCTCAATATCCATCGGATCCCCACAAACACAACATGTATGGATTACAAAAAGATGATCTTGATCATGAATGGAGCTCACAAGATCTAAACATGAAAGCACAAAGGAGGAGAAACCAACCATCTAGCTACTACATGGATCCGTAGTCCAAGGATGAACTACTCACGCATCACACCGGAGGCTTGCATGGTGAAGAAGAAGGCCTCGTGGTGAATTCTCTCCGGCTGTGGTGCCGAAGAGCTTTGATCCCTCCCGATCTAGGGATGGAGATGACGGCGGCTACAGACTCTTTCGTGGATTTTTGATCAGGTAATTAGAGTTTTCGTCTCGAGGGCAATATATAGGCGGAAGGAGAGGCCGAGGGGGTGCCGGGAGCCACAACACCACCCCCTGGCGTGGGCCAGGCCTGGCCGCGTGGCCAGGTGGTGTGGCCGGCCCCTGGCCCCTCTCCGTCTCGTATTCTGGCACTTGATCCCTTCCGGAAAAATAGGCACTTTGGCTTTTGTCCTGTCTAATTCCGAGAATATTCATTTTCTGACTTTCCTGGAACCAAAAACAGCAGAAAACAGGCAGCTGGCACTGTGGCTCTTGTTAATAGGTTAGTCCAAGAAATCATATGAAAAGTACTCCAAAGCTGGAACAAAACACAAGAAAGTGGATAAAACCAAGCATGGAACATCAAAAATTATAGATACATTTGCAATGTATCAGTGTCCATCACATCATTCCAGATGATATGACTTCATTGTTAGTGACTTTTGTTTAGCACATGATCAAGAAACCTTGATCATCGTCTGCCCAATGAACTAGTTGAATAGATGCTACTAGGGACATGGTGTCTGTATACCAGACCTGTATCGATGTTTTTGCTTACAGTTATAGCATGATAGAAAACTATTATGAACTAATGAGATACGACAATAATGCCCTTTTATTATTTGCCTCTAGGTCATATCTCCTTCAGGGATACCAATGACCGAATCTCGGACATATAATATATCACGAGACCAAGGGATTTAATTACGACGTCAAAGGTTCTCACGATCACTAGAGTCATCGTTGAATGTGTGGGAGTCAGTATGGATCTCTAGGTCCCATTGTTGATTATTGCTCGGAGAGGGGTATCGATCATGTTTGCATTATTTGTGAACTGTAGGGTGACACACTTAAGGGATATCGACACCAATTGGAGCAAATATAATGCCAGAGAAAGAATTTGACAGGCTAGAATGATTTCGATGGACACCGAAATTGTTTTGGGTCAAATTGTTGAAAATGGTTTGAGATGTAATATCGAAGTATTGCAAGGGGTTTTATGCAAATGTTTGTTAATTAAAGTAATTAAATAAATTCTGGATAAAATAAATAAAATAGTTTAATGCATTAATTTTAATGCATGTGAGTGGAATTTTGGGTGGAGGTGAGTTTATGTGAGTGGAGCCTCCACCCACATGAATGAGGGAGAGGTTGGGGCAGCACCTTTGGCCGCCGTCCATGGGAGGGTTGCTCCATCCACCCTATAAAAGGCCACCACCTCCTCCTACATTCTCACACCTCCTTGTGAAGGATCTCTCTCCCCACTAGATAATTCCACATGGCTTCAGACTAGCGGAGTACATGTTCTCGGTGGTTTCTATAGAAGGATTTGCTGCTTCCGCTGCTTTGCTGGAGTGAGGACTCGGAGGTTGTCGGGGTACCGGACGTGTGTGCGATCACGGATGCACTGCTGCTTTGCGGTGCTGGACTTCATCATGATCTTGAGACCGGCAAGCGAATGACTACATCATCCACAAGATTAAATATCGTAACGCTTTGTCGATCTTCGAGGGTAATTTCTTTATGGATGTATATCCACCCATTGATTGTATCTAGGTAGATAGATCTTGGTGCTTAGTTGTTCATATCATAGGATTTTTTTTGTTTTCTATGTCACGAACCCAACAGTGGTATCAGAGCCTGATCTATGTGTAGATGCTTTGCATGGGTAGAACATATATGATTATGTTGGTGCTGATGATCATGTTATTACATCATTTATGTGTTTTTGTATATTGGTGGCATAGTGGGATGAAGTGGATCGGACTAACTTTACATGTCCTCGTACATGAGACTTGTTCCACGCTTGATATGCAACTAGTTTGCATAAGTGGCTAGCGGGTGTATGTCTCTCCTACTATAGTCAATATCTGATTTACAACAGGTTGCTAATAATTTGATTATCATTGTTGTTGTTCCATGTTCGTAGTAAGAACGGTTCTATCTCCCTAGGTCAAAATATGATCTACACCAGAACTCCATGGGTGTTAAATTTATCAATATGTAATCCAAATTATTGTCTCTAGTGCAAGTGGGAGAATGAAGGGAATATGCCCGAGAGGCAATGATAAAGTTGCTATTGTCTTGTTCCAAGTATATGATTGATGTTTATTTTGTATGCTATAATTGTGTTAATTGAAAACTTTAATACATGTGTGTTTAATAAACAAATATATAGAGTTCCTAGTTATGACTCTCATATAAACTAGCTCGTTGATTAACAAGATGATCAAGGTTTCCTGATCATGGACATTGGATGTTGTTAATAATGAGGTCACAACATTGGTGGAATGATGTGATGAACATTCATCCAAAGTAAAGTAATACGATCAAAGTAATTATGTTTACATTGCTATAACATCATGCGAAATAACTTTAGTCCTTAAACCATGAGATATGTCAATCACTAACACTGGAAGAGTAACTTGATAACATCAAACATCACACCGTAATAGGATGACAATAAATATGGGTTCAGATACTCCAAAAGTGTTATGTAGAGGCTCATGGATCAAGAGTGAGATTTGTCCATCCTGATGACAGAGAGACATACTCAGGGCCGCGCCCTCTCGGTGATATCACATTGACATAACTTGCAAGTAAGTGATAAGATCACTAAGAATGTTATATCACGAGAAAAGAGTACTTGTCGGTAACGAGATCAAACTAGGTAAGTGGATACCGATTATCGAATCTCGAACATGGGATATATCGCGAGACAAAGGGATTTAGTTACAACGTCAAAGGTTCTCACGATCACTAGAGTCATCGTTGAATGTGTGGGAGTCAGTACGGATCTCTAGGCGCCGCTGCTGATTATTGATCGGTGAGGGGTCTTGATCATGTCTGCATTATTCATGAACCGTAGGGTGACACATTTAAGGGACACCGACACCAATTGGAGCAAATATAATTCCACTAGAAGAATTTGAAAGCGCTGAAATTATTTCGATGGACACGGGAATTGTTTCGGGTCAAATTGTTGAAAATGGTTTCAGATATAATATTGAAGTATTGCAAGGGGTTTTATGCAAATGTTTATTAATTAAATTAATTCAAAAATTCTGAATAAAATAAATAAAATAGTTTTATTAAATGAGAGATGCATTAATTTTGGTGGAAATTAATGCTTGTGAGTGGAATTTTGAGTTGAGGTGTGTTTATGTGAGTGGAGCCTCCACCCACATGAATGAGGGAGAGGTGGGGGAACCACCTTTGGCCTCCGGCCGTGGGAGGGGCTGCCCCTCCCCCTATAAAAGGCCACCTCCTCCTCGTCCATTCTCACACCTCCTCGTGAAGAATCTCGCTCCCCCTCTAGATAATTACCCATAGCTTCAGACTAGCAGAGTACATGTTCTTGATGGTTTTTATGGAAGGATTTGTTGCTTCAACTTCTTTGCTAGAGTGAGGACTCGAAGGTTGTCGGGGTAACGAACGTGTGTGCGATCACTAATGCACGGCTGCTTAGCGGTGCTGGACTTCATCATGATCTTGAGATCGGCAAGTGAACAACTACATCATCCACGATATTAAATCTTGTAGCCCTTTGTCGATCTTCGAGGGTAAGTTCTCTATGGATGTATATCCACCCGTTGATTGTATCTAGGTTGATAGATCTTGGTGCTTAGTTGTTCATATCATATGAATATTTTTGTTTTCTATGCTGCGAACCCAACATGGAGGACAAGTCGTCCAGGTAGAGTCAGTTTGCGGTGGGCTTTGCACCCAATGGGCCACCCCATTTGTGGCCCCCTTGTCCGTTAGCAGCCATTAGGAGAGCTGGAGCTGATCCCAATCAGCGCTAATGGCAGCCACCATCCTCACGGGATTCTCCCGCTAGACCGTTTCGTTCCTGCCCGCTGGCAGTGACCTTTCCTTCCTGTCCCTCCCTTCCCGCCCTCTGTTCCCACTGAGGACCCTCCAAGCTTATAAAAGGGCTCGCCACCGGGATGGGGAGGGCACCAACCCCTTCGCCATGCTGAGCGGCCGCCTGCAGTGACCAGGGTGACCTCAAGTACACTGCCGCCACTCTCTTCCCCTCAAGGCCAGGAGAAAGGCCCCTTTTGGGGGAGGACGACATGGTGAAAGAGGAGGAGGAGGACGTGGTAGAGGAGTGGGAGGCCGACGAGGAGGAGGGCATGGGGGAGTGAGAGGACATCATCCACTTCAAAGGAAATGATGGACCTGCCCCCTAGGATGCGGCTTGCGGTGCCATCCACACCAACTACGTCGTCAAGACCCACGTACTCGAGCTTTCCCAGGCATCGACGACGATGGAGGCCGACAGTCGGTGAGTGGTTGAGCCAGGAGGCTATGGACGTGGCTAGAGAGGCGGAAGCAACGCTCGAGGAGCACACCGAGCGGACGCGTAGGCGATGATGGAAGCCGAGCAGGCCGCCCAGGTCGCCGCTGACACTGCCGTGGAGGAGGGACGACAGCAGCGGGATGCACATGCGGAGGTGGAGGCCACTGTCTTGGACCGCCTCCTGTCCAGCCGGTACCAGGACGGGGAGGCCACCCTCACTTTCTTTGCCGACAGGCAGGTCGAGGCAGTGTCCTTTCATGCGGAGAGGGGGGAGGGCCCAACTGGAGGCGACGACGGCGTGCAACCATGCAACTGCAACGGCGGCAAGGACGAGGTAGGCGATGACCCTTGGGCGCTACCGCAGGAGGCACGCAACCGCCCAACGCCATCGCCATGTGAAGGAGGCGACAACGGCCCGACGGGCGAGAGCGACCTCCGGACAGGACGAGGACCGTGTTTAGTTAGGGAGTAGTTTGGTTTAGTAATAATCCCAATTATACCACTTAAGTATTTCTATTTAAAATGAAAACCAATCTTTATCAATATTTTTTTGTACAAACCTAGCTCATTTTTAGACCTGGTTTACCCCAAAATGGAACTATCCAAGGCAGCGGATCCGTTTGTGGGTGCACGCCTTGGCCTGTGTCCGTCACCATTTCGGAACGTGATCGCCGTTGGAGATGCCTCGATCCCTTCTCCATTGGGCAATGGCAAATCTGCCGAGGACAAAGAAGTTTTCGCCTCGAGTCCTGAGACGTTTCTGCTTCCAGTTGGCCTATATGCAAACTTCTATGTTGCCAACGCAACAAAAGCTAGAGCAAAGAGAGAAGGTTGGTCGTGTCCCTTACAGGATCATGTCAAAGTTAATGTCGATGCTTCGTTCGACATTGATTCATTGAGAGGATCAACTGGAGTGGTAATCAGGGACAACAAGGGTGAGTTCATTGCAGAGGCAAACACCCGTTTAGATATGGTCATGGATGCTCTATCGACAGAGGCATAAGTGAAAGAGGGACTAAAACTAGCTCAGTCCATTGGCTGCAATAGACTAATTCTGTCTTCAGATTGTTCAGACGCTGTCCATGCTATGATGGAGGGTTGGTACATCAGGTCCTGCAACTGCTATTTTTTATGACTGCTACCACCTCGTCATTGATTTTCTGAAGATAATTTTCTAACACTGTTATCGAGAGGCTAATTCCGTAGCTCATGAATTAGCTAGAATAGCGAGAGGATCTAGTGGGCAGGTGTGGATAGACGACCCACCTGATTTTATCTTAGCTTTGTTATTAGCCGATGTAACTTTGATCTGGATAAAGAATAAAGTGTTGAGCAGTTAAAAAAAAAGTTTTCGCCTCGAATTCCGATACGTTTCTGCTTCCAGTTGGCCTATTCGGCCATCTGCTGACCCTGCAACGGCCAAAGCTTTACGGACCATCCAGTTCAAGAAAAAAAAAGCTTTACGGAAAGGGCACTACTCTAGTTCTTCCTGGTGAAAATATCTCGATGTCGTCGACCACGGCCGCAGCCGTGCGCCGGCTCTGCTCCGCTGGCGAGGTGCGGTCGGCCCTAGCGCTGCTCGCCCATAGCTCGAAGGCTGGCGACGCGGCGCTAGACGTGGCCGCGTGCACGGCGCTCGTCCACGGTTACTGCAGGAGCGGCGACGTGGCGGAAGCACGGAGGGTGTTCGACGTAATGCCGCGCTTGGAACTGACCCCTAACGAGGTCACTTTCACTGCTCTGATCCACGGTTATTTCATTTGCGGACACAGAGAGAAGGGATTCGCCTTGTTTGAGGAGATGAGGAGAGGTGGAGTTGAGCCCAATCTCTACACCTATAACATTCTGATCGGGGAGTGGTGCAGGACCGGGGAGTTCGAGCGTGCCCGTCACCTGTTCGATGAAATGCCTGTAAAGGGCGTCGCGCGTAATGTGGTCAGCTATAACACCCTTATTGCGGGGCTATGCAGACACGGCAAGCTGAAGGATGCTACCCAGCTGTTGGAAATGATGCGAATGGAGGGTATCCGTCCGACCATTGTGACATTCAACCTTCTTGTCGATGGATATGGAAAAGCTGGGAAGATGTCCAATGCTCTGCATTTCTCCAACCAAATGAGGGCTGCCGGGTACCAACCTAGTGTTGTGACGTACAATGCGCTTATTGCGGGGTTCTGTCGTGCTAGAGATATAGCCCGTGCAAACCGTGCATTCTCTGACATGAAGGAGCGAGGGTTGGCACCCACAAAAGTGACGTACACCATACTGATTGATGCATTTGCCCGAGAAAATGATATGGACAAAGCTATTGAGATGTTTGCAGAGATGGAGAAGACTGGTCTAGAGGTGGATGTGCACACTTACGGTGTTTTGGTGCATGCTCTCTGCATGGAGGGCAAGATGAAGGATGCCAGAAAGCTGTTCCAGTCAATGGGGGAGAAAGGTGTTAAGGCGAACAATGTGGTCTATGACATGATGATTTATGGCTATGGACGAGAAGGGAGCTCTTACAAGGCTATGAAATTAATCATGGAGATGAGAAAGAACGGCTTGGTTCCAAATTCCGCTAGCTATGGCCTGACGATCCGTAGTCTTTGCAATGACGGAAAATGTTCGGAAGCTGAAACTCTGATCGATGACATGCTCCATGCTGGTCTACAAACAAGTGAGTCGATCTGCCAAGCGATATTGAATGCCAAGGCAAGACGGGGAAGTTCGACTGATGACTCTTTTCTTAGGTAGTCAGGCATACCGCTTGTGTAAGTCATATGTTGTCATAATATTTGTCTTGAGAAAGAGGAAGATGAAGCTCACCTTCTGATGGAATCTGATATACTTTACAAACTGCAACACTGCTCAGTGGTTTACTAGACATTGTCGGAACTCCACTATGAGCATAGAAGTAGTGATAAGCAAATCCACAGCAACAAAACGAAGATCCACGTGCTCTGCATTTTCTGCGCGATATAGGTCAGTGCATCCCTACTTGTTTAACTTACTTTTGCTTTGCATGTGCATTTGTTTTGTATATAAGGGACCAAGTCATGTGCAACTTGGATAATTTGATTTCTCATTTTTCCGGAGGTCAACAGTAAGCATGCTAAATGAACTCTTTATTTCTTCCTTTCTTTCTTTTTGAAGACAGATTATTGGCCAACTGCTTTCTCTAGACAAATTTAGCTTTACATGAAAGTTGGTCTCTAGACAATAGATAATTTAGCTTTACATTAGAGTTGGGTTTTTTCCTTATTTCCGTGTTTCTCATTTGACAGCTGATACGTTCATCCTCTGAAGAGTATGCTAGTGAAAGGATGTATCTAGTGGAGATGTCTGATTCCCTGAAACATTTTGCTTTTAATAAGCAGGAGTTTGCAGTCAATGCTCGAAAACACGAGTGCTTATTACTTTGAACAAGCTTAAATACCAACCCAGCCACCATTTGCTCTGCGTGTATCCAGTTACTTTTTGCATGTGGACTTTCTTTAGGCCCTCAGTACATCAAAGGGCACCCCTTCTCCATTGGTATGATCACTTCGACAGAGGACATTAACATCCGTTCTAGGGATGATGATGGTTGCAAGCTCAACTACTTGCCCAAGTTTTTCAGCATGTACCTGCGGAAGTCAAGCTATGTTGCCACCAACGAGTGGTGTGTTTCTAAGCCGGTGCCTGCACATGCCAGCAGAAGAGGCTAGAGACTACGGGGAGATTGTGGCAGAGGAAAACTGCTTCTGTGGATCGGTGGCCTTCTGTACAGGAAGGTGAAGCTTGACTACATGGCCGACGTGGCCTATGTCAACAAGTTCAATAGTTTATTGTCTCATTGGTCTATCATGGAGGTAGACCACCATCTGAAGAATGTGGAGAAGACGAACAAGAAGTGTGGTGCTAGGGGGAAGACGACCACATGCTGGAGTTGCAGCTGTTGTTACTGCTCAGTTGGTTTCCAGGGTTTTCGGTCAGTCGGCGTGAACCGTAAAATGATGTTACGGTGAATTTGCCTATGGATTGCAGGAATGGGGCGTTAGGAAAAAGCTCGCCTCTACGATGACCGACTGTCCTTTGATTGGAACATGACCAAGTGAGTGCAACAAGGTGGTCAGCACCCGTTGCATCTCGTTTTGGGAGTAGTTTGCATGTCGTGTAACGTTTTTTTTTTGTTTCCCACAAAAACGAATTGTTTGTACAGTAAGAAATTTCTTCCTTAGTGCATACACAGAGCTCATAGCGGTTTTTTAGAGAAAAATCCATTGTCCACGTTATTGCAGTGGCCTTTAAAACACTATTAAACTGCTTATGGAATGATGCTTTATTTGTTGCACAAGATGCATAGTACAGTATTATCTTTGGCTTAGGTTGAATTAACTATCGGAAGAATTAGGCCACAAATATCTTAATGTAGAATTAGGAATTCATGCAACATATGATTGCGTTTTTTTTTTCATGCTTATTTTACATTCTGTATTTCACTCAATCTTTGGTTTTGACCTACCCATTCTCTTTCAACACTAGCAACGCCTCCAGGAACTTCTCACTTCTCTCTTTTTTTTTTTGACGTGGAAATGGAGTTCCATTAACCAAGGTGCACAGCAGAATCGCTGGCAACCAACAACGAGATACGGTCTGGCGCCTCACCTTCCTAGCCATCACACTCAGACGCCTTTGTCAGGCACTTCGAAGGCTTCTACACCCGCGCCACCATCATCGAGGACCTAGAACGATGCATCCAGAAACCACGCGAGTCGACTCGCCATTGGGTCCAACGGTGACAAGACCTGTGGATCAATGCCTCCGGCATCCACCTTGATACCTCCGGCATCCACCTTGATACGGCCATCCACTGCATCAACAACGCGTGCCGCTATGAGCCTCTGGTCGCCAAGATCAAGAGGGTCTACCGGACGCTCGACAACATCCCCGACCTCTTCGAGATCGCCAAGCGCTACGCGGAGGAGGACCCCAACCAAGACTAGGACGACGAAACAGGGGGGAGACGCCGCTCGAGTGGCCCTGACAATGGCAGGCACCGCGAGCTGCGCTACAACAACACTCTCCTCACCGGCAAGCGCCATGGTGATGGGCGAGCCGACTTCGTCGTCAACGCCAGCTACAGGCAGCGCGACCCCAAGAACTACCGCCGCGACGGCGGTAACTACCGTGACAGTGGCAACTACCACGCCAACAACACGACGAGGCTACAATTCGACCCCGCCACCCTGCTCAACCAACCCTATGTCCATCACAGCAGGGAGGGGAAGCCTGCCACTCACACCACCGCCGACTGCCACTCTCTAAAGGAGATAGAGAAGGCAAGGCGAGCCAAAGAAGGGGCCAACGATGACCCGCCAAGGGACAACGGCAACGCTGGCGGATTCGACCATGCGGTCGGCTCGCTACATACATTCACCGGGCTCGGCACCAAGCGCGAGAAGAAAGTACTCGCCCGCGCGGTCACCGTGAACATGGTGACTCAAGTGGACGTCCCTCGCTTCCTCAATTGGTCCGAGCAAAGCATCACTTGGAGCCACGAGGATCACGCGCCCATGATCGAGTACCCCGGGCAAGTCGCTCTGGTGGTCAAGCCCAAAGTGGCTGACTACTGGCTCCCCAAGACTCTGATGGATGGCGGGAGTTCCATCAACATCCTGTACATGGATACCTTCAGGAGACTGTAGCTCCCGCGGTCGATGGTCGAATCGACCCTCACCACCTTAGGCATCATCCCCGGTCGGAAGGCGTATCCGATCGGCAAGGTGACACTGCCATTCACCTTCAGCACGCCCGCCAACTTCTGCATCTAGCGGATCATCTTCGAGCTGGTGAACTTCCGCAGCCCATACCACTTTGATACATTGCAAATGTATCTATAATTTTTTATGTTCCATGCTTGGTTTTATCTACTTTCTTGTGTTTTGTCCACACTTTGAAGTATTTTTCTTATGATTTCTTGGAATAACCTATTAACAAAGAGCCACAGTGCCAGCTGCCCGTTTTCTGCTATTTTTGGTTCCAGGAAAGTCAGAAAATGAATATTCTCGGAATTGGACGGGACAAAAGCCAAAGTTATTATTTTATCGGCGGACACTTGGAGCCAGAATACGAGACGGAGAAGGACCAGAGGGCGGCCACACCACCTGGCCACGACCTGTGCTTGGCTGTGCTGGTGGTGTGGCCACTGTGCACCTCGGCCTCTCCTTCCGCCTATATATTGCCTCTGATACGGAAACCCTAAGGACCCGATCAAAATTCCACGAAAGAGTCTGTAGCCGCCATCATCTCCATCCCTAGATCGGGAGGGATCTAAAGCTCTTTCCGGCACCCTGCCAGAGAGGGGAATTCACCCTGAAGGCCTTCTTCATCATCATGCAAGCCTCCTGTGTGATGCGTGAGTAGTTCATCTCTGGACTACAGGTCCATGTAGTAGCTAGATGGCTGGTTCTCCTCCTTTGTGCTTTCATGTCTAGATCTTGTGAGCTCCGTTCATGATCAAGATCATCTATTTGTAATTCTGCATGTTGTGTTTGTGGGGATCCGATGGATATTGAGATGCTATTTTAGATTGATTATTGATTCTATCATGTCTTTGTTATTTGTGATCTGGCATGCTTTCCGTTGTTAGTAGCTATCTTGGCCAAGTAGATGCTAGCAACTCCAAGAGTTAGTATTTATGCTCGATAGTGGGTTCATGCCTCTAATAATCTGGGGAAGTGACATAAATCTCTAAGGTACTAGATGTGTTGTTGCTACTAGGGAGAAAACAACAATCCTTTGTTTATAGAACAATCGTATTGTTTACTTTACACGCAATTCGTAATGCAATAATCTGTTGCTTGCAACTTAATACTGGAGGGGGTTCAAATGATAACCTGAAGGTGGATTATTAGTCATAGATACAGTTGGATGGCAGTCTAGTATAATGTTGTAATGCCCAATCGAGTCTCAAAGGAGTCAAGATGAGTAGTATATGCTTGTATGCTTTGTCGATGTTTGTCAATAGCCCCGCTGTAATTTGTTCACCCAGCATGTTAGATATCTTAAGGGGAGCCACCTCTAGTGAACTATGGATCCCGGTCCTTTCTTTTACATACAATCTACAAAGTGTTTACTGCTTTGTGTTTACTTTCTGCAAACTATTACTTCCTTCCATTCGATACGTTTAATCCTTTGTTTTCAGCAAAACCGGTGAGATTGACAACCTCATCGCAAGTTGGGGACAGAGTTCTGTGGTTGTGTTGTGCATGTCTCCATGTTGCTGCTGGCATCGGTAGTGCGCCCTGCCAACGTTCAGCTAGCAACACCTTTGGGGTGTTTCCTTGCTCCTACTAGATTGATAACCTTGGTTTCGTACTGAGGGAAAACTTGCTGTTGTGCTCATCATACCTTCCTCTTGGGGTTCCCCAACGAGCTCGATATATTTTGGGTCATCAAGCTCTTTTTCTGGCGCTGTTGTCGGGGACTCAAGGACATCTTCACAAGGGGAGTCCCTCATAACCAATCTCTTTACTTTGTTATTTTTATTTTGCTTAGTTTATTTCTGCTTTGCTTGCTTGTTCTTTTTATAAAAAACACAAAAAAATTAGTTTCTACTATAGTAGTTATTTTCGTTGGTCTGCTATTGTCTTGCTTTATCATGCTTTCTATCAATGGTTGGTTTCATTGAAACTGAATCTAATTGGCAAGGTGGGTTCACGAAAGAACAAAAATATTATTATAAGGAACACTGCTTGTCACAAAAAGGGAAACATTTATGGGAACAAATTGATAAATTGTATACCATTTCTAGAAACGTGTGCTCTACTTATAATGTTACTTATTGCTTTGATAAATCTTGTTGCTGTAGGTGGTATAAACACCTCCCTTTTCAATGTGAGTATAATGATGATGTTACCATATCTTCTTATGTTAAGGGAAATTATGACTTTTATGATGTGGAACAAATTGAAGAATTTATTGCTTGGAGGGTGCATTTGAACTTGCTAGTTTGCTTGAAAATACTGATGATTCATCTTATAAATATGAGGTTTATGATATACATAAATTTTGCTTTGATAATTACAAGGTAGAAAATGGCTATATTCTTGAATATCTTAATAGATGCTCTCCACCAATGGAAGAGACTAATGCCTTGCAGGAGCCTATGGAAGAAGAAATTGCTAAAATTGGAAGCTCATTGGATGGAAAAGAGGAGGAGAGTGATGATCAAGAGGAGGAATAATGGATCTACCCATCCCTACCTTCTAATGAGAGTAACTCTTTACCCCTTATATTATTTGATTGTCCCCCGTGCTTACCAAAGGAGGACGAATGTCATGTTCCTGAGGATTCTTTTGAAAATGTTTATAATAAAGCTCTAGTGTTTGTAGATCATGAAAAGCATGCTTTATGTGATAGTTATATTGTTGAGCTACTAAAAGTTATTATGAGAGAGGGAAACATGGTTTTATGCATCTCAATAATATTAGGTTTCCCCTCTTTATGTTGAAAGTCTTGAAGTTGCACTTGTTTTTCTTTCTTATGCTTGTTGCTTTGTGCTTTCATGAATTGTTTCTTTACAAGATTGCTATGCATAGAAAGTGGGTTAGAATTAAATGTGCTTTGAATTTGCTTCTTGATGCTCTCTTTTACTTCAATTCATATTTCTTATGTGAGCATCTTCTCAAACTATCATGCCTAACTTAAGGGCGTTAAAGAAAAGTACTTATTGGGAGATAACCCAAAAGTTTTAGATGAGTCTTAAAAGTTATTACCTCTATAATAACCGCTTCTTATCATTTTTATTTGCTTTTTGTGCCAAAAGTAACCTCTAATGAGAGAGAAGTAATGATTGGGAAAGTTGTTGTCCCGAAACAGATTTCTGTGCTTCACCGTAAAGATTCGTGTAAAATCTCGGTACGTCCTTTTGAGGCGTGAATTTTTGTGCTTCTGACCCAGGTTGTTATATAACTTTCGTTAGTTCAACACTTTTTGATTTGAGCAACAGAAGGTCTTCGAAAAAATTCTTCTTTACCTGCTCGTCTGTTTTGACAGATTTCTGCCATTTTCTGCATTTGCTTCTTGTTGGTTCCTTTTTGAGTTCTTTTGGGGAATTGAGATTTTTGAGGGAAGTGATACAGTAGCTAGTGTTTTAATGGAAGTTTTATTGGTGTTGTAACTGAACCTAAAGACCTATTATCTTGAGTGCACTAATGTTTCTAATAAAGATTGTGTGAAGTTTTGTATGAAGGAAAAATTTCAGGTGTATGAAAGGAATGAGTAATGAGATGAAGGATGGATTAAAGCTCAAGCTTGGGGATGCCATGCGTGTCACCCCAAAAATATCCAAGAATTACAAGCGTCAAAGCTTGGGGATGCCCAAGGCATCCGTTAGATCCGCAGCATAGAAAACAAAAAATTTCCTACGATGAGAACTATACGCCAAGATCTATCTACTAGGTACAGAGCAACGGGTGGACATACATCCAACAAGAACTTACCCTCGAAGACAACAAGTTTTGTTAACGAGTAGGAACTCGTGGTTGATGTAGTCGTACACTTGCCGATCTCAAGATCGTGATGGAGTCCAGCCTGGTCCCAAAGACGCCCATCGATCCAGCTCCGGCACCACCAAGTCCAGCACCGCAAAGCAGCGGTGCATCCGTGATCGCACACACGTACGGTACCCCGACAACCTCCGTCCCTCTCTCCAGCAAAGCAGCGGAAGCAGCCACCGGGAACATGTATCTCGCTAATCCGAGACAATGGGGGAATAATACTAGAGGGGGAGAGAGATCCTTCACAAGGAGGTGTGAGTGATAAGTGAGGAGAGGGTGGCCTTTTATAGGAGGAGGGGGGGTGCCCCTCCTTCATGGCTGGCGCATGGAGGAGGTGCCTCTTCACTTCCTCCATTCATGTGGTGGTAACCCCTCCACATTAAAATGCCTCTTCACATTCCCTTTTAAAGTCTCCTCTTTAAATGCATTAAATTTCTCCAAATTTAATGCTCTCTCATTTAATAAAACACTTTTATTAGTTTTATTCAGAATTTTGTTAATTACTTTACTTAACAAACATTCACATAAAACCCCCTGCAACATTTCAATATTACATGCAGAACCAATTTCAGCATTTTCACCTTAAACAGTTTCGATGTCTATTGAAATAATTGCAGCGCTTTCTTAAATCTTTATCCGAAACATATTTGCTCCAAATGGGGTCAGTATCCCTTAAGTGTGTCACCCTACGGTTCGCGAATAATGCAGACATGATCGAGACATCTCTCAGATTAATAATCAGAAGCGAGACCTGGAGATCCATACTGACTCCTACACATTCAACGATGACTTCTGTGATCGTGAGAACCTTTAACGCTAGTAACTAAATCCCTTTGTCTCGCGATATATTACATGTCCGAGATTCGATCATCGGTATCTCCATACCTAGTTTGATCTCGTTACCGACATGCACTCCTTTCTCGTTCCCGTGATATAACATTCTAGTGATCATATCACTTGCTTGCAAGCTATCTTAATGTGATATCACCGAGAGGGCCCAGAGTATATCTATCCGTCATCGGGATTGACAAATTCCACTCTTGATCCATGAGCCTCAACATAACACCTTCGTAGCACTGAACCCATATTTATAGTCACCCTATTATGGTGTGACGTTTGATGTTATCAAGATACTCTTCCGGTGTTAGCAATTAACATGATCTCATGGTCTAAGGATAAATATTACTTTGTATGATGTTATAGCAATATAAACATAATGACTTTGATCGTAATGCTATACTTCGGATGAATGTTCATCACATCATTCCACCAATGTTGTGACCTTGTTATTAACAACATCCAATGTCCATGATCAAGAAACCTTGATCATCTTGTTAATCAACAAGCTAGTCTATAAGAGAGGCATAACTAGGAACCCTTTTTGTTTATTAAACACATATGTATTGATGTATCCGATCAATACAATTATAGCATGCAAAATAAACATTTATCATAAAAATGGAATAAGATAATAACCACTTTATTATTGCCTCTCGGGCATATTCCCTTCAGTCTCCCACTTGCACTAGAGTCAATAATCTAGTTTGAAAAACTTTGCGTATTGAACATCTATGGCTTTCTGGTGTTGCATATACACTATTGCTAGTGGTTAACATAATCTCCAAATCTGACAGTTTTAGGTCTGTGTGTATTTGCATGTCTTTGCGTCTCTACGCATCACTCATTCTCAAATGAGATGGCATTGTATAAATTTGGTTTTTGGTGAGACCTTTAGTTCGTTGATATTATTGTCACACAATATATCTTCATAGTATTATCCCACTTTGAACCACACCTAGTTTGATAACAAACTACTTAACACAAATGCCCTCCTTTGTTGCTACTATAGCAGTTATATACTTAGCCTTTTGTTGTAGTATCCGTCACAATGTCTCAACTTTGGAACTCATCCAAATCCATCATGGAACATCCTTTCCATTACATTGTGCCACCCATAGTCTAAATTGAGATAAATTTAATTTGTATCTTGTGACAAAATTAGTATCAATGTAACACTTTACAATGAACTACCTTTAACTATTTGTCACTTATACATGATATATTCTTAGTTCTTCCAAAGCTCATAAGAATATCTTTACTATTGTCCAATGATCATCTTATGAATCATTCTGGTATACGCTCATAACATTTAGAGCATAGGACATTCTGGATATATACATATCATGGTATAATCGATCAAAATCTTCATGTGATTTTACTCACCAGTGTTGAAACACTTGAATCTTGATACAATTCTTTCCATGCAGCAAGAACCTTTCTTGTTGTTTCCATATTGAACCCTTTCAATATCTCATATATGTATGTCTGGCTCAACCATATTTGCGCCTTAATCTATCCATATAGATATTGATGCCAAATATTCCAGGTTTGCCCAAGTCTTTCATCGAAATCTTATTTTAATAAAATTCTTAACTTGTGTCAATACAAGATACATCATTTCCAATCAACAATATGTCCTCTACATAATGTATTAGAAATATGACTCACCGCTCCCACTTAATTTCTTGCAAATGCAAGCATCTTCATCATCTCCGATGAATTTAAACTCTTTTAACAGTTTCATCATGGTGAAGATTCCAACTCCGCTATGCTTACTTCAACTATTGAAGTTTGCATGCCCTTTTAGCACCCTTTGAATTAACAAAACCCTTCAGACCATGTCAAGTACATGTCCTAGGTAACCGTTCTATTAGAAGAACATTGTTTTGTTTGTTCAACTACCATACATCAAATTATATGTAGTGGTTGCTACATTAATCTGTCAAGACTAAATATCGCTATGAAAGATCAAATCTTGTCATAGTCAACTCCTTGAACATTGTCGTAAACTTCTTTCCGACATGTCGACTATTTCATAGATGTTAAACATCCATGTCTTATTTCTTTATAGATCCAAACACGACCGATAGGCTTCACGCTTTTCTAGAGGGTTTTCCAAGTTCAGAAACTTGATTTCTCGTGTATGGATACTATCACGGATTCTATGACTTCTAGTCATTTTATGGAGTCAGGGCCCATCATCGCTTCTTTGCATGTAGTCGGTTCATCATTGTCAAAACAATAACGACTTGCTTATCAAATCTTACTATTTGATTCTTACCGACCCACACGGTTCTATAGGAACTCTAACCTCCAAGATCACACATTTTGTAATCACGAGAGCCATGAGCATTGTGGCCGCCACCGGGACACTTTTCGGCGCTGTGCTACTTAGCACATATAGCTAAGGTTCAACAACCTTATCAAAGTTCTATCGTCCTCCCACTTAACTTTTCACGAAAAAATCCTTCTCAAGAAACTTGACGTTCCAAGTAACAAACTCTTTTGTCCTCGGTGTTATGGAGAAATTCCCAAAAAATTCTTTGGGATAACCTACAAAGACGTGCTTATCCGACTTTGGTTGTAAACATTTTACTTATGCATAGCATACCAAAATTTAAGAAAAGACAATCCGGGTTTTATCCCAAACCATAACTCATATGGTGTCATTTCAATGGATCACGATGGTGCTCTTTTCAGTGTAAAAGCGGTAGTCTCTAAAGCTTCAATCCTTAAAACATAATGGCAGTTTTATAAATGACACCTTTGATCTTACCATGTCAAACAAGATTTGATTTCATCTCTCGAATATGCCATACTCCTATGGTTTATCGGGAAAACACAAATCATGGAACAATTCCTCAAATCTTAGGTGTTTTGCTAAACCTGTAACTCAAATATCTTCCTTTACGATCAAATCATAAACTCTTTTATTGTCTTGTTACAATGATTTTTCACTTCATCTTGAAAGTCTTTGAACAACTTTCAAATGTTTCATACTTATTCCTTATTAAGTAAATATACAGATATATTCACTCAAATTTTCGAAGAAAGCATATGAAGGAAAAAGATCCATCGCATATGGCTACACATAATGGACTATGCACATCAGCATGCATAATTTCCAATAAGCTAGTCATCCGTTCCTCTCTGGCCTATGGACGGAGTTTCAATTATCTCGAGGAAAGTCTCACATGCGTCAATTGATCAAAATCAAAGACTCCAAAAATCCATCAACATGAAGTTTCTTCATGTTTTCTTTCCAATATAATTTAAACAACGATGTGACTTGATAAGTGATCTTTTAATCATTTGTCTTGCGACATTTTAGCAATAATGTTTATGGATGTGATTTCTCCCACTAGACTTGTAAAAGTTCATCCATCCTTTATGGAATACGGTAATTATTTGAACAACCATTGTTCTCATAATACCGGAACAAAATAACAATTATTTAAACAAATCTTGAAGGCTAGGTTTAATGACAACGAAAAACACAATAACACTTTATTTGTTTTCGATGAACATCATCACTTATTCTCTTTGCCAGTTACTTAGGCCATTGCAGTTCATGAATTGCGTTGTCCTGTATGACACTTCATACCAACCAATTCGGTATCCAATAGCGGTATCCAATACCTAAGAACTACATCGTTTAACAAGCAAGGAATATATCCATAACATGTATATCTTCTATATACTTAAGTTGGACATCTCCAACCTTTTCTTTTCTGCCAAATATTTTATAGATTCTCTTTTAGCAATTCCTTTTCCTTTTAAAAGAATCTATCAACATCAATTGTGGTGTCATTCACATGACACATAGTGCAAAGCGTATATAGTCAAATACTAATACCTTTGGACTTGCACTTTGAAGTGGATCACCATCATCAAATGTTTGGTGTTCTTTCAAAAATCCATTCTTTAGTAATCTATTAGTGTAGTAAACATTTTCTTACATCTTCTATTCATCCTTACCATGACAACTTTCATGGTCAAGCTACTATAGCTTATAAGGAAGAATCACGAGTATAATATCAGTTCCCAAAACCTTTTTGGTAGATTAGGACGCATAGCGTCTCCAACCTTCACAAATTCTCATATAATATGAGAACATGTATTTTGCTAAATTATACTCTATCATAATGCAACCAAAAAAACATTGTTTCAGATATCACAATATCTTTCACACATGAAGGTTTCTGAAACAATTTTCAGCTCCAATATAATCTTGATATTAAAACAACTTTTGGATATCAATAATCATGGAGGCAAACATGATACTTTAGATACTAACATTGGAATTCTTACTCTTGATTTAATACTACTTATTAAACTTCATGGAGTAAATAGAGTTTGCTGAAAGTTTGCAATAGGACTTCTAAACTTTAAATTTACATTCAAAACAATACGATACCAGTTCATAAAGTAAATATCCAGAATTCTATAGTTCTATTATCTCAATTGAAACTAAGCATAAGGTAGTGAACAGATGCCAATGACTACAAAAAAAATGCAAATTCACTTCGATTTAGTTTATGACAAATTTAGTTCGACTAATCCAAATTAGAAATGAACTCCCACTCAAAAACGACATCCCTCGTGCCTTTTTGGTGATTACGTGAACCAAATCCACTACACCAAGTCCGATCATCACGTGAGTTGATGTAGCTTCAAAGGCGAGCATCTATATGGGCATCATATCAACTATATGACTCATGATTAACCTTTCGGTCCGTGTTCCGAGGCCATGTCTGTACATGCTAGGCTCGCCAAGTAAGAACCTTAGTACTCGCATGCGTAAAACTGTCTTACACCCGTTTGTATGAAAGCGTGGAGTCGAGTACACCCGATCATCACGTGATGTCTCGAAACACGATCCACAAAACGGTGCATACTTGAGGCAGAACATATTTTTATCTTGATATCTAAATGAGGGATCATCTTATAATGCTACAGAAAGCGCCAAACTAGCAGTATAAGATGTTAACATCTAATGTGTAAAGTGAGATGATATGGTCCATGCATTTGAGCTCTATCACTTGCATCGTGGTATGATCTCTATCATTCCTTTGTGTGTAAGGCCAAGGTCTATGGAACTTACACGTTGAGTGTGTTGTAAGAGTATCTATCATACATCTACTTACAACAATACCATATCAAGACACTAGCCCAACAACGATCTAAACTAGACGCCTCTAATTTATCAATTGCAAGTTTTACGTGGCTTAGGACTTTCGGAGATAGAACCGTTCTTACCTATGAACATGAACCACAACGAGGATAACCAAATTATTAGCAACTCGTTGTAAATCAGATATTGACTATAGTAGGAGAGACAGACACCCTCCAGCCACTTATGCAAAACTAGTTGCATGTCAGTCGTGGAATCGGTCTCATGTACAATGACATGTAAGGTTGGTCCGGGCCGCTTCATCCCACTATGCCACCAATATCCAAAATACATAGAAGATGCAATAACATGATCATCATCGCCCACATATAAACATATGTGTACTACCCGTGCAAAGCACCTACGTATAGATCAGGCTTTGATACCACTGTTGGGTCTATAGCATAGAAAACAAAAAAATTCCTACGATGAGAACTATACACCAAGATCTATCTACTACGTATAGAGCAACGTGTGGACATACATCCAACGAGAACTTACCCTCGAAGACAATGAGTTTTGTTAACGAGTAGGAACTCGTGGTTGATGTAGTCGTACACTTGCTGATCTCAAGATCGTGATGAAGTCTAGCAGGTCCGCCCAAAGACGCCCATCGATCCAGGTCCGGCCCAAAGACGCCCATCGAGATCCAGCTCCGCACCACCAAGTCCAAGACCGCAAAGCAGCGGTGCATCCGTGATCGCACACACGTCTGCACTCAAAACCTCCATCCCTCGCTCCAGCAAAGCAGCGGAAGCAGCAACTCCTTTCCAGATAAAGCCATCGGAAACATGTATCTCGCTAATCCGAGACCATGGGGGAATAATACTAGAGGGGGAGAGAGATCCTTCACAAGGAGGTGTGAGTGAGAAGTGAGGAGAGGGTGGCCTTTTATAGGAGGAGGGGGGTGCCCCTCCTTCATGGCCGGCGCATGGAGGAGGTGCCTCTTCATCTCCTCCATTCATGTGGTGGTAACCCCTCCATATTAAAATGCCTCTTCACATTCCCTTTTAAAGTCTCCACTTTAAATGCATTAAATTTCTCCAAATTTAATGCTCTCTCATTTAATAAAACTCTTTTATTATTTTTATTCAGAATTTTGTTAATTACTTTAATTAACAAACATTCACATAAAACCCCCTGCAATATTTCAATATTAAATGCAGAACCAATTTCAGCATTTTCACCCAAAACAGTTTCGGTGTCTATTGAAATAATTCCAGCGCTTTCTTAAATCTTTATCTGAAACATATTTGCTCCAAATGGTGTCGGTATCCCTAAGTGTGTCACCCTACGGTTCGTGAATAATGCAGACATGATCGAGACCCCTCTCAGATAAATAATCAGAAGCGGGACCTAGAGATCCATACTGACTCCTACACATTCAACGATGACTTCTGTGATCGTGAGAACCTTTAACGCTAGTAACTAAATCCCTTTGTCTCGCGATATATTACATGTCTAGGATTCGATCAGCGGTATCTCCATACCTAGTTTGATCTCGTTACCGACATGCACTCTTTTCTCGTTCCCGTGATATAACATTCTAGTGATCATATCACTTGCTTGCAAGCTATCTTAATGTGATATCACCGAGAGGGCCCAGAGTATATCTATCTGTCATCGGGATTGACAAATTCCACTCTTGATCCATGAGCCTCAACATAACACCTTCGTAGCACTGAACCCATATTTATAGTCACCCTGTTATGGTGTGACGTTTGATGTTATCAAGATACTCTTCCGGTGTTAGCAATTAACATGATCTCATGGTCTAAGGATAAAGATTACTTCGTATGATGTTATAGCAATATAAACATAATGACTTTGATCGTAATGCTATACTTCAGATGAATGTTCATCACATCATTCCACCAATGTTGTGACCTTGTTATTAACAACATCCAATGTCCATGATCAAGAAACCTTGATCATCTTGTTAATCAACAAGCTAGTCTATAAGAGAGGCATAACTAGGAACCCTTTTTGTTTATTAAACACACATGTATTGATGTTTCCGATCAATACAATTATAGCATGCAAAATAAACATTTATCATAAACATGGAATAAGATAATAACCACTTTATTATTGCCTCTCGGGCATATTCCCTTCAGCATCCCCTTCTTCATCAATAAAAATCCTAGGTTTCTTCCAAACGCTTCATTTTTATTGTTTCATGCACAGTTGTGTTGTTCTTGGAGCGTCTTCTTTTTCGTTTTGGTTTTGGTTTTTTGTTTGCTTGGTTTTCTTAGTTTGCTGAATAAATTGGTTGGACCCCCTCTTTCATACATTGGTTTTCAAATAGTTTGGTTTGGTTTGGAAAAGAGTAGGAAAGTTCATGCTTAAGTGTTAAAGAGAGCTTGTTTTTGACTGTGGCCTATGCTTTGTCATGCCATGCTTGATATTGTTTTGGCTTTATGCTTAGTATTCTTTGTTGTAGCATGACTTGTTATAAACAATTGAGATTGCTTAATGTGCCTTTGAAGAATCATGCGTTGTTTTAGCATATTAAAGCATAGTATTGTGGTATTCTCCTTTGATGCTTTATTTGGGTTGACTTGGCACATGCTCACACCATGTTATGACTATCTCAAGTCACCATAGCCTTTATGATCCTTTAGTTTTCAACTTGTAGTATCACTTTATGCTTTGATCAATGATGTTTTATCGCTCTGCATGATTATGGCCATTATTGCTCTCTTAGTTTGTCGCTCCTAGTCTTTTGCTAGCCTCCACAACCAAGTATAAGTTCCACTCATGCATCCAACTCCAAAAAGCAAGTTATTCCAAAGAGTCCACCATACCTACCTATTAGCATTTGCTATTCCAAATATATTCATGTTTTTATCTACCTTCCGAATTAAACTTGTTATGAGAAAACTAGTGATTAAAGCTCTCACAAACTTGATGGCACACTTTACTTTTCTTGCCCTTAATAAACTTGAACCATTGTGTCTTCTATGTTGTATATTCTTGCACTTATTTGTTGGGGACTAGCAGAACCATGCTGTCATGGGGAACACTTTCAACATTGCACTTGTACTTTGTACCTAGTTGATATCATGCTCTTTTGTCTATGGATGTCGTCGGTGTGAAATAAAAGGGGAGCTTGTAAGTCCATGGAGTTATGTATATGTGTTAGAGAAACGCCTGGGCCGCTGGTCTAATCCATGTTGTCATGGTGGAAACCTGCAGCGTAACCATAATGAGCTGTCTATGAAGCATTCTTCTTATAAAAAAAAGAGTCAGATATTGAGAAAAAAGAGAAAAGGAAAAAAAGAGATTATGAAAAGAGGAAAGAGAGAAAAAAGCACCATATTCCCATGGTAAATAAGAAGATTGCTGAGATGCTCGTTGTTTGCTTGCCTTGTCATTTTGATATGGGGATTCTTCCGTATCATCGGGCAAGGGGTACCCCGTTGGTGGTTCTCTATGATACACATGTACTTACGATGACAAGAACTTACCAGTGACTAAACTTGAGTAGCATGAGGAGCGGCCCTCGTATTCAAGGGACATGAGATTTCTAACTTATACTTTGTCAAGCATGTACACCATAGTTTGTTTACTTTAACCTTAATCACTTCAAGATGCTTATGATAGGGGCAATGAGAGTTGAAAGCTATGAGTACCATAATTTTTGGAAGCTCTTTATGAAACTTGAATCTCTGCTTCCTTCTATGAAGGCCTTTCTTCCACTTATATATTGAGTCTCCACCTTCTACCTTTACGCACTTACTTTGAGAGCATAGTGGCCATTCTTAGTTCTATGTGCATTGTCCCAAGACTAGTTGATTGATGCATAACTTGATATTGCTTGTTTTAAACTATTTGTATCTAGTCACTCTTATGAACTTTGAAGGTGTCATATGCATTTATATTTGCTACTCTATGAGGGACAAGCTGAATACTACTATGCTACGTTTTCTTTATGTGAAACAAACAAACGTCTTGCAAAGCACTGTTATTCATGAATCTTTTTTTGTGCCTTTTCATGTTGCAACATAGTTTCTTTGTCTTATTGCTAGAACTTTATCTTTCATGCTATGATTGAAGTACTATGATCGCAACTTTGAATGTTTTACAAATACTTTGATCAAGTTTATGATGGTGCATGTCACCTCAAAAATTATTCTTTCTTTTTATCACTTACCTACTCGAGGACGAGCAGGAGTTAAGCTTGGGGATGTTGATACATTCCAAATGTATCTTTAATTTTTGATGTTCCATGCTTGGTTTTATCTACTTTCTTGTGTTTTGTCCACACTTTGGAGTACTTTTCTTATGATTTCTTGGACTAACCTATTAACAAAGAGCCACAGTGCCAAAAAATGAATATTCTTGGAATTGGACAAGACACAAGCCAAAGTTATTATTTTACCGGGGTACACTTGGAGCCAAAATACGAGATGGAGAAGGGCCAGAGGGCAGCCACACCACCTGGCCGCGTGGCCAGGCTTGGCCCCTGGTAGGGGGTGGTGTGGCCAGCCCAGGCACCCCCTCGGCCTCTCCTTCTGCCTATATATTGCCTCTGATACGGAAACCCTAAGTACCCGATCAAAATTCCACGAAGAGTCTCAGAGTCATCATCTCCATCCCTAGATCGGGAGGGATCTGAAGCTCTTCTCGGCACCCTGCCGGAGAGGGGAATTCACCCCGGAGGCCTTCTTCATCATCATGCAAGCCTCCGGTGTGATGCGTGAGTAGTTCATCTCTGGACTAGGGTCCATGTAGTAGCTAGATGGCTGGTTCTCCTCCTTTGTGCTTTCATGTCTAGATCTTGTGAGCTCCATTCATGATCAAGATCATCTATTTGTAATTCTGCATGTTGTGTTTGCGGGGATCCGATGGATATTGAGATGCTATTTCAGATTGATTATTGATTCTATCATGTCTTTGTTATTTGTGATCTTGCATGCTTTCCGTTGTTAGTAGCTAACTTGGCCAAGTAGATGCTAGCAACTCCAAGAGTTAGTATTTATGCTCGATAGTGGGTTCATGCCTCTAGTAATCTGGGAAGTGACAGAAATCTCTAAAGTACTAGCTGTGTTGTTGCTACTATGGAGAAAACAACAATCCTTTGTTCATCGAACAATCATATTGTTTACTTTACATGCAATTTGTAATGCAATAATCTGTTGCTTGCAACTTAATACTGGAGGGGGTTCGGATGATAAAGTTGAAGGTGGATTATTAGTCATAGATACAATTAGATGGCGGTCTATGTATAATGTTGTAATGCCCAATCAAGTCTCAAAGGAGTCAAGATGAGTAGTATATGCTTGTATGCTTTCTCGATGTTTGTCAATTGCCCCGCTGTAATTTGTTCACCCAACATGTTATCTATCTTAAGGAGAGCCACCTCTAGTGAACTATGGACCCCGGTCCTTTCTTTTACATTCAATCTACAAATTGTTTACTGCTTTGTGTTTACTTTCTGCAAACTATTACTTCCTTCCATTCGATACGTTTAATCCTTTGTTTTCAGCAAAACCGGTGAGATTAACAACCTCATCGCAAGTTGGGGACAGAGTTCTGTGGTTGTGTTGTGCAAGTCTCCACGTTGCTGCTGGCACCGGTAGTGCGCCCTGCCAACGTTCAGCTAGCAACACCTTTTGGGTGTTTCCTTGCTCCTACTAGATTGATAACCTTGGTTTCGTACTGAGGGAAACCTTGTTGCTGTGCTCATCATACCTTCCTCTTGGGGTTCCCCAACGAGCTCGATATATTTTGGGCCATTACACTGCATGCTGGGATAACAAGCATTCGCCAAATTCATGGCGGCCCCCACTACGCGTACAACATGATGAAACTCCTTGGGCCGCGCGGCATCATCACCGTTCACGGCGACCCCGACATGGCCGTGGACTGCGAGGAAAAAGGCGCTGAGCTCGCCAACGCCATCATCGCCGAAGAAACCAACCACGCAGACAAGCTCGTGAAATACATGAGTAACATTGACAAGGATGACCCGACGATCCTGAAGAAGCCCACCTCGGCCAGCGCCGCACAGGCAACCTTCGAGGTCTCCATGCACACCCGCAACATCGATCTTGTCCTAGGCGACTCGGGCCAGAGGGTCACCGTGGGAACCAACATGAGCCCCGCATAGGAAAACACGCTCATCGAGTTCCTCCGTGAGAATCGCGACATCTTCGCATGGAAGCCATCTGACATGCCTGGTGTCCCGAGGGACCTCACTGAGCACAAGATAAAAGCCACCTTATTACAACATCTAGGAGTAAATTTGAAGTCAAAAACTTCTAAAGAACTAATGCAAATGCTCTGAATCTCTTTTAACACGACACCAATAGTGGACAGATCGTAGCATCTATCCCCCATGCCGCAACCAGTGTCTTTGAGTCGGACTCAAATATCACACGGTTTAGGCCAAGAGTCGCCGCTCCTTCCGATGCTGCTAACAATCTCTAGTCTCTGCTTGCAACGCATCTCGCAACTTTGGTGAAGAAGATGAGATTGCATCGAGGACGAATTCAATTCAAAAAGGGGAGGATGATGAGTACATCCCTACTACTGATACAACTACTGCACCTACATTGCCATTGCAAGGACCTCTCACAAGATCTCGTGCACGTCTACTTAATTATCAGGTACTTTCATTTCTAGAAACTCTTCCTAATGTACATGAGAATATGTTGGTGAAGAAGATGAGATTGCATCGATGATGAATTCAATTGAAAAAGGGGAGTATGATGAGTATATCCCTACTACTGATACAACCACTTCACCTACAGTACCATTGCAAGGACCTCCCACAAGAGCTCATGCACGTCTACTTAATTATCAGGTACTTTCATTTCTAGAAACTCTTCCTAATGTACATGAGAATATGATGCGGCCTAAATTAGATGTGTTTATATTACTTAGGAATGATAGACCTATCAACGACAAGAAGTATAATCAATGGAGCATGATCATGCATGGATACGGCAACAAGCTTGATAGGATGGAAGATGACGCTACAAGTGAAGATTTTAGAACTTTGAAGCCACCATAATGTGAGATGAAGAGATGGACGAAACCAAGATATTACCACTTCATAATTTCATCCATATAGTCATATGGTGTCGTGTCACCTTTTATTAATGGGCCAGGCCCATGGATTTTTCGTCCAACTTTTTAGGCTAAAATTTTAGAGTTAGTATACATGGAGGAAACCGACTCAGGAAGTATTTCTGGCTACCTCTCCCAAGGTTGGCCGCATCCCCCTTCGTCCCTCCATATATACGACCATTAGGTCATCGTTTAGACTCGGATTTTATTTAGACTAAAAGTTAGCCATCATTGCAACTTCTCCAAGGCTTGAGTGTCACAAAGGCCTCTTATACTTCGCACCTATACATGATCCCACCTTATGCAATAAAGCTTTCATCTTTACTCGCAATATCTTGATTTCAATATTAGTTCTTACTTGTTCTTGATTTTAGGTAGGAATTAAGACCCTCACTGGTCAGGCTGATCGTACTTCCGCAAGATCGATAACCTCTAGGAGATTTTCCTAGCGATTGCATTGGCGCTCGTGCTCGCACATGTAGTCAGATCGTCAAGCCCGAACTCCACCTAAATCGACTTATCACCATCTCATTGAAAGATTGGACAACTTTTCCCTATCAGGCGTTGACGCTAACTGTGGCTCTTATCCCTCTCGTGCATTGTGGCGGCGTGGTTGGTAGGGAGCTACGCTGACATGGGGCACGGAGGTGTGGTCAGTCTCCGGCGGCGTGGCGGCTGCGGGTCTTGATGAGCTCGTGACGGTGGTAGTGCTCTCATGCGCAGTGACAACGGTGAGAGGCGCGAGCTGGTGCTGTATATGGATCGGAGGGTAGGGTTTAGGCCTGACACGGGGGGCCTACGCTGCCACGGCGCTGCTGGTGGTGGTGTGACGTCTTCCTGGAGGTAGCCTAGAGGGGAGGGCAGTGCGGCTATGGCTGCCTCAAGCTCGGGCCAAGTTAGGGGCCACAGGCCCCTCTTCGAGCCCAACTACCTCTGCCCCAGATCCAATGGCGTCCGCAACCATGGGGGCTACATGTCATCGATTTGGAAGGGGAAACCTCTCACGTAATCTCACTGGTTTCCGGAGAACTCTTGGTAGTGTTTCCAGGCATTTCTTCATGTCGGTGGTGCGTTCAGTTTGGTTCTCAGGGTAGAGGCCTTGGATGGTAGGAGCCTTGATGGTTGTCGAGCGAGCTAGAGGCTCTGGTGCTGGCCAAGTTTCTTGGTTGTGGGGATGGCGAGGTCCCGGCAAGCCGCGTGTTGTGATAACGGTTCGTTGCTACGACATTCGATTCCTATGTGGATGGCGGAGTGCATTTGCGAGGGGAAACCCTTGCCCTCTAGGGCCATGACAACGGCGTCTGTGGACATTGTCATGGTGGTGTCATGGCAGATGCCATGGATAGGCTAAAGGTGGGTACAATATGCACTAGAGGAATCCAGGGAGGGATAGTGAGGTGATTCCACACACAAATGTTTTGTATTCAGTTGGTTTCCAAGGTTTACAAGTGCTCCTTGAGCTGTATTGGGGAGAGGAGGAAGAGGGAACTCTCTTACTCTCTCCACTAGCTAGCTGTAACACCCTCAAATCGGCCTTATGCAAGTTTTAGCGCTTCCCGCCAAACCCGCATAGAAACGATTTAAGGACGCCCACCAGGCACTTTCGTGCGGGTGGAAAACGAAGTAATACCATTACACAAGAGTCCTCGACGGGACCCACAGAATATATATATTACACGACTCCAAGAGTCAAGAATACAGATATACAATACAAATATCCAAATCACCTTGAAATCGATACCACGTCCGAGTACGGACAAGAAGCAAATTGGGCTAAGAGCCCTGAAGAATAACCAATGGTGTCCATAACCCTGCCCAGGCCAAGCCAGAAGGGTAACCCTGCTAACGACGTCGAACTTAAACCTGCTAAAACAAAAGGGGTGCCGACAAAGGGCAAAGGAAAAAGAGGAGCGTCAGTACTGAGGCCAGTACACATCAAGGCTAGAATTCGGCGGCTCTCGCCTACATAGGTATGGTGGGCTGAAGCGGCAGCGCAGCGGCACAAAACAACCTATAGAGACTCGATACAACTGGCGGTTATCAGAGAGGGATAAGAAAGACCTATTCGGATCCAACCTAAAGCTAACACCAAACAAACTCATCCTAGTATTTCCCCCTCGAGACCAAACGAGGAAGTCGGACCAAGGAACTCACACAGTTGGCAGTTTTACTCATTCCGTTATAGTTGCAGCAATTACTAATCAGATATAGATAGCATGAGTCATCCTGATAGCATAAGTAGTGGGCAGTTTTAGTTAACATTCCATTGTAGTTGGAAACATTTACTAGTCAGATATAATTGTCCTGAGGAATCCCAAAACCCAACAGTGGTTGGCACTTTTATCACATTCCATTGGAGTTGCAATACTTACTAGGCAGATATAACAAAACAACCCAGGTCCGCCAGTGGTTGGCATTTTTAATATCCATTCCGTTATAGTGAAGCTGTTTACTAGTCAGATATATTAAGTCAAATTTATAGCACTACTTTAGTTATGCTTGTCTATGATCGAGATACTGTGCTCCAAGTCGTCCATAACCGCGGACACGGCTTTCAGAAAGTTTTACCTAGGTGCACAAATAGCAACACACACTCGATCAACCTCGGAAAAACCAACTCAAAACCCAACGAGGCATTCACGACAAAGCGATCACAGGATTCATAAATATTTCAGGGGGCCACCCCACTAAGCTACCCGCAACAAAGTTGGCCGGCTCCGGAACGGACCCAGGGTTTGCGTCAATGGCTGTAAATGACTAGGAACCCGAAAGTGTGACTGGGCTTGTCGATACCGCGAAAACACTCCGCGATCCTAAACAGTACAGGTGCTCCACGCACAATCGTAAATAAAGCAGTAAAGCATGGCATAAGTACAGGATAGTAATAAAGCCCCAAACTACTTTGTGGCCCCAAGAAATAGAAATGAATCAAGCTCTAGCTCAGGGGGGTCCATAAGGCCTCCCGGATATGGATAGTGCGAAAAATCAAGGAACAGGTATCAAGTACTCGGGGTCCTACGGGACACAAGTGAGCGTGGAAGAACCAAATAACATCTATTGCCCACCGATGCCTCTGCATTAGTTATATCTAACATTTTAATAGTTGTGTTTAAAGTCATGATCATCTCCACCAGTAAGCATCTCCACCATTAAGCATCTGTCAACCTTCCAACAACTGTGGTACTTGACAACACGAGATCGCACCTAAGCAAGCAACTACGACTCGCAAGGCCAGCTATCTACCAAACACGGGTAATAGGAGGTGTCCAAGGCAATATAGAGGCTGCACGGGATATAACTTGTGTATGGAAACTAAAGCATCGCGACACGGATAGCAATAGAAAAACAGGAGGAAATAAAGACTATAAATGCAAAATAGGTAGAAGGGGGAGAGATGCTCGCCTAGGAAACACTGCCGAAGGATCATATCCGGAGAACTTGTCGATACTCGCATCAACTCATCGGCCTAATCCGTGAAGAAGCAAACACTAGCAGAAACACCAGATACAATATTTAATACTACGGCAGAAGATCCGGCATGCTTATGATATGATGCAGATGCGGTGCAATTAGGCAATTTAAGTGGAACCAGGGTCCCGACAATTAATTAAACGGTTCTAGTTATTTAAAACCCCCGCAAATTAAATGTTGTATTAACAGGGCGAAACATGGCATCGGTTCGCTACGCCAATTTAAATGGAGTCCGGAATAAGACAAAGGTATCCCGCATATCGACTCCATATTTAATTATGGGGTTAATCGGCATAATGCCCCCAAACCACAGACAGATATGCATGCATGAACAATTTAATATGCGACAGTTGATAATGTCATATTATAAAAATAGGGGCTTAGGGTCACACATCTGGGTCCGAAAGATCTTGGGTTCCGTGGGTTCGGTCTCAGGGTTCGAAGAGGACATCGGAAATGGTCTCGGACAACGGAAGGAGAGCTCAGCGTTCCAGGAAGAAGGACTTGGTTTGGCATCGGCAGCTTATCGGACTCGCCCTGGTCGGCGTCGATCTTGTCGTCGCGAAGATCTTGTCGGGTCCACGTATCGGGTTGGTCTTGGCGTTCGGGATAAAGAACTTGGCGTTTCCGTGTAGGCGACCTTGGCGTCCGGTTTCTCGGCGAACTTGGCGTCCGGTCCTTGGCATCGGTGCGGGAAGGAGGTCTTGTCATACCGAGGTCTTGGCGTCCTCGGATTCCGATTGGAGATCTTGGCGTTACCGACCGGTCTTCGGGGTCGCGTAGTAGACCTTGTGGTTCCACATCAAAGATCTTGGGGTTTCCGAGGCGAAGGTCTTGGCGGTTCCGACTTCGAGTTCCAGGAGGTAGGTCTTGGCGTGCCATGACGAAGATCTCCAGGTTATCTAATCCTTGAAGTAGATCTTGGCATTCGCGATGGAGATCTACGGGTCAACATGTCCGTGATGGAGTACTTGGAGTTTCGGGTCATCGTCTTCAGGGTTACGTCGTCGACCTTGGTTACGACTTGGAGTGTCGAGGAAGAACTTGCTTCGACACCGGTGTACTTCAGATGCACTTATATTTGGGATGGATATCTTGATAGCGCCGAGGAGGATCCATCTGAGAGGTCTTTGTGAGTGTAGGTCTCGGACATAGTCTTGACACAAACAACACACAAGCATACCCACTACCATACAAGCTGCAGCTAGATAACTCGGTGAAGAGCTGCATGGAAACACCCCAGTGGAGCTACATTGCCTCACATATGGCAGCAGAGCAGACTACAACAGCAAGAGGCAACCCGTGTCAAGAGAGGTGAAGGGCGACCACAGCGGTGCCGAGATGGTGGAGGTGCACGCGGCTACCGGCACGCACGAGGACGCAAGGGGAACTTGATCTTGGTCGATTGGTGGGGGACGAGGCTCAGAGGCAGAGACCGACAGAAGGTGCAGGGACAACACAACGGCAGGGTGGAGCTCGGCGTAGGGAGGCGGCGCAGCGGCGCTGCTCGCGGCGGAGGATGGGGATACGGAGACGGGGTGCCTGGGGGAGCTCGAGCCAGAGCAGCACGACGCTGCAGGGCGACGCGGGGACGGCCAGGGCGAGGACAGCGGCTGAGAGCCTCGCGGATCTCGAGGCGGTCGGGCTTGCAGAGGACCGCCGCGGGGTCGCGAGGAGGAGGCCGGCGACGCTGCACCATGCGAGGATGGGCGACGAAGGCAGACTCGCTGGCGGCAGCGGGTCCGGGTCGACGGAGGGCCAAAGCAGGGGCACCATGGAGCGCAGAGGCGAGGATGTGCGGGGACACACGGCAGCGGCCGAGGCAAGACGAAGTCGGGCCGGTTGTGGAGGAGGCGGGGTCGCAGGGAGAGGACGAGGCGGCGGCGCCGGGCTCGTAGAAGGGGACGGCGAGCTCGGGAGGCACGACGGAGAAGGGCATGCGAGGGGTCGGGAGGAGGCGGTGACGAGCTGCGGGCGGCGCGGCCATGTGGCTCGCTGGCGGCAGCGTCGATCCAGAGCAGGAGGCAGGGTGGTTGGGGATTGCAGCAGAGACGGGGTGGGGACGAGACGTGCGGGGCGGCGCGTGTCGATGGGAGGGCGCGCCCAGGTGGGGCCTGGTCGGGGTGGCAGGTGGCGGGGTGGGCCCGCTTGGTCGGTGGAGCGTGGGGAGATAGTGGCGATGTGGTGGCGTGTGGAGGACGGGTGGGTTGGCGGCTGGGCGTGCGTGGAGAGCGGGCTGGTGGGGTTGGGCCAAGTGGCGCGCTGGTGTGGTTTCACTGTCGTGACGCTGCGTGCCAAGGCGGCAGGGGGTATTAGAGAGGGGATCTAGGGTTGGTTTGGGTGATTAGGGTTAGGACATGTGGGGTGGTAGGTGGCCTGCGACTGGGCCTTGGGCCTAGCCGTTTGGCTGCCTCCCCCATAGAAAAAAATATGTTTTATTATTTTTATTTAGTTTTTTTAAAATCCTTTTATAAAATACTTTAGGAAAATAAAAGATCCAAACAGACCGAGGTTTTACATTTGAAATAGCGAGGGGGTATTTAGAAAACAAATATAGGCTTTTAGAAAATAGTTTTAGGCAAACATATGCATGATGACATGACGATGCTCAAATGCAATGTGGCATGATGACTTGAGCATGCGGTCATGACGATGCAATGCACAAAAACAACGCGATTTTCTAGTAGTGGTTTTGCGGGGCGCCACAATTCGACACCACTAGCAATGGATCTCGCCCTTGAGATCCACCTCATGGTACCGGGAAGAAGGTCGGCGATCTGAATCTTGTCGCTTCGTGTAGATCCTCACGACACCACTAACCAGAGGTCGTTGTCCATGATCGTCGAGAGAACACTCCGGGAACAAAGGGCGAAGGTAGAGGTATCAACAAATAAAGCCACCTTTAACTTCGATAGAAAGAGAGAACCGATGCATTCTCATGCACTTCAATGTACACGAGCAAATAGAGTGAGTAGTCGGCATGGTGGCCAATCCATCACGCACCCAAACTATTACTCCGCACAATCAGTAGAAAAGCGTGCAACCATTCTCGGAATCAGACTGAAGATCTCGACAATCGAGGTTCAGAAACAAAGGTGGAATGCAGACTCTGCATCGGATCTGGCGTAAATGATGTCGTCGCGTCGGAAACACCGGAAGGCACAAGCAAGGAACAAATAATGGTACCACAGATAAAGGATCACTCAGATAGCATGAAGTCCGGAGGTAGAAACACTGTTGCCAAAGGAGGAAGCGAAATCCTGAAGGTACGACGGAATCCAACCACGAGAAATCCTGGACTTGAAGAAAAGATAAGACGGTAGAATCAAATCATGCAGAGGTAAGAGGAGAACAGCAGAGGGGTAAGGAGTAAAATCAGACCTAATCAGATCTATCCAACCGATTTTCCAAAAATAGTTTTGACACTCTACTTCGTCCGTTAGCTAGGTTATCCTACAGGCTGGCTTGTGGGGTATCGCAACTGCTGGGCTCTGATACCACTCTGTAACACCCTCAAATCGGCCCTATGCAAGTTTTAGCGCTTCCCGCCAAACCCGCATAGAAATGATTCAAGGAAGCCCACCAGGCACTTTCGTGCGAGTGGAAAACGAAGTAATACCATTACACAATAGTCCTCGACAGACCCACAGAATAGATATATATATTACACGACTCCAAGAGTCAAGAATACAGATATACAATACAAAGATCCAAATCATCTTGAAATCGATACCACGTCCGAGTATGGACAAGAAGCAAATTGGGCTAAGAGCCCTGAAGAATAACCAACGGTGTCCATAACCCTGCCCAGGCCAAGCCGGAAGGGTAACCCTGCTAACGACGTTGAACTTAAACCTGCTAAAACAAAAGGGGTGCCTACAAAGGGCAAAGGAAAAAGAGGAGCGTCAAGATCGAGGCCAAGACACACGAGGCTAGAATTCAGCTCTCGCCACATAGGTATGGTGGGTCAAGCGCAGCAAAGGGCACAAAACAACCTATAGAGACTCGATACAACTGGCGGTTATCAGAGAGGGATAAGAAAGACCTATTCGGATCCAACCTGAAGCTAACACCAAACAAACCCATCCTAGTATTTCCCCCTCGAGACCAAACGAGGAATTCGGACCAAGGAACTCACACAGTTGGCAGTTTTACTCATTCCGTTATAGTTGCAGCAATTACTAATCAGATATAGATAGCATGAGTCATCCTGATAGCATAAGTAGTGGGCAGTTTTAGTTAACATTCCATTGTAGTTGGAAACATTTACTAGTCAGATATAATTGTCCTGAGGAATCCCAAAACCCAACAGTGGTTGGCACTTTTATCACATTCCATTGGAGTTGCAATACTTACTAGGCAGATATAACAAAACAACCTGTGTCCGCCAAAGGTTGGCATTTTAATATCCATTCCGTTATAGTGAAGCTGTTTACTAGTCGATATATTAAGTCAAATTTATAGCACTACTTTAGTTATGCTTGTCTATGATCGAGATATCTGGCTCCAAGTCGCCCATAATCATGACACGGCTTTGAAAGTTTTTACCTGCAGGGTGCACAAATAGCAACACACACTCATCAACCTCGGAAAACCAACTCAAAACCCAACGAGGCATTCACGACAAAGCGATCACAGGATTCATAAATATTTCGGGGCCACCCCACTAAGCTACCCGCAACAAAGTTGGCCGGTTCGAACGGACCTGTGGTTTGCGCCAATGGTCAGAAATGACTAGGAACCCGAAAGTGTGACTGGCTTGTCGATACCGCGAAACACTCATGATCCTAACAAAGACAGTGCTCCACGACAATCGTAAATAAAGCAAGAAGCATGGCATAAGTACAGGATAGTAATAAAGCCCCAAACTACTTTGTGGCCCCAAGAAATAGAAATGAATCAAGCTCTAGCTCAGGGGGGTCCATAAGGCCTCCCGGATATGGATAGTGTGAAAAATCAAGGAACAGGTATCAAGTACTCGGGGTCCTACGGGACACAAGTGAGCGTGGAAGAACCAAATAACATCTATTGCCCACCGATGCCTCTGCATTAGTTATATCTAACATTTTAATAGTTGTGTTTAAAGTCATGATCATCTCCACCAGTAAGCATCTCCACCATTAAGCATCTGTCAACCTTCCAACAACTGTGGTACTTGACAACACGAGATCGCACCTAAGCAAGCAACTACGACTCGCAAGGCCAGCTATCTACCAAACACGGGTAATAGGAGGTGTCCAAGGCAATATAGAGGCTGCACGGGATATAACTTGTGTATGGAAACTAAAGCATCGCGACAGGATAGCAATAGAAAAACAGGAGGAAATAAAGACTATAAATGCAAAATAGGTAGAAGGGGGAGAGATGCTTGCCTAGGAAACACTGCCGAAGGATCATATCCCGAGAACTTGTCGATACTCGCATCAACTTATCGGCCTAATCCGCGAAGAAGCAAACACTAGCAGAAACACCGGATACAATATTTAATACTACGGCAGAAGATCCGGCATGCTTATGATATGATGCAGATGCGGTGCAATTAGGCAATTTAAGTGGAACCAGGGTCCCGACAATTAATTAAACGGTTCTAGTTATTTAAAAACCCCGCAAATTAAATGTTGTATTAACAGGGCGAAACATGGCATCGGTTCGCTACGCCAATTTAAATGGAGTCCGGAATAAGACAAAGGTATCCCGCATATCGACTCCATATTTAATTATGGGGTTAATCGGCATAATGCCCCCAAACCACAGACAGATATGCATGCATGAACAATTTAATATGCGACAGTTGATAATGTCATATTATAAAAATAGGGGCTTAGGGTCACACATCTGGGTTCGGAAGATCTTAGGTTCCGGGGGTTCGGTCTCAGGGTTCGAAGAGGACATCGGAAACGGTCTCGGACAACGGAAGGAGAGCTCGGCATTCCGGGAAGAAGGACTTGGTTTGGCGTCAGCGGCTTATCGAACTCGCCCTGGTCGGTGTCGATCTTGTCGTCGCAAAGATCTTGTCGGGTCCGCGTATCGGGTCGGTCTTGGCGTTCGGGATGAAGAACTTGGCATTTTCGTGTAGGCGACCTTGGCGTCCGGTTTCTCGGCGAACTTGGCATCCGGTCCTTGGCATCGGTGCAGGAAGGAGGTCTTGTCGTACCAGGGTCTTGGCGTCCTTGGATTCTGATTGGAGATCTTGGCGTTTCTGACCGGTCTTCGGGGTCGCGTAGTAGACCTTGTGGTTCCACATCAAAGATCTTGGGGTTTCCGAGGCGAAGGTCTTGGCGGTTCCGACTTCGAGTTCCAGGAGGTAGGTCTTGGCGTGCCATGACGAAGATCTCCAGGTTATCTAATCCTTGAAGTAGATCTTGGCGTTCGCGATGGAGATCTACGGGTCACCATGTCCGTGATGGAACTTGGAGTTCCAGGTCATCGTCTTCAGGGTCTACGTCGTCGACCCTGGTTACGACTTGGAGTGTCGAGGAAGAACTTGCTTCGACACCGGTGTACTTCAGATGCACTTATATTTGGGATGGATATCTTGATAGCGCCGAGGAGAATCCATACAGAGGTACAGGTGCTGTGAGTGTAGGTCTCGGACATAGTCTTGACACAAACAACACACAAGCATACCCACTACCATACAAGCTGCAGCTAGATAACTCGGTGAAGAGCTGCATGGAAACACCCCAGTGGAGCTACATTGCCTCGCATATGGCAGAAGAGCAGACTATAGCAGCAAGAGGCAACCCGTGTCAAGAGAGGTGAAGGGCGACCACAGCGGTGCCGAGATGGTGGAGGTGCACGCGGCTGCCGGCACGCGCGAGAATGCAAGGGGAACTTGATCTTGGCTGATTGGTGGAGGACGAGGCTCAGAGTCAGAGACCGCGTAAGGACAGACAACGCGGGGTGGAGCTCGGCGAGGGAGGCGGCTGGCGCGCTGCCAAGGCGGAGGATGGGGACGCGGAGACGGGGTGCCTGGGCGAGCTCGAGCCGGAGAAGCATGACGCTGCAGGGCGACGCGGGGACGACTAGGGCGAGGACAGCGGCTGAGAGCCTCGTGGAGCTCGAGGCGGTCGGGGTTGCAGAGGACCGCCGCGGGGTCGCGAGGAGGAGGCCGGCGATGCTGCACCATGCGAGGATGGGCGACGAAGGCAGACTCGCTGACGGCGGTGGGTCCGGGTCGACAGCGGGCCAAAGCGGGGGCGCCATGGAGCGCAGAGGCGAGGATGTGCGGGGACACACGGTGGCGGCCAAGGCAAGATGAAGTCGGGCCGGTTGTGGAGGAGGCGGGGTCGCAGGGAGAGAACGAGGCGGCGGCGCCGGGCTCGTAGAAGGGGACGGCGAGCTCGAGAGGCATGACGGAGAAGGGCATGCGAGGGGCTGGGAGGAGGCGGTGACGCGGCGGGCGGCGCCATGCTCGGCGGCGGCGTCGATCCAAAGCAGGAGGCGGGGTGGTTGGGGATTGCGGCAGAGACGGGGTGGGGACGAGACGTGCAGGGTCGCGAGGAGGGGGCCGGCGATGCTGCACCATGCGAGGATGGGCGACGAAGGCAGACTCGCTGACGGCGGCGGGTCCGGGTCGACGGCGGGCCAAAGCGGGGGCGCCATGGAGCGTAGAGGCGAGGATGTGCGGGGACACACGATGGCGGCCGAGGTAGGACGAAGTCGGGCCGGTTGTGGAGGAGGCGAGGTCGCAGGGAGAGAACGAGACAGCGGCGCCGGGCTCGTAGAAGGGGACGGCGAGCTCGAGAGGCATGACGGAGAAGGGCATGCGAGGGGCTGGGAGGAGGCGGTGACGAGCTGCGGGCGGCGCGGCCATGCGGCTCGCTGGCGGCGGCGTCGATCCAAAGCAGGAGGTGGGGTGGTTGGGGATTGCGGCAGAGACGGGGTGGGGACGAGACGTGCGGGGCGGCGCGTGTGGATGGGAGGGCGCGCCCAGGTGGGGCCTGGTCGGGGTGGCAGGTGGCGGGGTGGGCCCGCTTGGTCGGTGGAGCGTGGGAAGATAGCGGCGATGTGGTAGCGTGTGGAGGACGGGTGGGTTGGCGGCTGGGCGTGCGTGGAGAGCGGGCTGGTGGGGTTGGGCCAGGGTGCAGGCGGCGCTGGGTGTGTGGCTCTGCTGCGTCGCACGCGCGTGTGTGCTGCGGCGGCGGCAGGGGGTATTGGAGAGGGGATCTGGGGTTGGTTTGGGTGATTAGGGTTAGGACATGTGGGGTGGTAGGTGGCCTGCGGCTGGGCCTTGGGCCTAGCCGTTTGGCTGCCTCCCCCATAGAAAAAAATATATTTTATTATTTTTATTTAGTTTTTTTTAAATCCTTTTATAAAATATTTTAGGCAAATAAAAGATCCAAAGAGACCGAGGTTTTACATTTGAAATAGCGAGGGGGTATTTAGAAAACAAATATAGGCTTTTAGAAAATAGTTTTAGGCAAACATATGCATGATGACATGACGATGCTCAAATGCAATGTGGCATGATGACATGAGCATGCGGTCATGACGATGCAATGCACAAAAACAACGCGATTTTCTAGTAGTGGTTTTGCGGGGCGCCACACTAGCCCTTAGGAACCTACTAAAGATCAAACAAATAAAGCTCAACCCTTTCTACAGATGCCCTAGCCCTCCTTATATAGGGGTGGCTAGGTCTCCAATTAGGGCATACGTGGAGGCATATTCCAGGGAATATGCCTCTTCCCAAAATAATAAACCGACCGGGTCTCTTTTCCCTAGCGTAAGCCATGTGGAGGCTACGTGAGCCTCTGCGGCGCCAGCGTCATCCGACATGGGCAGCGTCACTCTTGTCGGCCACGCCTCAGTGGTCCTGTCCTCTGTCCGCTTCGCTCACGCTCCAGCGTACAACGACCTCCTTTTGACCAGCGAGATACCTTCCTTCTCTTGCAAGCCTGATATAACCCGGATCATGCCTGGTTAATCCGGCCACACTGGTTCCTGCATACCAGTTAGATAAATCATGCCGGCATACGACATACGTCGGCCGGGACTCAGTTAGGCGGACATCCTCCAGTCCGGATTACTCCGTGATTCGGCCTGCCTTGAGGTGACTCGGCCAACACTTGCTTTGATCTTGCCGTACCTCGGCTAACTCGGCCTTTATACCCCGACGTGACCCTACCCGGGGGTATTCCCCCAACATTAGTCCCCAAAGCTGGTGTGGTCTCAGCCGCTAAGGCCGAAACAGGTTCAATTTTACCGAGCCTCTTGCTCCTTTTTCCGAGTTACATCATATCCCGGATTTCATTGGCTAGCTTTTCCCTTGGCACATTCCGAGTTTTCACTCGCTGGCCGGGTCACCCTATAGTTATCCATGTTATTCTTCCTTCTCTCGTACGCTTCCCCACGTGGAGGGTAATCATTATTTTGCCTCATTTTAAGGGCCTGCGCCGGTTACTGCTGCAGTTAATGTCAGGTGTTACTGTTGCACACGTCACATTGTGTATGTCTCCTCGTTAACTGTATCACCACGTCGCGTCGTGGGATCTCCTGCGCCCTGTGGCCCTTCATGTGGCTTGCCTGTGATTGGTTGATCCGGTAAATACACGGCCACACCGTGTGGCCTCACCGCGCCGCATGATCCCACTACCCCGCTGAGGCATGGTTAAATAGGGGAGGGCCACGCCCCTTGGGACTTTTCCCCATTCCAGCGCCCCTCTGCCTCTTCTTCTTCCTCCCAGCGACAGCGCCGCCGCCGCCGCACCGTTCCTCGCGCACCAGCATCGCCGCCACTCCCGCACATCTCCACCGCCATGGGTCCATGCCAGTCCAAGGCACTGTCCCCGCCGCTGATAGGGCCAGCGAGGACAGCGACCTAGACATGACCGAAGAGGAGCTCATCGTCGCGGAACAGGAGATGGAGGAGGATGTGGAGAATGTCGAGCGTGGCGCCTGGGCTGGGTCCTGGGTATGCCAAGATGACCTCGACTGGCTCTACCGCACGCGTCGTATCCCATAGGGCGTCGTTGCCCATCTCGCCGCCGAGGATCTCGCTTCCTCACCCAATCCGGGTGAGTTCGTGGTGTTCCTCTCCCACTTCCAGCGTGGGTTCGGCCTCCCCGTCAGCGACTTCTTCCACGATTGGCTCAACACCTACAAGCTTCAACCGCACCACCTTCCGGCGAACGCCATCACTTCCCTTTCTTCTTTTGCCTCCACCATAAAGGGCTACGTCGGATTGTGGCCCACTAAGGAGCTTTGGATCCGGTTTTTCAGTCTCCACCGGAACGTGATTCCTAATAAGGAGCTTGACTCGGAGGACAAGCATGTTACGCAGTTGGTGCTGCTTCCATTTCTCCTTGGAAACAGTCCGCCTTTCCCCGAGTCATGGGGCTTGATTCTTGCAAGGGCTAGGCCCGAACCTTCTTTTATGTCAGAAATGGCACGACTGGAGATCTGATCCGGCTGTGCCCCTACGTTCCGGGTCCTCCTAATCTGGATCTCTAGGACCAGATCTCCAAGAAACCCACTGTCCTGGCGAACCAAGTCAACAAACGGTTCCAGGAGCTAAAGGATGCGGGGCTGCGCAACGAGGACACGATGATCATGTTCGTCCGCAACCGGATCTCCCCTCTCCAGAAATGCACACATAAACTTTTCCACATGAGCTGGCGCCTTGACCCCAACCGGACCTCCTCATTCGAGTTGAGGAATACCAAGATATTCCGCCGGGTCAAGGCCCTCTTCACTACTAACAAAAACTTCTCCGCTGATTGGGAGTGGTGGATCGAGCACTTCTGCCGAGATAGGCTTCCTCCTGCGGTAAATCTCGTGATCCACTCTTTTTCTGAGTTATATCATATGTCGGAATTTGTCGGTTATTTGATTCTTTTGCATTTTCTTCTTAGTTGTATCTTCAGCAAACCCTCGAGGATGGCACCGAGCCTTCTCTTAAGTGGGCGAATGATCGAGATGCCCCGGACGAGGAGGAGCCGGATCAGGAGATGTTCCTACCGTTCCCCGATGCCACCAAGCGACCCACCGGTAACTTCTCTTCCTTAAGGGATTGGCCTGATGATGAAGATGATTCCGACATTGAGGTGATGGAAGCATTTGACGCGGCCCCCCTTTCTTACGCCTTTTCGGCATCAGCTAACCCGGGGGGCAGATCCATGAAGATCCTCCTCTCGCCATGGGCGACCTGTCCCGGCCGCGTCAAAGAAAAGGGGAGCCGCTTCTGCTTCTTTCTCCGGACCTTCTAAGCCAACCAAGAGGCGAAAGAAGTCCGCAGACAAAGCCGCCACCAAGCCTATGACTAAGGCCACAGCTCGGAGAGCTCGGAAACCTAAGGAGCCATTGACTTCTGACGAGTAAGTCACCTCTCCCTTATCCAATTTTCTGCTTCGTGCTTTTCTTCTGTTGTAACTTATTGTTCATCATTTGATTCGGCAGGGCTGCTGCAGAGGTACCTCAGAGCGGATCTGGTATTGCTTCGCCCCTCCGGCATAGCCCCTCTCCCCCTCGTGGCGACGAATCTCGCCCGCTGAGCCCCATTCAGGAGGGTTCAGCGGCTGCTCCGGGTTCTAGCCCACCTCGTCTAGAGGAGGGCAACCTCGGTGCAGCGGGAAGTGGCTCTGCCGGAGCAGTAGATGCTCCCAGCTCCACCTCGGCTCAGTCGCAACCAGCTACCTCCGAGATACCAACAGCACCCTCGCCAAAGCTAGCACCAGCACAAGCACCAGCGCCAGCACCAACAGCAGCAGCAGCACCACCAACTCCCTCCACCTCGTCCGAGTCTACCAAGGCTCGGCGAGAAGACACAACCAGCACCAAGTCTAGCACCAAGGCTGCGCCCCAAGGGCAAATCCGTAGCACAAACTTCAACCTCTCAGTAGGAGCCTAAAGGCAAGAAGGCTTCTGACGCCGCCAGGGCAGCATCTATCGAGGCTGGACAGCGTACACTTGCGTCCATGCTTCCGAAGAAGACCCCACTGAAGAAAGATACCTCTGCCGGGTCAGCTGATGCGCAACTTGTTCTGCATACCAGCCCTGCTGCTGCATAAGTTGAGAGGAAAGAAGCACACGCCAAGGGTTTGATCGCGCCCCACATGCTTAGCGGAGAACGCTAACCTCCGGCCTTGATCGAGTTTGTGAATAACTGGAACAAGGCAGAGTTCGTCAATAACAACGATCTCCCGGAGAAATTTGGGCCTGCCAAGTTTGCGGTGCAGATGAACACAGCTGCCAAGGCTATCAACCTTGCCGGCCGGATGATGTATGTACCCTACTTTGTCTTTTCTTTAACATATACTAGTGCTTAGTCATATAACCATCAGTCCCCGAGCCTCCGGGGGAGTAACTTGTTACTCGGCCGGATGCTCCTTAGAAAATTAGCGTAGCTCCCTAGTAACTTCGAATATGCACACACCTAGAGCCGGGTCAAGTTCCACTTGGCCCGGATCTCGTACACTTCGAATATGCACACACCTAGAGCCGGGTTAAGTTCCACTTGGCCCGGATTTTGTACACTTTGAATATGCACACACCTAGAGTCGGGTTAAGTTCCACTTGGCCCAGATTTTGTACACTTCGAATATGCACACACCTAGAGCCGGGATAAGTTCCACTTGGCCCAGATTTTGTACACTTCGAATATGCACACACCTAGAGCCGGGTTAAGTTCCACTTGGCCCGGATTTTGTACACTTCGAATATGCACACACCTAGAGACAGGTTAAGTTCCACTTGGCTCGGATCTTGTACACTTCGAATATGCACACACCTAGAGCCGGGTTAAGTTCCACTTGGCCCGGATATTGTACACTTCGAATATGCACACACCTAGAGTCGGGTTAAGTTCCACTTAGCCCAGATTCTGTACACTTCGAATATGCACACACCTAGAGCCGGGTTAAGTTCCACTTGGCCCAGATCTTGTACACTTCGAATATGCACCTGACTAAGCTATTCTTGCTCTTTTTTAGGTGAATACCAACCGCCGGAGCGCTGAGTTTCAGCGCCTCTTAGACACACATAAAGCGCTGCGTTCGAAACATTCTACGCTTCTTGTTGAGTTTGAGAAACGGGGTAAGTTTTCTCCTTGGCTTTTTTCCATCTTTCTTTGTCTTTTCCCGCTGAACTAATCTGTTATTCGGATTGGGCAGCCGGAGTGGAGGCCGAGAACATCCTCATGAGGAAGAACTTGGACCAGATCAAAGGTAAGTCACTTCAGTTACTTAACTTCTGTGCTCTCTTTCCCTTCTCCTGAGCTCGGCAAATATTCATACCTCGGCTTTGCCGGGTCAACAAACTGTTTCAGCATCTTTTGAAGATAGTGTGCCCGTGCCTAATATGATGCTGCATTTTCTCGAACAAGCAGGGCAGCATCAGGCCGAACTGAAGAAGAAGGATGATGATCTCGCCCTTCTCCGGACCAAGGATGATGAAATTGCCAAACTCAAGGTAGAAATGAAGAAGCTCAAGGCGCTCCACAAAACCGAGCTAGATAAAGCTGGCCAAGACTTTACTAAAGAGTGAGAACACCTCAACCTCCAAATTTCCAAAGATCAAGAACTGCTGAACGAGGCCGACACTAAGCTTGAGTCGGCAAATGCCGAACTTGTGCAACTCCGGAAGAGGCGTGACAACTGCACCAAGGAGCTGACCCGGATCCACAGCCATATTTCTCGTAAGCCCTTTTCGTTCAACCGACATTGATCTTTCCGGGTCAACTTCCTTTACTTATTTCACTTGTGTCGTTTTCAGACAAATTTCCGGAGGGTGATGCCATTGCAGCCACTGCCGTTGCCAAGTTCCGCCAGAAGAGGGGCACCCCAACTGGTTCTGGCACTGAAAACATTCCTTATGACGTGGAGGACCTGCTGGTCAGCTTATCTTCTCGCGTCGAGATTGTGAAGAACTATGGCAAGGATATCCTAGATGTATGATGTCTACGCACTTCTATTCTTGTAGATAGTTGTTGGGCCTCCAAGTGCAGAGGTTTGTAGAATAGCAGCAAGTTTTCCCTTAAGTGGATCACCCAAGGTTTATCGAACTCAGGGAGGAAGTGGTCAAATGTATCTCCTCTCAAGCAACTCTGCAATCAAGATACAAGAAATCTCTTGTGTCCCCAACACACCCAATACACTTGTTAGGTGTATAGGTGCACTAGTTTGGCAAAGAGATAGTGAAATACAAGTGGTATAGATAATTATAAGTGGTAACGGTGATAGAGAATAGCTTGATGGCGTGGAAAAGACTAAAGGCAAACTGAAATAAAGATGGAAGCAAGCAAACATGTAACAGATCTAATAGCAAACGGTGTTTCAGTGCTTAGAAACAAGTCCTAGGGATCATACTTTCACTAGTGAACACTCTCATATAAATATCTTCTCTTTATGATACTACTCTTAACTACTCTCCGGTTGGACACTCTAATCGATGGTAGGGCTATAACAGCACACCTCAAAGTAAGTCTTTCCCATCTAGAAAACCCCACACTGTCACCTTGAGCACTAGATGGTTCCAACAAACACCACAATTTCATAGAGACATCCAACTCCAAATATAACTCATAACAAGTATTTGTAATCTCTAGCCTAAGTGCCACCATGGTGTGCACGCTGTCACTTTCACACACATGGGGAGAGCAGAGATCTATTAAAGCACTTGAGTAGCAAGGTAGATCTATAGATTACAAGCTCATGATCACAATATGATCATGCATAGAGAGAGAGATGAACACATAGCTACCGGTAGAACCCTTAGCCTCGAGAGAGAACTACTCCCTCCTCATCATGGGAATCAGCAATGGTGATGGAGATGGTGGTGGAGATCGATGGAGATGGCTCACCGGCACTTCTTGTGCCGGAATAGAGACTTTCTGTCCCCTGAATCTCCTTTTTGGTGGCGGCGGCACTGCGGAACTTTTCGTGGCTAGAGGCTTGATGATTTAGGGTTTTGGTATCAGGAGGCTCTTATAGGCGAAGGAGGTAAGGTCGGTGGATTGCCAGGGGGCCCACACCACCTGGTGGCGTGGCCAGGGCTAGCCCGCGCCACCATATGGTGTGGCCAGGCTCTGGCCCTCCTCCGTCTCTGCTTCTGGCTCTGTGAGTCTTCCGGCAAAATAGGAACTTTGGCTTTGGTCCCGTCCAATTCCGAGAATATTGATTTTCTGACTTTCCTGGAACCAAAAACAGAAGAAAACAGGCAACTGGCACTGTGGCTCTTGTTAATAGGTTAGTCCAAGAAATCATATGAAAAGTACTCCAAAGTGTGGACAAAACATAAGAAAGTAGACAAAACCAAGCATGGAGCATCAAATATTATAGATACATTTGCAATGTATCAATGTAGCGGTCCGGATCTTCAATGCCTTTTGGCATGATGAAGACACTCCGGAGGGGTCCACTGCTCTCATTAACAAGCTAATGGATTGCGAGACTCGACTTGACCTCTGGAGGGAATCTGCTGGACGCGCCGGAGCTGAAATCGTCCTCCACTATGTGCTCACATGGTATGAAAAAATAAACTTGAAGCTTCTCGAGCGCATGCGCACTGGATCAAGGTGGTCCACTGACCTGGATTGGATAGCTCAGCACAAGGCTTGCGCCCATAGCCTCATTCAGTATGCCCCCATCCATCAATGGAACGAGGGACCAAGCTTCCTTGGCGCTGTCGACGACGAATATGTCGAAGATGGTTCGGGTGAGGAGGAAGAGGACGAAGCCTCGGACGTCGAAGAAGATGAAGATAATGCTAAAGCCGAGGCCGGAGTTCCCCTGCTGGCGCCGAGTTACCTCCCCCTACTGCTCCTTGATCAAACACTTTGCAGTTTATCAGATCCCCGGTATGCCGGGTGCAAATGTATTAAGCACACAAATTATGTTTTTCTACTAAGTTGCTCGTGCCGGATTAACCTGGGCGTAGTCCCCGAGTTTCATTTTCTTGTTTCTCCAATTTCTTGGCTCGGCTCATGTCTACCTTGGTTCGGTTTTATGACTTACGAGTCCGAGTTTCAAAAATTGACTTAATAATACTTAGAAACTTTAGGACTAGCTCAAAATAATTCAACGTAGTAAAAACAAGGTAAACATAAAGTTAGTTCGAATAACAAATGTTGGCTCGATTGAGTTCTTTTCCTTAGTCGTTTTTCGTGTGCTACGCAATTCCAAACTTGTTCTCTTGCTTGCCATGAAGCCAAATCTTGTTGGACAGCAGCAAATCGAAGAGTTGAGTTTTTGGTGCTCACACACTACTAATCCGGCTTAGGCAGAAGCAACTTAAACCAGCTGACATAAAAATAAATAACAAGTATAGAAGACAACGAATATTATTAAGGCAGTCCCCGAGTTACTGCTCGAGGTGCCACGATTTCATTGATAAACTCATCGCCGGCATACATACCGACGTATGAGAGACTCGGATACACACCCTTCTTTGCTAAGTGTAGAACGGACGAAGTAGAGCTACATTCCATGGACGCTTAGATTCCTCGCTGGACCTGTCCGCCTTGTTCTTCTCCTGTGGTTTTGCATCGATGAGATAATACGAGTCATTGTGCAATGCTTTGCTCATAATGAATGGCCCTTCCCATGGAGGGGATAGCTTATGCATGCCAGCAGTACGTTGTACCAACCGGAGTACCAGATCTCCTTCCCGGAAAGACTCGGGGGTAAACTTTCCGGCTATGATAGCGTCGGAGATTTTGCATATATATGGCGAATCTGGACAATGCCAACTCTCTTGCTTCTTCCAGCAGATCAACATCATTTTTCCGGGCTTCACACACTTTGGCTTCTGTGTATTGGGTGACTCTGGGCGAATCATGCTCTATGTCGGCTGGTAATACAGGTTCTGCCCCATATACCAGAAAGAATGGCGTATAGCCTGTTGATCGATTCGGAGTTGTTCTTAGACTCCACAGTACCGCTGGTAGTTCTTCTATCCAGCACCCCGCTGATCTTTGCAGTGGCTCAATGAGCCGGGGTTTTATCTCGGATAATACTAATCCATTGGATCTTCCACTTGTCCATTCGATGCGGGGTGGGCTACCGAGGCAACGTCCAGCCGAATCTTCTTATCTCGGCAGAATCGTGCAAACGCTCCTTCAGCAAAATTTGTGCCATTATCTGTTATGATACTGTGAGGATAGCCATATCTCAGAATGATATCTTTAAGGAATGTTATGGCCGTAGCTCCATCACATTTTCTTATTGGCTTCACTTCAATCCACTTCATAAACTTGTCCACCATAACCAAGATATGGGTCATATTTCCCCTTGCTGGTTTGAACGGGCCAACCATATCCAAACACCGTACGGCAAATGGCTAGGTAATTGGTATGGTCTTGAGCTCCGACATTGGCATGTGTGTCTTGGTAGCATACCTCTGACAGCCATTGCATTTTCTTACTAGATCTTCTGCTTGTTCCAAGGCACTTGGCCAGTAGAACCCATGTCGAAATGCTTTTGCCACTAATGCTCTAGAAGAGGCGTGATGCCCACATTCCCCTTGATGTATATCTCGGATGATGTCAAGCCCTTCTTCCGGGTCAACACACCGCTGCAGGACATTTGTGATGCTCCTCTTGTATAGTTCGGCATTGATAATTGTGTATGCCTTTGCACGCCTCTGGACCTGCCTTGAAAGCACTTCATCATCGGGCAAGGATCCATCCTTCAGGAATTGGAATATAGGCAACGTCCAAGCAGGTATGGTTCGCACTGGAAACACATCCTCATCTACTTCCATTTGTTCCACCAGCATAACCTCAGCCGGATCTCGCTGCGCAGTCCCCGGGTTTCCTGAACCACTTCCCACGTCAACGTCCATGGGCACAACTCCTGACTCCGAATCTGTCAGTATGTAGATTGAGTAGGTTTCTAGGGACGGCCTGATAGATGGTTTTCTGAGGTGTTCTAGTGCTACACCCGGTGGAATTGCTTGTCGGGTTGATCTAAGCTTCGACAATACGTCGGCAGCCTCATTTTCCAGCCAGGGTACATGGTGAAACTCGCATCCCTCAAAGTACCCAGATATCTTTTGCACATGGAATCTGTACAATGCCATGTTTGGATCAAGAGCGTCCCACTGCTCCGAGACTTGCTGAACTACCAAATCTGAGTCGCCAACGCATTGGATCCGACATATTCCGATTTCTTTTGCCACTTTGAGCCCATGCACAAGTGCTTCATATTCAGCGACATTGTTTGACGCTGCGAAATGGATTTGCAGCACATACTTCAGCTGGTCGTTTTTTGGCGAGGTAAGTACAACTCCGACGCCTAACCCGGTTTTCATCTTTGATCTGTCAAAATGCATTCTCCAGTAGTTCAGATCTGGTAACGGTGGTTCGTATTGCATCTCGGCCCAATCCACGAAAAAGTCGGCCACAGCCTGAGACTTGATCGCATCTCTCCTGTCGTATTGCGGAGCATAAGGGGCTAGCTTAATTGCCCATTTTGCGATTTGGCCGCTTGCATCCTTGTTACTCATTATCTCAGATATGGGGGCTTCACATATCACTTTGATGGGTTGTTCTTCAAAGTAGTGCTTTAGCTTCTTTGCCGACATGTACACACCATATGCCATTTTCTGATAGTGAGGATAGTTTTGCTTCGATGCGGATAATACCTCGCTTAGGTAATAGACTGGCCTTTGCATTGACTTACCCTCTTCATCGCGCTCTACCACCACCACTGCACTTACAACTCGGTTGGTTGCGGCTATATAGAGCAACGTTGGCTCTTTTGATAGTGGAGAGGCTAACACTGGTGCAGTGGCTAACATTTTCTTTAATTGGATGAAGGCTTCATTGGCCTGCGGCGTCCATACGAACTTGTCTGCTTTTTTCATTAGTTGATAGAGTGGCAATGCCTTTTCTCCCATCTGACATACAAACCGACTTAAAGATGCCAGGCACCCAGTGAACTTCTGGACATCGTTAAGACACTTCGGCAGTTCCATTCGCTCTATGGCTCGGATTTTCGTCGGGTTAACTTCGATACCTCGGCTAGAGATAAGAAATCCGAGTAATTTTCCAGCCGGGACACCGAAGGTACATTTCTCCGGGTTAAGCTTCATCCCGAATCTCCTTAGGTTCGCGAATGTTTGCCTGATATCTTCAAGGAGCGTTTTGCTTTGCTTGGTTTTTATAACCACATCATCCACATATACTTGCACATTTCCACCAATTTGATCGTGCAAACATTTTTGCATACATCTTTGGTACGTTGCCCCTGCATTACGTAAACCAAAAGGCATGGTGCGATAGCAATAAGCCCCATACGGGGTGATAAATGCAGTCTTTATTTGATCGCTAGGATTCAGAGGTATCTGGTGGAAACCAGAATATGCATCTATGAATGACAACAGTTCACACCCAGCAGTAGAATTTATGACCTGATCTATCCTTGGCAGTGGAAATGGATCTTTTGGACACGCCTTCTTCAGGTTCGTGTAATCGATACACATACGCCAAACCACTGCCACATTCGGATCATCTTTTTTCTTTTCCACAAGCACCGGATTAGATAGCCAATCCGGGTAAAGCACCTCCATGATAAACCCAGCTGCTAGGAGCCGAGCTATCTCATCCCCAATGACTTTTCTCCTATCTTCGGCGAAGCGGCGGAGAGGTTGCTTCACCGGCTTTGCTTCGGGTCTCACATTCAAAGAGTGCTCGGCCAACTCCCCCGGAACACCTTGCAAGTCCTGTGTGGACCAAGCAAAGATATCCCGATTCTCACGGAGGAAGTTGACGAGCTCGCTTTCCTATTTGTCATTTAACCCGGCACCAATTGTTACGATGCACTCTAGGAACAGATCATCAATAGGCACTTTCTTCGTATCCTTCGTTGCTTGAAATGAGACACTTCCATGCGGGTTACTCAGCGCCAGCATATATTGCTGAGCGGATTGAGCCAATGTCGCCACTTCCTGGATATTTCTCTTTTCCTGTGCGATCACGAGTGACTCGGCCATTGTCTATCAGCACCTTAGAAAATCAGCACATTATATTAATGTTGCTGCCATTGTCTATCAGCACCTTAGAAAATCTCACATTGATATTTGGCCCGATGAACGTCGGGTCCAACACTAACGCATACGAACCATGACTAGGCATAAGCTTGGGGTGATCCTTGATACTCCAGGTGATTTCTTGATCTGACCAAGGCATATACCTCGTCACTGCGGGCATTATCGCATTCACCTCCATATGTCGGCGCTGCAAACTCTTTCTATCTGTTTCCTCTATAGTAAACACACGATAACTCTGGTGATGCTCTCTGTATTCATTTCTCTCCTCATTTCCAGGATACCTCTGATCTGGCTGATGTTGGTTTTCTACCTGATGCACTACATCTCTTCTTTCATGGTTTTCATACCTTGGTGGAGGGGGTGGCAACATTAACTATTGTGTGTTCGCTCCGGAGAGCAATTGCTGCCGGGGTAACTCCTGGCGAGGTTGATCATTCCGAGGTGCCTGAGCATTCCCCGAACCACTTTGTTCTATCTTCCTCATCCACTCACATTGCTGAGTCGTGTGACCCGCCAGGTTACTCAGATTTGGCGTGTGAAATTTACACGGTTGATCCAACATTGCCTTATAGGTATACCTTGGACGATACTTCTTTTCTTGCCACTATTTCTTCTGCTCTGGCATCCAAGTTTTCTTGCCATCATTTCTTGGAGTCCATTGTTGCCCTCCAGTTTTCTGACGCTGATTACTCCCTGCTCCAGGTTGATCCTGATTTACAACAGCAACTTGTTGCAAACTGTACCTATAATCCGGTCTATCATCTCTTCTCTTACCCTGGTAATCATTCCGCCAGGATGATCCGGCTCCATCTCGCTGGTAGTACTCCTCATTTAACTCGTTTGACACAAGCCTAGGTTGAGTCGGATCACCCAAGGCATATGAATCAGCGATCCAGATCGTCTCTGCCAGTGTAGTTGGCATATCCCTTTGTGACCTTTGACATAGCATGCTTGCATATCTACATCCTTGTGCAAACCAAGCTATTGCCTGTGATTCAATCACACCCTCACATGAGTTTCGCACTGTGCACCACCGGGTTAAGAACTCCCGGTCCGTCCCATTCGGTCGCTGTTTGCACATCGCTAAGGTCTGTGGCCTATTGGGCCTCTGATACGTGCTCGAGAAGTTGCTGACAAACATTTCCTCAAAATCAATCCAACAGTTGATACGTCCGGGTGGCAAATTGTTTAGCCATACCCTTGCTGGCCCCTCCAGCATCTGAGGTACATATCTCATAGCCCATCTCAAGTTGCCTATAGCAATTTTCACTACTGTAGCGTAGTTGATCAACCAATCCTCCGGCTTGGTGCTGCCGTCATATGTTTTCGTGCCTCTGGGTAACTAGAAGTTTGGTACCGGAGGCTCCTTCATGATCTGGGGCACAAAACACGTCGGACCCGGAGGACCTTGACACTCAATTTGCTCCGACCTATAAAGCCGATCCAGTTTTAACCTGGCATCGTCAGGCATCAAGTCCCTACTTCCCAATCTTGACCCTATCACGTGATAGTCCGGCCTTGGGTATCTTGCGTTCACCATTTCCGAATCACCATCATTGTAACTGTCTTGCTCTCGTGGTGCGCCTCTCTGTTGCATACCTCGGCCGACACTTTGCTCTTGCCGTGGTATATTCCGGTGCTGTGGTTGCCCTGCTCCTGCCGAGTTGCGCTATTCGGCATTGCCATTTACAATGTTTCCCTGACCGGCATTGCCTTGGTCATGGTTACCTCGGCCAGCCTCACCTCGGCTGACACTTCGCCGATCATCATTTGCACGCACTGCTTTTCCTTTCCCTGCCCTTGCCGGGTCATAGGAGACTATTTGTTTGTTTCTCCCCGCCGAGGTTACCACTTCCTCTCTTCTTGGGTCTCCATGAGGGGATGATGCAGCTCCAGCTGATTTCTCAGGGTTACCTACAGCCGAATGAACAACTTTGGACGCGCTAGCCCTTGTCGGGTTAGCCCTAAGCAACTCTTCATTTTGTCTATTAGCAATCCAAACTAACTCATTGACTCTTTCCTGCTGTCTTTGCCGGGCCTCACCCGTCAAACCCTCTAACTCGGATGCAGTTGCATCCGCTGCTCCGAGGTTCTTTGCTAGGGTACTGTACTTCGGCAGCCCCGCAGACAGATAGTTCTCTGACTCCTCAACTCTGGTATCACCCTCTTTGTTCATTTCACTTATGAGGTTTTTCCCCTTTACTTTTACAGCATCTACCTTATTTGCTCTTGCGTACTCGCGCAGTGTCATGTTTAACAACTATTGAGCCGCGGCAATCTTTTTCACACCCTCTAGTATTTTCTGCCTAGTTTCCTCTAACTCGGCCTGTGCCTGAGCCGGATCTACTGCAGGTGCTATGGGGCTCTCTAGGCTATTTATCGCCTTGCAAAGACGTTCTCCGCCTCTAGTGGAGAACCTCTACTTTTCCTTGGTGCCTTAGGTGTTACCTCCAGATCTGGTGTCGGATCCTTGCTCGCGCCAGGCGCTGTTTGAAGGGAATATGCCCGAGAGGCAATAATAAAGTGGTTATTATCTTATTCCTTGTTTATGATAAATGTTTATTTTGCATGCTATAATTGTATTGATAGGAAACGTTAATACATGTGTGTTTAATAAACAAATAAAAGGTTCCTAGTTATGCCTCTCTTATAGACTAGCTCGTTGATTAATAAGATGATCAAGTTTTCCTAATCATGGACATTGGATGTTGTTAATAACAAGGTCACAACATTGGTGGAATGATGTGATGAACATTCATCCGAAGTATAGAATTACGATCAGAGTCATTATGTTTATATTGCTATAACATCATACGAAGTAATATTAGTCCTTAGACCATGAGATCATGTTTATTGCTAACACCGGAAGAGTATCTTGATAACATCAAACGTCACACCGTAACAGGGTGACTATAAAGGTGGGTTCAGTACTACGAAGGTGTTATGTTGGCTCATGGATCAAGAGTGGGATTTGTCCATCCTGATGACGGATAGATATACTCTGGGCCCTCTCGGTGATATCACATTGAAATAGCTTGCAAGCAAGTGATGTGATCACTAGAATGTTATATCACGGAAACGAGAAAAGAGTGCATGTCGGTAACAAGATCAAACTAGGTATTTGGATGCCAATGATCGAATCTTGGACATGTAATATATCACGAGACAAAGGGATTTAGTTACGACATTAAAGGTTCACACGATCACAAGAGTCATCGTTGAATATGTAGGAGTTAGTACGGATCTCCAGGTCCTGCTGCTGATTATTGATCGGAGAGGGGTCTCGATCATGTCTGCATTATTCGCGAACCGTAGGGTGACACACTTAAGGGATACCGACACCATTTGGAGCAAATATGTTCCAGATAAAGATTTAAGAAAGCGTTGGAATCATTTCGATGGAAACCGGAATTGTTTTGGGTGAAATTGCAGAAACTGGTTCTGCATGTGATATTGAAATGTTGCAGGGGGTTTTATGTGAATGTTTATTAATTAATGTAATTGAAAAAATTCTAAATAAAATAAATAAAATAGTTTTATTTAATGAGAGCTTGCATTAAATTTGGTAGAAATTTAATGCATGTGTGAGTGGAATTTTGAGTGGAGGATTTTTATGGGAGTGGGAGCTCCACCCACATGAATGTGGAAGAGGTGGGGGCACCACAATGAATGCCATGCCATGGCCCTTGGGTGCCCCCCTCTCCCCTATAAAAGGCCCCCCTCTCCTCCTCACAAACTACACCTCCTCGTGAAGGATCTCTCTCCCCCTCTAGTTATTCCCCATGGTCTTGGATTAGCGAGATACATGTTCCTGGTGGCTTTATCTGGAAAGGAGTTGATGCTTCCGCTGCTTTGCTGGAGCAAGGGACGGAGGTTGTCGGGGTACTGGACGTGTGTGCGATCACGGATGCACCGCTGCTTTGCGGTGCTGGACTTGCTGGAGCTGGATCTGATGGACGTGCTGGAGCCGGACCTGCTGGACTTCATCATGATCTTGAGATCGGCAAGTGTACGACTACATCATCCACGAGTTCCAACTCGTTAACAAAGCTTTGTTGTCTTCGAGGGTAAGTTCTCTATGGATGTATATCCACCCGTTGCTTGTATCTAATAGATAGATCTTGGCGATAGTTCCCATCGTAGGAATTTTTTTGTTTTCTATGCTGCAAACCCAACAGTGGTATCAGAGCCTGATCTATGCGTAGGTGCTTTGCATGGGTAGTACACATATGTTTATATGTGGGCGATGATGATAATGTTATTGCATCTTATATGTATTTTGGATATTGGTGGCATAGTGGTATGAAGCGGCCCAGACCAACCTTACATGTCATCGTACATGAGACCGGTTCCACGACTGACATGCAATTAGTTTTGCATAAGTGGCTAGCGGGAGTTTGTCTCTCATACTCTAGTCAATATCTGATTTACAACGAGTTGCTAATAACTTGGTTATCCTCGTTGTGGTTCATGTTCGTAGGTAAGATCGGTTCTATCTCCGAAAGCCCTAAGACACGTAAAACTTGCAATTGATAAATTAGAGGCGTCTAGTTTAGATCGTTGCTGGGCTAGTGTATTGATATGGTAATGTTGTAAGTAGATGTATCGTAGATACTCTTACAATACACTTAATGTGTAAGTTCCATAGACCTTGGCCTTACAGATAAAGGAATGATAGAGATCATACCACGATGCATATGATGGTGATCAAATACATGGACCATATCATCTCACTTTACACATTAGATGTTTGCATCTTATATTGCTAGTTTGGCGCTTTTAGTAGCATTGTAAGATGATCCCTCATTTAAATATCAAGATAAAATGTGTTCTTCCTTAAGTATGCACCGTTCTATGGATTGTGTTTCGAGACATCACATGATGATCGGGTGTACTCGACTCTACGCTTTCATGCAACGGGTGTAAGACAGTTTTACACACGCGAATACTAAGGTTCTTACTTGACGAGCCTAGCATGTACATACATGGCCTCGGAACACGGACTGAAAGGTTAAGCATGAGTCATATAGTTGATGTGATGACCATATTGATTCTCACCTTTGAAGCTACACCGACTCACGTGATGATCGGACTTGGTGTAGTGGATTTGGTTCATGTAATCACCAAAAAGGCACGAGGGGTGTCATTTTTGAGTGGGAGTAAATTTCTAATTTGGATTAGTCGAACTCAATTTGTCATAAACTAAATCAAAGTGAATTTGCATAATTTGTTGTAGTCATTGTATCCATTCACTACCTTATGCTTAGTTTTAATGGAGATAATAGAACTATAGAATTCTGGATATTTACTTTACGAGCTGGTATCGTATTGTTTTGAATGTCAATTTAAAGTTTAGAAGTCCTATTGCAAACTTTCAGCAAACTCTATTTACTCCATGAAGTTTAATAAGTAGTATTAAATCAAGAGTAAGAATTCCAATGTTAGTATCTAAAGTATCATGTTTGCCTCCATGATTTTTGATATTCAAAAGTTGTTTTAATATCAAGATTATCTAGGAGCCGAAAATTGTTTCAGAAACCATCATGTGTGAAAGATATTGTGATATCTGAAACAATGTTTTTGGTTGCATTATGATAGAGTATAATTTAGCAAAATACATGTCCTCATATTGTATGAGAATTTGTGAAGGATGGAGATCCTAGGCATTCGGATCTCCCAAAAAGGTTTTTGGAACTAACATTATACTAGCGATTCTTCCTTATAGGCTATAGTAGCTTGATCATGAAAGTTGTCATGATAAGGATGAATAGAAGATGTAAGTAAAATGTTTACTACACTAATAGATTACTAAAGAATGGATTTTTGAAAGAACACCAAACATTTGATGATGGTGATCCACTCCAAAGTGCAAGTCCAAAGGTATTACTATTTGACTATATACACTTTGTACTATGTGTCATGTGAATGACTGATGACCCACAAGTATAGGGGGTGTATCACAGTATTTTCGATAAGTAAGAGTGTCGAACCCAATGAGGAGCAGAAGGTGCTGGCTAGTGGTATGCATCAGGAATTCTCTGCAAATACTTAGCAAACGGATTTTTAGGGGTTTTCGATAAAGCAAGTAAACAAAGTACGAGTAAATAAAAGACAGTAGGAATAAATGCAGCAAGTGGTCCAATCCTTTATGCAGCAAAGGACAAGCCGGTTGTATTTCTATAGATGACCAAACGTTCTCGAGGACACATGGGAGGACTGTCAAGTGCTTTCGCTTCATATAGTCGATTAATCTTCTCTAGCTTGCTAAGTGTTGTGTGGGTGAACCTGTGCTAATGTACCGCCCCATCCAAGACTAATACATACTTGTGATTAAACCCCTTGCAAACATCCGTAAGTACAAGAAAGTATTTAAGGTAGAAACCTAACCACGGCTTTAAACTCTAAGACCCTTACGTCCCTTGTGCAATGGTTTCCTAACGGTGGTTCAGGTTTCTATCACTCCGGTAACCCCTACGATTAGTAGCAAAATACACAATGCATTCCCCTAGGCCCATATAGGTGAAGTGTCATGTAGTCGACGTTCACATGACACCACTAGAAGAAGTACACCACAACTTAAATAACAATCTATTGAATCTTTCTCAACGCAACTCCACTACTAACAATAAGACTTCTCCCATGTCCTCAAGAACAAAACGAACTACTCACAAGACATCATATGGATCATGATCAGAGATGGAATAATGATGTATAACAATCTGAACATAAACAATAATTCAATGGTTCACTCAATAGCATCAACTACAAGGAGTAATCAACACCAGGAAAGTTTCCCCTGTGAACTATAGCAAGATTCAACCAATTGTTACAGCAATATGGAGATGGTGCTGATGGTGGTGATGATGATGATGATGATCCCGATGAAGTCCAGCTTGATGGTGGTGTTGATGGCGACGATCTCCCCTCTCCGGGAAGGAATTCCCCCGGTATAAATCTGTCTGCCGGAGAGATCTTTCTCTCTCGGTGTTTTCCGCCCCGTAGAGGCGGCGGAATCTTTCTGTGGTCGCTCTCCGAGTCTTAGGGTTTCGTGGGGATGATATACGCCAGAGGGGAGAAGTTGGAGTGGGCCAGGGCGGCCACACCACCTCCAGGCACAGCCTAGGCCTGCCCGCGCAATGGGGTGGTGTGAGCCCCCTGTGGCCCACCTCCACTCCATCTTCTGGCATCCTTAGTCTTCTGGAAAAATAGGATATTCCGTATATTTTCCCGGATTTTCTGATCTTCGCGAATTTTGCCTCCAAACAGCACCTTTTCCATCAGAATCCTGGCTGCAGCGGTCCATGCTCCAAAAGTCATCAACCATGCAAAAATAGATGAAATAACATAAGTATCACCTCTCAATACAAAATATATCAATGAATAATAGTGAATTAAGACATAGAATAGTGATGCAAAATGGACGTATCAACTCCCCCCAAGCTTAGACTTCGCTTGTCCCCAAGCGAAACTGAGCTCAATAAACATGGCCTCAGGTTTATGGAGTGAAGAGTCGATAAAAGAATACGGACAAGAAGCATCACATTCATCAAATACATAGATCATAATAGAAGACAATTCACTATTATACAACTCAACTTGAAATGAGTAAAGGAAACACAAATAAATATACATAGAGTGAATCATAATTGGTAATGGCAAACTTAGCTCTTGGTCGAAGAATACTTGATAATTTGTTGGAGTTCACAAATAGCTGGTTTTTCAATGAAAGCTTTCAAAGTAGTAAACGTCAAGAAAAGAGCAATGTGCAAAACAAGGAACATAAGAAACATGATTGAATAAATCAACATATGAATGAATGAAACACATCAACTCAAAATACTTGCTGAGATAGAAGGGAATAGGTTTACTGACTCAACTACAAAGTAAAAGAAAGGCCCTTCGCAGAGGGAAGCAGGGATTGCAAGTCTCATAAAGAGCTCCCAAAAATTATGATACTTACTAGCTTTCAGCTCTCATTGCCCCTATCATAGGCATCTTTAGGTGATTAAGGTTAAAGTGATAAAAAATGAGGATATGCATTGACAAGTTGTAAGTTGAGAATCTCATGTCCCTTGAATACGAGGGCCGCTCCTCATGCTACTCAAGTTTAGTCACCGGTAAGTTCTTGTCATCGTAAGCATATGTGTATCATTGAGAACCGCCAATGGGGTACCCCTTACCCGATGATACGGAAGAATCCCCATATCAAAATGACAAGGCAAGCAGACAACAAGTATCTTAGCAATCTTCTTATTTACCATGGGAATATGGTGCTTTTTTCTCTCTTTCCTCTTTTCATAATATCTCTTTTTTCTCAATCTCTATCTCTTTTTTTATAAGAAGAATGCTTCATAGATACTCGTTATGGTTACGCTGCAGGTTTCCACCATGTCAGCATGGATTAGACCAGCGGCCTAGGCATTTCTCTAACACACATGCATAACTCCATGGACTTACAAGCTCCCCTTTCATTTCACACCGACGACATCCGTAGACAAAAGAACATGATATCAACTTGGTACAAAGTACCAGTGCAATGTTGAAAGCGTTCCCCATGACAAAGATGGTTCGCTAATTCACAACTTACAAAGCGCAAGCATATACGCAACATAGGTGAGCACAATGGTTCAAGTTTATTAAATGCAAGAAAGTAAAGTGTGCCATCAAGTTCGTGAGAGCTTTAATCACTAATTTTCACATAACAAGTTTAATTTGGGAGGTAGACAAAACAAGAATTTACTTGGAATAGCAATAATGCTACTAGGTAGGTATGGTGGACACAAATGGCAAAGGTTTTGGTTTAAAGGAGTGGATGCACGAGAAGAACTCCCTCTCAGTACATGTTTTTGGCTAGCAAGGCTGGGTAGCAAGTAGAAGAGTTGAAGGAAACAAACAAACATACAAGTGATAAAGACAAACATGCAATCTTCCTTGGAAGCACAAAAGATCTTAACTAGAGAATACTAAACTTATGAGCAAATCAAGAAAGAAAGATGATGAAATTATTTTTCTTTAGAGTACTTCTATCTTTTCTTTTCAACTCTCAAAAAGGTGTTGCTACTGACCGAGCTAGGTTTGCCAAAACCAACTAAATTAACTCAATGATCCCAAAGTGATACCAATACTAACAACAAGATCAATCATATAACCACGAATTGAAAACTAACATAAGCTATGCAAACGAGTGAATGATAGAACTTCTCATTAATATTCCATAACGGCAACTCACACCAAGGGATACATATCTAACGAGAGAGGGGACACTTCCATAATGCAAACCATACTACATAATAACTCCTCTATTCATGATATGACTCTACAGGGTAAAAAGATAGAAGATAGTGATATGATACCGCGACACTCCCCCAAGCTTGGAATAAACCAAGGGGATGCCAAACCTGATGACGAATTACTCCTTTGGTGGTGGTATTATTTCCTTAGTTGACGTGAGGAAATCTTCCAGCATCTTGTGAAGCCTATTATTCTCCCATTGAAGTATGTCCACCTTCCTCCTCAAATCTCGGTACTTATCGCAGAACTCCTTAGTGACTCGTAGGGCTTCCGTTGATGCAGGGCAAGAGACTAAAGGTACCAGCCCCTGCTTGGGGTCTTGGAGATCCTCCTCCATAGGCTCCTTCCCTTTATCCTTGGCGGACACCATTGTGTTTCTAGACTTTCAAAGAGTATGTCCTAGCAGAAACAAATCGAAACAAAAACACGACGAAAACACGATATGCGGACCTCGGGGGATCCGGGGGTTATATATTACGAAGTTTCATATTAAAAGGAAGGTACTGGGAGAAAACGAGTCGGAGGCGGAGTCCTGGGTGGCCTCACCACCTGGTGGCGCGGCCAGGGGTGGGCCCGCGCCATGGGGTGGTGTGGCCACCCGGCCCGTTCGCCCTTTTTCGCTTCGTAGCTTTCCTTATTGACTAAAAACTTCAAAAATATAGTTGGACTGTATTTTCGCGGAACTTTTCTTACCAGCATTGTTACCTAGTTGGAAACAGACTCTGCAGGTCTCTGAATTTGGTATTTAGTAGATTCTTCCGGAGTCATCACTTGAATAACATCAATATCTTCATCTTCATACACTTATTACTTGTGTCATAAAACCCTTCTCTTCCTTATTACACCATTATCTCCACTTCCTGGAAATTTCTTTCACATAAAACTTCACGCAATTCTCATTAGCAACATTAGTATAAGTGAAGTGATAAAACCTTTTGAGTCCAACTTCAACTGAAAACCATCAAAACAAAAGCTACTGTAGCAACTCCTTCCGAAAACCCAAAAAGAATTCAAAAAGGAAATCGAATAAAGAAGCAAATGCAAGATTGGCAAAATCTGTCAAAACAGACCAGCAGGTAAAGATCAATATTTTAGAAAATCTTCTGTTGCTCAAATCAAAAAATGCAAAACTAACGAAAGTTAAATAACAACCTGGGGCAGAAGCACAAAAAAATATAGCTCAATCCGACAGACAGAGGTCTCTCACAAATTTTTACGGTGAAGCACAAAAATCTGTTTCGGGACAGCAACTTCCCCAAATATTACTTCTCTCTCATTAGAGGTTGATCTTGACACAAAAACCAAACAAAACGGATAAGGAGCATTTATTACCGAAGTAATAACTTCCAAGACTCAAAGAAACAAAAACAAACTAAAGGCAAAAACAAATTGGGTTGTCTCCCATAAAGCTCTTTCTTTATAGCCATTAAGATGGGCATGATAATTTTGAAGAAGCTCTCATAGGGATAAGAATTGAAGTGAAAGAGAGCATTAAGAAGCAAAAAAACACACACATTTAAGTCTAACCCACTTCCTATGCAAGGGGATTTTGTAAACAAACAAGTTATTGAAACTAGAGGCAACTTGCATAAGAAGGCAAAAGAAGTGCAACATACAAACTTTCAGCATAAAACGAGGAAACTTGATATTATTGAGATGCTTAAGAACACTTTTCCCTCTCTCATAGTAACTTTCAGTATCATGCATAAACTTAACAATATAGCTATCACAAGGACTATCATAGCAATGATCACTTATTCCAACAGAAAACACAAGAATACTAGCTCTCATAACACTATTTTGTGAAACAATATTAGAGGTATCCTTACAAAGGATAGGGTGTCCCTCTTTTTCATACTTGGTGACAAAGTCCTTCACATTTGCTATTATAGGTTCATCAATCATTGGTTTATCAGGTTCAATAGCTTTATTCATACTTTCATTAACCATACTAGCTATCATAGAATGTTCTGTTACCTTAACTGGGAATGACATTTTCTCAATATAAGGTTCAGGAAAAACATGATTAGCAGTATAAACTTTAGTACTTCTTGCAGGAACACTCTTAGCAATATCTTTATAAGGTTCATGATACTTATTCCACTTCTTTTTAGGCACTTCAATATAAGAAGCAAAAGCCTTAAAATAAGAAGCAATAGCTTGAGAGTCTAGACCATAAGCATTTTTAATATTTTGAAAGTCATCAGTTCCCATAAAAGATTCAATGCATTCATAATCATAATTTATACCTGACTACCTTTGTCATTCTCCCAAGCTTCATCATTGTCTTGAATACGGTCCAGAAGATCCCATTTAGCTTTTTCTTCCATACGAGTGAATGATCCAGCACAAGAAGCATCCAATAAATCCTTGTCATGTAGAGGGAGTCTTGCATAAAAGTTATTGATAATAATATTGTTGGGAAGCTCATGAATGGGACATTTGAGCATTAGTAACTTCAATCTCCCCCAAGCTTGAGTTGTACTCTCTCCATCAAGAGGCCAAAAGTTGTATATTTGATTCTGATCTTTATGAATCTCACTAGGAGGATAAAACTTTGAATAAAAGAGAGGCACTATTTCGTCCCATTCCAGAGCTTGACCATTCTTCAGCAGCTTATACCATTCCTCAGCTCTTCCTTTCAGTGATAATGAGAATAACTTCTTCTTAACTTGATCTATAGTAATACCTGCACACTTGAACAACCTGCATAATTCGTGTATAAAGAGTAAATGATCATCGGGATGGACAGTTCCATCCCCAACATATTAGTTACCCATAACACGATCAATAATTCTTGTAGGTATTTTGAAAACATCATTCTTAGCAGGTGGTGGCTTATCTACTACCTTAGCAGTGGTAGTAGCATTACCAAATAAGAAACTCAGTGAATTATCCATAACGAAAATAAAGCAACTAAGCGAGTAAACAATACTCACAAGAGAAGTTTCCTTTACCGGTTCCACTCTCAATAGCGCTTCACTCCCGAAGCGGCCAAAAATAGTCTTGATGACCCACAAGTATAGGGGGTGTATCGCAGTATATTCGATAAGTAAGAGTGTCGAACCCAACGAGGAGCAGAAGGTGCTGGCTAGTGGTATGGATCAGGAATTCTCTACAGATACTTAGCAAACAGATTTTTAGGGGTTTTTGATAAAGCAAGTAAACTAAGTACGAGTAAATAAAAGACAGTAGGAATAAATGCAGCAAGTGGCCCAATCCTTTATGCAGCAAAGGACAAGCCGGTTGTATTTCTATAGATGACAAAACGTTCTCGAGGACACATGGGAGGACTGTCAAGTGCTTTCGCTTCATATAGTCGATTAATCTTCTCTAGCTTGCTAAGTGTTGTGTGGGTGAACCTGTGCTAATGTACCACCCCATCCAAGACTAATACATACTTGTGATTAAACCCCTTGTAAACATCCGTAAGTACAAGAAATTATTTAAGGTAGAAACCTAACCACAGCTTTAAACTCTAAGACCCTTACGTCCCTTGTTCAATGGTTTCCTAACGGGGGTTCAGTTTACATCACTCGCAACCCCTACGATTAGTAGCCAAATACACAATGCATTCCCCTAGGCCCATATAGGTGAAGTGTCATGTAGTCGACGTTCACATGACACCACTAGAAGAAGTACACCACAACTTAAATAACAATCTATTGAATCTTTCTCAACACAACTCCACTACTAACAACAAGACTTCTCCCATGTCCTCAAGAACAAAACGAACTACTCACAAGACATCATATGGATCATGATCAGAGATGGAATAATGATGTATAACAATCTGAACATAAACAATAATTCAATGGTTCACTCAATAGCATCAACTACAAGGAGTAATTAACACCGGGAAAGTTTCCCCTATGAACTATAGCAAGATTCAACCAATTGTTACAGCAATATGGAGATGGTGATGAGGGTGCTGATGGTGATGATGGTGGTGATGATGATGATGATCCCGATGAAGTCCAGCTTGATGGTGGTGTTGATGGCGACGATCTCCCCTCTTCGGGAAGGAATTCCCCCGGCAGAAATCTGTCTGCCGGAGAGACCTTTCTCTCTCGGTGTTTTCCGCCCCGCAGAGGCAGCGGAATCTTTATGTGGTCGCTCTCCGAGTCTTAGGGTTTCGTGGGGATGATATACGCTAGAGGGGAGAAGCTGGAGTGGGCCAGGGTGGCCACACCACCTCCAGGCGCGGCCTAGGCCCACCCGTGCCATGGGGTGGTGTGGGCCCCCTGTGGCCCACCTCCACTCCATCTTATGGCATCCTTAGTCTTCTAGAAAAATAGGATTTTCCGTATATTTTCCCGGATTTTCTGATCTTCGCGAATTTTGCCTCCAAACAGCACCTTTTCCATCAGAATCCTGGCTGCAGCGGTCCATGCTCCAAAAGTCATCAACCATGCAAAAATAGATGAAATAACATAACATAAGTATCACCTCTCAATACAAAATATATCAATGAATAATAGTGAATTAAGACATAGAATAGTGATGCAAAATGGACGTATCAATGACACCACTATTGATGTTGATAGATTATTTTAAAAGAAAAGGAATTGTCGAAAGAGAATCTATAAATATTTGGCAGAAAAGAAAAGGTTAGAGATGTCCAACTTAGGTATATAGAAGATATACATGTTATGGTTGTATTCCTTGCTTGTTAAACAATGTGGTTTTGAGGTATTGGATACCGGTATTGGATACCGAATTGGTTGCTGTGAAGTGTCATACAGAACAACACAATTCATGAACTGCAACAGCCTAAGTAACTAGCAAAAGAATAAGTGATGATGTTCATCGAAAACAAATAAAGTGTTATTGTGTTTTTCGTTGTTGTTAAACCTAGGCTTCAAGATTTGTTTTAATAGTTGTTATTTTGTTCTGGTATTACGAGAACAATGGTTGTTCAAATAATTACCGTATTTCATAAAGGATGGATGAACTTTTACAAGTCTAGTTGGAGAAATCACATCCATAAACATTATTGCTAAAATGTCTTAAGACAAATGATTGAAATATCACTTATGAAGTGACACCGCTATTTGAATTATATTGGAAAGTAAACATGAAGAAACTCCATGTTGATGGATTTTTTGAGTCTTTTGATTTTGATCAATTGACGCCGTCCATAGGCCAAAGAGGAATGTTCACTAACTTATTGGATATTATGCATGTTGATGTATATAGTCCATTATGTGTAGCCATATGCGATGGATCTTTTTGCTTCATATGCTTTCTCTAGAAATTTGAGTGAATATATCTATATATTTACTTAATAAGGAAGAAGTATGAAACATTTGAAAATTGTTCAAAGACTTTCAAGATGAAGTGAAAAATCACTGTAACAAGAAAATAAAAGAGTTTATGATTTGATCATAAAGGAAGATATTTGAGTTACAGGTTTAGGAAAACACCTACGATTTCAGAAATTGTTCCATGAATTTGCATTTCCCGATAAACCACAGGAGTATGGTATGTTCGAGAGATCAAATCAAACCTTGTTTGACATGGTAAGATCAAAGGTGTCATTTATATAACTGCCATTATGTTTTAAGGATTAAAACTTTAGAGACTGCCGCTTTTACATTGAAAAGAGCACCATCGTTATTCGTTGAAATGACACCATATGAGTTATGGTTTGGGATAAAACCCGAATTGTCTTTTCTTAAATGTTGGAAATTCCTCCATAACACCGAGGACAAAAGAGTTTGTCGCTTAGAACGTCAAGTTTCTTGAGAAGGATTTTTTCGTGAAAAGTTAAGTGGGAGGATAATAGAACTTTGATAAGGTTGTTGAACCATAGCTATATGTGCTAAGTAGCGTAGCGCCAGAAAGTGTCCCGGTGGCGGCCACAATGCTCATGGCTCCCATGATTACAAAGGGTGTGATCTTGGAGATTAGAGTTCTTATTGAACCATGTGGGTCGGTAAGAATCAAATAGTAAGATTTGAAACAAAAGTCATTATTGTTTTGACAATGATGAACTGACTGCATGCAAAGAAGCGATAATGGGCCCTGACTCCATAAAATGACTAGAAGTCATAGAATCTGTAATAGTATCCATACACAAGAAATCAAGTTTCTGAACTTGGAAGACCCTCCGGAAAGGCGTGAAGCCTATCGGTCGTGTTTGGATCTATAAAGAAATAGACATGAATGTTTGACATCTATGAAATAGTCGACATGTCGGAAAGAAGTTTACGGCAATGTTCAAGGAGTTGACTATGACAAGATTTGATCTTTCATAGCGATATTTAGTCTTGACGGATTAATGTAGCAACCACTACATATAATTTGGTATATGGTAGTTGAATAAACAAAACAAGGTTCTTATAATAAAATGGTTACCTAGGACATGTACATGACACGGTTCAAAGGGTTTTGTTAATTCAAAGGGTGTTGAAAGGGCATGCAAACTTCAATAGTTGAAGTGAGCATAGTGGAGTTGGAATCTTCACTATGATGAAAATGTTAAAGGAGTTTAATTTCATCGGAGATGATGAATATGCTTGCATTTGCAAGAAATTAAGTGGGAGCGCTGAGACAAATTTCCAATACATTATGCAGAGTACATATTGTTGATTGGAAATGATGTATCTTTTATTGACACAAGTTAAGAATTTCATTAAAATAGGATTTCGATGAAAGACTTGGGCAAAACCGGAATATTTGGCATCAATGTTTATATGGATAGATTGAGGCGCTAATATGGTTATGCCAGACGTACATATATGAGATATTGAAAGGGTTCAATATGGAAACAACAAGAAAGGTTCTTGCTGCATGGAAAGGATTGTATCAAGATTCAAGTGTTTCAACACTTGGTGAGTAAAATCACATGAATATTTTGATCGATTATACCGTGATATGTATATATCTAGATATGTACTATGCTCTAAATGTTATGAGCACATACCAGAATGATTCATAAGATGATCATTGGACGATAGTAAAGATATTCTTATGAGCTTTGGAAGAACTAAGAATATATCATGTATACGTGACAAATAATTAAAGGTAGTTCATTGTAAAGTGTTACATTGATAGTAGTTTTGTCACAAGATACAAATTAAATTTATCTCAATTTAGACCATGGGTAGCACAATGTAATGGAAAGGATTTTCCATGATGGATTTGGATGAGTTCCAAAGTTGAGACATTGTGACGGATACTACAACAAAAGGCTAAGTATATAACTGCTATAGTAGCAGCAAAGGAGGGCATTTGTGTTAAGTAGTTTGTTATCAAACTAGGTGTGGTTCAAAGTGGGCTTATACTATGAAGATATATTGTATGACAATAATATCAACATATTTTAACCCGAAGGAACTAAAGGTCTCACCAAAGGACCAAATTTATACAATGCCATCTCATTTGAGAATGAGTGATGCGTAGAGATGCAAAGACATGCAAATACACACGGACCTGAAACTGTCAGATCTAGAGATTATGTTAACCACTAGCAATCGCGTATATGCAACACCAGAAAGCCATAGGTTTTCAATACGCAAAGTTTTTCAAACTAGATTATTGACTCTAGTGCAAGTGGGAGACTGGAGGGAATATGCCCGAGAGGCAATAATAAAATGGTTATTATCTTATTCCTTGTTTATGATAAATGTTTATTTTGCATGCTATAATTGTATTGATAGGAAACGTCAATACATGTGTGTTTAATAAACAAATAAAAGGTTCCTAGTTATGCCTCTCTTATAGACTAGCTCGTTGATTAACAAGATGATCAAGGTTTCCTGATCATGGACATTGGATGTTGTTAATAACGAGGTCACTTCATTGGTGGAATGATGTGATGAACATTCATCCGAAGTATAGCATTATGATCAGAGTCATTATGTTTATATTTCTATAACATCATACGAAGTAATATTAGTCCTTAGACCATGAGATCATGTTAATTGCTAACACCGGAAGAGTATCTTGATAACATCAAACGTCACATCGTAACAGGGTGACTATAAAGGTGGGTTCAGTACTACGAAGGTGTTATGTTGAGGCTCATGGATCAAGAGTGGGATTTGTCCATCCCGATGACGGATAGATATACTCTAGGCCCTCTCGGTGATATCACATTGAAATAGCTTGCAAGCAAGTGATGTGATCACTAGAATGTTATATCACGGGAACGAGAAAAGAGTGCATGTCGGTAACAAGATCAAACTAGGTATTTGGATGCCAATGATCGAATATCGGACATGTAATATATCGCGAGACAAAGGGATTTAGTTGCGACATTAAAGGTTCACACGATCACAAGAGTCATCGTTGAATATGTAGGAGTTAGTACGGATCTCCAGGTCTCGCTGCTGATTATTGATCGGAGAGGGGTCTCGATCATGTCTGCATTATTCGCGAACCATAGGGTGACACACTTAAGGTATACCGACACCATTTGGAGCAAATATGTTTCAGATAAAGATTTAAGAAAGCGCTGGAATCATTTCGATGGAAACCGGAATTATTTCGGGTTAAATTGCAGAAACTGGTTTTGCATGTGATATTGAAATGTTACAGGGGGTTTTATGTGAATGTTTGTTAATTAATGTAATTGACAAAATTCTAAATAAAATAAATAAAATAGTTTTATTTAATGAGAGCTTGCATTAAATTTGGTGGAAATTTAATGCATGTGTGAGTGGAATTTTGAGTGGAGGCTTTTTTGGGAGTGGGAGCTCCACCCACATGAATGTGGAAGAGGTGGGGGCACCACCATGGCTTCCACGCCATGGCCCTTGGGTGCCCCCTCTCCCCTATAAAAGGCCCCCCTCTCCTCCTCACAAACTACACCTCCTCGTGAAGGATCTCTCTCCCCCTCTAGTTATTCCCCATGGTCTCGGATTAGCGAGATACATGTTCCCGGTGGCTTTATCTGGAAAGGAGTTACTGCTTCCGCTGCTTTTCTGGAGCGAGGGATGGAGGTTGTCGGGGTACCAGACGTGTGTGCGATCACAGATGCACCGCTGCTTTGCGGTGCTGGACTTGGTGGTGCTGGACTTGCTGGAGCTGGATCTAATGGACGTGTTGGAGCCGGACCTGCTGGACTTCATCACGATCTTGAGATCGGCAAGTGTACGACTACATCATCCATGAGTTCCAACTCGTTAACAAAGCTTTGTTGTCTTCGAGGGTAAGTTCTCTATGGATGTATATCCACCCGTTGCTTGTATCTAATAGATAGATCTTGGCAATAGTTCCCATCGTAGGAAATTTTTTGTTTTCTATGCTGCGAACCCAACACTATCATCATTACCTCGGCGCGGTCAGGGGAGCGAGTGATACGCGCCCCATGGACCGCGCTAAGGGGTGGCTCGCCTCCCTCGACGACGTGTCGTGGGTGAACACACGACACATCGACAGTGACGTACATCTTGTGCGTGCCAAGCTTGACGAAGAGGCCGTTGCGTGGAAGGGGTTGCTTGCCGAAGCAGCCAGCATTGTCGCTGACAAAGTCCAGCGCTCCCAAGGTTGGCCGCATCCCCCTTCGTCCCTTCATATATACGGCCATTAGGTCATCGTTTAGACTCGGATTTTATTTAGACTAAAAGTTAGCCATCATTGCAACTTCTCCAAGGCTTGAGTGTCACAAAGTCCTCTTATACTTCGCACCTATACATGATCCCACCTTATTCAATAAAGCTTTCATCTTTACTCGCAATATCTTGATTTCAATATTAGTTCTTACTTGTTCTTGATTTCAGGTAGGAATTAAGACCCTCACTGGTCAGGCTGATCGTACTTCCGCAAGATCGATAACCTCTAGGAGATTTTCCTAGCGATTGCATTGGCGCTCGTGCTTGCACATGTAGTCAGATCGTCAAGCCCGAACTCCACCTAAATCGACTTATCACCATCTCATTAAAAGATTGGACAGCTTTGCCCTATCAAGCGCTGACGCTAACTGTGGCTCTTATCCCTCTCGTGCGTTGTGGCGACGTGGTTGGTGGGGAGCTGCGCTGACATGGGGCGCGGAGGTGTGGTCAGTCTCCGGCGGCGTGGCGGCTACGGGTCTTGATGAGCTCGTGACGGTGGTAGTGCTCTCAGGCGCAGTGACAACGGTGAGAGGCGCGAGCTGGCGCTGTATATGGATCGGAGGGTAGGGTTTGGGCCTGACACGGGGGGCCTACGCTGCCACGGCGCTGCTGGTGGTGGTGCGACGTCTTCCTAGAGGTAGCCTAGAGGGGAGGGCAGTGCGACTATGGATGCCTCGAGCTCGGGCCAAGTTAGGGGCCACATGCCCCTCTTCGAGCCCAACTACCTCTGCCCCAGATCCAATGTCGTCCGCAACCATGGGGGCTGCATGTCATCGATTTGGAAGGGAAACCTCTCACGTAGTCTCGTAGGTTTCCGAACAACTCTTGATAGTGTTTCCTGGCATTTCTTCATCTCGGTGGTGCGTTCAGTTTGGTTCTCAGGGCGGAGGCCTTGGATGGTAGGAGCCTTGATGGTTGTCGAGCGAGCTAGAGGCTCTAGTGCTGGCCAGGTTTCTTGGTTGTGGGGATGGCGAGGTCCCGGCAAGCCGCGTGTTGTGATAACGGTTCATTGCTACGACATTCAATTCCTGTGTGGATGGCGGAGTGCATTTGCGAGGGGAAACCCTTGCCCTCTAGGGCCACGACAACGGCGTCCGTGGACATTGTCATGGTGGTGTCACGGCAGATGCCATGGATAGGCTAAAGGTGGGGACAATATGCACTAGAGGAATCCAGGGAGGGATAGTGTGGTGATTCCACACACAGATGTTTTGTATTCAGTTGGTTTCCAAGGTTTACAAGTGCTCCTTGAGATGTATTGGGGAGAGGAAGAAGAAGGAACTCTCTTACTCTCTCCACTAGCTAGCCCTCAGGAACCTACTAGAGATCAAACAAATAAAGCTCAACCCTTTCTACAGATGCCCTAGCCCTCCTTATATAGGGGCAGCTAGGTCTCCAATTAGGGCATACGTGGAGGCATATTCCAGGGAATATGCCTCTTCCCAAAATAGTAAACCGACCGGGTCTCTTTTACCTAGCGTAAACCATGTAGAGGCTACGTGAGCCTCTCCGGCGCCAACGTCATCCGACACGGGCATCGTCACTCTTGTCGGCCACGCCTCGGTGGTCCTAGCCTCTGTCCGCTTTTCTCACGCTCCAGCGTACAACGACCTCCTTTTGACCAGCGAGATACCTTCCTTCTCTTGCAAGCCTGATATAACTCGGATCATGCCTGGTTAATCCGGCCACACTGGTTCCTGCATACAAGTTAGATAAATCCTGCCGGCATACGACATACGTCGGCCGGGACTCAGTTAGGCGGACATCCTCCAGTCCGGGTTACTCCATGATTCGGCCTGCCTTGAGGTGACTCGGCCAGCACTTGCTTTGACCTTGCCGTACCGCGGCTAACTCGGCCTTTATACCCCGGCATGACCCCACCCGGGGGTATCCCCCTGACGAGGGTTTAACTCGTCAATGCCCATTGTTATGTACTTTGGTTTTGGAGAAGGAGGGAGCGCTAGAGACATCTATCGGCTAGCAAACAAGCACACAGGGGACAAAGGATTTACCCAGGTTCAGGCCTCGTAGAGGTCCCTACTCCTGCTTGTCTGCTCGTGGAATTATTGAGGGAGTCGAAAGTTACAATGGTGCATAGATGTAATCTGGCGAAGGTTGTGGAATCTAGGGTTGCGTGTGTCCTTCTCACCGCCCCCTCCTAGCCTTTATATAGATAGGCTAGGTCTCGGGTAGCAGGTTGAGTCGGTTACAAGTTAGGGTTTTTCCCTTTAATCTTTGTATCTTTAGCTTCTTCTTGTTCTTCAAGCAATCGAGAGTTCGTAGGTTACTCGAGTCCCTCCATACCGGCCTTGGCGACACCGTGGGCCTGTATGTATTTGGACCGTATATACCAAGCTCGAGTACCTATAGGGTATACCCATGTCAGTAGCCCCCGAGTGTCCAGTGGAATCGTAGATTCGACTGGGGACTTTTTGAAGCCTTCGAGTGCCTAAATGAGTACATTTCGATTGCTTTTATTTGTGTCATAGGGATTGTTGATATACGTGCCTGATATAACCGAAGTATCGGTATTAGTTAACCACCTTAGAGTGAAACAACACAATCTACTCAAATTCAAGTCCCCGGACTCGAATCCAGAAAAGTGCTGGTGTAATTCGACTCAGGCCGCGGAGGTCTTACAGGAGTGGAATTCCAGTTATATGGGTATGAGCACTCGACGCGTCCATCAAGGCATGTTCATCGTGCCTGTAGGCACGGATACATTTCTGGTAGTGCACAGTTAAATGCGTTGCCAGGCCTTATTCAAGGTCTTACCTTTGCGCCGTAAGCGTGGCATCCGAATTTTATCATCGCGGAGACGATTCGGGCGTCCCAGAAGACATAGTCTCTTTGTAGGGAAAATTTGTGAGGCGGTGTCGCCAAGGGTTGCGAGTGCGGATGTTATCAACACACAGTTTTTGTGCAAATAATCATAGGGTGCGCGACCAGCGCTCCCTATAGGAGTAGCCCCCGAGTGCCTGGTTGAGTCGAAGACTCGGCGGGACTAAGAACTTTGTATTTGTTGTCGTCTTTTGCTTGCTTGTTTCAGTCGAAGACTCAGGCAGGGACTAAAACACTTTTGCGACTGCTGTCGTCTTTTGCTTGCTTGTTTCAGTCGAAATTGTTTTTGGTGCTCCCTATGGGAGTAACCCATGTCCGTAATCGAACTGTGTTTCGAGTGGTTGGGTTTGAGTGTGATTTTCCTCATTCCTGCAACAAGAAAAGAAAAATCGTAGGGTGCGCGACCAGCGCTCCCTATGGGAGTAGCCCCCGAGTGCTTGGTGGAGTCGAAGACTCCAACAAGGACTAAAGTAGCCAAATTTTTCCACTGCGTAGCCTTGATGACGTCAGTGCTGACGCTTGTATGACCTCAGTTGCCCGCGTGAGCAAGTTTGACGGGACGTGACAAGTGGTGGGTCCCACTTTCTGACTTTGATTTGACTGGGCGTGCGTAATCTTATTTTTAACTGCGCCTCCTCGATTTCCACGCGTAATGGTAGAAGTGGGGGGACGGTTCGCGCTTTCTCTTCTCCATGTGTCCAACACGATGCGTGCCACGCGTCCAATAGGGTTTTTGTCAGCCGTTGGATTGCATCTCCCAGGGGTTAAGTAGCGGCGCTGCGGTGGTAATTTTCCATCTGCGCTCTTTCTTCCTTGCTGCCATCGCCATTCTCTTTGTTCTTACCTTTCCTCGCTCATCTCCTCCGGTGCTGGACCACCTCCACTCGTTTCCAAGCTACTTTCTGCGCTCTCATCGTCGCCGCGCAATGGGGAAAAAGAAAGGAGGTGTTGTCGCTGATTCCGCGGCCACCGTCGCTGCGTCGAAGAAGAAGGGTGGCTCCGCTGCTGCGGGCACCAGCGCCGCCGCCGGCTTGAAGAAGAAGGTCACGGGCACTCGCGTGACCAATGGTGAATGGCGCCCCTCCATTATCAAGGCGTCGGATCTCCGTCTTCTTCGTCAGGATGGAGTTATCTCTGCGGCAGTCGCTGATGCGCGCGTCCCTGGCGGTGAGACCATTCCTGCTCCTCCCGCTGGCTTTCGAGTGATGTTTCTCGCATTCTTCATTCGCGGTATCTCCTCGCCTCTCCACCCCTTTCTTAGGGGTCTTCTTTGCTTCTATGGGCTCCAGCTTCATCAGCTGTCCCCAAATTCGATTCTCCACATCACCTGCTTCATCACCCTTTGCGAGTGCTGGCTCGGAATTGAACCACACTTTGGTCTTTTCAAGCGCTTGTTTAAATTGAAGCGTCAGTCCACATCTGGCTCTTTAGTTTATGACGTAGGTGGTTGCGGAATCCACGTTGACCCATCCGCCACCTACTTCGACATCAAGCTTACCGAGTCCGTCCAGGGATGGAGGGATAAATGGTTCTATGTCCGCGATCAAAAGGCCAAAGATGAGCTCTTTGGACTCGCGCCCTTCGATCTGGCGACTCCCTGCAAGAAGATGCGTTCTTGGAAGAACGTAGTAATGCCTGGCGAACTCGTGGAGGCGGACGTGCTGTATCAACGCGTCTGCGACCTCGAGAGTCGCATAGGCGCAGAATAGGGAGCTTGCGCCCTTATCAGGACTTGGCTGCACCGTCGCGTCCAGCCTCTCCAAGCCAGAGTCCATCCCATGTTTCAATGGGGTGGCGCTGATGATGCCACTCGCGTGTCTGCCGATGGCATGTCCACGAGTGAGGTGGATAAGAGGATTCGACTGGTCACGAAGTACACTATCAAGGATGTGCTTCCAAGTGAACCAGTTGTTCCTCCTTTTGATGCTTCGAATCCTCCTCCTGAGGTATAGTTGTGCTACGCAGTAGCTTCTTTTCGCGATTGCTTTTCTGTTTGCTGATTTTCAATGTCTGTATGCAGGATTGGGCGGTGTCGCCTTGTATGCCTCCTCTCCCCGAGGGGATTATTCCTCGTGAAGCTTTGGAAGAGGACGAGTCTGAGTCGACTGTCCCTTCTGATGTGGAAGAGGAAGCCCCCGAGTCCGAGAGCCCGGATACTCGTAAGCGTTCGCGCAGCGAGGATTCCGACGCGTCGACTCCTTTGACTCCAGGAGGCACGGCTATTGGTGCGGAGTCGCCAATTCCAGCCGTTCTTGTGAGGGCGGTGGCACCGTCTTCTCGCAAGAAGATGCGATTGCCCAAGGAGTCTTCGTCGGAGTCGGTGGCAGCCACGTTTGATCTTGACAAGTTTGACTGGTAAGTTTGCTAGATCATTCATTCTTTTCTGTTTTCTTCTTATTGACTTTGCCCTGGAGTTTGCCATTTCTCAATGTGGATTTGGTCTTGTAGTCAAGAGGCGTCGTCATCTTCTGGCGACGTCGAGTTTTTGAAAGAATCAGGAGTCGCGACCTCAAGGGCCAAGGTAGAGGTCGAGCCCGCTCCTTCCCCTCTGGCGGCGGCCCACTCCGGGCACAATTCTTCGAGCTCTCCTCACGTAGGGGAACATCGAATGGTTGCTCGGATGACCGTTCAACAAACTTCTTCGAAGTCGCTGGAAGACCATGTAAGTATATCTTTCCTTCTTTTAGTATGGCAGTCGACGCTCTCTGTTGCCCTCTCTGATTCCTTGTTTGTGTGACAGCTCCTTGTAAAGGCAGCCGCGCAAGTGGCGGAGCAGGTGATGGCGATTGGTCGCCAGCATGCAATGCTGGAAACGCGTCACCGCGTGGTCGAAAGTGAGTGTTCTACACTTATTCTTTTTCGTCTCCTCCTTTTTTTTGGTATAGTCGACTGATAGTCAACTTTTGGTTGCCATGTAGCTGAGCATAACGCTTTACTGCGCAACGTCGCCACCTTGGAAAAGGCATTAGCCGCAGCTGTGAAGGGGCGCGACGAGGCAATCACGGCTCATGATGATGCATAGAAGCGCGAAGAGGATCTGCGTGCCTCCTTTGCGGCCAGGGAAAAGTTGTTCGAAGAGCAACTGTTCTTAGTCGCCAAGGCCCTCTCAGGTACCTTTGCTGGTAGATATTTTATTGGTGTCCTTCTCTGCATCTGGAGTTTTGCCGGTGGCGCTAGAGATTTCATCCATGTGTGGGTTTTCTGTGCAGATGCTGGCGATTTGAGCTTTGACCCGCAGGCCCTTCGTCGAGATGATGCTCTGGTAGGCGTGGTGTCTGCAGTCGAGGACCATAGCGTCGCTGTCCAAAATACATTGTCCAAGGCCAAGGTCACCCTTAGTCGCCTCCGGGAGGAGTTGATGCCGAAGGCAGAGCTGGTCGATAATGTGGACGAGCTGGTGGAGTCACTCGCCGGGGGTGTGCCTGCCACCTACAAGAACTCCCTCCGCGCGGCTGGCGCGACCATGTCACTCGCCATGGTGCAAGCCCACGGAGTCGAGATAGATCCCTCTGTGGTGTTGAAGGCGATGCCTATTGACGCAGACGGTCAGCAGGTAGTCTTCGCTCCTTTCGCGACTGCCTGTACCAAATATGGCCATTCCTTGATAAATACCGTTGCCAAGTATTCGGAGGAGCTCTAACGTGCGAAGAAGGCGGCAAAAGCTTGACCTCGGGGCGGCGGAAAAGTCGATGGCGTCGATCGCCACGGACTTGATGAAGCCCTAAGCCATCGAAGCCAGAAGCCACCGCTTTCAGAGTTAGCTTTTTGTAATAGTTAATGAGTTGTCCTTTTGGTCTGAGAACATGCCTGCTAGCGAGTGTGTTTGTGAATGCTTTATGCTGATCCTGAATGCATCTGTTACTTTTGCCTTTGTGTTAAGTTGGTCGCCTTATTTGCCTCTGTCTTGACTTTGTGGTAGGGTACATCAAGTGATCCTGTGGGGGGAACCCAGGACTCGCTATCTCTTGAAGATATAGTGGCACCGCCGCGCTCCAGGGTAGAGGAGCTGTCCTTGCTTTCGCGACTTCGTGATCGTGTGAAGCAGCTGGAGCATGAGTTGCCCGTGATCTGTGGTAGCGCGGACGTGTGGAAGTCGAAGGCTGAAAAAGCCGCCGCCCGCGAGCAATATTTGCTTGGCGAGGTGACGCAGCTGGGCGACCAATTTAAGTGTTAGTTTGCTTTTTCCTCATCTTTTCCTTTGCAGTCACTTGCAGAGGTACGTTCTACTCATGCTATTGATGCTGCTTCGTGTAGTTGTTAGCGCGCGCCATCCGCAGGAGGAGAGGGATAGAATTGCCATTCGCCTTCATGATCTCACCCAGGAACAACTTTAAGAGAGTGGATACTTCTGGGTAGATCATGATCGTGAGACTGCGTTGGCGACACTGCAGGATCACGCATCGCGAGTGCTGCTCTTCCTGAAGAAGTCGCAGTCGTGCTTAAAAAGAATTTATCGGGCTATATTCCCGCTGGACGACGCTCCGTCAAGCCTGCTGGCTCTTCTTGCCAAATTTCAAGATCTGTCCATGGTTCGCGAGTGCGTGAGGCAGCAGTTGGTGGCTGGTGCCAAGGCTGCCCTCTCGATGGTGCGTTTGCACAGGACTGACGTGGATATTGCCGCCATTGCCTTTGGGCCGCCGGCACCGCCAGCAGGATCTTCCTGGAATATGGTACCACACTATCAGGCGGTGGACCGCCCAGCCGAGGAGATCGTCGACTTCTTCGAAGAACAAAGTAATGTTCTTTTGTTGCAAGGGTAGCCAAATATGTATCCTGCACATAAGTGTACTTGTGTTGTAAAGTTCGTATAGATGTTGTAGATAATTTATTGTCGAATGTGCATAAGGAGCTTTGTGAGCGTGAGGTGCGTTGCACTATGCGAGTCCTTTTCATTAGTCTGGCCATCCTTTTATCTCGTTCCCTTGTCAACTGTCAAAAGTGCGTTGCTGGGTTGAGTTTGTGTTAAGGGGTTCGATTGATGTGCCAGCTACTCAGGATGTCGCGTTTTGGTCCGAAGAACATATGTGTATAGGGTGGCGCAGCCCCCGAGTATGAAAATTGACAAAGTAAAGGAGAACACAGAGTTTCAGGGCACTTAGCTTTTATTTATTCGAAGAATAGTACGAAGTACAATGTGTGGCTAAGTAGCCTTGGCTGAGTAGCCTTATTTGCGATGTAAAACTAAAGAAAACGACTAAGGGTAGAAGCGTCGCAGTTGTGCGACGTTCCAAGGGTTGGAGTATGCGACTCCTGTCTCTAAATCTTGAAGGCGATAGGCGCCACCTAGGATTACTTCTGTAATCACGTACGGTCCTTCCCAGGGGGACTCGAGCTTGAGGTGTCCCTGCTACTTCAGTCGTAGGACCAGGTCACCTTCGACGAAGGATCTGGGCTGCCTTCTCGTGGTAGTTGCGAGTTACTGGTAGATCGTAGATCTTTCTGTGGCGATTTCTCTTGCTTCGTCGAGGAGGTCGACGGAATCTTCGAGTGCAAGGGATGACTCTTGTTCGTTGTAGGCGACCACGCGCGGCGCCTTGTACCATACTTCGGCGGGTAGTACTGCTTCTGCTCCGTGCACCATAAAGAATGGCGTGTAGCCCGTGGCGCTGTTTGGAGTTGTACGTAGACTCCAGAGTACGGATTGCAGCTCATCTGGCCAGCAACCCGCCGCTTGCTTGAGTGGTCGCAGGATTCGCTTCTTGATGCCGCTGCAGATGACCCGTTTGCTTTTTCCACCTGACCATTGGTCTATGGATGCGCTACTGAGGCGTAGCTGATGTTGATCCCCAGGTTCTCGCAGACTTCTTGGAACTCCTTGGATGTGAAGTTCGTCCCGTTGTCGGTAATGATGTTGTGCGGCACGCCGAAGCGGTAGACGATGAACTCAAAGAACTTGACTACGCTTTGCCCTGATTGGTTGGTCATTGGCATGGCCTCGATCCACTTGGTGAATTTGTCGAATGCCACCAAGAGGTAGCGTAGCCTCCGCGCGAGGATCTTGGCAGCTTGCCAACCATATCGAGCCCCCATTGTGCGAAGGGCCAGGCCAATGGAATAGGCCGTAGCTCTGCGCCTGGTGCGTGTGGCTTGTCCGTGAATCGCTGGCAAGCATTGCATTTTTGGATTATGTCCTTGACGTCGCGCATGGCCGTGGGCTAGTAAAATCCAGCTCGTAGACCTTTGGCGACGAGGGCGCGACTGCCTGCGTGGTGCCCGCAGGTCCCTTCATGGATGTCGAGGAGAATTGATCTTCCATCGGCCATGGAGACGCATCGTTGTAGCACTCCTGTGATGCTGCGTTTATACAGTTCGCCGTTGAGAATGGCGAATGCCTTGGAGCGCCACGCGATGTGCCGTGCATCTGTCGGATCGTCCGGTAGTCTCTTGCTGAGGAGGTACGTAATGTACGGCTGCGTCCAAGATTGCTCGATCATCATGACGCTCATTGGTCCCTCGAGTCCTGTGTCCAGCTCCAAGTCATCGAGTGGCATTGGCTCATTGGGTGGCGTAGCCCCCGAGTCCGTTGCTGCGCTTGTTTTCTTCTCTGCGGCCTTTGGCTTGATGGAGCGTTCGCATATGCGCTCGAGAAATACCCCAGGTGGTATGGGCGCGGTAGAGCCTATGTTGGCGAGTGTGTCCGCCTCCTCGTTGCTTCGCGACCGATGAGTCGCAACTAGCAACCATCAAAGTCTCCTTAGAGTGTATCATAGAGTTCGCGGTACCCGATCATGTTGTCGTTCGGTCGTCGCTTTTCGTGCATTGTTTGGTTGATGACCAACTTGGAGTCACCATATATGATGAGCCTTTTGGCGCCACAGGCTTTTGCCATCCTCATCCCATGCAACAGGGTCTCGTATTCAGCCTCGTTGTTTGAGGCTGTGAACTGCATTCGCAGGATATATTTCAGCTTGTCCCCTTGAGGTGATGTCAATATGACACCTGCGCTTGCTCCATCTTTCCGTTTGGACCCATCGAAGTGCATTGTCCAGAGGTAGGACATATCTGGCTTGTCCGGGAGCTGGTTCTCCATCCAGTGCACGAGAAAGTCAGGGAGCACTTGCGACTTGATGGTGTCGTGTTTTTCGTATGTGATGTCTCGTGGAGACAACTCTATTCCCCAAAGCGTGACTCGCCCCGTGGCGTCGGGGTTATTGAGGATATGCCCCAACGGGGCGTCGTTGACTACCACGATTGGGTGTTCCTGGAAGTAGTGGCGCAGTCGCCGGGCGGTCATAAAGACGCCGTACGCCAGCTTCTGGTAGTGCGGGTACCATTGTTTTGTTGGCGTGAGGACCTCGCTGAGATAGTATACCGGGCGTTGTACGCTGTGGACTTTGTTTTCCTCAGCTCGCTCGATGACGAGCACTGTGCTGACCACCTGGTTGGTGGCGGAGATGTACAACAACAGTGGTTCCCTTTCTTGTGGAGTCACCAGTACTGGCGAGGTGGATAGCAGGCGCTTGAGATCTTCGAATGCTTCTTGCGCTTCATTGGTCCACTCGAATTTTTCGGCTTTGCGGAGGAGCTGGTAGAAGGGCAGTGCCTTTTCACCCATCCGACTGATAAATCGACTGAGGGACGCGATTCGTCCGGCCAGTTGCTGGACGCCTCTTATGTTCTTTGGCTTCTCCATGGCCAGTATGGCTTTTATCTTCTTCGGGTTCGCCTCGATCCCCCTCGCGGAGATGAGATATCCGAGTAGCTGCCGGATGGTACGCCCGAAGGCATTTGTCCGGATTGAGCTTGATCCGGTAGCGATCGAGGTTGGCGAAGGTTTCGCACAAATCGTCGATTAGAGAGGCTTCCTCCTTGGTCTTGATTACTATGTCGTCGACATAGACTTGGATGTTGCGACCTAGTTGTTCCTTGAGGCAAGCCTGCATGCATCGCTGGTAGGTGGCTCCCGCATTTTTTAGCCCGAAGGGCATTATGTTGTAGCAGAACACACCAAAGGGCGTTGTAAACGTTGTTTTCTCCTGATCTTCCTCCTTCATCCGAATTTGATTATAGCCTGAGTAGGCGTCGAGGAAGCAGAGGCGCTCGCATCCCACGGTGGAGTCGATGATCTGGTCGATCTGTGGCAGCGGGAAGTGATCTTTTGGGCAGTGCTTGTTTAAAGAAGTGAAGTCCATACACATCCGTAGGATGTCCGTGTCCTTTTTTGGTACCAACACCGTATTGGCGAGCCAAGTGCTTTCCTTGATCTCGCGTATGAACTTGGCCTCGAGGAGTCTGTTGATCTCCATTCCGACTGCCTGTGCTCGTGGCTCAGACAGTCGCCTGATTGTTTGCTTGACTGGTCTTGCGTCGGGGTTGACGTTGAGTGCGTGCTCGGCGAATTCCCTGGGAACTCCTGGCATGTCCGCAGGACACCAGGCAAAAATTTCCCAGTGCTCATGGAGGAATTCGACGAGCGCGAGTTCCTATGCGGGACTCAAGTTGTTGGCGATGAGGGCCGTCTTGGCGGGATCTGATGGATGGACCTGCACCTTCTTTGTGTGCACGGATGAGTCGAAGGAGAGATCAGGTGAGCTTGGCCTACTCAAGGGAGGCAGACTGTTGTCTGTCGTCTCTTTCAGTCTTGCGAGTTCCTTCTACATGCCGAAGGACTAGGAGATTCTGTTGAACTCCCTGTCGTAGGCGTCAGATTGCTCAAAGTTCCCGTTGATCCTTATGACGCCGTTGGGACCTGGCATTTTCATCTGCAGGTAGGCGTAGTGGGGTACTTCCATGAACCCGGCGAATGCGACGCGCCCAAGGATGCAATGGTATTGTGAGGGCCAGTCGACGACCTCAAAGTCGATGCACTCGCGCTGGAAGTTCTTCGGCATGCCAAAGATGACGTCGAGGTTGATTTTGCCTAGGGGGTGTACGCCTTTCCCTAGGACGATGCCGTGGAACGTTGTGTCCGATGCCTCCAAGCAGGTTAGAGGGATCATCATTGCTCGCAAGGTACTCATGAATATGAGGTTGATGCCGCTTCCGCCATCCATGAAGATGCGACTCATGTCGAAGCCTCCAATTTGTGCCTCGAGTACGAGGGGGCAATGACCTGGGCGAGGTACTTGAGGCGGGTGGTCGTGTTTGTCAAAGGTAATGCACGACTCGTTGCCACTGAGGTACTCAGTGCTGGATGGTGGCGAGCGCGTGGCCAAGTTGACTTGGCGAGTGATAGCCTTCTACACCTTGTTGGAGGGGCACCCCTTTTGGATCATCATGGTACCCATGGCCCGTGGGTACAGTTCGCCTCCGTGGTGCTGGTCCGGTGCAACTCCATTCGGGGGTGGCCCAGGTGGTGGTGGTGGTGCGCCATGTGCCACGGCGTCTGGAGCGGCTACGTAGCCTCTTTCGACTGTGTTGCGGTTCATCCAAACCAATCCCTCGTGTAGCTTGAGGAACTCGCGGCAGTCCTTGAGGAGGTGGCTAGACTTTCTCTTGCCATCATGCTTGTTGATGTAGAAGTGTACCGTGCATGGCCCGGACAGTTTGTCCTCGATGGAGGTCGCGGGTGCCTCATCGCGAGTGCGGCGTTGCCACACTTGCGTGGTTTTCCCGGGGTCGCGGTATCCGCCGCTGCGGTATCCGCTGTTGCGGTTATCGTCGCGTCTATCGGTGTAGCCGGCTGCGACCATGTTGACATCGTCGCGATCGTCGTAGATGCGCATGCGACGTTTCCCCCGGCGGTCACGTCTGCGTTCGAGTTCTGCCTCCTCATCGGAGTGAACGCGATTCTTCACCGAATCTTCTCCATCGGCCCACCGATTCGCGATCTCCATCAGGTGGTCGATGGTCTGGGGATTTGAGCGGCCTAGCTCCTCCCTGAGTTCCATGCAGCAGACACCACCGTTAAATGCATCAATCACGCGGTCTTCCGAGATGTTCTCCGCGGAGTTCTTGATGATGGACCACCTTTGGATGTTGGAGCGCAGCGATTCTCCAGATCTTTGCTGGCAGCATCTTAGTTCTTCGATTGAGGCGGGCCGTTTATACATGCCCTTAAAGTTGCGCACGAAGCTGTAGACCAGCTCATCCCAACTGCGAATGGATCCGCGTGGGAGGTTATTGAGCCATGCCCGGGCGGCGCCCTGCAGCTGTAGCTGCAAGCATTGCATGGCAGTACTTCGACTGCCTCCGTGTAGCCTGACGGAGGAGATGTGGTCCTCCAGCCAGATCTTGGGGTCCTGCAGACCGTCAAATTTCGGGTTCTCCGATGGGAGTTTAAACCCTTTAGGCATTCGCTTCTGCCTAATGGCTCTGCTGAAGCATCTGGCGCCGCAGAGCTTCCCATCTTCCTCTTCCGAGTCAGTCGACCGAGCACGTCGTGCCCTTGACTTGTCGATCTTGCGTTGTGTGAGGTCGTCGCGCGCATCGTAGTCACGGTCGTGTCGCCGTGAGCGGCGTCGTCGAGACAGGTCGTGACTGTCATCGCTGGATGAGGGCGAGGAGCAGCGCTTTGCCCTTTTTTGGGTCTGGTACTGGCTCCTTGTTGAGGGCGGCCTCGATTAGCCCCAAGCCCGCGATCGTAGATCGGTGCATGGCCGTTCGGGGATCTCCAGCTGGCGGCTGGTTATTGAGGAGGTACATGGTGGCTGCTGTCACTGCGGTCTGCGGTGTCCTGGGAACCACGTTGCCTCTCGTGTCGACTGTCATAGAGCCGAAGTCGAGGACTTTCGCGGCCTCTATGCGCTCTTGTTCGGTGAGGTGAGCCATCCGCGACTGCCTCTTCTTGGCGAGGTACTCGTTGCCTCTTGAGGAGGATCCTTCGTAGGAGGAGAGCCCAACACGACGAAGGCTCGATTCGTCTGCTGCCTTTTTACGCGCCTCAAGTTGCGCGATTGCTTGTTTTTGGCGCTTGAATTCTTCTTTTAGGAGCCAGTGGTAGCCCATCAGCAGTTCCTGCGGGGACCCGAAGGGTAGAGGTGCACCCCATAGGGCTTCGCGGCAGCAATCCCACTCTTGCTCGTTGAGCCTGATCACGACGCGTTCGCCGGTTTGCTCATTGATCATGCTGGGAGGTTCGACTGCTCCTCCGTTGCCACTGTTACCGCCGTTGCCACCATTGCCGGCGTTGGGTGGATCGGTGCCGTTGCCGGTGTTACCACCATTGCCGCGATTGAGTGGATCGGTGTCGTTGCCGGTGTTACCACCGTTGCCACGATTGGCAGAGGTGTCGCCTGCGTTGATGACGGCGCACATGAAGTGATTGGGGAAGCTGTTGCTTCCACAACTTTCAGATCTACGGTTCCATCTTCAGTGGCCAGATCGCTTAGATCAGAGTCGCAACTGCTGTCGCTGACCGTGTTCTCGACTGCCACCGGAGCGTTGAGCTCGCTGAGGGTGCCGATCGATGGAGGGAACCATGATGCCGGGGCAATCGCCGGCGTTGTTGGCTGATCAGGCATGCGAAGCGTGCCCATCTGACCAACTTGGAAGCGGAAGCTCCCAATCGCCAGGCTGATTCCGTCGCCCACGGACTCGAGGCCGGGCGGGTGGCCGGCGTGTGGACGGTGAAGTCGAAGGCGCCGAAAAGCTGACGAATATCCGTTGTTGCGGAGTTTTAGATCGCAGTTGATGGGGTCGAAGAAGCCGCAACATCAGCACTCCCAGTTCCCAGAGACGGCGCCAATTGATGAGGGTTTAACTCGTCAATGCCCATTGTTATGGACTTGGGTTTTGGAGAAGGAGGGAGCGCTAGAGACATCTATCGGCTAGCAAACAAGCACACAGGGGACAAAGGATTTACCCAGGTTCAGGCCTCGTAGAGGTCCCTACTCCTGCTTGTCTGCTCGTGGAATTATTGAGGGAGTCGAAAGTTACAATGGTGTGTTGATGTAATCTGGCGAAGGTTGTGGAATCTAGGGTTGCGTGTGTCCTCCTCAACACCCCCTCCTAGCCTTTATATAGATAGGCTAGGTCTCGGGTAGCAGGTCGAGTCGGTTACAAGTTAGGGTTTTTCCCTTTAATCTTTCTATCTTTAGCTTCTTCTTGTTCTTCAAGCAATCGAGAGTTCGTAGGTTACTCGAGTCCCTCCATCCGGGCCTTGGCGACACCGTGGGCCTGTATGTATTTGGACCGTATATACCAAGCTCGAGTACCTGTAGGGTATACCCATGTCACCCCCCAACGGAGATCGTCCTCTTGTTGAAGGCGTCGTTGTGGCTACGCTCGATCTGTCTACATGCTCCTGATGAAAACCCAAGATCTCTGGATCGGGCGGTAGCGACGCTCTTGTGTCGTGATATTCTTGAAGTTGCCGCCTTGGAGCTCAAGACGTGTGGCTCTTCGATGGTGGTGCGGCGGAGTGGCGGTGCTTCGGCGAGGGTTCTGTGTTTTCTACCTCGACAAAGCTTGCTTCGTGCCCAACACCCCCGGTTTCATTGTTGGGTCCTACCCTGGTGTTGTAGCTTCAGTGTGTGGACACTGTTGGCCGATTCCTGGCGGTGGTCGGCCTCTAGTGGTGCTCTCTACGATGGTTGAGTTGTCTTAACTGGGTGCAGTTCGTCGGTTTCGCCTGTGCTTGGAGGGGCTCTGGCCCGACAACTTAGCCCGTCAAGCTCTTGCTCTTCTTCGAGTAGTCTTCGTAAAGGTCGTGCCTCTTTCGCTAGCTGGTTTGTAGCTTCCTAGATATGTCTGTCTCGTGTATGTTTTTTTCCAGAGAATTTAGAGAGCTTTATTCAAACATAGGCATTCGCTGGATAATCAGTCAACAGGCTGCTGAATAGGAAGCTTGGGGTCTCATGTAACCAACTCTTAGTCACACTCAGTGTGCTCGCATGCTTTGCACACAGGTGCACCGGGTAGTTAGCAGTACGCATTACATGTTGAATATCAAAACTAAGAAAAGAAGAAGCTAGCTCTCAAATTTCAACTAACAAAGGAGCCACAACCGAGAGAGTTGTGGCAAGTATTCCAGAGGTTCACCACCTCCAGGCAATCCGTCTCCATAATCACATGCATGAGTCCGCCAATCTTCGCGAAGAGAACACCATCACGCACCGCCAAGCTCTCCGCAATGAGAGGGTTGGTGACCCCCCGAGAGAGGCTTACACCATGCGCCTAGGAGACGACACGAAGACCTTGCAACGCCTCCTGCACCTCCTTATCCGTATGGGAAATTAATAGCACCATCAGTATTGATTTTAATACATTGAGGGTCTAGAGGGCGCCAACCATGACCAGATAGCACAATCTACCTCCACGGAATCTCCAACAGAGTCAAAACCTCCCGCGTTGCCTTTACCGAGTACTCCGGGTCCAAGAGCTCTTGATCATGTTTCCATTGGTTACGAAAAAGCCAGATAGACCACGTCACCGTAATAATTTTTGCTCTGTCCTAATCCGAGAATTGCTGGTCACACAGGATATCCTTTGCTCAGGTGTCTGGATGTAGTCAGGGAAGATCAACATCAAGCCACCTCCTCGCCTCATCCAAGAAGCGTCTCGCATGAGAACAATTAATCATAGCATGCATCAGATCTTCATCCATCGTCAGGTAGATAGAACAAGTACTAATCTCCTTAATGTGCCGTCACTTGAAAGTGCAAAAGTGCACTCGTCTGACAAGATCCCACGTAAAACCCGCCACCAGAAGATCCTCACTTTTGGCACCACTTTTAGCTTCCACAAGGCTGTCCACATATGATGTTCTGTAGTTGAGGTTTCCGTGACCGTCCCTTCATCTCGAGTAGAATGCTCTTTCTAATTCATTAGATCCTGGTACACAGATTTAACAGAATAGACGTCTGATGCTTCATGATTCCAAGCATAAAAGTCATCGCCACCAACAGTACGCAAGGGAATGTTAAGTATCGCCTCGGCATCAGGTAGCGCAAAAACTGAACGGACCAGGACCCTCCGCCATGTCCAATTCGATGTATCAATAAGATCACTGATCTTCTCAAGTTTTGGATCATTAGGTCCAAAATCAGGCTTAAATAAAGGTGTCATGGTGTAAGAATGCGGTATCCACTTATCCTCCCAGATAGATATGGAATTTCCACTCCCCACTTGCTTAATTAAACCCGCTTGCAAAGCTTCCCGTCCAACCACAATGGTGCACCATGTCGCTGATGCCGAACGTGGAACCGTGGCTTGCATAAAATCACACTCAGGGAAGTAACGAGCTTTCAGTACCCTTGCACAAAGGGAGTCCGGATTTTTCATGAAGCTCCATCCTTGCTTCTCTAGCAGTGCAAAATTGAAAAGCTGTAAGTCAGGGAACCCAATTCCGCCCTTTATCTTTGGTGTAGCCAGCTTGCTCCAAGAAATTCAGTGCATCGACTTCCGATTCAGAGAGCTACTCCACCAATATTTTTCCATAGATGCGTAAATTTTTTGCACACTTTCTTTGTCAGCAGGAAAACACACATGCTATACGTGAGGATTGATTGAATAACAGCTTTTAAAAGCATTTCCCTCATAGCACAAGCCAGAAATTTCTCGGACCAACCGCCATTTTACTTCTTGACCTTTCACCAAGATGATCAAAGGTATCACTTGTAATTATCCCTACTGCAGTTGGCAAGCCAAGGTAACGCTCGCTGAATGCCTCCACCTGAATACCAAGCAGTAGCTTCATATTCTATCTCACGATAGCTGGGGTATTTGGGGTGAAGAACACAACACTCTTCTCCCTATTCACACTTTGTCCAGAACATTCACCATAGACATGCAAAATCTCATTCAGCCTAACCACACTCTGGCTCGTAGCATCGATGAAGATAAGACTATCATTGGCAAACAAAAGATGATTAACCCAAGGATCTCTATAGTCTTTGAGAAGGTTCAGTGAGTCTGAAGAGAGAGGACCACCTGAATGCTAGAGATGAGTGCTCGTCGTATTCCCTCGATGAAGGTAGAGGCCCTCGCGGAAAGATAAAAGAAAATGAAAAGCACATCCGTCTCTAACTCTGATTCCTCGATCAATGTAGTTACCTCCAAAAAAACTTCAACAAGGAAGTAAAACCTTCTCCACATAATAAAAAGAGATAAGGAGACATCAGATCCCCTTGTCGTAGATCACGAGTAGGAGTGAAAAAAGGCAGCAGCTTCCCATTCACTCTAACCAAAATTCTGACCGAAGACACAAACTTCACAATCAGTCTGACTAAGTTTATCTGAAGCCCATTTTTTGCAAAATTGCTTCAAGAATCAAGATAATGCCATTTCACTCGATCGTAAGCTTTCATAATATTCAACTTGACCACACAGGAAAAAATCTTCCCTTTCTTTCTCTGTCTCATGTAATGCACACTCTCATATGCAACCAAAACATTATCGGTAATCAAACGACCCGGTACAAATGCATTATGTTCTTCACTTATGATCTCATCTAAACACCCTCTTAGACGATTAAAGATAGCCTTCGCATCAATCTTATAAAGAACAGGACATAAAGAGATCGACCGGTATTACAAAATCGCCTGTGGATTACGTACCATTGGGATCAAGGTAATAGATGTATCGTTGAGACCAAGCGGCAACTCACCACCATTTAGAAAATCCAAAATAGTTGGCACAATTATATTTTGCAAAATGTTCCAGTGCCTTTGGAAAAAAGTGAAACCATCAACTCTCGGCGCTTTTGATGGTGCCATCTAGAACAACGTCGTCTTAACTTCCTCTGGCTCAAAGGGTTTATCCAGCAAGGAATTCATCTCCGACGTCACATGCCCCCGAACAAGATCTAGCAGCTCGCTCATATCATTAAAACCTTGTGACGTACACAAAGCTTGATAGAACGCCTGCACTTTCTCCTTATCTTCCTCCTCATTCTCACACACCGATCCATCATACCGTCTTAGCCCGATAATTCTATTAATACGTTTTCGGTGGGACGCTTGAGCATGGAAATAAGCCGTATTACGATCACCTTCCCGGAGCCAGTGGACACGCGACCGTTGTCGCATCCAGATCTCCACCTGTCTCAGAGCTTCACGAAGTTGTTTCACAACACTTTTTTGTTCCTCTGTAGGCCCCCGACCTACAGCTCGACAGTGCAGTCTCTCTAGCCTTTTTTGTAGTTTATGAACGTTTTTTGCCAGGCTACCAAACTCTCTCGCACCCAAAGGCTGCAACTCCCTTGAAGGGAATGTAGAGCATCAACAACACCTTGCAGACCTTGGATATTTTGGTTCCTTTGCCACGACTCCATGACCAATCTATCATACTACCTCCTTCACGGTTTGCAGGGCGTCTAATCAAATTTAGGTTTTTCCAAAATTATAATGTTCCTAGGCGCATAAGAATTAATTGTTAATTAATATGGCACATTTTCTCCCAACTTTCTATGCATGCAACAGTCTCCCACCAATGCATGCGCCTTAACCGCTCACTAATAGGCCTAATTTTTAGCCAATACGTTCACGCCTAAATCCGTGAGATTTTTGTAGAGCGCCCTGCAAACCGTGAAGGAGGGAGTAGTCAAGATGAGTCTGCCACACATTTTCATACTGAAACTGATTTGGATCTCGCTGCCGGATATTATGCAGACGTTAGTTCTACTAACAACATACAATGATCCGATTCAACAGTACATATATGTCTCACTCGTGCATGTTCAAACATCTGCAAGAACTCCTCATTCGTCAGAGCTCAATCAAGCCGAGCTTTAACATTAGCCAACCCCACTTGCTTGTTATCCCATGTATAAGCCACACCGGTATAGCCCATGTCTCGGAGAGAACAGTCCTCAACTGCCTCACGTAACGCTCGCATCTGCCATTCGGGTCTCGAGTTCATGCTAAAATGCTCAGACCCAAACAAGGTCTTATTGAAGTCTCCCATACATAGCCATGCACCCCGATTTACCGAATGCAAAGTTCAAAGAAACCTCCAACTATGATGTCTATTCTCCACCCAAGGCTCTCCATAAAAACCACTAAACTACCACTTTGGAGAAGAAAGATCCGAATTCTGCACGAAAGCATCAATATTATTGGTACTATGGTTCTTTATCTCCACCACAACTTCCTTGGACCAGAATAACCCGATACCACTACTCAGGCCATCACTGGCCACATCATAAACATGTTCCCTAGCAGCTCCACCCTTTTAGCTCTAATCTCCGTTTCCATAACAAAGAGGAGAGCGGGACCTTCTTGCTTCACAATGTTGTGAAGCTCTCAAACTGTCTCGGGGTTCCCAAGCCACCGACAGTTCAAACCAGCACACCTCATTGAGACGGGCAGGACTGCTGAGTTGCTGAGCAACCGCTGCCTTATTTTCAGAATTTGTCGGTGTTGGTTTCTTCTTCATAGGCTCTTCATCGGCCAGATGGTCTGTCTCTGAAACCTCTTCAGCTGGAACTGTACCCTCTGCCGCAACACTGGCCCTATTCTTGTCCGCCCCTACCCCATCAGTAATAGTGAGAAGAGGCTTTTGAATCGCCCTATAAACCTGCTAATGTTGGCCTCCCTTACGTTTGAGCTGAGATTTCCTTTTATCAGGAGAGTTCACCGCATCTCCTTTATCGGCAGCTGTGCTAGAAGAATTCAGGGCAAATTTGCTATTCTGCGAGGATGCATTCTCCCTAAACGAGTTGTCTGCCGAATTAGCCTTCTTCCTGTCATCAGCTCGAAGCTCTGGCCCAAAAGGAAAATTCCCATTAGTGTCACCACGGAAGAGATTGGAGCGCCCCAAGCGACCACATGAGAAACAAAAGTGTGGGACTTTCTCATACTTAATCTCATACCAATTAGTACTCTTCCTCTTTGCCGACTCAATCAGCATACCCCTCCTCAAGGGTTTCGTTACATCAACAGTAATCCTCACCCTTAGGTAACCACCCACTGGGTCGATCGATACAGAAGATGCTTCTTTATCAAGATGCTTAGCAATCGCCGTACCCCACGGTTCCTTCATCAAATTAAAAGGCAGGTTGATGACTCTCGCCTATAACTGGAGTTTATCAAACTTGAGTTCAGATGAGCGCATGTGATCAACAAACTCCTCAATGATAACAACATTATGATTCACATGCCACGGTGATCCCATCTTGACGCGATCTTGGTCCCCGTGAGACGCAAAATCCGCCACAAACATGTTCACTCCCACAGATCTAAACTCCAGCCCTTTTGGATTGCCCCAAGGAGGCCTCAAGGCGCTCTTGTTCGTATTGATATGAAAGATGCTTCGAAAGAGCACCTTACCAACCAACGACCACTTCTTCTCTTCACCTTCCTTCTCATGATCATCTAGCACCAGAGGAGTCGCCTCCTCTTCCGTGATATCAAGCTTACCCATCGCCTCCTCCATCTGGATCCTTGTCGACCGTGGCGACAACGCGCCACCCTTACCGCTCCTGCCACCAGTTGGAGCTGTCATGATCAACTCCCCCAAACGCCCACACACTACCTTCACAAACACCGCGTCGAAACCTAGCCGCCGCCAAGGGTGGGCAAGGGCGCAAAGGCCCTCCCTGGATCACCCCGAACGAGAGCGAGGCTACACACCCCGAACGAGAGCAAGGCTACAACACAGATGTCGTACGATAAGCAGTGTTGGGACAGACTCCAGAGCACATGAGATCAGAGCGCCCCGCCGATGAGATCGAACGTGTGCCGCCGCGTCCCCTGGAACCCTAATCGCCTCCCAAGAAGGCTCCTAGTTTTCCGAGAAAAAAGCTATATTTCCACGGTGAAACTGATGCGAGCGTTTCTCATTGTATGTGTTCAATGTTTCATTCATTGTACTAGGAAATGTGGCGCGGCAACATGCCGCGCCCGTGATGGGACAATGGGGTCGAATAATTGACTAAAAGTATTGCTGGAGATTACATCTTATGTAGTGTACTATTGTTGTCCGAAGTTATCGTATAAGACATTGGTACTATTTTTCCAAAAAAAAAAGGCAGTGGATGTGAAGTTAGTGTTAGAAAATACAAAAGGTAAAAAATTAAATTACTACCGGCGAGTTACGGCCAAAAATTGACTCATCATCAGAAATTTACCGGAAGGTAGTTATTTTATGGAAATTACGATTTGGAAAGCGTGACTAAAAATTATTGCCATAGAATAGGGAAGGAACATAAAAAAAATACCGCAGACAAAATATGGTTATAGAATTATTCACCGTTGATAAGTTGTCTGGCAATTATTTACCGGAGGGACAACGGCCGAAAAGTTGTGTTGCAAAACTTACCGCCAAGTAGTTAAAAAAGGAGTTAAAAGTGTTGTCGACTTAGGGTAATGATCGTATGAAAATGACGGACAGGAAGATGCGTCAAATAATTAGTGTGGCGTAGTTAAAAAGGGATTTAAAATACCGTTGTAAACATAGTTAATTACTATCATAAAATTATGGCCAAAAAGTTGTGTTAAAAAGTTACCAAATATTTTAAAAATTGAGAAGAAAATACAGTTGTAGACTACCGTCGGAAGAATTACTATGCAGTTAAAGAATTACTAAAGAATAACTATTAGCGGAAAAAACACGGTGAAAAGTTATGTCGAAACTATCAATGAAAGATTACGGTGAAAAATATCCCCAAAAAATTACCGTTAGAAAGTGTAAAAAGAAAATGTCAATGAAAAAAAACTTATTGTAGCAAGTCAATATGGCGGTTGCTATTGGTAGAAATTGGTTTGTCTACAGTAGTATGACGTCTTTTTTTTTCTCAAACCGCTTGAGCAGTAGTCTATTTTTGAACGTCTTTGACCAAAACAACTCAAAGAAGAGACGTGTCACTAGATCATAGGTACAAAATAGGCCATCTACAGTATGGTTGCGCTCGATCGCTGAGAGGCCGCGAAAATTTCGCGCCTTAATATATGTATCTATGCTGGGTTCATCATCATGTACCTTCGTTATTAATTAATATAATTTATTAATTAATAACGCCAGTTCTTTAGCCTATTTTCTAAAAAAAAAAACTATGGTCGCACCGCACCGAACAATCAGAGGAGCCGTTAGCCGTCACGTGGTCAGGGGCTTAAACCCGCAACGGTAACTGGCGACGTTGGCGGCCAGCCAGCCGCTCCCTCCCTCTCTGGAACCCGAACCGGCTCAGGCCTGACGGCACCGTCAACCGGCCGTCATGGCAATGCTACCGTCCCCTGCAAGTTTCCTTTGAGTCTCCGACCCGTGTTGTCTTTTTTGTATTTTCGTCCCTAGCTTCTGTGAATTTATGCTTCTATAATAGCTAGTAATGAATAGATGTTTTTTTTTTGACTTTGTACGCCCATAGGCATACATTACTTGTATTTATAACCGTAACAATACAAAGAAGATACCAATACAAGCAAAAGAAAACAAGAAGAAAACAAACGGTTGAAAAACTGCAAACCGTCCTCGCCGCAACTACTAAGAACCCAAATCCTTCGCCGTCGCCGGAGAAGAAGAAGATCAACAGCAGCTGGTCCACACTTTGACACTGAAGAAACCCCTAGCCACGAGGCTTTAAAGAGCCGCAATAACCACCAGCCCCATAAGACTGGATCTACTAACTTTGCTAAGAAACATCGGCCGGAGAGCCCTCAAGCATCTTCAACGCCGGATCCGGGGCCAATGCCACCGCCTATCAGCGGCGGATCCTCCACCATCCACCACAAACCAGCAGCAATCCGCGCGCCGCACTCCAAGGTCGCCGAGACCAGATCGGCAAGATCAACACCACACAAAGCCGAGCACGCCGCGAAGACCAAATCCCGAGCTTCTCGGCCCGCATAAGCGTCGCCGAGATGGGGTTGAAGCCAGGTACCTTTATTCGATGTAGCGCATCCACCACCATCGAGTTGCGCCACCACGACACCACAGAAACACTAACTTTAGGAACCTTGTTGAGCACGCCGTGAGTCCTGTCCCCATCCTCCCACTTGGCCTTGAAGGCGAGGACCAAGCGGAGAGGCGAGGCGTCGATCACCGGTTTTTAGGGAGGAGGAAGAGTAGGAGAGCAGAACTAATAGTAGTAGTAATGAATAGATGTTACTACTACGTGTAAGGATGAAAAATTAAATGTTGACTCAAATACCTAAAGGAAATTGTTGGTAATCCCCCGGGGGATCCATCGCCCGGATCGTCCGGATCCCAGGCAGGTTCGATGCACGCACCCCGACGCCCCTCCTCCGTGTTGGAGCTCGGCAACCGCCGCCGCATCCGCGTCCGCCTCCACCGCCCGGAGCACGACCCGCCTCATTGCCGACCCAAGCCCAGCCCTCCTCCGCGTGGTGCCTCAGCCGCCATTCGGCGCCATTGCCGCCTCAACCGCCACCGCCTGCCACACCTGCTGCTGGTCGAACAACGCCTCCTCTCACACGCGCCTCGGCTCCTCTCCCAGACGAGCCTTCCAGCTCCTCTACCTCCATGGCCTAGGGTTCCTCCATAGGTGGCATTGCTCCGTTGGCAATTTTTGCTACCAGTGGTCAAATTTACTATCTGACGATCGGCGTTGCTACATATGACAGACTATTTTGCTACATAGCATGTTTTTGTGACAATATTTTCGGCGAATTCGGGTTTTGCTACATGTTTGTTATTTTTTTGCTACATTTGTTTTTTTTGCTATAATATCGTAAATTTTTTGCTACGTGATATCCCGGTGAGGTCTCCGATGAGATGTCTACAAAAGTCTCCGTCGATGTCTCTGACGAAGTAGGTTTTTTACTACATTAGAAGAACTTTTTTGCTACAACTGTATTGTGGTTTTGCTACAACAGTGTCAAGTTTTTGCTACAAGGTCTCCGGCGAGAGTCACCGGCGAGTTTTTTCCGACGATGTTTCCGGCGAAGTCGGTTTTGCTACATTAGTATAATTTTTTTGCTGCATGGTCTCCGGCAAGGTCTCCGGCGAGACGTTCTATTCTGAAACGAACCGTTTTTTGCTTCGAAAGCAAAACCAGAAATATTTGTAGCAAAAAAGAGTGTGTGCAGCAAAACCGGAATTTTTAAGGTATTTTTGAGATACCTGGCGCGCAGAGGAGGAGAACCATGGGAAACCTCCATCGTCCAGGGACGCCTAGCGCTGGCCATACCTAAATTCTAAAAAAGATACTACTCCCACTACGGTTGTACTATAGTGCGGCCCGACTGTTGCGCTGCTTAGAGACGTGTGTGAAAGCTGAAGTGGTGGTTCAGAGAATCAACTTCGTTTGCAGGGTGTATGGGACTCATCGCTTGGTTGTCTAGGTTGGATTGAGGTATGCGTTAATTTGTTTTTTTTAATGGGGGAACAGAATCCCGACCTCTGCATCAAACGATACACACAATCTTTATTTATTATTAGAATCATATTGTTTGACAAAAGATATTACAAAGATGATACAAACTAGAACCGTCAAAGCTAAACATTGAGAAAAACGATAACTATATCGCCAGCTCTCCAACGAGATCTATCAAACCCCTATATACCTGTTTCGACCCTCCCATAGTCACCTACATTATTGCCACTCGCCAAGAGAAGCTGGAGTGCCTTGCCACGACGACACGACCTCAAGTGAAAGGAGTCCTAGAACCGCACAGCATATTCACGGAGTTGTGCCCACGCACACGTTCCAGATGTCGCCGCCTTCAAAATCTTCCGCCAACTCGTCGTCAACGCGTCATCATACCATCATCATGCCTCCTCAAAGATTATTGGAGCACTCATTACTCGGTGAACACCCTTTCCAGGTTACTTACACCGGCTGTTATTGATGAACTCTAGTCCCACCCCTTTCCCTTCCCATAATCCCTTCGAGTCCGTCTTCCTTCTCCCTAGTTCGATGTTTGATTTTCTAGTGATTGTAAGCAGACGGTTCTACCATCCCTCCATCGCTCGGGCTTGCCGACGACGCAACAACTTACATCATGTTCTATGTAATTTTTTCGAAAAACATGACATTTACTTGTGGCTCGCCCAATCTTTGAGAATTTCCTAGGTCCGTCTCTGATCATAAGATAATTCCTCTGCACACAAGCTCATCCATTTGTAACTAAAAGTTGTTCCCTCCTGATTTTTTTTTCTGAATAAATATTATTTCGGTTCTCGATGGGAAAGTTGTAACGGAAACTCGTACCCCTTCTCCTTATCTGATACAGAATAAACCCAGGGTCCAATTCGGAAAAGGGCGGGGCAGTAATTTATTCCGCCATCGCCTCCTCCCCTTCCCCCATCCCTTCAACGGGCGAGGTTTTTTGAAAGCATCCTCTCTCTCATCTCCATCAACAACAACTGCCCCGACACCCAACGGCAGCCGTAGAGAGAGGAAGGGGGGATAAAAAGCTTCGCTCTTTAACGCCCTTCTAGGGTTTCGAGCCACCGCTCCCTCGCTCGCTTCGCGCCATCTCCCGCCCCCGGCCGATTCGCCCTGCCGCCCCCCTGATTCGATCCCCCCAAATCGCTCGATCTGGGATGCGTTAGATTCGTAAGGCGGCTTCTGGCTCGATCTGTTCCCGGCGGTTCCCGTGGGGCCTTCTTGATCTGAAGTTCGACGATTTTGCCCTGCTAGGTTGCCGTTGCCGTGGTGATGAGGGGAACGTGCCTGTGCCGGTAGATGGGAGCCATGACGGAGGTGGAGCACGAGGGCTGCGTGGAGAACCGGGCGGCGTCGAGCTCGTCGGTCTCGGAAGGGAGCAGCTATGGCGGTGCGCTCGCGCGGATGTCGCCGCCGGTGTCTAGCTCGGTCAATTCCATCTCCGCTCTCAAGTAAGAAACCTTTTCTCACTCAATTGGTCCTATGAGAGGGATCTGGACCAGTCGGTTGCCGGTTGGGTAGTACCGTTTGCTTAATTTTACCTGGGTTGGATGATGCGTGCTCGGGTTGTGGTCCCCTTGCTGTGGTGCGCGTTAGGGATTGAGAAGAATGGGCCTTTGTGTGGATTTGGTGGTGGGTTGTGGTTTTATCGGCGCAATTGATGAGTGCTTTGGTTGTAATTTTGAGAAAATATCCACGAGGATTGCTTACTTGGTAATCATGAGGCACATGAGAGCGATATGGTGGTTGTTTGGGTGAAAAAGTAGGTTCTTTGGGGGCAACCATTAGGGTTTCTGTGTTCTTATAGATTCCATGAACTACTGTCTCAGCTAGCTGTCTTCATCAAGAATTTCAAGGATGGTTTGAGTGTCTTATGGTGTTGAATTCGGTGCAAAACATGGAGTACTTTTGTTCGGTGCTCTTGTTATTAAGGGTTCAATTACTGTGTTTTGGTTGGCTTAGGACTTTGTGTAATCGATGTAAATTGTAAAAGATGTCCGATTTGAGTGCTGAACTTGGTTAAACCATGGTCCCAGTGCAGTGCAATATGTCATGGTTGCTGATGTACTACCTCTGTTTGGGATTATAGGTCCGGAGAGCTTTTTTATATTGTTTGAAATTATAAGGGTTGTCCCATTTATTAGTCTCTCTCGTCCAATGCATGTTCTCCTTTTCTCTCACTTCTCTCATGCATGTAAGACTATTGGTGCATGCAAAGAATAATAAGAGAGAGTTATGGAGTGTCTTGGTATTAGCAACTTGGCCCTTAGGACTAATAATCCCGAACAGAGGTAGTATATAACTAGAGATACCATTTACTTGTGCTTTGGCAGCAGTTGTTTCAACACGATACACGCATGGAGTTTTATTTTGTGCTTTTCTGGTGTCATGTTTCTGTCCCATTTTGAAATGCTTCATCTATGGTGTCTTAATATTGTTAGGCGATCTCCTTTATTGGAAATATTTCTTGATTGAAATGTCCCCTGGAAACAGTTTCCATGATTGAGCATCAGTATGCATCTTCTTTTATGGGAACCGCTATACATCTTCCTAGCTTTTGGTATTAATTTAGTGACTCTTGTTTGTAGCTGATGGGATTCATTTGTGCTGTTTGCGGTGACTTATTGCCTCGTACTTACAAAATATGCTGCCCTGGATCACTCAGGCATCAACAAATGGTTGTCAACAATCTTTTCCTGAGTGAAATGTGTCTTTATGATGCCATATGTTCTTTAGTAGATGCAGCATATGCCAGACTTTATTGGCACTCCTCAGTCGGAATATGCAGATTCTGGGATCTTAAGGTTCTGGGTAGGACGTGAGTGTTCATCTAAGGGGAAATCCAATTAAGCATATTGTATATGAGAACTAAAAGTTATTTAGAACACCTACAAATTTATGAAGATAGAAGGCTCCACAGGGGCGATTCACATGGTAGGACTATTAGATTAGTTAGTGTCTCTTTCAAGTGACACTAATAATACAGTAATACTACTTTCATGTGTAGTCCCCTTCTGCACCAAGTTCAGCTTTTTGTCATTTGTATGCTGGTGTATTTCTACAGATTGTGCTTGATATGCACCTTCTAGGACTAGTATGGTGTTCCTTAATGCCTTGAGCTGACAACATTTCACCTTAATTTTGCTGACAAAAAACTTTCTTATATTAGGCGAACAAGTGGGCCTATAAGGCGCGCCAAGGGTGGCTGGACACCACAAGAGGTAATTATCTCACTTCCTCTGTTATCCATACTAGTCTTACATGCAATACAAACCTATATTCATGGTGTACATCTGTCAATGTGCAATGGAAACATCTTGTTTGGTCTGTAATCTAATTTGTCTATCTAATATGAAGAGTTCAGCTGTAATATCATCCTCTATGTATTTTTTCTCTCAATTTTCCATGTCTGTCATTCTTGTTCATCGTCTGGCCATTGCAAGCTAGATTTGTATCACAAGAGATTTCTCCTTTCGTCCTATTGGAAAAGTAATTACACTGGCTACACTACACATGCGTATTGCTGCTAATTCGCATCAACATATCACAACAGGATGAAACATTGCGGAAGGCAGTTCAAGCTTTCAAGGGTAGAAGCTGGAAAAAAATAGGTTTGCCTCTTCTTGCTCTATACCAACTCATATTCAAGCTGTCCTTGCATTTGTAAACTGCTATTTATCTTTGCTGCCATATCCAGTATGATGTTGTACTATTTTGAAGTCTTGAATGCCACTATTGAACACGGAATTAAATCTAAGATTTAGGAAGCACACGAATCTTAATCGTGACTGCAAAACTGCAGACCTTGAGAGAATCTGGAATACATTATTACATTGTTATTCCTGTAGAATAACTCAAATGGAGCTATACTGTTAGTCTGTTACCTACCATCCATGATATTAAGAAGCTGAGTTTGTTGAAAACCATATCTATAAATGCATTAGTTGACAGTTGTTTAATGCTGAACCATGGCTCTTGTCTCTCGGTGGTAGTTGCCTAGTTTGTATGACCTTATAAATGCATATCCCACATTTTAGCTAGTTATTGAGATGCCATACTTCTTTTGACGTTCTTCAGTACATGTATGGTGAACTCATAGAAGGTACCCTTATCTACCTATGCAGCTGAATTCTTTCCGGATAGGACAGAGGTGCAATGTTTACATCGATGGCAGAAGGTTCTTAACCCTGAACTTATCAAAGGTCCTTGGACTCAAGAGGTTTGACACTGCTCTCCTGACTTTGCTCGACAATGAAAAAACTTTTGCACATTTGATCTTATAAATGTTATATTTATGGCCTTTTTCTACAGGAAGATGACAAAATTATTGATCTTGTGAACACGTATGGACCAACAAAATGGTCTGTTATAGCAAGGTCACTACCTGGACGTATAGGCAAGCAATGTCGAGAGAGGTATTCTTTTGAATGTTTTATTCTTCTGTTTTTTTCTGAAATGCATTTTCCCCCTTCAGGCAAGACAGATGAGGAAGGTTTGCTAATACAGAAATGCACTGCTTATAAAGAACTGCAAAACCTGACTAGCTTAAAATTTTGTTATGATAGCATAGATATCCCTCTTCAGTCTTCTGGCTTTCAAACTGTAATTATGTAGAATTGTTTTCCTAGTGAGTTTGATTGTGCAAGCTTATCATAGTAGAGTACAAAACATGGAGCTGATTTTGAATTCATACAATCTTAGGTGGCATAATCATCTGAATCCAGACATACGGAAAGATGCTTGGACTGCTGAGGAAGAACAGGCACTGGTTAATGCCCACCGGGTATATGGTAATAAATGGGCAGAGATAGCAAAAGTTCTTCCTGGAAGGTACTGCTAAACAGCTTACATCCTGTTGGAACATTTCTATGTAAGCCCCGCAGCATGATGTTCAAATGGCATTGAGTTGCTATTAACAAACAATGCTATTTCACTAATTCAAATGTTCAATTATCACCCCATTTTAGTACTTGACCTGCTATGATGTGGGTACTACTCCCTCCGTCTCAAAATAAGTGACGTGGTTTTGTCTAAATATGCGTGTATCTAGACATGTTTAATGTGTAGATACATTCATATCTAGAGAAAACCATGTCACTTATTTTAGGATGGAGGGAGTAGTATTTTACGTTAACTGGTTTAGCTGTAACACCATTAGATTTTCTCTTCAACAAAGATAAGCAATTCAAAGGGACCTCCAATGACCACACACCTTTACTGTTGATTATCTGCGACGAGGACCTTCTACTGTTGGTTCTGATAAAAAGAATTGCAGTTACATGATTATCAATAATGGATTGCGGTGGATCTACCAGATCTAAATAGACAATTGAATTACTATAAAAACTCCTAAGGCATCTGTAGCTGGATAACGCTAAATCTATAGTCACATACTCACATGTATCAATCATAATGCACACTGTGATTTAGTTTGTTTGATTTTGAATTTATGTTTGTATCTGTTCATATTCTTGTCATGGTCATCAAATCTTGATTATTTCCTCATAAGTATGAGTTCTGTTTTCTGTTCACATATGTGCACCTTAGTTTTCCCTGTCCACTACACTAGATTCTGTATTCTTGCTGATAGTATGTTGCCGTTCTCAGGACTGATAATTCTATAAAGAATCATTGGAATAGTTCTTTGAGGAAGAAATTAGATGTCTATAGCCCGAGAAATATTCTGGCAATTCCGAGACTACTTAGTCATGATGACTTCAAGGATAAACAGAAGCTGGTGGCTTCTGAGGGGCACCTTGATCTGAACAAAGTGCCCAGCGTCATTTCAAAAGACCTCCCTGAAGTAGCTCACCGTTCTCATTTTAGCCCACCTGTACAGGCATACAGACTGGAACATGGCACGGACTGCTCAGGATTCCTTTCGCTTTCTATCTTACCAACTCCACAGCCACTTACTTCGTATGAAGTGTCATCAGTTGTTGATGGTTCTGCTGTTACTTTAGCGGTACAAGGTCTGGAAAGTGATTCTGTTCGTGACAAGGGCTTGGAGATTGTTTCTGTTCACGAGAAGGGACTTGCGGTTAATTCCGCCCATGATACCCTTGGGGAGTCCGGTACCACTCAGCTAGAAGCTGTACCAGCTAAAGGTGAAGAATCATCTTTGAAGAATGAGGTGCAGTCTAGCCTTGGTCCTCTTTGTTACCAGATTCCTAACATGGAAGATGTAGCCCCTGCGAGCTCCTCACTCTTATCTGAACATCATACCGTGCATCAGACATCTGAACATTGCAGGGACGGGGTACTGTCCCCCATTGGTTGTACTACTCCAACTAAGGGGACAATGTCAAGCCAGTTTAGTGTTGATTCAATATTGAAGAGCGCTGCTGACAGCTTTCCAGGCACTCCTTCAATATTAAGAAGAAGAAAACGGGAGAGATCAACACCTGCTACTGACTTCAAGCTTGGTGAACTAAACACTGGTAGCTTTTACACCCCTGCTGGAAAGCAACCTACTACAGATCGTACCCCAGAGTCGTTCAAAACTGCATCGTTTCTGTCACTGGGTTCTCTTGATGGGCTAGCAAGTTCTGTAAGGGGCTTTGATGTTTCACCTCCATACCGGATAAGGTCAAAAAGGATGGCTGTCATGAAAACAGTTGAGAAACAACTAGATTTTTCATCAGATGGACTGGGCACTTGTGGTTCTGAGGTTCTGAACTCACCTTGCCAGAATTCTCAAGGCACAAATCCTTTCAGCGAAACCCCGATAATGAAGGAAAAGGAACATAAGGGGCATGCCATGCAGCTGGAAACTGTAACTAAGAACGTCGCGTACCCAGCCAGTTTGGATGTAACTTAATCCTGCAACTTGCAGGTATGCTACCACAAGTATCTTTAACACTGCACTCCTCTTTTAATGCTAGAGTTTAGTTTTCTTCTTCCAAATCAGTTAGATATGTTTTTTTTATCACATGTGGACAATTGATTTTCTCCCCTGTCCTGTAGGAGCTGATGTCAATGCTGATGAAGTATGACAGTTGAGCCGGAAGGCCTTGTAAGCTCGCCGCTTGAGATGAGCTCTGATATGTAGGATCAAACCAAAAATGCATATCGAAACACAATTCTGGAAGAAAATGACTCCCACAACTTGATCAAAGTATTGAATAGAGAAGGACCGGCGCGTCTCCTAACAAAGGGTGTAGAAACACGGTCTCTAAATTTGGTGGCGCTATATAGAATATTTTACTTTGCTTGTTGCTTGACAGAAGAGATAGGGTATTCAGATTGTAGAAGCCCAAACTGTGTAGAAAGATAAACACCATAGCGTTAGAAGAAGAAACTCATAGCTGAATAAGGAGTCTCATTGGGATGGAAAAGGGTGTCGAGTTTATTCTTCAACTTTGTAATAATATGTAACAATACTTGTTTTATTACTGGACAAAGTCTGGCAATAGTTTTGTTTGTCAAGAATGTATTCATCTGGCTTGATTTGTTGTTTGCGGTGTCTCCTTGTTTGTCAAGAAATCATTCGTCAGATTGGCCAGGCATGGCAGGCCATAGCAAATACTGGGGATGCCTTTGGTAGCCTGCACCTGATATCCGCCCGGCCTAGCAGTGCCAAGGTGGATATGGCTAGAAGACAACGAACGTGACTTGTGCCAACATTTGGTCGCATAAGTTGGACCAAATGTGCAGCATGTCTGGCTTTTTCAGCTGATACAACCAACGACTATTTGATTGTCTCCTGCTTGCTTCTCTCTCATTACACATACAAATGATTGTCTCTTGCTTCTCTCTCATTACACATACAAACAGGATACACTCATCTCTTTCAAATTTGGTCAGGTTACAACACAACACATGAACACACAACGGAATGTATAAATCTAGATGCTTAACACAACAACACAACAAGTTCATAGCTACTAGTGGGTAGGTTTTAATCAGGTGCATCACATGCCACCTGACATATAGTTAATCACCAAAAGAACTGGCTCACTACAATAGCCAGCACTGATTACCAACATATGTACATCAAAGTTCATCGACGTCCTCCTCACCTGTTTGCCGGAAGTTCACTAGACCAGGCTTTCGCAAGCGATCAGTTCTTGTGTGCTATTTAAAGCCCTGAATAGAGTGACCTTGAAGCCCTTCCGCTTCTTGATGAACTTGAACACGAGGACAACGCCTACTCAAAGCTTGATCTTTCGTACGAACTCCCTCCAGCCTTTCATGAAGAAGACCTCGCCCGAGCACATCTCCAGCTAGACACCGTACTCGTAGAAGATGTCAATCTTCAGTGGTATTGTGCGAACTTGCTGCCTAATCCACACCATCTTCACCACCATCGGCTTCATTGCGGCAGGGAGCATAAGAGCAGACATGTATAAGGCTTTGATCTAGACAAGAAGCAGTGAGGGATGTCATTGACAGGGTGGTGCCCAATCCTAGGACAAGGGCCCTGCACTGCCTCCTTTTCCTTCTTGGACACAGTATCCAGCAACTAAGGGAGGCTGGGCCTCGCTTGTTGGATGAGCATCTCTCGAATGAAGTCCTCGTATCCAGGCATATGAGTGACTATATTCCTGCAGAGGGTGTCCCAGTCCTTTTTGAGTACCTTGGCATGTACAAATGGTCATATCATAGCAATAGGGCCAATGGTGATCACTAACAACCAAGGTAAGCAATGACAAGAATAGCAAGTACTTTACAATGCACACATACATAGCAACACACAGATGATCTACAACAGAGTTGCAGTACTAGCCTATGTTTCTCACTGGCAAACAAGACAAACACTGGAAAGATTAGTAAGTACTGAACAATGTGCATTTACATTGTAATATACAAATGATCCACAACAGGGTATATGTGCTAAACTCTATTGCAGATTGATAAACAAGGCAAAGAATGGCAGGGATAGCAAGTACTGGGCAATGTGCACTTATATAGCAAAAATACTAATGATCATAGAATGGCAACATTGTACACCTACATAGCAATCAGAGCATCATATGGATGCCAATCATAGAATGTTGATTTAATGGCAATTGTACAATCGACATACAAGATGCATGTGAAGCAAGTAGATCAATGACTATCAGCGACAACAATGGCAACATGCATGTGAAGCAAGCATATAAAGATAGTACTTGTGGCCAAATGCACATCTAGAAAGCAAGGAATCAAGATGCATGCCAATCAAGAAAGCAAGCAGGACAATAAATCATACATTGTATATGCTACCAAGTACAGATCTACGAAACTGAGATAGGAGGGAAAAAAACCTTACCTGTGATGGCGATGTAGACAATGGCGCAGAGGATCCACCAGAGCCGGTGGCGGTGGCGGCCGGAGCAGGCATGGTCACGACGACCGATCGAGACGGCATGGCGACCACTCTAGGAGCAGCAAATCCCACCGGGAAAGAGGACGGTAAGCCAAGAAACCCTACCTGCACGAGGTTGAAGCCTGACGGGTAAGGCATCTTCGCCCGTGGCGGGGGGCTGAATCTTGGCGGTGGATCCATCTCTCGGCTCAACCTCAAAGCCTCCTTGGTGATGGCTGCCGCCCTGATTACATCCGCGTTCCCCATCGACTCCATTGCATCAACTGATGCTGCCCTTGTCGAAGGCTCGCGAGCCGATGGGAAATCGGCGACATGCGACTCAAGAAGGGCATGAAGTCAGGGTCGACTGCTGCGGCCATGCTCCTCAATCCTCTCGCCTCATAGTCGATGACATGACGGATGTTAGATCGGGCACGACGAGGCTAAAGCTTGCGGCCAGGAACTATAGAAGGGGGCGGGGGAGGAGGCGAGGAGGCCATCGGGTTCTTTGATATGACGTAGAGAGAGAGAGAGAGACAGAGAGAGAGAGAGAGAGAGAGAGGGAGGGAGCATTGGATGGTGACAGCGGAGCGAGAGAGTGGGAAGAGAGAGTTATGAGAGACGTCTCCCGCACTTCTCGATGCGTGCAATAGTTAGGTGGTGATAACCTATTTTGCGCTCAGTCGGGACATGCTCCACGACAACGGCTGATTCGGACATTGACCCTGGACCTATCTCTGTACTGCTTTAAGAAGCGTGCTGGCGTAACGCGGAAGACCTGCAGACAACTAAACAAGCTGATTTCATCGGAAACGGACGTAGGTGCGGCAGGCTACCAAACGCATCCTGGATGGTCAGTGGTTTGAGCTCGACCAGTTGGCTTTGCTGCTAGTGATAGGAGCCCCCGGCTTCTCCACCAAGTCGAAGGGAGTAGGGACCATTGGATCCCATTCTTTCTTCCGCCCCAAGAAGCTGAGCCACCTGTTTCCTCCGCCGGTTTTGCTCTCCGCCTTCTCGATATAACCGCCCGCCTCCAGCCTGAGGAGCCCACCGCGCACACCCAAATCGACCAAAAAAAACACAGCCTCCATCTCGCGAAGACAGCCCCCGATTCGCCGCACGGAACGACCGATGGCGCCCAGGAAGTTCTTCGTCGGCGGCAACTGGAAATGCGTAAGCTCTCACCGCCCGTTGTTCCAGTTGTCGATTCGATTCCGAAGTTGGAAGCTGTGTAGCTTGGCTTTGATCTGACTGTAATGGCCGCGCTACGCGCAGAACGGGACCAGCGACGACGTGAAGAAGATCGTCACCGTGCTCAACGAGGCCGAGGTGCCCTCCGAGGACGCCGTCGGTAAGCGAACCCTCCGACCGTTGTTTTCCGTCTGGGATCGAGTCCATTGATTTGTCAGCGCTGATGGGGTCGGGTTTTGGGTGCAGAGGTGGTGGTGAGCCCGCCCTTCGTGTTCCTGCAGCAGGCGAAGGGGCTGCTGCGCCTCGACTTCGCCGTCGCCGCGCAGAACTGCTGGGTGCGCAAGGGCGGCGCATTCACCGGCGAGATCAGGTGACGCGGCCCTCTAAACTCGCTTCGCTTTCCCTTTGTTCCGATGCTTAGTGGAAAATTTGGGCAATGTGTGTACCCGCGGCGAAATCTGTGCGACCAAATTTGGCCCAAATTCCTGAAAATAAGAATTTCCCCATCTCTGGGTGCTAATTCTCTGACGCATGCCATGTTCTCATTGCAGTGCTGAGATGCTGGTGAACTTGCAGGTGCCTTGGGTCATTCTGGGGCATTCTGAGCGGAGAGCGCTGCTGAGTGAATCAAATGATGTGAGTGCTTTTTGAACTGTGCGTCGTTTGTTCAAACTAATATTACCTGGCTCAGCTGATGAGTTGTCTTCACTCTCCGCTTCCTTTGCTTACCAGTAGGTATCAGGGAATTCTGCATAGTAGCTAGTACAGGTGTGTAGAAAAGACAGGAACCTTTGCTGTCAGCTCAGTCCCCGAACCTTTGAAATAAATTTACTTTAAAAAAATCTGGGTATATGTTTGGAGAACTACTAGCCAATACTACTAGTGTCTACTAGGACCATAACTTGCTAGGTTGAAACCCTCTTTCTGCCATGGAAAAACTAGGCCAGGCCAGTTGGACTTAAATTTTATTTCATCTTGTGTGCAATGTTGTGAGGTTGCATACTTTTGTTCAGGATTGAATTGTCCATAACTTACTGTACTTTCAAACTCAATGTAGACTTGCAATATGAAACCACCAAAGTTTGTCAAAACCTCAAGTTTCTGAACCTTACTGCAGTTGAGTTTTTTCATCAAGATGTCTAAAACTCATGGTAGTTTTATTTATTTATTTCATGACAGTTTGTTGCCGACAAAGTTGCTTACGCACTCGCCCAAGGACTCAAGGTAATTGCTTGCATTGGTGAGACCTTTGAACAGAGGGAAGCAGGAACAACAATGAAAGTTGTTGCTTCTCAGACTAAAGCTATTGCAGGTAAGTTTTACTTGCTGTTAATCGAGGAGATTTTGATACATTGATAAATTATATCCCTAATTCATGGAAAATGCATTTTCTTTTTTGCTCTAGTATATATAAGTACAGGTACCGCCTTTTAGGGCCATAGCATATTAATGCCCAAGAGGCTCACCCATGCCTCTTGCATATGTTGTTCTGGTCATACAGTATATTGATAATAATTTGGACTCTCCTTAATTAAGATTTGTTTTGGAATCCTCTTAATTTCATCATTTATTTGTTAGTGGATGATGTAAAATTGGTTTAATTTAATAAAGGCTGCCTTAATATTTTAAAGAAACAAATTATTGTTCAGTCAATTCGTGCTAATGACATATAGGCTTCATTGTGACTAATACCGGTTTATTCTTTTTTTTCTTCAGAGTAAAATAGCCAAAATTCTTATATCCTTTTGACCTTTCCCTTGCAGATTAGTGTAGCATTTAAGGGAACAAAATATCCTCACGAAAATCTGAAAACTACTTATAGTTTGTGTGCAGTATCCATAAATGCTAATGACGCTGTAAATTAGCACTAGATTTATAGGAGCTGGGTCATACAAGCAACAACATACCGAACTACTTCTGAACTTGTTTTTATACCATAGAAATTACCTGAATCCATTTGTACCTTTGTGCCTTTGCATCTTATTACATGGATTGAAATGGAACCCTTCTCTTTTCGCCTGTTTCACTTTTGTTCTTTGTGTTATTTTTTCAGAAAAAATATCAGACTGGACAAATGTCGTGCTGGCATATGAACCTGTTTGGGCCATTGGAACTGGCAAGGTTGCATCCCCCGCTCAAGCACAGGAGGTAGACCTTCTTAAAGAACAGCAATAAGCACTTTTTTTTCACGTGTTGCTGATTCTGTAAGACATTTTGTTCACATGGTGGTGTTTACCTGTTTCAGTAAGATTTTTGAGCCTTCCTATATCTGATACTTCCTCTTGCATTGACAAATCACTCTCAATAATTTCTTATTCTTATAATTCTGATATCTTAAAATTTCATAGGTCCATGATGGTCTGAGAAAGTGGCTCCACGCCAATGTTAGTCCTGCAGTAGCTGAATCTACCAGGATTATCTATGGAGGTACTGCCTGCAATAGCTTTACATTTTATTGCCAAACTGACAGTTAATCATAACCTTGGATTGCATTGGGATGCTGATTTCTGTGTACTCCAATATTACATCTCACTTGGTACTGCTGTAAACTAGATCTAGCCCTTTACGCTCTACCTGAATGTCTTTCCAGGCTCTGTAAACGGGGCAAACTGCAAGGAACTTGCGGCTCAACCGGATCTTGATGGATTCCTTGTTGGTGGAGCTTCACTGAAGGTATTATAGAATTCGTATTCCTTGAAGATGTTTTATGAAAATAATACAAAGCAAGCAATACAGACGTTCGGCTCAACCTGATCCCATTCCCTATAAGTAACTAGACCTGACATGTTATATACAAATAAAGTCAATACAGACATTATATTATGCTCAATTGGCTAGGCTTTACAATATTTCTTGAGTCATGACCTTTATTTTTTGTTTCTGCAGCCTGAGTTTGTGGAGATCATCAAGTCTGCCACCGTGAAGTCTTCTTCTACCTAGTGTTCTGAGATGCAGTCAGTTGCTTGTAGGAGTGAATTCTGATTATCTTTTATAAGACTGCTTGACCAGCTTCTTCTAATTCAAGTGCACTGTTATGTCGTATTACCGAGCATGCTGTATGTTTCTGTTTGCCCAAAACTTCATCAACCTTAGATCATCTACCCAAACTTGGTTGTACATTGGTAAAATACCCAACAGGGACTCAAAATTAAAACACAATTATAGCAGGGATCCTAATTAGAGCTGGTCATCAAAGGATCGACGGATCAGCTTCATCACAGATTAGATCAGAAATCCTCATCCCCAGTTTCACACATGCACCGTAGCTGCTCCTAGCAGGAGGTCAATGAGCTACGTCGTTTGCCCTTCATCAGCGTATTGCGCTGGTGATCGCTGCCGTTACCACCGGCTTGCGCCGTTTCCGCCGATCGCCGGCCGCATGTACGTCTCGTGACTGATCTATCCATCTTACTTCCTCCGGCCAATATCTCCAAAAAAGTCTTGCATGTTGGCCCGTACTAACTTGATCAGTATTGCTCCAGTTTGAGGTAAGGTACGATCTACTATAATTCATATAAAACGGACGCCATAGAGTTGATTAATTTGCTGCACAACAACTGGAGATGAAAACTACTACTGTAGTGTTAATGGGTGTCCAGAACCGACTGCTGTCAGCGCGAGGGCGGTCAAGACAGAGCGTGCCCGCAGCAGACGACGGCTGATCATAGTGAAGGTTTCCGATCTAATCGGTGATGAAAATGACCCATCGATCCTGATCAGCTTTAATTAGGACCCTACTATATTTGCGTTTTAATTCCAGGTCCCTATTGGGTATTTTACCAATGTAAAACCAAGTTTGGGTAGATGATCCAAGGCTGATGAAATTTTGGGTAAATAACCAATTTTCAAATTAAAATTTTATTTAATTTATAAAAAAATGACAAGAAAGCGTGCAACACTAGATAAGAGTAGTATAAATGCGCAAGATTGGTAATAGTATAATATAACATGCATATGTAGCATCACCGATAGACTAACTAGGTTGTCTAGATATTGAGGTTGTGCCAAATTTATCGGATTATCCTATTTAAATATCTCGGATAATCCGCACAGAATGTCGGATTATCCTTATCCGTAGGATATCATCAAAACCATATCCGCTACCATATCCGTCGGATATCCGCTTGACAAATATCCACATCCACATCCATATCCGCCGAATATCTAAAAATTCGTACCATATCCTCAAAAATGGATGCGGATGCGGATTCGGAGCGGAAATTATCCGTACCAATTACATCCCTACTTGCGGACCTACTCGGGTGACCAGTGGGTGGCACAAAGGCGTCGTGTTCGCCATGTTTCTTCTCACCTCGTCCTTGTGGACCTAGGTGGTGATCCTCAGACCGACGATGGTCCGACAGGCTCGGGTGCGCACGGTGGTGACAATGCTGCTGCTTGGCGGCAGGGATCGAGTGGCGGATCCCCCGGTGGTCTAAGGTGTGCGGCTAGTGTTGGGGTTGGCGTGGACAGAGGCACCCTTGCTACAGTGCCGCGATAGAGCTTCACGAGGCCATTCTCGGCCGGGCTAGGAGGGCCTGGTTTGTCCCTGCGGATACATCCGGTCGGCTACCGCCTTCCGGTGGTGGAGGTAGTTCCCTCCCACGTGCTGTTGTTTCGCCAACCTTTGCCAAAGTTTTCTCTTTTCGGTCATACCAGCCCCACAACGTGGGTCACGATGAGACGACGATGGCAACTACAAGACTGTGGTGGCGTGTGCTGGTGGGCGGCGAGATTGATGGAGCAATATGAAGCGTCCAAGAGTGTGGTTTTTTATGGACCGGGAGGAATCCTTGTCGTTTAGGCACCGACGCAGTGTCCCTGCGGGTGTCACCAGCCTTCCTAAAGGTCGTCGGGTGTATCTCTTTTCCACCTCTTGTTGCGTATCGGGGGAAACCCTAGGACTCGTCCGAGCACAGCGTTGTCATCGTCGCTCCTCTTCTTGGAGGTGCTGCTTGATACGCGTCGCTTTAGAGTGCTAGGCGCGTGGTGGTACTTATCCGGAGGACGAAACGGTTGCGAGTTCTCACTGTTTTCATCGAACCACCGATGTCGGCTTTATTTTCTCTTCTTTTTTCTGTTTGTTTTCTTTGTTTTATGGGCGTTGTGCTGTCTAGCCATCAGCGGTCTCAATCGTGGCTGATATATTAATATAGCTAGGCGAAAGCCTGTTTCGAGAAATATAGAAGTGTTTGTCCGGTGCATCTATCCTACTGAACATAATTAACAACCATGTCACAGATAAAGTAACAAGTTGAGCTCTTTTATTATCTCTGATATATACATTGATGTTTGCTTTGCAAATCACTGTCAATATTTCTATATTTGATCTTAGAAGTATACTTTTTTTCCATGACTAAACATCCTTCTCCATTTCTCGACCCAGTCCAGTTACATTACTTTTTGTGGTGCGGATACTGTAGCAACTTCAAAATCCATAAGGACTACCACCAATCGGACCCCTTCGCGTCTCGTTTTGCCCCCCCCCCCCCCCCCCCCGTGAGGGCGAAGAAGACGCTAACCCTAGCGCCCGCCTCCTAATCCCTTCTCCTCCTATCCTCCCCTACCGCCAACGATGAGCACCGCCCGACAAAGGCCGTGCGGTCCGGTGGCGGCGGGTCTTCCTCTACCCGACACTGGAGGGCCTCGAGGGCGGGCTCTGCTGGCGGCGGTGCGACATGGCAGTGGTGGCGAGCTCGTCCGGTGGCAACACAGCGATCGCGAGGATCTGTGGCGGCGTGGTCGCGGGGCGGCCTTGGCCGGTTGTGCTGCTTCGGGCGAGGGCACTCCGGCCTTCACCGGCGACCTGCCCGGGACGGGGCTGCGGCAACGACGCGTCCGAGGCTCTCCGGCAGCGGGACATGGCGACTTGTCCTGCACGGCTTCAACGGGGTAGGGAGGCGCGGGTCACAGGTCAACATCGGCGAGGCTGCCTGGCTGCAGTAGTGGAGCCGACGGGCCCGATCTAGGCATGGCCGGTGGGCAGGGCTGATCTAGGCCTGGTTGGCACTGCTGCTGTGGCTCCGGACGACAATCACCATGGTTATGGCGATGGAGGGTGGTTCCCCTCCCCTAGGCGGTCAGGTGGCCCGACACCTGCTGACCCGGTGCCGCCATACCGCGCCCTACCCAGCGGCTTTGTGGTGCGACGCTTGTTGGAGCCTTGACGTGAGTTCGTGGATGCCGGGGCGACGGCCCCGGAAGGTGGACTACACGGGTGTCTCGATGGCGGGCCGGTGTTGCAGTGGTGGTGGCCCTTCTCTTTTGTCCATGCGGGTGGCAAGGAGCGGGCTTCGGGGCTCCTGGTGGTGGCAGCACCCAGATCGCGTTTGGAAGCTCGACTCGAAGCATGGTGGTGGTCCGAGGTACCAATTGTGGCAAGAGTTTTTCTGGGTGAAAGCCCAGTGCTTCGGCGCCGATAACGGCGACGCCCGCGGGTGTCATGACCCTCTTGGGGGCGTTGTTGTGGCTACTCTCACCCCAGTAGGGTTCCGGGTGAAAACCCTAGACCCATGTGGTCTCAGCGGCGGCGACGCTTGGGGCGTCGTTACCTTCTTGGAGGCGTTGTCGTGGAGCTCCGATCTCCTTAGCCTCGTCGCCTTCGGTGGCAAGCTAGTTGCTTCCTAGACTTTAGTGTTTATCTTTGATCTGCTTGTAAGAGTAACTCCTCATCACTTTGTATCGGTTTGGCTTTATTTATAAAACAAGGTGAAAGCCTAGTCCAAGGACTTTTTTGGTGCGAATCCATCCGTGACCGTATCCGAGCACACGGTTCTTCTTCTTCTAACATCTGGGATTTCAGTTTTCATGGACTGAAGGACGTCGGGTTGCCAACCATGCATGCACGCGTAGCAGCACTCAGTTTCTCGCAGGCGAACGAGAGAGGAGGTATCTGGAGCCACTCGTTTTTTCGATCATGTACGGAAGAGGTTGAATAAGGTTTTTGGGAAGCGTCTTCGTGCGACTACTCAAGTTTATCATCACGGCGTGTCCTCATGGTCGTCAAGCAGGACCGTGTACGCGTCGTCTTCTATGCCGTCTTCTTCGACTGGTCTATGTAAGCTCTGCACCAACGAATTTTCCATCTACAAAAGATCAATACGTGTGTTGTGTTCTGATCTATTCTTTTACTATGGCTGTATTCATGATTTTTATTCGAAAATTAATTGCGAAAATTCTGCCTAATAATTCAACAAGAATGCGCACCCGACTCTCCTTTTTTACTCGCGGGTGACCATCCACACCGGCGACGTGAGGAACTTAGCCTCCGTGAGGCTAGGCACGCCGGGGAAGATCATCGTCTATCGCCGGTCGAATGTCCACGTGTCGTAGTTGTATGCGCGCGGCGAGATCTGTCGTCTCGAACATTCCCATCCACCAGCGCACACCATCAATGGTGATCTCCTCCATGTAGCGACCTAACTTCCGCAGCTGCACGCCGAGGAAGCCGGTCAATGATCTAGGACGACTACGTGGTGGCATGTTAAAGTGGCGCGGGCATGATTCAACGGCGATTCGTGCGAAAACAGCGGGGAACGACTGTGCCGGGCTCGACGGTGGTGGATCCAGTGGTTTTGACATGGGGCGGTGTAACATCCCAGTTTTAGTTAATACTAATTAGGGTTTGATTTGTGCATAGCATGATCATCATCTAGTTTTCATAAATAAAAATGCTTGCAAGAAAGGGAAAGCAAAACCCTAAACCCTAGTTCCCCCCTCTTTGAAAACCTCTAAAATAGTTTTGATATTTTGAAAATGTACAAAAATGTATGGAGCCCAAATGTCCTAAAAGGACCCCACAACATTTCAATAGTTTTATAAGCCTTCTGGTATTTTTGAAATCTACAAAAACATAACTGAAGTTGAATTTATAAAATGGAAAAGGAGAAAAACCATTTTATAAAAGAAAAGATTTCATAAAAAGAAAAGGAGAAGAACCCTCTCTGCTCTTTGGGCCATTTCTTGGCCCATCTCTTTCCCTCCCCTGCTTCTTTGCATACCCCTTCGGTGGAAACAGGAAGCCAGCCAGCAGCCCAGCAGCGGCCCGGCCCTGCCGACATACCCCTTTGCCTCTTTTCCTTTTCTTCTTCCTCCGCCAGAAGGACGTCGATCGAAGCATCTCTTGCACACTCTGATGCCCACCATCGCACCTGGAGCCGAGGATAAGAACGACCGCGACGTCCTCTCTCTACCCATCCCCATTTCCCTCTCTCTCTCACACACACTCTATGCCGCTCATGCGTAGAGGCTCTCGAACCCTAGCCGTACAGCCGCCATGTCGCCTCGCCGCCCCACGCCTCCCCTCGCTGTTCTAATCTCTTCCCTTGAACCGACGTGCTCGCATGGGTCTTCTCGTCGAAGAACGCAAGCTAGAGAGCCCCTAGTTGCCCTAATCGGAACCTTCATCCCCGATGCCGGCCAGCGCTACCGCCATCGGTTACGGCCTCCCTTCGCCTCGCGAAGCTCTCCTTCACGCTTCTGGTGAGTTACCTATGCTCTAGCACCCTTTCCCCGTGTCGATTGCATCGTGTATTGCCGCCGCGCCGCCGCTGCTGCTCGCCGTGCTCGCCACTCTAGTGACCAAAAGCAAGCCACGCTGCTAGCTTTAGGTTCACCTCATTCGCGCGCGTCTAACGCACCTAGCCACGCTTGTTGGGGTGCTCTTGATCGCCATCAATGGCCATCATCTGACGTGTCCTCCGGTGTGCAGACATGTCGTCGATGTGGCGCCCATGTGGCTGTTATGTGGGTGCCGATCAAGGCCAGCCAGCGTGACATCTATCGTGGCCTCGGCCCCCAGCCTTCAGTCATTGTGGCTAGACCAGCCATGGTACAAAAAAAATTAGTGCTAATGCCGACGCCAATCTGACGCATCAAATTTTTTAGTTAGTTTAATATTTTTTATATAATATTGTAAAATTCATAACTAGTTCATATTAAGTCAGAAAAATGTGTATAGTATATCAAAATGTTCAGAAAAATGAGATACATCCTTTAGTATAAAAATCATGCATTGTTAAGCAACTTTAATGACAAGGTTAATTAGAAGAACCAAATGAACCCCGCAGGTGATTCCGAGGTTTCCCTATTTTAGGGTTTAGACCCCTTAGACCCTGTTTAAAACGGTAAGCATACCTTAGGGTTTCATCTCAGTACTATGTTACTTGTCATATCATCATTGTTGCTTGAGCACGACATCAATGCCATGTGTTGATTGTTTTCCTTTCTTTCTGGTGTTTTTCTTCCACCCAGTAGAATACGATACCGAGATCGAGATCGAAGGTAGAGGTCAACACCATCGAAGTCTGAAGATAAATACTTGACCAACTATAAATAAGTCAAGTAGAAGGCTACCGAAGATTTTCTTATTGGTTATCAATGGTCAAAGGCAAGCATAGCCCCACCATTATATAATCCCATGCTTTCAAAGTATTTCAATTTTTGCCATGTTACATTCGATTCCACTATGGTCTTTTATGGATAGATAGAGTATCCTATATGTTGCATTACTCCATTTGAACTTATATTATCTGATCCAATGCTCCTAGCATAACTAGGATTGGCTTGTGTGCACTGCTAGAGCTAATATCTGCGTCCTGCTTAGCCATGCTTAGCTATTGAGTCTGGTTAATGCAGAAGATGTATTCGATGCAAAGAATCTAGTATGGCAGGAGAACGAGGTATGAAGGTGATATGGGGTTAAACATGTTAAGGCTTGTATGGGAGGCCACGGTGGGATGTGGTTTGTGTAGTCCCATGCTCGCCACCACTAGGACCCGAGTTCTTGCCTTGGGAACCAAGACGAGCGTACAACCACATGGGGACTGGACAACCCCTCGATGAACTAACTTGCCTAGTAGATTCCATGAGTCACATAGTTCGGGCGCTCCATTCGACATATGCATTTTGGTTGTTCTCGAAGGCGGTGAAGAGGTGCATCATAATAGGTAGGTAAGCGTGGCCGAGTTGCTTGGGGTCTATAGAGCCCATAGTGAACCAACCACGTCTCACATATCTAGGGACCAGCTTCAGGATTTGAAACATTACGGTGGAATCCTCCTTAGGGCATGACTCATAGTCTAGGCGAAAGCAAGGTAAAGGTCGTGGTTAACCATCCTCTGCTAGCCTTCCAAGGAAGAGGGCTAATCTATAGTGGCATTAAGAGTCGGTTGGTACGTGTGGGTAAAGTTGTACACCCCTGCATGGTTAAACCTTTTCAAAAAGCCGTGTTCAGGGATATGAATGCTTGGTGACCAAATTCTAAGATCATAGAGAATATTAACCTATCGTAAAACTTGGCAAGTCAATGTGTGCTTAAGGATGCTTCCTCAGGGTATGAGGGGGTAATCCTAGTTGAGAGGTGATGATGATGATTTGGTCGATATCAAAAGATGATGATCACTATGTTGGAGATGCCGCTCTCTTATCCCCTTTTAAAATGTTCTAACTAGACAAGCTTCTTCTCCCTCTTGTTTTATAAACAAAGATGGTTTTATGCAAAATAACACCACCAGCCATAAGTCTTGCGGAGTACACCATGTACTCACCCTTGCTTTGTTGATACTTTTGTAGAAGAGTAAATGTTCCCTGAAGATGATTCTTATGCCATCGACACCGATGAGTAGCTTGGGGTTCCCGGCTGGCAGCCTGGAATCTATGGGATGGACATCATCGTTATGCTTCAGGCCTCTTAGGCCATTTGTTAAGTTTGTTCTACTTAATAGCATAATTTGCCATCCGTTTTTGATGTTTGTGGTTAATGACCTCTGCTTGTAGTATTTTGGTTCCCTGCTCAGTTATGAGCTTGTTGTAATAATTTTTGTGTCATAGGGTCACTGTTGTGTTACTGATTCTCTCACTGGATATCCTCAAGCTCTAGGTTAGGCTTATGTTAGACTGAGGTATGGGATTTGTCTATCCCTGACCCAGAGGGTGTCACAAGCTTTGGTATCAGAGCAGTACTGACCGTAGGAAAACCTTGCTATTGGTTGATGTTGAGTCTAGTGTTTGTGAAAACTATTTAAAAGATGAAAAGTATTTGCGAAAACTCTAGTATGCTTCTTTTACTCCTTATCGGGTATCGCTCTAACTCTGAGTCATCTTATCTTGTGTTGATTTTGGAAAAGTTTTGATATCTCTTCTAGACTTTCAAATCTTAGGTGCCTTTTGGGCATGTTGTTTCTCAACCAGTTGACCTAGTTGTTGAGTTCTATAGAGTTATGTGTGTTGTGTGTTCCTTTTGTCCTTTTCTCTGCTTCAGCTGAGAGATTCCTTTCCATCATGATCTCTCTACCTTATGGGCCCGTAATATTATATTGTAGGTTCCACAATGTTCTATTCTAGGCTTCGAGGTTTCCTTTTCCCTCGTATGCCTCCTTTCTATTTGTTTGGGTACTTCAAAAGTCGTTTCTTCTCTTGGAAGCTACCTCGTGATTACTAACTTGTAATGCACGTTGTGTCACTCAAGTAGTTGTTACTTCTTTCTCGGGTTTTAACCCTTGGACTTGAACCGAAGGTCCTAGATTGTGCTGGATTCTAGTGTTGTGAATCATGTGCATGAAGTTGGACTTTAACCCAAGATCCATTCCATTGACCCATGTTGTTAATGTTTAAGCATTACCTTTTGGCATATGTTGATAATGGAACCAAATAGATCATGACAAGAGTACTCCTCATGAATCTCGCATCTATACACGTGACTCTGCCACACCATCCCTTCTCTGCACTAGTTTTTGGAAGATTGATAATCTATGCATCTACATCTCGAGATTCTATCCTGAGCATGTTCTTTCTCCCTTTGTTGTTTTCTGACCTTTGTCTACCAGTTGGTAGCCAAGTAGTAAATGTGCATTAGTTTCTTCTAATGCAAGATACTCTTGTGTTCCGTCAAGACAAACCATTTCGGGATGTCAGGAGAAACAAACTCTAGTACCTCGTCGTTTCTAGGACCAGGTCAAAGTGTTGTAATCCGTAGATCAAGAGGCATTAATTAGCTTCTTTTTGTTCTACCTTAGAGTGTCACACTCTTTTATATTAAGAAGTCATTATGAGCTTCATGATCCTCTTAATGATGTGATGCTCCTACATATTCGTACCCACCCTTTCTCCGAGCTTTCGCGCTAAGGAATGTTGCGTGTGCGTAACGATGTGGCCATCTAAGATTCGTAGCAATTGTTATTGCTTTGAACTCTAAGGACATTGGTGTCATTCTTAGCATGGTTGGTTGTCCAGTCATTAAGCGAAGTTTGATTGTGCTACCAAGTCCATTATTCTGGTGCACCCTCTTCGGTCAAAGTGTCACACTTGTGCCAAATCTCTGAGATTATGTCTTCTTGCATTGCAAAGAAAGTTCCCTCTAGAACTAAGTGACATGTCGATAGTTCGTGATATTCTAGATGTCTTCTAGAAGTATCGCAATGTTGCCACATGACTGTGTTGTCAAGTTCTTGATAAAGCTAGTTCTTTGAACTACACTTTTCTCCAAGGATCCATACTGGATACCCTTGAACAAGTTGTTGAGCTTAAAAAAGAACTTGGGGAGTTGTAAGACAAATGTTCTATGCGACTTATTTCATTCTTAAGGGATGTCTTGTTTCGTTCGTGTTGAAGCAAGATAGTATATCCTTTGTGGTTATGTTATCTCCCCCACCTTTTATTTGATTTGGGCTATCATCGAATCAAACTCAGTTCCAAGGACTATCTTGATGATGTTGCTACTCGTGATGTTTCACTTGAGTACATCTTCATGTACTTTTGCCATGTTCACGTAACATATGAGTTCATCCAATTTGAGTATCTCTATAAGTTTGTTGTTGAGCCCATCGATGACATCCTTATATCCTCCATGCTAGACTGGATTCGTTTGGAACAGTTGGCATTAATGTTGGAAACTTTTGAGAACCTTATTTGGCTAGTCTCAAAGAATGTGTTCTGGATGTTAGAAGTAACCTTCTCTAATTCATGTGCAAGTGTTGAAAGACATCGCCGTGGATTTGAGTAGGGTTATCTTTGTTCCCTTAAGGACACATGTGTGTTTTGTTGCAAGTACTTCATGTAAGTGCAGTTATCCTCTGACACGTTGCTAATACCTGGGTCTAGCAATGCATCTCAGTCTTTTGGAGCTTGGCACTATAATCCATTTTTTCAGACTCTAGTGACTTTACCTCTGTGTAAATGTTGCACACTTTCTATTTAGACACGCTGAGTCGTAAGTATCATCCCACCTAACCAAATATGAATCTCAAGCAGATACGATGGTTGGTGTTCTTCAAGGTATTAACATAAGTCTCTTTCTTAATTCGGAAAGATTGATGTAATGGTTGACACAATTAGTTGAACGACCTATTGTCATATTCTCTTGAATCAGCAATAATAACCACTCCTCATGAGACTCCTTCTATGATTTATTATAGGAGTTGCGCTTATGGTTTCCTCTGTATCCGAAGTTCGACCTTTACTTGATGTCTGCTTTCTTGAACAATAAGGACATCATTTAAAGTAGAGTTGCTAAATGTTTCTCGGTCGATCCCCCAGACCCTTCTATGTTGGCAAGCATTTTGTTATGCCAAGTATTCAGAGTCTAAGAATGAAGTTTCTTTTTCCCGTGTCATCAAGATTCTTGTTACTTACTTATCCTTGTGGTGTAAAGTGATATCATGATCTTTGGCAAAGATTCTGATAGTCCAGGATGAATAAAGAGTTTCCTTTCGTTCTCTGCATCCATGTTCAAAGAGCGACTATGGATTTGGTAATCAAAAGTTTCTCCCGTTACATGTTTCTTGTGACTCTTATGAGTCCTCTCCACAAAACAACCTTTCTGTCTTGGCCTTCTATTGAACGAAAGAGTGACCCTTCTATGTCAAAAGTAGTTCAATAGCTTAGTTTTGTTAATCCATATCTTTGCAACCTAAAATCTCTACTTACATCGTCTAGTAGAGGTTCATCTTTCGAATTCTATGGTCATGTTCATTCTGTTGGAAATCTTGTTCCCTCAGAAGTTTAATCTCTTCTGCAAATTCCATGGTCTCAATCCTTATGAAGACCACCTATCTAATACCTTGAAACCTTATCCTCTTGTTTCCTCCATTACCTTGACCTGTTTCATGTTCGTCACCTCGGAGTTGTTTTTGAACACTCCTTCGTGAGTTGTGAAGGAGTTATGCCCTAGAGGAAAATAAAATAAAGTGTATTATTTGATATATATCTTCTATATGTTCATAATACGTTTCATGCTATGCTATAACTATGTTAATGCGAAACGTTAATACACGTGTGGTATGTAAACAAACCGTGTCTCTAGTTACCGATAGCAAACTAGTTCATTGGTCATGAGGATGGTCTGGGTTTCAAGATCATGGGCATTTATGCCAATTGACAATGAGGTCATGTTATTAGTTGAATAACATGATAGACAAACATCCGACCGTTATATCTTGAATGAGATCTAGTTACAAAGTTCACCATTGATGATAAAACACAGAGAACCTCGCAACCCGATCCTTTGACAGTGAGGTAATGCAAATCACCATTCCGGAAGAAGCTTAGAAGGTTATCAAGAATCATCTCGTAACAGGGTGATCAAAAAGGTGCCACTCAGGTTTTCCGAAGGGATGCGTAGAGGAGTACATATCAAGACCATGATTTGTCTAATCCATGTAACGGATAGATACATGTGGCCATCTCGGTGACGTTGCATTAATGAAGCTTGCAAGCGTGTGACTTGTGTTATATGTTGATCCAAATTCTACAAAGTAAAGGCCAATTTCTGATGGAGCGGAGCAAGGCCCGTCGCCGGAGGCTTGGACAACCCCCCGTGGTATGGATCATTGATGACCTAGGTTTCCACCGTTATATAAACCTCTTGTAAGCCACCGGCTGGGATAAGTTGCATCTGTGAAATCCCCGACGTTGTATAAACACTCCCCGTTATAGTGAAGTTTCGCTGGCTGGTGCCTGTGGTTTTTCCCTTCTCTTTGTTGGAGAGGGTTTTCCACGTTAAATCTGTGCCCCCCTTGCTGCGATTTTATTTTTGTTCTTCGTTATTTACTTGTCGCAAAGCTAACAACTTGGTCACAGAATGCAACGACATGAGAACGAGTAAACAAATTCATTGGTAACGAGACCGAACTAAGGTATGGGGATACCAAAGATCAAGTCTCGAATGAATTAGGTATCATATGACAAAGGGAACGGGAAACGACTATCTCACGGTTCGAGCGATTATATTCGTGAAACGCACGGGGGTCACATGGCCATCCAGGTCCCTCTATTGATCATTGATGTGAGAGTAGTCTCGATCATGTCCGGAGTGTTTCCAAACCGAAGGATGTCACGCTTAAGGGTAGGGGCGCTTAGGGTAGATGAGGTATCGTAGGAGAAATAGAGAAAGAGAAACCAGAATAGTTCTGGGTAACATCCGATGGAGATCGGAAGGGGTACCGAAGGTGTTCCGGAGTAAAGGAATAATAAAATATGTGTATTTGAATGTTAATTGGAGAATTAATATTAAATATATATTTTTTATTTTATTATTAAAGGCATCATAATGCTAATGGGCCTCACCCGAAGGGAGGCCCAATAGGGCATGGCGCCTAGGAAGAGGGGGCCAGCGGGCCTAGGCTTGGTGGGCCACCCCAATGGGGGCCACCTAGGGCCGGCGGCTGCCCCTAGGTGTCTGGTGGGTGTGGGGTTAGTACCACGCCGCCTGGCCCTAGGATGGTACGCCCCCTCCCACTATATATAGGGGTCTCCCTCCCCCTTTGGAATCACCCCATTCCCTCTCATTCTCTCTCTCTCTCTCATCCATTGAGGGCTTCTCCGTAATATTGGGGAGGACCTCGTGGGTGAGTTCTCCACCTTCACACCACTTGTGTGATCTGCGATCCGGCATCTACTTCTTTCGCTGCTTGGCTGGATCGGAGTCCGGTTGACGTCTCCTACACCGAACGTGTGACGAACTTCGGAGGCACCACACTTGGGGTGCTGCTTGTCTTCATCAATATACGCCTTCCTACGTAAGGCATGCCTCGGTCTTCAAAGGTATGAATACTGTATCCCTTCTCCGTTACTTATGTCTACATAGTATAGATCCTGGTATTAGTGTTCGAGTAGATAGAATTTTTTGTTTTCTGCTATGGAACCCATCAGTGGTATTAGAGCGGGTCTATGGGTAGACATGTTGTACGGATAGAACACATAGCGATATATGGACATTGATTTTCTAGTTGCTGCCCTCTTTAATGTTGTTGTTCATATCGCGACACTGTTTGATGAAGCGGCCCCCAACCGACCTCACGTGGTGATTCACGAGACTGGTCCACGAATCAAAGTGGCTTAGGGGGGTGTCTGTCTCTCTACAGTAGTTGATATGGCATTGACATTAGAGGGCCCTGAAAAGGGAAGAAGAATGGCAATCATTGAATCCATGTTGTGGCTTCACGTTCATAGGTGGGAAGGGGTTCTACTGCACAAGCCCTAAAGCCGCGTAAAACTTGCAATAGATAATATAGAAGCGTCTATTTTTATTATTGCATAGGGGCAAGTATTATAACGTGGCAATGACAAGCTTATGAAACTTTCATTGAAGCTATTGATGATGATCAAGATGCTATAACCACATCATAACACTTTACTTTTGAAGTGTTACTTATTATGCTAGTATTTTTATATTCGACGGTAGCATAATAAGATAATCCCTCACAGTATTCCAGTTATCGTATTCCCCTTGTGTGTGAACCACCAAGAAAGTTCTTCGTTATGAGGCCGGCTGTGATGATCGGGGGTCAGACATATCTACGTTCGCATATAGTGGGTGCAAGCCATGTTGCACTGCGAATACACACGAGTTAGAACTGGCGAGCCTAGCATGTACAGACATGGCCTCGGAATACAAGAGACCAAAAGGTCGAGCATGAATCACATAGTTGATGTAATCGACATTAGGGAATGTCCATCTTTGATATTGCACTTATGGCCGTGAAGATCGGTGGAGGTGCAGGGGATAGGGATCATGTGATCACTAAACGAGTAGAGGGATGTTCGTTTGAGTGGGAGTTCTTTTGTTTTAAGTTCGAATACATGATTAAAACTTGAACTCATTATTATGAACATGGTCTAAACACTGCAAATCCATTGTAGATGTCTTGCCCACCCACCTTCAACCTTAGCACTTTCCTCGAGAAGGACAAGCTAAAAACTGATGGAACCAACTTCACCGCATGGTTCTGCAATCTTAGGATCCTCCTAGTCCCCTACAAGTTGACTTATGTCATTGAGGCTGAGCTTCCGGCTAAGCCTGCAGATTCCACCTCGCAAGACGAAAAGAATGTCTGGCAGTCCAAGGCGGACGATTTCTCCCTCATCCAGAGTGGAATGCTCTATGCCATGGAGCCAGAGCTTCAAAAGCATTTTGAGAAGATGAATTCTTTTGAGATCATTGAGGATCTCAAGGCCGTCTTTGCTCCACAGGCCCGTGCAGAGAGGTATGATGCTTCCGAGCTCTTCTTCTCTGCTAAAATGGAAGAGCACATTAGTATTAGTGAGCATGTGGTTAAAATGTCTGGCTATGTTAAGCGTTTGAACGCCCTGGATTGCAAAATCCCGGAGGAGCTCGCAATTGATAGGGTGCTGCACTCGCTGCCCCTAGCTATAAGAGCTTTGTGATGAACTACAACGTGCAAGGGATGACTAAGACCCTTGCTGAGGTGTTCGCCATGCTCAAAACTGCTGAGGTTGAAATCAAGAAGGAGAACACGATGTTGATGGTCAATAAGACCACCAATTTTAAGAAGCCAGGGCAAAAGGGAAAGGGCAAGGGAAAGAAGTCCAAGAGGGAAGGCAAGATCGTTGCCAGTACCCCAAAGACTGCCAAACCTGGCCCTAAGCCCAGCACAACGTGCTACTACTGCAAAGGGGATGGGCACTAGAAATGCAACTGCCCCAAGTACCTTGAAGACAAGCGAGCTAGCAAGATAGCCGCCAAGGACAAAGGTATATATGATATACATGTTATTGATGTATTCCTTACAAGCGCCAGGAGTAACACCTCGGTATTTGATACCGGATCTGTTGCTCACATTTGTAACTCTTAGCAGGATCTACAGAGTAGGAGGCACCTGAGGAAGGACGAGGTGACTATGCACGTCGGCAATGGTTCGAGAGTCGAAGTGATGGCCATCACCACCCTGCATCTCTTTCTACCGCCAGGATTACTATTGGTTTTGAATAAATGCTACTATGTACCCACATTGAGTATGAATATTGCGAGTGGGTCTTGCTTGCTGCAAGACCGTTATTCGTTTAAATCAGGAACAAATGGTTGTTCAATTTATATGAATGATGTTTTCTATGTTCATGCTCCTGTGTGTGATGGTTTATTCTTACTTGATCTTGATTGTAATACACACATCCATAGTGTTGATGCTAAACGTTGTAAGCATAGTGATGATAATTCCATGTTTATGTGGCATTGCCTTCTTGGTCACATTGGCATAAAACGCATGAAGAAGCTTCATTCAGAAGGGCTTCTTGGATCATTGGATTTCGAATCCCTTGATACATGTGAGCCGTCGCTCATGGGCAATATGACTAGGACACCATTCTCCGGGATAGTGGAGAGAGATGTAGACCTACTGGGAATCATACATACAGATGTATGTGGACCAATGAGCGTCTCAACGCACAATGGTTATCGTTACTTTGTTACCTTTACTGACGACTTAAGCAGATATGGATATATCTACTTAATGAAGCATAAATCTGAAACCTTTGAAAAGTTCAAGGAATTTCAGAAAGAAGTAGAGAATCAACTTAATAAGAGAATCAAGCATCTTCGATCAGATCGAGGAGGCGAGTATTTGAGTTATGAGTTTAACATGCACTTGAAGGACTGTGGGATAATCCCATAGCTTATGCCAGCCGGAACACCACAGCGTAATGGTGTGTCGGAACGTCATAACTGAACCCTATTAGATAGTATGCGGTCCATGATGTCTTTAACTAATTTGTCTGTGTCTATTTGGGGATACGTGTTAGAAACCACCGCTTTTATTTTGAACCGAGAACCATCCAAATCCACGGAGACAACCCCATATGAGATATGGTATGGGCAGAAGCCGAAGTTGTCATTTCTGAAAGTTTTGGGTTGTGAGGCGTACGTTAAGAAACTGCAGTCTGACAAACTCAAACCCAAATTGGAAAATTTTATCTTTATGGGATATCCAAGGGAAACCATTGGGTACACTTTCTACAATCAAGCCAAAGGCAAGACGCTTGTCGCAAAAACCGGCACCTTTCTCGAGAAAGAGTTTCTTGCAAAAGGAGTGAGTGGAAGGAAAATTGAGTTAGATGAAATTGTTGACCCTTCTCTCCAAATTCCGGGTAGCGCAATGGAAGCTGTTCCGAAACCGCTCTCCAACATGGAGGAAGAGCCCATTGATGATGATCAAAACAACGACGTCGAGACTCCTGAGGTTCGAAGGTCTACAAGAGTCCGTGCCACTCCTGATTGGTACAGTAGCCTTGTAATGTCTATCATCCTAGATGAACAGGAAGAACCTGCAAACTACAAAGAATCTATGGATAGTGCTGGCTCCGAGAAATAGCTGGAAGCCATGAAATCCAAAATAGGATCCATGCATGAGAACCAAGTTTGGACCTTGGTGGATCTTCCAGAAGGCCGCAAGGCCGTGGAAAATAAATGGATCTTTAAGAAAAAGACAGATGCGAATGGTAATGTGACCGTTCACAAAGCTCGACTTGTTGCAAAGGGTTTTTGACAAATTCAAGGATTTGATTACGACGAGACTTACTCTCCCATAGTGATGCTTAAGGCTGTCCAGATTTTAATAGCAATTGCTGCACACTTCGACTATGAAATTTGGCAGATGGATGTCAAGACCACATTCCTCAATGGTCACATTGATGAAGAGTTGTATATGATGCAACCGAAAGGTTTTGTTGATCCTAAGGATGCTGGAAAGGTATGCAAGCTCCAACGGTCCATTTATGGATTGAAGCAAGCATCTCGGAGATGGAACCAATGTTTTGATCAAGTGATTAAGAGTTTTGGATTTGTCCAAAATCAACAAGAGTTCTGTGTTTACAAGAAAGCGAGTGGGAGCTCAGTTGTTTTCTTAGTAGTATATGTGGATGACATATTACTCATGGGAAATGATGTGGATCTTATGAAAAGTGTGAAAGCATATTTGAGTAACCAATTTTCCATGAAGGATCTAGGTGAAGTAGTATACATATTAGGAATCAAGATCTATAGAGATAGATCAAGGCACCTAATTGCATTAAATCAGAGTACTTACATCAAAAAGATTTTGAAGAGGTTCAAAATGGAAAACACCAAAAGGGGTTTTACACCCATGATGAAGAATTGCAAAATGAGTATAGACTCAATGTCCTGTAACGGATGATGATAGAGAAAAGATGTCTTACATCCCCTATGCCTCAGCCATCGGATCTATCATGTATGCAATGTTAAGTACACGACCTGATGTGGCATTGGCTCTTAGTTTGATGAGCCTATACCAAAGTAATCTAGGACCGGATCACTAGACAGCTGTAAAGAATATCCTAAAGTATCTCAGAAGAACAAAGGATATGTTCCTAATCTATGGAGGAAGTGATGAAGCTCTAAACGTAATGGGTTACATGGATGCGAGCTGGAACTCAGATCATGATGACTCGAACTCTCAAACATGATTTGTGTTCCTAGTGAATGGCGGGGCGGTAAGCTGGAAAAGTAAGAAGCAGCCGATGGTGGCACAATCTTCGATGGAGTCTGAATACATTGTTGCGGTCGATGCACCAAACGAAGCTGTTTGGCTAAGGAATTTCTTCATCAAACTGGGAGTTTTTCCAAATGCGCAAGACCCTGTGACGATCTATTGTGATAACACGGGAGCTATTGCAAATGAAAGGGAACCAAGAACTCATTCCGCAGCCAAACACATCAAGCTTAGATTTCACGTCATCCGAGAGAACGTTGACAAAGGTGAAGTCAAGATTTGCAAAGTAGATACGGAACTGAATATGGCAGATCCTTTGACTAAAGCTCTCCATCAGGAAAAGCACGAACAACACACGTGTGGTATGTAACATCCGATGGGTTCATTGGTGTTAGGTTCCTGCCTATTGTAAACTAGTTTTGTTTATACTCTAGTGCAAGTGGGAGACTGAAGGAGTTATGCCCTAGAGGCAAATAATAAAGTGTATTATTTGATATATATCTCCTACATGTTCATAATACATTTCATGATGTGCTATAACTGTGTTAATGCGGAACGTTAATACACGTGTGGTATGTAAACAAACCGTGTCTCTAGTTACCTCTAGCGAACTAGTTCATTGGTCATGAGGATGGTCTGGGTTTCAAGATCATGGGCATTTATGCCAATTGACAATGAGGTCATGTTATTAGTTGAATAACATGATAGACAAACATCCGACCATTATATCTTGAATGAGATCTAGTTACAAAGTTCACCATTAATGATAAAACACAGAGAACCTCACAACCCGATCCTTTGACTGTGAGGTAATGCAAATCACCATTCCAGAAGAAGCTTAGATGGTTATCAAGAATCATCTCGTAACAGGCTGATCAAAAAGGTGCCACTCAGGTTTTCCGAATGGATGCGTAGAGGAGTACATATCAAGACCAGGATTTGTCTAATCCATGTAACAGATAGATACATGTGGCCATCTCAGTGACGTTGCATTAATGAAGCTTGCAAGCACGTGACTTGGTCATGGAATGCAATGACATGAGAACGAGTAAACAAATTCATTGGTAACGAGACCAAACTAAGGTATGGGGATACCAAAGATCAAGTCTCGAATGAATTAGGTATCATATGACAAAGGCAACAGGAAACGACTCTCTCACGGTTCGAGCGATTATATTCGTGAAACGCACGGGGGTCACATGGCCATCCAGGTCCCTCTGTTGATCATTGATGTGAGAGTAGTCTCGATCATGTCCGGAGTGTTTCCAAACCGAAGGATGTCACGCTTAAGGGTAGGGACGCTTAGGGTAGATGAGGTATCGTAGGAGAAATAGAGAAAGAGAAACCAGAATAGTTCTGGGTAACATCCGATGGAGATCGGAAGGTCCTAAGGTGTTAGGAGTAAAGGAATAATACAATATGTGTATTTGAATGTTAATTGGAGAATTAATATTAAATATATATTTCATTTTATTATTAAAGGCATCATAATGCTAATGGGCCTCACTCGAAGGGAGGCCCAATAGGGCATGGCGCCTAGGGAGAGGGGCCAGCCGGCCTAGGCTTGGTGGGCCGCCCCAATGGGGCCCACCTAGGGCCGGCGGCTTCCCCTAGGTGGCCGGCGGGTGTGGGGTTAGTCCCACACCGCCTGGCCCTAGGGTGGTACGCCCCCTCCCACTATATATAGGGGTCTCCCCTCCCCCTTTGGAATCACCCCATTCCCTCTCATTCTCTCTCTCATCCATTGAGGGATTCTCCATAATATTGGGGAGGACCTCGTGGGTGAGTTCTCCACCTTCACACCACCGTCGTGTGATCTGTGATCCGGCATCTACTTCTTCCGTAGCTTGGCTGGATCGGAGTCCGGTTGATGTCTCCTACACCAGACGTGTGACGAACTTCGGAGGCACCACACTTGGGGTGCTGCTCGTCTTCATCAATATACGCCTTCTTGCGTAAGGCGTGCCTCGGTATTCAAAGGTGTGAATACCGTATCCCTTCTCTGCTACTTATGTTTACATAGTATAGATCCTGGTATTAGTGTTTGAGTAGATAGATTTTTTTTGTTTTCTACTACGGAACCCGTCAAGTTGACCATGAGATACTCGGTGTGTTGTATAGTGTGTTTCCCTCTTATCCTTAGAGTGACCATGTTTCTTCTTGAAGGTAATATGCTCGTGAGGCAATAATAAAGTGGTTATTATATTATTCCATGTTTATAATAAATGTTTATTTCTCATGCTATAATTGTGTTAACCAGAAACGTTAATACATGTGTGTTTAATAAACAAAGAAAAGGTTCCTAGTAATGTCTCTCATTACACTATCTTGTTGATTAACAGATGATCAAGGTTTCATGATCATGAATATTGGATGTTATTAATGACAAGGTCATGTCACTAAAGAATGATGTGATGAACATACACCCACAGTAGGTATAGAAATACGATCATGTCATCAAAGTTTATATTGCTATATCAATCTCACACGAAGTAACACTAATCCTTAGACCATGAGATCACATCAATCACTAACACAAGAAGAGTGCTTTGATTCCATCAAACATCACACCATAACATGGTGATTATAAAGGTGTCATTGGGTACTTGGAAAGTGTTAGTTGAGGCTCATGGGTCAAGAGTGGGATTTGTCTATCCCGATGATAGAGAGATATACTCTGGGCCTCTCAGTGATACCACATTGACATTGCTTGTAAGCATGTGATTAGATCACGAGCATGTTATATCATGGAACGAGTAAAAGAGTACTTGTCAGTAACAAGATCGAACTAGGTATGGATGATACCAAATGATTGGATCTCGGAAAAGTAAAATATCACGATACAAAAGGAATTGGTTACTACGAAGAAGGTTCACGCCATGACTAGTTCATCGTTGAGTAAGTGGGAGTCGTTATGGATCTCCAGATCCTGCTGATGATTATTGATCGGAGAGAGTCTCGATCATGTCCACTTAGTTCACGAACCGTAGGGTGACACACTTAAGGATCATCGATGCATTTGAGTGGATACAGAACGTAGGAGAAAATACCGGACATCGCATAAACTGTTTTTGATAAAATGCCAGAATAGTTTCGATGTGAAATATTGCAAGGGAATAAATTGTTAATATGTTCATTAAATGAAGTGTTCATTACATTGAGTGGCATTAAACCAAGTGAATTAAAAGTTTTTTTAATGGAAATACCTTTGGTTTTTTAGTGGAAATTTAATGGTAGAAAATGGCTCTTGATTATTTGTTAGTGGAGACTCCACTAGTAATCAAGATGGGAGAGGTGGGGGCACCATGTGTGGCGCCAGCCACCCCCTTGGTGTGCCCCACTCTCCTATATAAGGAGGCGTACAGACCCTCTCCTCTCACTCCATTACATTCCCTCTCATATGCCCTTTGGTTGGCATCTTATCCCCCTTGCTAGCTGATCCACTATCACAAGTATGATACTTCGGCGAAGCGCTGCTCAAGACCTTCTCCACCACCACCACCATGTCGTAGTTCTACTAGAGTTCCTAAGTATCCACTGCGTCTACTGCCCAACTGGGGCAAGGGATGGAGGTCATCATCATGCTGGACGTGTGACCGATTACGAAGGCATTGCCCGATTGTGGAATGTATCGTATTCACGACCTTCAAAGGCAAACAAGTACATTCTACATCAACCACCTTTGTTTTCGGGAATGTTATCCCGCTTTCGGTCTTTGAGGGCGAGTCCTTCTAAAACCGTTACAAGTATCACCTAGATTTGATCTCGGTAGTTGCAACCATAGGATTTTTTTCTGTTTTCTATGCAACAAACCCATCTGTGGTATTACGCTATGACTATGCATTGATATTTTGTGTCGTGGAAATGGCCACGGTAGTCGCTGCAGTAGGCAGCGATTGATTGAATCGGGGGCGAGAGCTGGTGGCCATCTGCGGACTAGATGGGGGCGGATGCACATGGGTTTACCCAGGTTTGGCCCCCCAGAGGGTAAAGACCTACTCCTGCTAGATTAGATTACTAGAGAGCGAGTTACAGGGGTGGCGAGCTCGGCGTCTAAGCAGCGAGTCGCTTGAAGGGGTGTGTAATGGAACACAAGTCCTCAGGATACCCTAGGGAGGTTTATATATGAGGCACCTCGCTAGGGTTTACAAGTTACAACCGAACAAGATATGGATTCGGAGGCTTTGACCTAATCCGACTAGGCTTACAGTGCAACCACGGGCCTCCAGTCTCCAGTCGTCGGGCCTTTCCCTTAGTCGCATTCCAGTCGCCGTCCTGCAGGCCCACTCGTGAGACCTTTTGGCCCAATCAGAACGTCCTGCTAGGCATACCCCATTCGGTATATCCCCATTAGTAGTCCCCGAGGCCATCGTCGAATCAGACACAGGTGGTCATTTGGCGATCGGAGTAGGCGAGTCCAATTTGGACGCCCAGTCAAATCGGTGATGGACTCCACTGAAACCAAGGAAATTTTCCCCAGGCTCCCAGTCGCTTTTCTGGCGAATGTCACGGCTGCCAAGTCACTGCTTCAGCGAGTGGACAGGGCCAGTTGCCAGCGAGTGGAACGGAGGAGTTGGACCGTCAACTTGGTCAAACTATCTGTTGGATATTCCAACGGTAACTTCGGCGTAATTACAACAGGTAACGGCTATCCCGAATTTGGTGGGTAGCCCCCCTTATAAGGGGAGTGACGAATCAGCCTCGCAGATCCTTCCCTGCATTCTTCATTCTCGCGCATTCATTTTTCCTATCTTCCTTCGATTTGATCCTTTCACACCGAGCGACTCCACATCCTTCCCAATGGCACCTCCAAAAGGTTCATGGGGAAATCCAAGTGCACCACAGCCTAGCTCAAATCCTTCGAGGATGCCAGAGTTCTCCGCAAGGGGAACTGGTGGGTTCCCGCTCCCTCCGAGACCGAGCCGAAGCCGCGAGCCGGCAAGTTCATTTGCTTCCCCAGCCACCTAGAGAGGAGTTTGGGGTTTCCCATCTCACTCTTCTTCCGGCGCTTCTGTGCGTATTACGCAATCAAGCCGTCGAATCTCGGTCCGCACAACATCGAGCAGCTGGTGATCTTCGTCGCCTTCTGCAAATGCTACCTCGGCTGCAGGCTGTATTTCTCGCTGTGGCTGGAGCTCTTCCACGGCCGCATCGGACGTGAGGCATCCAGTGGCTTGATGCTGGCGGTCGGCGGCGTCACGTTCCAATTGAAGCCGAAGGCCAACTTTGTCAAGCTCCTACTACCGAAAAAGGCCGCGAGCGAGTGGAAGAAGAGATGGTTCTACGTGAAGGAATCCACTCCCTCCGGCGAAGTGGCACTTCCCGAGTTCGTCGCCGAAAGGAGTGAGCCTTGCCGGCTGGCACCGAAGAAACTCCCCAAAGACTAGAGGATGGCCGTCACCAAGATGATGGACCAGATCCAGAGGTTGAAGGACCAGGGGTTGTCTTTGATCAACCTCTACAACTGCTGGCTCGGGCGGCGTCTGGTTCTGCTAGCGGCTCGGCCGCATTGGATGTATGAGTATAGCGGGAAGAACGATCCCTCTTGAACCAGCAAAGAGTCATGGGAGAACGAAGATTACAAGGCCACCCTGAAGGACCAGGGGTTGTCTTTGATCAACCTCTACAACTGCTGGCTCGGGCGGCGTCTGGTTCCGCTAGCGGCTCGGCCGCATTGGATGTATGAGTATAGCGGGAAGAACGATCCCTCTTGAACCAGCAAAGAGTCGTGGGAGAACGAAGATTACAAGGCCACCCTGAAGAAGATCACCAATGCGGAATTCACAACTGCATCGGTCGGGCTCGCCCCGTATACTCCCGTGAAGAACGAAGCCCCCACAGTAAGTTTTTCCTTCCAGTCGCAATCTCTGCAATGTAACTCGTAGTCACGTCGTTCGATACTCATTGGTGGTTGTTCTCAGTTGTTCCAGGTGTTGGAGGGTTGGCTCCCTCTTCTTGACGAAGAGGTTCCCTGGGAGCTCGAAGAGGCCTCCAAGGGAGATTCCTCCAGAAGCGACGAGGAGGAGGAGGTTCCTCCCCCAGCGCCTACGGCTCGCAAGATTCGCATGCAGAAAGAGCACGAGTTCGAGGCGAGTCGCAGCCTCGATGAACATGAAGGGGGCGACGAGATCGTGCAAGAGCACACGTCTCGGCGCGCAGCCACGCCGGCAAAGCCTGCGTGCAAATCAAAGTCGCCAGCGAAGAAGCCAGCATCGCTGCCAAGGTCGGTGGTGGTGTTTGAGTCTGATGACGACTCTGATGACGATGATGCCCCCGATTCTTTGCACAAGATCCCGGAGGATGCAATTCCAATGAAGGGATTGGGGGACAAGGACACCAAGGTGGCGGTAGAAGTTCCTCTAGCGGTGATTGCGCCAACGGGCTTCGAGGGTGCCAAGCCAGGAGGCGGCTGAGGCTGTGGCGTCGAAATCGCCACAACCTTCAAGAGCGGCCGCGTCTTCGGAGCCGGACATTCCGGCGACCGTGGCTTCATCATCAAGGAAGCCCGTGGTGTCATGGGCTTCAGATGTCTTCGAGAGGGGTCTCACGTGCAAGCTGGGGCCGGAGTTAGACAAGCCCGCCCACATCAGCACCGGGATGTGCGTTCTCCCAGTCGCCAAGTAACTTTTGACTTCTCCATTCCAAGTTGTGTTCCGTTTTTATGCTGTCTCTGTATTGACTTTGGAGGTTTGGCAGGTCTGGGGCCAAGAAGTTTGGTCGCCCTTCAGTGGCGAAGATCCCGCCGGTCGCCACCACGGGACAGGGCGACCTCCCCAAGAAGAGGAAACCTGCTGAAGACGTGGCGACTGTGGAAGGCGCAAAGAGGCAGAAGGGCCGTGCCGACAATGTCGTGGCGATGGATAGCACCAAGGAGTGTGATCTCGCTGCGGTCGTTGAAGAGGTGGCGGTGGCGCGGTCGGAGCTAGTCACGGTCGCTCCTGCGGCGGAAGCGCCGGCTCCGGCAACCTATGCCCCGACTAGAGCGTCAGCAACGTTCCCACGCTTCATGGCGAGGGGGTTTCCAGGCATGGCAGACAACCAGTCTCCATAGAGCCCGGAGATCATTGATGAAGACGTCGTGTCTCGTCGTGGGCGCACCTCCTTCATGGTCTCGTCGACTGATGCCAGAGAGCTTCACAAGATGCTTGGCGCTACCATTCAGGTACATCCAGTCCCTGAGTGTCTAGCTGCTGAATTTCAGCGGCTAGGCACTGAGTTGTTTCTACTCTCCAGACCCCGAGTCCCAAGTCGCTGAATTTTAGCGGCTAGGGACTAAATTTCTTCTACTCTCCAGTCCCCGAGTTCCTAGTCGCTAAATTTCAGCGGTTGGGGACTGAATATTGTTTTTGGTAAGTACTAAGTTTTGTTACTCTTGCAGGGTTTGCAGAGGGAGTCGACAGATCAACAGGCCGCGAAGGAGCGTCTGGAGCAGGATCTGCGCATGGCGCAGGAAGCAAACCAGTGACTCCAGGAGGCTGTTGGTAAGTACTTGATTCGTTTTTCGACTGTGAACTTTTGGTGTGCTGGCGTGTTGACGATTTGTCCCTTTTCTTTTCAGATGGTCTTTCGGCTGCGATTTCCAAGGCTCGTGAAGGGTACGTCCCAGTCGTCGAGCTGGACGCGGCGAATGGGTGAATCGCCTCGCTAATCCAGGAGTTGGAGGAGGCGGAGGTGGCCTCAATTTCTTCTGAGGATCGAGCAAAGGCTGTAGTCGCTGTGACTGAAGAGGAGCGCAAGGCCGCGGACTCGATCATCCTGGGGATACAGAACGATCACGCCGCCCTAGAGAAGCACGTCACTAAGCACTGCCGCAAGCTTCTTGGTGAGTCTCTGTTCTTTGCTTAACATGTTTGGCGAGTCCCCGAGTGGGGAGGTCCGTAGTGTCACTGACGTCTGATGTTGCAGCTGTGATAGGGCAAAGCGACCCGGTGGTTCAGACCTTCAACACCTCGCAGTGAGTGACTGCCGTGGTGAACACGGCCATTGCCTCGGCATTGTGTGTCCAAGCGGTCCTTCAAGGGATGTCTCCCACCGAGGTTATTCCTGGGGGACTTACAGAAGTGTGGCGCTATCTGGAGGAGGTGCCCGGTGTCGTGGAGTGGATGGCGCGCTCAGCTTTCAGGCGCGGGGCCACCACGGAATTAAGCCTGGGTCTCGCCCACTTCCCTGACGATTTCGACCTCGACGATGTCACCAACGGCTATCCTTCGGCGACTGGTACGGTGGAGATGTCAGAGGTACTGAAGCTGACTGCCAAGGCCGCCCCTTTTGTTGATCGGGTGTTGGCAATGGGGGCCTTCTGCCATACCAGGAGACGGTATTGGCACCTGGCGACCCCGAGCCGGAGCATCGTGACATGAAGTCGGAGCAACCCTTCCAGTCGGCGTTGTCGAAGTCGCTGACGACCTACCCGATGAACCCATGGCAACCTTTCGTTCATGTCAAGGGTGGTGGGGATGCTTCTTCGTCAGGGCCTGCGAAATAGATAGTATCGTTGGGAAGTTTGTAACATATGCCAAGTGGTGACTTTTGTAATATAAACAATATTTTGAGTACGAGGAGTCAATCGACTCGCAATGCGACCGTGATTGTGTGGTGTGTTTATTTTTGCTTGAGCGAGTCCCCGAGCGCGTCCGCCCTTTAGTGGGGTATAACTCGATTGTATACATATGTGTTTTTCTTTTATGGTGCATTGTTTGTCCCTTGCGTCTCCTGAAGGGGCAAGTCCCCGAGCGCGAGTGGGTTTGTTTGTAGGCAAGTCCCCGAGCGTAGTGCTTAGCCATGTTGGGAGCGTGCCTGTTGTAAGTTGCTAATGCGTTGTTTGTAAGGCGTCTCCTCCCCTGGCTCGGAGAGCCAGTCGTTGGGTGAGTCCAATGCAGCTCTCTTACTTGGTGTGTTCCCGAGCCGCGTGAGGGTTCCATTTTTGCGGAGTCCCCGTGCGTGGTACTTAACCATTCGAGTCGCTTTGCGCGAGGATGGGAAGGACAGGTCGTTGTGAGAGGCGTAGACCGGTCGTCTTGGCCCGGTGGGCCAGTCGAGCTAGGCGACTCCGATGGTGGCTCTGGGTTGGCGTATTCGTGGATGTCCCAAGGCCCGAGTATTTTCGGTGCCCTTGGACCGCACTGCTTAGCCGTGCCAGTCGCTCGACCAAAGGTTGACTTCCGTGGGTAGCATATTGCTGATTGTACGAATGCGAGTGGCACACGGATATGGCGAGTAGACACAATTTTGTGAACCAAAAGAATTTCATTATATATGTCAGCTGAGTACATGTTTCGGTTCTATGTATAGAACTTTCAGAGGAGGTTTACATTCCATGGCCTCCCAACCTCGAGCTGGTCGTCGCCTCGTATGTCGATGAGGTAGTAGGCGTCATTGCCGAGGACTCGCCCTATGGCGAACGTCCCCTCCCATGGGGGGAGAGTTTGTGCATTCCCTTCTTGTCTTGAGCTAGTCGTTGGACCAGGTCTCCCTCCTGGAAGGTGCGAGTCCGGACTTGGCGGATATGGTAGCGGCGGAGTCCCTGCTGGTAGATGGCTATGCAGGAGCGAGCCAGGTCGCGTGCCTCGTCGATTTGGTCGATGCTGTTTGGGCGGGCGGTCTCGTTTGTCGCCTCGACGTAATTGGCGACTCGAGGTGAGTCATGCTCCAGGTCTGTTGGCATTACGGCTTCGGCGCCATACACCATGAAGAAGGGTGTGGTCCCGGTGGAGCGATTGACTGACGTGCGGATCCCGCATCTGACTGAAGGGAGCTCTTCGACCCAGCATCCGGGGGTGTGCTCGAGGGGCACCTAGAGTCGTGGCTTGAGCCCGTGGAGGATGCTCTGGTTGGCGCGTTCTGCTTGGCCGTTTGACTCCGGGTGGGCGACTGAGGCGAGGTTGAGTCGTATGTCGTGCTCTTCGCAGAATTCCACCATGGCCCCTTTGGCGAAGTTGGTGCCGTTGTCCGTTATGATGTTGTGTGGGTAGCCGTACTAGTAGATGAGCTCGCGTAAGAACTTGGTGGCCGTCTTGCCGTCGCACTTTTTGATTGGCTTGGCCTTGACCCATTTGGTGAACTTGTCGACCGCGGCCAGGAGGTGGGTGAAGACGGATGGGGCCTTCTTGAATGGGCCTACCATGTCCAAGCCCCATACAGCGAATGGCCATGTGATGGGGATGGTCTTGAGTGCCGAACCAGGGAGGTGCGTCTGGTTGGCGTACTTCTGGCACCCGACGCATCGTTGGACGATGTTGGTGGCGTCGGCGTGCGCGGTGAGCCAGTAGAAGCCGTGCTGCATGGCCTTGGCGACCAGCGACTTGGCGCTAGCGTGATGGCCGCAGTCGCCGGCGTGAATGTCCTGGAGGATCTTGCGGCCTTCTTCTGGCTGTACGCAGCGCTGGAACACGCCATTCATGCTACGTTTGTGGAGCTCCCCGTTGATAATGACGAAGGATTTGTAGCGGCGCACGATCATTCGTGCCTCCGTCTTGTTTCTTGGGAGGATCTTGTGCTCGAGGAATGCGACGTATGGTGCCGTCCAGTCGCTAGGCTCCACAACCATGAAGACTAGGGCCGGCTCTGGTTGAAGTGGTATCCCGACGCCGATCTCCTTCAGTGGGCAGACCGAAGGTTTGTGGATGATGTCGACGAAGACGCCTGCTGGTGGCGTTTGTCAGGCCGACCTGATGCGGGAAAGGGCGTCTGCCTCCTCGTTCTTGCATCTGTCGATCCACTCGACGGAATAACTGTCGAAGTGTCCTCCCAGCTAGTCTACCGCTTGGCGGTACGCGATCATTGTTGGAGAGACGACGTCGCATGTTCCGGTGACCTGGCCGGCGACTAGGTTGGAGTCGCCGTAGCACCGTAGGCGGATGATGTTCATTTCCTTGGCGGCCCGCATGCCGTGGAGGAGGGCCTCGTATTCTTCCATGTTGTTGGTGCAGGTCTTGAAGTTGAGATGGAGCACATATTGGAGCTTGGCCCCTTTGGGGGAGGTCAGTATGACCCTGGCCCCTGCGCCGTCGGCGTTCTTGGAGCCGTCGAAGTGTAGCGACCAGTAGTGCTGATATGGTAGCTTCTCCGGCTGCTGCGCTTCTTCCCAATCTGCGAGGAAATCAACTAGGGCTTGTGATTTGATTGCTTTGCGAGGCTCGTATTTGATGTTGTGGATGCCGATTTCGATGGCCCACTTGGCGACTCGCCTAGTCGCCTCGCGATTGCGTATTATGTCCTGAAGCGGTGCGGATGAGACCATAGTGATTGGGTGCTCTTGGAAATAATGGGGGAGTCGCCGCTGAGCTCGGAATACCGCGTACACCAGTTTCTGATACTACGGGTAGCGCTGTCGTGAGTCTGTCAGGACTTCGCTGATGTAGTAGATGAGGCGCTGTACGGGGCGCTCCTTGCCCTCCTATTGCCGTTCGACGACCATCACGGTGCTGACGACTCGATTGGAGGCCGCCACGTGGACGAGCATTGGCTCTTTGTCGATTGGGGTGGCAAGTAGTGGAGCCGCGAGTAGCACTTCTTTGAGTGCTTTGAGTGCATCGTCTGCCTCCGCGTCCCATTGGAACGTGGGGTTCTTGCGCATTAGGCGATAGAGAGGCATGGCCTTCTCACCTAGTCAAGGGATGAAGCGACTGAGAGCCGCGACTCGCCCGACCAACTTCTAGAAATCGCGCAGGCACTCGGGTTTTCCGAGTCGCACGATGGTGTCGATCTTGGTGGGGTTGGCTTTGATGCCTCACTTGGAGACTACGTATCCCAGTAGCTGTCCGGTGGGGATGCTGAAGGTGCACTTTCCTGGGTTCAGCTTGATGTTGTACCTCCACAGATTTGTGAAGGTTTCGGCCAGGTCGGCGAGCAGGTCGTCCTGGCGGGTGGATATTACCACCACGTCGTTGATGTAAACGTGAATGTTGCGGCCAACTTGGCTCGCGAGGCACTCCTGCATGCACCTTTGGTATGTGGCACTGGCGTTCTTGAGGCCGAACATCATGGCCGTGTAGCAGAAGGCGCCGAATGGCGTGATGAACACCGTCTTCTCCTCATCCTCGACCGCCATTTTGATCTGGTTGTAACCGGAGTAAGCATCGAGGAAGCACAGCGACTACGATCCCGCGGTCGAGTCGATGATCTGATCGATGCACGGTAGGATGAACTCCTCCTTCGGGCAGGCGCTGTTGAGGTTGGCATAGTCGATACACATTCTCCATGTGTTGTTCTTTTTCAGGACCAGGACTGGGTTTGCCAGCCACTTGGAGTGTTTTATTGGCCGAATGAAGCCTGCGGCCAACAAGCATTGCACTTCTTCGGCGATTGCTCGGCGGCGCTCTTCATTGAAGGGCCGCAGCGACTGCTTTACCGGTCGCACTTTGGGGTCGGCGTGTAGTTTGTGCTCAGCGAGTTCCCTCGGGACACCTGGCATGTCGGAAGGTTTCCATGCAAAGATGTCGCAGTTCTCACGGAGGAACTCGATGAGCGTGCTTTCCTATGCAGGTCTCATATGCGCCCCAATGGTGACCGTTTGGCTGGAGTTGCCTGGAACGAGCTCGACGGTGCGGGTATGCGTGGTTGCCTCGAACATGGAGTTCGCGGCGGTTGGCTTCTTTAGTATGGTGGGGTCGTCCTTGTTGATGTTGCTCGTGTATTTTGCGAGCTCCTCCGCGTGGTTAGTCTCCGTGGTGATGACAGCGTCGGCGAGCTCAGCGCCTTTGTCCTCGCATTCCACGGCCATATCAGGGTCGCTGTGGACGGTGATGATACCGCTCGGCCCTAGGAGCTTCATCATGTTGTATGCGTAGTGGGGGGTCACCATAAATTTGGCAAACGTTTGGTGTCCGAGGACGCAGTGGTAGAGGCTACGGAAGTTCACCAGCTCGAACTCGATTAGCTTGGTGCGGTAGTTTGCTGGAGTGCCAAAGGTGACTGGTAATGTCACTTTTCCGATCGGGTACGCCTTCCGTCCGGGGACGATGTCATGGAAGGTTGTCAAGGTCGGCTGGATTGCCAATTTCGGGAGCTGGAGCCTTTTGAACGTGTCCAGATACATGATGTTGATGGAGCTCCCGCCGTCCATCAGTGTCTTGGGCAGCCAATAGTCGGCCACTTTGGGCCTGACTACCAGGGCGACTCGCCCTGGGTACTCGATCGTGGGAGCATGGTCCTGGCGACTCCAGGTAATGCTCTGTTTGAACCAGTTGAGGAAGCGTGGGATGTCGACCTATGTCACCGCATTGACGGTGACTGCACGGGCGAGCACCTTCCTCTCGTGTTTGGTGCTAAGCCCGGTGAAGGTGTGTAGCGAGCCGACGGTGTTGCCGAAGCCACCGACGTTTCCGTTGTCCCGAGGTGGGTTGTTGTTAGGGTCCTCCCTTGCTCGCCTTGCCTTTTCAATCTATTTGAGAGAGTGGCAGTCCGCGGTGGTGTGGGTGGCAGGTTTCCCCTCCCTGCTGTGGTAGATGCAGGGCTGGTTGAGCAGGGCGGCGGGGTCGAATTTCTGCCTCGCCGTGTTGTTGGCGCGGTAGTTTCCGCTATCGCGGTAATTTCCTCCATCGCGGCGGTAGCTCTTGGGGTCGTGTTGGCCGTAGCTAGCGTTGGCGACGAAGTCGACTCACCTGTCCGTGTGGCGCTTGCCGGTGATGCGTTGTTGCTGTAGCGCATGTCGCGCTGTCGCCCGCTGTCGTGGCTGCTGGTGCGGCGTCTTCCTCCTGACTCGTCGTCGGAGTCTTGGTTGGGGTCCTCCTCCGCGTAGCGCTTGGCGATTTTGAGGAGGTCGGGGATGTTGTCGAGCGTCCGGTAGACCCGCTTGATCTTAGCGACCAGTGGTTCGTACCGGCACGTGTTCTTGAAGTAATGTATCGCCGTGTCCGGGTGGATGCCGGAGGCGTTGATCCACAATTCTTGCCACCTTTGAATCCAGTGGCGGGTCGACTCGCGTTGTCCCTGGATGCACCGGTCTAGGTCTTCAATCGTGGTGGTGCGGGTGTAGGAGCCCTCGAAGTGCCTGACGAAGGCATCCCGCATTTCCTCCCAGGAGTCGATGCTGTCAGCGGGGAGGGTGTTGATCCATTGCTGGGTCGTGGCCTCCATCATCAGGGGAGGTAGCGAGCGGCGAGTAGGTTGGTGTGGCCGGCGATTCCCATTGCCATGAGGTATGTGTCCAGCCACACTGCTGGGTCGTATGTTGGATCGTACTTTTTGATCTCTTTGGGCGCCTTGAAGTTGGCAGGATACTTTTCCCCTCTGTTAATAGGCCCAAAGCATTGGGGGCCAACTCGGCTAAGCGAGCCCCTCGGTTCGGGGTCGACGCGATTACTGAGGGTGTGCCTCAAGACGTTGGGCTGGCGCGCCCGCCAGGCCTGGTTGTTGACGATGTGCGTGCGGGCGTCGATGGGCTACCCGTTGGTGGCGACCGTGTTGTTCACCGGTTGCGGTTCGTTGGTGGAGAGTGCGGGGTGGGCGGCCCGCGGCTGGTTCGCCAGTGGCTGCGGTGGTGGGAAGGTCATGGCGTTGGTGATGGTGGGGTGGCCGCTTGAGGCCGCCCTGCTTGCTGAGGAGCGGGAATACATCCGACCCCGCAGGTCGACTCCCATGGCTTGTTGCTCGACAGCCCTGGCGAGTAGGGCCTTGGCGTACTGGATCTGCAGCGTGCCGTCTCCATGGATGTCGAGGTTGGCGACCACGGCGTCGGCCGCGACGACGTTGTCCATCGGGGTGGAGTAGAGTGGGAGTCCGTTGGAGTCACGGATTGTGGCAAGATGATGATCCGCGGCTGGTCCGGCGGGGGCGCATGGCCAATGGGTGGTGGAGGGGCTCCGGTCGCCGGTGCGTCGGGTGGTGGTCGGTTGCTTCCACCTGGTGGCGCATTCTCGCAGTACTCGCGCTTGGCCGCGCGTGCGGGGTCGCTTTCGTCATTGAAGTTCAGGACACGGCCCTGGACGTTGGAGTTCAGGCGGGTCCTGATGCGGCGCTAGTGATAGAGCGAGAGCTCCCGTGCCGTTTCCCGCTTGAGGCAATATTTCTCGCGCTCGGCGAGCTCATTGCGCTACGCCTCCGCGAGTCGTAGGCGGGCCTCCTCCACCTCTATGGTCGTGGCAGTCGGCAGGATCGGTGTGGAGAACGGATCTGGCGGGACGGCCGTGCTGCCCGCCATGTAGATCGCATTAAAGCGATTGGATCTGGAGCGGAAGTCTTCAGGCGACTTCGAGCTGGAATTGGAGTCGAAGATCCTGAGGATGGAAGAGTCCTGGAAATCCTCCGGGTTGGAGACTCGCGTGATGGAGTCCTCTCGTGATGCCGCGGTGATAGATCCGTCGAACGAGGCAGGGGTCGTGGAGTCGACGTCGTCGTTTAGGGCCTCGTCGCCCGTGGCGGCGTTGGTGTCGGCCGCGTTGCTGGCAGCCGAGTCGTACTCGGTGACAAGGCTCCTGATGGAGCGGACCTGCTCCTCCGAGAGCAGATCGTGGTGCGGCGGCGATCCGCCCACGATCACCGTTTCCGCTGGGTCGATCGCGTCGGTGAAGCCGACGAAGAGGTTGATGGAGCCGACCAGCATCACCGCTCCGTGGGTGACCGGGCGCGACGCCGGGATGTAGCTGCTGGGCAGGATCTGTAAGGTCCCACCGATGGCGATCATGCGGCCGATGGCGAGCGGCCGATAGATCGGCGAATAGGGTCTCGCTGCAGAACTCAGGCTAGTCCGGCTATGCCCCACGGTGGGTGCTACTATCGTGGAAATGGCCACGGCAGTCGCTGCAGTAGGCAGCGATTGATTGAATTGGGGGCGAGAGCTGGCGGCCATCTGCGGAGCGAGATGGGGGCGGATGCACATGGGTTTACCTAGGTTCGGCCCCCGGAGGGTAAAGACATCCTCCTGCTAGATTAGATTACTGGAGAGTGAGTTACAGGGGTGGCGAGCTCGGCGTCTAAGCAGCGAGTAGCTTGAAGGGGTGTATGATGGAACGTAAGTCCTCAGGGTACCCTAGGGAGGTTTATATATGAGGCACCTTGCTAGGGTTTACAAGTTACAACCGAACAAGATATGGATTCAGAGGCTTTGACCTAATCCGACTAGGCTTCTGGTACGCTTCTGGGCCTCCAGTCTCCAGTCGCAGGGCCTTTCCCTTAGTCGCATTCGAGTCGCCGTCCTGCAGGCCCACTCGTGAGACCTTTTGGCCCAACGTCCTACTGGGCATACCCCATTCGGTATATCCCCATCACTTTGTACAAGTATAACACATATGAAATATGTGGGCGTTGATAATCTTGTTATGGTATACCCATGTGTATTTTGGATATTAGTGGCATAGTGGGATGAAGCGGCCCGGGCTAACTTTACATGTCCTCGCACATGAGACCTGCTCCACGCTCAACATGCAACTTGTATTGCATAAGTGGCTCCGTGGGTGTATGTCTCTCCCACTATAGTTAATATCTAATCTACAATGGGTTACTAATAATTCTATTATCACTGTTTGGTTCCATGCTCGTAGGTTAGAACATGCAAAGATAAATTAGAGGCGTCTAGATTTATTTTGCTAGGTATGTATCGTGATATGGTAAATTATAATTTCGTATGGTCTCTAGAGGATTATAACAAAGTAAGTGAGAGCACCATAGACCTTGGCGTTACACAAATGGAATGATGGAGATCATACCATAATGTACAAGATAGTGATCAAGTGTAAGAACGATATCATATCACTTTTACATGTGATGTTTGTTTGCATCTTATTTTGCTTGGATTGCGCTTAGTAGCAATATAAGATGATCCCTCATTCTAAATATCAAGATAATAATATATTCTTCCTTAGTATGCACCATTAAGACAGTTCATCATTTCGAAGCACTACGTGATGATCGTGTGTGATAGACTCTACGTTCGCACACAACGGGTGTAAGACAATTTTACACACGCGGGTACTAAGGTTCTTACTTGGCGAGCTTAGCATGTACAGACATGGCCTTGGAACACGAGCCAAAAGGTAAAGCATGAGTCATATGGTTGATATGATGACCATTTAGATGCTCGCTTTGAAGCTGCACCAATTCACGTGATGATCGGTCTTAGCGTAGTGGATCTGGTTCATGTAATCACCAAAACAACTCGACGGATGTTGGTTTTGAGTGGGATTTCATGTAGTAATATGATTAAAGTTGAGATCAATTTATCATAAACTAAATCAAAGTGAATTTGCATAGTTTGTTGTAGTCATTGGCATTTGTTTACTACCTTATGCTTAGTTATAATTAAGATAATAGAACTATAGATTTCTGGATATTTACTTTACAAACTGGTATCGTATTGTATTTGAGTGTCAATCTAAAGTTTAAAAGTCCTATTGCAAACTTTCAGCAAACTCCATTTACTCCATGAAGTTTAATAAGTAGTATTAAATCAGGAGTAACAATTCCACTATTAGTATCTAAAATATCATGCTTGCCTCCATGATCCTTGATATTCAAATGATGTTTTAGTATCAAGGTTATCTAGGAGCTGAAAGGATTGTTTCAAAAACATCATGTGTGGAAGATATTGCGATATCTGAAACAATGTTTTGGTTGCAATATAATAGAGTATAATTTAGCAAAATACATATTCTCATATTGTATGATAATTTGCAAAGGTTGGAGATGCTAGGCATCCTAATCACCCAAAAGGTTTTAGGAATTAACATTCTATTCGTGATTCGCCCTGATGAGCTATAGTAGCTTGATCATGAAAGTTGTCATGATAAGGATGGATAGAATATGTATGTAAAATGTTTACTATATTAAAAGGATTACTAAAAGGATGGTGATCTACATAATGCTGAAAGAGAATCTTGGAAATATTTGGCAGAAAAGAAAAAACTGGAAATGTCTAGCTTAGGTACATAGATGATATACACGTTATGGGTGTATTCTTTGCTTGTTAAACAATGTGGTACTTGGGTATTGGATACCGAATTGGTTGGTGTGAAATTTCATACAGAGCAACACAATTCATGAACTGCAATGGCCTAAGTAACTAGCAAGAGAATATGTGATGATACTCATCGAAAACAAATAAAATGTTATTGTGTTTCTCGTGGGATTCAAATCTAGCCTTCAAGATTTTTTTAATAATAATTATTTTGTTTCGGTATTATGAGAACAATGGTTGTTCAAATAATTATAGTATTCCATTGAAGATGGATGAACTCTTACAAATCTAGTTGGATAAATCACGTTCATAAACACTGATGTTAAAGTGTCATAAGGCAAATGATTAGAAGATCACTTATGAGTGACACTGCAGTTTAAATCATATTGGGAAGAAAACATGAAGAAAATCCATGTTGATGGAATTTTGGAGTCTTTTTGATTTTTGAATCAATTGTCGCTTGTGAGAATTTCCTAGAAATAATTTAAATTTCGTTCATATGCCACAAGAAGAATGGATGACTAACTTGTTGGACATTGTGCATGTTGATGTTTATAGTCCATTATGTGTAGCCGTGTGTGGTGGATCTTTCAAACTTCATATACTTTAACCAAAGATCTGAATGAATATGTGTATATTTACTTAATAAGGGAGAAGTATGAAACATTTGAAAATGTTCAAATGATTTCAGGATGAAGTGGAAAATCACTGTAACAAGAAAATAAAGAATTTATGATTGGATCATAAAGGAAGATATTTGAGTTAAAAGTTTAGCAAACACCTAAGAATTGAGGAATCGTTTTGTAGCCTTGCATTTCTCGGAACACCATAGGAGTATGGAGTGTTTGTGAAATGTAATCAAACCTTGTTTGACATGGTGGGATCAATTGTGTCATTTATGAAATTGCCTTTATATTTTAAAGATTAAGCTTTAGAGACTACCGTTTTTACACTCAAAAGAACTCCACCATGATCCATTGAAATGACACAATATGTGTTATGGTTTCGGATAAAACCTGAGTTGTATTTTCTTAAATTTTGGTATGCTAGGCATAAGTAAAATGTTTACAACCAAAGTTGGATGAGCACATCTTTGTAGGTTATCCCAAATAATGTTGAGAGTTTCTCCATAACGCCGAAGACAAATGTGTTGGTCGCTTAGAAATGTCAAATTTCTTGAGAAGGATTTTTTTGCGAAAAGTTAAGTGGGAGGACAATAGAACTTTGATAAGGTTATTGAACCTTAGCTATACGTGCTGAGTTGCATAGTGTCGGAAAGTGTCCCGAAGGAAGCCACAATGCTCATGGATCCTGTTCCCCAAAGGCTGTGATCACGGAGATCTAAGTTCTTATTTAACCACGTAGGTCAGATAAACTATCTTGAGATCAAATCATTATTATTTGACAATAATGAACCGACTACATGCAAAGAAGCGATGATGGGCCCTGACTCCATCAAATGACTAGAAGTCATAAAATCTATGATAGTTTCCATACATGAGAAATCGAGTTTCTGAACTTGGAAGACCCTCCAGAAGGCATGAAGCCTATCAGCCGTGTTTGGATCTATAAAGAAACAGAATTGGATGGTTCACATTTATGAAATGGTTGACATATCATTAAAAGAGTTTTACGATTATGTTCAAAGAGTTGACTATGACAAGATTTCATCTTTCATAGCGATATTTAGTCTGACAGCTAATTGTATCAACCACTACATATATCAATTTTGATATATGGTAGTTGAACAAGCAAAACAAAGTTCTTCTAATAGAATGGTTACCTAGGACGTGTACATGACATGGTCTGAAGGGTTTTGTTAAATCAAAGGATGCTAAAAGGGCATGCAAACTTCAACGGTTGAAGTAAGCATCACGGAGTTGGAATCTTCACCATAATGAAAATGTCAAAAGGTTTAATTTCATTGGAGATGATGAAGATGCTTGCATTTGCAAGACATTAAGTGGGAGAGCTGAGACATTTTTCTAATACATTAGGTATAAGGCATATTGTTGATTGAAAATGATGTATCTTTTATTGACACGAGTTAAGAATTTCATTAAAATTAGATTTCAATGAAAGATTTAGGAAAAACCAAAATATTGGGCATTGTCAGAGTCCTGGTACTAGGGGTACCATGATCCTACGACCGTCGGGCCCACCTCCCGAGCCACGATGCCCTCTAGAGGCTAAGGCGCCCAGCAGAGCAGCCCCACCAGGCGCACACCAGGTGACTGGCCCCTCAAGAGCCTCACCCTGGTATCCCCCAAAGTGGACACCCCACGAGGCTGGACTCCGGCTTGTCTAGGTCCCCACCGGGCCCTCGAATTCTTTCGAGCATGCCCTAGGGGCACTCTCGTAATCTTATAGCAAAAAGAAGGAAAAGGACAAAACCCGGTAGGCGGAGCCAGGGCTACGCGGACCGCCTCAGTAAAGAGGAGCCGGTCCACCCCATCTGGTGTAAAAGCAGTGCGGATGACTTTAGCACCAGCAGAGTTTTCCCTTGCCACTTTGGTGTAAGGGGAGGCAAGGGTGGCGTCGCATAGAGAAGGATAGTGGCAGGGGCCTCAACTTTATGAAGGATCAGGGGGCATCCCATAGCCCTGGATCGAGTCCACACAAAGTAGCCTTGTAGATCAGGCATGCTTCAGGAGGCAATGTGGTGACCATTCCCACCCAAAGATTGGGGGAAGAGGCCTAGTGCCACTATAAAAGGAGGGCTACCCCTACCTTAGAAGGGATCAATCCCAGAGATCTGAAACCCTAGACATTTGTCTACCACTGTACCCTCACGAAGCGCCGCGAGCAATACTACAAAGTAGGAGTAGGGGCTTTACCTCCTCACGAGGGTCCCAAACCTGGGTAAAAAACACATGTGTCTCTCTCTGTCGTGTGTGAGCTCTACCATCTACTTTGCCACCGACTAGCTTAGAACGCGTGTTCACCCCCATCTTGAACTCAGCTCTCGTCGGACCCCTTGTTCCTTCACGGGACGCCAAGTCTCTGACACTTGGCGCACCAGGTAGGGGGCTGAGGCGCGCTTCCAAGGTCTTATCCCACCTTGTCGGCATGTCAGCTTGCAACGAGACTCGGGTCGAGCATCTCCTCCGCCGCGCCCCGAAAAAGGCTCAGACGGAGCTCGTCCCTCGATGCACCACCATGGAGCAAACCCCGTGGATAGAGGACGAGGAAGGTTCCTCCTTCCGACCATCCTGGGAGCAGCCACTCTCAACCCGCGACAACACCTCGCTCTCCCACACTGCGTCCTCCCGTGACAAGACCCACCAGCCCATGTCGGAGGCTGCTAAGTGCATGGTGCAAGAGCTACTGTAGCACCCACCGGCCGAGTCTGGACGGGAGAAGTGGCACGAGGGATGACCGAGCTTCTCAACATTGCCGTGCCCAAACAGGCGCCACACGGGGCTCGTGTCGAGGAGCCGCCATAGGGGGTTGTGGATTCATGCCCTCTCCCAGGCTCCGACGCGCCCCCAAGCTAGGCAACATCGTCCCTCCTCCCTGTAATAGCTGTCAGATTGTCCCGCCTCTCGAGACTACCTGAGCGGTCACCGCTCCCCCATGAGGGTGAGAGGACCACATCATCAATGAGATCGTCACAACAGGACAATAGAATCGTGCAGTCCTCGCCAGCCGCAAGGAGGTGCAGTGCAATGGCTGCCTCACATTCACCAAGGACCTCCGCCAGGTGGTGTGGCCGCATACGTTCCACCTAGAGATACTGGTGCGTTACGATGGAACCGCCAACCCATGCGAGTTCTTGCAGCTCTATACCACTAGCATCGAGGCCGTGAGAGGCGATGACCATGTCATGGTGAATTGGTTCCCTATGGCCCTGAAGGACGTGGCATGCACTTGGCTGATGAACCTCCCATAGGAATCCATCGTCTCATGGCATTCCCTCTACATGCTCTTCATCGCCAACTTCAAGGGAACCTACGAGCGCCTCTCGCCTACTACAACCTCTGTCAAGTATGCCAGCAGCACGGTGAAACCATCTTCAAGTTCTTGTAGCATTTTAGCCAGGTCTGTAACAAGATCCCCAAGATCTCAGATTCTAGCATCATCACCGCCTCCTCCGAGGGCGTCAAGGACTTCTGGATCAGGGAGAAGATTGGCATTCGAGGATAAACCTCACCACAGCAGCAGAACTCTTTGTCATGACGGAGAAGTGCGCCAAGGTCGAGGCCCGTCGCATGTTTGGCCTCGCCAAGGAAGAAACCACGCCAAAGTCCTCCAGCTCCTCCAAGAGCAAGAGCAAGGATGTCAAGCGGAAGCCCGTCGCCGTCCTTGCCGCAGAGCCCGATCGCAATATCCCTCACGAGGGCGACAGGGACGGTGAGCATGGGGACCATCTGTACCGCCTCTTCCATAAGAAGCATAGACATCCCACAGATGACTTCTACGAGCTCAAGAGGCTGCGTGACCAGCACAACAGTCAAAGGAAAGGGTGGCAAGGTCGTGACAATGGCCACTTCGAACACCAGGGACAGGCGCTAGAACAACTACTACGGGGCAATAACCCGCCTCAGCAGGCTCATCAGGCCAACACTCTGCAGCAACATCACCCCCACACTATCGTGAAGGGCTAGGCCGATGAGAGCACCGGGGGCTATCAGGAGCCTACCAGGGTCATCGCCTGCATCCTCGGTAGCTCCCAGGCTCCGGACTCCAACAGACACTTCAAGCAACTCACTCGCTAGGTCGCTTAAGCTCGGCCCGGGACTCTGTCCCCAAAGCTCAGGTGGTCCTACTGCGCCATCATCTTCGATGCCAGTGACCACCCTAATTCCACCAGGGATGTGGGAACCCTCCTCATGATCTGCACTCCCATCATCAACAACATCGCGGTCGCCAAGACGCTCAACGATGGTGGCGCCGGCCTGAATGTCATCTCCACCGAGACATTTTCCAAGCTGTAGGTGCCCTATGACCAACTGATGCCGACCATGCCATTCACCGGTGTGATCGATGGGACCACCATACCCATCGGACAGGTGCAGCTCACCGTCAGGTTCAGGTCTCATCACAATTACTGGATCGAGCTCATCAACTTCGACGTGGCGCACATCGGCCTTCCCTACAACATCATCCTGGGGGTACCCAACACTAACCAAGTTCATGGAGGTCACCCATCATGCCTACAATGTGGTCAAGATGCCAGAAGGCAACAGCCAAGTCATCACAATCCGCTGCGATGAGAAAGAAGCTCTGCGCTCCCTTGAGCATGCCTACAAGACTGCAACCACTACATACCCGGAGTACATGGATGCCCTCAACGGCATTGGGGGCACCACAAGGAATAAGCAGATGGTGGCCCAAGAGAATTCCCTGGCAAAAAGGACGGCTACTACCTTGTACCCGCTCGACAAGGCTTAGGCCTCCCCGGCACCCGCGATCGGGGAGGGAGGTCGGTTCCATTCCAGTCGACCCTCGCCAACATAGCGGGGGCTCATGAGGGTGCTGGGGGGATCCCAACTTCCCCTAGACTGCACCCAGTGCACGGAAAACATCAACTGCCTCCCCGACAATGCCTGAGAGGCATGATCCGGGGGCTGCTTCAGACTCCCAGGAGATGGGAAGGCTCCTCGAGCCACGGAGCCGACTACCCCGCTTTTTTGAAGGTGACTCCTAACTCTTATCCTTTTTCAGCCTTATCTCTTGTACGACGCCATGCACATCATGGCGGCATTGTAATAAGCTTGGACTTGCCTGGTCATTTTTTGGATCTTGCACCTTGTGCCAACCTCGGTTTTCCCCTTGCTTTCATTGGGAATTTTTTTGGCCATGCATTACAAAGATTCTCCTGTATATTCCATGCGAGTGGGGGGACTAGGCATGGTTCTCATTGCCAGGTCATTCCCCATTAAAACCAAGGCCTAAAGTGTCGAGCTCTGAACTTGCAGACTAGTTCCAGTGTTAAGTCACCTCACCCACGGTTCTTGGTGGCAGCGCTAAGGCCTAAAGTATCGAGATCTAAACTTGCAGACTAGCCCCTGCGATAAGTCACCTTACCCACGGTTCTTGGTGTCAACGCTAAGGCCTAAAGTATTGAGATCTAAACTTGCAGAATAGCCCCTACGATAAGTCACCGCACCCACGGTTCTTGGTGCTTGAGACCCTTGTGCAACATATGCACGGAAACTAAGCAACACACACCCTTTCATGCTAAACCTATGGTCCCTCTTTGAGGGTCCAACAGGATAAGCATTTTCCCTACGGCTCTCTCTCTCCTCGAGAGGTTAAGGGGCGGCTCATGAGGGTATCCCCCTCTAGCGGCCACCTTTTCATGCTAAACCTACGGTCCCTCTTTGAGGGTCCAACAGGATAAGTATTTTCCCTACGGCTCTATCTCTCCTCGAGAGGCTTATGGGGTGGCTCATGAGGGTATCCCCCTCCATTGGCCACCTTTTCATGCTAAACCTACGGTCCCTCTTTGAGGGTCCAACAAGATAAGCATTTTCCCTATGGCTCTCTCTCCTCGAGAGGCTTATGGGGCGGCTTGTGAGGGTATCCCCCTCCAGCGGCCACCTTTTCATGCTAAACCTACGGTCCCTCTTTGAGGGTCCAACAGGATAAGCGTTTTCCTTATGGATCTCTCTCCTTGAGAGGCTTATGGGGCGACTCGTGAGGGTATCCCCCTCTACTGGCCACCTTTTCATGCTAAACCTATGGTCCCTCTTTGAGGGTCCAACATGATACACATTTTCCCTATGGCTCTCTCTCTCTTCTCGAGAGGCTTATGGGGCGGCTCGTGAGGGTATCCCCCTCTAGCGGCCACCTTTTCATGCTAAACCTACGGTCCCTCTTTTGAGGGTCCAACGGGATAATCATTTGCCCTATGGCTCTCTCTCCTCGAGATGCTTACGGGGAAGCTCGTGAGGGTACTCCCCTCTAGCGGCCAACTTCACAACACCTCTTTGAGGGACCGGCGTTATACATCACTCCACGGTTTCCTACCCAAGGGACCTACCGAGCATATCGTAGGAATGCTCCCTTTCAGTGGTCTCACTCTCAAGAGGTCACCATGATAGGAGTTCTCCTACAAGCGATGCTGCGGGATATGCAAGGGATGGCCCAAAAGGGCGCTCCCAAGGTTCACTCGAACCCATCATTTCGCCCTCAGGAGGCTGTCTAAGCACAAAGGCCCTCGCGAGGATAGACCGCTCTAGCCGCTAGGGCCGGGGGAAACCTACTGCTCTATCCCAGATGGTGAGGTAGGAAACGCGGGGAGGCTTCCCCTCCCGACAAGCCAGGCGAGCTAGAGGCTCTCGTCTCTCTTTCTCGCTCTCTCTCTCTCTCACACAAGTATCAACAAGTGTGTGTGTAGGCCAGGGATACAAGGCTGTGTACCCTCCGGAAGCCCTCTCTTCGATCCATGAAGGGGAATTGGGCCCCTACCGGAGCACTCCTAGGGTAGCTCTTCCTCCCTCGGCAAGGACACTCGCTTGGTGCTACTCGTGGTGTGGCAGAACGGGAGCTCGTGCATCGGTCGACTCATGTTAGCCGTGCCGGTGCTCCCCACCCCCTCCTAACTAGCGCGTGCGGCCACCACAACTGGGGACTACCCCTCACGACATACCTCGGTAGAGTGCACAAGTAAAAAGGTAGACAACAAGGAGAATCATCTAGAAGGAGTTCATTACAGTCATGCTTATATGGCAATAGGCTACAAGAACACCACTACGTAGCTACACCAGTGATACGTCCATTTTGCATCACTATTCTATATCATAATTTACTATTATTCATTGATATATTTCATATTAAGAGATGATACTTATGTTATTTCATCTGTTTTTGCATGGGTGATGAATTTTGGAGCATGGAGCGCTGCAGTCAGGATTCTGATGGAAAAGGGGATGTTTTGAGGCGAAATTCACGAAGATCAGAAAATCTGGGAAAATACATGGAAAATTCTATTTTTCAGAAGACGAAGATTACTAGAATGGGGAGTGGAGATGGGCCATTGGGGGCCCACACCACCCCCTGGCGCGGGCATCCCTAGGCCATGCCAGCAGGTGGTGTGGCCACCCTAGCCCACTCCAGGATCTCCCCATTGGCGTATATTACCCCCTCGAAACCCTAACATTGGGGGAGGGACCATAGAAAGATTCCGCCGCCTCTACGGGGCGGAAAACTACAAAGAGAGAAAGATCTCTCCGGCAGATAGAATTCTGTCAGGGGAATTCCTTCCCAGAGAGGGGAGATCGTTGCCATCAACACCACCATCAAGCTAGACTTCATCGGGATCATCATCACCACCACCACCATCATCTCCACCAGCACCATCATCACCACTACATACCGCTGTAACAATTGGGTTGAATCTTGCATAGTTCTTAGGGGAAACTTTCCCGGTGTTGATTACTCCTTGTAGTTGATGCTATTGAGTGAACCATTGAATTATCGTTTATGTTCAGATTGTTACATATCATTATATCATCTCTGATCTTGATCCATATGATGTCTTGTGAGTAGTTTGTTTAGTTCTTGAGGACATGGGAGAAGTCATGTTGTTAGTAGTGGAATTGTGTTGAGAGAGACTAAATAGTTTGATATTTAAGGTGTGGTGTATTTCTTCTAGTGGTGTCATGTGAACGTCGACTACATGACACTTCACCTATATGGGCCTAGGGGAATGCATTGTGTATTTGGCTACTAATCGTAGGGGTTGCCAGAGTGACAGAAACATGAACACCTGTTAGGAAACCTTTGCACAAGGGACGTTAGGGTCTTAGAGTTTAAAGTTGTGGTTAGGTTTATACCTTAATTACTTTCTTGTACTTGTGGATGCTTGCAAGGGGTATAATCACAAGTATGTATTAGTCCTAGGAAGGTCGGTACATTAGCACAGGTTCACCCACACAACACTTAGCAAACTAAAGAAGATTAATCAACTATATGAAGCGAAAGCACTTGACAATATTCCCGTATGTCCTCGAGAAGGTTTGGTCATCTTAAGTAATACAACCGGCTTGTCCTTTGCTAAAGAAAGGATTGGGCCACTTGCTGCATTTATTATCATTGTCTTTTATTTACTCGCACTTTATTTATCTGCATTATCAAAACCCCCTAAAAATCCGTTTGCTAAGTATTTACAGAGAATTCCCGCTCCAAGCCACTCGTCAACACCTTCTGCTCCTCGTTGGGTTCGACACTCTTACTTATCAAAAATACTGCGATACACCCCCTATACTTGTGGGTCATCAAGACTATTTTCTGGCGCCATTGCCAGGGAGTGAAGCGCTATTGGAGAGTGGAACTGGTAAAGGAAACTTCTACTGTGAGTATTATTTACTTATGTTAGTTGCTTTATTTCAATATGGATAATTCACTGAGTTTCTTATTTCGTAATGCTACTACCACTGCTAAGGTAGTAGATGAACCACCACCTGCTGAGAATGATACTTTTAAAATACCTACAAGAATTATTGATCGTGTTATGGATAACTATTATGTTGGAGATGGAACTGTCCATCCCGATGATCATTTGCTCTTTATACACGAATTATGCGGGTTGTTTAAGTGTGCAGGTATTACAATAGATCAAGTCAAGAAGAATTTATTCTCATTATCACTAAAAGGAAGAGCTGAGGAATGGTATAAGCTGCTGAAGAATGGTCAAGCTCTTGAATGGGAGGAAGTAGTACCTCTCTTTTACTCTAAATTTTATCCTCCTAGTGATATTCATAAAGATTGGAATCAAATATACAACTTTTGGCCTCTTGATGGAGAGAGTACAGCTCAAGCTTGGGGGATACTGAAGTTACTAATGCTCAAATGTCCTATTCATGAGCTACCCAACAATATTATTATCAATAACTTTTATGCAAGGCTTTCTCTTAATGATAAGGATCTATTGGATGCTTCTTGTGCTGGATCATTTACACGCATGGAAGAAGGAGCTAAATGGGATCTTCTAGACCATATTCAAGATAATGCTGAAGCATGGGAGAATGACAAAGGAAGAAAGTCAGGTATAAATTATTATTATGAATGCATTGAATCTTTTATGGGAACTGATGATTCTTAGAATATTAGTAATGCTTATGGTCTTGATTCTCAAGTTATTGCAAATTGTTTTAAGGCTTTTGCCTCTTATATTGAAATTCCGAAAAAGGAATGGAACAAGTATCATGCACCATATAAATATATTGTTGATTATGTTCCTTTTAGAAGTACTGAATTTTGCACTATTGATCACATCTTACCTGAACCTTATATCGAGAAGATACCCTTCCTGGATAAGGTAAAGGAGCACCCTATGATAACTAGTGTAATTAATAAAAGTACAAAGAGAACTATAAAACCTGATGAACAAATAAACATTGAACCTGCAGTAGCAAGTGTGAAAGACCTAGTCACTAAAAGTGTAGAAGATGGACACATTGTCTTCTGTGAGGATGCTTCTAATATCGTCTCACATCCAAATAGAACTAAAAAGGCTAGTGTCCCTGTGCTTTGTGTTAGAATTGGTGATCATTGCTATTATCGTTTATGTGATATTGGTGCAAGTTCAAGTGCTATTCCGTACGAGCTTTATAAAGAAATTCGTGAAATTAGTCCATGCGAACTACAAGAGATTGATGTGGTTATTCACCTTGCTAGTAGAGATACCATCTCTCCAATTGGTATTGTAAGAGATGTGGAAGTTCTTTGTGGTAAGATTAAATATCCTGCTGATTTTCTAGTACTTGGTTCAACTGCTAGTAAAACATATCCTATCATTTTTGGTAGACCTTTCTTGAACACATGTGGAGCCACTATAGACTGTAAAAGGGAGAAAATTTTAACTAAATTTGATGGGGAATCTTATGAGTTTAATTTTCGAAATTTACTAAAGTTCCTTGTGAAAATGAAGCCCCTAATGAGGATTGTAGAGTTGAACAACTTGCTTCTATCTCTCTTGCTCCTAACAATGCTTTGCATCAATTTATGGAAGACCACGAAAGTGAAATCTTCATGGAAGAAAGAAATGAGATTGACGAGATTCTCCATCGTCAACCAAAGATGCTTAAGCATAACTTGCCTGTGGAAGATTTGGGTACCACATTACCACCTAAAACGGATCTAGTTTTCGATCTAAAACCTTTACCTGATGATCTTAAATATGCTTACATTGATGATAATAAAATATATCCTGTTATTATTAGTTCTAAACTTTCAGGGAAGGAAGAGGAAAGATTATTGGAGGTATTGAAGAAACACCGAGGAGCTATGGGCTATACTCAGGATGATTTAAAGGGGCATTCTCCTACAATATGTTAGCATGCTATCAATATAGAACCAGATGCAAAGCCAGTGGTAGAACATCAACATTGTTTAAACCCTAAGATGAAGGAAGTGGTAAGAAACGAGGTATTAAAACTCCTTGATGCTGGTATTATTTATCCTATTGCTGATAGTGAATGGGTTAGTCCTGTTCATTGTGTCCCTAAAAAGGGGGAATTACCGTTGTGCCTAATGATAATGATGAGCTTATTCCCCAAAGAATAGTAGTAGGTTATAGGATGTGCCTTGATTTCAGAAAAATTAACAAAGTTACTAAGAAAGATCATTACCCACTTCCTTTTATTGATCAAATGTTAGAAAGGTTGTCTAAAAAGACCCATTTTTGTTTTCTTGATGGATACTCTGGGTTTTCTCAAATTGCTATTAAACAACAAGATCAAGAAAAAACTACTTTTACATGCCCTTATGGAACCTATGCTTATAGACGTATGCCTTTTGGTTTGTGTAATGCTCCTGCTACTTTTCAAAGATGCATGTATGCTATCTTTCATGGTTTTTGTGAGGAAATTGTGGAAGTATTCATGGATGATTTTTCCGTCTATGGAACTTGTTTTGGTAATTGTCTCCACAACCTTGATAAAGTTTTGTAGAGATGTGAAGAAACTAATCTTGTTCTTAATTGGGAGAAATGCCACTTCATGGTCAATGAAGGGATTGTCCTTGGACATAAGATTTCTGAAAGAGGCATACAAGTTGATAGAGCTAAAATTGAGGCAATTGAGAAAATGCCCTGTCCAAGAGACGTTAAAGGTACTCATAGTATCCTTGGTCATGTTGGTTTCTATAGAAGGTTTATTAAAGATTTCTCTAAGATATCAAAACTCCTCACTAATATTCTTCAAAAGGATGCACCCTTTGTTTTTGATGATGATTGTAAGGAAGCTTTTGAAACTCTAAAGAAGGCTTTAACTACTGCTCCTATTGTTCAACCACCTGATTGGAGCTTACCCTTTGAAATCATGTGTGACACTAGTGATTTTGCTGTAGGTGCTGTCCTTGGGCAACGAATAGATAAAATGTTAAATGCTATCCATTATGCTAGTAAGACTCTTGACGCTGATCAAAAGAATTATGCTACTACTGAAAAATAATTATGCTACTAATGAAAAAGAATTCTTCGCTGTTGTCTTCGCTTGTGATAAGTTTAGACCTTATATTGTTGACTCAAAAGTTACCATTCATATTGATCATGCTGCTATTAAGTACCTTATGACGAAGAAACATGCTAAGCCTAGGCTTATTAGATGGGTGTTGCTCTTACAAGAGTTTGACCTACATATTGTAGATAGGAAAGGTGCTGAAAATCCTGTTGCTGATAATTTATCTCGACTGGAAAACATCTCTTTTGATCCTATCCCTATTAATGATAGTTTCCCAAATGAACACTTGGCTGCAGTAGGGGTAAGCTCGCGAGGGAGCCCTTAGTATGCTGATTATGCTAACTTTATTGTCTCCAAGTATTTTCCTCCAACTTTTATAGCTCAACAAAGGAGGAAATTCTTTTACGATTTGAGGCATTATTTTTGGGATGACCCACATTTATATAAAGGAGTAGATGGTATTATGCGAAGATGTGTTCCAGAATATGAACAAAAGGAAATATTGCGGAAATGTCATGGTAGTGCCTATGGATGACATCATGCGGGAGACAGAATCGCACAGAAGGTGCTACAATTAGGTTTTTACTGGCCTACTGATACATTGCAAATGTATCTATAATTTTTGATGTTCCATGCTTGGTTTTATCCACTTTCTTGTGTTTTGTTCCAACTTTGGAGTACTTTTCATATGATTTCTTGGACTAACCTATTAACAAGAGCCACGATTACCGCCTGCTTTTCTGCTGTTTTTGGTTCCAGGAAGGTCAGAAAATGAATATTCTCGGAATTGGATGGGACAAAAGCCAAAGTGCCTATTTTTCAGGAAGTGATCAAGTGCCAGAATACGAGACGAAGAAGGGCCAGGGAGCCACCACACCACCTGGCCGCGCGGCCAGGCCTCTCCTTCTGCCTATATATTGCCCTCGGGACGAAAACCCTAAGTACCCGATCAAAAATCCACGAAAGAGTGTAGCCACCGTCATCTCCATCCCTAGATCGGGAGGGATCTGAAGCTCTTCCCGGCACCCTGCCAGAGAGGGGAATTCACCCTGGAGGCCTTCTTCATCACCATGCAAGCCTTCGGTGTGATGCGTGAGTAGTTCATCCTTGGACTACGGATCCATGTAGTAGCTAGATGGCTGGTTTCTCCTCCTTTGTGCTTTCATGTTTAGATCTTGTGAGATCCGTTCATGATCAAGATCATCTATTTGTAATTCATACATGTTGTGTTTGCGGGGATCCGATGGATATTGAGATGCTATTTCAGATTGATTATTGATTCTATCATGTCTTTGTTATTTGAGATCTTTCATGCTTTCCGTTGTTAGTAGCTATCTTGGCCAAGTAGATGCTAGCAACTCCAAGAGTTAGTATTTATGCTCGATAGTGGGTTCATGCCTCTGGTAATCTAGGGAAGTGACAGAAATCTCTAAGGTACTAGATTTGCTGTTGCTACTAGGGAGAAAACAACAATCCTTTGTTCATATAAGAATCGTATTGTTTACTTTACATGCAGTTCGTAAAGCAATAATCTGTTGCTTGCAACTTAATACTGGAGGGGTTCGGATGATAACCTGAAGGTGGATTATTAGTCATAGATGCAGTTGGATGGCGGTCTATGTATAATGTTGTAATGCCCAATCAAGTCTCAAAGGAGTCAAGATGATTAGTATATGCATGTATTGCTTTCTCGGTGTTTGTCAATTGCCCCGCTGTAATTTGTTCACCCAGCATGTTATCTATCTAAGGAGAGCCACCTCTAGTGAACTATGGATCCCGGTCCTTGTCTTTTACATACAATCTATAATATTTTACTGCTTTGTGTTTACTTTCTACAAACTTTTACTTCTTTGCATTCGATACGTTTAATCCTTTGTTTTCCACAAAACACGGTGAGATTGACAACCTCATCGCAAGTTGGGGACAAAGTTTTGTGGTTGTGTTGTGCAGGTCTCCACGTTGCTACTAGCACCGGTAGTGCGCCCTGCCAAAGCTCAGCTAGTAACACCTTTGGGGTGTTTCCTTGCTCCTACTGGTTCGATTAAACCTTGGTTTCATAACTAAGGGAAACTTACTACTGTGCTCATGATACCTTCCTATTGGGGTTCCCAACGAGCTCTACAGCAACCACGAGCCATCAACACTTTTCTGGGCGCCGTGCATTGAGCCATCACCTACCCTTTTTAAATATGCAAGAAAATTTGTCTTATCATGTGATGAGTGCCAACGAGTTGGTAACATTTCTAGACGCAATGAGATGCCTATGAATTACTCTCTAGTTATTAAACCATTTGATTGTTGGGGATTCGACATTATGGGTCCTTTTCCCCCTTCAAAAGGTTATACCCATATTCTTGTTGTTGTTGACTATGTTACTAAGTGGGTAGAAGCCATACCTACAAAAAGTGCTGATGGGGAGACCTCTTTAAAAATGCTTAAGGATATTATCTTTCCTAGGTTTGGAGTGCCTAGGTATCTTATGACTGATGGAGGTTCTCATTTCATTCATGGTGGTTTTAGAAATACCCTTGCTAAATATGATGTTAATCATAGAGTTGCTTCAGCTTATCATCCCCAAACTACTGGACAAGTAGAGTTATCAAATAGAGAAATTAAATCCATCTTGCAAAAGACTGTTAATAGATCTAGAAAAAATTGGGCTAAAAAGTTGAACGATGCTTATGGGCTTATAGGACCGCCTATAAAAATCCTATGGGAATGTCTCCTTACAAAATGGTTTATGGGAAAGCTTGCCACCTGCCTTTAGAATTAGAACACAAAGCTTATTGGGCAGTGAAAGAACTTAATAGAGACTGCAAACTTGCTAGTGAGAAAATATTATTTGACTTAAGTTCGTTGGATGAATGGAGGAGTGAAGCATATGAGAATGCTAGACTCTTTAAGGAAAAAGTTAAAAGATGGCATGCCCGGAGAATTCTTAAGAGAGAGTTCCATGTTGGTGAGAAGGTTCTATTGTATAGGTCTCGTCTTAGATTTTTTGCAGGGAAAACTACTTTCAAAATAGGAAGGACCTTTTGTTATCGAAGAAGTATATCGTTCAGGTGCAATAAAAATTTCTTCTTTAAAAGATAACACTACGCAAGTGGTGAATGGTCAGTGTCTCAAGCACTATATTGTTGGAGATTCTTACAATGAAGATATTGATGCTATTCAAGTAGTAACTCCAGAAAAATTTATCAAAGACCAAATTCAGAGACCTGCAGAGTCCGTTTTCGAATAGGTAACGGTTCTGGTAAGAAAAGTTCCATGAAAATTATGTCCAGTTATATTTTTGCAGTTTTTATCCAACAATGAAAGCAACGAAGCGAAAGAGGGATGGAAACGGAGCCAGGGTGGCTCACACCACCCCCTGGCGCGGGCCCCCCTGGCCACGCCAGCAGGTGGTGTGGCCACCTTGGACTCCGTCTCTGACCCATTTTCTCCCAGTACCTTCCTTTTGTTATAAAAATTCGTAATATATAATCTCCCGGATCCCTCGAGGTTCGTATATCATGTTCTCGTCGTGTTTTCGTTTCGATCTGTTTTTGCCAGGAACTATTCTTAAAGTTTAGAAGCACAATGGTCTCCGCCAAGGATAAGGGAAAGGAGCCTGCGGAGGAGGATCCCCAAGATCCCGGGCAGGAGAAGGAGACCGATAAAGAGGAGGCAAGGAAAAGTCAGCATCCGCACACCGCCACTACCATTGCAAGCATTGGAGTGTTGGCAAACCCTACCAAGATCAAAAGGACCGCACGGATATCAATTGGAGGGAAGCCTCCTCATCACTGTTTGGCTCCACGATCACCTTCTCCACGCACCAAGAATCCCTTCCATACCCTTATCCATGAGCATCAATTCCAGAATATGCCCAAGGAGAAACTACCCTCCAATTGAGATATGCCTCGTTCTAACCATGCAGGAAAAGAAGACTTCAAGGAAGAAGAGTGGGGAAAGAATTGTACGAGCTAGGATTCACAACCTGACATGATCATGCACCGCATCAAGCACAACTCGGAGTTGATTCGTACTCTCACCTTCGAGATTGAGGACTTGAGGAAATTGATGGAAAAGCTCATCGAGAGAACACCACCAGCACTAAAGGAGTAATTCGTCGTCAGGTTTTGGCATCCCCTTGGTTTGTTCCAAGCTTGGGGGAGTGCCGCGGTATCATATCACTATCTTCTATCTTTTTTACCTTTTTAGTAGAGTCATATCATAAATAGAGAAGTTATCATGTAGGATGGTTTGCATTATGGAAGTGTCCCCCTTGTCGTTAGATATCTATGTATCCCTTGGTGTGAGTTGCCGTTATGGAATATTAATGAGAAGTTCTATCATTTACTCTTTTGGCAAACCTGGCTCGGTCAGTAGCAACATTATTTTGAGAATTGAATGAAAAAGATAAAAGTACTCTTAAAGAAATATAATTTCATCATCTTTCTTTCTTGATTTGCTCATAAGTTTAATATTCTCTAGTTAAGATCCTTTGTGCTTCCAAGGAAGATTGCATGTTTGTTTTTATCGCTTGTATGTTTTTTGTTTCCTTCAACTCTTATGCTTGCTACCCAGCCTTGCTAGCCAAAAACCTGTACTGAGAAGGAATGCTTCTCGTGCATCCAATCCTTAAACCAAAACCTATCCCATTTGTGTCCACCATACCTACCTACTAGCACTATTGCTATTCCAAGTAAATTCATGTTTTTATATACCTTCCAAATTAAACTTGTTACGTGAAAATTAGTGATTAAATCTCTCACAAACTTGATGCCACACTTTACTTTCTTGCACTTAATAAACTTGAACCATTGTGCCCATCTATGTTGCGTATATGCTTGCGCTTTGTAAGTTGTGAATTAGCAGAACCATGTTGTCATGGGGAACGCTTTCAACATTGCACTTGTACATTGTACCTAGTTGATATCATGCTCTTTTGTTTATGGATGTCGTCGGTGTGAAATGAAAGGGGAGCTTGTAAGTCCATCGAGTTATGTATGTGTGTTAGAGAAATGCCTGGGCCGCTGGTCTAATCCATGCCTAATCATGGTAGAAACCTGTAGCTGATGACCCACAAGTATAGGAGGTGTATCGCAGTATTTTCAAGGGAAGTGAAACCCAATTTATTGATTCGACACAAGGGGAGCCAAAGAATATTTATAAGCCTTAACAACTGAGCTATCAATTCAGCTGCACCTGGAAACAATCTTGCTCATAGTAGTTTATCAGTAGCAACAGTTTTGTAGTAGGAATAGTAAAGTAACAGCAGTAGTAAAATAAAGACAACAGTAAACAGTAGGATTCGAGTGCGGTAGGCATAGTGATGGATGGACGGGCATTGCATGGACAAGACAATTCAAATAGCAATCAGAACATAGGGCAATTGTAGATAAATAAGATAAAGCATCCAAGTACTAGATAATCCGAGGCATGTGTTCCATATATAGTCATACGTGCTTGCTATGAGAACTTGCACAACATCTTTTGTCCTGCCAGCCCGTTTGCAGCGGGCCTCAAGGGAACTACTGGCAATTAAGGTGCTCCTTTTAATAGAGCACCGGAGCAAAGCATTAACACTCCATGAACACATGCGATCCTCACATCAAAGCCATTCCCTCCGGTTATCCCGATTTTTGTCACTTCGGGGCCATTGGTTCCGGACAACAACGTGTGTATACAACTTGCAGGTAAGACCATAAACAATACTATCATAATGAATCAATAAAATGTTTAGATCTGAAATCATGGCACTCGGGCCCTATTGACAAGCATTAAGCATAACAAGTTGCAACAAAGTCATAAAGAACAAATAGAAGATACTAGGCACCATGCCCTAACAATCTGATGCCATTACATGAACGATCTCATCCAATCCCTACCATCCCCATAGCCTACAGCAGGGGATTACTCACTCATAGATGGGGGAAACATGGATGGTTGATGGAGAAGCGATGGTGATGATGATGGCGATGATCTCCTCCAATTCCCTGTCCCAGCAGGGTGCTAGAACGGAGTTTCTAGTTCTGAATCGTGGAATCTGGTGGTGGTGGTGGAGCGGAACTCCTTCTGGTAAAACGTCGACCCCCCTGAGTTTTTAGGTTAGAAGGCATCTTATAGGCGAAAAGGGAGACCGAGGGGGTGTTTGAAGCGACCACCCTGGCGCCAGGCCACATGGCGTCTAGGTGGTGTGGCTGGGCCCCAGCCCCACTCCGTCTCATATTCTGGCTCCGGGAGTCTTCTGGTGAAATAGGATTTTTGGCTTTTGTCCCATCCAATTCCGAGGATATTCATTTTCTGACTTTCCTGGAACCAAAAACAGCAGAAAACAGGCAGTTGGCACTGTGGCTCTTGTTAATAGGTTAGTCCAAGAAATCATATGAAAAGTACTCCAAAGTGTGGACAAAACACAAGAAAATAGATAAAACCAAGCATGGAACATCAAAAATTATAGATACATTTGCAATGTATCAACATCCCCAAGCTTAACTCCTGCTCGTCCTCGAGTAGGTAAGTGATAAAAAGAAAGAATAATTTTTGAGGTGACATGCACCATCATAAACTTGATCAAAGTATTTGTAAAACATTCAAAGCTGGGATCATAGTACTTCAATCATAACATGAAAGACAAAGTTCTAGCAATAAGACAAACAAACTATGATGCAACATGAAAAGGCACAAATAAAAGATTCATGAATAACAATGCTTTGCAAGACGTTTGTTTGTTTCACATAAAGAAAACATAGCATAGTAGTATTCAGCTTGTCCCTCGTAGAGTAGCAAATATAAATGCATAGTACACCTTCAAAGTTCATAAGGGTGACTAGATACAAATAGTTTAAAACAAGCAATATCAAGGTATGCATCAATCAACAAGTCTTGGGACAATGCACATAGAACTAAGAATGGCCACTATGCTCTCAAAGTAGGTGCATAAAGGTAGAAGGTGGAGACTCAATATATATAGTGGAAGAAAGGCCTTCATAGAAGGAAGTAGGGATTCAAGTCTCATAAAGAGCTTCCAAAAATTATGGTACTTAATATCTTTCAGCTCTCATTGCCCTATCATAAGCATCTTGAAGTGGTTAAGGTTAAAGTGAACAAACTATGAAGTATATGCTTGACAAAGTATAAGTTGGAAATCTCATGTCCCTTGAATACGAGGGCCGCTCCTCATGCTACTCAAGTTTAGTCACCGGTAAGTTCTTGTCATCGTAAGTACATGTGTATCATAGAGAACCGCCAACGGGGTACCCCTTGCCCGATGATACAGAAGAATCCCCATATCAAAATGACAAGGCAAGAAGACAACGAGCATCTCAGCAATCTTCTTATTTACCATGGGAATATGGTGCTTTTTTCTCTCTTTCCTCTTTTCATAATTTTTTTTTATTTTTCTATTTTTCTCAATATAGGACTCTTTTTTATAAGAAGAATGCTTCATAGACAGCTCATTATGGTTACGCTGCAGGTTTCCACCATGTCAGCATGGATTAGACCAGCGGCCCAGGCGTTTCTCTAACACATATACATAATTCCATGGACTTACAAGCTCCCCTTTCATTTCACACTAACGACATCCATAGACAAAAGAGCATGATATCAACTAGGTACAAAGTACCAGTGTAATGTTGAAAGCATTCCCCATGACACCATAGTTCTGCTAATCCCCAACAAATAAGTGCAAGCATATACAACATAGACGACACAATGGTTCAAGTTTATTAAGGGCAAGAAAAGTAAAGTGTGCCATCAAGTTCGTGAGAGCTTTAATCACTAGTTTTCTCATAACAAGTTTAATTTGGAAGGTAAACAAAAACATGAATATACTTGGAATAGCATATGCTAATAGGTAGGTATGGTGTACTCTTTGGAATAACTTGGTTTAGGGAGTTGGATGCATGAGTGGAACTCATACTTGGTTGTGGAGGCTAGCAAAAGACTGGGAGCGACAAACTAGGAGAGCAATAATGGCCATAATCATGCAGAGGGACAAAACATCATTGATCAAAGCATAAAGTGATACTACAAGTTGAAAACTAAAGGATCATAAAGGCTTATGGTGACTTGGGATAGTCATAACATGGTGTGAGCATGCGCCAAGTCAACCCAAATAAAGCATCAAAGGAGAATACCACTATACTATGCTTTAATATGCTAAAACAACGCATGATTCATCCAAGGAACATTAAGCAATCTCAATTGTTTATAACAAGTCATGATACAGTAAAGAATACTAAGCATAAAGCCAAAACAATATCAAGCATGGCATGACAAAGCATAGGCCACAGTCAAAAACAAGCTCTCTTTACCACTTAAGCATGAACTTTCCTACTCTTTTCCAAACCAAACCAAACTATTTGAAAACCAATGTATGCAAGAGGAGGTCCAACCAATTTATTAAGCAAACTAAGAAAACCAAGCAAACGAAAAACCAAAACGAAAACGAAAAAGAAGACGCTCCAAGAACAACACAATTGTGCATGAAACAATAAAAATGAAGCGTTTGGAAGAAACCTAGGATTTTTATTGATGAAGAAGGGGATGCCTTGGGCATCCCCAAGCTTTGAAGATTATACCTCTTGAATATTTCTTAGGGTGACACGGGTGGCATCCCCAAGCTTGAGATTTAGTCCATCCTTCATCTCATTACTTATTCCTCCCCTACACCTGGAATTTTTCCTTCATACAAAACATCACACAATCTTTATTAGTAACATTAGTGCACTCAAGATAATAAGTCTTTGGGTTCAGTTCCAACACCAATAAAACTTCCATTAAAACACTAGCTACTTTAGCACTTCCCTCAAAAATCTCAATTCCCCAAAAAACTCAAAAAGGAACCAACAAGAAGCAAATGCAAATAATAGCAGAAATCTGTCAAAACAGACCAGCAGGTAAAGACTAATTTTTTAGAAGACCTTCTGTTGCTCAAATCTAAAAGTGTTGAACTCATGAAAGTTAGATAACAACCTGGGGCAGAAGCACAAAAATGCACGCCTCAAAAGGACGTACAGAGATTTCACATGAATTTTTACGGTGAAGCACAGACATCTGTTTCAGGACAGCAACTTTCCCAACCATTACTTCTCTCTCATTAGAGGTTACTCTTGACACAAAAAGCAAATAAAAAGGATTGTTATTACTGAAGTAATAACTTCCAAAACTCATCTAAATTTTTTGGGTTATCTCCCAATAAGTACTTTTCTTTAACGTCTTTAAGTTAGGCATGATAGTTTGAGAGGATGCTCACATAAGAAATATGAATTGAAGTAAAAGAGAGCATCAAGAAGCAAATTCAAAACACATTTAAGTCTAACCCACTTCCTATGCATAGGAATCTTGTATGCAAATAAATTCGCAAAGAACAAAGTGATAGGCATAGGAAGATAAAACAAGAGTGACTTCAAAACTTTCAGCACATAGAGAGGTGTTCCAATACCATGAAAACTTCTACAACCATATTTTCCTCTCTCATAATAATTTTCAGTAGCCTCATGAATAAACTCAACAATATAACTATCACATAAAGCATGCTTTTCATGTTCTACAGAAACACAATTTTTATCAAGCTCAAAAATAGTGGGATTAAAACCAAACCCACTTTTAACAATTCTATAACACGATGACGGATCTTTCAATATAGGACCATCGTCTAGAGATTTATCATAAACAATTTCTAAGCAAAACTCTTTAGTACCATGCATCTCGAAGTTAGGCACAAATAAAGGATTATCACAGATAGCATGAGCATAACATTCATCCTCCTTTGGTAAGCATGGGGACAATCAAATAATGTAAGGGATAAAGAGTTACTCTCATTAGAAGGTAGGCATGGGTAGCTAATCCATTCTTCCTCCTTTTGTTCATCACTCTCCTCCTCTTTTTCATCTAGTGAGCTTTCAGGTTCATGAATTTCTTCTTCCATAGGATCCTGCAAGGCATTAGTCTCTTCCATTTGTGGAAAGCATCTATTAATGTATTCAAGAATATAGCCATTTTCTTCCTTGTAATTATCAAAGCAAAATCTAAGTATATCATAAACCTCATATTTATAAGGTGAATCATCAATATTTTCAAGCAAACTAGCAAGTTCAAATGCACCCTTCCAAGCAATAAATTCTTCAATTTGTTCCACATCATAAAAGTCATAATTTCCTTTAACATAAGAAGATATGGTAACATCATCATTATACTCACATTGAAAAGGGAGGTGTTTGTACCTCCTGCAGCAACAAGATTTATCAAAGCAATAAGTAACATTATAAGTAGAGGACACGTTTATAGCAATGGTATACAATTTATCAATTTGTTCCCATAAGTGTTTCCCTTTTTGTGACAAGCAGTGTTCCTTATAATAATATTTTTCTTCTGTGAACCCACCTTGCCAATAACATTCAGTTTCAAAGAAACCAACAATTGATAGAAAGCATGATAAAGCAAGACAATAAGAGACCAACGAAAATAACAACTAGAGTAGGAACTAATTTTTTTGTATTTTTGATAAAGAAACAAGCAAACAAGGTGGAAATAAACTAAGCTTGAACAATAGTGATTCCAAGTGGACTTGATAAATAAAGGTATGCTCCCGACAAGCGGCGCGGAAAATAGTCTTGATGACCCACAAGTATAGGGGTGTATCGCGAGATTTTAGGAAGTGAAACCCAATTTATTGATTCGACACAAGGGGAGCCAAAGAATATTTATAAGCCTTAACAACCGAGTTGTCAATTCAGCTGCACCTGGAAACAATCTTGCTCACAACAGTTTATCAGTAGCAACAGTTTTGTAGTAGGAATAGTAAAGTAACAACAGTAGTAAAATAAAGACAACAGTAACAATAGCAGTAAATAGTAGGATTCGAGTGTGATAGGCATAGGGATGGATGGACGGGCGTTGCATGGACAAGACAATTCACATAGAAATCAGAACATAGGGCAATTGCAGATAAATAAGATAAAGCATCCAAGTACTAGATAATCCTAGGCATGTGTTCCATATATAGTCATACGTGCTCGCAATGAGAACTTGCACAACATCTTTTGTCCTGCCAGCCTGTTTGCAGCGGGGCCTCAAGGGAACTACTGGAAATTAAGGTGCTCCTTTTAATAGAGCACTGGAGCAAAGCATTAACACTCCGTGAACACATGTGATCCTCACATCAAAGCCATTCCCTCCGATTATCCCCATTTCTTTCACTTCGGGGCCATTGGTTCCGGACAACAACGTGTGTATACAACTTGCAGGTAAGACCATAAACAATACTATCATAATGAATCAATAACATGTTCAGATCTGAAATTCATGGCACTCGGGCCCTAGTGACAAGCATTAAGCATAACAAGTTGCAACAAAGTCATAAAGAACTAATAGAAGATACTAGGCACCATGCCTAACAATCTGATGCCATTACATGAACGATCTCATCCAATCCCTACCATCCCCATAGCCTACAGCGGGGGATTACTCACTCATAGATGGGGGAAACATGGATGGTTGATGGAGAAGTGATGGTGATGATGATGGCGATGATCTCCTCCAATTCCCTGTCCCGGCAGGGTGCCAGAACGAAGTTTTTGGTTCTGAATCGTGGAATCTGGTGGTGGCGGCGGAGCGGAACTCCTTTTGGAAAAACGTCGAACCCCCCTGAGTTTTTAGGTCAGAAGGCATCTTATAGGCAAAGAGGGAGACCGAGGGGGTGTGCAGGGGCCGGACCACCTGGCGCCAGGCCCAGCCCATGCCAAGTGGTGTGTGGGCCCAGCCCCCTCCGTCTCATATTCGCTCAAGAGTCTTCTGGTGAAATAGGATTTTTGGCTTTTGTCCCGTCCAATTCCGAGGATATTCATTTTCTGACTTTCCTAGAACCAAAAACAACATAAAATAGGCAGCTGGCACTGTGGCTCTTGTTAATAGGTTAGTCCAAGAAATCATATTAAAAGTACTCCAAAGTGTGGACAAAACACAAGAAAATAGATAAAACCAAGCATGGAACATCAAAAATTATAGATACATTTGCAATGTTTCAGCAGCGTAACCATAATGAGGAATCTATGAAGCATTCTTCTTATATATATAAAGAGATAGAGATTGAGAAAAGAGAAAAAAGAGATGAGAAAAGAGGAAAGAGAGAAAAAAGCACCATTTTCCCATGGTAAATAAGAAGATTGCTAAGATGCTCGTTGTCTGCTTGCCTTGTCATTTTGATATGGGGATTCTTCCGTATCATCGGGCAAGGGGTACCCTGTTGGTGGTTCTCTATGATACACATATACTTACTATGACAAGAACTTACCGGTAACTAAACTTGAGTAGCATGAGGAGCAGCCCTCATATTCAAGGGACATGAGATTTTCAACTTACAACTTGTCAAGCATATCCTCATATTTGATGACTCTAACCTTAATCACCTAAAGATGCCTATGATAGGGGCAATGAGAGCTGAAAGCTAATAAGTATCATAATATTTGCAAGCTCTTTATGAAACTTGAAATCCCTGCTTCCCTCTATGAAGGGACTTTCTTTTACTTTTTAGTTGAGTCAGTAAACCTACTCCCTTCTATATCAACAAGTATTTTGAGTTGTTGTGTTTCATTCATTCATATGATGATTTATTCAATCACGTTTCCTATGTTCCTTGTTTTGCACATTGCTCTTATCTTAGTGAATATTACTTTAAAAGCTATCATTGAAAACCCTTTATGTTTGAACTCCTGCAAATTGTCAACTATTCTTCGACCAAGAGCTAAGTTTGCCATTACCAATTGTGATTTACTTTGTGTATCTTTATTGTGTTTCCTTTACTTATTGCAAGTTAAGTTATATAATAGTGAGTTGTCTTCTATTATGATTTATGTATTGATGAATGTGATGCTTCTTGTCCGTATTGTTTTATCGACTCTTCACTCCATAAACCTGAGGTCATGTTTATTGAGCTTAGTTTTCGCTTGGGGACAAGCGAAGTCTAAGCTTGGGGGGAGTTGATATTGTTGGGTCCGCAGCATAGAAAACAAAAAAATTCCTATGGTGTGAACTACACGCCAAGATCTATCTACTAGGTACAAAGCAACGGGTGGGCATACATCCAACAAGAACTTACCCTCGTAGACAATGAGCTTTGTTAACGAGTAGGAACTCGTGGTTGATGTAGTCGTACACTTGCCGATCTCAAGATCGTGAGGAAGTCCGAGCGCCGCAACTCAGCAGCGCATCCACACTCGCACACACGTTCAAGCCACCGGACAACCTCCACCTCCTCGCTCCAGCGATCCAGTGAGCAAGCAACTCCTTCCAGAAGAAATGCCACCGGGAACATGTATCTCGCTAATCCGAGACCATGGGGGAATAATTCTAGAGGGGTAGAGAGATCCTTCACAAGGAGGTGTGAGGATGAAGGAGGGAATGGGTGGCCTTTTATAGGAGGAGAGGGTGCCCCCTCTCTCCATGGCCGGCGCATGGGGGGGTGACCCCTCACCTCCCCCATTCATGTGGTGGTAACCCCTCCACATTAAAATGCCTCTTCACATTCCCTTTTAAAGTCTCCACTTTAAATGCATTAAATTTCTCCAAATTTAATGCTCTCTCATTTAATAAAACTCTTTTTATTAAATTTATTCAGAATTTTGTTAATTACTTTAATTAATAAACATTCACATATAGCCCCTTGCAATATTTCAATATCACATGCAGAATCACCTTATGCAATTTCATCCGAAACAATTTCCGGTTTCTATTTAAACAATTCCTACGCTTTGAAATTCTTTCGTCTGAAACATATGTGCTCCAAAATGGTGTCCGGTAAATCTTAAGTGTGCCACCCTACGGTTCGCGAATAATGCAGACATGATCGAGACCCTTCTCCGATCAATAATTAGCAGCCACGGAGATCGTCTTGACTCCTACACATTCAACGATGACTCCTGTGATCGTGAGAACCTTTAACGCTTGTAACTAAATCCCTTTGTCTCTCGATATATTACATGTCCAAGATTTGATCATCGGTATCTCCATACCTAGTTTGATCTCGTTACCGACATGCACTCTTTTCTCGTTCCCGTGATATAACATTCTAGTGATCACATCACTTGCTTGCAAGCTATCCTAATGTGATATCACCGAGAGGGCCCAGAGTATATCTATCCTTCATCTGGATTGACAAATTCCACTCTTGATCCATGAGCCTCAACATAACACCTTCGTAGTACTGAACCCATCTTTATAGTCACCCTGTTATGGTGTGACGTTTGATGTTATCAAGATACTCTTCCGGTGTTAGCAATTAACATGATCTCATGGTCTAAGGATAAAGATCACTTCGTATGATATTATAGCAATATAAACATAATGACTTGATCGTAATGCTATACTTCAGATGAATGTTCATCACATCATTCCACCAATGGTGTGACCTTGTTATTAACAACATCCAATGTCCATGATCAGGAAACCTTGATCATCCTGTTAATCAACAAGCTAGTTTATAAGAGAGGCATGACTAGGAACCATTTTTGTTTATTAAACACACATGTATTGATGTTTCCGAATCAATACATTTCTAGCATGTAAAATACACATCTATCATATATAAGGAATATATAATAACAACTTTATTATTGCCTATCAGGGCATATTTCCTTCAGTCTCCCACTTGCACTAGAGACAATAATCTAGTTCACATAGTGATAAATCTAACACCCATGGAGTTACTGTTGATCATGTTTTGCCCTAGGGAGAACTTTAGTCAACGGATCTGCTACATTTAGGTCCGTGTGTGCATACAAATCTTTATATCTCCATCCTTGACATGCTCATGGATGGAGTGAAACGGCGATTAATATGTTTGGAATTCTTGTGAGACCTTGGTTCCTTTGCGCTATGGCTCCATTGTTGTCACAATAGATAACCATCGGGTCCAACGACCGGGAACCACACCCGGTTCGTAATGAACTCTTTCATCAAAGCGCTTCGTGCCGCTCAAGCAAAGCAACATATTCCGCCTCCGTTGTTGATTGACCACCACAGGTTGTTTGGAACTCCTCCAACTAACTGTTGCTCCGTTCAAGAGAAATACGTATCCGGATTGAGACTTAGAGTCATCCGGATCGGTGTCAAAGCTAGCATCGACATAACACGTAGCGACTAGCTCTTCTTCACCTCCGTATATGAGAAACATATCCTTAGTTCTTCTCATGTACTTGAGGATGTCATTTACCGCTATCCAGTGTTTCGAACCTGGATCAGATTGGTACCTACTAGTCAAACTAATAGCATGTGCCACATCCGGTATTGTACATAGCATGGCATACATAATAGAGCCTATGGCCGAGGCATAGGGGATCTTATCCATCATCTCTCTTTCTTCCGCCATAGCCGGACTTTGAGTCTTACTCAATGTCTTTCCTTGCAACATAGGTAAGAACCCCTTCTTACTTTCGTCCATATTAAACTTCTTTAATATCTTATCAAGGTATGTACTCTGCGATAGCCCAATTAGGCGCCTTGATCTATCTCTATAGATTTTAATGCCTAATATATATGACGCTTCACCAAGGTCTTTCATCGAAAATTTGCTGTTTAGATAACTTTTAACACTGTTTAAAAGATCTATATCATTTCCAATCAATAATATGTCATCCACATATAATATCAGAAATGCCACATTGCTCCCACTCACTTTCTTGTAAATACAAGCCTCTCCATAAGTTTGGACAAATCCAAACTCTTTGATCACCTCATCAAAGCGGAGATTCCAACTTCGTGATGCTTACTTCAGTCCATAGATGGATCGCTGAAGTTTGCACACCTTATTAGCATCCTTAGGATCGACAAAACCCTTAGGTTGTATCATATACAACTCTTCTTCAATCTTACCATTGAGGAACGCAGTTTTGACATCCATCTTCCATATTTCATAATCGAAGTATGCAGCAATTGCTAACATAATCCTAATCGATTTAAGCATCGCTACGGGAGAGAATGTCTCATCATAGTCAACTCCTTGAATTTGTCGAAACCCCATTGTGATAAGTCGAGCCTTATAGATGGTCACATTACCATCAGCATCAGTTTTCCTTTTGAAAATCCATTTATTCTCAACGGCCTTTCGGTCATGAGGAAGTCCACCAAGTTCCAAACTTGGTTCTTGTACATGGATTCCATCTCGGATTTCATGGCTTCTAGCCATTTGTTGGAATCCGGGCTCATCGTCGCTTCTTCATACGTCGCAGGGTCATTCATTTCATCAACCATGAAATTCACAACAGGATTGCCATACAGTTCAGGAGCTGTACGTGTCATGCTTGACCTGCGAGGTTCGGTAGTGTCCTCTTTCGGAGTTTCATGATCATTATCATTAGCTCTCTCTTCATCAGGTGAAGTCAACTCCGAAATAACTTCCGGTGCTGCGCCACTCGCCATTCCATGAAGAGAAGGTTCAATAACCTCTTCGAGTTCTACCTTCCGACTACTCACACCTTTCGCGAGAAACTCCTTCTCAAGAAAGGACCCATTCTTGGCAACAAAAACCTTGCCCTCGGATCTGTGATAGAAGGTATACCCAATTGTTTCCTTAGGGTATCCTATGAAGACGCATTTTTCCGCTTTGGGTTCGAGTTTATCCGGTTGAAGTTTCTTCACATAAACATCGCATCCCCAAACCTTAAGAAATGATAGCTTAGGTTTGTTTCCAAACCATAAATCATACGGTGTCGTTTCAACGGATTTAGATGGTGCCCGATTTAAAGTGAATGCAGCTGTTTCCAGTGCATAACCCCAAAATGACAGAGGTAAGTCAGTCAGAGACATCATAGATCGAACCATATCCAATAAGGTACGATTACGACGTTCCGACACACCATTACGTTGTGGTGTTCCGCAGCGTGAGTTGTGAAACTATTCCACACTGTTTCATGTTTGTGCTATAATCGTATCTTAGATACTCTCCTCCACGGCCGAATGGTAGAAACTTGATCTTTTTATTACGATGATTTTCCACTTCATTCTGAAATTCCTTGAACTTTTCAAAAGTTTCATACTTGTGTTTCATAAAATAGATATACCCATATCTACTCAAATCATCCGTGAAAGTAACAAAATAACGATATCCACCTCGCGCCGACACACTCATTGGTCCACACACATCAGTATGTATGATCTCCAACAGATTTGTCGCCCGTTCCATTGAACTGGAAAATGGCGTTCTAGTCATCTTGCCCATAAGGCATGGCTCACATGTATCAAATGATTCAAAATCAAGTGATTCCAAAAGTCCATCAGAATGGAGTTTCTTCATGCATTTAATGCTAATATGACCTGAGCAAATTGCCACATATATGTAGACATATCATCATCAAGTTTAATCTTTTTAGCATTAACATTATGAATGTGTGTAATATTACTATCAAGATCCAATAGAAATAAACCATTCAACATAGGTGCATGACCATAAAAGATATCATTCTTATAAATCGAACAACCATTGTTCTCAGATTTAAAGGAATGACCACTTTGCATCAAACACGATCCAGATACAATGTTCATGCTCAGTGCAGGCACCAAATAACAATTATTTAGGTTTATAACTAATCTCGATGGCAAATGGAGAGGTAGCGTCCCGACGGCGATCACATCAACTCTTGATCCATTGCCAACCAAGATCATCCTGACCTCATCCCTTGCTAGTTGTCGCTTGTTCCGTAGCCCCTGAACCGAGTTACATATATTAGCAACCGATCCGGTATCAAATACCCAGGTGCTACTGCGAGTACTAGTCAAGTACACATCAATAACATGTATATCACATATACCTTTGTTTGCCTTGCTGGACTTCTTGTCCGCAAAATACTTGGGGCAGTTGCGCTTCCAATGGCAAGTCCCCTTGCAATAGTAGCACTCGGTGTCAGACTTAGGGCCATCACGGGGTTTCTTTTCAGGCATGGCAACAGACTTGCCACCCTTCTTTCCCTTGTGCTTGCATTTCTTGTCCTTCTTGAAACCGGTGGTCCTATTGATCATCAACACTTGATGTTCTTTCCTAATCTCCACTTCTGCAGTCTTAAGCATTGACAGAATCTCGGGAAGAGACTTCTTCATGCCCTGCATATTATAGTTCATCATGAAGCTCTTGTAGCTAGGTGGCAGAGATTGGAGAACACGATGTATGCCTAAGTCAATGGGAATCGTTATTCCCAAGGACACAAGCTTATCGCGCATCTGGACATTTTGAGTACGTGCTCACTAACGGAGCTATTTTCCTCCATCATGTAGCTAAAGAACTTTTCTGTAGCATTATAACTCTCTACGGCAGCAAGGGTATCGAAAATCATTTTCAATTCTCCCATGGTATCAAAGGCATTGCCATTTTCGAAACGCTGACGGCTCGCTCTAGCCCATACAAGATGTCGCAATGAACTAAGTTGTGGTCCTCCGACGAGTCACATAGACATTCTTTTCCTCATCGGGCATCGAGCTGGTGGGGGCCTAGCGCACATCTAGCACATATTGCTTTTGTGCAGAAAGTGAGGAGAATCCTCAAATTCATAGCCCATTGGTGAAGTTGCTACCATTCGCAGCAAGTTTCTCTTTCTCCATGAACACATTGAAATTAAAAGGTGTGGTGCCATCTACAACAGAATTTGTAAAGTTTATTTAGACTAAGTTTATGATAGATTGAGTTCAACTAATCCAAATTACTAATGAACTCCCACTCAAAAACGACATCCCTCGTGTCCTTTTGGTGATTACATGAACCAAATCCACTATACCAAGTCCGATCATCACGTGAGTTGATATAGCTTCAAAGGCGAGCATCTATATGGGCATCATATCAACCATATGACTCATGCTTGACCTTTAGGTCCGTGTTCCGAGGCCATGTCTGTACATGTTAGGCTCGCCAAGTAAGAACCTTAGTATTCGCGTGTGTAAAACTGTCTTACACCCGTTCCTATGAAAGCGTAGATTCGAGTACACCCGATCACCACGTGATGTCTCGAAACACGATCCATAGAACGGTGCATACTCAAGGAAGAACACATTTTTATCTTGATATCTAAAAGAGGGATCATCTTATAATGCTATCAAACGCGCCAAACTAGCAGTATAAGATGCTAACATCTAATGTGTAAAGTGAAATGATATGGTCCATGCATTTGATCTCTATGACTTGCATCGTGGTATGATCTTTATCATTCCTTTGTGTGTAAGGCCAAGGTCTATGGAACTTACACGTTGAGTGTGTTGTAAGAGTATCCACCATACATCTACTTACAACAATACCATATCAATACACTAGCCCACCAACGATCTAAACTAGACGCCTCTAATTTATCAATTGCAAGTTTTACGTGGCTTAGGGCTTTCAGAGATAGAACAGTTCTTACCTACGAACATGAACCACAACGAGGATAACTAAGTTATTAGCAACTCGTTGTAAATCAGATATTGACTATAGTAGGAGAGACAGACACCTGCCAGCCACTTATGCAAAACAAGTTGCATGTCAGTCGTGGAACCGGTCTCATGTACGATGACATGTAAGGTTGGTCCGGGCCGCTTAATCCCACTATGCCACCAATATCCAAAATACATAAAAGATGCAATAACATGATCATCATTGCCCACATATCAACCATATGTGTACTACCCGTGCTAAGCACCTACGCATAGATCAGGCTCTGATACCACTGTTGGGTCCGCAGCATAGAAAACAAAAAATTCCTATTGTGAACTACACGCCAAGATCTATCTATTAGGTACAAAGCAACGGGTGGACATACATCCAACAAGAACTTACCCTCGTAGACAACGAGCTTTGTTAACGAGTAGGAACTCGTGGTTGATGTAGTCGTACACTTGCCGATCTCAAGATCGTGAGGAAGTCCGAGCGCCGCAACTCAGCAGCGCATCCGCACTCGCACACACGTTTAAGCCACCGGACAACCTCCACCTCCTCGCTCCAGCGATCCAGCGAAAGAAGCAACTCCTTCCAGATGAAATGCCACCGGGAACATGTATCTCGCTAATCCGAGACCATGGGGGAATAATTCTAGAGGGGGAGAGAGATCCTTCACAAGGAGGTGTGAGGATGAAGGAGGGAATGGGTGGCCTTTTATAGGAGGAGGGGGGTGCCCCATTTCTCCATGGCCGGCGCATGGGGGGACCCCTCACCTCCCCCATTCATGTGGTGGTAACCCCTCCACATTAAAATGCCTCTTCACATTCCCTTTTAAAGTCTCCACTTTAAATGCATTAAATTTCTCCAAATTTAATGCTCACTCATTTAATAAAACTCTTTTTATTAAATTTATTCAGAATTTTGTTAATTACTTTAATTAACAAACATTCACATATAGCCCCTTGCAATATTTCAATATCACATGCAGAACCACCTTCTGCAATTTCACCCGAAAAAATTTCTGGTTTCTATTGAAACAATTCCTGCGCTTTGCAATTCTTTCGTCTGAAACATATGTGCTCCAAAATGGTGTCCAGTAACTCTTAAGTGTGCCACCCTACGGTTCGCGAATAATGCAGACATGATCGAGACCCTTCTCCAATCAATAATCAGCAGCGGGACCTGGAGATCCGTACTGACTCCTACACATTCAATGATGACTCATGTGATCGTGAGAACCTTTAACGCTTGTAACTAAATCCCTTTGTCTCTCGATATATTACATGTCCGAGATTCGATCATCGGTATCTCCATACCTAGTTTGATCTCGTTACCGACATGCACTCTTTTTCGCTCCGTGATATAACATTCTAGTGATCACATCACTTGCTTGCAAGCTATCCTAATGTGATATCACCGAGAGGGCCAGAGTATATCTATCCGCTATCCGGATTGACAAATTCCACTCTTGATCCATGAGCCTCAACATAACACCTTCGTAGTACTGAACCCATCTTTATAGTCACCCTGTTACGGTGTGACGTTTGATGTTATCAAGATACTCTTCCGGTGTTAGCAATTAACATGATCTCATGGTCTAAGGATAAAGATTACTTCGTATGATGTTATAGCAATATAAACATAATGACTTGATCGTAATGATATACTTCGGATGAATGTTCATCACATCATTCCTCCAATGGTGTGACCTTGTTATTAACAGCATCCAATGTCCATGATCAGGAAACCTGAATCATCATGTTAATCAACAAGCTAGTCTATAAGAGAGGCATGACTAGGAACCCTTTTTGTTTATTAAACACACATGTATTGATGTTTCCGAATCAATACATTTCTAGCATGTAAAATAAACATCTATCATATATAAGGAATATATAATAACAACTTTATTATTGCCTCTCAGGGCATATTTCCTTCAGATACGTCCATTTTGCATCACTATTCTATATCATAATTTACTATTATTCATTGATATATTTCATATTAAGAGATGATACTTATGTTATTTCATCTGTTTTTGCATGGGTGATGTCTTTTGGAGCATGGACCGCTGCAGTCAGGATTCTAATGGAAAAGGGGCTATTTGGAGGCGAAATTCGCGAAGATTAGAAAATCCGAGAAAATACATGGAAAATTCTATTTTTACAGAAGACGAAGATTGCCAGAAGGGGGAGTGGAGATGGGCCACAGGGGGCCCACACCACCTGGCGCTGGCAGACCCTAGGCAGCCCGGCAGGTGGTGGCCACCCGCCCACCTGTGCCTCCCCTATGGTGTATATTACCCCCTCGAAACCCTAACACTAGGGGAGGGACCACGGAAAGATTATGTCGCCTCTGCAGGGCGGAAAACTATAGAGAGAGAAAGATCTCTCCGGCAGACAGAATTTGCCAGGGGAATTCCTTCCTGGAGAGGGGAGATCGTCGCTATCAACACCACCATCAAGCTAGACTTCATCGGGATCATCACCATCATCATCACCACCATCATCTCCACCAGAACATCATCACCACTCCATACCACAGTAACAATTGGGTTGAATCTTGCATAGTTCTTAGGGGAAACTTTCCCGGTGTTGATTACTCCTTGTAGTTAATGCTATTGAGTGAACCATAAAATTATCGTTTATGTTCAGATTGTTACATCTCATTATTTCATCTCTGATCTTGATCCATATGATGTCTTGTGAGTAGTTCGTTTTGTTCTTGAGGACATGGGAGAAGTCATGTTGTTAGTAGTGAAATTGTGTTAAGAAAGATTCAATGGTTTGATATTTAAGTTGTGGTGTATTTCTTTTAGTGGTGTCATGTGAATGTCGACTACATGACACTCCACCTATATGGGCCTAGGGGAATGCATTGTGTATTTGGCTACTAATTGTAGGGGTTGCCGGAGTGATAGAAACCTGAACCCCCGTTAGGAAACCTTTGCACAAGGGACGTCAGGGTCTTAGAGTTTAAAGTTGTGGTTAGTTTTATACCTTAATTACTTTCTTGTACTTGCGGATTCTTGCAACGGGTATAATCACAAGTATGTATTAGTCCTAGGAAGGTCGGTACATTAGCACAGGTTCACCCACAAAACACTTAGCAAACTAAAGAAGATTAATCAACTATATGAAGCGAAAGCACTTGACAATATTCCCGTGTGTCCTCGAGAAGGTTTGGTCATCTTAAGTAATACAACCGGCTTGTCCTTTGCTAAAGAAAGGATTGGACCACTTGCTGCATTTATTATCATTGTCTTTTATTTACTCGCACTTTATTTATCTGCATTATCAAAAAACCCTAAAAATCCGTTTGTTAAGTATTTACAGAGAATTCCTGCTCCAAGCCACTTGTCAACACCTTCTGCTCCTCGTTGGGTTCAACACTCTTACTTATCGAAAATACTGCGATACACCCCTATACTTGTGGGTCATCAATCAGCAAGAGTAACTAAGGCCCCCCTGGCGTTGAGTCCATGAACACGGCACAGGGTCCTCCTCGGATTCTCTCGAGGAGGCGCGGGTAGGTGACGTGGCACATCTAAGGGTCGAACACTATCACAGAGAAGCCTGCCAAGCTAGTATAGCGGAACCAAAGCACAGAGCCTTGCATGATGTTGTGATGGGGGATGAAGCACTCCTAGTCGTTGGTGAGGTGCATCTCGTTTCGCGCGGGAGTCTCAACGTTCACCTCCCACCGATCGCTGCTGCCAGAGTGACTCAGCAGCACACTATCAAAGATGTCACCTGCAATTCCAAGGGCGAAGCACGAAGGGAGCTTTTATCACACGAACCATTCCATATCCCAAAGGATGAGAATGAAGTCGATGGCCTGCACTGGCTCGGGGTCATCCTTGATCTTGATCATGACAGCCAGAGGAGGCGGAGGACACCGACCCCATATCTCCGTTGTGGCCCCCCGCGTTGGCCCTGGCCGCTTCCACGAGGGCGGCGACGACTGCCCCTTACACTTCGTATCTTCCCTGGAGGCCGGTGCAACTCGGGAGAAGGAGGCCCCGGCCTGGACCACGCCTCCCATGCCTGCTCGCGCGTGGCCTCCCACGCCCACGCTTCGCCGGTGGAGCCTCGCCCATCTCCAGCATCATCGCCTTTCCCTTCTTAGTGGAAGAAAGCTGCTCGGGCTCCATGGAGAGGGGCGAGGCCTCGACTTCAGAAGAGCAGGAAGGGGGAGTAAAGGAGACGAGGAGGTGGTGTCAAAGAGAAGGAACCTCCTCCGCGCTCCCATTTAATAGTGCAGGGACAACACGACATCTTGGGCATGCGGCATCAACCACCAGTCTGCCCCACGAGTGATCAAATTGTGGGGAGCGGTTTCCAAGGCGGGACAAGCCCATCTTCATCGAATGGCCAGAGCACACCACCGTTTCGCGTGCACAGTCACAATGCATGTAGTGGTGGTTCCATGTTAACCTGAGTAGCGGCGGGACCCACCGTTCATTTGGGCCCTTGCCACTTTGTGTCCATGAAGGGACACATGCATCACAAGCGCCCGAGGGATACTATCAGAGTCCTGGTACTAGGGGTACCACGATCCTACGCCCATCGGTCCCACCACCTGAGCCACGTCGCCCTCCAGAGGCTGAGGCGTCCCGCAGAGTAGCCCCACGAGGCGCACAGCAGGTGGCTGGCCCCTCAAGAGCCTCACCCGGGTCTCCCCGAAGTGGCCACCTAGCAAGGGAGTACTCCCACTTGTCCAGGTCCCCACCGAGCCTCGGATTCTTTGGAGTGTGCCCCAGGGGCGCGCTCGTAATATTATAACAAAAATAAGGAAAAGGACAAAACCCGGTAGGCGGAGCCAGGGCAGTGTGGACCGCCTTGGTAAAGAGGAGCCGATCCGCCCCCTCTGGTGTAAAAGCAGCACAGATGACTTCAGCACCAGCAGAGATGTCCCTTGCCACTTTGGTGCAAGGGAGGCGAGGGTGGCGTCGCATAGAGAAGGACGATGGCAGGGGCCTCGGCATTATGAAGGATCAGGGGGCATCCCGTAGCCCTAGATCGAGTCCACATAAATTAGCCTTGTAGACTAGGCATCCTTCGGGCGGCAATGTGGTGACCATTCCCTCCCAAAGATTGGGGAAGAGACCCATCACCACTATAAAAGGAGGGCTCCCCTACCTTAGAAGGGATTGATCCTAGAGATCTCAAACCCTAGACATTCGTCTACCACTGTACCCTCGCGAAGCATCGCGAGAAATACAACAAAGCAGGAGTAGGGGCTTTACCTCCTCACAAGGGTCCTGAACCAGGGTAAAAAACCCATGTGTCTTTCTCTGTCGTGTGCGAGCTGCACCGTCTACTTCGTCACTGGCTAGCCTAGAACGCGTGTTCAGCCCCCTCTCAAACTCAGGGCTCGTCGGACCCCTTGTTCCTTCATGGGAAGCCAAGTCTCCGACTGGCATCAATGTCTATGTAGATAGATCTAGGTGCTAATATGGTTGTACCGAAGTACATAGATGAAATACTAAATGAATTTCAATATGGAAATGACGAGAAAGGTTCTTGTCGCATGGAAGAGGTTGAAACAAGATTCAAGTGTTTTGACACTTGGTGAGTGAAAGCACATGAATGATTTGATCCATCATGAATACCGTGATATGTATATCTCTAGATATGTCCTATGCTCTAAATGTTATGAGCATATACCAGAATGATTTATAAGATGATCGCTGGACAATAGTAGGGTATCCTTATGTTCTTTGGAAGTACTAAGAATATATTATGTATGTAGAGATGACAAATAGTTCTTTGTAAAGTGTTACACTAATACTAGTTTATAGTTCAATGTAAAGTGTTAAACTGATACTAGTTTTGTCACAAGATACAAATTAAGTCTATCTCAATTTAGGATATGGGTTAAGGTGGCACAATTTGATGTAAGAAAGTTCCATTATAGATTTGGATGAGTTCCAAAAGGTTAAGTATTGTGACATATACTACAACGAAAGGCTAAGTAGAAGACTGCTCTAGTAGCATCATAGGAGGGCATTTGTGTCAAGAAGTCTGTTATCAAACTAGGTGTAGTTCCAAGTGGGCTAGTGACACCTTCAATCCGGATTACAGATGTAGTATAGCTTCTTTTTCCCGAGTAGACCTAGGTTATTGAATCCTCGAGAAGCGAATGCGTAGTGAAGTTACTTTAACGGACCTTCAGGAGTTTTAGAATTCCTTTTGTGTTTTTACCAGACCAACAGCTTACATCTTTTTGTTGTTGTCGATGATGGAGAGAGAGGTCCTAGGGCGTTTGGTTTCACCTGTAGCTGTGCAAAACATCTGATGGAAATAAAAGATAGAAATAAAGTATGCGTGTACTTGTTAGAGCAAGATAAATTATATGTGGGCAGTGCATCCATAATTGATATTGCCTCCGCAACCGCTTATAGCAATAACCTACTAGTCTCACCCATAGAAGAAAGAGAACTAATGATATGCATAGTGATGTCACCGTTAATCCAAAGCAAATCCCTCACATACAAATTACACCCTTCATCACTAGGGTTCCCAACCTGCAGATCACCATCACTATACTCCCTATACGGCTCAACCTCGTGGTCTTGGGTACCTGACAAGTCCTTGGATTGAGGCAAGAGAGGATACAATAATCATCATTTCATACAAACTAATACACGATCCCATCTATGATAATTCACATGCACAATTGCTACATGGCTAGGCCGAAGCCCTTAGCCCAAGGAGAATTACTCACACATAGAGATGAGATCAACAATCACAAACATTGTAATAAAAATCATAAGATTGATAGCAATAGTTTATAATGTTACCAATCGGAGAAGAGATCTACTATTACAAGTGGTGGAGTATGGCTATGGAGATGGAGAAGGGTTTGGAGATCTGGAGGCGGCTTTTGGCAGAGTCTGGCTTCTTTGGGGCGGAGCGTCTCTCATTTTCCCGTTGCCTGAGGCTTCTTTATATAGGGGTCCCTTCACAAAAGTTGTTCTGTTTGACCTAACGGTGGTGGCGCCAACTATACGACCGGAGCTATACGGTTGGAATTTTTGCTCTGGCCGTATAGTTAGTCGTTAAAGCGTCTGCCACCGTTGTAAGGCTCCTGGTTTCTTCTAGTTGTTGGAAATCTCGTATCTTTGACTTTAATGTAGTGATTCCCTCCTTTAAACGACACTATTTGTGCAGAAAAAATACAAAAGAAAGGATTAATATTATCATTAGTGGCAAGGTTTAGAGAGATACTTCATCAAGAATATGATTAATATCCAGTTTAAATGTGGACGTTAGATGGCTATATTTCAGAGCCATCAATCTCCCCAAGCTTAAACTTGATCGTCCCGAGCAAGAAAACCAAAATCAAAAAGGAACTCGACATTTAAACTAAAATAATGAGATGGTGATCTTACTCATGATTAGTAGTCTCATGTTTCCTCCACTTTATAAATCTGAAAAACTTCAGCATAGATAGAGTAATGGCAAGCATATCATACAGGTTTCATGCATCCTTATAGTGCAGCAATTTTTTTGTAAACATGGATAATTCAAATGAGTAAACTTTATTCCATGTCAAGTAATCAACTCATAGGATTGCCTTTGAACAGTAAAGTATAATCATGTAAATTAAGAGTGTGAGAGTTGTCATGAAAAGCATATATACTAGAGTATTTCAATTATCCCACATCAATAAATCAAGACTTTTCAAGCACTACTTTTCTATTCATTGTCCTTCAAGAATTTCAGTTTTTAAGTAATTGAGAGCATGCCAAAAAAAATATTTAGTTTATCGGGCTGTGATGGACACTCGTGGCATCACTAAGGTTTTTGTCCCTTTTGCATAATGATTTCTCATAACAGCCAGAGGAGTGATTCCATCATGATTATAGCTACCCGGAGGTGCCAAGAATCTTACCCACTATAGCATTCTTGCTACAAGTGTTTAATCAACTCATAGACGAAATCTAGGAGTTTCCTCCATGAAGATCGTTCGTAGGCCAACAGAGTTGTTGGCATGCCATGAAGTTTGACACGCATAAAGCTATATCATTCTTATGATTAACAAGTCAAACTTTAGCATGCTCACAAAAACCGCTAAACATTAATTCAATCGAACAAATCCTTTCAAAGAGAGATATCAAGTCAATCAACATTTTCAGTGGTGTTGAGTATCTCTAGAAATAAGCCTTCAAGACTAAGCACTACAACGCCCAAGCCTTCAATTGTGAGACTTTTTCTTATTACAATTGTTTAGCAATTTTTAGGCAAGATTTGGTCAATTACGAGAGCTGGAACAAAATGTACCCAATTAAATACCCATGCAAATTAAAATTTTAGGTTGATACAAAGACTCACTCCACCAATATAATATCTCAACATTTACTACTAACTAGCATGGATTTCTCAAACTTCAAAAGTGGGGAGTAATAAGGCATACCTCTCATGTTTGGTTTCACTTCTCTCTTCCTTTTTATTTGTTTCTTGGAAACTCGAAGTCGACCACTCTCCTGCAAACATATGAAGACCTTAAGGCGGAATGAAAAGAAAGAGGGAAAATAAGGAAAAATGGAGAAATCTTTTTGTGATTTTTAAGAGAGGAACTTTAAAGAATAGAAAATTGGCGGAAAAGCTCAACTAGAAAATTTCGAAAGAAAAATAGAAAGAACTAAAGATAAAGTGTTGGAGAAACCAACACGAGTGCTTATAAACTCAAATAAAAACACAACCTCTAAATAAAAGCAAATAAACGCCAAATAAAGATACACGAGGAAACTTCCCCAAGCTTAGGCTTTCGCAAGCCCTTCAAATCATTGTGGTAGCGGGAAAAAGTTGTTACTCCAGGTCGCAAATTGAGTTGAGAGATTACTTGTTGATTCTCAGAGGTTCAAAGAGAGGCTATGCATCCTATCCAAAGTCCCTCCAAGTCCTTGGAAATCTTGGTATGTGGTGAACCAGGTTTGTGGATGCTCCTATTGATAAGGAACTTCTTGCTCCTCCTCTTGGTCCTCATCCTCCTCCTGAATCTCTTCCTCAGGTTGGTGTTGCTCAATTTGTGAATCATATAGCAAACGTCCTTCCTCGATAGAGAAAAGACCGTTAGGCATAGGAGCGGGATAGATATGCCCAGCTCCAGTAATATGCAGGTAATAAGCACCACCTCTCCTAGTGATCATTTCACGGGCTCTCAAGGTGGAGAAACCAACATGCACCTCACCTAGTATGGGTTGCAACTCACCTAGGTCGAGGCCTAGGGTAGTGGCAAGTACGGTGATGACGCCTCCCCCTGTAATTGGTCCTTGGCTTTCGGAGGCTTGGTGCTCCAACTAGCGCACAAGGATGGCGCCCAAGTTGAGTGACAAGCTACAGTTAATGTAAGCAGCCTTTGCGAGGACTAGGATTTCCTCCTCATTGAGTCTTGTGAACTCATTACGTGCCTTCAAGGTGTTAGCAATAACATAGAACAAATAGCGAATTGCAGGATGTTGAATATTCTTCCCCTTGTTTATTCTAGTAGTGAAACTCATTCGATTATAGTATTGTTCAGGGGTAGGTTCTAGGCTAGTAAAGGATGCGTGCAATGCATGAATATCATTGTTTGGCAGATTAAAACATGCGCACCATTCATCTAGTGTTAAAGTGTAATTGTTGTTCATTAGACAAAAATAAATAGTATCCTCTCCTTGCTATTGTTTAACGGTGCTTTGCAATGAACTTAGAAATTCAATGGTTAAGCGGAGATAAGTAGGTACATCATTGTACACAAAGTTTTGCAGGCTAGATCTATTGCAAAGTAAATTGAAATCATCAGCAATACCGACTTGGTTCAATATGATGGGGCAAGCCCAGTTGGTGGCCTTCACTTTGCGGTTCCTGATCCTGTTGAAGCGATCATGATGGTCCTCATTCTTGAACCGTATCCCCATGCGTTCCTGAGCGGCAGACCGAGAAGCGCTAGCGGTGGCACGAGCACGAGTTTGGCTCCTTGTGTTCATCATCTAAAACATTGAAGAAAGGTAAAAATAAAACTTTTTGATCTAACAACAGTAAGTGCATCATATTCGTCATCATAGCACACTAAAGAATTCTCGCCAAAATAATAATCTAGGCAAGAAAATCACAGCAATTGGTTCATAGTAGGTCTCACCCTAGATTAACAATGACAATAGATCGAATATGAATTTGCAGAAAGTAATTGGAGGATAAACATACCGTAGATCACTTGTGCGCGAAGAAATCGAATGAAATTGAGTAGAGATGGAGATCTCTTGAGGTTTTGAGAGAGTTTGGAGGTAGAAGAAAGAAAAGGATTGAAGTTTTGGAGTTGGGAGTACCTTCCCGTGCGATTTTGTGGTCGGACGCAACTATACGGGGAGAACTATATGGTCAGAACAATGTGTTCCGGCTGTATAGTTGGCCTTTTGTCAAACAAATAGGTTTTCCTCCTGGTGGCGCAGCTATATGGACGTAGCTATATAGGCAGAACAAAATGTTCCGGCCATATAGTTGGTCGTTAAACTGTCTGTCCCTGCGAAAGAAAATTTGCAAAGGCATCGATATCTATACGACCGGAGCTATACTGCCAGAATTTTTATTCCCGCCGTATAGTTGGTCGTTAAACTCTCAGTACATATGAAAACAAATTGTATGGAGGCATTGATATTTATACGACCGGAGCTATACGGCCGGAATTTTTATTCTCACCGTATAGTTGGTCGTTAAACTCTCAGTACATATTGCAGAATAATTTTCGATGGCAAAGATATCTATACGACCGGATCTATATGACCTGAATTTTTATTCCCGCCGTATATTTGTCGTTAAACTCTCAGTACATATTGCAGAATAATTTTCTATGGCAAAGATATCTATGCGACCGGAGCTATACAGCTGGAATTTTTATTCCCACCGTATAGTTGGTCGTTAAACTCTCTATGTGCGTCAAAAAATTTATGTTTCTTCGTAAACTATTTCTTTTCCTGTAACTTAGTGATATACCTTGTTTTTGACAGAAAATTGACAGTAAATATTGTCGACCAACAATAGCATGAATAAGGCAGAATTTCAAGTACTACTGGACTTCTTCTCCTCGAATGGAGTTTCCTAGCATTCTTTATTAAACATAAATTTAAACTAAAACATAAAAAATTAACTCAAACCTTTATTTCACATGGGTTGCCTCCCATGGAGCGCTCTTTTATGGTCAATAGCTTGACCTTGATAATACTCACTTGGGCCAGATGAGTGGGACACCCACTCTAAAGTAATTGGCCTTCAAAGTGATGGCCTCCTTTTCATCATGCTTGGCTTTCTTATTCCTGGGGAAATGAATGACAAAAGGATGTCGCGAAGGCAATTACAGCTTCACATTCCCTTCATGCAGATTAATCAAAGCCTTAATAGTTCTTAAGAAAGGACGGTCTAATATAATAGGAGCAGTAGCATCTTCAGGCATGTCAACTATGACGAAATCAATGAGAGCAGGACAACCTTTAACATATACTAAAGTATTCTCCTTAATCTCTACAGATTGTTTGTAGGTAGAATCTGCTAGATGCAATTTTAACTCAGTAATTTCAAAGGAGCCAAGATTTAACTTGTTAAAAAGACTCTTCGGGATTGTTGAGAAGCTTGCACCTAGATCACAAAGTGCAGCTATCTCATTGGTTCCAATTTTAATCTTAATAGTAGGCTCAAATATGTCATCTAGTTTAACAAGTAATTTTTCAGCAATTTGCTTGTATTCTTCTTCAAGCTCACGTACCTTTATTGCTAATTGATTGACAAAATGTTAGTACATAGCTTCCTCACTACCTCCACTTACCGGAATCTTGATGTTGATCCTTTTTACGAGATCTTCTACGGTGTAACTTGGTGAAGGAGCATTACTATAATCAAGTTCTTCAGGCTCCTCCCTTTGGATCCTCATCATTTTGAGCTCCTACACAGGATTGGGCTCAGCTTTACCTGCAAATTTAGCTAGAATGAGAGTTTGACTCTCGGTTATCTTACCTAGATGTGACTCAATGATCCTTGTTCTTTCTTGAAGGGCCTGCAAATCATTTCTCAAACTAACAACTTGGTTCGATAATTTACCAAGCATAGCATCATGGTTCTCCATAATTTTAACTAGAATATTATTTTGTTCATTTTGTGAGTCTATGAAAGACTTAAGTGTTTCTTGGAGACTACCATTACTATTTCCCATATTATTATTAGAGTTTTCTACAGGACTAGCATAGTGTTTCTGAAAATTAGGATTGTAACTCTTCTTCCAAACAGGATTATAATCATTACGAGCTATGAAGTCTATTTCTTCAATATTTGTTTCGGGGGGTGGCTCTTACCTGAGTTTCCTTACCTTTTATGGCTAGTATGAGCTCATCCAACTTAGCATTGAGATCTTCGTTCTATTGTGGTGAGACAGAGTTCACCTTCTTCGTGTTTAATCTTTCCACGTGCCATTGGGCATGGTTGTCTTGCATATTGTCTAACAGCTGCTTTGCTTCAGTAATATGTTTACCCATAAATGTTCCTCCAGCTGCAGTATCAAGCATAGACTTAGACACATGATTAAAAGCATTGTAAAATAAATGGAGGATTAACCAATCTTCCATCCCATGACTAGGATAGATTCTTAGGCATTCTTTCATTCTCTCCCATGCAAGCACTAGTGGCTCACGCTCTTCCTGTCTAAAGCCAGTAATATTAGATCGAAGTTGCATAGTCTTTGCAGGTGGAGAAAATTTAGTCATAAATAAAGAAGTACATCCTACCCATGATGTAATAGTTGTAGGCAAAGATAGCAACCATTCTTTAGCTCTCCCTCTTAGAGAGAAAGGAAATAGACGCAATTTAACCGCATCAAGGTCAATGTCTTTTATACGCATCATATCACATATTTCAGTGAAAGTATTCAAGTGCATACCTGCTTCTTCAACAGCAGAGCCTCCAAATTGATTCTGTTGAACTAAGCTTAAGTAATGGGGCTTAATTTCATAGTCATCAGCAACGATTGTTGGCTGAGTAATAGGAGTATGCAAATAATCATTATTGGGAGTATCAAACTCCCCAAGCTTCTTTTCAGCCATACTTCCTATGTTTTTTTGGGTTTTCTTAGATAAAGAATTATAACAGTAAAAGCAAGAATTTAAAGACTAACTAATTTTTTTGGTTTACCAAATAAAGACTGAAAGCAAACTAACAAAATTAAAAACAAGAATTAAAACTAGCAAGGTTCCTAATAACCTCACCAGGGTAGTTATTGCTTCCCCGGCAACGGCGCCAGAAAAAGGGTTGATACCTTCGATCCGGATTACGAATGTAGTATAGCTTCTTTTTCCCTAGTAGACCTAGGTTATTGAATCCTTAGGAAGCGAATGCGTAGTGAAGTTACTTTAACGAACCTTCGGGAGTTTTAGAATTCCTTTGTGTTTTTACCGGACCAATAGCTTGCATCTTTTTGTTGTTGTCGATGATGGAGAGAGAGGTCCTAGGGCGTTCGGTTTCACCTATAGCTGTGCAAAACATCTGATGGAAATAAAAGATAGAAATAAAGTATGCGTGTACTTGTTAGATCAAGATAACTTATATGTGGGAAGTGCATCCATAATTGCTATTGCCTCTGCAATCGCTTATAGCAATAACCTACTAGTCTCATCCATAGAAGAAAGAGAACTAATGATATGCATAGTAATGTCACCGTTAATCCCAAGCAAATCCCTCACATACATCCGTACTACCCCTTCTGTCACTAGGGTTCCCAACCTGCAGATCAGTCATCACTCATACTCCCTATACCTGGCTCAACCCTCGGGGTCTTGGGTACCTGACAAGTCCTTGGATTGAGGCAAGAGAGGATACAATAATCATCATGTCATACAAACTAATACATGATCCCATCTATGATAATTCACATGCACAATTGCTACATGGCTAGGCCAAAGCCCTTAGCCCAAGGAGAATTACTCACACATAGAGATGAGATCAACAATCACAAACATTGTAATAAAAATCATAAGATTGATAGCAATAGTCTTACAATGTCGCTAATCGGAGAAGAGATCTACTATTACAAGTGGTGGAGTATGGCTATGGAGATGGAGAAGGGTTTGGAGATCTGGAGGCGGCTTTTGGCGGAGTCTGGCTTCTTTGGGGCGGAGCGTCTCTCGTTTTCTCATCGTCCGAGGCTTCTTTATATAGGGGTCCCTTCACAAAATTTGTTCTTTTTGACCTAACGGTGGTGGCGCCAACTATACGACCGGAGCTATACGGTCGGAATTTTTGCTCTGGCCGTATAGTTGGCCGTTAAAGCATTTGTCTCTGTTGTAAGGCTCCTGGTTTCTTCTGGTTGTTGGAAATCTCATATCTTTGAGTTTAATGTAGTGATTCCCTCCTTTAAACGACATTATCTGTGCAGGAAAAATAGAAAAGAAAAGATTGCATACCCCTCTGAATATTAGCATTAGTGGCAGGGTTTAGAGAGATATTTCATCAATAATATGATTAATATCTAGTTTAAATGTGGACATTAGATGGCTATATTTTAGAGCCATTAGCTAGTACTATGAAGATCTATTGTACGCAATAGTGTCAACATGTTTTCGGCTCAAGGAACTGAGGTCTCACCAAAAGGACTAAATTTATACAATGTCATCTCATTTGAGAATGAGTGATGCGTAGAGACGCAAAGACATGAAAATACACACAAACCTAAAAGTGTCAGATCTGGATATTAAGTTTACCAATACCAACATGTATCGATAACACTTGAATGTCATAGGTGTTGAATGCGCAAGTATAAACTAGATTATTGTCACTAGTGCAAGTGGGAGACTGAAGGGAATATGCCCGAGAGGCAACAATAAAGTGGTTATTATATTATTCCATGTTTATGATAAATGTTTATATCTCATGCTATAATTGTGTTAACCGTAAACGTTAATACATGTGTTTTTAATAATCAAAGAAAAGGTTCCTAGTAATGTCTCTCACTACACTAGCTTGTTGATTAACATATGATCAATGTTTCCTGATTATGAACATTGGATGTTGTTAATGACAAGGTCATGTCATTGGAGAATGATGTGATGAGCATACACCCATAGTAGGTATATAAATACGACCATGTTATCAAATTTTATATTGCTATATCAATCTCACACGAAGTAACACTAATCCTTAGACCATGAGATTATGTCAATCACAAACACTGGAAGAGTGCTTTGATTCCATCAAACGTCACACCGTAACAGGGTGATTATAAAGGTGTCATTGGGTACTTGGAAAGTGTTAGTTGAGGCTTGTGGATCAACAGTGGGATTTGTCCATCCCGATGATGGAGAGATATACTCTAGGCCCTCTCGATGATATCTCATTGATATCGCTTGCAAGCACATGACTGGCTCACGAGGATGTTATATCACGGAACGAGTAAAAGAGTACTTGTCGGTAACAAGATCGAACTAGGTATGGATGATACCAAATGATCAGATCTCGGGCAAGTAAAATATCATGAGACAAAAGGAATTTGGTTACTATGAAAAAGGTTCACGTGATCACTAGTTCAGCATTTAGTAAGTGGGAGTCGTTATGGATCTCCAGATCCCACTTATGATTATTGATCGGAGAGAGTCTCGATCATGTCCACTTAGTTCACAAACCGTAGGGTGACACACTTAAGGATCATTGACGCATATTGAGTGAATACGGAACATAGGAGAAAATACTAGACATCGCAGAAACTAGTTTTGATAAAACCACTGTAATAGTTTCCGTGTATCGAAATATTTCAAGGTATAAATTGTTAATGTGTTCATTAAATGACGTGTTATTTAAATGAAGTACTCATTAAATGAAGTGTTCATTAAATTGAGTGGAATTATACCAAGTGAATTAAAAGTGTTTTAATGGAAAGACCTTTGGTTTTTGAGTGGAAATTTAATGGGAGAAAATGGCTCTTGATTATTTGTGAGTGGAGGCTCCACTAGTAATCAAGAGGGGAGAGGTAGGGGCACCATGTGTGGCATCGGCCACCCCCTTAGTGTGCCCCTCTCCTATATATGGATGGGTGGAGACCCTCTCCTCTCACTCCATTCCATTCCCTCTCATATGCCCTTTGGTTGACATCTTCTCCCCCTTGCTAGTTGATCCACTATCACAAGTATAGTGCTTAGGCGAAGCCCTTCTCAAGACCTCTTCACCACCACCACCACCATGTCATAGTGCTTCTCGAGTTACCGAGGGTCCGCTGCTTCCGCTGCCCAACTGGAGCAAGGGACGAAGGTCGTCATCGTGCTAGATGTGTGACCGATTACGGAGTCACTGCTTGATTGGGCGCTGATCGTCTTCACGACCTTTGTGAACAAACGAGTACATTCTACATCAACCACGTTTGTTTGCGAGAATGTTTTACTGCTTTCGGTTTTCGAGGGTGAGTCCTTCTGAAACCGTTACAAGTATCACCTAGACTTGATCTTGGAAGTTGTAACCATAGGATTTTTTTTGTTTTCTATGCAATGAACCCATCACTTCTCTCTTCCTACCTTAGGAATCTCGGGTCAAGATTATCGTAAGGGGGATAGAGCTGTAACACCCCAGTTTTAGTTAATACTAATTAGGGTTTGATTTGTGCATATCATGGACATCATCTAGTTTTGATAAACAAAAATGCTTGCAAGAAAACGATAGCAAAACCCTAAACCCTAGTTTTCTCCTCCCTCTTTGAAAACCTCTAAAATGTTTTGATAGTTTGAAAAAGTACCAAAATGTATGGATCCCAAATGGACTAAAAGGGCCCCACAACATTTCAATAGTTTTATAAGCCTTCTGGTATTTTTTGAAATCTACAAAAACAGAACTGAAGTTGAATTTATAAAATGGAAAAGGAGAAAAACAACAAAAGGAAAATATTTAAGAAAATAAAAGGAGAAGAACCCTCTCTGCTCTTTGGGTCATTTCCTATCCCATCTCTTTCCCTCCCCCTGCTTCTCGCTATGCATGACCAAGAAATGACCTAGCAATGGCCGCGACCACTGCATACCCCTTCACCTCTTTTCCTTTTCTTCTTCCTCTGCCATAAGGACGCCGAGTGAAGCACCTGCATGTCCTGCCACCGTCCGTCGATCTCCTGCGTGTTGGGATGCCCGCCGCCACACTTGGATCTGAGGATAAGAACGCCTGCGACGATCTCTCTCCCCCATCCCCATTTCCCTCTCTCTCTCACTCTATGCTGCTCGCACACAGAGGCTCCCGAACCCTAGATGTAAGGCCGCCATGTCGCCGCACCATCCCACGCCTTACCTCATCGTTCTAAGCTTGCCCCTGCAATCGTCGTGCTCGCCTGGGTCTTCTCATCGAAGAATGCAAGCTGGAAAGCCCCCAATTGCCCCAATTGGAACCTCCATACCTGATGTCGGCCATCGCCACCGCCATCGATTCCTTCCTTCCTTTGCCTAGCCAAGCCCTCCTTCATGCTTCTGGTGAGCTACTTGTGCTCTATCAGTCCTTCCTCGTGTCGATTGCACCATGTATCACCGATGCGCCGTCGATCTGTGAGCGTCGTCATTGCTGCTCATCGTGCTCGTCGCTCGGGTAACCAAAAGCAAGCCGCTCCCCTAGCTTTAGGTTTGCCTGGTTCGTGTGCGTCTAATGCACCCATCCGCACGCACTGGGGTGCTCTGGATCCCCACCAATGGCCGTTGTTCGACGTGTCCTCTAGCGTGCCAACTTGTCGTCAATGTGGCTCTCGCGTGGTCGTGACGCCGGTGCCGATCAAGGTCAGCCATCGTGGCATTCGACATGGCCTCGGGCCCCAGCCATCAGTCGCTCTGGCTAGACCAACCATGGTACACAACATTTTAGTGCTAATGATGACGCCAACCAGACGTCAACATGACGCAGTAAATCTTTTAATTAGTTTAATATTTTTCAGAAAATGATATAATCTTGTAAAATTCATAACTAATTCATATTAAGTCAAAAAATGTGTATAATATATCAAAATTCTCAGGAAAATGAGAACTATCCTTTAGTATCAAAATCATGCATTGTTAAACAACTTTAATGACAAGTTTAATTAGAAGAACGAAATGAACCCCATAGGTGATTCCGAGGTTTCCCTGTTTTAGGGTTTAGACCCCTCGGATCCTATTTAAAATGGTCAAGCATGCCTTAGGGTTTCATCTCAGTACTATTTAACTTGTTATATAATCATTCTTGCTTGAGCACTGCATCGATGCCATGTGTTGATTGTTTCCCTTTCTTTCCAGTGTTTTGCTTCTTCTAGGTAGAATATGATACCGAGATCAAGGTCGAAGACAAAGATGAACACCATCGAAGACCGAAGATCAATATTTGACAAACTATGACTAAGTCAAGTAGAAGGCTACCGAAGATCTACTTATTGATTATCAGCGGGCAAAGGCAAGCATAGCCCTACCATTATACAATCCATGCTTTAAAAGTTTTTCAATTCTTGCCATGTTGCATATGATTCTACTATGGTATTTTATCGATAGATAGAGTATCCTATCTGTTGCATTACTTCCTTTGAGCTTATATTACCTGATCTATTGTTGTGAACATAACTAGGATTGGCTTGTGTGCACTGCTAGAGCTAATATCTATGTCCTGGTTAGCCATGCTTAGCTGTTGAGTCCGGTTCATCCAGAAGATGTATCCGATGCAAAGAATCTAGTATGGCAGGAGAGCAAGGTATGAAGGTGATATGAGGTTAAACATGTTAAGGCTTGTATGGGAGGCCACAGTGGTATGTGGTTTTTGTAGTCCCATGCTCGCCACCACTAGAACCCAGGTTCTTTCCTTTGGAACCGAGACGGGCGTACAAGCACACGGGGCCTAGATAACCCCTCGATCAATCCTAGTAGATTCCATGAGTCACATAGTTTGAGCGTTCCATTCGACATATGCATTTTGGTTGTTCTCGAAGGCGGTGAAGGAGGTGCATCATAATACGTAGGTAAGCATGGACGGGGTTGCTTGGGGTCGATAGAGCCCCTGGTAAACCAACCTCACCTCACATCTCTAGGGACCGGCTTCGAGATTTTACCCATTACGATGAAACCCTTCTTAGGGCGTGACTCATGGTCTCGGCAAAACCAAGGTAAAGGTCATGGTCAACCACCCTCTACCAGCCTTCCAAGGAAGAGGGCTAATCTATAGTGGCATTCAGAGTTGTTTGGTACATGTGGGTAAAGTTGTACACCCTTGTAGGGTTACATCTTTCCGAAAATCTGGGTTTACAGTTATGAATGCTTTGTGATCAAATTTTAAGATCATAGAGAACATTAACCTAATCGTAAAATTTGGCACATCAATGTGTTCTTAAGAATGCTTCCTCAGGGTATGAGGGGGTGATCCTAGTTGAGAGATGATGATGATAATTTGGTCGATATCGAAACATGATGATCACTACTTTGGAGATGTTGCTCTCTTATCTCCTTTTAAAATGTTCTGACTAGACGAGTTTTTTCTCCCTCTTGTTCCATAAACAAAGATGGCTTTATGAAAAATAACCCCACCAACCATAAGTCTTGCAGAGTACACCCTGTACTCATCCTTGCTTTGTTGATACTTTTGTAAAAGAGTAAATGTTCCTTGAAGACTAGTTCTTACGGCATCGACACCGACGAGTAGCTTGGGGTTGCCGATCGGCAGCCTGGAATCTATGGGCTGGGATGTCATCGTTATACTTCAGGCCTCTTATTAGGACATTTGTTAAGTTTGCTATACTTAATAACATAATTTGTGTTCCATTGTTTGATGTCTGTGGTCAGTGACCTCTGTTTGTAATATTTTGGTTCTCTGCTTAGTTATGAGCTTGTTGTAATAATTTTTGTATCGTAGTCACTATTGTGTTACCGAGTCTGTCACTGGATATCCTCGAGCTCTAGGTTAGACTTATGTCAGACTGAGGTCTAAAATTTGTCTAGCCCTCATCCTAGGGGTGTCACAAGCGGCAGCTGGAACCAAAGGCAGGGTTGCTAGAACAACTGGAACCGGCTGCGGCGCAGCGGGATGGCTACCGAGGAATGTGTGGGGAATACGCACATATAGCTTAAGCATGATGGTTGGCCTCTCATGCTTTTGGATATACATCACCAAATATACATCTCCTCTCAAAAATATATATCACAAGATACATCACCATTACTAGTGTTATAGTGGAAGGCAGAGCCAGCTAACTAGTGCAACCCGGGCATGGAACGAAGGTGCAAAGCTAGCCATGAAAACTAGTGACACGATCTTCGAAGCTCATTAAATATTTAAAGGAGATACTTCGGCTGAGCCCAGGCAGCTGCCCGCGAATCTGGGTAGAATCTAGCTAATCGACGCCTGCCAACTCTTAGCATGTTTTGAATCTTAATCACTTCAACATGTACTGTACGCGGGAAGTTTATAGCATAAAACTACCAGTTTACTACCTAAATTTACCGTATCATACCATTTTATGTTTGAGGGACGCAAAACTACCAGATTTTGGTCCACTCTTTGAAACTCGTGCTAAGCTCTGTTTCCTAGTTGGTTGACACGATTTCTGACCACGCAATCCCACCTGTCAGGTTGACGTGGCAAGCCACATATGACGCTTGGACACGGCCGTTAACGGCAACACGGCTGACCGTTAAGCTGTGCCCGTTGCAGTCCACAACTGCTTTCACCCCTCACTTCTCTAGAGCGCAGTTGTCCCGCCGCCACCGTTGCAATGCCTAGTTGGCATGACTGTTCTTCCTCGACCGCCTCCAACCTAGGGGTAAGCTCCATTGTCCAGTGCTTCCCCCAAATGTCGATCTAGGGTTTCAAATTTTTCCCTCATTCTCATCGATTTAGAGAGCAATTAAACTCACATTCTCATCGATTGAGGACATTACTGCCCTGGACTTTGCTCCTAGCACCGTCGATGGCCCAACATTTTGTGGCATTGCTGCTGGATGCCCTGAGCTCTACCGTGTGCATAGGAAGGAGCCACGCAAGTGTCTTGCGTTTTAAGGGACACCAACTAGTCACAAATTCTACTTATGTCTAGTTGAGAATGTAAGTTCTAATTATGTTTGTTATTTTGTTTTAATTTCTGGCACTTCTCTCCTCTTTTTCATCTTGATGTAGTAGTACATATTTATGCTTGTTTTGATTTCTACCTCTGATTGTATTGATCTGATATCAGTTGTGAATGTCCAGTTCCTTTGTTGGTCATATTGTACATATTAAGTTAGAGTATTTAGACCACTGCATCATGTTTACTTGTGTTTGGTGTGGTAGTTGTTGTTTTTACTTGTTTTAATCTTCTTGGTCTGCTGAAATTAAGTTAGAGTATTTAGACCCATGAATTTATAGTATGTAGAGTATTTAGCCAATTGAATTAAATATGGATTAAGCTAGAGTATTTAGCCCATTGAATTTGGATTTAGTTATATTCTTTTATTTATGCAGGAAGTACTAAACGGTGGGTTCCAGTCATTGGTAGATCAAGAGTGGCCCAAGACTCTACAAAATGCTCTCCTCATACTCTAGGAAATGTATCATACTTGCAAATCAGCAAGAAATGATGAGAGGTATGAGAGTTCAATGATGTTAAAAGACATGGTTGAAGAGAAGGATAACCTTGAGAAGAAACATTGAACCCTCTTAGCTGATGTAAAAGAATTCATGGAGGATATTGTGTTGGAGATATGCCCTAGAGGCAATAATAAATGTAGTTATTATTATATATCTTTGTGTTTATGATAAATGTTTACATTCATGCTATAATAGTATTAACAAGGAAACATTAATACTTGTGTGATTTGTAAACTTAATTTGAAGTCCCTAGTATAGCCTCTATACTTCACTAGCTTGTTGGTTGATTGATGATTGTGGTTTCCCTATCATGAACATTGAGATGTTATCAAACAACAAGATCATATCGTTAGGAGAATGATATGGTGGACATACTCCTATAGACAAGCGTAGCATAAAGATCAAGTCATTTCAATAGTTCAATTGCTATATGCTTTCTGATACATAGTAACCTAATTCCTTCGACCATGAGATCATGCATATCACCTTTACTGGATGGATGCTTTGATGTCATCAAACACCACACCGTAACAGGGTGGCTATAAAGGTGGCATTGAGTGTTCAGAAAGTACTGGTTGAAACACATGGATCAAGAGTGGGATTTGTCCATCCACATGACGGATAGATATTCTCTGGGCCCTCTCGGTGAAATGTCATCCAAATAGCTTGCAAGCATGTGACTTGGTCACAAGGGATCACATATCACGGGAACGAGAAAAGAGTACTTATCAGTAACGAGGATGAACTAGGTATGCAGAGATACCGGCGATCATAACCTCGGATAAGTAACATATCGTGAGACAAAGGGAAATTGGTATCGTATGTAAGTGGTTCATTCGATGTAAAGTAATCGAGAAATATGTGGGAGCCATATGAATTTCCAGATTCCTCTATTGGTTATTGTTCGGAGAAGTGTCTCGATCATGTCCGCATAATTCACGAACCGTAGGGAGACACACTTAAGGATTCGACGTTGTTTGAGTAGTTATGGTATTATGAGAAAGAGACCGAATGTTGTTCGGAGTCTCGGATGGGATCCGGGATATCACGAGGAGATCCGAATGGTCCGAGAATAAGATTCATATAAGGAAAGTCCCGCTTTGGAGTTGGGGAATGGTTCCGGTGTTTTCATCGAACATTCTAGAAGGTCCCAATGTCCTAAGCACTCCGGAGGGGAAGGGTACATGAATGTGTCATTACATATTGGAATGATTGCATCATGTACTAGGTGTTCTTGCTGTCCAAAATAAAGGGTTTATTTAAATCCTAAATTGAAAAGTCAAACGGCTAGTTTGAAAGTCAAACGGCAAGTTTTGGAAAGTGGAAAGAGGAGGAGAAGTGGAAACCGAGTTGGGGAGGGATTCCTCCTCCCAAGCCGCGCCCACCTCAAGGCCGAGTTGGGGAGGGACTCCCTCCCTTGGCCGGCCAGCCTCCCACCTATATAAGGAGGGCAGGGCTCCCTCCCAACACACACAAGTTCCTATCCTCTAAACTAAACCCTAGACCTAAACTCCTTTAGAGCTATTTCGGTTTAGAGCCTTCTAATTGGTTTAGAGCCTTCTAATTGGTGTGTCTAATTACTAGACCACTAATAGCCTCTCTCATAAGCTCCACCATACTGCACCGCTTAAGGCGAAGCTCAAGGATTTCCCTCTACTTCCTACCACGCCAGTCCGGAATCGCGAGGAGAGTACTACAACCTCCGCTCTTTGGAACAAGGGAGAGGAAGGTCTTCATCGAAAATTTAACGCAGTGACCGATCATGGAGCGCTGCTGAACGTATACCTGGAAGGATCGCTCTGTGATCTTGAGATCGGAAAGAGTACGACTACATCACCCACGAGAATCGCTCTCGTTAAACACTTTGGAATCTTCGAGGGTGAGTTATTCCATCGACTCGTTGCTGCAATATAGTAGATAGATCTTGGCTTGTTTGTTTGTATGCGATAGAAAATTTTTGTTTTCCATGCTACGAACCCTACAAAGGGTATCGAGCCGTGTCTATATGTAGATCTGTTGACGAGTAGAACACAATGGTCATTGTGGGCGTTGATGCTTTTATTGTAGATTGCTTTTGTGTACTTTGCATCTTATGCGGTATGTTGGGATGAAGCCCGGCTAACCTTACATGACATCGTTCATGAGACTTGCTCCACGCTTGACATGCAACTTGTATTGCATAAGTGGCTTTATGGGTGCCTGTTTCTCCTAGCATAGTAAAGATCCAATTTACAACGGTAATCAACAATGCTAGTATCAATGTTGTGGTTCTTGTTCGTAAGTTAGAACGACACTTATTGAAAGCCCCAAACCACGTAAAATATGCAAAAGAAAGTAGAAGCGTCTAACTTTGTTTTGCAGGTGTGCATGATGTGATATGGCCATGATTGTGATTATATTTGATGTATGCAATGTTCCTTATTGTAAGTTGGCAACCGCAGGAGCCATATGGTTGTCTTTAATTTCATAAGACCGCGTGTTCATTAAAAATAGTTGTAATAGTTGAAGCTGGTGGACGACAACCATCAAGAAGCATCATTGACCTTGATGCTATGCCGGTGATGATGGAGATCATGTTCGGTTGAAGATGGAGATCGGAAGCACAAAGAAGAAAGGCCATATCATATCACATATTATGAATTGCATGTGATGTTAATCCTTTATGCATCTTGTATTGCTTAGTAGACGGTAGCATTATAAGATGATCCTCATGCACATAAATTTCAAGTTCTAAAGTGTTCACCCTTAGTATGCACTGCCAAAGCTTGTCGCTCAAGCACCACGTGATGATCGGGTGTCTTTGATTCCGGGTGAATACAACGTAAGCAAGCCAGATTTGCTTATGCGGTAGCTAAGGTTTGATCTTGACGAGCCTAGCATGTACGGACATGGCCTCGTGAACACGGATCGCCGAAAGGTAAAGCATGAATCATATAGTAGATATGATGAACATGATGATTGTTCATTAAAACTATATCAACTCTCGTGATGATCGGTGTTGATGTAGTGGATTTGGTTCGTGTGATCACTAAAACAATGTGAGGGATGTTGTTTTGAGTGGAGTTCACCTAGTTTAATTTCATTAATTAATTTGAACTCAATTTGTCATAAACTTAGTCTAAACTATTGCAAATATGTTGTAGATCAATGGCAGCCTACCATCAATTTTAATGCGTTTAGAGAAAGAAAAGTTGAAAAACAATGGAAGCAACTTGGATTGGTTCCGCAATTTGAGGATTGTCCTCACAGGGTAATTTGACCTATGTGCTGGATGCACCGCTAGGTGACCCACTGCATGATGCTACCGATGAAGTAAAGAATGTTTACCTCGCTCGGAAGAATCGTACTCCATAGTTCAAAGGTGCTATCTTGTATGGTTTAGAATCGAGCTTCGTAAAAGGTTTGAAGAGTCGACCCATATGATATTGTCGAGGATCTCAAATTAATTTTTGAGACTCATGCGGTAATTGAAAGTTATGAAGCTTCGAAAAGTTCTTTAACGCAAGATGGAAGAGGGCAGTCCGGCCAAGGAGCATGTGCTTAAGATGTCTGGGCACGCAAATAAACTTCAAAGTTTGGGTATAGTGATTCCTAATACTTTGGGGTTTACCGCATCCTCCAATCACTACCACCAAGTTACAAGAACTTTGTGATGAACTACAACATGCGAACATGAACAAAGAGTTGCGTAACTGTTTGCTATGTTAAAATCTGCGTAAGTGGAGATCAAGAAAGAGCACCAAGTGTTGATGGTCAATAAGACCACCAAATTCAAGAAAGGCAAGTCTAAGGTAAGGACACTTCAAGAAGGGTGGTAAGAAAGTTACCACGCCGACGAAGAAGACCAAGGCTGGACCTAAGCCCGAAATCGAGTGCTTTTACCGCAAGGGAGAAGGTCATCGAAGCGGAATTGCCCAAAGTACTTGGGATTTGAAGAACGGCAACATCAAGAAGAAAGGTATATCGATATACATGTTATTGATGTGTATCTCACTAGTATTCGTAGTAGTGCTCGGGTATTTGATACCGTTCGGTTGCTCATATTTGTAACTCAAACAGAGCTACGAATAAACGAAAGCTAGTGAAGAACGAGGTGACGATGCGCCAGAGGAAACGGATCAAAGGTTGATGTGATCGCGGTCGGCACGCTACCTCTTCATCTACCATCGGGATTAGTTTTATACTTAAATAATTGTTATTTGGTGCCTGCGTTAAGCATGAACATTATATCAGGATCTTGTTTATTGCGAGACAGTTACTTGTTTAAATCCGAGAATAATGGTTGCTCGATTTATATGAGTAATATGTTTTATGCACATGCACCTTTGATAGATGGTCTATTCTTGTTGAATCTCGATAGTAGAAATACACATATTAATAACATTGAAGCTAAACGATTGAAATCAAGCGATAACTCGACCTATATGTGGCATTGTCGTCTTGGTCACATTGGAGTGAAGCGTATGAAGAAACTCCATTCCGATGGACTTCTTGAATCACTTGATTTTGAATCACTTGAAAGATGCGAGGCATGTCTGATGGGTAAAATGACTAAGACTCCATTTTCTGGTATAATGGAACGAGCTACAGACTTATTGGAAATCATACATACCGATGTGTGTGGTCCAATGAGTGTAGCATCGCGCGGTGGTTATCGTTATGTTCTTACCTTCACGGATGATTTGAGTAGATATGGGTATATCTATTTCATGAAACATAAGTCCGAAACTTTCGAGAAGTTTAAGGAGTTTCAAAGTGAGGTAGAGAATCAACGTAACAAGAAGATTAAATTTCTACGTTCTGATCGTGGAGGTGAATATCTAAGTTACGAGTTTGGCGAGCATTTGAAGAAATGTGGAATACTTTCGCAGTTGACACCGCCGGAACACCACAACAGAATGGTGTGTCCGAACGTCGAATCGAACTCTCTTAGATATGGTTCGTTCTATGATGTCACTTATGATTTACCGCTATCATTTTGGGGTTATGCATTAGAAACAAAGATTCACTTTAAATAGGGCACCGCCTAAACTGCTGAAACGACACCGTATGAATTATGGTTTGGGAAGAAACCTAAAATGTCGCTCCTTAAAGTTTGGGGATGCGGCCTATGTAAAGAAGTTACCGGACAAGCTTGAACCCAAAGCGGAAAATGCGTCTTCATAGGATACCAAGGAAACTATTGGGTATACCTTCTATCATAGATCCGAAGGCAAAATCTTCGTTAAGAATGGATCCTTTCTAGAGAAGGAATTTCTCTCGAAAGAAGTGACTGAAGGAAAGTAGAACTCGACGAGGTTGTCGAACCTTCTCTCGAATTATAGTAGCGCAGACCGGAAGAAGTTCTGTGGTGCCTGCACCAATAAGAGAGGAAGCTAATGATGGTGATCATGAAACTTCGGTTGAGGTTACTACAGCCTCAGAGGTCAACGAGAACTCGTACCACTCCAGTTGGTATGATTCCGTTATGAATGTCATGGTGGTGGACAACACCGATGACCCCGAGACATATGAGGAAGCGATGATGAGCCCAGATTCCAATAAATGGCAAGAAGCCATGAACCGAGATTGGATCCATGTACGAAAACCAAGTATGGACTTTGGTGGACTTACCAGATGGCGAAAGGTCACGAGAACAAATGGATTTTCAAGAAGAAAACAGATCGATGGTAATGTTATCGTCTATAAAGCTCGACTTGTCGCAAAAGGGTTTCGACAAATTCAAGGAGTTGACTACGATGAGACTTTCTCACCGTAGCAAAGCTAAAGTCTGTGAGGATTATGTTAGCAATCGCTGCATATTATGATTATGAGATATGGCGGATGGATGTCAAAACAGCATTCCTCAATGGAGACATTGATGAAGAGTTGTATATGATGCAACCCAAAGGTTTTGTCGATCCTAAAGATGCTAACAAGGTATGCAAGCTTCAACGGTCCATCTATGGATTGAAGCAAGCATCCGAAGTTGGAATCAACGTTTGATAAGGTAATCAAAGTTTTGGTTTTATATAAACTTATGGAGAAGCTTGTATTTACAAGAAAGTGAGTGGGAGCTCTGTAGCATTCTTAATACCGTATGTGGATGACATATTGTTGATTGGGAATGATGTAGACCTTCTTAATAGTGTCAAGGAATATTTGAATAATAGTTTTTCAATGAAGGATCTTGGCGAAGCTTACATATTAGGCATAAAGATTTATAGAGATAGATCGAAGCAAATATCATTGTCACAAAGTACGTATTTGGACAAAGTTCTAAAGAGGTTTGGAATGGAAGATAGCAAGAAAGGGTTCTTGCCCATGTTGCTAATCGACCTTGAGTAAAACTCAAAGTCCGACATCGGCGTAAGATAGAGAAAAGATGAGTAAGACTCCTATGCATCAGCCATAGGATCTCTAATGTATGCCATGCTATGTACTAGACCCGACATTGCATATCTTTGTTAGTTTAACTAGCAGATATCAAAGTGATCGAGTGGATCATTGGACGTGATCAAAAACATCCTTAAGTACTTGAGAAGAACTAAGGATATGGTTCTTTCTTATGGAGGTGATGAACGCTCGTTGTTAATGGTTACCGATGCTAGTTGGAACACCGATCCGGATGATTCTAAATCACAATCTGGATACGTATTTATTTTGAATGGTGCAGCGATTAGCTGGAGGAGTGCAAAGCAAAGCGTTGTGGCGAGATCTTCAAGCGAATCGAATACATGGCTGCCGGAGGCTTCACAAGAAGCGATATGGATGAAAGAGTTCATTGCAGGCTGGGTGTGGTTCCTAGTCGCTGGACCCAATGTCTATCTCTTGTGATAACATGGGCGCCATAGCCAATGCGCAAGAACCAAGGTCACACAAGAAGTCAAGCATATCAAGCTGCGTTTCCACGCTATTCGAGAACATATCCAGGATGGGGATATAAAGATTTGCAAAGTACACACAGATCTGAATGTGGCGGATCCGTTGACTAAACCTCTCCGAGGGCAAAACATGACCAACACCAAAGCGCCATGGGTGTTCGTATATTACCATGTAATCTAGATTAGATGACTCTAGTGCAAGTGGGAGACTGTTGGAGATATGCCCTAGAGGCAATAATAAATGTAGTTATTATTATATATCTTTGTGTTTATGATAAATGTTTACATTCATGCTATAATAGTATTAACAAGGAAACATTAATACTTGTGTGATTTGTAAACTTAATTTGAAGTCCCTAGTATAGCCTCTATACTTCACTAGCTTGTTGGTTGATTGATGATTGTGGTTTCCCTATCATGAACATTGAGATGTTATCAAACAACAAGATCATATCGTTAGGAGAATGATATGGTGGACATACTCCTATAGACAAGCGTAGCATAAAGATCAAGTCATTTCAATAGTTCAATTGCTATATGCTTTACGATACATAGTAACCTAATTCCTTCGACCATGAGATCATGCATATCACCTTTCTTTGGATGGATGCTTTGATGTCATCAAACACCACACCGTAACAGGTGGCTATAAAGGTGGCATTGAGTGTTGGAAAGTCTTGGTTGAAACACATGGATCAAGAGTGGGATTTGTCCATCCACATGACGGATAGATATTCTGGGCCCTCTCGGTGAAATGTCATCCAAATAGCTTGCAAGCATGTGACTTGGTCACAAGGGATCACATATCACGGAGCGAGAAAAGAGTACTTATCGATGCGAGGATGAACTAGGTATGCGGAGATACCGCGATCATAACCTCGGATAAGTAACATATCGTGAGACAAAGGGAAATTGGTATCGTATGTAAGTGGTTCATTCGATCAAAGTAATCGTAGAAATATGTAGAGCCATATGAATTTCAGATTCCTCTATTGGTTATTGTTGAAGTGTCTCGATCATGTCCGCATAATTCACGAACCGTAGGGAGACACATAAGGATTCGACGTTGTTTGAGTAGTTATGGTATTATGAAAGAGACCGAATGTTGTTGAGTCTCGGATGGGATCCGGGATATCACGAGGAGATCCGGAATGGTCGGAGAATAAGATTCATATAAGGAAAGTCCGTTTGGAGTTGGGGAATGGTTCCGTGTTTTCATCGGGAACATTCTAGAAGGTCCCGGAATGTCCGGCACTCGGAGGGAAGGGTACATGAATGTGTCATTACATATTGGAATGATTGCATCATGTACTAGGTGTTCTTGCTGTCCAAAATAAAGGGTTTATTTAAATCCTAAATTGAAAAGTCAAGCGGCTAGTTTGAAAGTCAAACGGCAAGTTTTGGAAAGTGGAAAGAGGAGGAGAAGTGGAAACCCGAGTTGGGGAGGATTCCTCCTCCCAAGCAGCGCCCACCTCAAGGCCGAGTTGGGGAGGACTCCTCCCTCCCTTGGCGCCAGCCCTCCCACCTATATAAGGAGGCAGGGCTCCCCTCCAACACACAAGTTCCTATCCTCTAAACTAAACCCTAGACCTAAACTCCGGTTTAGAGCTATTTCGGTTTAGAGCCTTCTAATTGGTTTAGAGCCTTCTAATTGGTGTGTCTAATTACTAGACCACTAATAGCCTCTCTCATAAGCTCCACCATACTACTTTGGCTTAGCGAAGCCTGGGATTCCCTCTACTTAGGTACCACGCCGTTGTCTTTGCCGGAATCGCGAGGAGAGTACTACAACCTCCATTTTCTTTGGAACAAGGAGAGGAAGGTCTTCATCGAAATCGAACGTGTGACCGATTGCGAGGCGCTGCTGAACGTGGCGCTGGAAGGATCGTCTCGCGATCTTGAGATCGGAAAATGCGACTACATCACCCACGAGAATCTGCTCTCGTTAAACACTTTGGAATCTTCGAGGGTGAGTTATTCCATCGACTCGTTGCTGCAATCTAGTAGATAGATCTTGGCTTGTTTGTTTGTATGCGATAGAAAATTTTTGTTTTCCATGCTACGAACCCCTACATATTGATGATAAGGTGTTGGAGGAAAACCTGATGGCCATGGACAAGGAGAAGGAAAAATATCAGGATGATTTTGGGGAGATGGTGAAGGAAAGGAATATGTTGAAGAAAGAAGTGGAGTTTCTCAAGAATGAGTTGGAAGAGTTGAAGAATGTGAAGAACACACAAGAGGAGATTCTGAAGAGTAGGCATAAGAGTTGGGAAGATGATAAAGGCATTTTGAAGGAGGAGAAGAAAAGGTTAGAGTATGCTCTTCATGATCTTTTCAAAGCCAATCATCTCACCAAGGATAAGCTCAACAGGATTAAGGCCATATGTTAAGAGCCATGAAATCATTAGTGATATGATGTGTTTCTTAAGTTGAACCATGTTTGTATGTCATGTCTTGAACCATTGTGTTTGGTGTGGTAGTGCTTGTGCTGTGTTGAACCATTTAAACTCATGTGCTTGTAATGTTGAACCATTTGAACCCATGTGCTTGTAATGTGTTGAACTATTGTGTTATGAACCATTTCTATGAACCATATGCTCTTAATGTTTGACCATTTAAAATGTTTCACCATTCAAAATATAAACACTAAAAATATATCCCATATGCTTAATGCACATAGTTCAACACAAACACAAACACAAACATATAGGTTCCACTTAAACATCCCATCTTGGAATGGAGTATGTGTCGTGCCTCCTGCACGGCTCAGAGAGCATTACTTCTAGGGCTTCATGACAAGCGCGCAATCCTCTGAGTTGTGCAAGGAATCTAGGCCATGCCCGATGCATGGAACGAAATCGGGGTTCCCTGACTAGTTACGGAGAGTCCGACAATTCTCGGAGGTGTGCTTAGCCTTGGGGCCGTGCATGGCTGTAGGGGATGAAGTCCTTTCACTTCCAATGGTCGGGGGATACCTTGCACTCATTCGCGAGATCATGAGATTCCGGATTGTGCCAAGGGCAGGTCCTGTTGTCAAAGTCCTAGCAAAATCGCTTGTGCTTCTCGCAGAAGTCCTCTGCCTCCATAGGTGTCTGTAGCGAGGGTCCGAGGAGTGGCAGTCGCGGAGGTCAGATGAAGCTAGCTAGGAAACAACCCTACTTTTTGGTCGGTGATGACCTCTAGGGATCCGAATCAAATGGATTGTCCGGGGGCTAGGGAAGCCTCCGCACCATGGTTAAATACAATCCTGGCCATCTCGATATGAAATCCAAAACATGCAAACCCTACCTAGCGTGCCAACCATCGAGGTATTTTATGATGGTAGATTTATGTTTGGAGGGGTCATGCTCGGAGATCGGAATGGTAGCACACACTGAGACAGGGATTTATATAGGTTCATGCCCTAGACGAAGAATGTCCCATAAAAACCCTAATCATGTTTGTGATTGTTTTGGATTATCATAGTGTTATCAGGTGATATCAAGATAAAAATTGATGTCACCTATGGTGGTAGAAGATGAACTAACATATGATCTAAGTGATCTTAACCTCTACGAATGTGTGTCTTGTAATATGTTCCCATTTGGCTTCCTTGGCCCCATATATACATGATCGGGGCTAGGGTTACATGATGTCGAGGTGAGTTACAAGTGGTAGCGCCTATACAAAACCCTAATAGAGATATCTAGATCCAATCTTGATGATGTAAACACGATATCCGAAGAATCTGTTCAATGGTACTCCCGAGTATTCATGCTTGGCCACAATGGTTCCTAGTGGGGCCCTTTCGGTTGTGTGGACCCACCTGGTACCCGTGACCTCGACATGTGGCATGGGCTGCGGACGACGGAGGGTCCCATGTTGTGGTATCTTGGATGCATGGAAGCACTCGATAGATTTCCGCTGGCGGTAGTAGACACATGTGGCGTTCGACAAGGGTTGTGCATTTTTATGGTGGTCCGACACTTGGGGCTCCACTGGAAGTTGGCGGATTGAGGAGCTACTTGTAGTCCATAGTGTCTTCAACCTTTGAAGCAGGGGTGGTCCGGTTCTGCCCTCCTTTGCGGAATTGGACTCCCTCTTCCCCTAGAGATCTTTGGTGTGTTATGGCATCCTTCTGCTTGTGTGGTTGGCTTCTAGGTTGTGGTTAGTTTGGAGGTGTCCGATGTAACTTGTGACTATCTACTTGTAGTCGTGGTCTTGTTTTGAGTGGTGGTTGTATCCACCTTTTCTTAGGCTTGTAAAAGAACTTATTTTCTATCAATCAGTCGAAATGCAAAGCTTTTGCATTTTTGCGAAAATAAAGAAATTCATCCTTAATTCTATGCCAATACTATTTTCTAGGTTGATCATTCCCGGTCATCGCATCTATTGACACCATCTCCCATGCCTCCACCAACACAATGTCTTCAACCTCGGTGTAGTTGGTGGTTCTCTTTGATTTACCACTTGCGGCTGAAGCATCAAAAGTTTCCTCATTCACTCTTCCAAATCGTTTGCATCGACCTCTTGTTCAAAACCGTCGAGTGGCTCCCTATGTCTACCGAGTTATCCTCCAACATATCAGTATATGTTGTAGGAACCGAGTGCATCAAAGCTACAAAACTGAAACACAAAAAATCTAACCATTCCCATCCAATTTGGCCGAGCACACGTAGAAGGGAGCGAAAAAATCGTACCTTCGGGTGGACAATTGGGTGAGCACATGTAATGATGGCGTTGGTGGAGTAGGTATCGGGATTTGGGCCACTATAGGGGTAGAATCTATTGGTGAAGTTAGACCGGTGGAGAAGGATTCCAGCCACGACCTGTTGACTGCTTTGACTTCTCGCTGCTCTTATTTTATCGAGCCCCTGGTGTCGTCCAAGGGGGAAGACCGGAGGTCACGGCCGCAAGAAAATCGCCTTCATTTACGACATGCTTACCTAGTCTCTTCCCTTTTGGTGCGACGAGCGCCGCAGAGGAAGGTGTGTCGACATTCCTGGCGACGGGAGGCACGATAGTTGCAGGCGACACCGATTCGGGCCGCGTGAGTTGGGGAACAACAGTACGAGGGAGTTGAGGCTCCATGGTGATGATGACTCGGGGGAAATGACGGCATACTCAGGAGGTTGAGGCGATCGACGATGGCGGCGCGTGGGCAGGAAACATACGCATGGATACATGAAATCGGATACCTAGCTCTCGCGGTATCGCCTATATGCAGGTTTACGAGAGGGATATGGGTTGATCGATTTTACGATATTTGTTATGGCACGTTTCTTCCCGTGAAACTGCAAAATGGCAGTTATTTTGCGAGTCGGCGGGATAAGCGGTTTATGCTAGAGGTGCTCTTACGCATTTACACTGTAACAACAAGTACTATTATTTTAAAAATTGTCTTAAAAAGAATGTTAACATCAATCTAGAAGAGAATTTTATTTTATTAGTAATATATTATCGCTTGATTTCAATATCATTAAAATTTAATACTCTCTCCAATTCAAATTAATATTTTCAGATTGGGCTAGATTCAGATGTATCTAATACTAAAACATGATTAGATAGATCCGAATCTCGACAAATCCGACAATACTAATTTGGATAAGAGAGTACTTTTATTTCTCAAAAAAAAGTTTAATATTTTTTTAGTGGAAGAAGTTTAATACTCCATCTGTTCCAAAATAAGTGACTTGCATTGTTTAAATTCAAATACATCTTATACTAAAATAAGTATAGATACATACGTAAAACGAGTTATTTATTTTAGGACGGAGGAAGTACCTTTGATTTCGATATGTCAGTCGACTGCTCGTCAGGTCCGGCCCAAACCGACCGGCCAGGCTCCAAGGTGGCTCGCTCGACCGACCGACCGACGCATCACAGAAACAAACCGTGGATCTCCCATGGCCGCCGCCGCCCCGGCTCGCAGGCTCCTCCTGCGCCTGCGCCTCGGCAACCCACCGCCGCTCCCCGTCCCGCTCCTCTCCCACTTCGCGCCGCAGCTCCACCCGCATCAGCCCCCGCCGCCAGCCCCGGCGGATCCGCTTCCGGGCTCTCCGGCGCCAAGCCCGGACCCGAAGCTCCGGGACCTCCTCTTCGCTTTCCACCCCGCCGTCCACATATACCCGTCCCTCGTCGACCCCAGAGGAGGGGATGATGTGTGTGAGGGAGGGGGCGGGGACGGGGCGGAGGTGTGGGCGGACAGCGTGAAGAAGAAGCGGAAGCGCAAGATGAACAAGCACAAGCTCCGCAAGCTCCGGAAGCGCCTCCGCCGCCAGACATGAGCTCTGCACTGCATCCCGGTGAACACCAACGCCGCATTGCTAGCTTCAGCATTTTAATTTTTATAGATTATCCATAAAGTGGACTAGGGGGAATGAAATGAAGTGGTATTTGGGGGAGAGATTGAGATCTCTGAGTGATGAATGATCAGTTAGTCACTGTTTATGGCTCATTTCACATGTTTAGATGATATTGAACTTCCGCAAGATAAACAAATCGTTACTTATCCAGTGGGATGGAAATGCTGTACCCTTCCCTATATTAAGGTCTTTGTCTAGAAGACTACTTTGTTCAAATGTGTCAGCTCATTTTTTTTTTTTTGAAAATGTGTCAGCTCATTGTTTTCTAGTAGTAATATATAGCAGCTGATTTGTACTGCAATTGATAGTTGTATACGGAAACCAGCTCAAAAAAAGATAGTTGTATACAGAAACTAGCCCAAAAATCTGTTCCAAAGATGCAGTTATCTACAGAGAGATCAGATCAGCTTCAGCATTTCAATTTTATTCGATCTGATGGTCCATGATCCATAAAGTGGAGTAGTGGAAATGAAATAAATTGAAATGTGGGGAAGAGATAGAGAGCTCCGTGTAATGGCTGATCATTTGATCACTGTTTGCAGCTCATTTCACATGTTCAGATTATTTGTATTGAATTCGGCACGGCTTACCTTCGGTGGGATACCGGAAGTGTTACTTATCCTGTGTACTGTTGTTAAGAGATGATCAATTTATGGAGATGCTGCACACTTACCTATATTTTAGGTCTTCTTGGTCTGCGTGACTTCTTTGTTGATAAGCCTCTGCTTGTTGTTTTCAGTATTGTGTGGAAGTACCATAGCAGATATGTAAGTAGATACCACTACTGAAATATTCATGCCGAACCAGCTCAAGATTCTATCTCTCCAGTCCCCACTTTTTTTATCTCTGTTCTAAAGATGCAGTCCCATGCAGTGGTACTAGATTGTCCGGCACCTCAGGGTAGAACAACATGGGGTAGAATTTTCTGCTAATCTACCTACGTCAACACATAGTGACACACTCACTGGAAAATTATTCACATTTTTTCGTTTAAATGTTGTCCAATTGGCTGACTTTTGTCCATACTATTGCACACTGAAACCATGGAAAACACAGGGAAGTCCTTGCAGCTCTACAAGTGTGTTTGATGTTCTCATATTTAGAACCAGTAAAGTTAGCCATGTTTGTATCAGTGGGATTGCTGTTGCCTTAATAGCAGAATGTTTGTATCAGTGGGATTGCTGTTTGTATGTTAATCACTAAAATAAATGTCATACCATTTTGGCAGAAGATAAGTTAATGTTTATATCCGTGAGCTACTTGCAGATCAAACTTTTGACATGTCAAATATAAACCTTATTCACATATACATAGGTACAGAAATAGTTAATGACAACTGTTGAATGACGAATCTGAGGATGCCCTAAGCGTTTTAGTTGCCTGCGTACCATAATGTTGTACTATTAGTTTGATCTGAATTTGTAATATCTCCTGTACTGTTCCACGAACTAATTCATGCATTTGTTTTGCTTTTGAGTAGGCTCGAAGATTGTAAGTGCAAAAAGCGTCTCCAATGCCGTTGCCACACCGGATACAAGCTGATTGTTTTTATCACTTTATTTGTTTGGTTATAGGAGTAGGCAGTTGAGAACCAGAAAGCAATTGCTGCGATCAGGCATGCACGTAGAAACTCTGCCAGTACTCAGTACTGTAATGGCAATTTCTGGCCAATAAAGCTTCAAATGCTGGTCTAGCTCATTTGTACTGTTATTCACTAAGATCAATGGTATAACCCCAGTATGCTCATGTAGAACTAGTTGTGTCTTAAACCATTCGTGTGTTGGTTTGAGTTGGCATGCATTTGTGTATGCTATTATTCCCAGTTCTGTTGCCTTGATTAGTAAGCGGGTAGGTATCGCCTGTTAATGTCCTTTCAGAAAACCATACCTGACTTGCAAAGCTGACATTTTTAGAACCATCGCCTGAGTTTAATTTTATCTCATTGCATTATAACTGTTGGAGCGGCATGTTGAGATGTGATTTGTATTTCTGGTCTTAATTCCTTGATCTTGTGTGAGCTCCACACCAACTGTGCACGTCAGGATGGTGTAAAGTGAGCAATGATACGTTTGGCATGCGTGCAGATTCTGGTTTCTAGAATGGTATTGCAGTTCAGTTATGGAAGATTGCAAGACGTCAATATCCAAAATAGCCATTGAACAATGTTTTTGGCAATATTTGAGCACAACACAAATCAATACCGCATCACATGTCATTGGACATGAAACATTACAAACAAAAAGAGTTCCAAGGAGCTGTTCTGGGTGCGAATGACATTTACATCAGCTCCAAACTCACCAACAGTCTAATTGATTCTGCTGTTTATTCCTCACTAGATCCAATGAATTACCAAGAGTTACCTTCTTGGCTGTCAGACACGCCTATTAGTTGCCGAATAGCACCATATATATCTCCAGAGCAGCCCAAAGACACCACTCACATATTTCTTGGTTGTAGATAGATGCCTCTCTAAGACGAGACATTGTGGAGGATGGCGTAGGAATGTGCCGAATACTTGATTTTCACTAGTATCTTATCGGTCCGTCCAGGCTACCAGAGGCAAACTGCAAATATCAAAAATAACCACATAGTATGAGATTGAATAGCTCCACAACCATGTTCCAGCAAAATGAGGAATGTGCGACACACTGACAGAACTGTGTTACCTGCTGTACAATAGGATTTGTTGTTGTCGTGAATTCCTCTGTCATTCCTTCCCAGACTATCTTCCCTTCGTGGAGAAACAGCAACCTGGAGAACAAAAAAATAAGAGCCTCAGCTTACCAATCAGCAAACAGAAAGTTCTGAAACAATTCCTGATATTACCTATCAACAGCTCTTCTTATTGTGCTATGCTGATGAGTGACAACCACATATGATGCTATTTTTCCCGGCTTACCGAGAGCATCTTCCCCTGTCACATGCATCGAGCGTATAAGGTCTTCAACAACAGTGGATGCAATAGGGTCAAGCCCAGCTGTAGGTTCGTCATATAAAAGAGCCTGGAGAAGAAAGAGCATTGACAATAAGTTCGTGAAGACAATGAAATAGCAAGCTAAGCTGCTCAATCTCCTGGAGTTTCAGAAATGCTTCCAGTAGTTCAGGAATGATGATGAGCTAAAAGTTAAGAATTTAAGATTATCTTGCAATCAATAAGGGCATACCTCTGGCTCTATTGTTTCTTTTGTATCATCATATATTATTGAACGAGCAAGGGCTACACGCTTTTTCATGCCACCAGACAATTCAAATGGCATTCCTTCTTCGACACCCTGCACAGATGATATTAGGAATTGTATGACAATCAAGTATTTGCAGGAAACTATACTCTTCTGGTCTTATCAAAGCAAATAACAACAGTTTAGCATTCTACTCTGCCCTCTTGGGCTTGAACCTCTCCTATTTAATACATGGAGACGCAAGCCCTGTGCCTTTTCTCGGAAAAAATAATAACAATTTAGACTATGGTTTCTTCAAAATACAGAAAAAATGGTGATATCCAATACACAAGTACTAAGCAATATCCCATGTATGGATGTTTCAAACTGCAATGCCAGCCACTGGAGTAAAAGCTTAACTTGAAGAAGCCAAAAGCTTAACTTACTTTTAAGCCTACTGCAGCCAATGTTTCTGTCACTAGTTCACCTATTCGCTCCTCAGGCAAGTTGGAGTTTTCATATCTAAAAGCAAATAACAAAGAAAACAGGCGTCACATCAGTCTTGCAAACTAAGTGCTCTCAAAGAATATGGAAAGCGGTTCCTTACAAAAGAAATCCAACATTTTCGCGAACATTGAGAGAATCAAACAAAGCCGCACTTTGAAACACCTGCATAAAGAATTTTGTTTATATTTTCATGAACACCTGGATGAGAAGATAGTCAAGCCATTCCATTCCACGAATGCATGGATGTAATTAGGAAGCATACCAAGCCAATTCGAAGACCTGATAAATCCTCATCACTAACTAAGCCCTGTCTCTTCTTTCCGCGGATGAAGACCTCACCCTGCTCATTGTTTGCAAAAATAACCATAAACAATGGCAACCAGTTCACATCAAATTTGAACCTCCTTGGAACTATTGTGGCAATAGAAATAAATTAAGAAGTGGGATGACCTTGTCAGGAGTTAAAAGACCGGCCATGACCTTCAAAATAGTTGATTTGCCAGTTCCTGAAGGACCAATTATTCCAACAGCTTCACCGTGTCTAATCTACAAAATAATAAAAGTATCATTTTGGATCATAACTGAACTGCAGAGTAAAAGCTAACCTAACCCAAAAAGTTTCATAAACAGAAATTAAAGTAGTAACTAAGATGCAGGGTGACTACTCTGGAGAGTATGAAGCTAAAGAACAAGTGAACTGTGGGAACTATGTGCAATGCAACAGAAATATAGCATGGTCAGAAAATCTATATGTATTCACTATTCACAACATTCTTTGACCAGTTATTAACCACGTACTGCGTCCGAAGATGCATTTGAACACACCACCTAAGCAGACCCCTAGTCCAAAGTCCAAACAGTTGGTTTCAAATAATGCGAAACAACCAACAGGTACTGAACCAAAACAATCAGTAAGTAGTGGAAAATTAAAAGGTTCCTAGGAGGAATCACCTTGAAGCTGATGCCTTGCAACACATGCTTGTCCCCAAAGGACTTATGCACATCCCTGCATTCTATGAGAACACCATGCTCATCACCGATCTGTCTGCCTAAGTCCCAGTTCCTAGACAAGCTAGAACCCTGCAGCGCGACCGAAACAAAAAAGCTATATCAGGGTCACATTGTCCTTGCAAGATCGCACCTCACGCAGATTCTCTGCGCTGCCCAAACCAGGACTCCTTGTGGCCAACACGGCGCCAGCGTCTGCATGGTGGCACTTCCTCAACGATAGCCCACCTAACCTGCCTAAGCAAGAACATGTGCGAGATATTGCTACCACGGTAGCTCATTTGATAAGACCAACTCAATTCCACCAAATACACAAGTTCGGATTGAAAACATGAACACGCTCGCGCTCGGAAAGATATTGCTACCACAGTAGCTCATTTGATAAGACCAACTCAATTCCACCAAATACACAAGTTCGGACTGAAAACATGAACACGGTGCAGGTAGCAACTCACAACGACGCACATTTTAACCTAATTGTATTAAATACTATCGTTTCCCTTTTCAGTTGTCGATGCACAATTAACCAGATTAATTATCATTATAGTAATAAAAAGGCAATGAAGCAAGCAACGAATCTTTCCGAGCGCGAGTAATTCCGCAAGCCATTGGAACAGGTCGTGACTGGCGACCCTCCGCCATCGCGATTCGACCACCCGTAAGGTAATGGAAGAGAGCCTTCCGAGACCTAGCGCGACGAGGAAGAGGAGGAGGAAGAAGAAGATCCAGGCTTTGATTTTACCTGAAAGGGAGAGCAGAGCGCGGGGAGGGTTCGCCACCGGAGCGCGGGAGGGTGCTGCGTCCCACGTGGACCCTCGGACACCGGAGCGCGGCAGGGGCGACGGAAGGCGGCGTCGCCATGGAGGAAGAAAGCGAAGTGGATCGAACCCCCCTCCTCGCTGGGGGTGACGCGACGAAGGTGCTAGTTTGACACGTGGGGCCAAGAACTAAGCGTGATCTTTGCCGTTTGTCCTTAATCCAACGGCTGGGATTCCTCCAGCCGCGCCTGTAAGCGGTTTCAAAATGAGTAAACTCAATCAGCGGTACTAATTCTTTTTTACTGGACCATATTATTGTTCTCAATTTTATTTAGATTTAGATGAACCTAGTTAGATACATTCGTATCTAGACAAAGTTGAAAACGTTAATATAGATCAGAAGAAGGACTACTTCTTTTATGGTGCCTTCACATTGATCCTTATTTTTTAAAATATCGTGCCTTCACTTTGGTCTCTATTTTTAAAAATTGAATATCTAGGTCCTAATTGTTTTAAAAGTGTGTCATGCGAGGTGCTAAATCGGTTTGACCCACATATACAGTAGGGCCCAGGAGACGTCCTGCACATCCTGCATATTTGTGAATAGGCCTCCCAGATTATGTTTTCTTTCACGATCCCTGTTTCGACACCCCAGCATTCGCTTCATGGAACGCTCGCTCGACCATATGATGTTTTTCGACAGCCCCAGGTCCGCTTCATGGAGCACACGCTCGACCGTAGCAGCCTCATGGTCTTAGCGGGGCTCGCAGCGGGCATGCTGCGGGCCATGCCACACGACACGTGTGCCCTGGTGGTGTCCACGACTAGGGACAAGCAGGCGTGTTTCCACCTCGCATACCTCATGCGCAACACTACCGCCGACACGCACGAGGGCTCCTACGGGTGCATCTTCTAGGAGGAGGACGTCGAGGGAAACATCAGGTCAAACTGTCCAAGGAACTCCTCTCCGTCGCTGGTAATGAGCTGAAGGCGAACATTACCACACTAGGGCCCCTGGTGCTCCCGCTCTCCGAGAAGCTGCGCTTCCTGTGGTCCCTCGCCGCCCCGACCAACGCGCAGATCATCAAGGGAAAGTGGAAGTGGTCTTCGAGTAGCGCTTGTCGGAGTTCCTCACGGCAATCAACCACTTCTGCATCCACTCTGGCGATCGTGCGGTGATCGACAAGGTGTAGTGTGTCCGAGTTTTGAAAGAAATGTCTCATGTGCCCCATTATATACATGGTACAGGTCAACGAGGGTCAAACTGATTTAGGACCTACTAGTGTGACACACTTGTGAAACAATTAGGACCTAGATGTGCAATTTTAAAGAATAGGAATTAAAATGAAGGAACGACAAAAGAATTAGGACCGCTGATACAACATGATCATCGGGAACTTGTTGGCCATGGCTTTCCTCTCAGTCCCTTGTCTAAGGCAACTTTTGGCCACCACTTGTCAACAGAAGGTTCAGTTGTCCAAGAGGTCGGAGAGTAGAAGCCACACCAAGAAAGAACATCCTTCCAAACTTTTGTGGTAAACCTACACTTTGTATAGCAGATGTGTCGTCGGTTCTCGAACTTGGTTGCATAAGTGACAATTCCCCGGGTGGGCAGTTGAGTGAAGCACGAGCATGAGACGGTCATAGCAGAAAAAAGGCCTCTCGCGCGATCGCGTCGCTCCCGTGAGTGACCGGCTGCGTCCTGCCCTCCCCCTCCCTCAACCCCTCCCCTCCTCCGTCGACAGCGTGCACTCGGGCAAGGCCCGCGTGGTGCCGACGGTGGCTCCTCGATTCTACCCGCTCAGTGAGGAGGCGGCACGGGGCATCTCCAATTCTGGCGGTGCAGCCAGATGCGGTGACGAGCTTGGTGCTTCCGGGAGGCAGGGATGTGGCGGCGCTACCACTTGGCGGCAGGTCAGAGCTTTGAGCAACGGTGGCCAGCATGCCCTTTTTGGGCTCCAGATGGGTCTGGCGGGCTGGGTTGGGTCTGGCTCAGGTGATGCTTCTGGTTGGTTGGAGAAGGGACTACTCAGACTAGGGGGTGGCGCCGACGGCACGCCTGCTATAGCACGGTGACAACGGCTTTACGGGCCCAATCTAGGCTCGGCCGAGCCTGTTTGGGCTTGGTGTGCCCATGTTGTTGTGTTCGGTCGGCTAATGCCGCAAACCGGTGGAGGTCGGTCCCACCTGCGAGGCTGTAGTGCTGCCGCCCCTTGTCTCCTTTTCTCCTCTCATCGTGGCTAGCCTCGCATCGGCAGCCACATTGAGAGGGCGGTGATGGCGGCAAGACCGTGCTGGCACGTGTGGGTGAGCGGCAAGTCTGGTGGAGCACAACGGAATCAGGTGGTGGTTTTTTGGGGTTCGGGAGAAATCCATGTCGGCTCGTCTGGCACCGATGCGGTGACACCTGCGGGTGCCTCCTTCCTTCTTGAAGGGCGCCCGGTGTACCTCTTCCCCACTTCCCACGGCATATCAGGGGAAATCTTAGGACAAGTCCGGGCAACAACGTCGTCGACGTTGCATTCCTTCTCGAAAGTGTTGCTTGATACACGACGACTCAAAGCGCTAAGAGTGGGGTGGGACAACTCCGGAGGGTGCAGCGGTTGCAGGTCATCTTCGTTTCGTTGATCTGATGTTGGCATTTCTTTCTCTTTCTTTCCTTTTGGGCCGGATTGTGCTTATACCCCCAACAATGTCGTTGGTTGTACTGTGGTTACTATATTAATATAGCGGGATGAAAGCCTGTTTCGAGGAAGTGACAATTCGCACAATTTGTTTGTCCCCCTTTTTTTGAAGCTTATCCGCCATCCAAATCCTATTTTATATTGCGAACCACACACAAAAAAATGCATTTGGGAGGAGCCCAAACCTTCCAAATGGTGGCATTGAGGGTTGTAGAGACCAAGCCTTCAAATTGCATTTTTGCCGACGAGGCAGAATATTTTCTATGATTGGTGAATTTCCATCCGATGCTACCGGGAACTTGTTGATCAAGAAGGATGCGTGAAACTAGTTCCTAAAGGATGAAGAATTGCTGAATGTGCTCCATGCCAAAATCTCGATGGATATTTATATTCCACTTACTAGTGAAATGCAGATTTAGTCAATTAGAGGGATTTATGTACTAGTACTTATATTTTGATACAATTTTTTTTTTTGACAATACTTGAACACCAACTTCATTCTCTAGGATCAGTTTTTACAGTTGAGGATGTACATTTACCAAAACATACTAGTACATCATGAAGCGGATTGAATAGAATACAATGATGGTATATACCATCCGTTTTGGTGAGCATTCCTACTTTCCTAGCAGCGATCCTAAACAATGAGCAATTAGAAGGTTTCTTCTCATTACGCATCATAATCACCTAGGAGCTGTTATCGTGCGACGTGAGGCTTGAAAAGGTAGCCACATCTCGGCTGGAGTGTGGTTTTCTGTTGCTCCAATTTAATTCAGAATGCAGTAGCAAGATATTTGCAGAAAATCAGAGCAGAATCCTACTTTAGGAAATCAGTGGTTGCGCGAGCAAGAGAATAAACAGGCTATTTCAGAATAAATTGACCAGAAGCTATGCTGCTTCAGAAATAAATAAATCATGACTGTTCGATCTGTTTGTCAATTTCCTTTTGTGATCAAAATACATTTTGCAAGTATGCATAATAAAAACTAAGTATTCAAACCAATGACTTTATTCCTCTAATACGACGGATACATACAACATGCAGCTGCTCTGATAAAGTGATCAGATGGAGGATTTATCATTCGTAAAACAAAACGGCCATTTAGACATTGGATTGGACGGAAGAAATGGGTGGTCCGTGTATACAACAACGGGACCAGGGATGTAGAAAGTATCTCTATTGTACTTGTTCAGAGGAGCACCAATCTAAATTCTCACCCAAATATTGAGCCTGAAAAATAATAATCTGATATCCGATCTGAAGTATTTCTGTGTGTGAACTAACTGAATTACATAATAGAATTACATTTATCTTGAGAAAAAGATTATATTGGAGTTAGTACACTTGCAACAAATTGAACATGACAACTGAGATCTCAAGGAGCCACGGTCCAGGGACCTAGCATGCACACCCCTGAGCAGTGTCCGAGACTCCAGTGGCCTCAACAATCAAAAGGTCTTCCTTTGGTTCTTCTCTGTTGATAATACAGCATATCATGAGGATGAGGAACATTACCCAAGGAACACATCCTCGTCAGTGAGGTACACGAGTTTTTTTAACCACGAAAACGCAAAAACTTGCGTCTCGATTCATTGATAGAAAAAAAGGTATACAAATGTACAAGCCTAAGAATAGGCCGAAACACCCGTCACACAAGACAGGACATGGCCGAGGCCGCTAGTCAACATTACAACCGACGCCACCCCACAAACCCTAGGCTGGATGCGCATAAGCAGCATCACCGTCCACCACCACGTTTCTTCGTCGTTACAACATGACTCAGCAGCCGTCAGCCACCACCCGTGTTACCCTGAACAGGAAAGGAAAGCTCTCAGGAACAAATAGATCATCATGTAAAAAAAATCGTGCAATATTATGCTACTAAGCTGTAGCCATTGGCATAGACTTCAGGAAAGAAAAACGCTAGACACAATCCTGAAGCGTCGACATATTCCAGACAGTGCCTAATGTGCTTTCTGCACTGAGGAGGAGAATCAGGATCACATCTGACGTGAGTGTAGATAAATAAGGTCGTGACATGGATCATTGGACAAAGCTCTCTACTCCAAGCCAACGACAAACCACAAGGCACCATTATCATGGCAGTAGTTCAAAAATATCCACAAGAGGCACAGCAGTAAGGTCCTCCAAGTTCGCTGTTTGGACATTCCGCAGCTCAAACTTGCGCAGTAGAGCCAATCGTTTCACAATTTTGGTGTAGATTTCCCCTTCACACACTTCAATTCAAATATTTAGGCATCGGACGTTAAATGGAAATATGTGTGATTCAAGATCCCGGAACTTATATTTCTCTTCCGCTTTACAAATTACAACTCTCCAAGCGTACAAGCATGCACCCATGATGCATTGCAACTACTTGCACATTGCAATCACATCAAACCAGATTTGAATTTGAAGATTTTTTTGCAGCAATTTGATCGAGTTAAGGTCTGATTGAGGATTATAGTTTTTTTGGGAAATTTTCTGGATAGTTAATTCCTTGGACCTCCACTTCCTCTTATATATAGCTCAACTTAGGCTTACGTCTTCATTCATACACTAGAACAGTCTAGACTCTGCTAGGACACTAACTCAGATTTCAATATTCTAGTAGACACTACTACTACACTAACTCAGACTCCAACACTCCCCCTCAAGATGGGCATGGGTTACTCACCATGTCCATCCTGCTACAACTCCATGACACTTACGATGACCACTACACATCTAGCTTACAAGCATACAAAGATACATGAGACCATTTAACTCTAGCTCTTGCTCTATCGCCTGTCAAGCACCCAATCAACTCCGACCATCCAAGCTCCGCCTCATGGAGCCATCACCATCATTGTGCACCAACTCTTACTGAAGCTAGCCACCTCCAATCCTTCTTGAGTTGGTCCATTGTTGCCCCTCCAACTATGCGCCTTCCCACACCGGCGCCTATAATAGTGGCAGCACATGCCCTCCACCATCAGCCTGAGCATTATCATATTGTCGCTTGGTATAATCCAGTTCCCGCAGAACCACAGCTGCCTCGCCTCAACACCAGCTCATACGGAGCCACAGCCGCCTCACCTTACTGATTGCTTCTGAACCAAGCACTCGTGCAATGCTCCATTCATCTCAGCTTTTGATTCTCACCTGTCCTACACCTCTCCAACACAGCTCAGCCTTGACCTTTCTCTACCTTCTCTCCATCAAACCCCCAGCCTTTCGCCTCAGCCATCTTCGCCTTGGGACCCTTGGTCATCATGGCCTCTACCATCTCTTTACTCAAACATCTGAACAACCTCAGCAAAACCACCTCATCTCCTATGCCATCATCAAACTCCTTCTTACCATCTCTATTATCCCCTATGCTCCTAGAAGCAAGCTCTGTCCCCTTTGCTCCTCAGTCACAGCCGTCCAAATCAACTCCAGCAGCTGCTTCCTCCTGGACTCATCTTCTCTGCTGCAACACAGCAGCGACACCTGCCTCCTCCTGAAAACAAATCTTGCCCAGCAACATCATAGCAACCACATGAAGGGAGCACTCCCTTGTATGGTTGTACCTCTGCTTCATACCTCAGACTTCCACACCTTGCAGCTACGCAGCTCGCCTCTTCCCGCAGCCAAGAACGACCAAACTGGAGACCTCACTCACTTGTCTGCTTTCACGACCACAGCCCAGCACTGCACAGCTCCAGCCATCACCCACTGCACCACCCACTCCAGCTCTTCTTATCAACAATGCCGGGAGCAGGCGGCGGGAGGCTGCACTATGTTGCTCTGTGCGGGCGGTAGCCACCTAGTGTTGCAAACACTACTATTACACTAACTCAGACTCCAACAAAGATGAGCTTAGATTTAAGTTGCACCATTCTTTTGAAAACACCAAACCTTCGGATTATAATTTTTCTTCGACATACAAGATGGAAGTTAGTGATTCTCGTTGTTTGCACCAAACCCCATTAACACCTTCATCATAGGACCAAACTATTATGACAATTACGAGATGGCGACTCGGCAGACGGGGCACTTGTGTTTCCATTTGCCATGCGGTCTGGGACAAGATCCCCACATGGAATGGAGAGACCAGCGCCCCGACTCTCACTGCTCTTGCCAGGTTTTGTTTAGATCGCGCAATAGTATTCAAGTAATAAAGGTAGAAAACATCCAAAGGAAACAAAGATGCATCATCTTTCCTTTCTTAGGCAACATGATTCAACCAAATGTTTTCTCTGTTCCACAAAGAGAGGGAGAGAGATGGAGAAAGCAACCTATGGGAGAGAGTCAGAGAGATCGAACATTCCCATCTTGTGAGGAGGAGGACCGTGCTGGCATCTTTGCTCATCTTCATCCCTATCTTCTTTGGAGGACCGTGCTAGCTGAGATTGAACATTCCCATCTTTTTCTCTCGGCCACCTTCCTTTATGCTGTCACCTGTGAACCCGCGGCGGTGCCTTTGCCCTAGTAGTAATAGTTCCTCATTGGGTAAGTGGTGGTCGGTTGGGGGCAACAGTTGCCACACTAGAGTAGATAAAAGCAAACTTTCTAAGAGATAAAGACTGCAAACTTCAACAGACAGGCTACATGTTTTCACAATATAGGAGAATATTGTTCCATCACATTTATTTAAACTTAAATGCCAAAGCAAGTCATAGAGTAGATAAAGGCAAACGTTCTAAGAGCATAAGACTACAAATCTTCTAAGAGATAAGACTGCAGACCTCAACAAACAGGCCACGCGTTTTCACAATGAGAATATATTCCATCTAATTTATTTAAACTTAAATCCCAAAGCAAGTCATATAGAGTAGATAAAGGCAAACTTTCTCCTGATATATAACTGCAAAGTTAAGTAGGCTACATGTTTTCGCGATATAGGAGAATATATTCTATCCCATTTATTTAAACTGAAATGCCAGAGCAAGTCGTGTAATGCCGGATCTTTTCAACACGTCCCACCATGTTTTTTTTCTGCGCATCACTCAGAAGCAACTCCCATGTTTTATACCTAGGTTCGATTTCACTACCGACCATCTCCTCAAACAGTTGATATGCCCAGTCAGTCTACCCACCCTACAGAGACCATGGATCAGAAGGGTGTACATATCAACATCTAAACCTAGACTATGTTTATTGACAAGTTCATCCAGCAAGTTCTGAATGGTGCCATGTTGGCCTCTTCTGTTTAAAAACAGTCTGAGAAGTGGTCGATATGTCTGAACATCAGGCTTACAAGGCTGCGCCTCCATTTCTTTCATCACGTTGAGAGCATCTTCATCTCGGTCTTTCTGGCAGAAGATTGATATCATGGTGTTATAGGTAGCCAAACTGCGGGGCACGCCATTCATTGGCATCTCCACTTGAAATACTTGGGAAGCTTCAGACAGATGGCCAGCTTTACCAAGCAAATTAATCAAGGAATTGTAGAATAGTGTATCGGGCTTACACCCGGTCGATTTCATTCTATGAGATACACTCAGAGCTTCTTCAAACATATGAAATTTTGCCAGTGAGGTCATGACCATAGTGTAAGTGATGACGTTTGGAGGGCATCCCTCAGAACACATTGAATCAAGAACTTCATAGACCATCTTAAATTTTTGTTGCTTACAGTAAGCTTCAAAAAGAGCAGTGTATGTGATAACTGTTAGCTTTGCGACAATCAAATAACGAAGAACGAAAACGAAATCACAGCAAGGGGGACACAGATTTAACGTGGAAAACCCTCTCTAACAAAGAGAAGGGAAAAAACCACGGGCGCCATCCAGCAAATCTTCACTATAACGAGAAGTGTTTATACAACGCCGGGTTTCACAGATGCAACTTGTCCTAGCCGGCGGCTTACAAGAGGTATATATAGCGGTGGTAACCTAGGTCATCAACGATCCGTACCGGCGACGGGCCTCGCTCCGCTCCGTCAGAAGTTAGCCTCCTTAATAGAATTTGGATCATACTTCAACAAACTGAAGGTGGAAATCCTCGGGATTTCATCTCCTCAATTGTCCACATTGCCTCATCGATCTTACAGGCACTGCACCACCCATGGACAAAAATGTTGAAGGTGTATGCATCAGGCGGGATGAGTTGACTGAGCACAAGAAAGACCTGGCGTGCTACTTCAACCTTCTTTTCTTTGCAAAATGCATCAAGCAGAACATTCATCGTCTCCGTATTCCTCTCCAGCCCCATGTCATCCAACTTATCAAACAACATAATGGCATCCTTCCATCTCCTAGCACCTGCCAACCTCCTGATGCTCTTCGCAAATGTCTCAACAGTAAAAAGCCCTCTGCAGTGCATGTCAGGCAATAGATCCCACAACTGGTCAATCTGCTTCATCTTCCCAAGCAAGTTCGATCATCCGACTACAAGCATATGCAGTGTGCTTGTAATTGCCCCTCGACTGCGCCCACTGAAAGAGACCCAACGCAGATTTCCAGTCATCTCCAACTTTAAACAGCAAGCTTTCCACAATGTTACTTGTAAGCTGAACTGCCAGGCAGTCAACCCCAGGGACTGAACCAAATCCTGCACACTCCCATTACGTGCCTTCAAGAGGGAACTCTTGATCTGTGATGCTGATGCTTCTTCCTCCATGGTGAGGTCAATACTGTTAAGATCTGGGTTTGCATGCGTAAATGATGACAACGACAATCTACAAGGATAGAGTAATTGCAGGGTTCTCGTGGCACCATGGCAGCGCCAGAGACTCGGTGGAGGCATCAGGTGGCAGGACCAGAAAACAGCGACTCCAAGTGTTTTTTTTTGACGAGAACAGCAGGAGCTCTGCCTTTGCATTAAGAGGGAAGGAAAAAAACCCCAAGGAATGTATGGGTACAACTTGCCTTACGGCCTACAAAAGAGAGAAAAAACACACAGCGTAGAGTGTGATTGCTACTACCGGCCTAATCCAAGCAGTAGCTGCTGGATATCATCTCTGATCAAACTGGCGAGTGTGATTGCTGTCACAGCTTTTTCCTGGAAAACTCACCGTCCTCTTTCCTTCCAGATGTGCCATACCACATAAACTGAGACTGTGATATCCTTCTTGTGCTGCTCATTTCGCTCGCGACTCCAAGTGTTGACTATTGCAGTCTAACAATAATAGCTAACAGCAGCAAGATGAAGCTATAACCAATTGCAGATACTTCCTTCTAGTATCATCCTTATTTTCTTCAGTGAGTCCTCAGTGAGTTCCCAAAGCCCCAATACAGAGTCTCTTTTGTCCGTTGCTACTGACCCTGGTTCCTAATCCCTAGAACAGACCACAATGACATAGGCATAAATATATTAGTTCTAACAAAATATAAATTTGTTTGATGCGGTGATCAGTACAAGTTGGAAGTGCCGAAGACAGGACGAAGATGGAAGTGGTGCTCATAGACCAAAGCTAAGTTGAGACGAGCTTACCAAGACACACATTTATGGTCTTGTGCAATCCAAATGCGTATGGAAATAATATTACTAGAACTAAACTCTAGTCGAACCCTCTTGGGCTAAGTTGTGCCCTAATCTCTTAACTCACTTGTGAAAAAGAAAGTTCGTTTCACGAATTTTGCAAATCGAACTGCCCGTGACAAGAAGAATATCCAGACACAACACTCCAACATACCACATATGATAAAATTGTACAAAAACCAGATCCATTATGCCTATTTTCGTCAATTCGCAACAATTGCCACCCAATTTAATCTCACAGGACCTGGGGTTCATACAAACTAGGAATCAAAACTAAGGCTTTATAAGGAGAAGCAAAGGGTGCAACCACTGGCGGATCCAAGAATCAACAAAGCCCGGGGACCAAAAACTAAGCGCCTGCAACCATCCCAAAAATTACCCTAGGCATAACAAAAATTGCACAATTGATACGGATTTGTGGAGTTGTTTTCGTTCCTGAAGTTGATTGATTGGGATTGAGTTGTGACTGTAAAGCACATGTATAAAATCCTTCTGTTAATTTAAGATGAAGTTGAAACCAAAATGGATCAATTCAAGCTGTAACAATCTGTGTTGCCCACACCACATTCAGTCGAACAAATCCAAGCAGAGATGAGCTCTTGAAGTGTTGGTCACCACTCCCATGCCCTGAAGGATGCAGCCGCGTGGAGAGTGGAGACACGGCTAGGGGCAGGCGAGGCACGGCGGTGGCAGACAGGTAAGGCGTCGTGGCAGTGACGCAGGGCAGGGGGGTGTTCGACCAGCGAGAGGCGGTGCAGCCGCACAGCGAGCTCTGCAGGCACCGAGGGCAGCCTATGCACGGCACCGCAGCGAACTAGCCTAGCGCGGGCGGCGTCGCAACGAGCTCCAACAGGCGCGGCGATACCGGCGGTGCGCGGCGCAGCGAGCTCGAGGAGGCCGCGGGCTAATTCCAGGAGCGAACTAGGTTTCGCCAAGCGAGGCACGGAGCTCTTTTTCCTATCTCCCTTTCCGGGTTCGCTTCCCATTCAGGCATCGTTTACTTCTCATGAATGTTCCGGCATCGGAGGGTAAATTACCGGTCCAACCGTAAATCCCCGAAGTTCCCGCCGAGCCCATTTACCTCTCTGGTTTCTCCCAGTTTTTTCTCGGCCCATCCCGAAAATTCCACGCCAAACCCCTTCCAGTTCGTGTATTCTCTCACACGAGTCCACCCTCATGTATCGTCGAGGAAGGAATCGAGCGGAGAGGAAGGAGACGGGACAGACAGGAGCCGACGGCACGAATGTTGACCTGGGGACGCCGACGACGGCACCTCCTCCAGCTTTGGCGAGCCCTTCTCTCCGGTAAGTCCCCTCCCCTCCCCTTCCCCGCGCCTCCTCCCCTCCCCTCCTAGGGTTTCTCGGCCGCCCGCTGGCATCCACCTCCCGCGCTCCGGTCTGGTTCTTTGGAGAGGCGACGGTCTCCGTCCGCCCTACGGTCTCCGTTCCTATGGTCCTCCATTCTGGCAACAACGTCGTCAACCGCATGACCGACAGCGGCTTCCAGGTAGTAAGCGATTGCCCCTTCCCTGGACTTGTCCTCCTGGAACCGGGATCCATGCTATGTCGTCTAGCTCTCATAGTCCCTCCCTTTGTCTCAGGTTTCTACTGCTCTAGCTAGTTTCATGTCGTCGTTGACCTAGATCCGAGTGGGGGAGTTCCTCGTCTAGCTCTCGTAGTATTCTTCATGTTTCTGCATCTATCGATGGATGTATCCGTGGCTTGTTTTAACATCCCAGAGATTGTTGAAACTGTTGAAAGGAAATTGGTTTGTGAGTTTTGTGTTCAGTTATACCGTCTACTGAATGTCTCTTCAGTCGTCCCAATGTCGTGTGTCCTCTGGAAACGCGGGTGATCCATCGTCTCAATTTGCACCAAGTGCTGGTCTAACTGCAATTGGTAGCGAATCATCTATTGAGTCAGATGTAATCTTTGTATTTTGCAGTATGAGAGTTCCCTATGTAATCTTTATATTTAAGCGGAATGAATGGTGAAGAGATGCGAACCATGTATTATGTAGATTGTCTTCTAAGCATCAGGACATCTGCTATTGCCACATAGCATATAACTTTGGTTGTGTCTTTTAATTTGGTTTGTTAATTGTGCGAGTTGTTGTCTCGACTGCAGTCTTGGACACCTTATGTTTTATTATATGCATGTGTCATGTATGGGCATCAGGTCTAACATGATGAACTACCCTGTCTATGTTTGGAAACACTCGTATCACCTGACTATTGCAGGCCAGGTGCTTAGAAATCATCTACCCACCTGTCTGACCTTGGTGATGGGCTAGTTGCTTTGCTGTTTGCAACCTGCATTGACAGTACATGTGTCATATGGCTGCAAGCCTGCCTGATCCATCGACCATCGCCTCAAATTGCATCTGGCGCTGGAACTCCACCTCTGACCACCATTTGTTACTAAACCATCTACATGAGAGCATTTTCCCTCTGGAAACATGATTCATTTTGTTTGTTCATTAATCAGATGCATTTCAAACTGAAACAACCATTTCAAACTTCTAGCATTTGCTATTGAGAATTTGAGTTTTGAGATAATGTCGTGAAGTGAAATTCGATGAAAGTAAATTACATGTCTTTTTTTGCTCCAAATTCAGTTCCTGCTCAAAATGAATTTTTACCTTTTGCTGATATGACAATTCAATTCATGCTCAAAATGTATTCTTGCTTTTTGCTGATATGATGATCTTCTTTATATGCTTCTTCTTACGTAGTCTAAACACCTGGTACATATTAGTAATGATGTGGTATAAATTTTATATTATATAAACGACATAGTGCTACTACAAACTGGTGTCAACAAGCATCCCTGCTGTTTTTCTAGTAGTGTAGCTAGCTAGTTGTGTCGATTGTCCTATTTTGCTCCGTTGTATATGTGACTAACACTCTCTTTTTTAAGATATACCAGTGTGTCGATGAAAGCATTTAGCGGAGCAAGACAAGGAAATGATCGCATCAATTATTTTTAGAATCGGCATAAAAAATTATTCTTAGCCAAAATATTATTGTAGAAATAATGAGGCAATTGTTTGAGCTTGGGTATGTCGAGCTTATATTTAAACATGTATTCATGAAGTCTATGTTGAGTTGTTAGCGCCCAATGCAAAGATTCGATTTTTTACTTGAGTGACTTGTCAATTAACATGTTGTAGGTGTAAAGTTCCTCTTTTTTATCACTTGATGATGATCTAATGATGTTAATTCTCTCCCTTCCCCTCTCATCCCCGAAATTGAAAGTAAACAAGTGAGTGATTGGAAAGTGAAGGGAAATGATAGGAAATGTGTGGATTGGGTGAAAGGAGGGATTCACCAAATCCCCTCCTATCCCAAACTCCCGAGGGATGAAAATACCCTAGAAGTAAACAAGGCCTCATGGAATGGAGAGAGGATGGACTGACTTACCTCGCTGGAGGCCGCCGCCTTCGTCGCCGCTCGCCGGAGTCGCTGTCAGCCGCCGGGCCGAGGAGACGCAAACGTAGTTTCCTGGTGGCAGCAGCGAACATAGGGGTTCGGGTCCAGACAGAGAGCGCTCGGCCTGGTGGAGCATGGCGGCACGGGCATCTGCGGGAGGTGGATCGCGTGCAAGCGTGGCCAGGCCGGGCCGGGCCGAGTGTGGGACTGGGAGATGGGGGCATGCAGCCCTACCTTTGCTAAAAAAAGTTACTAACTCCACTGCTTACCAGATAATCAACGAAAAGACAGAAATGCTATTTGCCGCCCATGATGCGGTAAGCGCTAAGCGCCGATCTGGCGCAAACCCGTTAAAGCCGCCCGATTAATGCTAGGATTTTTTCTTTTACGTTTTCCTTTTCTTTTTATCTGTTTTTTGTTTTCTTTTTTCTTTTTCTATTTATTTTTCGGTTTTCTTTTTTGTTTATTTTTCTTTTTGTTTATAGTTTTTAGAAACGTCATTATTTTTCGAAAAGATGTTCATTATTTTTCAAAAAATATTGTGTTTTTTCCGAATTTTGGTTCATGATTTTTTGAATTGGGTTTATGATTTTTGAAATGTATTCATGTTTTTAATTTTTGGTTCATGATTTTTCTGAAATTGGTTCATGTTTTTATAAATTGGTTTATGAGTTTCGAAAATAGTTCATGCCTTTTTTGAAATTGGTTCATAATTTTTGGAATTGATTCATAATTTTCAAATTTTTGTTTACGTTTCTTGAATTTTTTTTGAAAATTTGTTCATGATATTTAAAAAAACTTCTCCAATATGGAAAAATATTCGCAGATCTTAAATCATAATTATAAAGAATATACAGAGTTTAAATAAAAATACAGAATTTTTTTAAAAAAAGAATGGATAAAAAAAGAAAATCTCGTCCGTGGGCCGGCCCACTTACCCCGCGCTTCAGGCGGCACGCGCGGCTTGCGCCGCCTCGAAGCGGCGTATAGCACGCCCCCGAAAAGATGGCGGGAGCAGCCACCATTACTTTTGCAGGGTGTATGGGCCGGGCCCGTGTTCTCACGTCTTCAAAGATTTTTTGCTCTCACCAAATCAACACAATATCAATCTAAATAGGCTTGATAGAAGCGTGCGTAGGATCAAATTAGAAAGAGAAACGATACTACTCCTCGGAATAACACATCGCGATCCCCCGGGTCGCTTCCTTCGTGTCCTGCGCCCAGCCGTCCACTCGTGCTTGCGCCGCCAAGCTGCCGCGCCCCCGCGCTTGCGCCACCTAGCCGTGCTGCCCGTGCCACCGCGCTGCCTCGCTCACGCGCCTGCGCCACCTTGCTGGCCGCGCCGCCCAGCCGTGCCGTCGGCTACCTAGGCCACGCCCCTGCCCCACCCCGCCCCGCCGCGCTGGCTGCCCCGCCCACGCGCCTGCACGCACCGCCCCAGCCTCGCCGGAGTAGAGTACCTGCAACGCCGCCTCCCCCATCCTCGATGTTCCTCTCGCCGGAGCGCCGCCTGATCCCGCTGACGAGTGTCCTGGCTCCAGCGGCGCGGCACTTGGGATTCACCACCACGCGCGTCCCCTGCTGCTCCGCCCATCTCGCACCTCTTGCCGGCCGACAAGCTCACGTCGTCCGTTTTCCTCCATCTCTCCATTGACACCGTTGGAGTATGCTACCACAGGACAGAGGTGGCAAGTTTTGCAGGTTTTGCTACATGCGGTCGGTGGCGGCGCTACAATCGAGATTTAATTTTGCTACATGCGGCCAGCGATGGAGCTACGAGACCTTCGGTAGTGCTATGCGCGGTGTCAATTTTTGCTACAAAGGCTTTCTTATTTTGCTGCAATAGTTAATATGGCTTGCTACAAGATCTCCGGCGAGGTCGGATTTGCTACAATAGGACATTTTATTTGCTACATACGTTTTGTGGTTTTGCTACAATGGCGTAAAATTTTTGCTACCCGGTCTTCGGCGAGGTCTTCCGGCGAAAGTATCTGGTGATATCATCGACGAAGTCGGGTTTGCTACATTAGCACAATTTTTTTGCTACATAGTCTCTGGAGAAACTCCGACGAGATCTCCGGTGAGATTTGTCTTTTTTATTTTCGTCTCGTGGACGAACCGTTTTTTCTACATTAATCAGTAGCGCATCCGTCCTCGCACACACGTTCAGGCCACCAAACAACCTCCACCTCCTCGCTCCAGCGATGCAGCGGAAGGAGCAACTCCTTCTAGACGAAATGCCACCGGGAACATGTATCCCGCTAATCCGAGACCATGGGGAAATAATACTAGAGCGGAGAGAGATCTTTCACGAGGAGGTGTGAGTAAGAAGTGAGAAGAGGGGGTCCTTTTATAGGAGGAGGGGGTTCCCCTCCACCTCCCTCATTCATGTGGTGGTAACTCCCTCCACATAAATATACCCCTTCACATTTTCCACTTAAGTCTCCACTTAAATGTATTAATTTTCTCCAAATTTAATACTCTCTCATTTAATAAAACTTTTTTATTTATTTTATTCAGAATTTTGTTAATTACTTTAATTAACAAACATTCACATAAAACCCATTGCAACATTTCAATATTACATGCAGAACCAATTTCAATAATTTCACCCGAAACAATTTTGGTGTCTATTGAAATAATTCCAGCGCTTTGCAATTATTTCGTCTAGAACATATTTGCTCCAAATGGTGTTTGGCAACCCTTAAGTGTGTCATCCTACGGTTTGCGAATAATGCAGACATGATCGAGACCCCTCTTAGATCAATAATCAGAAGTGGGATCTGGAGATCCATACTGACTCCCACACATTCAACGACGACTTCTGTAATCGTGAGAACCTTTGACGCTAGTAACTAAATCCCTTTGTCTCACGATATATTACATGTCCGAGATTCGATCATCGGTATCTCCATACCTAGTTTGATCTTGTTACCGACATGCACTCTTTTCTCATTCCCGTGATATAACATTCTAGTGATCATATCACTTGCTTGCAAGCTATTCTTAATGTGATATCACCGAGAGGGCCTAGAGTATATCTATCTGTCATCGGAATTGACAAATTCGACTCTTGATCCATGAGCCTCAACATAACACCCTCGAAATACCCGAACCCATCTTTATAGTCACCCTATTACGGTGTGACGTTTGATGTTATGAGTATTCTTCCGGTATTAGAAATTAACATGATCTCATGGTCTAAGGATAAAGATTACTTCGTATGATGCTATAGAAATATAAATATAATGGCTTTGATCGTAATGCTATACTTCAGATAAATGTTCATCACATCATTCAACAATGCTGTGACCTTGTTATTAACAATATCCAATATCCATGATCAGGAAACCTTGATCATCCTATTAATCAACGAGCTAGTTTATAAAGAGGCATTACTAGGAACCTTGTATTTTATTTATTAAACACACATGTATTAACGTTTCCAATTAATAAAATTATAGCATGTAGAATAAACTTTTATCATAAACACGGAATAAGATAATAAAAACTTTATTATTGCCTCTCGGGCTTATTCCCTTTAGTCTCCCACTTGCACTAGAGTCAATAATCTAGTTTGTAAACTTGCGCATTCAACACTTATGTCTTTCTGGTGTTGTATATACGCGTTTGCTAGTGGTGAACATAATATCCGGATCTGACACTTTCAGGTCCGTACGTATTTGCATGTCTTTGCGTCTCTACGCATCACTCATTCTCAAATGAGATGGCATTGTATAAATTTGGTCCTTTGGTGAGACCTTTAGTTTGTTCGGGTTAAAATATGTTGATATTATTGTCATACAATATATCTTAATAGTATTAGCCTACTTTGAACCACACCTAGTTTGATAACAAACTACTTAACACAAATACCCTCCTTTGCTGCTACTATAGCAGTCATATACTTAGCCTTTTTATTGTCGTATCTGTCATAATGTCTCAACTTTGGAACTCATCCAAATCCATCATGGAACATCCTTTCCATTACATTGTGCCACCCATAGTCTAAATTGAGATAAATTTAATTTGTATCTTGTGACAAAACTAGTATCAATGTAACATTTTACAATGAACTACTTTTAACTATTTGTCACTTATACATGATATATTCTTAGTTCTTCCAAAGCTTATAAGAATATCTTTACTATCGTCCAACGATCATCTTATGAATCATTCTGGTATGTGCTCATAACATTTAGAGCATAGGACATATCTGAATATGTACATATCATGGTATACTTTATTGATCAAAATATTCATGTGATTTCACTCACCAAGTATCGATACACTTGAATCTTGATTCAACCCTTTCTATACAGCAAGAACCTTTCTTGTCATTTCCATATTGAACTCATTCAATATATCATATATGTACGTCTGTCACAACCATATTAGAGCCTCAATCTATCCATATAGACATTGATGCCAAATATTCTGGTTTTGCCCAAGTCTTTCATCGAAATCCAATTTTAATGAAATTCTTAACTTATGTCAATAAAAGATACATCATTTCCAATCAACATCATGTCTTCTACATAATATATTAGAAATATGTCTCAGCGCTCCCACCTAATTTATTGCAAATGCAAGCATCTTCATCGTCTCTGATGAAATTAAACTATTTTAACATTTTTATCATGGTGAAGATTCCAACTCTGCTATAGTCACTTCAACCATTGAAGTTTGCACGCTCTTTTAGCATCCTTTGAATTAACAAAACCCTTTAGACCGTGTCATGTACACTGATGAGTTTATATTTGTATCATGTTTTACATTATTATTTTGCATTGTAGATGTAGGATCTTGGTATTTTATGGCGTTTGCGTGCATATTTTATGTCTGTTTTCACCAAGATCAAGACAGATGATGGATCCAATGGATACAATTCTTGGAGCAGTTGTACTATGGAGAAAAGGAGTAAAACACAACGTAAATCGCTTATTTGGGAAATATTAATAATACTAGAAAAAAACCAGAAGTGAACAAGGAAGACAGAGAGTTCAACGACCAACTATACGGGCAGAGCAATTTTCCAGCCGTATAGTTGGCGCCGCCTCCCTCATCAAATAGTTTCACCCCGTGCAATTGGTTCGAGGAGACGACATACAGAACACCAGAAACCGTGGAAACCTCACCTCCGGAAGGCATCTGGAGGGGGAACTCATCCACCGGGGATCCATCTTCACCCTGCGCAGATCCAGGAGGCTAAGGCATCGATCTTCATCATCAACTGCTGCATCACCACCATCTCTATCCATCCCATCTACATCTTGTTTAGATCTTGTTGTAATTACTATACTCGTTGTGGATTTATATAAGTACTATTCATCTATGATTGTTTCCATTACCATTGCCATGATGTTGATTGCCTCCATGTCTGAGTAGATCATTAGTTCTTGGGAGATGGAGAAACCCTAGTATGAGATTGAAATAAGATAAAGTCTATTATGATATTCATCGCTGTGACCATGTGTTAGATTTTCTACATCTTGATGTTGAGAGAAGTGATACATTGCAAATGTATCTATAATTTTTAATCCTCCATGCTTGGTTTTATTGACTTTCTTGTGTTTTGTCCACACTTTGGAGTACTTTTCATATGATTTCTTGGACTAACCTATTAACAAGAGCCACAGTGCCAGCTGCCTGTTTTCTGCTGTTTTTGGTTCCAGGAAAGTCAGAAAATGAATATTCTCGAATTGGGCGGACAAAAGCCAAAGTGCCTATTTTTCGAAGACTCAGGAGCCAGAATACGAGGCGGAGGAGGCTGAGGGCTGGCCACACCACCCCCAGGCGCGGGCTGGGCCTGGCCGCGCCAGGGCATGGTGTGGTGGCCCCAGGCACCCCCTCGGTCTCCCTCTTCGCCTATAAGAAGCCTTCTGACCTAAAAACTCTCGGGGTTCGACGTTTTTCCAGAAAAAGTTCCGCAGCACCGCCACCACCGAAGGAGAGATTCGGGGGATAGAAAGTCTCTGTTTCAGCACCCTGCTGGGACGGGGAAGTGCCCCCGGAACAATCTCCATCGATCTCCACCATCATCTCCATCGACCATCCATGTTTCCCCCATCTATGAGTGAGTAATCCCCCGATGTAGGCTATGGGGATGGTAGGGATTGGATGAGATCGTTCTTGTAATGGCATCAGATTGTTAGGGCATAGTGCCTAGTATCTTTTATTAGTGCTTTATGACTTTGTTGCAACTTGTTGTGCTTAATGCTTGTCACTAGGGCCCGAGTGCCATGATTTCAGATCTGAACGTATTATTGATTCATTATGATAGTATTGTTCTTGGTCTTTTCTGCAAGTTGTATACACACGTTGTTGTCCGGAACCTATGGCCCCGAAGTGACAGAAATCGGGATAACCGGAAGGAAATGGCTTTGATGTGAGGATCACATGTGTTCACGGAGTGTTAATGCTTTGCTCCGGTACTCTATTAAAAGGAGCACCTTAATTGCTAGTAGTTCCCTAGAGGCCCCGCTGCAAACGGGCTGGCAGGACAAAAGATGTTGTGCAAGTTCTCATTGCGAGCACGTATGGCTATGTATGGAACACATGCCTAGGATTGTCTAGTACTTGGATGCTTTATCTTATTTATCTGCAATTGCCCTATGTTTTGATTGCTATGTGGATTGTCTTATCCATGCAACGCCCGTCCATCCATCCCTATGCCTACCGCACTCGAATCCCACTGTTACTGCTTTTGTTACTACTATCTTTGCTTTACTACTGCTGTTACTTTACTATTCCTACTACAATACTGTTGATACTGATAAACTGTTGTGAGCAAGATTGTTTCCAGGTGCAGCTGAATTGACAACTCAGTTGTTAAGGCTGATAAATATTCTTTGGCTCCCCTTGTGTCGAATCAATAAATTGGGTTTCACTTCCCTCGAAAATACTGCGATACACCCCCTATACTTGTGGGTCATCAAGACTATTTTCTGGCGCCGTTGCCGGGGAGCATAGCTTTATTTATCAAGTCCACTTGGATTCACTATTGTTCAAGCTAAGTTTATTTTATCCTTGTTTGCTTGTTTCTTTATCAAAAATACAAAAAAAATTAGTTCCTACTCTAGTTGTTATTTTCGTTGGTCTGTTATTGTCTTGCTTTGTCATGCTTGTTGTCAATGGTTGGTTTCTTTGAAACTGAAGCTTATTGGCAAGGTGGGTTCACGGAAGATCAAAAATATTATTATAAGGAACATCGCTTGTCACAAAAAGGGAAACACTTATGGGAACAAATTGATAGATTGTATACCATTGCTAGAAATGTGTGCTCTACTTATAATGTTACTTATTGCTGTGATGAGTCTCGTTGCAGAAAGAGGTATAAACACCTCCCTTTTCAATGTGAGTATAATGATAATGATACCATATCTTCCTATGCTAAAGGAATTTATGACTTTTATGATGCAGAACAAATTGAAGAATTTATTGCTTGGAAGGGTGATTTTGAACTTGCTAGTTTGCTTGAAAATATTGATGATTCACCTTATAAGTATGAGATTTATGGTATACTTCAATTTTGCTTTGATAATTACAAGGATGAAAATAGCCATATCCTTGAATATTTTAATAGATGCTTTCCACAAATGGAAGAGACTAATGCCTTGCAGGACCCTATGGAAGAGACTAATGCCTTGCAGGACCTATGGAAGAAGAAATTGATGAACCTGAAATCTCATTAGATGAAAAAGAGGAGGAGAGTGATGAACAAAAGGAGGAAGAATGGATTAGCTACCCATTCCTACCTTCTAATTAGAGTAACTCTTTATCCCCTTACATTATTTGATTGCCTCCATGCTTACTAAAGGAGGATGAATGTTATGTTCCCGAGGTTTCTTTTGAAAATGTTTATAGTAAAGCTCTAGTGCTTGTAGATCATGAAGAGCATGCTTTATGTGATAGTTATATTGTTGAGTTTATTCATGAGGCTACTGAAAATTATTATGAGAGAGGAAAATATGGTTGTAGAAGTTTTCATGGCATTGAAACACCTCTCTATGTGCTGAAAGTTTTGAAGTTACTCTTGTTTTACCTTCCTATGCCTGTCACTTTGTTCTTTGCGAATTTATTTGCTTACACGATTCCTATGCATAGGAAGTGGGTTAGACTTAAATGTGTTTTGAATTTGCTTCTTGATGCTCTCTTTTACTTCAACTCATATTTCTTATGAGAGCATCCTCTCAAACTTTTATGACTGAAGATGATAATATGTCTACTATTCTTGGGAGACCTTTTCTTAAATACTGCAGGGGCTGTTATTAATTGTAATCAAGGGAAGGTGACGTTCAATGTTAATGACAAGGAACACATTGTCTATTTCCCCAAGAAGATTGAAATGACTTATGGTTTGAATACAATTGAATATGTTGAGGGCATTCAAGTTGGAGAAATATATTGTCCCCTACCAAGAGAAAAATTTGAAACTATTATGATTGGGACCATTGCTATCAAGGTTGAGGTAACATAATCATTAGTGGAATACAAAGTTTTGTATCATATGAAATTGTTTTGGTAACAAGACCTGATCAACCTTGTTAACAAAAGGATTTCATTGAACAAAACAATGTTTTCACTATGATTATCTCCGCTTACTTCTATTGTATCCATTTTTAGTTTTTCCTTGTGCCTAACTTAAAGGCATTAAAGAAAAGTACTTATTAGGAGATAACCCAAAAGTTTTAGATGAGTCTTGGAAGTTATTACTTCAGTAATAACCGCTCCTTATCCTTTTTATTTGCTTTTTGTGCCAAGAGTAACCTCTAATGAGAGAGAAGTAATGATTGGAAAAGTTGCTGTCCCGGAACAGATTTTTGTGCTTCACCATAAAAATTCGTGAGAGAGCTCTGTATGTCGGATTGAGCTGTAATTGTTTGTGCTTCTGCCCCAGGTTGTTATATAACTTTTGTTAGTTCAACACTTTTTGATTTAAGTAACAGAAGGTCTTCGAAAAATTTCCGTCTTTACCTGCTGGTCTGTTTTGACAGATTTCTGCCATTTTCTGCATTTGCTTCTTGTTGGTTCCTTTTTGAGTTCTTTTGGGGAATTGAGCTTTTTGAGGGAAGAGATACAGTAGCTAGTGTTTTAATGGAAGTTTATTTGGTGTTAGAGCTGAACCTTAAGACTTATTTATCTTGAGTGCACTAATGTTGCTAATAAAGATTGTGTGAAGTTTTGTATGAAGGAAAAATTTCAGGTGTGTGTGGAAGGAATGAGTAATGAGATGAAGGATGGACTAAAACTCAAGCTTGGGGACGCCACGCGTATCACCCCAAGAAATATCCAAGAAGTACAAGCGTCAAAGCTTGGGGATGCCCAAGGCATCCCCTTCTTCATCAATAAAAATCCCAGGTTTCTTCCAAACACTTCATTTTTATCATTTCATGCACAGTTGTGTTGTTCTTGGAGCGTCTTCTTTTTCGTTTTCGTTTTGGTTTTTAGTTTGCGTGGTTTTCTTAGTTTGCTGAATAAATTGGTTGGACCTCCTCTTTCATACATTGGTGTTCAAATAGTCTGGTTTGGATTGGAAAAGAGTAGGAAAGCTCATGCTTAAGTGGTAAAGAGAGCTTGTTTTTGACTGTGGTCTATGCTTTGTCATGTCATGCTTGATATTGTTTTGGCTTTATACTTAGTATTCTTTGCTGTAGTATGACTTGTTATAAACAATTGAGATTGCTTAATGTGCCTTGGATGAATCATGCGTTATTTTAGCATATTAAAGCATAGTATAGTGGTATTCTCCTTCGATGCTTTATTTGGGTTGACTTGGCGCATGCTCACACCATGTTATGACTATCCAAAGTCACCATAGCCTTTATGATCCTTTAGTTTTCAACTTGTAGTATCACTTTATGCTTTGATCAATGATGTTTTGTCGCTCTGCATGATTATGGCCATTATTGCTCTCTTAGTTTGTCGCTCCCAGTCTTTTGCTAGCCTCCACAACAAAGTATGAGTTCCACTCATGCATCCAACTCCCTAAACCAAGTTATTCCAAAGAGTCCACCATACCTACCTACTAGCTTATGCTATTCCAAGTATATTCATGCTTTAGTTTACCTTCCAAATTAAACTTGTTATGAGAAAACTAGTGATTAAAGCTCTCACGAACTTGATGGCACACTTTACTTTACTTGCCCTTAATAAACTTGAACCATTGTGTCTTCTATGTTGTATATGCTTGCACTTATTTGTTGGGAATTAGCAGAACCATGATTTCATGGGGAACACTTTCAACATTGCACTTGGTACTTGTACCTAGTTGATATCATGCTCTTTTGTATATGGATGTCGTCGGTGTGAAATGAAAGGGGACCTTGTAAGTCCATGGAGTTATGTATATGTGTTAGAGAAACGCCTGGGTCGCTGGTCTAATCCACGCTGACATGGTGGAAACCTGCAGCATAACCATAATGAGTTGTCTATGAAGCATTCTTCTTATAAAAAAGAGTCCTATATTGAGAAAAAAGAGAAAAGAAAAAAAGAGATACTATGAAAAGAGGAAAGAGAGAAAAAAGCACCATATTCCCAGGGTAAATAAGAAGAATGCTGAGATGCTCGTTGTCTGCTTGCCTTGTCATTTTGATATGGGGATTCTTCCGTATCATCGGGCAAGGGGTACCCCGTTGGCGGTTCTCAATGATACACAGGTACTTACAATGACAAGAACTTACCGGTGACTAAACTTGAGTAGCATGAGGAGCGGCCCTCGTATACAAGGGACATGAGATTTCTGACTTATACTTCGTCAAGAATGTACACCATAGTTTGTTCAGTTTAACCTTAATCACTTCAAGATGCTTATGATAGGGGCAATGCGAGCTGAAAGCTATAAGTACCATAATTTTTGGAAGCTCTTTATGAGACTTGAATCCCTACTTCCTTTTATAAAAAGGCCTTTCTTCCACCATTATATTGAGTCTCCACCTTCTAACTTTATGCACCTACTTTGAGAGCATAGTGGCCATTCTTAGTTCTATGTGCATTGTCCCAAGACTAGTTGATTGATGCATACTTTGATATTGCTTGCTTTAACTATTGTATCTAGTCACTCTTATGAACTTTGAAGGTGTCCTATGCATTTATATTTGCTACTCTATTGAGGGACAAGCTGAATGCCACTTTGCTATGTTTTCTTTATGTGAAACAAACAAACGTCTTGCAAAGCATTGTTATTCATGAATCTTTTGTTTGTGCCTTTTCATGTTGCATCATAGTTTCTTTGTCTTATTGCTAGAACTTTGTCTTTCATGTTATGATTGAAGTACTATGATCCCACCTTTGAATGTTTACAAATACTTTGGTCAAGTCTTTGATGGTGCATGTCACCTCAAAAATTATTCTTTCTTTTTATCACTTACCTACTCGAGGACGAGCAGGAGTTAAGCTTGGGGATGTTGATACATTGCAAATGTATCTATAATTTTTGATGCTCCATGCTTGGTTTTATCGACTTTCTTGTGTTTTGTCCACACTTTGGAGTACTTTTCATATGATTTCTTGGACTAACCTATTAACAAGAGCCACAGTGCCAGCTGCCTGTTTTCTGCTGTTTTTGGTTCCAGGAAAGTCAAAAAATGAATATTCTCGGAATTGGACGGGACAAAAGACAAAGTGCCTATTTTTCCAGAAGACTCCAGGAGCTAGAATACGAGACGGAGGAGGGCCAGGGGCTGGCCACACCACCCCCAGGTGCGGGCTAGGCCTGGCCACGCCAGGGCATGGTGTGGTGGCCCCAGGCACCCCCTCGGTCTCCCTCTTCGCCTATAAGAAGCCTTCTGACCTAAAAACTCCGGGGGTTCGACGTTTTTCCAGAAAAAGTTCCACAGCGCCGCCACCACCGAAGGGGAGATTCAGGGGACAGAAAGTCTCGGTTCCCGCACCCTGCCGAGACGGGGAAGTGCCCCCGGAGCCATCTCCATCGATCTCCACCATCATCTCCATCGACCATCCATGTTTCCCCCATCTATGAGTGAGTAATCCCCCGCTGTAGGCTATGGGGATGGTAGGGATTGGATGAGATCGTTCTTGTAATGGCATCAGATTGTTAGGGCATAGTGCCTAGTATCTTTTATTAGTGCTTTATGACTTTGTTGCAACTTGTTGTGCTTAATGCTTGTCACTAGGGCCCGAGTGCCATGATTTCAGATCTAAACGTATTATTGATTCATTATGATAGTATTGTTCTTGGTCTTATCTGCAAGTTGTATACACACGTTGTTGTCCGGAACCTATGGCCCCGAAGTGACAGAAATCGGGATAACCGGAAGGGAATGGCTTTGATGTGAGGATCACATGTGTTCACGTGAGTGCTAATGCTTTGCTCCGGTGCTCTATAAAAGGAGCACCTTAATTGCTAGTAGTTCCCTAGAGGCTCCGCTGCAAACGGGCTAGCAGGACAAAAGATGTTGTGCAAGTTCTCATTGCGAGCACGTATGACTATATATGGAACACATGCCTAGGATTGTCTAGTACTTGGATGCTTTATCTTATTTATCTGCAATTGCCCTATGTTCTGATTGCTATGTAGATTGTCTTGTCCATGCAATGCCCGTCCATCCATCCCTATGCCTACCGCACTCGAATCCCACTGTTACTGCTTTTGTTACTACTATCTTTGCTTTACTACTGCTGTTACTTTACTATTCCTACTACAACACTGTTGCTACTGATAAACTGCTGTGAGCAAGATTGTTTCCAAGTGCAGCTGAATTGACAACTCAGTTGTTAAGGCTGATAAATATTCTTTGGCTCCCCTTGTGTCGAATCAATAAATTGGGTTTCACTTCCCTCGAAAATACTGCGATACACCCCCTATACTTGTGGGTCATTAAGAAGTCGACCTCTCAATATTTGCCTCTTGTGGGGACTTGATGGAGGAAGCTACTTTTTGGTAGACGGAGGCGTGTTAGCACTTACAGTGACTATAAAATTGTTGGCACCCCTTACATATCAACTTGGGAAACCGAAGAAACTCACGGAACACTATCCATGCCATGGGATACGTCCTACGGGATTACATCCCTTAATAGCGCAGTAACTCGATTAATGTCGATTGCTAACTGTTGTGGTTATGAGGATGATGTGAGCAGCTGTTGCTGCCTATTCGTCCAAATATGGACTTCCTCCCACACATACATAGTTGAGAATGTTCATGATGATAATCTTTATCTTAGATCTTTACAATACTAGTGGTGTATCCGCTATTCCCCGAGAACGCCTTTTCCCTACTGCAGTTCCAATCTCTCTTACATACGCGATACTTACTTTCTGTACTCAGTTACTTTACTTTACTTTATTGCTCTTATACCCAAAACCCCAAAACACCTTTTTATACAATACTCACATTTTATCTTGTCACTTAGAACTTTATCTAGCATTTCTATCGTAATATTTACTTCAAGAGTTATTAGACTTCTGACTCCTGCTCCCTCTGGGATCGATATCTTTATTTCAAAACTAGCTACAAATGATCTATGCTGTTGTAGTCATCATAAACATCCTAGGTAACCATTCTATTATAAGAACATTGTTTTGTTTGTTCCACTACCATATACCAAATTATATGTAGTGTTTGCTACATTAATCCGTTAAGAATAAATATCGCTATGAAAGATCAAATCTTGTAATAGTCAACTCCTTGAACATTGTCGTAAACTCCTTTCTAACATGTCGACTATTTCATAGATGCAAAACATCCATGTCTATTTCTTTATAGATCCAAATACGACCGATATGCTTCACGCCTTTTTGGAGGGTCTTCCAAGTTCAGATTCTTGATTTCTCTTGTATGGATACTAACGAGGGTTTAACTCGTCAATGGCCATTGTTATGGACTTGAGTTTTGGAGAAGGAGGGAGCGCTGGAGGCATCAATCGTCTAGAAAACAAGCACACAGGGACGCAAGGTTTACCCAGGTTCAGGCCTCGTAGAGGTCCCTACTCCTGCTTGTCTGCTCTTGGAATTATCGAGGGAGTCGAAAGTTACAGGGGTGCACAGATGCAATTTGTTGATGGTTGTGGAAACTAGGGTTGTGATCGTCCTCCTCACTGCCCCCTCTTAGCCTTTATATAGATAGGTTAGGTCTCAGGTAGCAGGTCGAGTCGGTTACAGATTAGGGTTCGTCCCTTTGAACTTTCTATCTTAAGCTTCTTCTTGCGTTGCAAGCAATCGGAGTGTCCATGAATCACCCGAATCCTGTATTGGGCCTTGGCAACACCGTGGGCTTCTGCCGTATCTGGACCGTATATGCCAAACTTGAGTACTTGTATGGTATGCCCACGTTAGTAGCCCCCGAGTGTCCAGTGGAATCGCAGATTTGACTGGAGACTTTATGAAGTCTTTCGAGTGCAGGACTGAGCATATTTTCGAGTGTTATGTCTGTGTCATAGGGATTGTTGATATACGTGCCTGATTTATCCGATGTATTGGTATTAGTTAATTACCTTAGGGTAAAACAACACAATCTACTCAAACTCGAGTCCCCAGACTCGAATTCGGAAAAGTGCTGGCGTAATTTGACTCAGGCCGCGGAGGTCTTACAGGAGTCGAATTCCAGTGTATAAATGTGAGCACTCGACGCATCCGTCAAGGCATGTTCATCGCACCTGTAGGTACGGATATATTTAGTGCGCAGCAGATGCATTGCCATGCCTTATTCAGGTCTTATCTTCACGCTCTAAGCGCGACATCCAAATTTTGTCATCGCGGAGATGATTCGGGTGGCCCAGGAGACGTAATCTCTTTGTAGGGAAAATATGAGGCGAAGTTGCCATAGCATTCGAGTGTGGATGTTATCGACACACTGTACGATGTACAAGGAAAAATAATCATAGGGTGCGCGACCAGCGCTCCCTATGGGAGTAGCCCCCGAGTGCCTATTCGAGTCGTAGACTCGAGTAGGGACTAAAAACATTTTGCAACTATTGTCGTCTTTTGTTGCTTGTTTCAGTCGAATGTGCTTCTAGCACTCCCTATGGGAGTAACCCGTAGTTCACAATCGTATCGTTGATTCGAGTGAAGGTTTTTTGTGAAGCTTGTATACCTGCATAAAAATTCTTTTGGGTGTGCGGCCAGCACTCCTGTTAGGAGTAGCCCCCGAGTGCTTGGTTGAGTCGAAGACTCGAGCAAGGACTAAAGTAGTCAAAATGTTCTTCTGCTGAAATTGATAACGTCAGTGCTGACGACGTGATGACTTCAGTTGCCCGCGTGAGCGACTTTGACGGGACGCGACGAGCAGTGGGTCCCACTTTCTGACTTTGATTTGACTGGGCGTGCATAATCTTCTATTTTAACTGTGTCTCCTCTATTTCCGCGCGTAATGGGAGTAGTGGGGGATGGTTCATGATTCACCTTCGCCACGCGTCGATGGCGATGTGCGCCATGCATCCAATAGGGTTTCTGCTGGCCGCTGGATGACATCCGCTAGGAGGTTAAGTAGCAGCGCAGCTGAGGTAATTTTTCCTCATATCTCTTCTTGCTCGTGCTTCCTTCGCCGTTGTTGCTCTTCCTGCTCCTTTGGGCATCTCTTCTCCGTGGCACTGGACCAGCTCCGCGTCTTCCCTAGTTACTTCCTATGCTCGCATCACCATCGCAAGATGGGCAAGAAGAAAGGAGGTTCTGCTGCTGGATTTGCGGCCGCCTGATGTCTACGCACTTCTATTCTTGTAGACAGTTGTTGGGCCTCCAAGTGCAGAGGTTTGTAGAACAACAGCAAGTTTTCCCTTAAGTGGATCACCCAAGGTTTATCGAACTCAAGGAGGAAGTGGTCAAAGGTATCCCCTCTCAAGTAACCCTGCAATCAAGATACAAGAAGTCTCTTGTGTCCCCAACACACCCTATACACTTGTCAGGTGTATAGGTGCACTAGTTCGGCGAAGAGATAGTGAAATACAAGTGGTATGGATAATTATAAGTGGTAACGGTGATAGAAAATAGCTTGATGGCGTGGAAAAGACTAAAGTAAAACTGAAATAAAGATGGAAGCAAGCAAACATATAATAGATCTAGTAGCAAATGGTGTTTCAATGCTTAGAAACAAGGCCTAGGGATCATACTTTCACTTACGAATACTCTCATATAAATATCTTCTCTTTATGATACTACTCTTAACTACTCTCTAGTTGGACACTCTAATCGATGGTAGGGCTATAACAGCACACCTCAAAGTTCATCTTTCCCATCTAGATAACCCCACACTGTCACCTTGAGCACTAGATGGTTCAAACAAACACCACAATTTCATAAAGACATCCAACTCCAAATATAACTCATAACAAGTATTTGAAATCTCTAGCCTAAGTGCCACCATGGTGTGCACACTGTCAACTTCACACACATGGGGAGAGCAGAGATCTATTAAAGCACTTGAGTAGCAAAGTAGATCTATAGATTACAAGCTCATGATCTCAATAAGATCATGCATAGAGAGAGATGAACACATAGCTACCGGTAGAACCCTTAGCCTCGAGAGAGAACTACTCCCTCCTCATCATGGGAATCAGCAATGGTGGTGGAGATCGATGGAGATGGCTCAGAGCACTTCCCTGTCAGCAGTGCCCAGAGACTTTTTGTCCCCCGAATCTCCCCTTCGGTGGCGGTGGCGCTGCAGAACTTTTTGTGGATTTCTGATTGACTATCTAGGGTTTCTGCCTCGGGAGGAATATATAGGCGAAGAAGGCAAGGTCGATGGCCGGCCAGGGGGCCCACACCATGCCCTGGTGCGGCCTGGGCTGGCCCGCGCCAAGGGGGGTGTGGCCACCCTGTGGCCCCTCTCAGACTCTCCTTCTGGCTCTATGAGTCTTCCGGGAAAATAGTAACTTTGGCTTTTGTCCCGTCCAATTCTGAGAATATTCATTTTCTGACTTCCTGGAACCAAAAACAGCGGAAAACAGGCAACTGGCACTGTGGCATCTTGTTAGTAGGTTAGTCCAAGAAATCATATGAAAAGTACTCCAAAGTGTGGACAAAACATAAGAAAGTAGATAAAACCAAGCATGGAACATCAAAAATTATAGATACATTTGCAATGTATCAACATCCCCAAGCTTAACTCCTGCTCGTCCTCAAGTAGGTAAGTGATAAAAAGAAAGAATAATTTTTGAGGTGACATGCACCATCATAAACTTGATCAAAGTATTTGTAAAACATTGATAACTGGGATCATAGTACTTCAATCATAACATGAAAGACAAAGTTCTAGCAATAAGACAAAGAAACTATGTTGCAACATGAAAAGGCACAAACAAAAGATTAATGAATAACAATGCTTTGCAAGACGTTTGTTTGTTTCACATAAATAAAACATAGCATAGTGGCATTCAGCTTGTCCCTCATAGAGTAGCAAACATAAATGCATAGGACACCTTCAAAGTTCATAAGAGTGACTAGATACAAATAGTTTAAAACAAGCAATATCAAAGCTATGCATCAATCAACAAGTCTTGGGACAATGCACATAGAACTAAGAATGGCCACTATGCTCTCAAAGTAGGTGCATAAAGATAGAAGGTGGAGACTCAATATAAAAGTGGAAGAAAGGCCTTCATAGAAGGAAGTAGGGATTCAAGTCTCATAAAGAGCTTCCAAAAATTATGGTACTTAATAGCTTTCAGCTCTCATTGCCGCTATCATAAGCATCTTGAAGTGATTAATGTTAAAGTGAACAAACTATGGTGTACATGCTTGACGAAGTATAAGTCAGAAATCTCATGTCCCTTGAATATGAGGGCCGCTCCTCATGCTACTCAAGTTTAGTTACCGGTAAGGTCTTGTCATCGTAAGTACATGTGTATCATAGAGAACCGCCAATGGGGCACCCCTTGCCCGATGATACGGAAGAATCCCCATATCAAAATGACAAGGCAAGCAGACAACGAGCATCTCATCAATCTTCTTATTTACCATGGGAATATGGTGCTTTTTTCTCTCTTTCCTCTTTTCATAATCACTTTTTTCTTTTTCACTTTTTTCTCATTATAGGAATCTTTTTTTTATAAGAAGAATGCTTCATAGACATCTCGTTATGGTTACGCTGCAGGTTTCCACCATGTCAGCATGGATTAGACCAGTGGCCTAGGCGTTTCTCTAACACATATACATAACTCCATGGACTTACAAGCTCCCCTTTCATTTCACACCGACGACATCCATAGACAAAAGAGCATGATATCAACTAGGTACAAAGTACCAGTGCAATGTTGAAAGCGTTCCCCATGATAGCATGGTTCTGCTAATCCCCAACAAATAATTGCAAGCATATACAACATAGACGACACAATGGTTCAAGTTTATTAAGGGCAAGAAAAGTAAAGTGTGCCATCAAGTTCGTGAGAGCTTTAATCACTAGTTTTCTCATAACAAGTTTAATTCGGAAGGTAAACAAAAACATGAATTTACTTGGAATAGCAATAATGCTAATAGGTAGGTATGGTGGACTCTTTGGAATAACTTGGTTTAGGGAGTTGGATGCATGAGTGGAACTCATACTTGGTTGTGGAGGCTAGCAAAAGACTGGGAGCGACAAACTAAGAGAGCAATAATGGCCATAATCATGCAAAGCGACAAAACATCATTGATCAAAGCATAAAGTGATACTACAAGTTGAAAACTAAAGGATCATAAAGGCTTATGGTGACTTTGAATAGTCATAACATGGTGTGAGCATGCGCCAAGTCAACCCAAATAAAGCATCAAAGGAGCACTATACTATGCTTTAATATGCTAAAACAACGCATGATTCATCCAAGGCACATTGAGCAATCTCAATTGTTTATAACAAGTCATGCTACAGCAACGAATACTAAGCATAAAGCCAAAACAATATCAAGCATGGCATGACAAAGCATAGGCCATAGTCAAAAACAAGCTCCCTTTACCACTTAGCATGAACTTTCCTACTCTTTTCCAAACAAAATCAAACTATTTGAAAACCAACGTATGAAATAGGAGGTCCAACCAATTTATTTAGCCATCTAAGCAAACCAAGCAAACAAAAAACCAAAATGAAAACGAAAAATAAGACGCTCCAAGAACAACACAACTGTGCATGAAACAATAAAAATGAAGTGTTTGGAAGAAACCTGGGATTTTTATTGATGAAGAAGGGGATGCCTTGGGCATCCCCAAGCTTTGACGCTTGTACTTCTTGGATATTTCTTGGGGTGACACGCGTGGCATCTCCAAGCTTGAGCTTTAGTCCATCCTTCATCTCATTACTCATTCCTTCCATACACCTGAAATTTTTCCTTCATACAAAACTTCACACAATCTTTATTAGCAACATTAGTATACTCAATATAATAGGTCATTAGGTTCAGTTCCAACACCAATAAAACTTCCATTAAAACAAAAGCTACTGTATCACTTCCCTTAGAAAGCGCAACTCCCCAAAAGAACTCAAAAAGAACCAACAAGAAGCAAATGCAAATAATGGCAGAAATCTGTCAAAACGGACCAGCAGGTAAAGACGAATTTTTTCGAAGACCTTCTGTTGCTCAAATAAAAAAGTGCTGAACTAACGAAAGTTAGATAACAAACTGGGGCAGAAGCACAAAAATTCATGCCTCAAAAGGACGTACAAAGATTTTACACGAATGTTTATGGTGAAGCACAGAAATCTGTTTCGGGATAGCAACTTTCCCAAGCATTACTTCTCTCTCATTAGAGGTTACTCTTGGCACAAAAAGCAAATAAAAAGGATAAGGAGCGGTTATTACTGAAGTAATAACTTCCAAGACTCATCTAAACTTTTGGGTTATCTCCCAATAAGTACTTTTCTTTAACGCCTTGAAGTTAGGCTTGATAGTTTGAGAAGATGCTCACATAAGAAATATGAATTCAAGTAAAAGAGAGCATCAAGAAGCAAATTCAAAGCACATTTAAGTCTAACCCACTTCATATGCATAGGAATCTTGTAAAGAAACAAGTCATGAAAGCACAAAGCAACAAGCATAGGAAAGCAAAACAAGTGCAGCTTTAAAATTTTCAACATAAAGAGGGGAAACTTAATATTGTTGAGACACATAAAACCATGTTTCCCTCTCTCATAATAACTTTCAGTAGCATCATGAATAAAAGTAACAATATAACTATCACATAAAACATTTTTATCATGAGCCACATGCATAAAAGAATTAATACACTCCACATAAACATAGTCATTCTTATTAATTGTAGTGGGAGCAAATTCAACAAAATAGCTATCATTATTATTCTCATCACCATAATTATCAAATATAGGAGGCATATTGTAATCATAATTAATTTTCTCCTCAATAGTAGGTGGACTGAAAATATCATATTCATCATTGTAATCATCATATATTGGAGGCATAGTATCATCAAAGTAAATTTTCTCCTCCATGCTTGGGGGACTAAAAATGTCATGCTCATCAAAACCAGCTTCCCCAAGATTATACTTTTCCATAGCATTAGCAATAATGGTGTTCAAAGAATTCATACTAATAACATTGCGATTAGCATGCAAATAAAGTTCCATAGGTTTTTTAATTTTCTCTTCAAACACTTCATGTCCTAACTTAAGATAAATACTATAAAGTTCTCTAATTTTTTTGTTGTTTTCCATTAAGCCTAACTAGTGAAAACAAGAAACAAAAAGACAAAATTGCAGAATCTAAAGGAAATAACTTTGAGCACTCACACCGGAGGATGTGAGTACCTTTTACCTTACCTCCCCGGCAACGGCGCCAGAAAATAGGCGTTTGCCATGGGAGGTTCTTCTTCTTTAATCCTCCAGTGTGAATACCTTTTACCTTACCTCCCTGGCAACGGCGCCAGAAAATAGCTTGATGTCTACGCACTTCTATTCTTGTAGACAGTTGTTGGGCCTCCAAGTGTAGAGGTTTGTAGAACAGCAGCAAGTTTTCCCTTAAGTGGATCACCCAAGGTTTATCGAACTCAGGGAGGAAGTGGTCAAAGGTATCCCCTCTCAAGTAACCCTGCAATCAAGATACAAGAAGTCTCTTGTGTCCCCAACACACCCTATACACTTGTCAGGTGTATAGGTGCACTAGTTCGGCAAAGAGATAGTGAAATACAAGTGGTATGGATAATTATAAGTGGTAACGGTGATAGAAAATAGCTTGATGGCATGGAAAATACTAAAGTAAAACTGAAATAAAGATGGAAGCAAGCAAACATATAACAGATCTAGTAGCAAATGGTGTTTCAATGCTTAGAAACAAGGCCTAGGGATCATACTTTCACTTACGAATACTCTCACATAAATATCTTCTCTTTATGATACTACTCTTAACTACTCTCTAGTTGGACACTCTAATCGATGGTAGGGCTATAACAGCACACCTCAAAGTTCATCTTTCCCATCTAGATAACCCCACACTGTCACCTTGAGCACTAGATGGTTCAAACAAACACCACAATTTCATAAAGACATCCAACTCCAAATATAACTCGTAACAAGTATTTGAAATCTCTAGCCTAAGTGCCACCATGGTGTGCACACTGTCAACTTCACACACATGGGGAGAGCAGAGATCTATTAAAGCACTTGAGTAGCAAAGAAGATCTATAGATTACAAGCTCATGATCTCAATAAGATCATGCATAGAGAGAGATGAACACATAGCTACCGGTAGAACCCTTAGCCTCGAGAGAGAACTACTCCCTCCTCATCATGGGAATCAGCAATGGTGGTGGAGATCGATGGAGATGGCTCCGGGGGCACTTCCCCGTCCCGGCAGGGTGCCGGAACAGAGACTTTTTGTCCCCCGAATCTCCCCTTCGGTGGCGGTGGCGCTGCAGAACTTTTTGTGGATTTCTGATTGACTATCTAGGGTTTCTGCCTTAGGAGGAATATATAGGCAAAGAAGGCAAGGTCGATGGTGGCAGGGGCCCACCATGCCACAGTGCGGCCTGGCTGGCCCGCCAAGGGGGGTGTGGCCACCCTGTGGCCCCTCTCAGACTCTCCTTCTGGCTCTATGAGTCTTCCGGGAAAATAGTAACTTTGGCTTTTGTCCCGTCCAATTCTGAGAATATTCATTTTCTGACTTCCTGGAACCAAAAACAGCGGAAAACAGGCAACTGGCACTGTGGCATCTTGTTAATAGGTTAGTCCAACAAATCATATGAAAAGTACTCCAAAGTGTGGACAAAACATAAGAAAGTAGATAAAACCAAGCATGGAACATAAAAAATTATAGATACATTTGCAATGTATCACCGCCATTGTCGCCACCAAGAAGAAGGGAGGCACCACCATCGTGGGTACCAGTGCCGCCGGTGTGATGCGCTCGACGATCGACGTAGAGCTCGTTGGGAACCCCAAGAGGAAGGTATGATGAGAATAGCAGCAAGTTTTCCCCTAGTTATGAAACCAAGGTTTAATCGAACCAGTAGGAGCAAGGAAACACCCCAAGGGTGTTACTAATGAAGCTTTAAGGAGCGCACTACCGGTGCTAGTAGCAACATGGAGACCTGCACAACACAACCACAAAACTTTGTCCCCAACTTGCGATGAGGTTGTCAATCTCACCGTGTTTTGCGGAAAACAAAGGATTAAACATATCGAATGGAAAGAAGTAAAAGTTTGCAGAAAGTAAACACAAAGTAGTAAACAGTTGTAGATTGTATGTAAAGAAGAAGGACCGGGATCCATAGTTCACTAGAGGTGGCTCTCCTTAGATAGATAACATGCTGGGTGAACAAATTACAGCGGGGCAATTGACAAACACCGAGAAAGCAATACATGCATATACTAATCATCTTGACTCCTTTGAGACTTGATTGGGCAATACAACATAATACATAGACCGCCATCTAACTGGATCTATGACTAATAATCCATCTTCAGGTTATCATTCGAACCCCCTCTAGTATTAAGTTGCAAGCAACAGATTATTGCTTTACGAACTGCGTGTAAGGTAAACAATACAATTGTTCTATGAACAAAGGATTGCTGTTTTCTCCCTAGTAGCAACAGCACATCTAGTACCTTAGAGATTTCTATCACTTCCCCAGATTACCAGAGGCATGAACCCACTATCGAGCATAAATACTAACTCTTGGAGTTGCTAGCATCTAGTTGACCAAGATAGCTACTAACAACGGAAAGCATGCAAGATCTCAAATAACAAAGACATGATAGAATCAATAATCAATCTGAAATAGCATCTCAATATCCATCGGATCCCCGGAAACACAACATGTATGAATTACAAATAGATGATCTTGATCATGAACGGAGCTCACAAGATCTAAACATGAAAGCACAAAGGAGGAGAAACCAGCCATCTACTACATGGATCCGTAGTCCAAGGATGAACTACTCACGCATCACACCGGAGGCTTGCATGGTGATGAAGAAGGCCTCCAGGGTGAATTCCCCTCTCGGGCAGGGTGCCGGGAAGAGCTTCAGATCCCTCTCGATCTAGGGATGGAGATGACGCTGGCTATAGACTCTTTCGTGGATTTTTGATCGGGTACCTAGGGTTTTCGTCCTGAGGGCAACTTATAGGCGGAAGGAGAGGCCGAGAGGGTGCTGGGGTCGGCCTGACCACCCCTGGCGCGGGCCAGGCCTGGCCGTGCGGCCAGGTGGTGTGGTCGGCCCCCAGCCCTTCTCCGTCTTGTACTCTGGCACTTGATCCCTTCCGGAAAAATAGGCACTTTGGCTTTTGTCCTGTCCAATTCCGAGAATATCCATTTTCTGACTTTCCTGGAACCAAAAACAGCGTAAAATGCAGGCGGCACTATGGCTCTTGTTAATAGGTTAGTCCAAGAAATCATAATAAAAGTACTCCAAAGTTGGAACAAAACACAAGAAAGTGGATAAAACCAAGCATGGAACATCAAAAATGATAGATACATTTGCAATGTATCACGGTGCTAGGTAGAAAAATGGCACGGGGACTCGCGTCACCAATGGATCCTGGCGCCCATCCACCATCAAGCCCGTGGAGCTATTCAATCTTCATCAAGATGGAGCACTTCCTCCTGCGGAAGGCGACTCCCGCGTGCCTGGCAAGGAGGTAATTCTCGTTCCTCCTGCGGGTTTCCGGGTGATGTTCCTTGCGTTCACCATCCGCGGTCTCTCTCTCTTCCCCTGCATCCTTTCGTTAGGGGTCTTCTATGTTTTTATGGGCTCCAGCTGCACCAGCTGTCCCCAAATTCGATTCTCCACATCACTTGTTTCATCACCCTATGCAAGTGCTGGCTCGGAATAGAGCCACACTTTGGTCTCTTCAAGAAGCTTTTTCAGCTCAAACTTCAGTCGGTGTCTGGTTCGGTAGTCTAGACATAGGGGGCTACGGGATCCACGTCGAATCCTCTGCCACTTACTTCGATATCAAGCTCACCGTATCTGTTCAAGGGTGGAGAGATAAGTGGTTCTACATCCGCGACTAGAAGGCCGATGGAGAGCACTACAGACTCGCGCCCTTCGACCCCGTGGCAGCTTGCAAGAGGAGGCGCTCCTGGAAGAACGTTGTGATGCCTGGCGAGTCCGAGGAGATGGAGATGCTGTATCAGCGTGTCTGCGACCTCGAAAGCCACATAGGCAAAGAAGAGGGTGGCGCTACGCTCATTCGAACATGGTTGCGCCACCGTATCCAGCCTCTGCAGGATAGGGTCCATCCGATGTACCGCTAGATCGGTGCTGGCGATGTCACTCGCATATCTACGGAGGGCATTTCTGCGGGTGAGGTAGACAGGAGGTTGCGACTGTGACCAAGTACACCACCAAGGAGGATCTCCCTGGCAAATCAGTCGTGCCTCCTTTCGACGCCAATAATCCTCCACCTGAGGTAGAGCTTTCCTTTGAAGTAGTCTGTAATTTTCGACTGGTTGCCAAGTTCTTGATATGTACTGATGTTTCTTCTAATTGCAGGACTAGAAAGTGGCCTCCCACTTCCCTCCTCATTCTGAAGGGGTTATCCCGCGTGAAGCGGTGGAAGAGGATGAGTCGGATTCGACCGTCCCGATTGAAGAAGAGGAGGAAGCCCCCGAGTCCAGTGGCCACGGCACTCCCAAGCATTCCCGCAGTGAGGATACTGACACTTCCTCGCCGACGATGCCGGAGGGTCCCTCTACTGCTGCAGAGGAGCCGATTCCCGCCATGCCTATGCGCACCATGGCTCCTCCCGCTCGGAAGAAGCTGCGGCTGCCAAGGAGTCATCAGATGACTCCTTTGACCTCGACAAATTCAACTAGTGAGTTTTAATATCCGCGAGTTCGTCTTGTTTTCTTCGAAGTTGCTTTTCTGAAGTGGCACCGGGCATGTTTTGCATTCAAACGGCATCGTCTTCTGACGATTGCCAATTTGTGAAAGAATCTGGAGTCGCAGACTCCAAAAATAGGGAGGTGGCCATACAGTCGCCTTCTCCTCCGGTGGTGGCCCACTCTGATGCCAATTCGTCGAGTTCCCCCCACACTGGGGACACCAGATGGTTGCGTGGACGACTGCCCGACAGGCATCTTCGGAGTTCCTGGAGGAACACGTGAGTGTCGTTTTTGCCGATAGCCGTCGAATTTGTTCTTTTGGCTGACGCTAAGTCTTTGTTTCTCTTGGTGTAGCTCATTGTAAAGGAATCTGCTCACCTTGTGGAGAAAATCCTTGCTTTGGGTCGACATCACGCCCTGCTGGACAATCGCCACCGTGTTGTCAAATGTTTGTAGTGATATTCTCTCTTGGCTCTCCTTATGTAGGACTTTGCGAACTTAGTTTTGCCAGGCTCTGTCCTTTTGTAGGGGAGCATAATGAGCTTCTTCGCCGCGTTACTTCCCTCGAGAAGGGGCTTGCAGCGGCAGAGAAGAAACGCGATGAGGCACTCACAGCCTTGGAGGAGTCGCAGAAGCGTGAGGAAGACCTATGCGCTTCTGCTGCTGAGAGGGAGAAGCTATTCGCGGAACAACTTTTTTCGACTGCAAAGGCGCTCTCAGGTACTTGCACTGCTTTCCCTTGTATTTTCCTTATCTTGGTTTCCTTGTCCTTGTGCTGACACCTTGTACTCTTCAGATGCCGCTGGCCTCAGCTTCGACGCCCAGGCCTTGCATCACAAGCATGCTCTTGCTGGCGCTGTGGCCGTAGTCGAGGACCGCGGTGTCTCCCTCCAAGAGACGCTGGGGAAGGCCAAAGGTGTGCTGAGTCGCCTCCAGGAGGACCTGACCCCGAAGGCCAGCCTAATTGATAATCTTGATGATCTAGTGGAATCCTTCACCGAAGGTATTCCCATGGATTACAAGAACTCTCAGTTGTCCATCAGTGCTACCATGGCACTCGCGATGGCGCAAGCCCATGGCATGGAGTTGGATCCCAGCACGGTATCCAAGGCGATGCCTGTCGGCGCGGGTGGCCAACAGGTAGTGTTTGCTCCCTTCGCTTCTAGCTGTGGTAAGTATGGGCCTCAGCTCATCGATACAGTCGCGAGATATTCGATGGAGCTACAACGAGCGAAGGCAGCAAAGACTACGGCGTCTGGGGCTACCACCAGAAAGTATGTGGCATCGGAGGATACCACGGATTCGATGAGGCCCCCGAAGTCGAAGTTGAAGTCCAAGCCGAAGAAGCAGAATGCTCCTTAGTCGCCATTTGTAATAGTTGTAGCTACCTTTTGTCTGAACCATGCTTTTGTGGGGGTGTGCCCCCTTGATACTGTTATCGAATTTGAATGCAATCCTCCTTTTTATCAATGTATGGTTGGTATCATTTGCCTCTTGCTTGATTGTAACTAGGGTCCTTTGAGTGGTCCTTCGAGTGATCCTCATGACTCTCCTCCCACTGATGAAACCACGGCGCAGCCGCGTTCGAAGGTGGAGGAACTGTCGTTGCTCGCGCGACTATGCGACCGTGTTAAGAAGTTGGAGCATGAGTTGCCTGTGATCCGCAGTAAGGCAGATGTGTGGAAGTCGAAAGTTGAGAAGGCCATCGCCCGTGAGAGGTATCTCTTGGATGAAGTGGCATAGTTGAACGAGCAATTTAAATGTTAGCTCTCTGTCTTCTCATCTTGTCTTTTAGCCAGTCACGGTGATTCCTTGTCCTTACACTTTGCTCCCTCTTGGTGTAGTTGTTAGCGCTCGTCATCCACAGGATGAGAAGGACTGGGTGGCTATTCGAATGAATGACCTGACCTAGGAGCAGCTGCAGGCTAGTGGGTATTTTTGGGTGGACCACGACCGTGCAGTCGCGTTGGCAACCCTGCAGGATCGTTCTTCGCGAGTACTTCAATGCTTTAAGAAGGCGCAGTCGTGTCTTAGGAATATCTTCAAAGCAATGTTTCCTCGACGTGGTGCCCTCAAGCCTGTTGGCTCTTCTGGGGAAGTTTCAAGATATAAGCGCGATCCAGGAGTGCGTGCGGTAGCAGCTGGTCGCCGGTGCCAAGGCTGCGCTGTCGATGGTGCGACTGCATAGGCCAGATGTGGACATCGCGTCTATTACCGCTGGGCCGCCGCTACCGCCAGAAGGGATGACTTGGAACATGGTACCGAACTACTAGTCGGTTGATCGGCCAGCAGAGGACATCGTCAACTTCTTTGAAGAGCAGACGAATGTTCATCTTTTGCAGCAGTAGCGTAATTTGTATCCGGCACATAGATGTATAAGTGTTGTAAAGTTCATATGATTGTGGTGGGTGTATTTAGTACCCATTGATATGTGAAGAGCCTTCTAGCTTGTATTATTTGCGAGTGTGTTGTACTCTGCAGTTCCCTTTCGTTAGCCTGACGTGTATGTATCTCAGCACCTTGCCAACCTGTCAGGTGCGTTGCAACTAGGTTGGTGTTTATCAAGGGTTCGATTGGTAGTGTGTCAGCTACTCAGGATACTGCGATTTGTTCGTAGAACGAAGGTGTAAAGGGTGGCGCAGCCCCCGAGTGATGAAATTACAAGAAGAATAGAAAAAGACATAGAGTTTTGGGGCACTTAGATTTATTTATTCGCAGAATAGTACGAGGTACAATGTGTGGCTAAGTAGCCTGGCTGAATAGCCTTATTTGTAATGTAAAAATGACTAGGGGTAGAAATGACACAGCTGCGCGATGTTCCAGGGGTTGGAGTATGCGACTCCGCTTGCTAGGTCTTTGAGGCGATAGGCGCCACCTCGGATTACTTCAGTAATCACATAAGGTCCTTCCCAAGGGGACTCGAGTTTGAGGTGCCCTTGCTGCTTCAGTTGCATGACCAGATCTCCTTCGACGAAGGATCTGGGGCGTAGCCTTCTGCTGTGGTAGTTGCGGAGGTTCTGCTGATAGATTGTTGATCTTTTCATGGCGATCTCGCGTGCCTCATCAAGGAGGTCGACGGAGTCTTCGAGTGCGAGAGTTAACTCCTGCTTGCTATATGCAACCACCCGCGGGGCTTTGTAGCATACTTCTGCGGGTAACACCACTTCAGCGCCATGCACCATGAAAAATGGAGTGTAGCCTGTGGCGCTATTTGGAGTTGTGCGTAGGCTCCAAAGTACGGACTGCAGCTCGTCTGGCCAACATCCAGCGGCTTGTTCGAGTGGTCAAAGGAGTCGCTTCTTGATTCCGTCGCAGACGAGGCTGTTGGCCTTTTCGACTTGACCATTGGTCTGAGGGTGAGCCACCGAGGCGTAGCTAATGTAGATTCCCAGGTTTTCGCAGAATTCCTGGAACTCCTTGGAGGTGAAGTTCGTCCCATTGTCCATGATGATGCTATGTGGCACTCCAAAATGGTAGACGATGGACTTGAAGAACTTGACGGCGATGGCTCTTGATTGATTTGTCACCGACATGGCCTCGATCCACTTGGTGAATTTGTTGACCGCGACTAAGAGGTAGACATAACCTCCTCGCGAGGACTTTAGGAGCTTCCCAACCATGTAGAGTCCCCATTGTGCGAAGGGCCAAGCCAATGGTATTGGCCTGAGTTCCACGCCAGGTGCGTGTGGTTTGTCCGCGAATTGCTAGCAAGTGTTACAGCACTGGACGATGTCCTTAGAGTCGCGCATGGCCGTGGGCCAATAGAATCCAGCTCACAGAGCTTTGGCGATGAGGGCACGACTTCCAGCATGGTGTCCGCAAGTGCCTTCATGTATGTCGAGGAGGACGGCCCTTCTGTCCCTATTGGAGATGCACCGTTGAAGTACTCCCGTGATGCTGCGCTTGTACAGTTCATCGTTGATGAGGGCGAATGCCTTGGATCATCGCGCGATGTGTCGCGCATCAGTCGGGTCATCTGGCAGCCTCTTGCTGAGCAGATATGTGATGTACGGCTGTGTCCAAGATGGCTCGATCGTCATGACCTCCATTGGGCCTTCGAGTCCCGTACCAAGCTCCATGTCATCGAGTGCCATTGGCTCGTTGGGTGGCGTAGCCCCCGAGTCCGTTCACGTGCTTGCTTTCTTCTCTGGAGCCTTGGGCTTGATGGAGCGCTAGCAAATGCGCTCGAGGAATACCCCAGGTGGTATGGGGGTGCAGGTGGAGCCGATGTTGGTGAGTATATCCGCCTCTTTGTTGCTTTTGCGGCTGACGTGTCGCAGCTCGCAGCCGTCAAAGTCTCCCTCGAGTGTGTCGTAGAGGTTGCGATATGCGATCATGTTGTCACTCAGTGCGTCGCACTCGTGCATTGTTTGGTTGACCACCAGCTTGGAGTCGCCGTAGATGACGAGCCTCTTGGCACCGCAGGCTTTCTCCATCCACATTCCGTGGATTATGGCTTCGTACTCGGCTTCGTTATTTGAGGCCATGAACTGCATTCGCAGAACATACTTCATCTTGTCTCCTTGGGGCGATGTCAGTATGACACCTGCGCTAGCTTCGTCCTTTCGCATGGACCCGTCAAAGTGCATTGCCCAGAGATAGGACATATCTGGCTTGTCGGGGAGCTGGTTCTCCATCCAGTGCACGAGGAAGTCCGGGAGAACTTGCGACTTGATCGTGTCGCACTTCTCATATGTGATGTCTCGTGGAGATAATTCGATTCCCAACAACGCGACTCGTCCGGTGTCGTCAGGATTATTGAGTATATGCCTGAGCGGGGCGTCGTTTACCACCACGATTGGGTGCTCCAGGAAGTAGTGATGCAGTCACCTGGCTGTCATGAAGATGCCATACGCCAGCTTCTTCTAGTGCGGGTACCACTTCTTTGTTGGCGAGAGGACCTCGCTGAGGTAGTATACTAGACGCTGGACCTCGTGGACTTTATTTTCTTTGGCTCGCTCCACAACAAGCACAGTGCTGACCACCTGGTTGGTGGCGAAGATGTATAGCAGCAGCGGTTCCTTTTGGCGAGGCGTCACCAGTATTGGCGAGGTGGATAGTAGACGCTTGAGGTCTTCGAATGCTTCTTGTGCTTCGTCTGTCCATTTGAACTTGTCAGCTTTGCGGAGGAGTTGGTACAAGGGCAGTGCCTTTTCACCCATTCGACTGATGAATCGACTGAGCGCTGTGATTTGTCTAGCCAGTTGCTCGATGCCTTTTACATTCTTCGGCTTCTCCATGGCCAATATGGCCTTTATTTTCTTCGGGTTTGCTTCGATCCCTCTCGCAGAGATGAGATACCCGAGTAGTTGCCCAAATGGTACGCCCAAGGTGGATTTGTCCAGATTGAGCTTGATCCGGTAGCGGTCGAGGTTAGTGAAGGTCTCGTGGAGATCGTCGATTAATGTTGCTTCCTCTTTGGTTTTGATGACAATGTCGTCAACATAGACTTGGATATTGCGACCAAGTTGGTTTTTGAGGCAAGCCTGCATGCACCGCTGATAGGTGGCTCCTGCGTTTTTTACCCCAAAAGGCATCGTGTTGTAGCAGAATACACCAAAGGGTGTTGTGAACGCTGTTTTCTCCTGGTCTTCCTCCTTCATTCGAATCTGGTTGTAGCCTGAGTAGGCATCGAGGAAGCAGAGGCGCTCGCATCCCGCAGTGGAGTCGATTATCTGATCGATCCGTGGCAACGGGAAGTGATCCTTCGGGCGGTGCTTGTTCAACGAGGTGAAGTCCATGCACATCCACTGGATGTCCGTGTCTTTTTAGGCACAAGCACTGTATTGGCGAGCCAGGTGCTTTCCTTGATCTCGCGTATGAAATTTGCGTCGAGGAGTCTGTTGATCTCCATACCGACTGCTTTTGCTCTTGGTTCAGATAGTCGCCGTATCGTTTGCTTGACTGGCCTTGTGTCTGGATTCACATTGAGTGAGTGCTCGGTGAATTCCCTGGGAACTCCTGACATGTCCGCTGGACACCAGGCGAAGATTTACCAGTGATCACGAAGGAATTCGATGAGCGCGAGTTCCTATATGGAACTCAAGTTGTTGGCGATGAGGGCCATCTTGGTCGGGTCCATTGGGTGGACATGGACTTTCTTTGTGTGCACCGATGAGTCGAAGGACAGGTCGGGTGAACTTGGCCTGCTCAAGGGAGGCAGACTGTTGTCTATCGACTCCTTCAGTTTTGCGAGTTCCTCTTGCATGCCGAAGGACTGGGAGATTCTGTTGAATTCCCTGTTGCAACTGTTGGACCTCTCGAAGCTTTCGCTGATTGTGATGACGCCGTTTGTGCCTGGCATGTTCATCAATATATAGGCATAGTGTGGTACCGCCATGAACCTCGCGAATGCGACACGTCCGAGGATGCAGTGGTACTATGAGGGCTAGTCGACGACTTCAAATTCGATGCGTTCTCACCGAAAATTTTGCGGCGTGCCGAAGATGACGTCGAGGTTGATTTTGCCCAGGGGGTGTACTCCCTTCCCAGGGACGATGCCATGGAACATTGTATCTGAGACTTCCAGACATGTCAGGAGGATCCGCATTGCTCGAAGGTACTCGCGAACATGAGGTTAATGCCGTTCCTGCCGTCCATGAAGACGCGACTCATCTCGAACCCGCGATCTGCGCCTCGAGTACCAGGGGATAGTGGCCCGGGCGAGGTACTTGACGCGGGTGGTCGCTTTTGTCGAAGGTGATGCATGACTCGCTGCCAGTGAGGTACTCAGTGGTGGATGGCGGAGAGTTTATCGCCAAATTAACTTAGCGAGTGATTGCCTTTTGTGCTCGATTTGAGGGGCAAACCTTTTGGATCATCCCCATATTCCCCAGTGGTCATGGGTACGCCTCGCCTCCATGGTTGTGGGCTAGTGCAGCCGCAGGTGGTGGTGGTCCGGGCGGTGGTGGAGGAGCTTCATGTGCAATAGTGCCTGGGGAAGCTCCATATCCCTGGTTGATCACGTCACGATTCATCTGGGCCAGGCCCTCGTGGAGTTTGAGGAACTCGCGGCAATCCTTTAGAAGGTGGCTGGACTTTTTCTTGCCGTCGTGCTTGTCGATGTAGAAGTGCATGTTGCATGGTCCGAACAGTTTGTCCTGGATGGATGTTGCGGGTGCCTCTTCGCGAATGCGGCGTTACCACACTTGCGTGGTTTTCCCAGCATCGCGGTATCCACCGCTGCGATATCCGCTGTTGCGGTTGTCGTCACGTTTGTCGGCGTAGCCGGCTGCGATCATGTCGACTTTGTCGTGGTCCTCGTATCCGTGGATTCGACGTTTCCCTCTGCGGTCGCGTCTACGCTCGAGGTCCTCGTCATCGTCAGAGTAGGCACGGTTTTTCACCGAGTCCTCTCCAACGGCCCACCGATTCACGATTTCCATCAGGTGGTCGATTGTTTTGGGCTTCGAGCGGCCCATCTCCTCCCTGAGCTCTTTGCGACATACGCCGCTGTTGAACGCATCGATTGCACGATCCTCGGAGATGCCTTCTGCGGAGTTCTTGATGATAGACCATCTCTAGATATACGAGCACAGCGACTCGCCAGATCTCTGGTGGCAGCCTCTCAGCTCTTCAATTGATGCGAGCCTTTTGTAAGTGCCCTTGAAGTTGCGCACGAAGCTGTAGACTAGCTCTTCCCAGCTGTGAATGGATCCGCGCGGGAGATTGTTGAGCCATGCGCGAGCGGCGCCCTACAGCTGTAGCTGCAGGCATTGCATGGCCGTGCTTCGCCTCCCGCCATGAAGCCTGATGGAAGAGATGTGATCCTCCAGCCAAATCTTCGGGTCCTATAGGCCATCAAATTTCGGGTTCTCCGATGGGAGTTTGAACGCTTTAGGCATTCGCTTCTGCCTGATGGCCCTGCTGAAGCATCTAGCACCGCAGAGCTCTACATCATCGTCCTCCAAGTCAGTCGAACGAGCACTTCTTGCACGTGTTTTGCCAACTTGCGCCACGTGATGTCATCACGCGCATCATAGTCATGATCGTGCGACGACGTCGAGACAGCTCGTGGCTATCATCGCTGGACGAGGGCGAGGAGTAGCGTTTGGCTAGAGCCTTGCTTTTCTTTGGCTCTGGTGTTGGCACTTTATCGAGGGTAGCTTCGATTAGTCCTAGGCTCGCGATCGTAGATTGGTGCATGGCAGCTCGCGAATCTCCAGCCGGTGGCTGGTTGTTGAGGAGGTATGTTGGGGGGATACCCCCGGGTAGGGTCACGCCGGGGTATAAAGGCCAAGTTAGCCGAGGTACGGCAAGGTCAAAGCAGGTGATGGCCGAGTCACCTCAAGGCAGGCCGAATCACGTGGTAACCCGGACCAGGGGATGTCCACCTAACTGGGTGTGAGCCGAATTATGTCGTATGTCGGTAAGATGTATCTAACTCGTATGCAGGTACAGATGTGGCCGGATCAACTAGGTGCAATCCGGGTTATATCAAGCTTGTAAGAGAAGGAAGGTATCTCGATGGTCAAAGGGTGACCACTGTATGTAGAGCGTGAGCAAAGCGGACAAAGGCCAGGACCACCGAGGCGTGGCCGACAAGGGTGACAATGCCAATGTCGGATGACGCAGGCGCCACAGAGGCTCACGTAGCCTCTGCACGGATGACGCTGGGCTAAAGTGACCCGGTCGGCTTACTATTTTGGGAAGAGGCATATTCCCTGAAATATGCCTCCACGTATGCCCTGATTGGAGACCTAGCCACCCCTATATAAGGAGGGCTAGGGCCTCTGTAGAAAGGGTTGATCGCTAGACGGTTGTGTTTTACTAGTGGGTTCCTAAGGGCCAGCTAGCGGTGAGAGTAAGAGAGTTTCTTCTTCCTCCTCTCCCCAATACAGCTCAAGGAGCACTTGTAAACTGTGGAAGTGAATCAAATACAAAGCAACTGTGTATGGAATCACCACACTATCCCTCCCTGGATTCCCCTAGTGCATTTAGTCCCCACCTTTAGCCTATCCATGGCATCTGCCGTGACACCACCATGACAGTTGGCGCCCACCGTGGGGCTAGTGGCGCTAGCAGGAGTAAAGATCCGGACGGGAAACTTCATCGGCACCGGCGAACGCATCGTCTCCGGGCTCGTTCAGCGCTTTGGAGCGCTGGATTTCATCAGCGACAACACTAGCTGCTTCGGCAAGCGCCCTCTTCCATGCAACGGCCTCTTCGTCAAGCTCGGCGCGCATACGATCTACGTTGCTGTCGATGTGTCGTGCGTTCACCCGCGGCACGTCATCGAAGGAGGCGAGCCACCCCTTAGCACGGTTTGTGGGGCGCGTATCACTCGCTCCCCAGACCGCGCCGAGGTGATGATGACCGCACCAGGTGCTGGCACGAACAAGGATTCGGCACCAGATCCGGAGGTAACTCCTAGGGCACCGAGGAAAAGTAGAGGTCCTCCTCTAGAGAGGCCAGAGAATGTGCTGCAGCAGGCGATGGATAGCTTGGAAAACCCAGTAGCAGCAGTAGTAGATCCGGCTCAGGCACAGGCCGAGTTAGAGGAGACTAGGCAAAAAATACTAGAGGGTGCGAAAAAGATAGCCGCGGCTCAGCAGTCGTTGAACATGAAACTGCGTGAGTACGCAAAGGAAAATAAAGTAGATGCTGTAAAAGTGAAGGGGAGAAACCTCATGAGTGAAATGAACAAAGAAGGTGATACTAGGATTGAGGAATCAGAGAACTGTTTGTCCGTGGGGCTGCCGAAGTATAGTACCCCGACAAAAAACCTCAGAGCAGCAGATGCTGCTGCATCCGAGTTGGAAGGTTTGACGGGTGAAGCCCGTCAGAGACAGCAAGATAGGGTCAATGAGTTGGTTCGGATCGCGAACAGGCAAAATGAGGAATTGCTCAGGGCTAACCCGAAAAGAGCTGGGGCCTCCAAGATCGTTCATTCGGTAGTGGGTAACCCGGAGAAATCCGCTGGAGCTTCATCGTCCCCTCATGGTGGTCCTAGGAGAGAAGAGGTAGTAACCTTAGCCAGGAGAAACAAACAGATAGTCCCATATGACCCGGCAAGGGCAGAGAAAGGAAAAGCAGTGCAGGCGAATGATGATCGACGAAGTGTCAGCCGAGGTGAGGCTGGCCGAGGTAACCGCGACCAAGGCAATGCCGGTCAAGGAAATGCTGTAAACGGCAATTCCGGACAGCGCAACTCGGCGGCAGCAGGGCAACCGCAGCAGCGGAATATACCAAGGCAAGAGCAAAGTGCTGGCCGAGGTATGCAACAGAGAGGTGCTCCACGAGAGCAAGACAGATATAATGATGGTTATTCGGAAATGGTGAACGCAGGATACCCAAGGCCGGACTATCATGTGATAGGGTCAAGATTGGGGAGCAGGGACTTGATGCCTGATGATGCCAGGTTGAAGCTGGATCGGCTTTATAGGTCGGAGCAAATTGAGTGTCAAGGTCCTCCAGGTCCGACATGTTTTGGGCCTCAGATCATGAAGGAGCCTCCGGTACCAAACTTTCAGTTACCCAGAGGCACGAAAACGTATGACGGTAGCACAAAGCCGGAGGATTGGTTGATCAACTACGCTACAGCGGTGAAAATTGCAACAGGCAACTTGAGATGGGCTGTGAGATATGTACCTCAAATGCTGGAGCGGCCAGCAAGGGTATGGTTAAACAATTTGCCAAACGGAAGTATCAACTGTTGGATTGACTTTGAGGAAATGTTTGTAAGCAACTTCTCGAGCACGTATCAGAGGCCGAATAGGCCACAGACCCTAGCAATGTGCAAGCAGAGACCGAATGAGACGGACCGGGAGTTCTTAACCCGGTGGTGCACAGTGCAAAACTCATGTGAGGGTGTGATCGAGTCACATGCAATAGCTTGTTTTGCACAAGGGTGTAGATATGCGAGCATGTTGTGGCAAAGGCTACAAAGGGATATGCCAACTACGCCGGCAGAGACAATCCGAATTGCAGATTCATATGCATTGGGTGATCTGACTCGACCTAGGCTTGTGTCTAACGAGTCAAATGACGAGTACTACTAGAGAGATGGAGCCGGATCATCCCGACGAAATGATTACCGGGGTAAGAGAAGAGATGATAGACCGGATTACAGATACAGTTCGCAACAAGTTGCTGCTATAAATCAGGATCAGCCCGGGGCAGGGAATAATCAGCGTCAGAAAACTGGAGGGCAACAATGGACTCCAAGAAATGATGGCAAGAAAACTTGGACGCCAGAGCAGAAGAAACAGTGGCAAGAAAAGAAGGACCGCGCAAGGTATACCTATGAGGCAATGCTGGATCAGCCGTGTAAATTTCACACGCCAAATTCGAGTAACCCGGTGGGTCACACAACTCGGCAATGTGAGTGGATGAGGAAGATAGAACAAAGTGGTTTAGGGAATGCTCAGGAACCTCGGAATGATCAACCTCGGTAGGAGTTACCCCGGCAGCAATTGCTCTCCGGAGCAAACACGCAACAGATAATGTTGCCTCCCCCTCCACCGAGGTATGAAAACCATGAGAGAAGGGATGCAGTGCATCAAGTGGAAAACCAACCTTAGCCAGATCAGAGGTATCCCGGAAATGAGGGGAGAAATGAATACAGAGAGCATCACCAGAGTTACTGTGTGTTTACCATAGAGGAAACAGATAGAAAGAGTTTGCAGCACCGACATATGGAGGTGAATGCGGTAATGCCCACAGTAACAAGGTATATGCCTTGGTCGGATTAGGAAATCACCTGGAGTATCAAGGATCACCCTAAGCTTATGCCTAGCCCCAGTTCGTATGCGTTAGTGCTGGACCCAACATTCATAGGGCCAAATATCAATGTGAGATTTTCTAAGGTGCTGATAGACAATGGCAGCAGCATCAATATCATGTATGCGAATACAATGCACAAGTTGGGTATCTCGGAGAACATGCTCTAGGCTACCAGAACAACGTTTCATGGTATTGTGTCAGGCATATCCTGTGAGCCCATTGGCAAAGTCCGAGTCGATGTGTTATTCGGCATGCGAGATAACTGCCGAACTGAGAATTTGGAGTTTGAAGTGGTAAACTTAGAAAGCGCGTATCACGCGTTACTCGACAGGCTAGCACTGAACAAGTTCATGGCAAGTTGTCACATCAGTTACTTGAAGATGAAGTTGCCCGGGCCAAATGGAGTAATTAGAATAGCTGGAGATTTCCGACGTTCCATTGAGTGTGCGTCAGCCGGGTCTAACCTAGCCGAGTCACTCGTGATTGCGCAAGATAAAAGAAAGATACAGGAAGTGGCGGCACTGGCTCAGTCCGCACAACAGTATATGTCGGCGCTGAGTAACCCACATGGAAGTGTTTTGTTTCAAACAACAAAGGATACGAAGAAAGTGCCTGTTGATGATCTGTTCCCAGAGCGCACCATAACAATTGGTGCCGGGTTAAATGACAAATAGGAAAGCGAGCTCATCAACTTCCTCCGTGAGAATCGGGATATCTTTGCTTGGTCCACACAGGACTTGCAAGGTGTTCCGAGGGAGTTGGCCGATCACTCTTTGAATGTGATACCCGGAGCAAGGCCGGTGAAGCAACCTCTCCGCCGCTTCGCCGAAGATAGGAGAAAAGTCATTGGCGATGAGATAGCTCGGCTCCTTGCAGCTGGGTTTATCATGGAAGTGCTTTACCCGGATTGGCTGTCTAATCCGATGCTCGTGGAAAAGAAGAAAGATGATCTGAATGTAGCAGTTGTTTGGCGCATGTGTATCGATTACACGAACCTGAATAAGGTGTGTCCAAAAGATCCGTTTCCACTTCCAAGGATAGATCAGGTCATAGATTCAACTGCTGGGTGTGAACTGTTGTCAGTCATAGATGCATATTCTGGTTTCCACCAGATACCCCTGAATCCGAGTGATCAAATAAAGACTGCATTTATCACCCCGTATGGGGCTTATTGTTATCGCACCATGCCATTTGTTTTACGTAATGCAGGGGCAACGTACCAAAGATGTATGCAGAAGTGTTTACATGACCAAATTGGTCAAAATGTGCAGGTATACGTGGATGATGTTGTTATCAAGACCAAGGAAAGCAAAACGCTCCTTGACGATATCAGGAAGACATTCGCGAACCTAAGGAGGTTCTGAATGAAGCTTAACCCAGAAAAATGCACCTTCGGTGTCCCGGCTGGAAAATTACTTGGATTTCTTGTCTCTAGTCGAGGTATCAAAGTCAACCCAACTAAAATTCGGGCCATAGAGCGAATGGAACTGCCAAAATGCCTTAACGATGTCTAGAAGTTCACTGGTTGCCTGGCATCCTTAAGTCAGTTTGTATGTCGGTTGGGAAAAAAGGCATTTCCTCTCTATCAACTCATGAAAAAGTCGGACAAGTTCATTTGGACGCCGTAGGATAATGAAGCCTTTATCCAATTAAAGAAGATGTTAGCCACTGCACCAGTGTTAGCCTCTCCACTATCAAAGGAGCCAATGTTGCTCTACATAGCCGCAACCAACCGAGTTGTAAGTGCATTAATTGTGGTAGAGCGCGATGAAGAGGGTAAGTCAGTGCAAAGTCCAGTATATTACCTAAGCGAGGTATTATCCGCATTAAAGCAAAATTATCCACACTATCAGAAAGTGGCATATGGTGTGTACATGTCGGCTAAGAAGCTAAAACACTATTTTGAGGAGCACCCCATCAAAGTAATATGTGAAGCTCCCATATCCGAGATAATGAGTAACAAGGATGCAAGTGGCAGGATTGCAAAATGGGCAATTGAGCTAGCCCCTTATGCGCCACAATATGACAGAAGAGAAGCAATCAAGTCTCAGGCCGTGGCCGACTTTTTTGTGGACTGGGCCGAGGTGCAATATGAACCACCATTACCAGATCCGAATTATTGGAGGATGCACTTTGACGGATCAAAAACAAAAACCGGGTTAGGCGCTGGAGTGGTGCTTACCTCGCCAAAGAACGACCAGCTGAAGTATGTGCTGCAGATCCACTTCGCAGCGTCAAATAATGTCGCCGAATATGAGGCACTTGTACATGGGCTCAAAGTGGCAAAATAAATTGGAATACGTCGGATCCAATGCTTTGGCGATACAGATTTGGTAGTTCAGCAAGTCTCAGGGCTGTGGGACGCTCTTGATCCAAACATGGCATTATACAGATTCCACGTGCAGAAAATATCTGGTTACTTCGAGGGATGTGAATTTCACCATGTACCCCGGGTGGAAAATGAGGCTGCTGACGTATTGTCGAAGCTCAGATCAACCCGACAAGCAATTCCACCAGGTGTAGCATTAGAACACCTCAGAAAACCATCTATCAGGCCGTCCCCAGAAATTGACTCAATCTACGTCCTGGAGGATCCGGAGTCCGGAGCTGTACCCATGGACATTGACGTGGGAAGTGGTTCGTGAAACCCGGGGACTGCTTCGCAAGACCCGGGGACTGCGCAGCGTGATCCGGCTGAGGTTATGCCGGTGGATCAGATGGAAATTGATGAGGACGTGTTCCCAGCACGAGCTGTACCAGATTGGGCACTGCCCATATTTCAATTCCTGAAAGATGGAACCTTACCCGCTGAGGAAGTGCTTTCCAGGCAAACTCAGAGGAGAGCAAAAGCATACACAACCATCAATGCCAAACTATACAAGAGAAGTGTCACAAATGTCCTCCAACGATGTGTTGACCCGGAATAAGGGCTGGATATCCTCCGGGATATACATCAAGGGGAATGTGAGCATCATGCCTCGTCCAGAGCGTTGGTGGCAAAAGCTTTCCGGCATGAATTCTACTGGCCAAGTGCCTTAGAACAAGTAGAGGACTTGGTAAGAAAATGCAATGGTTGTCAGAGGTATGCTACCAAGACACATATGCCAATGTCGGAGCTCAAGACCATACCAATTACCTGGCCATTTGATGTATGGTGTTTGGACATGGTTGGCCCGTTCAAACCCGCGAGAGGGAACATGACCCACATTTTAGTCATGGTTGATAAATTTACAAAATGGATTGAAGTAAAGCCAATAAGAAAGGGTGATGGAGCTACGGCCATGACATTCCTCAAGGATATCATCTTGAGATACGGTTATCCTCATAGCATCATAACAGACAATGGCACAAATTTTCCTGAAGGAGCATTTGCGCGATTCTGCCAAGATAAGAAGATCCGGCTGGACGTTGCCTCGGTAGCCCACCCCGCGTCGAACGGACAAGTGGAGAGATCCAACGGATTAGTATTATCCGGGATAAAACCCTGGCTCATTGAGCCGCTACAAAGATCAGCGGGGTGCTGGATAGAAGAACTACCAGCGGTACTGTGGAGTTTAAGAACAACTCCGAATCGATCAACAGGCTATACGCCATTCTTTCTGGTATATGGGGTGTCAGATTACCAGCCGACATAGAGCATGACTCGCCTAGGGTCACCCAATACATAGAAGCCGAAGTGCAAGAAGCCCGGCAAAACGATGTTGATCTGCTGGAAGAAGCGAGAGAATTGGCATTGTCCAGATCCGCCATATATCAGCAAAATCTCCGACGCTATCATAGCCGGAAAGTAAACCCCCGAGTTTTCAGGGAAGGTGATCTGATACTCCGGTTGGTACAACGTACTGCTGGCATGCATAAGTTATCCCCCCTTGGGAAGGGCCATTCATTGTGAGCAAAGCGTTGCACAATGACTCATATTATCTCATCGATGCAAAACCACAGGAGAAGAACAAGGCGGACAGGTCTGGCGAGGAATCTAAGCGTCCATGGAATGTAGCACTACTTCGTCCTTTCTACACTTAACAAAGAAGTGTGTGTATCCGAGTCACTCATATGTCGGTATGTATGCCAGCAATGAACTTATCAATGAAATCTTGGCACCTCGAGCAGTAACTCGGGGATTGCCTTAATAATATTTGTTGTATTTTGTATTTTATGTCGGCTGGCATAAGTTGCTTCTACCTAAGCCGGATTAGTAGTGTGTGAGCACCAAAAACCTAACTCTTCGACTTGCTGCTGTCTAACAAGATATGGCTTCATGGCAAGCAAGAGAACAAGTTTGGAATTGCGTAACACATGAAAAACGACTAAGGAAAGGAACTTAATCGAGCCAACGATTGTTTTTCAGACAAACCTTATGCTTATTTTATGTTTACTATGCTGAATTATTTTGAGCTAATCCTAGAGTCTCCAAGTATTGTTAAGTCAATTTTTGAAGCTCGGACTCGTAAGTCATAAAACCGAACTAAGGTAGACACGAGCCGAGCCAAAAAATTGGAGGAACAAGAAAATAAAACTCGGGGACTACACCCAAGTTAATCCGGCACAAAAACTTAGTAGCAATATATTACTTATGTGCTTGATACAATTGCACCCGGCATACTGGGGATCTGATGAAATTCAAAGTGTTTCTAATCAAGGAGCAGCGGGAGGAGGTAATTCGGCGCCAGCGGGTGTAGCTCTAGCTTCGGCTTCAGCGTCATCTTCATCTTCCTCGACGTCCGAAGCTTCGTCCTCTTCGTCCTCACCCAAATCATCTTCAGCATTTTCATCCTCAGCGGTGCCTAGGAAGCTTGGTCCCTCATTCCATTAACGAATGGGGGCATACTGAATGAGGCTATGGGCGCAAGCCTTGCACCGAGCAATCCAATCCAGGTCAGTGGACCACCTTGATCCGGTGCGCATGCACTTGAGAAGCTTCAGGTTTATCTTTTCGTACCAAGTGAGCACATAGTGGAGGACAATTTCAGCTCCGGCGCGTTCAACAGATTCCCTCCAAAGATCAAGCTGAGTCTCGCACTCCATAAGCCTGGCAATAAGAGCAGTGGCTCCCTCCGGAGTATCTTCTTCAGGCCAAAAGGCATTGAAGATCCGGACTGCCACATCCAGGATGTCCTTGCCATAGTTCTTCACAATTTCGACGCGAGAAGACAAGCTGACCAGCAAGTCCTCCATGTCATAAGGAATTTCTTCAGCGCCAGGAGCAATTGGGGTACCCCTCTTCTGGCGGAACTTGGCAACAGTAGTAGTTGCAATGGCATCGCCCTCCGGAAATTTGTCTAAAAACAAGACAAGTGGAGCAAGTGAGGAAAATTGACCTGGAGAGATTCATGCCGGCTGAAGGAAAAGAACTTACGAGAAATGTGGCTGTGGATCCGAGTCAGCTCCTTGGTACAGTTATCAAGCCTCTTCCGGAGTTGCGCAAGTTCAGCATTTGCCGACTCAAGCTTGGTGTCGGCCTCCTTCAGCAATTCTTGGTCCTTAGCAATTTGAAGGTTGAGACGCTCGCGCTCCTCAGTAAAGTCTTGGCCTGCTTTCTCTAGTTCGGACTTGTGCTGCGGCTTGAGCTTCTTCATGTCTGCCTTAATCTTGGCAATTTCTTCATCTTTGGTCCAGAGGAGGGCAAGCTCGTCATCCTTCTTCTTAAGTTCGGCCTGGTGCTGCCCTGCTTGTTCGAGAAAATGCAGCATCATATCAGGCACGTGCACACTATCTTCAAGAGATGCTGAAATAGTTTGTTGACCCGGCAAAGCTGAGGTATGAATATTTGCCGAGCCAAGAAGAAAAGAAGATAAGGCGCAGAGAGAGATTAAGCAAAATGACTTACCCTTTATCTGATCCAGATTTTTTCTCATAAGTATGTTCTCAGCCTCCACTCTGGCTGCACAATCCGAATATCATATTAGTTCGGCGGAAAAAGACGAAGAGAAATGGGAAAAATGCCGAGGAAACCTACCCCTTTTCTCGTATTCGGTGAGAAGAGTGGTATGCTTTGCGTGCAGCATCTTATGAGTATCCAAGAGACGCTGAAGCTCCGGCGATTGGTGGTCACCTGAAAAGAGTACAAAAGGATAGCTTAGTCTTATGCATAGTCGAAATGTACAAAATCCAGGCCAAGTGGAACTTAACCCGGCTCTAGGTGTATGCATATTCGAAGTGTACAAAATCCGGGCCAAGTGGAACTTAACCCGGCTCTAGGTGTGTGCATATTCGAAGTGTACAAAATCCGGGCCAAGTGGAACTTAACCCAGCTCTAGGTGTGTGCATATTCGAAATGTACAAAATCCGGGCCAAGTGGAACTTAACCCGGCTCTAGGTGTGTGCATATTCAAAGTGTACAAAATCCGGGCCAAGTGGAACTTAACCCAACTCTCGGTGTGTGTATATTCGAAGTGTACAAAATCCGGGCCAAGTGGAACTTAACCCGGCTCTAGGTGTGTGCATATTCGAAGTGTACAAAATCCGGGCCAAGTGGAACTTAACCCGGCTCTAGGTGTGTGCATATTCGAAGTGTACAAAATCCGGCCCAAGTGGAACTTAACCCGGCTCTAGGTGTGTGCATATTCGAAGTGTACAAAATCCGGGCCAAGTGGAACTTAACCCGGATCTAGGTGTGTGCATATTTGAAGTGTACAAGATCCGGTCCAAGTGGAACTTAACCTGGCTCTAGGTGTGTGCATATTCGAAGTTATTAAGGAGCTATGTTAGTTCTCTAAGGAGCATCCGGCCGAGTAACAAGTTACTCCCTCGGAGGCTCGGGGACTAATGGCTATATCACTAATATCTACTGCATGTTAAGGAAAAGGCGAAATAACGTACCTCCATCATCCGACCTGCAAGGTTAATTGCCTTAGCAGCGATATTCATTTGGGCAGCAAACTCGGCGGGCCCGAATTTCTCCGGAAGATCATCATTGTGGACGAACTCCGCCTTGTTCCAGTTGTTTACAAACTCGATTAAGGTCGGAGGATAACGTTCGCCGTTGAGCATGTGGGGCGCAACCAGACCCTTGGCATGGGCTTCCCTCCGTTCAACCTGGGCAACAACAGGGCTGGTGTGCAAAACGAGTTGTGCATCAGCTGATCCGGCAGAGGTGTCAGTTGTCGGTGGGGTCTTCTTCGAAAGCATGGACACAAGTGTACGCTGTCTAGCCTCGATTGACGTTGCCTTGGCGGTGTTATGGGCCTTTTTTCCCTTGGGCTGCTGCTGAGAAGTTGAAGTTACTGCGGCGGATTTGCCCTAGGTGCTAGCCTTGGTACTGGTGGTGCCTTCTCGCCAAGTCTTGGAAGACTCGGACGAGGCGGAGGGGCTTGGTGCTGTTGCTTGCGCTTTTGCTGTTACTGCTGGTGTTGGAGTTGATGCTGGTGCTGATTTTTGTTTCGGCAGGGGTGCTGAAGGAACCTCGGTGGTGGTTGGTTGAGGCTGTGCCGAAGAAGGAGCAACTGCAACCTCGGCAGAACCGCTTCCCCCCGTTCCGAGGTTGCCCTCCTCTTGACGAGGTTGGCTAGAACCCAGAGCAGCCGCTGAACCCTCCTGAATGGGGCTCAACGGGCGTGAATCGTCGCCACGAGGGGGAGAAGGGCTCAGTCAGAGCGGCGAGGCTATGCCGGATCAACTCTGAGGAACCTCCACCGCAGCCCTGTCGAATCAGATGATGAACAATGAGAAACTATACCAAAGGAAGAACAAAAGAATAGCAAAGGGAGAAATGACTTACTCATCTGAGGTCAAGGGATCCTTTGGCTTGCGAGCTCTCCAGGCTACGACCTTGGTCGTGGACTTGGTGGCAGCTTTGTTTGCGGACTTCTTTCGCCTTTTGGTTGGCTTAGAAGGTCTGGAGGAAGAGGCAGATGCGGCCCCCCGTTTCTTCGATGCGACCGGGACTAGCTCACCCATGGCAAGGGGAGGATCTTCATGGATCTGCCCATCGGGGTTAACTGATGCCGGAAAAGCGTAAGACAGGGGGACAGCGTCAAATGCCTCCATCACCTCAATGTCGGATTCATCTTCATCGTCAGGCCAATCTCTAATGGAAGAGAGTTTACCGGTGTGTCGCTTGGTCGCATCAGCCATCGGCAGGAACATCTCCTGATCTGGCTCCTCCTCATCCGAGGCATCTCGATCAGGCGCCCATTTGAGAGAAGGCTCGGTGCCATCCTCAATGGTTTTCTGAATAAACATCTAAGGGAAAGAAAAGGCAAAGGGATTAAACCTACAACAAAAACCGACATATGATTTAATTCGAAAAAGGTTTGGGGCACGAGACTTACCGCAGGGGGAAGCCTATCTCGGCAGAAGTGTTCGATCCCCCACGTCCACTCAGCAGAGAAGTTCTTGTTGGTGGTGAAGAGGGCCTTGACCCGGCGGTAGATCTCGGTGTTGCTCAACTCGAATGAGGAGGTCCGGTTGGGGTCACGGCCCCAGCTCATGTCACAAAGTTTATGTATGCTTACGAAGGGGAGATCCGCGGGATTTAATGTGATCATTGCGTCCTCATTGCGCAATCCCTAATCCTTCAGCTCCTGGAACCTTTTGTTGACTTGGTTCGCCAGGACGGTGGGCTTCTTAGGGACCTTGTCCCACAGATCCGGATTAGGAGGACCCGGAGCATTGGGGTGCAGCCGGATCAGATCTTCAGTTGTTCCGTTTCTGACATAAAAGAAGGTTCGGGCCCAGCCCTTGCAGGAGTCAAGCCCCATGACTCGGGGGAAAATGGACTGTTTCCGAGGCGAGATAGAAGCTGCGCCAAACTGCGTGAGCTGCTTGTCCTCCGGATTAAGCTCTATATTCGGAATCACGTTCCGGCGGAGGCCAAAGAACCGGATCCAGAGCTCCTTTGTGGGCCACAGTCCGGCATAGCCCTCGATGGTGGAAGTGAAGGCAGAGAGAGAGGTGATGGCGTTAGCCGGAAGATGATGCGGCTGAAGCTCATACGTGTTGAGCCAGTCGTGGAAAAAATCGCTAACAGGGAGACCGAACCCACGTTGGAAGTGGGAGAGGAATACCACATACTCACCCGGATTGGGTGAGGGGGGCAAGCTCCATGGCGGCGAGGCACGTGATGACGCCCTCCGGCATACGCCGGGTGCAGTACAGGCAGTCAAGATCATCCTGGCAATCCCAGGACCTAGCCCAAGCGCCGCGGTCGGTGTTCCCCGCGTCCTCCTCCATTTCCTGCTCTGCGACGGCGAGCTCCTCCTCTGTCATCTCAAGGTCACTATCCTCACTGGCGCTAGCGGCGGTGGGGGGCAGTGGCCTGGACTGGCAAGGACCCGTGGTGGAGGAGATGCGCGGAGGTGGCGGCGATGCTGGTGCGCGAGGAAACGGTGCAACGGCGACGCGACTAAGCAGGTGCGGTGGCGGTGGCATTGTCGATGGAGAGGAAAGAGGAAGAAGAAGAGGCAGAGGGGCGCGAGAGTGGGGAAAAGACCCAAGGGGCGCGCCCCTCCCCTATTTAACCACGCCCTTGAGGGGTAGTGGGATTACGCTGTGTGGACGGGCCACACGGTGTGGCCGTGTATGACCCGGATCAACCAATCAGCGACGAGCCACAAGAAGGGCCATAGGGCGCAGCGGATCCCACGACATGACGTGGTGATACAGTTAACGAGGAGACAGACACGACATGACGTGCGCAACAGTAATTTCTGACAATAACTGCGGCGGTTACTGGCGCAGGCCCTTAAAATGAGGCAAAGTAATGATTAGCCTCCACATGGGGAAGCGTACAAGAGAAGGAAGAATGACCCGGATGAGTATGAGGTGACCCGGCCAGCGAGTGAAAACTCGGAATGTTCCAAGGGAAAGTAAACCTAAGAAACCTAGACTATGAGGTAACTCAAAAAAGGAGCAAAAGGCTCGGTAAAATTGAACCTGCTGTGGCCTTAGCGGCTAAGGCAGCTAAGACTGCACCAGCTTCAAGGACTAATGTTGGGGGGATACCCCCGGGTAGGGTCACGCCGGGTATAAAGGTCAAGTTAGCCGAGGTACGGCAAGGTCAAAGCAGGTGCTGGCCGAGTCACCTCAAGGCAGGCCGAATCACGCGGTAACCCGAACCAGGGGATGTCCACCTAACTGGGTCTCAGCCGACTTATGTCGTATGTCGGTAAGATGTATCTAACTCGTATGTAGGTACAGGTGTGGCCGGATCAACTAGGTGCGATTCGGGTTATATCAAGCTTGTAAGAGAAGGAAGGTATCTCGCTGGTCAAAGGGTGACCACTGTACGCAGAGCGTGAGCGAAGCGGACAGAGGCCAGGACCACCGAGGCATGGCCGACAAGGGTGACAATGCCAATGTCGGATGACGCAGGCGCCGCAGAGGCTCAAGTAGCCTCTACACGGATGACGCTGGGCTAAAGTGACCCGGTCGGCTTACTATTTTGGGAAGAGGCATATTCCCTGGAATATGCCTCCACGTATGCCCTAATTGGAGACCTAGCCACCCCTATATAAGGAAGGCTAGGGCCTCTGTAGAAAGGGTTGATCGCTAGAGGGTTGTGTTTACTAGTGGGTTCCTGAGGGCCAGCTAGCGGTGAGAGTAAGAGAGTTTCTTCTTCCTCCTCTCCCCAATACAGCTCAAGGAGCACTTGTAAACTGTGGAAGTGAATCAAATACAACGCAACTGTGTGTGGAATCACCACACTATCCCTCCCTGGATTCCCCTAGTGCATTTAGTCCATGGCATCTGCCGTGACACCACCACGACAAGGTACATGGTAGCTGCTGTCACCGCTGCTTGCGGTGTCTTCGGGAGCATGTTACCCCGCGTATCCACCGTCATAGAGCCGAAGTCGAGGACTTTCACGGCTTCTATGCGCTTCTTGTTGGTGAGGTGGGCCAGTCGAGATCGTCTTTTGTTGGCCACGTACTCATTGCCTTTGGAGGAGGATCCTCCATGGGAGGAGAGCTGAGCCCGCCGAATGCTTTACTCATCCGCCGCCTTTCTACGCGCCTCGAGTTGTGCAATTACCTGTTGCTGGCATTTGAATTCTTCCTTCAACAACCAATGGTAGCCCATCGGCATGTCTTGCGATGAGTTAGGAGGTAGAGGATTGCCCCGTAGAGCTTCTCGACAGCGGGCCCACTCATTGTCATTGAGCCTGATTAGCATACGCTCTCCGGTATTCTCATTCGCTGTGAGTTGCGGTTCTCCTCCCGTCCTGTTATTGGTGGGCGTAGCGTTGGTGGGGCCATCGTTTACGACTCGTACACCCCCGTTGGCCGGTCCAGTGCCAGTACCAGTGTTTTCACTATTGACGCCGGTGTCACCCGCATTGATGACGGTGAACATGAAGTGATTGGGGAAGCTGTTGCTCCCACAACTTTCAGATCTGGAGCCGTAGGCTCCATCTTCTGTGGCCAGGCCACCCAGATCGGATTCGCGACTGCTGTCGCTGTCCGTTCTTCCAGCTGTTGCCGGTGCATTGAGTTTGCTAAGGGTGCCGATTGGTGGCGGGAACCACGATGCTGGAGCAATCGCGGGTGTCGTCGGCTGATCGGGCAGGCAAAGCGTGTCCAGTTGAACGACCTGGAAGCGGAAGTTCCTGATCGCCAGGCTGATCCCATCACCCACTGTAACACCCTCGAATCGGCCCTATGCAAGTTTTAGCCCTTTCCGCCAAACCCGCATAGAAACGATTCAAGGACGCCCACCAGGCACTTTCGTGCGGGTGGAAAACGAAGTAATACCATTACACAACAGTCCTCGATGGGACCCACAGAACAGATATATATACAACAGCGACTCAACGAGTCAAGAATACAGATATACAATACAAAGATCCAAATCACCTTGAAAACGATAGAGCGTCCGACTACGGACAAGATACAAATGGGGCTAAGAGCCCTGAAGAATAAACAATGGCGTCCATAACCCTGCCCAGGCCAAGCCGGTAGGGTAACCCTGCTAACAACATCGATCTCAAACCTGCTAAAACAAAAGGGGTGCCGACAAAGGGCAATGGAGAAAGAGGAGCGTCAGTACTGAGGCTTGTACACGACGAGGCTAGAATTCGGCGGCTCTCGCCTACATAGGTATGGTGGACTGTAGCGGCAGCGCAGCAGCACTAAACAACCTATAGAGACTCGAGACAACTGGCGGTTATCAGAGAGGGGTAATAAAGACCTATTCAGATCCAACCTGAAGCTAACACCAAATAAACCCATCCTGGTATTTCCCCTTCGAGACCAACCGAGGAAGTCGGACCAAGGAACTCACACAGTTGGCAATTTTACTCATTCCGTTATAGTTGCAGCAATTACTAATCAGATATAGATAGCATGAGTCATCCTGAAGCATAAGTAGTGGGCAGTTTTAATTAACCATTCCGTGGTAGTTGGAACGTTTACAAGTCAGATATAATTGTGCTGAGTAATCCCAAAACCTAGCAATTGTTGGCACTTTTATCACATTCCATTGGAGTTGCAATACTTACTAGGCAGGTACAGTATGACACAGATCACCACAGATCCACCAGTTGTTGGCATTTTTAATATCCATTCCGTTATACTTGAGCTGATTACTAGTCACATATTAAGTCAAATTTATAGCACTACTTTAGTTATGCTTGTCTATGATCGAGATGTTGTGCTCCAAGTCGTCCATAACCGTGGACATGGCTTTCAAAAAGTTTTACCCTGCAGGGGTGCACAAATAGCAACACACACTCGATCAACCTCGGAAAAACCAACTCAAAACCCAACGAGGCATTCACGACAAAGCGATCACAGGATTCATATATATTTAAGGTGCCACCCCACTAAGCTACTACCCGAACGGTTGGCGCCAACAGACCTGTGGTTTGTGGACGGTAAACGATCGGGAACCCGAAAGTGTGACTGGGCTTGTCGATACAGCGAAAACGTGTCACGATCCTAAACAGTACAGGTGCTCCACGCACAATCGTAAATAAAGAAGTAAAGCATGGCATAAGTACAGGATATTAATAAAGCCCCAAACTAGTTTGTGGCCCCAAGAAATAGAAATGAATCAAGCTCTGGCTCAGGGGGGTCCATAAGGCCTCCCAGATGTGGATAGTGCGAAAAATCAAGGAACATGTATCAAGTACTCGGGGTCCTACGGGACACAAGTGAGCGTGGAAGAACCAAATAACATCTATTGCCCACCGATGCCTCTGCATTAGTTATATCTAGCATTTTAATAGTTGTATTTAAAGTCATGATCATCTCCACCCCTAAGCATCTCCACCATAAACATCTGCCAGCATTCCAACAACTGGGGTACTCAACAACACGAGATCGCACCTGAGCAAGCAACTACGACTCGCAAGGCTAGCTATCTACAAAACAACAGGTATTAGGAGGTGTCCATGGCAATATAGAGGCTGCACGGGATATAACTGGTGCCCGGAAACTAAAACATCGCGACACGGATAGCAATAGATCAACAGGAGAAAATAAAGACTATAAATGCAAAATAGGTAGAGGGGGAAGAGATGCTCGCCTGGGAAACACTGTCGAAGGTTCATATCCGGAGAACTTGTCGGTACTCGCATCCACTCAACGGCCTAATCCGCGAAGAAGCAATCACTAGAAGAAACACCGGATGCAATATTTAATACTACGGCAGAAGATCCGGCATGATTATGATATGATGCAGATGCGGTGCAATTAGGCAGTATTAAGCGGAACCGGGGTCCCGACAATTAATTACACGGTTCAAGTTATTTATCTACCCTGCAAATTAAATGTTGTATTAACATGGCGAAACATGGCATCGGTTCGCTACGCCAATTTAAATGGAGTCCGGAATAAGACAACAATATTCCGCATATAGGCTCCATATTTAATTTAGGTGAATCGACTAATGCCCCCAACCCACAAACAGGTATGCATGCATGAACAATTTAATATGCGACAGTACATAATGTCATATTATAAAAATAGGGGCTTAGGGTCACACATCTGGGTTCGGAAGATCTTGGGCTCCGGGGGGTTCGGGGTTCGACGGGAGAACGGCTCGACGGGAACGTTCTCGGACAACGGAAGGAGAGCCTGGTGTTCCGGGAAGAAGGACTTGGTTTGGCGTCAGGGGGCGCATCGGATTCGCTTCGGTCGGTGTCGATCTTGTCGTCACGAAGATCTTGTCGGGTCCTCGGATCGGGTCAGTCTTGGTGTTCAGGATGAAGAACTTGCCCGCAGTGGGCTTTGTCGCATCGGCATGCATCTTGGCGGTCATCAGGACCGGGAGCGGTTCTCGGCGAGCTGGTCGGTTCCATGTCGGCGTACATGGCGTTCTCGTAGAAGTTCTCGGTGTCGGTGTCGGTCTTGGGTTTGGCGCCGGTAGATCTTGGTGTTCCAAGGGGTCCGAGAAGGGGAGCTTCACGTCCTCAGATCCAGGAAGGAGCGCTTGAATGGCATCGCCCTAGCTTCCGTGAAGAAGGTGTCTTCGGGTCTCGGACGTTGATGTCGGACTCAGGTTCAGCTCTGGTGGTGAACTTGATTCAACATCGAGGCGAACTCAGGGCAGTGTCACGATCGCTCGAACAAAGGTGAGGTTAGCTGAAGCGGTCCACAACTCCACACAACCACCACATGTTCCCTCACTTACGTGCCCAGCGGCAGACCACCCGAGGCAGAGCATCAACGGGAAACACACGCCAAGGCACAGAGATCAACAACATGTTGCAGAGAGGATTGCGACAATGGATCGTCGGGTCGAGGACGCGCAGCTGCGCCGGACCCTTGCTTGCCAGCGAGGGAGCCTAGGGGAAGAGGCGGTGGCACTAGGGTGGTGTCGGGGCGCCGCAGAAGAGGGCGGTGTGACGCTACAGGAGGCCGCGCTAGACTCGGGAAGGCAGATGGAGGCAACGTCGCGCGGCTCGTCGTCAGAGGCAGTGGAGGCAGGATGAGCGCCGGAGCAGAGGCGCTCGAGGCGGCCAGGGACGGGCTCATACGGCCGATGGCGGCGTTGACCGGAGGTGCCGGGGACGACGACCTTGGGGGAGTCTCGTGTAGCATCGGCCGGAGGGATCCTCGGCGGGAACGGCAGCGCCAAGGGACGAGCGGAGCTTCGATGACGACGCTGGCAGCGGCCAGCGTGCTCGGGCAGCGCGGGGTCGTGGTAGAGGAGCTCGGCACGGCGGACGGCGGTGGTTGGACAGGGGACAGGAGAGGCGGCGAGGACGAGGGGGGCCCGATGGCGGTGCGGGGCCTCGAGCCCTAGGGAGGACGGGAGGGAGCGGCGACGCACGGTGGCGGGGCTTGGGCGGCGGCGGCCGGAGGAGAGCGCGGTGGCGGTTGGTGGGATCTAGGAAGGAGCGGGGATGGGGAGACGCGAGGTGGGAGGTGGTGGCGTCGGGAATTGGCCTGTGGTGGGGGCCGGGCAAGGAGTGGCGAGGGCGCCCAAAGGGAAAAGGGGTGGGGTGGGGTGGACATGCGGGGTGGTTGGCGTCGGTCGGTGTGGAGCGTGCTAGGGAGTGGGGCCAGGCGGGGTGGGTGTGCGGGAGGCGGCTAGGCGGGAAAACGGCAGGTGGCGTGGCGTGTGGGTGCTCGCCGGGAGCGTGGTCCGTGCAGGGGCCGGGGCAAGGCAGGGGGAGCTGCAGGGTCGGCAGGGCTGTGTGGAAGGAGGGAAATGGGTTAGGGGTAGGTGGGGTGAGGGAATTAGGGTTTTGGATTTAGATTAGGTGGGGTAGTAGGTGGTTAGCTAGGCCTTTTGGCCCGGCTAGCTGCCTCCCCTAAACTATTTATTTTATTTTATTTGTTTTATTTTTAGAAAGGCTTTTGTAAATAGTTTTTAGACAAATAAAAGATCTAGAAAACACCCGGGGTTTTACATTTAAAATAGAGAGGGGGGTATTTAGAAAACAAAGATAGGCTTTTAGAAAATAGTTTTTGGTAAACAGATGCATGATGACATGACGATGGTCAAATGCAATGTGGCATGATGACATGAGCATGCGGTCATGATGATGCAATGCACAAAAACACAGTGATTTTCTAGTAGTGGTTTTTGCGGGATGCCACAATTCGACACCACTAACAATGGATCTCGCCCTCGAGATCCGCCTCATGGTACCGGAAAGAAGGTCAACGATCTGAATCTTCTCGCTTCATGTAGGTCCTCGCGACACCACTAATAAGAGGTCGTTGTCCGTGATCGTTGAGAGAACACTCCGGGAACAAAGGGCGAAGGTAGAGGTATCAACAAATAAAGCCACCTCTAACTTCGATAGAAGGAGAGAGACGATGCATTCTAATCCACTGCAATGTACAAGAGCGAATAGAGTGAGTAGTCGGCATGGGGGCCAATCCATCACGCACCCAAACTATTACTCCGCACAATCAGTAGAAAAGCGCGCATCCATTCTCGGAATCAGACTGAAGATCTCGACAAGCGAGGTTTGGAAACAAAGGAGGAATGCAGACTCTGCATCGGATCTGGCGTAGATGATGTCGTCGCGTCGGGAAACATCGGAAGTCACAAGAAGGAACAGAGAGAAGTCCAACACAGGAAGGATTTCTCAGATAGCACGAAGACCAGATGTAGAAACACCGTTACCAAAGAAGGAAGCGAAACCCTGAAGGTACGACGGAAACCCAACCACGAGAATTCCTGAACTCGAAGAAAAGATAAGAGAACAGATCCAAAACACGCAGAGGTAAGAGGAGATCAGCAGGGGTAAGGAGTAAAAGCAGACCTAATCCGATCTATCCAACCGGTTTTGCAAAATAGTTTTGACACTCTACTTCGACCGTTAGCTAGGTTATCCTACAGGCTCGACTTTTGGGGTATCGTAACTGCTGGGCTCTGATACCACTCTGTAACACCCTCAAATCGGCCCTATGCAAGTTTTAGCCCTTTCACCAAACGCATAGAAAGCGATTCAGGGCGCCCACCAGCACTTTAAGGGTTGAAAACGGTAATACCATTACACAACAGTCCTCGATGGGACCCAAGAATAATAGATATATACAACATGACTCAACGAGTCAAGAATACGATATACAATACAAAGATCCAAATCACCTTGAAAACGATAGAGCGTCCACTACGGACAAGATGCAAATGGGGCTAAGAGCCCTCAAGAATAACCAATGGCGTCCATAACCCTGCTAAGCCGGCGAGGGTAACCTCGCTAACGACGCCGATCTCAAACCTGCTAAAACAAAAAGGTGCCGACAAAGGAAATTGAGAAAGAGGAGCGCCAAGATCGAGGCCGAGACAGCGAGGCTAGAATTCGGCGGCTCTCGCCTACATAGGAATGGTGGACTATAGCGGCAGCGCAGCAGCACTAAACAACCTATAGAGACTCGAGACAACTGGCGGTTATCAGAGAGGGGTAATAAAGACCTATTCGGATCCAACCTGAAGCTAACACCAAACAAACCCATCCTGGTATTTCCCCTTCGAGACCAACCGAGGAAGTTGGACCAAGGAACTCACACAGTTGGCAATTTTACTCATTCCGTTATAGTTGCAGCAATTACTAATCAGATATAGATAGCATGAGTCATCCTGAAGCATAAGTAGTGGGCAGTTTTAATTAACCATTCCGTGGTAGTTGGAACGTTTACTAGTCAGATATAATTGTGCTGAGGAATCCCAAAACCTAGCAATTGTTGGCACTTTTATCACATTCCATTGGTGTTGCAATACTTACTAGGCAGGTATAGTATGACACAGATCACCACAGATCCACCAGTTGTTGGCATTTTTAATATCCATTCCGTTATACTTGAGCTGATTACTAGTCACATATTAAGTCAAATTTATAGCACTACTTTAGTTATGCTTGTCTATGATCGAGATACTGTGCTCCAAGTCGTCCATAACCGCAGACACGGCTTTCAGAAAGTTTTACCCTGCAGGGGTGCACAAATAGCAACACACACTCGATCAACCTCAGAAAAACCAACTCAAAACCCAACGAGGCATTCACGACAAAGCGATCACATGATTCATAAATATTTCAGGGAGCCACCCTACTAAGCTACCCGCAACAAAGTTGGCCGGCTCCGGAACGGACCCAGGGTTTGTGTGGGCAGAAACGATGGGAACCCGAAGTGGACTGGGCTTGTCGACACAAATAAACGTGTCACGATCCTAAACAGTACAGGTGCTCCACGCACAATCGTAAATAAAGAAGTAAAGCATGGCATAAGTATAGGATATTAATAAAGCCCCAAATTAGTTTGTGGCCCCAAGAAATAGAAATGAATCAAGCTCTAGCTCAGGGGGGGTCCATAAGGCCTCCCGGATGTGGATAGTGCGAAAAATCAAGGAACAGGTATCAAGTACTCGGGGTCCTACGGGACACAAGTGAGCGTGGAAGAATCAAATAACATCTATTGCCCACCCATGCCTCTGCATTAGTTATAGCTAGCATTTTAATAGTTGTATTTAAAGTCATGATCATCTCCACCCCTAAGCATCTCCACCATAAACATCTGCCAGCATTCCAACAACTGGGGTACTCGACAACACGAGATCGCACCTGAGCAAGCAACTACGACTCGCAAGGCCAGCTATCTACCAAAAAACAGGTATTAGGAGGTGTCCATGGCAATATAGAGGCTGCACGGGATATAACTGGTGACATGGGTATACCCTACAGGTACTCGAGCTTGGTATATATGGTCCAAATACGTACAGGCCTACGTTGTCGCCAAGGCCCAGATGAAAGGATTCGAGTAACCTGTGGACTCTCGATTGCTTGAAGGACAAGAAGAAGCTAAAGATAGAAAGTTTGAAGGGGAAAACCCTAACTTGTAACCGACTCGACCTGCTACCCGAGACCTAGCCTATCTATATAAGGGCTAGGAGGGGGCGGCGAGGAGGACACACGCAACCCTAGCTTCCACAAACCCTCGCCAGATTGCATCTGCGCACCGTTGTAACTTTTGACACCCTCAATAATTCCACGAGCAGACAATCAGGTGTAGGGACCTCTACGAGGCCTGAACCTGGGTAAATCCTTTGTCCCCTGTGTGCTTGTTTTCTAGCCGATAGATGTCTCCAGCGCTCCCTCCTTCTCCAAAACCCAAGTCCATAACAATGGGCATTGACGAGTTAAACCCTCGTCAACTGGTGCACGGAAACTAAAGCATCGCGACACGGATAGCAATAGATCAACAGGAGGAAATAAAGACTATAAATGCAAAATAGGTAGAAGGGGAAGAGATGCTCGCCTGGGAAACACTACCGAAGGTTCATATCCGGAGAACTTGTCGGTACTCGCATCCACTCAACGGCCTAATCCGCGAAGAAGCAATCACTAGAAGAAACACCGGAAGCAATATTTAATACTACGGCAGAAGATCCGGCATGATTATGATATGATGCAGATGCGGTGCAATTAGGCAGTATTAAGCGGAACCGGGGTCCCGACAATTAATTACACGGTTCAAGTTATTTATCTACCCTGCAAATTAAATGTTGTATTAACAGGGCGAAACATGGCATCGGTTCACTACGCCAATTTAAATGGAGTCCGAAATAAGACAACAATATTCCGCATATAGGATCCATATTTAATTTAGGTGAATCGACTAATGCCCCCAACCCACAAACAGGTATGCATGCATGAACAAATTAATATGCGACAGTAGATAATGTCATATTATAAAAATAGGGGCTTAGGGTCACACATCTAGGTTCGGAAGATCTTGGGCTCCGGGGGGGTTCGGGGTTCGGCGGGGGAACGGTTCGACGGGAACGTTCTCGGACAATGGAAGGAGAGCTTGGCGTTCCGGGAAGAAGGACTTGGTTTGGCATCAGGGGGCACATCAGATTCGCCCCGGTCGGTGTCGATCTTGTCGTCACAAAGATCTTGTCGGGTCCTCGGATCGGGTCGGTCTTGGCGTTTGGGATGAAGAACTTGGCGTTCCGTGGCGAAGTGCTTGTTGTACCGGTGGCGATCTTGGCGGTCATCGTGACCAGCAGCGGTTCTCGGCGAGCTGGTCGGTTCCATGTCGGCGTACTTGGCGTTCTCGTGGAAGTTCTCGGTGTCGGTGACGGTCTTGGGTTTGGCGCCGGTAGATCTTGGTGTTCCGAGGGGTCCGAGAAGGGGAGCTTCACGTCCTCAGATCCGGGAAGGAGCGCTTGAATGGCATCGCCCTAGCTTCCGTGAAGAAGGTGTCTTCGGGTCTCGGACGTTGATGTCGGACTCAGGTTCAACTCTGGTGGTGAACTTGATTCAACATCGAGGCGAACTCAGGGCAGTGTCACGATCGCTCGAACAAAGGTCAGGTTAGCTGAAGCAGTCCACAACTCCACACAGCCACCACATGTTCCCTCACTTACGTGACCAGCGATAGACCACCCGAGGCAGAGCATCAACGGGAAACGCACGCCGAGGCACAGAGATCAACAACATGCTGCAGAGAGGATGGCGACAACGGATCGTCGGGTCGAGGACACACATCTGCGCCGGACCCTTGCTTGCCGGCAAGGGAGCCCAGGGGAAGAGGCGGTGGCACTAGGGTGGTGTCGGGGCGCCACAGAAGAGGGCGGTGTGACGCTACAGGAGGCCGCGCTGGGCTCGGGAAGGCAGATGGAGGCGATGTCGCGTGGCTCGTTGTCAGAGGCAGTGGAGGCAGGATGAGCGTCGGAGTGGAGGCGCTCGAGGCGGCCAGGGACAGGCTCAGACGGCCGGTGGCGGCGTTGACCGGAGGTGCCGGGGACGACGACCTCGGGGGAGTCTTGGGCGGCGTCGGCCGGAGGGGTCCCTGGGCGCGGGGAACGACATGCGCTGGCGGGGACGGGCGGAGGAGCTCCGGCAGCGACGACGCGTGCTGGCTGGCCGGCGTGCTCGGGCTCGGGCAGCGCGGGGTCGTGGTAGAGGAGCTCGGCGCGGTAGACGATGGTGGTTGGACAGGGGACGGGAGAGGCGGCGAGGACGAGGGCGGCCCGATGGCGGCACGGAGACTCGAGCCCTAGCGAGGACGGGAGGGAGCGGCGACACGCGGTGGTGGGGCTTGGGCAACGGTGGCCGGAGGAGAGCGTAGCGGCGGTTGGTGGGATCTAGGGAGGGCGGGGATAGGGAGACGCGAGGTGGGGGTGGTGGCGTCGGGAATTGGCCCAGGTGGTGTGGCTGGGCGATGGGAGTGGCACGGGATGCGCGCCCAGGCGGGAAAAAGAGGGTGGGTCCAGAGTGGGGTGGACAGGCGGGGTGGTTGGCGTCAGTCGGTGTGGAGCGTGCTAGGAAGTGGGGCCAGGCGGGGTGGGTGTGCGGGAGGCGGCTAGGCGGGAAAACGGCAGGCGGCATGTGGGTTTGCGCGCCTAGGCGGGAGCGTGTCCGCGCGTGGGGCCGGGGCAAGGCAGGTGGGGAGCTGGCGCGGGGTCGGCCAGGCTGTGTGCGGCTGGTTGGGAAATGGGTTAGGGGTAGGTGGGGTGAGGGGATTAGGGTTTTGGATTTAGATTAGGTGGGGTAGTAGGTGGTTAGCTGGGCCTTTTGGCCCGGCTAGCTGCCTCCCCTAAACTATTTATTTTATTTTATTTGTTTTATTTTTAGAAAGGCTTTTGTAAATAGTTTTTAGACAAATAAAAGATCTAGAAAACACCCGGGGTTTTACATTTAAAATAGAGAGGGGGTATTTAGAAAACAAAGATAGGCTTTTAGAAAATAGTTTTTGGTAAACAGATGCATGATGACATGAGATGCTCAAATGCAATGTGGCATGATGACATGAGCATGTGGTCATGATGATGCAATGCACAAAAACACAGCGATTTTCTAGTAGTGGTTTTTGCGGGATGCCACACCCACGGACTCGAAAGCCGGGCGAGTGGCCGGCGTGTGGATGGTGAAGTCGAAAGCACCGAAGAGCTGGTGAATCTCCACTGTTATGGAGTTGTAGATCGCAGTTGATGGGGCCAAAGAAGCCGCAACATCAGCACTCCCAGTTCCCACAGACGACGCCAATTGACGAGGGTTTAACTCGTCAATGCCCATTGTTATGGACTTGGGTTTTGGAGAAGGAGGGAGCGTTGGAGGCATCAATCGGCTAGCAAACAAGCACACATGGATGCAAGGTTTACCCAGGTTCAGACCTCGTAGAGGTCCCTACTCCTGCTTGTCTGCTCTTGGAATTATCGAGGGAGTCGAAAGTTACAGGGGTGCGCAGATGCAATCTGGCGATGGTTGTGGAAACTAGGGTTGTGATCGTCCTCCTCGCCGTCCCTCCTAGCCTTTATATAGATAGGCTAGGTCACAGGTAGCAGGCCGAGTCGGTTACAGATTAGGGTTTGTCCCTTTGAACTTTCTATCTTAAGCTTCTTCTTGCGCTGCAAGCAATCAGAGTGTCCGTGAGTCACCCGAATCCTGTATTGGGCCTTGGCAACACCGTGGGCTTCTGCCGTATCTGGACCGTATAGGACAAACTCGAGTACCCTGTAGGGTATGCCCACGTCAGATACTATCATGGATTTTATGACTTCTAGTCATTTTATGGAGTCAGGGCCCATCATCGCTTCTTTGCATGCAGTCGGTTCATCATTGTCAAAACAATGATAACTTCTATTTCAAATCTTACTGTTTGATTCTTACCGACCCACACGGTTCAATAGGAACTCTACTCTCCGAGATCACAGCCTTTGTAATCATGGGAGCCATGAGCATTTTAGCCGCCTCCGGGACACTTTCTGACGCTGCGCTACTTAGCACATGTTGCTTAGGTTCATCAACCTAATCAAAGTTCTATTGTTCTCGCACTTAACTTTTGTGAAAAAATCCTTCTCAAGAAACTTGACGTTGAAAGTGACAAACTCTTTTGTCTTCAATGTTATGGAGGAATACCCAACTGTTGCTTTGGGATAACCTACAAAGACGCGCTTATCCGACTTTGATTGTAAACATTTTACTTATTCCAAGCATACCAAAATTTAAGAAAAGACAACTCAGGTTTTATCCCAAACCATAACCTTTATGGTGTCATTTCAACAGATCACGACGGTGCTCTTTTCAGTGTAAAAGCGGTAGTCTCTACAGCTTTAATCCTTAAAACATAATGGCAGTTTTATAAATGACACCTTTGATCTTACCATGTCAAACAAGGTTCGATTTGATCTCTCGAACATACCATACTCCTATGGTTTATCAGGAAACACAAATCCATGGAATGATTCCTCGAATATTAGGTGTTTTTGCTAGACTTGTAACTCAAATATCTCCCTTTATGATGCAATCATAAACTCTTTTATTTTCTCGTTACAATGATTTTCCACTTCATCTTCAAACTCTTTGAAATTTTTTCAAATGTTTCATACTTCTTCCTTATTAAGTAAATAGACATATATATTCACTCAAATTTTCGGAGAAAGCATATGAAGTCGAAAGATCCACCACACATGGCTACACATAATGGCCCATATACATCAACATGTATGATGTCCAATAAGTTAGTCCTCTGTTCCTCTTTGGCCTATGAACGGAGTTTCAATTATCTCGAGAAAAGTCTCACAATCGTCAATTGATCAAAATCAAAGACTCCAGAAATCCATCAACATGGAGTTTCTTCATGTTTTCTTTCTAATATAATTCAAACAGCGATGTCACTTCATAAGTGATCTTTCAATCATTTGTCTTACGACATTTTAGCAATAGTGTTTATGGATGTGATTTCTCCAACTAGACTTGTAAAAGTTCATCCATCCTTTATGGAATATGGTAATTATTTGAACAACCATTGTTCTCGTAATACCGGAATAAAATAACAATTATTAAAACAAATCTTGAAGGCTAGGTTTGACGACAACGAGAAACACAATAACACTTTATTTGTTTTTGATGAACATCATCACTTATTCTCTTGCTAGTTACTTAGGCCGTTGCAATTCATGAATTGTGTTGTTTTGTATGACACTTCACACCAACCAATTTGGTATCCAATACCTAAGAACCACATTGTTTAACAAGCAAAGAATATAGCCATAACATGTATATCTTCTATATACATAAGCTGGACATCTCCAACTTTTCTTTTCTGCCAAATTTTTTATAGATTCTCTTTCAACAATTCCTTTTCCTTTTAAAAGAATCTATCAACATCAATAGTGGTGTCATTCACATGACACATAGTACAAAGCGTATATAGTCAAATACTAATACCTTTGGACCTGCACTTTGAAGTGGATCACCATACATGTTTGGCCTTCTTTCAAAAATCCATTCTTTAGTAATCTTTTAGTGTAGTAAACATTTTACTTACATCTTCTATTCATCCTTATCATGACAACTTTCACGATCAAGCTACTATAGCATATAAGGAAGAATCATGAGTATAATGTTAGTTCCCGAAGCCTTTTTGGGAGATCCGGATGCCTAGCATCTCCATCCTTCACAAATTCTCATACAATATGAGAACATGTATTTTGCTAAATTAGACTCTATCATATTGCAACCAAAAACATAGTTTCAGATATCGCAATATCTTCCACACATGATGGTTTCTGACACATTTCTTTCAGCTCCTAGATAACCTTGATATTAAAACAACTTTTGAATATGAAAAATCATGAAGGAAAGTATGATACTTAGATACTAACACTGGAATTGTTACTCTTGGTTTAATACTACTTATTAAACTTCATGGAGTAAATTGAGTTTGCTGAAAGTTTGCAATAGGACTTCTAAACTTTAGATTGACACTCAAAACAATACGATACCAGTTCGTAAAGTACATATCCAGAATTCTATAGTTCTATTATCTCAATTATAACTAAGTACAAGGTAGTAAACATATGCAAATGACTACAACAAATTATGCAAATCCACTTTGATTCAGTTTATGATAAAATGAGTGATGAGGGTTTAACTCGTCAATGCCCATTGTTATGGACTTGGGTTTTGGAAAAGCAGGGAGCGCTGGAGGCATCAATCGGATAGCAAACAAGCACACATGGACGCAAGGTTTACCCAAGTTCATGCCTCGTAGAGGTCCCTACTCCTGCTTGTCTGCTCTTGGAATTATCGAGGAAGTCGAAAGTTACAGGGGTGCGCAAATGTAATCTGGCGAGGCTGTGGAAACTAGGGTTGTGATTGTCCTCCTCGCCGCCCTCTCCTAGCCTTTATATAGATAGGCTAGGTCTCAGGTAGAAGGTCGAGTCGGTTACAGATTAGGGTTCGTCCCTTTGAACTTTCTATCTTAAGCTTCTTCTTGCGCTGCAAGCAATCAGAGCCTCCGTGAGTCGCCCGAATTCGGTATTGGGCCTTGGCAACGCCGTAGGCTTCTGTCGTATCTGGATCGTATTTGCCAAACTCGACTACCTGTAGGGTATGCCCACATCAATGAGTTCAACTCTAATCATATTACTACATGAACTCCCACTCAAAACCAACATCCCTCGAGTTGTTTTGGTGATTACATGAACCAAATCCACTACACAAAGTTCGATCATCACGTGAGTCGGTGTAGCTTCAAAGGCGAGCATCTATATGAGTATCATATCAACCATATGACTCATGCTGAACCTTTCAGTCTGTGTTCCGAGGCCATGTCTGTACATGATAGGCTCGCCAAGTAAGAACCTTAGTACTCGCGTGTGTAAAACTATCTTACGCCCGTTATGCAAACGTGGATTCAAGTACACTCGATCATCATGTGATGTCTTGAAGCAACGAAACATAAAACGGTGCGTACTTAAGGAAGAACATATTTTTATCTTGATATCTAAATGAGGGATCATCTTATAATGCTACTAAAACGCCAAACAAGCAATATAAGATGCAAACAAACATCATATGTATAAAGTGAAATGATATGGTTCTTGCACTTGATCACTATCATGTGCATCGTGGTATGATTTTTATCATTCCTTTATGTGTAAGGCCAAGGTCTATGGAACTTACACATTTAGGTATGTTATAATTTCCAAGAGTATCAACTATAATTCAAATTATAACATTACTATATCATGACACTAGCCCAACAACGATCTAAACTAGACACTTCTAATTTATCAATTGCAAGTTTTACGTGGCTAAGGGCTTTCAAAGATAGAACTGTTCTTACCTACGAACATGGAACCACAACGAAGATAACCAAATTATTAGCAACTCGTTGTAAATCAGATATTGACTATAGTATGAGAGACAGACACCCGCTAGCCACTTATACAAAACTAGTTGCATGACAAGGGTGGAACAGGTCTCATGTGCGAGGATATGTAAAGTTAGTCCGTGCCACTTAATACCCCTATACAACCAATATCCAAAATACATAGAAAATACAATAACATGATCATCACCGCCTACATACTCTTATGTGTTCTACCCATGCAAAGCACCTACGCATAGACCTGGCTCTGATACCACTATTGGGTTCGCAACATAGAAAACAAAAATTTCCTATGATGGGAACTATTATACGCCAAGATCTATCTACTAGATACAAGCAACGGGTGGATATACATCCATAGCAAACATACCCTCGTAGACCGAGAAAGCTTTATTAACGAGATGGAACTCGTGGATGATATAGTCGAATGCTTGCCGATCTCAAGATCGTGTGGAAGTCCTAGCACCGCAAATCAGCAGCGCATCCATCCTTGTACACACATTCAGGCCACCGAATAACCTCCACCTCCTTGCTCCAGCGATGCAGCGGAAGCAGCAACTCCTTCCAGATGAAATGCCACCGAGAACATGTATCTCGCTAATCTGAGACCATGGGAGAATAATACTAGAGCGGGAGAGAGATCCTTCACGAGGAGGTGTGAGTTAGAAGTGAGGAGAGGGGGTCCTTTTATAGGAGGAGGGGGTGCCCCTCCACCTCCCTCATTCATGTGGTGGTAACTCCCTCCACATAAATATGCCCCTTCACATTCTCCACTTAAGTCTCCACTTAAATGCATTAATTTTCTCCAAATTTAATACTTCCTCATTTAATAAAACTCTTTTATTTATTTTATTCAGAATTTTGTTAATTACTTTAATTAACAAACATTCACATAAAAACCCATGCAACATTTCAATATTACATGCAGAACTAATTTCAGCAATTTCACCCGAAACAATTTCGGTGTCTACTGAAATAATTCTAGCGCTTTGCAATTCTTTCTTCTAGGACATATTTGCTCCAAATGGTGTTTGGCAACCCTTAAGTGTGTCACCCTATGGTTCGCGAATAATGCAGACATGATCTAGACCCCTCTCAGATCAATAATCAGAAGCGGGACCTGCAGATCCATACCGACTCCCACACATTCAACGATGACTTCTGTGATCATTAGAACCTTTAATGCTAGTAACTAAATCCCTTTGTCTCACGATATATTACATGTTCGAGATTCGATCATCAGTATCTCCATACCTAGTTTGATCTTATTGCCGATATGCACTCTTTCCTCGTTCCCATGATATAACATTCTAGTGATCTCATCACTTGCTTGCAAGCTAACCAATGTGATATTACCAGGAGGGTCTAGAGTATATCTATCCATCATCAGGATTGACAAATTCCACTCTTGATCCATGAGCCTCAACATAATACCTTCGGAATATCCGAACCCATCTTTATAGTCACCCTGTTACGGTGTGACGTTTGATGGTATCAAAATATTCTTCCGCTGTTATCAATTAACATGATCTCATGGTCTAAGGATAAAGATTACTTCGTATGATGCTAGAAATATAATCATAATGACTTTGATCGTAATGCTATACTTCGGATGAATGTTTATCACATCATTCACTAATGCTGTGACCTCGTTATTAACAACATCCAATGTCCATGATTAAGAAAACTTGATCATCCTGTTAATCAACGAGCTATTTCATAGAGAGGCATTACTTGGAATCTTGTATTTTGTTTATTAAACACACATGTATTAATGTTTCCAATTAATATAATTATAGCATGTAAAATAAACTTTTATCATCAACATAGAATAAGGTAATAACAACTTTATTATTGCCTCTCGGGCATATTCCCTTCACGTCTAACTCTGTTTTTCTTTTTCTTGCCTACCTTCAGCAGTGGTACCCGCTTTCTAAGCAACAGGACCGGGAGCGCCTGGACATCATCCTGCAGGCGCTGAGAGCGTCGACGCAACGCTTCGTGGCACCTGAGTGTATCATCTCCGAGGGACCTCACTGGGACCGAGTTACACCCCTTTTATTTTGTTCCTTTGGGTGATGTTATGCTGTATCCTAGCAGACTTGTTTCCTTTTTCTCTTTGGCATCGTGACGCCGGTGTTGGTTGTGAACTCTGTACTTATTTGATTTTATTTATAAAGCAGGGCGAAAGCCTTTTCCGATATATACTACATCACTTCTAGAGTTGGTCTAGGACGTATCCTTAAAAAAATCTAGATTTTTTTTGAATATGTACGTCCGTGGGCATACATTACATGTATTTATAACACCCGCAAAAAAAGATGAAACACATACAGTTAACAGAAAACAAACGGTTGAACAACTACAAACCGTCCTCGTCGCAAATACTAAGGACCCAAATCCTTCGCCGTCGCCGAAGAAGAAGAAGATCACCAGCAGCCGGTCCACACTTTGGTACTGAAGAAACCCCTAGCCATAACACGACAGTGAGCCGCAATAACCACCAGCCCCGTAAGACTGGATCTAGTCTGCTGCTATGGAACATCGGCCAGAGAGGCCCTCCGAGTATCTTTGGCGGATCCTCCACCATCCACCACAAACCAACAGCAGTCTGCACCGCCGCACTCCAAGGCCGCCATAACCAGATCGGCAACGAAATCAACACGACACAAAGCCGGAGCACACGCCCGGCGAAGACACAATCCCACAAGCTTCTCGACGCTGTAAACGTCGTCGAGATGGGTTTAAGCCGGGTTACCATTATTTGATGTAGCACATTCACCGTCATCTCAGATGCGCCACCACGACAACACAAAAAAGCTAACATTAGGGACCTTGATGAACGCCAAGCATAGGTCCTGGGTCCCCACTCCCTCCGCCCACATGAGCGGAAGCGGAGGAGGTGAGGACCCGTCGATCGCCGGCGGGAAGGAGGCGACGGCTAGGGATTTTTTTTTCTGGAGAAGGATTGTCTTTGTCCTCACATTGGTATAATCTGTCCGGTTGTTGAATCTGACTGTTTGGAGCTTGTCAATATGGTAAAGGAGGAAGTGGATCTTTCGATCTACTCTACAATTATTGAGGAGATTAAAACTTTGTTGAAGGTTCATCAAACTTGTATTACTCATATTAAAAGAGGACAGAATACTAGTAGTCATTTTTTGGCAAACTATGCTAGAATTAATGCTCGAACGACAGTATGGCCCGCCTCAGGTCCTGAGTGTTTGTTGAGTGCATGCCATAGAGATTATAATTTCTGATTTTGAGTAATACAAGTTCAGTCGGGGAAAAAAAGGCGGCGGTTAGGGATTTTTTTCAGGAGAAGGAGGAGGCGAGATTTGAAAAAGAAAATCCTAGAAGGAAGCTGCAGATAAGGAATCCCGGGCGAAGCCCATGTTCTTGCTAGCGCAGACTATTTCTCCTATACTATTGTCTGTCAGAGTGGCCAACGGTAGTTAGCGCAGTTTCCGATGAAAACGTGGGTAAACCTCGGTTAGAGGGCAAAGCCAGTTTCCGGGAAGCGATTAGAAACTGTAGATGTGCAGATAGGATGTAATTAGTCTTCCTTAAAATAAAAGAGAACAGCTAGTTGTGATAGGAAACGGTGAAGGCTGCTCCACCTTATTTTCGTGCGGGAACGGAAGGAGGGTGGAAGCAAAGGCAAGACCTGAACCGGTCTAATAGCAGACTGCGACCGCACGCTCCAGAGTTTCTGACTTCTTCTTAGCTAGAGCAGCCAGCCAAGGAGCAAACTGCGTATAAATACACGCCAGCACACGCCGGTTACGGTACCTTCATTCCATACGCGAGTTGCCATCGAGACGCACCCAATAATCCTAGTAGACGAAAAGAGAGCAAGAGATCAAGAAACGGCAGACACACCCAACACAAATAAGATACTTATACTCCGTTTGATCATTAGGTTCCAAGAGAGATCTATCGGGAGGCAGATAGACAATGGGGCGTGGTCTTCTCAAGGTGCTTCTGGTGGACGCCAAGGGCCTCGCTGGCAACGATTTCCTAGGTACCACCACCACGCGTGTACTTCTTGGTTGGGCTCCCCGTTCCTGCGTCCAGTCGTGGATGGAGATTGATCGATTTGCTTCCAAATGTACGTGCAGGGAAGCTAGACCCGTACGTGATGGTGCAGTTCCCTGCTGGGAGTACGGAGCGCAAGAGCAGCACCGCCGAAGGTCAGTATACGCGAGTTGCCATCTCCCACACCCACACTTGTCTCATTCTGAATCCTCAACTCACTTTTACTGCCCACGAGCCACAGTACCTGTGATCCTTACTAAATCAACCAACAACCGTGTGCTGTATCTGTATGTAATGCAGACGAGGGGAGGAACCCGAGCTGGAACCAGGTTTTCAAGTTCCAGATCACCTCCACCGCGCCCAACGTGCAGCACAAGCTCGTCTTCCGGATCATGGACCACGATAGCTTCTCCGGCGACGACTTCCTCGGCCAAGCAACGTGAGTACTACCCATACCCATACCCAGCTGCTAGCTACTAGAATGCCAAGAAACAGCCGATTAAGAATGAGAGAAAACGCTTAAATCTAACTGCTCGATCGATGTCGATGATGCAGGATCAACGTAACTGATCTCATCAGCATAGGCATGGAGAAAGGCAAGTCGGAGCTCAACACTGCAAAGTACAGAGTGGTCACCGCCGACAACTCCTACCACGGAGAGATAAAAGTCGCCATCACCTTCACCGCCGCAACAAAGGTATAGAAACGAAACAGGCTGATTTTGATGGATATGGACTGTGAGTTTTTGGTTCGATGCTGATGCCCAATTAATCAATGGCAGGTCGAAGAAGAAGACGGAGGGCAGGTTGGAGGCTGGATGCTGATGCCCAATTAATCAATCTGAAGGGTTTCCCGGTCACACCCTGCTTCGGTCGTAATATTAGTGGTGGATCCATGTTGCATAATTGTTCTCCAATGGTGTTTAATTAGCTGTTACATGTAGTTGATGTGATTCAAAGTGTATGTACGTTGCATTTGTAGCTTTTTAGATGTATGTATCGAATGCCGAGTAAACGAAAATGACAAATGATTGGATCAATGTGTGTTCTCTTTGTTGATGACATGGTGGGTAGCCACTTAGGAGCTCTCTCACCAACTGGACGTTTTGGCCCATTAGATTGCGATGTCCAGACGTTTACGACTGCCCGAGTTTTAGTACATCCTGCACCTGCTCTACATGCAGTTTTCTTCTTGGGCTAGGCCCGTTAGTGCCTAAGGTTAGCAGGCGGGTGCCATGGCCACCGGAGATGAGGATGACCATGGCACTCGGAGGACCTAGCCGATGACGGGGACGACATGGATGGCCACGACGCTCGAACGGAGGTGAGCCCATGACCTAGCCGGAGATGGGGACGACACGGATGGCCACGGCGTCACCGGTGAAGGCGAGGAAGAAACTTAACGAGGGGGTGGGTGGGTGCGGGAGCTCGCCGATGGTGGGGCTTAGGGTTCAGGTGCGGGTGTTCGCCGGAGGTTTGGGGTGCGGGGGTGCAAAAGGGATTTAGAAGGAGGCCGGGGGGGAGTGGCTGGACCGGTAGTGGGCTACGGTCGGAGGACGGGGTGGTAAGGCACCGCGCAAGCGGTGCCGATAGCAGGTGGCGGCAACGGGCGGCATGGCCAATGGTGAGCGGGTGGGGAGGAAGATGACTACGACGGGGAAGGTGGACCGCGGCCCATGACAACTCGCTGCATGCGGCGTGTCAGTTCGCGCGTCAGTTCGCGCCACTAAAGGCGGCACACATCACCTCCCGGACTGGCCTAGCTATTCCTAGAGGATGCTACTTTGCGCATCGAATTGGCCTTGCCGTGGTGTATTGGGCAAAACAAAAAAAACTAAAGCCCATCTAATCTCTACAAGACCGAGCTGTAAAACAGGATTCCACCGCTGGCCACGCCCATAGAGGAGAAGCAGGTGATGCGGCCAGCGATACCCACGTGAACCGGCCATTCATCCGACCCTGTGCGCACGAGAGGGACCAACGCACATCGACTGGTCCTCGCCGGCCGACGAGTAGCATCTGCTCGCCGATTCGGCCCTTACCTGCTAATGCGGAAGTGAGACGCCAACTGTCTAAAAATTTACACTAGATTTTGACAAGTGAACTAGAAGTGAGATATTGTTAGATCCTACCTAATACCCTAGTTTCGATCTTATAAAGTGGAGTAGTAGAGAGCTCGTAACATACATATTTCATGCTTTCAGTATACGGTTATCGATCTAGAACCGGTACGAACATGCATTTTATTAATCAAGCAAGAACGTAAAAGCTTGCTTACGTCCACAGCAATGATCCTTGGCTGCAAGCGGCAAGTTAAACCTAGCCTTTTGTGTTGCGAATACAGAAGCCGCACACGCACTTCCCTTTTTCGCAATCACCGGGGCCTGCAACTATCTCGTCGCATGCACTCGCGCACGCGCTCTTTGTGCAAGGATTTATCTTCTCAAGGGTTATCGTCGCACAGATATCAGGCCTCACTGTTAGGACTAGTCTATCCTCGGTAAAACTACTAGGGTAGATCTGTGGTATCTAAGACAGAGAGAGAGAGAGTACTACCTGCGCCTGTGCTCCCCAAGCACGAACCGGAGGGGATGCCGGAGCTAGCTCCGGAGCTAGATCCGCCGTCGTTGGCCATGGGACAAAAAAGGGCGACGGCGTGAGCGTGGGTAGTTGAGAGCGGTGGCGGTGGAGCTTCCCGTCGGCCTAGTGCGAACCCTAATCGGTGGGTGTGTTGGTGGGGGCTGCGGCGCACGGTCAACCTCGTACCGTGTGCGTCCGGCCCCCCCACCTCTTTATATACGCACTGGCGACAGGGGCCCACAACCATGGATAGGGTTGGGCGCCCCTGATTAGGGCGCGATAAGGGACTCCGTTCGGACCGTTGGGCCCGAACGTGGGAGAGATCTATCCAACATTCTCCCCCTAGATCTCGACTTTGCTTTTAACTTTGTTCTTTACTTATTTCATCATAGAATGACACATAGAGCATGTTTCATCGTCTCAGCTCAATTGCCGATAGAATCAGACAGCTACTATATACCTTCGTGTTCTGAAACAAATTCTGTTACTTTTGGGCCTCTATAGTCCAGGAATCATAGGCTTGCCGTTAAACCCATGCCGGCTATGTGTTCCTTGAACACATTGGATGGTAAGCCTTTCGTTAGCGGATCCGCAAGCATATCCTTTGTCCTTATATGCTCGAGACTTATAGTTTGATCCTGGACTTTGTCCTTCACAACATAATACTTTATATATATAGACTTTGAAGCATTACTCGACTTGTTGTTGTGAGCATAGAATACTGCGGGCTCGTTGTCACAGTACATCTTTAGTGGCCTGCTGATGCAGTCAACCACTTTCAAGTCGGGTAAGAATTTCTTTAACCATAACGCCTGTCCCATGGCCTCATAACATGCTATGAATTCAGCATACATCGTAGATGATGCAACTATCGACTGTTTGGCGCTTCTCCACGAAATAGCACCTCCTGCGAGAGTAAAGACATACCCTGTCGTGGACTTTCGGTCGTCTTTATCTCCCGCAAAATCTGCATCTGAATACCCTTTTATCTCTAGGGAATCAGATCGTCTATATGTTAGCATGAGGCCTTTTGTGCCTTGTACATAACGCAAAGCTTTCTTTACCATCTTCCAAAGGTTTCTATGCCTGATTCTCTTGATATCTACCGAGTACCCGGTGATAAATGCTAAGATACAGTGCACACTTATGCATACTGTAAGCTTCCAACAGCCGAAGCATATGGTACTGACTTCATTTGATCGATCTCATATTGATTCTTTGGACATTGGGATTTCCCAAAACTATCGCCTTGACTATGGGAGCAGGTGTTGAATTACTCGCATGCATATTGTATTTTTTTAAAATCTTTCACAATACGCTTTCTGTGACAGTCCTAACACTCCATTCTTTCTGTCTCGGTGAATTTCTATGCCCAAAACATAAGATGCTTCACCAAGGTCTTTCATGTCAAAGTTTGATGACAAGAACTTCTTTGTTTCTAGTAGTAGACTAACATCACTGCTAGCAAGCAGAATATCATCCATATATAGAATTAGGAAAATATATTTCCCACTTTTGAATTTTGCATAAATGCAATTGTCCTCAACATTTTCTTTGAATCCAAATCTTTTAATGGTATCATTAAACTTTAAATACCACTGCCTAGAGGCTTGCTTTAACCCATAAATGGATTTCTTTAGGCATCCCATATGTTCTTCCCTCCATGAAAAAACCCTTGGGTTGTTTCATGTAAACATTTTCTTCTAAATCTCCATTTAGAAATGCCGTCTTGACATTCATTTGATGTAACTCTAAATCAAAATGTGCAACTAGTGCCATGATGATTCTGAAGGAGTCCTTACATGAGACCGGAGAAAAAGTCTCATTGTAATTCACGCCTTTCTCATGTAAAGCCTTTTGCCACGAGTCTAGCTTTGTACTTTTCTATATTCCTGTTGGAGTCATACTTTGTTTTGTAGACCCACTTGCATCCTACTGTTTTGTCTCCTTTGGGAATTTCCTCTAAGTCCCAAACATTGTTGGAACTCATCGATATCATTTCATCTTCCATTGCCTCCACCCACTTGGCTGAGTGAGGGCTACTCATGGCTTCTTCATATGAGGTAGGATCGCCCTCCATATGAACTACATTGTAAACTTTGTAGATTTCTTTGGAAATGGCTGGTCTTCGTTCTCTTTTAGACTGTCTGAGTTCATCAGACTCTTGCTCATTTCTTGCCTCGGGTTCAGGCACATTTATAGTAGGTGGCTGTTCTGGCTCCCTTTCGTGCTCAACAGTGGGTTCAGGTGGCTCCTGATGGACAGGTTCCGAACTTTCGCCCATTGTTGTCACGTGTGGAGTCACAACAGGTGCCGACACCATAACCTCAGGGGTTGTTGATGGTGGTACAACAGGTAGCGAGAAAAATGGCTCCTGAGTCATCGGATTAGGTGCATGCACCCTCTTCTCCTCAAGATCAATTTGCCTAGCTACCGTGCTCCCTCTCATCAATTCGTCCTCCAAGAAGACTGCATGTCTCGTTTCTACAAACTTTGTTTATCGGTCGGACAAGAGAAACGATAGCCTTTGACTTATCTGGATAGCCAATAAAATGGCAAGATACTGTTTTGGGGTCTAACTTGCGATGTTTGGATTGAAAACTTTTGCCTCATTTGGGCTCCCTGCACCCTCAAGTGGTGCAGAGAGGGACTCTGTCCACAATTCATACGGTGTTTTGGGCACCGACTTACTTGGTACTCTGTTGAGAATATGAATGGCGGTTTTAAGCGCCTCCATCCACAATCCTAATGGGAGGGTGGAATAGCTCATCATGCTGCGCACCATATCCATAAGGGTACGGGTTGCCTTTCACTACTCTGCTTTGTCGAGGTTCGCCCGCATAGAATCTTGGGCGACTATTCCGTTTCTTGCAGGAACCTTGCAAAGGGTCCTGGTACTTGTCCATATGGAGTATGCCGACCGTAGTACTCCCCCCCACGATCGGACCGGACTATTTTGATTCTTTTATCGTGCTGATTTTTTACTTCAGCTTTGAAATTTTAAATTCATCCAATGCTTCAGATCTTTCTTTAATTGGATAAATATAACCATACCGGGAGTGGTCATCCGTGAATGTTATGAATGAATCATAGCCATCCACACTTTTCACCGGAAACGGTCCACAAATATCCGTGTGGATTATTTCTAGTGTAGCTATGCTTCGGTTTGCACCCTTTTTAATTTGTTTGACATACTTTCCTTTAATGCAATCTATGCATTGTTCTATGTCGGAGAACTCTAACGGAGGAAGAATGTCATTTTTAACGAGGTTTTCTATTCTTCCCCTCGAAATATGGCCTAGTCTGCAGTGCCATAGTTTCGATGAGTCAAGAGTTCGCTTTCTTTTCTTTTGTTCTTTGTTCGACAAGGAAACTTTTTCATTCACATCACACACAGAAAAAACTTTCTCATGCAGGGATAACAAATATAACTTATCAAATAATGTAGCAACACCCACACATTTGTCTTTCAACCAAATGGCACACTTGCCATTTCCAAAATAACATTCGTAAGTCTTTGTCCAAACAGGAAACACTTATTAAATTCCTATGTAATGAAGGAACGAAAAGCACATCTTTGAGCAAAAGCAAAGAGCCATCAGCCAGCTCCAGAGGGACGTCACCAATGGCCTCCACTTCTGCTTCTATTCCATTCGCCACTTCAATGCATCTTTCTCTTCTTGGCGTGGTCCTTGTCGAATGGAACCCCTGTAAAGAGTTGGCAACGTGAACAGTTGCTCCAGAATCAATCCACCAAGTGGATCTAGTAAACTTTTCATACAAAGATTCATTAACAAAAGAAACAATATCTTTACCATTCTTGGCCATGATGTACTTTAGCCAAACTGGACAGTCCTTCTTGTAGTGCCCAGTCTTTTTGCAGTGATGGCACTGATCCTTCTCCCCAGGGGTGGACTGGTGATGCTGGTACTGGTGCTGCATTGGACCCTTGCCATGGGGCTTGGAGGGTGAGCCACCATGGTTGCCACCTGTGAAGCCTCTTCTGTTGTCCTTCACGAAGTTCAGAGAACTGCCGTGAAGGGCTTTCAGCCTTCCTCTTCTGGAGCACATCCCAATGATCTTTTCTATGTCCCACTTTTCAGGGACATATTATAGTTTATTACAAAGTTTTCAAAAGGCTGTGGAAGTGAGGCCATCACAAGGTGTACCAAGAGTGCTGGCTTTAGCTCGAGGTCCTCATCCATGGGCTTGAGTCACGCCATGTTTGACATCCTCAAGATGTGCTCTCTTATTCCGTGGGGTCCTCCCATATTTTTCAAGAACCACTGCTTTAACACTGGTCGATACATCTTTGAAGAGCCAAAACCGGCTCTTTATCTTGGCGAGATACTCGCCCACGGTAGCACACTCTCCAATTGAGCCCACTATTGCGTTCTCAATTGTGTTCTTTACGAAGGCCAGAGTCTTCTTGTTGGCATTCACCCATTTCTGGTTATCAATAGAGTAGGCCAGCTCCAATGGAGCATGGTCCCTCTTCCTTTCTCAAAGTCACTTTCCTCGGCCCCGACCGGGTCATCGGGCTTGACTGGTTGCTTGGTGTCAACCACCCAATCCACTTCGGCGCATACGAACGCCAAGTCAACTTTCTTCCTCCATTCGGAGTAGTTGTCCCCCCTTAGGAGCGGGATGTCCTTCAAACATGCCATGAGGTTGAGACCTCCTGAAAATCACAAAAGATGTGAGATCACCAAGTAAAACAACTGTATGCGTTAATTCAACGTTGGTATAAATTAAGCATGCAATCGTTTCGTGCTATTTAAAATTACATCACCGTTGGGCAGAAATAAATTTAAATGCACCTTTAATACTTAATGGAAAAGATTATGGTCATGTTTATTAATAACGTTGGTCAATTAATAGCATGAGACATAATCACTTTAATCACTTTATCACATCTTTATATCAAAATTTAAACAACTTTTATTGCATTATTGCAATTTAAACCATCTATTTGCAGCGGAAACAAAATTAACTTTAATAACTTTAAACTCATACTTTACAGAAAAAATTCTGCCTTTATAATGTTCTCTAGTCACAATATACTCAAAAGTAAAAGGACTAGAGAAAACTATACAAAAAAAATTTGCTTAAAAACTAAGCAAAACTACTAAAACCAACTCTATAAAAAAACAGAAAACTGTAAAAAAACCTCTGGCCCGCGGCTCGCCGCTGACCTAGATCCGACGGCGGCGCTTCCGCGAAGGATAAAACCGCCAGCGCGCCCCGCAAACCCTAGCTCATAACCCCGCCTCGCCCCACGTGGTTACCGCGGCGGGCGCTGCCAGCCGCGGCAGCCACGTGGTCCGCGGCCTCCACGGTTACCGCGGCGCGCGTCTCGCCGCGGCAGCCCGCGTGGTCCGCCACCTTCCCGTCAGGCGCTGGCGCCAGGCTTCAGCGGCGGCGCGCGTCGCATGCGGTTGCCCAGCTGCCGGCAGACGCTGCCGGCCGGGCGGTGAGGTGAGGTGGCCGCCGGTGGGCGCGTCCCTCCCTCTCCCTCTTCTCACGCGGCCGCCAGTGGCTTGCTAGTGGTGGCGACGCGAGGTGGCTGCGGCTGGGCGTCGGGCGCCGGCGGCGGCTTCCCTCCTGCCCCACTCTCGAGCCGCTGGTGCGAGGCGGGCGGCCCGCACTGCCGGGCGGTCCCTCCTCGAAAAACCGTCATGAAGCTCCTCCCCTTTTCCTTTGGCGTCCCCTTGCCCCCTTTGGCAGCGGTGTGTCCACCCTAGGGTGGGCACACCACCGTCAAACAGCGCAGAGGAGATGCCCTGTGCCGGCGGCTACGGCGCCCCCCCTTTTTTTTTTGAAGTTTTCTTTTGGGGTGTTCTTTTGGATCTGGGGAGGGATCTGACTTAGCATTCGCATGCGGGGTGTGGGGATCTTTCTCTTTGGGGATGGGTTTAGATCTAGGACTTTTTGCTTTGCCCCCGAGGGGGTTTGTTCTTCGTCTAGATGCCTCATACTGATGCTCATCTAGATCGAGAGGAACGGCGCGGCCGTAGGGCAGGCGCACTTTTTAGATCTAGGTTTTCTTTGTTTTCTTTTGCTTTTCTACTGGAAAGACTAGATCTAATTGCTCTGATATCATTGTTAGGACTAGTCTATCCTCGGTAAAACTACTAGGGTAGATCTGTGGTATCTAAGACAGAGAGAGAGAGAGAGTACTACCTGCGCCTGTGCTCCCCAAGCACGAACCGGAGGGGATGCCGGAGCTAGCTCCGGAGCTAGATCCGCCGTCGTTGGCCATGGGACAAAAAATGGCGACGGCGTGAGCGTGGGTAGTTGAGAGCGGTGGCGGTGGAGCTTCCCGTCGGCCTAGTGCGAACCCTAATCGGTGGGTGTGTTGGTGGGGGCTGCGGAGCACGGTCAACCTCGTGACTGCAGCGTCTCCCCCACCTCTTTTATATAAGATGGCGACAGGGACCCACAACCATGGATAGGGTTGGGCGCCCCCGATTAGGACGCGATAAGGGACTCCGTTCGGGCCGTTGGGCCCGAACCTGGGAGAGATCTATCCAACACTCACTACTCCGCTGTCCGCCAACAGCGCCTTTTCTGAAACATCTGGAAATTGAGAAGATGCCTTGAATTTAATTACAGAGAAACATCTAGCTAATCGGCCAGGTGTATACATGAACACAGCTAAAAGGACGACAGCGTTTGCAGAGGTACATAATCAGTCAGCGGCGAGGCTGCACTTATAGAGGAGACACGGCGACGACCAGTTCGAAATATCTTAACGTTCACGTTTTTCGTGCGGATCTGTGCCATTCTATGTTAGGAAGTGTGTATCATTTCTGTTCTAATATAGAAAATGTGGATATGTACCGCGTTCTATTTCAGAAAGTGTGTAATGCACATTGATTCCAATACCGTGCAATTGAGGGGATACTTTTTTAAAACATAATACTCCCTCCGTCTCAAAATAGATGTCAGAAATTTGTAAAAATTTGGATGTATCTATGGGAGTGCCTAGATCTCAGACGCCTGAGAACTTCTTATGTCTAAGTCGCTGATGTCATCCTAATATTTGTGCTAATTCTCAGTTGCAACCTCTCGTAAGATTTGTACTAATTCTCAGTTGCAACTTAGTTGCAACTCATTAAATTCTCAGTTACACCCTAGTTGCAACTCATGTGTAACTTTCATTTTACACGAATCACGAGGTAAATCGAACGGTGAAAGAGGCGACTGAGATCTAACAAGTTCTCAGGCACCTGAGAACTAGCAAAACCGTGTATCTATATACTAAATAATGTCTAGATTCAGCCAAAATTTGGTAAATGTGCGACATCTATTTGAAACGGAGAGAGTACATTTTTTAATCAATTCTCAAAATAAAACAGAAAATTCAGAATTTCAGAACATAGGACGACGGCGGCACACGGTACGCCTATGGTGAGCCCACTGGCTTGTCGGCACACGCTATGCCTACGGTGTGCCCATAGGGTCACAACAGCAGCGCATGCACCATTAGCCAGCGGCGCATACACACCGTTAGCTAGCTAACTAATCGGCATACAGTGTGCCGATTAGTGCCAGTCGGCAGAATTAGTTGTTGTCAGCACATCTTGTATGCTGCAGCCGCGCTATATTTTAAAATTTCAAATTTCATGTATTATTTTAAAAATTGTTTAAAAAATATTATTTTAAAAAATTTAGCCCACTGAGGGACCCGTCACTAAGATGAGATTAGAACGTCTCCACAACCACGTCCCAAATCGTTCGTCGACAAAAGAGCCGGCACGGGGCTATTGAGGCGCCACCATTGGCTAGCTAAATATTAGAAGGATCGTCAAAAATATTAGAAGGACCGGTGCATCCAATACGGCCGGCCCCAATGCATTTTTCCCCAAAAAATTATTAAGCAACTAGATAAGACGACCGATGCATTCAATCTACAAAACTTGCATACTTTAAAATAACACATTGAAAATAAACCCTAAATATAATGGTAGCAGTCAAAGATGCTAAAGTCGAAAAGTCAAAAGTAGTAACCGGTATGGTAGAATAGAGAGAGAGGCGGCAACGGCTAAAACCCATCCAGGGTGCCTTCCCTCTGCCGGCGACTCCGCCGGTCTGTCCAGTCTCTGGTGGCCTTAGGGGCTTGGAGACGTGACGAACCACAACCCCTCATCGGCGGGAGGTCTATGTGTTTTGTTTAGACTATTTTCATTGTCTTTTTCGGGATGTTGAGACGGCGGCTACGCCCTTAGTCAGAATAAGGTCCTCCCCACCCTATCCTCGCTCTGGTGGTGCGTCTAGCATTGGCGGAGGGCGCATGGAGTCGTGTGTCCGACGGATTCCTTGGAATTCGGTCATTTTTCGTATTCGTTTGTGTGGTTTGAGGTCAGTCTCTTTCGATCTACGATTGTCATCTTCGGCGATGGTTGCTGCTCTAGTACGCTGGTCCTTTTAGGCCTCAGCACGCCGACTTCCTGTCTACTACAACAAGCTCTACTATGACAAGCTTTGCCCGACTCCGGTGATGGAGGGGCGAGAACGGCGGCGCGACTTTGACTTGTGCTAGTATTTGTAGTTGTCGCTAGGTGTTCCAACGACCTATTTATCATTTTTGTTACTTTTGGGACTCTTTCTACTGTTGTTAATGATTATTAATAGATAGGTGGAATTTCGTATAAAAAGAAGATGCTAAAGTCGAGGTTGCCCGCACCGTCATTGTCGTCATCGTCACCCCACACCTCCAAGAAGTTGTCGTCCTCCAGCTCCGGCTTGGGCGTGAATACCGGCGCACGGGGACTGGGCGGCGCAGCTGGCGAGGCGGCGATGTCTATGCCGGTGCCATTGTCCTCCGTGGACTACCATTGCGGGGAAGCGTTGGTGTAACATCCCAAAACTTCAATCCGAGCTTATCATGATCAAATCATCCAAAAATGGGGTTAACAAAAACTTTTCCAAATTTAAAATGAAAGCATTCATATATGTGTGCATTTAAAATAGGAGTTGTTTTGAATGGTCATGATTGTGTGATCCTTTGCTTCTAAAATGTTTCTTAGGTGATTTAAACATCATCTACATCATTCCCAAACTTTTCCTAAAAGAAATCATATCAAAAAGAATTAAAATAAAGGAATGGTCATTTTGACAAAATTAACTCTCATGCCTACTTTGGCTATTCCTAGTACTCAATTCTTAACAGAAACAATTATGGACCTTTACACCCCTTGCTAGTACACATAATGAGGTACCAAGGCCCACCTTTTGATCTTCTAAAAATATTCTGCAAACTATTTTAAATGACAGTTCAAAATTGAATCTAATGCATATGCATAGATCACCCCTATTTCAAAAACCATGTATTTGAGCTCCATTTTCAAAACCCTTGCAACCAGAGACTACCTAGCAATAGTGGAGATCACCCAAAAATTTTGAACTCAAAATTCAAAACTTTTTCTCTTATGCCATTTCATCAAACACTTGGCGTGTAATCCTAACTCTAATCCTAGCTCACTGTTTTGAACAGGGTTTTGCCCCCATTTGATCTCCATTTAATCCCTCTGTCCCCCTTTGATCAAACCAGGCCAATTGCAGCCCATCCCCTACACCCTAGTGGCAATGCCAGCCAAGCCGAGCACCACCCTGGCCGGCCAACCTTGCAACCGTCGTAGCAGACCACTCCCCCTTCCCTCGCCATGCCTAGGAGGTAGCCAACGCCGCACCGCCCCTCTCTGTCCCTTGCCCGAGCCAAGAGCAGCCGTGGACCACCGAGGAGAAGCGCCAGTTACCAGACCATGCCGATGCCGCCGCAGAGCGCGCTGTCCCAGCGTGCACAAGCCACCACTCGACACCAGCCTGCGCCCACCGCCTCCGCCTCGACCTGAGAACACCCAGACACCCCTTCGCTCACGCCCAAAGCCACATAGCCACCGCCTCTCAGGCGCCACCTCACCCGACCAGATACCACCGCCCCTACGGCCGCATTTAAGCGCTAGAGCATCGCCAGGGACCGCCCATCGATCGCCATCCCAGCCATGCCGCTTAGCTCGCCGTAGCCATGTCGCCACGGACCGCCCATCCCGCCGGGTCTCACCGTCGAGCCTATAAAAGGAGCCCTCCCAGCACCAAAGACTCACACCATTCCACTCCTCACCTCTCAACCTCAACCACCGCCGGAGCAAGTGGAGCAGCAGCTACAAATTGGAGCCGAGCCGCCTCGAGGAGAAGGTGTCGTTGATTCCGCCACCCCAAGCTCACGCCACCACGCCTCGCCGTCGTCTTCCACTTTGTTCGCCCAAGACCGACCACCGGAGCCTGGTATGCCCAGAGACCCCCACCGAGCCGCTAGGGTTCGAGCTCGACGACTCCGTCGTCAGCGACGACGACCTCACCAGTAGATCTAGCCTCTAATCGCAGACGGCCACACCGCTGTACCAGCTTGCTTTTAAGTGCCAGCGACCAGTGGGACCCCCTGTCACTAAGCCAGTGTGCAGCGCCACTGGGCCGGCCCATTTCCTTTCCTGCGCAAGCCCGTAGATTCAAATTAGGATTTTTTTTTCCTTTTAGCTAGAATATAGTTTCTGTCCAGTGTTTCAAAATTCAATTCTGTGAGTTTGACAAATCCAAATTGCATGAAACTAATTTTTTCTGGAAGGTATTGACATGCTCTATCCAAGCCCGTTGGATTTAATTCATTTAGAGTTATAGATTTCTCCTAATAAAAATAAGAAGACAGAAGCTTTTGCAACTTGAAACATTTTTATAAAATCAACCAAGTTAGCTTTTGAGGTGATTCCAACTCTCAAAAATCACATTTCATCATATCTATCCAAATATGTAATAATATTAAGGTTTACAGGCAGTGACTTTGGACTAGTACCAAAATAATGCTATATAGGCATTTCTAGTCACTTTAAATCATTAAATAATAAACTTAAACCAAAGTAATATTGATCCAACCTTTAAATCTCATTCCCACATGTTAGAATATGTGGTGAGGACATGTGTCCACATGATCCCATGTTTTGGTGGTGAATGTTAAATTGTAGTTAAATTTTCAATGAGTAGAAATTACTTTTCCAGAATAAAAAGGTTGAAACTATTGAATTAAACTTGTGATGCATGTGATGATAATAGATCATCAACTGTGTGGTTTAGAATACTACTTAGCCTAAATTAAGTATTGCTTGGTGATTGTGCACTCCCTATGTATTTATAGACGATAGTACCGACCAAGCCTTCGAGGAGGAGGAGTTCTACCAAGAGTAAGAAGAAGAAGAAAACTTCAACCACTGCACCAACCAAGGCAAGCTATTAGTGGCAAGCTAACACTTGCAAACATGCTTTAGTAAGCTAGTGTAGCAAGCTAGAATAAAACTAGATCGTTTAGTAAAGATGCCTTAAGCATACTTTGATCACACCCCCATAGTTTACACAAAGACCTTTAACTAATCTTGAAGGTAGCATAAAGAGTATAAAACTTGACCTAATTATAAACCCTTAGATGTCATGCTATGACATGAGATTGATCCCACCTTTCCACCTTAGTGAACACTCTTAACCTAGTGTTTTAGAATAGATCAAACTTGAGTCACTTTAGATGGGAACACTTGGTGAAAATGAGTTATGAAAACCTTGGAATGATGAGTCATTCTATTGAGATGTTTTGACATGTGTTGAGAAACACAATTGGTTTATGATGATGAAAATGATGAGGCATGAGCCTTAACCCTTTTTATAAAACTGATGGTCGGATTCGGATGCGATACTATTCCAAATTTACCGTACAACCACATTACCTGAATTGGGTAAGGCTTAGCTAGAAATTTATATGCATTAGTATTAGTTCCCTCACGGGAGAGGTTTGAGCTGAGGCTACCTCTCAATGATGTCCACCTATGCAGTGCCCAAGATGACTGATGGTCATGGTTGGGAGGCCATGCTCATAGGAGAGGTGCTTATACTAGGGTGTGTAAAGGGAAGGTTATGTTTGATTATCTGCATACCAAGTATGATGATTCAGGTTACCCCATGATGTATCGAATCTTGTGGTGAAAGTGTACCACCTCGCAGAGTGTCAAACTATTCAATAGTCGTCATGATTATGGACAGTTGGAATGGCCATACTGTTTCGTTGTCAGATGTTTTCTAAATAACTTGAAATGAATGATGAACCCTGACTTGACCACAACATGGTTGTGTAGATGAAAATAGTTCCCCAACTTAGGTGATTCTAGACTTTTATTTTATCTTTTCTTGTTTCAGAACTCAGCTTAGGTTTCAAACTTAACTTGATAGTTATTCTTTCAATTCAGCACTTTAACTTAGAAGTATAACCCTTGCTAGTAGTAGTTTGCGAGTACTTAAAGAGTACTCATGGCTTTTGTCCCTGGCTATTATTATGGCCAGACTATGAAGGAGATTATCAAGATGATGGTCATCAGGACGGCTATGATAACTAGGACTATCTGCCTTCGTCAGCATTGCCTGTGCCCCTGAAGATGGACCCCACCGCTACGCTATCGTTTATTTCCGCTGCTTGTTGTATTAAAGACTGGATCATGAGATCCTTATTCGTGTAAAATCTTATGTACGGTTTGTAATGGATGATGTACTATGATATCCAATCCGTTATGTCTCGCAAAAATGGTAATCCTGGGATTGCGACGTATGGCATAACGGGCATCTGGGATTAAAAATCCGGGTGTTGACAAGTTGGTATCAGAGCCATCCTGACCATAGGAGACCCTAGTTAGAATGGACGTCCAAACCAAAAACCTAGCTTCAAAACCAAAATGGAGACTCAGTTTAGCAAGTTTTACCAGTTGGGAAACGGAGGTCAGCTGATCTTCGAGAGGGATCTGGATTCACTGTCAGAATTTCTAGGACGCCCACATCCGGAGTTTCTTGGAGCTCAACTTCCAGACCCCTGGAGGAGAGCTACGATGGGTAGTCACCGCAGATCTTCGAGGAAGCATTGAAGCACCAACTTCCGGGAGAATTCAGTTCTCTGTGAGAGAGAACAACTGGCTAGATGGATTAGCCAGGGCAATGCATGAAGCTCTCGCACGTCTATGTGCCCTCAGCGTCAACAAGATTCAAGGAACTCGTTTTGCCCACTATGCAAGACGTGACTTCATGGGAATGCCGATGGAGATGCCAAGTCACCCATAGTTGAGGCGCCAAGTGGAGAACCTTGACTTCTTGCTTCATGACCGACAGCAGGAGCTGGACAATGCCAGAGAGTTAGCCAACCAGAACCGTGCAATTGCCCGGTAAGGCCTGGACTTTCACATGCTTTCGTCCAAGATCGCTAGTCTCTTCGTCGCCAGCGTGCAAAGAAGGATCGCACCATCACCCGTCTTTGCAAGAAGGTGGCCGACCTCGAGAAGACTGTCAAGGAGCAGGAAGCTCAGCTTGCCACCAAGGAAGAAGATGATGAAGGAGAAGACATCCAGGGAGATATGGATTCGTACCTCAGCAACGATGATGATTTTCTGGCAGAGGATGTTGTGGACTTCTACACTGATGATGAAGACTCCGACTTCATCGACGATGAGTAGATGCACTAGGGCACTGTCGTAGCATGAGATGTATCATCTCATTGTATCGTAGTTTGCAGAATGGTTCTTCAAACCATCTGTTTTCCCCTTTTGCTTGTCGTGGTGTGTGTTGTATCGTGTGCTTGTTTGCATGAATGAGAAGGAAGTTAGTTGACCAGAGTATAACTCAAAGTTGTAGCTTTGAAAACCCAAAACCCTGAACCTTAGAATTTCCCTCTTACCCCTATATCTATCTCAATCTTCAGATGACTCGTGGAAACCAAGGAGGGAGCAGCTCATCGCAGGACCCAATGCTGCAGATCTTGCAGAATCTCATCGTGGACCGTGAAGCAAGCAGGGCCGAGCGTCAAGCCAACTTAGCGACATTGCAGCAGATCGCCCAAATGGCTCTCAACAACCAAGGACATGGAAATCAGGATCACCATGGATCAAAACTCAAAAACTTTCAGAACACCAATCCCCCAATCTTCAACCAATCTGAAAACCCATTAGATGCTGATGACTGGTTATAGACCATGGAAAACAACCTCGAAGTTGCAGGAGTTGAGGAGAATGAGAAAGTTCTCTTCGCCACCCACTATCTGGCGGGAGATGCAAGAGCTTGGTGGGATAGCATCCGCAATATGAACCATGGCTAGGTGATGACCTGGGAAGCATTCAAGGTCAAGTTCAGCCGCACCCACGTGCCGCAAGGTCTTGTCAACAGGATGAGAGATGAATTCCGTGAATTGAAGCAAGGAAGAATGACTGTAGTAGAGTACCGTGACAAATTTTTGTCACTTGCCAGATATGCACCGGATAAGATCAACACGGAGGCCAAGAAGAATGAGAGATTCTTAAACGGACTACATGATGAGATGCAGACTGTCCTCGTCAACATCCGTTTCCAGGATCTTGAAGAGCTAGTCGACTCGGCCATTCAGATGGAAAGGAAGATTAACCAGGCAAACGTCAACCGCAAGCGTCGTATGATGCAGCAGTCTGGATCCAGTAGTCACCAGAAGTACCGTCCCAACCCCTCACCAGGATATGCACCAAGGAACAACCGACCCCCAAATTCTCAAGCTACCCCAATCAGAAGGGGAAATGTGAAGTCCGGAGGAAACAATCACAACTCCGCACCAACAACTTCAACCGTGCCTCCCAAGAGCAACAACAACACCGCCCAGTAATGGCAGCAATGTTGTACATTGCGATCAAGGACAAGTCCTGATCACTTGTTTGAGTGCGGAGTGAAGGGTCACTATTCCAATGAGTGTCCCAAGAAGACTGCCAATGCCCCCGTGGAATGCCCCAGCTCAGCAGCGTCGTGTTCAACAAGCAGGAGATTTGCCCCAGGAACCCGCGACAATCAAGAACGGTCGTCTCTTCCACATGAACGCAGAAGAAGCCCAGGAAGCACCAGATGTAGTGCTGGGTATGTTTTCTGTCAACTCAGTTTTAGCAAGAGTATTGTTTGATTCTGGAGCATCGCATTCATTTGTCACCGAAGAATTTGTATGCACTAGTAAGATTCGCCCAACCAACCTGAAGCATGTCATGATAGTTCAAATCCCCGGTTCAACTACAAAAGCTAGAAAAATTTGCAAAGCTGTACCTATCAGAATACATGGGATAGATTTTTATGCCAACCTAATTGTACTTGGAACCAAAGGTTTGGAAGTAGTACTAGGTATGGACTGGATGTCAAGGCATAAAGGACCGATAGACTGTGCTAAGAAAGCCATCACCATGACCAGTAGTTCTGGAGTAACCGTAGAACATATCTCTGAAACCTTACCCCGTCAATTCAAATGCAACAAAAGTGTAACCCTGCCTACCATAGACCAAGTCAGAGTAGTCTGTGAATACCCCGATGTATTCCCAGATGAATTGCCAGGTATGCCCCCGGATAGGGATATAGAGTTCATTATCGAACTAATCCCCGGAACCGGACCTATAGCCCAGAGACCCTATACCATGAACCCCTCAGAGTTAGTAGAACTGAAGAAGCAGTTGGATGCCATGTTAGCAACAGGCTTGATTCAGCCAAGTGCATCGCCATGGAGATCACTAGTGTTATTCGTCGACAAGAAGGATGGAGGCAATCGTTTGTGTACAGACTACAGAAAGTTGAATGATGTCACCATCAAGAACAAGTACCCCTTTCCAAAGATAGAGGATCTATTTGATTAGTTGACTGGAGCTCAGGTATTCTCAAAGATTGATCTTAAGACTGGTTATCACCAACTTAAGATTCGTGCAACGGATATTCCGAAGACCGCCTTTACTACTCGTTATGGTTTATACGAGTATACGATTATGTCTTTTGGATTAACCAATGCCCCTGCTTATTTCATGAATCTCATGAATAAGATCTTTATGAATTTCCTAGATAAGTTTGTAGTTGTGTTTATCGGCGACATCCTTATCTACTCCAAGTCAGAAGAAGAGCATGAGCAACATCTGCGAATCATCCTAGAAACCCTGAGAGAGCATCAGTTATATGCCAAGTTTAGCAAGTGTGAGTTTTGGCTGAAAGAAGTAGGATTCCTAGGACATATTGTGTCTGCCGGAGGAGTCTCTGTTGATCCCAGCAAGATCAAAGATGTCGAAGAATGGGAAGCCCCAACCAATCAAACCCAAGTTCGTTCATTTCTCGGATTAGCGGGATATTACCGCAAATTCATAGAAGGATTCTCGAGCATAGCCCGACCAATGACCCAATTATTGAAGAAGGACAAGAAGTTTGAATGGATGCATAAGTGTGAAGCCGCCTGTGAGTGAAGAAGAGATTGATATCAGCCCCAATTTTGATCATGCGACATCAAGAAGCCGTTTGATGTATTGTGATGCATCCAAGATTGGTCTAGGATGTGTATTGATGCAAGAAGGCAAAGTCATCGCAGATCCGTCTCGACAACCCAAGCAAGATGAGCAGAACTATCCGACCCATGATCTTGAGCTAGCAGCGGTGGTTCTAGCATTGAAGACATGGCGTCATTATTTGATGGGTAATCGTTGTGAGATTTACTCGGACCATAAGAGCTTGAAGTATATCTTCACCCAGAAGGAGTTGAATATGAGGTAAAGAAGATGGATAGAGTTAATCAAGGATTATGACCTTGACATTCACTATCACCCTGGCAAAGCCAATGTGGTAGCGGATGCTCTTAGCAGATTGCCGTGTAGGCTTAACACCATGATCAAAGAGAAGCAACCAATTTTGTATGAGGAGTTGGAGCAGTTCAGGACTGAGTTAGTTAGCAAAGGATTCCTAGCTAGCATTGAACTTCAACCCACTTTAATTAGCCAAATCAAGGAAGCCCAGAAGGGGAATGAAAGTATCATCGGAATCAAACATCGTATTGGTACAGGCAAAGTACCTGGATTCACCGAAGACGACGAAGGTGTACTGTGTTACAAGGGACGTATCTGTGTACCAGCAGATTCGGAGCTGAAGGAAATTATCATGAAGGAAGCTCATGATACTCTTTATTCTATCCACCCGGAGGAACAAAGATGTATCAGGATTTGAAAGAGCAATTTTGGTGGCACAAGATGAAAAGAGAGATCGGAAGCTACATCGCCAAATGTGACATTTGTCAAAGAGTCAAAGCAGAGCATCAGAGACCTGCAGGATTGTTGCAACCATTGCAGATTCCGGAATGGAAATGGGATTCCGTCAGAATGGACTTTATCACCGGTTTACCTACTTCTAGTAGGGGAAATGACTCAATCTGGGTCATAGTTGATAGACTATCCAAGGTAGCCCACTTCATACCAGTCAAGACAACCTACCAGAGTGCAAAACTAGCAGAGCTGTACATTGCTAGGATTGTTAGTCTGCATGGAACCCCCAAGACCATCGTATCAGATCGAGGGACTCAGTTTACTTCAAGATTTTGGCAGAAAGTTCAGGAAGGTTTAGGAACCAAGTTGAATTTCAGTACCGCTTATCACCCGCAAACAGATGGACAGACTGAGAGAGTCAACCAGATCTTGGAGGATATGCTTAGAGCTTGTGTGTTGGAATACGGATCAAAATGGGAAGACTGCCTGCCTTTCGCAGAATTCTCATATAACAACAGTTATCAAGCTAGTTTGTAGATGGCATCCTTTGAATTCCTATATGGAAGAAAGTGTCGTACCCCTTTGAATTGGTCGCAAGTAGGAGAGAGTCAGATCTTTGGACCCGACATTCTTCGAGAAGCAGAAGAGAAAGTTCACAAAGTTCGTGAGCACCTCAAGACCGCCCAATCGAACATGTAAGAGCTATGCTGACAAGAGAAGGAGAGACCTGACTTTCAATGTCGGAGATTTCGTATATCTCAAGGTTTCACCATTGAAGGGAACCCAACGCTTTAGTCTGAAGGGAAAGTTAGCTCCCAGATATATCGGACCTTTCAAGATTCTGAACCGTCGAGGAGAAGTATCGTATCAACTGGAACTGCCTGAAGAGATGTCAGCCATCCATAATGTGTTCCATATCTCGTTACTTCGCAAATGCTTGGAGGTGCCTGAGAAGACTGAAGTTTTCAAGAATATCGATCACAGAGCAGTGGAAATCAACAATGACCTGACCTATCGGGAAGTGCCCATTCGTATCTTAGAAGAAGCCTACAGAACCACCAGGACCAGGAGTATCATGTTTCTCAAGATTCAGTGGAGCAACCATACCGAGGAGGAAGCTACTTGGGAATGCGAGGATTACATTAGGACAGAGTTCCCAGATCTCTTTAGTTCCTAGTTTTCTTGTAAATCTCGGGACGAGATTTTATTTAAGGGGGGAAGGTTTGTAACATCCCAAAGCTTCAATCCAAGCTTATCATGATCAAATCATCCAAAAATGGGGTTAACAAAAACTTTTCCAAATTTAAAATGAAAGCATTCATATATGTGTGCATTTAAAATAGGAGTTGTTTTGAATGGCCATGATTGTGTGATCCTTTGCTTCTAAAATGTTTCTTAGGTGATTTAAACATCATCTACATCATTCCCAAACTTTTCCTAAAAGAAATCATATCAAAAAGAATTAAAATAAAGGAATGGTCATTTTGACAAAATTAACTCTCATGGCTACTTTGGCTATTCCTAGTACTCAATTCTTAACAGAAACAATTATGGATCTTTACACCCCTTGCTAGTACACATAATGAGGTACCAAGGCCCACCTTTTGATCTTCTAAAAACATTCTGGAAACTATTTTAAATGACAGTTCAAAATTGAATCTAATGCATATGCATAGATCACCCCTATTTCAAAAACCATGTATTTGAGCTCCATTTTCAAAACCCTTGCAACCAGAGACTACCTAGCAATAGTGGAGATCACCCAAAAATTTTGAACTCAAAATTCAAAACTTTTTCTCTTATGCCATTTCATCAAACACTTGGCAGGCAGAATCCTAACTCTAATCCTAGCTCACTGTTTTGAACAGGGTTTTGCCCCCATTTGATCTCCATTTAATCCCTCTGTCCCCCTTTGATCAAACCAGGCCAATTGCAGCCCATCCCCTACACCCTAGTGGCAATGCCAGCCATGCCGAGCACCATTCTGGCCGGCCAACCTTGCAACCGTCGCAGCAGACCACTCCCCTTCCCTCGCCATGTCAAGGAGGTAGCCAACACCGCACCGCCCCTCTCTGTCCCTTGCCCGAGCCAAGAGCAGTTGTGGACCACCGAGGAGAAGCCGCGCCCAGTGCCACCAGACCATGCCGACGCCACCAGAGAGCGACTGTCCCGTGCACAAGCCACCACTCGACACCAGCCCGCCCGCCCGCCTCGACTGAGAACACCCCAGACACCCTGTCACGCCTAAAGCCCACAACCACTCGCCGTGGACACCGCCGCCTCTGCCTCTTAGAGCTCCACCTCACCCCGACCGCATACCACCGCCCCTACAGCCGCATTTAAGCGCTAGAGCATCGCCAGGGGACTGCCCATCGATCGCCATCCCCAGCCATGCGGCTAGCTCGCCGTAGCCATGTCACCACCGTCGACCGCCCATCCCGCTCGGTCTCACCGTCGAGCCTATAAAAGGAGCCCTCCCCAGCACCAAAGACTCACACCATTCCACTCCCCTCACCTCTCTGAACCTCAACCACCCCTCGCCGGAGCAAGTGGAGCAGCAGCTCGCCGGAATTGGATCCGGAGCCGTCGCCTCTGGAGGAGAAGGGTGCCGTTGATTTCGGCCACCCCAAGCTCCGCCACGACCACGCCTCGCCTCGCCGTCGTCTTCCACTTTGTTCGCCCGCATCGCCGACCCCGCTGGAGCCCTGGTACGCCCCCAGTAGACCCCCACCGAGCCGCTAGGGTTCAAGCTCGCTGGCGACCCGTCCGTCGTCGACGACGACCCTCAGCCGTAGATCTAGCCTCTAATCGCACGGCCCACAGCGCATACCGTTTCGCGTTTTAAGTGCCACTAACCAGTGGGACCCCCTGTCAGCTGAGCCATGTGCCGTGCAGCGCCACTGGGCCAGCCCATTTCGTTTCCCGCGCAAGCCCGTAAATTCAAATTAGGATTTTTCCTTTTAGCTAGAATATAGTTTCTGTCCAGTGTTTCAAAATTCAATTCTGTGAGTTTGACAAATACAAATTGCATGAAACTAATTTTATCTAGAAGGTATTGACATGCTCTATCCAAGCCCGTTGAATTTAATTCATTTAGAGTTATAGATTTCTCCTAATAAAAATAAGAAGACAGAAGCTTTTGCAACTTGAAACATTTTTATAAAATCAACCAAGTTAGCTTTTGAGTTGATTCCAACTCTCAAAAATCACATTTCATCATATCTATCCAAATATGTAATAATATTAAGGTTTACAGGCAGTGACTTTGAACTAGTACCAAAATAATGCTATATAGGCATTTCTAGTCACTTTAAATCATTAAATAATAAACTTAAACCAAAGTAATATTGATCCAACCTTTAAATCTCATTCCCACATGTTAGAATATGTGGTGAGGACATGTGTCCACATGATCCCATGTTTTGGTGGTGAATGTTAAATTGTAGTTAAATTTTCAATGAGTAGAAATTACTTTTCCAAAATAAAAAGGTTGAAACTATTGAATTAAACTTGTGATGCCTGTGATGATAATAGATCATCAACTGTGTGGTTTAGAATACTACTTAGCCTAAATTAAGTATTGCTTGGTGATTGTGCACTCCCTATGTATTTATAGACGATAGTACCAACCAAGCCTTCGAGGAGGAGGAGTTCTACCAAGAGGAAGAAGAAGAAGAAAACTGCAACCACTGCACCAACCAAGGCAAGCTATTAGTGGCAAGCTAACACTTGCAAACATGCTTTAGTAAGCTAGTGTAGCAAGCTAGAATAAAACTAGATCGTTTAGTAAAGATGCCTTAAGCATACTTTGATCACACCCCCATAGTTTACACAAAGACCTTTAACTAATCTTGAAGGTAGCATAAAGAGTATAAAACTTGACCTAATTATAAACCCTTAGATGTCATGCTATGACATGAGATTGATCCCACCTTTCCACCTTAGTGAACACTCTTAACCTAGTGTTTTAGAATAGATCAAACTTGAGTCACTTTAGATGGAAACACTTGGTGAAAATGAGTTATGAAAACCTTGGAATGATGAGTCATTCTATTGAGATGTTTTAACATGTGTTGAGAAACACAATTGGTTTATGATGATGAAAATGATGAGGCATGAGCCTTAACCCTTTTTATAAAACTGATGGTTGGATTCGGATGCGATACCATTCCAAATTTACCGTATAACCACATTACCTGAATTGGGTAAGGCTTAGCTGGAAATTTATATGCATTAGTATTAGTTCCCTCACGGGAGAGGTTTGAGCTGAGGCTACCTCTCAATGATGTCCACCTATGCAGTGCCCAAGATGACTGATGGTCATGGTTGGGAGGCCATGCTCATAGGAGAGGTTCTTATACTAGGGTGTGTAAAGGGAAGGTTATGTTTGATTATCTGCATACCAAGTATGATGATTTAGGGTTACCCCTGACAGATGTATCGAATCTTGTGGTGAAAGTGTACCACCTCTGCAGAGTGTCAAACTATTCGAATAGCGTCGTCATGATTATGGACAGTTGGAATGGCCATACTGTTTCGTTGTCAGATGTTTTCTAAATAACTTGAAATGAATGATGAACCCTGACTTGACCACAACAGGGTTGTGTAGATGAAAATAGTTCCCCAACTTAGGTGATTCTAGACTTTTATTTTATCTTTTCTTGTTTTAGAACTCAGCTTAGGTTTCAAACTTAACTTGATAGTTATTCTTTCAATTTAGCACTTTAACTTAGAAGTATAACCCTTGCTAGTAGTAGTTTACGAGTACTTAAAGAGTACTCATGGCTTTTGTCCCTGGCTATTATCATGGCCAGACTATGAAGGAGATTATCAAGATGATGGTCATTAGGACGGCTATGATAACTAGGACTATCTGCCTTTGTCAGCATTGCTTGTGCCCCTGAAGATGGACCCCACCGCTACGCTATCGTTTATTTCCGCTGCTTGTTGTATTAAAGACTGGATCATGAGATCCTTATTCGTGTAAAACCTTATGTACGGTTTGTAATGGATGATGTACTATGATATCCAATCCGTTATGTCTTGCAAAAATGGTAATCCTGGGATTGCGAGGTATGGCATAACGGGCATCTGGGATTAAAAATCCGGGTGTTGACAGTTGGTGGCCGGCGGGATGGTGTTGTAGGAGGCCTCCAGGAGCTTTGCCAGGTGAAGAAACTGAGTTCTTTGTTGCCAGGTGAAGAAACTGAATTCCTTCCTTCTTTTTTTCGAAATGGGGTTGACCCCGGCCTCTGCATCCTCAGATGTATGCATTCCTTTATTTATAAAAGTCTGAAGTAACAAGAGTAATACGGTACAAAAGTATCTCAATGATCAGATAGGGTTCATACAAACACCAACCATCTGAAAACCAGAAAGCCTCACAAGATCATGCATACTACAGCTAGACATGTGCCAATCTACTACTATGTCGCCAGGAAGCCTGGCTGAAGATATCCGATGCAACAACCACCAGGCGATTGTACCCAGTAATCAAAAATTGCTGCTCATTCTCTGGGAGTAAGAAATCCCAAAGCTGAATTCAGTGGGACGCCGTATGAATAACCTGCAAAAAAGATGGAACTTTGGCCTTGTTAAAAATAAAATTATTTCGACACTTTCATATGGATCAACATAAAGCTGAAACACCTATACGGATTCGACCTTTATTTGTCCTATCCACTCCATTTAGCCAATTTCCAAATATTTTAGTAATATTGGTTGGAGGAGGGAGGTCATATGTGAAGAAAACAATACGCCAAATAATTCTAGCAAAGGGGCATGAAAGAAATAGATGCTCAATTGATTCGACCTTGTCACAAAAACAACATTTTTACATCCATCCCACTTCCTCTTGGCAAGGTTATATTTGGTTAACAAAACTTTATTGTTAAGAAACCACATAAATTTTTTAATCTTCTGAGATATTTTTAATTTCTATAAGTACCTAGAAGAAAATTTCGGATGTCCATTCATAAGGTCTTCATACATAGACTTAACAGAAAAAACCCCGTTTTCCCATAGCTTCCATGTAAAGGAGTCCTTATTTTTTGACAAAGTTATAGACATCAATCTCCGAACTAGCCTCAACCATGCTTCCCATTTTTCATTATTAAGATTCCTACGAAAACTAATTCTAAGTGGGTTCTGCGATAAGATCTCATACACTGTCACATTTTTTCTATTCACAATGTTGTAAAAAGATGGATATTGTTTAGCAAGCGACCTCTCCCCTAGCCAAACATCCTTCCAAAACCGAATGTCTTTACCATTTTCAAGTTTGAAACGACCCCGGGCAAAGAACTCATCTTTTGCCTGTATGAGTCCTTTCCAAAAAGGAGAATCAGTTGATTTTGCTTCTTCTTGTGCCAAAGTTTTAGTCTTTAAATATTTGTTATTCAACATTTCTTGTCACACTCCCTCTTCCGTTAAAAGTTTATAAAGCCATTTACTCAGAAGACATTTGTTCTTGAGTTCCAAAACTTCAGTTCCCAATCCACCTTGTTCCTTAGGATGACACAATATATTTCATTTCGATAATCTATATTTCTTCTTATGTTCATCGTTTTGCTAGAAAAACGCGACCGAAAGTAATCTAATCTTTTTCTTACACCCCTTGGCATTTCTAGAAAAGAAAGCATAAACATCGGCATGCTTGACAAAACCGAATTTATAAGGACCAGCATATCCCCATAAGACAAAAGCTTCCCTTTCCAACACCCTAGATTACTCTCAAAACGGTTCTCCACTGGATTCCATTCGAAATTACGGAGTTTTCTATAATGTATAGGTACCCCAAGGTACCTAAATGGTAAGGAACCCGACTCACAACCGAATATCTCCTTATAGTCATTTTCTTTTTCGGAAGCCTTTCCAAAACTAAAAATCTCACTTTTGTAGAAATTAATTTTTAGTCCAGATAACTGCTCAAAAATACATAAGATTAGTTTCATATTTAAACATCATGTTCCATGAACAAAATCGTATCATCGGCGTATTGAAGAATAGAACCCCCCCCCCCCCCCCTTGACAAGATGAGGTATTAATCCACCAACCTGTCCATTCTCTTTTGCTCTAGTGATTAATATAGCTAACATATCTGCAACAATATTAAATAGCATAGGAGACAACGGGTCCCCTTGCCTTAAACCCTTTCTTGTTTGAAAATAGTGTTCAATATCATCATTGACACGAACACCGACACTCCCTCCTTGTACAAAATTTTCTATACACTTACACCATAAAGGATGAAATCCTTTCATACGAAAAACTTGTTGCAGAGACGGCCATTTCACTTCCTTCATGGTGATGGTCAGTGTTAACTTGTTTGCATCTCTAAGAAAACCTACGATGTCAACAAAATGGAGAAGCATAGGGTGTCATCAGAACTCGTCATTGATTTTTCTATGGCGCACAATCATCCCATGTTTCTACTTTTACCTCTTAGAAGTCAAGCAAGTGTGTGTCCGGCGTATCTATCCTACTGAATATAATTAACAGCCAACTCACAGCCAAAGAAACGGAGCCTGCACACTGCACCTTGAAGCAGTCAGGGCTGCTGGCTGCCTAGCCTTTAAATAATTTGACATATCCAATGATGCTTGCTTCAGAAATCACTATCAATGTTGTCTTAATTATGTTGATTGATCATAGGACTACGTTTTTTCCACGACTGAATCTTGTAACTTCTGTCTTCCAATTCGACGAACAATCCCTGTCAGACTGCCTGATCGCGTGTGGTGTCACGAGAGCCTTGTTTAAGACCAGCCAGGATGAGGTCAGAACCAAATATCAGGATTCCAGGCCCAGTCTGTCTAGTTACGTTAATTTTCGTTCCATGGTCCGAATCCACCGGTGACCATGGTCCGAGTACGTTACTTGTTCTTCAATCTCATCGCGTTGGAATTTCAGTTTTCATGGACGTCGGGTCGCCAACAGTGCACGCGCGCGCGCGTTGCAACACTCGGTTTCTTACCTCGCGCGTACGTACAGTACGTGGAAACGATCAGAATTTTCAATACGCGTTAGGTAGTTTGGCTGGCGTCTAGATTCTTGGCAGACTCGCGTCGTTTTCTATCACCCTGGATTTATAGGAATACCTTCTCAAAACAAGATTTACGCCCAATTATATTAATATAGCAACCGTCCTATACAATAGCGAACAATAATGAGGCAAACAGCACAAGCCAAACCTAAAATAAAAATAAGAACAAAGAAAAAAAAGCTGACATAGGCGGTTTAACGAAAACAGAGATAACTCGTAACCGTTGCACCCTCCGAAGAAGTACCAACTCGCAGCGATTGCACCCTACAAAGAAGTACCACCACACGTCTAGTATTCCAAAGCGGGCGCAACACCTCCAAAAAAGGGAGTGACGACGACAACACTGCTGCTCGGACTGGTCCTGAGGTTTCCCCCGGTACGCAACAAGAGGTGGAGAAGAGATACATCCGACGCCCTTCAAGAAGGACGGCGACACCCGCAGCGTCGGCTGGCGTCGGTGTCAATCGACACCAATGTCGCCGAGAACATGATACTCCACCAAGCCTAGCTCCCACAAACCAACGCCACGGTCTTGAAGTCGTCACCACCGTCTCACCGTGACCCACAGTGTGAGGCTGGTAAGACTAAAGAAGAAGAAACTTCGGCAAGGATTGGCATGATATCAACACGAGGGAGGGAACTACTATCACTGTCAGAGGGCGGTAGCCGTCCGGATGCAGCAGCACGACAAACCAGGCCCTCTCTAGCCTAGCCGAGCCCGACTAGGCTCGTGAAGCCCTGCCGCCGCACTGAAGCAAGGGTGCCACCGTGCACACCAATTCAACACTAGGCCCTACTCCTTCGTTCACCAGAGGATCCGCCACCACTGCAGATCCCTACCGCCAAGTAGCAGCTCCATCGTCACCGAGCTCACTCGGGCCTACCGGACCACCGCCGGTCTAAGGAACGCTCTCGCACCCGCCGCATAGCAAGCACAACCACCATGAGCTCAACGACATGGCCACCGCCCCGGCATCCATTCTCTGACCATCAACAGAGAAACACCATTGTAGCTAGCCCCATGGTATATACGAGGGATGAACGTGACCGGCCTGATACGGACAGGTGAGACGGGCAAGGCAACCTCCGTGCCGTCTGCAAGCCAAACCCAGCACGCGGTGGCAACCGAAGGTAGGTCCGTCTGGCCTACCCCTGGCCTCTCGCCTTTCAGTAGTCGGAGGAGAAGTCCAAGGCCATCTCCCAGATTCCCATCTCAGCCCCGAGGTGCCATCACAACAAGTGATGGCTGAAGCCCGCCAAGCCTAGATCGGACCAAGATCTGGCCCGCAGAGCTTCTGCCATGCCGCGCCACGGTGGCCGCTGCCGGCCCGAGCCCGCATCTGACCTCCGCTGCCACCGTCGGCGCATAGCCGAGCCACATCGTCAATTGACTGGATCGAGCCCGCGCTGCCCGAGGCCTGCAACCGCTATCGCCCGAGAGCCGCTGACGTCAAGCCCGTACCACAAGCAAGTGCAGAGTGTGCACTTGTGCGCTTGCACAGGGCCTCCGATTGATTAGGACCCCATTTCTCTTAAATGTTAATTTAGTATCAGTATTAATCAAGAGTATATGAATAATTACACTGTTAAGCCCTCTCCTAGGAAATCCAACCAGGCACCAATTTCCAAGGGTCCCTCTTTCTGTCTCCTCCATGTGAGCGGTGAGCCTTTCCAGACTGCATGTATACACGATTCAAACAGTAATATACTTCAGAGATTAAAGTAGTCATGTTCTTACCAAAATTTAATTCTAGATTTTATAACTAGAAAGGCTAGAAAAACAACAGCAATTTCAACTCATTTTTAGAACTAGCAACTTTCAAGTTTTAACTTGAGTAGCATTAGTAAAAGGGGCGAGTATTTTTCATCAATATGAACTTCCTCTATTTAACAAGACGTGAGTTCTTGAATCCTAACATTTTCTCCGTAGTGCACCCATTATGTTTGTAGAAACACATAAACATGAATATTACTTGACCAATAATAAATTTTATATATTAATAGTAAAAGTTAGTACTAAATTTTCTTATCCTAAGATCTCATATTTCTTCAAACAGAGATTGTGGCCTCTCTTTTGATAAAAAATCATTGAAATTGTTCATTTTGGTAGATGTTATAATAAATGCCTTTCGATCAAATTTTCTCCTAGATACATCCGCGGTTTCCTCTGGAAGGTGAGAAAGGACGTACACGGCGGGCACTGCCTGGTGGCTTGGGACAGGGTGTGCATGCCCAAAGAGCTGGGGGGACTTGGCATCCCCAACCTACGCCTCATGAACATTGCGCTGAGGGCCAGATGGTTGTGGTTGAAGCGCGTGGAGGTGGATAGGCCATGGCATGGCCTCGACATCCGGGTCCCGGAGCTCTCGAGGCGTCTCTTCGATGCAGCGACTACCTCGGTAATTGGGGATGGCGCGGCTACTTTCTTCTGGATGGACAAGTGGCTTCCGTGCGGGCGGCTATGTGACGTGGCACCGAACCTCTTCGATGCGGTCCCACCGAGCGCAGTCTCCATGCGCCGTGTGCGCGAAGGCCTTGCAGGGGGTTGGCTGCATGATGTCACCCCGAACCTTAGCGCGGCAGCCATCAGGGAGCTACTCGAAGTGGCAGACCATATTGAAGCAATCACCCTGACAGAGGGGACGCAGGATGTCCTCAAGTGGAACTGGGACCCAAGCAACTGCTACACAACACGATCATGCTACCAGGCACTCTTTGCCGGGCGAACTTCTATGGCAGGGGCACTTCAGATCTGGCGGTCCCGAGCCCCTGCTAGCTGCAAGGTGACCCTTTGGTTAGCCGTGAGGAACAGGTGCTGCTGGACGCCGATCGGCTCAGCGGCGTGGCCTCCAACATCCGGCCTGCCCATTCAGACCAGTGTGGAGAGATCATCGATCATCTTTTCATGGGTTGTGTCCTGGCCCGCGAGGTTTGGGCAGCCTGCCTGGGCTGGTGGGACAAGAGACACTGGATGCCGAAACATGATTCCAAGTTTGTTGATTGGCTCCAAGATAGGCGAGGCGGCAAGGGCCGCGAGCACGACCTCTGGACAGGGATTGCTTTGGTTTGCTGGACGCTTTGGCGCCACCGGAATGACGTGGTCTTCGAAGGGGCCGCTCCTTCTCCCAGAGAGGTCATCCATAGAATCACCACGGAGGCAGACCTCTGGAGGACTGCACGGCTTTTCCGCGATTGTCTAGGAGAGGTAGATAGGTGGAGGTGCCGCGAGTAGTTGGGTAGGATGTGTGTGTGCCGTCTTCGTGACGGCGTGGATTTGCACCCGTGGCGTTTGTACCACGGGACATTGTAAAACTTGGCCTCTTGGCCCTTCTTCTATAAAAACGATATGTCTTCCAGGACGTATCCTTGAAAAAACAATTGTACATAAAAATAAAAATATATTGTACTTTTTTCGAAATAGAAAGCAAACTTGCCAAAGTTCAACGACTTCTGCTATGGCATGAATATTTCGAAAACCAGAATTCAGCTGATTTTTTTGCAGATCAAAACAAAACCATATTTACTGGAGTATTAAATTTTCTACTATATCCATAGGGCCAAATATTTTATTTTGCACAGGGCCTCTAAATTCTCAGGTACGGCCCTGGCTGACGTCGACGTCCGAGACACTCCTGCTCCCAGCGAGGCCACCACGCCGTGCCCCTCGCCAAGCACGCCGCCCTGCACAGCCACCAGGGCCGGCGCCACCGTTTCCGCGCGAGGGAGAAGCAGGGCCCCCGGCGCTGCCAGCGCCTGGGATTCGTCCGGCAACACTGTCCAGTGGCGGCGAGGAGGAGGTGGAGGGCTAGGGTTCCTCCCCGTTGCCCACGGGAGTGACGCAGGAGGAGCTTCTTTTCTTTTCCAAATCAGGCATACGGCATTTTACAGGAGTACAGGCTAGAAGGAAGCCGCAGATAATAAATCCAAAGCGAATAATAAAACAATAATCACTGACTCTGTATTGATTAATTCACTAATCCAAGTCGCGATACCCATGTTCTTATTAGCGAAGACTGGTTCTACTATACTGTCGAGTGGCCAACTTGGTTAGAGCCGTTTCCAAGGGAAGATGTTAGAGACTGTAGGAGCACGGCAGCACATAACTACTCTTCCAGTAAAGAAAGGGTGGAGGCAGCTCCACCTTCTTTTCGTGCGGGATGGTTGGGGGCAATGGCCAATGTGGAGACTTGAACCGGTCCAAATAGACGAGAAAGTCACGGGATTTATCGCGTTAGCGACTGCTCCAAAGTTTTTGACTTGTTCGAGCGGTCAGCCAGGGAAGCAAATGCGCATAAATAGGGAGGCACGCGCCGGCCGGCTGTGGTATCTCAATTCCAAACGACAACTGTTCAGAGCACCGCCGAGATCAGAGATTCCCGGGCGAAGAAACAGAGGATAGAGCAGCCGGCCGAGAGAGAAGAGACAGACTAGGTTCCGAGAGGAGATCGAGAGACAGACGATGGGGCGTGGTCTTCTGGAGGTGCATCTCGTCGACGCCAAGGGCCTCGCCGGCACCGATTTCCTAGGTGAGTCCGTCCAACTACCACCATCTTGTGTTCTTGTTTTGGCTTCGGATTTGCTCCCTTCTCGTGGCCGGAGATTAAATCGATTCCGAATTTTGCCTGTACTTGCAGGGAAGATAGACCCGTATGTGATCGTGCAGTACCGGAGCCAGGAGCGCAAGAGCAGCACCGTCCGAGGTAATCAGTGCTTTCTCGCAACCCTCTGATCTCATTCCTCGCCGGACAAAATTTCTTTTCCTGATTACTAGCCACCCGTTGACTTTGCCAATTGTCACTAGTACTTGTGATCTTTCTCCTAAACCAACTATGTGTTGTGATGCAGACGAGGGGAGGAACCCGAGCTGGAACGAGGTGCTCAAGTTCCAGATCAGCTCCACCGCCGCCAACGTGCAGCACAAGCTCCTCCTCCGGATCATGGACCACGACAACTTCTCCAGCGACGACTTCCTCGGCCAAGCAACGTGAGCACTTCTGCTCCTCCTGTAGCTGTCCATCCAGCCAGGAAAAGCAAGAGGATGAAAGGGAAAAAAAATCTGAATCTAACTAATATCTGTGGTCTCGATGCAGGATCAACATAACTGATCTGATCAGCATAGGCATGGAGAAAGGCAAGTCAGAGCTGAACCCGGCCAAGTACAGCGTGGTCACGGCCGACAACTCGTACCACGGCGCCATCAAAGTCGGGGTCACCTTTACCGCCGCAAAGGTATAAAGAAAAAATTCGCCTATTGTTTTGTAAGTACTTTTGTTTAATTCGTTTGAGATTACTCGTGGGACTGTGAGTTCTGATTCGATATTGAATCCTAATGCCAGGTTGAAGAGGACGGAGGACAAGTTGGAGGCTGGATGCACAGCTACCGTGATTAGAACATGTCATGGGAAGGATTTCCTGGTCACGTCGACATTCGCCCGTAGTGCAGAATTTTAGTGTTGATTGTTTTTTAATCTGTTTTAGTGTTGATGAAATATTGCCCGGACGCTAAGATTGCGGTACCAACGTTGTCTTCTGATTCATATAATTCTCAAGTGTATGTATGTCGCAGTTGTACAGTTCAGGTGTATAGTAGGAACTCATAACAGGTTAGATTCGTCGAATCCGTTAAATTGTGATTCTGATTCTTTTTGGAACAATAGAACTTTGTCTATTGCTGGAAGCTTGTGGATGCTAAGGGGGCCCTGTAATCTAATCCCTCGGTGCAAAATTTATTTTATTTTATTTACATTATCGTGTTGGTAATATGATTTTCCGTGAGATGAAATCTTGCTAAAAACAGGTAAACTCGAAACCGCGACACACTCATGTTATGAAGGAGTCAAACCGCGTATAAAATAATCACAAGGGATTGTTTGATCCCGTCTGAGTTGATTCTAAACTTGGTGAGATGTTTAAGGCCTAGTAATCTTTATAGTTTTTAGCATTTTTTATTTTTCCGCAATCATCTTAATTTCAATCCCAAGCTTTGCATAATGACTTTCAACTTTAGCTCTCTATGAGTGGGGAATGAGTTATATCGATTGGACTTAGAGTTATCATTATATATGAAGTGTTTTCAATTTGTGATAATTTATTAGATGTATGAATTAGGATGCAATCTACTGTATGTGTACCCTATGATGATTATAGGATCTACCATATCACTAGTTCTAATAGGAAAAGTGCAAAAATATTGATATCATGTTGTACAACAATTGTTTGACTATTAAAATAAATTTGTGCACTAATAAGAAAAATAAAAGAAAGAAACAAGAGAAAACAATGATGCTACCAAATATCTAGAATGAGCACAAGTTGAGGTAGATACTCAAACTACAAACATAAATTTCTTCATACTCGGTTTGGAAATTGATGTTACGTTTTGATCTCTTTTAGTCTTCTCATGGGAAATAAATCTGTCTGGTTCATTTCCACAACTCGCAAAAATGAGTGGAAGTATTGTACGAAGAATAGTTCGACATATTATGGATCATGAGAGGAAACGGAAGTGACCATTCAAAGTTTTGATTTCCAAGGGGATATGTGAAGCTCTAAATATGTCCGAGATCTCCTCCCAAACTATTCGGTTGAACTTAATATTTTATATCATGATGTTAATTACTCTTTACTCTTTATATCATGACGATTTCCTGGGCCAAGCAACGTGAGAACTCTGCTCCTGTGTAGCTATCCATCCAGCCAGAAAAGCAAGAAGGTGAAAGAAAAAAAATCTGAATCTTATTAATATCTGTGGTCAATGTAGGATCAACATAACTGATCTGATCAGCATAGGCATGGTGAAACGCAAGTCAGAGCTGAACCCGGCCAAGTACAGCGTGGTCACCACCGACAACTCCTACCACGGCGCCATCAAAGTCGGGGTCACCTTCACCGCCACAACGGTATAAATAAGAAAACACGCGCATGGTTTTTGTACAATTCGTTTGATATCACTGGTGGGAGAGTGAGTTCTGATTCGATGTTAAATCCCAATGTTAGGTTGAAGAGGATGGAGATAAGTTGGAGGCTGGATGCAGAGCTACCGTGATTAGAACATGTCATGGGAAGAATTTCCTGGTCACGTCGACATTCGCCCGTAGTGCAGCATTTTAGCGTTGATTGTTGTTTATCTGTTTTAGTGTTGAAATGTTGCCAGGATGTAAGATTGCTGTACCAACATTTTCTTATGATTCATATGATCCTCAAGTGTATGTACATCGCATTTGTACAGTTTAGGTGTGCAGTAGGAACTCAAAACAGGTTAGATTCATCGAATCCGTTAAATTTTTATTCTGATTCTTTTTGGAACAATAGAACTTTGTCCATTGTTGAATGCTTATGGATGTTAAGAAGGGGCACATGGCTGCAACCGAGAAATCGGAGGCCTGGTGTAAAATTTGAGAATTTGCCCCATGTTATTAGAGGATTTTATTTTATTTTACATTATTGTGTTGGTAATACGATTTTCCTTGAGATGAAATCTTACTAAATACAAGTAAACTCTAAACCGCGACACCACTCCTGTTATGAAGCAGTCAAACCGCGGTACCACATAATCACAATGGATTATTCGATCCAGCATTGGATTGATTCTAAACTTTGGAGATCTTTAAAACCTTGTAACCTTTGTAGTTTTTTAGCATTTTTATTTTTCCTTCAATCATCTTAGTTTCAATTCCAAACTTTGCATAATAACTTTCAATTTAGCTCTATATGAGTGGGGAAAGAGTTATATCGATTAGACTTCGAGTCATTATTATAAATGAAGTGTTTTTAGTTTGTGGTTATTTTATTAGATGTATGAATCTGGATGTGTTCTACCGTACTTGTACTCTATGATGATTATACAATCTTCCATATCTCTAGTTCTAATCGGAAAAGTGCAAGAATAATGATATTATGGTGTACATCAATTGTTTAATTATTAAAATAAATTTTTGCAATAAAAAGAAAAGGAAAAGAAAGAAACAAGAGCAACCAATGATGCTACCAAATATCTAGAATGAGCAAAAGTTGAGGTAGATACTCAAACTATAAATATGAATTTCTTCATACTCGGTTTAGAAATCGTTGTTATGTTTGATTTCTTTTATGTCTCCTCGTGAGAAATAAATATGTCTAATTCATTATCACAACTCTCAAAAACAATTGAAAGTATTGTGTGAAGAACTAACGAACATATTAGTGATCATGAGAGGAAATCAAAGCTACCATTCAAAGTTTTGAATCCCAAGGGGATGTGCGAAGCTCTAAGTATGTCTGAGATATTCTCACAACCTTGTACGATTGAACTTAATATCTTATATCATGATGCTAATTACTCTTCACATAACAATAATGGCTAAAGGTGTGGAAGATTTATAGATCATTTAACTTGTGGAAGTATGATAGAATCCATGAATGGTTCTAAATCTTTTAGTGTTACTACCTATTGCAATGCTTCGTTTATTTTAACAACTCGAGCTTCATGAACAAGATGACCCCATCCACTGAGTTGTTGTCTTGCTCAGGAATGAGCTAGAGTCCAAGCTTGGGGGTGTGGATGAGTGCATTTTGCATCATATTTTACATTATATTTTTGCATGATTAGTAGTGTTAGGATTTTGGTATTTTACCATGCTTTCGCGCATATTTTATGCTTGTTTCACTAGGACCCCAGATTTTAAGAGGTTATGGACAAATCAATTAGATCTATCATTTTTGGACACAAATATCTCGACGGAAGCCATAAAAAGCCTTCCATACAAATATCCACACACCTGGGAGAGAAAATCCAAGGAGAAAAGACATGAAACAAGGGGTAATAAAGCTTTAATGAGCACTAGAATAGTGGGGGTGACCATATCATGCGTCCTTACCATGTTCCCACGAAATAACCTCATGAAATGCTTTCACCCTATGCGATTATATCAGAGAGAAGACCTACGGAGACACCAAAAACCACCAAAACCTCACTTGTGAAAGGGATCTTGATGGCGAGACTTGCATAAGGATATCCATCTCCATTGTTGCTCGGGTATTGGAGGCTTGAGCATCCATCTTCATCATCGGCCGTTGTATATCCATCAACATCATCAACAAAGTTTCCATCACCATTTATTCCATTCATCTCATTGTAATTCCAAACTCTATTGTGGATTTGCACCTGTATTGATTCATAAATTCATACCCCATTATATTATCATGATGATGTTTATTGCCTCCATGAGTGAGTAGTTTCCTTTGTTCTTGAGACATGGAGAAACCCTAGCACATTATGAACTAGAAAAATATTGTTTGTGCTTTTACTTACATATAAGTGTGTTTTCAATTGTCTTTTCTTGATATCACACGAATGTCGACTGCATAGTATTTGCCCTCCGGGGAGAAGAAATGGTATTGCCGTAGGTGTATAGCCAATGTTGGTAGTGCTAAGTGAGATATCACACTGCTCTCCAAGGTCATGCATAGGGGGGGGATAACGGAGATCCAAGGGCATATCCATAATCATGGGGTAACCATTATATGCTGGTGAAATCAGGCAAACTTGTTGTTGATGACCAACTGTGGTTATGAGGGGTAAGATGACCAAGATTTTGTTTGCTCACCTTCATTTGGGAATGCATGTTGCTTACTTAGCTTCATCGATATTACAAGAAAAAAATTCTAGAAAAGATATTTCATAGAAAGGTGTTAAGAGTATTGCTCTATTATATATGTATAGCCTAGGGCAATATCATATCAAGGCCCATACACGATTGCTATGCTATTGTGGTCGCAGAATAGAGAATGTGATTTGGACATTCCTCATAATTTTCAAATAGTTGGATGATTGATAATAATGACATATAGGCTTCATTATGCAATTGTTCTTCAATATTTTATAATACTGAGATAAAAATAGCCAACATTGTGTTATCCTAGTGAGTTGTGACCTCTTCATTTGAAAATTATCACGTCATAATGGAAAACCCTGATATATGTTTGGAAATTCATCTGTAGTTTGTGTGGAGTATTGGTAAATGCTAATACTCTAGTGAAATAGTACTAGATTTATTACTTGAACTAGGATCTAGCTCATACGAACAAAAAAAATACTAAACTAATACTTCTTGTGAACTTCTTGGTATACCAAAAGAACACATATCAGTTGAATCCATTAATAGCTTCGTTCCTTCATTGTCGTTGTACTTTTGTGTACAGTGTGATCGATTGTGGCTGTTATTTTCAACCATTTAGAGACATATCAACTCAGTTCTAGACTTCCAAGATATGTGCATCTTAGATATCATGCTTATATTAAAGGGGAAATTCAAACACCAATTCTTTATTGAAGTCATGCCTCTAGCTACATGGGTAATATGGACAACAAGGAATGAACACATCTTCAAAGGGATCAGAACTAATCTTTGGAGTTGCAAGAATTGTCCATGGTTATCCATAGGGCCAAGAATAAGAAATATGAAGACTCTAAGCCATGAGTTTAATCCCTTATGTATTTTCTCTATAAATATTAGTTAGCTCTATACATTGTATTAGTCCACAAATAATAAACAATTAGAAAAAAATGTGTTTCCCTAAAAAATGGGGCATACTACAGAGAACTTGTGGCTCGATTTTATCTTTATTGATTCCTTGTTGGCACAGCTTCACTGAAGGTCGTATTCAGATACCCTTTAAGATATTTCTGAAAATATTACATAAGGAGAAAATACACATGTTTGGATTAACATGATCTCATCCCTAACATATCTAGACGAGACATGTTATACATATTAAGTAATTATTACGAGACAATGAGACGTTGTGCACACTTATTGGCTAAGCTTTACCAAATTACTTATGATGACCTTTTTTATTTCCGCTGCCTCAGTTTGTAGACACCATCAACTCTGCCACCGTGAAGTTCTCTCCTACCTTGTGTTTTGAGATGCAAACGGTTGCTTGTAGTAGTGTACTATAATTATATTTTACAGACCATTTAACTAGCCTGTTGCATGTTCTAGTTCTAGTTTATTGTTATGTCGTATCACAGAGTAGGCTACATGATTATGCTTGCCTATTTTTGTCTGTAGCAAAAAAATGGATCTTATGTGAGTGCCATATATGCACATATTCGATAAATTACAGAAGTCATAACCTATCACCTTATTTTTTGATGTATTGATATGCTCTTAGATTTGATTACTCTGCAATCTATTTGGTGGATTGACTCCACAGTCAAGTTCTTTCTTGCCAGGTGAAGAGACTGAATTTAAATTTCTTCCTTCATGATGGTGATCAGTCTTAACTTCTCTGTATAAGATCCAAAATGTCAGACACAAAATCATTTGAACCTGTAATCATGGGCTTACGTACAAAATGGACAAGTACAAGGTGTTATCACAAATCATCATTGATTTGTCTATGCCGCGCAATCATCCATGTTTCGACTTTTACCTCTTAGAAGGCAGCAGGTGTTTGTCCGGTGCATCTATCCTACTGAATATAATTAACAACCAACTCACAGCCAAAGTAACAACGCCTGCACCTTGAAGCAGCAGCTGACTTCCTTGCCTTTAAATAATTCTGACATATACAGTTCAGAAATCACTGTCAATGATACCTTAATTTTATTTATCTTAGGAGTATGTTTTTTTCCCTCGAGTGAATCTCCTATTCTTGTTTTCTATTCGACGAACAGTCCCTGTCTAATCATCCTCGTGTGGTGTCATGAGCCTTGTAGTAGTATATAAGACTAGCCAGGATGAAGTCAGAGCCAAATGTTGAGATTCTAGACCCATTCTGTATAGTTACGTCAATTTCTATGGTGCAAATCCATTGGTGACCATGGCCTTACGTTTCTTCTCTTCCATCCCATCGCGTTGGGATTTCAATTTTCATGGACAAGCACTGGCCAACAAAGCGCATGATGTGGTGAAAATGGATAAAAATAACTCTCAGACGAAAGAAAATAAAAAAATAAACTAGAGGCGATAGAATTTCACAAAACTAACCCTTTGTGTAACGTCTGTCTTGGAGACGCTATGCTCAAAAGTGTAACGCCACACTAGTTGCCAGCTTGGTCCAGTGGATCCCACCGGGGCCCCTCCCAGTAGTGTAAAGCCCTTGAGAAGGAAGTTACACTCTGACTTAGGATTAATCACACGCGGTTAATTTGTATTATAATCTGTTTCTCCAACATCAAGAAGGCGTGGTGTTGAACAAGATGTTCAATGAATGGAAATGACATTTTATCTTTCCATACATCAGCCGAAAAACAAGGGCAACAATTGCGATGAGACCTCCTTTTATTAACAACAGGGTCACATAGTGGAGAAACATCCATCAAGGTCCAAACTTGAAGTGGACAGCAACAAGTAATGATAATCTTGTACTCAAACATGAGGCACTAGCTTTTTCCCCTAAAAAAGGGCACTAGCTTTTGGTAGAAGCATTATGTTGGTATTAAATTCCACCCAGCCTTCAATTGGCACCAAATCTCAGCATACTCAGCAACAAGAGCTGGAGAGCTTAATGAAATGTGATACATAATAAGCTCAAGGTGCCAGTTCAAGATAGCACAGTCTCATAGCCTATCCTCTCGTTGCAAAAATATATTTAAGCTTCTCCTCTTAGTCAGATGTTCTAAAAAGTTCACAAACTCGACCGGTGTGCCTACTTACAAGTTTCCTATTGAATGCATTATCACCAGTCCTTCGGAAACTTCTTGATGCCACAAGTACTTGAAAATAAGGTCCATCAAATCAGCTAGTCCAATGCAAGATAAAACTGGGAGCATATCAGTTTGGGTCCTCACGAGGCTGATTTGTAGATAATCTCGCAATTATACCATGAGTATCTAGACCTAACCAGCTGCTTTTGAATGGAGCTTGAACGACGGCCATGAAACTTGGTTGTGGTTGTGGCAGTTATCCTTGTTGCTCGATATTAAAGTTCACACCGATCATGTACATGGGTGTTAGCACATCAATGGCATCCTCGACGAATAGAGTTAGGGAGAAGTCTGCTAAATTCTTACCTCTCGCGCGTACGTACATCGAAGCGATCAGAAGTTTCAATACGCGCTATAGAGTTTGGGAGAAGTCTGCTAAATTCTTGGCAGACTCGCGTCGTTGTCTAAGGATGCAGAGGTGGAACAAGTGGGACAGGTGGGATTCTACTTTTAGACATCTAGACTAACTCTAAACTAAGTGGGATAAGCGGGATAAGTGAGATTTGTTAAATGCTACTTGTCTCACTTCTTCCAGTTAGATTAGATCTCACCTATCCCATTTGTCCCACTATCGTTGTCCTCTATCACCCTGGCTGTACATGCTAGAAGGAAGCTGCACATTAATTAAGTAATCCAAGTCGCGATACCACCCATGTTCTTGCCAGCGAAGACTGGTTCTAGTCTACTGTCGAGTGGCGAACGGGTAGGTTGTTTCCATGGGAGCACGGCGGCACAGAGCTGCTGTTCCAGTTAAATAACGGCGAAGGCTGCTCCACCTTGTTTTCGTGCGGGAAGGGAAGGGAAGACTTGATTCTTGAATCGGTCCAAACAGATCGTACTACTAGTAGAAAGGTACTAGGAGCTTTCTCACGTTAGCGACGGTCCAAAGTTTTGACTTGTTCGAGCGGGCAGCCAGCGAAGCAAATGCACATAAATACTACGGAGGCATGCGCCGGGTGGAGTATCACAATTCCAAACGACAAGTCGACAACTGATCAGAGTCCCGGACGAAGAAACAGAGGACAGAGCAGCCGGCCGGAAGGGAAGAGACAGAGACTATAGTGACTAGTAGGTTCCGAGAGGAGATCGAGCTACAGACGCATGGGGCGTGGTCTTCTGGAGGTGCATCTCGTCGACGCCAAGGGCCTCGCTGGCACAGATTTCCTAGGTCGGTTCGTCGGATTAGCACCACCATCGCGCGCGTCTTCTTCTTTTGGCTTCGAATTTGATCCCTTCTCGTGGCCGGAGATTGATCCATCTATTTTTACCTGTACATGCAGGGAAGATAGACCCGTATGTAATCGTGCAGTACCGGAGCCAGGAGCGCAAGAGCAGCACTGCCCGAGGTTTTGTAGTGCTTCTTACGCAGCTCGCTCTGATTTCGTTCCTCAATCTCGACGGAAAATACTTTTCCTGATCAGTTCTGTTGATACTTGTGATCTTTCTCCTGATCGAACCAACCGTCTGGTGTAATAAATAATGCAGATGCAGGGAGGAACCCGAGCTGGAACGAGGTGCTCAAGTTCCAGATCAGCTCCACCGCGGCCAACGTGCAGCACAAGCTCGTCTTCAGGATCATGGACCACGACAACTTCTCCAGGGACGATTTCCTGGGCCAAGCAACGTGAGTACTAGTCATAATTCAGCCAAAAAAAATGACAAAAGAAGAAAAATAAAATATGAATCTAACTCTTGAATCTATCCACTTATTGAATTGATGATATACAGGATCAACGTAACTGATCTGATCAGCATAGGCATGGAGAAAGGCAAGTCGGAAATGAACCCGGCCAAGTACAGCGTGGTCACTGCCGACAATTCGTACCACGGCGCCATCAAAGTTGGCGTCACCTTCACCGCAGCAAAGGTAAAGAAGAAAATTCGCCTATGGTTTTGTTCAATTCGTTTGAGAGAACACTCGTGGGACTACGAGTTTTGATTTGATGTTGGTGGCCATTGCCAGGTTGAAGCAGACGCAGGACAAGTTGGAGGCTGGATACACAGCTACCGTGATTAGAAGATGTCATGGGAAGAATTTTCGTCGACATTCGGTCCTAGTACAACATTTTAGGGTTTGAATATTGCTAGGACGTAAGGTTGCCGTACCAACGGCTATCTTACAATCGATATGATTCAAGTGTATGACTTGTAGAAGTTTAGGTGTATAGTAGGAACTCATAACGGGTTAGATTCGTCGAGTCCGTTAAATTCTGATTCTGATTCTTTTTGGAACAATAGAAAATTTTCCATTGCTGAATGCTTGTCGATGCTAAGAAGGGGCGCAGGGCTGTAACAGAGAAATCAGAGGCCCGGTGCAAAATTTGAAAATTGGCCCCATGTTATTAGTGATTTTATTTTATTTACATTGGCCCCATGTTATTAGTGATTTTATTTTATTTACATTATCATGTTGGTAATACGATTTTCCATAAGATAAAATCTTTTCAACCATACCTCGAGATCACTTGATCACACTCGGCACAACTTGTGTGCTTTGTGTGTTGATCACATTGAATTTAAATCATTGTACTTTGTCTTGATCAACCTCGTAGCTTATATTCTTACTTATTTATTGTAAGAATAATTGGTACGGTATTGTGCATCCCAATAGGACTTGCCGCTCTCATATATATATTGGTATACAGTACAAATACATGGATATATACAGGCCTACATATGTGTATAAATACTATGTCTAACACTCTCCCTCAATCTTAACCGTGCCATGTACGTTGAGATTGCGCTTACAAGACGTAAACAGCGGTAAAGGGAGGGGCTTGGTGAATATGTCAGCTAGCTGATCCTTGGAAGAAATGAAGCGTATCTGAAGCAACTTCTGAGCCACCCTTTCTCTAACAAAGTGAAAATCAACCTCTATATGTTCAGTACGAGCATGAAACACTGGGTTGGCTGAAAGAAACGTTGCTCCAATATTATCATACCAAAGGATAGGTGATTGGCGTTGTGATACTCCAAGTTCACCAAGCAAGGCCTGTATCCAAATTAGCTAGCATTAGTAAGAGCCTTATACTCAGACTCTGTGCTTGACCGAGAGACTGTAGCATGTTTTCTAGCATTCCAAGAAATAAGATTACCACCATAGAAGATAGCAAATCCCCCTTTAATCGTTTGTCGTCTGAGCTACCAGCCCAATCAACATCAGAGAAGGCGGACAGAAGATCAGGTCAACAGCAGACGGTCGAAGAAGCAGTCCATTAGACAAAGTAGCTTTGACATAACGGAGAACACGCTTAACTGCAGACCAATGAGTACACCGAGGGGCATGGATATACTGACACACCTTGTTGACCACAAAGGATAAATCAGGACGTGTCATAGTGAGGTATTGAAGCCCTCCAACAATACTACGGTATCTGGTGGAATCTTCAGCAGATAGTAGAGTGCCATCAGTAGGTGTGAGCTTCTCAGAGGAAACCATGGGAGTAGAAACATGAGCACACTTGGTCATCCCAGCACGCTGCAGAAGTTCAGTGGCATACTTGCGCTGACTCAGTAAAAGACCACGACCCAATTGTTGAACCTCAATACCAAGGAAATAGTGTAGGAGGCCAAGATCTTTGAGTGCAAAAATATTACCAAGCTATCGAACCAGGTGATCGGTAGCTGAAGAGGAGGATCTCACCACAATGATGTCTTGAAGTTAACCATGAATTCTTACTCAATATTCTTCTTTAAGACATGATTTCAATAGGCTTAACTCTCACATGACCATTCTTTGGATCACACTTTCAATATGATGTTGGTCATTACTGGATCTTTTTCTTTCAACTTTGAAAGCAACATATGGTATTTAAGCATTTCCTAGGGAAAATCCTCCAAAGAATAACTCAATTAAAGAACTAGTCCATAGAGATTATCATTGATTACTAAAACCACACACGGGGGCTTCATGCACTTTCAGCGTGCTCAGCTACAATTCATAGAGCAATGTAATAATCATTGAATGTGCGCAACTTTGTCCATTCGAGTTTATTTAACTTAATGATATTTTAATTTAATGAGTTGTCATTATTCTGGCCACATGGGAAATATGAACAACAAGGAACGAAAACATGTTCAAAGGGATCAGAGCTAATCTTCGCAGTTGCAAGAAATGGTTATCCATAGGGTCAAGAAGAAGAAATATGAAGACTCTAAGCTATGAATTGATTCACTTATGTAATTTCTCTGTACATATTAGTGAGCTCTATACATTGTATTAATCCACAAATAATAAACAATCCCAAAAATGGTGTTCCCCAAAAAAGGGGAAAATTGCAAAGAACTTGCGGCTCAATTTGATCTTGATGGATTCGTTGTTGGCAGAGCTTCACTAAGGCCGTATTCAGACCCCCTTTAAGATATTTATAAAAATATTACATAATGAGAAAATGTACACGTTTGTCTTAACATGATCGCATCCCCAACATAACTAGACATGACATGTTATACATATTAAGTCATTATTACGAGACAATGACAATGAAACATTGTCTCACACTCAATTGGCTAAGCTTTACAAAATTACTAATGACAACCCTTTTTATTTTTGCAGTCTCAGTTTGTGGACATCATCAACTCTGCCACTGTAAAGTCCTCTTCTACCTAGTGTTTTGAGATGCAAACAATTGCTTGTAGTAGTGAATTCTGATTATATTTTAGAGATTGTTTAACCAGTCTGTTCTGGTTCTAGTTTATTGTTACGTCGTATCACAGAGCAGTATGTATGATTATGTTTGCCTGTTTTTGTTTGTAGCCAAAAATTGGAGCTTATATAAGTGTCATATGTGCACGTAGTCGATAAATTACAGAAGTCAAAACCTAGCACCTTATTTCTTGATGTAGTGAAGTGCTCTTAGATTTGAATACACAGCAATCTATTTGGTGGATTGGCTCCACGGTCAAGTTCTCTCTTACCAGGTGAAGAGACCGAATTTAAATTTCTTCCTTCATGATGGTGGACAGTCTTAACTTCTTTGTATATCTAAGAAAACCTACAATGTCTGACACAAAATCATTTGATCCCGTAATCAAGGACTCACGTACAAAATGGATAAGTACAAGGTGTCATCACATCTCATCATTTATTTGTTTATGCCGTGCAATCATCCATGTTTGGACTCTTAGAAGTCAGCAAGTGCTTGTTCAGTGCATCTATCCTACTGAATATAATTAACAACCAAGTCACAGCCAAAGTAACAGCGCCTGCACCTTGAAGCAGCTGCCGGCTGCCTAGCCTTTAAATAATTTTGCCATATACAATTCAGAAATCACTGTCAATGATGCCTTAATTTTTTTTGAATGAATGATGCCTTAATTTTATTGATCTTAGGAGTATGTTTTTTTCCTCGAGTGAATCTCCTATTCTTGTTTTCTATTCGACGAACAATCCCTGTCTAATCATCGTGTGGTGTCACGAGCCTTGTGGTACTATAAGACTAGGATGCTTGCTCCAGTACACCCCTCCCCAAACTCGTATAAAACTCAGCCAAACTCAAACACAAGGACATCCTGATTACTCGATACCTCTTCGTAATTAATACTAACTAGATGTATGTAGCCTTGTAGAAAACTCATAGAGCCCAACCAAATTATACATCGTATGTGTGCTAATACGGTTGTATGTCGGCTCATCGTCGGCAACGTCCATGACCAGCGAGCTGGTGGCGGTGACTCTGAGGTGGATCTGGCCGGCGCACGCCTCGGTCTGGCCTTGTAGGTGTGTGCCGGAAGGGTTGGCGGCGACGCGGCGACGGTATGCAGGCTTGACAGTAGCATGGTGGCGACATACGATCTTGGCGATGGCGAGTTGACCCATCGAAGAGTCTGGGAACATATCCAATGACTTGTTCGGCGACCCGCCGGATAATCTGGAATATGTCCGGCGACTGGCCGGCCAGTCCGGGAACATGTCCGGCGACCGGCCGGATAGTCCGGGAACATGGCCGGTGACACTACGGATACACGGCGGTGGCGGTTGCGACGATGGCTATCGACGGTCTTGATCCCGTGGTTTGCCTCGGCGGTGGCGGTGAACAACGCAGACGAAGTTGGGCGGCTCGGGTTGCGGGAAGACTGCCATATACCTATACGTGGGTATACCCCCGATATATATGTCTACAGGTAAATATACATCGTTTTGCATATGTGTATAGGCCGGGTTTCTAGGCATTTGAGATGAGGGGGTTGTACCGAGCAAATACCTAAGACTAGCTAGGACGAAGAGCCAAACGTCCAGATTCTAGATCCATTCTGTATACTCCCTCCGTCACTCAAGATTCAAATGTATCTAGACATATTAGACAAACTCAAGTTAGTTATCTGTGGACGGTAAAAGTGTTACGATGCGAATGTATCAACAACCATGGTCGAGTATATTTCTTCTTCTTCCATCTCATCGTGTTGGGATTTCAATTTTCATGGACGAGAGTTGGTCGACAGAGCGCACACTTGGTGAAAATGGACAAAAATAACCCTTCAGACGAAAATAAAAATAAAAATTAAATTATGATAAAAGAATTTTAGTATAAAACTAATCCTTTTGTATAACGTACGTTGACGAGGGTTTAACTCATCAATGCCCATTGTTATGGACTTGGATTTTGAAGAAGGAGGGGGCGCTGGAGACATCTATCGGCTAGCAAACAAGCACACAGGGAACAAAGATTTACCCAGGTTCAGGTCTCGTAGAGGTCCCTACTCCTGCTTGTCTGCTCGTGGAATTATCGAAGGAATCGAAGATTACAATGGTTCGCAGATGCAATCTGGCGAGGGTGGTGGAAACTAGGGTTGCGTGTGTCCTCCTCGCCGCCCCCTCCTAGTCTTTATATAGGTAGGCTAGGTCTCGGTTAGCAGGTCGAGTCGGTTACAAGTTAGGGTTTTCCCTCCAAACTTTTTATCTTTAGCTTCTTCTTGTTCTTCAAGCAATCGAGAGTCCGTAGGTTATTCGAGTCCTTCATTTGGGTCTTGGCGACACCGTGGGCCTTTACGTATTTAGACCGTATATACCAAGCTTGAGTACCTGTAGGGTATACCCATGTCAGTAGCCCCCGAGTGTCCAGTGGAATCGCAGATTCGACAGGGGACTTTTTGAAGTCTTTCGAGTGCATGAATGAGTATATTTTCGACTGCTTTGTTTGTGTCATAGGGATTGTTGATGTGCGTGCCTGATATAACCGAAGTATCGGTATCAGTTAACCACCTTAGGGTGAAACAGCGCACTCTACTCGAACTCGAGTCCCCGGACTCGAATCCGAAAAAGTGCTGGTGTAATTCGACTCAAGCCGCGGAGGTCTTACAGGAGTCGAATTCCAGTTATATGGGTGTGAGCACTCGACGCGTCCGTCAAGGCATATTCATCGTACCTGTAGGCACGGATATATTTCTGGTAGTGCGCAGCAAATGCGTTGTCAGGCCTTATTCAGGTCTTACCTTCACGCTGTAAGAGCGGCATCCGAAATTTTATCATCGCGGAGACGATTCGGGTGACCCAGGAGACGCAGTCTTTTTGTAGGGAAATGAGGCGGTGTCGCCATAAACTTCGAGTGTGGACGTTATCAACACACAGTACTTAGTACAAATAATCATAGGGTGCGCGACCAGCGCTCCCTATGGGAGTAGCCCCCGAGTGCCTGTTGAGTCGAAGACTCAGACAGGGACTAAAAAACTTTTGCGACTGCTGTCGTTTTTTGTTTGCTTGTTTCCGGCGCTCCCTATGGGAGTAACCCATGTCTATAGTCGAACCGTATTTCGAGTGGTTGGGTTTGCCTGTGATTGTACATGTTCCTGTAAAAAGAAGAGAAAAAAACATAGGGTGCGCGACCAGCGCTCCCTATGGGAGTAGTCCACGAGTGCTTGGTGGAGTCGAAGACTCGAGCAAGGAGTAAAGTAGTCGAAGTCTTCTGATGCGTAGCTTTGATGACGTCAGTGCTGATGATTTTATGACCTCAGTTGCCCGCGTGAGCGAGTTTGACGGGACGTGACGAGCAGTGGGTCCTACTCTCTGACTTTGATTTGACTGGGCGTGCATATTCTTTTATTTTAACTGCGCCTCCTCGATTTTCGCGTGTAATGGGAGTAGTGGAGGGACGATTCGCGCTTCAACTCCTCCACGTGTCCAGCACGATGTTTGCCACGCGTCCAGTAGGGTTTTTCTGAGCCGTTGGATTGCATCTCTCAAGGGTTAAGTAGCGGCGCTACGATGGTAATTTCTCATCTGCTCTCATTCATCCTTTGCTTTCATCGCTATTGCCAGTACTCCTCTGCTTTCTCTGCGCTTGTCTCGTCCACGACGCTGGACCAGCTCCGCTCGTTTCCAAGCTACTTCCTTCGGTCACATCGCCGCCACGCAATGGGGAAGAAGGGAGGTGCTGCGGCCGATTCCCCGGCCACCGCTGCTGCGGCGAAGAAGAAAGGCGGCTCCGCCGCTGCGGGCACCAGCACCGCCGCCGACGGGAAGATAAAGGGCACGGGCACTCGCGTCACGAATGGCGTGTGATGTCCCTCCATCATCAAGTCATCGGATCTCCGTCTTCTTGCCAAGACGGAGTGCTATCCGACGCAGTCGCCGACGCGCGCATCCCCGGCGGTGAGACAATTCCTGCTCCTCCCGCTGGTTTTCGAGTGATGTTTTTAGCATTCATCATTCGCGGTGTCTCCTTGCCCCTTCACCCCTTTTTTAGGGGCCTCCTTTGTTTCTACGGGCTTCATCTCCATCAGCTGTCCCCGAACTCTATCCTCCATATCTCTTGCTTCATTACCCTCTGCGAGTGCTGGCACGGAATCGAGACACACTTCGGCCTCTTCAAACGCCTCTTCAAGCTGAAGCGCCAATCTGCTTCTGACTCCTTAGTGTACGATGTAGGTGGTTGCGGAATTCACGTCGACCCATCCACCACCTATTTCGACATTAAGTTCACAGCGTCCGTCCAAGGGTGGAGGGACAGGTGGTTCTACATCCGTGATGAGAAGGCTGACGGGGAGCACTTTGGACTCGCGCCTTTCGATCCGGCGATGCCGTGCACGAGGAGGCGCTCCTGAAAAAATGTAGTCATGCCTGGCGAGTCCGCGGAGACAGATGTGCTATACGAGCGTGTCTGCGACCTCGAGAATCACATCGACAAAGAAGAGGGAGGATGCGCCCTCATTCGCACCTGGCTACGCCGTTGCATCCAGCCCCTGCAGGCCAGAGTCCACCCCATGTTTCAGTGGACTGGCGCTGACGATGCCACTCGCGTGTCTGCCGATGGCATGTCCGTGAGTGAGGTGGACAAAAGGGTTCGGCTGGTCACCAAGTACACCGTCAAGGATGTGCTCCCCAGTGAGCCAGTTTTTCCTCCATTTGATGCTACTAATCCTCCTCCCGAGGTATAGTTGTGCTACGCAGTAGCTTAGTTTGTCGATTGCTTCTTTGATGTTTTCTTGTCTTTGTGCTAATTTTGTTGTCTGTATGTAGGAGTGGGCGGTGTCACCTTGTATGCCCCCTCTTCCTGAGGGGATTATCCCTCGCGAAGCCTTGGAAGAGGACAATTCGGAGTCGACCGTCCCATCTGATGTGGAGGAGGAAGCCCCCGAGTCCGGTAGTCCGGATACTCGCAAGCGTTCGCGGAGCGAGGATTCCGATGCGTCGTCTCCTTTGACTCCGGAAGGTGCAGGTGTTGGTGCAGAGTCGCCAGTCCCTGCCATTCCTGTGAGCGCCGTGGCACCATCCTCTCGCAAGAAGATGCGATTGCCCAAGGAGTCCTCGTCAGAGTCGAAGGAGGCCACTTTTGACTTTGACAAGTTTGATTGGTAAGTTTTCTATTTTACTTGTTCTTCTCTGTTTTTGCCCCTTTTGGTTCGTCTCTGGATTTTTGTCTTGTTCTTGATGTTGATTTTGTCTTTGCAGTCAAGAGGCGTCGTCATCTTCTGGCGACGTCCAATTTTTGAAAGAATCAGGAGTCACGACCTCAAGGGCCAAGAAAGAGGTCGAGCGCTCTCCTTCCCCTCCATTGGCGGCCCACTCCGGGCATAACTCTTCCGGTTCTCCTCATGCAGGGGAGCATCGAATGGTTGTCCGGATGACGGTACAGTCATTAGAGGACCATGTAAGTGTAGTTTTTTTGCTCTCATCTTTTCCTTATAGTCACTCGCAAGTATACGTTGTACTTATGCTGCTGTTGCTGCTTCGTATAGTTGTCAGCACGCGTCATCCGCATGAGGAGAAGGATAAAATTGCCATTCGCATGCATGATCTTACCCAGGAGCAACTTCAAGAGAGTGGATACTTCTGGATAAATCATGATCGTCTTGATCACGGGCGACCTAACAGGATCGTCGTCATGAGTCAGTACTTTCTGAAGAAGTCGCAGTCATGCTTGAAGAACATTTATCGGGCGATGTTTCCGCTGGATGATACTCCATCAAGCTTGCTGGCCCTTCTTGCCAAGTTTCAAGACCTGACCGCGGTTCGCGAGTGCGTAAGGCAACAGTTGGTGGCTGGAGCCAAGGCTGCTCTATCAATGATGCGACTGCACAGGCCTGACGTAGATGTTGCGGCAATTGCATCTGGACCGCCTGCACCACCAGCAGATTCTGCCTAGAATATGGTGCCGCACTACCAGGCGGTGGATCGCCCAACAGAAGAGATCGTCGACTTCTTTAAGGAACAAACCAACATTCTCCTGCTATAGTAGTAGCCTAGTTTGTATCCTGCACATAAGTGTACTTGTGTTGTAATGTTCATATAAGTGTTGTGTATAAATTATTGTATAAAGAGCTTTGTTAGTATGAAGTGTGTTGCACTATGCGAGTCCCTTTCGTTAGCCTGGTCATGCTTTTATCTCAGCCCCTTGTCAACCTGTCAGGTGCGTTGCACTATGCGAGTCCTTTTCGTTAGCCTGGTCATGCTTTTATCTCAGTCCCTTGTCAACCTGTCAGGTGCGTTGCAGCTGGGTTGATGTTTGGGTCAAGGGTTTCGATTGATGTGCCAGCTACTCAAGATATCGCGTTATGGTTCGTAGAACAGATGTATATAGGCAGTGGCAGAGGCAGAATTTTTATATTGGGTATTCAGAGCTAATTTTTTTCTAGCAAAACAATGTAATACATGTAGGTTCACGATGACGAGAACATAACTACAAATTTTTAAGTAGTGACAAATTGACAATGTCTCAAATAGTTAAATTACATTGCCGTATCAAAGAAAATCTATTAATTAAATTCATTGGGGTGAGGATTTCTCACATTTTCACCTTGATTTTGGCTTTCAACCTCAATAGATAGTGGCGTGTCTCTATATCCCACATACATTTTAAGGAACTAAAATTGTCCTCCTGTTTTTTCTTCATTTTTCACACCTGCAAATCAGCAAATAATTAGTTAAGCATCACCCTCGTATCAAAATTAGGAAAAGTAAGAAGAAAACACGATTGAAACAATTTGTTTGCACTCACGGTTAGAACTCTAAATTCTGAATCGGTGAATTAATCCTGAATTTTGAAATCTGATCTAGACTGTGGGAGTGAGACAGTGGGGAGAGTGGATGCACTACTTCTGCTACGGTGCTAGCCGTGCCGCCGTTCTAGCCAGGGTATGAACGCACCGCTGGCCGCCGTTGTTCCTTGGCGGGGTATGAACGCGCCGCTGGCCGCCGTTGTTCCTTGGCAGTGAGGAGAACCAAGGGGCAGAGAAGATGATCACAGGAAGAGAACTCGCCGGAGAGAGCGAGGCGCGGTCGTGGTAGCACGACCGCACGGCGCACCGGCGGCTGAGGTGAGGAAACCGGCCATCGCGATCGGCCTCGCTGTTCGTTTCATGGTGTCCCAAAGTTCAGCAGAGGCCTGGGCAACTTGGGCAGGAATACAGCCCATAGCATGGCTCAGTGGAAGGCCAGAATCATTTAGAATCATTTTTAGGCCCAGGTTGCGAAGCTTGGCCGCGGGAGAGCTCTGGAGGTCATGTTTTTTCGAGTTTAACGCGTGGAAATGAACACTATCATACATATATGGGTATATAGCAGCTTATATATTGAAAATTTTGTGCAAAAATTATTGGGTATTCATTGCATACCCATGAATTAGTCTAGCTCCGCCCCTGTATATAGGGTGGCGCAGCCCCCGAGTAGATAAATTGGAAAAGTAAAGGAGAACACATAGTTTTGGGACACTTAGCTTTATTTATTCAAAGAACAGTGCGAGGTATAATGTGTGGCTAAGTAGCCTTGGCTGAGTAGCCTTATTTGCAATGTAAAAGTAAAAACGACTAGGGGTAGAAGCGTCGCAGTTGTGCGACGTTCCAGGGATTGGAGTATGCGACTCCTGTCTCTAAGTCTTGAAGGCGATAGGCGCCACCTGGGATTACTTCTGTAATCACGTACGGTCCTTCCCAGGGGGACTCGAGCTTGAGATGCCCCTGCTGTTTCAGTCGCAGGACCAGGTCGCCTTCGACGAAGGATCTGGGGCGTAGCCTCCTGCTGTGGTAGTTGCGCAGGTTCTGCTGGTAGATTGTTGATCTTTCCACGGCGATTTCTCGTGCCTCGTCAAGGAGGTGGACGGAGTCTTCGAGTGCAAGAGTTGACTCTTGCTTGCTGTAAGCGACCACGCGCGGCGCCTTGTACCATACCTCGGTGGGCAGCACTGCCTCGGCTCCGTGCACCATGAAGAATGGCGTGTAGCCCGTGGCACTGTTTGGAGTTGTGCGTAGGCTCTAGAGTACGGATTGCAGTTCTTCTGGCCAGGAACCCACGGCTTGTTCGAGTGGCCGGAGGAGTCGCTTCTTGATACCGCCGCAGACGAGCCCGTTTGCTTTTTCCACATGACCGTTGGTCTGTGGATGCGCTACCGAGGGGTAGCTGATGTTGATTCCCAGGTTCTCGCAGAATTCTTGGAACTCCTTGGATGTGAAGTTCGTCCCATTATCGGTGATGATGCTATGCGGTACGCCGAAGCGGTAGACGATGGATTCGAAGAACTTGACTACGCTATATCCTGATTGGTTGGTCATTGGCATTGGAATTGGTCGAAGTTCTGCGCCCGGTGCGTGCGGCTTGTCTGCGAATCGTTGGCAAGCGTTGCATTTTTGGATGATGTCCTTAGCATCGTGCATGGCCGTAGGCCAATAGAATCCGGCTCGTAGAGCTTTGGCGACGAGGGCACGACTGTCGGCGTGATACCCGCAGGTCCCCTCATGGATGTCGAGGAGGACAGCTCTTCCATCGGCCGTGGAAACGCATCGCTGGAGTACTCCCGTGATGCTGCGTTTATACAGTTCGCCGTTGATAACAGCGAATTCCTTGGATCGCCGCGCGATGTGCCGTGCATCAGTCGGATCATCCGGGAGCCTTTTGCTGAGGAGGTACGTGATGTATGGCTGCGTCCAGGATTGCTCAATCATCATGACGCTCATTGGTCCCTCGAATCCTGTGTCCAACTCCAGGTCGTCGAGTGCCACTGGCTCATTGGGCGGCATAGCTCCCGAGTCTGTTGTTGCGCTTGTTTTCTTTTGTACGGCCTTTGGCTTGATGGAGCATTCGCAGATGCACCCGAGAAATACCCCAGGTGGTATGGGGGCGCAGGTGGAGCCTATGTTGGCGAGTGCGTCCGACTCTTCATTGCTTTCGCGACCTACATGCCGCAGCTCACAATCATCGAAGTCTCCTTCGAGTGTGTCGTAGAGGTCGCGGTATGCGATCATGTTGTCGTTCAGCGCGTCACACTCATGCATCGTTTGGTTGACGACCAACATGGATTCGCCATATATGATGAGCCTCTTGGCGCCGCAGCCTTTTGCCATCCTCATCCCGTGCAACAGGGCCTCGTATTCAGCCTTGTTGTTGGAGGCTGTGAACTGCATGCGTAGGAAATACTTCAGCTTGTCCCCTTGAGGTGATGTCAGTATGACACCTACGCCTGCTCCATCCTTCCGCTTGGACCCATCGAAGTGCATTGTCCAGAGGTAGGACATATCTGGTTTTTCTGGGAGCTGGTTCTCCATCCAGTGCACGAGGAAGTCAGGGAGGACTTGCGACTTGATTGCGTCGCGCTTGTCATATGTGATGTCTCGTGGAGATAATTCGATTCCCCAAAGCGCGACTCGTCCCGTAGCGTCGGGGTTGTTGAGGATGTGTCCCAACGGGGCGTCATTGACTACCACAATTGGGTGTTCCTGGAAGTAATGGCGCAGTCGTCGGGCGGTCATGAAGACACTGTACGCCAGCTTCTGGTAGTGCGGGTACCGCTGTTTTGTTGGCGTGAGGACCTCGCTGAGGTAGTATACTGGGCATTGTACGCCGTGGACCTTGTTTTCCTCAGCTCGCTCGACGATGAGCACTGTGCTGACCACCTGGTTGGTGGTGGAGATATATAGCAACAGTGGTTCCCTTTCTCTTGGGGTCACCAACACTGGCAAAGTGGATAGCAGGCGCTTGAGATCTTCGAATGCTTCTTGCGCTTTGTTGGTCCACTCAAATTTTTCAGTTTTACGGAGGAGCTGGTAGAAGGGCAGCGCTTTTTCACCCATCCGACTGATATATCGGCTGAGGCCTTGATTCGTCCAGCTAGCTGCTGGACGCCACTTATGTTTTTCGGCTTCTCCATGGCTAGTATGGCTTTTATTTTCTTCGGGTTTGCCTCGATCCCCCTCGAGGAGATGAGATACCCGAGTAGCTGCCCGGATGGTACACCGAAGGCGCATTTGTCCGGATTGAGCTTGATCCGGTAGCGATCGAGGTTGGCGAAGGTTTCGTGTAAATCATCGATTAGGGAGGCTTCCTCCTTCGTCTTGATTACTATGTCATCGACATAGACTTGAATGTTGCGACCTAGTTTTTCCTTGAGGCAAGCTTGCATGCACCGCTGGTAGGTGGCTCCCACGTTCTTTAGCCCGAAGGGCATTGTGTTATAGCAGAACACGCCAAAGGGCGTTGTAAACGTTGTTTTCTCTTGATCTTCCTCCTTCATTCGAATCTGATTGTAGCCTAAGTAGGCGTCGAGGAAGCAGAGGCACTCGCATCCCGCAGTGGATTCGATGATCTGGTCGATGTGCGGCAACGGGAAGTGATCCTTTGGGCAGTGCTTGTTCAGAGAGGTGAAGTCCACGCACATCCGCAGGATATCCGTGTCCTTTTTTGGTACCAGCACGTTGTTGGCGAGCCAAGTGCTTTCCTTGATCTCGCGTATGAACTTGGCTTCGAGGAGTCTGTTGATCTCCATTCCAACTGCCTGCGCTCGTGGCTCAGACAGTCGCCGAATTGTTTGCTTGACTGGCCTTGCGTCGAGGTTGACGTTGAGTACGTCCTCGGCGAATTCCCTAGGAACTCCTGGCATGTCCACAGGACACCAGGCAAAAATTTCCCAGTGCTCACGGAGGAATTCGACGAGCGCGAGTTCCTATGCGGGACTCAAGTTGTTGGCGATTGATACGTCCAAAACGTATCTACTTTTTCGAACACTTTTGCTATTGTTTCTCCTCTATACTTGTGTGATTTGGATGCAACTAATGCGAACTGACGCTGTTTTTAGCAGAATTGCCTTGGTGTCTACTTTTTGTGCAGAATATCAACTATCAGGAAAATCCTGGAAAATATGCCAAAAATCCTATTTCACCAGAAGACTCCCGGAGCCAGAATACGAGACGGAGGGGGGTTGGGCCCAGGCCACACCACCTGGTCGCGCGAGCAAGCCCAGGCCACACCAGGGGGTGGTCTGGCCGCCCCAGACTCCCCCTTGGCCTCTCTCTTTGCCTATAAGGAGCCTTCTGACCTAAAAACTTGGAGGGGTTCGACGGTTTTTCAGAAGGAGTTCTGCAGTGTCGCCACCACCGAAGGGGAGATTGAGACGAAGAGTCTCTGTTAGGCACCTAGCTGATGAGGGAAGTGCCCCCGGAGCCATCTCCATCGATCTCCACCATCATCTCCATCGACCATCCATGTTTCCCCCATCTATGAGTGAGTAATCCCCCGCTGTAGGCAATGGGGATGGTAGGGATTGTATGAGATCGTTCATGTAATGGCATCAGATTGTTAGGGCATGGTGCCTAGTATCTTTTATTAGTGCTTTATGACTTTGTTGCGACTTGTTGTGCTTAATGCTTGTCACTAGGGCCCGAGTGCCATGATTTCAGATCTGAACATGTTATTGATTCATCATGATAGTATTGTTTTGGGTCTTATCTACAAGTTGTATACACCGTCGTTATGCGGAACCTATGGTCCCAGTGGCGAAATCAGGGTAGCGGAAGGAAAGGCTTTGATGTGAGGATCACATGTGTTCACGGAGTGTTAATGCTTTGCTCGGTGCTCTATTAAAAGGAGCACCTTAATTGCCGATAGTTCCTAGAGGCCCCAAGCGGGCTGGCGGGACAAAAGATGTTGTGCAAGTTCTCATTGCGAGCACGTATGACTATATATGGAACACATGCCTAGGATTGTCTAGTACTTGGATGCTTTATCTTATTTATCTGCAATTGCCCTATGTTCTGATTGCTATGTGAATCGTCTTGTCCATGCAACGCCCGTCCATCCATCCCTATGCCTACCTTTTGAATCCCATGTTCTTGCTTTTGTTACTACGGTCTTTGCTTTACTACTGCTGTTACTTTACTATTCCTACTACAAAACTGTTGCTACTGATAAACTGCTGTGAGCAAGATTGTTTCCAGGTACAGCTGAATTGACAACTCAGTTGTTAAGGCTGATAAATATTCTTTGGCTCCCCTTGTGTCGAATCAATAAATTGGGTTTCACTTCCCTCGAAAATACTACGATACACCCCTATACTTGTGGGTCATCAAGACTATTTTCTGGCGCTGTTGCCGGGGATCATAGCTTTATTTATCAAGTTCACTTGGATTCTCTATTGTTCGCTGCTTTACATCCATCATGGGTAAGTCTCGTGATGGCAAGGTTCCTATTTTACCATCCACTACAAGAAGAGGTACGGTTCTGAACACCTCTACTGCTCTTGATTCACCGTCTGTTCTGAGTAAGTTCCTTACACCACCACATACACATGCTACACACACTGCTACTACTGCTGCTGAATCTGAAACTTCTGATGCTTATGATGTTGTTTCTACTGTGCTTGATAAGAGTGGTTCATTAGGTCCTTTCCTAGATGCTATGATTGCTAAAACTATAGTTGGAAATACCGAAACTCCTAATGAAGACACTGCCACATCTGTTAGCTCACCTAAGAATTATGATGCTGAAGAAGATTATGTTGAGATGACTGATGAGTTTATTGAAGAATGTAGGAACACCCATGATAGGGGCGCTACTAAGAATCTCCTTGAGAGGCGTACTATTAGACCCAAATTATCTCCTGCTGCTAAGTTTGCTGCTTCTCCCATAAACATTATAGATGAAGATTATGGTTTCTCTCTCGATCTATCCTACATAGCTATTGTTGAGAAAGAACCTTTTTGTGGGACTAAGAATGAAAGTGCGGTAGCACATATGAATGAACTTTCTACCATGAGTGGCTTGTTTTCTGATGATATTAAAATGCGTACTTACTTTGTTGCTAAGATTTTCCCTTTTTCACTAAAAGGAGAAGCTAAAACTTCGTTTGGTAATTTACCTCCTGGATCTATTGATAGCCCTGAGTGCTTGTTTAATACTTTCCTGCAGAAATATTTTCCTCCTAGTGCTAGACATGCTGTTTTGCAGGAACTTTTTGATTTTAAACAGGGAGAAAAGGAGGTATTGCCCGAATCTTGGGCAAGGTTTTGTGCTTTGATTCATGCAATTTGGAAGTCCATTACCTAAGAATGAACTACTTGATATATTTTATAATGGACTAACCGAAGAATCTAGAACATACCTAGATAGTTGTGCTGATTGTGTTTTCAGGAATAGGACTCCCAAGGAAGCTGAGGAATTAATGGCTAAAATATGTAAGAATTATGAAGATTGGACTCCACCTAAACAAGTTATTCCTGAAGTAATTGTACCTGAACCATCTATTCCTGTGCCTATTCCAACATCAAAGAAGAGGGGAATTATTGAATTAAATGATGAAGTGATGAAGGAAGCTAAGAAATGTCTTAAGGAGAAGGGAATTAAAGCTGCAGATGTCAAGAATTTACCTCCTATAGAAGAATTATGTAAGCCCATTCCCTACTCACCCACTATTGAGGTACACTCTCTCCAACAATTTGATGAAGGTGATATCCCTTACTTGAAACCTCCTGATCAATGCTTAGAAGAATTTGATATCTTTATTGTTAAGCAAGATAACTTTAATAAAAGGGTGCAAAATCATCTTATGGAAAACACTAGATCTATTGTTGAGTTGAAAGATATTGTGGAAAGAACCTCTAATGATGTTAAAATGATTGTTAAACACTTTCAAATGGTTCAAACTCAAATAGATCAACTCGTTAAAGTGCAAAACGACTTGCTAGTTAATGCTGCTAAATAAAAATATGCTTATGAAATTAGAACTAGAAGTGGTGCTGCTACCCAGGATCCTCTATATCCTGAGGGGCATCCCAAAAGAATTGAGCAGGAGTCTCAACAGGCTGAAAATAGTGGTTCTACTCGTAAGAAAAGGAAAAAGAAACATAAAACTGTTGTAGAACCCTCTGAACCTGCTATAGATCCTAATAGTATATCTATCTCTGATGCTGAAACTGAAAGTGGTAATGAAAAAAATGAAGTTCCTAATGAAGAAAAAGTTGAAGAAGAACCTGAAAACCACACTAAGACTACTAAATACACCAAAGAAGATTTTGTTGCTAAGAAACATGGTAGTGAAAGAGAACCTTGGGTCCAAAAACCTATGACTTTCCCTGATAAGAAACACAAGTCAAAGGAAGATGAACACTATAATAAGTTTTGCGAGTGGATGAAACCTTTATTCTTGCAAATTCCTTTGACTGATGCTATTAATTGCCTCCTTACTCAAAGTATATGAAGGATACTGTCTCGAATAAAAGGAAGATCCCTAATGAAGAAATCTCTACTTTGCTTGCTAATTATTCCTTCAATGGTAAGGTTCCTAAGAAACTTGGAGACCTAGGGATTCCAACTATCCCTTGATCTATTAAGAATAGTTATGTTAGAACTACTTTGTGTGATTTGGGAGCTGGAGTTAGTGTTATGCCTTTCTCTCTCTATAAGAGGCTTCAACTTGAAAAATTGATACCAACTGATATATCTTTGCAAATGGCTGATAAGTCTACCACTATTCCTGTGGGTATATGTGAGGATGTACCTGTTCAGGTGGCTCATAATTTCTTGATATTAACTGATTTTGTTGTGCTTGAAATGTCTGAAGATGATAATATGTCTATTATTCTTGGGAAACCTTTTCTTAATACTACAGGAGCTGTTATTAATTGTAATCAAGGAAAGGTGACCTTCAATGTTAATGATAAGGAACATACTGTCTATTTCCCCAAGAAGATTGAAAGGACTTATGGTTTAAATTCAATTGAACATGTTGAAGGCATTCAAGTTGGAGAAATATATTGTCCCATACCAAAAGAAAATTTTGAAACTATTATGATTGGGACCATTGCTATCAAAGTTGAGGTAACATAATCATTAGTGGAATACAAAGTTTTGTCTCATATGCAATTGTTTTGGTAGCAAGACTTGATCAACCTTGCTAACAAAAGGATTCCATTGAACAAAACAATGTTTTCATTATGATTATCTCCGTTTATTTCTATCCTTTGTATTTTAGTTTTTGCTTTCGTTTAGTTTTCTTTGTGTTGTTAGTTTGCTTGCATGCTAGAACTTCTGTAGTTCTAGCCTTGTTTTGTCCTTGCATCATGTTTCCAAAAAGAAAGAAAATCTGTTTGTCAGAAAAATCGTTCTTCTATTTCTGAAAAATGCCCAAAAATAAAGTGTCTCGAAAAATTCCAGAAAATTCATATTAAATTTTACGTGAAAAAAGGGGCAGAGGAGTACCTGGTAGGTACCAGGGGGGCCCACCAGGCAGGCACACCACATGGTGGCGCGGCCAGACCTAGGTGGCGCCATGCCTTGGTGTGGGCCACCCCTGGCCCCCATTACCTCTCTCTCCTGCCACTTTCTGCTCTCTCCCGAGTAAGCTCCAGTTCATAGCTCAAAATCGCGTTCTCTCTGTGCTTGCCCTCGATTTCTTCGATCTATTTGCTCAGCCCATCTTTCTTGCTGAAATTTGGAGCAATTGTTCCTTGGTATGTGACTCCTCCCCTTGCCCAAGTAGATTTGTGTTTAGTGGATTGTATGTTGAGTATTTTGCTACTGTAGGTGACTGGTTATGAGAGCTTGTAAGCTTGTTTGATGCTTAGAGATATAGTTTTGATGCATGTTTAGGCCTCTTGCTAGTCCCTATGAGTAGAATCCTTCATTATATTTACTTTGCAATCACTTATTTAATAGGTGTTTAAATTTCAGAACACCAAACATGAACAACCACACTTTTGGAGAGATATTTGAGAGTGATGCACCTAGGAGGTCAAGGCCCTCAAGAACAGCCTCTCAATCTAGTCCATCATATAATGAAGACCTCATTGCATCACGTATTGGCAGTGAAAGAGATGATGGAGATGCTCACCCATCCTCTTTCCCTTGTTTTACTTTCTTGCAAGCTGCAGGTATTCTTGATGATTTCTTGCTACTGATTGAGAGGGTTGGCTTGACCTCTTATATGCAAGATGAGAGTGCACAATACGCTATGCTCACCAAAACTTTTGTTGAGAGCTTCTCATTTTCTAACACATCCTATCATTCTACTATCTCATTTAAAATCTATGATATGCCTTTCACCATGCCTTTGGAGAGATTTTGCAGTATTGTAGGTATGCATATGACAAGAGACCGTGGTCGCGCTCCAAGGAGGAGGTGGACGAGCAGCTTCGCTTGTTGGGTTTCCACGAGTAGCACCAGGAGGATGTGCCCTCCTATGATTATTCCACACATTACGGAGGGATGTACTCTGGCTCGCACCAGGACGAGGGTACCTCCTCGTCGTACCCTGGTGACACTTCATCTTGGCTAGCCTGGGACTGATACCCATTTAGGACAAAAGCCTAAGCTTGGGGGGAGGTACGCCGACACCGCACTCATGTCCATATCATGTTGCGTCGGTTCTTTGTATATTCATGCTTTCGTTTTCTTTTTAGTTTTCGTTCTTCTTTTCTTTTGCTTTCTAAAACACAAAAAGACCAAACATATTTTTGTTGTTTCTCTTTGGTTTGCTTCTTCTTTTTGCTTTGGTTTGCTTGTTCCTTTTTGCTTTGTTTGAACTATTCGAAAAAGCCAAAAAGATTTTGCTTTGCTTGTTTTTCTCTTTTTGGTTTTTGTTTAAAAATCAAAAACACCAAAAATATTTGTCGTTCTTCTTTGGTTTTTGTGAGTTGGCTACAGGGTTCAGTAGTTCTCAGTGGATTATTGGTTTCACATTATTATTCAAACCACATAAGTGAAGAGCAATAATGAGGATTAATGACAACTTGAGGCGTGGTAAGAGGCTGGTAACGAACTCTATTTGTTTTCATTTTTGTATGTATACTCATCATTGTGAGCTTGCTTAGTCCGTTCATGTAGAGTGTGTGTTATCTTTGGATATTTAGTAGTTCTTGCTTTCTTGTGATTAGCTCCAGCTCGCTAATAGTTTGTAGCATGTCTCATGAATGTTTGCTTGCATTACTCTATTCATAAATTGGTATGACACTGTGGTATCCTCCTCTGAATGTTTCATTTGATCGACTTGGCACATGCTCATGCATGCACATGACTGTAATAATCAGTTAAGCCTTGACGAATTATTTTGCCTTGAGGATCTTGAATCATTTTCATGCCATGAGTAGTCTTGTTTTGTTGCAAGCATGATAATAACAGCTATTGCTCTCTCGTTTGTCGCTCCCTTACTTTTGCTAGCCTTCACTTTCACTGAGTGTCTTACTCATGTTTCCAATTCCCTAAACCAAATATTTCCAAAGTGTCCACCATACCTACCCATTAGCATCATTTGCTACTTTCGTGCATATTCAATATGCCGTGTTTTCTTCCGAATAAAATGTTTGCTTGTTATGAGAAAGTTAGTTAGTAAAGCTCTCACGAACTTGATGGCACACTTTATTTTCCGCACTTAATAAACCTGAACCATTGTGAACTCTCCATGAAAGTTATATGCTTGCTAATTATAGGCTGGAGATTAGCCGAACCGTCTTTGTCATCACGAGGCGCTTTCAACACTTGTAAATATATACCCAGTTGATACCTTACTCTTTTGTTTGCGGATGTAAATGATTGTGAAATAAAAGGGAGCTTGTAAGTCCATGGAGTTATGTATGTGTGTTAGAAAGCGCTGGGCATTGGTATAATCCATGCTGACATGGTGAAAACCTGCAGCGTAACCATAATGATATGTATGAAGCATTCTTCTTATAAAAAAAGAGAGTTATAGCTATTGAGAAAAAGAAAAAAAGAGTTTTATAAAAGAGGAAAGAGAGAAAAAAAAGCACCATTTTCCCATGGTAAATAAGAAGATTGCTGAGATACTCACTGTCTGCTTGCCTTGTCATTTTGATATGGAGATTCTTCCGTATCATCGGGCAAGGGGTACCCCATTGGCGGTTCTCAATGATACGCACATACTTATGATGACAAGAACTTACCGGTAACTAAAGTTGAGTAGCATGAGGAGCGACCCTCGTACTCAAGGGACTTGGGATTTCTAGTTTATAGTCTGTCAAGCATATAACTCAGATTGGACCTCACTTTCACCTTAACCACATTAAAGATGCCTATGATAGGGGAAATGAGAGCTCAAAGCTAACAAGTACCATACTTTCAGCATTTGGAAGCCTTTCAAATTTCTCAAAACCTTTTTCTTCTACTTGTTGAGTCTCCACATATTCTTTGAGCACCTTCTTGAGAGCATAGTTGTCATTCTTTATGTTTGTTTCATTACTTGATTATTTGTGTTATGACTTTGATGCTTGTATCCTTGATATCTTTAGTTCTAGTTATCACTTGAACTTCAAAGGTGCCTTGACATTCATAATCAAAGGCAAGCGAGATACCACTCTATCATACCTTTCTATGAGCATTGTAATGTTGCTTATGTTTCTGCTTTGTGCTACTTATTATTCTTGAGTTGGAATCTCTTCATATCTTGCAATGACTACTAAGTAGACCCAGTTGCATAATCTTTATTATGAATTGTCTAAGTAGTTGATCACATTGCTGAGAATATTTACATCATATGAAGCAAATCTGTTCGTGAAAGTTCTTTTATCGCACTCAGTTTTCAACTGAATTGCTTGAGGACAAGCAATAAGATAAGCTTGGGGGAGTTGATACGTCCAAAACGTATCTACTTTCCCGAACACTTTTGCTATTGTTTCTCCTCTATACTTGTGTGATTTGGATGCAACTAATGCAAACTGACGCTGTTTTTAGCAGAATTGCCTTGGTGTCTACTTTTTGTGCAGAAAATCAACTATCAGGAAAAATCCCGGAAAATATGCCAAAAATCCTATTTCACCAGAAGACTCCCGGAGCCAGAATACGAGACGGAGGGGGCTGGGCCCAGCCACACCACACCCTGGTGGCAGGCAAGCCCAGGCCACGCCAGGGGGTGGTCTGGCCGCCCCAGACTCCCCCTTGGCCTCTCTCTTTGCCTATAAGGAGCCTTCTGACCTAAAAACTTGGGGGGGTTCGACGGTTTTTCCAGAAGGAGTTCTGCAGCGTCGCCACCACCGAAGGGGAGATTCGGGGGACAGAAAGTCTCTGTTCCGGCACCCTGCCGGTACAGGGAAGTGCCCCCGGAGCCATCTCCATCGATCTCCACCATCATCTCCATCGACCATCCATGTTTCCCCCATATATGAGTGAGTAATCCCCCGCTGTAGGCTATGGGGATGGTAGGGATTGGATGAGATCGTTCATGTAATGGCATCAGATTGTTAGGGCATGGTGCCTAGTATCTTTTATTAGTGCTTTATGACTTTGTTGCGACTTGTTGTGCTTAATGCTTGTCACTAGGGCCCGAGTGCCATGATTTCAGATCTGAACATGTTATTGATTCATCATGATAGTATTGTTTTGGGTTTTATCTACAAGTTGTATACACACGTCGTTGTCCGGAACCTATGGTCCCGAAGTGACAGAAATCGGGGTAGCCGGAAGGGAAAGGCTTTGATGTGAGGATCACATGTGTTCACGGAGTGTTAATGCTTTGCTCCGGTGCTCTATTAAAAGGAGCACCTTAATTGCGATAGTTCCTAGAGGCCCAGCGCAAGCGGGTGGCGGGACAAAAGATGTTGTGCAAGTTCTCATTCGAGCACGTATGACTATATATGGAACACATGCCTAGGATTGTCTAGTACTTGGATGCTTTATCTTATTTATACGCAATTGCCCTATGTTCTGATTGCTATGTGAATTGTCTTGTCCATGCAAGCCCGTCCATCTATCCTGTGCCTACCTTTTCGAATCCTTTGTTCTTGCTTTTGTTACTACGGTCTTTGCTTTACTACTGCTGTTACTTTACTATTCCTACTACAAAACTGTTGCTACTGATAAACTGCTGTGAGCAAATTGTTTCCAGGTGCAGCTGAATTGACAACTCAGTTGTTAAGGCTGATAAATATTCTTTGGCTCCCCTTGTGGTGAATCAATAAATTGGGTTTCACTTCCCTCAAAAATACTGCGATACACCCCCTATACTTGTGGGTCATCAGCGATGAGAGCCGTCTTGGCGAGCTCCGATGGATGGACCAGCACTTTGTTTGTGTGCACCGATGAGTCGAAGGAGAGATCAGGTGAGCTTGGCCGGCTCAGCGGAGGCAGACTGTTGTCTGTCGACTCCTTTAGTCTCGCGAGTTCTTCCTGCATGCCGAAGGACTGGGAAATTCTGTTGCATTCCCTATCGCAACTATCAGATCTTTCGAAGCTCCCGTTTATCGTGATGACGCCATTGGGACCTGGCATTTTCATCTGCATGTAGGCGTAGTGGGGTACTGCCATGAACCTAGCGAACGTGACACGTCCAAGGATGCAGTGGTACTATGAGGGCCAGTCGACGACCTCAAAGTCGATGCGCTCGTGCCGGAAGTTCTTTGGCGTGCCGAAGATGACGTCGAGGTTGATTTTGCCCAGGGGGTATACGCCTTTCCCTGGGACAATGCCGTGGAACGTTGTGTCCGAGGCCTCCAGGCAGGTTAGCGGGATTATCATTGCTCGCAAGGTACTCGCGAATATAAGGTTGATGCCGCTTCCGCCATCCATGAAGACGTGGCTCATGTCGAAACCTCCGATTTGCGCCTCGAGTACGAGGGGGCAATGGCCTGGGTGGGATACCTGAGGCGGGTGGTCGCGTTTGTCGAAGGTGATGCATGACTCGCTTCCACTGAGGTACTCAGTGGTAGATGGTGGCGAGTGCGTGGCCAAGTTGACTTGGCGAGTGATGTATACGCACCGATTAGGCGTCCCTTTTGGATCATCATGGTGCCCATGGCTCGTGGGTACGGTTCGCCTCCGTGGTGCTGGTCTGGTGCAGCTGCATTCGGGGGTTGCCCGGGTGGTGGTGGTGGTGCGCCATGTGCCACGGCGCCTGGAGCGGCTCCGTAGCCTCTTTCGACTGCATTGCGGTTCATCCGAACCAATCCCTCGTGTAGCTTGAGGAATTTGCGGCAATCCTTGAGGAGGTGGCTGGACTTCTTCTTGCCATCATGCTTGTCGATGTAGAAGTGTACCGTGCATGGCCCAAACAGTTTGTCCTCAATGGAGGTCGCGGGTGCGTCGTCGCGAGTGCGACGTTGCCATACTTGGGTGGTTTTCCCGGAGTCGCGATATCCGCCGCTGCGGTATCCGCTGTTGCAGTTTTCGTCGCGTGTTTCGGCGTAGCCGGCCGCGACCATGTTGACGTCGTCGCGGTCATCGTAGATGCGCATGCAACGTTTGCCTCGGCGATCGTGTATGCGCTCGAGTTCTGCCTCTTCGTTAGAGTGAATGCGATTCTTTACCAAGTCTTCTCCATCGGCCCACCGATTCGTGATCTCCATCAGGTGGTCGATGGTCTTGGGTTTTGAGCGGCCCAGCTCCTCCCTAAGTTCTAGGTGGCGGCCGCCGCCGTTGAATGCATCAATTGCGCGATCCTCCGAGATGTTTTCTGTGGAGTTCTTGATGATGGACCATCTTTAGATGTAGGAGTGCAGCGATTCGCCAGATCTTTGTTGGCAGCATCTCAGCTCTTCGATTGATGCGGGCCGCTTGTATGTGCCTTTAAAGTTGCGCACGAAGCTGTAAACCAGCTCATCCCAACTGCGAATGTTGAGCCATGCTCGGGCGGCGCCTAGCTGCAAGCATTGCATGGCCGTGCTTCGACTGCCTCCGTGGAGCCTGACGTAGGAGATGTGGTCCTCCAGCCAGATTTTTGGGTCCTGTAGACCTTCGAACTTCGGGTTCTCCGACGGGAGTTTCAACCCCTTTGGCATTCGCTTCTGCCTGATGGACCTACTGAAGCATCTGGCGCCGCAGAGCTCCACGTCTTCCTTTTCTGAGTCAGTCGACCGAGCACGTCGTGCCCTTGATTTGTCGATCTTGCGCTGCGTGATGTCATCAAGCACGTCGTAGTCGTGGTCGTGTCGTTGTGAGCGGCGACGTCGAGACAGGTCGTGACTGTCATCACTAGATGAGGGCGAGGAGTAACGCTTTGCTAGCGCTTTGCCCTTCTTTGGTTCCGGTGTTGGCTCTTTATCGAGGGCGGCCTCGATTAATCCTAAGCCCACGATCATGGATCGGTGCATGGCGGCTCGGGGATCTCCAGCCGGTGGCTGGTTGTTGAGGAGGTACATGGTGGCCGCTGTCACCGTAGCCTGCGGCGTCTTGGGGACCACGTTGCCCCTAGTGTCGACTGTCATAGAGCCAAAGTCGAGGACCTTTGCGGCTTCTATGCGTTCTTGCTCGGTGAGATGGGCCATCCGAGATTGCCTCTTCTTGGCGATGTGCCCTTTTAGGAGGATCCTCCGTAGGAGGAGAGCCCAGCACGACGAAGGCTCGACTCGTCTGCCGCCTTTTTACGCGCCTCGAGTTGCGCGATTGTTTGTACTTGGCGCTTGAATTCTTCCTTCAGGAGCCAATGGTAGCCCATTAGCAGTTCTTGCGGAGATCCGAAGGGTAGAGGAGTGCCTCGTAGGGATCGCGGCAGCGAGCCCATTCTTGCTCGTTGAGCCTGATCACGACGCGTTCGCCGGTTTGCTCGTTTACTATGGTTGGAGGTTCGACTGCTTCTCCGTTGTTGGCATTGGTGCGATCGCCACCGTTGCCGTCGTTGCCGCCATTAGGCGGGTCGGTTCCGTTACCGCAATTGCCACCGTTGTCACGGTTGGCAGAGGTATCACCTGCGTTGATGACGGCACACATGAAGTGATTGGGGAAGCTGCTGCTTCCACAACTTTCAGATCCAGAACCGTAGGTTCCATCTTCAGTGGCCAGATCGCTCAGATCGGAGTCGCGACTGTTATCACTGACCGTGTTCTCGACTGTTGTCGGGGCATTGAGCTCATTGAGGGTGCTGATCGATGAAGGGAACCATGACACTAGGGCGATCGACGGTGCCGTTGGCTGATCAGGCATGCGAAGCGTGCCCATCTGACCGACTTGGAAGCGGAAGCTCCCTATCGCCAGGCTGATTCCGTCGCCCACGGACTCGAAGGCCGGGCGAGTGGCCGGCGTGTGGACGGTGAAGTCGAACGCGCCGAAGAGCTGGCGGATCTCCGCTGTCGCGGAGCTGTAAATCGCGGTTGATGGGGCCGAAGAAGCCGCAACATCAGCACCCCCAATTCCCACAGACGGCACCAATTGACGAGGGTTTAACTCATAAATGCCCATTGTTATGGAGTTGGGTTTTGGAGAAGGAGGGAGCGTTGGAGACATCTATCGGCTAGCAAACAATCACACAGGGGACAAAGATTTATCCAGGTTCAGGCCTCGTAGAGGTCCCTACTCCTGCTTGTCTGCTCGTGGAATTATCGAAGGAATCGAAGATTACAATGGTGCGCAGATGCAATCTGGCGAGGGTGGTGGAAACTAGTGTTGCGTGTGTCCTCCTCGCCGCCCCCTCCTAGTCTTTATATAGGTAGGCTAGGTCCTGGGTAGCAGGTCGAGTCGGTTATAAGTTAGGGTTTTCCCCTTCAAACTTTCTATCTTTAGCTTCTTCTTATTCTTTAAGCAATCGAGAGTCCGTAGGTTACTCGAGTCCTTCATTTGGGTCTTGACGACACCGTGGGCCTTTACGTATTTAGACTGTATATACCAAGGTTGAGTACCTGTAGAGTATACCCATGTCAGACGTCTTGAATGATTTATGTTTTTTTGGCGGTGGGTTTCAGCGCCTATCAAATGTGTTACCGGGAGGGGGCCTGCTGGACCTGCCGTGGCACGCTGGCAGTTAGTGTAATGCCTAACGCCTGTCAGAAGGGTGTTACTCTGTTGAGTATGATGCCTTCACGATAGGCACGGTAGAGTTAGTTTTGTTAAATCTTTTCACTGTAAGTTTATTTTATCGGTTTTGCCAAGTCTCGGCTAGCTTGTGACATAGCTTAGGACACAATCAAATTTTTTCCCATTCAAATTAGTGCGGGATGGAGGGACGAGGACGGCGGCACGCCTTCGGCTCATGCCAGTGTTTGTAGTCGTCGCTAGGTGGTCCAATGAGCTATTTGTAATTTTTATTACTTTTAGAACACTACTGCTGTTGATGATTATTAATAGATCGGTAGAATTTCGAAAAAAAAAACATAGTGCGGAGGTTAGCCCAGTTGTTTTTTCCCCGGAAACGTGGCGCGCACAGCCAGCTTCCGGTGCAGCCACACCTTATTTTCTGAGCGAACGACCGCCGCAGCTGCATGCATGCATACTCCCTGACTAGATTATGTCTCATCGTTTTTTTCATGCATGTCCTACTAGACTTTTTGCTGTATGCAAGCGTGAAGGACATAGATTATGTTACATGGAGTAGCTAGCTAAGCCATGTACTAGTACATGTTAGCTAACGTTTTTTTGTACGTGTGTTATTTTTTTTACCAAGATTGGTTGATTTTTGTACTTATGGGCTTTTGCGCATGTGATTTTTTGATAATATTTTCTATAAAAATATATATTTAAAGATATTTTTAAAATTTGTTTGGGTCTTATTGAGTTGCAATGGGATTTGTTTCCAGTTGCAAGTAAGGTTGTAATTGTGATTTTTTTAGTTGCTAATAGTGTTGCAACTGTGATTTCCCAGTTACAAGTGGGGTTGCAACCGTGATTTTTCAAATTGCAAGTGGGATTGCAACCGTGACTTTTCCAGTCTCAAGTAAAGTTGCAATAGAGATAATTTTCAGTTGCAAGTAGGTTCACAATTGATGTTTTCTCTCCAGTTACAAATGGGATTGCGACTGAGATTTCCAGTTGCATTTGTGATTGCAACTGATATTTTCTAGTTAATAAGTGAGTTTTTTTAAATTAAATGTTAACTGTAAGTGGGTCTTTTTGAATTGCAAACGAGGTTGTAACTGAGTTGTTTTTGTAGTTGCAAGTGAGATTGTAACTATTTTAATTTTTCCGTTGTAAGTATGGTTGCAACTAAGTTTTTTTCAGTTGCAAATGATGTTGCGACTGAGTTATTGTCTTAGTTTTAAAATACAAAATGTTTAGGTAAACTATTTTAGTCTAACAAAACATATTTAGAATCAAAGTAGAATTTTTATAAGTGGATTTAAGTTTTCTCTACTAGCTAAAACAACACGTATACTCATCTAGGGTTCCGTCACGAGCGATCGGGCAAGCACCTAAACTCATCTAGGGTTCCGTCCCCTCGCCGACGATGCTGCCGGTCCGCTCCGCTTCCGGTGGCCTTAGGGCCTTGGAGGTGTGGCGGACCACGGCCTCTCGCCGGCGAAGGGTTTTCGTTTTTGTTTAGCTTTTTTTTCGGTGTCTTCTTCGGAATGTTGAGGCGGCGGCTGCATCCTGAAGTCAGAATAAGGTTCTCTCTGCCCTATCGTCGCTCCCGTGGTGCGTCTGGCGCTAGCGGAGGGCGTGTGGAGTCGTGTGTCCGGCGGATCTCTTGGGATCTAATCGTTTTCTGTATTCGTCAGTGTGGTTTGAGGTCAGTCTCTTCCGATCTACGGTTGACATCTTCGGCGACGGTTGCTGCTCTGGTGTGCTGGTCCTACAGGGCCTTAGCACGACGACTTTCCGTCTGTCTACTACAACAAGCTCTACTACGACAAGCTTTGCCTGGCTCCGGTGATGGAGGGCTGAGGACGGCGGCGCGTCTTCGGCTCGTGCTAGTGTCTGTAGTCGTCGCTAGGTGGTCCAATGACCTATTTATAATTTTTATTACTTTTAAGTCTCTTTATACTGCCATTGATGATTATTAATAGATCGGTGGAATTTCGCAAAAAAAAATAAACACGTATACACATGGTAGAAAGAAGAAATCCCAAATAGCCAAGGAGCAGACGGGGCGTACCTAAGCTAGACCACCACCCACGCAGAGAAGCAAGGCATGGGCGGACAGCATGCAGCAGCAAAAAAAAAAAGCGTCAGGGCACGGGGCGGTATACACATGCACAGCATGCAGCAACCACACTAACTCTGGGCTAAAGTCAGCTGGGCGAGTTGTGATAATCGGCTCACGTCAGTCGACTGTGACCTAACTGAAGTCACAGTCTACTGCAGCATATAGACTCCCTTATTTTATAGTTTTTCGTCCGAGGATCAGGCACACGTGCGTGTGGCACCACTCGGTTTCTTGCCTCGCGCGTAGGAACGTTGAAACGACCAGAATTTCCTCTATCACCCTGGCTGTACAGGCTAGAAGGAAGCTGCACATTAATTAAGTAATCCAAGTCGCGATACCACCCATGTTCTTGCCAGCGAAGACTGGTTCTAGTCTACTGTCGAGTGGCGAACGGGTAGGGTTGTTTCCATGGGAGCACGGCGGCACAGGGTTAAAAAACGGCGAAGGCTGCTCCACCTTGTTTTCGTGCGGGTAGGGGAGGAGGGTGGAAACAAAGGGAAGACTTGAACCGGTCCAAACAGATCGTATTACTAGTAGAAGGTACTAGGAGCTTTCTCACGTTAGCGACGGCTCCAAAGTTTTGACTTGTTCGAGCGGCCAGACAGGGAAGCAAATGCACATAAATACTACGGAGGCACGGGCCGAATGTGGTAGTAGTATCTCACAATTCCCAAACGACAACAGTTCAGAGCACGGCCGAGATCAGAGTCTTGGACGAAGAAACCAGAGGACGGAGCTGCCGGCCGGGAGAGAAGATAGTGACTAGGTTCCGAGAGGAGATCGAGCTACAGACGATGGGGCGTGGTCTTCTGGAGGTGCACCTCGTCGACGCCAAGGGCCTCGCCGGCACCGATTTCCTAGGTCAGTCCTCCGTCCAACTACCACCACCACCATCGCGTGTTCTTGTGTTCGCTTCGGATTTGCTCCCTTCTGGGCTCTCGTGGCCGGTGCTGGACGGAGATTAAATCGATTCCGATTTTTGCCTGTACTTGCAGGGAAGATAGACCCGTATGTGATCGTGCAGTACCGGAGCCAGGAGCGCAAGAGCAGCACCGCCCGAGGTCAGTACTGCTTCTTTGACAACCCTCTGATTTCATTCCTCGCCTCGGCAGAAATTCCTTTCCTGATTTGTACCCACCCACTATTGACTTTGACAATCGACGACGGGCAGTACCTGTGATCTTTCTCCTAAACGTACTCCGTACCAACCAATAATGCAGATGCAGGGAGGAACCCGAGCTGGAACGAGGTGCTCAACTTCCAGATCAGCTCCACGGCGGCCAACGTGCAGCACAAGCTCGTCTTCAGGATCATGGACCACGACAACTTCTCCAGGGACGACTTCCTCGGCCAAGCAACGTGAGTACTGAGTACAACTGTACTACTACTGATCGAGTTGTGGATGCGGCTAAGAAGGGCAGAAGAAGGAATGAAAATGTAACCTGAATCTAAACCTCCATGTTTTCTGTGTCCATTGCAGGATCAACATAACCGATGTGATCAGCGTAGGCATGGAGAAAGGCAGGTTCGAGCTGAACCCGGCCAAGTACAGCGTGGTCACCGCCGACAACTCCTACCACGGCGCCATCAAAGTTGGCGTCACCTTCACCGCCGCAAAGGTATAGAAAAGAAAAAACGCCTATATAGTATTGTAAAATTCGTGTGAGATCACTCATTCGAAGGAGCTGTGGGTTTTGACTCGATCGATGCTGATGTCCAATGCCAGGTTGAACAGGATGGAGGACAAGTTGGTGGCTGGATGCACAGCTAACGGGATTAGAACATGATGCATGTCATGGGAAGAGAATTTCCTGGTCACGTCGACCTTCGCCCGTACGTATAGTACAGCATTTTAGTGTTGAATGTTGCCAGGACGTAAAGATTGCCGTACCGACGGCTGTCTTATGGTTCATATGATTCAAGTGTATGTATACGTTGCATTTGTAGGAGTTTAGATGTGCAGTAGGAACCCTGAAAAGGTTAGACTCGTCAAGTCTGATAAATTGTGATTTTGATTCTTTTTGGAACAACAGACATTTGTCCATTACTGAATGCTTGTGGATCCTAAGAAGGGCGCGTGCATGTACCCTGTCTTAAGACATGTCTTCCCGCAAAGCGGACAGACCTTTTAATCATTTCGGTCCGTTTGGTGGCGGGGAGAACAGACGTCTAGACTAGGTCCTCACATATCACCCTGGTGTCCACACTGGTGCCCCCAATTTGTCTGGCCTTCGGTTTGTGGGTCAATTCGTCCATAGGATGCACATTTGCACATATTATAAGTAGTTTAAAATTAAATTTAAGTATCATAGTTTTCAACAAATTACGGATCATGGTCCACAAATTGTTCACACAATAAAAATACAAGAAATAAAATGATAAATTGAAGAATAGGATTAGTTCTCTTCGGGTGGCTGCCATTGGTTCCCCAAAAATTTCCACGTATGATCAACCAAATCATTCAAGTGGTCCATTGTCTGCAAGATTGTTTGAATGAAATCAAAACAAACACGGACATTCATTGTGTACAACAAATCAAGAAAGGGGGAAACCCGTATGACCGTACTTGTCCCGACCGCACAAATGGCCGAGCATAACGAAGCATAACAAAGCATGAACGGTAGAGTTTGAGGGGCTTACCGGCCAGATTGTCTAGTCCTGGCCAGTGCGAGTACCCAACAGCTGAAAGAACATTTCATGTTTTCCTATGTTTTGCGTGTTAGATAACAATACTATGAAGACTTTTCATGTGTGCTAAGTGTGCAGGAAGTTTTGAGGGGGCCGGATAATCCGCCCCTCCAAGGGCCGGATAATCCGGCCTACCTCATCTCTCAAGGAAGCCAAGGCGCGTCGCTCTGTGTCCAGTCGGATTTTCTTCCGGAAAATCCGAACTGGGGCGTTTTTTCCTCCCTAGGCCGGATAATCCGGGTTTCGCAAGGGCCGGATAATCCGGCCCCCAGTTTTCGTGCAAAAGGAGCCACGGGGCGTCGCTCTGTGTCCAGTCGGATTTTCTCCCGGAAAATCCGAACTGGGGCGGTTCTTCTTTCCCAGGCCGGATAATCCGGACTTCGCATAGGGCCGGATAATCCGGCCCCCAGAAGTTGATCAAGGACAAGCTCGACGCGTCTCACTGTGTGGGGGCGGATTTTCTGCCGGATATTCCGAGTCTGGGGCGGTGTTTCCTCAGACCGGATAATCCGGCCCTCACTTGGGCCGGATAATCCGGCCCCCAAAGTGTGCAACCGCTGGTTTTTGGAAGAGGGTATAAGTACCCCTTCTTCCCCAACGTCCAGAACTCTTGATTCATTCGAATTTGACCAGACCCTGTGCAAGAGCTCTAAATCTCGATCTCCCACTTCAATCACCCTAAGGTCTTGATCTTTGGTGGAATTGAAGGAGGAGAAGTTCATCATCAACATCAAGAATCAAGCGCTTCAACTCCTCTCCATTCACTTGGAGAAATCCCTGATCTAGTATTCTCGTTAATACCTAGATCGTGTTATTATGTTGACAACTTTGTTCTTGTGGTAGCTTGTTGTCATTTCGGGAGCCTCCAAGTTGTTGTGGAGTTGTTGCCCCGCTAGTTGTGTAAAGGCGCCAGTGCCCGCCTCGAAGGGTACCTATAGTGGGAGGTGGATCAGGCCTGTTGTGGCGAGATCCATCGGAGAACAGGGTGAGGCCTTTTGTGGCGTGTTGGTCTTAGTACCGCCCACCCCTCCAACGCAGACGTACTTCCCTTAACAAGGAAGGAACTGCGGTCAAACAAATCCTGTGTCTCCGTGTGCTTCACTTCGGTTCACTCGTTCCTCTTCCACTCGCTTCTTACTCGCTAGTAGATAGGTTTGCATATAGGGAAATTCCACACATTAGTTTATCTAGAGAATTTACCTTTGTGCTAAGCCTAAAATTGAAAAGGAATTAAAAATTGGTGTAGCACCTATTCACCCCCCCCCTCTAGGTGCCCATACGATCCATTTCAATTGGTATCAGAGCCCCGGCTCTTAATTCAGGCTTAACCGCCTAAGAGTAGTATGGGTACAAGGGATGATGGAAATGAGGTTGTGGATAAGGTCACAATGGATGATCTCAAGTCGTTGGAAACAACCTTGTTGAAATCCTTTGAGGCCAAGATGGAGGAGATGAATCAAATGATTGCTCGCCTTACATCATCCATAGCCCCATCTCCATCCTCCTCTGAGGCTCCCTCACCATCATCTAAGGAAAAAGGTAACACCGGATCTAAGGATGATGATGTGGAAGGTGAAAAACTAAATGGTTCCACCTCCAAAAAGGGAAGTGGTAAGGAGGAATATAGTGAGGTTCGCCACGTATATTACCCCGAACCACCTACCCCTCATCCTCATATAAACAATAGGGGTGATCCACCCAAGCTCACTGCATCTTCTTTTAACCAATGGCAATTTCTAATGAAATCTCATGTTTGCAGCTCCTCTATTGAATTGTGGAGGATCATTGAAGAAGGTCTTCATGTTGGAGATCAAACCAATCTAACAAGAAGGGAAGTTGTGGATAGCCAGTTGAATGCCACTGCTCTCCACATGATACAGCTGGGTGTGGGTCCCAAGGACATGCCACACATTGAACATCTCAACATGGCTAAAGAGGCGTGGGATGCTCTTACGGACCTTTTTGTTGGAAATGAAAGCATGAGAAGAAACCGGTATGATGCCCTTAGTAACGAAGCTGAGGGATTCTACATGTTGGATGGTGAAAACCATGAGGACATGTATAGAAGACTCAAGGGCATCGCAACAACATTTCGGAAGCATGGGGCCACTCACATTGATGATGCATGGATAAAAAGGAAGTATGTGAGTGCCTTAATGCCTTTCGAACCGACGGATTTGAAGAGATTGCAAGGTAGACACAACTATCATCAAATGACATCCAATGAAGTCATGCAAGAATGGCGTCATTCAAAGTGGCGGCAAAGAATGCTGAAGATGCCCATGCTCGGGCCATTGGAATGCAAAAGGGTGTCAATATGGCTCTCAAAGCCAATGTTGCTGAGCAAGAGGATGATGAAGGAGCATTTGATAGGATATCCATGGACTGCCCCGATGAGGTCAAACGTGCTCATGGTGAGTACATGGCATTCTATGCAAGGAACTTTTGGAAGGACCCTGCCAAAGCCAAGTCTGAACTTGAGCATAAGAACGGGTCAACTGGAAGAAGAGAAAGTGGCCCAAGATTGAGAACTTGCTTCAACTGTGGAGATAGACTGCACTTTGTAGCCGAGTGTCCTTATGAAAATAGAGAAGACAATGGTGGCAGGCTCATTCTCAAAGAGAAATCCAAAGTTCCTAAGAAGAAGCCATTTGCTAAGAAGAATGGTCCTTTCAAGAAGCAACCCAAGATGGTCCTTGTAGCTCAAGAGGAATACTCCTCCGCAAGTGAAGATGAAGAGGATGATGATAGTTCCCGCGAAGTGGTTGCTATAGCCACCACATCGACTCCCTCCTCTTTCTTCGACTCGCTAAACGAGAACGCCATCAACAACAATGCCACTTGCCTAATGGCAAGAGGATCTGAGGTATCGACTTCTAACTCCTCATTTTCTAAGACTAACATAATTTTGGATATGGATGATCATGACAGTCTTGAAATGAAACAAGAAGTTATTGCCTTGGATATTTTTTTCACTAACCTACAAGGTGAGCACAAACTCCATTTTGATACTCTTATGAGTCAACTTGCTCGAGCCGAAGATCTCCTTGAAGAAAAGGGCAGAATTGAAAGAGAAGATGCTTTGGAGATAGCCTCTTTGAAGAATGCCTTGGAAGAGGAAGAGGAAACTCGAGTTTCTTTGGAAGAAAGACTCGAATCCCTAGAGGAGTCACAAGAAGAAGCTGTATCTCAGCTCATTAAAGAACGTGACCATGCCCTTGCCAAGGTAAAGAAACTAAAGAAAGAAAAGATTGATTTTGGGGCTGTTCATGCTAGACTTTTGGAGAAGTTTGATGATCTTGAAAGTGCTCACAAGGCATTGAAGAGTGATCATTCTACTCTAAATGAGTCTCATGACCAGCTCCAAACTCAATTGAAACGGTATAATGTACCAAGTACCTCATCTTCATCCTTTGGAAAAGAAGATCTTGCAAGGAGTTCTCAACACAAAGGTAAAGGGGTTATTGATGAGATACTGAGCAGGCAAAGGTCAAACAACAGTAAAGAAGGTCTTGGTTACATACCCAAGATAAATAGCAAGAAAAACAAGAAGAACAAGAAGAACAAGACTGCTCAATCAAAGACTAGCAACATTACCAATGACAAGACTAATTATGATGGTTTTGCTGGGATCAACAATCCTAACTTCAAACTATATTGTGATTGTTATGGTGATGTTTATGCTAGTTATGTAGGGCCTTATGATTGTTACATTCCTTGGTCTATTTGGGTTCCCAAGACCCCTGTTACTAACATGAGAGGACCCATTGAAAATGGGTACCTAAAACCAAGAAGTAATTTTCTTGTAGGGCTATGCTTCCGGTGGTTCTAAATGGGTACTCGATAGCGGTTGTACGAGTCATATTACCGGAAGCAAGGAGATCATCACGGAGATGCGGCCGAACCTAGATCACATTACCGTCTCCTATGGTGACAAGTCAAAATCTGAGGTATTGGGTCTCGGCAAAGTTGTGGTGGCTCACGATATCTCTCTCGTGGACGTCATGCTTGTTGAGACCCTCGGGTATAACTTAGTTTCTGTTCGTGCCCTTGGTAAGATGGGCTTTGCAGTTTACATTGATGCTAATTTGGTGGTACAGTTGTGGAGCAAGTCTCTAAAAGTCGCTTTCGTGGGATATGTCGAGAACGACCTGTACGTGGTAGACTTTTCGGGGAAAACCACTACATGTTCGATGTGTCTTTTCGGAAAGGCTGACGCGGGTTGGCTATGGCATCGCCGACTAGCCCACGTCAATATGAGAACTTTGCAAAGTCTCCACAAGGGTGGCCTCATTCTTGGACTAAAAGAAAATGTCTCTTTTGCCAAAGATCGTGTCTGCAGGGCGTGTGTTGAAGGGAAAATGCATGATTCTCCTCATCGAAGGAAAACTATTATCTCTTCAAAAAGGATCTTGGAGCTTCTTCATGTGGATCTTTTTGGACCTCCATCTCATGCAAGCCTCGGTGGGAAGAAGTATTGTCTTGTGATTGTTGATGATTACTCAAGATACACTTGGGTTTATTTCTTCAAGTTGAAGAGTGAAACTCAACAAACTGTCATCGACTTCGCCAACGAGGTTCAACGTCAACACAACGTCCCCATTCTGTCTATAAGGAGTGATAACAGCTCGGAGTTCAAGAACTACACCTTAAATGAGTTCCTAAGTGAAGAGGGGATAAGACATCAATATTTCGCTGCGTACACCCCTCAACAAAATGGTGTAGCCGAGCGGAAGAATCGAACTCTAATGGACATGGCAAGATCAATGTTGGCCGAATTCAAACCTTCATATAACTTCTGGGCTGAAGCAATCTCTACTGCTTGTCATTCATCCAATCGTTTATACCTCCACAAGATTTTGGATAAGACTCCGTATGAAATACTTACCGGTAACAAGCCAAACATCTCATACTTTCGGGTATTCGGGTGTAAGTGTTTCTTTCTTATTAAAGGAGTTCGTTTATTTAAGTTTGAATCTAAGGCTCTAGAAGGTATTTTTGTTGGTTATGGTGCCGAATCCCACACTTATAAAGTCTACAATAAGCTCTCCGGAACTATTGTAGAATCTTGTAGTGTGGTGTTCGAGGAAAATGACGGTTCCCGTGCGGAGCAAGTTGGTGTTTGTGATGCAGATGTTGAAATACCTCAAGATGCCATAAGAAGAATGGGCGTGGGCTTCTTCCGCCCCATTGAGGAACCCCTTGTGGCGGACCGGGAAGGACAATGCTCTACTCATATAGAGCCCTCATCTACACATACGCAACATGCTCCAACCACGAGGGCAACTTCTACACCATCTCCATCAACTGCTGAAGGTCAAGATGCTCCAGAAAGCTCCAGGCCGGATTTTCCGGTGGATACTGGATTATCCGGCCACCCCACTCCAGTTGTCCATGATGCTCCTGCTGGTGAAGATATCAACACAAGCTCCAGGCCGGATTTTTCGGCTGACCCTGGATTATCCGGCTCCTCGCCAGTTCAAGCGAGTCCCAGGCTTCCTGAAGATGCTACTGCAAGTCCTCCCAGGCCGGATTATCTGGCCTCTTCATCAGCCGGATTATCCAGCCCTGACTCTCCAGTTCTGCAGCCTCCTGTTACGGCTACGGACTCACCTCAAGGGCATGCATCTCCACCACCTGCTACTGATGTTCCAGCTACTGATCAAGGCGGAGAAAATGCCTCCAATGAAGACTCAAGTGATGAATCTCCTCCACCAAGAGACAACAAACTTATTGAACTTCGTCGCAAGGCTCGGGCTGACCGTAACCTTGAGTTGAGGGGTCACACTCTCGAAAAGGTTGTTGGTGATCTTCGGCGAAGGGTGTCTACTAGAAGAGAATTGGCCAGTTTTGGTGAGCATCAACTCATATCTCCATGGTGGAACCTAAGAAGGTCTTTGAAGCTCTTGAAGACCCAGACTGGGTTGTTGCTATGCATGAAGAATTGAACAATTTCGAGCGCAACAAAGTCTGGAAACTAGTGGAGAAACCCAAAGAGTGCCGCAATGTTATCGGCACCAAGTGGATTTTCAAGAACAAGCAAGATGAGAATGGAATTGTTGTGAGGAACAAGGCAAGACTTGTGGCACAAGGTTACTCCCAAGTTGAGGGCATCGACTTCGGCAATACCTATGCTCGTGTGGCTCGTCTTGAGTCCATCCGTATCCTACTTGCTTTTGCTGCTCATAACAATTTTAAGTTGCAGCAAATGGACGTCAAGAGTGCCTTCCTTAACGGTCCTCTACATGAGTTGGTATACGTAAAGCAACCCCCGGGGTTTGAGGATCCTAACTTCCCGAACCATGTCTACAAACTCGATAAGGCACTCTATGGCCTTAAACAAGCCCCACGTGCGTGGTATGAGCACCTTAAAGAGCTTTTGTTAGATCGTGGCTTCGAAGTTGGGAAAATCGACCCCACTCTTTTTACTAAGAAGGTTAAGGGGGAGATCTTTGTATGCCAACTATATGTAGACGATATCATTTTTGGTTCTACTAACAAGGCTTTTAACGATGAATTTTCGAAGCTTATGACTGACAGGTTTGAGATGTCTATGATGGGGGAATTATGGTTCTTTCTTGGATTCGAGATCAAGCAACTAAGAGAAGGAACCTTTATTAATCAAGCAAAGTACATCCAAGACATGCTCAAGAGGTTCAAGATGACGGATCTAAATGGTGTCGCTACTCTGATGCAAACAAAGTGTCATCTTGAACTCAACCCTCAAGGTAAAGATGTGGACCAAAAGGTATACCGGTCCATGATCGGCTCTCTTCTTTACCTCTGCGCATCTAGACCCGATATTGTGTTGAGTGTGGGAGTGTGTGCAAGGTATCGAGCAGCTCCTAAAGAAAGCCACTTAGTGGCGGTCAAGAGGATCTTTCGATATTTAGTTCATTCCCCCAACTTTGGTCTCTGGTATCCCAAGGGCTCCAATTTCTCTTTATGTGGTTATACTGACTCAGATTGGGCTGGTGATAAGGATGATCGGAAGTCAACTTCTGGAGCTTGTCAATTTTTGGGAAGATCTCTTGTATGTTGGTCCTCCAAAAGCGGTGTATATCTCTCTCCCACTTGAAGCTAAATATGTTCTCTTTGCCAGCGCTTGTACTCAATTATTGTGGATGAGGCAAACTTTAAAGGAATACGGTGTCAATTGTGACAAAGTGCCTCTTTTATGTGATAATGAAAGTGCTATCAAAATTGCGTACCATCCAGTTCAGCACACAAGGACGAAGCATATTGAGGTTCGGAATCATTTTATTCGTGACCATGTTGCTCGAGGTGATATTGATCTATCTTTTGTGAGCACGAAGAACCAACTGGCGGATATTTTTACAAAGCCACTTGATGAAGCAAGATTCTGCTATTGAGGAATGAGCTAAATATCATTGATTCTGGGAGCTTGTCTTGATTACCCATGCACTCACTCGTACATCTCAATCCTTGTTTGGTCTAGGTGTGGGCATGGATATAGGGGGAGTGTGGTCCTAACTTATTGGGCTAACCCTCCCCCCATAATGCCAATAGCATGTATATCATTTATCTTAATATCATGTTGTGATATGTGAGCTTATTGATGAGTATTGGTCGTGAACCCAAGATATATCTTCGCGGTGTCACACAATACACTCCAACAAGGTCGCTTCAGCCACCGCCCTCTCACTTGTGGAGAATTGGATCTTTTTGGATGTTATTTGCTCTCTTCTGTTCTTATGGGAATCACACTCAATCTTGGCTTTTATTTGATTTGGATTTTGCAATTTTGAGTGTCTAGTACCATCTCAGTTTGGCATTCTCAATCATAAGCCTTCCCTACCCCTAAGACATCTATTCTTGCACACAAGTCCCTTGTACACCTTGTGGGGGTGTTGTTTGGGGACGCGCGGGCCTGGTTCTGTGTATAACAGAATCCCAGATTTTAGGCCGGATAATCCGGCCCAAGTATTGGCCGGATAATCCGGCCCTGGCAAATTCGATCTTAAAGGGCAGGGCTCGGGGAGAAGGGCTCATAACGAGCAACACTTCTCCCCCAGCCCTCTCCTTCTCCCCAGCCGCCGCCTGCCGCCCCTCACCCTCCCCGGAGCCTCTTCGGCCATCGGATTTTCCGGGCCTTCCCAGATCTTCTTCTCCGCACCTCCGGGTACCTTCTCCTCCGTGTTCTTCCTCCAATGAGTGAGGGTAACTCCCTCTCTCCCCATCTTTGGCTATATGTGTATCTTGTTGGATGGAACATTGTCTAGAAGGATGTGTTTTCGCATAGAACTCGTAGTCTTACAGTTTCTAGGCCCAATCTACTTTTTTGCATGCATTCTTGGTGAAATCGAAAATTTCTGCCAGGGCCGGATTATCCGCCCCTGGCCGGACCGGATAATCCAGCCTGACAGATTCAAGTCTGCTTCAGTTTCACTATGGTGTATGTATTGAGTAGTTTTGACCTATGAACTTTTTGCCTACTTGTTCCATGCTCTCTCCTGGACTTGTGTGTATGCTTATCCCCTTGCTATCGCCCTTATTCTCCTCATAGGTGGTTCCGGTGTTCCCAAGACCTACAAGCGCCATCCTCGCTCAAGATACTTTCGGGACGATGGACAAGGTAACCTAGTGGACGAAGTTGAATTGAGGAGAAGGAAGAACGAAGAGAGGTGCATGGCTGAACAATCCAAGAGGACTAGGAAGGGGGTGTCCAAGAGGAAGGGCAAGGAGCCAAGATCAACTACAGGGCTCTGGATGCGGTCTCCTTCTCTGCCATACGTTACCGTGACTTGTTTGCTGAGCTACCTCGTGATGATGAGCTGGGGGATACCCGGTTTTGGTGTGCCGAACAGAAAGGGATTTATGAAGACATCTATGTCAGGCTGAACATTAGGCCTATGCACCCTCTGGTACTTGCTGATGCTTTGGAGAAGGCTCATCTTGTGGATGCGATGTATGTGGCTGAGAGGATGGGGATGCACCATCTCATGTCCCTCTAGTGCTCCTTTGACTCTGAGGTGGTGAAGCAATTCTTCTCCACTCTGGTGATTTGTGGTGATGAGCGTCGCACTATGAAGTGGATGACTCATGACAGGCCCATGACTGCTGATTTTCACGTGTTTGCTGAGGTTTTGGGGTACTCCTTCCGCAGCAGGGATAGAGCCAGTGGCCACCGCATCATCACTCAGTTGAAGCCCAACAAGGATACTGCTCTCTCTCCGTGCACTGTGGACAATGGAATTGTCGGTACCGTGGCTGGTCTTGCTCCCATCTATGCTACATTGGTGGGTCTCTTCCGTGACTCTATTACACCGAGTGGGGGCAACAATGACAGCATACATGGTCACCTTGTTCAACTACTTCAATTTTCTCATGAGGTTGCCTCCTGCGAGGACGAGTCAGTGAAGTACAGGCTGGATGTCATGGATTTCATTTACCATGAGCTGTGTGATGCTATGTTCAACCGTCTGTCCATTCCCTATGCGCTCTACATTATGTTGCTCATCCGCCACCTGCTTCCTACCGAGGAGTTCCACATTGACTTGGTGCACAAGGCCAAGAAGATTTACAACAAGGTTCGGAAGACTGCTCACCCCTCCTCTGCTCCTGAGGGACTCGTGAGGGATGCTCGTCGCCCCCCAGTGCCTCCCATGGCCCGTGAGATCAAGCAGCTGAACTGGTTCCAGCATCACATCCTCTGCATGGGCGTGGACACACGCAAGGGTCAGTATGAGGCCTACAGGCAGCGCCATGAGTTGGCTCACTCCCAGCAGCTCATTATCCACCACGTGTCTGGCGCTTTGGGTGCTCCTCCGGCTCCTACACCTCCCACTCCATATGCTCGGTGGAACTCTTTCTTCGGGCTGAACTATGGTGAGCTGGAGCGTCACTTGTTCTCCTCTGCGCCTACGGCTGATGCTGATGATGAGGAAGGTGACACTAAGGAGCTTGAAGATGAGGATGAGGAAGAGCATGAGGACGAGGACGAGGACGAGGACTATGATGAGTGATCCCATGGGGCGCTAGCATCGCTCTTCTCCCTTTTTGGTGTCTCGATGCCAAAGGGGGAGAAGTAGTTGTATTAGGTTGTCCGTGGATTTGCATGGGTCGGGCATAAGCACTTGCACTTTTTATTCGTTATTTCTTGCTTATGCCCATTTAGCGTTGAACTTTTATATTCGTGGTTTGTGATTTGTGGTTGAGACTTTATGTGGTTGTCTGGATGATACCTATGGACTTCATATCATGGATTATGCTCATGGTTATATCTATTCATATCCTATTGCTGGTGGTTTATCACGGAAGGCGCGCGCTCATAATGGTTATCCAATAATAATTGTGATTTATGTCAAGGATGCCTATTCTCTACTTCGGTGGTATGTGTTTTTGCCCTTTTGTCTATGGAATAGATTCACCTTTTTGTGTGCATTTGTATTCCAATGCAAAACTCTATTATGCACACATTAAGGGGGAGTCCCTTCCATAGTTATCTCTGTTTATCTTGTGTCTTTCTCCTACAAATCCTTGTATTGTCATCTAACACCAAAAAGGGGGAGATTGAAAGAACATTTCATGTTTTCCTATGTTTTGCGTGTTAGATAACAATACTATGAAGACTTTTCATGTGTGCTAAGTGTGCAGGAAGTTTTGAGGAGGGCGGATAATCTGACCCTCCAAGGGCCGGATAATCCGGCCTACCTCATCTCTCAAGGAAGCCAAGGCGCGTCACTCTGTGTCCAGTCGGATTTTCTTCCGGAAAATCCGGCTGGCGTTTTCCTCCCGGGCGGATAATCCGGGTTTCGCAAGGGCCGGATAATCCGGCCCCCAGTTTTTGTGCAAAAGGAGCCATGGCACGTCGCTCTGTGTCCAGTCGGATTTTCTCCCGGAAAATCCGAACTGGGGCGGTTCTTCTTCCCCAGGCCGGATAATCCAGACTTCGCATAGGGCCGGATAATCCGGCCCCCAGAAGTTGATCAAGGACAAGCTCGACGCGTCTCACTGTGTGGGGGCGGATTTTCTGCCGGATATTCCGAGTTTGGGGCGGTGTTTCTCGCACGGATAATCCGGCCCTCACTTGGTCAGATAATCCGCCCCAAAGTGTGCAACGGCTGGTTTTGGAAGGGGTATAAGTACCCTTCTTCCCCAACGTCGTAACTCTTGATTCATTCGAATTTGACCAGACCGTGTGCAAGAGCTCTAAATCTCGATCTCCCACTTCAACCACCCTAAGGTCTTGATCTTTGGTGGAATTGAAGGAGGAGAAGTTCATCATCAACATCAAGAATCAAGCGCTTTAACTCCTCTCCATTCACTTGGAGAAATCCCTGATCTAGTATTCTCGTTAATACCTAGATCGTGTTATTGTATTTGACAACTTTGTTCTTGTGGCAGCTTGTTGTCATTTAGGGAGCCTCCAAGTTGTTGTGGAGTTGTTGCCTCGCTAGTTGTGTAAAGGCGTCGGTGCCCGCCTCGAAGGGTACCTATAGTGGAAGGTGGATCAGGCCTGTTGTGGCGAGATCCATCGGAGAACAGGGTGAGGCCTTTTGTGGCGCGGTGGTCTTAGTACCGCCCACCCCTCCAATGCAGACGTACTTCCCTTAACAAGGAAGGAACTGCGGTCAAACAAATCCTGTGTCTCCGCGTGCTTCACTTCAGTTCACTCATTCCTCTTCCACTCGCTCCTTACTCGCTAGTAGATAGATTTGCATATAGGGAAATTCCACACATTAGTTTATCTAGAGAATTTACCTTTGTGCTAAGCCTAAAATTGAAAAAGAATTAAAAATTGGTGTAGCACCTATTCACCCCCCCTCTAGGTGCCCATACGATCCATTTCAACAGCGTCCGCCCATGTCCTAGAGCACCTTCCTTTCTGGAACTACTAGGCCTTGGCCACGATAGGGCTAGAAATTTCACAAACGGCGATGGCGGCAACTAGTGGCCAACTCTAGCGATGAAAACAAGGCCTACAGTTGATGGCAAGAGGCCGAGATGGAGGCGATCATGGGAGGCACAAAAAAGGGGTTCAACAACGACCCTTTTAAAGGACCGGCGACACGATGGCGATGTTGGGATGGGAGGAGGGGGTTGGAGGTGCGGGTAGGGACGAGGGGGTGGGGAGAATATGTGACGGACTGGAGGGCCCGGTGGGAAGCAGGGAGAACAAGCTCAGACGTGCAGGTTGTCCGCCCCCTCCCCCCCCCCCAAACCATGCCCAAGTTTGCGCCGTTGATGCGCTGAAATAGACCGTTTCGTGGCTCTGTCTCCATTTGCGGATCATCTTTGGTTGTGGCCTTGGTTTGGTCGGACAGGGTTGGTCCATTTGCAGGGGCCGTTGCAGATGTCCTTAGCTAAGAATACACAATTCAATGCAGAAGAATTTTTGGATGTGTAGGCCGAGAGAGCGGCCGCTAGTACCCGAACTCAGGATCTCCCGGGCATGACACGTATCAACACCTCCTAGTAATCTGGTATATGCCTTGGTTCACTACCTTGTTTTATTTTCATCCCTCACTAGAGGAAAAAAGGGGAGACAATCTCCAAAACTCCTAGGCAACCATGGTTGCCTGCTCGACCTAATAAAAACACCTCGCGTTGCCCTCGCATGACGATAGAGGGGAACCCTAGACCTTCCACCGCCTAGGCACCCTCCACTTACTCCTCCTCCCTCGCCGTTGTTAGAGAGTGCGGATGAGAAAAGCCTGGCCGACACCAACACTAGCAGCGGCGGGGTCCCCTTCGCCTCCTCACCCTTGGACATCAGTTGGGGTGGAGTGCACATATTCGGCAGTGTAAGGATCCCCTTTGCCTCCTCATCCTTGGATGTCGGTTGGGGTGGAGTGCACCTATTCAGTGGTGGTGGGGTCCCCTTTGTCTCGTCACAATTAGACAATAGTTGGCGTGGAGGAGAATATCATTTTGCGGCCCGAAAGTTGGGGTGGCCAGGCAACACGGTACCCGAGTTCCCTGATATCAGCCGCGATGACTACAGTTGGCGTGCCAAATACTCAGAGGGTCTTTTTCGGCACGAATTCAACTTTACGTTTCAATACAAAAAATCAGGCTAACGGCCATCAAGTTGCCCCCCTGTCAGCTTTCGCTGTTATGTCGCTGCCATGTAGGCTAACATGTAGGCTTGCAGCGTTGGCGCATGCATCCTTTACGCGTCTTCTTCTTCCTCCGTGGCGGCAATCTATGGTCGCGGCCATGGCGCGGAGCTAGGACTTGGACAAACCTGCTCGTCCCGTTCTCCTCCCCATCCCGAATCGGAGCTCGCCCTCACCATGACCGCACCATTGGCACGGCGCGGGGGCGGGAATTCATTCCCGGGTGAGATCTATCACCATGCCGACCATGCTCGGTCCTGTTGGTCTCCTCCAAAATCCGAGCTCACCGTCGCCGTGGTCGCACATGCACCAACCACGGCGCCTTCCTCTCCGAACCCCAAAGCCACATCCATCCAGTTCGGCACAATGCCAACCAGGTGAAAATGCATCAAGTTTTCTTCTTGTGATTGTAGAAAAACATATATGTACCGTGGCTGTAGCATACTCTAACAATGTACACATATATTGTTTACTAGATTTTCATTTGAAATTAGTAGCTCCGTGATGAAGAAACATAGAGAACCTAAATGGAATGACGATGATGACCATGTTATGTACTTTGCATTGCATCAACAAGTGCTTGTTGATGAAGCAAGTTACCAAGAGAGTGGAGTTCATCAGCCATTGCCAAAAATATGTGAACAAATCAATGAGAGATTCAATGCAAATAAGCGCAGAAAAGCTAGATCCATGTCATCAATCATCAATAGGTGGCACATTCTAGTGACGCGTTCAAATGCGTACATGATGTATCATTTGCTTGAAGTGGTTGTTATCTTGAGCAAAAATGCCTGGTATGCACATTACATTTGTATGTTCTATGCTGCAATTCTGTTGTTATGGGCGTGGAAAGAAAAGCTGGGCTTCACTGAATATTACGCAATTAGGCCTAACTTAGTCTTACACAAATAAGCACAGCTTAGTCTTTACACACATAAGCGTAACTAATGATAAAGATAAAGACAAATGGTTCATCAGATCTGCCAGTATGAGCACTAGGTCCCTGGAGCTGGTGGTATCGTCGAAACAAACCAGAATGCTGCGTTTGGTCGTCTTTCATTCTCCTTCAAATAGTATGACCCCACTGATGAGCCAATTGTAGCCCCCCGACGTGGATTCGGCTCCAGGTCGGATCCGGAGTGTCAACATGATGGGCGCGTGAGTGTGCAGCAAACACACAGTCTGCTATCAACACTGGAAGTGCTGGCACCTCAGCAACAACACCAGCATGTTCTTCCTGGACTCCGGCAGCAGCCTCAGTATTTCGTTAGCTTCACCAGCAGCAGTATCACCAAGTATTTCGTCAGCTTCACCAGGAGCAGCAGCAGCTAGTTCTTTGTCAGCTCCACCACCACCACCACCATCACCACCACCACCACCAGCATCATGGGCCAGGGCTGCCTGAGCAATTACAGGTTCAACAGCTCCAGGGGCTCCGACAAAGAAAGGGTAGTTGATCCCAAGAAACACAGATTGTCCCTTCAGATTGTTGACTCTACTCCAGACTTGCTCTACTGGGTCTTCGGATGGGCATGCGGACCTCGAGAAAACGTGACACTGTAGCGAAGGGTATGAAGAAAGTTGTGCCCCCATATGTTCTATTGTATCACCAACGTTGTTTAGTGCTCCCCTGATATGAATCCACAAGAGCTCATCATCATGTTCCGTGTTGTCTCCGAAAGGTGCCAGGAACCAGCGCCGTGTCCCAAGTTCAGCATCTGCTACTGCATCTTTGATGACCGGAGCTGGAATGATGCGCTGGGTCATGGTACTGCGTGTTACTAACGGTCGATGGCAGAATTTTGAATGGGATTTTACATGCTATATGACACCATGACTCACCCCAAATGGACGGCTCCCAAACACTCACGTCGCCGCTAGGTTCAGTGACCGCATAAATGCGTTGCGGTCTGTACGAAGAGTAGCCGTAGGTGAAGACGGTGTCAACATACTTCTCCGGCCGCAGGAAGTCGTCGCGCAAGACTGTCCATTCCTTGTCTTATGGGCATCTAATGAATGTGATTGCCTTGTTGAACACCGCTAAGAGGTCGTACTCCCAGTTCTTCCACACCCCCTCCCGCGGTCTATGTGGGAGCTGTACCTTCACGAGGTCAAGTTCTGCCATGTTGAACCTGTAAGCGAATTCGGAAATGGGCGGCGGCCACCCGCTGTTGAATGCAGTAATGCCGACACCCTTCAAAGATGGCACTGCAAGTCTCTTCGATCTGTAGCCATTTTTTAGAGTCCAAGTACTGCCATCCTGTGATAAAAGGACCAGCCACTCGTTGTTGCCACCCACCCAGTTCTGGTCATCTTGCATTTCCGTCTCTTCTTCTTCCTTGATATTCACCACTACTGATTCGGACCACTTATCCAGCAGCATTAGTTTTTCATGAATATTCTGCAGAGTTTGTTGTCAGTTGGTACAATAAACTAGCATGGATTCCATTGCATATACAATTTGACAACTGGGCCTTTAGATTAAAGTACACACAATATCGCCTAAATACGAGTGTCTCCTCAAATATCGCCTAAATTGTGCCTGTGTCACTATGAAGATACTCAATATATGGAGTAGTAGTAGAGCTCCCAGAACAAACTCCTGACGATGATCATAATTCAACTGCTCGTGGCATAACAGCCTTAAATCGTCTAATCTGTTTGTTTTTATTTTAGGAAACAAAATATCACCTAGCAGACATTCCATTGCAAATCGAAATGGACAACTCGTCTATCACCTAAAGTAAGACTGTGTCACTACGAAAATACCAGAATATCAGGTATGAGTAGAGCTTCCACTGTACAGAATAGTCTTAAATGGTTCGATTTGTTCAAATCGCGCATGCACACAACACGTTCGATGAAAGGAACATAGGATTCCGATGAGAGTTCAGCACATATGAATCAACGATATGACTGAACGAATAAGCTAGATACTGGAACTTACGTGGCCATCGCGGTCGTCTGGCCATTTGCTGTTATCGGGGTAAAGAAGGCCTGGCATGCCGAATGGTTGTTCGTCCATGTTCCGCATCGTCACGCGGTAGCCAGGGATACAGCGAGCGAGGCGGACGGCTGAGATGATGTCCAACTCCGAGGCGATCCTGTGCATGTTCGCGGCGCTGAGGTTCGGCCATCCCCAATCCTCACGGTAGCGGTCGCCCTAGCCATCCGCGTCGTCGTCGCATGCCTTTCACTTCAGCTTGCTGCTACCCCAAGCTCTACCCATAGCGGCAAATGGAGTCTGGAATCCGATAGATTAATGGAGGCGCTGTGATAAGGAGGCGGATGGATTCGAGAGGGGGTGGAATTAGGGATGGGGGCATTTGTTCGAGTGGGGAGTGAATCTACAAGGAACCACCACCGCCGCCGGTTCTCGTCCGCGTGGAAGACAAGAAGGGGGGCGTAATTATTAAGGGCGGGCATCGGAACCGTCTAGAGGAATTGAAAAAATAAATCGTAAAAGGGAAATATGCGGCCCGCCTGTCAGTGAGTGAAGGCCGGCACGCGCAAACGTGCCTACGTTTGAATTGATTCCACCACATGCAAGTGGCGCAGAACAAATTTTAGGAAGTGCTAGCATCGACGTGTAAAACCGCCGTTTTTCGCCACCTTCACCCTACTACGAACGGTCGTGCACCATTCCAGATATTGGTAAGGGCGGTTCCAATCTTTCACTTCTCCGTCTCATTTCCTCCTCCACGGCCTCATCGTGTTTCTCCTCCACGGCCTCATCCATTTCCTCCACCACCGCATCACCCTCTTCCTCCGTATCTTTTCCCTCTTGCATGTAGTCATGGACGATCCGGATGTCCGAAATGATGGCAGGCAAGAAACTGCGCACTTCGACATCGAAGTACATGGCAGGAAGAAGATCGATGTTGTCTACACCACCGACCCTCGGATGGTGAGGAACACTCTGAATAATTACACGAGTTGGCTGCAGTGCGAAGACAACAGGTTCGTAGGTCTCGACCTCGAGTACAGCCGCGATCACCGTAGGATCGCCGTGGTGCAACTCTCCATGAAGGGGCACGTCCTCGTATACCAGCCTTTTTGCGAGAAGGGGGCTGACGGGATCTGGTAGGATTTGCTGTCTTTTTGTTCCTGAACCATCTGTTTGCAAAAGTTATTGTTATATTATTTGTCTGAATTCATTATCATGCAGGTGGGACGAAAGCATTAGGGATCTGTTTTATGACTTTCTCGTGAACCAACACATAACATTTACCAGTGTTGACATCACGAATGACAGTAAACTGCTTGAAAGCTCGACTGTCAACATTAGAATCCCAAAGGAGTGTAGAGTGGACATCTAGGAAATTTACTAGATCCTAGGGAAGAAGGGCGGCAAGACCGGGATGGCCGCTCTTGCCTCCGAACTCATCGACCCGTGGTACGCTGACATGAAGGACAGATTGCCGAGATGTTCGTGGAGGCGTTTAGGGCACGATTACTGGGAGGATAAGCCACTTTCTGAACCTAATCTGAAGTACGCTGCAATTGACGGGTATGTTAGCCACGAGCTGTACCGCCAGATTGTAAAATCTCGTTCCAGGCATCGCATCATTGAACCACCACCAAGGAAGGTTGTTTGTCCCAGATGCCGGAGTGTAGATGAATCTACAAACCGGGGCAAGCGACCGAAGGCATCCTGGGATCGGTTGCCTTCTCCAACAAGCTGGGATGTAGACTATTAGTGCATGATTGTTGTGTTTATGAAAACATGTTATTTTATAAGTACACTATATGAGCAACTACGAACTGCTGTGTATTACCTTTGTCAAACTATAATCTGGTTTATGACTATATCCTTCTCTATAATCTGGGTTTGGTTATGACTTATGACTGTATCACACCTTATGCATGTCAGTCCTGGATTTTGCCGCATGCAAATGGCACAGATAGAATTTGTAAGAATGAATGTTGAGCATACAAAAGGGGGAATGTAATTCATACAGGTTAAGTAGCTAATAGCACAGGGATCATACGAGCTTGGTTCTTACACACAGAATGCTTAGAAAATACATGCGAGATAAAATACAGGCGAGATAAAACTAGGAATAAAATGCGAAACTAGTAGTGGTAAACAGCATACTCACCCACCCACCAGATCCTGTTGAGCATCTCGTAGCAGACATACGCGTCCCTGGCTGCGTACTTGATCGCATCGTAATCTAGGTGCCTCCACTCCCATCGCTCGTGCAGGTGCTTCGGGAACTCGATTTTCATGCCGGCGTACTCGTGGTCGATGATGTCGGAAGCGAGTCTAGCCATACCGGCTTTCCCCGTACCGCCATACGGGTACCTCCACAAACGTTGGAGATCGACGTGATTGACGACATGAACGAGGAGATCCCGTTCTAGCTTCGTAGTGTCGTTCTTGATGTCGACGCTGGCGAAGTAGATCTCCCTCCTGTGTAGGAACTCGCGAAGCTCCGGGCATACAGATTTGTCCCTACATACGTGATGGTTGCACATGGACATCTGCAAAAGCGCCGTCCTCTTCCTATCTCTGGTATACTCGAGGTCAAGGCCGACGATCTTGTACCTGTCCATCGGCTCCTGTAGCCACCGCTCGTACATTGACCTTGGCCACCTCCGCTGACGCATTTGTGTGGACGACCGTCAGCTTGGTGGTGCCATGGGCGGTGACGGTGTACTCGTCGGTGTAGTCGCTCCCATCGCCGAACATGCCGTACTCTGCGTCCATGGCAGCAGCTAATGCAGCGGCGGTGGCCTAGTGTCGGTAGCGGTGGCTCGGACTGGGCGTAGAGGTGGAGTGATCTGTTGCGGTGGTATGGCCAGGCGGAGGCGGAAGCGTCGATGGTTCTTGCGGTGGCAGCGCCGGCGGAAGGAATGAGTTGGGGATTTTTGCACACTGATATGCTGAGGAGACGGAAGACGATGCTTAAATTTTGTTTACCAATATTTCGGTCATACCCATGCGGAAGCAAGTTTGACCGGGCGAGCACCGATGGTTTCCAATCCTAGCGATTAAATTCGGCGTCATTCCGATGGCGATGGGACGGTGTGCGGCGTGGCTTTGGCGTGGCGAGACGGTCCCGTGAACTACCGTCCATTGCCAATCCACGATTAGTGCAGCGGTGCTGACACGTAACGTGATGTGAGACGTAGGAAGTGTACAGTTATTATTAATTCCTAACAAGTTTAAGAAGTGTAAGCATAGACATGGACCTAGCACCCCTGCACCCCGGGACAGCCGCCCAGCCGATCAGGCCTGCCGATTGCGCAAAGCTTGTCCCGAATTTGCCAAAATGAAGCTCGTTTGCCCATGCTTCAAGTTTCTCTGTAGGACACTTGTGTAAGCATGCACGATCAAGCAACTTTGCAACACATTTGTCGGTGGAAAAGCATTAGGTTTCAAAGCACCACATAGTTTAGGGATTTAGAATAGCTACATTGTGGAGCTCTAGCCAAATTGCATGGTAAAGCCAAATTCAGCTTTTTGTCAGATTTAGCTATAGCAATATTTTGTCTCGTTTGTCCTCACTTTTGCCCTCCCGATATTCCGAAGCCCTCACATGCGCTCGGAGGGGGGTGCCGTCTGGTCAAAGGCTTGGCCGTTACGTGCGCCATGACGCCTAAAGTGGAAGTTTTTTTTTGTTATTTGGCCTTTTTAAGAGCGCCTTTTCCCCTCTCTCTCTAACAGTTGTGTTTTTTTGCCCAAAAAGGTAGGGAATCTAGAGCAGCTTCTCTCTTCATTCATTGTTCCTTTTGCGATCGTCTTTCCCCAATCTGGTAGCAAATCTAGAGCAGCAAAACAAACTAGCACCATAAATAAATTCAGTAAACAGAACAGATGTAGATAAAGCAGCTAATATAGGTTATATAGTACGGTACTTAACGAGGTTCGACAATTAGGCTGCTCAGCAGCAACAACGGACTGCTTCAACATAGACAAGACAAAAGAAGCTGCTTTACAACAGCAGCAACAGCTGATCAGTGGACCCTCGTGGCCTCTGCCAGGAGGGCATCCGCCTCCTCCCTCTGGCGCCTCCTCCACTTCTTGCTGCCCAGCGCCTTGACCTTGGGCGCCTTGGGTCTGATCGGGGGCATGCGACCCTCCTCGATAGCCACCTTCTGGAGGTTGCGGAGGTGAAGACCGAGCGCCTGGTGCTTGGCCCTGAAGCCGTGGACGTTCACGGACTCGCCGCAGGTCGTCACGTCCTCGGCATGCTTCATGAGGGAGTTGAAGTCCGTGCCGCGGAGCCTCCTGGTGGGGCAGAAGGGGCACCTGTACATGTCGCCGACGAAGAAGTTGTTGTACTGACCGGACTTTAGCCTCCTCAGCACATGACGAGTCTTGGTGTCCTTGGACTCGTCGTCGCTGCGGAGGTCGCTGCTATCCTCCTGTTGGAAAAAAACAGTAGAGTGAAATAAGGACATAATTGAGATACTTTGATTATCGGGATTGATTTTTTGCATAAATTAACCGAATGAGATCTCCCAATTATTCCCCAAATCTCAAACCAAATCGAATACTGATCCCAACTACGAACAGGGGATTCATCGAAAACCGAGATCTAACACAATAGGATTAGCTACTGTAAAAAATACGAACAACCGAGCCCTAATAACATACGATCTAGCATTCAACGATGGGAACGAGGGAAGAACAAGGTAAGGGGAGAAAACCCTGATTACCTCAGACCACGGGTCGGCGATGGTGGTGTCGTAGGGGTTCTCCGGCCTTATGTAGACAACCTCCTCGTAGGGGTCCCAGCCGAGCAGGATCTGTCCGAGACTGGTGGGGGCCTCCTCGCCGGCGGCTACGGCAGATGCGGGGACAGGGACGGGGGGCTCCTTGCCGGCGGCCTTGGAGGCGCCGATGGCCACCGCGCTGATCTTCTCCATCGTCGGCATGGTTGGGGTTTTGTTGGGCGTTTGCAGAAGGTGATGGGACAGTGGAGACGGTTGAGTGAGCGAGTGCGTGATGAGTGGGAGTGGGGAGGCCTCTATTAAAGGAGAAGGGAAGCGACGTTTCGTTGCACTACCGTGAACCGCGTACGCTAATGCACCGTGCACGACCACACGTGTCCGCTACCGCCCCGTGCACCGCACACGCGTACCGTGAGTCATGTTTTTTCCCTCGTGTCTAACCATGGCGATTCAGTTGTACTCAGTTTTGCCCACCAACCGTTGATGCTCTGTGATCTAGCGGACAGGATAACCCTTATATCTGTCGGGGGCACCCCTCTATCCATGCAAAATAATGAGTATGCCACCGGAACTTTAACAACATAAACAGATGAACTTGAATATATTTTGAACGGTACGAAAATAGAAATCCCCATAGTTTAAGGGTCTAGATACGGTAAGAGAACTAAATATTATTAGTGGCCAGGCCAGCACAGTGACAGGGTTGGTCGGCTAGAAGTTGCTGATTCCTAAGTAAGGGGACACTAGGCCGGTCTTGACATACTCCCTCAGGAACTTTCCATAAGCAGCGTGCTTAGCCTTGGTTGCCGACTTGTGTTTACTAGCCGGGCTTTTACCGATGCCAACCGCATGCGGAATCAAGCTGGCATTCCTCGGGTTGACTCCTTTCTTATAGAAAGGGCACCTGAGCTCCCCAAGTCGAGTGCGGAAAGGGATTATCCCGCTCTTGAGCTTCTTCATGACATGGCGGCTCTTGTTGTCCCTGGTCTCCTTGTTAGAGTCCATCTCACTTGAATACACCTATAATATATGGAATACAAACCGAAATGAGCAAAATAATAAATATATATTCCTTCCACCATTCCAAGTTACTTTCGATGCAATAACATGTCTATACAGGTTCAGCAGTTCATTACGGCCGTCTCCCCAGCTCGCTCCTAAATTAATGTGGTTTGTGTTCTTGGTAACTTATTAATAAATAAATAATGTGGATTCATTCAGAACAGACTAGATCTCTCCATGTACTAGTTCGTACGTTGCATCTAATCATTAGGACTAGATTTTTTTTATGACGCCAGGATAGATTAAGCTCGAGCAGAAAATATGAAACATGTAGAAATAGATGTACCTCCGGGTACACGAGCGGAGCGTGTTCGTCAAACTCCACGCCCTCATCAGCGCCTCCGAAGTCGTCAGCACCGGTGTGCACATGGTCCCCCAAGTGGTTGAACTGCACGTCCTCCTCGGCCTGTGTTGCGTGATGCTCCTCCAAATCTGCCGCGTGAAGCACCACCCCGGCGGCGATGCCCGGACACTCACCCCCACGCACTGGTTTCATGGAGAAGGTCTGTGCAAGTACGTTCAAGATTGTGGGGTTTTGCTGGATAGGGAAGAGAGAGTAGTGGATGAGTGCGAATGGAGAACCCGATAGGCTGGGTTTTTAATGCGGGGACGTTTAGGCCTCCTCGTGGGCCCCGGTTGGAAGCTCTTTCGGTTGCGGCTGCCGCGTGGAAGGTTCGTGTGGTAGGGGCCTGACGGAAGTGAGAGTGCATGCGCTACGTAGTGAAAATGGTATAGCCGGTGGTCCGTGGATGACCAGTTGACGTGCAGTAGACTTGTAGCCTTTGCAGACTAGATTAAACATGACATGACCACTCGACGACTTCTTCCATGGACAGCATCGTGTTCCTTCTTGTAGAAGTCTCGTTGAGGGAGACGTCCGTGCTGTCTTGCACTGTCCTGTGAAGGGAACGACGTGTGCAACGAGCCTTGTTGGATCACACAGGATCAACGGTTGGTGCGCACGATCCGCGTGACAACTGTGACAACCAATCAGGGCGTAGCAGACAGAGTGGGCACATGTTTGGGCTTCTACGAAAGAGAGAGAGAGGGGGGGCAAAACTGGGTAGTATCAAAAAACCAAGGGCAAAGCTGAGTAGTATAAAAATGGAAAGTGGGTGTCTTTTACAATGAAATGCATCGTGGCATACATCAAATTATGCTAAGATAGATCCACTAGAGTTCATTGCATGTGTGTTCTTTCCACAAACCACATATGTATCCACAAGAGTTATTGCATGTGTGTTCCTGTCATGAACCACATTTGGATCAACCAGTGTTATTGCATGTGTGTTCTTTCCACAAACCACATATGGATCAACCAATGGCATTGCATGTGTGTTCTTTTCACAAACCACACATGGATCAACCAGTGTTCACTGCATGTGTGTTCTTTCCACAAACCACTTATGGATCAATCAGTGGTCATTGCATGTGTGTTATTTCCACAAACCACATATGGATCCATATGTGTTCTTAAACTAAAACCAGCATTAGAGTCACTGCATGTGTGTTCTTTCCACAAACCACTTATGGATCCACCAGTGTTCATTGCATGTGTGTTATTTTCCACAAACCACATATGGATCAACCAGTGGTCATTGCATGTGTGTTCTTTTCACAAACCACATGTGGACCCACTAGAGCCATTGCATGTGTGTTCTTATACTAAAACCAGCACTAGACTCATTGCATGTGTGCTCTTTTCCACAAACCACACAGGGATCCACCAGTGTTCATTGCATGTGTGTTCTTTTCCACAAACAACTTATGGATCAACCAGTGGTCATTGCATGTCTGTTCTTTTCACAAACTACATGTGGACCCACTAGAGTCATTGTATGTGTGTTCTTATACTAAAACTAGCACTAGAGTCATTGCACGTGTGTTCTTTCCACAAACCACATATGGATCAACCAGTGTCATTGCATGTGTGTTCTTTCCACAAACCACTTATGTATCAACCATTGTTCATAGAATGTTTGTTCTTTCCAAAACCACATATGGATCATCCCGTGGTCATTGCACGTGTGTTCTTTTCCACAAACCACTTATGGATCCATTAGAGTCATTGCATGTGTGTTATTTCCACAAACCACGCATGGATCAACCACTAGAGTCATTGCATGTGTGTTCTTTCCACAAACCACACATGGATCAACCAGTGTCATTGCATGTGTGTTCTCTCCACAAATCACATATGGACCCACTAGAGTCATTGATTGTGTGTTCTTATACTAAAACCAGCACTAGAGTCATTGCATGTGTGTTCTTTCCACAAACCACACATGGATCCACCAGTGTTCATTGCATGTGTGTTCTTTTCCAAAAACCACATATGGATCAACCAGTGGTCATTGCATGTGTGTTCTTTTCACAAACCACATGTGGACCCACTAGAGTCATTGCATGTGTGTTCTTATACTAAAACCAGCACTAGACTCATTGCATGTGTGTTCTTTTCCACAAACCACACACGGATCCACTAGACTCATTGCATGTGTGTTCTTTTCCACAAACAACTTATGGATCAACCAGTGGTCATTGCATATTTGTTCTTTTCACAAACTACATGTGGACCCACTAGAGTCATTGTATGTGTGTTCTTATACTAAAACTAGCACTAGAGTCATTCCATGTGTGTTCTTTTCACAAACCACACATGGATCAACCAGTGGCATTGCATGTGTGTTCTTTTCACAAACCACACATGGATCAACCAGTGTCATTGCATGTGTGTTCTTTTCCACAAACCACTTATGGATCCATTAGAGTCATTGCATGTGTGTTATTTCCACAAACCACACATGGATCAACCACTAGAGTCATTGCATGTGTATTCTTTCCACAAACCACACATGGATCAACCAGTGTCATTGCATGTGTGTTCTTTCCACAAATCACATATGGACCCACTAGAGTCATTGCTTGTGTGTTCTTATACTAAAACCAGCACTAGAGTCATTGCATGCATGTTCTTTCCACAAACCAGTTATGGATCCACCAGTGTTCATTGCATGTGTGTTCTTTCCACAAACCACTTATGGATCAACCAGTGGTCATTGCATGTGTGTTCTTTTCCACAAACCACTTATGGATCAACCGGTGGCATGGCATGTGTGTTCTTTTCACAAATCACACATGGATCAACTAGTGGTCATTGCATGTGTGTTATTTTCCACAAACCACATATGGATTAACCAGTGGTCATTGCATGTGTGTTCTTTCCACAAACCACACATGGATCAACCAATGGTTCTCCATTGCATGTGTGTTCTTTTCCACAAACCACACATGGATAAAGAAGTGTCATTGCATGTGTGTTCTTTCCACAAACCACATATGGATCAACCAGTGGTCATTGCATGTGTGTTCTTTTCACAAACCACATGTGAACCCACTAGAGTCATTGCATGTGTGTTCTTATACTAAAACTAACACTAGAGTCATTGCATGTGTGTTTTTTTCACAAACCACACATGGATCCACCACTGTCATTGCATGTGTGTTCTTTCCACAAACCACATATGGATCAACCAGTGGTCATTGCATGTGTGTTCTTTTCCACAAACCACTTATGGATCCATTAGAGTCATTGCATGTGTGTTATTTCCACAAACCACACATGGATCAACCACTAGAGTCATTGCATGTGTGTTATTTCCACAAACCACACATGGATCAACCACTAGAGTCATTGCATGTGTGTTCTATCCACAAACCACACATGGATCAACCTCTAGAGTCATTGCATGTGTGTTTATCCACAAACCACACAATAGGATCAGTTGCTGCCATGCCACCTCGACGATCAGGAGCAGTTCCCACAACAGCAGTGTTTCGAGTGCTAGCAGAGTCCAGACCATGAGCTGGCTTCAGACCAGCGGCTCGCTGAACCCGAGCACGGTTTCAAGGAGGAGACAAGGCATCAGTCTTTGCAACAACAGTGGGGCAGCCTCCGGAAGCCTTAGTTTGCTCAACAGCGGCAAGGATTGGGTCAACAACGTCCAGATCAACAACAACATGAGGACGACCAGTACCAGCAGATTCCAGAGCACAGGTTCACATAACTTGAGGACGGTTTTGAGGAGGAGCAGCACGCAAGGCGGTGGTCTTGGCAACAACAGCGGGGCAGCCTTCGGATGCCTTAGTTTGCTCAACAACGACATGGATTGGGTGAGCAGCAGCCGTAGCAACACGGGCACGGATCCGGGATGAACCGGTACCAGCAGATTCCAGAGTAGAGATTTCCACAACGGCAATACGGGGACTCCTACGAGGAGGTTGCCTGACAGAAGCATGTCGCGGACGAGGAACCACATTTTGCTCAATAACAGCAGGGGTTCGAGTTAGACCTCCCTGTCCAATAATAGCTGGGCGACTCGAGTGTGGAGCTTCCTCATCCACTATGTTACACACCAGCATAACCACACGAAGCCTAACATGTTGTTTCATCAACCCAATTAGCTGACAGTCACACGCTATAGGAACCTTGAAGCCTCGTTCATCAACGATGCTGAACCGTGCAGTCTGCTCTGGCCTCATTTCAGCAAGTTCACGCACAGCAGCAACTAAACCAGGGACAGTGCATAACTGCACAAGCGCTACTTCCATCTTCAGATTCTGAGCCTATTTCCACGTGCTCTTCCCATGTGCTAATTTAATGAGGTAGCCGCAGATGGTCACCAGAACCGTGTATTTGGGTTCAGCGGAGATCCTAGTTGACAGAAAATTGGAGATAAAAGATAAGAATTGTTTGTCAGCGTCGTGCTAGCAAACAATTCTATGTTTGATATATCTCTGTAATGCCAATAGCTAGGTAGCAGTTATAGGTAGTGCGAATAGCAAAGAGAAGAGTAGCTCACCCGAAATTAGCCAGAAGTACTTCTTCCTCAGCAAATGGATCTGCCATCATTCGCGTTGCTCAGCTCGTCGGCGGTAGAGGCGGGCTAGATCGTCGCAACGGATGTCATGGCATTTGGCATTAGAGCTCGGTAGCAGCGAGTAGGCGCAGTAACTTGGCGCCGGAAGTCAAATGCCCGAAGATATCATTCTGGTTGGAGAGGGGATTTCGATGCCGCCGGTGCTAGGATTCATGCGAAAGGAGGGAGGGAGTGGATTTGTGAATTTGGTCAACGCACGATGCTCCTTTAGTATCTCGTTTTGCCTACGTGGTTGCCGCGTTGGCGCTCGCGTCACGGAAATATTACTGATATGAGGGTCCCGACCGTCTACTTCATGGGGCAGCTTCACGGCATGTTTGGATTTGGTAGGGGTGAGACGAGTTGCATCGAAATGGACCCTCTCGGTAGTTGGCGGCCCAAATTTTCGAAACGCGGTAATTTCAGGCAACTTAGGTACCGCCATGCGCTGGCCTGCCAACTTTGGTACCGCATACGAACAACCCCGGCGTGGAGTGCACCTATTCGGCTTCGTCCTTTGCGTAGCAAAGGCAATGTCCGAAGCAGGTCAGGAGTCCGTCTAGCGGCAACCATGGTCCGCATAGCGGCGAGACTGTTTCACGCGCCTCATTTTGTCTTGCATGTCCACCGGTTCTTGATGGATGCATCGCGGACCAGGTAGTGGGGAGGTGAGCCTACAAATGAAAACCAAGTCGACTCCGATCATGGCAGACGAAGGCAGTGTCTTGTGTGTCATTTGCTTTCTGAAGGCATCATTAATGTAGTTCTCACCACCTCACTCGGGTTGTTCCGGGGGAAACCCTAGATCTTGGGGGCATCGTTTTGGAGAAGTTGTTGGTCATATAGGGAAGGTAGAGCGGCATCTTCTACCTCTTCGACATCATCGAGTTTCAGCGGCATGGTGCAGTGGGGTCTCGATGATGGATGCTTGTTGATGGACACACATATTTTGGCGGAAACAACCGGTGTCGTGGCGGTGTCGATGTTAGGCCTGGCGAATAATATGCAGATCTTTGCCATGAACATTGCTCGGTGGTTTGATGTTGGGGAAGACTTTTGTAGCTTGTGCTTGAGTTGCTCGTTGAGAGTCTTCTACACTGGATGAGCGCTCCCACTTCGCACTAGAGGGTGTCTCGGTGTATGCGACTTTCCCGGGTTCCTAGATGATGGGGGGTTTATGTTCTCAGGGGATAAGACCTTAGTGGTATGATCTTCTTTCATTATTGATGTTTGTAGGTCTTGTGTGATGATTTGGGATCGGCAAAGCATGTGTGGCATCGGCGGTGGCGAGACCTCTCCTCCTCTCTCGGCGGATGGCGGGGCGGGATGGATTCTCCGGTGTGGAAGTGTGACCCTATGATGGCGTCTCTCATAGGGGTTTGGCCTCGCGTCAGTGACATGGAGATGACCCTATATTGGCGGGCATGCTCGGGATCGTGGTGCCCCCGGGTGCTGACTACGGGCGGCGTGGGTCATCATCTCGTCAACCGGTTTGGCCCTCTTGGCTCGAAGTCCAGTGCGAGGGATTGGGGCAGCCTGATCTCCTCCGACTGACAATGTGGAGGCACTAGTGAACCACCGACGGTCATCCCACTTCGATATGTTCAAGGTCAGTTCGGCCATGAGGGGATGCCTTTCTCTATGACTAGTTTGGCAAGGAGACGACTGGTGGTGAGGGGTCCTGCTGATCTTGTGAATAAAGGTGGTCTGGCCCTACTGATCTTCAAGCAACATTAGCATCGATCTGCTTCATGTTAGCCTTCTCGATCTAGCCGCCAACGAGTTCCGGTCTTCCTATCGGAGATTTTTGTAGTTTGGCGTAGGGCGCTAATAGATTTCTAGAGTGAAATTGATTTGCCCGCGCACTTCCCTATCTTCATCCAGAGTGGATTCCTTTGGGAGAGGCGCAAAGCTTCGCCTTCTTGTCGATGCCATGGGAAATGTTTTAATGTAGATTCATGTGGTTGACGAAGGTGGAAAAAGTCATGGTGGCTGCGATCGAAGGTTAGTAATGGCAGAGATGGTCCTAGTTCCTATGTGTCGGGTGTTTGGTGACTGGAGGCAGTAGCCTTGGAAAGTGGGGATGCCAGCACAAGTGGACTGCATTCTTGGTGGTGTTGTTCGAGTACCGTGTCATGATTTCTAGGATGAAAACCCAATAACTGGCCTTCACTGGTTGTATCTGGCAATAGACTTGCGGAAGGCATTGTTTGGTAATGGTACTGTTCTTTCTATAGGGTGAAAACCCAAGATTTTCGATCGGCTACAACAATGCTTATGCTTTGTTCTATTCTTGGAGGCGTTGCTTTTAGAGAATCTCGTTTGTACGCCGGGTGTTGTCTTGGTAGTTGTTAGAGTGATAATGTTGCGAGTGGTTCATCACCGTGACGGGTTTTTTTTTCTTTTTCTCTTTTTTTTTGTTTGGCTGTGTACATCCCGGTGTCTTTGGACATCTTTTGGTGCAGAGGCAGAGTATATTTGATACCTTCGCAATATTAATATATTCCCTTAATTGGAAAAAAATTAGGCAGGATGTCCGGTGGATCCGACTATAGTTGGACGGTGTTGGGTATAGTTTAAGTTTGGACTTAGGGTTGATCCATTTCCTTGGTTTCTTGGAGGCAACAATGATTATTTTATGTTCCTTCTTGGAGACGTTGCTTTCGGAGAATCTCTTTTGTAGGCCAGGTGTTGTCTTCGGTGGTTGATAATGTTGTGAGTGGTTCATCATCGTAACAGGTTCTTTTTCTTTCTTTTTTATCTTTGTTCTACATCCCTGATGTTGGTGCATAGATTGGGTATATTTGATATCTTTGCGATGTTAATATATAGTTGGAGGATGTTGGTTAGTTTAAATTAGGACTTACACTGATCCATTTCCCGGTTTCTTAGGAAGGAGAGGTTGGGAAGTCAAGGAAGACTTTTTTTTTCACGGGAAAGGTGCAGAGCACCCTAAATTTCATTCAACTCAGAAGTATTGTACATTACGAAAAACATAGTCTAGGTACTAAATCCTAGAGATTGCAGCAAGCACTGAGGAAAGAATTTTGCTGCCAACTGTGTTCCTGCAAGAACAAGTGGGTCAGGGAAGACTTGAACCGGTCCTAACAAACTCCAAACCACGAGCTTTCTCACGTTAGCGACGGCTCCGGACTATTGACTTTTATTAAGAGAGTCCAGCCAGAGAAGCAAATGCACATAAATATCGCAGGCACGCGCTGTCCGTGGTATATATATCTTCTTAATTTCAAAACGCAAACTGCTCAGAGACCCGGACGAAAGAAAGAGTAGACAGAGAAGCCGGCGGCCGGGAGAGAGAGAAGATACTCGATTAGGTTCTTCAAGCGAGAACAAGAGAACCATGGGGCGGGGTCTTCTTGAGGTGCATCTGGTCGACGCCAAGGGACTCGCCGGCAACGATTTCCTCGGTGAGTCCGTCGAATTACCACCACGTATTTGTTCTTGTTTAGTCTTCTTGTGGCCGGTGGTGGATGGAGATTGATCCGTCTGTCTGTACCTCGATGTTCAGGGAAGCTAGACCCGTATGTGGTCGTGCAGTACCGGAGCCAGGAGCGCAAGAGCAGCACCGCCCGAGGTCAGTAACTCGGTACTCCTCCCACAGCTCTCTCTCTCTCTCTCTCTCTCTCTCTCTCTCTCTCTCTCTCTCTCTGATTCTGTTTCCAGATCATCTCCATAGTTTTCCTGATTTCGAATAGCCTTTGCTGCTAAAGATGATCTTTGAACAAAGCAACGCTTGACTCGATTAAATATATATGAACCACCGTGGACTTTGACCATCGACCAACCAACCAACCAACCGTGTGCTGTGCCTGTATGTAATGCAGACGAAGGGAGGAACCCGAGCTGGAACGAGGTGTTCAAGTTCCAGATCAGCTCCACCGCGGCCAACGTGCAGCACAAGCTCATCTTCCGGATCCTGGACCACGACAACTTGTCCAGCGACGACTTCCTCGGCGAAGCATCGTGAGCACTCCTACCTAGTTGTCGGCCCAGCTAGCTAGAAAAGAAACACGAAAAAAACTGAATCTAACTCTTGAATCTATCTGTCCTTGATGCAGGATCAACGTAACTGATCTGATCAGCATAGGCATGGAGAACGGCACGTCGGAGCTGAAGCCGGCCAAGTACAGCGTGGTCGCCGCCGACAACTCGTACCACGGCGAGATCAGAGTCGGCATCACCTTCACCGCGGCCAAGGTACACAAATTCGCGCATGGTTTTGTACAGTACATTTTTGTTGTTTTTGTTGAGGAAATGGATTTGTACACTACGCTTGAGATCGATCACTCATGGGACTGTGGATTCTGACCCGATGCTGACGCCCAATGTCAGGTTGAAGAGGATGGAGGACAAGTTGGAGGCTGGATGCACAGCTTCCGCGATTAGATGTCAATCTAATAATCCGTAGTGTCATTAGTGGTGGATGCTTATGCTTGCGGTTGATGTAATTCCAAGTGTATGTACGTTGCATCTGTAGCCGTTTAGATGAAAAATAGTCAGATACAGAACAGGTTAGCGTCGTCAAGTCCGTTAAATGTGATTCTGATTCTTTCCAAACAATAGAAATCTCTGCATTGCTATGCGTATTTATGCCTGTGATTGACGTGATTCGAAGTATATGTACCATAACTGCATCATTAGATTTTCGTCTGTACATAATCAGGCCAGTTTACTAGTAGCAGCCTAGAGTGGTCAAACTCCGTCTGTGTTTCTGAATTATACTGAAACAACACAGGTTGCTCCCTTTGCTAAATGCGGAACAGTCATGGACTGATGCGTTCATATACCCCCAGATGTTTTTTGTAAATCCTTCCCTGCCAGCAATATCGCCTGCTCGACAAGTCAAAATGCCAGCCTGAACCTGAGGCGAACGGCTACGGGACCCCATGCCGATCGGGCCGAGCATGAATGCCGCATGTGCGCAGCTCCCGCCGCATGATCTGATGAGGGGTTCCATGCGGCGGACGTGACGCACCGGCGCTCGAACAAACCGAACCACGCCTCGGCCGCAACTCCCGGCCATGTCGATCTCTGCCGACGCTTGGTCAATTCATCGAGTCACGAGGAGCGCCTTGGCAGTGCGCCGCGCGGACCATGGGTTCTGAACTTTTGCTGCATTGCTAGCCTTGTCAATATTTGGTCCATCCGTGGGATCATTGTTTAGCGATTCCGGTTATTTTCGTCATCCCGCCACACATAGTAAGAACAATTGGACACAAAGAAACCACCTGTTAGAGTATTAGGTATATATGGTTGTTATGATAGTTTAGATAGAGTTAGCATTTGTTTACGTAAAGTCCTAACTTGACTCGTACTCTAAGATAATCATCTGTACGCCTATATATACTCACCCATGAGGCTCAATAATATATCCATCATATTCCGCCAAACTCATACTCTTTCATGGTATCAGAGCAATCGGTTCAAACCCTAGCCACACACTTCCGCCGCGCCGCCTCCGGCGGATCGATCTCCATGATCTCCGCCGGGGCCGCGCGATCCGTACGCAGGGTTCGTCCCTGTAAGTTTTTTTTCCGATCTCTTAATCGGTTTTCTTTTTTGGTTTACCGATCTTAAATCGGATTGAGTCGCCCATCGCCATAGTCATCGCCGTGCCTCTACTCTGACCATCGGCATCGATGATCTACATCATGCTCGTGCGCCTTCCTACGCTCTTTGCAGCTTTGTCGCAGGCGCATCGCCGCACACCACGGATGGCTGCTACGCCTTTCTTGGAAGGCTGTCGCGGCCGCCCCCCTCGGATCGTCTTTGTCGTCATCGTCCGGGACTTTACCGACAACGCCGCCATCGAATCCGATCTATGCGTCGTCCACGCCATGGCGCATACGGTGCACTGCCGGCCTGATCAATCGATCCCGCTTCTGTCTACGCCAAGCACGTCCCCGAGCATGCGCCTATCACCGATCGAGCTACGAGTTGCCGCTGTGTCGCCCTGTCGGGTCGTAGCGCCGCCGCCCTTGGTCCATGCTACCGGCTTCCAACACGTCTTTCTTGGCGTATACGTCGCTGGTGGTCTCCCAACCGCTGCACGCAGTCTACTTCGTCGTCCTTGTGCATCGACGGCATCGGCTTTCACCGCGCCATTTCCTACGGCTAGGGTTTGGACCGATTAGTTCTGGAAAAACTATGGCCGCACCTCATCCTCGACGGCTCGGGCTGCATCGACTTCGGCATCGACACCCTCAACGACTGCCTCGACGCGTCTCCGTCATCCTCCTCACGCGCTATGCGCATGCGGCTTCACGTGCGGCTACCTCGACACCGGCATCTTCGACCACGACATCGACCACGGCGACCCATCGCACGGCTACCTTGACCATGGCACCGCCTCATGCTCTCGGCTCCCTCGACATCGGCACAAGGGTTATCACCTTGCCTGAGAATCTCACCAGCTTTCTCTATAGTCCAAGCTACTGTGACGCGACACCGTCCACGACGTTCTCGCTTAGACCGCGGGGGATGTCAGCCTACTGGATGTTACTTCGGTTTATCTCCAGTCTAAACGTCCGCGGCGTTACACTTGTTCACGACGCTACCGCTATGACTGTGGGGGACTATTAGAGTATTAGGTATATACGGTTGCTATGGTAGTTTAGATAGAGTTAGGATCTGTTTACGTACAGTCCTAATTTGACTGGTACTCCAAGATAATCCTCTGTACGCCTATATATACTCGCTCATGAGGCTCAATAATATATTCATCATATTCCGTCAAACTCATACTCTTTCAAAACCGCCGTGAATTGTACCTTTGTCCCTCAACCAACAAGAATAACCGACACACTGATACACTCGTTAATTTAGACAATTAGACTCTTATACTCCTTCTGTCCACAACTAAGTTGCATGTATATTCTATACGCAAAATGTGTCTAGATACTTACAAATCTAAGTCACTTGTTTTTGGATAGAGTGATTATTTTTTCCGAGAAACTGGTGCTAGCAGCCCCATTAGCTGCGGCTTTCAATATTCCTAGCCGAGCGAATGTCACACACATGAAATGGAATGGTTTTAGAAAGGATCGAAATAAAGACTCGGTATAACTATAAACTCTTATATATCGGGAGTCCTTTCTCCGAGAGCTCTATTGAATAACAGGAGTCTCTCGAGAAAAAAAATACCTCAAGTTATTGTCTATTCCTTTGGTAAAGAATTACAATTACAAGTATACCTCAAATTAAATACTACTTATTTGATTCATAGAGACATACCACTATACCATAACAGATAAGTTTGTTTGTAAGCATTCTGATGGTTTCCTACCCGGCCTATACTAAATATTTCGAACGAAATCTAAATATTTCACTGACCTTTGGAACATACGAAATTGCGGAGACACAGCTAGACTAGTTTACATAACTTCGCGCAAAGAAAATAACACCGTAGTGTAACCCATGTCGTACATATTCATTTGTCTGCCTCCAAAATCTCAAGACTCCAGTCTCACTCTTGGAAAAGACGAAATGGTATGGTGGTATGCTAGTACGCGACTCAAATATACTTCTCGTCATTTCATAACAATAGGCGTCGGTCTCTAGCATCACTATTTATACGGAGAGAAATCAGAGATGGCGCTTTGCTTTGTGTGAGGGTGGGCAACCTGTCATCCATTTTTGTCACCGAAATCATGCATATATTATTTCGCATCTTTATCTCATTCATTCATGACTTTTCTCCCTAACACATAATCATCATGCTATTTCAATTTCCCGGGAAAGAACATGTATTTTGATTTTCATGAGTGAAGCAAACAGAACAAACGTTTCTTTTTAGGATTTCCCGAACCGTTTAAAGAACAAGACGGGCAGACCATCCGGGCCTGGCCCTGGGGAATCCTCAAAAGGCCAATTTTCAGATCATTATCGATTTCACTATCGAGAGGGTTGATATTGCCCGCTTGAATTTTGGGATTCTATCTTTGATTCCCAAGGTTAAGGGTGCGGACGTTTGCCCATACCGTTGATCAATGTTACTTTTAAATTTGTGGCTAAAGCATATGCGATTCGTTTAGTTTCTGCTTCATCATATCTGGACAGGACTTCGATTGTGTACACTTAAGAAACAAGGATGCAAAACCTCTGTAATAACATGTAATGCAAAAGCTCTATAATTAAACATCTATTCTATCTAACCGGACGGCAGGTCGAATGCCTTTTACCTCAACAAAAAAGAAAGAAGGACGACATATGTAGACAAATATGGTCCATCCGTGGACTCTTCCTTTGGCTACTCGGGTAATTTTTGTTAAAAGAGGATTCGTTGTCTTCATGAGGCCAAACAAGTAATTGGATAATTTTCGTTTGTAGTACATACTAAGAATAAGATTAGCATTTTTGTTATGCTATCGATTGGTCTAAGTTGCATCTGATATTTTTATGTCTATAGGTCGATGCTTCGATGATATCTATGTCAAGGTCCACCCAAGGTTGAGAAATACAAAATTAGATCAAATGAGAAATATCCGGCTAAGTGAATTCTATTGCGTGGTCATCTACATTTTGTGGAAAAGTTGGACACAAAGAAATAGTCGTGAGTTGTTCCTTTTGCCCCTCAACCAATGAGAATAACCGACACATTGATGCACTCGAGGACAAAATATATAGTTAATTTATACGAAATTTGTAGTTATTTTTTTTGGTTTTGATAATTCTCACTCTAAGAATTAAGTTAGAGATCAGTCAGATCCTAATCCGTTGGATTTGCATCGCGCGTGCATACGTGAATTACAAATAGGGTTGCAAATAGGATTTTTTATTTGCAATTGAGATTTTTTTTAGTTGCAACTGGTGTTGCATCTGTGATTGTTTAGTTGAAAGTTGTGTTTCAACTAAGATATTTCTTGGGCTTGCAATAAGATTGAATGACATCATATGACTGATAATTAGACACACCCGTCTAATTCTTAATCGACTGAGAATTATCATTTTAATCTCGACTGAAAGTCCACTTGCAATTATAAATATCTCAGTTGCAACCCAAATGCAACTAAAAAATACTAGTTGTAACCCCACATGCAACTGAAAAAACATAGTAGCAATCCCATTTGCAACTGAAAAATTCTTGCAACTCCACTTACATCTCACAGTATGCATGAATTGCGATGCAAATCTATAAATTGGGATTTGACTGAGCTCTAACTTAATTCTTCAGTTGATTGAGAATTAGCAAAACCTTTAATTTTCCTGAGCAGCCGGCGGTAGCATCCCCAATAACTGCAGCTTTTGATAGGCCAAGTAAAACAATGTCGCACACATAGAATGAAACGATTCAACAAAAAAAATCGAAATAACAAGAGTCGGTATAAACCCTTGTATATATTGGGAATCGTTTTTTGTGCGTACAGTAGAGACCTCTATTAAATAACAAGAAATCTCCTAAAGAAACATATCTCCTAAAGAAACCTCTATCATGAACTAATAATACAGACCATTTTTGAGAGAACAGCTCTCATCCATTCATAGAAGTAGAAATTACAGTGTATTACAACAATAGTTGAGATAGCTAGGGGCAGGGGTGATAACCAGGTGTTACCAGACCCAAGGGACTCGGCTAAACTGGCTAACTCATGCTCCGTTGCACTGAGCATTCTTCTAGTGTTACTGATAGAACAGCCACTGAACGAGGACTTCAGCTGATTGATGTCCTCATTAATACTTCAGACAAATTAGAATGCGAGACTGCACCAAAACGGTCAGGCTGGAAATAGCTGGGGAAGTGAGAGGAGTTCCTCGTAATATAGGATTGTAATTACGAAAATAATACTGCCTGTAGCTACTGTATTACTCCCTCCGTTTCAAAATATATGATGTTTTAGCTTTGTAAATGAGTGTATTTAGACCCGTTTTAATGTATAGGTTCATCTAGCTTTGGAGTGAACCTACACACTAAAATAGGTCTAGATACACTTCTTTAACAAAGCTAAAACATCTTATATTTTGAAACGGAGGGAGTACAACTGTTTGAGAAATCATGGGATTCCAAATATTCTAGACCCCGTGGACACTTAGCTAGACTAGTTTACACAACATCACGCAAAGGAAATAACACCTGACAGTAAGCCATGTCATACACATTCCTTTGTCTTACTCCAAAATCTCAGGACTCCAATCCACACGCCTGGTAAACAGGAAATGGCATGGTGGTAGTAAGTGACTCAAATATACTTCTCTTCGTCTTTCACGGCAATAGACGTCGGTCTCTAGCATCACTATTTATATGGAGAGAAATCAGAGATGGCGCTTCGCTTTGCTTTAGAACAGCCAATCGCTATCATCCTATTTTTGTCACCCGAAGTCATGCATATATTATCTTGCATCTTTATCTCATCCATTCATCACTTTTCTCCATGACGCATAACCAGCATGCTATTTGAATTTCCTGCAAAAAATCATGTTAATTTAATTTGCATGAGCGAAGCAAGCACAACAAGTTTCCGCTCCATGAGTATAATAGACCGACGATACCGGTGATTTGTTTGTAACTTTTATTACTTTTAGTCCTCTTTGTACTACTGTGGATGATTTTTAGTAGATCGGTGGAATTTATGACAGTTACAGTTTATGGAAAGAAACAGATCCCGCGGCCAATCCCACAATATCAGTATTTTTATGGGCCTTATGTTTAGGGTTGCTATTGGGCCTGAGCAGAAAAGCGTAAGCTATTTGGGCTGCCATTAGTAACATCTGAATGCCACGAGCCCACGAGGGAAACAAACGTGAACATTTTTGCACAATGAAACAAATGTGAAGCTGAAATCGATATATGTCGCATATTAATTTAGAAACCGTCTTCCCCCTCCTCCGGCTAGCCTTGCTGGTATCAGGAGGAATAGGAAAACCCCATCTATGATTGGAGTTTTTAAATAAAATATTGTTTTCAATAGATTAGGTTAAAGATTTGGTAGTGGTCGCCTTTAGATACGACATTGTGTACAGTAAATGATCTACTCCCTTCGTTCGAGATGATGATCTCATTCTTCAACGTCAATGGTGGTGTCGAAATATTAAATTTCTATAGGCTGGTACTTGTCAGTTCAATTTTGAAAGTTCTATTATGGTTGTCAGGAGGAGGTGTTGGGGTTCCGCATATGAAAACAATAATTTTTACCCTACGCCCCTGAACCCCTGATGCTGCCAGGACCTTATCTATTAGTAATACAGTAACGGGAGGGGCTTTTCGCGAACTTACCCTTGAAGGCCAAAAAACGTTGTCAACACTCAGGAGAGCGTGGTTGATGTAGACGAGCCGAAGTCGACCTCAAGGTCGTGATGAAGTCATCGCGCTCCCTTGGCTCCAACGACTTGAGTGCCTCAACTGTGACACCTCGTGGGAGTTACACACGTCCGGTGCCTGACGATAACTCCTGCTTCCCCGATCCAGCAGCAGTTGCAGAAGTAGAGCTCCTGGATCCGAATCCCGCAGCGCGATGGTGCTCCGCGGTGAAGATGTCTCTCGTTCGCGCAATTCGAACTTGGAACCATGGTCACGAGAGAGAGAGAGAGGGAGAGAGAAAATATCAATTGGAGGTCCTCCCAAAAGTGAGAAGACCTTTATTGATTATTGGATGTATTTATCTGACCAAATACCCCCACTATATATAGGGGGAGGTACTACCTCCCTCAAAGTCCTGGGTAGGACTAAAGGAGAGGAGGGGGGAGGGCCTTGGCCCAGCCGGCCACCCCTTGCCCCTTCTCCCTCTCTCCTTTCCCTAATGGGCCCTCTCCCCTTCGGGAATTGGCCCATTAAGCCTTTTGACCTTTTAAATTGATTTTCTTTTATTAAATAATTCTGAATAAATGATTAAATCAATATTTAACATTCATTCACATATTATTCAACCTCCGTGGTTATGGAACACTTCCACCTCCACTCCGGACATCCTCCGGACTTACCGAAACCCTTCCGGTTTTCTCTCTACTATTCTTCGGTGATTCTTCCGATCCTCTAAACACTCTCTAAGCATCATCAATCCCTTAAGCGTGATACCCCGCGGTTTGGGAACACTCCAGACATGGTCGGGACACTCCCACACCAATGATCGACAGAGGGATCTAGATGGCCATGTGACCCCTGTGCGTTCCACGAAGATCTTTTGTCGTTTAAACTGAGACAGTCGTGTCTTATTCCCTTTGTCTCTCGATACTTGCATTGCCCGAGATCTGATCAATGAAATCACCATGTCGTGTTCAATCTCGTTACCTAACAATGCTACTTGACTCTTTCCGACAAGTGATATCCCTGTGATCAAATCACACGCTGCGCAGCTATTGGATATAACTTCTTCGAGTGGGCCCTTGAGTATCTTCCCGTCACATGGACATACAAATCCCGCTCTTGACATATATTGCCTCTACGGTTTTCTCCGAGTACCTGAACACACCTTTATAACCATTGTATTACCAAGTGGCGTTTGATGCTATCTAAGCACTCTCGGGAGACAGTGATTGATATAGCCTCACGGTCTAAGGAATAGTCTACGAGGATCGTTTCTAATCATCGTAACTTGAACTTCGTGACATGATCGGGTCACGATGTTTAGGTTAGGTATTAATTCATCATCTCATTCTCAGAATGAGTTGACTCCATTTCCAACTGGCATAAATGCCACATGATCAGAAACATGATCATTTGTTGACCAATGAACCAGTGACTAGAGTTTCACTGGGAACCCCTGGTTGTTTATATATCACATGTGTATTAATGTTTCCACTCAATATAGTTATAGAATGATATAAAACTTAGTCATAAACTATATGAAATATGATAATAGTCCTTACTACTATTTGTCTCTAGGGCATATTTCCAACAGTCTCCCACTTGCACTAGAGTACAACTACACTAGCTGCATTTGTTCTTAAATCATTGGAACCACATATCCGGTACCCTGAACATGCTGGCTCATGGAAGAGGCTGAGTCTTGGGTCTGTACTTTACAGTACCAAATCCTTTGCAACTTACTAATGTCACCTTAATTGACATTAATACTTTATCATCACATGATAACATCTGTGTGTATGCATCGTCGCTATGGCACCAGAACCAGGCCTGATTCCAGGAGCCTACAGTGACTTTAGATCAACCTCGAGGGCTTTCTCATGGGCACTGTACCCTAGGACACATCATTCTACGTTAAAAGCGAACTAGCCCCACCATAACATTATACAACACTTTAGATGGTACCCTTATCTATTATTATAAATTTAACCATCGAAACACTAGTGCACTTTGTGCAACTTTCGATGTTTTTGTTCACCTCGCTTGCTACTTGACTTTAATCGGTATTTACAGGAGTTTCCAACATATTTCCTTATAACATAACCCTTTATGCTTTAAGATATGTCATCCTTTATGGATTTGGAAAACATGTCTGCAGTTCTCTATTAGACTCTACGGACAATCTTAGCTCAACATTTTGTGATTCAAACTTAATCACTTTCAAATGTTCCTTCTTGGATCATATATTATGTTAAGTTATCATCATGGTTTTTTTAAGATAGAACCTATTTCTCAACATAGTGGATGATGATCATCCTTTTCTTTCTTTTAACCATTGATGTTAAACTTAATGCTATTCCTAACTTGAGTTATTAAGGACCAATTCCTTAATTAACTTCTATTCTGAAACCCTTTTCAGAACCCCTTAAGGAATACTACATAATATCATAATACACCTATTATCAACTTCTACACCTTATAAATCATTATTTATCGGTACTTGCACTTTTATTCTTAATGTGTCGAATACACACTTAAGAATCACTTCTATAAGCTCCCACTCAAAATATGTTTCTATCGTATTTGGGTATGAGTCAGTACTCTTACTCAAACTATGTTCCTACATATTGGAATTTGAGACTTATATTGCTCCCACTCAAAAATATGTCATTCACATATTGTTTTAGGAAGACTTTCATAGCTCCCACTCAATTTCATGCAAATTGCATATCCACTCACTATTTTGAACAATTTCAAAATCCTTTGATCAAATATGAAACTTTGGAGTTTTACTATGAGGTACTAGTACTTTTACTAGTCTTAAATCCACTGGATATTAAGCACACATGAATCAAATTCATTTGAATTCGTCCAATACTTGACAAATTGTGCCTTTGTCATTCACCCCCTTTTCCACTATGGCTTTGCAGTCATTTGGGAAAATTCAAGTAACCCCTTTTACTCGTGAGATTCAGCAATGAATTGCTTTCTGATCTCAAGTGAATTTTGCTTCTAGGATTTCTCATAAAATTCTAGTTTACCATTATTTCCTTAGTAGTTCGTAGGTATGTCATATTCCAAAAATCATGACAAATGATTCACAAATGTTTCCAAACAAGATATGGGTTACATTTTGAATCCTACTTCATGCAGTGAAAACACCAGTGGGGAAAACACAATGATCATTATCATTGATTCTTTCCTTTGTGAAGAGAATCGTTCAAGAACGTTGTCCGTTGCGCTTCTCAACACTCTGATGCAGGGATTTGAATCCTCATCGTGTTTTTCACTATCTTCCATTTGCTCCATAATCGAGAAATATCATTAAAAGTGAGCTTTCTCAAGAATGTACCAAAATCCAAGCAATACAAGTTTTAGCTATGGATTTTGTATTCAGAGTTTCCAATGAATACTCTACATGGACTTATTCGTTATTGTTTTGGTTATATCGAATAACCCCAAAACTTTCTCGAATCCAGATGGTTCACTATATATTCTAATTGAGTGCTAACTATTTCTAACTAATGGTCTCTACATCTACACTACAACAATTTATTTGGTGCCATCTATTCACCCAATTTTGATATCTACTATCACATTGTGATGCTTTGCATTTTGACATTTCAAGACGCTTTGCATTTCACAATTTCTCTTATGCCATTCTTATAAAGTCGAATTTCATTACTATTGATCACATCGTAGTAATTAGATTCTCTTTTATATTTATACCCATTTATTGATGAAACACTGATCAAATCAAATAGTTTCATACTCATGTTTCCTTTGGTAAACTTTTTTACACATTTAAACAATCATATAATGATACTTACTATTTTCTTAAAACACGATACATCGAATATGTATTTACTTTTAACAATTCATTAAACACTTTGTATTCAAGTAATACTCGGTGTTCAAGTTATTTTTCCGAACTTAGGCATGATTTATATGTGACAAGAAATCGAATGTCTTTCACATATTATCATTATAACTTTGAATTTAAACAATGGTTTCATTCATTAATGAAATATCATTAAGTTGGGTATTTTTCAAGGCATTTCAATATTTTACAAATGTTCATGTATTATCAATTAGTTTCAAAGAACAAGGATAATTCACATATAATCAAACAAGATATGAACACGAATAGAAATAATTCATAAAAGTAGAACAACTGTTTGTTACAAACTCGTATGGATAACCGTCTCACAAAGTGTGTGACACACTAAAGAAGTTCACAATCTTTTGATTACAATAACTATCCAAAACATAAACTAAGTGATAAATGTCGAGGGAGAGTGTCATCGGCCATCATCATCATGCTCGCCATCAACACGCAACGTCACCTCCTCTCCAGCAAGCACCTCTCATGCAGAAGGACATGTTTTCAGCAAAACAGAACAAGTATCAAATATACTTAACACTGCAAATGTGTTTGCAAGATTATAACATTTATAAAATTGTATATCAAATATATACCTTTGTCATCGATGACCTCTCCGGTGATTGGTTCAACCTTTACGTTCCTGAAACGTAATATGAACTCCTGGAAATCCAATGTTTCCGTATCACCACTCATGATGCTACTCCGGACATGTCCTTCAGAGGGAGGCAACGATCAAGCGATGCCTATCGCAAATGGATCATCCATCCAGTAATCCACGAAGTAAACCAGTCTCATGTGTGCATCAAGCATGCGCTCCAAGTGACCCTTCAGACATGTATGCTCCTCCATCTGTATGGAAAGGAACCCTCCAAGCAGCTCGTGCTTCCACATGCGCACATGGCCTATGAACTCTGCTCTCAACTGATCCACCATTGAATATGGATCAAGATCACCCATGAGCGGATGGAGTTCATCCACCATCCTGTAACGCATTATTATTTGAATGTAGGTGGACATCTCTTGACAATAGTAGTGGTCATCCAGCTCTTGTGGGGTCTCATAGTGGTCTGGCTCAGTCAAATCCATCGTGCGGTGTATGTAGTCTACCACATGATTCCTAGTAAGGAGATCATTCAGGCGCACAAGCCAACTAGGGAAGTTGGATCCATCAAGTCTAAGTTTCTCACCCTTTACCCATTCCTCAATGACAAAGTAAGTTTCACGATGAGTGATACATTGCAAATGTATCTATAATTTTTGATGTTCCATGCTTGGTTTTATCTACTTTCTTATGTTTTGTCCACACTTTGGAGTACTTTTCATATGATTTCTTGGACTAACCTATTAACAAGAGACATAGTGCCAGCTGCCTATTTTCTGCTGTTTTTGGTTCCAGGAAGTCAGAAAATGAATATTCTCGGAATTGGACGGGACAAAAGCCAAAGTTATTATTTTACCAGGGGACACTTGGAGCCAGAATACGAGACGGGAAGGGCCAGAGGGTGTCCACACCACCTGGTAGTGCGGGCTAGGCCAGGTCGTGCCAGGGGGTGGGGTGGGACCCTCCGGCACCCCCTCGGTCTCCCCTCTCACCTATAAGAGCCTCCCAATGCAAAAACCCTAAGGCGTCAATCAGAAATCCATGAAAAGTTCCACGGCGCCGCCACGAAGGGAGATTCGGGGAGAAAGTCTGTTCGCACCTGGACGGGAAGTGCCCCCGGAGCCATCTCCATCGATCTCCGCCACCATCTCCATCACCATTGCTGATTCCCACGATGAGGAGGGAGTAGTTCTCTCTTGAGGCTAAGGGTTCTACCGGTAGCTATGTGTTCATCTCTCTCTATGCATGGTCTTATTGAGATCATGAGCTTGTAATCTATAGATCTACCTTGCCACTCAAGTGCTTTAATAGATCTCTGCTCTCCCCATGTGTGTGAAAGTGACAGCATGCACACCATGGTGGCACTTAGGCTAGAGATTACAAATACTTGTTATGAGTTATATTTGGAGTTGGATGCCTTTATGAAATTGTGGTGTTTGTTGGACTCATCTAGTACTCAAGGTGATAGTGTGGGGTTATCTAGATGGGAAAGGCTTACTTTGAGGTGTGCTGTTATAGCCCTACCATGGATTAGTATGTCCAATCGGAGAGTAGTTAAGAGTAGTATCATGAAGAGAAGATATTTATATGAGAGTGTTCACTAGTGAAAGTATGATCCCTAGGCCTTGTTTCTAAGCATTGATACACCATTTGCAATTAGATCTGTTACATGTTTGCTTGCTTCCTTCTTTATTTCAGTTTGCCTTTAGTCTTTCCCACGTCAACCACACGCCAGCAAGATATTTTCTATCACCGTTATCACTTATAATTATCTATACCACTTGTATTTCACTATCTCTTCGCTGAACTAGTGCACCTATACACCTGAAAAGTGTATTGGGTGTGTTGGGGACACAAGAGACTTCTTGTATCTTGATTGCAGGGTTGCTTGAGAGGGGATACCTTTGACCACTTCTGCCCTGAGTTTGATAAACCTTGGGTGATCCACTTAAGGGAAAACTTGATGCTGTTCTACAAACCTCTGAACTTGGAGGCCCAACAACTGTCTATAAGAATAGAAGTGCCTAGACATCAGTGAGCCATCTCTAAATTTATAATTGCAAAAGGAATTTAGACTAAGTTTATAATTAAATGAGTTAATAATAACTCCACTCAGAAACACCTATCCCATAAGGGTTCCTAGTGATAACATGACCCCTATCAGCCACATTGCTTAGCCCAAAATATATCGAGCCCGTTGGGGAACCCCAAGAGGAAGGTGTGATGAGCACAGCAGCAAGTTTTCCTTCAATTATGAAACCAAGGTTATCAATCCAGTAGGAGCAAGGAAACACCTCAAAGGTGTTGCTAGCTGAACTTTGGCAAGGCGCACTACCGGTGCCAGCAGCAACGTGGAGACCTGCACAACACAACCACAGAACTTTGCCCCCAACTTGCGATGAGGTTGTCAATCTCGCCGGTTTTGCTGAAAACAAAGGATTAAACGTATCGAGTGGAAGAAAGTAAACAGAAAAGGGTAAACAGTTGAAGATTGATGATAAAAGAAAGGACCGGGATCCATAGTTCACTAGTGGTGGCTCTCCTTAAGATAGATGACATGTTGGGTGAACAAATTACAGCGGGGCAATTGACAAACATCGAGAAAGCAATACATGCATATACTACTCATCTTGACTCCTTTGAGATTCGATTGGGCATTACAACAGTATACATAGACCGTAATCCAATTGCATCTATGAATAATAATCCACCTTCGGGTTATCATCCGAACCCCCTCCAGTATTAAGTTGCAAGGAACGTATAATTGCATTACGCATTGCGTGTAAAGTAAACAATATGATTGTTCTATGAACAAAGGATTGTTGTTTTCTCCCTAGTAGCAACAACACATCTAGTACCTTAGAGATTTATGTCACTTCCCCAGATTACTAGAGGCATGAACCCACTATCGAGCATAAATACTAACTCTTGGAGTTGCTAGCATCTACTTGGCCAAGATAGCTACTAACAACGGAAAGCATGCAAGATGACAAATAACAAAGACATGATAGGATCAATAATCAATCTGAAATAGCATCTCAATATCCATCGGATCCCCGCAAACACAACATGTATGATTACAAATAGATGACCTTGATCATGAACGGAGCTCACAAGATCTAAACATGATAGCACAAAGGAGGAGAACCAGCCATCTAGCTACTACATGGACCCGTAGTCCATAGATGAACTACTCACGAATCACACCAGAGGCTTGCATGGTGATGAAGAAGGCTGTGGTGAATTCTCCCTCCGGGGTGCCGAAGAGCTCATTCCTCCCGATCTAGGGATGGAGATGACGGCGGCTACAGACTCTTTCGTGGAATTTTCATCGGGTACTTAGGGTTTCTGTATCGGAGGCATCTTATAGGCGAAAGGAGAGGCCGAGGGGGTGCCTAGGGCGGCCAAACCACCCACTGGCACGGGCCATGACCAGGTGGTGTGGCGCCTCGCCCCTCTCCGCCTTGTATTCTGCTCCGTGTCCCTTGAAAATCGACTTAGGTTGTCGTCAATTCGAGAATATGAATTTTCTGACTTTCCTGGAACCAAAAAACAGTAGAAAACAGGCAGTTGGCACTGTGGCTCTTGTTAATAGGTTAGTCCAAGAAAGTGTATAGAAAGTACTCCAAAGTTGGAACAAAACATAAGAAAGTTGATAAAACCAAGCATGGAACATCAAAAATTATGGATACGTTAGCAACGTATCACACATCTTCCCCGATCATCGTGGCCATCAATGTGGGTTCAAGGGTGGACGCTAAACATCGGTCACATCATTCATGCGACTCGTGCTCGATCTTTCGACCATCCGTGTTCCGAGGCCATGTCTGTACATGCTAGGCTCGCTGATACGTTGCAAACGTATCCATAATTTTTGATGTTCCATGCTTGGTTTTATCTACTTTCTTATGTTTTGTCCACACTTTGGAGTACTTTTCACATGATTTCTTGGACTAACCTGTTAACAAGAGCCACAGTGCCAGTTGCATGTTTTCTGCTGTTTTTGGTTCCAGAAAGTCAGAATATGAATATTCTCGGAATTGGACCGGAGAAAAGCCAAAGTTGTTATTTTCCCGGAAGACTCATGGAGCCAAAAGGAGAGCCAGAGAAGGGCCACAGAGTGGCCACACCAACCCTAGGCGCAGGCCAACCCAGGCCACGCTAGGGCATGGTGTGGCCCCCCTGGCCGGCCACCGACCTTGCCTCCTTCGCCTATATATTCCTCCCGATGCGAAAACCCTAAATCGTCAATCATAAATCCACGAAAAGTTCCGCAGCGTCGCCGCCACCGAAGGGGAGATTCGGGGGACAGAAAGTCTCTGTTCCGGCACCATGTCGGGACGGGGAAGTGCCCCCGGAGCCATCTCCATCGATCTCCACCACCATCTCCATCACCATCTCCATCACCATTGCCGATTCCCATGATGACGAGGGAGTAGTTCTCTCTCGAGGATAAGGGTTCTACCAGTAGCTATGTGTTCATCTCTCTCTATGCATGATCTTATTGAGATCATGAGCTTGTAATCTATAGATCTACCTTTCTACTCAAGTGCTTTAATAGATCTCTCCTCTCCCATGTGTGTGAAAGTGACAGCGTGCACACCATGGTGGCACTTAGGCTAGAGATTACAAATACTTGTTATGAGTTATATTTGGAGTTGGATGCCTTTATGAAATTGTGGTGTTTGTTGGACTCATCTAGTACTCAAGGTGACAATGTGGGTTTATCTAGATGGGAAAGGCTTACTTTGAGGTGTGCTGTGATAGCCCTACCATCGATTAGAGTGTTCAACCGGAGAGTAGTTAAGAGTAGTATCATGAAGAGAAGATATTTATATGAGAGTGTTCACTAGTGAAAGTATGATCCCTAGGCCTTGTTTCTAAGCACTGAAACACCGTTTGCTATTAGATATATTACATGTTTGCTTGCTTCTATCCTTATTTAAGTTTGCCTTTAGTATTTTCCCACGTCAACCACACGCCAGCAAGCTATTTTCTGGCACCGTTACCACTTATAATTATCTATACCACTTGTATTTCACTATCTCTTCGCCGAACTAGTGCACCTATACACCTGACAAGTGTATTGGGTGTGTTGGGGACACAAGAGACTTCTTGTATCTTGATTGCATGGTTGCTTAAGAGGGGATACCTTTGACCACTTCATCCCTGAGTTCGATAAACCTTGGGTGACATGGGTATACCCTACAGGTACTCGAGTTTGGTATATGCGGTCCAAATACGTAAAGGCCCACGGTGTTGCCAAGGCCCAAATGAAGGACTCGAGTAACCTACGGACTCTCGATTGCTTGAAGAACAAGAAGAAGCTAAAGATAGAAAGTTTGAAGGGGAAAATCCTAACTTGTAACCGACTCGGCCTGCTACCCGAGACCTAGCCTATCTATATAAGGGCTAGGAGGGGGCGGCGAGGAGACACACGCAACCCTAGTTTTCACAACCCTCGCGAGATCACATCTGCGCACCATTGTAACCTTCGGTTCCTTCGATAATTCCACGAGCAGACAAACAGGAGTAGGGACCTCTATGAGGCCTGAACCTGGGTAAATCTTTGTCCCCTGTGTGCTTGTTTGCAAGCCGATAGATGTCTCTAGCGCTCCCTCCTTCTCCAAAACCCAAGTCCATAACAATGGGAATTGATGAGTTAAACCCTCGTCAATTGGTGCCGTCTGTGGGAACTGGGAGTGCTGATGTTGCGGCTTCTTCGGCCCCATAAACCGCGATCTACAACTCCGCAACAGCAGAGATCCACCAGCTCTTCGGCGTGTTCGACTTCACCGTCCACATGCCGGCCACTCGCCCGGCCTTCGAGTCCGTGGGCGACGGAATCAGCCGAGCAAGAACGCATAGAAGCCGCAAAGTTCCTCGACTTCGGCTCTATGACAGTCGATACTAGGGGCAACGTGGTCCCCAAGATGCCACAGGATGCGGTGACAGTAGCCACCATGTACCTCTGTTGGGTCCGTAGCATAGAAAACAAAAAAATTCCTACGGTGTGAACTACACGCCAAGATCTATCTACTAGGTACAAAGCAACGAGTGGACATACATCCAACAAGAACTTACCCTCATAGACAACGAGCTTTGTTAATGAGTAGGAACTCGTGGTTGATGTAGTCGTACACTTGCCGATCTCAAGATCGTGAGGAAGTCCGAGCGCCGCAACTCAGCAGCGCATCCTCACTCGCACACACGTTCAAGCCACCGGACAACCTCCACCTCCTCGCTCCAGTGATCCAGCAGAAGCAGCAACTCCTTCCAGACGAAATGCCACCGGGAACATGTATCTCGCTAATCCGAGACCATGGGGGAATAATTCTAGAGGGGGAGAGAGATCCTTCACAAGGAGCTGTGAGGATGAAGGAGGGAATGGGTGGCCTTTTATAGGAGGAGGGGGGTGCCCCCCTCTCCATGGCCGGCGCATGGGGGGTGATCCCTCACCTCCCCATTCATGTGGTGGTAATCCCTCCACATTAAAATGCCTCTTCACATTCCCTTCTAAAGTCTCCACTTTAAATGCATTAAATTTCTCCAAATTTAATGCTCTCTCATTTAATAAAACTCTTTTTATTAAATTTATTCAGAATTTTGTTAATTACTTTAATTAACAAACATTCACATATAGCCCCTTGCAATATTTCAATATCACATGCAGAACCACCTTCTGCAATTTCACCTGAAACAATTTCCGGTTTCTATTGAAACAATTCCTGCGCTTTGCAATTCTTTCGTCTGAAACATATGTGCTCCAAAATGGTGTCCGGTAACTCTTAAGTGTGCCACCCTACGGTTCACGAATAATGCAGACATGATCGAGACCCTTCTCTGATCAATAATCAGCAGCGGGACCTGGAGATCCATACTGACTCCTACACATTCAACGATGACTCCTGTGATCGTGAGAACCTTTAACGCTTGTAACTAAATTCCTTTGTCTCTCAATATATTACATGTCCGAGATTCGATCATCGGTATCTCCATACCTAGTTTGATCTCGTTACCGACATGCACTCTTTTCTTGTTCCTGTGATATAACATTCTAGTGATCACATCACTTGCTTGCAAGCTATCCTAATGTGATATCACCGAGAGGGCCCAGAGTATATCTATCCGTCATCTGGATTGACAAATTCCACTCTTGATCCATGAGCCTCAACATAACACCTTCGTAGTACTGAACCCATCTTTATAGTCACCCTGTTACGGTGTGACGTTTGATGTTATCAAGATACTCTTCCGGTGTTAGCAATTAACATGATCTCATGGTCTAAGGATAAAGATTACTTTGTATGATGTTATAGCAATATAAACATAATGACTTGATCGTAATGCTATACTTCGGATGAATGTTCATCACATCATTCCACCAATGGCGTGACCTTGTTATTAACAACATCCAATGTCCATATCAGGAAACCTTGATCATCCTGTTAATCAACAAGCTAATCTATAAGAGAGGCATGACTAGAAACCCTTTTTGTTTATTAAACACACATGTATTGATGTTTCCGAATCAATACATTTCTAGCATGTAAAATAAACATCTATCATATATAAGGAATATATAATAACAACTTTATTATTGCCTCTCGGGGCATATTTCCTTCAGTCTCCCACTTGCACTAGAGACAATAATCTAGTTCGCATAGTGATAAATCTAACACCAATGGAGTTCTGGTGTTGATCATGTTTTGCCCTAGGGAGAACTTTAGTCAACGGATCTGCTACATTTAGGTCCGTGTGTACTTTACAAATCTTTATATCTCCATCCTTGACATGCTCGCGGATGGAGTGAAACCGGCGCTTAATATGTTTGGAATTCTTGTGAAACCTTGGTTCCTTTGCGTTGGCTATGGCTCCATTGTTGTCACAATAGATCACCATCGGGTCCAACGCACTGGGAACCACACCCAGTTTTGTAATGAACTCTTTCATCCAAACTGCCTCCTGTGCCGCTTCTGAAGGAGCAACATATTTCGCCTCCGTTGTTGATCCAGCCACCACAGGTTGTTTGGAACTCCTCCAACTAACTGCTGCTCCGTTCAAGAGAAATACGTATCCGGATTGAGACTTAGAGTCATCCAGATCGGTGTCAAAGCTAGCATCGACATAACACTTAGCGACTAGCTCTTCTTCACCTCCGTATATGAGAAACATAAGTACTTGAGGATGTTCTTTACCGCTATCCAGTGTCCTGAACCTGGATCAGATTGGTACCTACTAGTCAAAATAATAGCATGTGCCACATCCGGTCTTGTACATAGCATGGCATACATAATAGAGCCTATGGCCGAGGCATAGGGGATCTTATCCATCATCTCTGTTTCTTCCGCCATAGCCGGACTTTGAGTCTTACTCAATGTCTTGCCTTGCAACATAGGTAAGAACCCCTTCTTACTTTCGTCCATATTAAACTTCTTTAATATCTTATCAAGGTATGTACTCTGCGATAGCCCAATTAGGTGCCTTGATCTATCTCTATAGATTTTAATGCCTAATATATATGACGCTTCACCAAGGTCTTTCATCAAAAATTTGCTGTTTAGATAACTTTTAACACTGTTTAAAAGATCTATATCATTTCCAATCAATAATATGTCATCCACATATAATATCAGAAATGCCACATTGCTCCCACTCACTTTCTTGTAAATACAAGCCTCTCCATAAGTTTGGACAAATCCAAACTCTTTGATCACCTCATCAAAGCGAAGATTCCAACTTCGTGATGCTTGCTTCAATCCATAGATGGATCGCTGAAGTTTGCACACCTTATTAGCATCCTTAGGATCGACAAAACCCTTAGGTTGTATCATATACAACTCTTCTTCAATCTTACCATTGAGGAATGCAGTTTTGACATCCATCTGCCATATTTCATAATCGAAATATGCAGCAATTGCTAACATAATCCTAACCGATTTAAGCATCGCTACGGGGAGAATGTCTCATCGTAGTCAACTCCTTGAATTTGTCGAAACCCCTTTGCAACAAGTCGAGCCTTATAGATGGTCACATTACCATCAGCATCAGTTTTCCTTTTGAAAATCCATTTATTCTCAACGGCCTTCGGTGAGGTAAGTCCACCAAGTTCCAAACTTGGTTCTCGTACATGGATTCCATCTCGGATTTCATGGTTTCTAGCCATTTGTTGGAATCCGGGCTCATCATCGCTTCTTCATACATCACAGGGTCATCCATTTCATCAACCATGAAATTCACAACAGGATTGCCGTACAGTTCAGGAGCTGCACGTGTCCTGCTTGACCTGCGAGGTTCGGTAGTGTCCTCTTTCGGAGTTTCATGATCATTATCATTAGATCTCTCTTCATCAGGTGAAGTCAGCTCCGAAACAACTTCCGGTGCTGCGCCACTCGCCATTCCATGAAGAGAAGGTTCAATAACCTCTTCGAGTTCTACCTTCCGACTACTCACACCTTTCGCGAGAAACTCCTTCTCAAGAAATGATCCATTCTTGGTAACAAAAACCTTGCCCTCGGATCTGTGATAGAAGGTATACCCAATTGTTTCCTTAGGGTATCCTACGAAGACGCATTTTTCCGTTTTGGGTTCGAGTTTATCCGGTTGAAGTTTCTTCACATAAACATCGCATCCCCAAACCTTAAGAAATGACAGCTTAGGTTTGTTTCCAAACCATAATTCATACGGTGTCGTTTCAACGGATTTAGATGGTGCCCGATTTAAAGTGAATGGAGCTGTTTCCAGTGCATAACCCCAAAATGATAGAGGTAAGTCAGTCAAAGACATCATAGATCGAACCATATCCAATAAGGTACGATTACGACATTCCGACACACCATTACGTTGTGGTGTTCTGGCAGGCGTGAGTTGTGAAACTATTCCACACTCTTTCATGTGTGTGCTAAACTCGTAACTTAGATACTCTCCTCCACGGTCAGACCGTAGAAACTTGATCTTTCTATTACGATGATTTTCCACTTCATTCTGAAATTCCTTGAACTTTTCAAAAGTTTCAGACTTGTGTTTCATCAAATAGATATACCCATATCTACTCAAATCATCCGTGAAAGTAACAAAATAACGATATCCACCTCGCGCCGACACACTCATTGGTCCACACACATCAGTATGTATGATTTCCAATAGATCTGTCGCCCGTCCCATTGAACCGGAAAACGACGTTCTAGTCATCTTGCCCATAAGGCATGGCTCACATGTATCAAATGATTCAAAATCAAGTGATTCCAAAAGTCCATCAGAATGGAGTTTCTTCATGCGTTTAACACCAATATGACCTAGATGGCAGTGCCACATATATGTAGACATATCATCATCAAGTTTAATCTTTTTAGCATTAACATGATGAATGTGCGTAATATTACTATCGAGATCCAATAGAAATAAGCCATTCAACATAGGTGCATGACCATAAAAGATATCATTCTTATAAATCGAACAACCATTGTTTTCATATTTAAAGGAATGACCACTTTGCATCAAACACGATCCAGATACAATGTTCATGCTCAGTGCAGGCACCAAATAACAATTATTTAGGTTTATAACTAATCCCGATGGCAAATGGAGAGGTAGCGTCCCGATGGCGATCACATCAACTCTTGATCCATTGCCGACCCGCATCCTGACCTCATCCCTTGCTAGTTGTCGCTTGTTCTGTAGCCCCTGAACCGAGTTACATATAGTAGCAACCGATCCGTATCAAATACCAGTGCTCTGCGGTACTAGTCAAGTACACATCAATAACATGTATATCACATATACCTTTGTTTGCCTTGCTAGACTTCTTGTCCGCCAAATACTTGGGGCGATTAAGCCCAATGGCGTCCCTTGCAATAGTTGCACTGATTATCGACTTAGGGCCAGCCCGGGGTTTCTTTTTAGGCGTGGCAACAGACTTGCCACCCTTCTTTCCCTTGCGCTTGCCTTTCTTGTCCTTCTTGAAACCGGTGGTCCTATTGATCATCAACACTTGATGTTCTTTCCTAATCTCCACTTCTGCAGTCTTAAGCATTGACAGAAGCTCGGGAAGAGACTTCTCCATGCCCTGCATATTATAGTTCATCACGAAGCTCTTGTAGCTAGGTGGCAGAGATTGGAGAACACGATGTATGCCTAAATCAATGGGAATCGTTATTCCCAAGGACACAAGCTTATCGGCGTACCCAGACATTTTGAGTACTTGCTCACTAACGGAGCTGTTTTCCTCCATCATGCAGCTAAAGAACTTTTCTGTAGCATTATAACTCTCTAGGCAGCATGGGTATCGAAAATCATTTCAATTCTCCCATGGTATCAAAGGCATTGCCATTTTCGAAACGCTTTCGAAGTTCTGGCTCTAGCCCATACAGTATGCCGCAATGAACTACGTTGTGGTCCTCCTGACGAGTCACATAGACATTCTTTTCCTCGTCAGGGGCATCAGGAGCTGGTGGGGGGGCCTAGCGGCGCATCTAGCACATATTGCCTTTGTGCAGCAGTGAGGAGAATCCTCAAATTCATAGCCCAGTTGGTGAAGTTGCTACCATTCGCGGCAAGTTTCTCTTTCTCCATGAACACATTGAAATTAAAAGCAGGTGGTGCCATCTACAACAGAATTTGTAAAGTTTATTTAGACTAAGTTTATGATAGATTGAGTTCAACTAATCCAAATTACTAATGAACTCCCACTCAAAAACGACATCCCCCGTGTCCTTTTGGTGATTACATGAACCAAATCCACTATACCAAGTCCGATCTGTAGGGGTTCGTAGCATGGAAAACAAAAAAATTCTATCGCATACAAACAAACAAGCAAAGATCTATCTACTAGATTGTAGCAACGAGTCGATGGAATAACTCACCCTCGAAGATTCCAAAGTGTTTAACGAGAGCAGATTCTCGTGGGTGATGTAGTCGTACTCTTTCCAATCTCAAGATCGTGTAGACGATCCTTCCAGCGCCACGTTCCAGCAGCTCCCAATGGTCACACGCTCGTATTTTCGAAGACCTTCCTCTCCCTTGTTCCAATGAAAGTGGAGGTTGTAGCACTTCTCGCGATTCCGCAAAGACAACGGTGGTACCGAAGTAGAGGGAAATCCCGAGGCTTCGCCTTAAGCCGGTGCGAGTATGGTGGAGCTTATGAGAGAGGCTATTAGTGGTCTAGTAATTAGACACACCAATTAGAAGGCTCTAAACCAATTAGAAGGCTCTAAACCGAAATAGCTCTAAACCGGGGTTTAGGTCTAGGGTTTAGTTTAGAGGATAGGAACTTGTGTGTGTTAGGAGGGGAGCCCTGCCCCTCCTTATATAGGTGGGAGGGCTGGCCGGCCAAGGGGAGGAGTTCCTCCCCAAGTCGGCCTTGAGGTGGGGCGCCGGCTTGGGGAGGAGGGAATCCCTCCCCAACTCGGTTTCCACTTCTCCTCCTCTTTCCACTTTCCAAAACTTGCCGTTTGACTTTCAAACTAGCCGTTTGACTTTTCAATTTAGGATTTAAATAAACCCTTTATTTTGGACAGCGAGAACACTTAGTACATGATGCAATCATTCCAACTTACAATGACACATTCATGTACCCTTCCCCCCTCCGGAGTGCCGGACATTCCAGGACCTTCTAGAATGTTCCCGATGAAAACACCGGAACCATTCCCCAACTCCGAAACGGGACTTTCCTTATATGAATCTTATTCTCCGGACCATTCCGGATCACCTCGTGATATCCCGGATCCCATCCGAGACTCCGAACAACATTCGGTCTCTTTCTCATAATACCATAACTACTCAAACAACGTCGAATCCTTAAGTGTGTCTCCCTAAGGTTCGTGAATTATTCGGACATGATCGAGACACTTCTCCGAACAATAACCAATAGAGGAATCTGTAAATTCATATGGCTCCACATATTTCTACGATTACTGCGTCGAATGAACCACTTCCATACGATACCAATTTCCCTTTGTCTCTCTATATGTTACTTATCCGAGGTTATGATCGGTATCTCTGCATACCTAGTTCATCCTCACATCGATAAGTACTCTTTTCTCGTTCCCGTGATATGTGATCCCTTGTGACCAAGTCACATGCTTGCAAGCTAATTGGATGACATTTCACCGAGAGGGCCCAGAGAATATCTATCCGTCATGTGGATGGACAAATCCCACTCTTGATCCATGTGTTTCAACCAATACTTTCCGAACACTCAATGCCACCTTTATAGCCACCCTGTTACGGTGTGGTGTTTGATGACATCAAAGCATCCATCCAAGAAAGGTGATATGCATGATCTCATGGTCAAGGAATTAGGTTACTATGTATCAGAAAGCATATAGCAATTGAACTATTGAAATGACTTGATCTTTATGCTACGCTTATCTATAGGAGTATGTCCACCATATCATTCTCCTAACGATATGATCTTGTTGTTAATAACATCTCAATGTTCATGATAGGGAAACCACAATCATCTATTAACCAACAAGCTAGTATTCTATAGAGGCTTTACTAGGGACTTCAAATTAAGTTTACAATTCACACAAGTATTAATGTTTCCTTGTTAATACTATTATAGCATGAATATAAACATTTATCATAAACACAAAGATATATAATAATAACTACATTTATTATTGCCTCTAGGGCATATCTCCAACAGTCTCCCACTTGCACTAGAGTCATCTAATCTAGATTACATGGTAATATACCGAACACCCATGGCAGTTTGGTGTTGGTCATGTTTTGCCCTCGGGAGAGGTTTAGTCAACGGATCCGCCACATTCAGATCTGTGTACTTTGCAAATCTTTATATCCCCATCCTGGATATGTTCTCGAATAGCGTGGAAACGCAGCTTGATATGCTTCAGCTTCTTGTGTGACCTTGGTTCTTGCGCATTGGCTATGGCGCCCATGTTATCACAGTAGATAGACATTGGGTCCAGCGCACTAGGAACCACACCCAGCTCTGTAATGAACTCTTTCATCCATATCGCTTCTTGTGAAGCCTCCGAAGCAGCCATGTATTCCGATTCAGTTGAAGATCTCGCCACAACGCTTTGCTTTGCACTCCTCCAGCTAATTGCTGCACCATTCAAAATAAATACGTATCCAGATTGTGATTTAGAATCATCCGGATCGGTGTTCCAACTAGCATCGGTGTAACCATTAACAACGAGCTGTTCATCACCTCCATAAGAAAGAACCATATCCTTAGTTCTTCTCAAGTACTTAAGGATGTTTTTGACCCATTGTCCAATGATCCACTCTGGATCACTTTGATATCTGCTAGTTAAACTAACGGCATATGCAATGTCGGGTCTAGTACATAGCATGGCATACATTAGAGATCCTATGGCTGATGCATAGGAGTCTTACTCATCCTTTCTCTATCTTCGCCGATGTCGGACTTTGAGTTTTACTCAAGGTCGTATTGGCAACATGGGCAAGAACCCTTTCTTGCTATCTTCCATTCCAAACCTCTTTAGAACTTTGTCCAAATATGTACTTTGTGACAATGATATTTGGCGTTTCGATCTATCTCTATAAATCTTTATGCCTAATATGTAAGCTGCTTCGCTAAGATCCTTCATTGAAAAACTATTATTCAAATATTCCTTGACACTATTAAGAAGGTCTACATCATTCCCAATCAACAATATGTCATCCACATACATTATTAAGAATGCTACAGAGCTCCCACTCACTTTCTTGTAAATACAAGCTTCTCCATAAGTTTGTATAAAACCAAAACTTTTGATTACCTTATCAAAACGTTGATTCCAACTTCGGGATGCTTGCTTCAATCCATAGATGGACCGTTGAAGCTTGCATACCTTGTTAGCATCTTTAGGATCGACAAAACCTTTGGGTTGCATCATATACAACTCTTCATCAATGTCTCCATTGAGGAATGCTGTTTTGACATCCATCTGCCATATCTCATAATCATAACATGCAGCGATTGCTAACATAATCCTCACAGACTTTAGCTTCGCTACTGGTGAGAAAGTCTCATCGTAGTCAACTCCTTGAATTTGTCGAAACCCTTTTGCGACAAGTCGAGCTTTATAGACAGTAACATTACCATCAGCATATGTTTTCTTCTTGAAAATCCATTTGTTCTCGACAGCCTTTCGGCCATCCGGTAAGTCCACCAAAGTCCATACTTGGTTTTCGTACATGGATCCAATCTCGGATTTCATGGCTTCTTGCCATTTATTGGAATCTGGGCTCATCATCGCTTCCTCATATGTCTCGGGTCATCGGTGTTGTCCACCAACATGACATTCATAACGGAATCATACCAATGGAGTGATGCGATTTCGTTGACCTCCGAGGCTCTGAGCAACTTCAACCAAGTTTCATGATCACCATCATTAGCTTCCTCTCTTATTGGTGCGGGCACCACAGAACTTCTTCGGTCTGCTGCACTACTGCAATTTCGAGAGAAGGTTCGACAACCTCGTCGAGTTCTACTTTCCTTCCATCACTTCTTTCGAGAGAAATTCTTCTAGAAAGGATCCATTCTTAACGAAGATTTTGCCTTCGGATCTATGATAGAAGGTATACCCAATAGTTTCCTTGGTATCCTATGGAGACGCATTTTTCCGCTTTGGGTTCAAGCTTGTCCGTTGTAACTTCTTTACATAGGCTTCACATCCCCAAACTTTAAGGAGCGACAATTTAGGTTTCTTCCCAAACCATAATTCATATGGTGTCGTTTCAGCAGATTTAGGCGGTGCCCTATTTAAAGTGAATGCGGCTGTTTCTAATGCATAACCCCAAAATGATAGTGGTAAATCTGTAAGTGACATCATAGAACGAACCATATCTAAGAGAGTTCGATTATGACGTTCAGACACACCATTACGCTGTGGTGTTCCCGGCGGTGTCAACTGTGAAAGTATTCCACATTTCTTCAAATGCTCGCCAAACTCGTAACTTAGATATTCACCTCCACGATCAGAACGTAGAAATTTAATCTTCTTGTTACGTTGATTCTCTACTTCACTTTGAAACTCCTTAAACTTCTCGAAAGTTTCGGACTTATGTTTCATGAAATAGATATACCCATATCTACTCAAGTCATCCGTGAAGGTAAGAACATAACGATAACCACTGCGCGATGCTACACTCATTGGACCACACACATCGGTATGTATGATTTCCAATAAGTCATAGCTCGCTCCATTATACCAGAAAATGGAGTCTTAGTCATTTTACCCATCAGACATGCCTCGCATCTTTCAAGTGATTCAAAATCAAGTGATTCAAGAAGTCCATCGGAATGGAGTTTCTTCATACGCTTCACTCCAATGTGACCAAGGCAACGATTGCCACATATAGGTCGAATTATCGCTTGATTTCAAACGTTTAGCTTCAATGTTATTGATATGTGTATTTCCACTATCGAGATTCAATATGAATAGACCATCTATCAAAGGTGCATGTGCATAAAACATATTACTCATATAAATCGAACAACCATTATTCTCGGATTTAAACAAGTAACCGTCTCGCAATAAACAAGATCCTGATATAATGTTCATGCTTAACGCAGGCACCAAATAACAATTATTTAAGTATAAAACTAATCCCGATGGTAGATGAAGAGGTAGCGTGCCGACCGCGATCACATCAACCTTTGATCCGTTTCCTACGCGCATCGTCACCTCGTTCTTCACTAGTTTCCGTTTATTCTGCAGCTCCTGTTTCGAGTTACAAATATGAGCAACCGAACCAATTATCAAATACCGAGCACTACTACGTATACTAGTGAGATAGACATCTATTACATGTATATCAGATATTCCTTTCTTCTTGATGTTGCCGTTCTTCAAATCCGCCAAGTACTTTGGGCAATTCCGCTTCCAGTGACCTTCTCCCTTGCAGTAAAAGCACTCAGTATCAGGCTTGGGTCCAGCCTTGGTCTTCTTCGTCGGCGTGGTAACTTTCTTACCACCCTTCTTGAAGTGTCCCTTCTGCTTAGACTTGCCTTTCTTGAATTTGGTGGTCTTATTGACCATCAACACTTGGTGCTCTTTCTTGATCTCCACTTCTGCAGATTTTAACATAGCAAATAGTTACGCAACTCTTTGTTCATGTTCTGCATGTTGTAGTTCATCACAAAGTTCTTGTAACTTGGTGGTAGTGATTGGAGGATGCGGTAAACCCCCAAAGTATTAGGAATCACTATACCCAAGCTTTGAAGTTTATTTGCATGCCCAGACATCTTAAGCACATGCTCACTGACGGAGCTGCCCTCTTCCATCTTGCAGTTAAAGAACTTTTCAGAAGCTTCATAACTTTCAATTGCCGCATGAGTCTCAAAATTAATTTGAGATCCTCGACAATATCATATGGGTCTGACTCTTCAAACCTTTTCTGAAGCTCCGATTCTAAACCATACAAGATAGCACACTGAACTATGGAGTACTGATTCTTCCGAGCAAGGTAAACATTCTTTACTTCATCGGTAGCATCAGCTGTAGGTGGGTCACCTAGCGGTGCATCCAGCACATAGGTCAAATTACCAGCTGTGAGGACAATCCTCAAATTGCGGAACCAATCCGCGAAGTTGCTTCCATTGTTTTTCAACTTTTCTTTCTCTAGGAACGCATTAAAATTGATGGTAGGGGCTGCCATTGATCTACAACATATTTGCAATAGTTTAGACTAAGTTTATGACAAATTGAGTTCAAATTAATTAATGAAATTAAACTAGGTGAACTCCCACTCAAAACAACATCCCTCACATTGTTTTAGTGATCACAGACCAAATCCACTACATCAACACCGATCATCACGAGAGTTGATATAGTTTCAATGGCGAACAATCATCATGTTCATCATATCTACTATATGATTCATGCTTTACCTTTCGCGATCCGTGTTCACGAGGCCATGTGCATACATGCTAGGCTCGTCAAGATCAACCTTAGCTACCGCATAAGCAAATCTGGCTTGCTTACGTTGTATTCACCCGCGGAATCAAAGACACCCGATCATCACGTGGTGCTTCGAAGCAGCAAGCTTTGGCAACGGTGCATACTAAGGGTGAACACTTTAGAACTTGAAATATATGTGCATGAGGGATCATCTTATAATGCTACCGTTGTCTACTAAGCAATACAAGATGCATAAAGGATTAACATCACATGCAATTCATAATATGTGATATGATATGGCCTTTCTTCTTTGTGCTTCCGATCTCCATCTTCAAGCACGAACATGATCTCCATCATCACCGCATAGCATCAAGGTCAATGGCGCTTCTTCATGGTTGTCGCCCACCAGCTTTAACTATTACAACTATTTTGAATAGACACGCAGGTCTTAACAGAAATTAAAGACAACCATATGGCTCCCCGCCGTTGCCAACTTACAATAAGGAACATTGCATACATCAAATATAATCACAATCATGGCCATATCACATCACTGCACACCCCTGCAAAACAAAGTTAGACGCTTCTACTTTCTTTGCATATTTTACGTGGTTTGGGGCTTTCAATAAGTGTCGTTCTAACTTACGAACAAGAACCACAACATTGATACTAGCATTGTTGATCACCCGTTGTAAATTGGATCTTTACTATGCTAGGAGAAACAGGCACCCGCAAAGCCACTTATGCAATACAAGTTGCATGTCAAGCGTGGAGCAAGTCTCATGAACGATGTCATGTAAGGTTAGCCCGGGCCGCTTCATCCCAACATACCGTAAGATGCAAAGTACACAAAAAGCAATCTACAATAAAAGCATCAACGCCCACAATGACCATTGTGTTCTACTCAGGCAACATCTACATATAGACACGGCTCGATACCCTTTGAGGGGTTCGTAGCATGGAAAACAAAAATTTTCTATCGCATACAAACAAACAAGCCAAGATCTATCTACTAGATTGTAGCAACGAGTCGATGGAATAACTCACCCTCGAAGATTCCAAAGTGTTTAACGAGAGCAGATTCTCGTGGGTGATGTAGTCGCATTCTTCCGATCTCAAGATCGCGTGACGATCCTTCCAAATGCCACGTTCAGCAGCGCTCCGCATCGGTCACACGTTCGTACTGACGAAGACCTTCCTCTCCTTGTTCCAAAGAAAATGGAGGTTGTAGCACTCTCCTCATGATTCCGGCTGACAACGTGGTACCGAGTAGAGGGAATCCCGCAGGCTTCGCCAAGCCGGTAGTATGGTGGAGCTTATGAGAGAGGCTATTAGTGGTCTAGTAATTAGACACACCAATTAGAAGGCTCTAAACCAATTAGAAGGCTCTAAACCGAAATAGCTCTAAACCGGGTTTAGGTCTAGGGTTTAGTTTAGAGGATAGGAACTTGTGTGTGTTAGGAGGGAGCCCCGCCTCCTTATATAGGTGGGAGGGCTGGCCGCCAAGGGAGGAGGAGTCCCTCCCCAACTCGGCCTTGAGGTGGGCGCCCGGCTTGGGAGGAGGAATCCCTCCCCAACTCGGTTTCCACTTCTCCTCCTCTTTCCACTTTCCAAAACTTGCCGTTTGACTTTCAAACTAGCCGTTTGACTTTTCAATTTAGGATTTAAATAAACCCTTTATTTTGGACAGCGAGAACACTTAGTACATGATGCAATCATTCCAACTTACAATGACACATTCATGTACCCTTCCTCCGGAGTGCGGACATTCCGGGACCTTCTAGAATGTTCCCGATGAAAACACCGAACCATTCCCCAACTCCAAAACGGACTTTCCTTATATGAATCTTATTCTCCGGACCATTCCGGATCACCTCGTGATATCCCGGATCCCATCCGAGACTCGAACAACATTCGTCTCTTTCTCATAATACCATAACTACTCAAACAACGTCAATCCTTAAGTGTGTCTCCCTACGGTTCGTGAATTATGCAGACATGATCGAGACACTTCTCCGAACAATAACCAATAGAGGAATCTGGAAATTCATATGGCTCCCACATATTTCTACGATTACTTTGCGATCGAATGAACCACTTCCATACGATACCAATTTCCCTTTGTCTCACGATATGTTACTTATCCGAGGTTATGATCATTGGTATCTCGCATACCTAGTTCATCCTCGTTCTTGATAAGTACTCTTTTCTCGTTCCGTGATATGTGATCCCTTGTGACCAAGTCACATGCTTGCAAGCTAATTGGATGACATTTCACCGAGAGGGCCCAGAATATCTATCCGTCATGTGGATGGACAAATCCCACTCTTGATCCATGTGTTTCAACCAATACTTTCCAACACTCAATGCCACCTTTATAGCCACCACATGTACGGTGGTGTTTGATGACATCAAAGCATCCATCCAGTAAAGGTGATATGCATGATCTCATGGTCGAAGGAATTAGGTTACTATGTATCAGAAAGCATATAGCAATTGAACTATTGAAATGACTTGATCTTTATGCTACGCTTATCTATAGGAGTATGTCCACCATATCATTCTCCTAACGATATGATCTTGTTGTTAATAACATCTCAATGTTCATGATAGGGAAACCACAATCATCTATTAACCAACAAGCTAGTATTCTATAGAGGCTTTACTAGGGACTTCAAATTAAGTTTACAATTCACACAAGTATTAATGTTTCCTTGTTAATACTATTATAGCATGAATATAAACATTTATCATAAACACAAAGATATATAATAATAACTACATTTATTATTGCCTCTAGGGCATATCTCCAACACGATCATCACGTGAGTTGATATAGCTTCAAAGGCGAGCATCTATATGGGCATCATATCAACCATATGACTCATGCTTAACCTTTCGGTCCGTGTTCCGAGGCCATGTATGTACATGCTAGGCTCTCCAAGTAAGAACCTTAGTATTCGCGTGTGTAAAACTGTCTTACACCCGTTCCTATGAAAGCGTAGATTCGAGTACACCCGATCATCACGTGATGTCTCGAAACACGATCCATAGAACGGTGCATACTCAAGGAAGAACACATTTTTATCTTGATATCTAAAAGAGGGATCATCTTATAATGCTAGCAAACGCGCCAAACTAGCAGTATAAGATGCTAACATCTAATGTGTAAAGTGAGATGATATGGTCCATGCATTTGATCTCTATCACTTGCATCGTGGTATGATCTCTATCATTCCTTTGTGTGTAAGGCCAAGGTCTATGGAACTTACGCGTTGAGTGTGTTGTAAGAGTATCCACCATACATCTACTTACAACAATACCATATCAACACACTAGCCCAGCAACGATCTAAACTAGACGCCTCTAATTTATCAATTGCAAGTTTTACGTGGCTTAGGGCTTTCGGAGATAGAACCGTTCTTACCTACAAACATGAACCACAACGAGGATAACTAAGTTATAAGCAACTCGTTGTAAATCGGATATTGACTATAGTAGGAGACGAGACACCGCCAGCCACTTATGCAAAACAAGTTGCATGTCGATCGTGGAACCGGTCTCATGTACGATGACATGTAAGGTTGGTCCGGGCCGCTTCATCCCACTATGCCACCAATATCCAAAATACATAGAAGATGCAATAACATGATCATCATCGCCCACATATCAACCATATGTGTACTACCCATGCTAAGCACATACGCATAGATCAGGCGCTGATACCACTGTTGGGTCCGCAGCATAGAAAACAAAAAAATTCCTACGGTGTGAACTACACGCCAAGATCTATCTACTAGGTACAAAGCAACGGGTGGACATACATCCAACGAGAAATTACCTCAGAGACAAAGCTTTGTTAGCAGTAGGAACTCGTGGTTGATGTAGTCGACACTTGCCAATCTCAAGATCGTGAGGGAAGTCCGAAGCGCCAACTCAGCAGACATCCACTTGCACACACGTTCAAGCCACCGGACAACCTCCACCTCCTCGCTCCAGCGATCCAGCGAAGCAGAACTCCTTCCGCATTTAAATGCCACTGGAACATGTATCTCGCTAATCCGAGACCATGGGGAATAACTCTAGAGGGGAGAGAGATCCTTCACAAGGAGGTGTGAGGATGAAGGAGGAATGGGTGGCCTTTTATAGGAGGAGGGGTGCCTCTCTCCATGGCCGGCGCATGGGGGGTGACCCCTCACCTCCCCATTCATGTGGTGGTAACCCCTCCACATTAAAATGCCTCTTCACATTCCCTTTTAAAGTCTCCACTTTAAATGCATTAAATTTCTCCAAATTTAGTGCTCTCTCATTTAATAAAACTCCTTTTATTAAATTTATTCAGAATTTTGTTAATTACTTTAATTAACAAACATTCACATATAGCCCCTTGCAATATTTCAATATACATGCAGAACCACCTTCTGCAATTTCACCCGAACAATTTCCGGTTTCTATTGAAACAATTCATGCGCTTTGCAATTCTTTCGTCTGAAACATATGTGCTCCAAAATGGTGTCCGGTAACTCTTAAGTGTGCCACCCTACGGTTCGCGAATAATGCAGACATGATCGAGACCCTTCTCCGATCAATAATCAGCAGCGGGACCTGGAGATCCGTACTGACTCCTACACATCCAACGATGACTCCTGTGATCGTGAGAACCTTTAACGCTTGTAACTAAATCCCTTTGTCTCTCGATATATTACATGTCCGAGATTCGATCATCGGTATCTCCATACCTAGTTTGATCTCGTTACCGACATGCACTCTTTTTCGTTCCCGTGATATAACATTCTAGTGATCACATCACTTGCTTGCAAGCTTCCTAAGGATGTTATCAAGATACTCTTCTGGTGTTAGCAATTAACATGATCTCATGGTCTAAGGATAAAGATTACTTCATATGATGTTATAGCAATATAAACATAATGACTTGATCGCAATGCTAGACTTTGGATGAATGTTCATCACATCATTCCACCAATGGTGTGACCTTGTTATTAACAACATCCAATGTCCATGATCAGGAAACCTTGATCATCATGTTAATCAACAAGCTAGTCTATAAGAGAGGCAAGACTAGGAACCCTTTTTGTTTATTAAACACACATGTATTGATGTTTCCGAATCAATACATTTCTAGCATGTAAAAGAGACATCTATCATATATAAGGAATATATAATAACAACTTTATTATTGCCTCTCAGGGCATATTTCCTTCAACCTCCTCAACAACCAGCCACCGGATGGAAATCCCCGAGCCGCCATGCACCGATCCATGATCGCGGGCTTAGGATTAATCGAGGCCGCCCTCGACAAAGAGCCAACGCCGGAACCAAAGAAGGGCAAAGCGCTAGCAAAGCGTTACTCCTCGCCCTCATCTAGTGATGACAGTCACGACCTGTCTCGACATCGCCGCTCACGACGACACGACCACGACTACGACGCGCGTGATGACATCATGCAGCGCAAGATCGACAAATCAAGGGCACGACATGCTCGGTCGACTTACTCAGAAGAGGAAGACGTGGAGCTCTACGGTGCCAGATGCTTCAGTAGGTCCATCAGGCAGAAGCGAATGCCAAAGGGGTTCAAACTCCCGTCAGAGAACCCGAAGTTCAACGGTCTACAGGACCCAAAAATCTGGCTGGAGGACCACATCTCCTCCGTCAGACTCCACGGAGGAAGTCGAAGCACGACCATGCAATGCTTGTAGCTACAGCTGCAAGGCGCCGCCCGGGCATGGCTCAACAACCTCCCACGCGGATCCATTTGCAGTTGGGATGAGCTGGTTTACAGCTTCGTGCGAAACTTTAAGGGCACATACAAACGGCCCGCATCAATCGAAGAGCTGAGATGCTGCCAACAAAGATCTGGCGAATCGCTGCGCTCCTACATCCAAAGATGGTCCATCATGAAGAACTCCACAGAAAACATCTCGGAGGATCGCGCGATTGATGCGTTCAACGGCAGCGTCCGCCGCCTAGAACTTAGGGAGGAGTTGGGGCGCTCAAAACCCAAGACCATCGACCACCTGATGGAGATCGAGAATCGGTGGGCCGATGGAGAAGACTCGGTAAAGAATCGCGTTCACTCCGACGAAGAGGCAGAACTCGAGCACAGGCGCAATCGCCGAGGCAAACGTCGCATGTGTATCTACGATGACCGCGACGATGTCAACATGGTCGCGGCCGGCTACGCCGAAAGACGCGACGATAACCGCAACAGTGGATACCGTAGCGGCGGATACCGCGACTCCGGGAAAACCACCCAAGTATGGCAACGTCGCACTTGCGACAAGGCACCCGCGACCTCCATTGAGGACAAACTGTCCGGGCCATGCACGGTACACTTCTACATCGACAAGCATGATGGCAAGAAGAAGTCCAGCCACCTCCTCAAGGATTGCCGCGAGTTCCTCAAGCTACACGAGGGATTGGTTTGGATGAACCGCAATGCAGTCAAAAGAGGCTACGGAGCCGCTCCAGGCGCCGTGGCACATGGCGCACCGCCACCACCACCTGGGCCACCCCCGAATGCAGCTGCACCAGCCCAGCACCACGGAGGCAAACCATACCAACGAGCCATGGGCACCATGATGATCCAAAAGGGACGCCCCTCCAATCGGGTGCAGAAGGCCATCACTCGCCAAGTTAACTTGGCCACACACTCGCCACCATGTACCACTGAGTACCTCAGTGGAAGCGAGTCATGCATCACCTTCGACAAACGCGACCATCCGCCTTAGGTGCCCCGTCCAGTCCATTGCCCCCTCGTACTCGAGGCGCAAATCGGAGGTTTCGACATGAGTCGCGTCTTCATGGACGGTGGGAGCGGCATCAACCTTATATTTGCGAGTACCTTGCAAGCAATGAGAATCCCGCTATCCTGCCTAGAGGCCTCGGACACAACATTCCACGGCATCAACCTAGGGAAAGGCGTACACCCCCTGGGCAAAATCAACCTCGACGTCATCTTCGGCACGTCGAAGAACTTCTGGCGCGAGCGCATCGACTTTGAGGTCGTCGACTGGCCCTCACAGTACCACTGCATCCTCGGACACGTCGCGTTCGCTAGGTTCATGGCAGTACCCCACTACGCCTACCTGCAGATGAAAATGCCAGGTCCCAATGGCGTCATCACGATAAACGGGAGCTTCGAAAGATCTAACAGTTGCGACAAGGAATTCAACAGAATTTCCCAGTCTTTGGCATGCAGGAAGAACTCGCGAGACTAAAGGAGTCGATAGACAATAGTCTGCCTCCACTGAGCCGGCCAAGCTCACCTGATCTCTCCTTCGACTCATCGGTGCACACAAAGAAAGTCCAGGTCCACCCATCGGATCCCGCCAAGACGACTCTCATCACCAACAACTTGAGTCCCGCATAGGAACTCGTGCTCATCGAATTCCTCCGTGAGCACTGGGAAATTTTTGCCTGGTGTCCTGTGGACATGCCAGGAGTTCCCAGGGAATTCGCCGAGCACGCACTCAACGTCAACCCCGACGCAAGGCCAGTCAAGCAAACAATTCGGCGACTGTCTGAGCCACGAGCGCAGACAGTTGGAATGGAGATCAACAGACTCCTCGAAGCCAAGTTCATACGCGAGATCAAGGAAAGCACTTGGCTCGCCAACATGGTGCTGGTACCAGAAAGGACACGGATATCCTGCGGATGTGTGTGGACTTCACCTCTCTGAACAAGCACTGCCCAAAGGCTCACTTCCCATTGTCGCGCATCGACCAGATCATCGACTCCACTGCGGGATGCGAGCGCCTCTGCTTCCTCAACGCCTACTCAGGCTACAATCAGATTCGAATGAAGGAGGAAGATCAAGAGAAAACAGCGTTTACAATGCCCTTTGGCGTGTTCTACTATAACACAATGCCCTTCGGGCTAAAGAACGCGGGAGACACCTACCAACGGTGCATGCAGGCTTGCCTCAAGGAACAACTGGGTCGCAACATTCAAGTCTATGTTGACGATATAGTAATCAAGACCAAGGAGGAAGCCTCCCTAATCGATGATTTGCGTGAAACCTTCGCCAACCTCGATCGCTACCGGATCAAGCTCAATCCGGACAAATGCGCCTTTGGCGTACCATCTGGGAAGCTACTCGGGTATCTCATCTCCGCGAGGGGAATCGAGGCAAACCCGAAGAAAATAAAAGCCATACTGGCCATGGAGAAGCCAAAAACATAAGGGGCGTCCAGCAGCTAGCTGGGTGAATCACAGCCCTCAGCCGATTCATCAGTCAGATGGGTGAAAAAGCGCTGCCCTTCTACCAGCTCCTCCGCAAAGCTGAAAAATTCGAGTGGACCAACGAAGCGCAAGAAGCATTCGAAGATCTCAAGCGCCTGCTATCCACTTCGCTAGTGCTGGTGACCCCAAGAGAAAGGGAACCACTGTTGCTATATATTTCCGCCACCAACCAGGTGGTCAGCACAGTGCTTGTCATCGAGCAAGCTGAGGAAAACAAGGTCCATGGCGTATAACGCCCAGTATACTACCTCAGCGAGGTCCTCACACCAACAAAACAGCGGTACCCACACTACCAGAAGCTGGCGTACGGTGTCTTCATGATCGCCCGACGACTGCGCCATTACTTCCAGGAACACCCAATCGTGGTAGTCAATGATGCCCCGTTGGGACACATCCTCAACAACCCCGACGCTACAGGACCAGTCGCACTTTGGGGAATAGAATTTTCTCCACGAGACATCACATACGAAAAGCGCGACACAGTCAAGTCACAAGTTCTCCCTGACTTCCTCGTGCACTGGATGGAGAACCAGCTCCCGGACAAACCAGACATGTCCTACCTCTGGACAATGCACTTCGATGGGTCCAAGCGAAAGGACAGAGCAGGCGCAGGTGTCATACTGACATCACCTCAAGGGGACAAGATGAAGTATATCCTGCGCATGCAGTTCACAACCTCCAACAACGAGGCTGAATACGAGGCCCTGTTGCACGGTATGAGGATGGCAAAAGCCTGCGGCGCCAAGAGGCTCATCATATATGGCGAATCCAAGTTGGTCGTCAACCAAACGATGCATGAGTGCGACGCACTGAACGACAACATGATCGCATACCGCGACCTCTACGACACACTCGAAGGAGACTTCGACGGTTGCGAGCTACGACACGTAGGTCGCGAAAGCAATGAAGAGGCGGGCGCACTCGCCAACATAGGCTCCACCTGCGCCCCCATACCACCTGGGGTATTTCTCGAGCGCATCTGTGAACGCTCCATCAAGCCAAAGGCCGCAGAGAAGAAAACAAGCGCAGCAACAGACTCGGGGGCTACGCCGCCCAATGAGCCAACGGCACTCGACGACCTGGAGTTGGACACAGGACTCGAGGGACCAATGAGCGTCATGATGATTGAGCAATCCTGGACGCAGCCATACATTACTTACCTCCTCAGCAAAAGGCTCCCGGATGATCCGACCGATGCACGACACATCACACGGCGGTCCAAGGCATTCGCTGTTATCAACGGCGAACTGTATAAACGCAGCATCACAGGAGTACTCCAGTGATGCGTCTCCACGGCCGATGGAAGAGCTGTCCTCCTCGACATCCATGAGGGGACCTGCGGGTACCATGCCGGCAGTCGTGCCCTCGTCGCCAAAGCTCTACGAGCCGGATTCTATTGGCCTACGGCCATGCGTGAAGCTAAGGACATCGTCCAAAAATGCAACGCTTGCCAACGATTCGCGGACAAGCTGCACGCACCGGGCGCAGAACTCCGGCCAATTCCATTGGCCTGGCCCTTCACGCAATGGGGACTCGACATGGTTGGCAAACTCCCAAGGTCCTCACGAGGAGGCTACGTCTACCTCTTGGTCGTAGTCGACAAATTCACCAAGTGGATTGAGGCCATGCTAATGACCAACCAATCAGGACATAGCGCAGTCAAGTTCTTCGAATCCATCACCTACCGCTTTGGCATACCGAACAGTATCATCACCGACAATGGGACAAACTTCACATCCAAGGAGTTCCAAGAATTCTGCGAGAACCTGGGGATCAACATCAACTACGCCTCGGTAGCGCATCCACAGACCAACGGTCAGGTGGAAAAAGCAAACGGGCTCGTCTGCGGCGACATCAAGAAGTGACTCCTCCGGCCACTCGAACAAGCCGCAGGTTACTGGCCAGATGAACTGCAATCCGTACTCTAGAGCCTACGCACAACTCCAAACAGTGCCACGGGCTACACGCCATTCTTTATGGTGCACGGAGCAAGGCAGCTGCCGATGCGGTACAAGGCGCCACACGTAGTCGCTTACAGCGAACAAGAGTCATCCCTCGCACTCGAAGACTCCGTCGACCTCCTTGACGAGGCACGAGAAATCGCCGCGGAAAGATCAACGATCTACCAATGTAACTCGCAACTACCACAGTAGGAGGCTACGCCCCAGATCCTTCGTCGAAGGTGACCTGGTCCTGCGACTGAAACAGCAGGGGCATCTCAAGCTCGAGTCCCCCTGTGAAGGACCGTACGTGATTATAGAAGTAATCACAGGTGGCGCCTATCGCCTTCAAGACTTAGAGACAGGAGTCGCATACTCCAACCCCTGGAACGTCGCATAGCTGCGACGCTTCTACCCCTAGTCGCTTTTTACTTTTTACATTGCAAATAAGGCTACTCAACCAAGGCTACTTAGCCACACATTGTACCTTGCACTATTCTTTGAATAAATAAAGCTAAGTGACCCAAAACTCTGTGTTCTCCTTTACTTTTCCAATTTATTTACTCGGGGGCTGCGCCACCCTATATACATATGTTCTACGAACCGAAACGCGATATCCCGAGTAGCTGGCTCATCAATCGAAACCCTTGACCCAAACATCAACCCAGCTGCAACGCACCTGACAGGTTGACAAGGGACTGAGATAAAAGCATGACCAGGCTAACGAAAAGGACTCGCATAGTGCAACGCACTTCATATTAACACAGCTCTTTATGCAATAACTTATACATAACATTTATACGAACTTTACAACACAAGTACACTTATGTGCAGGATACAAACTAGGCTACTGCTGCAGCAGCAGAATGTTGGTTTGTTCCTCAAAGAAGTCGACGATCTTCTGTTGGGCGATCCACCGCCTGGTAGTACGGTACCATATTCTAGGCAGAACCTACTGGTGGTGCAGGCGGCCCAGATGCAATTGCCGCAACATCTACGTCAGGCCTGTGCAGTTGCACCATGGATAGAGCAGCCTTGACACCAGCCACCAACTGTTGCCTTACGCACTCATGAACCGCGGTCAGGTCTTGAAACTTAGCAAGGAGGGCCAGCAGGCTTGATGGAGTGTCATCTAGAGGAAACATCGCCCGATAAATGTTCTTCAAGCATGACTGCGACTTCTTCAGAAAGTGCAGCACTCGCGACGCACGATCCTGCAGGGTCGCCAACAAGATCGCCACGATCATGATCTACCCAGAAGTATCCACTCTCTTGAAGCTGCTCCTGGGTAAGATCATGCATGCGAATGGCAATTCTATCCTTCTCCTCCTGCGGATGACGCGTGCTGACAACTACACAAAGCAGCAACAGCAGCATAAGTACAACGTACCACTGCGAGTGACTACAAGGAAAAGATGAGAACAAGCAAACTAACACTTGAATTGGTTGCCCAGCTGCGTCACCTTGCCAAGCAGATACTGCTCTCGAGCGGCGGCTTTCTCTGCCTTTGACTTCCATACATCCGCGTTACCGCGGAGCACGGGCAACTCACGCTCCAGCTGCTTCACGCGGTCATGCAGTCGCGATAGCAGTGACAGCTCATCTACCCTAGAGCGCGGCGGTACCACGGTATCATCAAGAGTCGGCGAGTCCTGAGTTTCCCTCAAAGGATCACTTGATGTACCCTACCACAAGTCAAGATAGAAGCAAATAAGACGACCAACTCAACACAAAAACAAAGGATTCAAATGCATTCAAGACTAGCAAAAGTATCAGCAGATACACTCGCCAGCAGGCATGTTCTTAAACAAAAGGACATAAACTAATTAACTATTACAAAAGCTAACTAAGGAGCAACTGGCTTCTTCGACTTCGACGGCTTCAGGGGCTTCATCGAGTCCGTGGCAGTGTCAGATACCACCGACTTTCCGCCATCCCCTGATGCCGCCGCCTTCGCCACCTTCTTGGCACAGTGCAGCTCCTCAGAATACTTTGCAACAGTATTTATCAACTGAGGCCCATACTTGCCACAGGCAGTCGCGAAAGGAGCAAACACTACCTGCTGGCCGTCCGCGCTAACAGGCATCGCCTTCGACATCGCGGCAAGATCAACCTCGACTCCGTGGGCCTGCACCATGGCAAGCGACATGGACGCGCCAGCCGCGCGGAGTGAGTTCTTGTAGCTGGAAGGCACACCCCCGGCGAGTGACTCCACCAGCTCGCCTATATTCTCGATTAACTCCGCCTTAGGCATCAGCTCCTCCCGGAGGCGACTTAGGGCACCCTTGGCCTTGGAGAGCATATCCTGGACGGTGGCGCTACGGTCCTCGACTGCCGATAGTGCACCCGCCAGAGCATCATCCCGACAAAGGTCCTGCAGGTCGAAACTCAAGTCGTCAGCATCTGCGCATAAATCTGCACATGGACAAAACATCAGTGCCAACGGCAAAAAGTCCAGCAGAGAAGGACAACGATATCCAAAGCAAAATACCTGAGAGGGCCTTGGCGATTGAGAAAAGTTATTCCTCGAACAACTTCTCCCTGGCTGCGAAGGAGGCACGCAGCTCCTCTTCGTGCCTTTGCGCCTCGTCACGTGCCACGATTGCCTCATCGCGACCCTTCACAGCCGCGGCGAGGGTTTTCTCCATGGTGGCAGCATTGCGCAGGAGGGCGTTATGTTCAGCTACAAACGGAAAGGGATTAACTATTAGTCGACCATACCAAAAAAGGAGACAAGGAAGAAGAAGAAGTGCAGGACACTCACTTTCAACCACGCGATGACGTGTCTCCAGCATCGCATGCTGGCGGCCCATCGCAAGCACTTGCTTCGCCAAGTGCGCGGCTTCCTTCACAAGGAGCTATTGCACAACAAGGAATCAGCATAGGCAATAGACAACATGGACTGCAACACTAAAAAGGAGAAAAACTACACTTACATGGTCCTCCAATGACTCCAAAGATGTCTGCTGTACCGTCATCAGGGCGACCATTTGATGCTCCCCTGCATGAGGAGAACTGGAAGAGTTGTGCCCGGAATGGGCCGCCAATGGAGGGGACGGAGCGTGCTTGACCTCTTTCTTGGCCCTTGAGGTCGCGACTCCTGATTCCTTCAAAAATTGGACGTCGCCAGAAGATGACGACGCCTCTTGACTGCAAGACAAAATTCACATCAAGAAAAAAAGGGCAAACCCAGAGACAAGATAACAAGGACAAAACAGAGAAGAACAAGTAAACTAGAAAACTTACCAGTCAAACTTGTCAAAGTCAAAAGTGGCCTCCCCCGACTCCGACGAGGACTCCTTGGGCAATCGCATCTTCTTGCGAGAAGATGGTGCCACGACGCTCACAGGAATAGCAGGTATCGGAGACTCCACACCAACACCTGTGCCTTCTGGAGTCGAAGGAGACGACGCATCAGAATCCTTGTTGCGCGAACGCTTGCGAGTATCCGGACTACCGGACTCGAGGCTTCCTCCTCCACATCAGAGGGGACGGTCGACTCCGACTCGCCCTCTTCCAAAGCTTCGCGAGGGATAATCCCCTCAGGAAGAGGGGGCATACAAGGTGACACCGCCCAATCCTGCACACAGACAACACATTCAGCAAAAAGCGAGTAAACAACAGAGAAGCAATCGACAAATTTAGCTACTACGTAGCACAACTATACCTCAGGAGGAGGGTTCGTCGCATCAAATGGAGGAACAACTGGCTCACTGGGGAGCACATCCTTGACGGTGTACTTGGTGACCAGTCGAACCCTCTTGTCCACCTCACTCGCGAACATGCCATCTGCCGACACGCGAGTGGCATCATCCGCGCCAGCCCACTGAAACATGGGGTGGACTCTGGCCTGCAGGGGCTGGACGCGACGGTGCAGCCAAGTGCGAATGAGGGCACATCCTCCCTCCTCTTTGCCTATGTGACTCTCGAGGTCGCAGACGCGCTGGTACAGCACATCTGTCTCCGCGGACTCGCCAGGCATGACTACATTCTTCCAGGAGCGCATCCTCTTCCACGATGTCCCGGGATCGAAGGGTGCAAGTCCGAAGTGCTCACCGTTAGCCTTCTCGTCGCGGATGTAGAACCAATTGTCCCTCCACCCTTGGACGAACGCCGTGAGCTTGATGTCAAAGTAGGTGGCGGATGGGTCGACGTGGATTCCGCAACCACCTACATCGTAGACTAAAGAGCCAGATGCAGATTGGCGCTTCAATTTGAAGAGGCGCTTGAAGAGGCCGAAGTGCGGCTCGATTCCGAGCCAGCACTCGCAGAGAGTGATGAAGCAAGAGATATGGAGGATAGAATTCGGGGACAGCTGATGGAGCTGAAGCCCGTAGAAACAAAGGAGTCCCCTAAAGAAGGGGTGAAGAGGCAAGGAGAGACCACGAATGATGAATGCTAAAAACATCACTCGAAAACCAGCGGGAGGAGTCTTGTCTCACCGCTGGGACGCTGCCGTGGCGATCACAAGTGACAAGATTCGCCTTGGCGAAGAAGACGGAGATCCGATGACTTGATGATGGAGGGGCGCCACGCACATTCGTGACGCGGGTGCCTGCGTCCTTCTTCTTCCCGCCGGCGATAGTGCTGGTGCCCGCAGCGGTGGAGCCGCCTTTCTTCTTCGCTGCAGCAGCGGTGGCCACGGAATCAGCCGCAGCGCCTTCCTTCTTCTTCCCCATTGCGCGGTGGCGATGCGAGCGAAGGAAGTAGCTGGGAAACGAGCGCAGCTGGTCCAGCGCCGTGGAAGAAACAAGCAAAGAGAAAAGCAGAGAAACATCAGCAATGGCGATGGAAGCAAAGGATGAATGAGAATAGATGAGAAAATTACTGTCACAGCGCCGCTACTTAACCCCTGGAAGATGCAATCCAACGGTTTAGAAAAACCCTACTGGACGCGTGGCAAACATCGTGTTGGACACGTGGAGGAGTGGAAGCGCGAACCGTCCCTCCACTACTCCCATTACGCGCGGAAATTGAGGAGACGAAGTTAAAATAAAAGATTACGCACGCCCAGTCAAATCAAAGTCAGAGAGTAGGACCCATTGCTCGTCACGTCCCATCAAACTCACTCATGCGGGCAACTGAGGTCATGAAATCGTCAGCACTGACGTCATAAAAAGCTACGTAGCAGAAGACTTCGATTACTTTAGTCCTTGCTTGAGTCTTCGACTCCACCAAGCACTCGGGGGCTACTCCCATAGGGAGCGCTGGTCGCGCACCCTATGATTTTTTCTTCTCTTTTTACAGAAACATGGACAATCACAGGAAAACCCAACCACTCGAAAATGCGATTTGACTGTGGACATGGGTTACTCCCATAGGGAGCACCGGAAACAAATTCGACTAAAAAAAGCAAACAGAAGACGACAGCAGTCAACAAAAAGTTCTTTAGTCCCTGCCTGAGTCTTCGATCCAACCAGGAACTCGGGGGCTACTCCCATAGGGAGCGCTGGTCGTGCACCCTATGATTATTTGTACTAAGTGCTGTGTGTTGATAACATCCACACTCGATGTTTATGGCGACACCGCCTCATTTCCCTACAAAGAGACTGTGTCTCCTGGGTCACCCGAATCGTCTGCGCGATGATAAAATTTGGATGCCACGCTTACGACGTGAAGATAAGACCTGAATAAGGCCTGGCAACGCATTAGCTGCGCACTACCAGAAACGTATCCGTGCCTATAGGTATGATGAATATGCCTTGACGGACGCGTAGAGTGCTCACACCCATATAACTGGAATTCGACTCCTGTAAGACCTCCGCGGCTTGAGTCGAATTACACCAGCATTTTTCCGGATTCGAGTCCGGGGACTCGAGTTCAAGTAGATTGCGTTGTTTCACCCTAAGGTGATTAACTGATACCGATACTTCGGTTATATCAGGCATGTACATCAACAATCCCTAGGACATAAATAAAGAAGTCGAAATATACTCATTCATGCACTCGAAAGACTTCAAAAGTCCCCAGTCGAATCTGCGATTCCACTGGACACTCGGGGGCTACTAACATGGGTATACCCTACAGGTACTCGAGTTTGGTATATACGGTCCAAATACGTAAAGGCCCACGGTGTCGCCAAGGCCCAAATGAAGGGACTCGGGTAACCTACGGACTCTCGATTGCTTGAAGAACAAGAAGAAGCTAAAGATAGAAAGTTTGAAGGGGAAAACCCTAACTTGTAACCGACTCGACCTGCTACCCGAGACCTAGCCTATCTATATAAGGGCTAGGAGGGGGCGGCGAGGAGACACACGCAACCCTAGTTTTCACAACCCTCGCCAGATCACATCTACGCACCATTGTAACCTTCGGTTCCTTCGATAATTCCACGAGCAGACAAGCAGGAGTAGGGACCTCTACGAGGCCTGAACCTGGGTAAATCTTTGTCCCATGTGTTCTTGTTTGCTAGCCGATAGATGTCTCCAGCGCTCCCTCCTTATCCAAAACCCAAGTCCATAACAATGGGCATTGATGAGTTAAACCCTCGTCATTGGGTGATCCACTTAAGGGAAAACTTGTTGCTGTTCTACAAACCTCTGCACTTGGAGGCCCAACAACTGTCTACAAGAATAGAAGTGCATAGACATCAAGCTATTTTCTGGCGCCGTTGCCGGGGAGGTAAGGTAAAAGGTATTCACACCGGAGGATTAAAGAAGAAGAACCTCCCACGGCAAACACCTATTTTCTGGCGCCGTTGCCGGGGAGGTAAGGTAAAAGGTACTCACATCCTCCGGTGTGAGTGCTCGAAGTTATTTCCTTTAGATTCTACAATTTTGTCTTTTTGTTTCTTGTTTTCACTAGTTAGGCTTAATGGAAAACAACAACAAAATTAGAGAGCTTTATAGTATTTATCTTGAGTTAGGACATGAAGTGTTTGAAGAGAAAATTAAAAAACCTATGGAACGTTATTTGCATGCTAATAGCAATGTTGTTAGTATGAATTCTTTGGAGACCATAATTGCTAATGCTATGTAAAAGTCTAAGCTTGGGGAAGCTAGTTTTGATGAGCATGATATTTTTGGTCCCCCAAGCATGGAGGAGAAAATTTACTTTGACGATACTATGCCTCCAATATATGATGATTACAATGATGAATATGATATTTTAAGTCCACCTACTACTGAGGAGAAAATTAATTATGATTACAATATGCCTCCTATATTTGATGATTATGGTGATGAAAATAATAACGATAGCTATTTTGTTGAATTTGCTCCCACTACAATCAATAAGAATGACTATGTTTATGTGGGGAGTATTAATTCTTTTATACAAATGGCTCATGATAAGAATGTTTCTTGTGATAGTTATATTGTTACTTTTATTCATGATGCTAATGAAAGTTATTATGAGAGAGGGAAACATGGTTTTATGCATCTTAATAATATTAAGTTTCCCCTCCCTATGTTGAAAGTCTTGAAGTTGCACTTGTTTTGCTTTACTATGCTTGTTGCTTTGTGCTTTCATGGCTTGTTTATTTACAAGATTCTTATGCATAGGAAGTGGGTTAGACTTAAATGTGCTTTGAATTTGCTTCTTGATGCTCTCTTTTACTTCAATTCATATTTCTTATGTGAGGATCTTCTCAAACTATCATGCCTAACTTAAAGGCGTTAAAGAAAAGTACTTATTGGGAGATAACCCAAAAGTTTTAGATGAGTCTTGGAAGTTATTACTTCAGTAATAAGAACTCCTTATCCTTTTTATTTGCTTTTTGTGCCAAGAGTAACCTCTAATGAGAGAGAAGTAATAATTGGGAAAGTTGCTGTCCCGAAACAGATTTCTGTGCTTCACCGTAAAAATTCGTGTAAAATCTCTGTACGTCCTTTTGAGGCGTGAATTTTTGTGCTTCTGCCCCAGTTTGTTATCTAACTTTATTTAGTTCAACACGTTTCGATTTGAGCAACAGAAGGTCTTCGAAATTTTTTGTCTTTACCTGCTGGTCTGTTTTGACAGATTTCTGCCATTATTTGCATTTGCTTCTTGTTGGTTCCATTTTGAGTTCTTTTGGGGAACTGAGCTTTTTGAGGGAAGTGCTACAGTAGCTTGTGTTTTAATGGAAGCTTTATTGGTGTTGGAACTGAACCTAAAGACCTATTATCTTAAGTGCACTAATGTTGCTAATAAGATTGTGTGAAGTTTTGTATGAAGGAAAAAAATTCAGGTGTATGGAAGGAATGAGTAATGAGATGAAGGATGGACTAAATCTCAAGCTTGGGGATGCCACGCGTGTCACCCCAAGAAATATCCAATAAGTACAAGCGTCAAAGCTTGGGATGCCCAAGGCATCCCCTTCTTCATCAATAAAAATTCCAGGTTTCTTCCAAATGCTTCATTTTTATTGTTTCATACACAATTGTGTTGTTCTTGGAGCGTCTTCTTTTTTGTTTTTGTTTTAGTTTTTCGTTTGCTTTATTTCCTTAGTTTGCTGAATAAATTGGTTGGACCCCCTCTTTCATACATTGGTTTGCAAATAGTTTGGTTTGTATTGGAAAAGAGTAGGAAAGTTCATGCTTAAGTGGTAAAAAGAGCTTGTTTTTTGACTGTGGCCTATGCTTTGTCATGCCATGCTCGATATTGTTTTGGCTTTATGCTTAGTATTCTTTGTTATAGCATGAATTGTTATAAACAATTGAGATTGCTTAATGTGCCTTTGAAGAATCATGCGTTGTTTTAGCATATTAAAGTATAATATTGTGGTATTCTCCTTTGATGCTTTATTTGGATTGACTTGGCGCATGCTCACACCATGTTACGATCCTTTAGTTTTCAACTTGTAGTATCACTTTATGCTTTGATCAATGATGTTTTGTCGCTCTGCATGATTATGGCCATTATTGCTCTCTTAGTTTGTCGCTTCCAGTCTTTTGCTAGCCTCCACAACCAAGTATGAGTTCCACTCATGCATCCAACTCCCTAAACCAAGTTATTCCAAAGAGTCCACCATACCTACCTACTAGCTTATGCTATTCCAAGTATATTCATGTTTTTGTTTACCTTTCAAATCAAACTTGTTATGAGAAAACTAGTGATTAAATCTCTCACGAACTTAATGGCACACTTTACTTTTCTTGCCCTTAATAAACTTGAACCATTGTGTCATCTATGTTGTATATGCTTGCACTTATTTGTTGGGCATTAGCAGAACCATGCTGTCATGGGGAACGCTTTCAACCTTGCACTGGTACTTTGTACCTAGTTGATATCATGCTCTTTTGTATATGGATGTCGTCGGTGTGAAATGAAAGGGGAGCTTGTAAGTCCATGGAGTTATGTATATGTGTTAGAGAAACGCCTGGACCGCTGGTCTAATCCATGCTGACATGGTGGAAACCTGCAGCGTAACCATAATGAGTTGTCTATGAAGCATTCTTCTTATAAAAAAAGAGTCCTATATTGAGAAAAAAGAGAAAAAGAAAAAAAATAGATTATGAAAATAGGAAAGAGAGAAAAAAGCACCATATTCCCATGGTAAATAAGAAGATTGTTGAGATGCTCGTTGTCTGCTTGCCTTGTCATTTTGATATGGGGATTCTTCCGTATCATCGGGCAAGGGGTACCCCGCTGGCGGTTCTCTATGATACACATGTACTTACGATGATAAGAACTTATCGGTGACTAAATTTGAGTAGCATGAGGAGCGTCCCTCGTATTCAAGGGACATGAGATTTCCAACTTATACTTTGTCAAGCATATACTCCATAGTTTGTTCACTTTAACCTTAATCACTTCAAGATGCTTATGATAGGGGCAATGAGAGCTGAAACCTATTAAGTACCATAATTTTTGGAAGCTCTTTATGAAACTTGAATCCCTACTTCCTTCCATGAAGGCCTTTCTTCCACTTATATATTGAGTCTCCACCTTCTATCTTTATGCACCTACTTTGAGAGCATAGTGGCCATTCTTAGTCTTAGTGCTATGTGCATTGTCCCAAGAATAGTTGATTGATGCATAGCTTTGATATTGCTTGTTTTAAACTATTTGTATCTAGTCACTCTTATGAACTTTGAAGGTGTCCTATGCATTTATATTTGCTACTCTATGAGGGACAAGCTGAATGCTACTATGCTATGTTTTCTTTATGTGAAACAAACAAACGTCTTGCAAAGCATTGTTATTCATTAATCATTTGTTTGTGCATTTTCATGTTGCAACATAGTTTCTTTGTCTTATTTCTAGAACTTTGTCTTTCATGTTATGATTGAAGTACTATGATCCCAGCTTTGAATGTTTTACAAATACTTTGATCAAGTTTATGATGGTGCATGTCACCTCAAAAATTATTCTTTCTTTTTATCACTTACCTACTCAAGGACGAGCAGGAGTTAAGCTTGGGGATGTTGATACGTTGCAAACGTATCCATAATTTTTGATGTTCCATGCTTGGTTTTATCTACTTTCTTATGTTTTGTCCACACTTTGGAGTACTTTTCATATGATTTCTTGGACTAACCTATTAACAAGAGCCACAGTGCCAGTTGCCTGTTTCTGCTGTTTTTGGTTCCAGAAAGTCAGAATATGAATATTCTCGGAATTGGACCAGACAAAAGCCAAAGTTGTTATTTTCCAGAAGTCTCATGGAGCCAGAAGGAGAGCCGGAGAGGGGCCACAGGGTGGCCACACCACCCTAGGCACGGGCCAGCCTAGGCCGCGCCAGGGCATGGTGTGGCCCCCCTGGCCGGCCATCGACCTTGCCTCCTTCGCCTATATATTCCTCCTAATGCAAAAACCCTAAATCGTCAATTAGAAATCTACGAAAGGTTCCGCAGTGCCGCCGCCACCGAAGGGGAGATTCGGGGGACAGAAAGTCTTTGTTCCCGCACCCTGCCGGGACAGGGAAGTGCCCCCGGAGCCAGCTCCATCGATCTCCATCACCATTGCTGATTCCCAGGATGAGGATGGAGTAGTTCTCTCTCGATGCTAAGGGTTTTACCGGTAGCTATGTGTTCATCTCTCTCTATACATGATCTTATTGAGATCATGAGCTTGTAATCTATAGATCTACCTTGCTACTCAAGTGTTTTAATAGATCTCTGATCTCCCCATGTGTGTGAAAGTGACAGCGTGCACACCATGGTGGCACTTAGGCTAGAGATTACAAATATTTGTTATGAGTTATATTTGGAGTTGGATGTCTTTATGAAATTGTGGTGTTTGTTGGACTCATCTAGTACTCAAGGTGACAGTGTGGGGTTATCTAGATGGGAAAGGCTTACTTTGAGGTGTGTTGTTATTGTTGGGTCCGCAGCATAGAAAACAAAAAATTTCCTACGGTGTGAACTACACGCCAAGATCTATCTAGTAGGTACAAAGCAAACGGGGGGACATACATCCATAGAGAACTTACCCTCGAAGACAACGATCTTTGTTAACGAGTAGGAACTCGTGGTTGATGTAGTCGTACACTTGCCGATCTCAAGATCGTGAGGAAGTCTGAACGCCGCAACTCAAGCGATCCGCTTTTCGCACACACGTTCAAGCCACCGGACAACCTCCACCTCCTCGCTCCAGCGATCCAGCGGAAGCAGCAACTCCTTCCAGACGAAATGCCACCGGGAACATGTATCTCGCTAATCCGAGACCATGGGGGAATAATTCTAGAGGGGGAGAGAGATCCTTCACAAGGAGGTGTAAGAATGAAGGAGGGAATGGGTGGCTTTTTATAGGAGGAACGGGGGGTGCCCCCTCTCTCCATGGCCGGCGCATGGGGGGTCTGACCCCTCACCTCCCCCATTCATGTGGTGGTAACTCCTCCACATTAAAATGCCTCTTCACATTCCCTTTTAAAGTCTCCACTTTAAATGCATCAAGTTTCTCCAAATTTAATGCTCTCTCATTTAATAAAACTCTTTTATTAAATTTATTCATAATTTTGTTAATTACTTTAATTAACAAACATTCACATATAGCCCCTTGCAATATTTCAATATCACATGCAGAACCACCTTCTGCAATTTCACCCGAAACAATTTTCGGTTTCTATTGAAACAATTCGTGCGCTTTGCAATTCTTTCGTCTGAAACATATCTGCTCCAAAATGGTCTCCGGTAACTCTTAAGTGTGCCACCCTACGGTTCGCGAATAATGCAGACATGATCGAGACCCTTCTCCGATCAATAATCAGCAGCGGGACCTAGAGATCCGTACTGACTCCTACACATTCAACGATGACTCATGTGATCGTGCGAACCTTTAACGCTTGTAACTAAATCCCTTTGTCTCTAGATATATTACATGTCCGAGATTCGATCATCGGTATCTCCATACCTAGTTTGATCTCGTTACCGACATGCACTCTTTCCTCGTTCCTGTGATATAACATTCTAGTGATCACATCACTTGCTTGCAAGCTATCCTAATGTGATATCACCGAGAGGGCCCAGAGTATATCTATCCGTCATCTGGATTGACAAATTCCACTCTTGATCCATGAGCCTCAACATAACACCTTCGTAATCGAACCCATCTTTATAGTCACCCTGTTATGGTGTGACGTTTGATGTTATCAAGATACTCTTCCGGTGTTAGCAATTAACATGATCTCATGGTCTAAGGATAAAGATTACTTTGTATGATGTTATATCAATATAAACACAATGACTTGATCGTAATGCTATACTTCGGATGAATGTTCATCACATCATTCCACCAATGGTGTGACCTTGTTATTAACAACATCCAATGTCCATGATTAGGAAACCTTGATCATCTTGTTAATCAACAAGCTAGTCTATAAGAGAGGCATGACTAGGAACCCTTTTTGTTTATTAAACACACATGTATTGATGTTTCCTATCAATACAATTATAGCATGTAAAATAAACATCTATCATATATAAGGAATACATAATAACAACTTTATTATTGCCTCTCAGGGCATATTTCCTTCAGTTATAGCCCTACCATCGATTAGAGTGTTCAACCAGAGAGTAGTTAAGAGTGGTATCATGAAGAGAAGATATTTATATGAGAGTGTTCACTAGTGAAAGTATGATCCCTAGGCGTTGTTTCTAAGCACTGAAACACCGTTTTCTATTAGATCTATTACATGTTTGCTTGTTTCTATCTTTATTTCAGTTTGCCTTTAGTATTTTCCCACGTCAACCACACGCCAGCAAGCTATTTTACGGCACCATTACCACTTATAATTATCTATACCACTTGTATTTCACTATCTCTTCGCCGAACTAGCGCACCTATACACCTGACAAGTGTATTGGGTGTGTTGGGGACACAAGAGACTTCTTGTATCTTGATTGCAGGGTTGCTTGAGAGGGAATACCTTTGAGCACTTCCTCCCTGAGTTCGATAAACCTTGGGTGATCCACTTAAGGGAAAACTTGCTGCTGTTCTAAAAACCTCTGCACTTGGAGGCCCAACAACTGTCTGCAAGAATAGAAGTGTGTAGACATCACTCGCCAACTCAACCTTAGTGTATTCACTGTGCAACATGGCTTACACCCACTGTATGCGAACGTAGATATGTCTGACACCCGATCATCACGGCCTGCCTCATACCGAAGAACTTTCTTGCTGGGGCACACTAAGGAGGAACACAATCATTGGTAATTTTAACAGGGATCATCTTATGAGGCTACCGTCGAGTATCTAATACTAGCACACAATAAGATATACAAACAATAACATTGAATGTAAATGCGATGTGATATGGTCCTTCACGTCGTGATCTCCATCCGTCGTCACCGGATTCCGGCGCCAGGGTTCCGGCATCGTAGACACCAGGGTACCGGTGTCATTCCGGCGTGGTAGTTTGTCATCTCCGTGACTATCTACTAATATGTAACATGAGGTAATCACTTTACCTTTGCCACAACCATACCACAAAGCAACGCCCCCTACAAAACAAAGTTAGACGCCTCTACTTTATCTTTGCATGTTTTACGTGGCTGAATGGGCTTTCGCACAAGAACCATTCTTACCTACGAACTTTCAGCACAATGCTGATCAAGTAGTTGTCTCTACTACACCCCTTTCGGGGCCCTCCGTTGCAAATGGCATACCAACTAATGCGAGAGAGACAGACACCCCCCTAAGCCACTTTATACGGTACAAGCCATATGTCAAGCGTGGACCAGTCTCGCGAATGAACGCGTAAAGTTGGTTGGGGGCCGCTTCATCAAGTATTACTATGGTATACACAAGTACACGTGGGAGGGTAACAACTAAAAGATCAATGCCCACACGCTACATCTCGTGTGTTCTACCCGTACTAGCATTACTACGCATAGATCCAGCTCTGATACCACTGCTGGGGTTCCGCGTATGAAAACAATAATTTTTACCCTACACCCCTAAACCCCTGATGCTGCCAGGACCTATCTATTAGTAATACAGTAATGGGAGAGGCTTTTCGCAAACTTACCTTTGAAGACCGAAAAGCGTTGTCAACGCTCCGGAGAGCATGGTTGATGTAGACGAGCCGAAGCCAACCTCAAGGTCGTGATGAAGTCCTCGTGCTCCCTTGGCTCCAACGACTTGAGTGCCTCAAGTGTGACACCTCGCGGGGAGTTACACACATCCAGTGCCTGACGATAACCCCGCTTCCCCGATCCAGCAGCAGTTGCGGAAGTAGAGCTCCTGGATCCGAATCCCGCAGCGACAGCGCCTCATGTGAAGATGTCTCTGCTCACAGATTCTGAACTTGGGACCACGGTCACAAGAGAGAGAGAGAGAGAGAGAGAGAGAGAGAGAGAGAGAGAGAGAGAGAGAGAGAGAGAGAGAGAGAGAGGGAGGGAGGGAGGGAAAGAGGGAAAATATCAATTGGAGGTCCTCCCAAAAGTGAGAAGACCTTTATTGATTATTGAATGTATTTATCTGGCCAAATACCCCCACTATATATAGGGGGAGGGGAGGTACTACCTCCCTCAAAGTCCCGGGGTGGGACTAAAGTAGAGGAGGGGGAGGGGAGGCCACCGGCCAGCCCTAGTGGGCCCCACGCAGGGGGGAGGTGGCCCAGCCGGCCACCCCCTTGCCCCTTCTCCCTCTCTCCTTTCCCTAATGGGCCCTCTCCCTTCCGGGAATTGGCCCATTAAGCCTTTTGACCTTTTAAATTGATTTTCTCTTTATTAAATAATTATGAATAAATGATTAAATCAATATTTAACATTCATTCACATATTATTCAACCTCCGTGGTTATGGAACACTTCCACCTCCACTCTGGACATCCTCCGGACTTACCGAAACCCTTCTGGTTTTCTCTCTACTATTCTTCGGCGATTCTTCCGATCCTATAAACACTCTCTAAGCATCATCAATCCCTTAAGCGTGATACCCCACGGTTCGGTAACACTCCAGACATGGTCGGGACACTCCCGCACCAATGATCGACAGAGGGACCTGGATGGCCATGTGACCCCTATGTGTTCCACGAAGATCTTTCGTCATTTGAACCGAGATAGTCGTGTCTTATTCCCTTTGTCTCTCGATACTTGCATTGCCCGAGATCTGATCAATGACATCACCATGTCGTGTTCAATATCGTTACCGAACAATGCTACTTGACTCGTTCCGACAAGTGATATCCCTGTGATCAAATCACACGTTGCGCAACTATTGGATATAACTTCTCCGAGTGGGCCCTTGAGTATCTTCTCGTCACATGGACGGACAAATCCCGCCCTTGACATATATTGCCTCGATGGTTTCGTCCGAGTACCTGAACACACCTTTATAACCATTGTATTACCAAGTGGCGCTTGATGCTATCTAAGCACTCTCGGGAGACAGTGATTGATATAGCCTTACGGTCTAAGGAATAGTCTACAAGGATCCTTTTCTAATCTTTGTAACTTGAACTTAGTGACATGATCGGGTCATGATGTTTAGGTTGGGTATTGGTTCATCATCTCATTCACAGAATGAGTTGATTCCATTTCCAACTGGCATAATGCCACATGATCAGGAAACATGATCATTTGTTGACCAATGAACCAGTGACTAGAGTTTCACTGGGAACCCCTGGTTGTTTATATATCACACGTGTATTGCTGTTTTCACTCAATACAGTTATAGCATGGTATAAAACTTAATTATAAACTATATGAAATATGATAATAGTTCTAACTACTATTTGTCTCTAGGGCATATTTCCAACAGGAGGATGGTCCTCGTAATATTTTTTCTGGATCCTATATCTTTGACAATGGTGGTTCCTACAACGCCTCCACAACGACATCGACAAGGCAGTTCAAGTGTTGTTCCCTAAAATGATAGTGTTGGTAAACTTGTCTATGTTGGTTAAATATTTTAATGGCTACATCGAGTGCATAGCCAATGCATTGCGGATTAAAAAATTATTGTAGAATCCTCATTGTTCTCTTTTGATATTACCTGGAAAAGAATATCAATTTGTATATTTGACGAAGAAATAATTTGAAGACCTCGATGCTTTGCTCGTTAATTTTAGAGATCTTTTTGTAATCTCTAGAGACAACTCTTGCATATGTAACCACATCACACTAACGGATGTGACCCACCACTGCCAAGCTGTTCGACTGAGACTGGTACACTTTACAGAACTTTCTCTGTTCTTATATATTCAAAGCCAAAATCACATATTCCACAAGTTTATAAGTTCAGAGGTAGTTTTTTTTCAAAAATAAAAATTTGGTGGTAGTTAATGTATCATAATCATGTTATCAGAGAGGTAAATCGGAAGTTAATAGAATTGGTGGTGGAGGGCGTTGTTTACTCACGCAATTAGGGAGTAACCAAAGAGGGAAATTGGAAGTTAATACAATTATAAATTGTTAAGCATTTCCTTTGAGTAATTTTCGGATGGACCCCCTAATAAGAAGAGAACCCATATGTTAGTGATTGAAAAATATCTAACTTAGGGTAGCTAAAGTCAGCCAAAAAAAAGGCAGCAAATCCATGCATGACTATCTTTTATGGGCTCTTTTACCAAATAAGCGCAAAAGGCTGACCTGGACGTCGACCGCACTTGCTTAAATAGCCTAAATTTTCACTCCCCACTCTCTATATAATAGAGGGAACCCTAACCCCACTTCCCACTTCCCACTTCCACTCCTCACGACCTATCCTCACCACGACACCCTCCAACTCTCCATGCAAAGGCAACATAGAACAATCGATCTTTCCTGCTAGTACGGGAGCTTCATGCGTTGAATCTTGTGCGGCCGTAGCTGCATAGGATCTTGCGTACCCTAGCCACGCAGGATCTTGCATGCTCTAGTCATGGCGGATCGTGCGCAGCGCTTTAGGATACAGCGTACTCCTTCATAGGTTTGTTCGTCCTTCTCTCTATACACATCTCGACTCGTCTTGTTCTTTAGATCCGCTACTTTGTTCTTCCTTTTGTTAATCATCTATGTTGTTTGTCTTTTAGTTTCAAGCGAGGTTGTCAGCGTATGGCATGCACTCAAAGGCTTCTGCACGGCAGTGTGTGGATCCGTAATGATGATTTTAGCGCACAGAGGATGGCATGTACATCCTTCAGCCCCAACATGATGCTAATATCATATGGAATAAAGCAAACCTGGCCATCGGGCCAGGCTTTGACGTGCCGGCCCGTGGCCCGCGAAAATAGCCCGGCACAGCCTGGCCCGTGAAGCCTGCTAGCGGCGGGAAATCTGCATATATTGGCGCCCCCTCCGCTTGACCACCAGGCTAAGCGAACATTGTTGTTTTACAAGGTAATCGGCGCTTATTATAGGATAAATTGATGGGCCAGCAGAAAACATCTACCAGGCTAGCGCGCTTCACATGCCACAGGCCGGCCCGCCAAGCATATGTGCCGTGCCCGGGCTTAGGAGGCAGGCCCCCGTGCCGGCACCGGCCGGCACGCGAGCTTCACGGGCCGCCACGTGCTGTGCTGGGCCAGGCCGACCCGTTGGCCAGGTTTGGAATGAAGTGGCGCTCAAGGACTCCGGTGGTAGATAGGATATGTTTGAAAATTACGTGTACCTTTTCTTTTAGAGGCAGGTCTGCTAAATACAGAACGGCTCGAGACTTTCTATGTTATTAACAGAAACTACTTCCAATGTAATAAGTAGAGAGGAGCTCAAATCCGCTGTAATGTGATGGTATGGATAAAATTTTCTATTTCAATGAACTTGAATTTTTGGTCTGAATCGAATAAGCAACATAGTCTTTTACTATTATTGTAATTAACTTTTTGGGCTCTGCGCTGAATGTGTGTACCAAGAACGGTAAAATAATGTGGCGCACCATACGTGTACAAGGCACCATAATTTCCCGATGCACCATATGTGACCATGAGCTGCCCGGAAAAAGTGTTTCTATGCACTTTTCCCGACACAGTTATGTCCGACATATTTTATTAACATTTTAGCACGAGCACGGTGATTAGACATGTCCCTCGATATTTATAACCGCCGTGTGTTGTTGTAGTGCTTATGATTTATCATGGCATTGGTTGTTGTCAAAAAAGCCTGATGTTCTTGTGGCAGAGTTGCTCCTACGCATTATTCCAGTTGAAGAGATGTGAGATCGGGGGCAGATCCAGGATTTGATCGTAGGAGACGAAGAAGACGATGGCTATGCAATGGATATAGCATAAACATGTACCGAATCTTAAGTATAGGATCGATATCAAACAACAATAATATAATTCTAATTAGGCAACATTTCTACTCGTGTGAACCTAAATCTAACATAGTAGCACTGAACTTTGCTGCAATTCCTTCCTAACATATGCAATCAATTTATTTTTAGGGGTAGAGTTGGAGGTTGCAATAAACAGCTTGAAATGGTTAATGTTGATGATGTCCTTACGTTCATGCTTTATGAAATTCTTTTATGTTCAAAATAAATATATAATATGCAATTGATCTAACAAAGTTGGACTATGTAAATTACTTTAAATGCATAGTGATACCTTAAGGTTCAGGCTAGACAACACATGAGTCATATGATGTATCGAGAACGGAGAGACGGAGGGGTTCGGCAATCGGCAGATCGGACGGCGTCCGACAACCGCACCTTCTACACTCGACATTCAGGGACGACGAATTTCAACGGAGGACTGAGTCCAGATTTCTGGTGGCCGGCACAGACGTTGAACCAAAAACACCCTTGGCGGCAGGCGACCGTAGACACGGAGAAATAAATGGTGAGAAATCTGAGTACAACAGGAAGTCAGTGGTACTATGTATTGTGCAGATCAGTTGATCAAGGATTGCCCTGCTTCAATGTACGCGCGCTTCGCGTGTCTCTGCCCTTTTTAGCTACGTAATGATTTTGGCCTTTGCCTGTTCAGGCCCAGCACGCTGGGCATCAGTATTAGGCCTATGTGCCAATTGTCGGACTATTAGGCCATAAAACCATCACTAATTATATCATTCCCTGTTGTTTTCTGTTCAGGGGGACATCAAACTCAGCATGTCCCTAGACTCGTGTGTGGTATTTGAAAGACATTACTAGTTATATTGTGAATCTTAAGAATGAACCTCTTAAACAGTTAGAGACAACACTAATTTACCCTTTGTAACTTGAGCTAGACCTTACGAAGGCGGAGCCTTGCATTGCAGGCCCGAATAAGCGTGATCATGGCCACGTTTTTCTCATTTACTAACAAATAAGGAACCATGCTAGGTTCAAGTACATGTGGCTTAAAATGGTGCATTTCTTCTCAATTTAAAAGATAATATTTAATTCATCTCTCGTCATGTTCTTTCGTTTTTGACTATGCTACCTCGCGGCGGCGCATAATTGCGGACCCATGCCACGACACCCTCACTCTCTCTTGCATGCATGTAACAACATGTAGGCCTTGCATCTTCAATGATTCCTTTGATTTGGAATTTTTAAATAATTTTATCTACCAAAGCATTATGTCAAATTATGATCCGTTGATTTTCTCGCGACGAGATTTTTGGAACTAATTTTCATGTCAATATGTTTCGATAACTTTTTTCATTGGTGTAATTTCTATAAAGCATGTCAAGGTTATGCAATGCCAAAGGAACAAATAATAAAGTTGTAATCGAATTCAATGGAGAAGCTATTGAAATCATGCAAGGTAGTGTAGTTTTTGTAGCAGTATATGCAGTTCCAAACTCATCAAATCCTAACTCTCTGTTTGGTGCCGACCTCTGTGGCGAAGAAAGCCTGCTAATAGGGTTTTGACATGTGTCCTTTCGTGATTTGTTTACATGGTATTGTTTGTATGGATGATTTTCGGTGCTATGTGTCTTCTCTAGCAGCGAGGACAACCGTAAATATAGGTGTCACTTGCACCCTCTCACTCGGCTAAGCTACCTCGTGTCGCCACCTCTGGCTGTTGTATTGTCTACGGTCTTGGTGGACGGCACGTCCATCACATTCTCCCACATTGACAGTTCGCAAATACATAACTCTCTCTTTTATACAAATTGTGCCATTTTAAACTGGCACTGTTTTTTAGAACCAACCCATTGGTGTGGGGTAGGACGGCCAAGGAAGGTGTGGGGTAGGACGGCAAGGAAGTTTATTTCTAGGATGTATTGCCAAGAAAGAAATCAAGCAAGTACTGTAACTTTAGTATCTATGATTTAGTGATTCTCCTAGCAACGGTGTATGTACTTATTGGTTTGTTTCACTCCAAAATCTCATGACCCCCCGCTTGGTAAAGAGCAAATGGCATGGTTACATGACACGAATAAATCTCTTCTACTTTGACAAGAACAGTCGTCGGTCTGTAGCATCACTATTTATATGGAGAGAAATGAGAGATGGATCCTCGCTTCGTGTTGCAAGTTGGAACAGGCAACCTCTCATCCTATTTTTGCCCCGGGAGTCATGCATATGTTACATATCCATCTACTCCGTATGATTTATGAGTTTTCTTGCCCTGGTGCGTCACCAACCTATCCTTTTTGCTTGGGCGAACGCACTAAGCAAGCAAGCACACAGAACATAGCTCGTGCACTCCATGTGTATGGATCGGCATGTGCATGCCATCCAATTTTTTCCTTTCACCCGTTGGATATTGGATTAGAAGGAGGACCAGCGAAACTGAGGCATGCCTCGCCGATTCAGCCGTTCCTTGTTTGAATAGAGGATGTATGTTCGGTGACTGTCATTGCGTTGACCACTGGTTGTGGGACGATAGCTGACCACGAGCTATGACATTAGAGCAAGTACAATAAATCTTAGTCAGCAAGCCATAAGTTATTCCATGTCACTAAAATTCTAGGTGGAGAAAAGAAAATAAAGGAGAGAGAAGGAAGTCGGCGCTCCAGCTGCAGCAGGCGGCAGCACAAAACACGAGACGCTACCGCCCGCATGCAGTCTTCTGCGAGCTAGAGCCCGGCTGTTTCCATCCATTGAGTATTGCATACAAGATCAAGTGCATGCCACCTTAAATATTTAAATAGTATCTACTAAAGACTATACAATAGCTTGTTGTATGGACATGGCATAACTCTAAAGCCTGTTATTGGATATATTATTGTTCTTGCTTTTAATTAGCATCCACACTGTGTCTGCCGCTGTGTTTTCCGGGTAGTTAAGAGACGAAAGCAGTTTACTCCTCGTATCTTGAGCTGGAAATTACACTACGGGAACATGTCACTACGCTGACGGCCAGTTGTCCTCGTCAAAGGGCCATTATGCCGTCGGCGTAATCGTTGGCATAGGCCAGATGGATCCCACCTTGACGGTTAATGGCCGTTTGGATATGTTTTTAATTTTTTTCAAAAAAAAATCAAAAATTTTAAAACTTTTTTAATTGTTTGACTCATTAATCTCACAAGGGATATTTTTTAACTCTAAGTATGCTTAATCTATAGTAAAATTATAGTCGTGGTCAAACTTCCCGATCATTCACCCATCCTCACACTACTTCAGCCCTAACTCGCTTAACTTTCCCATTCCTTCTGGATGAACTTCCGTGAAAGAAATTAGACCTTGTTGATAATACTACCATATCAATCTTATAAACCCTTGAACCATGACGTCACACGCCTTTATTTTTTGAATTTCAAACAATTATTTAACTAAACAAAAATGAATAAGTAAGAATAGTCTTAAATTCAACTAACAATAAAATGAGTTTTTTTGCCTTTTCTATTTAATATGAAATAATTCATATCTTTAAATCCGTAACTCAGAATTAGAAAAATAATATGTCTAAATTTAAAAAAATGAGAGGAATCCAAACATGACATCCTATCATATTTTTTATCATGCATCATGTCTTTTTAATAGTGTACTGCAAGGTTTTTTAAATAAAATTCATTTAATAGTGGCAAAATCATTAAAATCCCTTTTGAATTTGAGGCTTCTAAAAAATCCTTAGCTCGGAGCTGAGTTTCGCTAAACTTGCTGTGGTATCTGTTGAAATAGCATATTGTGAATCTAAAAATGATTTTTTCAAAAAATCATGAGCATCAAATCATGTACTTGTAGTTCAAATCTGACTCGCTTCCTATCAATTCGGTAGAAATTTGTCTATTTCACGAGGAGTGGACGGAAATATTAAAGATACCCCAAATTGAGACATTATCCATGGAATGTGGTCTAGTATTTTAAAAAAATGGGATGATATCATTTTGAAACTTTTGTTTGGTGTTTGCTTCACAAGACACCCCTTTTTTGGCACGCATAAAATAAAAATAGCTTTTTGATGCGACGAAAGTAAAACTTCCTGCTGCAACATTGTTTGTCATCCCAAGGTGCACGTGTGTGTTTCATATTGACACATTATCACAAACTATGTCACGATTATAGCCATAACGATTGTCGTTTAACCTGAAAACCATGAAACCTCGAATATGATAGCTCATTTCTGAGAAGGTTTTTTTGGAAATATTTGGAATATTCTAAGTTTGATATTTTACTTGCAAGTACGTCACATAATATGACACCACGTGAATGTTTTACATTGTTTGGATATTTTTTAATTTTTTATGTCCGTTTTAAACTATGATCAAAACGGCGGGCATGAAGATTCTTAGCTCGGGTTTGAGCCTCGCTAAACTTATAGTGGATCTCCGATAAAATAACATATTATGAAACTAAAAATTATTTTTCCAAAAATGATAAGCATGAAATCATGTACCTGTAGTTCAAATCTGACTCACTTCTTGCCGATTCGGCAGGACGTTTTTCACGAGGGATAAACGGAAAGGTTTAAGATATCCCGGTTGGGACATTATCTATGGAAGGTGGTCTAATATTTTTGAAACTTGGGGTGTCACCATTTTGAAACTTTCATTTGGTGGTTGCTTCACAAAACACCCTCTTTTTTGCACTCAGAAAATGGAAAATATGTTATACGAAAATATATATAATGTTTTTATATTTTATTCAACAAAAATGTGTAATATTTGAGTTTAGATATATATATATCTTATTTTTTTGTAAATTAGGATATATTATTTATATTTTATGAATTAGAATGATTTAGTTATGATTTTTCTAGGATTAATGTGGCAAAAATGAAAAAAAATAGCTATCCCAACGGCTTTGTCATCAGCATGTGTTAAGCCTACACCGTCGCATCGCCGTCACGGCCAATCCCCTACATTGACGGCCCGGTCTACGCTGACGGCTGCCGGCGGTCTATCCCATCTTACGCTGACGACAAACGTGGGCCGGCAGCCGGTTTGCTCTGCTGCCTGCAGGGCCTTAGCTTTTGGCCTTCAGCGTCTTGATGTGTTCGTAGTAATTACAAAGGTGTAGTGTTCCATTTCAGTCCCGAAGAAGTGTGATCTTGGCTAAGTTGTTCTCATTGAACAAATAAGATGGCTGCCAAGGTTCAAACACACATTTCCTTGGGTACACATTTCTTCTCCAATTAAAGGATATTTAGTTCCTCCGATATGTTCATTTTCTTCAAAATATAAATGTCTGCTTTTGAGAGGTGTTTTCGAACGTATATATATTTGATGTATCATTCTGTAGGCTCCATGGCCGGGCCCCTTTGAAAGAAATTAAATCAGATCGCATGCTTGCTTGGCCCCAAGACCGCAAAGACACCGTCCATGCTTTCCTTGCGGACACCCACTGCCAAATCGCGTGTATTCAAGAGACCAAGCTCGATTTCATCGATCATCAAACCGCAGCCTATGTTGGCGGTTTCAAGCTATGTTCGTTCGCCTACCGACCGGCGACCGACACCCGCGGAGGCATTCTTTTGCTTTGGGACGATGACCGTGTCGACATCTCCAACGTTCACATCGGCACTTACCTTATCTCGGCAAATGTCACCGTCCGTGCTTGTGACACCTCTTTTAAGCTCACGACGGTATATGGCCCTACCGTTGATGCTGATAAGGAAAGTTTTCTCACAGAAGCTATCGCCGAAAAGCCTGCCGATAATTCGAAGTGGCTCATGATTGGGGATTTCAATCTCATTTTTCGAGCACATGATAAGAGCAATGATAACTTAAACTTTCGCCTTATGAGACTTTTCAGACGGGCTCTTACCACCTGCCAGCTGAAAGAAATAAAGTTACAAAATAGAAAGTATACTTGGAGCAATGAGAGAGAATCTCCAACTCTCGTTCGGCTGGATTGGGCCTTCTGCAACGCAAGTTGGGACTTGGCTTTCGGAAATCATCTTCTCCATGCCCTGTCATCCTCCCTCTCAGACCATTGTCCTCTCCTTCTCTCCAACCAGAGCGGCCCTCAGAAACCACCTTTTTTCCGCTTTGAATCCTTTTGGACTAAAATGCCGGGTTTTCAGGATACGGTTCAGCAAGCTTGGTCTGCACCTTCAACTCATTCCCAACCGGGTCATATTATAAACCACAAGCTGAAAACCACGACGCGCGGCTTGAGATCTTGGAGCAAAGGTCTTTTCTCTGGCTGCAAGCTTCAACTCCTTATGGCCCTAGATGTCATTCTTCAGCTGGACGTGGCCCAAGAATCCCGGACCCTCTCCCCGGATGAAAGATGTCTCCGTGCCGATCTTAAGCGGCGGGTTAAAGGTTTGGCTGCTCTGGAAAAATCAAGAAAATGGCAAGCCTCTAGAATCAACTACCTTCACGAGGGTGACGCAAACACAAAGTTTTTCCACCTGTGAGTTAATGCGAGGAAATGCAAGAATCACATCATGAGACTCAAACATAAAAATGGATTGGCGACGACTCATGAAGATAAGGATAGGCTTATTTTTGAGCACTTCTCTGGGGCTCTTGGTCGGCCTCCCCCCGCCAACTGGATTTCAATTGGGTTGTTCTTAACCCAACTGCCCATCCTTTGGAGGACCTTGGGCTATCTTTCTCCAAAACCGAGATTAAGGAAGCAATTGATGACATGCCGGCAGATAAAGCCCCGGGCCCTGACGGCTTCTCCATCTCTTTTTTCCGCTCCTGCTGGGAAATCATTAAGGATGATCTCATGGGGGCCATCAACGCTTTCTTTGAGTTGTCGGCGTCAAACTTCCGCATCATCAACACCGCCAACGTTGTCCTGTTGCCAAAAAAGGATGGTGCAGAATCCATCACAGATTTCAGACCCATCAGCCTTATCCACATGATCCCGAAGATCATCACAAAAGCTATGGCTCGTCGACTTGGTCCTAAGATGAATGAGATTGTTTCCCTCAGTCAGAGCGCCTTCATCAAATCCAGAACCATTCATGACAATCTGATCCAGGATCGGAACACTGGATAGCGGTCAAGAATATCCTTAAGTACTTGAGAAGAACTAAGGATATGTTTCTTATATACGGAGGTGAAGAAGAGCTAGTCGCTAAGTGTTATGTCGATGCTAGCTTTGACACTGATCCGGATGACTCTAAGTCGCAATCCGGATACGTATTTCTCTTGAGCAGCGCGATTAGTTGGAGGAGCTCAAACAACCTATGGTGGCTAGATCAACAACGAGGCGAATAATATGTTCTTGCTTGCAGGAAGCGGTTTGGATGAAAGAGTTCATTACGGAACTAGGTGTGGTTCCCAGTGCGTTGGACCCGATGGTGATCTGTTGTGACAACAATGGAGCCATAGCCAACGCAAAGGAACCAATGTCTCACAAGAATTCCAAGCATATTAAGCGCCGGTTTCACTCCATCCGCGAGCATGTCAAGGATGGAGATATAAAGATTTGTAAAGTGCACACGGACCTGAATGTAGCAGATCCGTTGACTAAAGTACTCCCTAGGGCAAAACATGATCAACACCAGAACTCCATGGGTGTTAGATTTATCACTATGTGAACTAGATTATTGTCTCTAGTGCAAGTGGGAGACAAAAGGAAATATGCCCTGAGAGGCAATAATAAAGTTGTTATTATGTATTCCTTGTATATGATAGATGTTTATTTTACATGCTATAATTGTATAAAGATGGGTTCAGTACTACGAAGGTGTTATTTTGAGCCTCATGGATCAAGAGTGGAATTTGTCAATCCAGATGACGGATAGATATACTCTGGGCCCTCTCGGTGATATCACATTAAGATAGCTTGCAAGCAAGTGATATGATCACTAGAATGTTATATCACGGGAACGAGAAAAGAGTGCATGTCGGTAATGAGATCAAACTAGGTATTTGGATACCGATGATCGAATCTCGGACATGTATTATATCATGAGACAAAGGGATTAAATTACTAGCGTTAAAGGTTCTCACGATCACAGAAGTCATCGTTGAATGTGCAGGAGTCAGTACGGATCTCCAGGTCCCGCTGCTGATTATTGATCGGAGAAGGGTCTCGATCATGTCTGCATTATTCGCGAACCGTAGGGTGGCACACTTAAGAGTTACCGGACACCATTTTGGAGCATATATGTTTCAGACGAAAGAATTGCAAAGCACAGGAATTGTTTCAATAGAAACCGGAAATTGTTTCGGGTGAAATTGTAGAAGGTGGTTCTGCATGTGATATTGAAATATTGCAAGGGGCTATATGTGAATGTTTGTTAATTAAAGTAATTAACAAAGTTTTATTAAATGAGAGAGCATTAAATTTGGAGCACTTAATGCATTTAAAGTGGAGACTTTAAAAGGGAATGTGAAGAGGCATTTTCATGTGGAGGAGTTACCACCACATGAATGGGGGAGGTGAGGGGTCACCCCCCCATGCGCCGACCATGGAGAGGGGCACCCTCCTCCTATAAAAGGCCACTCATTCCTCCTTCATCCTCACACCTCCTTGTGAAGGATCTCTCTCCCTCTAGAATTATTCCCCATGGTCTCGGATTAGCGAGATACATGTTCCAGTGGCATTTAAATGCGGAAGGAGTTCTTTGCTTCGCTGAATCTCTGGAGCGAGGAGGTGGAGGTTGTCTGGTGGCTTGAACGTGTGTGCGAGTGCGGATGCGCTGTTGAGTTGCGGCGCTCGGACTTCCTCACGATCTTGAGATTGGCAAGTGTACGACTACATCAACCACGAGTTCCTACTCGTTAACAAAGCTCATTGTCTTCCAGGGTAAGTTATCTATGGATGTATGTCCACCCGTTTGCTTTGTACCTAGTAGATAGATCTTGGTGTGTAGTTCACACCGTAGGAAAAATTTTGTTTTCTATGTTGCGGACCCAACAGTGGTATTAGAGCCTGATCTATGCGTAGGTGATTTGCACGGGTAGTACACATATGTTTATATGTGGGCGATGATGATCATGTTATTGCATCTTCTATGTACTTTGGATATTGGTGGCATAGTGGGATGAAGCGGCCCGGACCAACCTTACATGTCATCGTACATGAGACCGGTTCCACGACTGACATGCAACTTGTTTTGCATAAGTGGCTGGCGGGTGTCTGTCTCTCCTACTATAGTCAATATCTGATTTACAACGAGTTGCTAATAACTTAGTTATCCTCGTTGTGTTTCATGTTCGTAGGTTAGACAGGTTCTATCTCCGAAAGCCCTAAGCCACGTAAAACTTGCAATTGATAAATTAGAGGCATCTAGTTTAGATCGTTGTTGGGCTAGTGTTTTGATATGGTATTGTTGTAAGTAGATGTATAATAGATACTCTTACAACTCACTTAACGTGTAAGTTCCATAGACCTTGGCCTTACACATAAAGGAATGATAGAGATCATACCACGATGCAAATGATAGAGATCAAATGCATGGACCATATCACCTCACTTCACACATTAGATGTTAGCATCTTATATTGCTAGTTTGGCACGTTTGGTAGCATTATAAGATGATCCCTCATTTAGATATCAAGATAAAATGTGTTCTTCCTTAAGTATGCACCGTTTTGTGGATCGTGTTTTGAGGCATCACGTGATGATCGGGTGTTTTCAACTCTACGCTTTCATACAACGGGTGTAAGACAGTTTTACACACGCAAATACTAAGGTTCTTACTTGACGAGCCTAGCATGTATAGACATGGCCTCGGAACACGGACCGAAAGGTTAAGTATGAGTCATATAGTTGATATGATGCCCATATAGATGCTCGCCTTTGAAGCTACACCGACTCACGTGATGATCGGACTTGGTGTAGTGGATTTGGTTCATGTAATCACCAAAAGGACACGAGGGATGTCGTTTTTGAATGGGAGTTCATTAGTAATTTGGATTAGTTAAACTCAATCTATCATAAACTTAGTCTAAATATACTTTACAAATTCTCTTGTAGATGGCACCACCTGCTTTTAATTTCAATGTGTTCATGGAGAAAGAGAAACTTGTTGCGAATGGTAGCAACTTCACCAACTGGGCTATGAATTTGAGGATTCTCCTCCTTTCTTGCACAAAAGCAATATGTGCTAGATGCGCTAGGCCCCCACCAGCTCTGATGCCTGACGGAAAAGAACGTCTATATAACTCGTCAAGAGGACCACAACTTAGTTCATTGCGGCATCTTTATGGGCTAGAGCGAACTTGAACGTTTCTAAAATGGCAATGCCTTTGATACCATGGGAGAATTGAAAATGATTTTCGATACCCATGCTGCCGTAGAGAGTTATAATGCTACAAAAAAGTTCTTTAGCTGCATCATGGAGGAAAACAGCTCCGTTAGTGAGCACGTACACAAAATGTCTGGGTACGCCGATAAGCTTGTGTCCTTGGGTTTAACGATTCCCATAGACTTAGGCATACATCGTGTTCTCCAATCTCTGCCACCTAGCTGCAAGAGCTTCGTGATGAACTATAATATGCAGGGCATGAAGAAGTCTCTTCCCGAGCTTACATCAATGCTTAAGATTGCAGTGGAGATTAGGAAAGAACATCAAGTGTTGATGATCAATAGGACCACCGGTTTCAAGAAGGACAAGAAAGGCAAGTACAAGGGAAAGAAGGGTGGCAAGTCATTTGCCACGCTGAAAAAAACGAGCTGGCCCTAAGCACGACACCGAGTGCTACTATTGCAAGGGGAGCCATTGGGCATAATCGCCCCAAGTATTTGGCGGACAAGAAGGCCGGCAAGGCAAACAAAGGTATATGTGATATACATGTTATTGATGTGTACTTGACTAGTACTCGCAGAGCACACAGGTATTTGATACGGGATCGGTTGCTAATATATGTAACTCGGTTCGAGGGCTGCGGAACAAGCGACAACTAGCAAGGGATGAGGTCTCGATCTTGGTCGGCAATGGATCAAGAGTTGATGTGATCGCCGTCGAACGCTGCCTCTCCATATGCCATCGGGATTAGTTATAAACCTAAATAATTGTTATTTGGTGCCCTACGAGCATGAACATTGTATCCGGATCGTGTTTGATGCAAAGTGGTTATTCATTTAAGTCTGAAAACAATGGTTGTTCGATTTATATGAATGATATCTTTTATGGTCATGCACCTATGTTGAATGGTTTATTTCATTGGATCTCGATAGCAGATTACGCATATTCATAATGTTGATGCTAAAAGGATTAAACTTGATAATGATATATCTACATATATGTGGCACTGCCGTCTAGGTCATATTGGCGTTAAGCATGAAGAAACTCCATTCGATGGACTTTTGGAATCACTTGATTTTGAATCATTTGATACATGTGAGCCATGCCTTGTGGGCAAGATGACTAGAACGCCGTTTTCGGTTCAATGGAGCAGGCGACGGATCTATTGGAAATCATACATACTGATGTGTATGGACCAATGAGTGTGTCATGAGGTGGATCGTTATTTTGTTACTTTCACGGATGATTTGAGTAGATATGGGTATATCTATTTGATGAAACACAAGTCTGAAACTTTTAAAAGTTCAAAGAATTTCAGAATGAAGTGGAAAATCATCGTAATGTAAAGATCAAATTTCTGCGGTCCCACCATGGAGGAGAGTATCTTAGTTCTGAGTTTAGCACACATATGAAAGAATGTGGAATAGTTTCACAACTCACGCTGGGAACACCACAACGTAATGGTGTGTCGAGCGTTATGTCGTACTTTATTGGATATGGTTAGATCTATGATGTCTCTGACGACTTGCTTGTCATTTTGGGGTTATATGCGAAACCGCTACATTCACTTTAAATAGGGCACCATCTAAATCCGTTGAAAAGACACCGTATGAATTATGGTTTGGAAACAAACCTAAGCTGTCATTTCTTAAAGTTTGGGGATGCGATGTTTATGTGAAGAAACTTCAACCGGATAAACTCGAACCCAAAGCAGAAAAATGCGTCTTCATAGGATACCCTAAGGAAACGATTGGGTATACCTTCTATCACATATCCGAGGGAAAGGTCTTTATTGCCAAGAATGGATCCTTTCTTGAGAAGGAGTTTCTCGCGAAAGGTGTGAGTAGTCGGAAGGTAGAACTCGAAGAGGTAATTGAACCTTCTCTTCATGAAATGGCGAGTAGCAGAGCTCCAGAAGTTGTTTCGGAGTTGACTTCACCTAATGAAGAGAGAGATAATGATATTGATCATGAAACTCCGAAAGAGGACACTACCGAACCTTGCAGGTCAAGCAGGACACGTGCAGCTCCTGAACTGTACGGCAATCTTGTTATGAATTTCATGATTGATGAAATGGATGACCCTGCGACATATGAAGAAGCGATGATGAGCCCGGATTCCAACAAATGGCTAGAACCCATGAAATCCGAGATGGAATCCATGTACGAAAAACAGGTTTGCACCTTGGTGGACTTACCTCACGACCGAAAGGCCGTTGAGAATAAATGGATTTTCAAAAGGAAAACTGATGTTGATGGTAATGTGACCATCTATAAGGCTCGACTTGTCACAAAGGGGTTTCGACAAATTCAAGGAGTTGACTACGATGAGACATTCTCTCCCGTAGCGATGCTTAAGTCGGTTAGGATTATGTTAGCAATTGCTGCATATTTCGATTATGAAATATGGCAGATGGATGTCAAAACTGCGTTCCTCAATGGTAAGATTGAAGAAGAGTTGTATATGATACAACCTAAGGGTTTTGTCGATCCTAAGGATGCTAATAAGGTGTGCAAACTTCAGCGATCCATCTATGGACTGAAGCAAGCATCACGAAGTTGGAATCTCCGCTTTGATGAGGTGATCAAAGAGTTTGGATTGGTCCAAACTTATGGAGAGGCTTGTATTTACAAGAAAGTGAGTGGGAGCAATGTGGCATTTCTGATATTATATGTGGATGACATATTATTGATTGGAAATGATTTAGATCTTTTAAACAGTGTTAAAAGTTATCAAACCAGCAAATTTTCGATGAAATACCTTGGTGAAGCTTCATATATATTAGGCATTAAAATCTATAGAGATAGATCAAGACGCCTAATTGGGCTATCGCAGAGTACATACCTTGATAAGATATTAAAGAAGTTTAATATGGACGGAAGTAAGAAGGGGTTCTTACCTATGTTGCAAGGCAAGACATTGAGTAAGACTCAAAGTCCACTCTGGCCGGAAGAAAGAGAGATAATGGATAGGATCCCCTATGCCTCAGCCATAGGCTCTATAATGTATGCCATGCTATGTACAAGACCGGATGTGGCACATGCTATTAGTTTGACTAGTAGGTACCAATCTAATCCAGGTTCGGAATACTGGATAGCGGTCAAGAATATCCTTAAGTACTTGAGAAGAACTAAGGATATGTTTCTTATATACGGAGGTGAAGAAGAGCTAGTCGCTAAGTGTTATGTCGATGCTAGCTTTGACACTGATCCAGATGACTCTAAGTCTCAATCCGGATACGTATTTCTCTTGAGCAGGCAGCGGTTAGTTGGAGGAGCTCCAAACAACTTTGTGGTGGCTAGATCAACAACGGAGGCGGAATATGTTCTTTGCTTCGAAGAGGCGCGAGCGGTTTGGATGAAAGAGTTCATTACAGAACTGGGTGTGGTTCCCAGTGCGTTGGACCCGATGGTGATCTATTGTGACAACAATGGAGCTATAGCCAACGCAAAGGAACCAAGGTCTCACAAGAATTCCAAGCATATTAAGCGCCGGTTTCACTCCATCCGCGAGCATGTCAAGGATGGAGATATAAAGATTTGTAAAGTGCACACGGACCTGAATGTAGCAGATCTGTTGACTAAAGTACTCCCTAGGGCATAACATGATCAACACCAGAACTCCATGGGTCTTAGATTTATCACTATGTGAACTAGATTATTGTCTCTAGTGCAAGTGGGAGACAGAAGGAAATATGCCCTGAGAGGCAATAATAAAGTTGTTATTATGTATTCCTTGTATATGATAAATGTTTATTTTACATGCTATAATTGTATTGATAGGAAACATCAATACATGTGTGTTTAATAAACAAAAAGGGTTCCTAGTCATGCCTCTCTTATAGACTAGCTTGTTGATTAACAAGATGATCAAGGTTTCCTGATCATGGACATTGGATGTTGTTAATAACAAGGTCACACCATTGGTGGAATGATGTGATGAACATTTATCCGAAGTATAGCATTACGATCAAGTCATTGTGTTTATATTGCTATAACATCATACGAAGTAATCTTTATCCTTAGACCATGAGATCATGTTAATTGCTAACACCGGAAGAGTATCTTGATAACATCAAACGTCACACCGTAACAGGTGACTATAAAGATGGGTTCAGTACGAAGGTGTTATGTTGAGGCTCATGGATCAAGAGTTGAATTTGTCAATCCAGATGACGGATAGATATACTCTGGGCCCTCTCGGTGATATCACATTAGGATAGCTTGCAAGCAAGTGATGTGATCACTAGAATGTTATATCACGTGAACGAGAAAAGAGTGCATGTCGGTAACGAGATCAAACTAGGTATGGAGATACCGATGATCGAATCTCGGACATGTAATATATCGAGAGACAAAGGGATTTAGTTACAAGCGTTAAAGGTTCTCACGATCACAGGAGTCATCGTTGAATGTGTAGGAGTCAGTACGGATCTCCGTGTCCCGGCTGATTATTGATCGGAGAAGGGTCTCGATCATGTCGCATTATTCATGAACCGTAGGGTGGCACTTAAGAGTTATCGGACACCATTTTGGAGCACATATGTTTCATTTAAAGAATTGCAAAGCACAGGAATTGTTTCAATAGAAACCAGAAATTGTTTCGGGTGAAATTGCAGAAGGTGGTTCTGCATGTGATATTGAAATATTGCAAGGGGCTATATGTGAATGTTATTTAATTAAAGTAATTAACAAAATTCTGAATAAATTTAATAAAAGAGTTTTATTAAATGAGAGAGCATTAAATTTTGAGAAACTTAATGCATTTAAAGTGGAGACTTTAAAAGGGAATGTGAAGAGGCATTTTAATGTGGAGGAGTTACCACCACATGAATGGGGGAGGTGAGGGGTCACCCCCCCATGCGCCGGCCATGGAGAGAGGGGGCACCACCCCTCCTCCTATAAAAGTCCACCCATTCCCTCCTTCATCCTCACACCTCCTTGTGAAGGATCTCTCTCCCCCTCTAGAATTATTCCCCCATGGTCTCGGATTAGCGAGATACATGTTCCCGGTGGCATTTCGTCGGGAAGGAGTTGCTGCTTCCGCTGGATCGCTGGAGCAAGGAGGTGGAGGTTGTCCGCTGGCTTGAACGTGTGTGCGAGTGCGGATGCGCTGCTGAGTTGCGGCGCTCGGACTTCCTCACGATCTTGAGATCGGCAAGTGTACGACTACATCAACCACGAGTTCCTACTCGTTAACAAAGCTTGTTGTCTTCGAGGGTAAGTTCTCTATGGATGTATGTCCACCCGTTTGCTTTGTACCTAGTAGATAGATCTTGGCGTGTAGTTCACACCGTAGGAAAAATTTTGTTTTCTATGCTGCGGACCCAACAAGGACATCTCCCACGGGCGCAGTCTTCGGCAGGGCGACCCCCTTTCACCTCTCCTTTTTGACATCACCATTGACCCCCTTCAAAGAATCCTAGAAAAGGCCACGGCTTCCGGACTATTCCACGAGATGCCTGGCGGCTTACAAGGCCCCCGTGTTTCCTTATATGCGGATGATGCTGCCATCTTCCTGACCCCCATGGTGCACGACGTGTCTGCCCTTGCCAACATCCTCTAGAGTTTCGGGGAGGTCTCCGATCTGGTGACTAATGTGGCTAAGAGCTTTGTTGCATCCGTTGCACCGACATTGATCTGGAGTCGACCTTGACAAACTTCCATGCTTCTTTTGTCCATTTGCCCCTCAAGTATTTGGGCCTACCTCTTTCACTTGGAAGACTCACACAGGCGGATCTCCAACCTTTCATTGATAATGCGGTGGCACGGCTGAACTCTTGGAAGGGCAAATTCCTAAATCGGGCCGGGTGTACTGCTCTGGTGAAGTCGGTTCTCTCCTCCATGCCGATCTTCCTGCTAACTGCTCTGAAAGTTGACAAGGGCATCCTGAAGGCATTTGCCAGGATCAGTCGCGATATGCTTTGGGCTTGCAAGGAAGTTGTCAGTGGAGGGAAATGCAAGGTCAACTGGCAGAAGGTCTGTCGCCCCAAGGAGTTTGGCGGCCTTGGGATTCTGGACATGGAAAAGTTCTCTCGTGCGCTCAGGCTACGGTGGCTATGGTATGAATGGACGGCTCCGGAGAAACCTTGTGTGGGTTATGAAACCCCTAATGATGCTTCTGATAGAGACCTTTTCAATGCCGCTACCCGGGTCACCATTGGAGATGGTGCTAAGGCTTCTTTCTGGTCGTCCTCCTGGCTCGAGGGTACCCCCCCCCCCCCCCGAAGGACCTTACTCCTTTGATCTTCAAAGCCTCGAGAAGAAAAACCCGGACGGTGCGCGATGCTCTCGAGGGTCAGAACTGGGTGGCTGACATTAATGTGGATGCTCTCACGCTCGAACACCTAGAGCAATATGTCCGTCTCTGGGGCCTTGTTTCGGCGATCCAACTTTCCCCTGGGGCTGCGGACTCTAATCTCTGGACTATGACGCCTAACGGATGCTACTCGGCTAGCTCTGCCTACAAGGCCCAGTTCATGGCCTCCCTGCCTTGTTCCTTCGCAAAAATCGTCTGGAAGACTTGGGCCCCTACCAAATGTCGTTTCTTCACTTGGCTTGTTGTCCAAAACTGTCTATGGACCGCCGACCGTCTTGCAAAACGAGGATGGCCACACCAACCTACTTGGCAGCTATGCAGATGCACACCCGAAACTGCGCGGCATATCCTTTTTGAGTGCCGCTTTTCCAAAAGGATTTGGACTGCCACGGCTTCTTGGCTCTCTTGTCCGGATCTTATCCGTTGCCTTGGTGCTGGAAGATCTAAGGTGTTGCACTATTGGCACGCCATCGCACGGACTCCCACCTCCTCTCCCCAAGGCTTACGTACTGCCATCATGCTGATTACTTGGGAGCTCTGGAAAGAAAGGAATGAGAGAGTTTTCAACTATAAATCCTCTCTCCCTTCGGTTATCATGCAGAAGATCAGGGAGGAGGGTAGGGATTGGATTTTAGCCGGTGCTAAGAACCTGACGGAGCTTGTAGGCTGACTTTTCCTCTTTCCTGGGGATTTATATCCCCTCTTTTTTTCTTTTTTTTTGCTTGGCTCTAGCCACCCCGTTGTTTGCTCCTCCTTATCAATATAAGGCAAAGCTTTTTTGCCCTGTTTCAAAAAAAAGATTTGTTTCAACCTTAGTTCTTTAGTCGACACGTGGGTTTTTTACTCCCTCCGATCCAAATTACTCCCTCCATCACAACATAAGTGATATGGATTTGTCTAAATTCACATATATCTAGACGTGTTTTCGTATCTAGATAATTGTAAGTCACTTATTTCGGAACGGAGGGAGTACTTGACTCGGTTTTGTCTAGATTCGGATGTATCTAGTAGCAGAACATGTCTAGATACATTCGAATCTAAACAATCCGAGTCAATTAATTTAGATTGGAGGAAGTACTCCCTCCATCTCAAAATAGATGTCTTAGATTTGTCAAAAATTGGATGAATCTATATAATAAACCGTGTCTAGATTCATCTAAATTTTGAAAAAGTTGAGACATCTATTTTGAGACGGAGGGAGTATTAGAAAGTTCAAATCATGTATCTGATAGTAGGCACCAAATACGTGCAACTTCTTAAAAACATTTCAGGGTTGTGCGGGCCAAAGAAACGGCGTAATAAAGTTGTAAAATTTAACTTCTATTGACAATCTGCTAAAATTTGTATGCAGCTCCACAGATTCATCAAATCCTTGCGTTGCATGTGATTGGTGGTGCTAGCCTTGTTCCCAAGGAAGCATGCGAGTTGGGTCTCCAGATCTGTTCTTTTGTAATTCGTTTACATAGTATTGTTTGTGTTGATGGCTTGTTGACACTCCGCGTCTTCAGTGGTGAGAGGGCTGCACGTCGTTTGATCTGGGGTTGGGGCAGAATTGTCATACCATGTCTTGTCGTTCAGGTTGTGCAACCACGCTTGTCTTCGGGTGAAGCTAGGGTTGTCTTCTTGTCTATGCTCTGGCTAGCACTCTAAGTCCATGACATTCTCCCGCCTTGATGCTCACACATGCATAACTCCCTTGTTTTTACAAATTGTGTTGTTTTAGGCTGGCACTGATTTTGAGAACGAACCAATTGGTGCAGGGAAGGATGTCAATGAGATTTACTTCAAGGACGTGTGGCAACTGAAGATATCAAACTGGTACGGTAATTTTAGGATCAATGTTTCAGGTTCTTTCCTAACAACAGTGTTGGTACGTGTTGGTTTGTTTCACTCCAAAATCTCAGGACTCCACGATTGCTAAAGAGGAAATGGCATGGTTGTACATGGTTCTAATACTCTTCTACTTTCACAAGAACAGGGGTCGGTCTCTACCTCTACCTGCTATTTATACGGAGAGGAATCGGCCGGAGATGGATACTTGCCTTTGTGTTGGAAGTATGAGCAGACAACCCCTCATCTTATTTTTGCCCGGGAAGTCATGCATATATTACATATCTTCATCTCTCATTCATGAGTTTTATTCTCCCTGGCGCGCTACCATTACCAACCTGTCATTTTTTCATGCGCGATGCAAAGCAAGCAAGAACACACAACAAGCTCATGCCCTCCATGTCTACAGGATTGGCAGGTACATGCCATCAAATATTTCCGTTTCGCCTGTTGGATCTAGGATTAGGAGGGACCAGCGAAAATGAGGCACGCTTCGCCGATTCAGCCGTTCCTCGTTTGAATAGAGGACGTCTGTTCGGTGATGGTCATTGATGATCATTGCTGGTTGGGGGCCGGTAGATGACCATTGGGCTGCTGTGCCATGGGCACGCCTCGCCGATTCAGCCGCTCGTGGTATTGATTGTTATCAGAGAAGTCTGATGTTCTTGTGGCACAGTTGCTCCTATGCAACATTCCAGTTCAAGAGATGTGAGATATTGTCTTTGTGGATTCTCGGATATGTTGATACCAGATGGGCATCAAACTCGCATGTACCGTGACTCATGTGTGGTATGTAAAAGGCATTACTAGTTATATCGTTAATTTTATGGATGAACTGTTGGGTCCGCAGCATAGAAAAGAAAAAAAATCCTATGATGAAAACTATACGCCAAGATCTATCTATTAGATACAGAGCAACGGATGGATATACATCCATGGGAGAACTTACCCTCGAAGACAACAAAGTTTTGTTAACGAGTTAGAACTCGTGGATGATGTAGTCGTACGTTTGCCGATCTCAAGATCGTGTGGAAGTCCGAGCGCCGCAAATCAGCAGCGCATCCTTTCTCCCACACATGTTTAAGCCACCGGACAACCTCCACCTCCTCGCTCCCGCGAATCAGCGGAAGCAGCAACTCCTTCCAGACGCAAGGCCACCGGAAACATGTATCTCGCTAATCCGAGACCATGGGAGAATATATCGAGGGGGAGAGAGATCCTTCACGAGGAGGTGTGCTTTGTGAGGAAAGAAGGGGGCTCCTCCCCTACCATGGTCGGCGTCCAAGGAGGGTGCCCCCACCTCTTCCTCATTCATGTGGTGGAAGCTCCACTCACATCAATTTTGACTCCACCCAAAATTCCACTCACATGCATTAAATTTCCACCAAATTTAATGCAACTCTCAATTAATAAAACTCTTTTATTTATTTTATTTAGAATTTTGTTAATTACTTTAATTAATAAAAATTCACATAAAACCCCTTGCAACATTTTAATATCACATGCTGAACCACTTTCTGCAATTTCACCCGAAACAATTCCAGTTTCTATCGAAACAATTCCTGCGCTTTGCAATCCTTTCGTCTGAAACATATGTGCTCCTAAATGGAGTCCGGCAACCCTTAAGTGTGTCACCCTACGGTTCGCGAATAATGCAGACATGATTAAGACTCCTCTCAGATCAATAATCAGAAGCGGGACCTGGAGATCCATACTGACTCCTGCACATTCAACGATGACTTCTGTGATCCTGAGAACCTTTAATGCTAGTAATTTAATCCCTTTGTCTCATGATATAATACATGTCCGAGATTCGATCATCGGTATCCAAATACCTAGTTTGATCTCATTACCGACATGCACTCTTTTCTCGTTCCCGTGATATAACATTCTAGTGATCATATCACTTGCTTGCAAGCTATCTTAATGTGATATCACCGAGAGGGTCCAGAGTATATCTATTCGTCATCGGGATTGACAAATTCCACTCTTGATCCATGAGCCTCAACATAACACCTTCGTAGCACTGAACCCACCTTTATAGTCACCCTGTTACGGTGTGACGTTTGATGTTATCAAGACACTCTTCCGGTATTAGCAATTAACATGATCTCATGGTCTAAGGACTAAGACTACTTTGTATGATGTTATAGCAATATAAACATAATGACTTTGATCGTAATGCTATACTTCGGATGAATGTTCATCACATCATTTCACGAATGTTGTGACCTCGTTATTAACAACATCCAATGTCCATGATCAGGAAACTTTGATCATCTTGTTAATCAACGAGCTAGTCTATAAGAGAGGCATAACTAGGAAACCTTTTTGTTTATTAAACACACATGTATTGACGTTTCCTATCAATACAATTATAGCATGCAAAATAAACATCTATCATATATAAGGAATACATAATAACAACTTTATTATTGCCTCTCAGGGCATATTTCCTTCAGTCTCCCACTTGCACTAGAGACAATAATCTAGTTTATATAGTGATAAATCTAACACCCATGGAGTTCTGGTGTTGATCATGTTTTGCCCTAGGGAGAACTTTAGTCAACGGATCTACTACATTCAGGTCCGTGTGTTCTTTACAAATCTTTATATCTCCATCCTTGACATGCTCGCAGATGGAGTGAAACCAGCGCTTAATATACTTGGAATTCTTGTGAGACTTTGGTTCCTTGGCGTTGGCTATGGCTCCATTGTTGTCACAATAGATCACCATTGGGTCCAATGCACTAGGAACCACACCTAGTTCCTTTATGAACTCCTTCATCCAAACCGCTTCCTGCGCCGCTTCTGAAGCAACAACATATTCGGCCTCCGTCGTTGATCCAGCCACCACAGGTTGTTTCGAACTCTTCCAACTAACTGTTTCTCCGTTCAAGAGAAATACGTATTCGGATTGAGACTTAGAGTCATCCGGATCGGTGTCAAAGCTAGCACTTAGCGACTAGCTCTTCTTCACCTCTGTATACAAGAAACATATCCCTAGTTCTTCTTAAGTACTTGAGGATATTCTTGACCGCTATCCAATGTTCCAAACCTGGATCAGATTGGTACCTACTAGTCAAACTAATAGCATGTGCCACATCCGGTCTTGTACATAGCATGGCGTACATTATAAAGCCTATGGCTGAGGCATAGGAGATCTTATCCATTATTTCTCTTTCTTCCGCCGTAGCCGGACTTTGAGTCTTACTCAATGTCTTGCCTTGCAACATAGGTAAGAACCCCTTCTTACTTCCGTCCATATTAAACTTCTTTAATATCTTATCAAGGTATGTACTCTGCGATAGCCCAATTAGGCGCCTTTATCTATCTCTATAGATTTTAATGCCTAATATATATGAAGCTTCACCAAGGTCCTTCATCGAAAATTTGTTGTTTAGATAACTTTTAACACCATTTAAAAGATCTATATCATTTCCAATCAATAATATGTCATCCACATATAATATCAGAAATGCCACATTGCTCCCACTCACTTTCTTGTAAATACAAGCCTCTCCATAAGTTTGGACAAATCCAAACTCTTTGATCACCTCATCAAAGCGGAGATTCCAACTCCTGGATGCTTGCTTCAGTCCATAGATGGATCGTTGAAGTTTGCATACCTTATCAGCATCCTTAGGATCGACAAAACACTTAGGTTGTATCATATACAACTCTTTTTCAATATTACCATTGAGGAACGCAGTTTTGACATCCATCTGCCATATTTCATAATCGAAATATGCAGCAATTGCTAACATAATCCTAACTGACTTTAGCATCACTACGGGAGAGAATGTCTCATCATAGTCAACTCCTTGAATTTGTCGAAACCCCTTTGCGACAAGTTGAGCTTTATAGATGGTCACATTACCATCAGCATCAGTTTTTCTTTTGAAAATCCATTTATTCTCAACGGCCTTTCGATCGTGAGGTAAGTCCACCAAGGTCCAAACCTAGTTTTCGTACATGGATTCCATCTCGGATTTCATGGCTTCTAGCCATTTGTTGGAATCAGGGCTCATCATCGCTTCTTCATACGTCGCAGGATCATGTATTTCATCAATCATGAAATTCATAACAGGATTGCGGTACAGTTCAGGAGCTGCACATGTTCTGCTTGACCTGCGAGGTTCAGCAGTATCCTCTTTCAGAGTTTCATGATCATTGTCATTAGCTGTCTCTTCATCAGGTGAAGTCAACTCCGAAACAACTTCCGGTGCTACACCACACACCAATTCATGAAGAGAAGGTTCAATAACCTCTTTGAGTTCTACCTTCTGACTACTCACACCTTTCGTGAGAAACTCCTTCTCAAGAAAGGATCCATTCTTGGCAACAAAAACCCTGCCTTCGGATCTGTGATAGAAGGTATACCCAATCGTTTCCTTAGGTATCCTATGAAAACGCATTTTTCCGCTTTGGGTTCGAGTTTATCCGGCTGAAGTTTCTTCACATAAACATCGCATCCCCAAACTTTAAGAAATGACAGCTTAGGTTTGTTTCCAAACCATAATTCATACGGTGTCGTTTCAATGGATTTAGATGGTGCCTGATTTAAAGTGAATGCATCGATTTCGAGTGCATAACCCCAAAATGACAGTGGCAAGTCAGTCAGAGACATCATAGATCGAACCATATCCAATAAAGTATGATTACGACGTTCCGACACACCATTACATTGTGGTGTTCCGGCAGGCGTGAGTTATGAAACTATTCCACAATCTTTCATATGTGTGCTAAACTCGTAACTAAGATACTCTCCTCCACGGTCAGACCGCAGAAATTTGATCTTTCTGTTACGATGATTTTCAACTTCATTCTGAAATTCCTTGAACTTTTCAAAGGTTTCAGATTTATGTTTCATCAAATAGATATACCCGTATATACTCAAATCATCCGTGAAAGTAACAAAATAACGATATCCACCTCACACCGACACACTCATTGGTCCACACACATCAGTATGTATGATTTCCAATAAATCTGTTGCCCATTCCATTGAACCGGAAAACGGCGTTCTAGTCATCTTGCCTATAAGGCACGGCTCACATGTATCAAATGATTCAAAATCAAGTGATTCCAAAAGTCCATCAGAATGGAGTTTCTTCATGCGTTTAATGCCAATATGACCTAGACGGCAGTGCCACATATATGTAGATATATCATTATCAAGTTTAATCCTTTTAGCATCAACATTATGAATATGTGTAATACTACTATCGAGATCCAACAGAAATAAACCATTCAACACAGGTGCATGACCATAAAAGATATCATTCATATAAATCGAACAACCATTGTTTTCAGATTTAAAGGAATGACCACTTTGCATCAAACACGATCCAGATACAATGTTCATGCTCAGTGCAGGACCAAATAACAATTGTTCAGTTTTATAACTAATCCCAACGGCATATGGAGAGGCAGTGTTCCGACGGCAATCACATCAGCTCTTGATCCATTGCCGACCCGCATTGTGACCTCATCCCTTGCTAGTTGTCGCTCGTTCCGCAGCCCCTGAATCGAGTTACATATATTAGCAACCGATCCCGTATCAAATACCCATGTGCTACTACGAGTACTAGTCAAGTACACATCAATAACATGTATATCACATATACCTTTGTTTGCCTTACCGACCTTCTTGTCCGCCAAATACTTAGGGCAGTTGCGCTTCCAATGGCCAGTCCCCTTGCAATAGTAGCACTCGGTATCAGACTTAGGGCCAGCTCGGGATTTCTTTTTCGAGTGCAATGATTTGCTGCCCTTCTTTCCCTTCTGCTTGCCTTTCTTGTTCTTCTTGAAATCGGTGGTCTTATTGATCATCAACACTTGATGTTCTTTCCTAATCTCCACTTTTGCAGTCTTAAGCATTGATAGAAGCTCGGGAAGAGACTTCTTCATGCCCTGCATATTATAGTTCATCACGAAGCTCTTGTAGCTAGGTGGCAGGGATTGAAGAACACGATGTATGCCTAAGTCAATGGGAATCGTTATTCCCAAGGACACAAGCTTATCGGCGTACCAAAAAATTAGAGTACATGCTCACTAACAGAGATGTTCTCCTCCATCATGCAGCTAAAGAACTTTTTAGAAGCATTATAACTCTCTACGGCAGCATGGGTATCGAAAATCATTTTCAATTCTCCCATGGTATCAAAGGCATTGCCATTTTCGAAACGCTTTCGAAGTTCTGGCTCTAGCCCATACAGTATGCCGCAATGAACTAAGTTGTGGTCCTCCTGACGAGTTATATAGACATTCTTTTCCTCATCAGGGGCATCAGGAGCCGGTGGGGGACCTAGTGGCGCCTCTAGCACATATTGCTTTTGTGCAGCAGTGAGGAGAATCCTCAAATTCATAGCCCAGTTGGTGAAGTTGCTACCATTCGCAGCAAGTTTCTCTTTTTCCATGAACACATTGAAATTAAAAGCAGGTGGTGCCATCTACAACAGAATTAGTAAAGTTTATTTTGACTAAGTTTATGATAGATTGAGTTCAACTAATCCAAATTACTAATGAACTCCCACTCAAAAACGACATCCCTCGTGTCTTTTTGGTGATTACAATAACCAAATCCACTACACCAAGTCCGATCATCACGTGAGTCGGTGTAGCTTCAAAGGCGAGCATCTATATGGGCATCATATCAACTATATGACTCATGCTAAACCTTTCGGTCCGTGTTCCGAGGCCATGTCTGTACATGCTAGGCTCGCCAAGTAAGAACCTTAGTATTCGCGTGTGTAAAACTGTCTTACACCCGTTGTATGAAAGCGTAAAGTCGAGTACACCCGATCATCACGTGATGTCTCGAAACATGATCCATAGAACGGTGCATACTTAAGGAAGAACACATTTTATCTTGATATCTCAATGAGGGATCATCTTACAATGCTATCAAAAGCGCCAAACTAGAAGTATAAGATGCTAACATCTAATGTGTAAAGTGAGATGATATGGTCCATGCATTTGATCTCTATCATTTGCATCGTGGTATGATCTTTATCATTTCTTTGTGTGTAAGGCCAAGGTCTATGAAACTTACACGTTGAGTGTGTTGTAAGAGTATCTATCATACATATACTTACAACAATACCATATCAAGACACTAGCCCAGCAACGATCTAAACTAGACGCCTCTAATTTATCAATTGCAAGTTTTACGTGGCTTAGGGATTTCAGAGATAGAACCGGTTTTACCTACGAACATGAACCACAACGAGGATAACCAAGTTATTAGCAACTCGTTGTAAATCATATATTGACTATAGTAGGAGAGACAGACATCCGCTAGCCACTTATGCAAAACTAGTTGCATGTCAGTCGTGGAACCAGTCTCATGTACGATGACATGTAAGGTTGGTCTGGACCGCTTCATCCCACTATGCTACCAGTATCCAAAATACATAGAAGATGCAATAACATGATCATCGTCGCCCATATATAAACATATGTGTATTACCCGTGCAAAGCACCTACGCATAGATCAGGCTTTGATATCACTGTTGGTTCCGCAGCATATAAAACAAAAAAATTCCTACGATGAGAACTATACGCCAAAATCTATCTACTAGATACAGAGCAACGGGTGGATATACATCCATGGAGAACTTACCCTCGAAGACAACAAAGTTTTGTTAACGAGTTGGAACTCGTGGATGATGTAGTCGTACGCTTGCCGATCTCAAGATCGTGTGGAAGTCCGAGCGCCGCAAATCAGCAGCGCATCCGTCCTCGCACACACGTTCAAGCCACCGGACAACCTCCACCTCCTCGCTCTAGCAAATCAGCGGAAGCAGCAACTCCTTCCAGACGCAAGGCCACCGGGAACATGTATCTCGCTAATCCGAGATCATGGGGGAATATATCTAGAGGGGGAGAGAGATCCTTCACGAGGAGGTGTGCTTTGTGAGGGAGGAGAGGGGGCCTTTTATAGGAGAGGGGGGCTCCTCCCCTACCATGGCCGGCGGTCAAGGAGGGTGCCCCCACCTCTTCCTCATTCATGTGGTGGAAGCTCCACTCACATCAATTTTGACTCCACCCAAAAATTCCACTCACATGCATTAAATTTCCACCAAATTTAATGCAACTCTAAATTAATAAAACAATTTTATTTATTTTATTCAGAATTTTGTTAATTACTTTAATTAAGAAACATTCACATAAAACCCCTTGCAACATTTCAATATCACATGCAGAACCACTTTCTGCAATTTCACTCGAAACAATTTCGATTTCTATCGAAATAATTCCTGCGCTTTGCAATCCTTTCGTCTGAAACATATGTGCTCCTAAATGGTCTCTGGTAACCCTTAAGTGTGTCACCCTACGGTTCGCGAATAATGCAGACATGATTGAGACTCCTCTCAGATCAATAATCAGAAGCGGGACGTGGAGATCCATACTGACTCCTGCACATTCAACGATGACTTATGTGATCGTGAGGATCTTTAACGCTAGTAATTTAATCCCTTTGTCTCATGATATAATACATGTACGAGATTCGATCATCGGTATTCAAATACCTAGTTTGATCTTGTTACCGACATGCACTCTTTTTTTGTTCCCGTGATATAACATTCTAGTGATCATATCACTTGCTTGCAAGCTACCTTAATGTGATATCACCGAGAGGGCCCAGAGTATATCTATCCGTCATCAGGATTGACAAATTCCACTCTTGATCCATGAGCCTCAACATAACACCTTTGTAGCACTGAACCCACCTTTATAGTGACCCTGTTATGTTGTGACGTTTGATGTTATCAAGATACTCTTCTGGTGTTAGCAACTAACATGATCGCATGGTCTAAGGACTGAGACTACTTCATATAATGTTATAGCAATATAAACATAATGACTTTGATCATAATGCTATACGTCGGATGAATGTTCATCACATCATTTCACGAATGTTGTGACCTCGTTATTAACAACATCCAATGTCCATGATCAGAAAACTTTGATCATCTTGTTAATCAACGAGCTAGTCTATAAGAGAGGCATAACTAGAAACCCTTTTTGTTTATTAAACACACATATATTGACGTTTTCTATCAATACAATTATAGCATGCAAAATAAACATCTATCATATATAAGGAATACATAATAATAACTTTATTATTGTCTCTCAGGACATATTTCCTTCATGAACCTCTTAAACAATTAGAGACAACACTAATTTACCCTTCGTAACTTGAGCTAGACCTTACAAAGGCGGAGCCTTGCATTGCAGGCCCGAATAAGCATGATCATGGCCACGTTTTTTTCATTTACTAACGAATAAGGAACCACGCTAGGTTCAAGTACATGTGGCTTAAAATGGTGCATTTCTTCTCCATTTAAAAGATATCTAATTCATCTCTCGTCATGTTCTTTCGTTTTTGACTATGCTACATCGTGGCGGCGCACACTTGCAGACCCATGCCACGACTTCCTCACTCTCTCTTGCATGCATGTAACAACACGTAGGCCTCGCATCATCAATTATTCCTTTGATTTGGAATATTTAAATAATTGTATTTACCAAAACATTATGTTGAATTATGGTCCGTTGGTTTTCTCGCGACGAGATTTTTGAGGCTAATTTTCATGGTTGTATGTTTCGATAACTTTTTCCATTGGTGTAATTTCTATAAAGCATGTCAAGGTTATGCAATGCCAAAGGAATAAATAATAAAGTTGTAATCGAATTCAATGGAGAAGCTATTGAGTGGAGAAGCTATTCAAATCATGCAAGGTAGTGTAGTTTTTTGTAGCGGTATATGCAGTTCCACAAACTCATCAAATCCTAGCTCTCTGTTTGGTGCCTGCCTTTGTGGCGAAGAAAGCCTGCAAACAGGCCCGGTTCTGAGGTGTGTCCTTTCTTGATTTGTTTGCATAGAATTGTTTGTATGACTGATTTGCGATGCTATGCGTCTTCTCTAGCAGCGAGAATAACCGTAAATATAGGTGTCGCCTGCACCCTCTCACTCGTCTTAGCTACCTCGCCTCGACACCTCTGGCTGTTGTGTTGTCTAGGCTCTCGGTGGACGGTAAGCTCATCACATTCTCTCACATTGGCAGTTCACAAATGCATAACTCTCTCTTTTATACAAATCGTGCAGTTATAAGCTGGCACTTTCTTTGAGAACAAACCCATCGGCGTGGGGTAGGACGGCAAGGGAGTTTACTTCAAGGATGTACGGCAACCAAAGAAATCGGGCAAGTATTGTAACTTCAGTATCTATGTTTTAGTGATTCTCCTAGCAATAGTGTAGGTACTTATTGGTTTGTTTCACTCCAAAATCTCATGACCCCCCGCTTGGTAAAGAGGAAATGGCATGGTTACATGACACAAATATATCTCTTCTACTTTGACAAGAGCAGGCGTCGGTCTGTAGCATCACTATTCATATGGAGAGAATGAGAGATGCTCCTCGCTTCGTGTTGGAAGTTGAACAGGAAACCTCTCATCCTATTTTTGCCCCAGGAGTCATGCATAAGTTATGGTCCGTGAGCCGTGTAGTACACACACTCTCTCAGCCACGCCGGACACCGTATGGGGATAAGTGAAGATGCTCTTACTAGTTATATCATGAATCTTATGAATGAACCTCTTAAACACTTAAATACAACACTAATTTACCCTTCGTAACTTGAGCTAGACCTTACAAAGGAGGACCTTGCATTGCAGGCCTGAACAGGCATAATCATGGCCACGTTTTTCTCATTTAACAAATAAGGAACCACACTAGTTTCAAATACATGTGGCTTAAAATGGTGCATTTCTTCTCTATTTAAAAGATATTTCATTCCACTATCATGTTCTTTCGTTTTTCTTTTACTATGCTACCTCGCAGCGGCGCACACTTGCGGACCCATGCCACAACAACCTCACTCTCTCTTGCATCCACGTAGGCCTTACATCATCAATGATTCTTTTGATTTAGAATTTTTAAATAATTGTATCTCCCAAAACATTATGTCGAATTATGATCCATTGGTTTTCTCGCGACGAGATTTTTGAAGCTAATTTTCATGGATGTATGTTTCGATAACTTTTTTCACTATTGCAGTTTCTATAAAGCGTGTCAAGATTATGCAATGCCAAAGGAACAAATAATAAAGTTGCAATCGAATTCAATGGAGAAGTTGTCGAAATCATGCAAGGTAGTGTAGATTTTGTTGCAGTATATGCACTTCCACAAACTCATCAAATCCTAGATCTCTGCTTGGTGCCGGCCTTGTGGCGAAGAAAGCCTGCTAAAAGGGTGTTGAGATGTAAATATAGGTGTCCCTCTCACTCGGCTTAGCTACCTCGCCTCGACACCTCTGGTTGTTTGTTGTCTAGGCTAGCCCTTCACATTCTCTCACATTGGCAGTTCACAACTGCATAACTCTCTCTTTTGTACAAATCGTGCCGTTTTAAGTTGGCACTGTTTTTGGGAGCAAACCCATCGTCATGGCCGCATGGGGTAGGACGGCAAGGAAATTTACTTGAAGGATGTATGATAACCAAAGAAATCAAGCAAGTATTGTAACTTCGTTATCTATGTTTTAGTGATTCTCCTAGCAATAGTGTAGGTACTTATTGGTTTGTTTCACTCCAAAGTCTCATGACCCTCTGCTTGGTAAAGAGGAAATGGCATGTTTACATGACTCAAATATCTCTCTTCTACTTTCACAAGAACAGGCGCCGGTCTGTAGCATTACTATTTATATGGAGAGGAATGAGAGATGGCTCCTCGCTTCATGTTGGAAGTTGGAACAGGAAACCTCTCATCCTATTTTTGCACCGGGAGTCATGCATATATTACATCTCTTGATCTCTGATTCATCAATTGTCTTCTCCCTAGTGCGTCACCAACCTGTCGTTTTTGCATGGGCGAAGCAAGCAACCACACAACAAGCTCGTGCAGTCCATGTGTACGAGATCGGATGGTGCATGCCGTCCAATTTTTCCGCTTCACCCATTGGATCTTTGATTAGAAGTGACCAGCAAAAGTGAGGCATGCCTCGCCGATTCACCCGTTCCTCCTTTGAACAGAGGATGCCTGATACATTGCAAATGTATCTATAATTTTTGATGTTCCATGCTTGGTTTTATCCACTTTCTTGCGTTTTGTTCCAACTTTTGAGTACTTTTTATATGATTTCTTAGACTAATCTATTAACAAGAGCCACAGTGTCAGCCGCCTGTTTTCTGCTGTTTTTGGTTCCAGGAAAGTTAGAAAATGAATATTCTCGGAATTGGACAGGACAAAAGCCAAAGTGCCTATTTTTCCGGAAGGGATCAAGTGCCAGAATACGAGACGGAGAAGGTCCAGGGAGCCACCACACCACCTGGCCGCACGACCAGGCCTGGCCCGCACCAGGGGGTGGTGTGGCCGCTCCCGGCACCCCCTCGGCCTCTCCTTCCGCCTATATATTTCCCTCGGGACGAAAATCCTAAGTACCCGATCAAAAATCTACGAAAGAGTCTGTAGCCGCCGTCATCTCCATCCCTAGATCGGGAGGGATCTGAAGCTCTTCTCGGCACCCTGCCAGAGAGGGGAATTCACCCTAGAGGCCTTCTTCATCACCATGCAAGCCTCCGGTGTGATGCGTGAGTAGTTCATCCTTAGACTACGGATCCATGTAGTAGCTAGATGGCTGGTTTCTCCTCCTTTGTGCTTTCATGTTTAGATCTTGTGAGCTCCATTCATTATCAAGATCATCTATTTGTAATTCATACATGTTGTGTTTGAAGGGATCCGATGGATATTGAGATGCTATTTCAGATTGATTATTAATTCTATCATGTCTTTGTTATTTGAGATCTTGCATGCTTTCCGTTGTTAGTAGCTATCTTGGCCAAGTAGATGCTAGCAACTTCAAGAGTTAGTATTTATGCTCGATAGTGGGTTCATGCCTCTGGTAATCTGGGGAAGTGACAGAAATCTCTAAGGTACTAGATGTGTTGTTGCTACTAGGGAGAAAACAACAATACTTTGTTCATAGAACAATCGTATTGTTTACTTTACACGCAGTTCGTAAAGCAATAATCTGTTGCTTGCAACTTAATACTGGAGGGGGTTCGGATGATAACCTGAAGGTGGATTATTAGTCATAGATGCAGTTGGATGGCGGTCTATGTATTATGTTGTAATACCCAATCGAATCTGAAAGGAGTCAAGATGATTAGTATATGCATGTATTGCTTTCTCGGTGTTTGTCAATTGCCCCGCTGTAATTTGTTCACCCAGCATGTTATCTATCTAAGGAGAGCCACCTCTAGTGAACTATGGATCCCGGTCCTTTACTTTACATACAATCTACAATCTTTTACTGCTTTATGTTTACTTTCTGCAAACTTTTACTTCTTTCCATTCGATACGTTTAATCCTTTGTTTTCCGCAAAACACGGTGAGATTGACAACCTCATCGCAAGTTGGGGACAAAGTTCTGTGGTTGTGCTGTGCAGGTCTCCACGTTGCTACTAGCACCGGTAGTGCGCCCTGCTAAAGCTCAGCTAGTAACACCTTTGAGGTTTTTCCTTGCTTCTACTGGTTCGATTAAACCTTGCTTTCATAACTGAGGGAAACTTTCTACTGTGCTCATCATACCTTCCTCTTGGTGTTCCCAACGAGCTCTACATCAACACCGCCATTAAGCAATTTTCTGGGCGCCGTGCATTAAGCCATCAAGCGATTTTCTGGCGCTGTTGCCGGGGAGTCAAGGACATCTTCACAAGGGGAGTCCCTCATAACTAATCTCTTTACTTTGTTGTTTTTGTTTTGCTTAGTTTCTTTTTGCTTTGTTTGCTTGTTTTGTTCTTCAAAAAAAAATAGTTTACTTGTTTGCTTTCTTATTTGAAAACCCAAAAAAATGACTACTCTTGAAAACGCTAAGTTGTGTGACTTCACTAGCACCAATAACAATGGTTTTATGAGCACACATATTGCTCCACCTGTGGCTGAAAATACTTTCTTTGAGATAAAACCTGCTTTGCTCAATCTTGTTATGAGTGAACAATTTTCTGGTATTGGTAATGAAGATGTTGCTTCCCATCTAAATAACTTTGTTGAACTTTGTGAGATGCAAAAGCATAGGGATATATATGGTGATATTATTAAGCTGAAATTGTTTCCTTTCTCTTTGAGAGGAAAAGCTAAAGAATGGTTGAATTCCTTAACTAGGAATAGTATTGATTCTTGGACTAAGTGCAAAGATGCTTTTATTGGAAAATACTATCCTCATGCTAAGATTATATCCATGAGAAGTGAAATAATGAAGTTTAAACAACTTGATAATGAGCATGTTGCTCAAGCTTGGGAAAGAATGAAATCCTTGGTAAAGAATTGTCCCACTCATGAACTGACTGCTTGGATGATCATCCAAACTTCTTATGCAGGATTGAACTATTCTTCAAGGAACCTATTGGATTCTGCTGCTGGAGGTACCTTTATGACCATCACTTTGGGTGCTGCAACAAAACTTTTGGACAATATGATGGTTAATTATTCTGAATGGCATACTGAGAGAGCTCCACAAGGTAAGAAGGTAAATTCTGTTGAGGAAACCTCCTCCTTGAGTGATAAGATTGATATAATTATGTATATGCTTGTTAATGGGAAAGCCCATATTGATCCAAATAATGTTCCTTTAGCCTCTTTGGTTGCTCAAGAAGAGCAAATTGATGTGAACTTCATAAGAAATAACAACTTTGGCAACAATGCTTATGGTAATAATGCTTATAGGAACAATTTTGGTAACAACAATTATAAGCCATATCCTCCCAACAATGGTAATGCTTATGCAAATTCTTACAACAATAATAAGAGTTCTCCCTCTGAACTTGAAGTTATGCTTAAAGACTTTATTAGTAAGCAAACTGCTTTCAATAAAACTATTGAGGAAAAACTCTCTAATGCTGAAAGAAATATAGCATCTTTAGCTGAAGCCCAATCTACTTTGAATAAAATGGCTGCTAAACCTAAAACTAATGAGAATCCCTTTGCAGCTACTAATGCTATACAAGTAAGAATTGATGAAAATGTTAGACTATTAGCTGAATTACATGCTAAGTGGGAAAGAGAAGATGAAATTGCTAGAAACATTAGTGTTTCTACTATTACCACCACTAGTGTTGAGGCTAGTAATAGTTCTACTACTTTAGAAGATAAAGTTGATTTTGATCTTGATGGTTGCAATATCTCTGAAGTTATTAAGTTCCTACAAAAGCTTGCTAAAAGTCCTAATGCTAGTGCTATGAACATGGCTTTTACAAAACACATTACTGATGCTCTCATAAAGATTAAAGAAGAAAAGATGAAACATAAATCTTCTATTCCTATAAAGCAAGAATATGGTTGGGAACCCATCATTAATATGAAAGTGAATGACTTTGATTTCAAAGCTTTATGTGATCTTGATAGTAGTGTTTCAATTATGCCTAGAAGGATTTATGATATGCTTGATTTGCCTCCTCTTGAAGATTGTTATTTGAATGTCCCACCTGATGCTAATGCTAAAAAGAAGCTCATGGGGAGTCTTAATGATGTTCTTATTATGGTTAACGATTCCTATGTACCTGTTGATTTCTATGTTTTGGATGTTGAATACAATGCATCTTGTCTTATTAATTTGGGAAGACCTTTTCTTAGAACTGTTGGTGCCATCATTGATATGAAAGAAGGCACCATTAAATATCAACTCCCACTCAAGAAAGGTATAGAACACTTCCCTAAAAAGAGAGAAAAGATTTCTTTTGCTTCTCCTAAGAAAACAAAATTTGGTCTTAATGCTTCTTCATTTGAGAACACTTGATTCTTTCTTTGCTTCTTATGCCTAACTTAAAGGCGTTAAAGAAAAGTACTTGTTAGGAGATAACCCAAGAGTTTTAGTTGAGTCTTGGAAGTTATTACCTTTGTAATAACCTCTCCTTATCCTTTTTATTTGCTTTTTGTGCCAAGAGTAACCTCTAATGAGAGTGAAGTAATGATTGGGAAAGTTGCTGTCCCGAAACAGATTTTTGTGCTTCACCGTAAAAATTCCTGAGAGAGCTCTGTACGTCAGATTGAGCTGTAATTTTTTGTGCTTCTGCCCCAGGTTGTTATCTAACTTTCGTTGGTTCAACACTTTTTGATTCAAGCAACAGAAGGTCATCTAAAAAATTCGCCTTTACCTGATGGTCTGTTTTGACAGTTTCTGCCATTTTCTGCATTTGCTTCTTGTTGGTTCCTTCTTGAGTTCTTTTGGGGAATTGAGCTTTTTGAGGGGAGTGCTACAGTAGATAGTGTTCTAATGGAATTTTATTTGGTGTTAGAACTGAACCTTAAGACTTATTTATCTTAAGTGCACTAATGTTGCTACTAAGATTGTGTGAAGTTTTGTATGAAGGAAAATTTTCAGGTGTATGGAAGGAATGAGTAACGAGATGAAGGATGGACTAAAGCTCAAGCTTGGGGATGCCACGCGTGTCACCCCAAGAAATATCTAAGAAGTACAAGTGTCAAAGCTTGGGGATGCCCAAGGCATCCCCTTCTTCATCAATAAAAATTCTAGGTTTCTTCCAAACGCTTCATTTTTATTGTTTCATGCACAATTGTGTTATTCTTGGAGCGTCTTATTTTTCATTTTCGTTTTGGTTTTAGTTTGCTTGGTTTGCTTAGTTTTCTGAATAAGTTGGTTGGACCCCCTCTTTCATACTTTGGTTTGCAAATAGTTTGGTTTGGTTTGGAAAAGAGTAGGAAAGTTCATGCTTATGTGATAAAAAGAGCTTGTTTTTGACTGTGGCCTATGCTTTGTCATGCCATGCTTGATATTGTTTTGGCTTTATGCTTAGTATTCTTTGTTGTAGCATGACTTGTTATAAACAATTGAGATTGCTTAATGTGCCTTGGATGAATCATGCGTTGTTTTAGCATATTAAAGCATAGTATAGTGGTATTCTCCTTTGATGCTTTATTTGGGATGACTTGGCACATGTTCACACCATGTTATGACTATCCCAAGTCACCATAGCATTTATGATCCTTTAGTTTTCAACTTGTAGTATCACTTTATGCTTTGATCAATGATGTTTTGTCGCTCTGCATGATTATGGCCATTATTGCTCTCTTAGTTTGTCGCTCCCAGTCTTTTGCTAGCCTCCACAACAAAGTATGAGTTCCACTCATGCATCCAAATCCCTAAACCAAGTTTTTCCAAAGAGTCCATGATGCACTCGACGATCGACATAGAGCTCGTTGGGAACCCCAAGAGGAAGGTATGATGAGCACAGCAGCAAGTTTTCCCTCAGTTATGAGACCAAGGTTTAATCGAACCAGTAGGAGCAAGGAAACACCCCAAAGGTGTTACTAGCTGAGCTTTCGTAGGGCGCACTACCGGTGCTAGTAGCAACGTGGAGACCTGCACAACACAACCACAGAACTTTGTCCCCAACTTGCGATGAGGTTGTCAATCTCACCGTGTTTTGCGAAAAACAAAGTATTGAACGTATCAAATGGAAAGAAGTAAAATTTTACAGAAAGTAAACACAAAGCAGTAAAAGATTGTAGATTGTATGTAAAGTAAAGGACCGGGATCCATAGTTCACTAGAGGTGGCTCTCCTTAGATAGATAACATGCTGGGTGAACAAATTACAGCGGGGCAATTAACAAACATCGAGAAAGCAATACATGCATATACTAATCATCTTTACTCCTTTCAGATTCGATTGGGCATTACAACATAATACATAGACCGCCATCCAACTTCATCTATGACTAATAATCCACCTTCAGGTTATCATCTGAACCCCCTCTAGTATTAAGTTGCAAGCAACAGATTATTGCTTTATGAACTGCGTGTAAAGTACACAATATGATTGTTCTATGAACAAAGGATTGTTGTTTTCGCCCTAGTAGCAACAGCACATCTAGTACCTTAGAGATTTCTGTCACTTCCCCAGATTACCAGAGGCATGAACCCACTATCGAGCATAAATACTAACTCTTGGAGTTGCTAGCATCTACTTGGCAAAGATAGCTACTAACAACGGAAAGCATGCCAGATCTCAAATAACAAAGACATGATATAATCAATAATCAATCTAAAATAGCATCTCAATATCCATCGGATCCCCGCAAACACAACATGTATGAATTACAAATAGATGATCTTGATCATGAACGGAGCTCACAAGATCTAAACATGAAAGCATAAAGGAGGAGAAACCAGCCATCTAGCTACTACATGGATCCGTAGTCCAAGGATGAACTACTCACGCATCACACCGGAGACTTGCATGGTGATGAAGAAGGCCTCTAGGGTGAATTCCTCTCCGTGTGGTGCCGGAAGAGCTTCAGATCCTCCCGATCAAGGGATGGAGATGACGGTGGCTGACTCTTTCGTGGATTTTGATCGTACCTAGGGTTTTCGTCGAGGGCAACTTATAGGCGGAAGGAGAGGCCGAGGGTGCTGGGTCGGCTGACCACCCCCCGGTGCGCTGCCTGGCCTCATGCCAGGTGGTGGCCGGCCCTCGCCCCTCTCCGCCTCAGATTCTGGGACTTGATCCTTCCTAAAAATAGGCACTTTGGCTTTTGTCCCGTCCAATTCGAGAATATTCATTTTCGACTTTCCGGAACCAAAACAGCAGAAAACAGTAAAGCATCGTGGCTCTTGTTAATAGGTTAGTCCAAGAAATCATATGAAAAGTACTCCAAAGTTGGATCAAAATACAAGAAAGTGGATAAAACCAAGCATGGAACATCAAAAATTATAGATACATTTGCAATGTATCACCATCCCCAAGCTTAACTCCTGCTCGTCCTCGAGTAGGTAAGTGATAAAAAGAAATAATTTTTGAGGTGACATGCACCATCAAAGACTTGATCAAAGTATTTGCAAAACATTCAAAGCTGGGATCATAGTACTTCAATCATAACATGAAAGACAAAGTTCTAGCAATAAGCAAAGAAACTATGATGCAACATGAAAAGGCACAAACAAAAGATTCATGAATAACATGCTTTGCCAGACGTTTGTTTGTTTCACATAAAGAAAACATAGCATAATAGTATTCAGCTTGTCCCTCAATAGAGTAGAAAATATAAATGCGTAGGACACCTTCAAAGTTCATAAGAGTGACTAGATACAATAGTTTGAAACAAGCAATAACAAGTTATGCATCAATCAACTAGTCTTGGGAGAATGCACATGGAACTAAGAATGGCCACTATGCTCTCAAAGTAGGTGCATAAAGATAGAAGGTGGAGACTCAATGTAATGGTGGAAGAAAAGCCTTTGTAAAAGGAAGTATGGATTCAAGTCTCATAAAGAGCTTCCAAAAATTATGGTACTTGTAGCTTTCAGCTCTCATTGCCCCTATCATAAGCATCTTGAAGGTGATTAAGGTTAAAATGACACAACTAAGAGGATATGCTTGACAAGTTATAAACCGAAATCTCATGCCCCTTACTTACGAAGACCGATCCTCATGCTACTCAACTTCAGTTACGCGTAAGCTCTTGTCATTGTAAGTATATGTGTATCATTAAGAACCGCCAACGGGGTACCCCTTGCACATGATACGGGAGCGTTCCCATAATCAAAATGACAAGGCAAGCAGACAATGAGCATCTCAGCAATCTTTTTATTTGCTATTTGCATAGGTTTTTATTAAGGATGCTTCATAGAGTGCTCACTATGGTGATGCTGCAAGTTTCCACCATGATTAGGCATGGCTTAGGCTAGCGCCCGTGCTTTCTCTAACACACATACAAACTCCATGATCTTACAAGTTCCACATTTATTTCACACCGCCGGGATCCGTAAGCAAAAGAACATAATATCAACGGGGTACAAAGTACAAGTGCAACATTGAAAGCGTTCCCCATGAAACATGGTTCTGCTAATTTCAACTTATAAAGCGCAAGCATATACGCAACAAAGAAGGACCCAATGGTTCAAGTTTATTAGAGGCAATAAAGTAAAGTGTGCCATCAAGTTCGTGAGAGCTTTAATCACTAGTTTTCTCATAACAAGTGGAAGGTAAACAAAAGCATGAATATACTTGGAATAGCATAAGCTAGTAGGTAGGTATGGTGGACTCTTTGGAATAACTTGGTTTAGGGAGTTGGATGCATGAGTGGAACTCATACTTTGTTGTGGAGGCTAGCAAAAGACTGGGAGCGACAAACTAAGAGAGCAATAATGGCCATAATCATGCAGAGCGACAAAACATCATTGATCAAAGCATAAAGTGATACTACAAGTTGAAAACTAAAGGATCATAAATGCTATGGTGACTTGAGATAGTCATAACATGATGTGAGCATGCGCCAAGTCAACCCAAATAAAACATCAAAGGAGAATACCACTATACTATGCTTTAATATGCTAAAACAACGCATGATTCATCCAAGGCACATTAAGCAATCTTAATTGTTTATAACAAGTCATGCTACAGCAAAAAATAGTAAGCATAAAGTCAAAACAATATCAAGCATGGCATGACAAAGCATAGGCCATAGTCAAAAACGAGCTCTTTTTACCACATAAGCATGAACTTTCCTACTCTTTTCCAAACCAAACCAAACTATTTGCAAACCAATGTATGAAAGAGGGGGTCCAACCAATTTATTCAGCAAACTAATCAAACCAAGCAAACTAAAAACCAAAATGAAAACGAAAAAGAAGATGCTACAAGAACAACACAACTGTGCATGAAATAATAAAATAAAGCGTTTGGAAGAAACCTGGGATTTTTATGGATGAGGAAGGGGATGCCTTGGGCATCCCCAAGCTTTGACGCTTGTACTTCTTGGATATTTCTTGGGGTGACACGCGTGGCATCCCCAAGCTTGAGCTTTAGTCCATCCTTCATCTCATTACTCATTCCTTCCATACACCTGAAAATTTTCCTTCATACAAAACTTCACACAATCTTTATTAGCAACATTAGTGCACTCAAGATAAATAAGTCTTAAGGTTCAGTTCTAACACCAAATAAACTTCCATTACAACACTAGATACTGTAGTACTTCCCTCAAAAAGCTCAATTCCCCAGAAGAACTCAAAAAAGAGCCAACAAGAAGCAAATGCAGAAAATGGCAGAAATCTGTCAAAACAGACCAGCAGGTAAAGACGAATTTTTTCGAAGACCTTCTGTTGCTCAAATCAAAAAGTGTTGAACTAATGAAAGTTATATAACAACCTGGGGCTGAAGCACAAAAATTCGCGCCTCAAAAAGACGTTCAGAGATTTTACACGAATTTTTACGGTGAAGCACAAAAATCTGTTTTGGGACAGCAACTTTCCCAATCATTACTTCTCTCTCATTAGAGGTTACTCTTGGCACACAAAAAGCAAATAAAAAGGATAAGGAGAGGTTATTACAGAGGTCATAACTTCCAGGACTCATCTAAAACTTTTGGGTTATCCCTCAATAAGTATTTTTGTTTAACGCCTTTAAGTTAGGCATAAGAAGCAAGAAAAATGATCAAGTATTCTCAAATGAAGAAGCATTAAGATTAATACCAGAAATATTTTCAACAAGGCAAGGTATATCATCCAACTAAGTTCTAGAGGATCCTCTCTCAATACTCTTAGGTTCACTATTCTCATCAAAAGGGTTTGCAGGAACAATCCAATCAAGATTCTTTTCTATGGCATCATGTATTGCTACTAGTTTAAAGGGTATTGGTATCTTAGGTTCCTCCCCATTAGGTCCAGTTTTGTTCATATTTTCTCGCGTACCAACAATATCTACACATGAGCCTAACATATTGAAACTTTCAAAAACTTTTCTAGCTTCATTGGCAACATCATATAACTCCTTAAACAAAATTTCTAGAATAAAATTCCTCTTTTCAGGATCCTCAATTTCTTTAAGCTTAAGAAACATTACTTGCATTAAGGGGTTAAGGTTAACAAACCTAGCTTCTAACATGTGAATTAAAGAAGCTATAGCAATCTCATAGTTTGGAGCAAGTTCTACAAGGGATCTATCCTTAGTATCTTCATGTTTGCTAACATGATTAAAGAATTCTTCAATGTTATCTTTCCCAATTATAGAACCACTACCAATTGGAAGGTTTTTCAAGGAAGAGGTGACAACTAAAGGAGACTTAATATTTTTGTGTTTTTTTTAAATAAGAAAGCAAAACAAGTAAAACTAATTTTTTTTGTGTTTTTGAAGAACAAAACAAGCAAACAAAGCAAAAAAGAAAACTAAGCAAAACAAAAACAACAAAGTAAAGAGATTGGTTATGAGGGACTCCCCTTGTGAAGATGTCCTTGACTCCCCGGCAACGGTGCCAGAAAACAGCTTGATGCACTCGACGATCGACGTAGAGCTCGTTAGGAACCCCAAGAGGAAGGTATGATGAGCACAGCAACAAGTTTTCCCTCAGTTATGAGACCAAGGTTTAATCGAACCAGTAGGAGCAAGGAAACACCCCAAAGGTATTACTAGCTGAGCTTTGGCAGGGCGCACTACCGGTGCTAGTAGCAACATGGAGACCTGCACAACACAACCACAGAACTTTGTCTCCAACTTGCGATGAGGTTGTCAATCTCACCGTGTTTTGCAGAAAACAAAGGATTAAACGTATCGAATGGAAAGAAGTAAAAGTTTGCAGAAAGTAAACACAAAGAAGAAAAAGATTGTAGATTGTATGTAAAGTAAAAGGACCGGGATCCATAGTTCACTAGAGGTGGCTCTCCCTAGATAAATAACATGCTGGGTGAACAAATTACAGCGGGGCAATTGACAAACACCGAGAAAGCAATACATGCATATACTAATCATCTTGACTCCTCTTAGACTTGATTGGGAATTACAACATAATACATAGACCGCCATCCAACTACATCTATGACTAATAATCCACCTTCAGATTATCATCCGAACCCCCTCTAGTATTAAGTTGCAAGCAACAGATTATTGATTTACAAACTATGTGTAAAGTAAACAATACGATTGTTCTATGAACAAAGGATTGTTGTTTTCTCCCTAGTAGCAACAGCACATCTAGTACCTTAGAGATTTCTGTCACTTCCCCAGATTACCAGAGGCATGAACCCACTATCGAGCATAAATACTAACTCTTGGAGTTACTAGAATCTACTTGGCCAAGATATCTACTAACAATGGAAAGCATGCAAGATCACAAATAACAAAGACATGATAGAATCAATAATCAATTTGAAATAGCATCTCAATATCCATCGAATCCCCTCAAACACAACATGTATGAATTACAAATAGATGATCTTGATCATGAACGGAGCTCACAAGATCTAAACATGAAAGCACAAAGGAGGAGAAACCAGCCATCTAGCTACTACATGGATCCGTAGTCCAAGGATGAACTACTCACGCATCACACCGGAGGCTTGCATGGTGATGAAGAAGGCCTGTGGTGAATTCCCTCTCCGGCAGGTGCCGGAAGAGCTTCAGATCCTCCCGATCTAGGGATGGAGATGACGGCTGACTCTGAGACTCTTCGTGGATTTTGATCGGGTACCTAGGGTTTTCGTCCGAGGGCAACTTATAGGCGGAAGGACAGGCCGAGGGGTGTTGGGTCGGCCAGACCACCTGGCCGCTGGCCAGCCGCCTAGCGCCGTGGTGTGGTGGCCCCGCCCCCCCCCTCTCCGTCTCGTATTCTAGCACTTGATCTCTTCCGAAAAAATAGGCACTTTGGCTTTTGTCCTGTCCAATTCCGAGAATATTCATTTTCTGACTTTCCTGGAACCAAAAACAGCAGAAACAATGCAGCTGGCATTGTGGCTCTTGTTAATAGGTTAGTCCAAGAAATCATAATAAAAGTACTCCAAAGTTGGAACAAAACACAAGAAAGTGGATAAAACCAAGCATGGAACATCAAAAATTATAGATACATTTGCAATGTATCAGTCCACCATACCTACCTACTAGCTTATGCTATTCCAAGTATATTCATGCTTTTGTCTACCTTTCACTTGTTATGAGAAAACTAGTGATTAAAGCTCTCATGAACTTGATGGCACACTTTACTTTATTGCCTCTAATAAACTTGAACCATTGGGTCCTTCTTTGTTGCGTATACGCTTGCGCTTTATAAGTTGAAATTAGCAGAACCATGTTTCATGGGGAACGCTTTCAACATTGCACTTGTACTTTGTACCTCGTTGATATTATGTTCTTTTGCTTACGGATCCCGGCGGTGTGAAATAAAAGTGGAATTTGTAAGATCATGGAGTTTATATGTGTGTTAGAGAAACGCCTGGGCTGCTAGACTAAGCCATGTCTAATCATGGTGGAAACTTGCAGCATCACCATAATGAGCACTCTATGAAGCATCCTTAATAAAAACCTATGCAAATAGCAAATAAAAAGATCGCTGAGATGCTCATTGTCTGCTTGCCTTGTCATTTTGATTATGGGAAAGCTCCCGTATCATGTGCAAGGGGTACCCGTTAAGCGGTTCTTAATGATACACATATACTTACAATGACAAGAGCTTACTCGTGACTGAAGTTGAGTAGCATGAGGATCGGTCTTCGTAAGTAAGGGGCATGAGATTTCGGTTTATAACTTGTCAAGCATATCCTCTTAGTTGTGTCACTTTAACCTTAATCACCTTAAAGATGCTTATGATAGGGGCAATGAGAGCTGAAAGCTATAAGTACCATAATTTTTGGAAGCTCTTTATGAGACTTGAATCCCTACTTCCTTTTACAAAAGGCCTTTCTTCCACCATTATATTGAGTCTCCACCTTCTATCTTTATGCACTGCTTTGAGAGCATAGTGGCCATTCTTAGTTCTATGTGCATTGTCCCAACACTAGTTGATTAATGCATAACTTGTTATGGCTTGCTTTAAACTATTGTATCTAGTCACTCTTATGAACTTTGAAGGTGTCCTATGCATTTATATTTGCTACTCTATTGAGGGACAAGCTGAATACTTTTATGCTATGTTTTCTTTATGTGAAACAAACAAACGTCTTGCAAAGCATTGTTATTCATGAATCTTTTGTTTCTGCCTTTTCATGTTGCATCATAGTCTCTTTGCTTATTGCTAGAACTTTGTCTTTCATGTTATGATTGAAGTACTATGATCCCAGCTTTGAGTGTTTTGCAAATACTTTGATCAAGTCTTTGATGGTGCATGTCACCTCAAAAATTATTTCTTTTTATCACTTACCTACTCGAGGACGAGCAGGAGTTAAGCTTGGGGATGTTGATACATCGCAAATGTATCTATAAGTTTTGATGTTCCATGCTTGGTTTTATCCACTTTCTTGCGTTTTGTTCCAACTTTGGGGTACTTTTTATATGATTTCTTAGACTAACCTATTAACAAGAGCCACAGTGCTAGCTGCCTATTTTCTGCTGTTTTTGGTTCCAGGAAAGTCCGAAAATGAATATTCTTGGAATTGGACGGGACAAAAGCCAAAGTGCTTATTTTTCCGGAAGGGATCAAGTGCCAGAATACGAGATGGAGAAGGGCCAGGGAGCCACCACACCACCTGGCCGCGCGGCCAGGCCTAGCCCGCGCCAGGTGGTGTGTGGCGCCCGGCACCCTCGGCCTCCTTCCTTTATATATTGCCCTCGGGACGAAAACCCTAAGTACCCGATCAAAAATCCACGAAAGAGTCTATAGCCGCCGTCATCTCCATCCCTAGATCGGGATGGATCTGAAGCTCTTCCCGGCACCCTGCCGGAGAGGGGAATTCACCCTAGAGGCCTTCTTCATCACCATGCAAGCCTCCGTGTGATGCGTGAGTAGTTCATCCTTGGACTACGGATCCATGTAGTAGCTAGATGGCTGGTTTCTCCTCCTTTGCGCTTCCATGTTTAGGTCTTGTGAGCTCCGTTCATGATCAAGATCATCTATTTGTAATTCATACATGTTGTCTTTGCGGGGATCCGATGGATATTGAGATGCTATTTCAGATTGATTATTGATTCTATTATTTCTTTGTTATTTGAGATCTTGCATGCTTTCCGTTGTTAGTAGCTATCTTGGCCAAGTAGATGCTAGCAACTCCAAGAGTTAGTATTTATGCTCGATAGTGGGTTCATGCCTCTGGTAATCTGGGGAAGTGACAGAAATCTCTAAGGTACTAGATGTGTTGTTGCTACTAGGGAGAAAACAACAATCGTATTGTTTACTTTACACGCAGTTCATAAAGCAATAATCTGTTGCTTGCAACTTAATACTGGAGGGGGTTCAGATGATAACCTGAAGGTGGATTATTAGTCATAGATGCAGTTGGATGGTGGTCTATGTATTATGCTATAATGCCCAATCGAATATCAAAAGAGTCAAGATGATTAGTATATGCATGTATTGCTTTCTCGGTGTTTGTCAATTGCCCCGTTGTAATTTGTTCACCCAGCATGTTATCTATCTAAAGAGAGCCACCTCTAGTGAACTATAGATCCCGATCCTTTACTTTACATACAATCTATAATCTTTTACTGCTTTGTGTTTACTTTCTGTAAACTTTTACTTCTTTCCATTCGATACGTCTAATCCTTTGTTTTCTGCAAAACACGGTGAGATTGACAACCTCATCGCAAGTTGGAGACAAAGTTTTGTGGTTGTGTTGTGCAGGTCTCCATGTTGCTACTAGCACCGGTAGTGCGCCCTGCCAAAGCTCAGCTAGTAACACCTTTGAGGTGTTTCCTTGGTCCTACTGGTTCGATTAAACCTTGGTTTCGTAACTGAGAGAAACTTGTTGCTGTGCTCATCATACCTTTCTCTTATGGTTCCCAACGAGCTCTACATCAACACCGCCATTAAGCAATTTTCTGAACGCCGTGCATTGAGCCATCAATGCCTCGTGTTCGGTGATGGTCATTGACGATGACTGTGTTATTGGCATGCACACTCTGCCTGCCGCTGTGTTTTCCACGTAGTTCTACAAATCTTTGGCTCTAGTCCTGTGGTATGTTCATCTCACGGTCTTGGAGTTCCTTAATGTTGATACCAAATTGCTATTGTTAGCAAAACTGTTAAATTTGCAATGGTGTTAGCATTTTTTTTGACAGGACGCAGCACCGTTAGCAGCATATGGAACGGAAGCAGATCCGCACGGCCAATCCCTCGAGGCGTTGTCATGGGCCATAAGTCTAGCGTCATGGTTGGGCCGCCACTATTTGGACTGCCACTACCAACCTCTTAATGCCATAACCAAAAATGTGAAGCTGAATTTGCTTCTGCGCTTGTGTATAACTGGTCCACAGGATACGTTAAACCAGTCGATGTTCACGTTGCACAATTGCACCAGTAGTCCAGTACAATACTCTCCTATCGATCAGCATTCCATACGAGCACATCATGCACTAGACTGACCCTCGGTCCACTACAGGAAAGAACTGAGGCGTTGACAGTCGGATGCCGTCGACACAGCGCCAAATTGCCGTCGGCACAGGCTGTGCCGACGATGGCCGTCGGCGTACCTCCTGGACGGCACATCCCCTTAGCCGTCGGCACAGACACAGCCCCTCGGCATAGCAATCACAGCGGGCCCCACGATGTCAGGTGGCCGTTACGAAACGGCCCAGCCTGGAGCTACGTCAACGACCAGTCCGTCGGCATAGGAACGGAGCTATGCCGACGGCTGTCGGCATAGCCTAAAATAATTATTTTATTTTATTTAAAAAAACAAATTTTAAATTGTTTGACTCATTAATCTCTCGCTTTGATCATTTTAACACTATTTATACTTAATAATTGATTAAATTTCAATTTTAGTTAAACTTCCTTATAGGTATTAAATTTCAATTTTAGTTAAACTTCCCGATAGATCACCCATCCTAACACTACTCTAGCTCCAGCACGCTTAACTTCGTCGTTCCTTCAGAATCTCTTTCCGCAAAGCAATTTACACATTGGTGTCAATACTATGATATCAATTCTATTAACTCTTATATCATCATGTCACATGGTTGTATTTTTTTGAAATTACAAGCAATTATTTAAGTAAACAACAATGAATAAGTAAAAATATTATTGAATTCAAATAAAAATATAATAATTTTATTTTATTTTTGTATTTTTTATTTAATATGGAATAATTAATATCTTTAAATATGTAAATCGGAATTCGGCAAATAATATGTCTAAATTGATTAGAAAAATGTGAGGAATCCAAATATGATATCAATATCAAATTATCACAAACTATTCGGTGATTCTTATCATAATTTCATTTGTCCGTTTAAAACGGCACGCATAAAAATTCTTAGCTCGGGACTGAGACTCGCTAAACTTGAAGTGGATCTCAGATGAAACAACATATTGTGAACCTAAAAATGATTTTTATAAAAAATTATGAGCATCCGATCATGTACATGTAGTTCATATCTAACCCACTTCCTACCGATTCGGCAGGCATTTGTCTTTTTCACCAGGGATAGACGGAAAGGTTTGAGATCCACTTAAATGTGATGGTAGCATTTTGAATTATCTATTTGGTGGTTGCTTCACAAACCGTCCGTTTTTTGCACTCGGAAAATAGAAAACGGCTTTTTGGTGCGACAAAAAGGAAAACTTCCTCCTAAAACATTGTTCGCCATCCCATGATGCACATGTATGCACAATATGGAAAAAATATCACAAACTATGCCTTCATTCTAGCCATAACATTGGTCATTCGACCCGAAAGCCAAGAAACCTCAAACAAGATAGATCATTTTGTGACGGTTTTTTTGAGACATAATCAATATACCAAGTTTGATATTTTTCCTTCTAACTATGTCACATAATATGACATCACACGAAGGTTTCCATTGTTTGGATCGTTTTTGAATTTCTAATACCCGTTTTAAACTATCGTTAAACTTTGTCGAAGGACGGGCATGAAGATTCTTAGCTCGCTGAGACTCGCTAAACTTGAAGTGGATCTCTGATGAAACAACATATTGTGGACCTAAAAAAGATTTTTGTAAAAAAACATGAGCATCCGATCATATACCTGTAGTTCATATCTAACCCACTTCCTACCGATTCAGTAGAAATTTGTCTTTTTACCAGGGATAGACGGAAAGGTTTGAGATCACTTTGTTATGGCATTATCCATGTAAGGTGGTCTAGTATTTTTTTTAAATGTGATGGTAGCATTTTGAATTAGCCATTTGGTGGTTGCTTCACAAAACCGTCCGGTTTTTGCACTCGGAAAATGTAAAACGGCTTTTTGATACGACGAAAAGGAAAACTTCCTCCTAAAACATTGTTCACCATCCCATGATATAAATGTATGTATAATATAGACACATTATCACAAACTATGCCTTTATTCTAGCCATAACATTGGTCATTCGACCCGAAAGCCAAGAAAGCTCGAACGAGATAGGTCATTTTGTGAAGGTTTTTTTGAGACATAATCAATATACCAAGTTTAATATTTTTCCTTCTAACTATGTCACATAATATGACACCATGTGAAGGTTTCACATTGTTTAGATTGTTTTTTTGAATTTCTAATGCCTGTTTTAAACTATCGTTAAACTTTGTCGAAGGACGGGCATGAAGATTCTTAGCTCGGGGCTGAGACTTGCTAAACTTGAAGTGGATCTTTGATGAAACAACATACTGTGAACCTAAAAATGATTTTTGAAAAAAATCATGAGCATCCGATCATGTACCTGTAGTCAATATCGGACCCACTTCCTATCGATTCGGTAGGAATTTGTCTTTTTCACCAGGGATAGACGGAAAAGTTTGAGATCACCCTGTTATGAAATTATCCATGTAAGGTGGTCTAGTATTTTTGAAAAATATGATGGTAGTATTTTGAAATAGCCATTTGGTGGTTGCTTCACAAAACCGTCCGGTTTTTGCACTCGGAAAATGGAAAACGGCTTTTTGGTGCGATGAAAAGGAAAATTTCCTCCTGAAACATTGTTCGCCATCCCATGATACACATGTATGCATAATATGGACACATTATCACACACTATGCCTTCATTCTAGCCATAACATTAGTCATTTGACCTGAAAGCCAAGAAACCTCGAACGAGATAGGTCATTTTGTGAAGGTTTTTTCGAGACATAATCAATATATCAAGTTTGATATTTTTTCTTCTAACTATGTCACATAATATGACACCACGCGAAGGTTTCGCATTGTTTGGATCGTTTTTTAATTTCTAATGCTCGTTTTGAACTATATATAATGTTTTAGGTTTCATTTAATTTTTTTTACAAATATGTAATATTTGAGTGTAGATAGATAGATCTTATTTTTCTGCAAATTTTGATATATCATTTGTATTTTTCTAAATTAAAATAATTTAGTTATGATTTTTCAAAAATTAATGAAGTAAAAGGAAAAATAACTATGGCTAAAATTAAATGGAAAGAAAATCTGGAGGCCTACGCCGACGGCCGAGCCGTCGGCACAGACCAAACATTTTTTTCTAAAGAGCTGTGCCGACGACCAGACCGTCGGCACAGCCTGGCTACCTAACGTCGTTTCCGTCGTCGTGTCTGAACTAGGGCTACGCCGAGGGTTGTATCTACGCCGACGGCCACCGTCGGCACAACCCTCTCTACTACGCCAACGGCCATGCTACGCCGAGGGATACCCTTGGCACCGTCATCTACGCCGACGGACGTCCCTACGCCGACGGCCGGGCTGGTCGGCTGGCCGGGGGAGGCAGCTACGCCGATGGTCCCGACATTTTGCCGTCGGCGTAGCCGGCCGGCCGTTAGCGCCTCAGTTCTTTCCTGTAGTGGTCCTCGCCTCCATAAAGTTTCCATCAATCCTGATACTGTACGCGAGGCCTGGCGGAGTAGGCGCTGGCCTGGTGGCTGATACTCCGGATGTGGAGGCCATTATGTCCGGGTTCAAGTTCCAGTTTTGGCAGACTTAGGCGCTCGAATCAGTTGGTAACGTTTTTCTAATTCTGATACTGTACGCGTATTTCATGCCCCAAGCGGAATGAGTGTCGCAATGTGCCGGAACTGGAGTATCTGAATATCATTTGGGTTTCATCCAAGTTTCTTTCAGTTCTTCACTTTTAAACACGTGTAGGGAGGCGCTAGGAGCCTAATCAGTCAATCTGGGATGCGTCGCCATGCGTCATTAACGCGAGATTCACTGCCGGGCCATCTAATGTTAACGGTTCACTAACATGCAGACCTTCTAGAAGCTACGCATGTGCGATCGTTGTAGGGAACAGTGAAGCGGGACCGGATCAGACAACCTGCTAGCTGAAAGTAACCGAAGAAAGGAGAAGCTTGCTGAAACCTGAAGGTCCCCCAGCTACCAGCTTCGAACTGCCAAGATTTTCTTCCATAGGGTTGGGTTCCACTATCACAGTGACAACGGAACAGACCACAACAAACGGAAGTACCAAGGTTCAGGGTTCGAAGTGCCAGGATCATGTGTATCCTATTTATATACTCCCTCCGTTTCAAAACATAAGATGTTTTAGTTCTGTGAATAGAGTGTATCTAGACCTCTTTTAGTATCTAGGTTCACTTCAAACCTAGATGAACCTAGACACTAAAAGAGCTCTAGATACATTTCATTTACAAAACTAAAACATCTTATATTTTGAAACGGAGGGAGTAACTGAGAAGTTCACCTCCACTAAGACAATTCTCTCAACATGCAGTCTATCCACGATGAATAGCAAAAAAAAGAGGTTTTGCTAGGGATGGAAACGAGAGAAGCAACTACAGTAACGCTCTCGTTCCAGAGCCTACCGGCGGCGGCCGGCTACTACCAGCCGCCGGTCGGGCCATGCGCGCTTCTTCATTCAGTCCTCGAAGCCCGTCCTCTTCCAGACAGCGTCGCGGACCCGGCTGAGGTCGTGCCCCTTGAGCGTCCGCCCGATCCCCTCGTGCACCGACAGTGACGCCGCGCGGCTGCCCCACGCCAGCTCGTGCGGCGGCACCATCGCGACCTTGCCGTGCCTGGCGTCGTCGTCGTTGCCGTCGAGCTCCCACGCGCCGGCGTGGTGGTCCCCGATTCCACCGAGGATCTTCGCTAGTCCGGTATGCTCATCGGCACGAGCCCGCACGCCGCTGCCTGCACGCTGGTCTAGCGGCATCTTCTTCGCCACCGCGCGCTGGCGGCGAAGCTTCGGCGGGACGGAGTCCGCCACGCCGGCGAGCGAACGATCCCACACGCCGACTCGTCGAACTCGCTGCGCGCGCCGCTGCCTGCTCGCCGCCGCCAGCGCCGGGATGGCGCGAACATCCGGTACACGGCTCGAATACGCGCCTCCTCCTCCTCCCAGTCGCCTCCCTCGAGCAGCTCGAGGCTCCTCCTCCGCCTCCCCGATCCCTATCCTCCGTATCGCCGTTGCCGCTCCGACGGCGGTGGCGGCGCCTATCTCGTCGGAACTGACGATGGGAAGGGGAGGTGTCCCAGGCGGTGCCGCATGAGGGATGGTGGGGCGCCGGCGGTGAGCACTGGGCGGCGTGGCCGGGAGGCCAGGGCCTGAGGCCCTCCAGCGGAGAGGAGACGTGGAGGCGACGACGCATCGCCCTGTAGCCGTTCTGACGAGGAGGCGGCGGCACGATCTGTGCCTGAATGACCAAGATCGGATCAGATCTGGTCAGATCTGGGTCGTTCGGTCTAGCGAGGGCTTCGGTTGTGGGTTCTGGCGGTACACGTCGGTGATTCTGCAGCCAAGTACTTGTTGGCCCCTCCTATGTTTCCCTCTCCTGCTGGATGGTGGCTGGCGGCGTGGGGGTTGCGAGTCTTGCGGATAATGGCGGGCGGTCCTAGGGTTCCTTCTGCGACAAGACGAAGATCTGCTTGTTACTTGCCCTCGTTCATCCGATCTGGACCGGCGTGTTCCGGAAGGCTCCGCCGGCGAACTCCCATGGACGAATATGTCTGGAGATTGCTGGATCGGAAGGTATTCGTCGTCGCGCATGTTTTTTCTGGCCGTTTGGTTTGACGGGAGGCGTTCTAAGCTCTGCTATCTGTTACCATCATGCGTCATGTCTTCGACGATCCATGGTGAAGTAAGAGGCGGAGAATGTCAGGAAAGGAGGAAGATGAGGGTTGTGATGGTGGTTTGAGTCTTTGTGACGTCGAGGAACTGGCTGCGTGATCTGTGACTCGCAGCAACGACTGTTTGTGGGGGCGACAACACAGGAGGAGTTTCCAGTCTTATCTTGCAGGGTGAAAATCCAAGGTCTGGTCTTAATTGGTTGTGCCTAGCAATGGCCTTGTTGAAGGCATTATTTTGCGAGCAAGGACTTTCTCCAGGGTGAAAAGCTATGATCTTTGATCGGACGACGACGGCGCTTGTGCACTGTTTCCTTCTTAAAGGCGTTGCTATTGGAGTTTTTGGACGACTGGTGTTGTTCTGGTGGTGTTAGTGTCGTTGTTTTGAGGAATAGTTCTATGTAGCGGGACTTTTCTGTTTTGTAATTTTTCTTCCTTTTTTCTGGGCTGTGTGCATCCGTAAGGCTGCTAGGGCATGCGTTGTTGCAGAGGCTGGGTCTAATTGGTATCTCCGCGATATTAATATATACTCCTTTCCAAAAAAAAATGCAGTCTATCCACCTCATCAAGCATCATCAAGCAATCATAGAGTGCCACTAAACAAGTCTGCCATGTCATCATGTATTTTCCACAATTTAATTTGTCACCCACTATCTAATTTTCCTACGCTCTCTCTGACCGATGTTAAAAAAATGGTGGCCAATAATTACATTGTGTCTCTCTTTAATATTACAGTAACCGTTCACCTAAGCATATCTTTCTTTGGCCACATCATCATCAGGTTAATGAGATGCATGCACATTAGTCTTACTTATGTCGATCCGTCCGGCCGAGTGCCCATGTAACCACGTATTGTAATTCACGTTCCTATTAGAGCCGCATTAAACTCTCGTGATTAAGATTCCGCTAATCCACTTTCTCTTCCGGTAACGTATCCACTGGCCACTACAACTATCAATTTCCTACTATTTGGTTCTTCCTCACCTTTTTAAGCCCAGTGTCCGCTAACTATGTATTTTTCACTTCAGGTCTGGTAGAGCTACCAACAGCAGCTTACTGAATCTGCAGACCACTGCTAATGGTTGCAGCGCTTCTTTCCTTTCTCAGACCAGTTCTCCCTCGCGACAATCTATTTCTGGATTTAAATTTTCTCATACTCTACTAATACTAATAATTTCTTTTGTAGGTTGGTATAAATTTTGTCTACCTGAAATCTGTTGGATTGTTATCTCCCCAAGGACACGCCTGGTCTCGCAAGGGGTCCAAGTATCCAACCTATGGCGGCACAATCCATAGAGGCTGACTCTCAGAGAGTGCCTCATTCTCCGCTGAATAATTAGTATGTCTGCGAAGTGTTTTCAATTCATGTCTTGCGTGAAGCATAGTCTCAATTTCAGTACATGTTGTATCCCAGGTTCTCTTCTCTTTTTTGCAGCGTTCTCGGACAGTTCGGTCGGATGTTCCTTCCTGCAACCATCTTGACAAAGCTTCAGACTTATTGTTAGTATTAGAATTTACAAACTATATGTATAAGAGATTAATTATCAGTGGCTAATTATTTCTGATTAATTATTATAATAGTTACCCTGGACATGCACCGCCTCTAAATTTTTTGAGCTGACGGGAATGCAATTGCATGAGAATCTGTAGGGCCAAGTTGGCGTATAAGAATGAGACTCACATCTGGCTTCTTGGTTTAACTTTTGGTTTTCTACTCCACTTCAAAATTTGAAGGTAGCAACTTTTGACGTCTGGTCTTAGAAACATCAATATCTTACATACAGTGGTTTCTCTTAGTTTTGCCTTCACAGGTATGGCTACTATAACAAAGATCCCGAGAATGCGTTTATTTCACGTACTTGCAACGAGAGATGTCATCGATTGATTATCGGTAATTTCCAAACCATGGGCCTATATTCATTCGGTTTGTTGTATATATCAAGTTTGAGTCGGTGTGATTGTATTTAAAGAGACCACATGAGCCGTTCATGGTACTAGACGGGCACGCGCGCTTTGCCGCACCGCCTGTTAGGCGTTGTCACATAGCTTGTCATGTTCACCAAAAAAAAACATGGCTTGTCATGTGCGGTGTATCAGTGCGCGGTTAATATTTTTACACATTGTAGCCACATAAGCGGACGCAGCGCCCCTATTCCCCAGCGCTCGCCCGGGCTTCCGGCCCACTGGAGCAGCCTAATTTACTGTTTCTTGAAGGCAAAAGTAGTGTTATTACCCTTTAAATTCACACTTTGCCCAGGCTTGCGGTGCATGAAGGGAATGGACTGGTCGCCGGGCTGAGGCATCGACTGATTTGCTATTTAGAACCTCTTGAAACTACTTCCTCCGTTTCAAAATATATCAAAATATAAGATGTTTTAGCTTTATGAATGAGATGTATCTAAACCCCTTTTAGTATGTAGGTTCATTTAGATTTAAAGTGAATCTAGACTAAAATATGTCTAGATACACTCCTTTTACGAAGTTAAAACATCTTATATTTTGGAACGGAAGGAGTACATGTATATGGTCTGGCTGATCCATTGTTTATAACTGATTTTTTAGGGGTTTATAACTAATATTTATATACAGTTCAGTATAGGAAAACAAAACAACCTATATATGGTGTGATGTTTAGAACTATATATGTACACACGTAATCCAAAAAGAGAAAAAGGCAACCCACTGCTCGTGTTGTTTAAAACCGATATATGTAGACACATAATTCAGTAGAGAAAAAACAAAGCAAAAGATTACCATGTAGTAACAATGTTACTTCTCAAATAACATACTGTAGTTCAGAGCTGAGGAATAAAATTATCTATTTTACATGAGACAGTTACAATAGACAAAAGTAATGTTCGGCAATACTTAAATTCACACATCGAATTATCAGAGACAACTCAATGCCATTTCACTCAGTTCTATAGTTCAAGTTACGGTCAGACAACTTAATATCACTTGCACCACACCTTCATCTAACTTAACATTCAACACGAACCGAGTCTTCTTCAACAATCTTTCTGAGTGAATATATCAAAAGCAGTATAAATATCAACACAAAATCCGTGAAATTATTTAGTTGATAGAGGCAGGCAGTCTGATACTCAAAGACGAAATTACTTAAGTCTCATGGTCAGATTTCTTATAGTAGTTGTACCTGGTCAAGCACGGGGTGCTGAAATTGACTCTTTGGTAAGCGATGCAGCAGACGCTTAGCACCAGAATCATTATATTGCGGAATTTATCAGAAGAACATAAAAAACCATGGTCTATCTAATTTGACAAATAACCCGCAATTCGAGACATACCTAGAAATGGGCACGAATAAAAACAGATTAAATTGCACCATTTGCTAAATGAGCAATCACAATAGGATAAAAATGCAAATCCCACAATCAGTAATTAGACAAAGGTGTGCATCAGGTACCGGTGCCTCCCCTACTTATGTTTAGTCTATTGGATTAATCTTATAAATTAACTCGCTACTAAATCTTGCTTTCAGCATGAACCACCGATAATCCACCTGCCAACCGTTCCAATAAGAAGTTCTGTGTAAACCACACATAAGCAGCAAAACCAGAGCTTATTAACTCCATCGTCAAAAAGAAACAAAATGTGGGAGTGCTTACTGAGCTTATTAACTAACTAACCAAGTGACATGAAAAAAGAACAATAAGTCATCAGGCAGATGCAGATGCGAAAGATCAGCGAAATCAATTAAAAGGAGGAGCAAACCTTAAATGATTACCTTCTCAATACTGCAAAATCTGCTCGCCATAACTCAAAAGAATGAACTGGGAGGGCTTCCAAAATTGCAAACTGAATCCTACATCGAAAAGAACATCGGGTAACAGATTCCAATTTTTTCACTACTTGATTACATTGTGGTTTTGTGAGCTTAATAATCTAGTTAAAAAAGGTGGGCTATTTGATCTAACGATCACGAACAATTCACCAATAGCTAGGGAAACAGTGGTCATAGAATATATATTTAGAACTCACCTCAGCTTTCCGATACCGAAACTGCATCCTAGATACATATAATTTAGTCGTAAGACATGCGGCATTACTTATGTGCCCCATGTCTGAATCTTCAAACAACCAGTAGAAACGCCAAATCAGTAGAAATAGTATTAAATATAAACATACAAAATTGCTTTCTGATCTATTTAAGCACTATGGTAAAAAAGTGAACAGAACATAAACTTTCCTTTATCTATTTGGGTTGCCAAGGCAGTAGAAATATTATTAAATATAAATACATGAATCCGTTTTTTGATATGTGTAAGCATTATGGTAAAAAGTGAGCAAAGCAGTAGAAGGTTTGCATAACTATAATTTTATACATCATGAGATCGTCGATCAATGGAACATCACACAAAACATGGGAAGTGCTATCTCTTGATCTGGTAGATTATTTATTTAAAAGAAAATATTTTTTCATAGGATTAGAAAATGCTCATAGAGCTAATAATAATCATTCTATTAAGTAACTTTCTAAAAGATTATGGAAATATTCATAAAAATGTTCTGTATGACCTGATAAATGATTGCCTTCCCATGTCAGCACACACATAAACTGCAATTTTTTTGTAGCTAAAAAATATTATTACCATTGAGTCATGCCAAATTGTGAGCTTTTCTGTAGATATAAGTAATGCAGTTTAAAGGGGGGTGAACAGACTAAATCCACTTCAATCCTTTTTTCTACGAAGATCTATTTATATAACCTGGAATTGATAATAGAGTGCAACAATATAAGGGCTCAATTTTTCTAATACAAATGCAACCTAAAATTTATAAGAGAGTGCATCGGTTTAAGGGCAAAGCTTAACTAATACGAAGGGAGGTGTAGCGCGCCAAAAGCACATCATGGGCACAGTTAACATGTGTATCTGGGCTAGCAAAATAGATCACCTGGTTTCCTCAAAGATGAAGAGCTCAGTGCGTTAGCTTGCCAAAACCAAACCCATATGTATTGTCCTGGCAACACTGGTGGAGCCTTGGGATAGCTCCACCTATTTATATAACCTGAAATTGATAATAGAGTGCATTAATGTAAGAGCTCAATTTTGCTGATACAAATGTAAATTGATGAGGTGGTAAATCAGATAACATATTAAGTCTAGGACAGGAGCAAGGAGCAGGAGAAACTCATAGGTACACTTGTGCTCACTGCGTGCATTGGGCTAGATAGGCACTAAAAACTCTCTTCCAAAGGATGGTTATTATCTTTTGTGCTCACTGGATAAAACCATTATTTGTGATCACATGACATGGATATAAAAAGAAGAGTGTATGCAGATAAAAAATTGCACAAATATTCCCGGCTAGACTACAGCTTACCAAAAATAGTTGTAAACAACAAATATCCATGATCATTTGAGATAAGACAGAACCGAAGCCCCAAATCAAATCCAATATACACTGATGTTATCTTGAGCCAATGAATGTAACTTATGTAACCAAGGATGAATAGTCAAAGTGTGAGGGATGGCACTTCTTGTAGATTTAACTTCTGCATGAAAATATATATGAACAAGCGATGGAAGAAAAAAGAAACACAAACTATATGCACACTGAAAAAGGTACAGAAATTCAACTGGAATAGGAAAATAGATAATAACTTAAGAAGGGAACTTATTCACCTTGATTTAAACAGGTGTGAGCATGCATAAACCTCTCTCTCCCTCTGCAAAACATTACATGGAAAAATATAGAGGTCATGCGCTGCATATCTAAATTTTGCAAGAAAATATATATGAGGAAGCGATGGAAGAAAAAAACACAAACCATATGCACACTGAAAATAGTACCGAAATTGCAACTGGAATAGGAAAATAAATAATAACTTAAGGAGGGGATTGATTCACCTCGATTTAAACAACTATGAGCATCTGTAAACCTCTCTCTCTCCCTCTTCAACACATTACATAGAAAAATATAGAGGTCATGAGCCGTACTGAACAATCCTCAATTTCAGCTAGACCCATTTCATGCTATTCATCTGGCCAATCAGGAACATGTTGGATCATGCAACCAGAACCCAAATCTAGCTTGTTGTATATTCATGATAACTCTAAGATCCTACATTTGCCACTTGTGTTGGTAACATCTAATCTTCTGACCACTTCACATCACCGCTAGATATTAGATATTACAACATACTAAAGGAGCAATACTATACAAAAATGAGCAGTTTGGTATACGATCATTAGTAATCTAGCACTACTACCTATGCTAGAATAGACCAGCAGAAAATTCAGAAAGGAAACAAAATGGACCTAGTCACAACTCCCCTGGGCCTCGTGGTTGGCGACCGAGTTCAACAAAAAGGCGCCCGCGGATCCCAGGGTGGAGGTGGCCATAGAGGCTCCTGAGTACATGATCCATGTGCAGCCGCATTATTTTTACATGAGCAGATGCCATGCAAGGTCCTAATAAGCATCATAAGCCAAAAGTTAACTGCAAATTTATTCCTACAGGACCAGATGCCAGGTCCACACCACAGTGGACACTAGGACACACATTATATAGAAACAGCAAGCCTACATCCAATCCTTGCGGGCTGGCATGAACTAAGCGTGGCAGTAGAGCAAAAGAAGGTGTTCCGGGCTGTCATGTGTGTCTACGTCTATACTTGATTGAAATCAAGATGTCTCATGAAGTTAGCTTAACACTAATCTACTACAATGATTGAACTACAAGAAGCAGAATCAAGACAATTGACAGAGATAACAACTCATACAGATAAGGCCATAACTGAAATGCAACTTTATCCTGCAATCAAACATAGACAGTAACCACCAGTTTTAACAATCTGCCTAAATTTCACTAAATCACTAAGACAGCCCATTTAGATTTCTGAGATAGACATATAGGCAATTTTTTAACCCAATATCTACAACGAACATGTGCTCTAAATGGTAGGTATAAATCGTCACAGGGGAGGAGACTACCAAAATCATAGAAAGAATAGCGGTGTGCCTAGAACTCACAAAATGCACAAGAAAGAAGATTGCTAACAACAAAATTGCCCAAATAGATTCACCTCACGTATATATTTTCTTACCCAAGATTGAAGAGATTTAGCAACATGAGAATCACAGCTATACACGTGGATTTCTCATAAACCTAAATGGAAAGAACCAGAGAAGAACGACGCTTCCGGTTCTTGGCTTGAAGCTGCGGACGGATCTACTACCAGGAGGCTAGCTCGTCCTTCTCTAGGAGATTGGCCTTGGTGGCCAGCTCATGGGAGCTCCGGCCGAAGGGCGGGAGGTGGACGCCGCTTCTCTCTGGTCTCTCTCTTCTCTCCCAACATCCAAAGAACCAGACCGGAGGACGGGATGTGAACACCGGCGGCGACCGAGAAACCTAGGAGGGTAGGAGAGGGGAAGTGGCGAGGGGGAGGGGGACTCACCGGAGAGGGAGGGTGGAGGTGCGGGGTTGTGTGCCAGCGAGCCCCGATCGTCAGGGACAGACCGATCACAGCGGGATCCCGTGCCAAGACAGCCCCGCCGAGAAGAAATCCCGCCTAACAGCCCAAATCAACAGGAGGAAGAACGGCGGCACCAACAAATCCTACCCTCGCCCCGGTGTAAGCACTGGAGAGAAGGCGGCAACCCTGCACCCGAGCGCCGCCGGATCGTGCTTGCGTGCGTCGTCCTTGCCAGCGGAGGCCCCCAACCTCTTCGCATCCTCCACCTCCATATCCAACCCTAAGAATGGAAGCAGCCCGTCCCAGCTCCCCCTGGCCATCCCCATGCCGGATCCTCGTGCTATGACCATTGGAGATCGAGGACCTCTTGCTGATTCAAGAGGCGGTTGTGGAGGGGATGAGGGGGAGAGGGGATGTGGCCGGGAGGAGAAGGGGAATGACATGGGGGGCTGGGAAGAGGAAGACCACGTCTCTTCCATGGCGTGGTAGGAGGAGGACAAGCAGGAGCAGGGAGGAGCATGGGCTGGGGAGCGAGGGAGGGGTGGCGGCGAGGAGGACTGCTCCGCCTCTTCTGTTTCTAGCGTGGCGGCCCGTCCCCAACGTCGAAAAGGAGGAAGGAGAGAGGAAGCAGCGGTGAGCCAGGTTTTTTTAGCGTTGCCGGTTCACTGTTTTTTTTACTAATTGTAGCAGAGGGCGTGAGCCGGTGCTCAGCTTCAAGGCTTTTCCTTACGTTTAAGCTATAGGATAATAATACGTGTCTACTTTTATTTATCTTTAACTCCCGCAGCAACGTGCGGGGATCATCTAGTTTACGTAAGTGGGCGAATTCTAGCCGTGCCAGAATGCCGCCTAGCCGCCGTGTATTTTGCCAAACATGTGTCAAACATAATTGACTCAAACGTTGGTAAAATATATATATAAATTTTTGTGCAAACATACATTTGGCCGAACAAAGATAGAAACTAAATCCATACCGTCCACAACTACATATGCAAAACTAATTGGTTTATCGATTATCATAGCAAGAGTAGTCTAGATGGTCTCAAAGACAAACGCCATGTTCAAGTTGTTGTGGTTGGTGGTCCTAGTACCTGTAGATCATCTTCACCCTTGTAGAAGTCATTTAATCCATCATTGCTGAAAGTTAGGCAGTCATCTATCTCCCTCTTGTACGCAATGGCGCTGATAAAATCTCTCAGGCGTACTACATCCACGCCTTCATCAGGGATGCAATGGAGGAAGCCGCCTTCGTAATTTCTGTGATGCCGTCGTGGATGAAAAAAAAACGAGCAATGATGTGAGACTGATCGTACTTATATGCAAACAAATAAGAAAAAAATATGGATACCATTAAAAAATACCATAGCGTGTTTGATAAGATTAGTCCTCAAATGGGTCACAAATGGCACCCGATAAAGGTATTGGTTGGCAGAGGATATCTAAGAGGTGTTTTTTCTCATCCTTGCTAAGGTTGCATCTTGGGTGATAACTGTAGCTTCTAATGGGTCTTGCTCACCGGCACCACCGACATAGATAACAATTATCCTCGGCATGGGTCCTCTCAAGTAAAAACATATAATTTATCCCCCGGTTTGACCGTTCTATGAAAAGAAGTGCTTCCATCATTCACCTCCAATGCGAGTCTTTCTTAGTTCTTTCTCCACTTTAATGTGATATGTGCGTCCAAGCGCTTTAAAGAACACGAAGATGTACCTTGCTTTGCATGGGATAGTCCATGCACCAAAAACAAAAGAAACACAACTTAAATAATTGGCACTACTAGGAAACAGCCTATAGATAGACAAGATATTCAGTGGCGCATATGTGAAACCATGCGCCACAGATAAATATCAATGGCGCACTAGAAAATATGCGCCACAGAAATCTAGAAGTTCTGTGGCGTATTTTCTACGATATGCGCCACAGAAGATTGGTGGGACCCGCCAGCCGGGGTGGGTTGATCCAAGTTTTGTGGCGCATAGAGAGATATGCGCCACAGAAGTTGCCTCTTCTGTGGCGCATATTTTATTATGCGCCACAGAACATGGAGGGAGCCCCACCACGGAATCTAATTCACCCAAGATCTATGGCGCATTTTATGATATACGCCACAGATGTGTTTCACTTCTGTGGCGCATATCTCCACATGCGCCACAGAACATGGAGGAGGGCCCCATACAGGGAATCTAATTCATCCACTTCTGTGGCGCATATGGACTTATGCGCCACAGAAGATTCAGCTTATGTGGCGCATTTCCTCCATATGCGTCACAGATGAGGGCGTCTAGATCCATGTTAAAAAGGTGACAAAAGCTCTTATCTATCCACCACCACCCATTTTACATCTCTTCCTTTCTACCTCCTCCCAACTCGTCTTCCTCCTCCCTCACACCCCATTTTGCCCATAGTTTCTCCATTTTCTTGTAACTAAACCTACTTTAATCCATAGATTGGTAAGTGGAAGCTTCCCTCCAACTTCTAGATCTAAAAGTTCCTTTTCTCTCTCACATCTCTATTTGTTTACTAATTTCCTCTCCACCAACTTGTAGATCTATTTGTCCACACTCTCTCATCGCGCGGTCTCGTCTCGCTATTATTGTGTCTACTAGGTGAGTACTTGGCCATGAATATGTAGGTGAAGCTTGTCGCGCGGGCGGTGTGTGTGTGCGATCCATGGCGAGACGATGCTTGTGTGGTGCATGAATGTTTGCAATGGGAGGAAGTTTTTTGTTGCTTGCTTGTTGTTGTCCCGGCCGGTGTGGTTGCATGGATGTTTGCCGAAATGTTGATTCATTTCCATTTCGGCAAATTTTTGCACTACCCATATGTCCTAATTTTAGGAAAGGTCATGCCGAATTTTTTCTGGCTAGCATTCATGCATGTGTGTGTTCATATGGTGTGGTTCTCACCTATACTCTCTGTTTTGACCGCTCAGGCAACCATGGTCCTCACGATGAGCGAAGGTCGAATTGCTAGGTACAAGAAAGGCGCGAAGGAGGACATGATTCTGAACAATAAGACCATGATAAGATGTCCATGTCGAGCATGCAAACTGCAGCGCTGGATCGACCCTGAATCTAGACAATTGGAGGGTCACCTGCTCAGGCGCGGTTTCATGCGCGACCTCAATGAGGCACCGGCAGGACATGGTGGTGGTCACGAAGATGTAGGCGGGTGAGAAGACGAAGAGTCTACCGGGCATGATCATCATGACGAAGGAGATGCCAGTGGGCATGATCATCATGACGAAGGAGATGCCGGCGGGCATGATCAGCATGGAGAAGGAGATGGCGATGGGCATGATCATCATGAAGAAGGAGAGGCCGCGAACACACAGACGCTGCTAACTTCGGTCTTGCAGGACCCTCATGTTCAAGAACTGCTCCTCAAGGAGACGAGCAACGACAAAGTTGCAGCCAGAGAGAAAGCCAAGCTGGCCCAAATGGAGGTAGACGGGATGACTCCATTGTATCCTGGGTGTCGCCCCGAGGATACACGTTTGAGTGTAACGCTCAAGGCTCTGGAGATGAAGGCCAAACACAAATGGACCGATGTGAGCTTCAACGCGAACATGGAATACTGACACGACCGACTTCCTAAGGGGAACACATTACCAACAAGTATCGAGGAGGCCAAGAAAATCGTGTGCCCTCTCGACCTACCACACATTAAATACCACGCATGCATCAATGATTGCGCACTTTATCTAACGAAAGTACGGATAGAACCACATGTCCGGTGTGTGGCCAAGGATGGTACAAGAGAGGGAACAAGAAAGTTCCTCGAAAAGTGGTATGGTACTTTCCTATCACCCCCCGTCTACAGTGATATTTCGCAGATCCTAAGGAAGCAAAGCTCATGCAATGGCACGCGGAAAGAGAGAAACCCGAAGATGATCCAGAGAAGGGCAAGATCCTGACACACCCTTCAGACGCTAGCCAGTGGAATGCATTAGACATCGAGTTTGAAGAGTTCGGGGGCGATGCAAGGAACGTCAGGCTGGGTATGAGCACCGATGGACTCAATTCTTTTAGAAACCAGAGTAGCACGCATAGCACCTGGCCCGTGTTTGTATGGCTGTACAACCTCCCTCGTGGCTATGCACGAAGCAAAGGTATGTACACATGAGCATTCTTATTCAGGGTCCGAAACAACCAGATATCGATATGCATCTGTATCTCAGGCTATTGAGAGAGGAGTTAGCCAGCTTGTGGGAGACGTCGGCCCGTACGTGGGACACCTACACTAAAGAATATTTCCATCTGAGAGTCGCGTTGCTCATGACCGTGCAGGACTATCCTGGTTATGCATATGTATCGTCCCAGGTGAACCACGGACACAATGCATGCGTCAAGTGCATGGATGAGACACCGCATCTCCAGCTACCAAGGGATCCCGGGTCTTCGAAAACCGTGTTCCGAGGTACTCGAAAGTGGCTCCGCATGGATCACCCATGGAGAAAACGTGGTGACCTGTTCAATGGTAAGGACGAGCTCGAAAGAGCCCCGCGTCCGAGGAGCGGCGAAGAAATCGAGGAGCTTTTGAATAATTGGGTAGATTGCCCTGCGCTTGGAAAAAAACGACCGAGGACAAAGCCGTTGTTGGGTGTATGGAAAGCAAGGTCTGTTTTCTGGGACCTGCCGTATTGGAAGGTCCTTCACACTCCCCATAGCCTCGATGTAATGCACATCGCGAAGAACATTACCGAGAGTCTACTTGGCACTCTACTGAACATGCCGGAGAGGACCAAGGATGGGCCGAAAGCAAGAAAGGACCTTAAATTGCTTGGCATCAAGAAATATCTTCAGTACCCTGATAGTGATGATGATGATGATGATGATGATGATGATGATGATGATCAGACGGAAGGGACTCAAGGTCGCCGCAAAAGAGTTAAGAAGAATGAGGTGGTGCTTCGCGTTGCACCTTCACTCGAGTCCGAGGAGCTCGAGCAGTTTTTCAGGTGCCTCTTAGGAGTGAAAGTTCCTCACGGTTACTCGGGGAAGATAAGCAGATATCTGGACGTGGCGAAGAAGAGGTTCGGCATTATGAAGTCTCACGACTGTCACGTGCTGATGACGCAGATACTCCCCGTTGCGATCCATGGGATAATGGACGAGCATGTCCGTGAGACGTTGTTTGGCCTCTGTAACTTTTTCGACATCATATCTAGGAAGTCGATCGGTGTGAAGCAGCTCGACAGGCTACAGGAAGAGATCATGATGATACTATGCGAGCTTGAGATTTACTTCCCGCTCGTATTCTTCGACATCATGGTGCATCTGCTTGTACATGTCGTGGACGACATCATCCAGCTCGGGCTGACATTCCTGCACAACATGATGCCGTTTGAAAGGCTAAACGGTGTCATCAAAGGATTCGTTCGCAACAGGTCTCGTCTAGATGGAATCATAGCCAAGGGCTTTCTGATCTACGAGTGCATCTCCTTATGCCAGAATTATCTAACCACCGAGCACAAGGATGTTGGAATACCCACAAAGAAGCACCTCGGCAGGCTCGGTGGATATGGTCACCGCGAGGGCTGCCGCTCACTGCATGTCGGCATTGATGGTCGATGCACTGATTTTGAAAGGGCACACCAAGTCGCGCTACAACACATTGAAGTGGTCGGCCCTTGGGTCGAAGAGCACAGAAGCTTAATCGAGCAGGAGTACGTCGACCAGGGTCGGCCGAGGAAGAAGGGAGACGTAACTAGAGAGCACAACTCTAGCTTCACGGGTTGGTTCAAGAAAAGGCAACTGGACAATCCCCCACAGACGCCTTCTACGGAAGATCAAAAACTCATATTCTCCTTGTCGCAGGGCCCAGGGCACAACCTAAGGACCTATCAATCATACGACATAAACGGTTACAGATTCTACACTGAGGAAAAGGACAAGAATAGCGAATATCAAAACTCAGGAGTAACTATGTTATCCTTTGCTGATGACGAGACTACTGTGATGGAAAGATTCTACGGAAGGATCGAGGAGATATGGGAGCTCGACTACTGTGGAGAGATCGTACCGATGTTTCGTGTTAGATGGGCCAAGAACGTGGAAAAAGAAGGCCGGTATTTCACCACAATGGTTATATGCCAAATCGACGAAGAATGCCTCCGCAAAAAATGAGCCTTGGGTACTCGCTAGCCAAGTTGATCAATGCTTTTTTATTACCGACCCGTCAAAGCCCAGCCGTGTTGTAGTTAGGAGGGGCAAGAGGAGCATCATCGGAATGGAAGGAGCCTCCAACGAGCAAAACTTCGACAAAAACAGCGACCCGAAGATTGAAGAGGAATTCGACAAGTACTTCGACATGCCTACTACTACTAAAGTAAGAAGGAAGACCACACTGACTACTAAAGGTTGTCCATTCACAAGAAGAAATCTCAAAGTGCAAGGGCTAAAGTATTCAACCACGGCGAAAAAGGGCAAGAAGATTGTGAAGAGACACTAGCAATTATGTGACTCTTTGGTGTATTAATTCGTGTGGGTATAATGTGATATTAGTGTGGGTATTAGTTAGAGACTAAAACATATAATGTGATATTCGACAAATTCACATTCATGTGTGACAAGAACACACACACACACATATATATATATATATATGATTTGGGAGGGTTTTTTGAATAAATATGCATGTGTATGTGCTTGATTTTAAATATATTTGTAACATATCATTTTTAAATAAAGATTTTTTTTGACCCAACCAGTATTCGAACCTGGCTGACAGAGGTCTCTGAATATGCATCATAACCACTAGGCTAGTGTGTGTTTGCTGTCTATAAGTACAGCCTCGCGCCATTTATTTGGCTAAGTTCCAAGGTTCTGTGGCGCATTACTGCGTAATGCGCCACAGAAGTTTTAGCTTCTGTGGCGTTTCGGAGTAATGCGCCACAGAACCTTGGCACTTAGCCAAAACGGCTCACCCCTTCTCCTTTTCCCCTTCCACTTTCTTTTCCCCAATCTATCGTGCTGCCGACAGAACCCTAGCTCTCGCCCGTCCCCACCGGAGCCTGATACATTGCAAATGTATTTATAATTTTTGATGTTCCATGCTTGGTTTTATCCACTTTCTTGTGTTTTGTTCCAACTTTGGAGTACTTTTCATATGATTTCTTGGACTAACCTATTAACAAGAGCCACATTACCGCCTGCTTTTCTGCTGTTTTTGGTTCCAGGAAAGTCAGAAAATGAATATTCTCGGAATTGGACGGGACAAAAGCCAAAGTGCCTATTTTTCCGGAAGTCATCAGATGCCAGAATACGAGACGGAGAGGGGCCAGGGGGCCACCACACCACCTGGTCGCGCGGCCAGGCCAGGCCCGCGCCAGGGGGTGGTGTGGCCATCCTAGGCACCCCCTCGGCCTCCCCTTCCGACTATAAGATGCCCTCGGGACGAAAACCCTAAGTGCCCAATCAAAAATCCACGAAAGAGTCTGTAGCCACCGTCATCTCCATCCCTAGATCGGGAGGGATCTGAAGCTCTTCCTGGCACCCTGCCAAAGAGGGGAATTCACCCAGGAGGCCTTCTTCATCACCATGCAAGCCTCCGGTGTGATGCGTGCGTAGTTCATCCTTGGACTAAGGATCCATGTAGTAGCTAGATGGCTGGTTCTCCTCCTTTGTGCTTTCATGTCTAGATCTTATGAGCTCCGTTCATGATCAAGATCATCTATTTGTAATTCTACATGTTGTGGTTGCGGGGATCCGATGGATATTGAGATGCTATTTCAGATTTATTATTGATTCTATCATGTATTTGTTATTTGTGATCTTGCATGCTTTCCATTGTTAGTAGATATCTTGGCTAAGTAGATGCTAACAACTCCAAGAGTTAGTATTTATGCTCGATAGTGGGTTCATGCCTCCGTAACTGGGAAGTGACAAATCTCTAAGGTACTAGATGTGTTGTTGCTACTAGGGAGAAAACAACAATCCTTTGTTCATAGAACAATCGTATTGTTTACATTACACGCAATTGTAAAGCAATAATCATTGTTTGCAACTTAATACTGGAGGGGGTTCGGATGATAACCTGAAGGTGGATTATTAGTCATAGATGCAGTTGGATGGCGGTCTATGTATAATGTTGTAATGCCCAATCAAGTCTCAAAGGAGCCAAGATTATTAGTATATGCATGTATTGCTTTCTCGATGTTTGTCAATTGCCCCGCTGTAATTTGTTCACCCAGCATGTTATCTATCTAAGGAGAGCCACCTCTAGTGAACTATAGATCCCGGTCCTTGTCGTTTACATTCAATCTACAAACTGTTTACTGCTTTGTGTTTACTTTCTGCAAACTTTTACTTCTTTCCATTCGATACGTTTAATGCTTTGTTTTCCACAAAACACGGTGAGATTGACAACCTCATCGCAAGTTGGGGACAAAGTTCGGTGGTTGTGTTGTGCAGGTCTCCACGTTGCTACTAGCACCAGTAGTGCGCCCTGCCAAGGCTCAGCTAGTAACACCTTTGGGGTGTTTCCTTGCTCCTACTAGTTCGATTAAACCTTGGTTTCATAACTGAGGGAAACTTGCTGATGTGCTCATCATACCTTCCTCTTGGGGTTCCTAACGAGCTCTACATCAACCACGCACCAGCACTTTTCTGGGCACCGTGCATTGAGCCATCAAGCATTTTTCTGGCGCCGTTGCCAGGGATCGAAGAAGAAGAAACTCCCACGTCAACCACACGCCATCAAAAGACATTTTTCTGGCGCCGTTGCTGGAGAGTCAGGGACATCTTCACAAGGGGAGTCCCTCATAACCAATCTCTTTACTTTGTTGTTCTTGTTTTCTTTGTTTATTTTTGCTTTGTTTGCTTGTTATGTTTTTCAAAAACACAAAAAAAAATTAGTTTTACTAGTTTGCTTTCTTTATCAAAAACACAAAAAAATTATGTCTCCTTTAGTTGTTGCCTCTTCCTTAGCTCACCATGTTGATCCCTAAATTCACCTTGAAATACCTTTCAATTGGTAGTGGTTCTATAATTGGGAAAAATAATATTGAAGAATTCTTTAATCATGTTAGTAAGCATGAAGATACTGAAGATAGATCCCTTGCAGAACTTGCTCCAAATTATGAGATTGTTGTAGCTTCTTTAATTCACATGTTAGAAGCTAGTTTTGTTAACCTCAACCCCTTAATGCAAGTAATGTTTCTTAAGCTTAAAGAAATTGAAGACCCTGAAAAGAGGGATTTTATTCTAGAAACTTTGTTTAAGGAGTTCTATGATGTTGCCAAGGAACCTAGGAAAGTCTTTGAACGTTTCAATATGCTAGGCTCATGTGTAGATGTTGTTGGTACACAAAAAAAGATGAACAAAACCGAACCTAATGGGGAGGAACCTAAGATACCAACACCCTTTAAACTAGTAGCAATACATGATGCCATAGAAAAGAATCTTGATTGGATTGTTCCTGCAAACCCTTTTGATGAGAATAGTGAACCTAAGAGTATTGAGAGAGGATCCTCTAGAACTTACTTGGATGATATACCTTGCCTTGTTGAAAATATTTCTGGTATTAATCTTAATGCTTCTTCATTTGAGAATACTTGATCATTTTTCTTGCTTCTTATGCCTAACTTAAAGGCGTTAAACAAAAATACTTATTGAGGGATAACCCAAAAGTTTTAGATGAGTCCTGGAAGTTATTACCTCTGTAATAAACTCTCCTTATCCTTTTTATTTGCTTTTTGTGTGCCAAGAGTAACCTCTAATGAGAGAGAAGTAATGATTGGGAAAGTTGCTGTCCCAAAACAGATTTTTGTGCTTCACCGTAAAAATTCGTGTAAAATCTCTGAACGTCTTTTTGAGGCGCGAAGTTTTGTGCTTCTGCCCCAGGTTGTTATATAACTTTCGTTAGTTCAACACTTTTTGATTTGAGCAACAGAAGGTCTTCGAAAAAATTCGTCTTTACCTGCTGGTCTGTTTTGACAGATTTCTGCCATTTTCTGCATTTGCTTCTTGTTGGCTCTTTTTTGAGTTCTTCTGGGGAATTGAGCTTTTTGAGGGAAGTACTACAGTATCTAGTGTTGTAATGGAAGTTTATTTGGTGTTAGAACTGAACCTTAAGACTTATTTATCTTGAGTGCACTAATGTTGCTAATAAAGATTGTGTGAAGTTTTGTATGAAGGAAAATTTTCAGGTGTATGGAAGGAATGAGTAATGAGATGAAGGATGGACTAAAGCTCAAGCTTGGGGATGCCACGCATGTCACCCCAAGAAATATCCAAGAAGTACAAGCGTCAAAGTTTGGGGATGCCCAAGGCATCCCCTTCCTCATCAATAAAAATCCCAGGTTTCTTCCAAACGCTTTATTTTTATTGTTTCATGCACAGTTGTGTTGTTCTTGTAGCATCTTCTTTTTCATTTTCATTTTGGTTTTTAGTTTGCTTGGTTTGCTGAATAAATTGGTTGGACCCCCTCTTTCATACATTGGTTTGCAAATAGTTTGGTTTGGTTTGGAAAAGAGTAGGAAAGTTCATGCTTATGTGGTAAAAAGAGCTCGTTTTTTACTATGGCCTATGCTTTGTCATTCCATGCTTGATATTGTTTTGACTTTATGCTTACTATTTTTTGCTGTAGCATGAATTGTTATAAACAATTGAGATTGCTTAATGTGCCTTGGATGAATCATGCGTTGTTTTAGCATATTAAAGCATAGTATAGTGGTATTCTCCTTTGATGTTTTATTTGGGTTGACTTGGCGCATGCTCACATCATGTTATGACTATCTCAAGTCACCATAGCCTTTATGATCCTTTAGTTTTCAACTTGTAGTATCACTTTATGCTTTGATCAATGATGTTTTGTCGCTCTGCATGATTATGGCCATTATTGCTCTCTTAGTTTGTCGCTCCCAGTCTTTTGCTAGCCTCCACAACAAAGTATGAGTTCCACTCATGCATCCAACTCCCTAAACCAAGTTATTCCAAAGAGTCCACCATACCTACCTAATAGATTATGATATTCCAAGTATATTCATGCTTTTGTTTACCTTCCACTTGTTATGAGAAAACTAGTGATTAAAGCTCTCACGAACTTGATGGCACACTTTACTTTTTTGCATCTAATAAACTTGAACCATTGGGTCCTTCTTTGTTGTGTATATGCTTGCGCTTTATAAGTTGAAATTAGCAGAACCATGTTTCATGGGGAACGCTTTCAACATTGCACTTGTACTTTGTACCCCGTTGATATCATGTTCTTTTGCTTACGGATCCCGGCGGTGTGAAATAAAAGTGGAACTTGTAAGATCATGGAGTTTGTATGTGTGTTAGAGAAACGCCTGGGCCGCTAGCCTAAGCCATGCCTAATCATGGTGGAAACTTGCAGCATCACCATAATGAGCACTCTATGAAGCATGCTCAATAAAAACCTATGCTAATAGCAAATAAAAAGATCGTTGAGATGCTCATTGTATGCTTGCCTTGTCATTTTGATTATGGGAAAGCTCCCGTATCATGTGCAAGGGGTACCCTGTTGGCGGTTCTTAATGATACACATGTACTTACAATGACAAGAGCTTACTCGTGACTGAAGTTGAGTAGCATGAGGATCGGTCTTCGTAAGTAAGGGGCATGAGATTTCGGTTTATAACTTGTCAAGCATATCCTCTTAGTTGTGTCACTTTACCCTTAATCACCTTCAAGATGCTTATGATAGGGGCAATGAGAGCTGAAAGCTATAAGTACCATAATTTTTGGAAGCTCTTTATGAGACTTGAATCCCTACTTCCTTTTACAAAAGGCCTTTCTTCCACCATAATATTGAGTCTCCACCTTCTATCTTTATGCACCTACTTTGAGAGCATAGTGGCCATTCTTAGTTCTATATGCATTGTCCCAAGACTAGTTGATTGATGCATAACTTGATATTGCTTGTTTTAAACTATTGTATCTAGTCACTCTTATGAACTTTGAAGGTGTCCTATGCATTTATATTTGCTACTCTATTGAGGGACAAGCTGAATACTATTATGCTATGTTTTCTTTATGTGAAACAAACAAACGTCTTGCAAAGCATTGTTATTCATGAATATTTTGTTTGTGCCTTTTCATGTTGCATCTTAGTTTCTTTTCTTATTGCTAGAACTTTGTCTTTCATGTTATGATTGAAGTACTTTGATCCTAGCTTTGATTGTTTTACAAATACTTTGATCAAGTCTTTGATGGTGCATGTCACCTCAAAAATCATTCTTTCTTTTTATCACTTACCTACTCGAGGACGAGCAGGAGTTAAGCTTGGGGATGTTGATACATTGCAAATGTATCTATAATTTTGTATGTTCCATGCTTGGTTTTATCCACTTTCTTGTGTTTTGTTCCAACTTTGGAGTACTTTTCATATGATTTCTTGGACTAACCTATTAACAAGAGTCACAGTGCCAGCTGCCTGTTTTCTGCTGTTTTTGGTTCCAGGAAAGTCAGAAAATGAATATTCTCGGAATTGGACGGGACAAAAGCCAAAGTGCCTATTTTTCCGGAAGTCATCAGATGCCAGAATACGAGACGGAGAGGGGCCAGGGGCCACCACACCACCTGGCTGCACGGCCAGGCCTGGCCCACGTCAGGGGTTGGTGTAGCCATCCCAGGCACCCCCTCGGCCTCTCCTTCCGACTATAAGATGCCCTCATAACGAAACCCTAAGTGCCCGATCAAAAATCCACGAAAGAGTCTATAGCCGTCGTCATCTCCATCCCTAGATCGGGAGGGATATGAAGCTCTTCCTGGCACCCTGCCAGAGAGGGGAATTCACCCTAGAGGCCTTCTTCATCACCATGCAAGCCTCCGGTGTGATGCGTGAGTAGTTCATCCTTGGACTACGGATCCATGTAGTAGCTAGATGGCTGGTTCTCCTCCTTTGTGCTTTCATGTCTAGACCTTGTGAGCTCCGTTCATGATCAAGATCATCTATTTGTAATTCTACATGTTGTGTTTGTGGGGATCCGATGGATATTGAGATGCTATTTCAGATTGATTATTTGATTCTATCATGTCTTTGTTATTTGTGATCTTGCATGCTTTCTATTGTTAGTAGCTATCTTGGCCAATTAGATGCTAGCAACTCCAATAGTTAGTATTTATGCTCGATAGTGGGTTCATGCCTCGTAACTGGGAAGTGATGTAAATCTCTAAGGTACTAGATGTGTTGTTGCTACTAGGGAGAAAACAACAATCCTTTGTTCATAGAACAATCGTATTGTTTACATTACACGCAATTAGAAGCAATAACTGCTGCTTGCAACTTAGTAATCGGAGGGGTTCGGATGATAACCTGAAGGTGGATTATTAGTCATAGATGCAGTTGGATGGCGGTCTATGTATAATGTTGTAATGCCCAATCAAGTCTCAAAGGAGTCAAGATGATTAGTATATGCATGTATTGCTTTCTCGATGTTTGTCAATTGCCCCGCTGTAATTTGTTCACCCAAAGATGTTATCTATCTAAGGAGAGCCACCTCTAGTGAACTATGGATCCCGGTCCTTGTCTTTTATATTCAATCTACAATCTTTTTCTGCTTTGTGTTTACTTTCTGCAAACTTTTACTTCTTTCCATTCGATACGTTTAATCCTTTGTTTTCCGCAAAACATGGTGAGATTGACAACCTCATCGCAAGTTGGGGACAAAGTTCTGTGGTTGTGTTGTGCAGGTCTCCACGTTGCTACTAGCACCGGTAGTGCGCCCTGCCAAGGCTCAGCTAGTAACACCTTTGGGGTGTTTCCTTGCTCCTACTGGTTCGATTAAACCTTGGTTTCTTAACTAAGGGAAACTTGCTGCTGTGCTCATCATACCTTCCTCTTGGGGTTCCCAACGAGCTCTACATCAACCACACACCAGCACTTTTCTAGGCGACGTGCATTGATCCATCAGAGCCCGCCCCCATCGCCGGAGCCCTGCAGCCACCGCCGCGCCGGAGCCCTAGCGCCGTCCGATGAACCCGTACGTGGAGGAGAGCCCTGCAGCGTGGAGGAGGAGCCGCCGGAGCCCATCCGCAACAGGAGGAGGAGGAGAAGGGGACACCTCGCCGAAGCCCCACCACCGCCACGCCAGCATCCACTGCAGCACCTGGCTGCCGACCACCACAGCAGAGCAGCACGCACGTCGTCCCCCTCTTGTTTGCTGTCACTACACAAGGAGCAATTCTCATTCGCCTACTTTGCCCCCACCCCCACCACCCTCTGAACCCTAGCTAGTGCAATCAGTGGGATATCAAGTTCTTATCTGCGACCCTAGTCCTTGCTAATTCTATTCTGTGAAATCCTTGCTGATGTGGGAATCTATTAAGGAGTATGTGTTTTACCATGCATGATCTATTAAGGAGTAAGTAACCACAGGTCCTCGTGTTCTCGCTCCTCATGTGCGATGATGATGGCGATTCAGCCACCAACTTTTGTGTAGTGATGATCATAGTCTTCAGTTTAGAGAATGTCACCTTCCGTGCAGTGATGATGATGAGAGTCTTCGGTTTAGAGCATGTCGCCTTACCACCCTGAACACGACGCCCATTCTCTGTTCAAATGCCACTTCCTGTCTGTCAGAATATGCGATTGCAAACATGAGACTGGGTTCACGACTCCTTGTAACGATACTTCGGCCTAAACGTTGATCAAATTGATGTATTTTCAAGGGCTTCAGTGGACCTAGTTCTTGATCAAATTGATATAGTAGTTAGTTTCTGGCATCCATTATTACTGTCTTGCAACGGTTTTCTTACATTTTAGGAGGATTCTGATCATATTTGAAACCCAAAAATTTCTGCCATGATGAGAGCACAGGTAGTAGTGTATATATAATTGCACGGAGAATGTGTCTCGGTAGCATTATTACGACATTACAAAACAAGCACTACATTACATATTCTGACACACACTCCTTACTAGTAACACACCACCAATACGACATCAGGGCGTGTAGTATTACAAGCTACCAGACCTGCATTCACTGACTAATAAACACACACTTGCTACTACATCTCTGTCTCTCTTCATAGTACTTTGCCACTCACTGACTGATAAACACACTCTTGCTACTACTAGTACCTTTTCTTATTTTACCTGATGAAAGGCTTCGTCTAGATCTGCTTTGATAATATTGAATTCAGAGTAGCATGATAATAGAGTAAGTTTTACTACTGATCGATGCCCAAACTGCTTATCAATAATTCTTATTACTCATTTAGCCACTGTGCAATTTGCACAGAGGAACAACCACTTCGACTATGCTAGTAGTAGATGGTACTACTGATTTGAGTTTTCCTTTTTGCTATCTGCTCTGAATGGTAGGCTCGGGTACTAATATGCATGCTCTTGACACAAGATCGACTTATTAAAGGTTCCATTACTAATATGCATGCTCTTGAATTGTCTCAGAAAATTGCTATGAAATGGTGCTGCTGTTCTTATTACATTTTGGCTGTGAAATGGTGTTGCTGCTATTACAGGGTTGTGCTACTAGTGCTAGTAGCAAATTGATGATTTGGGTTATCAATGGGGCTGGGGCTGGGGCTATTTTTGTTTTGCAGGGTTTTCATTTGAGTTGCCCGTTTCTCCTGAAGTGCCGATTCACTTCCGTTTCGGTTGAGAAATGGGCACTCCTAGGTCAAAAAACTAGCAAAGGTCATGCCGAATTTTTTGGCCGAGATTTGTGCTAACTTTTTGCCTCTTTTTAATAGAGTAGTGCAAACATGTCGGGAAACATTGAGGCCGGCCCTTCTAAGCACATGATCAGCATCGAAGAACAAGCTAGACAGGCCAACCAGTCATTCTGGCGGGGGTCCCAACAGGAGGAGGAGGAGGAGGCGATGAGGATGACACCACCACCGAAGGAGGAGGCGACTGTCGCCAGATCTGCTGGGGCCAATGCGGGTGGAGATCCTGATTACGAGGGGGACGAAGACGACTACGATGGAACTAGTGAAGGCGGCGGCGAAGAGGATGACACCACCGATGGTGGCGCCCGCACCAATGGCGGCGAGCGTACGGATGGCGGTAGCGGCAACCCAGCCACTTCTCAGAAGAAGAAGAAGGAACAGAAGGAGCGGAAGGTGCCAGTGCTCGCCACCGTCTGCGATGAGTTCATTGAGGTCACAGAAAGTGGCCTACCCATTGCGCCAGAGGCGATTGCTCAAGGGTACAGCCTGCAACTCGGGTGCATCATCCGGGAAAGCATGTCAATCAACACGAAGTACATCAGACATGCTGACAATGCAGCTTTGGTCGATAACCTCCTTAAGAAGCTTCACAAGTGATACAAATTCCCAGAGCGGTTTAGAAACCTCGAGAGAAAGAACCCGGTGAACAAACTAGCCCTCACAAAGATGAGCAATGCCTTGAGCAGCTGGAAAACCAGGGTGTAGACTAGCATTAACAAAGGTGAAAGCTGGGAGGTTATTAGTAAGAAAAATCCGATGCTCGACGAAGAGGAGTTTAAGATATTCAAGGCGGATATAGCTACCGCTGACGCTATAAGATGGACTAAATGGGGAAGGAGTATGCGGGAACAGAACATAGGTAACCACCACCTTGGAAGCGGCGGTTACAGGGGAAACAGGCCATTTGGGACAAGGAGGACGCCGAGCTTGAACGCCGAGCTTGAACGCGTTGGTAAAGACAACCCTTGGCTTAAAATCATGGACTTGCAGCTTGGGCAATTTGTTCGGGTCCGCTACTACCTGGACAAGGAAACAGGGGAGTTCATCACCGACGATCCGGAGGTGAAGGACTTCGAGAAGAAGCTGGTAAGGAATTTATCGCCGGTCTCAAGTCTATTGCGTTCTAATTAAAATAATGAAGCCAAGAATCTAAATGGGTTCACCTTTCCTTGTCTCCTGCAGGAGGATGAACTGAACGCTACTGCCATAGAGTCGTCCCAGGATTCGACGGAGCCGTGGGACACGGTTTTCAACAGGGCAACCAATGCTTACAAGAGGGACAAGGGGTTGCCGCCGTCCTCAGCTGGCCGTGTGTCCGGCTTCAGTACGAGCATGAAGTTCAAGGAGTACTACAAAGAGGACGCCAGGAAAAGAAGGGAGAGGAAGAACCAGGATAAAGCCGCTGTTGCAGAGCTGAAGATGAAGGTGCAGACACTAGAGGAGAAGGTGGTGAACGAGAAAACGGTGGACAAGTTAGTGGAAGAGAAGCTCCGCTCGATGATGCCTCCTGAGTTTTTCGAGGGGTTACTGCTTGGAATGCGGGAGGTCGACAGGGGCCGATACATCTGCCCAGCTTAAGCGGCAGCAACTCGGGCATCAATGTTACCGTGTCACCGGACCTGGTGACCCCGCCGGCCGTCAACGTCGGGACACAGCCGCTCGTTTTGGTCACACCGACGCTCCCTCCCGCCAAAGATACCAATAAGGCGCAACCGACGGCGGTGGTGCTTCGTGAGGCACCCAAGCGGGAGATTACAGATGATGAAAGGCCAGCCGCCGGCATCGGTGATGACCCACAAGTATAGGGGGTGTATCGCAGTATTTTTGATAAGTAAGAGTATTGAACCCAACGAGGAGCAGAAGGTGCTGGCTAGTGGTATGGATCAGGAATTCTCTGCAAATACTTAGCAAACAGATTTTAGGGGTTTTCGATAAAGCAAGTAAACAAAGTACGAGTAAATAAAAGACAGTAAGAATGAATGAAGCAAGTGGGAAGATTGTCAAGGACAAGCCAGTTGTATTTCTATAGATGACCAAACGTTCTCGAGGACACATGGGAAGACTGTCAAGTGCTTTCGCTTCATATAGTCGATTAATCTTCTTTAGCTTGCTAAGTGTTATGTGGGTGAACCTGTGCTAATGTACCGCCCCATCCAAGACTAATACATACTTGTGATTATACCCCTTGCAAACGTCCGTAAGTACAAGAAAGTAATTAAGGTAGAAACCTAACCACAACTTTAAACTCTAAGACCCTTACGTCCCTTGTGCAATGGTTTCCTAACAGGGGTTCAGGTTTACACACTGCAACCCCTACGATTAGTAGCCAAATACACAATGCATTCCCCTAGGCCCATATAGGTCAAGTGTCATGTAGTCGACGTTCACATGACACCACTAGAAGAAGTACACCACAACTTAAATAACAATCTATTGAATCTTTCTCAACGCAACTCCACTACTAACAACATGACTTCTCCCATGTCCTCAAGAACAAAACGAACTACTCACAAGACATCATATGGATCATGATCAGAGATGGAATAATGATGTATAACAATCTGAACATAAACAATAATTCAATGGTTCACTCAATAGCATCAACTACAAAGAGTAATCAACACCGTGAAAGTTTCCTTATGAACTAATGCAAGATTCAACGAATTGTTACAGAATATGGAGATGGTGATGAGGGTGCCGATGGTGATGATGGTGGTGATGATGATGATGATGATCCCGATGAAGTCCAGCTTGATGGTGGTGTTGATGGCGACGATCTCCTCTCCGAAGGAATTCCCTGGAAGAAATCTCTCACGGAGAGATCTTTCTCTCGGTGTTTTTCGCCTGCAGGGCGGAATCTTTCTGTGGTCTCCCGAGTCTTAGGGTTGAGGGCGGCGGCCACACACCACTGGCGTGGCCTAGGCCTGCCACGCCATGGGGTGGTGGGCCCCGTGGCCCACCTCCACTTCATCTTCTGGCATCTTGAGTCTTCTGGAAAAATAGGATTTTCCGTATATTTTCCCGGGTTTTCTGATCTTCGCGAATCTTGCCTCCAAACAACACCTTTTCCATCAGAATCCTGACTAGAGCGGTCCATGCTCCAAAAGTCATCAACCATGCAAAAATAGATGAAATAACATAAGTATCACCTCTCAATACGAATTATATCAATGAATAATAGTGAATTAAGACATAGAATAGTGATGCAAAATGGACGTATCAACTCCCCCAAGCTTAGACTTCGCTTGTCCCCAAGCGAAACTGAGCTCAATAAACATGACCTCAAGTTTATGGAGTGAAAAGTCGATAAAAGAATACAGACAAGAAGCATCACATTCATCCAAAGCATAGATCATAATAGAAGACAACTCACTATTATACAACTCAACTTGCAATGAGTAAAGGAAACACAATAAAGATACATAAAGTGAATCATAATTGGTAATGGAAAACTTATCTCTTGGTCGAAAAATAGTTGATAATTTGCTGGAGTTCACAAATAGCTGGTTTTCAATGAAAGCTTTCAAAGTAGTAAACATCAGGAAAAGAGCAATGTGCAAAACAAGGAACATAAGAAACATGATTGAATAAATCATCATATGAATGAATGAAACACATCAACTCAAAATACTTGCTGAGATAGAAGGGAGTAGGTTTACCGACTCAACTACAAAGTAAAAGAAAGTCCCTTCGCAGAGGGAAGCAGGGATTGCAAGTCTCATAAAGAGCTCCCAAAAATTATGATACTTACTAGCTTTCAGCTCTCATTGCCCCTATCATAGGCATCTTTAGGTGATTAAGGTTAAAGTGATCAAAAATGAGGATATGCATTGACAAGTTGTAAGTTGAGAATCTCATGTCCCTTGAATACGAGAGCTGCTCCTCATGCTACTCAAGTTTAGTCACCGATAAGTTCTTGTCATCGTAAGCATATGTGTATCATAGAGAACCGCCAACGGGGTACCCCTTGCCCGATGATACGGAAGAATCCCCATATCAAAATGACAAGGCAAGCAGATAACAAGTATCTCAGCAATCTTCTTATTTACCATGGGAATATGGTGCTTTTTTCTCTCTTTCCTCTTTTCATAATATCTCCCTTTTTTTCTTTTTCTCAATCTCTATATCTTTTTTTATAAGAAGAATGCTTCATAGATACTGCTATGGTTACGTCACAGTTTCCACCATGTCAAGATGGATTAGACCAACGGCCCAGGCTTTCTAACACACATGCATAACTCCATGGACTTACAAGCTCCCCTTTCATTTCACAATCAAGCGACATCCATAGACAAAAGAACATGATATCAACTAGGTACAAAGTACCAAAGGTAATGTTGAAAGCGTTCCCCATGACAGCATGGTTCTGCTAATTCACAACTTACAAAGCGCAAGCATATACGCAACATAGGTGAGCACAATGGTTCAAGTTTATTAAATGCAAGAAAGTAAAGTGTGACATCAAGTTCGTGAGAGCTTTAATCACTAATTTTCATAACAAGTTTAATTTGGGAGGTAGATAAAACAAGAATTTACTTGGAATAGCAATAATGCTAATAGGTAGTTATGGTGGACACAAATGGCAAAGGTTTTGGTTTTAAGGAGGTGGATGCACGAGAAGAATTCCCTCTCAGTACAGGTTTTTGGCTAGCAAGGCTGGGTATCAAGTACAACAGTTGAAGGAAACAACCAAGCATACAAATGATAAAGACAAACATGCAATCTTTCTTGGAAGCACAAAAGATCTTAACTAGAGAATACTAGACTTATGAGCAAATCAAGAAAGAAAGATGATGAAATTATTTTCCTCTAGAGTACTTCTATCTTTTTCTTTTCAATTCTCAAAAAGGTGTCGCTATTAACCGAGCCAGGTTTGCCAAAACCAACTAAATGAACTCAATGATCCCAAAGTGATACCAAAACTAACAACAAGATCAATCATATAACCACGAATTGAAAACTAAAATAAGCTATGCAAAAGAGTGATTGATAGAACTTCTTATTAATATTCCATAACGGCAACTCACACCAAGGGATACATATCTAACTAGAGAGGGGACACTTCCATAATGCAAACCATACTACAAAATAACTCCTCTATTCATGATATGACTCTACTAATAAGGTAAAAAGATAGAAGATAGTGATATGATACTGCGGCACTCCCCCAAGCTTGGAACAAACCAAGGGGATGCCAAACCTGATGACGAATTACTCCTTTGGTGGTGGTGGTATCCTCTCATCTTCGTCCGTCTTCTAGGGTAAAGGCTTCCCATCAACAAAGGACATCGTGGTTTCCAACATCCTGATACTTGCAGCAACACTTATGCGTTTAAATCTAGCCTCATACTCACAGTTTTGATTTTGAACGTCATAGAACTGTGCTTGCAGTTCGTTGGTTGTTTGGCGGAGTGAGAGGACTTCGTCTTTGAGTTCAACAGTCTCCTTTTGGTGCTTGGTGATGAGTTTGGAGCAAATCTTATGGATGATATCCACTTCGCGCTCTGCCATCTTCCTGTACCTAAAGACTTCATGCTCCAGTGCTTCCATCCTGTCCTCTAGACTTCCTTCACCTTTAGGGCCTTGAACCTCTTTAATCCGGACCTCTCCACTTTCGAGCAACAACTCCTTGGGATGAATCTTCAATTCTCTCATGTACGGGTTGATGATATCTTCTACGGAATCTCCCTTGGATGATCTAGAAGAAGACATTGTGGCTCCAAATCTGGGATTTTTACCTGGCAGAAACAGATCGAAACAAAAACACGACGAAAACACGATATACGGACCTCGGGGGATCCGGGGGGGTTATATATTACGAAGTTTCATGTCAAAAGGAAGGTACTAGGAGAAAACGAGTCGGAGGCGGAGTCCTGGGTGGCCTCACCACCTGGTGGCGCGGCCAGGGGTGGGCCCGTGCCATGGGGTGGTGTGGGCCACCCTGGCTCCGGTTCCGTCCCTTTTTCGCTTTGAAACTTTCCTTATTGACTGAAAACTGCAAGAATATCGTTTGGATAGTATTTTCGCGGAACTTTTCTTACCAGAACCATTACCTAGTTGGAAACGGACTCTGCAGGTCCCTGAATTTGGTCCTCAATGGATTTCTCTGGAGTTATAACTTGAAAGGCATCAACATCTTCATTGTAAGAATCTCCAGCAATATAGTGTTTGAGTCGCTGTCCATTCACTACTTGTGTAGTATTATCTTTTAGAGAAGAAATTTTTATTGCTCTTGAACGGTATACTTCTTCAATGATAAAAGGTCCTTCCCATTTTGATAGTAGCTTACCTGCAAAAAATCTGAGACGAGACCTATACAATAGAACTTTCTCACCCACATGAAATTCTCTCTTAAGTATTCGCTTGTCATGCCATCTTTTAACTTTTTCCTTAAAGAGCCTAGCATTCTCATAGGCTTCACTCCTCCATTCATCTAAAGAACTTAAGTCAAATAATCTTTTCTCGCCAGCGAGCTTACAATCTCTATTTAGTTCTTTCAACGCCAAGAAGCTTTGTGTTCTAACTCTAAGGGTAAGTGGCAAGCTTTCCCATAAACCATTTTATAAGGAGACATTCCCATAGGATTTTTATAAGCAGTTCTATAAGCCCATAAAGCATCATTCAACTTCTTAGCCCAGTTTTTTCTAGACCTATTAACAGTCTTTTGCAAGATAGATTTAATTTCTCTATTTTATAACTCTACTTGCCCGCTAGTTTGGGGGTGATAAGCTGAAGTAATTCTATGATTAAGATCGTATTTAGCGAGGGTCTTCCTAAAACCGCCATGAATGAAATGAGAACCCCCATCAGTCATGAGATACCTAGGCACTCCAAACCTAGGAAAGATAACATCTTTAAGCATTTTTAGAGAGGTTTCCCCGTCAGCACTTTTTGTAGGAATGGCTTCTACCCACTTAGTAACATAATCTACGACAACAAGAATATGAGTGTAGCCTTTCGAAGGAGGGAAAGGACCCATAAAGTCAAATCCCCAACAGTCAAAAGGTTCAATAACTAGAGAGTAGTTCATAGGCATTTCATTGCGTCTAGAAATATTACCAACACGCTGACATTCATCACAAGATAAAACAAATTTTCTTGCATCTTTAAAAAGGGTAGGCCAATAGAAACCTGATTGTAGTACCTTTTGTGCAGTTCTATCTCCTGCATGATGTCCTCCATAGGCACTACCATGGCATTTACGCAATATCTCTTTTTGTTCATATTCTGGAACACATCTTCGCATAATACCATCAACTCCTTCTTTGTATAAGTGTGGGTCATCCCAAAAGTAATGCCTCAAATCGTAAAAGAACTTTCTTCTTTGCTGAGCTGTAAAAGTTGGAGGCAAATACTTGGAGACAATAAAGTTAGCATAATTAGCATACCAAGGGCTTCCTCGCGAGCTCACTCCAACTGCAGCTAACTGTTCATTCAGGAAACTATCATTAACAGGCATAGGGTCAAAAGAGATGTTTTCCAAACAAGATAAATTATCAGCTACAAGATTTTCAGCACCCTTTCTATCTACTATATGTAGATCAAACTCTTGTAAAAGCAGTACCCATCTAATAAGCCTAGGCTTAGCGTCCTTCTTCATCATAAGATATTTAATAGCAGCATGATCAGTATGAATGGTTACTTTTGAGTCCACAATATAGGGCCTAAACTTATCACAAGCAAAGACAACAGCTAGAAATTCCTTTTCAGTAGTAGCATAATTCCTTTGAGCAGCGTCTAGAGTCTTACTAGCATAATGGATAACGTTTAGCTTTTTATCAATACGTTGCCCAAGGACAGCACCTACAGCAAAATCACTAGCATCACACATTATTTCAAAGGGTAAACTCCAATCAGGTGGTTGAACAATAGGGGCTGTAGTTAAAGCCTTCTTAAGAGTTTCAAAAGCTTCCTTACAATCATCATCAAAAACGAAGGGTACATCTTTTTGAAGAAGATTAGTAAGGGGTTTTGATATCCTAGAAAAGTCTTTAATAAATCTTCTATAGAAACCAGCATGACCAAGGATACTACGAATACCTTTGATGTATCTTGGGCATGGCATCTTCTCAATTGCCTCAACCTTAGCTCTATCAACTTCTATGCCTCTTTCAGAAACTTTATGCCCAAGACCAATCCCTTCATTAACCATGAAGTGGCATTTCTCCCAATTAAGAACAAGATTAGTTTCTTCACATCTCTGCAAAACTTTATCAAGGTTGTGCAGACAATTATCAAAAGAAGTTCCATAGACAGAAAAGTCGTCCATGAACACTTCTACAATTTCCTCACAAAAGCCATGAAAGATAGCAGTCATGCACCTTTGGAAAGTAGCAGGAGCATTACATAAACCAAAAGGCATACGTCTATAAGCATAAGTTCCATAAGGGCAAGTAAAAGTAGTTTTTTCTTGATCTTGTCGTTTAATGACAATTTGAGAGAAACCGTAATAACCATCAAGAAAACAAAAGTGGGTCTTTTTAGACAACCTTTCCAACATTTGATCAATAAAAGGAAGCGGGTAGTGGTCTTTCTTAGTAACTTTATTGACTTTCCTAAAATCGATGCACATCCTATAGCCTACTACTATTCTTTGAGGAATAAGCTCATCATTATCATTAGGGACAACGGTAATACCTCCCTTTTTAGGAACACAATGAACATGACTAACCCATTCACTATCAGCAATAGGGTAAATAATACCAGCATCAAGGAGTTTCAATACCTCATTCCTTACCACTTCCTTCATCTTAGGATTTAAACGTCGTTGGTGCTCCACCATCGGCTTCAGATCCGGTTCTATGTTGATAGAATGTCGACATATAGTAGGTGAAATCCCTTTCAAATCATCCAGAGTATAGCCCATAGCTCCTCGGTGTTTCTTCAAAACTTCCAATAATCTTTCTTCTTCCTCCCCTGAAAGTTTAGCGCTAATAATAACAGGATATATCTTTTTATCATCAATAAAGGCATATTTAAGATCATCGTGAGAGGTTTTAGATCGAAAACCGGATCCTTTTAGGTGGCATCGTGGTACCCAAGTCTTCTACAGGCAAGTCGTGCTTAAGCATCATAGGTTGATCACGGAGAATCATGTCAATCTCATTCCTTTCTTCCATGAAGATTTCACTTTCATGTTCTTCCATAAATTGCTGCAAAGCATTATTAGGAGCAAGAGAAATAGAAGCAAGTTGTTCAACCCTAAAATCCTCATTATGGGTTTCCTCTTCGCAAGGTTCTTTAGCAAATTTCAAAAAATTAAACTCATAAGATTCCCCATCAAACTTAGTCAAGATTTTCTCCCTCTTGCAATCAATAATAGCTCCACAAGTACTCAAGAAAGGTCTACCAAAAATGATAGGATAAGTTTTACTAGCAGCTGAACCAAGTACTAGAAAATCAGCGGGGTACTTAATCTTACCGCAAAGAACTTCCACGTCTCGCACAATACCAATTGGAGAGATGGTCTCTCTATTAGCAATGTGAATAACCACATCAATCTCTTCCAACTCGCAAGGACTGATCTCATGCATAATTTCTCTATAAAGCTCATAAGGAATAGCACTGGAACTTGCACCAATATCACATAAACCATAATAGCAATGATCACCAATTCTAACAGAAAGCATAGGAACACTAGCCTTTTTAGTTCTATTGGGATGTGAAACAATATTATAAGCATCCTCACAAAAGACTATGTGCCCATCTTCTACGCTTTTAGTGACAAGATCTTTCACAATTGCTACCACAGGTTCAATGTTTGTTTGTTCATCAGGTTTTACAGTTCTTTTTTCACTTTTAGTAATTACATTAGTTATCATAGGATGGTCCTTTACCTTTTCGGGGAAGGGAATCTTCTCGATATAAGGTTCAGGCAAAATGGGGTCAATGATGCAATACTCAGCACTTCCAATAGGAGCATAGTCAACAATATCCTTGTAAGGTGCATGGTATCTGTTCCATCCCCTTTTTGGAATTTCGATATAGGAAGCAAAAGCTCTAAAGCAATTTGTAATAACTTGCAAATCAAGACCATAAAATTACTAATATTTTGAAAGTTGTCAGTTCCCATAAAAGATTCAATGCATTCATAATCATAATTTATACCTGACTTTCTACCTTTGTCATTCTCCCAAGCTTCAACATTGTCTTGAATACGGTCTAGAAGGTCCCATTTAACTTCTTCTTCCATGCGAGTGAATGATCCATCACAAGAAGCATCCAATAAATCCTTATCATGTAGAGGGAGACTTGCATAAAAGTTATTGATAATAATATTGTTGGGGAGCTCATGAATGGGACATTTGAGCATTAGTAACTTCAATCTCCCCCAAGCTTGAGCTATACTCTCTCCATCAAGAGGCCAAAAGTTGTATATTTGATTCCGATCTTTGTGAATCTCACTAGGAGGATAAAACTTTGAATAAAATAGAGGCACTATTTCCTCCCATTCCAGAGCTTGACCATTCTTCAGCAGCTTATACCATTCCTCAGCTCTTACTTTCAGTGAAAATGAGAATAACTTCTTCTTAACTTGATCTATAGTAATACCTGCACACTTGAACAACCCGCATAATTCGTGTATAAAGAGTAAATGATCACCGGGATGGACAGTTCCATCCCCAACATAGTAGTTATCCATAACACGATCAATAATTCTTGTAGGTATTTTGAAAAAATCTTTCTCAGCAGGTGGTGGCTTATCTACTACCTTAGCAGTGGTAGTAGCATTACCAAATAAGAAACTCAGCAAATTATCCATAACAAAAATAAAGCAACTAGCAGAAGTAAACAATACTCACAGTAGCAGTTTCCTTTACCAGTTCCACTCTCCAATAGCGCTTCACTCCCCGGCAACGGTGCCAGAAAATAGTTTTGATGACCCACAAGTATAGGGGGTGTATCGTAGTATTTTCGATAAGTAAGAGTGTCGAACCCAACGAGGAGTAGAAGGTGCTAGCTAGTGGTATGGATCAGGAATTCTCTGCAAATACTTAGCAAACGGATTTTTAGGGGTTTTCGATAAAGCAAGTAAACAAAGTACGAGTAAATAAAAGACAGTAAGAATGAATGCAGCAAGTGTCCCAATTCTTTATGCAGCAAAGGACAAGCCGGTTGTATTTCTATAGATGACCAAACGTTCTCGAGGACACATGGGAAGACTGTCAAGTGCTTTCGCTTCATATAGTCGATTAATCTTCTTTAGCTTGCTAAGTGTTGTGTGGGTGAACCTGTGCTAATATACCTCCCCATCCAATACTAATACATACTTGTGATTATACCCCTTGCAAACATCCGTAAGTACAAGAAAGTAATTAAGGTAGAAACCTAACCACAGCTTTAAACTCTAAGACCCTTACGTCCCTTGTGCAATGGTTTCCTAATGGGGGTTCAGGTTTACACTCGCAACCCCTACGATTAGTAGCCAAATACACAATGCATTCCCCTAGGCCCATATAGGTGAAGTGTCATGTAGTCGACGTTCACATGACACCACTAGAAGAAGTACACCACAACTTAAATAACAATCTATTGAATCTTTATCAATGCAACTCCACTACTAACAACATGACTTCTCCCATGTCCTCAAGAACAAAACGAACTACTCACAAGACATCATATGGATCATGATCAGAGATGGAATAATGATGTATAACAATCTGAACATAAACAATAATTCAATGGTTCACTCAATAGCATCAACTACAAAGAGTAATCAACACCGGAAAAGTTTCCCTTATGAACTAATGCAAGATTCAACGCAATTGTTACAGCAATATGGAGATGGTGATGAGGGTGCTGATGGTGATGATGGTGTTGATGATGATGATGATCCCGATGAAGTCCAGCTTGATGGTGGTGTTGATGGCGACGATCTCCCCTCTCCGGGAAGGAATTCCCCTGGAAGAAATCTGTCTGCCGGAGAGATCTTTCTCTCTCGGTGTTTTCTTCCCCGCAGAGGCGGCGGAATCTTTCTATGGTCGCTCCCCGAGTCTTAGGGTTTCTTGAGGATGATATACGCCAGAGGAGAGGTCGAGTAGGAGGCGGCCACACCACTCCTGGCGCGCCTAGGCTGCCACGCCATGGGGTGGTGTGGGCCCCCGTGGCCCACCTCCACTTCATCTTCCGGCATCCCGAGTCTTCTAGAAAATAGGATTTTCCGATATTTTCCCGGATTTTCTGATCTTCAATTTTGCCTCCAAACAACACATTTTCCATCGAATCCTCGATCGCATGGTCCATGCTCCAAAAGTCATCAACCATGCAAAAATAGATGAAATAACATAAGTATCACCTCTCAATACGAAATATATCAATGAATAATAGTGAATTAAGACATAGAATAGTGATGCAAAATGGACGTATCAATCGGCTGTGTCTCTACCTTAGCCGAGATCCACGCTATCACCAAGGTAACTAATTAGTTAGTGCACGTCATCTCCTTTATGTCTTTGATGCATGACTGCTGCCATCTCATGATGCCCAACAACATGTTTTTGCCTTAGGTCACTTCTTGCGTACTCCTGCTTAAAGATGTCGGCGGTGATTTGAAGGATGTTGCCAAGGGCACTCTCATACAACCGGCGAGCCGCACGATGCACAACAATCCAATGGATGATGACGTGATGAGGGTCAGGTTGGCTCGGGTGTTGCCAGGGTGCGATGACATGGACCCCCCTTTCAACCTCACGGAGCCGACGGACACAAGACCCTTGGAGAATGCTACAACTGGCGCTTGACATGGCCGAAGACCCAGATTCGTCTTACGGGGGGAGCACCGGCGCCACCTCTTGACCGATCACCCGGCCACCACCTCGGAAGCCAGTAGCCGCCGTCGTCGCCACCACCAGCCGTCACCATCAACTCTTGGCAGCGTGTACACCGCCACATGGCAAAGACGTTGTGCCGCAACCGCCGTCGCCCCCGCTACCACCACCACATGATGGCACCCATGAAGATGATGATGAATTGGTCAACGTTGACGACTTCATCAACACCGGCGCCGCCAAAGGATTGTATATGCCTTCTGTGGATGAAGAACCCTTCACAGCTCGCGACGACCATCAAGCTGGTCGGCCCAAATATATGCACGCATCGCCTAGTCTTCCATGGTCTTTCTCAAGAGACGCCTCCGGCCGCTGATCCACCACAAGAGAAACCGGGATTGGTTTTCAGCCCCAACACACTCCGAAAGGCGGCTGATGAGCAGATGGCAGTGGCTGACACTGTTGTGAAGAAGAAGCACTATAGGAAGAGAGGAAGTAATAATAATAATAAGAAGTGTGCGAGCCAGCCTCTTCCGAAGAGGATCCGGGGTTAGGACGCCGTCGTCGTACCATCCACACAATATGGCTTGCCCCGAGTGCATGTAGCTGGTGATCCGATATTGACTCCGGATATGATCCACATTGCGGTTGGAGCCATGTTAACTTTGCACGAGGGTGTCAAGACACTAGAGGGCCTCCTTCTTAAAGATGAAGATCCAAATTACCCGGTTTTCACGGCCAAGGTGCCATTAGATGTGGGCTTCGTCGATGAACCCCATGCGGATATATTCTTCATAGCGTTCGAGGACATATTCAAGCCGTTTCTCATGAAACGGCTGGACTATAACTTGGTCCGCCTATACGCGCTCAATGTGGCGATCACGATCAAGAGAGAAAGTACCCCGGAAATTGCGATAGTGGATCCCTACTAGATGCGGGACATCCAGTTGGTCGCAGGATTAGAGACACGGACCAAGGCGACGGTGTACCTCGAGAAGTTCGTGGTGGCCAACAAGAGGAAGGGCACACTTCTTTTGCCTTTCTTTCTCGAGTAAGTACACACACTCGCTCATCGCCACCGTAACTTATGCATTTCTTATAGATTTCTTCCTTTGCTCTTTTTCCAACATTCCGTTCCAATTGTGTTCCGCAGAGACAAATACTGCACACTCATCGTCCTTGCCCCGAGGTATTCGCTAGTCACGTATTTCGACTCGGGGAGTTTGACGAAGAAGAAAGACTACACCAGAATAAGGGGTGTTCTCAATGAGGCTCTCGAGGGCTACACCAAGAAGGGATGCACCTTCGTAGATAAGGGGGAATGTATCAAGGATGGCAAACACGTGTTCAAGCACGTGCTCGAGTTCCCCTGCGTCAAGCAGTCGACTACTGGTGCTAAGGAGACCTTCTACGTCCTCCATCACCTTAAAGGCTATGTTCGGGATTGCCAGAACCTAACGCTACCATCTAGTCTCCGGGGATGGGCCGAAACTTTGGCGCGAATCGACGATGCTGATCTTAGAGAAGACTTCCATCGCATTCAAATGAAGTTGTCGCAAATCATCATTGAAGATGTCAACACAAGGGGGGTGCCCTACAACAAGCCATAGGGTTGAGTAAGAGGGAGATCGAAGAACGCCTCCGTAAGCAGGGTGACACAAGGACGTGGATGACGAAAGAGGGCTATCTACCGTTCCCGAAGCCGAGTGAGAAGAGGAAGTCTTCATCATGATCGATGTGTGCCTCTAGCATGATCTAGTGTGTGTATATTCTTGATGGACGCCTGCTGTATTAGTGTGTGTGTCATAAACTTTATTATCTCGTGGTCGAAATGGTCATTGTTGTTAGACTTAAACTACCTTGTGGCCGTGTTGTCGTTGAACTTATTGCTTCTATGATGATCTATCTTTTAGGTTTATGGATCCTTTGTTTTATATTCTGTGAACATATATATATATATATGGATGTGAACCCTTTATTAATTCTTTTCGTTGTATTTTTACTAATATGCCTTGTCGTCTATAGAGATGGCGACGAGGTGGTATGTGGTGTACATGGGTAGGGTTCTAGGAGTCTACGAGGAGTAGGAGGATTGTCACAAACAAGTGAACAAGTTCAGTGACATCATCTACAAAGGATATGCGACTAGAGAGGAGGCGATAGCCAAGTGGAGGAACCACTTGTGGAAGAAGAACCGGATGAAGATATTGGTCGGGCTAATGCTCTTGCTCACCATTATCACAGCTGTATTCTATTTGATCCTAGTGTAGGCGGCGGTGGCCACTTCATATTTGTAATGTAAGATAATATGAACTTTGTATTCGGCGCTTGTGTAAAAATTCGGCACTTGACACTATATATGTATCTCGCTCGGGCTCTAAGTGTGATGACATTATACTTGTGTTTGTATTATATGTCGGTTTTCATCTACTACATGTGCAATGTACTGTTTATGCTGATCTGGATAAATACTATATAAATCCTGTATAAATACCTAATTATATACCAGGAATGTATTTTATTTTGAATACATGTAATATACTCAGTGGCGCATATGGCGCATTCCTGCATATGCGCCACAGAAAGCAGATATCAATGTCGGGATAACAGTGGCGACAGGGATATGCGCCACAGAAGAAGGAATTCCATGCGTCACAGAAGAGCTGTTTCCTAGTAGTGTGGTAAAAGCACTAAAAACAAAAAGGTTACAAGTGTAGTTTGAAAAAGAATAGTTTGTTAGCACAGAATCTTCGAATCCCTTTGAAAATAGACACTAAATAGTGTGTCCATTGATAGGCTGGATTCACGCTCACTCTCGCATACTCGGCACGATTGTTAGGAAAAAATGTTGAATGTCTAAATGCTATATGTAAATACACTCTCAAAACTAATACTCCCACTATTCCAAAAGATAAGATGTTTTAGCCTTTTTCTAAAACACATGTATCTAAATGTCTTTTAGTGTATAGATTTACTCATTTTATTCTAAATCTATACACTAAAAGATGTCTAGATATATGCGTTTTAGAAAAATACTAAATATCTTATAATTTGAAACGGAGGAAGTAGAATATATATACATCAAACAGATTAGAATTCAAACACCACGAACTACTTATAGCTTTGACAAAAAAATAGCATGACCGTTACTAAATATTGGACATATATATTGTGTACCAGAAATTTGACGAAACAAACATTTCGCAAAAATGTAGGCACTCATTTTAACCTGCACAATGTATGAAACTCAACTCTCAAGAGACATCGACAATATATATATCAAACACTCCCATGACTATTTCATTACACATTCGCACATTCGAGATATAAACATTTATCTAACCTATTAACAATTCATCTATAAACATTTATAATGTAGTTTGTGGAATTTAAGAAATTCATCAAATTTGTTTATCTATAACCATTTATAATCTAGCAATTATAATTTACGCAATTCATCCAATGAATTCATATATAACTGGCGGACGATAACACATCTCACCGTCGAAGCTGGCCTGGTGGCGGGTCCCATCTCTTGCAGGTGGAACATGAGCGTGGGCGGTGATAAGTAGGTGCGGAGGAGGCGGTCGGAAGGGGGAGGAGAATGCCTGAAATGCGCACCTTTGGACAGCGAGGATTGACCTTTGGACTCAGGCTGCGACAAGAAAGAATGCGCTCCGACGACAGTAACGAGGGACGGGATCCAATGGTGAGGATGAGGTGCAGAGCACTATTGGTGATATCGAGAGGGTATGGGGAGAAAAGGTTGTGGTGGCTACGTTTCCCTATGCCCAAGCCTTGCAGCTAGGTTTGCCCAAGTTCGAGCAGGCCCAACTTTGGCTATTGGTGGCATCTACCTTCGGAGACATGCCGCCAATATAGCAACAACTGGTTGCTTGTGTTAACACCACGCTACCACAAGCCCAAGCTGATGGGTGGGTCCTAGAAATCGGTGGTGTATTCTTACCATCACTACACCGCTGGTAGATAGACAGTGGAGGCGTACCAGTTTTACACACGCCACCGATATTTTTTTTGGCACGCCACTAATTCGGTAAGGGTTTCTCTACTTGTGTGCCAAAGAGAGAACTTAATAAAGTTGTGAAATTCAACTTTCATGGACAATCTGCTGAAAGTTCCGCAAACTTATCAAATCCTAACATTGCGGTTGGTGTCAGCCTTGTGGCAAACAAAGCCTACGGAAATTGGGTATCGAGATCTGTTCTTTCCTAATTCGTTAACATAGTATTGTTTGTACTAATGTCTTGTCAGTGCTCCGCATCTTCACCGGCACCATGGCTTCACCATTCCCGTTTGATCTCGGGTTGAGGTAGAGTTGCCATACCCCGTCTTCTTTTTGAGACTGCAACAACACTTGTCTTCAGATGAAGCCACGATTGTTGTCTTTTCTAGGCTCTTGATGGTACTGTAAGTCTGTCGTGTCACGTTCTCCGACCTTTATGCCCACACATGCATAACTCCCACTTTCTTACGAACTGTGCCATTTTAGGTTGACAAAGATTTTGAGAACGAACCCACCGGTGCGGGGAAGGATGTCAAGGAGGTTTACTTCAAGGACGCATGGCAACCAAAGAAACCGAATAAGTACCATATCTTCAGGACAAGTATTTGAGGCGTTTAGCTACCGACGGTGTAGGTACATATTGGTTTGTTTCGCTCCAAAATCTCAAGACTTCCATACTTGGCAAAGAGAAAATGGGCGTGGATGTACATGACTCGAATACTTCACTTCTACTTTCACAAGAACAGGGTCGGTCTCTTAGCGTCACTACTTATACGGTGAAGAATTGGAGATGGGCCTCGCTTCGCGTTGGAAGTATGAACATATGCAACCCTCATCCTATTTTTGCCTGAGAAGTCATGCGTTATATTTTCTTACATGCATCTCATCTCATGCATGAGTTTTCTCACTGGAGCCTTACCAACATATCCTCCCTTTTTCTGCATTCGTGAAGCAAGGTATCACACAAAACAAGTGTGCCGCTCCAGCGTTCGAAGACTGTCGTTTTTCAAGGATACATCCTGGGAGGCGTCTCGTTTTCATAAAAGGAGAGCCAAGAGGCCAAGTTTTACAATGCACCATGACACCATGGCACAGACGTATGGTTCGAAGACCGTCATTATTTGATGAATGATGCTAGCTAAAATTCACTTAGACTGTTGGAAGTGGGGATGCACGGTAGATGCGCGGCGACACCTACGTATGAGCTGTGCCAACTGCCAATAACATCTATTGCATTTCTTCATCACGATAACATCATTGAAGGAGGATGGCCAATCTTCTCTGCCTGCAGTTTTATAACGGACTGCAAATCTCCATATGAAACGAAATTTTTTGCCTTCTTGGAAGGCCTAGAGGGGTCTCTAGCTTTTACTAGTCAAAATTATAGTTGAGTAAGACTTTTTTCAATTAATCGAAGCGGTGAGATCGAAGGCAAATAACAGATCCTCCTGTGTACGTTTAGTCTCCGAGGTTAATAGTTTGGCTAGTCGAGATAGAGTTTGTCTTTTTATAAAAGTGGAATGATCGCAGGTTAGGATAAAGTCACTGCCTTGCAAATTTTTCAAGAGCAGGGCACCGTACATGTTACCCGGTTAGGTTTTGGACCTGATGTTGCTCTTTATGCGCCAGAGCATCACTACTCGTAACCCTTCCTACTTAATGAAGTTGGCTGATACAAGATTCCCGCCTCTATGTATGTCCCATCGATCAATGCTGATACGAGATTCCCGCCGTTACCATTTCACGTCTTGTTCGGCCTTTTCACTACTATCAAAACGTATTTAGAAGTTCGTTGAGCAAATTTCGTGCCTCAACTCAACGAGTGTCGCGAATACGTCAAAGCTGGAGTATCATGAATCTCTTTTGGGTTTCAGGCCGAGGTTTCTTTTCAGCTCTTCACTTACTCCTGGGAGCACATGTCCATCTCGTGTAGGGCCCTAATCAATCAATCAATCAACCAATCAGTCTGGGGATGCGTCGCCATGCGCCATTAATGCGAGATCCACTGCTGGACCATGACCAACTGCTCTAATCTTATCATGGTGTACTAAAATGCAGAGCCATCTAGAAGCTCGACGATCTGCATGTGCGATCATTGTAGAGTAGAGTGAAGCAGGACCGAGTAACACAGGACCTGCTAGTAGCTGAAAAGAACCCAAGAAAGGAGAATCTGAAATATGGGTGTTCCCTAGCTACCAGCTTCCAAGTGATCACGGTACTACTTGAAAATTGACGCGTGCAGTACTATTTCTGCTCGAATGGGCCGTAATTATAGGCACTTTCCGTTCTGCTTACAGATCAGCAGGGGCTACTACTGTGTTCTTCTGTTCGGCTACGACTGTATGCACATGGACACCATTCAATTGCAGCTCCATCCGGTGAAAGTGAACCATCTCTTCTTTGGAAATACAGAATGTATCCAATCACGAGTGAGCTGCCTCGCTGACGACCTAAGTACTTAGCACTCACTCCGTTTTAAAATATAAGATGTTTTAGTTTTATAAAAAAAGTGTATCTAAACCTCTTTTAATGCGTAGGTTCACTCCAAATATACATAACCTGCCCACTAAAATGAATCTAGGTACACCTCTTTCATAAATCTAAAACATATTATATTTCGAAACAGAGGGAGTACTCCGTAACTCGCTACTACAACTCGGTAGTGGTAAACATGTACTGTACGACAGTAATTCTCATTTCTCGAACTGTAATTCCATTATCAGATACACTAATGATGCCGTAACTAAAGAAGAACGCAAATGCAGTTTCTGCTATAGCTCTAACTACTGTCATCAAGCTGACGTGCGCAATGACATATTCAAATCCAGTGCCAAGACCCTTTCAAAGCAATCAAGCAACAGAGAAAACATTTCCTCTAGTACAGTATTAATTATATATCCATCATGTGCTCCGCGCCTAGATAGATCAAGGTACGTACATGCCGGGCAACTCCGCGACTCGAAGCCGCAAAGCCAAGTCAAAAGCGACAGCTGCACTCCCCTCGAGACCACGAGCGAGGCGCCACTTATTAGCTCATCTTGTCCGAAGAACGGCCAACGTGGAGGAGCCATTGGAAAGCTTGGGTCGCACGGATACATTGAACCTGGACGCTGTCTGCTGCGTCTAATTAACAATTGCTTCTCTCGTAAGGTGGTTGCCCATCTGTTGGACAGTCAAGCAAAAGTCAGTTCGTCAGTGCATGGCCGGGCCCTAATAATAACACTTGTATATACTCGGGTTATGCTGCTGCGATGCTTCGTTAATTAGGTGCATGCATGCATGGTGGCGCGTGACGATATTTGTTTATGTCGTTATCTCCATGGCACGTAGGGGAGGGTTTTCGGAAGGTGTAGATGCTTTTGATTGAGCTTTTACCACGGATCAAAGGACGTTTTAGAAACTTGGAAATTTTATACTCTGCAAAAAAAAAATATTTGTAAGAATCCATATTATGTTTTGTTACTTCCTCTTGTGAACTAAAAACACGTTAAGAGTATTTGAAGTATTTTTTTAGGATATTTGAAATGATATCGGGACAACTAGCTGCTACTCCCTCCGTTTTAAAATATAAGATGTTTTAGCTTTGTGAATGGAGTATATCTAGACTTTTTAGAGTGTAGATTCATTGAACGGAGGGAGTACATTTCATGAAAACTGAAATTTACACCCCTCCGCCTATAATTAACGGACTCATATTTATATATATTTGAATGTATCTAGACACAATATGTGCAAATCTAGACAAATGGGATTTTATACCACTCCTACGGAATTTACTGACTCACATTTTTCTATATTCGCATGTGTCTAGACGCGTTTTAATTGTAGATATATGCGAACCTAGACAAATGTGAGTCCGCTAATTCTAGACAGACATAGTAGTTTTTTAATACCCCAATCACACATAGTCGAATGAAATCTCAAAATTCATGAGTCAGGATAGAATCACACAAAATAAATTAGTTCGCGGAAATAGAAGGTTAAACCATATAAGATACTCCCTCGGGTCCATATTAATGGTGTCAACTTTATTTAGATTCGTGTGTATCTAGTTAAATACTCCCTCCGTTTCAAAATATAAGATGTTTAAGCTTTGTGAAAGAAGTGTATCTAGACCCCTTTTAGTGTATAGGTTCACTCCAAACCAATATGAACCTACACACTAAAAGGGGTCTAGATACACTCCTTTCACAAAGCTAAAACATCTTATATTTTAAAATGAAGGGAGTATTTAGACTAGATGCATTCGCATCTAAATAAATTTGAGTCTATTAATATGAAACGGAGGGAGTATAGGAAAATATGAATATTATTCATTAACTCGAAAAAATTACACATTAAAAACCCTTTGGAAAATGTGTTATATTAGTATTAGAGATGCAACTAGTAAAATAAAGATCTATAAACAAAAAAGTTGTATGATTTTATATAATTTATGCAAACATTTGTTACATTATATTTCTTAGAAAAAATCTATTAGCTAGAACTAGCTGCTACATTTCATAAAAAGTGAAATTTCATACTCCCTCTATCTGGAAAAGGATGTCGTGGATTTGTATAAATTCACATGTATTTATACACTAAAATGTGTCTAGATACATGCGAATCTAGGAAAAATCCGCAGCATCCTTTTATAGACGGATGGAGTAGTTTTTTGATGATTTACCGGACAACAAAATCACGAACTTCACGAGTCAGATTGAAATCAAAAGAAAATATATGTTAACCATAATAAAAGGTTAAATCATATAATATAGAGAAATTCTATTCACTAACACAAAATTCTTTTGCACATTAAGAATATTTGAAAATGTGTAACTAGTATATATATTGAAGGTGCAACTAACCAAATAAAGTGTTAAAACTTAAAACCAAAAAATATAATATTTATAATTTATGCGGAATTTTAAGGTTAGGTGTATCCTATACACAAATTTAATAGTATTATTCATTAACATGAATAATCATTTGCACATTAAAAATATTTGAATTGTTAAACTAGTTATATATTAGAGGAGCAGCTGGCAAAAAAAAATCTAAGAACAAATAAGTAAAATAAAATATTTATAATTTAGGAAGATCTTCTTACATTACATTGTTTCACAGAAATAAAAATTTTTGCACAAATCTTTCGAGAGGATTCTATATTCTATTTCTAAGGCAATTCGTTAAGCCTTATTTAAAGTCTCAGAAATCTATGGGGCTGAATTTGCTTACTGAGCTCACGTACTGTAGTGTGAACGCTCAGATTCTTGGACGAGAACAATCCTGAAATACTACTGGTACTAAATAAAACAAAAGTGTGATAAGTACCACGTGCTCCGCTCTGTTTCAAAATATAAGTTGGTTTAGCTTTGAAAGAAGTGTATCTAAACTATTTTAGTGTGTATGTTTACTCTAAACCTACATGAACTTACATACTAAAATAGGACTAGATAAACTTATTTTACAAATCTAAAGCATCTTATATTTTAAAATGGAGGGAGTATTTGGGAGACACGTATGCCTATACTCCTTTAGTCCTGTGTGGTCCACATGTCCATCATTCTAGTATACTGTTTAGATATTTTCAAATTTAGACAAACTTACGGCATCCTTTTTAGAACGGAGGCAGTGCAGATCGGGGCGCAGCTTGCTGCGATGCCATCGAGGAGGAGGCGGTGTTGGCCGTGGCTGGCCGTGGAGGCGATGGTGGGCACAGCCTGATGCGGTGCTCGTCAGTCCTTGTCGAGGTGCCGGAGGCGTTGCAACCGTGGATGACCGTGGAGGCTCTGGACGGGGCGATGCTGGCCATGAAGGCGATGGTGCAGGGTGCTGGTTCAACGGTGTTCATGGAAGTGTGGTTTGGGACGCTGGTGCGGTGGAGGCTGGCGTCGAGGAGGAGGCGGCGGCGGAGGCTGGGGTCAAGGAGGAGGAGGCGGTGGAGGCCAGCGTCGAGGAGGAGCAAGAGAGAACGGTTCGAGAGGCAAATGCGGGGCGGGGGCGGTTGACCCCTGTTGGGTTTCGGCCCAGGTGCGGGGCGTGGGGGGGATTTTTCGGTCGAGGCCAGACCTGCCGAGTAACGAAGCTCGTTTTCAGCTTCTCTACCGGGCAGGACTGGGAGCTCTTTTCCGGGTGAGTTGGGCAGTGCCCACGCAAAGAACCAGGCTAACAAACGGCTAGATTCTCAAAAATGTCGGTTAAGATGAGAATTGTTGGATTGTCCCAGTCTACCAAACACATCCTTAGCAAATGTATTTGGACGAGAACAATCCTGAAATACTATACGGAGTACTCAAATAAAACAAAAGTGTGATAAGTACCACGTATTTGGGAGACACGATGTGAAGCTTTGTTTCCACGACTACGACCCTCTAATGCCTGCACTCCTGTGTGGTCCACAAGAGAGATCTAGCGTGTCAATTTTGTTTTCTTTGCTATGTCCCGTGTGTATAGAGACATTTTTTTCATTTATATTTTGATGAAGGCTTATCAAGACCTCGCAGAACGAATTCCCTGGGACTAGTTGTCCGGGACTACTATAGACTCGCCCGTAGGGCCGTAGCGAGATTTCCACACGATATTTATACTCACGGAAGTACACTTTCATGCTAACAGAGTTGATCATACTGCACTGGTACAGGTTAGTGGACTTGTGCTCGCTCGGTTTTACAGCCGATACATTAACGAGGTACTAGTAGATGCTATGTGGTCCAGTGATCTATTTGTAATTTATACTTTCTCCGTCTTAAAATAAGTGACTTGAGTTTGTCTAGATTCGTATATACCTATATATTAAAACGTGTCTAGATACATCCAAATCTAGACAAACCCAGGTCACTTATTTTGGAACAGAGGGAGTATTATTTTTAAAACTTTTTGCACTGCTGTTGATGATTATTAATAGATCGGTGGAATTTTTTTTTTTATAAAAAACGAGGTAGTAGTAGATGCATGCCCTGGACCGCTCTGTTTTATCCCGGTCCCGCACAGGTAGGCGGGGTACGAATGAGGACAATGGAGAGCGGCCCTGCATTGCGACCAGCGTGGGCGTGGCGTGTCGTGTCGATGGGCTACCGCCCGACCTCGTGCTACCTCGGGCCCGTGTGTGCCAGGCTCGGGACCAGCACGTGCCCACCCGTTCGGAACTTGGCGTCCAAGCTAACTGCTCCATGGATCCATGCACCCGGCTCATGACCCGTAGCGACTAGACTGCGGCTCCACACAAAATACAGCGACCGAAGAAAAGAAAACATAGGAACAACAGGAGGAGCAACGAGGCATATTTTTCCCCGACCGTCAGGACCCCCAATAAACGTGCGAACCCATAGCCATATGTACGTGCGGCATCATGTTGGCCGCGCCTGTCTCTATCGAGCTTTGGTGCAAATCATTGCCCCAAACACAAAAGGCAAGCCTTTTAGACCATGCACTAATGCACCATGTTGGGCCGATTCAATGAAAAATGTGGCAGAGTATTCCAGTAATAATCTACGTAGTCTTTTTCTCCCCTTTCTAGCAGTTTTGTCAAACAAGCAAAACCATTGATTCACTCTTGGGGCAAAATGTAGTAATTTTTTTTGCCCCATTTCATGGCAAAGGAGTTCACAAGAGACATTAGTGGACAAATAGCGATTGAGACTACAAAATTATAGTCTTGCGATAGAGTAAAACTAAAATGTTATGCCTCACTAGCTCACATAGCAGCTTTGTCTTTAGTATATATGCGATATGATGAAATAATAAGTTACCATATTCCAAATGACAGAGTGTTTTCTTTTTGTTCCAAGCATTTGAAGAGATAGAGCATTAAAGACGGGAGGCGGTGACCTACCTTTGATGACCTCAATTTTGTTGTGGTGTTGATCTTACAATAGTTCACAAAATATGTTTACCAAAGCGCCACACTATTGTAAGGAGGGGTGAAACTGGGAGAGGCCAAGCCTCCAATTCGATGGTGTAAAACAACTACAAATTTTTACCACTATTGTCAATTTTAAGTAGTATTATATCAGAGACAGAGAGATGACATACTCCACATTCATGAATTAATTTACTGCTTGTGAATGTGACACCTATGTCTATCATGTTCACCTAACTAGATGACCGTTCCAATTTACGGCGAATAATTTTCTCCGTCCTCACTATTTGATATTATCTCAAATATACAATTACTTATGAAAATGTTTAACATGTGTGACTTATCCGTGGCCCCCTTTTTTAACTCAGAACACGGGTCCACGTCTCTTTCAACTAGGCATAGCATCGAGCCCTCGACACGTCTCTCGCGTGTGGAAAACACCAGAGATGGTTATAAACTAAGTTCGTGATCGCTGAATTGTACAATACTTTTGTAGAAAAAAATAGACAGATAAAAAATTGTTAAGCAAACAAAAAATCTTAAAAAAGAATTACTCACAAAATTAATCCATAACAGAAATGGAGCACGTCAAGAGTTTTGGTTTTCCTCTAAAAAAAAGAGTTTTGGTTTTCGGTAAATCCTGAACAATACTCCATTTGCAGAAACTAGACATAGTTCAAGTGCATTGCTATTTTTGCTGCGAGTGGAAATCCCACGTTTACGGATCAGAGTCGCGGAGCTGCCTGCCGAGTCAAACGCCAGTCATGGTTGTCAAGCATCAACGCAGCACACGAACACAGAGACAGTCCACGGGCAGAAGCTGGTTTCTTGCTTCGTGGAAGCTTCCTCCGTGCGCGGCGCACCTTCTCCGTGGACCCGCCCGGCCGCGCGTACGCTCCGCGGACGTGGACACGGCGCACGCACACGCACACGCGGCCACGCTCGGCGCGAGTGTCGACATTTGCGCCGAGTGAGGCGGGCTATTGGCTAGCTAGACCCGAGTGGCCCGTGCGGTGCGGGGCCAAGCCTGCGCCTCTCAAAAACACCAGTCCGCCTCCATTTTTTTCGCCCTTATCCCCCCCTCTCCCTCCCTCGCGACTCTTCTCGCGCTCGCCCAAACTCTCGGCCCGCCTGGTCTCCTCCCTCCCGCACGGGTCGCTCTGCAGGTACGCGCCTCGACGAGGAGCACGGCTCGTCGACCCCTCATTGCTTTGCTTGGCGGCGAATCAGCCGTCGCGTGGCGTTTCTAATTGCAGATTCCTGCGCTGATCTTCGTCGTATTTCTGCGCATTTTTTTTCTCAGGTGGCAGATTGGAAATATAGTCTTAACCGCCCTTTGCATGCTCTGCGGCGGCGGCGGCGGCGGTAGTGCTTTTGGCGCGCCGAGGTCGTACCCGTACCGATGGTCATGGACGCCGCGCTGCACGACTGGCGCGCGCCGCTGCCCATCGGATCCAAGCACCTGCCAATCTACCCCCAGATCGCCGCCGCCGCCACCGACGGGTTCACCACGGAGGAGCTCGAGTCGCTGCTCTTCCTGCCGTCCGATGGCGTCGACGCCGCCGGCTTCCTGAATGCCTCCGCGCTCCTGCTCCACTCCCCGTCCGCCTCCGCCGACACCGCGTCGCCGCCGAGGGATGATGCCTCGGTTTATTCTTCGGTGGCGGCGGGGCCGGGGGCGGGCCATGCGCACCCGGACGACTCGGAGGACATCGTCCTCGGCTACATCAGCCGCATGCTCATGGCCGAGGACATCGACGAGAAGTTCGAGCACTACCCGGCGCACGCCGCGCTGCTCGCCGCCGAGAAGCCCTTCCTCGAGATCCTCGCCGACCAGCCGCCCAACTCGGGCGCCAGCACGGTCGACAGCCCCGACGGCGGCAGCAGCGTCGCCAACTCCTGCAACAGCCTCAGTTCCTGCACCTGCAACGCGCCCTCCACTGTCCTGGACGCGGTGCAGTCGCCGCCGGCTCTCGAGTTCCCCACGGCCGAGTTCCTGCAGCCGGCGCAGCCGTACCGGGATCTGAGCCCCGACAGCTGGGTGGTCGAGGCTGGCGGCGCCTGGCCGTACGACGCGGCGGAATTCTACCAGCTCCAGACCAACCCTCTGCCTGACGCGTTGCTCTCGCAGTCATCGTCCTTCGCTTCCTCCTCCAACGGCAGCAGCAGTGTTGCATTTTCAGAGGGATTCGAGTCGTTCCTGAGCACGGCTGGTGTTGTTCCTGACGCTGGCTTCAGTGATTTTGTTCTGCAGAGCCAACAACATGCTGCGCAGTTCAGCCGCGGAGTTGAAGAGGCGAGCAGATTTCTGCCTCAGGAGAGCAAACTTGTGATTGATCTCGACAGTTTGCCGTCTGTTCCAAGCTTGCAGTCTGGGATTAAAGCGGAGAAGTTTGTGGAGGTCAAAACAGAGAAGGCTGATGCTGAAGTAGCAGCAACTCACCGAGGAAAGAAGCATTTCTATGGTGATGACTTGGATGCAGAGGAAGGAAGGTGCAGCAAGCATTCATCGCCTGTCATGGACGCAGATCACCTTATACGCGAGATGATGGACAAGGTCTTGCTATGCAATGGTGAGACATGCTCTAAGGGTGTCAAGGAACTGCGTGAGGCCCTGCAGCACGACGTGGCAACTCATTCAGGTGGTGCCCATGGCAAAGGGTCTGGTCATGGCAAGGGTCGTGGCAAGAAACAACCCAAGAAGGAAGTGGTTGACCTGGAGACCCTCCTTGTCCATTGTGCTCAGTCTGTGGCCTCTGATGACCGTCGGAGCGCGACCGATCTTCTAAAGCAGATCAGGCAGCATTCATCTGCCAGCGGTGATGGTGACCAGCGTTTGGCGCACAGTTTTGCCAATGGCCTTGAGGCGAGGCTTTCTGGTAATGGGAGTCAGATTTACAAGTTACATACCATATCACGGTTTGCATGCACTGATGTGCTGAAAGCCTACCAGCTGTACTTGGCGGCTAGCCCATTCAAGAAGATCTCGCATTACTTTGCCAATCAAACCATTATGAATGCTGTGGAGAAGGCCAAGAAAGTTCACATTGTCGACTACGGCATATACTATGGCTTTCAGTGGCCATGTCTCATTCAACGGCTAGCTAACAGGCCTGGAGGGCCCCCGGAACTTCGAATCACAGGAATCGACACACCTCAGCCTGGTTTTCGACCTGCAGAGCGTATAGAGGAGACCGGGAGACATCTAAGTGACTATGCTCAGACCTTCAACATTCCTTTCAAATTCCATGGGATTGCATCTCAATTTGAGGCTGTTCAGGTAGAGGATCTCCACATTGAAAAGGATGAGGTTCTGATTGTCAACTGCATGTTCAGATTCAAGACTTTGATGGATGAGAGTGTGGTAGCTGAGAGTCCAAGGAACATGGTATTGAACACAATACGGAAGATGAATCCACATGTGTTCATTCATGGAATCACCAATGGATCCTATAATGCGCCATTCTTTGTCTCACGCTTCCGAGAGGCGTTATTCCACTACTCTTCTCTGTTTGACATGTTGGAGGCGAACATTCCAAGGGATAACGAGCAGAGGCTGCTCATTGAGTCTGCTCTGTTTAGTCGGGAGGCAGTCAACGTAATCTCCTGTGAGGGAATGGAGAGGATGGAGAGGCCAGAGACGTACAAGCAATGGCAGTCGCGGAATCAGAGAGCTGGATTCAAGCAGCTCCCGCTGGACCAGAATATCATGAAGCGTGCGCGGGAGAAGGTGAAGTGTTACCACAAGAATTTCATCATCGACGAAGACAACAGGTGGTTACTACAAGGATGGAAGGGGCGCATCCTGTTCGCGCTCTCAACATGGACGCCGAATCACCGATCTTCCTAGCTTCTGCAGATACTGTAAATGGAGACCTGTTCATATTTTTTGGATCTTGGGCTGATTGTTCCTGGTCAACAACCTCTCAGTAGGTAATGCTATTTGAACCCGCACTGAAGAAGCAAAAACCATTTGTTTCACTAGGGACAAGGTTCATTTCTTTGCTTTATGCAGATGAACCTGCTTTGTTCCGTAGCATCTGCTTGTTATATGATATTTGTATGGTTATTAGTTCAGACAGGAACAGTTAGTGCATTTTTTGGTGGAGCAGGCTAGGTGTATGTTAATTATGCTAGACTTAGGCGCTTCATGCATGGGTCAGTCTTGTATTATATTCCTTCTTCCAGTTTATTCAGTAATGTTTCAAGTATCCTAGTTACTACTAGGTATGTGCCTTTTTTTGTTTGCTTGTAATCTAATTTGTAAATACACCCGGTCTCATGAATTCAAATGCATCCTTGAGATCTGTTGCACGACATACACTCATATTGCCTTCTACTGTTGAAATCCGTGATGACATCATCCTTGAGGTTTTGCTTTACATTGCATGCTGCCTCGGTGGCACCAATCACCAAAAGTCGGTGTCATTTGCTGGATGGTGATACGGCTATACAGATGTACCTTACCGACAATATTTGAAATAGTGAAATGCAGGAATCGTAGTTTGTCTAGTAACAGTCATTGCTGGTGTGCTGCACTTTCACTTGTTATTGCTGTGTTGGTTCTTGGACCGATCGGATGATGCGCTTTGCGAAACAATCAGCATCACCTTTATCTTTTCAAGTTGATGGTTGTTTTTGTTACTACTTGGAACTGTAAGTAATACTATTTTGTTAATTCTTATCGCAAGCTCATACGGACCAGCAAACTGGAGTTTGTCGTGCCTGTGCCTTTTCAGTTGCCTGTCGACATTCCAGAACAAACGTAGTGTTGAATTGCAATGAGAGAAGAACTAACATACCAGTTTGCTTGTGTTTCTGTTTGCTTGCTACCCAATACTCATCTACTGTTTGCTGCTTCTGAGTCTGGCCAATTGACAGGTCAGCCGACAGCTAGTACGCAACTCTCGCCACCATGAATACATGACAGCAGTAGAACACAAGAGCGTATAGGCTACAGCCCCCCGTGATGGGTCTCTCCCTGGGTATCTAGAAGGAATGATGTGGTCGGCAACGTGTGGAACTGTTGGACACGGCAGATTGCACAAGCTGCAACTTGCGAGCTGGGGAATACTCTTACTGCTGAAACCGATCGCCCGCAATGGACATCGCTTTCTCCTGAAAAGAACGGCGCATCCGCCAAGAAAACAAGAGCAACCATTTCTTTACCGTATGTGTCGTCAATTGCTGGAGCACTGGCCGGGGAGGAGAAGATTGGCCCGAAGAATCTAGACATATGTATGCATGGGTTACAAGGAAGAAACACTTCAAAGCTGCAACAGCGATAGATGGACAGACGGATGTTACGCGGAATCTACGCCTCAAAGGAGGCCAAGGCCGAGGTGCCACACAGGTCCGTCTGTAGACTCGTCGATATGATCCAAGAACTGGTGAAAGTTACGGCGGCTCCGCGATAACCGTAAGGGTCGGACAAAGGCACGTCCTGATCGTTGGCGTGAAGGAGGAGTAGTAGGCGTATGTGGGAAGACGCTGACCAGAGTAATCTCTCATCCCGCAGGAACAAAATTGTCAAATAGCGACACCAATATATGCCGTTCACACTTGGTCGTCATCACGCGGGCCGAGGTGCACTGAACCTGATCTGGAGAGGGCACGCGCAGGCCAATCAGGCGGAAGATACTAGTACCTGTCTAACATGGCCGGAATATTATACTGCTCCTGATAGATTTCGCAGGATCAAACCGGGATATACTCCAAAGGTGCAGCTGCGGCGGATTTTTATTCGATCGTGCGGCGACACGGCGGTTGGCAGTTGTTTATACTAGTAGATCCAGTCATCCAGTGTCAGTGTGTAAAGGACAGATTGAGCGTTGTATATGGGAACAGTGTCTCACCTAGTCAGCGCTGCGCAGTGGTCATTCTGTGAAATATCAAACAAACAAACGAGTGAAGATTTGGTCCACGTAGCACCAGTGATCTGTCTTTTTAATAAAAAAAAATATTTTTGAGTTTCAAAAGCTTCTGAAAAACATCCGGAACGTAGCCAATGATTTATCCTACAAACTTGCAAAATACCAATTTTAAATACTGTGTTATAAGTTACACAAAAATTACAAAATTGTGGATCTGACTATACATGGTTTTACATCTCTAAAATTTTACTAGATTTTGTCATTTTTGTGTAGCCCACAATATAAAGATTTTTGGGTTGTGATTTTTCATGCTTATAAGATACAACATTGACTATGCCCAGAATTTATTTATACTCCCTCCGACCCAAATTAATTGACTTGGATTTGCCTACATTCGGATGTATCTAGCACTAAAACATGTCGATATACATCCGAATCTAGACAAATCCAAGTCAATTAATTTGGATCGGAGGGAGTAGAATTTTTTGAAACACATAAATATGATTTTTAATTTTTTAAACCGAAGGGAGCACTGGAGCTCGGGAGCTAAATACACTTTCCACGAACAACTGTCTTGACCAGTCTAATCTGAAACAAACATAGGAGGGCCATTTGGAGGTTTGAACGAAGTATACATACGCTCTAAAAATTTCGGAAAAAATATGCAGCGCCATGTGAGGTAGAAATTGTCACACTTGAAGCTATGCAAAATAAAACGAGCAAAACACCTCCCAGGCCACTCCCTCTTGAGCGGCTTTGGAGGATCTCCCTAAACCCTAAAACCAGTCCCATATACGAGCTCCCCTGGCCACCGGTGCCGGCGGGCAGGGGTCGCGTGTGACGGGGCCGTAGATGGCGCTGGTGCATGGTAGAAGGGCGAAGCAGCGGGAGAGACAAGCAGGACGAGGAAGAGGAGTGGGGGCCACAGTGTGGTGGTGGTGGTCTGGTCCAGGAGTTCAAGGAAGATGGTGACGACGCGATGGCCTGATTTGGGCATGGACTTTAATCTATTGGATTCACTCATACGAAGCAACAAGAAAAAGAGATTACGTGAGAATCCAATACTTTATTCTACGAAGGAAGTATCCTGAAAATCCTTGATTTAACTATGAGTAATAAACAAACAAAACCTTAATCAAACCTACTCAACCAGCCTCAAGCCATTTAATAGAAGAGTTTTTTTTTTCAAAATTTCTGTAAGTTTTAAGTTGAACTTAAATCTACCGTCATTGCTGGCTCGGAATGAGCTGGCAACGGTGACACTAAGTGCAGGGCATCCGAGAGCTCGTCATGGGTGCTGACGGCGGCGCGTGAGCCTTCTCTACGCCCGATCTAGCCAGGGTGTTGTTGTAGATGAATGTAGTTGCTTCTCTTCGGCGGCTGATGCGTGCGTCACTCTGCTGGGCAGGAGTCTATGAGGTGTGTCCCTGCTTGTTCTCGGCTGTGCAGGCAGGAGGAAGTACGGACAGGGGCAGTGCAGGGCGTGAGGAGGAAGACTGGATGACGGCTCCGGGATGAGGGCTAGTCCCGGTGGATGTGTGGCGTCGTTCTTTGCGGTGTGAGGTGATCGTTTCGACGAGCTTGGCAGTCAGCAGCGGAGAAGTGTGACACGATTTGCTTAGCTTCAAGGGCTTGTGCGCTCTCGGGTGTTCCGGCCTAGCGATCGTTTCTCTTAGAGAGTATTAGATCTAGGTGAAAGCTCTGTCCCGACCCTCAGGTCGGTGTCGATGATGGTGGCATCTATGGACGTCGTATCCCTCCTTGGAAGCATCTTTATGGACTCTCATTCAAAGAGTATTTCTTGGTCTCTCCGGGTTAAACCCCAAGCTTTGCTTAGCCATAACGGGCGGCGATGGCGTCAACACCACCTCCCTCTTGTGGGTGCCGCCCTGGTGAGTCAGCTATGGCAGTTGTGTGTGGCTTCTCTCACGTTGGGCTCGGTGGACACCCGGGCAGCAACCCCGGATGGTGGTTGTGCATCGAGGTGCATGCCTCGGTATTGATGTCGGCAGAAGCTTCATGTGGTGGAGTAGTTTCTGGCATGGCTTGGATGATAATATTGTATCGCTAGTGAAGCGAGGTTGTCGGCTTGGTCAACGAGTCTCAAAGGAGGTGGTTTGACTTTTATCTTAGCTGGCGGCCCCGGATGTTAGTATGTCAGATGTGGTATGTGAGAGGTTTACCCTATACAGCTTGGGTTGTGGGTGGCTAAGCCATGCAGTGTCGTGGCTCGAGCGCGAGCAGTGATAAGTCTGGATGGCAGTCCAAACGATGGTGGTGGTGGTCCCCTCGGCATTGTGGAGCAGCTAGATGTCGAGGAGGCTATGACGTGGGGTGATCACATCAATGTTTATAGTTGATGGACTTGGGTTTTTCGGGAAGAGCGGTGCACTGGAGACTTTGTCGGCTAACAGACAAACAACGAGGACACATGGTTTACCTAGGTTCAGGCCCCCGGAGGAAAAACCCTACTCCTGCTTCTTTGTTCTTAATTGATTGAGAAACCAAATGTTACAAGGGCGCTAAGATGGCATATTAGATCTGGCAGGTATGTATGAGAGTTTCGATGATCCTCCCCAGCGTTCCCTCCTGGCCTTTATATGGGGAGGCCAAGTGCCGGGAGACGTCTGAGTCAATTTCAAGTTTTAGGGCGCAACACTAAAGGTTTCCTATCTAGCCTTGTCGTGTTTGTCAAAGAGTCGAATCCTTCATGGGCTTGGCTTCACCCGAATTGTCATGGGCCTTGTAGACATCAGCAAATCATCACGCGGGCCTCTTGCTGGGATGGACTAGATAGGCCAAGGGTGAACACCCATTGGGCATACTTATGTCAGTAGCCCCGAGTGTCCATTCGAATCGTAGGTTTGGATGAAGACTTTAGAAGTCGCTCGTTGTATAAGGTGCACAGTACTGACCCGAAAGTTCCTCGAGTCTCTAAGTAGTTCATAGGGATTTAGTACACGTGTGTGGTACACCCGATGGATGGGGACCAGTTAATTTCTCTTGGGCAAAAACAACTCTACCTACCCAAACTTGAGTCCCCAGATTTGAATTCGGTATAGGCTGGCATAATTCGAGTCGTGTTGCGAAGGCCTTACTGAGCCATATTCCAGTTTAGTAAATATGCACCCAACGCGTTCATGTGGATTTTCATCACCCCTGTGGGTGCGGTATTTATTTGGTAGAGCGCAACGGATGCGATTGCCAGACCATCAAATTAGATTTGAAGGTCTCATCTTTACACTATAGATGCAACATCCAAATGTTTATCACCTTGGAGGCGATTCAGATAGTCAAGGAGACATCGTCTCTGAACTTGACAATGTAATGTAAAATGGACATAGTCGCCAATGAGTTCGATTGTTATAAAGGAGTCAACATCATGGACGTAGTCTATACAATGGACTATGTTGTGATTCTTTTGTTTTCTGAAGGGTGCATGACCAGCGCTTCCTATGGGAGTATCCCCGAGTGTCTGTTCGAGTCGTAGACTTGAGTAGAGAATTATAGTCGTCGGTTGCGTGTTCACCATTCAACACAATGATCCGGAAGTGCTTTGGATGACTTGCAAATGCCATCAACGCTAGTGCTTCTTTTATTTTAGAATGTGCGACCAGTGCTCCCTATGGTATTAGCCCCCTGAGTCCTTAGTCGAATCGTTGATTTGGGTGAGGATTCAAAGCGTTTTATTCCTTTTCATAAAAAATCTCCTTTGATGAACTCAAATGTTTACCATGTGCGTGACCAACGCTCCAGTTTAGAATAGCCTCCGAGTGTCTGGCCAAATCGTAGATCCATGAAGAGACTCGAGTCTTGCATCTTGCCATTGCAGTCGACGGTCTCGTAGGCTTTCACTGGACCCGGGGAGTCATCACTCCTGATAGGAGTAGCCCCCGAGTGGATGATAGTCGTAGACTCGAACATAGACTCAGATCTTGTTCTTTTTTACAATTTATCTCTTCATTCCACCCGAGGAAGTTCTCGACTCGGATGTCTTGCTTGAATTTGCAGTCGTATACATTGCTTGTTCCCTTATAAGGTGTGATGAGTTTTGAATTACTGCTGACGTCAGGGATGATGCCAAGTGAGCTCAACCGTTAGTTTGAGGAGATGATAGGACACGACGACATGCGCCTTAGTATTAAAGCTGACCTAGACTTGACCACATGTTGTGCACAAACCGGGATATTAATAGAGGTTCCTCGATTTGCATGTGTAGTGGAGTTACTGTGGTGAATGTTTATATCTCGTCCTCCGGGTGTCCTCCTGGATTTGCGCCATGCATTATTAATTGTTATTCCATAGTCGAAATTGGTTCCACTAGAAATATAAGAAAGAGGCAAGGGCACGGTAATTTTCCCCATTCTCTTCGTCATCTTCATCTTCTTCCTTTCCTTGTGCTCCACCATCTCTATTCTCCTTTGTTGCGCTAGACATACTGAGAGTATTCCTAGTGCTTTCCTCTGTTCCTTGAAGAAGAATCGCACCGCCGCGAAGCCAAAGCGCGATTCCATGATGGTGAAGCCGAAGACGACCGGAAGAGCGGGTTCTAGTACCACCGCTGCCCCAAGAAGAAGAACCCTACTGCGTCAAGGGTCACTGATGTCTATGCACTTCTATTCTTGTAGACAGTTGTTGGGCCTCCAAGTGCAGAGGTTTGTAGAACAGCAACAAGTTTTCCCTTAAGTGGATCACCCAAGGTTTATCGAATTCAGGGAGGAAGTGGTCAAAGGTATCCCCTCTCAAGCAACCCTGCAATCAAGATACAAGAAGTCTCATGTGTCCCCAACACACCCAATACACTTGTCGGGTGTATAGGTGCACTAGTTCAGCAAAGAAATAGTGAAATACAAGTGGTATATATAAGACAACGGTGCCAGAAAATAGCTCGATGGCGTGGAAGAGACTAAAGGCAAACTGAAATAAAGATGGCAGCAAGCAAACATGTAATAGATCTAGTTGCAAACGAAGTTTCAATGCTTAGAAACAAGGCCTAGGGATCATACTTTCACTAGTGAACACTCTTATATAAATATCTTCTCTTTATGATACTACTCTAAACTACTCTCCGGTTGGAGGCTCTAATCTATGGTAGGGCTATAACAACACACCTCAAAGTTCGCTGTCCCCATCTAGATAACCCCACACTGTCACCTTGAGCACTAGATGATTCCAACAAACACCACAAATTCATAGAAACATCCAACTCCAAATATAACTCATAACAAGTATTTGTAATCTCTAGCCTAAGTGACACCATGGTGTACATGATGTCTTTTTCACACACGTGGGGAGAGCAGAGATCTATTAAAGCACTTGAGTAGCAAAGTAGATCTACTTGATTACAAAGCTCATGATCACAATATGATTATGCATAGAGAGAGATGAACACATAGCTACCGGTAGAGCCCGTAGCCTCGAGGAAGAACTACTCCCTCATCATCATGATAATCAGCAACGGCGATGGAGATGGTGGTGGAGATCGATGGAGATGGCGGTGAAGATAGTGAAGAGGCGGCGGCTCTAGCGGTGGCGCGGAGGACTCCTTCCCTGTCGCCGGTATCACAGGGGAGCACCGCCGCTTAGCCCCCTTCCTTCATGGCTTATTGGGAGCCCTCTCCCATGGAGATGGGATCTATGGGGGAGGCAAAACGTGGCTTTGGTGGCTGAAAATTTGTGGGTGGAGGTATATCCCACGAATTAGGTTTCCTCCCTTTATATAGCTTCTCGGATTCCCGTCATCTCATCTTGGGCTGCAGTAAATCGGGCCTATTAGGCCCATCCGGACTCGGAATCAGCTAAATTTTATGTCCAGGACGTTTGTCGTGAAATTTCAAACAACTTTGTAGTTGAAGAGTTTTCCGTTTGACGCCGTGTTCGACCCGAAACGTAACCATCTTCAAAAAGAGTTCTGAGACAGATTTCTAGAAAATCCCAATTTGACTCCAACAAGGTTTTCACTTGTATTCTTGGAAATTCCTACACATCAAAGTGTAAAACAAGAACATTGTGCACTTTTGCAACTATTAGTAGGTTAGTCCAAATAAATCATAAACTTTATATAAAAGGAGTATCAAAAGCATATTATTAGCATAAAACCATCAAAAATTATAGATACGTTATGGACGTATCAACATCCTCAAGCTTAGTTCCTGCTCGTCCTCGAGTAGATAAACGATAAAAACAATATAAATTTTGAGGTGACACGCAGCCAACACAATCTTGATCATCATTATTGTAAAAGCATTGACAGCCGGGATTAAGGTACTCTAAACATGAACATGAAAGATAGAGTTCTAACAATAAGACATAACAACTATGTTGTAGCATAAAAAGGTACAACAAAAGATTCATAAATAACAATGCTTTGAAAGACGTTTGTTTGTTTCACATAAAGAAAACACAATAAGAATGGTATTCAGCTTGCCCCTCATAGAGTAGCAAACATAAATGCATAGGACACCTTCAAAGTTTGTAAGGGTGACTAGATACAAATAGTTTAAGAACAAGCAATATCAAAATTATGCATCAATCAACAAGTCTTGGGACAATGCACATAGAACTAAGAATGGCCGCTATGCTCTCAGAATAGGTGCATAAAGATAGAAGGTGGAGACTCAACATAAAAGTAAAAGAAAGGCCTTCATATAAGGAAGTAGGGATTCAAGTTTCATAAAGAGCTTCTAAAAATTATGGTACTTATTAGCTTTCAGCTCTCATTGCCCCTATCATAAGCATCTTGAAGTGATTAAGGTTAAAGTGAATAAAGTATGGAGTATATGCTTGACAAAGTATAAGTTGGAAATCTCATGTCCCTTGAATACGAGGGCCGCTCCTCATGGTACTTAAGTTTAGTTACCGGTAAGTTCTTGTCATAGTAAGTACATGTGTATCATAGAGAACCGCTAACAGGATACCCCTTGCCCGATGATACGGAAGAATCCCCATATCAAAATGACAAGGCAAGCAGACAACAAGCATCTCAGCGATCTTCTTATTTACCATGGGAAAATGGTGCTTTTTTCTCTCTTTCCTCTTTTCTCATATCTTTTTTTTATTTTTCTCAATATCTGACTCTTTTTTTATAAGAAGAATGCTTCATAGACAGCTCATTATGGTTACGCTACAGGTTTCTACCATGATTAGGCATGGATTAGACCAGCGGCCCAGGCGTTTCTCTAACACACATACATAACTCCATGGACTTACAAGCCCCCCTTTAATTTCACACCGACGACATCCATAGACAAAAGAGCATGATATCAACTAGGTACAAAGTACAAGTGCAATATTGAAAGCGTTCCCCATGACAACATGGTTCTGCTAATCCCCAATATATAAGTGCAAGCATATACAACATAGACGACACAATGGTTCAAGTTTATTAAGGGCAAGAAAAGTAAAGTGTGCCTTCAAGTTCGTGAGAGCTTTAATCACTAGTTTTCTCATAACAAGTTTAATTCGGACGGTAGATAAAAACATGAATATTCTTGGAATAACAAATGCTAATAGGTAGGTATGGTGGACTCTTTGGAATAACTTTGTTTTATTTGGAGTTGGATGCATGAGTGGAACTCATACTTGGTTATGGAGGCTAGCAAAAGACTGGGAGCAACCAACTAAGAGAGCAATAATGGCCATAATCATGCAAAGCGACAAAACATCATTAATTAAAGCATAAAGTGATATTACAAGTCGAAAACTAAAGGATCATAAAGGCTATGGTGACTTGGGATAGTCTTAACATGGTGTGAGCATGCGCCAAGTCAACCCAAATAAAGCATTAAAAGAGAATACCACAATACTATGCTTTAATATGCTAAAACAACGCATGATTCTTTCAAGGAACATTAAGAAATCTCAATTGTTTGTAACAAGTCATGCCATAGCAAAAATCACTAAGCATAAAGCCAAAACAATACCAAGCATAACATGACAAAGCATAGGCCACAGTCAAAAACAAGCTCCTTTTTACCACTTAAGCATGAACTTTTCCTACTCTTTTCCAATCCAAACCAACTTATTAGAAAACTAATGAATGAATGAGGGGGACCAACCAATTTATTCAAGCAAACTAAAACTAAAAACAAAAGCAAAGACGCTCCAAGAACAACACAACTGTGCATGAAACAATAAAAATGAAGTGTTTGGAAGAAACCTGAGATTTTTATTGATGAAGAAGGGGATGCCTTGGGCATCCCCAAGCTTTGACGCTTGTAATTCTTGGATATTTCTTGGGGTGACACGGGGTGGCATCCCAAAGATTGAGATTTTGTCCATTCTTCATCTCATTATATCATTCTTTCCTTACACCTGGAATTTTTCCTTCATACAAAACTTCACACAATCTTCATTAGCAACATTAGTGTACTCAAGATAATAAGTCTTTTGGTTCAGTTGCAACACAAGTAAAACTTCCATTAAAACAAAAGATACTGTAGCACTTCCCTCAAAAAGCTCAATTTCCCAAATAGAACCCAAAAAGGAATCAACAAGAAGCAAATGCAAATAATGGCAGAAATCTGTCAAAACAGACCAGCAGGTAAAAACTAATTTTTTGAAGACCTTCTGTTGCTCAAATCAAAAAGTGTTGAACTAACGAAAGTTGGATAACAACCGGGGGCAGAATCACAAAAAAGTACAGCTCAAACCGACATACAGAGATTTTTATACGAATTTTTACAGCAAAGCACAAAAATCTGTTTCGGGACAACAACTTCCCCAAGCATTACTTCTCTCTCATTAGAGGTTACCCTTGGCACAAAAAGCACACAAAAAGGATAAGGAGAGGTTATTACTGAGGCAATAACTTCCAAGACTCAAGAAAACTATTGGGTTATCTCCCAAGAAGTACTTTTCTTTAACGCCTTTAAGTTAGGCATGATAGTTTGGGAAGATGCTCACATAATATGAATTGAAGTAAAAGAGAGTATCAAAAAGCAAATTCAAAGCACATTTAAGTCTAACCCACTTCCTATGCATAGGAATCTTGTAAATAAACAAGTCACGAAAGCACAAAGCAAGAAGCATAGGAAAGCAAAACAAGTGCAACTTCATGACTTTCAACATAAAGAGGGGAAACTTAATATTGTTGAGACACATAAAATCATGTTTCCCTCTCTCATAATAACTTTCAGTAGCTTCATTGATACGTCCATTTTGCATCACTATTCTATATCATAATTCACTGTTATTCATTGATATATTTCATAGTAAGAGATGATACTTATGTTATTTCATCTGTTTTTGCATGGTTGATGACTTTTGGAGCATGCACCACTGCAGTCAGGATTCTGATGGAAAAGGTGCTGTTTGGAGGCAAAATTCGCGAAGATCAGAAAATCCGGGAAAATATACGGAAAGTCCTATTTTTCCAGAAGACGAAGAAAGCCAGAAGAGGGAGTGGAGATGGGCCAAAGGGGGCCCACACCACCCCTGGCGTGGGCTACCCTAGGCCGCGCCCACCAGGTGGTGTGGCCGCCCTGGCCCACCTCTGGCTCTCCCCTCTAGCGTATATATTCCTCCCAAAACCCTAAAACTCAGGGAGCAGACACAGAAAGATTCCACCGCCTCTGCGGGGCAGAAAACACCGAGAGAGAAAGATCTCTCCGGCAGACAGATTTCTGCTAGGGGAATTCCTTCCCGGAGAGGGGAGATCATCGCCATCAACACCACCATCAAGCTGGACTTCATCGGGATCATCACCACCATCATCACCATCAGCACCCTCATCACCATCTCCATATTGCTGTAACAATTGGGTTGAATCTTGCATAGTTCTTAGGGGAAACTTTCCCGGTGTTGATTACTCTTTGTAGTTCATGCTATTAAGTGAACCCTTGAATTATTGTTTATGTTCAGATTGTTATACATCATTATTCCATCTCTGATCATGATCCATATGATGTCTTGTGAGTAGTTCGTTTTGTTCTTGAGGACATGGGAGAAGTCATGTTGTTAGTAGTGGAATTGTGTTGAGAAAGACTCAATAGTTTGATATTTAAGTTGTGGTGTACTTCTCCTAGTGGTGTCATGTGAATGTCGACTACATGTCACTTCACCTTTATGGACCTAGGGGAATGCATTGTATATTTGGCTACTAATCGTAGGGGTTGTCGGAGTGACAGAAACCTAAACCCCCGTTAGGAAACCATTGCACAAGAGACGTAAGGGTCTTAGAGTTTAAAGATGTGGTTAGGTTTCTACCTTAATTACTTTCTTGTACTTATGGATGTTTGCAAGGGGTATAATCACAAGTATGTATTAGTCCTAGGAAGGTCGGTACATTAGCATAGGTTCACCCACACAACACTTAGCAAGCTAAAGAAGATTAATCAACTATATAAAGCGAATGCACTTGACAGTCTTCCCATGTGTCCTCAAGAACGTTTGGTCATCTTAAGTAATACAACCGGCTTGTCCTTTGCTGAATAAAGGATTGGGCCACTTGCTGTATTTATTTCTACTGTCTTTTATTTACTCGTACTTTGTTTACTTGCTTTATCAAAAAACCCTAAAAATCTGTTTGCTAAGTATTTGAAGAGAATTCCTGATCCATACCACTAGCCAACACCTTCTGCTCCTCATTGGGTTCGACACTCGTACTTATCAAAAATACTGCGATACACCCCCTATACTTGTGGGTCATCAATCATGAATAAAATTAACAATATAACTATCACATAAAATATTCTTATCATTAGCCACATGCATATAATAATTATTACTCTCCACATAAGCATAGTCATTCTTATTAATTGTGGTGGGAGCAAATTCAACAAAATAGCTATCATTATTATTCTCATCACTATAATCATCAAATATTAGGAGGCATATTGTAATCATTATTTTTTTCCTCAATAGTAGGTGGACTGAAAATATCATATTCATCATTGTAATCATCATATATTGGAGGTTTGGTATCATCATAAGCAATATAATAGCTATCTTCCAAAGCTGGGGAACTGAACAGATCATTTTCATAAAAACTAGCTTCCCTAAGCTTAGACTTTTCCATAGCATTAGCAATAATGGTGTCCAAAAAATTCATACTAACAACGTTGCTATTAGCATGCAAATAAAGTTCCATATGTTTTTTAATTTTCTCTTCAAACACTTCATGTCCTAACTCAAGATAAATACTATAAAGCTCTCTAATTGTTTTTTGTTTTCCATTAAGCCTAACTAGTGAAAACAAGAAACAAAAAGACAAAATTGCAGAATCTAAAGGAAATAACTTTGAGCACTCACACCGGAGGATGTGAGTACCTTTTACCTTGACTCCCCGGCAACGGCGCCAGAAAATAGCTTGATGTCTACACACTTCTATTCTTGTAGACAATTGTTGGGCCTCCAAGTGCAGAGGTTTGTAGAACAACAGCAAGTTTTCCCTTAAGTGGATCATCCAAGGTTTATCGAACTCAGGGAGGAAGTAGTAAAAGGTATCCCCTCTCAAGCAACCCTGCAATCAAGATACAAGAAGTCTCTTGTGTCCCCAACACACCCAATACACTTGTCAGGTGTATAGGTGCACTAGTTCAGCGAAGAGATAGTGAAATACAAGTGGTATAGATATAAGACAATGGTGCCAGAAAATAGCTTGATGGCGTGGAAGAGACTAAAGGCAAACTGAAATAAAGATGGCAGCAAACAAACATGTAATAAATCTAGTTGCAAACGAAGTTTCAATGCTTAGAAACAAGGCATAGGGATCATACTTTCACTAGTGAACACTCATATAAATATCTTATCTTTATGATACTACTCTAAACTTGGCGAGGGTTTAACTCATCAATGCCCATTGTTATGGACTTGGGTTGGAGAAGGAGGGAGCGCTGGAAGTCTCGATCGGTTAGCAAACAAGCACACGGGTGACACGAGGTTTACCCAGGTTTAGGCCTCGTAGAGGACCCTACTCTTGCTTGTCTGCTCTTGATTGATGATGATCTGAAGGATTACAATGTTGCCGATGGCGGTGTATGCGTAGATTAGATCTGGCTTATGTGTATGCGAGAGATTGATGTCTAGATCTATTGTCTATTATGGTGATGTGGGAGATCGTAGATCTATCTATTGGGGGAGTCACGATCTATTGTAGGAGTCGCCCTCCTCGTTGGACCCTCCTAGCCTTTATATATGGGGAGGCTAGGTCTCAGGTACCAATATGAGTTGGTTACAAGTTAGATTCAAACTCTAGTATTGAGACTTCCTTGTCTTGTGCGTTTGGGAGTCCGTGTCCATATGAGCTTCATACCACTCGAACCGTTATGGGCGTCATGGACCTTGGCAAGTCGTCGAGTGGGCCTTCCGTCGAGCCGCACCAGGTAGGTTGTAGTTGGGTGCCTGTTGGTCATACCCATGTCAGTAGCCCCCGAGTGTCCATGCGAATCGTAGATTCGGGTGGAGACTTAGAAGTCTTGAGTCTTGTATTTGTAGGTCGAAGTCGACAATTGTGTCGAGTGCGAAGTGATACATTGCAAATTTATCTATAATTTTTGATGCTCCATGCTTGGTTTTATCTACTTTCTTGTGTTTTGTCCACACTTTGGAGTACTTTTCATATGATTTCTTGGACTAACCTATTAATAAGAGCCACAGTGCCAGCTGCCTGTTTTCTACTGTTTTTGGTTCCAGGAAAGTCAGAAAATGAATATTCTCGGAATTGGACGGGACAAAAGCCAAAGTGCCTATTTTTCCGGAAGACATCTAGAGCCAGAATACGAGACGGAGAAGGGCTGGGGACCGGCCACACCACCTGGCCACGCGGCCAGGCCGGACCCTTGCCAGGGGGTGGTATGGCCGACCCCAGCACCCCCTCAGCCTCTCCTTCCGCCTATATATTGCCCTCGGGACCAAAACCCTAAGTACCCGATCAAAAATCCACGAAAGATTCTATAGCCGCCGTCATCTCCATCCCTAGACCGGGAGGGATCTGAAGCTCTTCCCGACACCCTACCGGAGAGGGGAATTCACCCTGGAGGCCTTCTTCATCATCATGCAAGCCTCCGGTGTGATGCGTGAGTAGTTTATCTCTGAACTACGGGTCCATGTAGTAGCTAGATGGCTGGTTCTCCTCCTTTGTGCTTTCATGTCTAGATCTTGTGAGCTCCGTTCATGATCAAGATCATCTATTTGTAATTCTGCATGTTGTGTTTGCGGGGATCCGATGGATATTGAGATGCTATTTCAGATTGATTATTGATTTTATCATGTCTTTGTTATTTGTGATCTTGCATGCTTTCCGTTGTTAGTAGCTATCTTGGCCAAGTAGATGCTAGCAACTCCAAGAGTTAGTATTTATGCTCGATAGTGGGTTCATGCCTCTAGTAATCTGGGAAGTGACAGAAATCTCTAAGGTACTAGATGTTCTGTTGCTACTAGGGAGAAAACAACAATCCTTTGTTCATAGAACAATTGTATTGTTTACATTACACGCAATTCGTAAAGCAATAATCTGTTGCTTGCAACTTAATACTGGAAGGGGTTCGGATGATAACCTGAAGGTGGATTATTAGTCATAGATGCAGTTGGATGGCGGTCTATGTATAATGTTGTAATGCCCAATCAAGTTCCAAAGGAGTAAAGATGATTAGTATATGCATGTATTGCTTTCTCGATGTTTGTCAATTGCCCTGCTGTAATTTGTTCACCCAGCATGTTATCTATCTTAAGGAGAGCCACCTCTAGTGAACTATGGACCCCAGTCCTTTCTTTTACATACAATCTACAATCTGTTTACTGTTTTGTGTTTACTTTCTGCAAACTATTACTTCCTTCCATTCGATACGTTTAATCCTTTGTTTTCAGCAAAACCGGTGAGATTGACAATCTCATCGCAAGTTGGGGGCAAAGTTCTATGGTTGTGTTGTGCAGGTCTCCACGTTGCTACTAGCACCGGTAGTGTGCCCTGCCAAGGCTCAGCTAGCAACACCTTTGGGGTGTTTCCTTGCTCCTACTGGTTCAATTAAACCTTGGTTTCATAACTGAGGGAAACTTACTACTGTGCTCATCATACCTTCCTCTTGGGGTTCCCCAACGAGCTCCACATAAACACCGAGCCATCAAGTATTTTTCTGGCGCCGTTGCCGGGGAGTCAAGGGCATCTTCACAAGGGGAGCCCCTCATAACCAATCTCTTTACTTTGTTATTTTTGTTTTGCTTAGTTTCTTTTTGCTTTGTTTGCTTGTTTCTTTATCAAAAATACAAAAAAATTAGTTCCTATCTTAAGTTGTGATTATGTCTAGCCTTGCTCCAGTCACTATGTCACCCGAGGAAATGATTTTCACTTTTAAACAAGGAATTGAGGAGAGCTTCAAGGAAGCTTGGTCTAGAATCTCTGATATACATGAAAAAACTAAACCTAAAATGACTCAAAGCTTGTTCCTTAGCAGTTTTTACCTTGGAACTGCTCTTTGATATAAATATCCTTTAGATGCTGTTGTGGGAGGAGATTTCCTCCAATGTAATGAGGATGATGCTGTTAATGCTATAAAGAAATTGATCCTTACTTACAACTTACCTAGCCAAACTGATATTTCTTTCGCAAGCATATTTGCTAGATTAAACACTCTTGAGACCAACACTGCTAGATTGAAAGATTGCTATAATACTCTTAGGGAGCATATTATGTCTGAATTTTGTCTTATGCCCAAAGATATTTATGAATCCTTGAATCTTTGGGGGCTTACTGAAGGAGGAAAAGAAATATCTCTTGCTAATAATGCTACCATATTACCTATTGGAATAGCTGAAGGTGTTTACAAAGATCCTTGGGAAAATGATTTCTACTGATTATCTTGTTATTGAATGTGCAGGAAAATGACAAATTACACTTGGAAGGTCCCTATTAGAACTCCTTGGAGCAATAATAGATGTGGAAAAGGGGACCATGCACCTTTCTTATCCACCAAACAATCATATTTTCCCCAAGGTTAAGAATAAAAGTAAGAGAGGTAAGGGCAAGAAATTTGGTTTTAATGCTTCTTCATTTGAGAACACTTGATTCTTCTTGTTTCTTGTGCCTAACTTAAAGGCGTTAAAGAAAAGTACTTATTGGGAGATAACCCAAAAGTTTTAGATGAGTCTTGGAAGTTATTACTTCAGTAATAACCACTCCTTATCCTTTTTATTTGCTTTTTGTGCCAAGAGTAACCTCTAATGAGAGAGAAGTAATGATTGGGAAAGTTGCTGTCCCGAAACAGATTTCTGTGCTTCACCGTACAAATTCTTGTAAAATCTCTGAATGTATTTTTTAGGCGTAATTTTTTGACCTTCTGCCCCAGGTTGTTATGTAACTTTCGTTAGTTCAACACTTTTTGATTTGAGCAACATAAGGTCTTCAAAAAAATTCGTCTATACCTGCTGGTCTGTTTTGACAGATTTCTGCCATTTTCTGCATTTGCTTCTTGTTAGGTTCCTTTTTGAGTTCTTTTGGGGAATTGAGCTTTTTGAGGGAAGTGCTTCAGTAGCTAGTGTTCTAATGGAAGTTTATTGGTGTTAGAACTGAACCTTAAGACCTATTATCTTGAGTGCACTAATGTTGCTAATAAAGATTGTGTGAAGTTTTGTATGATGGAAAAATTTCAGGTGTATGGAAGGAATGAGTAATGAGATGAAGGATGGACTAAATCTCAAGCTTGGGGATGCCATGCGTGTCACCCGAAGAAACATCCAAGAAGTACAAGCGTCAAACTTTGGGGATGCCCGAGGCATCTCCCTCTTCATCAATAAAAATCTCAGGTTTCTTCCAAACGCTTCTTTTTTATTGTTTCATGCACAGTTGTGTTGTTCTTGGAGCGTCTTCTTTTTTGTTTTCTCTTTGGTTTTTCGTTTGCTTGGTTTGCTTAGTTTGCTGAATAAATTTTTGGACCCCCTCTTTCATACATTGGTTTTCAAATAGTTTGGTTTGGTTTGGAAAAGAGTAGGAAAGTTCATGCTTAAGTGGTAAAGAGAGCTTGTTTTTGACTGTGGCCTATGCTTTGTCATTCCATGCTTGATATTGTTTTGGCTTTAGGCTTAGCATTCTTTGCAGTAGCATGACTTGTTATAAACAATTGAGATTGCTTAATGTGCCTTGGATGAATCATGCGTTGTTTTCGCATATTAAAGCATAGTACAGTGGTATTCTCCTTTGATGCTTTATTTGGGTTGACTTGACACATGCGCACACCATGTTATGACTATCTCAAGTCACCATAGACTTTATGATCCTTTAGTTTTCAACTTGTAGTATCACTTTATGCTTTGATCAATGATGTTTTGTCGCTCTGCATGATTATGGCCATTATTGCTCTCTTAGTTTGTCGCTCACAGTCTTTTGCTAGCCTCCACAACCAAGTATGAGTTCCACTCATGCATCCAACTCCCTAAACCAAGTGATTCCAAAGAGTCCACCATACCTACCTATTAGCATATGCTATTCCAAGTATATTCATGCTTTTGTTTATCTTCCAAATTAAACTTGTTATGAGAAAACTAGTGATTAAAGCTCTCACGAACTTGATGGCACACTTTACTTTTTTTGCATCTAATAAACTTGAACCATTGGGTCTTTCTTTGTTGCGTATATGCTTGCGCTTTATAAGTTGAAGTTAGTAGAACCATGTATCATGGGGAACGCTTTCAACATTGCACTTGTACTTTGTACCCCGTTGATATCATGTTCTTTTGCTTATGGATCCCGGCGGTGTGAAATAAAAGTGGAACTTGTAAGATCATGGAGTTTGTATGTGTGTTAGATAAACGCCTGGGCCGCTAGCCTAAGCCATGCCTAATCATGGTGGAAACTTGCAGCATCACCATAATGAGCACTCTATGAAGCATCCTCGATAAAAACCTATGCAAATAGCAAATAAGAAGATCGCTAAGATGCTCATTGTCTGCTTGCCTTGTCATTTTGATTATGGGATAGCTCCTGTATCATGTGCAAGGGGTACCCCGTTGGCGGTTCTTTATGATACATATGTACTTACAATGACAAGACCTTACTTGTGACTAAAGTTGAGTAGCATAAGGATCGGTCTTCATAAGTAAGGGGAATGAGATTTCAGTTTATAACTTGTCAAGCATATCCTCTTAGTCGTGTCACTTTAACCTTAATTACCTTCAAGATGCTTATGATAGGGGCAATGAGAGTTGAAAGCTATAAGTACCATAATTTTTGGAAGCTCTTTATGAGACTTGAATCCCTACTTCCTTCTATGAAGGCCTTTCTTCCACCATTATATTGAGTCTCCACCTTCTATCTTTATGCACTTACTTTGAGAGCATAGTGGCCATTCTTAGTTCTATGTGCATTGTCCCAAGACTAGTTGATTGATGCATAACTTGATATTGCTTGTTTTAAACTATTTGTATCTAGCCACTCTTATGAACTTTGAAGGTATCCTATGCATTTATATTTGCTACTCTATGTGGGACAAGCTGAATACTATTATGCTATGTTTTCTTTATGTGAAACAACCAAACGTCTTGCAAAGCATTGTTATTCATGAATCTTTTGTTTGTGCCTTTTCATGTTGCATCATAGTTTCTTTGTCTTATTGCCAGAACCTTGTCTTTCATGTTATGATTGAAGTACTATGATCCCAACTTTGAATGTTTTACAAGTACTTTGATCAATTTTATGATGGTGCATGTCACCTCAAAAATTATTCTTTATTTTTATCACTTACCTACTCGAGGACGTGCAGGAGTTAAGCTTGGTGATGTTGATACATTGCAAATGTATCTATAACTTTTGATGCTCCATGCTTGGTTTTATCTACTTTGTTGTGTTTTGTCCAGACTTTGGAGTACTTTTCATATGATTTCTTGGACCAACCTATTAACAAGAGCCATAGTGCCAGCTGCCTGTTTTCTGCTGTTTTTGGTTCCAGGAAAGTCAGAAAATAAATATACTCAAAATTGGACGGGACAAAAGCCAAAGTGCCTATTTTTCCGGAAGACATCTAGAGCCAGAATACGAGACGAAGAAGGGCTGGGGGCCGGCCACACACCTGGCCGCGTGGCCAGGCTTGGCCCGCGCCAGGGGGTGGTCTGGCCGACCCAGCACCCCCTCGTCCTCTCCTTCCGCCTATATATTGCCCTCAGGACCAAAACCCTAAGCACCCGATCAAAAATCCACGAAAGAGTCTGTAGCCGCCGTCATCTCCGTCCCTAGATCGGGAGGGATCTGAAGCTCTTCCTGGCACCCTGCCGGAGAGGGGAATTCACCCTGGAGGCCTTCTTCATCATCATGCAAGCCTCCGGTGTGATGCGTTTGTAGTTCATCTCTGGACTACGGGTCCATGTAGTAGCTAGATGGCTGGTTCTCCTCCTTTGTGCTTTCATGTCTAGATCTTGTGAGCTCCGTTCATGATCAAGATCATCTATTTGTAATTCTGCATGTTGTGTTTGAGGGGATCCAATGGATATTGAGATGCTATTTCAGATTGATTATTGATTCTATCATGTCTTTGTTATTTGTGATCTTGCATGCTTTCCGTTGTTAGTAGCTATCTTGGCCAAGTAGATGCTAGCAAGTCCAAGAGTTAGTATTTATGGTCGATAGTGGGTTCATGCCTCTGGTAATCTAGGGAAGTGACAGAAATCTCTAAGGTACTAGATGTGCTTTTGCTACTAGGGAGAAAACAATAATCCTTTGTTCATAGAACAATCATATTGTTTACATTACGCATAATTAAATAGCGATGTCTGTTGCTTGCAACTTAATCTTTGGAGGGGTTCGGATGATAACCTGAAGGTGGATTATTAGTCATAGATGCAGCTGGATGGCGGTCTATGTATAATGTTGTAATGCCCAATCAAGTTCCAAAGGAGTCAAGATGATTAGTATATGCATGTATTGCTTTCTTGATGTTTGTCAATTGCCCCGCTGTAATTTGTTCACCCAGCATGTTATCTATCTTAAGGAGAGCCACCTCTAGTGAACTATGGACCTCAGTCCTTTCTTTTACATACAATCTACAAACTGTTTACTGTTTTGTGTTTACTTTCTGCAAACTATTACTTCCTTCCATTCGATACGTTTAATCCTTTGCTTTCAGCAAAACCGGTGAGATTGACAACCTCATCGCAAGTTGGGGGCAAAGTTCTGTGGTTGTGTTGTGTAGGTCTCCATGTTGCTACTAGCACCGGTAGTGTGCCCTGCCAAGGCTCAACTAGCAACACCTTTGGGGTGTTTCCTTGCTCCTACTGGTTCGATTAAACCTTGGTTTCATAACTGAGGGAAACTTACTACTGTGCTCATCATACCTTCCTCTTGGGGTTCCCCAACGAGCTCCACATCAACACCGAGCCATCACGAAGCACTTCACCGGAAGTTCATCGGGTCAGTCGAAATTCATAGTAGTTCATAGGGATGATGGTAAACGTGTCTGGTACGCTCGACGGATTGGGACCAGTTAATTGCTCTAGGGCGAAAACAACGCTACCTACTCAAACTCGAGTCCCCAGACTCGAATTCAGAAATGTGCTGGTGTAATTCGACTCAGGCCGCGGAGGTCTTATAAAGTCGAATCCCAGTGTGTAAATGTGAGCACTCGACGCGTCCGTCAAGGCTTATTCATCGTACCTGTAGGTACGGATTATTTCTAGTAAAGCGCAGCAGATGCGTTGTCAGGCCTTATTCAGGTCTTATCTTCACGCTATAAGCATGACATCCGAATTTTGTCATCGTGGAGATGATTCGGGGTAGCCCAGGAGACGTAATCTCTTTGTAGGGAAAATATGAGGCGGAGTCGCCATAGCATTCGAGTGTGGATATTATCAATACACAGTACGATGTACAAGAATAAATAATCATAGGGTGCGCGACCAGCGCTCCCTATGGGAGTAGCCCACGAGTGCCTATTCGAGTCACAGACTCGAGTGGGGACTAAAAACATTTGCGACTGCTGTCGTCTTTTGCTTGTTTCAGTCGAATATGTTTTTCAGCGCTCCCTATGAGAGTAACCCGAAGTCCACAATAGAATCATAGATTCGAGTGAAGAGTTTTCATGATGCTTGGATATCTTCACAAATTTCTTCGGGTGCGCGGCCAGTGCTCCCTATGGGAGTAGCCCCCGAGTCCTTAGTCGAATCATGGATTCGAGTGAGGATTCAGAGCATGTCACTCGAGGATCTTGTATATGCACGACCAGCGCTCCAGTTTGGAGTAGCCTCCGAGTGTCCGGCGGAGTCGTAGACTCGGGCAGAGACTCGAGACTTGTATCTTGTAGATGCAGTCGAAAATCATGCGATGAGAATCCACTGATCCGGAAGTGCATCGAGTCAGCGTATCACGCATAAGGAGCTTGAATCGAAGATGTAGTTGGATTCGACATAGTCACTTCTGTCGGGTGCGTTGCTAGCACCGCATCTTTGTAGTATCAAGCGATGCAACCATCCGAGGAGGAACTCGACTCGGGTCTTGAGTGTATGTCATAGCCAGTTGTTTTGTCAACTCCTGTTGGAGGACCCGATAGAATAGCTCGACACAGTCGACGTCCTTGTAAGATGTAGTAAATGCAAAGAATTATGAAGTACTTGTATCTTGTAAAGAATATTTGCATGTTGGCTTGTAAAGTAAAATTCTGGTGCCAATCGAGTCGACACATTTGCACTGCATGCTAGGCCTTTTCGTTAGCCTGATTACCCTTAGTCTCAGTATCTTGCCGAGGTACTAGGAGTTCAAGGATTCGACGATCAGGCAGAATCACCTACTCAGGCTTTCGCGTATGAGGTGCTTGAGTGCGTGGAGTCGATGGCACATTAGGTTACTCGAAGAGGGCGCAACCCCCAAGTGTTTCGAGTGCGAGTTTAAAAGAAATCAGCTCTAAGTAGAGAGAAAACTTAGCTTTATTGATAGTTGCCGTGATGAACGAGTCGCAAGATCCGACGCGATCGGTGGGTCACAGGAGTCGAAGATTGTAGCGGCTTGTGGTCGCGAGATTAGAGGGTGTTGGGTCCGCAGCATAGAAAACAAAAATTTTCCTACGGTGTGAACTACACGCCAAGATCTATCTACTAGGTACAAAGCAAACGGGTGGACATACATCCATAGAGAACTTACCCTCGAAGACAACAAGCTTTGTTAACGAGTAGGAACTCGTGGTTGATGTAGTCGTACACTTGCCGATCTCAAGATCGTGAGGAAGTCCCGGCCGCAACTCAGCAGCGCATCCGCTCGAACACATTCAAGCCACGGACAACCTCCACCTCCTCGCTCTAGCGATCCAGTGAGCAACAACTCCTTCAGACGAAATGCCACCGGGAACATGTATCTCGCTAATCCGAGACCATGGGGGAATAATTCTAGAGGAGGAGAGAGATCCTTCACAAGGAGGTGTGAGGATGAAGGAGGGAATGGGTGGCCTTTTATAGGAGGAGGGGGGGGTGCCCCCTCTCTCCATGGCTGGCACATTGGGGGGGTGACCCCTCACCTCCCCCATTCATGTGGTGGTAACTCCTCCACATTAAAATGCCTCTTCACATTCCCTTTTAAAGTCTCCACTTTAAATGCATTAAGTTTCTCCAAATTTAATGCTCTCTCATTTAATAAAACTCTTTTATTAAATTTATTCAGAATTTTATTAATTACTTTAATTAACAAACATTCACATATAGCCCCTTGCAATATTTCAATATCTCATGCAAAACCACCTTCTGCAATTTCACCCGAAACAATTTCCGGTTTCTATCGAAACAATTCCTGCGCTTTGCAATTCTTTCGGCTGAAACATATGTGCTCCAAAATGGTGTCCGGTAACTCTTAAGTGTGTCACCCTACGGTTCGCGAATAATGCAGACATGATCGAGACCCTTCTCCGATCAATAATCAGCAGCGGGACCTGGAGATCCGTACTGACTCCTACACATTCAACGATGACTCCTGTGATCGTGAGAACCTTTAACGCTTGTAACTAAATCCCTTTGTCTCTCGATATATTACATGTCCGAGATTCGATCATCGGTATCTCCATACCTAGTTTGATCTCGTTACCGACATGCACTCTTTTCTCGTTCCCGTGATATAACATTCTAGTGATCACATCACTTGCTTGCAAGCTATCCTAATGTGATATCACCGAGAGGGCCCAGAGTATATCTATCCGTCATCTGGATTGACAAATTCCACTCTTGATCCATGAGCCTCAACATAACACCTTCGTAGCACTGAACCCATCTTTATAGTCACCCTGTTACGGTGTGACGTTTGATGTTATCAAGATACTCTTCCGGTGTTAGCAATTAACATGATCTCATGGTCTAAGGATAAAGATTACTTCGTATGATGTTATAGCAATATAAACACAATGACTTGATCGTAATGCTATACTTCGGATGAATGTTCATCACATCATTCCACCAATGGTGTGACCTTGTTATTAACAACATCCAATGTCCACGATCAGGAAACCTTGATCATCCTGTTAATCAACAAGCTAGTCTATAAGAGAGGCATGACTAGGAACCCTTTTTGTTTATTAAACACACATGTATTGATGTTTCCTATCAATACAATTATAGCATGCAAAATAAACATCTATCATATACAAGGAATACATAATAACAACTTTATTATTGCCTCTCAGGGCATATTTCCTTCAGAGGGAGCCCACTAGTCACCCGATATGAAGACCACAGCCGGTCGTTGAAGTTGAAGACCGCGGCAGGTCGCCAAAGCGGAGGGAGCCCTCGAGGCCCCGAGTCGTTGGAGCCGAAGATCACAACGAATCGCTGGAGTCGAAGAATGCAGCAGGTCAGCAGAGTCGAAGACCGCAGCGGGTCACTGCAGCCGAAGACCACAACGAGTCGCGTGATGGAGTCGAAGACTCAGTAGATCGGTAGAGTCGAAGACCGCAATGAGTCACCGTAACCGAAGGCGGCAACAGGCCTCGCGGCGGAGTCGACGGAGCCCCCGAGTGTAGATTTGGTGTGGTCGATGTAGTCGAGGCGTCAACTGAGAGCCGGTGCGACGGATCGGGGTCGACATGGCAGGAAGTCGCCGAAGCCGATGGTGGTAGCGTGTTGTCGCAATCGAAGATTGTAGTGGGTCATTGGAGCCGAAGTCCAAAGACTGTTACAGGTCGGTGGACCCGAAGATCGCAGCGGGTTGCTGGAGCCGAAGGAACCCCCAAGTTGCCGGATCCAAAGGTCATCGTCGATCGCACGACAGAGTCAAAGGAGTCCTCGGGTGTAGAGTTAACGCGGTTGTGTAATCGAGGTCGGCAGACAGGTTTGTCGTGGCGGGGTTGCCGGTTTTTGTTTGGAGGGAGTTGACGCGATGGTGAGTGTCACGACGGACATACAGTTGACTCAGCGGACGAAATCTGTCCCGGCGAAATCACTGTGTCCGTACACCGGTTGATAAATTTGGCCAAAAGAAAGTTGTCTCTCATACAAACACGGACTTGCCGAGGCCTCAGCTCCATCTCGTCTCTATGATCTAATCCATGTTGCGCGGTACATATACATCGATCGTGCGTGTTTACCTCATAGACCTCGCTGGATGGCATAAGGTCGGTCGTGATGCCAGGCTTGATCGAACCGAGCTGTGAATTTTATTTGCTTCTGCACGCGAGAGCGGGCCTGATCCGAATTGCTGCATCGGGACTTGATGGACGTAATCTGATATGGCTACTTGATTTTTCCCATGATGAAATCACCACAAGACGTGAAAATACACAGATTAGTTGCTTTGGTCTTTCTCTCTTTGATTGATGCAATGGTGTGCCTATTTCTCGTGCGTGTACCTTGAGCCTTTCAAACCGACACGATTAGTCCAAATTTGATACAACACTGGATTAGACAACAAAGTTGTTTTCCTGCCCGATTTGGATCGGACTTGATTTTGACCGCTCTGCCGTCCTCGACTCAACTGCGCGGCCAAGTGAAGAAGAGAAAGACAAAGGCCTGGCAAAAAAATCGAGGCCAGCCGACTGCGCTGGTGATAAAATCCTTATCGGCGTCGAAGAAGATTGAACCAGCGGAAAGCAATCTCACAGTTCATGGCCGGAAGAATCTCACCCGGATCAGTGCTTGATCCATGGTGGTCGTCAACTGTCGTGATATTGTCGACGAGTTATAAATCGCTGAATCATAGATTGCTGATGATGGGGCCGTCGAGATCGCAACATATGGGCTCCCGTTTCCCACAGACGGTGCCAATTGACGAGGGTTTAACTCATCAATGTCTATTGTTATGGACTTGGGTTTTGGAGAAGGAAGGAGCGCTGGAAGTCTCGATCGGCTAGAAAACAAGCACACGGGTGACACGAGGTTTACCCAGGTTCAGGCCTCGTAGAGGACCCTACTCCTGCTTGTCTGCTCTTGATTGATGATGATCCGAAGGATTACAATGTTGCCGATGGCGGTGTATGCGCAGATTAGATGTGGCGTATGTGTATACGAGAGATTGATGTCTAGATCTATTGTCTATTATGGTGATGTGGGAGATCGTAGATCTATCTATTGGGGGAGTCGCGATCTATTGCAGGAGTCGTCCTCCTCGTTGGACCCTCCTAGCCTTTATATATGGGGAGGCTAGGTCTCAGGTACCAATACAAGTTGGTTACAAGTTAGATTCAAAATCTAGTATTGAGACTTTCTTGTCTTGTGCGTTTGGGAGTCCGTGTCCATATGAGCTTCATGCCACTCGAACCGTTATGGGCATCATGGACCTTGGCAAGTTGTCGAGTGGGCCTTCCGTCGAGCCGCACCAGGTAGGCTGTAGTTGGGTGCCTGTTGGGCATACCCATGTCAGAACTACTCTCCGGTTGGACTAATCCATGATAGGGCTATAACAGCACACCTCAAAGTTCGCTTTTCCCATCTAGATAACCCCACACTGTCACCTTGAGCACTAGATGGTTCCAACAAACACCACAATTTCATAGAAACATCCAACTCCAAATATAACTCATAACAAGTATTTGTAATCTCTAGCCTAAGTGCCACCATGGTGTGCACGCTGTCACTTTCACACACATGGGGAGAGCAGAGATCTATGAAAGCACTTGAGTAGCAAAGTAGATCTACTTGATTATAAATCTCATGATCACAATATGATCATGCATAGAGAGAGAGATGAACACATAGCTACCGATAGAGCCCTTAGCCTCGAGGAAGAACTACTCCCTCATCATCATGGGAATCAACAACGGCGATGGAGATGGTGTTGGAGATCGATGGAGATGGCGGTGAAGAGGCGGCGGCGGCGCTGGCGACAGCGCGGATGACTCCTTCCCCGCCGCCGGTATCACAGGGGAGCACCGCCCCATAGCCCCTTCCTTCATGGCTTATTGGGAGCCCTCTTCCATGGATATGGGATCTATGGGGAGGCAAAAACGTGGCTTTGGTGGCTGCAAATTCGTGGGTGGAGATATATCCCACGAATTAGGTTTCCTCCCTTTATATAGCTTCTCGGATTTCCGTCATCCCATCTTGGGTTGCAGTAAATCGGGCCTATCGGGCCCATCCGGACTCGGAATCAGCTAAATTTTATGTCCAGAAAGTTTATCGCGAAATTTCCAACAACTTTGTAGTTGAAGAGTGTTCTGTTTGACGCCATGTTCGACCCGAAACGTGACCATCTTCAAAAAGAGTTCTGAGACAGATTTCTAGAAAATCCTAATTTGACTCCAACAAGGTTTTCACTTGTATTCTTGGTAATTCTTACACATCAAAGTGTAAAACAAGAACATTGTGCACTTTTGCAACTATTAGTAGGTTAGTCCAAATAAATCATAAACTTTATATAAAAAGGAGTATCAAAAGCATATTATTAGCATAAAACCATAAAAAATTATAGATACGTTATGGACGTATCAGTCACCAATGGGGACTGGCACCACTCCATGGTGAAGTCCTCGAAATTGCGCCAACTGAGGTAGGCCGGGCTGCTCCCCTCTAGAGAGGACTTCTAGCTTCCTAGACCGGAGGTAATCCCCCTCCCGGGTTTAGGGCGATGTTCCTCGCTTTCATCCTTTAGGGTTTGTCACTCCCAGCCCACGAGTTATTTCATGGGCTACTTTTCCTTTATGGTGTTCAGCTGCATTAGTTGACACCAAATTTGATTCCTGCATATTGCGTGCTTCATCACTCTCTGCAAGTGTTGGCTCGGAATCGTGCTGCACTTCGGGCTCTAGAAGAAGCTCTACTCCATGAAAAGACATTTGGGTACCCATGGCCCTTATCCTGTTGGCATGTGCGGTATATCCATTCGTGGAAACATTTAGTACTTAGCCTTTAAGATTGTCGACTCTGCTTAAGGGTGGAGGGCCAAGTGGTTCTATATCCATGACCAGAAGGCGGGGGTTCAGAAGTATGGATTGTCCCCTTTTGATACAAGTGCGAAAGTTTGGAAGAAACGCTCTTGGAGGAATGAGGTGGCGCCGGGTGAAGAGGCAGAGGTCGAAGCTCTCTATGCTCGAGTGAAGGACCTGCAGCTGATTCCTGGCCAAAGAAATTCGAGTTCCTAGCATGTATTTACAATAAGCACAAGAAAAGCTAGGCCTACGCATCAGCACCCGCGGGCTTCGTGAACTCGGTGGCAACCTCCGACGTCGTGGCCTTTGCAGCAGGAGCCCCCGATGCCGTGGTCTTCGCTGTGTTCAGTCGGTTCTGCTCCACAGAATACCTCATGAGCATCTCTAAGAGCCCGGGCCCGTACTTCTGACAACAAGCAGAAAAAGGAGCAAATGCTACCTCTTCACCGTCCGTAGTCATCGACATCTTCGACGTGATCCTGCTCACGTTCAGATCAGCGCCATAGGCCTGCTCCATCGCCAGCCCGAGAGACGCGCCTGCTTCTTTCTGCGCCTGCTTGTACTCCACAGGTACACCCCCGGCGAAAGCTTCAGCAAGGCCATCAAGGTCCTCAATAGCCTTGGCCTTCGGCATCATATCCTCCCAGAGACGACGAAGCACGACTTTGGACTTTTGAAGTGCGTCTATGAAGGAAACACTGCGGTCTCCAACTGCGGCCACAACGCCAACTAGGAGATCCTCACGGGTTAACACCTGACGATCGAACTCGATCGCCGGCCGCATCTGTGAAACCACCATAGTTCATGGTCAAGGACAAGAAGAAGATAAAAACACCAACAAATTCGAAACTACAATCGAACCAGGATACAAACCAGAAAGATCTTAGGCAGCGGCCAGAAGTTGTTCCGCGAACCGCGTTCCCTTTCCGCCGTAGCTACTGCCCGTTCTTCCTCCTGTCATCGCGACTCCACTTTGAAGTGCTCGAGAGCATCGATCGTGTCCTTCCTCTTCATCTCGGCCGCACTGAGACTCTTATCAAGAGAGCTCAGTCGACGAAGATTTTCATTGTTCTCCTCTGGTAACAAAAGGGCATGTTAGTCAGAACATCGAGCAAACTCCTACGCCAGCCACTCGGAGAATAAAGGATATTACTTTGCAACTGTTGATGGTCAGCATCCATCCACACATAGTCTTTGCCAAGACGAATCATGTTTTGAAGAAAGGGCTGCAATAAAATTCGAGTCAGATGAGCAACAAAATACTCGGGGGCTTCCTCGAATGACTAAGCATATACTTACGTGACCTCCCGAAGACTTTGAAGGTTTTTTTGGTCATCCGGGTGAGTACCATGTGTTCCCTCGACTCAGGGGAACTCGAGGAAATCATGCCGGAGTTGGCCGCTTTCTTTGGGGAAGGCGAGGGTTGTTCCGCAACTTTCCTCTGGAGTCCACGACTCCCTCATCTTCCAGCTCGCGGACGGTGTCAGACGAACTTTATGGTGATCGTCTAGATTATGGTCGTCTAGATCTATTATCTATTGTGGCGTGTTGAGTTGTGTTGTCTATTATGGTGATCGAGGTTAGATCTCAGGTACCAATACAAGTAGGTTACAAGTTTGTGTTTGTGTAGAGTCTAATCTTGAGCTTTCCTTGTCTTGTACGCTTGGAGTCGGTGTCCTTCGTATCTGTTAAACCATCACAAACTACATGGATCTTGGTATATCTTAATATGTGCCTTTCTTTGGGCCGCACCGTATATGTCAGTAGTGGGCAAGTAGTGGGCACCGGGTCATGCCCATGTCAATTACTAGTAAAGTACAACATCTGAGGATTGTAATGATATTTTTTTTATCATGTATATCTCATCTTAAGTTATTCAAATTTCAACCAGTGCTACGCACAGAATAAATACACCGGGAGTCGGAGGTAGTATTTAACGATTTGGGCTTTAATGTACTACGTTTTTTTAGCGCATGCTAGCTTGAACGTAGCGCGTTCACCTTTCCTGCTTAATGGGTCTTCACCGCAGGCTTAGGCTTCGGGGCTGTATTAAAAACAAGGCCCGTGGGCTAAGAAGGATAGGCTCACAAAAAATATTTCAGGATTTTCTCATGCAATTCACATCATTGTTTATTGAACAAAGTCCCAAAACATTTGCATCAAAAGTGTAAACAAATGAAAGTAAAAATAAAAAAAATGTAAGGTCAGCTATCAACAGAGACAACTAAACAGACTAAATTCTCCTGCTGGAGAAATCAATCGCAAATTGGCGAGCACATCAAAATGTGGGGGAGAATTTGAACATCAGGTTGCAAGCAGGTCCGTACGTCTAGCACTTGGGCATGTCAGGCGGCGGGGGAAGCAGCTTCTCGTTGGCCTTGCTCCCGTCCTGCACCAGCCACGCCATTCTCAGCCCCCACGTCGTATGCACCTCCAAATGGCAATGCATGAACCATACACCTGCACAATAATGGCATTACACATAAACACCTCACGAATTTGGTTCATATATACTGTAGGGCATTGCTTTTCATGTATGGATTATTGCTGTACAAACATAACTATGGATGGTTTACCTGGGTTATCAGCAAGGAAGCGGATGGCCACCCAACCGCCGGCGGGCACGCCGACGGTGTTCCGCTCGACGGGGTCGACGAGGTTGAACTTGGCCGGGTCGTTCGCCGGGTCGTAGTTGCCGAACCCTTGGCCGACCACGAAGAAGTTGTAGCCGTGAAGGTGCAGGGGGTGGCTCTCGATGCCGAGAACGCTGGTGTCCTGCATGACCAGCTCCACGGAGGTGTTGTAGGGCAGCGCGAGCAGCCTTGTCCCCGTGGCCACGTTCGTGTTGTTGGGCGGCGTCCCCGTGTAGTTGAACGGCGAGCTCGGCATGGCCGGGAAGTTGGAGAGGAAGACGCCCCTGGACAGGCCGGTGAAGTGCGACTGCAGCAGCGCCGTGGAAGGGAGCACGAGGGAGACGTTGTTGACGGCGGCGGCGAACTGCGTGCCGTTGGGCCCCTGGCACGTCATGTTCTTGGGGCACGGGAGCGTGCCCAGCCCGATGGTGAAGAAGAACCGCCTGTCCACCGACTGCTGCACCGCCGCCGGGTACTGCGGCGTGGCGAGGCTGAGGAGCTTGGTCGTGAATTTGGTGACGAACTTGGTGTCGTTGAAGAACGGCAGGATCGGCTTGTAAAGCGGCAAGGCCTTGTCGAAGCTTGGTGTGGAGGGTGGGCCGGGCTTGCGGTACTCGAGGATGCCGGCGACGGTGGTGTTGTCGTATGTGCCGGGCCGGATGACGGAGTAGGGCGCGGCGGACATGTAGAAGTTGGCGCTGGGGTAGACCGGCTTGGTGGTGAGGAGGACGTTGGTGGTCTGGCCCGGGGAGATGACCAGGGTCTTGACGGTGAAGGGCTTGACGTAGACGGCGTCCACCTCGACGACGGTGAGCGTGTGGTTGGCGACGGAGAAGAAGAGCTCGTCGTTGAGCGCGGCGTTGATGAGGCGCAGGAGGTACGTTTTCCCTGGCGTCACCTTCAGCTTGAACGTGTCTGCATGCATCATGCGTGTCAAACAGGCACACGGCGATTCCTTGAGTAATTAGAGGTTGGTACCACGTTTCACAAATAGTAAACCATCTTGGACGTACGCCGGCTGATCTGTGAATGAGTGGCTAGAAAGCTAGCATATGACACCTAATTAAGCTAGGAAGTCCTAGATTGTAGGTGTAACGTAGCTAAGATCTTGTTAACGTTGCACCGGCCGGAGCCGGACCCAACCAACATCAACGGCTAAGGTGCACCAAATGTTAGGTCATGTATCACTGTGTTCCACTGACACTAAACTCTACAATAATAATCCGAACAACAACTAACGCACATTCCCGTTTCCGTTTCAAGGAAGGGATCGCGGCTGAATATTCTTGGAATTCACTTTCGGTGATCTGGTTGACGATTGAAAAAAAGCACACTTTTGGCTCTTGTGATTAATTAGCCAAAATTAGAGATGCATGGAAGAAGCACACCAACACAGAGAAGACAGCAAAGCAAACGTATTAGCGTACCTTGGGCCGAGCATTTGTAGAGCGGGCCAGGAAGGCCGTTAATGGTGTAAGCGTCGGAGATATTGGGCGCTCCGCCGACCTTGAGCGCCTGGCTCATGATCTTCTCCGTGTCCGCCGCCCACCACTCGCCGAATATGACGGGCACCTCCTTGTGCGGCGCCGGGAACGGGTAGGGCACGCCGAGCTTGGGGAGGATGACGATGGCGCCGTAGACGGTGGATCGGAACCAGGAGATGTGCGCGTGCCACCAGAGCGTGCCGCGCTGGCCGGTGACGGTGAACCTGTAGACGTAGGTCTGGCCCTTCTGGATGGGGCACTGCGTGATGTACGCCGGCCCGTCCGCCCAGCCCGTCCGCAGCTGCCGGATGCCGTGCCTGCGAGCGCGACAGCGACGGCGTGTTAAAATAAGGAAGAGTGGAACAACTTGGCCGGAAAGGGAGAGCGAGACAGCTTCGTTCGTGCCGATATGGTTGCGAGCTCGGCGACGGCGGAGCTTACATATAAAGCTTAAAAGCGAAGGTAAAAAGCTACTCCTACTTGACGTACCAGTGAATGGACATGTTGTGCGGGACGTGGTTGGTGACGCGGACGTGGACGCGGTCGCCCTCCCTGGCGATCAGCTCCGGCCCTGGGAACTGCCCGTTCACCGTCACGATGCTCTTCGTGCCGCACAGCCGAGTCACGTTCGCCATTTGCACCTGCATGCGTAGATCGATTAACACAAGGTCAAGTTTCAACACACAAATCAAGATCACGGACACCAGCACATGTAGAGATAACCAAGATGCATATATGCATGGGTGCAGTAGCTAGCTAGCTATCGGGCGTGGACATACGTTGAAATCGTAGTGCCTGGTGATGCCCTGCGCCTGGATGGCGAGCAGCGTCAGGGTTGCCACGAGGAGAGAGCAAGGAAGAAGTCCGGAGGAGATGGTCATGGTCATCGCCGGTGCCTAGCTAGCTAGCTAGGCTTTGAGCTAGCTGCTGCTCTATATTTGGAGATAATGGTCTTGAGCTCTGTCGAGAAGAGCAGATGACCAGGTAGTAGAGGATGATGGAATGAGAGGGTGTTGGGACAAAGCGCGGTCGAGTTTGTATATATAGTGTGCGCCAAAATTAAGCCTGCACGCCGTCCGTCAACCTACCACCGCGCGCGCCATATATTTCTACATGCCAGAGCATGGTCATTGGTGGGATACGCATAGCTTAGATGGCAATTCTCGTTTGGTGATTCGGTGGATGAGCTATCAAGGCCGTAGCTACATCGACCGAGCGAGCTGGACTACAAGCTTTGGAGTGCGGCTAAAGCCAGCGGCTACCATCTGTTTATTTTGACCATGCATGTTTTGAACTGTAGTAGTGGTAGCTAGCTACCATGCACTCGGTACATCGATCGCCTCTTGTTTGATTTGCATGCGTAGTCACATATAGGTGCAGAAAGGTAGAGGAGTTGACGAGAAGTGAAAGGTAAAATAGTGCACACGAGATCGAGTGACCAAAAGCCGTCGTCGATGGTGGTAAATTAGCTACGAAAGGCAAGAACGGATGGGGGATCCAAATCAGACATCAAACTAGCAGGCGAAAAAGCCTTGCACTGCACATTTCGAATGGAAAATAATGACGGAGAGATCTTTGCGGACTCGCTTGTCAAAATGTCGGGTCCGTATAATTGAATGGTCCCTGGCTAAAACCCTGCACACTTTAGATTATTATTTCCCCGGCTCAATGTATTCTTTTTTTTAGATTGGCTCAATGGATTCCGAGAGACGCTATATGTTAGAAATAATGACACTAATTCTCAGAGGGTGATGGATCAATTGCCAAAATCAACTAGCAGCCATGTCAATTATGGAGTGATTGCCAAATTCCAGTCTTCATGACTAGTTGATTAAGTTTTACTCCATGTATCCATGACAATGGACACAAATTCAACACGAGCTTGTCGATTGCGTAAGAAAGCACATCGTTACATCAAAACAGTGTCGACGTCTATTTTAAACAAAAGTATTCTAGTAGATACTATTGATCTTTTTCTCTATATAATAAAGACACTGATGATGGAGTACGCGCATACGGTACATTCACAGTTAGGTTGCCCGGCTTAATCGAAACATCATTACATCGTATGACACACGCGCCAGAATAATTCCTTTAATTTGGAAGGGAGGAGCACTCCTCCGTTACATCGAGATTAGATCGCTTAATTGGCCTTTCAATGAAAAATATTGCACTAGAAGATGAGATCATTTCGAAAAGCAGAGCGATGTGCTTGTTCAGAAAGGAAAAAGGAGACGGAACGGTTGATGAGCAAAGAATATTGTTAGTCACCGTCGCCAACCTACAAAGTAGCTAGCTTAGCTTCGTCTAAAGTTCCAAGATCGATCGCTAGCTAGGCGGTAAACGTCAGCTCGTGATCCTCGCCATCTTTTTCTTTCACATATGTACACAGTAGTAGAACGAAAATCTGGTCTGTTAATAGTACTCCAATATAGTATGCTGACCAGGGGTGGCATGGTCGCTTGACATGGGGATACCGAGAGACATCGGTATCCAGTAGGTGCAACCAGCTACACAGTTGTTGGTGCCTTTGGCGTGCCTTCTTGAGTTGAGTCCTTCCCTTGTACTGTTCCCAATGGAGAGAAGGATGCTTGACCCAACCCGACCCGGCCAACGATGCTAACATGCATTTTCCCTTCTATTTTGTACTGATTTTCTTTCAAGAATAGTATTAGTCCAGAATCGACAACACGCACCCAGCATGTCCTGCCAATTCACGCGTTCTGCTGCTGCACTCGAGTCTCTCCTCCATGTTGTTGTGCATTACTCCATCCAGATTCACAACCAAATGATGCCTTGAGTGTTGACACAATCTTCAAAGCGTACCTTTGATTCCGTTTTAAATGAAACCTAGCTTTGACCATTAAGTTCTACCAAAATACAATTATACTTTGAAATAAAATAATATAATCTTAACAAAAGTATTTTTCGAGACAAATCTATTCTTATGATTTTACACGTTTGAAACATAGATTTGGTGTTAAAAATACAATAGAATAACTATCTTAAAAAGGTTGGACGGCACCATATGATGAATGTTGTAATTATAACGGTAGGTACCGAACGCCTCCTTCCAGTCGCGCACAAGCCTCCATCTCTACCATTTCGCTGTATGCATGTTGATGAGGTCATAGGCCCGGGGTAGGCCTATCAGACGTGAATGATGGACCACTCGAAAGATAAGCTCTACGAGTGTGCAAAAGTAGCTATCGGACGCCTCTTTCTACACAGTCTCCAAGTGAGGATCACGCGAAAAATCAAGCTGCAGTTATCTACGAGGGTCTTCTAGGATGTTATTTGTAAACTAACATTAGATCGAATCTTTGATATCTTGTTAGGATCCACACACCAACATAGCGAACACTCGGAAACTCTAACCCTAGGTCATCACATATATAAAGGGCCTAGGAAGTCATCGAGCCGAAAGATCACTCATAGCCATCTCGCTAGAGAGACATCATCTCCCACACCATAGACGAGCTCTAGCCTCCCTAGGGTTCATCATCGAGCATACACCGAGATAATTCATACACCACAAACAAGAGTATGGTCTTTACCGAGTGTTGTAGCTGGGCACTGAAACTGTAAATCGTGTCTCCTATGTGCTACCATCTGATCCTATCAAAGGTGTGCTTCTACCGAACAACGAATATATTGACAGGAAAATACCATGGCAGTTGTCATGCCAGGTAGGGCATGCGCATTTGTATATACTTTGATAGACTCAGATGGCCAACCCCACCATGAACAACGACAACGACAACTCCACTAATGCTACTAGGCAAGTGGTGTTCTTCGGATCCATCAAGTTTGTGACTGACAAACTCGACGGACTCTTGATGTGTCATCCAATCTTGCTGCTAACCCAACGGATCCCTCTAAAGGGGTCAAATACGGCAACCGTCTTGTCACTACAGGCCACCATGCGGCGGTCTAAGGCGGTCAATAATATGTTGCGCTAAGTAGAAAAATACTACTCATCAACCTATTGTGTCCATGGATGGGGCCAACTCCAAGCACCTTTCCAAGGAGTGTGAGAAGAAACCGGTGTGGTGACCCAGGACACCACTCAAGTTATAGTATGCAAGTTGTTGGTATAACACTCACGGAACACCGTTCCACGAACATTACACCCAACAGAGTAGTACAACAGAAAGATCATAGGTTCATGGCCTGACTATATTATTCATGAATAGATCTTCATAGAAGATCCTCAGAACTTCCATGACACAATGTGGTTTGTCGGGTAAGTTCATGTTCAATTCAAAATCCTGAAGAAGAAATTTGTAGTCTAGTCTAGCACTAGATCTACTTCGGTCTATCTCGATAACTAATGGCTGACTATTACTTCATTAGCAATGTCCTACTGGCATGGTGTCTATTGTTGGGATTTCGTTTCCTATCTAGGTTTAGTTCTATCTCCACTAGTACTGACTATATTATCTGACTATCTGACTCCATTGGACTAACTCCAGCATTCACGTATACGACTCCTCCCATCTTCTAGTTCCACGTTTGCAGTCCCATCATTGACTCCATAATCTAAGTAGTGATTTGAGATAGATTGAGTACGAGCGCACTCTGCAAGTTCTATTATGTGGTTATTTGATGCACTATCTCTATTACCGTGGAGATCCTAGGCTTATGTTAGTTTTCGAAATCAGGTTTTTAGAAAATGTAAGTTTTAGTTTAGAAAACTATGTCCATCATCCTTCATAGGTTGTTAGAAATTCATGGAGTTCCTTTCAACACTGCGTTCGTAATCCTTTCTCAGGATATGAAGTATCATCACACGTTTTATATACTTTCGAGAGGTGTGCTACTTTATCCACAAACATATTTAGCCTTGTTACACAACCAGGGATGCATGCGCGTGCATTTTCTGTTCAGACTTCCTTGATCTGAGGCCCAGTCTAAATATTCGCCAATCACTAGCTTTCTTTAGCCCCATAATCCAGTCATTGCAAAGAACTTAGTCAATGACCATAGTTCAACTGCATGCCCTTTAAGACACTAGGGTCATCATCCTACTACGCAGAATGGGGACGTTACGGGCTTCCACCCATTGCCATTCCTCGTAAGGAATACAATCCGGCCTAGGTATCCAAGGATATACAGAATGAAAAAATACCAGCTGACTTACCCATCCCATTCTAGAATCTGTGGTCAGCGCTGTCTAAACGGTGTCTTGGAATGACTTACTACATTTGGTATTTAATCCTAGGATTTTTTCTCAGTCCAATGGAATCTTTTCCCATGATCATTGTCATAATGGTTTCCATTGACCATCACAATAGATTATTTGACCACCCTGGGTCGGTAACCCATACTCCATATTCATTATGAAAATTGCATTTTGCCTCTGAATGTAGGTTATAATGTAATACTTTTGAAAAGTACTTTTCAGAAAGTAATTTAAAGGACATCCAAGAAAGAACTTGCACATGGTATGCAAGTTTATTCTTGTAAGTTTTTTGCAAGAGTGAACTGGCCTCCTGATTGCAAGGTTATGTAATCACCATTTCTTCTAGTCATCGGAAGATCCAAATTTGAAGAGTAGAATCATCGGTCCGGTAAGAACTAATGTTTAAAGATTGTAAATATGTTGTGATGCATAATATATGATATGAAAGCATACTAATCCCTCATTATAAACTCCTCGTGGTTTCGTTTAGGTTTTAAGGCTTAGGATTTAGGGTTGGTGATTTCTTAAGGATTTGAGTTTGGTTCAAGTTTGTTTTACTCCGTGGTATTCTCACTCAAGGTTTAATAGCACAACAAGTCATGTCATATTTGCTTCTATAGTTCCCTTAAGATGTGGTTTGAGGTTTTTAAAGAACTTGATCAAATTGACTTTCTTTACTTTAGCAACAAGAATAACTTTTGAAGAAAATTCTCCTTTAAGTTTCAATGTCTTTCTATTTCTAGCTTAACTACTTAGGCTTTAGGTTTTTAAGTGGATTTCAGATTAGTAAGCATTTTTATTTGCTAAAGTAATAGTTAATTTCAACCATACTTTTACTTTTAAACCAAATCATATTAAAGGAAAATATTATTTCATTTTATTTTATGTGAGAAAGATAATCTAATTTCCTTTGCTAAATGACTCTAACCTTGGCTAAGAAATTTAGAGTTGGGAAAAGTACTCCTTTAATATTATTCTCAAGTAGGGAATACTATTTCTAAAGAATTTCATCTAATTTCTCTAAATGTTGTTTTGGGATTATTATTACTAAAATTATTCAGCCCTTCTTTTCTTATGGTTAATCATTATATTTCTTATAAGAATGAAATGGTGTTTATTTTCATCCTTGAAGTCAAAGTTCTCTTAGGAAATATTGAAAAAAGGCTTTTTATCACTATTGAATTATTTCACTACTTTTAAATACTATCTAAATCAAAAAATATTTGTAGCAATTTCCATTGCTCAAGAAATAAAGTGGTGAATTGACTTCATTTAGGATGACAAATTTTTATTGGTTACTCATCTAAAATTTAGGTTTCTTTTAAATTTGAACTCAAGAAAGTGTATGCAAGGTGTTTATTTCTTATTTAATTCTTATTCTACAAAAGTGTATGCTATTATGATAGATTTGGATAGATTTCATTTTTATAAATATTTTGATATATTATTTGTATTTTCTGAGTTTATATGAATTAGTTATGATTTTTTAATATTAAAGTATTTTCTAGAATTTTCCTGAGTGGATAAGGTTATTTACACACGTGGACATGCTCAGTCAATGACAGGTGGGGTCTAGTCTGAGTCAGCTGCCATATGAGAGGATTAAATGTTTTATACCGAGACAACTCTAGCTTACGTCAATGACATGTGGGGTCTAGGGCTAGTCAACTACAACCTGGACACATGACCTAGTCAAACTAACAGTTGGGGTCCACTGTGACATCAACTTGCCGGAACCTTCCGTCAGCACAATGAGGCATGGTAGTGCTGCTAAATTATAGCTCCCAGCACACGTGGCTAGCACCATTCAATTCAGCTTTCGACGGCGAGTCAATTAAGCTACTACACGGACCAAATGGTCATCAACATCTAAATCAACGGTGACCTACTATGGCGAATAAACTCCGGCCAACTACTCGACGAGGCTAAGATCTACCCTATGCTTAGCTAAGAGGCTATGTAGTTTGTCATGCTCACTAAGTTGATGAGGACCTAGTCCTTCTATGCTGAAGATCGCTGGAGATGTCGATTTGATTGTAGGTTCTGATGAACTGCGTCGAAGACAGAGGTGTCGATTCTGACGATTAGGACCTCCCTGGCTTGCTTCCGATGGGGAAAAGACTCCCTAGACATGGAGATGCTCCTACGCTACTTATTTGTGTAGGAGGAGCTCCCTTCTAACGACTTGATGACGTGCCCTAACTAGGGTTTTGCTTAGCAGAGTGAGTGCGACAGCTCGAGAGAGAGGGAATGAGAGGTGTGAGGATTCTAGGTCCTCTCAGGGGTTATTTATAGGTATGAAATAGTCGGCTCGTCAAGGTCAAAGGTCGGTTTCGACGATCGATGGTGAGGGTTGCGATAGAGGGCAGCTTTCTCTATCGGGAGGTGGACGACAACACACTATTTTGCAAAAATAAAACCCCGATGGGTGTGGACTTATGTGCAAACTGAGAAATTTATAGTTGGGATGGAATTGGGTTACTAGGGCCAGTTGATATGTGGGTTGCCACCGAGTTAGGGTTCCGTCTATTTTTTATTTTTTTATTTTTATTTCAAACTTCTGTTTTGTATTTTCAATTTGAATTTTGGTTTGATTCAAAATTTCATCTGAAGAGTTTAAATACTAGAATTCCTTTGAGTATATTCTATGATCATTTTATATGTATGGTGGTGTATTTTTAAATAGATTGATTTATGGTTATTCTTGTATGCAAGAAAAATGTCTCTTTAATCCTTAAATAAAGTATTTTCAAAATGAGTAAATTGAACTTAAAATTTTCCTTTGAATTCAGACCTTTAGTTCTGATGATTTACAAAGGATTTTATTTCCTTTATATTTAATTAGGTTTTTAGAAAATACTTTCCTAATAGGAAAAATTTTGGAAATGGAAAAATACATTTGAGCCTTCAAATGGATTCTTTGCTCAAAATGAATATTTTGAATACTCAAACAGTCCATGGTCTCATTATATTCCCTTCTTTTATTTGCTCAACACATATAGAAGATTTCTACATTCATTCATGGACATGGATTGTGTAAAATAACACTAGGTTTTCCATTTGAGAGAAATCTCAAATGAATATCTTTCTATGAAGAAATACTTTAGAATGTCATGAGTAACTCAAACTTGAGTTTTTATACTTGTAAAGAATTTAATATTTTATTGAAGTATATTTATTACTTGAAGATAAGAATGGATTTGGTGTAGAGTAACATTAAGTTTTTCAATTGAGAGAAATCTCAATTGAGTTCCTTGTATATAAGTCTTGTGTAACTCTAACTTGAGTGAAGATGTTTATAATAATTTTGGATATAAGTCTTAAGTAGATTTACTTCTACTAACAAGGTGACTTTGGGTAGATATTATTATGGTGAATATCATAATATGTTCTTTGTATGTTTTGCCTAAGATAAGTATAAAGAATAATTGTCCTTTAGTTCTTTGGACAATATCTAGGATTACTTCACCTACGAACCGATGATCATAATCATATCAAGATAACACTAAGGTTTAGTGTTATAAGGATATATTTTCTTCACAAGAGTGTGAGGATTGGTTCATCTTAACACCAAAATTCCAATATGGTAAATGAGATGATATATGGTTGTACCATCATGTGTTTATAGCTATGATGAGTTTGATAGAGATAAGTTACTAACTACGAATGCAGACATAGTATTGGATTGTTGGGGATATATTTTCTAGGCATACCCACTGTGACTCATTGACTAGGGTGGCCCACTTCGGGTTAGAACTATGCTCCACGGGCGGCCCAGTCAGAGAGATAAGATGGAAGCCCATCCATCTACGGGGAGGCCCATAAGACTTACCGACTTAGGCCTGTAGGAATACTTGTAGTATGATGACTCAGTGTACGGCGCCAGAAAAATGCTGGAACGGTGTTGATGTAGAGCTCATTGGGAACCCCAAGAGGAAGGTATGATGAGCACAGCAGCAAGTTTCCCTTAGTTATGAAACCAAGGTTTAATCGAACAAGTAGGAGCAAGGAAACACCCCAAAGGTGTTGCTAGCTGAGCCTTGGTAGAGCGTACTACCGGTGCTAGTAGCAACGTGGAGACCTGCACAACACAACCACAGAACTTTGCCCCCAACTTGCGATGAGGTTGTCAATCTCACCGTGTTTTGCTGAAAACAAAGGATTAAACGTATCAAATGGAAGGAAGTAATAGTTTGCAGAAAGTAAACACAAAGCAGTAAACAGTTTGTGGATTGTATGTAAAAGAAAAGGACCGGGATCCATAGTTCACTAGAGGTGGATCTCCTTAAGATAGATAACATGCCGGGTGAACAAATTACAGCGGGGCAATTGATAAACATCGAGAAAGCAATACATGCATATACTAATCATCTTGACTCCTTTAAGACTTGATTGGGCATTACAATATTATACATAGACCGCCATCCAATTGCATCTATGACTAATAATCCACCTTTAGGTTATCATCTGAACCCCCTCCAGTATTAAGTTGCAAGCAACAGATTATTGCTTTACGAACTGCGTGTAAAGTAAACAATACGATTGTTCTATGAACAAAGGATTGTTGTTTTCTCCCTAGTAGCAATAACACATATAGTACCTTAGAGATTTCTGTCACTTCCCCAGATTACTAGAGGCATGAACCCACTATCGAGCATAAATACTAACTCTTGGAGTTGCTAGCATCTACTTGGCCAAGATAGCTACTAACAACGGAAAGCATGCAAGATCACAAATAACAAAGACATGATAGAATCAATAATCAATCTAAAATAGCATCTCAATATCCATCGGATCCCCGCAAACACAACATGTATGATTACAAATAGATGATCTTGATCATGAACGGAGCTCATAAGATCTAAACATGAAAGCACAAAGGAGGAGAACCATCCATCTAGCTACTACATGGATCCATAGTCCAAGGATGAACTACTCACGCATCACACCAGAGGCTTGCATGGTGATGAAGAAGGCCTCTAGGGTGAATTCCCCTCTCCGGCAGGGTGCCGGGAAGAGCTTCAGATCCCTCCCGATCTAGGGATGGAGATGATGGCAGCTACATACTCTTTCGTGGATTTTTGATCGGGCACTTAGGGTTTTCGTCCCAAGGGCATCTTATAGGCGGAAGGAGAGGCTGAGGGGGTGCCTGGGGCGGCCAGACCACCCCCTGGCGCGGGCCAAGCCTGGCCGTGCAGCTAGGTGGTGTGGTGGCCCCCTGGCCCCTCTCCGTCTCGTACTCTGGCATCTGATGACTTCCGGAAAAATAGGCACTTTGGCTTTTGTCCCGTCCAATTCCGAGAAATATTCATTTTCTGACTTTTCTGGAACCAAAAACAACAAAAAACAGGCAGCTGGCACTGTGGCTCTTGTTAATAGGTTAGTCCAAGAAATCATATGAAAAGTACTCCAAAGTGTGGACAAAACACAAGAAAGTGGATAAAACCAAGCATGGAACATCAAAAATTATAGATACATTTGCAATGTATCAACATCCCCAAGCATAACTCATGCTCGTCCTTGAGTAGGTAAGTGATAAAAAGAAAGAATAACTTTTGAGGTGACATGCACCATCAAAGACTTGATCAAAGTATTTGTAAAACATTCAAAGCTGGGATCATAGTACTTCAATCATAACATGAAAGACAAAGTTCTAGCAATAAGACAAAGAAACTATGATGCAACATGAAAAGGCACAAACAAAAGATTCATGAATAACGATGCTTTGCAATACGTTTGTTTGTTTCACATAAAGAAAACATAGCATAATAGTATTCAGCTTGTCCCTCATAGAGTAGCAAATATAAATGCATAGGAAACCTTCAAAGTTCATAAGAGTGACTAGATACAAATAGTTTAAAACAAGCAATATCAAGTTATGCATCAATCAACTAGTATTGGGACAATGCACATAGAACTAAGAATGACCACTATGCTCTCAGAGTAGGTGCATAAAGGTAGAAGGTGGAGACTCAATATAATGGTGGAAGAAAGGCCTTCATAGAAGGAAGCAGGGATTCAAGTCTCATAAAGAGCTTCCAAAAATTATGGTACTCATAGCTTTCAGCTCTCATTGTCCCTATCATAAGCATCTTGAAGTGATTAAGGTTAAACTGAACAAACTATGGTGTACATGCTTGACGAAGTATAAGTTAGAAATCTCATGTCCCTTATATACGAGGGCCGCTCCTCATGCTACTCAAGTTTAGTCACCGGTAAGTTCTTGTCATCGTAAGTACATGTGTATCATAGAGAACCGCCAACGGGGTACCCCTTGCCAGATGATACGAAAGAATCCCCATATCAAAATGACAAGGCAAGCAGACAACGAGCATCTCAGCATTCTTCTTATTTACCATGGGAATATGGTGCTTTTTTTTTCTCTCTTTCCTCTTTTCATAATATCTCTTTTTTTATTTTTCTCTTTTTTCTCAATATAGGACTCTTTTTTTATAAGAAGAATGCTTCATAGACAGCTCATTATGGTTACGCTGCAGGTTTCCACCATGTCAGCATGGATTAGACCAGCCCAGCGCTTTCTAACACATATACATAACTCCATGGACTAACAAGCTCCCCTTTCATTTCACACCGATGACATCCATATACAAAAGAGCACGATATCAACTAGGTACAAGTACCAAGTGCAATGTTGAAAGTGTTCCCCATGAAAGCATGGTTCTGCTACTTCCCAACAAATAAGTGCAAGCATATACAACATAGACGACACAATGGTTCAAGTTTATTAAGAGCAAGAAAAGTAAAGTGTGCCATCAAGTCCGTGAGAGCTTTAATCACTAGTTTTCTCATAACAAGTTTAATTCAGAAGGTAAACAAAAGCATGAACATACTTGGAATAACATAAGCTAATAGGTAGGTATGGTGGACTCTTTGGAATAACTTGGTTTAGGGAGTTGGATGCATGAGTGGAACTCATACTTGGTTGTGGAGGCTAGCAAAAGACTGGGGGCGACAAACTAAGAGAGAAATAATGGCCATAATCATGCAGAGCGACAAAACATCATTGATCAAAGCATAAAGTGATACTACAAGTTGAAAACTAAAGGATCATAAAGGCTATGGTGACTTGAGATAGTCATAACATGGTGTGAGCATGCGCCAAGTCAACCCAAATAAAGCATCAAAGGAGAATACCACTATACTATGCTTTAATATGCTAAAACAACGTATGATTCATCCAAGGCACATTAAGCAATCTCAATTGTTTATAACAAGTAATGCTACAGCAAAGAATACTAAGCATAAAGCCAAACCAATATCAAGCATGGCATGACAAAGCATATGCCACAGTTAAAAACGAGCTCTTTTTACCACATAAGCATGAACTTTCCTACTCTTTTCCAAACCAAACCAAACTATTTGCAAACGAAAGTATGAAAGAGGGGGTCCAACCAATTTATTCAGAAAACTAAGAAAACAAAGCAAACAAAAAACCAAAACAAAAACAAAAAGAAGACGCTCCAAGAACAACACAACTGTGCATGAAACAATAAAAATGAAGCGTTTGGAAGAAACCTGGGATTTTTATTGATGAAGAAGGGGATGCCTTGGGCATCCCCAAGCTTTGACGCTTGTACTTCTTGGATATTTCTTGGGGTGACACGCGTGGCATCCCCAAGCTTGAGCTTAAGTCCATCCTCCATCTCATTACTCATTCCTTCCATACACCTGAAAATTTTCCTTCATACAAAACTTCACACAATCTTTATTAGCAACATTAGTGCACTCAAGATAAATAAGTCTTAAGGTTCAGTTCTAACACCAAATAAACTTCCATTACAACACTAGATACTGTAGCACTTCCCTCAAAAAGCTCAATTCCCCAAAATAACTCAAAAAGGAACCAACAAGAAGCAAATGCAAAAAATGGCAGAAATCTGTCAAAACAGATCTTCAGGTAAAGACGATTTTTTTCGAAGACCTTCTGTTGCTCAAATCAAAAAGTGTTGAACTAACGAAAGTTAGATAACAACCTGGGCAGAAGCACAAAAATTCACGCCTCAAAAGGACGTACAGAGATTTTACACGAATTTGTACGGTGAAGCACAGAAATCTGTTTCGGGACAGCAACTTTCCCAATCATTACTTCTCTCTCATTAAAGGTTACTCTTGGCACAAAAAGCAAATAAAAAGGATAACGAGCGGTTATTATTGAAGTAATAACTTCCAAGACTTATCTAAAACTTTTGGGTTATCTCCCAATAAGTACTTTTCTTTAACGCCTTTAAGTTAGGCATAAGAAGCAAGAAAGAATCAAGTGTTCTCAAATGAAGAAGCATTAAAACCAAATTTTGTTTTCATAGGAGAGGCAAAAGGAATCTTCTCTCTCTTCTTAGGGAAGTGTTCTATACCTTTCTTGAGTGGGAGTTGATATTTAATGGTGCCTTCTTTCATATCAATAATGGCACCAACAATTCTAAGAAAAGGTCTTCCCAAAGTAATAGGACAAGAAGCATTGTATTCAGCATCCAAAACATAGAAATCAGCAGGGACATAGGCATTGTTAACCATAATAAGAACATCATTAAGACTCCCCATGAGTTTCTTATTAGTATTATCATCAAGTGGGACATTCAAATAACAATCTTCAAGTGGAGGCAAATTAAGCATATCATAAATCCTTCTAGGCATAATAGAAACACTACTATCAAGATCACATAAAGCTTTGAAATCAAAGTCATTCACTTCATATTAATGATGGGTTCCCAATCATCTTCTTGTTTTATAGGAATAGAAGCTTTATGTTTCATCTTTTATTCTTTAATCTTTATGAGAGCATCAGTAATGTGTTTTGTAAAGGCCATGTTCATAACACTAGCATTAGGACTTTTAGCAAGCTTTTGTAGGAACTTAATAACTTCAGAGATGTTACAACCATCAAGATCAAAATCAAATTTATCATCTAAAGTAGTAGAACTACTACTAGCCTCAACACTAGTGGTGGTAATAGTAGAAACACTAATGTTTCTAGCAATTTCATCTTCTCTTTCCCACTTAGCATGTAATTCAGCTAATAGTCTAAAATTTTCATCAATTCTTACTTGTATAGCATTAGTGGCTACAAAGGGATTCTCAATAGTTTCAGGTTTAGCAGCCATTTTATTAATCAATGAAGATTGAGCTTCAGCTAGAGATGATATATTCCTTTCAGGATTAGAGAGTTTCAATTGTAAACTAGGAATTTCCCTATTTAGACTCTCAAGTTGATGGCTAATGTTCTTAAAAATGGTAGATTGTTCCTCCATAGTTTTAGTAAATGTTTTATTTTGCTCATATTGCATTTGCATGAAGTTTTTAGTGGCTCTTTCAACTTCTAGAATTCTTCCTTCACTAGGTAATCCAGGTTTACCATTATAACCATAAGTATTATTAGGAGGGTAGGGCCTATAATTGTTATTACCATAAGCATTGTTGCCAAAATTGTTATTTCTTATGAAGTTCACACCAACTTGCTCTTCTTGAGCAACCAAAGAAGCTAAAGGAACATTATTTGGATCAATATGGGCTTTCCCATTAACAAGCATAGACATAATAACATCAATCTTATCACTCAAGGAGGAGGTTTCCTCAATAGAATTTACCTTCCTACCTTGTGGAGCTCTCTCAGTATGCCATTCAGAATAATTAACCATCATATTGTCCAGAAGTTCTGTTGCAGCGCCCAAAGTGATGGTCATAAAGGTACCTCCAGCAGCAGAATCCAATAGGTTCCTTGAAGAATAGTTCAATCCTGCATAGAAAGTTTGGATGATCATCCAAGCAGTCAGTCCATGAGTGGGACAATTCTTTACCAAATATTTCATTCTTTCCCAACCTTGAGAAACATGTTCATTATCAGATTGTTTAAACTTCATTATTTCACTTCTCATAGATATAATCTTAGCAGGAGGATAGTACTTTCCAATGAAAGCATCTTTGCACTTAGTCTAAGAATCAATACTATTCCTAGTTAAGGAATTCAACCATTCTTTAGCTTTTCCTCTCAAAGAGAAAGGAAACAATTTCAGCTTAATAATATCACCATCTATATCCCTATGCTTTTGTATCTCACAAAGTTCAACAAAGTTATTTAGATGGGAAGCAGCATCTTCATTACCAATACCAGAAAATTGTTCTCTCATAACAAGATTGAGTAAAGCAGGTTTTATCTCAAAGAAAGTATCTTCAGGCACAGGTGGAGCAATAGGTGTGCTCATAAAATCATTGTTGTTGGTGCTAGTGAAGTCACACAACTTAGTGTTTTCAAGAGTAGTCATTTTTTTTGGGTTTTCAAGTAAGAAAGCAAACTAGTAGAACTAATTTTTTTGTGTTTTTGATAACAAAACAAGCAAACAAAGCAAAAAGGAACTAAGCAAAAAAAAAATAACAAAGTGAAGAGATTGGTTATGAGGGACTCCCCTTGTGAAGATGTCCTTGACTCCCCGGCAACGGCGCCAGAAAAATGCTTGATGGCTCAGTGTATGGCGCCAGAAAAATGCTGGAGAGGTGTTGATGTAGAGCTTGTTGGGACCCCCAAGAGGAAGGTATGATGAGCACAGCAGCAAGTTTCCCTCAGTTATGAAACCAAGGTTTAATCGAACCAGTAGGAGCAAGGAAACACCCCAACGGTATTGCTAGTTGAGCCTTGGCAGGGCGCACTACTGGTGCTAGTAGCAACGTGGAGACCTGCACAACACAACCACAGAACTGTGTCCCCAACTTGCGATGAGGTTGTCAATCTTACCATGTTTTGCTGAAAACAAAGGATTAAATGTATCGAATGGAAGGAAGTAATAGTTTGCAGAAAGTAAACACAAAACAGTAAACAATTTGTAGATTGTATGTAAAAGAAAAGGACCGGGATCCATAGTTCACTAGAGGTGGCTCTCCTTAAGATAGATAACATGCTGGGTGAACAAATTATAGCGGGGCAATTGACAAACATCGAGAAAGCAATACATGCATATACTAATCATCTTGACTCCTTTGAGACTTGATTAGGCATTACAACATTATACATAGACCGCCATCCAACTGCATCTATGACTAATAATCCACCTTCAGGTTATCATCCGAACCCCCTCCAGTATTAAGTTGCAAGCAACCAATTATTGCTTTACGAACTGCATGTAAAGTAAACAATACGATTGTTCTATGAACAAAGGATTGTTGTTTTCTCCCTAGTAGCAACAACACATCTAGTACCTTAGAGATTTCATCACTTCCCATTACGGAGGCATGAACCCACTATCGAGCATAAATACTAACTCTTGGAGTTGCTAGCATCTACTTGGCCAAGATAGCTACTAATAACGGAAAGCATGCAAGATCACAAATAACAAAGACATGATAGAATCAATAATCAATCTGAAATAGCATCTCAATATCCATCGGATCCCCACAAACACAACATGTATGATTACAAATAGATGATCTTGATCATGAACGGAGCTCACAAGATCTAAACATGAAATCACAAAGGAGGAGAACCAGCCATCTACCTACTACATGGATCCATAGTCCAAGGATGAACTACTCACGCATCACACCAGAGTCTTGCATGGTGATGAAGAAGGTCTCTAGGGTGAATTCCCCTCTCCGGCAGGGTGCCGGGAAGAGCTTCAGATCCCTCCCGATCTTGGGATGGAGATGACAGCGGCTACAGACTCTTTCGTGGATTTTTGGTCGGGCACTTAGGGTTTTCATCCCGAGGGCATCTTATAGGAAGAAGGAGAGGACGAGGGGGTGCCTGGGGCGGCCAGACCACCCCCTAGCATGGGCCAAGCCTGGCCGTGCGGCCAGGTGGTGTGGTGGCCCCCTGGCCCCTCTCCGTCTCGTACTCTGGCATCTAATGACTTCCGGAAAAATAGGCACTTTGGCTTTTGTCCCGTCCAATTCCGAAAATATTCATTTTCTGACTTTCCTGGAACCAAAACAGAAAAACAAAATGACACTGTGGCTCTTGTTAATAGGTTAGTCCAAGAAATCATATGAAAAGTACTCCAAAGTGTGGACAAAACACAAGAAAGTGGATAAAACCAAGCACGGAACATCAAAAATTATAGATACATTTGCAATGTATCATAGTCTAAGATGTACACTATATCGACTTTGTATCGTAACTGGATAGGACTCTCCTGTAACCCTAGTCCGGGTGACTATATAAGCCTTTCTAGGGACCAGACTTTAGGGCACGCACTACAACCACAACCCACACATGTGAAACCTCTGACAATATACGGGATTGCTAGCAGAAGTAGGATTCGCCCACCGCAATCGGATTCGAACCTAGGTAAACTTGTGTGCTCACCGTTCCAGAGAACTATATGTATCGCACCCCACCTTTTCCCACACCCCGATTACCCCAACATGGCGTACTTGTATTCAGTCTGACGGCATGGCTTTCTCTCTACATCACTATGGAATGAATTAGATCTATGATCTAGTGAAGAATAGAGTATACTTCATCCACTTAATGTCTCTCATTATTATGTACCAATTCTACTCATCAAATGAATGGACATATGATTTGATAAATGGGATTTTAGAGAATAGTCAAAGGTTTACCCCATGAATTTGGAATATGATGGATCATGGTTGAGAATTACTAGATATTCTTTCCTATTCTTAACTACTTAGGATTCTAAATCTAGGGTCATGGAATTCCCTTCCTAGATATACTAAGCATCTAAAGTTATTAGGCTTATCCCCATGTCCTATACATGATTAGCTTATGTTCCATTGCTCGTCATCTATGGTTACTCCTATGTTAGTCCCAGGGTTTTAGTTATAACCTTTGTAGATTCCTAAGTTTTCTCCTGGTGATGAAGATTGCCTTTTCTTAGCTTGTATTTCTGTTTCACCTACCTCTCTAGATCTCTCTTTTACACTACTAGTGTGTGTCTCTAGTTTGTGGTTTGTACCTCTCACTTAGCCTCTATCCTGAGTGTGATTCTTATGAGCTCTTGCTCCATGGTTGTGAGTTCTAAGTTGTGAGGTGATAATTCTCATGGGTCTCCTATTTATAGGTTCTTGAGGTAACTTGGGATCCAAGTTTCCTAAGGTAATTTGGTAACCAAGGTACCTAGGTGGAATGATTATCCACTTGAATTTATTATTTTGAATATGACAAGTGGAGTTTCTCACTATTGGGTCTTGGGCTTATTTGGTATGTGGGCTTTGATAATTAGAATTGTATTAAGAAATTCCATTGGCTTATTTGCATTTTCAAGTGAAACTTAACTTGGAAATATGGTTGATTATCATAAGCTTACATCTTAATTAAGTGAAAACTTAATTAGCAATATGGATTAGCCATAATTTCTAACTAAGGTTTAATATTAAACCAAGTGAAAAGTTAATTCATCAAGGAGGTAAAGTCTAAGATGTGTAACCATCAACTCTCAAGGTGAATAGATGATATCATAGGTTTGTCTTGTTAGTGTATCAAGTTTAGGGTTAAGAATGAATACTAGTCATTTACTCAAGGTTTATCCAAGGCTTAGTATCACATATGGAACTCATCCTTTAAGAGAATGGTTCTATCAAGTGATATATTTAAGGTTGATTCCTATTTCTACTCAGGGTTGAGTTATCTTGTCTATTTCTAGACTACTCTTGGTACCTACTAGGCTTACATCCTAAAGACGAGGTTCAGAGTTCTAACATATCTAGATCTCTTCCTTCGTTGTTGCGCTTTAACCGAACTCGTTTACGGGTTCTCATTTCAAGATATGGCAAATGAAAAACCTCTTGTGGTTCATTGCTATGGGCATAGAAAGAGTTGCAGCTAGCACTCCTAGAGGTCCTCTTACTCTTGAAGAAGAGAGAGCGTTTAGGGTGGCCACTATACTATTTGTGGGATTCGTACTCAATGTGCTTGGAGATAGGTTGGTTGATGCATATATGCATATTCATGATACCAAGGAACTATGGCATGCACTGGACACTAAGTTTGGTGCGGCTGATACTGGTGGCGAACTTTATGCTATGGAGAAATTCAATGACTACAAGATGGTTGAAAACCGATCTGTAATCGAATATGCTCATGATCTATAGATAATGGTTAAGAAACTCAAACTTCTCAAGTGTGTGTGCTCCAGGACAAGTTTGTCGTAGGATGCATTATTGCTAAGCTTCTCCCTTTATGGAGGAACTTTGCAACTTCACTGGGATATCAAAGGCATGAGCTCTCTATTGATTATATCATTGGATCTATGCATGTGGAAAAGAAGGTGAGGTTCTCGAGAATACTAATTTTGATCAGTCTGCTTCCATGATGACTCAATGGGTCGTAGGCTTGTTGCCTGAGAGCGATGGTGTGGACACTGTAGCCCGTTTTCTTGGTAGCTGTGTATGGAAGGCGTAGTCGACGTAGATGTTGGGTCCGCAGCATAGAAAACAAAACATTTCCTACGATGAGAACTACACGCCAAGATCTATCTACTAGGTACAGAGCAACGGGTGGACATACATCCATAGAGAACTTACCCTCGAAGACAACAAGTTTTGTTAACGAGTAGGAACTCGTGGTTGATGTAGTCGTACACTTGCCGATCTCACGATCGTGAGGAAGTCCGAGCGCCGCAACTCAGCAGCGCATCCGTACTCGCACACACGTTCAAGCCACCGGACAACCTCCACCTCCTCGCTCCAGCGATCCAGCGGAAGAAGCAACTCCTTCCATACGAAATGCCACCAGGAACATGTATCTCGCTAATCCAAGACCATGGGGGAATAATTCTAGAGGAGGAGAGAGATCCTTCACAAGGAGGTGTGAGGAATAAGGAGGAAGAGGGTGGCCTTTTATAGGAGGAGGGGGGTGCCCCTCCTTCATGGCCGGTGCATGGGGGGGGTGACTCCTCACCTCCCCCATTCATGTGGTGATAACCCCTCCACATTAAAATGCCTCTTCACATTCCCCTTTAAAGTCCCTACTTTAAATGCATTAAAATTCTCCAAGTTTAATGCTCTCTCATTTAATAAAACTCTTTTATTAAATTTATTCAGAATTTTGTTTATTACTTTAATTAACAAACATTCACATATAACCGCTTGCAATATTTCAATATCACATGCAGAACCACTTTCTGAATTTTCACCCGAAACAATTTCCGGTTTCTATCAAAACAATTCCTGTGCTTTGCAATTCTTTCGTATGAAACATATGTGCTCCAAAATGGTGTCCGGTAACTCTTAAGTGTGTCACCCTATGGTTCGCGAATAATGCAGACATGATTGAGACTCCTCTCAGATCAATAATCAGAAGCGGGACCTGGAGATCCATACTGACTCCTGAATATTCAACGGTGACTTCTGTGATCGTGAGAACCTTTAACGCTTGTAACTAAATCCCTTTGTCTCGTGATATATTACATGTCTGAGATTCGATCATCGGTATCTCCATACCTAGTTTGATCTCGTTGCCGACATGCACTCTTTTCTCGTTCCCGTGATATAACATTCTAGTGATCACATCACTTGCTTGCAAGCTATCTTAATGTGATATCACCGAGAGGGCCCAGATTATATCTATCCGTCATCAGGATTGACAAATTCCACTCTTGATCCATGAGCCTCAACATAACACCTTCGTAGCACTGAACCCATATTTATAGTCACCCTATTACGATGTGACGTTTGATGTTATCAAGATACTCTTCCGGTGTTAGCAATTAACATGATCTCATGGTCTAAGGATAAAGATTACTTCGTATGATGTTATAGAAATATAAACATAATGACTTGATCGTAATGCTATACTTCGGATGAATGTTCATCACATCATTCCACCAATGTTGTGACCTCGTATTAACAACATCCAATGTCCATGATCAGGAAACCTTGATCATCTTGTTAATCAACGAGCTAGTCTATAAGAGAAGAATAACTAGGAACCCTTTTTGTTTATTAAACACACATGTATTGATGTTTCCGATCAATACAATTATAGCATGCAAAATAAACATTTTTCATAAACATGGAATAAGATAATAACCACTTTATTATTGCCTCTCGGGCATATTCCCTTCAGTCTCCCACTTGCACTAGAGTCAATAATCTAGTTTGAAAAACTTTGTGTATTGAACACCTATGGCTTTCTGGTGTTGCATATACGCTATTGCTAGTGGTTAACATAATCTCCGGATCTGACAATTTCAGGTCCGTGTGTATTTGCATGTCTTTGCGTCTCTACACATCACTCATTCTCAAATGAGATGGCATTGTATAAATTTGGTCCTTTGGTGAGACCTTTAGTTCATTCGGGTTAAAATATGTTGATATTATTGTCACAAAATATATCTTCATAGTATTAGCCCACTTTGAACCACACCTAGTTTGATAACAAACTACTTAACACAAATGCCCTCCTTTGTTGCTTACTATAACAGTTATATACTTAGCCTTTTGTTGTAGTATCCGTCACAATGTCTCAACTTTGGAACTCATCCAAATCCATCATGGAACATCCTTTCCATTACATTGTGCCACACATAGTCTAAATTGAGATAAATTTAATTTGTATCTTGTGAAAAAACTAGTATCAATGTAACACTTTACAATGAACTACCTTTAACTATTTGTCACTTATACATGATATATTCTTAGTTGTTCCAAAGCTCATAAGAATATCTTTACTATTGTCCAATAATCATCTTATGGATCATTCTGGTATGTTCTCATAACATTTAGAGCATAGGACATTCTGGATATATACATATCATGGTATAATCGATCAAAATCTTCATGTGATTTTACTCACCAAGTGTTGGAACACTTGAATCTTGATACAATCCTTTCCATGCAGCAAGAACCTTTCTTGTTGTTTCCATATTGAACCCTTTCAATATCTCATATATGTATGTCTGGCACAACCATATTAGCGCCTCAATCTATCCATATAGATATTGATGCCAAATATTCCGGTTTTGCCCAAGTCTTTCATCGAAATCTAATTTTAATGAAATTCTTAACTTGTGTCAATACAAGATACATCATTTCCAATCAACAATATGTCCTCTATATAATGTATTAGAAATATGTCTCAGCGCTCCCACTTTATTTCTTGCAAATGCAAGCATCTTCATCATCTCCGATGAATTTAAACTCTTTTAACAGTTTCATCATGGTGAAGATTCCAACTCCGCTATGCTTACTTCAACTATTGAAGTTTGCATGCCCTTTTAGCATCCTTTGAATTAACAAAACCCTTCGGACCGTGTCATGTACACGTCCTAGGTAACCATTCTATTAGAAGAACCTTGTTTTGTTTATTCAACTACCATATACCAAATTATATGTAGTGGTTGCTACATTAATCCGTCAAGACTAAATATCGCTATGAAAGATCAAATCTTGTCATAGTCAACTCCTTGAACATTGCCGTAAACTTCTTTCCGACATGTCGACTATTTCATGGATGTTAAACATCCATGTCTTATTTCTTTATAGATCCAAACATGACCGATAGGCTTCACGCCTTTTCGGAGGGTCTTCCAAGTTCAGAAACTTGATTTCTCGTGTATGGATACTATCACGGATTCTTTGACTTCTAGTCATTTTATGGAGTCAGGGCCCATCATCGCTTCTTTGCATGTAGTTGGTTCATCATTGTCAAAACAATAACGACTTGCTTATCAAATCACACTATTTGATTCTTACCGACCCACACGGTTCAATAGGAACTCTAATCTCCGAGATCACACCCTTTGTAATCACAGGAGCCATGAGCATTGTGGCTGCCACCGGGACACTTTCCGGCGCTGCGCTACTTAGCACATATAGCTAAGGTTCAACAACCTTATCAAAGTTCTATTGTCCTCCTACTTAACTTTTCGCGAAAAATTCCTTCTCAAGAAACTTGACGTTCCAAGTAACAAACTCTTTTGTCCTCGGTGTTATGGAGAAATTCCCAATAAATTCTTTGGGATAACCTACAAAGACATGCTTATCCGACTTTGGTTGTAAACATTTTACTTATGCATAGCATACTAAAATTTAAGAAAAGACAATTCGGGTTTTATCCCAAACCATAACTTATATGGTGTCATTTCAACGGATCACGATGGTGCTCTTTTCAGTGTAAAAGCGGTAGTCTCTAAAGCTTTAATCCTTAAAACATAATGGCAGTTTTATAAATGACACCTTTGATCTTACCATGTCAAACATGGTTTGATTTCATCTCTCGAATATGCCATACTCCTATGGTTTATCGGGAAACACAAATCATGGAACAATTCCTCAAATCTTAGGTGTTTTGCTAAACATGTAACTCAAATATTTTCCTTGATGATCAAATCATAAACTCTTTTATTTTCTTGTTACAATGATTTTTCACTTCATCTTGAAAGACTTTGAACAATTTTCAAATGTTTCATACTTCTTCCTTATTAAGTAAATATATAGATATATTCACTCAAATTTTCGGAGAAAGCATATGAAGCAAAAAGATCCATCGCATATGGCTACACATAATGGACTATGCACATTAGCATGCACAATTTCCAATAAGCTAGTCATCCGTTCCTCTCTGGCCTATGGACGGAGTTTCAATTATCTCGAGGAAAGTCTCACATGCGTCAATTGATCAAAATCAAAGCTCCAAAAATCCATCAACATGGAGTTTCTTCATGTTTTCTTTCAAATATAATTTAAATAGCGATGTTACTTCATAAGTGATCTTTCAATAATTTGTCTTGCGACATTTTAGCAATAGTGTTTATGGATGTGATTTCTCCCACTAGACTTGTAAAAGTTCATCCATCCTTTATGGAATACGGTAATTATTTTAACAGCCATTGTTCTCATAATACCGGAACAAAATAACAATTATTAAAACAAATCTTGAAGGCTAGGTTTAACGACAATGAAAAAACACAATAACATTTTATTTGTTTTTGATGAACATCATCAATTATTCTCTTGCTAGTTACTTAGGCCATTGCAGTTCATGAATTGCGTTGTCCTGTATGACACTTCATACCAACCAATTTGGTATCCAATACCTCAAAACCACATTGTTTAACAAGAAAGGAATACAGCCATAACATGTATATCTTCTATATACCTAAGTTGGACATCTCCAACTTTTTCTTTTCTGCCAAATATTTTATAGATTCTCTTTCAGCAATTCCTTTTCTTTTAAAAGAATCTATCAACATCAATAGTGGTGTCATTCACATGACACATAGTACAAAGCGTGTATAGTCAAATACTAATACCTTTGGACTTGCACTTTGAAGTGGATCGCCATCATCAAATGTTTGGTGTTCTTTCAAAAATCCATTCTATAGTAATCTATCAGTGTAGTAAACATTTTACTTACATCTTCTATTCATCCTTATCATGGCAACTTTCATGATCAAGCTACTATAGCCTGTAAGGAAGAATCGCGAGTATAATGTTAGTTCCCAAAACCTTTTTGGGAGATCCAGATGCTTAGCATCTCCATCCTTCACAAATTCTCATACAATATGAGAACATGTAGTTTTCTAAATTATACTCTATCATAATGCAACCAAAAACATTGTTTCAGATATCACAATATCTTTCACACATGATGGTTTCTGAAACAATTTCCAGCTCCTATATAATCTTGATATTAAAACAACTTTTGAATATCAATAATCATGGAGGCAAACTTGATACTTTAGATACTAACATTGGAGTTCTTACTCTTGATTTAATACTACTTATTAAACTTCATGGAGTAAATAGAGTTTGCTGAAAGTTTGCAAATGGACTTATAAACTTTAAATTGACATTCAAAACAATACGATACTAGTTCGTAAAGTAAATATCTAGAATTCTATAGTTCTATTATCTCAATTAAAACTAAGCATAAGGTAGTGAATGTACCAATGACTACAACAAATTATGCAAATTCACTTCGATTTAGTTTATGACAAATTTAGTTCGACTAATCCAAATTAGAAATGAACTCCCACTCAAAAACGACATCCCTCGTGCCTTTTTGGTGATTACATGAACCAAATCCACTACACCAAGTCCGATCATCACGTGAGTCGGTGTAGCTTCAAAGGCGAGCATCAATATGGGCATCATATCAACTATATGACTCATGCTTAACCTTTCGGTCCGTGTTCCGAGGCCATGTCTGTACATGCTAGGCTCGCCAAGTAAGAACCTTAGTACTCGCGTGTGTAAAACTGTCTTACACCCGTTGTATGAAAGCGTAGAGTCGACTACACCCGATCATCACGTGATGTCTTGCAACACGATCCATAGAATGGTGCATACTCAAGGAAGAACACATTTTATCTTGATATCTAAAATGAGGGATCATCTTACAATGCTACCAAAAGCGCCAGACTAGCAGTATAAGATGCTAACATCTAATGTGTAAAGTGAGATGATATGGTCCATGCATTTGATCTCTATCATTTGCATCGTGGTATGATCTCTATCATTCCTTTGTGTGTAAGGCCAAGGTCTATGGAACTTACACGTTGAATGTGTTGTAAGAGTATCTATCATACATCTACTTACAACAATACCATATCAATACACTAGCCTAGCAACGATCTAAACTAGACGCCTCTAATTTATCAATTGCAAGTTTTACGTGGCTTAGGGCTTTCGGAGATAGAACCGTTCTTACCTACGAACATGAACCACAACGAGGATAACCAAGTTATTAGCAACTCGTTGTAAATCAGATGTTGACTATAGTAGGAGAGACAGACACCCACCAGCCACTTATGCAAAACAAGTTGCATATCAGTCGTGGAACCGGTCTCATGTATGATGACATGTAAGGTTGGTCCGGGCCGCTTCATCCCACTATGCCACCAATATCCAAAATACATAGAAGATGCAATAACATGATCATCATCGCCCACATATAAACATACGTGTACTACCCGTGCAAAGCACCTACACATAGTTCAGGCTCTGATACCACTGTTGGGTCCGCAACATAGAAAACAAAATTTTTTCCTACGATGAGAACTACACGCCAAGATCTATCTATGTCGTGGTGGTGTCACGGCAGATGCCATGGATAGGCTGAAGGTGGGGACTAATATGCGCTAGGGGAATCCAGGGAGGGATAGTAGAGTGATTCTCTACACAGAAGCTTTGTATTGATGTTCAGTTTTCAAGACTACAAGTGCTCCTCGAGCTGTTTTTGACTAGAGGAGGAAGAAGGGGCTCTCTTACTCTTGCCTACTCTCCTGTCCCAGAACTCAAGACCCACCAGTATTTCCCTTGCTCAGATCCCAAAGCCCCTAACCCCTTACTGTAACCCCAACCCCCTTATATAGGGGTGGTTCGGTCCTTGCCTAGGGCATACGTGGAGGCATATTGCTAAGAATATGCCGCATCCCAAATTAGTAACCCGACAGGGGTGCTTTTCCCCCACGTCACTCTTCCTTTAGCGACGCGTTCTCTGCGGCGTCACCGACGTGAGCTGCCACCCTTGTCGGCCACGATCCTGGTCCCGCCTTGCTTTATTCGCTCATCCAAGATGCACCGGCCTTCTTTTGACCAGGATATTCCTTCCTTCTCCTAGAAGCCAAACGAGGATCCGGATCACAGCTGATCCGCCACACCTGCTCCTCGCATATAAGCTAGATAAGTGCCTCCGACTCACACCTTGAGTCGGACGAGACAATGTTAGGCGACCTCCTGGTCCGGGTTACTCCGTGATCCGCCTGCCTTGAGGTGACTCGCCAAGCATCCGCTTTGACCTTGCCGAACCTTGGCTAGCTTCGGCCCTTATACCCCGGAGTGACCCTACCCGGGTTATCCCCCAACATTAGTCCCCGGTTGGTGCGGCCTTGGCGCCCTTGGTCGCTAAGGCCACATCAGTTCATTCGTATCAAGCTTCGGACGTTTTGTCTCGGATTATATGGTTTCGTTCCTCAGACGCCCAAGTTTTCACTTGCCGGTCGGGTCACCACTTTGGCTCGGATCATTTGGCTTTACTTTCCCTCCGCACGGTTCAAGTTTTCACTTGCCAGCCGGGTTACCATCGTGGCTCGGATCCGGGCCTTGCTTCCTTCTCTCGTACGCCAACCCACGTAACGGTTAATCATTACGTTGCCTTACTTTAAGGGCTCGCGCAGAATCGCCGCAAGAAATGTCGAGATTACAGGCGGGGTTACGTCACGTCCGTCTCCTTGTTTACCGCAACTGCACGTCGTGTCATTGGATCACATTCACTCTGCGGCCCCCGGTGTGGCTCCTCTCTGATTGGTCGACGCTGGTGATACACGGCCACATCGTGTGGTTTTCCTGCGCTGCACGATCCCACTCGTTGATGACTGGGGGCGGTTAAATAGGGGAGGGGCGTGCTCCTTAGAACTTTTCCATCTCCACGCCCCCTCGCCTGTTCCTCTTCTTCTTCCTCGCAACCGTGCCGCCGCTAGTGCCCGTTGCAGCAGCGCCGCCGCCGCATTTTCTTTGTTTCTCCGCACCGCAATCACCGCTGTGCCTCTGTTCAGCCACGGGTCCTCGTCAGTCTAGACCGCGGAGCTCCACCGCCGCCAGCTCCAGCGAAGACACCGGGATTGAGATGACGGAGTAAGAGCTCGCCGTTGTGGAACAGGATATGGAGGAGGACGCCATGCTGGACCGTGCGCGGGCCGGCTCTGGTCTCGAGGATGACATCTCTTGGCTCTACGGACCACAGATCCCCACCGGCGTCGCTGCTCGTCTCCCCTCCTCGGAGCTGGCCCCCTCACCCAACCCGGGCGAATTTGTTGTCTTCTTATCCCATTTCCAGCGAGGATTCGGGCTTCCAGTGAGTGATTTCTTCCGAGACTGGATCCGGACTTATCACTTGCAACCACATCATCTCCTAGCGAATGCCATCACCTCTCTGTCTGCTTTCGTTTCTTCAATTGAGGGCTACACCGGGCTATGGCCTACGAAGGAGCTGTGGATCCAGTTCTTTGGCCTCCGTCGCAACGTGGTCCCCAATATCCACGTCGATTCGGAGGACAAACAGCTAACCCAGTTCAGAGCTGCTTCGATCTCGCCCCGGAGGTCTTCAATCTTTCCCCGGGTCACCGGGCTTGACTCCTGCAAAGGGTGGGCCCGGACCTTCTTCTACGTCCGGAATGAAGGCACGGAAGATTTGATCCGGTTGCTGCCCTATGCTCCGGGTCCCCCTGACACGGATTTTTGGGAGGAGGTTGCCAGGAAGCCTACAGCCCTGGCCAACCAAGTGAACAAAAGGTTTGCGGAGCTGAAGAAGCTCGGATTGCGCAACGAGGATGCCATGATCACGTTCGCGAATCAATCTCTCCTTCAGCGCACTCACAAGTTGTGCCATATGAGCTTTAGTCGCGACCCCAACCGAACCTCCTCATTCGAGTTGAGCAATACGGAGATCTTCCGCCGGGTCAAGGCTCTTTTCACCACCCATAAGGACTTCTCCGCCGAATGGACGTGGGTAATCGAGCATTACTGCCGTGACAGGCTCCCTCCCGCGGTAAGCTTCACGGGGTAAACTTATCTCGGATCAATTTCATGTCGGCTCTTATCACATTCTTGACTTTGCCCCTTGTGCTTTTTTCTCAGCTGTTTCTCTAGCAAACCCTCGAGGATGGCCTGGATCCGACCCTTAAGTGGGCCCCGGACCGAGAAATTCCGGACGAGGAGGAGCCGGACCAGGAGATGTTCCTCCCCACACCCGATGCCACCAGACGACCCAGCGGTAAATTCTCTTCTCTTAGAGATTGGCCCGATGATGAGGATGACTCGGATATCGATGTGATTGAACCCGTTGAGGCTGTCCTCTTCTTTGCTTACCCGCATCAGCTAACTCGGTGGGCACATCCACGAGGATCCTCCCTTGCCACGGGCAAGCCTGCTCCGGCAGCGTCAAAGAAGAAACGCGGAACCGCGTCGAGTTCTTCATCCGGACCTTCTTAGCCTTCCAAAAGGCAAAAGAAGGCTGGAGACAAGACTGCCTCCAAACGGGTAGGCAAAGCCCCGGCAAGGAGGGCCCGGAAACCTAAGGAGGCAGAGACCTCGGATGCGTAAGTTCGCTCCTGACATTATTGCGTAACACACTTCTCCCTGCTTCGGGGTAATTTCACTCCTGACATTATTTTCTCTTGCAGGGCTCCTATGGAGGTCCCTCAGAGCGGATCGAGCATCTCCTCCCCTCTTCGGTCCAGTCTTTCCCCTCCCCGTGACGACGAGTCACGCCTCACGAGCCCTATTCCGGAAGAGCTGCATGGCGCTCCGGGTTCCGCAGTACCTCCTTCAGAGGGACGCGACCTCAGATCGGGAGGGGTCGGATCGGCCGAGGCGATGGTGTCCGGCACTTCGGCATTGCCGCAACCAGCAACAATTAAGTCTACCGCAACTCCAGCCCCAGCAGAAGCTCCAGCACCAGCCACCGAACCAGCGCCTGTCCCGGTTCCGAAGAAACCAACAGCAGCTCCAACGCCAGCCACCAAAGCTCCTGCGCCAAGCTCATCTGCCTCGTCCGAGTCATCTCAAGCTCGACGAGGACCCACTCCAGCGTTTCGGGCAAATCCATCATGTCACTTCCTCCAAGCAGGCCAAAGGCAAGTTCACCTCCACCGAGGCTAGGCAGCGAACCTTGTCGTCGATGCTTCCAAAGAAATCCGTAGCAACGACGGATCCTCCTGTCGAGCCAGCTGATTCACAGCAGATGGTTCTTCACACTAGCCCAGCTCTTGCCCTGATTGAAAGGAAAGAAGCTCACGCCAAGGGTTTGGTGGCGCCTCACATGCCCACTGGCGAACGGTACCCTCCGAGCCTCATCGAGTTTGTCATGAATCGAATAAGGGAGTTCGCTCACAACGACGATCTCCCGAAAAAGTTCGGCCCAGCTGAATTTTCCGCTCAGATGAATACCACCGCCAAGGCCATTAAACTTGCTGGGCGTATGATGGAGGTACGTTGTTTCTTCTTTACATGTGTAGATAATAACCATTAGTCCCCGAGCCTCGTGAGTAACTGTTATTCGCCGATGCTCCTTAGAAGATCAACGTAGCTGCATGTAAACTTCAAATATGTACACACCTAGAGCCGGGTTAAGTTCCGCTTGGCCCGGATCTTGTACACTTCGAATATGCACACACCTAGAGCCGGGTTAAGTTCCGCTTGGCCGGATCTTGTACACTTCGAATATGCACATACCTAGAGCCGGGTTAAGTTCCGCTTGGCCTGGATCTTGTATACTTCGAATATGCACATACCTAGAGCCGGGTTAAGTTCCGCTTGGCCCGGATCTTGTACACTTCGAATATGCACCGAACTAACTTTACATGCTCGTTTTGTCGTAACTACCAACCGTTGAGCGCCGAAGTTTCAGCTACCGCTTGATACCCATAAGACCTTGTCAAAAACACGTTGCACTTGGCGCGGAGCATGAAAAGAGGGGTAATTTCCTCTCTTAACACCTCATCGCTTCGTTTGTTTCTGCCGGATTAACCTCCTTATTCGGTTTTTTGTAGCTGGGGTGGAGGCTGAAAACAAGATTATGCGAAAAAACTTGGAGGAAATCCGAGGTATGTCCCCTTTCGGCCAACGTCGTTGTGCTCTCTATTCTTTCTTTTTCTTGGCTCGGCAAATATTCAGTCCTCGGCTTTGCCGGGTCAACACACCATTTCAGCATCGCTTGAGGATAGTGTGCCCGTGCCTGATATGATGCTGCATTTTCTCGAACAAGGTGACAAAGATCAAGCCGAAGAAGAAGGACGATGAGCTTGCCCTCCTCCGGACCAAGGACGGCGAGATAGCCAAACTCAAGGCCGAGATGGAGAAGATGAAGGCCCAACACAAAACCGAGCTCCAGAAAGTTGTCTAGAACTTCACCGAAGAGCGTGAGCGCTTTACCCTTCAGATCTCCAAGGACCAGGATCTGCTCAAGGAATCCGAAGCCCGACTTGGGTCGGCGCTCGCCGAGCTTGAACAACTTTGGCAGAGACGCGATAGTTGTATCCAGGAGTTGACCCGGATCCATCACCATATCTCACGTAAGTTTCTTTCTCTTGCCCGACGCAGTTTTCTGGGTTAACTCATATGCCGGTGCTTCAGCATCCTCCCTTTCCCTATTTTCAGATAACTTTCCGGAGGGTACTGCTATTGCTAGCCACCGCTGCCAAGTTTCGCCAAGAGAGGGGTACTCCCATTGCTCCTGATGGTGAGAGTATCCCTTTAGACCTGGAGGACCTGTTGGTTAGCGTGTCAGCCCGGGTGGAAACTATCAAGAACTATGGCAAGGATCTCCTCGACGTTGCGGTCCGGATCTTCAACGCATTCTGGCCAAGCGAGGACGCTCCAGAAAGGATCACACTTCTTGCGGACAAGCTAATGGAGATTGAGACTCAACTCGACCTCTGGAGGGAATCCGTCGGGCGGGCCGCGACGGATACCCTTCTCCATCATATCCTTTCATGGTACGAGAAAATCGATCTGAGCCTCCTCACCCGTCGGCGTACCGGATCCAAATGGACTGATGATCCGGAGTGGGTAGCTCGACGCCGGGCTTGCGCCTACAGCCTCATCGAATATTCTCTAGTCCATGACTGGGTTGAGGGGCCGAGCTTTCTGGAATCCGGCGAGGAGGAACAGATGGAGAACGTGGAGGATGGGTCGGGCGATGACGGAGAAGATGCTACTTCAGATATTGAAGACAGTGATGATGACGCCGAACTTCCTCCTCCTACTGCTCCTTAATTCTAAAAAACTTGAAAATTTATCAGATCCCCGGTATGCCGGGTCCACTTGTATGCTGGATATGTGATATTTTGCTAGTACATTTCTATGCCGGATTAACTTGGGCGTAGTCCCCGAGTTCCATTTTCTTGTTCGTCCAATTCTCTGGCTCGGTCCGTGTCTACCTTGATTCGGTTTTACGACTTACGAACCCGATCTTCAAAAATTGTTTTAACAATACTTAGAAACTTTTAGGCTTAGCTCAAAATAATTCAGCATAGTAACTCGAAAATAAATACAGGGTTAGTCCGAAAAACAAACGTTAGCTCGAATAAACTCGTTTCCTTAGTCGTTTTTCATGTGCCACGCAATTCCAAACTTGTTCCCTTGCTCGCCATGAAGCCAATTCTTGTTGGACAGCAGCGAGTCGAAAGGTTGGGTTTTTGGTGCTCACACATTACTAATCCGGGTTAAGTGAAACGAGTCATTCCAGCTAACGCATAAAAAATAACCACAATCATTTATTAAGGCAGTCCCCGAGTTACTGCTCGAGGCTCCGCTGTTTCATTGATAGGCTCATTGCCGACATACATACCGACATATGAGGATGACTCGGGTACATACACTCTTTAGCTAAGTGTAGAATGGACGAAGTAGTGCTACATTCCACGGTCGCTTGGATTCCTCTCCGGACCTGTCTGCCTTGTTATTTTCCTGTGGCTTTGCATCTATGAGATAGTAAGAGTCATTGTGCAATGCTTTGCTCACGATAAATGGTCCTTCCCAAGGGGGGGATAATTTATGCATGCCAGTGGTACGCTGTACCAACCGGAGCACCAGATCGCCTTCCTGGAAGACTCGGGGGCACACTTTCCGGCTATGATAGCGTCGGAGATTTTGCTGATATATGGCGGATCCGACAAAGGCTTCTCGCTTCTTCCAGCAGATCAACATCATTTTGCCGGCTTCTTGCACTTCGCTTCGTGTATTGGGTGACCCTAGGCGAATCATGCTCTATGTCGGCTGGTAACACGCTTCGCCCATATACTGTAAAGAACGGCGTGTAGCCTGTTGATCGATTCGGAGTTGTTCTCAAACTCCACAACACCGATGTTAGTTCTTCTATCCAGCACCCCGCTGATCTTTGCAGCGGCTCAATGAGCCGGGGTTTTATCCCGGATAGCACTAATCCGTTAGATCTTTCCACTTGTCCGTTCGATGCGGGGTGGGCTATCGAGGCTATGTCGAGTCGGATTTTCTTATCTCGGCAGAATCGTGCAAATGCTCCTTCAGCAAAATTGGTGTCGTTATCAGTTATGATACTGTGAGGATAACCGTATCTCAAGATGATGTCTTTGAGAAATGTCACAGCTGTAGATCCATCACACTTTCTTATAGGCTTCACTTCGATCCATTTTGTAAATTTGTCCACCATGACTAGAAGGTGCGTCATGTTCCCTTTGGCTGGTTTGAACGGGCCAACCATATCCAAGCACCACACATCAAATGGCCATGTAATTGGTATGGTTTTGAGTTCCGACATAGGCATATGTGTCTTGTTGGCATACCTTTGGCAACCATTGCATTTTCTCACCAGATCCTCCGCTTGCTCCAAGGCGCTTGCGAAGAAATCCATGCCGGAATGCCTTTGCCACTAAGGCCCGGATGAGGCGTGATGCCCGCATTCTCCTTGGTGTATATCTCGAGGATGTCAAGTCCTTCTTCCGGATCAACGCATCTGGAGGATATTGGTTACACTCCGACATGTCGGAATTGATGATTGTGTAAGCTTTGGCTCTCCGCTGAGTTTACTCGGCTAGCACTTCCTCGGGTAACGTTCTCTCTTTCAAGAACTGGTATATAGGCAGCGCCCAAGCTGGTACTGCTCTCACAGGGAACATCTCCTCGTCAATTTCCATCTGATCCACCGGCATAACTTCAGCCGGATCACGTCGAACAGTCCCCGGGTCTGGTGAGGTAGTCCCCGGGTTTGCCGAGATAATCCCGGTTTGCCGAGGTAGTCCCCGGTTCGGGCGATTACTTCCCACGCCAATGTTCATGGGCTCAGCCGGATTCCGTGTTTTCCGGGACATAGATTGAATCGGTTTCGGGACGGCCACGATAGATGGCTTTCTCGAGGTGCTCCAATGCAACACACCCGGTGGAATTGCTCGTCGGGTCGAGCTTCGACAAAGACATGTCGGCAGCTTCATTTTCCACGCGAGGTACATGATGAAACTCGCATCCCTCAACGTAACCCGAGATTTTCTGCACATGAAATCTGTATAATGCCATGTTTGGATCCGTATGCCCCACACTCCGGACACCTGTATTACATTAGATCCGAGTCGCCAAAGCAGATTATTCGACGATGCCAATTTCCTTTGCCGCTTTTAGACCATGCACGAGCCTCGTACTCGGCGACATTGTTTGACGCCGAAATGGATTTGCAACACGATTTGAGCTGATCCTTCTTTGGCAGGTAAACACAACCGCACCTAATCCGCCTTGGTCTTCGATCCGTCAAGTGCATCCTCCAAGAGTTCGGATCCGTGGCGGTGGTTCAGATTGTACCTTGGCCCAATCCACGAAAAAGTCCGCTATAGCTCGACTTGATCGCTTCTTCTATCGTATTAGGCGCCAGATGGTGCTAGCTCAATTGCCCATTTCGCGATTCTGCCGTTTGCATCTTTGTTACCCATTATCTCGGATATGGGGGCTTCGCATATCACTTTCATGGGATGCTCTTCAAAGTAGTGCTTTAACTTCTTTGCCGCCATATAAACTCCGTATGCCACCTTTTGAAAATGCGGGTAGTTCTGTTTTGAGATAGACAATACCTCGCTCAAGTAATACACTGGCCTCTGCACCGACTTACCCTCTTCATCTCGTTCCACTACAATCACTGCACTTACAACTCGGTTGGTTGCGGATATGTAGAGAAACATCGGCTCCTTCGACAGTGGAGAAGCTAACACTGGTGCAGTGGCCAACATCTTTTTTAAGTGGGCAAAAGCTTCATCGGCCTGCGGCGTCCAAACGAATTTATTTGATTTTTTCATGAGTTGGTAGAGAGGCAGTGCCTTTTCCCCTAACCGACATACAAACCGACTCAACGACGCCAGGCATCCGGTGAACTTCTGGACGTCGTTGAGACACTTCGGCAGCTCCATTCGTTTGATGGCTCGGATCTTAGTTGGATTAACCTCGATACCTCGGCTAGAAACGAGAAATCTGGGTAATTTCCCAGCCGGGACGCCGAAGGTACATTTCTTCGGGTTAAGTTTCATCCGGAATCTCCTCAAGTTCGTGAATGTTTGCCTTATGTCGTCAAGGAGCGTTGCGCTTTCCTTGGTCTTGATAACCACATCGTCCACGTAAACTTGCACATTTTGACCTATTTGATCGTGCAGACATTTTTGCATACACCTTTGGTACGTTGCTCCTGCGTTTCGTAAACCAAACGGCATAGTGCGATAGCAATAAGCCCCGTACGGGGTAATAAAAGCAGTTTTTATTTGATCGTCCGGGTTCAGGGGTATCTGGTGGAAACCAGAATAGGCGTCGATAAATGACAACAGTTCACATCCCGCGGTAGAGTCGATGACCTGATCTATCCTTGGCAGCGGAGATCTTTCGGACATGCCTTGTTCAGGTTCGTATAATCGATACACATACGCCAAACCACTGCCACGTTCGGATCATCCTTCTTCTTTTCCACCAGTACCGGATTAGAGAGCCAATCCGGATATAGCACTTCCATGATAAATCCTGCTGCTAGCAACCGAGCTATCTCGTCACCAATGACCTTTCTCCTATCCTCGGCGAAGCGTCGGAGAGGCTGCTTCACCGGCCTTGCTCCGGGTCTTACATTCAAAGAGTGCTCGGCCAACTCCCTCGGAACACCTTGCAAGTCCTGTGTGGACCAAGCAAAAATATCCCAATTCTCACGAAGGAAGTTGACGAGCTCGCTTTCCTATTTGTCAGTTAATCCGGCTCCAATTGTCACGATGCGCTCCGGAAACACGTTATCCACCGGTATCTTCTTGGTGTCCTTCGCGGCTTGAAATGAAACGCTTCCATGCGGGTTATTTAACGCCGGCATATACTGCTGCGCGGACCGAGCTAATGCCGTCACTTCTTGGATTTTTCTTTTATCTTGGGCAATTACGAGTGACTCGGCTAGGTTAGACCCGGCTGAAGCGCACTCAATAGAACGTCGGAAATCCCCAACGATAGTAATTGCACCATTTGGTCCGGGCAACTTCATCTTCAGATAACTAACGTGGCAACTTGCCATGAATTTGCCCAGCGCTGGTCTCCCAAGTAATGCATGATACGCGCTCTCCAGGTTTACCACTTCGAACTCCAGATTTTCGGTTCGGCAGTTATCTCTTGTACCGAACATCACGTCGACCCGGACTTTGCCTATTGGTTCGCAGGATATGCCGGGCACGATACCGTGAAAAGTTGTTCTCGTAGCCTGGAGCATGTTCTCCGAGATGCCCAACTTGTGCATCATATCTGCATACATGATGTTAATGCTACTGCCATTGTCGATCAGTACCTTGGAGAACCTCACATTAATGTTTGGTCCAATGAACGTCGGATCCAACACTAGTGCATACGAGCCCGAACTTGGCATAAGCTTGGGGTGATCTTTGATGCTCCAGGTAATTTCCTGGTCAGACCAAGACATGCACCTCGTCACTGCAGGCATAACCGCGTTAACCTCCATATGTCGGCGCTGCAAGCTCTTCCTATCTGCTTCTTCGCTAGAACACACAATAGCTCCGTGATGTTCCTCAGACTCATTTCTTCCCTCGTCTCCGGAGTACCTCTGATCCGGTTGTTGCTGGGTTTCTATCTGATGCACCGCATCCCTTCTCTCAATGTTGTCATACCTCGGCGGAGGGGGAGGCAACATCAGTTGCTGCGTGTTTGCTCCGGAGAGCAATTGCTGCCGGGGTAACTCCTGCCGAGGTTGATCATTCCGAGGTGCCTGAGCATTCCCCGAACCACCTTGTTCTATCTTGCACATCCACTCACATTGTCTCGTCGTGTGACCCGGGCTGCTCGGATTTGGCGGTGAAACTTGCACGCTGGTCCAACATTGACTCGTAGGTATACCGGACGATCTTTCTTTTCTTGCCATTGCTTCTTCTCGCTCCGAGTCCATGTTTTCTTGCCATCATTTCGAGGAGTCCATTGTCCTCCCGCTTTACGCGTTGGTTGCTCGCCCGGGCTGGTCTTGATTCACGGCCGCAACTTGTCGTGAGCCATATCGATGATCCGTCTATCGCCTCCTTTTTCCCCGTAATCATTCCTCCGATGACCCGGATCCGTCCCTCGATAGTACTCCTCATTTGACTCGCTCGACGCGATCCTAGGTTGAGTTGGATCACCCAAAGCATAAGAATCATGATCCGGATCATCTCGCCAATGGACTGCATTTTCCTTTGCAATTTCATCCACAACTCGCTACCATATCTACATCCTTGTGTGAACCATGCTATAGCTCGTGACTCTATGACTCCTCACACGAAGTTCCTCACGGTACACCACCGGGTTAAGAATTCACGATCTGCTTGTTAGATCTCGCTTGCACATTTCCGTGGTCTCGGTCCGTTCGGTCTCTGATACGTACTTGAGAAGTTGCTGATGAACATCTCTTCAAAATCTATCCAGCAGTTGATGCTTCCAGGTGGTAAATTATTCAGCCAAACCCTAGCCGGACCTTCCAACATTTGGGGTACATATCGTGTACCCCACCTCAAGTTGCCGCTGTAATTTTCACGGTACTGCGTAGTTTATTAGCCAATCCTCCGGCTTTGTACTGCCGTCATACGTCTTCGTGCCCCTGGGTAACTGGAAATTGGGTACTGGCGGTTCCTTCATGATCCGGGGTCCGAAGCACGCTGGACCCGGAGGACCTTGACATTCGATCTGTTCCGACCTATACAGGCGGTCTAGTTTTAGCCTAGCGTCATCTGGCATCAAATCTCTGCTTCCCAATCTCGACCCTATCACATGATAGTCCGGTCTGGCATATCCCGCATTCATCATCTCCGAGTCTCCATCATTGTATCGGTTTTGCTCCCGTTGTGGTCCTCTCTATTGCATACCATGGCCGGCACTTTGCTCTTGCCTTGGTGCATTCCCCTGCGGCGGTTCACCCGCTCCTGCCGAGTTTCGCTGTCCGGCGTTGCCGTTGGCAGCATTCCCTTGACCGGCATTGCCTTGATCATGGTTACCTCGGCTCACACTTCGTCGATCGTCGTTTTTCCGTATCTCTTTTTCCTTTCCCGCACGCTTTGGGTCGTACGGAACGATCTGCTTGTTCCGTCTGGCCGAGGTTACTACCTCTTCTCTTCTAGGGCCACCATGAGGCGATGATGCGGCTCCAGCGGATTTCTCCGGGTTACCCATCACCGAATGGACGATTTTAGAAGCTCCAACTCTCTCCGGATTACTTCTCAACAGCTCCTCATTCTGCCTGTTCGTGATCCGAACCAGCTCGTTAACCCGGTCTTGCTGTCTTTGGCGAGCTTCACCCGTCAGACCCTCTAGCTCGGACGCCGCGGCATCTGCTGCTCTGAGGTTCTTCGCCGGGGTACTATACTTCGGCAACCCCACAGACAGATAGTTTTCTGACCCTTCTGGTCCATCATCACCCTCTCTGTTCATCTCACTTATGAGGTTTCTCCCTTTGGCCCTCACTGCATCAACCTTGTTCGCTTTCGCGTACTCACGCAGCGTCATGTTCAACGACTGCTGAGCCGCTGCTATTTTCTTTGCGCCCAAAGATCTTCGCCGGGTCTCTCTAGCTCGGCTTGTGCTCGAGCCGGATCTACCATCGCTGCCACCGGTTAGCCAAGCTATCCATAGCTTCCTCAAGACGTTCTCGGGCCTCTCAGCGGAGGACCCTAGCTTTCCTTGGTGCTGCGTGTTGCCCCGGTCCGGCGCTGATCCTGCTCACGCCGGCGCCGGTGCGGTCATCATCACTCGTATGGCTCGGGAACGGGCGATACGCGCTACCATGAGCCACGTGAGGGTGGTTCCCCCGCATCGATGACGCGACGCGGATGAACGCCAGACACGTCCACGGCAACATAGACCTTGTGCGCGCCGAACTTGACGAAGACGCCGTTGCGCGGAAGGGGGCACGTGCCGAAGCATCCAACGTTGTCGCTGACGTAGTCCAGCGCACCGAAGCGCTGAACGAGCCCGGAGACGATGCGTTCACCGGTGCCGATGAAATTTCCCGTCCGGATCTTCACCCTGCTAGCGTCGCATGCCCCACGGTGGGCGCCAACTGTCGTGGTGGTGTCACAGCAGATGCCATGGATAGGCTGACGGTGGGGACTAATATGCGCTAGGGGAATCCAGGGAGGGATAGTAGAGTGATTCTCTACACAGAAGCTTTGTATTGATGTTCAGTTTTCAAGACTACAAGTGCTCCTCGAGCTGTTTTTGACTAGAGGAGGAAGAAGGGGCTCTCTTACTCTTGCCTACTCTCCCGTCCCAGAACTCAAGACACACCAGTATTTCCCTTGCTCTGTATCCGAAAAGCCCCCAACCCCCTTACCAGAACCCCAACCCCCCCCTTATATAGGGGTGGTTCGGTCCTGGCCTAGGGCATACGTGGCGGCATATTCCTAAGAATATGCCGCCTCCCAAATTAGTAACCCGACAGGGGTGCTTTTCCCCCACGTCACTCTTCCTTTAGCGACGTTGCCTCTGCAGCGCCTGTGTCAGCCGACGTGAGCGTCGTCACCCTTGTCGGCCACGATCCGGTGGTCCTGCCCTTGCTTTATTCGCTCATCTAGTATGCACCGGGCTTTCTTTTTGACCAGGGATATTCCTTCCTTCTCCTAGAAGCCAAACGAGGATCCGGATCAAAGCTGATCCGGCCACACCTGTTCCTGCATATAAGCTAGACAAGTGCCTCCGACTCACACCTTGAGTCGGACGAGACAATGTTAGGCGACCTCCCTAGTCCGGGTTACTCCGTGATCCGGCCTGCCTTGAGGTGACTCGGCCAGCATCCGCTTTGACCTTGCCGAACCTCAGCTAGCTCGGCCCTTATACCCCAGAGTGACCCTACCCGGGGTTATCCCCCCAACAATCTACTAGGTACAGAGCAACGGGTGGACATACATCCATCGAGAACTTACCCTCGAAGACAATGAGTTTTGTTAACAAGTAGGAACTCGTGGTTGATGTACTCGTACACTTGCCGATCTCAAGATCGTGAGGAAGTCCGAGCGCCGCAACTCAGCAGCGCATCCGTACTCGCACACACGTTCAAGCCACCGAACAACCCCCACCTCCTCGCTCCAGTGATCCAGTGGAAACAGCAACTCCTTCCACACGAAATGCCACCGGGAACATGTATCTCGCTAATCTGAGACCATGGGGGAATAATTCTAGAGGGGGGGAGAGATCCTTCATAAGAAGGTGTGAGGAAGGAGGAAGAGGGTGGCCTTTTATAGGAGGAGGGGGGTGCCCCTCCTTCATGGCCGGCGCATGGGGGGGTGACTCCTCACCTCCCCTATTCATGTGGTGGTAACCCCTCCACATTAAAATGCCTCTTCACATTCCCCTTTAAAGTCCCTACTTTAAATGCATTAAAATTCTCCAAGTTTAATGCTCTCTCATTTAATAAAACTCTTTTATTAAATTTATTCAGAATTTTGTTAATTACTTTAATTAACAAGCATTCACATATAACCCCTTGCAATATTTCAATATCACATGCAGAACCACTTTCTGCAATTTCACCCGAAACAATTTCCCATTTCTATCAAAACAATTCCTCCGCTTTGCAATTCTTTCGTCTGAAACATATGTGCTCCAAAATGGTGTCCGGTAACTCTTAAGTGTGTCACCCTACGGTTCATGAATAATGCAGACATGATTAAGACTCCTCTCAGATCAATAATCAGAAGCGGGACCTGGAGATCCATACTGACTCCTGAATATTCAACGATGACTTCTGTGATCGTGAGAAACTTTAACGCTTGTAACTAAATCCCTTTGTCTCGCGATATATTACATGTCCGAGATTCGATCATCGGTATCTCCATACCTAGTTTGATCTTGTTGCCGACATGCACTCTTTTCTTGTTCCCATGATATAACATTCTAGTGATCACATCACTTGCTTGCAAGCTATCTTAATGTGATATCACCGAGAGGGCCCAGAGTATATCTATCCGTCATTAGGATTGAAAAATTCCACTCTTGATCCATGAGCCTCAACATAACACCTTCGTAGCACTGACCCATCTTTATAGTCACCCTGTTATGGTGTGACGTTTGATGTTATCAAGATACTCTTCCGGTGTTAGCAATTTACATGATCTCATGGTATAAGGATAAAGATTACTTCGTATGATGTTATAGAAATATAAACATAATGACTTGATCGTAATGCTATACTTCGGATGAATGTTCATCACATCATTCCACCAATGTTGTGACCTCGTTATTAACAACATCCAATGTCCATGATCAGGAAACCTTGATCATCTTGTTAATCAACGAGCTAGTCTATAAGAGAGGCATAACTAGGAACCCTTTTTGTTTATTAAACATACATGTATTGATGTTTCCGATCAATACAATTATAGCATGCAAAATAAACATTTATCATAAACATGGAATAAGATAATAACCACTTTATTATTGCCTCTCGGGCATATTCCCTTCAGTAGAGCACCATGCGTAGCCAAAGTAGATGTAGGCGGTCGTTTATTTCACTAGGTGTGGAAGGAAGTCGGTGGAGCCAAAACGGATCTGGCCACTCCTAATCGTCAAGTCGTTGCTTGATGAAGGGAAGCCGCCGAATCATGATTCCAGCGCTCAAATTCCCCATGGTCGGTGCCAATTGATGAGGGCCGACCTCGGCAATATCCATAGTGATGGACTTAGTGTTTCGTGGAAAGGAGAGCATTGGGAATTTCGTCGTCTTAGCAAACAAACAAGGGAGGCAATTTACCCAGGTTTAGGCCCTCATAGAGGAAACCCTACTTCATGCTTGTCTGCTCATATTATCATTGGAGAGTACAAACTCATTGAGTCAACTAGATGCGATCTCGCCGAGAGAGAGGGGTGTGATGTGTATTGTCTAGATCTATTGTAAGGTGTCTATTGTATTGTGTCCTCCTCGTTGGCCCCTCCTATCCTTTATATATGAGGAGGCTAGGTCTCAGGTACCAATACGAGTAGGTTACAAGCTAGAGTTTGTATCTAATATAGTCTTGTACTTTCCTTGTCTTGTATTGCCAGGAGTCTGTGTTCTGGTAGGCTTCGTATCAGCCAAACTATCATGGGCATCATGGATCTTAATATATCTTCGAGTGAGCCTTCTGTTAGGCCGCACCATATATACCAATAGTAGGCACCTGAAAGGTTATGCTCATGTCAGCGAGGGTGAAAGACGAACACATTAGTGAAACTGAGGGACATTCTGCTGCCAACATGGTGCAGAAAAATCCCCACAAGTCCTAGGGAAATAATATAGTCTGCGAGACTACCAACTATAAGAAGAAGGGGAAAAACTAGGAAAAGAAAGAACCTTGCTGGGTGTGCAACGAGGTTGGCCATTGGGTACATCCCTCCCCATAGAAGAAATGCAAGAAGGGTCAAGTTGGATAGAGTTCTAAATCTTCCAACATGGTCATTGGCAGTATTGAGATAGGAACTTCAGGTTTTGGGTACGAAAATTTATTACCTACTATCTTTCTAGTATTTCAACACGCAAAATGGTGGGTTGATAGAGTAATAATGTTCATATATGTGCTAACATTTGAATGTTCATCTCTTATTAGGCTCGAGGTTCCTTCGTCATGATGGGGAATGGGTTACATGCTACTGTTCTTGGTATCAGTATGGTAGATATGATGTTTACTTTGGTCAAGATCATGCAATTGAAGAACATGCATCATGTCCCTTCTATCAAGAGGAATATCGTTAGTGGATCCAGTCTCCTAAAAGATGAGCTTAAGTTGGTATTTGAGTCCAATAAAGTTGTATTGTCTAAGTATGGAACCTTTGTTGGAAAAGGCTATGCATGTGTAGTCATGTTCCACTTCTCCTTGGTAAACTTTGTGATTTTTTTGTAAAACATGTATGCACTACTGGTAATGATACTAATGTTTTGCATTCACTACATTATCATATTAATTTTGGTTTGTCGTGGATTGATGGTATGAGTTTAATTCCAAAATTCACTATTATTAAAGGCTCTAAGTACCATGGTTGTGTGCAAGCAAAGCTCCTCGCAAGCCTGACAAGCCTGTAGAGGAAAGAAACTTGGCATTTTAGATCTCATACATTTAGATATTTGTGAGATGAATGGTGTGTTGATAGCAGGTGGAAAGAAATATTTTATGACTTTAATTGATATGATTCTACTAGATACTGCTATTTATATCTCTTGAGAACTAAAGATGAGGCTCTATATTTCTTTGAAAACTATAAGGCGGAAGTTGAATATCAACTTGAGAGAAAGATCAAAAGAGTTCTATCTAATTGTGGTGGAGAGTACTTTTCTAATGAGTTCAGTTTATTCGATCCAGAACATTGTATTATACATGAGAGTACTCCTCCCTATTCCCTTCAATCCAATGGGATTGCTCAAAGAAAAACCCAGACTCTAATAGATTTGATTAACACCATGTTAGGCACAACTGGTTTATATAAGGAATGGTGGGGGAGGCTATATTGAGTTTGTGTCATGTTCTAAACCAGCTTCAACTAAGAATTAAAAGATTACTCAATTTGAATAATACAAAAAGAAAAGGTTGACACTGTCCTACTTATGAACTTGGGAAAATTCAACATGCCAATCGATAAGAAGCGTCATCTTGGATCGAAAACCATGCATTGCGTCTTTCTTCTATGCTTCTCACATCATTTCTTACATATTTCTTGTGGTGAAAGCTAGAGTAGATGACATGAATATTGGTACCATCTCTGAAACAAGAGGTGCTACTTTGAGGATATATTTCGTATGAGAGATATGCCTACCATATCTAATAAGGAATATGATCCAATTCCTGAACCTGAAACTCCCATGGAGACTAATGAACAATTAGATGCTAAGAGTCTAGATTTGGATGGGGATGATAATGAATCTCCCACAAGGAGCAAGTGACAAAGGACCACGAGGTCTTTTGGTAATAATTTTATTGTGTACCTAGTGGATGATACTCCCACAACCATTTTAGAAGCTTTTGCATTTCTGGATGCAAACTACTATAATGAAGCGATTCAATCCGAGATGGATTCCATCTTGGCTAATGGAACATGGGAGATAAATGAATGTTCGTATATGTGTGTAAACCTGTAGGATGTAAATGGGTATTTAAAAATAAGCTCATGATTGATGGTACTATTTAAAAATACAAAGCTCGGCTTGTGGCTGAAGGCTATACCCAAAAGTAAGGCGAAGAATTCTTTGATACTTACTCACTTGTGGTTATATTAACCATAATTTGAGCACTATTATCACTAGCTACCTCACATGGTCTTCTTTTTCATAGAATAGACGTTAAAGCGACTTTCCTAAATGGACGAGGAAATTTACATGGAAAAAAATTATGGTTTTGTACTAGAAGGTTAAGAAAGAAAGGTGTGTAAATTGCATAAATCTTTGTATGGCCTCAAACAAGCTTCCAAGCAATGGTATGAGAAGTTTGAAAGAACTTTGACGTATTTGGGATTTGTTGTAAATGAAGATGACAAATGTGTGTACTACCGCCATGGAGGGGGCAAGGGAACTGTCATGTGTTTGTATGTTGATGACATATCAATTTTGCGGGTTAGTTAGATATATGCAACTGCAATTTTTGGCTATTTGAGAAGCGCCACTACAAATTTCATCTTTAGAAAAACACCACTATAATTTTCTATATGTTTGATAGATGCCATTATGCTCTCTTAAACACATATACATTTCAATATACTTAGTATTTTTTGTGTACATACGTATATATTCTAGGGCCCACCCTAATCAGCTAAGGGTGTGATATTGTGTCAGACCCGAGCAGAATAGGCCACAGTTTTGCTCTTGCTTCTTCCCTTCCCCATTCCATCCCTGTCCCATCAAGCACAACCACAGCCATGGCATCGGTGCCTCCTCTCGTCCCGGCCAGCATAGGGTGCTACCCTTTCTCCTCGTCTAGTATAGCTTAGAGCCCTATCACATCCTCCCCATCCCGGCCGACACAGGGCGCTCCACATCCTCCCTGTCCCAGCCAGCGAGGAAATGACCGACCCACGGCATCCAGAGCAGCTCCACCACGACGTGCATCTCTAGAGTTTGTTCTCCGTGGCGCCCCTGCTCGCGGTCATTGGGGAGATATCGTGGCCATGGCGACAAGTGCAAATACGCCCCTGATCTCTAGGACTCACGGTCGCGCAGGGAGCAGCCTGCAGCTCCCAAGACAAGCGCAAATACACCCGCGGACAAGCTATTCCACAGTCCTCCCCCATGGCCTCTCGGCAGCCTATACTTTCCATGGACGCTCTGCAACACCGTGCTATTGCATCTTCGTAGCTTTTCTCCTTGTACATTGGTTCATGTGCGGCCTGTCACATATACGTATGTACAAGAGATACGAGAGTATATTGACCTGTATTTATGTTTAAGTAAGCATAATGGCATTTTTCAAACGTGCAGAGAATTGCGGTGGCATTTTTCGAAACATGAAATTTGTAGTGGTATTTCTCAAATAGCTAATTTTTGGGATAGGTTCCAATGTGATTGACAAAGTCAAAACCTTCTTATCTCAATGTTTTGAGATGAAAGATCTTGGAGAAGCTGATGTTATCTTAAACATAAAGCTACCATGGGATGAGAATAATGGGATTACACTTGTGCAATCACATTATGTGGAAAAAGTGTTGAGCATATTTGGATATGTTGAATGCAAATCCTCTCCCATGCCTTATGATCCTAATGTGTTGCTTCGAAAGAATCAAAAGGGGACTAGAGATCAATTGAGATACTCTCAGATTATTGGCTCGCTTGTGTATTTAGCTTGCGCTACGAGGCCTGACATATCGTTTGCTATGAGAAAACTTAGCTAGTTTGTGGCCAACAAGGGAGATGATCATTGTCATGTTCTTAAATTAGTAATGCACTATCTAAAGGGAACAATAAGTTATGGAATTCATTATATCGGGTATCCAAGATTACTTGAAGGATATAATGATTCAAATTGGATATTAGTTGATGATGAGATAAATGCCACAAGTAGATATATATTCATTCGTGGTGGTGGCATTATTTCATTGAAGTTTTGCAAGCATACCATCTTAACTAGGTCAACTATGGAAGCAGAACTCATAGCATTATATAGTGCCCCTGTCGATGCAGAATGACTTTGTGAACTCTTTACAGATTTGACCATGGTCCAGAAACAAATAAGGGAAATCCTTATGAATTGTGATAACCAAACTATGATTGTGAAAGTGAACAGTTATAAGGATAATATGAAGATTTCAAGACATATCAAGAGAAGACTGAAGTCTGTCAGAAAGTTGAAAAACTTCAGAGTTATAGCATTGGATTATGTCCAAACAACTAAGAATCTGATAGATCCTTCTATGAAATGTCACCCCCAGCGATTAGGGATAGAAAAATCTAGACATAAGTTCACCTAGATCTCGAGGGTATATAGTGAAAGAATCGGTAACATTACAGTGACCCTACAACTTAAAGAAGTAACTCAAGCTCATAACTAGACGAAGAAGCAAAATATTTCAAGAAGAGTTTACTAACCACATACATCAACTAATGGAAGGCAAATTATGTTATTAGACATAGAAAACTTAACAAATATCCTAAGAGGCCTGAAACATAACGGTGAATTCCAATTACATAGATTCCAGGCTATCGCCTAGGAACCCCAAGATACTCATCAATATTGATGTCGTACCAATTTCATCTTCTATTGGGAAAACTTACTCTGCTGCAAACATATCAACAAAGCAAGGCTGGGTAAAGGGCATACTCCACAAGATTTATCGCTTGCGGAGTTACTTTGCATAAAACTATCTTTCTTTGTAAAAAAGGTAGGAGTAGAAGCTCGACTAATTAGAATATTTAAAAGGGGATAAGAGTGAAGGGGTTCCGTGGCAGAAAACACGAGGATGACTATTACTATACTATTTAAAAGGGGAATATTTAAACGCCAAGTCCACGACGCCACCAGAAGGTCATCTATCGGAATGATGACTATTACTATACTACTTAGCAACAGAAAAGTAAAGTACTTTACCTTTGTAACGACTACTACCATATCAAATCACAAGCCCTCCTTCAAAATAAAGTTAGACGCGTCTACTTTATCTTTTGCAAGTTTTATATAGTTGTTAGGGGTTTCACAATAGAACTGTTTCTAATCTACGAACTTTCCAACCACAACACGCACTACAACATAGAGCTTAGGCACTGGCGCTTATAGACGTCGAGGCACGACCTTAGTCGTCGTGCTTGCGCTAGCGCGGCAAAAAAAGCCTCTAGGGATAATTGCATCGGGGATTCACGAACATCGGTGGGTGTTTTGGTGCGACACAACGTGATCCACCAACCTAGCGCTTCCACGATGCGATAGAGGATATGCCTCGTTACATTAATAAAGATGGCGGAAATTTAGTGATGTGTAACCACATGGTGTGGCGCATTACTCTGCCGTGTTTGGCACCTTCCAGCAGAACAACAGTTAATGACAATTAGTGATTAACAAATATGATTTATCACTAAATTCAGAATGTACTAAACACTCATTAAGATATATAACTATATCTATTTACACAATAAAGCACATTACATACATTTACATGATCCTAAATTAACTATCACAATTGCTACTATATTAGAATGCAAAAGGTTGCATGTTGCAAACCTGTTGCTTTTTCAAGAGATAATTTTCTAATTCTCTTAATATTCAATCTATCTACTTATTTCTTTCTCTTATGTGCAAAGTGGATATTAGCCAGTTGCAACTCCAGCTATATCTTCTTTTCTTCTATGATTTACTTCTCTTGTAGAATTTTCTTGATGTCTTCCTTCAACTGCTTGTTTTCCCTTTCTAGAATGAGCATCATGTCTTCGATGTTTCTCAAACAAACCTACATATAAGGAAAATAGATCAAATCAGTAAAAAATCACTCAAATCCCAATCTACCATACCACAAAAAACAGATTACTGGAAGGATCCTTACCATATTTTCCGGCGAGGACGGACATATCAGGCTCTAGATCTTACGGGAGGTGAGACGAATAGATTTGACTTGGGAACTCATGGGCTGGGGCACGCGGAACAGATCCAGCTCGAGATATCATGGGGAGTGGGACGAGGGATGATAGATCCATCTCGAGATCTCACAGGGAGTGGGACGAGGGACGACAAATATGGCTCAAGATCTCACGGGGAGTGGGACGAGGGACAAATCTGTTTAAGTGTAGGTGCACACCAGCTGGACGTTGGCGGCTGGGCGAGAGTGAGGCTCATCTGCTGAAATGTGTTAGGGTTGTGCGTGAACTGGAGATGGGTGGTGGATTAGTGGGGGATATATCGAGTGCCTTGGTGGGCTTGTTGTGCCTTTTGAAGTCAGACTCTTTTAGCCTTATAACCGAAAAGGAGGCATTAAACAACACAAATATTAGTTATTACAAATTTGGTAGAGCGATCGATGGAAAGCAACATTCAATTTTTGGTAGGAAATCACAAATATACATACTCAGTAAATGGCACTGGTATTACTTATTACATATGCTCAACTAATTCGGTTAGTTCACTCCTAATCGATAGTATATCTTTGACAATAATGCTGCACTCCTCCTTAATCAAGCTTAGAACTTTCTTATCAGTATGTCTTTCCTTGCATAATTCTTCTCATGGCGTGTTCAAATCTTCATTCGCTTTGACCTCACACCATAGATGAATTAAAGTGCATTGAAGTACTATCAATTCGTGCTCTTCATCAACCCATGCTACGAAATCGCAGACTGTTTTCTCATGGCCGCACGCGTAGAACTTTCGGTCGATGTCCTTCGGCCACGTCCAGTCGCACACTACATAGGGACGTGGTGGTAAACCACACTTGCAACTCCGGTCTGGCTGCAAGTCGACTTTGTTCCAATCCGAGTCATAGATATCCGCAGGTATATTAGGGTGGATCTTCAAAAGGAAAACAACCATGTGTGAGATCGAAAAAATCCCCAAATCAGATCGTGATCAAAAAACGGCAAGCATGGTGCAATCTAATTGTAAATAGAGAGTATAATTGATGCACGTACTGGAATCTTGCAGTTGAGATATCTACCCGATGTCTGCTAATGCTATCACTGGGCGCCTCCACGGTCTCTGTTGTCGCCACTCGCAAGCTGAAGATTCGTCCCAAGGGAGGTTTCAAAGAGGAAAACTAGATATGAAGACAATGCTAGGCTTAGTGGTGGGCTAGCCAAGTTAGTGACTAATGACTACAAGTGCACAGATCGTTTGCAGCTAGTTTCAAAATAAATATATCTATCCCACAGGGAGCAGTAGGCAAAAGACTAAAATGATTTTAATTATAACTAAACGAAGTACTTAAGAAATAACTTTAAGATGCAAGTAAAGTAGAGTTGTTTTTGGTTTTGTAGTTGAACAAAGTGTTTTAAAGTAAAGCAAAACTTAATGCAGAAAGTAAGAATCGCGTGTAATAGAACTTTGGAACTACAATAGGGAAAAGGCATTCTCAGGGAATAGTGGATACACCGCTAGCAATTTAGACTAAGTAATCGAGAGTATTATAACAAATATTCTCATAATATGTATGTATGTGGGAGGAGCTTCATATATGGACGAATAGCCAGCAACCGCTGCACACATCATCCTCATAACCACAACAGACAGCAATCGACATCAATCGAATTACTGCGCTATTAAGGGATTTCTCCCATGCCATGGACATGGCTTTGTGAGTTTTCCTTGATTCCCCAAGTTAGTACGTAATGAATGACAATAGCTTTATAGTCACAGTAAGTGTTATCATCCCTCCGTCTACCAACAAGTAATCACCTTCATCGAGTCCCCGTAAGAGGCAAATGTTAAGGAGGTGCACAACTCCCTACATCAAGATGAAGACAATTAACACATACACATAATGATGTATAACATAATAATATCTATCTCATCTCAGTCATATGCTAGGGTTTCTCCATCTCCCCAAGAACTAGAGATCTACTCATACATGGAGGCAATCAACATCATAGCAATGGTAATGGAAACAATCGTAGATGAATAGTACTTGTATAAATCCACAACGAGTACGGGAATTACAACAAGATATAGAAAATATGTGGATGGGATGGATGGAGATGGTGGTGATGCAGCGGGGGATGATGAAGGTCGATGCCTTAGTCTCCCGGATCTGCGTAGGGTGAAGATGGATCCCTTGTGGATGAGTTACCCCTCCAGATGCCTTCCGGATGTGAGGTTTCTGCGATTTCTGGGTGTTTTGTATGTCGTCTCCCCAAACCAATTGCACGGGGTGAAACTATTTGATGAGGCGGAGGTGGCGCCAACTATACGGCGGAGCTATAGGCCGGAAAAGTTGCTCTGGTCATATAGTTGGTCGTTGGACTCTCTGCCTCCTTTGTTCTCTTCTGGTTTTCTTCTGGTATTATTAATATTTCCCAAATAAGCGATTTTTGTTGTTTTTTACTCCTTTTCTCCATAGTACAACTGCTCCAAGAATTGTATCCATTGGATCCATCATCTGTCCCGATCCTGGTGAAAACAGACATAAAATGTGCGCGTGAGCGCTGTAAAATACCAAGATCCTGCATCTACAATGCAAAATAATAATGTAAAACATGATGTAAATATGCACTCATCAACTTCCCCAAGCTTAGACTCTTGCTCGTCCTGAGCAGGTTTTAGCTTAATGGATGTGATCCTCATATTCATGAAAATGAGTCGATAAAATAAATGAGCCAATTGCAGCATGTGTTTGTCATGTATGATACATAGGAATAAGTTCATGAATAATACCTTACTTGAACCATCTGAATAGTATTAGCAGGCTTCCACACCTTAGTGATCAATGGTTCATAAAATATGAATCTCAACATAATATAAAAGTATCCGGTTCAACCGAATGATTTAGCGAGGTAGTCCCAAGTGTTTTAGGATCAAGGTATTCACTTGGTATTCAGAATCTCAAAAGTATCTCTTTGTCATACTACAATATAGTGGTATATGCCTACTTGCTCATTGCACACTCGCTCTTTTTCTTCTTCTTTTTTCTTCTTCTTTTTCTTTTCTTTTGTATATATGCTCACACTTTTTGTTTAAGTGTTGTGCAAAGGAGCTAGCCATAATTCTAGTTTTAACGATCTCGAGTACCAAATTCTAGTTGTATATGAAGCATTCTTATGACTTGAAGATTCTACCTCCACTTGTTCTCACTCTATTTTGATAACACTTTCATTTTCCTTTGTTCAAGGTTTCTTTTTCAATTTAACTGTATAGATAATTTTTCTTTGTAAATCAAACCATAGACTTATAGCAGATCGACCAAATTATCTTTTGGTGTTCCATTAATACCAATGATGTGGAAGACTCATATTGCTATCATCAAGTGCAAGTAAAATTATACTCAAGCCATTCATATATCAATAAAACAAACACAAACTCAAAATTGCTCCATATATAATAATAAACTCGGAATTTCATAAAAGGGATCGACTATTCCTGAAGGGAATCCTAATGATGCAAACTTTATTTGTAGTTTGAAATAGTGCAAAAATGATAATATAAAACTTGTAAGAAAGATTACAAGGTCTTTAAAAATCTCCCCAAGCTTGAAATCAAGCTAGGCGGGATCAATTAACTCCTTGGTGATACCTATTCCTCCTCCTGGGTAGAAAGAGCGTTGTCAACATCTGGATTTTAATCCTAGATGCCTGTTATGTCATACATCGCAATCCCAGGATTACCATTTTTGCGATACATAACAAATTGGATATCACAGTACATCATCCATTACAAACCATAAATAAGATCTTACACGAATAAAGGATCTCATGATCCAGTCTTAATACAACAAGCAGCGGAATAAATAATAAGCGTAGCGGTGGGGTCCATCTTCAGGGGCACAAGCAATGCTGACGATGGAAGATAGTCCTAGTTATCATAGCCGTCCTGCTATCCATCATCTTGGTAGTCTCCTTCATAGTCTGGCCACGGGAAGAGCCAGGGACAAAAGCCATGAGTACTCTTTAAGTACTCGCAAACTACCACTAACAAGTAGTATAGTTCTAGTGTAAAGGCTAACTCTAAGTTTAACTACAAAGTTAAGTTTGAAACCTAAGCTGAGTTCTGAAACAAAGAAAGATAAAATAAAGTTCTAGAATCACTTAAGTTGGGAAGCTAGTGTCATAGTCCCAACCCTGTTGTGGTCGAGTCAAGATTCATCATTCATTTCATAAGTCATTTTTGGAAACATCTAACAACGAAACAGTATGGCCACTCGAACTATCCATAACCGCGGACGCGGCTATTCGAATAGTTTGACACTCTGTAGATGTGGTACACTTTCACCACAAGATTCGATACATCTATCAGGGATAACCCTGAATCATCATACTTAGTATGCAGATAATCAAACATAACCTTTCCTTTACACACCCTAGTATAAGCACCTCTCCTATGAGCATGGCCTCCCAACCATGACCATATGTCATCTTGGGACCTGCATAGGTGGACAACATTGAGAGGTAGCCTCAGCTCAAACCTCTCCCGCGAGGGAACTAATACTAATGCATATAAACTTCCGGCTAAGCCTTACCCAATTCAGGTATTGTGGTTGTACGGTAAAATTTGGAATGGTATCGCATCCGAATCCAACCATCAGTTTTTGTCAAAGGGCTAAGGCTAATGCCTCAACATTTTCATCATCATAAAACATTTGTGTTTCTCAACACATGTCAAAACATCTCAATAGAATGACTCATCATTCCAAGGTTTTCACAATTCATTTTCACCAAGTATTCCCATCTAAGTGAATCAAGTTTTGGTGTTTGTTCTAACTCTTAAGTTAAGAGTGTTCACTAATGTGGAATGCTAATGTCAATCTCATGCCATAGAATGACATCTAAGGTTATCTAGATAGGTCAAGTTTTATACTCTTTATGCTACCTCCAAACAAGTAAGGGTACTTTAATACAGTAAAGAAGTAAAAGCTTTGGAAATAAAACTTGGGGTAGGTAATAGTCAAAGTGGTATAACCAAAGCATGCCTAATGCATCTTGCTTAGATTATCTAGATTGCAAGGGTTAGCTTGCAAGGGTTCACTGGTATAGTGCTAGCTTTCCTTGGGTAGTGCAGTGGTTGAAGTTTTCTTCCTCCTCCTCTTGGTAGAACTCCTCCTCGTAAGCTTGGTCGGTACTATCATCTATAAATACATATGGGGTACACAATCACCAAACAATACTTAACTAGTCTACTTAGCACACTAAGGCACACATTTTATGATCTATTATCATCACAAGCATCACAAGGTTTAATGAACTAGTTTCATTTATTTTATTTGAGAAAAGTAATTTCTACTCATTGAAAATAACTAAGATTTAATATTCTCCATTTAAAATATGGGATCATGTGGACACATGTCATCACCACATATTCTAATATATGGGAATGTGATTTAAATGTTGGATCACATTTTAATAAGTTTAAGTTTAATATTTAATGATTTAAAGTGACTAGAAATGCCTATATAGCATTATTTTGGTACTAGTCTAAAGTCACTGCATGCAAACCTTAATATTATTACATATTGAGATAGGTATGGTTAAATGTGATTTTTGAGAGTTGGAATCAACTCAAAAGCTATTATGGTTGATTTTATAAAAATGTTTGAATGTGCAAATGCTTCTGTTTTGTTATTTTTACTAGGAGAGATCTCTAAATCTAAATGAATTAAATCCAACGGGCTGAGATAGATCTTTTCAGAAGCTTTCCAACAAAATTGGAATCACTCAATTTGGAGTTGTAAATTTTCCTGAATTGATTTTTAAACTAAGGGACAGAATTGAGTTTAAACCTAAATAGAAAAATCTATATTTGAATTAACTGGGTCGCGCGGGAAAGGAAACGGGCCGGCCCAGTGACGCTCAATGGCGCAGAGGGCGGCTGACATGTTGGTCCCGCTTGTTAGCGACACATAAAACTCGAAACGGTCTCTATCAATCTGGGCCACACGATTAGAACAGAGATCGACGGCTCACAGTCGTCGTCGACGACAGACTCATCGCCGATGAAACCGAACCCTAAACGAACGGTGGGGGTCTACTAGGGACATACCAGGGCTCCAGCTAGTGCGGCGAGGCGGGCAAACGAACTGGACGGTGACGGCGGGCTCAGGCGAGGTCGCGGCAGCTCCTGGGGTGGACGAAATCGACGGGGACTTCTCCTCCTCTGCAGTAGGCTCCTCCGGTGCAATTCTGGCGAACTATGGCTCGAGCGGCTCCGGTGAGAGGTGGGGAAGGATCAGTGGTGAGAGGGGAGTTGAGTGGTGTGAAGAAATGGTGCTGGGGAGGGATCCTTATATAGGCTCGACAAGGGGACCGAGAGGGCAACGGCGAGCTCGTCGGTGACGACGATACAGGGCGCTATCGGCATGGGCAGCATAGGCAGACGGTGGCTTGCCTCCTGGCGGTGCTCTATGGCTTAATGGCGCGGCTAGGGGCGGTGGCATGTGGTCGGGAGTGTCACGCGCTCTAGGGGACAGAGGCGGTGCTCGACACGGCGCTCGGTGACTATGGGTCACGCGGCGGTGCACGGCCGTGTCTGGCGGGGTGCTGGGGTCAAGGCGGAGCAGCGTGCGTGGTCTGCGGTCGAGGCGCGGTCAGCTGCGTGCTGGCGGCTATCGTGCTCTGGCGAGCTCGCAGAGAGGAAGGGCGGCGACGCTGGGGAGTGGTCCAGGGGCTGGAATTGATCGAGGGGTGGACAGGGAGGTGCAGTAGGGTTGGACGGAGCTAGAGGGCATGCTGGAATGGCGCGTCGCGGTCCCTGGCGCGTTGCCCTCTTCTGGCCGGCGGTGACCACAAAGTGGCGGCGCTCCACTGCTACGGCTAAGGGATAGGTCGGTGGGGTGTTGGTTGGACTCAGGAGGGACAGAGGAGAGTAGAGAGGGTGCAATGGGGGACAATGGCTTAATTATAAACAGTAATAGTTAGGCCATTTTATTTCTGTCTGCCACCTATTCGATCAAATGGCTGCAAGAACAAAATGTTTGAATTTTGGGCTGATTTTTGGTGGAGTGATATATCTTATGCTTGAGCTTCTAGGTGTGCTTGGGTTTTGAAAGTGGAGTTCATTTGAGTGGTTTTTGAATAAGTGTGATCTATACATATGAACTACATTCAATTTTCAAATGTCATTTAAATTTAGTGTTTGAAAGTTTTTGGGGTGAAACAAAGTGGGCCTTGGTACTTCACTACTTGTACTAGCAAGGGGTGCAAAGAACCACAATTGTTTTTGTTAAGATTTGAGTTCTAGGAATGGCCAAAGTAGGCATGGTGATTAAAATGGCACAAATGACCATTTGCTTATTTTATTCTTTTTGATTCTTTGGGATTTGTTTGGGAATGATCTAGATGATGTTTAATTCACCTTATAATCATTTTACAATCAATGGATCACTCAAACATGGCAATTCAAAACAATTCCTAATTTACATGCACACACATATGAATGCTTAAAGATTTTAAATGGAAAAGTTTTTGTTAACCCTAATTTTGATGATTTGGATCTTAATAACCTTGGATTAGAGTTTTGGGGTGTTACAAGCGTCGCCTTCTTCTTTCATGTTGCCTTCTTTAACTATGCTTGCTAAGCGAATGCTAAGCTCGGCCATGTCGTATTGGAGCTTCAACATTTTCCTCTTGAGGAATTTCTTCTCATCTGTCAACTCAAAGACAGTTTTAATTAAGAAACCAACTCTACCATCAATGTCATCGAACTTATTCTCAAGGTCTTTGCTCATCATCCTGTAGGAGTCAATCCCTTCTCCAATTATTTCAACGCATGCCTTAGAAGCCTTTTCTAACTCATAGATCTTATCATGAATCTCATCTTGCCACACCTTCTTAGGTTTAAGAGGTGATGGACCAAGAGAAGGTTTATAATAGGATCCTATGTTGTAACGATAAGAATTAGGGAGGTACTCATCCTTGTTCCTTCCCTGCTCAGCTTGTCTCATCATCTCCATCCTTTGCAGGAACATGTCCTCCCAATTTGGGAGAGGCTTGATCTTCGGGCCAGATTATGACGATGATCCTTTTGGTTCTGCTTCTTCGATCCTCTTCACGGGCTTCTCTTCTTTCTTCTTCCAGATCTTGTTGACATGGAAGGGTTGCATGGCTTCGTTGCACAGATGTTACTAAAGGGGGCCTGTATAGGGATGACGAAGATCTTTTGAGGCTGGAGGCTGTAGCTCTGCGAAAACTTAATGAAAAAGGTTAGATGTGATCTTCTTTAAAAGGAGGGGTCAAAAATCCTAGTTGTCTTGCGTAACGAGCAACTATAGATTAGATCTACGGTGGAACTTAACTATATGGCCGGAACTATACGGGCGGAAGTTTGAATTCCCGCCGTAATGTTGGTCGTTAAACTCCGTGTATCCCGAATAAAAAATTTGGAGAAGTGTCGACAACTATACGACCGTGACTGTACGTGCGGAATTTTTAATTCCGGCCGTATAGCTGGTCGTTAAACTCTCAGCACTCCAGAAATTATTTTGTCAAAGGTGTTGACAACTATACGACCGCGACTATACGGGCGGAATTTTTAATTCCGGTCGTATAGTTGGTCGTTAAGCTCTCAGTACTCCAGAAATTATTTTGTCAAAGGTGTTGACAACTATACGACCACAACTATACGGACGGAATTTTTAATTTCGGTCGTATAGTTGGTCGTTAAACTCTCAGTACTCTAGAAATTATTTTGTCAAAGGTGTTGAAAACTATACGACCACAACTATAAGGCTAGAATTTTTATTCCCGCCGTATAGTTGGTCGTTAAACCTTTTGTGTCCACCAAAAAAATTCTGCTTCTCCAAGAATTCTTTATTAATCTGAAACTTAACGAAATATCGAGTTTTGACGGAGAAATGTCAGCTTAGATTTTCGACCAATTTTGGCATTATCAATCTTCCTTCCTCTTTGTCAGAGCATGAACCGTTTCTCTTTTAACACAATACTCAAACTAGACTTTAACTGAAAATTTAGAAACTTACTCAAACCTTTATTTCACATGGGTTGCCTCCCATGAAGCACTCTTTTACAGTCAATAGCTTGAGCGTGGTACCGCTCATCCCGTCTTGAGTCCATTCTTCTTGTAATTTCTGTTCTTCGTATATCTTCGCTTTATCACTTCTTCGGGGGTGCTCAACTCTATGGTGATTGCACTTATATCTTCTTTTACCCGATAATGCTTTAACCGTTGTCCATTTACTACCCATGCAAGAGAGGGTGTTTTTCCTTGGAGCTTCACTGCTCCCGACGAATAGGCTTCTTCAACTACATATGGACCTTCCCACTTTGATCTGAGTTTTCCTGGAAATAGCTTAAGACGAGAATTATAGAGCAACACTTTGTCTCCACTTTTAAAAGTCTTATTCTCTATTTTTCTATCATGCCATCTTTTAACTTTTTCCTTAAACAACCTAGCATTCTCATAAGCTTCACTTCTAAACTCATCTAAAGCATGAATATCTAGTAAACGCTTCTCCCCTACTGCTTTGAGATCATAATTTAGATTCTTGATTGCCCAAAAACCTTGGTGTTCTATTTCTAAAGGTAAATGGCACACCTTACCATACACCATCTTGTAAGGTGTCATACCCATTGGATTTTTAAACGTAGTACGGTATGCCCATAGAGTGTCATTTAACTTGTATGACCAATCCTTTCTTGATTTGTCCACCATCTTCTCGAGTATGGTCTTCAGTTCTCTATTAGATAGTTCCACTTGACCACTTGTTTGGGGATGATATGGTGAAGCAACGCGGTGAGTTACTCCATATTTGCTGAGGATTTTCCTGACAGTCCCTTTCATAAAATGAGAACCATCATCAGTAATTAAAAATCTAGGAACTCCAAACCTGGGGAATATGACATCCTTGATCATCTTCACTAAGGTAGCTACATCCGCATGATTTGTTGGGATAGCTTCAACCCACTTAGTAACATAGTCAACAGCATCAAGAATATGAGTATAACCATTCAACTCTATAAATGGTCCCATGTAATCCATTCCCCATATATCAAAGGGTTCAATTATTAGACTATAATTCATCGCCATTTCTTGTCTCCTACCTATATTACCTCTTCTTTGGCAAGCATCACAGTATTCCACATACATGTGTGCATCCTTGAGCAAGGTGGGCCAATATAATCCGGATTGAAGTACCTTTGCAGCAGTTCTTTTACCTACATGATGCCCTCCATATGGACTGTCATGACAAGCTTTCAATATCGCATTCATTTTGTGATTAGGAACATACTTGCGAATCATTCCGTCAAGTCCATGAAGATATAGATACGGATCATCCCAAAAGTTATATTTAAGATCATTAAAGAATTTCATTCTTTGATTTCTTGACATACCGGGAGGTATAAATTTTGTCGCTAGATAGTTAGCATAATCTGCATACCATGGATCAGCAATTTCTACCTTTGCTAAATATTCTCCCGGAAATGATTCATTAATAGGTACGGGGTCATTAATTATTCCCTCCATCCTAGAGAGATGATCTCACATGTGATTATCCTTACCCCTCATATCTACTATTTGCAAATCGTATTCTTGTAGTAATAAAACCCACCTAATTAGCCTGGGCTTAGCATCCTTTTTCACAAGGAGGTGATGCAAAGCTTGGTGATCCGTATGAATTATTACCTTAGAATTAATTATGTAAGATCTAAATTTGTCACAAGCAAAAATTATAGCTAGAGACTCTTTTTCTATAGTAGTAGCATAATGTTTCTGAATCTTATTAAAAGGTCTACTAGCATAATAAATAACATTCAAATTCTATCCATCTCGCTGTCCCAACACAGCCCCTAAGGCATAATCACTAGCATCACACATAATTTCGAAAGGTTCATCCCACTTTGGAGATATCAGGATAGGTGATGAAACTAGTTTATCCTTAAGGTTCTCAAAAGCTGCAATGCAGTCATGATCTAAATAGAATGGATTTTCTTTATCAAGAAGATTGGTGAGGGGCTTAGCTAGTTTAGCAAAATCTTTTATAAACCGCTTATAAAAACCTGCATGTCCCAGAAACATTTTTAACTTTTTAATGTCCTAAGGTATTGGGAGATTTTCTATAGCATTTATATTAGTTTTATCTATTTCTAATCCCTTCTGTGAAACTTTGTGCCCGAAAACTTTACCTAATTTTCCATGAAGTGGCATTGTTCCCAATTCAAAATCAAGTTTGATTGCCTGCATCTCTACAAAACTTTGGTCAGATTGTAGAGGAAATTATCAAAAGTTGTTCCACAAACGACAAAATCATTTGTTAGAACTTCCATAGTCTTCTCAACAAAATCATCAACAATCTTCAGAACACATTCCTGAAAAGTTGCTACTGCATTACATAAGCCAAATGGAATTAATCTATAAGCGTATGTGCCATAAGGACAAGTGAAAGTTGTTTTCTCTTGATCTCCCAGTTGTATGGCAATTTGAGAGTATCCAGAATAATCGTTCAGAAAACAAAAGTAAGAATTATTACTAAGTCTTTCTAAGATTTTATCCATGAATGGTATATGTTTATGATTTTTCTGTGTCTCGCGGTTTAGCTTCCTAAAATCAATGCACATACGATATCCTACAATAGGCCTCACAGGAACTAGCTTACCATCCTCATTCATAACAGCATCAAGACCACCTTGTCTTGGTATGCAATGAGCTGGGCTAACCCACTTACTATCAGAAATAGGATATATTATGCCAGCATCTAGTAAGCGTATAACTTCTTTTCTTACTACTTCCTTCATTTTAGGATTAAGCCTTCTTTGTGTATCTACTATGGGTTCAGCATCATCAAGCATGGTAATCTTATGTTTTACGATAGATGGATATAGTCCTTTAATGTCACTCAATGTATATACAAAGGCTTCACGATGCTTAACCAAAACTGAAATGAGTTTATTTGTTTCATTTTCCGATAGATTCTTGCTAATAATAACAGGACATTTATTTTCATTATCTAAAAACTCATACCTCATATTGTTTGGAAGTTTTTTTCAATTCTATTGGTGGAGCTTCTTCATCTCTTGTTCTTACTAGTTCTTCGTAGTCATGTGGATTTTGTGCTTCCGGAATTGAATCAAGGTAATCGTCCATGTCTTCTTTCTTCTCATCATCTTGTGCTTCTTCCCAATTAATCAAGCTCCTTTCTAATTCATCTTGTGGAGTACTAAAATGAATTGTCGCTAGCTCGGCAATCGTCTTTTCTTCCTTGATATCCTCCACTTCATATGGCCTCTTCTTTAGGTTGGAAAAGTGGAATGTCATTTCCTCTTGTCCAAACTTCAGTGAAATAGTTTCTTTTTAATAATCTACTCGAGCTTTGGTGATAGAAATAAAAGTCCTGCCTCAAAGAATAGGACAAAAAGAATATCGAGGCATATCAACTATATGAAAAGCAAGGGGGTACATGAGTGATCCAATAAAGACATAGATATTTCTGATTACTCCTTCCGGTTTTATATTGGTTCTATTAGACAATTTAATAATAGTGTTTACCGGTTCCACATCTGGATTATTTAAATTGTAGCAGAGTTTCTCATAAAGTGACGAAGGTATAATATTTATGGTGGAAATTGGTTCACAAATTCCATATAAGAAAGTTTCTCCACAATATATAGGGGTCATTGGTTTTGAAGTTTCGTTACCTCGAACCTTACCTTTGATGAATTCCGAGGTTTCAAGGTCTAACACAACCACTTCATCTTCCACTATTCGTGCTTCCATAAGATCCTTTATTATAACATTATTTATATTTGTAGCTCCGGAATTCCTTTCTGGTTTCTCCGGTCTCTTCTTTATTTGTTCTTCCTCTCTTTGTCTTTTTTCAAAGATCCCCTGTATAGGTATCGAGGAGAACTCTTCTATTAGTGCTCTTGAACGCTTCTTTTCTTCGAGGGGTTTACGAGGTTCCCACTCTGTAGGTACCTGCAAATGCCCTGCATAATTCTCAATAATTTTGTTTACTGAGTAAGAATCAATACCGAGGGTTTTAATCATTGTATATGTCCTCTCATCTGCAAGGAAATCGTTAATGCAAGCATATTCAAAAAAACTATTTGTAATATTTTCCTTATCTTTAAAATTTTTTAGTTGCTTTTCTCATTTTTATTATTAGATTCCAAGCCTCATCATACGTATAAGATAGAAAACTGCCATTAGAAGCAGTGTCTAGATTTGTCCTATTTTCAATATTTAGCACTCCATAAAAGGTATGGGTGATTAACCAATCAGGCAAACGATGATGGGGGCAATTATATATGTAGCTTTTATACCTTAGATATCCTTCATATAAGCCCTCACTAGGATTATTTTTGAAATTGATAATAATACCTCTCATCCTGTGAGCTTTGCTTTCAGAATAATAGTTTGATAGGAACTTGGTTGTCAATTCCTCCCAAGTCCTTGGTGCTTCTGCACAAAAAGATCTGTACCAGTCGTAAACATTATTAGAGAGAGTTTGTCTAAACAACTGGGTTTTAACCATATCAATATTATAATCGTCTAAAATAAAGGAACTAAGAATGTCTTCAAAGAATTGTAAGTGTCCATATGGACTTTCTTCATTGGTAACTGCAAATTTCTTAGAATGCAATAATTCAAATAATAAAGGATGGATCTCGACTCCATCCGGATTTATGCTTTTGTTGACAGTTATAAAAGCGTCCATGGGCGAACCCATTTTCCTTACTGCCTCAAGCTGGTTTAGATGCTGAGTGTTGTCCATTGTTGTGGTCCTGCAACTCAAGTAAAAATTAGTACAACAAAAGTAAATAAATAAAAGTAAAGTGACTTATAGCGCTAAGCTCCCCGGCAACGGCGCCAGAAAATAGCTTGATGACTGCAAGTGCATAGATCATTTGTAGCTAGTTTCAAAATAAAGATATCGATCCCACAGGGAGCAGTAGGCAAAAGACTAAAATGCTTTTAATTATAACTAAACAAAGTACTTAAGAAATAACTTTAAGATGCAAGTAAAGTAGAGTTGTTTTTGGGTTTGTGGTTGAACAAAGTGTTTTAAAGTAAAGCAAAACTTAATACAGAAAGTAAGAATCGCGTGTGTAATAGAACTTTGGAACTACAATAGGGAAAAGGCGTTCCCAGGGAATAGTGGATACACCGCTAGCAATTTAGACTAAGTAATCGAGAGTATTATAACAAATATTCTCATAATGTGTATGTATGTGGGAGGAGCTCCATATATGGACGAATAGCTAGCAACCACTACACCACATCATCCTCATAACCACAACAGACAGCAATCGACATCAATCAAATTACTCCACTATTAAGGGATTTCTCCCATGGCATGGACATGGCTTTGTGAGTTCTCCTTGATTCCCCAAGTTAGTATGTTAGGAATGATAATAGCTTTATAGTCACAGTAAGTGCTATCATCCCTCCATCTACCAACAAGTAATCACCTTCATCGAGTCCCCGCAAGAGGCAAATGTTAAGGAGGTGCACAACTCCCAACATCAAGATGAAGACAATTAACACACACACATAATGATGCATAACATAATAATCTCTATCTCATCTCAGTCATATACTAGGGTTTCTCCATCTCCCCAAGAACTAGAGATCTACTCAGACATGGAGGCAATCAACATCATAGCAATGGTAATGGAAACAATCATAGATGAATAGTACTTGTATAAATTCACAACGAGTATGGGAATTACAACAAGACCTAGACAAGATGTGGTTGGGATGGATGGAGATGGTGGTGATGCAGTAGTGGATGATGAAGATCGATGCCTTAGCCATTGATACGTTGCAAAAGTATCTATAATTTTTGATGTTCCATGCTTTTTTTATATCTACTTTCTTATGTTTTGTCCACACTTTGGAGTATTTTTACACATTTTCTGGAACTAACCTATTAACAAGATGCCATAGTGCCAGTTGCCTGTTTTCTGCTGTTTTTGGTTTCAAAAAAGCTAGTAAGGAAATATTCTCGGAATTGGACCAGACAAAAGCCCAAGTCAATATTTCACTAGAAGGAATACGGAGTCCGGAGGGGAGACAAAGAGGGGAGCCAAGGCGGCCACACCCTAGGGTGGCGTGGCCAGCCCTAGGCGCGTCGACACCTAGTGTGGGCCCCCTGGTGCTCCACCGACCTTGCCCCTTCGCCTATATATTACCTCCGGGACAAAAACCCTAAGTACCCGATCAAAATTCCATGAAAGAGTCTGTAGCCGTCGCCATCTCCATCCCTAGATCAGGAGGGATCTGAAGCTCTTCCCGGCACCCTTCTGGAGGGGAGAGATCACCATGAAGGCCTTCTTCATCACCATGCCTTCCTCTAGTGTGATGCGTGAGTAGTTCATCCCTGGACTACGGGTCCATGTAGTAGCTAGATGGCTGGTTCTCCTCCTTTGTGTCACCATGTTTAGATCTTGTGAGCTCCGTTCACGATCAAGATCATCTATTTGTAATCTTACATGTTGTGTTTGCGGGGATCCGATGGATATTGAGATGCTATTTCACATTGATTATTGATTCTATCATGTCTTTGTTATTTGTGATCTTGCATGCTTTCCGTTGTTAGTAGCTATCTTGGCCAAGTAGATGCTAGCAACTCCAAGAGGGAGTATTGATGCTCGATAGTGCGTTAATGCCTCTAGGAATCTGGGGAAGTGACAGAAATCTCTAAGGTACTAGATGTGCTATTGCTACTAGGGAGAAAACATCAATCCTTTGTTCATAGAACAATCGTATTGTTTACTTTACACACTTTGCTTAATGCAATCATATATTGCTTACAACTTAATACTGGAGGGGGTTCATATGATAACCTGAAGGTGGATTATTAGTCATAGATGCAGTTGGATTACGGTCTATGTATAATGTTGTAATGCCCAATCAAATCTCATAGGAGTCAAGATGATTAGTATATGCATGCATGCTTTCTCGGTGTTTGTCAATTACCCCGCTGTAATTTGTTCACCCAACATGTCAACTATATTAAGGAGAACCACCACTAGTGAACTATGGACCCCGGTCCATTCTTTTACCATCAATCTACAATCTATTTACTATTTATTGTTTACTTTCTGCAAGCAATTACTATCTTCCACACAATACATTTAATCCTTTGTTTTCAACAAAACCGATGAGATTGACAACCTCACTATAAGTTGGGGCAAAGTTATGTGGTTGTGTTGTGCAGGATTCCAAGTTGGAAACAACACCTTGGATGTGTTTCCTTGCTCCTACTGGTTCGATAACCTTGGTTTCATAACTGAGGGAATACTTGCTACTGTGCTCATCATACCTTCCTCTTGGGGTTCCCCAACAAGCTCGATACATTTTTAGCCATCAAGCACTTTTTCTGGCACCGTTGCCAGGAGTCAAAGACATCTTCACAAGGGGAGTCCCTCATAACCAAGCTCTTTACTTTGTTTTATTTGTTTTGCTTAGTTTATTTTTTCTTTGTTTGCCTGTTTCTTTATCAAAAACACAAAAAAAATTAGTTGTACTAGTTTACTTCCTTATATTAAAAACACAAAAAAAATGACTACTCTTGAAAACACTATGTTTTGTGACTTCACTAGCACCAGCAACAATGATTTCATGTGCACGCCTATTACTCCACCTATTCCTGAAGCTACTTTCTTTGAAATTAAACCTCCTTTGCTTAATCTTGTTATGAAAGAACAATTTTCTGGTGTTAGTACTGAAGATGTTGCTCCTCACTTTAATAACTTTGTTGAACTTTGTGAGATGCAAAAACATAGGGATATAGATGGAGATATTATTAAGCTTAAAATGTTTCCTTTCTCTTTGAGAGGAAAAGCTAAATAATGGTTGCTATCCCTAACTAGAAATAGTATTGATTCTTGGACTAAATGCAAAGATGCTTTCATTGGAAAATACTATCCTCCTGCTAAAATTATATCTATGAGAAGTGAAATAATGAAATTTAAACAATCTGATAATGACCATGTTGCCCAAGCTTGGGAAAGAATGAAATCTTTGGTAAAGAATTGTCCCACTCATGGACTGACTGCTTGGATGATTATCCAAACCATTTATGTAGGACTGAATTATTCTTCAAGAAATCTGCTGGATTCTGCTGCTGGAGGTACCTTTATAACCATTACTTTGGGTGCTGCAACAAAGCTTCTAGATAATATGATGGTTAACTATTCTGAATGGCACCCTGAGAGGGCTCCACAAGGTAAGAAGGTAAATTCTGTTGAAGAGACCTCCTCCCTGAGTGATAAAATTGATGTTATTATGTCTATGCTTGTTAATGGGAAAGCTCATATTGATCCAAATCATGTTCCCTTAGCTTCTTTGGTTGCTCAAGAAGAGCAAGTTGATGTGAACTTTATTAGAAATAATAATTTTAGCAACAATGCCTACAGGAATAATTTTGGTAATAATAATTATAGGCCATATCCTCCCAATAATGGTAATGCTTATGGAAATTCCTACAACAATAATAGAAGTGCACCCTCTGAACTTGAAGTTATGCTTAAAGATTTTATTAGTAAACAAACTGCTTTCAATAAAACTATTGTGGAAAAGCTCTCTAATGCTGAAAGAAATATAGCATCATTGTGTGAACCACAAACTTCTTTGAATAAAATGGCTGCTAAACCTAAAACTATTGAAAATCCCTTTGCAGCTACTAATGCCATGCAAGTTAGAAATGATGAAAATGTTAGACTATTAGCTGAATTGCATGCTAAGTGGGAAAGAGAAGATGAAATTGCTAGAAATATTAGTATTTCTACTATCACCGCCACTAATGTTAATGCTAGCAAACCACATGAAGTTCCTTCTGCAACAATACCTAAAACCAATGGAACCTTTTCTAATAAAATGCTGAAATTCTTCGAAATATGGGAAACAATAGCTCTACTACTTTAGATGGTGATTATGATTTTGATCTTGATGGTTGCAATATCTCTAAAGTAATTATGTTCCTACAAAAGCTTGCTAAAAGTCCTAATGCTAGTGCTGTGAATATGGCCTTTACAAAACACATTACTGATGCTCTCATAAAAAATAAAGAAGAAAAGATGAAACATAAAGCTTCAATTCCTATGAATTAGAAGATGGTTGGGAACCCATCATTAATATGAAAGTGAATGATTTTGATCTCAAAGCTTTATGTGATCTTGATAGTAGTGTTTCTATTATTATGGTTAACAATAGCTATGTCCCCGTTGATTTCTATGTTTTGGATGTTGAATGCAATGCTTCTTGTCCTATCATTTTGGGAAGACCTTTTCTTAGAATTATTGGTGCTATTATTAATATGAAAGAAGGCACCATTAAATATCAATTCCCAGTCAAGAAAGGTATAGAACACTTCCCCAAAAAGAGAGAGAAGATTCCTTTTGCCTCTCCTATTAATTTTTTTTGCTCTTAATGCTTCTTCATTTGAGAATACTTGATTCTATTCTTGCTTCTTATGCCTAGCTCAAAGGCATTAAAGAAAAGCACTTATTGGGAGATAACCCAAATTTCATTAGGAATCTTTTGTTGAGTCTTGGAAGTTATTACCTCTGTAATAACCGCTCCTTATCATTTTGTGTGGTTTTTGTGCCAAGAGTAACCTCTAATGAGAGAGAAATAAGACTTGAGAAAGTTGTCGTCCCGAAACAGATTTTTGTGCTTCGCTGTAAAAATTCGTGAAAAATCTCCGTACATCGGTTTGATATGTAATCTTTTGTGCTTCTGCCCCAGGTTGTTATCCAACTTTAGTTAGTTCAACACTTTTCGATTTGAGCAACAGAAGGTCTTCAAAAAAATTGGGTTTACCTGCTGATCTGTTTTGACGGATTTCTGCCATTATTTGCATTTGCCTCTTAATCTCTTTCTCTTTGAGTTCTCTTTGATCATTTGAACTTTTTAAAGGAAATGGTTCAGTAGTTTTTGTTTTAATGGAAGTTTTACTTGTGTTGGAACTGAACCAAAAGACTTATTATCTTGAGTACACTAATGTTCCTAATGAAGATTGTGTGAAGTTTTGTATGAAGGAAATTTTAAGTGTAGGAAAGGATAATGTGATAAGATGAAGTATGGACAAAAGCTAAAGCTTGGGGATGCCACCTATGTAACCCCAAGAAATATTCAAGAAGTACAAGCATCAAAGCTTGGGGATTCCCAATGCATCCCCTTCTTCATCAATAAAAATCTCAGGTTTATTCCAAACACTTCATTTTTATTGTTTCATGCACAATTGTGTTGTTCTTGGAGCATCTTTGTTTTGTTTTTAGTTTTAGTTTGCTTAGTTTGCTTGAATAAATTGGTTGGACCCCGCATTCATACATTAGTTTTCAAATAAGTTGATTTGGATTGTAAAAGAGTAGGAAAGTTCATGCTTAAGTGGTATAAAAGCAGCTTGTTTTTGACTGTGACTTAGACTTTATCATGTCATGCTTAATACTGTTTTGGCTTTATGCTTTGCTGGGATAGCTTCAACCCACTTAGTAACATAGTCAACAGCATCAAGAATATGAGTATAACCATTCGACTCTATAAATGGTCCCATGTAATCCATTCCCCATACATCAAAGGGTTCAATTATTAGACTATAATTCATCGCCATTTCTTGTCTCCTACCTATATTACCTCTTCTTTGGCAAGCATCACAGTATTCCACATACATGTGTGCATCCTTGAGCAAGGTGGTCCAATAGAATCCGGATTGAAGTACCTTTGCAGCAGTTCTTTTACCTACATGATGCCCTCCATATGGACTGTCATGATAAGCTTTCAATATCGCATTCATTTTGTGATTAGGAACATACTTCCGAATCATTCCGTCAAGTCCATGACGATATAGATACGGATCATCCCAAAAGTTATATTTAAGATCATTAAAGAATTTTATTCTTTGATTTCTTGACATACCGGGAGGTATAAATTTTGTCGCTAGATAGTTAGCATAATCTGCATACCATGGATCAGCAATTTCTACCTTTGCTAAATATTCTCCCGGAAATGATTCATTAATAGGTACGGGGTCATTAATTATTCCCTCCATCCTAGAGAGATGATCTGCTACAGGATTATCCTTACCCCTCATATCTACTATTTGCAAATCGTATTCTTGTAGTAATAAAACCCACCTAATTAGCCTGGGCTTAGCATCCTTTTTCACAAGGAGGTGATGCAAAGCTTGGTGATCCGTATGAATTATTACCTTAGAATTAATTATGTAAGATCTAAATTTGTCACAAGCAAAAATTATAGCTAGAAACTCTTTTTCTATAGTAGTAGCATAATGTTTCTGAATCTTATTAAGAGGTCTACTAGCATAATAAATAACATTCAAATTCTTTCCATCTCGCTGTCCCAACACAGCCCCTAAGGCATAATCACTAGCATCACACATAATTTTGAAAGGTTCATCCCACTTTGGAGATTGCAGGATAGGTGCTGAAACTAGTTTATCCTTAAGGTTCTCAAAAGCTGCAATGCAGTCATGATCTAAATAGAATGGAGTTTCTTTATCAAGAAGATTGGTGAGGGGCTTAGCTAGTTTAGCAAAATCTTTTATAAACTGCTTATAAAAACCTGCATGTCCCAAAAACATTTTTAAGTTTTTAATGTCCTAAGGTATTGGGAGATTTTCTATAGCATTTATATTAGTTTTATCTATTTCTATTCCCTTCTCCGAAACTTTGTGCCCAAAAACTTTACCTTCTTTTCCATGAAACGGCATTGTTCCCAATTCAAAATCAAGTTTGATTGTCTGCATCTCTACAAAACTTTGGTCAGATTGTAGAGGAAATTATCAAAAGTTGTTCCACAAATGACAAAATCATTTGTTAGAACTTCCATAGTCTTCTCAACAAAATCATCCACAATCTTCAGAACACATTCCTGAAAAGTTGCTACTGCATTACATAAGCCAAATGGAATTAATCTATAAGCGTATGTGCCATAAGGACAAGTGAAAGTTGTTTTCTCTTGATCTCCCGGTTGTATGGCAATTTGAGAGTATCCAGAATAACCGTTAAGAAAACAAAAGTAAGAATTATTACTAAGTCTTTCTAAGATTTTATCCATGAATGGTATATGTTTATGATCTTCTGTGTCTCGTAGTTAAGCTTCCTAAAATCAATGCACATACGATATCCTACAATAGGCCTCACAGGAACCAGCTCACCATCCTCATTCATAACGGCATCAAGACCACCTTGTCTTGGTATGCAATGAGCTGGGCTAACCCACTTACTGTCAGAAATAGGATATATTATGCCAGCATCTAGTAAGCGTATAACATCTTTTCTTACTACTTCCTTCATTTTAGGATTAATCCTTCTTTGTGTATCTACTATGGGTTCAGCATCATCAAGCATGGTAATCTTATGTTTTACGATAGATGGATATATTCCTTTAATGTCACTCAATGTATATACAAAGGCTTCACGATGCTTAACCAAAACTGAAATGAGTTTATTTGTTTCATTTTTCGATAGATTCTTGCCAATAATGACAGGACATTTATTTTCATTATATAAAAACTCATACCTCATATTGTCTAGAAGTTTTTTCAATTCTATTGGTGGAGCTTCTTCAACTCTTGTTCTTACCAGTTCTTTGTAGTCATGTGGATTTTGTGCTTCTGGAATTGAATCAAGGTAATCGTCCATGTCTTCTTTCTTCTCATCATCTTGTGCTTCTTCCCAATTAATCAAGCTCCTTTATAATTCATCTTGTGGAGTACTAAAATGAATTGCCGCTAGCTCGGAGATTATCACTTTGCGGCCCGAAACTTGGGGTGTACAGGCAACATGGTACCCAAGTTCCCTGAAATCAGCCGGGATGACTACAGTTGGTGTGCCAAATACTCAGAGGGTCTTTTTCGGCACAAATTCAACTTTACGTTTCAATACAAAAAATCAGGCTAACAGGCGTCAAGTTGGGCCCCCCTGTCAGTTCGTCGTTATGTCGCTCCCGTCGCTTAGGCGGGGTGGCTGTCATGTAGGCTTGCAGCGTTGACACAGTGGATATGACAACACCCCCTACCCAGTGTATTGACGTGACAAAACAGGGCCCATGTATCGGCGTTATAATTTTTTTGTTTACTCAGAAGCTGGAACGGCCACCGTCACGCGTCTCTCCTTGGACTTCCGTCCCAATCGTTAACCCCTACCATAAAAGCGCATTGACGGTTTCACCGTTCCCCTGCCTTGCAGAAACCACTCTTCTTCTTCCTGTCATCTACTATCTTCTTCCCGTCTTCTCCTTGCCGCCATGGAAGATCTACGCACTATAGAGACAAGCTTCACTACCCATGACAACAATAAGATAGACGTTGTCTACACCAACAAGGAGGAGACAGTGGTGTGTGTCCTGAGGATGTACGAGGGTTGGCTTGGGATAGACGAGGACAAGTTTGTGGGATTGGACCTCGAGTACACCCCGGAGCACCCATATGAAGTGAATGAAGTCGTCGTCGTTCAACTTGCCATGCGGAAACATGTCCTCGTCTACCACCTCTCCCGGTTTGTAGATCTGCTCTCTGTAGCTAACCGCTTTTAGGGTTTTCTCCTCTTGTTCTTTATCCACTTGCTCATCTTGCAACTACTGGATTTTACTTAGGACCAAATAAATTAGGGTTTGCCTATGTCTCAATCGACTGAGATTTTCTTTAGTCTCAATCACCTAAGAAAAGTGCAACCATAGTTAAAAGAAATGTGCAACTCGTTCATTCGACTGAGAAATAGCAAACCGAATAAATTATGACAATACAATGTTGAGAGTCTTGATCTTACATTTACTAAACTTTTCAAAATTATATTGAGATGATGATCTTGCATTGACAAATTATTTGTAGTTACAAATTTTGGTGATGACAAACTACATACTTTCAGGACTGACAGGAAATGTCCGGCGCTGCGCCAGTTCCTTGAAAAAAAGGGAATTGTTTTTTGCACTGTCGACACAACAACTGATTTTTCGAAATTGTATCAAGAGGAAATTATGATTCCTGCGCACAACTGGATCGATATTCAGCATCTTGTCAAGATCCTAGGGGCCAGGAAGAAGGATGGAATGGCATCACTCGCAACTAGAATCCTCGATGAGTCGTACGTCACAATGAAGGAGATTTCTCTAAGGATAGGCACGATTTCTGGAACGAGTGGCCTTTGTCTTATATAAACCTGAAGTATGCAGCCATAGATGCTTACGTGACCTACCAGCTATACAAGAAGATCCATTTTTCAATGTTACCTCATGTTTTGCCCTATTTGCAAGAGGGAAGATGAGCTTAGGGGAGCCCTTTGTAGAAAATGCCGAATAGCTGAGTTTGAAGTTGAATATGCAAAGAAATTGGCTGCATCTGAAGCAGCTGACAGAGAGGCGGCATCTTCTAGCGGCAACAATCAGGCATGTGATGCACCGCTAATTGTGCCGCAGGACGCTGAAGATAGGAAAGCCAAGTCAGATGCCATTTGGGACAAAGCAGTTAAATGGACGTGGAGTACCGGAATGATAGCAAGCGCGTCAAGTAGTCGATGAGGAGTGAATTAAATTTTACTTGTCGATTGTTATGTTTCGCTTCGCTTTTGTGGAACTCAGTTAGCTTGCCAAGATGTCTAGCGCATCAAGTGATACTAGTAAAATAAATGTAACCCTCGTTGTGTTATGTTTATGTATGTGTCTTGTAGCTTGTCAAGATGGTAGCTTCTTAACTGGCAGTTTGAAACAGTGCCCTTTTCCTCTCTCGCTAAATACATATGTTTCATTTTGCCCAAATTGGTAGCAAATCTAGAGAAGATTCTCACTTCAATAATTCGTTCCCTTTTGGACCTCTTTTTGCCTCCGATCAGGTAGCAAATCTAGAGCAGCACATCACACCAGGCAGAATACATTCATTCAGAAAACAAAACAAATGTAGATATAGCTATGCGCAGCTAAATAGGATATAGCGATAGAAAGTAGTAGGTTGCTTAACGGGGTTCGATGCATTCAGCCAGAAATAGGATGCAAGCAAAATATAGAAAATCAAAAGAAGCTGCTTAGCAGCAAGCAATGTGGCGATCTGCAGATACATTCAAGGAGACATCCAACCCGTTCATTCGCCAGCGCCTCCATCTCCCTCTGGTGCCTCTGCCACTTCTTGCTGCCCAGTTTCTTGGACTTGGGGGCCTTGGGCCTGATTGGAGGCATGTGACCCTCTTTGATGGCCACCCGCTGGAGGTTTCGGAGGTGAATGCCGAGAGCACGGTGTTCAGCGATGTAGGCGTTGATGTTCGCGGGCTCGGGCTTGCCACTTTTGTGGATGCCGGAGCCCGCAGCCTCTGCATGCTTCAGGAAGGTGTTCAAGACGGTGCCGCCGGTGGCGCAGCTCCTCAAGCAGTAGACGCCCCATTGCGGAAGGGGCAGCTGTAGTAGGGGGTGTGAGGAAGTCGTCGTACTTGCCGGCCCGCAGCCTCCTCAGCACCTGATGAGCCTTGGCGTGAATGGACTCGTCATCGCTGCCGGAAACCTATTGGAAGAAAGGGAAAATGGGAGAGTAGATGGTGTAAGAAGATCGAGCAATCGAAATGCGAACAAGCGAATCCTAATAAACCAAGATCTAGCATCCAACAATGGGAACGGTGTTGGATAATTAGGCACAATTTCCATGATTAATTCCAGAATATTAAACATGACAATACTAGCTAAATTTTAAATAGATTAGCCCATTATTTCTAACAAACGGTAGAAGAACCAGGGGAGGGGAGCAAACCCTAGTTACCTCCGACCATAGGTCGTTGATGTCGGTGTCGTAGGAGTTCAGCGGAGCGATGTACTTATCTGGATCGTAGGTGCCCAAGAAGTGTGTGATCTTCTTGTGACCGGCGGGGGCCTCCTCGCCGGCGGGGGGCTCCTCTTCGGCGGCTCCATCGGTAGCTAGGACGGGGGCCTGGACGAGAACGGCGGCTGCCATCGATGCCTCCACTGGGGCCTGGACAGGGACAACGGCTGCTTTCAACGCGTCAAGGGGGACCAGCGAGGAGATAGGGGCCTCCTCGCCGGCGGCCACGGAGGCGACGATGGCCACCTTATCCTCCTCGGCCATCGCCGGCACGGACTGGGTATTCTCTCGAGTTTGCGGATGCTGGTGGGACAGTGGAGAGGGTTGCGTGGGGACAGTGAGCGAGAGTGGGAGTGGGTGTGCGAAGAGGGGCTCTATAGCTAAGGTGGATAAAAGCAAGGCACGTTTCGTTGCACCACCATGCAACGCTCCGCGTAGTCGACTGCACCGTGCACCACGACACACGCACGGTACGTCACGTTTTTTCCCGAGCCATGCATGGCAGTTCTGTATTGAGCCACATGCAAAGGGCGCACACACAATTTCTATGTACGAAGTTTGAAACGGCCCTAAAATTGGCGATTGAGAGCCGCTGCGTAAAAAATGGGATATGTCTTATTAAAATCAAGTGGCAATGAATTGCAGCTGTCCATCGACGACCGTGCACTCGATGATGCATGCGTTGTAGCGTAGTAGTAGCAGTAGTAGACTTTTCAGACTTGATTAAACATGACATGACCGCTCGACGACTTTTTCCATGGACGGCATCGTGTTCCTTCTTGTAGAAGTCTCGCTCAGGGAGACGTCTGTGCTGTCTCGCGCTGTACTATGAAGGGCACGACGTGTGCAACGATCATCGTTGGATCACACAGAATCAACGGCTGGTGCGAACGATCCGTGTGACAACTGTGATAACCAATCAGGGAGTAGCAGACAGGGTGAGCACAGATTTGTGCTTCTACGAAAGATAGAGAGGGGGGCAAAACTGAGTAGTACCACATAAAACCAAGGGCGACACTGAGTAGTATATAAAAATGGAAAGTGGGTGTCTTGCACAATGAAATACATCGTGGCATACATCAAATTATGCCAAGATAGATCCACAAGAGTTCATTGGATGTGTGTTCTTCTCATAAACCACTCATAAACCACGTAAGGATCCACTAGAGTCATTGGATGTGTGTTCTTCTCACAAACCACATATCACCAGTGTCGTTGCATGTCTGCTCTTCTCATAGAGCACACATGGATCCACCCGTGTCATTGCATGTGTGTTCTTCCCACAGACCACACATGGATCCACTGGTGTCATTGCATGTCTGCTCTTCTCACAGACCACACATGGATCCACCAGAGTCATTGCATGTGTGTTCTTCCCATGAACCACACATGGATCCACTGGAGTCATTGCATGTGTGTTCTTCCCAAAGACCACACATGGATCCACCAGTGTCATTGCATGTGTGTCCTTCTCACAAACCATATCATGAACCACACCCAGTGTCATTGCATGTGTGTTCTTCCCAAAGACCACACATGGATCCACCAGTGTCATTGCATGTGTGTTCTTCTCACAGACCATATCATGCACCACACCCAGAGTCATTGCATGTATGTTCTTCCCATGAACCACACATGGATCCACCAGAGTCATTGCATGTCTGTTCTTCCCACAGACCACACATGGATCCACCCAGTGTCATCGCATGTGTGTTCTTCCCATGAACCACACATGGATCCACCAGTGTCATTGCATGTCTGCTCTTTTCATGAACCACAGCTAGAGTCATTGGATGTGTGCTCTTCCCACAGACCACACATGGATCTAGTGGCATTGCATGTGTAGTCTTCCCAAAGACCACACATGGATCCACCAGTGTCATTGCATGTGTGTTCTTCTCACAAACCATATCATGAACCACACCCAGTGTCGTTGCATGTGTGTTCTTCTCACAGACCACACATGGATCCACCAGTGTCATTGCATGTGTGTTTTTCTCACAGACCATATCATGAACCACACCCAGTGTCATTGCATGTGTGTTCTTTCCATGAACCACACATGGATCCACCAGTGTCATCACATGTCTGCTCTTCCCACATACCACACATGGATCCACCAGTGTCATTGCATGTGTGTTCTTACCAAAGACCACACATGGATCCACCAGTGTCATTGCATGTCTGCTCTTTTCATGAAACACAGCTAGAGTCATTGGATGTGTGTTCTTCTCACAGACCATATATCCCAGTGTCATTGCATGTGCGTTCTTCCCAAAGACCACACATGGATCCACCAGCGTCATTGCATGTGTGTTCTTCTCACAAACCACTCATGGATCCACCGGTGTTGTTGCATGTGTGCTCTTCCCACAGACCACACATGGATCCACCGGTGTCATTGCATGTGTGTTCTTCCCATAGACCACACATGGATCCACCGGTGTCGTTGCATGTCTGCTCTTCTCACAGACCACACATGGATCCACCAGTGTCATTGCATGTGTGTTCTTCTCACAAACCACATATGGATCCACCGGTGTCATTGCATGTGTGCTCTTTCCATAGACCACACATGGATCCACCGGTGTCATTGCATGTGTGTTCTTCCCACAGACCACACATGGATCCACGGGTGTTGTTGCATGTCTGCTCTTTTCATGAACCACAGCTAGAGTCATTGGATGTGTGTTCTTCTCACAGACCACACATGGATCCAGTGCCATTGCATCTGTGTTCTTCCCAAAGACCACACATGGATCCACCAGTGTCATTGCATGTGTGTTCTTCTCACAAACCATATCATGAACCACACCCTATGTCATTGCATGTGTGTTCTTCCCAAAGACCACACATGGATCCACCCGTGTCATTGCATGTGTGTTCTTCTCACAACCCATATCATGAGCCACACCCAGAGTCATTGCATGTGTGTTCTTCCCATGAACCACACATGGATCCACTTGAGTCATTGCATGTGTGTTCTTCTCACAGACCACACATGGATCCACCAATGTCATCGCATGTGTGTTGTTCCCATGAACCACACATGGATCCACTAGTGTCATTGCATGTCTGCTCTTTTCATGAACCATAGATAGAGTCATTAGATGTGTGTTCTTCTCACAGACCACACATGGATCCAGTGTCATTGCATGTGTGTTCTTCCCAAAGACCACACATGGATCCACCAGTGTCATTGCATGTGTGTTCTTCTCACAAACCATATCATGACCACACCCAGTGTCATTGCATGTGTGTTCTTCCCAAAGACCACACATGGATCCACCAGTGTCATTGCATGTGTGTTTTTCTCACAGACCATATCATGAACCACACCCAGAGTCATTGCATGTGTGTTCTTCCCATGAACCACACATGGATCCACCAGTGTCATCGCATGTCTGCTCTTCCCACATACCACACATGGATCCACCAGTGTCATTGCATGTGTGTTCTTACCAAAGACCACACATGGATCCACCAGTGTCATTGCATGTGTGTTCTTCCCATAGACCACACATGGATCCACCGGTGTCGTTGCATGTCTGCTCTTCTCACAGACCACACATGGATCCACCAGTGTCATTGCATGTGTGTTCTTCTCACAAACCACATATGGATACACCGGTGTCATTGCATGTGTGCTCTTTCCATAGACCACACATGGATCCACCGGTGTCATTGCATGTGTGTTCTTCCCACAGACCACACATGGATCCACCGGTGTCGTTGCATGTCTGCTCTTTTCATGAACCACAGCTAGAGTCATTGGATGTGTGTTCTTCTCACAGACCACACATGGATCCAGTGCCATTGCATCTGTGTTCTTCCCAAAGACCACACATGGATCCACCAGTGTCATTGCATGTGTGTTATTCTCACAAACCATATCATGAACCACACCCTATGTCATTGCATGTGTGTTCTTCCCAAAGACCACACATGGATCCACCCGTGTCATTGCATGTGTGTTCTTCTCACAACCCATATCATGAGCCACACCCAGAGTCATTGCATGTGTGTTCTTCCCATGAACCACACATGGATCCACTTGAGTCATTGCATGTGTGTTCTTCTCACAGACCACACATGGATCCACCAATGTCATCGCATGTGTGTTGTTCCCATGAACCACACATGGATCCACAAGTGTCATTGCATGTCTGCTCTTTTCATGAACCATAGATAGAGTCATTAGATGTGTGTTCTTCTCACAGACCACACATGGATCCAGTGTCATTGCATGTGTGTTCTTCCCAAAGACCACACATGGATCCACCAGTGTCATTGCATGTGTGTTCTTCTCACAAACCATATCATGACCACACCTAGTGTCATTGCATGTGTGTTCTTCCCAAAGACCACACATGGATCCACCAGTGTCATTGCATGTGTGTTCTTCTCACAGACCATATCATGAACCACACCCAGAGTCATTGCATGTGTGTTCTTCCCATGAACCACACATGGATCCACCAATATCATTGCATGTCTGCTCTTCCCACAGACCACACATGGATCCACCCAGTGTCATCGCATGTGTGTTCTTCCCATGAACCACACATGGATCCACCAGTGTCATTGCATGTCTGCTCTTTTCATGAACCACAGCTAAAGTCATTGGATCTGTGTTCTTCTCATAGACCACACATGGATCTAGTGTCATTGCATGTGTGTTCTTCCCAAAGACCACACATGGATCCACCAGTGTCATTGCATGTGTGTTCGTCTCACAGACCATATCATGAACCACACCCAGAGTCATTGCATGTGTGTTCTTCCCATGAACCACACATGGATCCACCAATATCATTGCATGTCTGCTCTTCCCACAGACCACACATGGATCCACCCAGTGTCATCGCATGTGTGTTCTTCCCATGAACCACACATGGATCCACCAGTGTCATTGCATGTCTGCTCTTTTCATGAACCACAGCTAGAGTCATTGGATCTGTGTTCTTCTCATAGACCACACATGGATCTAGTGTCATTGCATGTGTGTTCTTCCCAAAGACCACACATGGATCCACCAGTGTCATTGTATGTGTGTTCTTCTCACAGACCACACATGGATCCACCAGTGTCATTGCATGTGTGTTTTTCTCACAGACCATATCATGAACCACACCCAGTGTCATTGCATGTGTGTTCTTCCCATGAACCACACATGGATCCACAGTGTCATCACATGTCTGCTCTTCCCACATACCACACATGGATCCACCAGTGTCATTGCATGTGTGTTCTTACCAAAGACCACACATGGATCCACCAGTGTCATTGCATGTCTGCTCTTATCATGAAACACAGCTAGAGTCATTGGATGTGTGTTCTTCTCACAGACCACATATCCCAGTGTCATTGCATGTGCGTTCTTCCCAAAGACCACACATGGATCCACCAGCGTCATTGCATGTGTGTTCTTCTCACAAACCACTCATGGATCCACCGGTGTTGTTGCATGTGTGCTCTTCCCACAGACCACACATGGATCCACCGGTGTCATTGCATGTGTGTTCTTCCCATAGACCACACATGGATCCACCGGTGTCGTTGCATGTCTGCTCTTCTCACAGACCACACATGGATCCACCAGTGTCATTGCATGTGTGTTCTTCTCACAAACCACATATGGATCCACCGGTGTCATTGCATGTGTGCTCTTTCCATAGACCACACATGGATCCACCGGTGTCATTGCATGTGTGTTCTTCCCACAGACCACACATGGATCCACCGGTGTCGTTGCATGTCTGCTCTTTTCATGAACCACAGCTAGAGTCATTGGATGTGTGTTCTTCTCACAGACCACACATGGATCCAGTGCCATTGCATCTGTGTTCTTCCCAAAGACCACACATGGATCCACCAGTGTCATTGCATGTGTGTTCTTCTCACAAACCATATCATGAACCACACCCTATGTCATTGCATGTGTGTTCTTCCCAAAGACCACACATGGATCCACCCGTGTCATTGCATGTGTGTTCTTCTCACAACCCATATCATGAGCCACACCCAGAATCATTGCATGTGTGTTCTTCCCATGAACCACACATGGATCCACTTGAGTCATTGCATGTGTGTTCTTCTCACAGACCACACATGGATCCACCAATGTCATCGCATGTGTGTTGTTCCCATGAACCACACATGGATCCACCAGTGTCATTGCATGTCTGCTCTTTTCATGAACCATAGCTAGAGTCATTAGATGTGTGTTCTTCTCACAGACCACACATGGATCCAGTGTCATTGCATGTGTGTTCTTCCCAAAGACCACACATGGATCCACCAGTGTCATTGCATGTGTGTTCTTCTCACAAACCATATCATGACCACACCCAGTGTCATTGCATGTGTGTTCTTCCCAAAGACCACACATGGATCCACCAGTGTCATTGCATGTGTGTTCTTCTCACAGACCATATCATGAACCACACCCAGAGTCATTGCATGTGTGTTCTTCCCATGAACCACACATGGATCCACCAATATCATTGCATGTCTGCTCTTCCCACAGACCACACATGGATCCACCCAGTGTCATCGCATGTGTGTTCTTCCCATGAACCACACATGGATCCACCAGTGTCATTGCATGTCTGCTCTTTTCATGAACCACAGCTAGAGTCATTGGATCTGTGTTCTTCTCATAGACCACACATGGATCTAGTGTCATTGCATGTGTGTTCTTCCCAAAGACCACACATGGATCCACCAGTGTCATTGTATGTGTGTTCTTCTCACAGACCACACATGGATCCACCAGTGTCATTGCATGTGTGTTTTTCTCACAGACCATATCATGAACCACACCCAGTGTCATTGCATGTGTGTTCTTCCCATGAACCACACATGGATCCACCAGTGTCATCACATGTCTGCTCTTCCCACATACCACACATGGATCCACCAGTGTCATTGCATGTCTGCTCTTATCATGAAACACAGCTAGAGTCATTGGATGTGTGTTCTTCTCACAGACCACATATCCCAGTGTCATTGCATGTGCGTTCTTCCCAAAGACCACACATGGATCCACCAGCGTCATTGCATGTGTGTTCTTCTCACAAACCACTCATGGATCCACCGGTGTTGTTGCATGTGTGCTCTTCCCACAGACCACACATGGACCCACCGGTGTCATTGCATGTGTGTTCTTCCCATAGACCACACATGGATCCACCGGTGTCGTTGCATGTCTGCTCTTCTCACAGACCACACATGGATCCACCAGTGTCATTGCATGTGTGTTCTTCTCACAAACCACACATGGATCCACCGGTGTCATTGCATGTGTGCTCTTTCCATAGACCACACATGGATCCACCGGTGTCATTGCATGTGTGTTCTTCCCACAGACCACACATGGATCCACCGGTGTCGTTGCATGTCTGCTCTTTTCATGAACCACAGCTAGAGTCATTGGATGTGTGTTCTTCTCACAGACCACACATGGATCCAGTGCCATTGCATCTGTGTTCTTCCCAAATACCACACATGGATCCACTAGTGTCATTGCATGTGTGTTCTTCTCACAAACCATATCATGAACCACACCCTATGTCATTGCATGTGTGTTCTTCCCAAAGACCACACATGGATCCACCCGTGTCATTGCATGTGTGTTCTTCTCACAAACCATATCATGAGCCACACCCTATGTCATTGCATGTGTGTTCTTCCCAAAGACCACACATGGATCCACCCGTGTCATTGCATGTGTGTTCTTCTCACAACCCATATCATGAGCCACACCTAGAGTCATTGCATGTGTGTTGTTCCCATGAACCACACATGGATCCACCAGTGTCATTGCATGTTTGCTCTTTTCATGAACCATATCTAGAGTCATTAGATGTGTGTTCTTCTCACAGACCACACATGGATCCAGTGTCATTGCATGTGTGTTCTTCCCAAAGACCACACATGGATCCACCAGTGTCATTGCATGTGTGTTCTTCTCACAAACCATATCATGACCACACCTGTCATTGCATGTGTTTTCTTCCCAAAGACCACACATGGATCCACCAGTGTCATTGCATGTGTGTTCTTCTCACAGACCATATCATGAACCACACCCAGAGTCATTGCATGTGTGTTCTTCCCATGAACCACACATGGATCCACCAATATCATTGCATGTCTGCTCTTCCCACAGACCACACATGGATCCACCCAGTGTCATCGCATGTGTGTTCTTCCCATGAACCACACATGGATCCACCAGTGTCATTGCATGTCTGCTCTTTTCATGAACCACAGCTAGAGTCATTGGATCTGTGTTCTTATCATAGACCACACATGGATCTAGTGTCATTGCATGTGTGTTCTTCCCAAAGACCACACATGGATCCACCAGTGTCATTGTATGTGTGTTCTTCTCACAAACCATATCATGGATCCACCGGTGTCGTTGCATGTCTGCTCTTCTCACAGACCACACATGGATCAACCAGTGTCATTGCATGTGTGTTCTTCTCACTAACCATATCATGAACCACACCCAGAGTCATTGCATGTGTGTTCTTCCCATGAACCACACATGGATCCACCAATGTCATTGCATGTGTGTTCTTCCCACAGACCACACATGGATCCACCCAGTGTAATCGCATGTGTGTTCTTCCCATGAACCACACATGGATCCACCACTTTCATTGCATGTCTGCTCTTTTCATGAACCACAGCTAGAGTCATTGGATGTGTGTTCTTCTCACAGACCACACATGGATCCAGTGTCATTGCATGTGTGTTCTTCCCAAAGACCACACATGGATCCACCAGTGTCATTGCATGTGTGTTCTTCTCACAAACCATATCATGGATCCACCGGTGTCGTTGCATGTGTGTTCTTCTCACAGACCACACATGGATCCACCAGTGTCATTGCATGTGTGTTTTTTCTCACAGACCATATCATGAACCACAACCAGTGTCATTGCATGTGTGTTCTTCCCATGAACCACATATGGATCCACCAGTTTCATCGCATGTCTGCTCTTCCCACATACCACACATGGATCCACCAGTGCCATTGCATGTGTGTTCTTCCCAAAGACCACACATGGATCCATCAGTGTCATTGCATGTCTACTCTTTTCATGAAACATAGCTAGAGTCAGTGGATGTGTGTTCTTCTCACAGACCACATATCACCAGTGTCATTGCATGTGTGTTCTTCCCAAAAACCACACATGGATCCACCGGTGTCATTGCATGTGTGTTCTTCTCACAAACCAAACATGGATCCACCGGTGTCATTGCATGTGTGCTCTTGCCACAGACCACACATGGATCCACCGGTGTCATTGCATGTGTGTTCTTCCCACAGACCACACATGGATCCACCGGTGTCGTTGCATGTCTGCTCTTCTCACAGACCAAACATCGATCCACCAGTGTCATTGCATGTGTGTTCTTCCCATGAACCACACATGGATCCACTGGAGTCATCGCATGTGTGTTCTTCTCAAAAACCACACATGGATCCACCTAGTGTCATCGCATGTGTGTTCTTCCCATGAACCACACATGGATCCACCAGTATCATTGCATGTCTGCTCTTTTCATGAACCACAACTAGAGTCATTGGATGTGTGTTCTTCTCACAGACCACACATGGATCCAATGTCATTGCATGTCTGTTCTTCCCAAATACCACACATGGATCCACCAGTGTCATTGCATTGTCTTATTCTCACAAACCATATCATGAACCACACCCAGTGTCATTGCATGTGTGTTCTTCCCAAAGACCACACATGGATCCATCAGTGTCATTGCATGTGTGTTCTTCTCACAAACCATATCATGAGCCACACCCAGAGTCATTGCATGTGTGTTCTTCCCATGAACCACACATTGATCCACCAGAGTCATTGCATGTCTGTTCTTCTCACAGACCACACATGGATCCACCAGTGTCATCGCATGTGTGTTCTTCCCATGAACCACACATGGATCCACCAGTGTCATTGCATGTATGCTCTTTTCATGAACCACATCTAGAGTCATTGGATGTGTGTTCTTCTCATAGACCACACATGGATCCAGTGTCATTGCATGTGTGTTCTTCCCAAAGACCACACATGGATACACCAGTGTCATTGCATGTGTGTTCTTCTCACAAACCATATCATGCACCACACCCAGTGTCGTTGCATGTGTGTTCTTCCCAAAGACCACACATGGATCCACCAGTGTCATTACATGTGTGTTCTTCTCACAGACCATATCATGAACCACACCCAGAGTGGATCCACCAACATCATTGCATGTCTGCTCTTCCCACAGACCACACATGGATCCACCTAGTGTCATCGCATGTGTGTTCTTCCCATGAACCACACATGGATCCACCAGTGTCATTGCATGTCTGCTCTTTTCATGAACCACAGCTAGAGTCATTGGATGTGTGTTCTTCTCACAGACCACACATGGATCTAGTGTCATTGCATGTGTGTTCTTCCCAAAGACCACACATGGATCCACCAGTGTCATTGCATGTGTGTTCTTCTCACAAACCATATCATGCACCACACCCAGTGTCGTTGCATGTGTGTTCTTCTCACAGACCACACATGGATCCATGAGTGTCATTGCATGTGTGTTTTTCTCACAGACCATATCATGAACCACACCCAGTTTCATTGCATGTGTGTTCTTCCCATGAACCACACATGGCTCCACCAGTGTCATTGCATGTCTGCTCTTTCCACATACCACACATGGATCCAGCAATGTCATTGCATGTGTGTTCTTCCCATGAACCACACATGGATCCACCAGTGTCATTGCATGTCTGCTCTTTTCATGAATCACAGCTAGAGTCATTGGATGTGTGTTCTTCTCACAGACCACATATCACCAGTGTCATTGCATGTGTGTTCTTCCCAAAGACCACACATGGATCCACCAGTGTCATTGCATGTGTGTTCTTCTCACAAACCATATCATGAACCACACCCAATGTCATTGCATGTGTGTTCTTCCCATGAACCACACATGGATCCACCAGTGTCATTGCATGTCTGCTCTTTTCATGAACCACAACTAGAGTCATTGGATGTGTGTTCTTCTCACAGACCACATATCACCAGTGTCATTGCATGTGTGTTCTTCCCAAAGACCACACATGGATCCACCAGTGTCATTGCATGTCTGCTCTTCTCATTAACCACAGCTAGATCCACCCGTGTCATTGGATGCATGTTCTTTTCATAAACCGCATATGGATACTACTTAACCTTAGGAGAGCCCTAACCTTAGCGTTAGACCGAGTATTCTAGAAGGCACTCCCTAACACAATTGTTCTGCTTGTCGATTGTTACATACCGTCCGATCGGGGCGCTTGGACGATTGGGATGGTTTTCGTGAGATCGATCTGCGAGTAGTCTGTTCTGCGGCATGATTGGCCATGCTTGCTCTGGACAAACTAGCAACACCGGGGGCTCCCCTGTTGTGAGTGTCACGACTCACCAGTTGAGCGGGCCATATCCCAGTGTCACGTCCCCATTACTTCTCTTCCTCCTCGTACTTCTCTTCCTTCCCCTCGAAGCCACATTCCCCACTTCACTCCCATCCTGCTGTAGCCGCAAGCCGACAGCGCCGCCATCCCAATCCCCTCTCCGGCAGCCACCACCCCCCCTCCCCTCTCGCCATGGGTTCAAGGGGAGACGACGAGGAAACGCGTCGTGACGACAGGGACAGTGATTTCGATGTGAGTCGTCTCATCTCTATCTCTATCATCCGTGGCCAGTTATCTATTTTTTGAGCCAGATCTACTCCGTTTACTCATGCGCGTATGATGTGTTAGGCCAACCAGACGATGTATGGCGCCGACTATCACGGTTTAGCGGATGAAGACAGTCCTCTACTATGTAAACATGGATATGTGCCCGCTAAATTTGTAGCGTTCGAAGGACGAAACGCAGGCAGGAGGTTTCTACGGTGTCAAGGACATCGTGCAATGATGCGAGGCAGAAGTTGCGGTGTTGTCAAATGGGTAGATCTAGAGTGGCCCAAATCGATGCAGAAAACGCTGGACAAACTATGGGAAATGACTGTTGAGTTGAAAGAATCCGCATTCACTTCTTGACAGTGTTGAGATGAAGCTATGGGAACCAGTTGACACGAATAAGCATAAGCGAGATCTCATGGGGGTGGAAGACAAGGTTAGCAAAGTCGAGAAGGAGAGGGACGCGGCGTTGGCCCTGAAGGCTAAAGCAGAGAAAAACTGACTCAAGCAAGTAAGGATCTTCACCAGGCCAAAGTCCTGCAGTTCACAACTACGAGTATTGACAAGTGCATGAGGAAAGATGCAGAGAAACAATTGAAGCTGTGCAAGGAAGATGCTCAAAGGAAGGAGTAGACGATTCGATCCTTGCTCTCGCGGGAAGATGCGCATAAGGCTAAGATTAGGAAGATCAAGGAGATGTGTGTTAACTAGTTCTATTTAGCTTAAGCCCCGTGCCTTTTTTAAGTTGTAATAGTTGTACTTGTTGACCTAGCGGTCTGAACTATTGGCCCCGGAGTCCTGGGAGTAAAAAAATTGGTCGCCCGTTAATCTGTCTTAACGCTGCATTACTTCCTTTTGTCTGACCAATGCCCCTTGGATATTCCACCCGTCGCTTCGTCATCCTCGTGTACAAATAGGAGGTGCCACAGCTCGTCGTTTCGTCGCCCATCCCCTCGCCCTCTCCAATCTCCACCGCGTCGTCCACCCCTTGCTCCCTCTCCAATCTCCACCGCGCCGCCATGGAGATGCCCTCGCTGAACTTCTACGATGCGGTGATGTTCTCGCACTTCGACATCCTCGCGCCGCCGGCCGCGACGGTGCCCCACGGATGGCGCATCAGCTATGCGGGGGTGCCGGTGGCTCCACTCCTATTCCACGACGGAGCCGTGATGGAGAGCGAAATCACGGCGCGCCGCCTCTAGATGCCCGCATGGAAGAGGGCGCTGCCACGCAGCGCGGCCAGCCCGCATCGCCGGGCGCTGTTCAAGAAGGAGCGGAAGGCCAAGATTGGCAACCGCATCGTTTACGGGCGCGTGGTGCACCAGGATCTCCGCAACCGAGAAGGGCGGGCGAGGTTCTGGTCCGTCCCTGGACGGACCAAGTTCACCGTCATCGCCGCCGCTCTCCGCGAAGAGGTGCTCCGTCTCGCGTACAATGGGAAAATCGTGGAGGTTCTGTCCGACGAAGACGAGGAAGCCGGGGGCTCGAAGGACAGCGGCAGCAGAAGTGAAATTATTGACTAGTTGGTTGAATTAATGTAGGATGTGAAATCGCACTTTTGTTTAGAAGAATTTGTGGTTGAATTAATGAAATGCCTCGATTTAGATCTCTGTCTCGATTAATTTGTGGAAGAATTTGTGATTTAGATCAATTTCTGCCTCGATTTAGATCTCTGTCCTGGATTGGGAACATAACCGTGGACTAAAGACACATTTTCTACTAGTGTATTCTGACACTGGTGGTTTGTTTAAACATAATCTACGTGGAATGTGCCGCATGCAAATGGCACAACCACAATTTATAAAGTGGAAGCACGTACACCCGGTTACTGGAGATCCGGGAGCTTCGCCAGATGCAGGGGATACAGGAGCAGAGAGGCGGTGAGATAGACGGGCTCAAGATTAGGCCAGAAAGTGGTACCCATTTCCTCCTCATCTGGGCATTATCAGTGAGAACATTGTTGTTTATGTTGCCACGTCATTGTGCGGCATCTGAAATAAGTTGCTGCTTCGTGGAGTGTGGCAGCTTAAATAATTTATTTATGTGCCACTTACATTCCGTCGTATTTGGAGACCTCCTGCCCCTCAGCAATCATGGAACCGGTGGATCATTTTTTTCAGATAGCAGTGGCACAATCATAATTTCGGATTCAACTACTGACTCAGGTGTTTCCAAACCCTAAGTCACGGTACATTTTACTCAGAGAACGTGGGTAGATTGTTTCGCCCAGCAACGTGCCACACACAGAGCGATCAGAATTTAACAGAATTACATATATAGGTTCAAGTTCAACACATTACTATGCATCTTCATTGCCAGCAGCCTTCTTCCGCAGCCTGGGTGCCAAGCCTTCACGTCCACTGGCTTCTTCATTTCATGCCTTCTTCCTCTTCCTCGGTGCCAATTTTCTTAGCTTCACGATTTCGTGATCGCCGGGACAATGGGCACCAGAATCGTGTCCAGCATCATCTTTCCACTCATTTTTAATTTCTTCGGGCAGCAAAATCACTGACCCGACAGTCATGTTTCTAACCTTGCGGTGCTTCTTGTCAAAGAAACAAGACTGTTGCATAACTGCCTAATATCTACAGAGTAAATAAAACAAAAATTACAATTCAGCACAAACATGCGAACCCCAAGCGACCTTTGCTTACCAGGAGCTAATTGGGTTCGAGCAACCACCCTGTCCAAGAATAGAAGGGCGACTCTCAGTTGCAGCAGCTTCCACATCCAGTACATGACATTTCAGGTCAAACATTGCAGCCGAAGCATACCTTTTCATCAACCCAATTAGCTGACCGTCACACGTTATAGGAACCATGATATCACGTTCATCCATGAAGCTGAACTTTATTGTCTGCTTCGGCCATAATTCAACATGATTAAGCAGAGCAGAAACCATACTAGATATAGTGCAGATCTGTGCAGGTGCTTCTTCCATCGTGAAACAATGGCTTCCATACCACTTGCCATTAGAGTCGTACCTATAGAGGACTACCATAACAAGGTAAGGGGGTCCGCGCAGATCCCACTTGACAGAAAACTGTGGATAAAATATGTTTGTTAGCGTTGGGCTAACAAACAATTTGAGGTTCAGTAGCCAGCTAGCAGTTGTAATTAGTGCGAATAGCAAAGAGAAGGGTAGCTCACCCGCTTGTAGACAGAACTTCTTCTTTCTTGATAGTAGGATCTACCATCCTCCGAGCTGCTGGGCTCGTCGGCGGCAGAGGCGGGCTAGAGCCTTGCAACGGCAGCTACGGCATGCGCCATTGGAGCTCGGGATCAGCGACTGGGCGCAGCAACTGGCCACGGCAACTTGGCGCCAGAAGTCAAATGTCCGAAGCGATCGTCCTGCCTGGAGGGTGGATTCCGACGCCGCCGGTGCTAGGGGAAAGCTGGGAATGGATTTGTGAAATTGGTCAACGCATCCAATCCACTTAGCTACTCGATTTTCCTAAGAGGTTGCCGCGTTGGCGCCCGCGTCACGGACAGATAACCGACATGTGGGTCCCGACCGTCTACTTCACGGGGCGGTTTAACGAAATGTTTGTATTTGGCAGGGGTGAGATGAGTTTGCCTCGAAATGGCCCCTCTCAGTAGTTTGCGGCCCAACTTTTCAAAATGTGGTGATTTCAGGCAACTTAGGTACCGCCATGTGCTGGCCTGCCAACTTTGGTACCGCAGACGAACAAGCCTGCTAGCTCGGCAATCATCTTTTCTTCCTTGATATCCTCCACTTCATATGGCCTCTTCTTTAGTTTGGAAAAGTGGAATGCCATTTCCTCTTGTCCAAACTTCAGTGAAATAGTTTCTTTCTGATTATCTACTCGAGCTTTGGTGATAGAAATAAAAGTCCTGCCTAAAAGAATAGGACAAAAAGAATATCGAGGCATATCAACTATATGAAAAGCAAGGGGGTACATGAGTGAGCCAATAAATACATAGATATTTCTGATTACTCCTTCCGGTTTTATATTGGTTCTATTAAACAATTTAATAATAGTGTCTACCGGTTCCACATCTGGATTATTTAAATTGTAGTGGAGTTCCTCATAAAGTGACGAAGGCATAATATTTATGGTGGAAATTGGTTCACAAATTCCATATAAGAAAGTTTCTCCACAATATATAGGGGTCATTGGTTTTGAAGTTTTGTTACCTCGAACCTTACCTTTGATGAATTCTGAGGTTTTAAGGTCTAACACAACCACTTCATCTTCCACTATTCGTGCTTCCATAAGATCCTTTATTATAACATTATTTATATTTGTAGCTTCGGAATTCCTTTCTGGTTTCTCCGGTCTCTTCTTTATTTGTTCTTCCTCTCTTTGTCTTTTTTCAAAGATCCCCTGTATAGGTATCGAGGAGAACTCTTCCATTAGTGCTCTTGAACGCTTCTTTTCTTCGAGGGGTTTACGAGGTTCCCATTCTGTAGGTACCTGCAAATGCCATGCATAATTCTCAATAATTTTGTTTACTGAGTAAGAATCAATACCGAGGGTTTTAATCATTGTATCTGTCCTCTCATCTGCAAGGAAATCGTTAATGCAAGCATATTCAAAAAAACTATTTGTAATATTTTTCTTATCTTTAAAATTTTCCAGTTGCTTCTCTCATTTTTATTATTAGATTCCAAGCCTCATCATACGTATAAGATAGAAAACTGCCATTAGAAGCAGTGTCTAGATTCGTCCTATTTTCAATATTTAGCACTCCATAAAAGGTATGGGTGATTAACCAATCAGGCAAACGATGATGGGGGCAATTATCTAGGTAGCTGTTATACCTTAGATATCCTTCATATAAGCCCTCACTAGGATTATTTTTGAAATTGATAATAATACCTCTCATCCTGTGAGCTTTGCTTTCAGAATAATATTTTGATAGGAACTTGGTTGTCAATTCCTCCCAAGTCCTTGGTGCTTCTGCACAAAAAGATCTGTACCAGTCGTAAACATTATTAGAGAGAGTTTGTCTAAACAACTGGGTTTTAACCATATCAATATTATAGTCGTCGAAAATAAAGTAACTAAGAATGTCTTCAAAGAATTGTAAGTGTCCATGTGGACTTTCTTCATTGGTAACTACAAATTTCTTAGAATGCAATAATTCAAATAATAAAGGATGGATCTCGACTCCATCCGGATTTATGCTTTTGTTGACAGTTATAAAAGCGTCCATGGGCGAACCCATTTTCCTTACTGCCTCAAGCTGGTTTAGATGTTGAGTGTTGTCCATTGTTGTGGTCCTGCAACTCAAGTAAAAATTAGTACAACAAAAGTAAATACCTAAAAGTAAAGTGACTTATAGCGCTAACCTCCCCGGCAACAGCGCCAGAAAATAGCTTGATGACTGCAAGTGCATAGATCATTTGTATCTAGTTTCAAAATAAAGATATCGATCCCACAGGGAGCAGTAGGCGAAAGACTAAAATGCTTTTAATTATAACTAAACAAAGTACTTAAGAAATAACTTTAAGATGCAAGTAAAGTAGAGTTGTTTTGGGGTCTGTGGTTGAACAAATTGTTTTAAAGTAAAGCAAAACTTAATGCAGAAAGTAAGAATCGCGTGTGTAATAGAACTTTGGAACTACAATAGGGAAAAGGCGTTCCCAGGGAATAGTGGATACACCGCTAGCAATTTAGACTAAGTAATCGAGAGTATTATAACAAATATTCTCATAATGTGTATGTATGTGGGAGGAGCTCCATATATGGACGAATAGCTAGCAACCACTACACCACATCATCCTCATAACCACAACAGACAGCAATCGACATCAATCAAATTACTACACTATTAATGGATTTCTCCCATGGCATGGACATGGCTTTGTGAGTTCTCCTTGATTCCCCAAGTTAGTACGTCAGGAATGACAATAGCTTTATAGTCACAGTAAGTGCTATCATCCCTCCATCTACCAACAAGTAATCACCTTCATCGAGTCCCCGCAAGAGGCAAATGTTAAGAAGGTGCACAACTCCCAACATCAAGATGAAAACAATTAACGCATACACATAATGATGTATAACATAATAATCTCTATCTCATCTCAGTCATATGCTAGGGTTTCTCCATCTCCCCAAGAACTAGAGATCTACTTAGACATGGAGGCAATCAACATCATAGCAATGGTAATGGAAACAATCATAGATGAATAGTACTTGTATAAATCCACAACGAGTATGGGAATTACAACAAGACCTAGACAAGATGTGGATGGGATGGATGGAGATGGTGGTGATGCAGTGGTGGATGATGAAGATCGATGCCTTAGCCACTGATACGTTGCAAAAGTATCTATAATTTTTGATGTTCCATGCTTGTTTTATATCTACTTTCTTATGTTTTGTCCACACTTTGGAGTATTTTTACACATTTTCTGGAACTAACCTATTAACAAGATGCCACAGTGCTAGTTGCTTGTTTTCTGCTGTTTTTGGTTTCAGAAAAGCTAGTAAGGAAATATTCTCGGAATTAGACCAGACAAAAGCCCAAGTCAATATTTCACCAGAAGGAATACGGAGTCCGGAGGGGATACAAAAAGGGGAGCCAAGGCATCCACACCCTAGGGTGGCGTGGCCAGCCCTAGGCACACCGCCACCTAGTGTGGGCCCCCTGGTGCTCCACCGACCTTGCCCCTTCGCCTATATATTACCTCCGGGACAAAACCCCTAAGTACCCGATCAAAATTCCATGAAAGAGTCTGTAGCCGCCGCCATCTCCATCCCTAGACTAGGAGGGATCTGAAGCTCTTCTCGGCACCCTGCTGGAGGGGAGAGATCACCCTGGAGGCCTTATTCATCACCATGCCTGCCTCTAGTGTGATGCGTGAGTAGTTCATCCCTGGACTATGGGTCCATGTAGTAGCTAGATGGTTGGTTCTCCTCCTTTGTGCCACCATGTTTAGATCTTGTGAGCTTCGTTCATGATCAAGATCATCTATTTGTAATCTTACATGTTGTGTTTGCGGGGATCCGATGGATATTGAGATGCTATTTCACATTGATTATTGATTCTATCATGTCTTTGTTATTTGTGATCTTGCATGCTTTCCATTGTTAGTAGCTATCTTGGCCAAGTAGATGCTAGCAACTCCAAGAGGGAGTATTGATGCTCGATAGTGAGTTCATGCCTCTAGGAATCTGGGGAAGTGACAGAAATCTCTAAGGTACTAGACGTGTTATTGCTACTAGGGAGAAAACATCAATCCTTTGTTCATAGAACAATCGTGTTGTTTACTTTACACACTTTGCTTAATGCAATCATATATTGCTTACAACTTAATACTGGAGGGGGTTCATATGATAACCTGAAGGTGGATTATTAGTCATAGATGCAGTTGGATTACGGTCTATGTATAATGTTGTAATGCCCAATCAAATCTCATAGGAGTCAAGATGATTAGTATATGCATGCATGCTTTCTCGGTGTTTGTCAATTACCCCGCTGTAATTTGTTCACCCAACATGTCAACTATATTAAGGAGAACCACCACTAGTGAACTATGGACCCCGGTCCATTCTTTTACCATCAATCTACAATCTATTTACTATTTATTGTTTACTTTCTGCAAGCAATTACTATCTTCCACACAATACATTTAATCCTTTGTTTTCAACAAAACCGATGAGATTGACAACCTCACTATAAGTTGGGGCAAAGTTATGTGGTTGTGTTGTGCAGGATTCCAAGTTGGAAACAACACCTTGGATGTGTTTCCTTGCTCCTACTGGTTCGATAACCTTGGTTTCATAACTGAGGAAAAACTTGCTACTATGCTCATCATACCTTCCTCTTGGGTTTCCCTAATGAGCTCGATACATTTTGAGCCATCAAGCACTTTTTCTGGCACCGTTCCCGGGAGTCAAGGACATCTTCACAAGGGGAGTCCCTCATAACCAAGCTCTTTACTTTGTTTTATTTGTTTTGCTTAGTTTATTTTTGCTTTGTTTGCCTGTTTCTTTATCAAAAACACACACAAAATTAGTTGTACTAGTTTACTTCCTTATATTAAAAACACAAAAAAAATGACTACTCTTGAAAACACTAAGTTGTGTGACTTCACTAGCACCAGCAATAATGATTTCATGTGCACGCCTATTACTCCACCTATTCCTGAAGCTACTTTCTTTGAAATTAAACCTCCTTTGCTTAATCTTGTTATGAAAGAACAATTTTCTAGTGTTAGTACTAAAGATGTTGCTGCTCACTTTAATAACTTTGTTGAACTTTGTGAGATGCAAAACCATAGGGATATAGATGGAGATATTATTAAGCTTAAATTGTTTCCTTTCTCTTTGAGAGGAAAAGCTAAAGAATGGTTGCTATCCCTAACTAGAAATAGTATTGATTCTTGGACTAAATGCAAAGATGCTTTCATTGGAAAATACTATCCTCCTGCTAAGATTATATCTATGAGAAGTGAAATAATGAAATTTAAACAATCTGATAATGACCATGTTGCCCAAGCTTGGGAAAGAATGAAATCTTTGGTAAAGAATTGTCCCACTCATGGACTGACTGCTTGGATGATTATCCAAACCATTTATGTAGGACTGAATTATTCTTCAAGAAATCTGCTGGATTCTGCTGCTGGAGGTACCTTTATAACCATTAGTTTGGGTGCTGCAACAAAGATTCTGGATAATATGATGGTTAACTATTCTGAATGGCACACTGAGAGGGCTCCACAAGGTAAGAAGGTAAATTATGTTGAAGAGACCTCCTCCCTGAGTGATAAAATTGATGTTATTATGTCTCTGCTTGTTAATGGGAAAGCTCATATTGATCCAAATCATGTTCCCTTAGCTTCTTTGGTTGCTCAAGAAGAGCAAGTTGATGTGAACTTTATTAGAAATAATAATTTTAGCAACAATGCCTGTAGGAATAATTTTGGTAATAATAATTATAGGCCATATCCTCCCAATAATGGTAATGCTTATGGAAATTCCTACAACAATAATAGAAGTGCACCCTCTAAACTTGAAGTTATGCTTAAAGATTTTATTAGTAAACAAACTGCTTTCAATAAAACTATTGTAGAAAAGCTCTCTAATGCTGAAAGAAATATAGTATCATTGTCTGAACCACAATCTTATTTGAATAAAATGGCTGCTAAACCTGAAACTATTGAAAATCCCTTTGCAGCTACTAATGCCATGCAAGTTAGAAATGATGAAAATGTTAGACTATTAGCTGAATTGCATGCTAAGTGGGAAAGAGAAGATGAAATTGCTAGAAATATTAGTATTTCTACTATGACCACCACTAATGTTAATGCTAATATGGGAAACAATAGCTCTACTACTTTAGATGGTGATTATGATTTTGATCTTGATGGTTGCAATATCTCTGAAGTAATTATGTTCCTACAAAAGCTTGCTAAAAGTCCTAATGCTAGTGCTGTGAATATGGCCTTTACAAAACACATTATTGATGCTCTCATAAAAATTAAAGAAGAAAAGATGAAACATAAAGCTTCTATTCCTATGAAACTAGAAGATGGTTGGGAACCCATCATTAATATGAAAGTGAATGATTTTGATCTTAAAGCTTTATGTGATCTTGATAGTAGTGTTTCTATTATGCCTAGAAAGATTTATGAAATGCTTGATTTGCCACCATTGGAAGATTGTTATCTAAATGTCCAACTTGATGATAATGATAAAAAGAAACACATGGGGAGTATTAATGATGTTCTTATTATGGTTAACAATACCTATGTCCCTGTTGATTTCTATGTTTTGGATGTTGAATGCAATGCTTCTTGTCCTATCATTTTGGGAAGACCTTTTCTTAGAACTGTTGGTGCTATTATTGATATGAAAGAAGGCACCATTAAATATCAATTCCCACTCAAGAAAGGTATAGAACACTTCCCCAAAAAGAAGAGAAGATTCCTTTTGCCTCTCCTATTAAATTTTTTTTTGCTCTTAATGCTTCTTCATTTGAGAATACTTGATTCTATTCTTGCTTCTTATGCCTAGCTCAAAGGCATTAAAGAAAAGCACTTATTGGGGGATAACCCAAATTTTGTTAGGAATCTTTTGTTGAGTCTTGGAAGTTATTACCTCTGTAATAACCGCTCCTTATCATTTTTGTGTGGTTTTTGTGCCAAGAGTAACCTCTAATGAGAGAGAAATAAGACTTGAGAAAGTTGCTGTCCCGAAACAGATTTTTATGCTTCGCTGTAAAAATTCGTGAAAAATCTCTGTACATCGGTTTTATATGTAATCTTTTGTGCTTCTGCCCTAGGTTGTTATCCAACTTTAGTTAGTTCAACACTTTTCTATTTGAGAAACAGAAGGTCTTCGAAAAAATTGGTTTTACCTGCTGATCTGTTTTGACAGATTTCTGCCATTATTTGCATTTGCCTCTTAATCTCTTTCTCTTTGAGTTCTCTTTGATCATTTGAACTTTTTAAAGGAAGTGCTTCAGAAGCTTGTGTTTCAATGGAAGTTTTACTTGTGTTGGAACTGAACCAAAAGACTTATTATCTTGAGTACACTAATGTTGCTAATGAAGATTGTGTGAAGTTTTGTATGAAGGAAATTTTAAGTGTAGGAAAGGATAATGTGATAAGATGAAGTATGGACAAAAGCTCAAGATTGGGGATGCCACCCGTGTAACCCCAAGAAATATTCAAGAAGTACAAGTGTCAAAGCTTGGGGATGCCCAATGCATCCCCTTCTTCATCAATAAAAATCTCAGGTTTGTTCCAAACACTTCATTTTTATTGTTTCATGCACAATTGTGTTGTTCTTGAAGCGTCTCCGTTTTGTTTTTAGTTTTTGTTTGCTTAGTTTGCTTGAATAAATTGGTTGGACCCCCGCATTCATACATTAGTTTTCAAATAAGTTGATTTGGATAATAAAAGAGTAGGAAAGTTCATGCTTAAGTGGTATAAAAGGAGCTTATTTTTGACTGTGGCTTAGACTTTATCATGTCATGCTTAACACTGTTTTAGCTTTATGCTTAGTGATTATTGCTATAGCATGACTTGTTATAAACAATTGAGATTGCTTAATGTGCCTTGAAATAATCATTCGTTGTTTTAGCATATTAAAGCATAATATTGTGGTATTCTCATTTGATGTTTTATTTGGGTTGACTTGGTGCATCCTCACACCATGTTAAGACTATCCAAGTCACTATAGCCTCTATGATCATTTAGTTTTCGACTTGTAATATCACTTTATGCTTTAATTAATAATGTTTTGTCACTTTGCATGATTATGGCCATTATTGCTCTCTTAGTTGGTCGCTCCTAGTCTTTTGCTAGCCTCCATACCAAGTATGAGTTCCACTCATGCATCCAACTCCAAATAAAACCAAGTTATTCCAAAGAGTCCACCATACCTACCTATTAGTATTTGCTATTCCAAGTATATTCATGTTTTTATCTACCTTCCGAATTAAACTTGTTATGTGAAAATTAGTGATTAAAGCTCTCACAAACTTGATGGCACACTTTACTTTTATTGCACTTAATAAAGTTGAACCATTGTGCCCATCTATGTTGCGTATATGCTTGCGCTTTATAAGTTATGATTAGCAGAACCATGTTACCATGGGGAACGTTTTCAACATTGCACTTTATTTAGTTGATATCATGTTCTTTTGCTTATGGATCCCGGCGGTGTGAAATAAAAGGGGAGCTTGTAAGCTCATGGAGTTTGTATATGTGTTAGAGAAATGCCTGGGCCGCTAGCCTAAGCCATGCATATTCATGGTGGAAACTTGCAACATAACCATAGTGAGCAATCTGTGAAGCATCCTTAATAAAAACCTATGTAAATAGCAAATAAAAAGATTGCTGAGATGGTCATTGTCTGCTTGCCTTGTCATTTTGATATGGGAATGCTTCCGTATCATCGAGCAAGGGGTACCCCGTTGGTGGTTCTCTATGATACACATGTACTTACAATGACAAGAACTTACTCATGACTAAATTTGAGTAGCATGAGGTTCGGTCTTCGTAAGTAAGGGGCATGAGATTTCAACTTATAACTTATCAAGCATATCCTCATATTTGTTCACTTTAACCTTAATCACCTAAAGATGCTTATGATAGGGGAAATGAGAGCTGAAAGCTAATAAGTACCATAATTTTTGGAAGCTCTTTATGAGACTTGAATCCCTGCTTCCTTCTATGAAGGGCCTTTCTTTTAGTTTTTATGTTGAGTCTCCATCTTCTATCTTTATGCACCTATTGAGAGAGCATAGTGGTCATTCTTAGTTTAATGTGCATTGTCCCAAAACTTGTTGATTGATTCATAACTTTGATATTGTTTGTTCTTAAATTATTTGTATCTAGTCACCCTTATGAACTTTGAAGGTGTCCTATGCATTTATGTTTTGCTACACTATGAGGGACAAGTTGAATACCATTCTCATTATGTTTCTATATGTGAAACAAACAAATGTCTTTCAAAGCATTGTTATTCATGAATCTCTTGTTTGTACCTTTTCATGTTATAACATAGTTGCTATGTCTTATTGTTAGAACTATATCTTTCATGTCTATGTTAGAGTACTATGATCCTAGCTATCAATGTTTTACAAATACCTTGATCAAGATTATGATGGTGCATGTCACCTCAAAAATTATTCTTTTTTTATCACTTACCTAGTCGAGGACGAGCAGGAGTTAAGCTTGGGGATGTTGATACGTTGCAAACGTATCTATAATTTTTGATGTTCCATGCTTGTTTTATATCTACTTGCTTATGTTTTGTCCACACTTTGGAGTATTTTTACACATTTTTTGGAACTAACCTATTAACAAGATGCCACAGTGCCAGTTGCTTATTTTCTGTTGTTTTTGGTTTCAGAAAAGCTAGTAAGGAAATATTCTTGGAATTGGACGGGACAAAAGCCCAAGTCAATATTTCACTAGAAGGAATAGGGAGCCCCGAGGGGAGACGAAGAGGGGAGCCAGGGCAGCCACACCCTAGGGTGGCGTGGCCATCCCTAGGCGCGCCGCCACCTGGTGTGGGCCCCCTGGAACTCCACCGACCTTTCCCCTTCGCCTATATATTGCCTCCAGGACGAAAAACCTAAGTACCCAATCAAAATTCCACAAAAGAGTCTATAGCCACCACCATCTCCATCCCTAGATCGGGAGGGATCTGAAGCTCTTCCCGGCACCCTGCCGGAGGGAGAGATCACCCTGGAGGCCTTCTTCATCACCATGCCTGCCTCTGGTGTGATGCGTGAGTAGTTCATCCCTGGACTACGGGTCCATGTAGTAGCTAGATGGTTGGTTCTCCTCCTTTGTGCCACCATGTATAGATCTTGTGAGCTCCGTTCATGATTAAGATCATATATTTGTAATCTTACATGTTGTGTTTGCAGGGATCCAATGGATATTGAGATGCTATTTCAGATTGATTGTTGATTCTATCATGTCTTTGTTATTTGTGATCTTGCATGCTTTCCATTGTTAGTATCTATCTTGGCCAAGTAGATGCTAGCAACTCCAAGAGGGAGTATTTATGCTCGATAGTGGGTTCATGCCTCTAGGAATCTGGGGAAGTGATAGAGATCTCTAAGGTACTAGATGTGATGTTGCTACTAGGGAGAAAACATCAATCCTTTGTTCATAGAATAATCATATTGTTTACTTTACACACTTTTCTTAATGCAATTATCTGTTGCTTGCAACTTAATACTGGAGGGGGTTCGGATGATAACCTGAAGGTGGATTATTAGTCATAGATGCAGTTGGATTACGATCTATGTATAATGTTGTAATGCCCAATCAAATCTCATAGTAGTCAAGATGATTAGTATATGATTGTATGCTTTCTCGATATTTGTCAATTGTCCCGCTGTAATTTGTTCACCAAACATGTCAACTATCTTAAGGAGAATCACCACTAGTGAACTATCGACCCCAGTCCATTCTTTTAATATCAATCTACAATCTATTTACTGTTTACTGTTTACTTTCTGCAAGTAATTACTATCTTCCACACAATACGTTTAATCCTTTGTTTTTAGCAAAACCGGTGAGATTGACAACCTCACTATAAGTTGGGTGAAAAGTTCTGTGGTTGTGTTATGCAGTATTCCAAGTTAGAACAACACCTTGGAGGTGTTTCCTTGCTCCTACTGGTTCGATAACCTTGGTTTCATAACTGAGGGAAAACTTGCTACTGTGCTCATCATACCTTTCTCTTGGGGTTCCCCAACGAGCCCGATACATTTTGAGCCATCAGCCTCCCGGATCTGCGCAGGGTGAAGATGGATCCCTTGTGGATGAGTTCCCCCTCTAGATGCCTTCAGGAGGTGAGGTTTCTATGATTTCTGGGTGTTCTGTATGTCGTATCCCCGAACTAATTGCATGGGGTGAAACTATTTGACGAGGCAGAGGAGGTGCCAACTATACGGCCGGAGCTATACGGCCGGAAAAGTTGCTCCGGTCGTATAGTTGGTCGTTGGACTCTCTGCCTCCTTTGTTCGCTTCTGGTTTTCTTCTGGTATTATTAATATTTCCCAAATAAGCGATTTACGTTGTTTTTGACTCCTTTTCTACATAGTACAACTGCTCCAAGAATTGTATCCATTGGATCCATCATCTGTCCTCATCCTGGTGAAAACAGACATAAAATGTGCGCACGAGCGCAGTAAAATACCAAGATCCTACATCTACAATGCAAATAATAATTTAAAACATGGTGCAAATATGCACTCATCAGCGACACATACCAAACTAGTCAACGGGATGTGCTTGATGTTTTCCACTCTGAGACCGGCAGTTAACGATGCTTGCAATGGGCGGCGCATATCGCCATGCCTCCATCCATCTACCGTGGCATTAAAATGCACCGGTCAACTCAGACACCAACCACATCACGAACATCCGCCAGTACCCTGTGTGCCACGGCGTATAATTGTCCACCGCGACAAAACGTTGCCGTGACAGCTCATCCGCCACGTAACCAACTATTGCCGGTTCTTTTTGCTTATGCCGCCCTAAATATCCGCCGGGTATGGGGTATTTTTGTAGTGATGGATCATATAGTTGTCTCTACCACACCCCTCTAGGGTCCCTATGTTGTAAATGCCATATCAACTATTGAATGAGAAACAGATACATGCTAGTCCCTTATACAGTACAAGTCGTATGTTGAGCGTAGAACCAATCTCGTGTAAGGTCGGTCCGAGATGCTTCATCAAACAATGTCGCGATATTAGGAAGTACATGTTAGAGGGTAACAGTTATAGGATCAATGCCTTCACAATCCACGTGCATACTGGTCGTACAACATTCCTACATGATCGGCTTTGATACCACTAAAGGGGTTTTGTGGTAGAAAACAAAAAATTCCAACGCTGGAACACCCTAACTAGCCCAGGATCTATTCTAGGAGTAATGCAGTAAGAGCCGAGGAGGTTTCGGATACATACCCTTGTAGTCCGGAAGAGGTTAACGTTCCGAGGGGGACGTGGATGATGTAGCCATACTCGTAGCCGACCTCATGGTCATGAAGCTCCTCGCAAGTCACCCCTTACTCCATCATGCAGCAGCTCTAGCTCATGACATCCAAGATGCCTCTAATGTCAGCATCCTCGTGGTTTCACACACATAAGGTGTATGATGACGACCTCCACTTCCCTGACCCCTACCGGGAGTACGGAAGTAGATCCCCTGGCTAGAATCCCTGCAGCGCAACGGCATGCTGCAGGTGTGTCGTCTCTTGCATGTGCCATTCTTCCAAGGACGGTGCCATCTCGAAAGAACAACGAGAGAGAGAGAGAGAGAGAGAGAGAGAGAGATTTCTTCTCTAAGGAAAAGTGCCTTAGAGAATATTTGGTGTGTTTTTAATCCCATCTATGGGCACCCCTTTATATAGGTGGAGGCGGGGTACTCCCACCATAGGGTTTCCCATGTGGTACTAAACAAGGGAGAGAGGGGGAGATGGCGCCATGGGCCCTAGGGAACCATGGGCTAGCCAGGGGAGCCCCACCCCGCCCACAGCCCAAGGCTGGTCGGGTGGGCCCCATGGGGCAACTAGGCCCTTCCCCCTTGGCCCTTTCCTCATGGTAGTTTCCCTCATGGGGCTTTTTCCCTAGGGGTTTTAGCCCATTAGTGAAATACCCTTTCAAAATATATTTTAATATTATATTTAATATTAATTACATTAATTAATATGTAATTACATATTACAAAATCCTTTTTGACCTGAAACACCTTTCGGCCCCCTTTCGATTTCCTCTGAACGACTTCAGAACTTCCCGGAATGATTCCGGTTCTCTCACAGAACTTTTTCATTTTCTCTTCTCTTTCATCTTGTGATTCTGATACTTCTAGAATGATCTCCTAGCATCATTGCACCCTTAAGTGTGTTACCCCAACGACTTGGGAACGTCACAGACATGATCGAGACTCCTCTCATATCAATGATCATTAGCGGGATCAGGATGCCCATAATGACCCCTATGTTTCCACGATGACAATGTCGTTTGAACTGCAAACATTGAGTCCAATTACCTTTGTTTTTTTGGTTCGACTATTCCGAGATCTGATCATCGGTATCACATACCTTGTTCTATCTCGTTACCGACAAGTTCGGTTTCACTTGTTCCCGTGATATTCCGTCCCCTTGACCTAGTCACATGTTGCAACATTATGGATGTAATCTCACCAAGTCGGTTGTGTGTATCTTCTCATCACACGGGTGAAAACTCCTGATCTTGATACATAGGCCTCAACTGTTCCTCTGGAATACCTGATACACACCTTTATGGCCACCCATTTACAGACATGACGGTTGATGTGATCAAAGCAGCCTCGGGAGATAGTGTTTAATATGATATCACGGTCTAAGGAGAAGGATACTATGCTTCTAACTACTGCAACGATGAACCTTGTGACTTGATCGTGTCGCAATATCTAACTTCGGGTAATGTCCATCATATCATATATGACTCCGTTGTCAACTGGCATAAATGCTCCATGACCAGGAAACCTTGATCACCGGTTGCCCAAGGAACTAGTATAAATAGTGCCTGCTAGGGACTTTGTCTATTTCATACCACACATGTATCAATGTTTCTGCTTGATCGAGTTATAGCACAATATGAAACTATTACAAACTATTTGAGATATGATAATAAAACCCATTTGTTATTTGCCTCAGGCCATATCTCCTTCAAAAAGAGCGATATCTCTAGGTTTGATCATCTTTTGGTATCCACCGAATCATAATTAGCTAAACCTACCAACTAGGATTGCCCCCTCGATCTGTGAGGAAGCATACTTAAGCACACCTTACTTGCCAAGTTCTACGATTAGGTTCAAGTTCTCTATGATCCTCACGTCCATTCCCAAGTCATCCATAAGTGTGGACACAGCTTTTCGAAATAATTTAACCCTGTAGGGGTGCAAAATTTCACCCACACGTACCAACCGACTCTTAATGTCGTATTATGAGCCCTCTTCGTTGAAAGGCCAACAGAGGATGGTTGACCACGACCTTTACCTTGGTGTCGTTGAGACCATGAGTTAGGACCTAAGGAGATGCTACCATAATGGGTCAAATCCCAAAGTTGGTCCCTAGAGTTGTGGGGGCCAAGATTACAAAGATCGTGACTTTCTTTTTCCCGGCCATGCCCTACCTGTTGTGATGCACCTCCTCCACCACCTTTTCAGAACACCCAAAGTGCATATGCCAAATGGAACGCCTGAACTATGTGACCTATGGAATCTACTAGGCAAGTTAGTTAGCCGTGGGGTTTCTAGGCCCTCGTGTGTCTGTACGCTCAATCTTGGTTCAAGAGGCAAGAACTCGGCTCCTAGTTGTGCCAAGCAAGGGACTGCAAAAACCACAACCCAACGTGGCATCCCATACAAGCCTTAGAATGTTCAACTTACATCTCTAATCATACCACGTCATACTTTTCTAGGACCTCGTGTGGTTGTATACTCATTGTTGGTTCAAGAGGTAAGAACTCAAGTCCTAGTGGTGGGAAGCAAGGGACTTCAAAAACCACAACACAGCGTGGCCTCCCATACAAGCCTTGGCATGTTCAACTTACATCTCTGATCGTACCACGCCATCCTTTGATACTAGGTTCATTTGCCAGCTCTGATTCATCAACTGGATGAACTTGTAGTAACAACTAACCATGGCTAAGCACAACATATATAACATCTCTAGTGACGCTCACAAGACAAACCCTAGTCATGCCTGAAATCAGTCCTAGGGCATATGAGCACAAACATAAATGGGGTCCAAATACTTTCTATATGGCATTTGTGGTAAACCACATACTTTCATAAAGGGTCCATTTAGGTCTCCTAATAATAGGGCTACAAGTTGTATAACAATACATGATTGTATTTTTCATAAATAGCTCCCATTTTCTAAACATTTTGATATATTACACTTAATTTTATGATTAATAGATAATAAGTTATTGATTTTACAACATTTATACATTTTCTAAAATTAAAAAGGAAAACTGGAAAAACATTTAACACCAGGGTATACCTAGCCACAAAGGGTGACAGAAGGGCCCTAGTGCCAACTCAGCCTCCACGTGGGCAGAGTGGGACTAGCTAGGTTTGAGAAGTGCTAACCGCGAGCGCTTACATCACCTTGACGTCAGTGTGACATCATTATGGTGGGCCTTAGGTTGATGATGGGGATGGAGATAGGGGCTCGTGGGGATGCACGGAGAGTCGCATTCAACACGCACGGCCTTGGCAAACCAAAAGGTAGCGGAGCCACTTCCTTTTGGTCACCAGATCATGGCCGGCAGCAAGGTCGAGCGATGGCACAGGTGGTCGTGGTTACGGTGATGCATCGCTCGAAGAGGAAAACAAGGAGGGTCGCGAGGACTAGAAGCTCACCGGGAGCATGTTGGGCTTGACAACAAGGCAGAAGGTGGTCGAGACTGGCAACGATTGGTGGCGACTTGGTGAAGGGGATGTTAGCTCGATTGGCTCAATTCCATGTGGCTCCACTTGCGTGGCTTGGAGAGCAAGAACAAGGACGATGAGGAAAAGCTTCAGAGCTGCATGCGAGGCTCAAGGAGGCTGGAGCTGGCAGAGCGACACGGTGGCAGAGGTCTAGGGTTTCTAGCTCAATTTGGGAAATGGAGGTAGCTCATGGGGAGAGAGAATAGGGTATCACAGAGGGTTTTATCCACTCTCCATCTAACAGAGGGCGGTGGTGAGCATCACGACAGGGATCGATGGCGCGGGCAGTGACATGCAACTCCTATCTATCGGTGTCGAAGATGACGAAAGAGATAGGAGGCAAAAAGGGTATTCGGGGCTAAGCCACACATGGGCCGGCTTCGGGTGTAGTTGGGCCATGATAAAGGAAGAGAGAGGGAGAGACAGGTTGGGTTACGGTCTGGTTAGGGTTAGGGAACTGTTTTATGTTCTGAAACTTGTTTCTATTTATTTCTCCACCTTTATTCCTATTTTCAAAAACCATTTCATTTTGTATTATTTAAAATAGCAAACGGGTTCGAAATATTTTGAAAATACATGGCCCTTTTGGATATATTGAAGGATCCATGTATTTTTATTTTGAAATCATTTGAAGCATTTTTCAGTGCATTACTTAGGGAGGTAAAATCCAAAGTAGGGGTTTAGGGTTTTGCTTTCCAACCCTCTTCAATGCATAATTTTTAGGAAGATAATGCATGGATGCTCATGGTGCGCAACAAAACCCTAATTAGGATTTAATAAAACTAGGGATGTTACGCAAAAAATTATGAAGAAATTAGATAGAAAATGCATTGAGTAATATGGGTTTGAGACCCACATGAGTTATCAAGGGGGTAACCCAACCTATGTGATCGGAGATCCCATGAATTAGGACCTAGAAAAACAAATCAAAACAATTGAATTAAGCGAAACTTTTAATACTCACACTCCACTGCAGATGCAATTCTCTCATATCCTACCGTTGGGAAGGTTGATTATATCTTAATATGTTCTCTATGTCTCCTTGTGAATAAAGACACTGTCCTATGGAGTGATCTTAAAAAAACACCTATATGAGCTACACTGTTGATCATAGTGTATGAGATCTAGGTGAAACTCTAGGGAATTCATGAAATGTCGAGGAGTATGACTTATATTATAAGCTGCAGCAGAGGGGTAGCCTATGGCAGCCAAGTATCGATAACGGTATTGAGTGAAACTTGTTGCACAAGTCTGATAATTCAAGGCCTACTCTATTGTTCAATTGTAGTACGGCGTATCTCTTTGTTTAGGTAGAAGTTCAACTTAATAGTCTCCACAAAACTGTAGGTATATTGAACACTGATTGGAACTAATGAGCCATATAATGTGCCTATGAGATCTGGTGGGGGATTGTTAGATTTATATGGACTATGGCCCATGTGGACAACCATGTAGCGTAATAAATCATGAAATCTCAAGGCCCATCAACTATGACAGCTTAAGAGTTGCGAGAGAGCTGGAGCAGCTTATAAGGTGAAGTGTTCCATTCCCAAAAAATGAGTGAGAAGATAAAGAGTCCAAACACACTCCCCGTCCTCCTCTGCCTCGCCTCGCACGTACACGTGTCGTGTTTCGTGAACCGAGTTAGAATTAGAAACTCGTTTTGTGAAAGACTAAATTTGTGCATGGTGTATCAACTATTTGCGTATGTGTCAACATTTGTATGCATGTTTGATACATGTCCTTGTCTTTCACCAGCTATAGAGATGGATATGACAGATCTAGACATTTCCTATTCTCTCTCTCCCTTATTCCTTTTGCTGTGTTGCTCTCTAGTCTTCCCCATCCTAGTGATTGCGTGCAGTATCCTTGAGAGAGAAGGTCTCTGAAACACCGTCTATCGAGATCCTTTACCAGGAGATGGCCCAGACGAGCGATAAGGCTTTTGGGGATTGCCTCGGCGCGACTGCTCGCCTCCATCCGTGTTCTTCTTTCTCTACGGATTCGGCAACCGATGACCTCAACGACATCAAGGGTGACATCAGCGATGACCATGGTACTACTGTGGTGATAACCTTCCCGGGCAACGTGTATGTGATATTGCTTATTTTATTTGCACTGGTTCTTGCTAGATCCACGGATATATTAGATATGGTTGTTTGTCTACATGTGTTTAGATCTACTAATGCTTACATGATGATGATTTCTTTCGATAGTTAATTTCACGCGGAAATTATTTAATAATCCAACAGGTTCTTCACCGCCCTCGTCAATTACATGCTTCTCTCCAACATGAGTAGGTACTAGTACTAGCAACCCTATGAACATTCTTTGTTGTATTTTCGATCATATGAGATGCCCCAAATGATACCGACAAATGTATGTACTATTTGTGAAGGTGGATCCAATACCTTCGGCAAGGAGTTAACTTCTTTGAACTATTGCGCGGAGGAATAGGATGTATATGGGGTTTCGGGAGACGAGTTGGGGGATATGGAGCTCGCGCTGTGCACGGGAATCCAGTGGCGAACGAAGCATTCCGCCGGAAGGATAACTTTTTTTTTCAGGGAATCTATAGGGCTTTATTCAGAATCACGAACGAAAACTCCTGCACTATCAGCTTGGAGGCTGGTAGTGAGGAAACTAGGTACAAGAGTAAACCAACATCTAGTATCCTCATGTGTACAAGCAAACTTTGCAAACAGGTGGACCGGCATATTGGCAGCTCTTTTTACATGCTGAATAACAAAAGAACTAAAAGATGAAACTATCCCTTCGATGTCGAGAAAAATTGGCGCTAATACAGAGCGTGAACCAGCACGCGAGTCCTAGAGATTAACCACCTCCAAACAATCAACTTTAGAAACCACTCGCTGAAAACCTCGGAGCTTTGCAAAGATGACTCCCTCCCGAAAAGCCATGGCCTCTGCGATCATAGGGTCAGTGATGCCCGGGTATGATTTACTCCAAGCCCCAATGAAGCCGGTCGGAGATCGAACAATCCCCCCGCTCCTCCCTTCCATGCATCAAGAGAGATGCCAGCATCAGTGTTTATCTTCACCCAATCCACATCAGGCAGCCTCCATCCATGACCTAGCAAGATCGTAGCATGCTGTCTAGGCACCTCGCGCACAGCAAGCGCATCTATCGTCATCTTCATAGACTGTCTCGGATCAGTTGTGCCTTTATCATGAACTATATTATTTTGAGAAGTCCATATAGCCCACATCACTGTAATGATCTTCGACCTCTGCTCCTCAGAAAATAAAGAATCGCAGAGGATGTCTCTCGACCAAGTTGCTGGATGAAGCTCTAGTAGTTTAATATCAAGCCATACCCGTGATTCCATCCAGAATCGTTTTGCATGTGTACACTTTAGAAGTGCATGCATCATATCTTCATTTGTTGATTGGCAAACTTTACATTGGGCCGACGACGTAATATGTTGATGCTGCAATGTCTTTTCCACTGGTAGAATACCACGTAGGACACGCCACCAAAATACTCGGACCTTCGGCACCACATTCAGTTTCCATAACCGGTTCCACGTCTGTGAATCAGAATTTGAAGACTCGATAGCCGTCCCTTCCGCTAGAGTGCTAAGCTCGTTTCGCATCACTAGAGACCGGTACGCCGATTTAACAGAGTAGATACCAGTATTTTCCAGACCCCAAGCCCAGAAGTCATCACCATCGCCACTTCGTAAGGGGATATTAAGAATTGCATCAGCCTCCGGCGATGTGAAGTTCCTCCTGACCAATGCTGCTTTCCACGCCCAATTTCCAGTATCAATTAGATCGGATACAGTGTTTAGTTCGTCCTCACCAATCTGGGCTGATGGCCTCATTGAGATAGTGCCTGGAATCCACTTTTCTGTCCAGATGTCAATCGAAGTACCATCACCAGTCCTCTTCATCAACCCAATCTCCAACGCCTCCCTCCCAGCCATTATTTCTCTCCAAGTGGCTGAAGAACTACTTGGTACTGTGGCCTCCAAAAAACTCATGTTTGGGAAGTATTTAGTCTTCAACACACGCCCACACAAAGAGTCTGGGTGTGTGACAGAACACCAACCGTGCTTACCTAGAAGCGCCAGATTGAAAATTTCCAGATTGCGAAAGCCCATGCCGCCTTTGCATTTTGGAGTTGCGAGTAGATCCCAAGCGATCCAGTGTATGGACCTACGATCCATCGAGCTAGCTACTCCACCAGTATCTTGCAATATAGGAAATTAGTTTTCTGCATACCTTCCTTGTTAACTGAAAACAAGACATACTATATGTTGGGATGGACTGAATTACCGATTTCAAAAAAACTTCACGGCCTGCACATGAAACCATCCTCTCATTTCCTCCATGCAATTTAGCGCGGATCCTTTCACCAAGATGGTCGAAGGTTCCACTATTAATGCGGCCAACTGTAGTAGGGAGACCCAAATATCGTTCACTAAAAGCTTCCACTGCAATGTCGATGTCAGTTTGAGGGATTGATGAATCTCTAGAGACGTGTTGGGACTGAAATAGATCGAGCTCTTCTCCTTGTTGACACATTGACCCGAGCAATCTCCATAGATTCTTAGAATCTCGTTCAGTCTCCATGCACTTTGTCCATTCGCCTTCATAAATATCAAACTATCATCCGCGAATAGCAAATGGTTTATCCAGGGTGATCTAGGGCTCACCCTAATACCTCTATCAACCAAAACCCCTCCAAATAAATTCAGCAAGGTTGTAAAGCCCTCTACACATATCAGAAACAAAAGCGGGGATATTGGATCACCTTGTCGAAGCCCCCTCGAATGAGTAAAGTATGATAACAATTCTCCATTTGCTTGTACTATGAATCTGACTGTAGTCACACACTTCATGATTAAATGGAAAAAATTTGCACTAAATCCCAATTTAATCATGATAACTTCCAAATAATGTCACTCAACTCGATCATATGCCTTCATCATATTGAGCTTGATGGCATAGACAGAATTCTTCCCCTTTTTCTGTTTCCTCGTAGCATGCACACTTTCGTATGCAATTAAGACATTATCTGTAATTAAACGGCCAGGAATAAATGCACTCTATTCTTCTCCAATAATATCTCCCAAAAAACCCTAGCTCTGTTAGTAATACACTTGGAAGCCATTTTGTACAACACGGAGCAACGGGAAATGGGTCTATACTCAGAGATACGATGTGGGTGTCATACCTTTGGGATTAGAGTAATAGAAGTATCATTTAGGCCTGCAGCTAGTTCGCCACCATTCAGAAACTCTAACACCGCAGGCACGATATCACCCTCCAAAAGAGCCCAATGACGTTGGAAAAAACCGGCTGTAAAGCCATCCACACCCGGCGCTTTAGAAGGCACCATTTGAAACAGAGCACACCTCACTTCCTCTGCCGTGTAAGGTTTATCAAATTCATCATTCATCGCTTGCGTTACACGCGTTAGAACAATATCCAGCAGCTCATCCATGGGCCTAAACCCCTGCGTCATATACAGATTTTGATAGAACCCCTGGATCTCATCACAATTCTCCTCCCAAGATACACACTTGGTACCATCTTCCCGCACTAGCTCTAGAATCTTATTCAGACGCTTTCTTTGTGCAGCATGATAGTGAAAATAAGTCGTATTGCGGTCCCCCTCTCGCAGCCAAAGTACCCTGGATCGCTGACGCATCCAGATTTCCTCTCGGTGAAGATTTTCACGCAGTTGCTTAATTATTGCTCTTTCTTCATCAGTTGGGCCTCTCCCGACCGATCTGACTCGTAGTCGATCTAATTTCTGTCGTAGTTTCCGCCCTTTACACGCCAAATCTCCAAATTCTTTGGCACCCTATGTACTTAGACTCGTCTGCAACGTGTGCAAGGCCTGAAGCTCTCCATCCAAGCCATGCGAGCCAGCACCTTTCTGCCATTTGTCCAAGACAAGTTGATCGTAATCCACATGTGTTTACCAAACATTTTCATAATGAAAATGCCTTCCCCCTCTCACTCGACCATCAGCCATACTCCCACGGAATTTTACAAGGATGAAGCGGTGATCAGATTCCGTTGTCACAATATGTCGAACTGAAGTATCCTCAAACTTAGTGAGGAAATTATTATTTCCAAAAGCACGATCTAGCCGTGCTTTTACATTGAACTCACCCAATTGACCATTGTCCCATGTGTAATCCACACCTGACCAGCCTAAGTCATTGAGTGAGCAATCTTCAATAGCCTCACGAAAAGCTTTCATTTGCCATTCTGGCCTGGCCGCACGGGAGAAGTGCTCTGTAGCAAAAAGAGTTTCATTAAAATCTCCAAGGCAAAGCCACACCGAATGCTCAATAGCGAACAAGGTTCTAAGGAATCTCCAACCGCGATGCCTATCCTCCGCTCTAGGAGCACCATAGAATCATGTTGACCTCCATTCAGTACCACTGCTATCATTTTTCCTCACCATAACATCTATATGACAGGAACTGAAGTTCTTGAGATCGACAGAAACATCTGACGTCCAGAATAATGCAATACCTCCACTAAGCCCCACACTGGACACGCCAAAGCATCCAGCAAAGCCAAGGTTTCTCTGCAAACTTTCTACTCTCTTCTTTGATAATTTTGTTTCCATCACAAAGAGTAGACTGGGACCTTCCTGCTTCACGACATTGCGAATGGTTGTGGGCTTGGGAACCAAGTGACCATTCATGATCTTCGCAATGTCGTGAAGCCGGAAGGGTAACTACACAAGGTTCTCCATATTGATATTTGTTATACATATTTGTTAGACTATTGTATGGATACGCTTGTTACGGTAGTTTAGTATTAGGATCCTAGTATAAGTTGACTTGTACTCCAATATGATCTTCTGTACGCCTATATATACTCGTCCATGAGACTCAGTGACATATCCATCATATTCCGCCAATTTCTCTTTCTCTCTATAGTTCTACATGGTATCCAACTAATTTTGGTCCAAACCCACCCTTCCTCCGCGCCGCCCCAGGGGGGATCGATCTCCATGATCTCCACCAGGGACTGCGCAATCTGTAGCAGGGCTCATCCGCCGATCAGTGACCGGCTACCCTGATGAGTCCTTTTTCGATATCTAGATCTATTTTTCTCTCTGCCGGTCATTTAATCCGTGGGTATTGAGTCTCCCACCGTTGTCGTCCTCATGCCTCTACTCTGACCATCGGTATCGACGATCTACACCGTGCTCGTGTGTTTGCCTCCTTTGCTGCCGTGCCTGCCTCGATAGGCTATCACAGCCTCATGGCAGGCTGCCGCGCACCTCGACCGGTTGCTACGCCTTCCTCGATAGGCTGCCACAGTCGTCCCCCTCGAATCGTCTTCGTCGTCATCGTCCGGGAATTCACCAACAATGCTGCCATCGACTCTGATCTACGCGTCATCCATGCCATGGCGCATACGGCGCACCGTTTGTTTGATCAACCGATCTCGCGCCCGTCTACGCCAAGCACGTCCCCGAGCACGCGCCTACCACCGATCGAGCTACGGACTGGTGTTGTGTCGCCCCTTCGGGTCGCAGCGCCACCACCTTGGTCCTTGCCTACTGGCTGCCAACGCGCCTCACAAGCGTGTACCCGCCGGTGGCCTCCAGCCGCTACATCGACTCACTCCATGCAGCTATGCCGCCCCATCGAGTCGTAGCGCAGTTGCATGCAGTCTACATCGTCGTCCCCGCGCACCGACACTCTAGGCTATCTCCACGCCACCTCCCACGGTGCGGGTCGCCTACGTCTGTGCATGGTCTTCATCACGCCAGATTTTTCTTCGCCTATATCGAGTACCACCGCCACACCTCTTTAGGCGCCCAGCATGACCACTCTGGGTGGCTACTGGTTTCACCGCCTTCTACATCTTCGTCCACAATGACCTCGTCGACATCGTCATCTCGTCCGCTAGAACAATGGCGCACAAGTTCTTGATGGTCCCTGCCCTCACACGCCCGGTACTGGCAACATCGGTACGTGCCTTCGTCCCCGGCGCGTTTCCGAGTCTTACAAACTCGGATCGGCGCCTCGTTTACATCATCATCAACAACGTCTTCTTCGGAATCGACCTCCACGACTGTCTTGACTGTGTCATCGACGAGTTCTTCTTTGCGTCCTTGGTTCTAGCAAAACCAATGGATGCATTCGTTACCGATGTGCGCATAGTTCTGACAAAACTATGGTCGTATCTCGTCCTCGATGGCTCGGACTGTATCGGCTCCGGCATTGCGACCTTCAACAACTGCCTCGACGCGTCTCCGCATCATCCTCGCGCACTATGCGCATGCGGCTTCATGTGCGGCTACCTCGACACCTGCATCCCCGACCATGACATCGACCACGGTGACCCCTCGCATTGCTACCTCGACCAAGGCATCGGCCCACGCTCTCGGCTCCGTTGACATCGGCACAATGTTCTACCACCTCGCTTGAGCATCATCATCTTCCTCTACAGTCCAAGCTACCGCGCCGCGACATCGTCCAATGCGTTCCCGCTCGGACTGTGGGGGGATGTCAGCCTACTGGTCGGTTTATCTCCAGTCTGACCATCCGCGATGTTTCAGTTGTTCACGACGCTACCGCTACGACTGCGGGGGGTGTTAGAGTATTATACGGAGACGATTGTTATGATAGTTTAGGATAGTTAGGATCTTAGTCTAACTTGATTTGTACTCCAAGATGATTCATTGTATGCCTATATATACTCGCTCATCAGGCTCAATAACATATTCATCATATTTCGCCAATCCCTCTCCCTCTCTATGGTTCTAGGATATCACCCTTCGGCTGGTGTTTACAGAAGGTCAAGTTACACATGACAACTCAGTTGCAAGCTTTTTACCTTAAAAATCAGCTCCAGCATGACTAGCGATGCAGCAGTTACACTGAACAGAACTCGGTAACACAGATACACGAAGAAGAAGAAGAAGAAGAAGAAGAAGAAGAAGAAGAAGAAGAAGAAGAAGAAGAAGAAGACAGTGGCAAGTTTAATTCTTTACGAACTGGAGGCCGTTGGCCTGCGAGTACCTCTCCATGAACCTCATGAACCTGTCCCAGTCCCTGGCCGTGCGCATCACGTACTTGGCCTCCACCCTCGCCGGCTTCCCGTTGACGAACTTGGCGCTCACGTCCACCGTCTGCAGCACGCCCTCCTCGTCGATCATGTAGAACCCCGTGATGTCCCCGAGCTCCGCCGACGAGTCGAACACCGACGGTTGGTCGAACTCGAAGATGGCCACCCCGTTCGTGCCGTCGCGGGACTTGGTCAGCCGCACGTCCGGGATCGTCTGCTCGTCCGTGCCCTGGATGAACTGGATCGCCGGCTTCACCGCCAGCATCGCCACCGGTGAACGGGAGCTGCATGGTCTCGAGTGGACAGGTTTGTAGGGGCGCCGGCACCGCAGGGAGATGCCGCTGAAGGAGGAGTGCAGGCTCTGGCATGGCGCACCTGATGAGCCTGTAAATGCGTGGTGTCAGGTAAGTACTGAATGTGAAATCCAGAATGGCTTAGGGTCATGAATCGATAATGGCTCATGGGCAGAAATTGCATTCTGCAATGTTGATTTGGGACGGAAAAAACAGAGAATAGGATATTACAAAGATGGTCGCTAATATATAGCGCACGCTATACTACTCTTCACTGAATGTGTGGAAGACTTCAGAAGGAAATATTTAGTATACGGACTGATCTAGATATGCAGTGTTTGCCTGAACTTTCTGATGTCTGAACCAGGCAAAACACTAGATGGGCTAACGCAGAACGACCCGACCGAGTGAGATATGACCTTTTTTTTTCGTTACTGCAGTAAAAATTACATAAGCTTATCATGCTTACTCCTAAGGTACGAACAACGTGCAGAGGAATTTGCACACTGGATTCACACAATTATGCATTCCTCTGAGGAAGTGGTTAACTATAAACCACTGCCGGGCATAAATGGAAATGTAGCTTCAGTGAGAATGAAGGAACAAAACCTGCGAGGCTTCGACGGGGCTGTGGCGGCGCCGAGACCGGTGAGGTGGCAGCAACAGCCTTCATCACTGCGTGCATGCTGCAATTCGGTTGCTCCGGAGGTTGGTCAGCTTGGTGAGGAAGAAGGATTGGTGTCTAGAAGGAAGGAGAGGACGGAGGGGGGAGTGCAGGGGAAGGTGTTGTTTTGAGTGGTACAGATGGGAAGACAGTGAAAGGGGAGTTTAGGTGGCTGCGTGTCCCAAAGAGCGCTATCCATTCCCCTATGGTCCTCACTGGTCCACGGCCGTGCCTCTGAAACCTTCTATGCCATCCTCAGGTTCCTGAATTTCCACGTCCTCTGGTACCGTCAAGGTACCAGTACACTTGATTCGCTCAAATCACACGGGCTTTTTGTAGCTTGGGTTACAAAGTGGCTCGAATCTTTTTGATGATTTTATTGATGGAAAATTAGACCCTGGTAGATTAAATTTCGGAACGGCATTGATCCCCAAATGTGAGGACGCAATGGTGATTCGAAAATTTCATAAAGTGAAGAGGAAAAAATGCCTGGTGTACTTTCAAAGTTGATTTTGAAAAGGCTTATGGCAATGTAAATTTGAATTGCTTTGTATAATGTAGTGTTAAAAAAAGGCTTGTCTAACAAATGAAAAGATCTGATTTTCAGTATCATTAGTAGTGTGAAGGTGAATATCAAAATGAATGACAACCTGGGACTGGGATCATTTTTTCTACTTGGGGAGGTGTGAAACAGGGTGATCCCCAAAGTACCAGTACACTGATTTGCCAGTACACCGTCAAGGTACCAGTACACTGATTTGCTCAAATCACACAGGCTTTTGGTAGCTTGGGTTAGAAAGTTGCTAGAATCTTTTTGATGATTTTATTGATGGAAAATTAGAACTTGGTAGATTAAATTTCGGAACGGCATTGATCCCCAAATGTGAGGATGCAATGGTGATTCAGAAATTTCATAAAGTGAAGAGGAAAATATGTACGTTGTCCTTTCAAAGTTAATTTTGAAAAGGCTTATGGCAATGTAAATTTGAATTGCTTGTATAATGTAGTGTTAAAAAAAAAGGCTTGTCTAACAAATGAGAAGATCAGATTTTCAGTACCATTAGTAGTGTGAAGGTGAATATCAAAATGAATGACAACCTGGGACTGGGATTTTGTTTCTACTTGAGGAGGTGTGAAACAGGGTGATCCCCTATCTTCAATTTAGTTGTGGATATGAGTGTCATGGTAAAAAAATGCACAAGATGCTGAGGTGTTGACTAGTCTGGTCCCTCACTTGCAGGAGAATGGCATTGTCATTCTCCAGTATGCAGGCAAATGATACCATTTTCCCATTAGAAGGTGGTCTTAAAAATGCAAGGAACTTAAAATTCTTACTTTGCTTGAACAAATGTTACTTTGAAAATAAATTTCCTCAAAACTGAGTTGTTTTTTCTAGAAAAATGTAAACATGCACATATTTATGAGGAGATTTCTACATGTAAATGTGGACTTCTACCTCAAAATATCTTGTAGTCCCCAATTGATAGGAAAATATTCTTAATATACATTGAAGACCGGTAGAAGATGAATTTGATAAAAGATTAGGATGATGGCAGGGGGAGTTGCTAGACATTGGATCGAGGACAATTATCATGAATGCATGTCTAACAACCATTCCCTTGTTCATGTTTTCCTTGATCTAGAGTACCTATGGGCTTGAGGATGAGGTTTGATATTTTTAGAAATGGATAACCTTGGCAAGAGGAACAAGGAATCATGAAATATCATTTGATTAACTAGGATACTGTGTGTTCCCCTAAGATTTAACTAGTTTGGGTGTTTTGAACCATGATCTAATGTATATTAGTTTGCTTTGTTAATAGTTGTGGAGACTTGAGAATGAGGATAGGTATTGGAAATGAGTTTTGAAGAAAAAACATCTTCCGAAAGAAACCTTGATCCAAGCGTCTCTTGGAAGCTAGGACAATAGGGATTTAAAGTTAACTCCTTATATAATGCCACACAAACAAGGCTTGTATTAAAGTTTTCAAACGGCTAGGGTGTTTGAGAGCTCCTGCTAAGATTAAAATCTTTCTATGGCTAGTATCTGGAATAGAATTTAGACAAAATACAACTTAAAAATGAGGTTCTTTTAAATGGGGAAGGAGTTCTGCTTTGATGTAGTATGAGAAAACAGCACGGCCAAAGTTAAACAAAAAAATGTTACATCATAGAAAGGTCGCAACACACATGCTGGAAACCTAACACACTAAGTGACATGGGTATGATTACTCGGACGCTTATGATTTACTACCCTATACTGAGTAAAAGGGCTTCCGGCCCATGAAGACTCTAGATGACAGCCCAAGGAAGCAACAGACAAAGACTTTGATTGTATTAGGAAAGAAACCATGAACCGACATCGTGTTGGTATTGTAATCACGCGTGTATAAAACCTATCCGCATACGGCTTTGAGACCCGGCCTATTATATATAGGACGGGAGAAGCCCTAGCGAGGGTATCGAAATCTAGAGGACAACTTGTAATAGAGCAATTACTCAATATTTAGGCGACTTTGATTCCATTGTTTCCCTGACATCCAACGAAATCCCCAGCATTCTCTTTTCCGCGAAACCCCAAGTCCATCACCATGGGCATTGTCGAGGTTACCCCTCATCAATTGGCGCCGTCTGTGGGAAACTTGAACGCTGGAACCACGGATTCGGCGGAACGCTCTCCACCAAGCATCAACTCGACGAAAGCAGATCCACGCCCACCCACCCTTGTATTGGTACCCGCCGATTATAACGGCGGATCTGATCTAATCATCGGAAGCCTCCACTTCCAAACAGACAACCCGCAAAAATCACACCTTTCAACCCTGATAGCATCAGAACCGTCGGTGGGAAAGGTTACACCTACGAAGGCACCAACATCTTCCGTCGAAACCTCCACGGATGTCACAGCACAGATCGAAGCAGGCAAGGAAGGTCACCAGCCAACCCCACCACACGAAGCAAACCCGACAAACTCAGAACCCGACGAAAGCAGTGAAAATGTTGACTTTGAAGAAAGGATGGGGAAGATCTATCCAGAACTATGATCACGGAAAAATGTCAGCCCACACTTTGAAGCAGGAGATGACGCCATTATGCCACGCATAACACGCCACCAAGTGTGCATGATCAACGGAGATACCTCAACTCCACACGATGAAAATGGTAATCCTATCATAAACCCTGATGATATTTTATCAGATGGCCATGCAGGAAACCACGACAATGAAGAAGACCATGGAAACGGAGGAGAAACAGCAGATAATCACATATTCCAAGGAGGAGGCGGAGAACCGCACGCAGGAGAAAGGCAAGGACTCCGGCTACCAGCGTCGGCATGGCAAAAAGCGAGGTAGGCAATTTCGGGAGCAGTCCCAATGACAGCGGATGCCTCACATGAGGATCTATTAGCATACCAATATCTGCTTCACCACAAGAAGAGAGACCTACTTCGGATGCAAAGGCAACTCGATGAAAGAAAGAGATTAGCCGACGAATCTAGCTTACAACGGGCACAATTAAGCTCTACTCGAGGATCAAGGATTATAACAGGAGCAGCACCACCAAGAAGGGCAACATCCCGACTACAGAACATCCCCGAAGCAGAAAGAAGTGGAATCATCCGAGATCTCGACCTATCATTCATGTCAATTGATCAAGCAGGAAACATCAAGGCAAAAACAGCTCAGGCAGCCATTGTGGCCGCGCAAACGTATTTGATCACCACCCAACCCGCACCCGACGATCCGTGCGCAGCCCTTCACCGCTCCACCTTGATGAACCTCGGCATGGTAGGAGCCTCTCTCGCGGAAGCAGAACAAGGAATCACACAAAGATCACCATGCCGTCACAACAGTCCTCGGCATGTAGGACACACCCGACGATCTCGATCACCACACCAGGCACATCTCGTAGGATCCGAGCTGCGAAGCAATACAAGAAACGACAACACCCAACATAGCAGTAGCGGACCCAGAGATCAAAGCCGCAGCCGACGATATCAAGACGGATATGACGAAGATGATCACGAGCTATGCGGGGCTAGCTGTTTCACGCAGAGGATTCGCAAGGTCTCAGTACCCAAGGATTTCAAACTTCCACACGACCGCCACAAATACGATGGGCTTCAGGAACCCGAAGCTTGGTTAGTAGACTATTTGGCCACCGTCAAATTACAGGGTGGCTCCACAACTACCGCAATGCAAAGCCTCCAACTACATCTCACCAGCGCCGCAAGATCATGGCTCAAGAAGTTACCCAAAGATTCAATTGGTAGCTGGAACGATATGGAAGATAAATTCATCCGACATTTCCATTCTATGTTCAAACGACCAGCATCCTTGGAGCAGTTAAGAGCGTCAAACAAAAATTAGGGGAGTCAATAAGAGCATTCATACAGCGGTGGAATATTATCAAAAACTCAGCTGAATCCATATCCGACAAAAGGGCCATTGACGCCTTCAACGACGGCCTCCGTCGCCGAGAATTCATAGAAGAACTAGGACGGGTTAAACCAAAGACAGTATCACAGTTAATGAAGATAGCAAATCGCTGGGCTGATGAAGAAGACGCGTTACATAATAAACGTGCACGGTCACCCGAGGAAGACAGGGATAAGCGTAGCAATGATAGAAGAAGAAGGAACAATGATGGAAATACGATACCAAGTTACGTCGCAACAAGTTTTTCGGGTGAAGGTAACAACAGAAGCAAGGACTACAACGGCGGATACCGCCAGAACAAGGACGACGTCGGAGGAAGCCAGTCCGCACATCGATATCAGCCAAGAGCACGAGACCCACCTATGTACGCAATGCAAATGCTAGAAGGACCCTGTAATATGCATTTCTACATCGACTCAGTAGGCAAACGATAATCCAACCACCTCATGAAAGACTGCTGAACATTCCTGAAGATGTAGGAGTTGTGCAACGCAAAGGCAACCGAAGCAGCAAATCGAGGGTACACATCCACGCCTGGTAAACTAGCCATCGGTGCACCACCACCACCAGCAGCAGCAGCACCACAAAACACAAGCGATCAAAATAACGAGTACCCCAGATCAAAAGGGGCAATGTCTATGATCCAGAAAGGGCGTCCACCCAACATAATTCAGAAGCTCATCACAAGACAAATTAATATGGCGGAAACAGCAACATCAACTACACCCGAATATCTCCATTGGTCAGAGCAAGAAATCACATTCAGTAGAGCCGATCACCCACTTCGGGTCCCACGACCGGGTCACTCAGCCTTGATAGTCGAAGCTCAAATTGGCAGGTTCGATATGAGCAAGGTCTTCATGGATGCAGGAAGCAACATAAATTTGATCTATGCAAAAACACTGAGAACAATTGGCTACCCTCTGGACAATCTTACCCCAACAGAAACATCTTTCCATGGAATAGTACCAGGTAAAGCCGAAATTCCTTTAGGCAAAGTATTTCTTGACGTTGTTTTTGGTTCCAAAATAAATTTCAGGCGAGAAAAACTCGAATTTGAAGTCATGGATTGGCCATCACAATATCATGCAATCCTGGGACGACCAGCCTTCGCACGATTTATGGCAGTACCGCATTATGCATACTTAGTGATGAAAATGCCAGCACCAAAAAGAATTATCACGATACAAGGAAGCTTCACACATGCCGACAGTTGTGATCAGGAGTTCAACAAAATTTCTGAATCTTTCGGGATGGCAAAGGAGTTTGAACAACTCAAAACTTCAGCAAACGCATAACCTCTGGAAGTAACACGTGTCAATCCCGATCAGGCCTTTGACACGGCAAAAGACACAAAAGAAGTATAGATCCACCCTGCTGACCCGATGAAAACAACTTTCGTGGCTTCTAACCTTGATCCCGCATAGGAAAGCGTGATCATTGGGTTCCTCTGTGAGCACTGGGAGATTTTCGCATGGCTACCTTCTGACATGCCAGGAATTCTCAGGGAACTCACTGAGCACGCGTTAAATCTAGATCCAAAGGTGAAGCCAGTAAAGCAGCCGCTTCGACGCTTCGTAGAGCCAAAGCGCAAGGCAATTAGAAAGGAGCTCCATCGCCTAACTGATGCCAATTTTATAAAAGAACTAACAAAGTCAGAATGGCTCGCAAACCCAGTATGTGTTCCAAAGAAAAACACTATAGAACTTCAGATGTGCATCGACTTTACTGCGTTGAACAAGCATTGCCCAAAAGATCACTTCCCATTGCCACGAATCGACCAAATAATCAATGCAACCATGGGATGTGAACGTCTTTCTTTTTTGGATGCTTACTCAAGATACCACCAGATCAGGATGAAGGAAGAAGATCAGGAGAAAACGGCATTTATCACACCCTATGGCGTATTCTGTTACACAACGATGCCTTTTGGCCTCAAGAACGCCGGAGCAACATATCAGTGGATGATGCAGAAGTGCCTGGGAAGCCAAATAGGTACGGATGTGCAAGTGTACATTAATGACGTAATAGTTACAACGGGTCAAGGATCTGCGCTAATCAAGGACCTCGAGGAAACGTTCAAAAATCTCGACAAGTTTAGCATCAAATTGAACCCGAAGAAATGTTCCTTTGGAGTCCCGGCAGGGCAACTCCTCGGATATTTGGTATCAGCAAGAGGAATCAGGCTAATTCCAAAAAAATACAAGCAATCCTAACAATGAAGAAGCCAACAAATCTACATGGCGTACAACAACTGGCACGGCGAGTGGCGGCACTAAGTCCTTTTATTGCAAGGTTAGGAGAGAAAGCGTTGCCATTCTACGCCCTCATGAGGAAATCAGAAATACTCGAGTGGATGGAAGAAGCTCAGCACGCCTTCGAAGACCTTAAAAGGACACTTTCGACATCTCATGTCGTCGTGTCACCAAAAGAGAAAGAGCCTTTACTCCTTTACATCGCTACCATAAATCAGGTGGTTAGCACGGTCTTGGTCATAGAGCGACCCAAAGAAGGGAAGATCCATGGTGTGTAGAGCCTGTTTACTTCCTAAGCAAGGTTCTATCTCCATCCAAACAAATGTACCCACACTAACAGAAACTAGCATACGGGGTATTTATGACAGCACGAAAACTACGCCATTATTTTTTGGAGCATCCAATCATAGTGGTCAACGAAGCACCTTTGTCAAGCATCCTCAACAATCCAGAAGCAACTGGACGTGTCTCTCTATGGGGCATCGAATTATCCCCTCGGGATATCACATATGAGAAGCACAAAGCAATTAAGTCACAAGTTCTGCCAGATTTCATCACAGAGTGGATAGAGTTGCAATGTGCCGGTCCACCAGATCTTTCTAGTGTATGGACAATGTACTTTGATGGATCAAAAAGAACAGAGGGGGAAGGATCATGAGTCGTACTCATATCACCTCAAGGCGACAAAATGTGTTATATACTTTGGATGAGCTTCACAAACGCATCCAATAATGAAGCAGAATACGAGGCCATGTTGCATGGCATGCGAATGGCCAAAGCTTGCGGTGCAACTAGCCACAAAATTTTCGGAGATTCTAATCTTGTGGCATAGCAAGCAATGAATAAGTGCAACACTGTCAGTGAAAATATGGCTGCTTATCGCAATCTATATGGCGTTATGGAAGCTCAATTCGATGGGTGTGAAGTATCACATATAGGAAGAACGAGCAATGAGGAAGCCGACAATATAGAAAACATCGGATCCTTGTGTTTACAAATACCACCCGGATTTTTTTGGGAGGAAATAATGGAGCGATCTATTAAAGCAAAAAGAGTCTCCGAGGTTGTAGCACCAAAGACAGGGAAAAAGAAACATCCGCAAAAAGACTCGGGGGCTCCTTCAGAAGCCAAGAACATAGAGGAATATATCGAAGAAGAAGAAGAAATTGAAGAGGTCATGCTAACAGAGCTCACCTAGATGCAGCTGTATGTAGTATATATGACTAAGGGCGAGCTACTAGAAGATGTGATAGAAGCCCGACGAATCACCCGACGATCAAAGGCCTTCAGGATAATCAAAGGGGAACTATATAAGAGAAGTATTTTGGGCGTGTTACGGTGTTGTGTAACACCCGAAGAAGGAAAAACCATACTCAAAGATATACACGAAGGAATTTGTGGTCACCATGCTAGTAGCCGAGCAATTGCTGCAAAAGCATTCAGAGCAGGATTTTATTGGCTCACTGCAGTTCAAGATGCAAAGGACATTGTCAGAACATGTGAGGCATGTCAATGATTCGCAACAAAGCCTAGAGCACCCACCGCTGAGTTGAATCCTATACCCTTGGCCAGGCCGTTTGCTTAGTGGGGACTCGATATGGTAGGAAAACTTCACAAATCATCGCTAGGAGGACACGTCTTTCTGCTAGTAATAGTCGACAAATTTACTAAATGGATTGAAGCAATGCCTGTCACCACCCAAGACGGAACTTCGGATGTGAATTTTATTAAATCCATAGTAGTTCGGTTTGGCGTACCAAACAACATCATCACAGACAACGGGACCAACTTCACTTCCAATGAGTTCAAGGAGTACTGCCAGGAGATGGGCATCAAAATAAGCTACGCTTCAGTAGCTCACCCGCAAACAAATGGACAAGTAGAAAAGGCCAATGGACTAGTTACTGTTGGACTCAAGAAAAGACTACTAGCACCACTCGATAGAGCAAAAGGAGCGTGGGTGGATGAATTTCTATCCGTATTATGAAGTTTACAAACAACTCCAAACAATTCAACACAAGAGACGCCTTTCTTTTTGGTCCACGATGCGGAGGCCGTGCTTCTAGTTGAAGTGTCACATGAATCCCCAAAAGTAGCTGCATATGATGAAGAGGAATCAAGATAAGCACTTGAAGATGATATGGATGCACTTGATGAAGCTCGATATGAAGTCCTCCAAAGAGGAACTATGTACCAGCAAAATCTGCGCAATTACGCAGCCGAAGATTGCGGCCTAGGTCCTTTGCAGTAGGGGACCAAGTTCTTCGCCTTAAGCAAGATGGCCACAAGAAGTTAGAATCACCATGGGATGGACCATACATAGTCATAGAAGTTATTCCTGGAGGAGCATATCGATTACAAGACAAGAAGACAGGAGTAAATTACTCGGAATGTAGCACAGCTACGACACTTTTACGCATAAGATTACTTGTAGTATGATAAGAGTTACAATTCAGCTTCTTAAACCAGAATATCCAAGCCAATGGCCAGAGGCCATCCGCCAAAAAGAATAATGCATCGTCAATTTTTCGCCTTATGTATAAAGAGATAAGTTATATGTACCTTAATCTTTTTGTTGTTCAAAAGATCAATATTTTTCCATCAAAACTAATAGCAACTATGAGCCTATGTCTAGATACAGGCATCTGAACATAGCCTCGGGGGCTACTCCCATCGGGAGCGCTGGCGCGCACCAGATAGAAATCCAGTTGTGTATAAAATATATTCATGATTGCAAACACCTTTGAGTTTTACATTAGTGTATCCTCAAAAAGGTATTACTCCCATTGGGAGCCAGTATAAAGCATTAAAATTATCTGATAAAATTAGAAATATTGGCAACCAAGCAGGCCAACCGCCAATAAAGCCAAAAATCTCGGATCACGTTCAGACACGATAAAAATCCGAATATCGTGTTCAGAAACATGAAGGTAAGACCCCAGGATTCGTCCTGTGTGTCCTGGTAATCGCACAAAAATGCGCTCTGCCAGTAAAAAATCCGTATCAACGATACGATGAAAAATCCTGACGGACGCGTTGGGTACCCGATAAAAATAGAAAACTAGAATTCAGTATTCGATAAGACCTCAACGGCTCAAACTGAATTACGCCAGTAGCAAATTCCGAATTCGAGCCTGAGGACTTGAGTTTGATGTAGGACAACCTTGTTTTTGCCCAGGAGCAATTAACTGATTCCCGATCCGTCGGAAGCATCAGACTTGTTGTACCAAATCCCTATGAAAAAAATATAAAGGAAAAGAAACTCTAAGACTCGACCTGAAACTTCGGTTCAAGTAGAGTCTCGGGGGCTACTGACATGGGTATGATTACTCGGATGCTTATGACTACTACCATATACTGAGTAAAAGGGCTTCTGGCCCATGAAGACTCCAGATGACAGCCCAAGGAAGCAACCGACAAAGACTTTGATTGTATTAGGAAAGAAACCATGAACCGACATTGTGTTGGTATTGTAATCACGTGTGTATGAAACCTATCCGCATATGGCTTTGAGACCCGACCTATTATATATAGGACGAGAGAAGCCCCAGCGAGGGTATCGAAATCTAGAGTACAACTTGTAATAGAGCAATTACTCAATATTCAGGCGACTTTGATTCCATAGGCATTGCCGAGGTTATCCCTCGTCACTAAGGGATGAGTTGGGCAAGGTGTCTAGCACCAGCAGCCATGAAGCATGACCTTCCTCCTTAATTCTTGTGATCAACGAAATTGGCATGGAAGATTTGTTGGTGGAGACTATTGCATTTCGCTCATTCTATAATTTCTAGTATAGGAACATGGTCACCGATCTTAGTCCTTTGGGAGAGAAGTCGGGATGATTGGGTTACTGGTCCCAAAGGGGGCCAACAAAATCATAGGCGCTAGTTGGACTGAACAGTTTAAGGTTGCCAAGCCAAGATGGCGTAGTAGCCCATGTACACTTGGAGTAGCGACACGAGAATAATACGTGTGCGGCAGTCTCATGAACAGCTTTGCAGAGATGGTACGAAGGCTCGTGAGGCTGACCCTTGGTGGAAGAGACGATTCGTCGGGGGGATAACCCCTAGGTAGGATAAGCCAGGCCAAGCGTGCCGGCTCCAGAAGGATCAGGACGAATGGCCATAGAATACAAAGCTACAACCGGTTGGAATGTTCCAACCGGACCTCAACCAAGATCACCCCGGTTGGCCCGTCTAGCTGGATAACCAGAGAAGCCCGCCAGATGGATAGCTCCATCCAGTAACCTCGGCATCAGTACCGAGGATCCAGAGGGCGTAACAGTCAAAGCAAGTACACACCTCCGGGTTCTCGGCTTTGCGTCAGCTTGGGATGCAGTACTGCCCATACCGTAGGATGCGACACCCGCTCTATGCGGGGAAAAGGTGGCAGCTAACCACTATAGCTCTGGCAGCTAAACACTGTAGCACTAACTTTTGCATTATGGCCTACCGGCTGGGCCCCGCCAGCCGGCCAACCTTGTAACCAGCACCCCCCGTTAGTATATAAGGGGGGCATGGCAACCGTTAGAAAGGGCGAGACTTAGCTTCTCTAGATCATCTTCCACCTCTAGTTCACACTAGTTCATCAGAGATACAGCTCTAGGAGCATTTATACTGGGCATACACCTGCAATATAGTAGATCCTTCCAGGAGTAGGGCCTCGAACCTAGGTACTTTGCTGTGTCTGAAGTGCTCATGCCCAATCCTGTTGTGGTAGCCACCGCTAGCATATGATTGTCCCCTCTTAAGCCATCCTCGATGGCACTGCCGTGTTCCACACCACGACACGGTTAGTCTTCCAAAGCCTCAAAATCTTGCGGAAGCACTTGATGATTCTCATTGGAGGGTGATATGGAGGAAGAATATGAGGCTTTGATAAAAACAATACAAGGCACCTTGTTCCTCCTAGCTCCAACAAGAATGTCATTGATTACAAATGGATATAATGTACAGAAAATGTTGATGGTACAACTGACAGATACAAAGCATGACTAGTTGTAAAAGGTTTTGAACAACGATATGTTATAGACTATGAAGATACCTTTAGTCATGTTGTCAAAGCAGCTACTATAGTTTCAAGGGGCTAGAGCTTACAGAAACTCGATATCAATAATGTGTTTTTAAATGGTGTTCTACAAGAAGAGGTTTATATGAAACAACCACCTGGATTTGAAGTTCAGAATGTTCCACATTATATTTGTAAACTTGACAAAGCTTTTTATAGTCTCAAACAAGCCCCTCGAGTTTTGTAACATCTCAACATTTAGGAGTAAACAAAGAGTAGATTTAGGATTTTTTACATTTGCGTGGATGATCTAAAAATCAGGGGGAAATTTTCACAAAACTAAAACCCTAGAGGGAGCTGGGTTCCTCTCACTTCGATGAATTAAGGTTTAGTCATAACAAATGAGTGCTAGGAATTTTGGCATGATCTTTGTTGATTTCTTTGTTTTGGGGGGAAAACAAATCAAAATTGAACATTCCAAATGAAATATTTGAATACAAAACAAAATGAAAATAAACTAGAAATAATAAATGAATTCCATAATTGAAATACAGTTATGAATAAAAAATAGTATTTTTATTACATAATAAAACACAATAATTTACAAGTACCAAATAACAAATTGTAAATAGGAAAAGTAATTTGAATAGAATAATAAAATAGAAATGAAGAATCTTTATTACATTAATAATAATACAATACTCAGAAACACTAGAAAAAGCACGCGCGTTCTAGAGCCCGGCCCGCAATCGATGTTATCCCTGCACGTGGCATCCTGGGAGTTCTTAGCGTGTGCGACACGTGGTGCCTGCAGAGAGAGGATCGTGGTCCTTTTTCCCTTTCTCTTTTAGATTCAAATACGAAAAATACAATATTTTTTAAACGAATCGTCTAAACCGAGATCCGGTTTCACGGTTGTACTAGTCCTGCCGTGATCTACAAAACTAGATCCCATGTTTAGGTTTTGACGAACTTTTCTTTTGCATTGCCTTTTGACCCTACGTTGCACTACCTTCGGTTGCGGTACGTGGCATGATGTCCTGGCGATGCACAGTCGGTGCACTGCCTTTTTCTACTACATTGCACTATCTTCGGTTGTGGTGCACGAAACGATATCCTAGCATTGTACAGACGATGTGCATGCACTGCCTCCGGTCGCGGTGCCCGGGACGGTCCACTGGTTGTGCACTATCTGTGCACTGTCTTTTTGTATTATATTGCACTATCTTCAGACGCAATGCATGACGAGGTATCCTGACACTGCACTACTTGTGCAGTGCCTTTTTGTGTTGTGTTGCGATGCACTGCCTTCGGTCGCAGTGCACGGGACGATGTCCTGGCAGTGCAGCGGATGTGCACTTCCTGCTTATACTATGTTGCACTGTCTTCTGGCACAGTGCACGACCATGTATCCTGGCAGTGCATTACTCGTGCACTGCTTTTTATGTTGCGTTGCACTGCCTTCGGTCGTAGTGCACGGTTGTGCACTGTCTGTTTATACTGTGTTGTACTGCTTTCGATCACACGACACGATCTAGTGGTAGTGCACAATTTTCTTTTTTTATTTTTTTTATGGTGCACTGATATTTTTGCATATACCGCTCACGTATTTTTTATCGTGGATATTTTTTAGTAACACACACCCAAAACTACACGAGCAGAGCAGCAGCATGGCCACGTGACGATCAACGAGAACAAGTCGGACTGATGCGCACCTGCGCGTCCGGCCACGCGCTCTAGTCATCCTCTACAATACTTACAAGTATTAAGAAATAAAGTATTTAACTTATTATATTAATAACATTACAATATCCTTATAATTGTCCAAATAAAAAAGCGAAATTACAACAAAGTAAATCTTTATCTTCTATACCTTCTTTTCTTCTTATTCTTGCTTCCTACAATATAAGACAAAAAGGAAACAAAGAAAGAAAATAAAAAGGTTAGTTTTGGATTAGTTTACTCTCAGAATGGAAATGAGTTGCATTGCCAAACTCTTCATTGAGTATTATAGAAGAAAGGGGCCAAATGTTGAATCTGTTCTTATGAGAATATATGCCTCAAATTATGCATCACTAGCATTGGGGGGAAATTTACAGCTAGCGGTAAAAATAAATAGCCAGGTGAAAGAAAATGATCTTTCTACTTGAGCTAATCCACAAGAAAAGGTTATATGCATTGAATCTTGAAATAGAGAGGGCCTACAATAGTTGGATGCGCGACAGATGAGGGTTCACGGTGGCAATGAGGGCGGCACAAATTTTTACACCATGGTATTACCGATACTGGCACTAAATTATGCCGCGGTAGGTGGTAGGCAAGTGCGACACTATTTATTTGCGTGGTTGACTGGGCGCAAGCAATTCGCTGGTGTCATGGATTATACGCGACCTGCATAGTGGGCCCATCTGGACTGGCAGGTTAACCCTGTTCCACTGACCGCTGTGCCCGCCACGGAAGGCAAGAGTCGACTAGGCGGGTATAAAGTATCTCTTCCGAACTCCTCATCGTGTCCCTACTCCGATCCCCACTTATCTTCACCCTCTCTCTGCACAAAGTTTCAGCTAGCGGCTGGGCGAATCCAACGAGAGTTAGGTGGCACACGCGCTATAGAGATCGACTGCGAGATGGACGTAAGCCTTTTTTCTGGATTTTAATTTTGATTTAGGCGGATATTTGGGGTTTCCTTATCAAGATAAATCTATGTTTTCACATTTGGATGGAAGTCTCGTTTCTTCACATTTCATCACTTATCCCGCAGATTCTGCCTGGATTAACTCCCGATACTATTAATGACGATCCCCAATGGAATGGGGTTGAGACGGCTACACAAATTCGTGCGTGTGCGGTCTTCCACCACGTTGCAGAGTTATGTATGACTGTCGGTGGACCCATCACACCGCCCACATGTTCCTTGGATGCGGTCAGGAGGTTCCTAACTGCAGTGCCATTGTACGGGATGGTTCGGAGAACAAGTATATCCACCTTCAGTGGACGTTGCATTGTTTCTGGAATCGTGTTAAACATAAGGAAGCGATGCGCCAACAACGGAAGATGTTCCAGATTGAGAAAATGAACACTAAAGCTCCACAAGAGGCGAACAAGTTTCTCCGCGAGCAGAAGGACGAATGCCATGAGATCTCCTACCAGATGCTCGATGCCATTATGAGAATGAGACAGATAGTTCAAAGTGATGATGTGGAGGACCTGCTGGATGACGACGCAGAATCTGTTACCTCCGCGGAGTCTATTGAGGAGGATTAGTTTGAACATGTTTTTTATAATTGAGTAGCAATTCATGTGTTATTTTATAGATTTGTATTGTATAATTATTATCTAAGTATAAGTACTTTATTTTCTTTTGTTATTATTGTCTACCTATCTTGTTTAATGGGGTAGAATTGACCAAGCCCACCAAGCTTTAGATCTCAACCTTATTCGAAAGAAATCGCTCAGCTTCAGATCCACTCTCACTTCCTACCTCTAGATCTTAGTTTCACCCATCACCTCTCCGGTGACCTTGACCGCGGCTGCACGAACCGCTCCGGCGCCCTCGACCGCAGCTGGGAAACCGCTCTGGTGTCCTCCTTGGTACCTCCCGTTGATCTAAATGGTCTCTATATGTTAGGAACTTTTGCTCTAAGAGAGTAAGGTAGCGTTGTTGGACTCTGTAGGTTAGGAATGTCTAATATGGAGAACACTCTGACAAGGTACCTAGCTCTTGTCCAGTCATGCCCTTTACCATGTGAGGTATAGTGGTGACATCAAATCAATAACATGCATGTATATATGTGTGTGAAGTAATATAAGTTTATTTCAGGATAAGATGCCCGAGTTGTAGATAAGTACGATCTTCGCTATAGGTTTGGCAATGTTGTCGACATGACTAGATTAAGAAGGAGAAACCTGAAGAGGATAGTGAGAAGATACAAGACAACAATCCCATACTACATTTGCACCATGAACAAGAACAACATCTTCAAAGAAAACATGAAAGCTTTCTTACCACAACCAGTTGTTGTTTCTTTCTTCCTATTGATGTTCGTATTTATCACAACCATAATTGTTTTTTCCTTCATATGCAGTACTTTTTATGCATATTTGCTCGCATGTTTCTCATTCCTCACATTCATGAATATCACGGTGGCAATGAGACCATCAAAAAAGTTCATATGAAGCATGAAAATGACGGCACTGTCATCTTGATTTCAAATTGAACAGACTATGATGTTCAAAAGAAGTTGCAGGAAGGAAATGTGTGTGCCTTCGAGTTTAAATCAAAGGGGGATCTCTACGATATAGGCTATTTGATTTGTCACTGGATTAATTGTTGGGCTGGATTAATTGTTGGGCTGAACTGCATAAACCAAAGGTACTAGAGGTACTACACAACAAGGAACCGAAGTGTTGAAGAGGGTGATCCCGAGTATTGATTATCATCCAGCGGACCATAGAATTTGCTCAATAATACTTGAGTAGTACAAGTGTACAACTAATCTGCACGGGATGTATCTCATGACCAAACTCTGCAGATGAAATAACCACAATAATTCCCTCTCCATAAATCAAATGCTGGTACAAATTATTGGACAGCCGGCCACATGGGTGTATGACCCAGCTCCCGTACATGTTTCAAAAGGTTGCAACTAACAAGGAGTCCAAAAGTTAAATGTTCTACAGTACTCATCTTCCTTGTGATCAATAAACCTGCTCACGACTCTCACAACAGTTAATCATTCAGATGACGACGACTGAACATGAACAAATGGCACACCGTGCCGGTAGGAAAGCACACCAACCGCGCGCACGCGCGACACACAAGCGAGCCATTAAATTGTGTACGCGAGCAAAAGCGGACGAGAATCTTCCTAGCATTTGGGGAGATCGGACGGCGGCGGTAGGAGCTTCTGGTCGGGGAGGCTCCCGTCCTGCACCAGCCACGCCATTTTCAGGCCCCAGCTGACGTGCACCTCCAGGTGACAGTGCATGAACCACACCCCTGCCACACATCCATGCAGATCAGAAACAGATCAATTATCTTGCTCAGAACTCGTTTGATCCTATATGATTATACCTGGATTGTCTGCACGGAAGCGAATGGCGACCCACCCGGCGGCCGGCACGCCGACGGTGTTCCGCTCGACGGGGTCGACGAGGTTGTACTTGGCGGGGTCCTTGACGGGGTCGAAGTTGCCGAACCCCTGGCCGACGACGAAGAAGTTGAAGCCGTGGAGGTGGAACGGGTGGCTCTCGGCGCCGAGGATGCTGGTGCCCTGCATCACCAGCTCCACGGAGGTGCCGTACGACAGCACGACCAGCCTGGTCCCGTTGGACACGTTGGTGTTGTTCGGCGGCGTGCCCGTGTAGTTGAACGGCGAGGCGGGCACGACGGGGAAGTTGGGCGAGTACACCCCGTCGGACATGCCCGTGAAGTGCGACTGCAGGAGCGCCGTCGCGGGGAGCACGAAGGAGACGTTGTTGACGGCGGCGGCGAACCGGCTGCTGTTATTCGGGCCCTGGCACGTCCCGTTGACGGCGCAGGGGTGGGTGCCGAGCCCGACGGTGAAGAAGAACCGCCTGTCCACCTCCTGCGGCACCTGCGCCGGGTACTCCTCCGTGGCGAGGCTCCGGAGCCTGGCGGTGAAGTTGGACACGAAGCCGGTGTCGTTGATCTTGGGCAGGGTCGGCCGGAAGAGGGGCAGGTTCTTGTTGAAGGCCGCGGAGGGGTGGGAGCTGCTGGGGTCCTCGTACTCGAGGATGCCGGCGACGGTGGTGTTGTCGAAGGTCCCCGACGCCGCGGTGGAGTAGGGCGCGGCCATCATGTAGTAGGTGGCTCCCGGGTAGGAGGGCTTGGCGGTGAGGAGCACGTTGGAGGTCTGCCCCGGGGTGATGAGGAGGGTGTCGACCGTGACGGGCTTGATGTAGACCGCGTCGACGTCGACGATGGTCAGCTGGTGCCCGGCGACGGAGAAGAAGAGCTCGTCGTTGAGTGCCGCGTTGATGATGCGCAGCATGTACGTCTTCCCCGGCTTCACCTTCAGCTTGAACGTGTCTACACATGACGCACGCGCAAGTCAGTTTCACAGTTATTCGTATGGAGTACACGGAGGAGTCGGTCAGACAGACATGCATGTAAATTACACTAACCTTTGGCGGAACAGTTGTAGAGCGGGCCTGGGAGGCCGTTGATGGTGAAGGCATCAGACACATTGGGCCCTCCTCCGGTCTGCATAGCCTGGCTGATGACCGCCTCCGTGTCCGCCTTCCACCATTCCCCAAATATGACCGGAAGCTCCTTGTATGGCGCGGCGAAGGGGTAAGGGACGCCGAGCTTGGGGAGGATGACGATGGGGCCGTAGACGGTGGCGCGGAGCCAGGAGATGTGCGCGTGCCACCACAGCGTGCCGCGCTGCCCGGAGATGGTGTACTTGTACACGTAGCTCTGCCCCGGCTGGATCGGGCACTGCGTGATGTACGCCGGCCCGTCCGCCCACCCGCTCCGCAGCTGCCGGATCCCGTGCCAGTGGATGCTCATGTTGTACTGGGCGTTGTTGACGACCCGGACCACGACCAGGTCGCCTTCCCTGGCGAACACCGTCGGGCCAGGGAACTGCCCGTTCACCGTCACGATGCTCTTGCTGCTGCACAGCCGTGTCACGTTCATCGTCGCCACCTGCATTAACCAATCATTCATAGCATCATTTTTGCAACGCGCTAGCTCTTGAGGTCGAATAATCCTCGATGGACGCCGCTGCATGCAAGCGTACGAACTGGTTATTAACTTACATCAAATTGGTACTCCACCGTGGCGCCCTCGGCCACCTTCGTGGCCGACAAGGCCACTAGCGCGGCGGCGGCGGCGGCGAGGAGAAAGCAGTAGGCAGCAGCCGCCATTTTCCTATGCCTCCTCTTGAGCAAGCAAGCAAGCTCTGGGATGGTGGCTAATGTTTATGTGTTGGAGATCCTAGGTATCCCTATATATATACCAGAAAAAGGAGGAGCATGCAGGACACAAGATCGATCGATCAGCTCGCGCATTTTTGTCAAGACGTAGTTCAAGCGTTTACCCCGGCCGGGTTTAGAAACCCTTAGCTTTAGTTGGTGCACGGTTGGTCGCTGACCGCATGCAAGGCGACACGTACTGCGGGCTGGGGCCACTGGCCGTGGCTGTAGCTTCGGAGTGCGGACAAAGTCAACCGCCCGTCTGTTTAGATGTCATCTTGATCGACCCCTTGACCACCCGGCCTGATCGATGAGCCCTTTCCCATGGCTTAATTAACACGCAGAATGTTCTAAGCTGCTATCTATCTATGAATGAAAGTCGATCTATAGACCTGCAACAGATGACAATTACTGGTTTTTATGTACTAGTACAATGTAGCCATGCATGTTTGCTTCAGAAAGAAGAAAAAAAAGATGTGGTCGCCCGTTTTACGCCATGGTTAAACAACATATGAAGTGCGGTTTACTCGATGTCAATATATGGAATAATGGTTGTTGCAGAACGCTTGAGGTGACTTTGTAGTTCAGTTGTAGGTGGCGGTGGTACTTAGCCCCTGATATTTCTGCTAAAAAAAACGTGCAAATATATGGAATTGTTGCGGAAAACTTGAGGTGACTTTGTAGGTGGTGTGGTGGTGGTACTTAGCTTGGCCCCTGATATTTCTGTTAAAAAAACGTGCACAAAACCCGAAACACAAGGCAATAATGGCTCCCCGTACCATACACCCATCTCATGCATGCATGACACCGCCGCTTTCTGGAAGGAAGACACAAGCCATAACAGCACCTTTCAGGAGTAATTATGCGTACGTGCATCGTTGAAACCACAACACCTGGAGCTGCAGCTGGGAAGGTTACTTCGGAAACACCGCATTTCACTTTCGCGTGCTGACGTTTACCTCCTCTTTCTTCTTCTTCAAAAAAAAAAAAAAGGATGGATTGGCCGGAGGCAGCGATGTTGCATATTATGCTTTATTGTTACCGCCTTCTCATTATTCTTGGGACGGCATGTCAAGCCAACCGTGCAAGTGTATAATAAGAGGCTTGTGTAACCAGACAAGCTTCCAATCCCGTTGGATTGCGTCCACCAAACTGTGATCGAGGAATGCGTTAAATCGGAAGTGGTTGGACCCTGGCTTTTCGAACTAAAGGTCAGAGGGGGGAGACCAGGTGGACCAGCCGCGGATCACAGCTTTCCTACCTACTGTATATATCCTCCTTGCATGGCAAGGGACTGGAGCTGCAGACGACGGCGACCCGAACCCGATGATAGATAGATGGATAGATGGAACTGGCCTGTTGCTGACTGGCCACACGTTCGCGTCGGCCACCATCCGCCCGCCAATGCCTCGCGTGTCCCAATGTGAAAAAACGGCCGTGGTTTGGAAGGTGGGGGCAGGTGCGTCCGTCGTCTCCTGTGGATTGTTTGGTCGCGGGCTGTTTGTGCTCCAACTGTTCATCTTCTTTTCCCCCGCAAGTCTTCTCCAAAGGGAGAGAAGGATGCCTGACCCAACCTCATCTACATCTTTGCTTTCGTTTCGTTTCGTTTCGTTTCCTTTCAATGGGTACAGCTCATGGCGCGTACGTGGATGTAAGGTGTACTTATGACTTAAGCTACCTATAACTCCTACTGGTGTTGACGTTCTACGTATATATTAGGTATATACACATAGGTGAACCATTCTTGGAAAGAGACGGGTGTATGTCTTTAAGCGCACAATACAGCATTTTCGTCCAGCAACTTTTCTGGTAATGAATCTACGTCGTCTTTACCAGAGTCGTGCAACATATGCAAGGAATCAAGGATCATATACTACTACCTGCATTCATTGCAGTTCAAGAAACAAACCCTGGTTAATTGGTCATTTCCTTTATTCATTCTCGAACTAAATGTCAATGTTATGCAAAACTACAGACAAAAAGAAACAGACAAAGCCCTCTGGCTGGCTTACAGTGCAACCAAACCACCAGAGCTAGAGCCGAGTAACAGAATTCAAGGAAATCTCGGCATATGGTACGGTGGTGCCGATTGCAAGGGAAGGTAGTAACATGTTTAGGACAGCAGGGTCACCTAAATAAGGAGAGTCGACGGTATTTCAATTATTAGCAGTGAAACAAGTGCTACGACTTGACCAAGGCATTCGTTTATACACCTTGTCATGCCAAGGAATGAGCTGAATCCGTATGTGCAGTGCAGCTACAGCCTTGCCCAAGTTATGTTGGAACAGCCTCGCCAACGGTTGCTGATGGGTCGACGTCAGCACTCTTACTGTTATCTGAATCTATGAAACCTTGTTTGAAGCGATCATAATTCGTTGGCTCGGCTGTCTTGAACGGTCGTTCCCCTAGAACCCGGAGTAGATCATCCTGATGGAGGACCTCCTTCTCAAGCAACAGCTCTGCGATTTGGGCAACTTGGTCCTTGTGCTTCTTTATCAGCTCGACTGTGTTTTTGTAGGCCTTGGCAACCCATTCCCGCACCTCAGTGTCAATGATGGATGCCGTCTCGCCGCTAAATGGCTTTTGAAAACCATCATCCCTTCGAGGGAAAGAAAGAAGCCCAACCTTTTCACTGAAGCCATATACTGCAACCTGCTCGTAAGTCATTCTAGTAACTTTCTCCAGATCATTCTGAGCACCAGTCGAGATCTTCCCAATCAAAACCTGGGGAGGAAACAACAATTATGTCACTTGCTACTTGCTAGGTTGCTATCAAGAAGTACTCTGTAATACAAGCAAAGATCTATGAGATGTTGTGTACCTCCTCAGCAGCTCGGCCCCCTAGGGTCATGCATGTCATGTCAAAAAGTTGTTCTTTTGTCAGCAGAAGATTTTCACTTGGTACGTACTGAGCAAAGCCTAAAGCAGCCGTTCCACGCGGTACAATTGTAACTTTAAGCAGTGGCTCTGCATGCTCCAGAAACCATCCAGCAACAGCATGACCAGATTCATGGTAAGCAACGGTTCGCCGCTCCAGTTTGCTTATGACCTGCAGACAGATCAACATAGTCAAGAATTATGAATGTCAGTACCATATATGTCCATTTGTCTATGGTTCAATCCATCACATCATATCAAGAAAAGTATGCCTTCAACTAGCTGCATCCAATGTTGTATTATCGGCACAGGACAGTACGCACAACAAGATTAAATTAACTACTGGATTGGGGCTAAATGAAATGTTACCTTATTTTTCTTCTCCAAGCCCCCAATTACCCTATCAATTGCAGATTCAAAATGCTGCATTGTAATCAGTTTCTCGTCTCCTCGTGCAGTAATCAAAGCAGCTTCGTTACAAACATTGGCAATATCTGCTCCAGCAAATCCAGGTGTCAAAGCAGCTAATCTTTCTGAATAAAATGATGGTTCATTATCCAGTTTAAGCTTTGCAAGGTAGATGCGAAATATTTGTTCACGGCCATTTATATCCGGCTTATCAATATTTATCTGACGATCAAATCTTCCTGGTCTTAGCAAAGCTTTATCAAGGATGTCAGGTCTATTTGTGCCAGCAAGTACGACTACTCCCGCTGTTGTTCCAAACCCATCCATCTCTACAAGCAACTGATTCAATGTATTCTCCTGCTCACTGTTTCCACCGGCAAACCCCCCACGGCCTCTTGCACGACCAATTGCATCAATTTCATCAATAAATACAATACTAGGTGCACATTCCCTAGCTTCTTGAAATAAGTTTCTCACCCTGGATGGTCCAACACCAACAAACATTTCCACGAAGTCTGAACCAGAAATAGACAAGAAGGGTACGCCAGACTCTCCAGCAGTAGCTTTAGCAAGGAGAGTCTTTCCTGTGCCAGGGGGCCCACAAAGAAGAGCACCCTTCGGTATTTTAGCTCCCAGTTCTTCATATTTCTTCGGATTTTTCAGGAAATGAACAAATTCCATAATTTCTTGTTTGGCTTCATCACAGCCAGCTACATCCTTAAAGAAAACCTGCAGCATATGACAAAATAAGGATTACTTGAGTTGAATCATATGTATATTGTGTTCAGCTCTGCTGTTCTTTGACAATGATGGACCAGAACCAAGCCAAAGCTTCTTAACTACTATATACAAATCAAAGAACAGCAACAACATCAAAGTCTTTTTCCCAAGCAAGTTGGGGTAGGCTAGATATGAAACCTAACAGAAACATAAGGAAACCCAAAAAAAAAGGAGAGAAAAAAGCCCGAGTAAACTAAGATTCTGGCACATAGATTGCTGAACTATACAAATGAAAGCTAGTAAGAAAATATCTGATAACATAAGAATTTTAAGTGTAGCCTTAGAATTAGAGATAGAATGATACAGCAGAGAAAAAACAAACCTTGTTTTTGGAATTTTTATCCATCTTTGTCACTTGAACTTTTCCAATATTGAAGATATTACGGCCTCCACTCCCAGGACCACCACTAATACTAATCTTCGTCTTCTTTCCCACCACATATAACAATCCAACAATGAGAACTGCCGGAGCAAACCACAGGATATCCTTGAACCAATTTGCTTTATCAGCATAAGTTACTGGAATATAATCATGTCGATCTATCCCTAATGCTTTCTGAGCCTCTTCTAACTTCTCTTCTAAAGAATCGACACTTCCAACGTTAAAGTAATACTTATATCTGCTAGGAGTCTCTTTCCCGGGAAGATGACTGGTAGTAATACTTGAATCGCCATCCTGGGTTTGCTTAGTTAAGGATGAACTCCTGACATAAACTTCTGCAACTGACTTGTTTATGACAACAATGCGGTCAACTAACCCAGGTTCCAATAACTTGTTTTTAAATTCTTGGAAGCTTATCTGCAATAGTTAGAGCAAATGGACCTTATGAGTTTGTACACGGACAAGTAAAAGAAACTAAATCCTATATATCGAAATGAAACAGATATTAAACTGCCAACTGATATAGGTCTTTCATATCAAGTATTAGCAGGAGGTACAATAGGATATACCATAGAGGTTATAAATAACAATATAAAACACACTGTACCAATGCCCTAGATCAATGTATTAACTAGGATAGTAAGATATGCCATCAGTTGGGAACTACTGGGATATATTTGCAGCAAGCAATCGAATCTTTGAGCACAACTATGATATAATCTCTTCTCAGTATCATTAGTTACTGATAATTAATAAGCATCTATCATTTCAAACACCATAAACTAAGAACATCTAGAAGAAAAGTAGAAATTGTTTCTCTACCACTTAGCTAAATCACACCACCAAATTTGTTTTCAAGGAAGTGCAATCATATATACAGCTACCTGCGACCACTCAAACTGGATAATGAAGCAATTTTCCTAGGAAAATGATTTATACACCACGCTTAAGTCGGATAATTCTTTTAAGATGTCTATAAGAGACAGATAAATGGCGGAGACCATGAAGTAATTGAATAAGAATAGAGTACGAATTATCACCTATCTAGAAGAGATCAGGTGAACAGCACAATTAAGAAATACAGTGATAGACTATTGTTATTGTAAGAAGAGTACCTCATGCTGCGGTGAACTGAAAGATAAGGTTGATAGCGTTATGCCAACAAGGAGTACCGGACCAACCACTTCCTGGAATAGCTTCGTAATTTTCTCCTGGACATTTGACTGAGAACCTGAATTGGGTCCCTCTGCATAGTGCAGAAAGGAAGGTACCATATTAGTGCATGGCAAAGCATGCCAAGATAAAAGAACAAAATGCACTCAACCGCATGAAAGTTGCAGGCACATTTTGTACATATTCATGCCAGTACACTCCTTTTGGAGGCACGGGATCCAGGGAGTCAATGTTTTAGAACTTCGACCACTAGTATATGCAAATAAAGGCATTGGATTTGTCTTGCGAAATTCCTCCACTTTTAAAAAAATGCACAGCAGAAACATTGCCATTCTATTAGGAGAAGCAAAATGGTAACAAGGTTATGTACAAGAGATAGAAAAAAGGCAGCATTCCTTCATAACATGTATGAGTATACTAATTCTAGTACCAAATTATGGTTGGAAATCATATGACTCATGCTTGTGTAGAAAGATGTATAACAAAAATGAAATAAGTTCCGTGGGGTACATGGATTTCCCAACCATAAAGTACTGTCCAAATGCAAATAAAAAAATCAGAACTTACCCTTGGATTCAGACTTGTTGCTCCCATCCCCTTTTGGCACCTCCTTCTTCTCCTTGGGGCAATCTAAACCATCAAGGGCCACGTTACCAACAGAGCCAATAAGCGGATGGAATGACCACCGAAACACGCAGAGAGAAAGCTTACTCTTCTTCGACTGGTCGCTCAATAGGCGCCGGGACTGCGAGTTGGCCAGCAGGTGCCTCCAGTCCCCGGCCTTGCGCGCCCCATTGGCTGCCGCGGCCCGGCTCACAAGCGCGGACGTCAAGTAGCGACGCACAAACCCCAACCCGCCGCTCTCGCCGCAGGGCAGTGGCGACGGCGGCGGAGGCGCGCGGAGCACGCCATGGCCGGCGAGCAGATAACCCTAGGGGGCAGAACATTGCACACCGTGACGCGATGCACCTGGAGAGTGGGGAGACGGAGAAGATGAGGGCGGGGTCGAAGGGACTCACCTGGCGCGGCCGGGAGGAACGGGCGAGGGCGCGGGATAGGGTGGAGAGGCTCATGGCAGCGGCGGCGACGGCAAGGGCATGGGAATGGGGCCCCGATTAGGGTTTTGGCCGCGCCGATCGCAACGGAACAGACCGTACTTGGTACGAGATTCTCCTTCGTCTCTCTTTTTCCCCACAGGCCCGGTGCGGTTCCTGTGAGAGGGACGAACTGGGCGTGGCGAGGCGACACGGTTTGATTTGCGCCGGAGAGCGACAGGGGACAGCTTCGTGTTTATCATCTGACTAGGTGACACGTGGCGCTGTTTACCAACGTGATTCTTGAACGTAACACGGTTTAGGTTTAAAAGGCTTTGCAAGATCGCAAAGCTCTCTAACCGTCGGTAGAAAAAGCTAAGAAAATCAATCCAGAATGGGACACACTCAAGATTCACAGTCTATCAGGTTCCCATAAAGGTAGGATGGAAGAAGAGTATTCTCTGGTAACTTCACAAGAACATGATTTTGACATTCATTATCATTCACTACCGAGGGGACGACGCGACGGTTATAACATATGGAACTCATTGCTTCAGGGGGCGGTCCTCGCCGGAGCCCGCCTTGGTAGTTTCCGATTCATTCTTCCTCGGTCTCTTCGGGTCCCATTTAATTAGTGACGTCGTCGTGTCCACCTTGTTTCCTGTCTCCTCCGTCATAGCTGAGTCTAGGTTCCTCATCGCAGATGGTTTGTCTAGTGCCTCAACCCCATCAGTAATCAAGCCAACACCTCTTCCTCTCAACGACATTCGTCGCACTCGGCGATAATGTTATACAATCGCGCAGCAAAAAGTAGATTAAACGAAGAACAAGAACACAGATTTTTACGTGGAAACCCTTGCGGGAAAAAACCACGGAACGCACGATAGCGTATCACTATAACTGGGAGGAGTATTACAATATACGAGAGGAGAAACCCTCTACGTGCTATCAATATGGTGAAACTCTCTCAGTCTAATCTATGACTACCTGACACTATATAAAGGGGCAAACAACTCTCTTTCTTGGCAGACACGAAATAGAGTTGTAGATGTGCTACGTCTAGCACGGTTGGTGTGTCGTAGTCCGTTAGGACTCCTTCTGTAGTATATAAGATTCGGATCATATTCAACAAACTCTACCTTGAGCCGAAATCCCTTATAAAAGTCATAGATAGCATTCAACTCCTCAATTAAAAGTCATCACAAGTAAACCTTGTGCTTTGAAACATCCATAGGACTAATAAATTTCTCACGAAGTCACATTGAGCAAATCAAACGGTAGGTCGTTTAAAAATAACATAGTTATCAACAAAGCAGACATACGAACTTGGGTCTTTCATAATACCCGATAAAAGTCTGAGTCTATGTCACTGATCTCCAAAAGCTGAAATTGCTCAATCATCAAATGACATAAGTCATCATATCTCCTGTGGTGCTTGAGTGAGCGCAAAGCTCATAGTGCAACATCTTGGTGCACATAACATTGTGAAGAACTCATCTCATGGAATCTGAACGTGCTACAAAAGCAAACCTCGGCAAACAATACTCATGCAAGAGCATCTGGTACGAAGAATTTCTCGTACATAGAAAACTGCCGCCTTATAATGGTTAATAAAAATCCATGATAGGGTCAAGAACTGTCCACGTAGAACAAAGGTCGGATGTAGGAAACTTCTCAACATGCAATGGAGCTTAAACACTGCAATAGACCCCTCTTGAAAGAGCAAAGACAACTAAACTAAATGTTGTAGTATCTAGTAGAAACAAATCTCCTCTTGCATCTCAAACTAATCCTGATCACGAACTTGAATAAGAAACACAAAAACCTTCACATGCATAACAGCAAAACTCTGGAGAGCAAAGAGTATATGCTAGCTACCAACAGGCTTAACAATCACCTCCTCTATAATTTTTTTTAATTTCTAAAGTGTGTTCTTCATATAATCGCAGCAATATAACACCTTGAATTTGCATCCATAATAGCTCCCGTATAAATTGCATTGAATATGAACAATCATAAAACTTACTTGAACTTCCAGCCTCCAAACAAGATACCCAAATAACGAATGAGTCGTTATAGAATGCCGCAAGTAGAACCACCATAATGTTGAGCCCAAACTGTAGTACAGACTTGGACCTAAATCAACAAACTCCATCTTAAACTGAAAACTATCAAAACGATGATCATCTCAGCGGCAAATCATCGAACATAGGTGCGCGGGTAGAACTGGTATTGGTACCGGAATAGAACATGGGTCAATACTCGAGCTGAAAAATAGACTGTTCACTTTTATCCGTGCCGACCATAACACTAGTATAAATTAGACATGTGCTAGAATAATCCGTATCTTGACTTGACGAAACAAGTCAGACCAAAACGATAGAATCATAAATAGCGGAATAATAAAGCTTGGAAAATAGCATTGATGGCCTTTAGACACGTGGACGAAACATGGGATAAAGGATCGGATCGATCTATCCTGGAACTCTTTGGAGTGCATGTAGTACGGAGTAGATCAGATCAATACGTGGTTGCTTTGGGGACTTGATGCTTAACCTGATCGATGTAGACTTCTACCTTCGACTAGCTGCTTCTGTAGATCAGCTCAGCCGAATAGCAGTTCCTGTTGGACACGGCAGCAAAAATCGATTAGGTGAATCAATGACGCGACGGGTTACTTCGGCCGCAGAAAATTGTTTCCTTCCGGATAGAACACAGAGGAACAAAGCGAAGGCGGCGCTCGGGATGCCGGCCAAAGAACTCTGTGTCGTAGTCTCCAGATCCGATCTTTGGTGAAGTTGCACGATGCCGCAAGATTCAGCTGCTGATCCAACAAAGATGATGTTGGGCGATACTGCCCGGGAGTGCAGCGGAAAGTCTCCCGGACAACAGTTCTTGAAAACTTGTGCTCTGATACCACTTGTTACACAATCGCGCAGCAAAAAGTAGATCAAACGAAGAACAAGAACACAGATTTTTACGTGAAAATCCTTGCAAGAAAAAACCACGAAACGCACGACGGCGTATCTCTATAATTGGGAGGAGTATTACAATATACGAGAGGACAAACCCTCTACGTGCTATCAATATGGTGGAACTCTCTCAATCTAATCTATGACTACCTGACACTATATAAAGGGGCAAACAACTTTTTTTCTTGGCGGACACGAAATAGAGTTGTAGATGTGCTATGTCTAGCACGGTTGGCACGCCGTAGTCCGTTAGGACTCCTTCTGTAGTACATAGGATTCGGATCATATTCAACAGGTGATTCACCGGGTGGCCGCTTACCTTTGTCAAAAGCCGCCGTCCCTCTCCACCGCTGGCGTGGCGTGGACGCCAAGGCCTGCTACATGCGCCCTTAGTCTAAGGTTGCCAATACTCGATCGGCGCTATCGCGGCGGTGACCCAGCATACCACTATATGATGTAGTACACTATAGTCGTTGACATAACACCAATGAAACACCGTTTACTAGTATTATATCCCTCAGAGTGGTACAACAGAAATACAGCAGGTCCAGGACATGACTATAGATTACAACTCGACTCTTTACAAAAGATCTAGAGAACATTCTAGATTAAAGTGGAAGAAAGAGACTTCTTACAAAGAAGAACCAGATATAACAACTCAGAACTATCTAGTGACTAAGATTAGCCTCTAAACTAATTGGCTTGCAATTGCTGCTATTGCAATGCTCTACAAAAGTAGGTTTTATGGCTAGAGTATCTACTCCTATCTAATCAGGAACTTTGTCTTCACTTTGGTTGATGTATATGTTGACTTTGTTGACTTTTTTTGAAGAACTTGCGTTATCGATGATGGTTTCTTGATCCTAAGTTGGTGTTGACGTCGTCTTCAATGGCTTCAAAATCTAGCAAGGGTTAAGAAGGTACGGTTGAGTACGAGCGTACTCAGCAAGTTCACTAAAAAGGAGTGTATGATGCACTATCTCTACAGCCACAGACCAAAGGTCATAGGCAATGCAGGTTTTCATAAACATTTTTTCAAAGGTTGCTTTTATTCTGAAAACTATGCCCAACATCCTTCACAGGTTAACCAAAACTTTTATGGAGTTCCTTTCCTGCCGCGTTCGTAGATTCTTTCCGGAACAAGGAGTAACATGTCACAATTCTTACACTCTGCAGAGGTGTGTTACTTTTCCCATGAGAGACCTTAAGCTTTGTTGCACGGCCGGGAGTATGTCCTCGTTCAAACTGTTGGAGATATGCCCAAGAGGCAATAATAAAGTGGTTATTATCATATCTTCATATTTATGATAAATGTTTACATACCATGCTATAATTGTATTAACAGGAAACATTAATACTTGTGTGATTTGTAAACATAAAAGAGTCCCTAGTAAAGCCTCTTGTTAAACTAGCTTGTTGGTTAATATATGATCATGGTTTCCTGATCATGAACATAGAGATGTTATTAACAACAGGGTCATATCATTAGGAGAATGATGTGATGGACATACTCCTATAGATAAGCATAGCATAAAGATCAAGTCATTTCAATAGTTCAATTGCTATATGCTTTCTGATACATAGTAACCTGATTCCTTCGACCATGAGATCATGCATATCACCTTTACCGGATGGATGCTTTGATGTCATCAAACACCACATAACAGGTGGTTATAAAGGTGGCATTGAGTGTTTGGAAAGTATTGGTTGAGACACATGGATCAAGAGTGGGATTTGTCCATCCACATGACGGATAGATATACTCTGGGCCCTCTCGGTGAAATGTCATCCAATTAGCTTGCAAGCATGTGACTGGCTCACAAGGGATCACATATCAGGAACGAGAAAGAGTACTTATCGATGCGAGGTTGAACTAGGTATGCGGAGATACCTGACGATCATAACCTCGGATAAGTAACATATCGTGAGACAAAGGGAAATTGGTATCGTATGTAAGTGGTTCATTCGATCGTAAAGTAATCGTAGAAATATGTGGGAGCCATATGAATTTCCAGATTCCTCTATTGGTTATTGTTCGGAGAAGTGTCTCGATCATGTCCGCATAATTCACGAACCGTAGGGAGACACACTTAAGGATTGACGTTGTTTGAGTAGTTATGGTATTATGAGAAAGAGACCGAATGTTGTTGAGTCTCGGATGGGATCCGGGATATCACGAGGAGATCCGGAATGGTCCGGAGAATAAGATTCATATAAGGAAAGTCCCATTTGAGTTGGGGAATGGTTAGGTGTTTTCATCGGGAATGTTCTAGAATGTTCCGGAATGTCCGGCACTCCGGAGGGGAAGGGGTACATGAATGTGTCATTGCATGTTGGAATGATTGCATCATATACTAAGTGTATTCGCTGTCCGAAATAAAGGATTTATTCAAATCCTAGTTTGAAAAGTCAAACGGCTAGTTTGAAAGTCAAACGGCAATTTTGGAAAGAGGAAAAGAGGAGGAGTATGAAACCGAGTTGGGAGGAGACCTCCAACCAACGGCCACCTCCAAGCCGAGTTGGGAGGGACTCCACTCCCTCCCCATGGCGCTGCCAGCCCTCCCTATATAAGGAGGCGGGGCTCCCTCCTAACACACACAAGTTTCCACCTCTAATCTCCGGTTTAGAGCCGTGTTGGTTTAGAGCTTCAAATTTCTTTAGCCAGGGGTTTATAGCCGACTAATTTGTTTATAGCCTTATAATTGGTGTGTCTAATTACTATACCACTAATAGCCTCTCTCATAAGCTCCACCATACTGCACTTTGGCTTAAGCGAAGCCTGCGGGATCTCCCTCTACTTCCAGGTACCACGCCGTTGTCTTTGCGGAATCGCGAGAGAGTGCTACAACCTCCGCTTCTGCTGGAACAAGGGAGAGGAAGGTCTTCGTCGAGTACCGAACGTGTGACCGACTGCGGGAGCGCTGCCGGAACGTGGCGCTGGAAGGATCGTCTACGCGATATTGAGATCGGAAAGAGTACGACTACATCACCCACGAGAATCTGCTCTCGTTAACTGCTTTGGAATCTTCGAGGGTGAGTTTCTCTATCGACTCGTTGCTACAATCTAGTAGATAGATCTTGGCTTGTTTGTTTGTATGCGATAGAAAATTTTTGTTTTCCATGCTACGAACCCCTCTGAGGGTATCGAGCCGTGTCTATATGTAGATCTGTTGCACGAGTAGAACCCAAGGGTCTTTGTGGGAATTGATGCTTTTATTGTAGATTGCTTTTTGTGTACTTTGCATCTAGCGGTATGTTGGAATGAAGCGGCCCGGGCTAACCTTACATGACATCGTTCATGAGACTTGCTCCACGCTTGACATGCAACTTGTATTGCATAAGTGGCTCTGCGGGTGCCTGTTTCTCCTAGCATAGTTAAGATCCAATTTACAACGGGTAATCAACAATGCTAGTATCAATGTTGTGGTTCTTGTTCGTAAGTTAGAACGACACTTATTGAAAGCCCCAAACCACGTAAAATATGCAAAGAAAGTAGAGGCGTCTAACTTTGTTTTGCAGGGGTGTGTAGTGATGTGATATGGCCATGATTGTGATTATATTTGATGTATGCAATGTTCCTTATTGTAAGTTGGCAACGGCGGGAGCCATATGGTTGTCTTTAATTTTGTTAAGACCTGCGTGTCTATTCAAAGTAGTTGTAATAGTTGAAGCTGGTGGACGACAACCATGAAGAAGCGTCATTGACCTTGATGCTATGCCGGTGATGATGGAGATCATGTTCGTGCTTGAAGATGGAGATCGAAAGCACAAAGAAAAACCATATCATATCACATATTATGAATTGCCTGTGATGTTAATCCTTTATGCATCTTGTATTGCTTAGTAGACGACGGTAGCATTATAAGATGATCCCTCATGCACATAAATTTCAAGTTCTAAAGTGTTCACCCTTAGTATGCACCGTTGCCAAAGCTTGCTTCGAAGCACCACGTGATGATCGGGTGTCTTTGATTCAGCGGTGAATACAACGTAAGCAAGCCAGATTTGCTTATGGTAGCTAAGGTTTGATCTTGTGAGCCTAGCATGTATCAGACATGGCCTCGGGAACACGGATTACGAAAGGTAGAGCATGAGTCATATAGTAGATATGATGAACATGTTGATTGTTCGCCATTGAAACTATATCAACTCTCGTGATGATCGGTTTTGATGTGGTGGATTTGGTTCATGTGATCACTAAAACAATGTGAGGGATGTTGTTTTAAGTGGGAGTTCACCTAGATTAATTTAATTATTAATTAGAACTCAATTTATCATAAACTAAAATCAAAGTGAATTTGCATAGTTGTTGTAGTCATTGGCATCCGTTTACCACCTTGCGCTTAGTTTTAATTGAGATGATAGAACTATAGAATTCTGGTTAGTTACTTTCTGATGGTATCGTATTGTTTTGAAGTGTTAATCTAAAGTTTAAAAGTCCTATTGCAAACTTTCAAGAAGTTCGGTTACTCCATAAAGTTTAATAATTAGTATTAAAACAAGAGTGACAATTCCAAGTGTTAGTGTTTGAGTATCATGTTTGTCTCCATGATTCTTGATATTCAAAGATTCTCTTAATATCAAGGTTATCTAGGATCTGAAAGAGTTGTTTGAAACCATGATGTGTGGAAGATATTGTGATATCTGAAACAAAGTTTTAGTTGCAACATGATAAAGTATAATATGGCAAAGTTCATGTTCTCATATTTGGATGAGAATTTGCAAAAGGTTGGAGACACTAGTTGTCCTAATCTTCCAAAAGGTTTTGGAGCAACATTATACTCGCGATTCACCGTTACAAGCTAAAAGTAGCTAGATCATGGATAAGTCCATGATGAGGGTGAATATTTGATGTAGGTAAAATATTTACTACACCAAGAGATTACTAAAGAAAGGAATTTGAAAGAACACCAAATATTTGATAATGGTGATCTACTTCAAAGTGCAAGTTCAAAGACATTGGTATTTAACTATACACGCTTTGGACTATGTGTCATAAGTATGACTCCACTATTGATGTTGATAGATTCTTTCAAACAGAAAAGGAAATACTGAATGAGAATCTCATAAGTATATGGCAGAAAAGAAAAGACTAGAATTGTTCAGTTTAAGTATATAGATGATATATGTGTTATGGCTATATTCTTTGCTTATTAAACAATGTGGTTCTTAAGTATTTGATACTGAATTTGTTGGTGTGAATCGTCATACGAAACAACACAATTCATGAACTACAATGGCCTAAGTAACTAGCAAAAGAATAGGTGATGATGTTCATCGAGAACAAATAAAGGGTTATTTTGTTGCTCGTTAAACATCAACGCTTGCCTTCAAGATTTGTTTTATCAGGTATTATGAGAACAAAAGGGTTGTGCAAATAATTGCTGTAATCCATAAAAGATGGATGATTCACAAATCTCGTTGGAGAAATCACATCCATAAAACTAGTGCTAAAATTGTCGAAAGACAAATTGATTGAAAGATCACTTAGGAAGTGACATCGCCGTTTAAATTATATTGGAAAGAAAACATGAAGAAACTCCATGTGGATGGAATTTTGGAGTCTTTTGATTTTTGATCAAATGACGTTTGTGAAACTTTCCTAGAGATAATTAAAACTTCGTTCATAGGCCAAAAGGAAGCGAAGACTAGCTTATTGGAACTTGTGCATATTGTTGTACGAACTCCATTATGTGTAGTCAAGAGCGATGGATTTCAACTTCATATGCTTTCTCCGAAAATTTGAGTGAATATATGAATATTTACTTAATAAGGATGAAGTATGAAATATTTGAAAACTTCAAAAGACTTTCAAAGATGAAGTGCAAAATCATTGTAACAAGAATATGAATAGTTTATGATAAGATCATAAAGGAAGATATTTGAATTACAAGTTTAGCATAATACCTAAGATTTAAGGAATCGCTTACGTGGATTTGCATTTCGAAACACCATAAGAGTATGGAGCGTTGAGATATGTAATTAAAACCTTGTTTGACATGGTAAGATCAAAGGTGTAATTCATAGAACTGCCATTATATTTTAAAGATTAAAAGCTTTGGAGATTACCGCTTTTCCACTGAAAAGAGCTCCATCATAATCCGCTGAAATGACACCATATAAAGTTATGGTTTGGGGTAAAACCCAAGTAGTCCTTTCTTAAAACATTGGTATGCTATGCATAAGAAAGATGTGTGCAACCAAAGTCGGATAAACCTGTCTTTGTATAAATGTTAAGTATTCCTCCATAAACACCGGAGACAAAAGTGTTTGTCGCTTAGAACGTCAAGTTTCTTTGAGAAGGAATTTTTCGTGAAAAGTTAAGTGGGAGGACAATAGAACTTTGATAAGGTTAAAGGAACCTTAGCTATATGTGCAGAGTTCTTGCGCTTGAAAAGTGTTCCGGAGGCGAACAAAACTCATGGCTCACGTGCCTCAAAGGTTGTGGTCACGGAGATCCAAGTTCCTATTGAAACAAGTAGGTCGGATGAACAATCAAATACCAAGATTTGAGGGTTGAATCATTATTTGAGAATAATGAACCTACTACATGCAAAGAAGCAATGATGGGCCTTGACTCTGTCTAATGGCTTGAAGCCATAAAATCCGTGATAGTTCCATACGAGAAATCAAGTTTTGAACTTGAAGGACCCTCGAGAAAGGTGTAAGACCTTACAGTTGTGTTTGGATCTATAAAGAAGTAGACATGGATGTTTGACATCTATGAAATAGTCGACATGTTGGGAAAGAATTCACAACAGTGTTCAAAGTTGACTATGACAAGATCTGATCTTTCATAGCGATATTTAGTCTAGACGGATTAATGTAGCAACCACTACATATAATTTTGTAGTAGAATACACAAAACAAGTTCTTCTAATAGAATGGTTACCTAGGACGTGTGCATGACACGGTCCAAAGGGTTTTGTTAATTCAAAGGATGCTAAATGCATATGCAAACTTCAATGGTTGAAGTAAGCATAGCGGAGTTGGAATCTTCACTATGATGAAACTGTTAAAAGAGTTTAATTTCATCGGAGACAATGAAGATGCTTGCATTTGCAAGAAATTAAGTGGGAGCGCTAAAACATATTTCTAATACATTATGTGGAGGACATATTGTTGATTGGAAATGATGTATCTTTTATTAACACATATTAAGAATTTCATCCCGATGAAAGACTTAGGCAAAACCAAAATATTTTGCATCAATAGGCGCTAATATGGTTGTGCCGAAGTACATAGACGAGATATTGTATGAGTTCTATATAGAAAGTACAAGAAAAGGTTCTTGTCGCAGTGATATGATTGTATGAGTTGTATGTTGATGATATTTTCAAATGTATTGACATTTGGTAAGTGAAACAAAGATTCAAATATAGATTGATACTTGATGTATGAAATCACAAAAGTGTTTATATCAATCATAATCTTTGGTATGTACAAATCCAGATATGTCCTATGCTCTAAATGTTATGAGCATATACCGTAATGATTCATAAGATGCTCATTGGACGATAGAAAGGAGATTCTTATGATCTTTTGGAAGAACTAAGAGTATATTATTTGTAGAAGTGACGAATAGATGGTTAGTTCATTGTAAAAGTACTACATTGATACTAGTTTTGTCACAGAGTACAAATTAAGTTTTATCTCAATCTAAACTAAGGGTTGCACAATATAATGGATAGTTAGTTCCATATTGGATTTGGATGAGTTCCAAAGTTAAGACATTGTGACATATACTACAACAAAAGGCTAAGTATATGACTGCTATTATAGCAAAAGAGGGCATTTGTGTCAAGTAGTTTGTTATCAAACTAGGTGTAGTTCACGGGATAATACTATGAAGATATATTGTGCGACAATATTATCAACATGTTTTAACCCCAAAGAACTAAAGGTCACCGAAAGACCAAATTATACAAAGCCATCTCATTAGAGAATGAGTGATGAGAGACGCAAAGATATGCAATTACACACGGACTGGAAGTGTCGATCCGGAGATCGATTGACCACTAGCAATCGTGTACATACAACACCGGAAAGCCATAGGTGTTGAATACACAAAGGTTTGAAACTAGATTATTGACTCTAGTGCAAGTGGGAGACTTGGAGATATGCCCAAGAGGCAATAATAAAGTGGTTATTATCATATCTTCATATTTATGATAAATGTTTACATACCATGCTATAATTGTATTAACAGGAAACATTAATACTTGTGTGATTTGTAAACATAAAAGAGTCCCTAGTAAAGCCTCTTGTTAAACTAGCTTGTTGGTTAATATATGATCATGGTTTCACGATCATGAACATAGAGATGTTATTAACAAATGTGGTCATATCATTAGGAGAATGATGTGATGGACATACTCCTATAGATAAGCATAGCATAAAGATCAAGTCATTTCAATAGTTCAATTGCTATATGCTTTCTGATACATAGTAACCTGATTCCTTCGACCATGAGATCATGCATATCACCTTTACCGGATGGATGCTTTGATGTCATCAAACACCACACCGTAATAGGGTGGTTATAAAGGTGGCATTGAGTGTTTGGAAAGTATTGGTTGAGACACATGGATCAAGAGTGGGATTTGTCCATCCACATGACGGATAGATATACTGGCCTCTCGGTGAAATGTCATCCAATTAGCTTGCAAGCATGTGACTGGCTCACAAGGGATCACATATCACGGAACGAGAAAAGAGTACTTATCGATGTGAGGTTGAACTAGGTATGCAGAGATACCGACGATCATAACCTCGGATAAGTAACATATCGTGAGACAAAGGGAAATTGGTATCGTATGTAAGTGGTTCATTCGATCGCAAAGTAATCGTAGAAATATGTGGGAGCCATATGAATTTCCATATTCCTCTATTGGTTATTGTTCGGAGAAGTGTCTCGATCATGTCCGCATAATTCACGAACCGTAGGGAGACACACTTAAGGATTCAACGTTGTTTGAGTAGTTATGGTATTATGAGAAAGAGACCGAATGTTGTTCGGAGTCTCGGATGGGATCCGGGATATCACGAGGAGATCCGGAATGGTCCGGAGAATAAGATTCATATAAGGAAAGTCCCATTTCGGAGTTGGGGAATGGTTCCGGTGTTTTCATCGGGAATGTTCTAGAAGGTCCCGGAATGTCCGGCACTCCGGAAGGGGAAGGGTACATGAATGTGTCATTGCATGTTGGAATGATTGCATCATATACTAAGTGTATTCGCTGTCCGAAATAAAGGATTTATTCAAATCCTAGTTTGAAAAGTCAAACGGCTAGTTTGAAAGTCAAACGCAATTTTGGAAAGAGGAAAAGAGGAGGAGTATGAAACCGAGTTGGGGAGGGACTCCTCCAACCGCGGCCACCTCAAGCCGAGTTGGGGAGGGACTCCACTCCTCCCATGGCGCGCCAGCCCTCCCACCTATATAAGGAGGGGCAGGGCTCCCTCCTAACACACACAAGTTTCCACCTCTAATCTCCGGTTTAGAGCCGTTTTGGTTTAGAGCTTCTAATTGCTTTAGCCAGCGGTTTAGAGCCTTCTAATTGGTTTATAGCCTTCTAATTGGTGTGTCTAATTACTAGACCACTAATAGCCTCTCTCATAAGCTCCACCATACTGACCGCTTAAGGCGGCCTCGGGATCTCCCTCTACTTCCTACCACGCCGTTGTCTTTAGGAATCGCGAGGAGAGTGCTACAACCTCCGCTGCCTGCTGAACAAGGGAGAGGAAGGTCTTCGAAAATCGAACGTGTGACCGATCAAGGAGCGCTGCGGAACGTGGCGCCGAAGGATCGCTCACGCGATCTTGAGATCGGAAAGAGTACGACTACATCACCCACGAGAATCGCTCTCGTTAATCGCTTTGGAATCTTCGAGGGTGAGTTCCTCTATCGACTCGCTACAATCTAGTAGATAGATCTTGGCTTGTTTGTTTGTATGCGATAGAAAATTTTTGTTTTCCATGCTACGAACCCCTACAAAGGGTATCGAGCCGTGTCTATATGTAGATCTGTTGACGAGTAGAACACAATGGTCATTGTGGGCATTGATGCTTTTATTGTAGATTGCTTTTGTGTACTTTGCATCTAGCGGTATGTTGGGATGAAGCGCCCGGCTAACCTTACATGACATCGTTCATGAGACTTGCTCCACGCTTGACATGCAACTTGTATTGCATAAGTGGCTCTGTGGGTGCCTGTTTCTCCTAGCATAGTTAAGATCCAATTTACAACGGGTAATCAACAATGCTAGTATCAATGTTGTGGTTCTTGTTCGTAAGTTAGAACACTTATTGAAAGCCCCAAACCACGTAAAATATGCAAAGAAAGTAGAGGCATCTAACTTTGTTTTGCAGGTGTGCATGATGTGATATGGCCATGATTGTGATTATATTTGATGTATGCAATGTTCCTTATTGTAAGTTGGCAACCGGCAGGAGCCATATGGTTGTCTTTAATTTTGTTAAGACCTGCGTGTCTATTCAAAGTAGTTGTAATAGTTGAAGCTGGTGGACGACAACCATGAAGAAGCGTCATTGACCTTGATGCTATGCTGGTGATGATGGAGATCATGTTCGTGCTTGAAGATGGAGATCGAAAGCACAAAGAAGAAAGGCCATATCATATCACATATTATGAATTGCCTGTGATGTTAATCCTTTATGCATCTTGTATTGCTTAGTAGACGACGGTAGCATTATAAGATGATCCCTCATGCACATAAATTTCAAGTTCTAAAGTGTTCACCCTTAGTATGCACCGTTGCCAAAGCTTGTCGCTCAAGCACCACGTGATGATCGGGTGTCTTTGATTCCGGGTGAATACAACGTAAGCAAGCCAGATTTGCTTATGCGGTAGCTAAGGTTTGATCTTGACGAGCCTAGCATGTACAGACATGGCCTCAGGAACACGGATTACCGAAAGGTAGAGCATGAGTCATATAGTAGATATGATGAACATGTTGATTGTTCGCCATTGAAACTATATCAACTCTCGTGATGATCGGTTTTGATGTGGTGGATTTGGTTCATGTGATCACTAAAACAATGTGAGGGATGTTGTTTTAAGTGGGAGTTCACCTAGATTAATTTAATTATTAATTAGAACTCAATTTATCATAAACTAAAATCAAAGTGAATTTGCATAGTTGTTGTAGTCATTGGCATCCGTTTACCACCTTGCGCTTAGTTTTAATTGAGATGATAGAACTATAGAATTCTGGTTAGTTACTTTACGAACTGGTATCGTATTGTTTTGAAGTGTTAATCTAAAGTTTAAAAGTCCTATTGCAAACTTTCAGTAAGTTCCGGTTACTCCATAAAGTTTAATAATTAGTATTAAAACAAGAGTGACAATTCCAAGTGTTAGTGTTTGAGTATCATGTTTGTCTCCATGATTCTTGATATTCAAAAGATTCTCTTAATATCAAGGTTATCTAGGATCTGAAAGAGTTGTTTCAGAAACCATGATGTGTGGAAGATATTGTGATATCTGAAACAAAGTTTTGGTTGCAACATGATAAAGTATAATATGGCAAAGTTCATGTTCTCATATTTGGATGAGAATTTGCAAAAGGTTGGAGACACTAGTTGTCCTAATCTTCCAAAAGGTTTTGGAGAGCAACATTATACTTGCGATTCACCGTTACAAGCTAAAAGTAGCTAGATCATGGATAAGTCCATGATGAGGGTGAATATTTGATGTAGGTAAAATATTTACTACACCAAGAGATTACTAAAGAAAGGAATTTGAAAGAACACCAAATATTTGATAATGGTGATCTACTTCAAAGTGCAAGTTCAAAGACATTGGTATTTAACTATACACGCTTTGGACTATGTGTCATAAGTATGACTCCACTATTGATGTTGATAGATTCTTTCAAAGTAAAAGGAAATCTTGAATGAGAATCTCATAAGTATATGGCGAAAAGAAAAGACTAGAATTGTTCTTTAAGTATATAGATGATATATGTGTTATGGCTATATTCTTTGCTTATTAAACAATGTGGTTCTTAAGTATTTGATACTGAATTTGTTGGTGTGAATCGTCATACGAAACAACACAATTCATGAACTACAATGGCCTAAGTAACTAGCAAAAGAATAGGTGATGATGTTCATCGAGAACAAATAAAGGGTTATTTTGTTGCTCGTTAAACATCAACGCTTGCCTTCAAGATTTGTTTTATCAGGTATTATGAGAACAAAAGGGTTGTGCAAATAATTGCTGTAATCCATAAAAGATGGATGATTCACAAATCTCGTTGGAGAAATCACATCCATAAAACTAGTGCTAAAATTGTCGAAAGACAAATTGATTGAAAGATCACTTAGGAAGTGACATCGCCGTTTAAATTATATTGGAAAGAAAACATGAAGAAACTCCATGTGGATGGAATTTTGGAGTCTTTTGATTTTTGATCAAATGACGTTTGTGAAACTTTCCTAGAGATAATTAAAACTTCGTTCATAGGCCAAAAGGGAACGAAAGACTAGCTTATTGGAACTTGTGCATATTGTTGTACGAACTCCATTATGTGTAGTCAAGAGCGATGGATTTCAACTTCATATGCTTTCTCCGAAAATTTGAGTGAATATATGAATATTTACTTAATAAGGATGAAGTATGAAATATTTGAAAACTTCATATGCTGACTTCTCAATCTCATTCCAAATCTCATGGTTAACGCGTAATATACGACGCTAGAATCACTGGCGGCATTGGTTGATTAAGTCCTAGATGATATATTCTTGTACAATGGCGTTTCCATTGCTAGTTATGATAGATTATCTGATCACCCTGGATCAGTAACCGATACTTCAAGTTAATTATGAAAATAGTATTTTCGACCTTTTTAAAATGCAGGTGATGACAACAGTTGAGTTACAAGCATAGAAAATAATCAAAGGATATGAGCAAGTGTGAACTTGCCTTTTGTATTGTAAGATTATGCAATCACGGTCTTCGAGATACTAGAAGATCCAAAATCTAGAAATAGCATCATTGGTCCGGTAAGGACTAATGTTTAAAGAAGCAAGATGCAATTATGCATAAGTAATGTAATGTAGTTTGATAAACGTGAATCCCCAGAATAATCGTATCTGATCTAGGGTTTGAAAGCTTGTGGTGATATCTTTAGAATGTGTTCCACTTTTATACCAGTTTCACACTTGTACTTCTTGTTAAGGTTTGTGAGAGTGTGTGAAACAATATGTAAATATAACAAGTAGCATACAATACTAAAGCACTCAAATGGGGCATAGTATCTAAAAGATTTATTAAGCAAGATTATTAATCAAATATAGCCTTTATAGAAATGCTAAAGGATTGTTTTTAATGTTTCTTAAAAGAATAACCTTTTAGGAAAAGATTACTTTACAAGGTAAAAGCATCTAAGTGTTTAATATGCAAAGTATATAAGTGGAGTATAATAACATTCTAAGATTGAGGTGAATTGTTATCTGGTAATTATGATGGGACTTAGTATGTTAAGTTGTTAAGATTTAAAGGACTTATTATAAGATTGTTATTTGAAGTGGCAAAACGAATAACTTTCGAAGAAAAGATTTCTTTTACAGGATTAAACAATTCTTATGGTTAATAGAATGTGATTGATATTGTTTGTGCTTATTCCATAAGCTTGGATTTGAAATGCTTTATGATTTAATTTGGAACGGACAAAAGTTAACTATAAAAATATAAATATACTTTAGGCATTATGCATGACTTGGTGTACCAAAGTTAACTTTAGATCATAAGTAGATCTAGTGTGTGATGTGTTTAAAAGTACTAATAAGTTTTAAACCTTGCAAGAAACATGTTTAAAGGTATGAGAGCATTCACTTATGTTATAAGTGAATGATGATTAAAATTTATTCAAATTGTTGGTTTATCTTGGAGTTATAGTTTTAAAGAGTTTTCTCAATGTTAATAGTTTACTTTTAAGTATTATTATAGACTTAAGTTATGGTTTTGGAAATAGTATTTAAATGTACAAGATTTAGGGTTTTATATAAATTTGTGATTATTTCTTATTTAAGAATGCTTTTAAAGAATTTACCAACTAGATAATAAATAAGGATTTATTTCTTAATAATTGTAAAATGTGTTGGAATGATATAATTAGTATTTTTCTAGTAAAACATACTTACTTAAGATCTTAGAAGTGAATTTTATTTAATTTTAGGTGTTATCCTTATTTTTATAAAATTCCACAAAGGATTACATGTTTTTAAATATTTGCTTCAAATGTTATTTGTAAAAAAAATTAAGTTAGTATTTTTTATAAAAGGGTAGATTTACTTTCATATGTAAAAATTATTTTTATTCATTTTTTTGGACTTTTTCTTAATTTATGAAATTTCATTTAGGATTTTAATGGTGTTAAGAGTTATTTGCATTTTATTTAACTCAAATAAGTAATTTTATATTTGTCCTAGGTATACATTATTTTTGTGATCATTTTGATATATCACATATATTTTTAGGATTTTTCTATATTTTTCTAAGGCTAAAACGAATTCAGGGGTATTTTAGTAATTTCCATAATTGTGATAATAATTGATTTAGTAATAATTTTCTCGAATTGGGCCTGGCCCATAGATTGGCCTATCCTAGGCCCAACTTGGCCCTACCGGATCGGGGTCAAACCCCACCCCAGCCCCTCTCTCTCACACATCGCACGCACGACACACATCGCTTCCTCCTCACGCGCGTCTGTGACACCGCCAGCGCCGCCGCCCGCCACTCCGGCCATCACCGACTGCCTCCATCGCGACCGCTCGCCAACCAAACTTCACCTTAGGCGCCTCCTTCGTTTCCTCTACGCCTCGGCGCTGCCCTACTTTCCTGCGCAAGCCCCCGTGAAACCCTAGCCATGCGGCTTGGGTCTGCCGGCGCGGCACCGACGCCCCTACCATTGTTGGATGGCTAAGTATATAAATGGCAGTAAGTATGACATGCTTTTGATCTTGTGGTGTATGTGAAAGTATATGAAATGCTTTTCTGTGTATTTCTTGTGATTGACTTATAATTAAATGATGTAGCTCTTCAGGTAATTTGCTTAGTAGCTTTGCTACTTGATTTATATGGTCATTGACTATCTGATCATATGCTTACAACTTCTTGGACATATTTGTATTGTCAAGTGCAAAGTGTGCTTGTTGTTCATTGAAAAATCTGTAGATGTCATGCTTAAGGAATACACTTCTCTTTGTTTTGGAACATGTGGTATATATGTTGTACATCAGTGTTGTTGATGACCCACAAGTATAGGGGGTGTATCGCAGTATTTTCGAGGGAAGTGACACCCAATTTATTGATTCGATACAAGGGAAGCCAAAGAATATTTATAAGCCTTAACAACTGAGTTGTCAATTCAGCTTCACCTGGAAACAATCTTGCACACAGCAGTTTACCAGTAGCAACAATTTTGTAGTAGGAGTAGTAAAGTAACAGCAGTAATAAAGTAAAGACAGTAGTAACAATAGCAACAAACAGTAGGATTCGAGTGCGGTAGGCATAGGGATGGATGGACGGACGTTGCATGGACAAGACAGTCACATAGCAATCAGAAAAAATGGAAATTGCAGATAAATAAGATAAAGCATGCAAGTACTAGATAATCCTAGGCATGCGTTCCATATATAGTCATACATGCTCGCAATGAGAACTTGCGCAACATATTTTATCCTGCCAGCCCGTTTGCAGCGGGCCTCAAGGGAACTACTGGCAATTAAGGTGCTCCTTTTAATAGAGCACCGGAGCAAAGCATTAACACTCCGTGAACACATGTGATCCTCACATCAAAGCCATTCCCTCCGGTTATCCCGATTTACATCGCCGGGGCCTTTGGTTCCAGACAACAACGTGTGTATACAACTTGCAGGTAAGACCATAAAATACTATCATAATGAATCAATAACATGTTCAGGTCTGAAATCATGGCACTCGGGCCGTAGTGATAAGCATTAAGCATAACAAGTCGCAACAAAGTCAAAAAGCACTAATAGAAGATACTAGGCACCATGCCCTAACAATCTGATGCCATTACATGAACGATCTCATCCAATCCCTACCATCCCCATAGCCTACAGCGGGGGATTACTCACTCATAGATGGGGGAAACATGGATGGTCGATGGAGAAGCGATGGTGATGATGGCGATGATCTCCTCCAATTCCCCGTCCCGGCAGGGTGCCAGAACGGAGTTTTTGGTTCCGAATCATGGAATCTGGTGGTGGCGGCAGAGCAGAACTCTTTTTGGAAAAATGTCGAACCCCCCTGAGTTTTTAGGTCAGAAGGCATCTTATAGGTGAAGAGGGAGACCGAGGGGGTGTCTGGGGCGGCCAGACCACCCTCTGGCGCGGCCAGGCCTAGCCCGCGCGGCCAGGTGGTGTGGCTGGGCCCCAACCCTACTTCGTCTTGTATTCTGGCTCCGGGAGTCTTCTGGTGAAATAGGATTTTTGGCATATTTTTCGGGATTTTTCCTGATAGTTGATTTTCTGCACAAAAACTAGACACCAAGGTAATTCTACTGAAAACAGCGTCAGTCCGTGTTAGTTGCATCCAAATCACATAAGTTTAGAGGAGAAATAATAGCAAAAGTGTTCAGGAAAGTAGATACGTTTTGGACGTATCAACTCCCCCCAAGCCTAGCTTATTGCTTGTCCTCAAGCAATTCAGTTGAAAACTGAGTGCGATAAAAGAAACTTTCACGAACATATTTGCTTCATATGATGTATATATTCTCAACATGTGATCAACTACTTAGACAATTCATAATAAAGAGTATGCAACTAAGTTTACTTAATAGGCATTGCAAGCTATGAAGAGATTCCAACTCAAATAGAATAAGTAGCATGAAGCGTAAACATAAGCAACATTACAATGCTCATAACAAGGTATGATAGAGTGGTATCTCGCTTGCCTTTGATCATGAATGCCAAGGCACCTCTGAAGTTCAGGTGAAGACTAGAAGTAAAGATATCAAAGATACAAGCATCACAGTCATAACACAAATAATCAAGTTTTGAGACAAGCACATTACACTAAGAATGACAACTATGCTCTCAAGAAGGTGCTCATAGAATATGTGGAGACTCAACAAGGAAATGAAAAGGTTTTGAATAGTTTGAAAGGCTACCAAATGCTGAAAGTATGGTACTCATTAGCTCTGAGCTCTCATTACCCCTATCATATGCATCTTTAATATGGTTAAGGTGAAAGTGAGGTCCAATCTGAGTTATATGCTTGACAGACTATAAACTGGAAAACCCATGTCCCTTGAGTACGAGGGCCGCTCCTCATGCTACTCAACTTTAGTTATCGGTAAGTTCTTGTCATCATAAATATGTGCGTATCATAGAGAACCGCCAACGGGGTACCCCTTGCCCGATGATACGGAAGAATCCCCATATCAAAATGACAAGGCAAGCAGACAATGAGTATCTCAGCAATCTTCTTATTTACCATGGGAAAAAATTCTCTCTTTCCTCTTTTCTTAAATCTCATTTTTTTCCTTTTTCTCAATAGTTATCTCTCTCTTTTTTTATAAGAAGAATGCTTCATAGATACTTATTATGGTTACGCTGCAGGTGTCCACCATGACATCATGGATTAGACCGGCAGCCCAGGCGTTTCTCTAACACACATACATAACTCCATGGACTTACAAGCTCCTCTTTTATTTCACACCGACGACATCCACAAACAAAATAGCATGGTATCAACTGGGTATATATTTACAGGTGTTGAAAGTGTTCCCCGTGACAGCACGGTTCTGCTAATTCCCAGCCTATAATTTGTAAGCATATAACTTTCATGGACAGTCACAATGGTTCAGGTTTATTAAATGCAGGAGATAAAGTGTGCCATCAAGTTCGTGAGAGCTTTACTAACTAACTTTCTCATAACAAGCAAACATTTTATCTGGAAGAAAACAAGGCATATTGAATATGCACGAAACAGCAAATGATGCTAATAGGTAGGTATGGTGGACACTTTTGGCAATATTTGGTTTTAGGGAGTTGGAAACATGAGTAAAACACACTCAGTGTAAGTGAAGGCTAGCAATAGTAAGGGAGCGACAAACGAGAGAGCAATAGCTGTCATAATCATGCTTGCAACAAAACAGGACTAATCATGGCATGAAAGTGATTCAAGACCCTCAAGGCAAAATAATTCATCGAGGCTCAACTGATTATTTCAGTCATATGCATGCGTGAGCATGTGCCAAGTCAATTCAAGTGAAGCATTCAGATGAGGATACCACGGTGTCATACCAAGTTATGAATAGAGTAATGCAAACAAACATTCATATGACATGCTACAAACTATTAGCAAGCTAGAACTAATCATATGAAAGCAAGAACTACTAAGCATCCATAAATAACATACACCCTACACGAACAGACTAAGCATGCCCACAATGACGAGTATATGTAAAAAAATGAAAACAAATAAAGTTTGTTACCAGCCTCTTACCACACCTCAAGTTGTCATTAATCCTCATTATTGCCCTTCACTTGTGTGGCTTGAATAATAATAATATGAAACCAAATTCCGCTGAGAACTGCTGAACTCTGCGACAAAACTCACAAAACCAAAGAAGAACAACAAATATTTTTGGTGTTTTCGAATTTTAAAACAAGAACCAAAAAGAAAGAACAAACAAAGCAAAATTGGGTTTTTCGAATAGTTCAAACAAAGCAAAAAGGGGAAAGCAAACTAAGGCAAAAAGAAAAAGAAGCAAACAAAAGAGAAACAATAGAAATATTTTTGGTCTTTTTGTGTTTTAGAAAGCAAAAGCAAAGAAAGAACAAAAACTAAAAAGAGAACGAAACATGAATATACAAAGTACCGACGAAACATGATATGGAGATGAGTGTGATGTCGGTGTACCTCCCCCAAGCTTAGGCTTTTGGCCTAAGTGGGTATCAATCCAAGTACGAGTAAGGGTTCCAAGCAGGCGGGTCATTGTAAGAATGATCGTAGTTAGGCCCGTGGGAAGAAGAAGAAGCTCCCCAATCATAGGTAGGCTGCTGATATGAAGACTCCCCCTCATTCGAGGGCTGGACCGAATCATCTATGACCTCTCTTCTAGTATCCTGCTCCTGTTGGGAGAGCTCTCCCAAGTACGTATCAAACTCCTCCTCCGTGAGGGACCATCCTACCCTGTTATCAAGGTTAAACAAAACACGTGCAGGCAAAAGAACAACACGCTCGGACTTGCTCCTTCTCCAACCAGCTTTGAGAAAGGTTATTTCATAAGACAACTCACTCAATCTAGCCCATGAAGAAACAAATTTATGCTGTATCATGGAATTAAGATCAAGCCTTTCTATGGGAAACTGTAGGTCTAGATGATGAGGCACTAAACCATGCAATGCTAGTAAATGAGAAGCAATGAGGCCTCCACAAATTCCACCTTTCTCGCGGTTAGCGGTAAGACGGAAAGCTATCAAGGCACCCAAGTTATAATTCCTATCTCGTTTAAGAGCAGCAGAGATAAATGCTAGATCATATGAAGATAACTTATTGGCAGTTTTCCTAGCAAGAACACACTTGGCAATAAAGTAGGCAAAGTAGCGAATGGAGGGGAGATGAATGTTACGGATTTTCCCGCTCTCCTTCGAGAAGCTGCTCCATTGGCAAATCTTTGCGTACAAGTCCATGGGTGGTGCAGGTCACTCTTTAATCCTTCCTCATGATCCCCACTGAGGTACCTTAATAGCTGCACAAAAGTCATCGAGAGAAAGGTCGACAACTCTATTGTAAATTTTGTAGTGGACCATGGGGTTAGGCAAAGAGTAGCTAAATTGAAAATCCTGCACTACAGACATGGTTAGCTTCACAAATTGACAAGGTTCATCTTCCAAAAAGTGCTCCAATCCTGCATTAGTAACCAAAGTATGGAAATCCTGGGAAATTCCTGTAGCTCTCATGAATTCGGAGCATGGATAGATGGAAGGAAAAACTTCCTCCTCTTGGTGAACCTTCATAACCTCAGGCACCCACAATTCATGTTGGTTTAGTTGATGCTCATTCATCTTCTATTCTGAAATTTAAACATCTATTAAACAAGTGATTGCAAAGTGAATATAATGAAGGGCACTACTCATAGGGACTTGTAAGAGGCCTAAACATGCATCAAAACTATATCTCTAAGCATCAAACAAGATTACAAGCTCTCATAACCTGTCACCTACAGCAGCAAAATACTCAAGATATAAACCACTAAACACAAATCTACTTGGACAAGCGGAGGAGTTACATACCGGAGAACAAATGCTCCAAATTTCAGCAGCAAAGATGGGCTGAGCAAGGACATCAAAAAATTGAGGGCAAGCACAGCAAGAATGCGATTTCGAGCAATGAACTGGTGTTTACTCGGGAGAGAGAAGAAAGTGGCAAGTGAGAGAGTGAGTGGAGGGCCAGGGGTGGCCCACACCATAGGCAGGCGTGCCCCAGGGCTGGCCGCGCCACCAGGTAGTGTGCCTGCCTGGTGGGCCCCCTGGTACCTCCTAGGCACTCCTCTGCCCCTTTTTTCATGTAAAAATTTAATATGAATTTTCTGGAATTTTTCAAGACACTTTTTTTTGGGCATTTTTCAGGTATAGATGAATGATTTTCTAACAGAAAAAAGTTTCAGGAATGATGCAATGACAAAACAAGGCTAGAACTACAGAAGTTCTAAGACACCCTAACATGCAAGCAACTAACAATAGAAAAGTAAACTAAATGAAAGCAAAAACTAAAATAAATAGAATAGAAGTAAGCGAAGATAATCATGGTGAAAACATTGTTTTGTTCAATGAAATCCTTTTGTTAACAAGGTTGATCAGGTCTTGTCACCAAAACAATTTTATATGAAACAAAACTTTGTATTCCACTAATGATTATGTTACCTCAACCTTGATAGCAATGGTCCCAATCATAATAATTTCAAAATTTTCTCTTGGTATGGGACAATATGTTTCTCCAACTTGAATGCCCTTAACATGTTCAATTGAATTTAAACCATAAGTCCTATCAATCTTCTTGGAGAAATAGACAGTATGCTCCTTGTCATTAACATTGAAGGTCACCTTTCCTTGATTACAATTAATAACAACTCCTGCAGTATTAAGAAAAGGTCTCCCAAGAATAATAGACATATTATCATCTTCAGGCATTTCAAGCACAACAAAATCAGTTAATATCAAGCAATTATGAGCCACTTGAACAGGTACATCCTCACATATACCAATAGGAATAGTGGTAGATTTATCAGCCATTTGCAAAGATATATCAGTTGGTATTAATTTTTCTAGTTGAAGTCTCTTATAGAGAGAGAAAGGCATAACAGTAACTCCAGCTCCCAAATCACATAAAGCAGTTCTAACATAACTATTCTTAATAGAGCAAGGGATAGTTGGAATCCCTGGGTCTCCAAGTTTCTTTGGAACCTTACCATTAAAGGAATAATTAGCAAGCAAAGTAGAAATTTCTTCATTAGGGATCTTCCTTTTATTCAAGACAATATCCTTGATATATTGCAAATGTATCTATAATTTTTGATGTTCCATGCTTGGTTTTATCCACTTTCTTGTGTTTTACCCACACTTTGGAGTACTTTTCATATGATTTCTTGGACTAACCTATTAACAAGAGCCACAGTGCTAGCTGCCTATTTTCTGCCCTTTTTGGTTCCAGGAAAGTCAGAAAATGAATATTCTCGGAATTGGACGGGACAAAAGCCAAAGTGCCTATTTTTCGGGAAGTCATCAGATGCCAGAATACGAGACGGAGAGGAGCCAGGGGACACCACACCACCTGGCCATGCGGGTCAGGCCTGGCCATGCCAGGGGTGGTGTGGCCAGCCCAGGCACCCCCTCGGCCTCTCCTTCCGCCTATAAGATGCCCTCGGGACAAAAACCCTAAGGACCCGATCAAAAATCCACGAAAGAGTCTGTAGCCGTCGTCATCTCCATCCCTAGATCGGGAGGGATCTGAAGCTCTTCCCGACACCCTGCCATAGAGGGGAATTCACCCTGGAGGCCTTCTTCATCACCTTGCAAGCCTCCGGTGTGATGCGTGAGTAGTTCATCCTTGGACTACGGATCCATGTAGTAGCTAGATGGCTCGTTCTCCTCCTTTGTGCTTTCATGTTTAGATCTTTTGAGCTCCGTTCATGATCAAGATCATCTATTTGTAATCTTACATGTTGTGTTTGTGGGGATCCGATGGATATTGAGATGCTATTTCAGATTGATTATTGATTATATCATGTCTTTGTTATTTGTGATCTTGCATGCTTTCCGTTGTTAGTAGCTATCTTGGCCAAGTAGATGCTAGCAACTCCAAGAGTTAGTATTTATGCTCGATAGTGGGTTCATGCCTCCGTAATCTAGGGAAGTGACGTAAATCTCTAAGGTACTAGATGTGCTGTTACTTGGGAGAAAACAACAATCCTTTGTTCATAGAACAATCGTATTGTTTACTTTACACGCAGTTCGTAAAGCAATAATCTGCTGCTTGCAACTTATAATCGGAGGAGTTCGGATGATAACCTGAAGGTGGATTATTAGTCATAGATGCAGTTGGATGGCGGTCTATGTATAATGTTGTAATGCCCAATCAAGTTCCAAAGGAGTCAAGATGATTAGTATATGCATGTATTGCTTTCTCGATGTTTGTCAATTGCCCCGCTATAATTTGTTCACCCAGCATGTTATCTATCTTAAGGAGAGCCACCTCTAGTGAACTATGGATCCCGGTCCTTTTCTTTTACATACAATCTACAAACTGTTTACTGCTTTGTGTTTACTTTCTGCAAACTATTACTTCCTTCCATTCGATACGTTTAATCCTTTGTTTTCAGCAAAACATGGTGAGATTGACAACCTCATCGCAAGTTGGGGACAAAGTTCTGCGGTTGTGTTGTGCAGGTCTCCATGTTGCTACTAACACCGGTAGTGCGCCCCGCCAAGGCTCAGCTAGCGACACCTTTGGGGTGTTTCCTTGCTCCTACTGGTTCGATTAAACCTTGGTTTCACAACTGAGGGAAACTTGTTGTTGTGCTCATCATACCTTCCTCTTGGGGTTCCCAACGAGCTCTACATCAATACTGAGCCATCAATCCTTCATATACTTTGAATAAGGAGGCAATTTAATAGCATCAGCCAAAGGAATTTGCATGAATAAAGGTTTCATCCACTCACAAAACTTATTATAGTGTTCATCTTCCTTTGACTTGTGTTTCTTATCAGGAAAAGGCATAGCTTTTTGGACCCAAGGCTCTCTTTCACTACCATGTTTCTTAGCAACAAAATCTTCTTTAGTGTATTTAGTATTCTTAGTGTGCTTTTCAGGTTCTTCTTCAACTTTTTCTTTATCAGGAACATCATTTTCTTCATTACCACTTTCAGTTTCAGCATCAGAAATAGATATACTATTAGGATCTTTAGAAGGTTCTAAAATAGTTTTATGTTTCTTTTTTCTTTTCTTACGAGTAGTACCACTATTTTCAGCTTGTTGAGAATCCTGCTCAATTCTTTTGGGATGCCCCTCAGGATATAGAGGATCCTAGTAGCAGCACCACTTCTAGTTCTAATTTCATAAGCATGTTTTTATTTAGCAGTATTAACTAGCAAGTCTTTTTGCACTTTCATAAGTTGATCTATTTGAGTTTGAACCATTTGAAAATGTTTAACAATCATTTTAACATCATTAGAGGTTCTTTCCACAATATCTTTCAACTCAACAATAGCTCTAGTGTTTTCCATTAGATGATTTTGCACCCTTTTATTAAAATTATCTTGCTTAACAATAAAAATATCGAATTCTTCTAAGCATTGATCAGGAGGTTTAGAGTAAGGGATATCACCTTCATCAAAGTGTTGAAGAGAGTGTACCTCAATAGTGGATGAATGGGGAATTGGCTTACACAATTCTTCTATAGGAGGTAAATTCTTGACATCTAGAGCTTTAATTCCCTTCTTCTTAAGACATTTCTTAGCTTCCTTCATCACTTCATCATTCAATTCAATAACTCCCCTCTTCTTAGATAATGGTATAGGCACCGGTATATTTGGTTCAGGTATAATTGTTTCAGGTATAGCTGGTTCAGGAGGAGACCAATCTTCACAGTTCTTGCTTATTTTAGCCATTAATTCCTCAGCTTCCTTGGGAGTCCCATTCCTGAAAACACAATCAGCACAACTATCTAGGTATGTCCTAGATTCTTCAGTTAGTCCATTATAAAATATATCAAGAAGCTCATTCTTAGGTAATGGACTTCTAGCCTGTGCATGAATCAAAGCACAAAACCTTGCCCATGATTCAGGCAATATCTCTTTTTCTCCCTGTTTAAAATCAAAAAGTTCCTGCAAAATAGCATGTATAGCACTTGGAGAAAAATATTTCTGCAGGAAAGTACTAATCAAGCAATCAGGGCTATCAATAGATCCAGGAGGTAAATTACTAAACCAAGTTTTAGCTTCCCCTTTCAGTGAAAAGGGGAAACTCTTAGCAACAAAGTAAGTACACATCTTAATATCATCAAAAAATAAGCCACTCATGGTAGAAATCCTAGTCATATGTTCTACCGCACTTTCATTCTTAGTCCCACAAAAAGGTTCTTTCTCAACAATAGCTATGTAAGATAGATCGAGAGAGAAATCATAATCTTTATCTTTAATGTTTATGGGAGAAGCAGCAAACTTAGCATTAGGAGACAATTTGGGTCTAATAGTACGCCTCTCAAGGAGACTCTTAGCAGCGCTCCTATCATGGGTGTTTTTACATTCTTTAATAAATTCATCGGTCATCTCAACATAACCATCTTCAATATCATAACTCTCACTAGACTCAGGTGAACTAACAGGTGTAGTAGTGTCTTCATTAGGAGTTTCGGTATTTCCAGCTATAGTTCTAGCAATCGTAGCATCTAGGAAAGGACCTAATGAACCACTCTTATCAAGCACAGTAGAAGCAACATCATAAGTATAAGAAGTTTCAGATTTAGTAGTAGTAGCAGTGTGTGTAGCATGTGTATGTGGTGGTGTAACGAGCTTACTCATAACAGATGGTGAATCAAGAGCAACACAGGTGTTCAGAACTGTACCTCTTCTTGTAGTGGATGGTAAAATAGGAACCTTGCCATCACGAGACTTACCCATGATGGATGGATAGTAGCGAACAATAATGAATCCAAGTGAACTTGATAAATAAAGCTATGCTCCCTGGCAACAGCGCCAGAAAATACTCTTGATGACCCACAAGTATAGGGGGTGTATCGCAGTATTTTCGAGGGAAGTGAAACCCAATTTATTGATTCGACACAAGGGGAGCCAAAGAATATTTATAAGCCTTAACAACTGAGTTGTCAATTCAGCTGCACCTGGAAACAATCTTGCTCACAGCAGTTTATCAGTAGCAACAGTTTTGTAGTAGGAGTAGTGAAGTAACAACAATAATAAAGTAAAGACAGTAGTAACAATAGCAGCAAACAGTAGGATTCGAGTGCGGTAGGCATAGGGATGGATGGACGGACGTTGCATGGACAAGACAATTCACATAGCAATCAGAACAAGGGGCAATTGCAGATAAATAAGATAAAGCATCCAAGTACTAGATAATCCTAGGCATGCGTTCCATATATAGTCATACGTGCTCGCAATGAGAGCTTGCACAACATCTTTTGTCCCGCCCGTTTGCGTGGGGCCTCAAGGGAACTACTAGCAATTAAGGTGCTCCTTTTAATAGAGCACCAGAGCAAAGCATTAACACTCCATGAACACATGTGATCCTCACATCAAAGCCATTCCCTTCGGTTACCCTGATTTCTGTCACTTCGGGGCCTTTGGTTCCGGACAACAACATGTGTATACAACTTGCAGGTAAGACCATAAGCAATACTATCATAATGAATCAATAACATGTTCAGATCTGAAGTCATGGCACTCGGGCCCTAGTGACAAGCATTAAGCATAAGAAGTCGCAACAAAGTCAAAAAGCACTAATAATAGATACTAGGCACCATGCCCTAACAATCTGATGCCATTACATGAACAATCTCATCCAATCCCTACCATCCCCATAGCCTACAACGGGGATTACTCACTCATAGACGGGGGAAACATGGATGGTCGATGGAGAAGCGATGGTGATGATGATAGCGATGATCTCCTCCAATTCCCCGTCCCGGTAGGGTGCCAGAACGGAGTTTCTGGTTCTGAATCGTGGAATCTGGTGGTGGCGGCAGAGTGAAACTCTTTCTGGAAAAACGTCGAACCCCCTGAGTTTTTAGGTCAGAATGCATCTTATAGGCAAAGAGGGAGACCGAGGGGGTGTCTAGGGCACTGCACCACCCCCAGCACGGCCAAGCCTAGCCCAGTGGTGTGTGGTGGCTGGGCCCCAGCCCCACTCCGTCTCGTATTCTGGCTCTCAGAGTCTTCTGGTGAAATAAGATTTTTGGCATATTTTCCGGGATTTTTCCTGATAGTTGATTTTATGCACAAAAACTAGACACCAAGGTAATTCTGCTAAAAACAGCGTCAGTCCGTGTTAGTTGCATCCAAATCACACAAGTTTAGAGGAGAAACAATAGCAAAAATGTTCGGGAAAGTAGATACGTTTTGGACGTATCAGCTGTTCTTCACAATACATCTTACTGTCCTCTTTTTATGTGATTAGGGTGTGAGCTCCTGGTTACACCAGGGATCACCAGCTCAACTGGTTGATCAAGCTCCCCCTCTACTTGACTTCCTTTCTCCCTCTCTCTATAAACTGATAAGAATATGTATTATGCTTGATTTCTTGGCTTGGCCTATGATGCAAAGTCTGAGGCCCAATTTAGGGATAAGAACAGATGTTGTCTTTGGTTCCTTTTTTTAGCTCAATGATGAGATTCTCATAGCAAATCTATGTGGATATGAGAGCTCTCTCTCCTAAACCATCTCCTAGATACCTTGTTAAAAACAGAGGCTATGGTTGGTTTTGTGGAATGAGCTCATTACCACGTGGTGGCTTATTATTTATTCGCATCTGTGCCCATGCATTTTTGCTAGGCTAGATTTACACCTGTGGTGCCTCACATGAGTGTGCACAGTCTAAATCCTTGATTAACATGCTCTGTACAGATGGTGCTCATGCTCTGAGAAATATTAGATTTCCAAGTCAGATAAGAATATGACCTGGTGCTACTGTTGTTGTTGGAGTAGTTTGTTTATCTGTAGCTTGATCCTCGGCTTCTCAAGCTCCTGGTAATCTGCATATCTTCTTATTTTATCCTCCTTCTTCTTGCTAGCCTGCTATTCCTCTATTCTTGATCTTCCTCTTCTACTGGTGCTACTGGACTGATTCTAGTTGGGTGCGCATGATAGCTATGGTGGTGGACTCTAATGTATACTGGTGGTGAACTAGCAAGATCAAGTGGTGAAGTGATTGAGGTGAACATGAGGTGGAAATGAGGAATACAACATATAGCACTACGACTACTCCCTCTTCTTATCTGCTAGTGCTCTCCTCTGTAGTGATGACAGCACAACAGCTGTGTGTGTCGCTACTGTGTTGACACACAGCAGTGTGCGTGTGTTTGTATGCTGTTTATAGGTGGGGCCCTTTTCTGGTACAAGATGGGAAGTTACCTTTCTCCTCTTCCTTTTGCAAGCTACGGTCGATGTGTTTAACTATCTCTATTCCTTTATTTTCTTACTGCCAAGTGGATTTACTATGGTTGGTGATACGTCCAAAACGTATCTACTTTCCCGAACACTTTTGCTATTGTTTTTCCTCTAAACTTGTGTGATTCGGGTACCACTAACACGGACTGACGCTGTTTTCAGCAGAATTACCTTGGTGTCTAGTTTTTGTGCAGAAAATCAACTATCAGGAAAAATCCCGGAAAATATGCCAAAAGTCCTATTTCACCACAAGACTGACGGAGCCAGAAGACGAGACGGAGTAGGGCCACAAGGGGCCCACACCACCTGGTCGTGCGGGCCAGGCCAGGCTGCGCCTGGGGGTGGTGTGGCCGCCGCGGCTGCCCCCTCTACCTCCCTCTTTGCCTATAAGTTGCCTCTTGACCTAAGAACCAAGGGGGGTTCGACGTTTTTCCAGAAAGTGTTCTGCTGTGCCGCCACCACCAGATTCCGTGATTCGGAACCAGAAACTCCGTTCTGGCACCCTGACGGGACAAGGAATTGGAGGAGATCATCGCCATCATCATCACCATCGCTTCTCCATCGACCATCCATGTTTCCCCCATCTATGAGTGAGTAAACCCCCGCCGTAGGCTATGGGGATGCTAGGGATTGGATGAGATCGTTCATGTAATGGCATCAGATTGTTAAGGCATGGTGCCTAGTATCTATTATTAGTGCTTTTTGACTTTGTTGCAACTTGTTATGCTTAATGCTTGTCACTAGGGCTCGAGTGCCATGATTTCAGATCTGAACATGTTATTGATTCATTATGATAGTATTTTTTATGGTCTTACCTGCAAGTTGTATACACATATTGTTGTCCGGAACCAAAGGCCCCGAAGTGACATCAATCGGGATAACCTGAGGGGATGGCTTTGATGTGAGGATCACATGTGTTCATGGAGTGTTAATGCTTTGCTCCGGTGCTCTATTAAAAGGAGCACCTTAATTGCCAATAGTTCCCTTGAGGCCCCGCTGCAAACGGGCTGGCAGGATAAAAGATGTTGTGGAAGTTCTCATTGCGAGCACGTATGACTATATATGGAACACATGCCTATGATTGTTTAGTACTTGGGTGCTTTATCTTATTTATCTACAAATTCCCTATGTCTTGATTGCCATATGAATTGTCTTGTCCATGCAACGCCCGTCCATCCATCCCTATGCCTACCGCGCTTTAATCCTACTGTTTACTGCAATTTTTACTACTGTCTTTACCTTTACTACTGCTGTTACTTAACTATTTCTACTACAAAACTGTTGCTACTAATAAACTGCTATGAGCAAGATTGTTTCCAGGTGCAGCTGAATTGACAACTAAGTTGTTAAGGCTTATAAATATTCTTTGGCTCCCCTTGTGTCGAATCAATAAATTGGGTTTCACTTCCCTCGAAAATACCGCGATACACCCCCTATACTTGTGGGTCATCAAGAAATTTTCTGGCGCCGTTGCCGAGGAGCATAGCTTTATTTATCAAGTTCACTTGGAATCACTATTGTTCGCTGCCATCCATCCATCATGGGTAAGTCTCGTGATGCAAGGTTCCTATTTTACCATCCACTACAAGAAGAGGTACGGTTCTAAACACCTCTGTTGCTCTTGATTCACCATCTGTTATGAGTAAGCTCCTTACACCACCACATACACATGCTACACACACTGCTACTACTGCTGAATCTGAAACTTCTGATACTTATGATGCTGCTTCTACTGTGCTTGATAAGAGTGGTTCATTAGGTCCTTTCCTAGATGCTACGATTGCTAGAACTATAGCTGGAAATACTGAAACTCCTAATAAAGACACTACTACACCTGTCAGTTCACCTGAGTCTAGAGAGAGCTATGATATTGAAGACGGTTATATAGAGATGACCGATGAATTTATTAAAGAATGTCAAAACACCCATGATATGAGTGCTATTAAGAGTCTCCTTGAGAGGCGTACTATAAAACCCAAATTGTCTCCTAATGCTAAGTTTGCTGCATCTCCCATAAACATTAAAGATAAGGATTATGATTTCTCTCTTGATTTATCTTACATAGCTATTGTTGAGAAAGAACCTTTTTGTGGGACTAAGAATTAAAGTGTGGTAGCACATATGACTGAGCTTTCTACCATGAGTGGCTTATTTTCTAGTGATATTAAGATGCGCACCTACTTTGTTGCTAAATTTTTCCCTTTTTCACTTAAAGGAGAAGCTAAAACTTGGTTTAATAATTTACCTCATGGATCTATTGATAGCCCTGATTGCTTGATTAGTACCTTCCTTCAGAAATATTTTCCACCTAGTGCTAGACATACTATTTTGCAGGAACTTTTTGATTTTAAATAGGGAGAAAAAGAGATATTGCCTGAATCATGGGCAAGGTTTTGTGCTTTGATTCATGCATAGGCTGGATGTCCATTACCTAAGAATGAGCTTCTTGACATATTTTATAATGGACTAACTTAAGAATCTAGGACATACCTGGATAGTTGTGCTGATTGTGTTTTCAGGAATAGGACGCCCAAGGAAGGTGAGGAATTAATGGCTAAAATAAGCAAGAATTATGAAGACTAGACTCCTCCTGAACCAGCTATACCTGAACCAGCTATTCCCGCGCCTATACCAACATCAAAGAAGAGGGGAGTTATTAAACTAAATGATGAAGTGATGAAGGAAGCTAAGAAATTTCTTAAGGAGAAGGGAATTAAAGATGCTGACGTTAAGAATTTACCTCCTATAGAAGAATTATGTACGCCAATATCCCACTGATCCACTATTGAGGTACACTCTCTCCAACATTTTGATGAAGGTGATATCCCTTACTCTAAACCTCCTGATCAATGCTTAGAAGAATTTGATGTTTTTGTTGTTAAGCAAGATAATTTCAATAAAAGGGTGCAAAATCATTTAATGGAAAACTCTAGAGCTATTGTTGAGTTAAAAGATATTGTGGAAAGAACCTCTAATGATGTTAAAATGCTTGTTAAACATTTTCAAATGGTTCAAACTCAAATTGATTAGCTTATTAAAGTACAAAAATACTTGCTAGTTAATGCTGCTAAAGAAAAACATGCTTATGAAATTAGAACTAGAAGTGGTGTTGCTACCCAGGATCCTCTATATCCTGAAGGGCATCCTAAAAGAATTGAGCAGAATTCTCAACAAACTTAAAATAGTGGTACTACTCCTAAGAAAAGAAAAAAGAAACATAAAACTATTGTAGAACCCTCTGAACCTGCTAAAGATCCTAATAGTATATCTGTCTCTGATGCTGAAACTGAAAGTGGTAATGAAGAAAATGATACTCCTGATAAAGAAAAAGTTGAAGAAGAACCCAAAAGGCACACTAACAATACTAAATACACTAAAGAAGATTTTGTTGCTAAGAAACATGGTAGTGAAACAGAGCCTTGGGTCTAAAAACCTATGCCTTTCCCTGATAAGAAACAAAAGTCAAAGGAAGATGAACACTATAACAAGTTTTGTGAGTGGATGAAACCTTTATTCTTGCAAATTCCTTTGACTGATGCTATTAAATTGCCTCCTTATTCAAAGTATATGAAGGATATTGTTTCGAATAAAAGGAAGATCCCTAATGAAGAAATTTCTACTTTGCTTGCTAATTATTCCTTTAATGGTAAGGTTCCAAAGAAACTTGGTGACCCAGGGATTCCAACCATTCCTTGCTCTATTAAAAATAGTTATGTTAGAACTGCTTTGTGTGATTTGGGAGCAGGAGTTAGTGTTATGTCTTTTTCTCTATATAAGAGACTTCAACTGGAAAAACTAATACCAACTGATATATCTTTGCAAATGGATGATAAATCTACTACTATTCCTGTTGGTATATGTGAGGATGTACTTGTTCAAGTGGCTCATAATTGCTTGATATTAACTGATTTTGTTGTGCTTGAAATGCCTGAAGATGATAATATGTCTATTATTCTTGGGAGACCTTTTCTTAATACTGCAGGAACTGTTATTAATTGTAATCAAGGAAAGGTGACTTTTAATGTTAATGACAAGGAGCATACTGTCTATTTCCCCAAGAAGATTGATAGGACTTATGGCTTAAATTCAATTGAACATGCTGAAGGCATTCAAGTTGGAAAAATATATTGTCCCATACCACGAGAAAAATATGAAACCATTATGATTGGGACCATTGCTATCAAGGTTGAGGTAACATAATCATTAGTAGAATACAAAGTTTTGCTTCATATAAAATTGTTTTGGTAACAAGACTTGATCAACCTTGTTAACACAAGGATTTTAATGAACAAAACAATGTTTTCACCATGATTATCTCCGCTTACTTTTATTTTATCCATTTTAGTTTTTGCTTTCGTTTAGTTTACTTTTCTATTGTTAGTTGCTTGCATATTAAAGTGTCTTAGAACTTCTGAAGTTATAGTTTTGTTTTGCTTTTGCATCATTCAAAAAAAATCTTTCCGTCAGAAAATCATTCATCTATACCTGAAAATTGCTCAAAAATAAAGTGTCTTGAAAAATTCCAAAAAATTCATATTAAATTTTACATAAAAAAGGGGCAAAAAAAGTGCCTGGAGAGTACCAGGGGGCACCAGGCAGGCACACCACCTGGTGGCGCGACCATCCCAGGGGCACGTTTGGCCATGGTGTGGGCCACCCTTGGCCCTCCACTCACCCTCTCACTTCCCACTGCTCTCTCTCCTGAGAAAACACCAGTTCATTGCTCGAAATCGCGTTCTTGCTGTTATTGTCCATGATTTTTTGATCTCCTTGCTCAGCCCATCTTTGCTGCTGAAATTTGGAGAATTTGTTCTCCGGTATGTAACTCCTCCGCTTGTCCAAGTAGATTTGTGTTTAGTGGTTTATATCTTGAATATTTTGCTACTGTAGGTGACAGGTTATGAGAGCTTGTAAGCTTGTTCAATGCTTAGAGATATAGTTTTGATGCATGTTTAGGCCTCTTACAAGTCCCTATGACTAGTGCCCTTCATTATGTATTCACTTTGCAATCACTTGTTTAATGGATGTTTAAATTTCAGAATATCAAAGATGAACAACCACGCCTTTGAAGAAATATTTGAGAGGGACACACCTAGGAGGTCAAGGCCCTCAAGATCAGCCTCTCGGTTTAGGCCTTCATACAATGAAAATCTCATTGCACCACACTTTGGCAATGAAGGAGATGAGGGGGATGCTCACCCATCTACTTTTCCTTGTTTTACCTTTTTGCAAGCTGCAGGGATCCTCGATGATTTCTTACTACTGGTTTAGAGGGTCGGTTTGACCTCATACATGGAAGATGAGAGTGAGCAATATGCTGTGCTCAGCAAAACTTTCATTGAGAGTTTTGTTTTCACTAACACCCCCTATCAGTCAACTATTTCTTTCAGAATTTATAATCAGCCTATTACCATGTCATTGGAAAGATTTTGCAGCATTATAGGTATAGGCATGACGGGGACCGTGAAGAAGATCGAAGGTCGGCCCGCTGATTTTCTGGAGCTCTATCGAAGTGTGACAGACCGCGTAGCTCAGGGCAGGAAGATAAGAAACATCCAACTCCTAGCTCTTAGATACTTTGCTTATTATCTTGCCACTCGCATTGTTGGTAGGGAGAACACAAGTAATATCTCCAACTATCATTTAGCCTTCCTTGCTGCTGCACTTAATAATGATACCTGGTACAATCTTGGCTCTCTCATTGCTCGCCGCCTAGCTGCTAGGGGACCTATTTATGGTGGCATTATTGCTTCATGTATGGTTGTTGCATTAGAACTTTCTGTGGATCCTAATGACACTGTGTTGGTGCCACAAAGGCTTGATCTTGCTGCCATGAAAACACATCACTTCGTCACTGCTGACTCTGATACAGACAGTTTAGTATACATGATATTGTTTACTGACGGGGATGAAAGGGAGATTCCTTTACCGCAATCTACTTTGTTCAGTATTCACAGGAGGTCATGGTCGCGTTCCAAGGAGGAGGTGGACGAGCAGCTCCGCTTGCTTGGTTTCCACAGGTAGCACTAGGAGGATGTGCCCTCTTACGACTACTCTACGCACTACGGTGGGGCGTCCTCGAGCTCATACCAGGACAAGGGTACCTCCTCGCCGTACTACGGAGGCGCTCCATCTTGGCCAACTTGGGATTGATACCCACTTAGGCCAAAAGCCTAAGTTTGGGGGGAGGTACACCAACATCACACTCATCTCCATTTCATGTTTAGTCGGTACTTTGTATATCCATGCCTCGTTCTCTTTTTAGTTTTCGTTCTTTCTTTGCTTTTGTTTTCTAAAACATAAAAAGACCAAAAATATTTCTGTTGTTTCTCTTTGTTTGCTTCTTCTTCTTTTTGCCTTAGGTTGCTTTTTCCTTTTTGCTTTGTTTGAACTACTCAAAAAAAACCAAAAATATTTTACTTTGTTTGTTTTCCCTTTTTGTTCTTGCCTTTAAAAATCAAAAACACCAAAAATATTTGTTCTTCTTCTTTGGTTTTGTGAAGTTTGTTGCAGGGTTCAGCAGTCCTCAGTGGAATTTGGTTTCATGTTATTATTCAAGCTACACAAGTGAAGGGCAATAATGAGGATTAATGACAACTTGAGGTGGGGTAAGAGGCTGGTAACGAACTCTATTTGTTTTCATTTTTGTACATATACTCATCATTGTGGGCATGCTTAGTCTGTTCATGTAGGGTGTATGTTATTTATGGATGCTTAGTAGTTCTTGCTTTCTTATGATTAGCCCCAGCTCGCTAATAGTTTGTAGCATGTCATATGAATGTTTGCTTGCATTGCTCTATTCATAACTTGGTATGATACTATGGTATCCTCCTCTGAATGTTTCACTTGAATTGACTTGGCACATGCTCATGCATGCATATGACGGAAACAATAATCAGTTAAGCCTCAATGAATTATTTTGCCTCGGGGGTCTTGAATCACTTTCATGCCATGATTAGTCATGTTTTGTTGCAAGCATGATTATGACAGTTATTGCTCTCTCGTTTGTCACTCCTTTACTATTGCTAGCCTTCCTTGCACTGAGTATGAGCTCTACTCGTGTTTCCGATTCCCCAAAACCAATATTGCCAAAAGTGTCCACCATACCTACCTATTAGCATCATTTGCTATTCCGTGCATATTTAGTATGCCTTGTTTTCTTCCGAATAAAATGTTTGCTTGTTATGAGAAACTTAGTTAGTAAAGCTCTCATGAACTTGATGCCACACTTACTTTCTTGCACTTAATAATCTTGAACCATTGCGTCCATCTTTGTTGCGTATATGCTTGCGCTTTATAAGTTGAAGTTAGCAGAACCATGTATCATGGGGAACGCTTTCAACATTGCACTGGTACTTTGTACCTCGTTGATATCATGATTCTTTTGCTTATGGATCCCGGTGGTGTGAAATAAAAGGGGAACTTGTAAGATCATGGAGTTTGTATATGTGTTAGAGAAACGCCTGGGCCTAAGCCTAAGCCATGCCTAATCATGGTGGAAACTTGTAGCATAACCATAATGAGCATTCTATGAAGCATCCTCAATAAAAACCTATGCAAATAGCAAATAAAAAGATCGCTGAGATGCTCATTGTCTGCTTGCCTTGTCATTTTGATTATAGGATAGCTCCTGTATCATGTGCAAGGGGTACCCCGTTGGCGGTTCTCTATGATACATATGTACTTACAATGACAAGATCTTACTTGTGACTGAAGTTGAGTAGCATGAGGTTCGGTACTCGTAAGTAAGGGGCATGAGATTTTAACTTATAACTTGTCAAGCATATCCTCTTAGTTGTGTCATTTTAACCTTAACCATTTAAAGATGCTTATGATAGGGGCAATGAGAGCTCGAAGCTAATGAGTACCATACTTTCAGTATTTGGAAGCCTTTCAAACTTTTCAAAACTTTTCATTCCCTTGTTGAGTCACCACCTATTCTATGAGCACTTTCTTGAGAGCATGGTTGACATTCTTAGTGTAATGTGCTTGTCTCAAAACTTAATTAATTGTGTTATGACTTTGATGCTTGTATCTTTGATATGTTTACTTCTAGTCTTCACTTGAACTTCAGAGTTGCCTTGGCATTTTTGTTTGCTCTACAATGAAAGGCAAGCGAGATACAACTCTATCATACCTTGTTATGAGCATTATAATGTTGCTTATGTTTATGTTTCATGCTACTTATTATTTGTGAGTTGGAATCTCTTCAGCTTGCAATGACTATTGAGTAACCTTATCTGCATATTCCTTATTATGAATTGACCAAGTACTTGATCCTGTGTTGAGAATATATACATCTTATGAAGCAAATGTGTTCGTGAAAGTTTCTTTTATCGCACACAGTTATCAACTGAATTGCTTGAGGACAAGCAATAAGCTAAGCTTGGGGGGAGTTGATACGTCCAAAACGTATCTACTTTCCCGAACACGTTTGCTATTGTTTTTCCTCTAAACTTGTGTGATTTGGGTACAACTAAAACGGTCTAATGCTGTTTTCAGCAGAATTACCTTGGTGTCTAGTTTTTGTGCAGAAAATCAACTATCAGGAAAAATCCCCGAAAATATGCCAAAAATCCTATTTCATCAGAAGACTGACGGAGCCAGAAGACGAGACGGAGTAAGGCCACAAGGGGCCCACACCACCTGGCCGCGCGGGCCAAGCCAGGCCACGCCTGGGGGTGGTGTGGCTGCCTCGGCTACCCCCTCAGCCTCCCTCTTCGCCTATAAGTTGCCTCTTAACCTAAAAATCAAGGGGGGTTCAACGTTTTTCCAGAAAGAGTTCTGTTGCACCGCCACCACCAGATTCCATGATTCGGAACCAGAAACTCTATTCTGGCACCCCACCGGGACAGGGAATTGGAGGAGATCATCGCCATCATCATCACCATCGCTTCTCCATCGACCATCCATGTTTCCCCCATCTATGAGTGAGTAATCCCCGCTGTAGGCTATGAGGATGGTAGGGATTGGATGAGACCGTTCATATAATGGCATCAGATTGTTAGGGCATGGTGCCTAGTATCTATTATTGGTGCTTTTTGACTTTGTTGCAACTTGTTATGCTTAATGCTTGTCACTAGGGCCCGAGTGCCATGATTTCAGATCTGAACAGGTTATTGATTCATTTATGATAGTATTGTTTATGGTCTTATCTGCAAGTTGTATACACATATTGTTCTCTGGAACCAAAGGCCTCGAAGTGACAGCAATCGGGATAACCGGAGGGCATGGCTTTGATATGAAGATCAGATGTGTTCACGTGTTAATGCTTTGCTCCGGTGCTCTATTAAAAGGAGCACCTTAATTGCCACTAGTTCCCTTGAGGCCTCGCTGCAAACGGGCTGGCAGGATAAAAGATGTTGTGCAAGTTCTCATGCCTATGATTGTTTAGTACTTGGATGCTTTATCTTATTTATCTGCAAATGCCCTATGTCTTGATTGCCATATGAATTGTCTTGTCCATGCAACGCCTGTCCATCCATCCCTATGCCTACCGCGCTTTAATCCTCATGCCATCGCAATTGTTACTACTGTCTTAACTTTACTATTGCACTTAACTATTGCTACTACAAAACTGTTACCGATAAACTGTGAGAAAGATTGTTTCTAGGTGCAGCTGAATTGACAACTCAGTTGTTAAGGCTTATAAATATTCTTTGGCTCCCCTTGTGTCGAATCAATAAATTGGGTTTCACTTTCCTCGAAAATACTGCGATACCCCCCTATACTTGTGGGACATCAGTTGGTACTGTCATTTAGCTTGTCCTTGGCTGAGGACCACATTGGCTTAAACATAATCTGTTTAGTCGACTTAGTGCTAAACATGATTATTCCCTTTTATATTATTGTTGCCTCTTTCTTTCTAATTGATTGTAGCTAGACTTAAGAGGGTGCCATAGCATGCTAATTGTTGCCTTTAATACAATGATCAAATATGTGCTGGTTTCCTTAGACTTCAAATTTGCCTCTCATACTCAAGTGTATAGCTCCCAGATCAAGATCCTACTTATTGTCGAGATTGGGTGGTACCCTCTTTAGCAAAATCCCTAAGCTAAATCATACATTTAATTGCCGCACCTGGTGAGGCAAACATTTCTACCATTATCAAAATGTTACTTCTTTATTTTTGATTATCTGTTTTGCAGGAATAAACACCAAGAAGAAGAGATAGAGAATTTAAGTAGAATTTCGTTTAGGTTGTTTCCTTCTACTTTACTGTAATTTCTATTTTATTCTTTCATCAATTGTTGTAATTTTATTTATCCTTTTGGTAAACTCTGTAATAAATTATATACTTTTCTATTACCTTTTCTTCCTTTTATATTCTCTTACTTGTTGTAATATACAATTTAATAATGTAATCTTGTTTTTAATATCATGAAGAAGTATATCTTCTATAGTTAATTGTATTATTCCAAAAACAAATGTTGTATAGATTCTTTTGAGAACAACTATTTGTAAGATTTATTTCTTATTGTTGAATATTCCATGTATTGGTACAATTAAATGTCATGGAAGGTAATATCTATTCTTGGAATAATTATTCCAATGTATTGTGTGAATCAAATGTAATGTGATTTTATATTATTATTTCATATGATTTAATGTAATTTCAATTTCTATTACTACTTCACTTTTAAAATCATTATTATTATTCATATTTAAATTGAATTCGAATTGTTTTTCCCCAAAACAAAGAGGTTACACAAAGGTCATGTTAGAATCCATCGCACTCACGTCGATGCCTAATCATATTCATCAACATAAGAGAGACATCGATCCCTTTGCTAAACTTAATCAAAAGCGAAAAATTTACCTGGTTTTTCTATGCATGGATTCAATGCACAAACTCATTCAACCACTCACTTTTGGTCCTAAATACTGGGGTGTTACAATCACCATGTCCCATATTACTTTGCTGCCTCGTCATGGACGCCATCTCCGCATTCTAGATCCCCGTGGCCGAACACACCACATACTTCATAGAATTTTGGTAGGTTTTCATACAGAACTTGGAAAACCATCTCCTCATGCCCCTCTCGATGGAAGCTAACAACCCTAGTAAGAGGTTTGGTGACATCAAGCTTCACCCTCACCCTGACAAAGCTAGTAGCGCTCGCGCCCATGGCATATAGATCGACACTTTCCACCTCCCCAATATGTGTCGCCATGTCGCGAACCAAAACTTCCTTCCGAAACAGTGGAGGAATTCCTCGCACCTGCACCCAAGCATGGATGCGGTTGAGTATGACTGACTTGGGATCTACAATGTCGTCATAGGGTGCCAACATCACTCCATGTTGTCTAAAGATCCACTGCCCTTCCTGCATAGTCCTATTCCAATCGCCCAAACACGACACATGTAGAACGAACATGTTATCCTCCACGTGGCGGATTGTCCACTTCCTCGTGAACCCCCATGCGACGTCCATCTTCTAGAAAAAAGGTTGATTTCCGAAGTGTTTCGTGGTATGAACCTTCACCACCGCCATCCAACGTGCCTCTTCCTGTAGATTCACGAAGTCCTCTCTCAGGAGAACCACATCATCAAGTTCCTCGTCTTTTAGCACGAGTTTTTTCAGAAGATCTTGCAGTGCTCATTGGAGGTTTAGGGCTAGAGAAGCCGCCCTCCTTCGGGATCTTGGCTGCCATGGTTGAAACCGCTTCCTGACCAGATCCGATCCAACCTCGCCAAACCCTCTTCTCCACCTCGCCAAGGTCGGGCAACCATGCTAGACGACCCCTTAGTCAGCTTGAGCGGAGAGCGGATCAGAGACAAGCTGGGGAATGTGATCGGAACCCGGGTTAACCCTATCGCTCCGCTGTCACCGACGAGAGTTCCAAACCCTAGTCTCCTAGGTATTCTCGATGGTTCCGTTTTCTTGAGTTTAGATACGAGTGGATTAATTAGTCTGTCGGCTCGCCGACCCAACGCAGATGGCGATTCCTTAGTACTGAGTAGGGGTTGCGCCTCAAAGACCTGGAGGTTGGCCCAAACGCATAATATGAACCCCATATATCCTGACATATGAGATCGGGACCTTGTCCTAAAATGCTGGCAATTGCTATTTATCGCTCAATAATAGCGCACGTCGCGTCGCCCAATAGGCTCCATGTTCTCTAAAAAAAGGCTCCGTGTTAAAAGTTTTTATTTCTTTTGTTTGGTTTTTTCACGTGGTTTTTCCTTGGTTCGGTGTGGTTATTACTCGGTTTTCTTTTATTTTTCTTTTTTCTTTAAATATGTTTTTATTTCAACAATTATTAAATATGAACATTTTAAAATTTTGTATAATTATTGAATATGAACATTTTATAAATTTGAACAACTCTTAAATTTGAATAATTTTTATATTTGAACAGTTTTTGCATGTGAGCAAATTTTAATTTGAACAACTATTAAATATGAACATTTTATAAATTTGAACAACTTTTAAATTTGAATAATCTTTATATTTGAAGAGTTTTCACGTGTGAACAAATTTTATTACTATAAAAACAGGAAAAATTTAAAATAATAATTTCCAAAAATGATACTTGGGCTGGAATCTGGTCAGCCCATAAGAGGAAGGCTTTAGGCGTGCACTAATAGTGCGAACATTGAGCGGAAAATAGCACCTTCCGAGAATGCTAATTGCCGCTTCGTGCGGCGCAGGTGGCTCGTGTCGCACAAGGGCTCCCCCTTGTTGGTTCGGCCCATTTCGCTACGGTATTGCTTTTCTGTTTTTTTTTCTTTCCATATTTCTGTTTTATTTTTTGTTTCTTTTTTATCTTTTTTGAAAATTCAGATTTCTCAAAAGTGATTCATGATCTTCTAATTTTTTTTATGCTTTTTCTAAAAAAATCATGATTTTAAATTTTTGTGTCTCATTTTTAAAAAATTGTTCATGATTTTTAAAAAATGTCATGCTTTTTCTAAACTTGTTCACGTTTTTAAAAAATTGTCATGATTTTTTATAATTTGGTTCATGATTTTAAGATTGTTTCACTTTTTAAAAATTTATTATTTAACATCTACTTTTCATATTGTTTAGATTTTAAATTCGTTCATATTTAAAATGTTTAGATTTAAAAAAACTGAAAAAAATAAAAAGAAAAAAGAAGAAAAGGCACGTACCAGCAGGATCCGCAGCGCAATAGGACAATGGGCCAACCCAAAGTTGGCTCACTTCACGCTTGTCGTGGCATATAGGAGCCACACACTCTTATAAAACTATTTTTTAATTTTAAAATATTTTCAAAATTGAACAATTTTAAGATTTGAATGACTTTAAAATCTAAGTTAAATCGAAAATATGAATAATTTCGAAATATGAACAGATTAATATTTAAATATTTATTAAATCTGAAGTTTTTCAAAATCTAAAAATATTTTCAAATCTGAACTTATAAAAAATCGAAAAAATAAAGTAAAAAAACAAATTATAGAAAATGGAGAAAGAAAAAAAAGTCTTGCCTGGCCCATGAACCACATGCCTAGGTGCGGGTGGGTATGCAGCGTGGGCTAGTTTACGCTGCGGTGAGTGGCGTGAATTTTCCCATGTAACCTCCTTGAAATAGGCTTCCATTCCGATTTATAAATAAATAAAACAACCGCGTACAGGGTTCAACAATACCACTGGCACCAGAGCGTCAAAGAAAATGAAAAAAATACAGGTCCGCTCGGGCAGCAGCACAACAATGCTCAAAAGAGAAACCAAAAAGAAGAAATGGAGTGCACCCTCTAGACATGCTCCTCTGTGGTGAGACGGTCAGGGACCGCGAAGCACCGTGCCACCACTCTCACCCGCCGCTTAGATAGCGGGTACCACTGCTGAAGGTAGGCAAGAAAATAAATCAAAAACAAAGTCAGACGCTCGCCGTGGAAAGATCCTCTCATCAACTTATTATGAATTATCATCAACTTATTAAGAATGTTTCATAGCGTCCAGCTAAAGGCCGCAAACATATGTCAGAAGATGTGGCGCCTCCTTCCAGCACGGTTTGCCACCGTCTCCAAAAACTCACCGAGCTCTTGGTCCTGCCAGGCAAGTCCAAGCGCTTCCTAGATAAAACTCCAAATAAACCGAGTGGCAGGACACCTGAATATTATGTGGAAGCAGGTCTCCGGTGTCCCCAATAATGGGCACAACCCGTTGCCAGGTCTGTTATGTTCCGATACCTCTACCCCTGAAGGGAGGTAATCCCGTAGCAGTTGCCACAGAAAGATCCTTAGGCTAAGGGGTAAGGGTGCCTTCCACAAGTGGATCGTCCACGGGAGCACCGGTCGAGTCCTATAAACCGAACTAGCTGAAAAAACTCCCGAATGAAACTGGCGCTAGGTCACTCCGTCCCTCTCAGCAGTCTCGTGAAGTCAGCTGCCTCGGGATGATCCTCAGGCTGAGGCGGGGACACCGAAACAAAAGTATAGAAAAAGAAGTCATAGGTAAAAGTATAGAGGATAGATTCACGTAAAATGCCTGATCTTCCTTTGTATAGAATGGGTGTCGGTAGTTGTGGCCCGAGAGGAAATCATGCTCCATGCATTCTTATATGCTTTAGTAAATCGCAAGTTTGTTGTAGGAGGTGTCTATAGTGCTATCCATATGTGTTATGGTCATAAATTACACACGATGGACGTCTAAATTAAACTACCCTTACATGTCCTAAGGAAAAAAATCGAGTGATGTCCAGGGAGATAAATTAGGTGGTCTACAGACGGTTAGTAGTTCCAATAAATCGTACTCACAGAGCTCTCACGATAAAGGACCCAGCAGCCTCACTCACGGGTTAACTACTCAGTGACAGCCCCGATGACTAAAAGTCTATCGATCGCGATGAGATAGATTGTTGCGCTGTTGTTTGTTGGTCCGCTTAGCAGTGGGAAGCTTTATTTGTTTCACTCCTTGGATGCTGGCAATTTCTTGATGTGTTAACCATCCAAGTCGCAGCATGGCTGCGTTTTCTTAACAAACATCACCCCTAGAAGGCCAGAACCCACTTCAGTCTAAAAGTTCCTTTTTCCAAAGTACCACTCCGATCCGGTCTAGGTTGTTCCCATCAAAACCTCTGGTCCACTCTCATTAAATAAAACTTTAAAGGAGGGTCATGTCGGGTCATTTCTCAAAGGAAGCTAATGAGAAATTAAGGCGAAAACAGAGTTACCATTAAGAGACCACAACATAGATGCATAGCTTTTGATTTCATCAAACATGTCTCCATAATTAATTAATTACTTAAGCGTGAGCAAAACCGACGCCTCTCAGGCCACTTGCCGTGCGTATTGCGGTCTGCTGTCTCTGCGTGTGGACCTTGCCTCGTGATGGTTCGGTCAAAGAGACGGTTAAAGAGGTCGTCCTTCCTCATAATTCTATCGGTGTTGAGGCTCGTTTTTGGAAGCCAAAACCAGGGTCTCTCCCCGTCCTCACTGTCTTGGTCTCCTCCCCGTCATCGGCCGCCCCACATTGGATAAGATTAGGTCGCCGGCGGCCTAGATTCCCACCCAACCACATCCTTCGTCCCCTCCTCCCTGTCTCGCGGCCTTTCCTGGACTGCACCACGCGTCTCCCGTCGCGCCGTCTGTGTCGAGAGGCCGGCCACAGGTGGTCAGAATCAAAGGCATGCGGCAAGATGAGCAGGCGCGGGAGGTTGACGACGACGCGGTGAAGTTGGCCGGCGATGGCCACCTGCGCGCTCAACCACTGGTGGTGGCGGGCGACGAGGACCGGAGGGGGAGCGGCCACGACCTCCAACCGACGGCGATAGCACTGGGGTTTGAGGGGGCGGGGCGAGGCCGAGCTGGTACTTGTTTCCTCTTCCTCCAACGCTTCATGGCGGCGGCATGGGCCACCGGCACACCCTCCGAGGAGGGCTTTCTCCCAACCGCTGATATCGCGAGAAGACCGCCGGATCTCCTGCAGAAGGCCGCTGTATCCCCTACAAAGCTCTCTGGTATGTATTAGCCCTCCCCGGTAGAATTTCCTCAACATTATCAACAAATTGCTCCGGGTTGCTTCTCACCATAACGTTGGACAAAATTCTTGGGCATGTTGAATATAGGTTTCGTCCATGCTCGATGAGGAAATGAGACTCGAGGTTCTAGGAATCCTTGGGCATGTTTTAACCGACTTCTATGCCTAGAAGACAAAGGAGTTGATCCAACAACTATTTGCTGGGCTTCTTTTCCTAGAAGATAAAGAAATTGTATAGTTTTTTTATTAACTACACTTTGTTGTGCTTAGTTTTCAAATAAAAATATATAGAATATTTTGCTCAGTTATTCTGCATTCTACTTTCTGAAACTCCATCCATACTATTTGTTCCATATGTTATAGCAGGATGTGATGTCTCTTGAACAATAATTACAAGGTAAATCATCATAATAATTTTTTATTTCTAGGATTCTTGCAGAAGTCCCGACACTCAACTATATATTACGTAGCAAAATTCCCGCATTTTGGATTATTGTGTGTTCTTGATTGACAGATTTCTGTCTTCCTTAGTTTATAGGACGCTGATATCTCTCACTTGTGATTACTGGTATGCAACCTGGACGGCGGATTATATATGGATCATGTGGACGATGATGTCAGTTTCCTCGTAGCAAAAGCTGCCGGATGAGGTTGTTACGAGACCACACCCGTGAGTATGGTTGATCGCAGGCGGAGCGGTCCGGCTAGGTTGTTTTCCTTCCGCTAGATATGGTTCATGTTTTATGAATGACCTCGTCCATCTGCACCTTATTGTATTATGTTCTCTGAAATATTATTTATGGTCATGTAAAACTCACAAGCATGCGGTTCAAGATAGAGGCGCTCAATTTCTAGGAGATGCGTGTGAAGTCAAAGCTGGTTACAGTGACGCTCAGTATAATAGTTGCTCCGGTTTGCAGAAACATTTTTCATGAATCTACTATGTTATGATTTTCTATGACATGACTGAACATGTTAAAAGAGAATTGCATCAATGATTATTAGGTCCCATGGAGCAGGCATGGTCAAGAGCCATTCTTGGTTGTTCTTGATCCTATTTTTGTATTAGCTGAACCCGAAACAAATGTTGAAAGGTTACAGTAGGATATTGTCTAAGAAGTCAAATGAAATAGAGTTAGGGTGAGGAATTTGTGATGGCACTTAAGTTATTTTGACAGTTGTTGCTTGAACCATGTATTAATGACAATTTGTTTATTGAAACAGGAAATGTGAATGGAATTATTGGAGAGCTAGCAACAACTTAGCACCGAACTGGTACATATTGGTTCTTGGCCTTTTTACAATTAGGCTTGGCAGTCCGTTCTCAATTTCTTCCTTCTTGCTTTTTCCTGAACTGTTCACTGCATGCTAATTTTGTGTGAGGATTTGCTTCCAGATAAAAAATGTTTATGACAACAGATAGAAAAACAAAAATATGACTTCATCTTAAAAGATTCTTGGAATTTTTGTAAGTTCAGGGTTAATCTGAATTCATCATGAACGTTGGGTATGACATGGTAATAAAGAGGGTTATTCTTTTTTTAATATGTATGTATGAGATGGTCAGGAACATCAAATATTCCCTGTAACAGTAATCTCTATACTAATTAATTTCATGCATTCGGATAATCTATTCTTGGAACATATTTGTCTCAAACCAAAATATAGGTGCTATGTAATTAATACGTGATAAAAGCATGCAGTTTTAAAATGAGAACTAATTTATAAGTAGTGGTACAGAACTACATACCCAATTAACTAAGGTAAATTGAGAATCTGCAATTTGAGATGACAATTAGTATGCAGAGAGCTGATCTTCTTAGGTCCTAACTAGATTAGCATGCTTTTGTCGATATTGCAGGTACGAAATAATTTGCAAGAATTCAGTAAAGTAATTGCAGAATAAACTTGAAAGATAAGCTGGCAATAACGTTTTCTGGATCAATGAATTATTTAGAGAACTTGCAACTTTGGATTCTTATTGTTGTGGAGGCATGCCAACAACAACCATATGCTAATAATTATGTTGAAATAGAAATGGACTAGGCATACATTTTTTCATGCATTAGCATTAATTTTTTGTGCTAAGCCTCTTAAACTTACATGCATATTTGGTGCTTCTAGGTGCAATAGAATTCAAGCACACTGCTTGCTCCAGTGCAAAGTCTTTGTGGGTCGAGATTTCAACAATAATTTTATTTTCAGGAAGGGATGTAGATGTACCTGTCATTTGTAAGGTTAGAACTGTACAGTGGCATACCTATTATCTTTTTAATGGATGCACTATGAAATGGCATCTAGAACAACAATTTTTGGCAAAATGATTATTTCAGAATGCATATCTAATGTATATTTCTGGAGAATATTCAAACAATAATTTGTGAATGCGCATGGAAAAACTTAGCTACTTGTGGTTTTCATAACACAACGTCCATCGATTTGTTGTCCAACTTAGCTAAATGCTTCCTGATCCTTAACTTCTTATTATGATGCACAGAGGCAGTGGCGCTTCCAGTGTCTTGGTTTCTTTAACCATTTTTTTTTCTGAAACAATGCTCATGTTTATATACGCTCTAATTTCGTTTCATAGCACTGCGCCACATTTACAACACACTACGCACCCCTTTGTACCGTTCTGCTACCGTATGTGTGATGTTTGAAAATGTGGTCATGCAAACATTCTATACTCTACTATACCACATTCATGTTTGGTTATGCAAATATTTAATACTCTGTTAGTCTACATTCATGTTTGAAAATGTAATTGTAGTCTTGCGATCATGAACATCAAGTATAAAACCTTTTGTGGCTATGTTCATGCACATCAAGTATAAACCTTTTGTGGCTATTTTCTCATGTCCTTGTATAAAATATTCATGTTTGGTTATTACTTTTAAGTTATTTGGATGCTCCAAAAATGATAACACACAATATAATTACAAATCTAAGATGAATGATCTATTCAGTGGGTACATGTAAGCTAGATTGTGATAAGGTAGCCTCAATAAGATGTTCATCCTAAAGAAAACCTGATTGATTTTATGGTGCATAGAGTTGAGGTAGATGTCCATTAACTATGACAGTTGGACATTAAAGTTGATGCTCAAATTTTTTGGATAAGAATTGAGGTAATTGTTAGCCACTCGACGAGGCTACATTTTGACCGATTTAGATGTATATGTTATTGAGACAAAATATTAAACAATCTAACATGTCACACCTATTTGTGTCACAAGATGAAAACGTCCGCAAATCTCCACCCTGGCCATGCTGTGTGAGAACGGGATGCAGGCGGCAAGGTGAAGCTTGCCTGCCCACCTAGTACCACTAATTATCAAACCAACCAGAGTGTCATCTAGCTATCAGACGAATAGCCAACCGAGTAGTTGGCAGCGATCGGTCAACTACAACACCTAGTATGGTGGAGTACAGGGTACCCCACCCCGCGAAAGCAATCAGTAGCCACAGTACGATCGATGTGTTAATTTTTTTTGCGAAAATTCCACCCATCCATTAATAATCATTAACAGTAGTACAAAGAGACCTAAAAGTAATAAAAATTATAAATAGGTTGATGAACCACCTAGCGAAGACTACAAACATTAGCACGAGCCAAAGGCGCGCCGCCATCCTCGCCCCTCCATCACCGGAGCCGGGCAAAGCTTGTCGTAGTAGAGCTTGTTGTAGTAGACATGCGGGAAGTCGTCGTGCTAAGGTTCCAAAGAACCAGCGCACTAAAGCAGCAACCATCGCCAATGATGACATCAATAGATTGGAAGAAACTGCCTTGAAATTAACATGAAAAACGACTAGATCCTAGGAGATCAGCCGGACACACGACTCCACGCGTCCTCCGTCAGCGCTAGGCGCACCACCGGAGCGAGGATAGAGCGGGGAGGATTTTATTCTGACTTCAAAATATAGCCATCGCCTCAACATCCCGAAATAGACACGAGAAAATAGCCTAAACGAAGAACAAAAACCTCCCGCCGGCGAGAGGCCGTGGTCCGCCACACCTCCAAGGCCCTAAGGCCATCGGAGACGGAGCGGACCAATGGTGTCACCGGCGGAGGGAATGAACCCTAGATGGGTTTTTTTCACCTCCGCCTCTCGCCTCCTGGTAACAAGCACGTACCATTTGGAAAGTATACCCGCAATATCCTATGTACAAAGAGTAGCACTTGATTGTCGATCGATGTATTATTACTTTGGTATATATACATACCTATTCCACTCTAGCATATTTCCTCCAAGGTCCCAAAAAGAATGTTGCAGATTTGTTTAGATTTACATGTATCTATTGTAACGTCCTCGAATCGGGACTATGCAGATTTAGCGATTCTCGCCAAATCTGCAAAAAAGATTTGAAAACACCCACCAAACACTTGCGTGCGGGTGGAAGACGAAATAGTACCATTACAACAGTTCACAACATACCCACAAGAAACGTATATATATATATATATACAACAATGACTTCAGAGAGTTAAAAATACAAATGTATACATTAAAAGTTACAAATCACGACGAAAACGAAATAGCATCCGAGTTCAGATAAGAAGACAAATGAGTCTAAAAGGATTGAAGATAATCAATAGCATCCACAACTCTATCCATGCCAAGCCAGAAATGTAACCTTGCTAATATCGCTGATCTCATACCTGCAGTCGGGCAATCGCACTCACGAGCCAAACAAAAAGAAAATAGCTCTAAGTACTGAGACAAGTACTTAGCGAGGCTTAGAATTCGACTGCTCTCACCTGCATAGGTATGGTGGACTTAGCGGCACAAAGCATGCATTACAAACCTATAGAGGCATGGGACAATTTCTGTCCATTAGAGAGGGATACGAGAGTCTTATTCGGGGACAAGTATAGCTAACACCCACATAAAACCTATCCCGAGATCTTCCCTCTGAACCAAACGAGGAAGGCATCCCAAAGAAACTCACACGGTAGCAATTTTAGAAGTTATTTGAATATTTGGTTATGACTACTTACTAGTCAAGTTATTAGCAAGTTAAGAACATGATTTAGTGTAAGTTGTCTATGGTCGAGAAACAATGCTACAAGTTTGTAATGAACCGAAGAATAGGATCGATTAGAGGACTAATTTGTGATGGGTATTTTTGCATAGCATGTATTTGTAAAAGTGTGAAAAATTTAAACTTTGGTTTTAGAAAATGCAAGTGATTGGAACTAAACTCTAGTGTTCAAGTTTCCCTTAGGTCAACACGAGGATTTAAATTCAAAGTTCAAAATGAACTTGTATATTCAAAAGTCAGGGTCTCGTTGACTTAATCTCATAAATTGAAACACACACTAACAAAAAACATTATATTCCTAGTAAAGTACAAGCAATCATTTGAATTCAAATGGAGGTTTGAATAATTCAAACTTGAATTCAAATATTCATAAATAAAATAAAGGAAATTCACAATAATAGAAAGTAAATTGAGACAATGCTTATGAAAAGGATCTTTATTCATATAGGTGGATACAAGGTTCTTTACATTGGAATTCATCTAGAACAATTACAAGAGGATATGATGCTAATACAAACTACAAAAGAAAAAGAAATAAGAAAACCTAGACTAAAACTAGGGAAAATTTGCTACAGGACACCGTTATTTTATGGTGTTTGCCAAAACACACCGCATAATTGTGTCTTTGCTAGGTACCATTATAATTTTGTGCCACGTTTGCCAGAACACACCACACGACTAAAGAGGGAAAGTTTGACATATTTTCTTCAAACTCGGCCATAACATGGTCACCCATGCAAAAGTGCGAAAACTTTCCTTTTTGGTCGCGTGGTGTGTTCTGGCAAATGCGTCACAAATTGTAATGATACATGACAAAGACATAATCGAACAGTGTGTTTTGGCAAACGCCGAAAAATAACGGTGTCATGTAGCAAAATTTCCCCTAAAACTAATACTGGTATTCTTATCTTGTTCTTGCTCTTCTTCATCTTCTAGCCATCTTGATCTGCAAAACAAACACAAAGACAAAACTGTTGATGGTTTAAAATGTTGGATCCAGCACAAGGGTGAATCCATTTAATTGAGAATCCAAGACAAGATCTAGGAGCTTGTTCTGAACCCATTAGTTTGAGGTTTTGAAGCAAAATATGGCATCAACAACAACAGTAGATAGCCAAAGTAATGCACATGTAGATACACCAACACTAAGAAACATGGACCATGATCAACTGCTCATTAGTGCACAACAACAGTAACTAGACGAACATAAGACGTTAGCTAGAACCAACAAACTAGACAAGAACACATGAAAAGATAAATTTATAAACTACTGAAACTTGTTCAATAAAACTCCAAATGATAGTAACAAAAACCACAAGTTAAAATAAATTATTGCCCAAATTGTCAAGGGCAAAATTACCAAAAATCCCCTTAACCGATCTGCCACATTTACCATATGACATAAGCTGATTAGAGCACTAAAATTCAAGCTAGAGAGGCGATATAAGCAGCTCGGTCACTACATGCAAGCAGTGAGGTGTCAGCATAGTATGAACCCTAGAACACTATAAATAGGACCCCTAGAGCCAACACCAGAACTCACAATCATTGGAGATAACTCATAAGAAACACTCTTAGACTAGAGGTTGAGAGAGAGGAGAAAACCGTAAACCATACTCACAAGTGAGAGATAGGAATTTGGAAAGGGGAAAGGAATAAGAACAGGAGCAAGGAGTAGGAAGAACTACATAAGATCTACCTCAAGCACATTTTTGAGTCGGAGAACACCACAGTGCCCATCCACTTAGCCATCTGGCACAGTCTAGTAGACAACCTATAGATAATTTAGTAAGAACCAAATTTCCATATCTCCATTCCTTCCGTACATAATAAGCTCTAAATATATTAATATACCTACATAAAAAATTAAACAATGTCTAAGCAACATACTTACAGTAATACTGAACCAAAGGTTCAGAAATCACATGAAAAAGTAATTAAGACAACATTATGGAATGGATACTTAAGAGCTTAAGTAGATATTACACTACTATAAAAAGCTTATAGGCGACACGTTATTAGGGGTGCACCATGATATGTCCACTCCGTTGTTAAATCTAGCAACACAAAGAAATGGGCAACACCCCTGATAAGGTATAATTGGCGGCGTGGTTGTGTGGATGGCAACACCACCATTGTAGTTGGATCCGCACTTTTGACTAGCTTCAAGTACTAAGGGGACGTTACTTGGAAGGCCTACCCCAATAAGTACTTATCAAAGGGGTGGTAGCACCCAACGCCACCAATACATGGCATTGTAGCAGTGAGTCCTTGCTTCACAATGCATGTGCTATAAAATATGGAATCTCCGCAATGCGTTGTCGCTTGGAAAGGCTGCCACTGTTAGATAAAGCTAGCATCCACGATGTCGGTTTTTACTACGCTAACGGATTTGCTAAATCTCAGTCGCCTGAGATTTAGTTAGGTCTCAGTCACGTCCGTGGCCATAGGATCGTTTACCTTAAGATTCGTATTCGTGTTGTCGCCTGTGTCGCGCGTTGTCGGAGGGCTGCGAGCGTGGTGGGGGTATGGCACTTGGGCTGTCTTTGCATTGTGTTTTCTGTTGGGCCGCGCAACGGTTTTCTTGTATGTTTTCGCTGCATGCCTGTGTATTATAGTTTCTGATTAGCATGGCCCACAGGGAAGCTGCAGTAGACATTTCCTTTCCTTTTTTGTTTCTGAATTATTTTGCCTGTTGTTGACGATTCCCCACCGAGCAACCTGCCATTTGAAACAGTAAACTAGAGAGGGGAAGGCCGGAGGGCGGCGCCGGGGGTTGTTGGCCGGAGCCTTGCCGACGAGGGCGGGTGTTCGGCCGGAGAGTAGCAACAACGTATACCTCGCCGACTAGCTTGCATACATCCTATCAGGCAAACTCCACTTATCTCCAATCCCCTTTCAGTTCCACGCAAGCAGAGTAGGAATCGAGGGATTAATCCCCAATCGTTGGAACTGGGATTTGTAGGGTATACTGTTTTGTGATGTTCTAATGTCGATTTCCTAGTTTCGTGATGTTTTTGTCGCCAATCAGTGAGGATCACCCAACCCGTATGAACCAGTTCATGTTGTAGAGGGGGCGAGGGGGTACTTCCCGTTGAAAATCCCTCCTATCCCAGTCTCAGTTTGATTCAGCGCTTGCTAATATGAAGCAATTGGGTTAGGGGCGGTCAAAATGTTTGCTCCTCTGTTTTGTTTGCTTCTGTTGGGTGCGTGGTTGCAGCATTGCAGTGTCATAGGGAAGACAGAGAATGCGTGTGTGAGGAACACATACTGCATAGGGGTAAGACGAGGACGTGTGTCGTGTGCCCTTTTCCGTACAATGATTTGCTCCCGCTGGTTCTCTATGTACTATAAATCTGCAGTACAAATAGATTGTGTTTTTGTGCTAAACTTAGCTTTGCCATGTGCATGTACTTGCTTTTGCTACAGCCAGCCCTTGATAAGTTCTGGCATCATGCCTTGTTCTATCTCCATCCTTTTGAATAGCATATGATAGAGATTTATGGGACTCCCATAGAGATGTAGTGTCAGTATTATTTTGCTTTTTCTATTTTCTGTAGCATTATGTTTTTAATTTTCAGTTAGTTACATTTGCAATTACAAAAATATTTGTAGTTTTTTTTGAAATTATTTGTAGTTATATTTGGTAAGCTGTGATATTTTTGAAATAATTTGAAACTTAAGCACTACTTCGTCGAAACCTTAAGAGTGCCAGTTAGGGAATGAGTTACCCACTTCCTAAGTGAATAACATAATTTTTGCCTGTTGTTTATGCTTCAGCTTATCATTTAGACGCTATCTCTTGCCAGTCTTGGTGCATACATTATATACAGTCCATCCTCCGTGCCTCACCTGGTACTGTATGAAATTTTTTTAGGGGCCGGCCCTAATTGCTCTATTAATTTTGTTGTGGTGCTGGACCTTTTCTCGTTTGGCGGCATTGTGTTCTAGTTACTAAATGTAAGTAAAATATACATTTTGTTCTACCGTTGTGCCTTAATGTATGTTTGCATGTGTTGAGGTGTTCTGATATGGCATATAGACTCATAACAGTATACTTGTATGTGTATTTCTTAGTTTGTTGAAATGCATGATATTATGCCAGATGCAACCATCTCTCCCATGAAGCATAGGGGTTGACTTGATGTACGTAAGTTAGATATCTGGATTGATGTGCTGATTTTCTTATATGATGCTTTATTCTGATATATTTTTACATATGATTACGTTGTTCTTAGTGGTAAGTAGTTTTTATTTCCTCCTATGCTCTCGACACCCTCACTCCCCAATTCTCGAGCTACATGGGATGCTGCTCTGTGAAAGTTTTCTATAGATTTTACGGTTTGGTTGGATTTGTTGAGACAAGATAGAATTGCATACAGCACTGATGAGTTGATGGTACTTTGATGGATTTTTGTAGGCACAATAGGGGAGAATTTTCATGTGAATTTGCAAGTTGCAGGTCTTGATTTTCTTTTATGCGACATATGTTGGTAGATTTTGGGTTTGAGATGGTACTCCTGCTGTTTTTCTATTCCTATATCTGATAGTAAGTTGTTTCTCATAAATTAGGTGTAGAGATTGAGTTATGTGGTACAGTCTAGGTTTGATTTTCGGTGGTAGATTTTGGTGGAATTTTGATACAAATCCATCATAGCTTTTTCTTTTATTGTGTGATTTTGAGATAGGATTTCCTTGTAGATTCTCCTGGTAACTTCTCCGATAGGTTCTCCATTTGATGGCAGTGGTAGGTTTGGAATTTATCTAGCCATGTATTTTTCAGCTAGTTTTTGTTGCACTTTTCTTAGTTTGATGAATTGACTAATATACTGTACAACATAACATTTACAAGCAAATCAACTATAATCTCCATGTTTATATCTACTTCAGTATGCTCTAGTGCTAATTCTTGTGTCACCTGCTAGGTGCATGTTCATGGGTATTTTTCCATCATAATAAATGTTGATCAGTTTTAGCTTAGTTTTCTCTATTTTTTCTGCTTTATTTCTTCTAAATGTAGATGTTTTTGTCACTTGTGGTATCAACACTCATACTATGTTTATTTTTGTCTGAGCAATATACACAGATTTTTTGTAGTTACAATTTTTCTCAATGCTCCTCTTTCTTTCTTCTTCTAGGTCTGATTATTTTTTGAATGTTATGAAGTGTGAAGAAATCAATACCGGCAACAATCATGGAATGATAGTAAGTCAACACAAGGAGTACACTGTATTTTAGGATGAGGGACAAGTATAATAACAAGTATGAAGATCTTACTGATACTGAGTTATCGCAACGCATGTTCTATGATGAGAACCAAAAATTGTAAGTTTCTTAGCCCTTCTCATGTTAAGAACTTCTGTGTTAGTAGGTTGTCCTAATTTTTCGAGGATCATTTTTGGCTTAATGAACTTGATATACTCTATGTTCGTCTCTTGTGTTTATGTATAGTCCCAATTTTTATTATAGGTTATGAAGAGTTTACATAGGAAAGAACGTTGAAAAATTATAAGAAAACAGAAAACATAAGTAATATATATCTGGCCGCCAATAATAATATGTGATGTGTGCCTTTTTTGGTCTGTTCTTTTTTGCGATCTCTGATTGATTTCTCGTTTCTTTTTCTTTTTTTCTTCATGGAAAAGGAGGCTAAAGCATGTGAAAATGATTCTATAAGAGCTTACAGAAGATGTAGTCTTCCTTATTTTTTTAAGTTATCGAAAGTATTATCAATTGGCCATGAAAGATTGAGCTCGTAAAATTGTTCAGTTTTGAAATTATTCAAAAGTTATCTTTTTAATCGCTTAGTTTTGAAATATGTTATCTTTTTAAATATTCAATTTGACTATGATGTTGTGTGTATCTGTAGTTGTTGTAACCGGTCCGGTCACAACTTATTTGTAACTGACCAATTTTTTCCTTTAACTGACCAAGTTGCAATATGCTCTTAATTGACCACCAGTTACAATATGCTCGCAACTGACCCCAATCGCAATTAGCTTGCAACTAACCCATAGAGGGGACCATATTTTTGAAAATATAGTTTTTCAAATGACTCGATGGAAATATACGCTCGCAACTGACCCCAGTCACAATATGCTCATAACTAACCCAGGCCGGTACAATGTGCTAGCAATTGACCTTTTTAATTGCAATGTGCTTGTATCTAACCCCCAGTTGCAACGTGCTCGCAACTGATTTCCAGTTGAAATGTGCTTGCAATTAACCTTTTGTTGCAATATGCTTGAATCTAGGTATCACCCAGTTGCAATGTGCTTGCAATTGACCTTTTGTTGCAATGTGCTCGCATCTAGGGATCACCTAGTTCAAATGTGCTCATAACGGACCCTATTGTTGCAATGTGCTCGTAACTGATCCCCAGTTACAATGTGGCCGTAACTAACCCCATTGTAGCAATGTGGTCGTAACTGACCCCAGTTACAATGTGGTTGTAACTGACCCACAGTCACAATGTGGTTGTAACTGACAACCCGGTCACAATGTACTCGCAAATGACCCTATTTGTTGCAATTTGCTCGTGACCGACGCCATTTTGAAAAGTGGCTTGTAACTGAGGTTGTGGTATTTCTCTATCTCTTTTTGGGGGAGGGGGTGTGGGGCCAGTTGCAAGAAGATTGTAACTGAGGCAGTGGTATTTTTTTGTCTCCTTTTGGCGGGAGGTGTGGCTAGTTACAAGTAGCTTGCAACTGAGGTGGTGGTCTTTTCCTGTCTCTTTTTTGAGATGGTGGGGTTAGTTGCAAGTAGTTTGCGACTGAGGCAACGATCTATTTTGTCACTTTTGGGGGGGTAGTTGCAAAGAACTCGCAACTGAGGTGGTGGTCTTTTCCTGTCTCTTTTTTGAGAAGGTGAGGCTAGTTGCAAGTAGCTTGTGACGTGGGGGTAGTTGCAATGAACTCGCAACTGAGGTGGCGACCTTTTTTTCTTTCTAGGGGAGGTTCGGGCCAGTTGCAATGAACTCGCATCTGAGGTGGTGACTTTTTTCTTTTGGGGAAGGTGGGGCTAGTCGCTATTAGCTCGCAACTGAGGCGGCGGTCATTTTCTATCTCTTTTTAGGGGAGGTGGGGTCAGTTGCAAGTATCTCGCAACTGAGGCGGTGGCTTTTTCATGTCTCTTTTTGGGGAGGTGGGGATAGTTGCAAGTAGCTTGCAACTGAGGCAACGGTCTATTTTATCTCTTTTGGGGGGAGCTGAGGCCAGTTGCAACTAGATCGCAACTGAGACGACGGTCGTTTTGTACCTGTTTTTGGGGGAGGTGGATCTAGTTACAAGTAGCTCGCAACTGAGGTAGCGGTTTTTTCTGCCTCTTTTTAGAGAGGTAGGCCTAGTTGCAAGTAGCTCGCAACTGAGGCAGTTGCAATGAACTCGCAACTGAGGCGGTGATTTTTTGGTCTCTTTTGGGGGGGTAGGTGGGGCCAGTTGCAAGTAGCTCGCAACTGAGGAGGCATGGTTATGTTCTCTCTTTTTTGGTGAAGACGTTGGTTTATTTTTATCTTAGAATTTGTGTCTCATTTCATGTTGTCATTTGTTCTTTCTTTGAGAGAATTGTTCCCTAGTGTCCTTGGTTTATCATAAAATCCCCAGTTACAACCTGATCGCAACTGGGTTCTATTCTACATGTAAATTGTTTTCAGAAGAAAAGCCCCCACTTGCAACCATCTTGTAACTGGGTGCTTTATTCTAAAATCAAAGAAGAAAACCCTATTTGCATCTTGCTTGTGACTCTAAAATTTCAGAAGTTAAACACCAGTTGCAACCTTGCAAGTTGCTAATAACTATTGTTTATTACTTTTAAATTTTGAGAAGTAAACCCTAGTTGTAACTCTGATTTATTATCTTTTCAAAGATTCAAAATTAACCAGTTACAACTTGCTTGTAATTGTGTGGTTTATTCTAAAATTTAAGAAGTAAACACCAGTTGCATCTTGCTTGTGACTGTAAAATTTCAGAAGTAAACCCTAGTTGCAATCTGATCGCAACTTGGTTCTACCCTACATGTAAATTTCAGAAGTAAAACACCAGTTGCAACTGGGGTTTTATTGTCTTCGCAAATATTTGGATTTAACCGATTTAACCACAGTTACAACTTGCTTGTAACTAGGTGGTTTATTCTAAAATTTTAAAAAGTAAACCCTAGTGGCATCTTGCTTGTAACTATAAATTTTCAGAAGAAAACCCTAGTTGCAACCTGATTGCAACTGGGTTCTACACTACTTGTAAATTTTAGAAGTAAACACCAGTTGCAAGTTGCTAGTAACCGGTGTTTTTATTACTAGTAAAATTTCATAACAGCTGGATGGTTTATTCTAAAGTTTTAAAGTAAACCCTAGTTGCATCTTGCTTGTGACTAAATTTTCAGAAGAAAACCCTAGTTGCAACCTGATCGCAACTGGGTTCTATACTCTTGTAAATTTCAAGTAAACACCAGTTGCAAGTTGCTAGTAATTGTTGTTTTTATTACTTGTAAAATTTTATAAACCATAGTTGCAACTTGCTTGTAACTGGGACTGGGGTTTTATTCTACAACTTGCTTGTAAACTGGGGGGGGGGGGGGGTGGTCTAAAATTCAGAAGTAATTGTTTGTGACTGTAGATTTTCATAAGTAATCCCTCAGCTGCAACTTGCTTGTAACTGTAGAGTTTCTTTCTAATTGTAAAAAAATCCGCCATTTCAATTCTAAAAAACATTTGTGTGTATGACATGCCTTCTTTTTCTTTTCTCGGGGAGAAACAGTTCCAAAAATAAAGGGTTTTATAGAAAAAGATGAGATGTATCCCATGAAAATCTACTAACCCTGGTATGTGCTTGATTCTCTTGTGTCCATGAAACCTACAGAAAAGTAGATGGTGATGATCATCATTGCTGCTAAACTTCGTGCAGGGGAAGCAGATCTCCACCTCAAGGGTTTAAGCAAATGGAGCAAAGGAGACAAAGATGGGATGGGTTTGCATGCAGACCCATTAACCAGGGGTCCAGGGTATGTGTCTGATGCTTTTGTATCCATCTAGTCTGTCTTACTTCCTTGGGTTCCTTCTTTTTCCAGAACTTGCTTTGATTTTTTGCTTTGATTTCTCGTGAAGTTTCCTGGCCTGGGAAGTGGCTATCATGAGAGTAAGATGGGGGAAGAGCTGTTTGTGGTAGAAATGTCACACTGATAGCTGCGGACACAATTGAAAATCCAACAAGCAAAGTTACAGGACGTCCAACAAGAAGAACCCAACAACAACAGGAATCATACAAAAAACAAGAAGCCCAACAATGACAGCAACAAGATAACGGAGAGTCCGGCTAGAGAGGGCTAGTTTGGCTGTGTTGTTTGCTGCTGACGTAAGGTGACTGAGATTTAGTTAAATCTCAGTCGCCTGAGCTCTAGGCGCGCCCATTAAATAAAGCTAACCTCTGCATCGATCTCTTTACTCCACAATGTCCATTTCCGTCTCTTTTTAATCCACCCATCTCCCTCTCTGCATCCCTATCTCTCCATCGCACACACGGCATCCACCTCCTCCGCCACATCGATCTCTCCACTTCACACACCACACGGTGCCCATGGCCAATAGCTCCAAGGTCGGGTGCAGCCACGCAGCACGCGTCATTGTCCAGGAGCGAGCGGCGTGCCTACGACTACGCTGGCAAAGAAGCTGATGGATGGTGTACGGCGACATCTTTGTGCCAGCCAGTTCGTGAGCTCCGCCACGTGGATGAGTTGCTCCTGTCGCGGGAGAAGGAGGCGACGGCAGATCCTGACAAAGTAAGGAAGCAGCAGAGATACGAAGAGGCGAAGGAGGCCCACGACGTGGCAAAAACCATTCTAGGGTCGCTTGAAGAGGAGTATGCCCTGGTTCGTCATGGTCTGTGCCTCAACACATTGATCTCCAGCGTCGGTCCAACTCACCGCTGACACTGCCTCAAGTGTATATCTAGGTTTAGATGTGGAGTATCCCCAAAAGGATTACTCCGTCACTTGTTTGCGCATCTCCGCCGCTTGTCGTGCAATGTTTTGGCAGATTATATTACGTAATATTTTCCGTGGAATGAAATATTTATTATTTCATTGAATAAACACTATATTATTTCGTTGATTGTATGCTGTATTATTTTGTGGTTTAAATTTCATGGCACATGCAACATTTGTCGCGGTTTAAGCGCCCAATGAAACTGGGATGCGTGTCTTAGCCCTACCAGTAATAACACGAGTGGAGTTCGGTGCAACAACGTCCCCGATATATCGGTTACTGGTGGCACCCCCTAGTAAATAGTTATCAGCGACGACATATTAGCGTCCTCAAAAGTCAATGCCCCTGATCAATTTTTCTGAGCGCCACCAGTAAGCATATCCCTATTAGTGTTAGGATGACACTAACTAATAGCCTAAGCAAGTACTTAAGAGAAATAAATAGAGAAATACAAGTAAACCTTTATAGAGTGCTTGAGTTGTGGATTTTGACCACAATTATAAGAAAAACTACTGACGGTAGCCCAGTAAACAAGAGACACCGAAAATAAACACCAACTAGCAGTGTTGTAGTGAAATTCAGTAAAGAAAGTATCACAATATTGATCATACCAATGCAAGGAGCAGTACAACTAAGTACTTGATTAACTAAACATCACTCTAACACTTTAGCTCCACAACACAAACACTAGAACACACCCTAAAGAAATTAACTAAAAGATGAATTGTTTAACTGAACAAAATGGCAACACACCAAAATTCAGAGATAGACAGAGACCTAGAACAGTAAATAGTAATCAAGTCGAATACTAGGAACCAAAGTAATAGTAAAGAAGCTACTAGAACATTCTATAAGACCTATAATCCCCATTATTCTAAACCAGCCGAGCCAAACCCTAGAATGTTGATCCAACGGTAAATATTATTGTACATAGAGGAAGATGTAGAGAGGTAGGAGTAGAACATTTACCTTTGGCCAAAATGGGAGCCGAGCTCACTAGGGCCGGAGAGAAGGAAGAATATCACCGTGGCGGCATGAGAGCACCCAGTGAGGGGGTACCTCGATCTGCACATGCCAAATAGCATGAGGGAGATGCGAGATAGGTGCTCCGGTACCATCTCGATGGAGGTTGAGTGTCGGAGCAGCACCAGAGCACGACATCACCATCGACCTGAAACCCTAGGGTTAGGGTTAGGGTTCTGAGAGGCTACGAGAGAGCGATCTAGGCGAATCTAAACAGTGGAAGTGTAGAATGGAGAGAGGGGGTCTATTGCGAGCCATGGTGGCGTCGGCGACGACCAGGAATGGGTGGAATTGACCGGCGACGCAACAATGGCATGATTCGCCCGTGGGAAATAGAGCACGGGGTTGAGAAAGTGAGGTAGTGGACCGGTTCGGTTCGATCAAATCAGGTCAGTTGGTTTTGACCTTTTGGGTCTGACTAGTGGGCCCAAGGGCAAATAAATAAATTCAAAATTACTTAAAAGCTCCAATTGAAAAAATGACCTAATACATTTTAGAAAAATAAAATAAAAATAGTTCCAAATAGGGAAAATGCAAAGATTCTAAATCTTATTTTTTCGAATTATTAAAATAGTTTTGGAGGAATAAAAATTCCAAGTGAGTTATTTCACTTAAATAAATACTTAAAAATGAGTAAAAATACTCTAAAAATCCTCAAGGAAATATTACTAAAACTAAAGGAATATTATTTCAAACTAAAAAAAATCACAAGATTGAATTTGAAGTAATATATACTTCAGCTATATGAAAAATTCGAAGTAAAATTCATATAAAATCCTAAAAAGGGAAATTCATCTAAAATTCAAAGCAATTTAAATCAATGGAATTGAAAATCATTTAATAGACCTTATTCATATCATATAGTTACATTGAAGCATATATTAGTTTTCGAAACATTATCTTTGTCGGACAATGATTTCTGTTTACAAAACTCGAGTTCAAGGGTTAACTTGAATCTTCGAACTGCACTATCTCGCAGTTACCTGTCAAGTTCAACCTTGCGTATAAGTTGTGAATTAAACGTTGCATGACTCTTGCAAGTTATATTGTGCACACCTTTTATTTTGTATAAATACTTTCCTAAAAGTATCACAAATGTTCTTACAAAAGAAAATAGTGTTTTGAGTAAAATATGTTTATACTTAGAAGGTAAAAGGAAACCACAATGAAAATTGTTGTGGGAATAGATTCCATTATACCAAGAAAAACATATGACATAATCAACAACTGTAATTAGTTATTCCAAGGCATCGTACAAATCGTGTTAACAACAGATCTTGGAATAGGACGAGCAAGTCAGAAGTTATTCTTTGTTTCGTATATCTTCGAATGACTAGGTCAGATTGTATTCCTTGAGAGGAATTGCAGTGGGAGCCCTCCCTAACCTGTGTTGCAACATAACGAATCTAGTGTCTCTAAAAGGATAACATATGGACAATGATCGATGATCGGGTTCAATGCAAGGACGGAGTACGGAATAAGGCGGAGCTCAATATGACTTGGAGATACTTGGTAATCGGTCTCACACCTTAGGAAGTGTGATACATGAAATAAGGCTAAGGATGTTTGTGGGAAAATTACCACACCTATCGATAGTGTATCAAATGTGACATGTTACTCTCTATCCAGAGAATGGATTGTGAACGCATTGTGGGAAGGAACTTAAAAAAGTTCTAACAACTTGTGAAAACTGACGGACATAGTTTTTCTAAGTTAAAAGCAACCTTTTTATTAGAAAATGTTTTCGAAAACCAAAGGAAGCCTGAATGATTAATCCATGGTTACACATCACACACCCAACTATAGAACTTGCTAAGTATGCTCTCAAACTATCTTCTTAAATTCTTGCTAGACTTTGAGAGTTTTGAGACAGAGGATAACAGTAAGCACATCAACAAAGAGGAGATCTATCACGAGGAACTAGATCTTTCCGGAGGCATTGAAGGAGTGGACTATGGTATAGAATATGGAGCAAACTATGAAGATGTGTAAACTGAAGCATAGTCTTTAGAATAGGTGTAGATGAGTCGAGCATCATAAAATTACATAAATAAGTTGTTGAGCTCCAATGGTACTTGGCTTAATGAAGCCATTTATATTTAATATAGCCATTTTGAATTTGAATATTAGAACGAATCCTTAATGGACCGATGAGGATTTCGAATCATTTGTAAATTTCTGGTTGATAATAATGAGCATGTAAAAATTACAGACCTCCAATGTTTCTGTTGTACCACTCCGAGGATGTAATATTTGTGAAACGGTACTTCGTGAGTATTACGTCCATGACTTGTGCACTACAACAAATAGTGGTGTCCTGGGTCACCCTAAAGTTGTCAATAACCGTGGAGATAACTTTTTAAGAATATTTACTCCGCAGAGGTGCATCAAATTTCCTATACATGTTCGATCAACCCTGTAAGAAGAAAATAAAATGGCAACAAGGTACCACGACACAACTCTTCCAAGAACAAAAGCAAGTTTTAGGGGGCACTAAACTAATATAGTCGTTACGAAGTTGGCTGATATCTGAAGATTGACCTAGAAGTTTGCAGCAACGACCAAAAGATCCTAGAGGCCCTAAAGTGTGAGTAGGTGTGTCTAGACAGAATAGATGTCATGCATCCTAAACAGTATAAAATAATAAACACTCCTAGAGCAGCATAATGTAATTGATGCCATAAGTACATAATAGTAAAGGAAATGACGAACTAATTGTGCCCCCAAATACAAACTCTAGAATCAAGGTCAAGCCAAGGGGTGTCTCAAAAAGTCTCCCACGAGTGGTTAGCGTGCAGCGTATTGGAACAGGTATCAAGAAGTCAGGGTCTTAAGGGACACACGTGGGTAGGATAACAAACAAATCTCAATTATTACCCACTGATGCTTCTTTATTAATTTAACTCGGCAATTAGGCAGCAAAGAGTAATAATGGTACGTAAACTAAAGCATCATAAAAAGGGTAGCAAATAGAGAGAAGCAAAGCGATAAAATATAATAGGTAGAAAAAGATGAGTACTTGTATGTGAAACATTGTTGAAGATACACTGGAGAACTTGTCAAAACTCGCACCAACTCAACGACCTATATGGAAAGAAGTGCATCACTAAAAGAAACATCAGATGCAATACTTACTACTACAACAAAATATCTGGCATGATTGTGATATTTGCATGACAAGTTAAAACAATGCATGCCATGTTATAATGCTGTCATGTGCATTACATATTGTGGGTACAACATCAACAAGTGATCCCATATTATTTATGTGTAAGAACTATTTGACAAAGTTTTAATTCAATTTGCTTGAAGCACATTAATATCCAGTATCGGTGCATGATGCAAATGACATGTATGATACATACTCAGGTTCCTTGTATTTTCTGATCATTTTGACATTATTATTTATTGAATTCTGAAGTATAAATCAAAATAAGTTGAAGCTTTAAGTTTTAAATTGTAATATATACAAATTTTTATTTTTAATAGTTATATTATTTGAATTTGAAAATAAAGTATATATTTGAAAGGTTTATACAATTTCAAACAAATTTAGTTTTGAAAGTTTTTGAATCTTGGCAGTATTTCAAAAGATATAACAGATTTGAATTTGCAGGGTTTTCTATGCAAAATTGTCAAGCTATCATGGACCTGGTTTGGCAATTATGTATAGAAGTATGAGGTTTTTTCTATAAAATGTCGAGATCTTGATCTAGTGGAGTTTTTTCCCACCCTAGGATTTCTGCACACAGAGGCTGACGAATGGGACCAGGAGATAAGGTGACAGCCACGTGGTCGAGCTGGTCCACTCCACCGGGGTTGTTGACTGTGGCTGACTAGTAGTGGCTGATGGCGGAGGAGGTCGCGCCCAAGAAAAAGGAGAGCACCAAGAGAAGCAGCTCTCCCCGATTGATCAAAACGGTCGACGTGGAGACGCGTGGCTCACCGGAGCATCATCAGTGACGAGATCCCGAAGTGGTGCAATAGGGACATCAAGGTTAGGTCGATCCAGGGATGAAAATAAACCGTGGAGAGTATGAGGAGATGAGCCATCTCACCGTGAAGCTGCTAGCGGTGACAGTGTGGTCGGGCCCAACACGGGGGTGCTAGAAAAAGCACGGCGTATGGAGAAGTAGAATAAAATCTTGTCGTCGAGAAGAAGCGTCGCAGATGATCTGGACGAGATGGTGCTGATGGTGGTCTTGGCTTGGCCATGAGTGCCTGCAGCGGTGGCGGTGCGAGGTGGTCGTGGCAGTGCATGTCTTTGGAGGAAGAGGAGAGGAGGAAGGAGAAAGAGAGGGGGTCTTGATCTATGGTTTTACAGAGGGGGGGATAAGGACGATGCATCGACATATGTGGTGGAGGTTTCCCATGGTAGTGATGATAGTAGATGGTGGCAACGGTGCGATGACAGATCATACTCCTCGTTCTTTCGGTATGATTGGCGCAGACGGAGAATACAAACATGAGCCTACTGTGAAGGGGTATGGGCTCTTACTCCTAGGTAAGCTTCTCCTCTCTATTTTTTATCCACAACATTTCCCCTTTTAGCAATTTGATTTATTTCTTCACAAATCCTTTTGAATCTTTTTGAAACTTTGCTAGGGACTTAAATAGATAAGTTTTGGGAAATTCAAATAGGAGACATGAAGGAATAGAATGGATAGCAAGACGATGATGCCCACATAAAATATTTTGGGCATTCGTACAAGATGAAATAAATAGATGTGATACAAAATAGAGATGACAAGAGTATTAATGCCAAAGCAATTTGATACCAAAATATTGTACCTTCAATTAAAAAAGAAGAAACCTGTTTATAGAAACTAAAAATATGATATGGGGAAGGTGAAGGGAATATGTCCTGAGAGGCAATGATAAAGTTGTTATTATATATATTCCAAGTATATGATAGATGTTTATTTTGCATGCTATAATTGTATTTATTTGAAAACGTTAATACATGTGTGTTTAATAAACAAAAGGAAAGTTCCTAGTTATGCCTCTCTTATAAACTAACTCGTTGATTAACAAGATGATCAAGGTTTCCTGATTATGAATATTGTATATTGTTAATAGCAAGGTCACAACATTAGTAGAATGATGTGATGAATATTCATCCGATGTATAGCATTACAATCAAAGTCATTGTGTTTATATTGCTATAACATCTAACGAAATAATCCTAGTCCTTAGACCATGAGATCATGTTAATCACTAACACTGGAAGAGTATCTTGATAACATCAAACGTCACACCGTGAAAGGGTGATTATAAAGGTGGATTCAGTACTACGAAAGTGTTATGTAGAGGTTCATGGATCAAGAGTGGGATTTGTCCATCCCGATGACGGATAGATATTCTCTGGGCCATCCCGGTGATATCACATTGGTTAGCTTGCAAGCAAGTGATGAGATCACTAGAATGTTATATCACGGGAACGAGAAAAGAGTACATGTCGGTAACGAGATCAAACTAGGTATGGAGATACCGATGATCAAATCTCGGACATGTAATATATCGCAAGACAAAGGGATTTAGTTACTAACGTTAAAGGTTCTCACGATCACAGACGTCATCGTAGAATGCGTAGGAGTCAGTATGGATCTCCAGGTCTCGCTTCTGATTATTGATCTGAGAGGGGTCTCAATCATGTCTGCATTATTCACGAACCGTAGGGTGACACAATTAAGGGACACCAACACTATTTGGATCAAATGTGTTTCAGACGAATGAATTGCAAAGCGCTGGAATTATTTCAATAGACACCGAAACTGTTTCGGGTGAAATTGCTGAAACTGGTTCTGCATGTAATATTGAAATGTTGCAGGGGGTTTTATGTGAATGTTTGTTAATTAAAGTAATTAACAAAATTCTAAATAAAATTAATAAAAGAGTTTTATTAATGAGAGAGCATTAAATTTGGATAAATTTAATGTATTTAAAGTGGAGACTTGAAAAGGGAATGTTAAGGGACAAATTTATGTGGAGGGGGTTACCACCACATGAATGGGGGAGGTGAGGGGTCACCCCCCATGGGGCGCCGGCCATGGGGAGGGGTACCCCCTCTCCTCCTATAAAAGGTCACCCCTCTCACCCTTCTTCCTTACACCTCCTCATGAAGGATCTCTCTCCCCTCTAGTATTATTCTCACATGGTCTCGGATTAGCGAGATACATGTTCTCAGTGGCATTTTGCCTGGAAGGAGTTGCTGCTTTCGCTGCATCGCTGGAGCGAGGAGGCGGAGGTTGCTCGGTGGCCTGAACGTGTGTGCGAGTGCGGATGCGCTGCTGGTTTGCGGCGCTAGGACTTCCACACAATCTTGAGATCGGCAAGTGAACGACTATATCATCCACGAGTTCCTACTCGTTAACAAAACTTTGTTGTCTTCTAGGGTAAGTTCTCTATGGATGAATATCCACCCGTTGCTTGTATCTAGTAGATAGATCTTGGCGTATAGTTCCCACCGTAGGAAATCTTGAGATCTCCATGAACGACTACATCATCCACGAGTTCCTACTCTCAAACGCACAAGACAAGGAAGCAGTCTCAATACTAAAATTTGAATCTAACTTGTAACCAACTCGTATTGGTACCTAAGACCTAGCCTCCCCATATATAAGAGGGTCCAACGAAAGGACAATCGCGACTCCTACAATAGATCACCACCATAGACAATAGATCTAGACATCGATCTCTCGCACATATGCCAGATCCAATCTGCGCAACACCGTCATCGATGACCTTGTAATCCTTCGGATCCTTCATCAATCAAGAGCAGACAAGAAGGAGTAGGGTCCTCTGCGAGGCCTGAACATGGGTAAACCTTGCGTCCCTGTGTGCTTGTTTGCTAGCCGATCGAGACTTCCAGTGCATCCCTCTTTCTCCAAAACCCAAGTCCATAACAATGGGCATTGACGAGTTAAACCCTCGTCAATTGGCGTCGTCTGTGGGAAGTGGGAACGCTGATGTTACGATCTCGACGGCTCCATCGCCGGCAATCTACGACTCGCCGATTCTCAAGAAACAAATTTGCAACAACGGAAATCGTAGCGTATGGGGGCTCGACATCAAGACTGTTCACCGTGTACGGTTGTAGAAGTCATCGCCCGCACAAAAGATCAGCAAGGATCTGATACGTCATGGACCTATCGGGGCCGATTTGCCGGATCATCCGATCCATGTAAAAGTAAAAAATCGAGCCAGCTAGCGTGCGGGGGCAAAGAAAAAAATCACAATTTGATTCAGACCAAGTCTCAGCATCAACCAAATTCAAGGAATTGGTAGCCGACTCGATCAATGGAAACACGCGCGGCCCAGCTTGGGCGCAAGGGCGTGTGAAGACAGGTCTTGTTTCAAAAATCAGAATCAGAGCAGAGCTAGCATCGGTCGCACGTTGCCGCACGGGGCTACGCGTACGTGAAATAGCCATACCATTGCATCAATCAAGAACAAGGCAAAGTTTAGAAAGGGCAGCTAAAAAACAAAAACAACAACGATCGGATCAGACTCCAAGGAGGAAAAGGCAACCTGGATAGCAGTCGCTCGATGTACTACTACGTTAGCTACATGGCAAGCCGTGCAAAATTAGACTAGTAATTCTTGACGTGATTCAATAAAAAATGGAGAGAGTTCACATCGTATCAGAAGGAACCAGTACAAAGCCGTGGAAATAGCCAGTACATTACATCGAACTACGTCCGTAGCACGACTCCATCTACCTCAACGACACGTTCGTTGCATCGATTCTGTCTGATCGACCGGTTGTGATACATTGCAAATGTATCTATAATTTTTGATGTTCCATGCTTGGTTTTATCTACTTTTTTGTGTTTTGTTCATATTTTAGACTATTTTTCATATCATTTTTGGACTAACCTATTAACAACATGTCACAGTGTCAGTTGCCTGTTTTCTGCTGTTTTTGGTTCCAGAAAAGTCAAAAAATGAATATTCTCAGAATTGGACGAAACAAAAGCCAAAGTTCCTATTTTACCGAAAGACTCACGGAGCCAGAATACGAGACGGAGGAGGGCTAGGGCCTGGCCACACCCCCAGGTGCGGCTACCCCCAGGCCGCGCCAGGGCATGGTGTGGGCCCCCTGGATGGCCACCGACCTCGCCCCTTTGCCTATATATTTCCCCCGAGGCAAAAACCCTAAATAGTCAATCAGAAAGCCACGAAAAATTCCGCAGCGCCGTCGCTACCGAAGGAGAGATTCAGGGGACAGAAAGTCTCTGTTCTGACACTCTACCGGGACGGAGAAGTGCCTCCGGAGCCATCTCCATCGATCTCCACCGCCATCTCCATCACCATTGCTGATTCCCATGATAAGGAGGGAGTAGTTCTCTCTCGAGGCTAAGGGTTCTACCGGTAGCTATGTGTTCATGTCTCTCTATATGCATGATCTTATTGAGATCATGAGCTTGTAATCTATAGATCTACCTTGCTACTCAAGTGCTTTAATAGATCTCTGCTCTCCCCATGTGTGTGAAAGTGATAGCGTGCACACCATGGTGGCACTTAGGCTAAAGATTACAAATACTTGTTATGTGTTATATTTGGAGTTGGATGTCTTTATGAAGTTGTGGTGTTTGTTGGACTCATCTAGTGCTCAAGGTGACAATGTGGGGTTTTCTAGATGGGAAAGGCTTACTTTGAGGAGTGCTGTTATAGCCCTACCGACGATTAGAGTGTCCAACCAGAGAGTAGTTCAGCATAGTATCATAAAGAAGAATATATTTATATGAGAGTGTTCACTAGTGAAAGTATGATCCCTAGGCCTTGTTTCTAAGCATTGAAACACCGTTTGCAACTAGATCCGTTATATGTTTGCTTGCTGCTATCTTTATTTCAGTTTTCCTTTAGTCTCTTCCACGCCATCAAGCTATTTTATATCACCGTTACCACTTATAATTATCCATACCACTTGTATTTCACTATCTCTTCGCCAAACTAGTGCACCTATACACGTGACAAGTGTATTGGGTGTGTTGGGGACACAAGAGACTTCTTGTATCTTGATTGCAGGGTTGCTTGAGAGGGGATACCTTTGATCACTTTCTCCCTGAGTTCGATAAACCTTGGTGATCCACTTAAGGGAAAACTTGCTGCTGTTCTACAAAACTCTGCACTTGGAGGCTCAACAACTGTCTACTTGGAGGTAAAAGTGAAGGGTTTCGCAGCATAGTAAATCAAAAATTTCTACGGAAGCGAACAGAAGGAAAGCCAAGATCTAATCTAGGAGATGCAAACAACGAGAGAGATTGGATTAGATCTTCATACCCTTGAAGATTCAAGACATGAACGCTCATTTAACGTGGGTGATGTAGTCGTACTCGCTTCTCCTCCTCGCGATCCGATCCGATCCAGCACCACAAGTGGCGGTGCCTCCGTGAGATGCACACGTGCGGCACCTCGACGTCTCCTCCTTCCTTGGACCAGCAAGTATGGTGGAGAGATGGATTGGATCTACAGCACGACGGCGTGGTGTATATGGTGGAGAATTTCTGCTGCAGGGCTTCGCCTACAAACAGTCGGGAGGGAGAGAGGAAGGGCAGCAGGGCAACTAGGGTTGGAGGAAGGTGTGTGTAGGGGGAAGGGGGCGCACCAGCCCTCTATTTATAGAGGGGGGCGGCCAGCCCTAGCCTCTCCTCCAAGCCTATCTCTAGTTTAAACAATTTAAACTCTCCCTTATCTAGAAATCCTATCTTATCTTATCTCTAGTTTAAACGATTTAAACTCTCTAGGATCGGCTAGGCCCTATGGGGCCTTGTGCCCCTGGCCCAATGCGGCCAGGACACTCCCTCATAGGCCCATGCCCCCTCCCGGAAGGTGGGGCCACGTTGGTCCCCTTCCGGAAGGTTCTAGAAGCTTCCGGTACAATACCGATTAACCCGGAACAATTCCGAACTCCAAAAACTGCACTGCCTTATATGAATCTTATTCTCCGGACCATTCCGGAACCTCTCGTGATGTCCTGGATCCCATCCGAGACTCCGAACAAAAATTCATAAACCAAGTATCCAAACTATCCTAGCGTCGAGACACGTTAAGTGTGTGACCAAGGGTTCGAGAATATGCGCACATGATCTTCTATCAATAATCAACAGGGTCAGGCACCCATATTGACTCCCACACATTCATCGATGATCATATCGGATGAACCACGATGCCAGGATTCAATCAATCCCATATATATATTCCCTTCGTCTCGCGATATTTTACTTGCCCGAGATTCGATCGCCGGTCCATACCTAGTTCAATCTCGTTCACGGAAGTACTTTACTCGTTCTGTAATCCGATATCACTTTGTGATTAACTCCTTAACCACATGCTTGCAAGCGGTGTTGATATCGATTACCGAGTGGGCCCGAAGTATATCTCTCCAACTTGGGAGGGACAAATCCCATCTCGATACATATAACCCAACATATACTTTCCGATCACCTGAGAGACACCTTTATGATCACCCTCTCATAGGATGACGTTTGATGACCTCAAAGCTTTCTTCCGATACCAGGGAGTTGCATTATCTCATGGTCTAAGGAATACAATATTTGACATAAGAAAAGCTTCGCAAAGACGAACACGATAACACGATCTAATTGCTTCGCTTAGTTTGGGTCTGTCCACCACATCATTCTCCCGATGATATGATCTCATTATCAATTGACAACTCATGTCTATGGTTAGGAAACCTTAACCATCATTGATCAATGAGCTAGTCCATAGAGGCGTACTAGGGACACGGTGTTGTTCACAAACCACACAAGTATTAATGTTTCCGCTTAATACAATTCTAGCATGGAATATAAACTTTATCATGAACAAGAATTATAATAATAACATCTTTATTATTGCCTCTAGGGCATAATTCCAACAGTCTCCCACTTGCACTAGAGTCAATAATCTAGTTTACATTTGGCAACAATCTCACACCCATGGCACTGAGGTGCTGATCATGTTTTACACGTGGAAGAGGTTTAGTCAATGGATCTGCGACATTCAGATCTGTATGTACTTTGCTGATCTTCAGATCTCCATCTGCTATATAATCTCGGATTATATGAAACTTGCGGTTGATATGCTTGGTCTTTGGATGATATCTTGGTTCCTTAGCGAGTGCTATGGCGCCAGTGTTGTCACACAATATCTCCAGTGGGTCCAACGCACTTGGAACCACGCCAAGCTCGGATGAAGTTTCGATCCAAACTCCTTCACTTGACGCTCGCAGCAGCCATGTATTCCGCTTCTCATTGTAGATCCCGCGATCACACTTTGCTTGCAGCTTCTCCAAACTCACAGCCTCCATTCAAAATATACACGTATCCTGTCGAGATTTAGAATCATCCTTGTCGGTGTCGAAACTAGCATCGACGTAACCTTTACGACAGTGTTCATCACCCCATAGACTAAGAACATTTCTTTAGTCCTATTTAGGTACCTTAGGATGTTCTTCACGGCTGTCCAAATGTTCCACTCGGATCACTTTGATATCTCGTCAAACTAAGAGCATTGGACACATCCGGTCTAGTACACAGCATGGCATACATGATGGAACCTATGGCCGAGGCATAAGGCACTTTGCTCATAGCTTCCCTATCATTTACCGTAGCTGGACACTGAGCCTTGCTCAATATCTTACCTGACAACATAGGCACTGAACCTTTCGTTGCCTTATCCATTCTGAACCTTTTCAGAACTTTGTCTAGGTATGTACTCTGGCTTAAAGCTATCAGGCGTCTTTGTCTATCTCTATAGATTTTGATGCCCAATATATAAGCAGCTTCACCTAGGTCTTTTATTGAAAAACACTTGTTCAAATAACTCTTCACATCGTTAAGCATGTTGATGTCATTTCCAATAATCAATATGTCATCCACATATAGTACCAGAAACGTCACCGAGCTCCCACTCACTTTCTTGTAGATGCAAGCTTCGTAGCAATTTGGAACAAATCCAAAGCTCTTGATCACTTGATCAAAACGAAGGTTCTAACTCCGAGATGCTTGCTTCAGTCCATAAATGTAACGCTGAAGTTTGCATACTTTATCAGCATCCTTAGGATCGACAAAATCTTCGGGTTGCATCATATACAACTCTTCATCAATGTCGCCATTGAGGAACGCAGTCTTGACATCCATCTGCTATATTTCATAATCATGAAACGCAGCAATTGCTAATAAAATCCGAATGGACTTAAACATCGCTACGGGAGAGAAAGTCTCATCGTAGTCAACACCTTGAACTTGTCGAAAACCTTTCGCAACAAGCCGTGCTTTATAGACTGTAACATTACCATCCGTGTCCGTTTTCTTCTTGAAGATCCATTTGCACTCAACGGCCTTTCGGTCGCTAGGAGGGTCCACCAAAGTCCATACTTGGTTTTCGCTCATGGATCCCAATTCGGATTTCATGGCTTCTAGCCATTTCTCGTAGTCCGGCTCATCATCGCTTCCTCATAGTTCGTAGGTTCGCTGTCTTCTACTAACAAGATCAAGACAGGTTGCCGTACCACTCGGAGGGGCACGCGACCTTGTCGACTGCGACGCTCAAGAGCAGATCGTCCAAGCTTCATGATCCTTGTCATTAGCTTCCTCTATTGTTGGTGCAAAGTGCACCGAACAATTTCAGGTGCTGCGCTACTCTCCAATTCAAGAGAAGGTTCAATAACCTCGTCTAGCTCTACTTTCCTCCCACTCACTTCTTTCGAGAGAAACTCCTTCCAGAAAGGAACCGTTCTTTGCGACAAACACTTTGCCTTCGGTTCTGTGATAGAAGGTATACCCAATAGTTTCCTTAGGGTATCCTATGAAGACGCATTTCTCCTCTTTGGGTTCGAGCTTGTCCGCATCAACTTCTTGACGAAGCTTCAGATCCCCAAACTTTAAGAAACGACAACTTAGGTTTAGCACCAAACCACGCTCATACGGTGTCGTCTCAACGGATTTAGATGGAGCCCTATTTAAAGTGAATGCAGCGGTTTCTAATGCATAACCCCAAAATGATAACGGCAAATCAGTAAGAGACATCATTGATCGGACCGTATCTAATAGGGTTCGATTCCTCGTTCGACACACCATTGTACTGTGGTGTTCCGGTGGCGTGAGTTGTGAAACGATTCCACTTGCTTTGAGATGCGTGAGAAAATCATAACTCAAGTATTCGCCTCACGATCGGATCGTAGAAACTTAATCTTCTTACGATGGTTCTCCACTTCATTCTGAAATTCTTTGAACTTTTCAAACGTTTCAGATTTATGTTTCATTAAATAGATATACCCATATCTACTTAAGTCATCGGTAAAAGTGAGAAAATAGCGATATCCACCGCGCGTCGAAACACTCATCGGTCCGCATACATCGGTATGTATGATTTCCAACAAGTCCGTTGCTCGCTCCATCATTCCGGAGAACGGGGTTTTGATCATCTTGCCCATGAGGCATGGTTCATGTGTCAAATGATTCAAAATCAAGAGACTCCAAAAGTCCATCAGAATGGAGTTTCTTCATGCGCTTTACTCCAATATGACCTAGACGACAGTGCCATAAATAAGTAGTATTATCACTATCTACTTTGCATCTCTTAGCCTCAATGTTATGGATGTGTGTTTCATCCCTTTCGAGATTTAGAAGAAATAAACCACTCACAAGAGGTGCATGACCATAAAAGATGTTACTCATATAAATAGAACAACCATTATTCTCCGATTTAAATGAATAACCGTCTTGCAATAAACACGATCCAGAAATAATGTTCATGCTCAACGCAGCACATAATAACATTTATTAAGGTTTAAAACTAATCCAAGGTAAAACTAAGGAGAGCGTGCCGACGCCATCACATCAACTCTTGATCCGTTGCAACGCCAGATCGTCACCTCATCCTCGCAAGCCGCCGTCATTCCGTAGCTCTGCTTCGAGTTACAAATATTAGCAACTGAACCGGTATCAAATACCCAGGCACTACAACGAGGGCTAGTAAGGAAAACATCAATAACATGTATATCAAATATACCTTTGATGGTGCCAGCCTTCTTGTCCGCTAAGTACTTTGGATAGTTGCGCTTCCAAAGGACCCTTGTCCTTGCAATAAAAGCACTCAAGGTCCGCTTGGGACTAGACTTGAGCTTCTTCTCAGAGGGCAACGCGCTTGCCGCCTTTCTTGAAGGGCTTCTTTGCACCTTTACCTTTCTTAAAGGAGGGCTTGTTGACCATCAACACATGATTATCCTTCTTGATGTCCACCTCCGCAGCCTTCACTTTCACGAAGAGCTCGGTGATCGTATCAAGGAACCAATCTGATTATGAGTCACTACAAAACTTTTGTAGCTGGGAGGAGTGATTGCAGAACCTGTCAATTTTGAGCTCCTCCGAATCTTGCATCAGCTTGCTCAAGGCGTTGAGTGTAGCCCGACATCTTAATGGCATGCTCACTAACGGAACTCCCTTCCTCCATCTTGCGCTTAAAGAACTTCTCGAGATCTCATATCTCTCGTAACGGCCTGCGTCTGAAACATGGTTTTCAACTCTTGAGAATCTCAAAGGGCCCGGATAGTTTTCAAAACGATTTTGAAGTTCGGTTCCATAGCAAACAACATGGTGCTCTTAATCACACCATAATCATCCTTATGCCGATCGATAGACAGCTTTCTCATCAGCCGCAGCTTGCAGTAGGGGTTACCTAACGCTTTCTCAAGGACATAGTCCTTTTGTCCGCCAGACAGAATGATTCTTAGATTGCGGAACCAGTTGGTGAAGTTAGACCCATTGTTTCTAAGATTTTCTTTCTCAGCAAAAACGTTGAAGTTGAAGTTGGACTTGGCCATGTGATCTACAGTATTTGCAAGTACAATTTAGACTATGTTCATGATAAATAGTTCAACTTAATCAAATTACTAGATGAACTCCCACTAAATTCAACATCCCTCAAGTTGTTTAGTGAACACGATCCAAATTCACCACACCTAATCCGATCATCACGAGAAGAGATGTGGTTTCAATGGTGGACAACGAAGTGTCGATCATATCATTCATATGACTCATGCTTAACCTTTCGGTTCTTGTGTTTCGAGGCCATGTCTGTACATGATAGGCTCGTCAAGTCAAACCAAAGTATTTCCGCGTGTGCAAAAACTGGCTTGCACCCGTTGTATGTGAGCGTAGAGTCTATAGCACCCGATCATCACGTGATGCTTGGACACGACGAACTTTCGCAACGGTGCATACTTGGGGAGAACACAGTTTTTATCTTGATCTTTAAGTGAGGAATCATCTTATAATGCTACCGTCGTGATCTAAGCATAATAAGATACATAAAAGGATAAACATCACATGCATATAACTTTATGTGACATGGTATAGCCAATCTTCGCGCAATGATCTCCATCTTGTGCTCCTAAGCATGATCTCCATGACTCCACCATGATTGCCTCCACCACGAATAGCAACTACAACTATTGCTAACTACTTAGCGATAAAGTAAAGCTATTACATGGCGTATAAGAAGTTGACTCGCAGGTCATACACAATTATAAAGACAACCATATGGCTCCTGCCGGTTGTGTACTCATCGACATGCAAGTCGTGAAACATTACAAAACATGATCATCGCATACAATATACACATCACATCTTGGGCCATACCATATCACAGAAAACACTCCCTGCAAAAACAAGTTAGACGCCTCTACTTTGTTGTTGCATGTTTTACGTGGCTTATGGGAGTAGATGCTAAGAACGATTCTTACCTACGGAAAGCCACAACGGTGATATTATGGTTGCCAAACTCCGGTGTTAATCCCATGACAACTATAGTGAGAGAAACTGACATCCACCAGCCGCATGTGTGGTACAAGCCACACGTCAAGTGCGGAGCCGGTCTCGCGAACGACGTCGCATAAGGTTGGCCTGGACCGCTTCAATCTCACTATCCTGCGTCATAAGAAGAACACAAACAAGAGGCTTGCAACAGAAAACATCAACGCCCGCAACAACCATGTTGCGTTCTACTCGTGAATCACATCTACGCATAGATCTAGCTCTGATACCACTGAAGGGTTTCGCAGCATAGTAAATCAAAAATTTCTACGGAAGCGAACAGAAGGAAAGCCAAGATCTAATCTAGGAGATGCAAACAACGAGAGATTGGATTAGATCTTCATACCCTTGAAGATTCGCACAGCGGAATGTTCGTCGGAACGTGGGTGATGTAGTCGTACTCGCTTCTCCTCCTCGCGATCCGATCCGATCCAGCACCACAAGTGGCGGTGCCTCCGTGAGATGCACACGTGCGGCACCTCGACGTCTCCTCCTTCCTTGGACCAGCAAGTATGGTGGAGAGATGGATTGGATCTACAGCACGACGGCGTGGTGTATATGGTGGAGAATTTCTGCCGCAAGGCTTCGCCTACAAACAGTCGGGAGGGAGAGAGGAAGGGCAGCAGGGCAACTAGGGTTGGAGGAAGGTGTGTGTAGGGGAAAGGGGGCGCACCAGCCCTCTATTTATAGAGGGGGGGCGGCCAGCCCTAGCCTCTCCTCCAAGCCTATCTCTAGTTTAAACAATTTAAACTCTCCCTTATCTAGAAATCCTATCTTATCTTATCTCTAGTTTAAACGATTTAAACTCTCTAGGATCGGTTGGGCCCTATGGGGCCTTGTGCCCCTGGCCCAATGCGGCCAGGACACTCCCTCATAGGCCCATGCCCCCTCCCGGAAGGTGGGGCCACGTTGGTCCCCTTCCGAAAGGTTCTAGAAGCTTCCGTACAATACCGATTAACCCGAACAATTCAACTCCAAAACTGCACTTCCTTATATGAATCTAATTCTCCTGACCATTCCGAACCTCTCGTGATGTCCTGGATCCCATCCGAGACCAACAAAAATTCATAAACCAAGTATCCAAACTATCCTAGCGTCGAGACACGTTAAGTGTGTGACCCTGCGGGTTCGAGAATATGCAGACATGATCTTCTATCAATAATCAACAGCGGGGTCTGGGCACCCATATTGACTCCCACACATTCATCGATGATCATATCGGATGAACCACGATGCCAGGATTCAATCAATCCCATATATATATTCCCTTCGTCTCGCGATATTTTACTTGCCCGAGATTCGATCGTCGGTATCGTCATACCTAGTTCAATCTCGTTCACAGCAAGTACTTTACTCGTTCTGTAATCCGATATCACTTTGTGATTAACTCCTTAACCACATGCTTGCAAGCGGTGTTGATATCGACACGAAAGGGGCCCAAGTATATCTCCGACTTGGGAGGGAAATCCCATCTCGATACATACAACCCAATGATACTTTCCGATCACCTGAGAGACACCTTTATGATCACCCTCTCATAGGATGACGTTTGATGACCTCAAAGCTTTCTTTCGATACCAGGGAGTTGCATTATCTCATGGTCTAAGGAATACAATATTTGACATAAGAAAAGCTTCGCAAAGACGAACACGATAACACGATCTAATTGCTTCGCTTAGTTTGGGTCTGTCCACCACATCATTCTCCCAATGATATGATCTCATTATCAATTGACAACTCATGTCTATGGTTAGGAAACCTTAACCATCATTGATCAATGAGCTAGTCCATAGAGGCGTACTAGGGACACGGTGTTGTTCACAAACCACACAAGTATTAATGTTTCCGCTTAATACAATTCTAGCATGGAATATAAACTTTATCATGAACAAGAATTATAATAATAACATCTTTATTATTGCCTCTAGGGCATAATTCCAACAAAAAGGTACTCACATCCTCCGGTGTGAGTGCTCGAAGTTATTTCCGTTAGATTCTGCAATTTTGTCTTTTTGTTTCTTGTTTTCACTAGTTAGGCTTAATGGAAAACAACAACAAAATTAGAGAGCTTTTTAGTATTTTTCCTAAGATAAAACTTGAATTGTCTGAAAAGAAAATTAGAAAACCCATGGAACTTTCTTTGCATGCTATTAGCAATGTTATTAGTATGAATCTTTTGAACACCTTTGTTACTAATGCTATGGAAACGTCTAAGTTTGGGGAAGTTGGTTTTTATGAAAATGATCTTTTTAATTCCCCAGCTTTAAAGAAGAAACTTTGCTCTGATGATACTTTATCTCCCATATGTGGTAATTCTGATGATACTTGTGATATTTTAAATCCACATATTGAAAGCATCCCTTTTAAAATACCTATAAAAATTGTTGAACGTGTTATGAATAACTGCTATTTTGGAGATGGAACTGTCCATCCTGGTGATCATTTACTCTTTATACCTGAATTATGTGAGTTGTTCAAGTGTGCAGGTATTTCAATAAACGAAGTTAAGAGGAAGCTATTCCCTATTTCACTTAAGGGCAAAGCAAGGGAGTGGTATGAGCTACTAGATGATCCTCATCATTTGGAGTGGAAGGAACTTGAATCTCTCTTTTACTCTAAATTTTATCCTCCTCATGAAATTCATAAAGATAGGAATTACATTTATAATTTTCATCCACATGATGGAGAAAGTATTGCCCAAGCATGGGGGAGATTGAAGTCACTAATGCTCAAATGTCCCATTCATGAGTTCCCCAATAATATTGTTATTAATAATTTCTATGCAAGGCTTTTAGAATATTACAAGGACTATCTAGATACTTGTTTAGAGGGATCCTTCACAAGTAAGGAGGTAAAAGCTAAGTGGGATCTTCTTGAAACAATTCAAAGCAATACCGAAGATTGGGATAACAACAAAGGTAAAGAACCAGGTATAAACTATGAGTATGATTGCATTAAGTCTTTTGCTGAAACTATTGATTTTCAAGAGCTTAGTGCTAAATATGGTCTTGATCCTCAAATTCTTGTTGATTGTTATAGAACCTTTGCTTCTCATATTAATGCTCCTAAAGAAAAATGGGACATGTATCATGAGCCTTATAAAGACACTTGCATGGAAAATGAAATTGTTATTAATGATAGTAATAAACATGCTCAAACCTCTGAAAGTACTACTTCTTATAAGCATGTTAATTTTTGTGGAATACATAGACCTTGTGAGAATAATCAAATTAAAGAAGAATATTGTATCACCCACAGGAATGAAAAAACTAGAACATGGTATAGGGCTCTAAATGATCTTGGTAAAAAAGTTTGTGCCCTCTATCCTTTTATTTGTGAACTTTGCTTTGAAGTGGGTCTTTTCAATTTTCAATGCTCAGGCAATAATAATAGCCCTTCTAATCCAATGAGTACTGCAAGTTTGTATTGTGATGAATGAGCACTCCTAATCAGCATGATGAACTTCCATTATTTTTGGGGTGTGAAGAGTTATCAAGAAAAACCTCTTTGGTAGATATGGGTGCTTTTGATATGAATAGTGTCCTACATGGTTGTCATCTTTATTGTGTTTATAATTGCCACACAAATACTTACATACAAAATATATAAAAGATGAGGTTTTACCAAAATATGACATGACTAATATGTGTTTTGTTCTTATTAATGAAAAGGAGGAATCCTCCAAAGTTTCTTCTATTGTCTCTAAAAATGAACCAGGGTATATGGAGAAGCTTCCTTTCAAGCCTCTCCCTCCTAAAGAGAGGAAGAAAAATAATAAGAGGAGGAGTAAAAGAAGAGAGGAAACGGTATTTTCCCCTAAGCATGTTGCTCCTATTATAGTTTTTGATGAGTCTGAATTCGATGATGTTCCTATGCCTATTACCTATAGTAGTGATCATGATTGGGAAAAGCACACTACCTTTGATATTGAAAATCTCTTCGGTACCAATTCTGAAAATGATGATATTAATAATTGCTATACTATTAGTGTTATCCATGATCCTTCCAATGATGATATGTTTACAAATGAACACACTTTGGAAGATAACTATTCTATTGCTTATAATGATACTATACCTCCAATATATGATGATTGCAATGATGAGTATGATATTTTCAGTCCACCTAATATTGAGGAGGAGATTAATTATGACTACAATATGCCTCCTATATTTGATGATTATGGTGATGAGAATAATAATGATAGCTATTTTGTTGAATTTGCTCCCACTACAATTAATAAGAATGACTATGTTTATGTGGGGAGTATTAATTCTTTTATACATGTGGCTCATGATAAGAATGTTTCTTGTGATAGTTATATTGTTACTTTTATTCATGATGCTACTAAAAGTTATTATGAGAGAGGGAAACATGGTTTTATGTGTCTCAACAATATTAAGTTTCCCCTCTTTATGTTGAAAGTTTTGAAGTTGCACTTGTTTTGCTTTACTATGCTTGTTGCTTTGTGCTTTTATGACTTGTTTCTTTACAAGATTCCTATGCATAGGAAGTGGGTTAGACTTAAATGTGCTTTGAATTTGCTTCTTGATGCTCTCTTTTACTTCAATTCATATTTCTTATGTGAGCATCTTCTCAAACTATCATGCCTAACTTAAAGGCGTTAAAGAAAAGTACTTATTGGGAGATAACCCAACAGTTTTAGATGAGTCTTAAAAGTTATTACTTCAGTAATAACCGCTCTTATCCTTTTTATTTGCTTTTTGTGCCAAGAGTAACCTCTAATGAGAGAGAAGTAATGATTGGGAAAGTTGCTGTCCCGAAACAGATTTCTGTGCTTCACCGTAAAAATTCGTGTAAACTCTCTGTACGTCCTTTTGAGGCGTGAATTTTTGTGCTTCTGCCCCAGGTTGTTATCTAACTTTCGTTAGTTCAACACTTTTCGATTTGAGCAACAGAAGGTCTTTGAAAAAATTCGTCTTTACCTGCTGGTCTGTTTTGACAGATTTCTGCCATTATTTGCATTTGCTTCCTGTTGGTTCCTTTTTGAGTTCTTTTGGGGAATTGAGATTTTTGAGGGAAGTTCTACAGTAGCTTGTGTTTTAATGGAAGTTTATTATTGTTAGAACTGAACCTAAAGACTTATTATCTTGAATGCACTAATGTTGCTAATAAAGATTGTGTGAAGTTTTGTATGAAGGAAAATCTTCAAGTGTATGGAGAGAATGATGTAATGAGATGAAGGATGGACTAAAACTCAAGCTTGGGGATGCCACACGTGTCACCCCAAGAATTATCCAAGAAGTACAAGCGTCAAAGCTTGGGGATGCCCAAGGCATCCCCTTCTTCATCAATAAAAATCCCAGGTTTCTCCCAAACGCTTCATTTTTATTGTTTCATGCACAGTTGTGTTGTTCTTGGAGCGTCTTTTTTTTGTTTTCGTTTTGGTTTTTCATTTTATTTGTTTGCTTAGTTTGCTGAATAAATTGGTTGGACCCCCTCTTTCATACATTGGTTTTCATATAGTTTGGTTTGGTTTTTAAAAGAGTAGAAAGTTCATGCTTAAGTGGTAAAGAGAGCTTGTTTTTGACTGTGGCCCATGCTTTGTCATGCCATGCTTGATATTGTTTTGGATTTATGCTTAGTATTCTTTGATGTAGCATGACTTGTTATAAACAATTGATATTGCTTAATGTGCCTTGGATGAATCATGCGTTGTTTTAGCATATTAAAGCATAGTATAGTGGTATTATCCTTTGATGCTTTATTTGGGTTGACTTGGCGCATGCTCACACCATGTTATGACTATCTCAAGTCCCCATAAGCCTTTATGATCCTTTAGTTTTCAACTTGTAGTATCACTTTATGCTTTGATCAATGATGTTTTGTCGCTCTGCATGATTATGGCCATTATTGCTCTCTTAGTTTGTTGCTCCCAGTCTTTTGCTAGCCTCCATAACCAAGTATGAGTTCCACTCATGATCCAACTCCTAAACCAAGTTATTCCAAAGAGTCCACCATACCTACCTACTAGCATATGCTATTCCATGTATATTCATGTTTTTGTTTACCTTCCAAATTAAACTTGTTATGAGAAAACTAGTGATTAAAGCTCTCACGAACTTGATGGAAAACTTTACTTTTCTTGCCCTTAATAAACTTGAACCATTATGTCGTCTATGTTGTATATGCTTGCACTTATTTGTTGGGGATTAGCAGAACCATGCTGTCATGGTGGGAACACTTTCAACATTGCACTGGTACTTTGCACCTAGTTGATATCATGCTCTTTTGTCTATGGATGTCGTCAGTGTGAAATGAAAGGGGAGCTTGTAAGTCCATGGAGTTATGTATATGTGTTAGAGAAACGCCTAGGCCGCTGGTCTAATCCATGCTGACATGGTGGAAACCTGCAGCGTAACCATAATGAGCTGTCTATGAAGCATTCTTCTTATAAACAAAAGAGTCCTATATTGAGAAAAAAGAGAAAAAGAAAAAAAGAGATTATGAAAAGAGGAAAGAGAGAAAAAGGTACCATATTCCCATGGTAAATAAGAAGATTGCTGAGATGCTCGTTGTCTGCTTGCCTTGTCATTTTGATATGGGGATTCTTCTGTATCATCAGGCAAGGGGTACCCCGTTGGCGGTTCTCTATGATACACATGTACTTACGATGACAAGAACTTACCGGTGACTAAACTTGAGTAGCATGAGGAGCGGCCCTCGTATTCAAGGGACATGAGATTCTAAATTATACTTCATCAAGCATGTACACCATAGTTTGTTCACTTTAAGCTTAATCACTTCAAGATGCTTATGATAGGGGCAATGAGAGCTGAAAGCTATAAGTACCATAATTTTTGGAAGCTCATTATGAGACTTGAATCCCTGCTTCCTTCTATGAAGGCCTTTCTTCCACTTATATATTGAGTCTCCACCTTCTATCTTTATGCACCTATTGAGAGAGCATAGTGGCCATTCTTAGTTCTATGTGCATTGTCCCAAGACTTGTTGACTGATGCATACCTTGATATTGCTTGTTTTAAACTATTTGTATCTAGTCACTCTGAACTTTGAAGGTGCCCTATGCATTTATGTTTGCTACTCTATGAGGGACAAGCTGAATGCCACTATGTTATGTTTTCTTTATATGAAACAAACAAACGTCTTGCAAAGCATTGTTATTCATGAATCTTTTGTTTGTGCCTTTTCATGTTGCAACATAGTTGTTTTGTCTTATTGTTAGAACTTTATCTTTCATGCTATGTTGAAGTACTATGATCCCAGCTATCAATGTTTTACAAATACTTTGATCAAGTTTATGATGGTGCATGTCACCTCAAAAATTATTCTTTCTTTTTATCACTTACCTACTCGAGGACGAGCAGGAGTTAAGCTTGGGGATGTTGATACATTGCAAATGTATCTATAATTTTTGATGTTCCATGCTTGGTTTTATCTACTTTCTTGTGTTTTGTCCACACTTTGGAGTACTTTTCATATGATTTCTTGGACTAACCTATTAACAAGATGCCACAGTGCCAGTTGCCTATTTTCTGCTGTTTTTGGTTCCAGGAAAGTCAGAAAATGAATATTCTCAGAATTGGACGGGACAAAAGCCAAAGTTCCTATTTTACCGGAAGACTCACGGAGCCAGAATACGAGACAGAGGAGGGCCAAGGCCTGGCCACACCCCCCAGGTGCGGGTACCCCCAGGCCACGACAGGGCATGGTGTGGGCCTTCTGGCTGGCCACCGACCTCGCCCCTTTGCCTATATATTCCTCCCGAGGCAAAAACCCTAAATAGTCAATCAGAAAGCCACAAAAAGTTCTGTAGCACCGCCGCCACCGAAGGGGAGATTCGGGGGACAGAAAGTCTCTGTTTCGGTACTCTTCTGGGACAAGGAAGTGCCCCCGGAGCCATCTCCATCGATCTCCACCGCCATCTCCATCACCATTGCTGATTCCCATGATAAGGAGGGAGTAGTTCTCTCTCGAGGCTAAGGGTTCTACCGGTAGCTATGTGTTCATCTCTCTCTATATGCATGATCTTATTGAGATCATGAGCTTGTAATCTATAGATCTACCTTGCTACTCAAGTTCTTTAATAGATCTCTGCTCTCCCCATGTGTGTGAAAGTGACAGCGTGCACACCATGGTGGCACTTAGGCTAAAGATTACAAATACTTGTTATGAGTTATATTTGGAGTTGGATGTCTTTATGAAATTGTGGTGTTTGTTGGACTCATCTAGTGCTCAAGGTGACAGTGTGGGGTTTTCTAGATGGGAAAGGCTTACTTTGAGGAGTGTTGTTATAGCCCTACCGACGATTAGAGTGTCCAACCAGAGAGTAGTTCAGCGTAGTATCAAGAAGAATATATTTATATGAGAGTGTTCACTAGTGAAAGTATGATCCCTAGGCCTTGTTTCTAAGCATTGAAACACCGTTTGCAACTAGATTTGTTACATGTTTGCTTGCTGCTATCTTTATTTCAGTTTTCCTTTAATCTCTTCCACACCATCAAGCTATTTTCTATCACCGTTACCACTTATAATTATCCATACCACTTGTATTTCACTATCTCTTTGCCGAACTAGTGCACCTATACACGTGGCAAGTGTATTGGGTGTGTTGGGGACACAAGAGACTTCTTGTATCTTGATTGCAGGGTTGCTTGAGAGGGGATACCTTTGACCACTTCCTCCCTGAGTTCGATAAACCTTGGGTGATCCACTTAAGGGAAAACTTGCTGCTGTTCTACAAACCTCTGCACTTGGAGGCCCAACAACTGTCTACAAGAATAGAAGTGCGTAGACATCAGGTTGCATCGGCTCCCGCATCCACAACTCGTCGGTTGCAAAATTCTGTGTCGACTTCGTCCAACGCGCGACTCCGGCGATCTTGAATCTACACTCAGGGGCTCCCTCAGCACCGGCGACCTGCTTCGATCTTCGACCCATCAACCCACTGTGTATCCCGCTGTGGTCTTCGACTCCGCTGACATATGTCTTCGACTCTGTCACGCGACCCGCTGCCGCGTCAACTACGTCCGTGATTGCATCGACTTTGTCCATGTTAACTACCAATAAAGCTAAGTTTCCCTCTACTTAGAGCTGATTTTTTGTAACTCGCACTCCAAACTCTCGGGAGCTACGCCCTCTTCGAGTAACCTAATGTGTCGTCGACTCCACGCACTCGAGCACCTCATACGCGACAGCCCGAGTAGCTGATTCTGCATGAGCGTCGAATCCTTGAACTCTGAGCACCTCGGCAAGGTACTGAGACTAAGGGTAATCAGGCTAACGAAAAGGCCTAGCATATAGTGCAAAAATGTCGACTCGATTGGCACCAGAATCTTACTTTGCAAACCAACATGCAAATATTATTTACAAGATACAAGTACTTCACAATTCTTAATGTTTTATGCATCTTATAAGGATGTCGACTGCGTCGAGCTATTCTATTGGGTCCTTCAACAGGAGTCGACAAAACAACTGGCTATGAGATACACTCAAGACCCGAGTTGAGTCCCTCCTCAAATGGTTACATCGCTTGATTCTACACACATGCGACGTTGGCCGCGCACCTGACAGAAGTGACAGCGTCAACTCCATCCGCATCGTCGACTCACCTAGCTAAACGCCACATTACTCTGCTACATCGACCCCGAGTTCATCATCAATTCGAGCTTCTTATGCATGAGATGCTGACCCGATGCACTTTCGGGTCAGTGGTTTCTCCTCTCATGATTTTCGATTGCATCTACAAGATACAAGACTCGAGTCTCTGCTCGAGTCTACGACTCCGCCAGACACTCGGGGGCTACTCCAAACTAGAGCGTTGGGCGTGCATATACAAGATCTTCGAGTGGCATGCTCTGAATCCTAACTCGAATCCATGATTCGACTAAGGACTTAGGGGTTACTCCCATAGGACACGCTGGTCGCGCATTTGAAAAAGCGCTGGCGTTGATGGCATTCGCAAGATCATTCGAAGTACTTCCGAATCGTTCTGTCTATGCAACTAATGACTACAAGTCTCTGCTCAAGTCTACGACTCAAACAGACACTCGGGGGTTACTCCTATGGGGAGCGCTGGCCGCGCACCCTATGATTTTTTCTTATACATAACTGTGTGTTGACTGCGTCCACACTCGAAAGCTTTGGCGACTCCGCCTCATATTTTCCCTGCAAAGAGATTACATCTCCTGGGCCACCCGAATCATCTCCGTGATGACAAAATTCGGATGCCATGCTCGTAGCGTGAAGATAAGACCTGAAGAAGGTCTGGCAACGCACCTGCTGTGCTCTACCAGAAATAATATGTGCCTGCAGGTACGATGAAATAAGCCTTGACGGACGCGTTGAGTGCTCACATTTATACACTGGGATTCGACTCTATAAGACCTCCGCAGCCTGAGTCGAATTACGCCAGCAATTTCTGAATTCGAGTCCGGGGACTCGAGTTTGAGTAGGTAGCGTTGTTTTTGCCCTAGAGCAATTAACTGGTCCTGATCCGTCGAGTGCACCAGGCACGTTTACAATCATCCCTATGAACTACTATAAATTCGGCTAACCTGATGAGCTTCCGAGTGAGTGCTTCGCACTCGACACAATTGTCGACTCCGACATCCTAATGCAAAGATCAAGACTTCTAAGTCTCCACCCGAATCTATGATTCGCATGGACACTCGGGGGCTACTGACATGGGTATGCCCAACAGGCACCCAACTACAACCTACCTGGTGCGGCTCGATGGAAGGCCCACTCGACGAATTGCCAAGGTCCATGACACCTATGACGGTTCAAGTGGTATGAAGCCCATATGGACATGGACTCCCAAATACACAAGACAAGAAAGCAATCTCAATACTAGAGTTTGAATCTAACTTGTAACCAACTCGTATTGGTACCTGAGACCTAGCCTCCCCATATATAAAGACTAGGAGGGTCCAACGAGAGGGCAATCACGACTCCTACAATATATCACCACCATAGACAATAGATCTAGACATCAATCTCTCGCACATACGTCAGATTCAATCTGCGCAACACCGCCATCAGCGACCTTGTAATCCTTCGGATCCTTCATCAATCAAGGGCAGACAAGCAGAAGTAGGGTCCTCTGCGAGGCCTGAACATGGGTAAACCTTGTGTCCCTGTGTGCTTGTTTGCTAGCCGATCGATACTTCCAGTGCATCCCTCCTTCTCCAAAACCCAATTTCATAACAATGGGCATTGACGAGTTAAACCCTCGTCAGTAGGAATTATGTTTTTAGTATGAAGTCCATAGCTGTAGTACGTCATGATCGACCATTATGTGTAACTTTTTGGTTATTGTGGTAATGAAAATTGTAGGAATGCCCTTTCCAAGGAAAAAATACTCAAGATAGTAGCTGGTGTTATGGCACATGTATATTTTTTTTGCAGAAAAGCCAAATGAAAGTCGAGCTCCATGGACCTCTTTATTAAAAAAATTGTAAATCATATACGAAAAAAATTGAATCGTATCCTGGGTATAGTCAATGATGCATAGTACAAGCAAGCAAAACAACAATGTAAAATAATAAGTATTCTAGGCTACATACAAAGGCAAAAGTGTGGATCTAAGTATAGGGAATAGTTCACATTTCGATGGTATAAAATTTGTTAAATAAACTAATTTTTATTTAGCCATAATACAAATAAATTAGTGTTGGGCAACGCGTAGAGCCAAGCCAAAAACAAAAACTTTTCTGCCCTGGCAAGGTCTCTGGAAAGGCACCCCAAGATCCGGCTAAGGTCAAAGACAATAGTTTGTACCTCTCGATGTGCATGTGCGGAAGCTGAGGAAGCGCGTCACGGTGGTGCCGTACGTTCCCCTCGTCTCGTCCGGCTTCGACGAACTTCTCGATCCTAGGACCACCTTGTCACCGGCTCCATGCTCCTCCTCGTCTCCGACTTTGCTACCGTCCAACGTCGCCGACGAGCACCGAAGGTGCGGTGGCTCTATTGTCACACATACATACAAGGTGGAACAACAGAAAGTGAGATGCTAGTCTCGTTCTTGCCACCACAGACAGGAAGGTGGAATTCCCAAGTCTATCGAAACCCTAGGAAGCAACACCATATGGTCATTTGTCCGCCGCCACCCACCTTCCTTTATATAGGAAAGTAGGTGAGGGCACACAACACTTATGTTCCTCGCACCTAAACCCTAACCCTAGTCAAAGTGGATCCAACCAATTGACACGTGTCCCTGTCCGAACGAGTCCAACTTGCCGTCTTGTGATAGTCGAATCAACATCCGCCTAGTCCCACTCTCTTAAGCGTGCCACCCCGCAGGCTTACGGTAAGTCGTACACAACTCAGTAATCATTCAGTCAGAGCCGTAGCTCAGTGACTTTCCGACTAGATATGATAGTCGGTAGCAGCCTCTAGCAAGACTTGCCGACTCCCAATTTCCACAAGTGCCCTCATTGTGACGATCTATCCGAGTCCCTTTGCCTCACGATATTGGTGATAAACCACAGGGGAGATTCCGTCATCCTAGTGCCAGTTTACTCTCTTCTTGTTGCAGTGATAACTAATTCCCTCCAGCTTCACTAAGTTGGACTACCTCGATCAACACTTGATCGAGTAGTGTCTGGCCATGCTTTTGAATCATATCACACGAGAGGGCTCAGAGAATATCTCTCCAAGATGGAGGGGCAAATTCCATCTTGGCTGATCCATATCACACAGCTTGCTTTGATGTCGGCCCAATACCACCCTTATTGCTCCCAGTTACGGTGAGCGTTAGATGGAGTCAAAGATGGCTTGCCCACAACTCGGATCATGCGATCTCCTCAGATCTAAGGATTCCATTGTGTTAGTTGGAGCGTATGACGGTGTGCTCATGTCCTACTAACCTTTGGATCGGTCCGGCTATCGTACCTCTTCCAACTAGCCAATGCAAGGCGGATAGCTTCTCCATGCTCATGACACGTGAAACATTATCATCTTTCGACTTACAAATTAGTCTCAGCAATGGGTTTCCCTCCCAATCACAAACGACTAAGGACAAACTAGCCAGAGCTAGGTATGAGTATGTGGTTCCATACTTACAACAATTGCAATGACACATAGAACTATCTCCAAGCTGGATTCCGGGTTACAAATACAAGGTGGAATGTGAGCCTCTAGGGCATCATTGCTAACAGTGTCCCACTTGCACTAGATTCGAACACTCAGGCATCTCCAAGCCTTAGGCATCTCATGCCCATCGCTCGTACATGCGCCTCAAACTTAGGTTGTGGAAGCGGCTTGGTCAACAGGTCTGCAACATTTGCATCCGTGTGTACCTTGCATAGCTTAATTTCTCCACTATCGACGAACTGTCGAATCAGGTGAAATTTCTTGAGTATGTGTTTGTTCTTATGGTGTGCCCGTGGCTCCTTAGCTTGTGCAATAGCACCAGCATTGTCATAGTACACATCTAACGGACTGGACGAGCCCGGGATAACACAGAGTTCAATCAGAAAATTTCGGATCCAAACCCCTTCTTTTGTCGCCTCTGAGGCAGCAACATACCCAGCCTCTGTAGTAGAATCGGCCACTAATTCTTACTTGGAACTCTTCTATCTCACTGCACCTCCATTTACTATGAACACATAGCCGGATTGCAAGCGCGGGTCATCTAGATTGGTCTGAAAGCCAGCATTAGTGTAACCCTTTACACCTAGCTCTTCCTCACCACCATAGACTAGGAACTCATCTTGAGTACGTCTCAAGTACTTAAAGATACTCTTTACTACTATCTAGTGGCCTTCGCTAGGATCCGACTTATATCTACTCGTTATAATTAGAGCATAGGAAATATCTGGCCTAGTACATATCACCGCATACATGATGGATCCTACTGCTGAAGCATAGGGGCTTCTCTCCATCTGACTTCTCTCATTAGCCGACACCGGGCATTGAGTCTTACTAAGTCGGATTCCATGAGCCATCGGGAAGAACCCCTTCTTAGACGAATCCATATTAAACTTCTTCAATATCTTACCCAGATATGTACTCTGACTCAAACCTATGAGACTCCGGGATCTATCTCTATAGATCTTAATTCCTAGTATAAATGCCACCTCACCCAAGTCCTTCATTTGAAAACAACTTTCCAAAGAATCCTTGGTTTCTTGCAACATTGGGACGTTGTTTCCCACTATCAATATGTCATCTACATACAGTAGCAGAAAAACAACTAAGCTTTCACTAAACTTCCTGTATACACAAGAATCTTGTTCGCTTTTGATGAAGCCAAACAATTTGACTACTTCATCAAAACGAATGTTCTAACTCCGACTTGCTTGCTTCAATCCATAGATGGATTTCGAAGCTTGCAAACTTTGTTAGGACTAGACGGATCGACAAAACCCTCAGGTTGTATCATATACACGTCCTCGGTTAAATTTCCATTATGGAAAGTCGTTTTGACATCCATCTACCATATCTCCCAATCGAAATATGTAGCTAGTGCTAACATGATCCATACCAACTTAAGCATCGCTACTGGTCAGAAAGACTCGTCGTAGTCAACTCCTTGAACTTGTTGGAACCCTTTTACGATAAGCCGTGCTTTATAGACAGAAATATTTTCGTCTTGGTCAGTTTTCCTCTTAAAGACCCATTTGCTCTTGCTGGATCTTGCACCATCTGGCAGATCAACCAAGTTCCAAACTTGATGGTCATTCATGGACTTTAAGTCGGATCTCATGGATCCAAGCCATGAGTCGAAATCAATACTTCCCATCGCATCCTGATAGGTAGTCGGATCATCACCATCAAGCATAAGTACGTCTCCACGTAGTCTTGATGATCTTCATGGCTCTAGTGCATTTGTCGGCTTAGGCACAACGTCTGGCTCAACCTTGATACATTGCAAATGTATCTATAATTTTTGATGTTCCATGCTTGGTTTTATCCACTTTCTAGTGTTTTGTCCACACTTTGGAGTACTTTTCATATGATTTCTTGGACTAACCTATTAACAAGAGCCACAGTGCCAACAACTTGTTTTCTGTTGTTTTTGGTTCCAGGAAAGTCAGAAAATGAATATTCTCGGAATTGGACGGGACAAAAGCTAAAGTGCCTATTTTTCCGGAAGTCATCAGATGCCAGAATACGAGATGGAGAAGGGCTAGGGCCGGCCACACCACCTGGCTGCGCGGCCAGGCCTCGCCCGTGCCAGGGGGTGGTCTGGCCAACCCCAGTAGCCCCTCGGCCTCTCCTTCCACCTATAAGATGCCCTCGGGACAAAAACCCTAAGGACCCGATCAAAAATCCACGAAAGAGTCTGTAGCCGCCATCATCTCCATCCCTAGATCGGGAGGGATCTGAAGCTCTTCCCGGCACCACAGCCGAGAGGGAATTCACCACAGGCCTTCTTCATCACCATGCAAGCCTCTGGTGTGATGCGTGAGTAGTTCATCCTTGGACTACGGATCCATGTACTAGCTAGATGGCTGGTTCTCCTCCTTTGTGCTTTCATGTCTAGATCTTGTGAGCTCCGTTCATGATCAAGATCATCTATTTGTAATTCTGCATGTTGTGTTTGTGGGGATCCGATGGATATTGAGATGCTATTTTAGATTGATTATTGATTCTATCATGTCTTTGTTATTTGTGATCTTGCATGCTTTCCGGTGTTAGTAGCTATCTTGGCCAAGTAGATGCTAGCAACTCCAAGAGTTAGTATTTATGCTCGATAGTGGGTTCATGCCTCTGGTAATCTGGGGAAGTGACAGAAATCTCTAAGGTACTAGATGTGTTGTTGCTAATAGGGAGAAAACAACAATCCTTTGTTCATAGAACAATCATATTGTTTACATTACACGCAATTTGTAAAGCAATAATTTGTTGCTTGCAACTTAATACTAGAGGGGGTTCGGATGATAACCTGAAGGTGGATTATTAGTCATAGATGCAGTTGGATGGCGGTCTATGTATAATGTTGTGATGCCCAATCAAGTCTCAAAGGAGTCAAGATGATTAGTATATGCATGTATTGCTTTCTCGATGTTTGTAAATTGCCCCGCTGTAATTTGTTCACCCAGCATGTTATCTATCTTAAGGACAGCCACCTCTAGTGAACTATGGATCCCGGTCCTTTACTTTTAAATACAATCTATAAACTGTTTACTGCTTTGTGTTTACTTTCTGCAAACTATTACTTCCTTCCATTCGATACGTTTAATCCTTTGTTTTCAGCAAAACACGGTGAGATTGACAACCTCATCGCAAGTTGGGGACAAAGTTCTGTGGTTGTGTTGTGCAGGTCTCCATGTTGCTACTAGCACCGGTAGTGCGCCTTGGTAAGGCTCAGCTAGCAACGCCTTTGGGGTGTTTCCTTGCTCCTACTGGTTCAATTAAACCTTGGTTTCATAATTGAGGGAAACTTGCTGCTGTGCTCATCATACCTTCCTCTTGGGGTTCCCAACGAGCTCTACATCAACACTGAGCCATCAAGCAATTTTCTGGCGCCGTTGCCGGGGAGTCAAGGACATCTTCACAAGGGGAGTCCCTCATAACCAATCTCTTTACTTTGTTATTTTTGTTTTGCTTAGTTTCTTTTTGCTTTGTTTGCTTGTTTTGTTATCAAAAACACAAAAAATAGTTTTACTAGTTTGCTTTCTTATTTGAAAACACAAAAAATGACTACTCTTGAAAACACTAAGTTGTGTGACTTCACTAGCACCAACAACAATGATTTTATGAGCACACCTATTGCTCCACCTGTGCCTGAAGATACCTTCTTTGAGATAAAACATGCTTTGCTCAATCTTGTTATGTGAGAACAATTTTCTGGTATTGGTAATGAAGATGCTGCTGCCCATCTAAATAACTTTGTTGAACTTTGTGAGATGCAAAAGCATAGGGATGTAGATGGTGATATTATTAAGCTGAAATTGTTTCCTTTCTATTTGAGAGGAAAAGCTAAAGAATGGTTGAATTCCTTAACTAGGAATAGTATTGATTCTTGGACTAAGTGCAAAGATGCTTTCATTGGAAAGTACTATCCTCCTGCTAAGATTATATCTATGAGAAGTGAAATAATGAAGTTTAAACAATCTGATAATGAACATGTTGCTCAAGCTTGGGAAAGAATGAAAACTTTGGTAAAGAATTGTCCCACTCATGGACTGGCTGCTTGGATGATCATCCAAACTTTTTATGCAGGATTGAACTATTCTTCAAGGAACCTATTGGACTCTGCTGCTGGAGGTACCTTTATGACCATCACTTTGGGTGCTACAACAAAACTTCTAGATAATATGATGGTTAACTATTCTGAATGGCATACTGAGAGAGATCCACAAGGTAAGAAGGTAAATTCTGTTGAGGAAACCTCCTCCTTGAGTGATAAGATTGATATTATTATGTCTATGCTTGTGAATGGGAAAGTCCATATTGATCCAAATAATGTTCCTTTAGCCTCTTTGGTTGCTCAAGAAGAGCAAGTTGATGTGAACTTCATAAGAAATAACAACTTTGGCAATAATGCTTATAGGAATAATTTTGGTAACAAAAATTATAAGCCATATCCTCCCAACAATGGCAATGCTTATGGAAGTTCCTATAACAATAATAGGAGTGCTCCCTCTGAACTTGAAGTTATGCTTAAAGACTTTATTAGTAAGCAAACTGCTTTCAATAAAACTATTGAGGAAAAACTCTCTAATGCTGGAAGAAATATAGCATCTTTGGCTGAAGCTCAATATTCTTTGAATAAAATGGCTGCTAAACCTGAAACTAATGAGAATCCCTTTGCAGCTAATAATGCTATACAAGTAAGAATTGATAAAAATGTTAGACTATTAGCTGAATTACATGCTAAGTGGGAAAGAGAAGATGAAATTACTAGAAACATTAGTGTTTCTACTATCACCACCACTAGTATTGAGGCTAGTAATAGTTCTACTACTCTAGATGATAATTTTGATTTTGATCTTGATGGTTGCAACATCTCTGAAGTTATTAAGTTCCTACAAAAGCTTGCTAAAAGTCCTAATGCTAGTGCTATGAACATGGCCTTTACAAAACACATTACTGATGCTCTCATAAAGATTAAAGAAGAAAAGATGAAACATAAAGCTTCTATTCCTATAAAACAAGAAGATGGTTGGGAACCCATCATTAATATGAAAGTGAATGACTTTGATTTCAAAGCTTTATGTGATCTTGATAGTAGTGTTTCTATTATGCCTAGAAGGATTTATGATATGCTTGATTTGCCTCCACTTGATTTGTTATTTGAATGTCCCACTTGATGATAATGCTAAAAAGAAACTCATGGGGAGTCTTAATAATGTTCTTATTATGGTTAACAATGCCTATGTACCCGTTGATTTCTATGTTTTGGATGTTCAATGCAATGCTTCTTGTCCTATTACTTTGGGAAGACCTTTTCTTAGAATTGTTGGTGCCATTATTGATATGAAAGAAGGCACCATTAAATATCAACTCCCACTCAAGAAAGGTATAGAACACTTCCCTAAGAAGAGAGAGAAGATTTCTTTTGCTTCTCCTATGAAAACAAAATTTGGTCTTAATGCTTCTTCATTTGAGAACACTTGATTCTTTTTCTTGCTTCTTATGCCTAACTTAAAGGCGTTAAAGAAAAGTACTTATTGGGAGATAACCCAAAAGTTTTAGATGAGTTTTGGAAGTTATTACTTCAGTAATAACCGCTCCTTATCCTTTTTATTTGCCTTTTGTGCCAAGAGTAACCTCTAATGAGAGAGAAGTAATGGTTGAGAAAGTTGCTGTCCCGAAACTTATTTCTGTGCTTCACCGTAAAAATTCGTGTAAAATATCTGAGCGTCTTTTTGAGGCGCGGATTTTTGTGCTTCTGCCCCAGGTTGTTATCTAACTTTCGTTAGTTCAACACTTTTTGATTTGAGCAACAGAAGGTCTTCGAAAAAATTCGTCTTTACCTGCTGGTCTGTTTTGACAGATTTCTGCCATTTTTTGCATTTGCTTCTTGTTGGTTCCTTTTTGAGTTCTTTTGGGTAAATGAGCTTTTTGAGAGAAGCGCTTCAGTAGCTAGTGTTCTAATGGAAGTTTATTGGTGTTAGAACTGAACCTTAAGACTTATTTATCTTGAGTGCACTAATATTGCTAATAAAGATTGTGTGAAGTTTTGTATGAAGGAAAAATTTCAGATGTATGGAAGGAATGAGTAATAAGATGAAGGATGGACTAAAGCTCAAGCTTGGGATGCCACGCGTGTCACTCCAAGAAATATCCAAGAAGTACAAGCATCAAAGCTTGGGGATGCCCAAGGTATCCCCTTCTTCATCAATAAAAATCCCAGGTTTCTTCCAAACGCTTCATTTTTATTGTTTCATGCACGGTTGTGTTGTTCTTGGAGCGTCTTCTTTTTTGTTTTCATTTTGGTTTTTCGCTTGCTTGGTTTGCTTAGTTTTCTGAATAAATTGGTTGGACCCCCTCTTTCATACATTGGTTTGCAAATAGTTTGGTTTGGATTGGAAAAGAGTAGGAAAGTTCATGCTATTGTGGTAAAAAGAGCTTGTTTTTTTACTGTGGCCTATGCTTTGTCATGCCATGCTTGATATTGTTTTGGCTTTATCCTTAGTATTCTTTGCTGTAGCATGACTTGTTATAAACAATTGAGATTGCTTAATGTGCCTTGGATGAATCATGCGTTGTTTTAGCATATTAAAGCATAGTATAGTGGTATTCTCGTTTGATGCTTTATATGGGTTGACTTGGCACATGCTCACACCATGTTATGACTATCTCGAGTCACCATAGCCTTTATGATCCTTTAGTTTTCAACTTGTAGTATCACTTTATGCTTTGATCAATGATGTTTTGTCGCTCTGCATGATTATGGCCATTATTGCTCTCTTAGTTTGTCGCTCCCAGTCTTTTGCTAGCATCCACAACCAAGTATGAGTTCCACTCATGCATCCAACTCCCTAAACCAAGTTATTCCAAAGAGTCCACCATACCTACCTACTAGCTTATGCTATTCCAAGTATATTCATGCTTTTGTTTACCTTCCAAATTAAACTTGTTATGAGAAAACTAGTGATTAAAGCTCTCACGAACTTGATGGCACACTTTACTTTTTTTTGCATATAATAAACTTGAACCATTGGGTCCTTCTTTGTAAGTTGAAATTAGCATAACCATGTATCATGGGGAACGCTTTCAACATTGCACTTGTACTTTGTACCCCGTTGATATCATGTTCTTTTGCTTATGGATCCCGGCGGTGTGAAATAAAAGTGGAACTTGTAAGATCATGGAGTTTGTATGTGTGTTAGAGAAATGCCTGGGCCGCTAGCCTAAACCATGCCTAATCATGGTGGAAACTTGCAGCATCACCATAATGAGCACTCTATGAAGCATCCTCAATAAAAACCTATGCAAATAGCAAATAAAAAGATCGCTGAGATGCTCATTGTCTGCCTGCCTTGTCATTTTGATTATGGGATAGCTCCTGTATCATGTGCAAGGGGTACCCGTTGGCGGTTCTTTATGATACACATGTACTTACAATGACAAGAGCTTACTTGTGACTAAAGTTGAGTAGCATGAGGTTCGGTCTTTGTAAGTAAGGGGCATGAGATTTCGGTTTATAACTTGTCAATCATATCCTCTTAGTTGTGTCACTTTAACCTTAATCACCTTCAAGATGCTTATGATAGGGGCAATGAGAGTTGAAAGCTATAAGTACCATAATTTTTGGAAGCTCTTTATGAGACTTGAATCCCTACTTCCTTTTATAAAGGCCTTTCTTCCACCATTATATTGAGTCTCCACCTTCTATCTTTATGCACCTACTTTGAGAGCATAGTGGCCATTCTTAGTTCTATGTGCATTGTCCCAAGACTAGTTGATTGACACATATCTTGATATTGCTTGTTTTAAACTATTTGTATCTAGTCACTCTTATGAACTTTGAAGGTGTCCTATGCATTTATATTTGCTACTCTATGAGGGACAAGCTGAATACTATTATGCTATGTTTTATTTATGTGAAACAAACAAACGTCTTGCAAAGCATTGTTATTCATGAATCTTTTGTTTGTGCCTTTTCATGTTGCATCATAGTTTCTTTGTCTTATTGCTAGAACTTTGTCTTTCATGTTATGATTGAAGTACTATGATCCCAGCTTTGAATGTTTTACAAATACTTTGATCAAGTCTTTGATGGTGCATGTCACCTAAAAAATTATTCTTTCTTTTTATCACTTACCTACTCGAGGACGAGCAGGAGTTAAGCTTGGGGATGTTGATACATTGCAAATGTATCTATAATTTTTGATGTTCCATTCTTGGTTTTATCCACTTTCTTGTGTTTTGCCCACACTTTGGAGTACTTTTCATATGATTTCGTGGACTAACCTATTAACAAGAGCCACAGTTTTAGCTGCCTGTTTTCTGGTTCCAGGAAAGTCAGAAAATGAATATTCTCAGAATTGGACGGGACAAAAGCTAAAGTGCCTATTTTTCCGGAAGTCATCAGATGCCATAATACGAGACGGAGAAGGGTTGGGGGTCGGCCACACCACCTGGCCGTGTGGCCAGGCCTGACCCGCGCTAGGGGGTGGTCTGGCCAACCCCAGCACCCCCTCGGTCTCTCCTTCCGCCTATAAGATGCCCTCGGGACAAAAACCCTAAGGACCCGATCAAAAATCCATGAAAGAGTCTGTAGCCGCCGTCATCTCCATCCCTAGATCGGGAGGGATCTGAAGCTCTTCCGGCACCTGAGGGGAATTCACCCTGGAGGCCTTCTTCATCACCATGCAAGCCTCCGGTGTGATGAGTGAGTAGTTCATCCTTGGACTATGGATCCATGTAGTAGCTAGATGGCTGGTTCTCCTCCTTTGTGCTTTCATGTCTAGATCTTGTGAGCTCCGTTCATGATCAAGATCATCTATTTGTAATTCTGCATGTTGTGTTTGCGGGGATCCGATGGATATTGAGATGCTATTTCAGATTGATTATTGATTCTATCATGTCTTTGTTATTTGTGATCTTGCATGCTTTCCATTGTTAGTAGCTATCTTGGCCAAGTAGATGCTAGCAACTCCAAGAGTTAGTATTTATGCTCGATAGTGGGTTCATGCCTCTGGTAATCTAGGGAAGTGACATAAATCTCTAAGGTACTAGATGTGCTGTTGCTACTAGGGAGAAAACAACAATCCTTTGTTCATAGAACAATCGTATTGTTTACATTACACGCAATTCGTAAAGCAATAATCTGTTGCTTGCAACTTAATACTGGAGGGGGTTCGGATGATAACCTGAAGGTGGATTATTAGTCATAGATGCAGTTGGATGGCGGTCTATGTATAATGTTGTAATGCCCAATCAAGTCTCAAAGGAGTCAAGATGATTAGTATATGCATGTATTGCTTTCTCGATGTTTGTAAATTGCCCCGCTGTAATTTGTTCACCCAGCATGTTATCTATCTTAAGGAGAGCCACCTCTAGTGAACTATGGATTCCGGTCCTTTACTTTTACATACAATCTATAAACTGTTTACTGCTTTGTGTTTACTTTCTGCAAACTATTACTTCCTTCCATTCGATACGTTTAATCCTTTGTTTTCAGCAAAACACGGTGAGATTGAGAACATCATCGCAAGTTGGGGACAAAGTTCTGTGGTTGTGTTGTGCAGGTCTCCACGTTGCTACTAGCACCGGTAGTGCGCCCTGCCAAGGCTCAGCTAGCAACACCTTTGGGGTGTTTCCTTGCTCCTACTGGTTCGATTAAACCTTGGTTCATAACTGAGGGAAACTTGTTGCTGTGTTCATCATACGTTCCTCTTGGGGTTCCCAACGAGCTCTACATCAACACTGAGCTATCAATCCTCCAAGGCTATCGACTTTTCCTGAGTTGGTGAATGAATTTCTTCGAGGTGCACCCTATTCCCACAATCTTTCTGTCTTAGAAAATCTTTCTCTAGAAAGACCCCATTTCAAGCGACAAACACTTTGTCCTCTTCTCGGTTGTAGAAATAGTAACCCAAAGTTTCCTTAGGGTAGCCTACGAAAACTACTGTATCCGATTTGGGGTTAAGCTTGTCGGATTGTAACCTCTTGACAAAAGCTTCACATCTCCAAATCTTAAGAAAATCCAGGGCTGCCTTCTTGCCCATCCACATCTCATGTGGTGTCTTTTCTACTGATTTCAATGGTACTTTGTTTAGTGTTATCGCTGCTGTCTCTAGAAAAAAACCCTAGAATTATAAAGGTAGATCTGTCTTACTCATCATCGACCTCACCATGTCTAACAAGGTTTGGTTCCACCTTTCTGACACACCATTCCTCTGAGGTGTTCCCGACAGAGTGAGCTGTGGAACTATTCCACAACTCTTGAGATGGTCATCAAACTCATGGATCATATATTCACCTCCATGATCTGATTGCAGAAATTTAATATTCTTGCCGAGTTGGTTTTGCACTTCACTCTGAAACTCTTTGAACTTTCAAAAGGTCTCCGACTTGGATTTCATCAGGTAGACATAACCATATCTACTAAGATCATCCATGAACGTGAAAAAAATACACATAACCACCTCTGGCAGTCGTGCTCATTGGAACGCATACATCACCAGCAAGTCAGATGCCCTCTCGCAACTCTTTGTGAAAGGTGTCTTGGTCATCTTTCCCAGCAAACATGATTCGCATGTTTCAAACCAAGCCGGATGAATCCAGGAGTCCATCCCCATGGAGCTTCTGCATGTGTTTCCAGCTGATATGACCAAGGCGATAATGCCATAGATAAGTAGAACTAAGATCATTCGGCTTCAACCTTTTAACATTCAAGTTATATACTAATTTACATTCAAGATCAAGCACAGAAAGTCTGGCTTGGACAGATGCATAGCTATGAAACACATTATTCAAATAAAAGGAATAACCATTGTTCTTAATACTTGATTCATAACCTTGCTCCATCAAACATGAGAAAAAAATGATGTTTTGGCTTAGTATAGGAACATAATAACACTTATTTAGTTCTAGTACAAATCCCGAAGGTAACTGGAGTTGCATCGTCCCTATGGCTAACGCATCAACTCTTGCCTTGTTTCTGACTCTGATGTCAATCTCCCCTCTCACCACGCTCCTATGCCTTACCAGTCCCTGCATCGAGTTGCACACATGAACAACCGATCCGGTATCATATACCTAGGTACTGCTAGGAGTGTCGGCAAGATAAATGTCTATAACATTCACAACAAGTGTACTTGAGTCAGAAGTCATACTTCCACTCCTGGCTTTATCTGTCTTGTACTTGTCGTAGTTCCTCTTCCAATGATCCTCCGCCTTACAGTAAAAGCATACTGTACCCGGATTTTTTGCCGGCTTGCTAGTCACTAATCTGGCGCTAGGACTTGGATCCAGCGTGCCGTCTCCCTTTGGCTTGGCTTTCTTAGACCAAGATTTCTTCTTGATCTTGGAAGCGTTTTGCACCATCAACACTGGTGCTGCCTCTCTTGTTGTCGGCCTCTGCTGTCTTGAGCATCCCTTGAAGTTCTGCCAGTTTCTTATCCATACCATGCATATGGTAGTTCGAAATGAACGGACCATAAGCACTAGGAAGAGAATTCAGGAGATGCCGGTAGTGAACTCTTCGCTCAAGGTAAAACCTAGATGATCCAAGGACTGCACATATCCGACCATCTTGATCATGTGCAGTCCTAGTGGATCTCCGTCTTTCAGCTTGCACCCGAGCAAGGCTCTAGAGAAATTGCACCTCTCCATCCTAGCCTGTGTCTCAAACATGCTCTTGAGGGCAACGATCATATCGTACGCCTCAACATTCTCGAATTGCTGTTGCGGTTCAGGCTCCATGTGAGCGAGCATGAGGCAGCTCACTTCCGTTGACTCATCCTAATCCTAGCGAAAAGAGGTTCTTACATCATTAGGCTCATCACTTCCTGGCTCTTATGGGATCGTATTGTCCAGGACATGTTCCTTCTTCTCTTGCTTGAGAACGATTCTCAAGTTACGATACCAGTTGGTAAAGTTTCTTCCATTCAGCTTATCCTTCTCAAGGATCATACGCAACACAAAACTGGAAATCTGAACGATGCTAGTTGGTGCCATATACAAACGAAAGATGCAAAACACTTAAGACAATGTATCTGTAAAAGGAGAAGGCGGATTAAACTCTTTAATTGTGCACACTCCCACTAAGACTGATATCCCTCTGACAGTTGACAGTGATTCAGGATCTCGATCAGTTATCTGACTAGTGAGCCTTTGCGTCACTGCTAGCTGGAGAACCTTCCGAGTAGGCAACACCTTGGCAATCAAATCTCTATCTGATTCCTGTTGGATTGTACGACAGCCCTCCTTACCCCGAAGTCCACAACTATTGTGATAGCCCCGTCTGCTACCAAGTGCTCTGCTTGAGAGAATCCAAATCTCTCACACTTTATCAGAGAGAATCAGTAGTGCCTCAACAATATGAGCCCACTAACCAAAAATGTCCGACTTGTAGTGTTGCAGCAAATGGCGGGGTAATCCTACTAGGCCTTATTTAAGGGAAAAATAAGAAAATAAAACTTGCAAGTCGGAACCTTTCCGACTCACACCATCTATCTCTTAGCTGTAACTTTTGACAGGGTACAGTTGTCCTATTCTTGTCCAACAAGAAAAGCAACTTTAGTGGTTGATCGTGGACATCAGCCACGTGACCTCCCACTTAGATCTGGACCAGTTTTGACCAACTTCTTGGACAAGACAAACCAGATCTGGCCACTTCCCTAGATCAAAACAGATCAAAAAGGAAAAACGAAAACAGCGAGAAAGATCCAATCTTTTCTACTAGCGCGTCTCATGCGCAAGAACTAGGCCAAAAACCTAGAGCCAATTCTCTAATACCACAGTTGGGCAACGCGTAGAGCCAGGCCAAAAACAAAAACTTTTCTGCTCCAGCGAGGTCTTCGGCAAGCCACCACAAGATCTGGCTAAGGTCAAAGAAAATAGTTTGTAACTCTCTACCCACAGGTATGGAAGCTGAGGAAGCGCGTCGTGGTGGTGTCGTACGTTCCCCTCGTCTTGTGGGTCCAACCTCGTCGCCGACTCTGTTCTCCTCCTCGCCTCTGACTTTGTCGCCGCCCAGCATCGCCGACGAGCACCGCGGGTGTGGTGCCTCTGATGTCACACACACGTACAAGGTGGAACAATAACAAGTGAGATGCTAGTCTCGTTCTTGCCACCGCGGGATAGGAAGGTGGAATTTCCAAGTTTATCGAAACCCTAGAAAGCAGCACTAGATGGTTATATGTCCGCCGCCACCCACCTTTCTTTATATAGGCGAGTAGGTGAGGGCACACAACACTTATGTCCCTTAGTCCTAAACCCTAACCCTAGTCAAAGTGGGTCCAACCCATTGACAAGTGTCCTTGTTTGAACAAGTCCAACTTGATGGCCTGTGATAGTCGGATCAACATCTGCCTAGTCCCACTCTCTTAAGTGTGCGATCCCACAGGCTTACTGTAAGCTGGACACAACTCAGTAATCATTCAGTCAAAGCCGTAGCTCGGTGACTTTCGGACTAGAGCTGATAGTTGGTAGCAGCCTCTAGCAAGACTTGCCGACTCCCGGTTTCCGCAAGTGCCCTCAATGTGACGATTTGTCCGAGTCCCTTTGTCTCACAATATTGGCGATAAACCGTAGGGGAGATTCTGTCATCCCAGTGTCTATTTACTCTCTTCTCGTTGCAGTGATAATCGATTCCCTCTGGCTTCACTAAGTCGGACTACCTCGATCAACACTTGATCGAGTAGCGCATGGCCATGCTTCTGAATCATATCACAGGAGAGGGCCTAGAGAATATCTCTCCGAGATGGAGGGGAAAATTCTGTCTTGGCTGATCCACGTCACGCAGCTTGCTTCGAAGTCGGCCCAAGACCACCCTTATTGATCCCAGTTATGGTGAGCGTTAGATGTAGTCAAAGCCGGCTTTTCCAAAACTCGGATCGTGCGATCTTCTCATGTCTAAGGATTGCACCGTGTTAGTCGGAGCGTATGATGGTGTGCTCATGTCCTACTAACCTTTGGATCGGTCTGATTATCGTACCTCTTCTGACTAGCCAATGCAAGGCAGATAGCATCTCCATGCTCATGACACATGAAACATTGTTATCTTCCGACTTACAAATTAGTCTCGACAGTGGGTTTCTCTCCCAACCTCAAACGACTATGGACAAACTGGCTAGAGCTAGATATGAGTATGTGGTTCCACGCCTGCAACAATTGCAGTGACACATACAACTAGCTCCAAGCCGGATTCCGGGTTACAAATACAAGCCAGAATGTGAGCCTCTAGGACATCATTCCTAACAATTAGCATTTTTCAAGCTTGTAGGATACCTCAGTGATTATATTCACACTTTATTCAATTATATTTGAAACTTGAAAATTAATTTTAAATTTCCGAAAACCATGGACACGCCTGGATTCATTTATATACACTCTATGTTTGCGACATATGTATCCATATGTATCCTTTTGTGGGTACACAACACGTTAGGGTAGGAGAGAGGCGGCGGTCATTGTAACCCATCTAGGATTTCGTATCTCCCATCAGCGACGTCGCCGATCCGCTCCGTCTCCGGTGGCCTTGCTGCCTTGGAGGTGTGGCGAACCACGACCTCTCGCTAGCGGGAAGGTTCATGCTCTTTATTTAGACTATTTTTAGTGCCTTGTTCAGGATGTTTAGGCGACAACTACGTCTAGCAGTTAGAATATGGTCCTCTCCGCCATATCCTTGCTCCGGTGGTGCGTCTAGCGCCGATAGAGGGCGCGTGGAGTCCTGTGTCCAACGAATCTCTTGAGATCCGGTCATTTTTCGTATTCTTTGGTGTGGTTTGAGCCTAGTCTCTTCCAGTCTATGATAGTCATCATCAGCGATGGTTGATACTCTGGTACGCTGGTCCTTCGGGGCCTTAGCACGACGACTTCCTTTCTGTCTACTGCACCAACCTCTACTACGATAAGTTTTACCCAGCTCCGGTGATGGAGGGACGAGGACGGCAGCGCGCCGTGCTAGTGTATGTAGTCATCGCTAGGTGGTCCAATGATCTAACTGTAATTTTATTACTTTTGGGCTCCTTTGTAATGATGTTGATGATTATTAATAAATCGGTGGAATTTCGCAAAAAAAAAAGACGAAGAATAGTTAATCCATACCCACCCAATTGCTCAACCGTGAACTTCACAAGACACAGATTTTGTCTTACCCCAAAATTCGAGAAGAGTGTAAGAAAATATGGACATGGTGTAATTTATTTTGTTTAAGCGTCCTACAAAAATACATCGTAAAATACATAAATTGCGTTTCTTATATTGATTTTTTCGCTGTGGGACAATATGAACGTCTGTGTACCAAACATAAATTATGAATGTGACGATGTAAATATATCCCAAAAATAGAATTAACTTTTCTACACCATTGGTGCTGAACAACATCTGTATCCTTTTGAGTACAGTTATAACCTGAATAACTAGTAGTACATGTACATACACATTTCAGCTAGTGTTGTTATATCGACATTCTACCCAGGTACTATCCGTCCCAAAATAGATGTCGAAAATTATAATGTATTCTCGCCGGTGTCGCCTAAGGCCCACAAACATACTTGGTTACCTGGGTTGAGTTTTCTTCTTCGACACCATGGTCAGATATAACGTTTTCCTCGCTGTATACAAAACACCCCTGATTGTCACATATGTATATGGTGCACGCGCCCTCCTTAAGCTCCTATTGGCCTAGACAGGGTCGATCATATCCTCTGATGTACGGGAAGTAGAGATTCCAGAGACCACGGGAAGTCCTGGCCAGACCAGTTGGACGGCGGCGAGTCGGGAGAAGCAAACAAGGTGGCGGCATCCGCAGCACGTGGCACGGCAGAGGTCGGCGAGGCATCGCACGAATCCGTGGCCACACGCTGCACGACGACGTCATGTGCGCGTCCCTTTTGACGCCCCTGCAGCCTGTTGCCCTCTCGTACCTCTTCGTCGGACGTTCCATTGGATTGTGGTCGTGTGCCGCAGCCGAACCCTCCGTCCGCGGCCCCGTGGTAGCCGTCGCACGCCGGCGGCAATGAGGGGCTGCGGGTCTTCTTGTTCCCCACGGCGTCGGAAACGACGACGTCGCCCGCCGCCGCGCCGGGTATGTCCGGGTGCTGGAGGCGCCGGAGTAGCTGCTGCGGGCCGTGGAGGTGCGACCCCTCGTAGGTGACGATGAGCATCTCGGGGTCGTCGGTGGACTTCTCGACGTGCTTCTTGGCGCTGCAGTGGGAGCTCGTGCACTTGTAGTAGCTCCTGCATGCAGGTATAATCAAATGAAAGTAAAGAGAAGTCCGATGATAAGGCAGTATGTCCAAATTAGCTTGCCTCGCCGATCTAATTTTGTGAACATGCCCTAGCCTTGGCCTTTGGGTAACGTACTACGTGCTCCCTCTTTTCCACGATATATATATGTGTCATTCTACAGAGTGTGAGAACGACTCATAACCGAGTTCGTGGGGATGTGTCTGAGATCGAGGGCTTTGTGAGAAGGAACTTTCGCACGAAGTAGGAGCGGTTGCACTCCTCGCTTTATTTTTTGGCGGGTCGTTGTTGCGAAATTAAAGGTTTCGTGGCTTCTCAACCGAAAGTTCAGCCCATATCATGGAGGCAGTTAACTGATCAGGTTTCGCGCGATTTGTTTATACGTAGCATTTGTTCGATTGAATGCTCAGGTGGGAGCCGCACACGATGCATGACCGAGCCAGCTGCAGCTCTAGTGCATGCATCTCTATATGATCAGCTTGATCAGTGCGAGGAAGAGTCTCATGAGAAATCAGCAATTATGCAGAAGTCGTTGACAAAGAACAGGGTGCTCTCCGTGCTATCCTTATCGACGATTGATGAATGCTAGTACTGTGGGTTTCTTATCAGTTACTTAAATGCTGCTTAATTGTGTATTAGCTGGTAGGTTTGCAGCTATGGTTAATTAAAGGCGGCTTATACTGTGGGTTTGCAATCGTCTTGGATTGATATCCAGGCTGCAAACTTGCACTTCTCGCAGGTCGCACAGTACCTGCTGGAAAGCTCTAAGAAAGCCCCATGCCCCCAGAAGCCAAACCTAGCACGCACACGTAACATAGCATGGCCTACACTACAACGCGCGGCTTGGCGCAGCCGTAGGCCCTCCCATGGACACATGGACGGTCAGTGCAGCGACTTTGCTCGATCTCCAGCTGCTAACTACCCCAGCCCAGCTCTGCTAGCTCCTTGGTACGACGATGAATGGAACCAAAAATAAAAAACTTCTTATTTAGTTATATACACGCATGCCAATCCATTTGCCGACTTATGTTACCACGCCACATCGTCGTTGAATTGCACAAAGTTGACCACGTCTAGCTCACCCTAGTATGCTCGTGTGTACGCTCTGAGTCGTAAGTCGAACTACCCTTAGATTTTTGAGTGTTATATCCTTTTGCAAATTACTTAATCTCTAACCTACTATGAATGCACGCATGAAGAGCAGAAAACGATCACGAAATACTAGAACTTACAGCAATCCAGAGTTCAACAACTAGGTAGCTAGGAAGATAGCTAGATGCATGCATGTATCGATCAACTGCAGCTAGCGCACCTGGGATGGGGGTTGTTCTTGATGCACTTCTGCCCGTACTTCCTCCACTTGTACCCGTCCGTCGGCGTCTTGCCGCCGCAGCTCCTCACCTTGGTCGTGTGCTTGCTCTCCGGCGGCGCCGTACTCAGCCCTCCGTACCTGCGGCTTTTCAACCAAAACCATACACGGATTACTCCTCTCGTTCGTCGGCAGCGGTCACTGCAAAATACTCACGCGCGTGCACCTAAAACACAGGGAGCCGTAGCGGCGGCTGGAGGGGTACGGCCGAGACCACAGCGCCTTCTGGATGTCCCTGATCGTAGGGCCGGAGTACACCGAGCACAGACCCTGGCTCGCCGCCGACGCCGGCGGCAGTCGCTCGTGCTCGACTGCGGTGCTGCCGCCGCCGCCGTTGCAGCGAGCAGAGGCTGCGCCGCCTCCCGTGTCGCACGAGTAGTTCTCGGAGTCGTCCGCCGGGGCCGGGGCGCCGAGGAGGCTGTCGTCGCTGAGGAGCTCGCTTATGAGCTGCTCGTCGAGCTCTCCCGGCCAGACGCCAACCTCGTCTTCAGCTGCGAGGGCATGAGCCCTCAGCGAATCTCCCATCTCTTGTTCGTGGATAGTAAGGAGCCCACGCCTGTGAGTGTGAGGGGATTGATCACATGTAACCTGCGCCTCAAAGGCTTTTTATATATAGACGTGCACTGAACTAGGGTCTATGTGGATAGAGTATGGAATTTGGTACGTATCGAGTTTCAGCTGAAAAGAGAACGACCACGCTGATAACTTTTCCGGAGCCTTCAGATGCTCGCTTGGGGGGTCGCTCGACTGTTGGATTCGACTGCGCAACGGCAAATTTTAAATAAGGTAGTATTCCAAACTTAAATTATGAACTGTGCTATCGCGCGACGGTCGCGCTGGTGTGAGCACGCGCGACGCGAGAGTTGCCAAGGTGTATGACGTGTGGGCCCCGGCAACTTTGCCTTTTTTCTGGATTTTTTTTGGCAACTTTACAATCGTCGGATGGAGATCAGATGGCCGTCGTCGCGTCGCGCTGGGGAGCGAGATTTCACACGTTGGTGCGTTAGAATCTGGGTAAATTATGGTACTACAGTAATAGACGCAACTACACACCTGGAAAAAAAACGGACGGGACTGTCTCCGGGATGATATCCGGACAGTATTATAGTAAAAAAGGTTTACCTTATAGAAACAAAAAAAATCTGGCCGGAGACTTTGCAGCAAAAAAGAAGTGCCAATGTAGCAAACCGACTTCGGCAGAGAATTTTGCCGGAAGATCTCGCCGAAGACTTTGTAGCGAAAATTTTGCAGCATTGTAGCAAAACCATAAAACATGTGTACTAAAGAAAAGCAACTGTAGCAAAAACCGACATTGCCGGAGACCTACTTCGCGGGAGACTCGTCGGACATCTTGTAGCAAATCTTTACGATATTATAGCAAAACCACATAACAATTGTAGCAAAAAAATGTATGTAGCAAATCCTCGCAGTCCGCGGCAAAAATCCTCAAACACGACCCTTGTTGTCGGTAGCATTGCCAGGCATCGTCCGTAGAAACTCCATCCACCATCGGTAGCAACGCCGCCCATTGTTGGTAGCGATGCTGCCTGCCTACTGTAGCAACACCAACACCCAATGGCAGCCCGCCTTGCAGCAGAAGGGCGGTGCCCCAGGGACAAGCAGGGTGCCCTGCAGCAGTGGGGCGGTGTTGTCAGTGCAGCTTCCGGCCAACCAGCAGCAAACCTCGCAGCAACGGGGAGCACCAACACCGGCAAAAGATAAGGCCACAAGGGCGGGAAGCTTCCGCAGCACGCCCGAGGTTGAGGCTAAGGTCGACATCGTCTAGGGTCAGCGCCTCCGACTCGTTGTCAAGCCCCGCGTCGACGAGGAAGGGATAAGGCAAAGCACAACTCTCTTGCGGTGGCGAGACGCGTAGAGGGACTTCCATCTCCGGCGATGAAGACGGATTCCTAAGAAACATTGATGGAATGGGCTACATGGCCATGACAGAGCACAATGGTGGCGACGGCAGCCTACCAGGGCGTAACAATGGGAGCATATGGCATTAGCCCACGGGGTCATGGCGTTGAAGTTTGGTCAGGGCGCCATGGCAATGTGACTACATTTTGAGAGAGAAAGAAAAGGAGCAAAAAACGAGTGGAGAAGGACAGAAAGAAACAATAAGGACGTGTTTGGTTACGTTTTTGTAACGTAACTCGATAATAGCGGGATTTCAATCCATTAGTTTCTATTTGGTTGGAGTTTGCCGTAATCAGGTACCACGTAATCAGATTACATCGCTGTACAATTTCATTACTGGTCAGTCCCCACCGGTAACAAACTGATACCGTGAGCGACCCCTTCCCGTTCTCGCGAGTCGAGCGACCCCTTCCCGTTCCCGATCTCCTCCGGCCTATCCCTCCTCCGTCGAGTACAACCGTTGGTGGTGCTACAACACACCCCCGCCGCCCCATCTTCCCTGAATCGGCGGTGTGGCGGCCCCCATCTTCCCGATCTCCTCCGTGCTGCAGCCTACCCCTCCTCCGCCGAGTACAGCCGCCGGCGACGGTACAACACATCCCCGCCGCCCCATCTTCCCTCCGTCGGCGGTGTTACAGGGCTGCCATCTTCCCCTTAGAGGCTCCATGAGAGGAGCAGCAGCCACCGCAGTTGACCCCTTCTCTGTTTAGATTAGATTTTCTTCTTGTTCAGGCGTCTGACCATTGTTGGATTCTGCAGGTACAGTTAGCATCGTCAGGTAACTGGATACCGTTACTAGCACGAACCAAACAAATAGGTGAATTGTTGTTTTACACCACTAATCCCAGCGTGATCTCATTCCCTTACCATTACCGTTACCACTCACTGAACCAAACACCTTCTAAGATGTCAGCTGACTAGTCCATTTCCACCGCCGCGAGGGACGCGTGGTGCACAGGGTATGCGGATGATACGAGACACCAATCCCCTGGGGAAGGTGGATCCTTAACTACACAGCGGATTTCAGGTAAGTATTCCTGTACGACACCACTCTATGCCTACTCCTCTCTTTTCCGCGGTACATTTTTTCGGAAAGGGTCACGGATATATTCATACTCATTAACAACAATATAAAGAGTCATCTAGGTAATAGAAAATACAATCAGTTCCTTGGACCATCTAGTGAAGACTACAGACAATAGCACGAGCCGAATCCGAGAAAAGCTTGTCGTAATAGATCTTATTGTAGTAGTCATCTGACGTGCGAAGACCCCAAAGGACTAGTGTACCAGGGCAGTAACTATCGTTAACGATGAGAACCGTAGATCGAAAGAGCTAGACCAGGAGTCACACCAACAAACATGAACACCGATCGGATCCTGGACGATCTGCCGGGAAGACAACTCAACACGCCCTCTACCGGTGGTAGGCGCACCACTAGAGAGGGGATAGAGGAAGGAAGACCTTATTCTGACCTCAGGATGTATCCACCGGCTCACCATTCCAAAGAAGACACTAGAAGTACCTAAAAAAGGAACAAGATACCTCCTGCCGGCGCATGCCATGGTCTGGTTCACCTCCAAGGCCAGAAGGCCCACCTGAGGCGGGACAGATCGGCGACATTGCCAGCGAGGGAGATGGAAAACCTAAATGGGTTTTGGATCGCTTCCTCTCACCCTTGGGGAACATACCTGTTCGTTACTCCAGCCTCTCCTGCATACATTCAACTAAGCAGTAACGAAACCGGGACATCAATGGCTTTTTAGTTGAAAGTTTCAAGGGCATGTCTCTTCAGCTGATAACTCGATGGACTTTCTATTTTCATCATGATATTTTCAAAACTAGCCTATAAGTTAACAAGTTTAGACAACTTTTTCCATCGGGTAATTTCAAAATATTATACGATTCGTTGTCAGGTTCTTGCACTTCACTCTACAACAATGTAAAGTTCCATGATACTATGTGTGTAGCATTACATCATTTCTTAGTTGTTGATAAACACTTGAATGCCCATTCTGTAGCTCTGCGTAGGATTGCAATGCCTAAACATATTTATAAATTTTTATCTAGCAACTATGCACTACTACCATGTATGGTAATTGTCCGTTGTTAACTTTTGCAACCATATTATATAAATATGGTAACTAATGCGACAAGAAAATCATAAAAACCTAAAAAAATGCGATCCAGTTTCGGCCTAGATGAACTCAACAATGAAGACTGGCACTAATCGGATAAATGGTGTAGGAGAAAATTCATTTTAACAATTTGGATGTACCAGCTAATGCAGTGATATTAACATGAGGTGGCTCATTTCTGCATGCACGGGCTACGCACCCCCAATGAGATTAGCCAATTATTAAATCCTTAAGTCCCCAAAGCAAATTCTAAGAAAAATGTTTGCCAAGCATTAGGAAAACAACAAACAAACACAAAGAAGAGCATGTCCAGTTTGAAGACGATGAAGCCCTCTATCACAGATGAATCACCACCACGTAGGCACGGGTTCTTCAGGCAGAGTGACAATCAACATGTAAAGAGCACACCATCAATTGCTGTGAGGAGATCGAGATGACTCATAACCAATCTTCTCCATCTCCAAGGTGGGGGCATACAGCCTTGCCCTAGAAGAAAATGCATCAATATATCGGATGATGAAGATGCTCAACAGAGAGCATAGGTGGTTTATGATGCTACATCCACCATGGTAGACCAGGCCTTGAGCCTGACCACCTTGTGCGCGTAGAGCTCAGCTTAAGAGAAGCATCATCACGGCCCACGGATCCTTCCACAAAAAGAAGAATTTGCACAGATAGGTCGTCAATGAACAAGTTGCAATGACACAGCACACTAGCCAATGCATACCATTGCATGCATACTGCAGTGGGTTAGTTTTTTACTTGACACTTATAACATATTGTTCCATAAAATATCGCACTCTCTAAAAATAGTACAAAACAATTTCAGGTGTTCTGAAACCTTCCTCCACATCTAGTGAGGTAAAGCGGTAGGTGAGTGGGAAAACACTCATTTTTATCCATGTATATACTGGATATTAATCATGGATTTGATGAGATCATCACTGTAGACCTGCCACTAATCCTAATTATTAGTTGTGCAGATCCTATTGGTCATTTATTTCCTTGCAGAAATTGACATATTAATGAGAAAATCTGAGCAAATAAAAAAAAGAATGTGAGATGGCATTTCTCTCAAGTCAAAGAGTTTGTGGAGCCAAACATCTGAAGCTTTAGCGAACGCTGGTTTGGTTATCCCTGACCATACCTTGCGGTCATATCATGCGGTGCTGCCTCGGGATCATAAACTGACCAACTATTGTGAAGGGACCCCCTCATATTCGCATTAGAGACGTCCGAAAACCTAACACCATTCATAGAAACATCACAGTGACAGAGGAGAGGAGAACCACCGCCGAGTCGGCGCCATATTCATCACCATAGTCATCCCTCCATCTCCACATCCATTTCCCCTCATAGTTGTAACACCCCGTCCACTCCTGGACCCCGGGGGTGTCACTCCTAGCAGCTTAATAGGATATCTAGACTGGCCCCATAGACCAACACTAGTCTTTTCTACGTACTTTGTCCTCACTCGTGCGCACCCGGTTACCCACTTCCCGGTCGGTCACCCATCCTAGAATTGCTCTAGGCCAAGCACGCTTAACCTTAGAGTTCTTTTCGAATGAGCTTCCGGAAAAGAAGTTGCAACTTGTTGATATGGGTATCCTATCAATCCTATTAAGCCATATGCCTGGATCTCACAATAGTCACAGTCCCAATACTTGTAATCTTTATTCCATCGCGATTCGTGATGTTTTTTTCATATGACTCACATGAGCCGGGTTCCATTATCAAACAAGATAACAGAACAATAAGTCTGAAGTACCAAACATAAGAAGGGACAAAAAGAACCAAAAGGATGTGTCCAGACTAACAGACAACTAGACATGCACAAGGTGCATAAAGACTAAATCCCATCTACGGCAAGGGAACATAAACACGAAGAAACTGCCAGTAAACAGAAGTTTGAAAGGATGCATGGACCACACCAAACGAACAGCCACCCTCTACAACTTGCTGCTTCTTAGACTCTAAAGGAATCTTCATTCACGTCTTCCCCATTCCTGATCCTCATCGTAGAGGCATGACGCGCCATGTCATGAGCCTGGGTGGCCATGTTCTATAGTCGGGTCAGCACCCTCCTCCAGAATGCCATGGTCTCGTTCAGTCTGTAGACCTGCCCAATAACACATGTAACAAATCAAACCCAGAGGGGAAGATGGGAGTTTCCCTTCAAAACAAGCACGATTTCTAGTTTTCCAAATTGCCCAGCACAGAGCATCAATATGAACTATGTGAAAATTAAATCCAAAGGGAAGAAATTTCACAATCCACCAGAAGTATTGAGTAAAACATGATGGTCTAGATCGTGCACCTATAACACCAGCAACAGAACTCCACATGTACACAACAGCAGGACAAGTAAAGAACAAATGATTAATAGATTCTTCCAAAGGACAAAAATGGCACACATAACTACCAGTCCACTTTCTTCTCTTCATGTTATCTTTTATAGCAATTGCATTATGCCAGATTAACCAAAGCCAAATTTTGATTTTAGAGGTAGTTTAGCTTTCCACAAATGCCTAAAGGACCTGTCAGGGCCAACATCAGAAATTTTGTTGTATAAGGATTTAACAGAAAAGATCCTAGATTTGGTGTATTTCCATTTAGGTTTATCAGCCTCATCCCTTAGCCGCAATTGGGACAACATATTCCTAAGCTCCTGCCATTGAGAAGTCAACCTGCGAGATAACCATCTTCTAAAATTAAAAAACCAACCCAAATCACACATCTCTCTGACTGTGTCAGTTTGTTGGTTGCAAATATCAAACAGCTCAGGAAATTTTTCACAAAGGGAAAAATCCCCAAACCACTTATCATGCCAGAAGTCAGTTTCCCTACCTCCATACACCTCCATTTTCCTCCCAGACAGATAGATTTGTTTGATTTTTAGAAGATCTTTCCAAGCAACGAAATCATTCTGCTTGGCTTTGATTCTCCAAATACCATGAGAAATCCCATATTTTGCTTCAACAATTCTTTGCCACAACCCATCTTCCACTTCCAACTTCCACCACCATTTACACATGAGACAAATATTAAAAAACTTCAAATTTTTAACTCCTAACCCACCTTTCTTCTTTGGTCTACAAATCAAGGACCATTTAACCATATAGTACTTCTTTTTATCACGTGTTCCCTCCCAAAAGAACTTTCTAATAATTTTAGTATACTCTTCCAGATTAGTATCAGCCATGAGATACATGGACATATGATAAATGAGCAGACTACTTAAGGAGGATTGGATCAAAGTAAGTCTGCCACCAATCGATGATGAATTACCCACCCAACCATCTAATTTCTTCCTTAGTTTATCTACCAAGGTTTGAAGTTCCGCCACATGAAGCCTGGTACCACAAATAGGGACACCCAGATACTTAATGGGCCAACTACCAAGTTAACAACCAAACATATATGTTGTACAACATCCCTTTTTCACTGTCCTCCAAAACCATCATGCTTTCACTTTTGTTAAAGTTAATTTTTAAACCTAACATAGCTTCAAACATATACAAGATTAATTTCACATGAATCAGATGTTCCATCATCTTGGATCAGCAAGATAGTGTCATCTGCATATTGCAGAATGGCCACACCTTTATCAATTAGACGAGGTACCGAACCTGTCACCAAACTAGCGCTCTGCGCTTGAAGAATCATCTTAGCCAAACCTTCCACAGCTAAGTTAAATAGGAAGGGTGAGAAGGGATCACCCTATCTCACCCCTCTATGGCTACCAAAATCTTTACCCATTTTATCATTAATTTTAACACAAAGAGTGCCATCTTTTAAAACAGTGCCAATCAGTTGGCACCAAAAATCACTAAAACCCTTTTGAGAAACACACTTAAGCAAGTAGTCCCAATCCACCTTATTATATGCTTTTTCAAAATCAATCTTCAACGCTACCTCCCGTCATTTTTTCCTACGAGGTTCATGCAAGATTTCATGCAGAGGCATTACCCCATCCATAATATTCCCGCCCTTAATAAATGCAGTTTGACAACCAGAAATCAACTTACTCATAAAAGGCTCAACCCTAACAGTAATTACTTTAGTAATTAATTTATAAAGAACTTGCAGCAAATAAATGGGTCTCTATTTAGAAATGATATCAGCATCAGGAGTTTTCTGAAGGAGAATAATCATCCCAAAGTTGAATCTAAAAAGGTCCAAGCTACCAGAGTATAAATCCCTAAACATAGCCATAATATCATTTTTAATAACCAACCAACAAGATTGATAAAACTCAACAGGCATCCCATCAGGCCTAGGAGCTTTATTTTTGACCATTATATCGAGGGCATGTTTCACCTCCTCCTTAAAAAAGGCCTATCTAAAACAAGGTTATCCACGGAGTTCAATTTTTCATTATTAGACCAAATAACAGGGTGCAAACCCAACAAATTACCTCCCCCCTTACCAAACAACAACTTATAGTAATTAGTAGCATGGGAAAGGAGATCAGAGGTCCCCCGAATCAACACAACATTATTTTTTAGAGAATACATCAAATTTTTCATCTTCCTACCATTAGCAATACGATGAAAATAAGTTGTATTGTTATCCCCTACGAATCGTGATGTTGTCATACTATTTGATATTTCTCTTGAGAATTCGTATACAATGTTTATGATTGTTGATCTAATCATGAGTGAGCAGTCCTCGCGGGCTGGGGGATGAGGATTAGCCTTGCAGCAATATGTGCATCTTTTGATATGGGATCCTTTGTATATCTGAAGTAATCTAGATCTATATATTTGTCTCTAGTCTCTTTGCTCGATCCTAAGACTTGTCAGGTATCCAAGAACCCAAAGATCGATCAAGATAAAGAGGAGATAGGAGATGAGATATGAAGGCTATGAAGTGAAATCTGGTGAGAGAAATGGGAGCACTGTGGCCAAAGGAGATTCTCTAGGGAATCACAGTGACGTTACAAAGCTTAATGCTTTGGTATGTTTATCATAATAACTGCCGGAACCCCGCACTTTATCAACTTTACGAAGTCAAGTTACATTTTGACCATGTACAATCTTACATTTTCAACCTTATCTATGTTGACTTGATAAAGTAGGAATGCATGTATAGTTGTTTATTTCTATTAAAGTACTCATGGCACGAGTTTGGAAAAACTAGTTATACACTACTTTATTTATAGCCTTATTTATGGATGAAGGGAGTATATCCCTAGGTTATGTGTAAGTACATTATATTATAGCACTAGAATATGAGTAACTACAATATAACATGGGAATTATTTTTCTTTCTGACAACTATTTTTGACAAAAAAGTGTGGGAGTAACTACTGTTGATAGAGAATGGGAGTGACTGATCCAGCATTGCAGCACTGTCACACAAATTCATTTCCTTTTGGCCTTGATGTACAAACCTGCCAAATGTTCTTTTTCTCAGTGCAGTGCGGTTCGTAGGTTGCCGCCATGCAATTATGACTCGAGGTTCCATATGTACTACTTGTTGGTAGAGTACAGAAGCAATTTCAGCACTACATAATTAATTGGCGCTTTGCAGCTGATCGTTGGGCTCAATAGGATACGAAAAGGAGCTGTTCTTTTGAAGAGGGCCGAGAAAAACATTTAAATCGCCTTAACTGCCACATGAACATTTATATCAAGACGTCCTATATGGAGTGTACTCATATTTGTGCTTTATGGTTTCTGCCGTACGTCACGAATTGCCACATGAACAAATTAGAACCAACGTGCTTCATTTCACGCCACTAGCCCATTAGCATGGCGATCCAGAGGTCAGTTCGTGGATAAATTAAATGGGCCAATGGAGTGTGACTCGGAAAGCGCCAGCGGCAGTCCGATGTAACCCTCTCCCGTTCACATAATCATGGATCTTTTCTTAACATGGTTTCAATTATAATTTTAAAAACTGCCCCACCTTTTCAAACAGAGGGAGTATTTGTTTCGTTAGGACTAATAATTAGTTATAAGTACCCCTCTGTTTCATAATATAAGATATTTTAACTTTTACGAAACGAGTTTATCTAGACATATTTTAATATACAGGTTTAATCTGAACCTACACACTAAATAATATCTAGGTACATTCGTTTCACAAAAGCTAAAACATCTTAGATTTTGAAACAGAAGGAGCAGTACATGTGTCCTATACTCCTATATGATGTAAACTGCTGCTACTCACTTGTGGTTGTGATTTTCTATCGCAGTATATTTTTTGCGGCAAAGATTTGATCTATTCCATGAGTTCACAAAAAGTACAAGGTACACCAAACGTAATAAAAATTACATTGAGATATTTGAACCACCTAATGACCACTATGGCCTCCAGAGCGAGCCGCCGACGACCGCTATCGCTGCTCCCTTACTGGAGCCGGCCTATTGTTGTTGATGACAATCGAGAAGTTTTCGTGTGTGTGCCCCTAAGGACCAGCGCCCTAGAACCGAAGTCATCATCGTTGAACCCTTGAATTGATCTGAATCTTCAGACACCATACCTATAACACACGTAGACTGGACAAGATCGACCACTCCATGAAAGTAGCGACCAAATGAATCCCCGCCCTCCTCGGTGCCACTGGCGAGATCGCCGATGACGAGGTGGAAGAGGAGTCTGGTATACCTTATTCTTGTACCGCACAACGCCACCATAGCCACCATAGTGTAGATGTCGGTTGATCAAACTCTAACTTTAGGGGCCCTTCTGAAGGAGATATGCCCTAGAGGCAAATAATAAATAAGTTTTTATAGTCATATCTCAATTAGTTTATAGTAGTTTCATACTATGCTATAACTGTATTAATATGAAACGTTAATACGCATGTGGTATGTAAAGAAACCAAGTCTCTAGTTACATCTAGGGTTTCGAGATCATGGACATTTATGCCAATTGACAATAAGGTCACGTCATTAGTTGAATGATGTGATAGATAAACAACCCAACCAGATGTATCTTAATGAGATCTAGTTACAAAGTTCACCATTAATGATAAACTAATGAAACCTCGTAACCTGATCCTTAGATTGTGAGATAATGCAAATCACCGTTCTAGAGGAAGCTTAGATGGTTATCAAGTATCACACCGTGACTGGGTGATCGAAAAGGTGCTACTCAGGTTTCCCAAAGGGGAGCATACAGGACTACATATCAGGACCAGGATTTACCAATCCATGTAACGAATAGATATATATGTGCCCATCTCGGTGACGTTGCATTAACGAAGATTGCAAGCGTGTGACTGGGTCACGGAATGCAATGACATGGAAACGAGAAATAAGTTTATCGATAACGAGATCGAACGAAGGTATGGAGATACCGTAGATCAAATCTCGGGTGAACTAGGTATCAAGTGGCAAAGGGAATGAGAAACGACTATTTACGGTTCAAAGGACATTATCATCGTGGAATGCAGAGGGGTCATTATAGGCATCCAGGTCCCGCTATTGATCATTGATGGAGATCATGTGTGTGCCATTCCCGAGCCGTGGAGAAATACATTTAAGGGTATGATGAGCTAGAGATACTTTGTAAGTTGCAATCACCATATGAAAGAGAAAAGGAAACCAGAAAAGTTCCGTGAGAGAACCGGAATCGTTTCGAGAAAGTTCCGAAGTCATTCGGAGGAAATCGAAAGGGAATCGAAAGGTTTTTTCGGGTCAAATCAGATTTTGTAATATGTATTTACATATTAATTAATGTAACTGATAATAAATATAATATTAAAATCTAATTTGAAGGGGTATTCCACTAATGGGCTAAACTTCCTAGGGAAAAAGAGCCCATGAGGGACAACCAAAGGAGGGAAGGCCAAGGGCCAAAGGGCCAAGGCCTAACCACCTCAAGAGGGGCCACCCGGCTAGCCTAGGGCTGTGCGCGGGGTGGGACCCACCCCTGGCCGACCGGCCCATGGTGCCCTAAGGGCCCATGTGCCTCCCCCTCTCTCCCTTGAATAGTCCCACATGGGAAACCCAAAGGGGAGGACAAACCTCCCCCCTATATAAAGGGGTGCCCATGGGTGGGATTAAACACACCAATATTTTGGAGAAGTCCTTTGGTTGACTTTCTCCTTCCCTCTCTCTCTCTCTCATCTCCATGCGTTGGCACGGTCCCAAGTAAGGACTCTCTATGCAAGAGACACCGCACCTGCAGCACGCCGTTGCACTGTAGGGATTCCAAACCGGAGATCTACTTCCGCACTCCCGATAGGGATCAAGGAGCCGGAGGTCGTCATCGTACACCGTATGTGTACGAAACCACGAGGGGACACACTTGAGGCACCTTGAATGTCGTGAGCCGGAGATGCTTTATGATGAAGAAGGAGCAAGGGGTGACATGCGAGGAGCTTCGCGACCTTGAGGTCGGCTACTAGTTCGACTACTTCAACCACGTTCCCCTCGGAATGTTAACCGCGTACGGTCTACAAGGGTATGTATTCTATACGCTCGGCTGTTACCGCATTAGTATATAGATAGATCTTGGCAGTTTAGGAGATTCCAACGTAGGAATTTTTTATTTTCTGCTGCGGAACCCCTTCACCTTCTACCGCGACGAGCGCAGCTCCAAGGTCCCCACACCCTCCGGCCGGCGGAGCGACAAGCGAAGGTGGCGGGGACCTGTCGATTTTGGATCATAGACGACGAAGACGAGGCACGGATGCCAGTGGCGGCTAGGAAACCCTAGCTACCGCCTCTTTTTTCTTTATTGGTGGTGAAAACAGTTTGCCGCCTCTTTTTCTATCGCGGTGTTAGATTCATAGTTTGAAAGTACTCACTTGTGGTTATTTTCTGTCGCACTATTAGATTCATATTAGATAGTACTCCCTCCATTCCAAAATATAAGATGGTTTACCTTTATGAAGGAATGTATCTAGACACCTCTTGTGTGTAGATTCGGAGTGAACCTACACATAAAAGTGTCTACATCCATGCGCTTCATAAAGCTAAAACATCTTATATTTTGAAACGGAGGGAGTACTCACTCGTGGTTATGATTTTCTATTACACATATTACATAAAATAAATAGTTGTTGATTAAAGGATTATCCTTGTGTAACAAAATACGTCTTATACTTTAAAACGGAGGGAGCAGATCACGCGATTATTTAAGAAAAAGTGAGAAAAAAACATATGAACTAGCATGGTGAGCGGCGCATTTGCGTGACTGGACTTATTTATAATGATAGAATATAGAGTTATATAACTTCTCTTGCCAAGTATATTATTGCATCTCCAACATCTTAGGAGCAATATTCATAGAGTTATAGGTATTGGTTCCGCGCGTATCTATAGACTAATTTCATACATACTATTGGATACTACTAGCTTACGAGTGATCGTGTCCAGTAGTGAAATTCTGATAGCTCATGTAGTTTTCAGAACGGATGGGGAGGAGAAAAGAAAAGGGAGAGAGGATGGGAAGATAATAAGAGGTAGGAAAACCACCACCCACTAGAGAGGAGGAAGAAGAGAAGTGCTTCCCCCGCACCCACCCTCACATGTGGCTACCTCGTTGCCCTGCCCTCCTGAAGCTCCACCTTTGTTGGTCCTCCACCAGCTCTGTCTTCCCTCTAAACTTCGTGGTGACTCCTTGATCATCTTCGATGCCAGCTGACATGGGTATGCCCAATAGGCACTCAACTATAGCCTACCTGGTGCGGCTCGACGGAAGGCGTACTCGACAAATTTTCAAGGTCCATGACGGCTATGACGGTTCGAGTGGTATGAAGCTCATATGGACACGGACTCCCAAACGCACAAGACAAGGAATTCTCAATACTAGAGTTCTAATCTAACTTGTAACCAACTCGTATTGGTACCTGAGACCTAGCCTCCCCATATATAAAGGCTAGAAGGATCCAACGAGAAGGCAATCGCGACTCCCCCAATAGATAGATCTACAATCTCCCACGTCGCCACAATAGACAATAGATCTAGATATCGATCTCTCGCATATACGCTAGATCCAATCTGCACGATACCGCCATCGGTGATCTTGTAATCCTTCGAAATATCATCAATCAAGAGCAGACAAGCAAGAGTAGGGTCCTCTACGAGGCCTGAATCTGGGTAAACCTCGTGTCATCTATGTGCTTGTTTGCTAGCCGATCGAGACTTCCAGTGCATTACTCTTCCTCGGACCTAAGTCCATAACAATGGGCATTGACGAGTTAAACCCTCGTCAATTGGTGTTGTCTGTGGGAACTGGAGCGCTGATGTTGCGATCTCGACGGTCCCATCACCAACGATCTACGATTCATCATCTATTGGAAGCCAGATCAAATTCGACTCCCTTATCATCAAACGGCGATTGGATCACGTCTAGTCGACTCATCTGTATCAGCGCGCTTAGTTTCTTCGTTAATAAATCCGCCACGGCGTGTCCGATCTTCACAACAAGCACATGACCAACCTGCCATCAGGCATGTTCTATAAACGCGATGTGTTCACATGGCGGTCGAGTGCTCCAACTGCAGGAGAGCTAGATCGGAATTGGTGGATTGGTTTCTTGACGGCAGCTATCAACCACGCCACATATCGCATAGGAGATAATATATAAGCTCAGATCAAAACAATTATTTCTGCGCTACGTGCAGTTGATTCCTACCCAAGATTAATCGAGCAATCGAAGGACCACTTTCAGATTAGTACATGCATGCGTCAACAATCGTGGGCAAGAGAAAGACCAAATATTATTTTGGTACCTGGCATCGACCGGTCAAGCTCATGTCATATCACACAGCGCTCTAGGAAAAACAAAAGAAAAGAGGTTATCTAGTCTACGTATAGCACATGAATTTTGCGGCACGGTGCATCAATACAAGGTTTATTCCAGCCACCTGGCACGTACGCAACATAAATTGAATCATCGAGAAACAAGATGAAGCAGCTAGCTATGTGCATGGATCTTTCGGCAATAATCTACATCATGTCCGATCTCGCGATCGCCGCGGACTACCTCGACTATGACCTCCACATCAACAACATCCGCCGCATCAACTCCGTCCTACTGAATAGTCGCATCGGCATTCGCGACCACGACACGCTGGTTATATCGGCTCCGGCGACCGTCCATGGTCTTCGGCTCCAACGACTCAGGGGATCCTTCGCCGTGCGATCCACTGCAGTCTCCGACTCCGGCCACCCGCTCCCGCTTTTGGCTGTGGTGACCCGTTATCGCAATTGACTCCAGCAAGGGCGGACCCATGTAGATCCGAGTGGGGGCAGTGGCCCCCACTCAATTTTTTGAATTCTTGTGTAATTTATTTATATTTGAAGAAAAATGGTTCTAAAAATTTGAAATTATACTAGGAATGCCCCCGCTCATCTAAATTGCCCCCACTGAAATTTTTGGCTGGGTCCGCCCCTGGACTCCAGCAACCCGCTGATGCGTCGACCACACGTCCACTGCATCGACTTCGTCGAACACATCGATTCCACACCGGGGGCTGCGCCGCGCGAACCGTTGCGGTCTTCAAATGCGACGACCTGCTGCAGTTTTCGACTGCGGCGGTCCGCTGAGTTTTCGGATGCACTGATTCCGCCATGTAACCCGTTGCCATCATCGGCTACGACGACCTGCTATAATTTTCGGTTGCGACAACACGCTACCTCTTTTAGCTTCAGCGACCTGTTGTGGTTCTCAACTCCAGCGACTCGAGGGCTCCCTCACATTGGCGACCCAGCGACTCGTTGCGCCCTTCGACTCCGTCGTGCAACCTGCTTCGGTCCTCGACTCAAGCGACTCGGGGGCTCCCTCCTCTACAGCGACCCTCCATGTCCTTCGACTCCGGCGACACTCCGTGGTCTTCAGATGAGGCGACCCGATGCGGTCTTCGACTGCTATGGCTCATCACGGTCTTCGGATCCGGCAACTCGTCATCACCACGCGACTCTGGTCCGCCGCGTCGACAACGTCTGTCGCGTAACCCGCTGCCACGTCGACTCCGTTTACCACGCGACTTGCCGCCGCGTCGACTCCGTCCGTTGTGCGACTCCACGTCCACCATTTCGGGAGTCGACCTCGACCACGACCCGCCGGTCGCATCGGCTCCCGCGATCCACCGATCGCATCGGCTCACGCGGCACGTTCACCTTGGTGACAACCAACAAAGCTAAGTTCTCTATTTAAAGTTGATTTTTTTCTTAATTTAATCGCACTCGAAACACTCGGGGGATGCGCCTCTCTTCGAGTAGCCTAATGTGTCGTCGACTCCACGCACTCCAGTACCTCATACGCGACAGCCCGAGTAGCTGATTCTGCCTGATCGTCGAATCCTTGAACTCTGAGTACCTCGGCAAGGTACTAAGACTAAGGGTAATCAGGCTAACAAAAATACGATGCAAAAGTGCCAACTCGATTGGCACCAAAATTTTACTTTACAAACCGACAGGCAAATATCCTTTGCAAGATACAAGTACTTCACAATTCTTAATGTTTTATGAAGCTTACAAGGATGTCGACTGCGTCGAGCTATTCTATCGGGTCCTTCAACAGGAGTCGACAAAACGACTGACTACGCCATACACTCAAGATCCGAGTCGAGTCCCTCCTCGGATAGTTGCATCGCTTGATGCTACACACACGCGGCGCTGACTGCGCACCCAACAGAAGCGACTGCATCGACTCTATTCGCATTGTCGCATGATTCCGCTACATCAACACCAACTACATTATCGATTTTTGGCTCCTTATGCGTGAGACGCTGACTCGATGCACTTCCGGGTCAGCGGATTCTCCTCGCATTATTTTCAACTATGTCTACAGGAGTCTACCGGAGACACTCGGGGGCTACTCCAAACTGGAGCACTGATCGCGCATATACAAGATCCTCGGGTGATACGCTCTGAATCCTCACTCGAATCCACGATTCGACTAAGGACTCGGGGGCTACTCCATAGGGAGCGCTGGCCGCACCCGAAGAAATTTGTAAAGATATCCAAGCATCATAAAAATCCTTCACTCGAATCTATGATTCGATTGTGGACTTAGGGTTACTCCCATAGGAAGCGCTGGAAATATATTCGACTGAAACAAGCAAAAGATGGCAGCAGTTGCAAAGTACTTATAGTCCCCACTCGAGTCTACGACTCGAATAGGCACTCGGGGGCTACTCCCATAGGGAGCGCTGCTCGTGCATCCTATGATTATTTGTACATCGTATTGTGTGTCGGTAACATCCACACTCAAATGCTATGGCGACTCCGCCTCATATTTTGCCTACAAAGAGACTGCGTCTTCTGGGCCACCCGAATCATCTCCGCGATAACAAAATTTGGATGTCGCGCTTACAGAGTGAAGATAAGACCTGAATAAGGCCTGACAACGCATCTGTTGCGCACTACTAGAGATATATCCATGCCTGCAGGTACGATAAATATGCCTTGACGGACGCGTCGAGTGCTCACACTTATACACTAGGATTTGAACTCTATAAGACCTCCGCGGCATGAGTCGAATTATGCCAGCAATTTCTGAATTCGGATCCGGGGACTCGAGTTTGAGTAGGTGACGTTGTTAAGGCTAGGAGGGTCCAACAAGAAGGCAATCGTGACTCCCCCAATAGATAGATCTACAATCTCCCACGTTGCCACAATAGACAATAGATCTAGACATCGATCTCTCGCATATACGTCAGATCCAATCTGCGCGACACCGCCATCGGTGACCTTGTAATCCTTCGGATCATCATTAATCATGAGCAGACAAGCAGGAGTAGGGTCCTATACGAGGCCTGAACCTGGGTAAACCTCATGTCACATGTGTGCTTATTTGCTAGCCGATCGACACTTCCAGTGCATCCCTCTTCCTCGAACCTAAGTCCACAACAATGAACATTGATGAGTTAAACCCTCGTCACCAGCGCACCCCGCACCCGTAGATTTCTTGCTCCCTGGCGGCTCGCTCTAGGCTTGTCATCGCCTTATATGCTACTACGAGCCACAACGACCTAGCTTTGGCAAGGTGGGAAGGGTAGTGGGTGGCAAGGCTACCACTCTAGTGAACTAGGTGGAGTGTAGGTGGTTGTGGAGGGGTGATATGAGAGAGGCAGAAGGAAGAAGAAAAGGTAGGTGGAGGGGATAAGGCGGCTAGAGCCCACCCGGGTGAGTGTGTCTCTCTTTGAGCATGGACATGGCTACTCATAGTAAGAGTATCATAGGCATACCACGTTGACAAAAAGTTGATGTGGTATAATAATGAGTTCATGATATGATACCATATCACAACATATAAAACTAGAAAATTTAATTGTAAATACATCTTGTACATAAATTTGTATCAAGATACTATAGGTAAATAAGAAAAGACTATGATATTATTAGATGGTACTTTACATTATAGAGATAATATCATATATCGGCACTATATGCATTATACTGGTGTATGGTACTCCTTGCTATAACCAGGCAGAGCCGTTTCGCGTATCTGATACTTGAGTATCAAAGGTGACAATATTAACTTTTGACGCGCTCTACGATGTGCAACTTTTCTTATTATTTTCTTTATGAATATGCTTTATATAAAATACTAAATTATAGTTTTACGGTAGTAATTTGTATGGAATGAAAGTATACATGTTTTACTTGGAAAACATTTTAATATATTAATCACTAATGTTACAAATGTTTGAATGCACACATTGTTTTACATGGTCTCTTTCTCCATCTGCCTCTTGATTAAATCTATTGGCATTACATTATTAAATCAGTGTAATTTCATTAAGTGTCGATCACTTTCTCTTCATCACTCTCGTCACAACTTGTAGGTTTTTCTTATCATGGACATGTTGTCGTATCAAGTTGCATTCTTTTGGCACAACCATATTTTGTATTATAGTATATCTAAGGTGATAGGCTAGGCTCTCCCATTTCAAAAAAGAAAAAATTCTGACATGATTTGTGCTTCAAACATGTTTTCTGATAAAATACAGAAGCCAGGAAGCTACAAGAGCGGTACTACCGCTACCATGAGTGGTATTACCACCGTGCCGGTACTACCACCTCTACTACCGCTGCCACTACCGCTTCGGACCCCCTCGGTTCATGGCATGCGGTACCTGCAACAATAGCGATGTCGGTACTACTGTCGCCTCCTCAAGCGCGTCTTACGGAGGATGACCTGAGCGGTACCCCACGTACACTGCCTATATGCGGATTGTGTTTGATGCTCTGAAATATTTCCTATCTTATTCTTTTCTACCTATCCATATGTGTTGCACTATAAATAGCTCATATGGCTCAGATCTATTCCGTAGGCATAGAAGATAAGATAAGAACCCTAGATTGGATTTATTATTGTGTCTCAACTCCCTCCTAAGAGTCTTCATCTACAAGACCTCTATATATTTTAATCTATGAGTGATCGTGAACTAGCAGGTAGTTAAATACCTCTCTAGGTCTTCATCCCTCTCCGACTGGGATCGACAGAACATTTTGTTCAATCTTTACTTTACAAGGGATACTATGGAAGCAGTGGCCATTGACGAGAGCAATCGATCTTTATCGTGTTGTGTTCGTGTATAGTTTACCATGTTCTTCGCATGGTGTGTTTGTTCGTTCCCACCACTACTCCCTTTTTCCATGCTATTTCAACGGTTTCTACCACTACTCTATGAAGATTGGGCCAACCATAGAGGCTAGCCCTTAACAATATACTCCCTCTGTTTCATAATATAAGATATTTTAGCTTTGTGAAGAAAGTGTATCTAGACCACTTTTAGTGTGTAGGTTCATTTCAAATCTAAATGAATCTACACACTAAAACAGTCTAAATACACTCCCTTCACAAAGCTAAAACATCTTATATTATGAAACGGAGGGAGTATTATTTAACCAAAGTGAACAGATACTTTTTTTAGCGTGCAATGGGGGGCGATATCCCATCCGAACGCGATCTCATTTTTCATTAAAATGTTACATGGTAGCGTCGCCGTGAGACACCGCGGCGCGCAGGGGTGGCATACCACCTCCCAGGAAACAGAAAGAAGAGAGGGAGCTACGCTAAGCTAAATGGTCACACCAAGCCCGAAGGGGGTGTGATCTACCCAGCGTTGGGCCCGGACGACCCACACTGTAGGTGATCCACGATCAGGGAGGCAATCTGCCCGACGGTGGACGAGGCACCGTCAAACACCATGCAATTACGCGATTTTCAAACAGACCACATGACGGCGAGCAAGACTATGTGTAGAGCGGAGGAACGCATACGAGGGAGACGATCAGAGAGCATGCCAAGTAGCATGGCAACATCCGCGTCGGGGGGGCAGCCGCAGACCATAGGGGGGCCAGGCGCGCGCACCGAACAAACAAGTGCCCCAGATCCTCGGGAACACCGGGGCATAACATCCAGTGCGGGGAGGGGACAAACCCAAGATGGAAGAAGTAGGCGCACGTCTTGGTTCGATCGAGGCATAGGATCCAGAAGAACACCCGAACTCGAGGGTGGCATGAAATTCTCCCAGTTGACCTCTTGGTGTGGCACAATGCACCCCGAGGAACACAGAGCACGGTACACGTCGCTGGTGTGGAACTCGCCAGAGGGGCATGATGTCTACGCACGTCTATTCTTGTAGATAGTTGTTGGGCCTCCAAGTGTAGAGGTTTGTAGAACAGCAGCAAGTTTTCCCTTAAGTGGATCACCCAAGGTTTATCGAACTCAGGGAGGAAGTGGTCAAAGGTATTCCTCTCAAGCAACCCTGTAATCAAGATACAAGAAGTCTCATGTGTCCCCAACACACCCAATACACTTGTCAGGTGTATAGGTGCACTAGTTCGGCGAAGATGTAGTGAAATACAAGTGGTATGGATATAAGACAATGGTGCCAGAAAATACTTTGATGGCGTGGAAGAGACTAAAGGTAAACTGAAATAAAGATGGAAGCAAGCAAACATGTAACCGATCTAGTTGCAAACGGTGTTTCAATGCTTAGAAACAAGGCCTAGGGATCATACTTTCACTAGTGAACACTCTCATATAAATATCTTCTCTTCATGATACTACTCTGAACTACTCTACGGTTGGACACTCTAATCAACGGTAGGGCTATAACAGTACGCCTCAAAGTTTGCTTTCCCTATCTAGAAAACCCCACACTGTCACCTTGAGCACTAGATGGTTCCAACAAACACCACAATTTCATAAAGATATCCAACTCCAAATATAACTCATAACAAATATTTGTAATCTCTAGCCTAAGTGCCACCATGGTGTGCACGTTGTCACTTTCACACACATGGGGAGAGCAAAGATCTATTAAAGCACTTGAGTAGCAAGGTAGATCTACTTGATTACAAAGCTCATGATGACAATATGATCATGCATAGAGAGAGAGATGAACACATAGCTACTGGTAGAACCCTTAGCCTCGAGGAAGAACTACTCCCTCCTCATCATGGGAATCAGCAATGGCGATGGAGATGATGGTGGAGATCGATGGAGATGGCTCCGGGGGCACTTTCCCATCCTGGCAGGGTGCCGGAACAGAGACTTTCTGTCTCCTGAATCTCCCCTTTTCGGTGGTGGCGGCGCAGCGGAACTTTTTGTGGATTTCTGATTGACGATTTAGGGTTTTTGCATCGGGAGGATTTTATAGGCGAAGGGGCAAGGTCGGTGGCTGGCCAGGGGGCCCACACCATGCCCTGGCGCGGCCAGGGGGACCCGCGCCCAGGGGTGGTGTGGCCACCCTGTGGCCCCCCTTCGTCTCTCCTTCTGGCTCCGTGAGTCTTCCGGAAAATAACGACTTTGGCTTTTGTCCGGTCCAATTCTGAGAATATTCATTTTCTGACTTTCCTGGAACCAAAAACAGCAAAAAACAGGCAACTAGCACTATGGCATCTTGTTAATAGGTTAGTCCAAGAAAGTGTATAAAAATACTCCAAAGTTGGAACAAAACATAAGAAAGTAGATAAAAACCAAGCATGGAACATCAAAAATTATGGATACGTTAGCAACGTATGAGGGCAAAGCATCACAAAGCGGCTGCCAGGGTCACAAAGAGATGGAGAGCGTGCAGGCGAGCCCGCAGGAACGCCAGCTCGTCCTCCGCCTGGGGAGTGACACGTGACTGTAGTGGGATGTGTGGGGCGCCATCACCAATAGCCTCCGACACTGTAAGCTGGGGCATGAGGCAGTGGGAGAAGGCACTGGGGAGAGCGTCGGTGTGTGGGCCAAGGGTTGTCCACGAGTCGAACCATAGGGAGGTGATGCGCTCGACTTTCAACGTAGAGCTTGTTGGGAACCCCAAGAGAAAGGTATGATGAGCACATCAGTAAGTTTTCCCTCAGTTATGAAACCAAGGTTTAATCGAACCAGTAGGAGCAAGGAAACACCCCAAAGGTGTTGCTAGTTGAGCTTTGGCAGGGCGCACGGTGCTAGTAGCAACGTGGAGACCTGCACAACACAACCACAGAACTTTGTCCCCAACTTGCGATGAGGTTGTCAATCTCACCGTGTTTTGCGGAAAACAAAGGCTTAAACGTATCGAATGGAAAGAAGTAAAAGTTTGCAGAAAGTAAACACAAAGAAGAAACAGTTTATAGATTGTATGTAAAGAAAAAGGACCGGGATCCATAGTTCACTAGAGGTGGCTCTCCTTAGATAAATAACATGCTGGGTGAACAAATTACAGCGGGGCAATTGACAAACACCGAGAAAGCAATACATGCATATACTAATCATCTTGACTCCTTTGAGACTTGATTGGGCATTACAACATAATACATAGACCGCCATCCAACTGCATCTATGACTAATAATCCACCTTCAGGTTATCATCCGAACCCCCTCCAGTATTAAGTTGCAAGCAACAGATTATTGCTTTACGAAATGTGTGTAAAGTAAACAATACGATTGTTCTATGAACAAAGGATTGTTGTTTTCTCCCTAGTAGCAACAACACATCTAGTACCTTAGAGATTTCTGTCACTTCCCCAGATTACCAGAGGTATGAACCCACTATCGAGCATAAATACTAACTCTTGGAGTTGCTAGCATCTACTTGGCCAAGATAGCTACTAACAACGGAAAGCATGCAAGATCTCAAATAACAAAGACATGATAGAATCAATAATCAATCTGAAATAGCATCTCAATATCCATCGGATCCCCGCAAACACAACATGTATGAATTACAAATAGATGATCTTGATCATGAACGGAGCTCACAAGATCTAAACATGAAAGCACAAAGGAGGAGAAACCAGCCATCTAGCTACTACATGGATCCGTAGTCCAAGGATGAACTACTCACATCACAATCAAGGCTTGCATGGTGATGAAGAAGGCCTCGTGGTGAATTCCCTCTCCGGCAGGGTGCCGGAAGAGCTTCAAATCCTCCCGATCTAGGGATGGAGATGACGGCTGAGACTCTTTCGTGGATTTTTGATCGGGTACTTAGGGTTTTCGTCCCGAGGGCAATATATAGGCGGAAGGAGAGGCCGAGGGGGTGCCGGGAGCCACCACACCACCCCCTGGCACGGGCTAGGCCTGGCTGCGCGGCCAGGTGGTGTGGCCGGCCCCTGGCCCCTCTCCGTCTCGTATTCTGGCACTTGATCCCTTCCGGAAAAATAGGCACTTTGGCTTTTGTCCCGTCCAATTCCGAGAATATTCATTTTCTGACTTTCCTGGAACCAAAAACAGCAGAAAACAGGCAGCTGGCACTGTGGCTCTTGTTAATAGGTTAGTCCAAGAAATCATATGAAAAGTACTCCAAAGTTGGAACAAAACACAAGAAAGTGGATAAAACCAAGGACGAAACATCAAAAATTATAGATACATTTGCAATGTATTAACATCCCCAAGCTTAACTCCTGCTCGTCCTCGAGTAGGTAAGTGATAAAAAGAAATAATTTTTTGAGGAGACATGCACCATCAAAGACTTGATCAAAGTATTTGCAAAACACTCAAAGCTGGGATCATAGTACTTCAATCATAACATGAAAGACAAAGTTCTAGAAATAAGCAAAGAAACTATGATGCAACATGAAAAGGCACAAACAAAAGAATCATGAATAATATGCTTTGCAAGACGTTTGTTTGTTTCACATAAAGAAAACATAGCATAATAGTATTCAGCTTGTCCCTCAATAGAGTAGCAAATATAAATGCATAGGACACCTTCAAAGTTCATAAGAGTGACTAGATACAATAGTTTAAAACAAGCAATATCAAGTTATGCATCAATCAACTAGTCTTGGGACAATGCACATAGAACTAAGAATGACCACTATGCTCTCAAAGAAGGTGCATAAAGATAGAAGGTGGAGACTCAATATAATGGTGGAAGAAAGGCCTTTTGTAAAAGGAAGTAGGGATTCAAGTCTCATAAAGAGCTTCCAAAAATTATGGTACTTATAGCTTTCAGCTCTCATTGCCCCTATCATAAGCATCTTGAAGTGATTAAGGTTAAAGTGAACAAACTATGATGTACATGTTTGACGAAGTATAAGTCAGAAATCTCATGTCCCTCGTATACGAGGGCCGCTCCTCATGCTACTCAAGTTTAGTCACCGGTAAGTCCTTGTCATCGTAAGTACATGTGTATCATTGAGAACCGCCAACGGGGTACCCCTTGCCCGATGATACGGAAGAATCCCCATATCAAAATGACAAGGCAAGCAGACAACGAGCATCTCAGCATTCTTCTTATTTACCATGGGAATATGGTGCTTTTTTCTCTCTTTCCTCTTTTCATAGTATCTTTTTTTTCTCAATATAGGACTCTTTTTTTATAAGAAGAATGCTTCATAGACAACTCATTATGGTTACGATGTAGGTTTCCACCATGTCAGCATGGATTAGACCAGTGGCCCAGGCGTTTCTCTAACACATATACATAACTCCATGGACTTACAAGTTCCCCTTTCATTTCACACTGACGACATCCATATACAAAAGAGCATGATATCAACTAGGTACAAGTACCAAGTGCAATGTTGAAAGCGTTCCCCATGAAAGCATGGTTCTGCTAATTCCCAACAAATAAGTGCAAGCATATACAACATAGACGACACAATGGTTCAAGTTTATTAAGGGCAAGTAAAGTAAAGCGTGCCATCAAGTTCGTGAGAGCTTTAATCACTAGTTTTCTCATAACAAGTGGAAGGTAAACAAAAGCATGAATATACTTGGAATAGCATAAGCTAGTAGGTAGGTATGGTGGACTCTTTGGAATAACTTGGTTTAGGGAGTTGGATGCATGAGTGGAACTCATACTTGGTGGTGGAGGCTAGCAAAAGACTAGGAGCGACAAACTAAGAGAGCAATAATGGCCATAATCATGCAGAGCGACAAAACATCATTGATCAAAGCATAACGTGATACTACAAGTTGAAAACTAAAGGATCATAACGGCTATGGTGACTTTGGATAGTAATAACATGGTGTGAGCATGCGCCAATTCAACCCAAATAAAGCATCAAAGGCGAATACCACTATACTATGCTTTAATATGCTAAAACAACGCATGATTCATCCAAGGCACATTAAGCAATCTCAATTGTTTATAACAAGTCATGCTACAGCAAAGAATACTAAGCATAAAGCCAAAACAATATCAAGCATGGCATGACAAAGCATAGCCACAGTCAAGAACGAGCTCTTTTTACCACATAAGTATAAAATTTCCTACTATTTTCCAAACCAAACCAAACTATTTGCAAACCAAAGTATGAAAGAGGGGGTCCAACCAATTTATTCAGAAAACTACGAAAACCAAAGCAAACAAAACCGAAAAAGAAGAAGCTCCAAAAAAACACAACTGTGCATGAAACAATAAAAATGAAGCGTTTGGAAGAAACCTAAGATTTTTATTGATGAAGAAGGGGATGCCTTGGGCATCCCCAAGCTTTGACGCTTGTACTTCTTGGATATTTCTTGGGGTGACACGCGTGGCATCCCCAAGCTTGAGCTTTAGTCCATCATTCATCTCATTACTCATTCCTTCTATACACCTAAAATTTTTCCTTCATACAAAACTTCACACAATCTCATTAGCAACATTAGTGCACTTAAGATAAATAAGTCTTAAGGTTAAGTTCCAAGACCAAATAAACTTCCATTAGAACACTAGATACTGTAGCACTTCCCTCAAAAACCTCAATTCCCCAAAAGAACTCAAGAAGGAACCAACAAGAAGCAAATGCAGAAAATGGCAGAAATCTGTCAAAACAGACCAGCAGGTAAAGACAAATTTTTTCGAAGACCTTATGTTGCTCAAATAAAAGAGTGTTGAACTAACGAAAGTTATATAAAAACCTTGGGCAGAATCACAACAAATTACAGCTCAATCCGACATACATAGATCTCTCAGGAAATTTTACGGTGAAGCACCAAAATCTGTTTCAGGACAGCAACTTTCCCAATCATTACTTCACTCTCATTAGAGGTTACTCTTGGCACAAAAAGCAAATAAAAAGGATAAGGAGAGGTTATTACAGAGGAAATCAAGACTCATCTAAAACTCTTGGGTTATCTCCCAACAAGTACTTTTCTTTAACGCCTTTAAGTTAGGCATAAGAACAAAGAAAGAATCAAGTGTTCTCAAATGAAGAAGCATTAAGACCAAATTTTGTTTTCATAGGAGAAGCAAAAGAAATATTTTCTCTCTTTTTAGGGAAGTGTTCTATACCTTTCTTGAGTGGGAGTTGATATTTAATGGTGCCTTCTTTCATATAAATGATGGCACCAACAGTTCTAAGAAAATGTCTTCCCAAACTAATAGGACAAGAAGCATTGCATTCAACATCCAAAACATAGAAATCAACGGGAACATAGGCATTGTTGACCATAATAAGAACATCATTAAGACTCCCCATGAGTTTTTTTAGCATTGTCATCAAGTGGGACATTCAAATAACAATCTTCAAGTGGTGGCAAATCAAGCATATCATAAATCTTTCTAGGCATAATAGAAACACTACTATCAAGATCACATAAAGCTTTGAAATCAAAATCATTCACTTTCATATTAATGATGGGTTCCCAACCATCTTCTTGTTTTATATGAATAGAAGCTTTATGTTTCATCTTTTCTTCTTTAATCTTTATTAGAGCATCAGTAATGTGTTTTGTAAAGGCCATGTTCATAGCACTAGCATTAGGACTTTTAGCAAGCTTTTGTAGGAACTTAATAACTTCAGAGATGTTGCAACCATCAAGATCAAAATCAAATTTATCATCTAAAGTAGTAGAACTATTGTTAGCCTCAACACTAGTGGTGGTGATAGTAGAAACACTAATGTTTCTAGCAATTTCATCTTCTCTTTCCCACTTAGCGTGTAACTCAGCTAATAGTCTAACATTTTCATCAATTCTTACTTGTATAGCATTAGTAGCTGCAAAGGGATTATCATTAGTTTCAGGTTTAGCAGCCATTTTATTAATAAATGAAGGTTGAGCTTCAGACAAAGATGATATATTTCTTTCAGCATTAGAGAGTTTCAATTGTAAACTAGGTATTTCGCTATTTAGACTCTCAAGTTGATGGCTAATGTTCTTCAAGATGGTGGATTGTTCCTCCATAGTTTTAGTAAATAGTTTATTTTGCTCATATTGCATTTGCATGAAGTTTTTAGTGGCTCTTTCAACTTCTATAATTCTTCCTTCACTAGGTAATTCAGGTTTACCATTATAGCCATAAGTATTATTAGGAGGATATGGCTTATAATTGTTGTTACCAAAATTGTTCCTATAAGGATTATTACCATAAGCATTGTTGCCAAAATTGTTATTTCTTATGAAGTTCACATCAACTTGCTCTTCTTGAGCAACCAAAGAGGCTAAAGGAACATTATTTGGATCAATATGGGCTTTCCCATTAACAAGCATAGACATAATAATATCAATCTTATCACTCAAGGAGGAGGTTTCCTCAACAGAATTTACCTTCTTACCTTGTGGAGCTCTCTCAGTATGCCATTCAGAATAATTAACCATCATATTGTCCAAAAGTTTTGTTGCAGCACCCAAAGTGATGGTCATAAAGGTACCTCCTGCAGCTGAATCCAATAGGTTCCTTGAAGAATAGTTCAATCCTGCATAAAAAGTTTGGATGATCATCCAAGGCGATCCATGAGTGGGACAATTCTTTACCAAAGATTTCATTCTTTCCCAAGCTTGAGCAACATGCTCATTATCAAGTTGTTTAAACTTCATTATTTCACTTCTCATAGATATAATCTTAGCAGGAGGATAGTATTTTCCAATAAAAGCATCTTTGCACTTAGTGCAAGAATCAATACTATTCCTAGTTAAGGAATTTAACCACTCTTTAGCTTTTTCTCTCAAAGAGAAAGGAAACAATTTCAGTTTAGTAATATCACCATCTATATCCCTATGCTTTTGCATCTCACAAAGTTCAACAAAGTTATTTAGATGGGAAGCAGCATCTTCATTACCAATACCAGAAAATTGTTCTCTCATAACAAGATTGAGCAAAGCAGGTTTTATCGCAAAGAAAGTATTTTCAGCCACAGGTGGAGCAATAGGTGTGCTCATAAAATCATTGTTGTTGGTGCTAGTGAAGTCACACAACTTAGTGTTTTCAAGAGTAGTCATTTTTTTGGGTTTTCAAATAAGAAAGCAAACAAGTAAAACTAATTTTTTTGTGTGTTTTTGAAGAACAAAACAAGCAAACAAAGCAAAAAGAAAGCTAAGCAAAACAAAAACAACAAAGTAAAGAGATTGGTTATGAGGGACTCCCCTTGTGAAGATGTCCTTGACTCCCCGGCAACGGCGCTAGAAAAGATCTTGATGCGCTCGACTTTCGACGTAGAGCTCGTTGGGAACCCCAAGAGGAAGGTATGATGAGCACAGCAGTAAGTTTTCCCTCAGTTATGAAACCAAGGTTTAATCGACTAGTAGGAGCAAGGAAACACCCCAAAGGTGTTGCTGAGCTAGCGAGCGCACTACCGGTGCTAGTAGCAACGTGGAGACCTGCACAACACAACCACAGAACTTTGTCCCCAGCTTGCGATGAGGTTGTCAATCTCACCGTGTTTTGCAGAAAACAAAGGATTAAACGTATCGAATGGAAAGAAGTAAAAGTTTGTAGAAAGTAAACACAAAGCAGAAACAGTTTATAGATTGTATGTAAAGAAAAAGGACCGGGATCCATAGTTCACTAGAGGTGGCTCTCCTTAGATAAATAACATGCTGGGTGAACAAATTATAGCGGGGCAATTGACAAACACCGAGAAAGCAATACATGCATATACTAATCATCTTGACTCCTTTGAGACTTGATTGGGCATTACAACATAATACTAGACCGCCATCCAACTGCATCTATGACTAATAATCCACCTTCAGGTTATCATCTTGACTCCTTTGTGCTTTCATGTTTAGATCTTGTGAGCTCCTTCATGATCAAGATCATCTATTTGTAATTCATACATGTTGTGTTTGCGGGGATCCGATGGATATTGAGATGCTATTTCAGATTGATTATTGATTCTATCATGTCTTTGTTATTTGAGATCTTGCATGCTTTCCGTTGGATGGCGGTCTATGTATTATGTTGTAATGCCCAATCAAGTCTCAAAGGAGGATTATTAGTCATAGATGCAGTTGGATGGCGGTCTATGTATAATGTTGTAATGCCCAATCAAGTCTCAAAGGAGTCAAGATGATTAGTATATGCATGTATTGCTTTCTCGATGTTTGTCAATTGCCCCGCTGTAATTTGTTCACCCAGCATGTTATCTATCTTAAGGAGAGCCACCTCTAGTGAACTATGGACCCTGGTCCTTTCTTTTACATTCAATCTACAAACTGGTTACTGCTTTGTGTTTACTTTCTGCAAACTATTACTTCCTTCCATTCGATACGTTTAATCCTTTGTTTTCAGCAAAACAGGTGAGATTGACAACCTCATCGTAAGTTGGGGGCAAAGTTTTGTGGTTCTGTTGTGCAGGTCTCCATGTTGCTGCTGGCACCGGTAGTGCGCCCTTCCAACGTTTAGCTAGCTACACCTTTGGGGTGTTTCCTTTCTCCTACTGGTTCGATTAAACCTTGGTTTCATACTGAGAGAAAACTTGCTGCTGTGCTCATCATACCTTCCTCTTGGGGTTCCCCAACGAGCTCGATATATTTTGGGCCATCAAGCTATTTTTCTGGCACCATTGTCGGGGCGTCAAGGACATCTTCACAAGGGGATTCCTTCATAACCAATCTCTTTACTTTGTTATTTTTGTTTTGCTTAGTTTCTTTTTCTTTTGTTTGCTTGTTTCCTTATCAAAAACACACACAAAATTAGTCTTACTAGTTTGCTTTCTTATTTAAAAAAACATAAAAAAAAGTCTCCTTTAGTTGTTATCTCTTCCTTAGCTCACCATGTTGATCCCTAAATTCACCCTGAAAGACCTTTCAATAGGTAGTGGTTCAATAATTGGAAAAGATAATATTGAAGAATTCTTTAATCGTGTTAGTAAACATGAGGATATTGAGAATAGATCCCTTACAGAACTTGCTCCAAACTATGAGATTGCTGCAGCTTCTTTAGTTCACATGTTGGAAGCTAGGTTTGTTAACCTTAACCCCTTAATGCAAGTAATGTTTCTTAAACTTAAAGAAATTGAGGACCCTGAAAAGAGGGACTTTATTCTTGAAACTTTGCTTAAGGAATTCTATGATGTTGCCAAGGAAGCTAGAAAAGTCTTTGAACGTTTCAATATGCTAGGCGCATGTGTTGATTTTGTTGGTACACGAGAAAAAATGAACAAAACTGAACCTAATGGGGAGGAAACTAAGGTACCAATACCCTTTAAACTGGTAGCAATACATGAAGCCATAGAAAATAATCTTGATTGGATCGTTCCTGAAAACCCTCTTGATGAAAATAGTGAACCTAAGAGCATTGAGAGAGGATCCTCTAGAACTTATTTGGATGATATACCTTTCCTTGTTGAAGATATTTCTGGCATTGATCTTAATGCTTCTTCATTTGAGAACACTTGATTCTTTCTTGCTTCTTATGCCTAACTTAAAGGCGTTAAAGAAAAGTACTTATTGGGAGATAACCCAAAAGTTTTAGATGAGTCTTGGAAGTTATTACTTCTGTAATAACCGCTCCTTATCCTTTTTTATTTGCTTTTTGTGCCAAGAGTAACCTCTAATGAGAGAGAAGTAATAATTGGGAAATTTGTTGTCCCGAAACAGATTTCTGTGCTTCACCGTAAAAATTCGTGTAAAATCTCTGTACATATTTTTGAGGCGTGAATTTTTGTGCTTATGCCCCAGGTTCTTATGTAACTTTCGTTAGTTCAACACTTTTTTATTTGAGCAACAGAAAGTCTCTGAAACAATTCGTCTTTACCTGCTGGTCTGTTTTGACAGATTTCTGCCATTTTCTGCATTTGCTTCTTGTTGGTTCCTTTTTGAGTTCTTTTGGGGAATTGGACTTTTTGAGGGAAGTGCTACAGTAGCTAGTGTTTTAATGGAAGTTTATTGGTGTTAGAACTGAACCTAAAAGACTTATTATCTTGAGTGCACTAATGTTGCTAATAAAGATTGTGTGAAGTTTTGTATGAAGAAAAAATTTCAGGTGTATGGAAGGAGTGAGTAATGAGATGAAGGATGGACTAAAGCTCAATCTTGGGGATGCCACGCGTGTCACCCCAAGAAATATCCAAGAAGTACAAGCGTCAAAGCTTGGGGATGCCCAAGGCACCCCCCTCTTCATCAATAAAAATCCCAGGTTTGTTCCAAACGCTTCATTTTTATTGTTTCATGCACAGTTGTGTTGTTCTTGGAGCGTCTTCTTTTTGTTTTCGTTTTGGTTTTTCGTTTGCTTTGTTTGCTTAGTTTGCTGAATAAATTGGTTGGACCCCCTCTTTCATCCATTGGTTTTCAAATAGTTTGGTTTGGTTTGGAAAAGAGTAGGAAAGTTCATGCTTAAGTGGCAAAGAGAGCTTGTTTTTGACTATGGCCTATGCTTTGTCACGCCATGCTTGATATTGTTTTGGCTTTATGCTTAGTATTATTTGTTGTAGCATGACTTGTTATAAACAATTGAGATTGCTTAATGTGCCTTGGATGAATCATATGTTGTTTTAGCATATTAAAGCATATTATTGTGGTATTCTCCTTTGATGCTTTATTTGGGTTGACTTGGCGCATGCTCACACCATGTTATGACTATCCAAAGTCACCATAGCCTTGATGATCCTTTAGTTTTCAACTTGTAGTATCACTTTATGCTTTGATCAATGATGTTTTGTCGCTCTGCATGATTATGGCCATTATGGCTCTCTTAGTTTGTCGCCCCCAGTCTTTTGCTAGCCTCCACAACCAAGTATGAGTTCCACTCATGCATCCAACTCCTTAAGCCAAGTTATTCTAAAGAGTCCACCATACCTACCTACTAGCATATGCTATTCCAAGTATATTCATGTTTTTGTTTACCTTCCAAATTAAACTTGTTATAAGAAAACTTTGATGGCACACTTTACTTTTCTTGCCCTTAATAAAATTGAACCGTTGTGTCGTCTATGCTATATATGCTTGCACTTATTTGTTGGGGATTAGCAGAACCATGCTTTCATGGGGAACGCTTTCAACATTGCACTTGTACTTTGTACCTAGTTGATATCATGCTCTTTTGTCTATGGATGTTGTCGGTGTGAAATGAAAGGGGAGATTGTAAGTCCATGGAGTTATGTATATGTGTTAGAGAAATGCCTAGGCCATTGGTCTAATCCATGCTGACATGGTGAAAACCTGCAGCGTAACCATAATGAGTTGTCTATGAAGCATTCTTCTTATAAAAAAGAGTCCTATATTGAGAAAAAAGAGAAAAGGAAAAAAAGAGATTATGAAAATAGGAAAGAGAGAAAAAAGCACCATATTCCCATGGTAAATAAGAAGATTGTTGAGATGCTCGTTGTCTGCTTGTCTTGTCATTTTGATATGGGGACTCTTCCGTATCATCGGGCAAGGGGTACCCCGTTGGCGGTTCTCTATGATACACATGTACTTACGATGACAAGAACTTACCGGTGACTAAACTTGAGTAGCATGAGGAGCAGCCCTCGTATTCAAGGGACATGAGATTTCCAACTTATACTTCGTCAAGCATGTACACCATAGTTTGTTCACTTTAACCTTAATCACTTCAAGATGCTTTTGATAGGGGCAATGAGAGCTGAAAGCTATTAAGTACCATAATTTTTGGAAGCTCTTTATGAAACTTGAATCTCTGCTTCCTTCTTTGAAGGCCTTTCTTCCACTTATATATTGAGTCTCCACCTTCTATCTTTATGCACTTACTTTGAGAGCATAGTGGCCATTCTTAGTTCTATGTGCATTGTCCCAAGACTAGTTGATTGATGCATAACTTGATATTGGTTGTTTTAAACTATTTGTATCTAGTCACTCTTATGAACTTTGAAGGTGTCCTATGCATTTATATTTGCTACTCTATGAGGGACAAGCTGAATACTATTATGCTATGTTTTCTTTATGTGAAACAAACAAACGTCTTGCAAACCATTGTTATTCATGAATCTTTTGTTTGTGCCTTTTCATGTTGCAACATAGTTTCTTTGTCTTATTGCTAGAACTTTGTCTTTCATGTTATGATTGAAGTACTATGATCCCAGCTTTGAATGTTTTACAAATACTTTGATCAAGTTTATGATGGTGCATGTCACCTCAAAAATTATTCTTTATTTTTATCACTTACCTACTCGAGGACGAGCAGGAGTTAAGCTTGGGGATGTTGATACATTGCAAATGTATCTATAATTTTTGATGTTCCATGCTTGGTTTTATCCACTTTCTTGTGTTTTGTCCACACTTTGGAGTACTTTTCATATGATTTCTTGGACTAACCTATTAACAAGAGTGAAAGGGAAATGGGCGTCGCCTAGAGGGGGGTGAATAGGCGTTTTAAAATTATTACGGTTTAGGCTCTAATAAATGCAGAATAAAACATAATGTTTAATTTATCAAGCCAAAACCTATATCCACTAGTTTCACTAAGTGCACCAACAACCTATGCTAAGCAAGACAAGCAACAAGGTGATAGCAAGATATAGTACTTCAAGCACGAAGGCTATCACAATGTAAATTGCATAAGTAAAGGGCTCGGTTGAGAGATAACCGATGGACGCGGAGACGATGATTTGTTTCCCGAAGTTCACTTCCAAAGAAGCTATGTCTCCGTTGGAGAGGTGCGGGGGCGCAATGTACTTTGAACGCCACAAATGGCTCACCTCGAGGTGTGGTGGCTCGATGCTCACCCAACGCCACACAAGGCCTCACCCCAAGATGTGAAGGCACGCAACCTACCGATGCCACAACAGGCTCACCCTATTCTCCCGTGAGCTCGCCACAAAGGCCTACTCACGTTCCACTATGGGACACTTGAGGGCGATCACCGAACCCGTACAAGGTTGGGCAATCTCCACAACTCAATTGGAGGCTCCCAACAACAATGCCACAAGGGCTACAAAGCCACAAAAGGCAACAAGGCCATAAAAGGCTACAAGACCACAAAAGGTCAACAATCCAACCACACAACCGTCTAGGGTTCCAAGAACCCAAGAGAAACAAGCCCAAGGGCTTGAACTCGGCGAATCTCCGAGGAGAACTCAAACCTATGCACCAAATGCAAGAGGCAAGTCCTTCACTCTCAAATTCCACCAAAGCTACAAAAGCTATTGGGGGAGTAAGGGAGGAAGAACACAAGAGGAGAACACAAGAGGAGAACACAAAACTCTCCAAGATCTAGATCCTAAGGATTCCTTCACAAAGAAGGGAATTGGTTTGGTGGGGCTTGTAGATCTAGATCTCCTCTCTCAAATCCCTCAAAAAGATGCAAGAATCATAGGAGGGAGAAGGGGAGAGGGCAAGCTCTTCAAGGTCAACAATGGAGGAGAGAGAGAGAAAGAACCAAGAAAAAGCTGGTTCAGGCCGAAGGGGAGAGGGGAGCTCCTTTTAAAGGGCTCCCCGATCCGCCTACTACCAGAATCGCAAGACGGCCGATAATGCACCGGGTGGCGGTACTACCGGTGGCACTCAGCCAACGGTCCAAAGACAAGGTGCAAACAAACACAAGATTTAGTCGTCCGATTACTGTGGGTCACCGTACCGCCCAAGATTCCAATCAAGTTCCATCAAATAGCGCACCAGGCAGAGCATCTCAAGCGAAAACGGGTTACCAAAATTGGGCGAATTAACACCGGTACTACCGTGACAAAATGCTCAAGGGTACTAGGTGGCCACGGAACTACCGTCGGCAAAACTTCAGAACCAGAACTGCCACAACTTTTGCATCCGAACTCCAAACGAGATGAAACCAATTTTGTTGGAAAGGTAACGACGTGTAGAATCCAAGGGAGAAAATACCATGAATATATATGTGGGATACCTCCCAAGGTGTGGAGCCGAAAAACCCGCAAGATCAAAAACGCAATAAGATATGCAAGGTTTTGATGAACTAGAGCTTGTAATGAAGATAAGCACAAGCTCTAGATCCTCACATGAACAAGAACCAAACAACAACCAAGAAAGATGATGCTATGTATGCAAAGGTTTGAGCTCTCTCCGAAAGATACGAACGAGTCACCCACTCGAGAGCCCCTCTTGATAGTACGGCTATCTATCCTAAACCCGGTCTCCCAACACTACACGAGACCGGTAAAATAGAAACCCTATCAAGATCAGACCTTTGCCTTGAGCATCCCACTTGAGCTTGATGTAGATGATCTTGTCACCTTCAAGATGGAACACCTTTATTGATTGCTCTTGCTTGCTCTTGCTTGATGAAGACTTGCGAATGGCTCCCCCATACTCCATGGGGAAACCACTTCATTGACCTTGTCTTCATCACTCCATGAACGCCGAGGATGGAAAGCTCCAAGCATGAGATCTTCTAGAGATGGTGCATCTTGAGCTTGCACTTCATTTCTTGATGATGTCTTGAAGATAGCCATGAGGAACTCCATCTTCTTCTTCTTCTTCAAGACATACTTGATCTTCTTCTTCTTCTACTTGATTCCAAAAGGCACAAAGCCCTTGGACAATGCTTCTTCTTTTTCATCCTTGAAACCAACACATGGTCCAAGCGATGCCAATGGACAAACCTACAAGTGAAACTCAATTTGCACATTAGTCCATAGGGATTGTCATTAATTACCAAAACCACACATGGGGCATACATGCCCTTTCAAAGAGCCACAGTGCCAGCTGCCTGTTTTCTGCTATTTTTGGTTCCAGGAAAGTCAGAAAATGAATATTCTCGGAATTGGATGGGACAAAAGCCAAAGTAGCTATTTCACTGAAGATATCCTGAGCTGTAATACAGACGGAGAGAGCTACCGAAGACATCCTGGCCCAGGACGAGGAGGAGAGAGGGGGCACACCACCTGGCCCACATGGCCAGCTGGCCCGCGCCAGGGGGTGGTCTGGCCGACCCCAGCACCTCCTCGACCTCTCCTTCCGCCTATATATTGCCTCTGATACGGAAACCCTAAGTACCCGATCAAAAATCCACGAAAGAGTATGTAGCTACCGTCGTATCTGTCCCTAGATCGGGAGGGATCTAGAGCTCTTCCCGGCACCCTGCCGGAGAGGAGAATTCACCCTGGAGGCCTTCTTCCTCATCATGCAAGCCTCCGGTGTGATGCGGTAGTAGTTCATCTCTAGAGTACGGGTCCATGTAGTAGCTAGATGGCTGGTTCTCCTCCTTTGTGCTATCATGTTTAGATCTTGTGAGCTCTGTTCATGATCAAGATCATCTATTTGTAATTCTGCATGTTGTGTTTGCGGAGATCCGGTGGATATTGAGATGTGATGACCCACAATTATAGGGGGTGTATCGCAGTATTTTCGATAAGTAAGAGTGTCAAACCCAACGAGGAGCAGAAGGTGCTGGCTAGTGGTATGGATCAGGAATTCTCTGCAAATACTTAGCAAACAGATTTTTAGGGGTTTTCGATAAAGCAAGTAAACAAAGTACGAGTAAATAAAAGACAGTAGGAATAAATGCAGCAAGTGGCCCAATCCTTTATGCAGCAAAGGACAAGCCGGTTGTATTTCTTAAGATGACCAAACGTTCTCGAGGACACATGGGAAGACTGTCAAGTGCTTTCGCTTCATATAGTTGATTAATCTTCTTTAGCTTGCTAAGTGTTGTGTGGGTGAACCTGTGCTAATGTACCGCCCCATCCAAGACTAATACATACTTGTGATTATACCCCTTGCAAACATCCATAAGTACAAGAAAGTAATTAAGGTAGAAACCTAACCACGGCTTTAAACTCTAAGACCCTTACGTCCCTTGTGCAATGGTTTCCTAACAGGGGTTCAGGTTTCTGTCACTCCGGCAACCCCTACGATTAGTAGCCAAATACACAATGCATTCCCCTAGGCCCATATAGGTGAAGTGTCATGTAGTCGACGTTCACATGACACCACTAGAAGAAGTACACCACAACTTAAATAACAATCTATTGAATCTTTCTCAACACAACTCCACTACTAACAACAAGACTTCTCCCATGTCCTCAAGAACAAAACGAACTACTCACAAGACATCATATGGATCATGATCAGAGATGGAATAATGATGTATAACAATCTGAACATAAACAATAATTCAATGGTTCACTCAATAGCATCAACTACAAAGAGTAATCAACACCGGGAAAGTTTCCCCTATGAACTATGCAAGATTCAACTCATTTGTTACAGCAATATGGAGATGGTGATGAGGGTGTTGATGGTGATGATGGTGGTGATGATGATGATGATGATCCCGATGAAGTCCAGCTTGATGGTGGTGTTGATGGCGACGATCTCCCCTCTCTGGGAAGGAATTCCCCGGAATCTGCCGGAGAGATCTTTCTCTCTCGGTGTTTTCCGCCCCGCAGAGGCAGCGGAATCTTTCTGTGGTCGCTCCCCGAGTCTTAGGGTTTCGGGAGGATGATATACGCCAGAGGGGAGAGGCTGGAGTGGGCCAGGGTGGCCACACCACCTCCAGGCGCGACCTAGGCCTGCCCGCGCCATGGGGTGGTGTGGGCCCCCTATGGACCACCTCCACTCCATCTTATGGCATCCTTAGTCTTTTGGAAAAATAGGATTTTCCGTATATTTTCTCGGATTTTCTGATCTTCGCGAATTTTGCCTCCAAACAGCACCTTTTCCATCAGAATCCTGACTGCAGCGGTCCATGCTCCAAAAGTCATCAACCATGCAAAATAGATGAAATAACATAAGTATCACCTCTCAATACGAAATATATCAATGAATAATAGTGAATTAAGACATAGAATAGTGATGCAAAATGGACGTATCAACTCCCCCCAAGCTTAGACTTCGCTTGTCCCCAAGCGAAACTGAGCTCAATAAACATGACCTCGGGTTTATGGAGTAAAGAGTCGATAAAAGAATACGGACAAGAAGCATCACATTCATCAAATACATAGATCACAATAGAAGACAACTCACTATTATATAACTCAACTTGTAATAAGTAAAGGAAACACAATAAAGATACATAAAGTGAATCATAATTGGTAATGGCAAACTTAGCTCTTGGTCGAAGAATAGTTGATAATTTGCTGGAGTTCACAAATAACTGGTTTTTCAATGAAAGCTTTCAAAGTAGTAAACATCAGGATAAGAGCAATGTGCAAAACAAGGAACATAAGAAACATGATTGAATAAATCAACATATGAATGAATGAAACACATCAACTCAAAATACTTGCTGAGATAGAAGGGAGTAGGTTTACTGACTCAACTACAAAGTAAAAGAAAGGCCCTTCATAGAGGGAAGCAGGGATTGCAAGTCTCATAAAGAGCTCCCAAAAATTATGATACTTACTAGCTTTCAGCTCTCATTGCCCCTATCATAGGCATCTTTAGGTGATTAAGGTTAAAGTGACACAACTAAGAGGATATGCTTGACAAGTTATAAGTTGAAATCTCATGCCCTTACTTATGAGTACCGATCCTCATGCTACTCAACTCATCACGAGCAAGATCTTGTCATTGTAAATACATGCGTATCATTGAGAACCCAACGGGTACCCCTTGCACATGACAGGAGCTATCCCATAATCAAAATGACAAGGCAAACAAGGAGCATCTCAGCAATCTTTTTATTTGCTATTTGCATAGGTTTTTATTGAGGATGCTTCATAGAATGCTCACTATAGTTATGCTGCAAGTTTCCACCATGATTAGGCATGGCTTAGGCTAGCGACCCAGGCGTTTCTCTAACACACATATAAACTCCATGATCTTACAAGTTCCACTTTTATTTCACACCGTCGGGATCCATAAGCAAAAGAACATGATATCAACTAGGTACAAAGCACCAAATGAAGTGTTGAAAGCGGTCCCCATGATACATGGTTCGGCTAACTTCAACTCATAAAGCGCAAGCATATACGCAACAAAGGAGGACCCAATGGTTCAAGTTTATTAAATGCAAGAAAGTAAAGTGTGCCATCAAGTTCGTGAGAGCTTTAATCACTAATTTTCACATAACAAGTTTAATTTGGGAGGTAGATAAAACAAGAATTTACTTGGAATAGCAATAATGCTACTAGGTAGGTATGGTGGACACAAATGGCATGGGTTTTGGTTTAAAGGAGGTGGATGCATGAGAAGAATACCCTCTCAGTACAGGTTTTTGGCTAGCAAGGCTGGGTAGCAAGTATAAGAGTTGAGGGAAACAAACAAACATACAAGTGATAAATACAAACATGCAATCTTCCTTGGAAGCACAAAAGATCTTAACTAGAGAATACTAGACTTATGAGCAAATCAAGAAAGAAAGATGATAAAATTATTTTTCTTTAAAGGTACTTTTATCTTTTCTTTCAACTCTCAAAAATAGTGTTGCTACTGACCGAGCCAGGTTTGCCAAAACCAACTAAATTAACTCAATGATCCCAAAGTGATACCAATACTAACAACAAGATCAATCATATAACCACAAATTGAAAACTAATATAAGCTATGAAAAAGAGTGAATGATAGAACTTCTCATTAATATTCCATAACGGCAACTCACACCAAGGGATACATATCTAACGAGAGAGGGGACACTTCCATAATGCAAACCATACTACATAATAACTCCTCTATTCATGATATGACTCTACTAATAAGGTAAAAAGATAGAAGATAGTGATGTGATACCGCGACACTCCCCCAAGCTTGGAACAAACCAAGGTGATGCCAAACCTGATGACAAATTACTCCTTTGGTGGTGGTGGTATCCTCTTGATGAGCTCTCTGATCAGTTTCCCCAAGTCCTCAATCTCGAAAGTGAGATTACGAATCAGCTGTGAGTTTTGCTCAATGCGGCTCATGATCATGTCGTGTTGAGAATTCCAGCTCTTGTTATTCTTTCCCCACTCTTCCTCCTTGAAGTCTTCTTTTCCTGCATGGCTAGAACGAGGCAAATCCCAATTGGAGGGTAATTTCTCCTTGGGCATATTCTGGTATTGATGCTCATGGATAAGGGTATGGAAAGGATTCCTGATGCGTGGAGGAAGTGACCAGGGATCTGAACGGTGATGAGGAGGCTTCCCTCCAATGGCTGGATTTGCCACCACTCCAATGCTTGCAACAGTAGTGCCGGCGTGCGGGTGTTGGCCTTGCTCCTCTTCACCTTCACTCTTGACCTCCTTCTCCTTCCCGGGGTCTTGGAGGTCTTCCTCCATGGGCTCCTTCCCTTTATCCTTGGCAGACACCATTGTGCTTCTAAGCCTTCAAAGAGTATGTCCTGGCAGAAACAGATCGAAACAAAAACACGACGAAAACACAATATACGGACCTCGGGGGATCCGGGGGTTATATATTACGAAGTTTCATATCAAAAGGAAGGTCTCGAGAAAACGAGTGGAGGCGGAGTCTGGATGGACTCACCACCTGGTGGCGCTGACCAAGGTGGGCCAGCGCCACAGGTGGTGTGGGCCACCGCCCGCTTCCGCCCTTTTCGCTTGCTTTCCTTATTGACTGAAACTGCAAAATATAGTTGGATTGTATTTTCATGAACTTTTCTTACCGTAATCAAGTACCTATTTGAAAACAGACTCTGCAGGTCTCTGAATTTGGTATCTAGTAGATTCTTCCGGAGTCATTACTTGAATAGCATCAATATCTTCATCTTCATATACTTATTACTTGAATCATAAAACCCTTCTCTTCCTTATTACACCATTGTCTCCACTTCCTAGAAATTTCTTTCACACAAAACTTCACACAGTTCTCATTAGCAACATTAGTACAAGTGAAGTGATAAAACCTTTTGAGTCTAACTTCAACTGAAAAGCATCAAAACAAAAGCTATTGTAGCAACTCCTTCTGAAAACCCAAAAATAATTCAAAAAGGAAATCGAATAAAGAAGCAAATGCAAGAGTGGCAAAATCTGTCAAAACAGACCAGCAGGTAAAGATCAATTTTTTTGAAAATCTTCTTTTGCTCAAACCAAAAAGTGCAAAACTAACGAAAGTTAAATAACAACCTGGGTCAGAAGTACAAAAAATTACAGCTCAATCCGACATACAGAGGTCTCTCACGAATATTTACGGTGAAGCACAAAAAATCTGTTTCGAGACAGCAACTTCCCCAAATATTACTTCTCTCTCATTAGAGGTTGATCTTGACACAAAAACCAAACAAAACGGATAAGGAGCAGTTATTACCAAAGTAATAACTTCCAAGACTCAAAGAAACAAAAACAACTGAAAGCAAAAACAAATTGGGTTGTCTCCCATAAAGCTCTTTCTTTATAGCCATTAAGATGGGCATGATAATTTTGAAGAAGCTCTCATAGGGATATGGATTGAAGTGAAAGAGAGCATTAAGAAGCAAAAACACACACTCATTTAAGTCTAACCCACTTCCTATGCAGGGGGATTTTGTAAACAAACAAGTTGTTGAAACCAGAGGCTTCTTGCATAACAAGGCAAAACAAGTGCAACATAAAAACTTTCAGCATAAAACGAGGAAACTTGATATTATTGAGATACATAAGAACACTTTTCCCTCTCTCATAGTAACTTTCAGTATCATGCATAAACTTAACAATATAGCTATCACAAGTTCCATCATAGCAATGATCACTTATTCTAACAGAAAACATGGGAATACTAGCTCTCATAACACTACTATGTGAAACAATATTAGAGGTATCCTTACAAAGGATAGTGTGTCCCTCTTTTTCATATTTAGTGACAAAGTCTTTCACATTTGCTATTATAGGTTCATCAACCATTTGTTTATCAGGTTCAATAGCTTTACTTGTACTTTCATTAACCATACTAGTTATCATAGAATGTTCCTTTATCTTAACTGGGAAAGGCATTTTCTCAATATAAGGTTCAGGTAAGACATGATTAGCAGTATAAACTTCCGTATTTCTTGTAGGAACACTCTTAGCAACATCTTTATAAGGTTCATGATACTTATTCCACTTCTTTTTAGGCACTTCAATGTAGGAAGAAAAAGCCTTAAAATAAGAAGCAATAGCTTGAGAGTCTAGACCATAAGCATTTTTAATATTTTGAAAGTCATCAGTTCCCATAAAAGATTCAATGCATTCATAATCATAATTTATACCTGACTTTTTACCTTTGTCATTCTCCCATGCTTCAGCATTGTCTTGAATATGGTCCAGAAGATCCCATTTAGCTTCTTCTTCCATGCGAGTGAATGATCCAGCGCAAGAAGCATCCAATAAATCTTTATCATGTAGATGGAGCCTTGCATAAAAGTTATTGATAATAATATTGTTGGGGAGCTCATGAATGGGACATTTGAGCATCAGTAACTTCAATCTCCCCCAAGCTTGAGTTGTACTCTCTCCATCAAGAGACCAAAAGTTGTATATTTGATTCCGATCTTTATGAATCTCACTAGGAGGATAAAACTTTGAATAAAAGAGAGGCACTATTTCCTCCCATTCTAGAGCTTGACCATTCTTCAGCAGCTTATACCATTCCTCAGCTCTTCCTTTTAGTGATAATGAGAATAACTTCTTCTTAAATTGATCTGTAGTAATACCTGCACACTTGAACAACCCACATAATTCGTGTATAAAGAGTAAATGATCACCGGGATGGACAGTTCCATCCCCAACATAGTAGTTATCCATAACACGATCAATAATTCTTGTAGGTATTTTGAAAACATCATTCTCAGCAGGTGGTGGCTTATCTAATACCTTAGCAGTGGTAGTAGCATTACCAAAATAAGAAACTCAGCGAATTATCCATAACGAAAATAAAGCAACTAACAGAAGTAAACAATACTCATAGTAGAAGTTTCCTTTACCAGTTCCACTCTCCAATAGCGCTTCACTCCCGAACGCGCCAGAAAATAGTCTTGATGACCCACAAGTATAGGGGGTGTATCACAGTATCTTCGATAAGTAAGAGTGTCGAACCCAACGAGGAGCAGAAGGTGCTGGCTAGTGGTATGGATCAGGAATTCTCTGCAAATACTTAGCAAACGGATTTTTAGGGGTTTTCGATAAAGCAAGTAAACAAAGTACGAGTAAATAAAATACAATAGTAATAAATGCAGCAAGTGGCCCAATCCTTTATGCAGCAAAGGACAAGCTGGTTGTATTTCTTAAGATGACCAAACATTCTCGAGGACACATGGGAAGACTGTCAAGTGCTTTCGCTTCATATAGTTGATTAATCTTCTTTAGCTTGCTAAGTGTTGTGTGGGTGAACCTGTGCTAATGTACCGCCCCATCCAAGACTAATACATACTTGTGATTATACCCTTTGCAAACATCAGTAAGTACAAGAAAGTAATTAAGGTAGAAACCTAACCATAGCTTTAAACTCTAAGACCCTTACGTCCCTTGTGCAATGGTTTCCTAACAGGGGTTCAGGTTTCTGTCACTCCGGCAACCCCTACGATTAGTAGCCAAATACACAATGCATTCCCCTAGGCCCATATAGGTGAAGTGTCATGTAGTCGACGTTCACATGACACCACTAGAAGAAGTACACCACAACTTAAATAACAATCTATTGAATCTTTCTCAACACAACTCCACTACTAACAACAAGACTTCTCCCATGTCCTCAAGAACAAAACGAACTACTCACAAGACATCATATGGATCATGATCAGAGATGGAATAATGATGTATAACAATCTGAACATAAACAATAATTCAATGGTTCACTCAATAGCATGCTCCAAAAGTCATCAACAATAATTCAATGGTTTTCAATCAGAATCCTGACTGCAGCGGTCCATGCTCCAAAAGTCATCAACCATGCAAAAAATAGATGAAATAACATAAGTATCACCTCTCAATACAAAATATATCAATGAATAATAGTGAATTAAGACATAGAATAGTGACGCAAAATGGACGTATCAAGATGCTATTTTAGATTGATTATTGATTCTATCATGTCTTTGTTATTTGTGATCTTGCATGCTTTCCGTTGTTAGTAGCTATCTTGGCCAAGTAGATGCTAGCAACTCCAAGAGTTAGTATTTATGCTCGATAGTGGGTTCATGCCTCTGGTAATCTGGGAAGTGACACAAATCTCTAAGGTACTAGATGTGTTGTTGCTACTAGGGAGAAAACAACAATCCTTTGTTCATAGAACAATCGTATTGTTTACTTTACACGCAATTCGTAATGCAATAATCTGTTGCTTGCAACTTAATAATCGGAGGGGTTCGATGATAACCTCAAGGTGGATTATTAGTCATAGATGCTTGGATGGCGCCTATGTATAATGTTGTAATGCCCAATCAAGTCTCAAAGGAGTCAAGATGATTAGTATATGCATGTATTGCTTTCTCGATGTTTGTCAATTGCCCTGCTGTAATTTGTTCACCCAGCATGTTATCTATCTTAAGGAGAGCCACCTCTAGTGAACTATGGACCCCGGTCCTTTCTTTTACATTCAATCTACAAACTGTTTACTGCTTTGTGTTTACTTTCTGCAAACTATTACTTCCTTCCATTCGATACGTTTAATCCTTTGTTTTCAGCAAAACCGGTGAGATTGACAACCTCATTGTAAGTTGGGGGCAAAGGTCTGTGGTTCTGTTGTGCAGGTATCCACGTTGCTGCTGGCACCGCTAGTGCGTCCTGCCAACGTGCAGCTAGCTACACCTTTGGGGTGTTTCCTTGCTCCTACTGGTTCGATTAAACCTTGGTTTCATACTGAGGGAAAACTTGCTGCTGTGCTCATCATACCTTCCTCTTGGGGTTCCCCAACGAGCTCGATATATTTTGGGCCATCATCCGCACAAAGAATAATCAGTATGTCGTCAACATACTAGATTGCAGGGCATGGAAGGTCATCCGTAGGGAGTGTAGTAGGCGCTCGTCACCCACATCCTCCACCAGCAAGCAGCATAGCAGTTCACCCACGGCAAGGATCGGGAATGGAGACAGCAGGTCCCCCTAGCGTAGCACATTCCTGCACCTAATCCAGCACCTGGGCACACCATTCAGGAGCACGGCTATTTATCTGGTAGAAAGGATCACCACAACCTAGCCGCAGAACCCATCGCCAAAGCCACAAGCAACAAGAATCGTGTCCAGCACCTACCAATTGACTGAATCAAATGCCTTCTTGAAATCTAGCTTCAAGACGACAGCCGGTACCTTACGGACATGACAACTCTGGATTAGGTTGATGGCATAGAGGGAATTATATGTGAAGGGCCTTCCTCTAATAAATCTGGACTGCTCGAACACAACCAGCAACTCGATGAAGGACTACATCCACGTAGTGAGGATGTGATACCTTCAATCCGAATTACGGATGTAGTATAGCTCTTTTTCCCTAGTAGACCTAGGTTTATCGAATCCTCGGGAAGCAGAAGCATAGTGAAGTTACTTTAACGAACCTTCAAGAGTTTTAGAATTCCTTTTGTATTTTTATCAGACCAAGAGTTTGCGTCTTTTTGTTGTTGTCGATGATGGAGAGAGAGGGCCTAGGGCGTTCGGTTTCACCTGTAGCTGTGCAAAACATCTAATGGGAATAAAAGATAGAAATAAAGTATGCATGTAATTGTTAGATCAAGATAAATTATATGTGGGCAGTGCATCCATAATTTCTATTGCCTCCGCAACCGCTTATAGAATAACCTACTAGTCTCATCCATATAAGAAAGATAACTAATGATATGCATAGTGATGTCACCGTCAATCTCAAGTAAATCCCTCACATACAACCGTACTGCCCCTTCTGTCACTGGGGTTCCCAACCTGCAGATTAGTCATTACTCATACTCTCTATACCTGGCTCAATCCTCGGGTCTTGGGTACCTGACAAATCCTTAGATTGAGGCAAGAGAGGATACAATAATCATTATACATGATCCCATCTATGATAAATAACATGCACAAAAAGCTACATGGCTAGGCCGAAGCCCTTAGCCCAAGGAGAATTACTCACACATAGAGATGAGATCAAAAATCATAAACATTGTAGTAAAAATCATGAGATTGATAGCAAATAGTCTTACAATGTCACCAATTAAATAAGAGATCTGCTATTACAAGTGGTGGAATATGGCTATGGTGGTGGAGAGATTAGATCTAATTCTATTCCTCCGGTGGCTCATCGGTGTTGTGGATGGAGATCTGGGGGTGGCTGATAGTTTATGCGAGCGCCTGTTTCTCATTGCTCGAGGCCTCTTTATATAGGGGTCCCTTCACGAAAGTTGTTCTATTTGACCTAGCGGCGTCGATGACAACTATACGGCCAGAATTTTATTCTGGTTGTATAGTTGGTCATTAAAGCGTCTGCCTCCGATCCACGACTCCTGGTTTCTTCTGGTTGTTGGAAATCTCGTATCTTTAACTTTAATATAGTGATTCCCATCATAAAACGTCATTATCTGCGCAGAAAAAAATAGAAAGAAAGGATTGCATACCCCTTTGAATATTAGGCATTAGTGGCAGGGTTTAGAGAGATATTTCATCAAAATTATGAATAATATCTAGTTTAAATATGGACGTAGATGGCTATATTTCAGAGCCATCAACCTCCCCAAGCTTAAACTTGATCGTCCTTGAGCAAGAAAACCAAAATCAAAAAGGAACTCAACATTTAAACTGAAATAACGAGATGATGATCTTACTCATGATTGATAGTCTCATATTTCCTCCACTTCATAAATCTGAAAAACTTCAGCATAGATAGTGTAATGGCAAGCATATCATACGGGTTTTATGCATCCTTATAGTGCAGCAAAATTATTGTTAACATGGAAGATTCAAATGAGTAAAATGTATTCCATGTCATGTAATCAACTCATAGGCTTGCCTTTGAACAATAAAGTATAATCATGTAAATTGAGAGTGTGAGAGTTGTCATGAAAAGCATATACACTAGAGTATCTCAATTCTCCCACATCAATAAATCAAGACTTTTCAAGCACTACTTTTCTATTCATTGTCCTTGAAAAAATTCAGTTTTTGAGTAATTGAGAGCATGCCAAAAAAATTGTTTTAGTTTATCGGGTTGTGATGGACACTCGTGGCATCACTAAGGTTTTTGCTCCTTTTGCATAATGATTACTCATAATAGCCAGAGGAGTGATTCCATCATGAACACGGCTACCCGGGAGTGCCAAGAATATTACCCACTATAGCATTGCTGCTACATGTGTTTAATCGACTCATAGCCGAAATCTAGGAGTTTCCTCCATGAAGATCGTTTGTAGGCCAGTGGAGTTGTTGGCATCCCATGAAGTTTGACACGCGTAAAGCAATATCATTCTTATGATTAACTAGTCAAACTTTGGCATGCTCACAAAAACCGCTAAACATTAATTCAATTGAACAAATCCTTTTAGAGAGAGCTATCAAGTTAATCAACATTTTTATGGTGTTGAGTGTCTCTAGAGATAAGCCTTCAGACTAAACACTATAACACCCAAGCCTTCAATTGTGAGACTTTTTCTTATTACAATTGTTTAGCAATTTTTAGGTAAGACTTGGTTAATTACGAGAGCCGGAACAAAACATACCCAACTAAATACCCATGCAAACGAAAATCTTACTACAATAAAAAGACTCACTCCACCAGTATAATATCTCAACATTTACTACTAACTAGCATGGGTTTCTCAGACTTCAAAAGTGGGGAGTCATAAGGCATACCTCACATGTTTGGTTCCACTTCTCTCTTCCTTTTTTATTTGTTTCTTGGAAACTCAAAGTCAATCACTCTCCTGCAAATACATGAGAACCTCGAGGTGGAAAGAAAAGAAAGAGGGAAAATAAAGAAAAATGGAGAAATCTTTTTGTTATTTTTTAGAGAGGGAATGTAAAGAATAGAAAATTGGCGGCAAAGCTCGGCTAGAAAATCTCGAAAGCAAATAGAAATAACTAAAGATAAATTATTGGGGAAACCAACAAAAGTGCTTATAAACTCGAATTAAAAACACAACCTCGAAATAAGTAAAATGAACGCCAAATAAAGATACATGAGGAAACTCCCCAAGCTTAGGCTTTTGCAAGCCCTTCAAATCATTGTGGTGGCAGGAAAAAGTCAGAACTCTAGTTTGCAAATTGAGTTGAGAGGTTACTAGTTGTTCCTCAGAGGTTCAAAGAGAGGCTATGCATCCTCTCCATAGTCCCTCCAAGTTCTTGGAAGTATTGGTATGTAGCGAACGGGATTGATGGCTGCTCCTCTTGATGAGGAACTTTTTGCTCCTCTTCTTGGTCGTCATCCTCATCTGGAATCTCCTCCTCGGGTTGGTGTTGCTCAACTTGCACGTCATATAGCAAACATCCTTCCTCGATAGAGAAAAGACCATTAGGCATAGGAGCAGGATAGATACGCCCAGCTCCAGCAATATGCAGGTAATAAACACCACCTCTCCCAGTGAGTATTCCAGCAGCTTTTAAAGTAAAGAAACCAACACGTCGCTCACCTAGCACAGGTTGCAACTCACCTAGGTAGATGCCTAGGGCATTGGCGAGCACGGTGATGACGCCTCCACCTGTGATTGGTCCTTGGCTTTGGGAGGATTGATGCTCCAAGTAGCGCACAAGGATTGCGCCCAAGTTGAGTGACAAGTTGTAGTTGATGTAAGCAGCCTTTGCAAGGACTAAGATGTCCTCCTCATTGAGTCTTGTGAACTCATTACGTGCCTGCAAGGTGTTAGCAATAACATAGAACAAATAGTGAATTGCAGGATGTTGAATAGTCTTCCCCTTGCTTACTCTAGTAGTGAAACTCATTCCATTATAATATTGTTCAGGGGAAGGATTTAAGCCAGTAAAGGATGCGCGTAAGGCATTAACATCATTGTTTGGGAAATTAAAACATGTGCACCATTCATCTAGTGTTAAAGTGTAGTTGTTGTTCATGAGCTGGAAAGAAAGCATGTCCTCTCCTTACCATAGTTTAACAGTGCTTTGTAACGAACTTAGGAATTCAATGGTTAACCGGCGATAAGTAGGCACCATCATTGTACATAAAGTTTTGCAGGCCAGCTCTATTGCAAAGTAAATTGAAGCCATCAGAAATACCAAGTTGGTTCAATATAATGGGACAAGCCCACTTGGTGGCCTTCACTTTGCGGTTCTTTATCTTATTGAAACGATCGCGTTGGAGCTCATTCCTAAACCATATCTGACGAGGGATTAACTCATCAATGCCCATTGTTATGGACTTGGGTTTTGGAGAAGGAAGGAGTGCTGGAGGCATCAATCGGCTAGCAAACAAGCACACATGGACGCAAGGTTTACCCAGGTTCAGGCCTCGTAGAGGTCCCTACTCCTGCTTGTCTGCTCTTGGAATTATTGAAGGAGTCAAAAGTTACAGGGGGTGCGCATATGCAATCTGGTGATGATTGTGGAAACTAGGGTTGTGATTGTCCTCCTCGCCACCTCCTCCTAGCCTTTATATAGATAGGCTAGGTCTCGGGTAGCAGGTCAAGTCGGTTACAGATTAGGGTTTATCCCTTTAAACTTTCTATCTTAAGCATCGTCTTGTGCTGCAAGCAATCGGAGTCTCCGTGAGCCACCCAAATCCTGTATTGGGCTCTGGTAATGATGTGGGATCCTATCATATCTAGGCCGAATATACCAAGCTCGAGTACCTGTAGGGTATGCCCACGTCAGTAGCCCCCGAGTGTCCAGTGGAATCGTAGATTCAAGTGGAGACTTTATGAAGTCTTTTTGAGTGCATAGCTAAGCATATGTTCGAGTGCTCTGTTTCTATATCATATGGATTGTTGATATATGTGTCTGATCTAGCCGATGTATTGGGATCAGTTAACTGCCTTAGGGCAAAACAACGCAATCTACTCAAACTCGAGTCCGGGACTCGAGTTCGGAAAAATGCTGGCGTAACTGGACTCAAGCCACAGAGGTCTTACAGGAGTCGAATCCCAGTGTATGAGTGTAAGCACTCGATGCGTCTGTCAAGGCATATTCATCGTACATGTAGGCACAGATATATTTCTGGTAGTGTGCAGCAGATGCATTGCCAGGCCTTATTCAGGTCTTATCTTCACGCTGTAAGCGTGGCATCCGAACTTTTGTCACCGCGGAGATGATTCAGGTGGCCCAGGAGACGTAGTCTCGTTGCAGGGAAATTATGAGGTGGAGTCTCCATAACATTCGAGTGTGGATGTTATCAACACACGATGTAATGGATAAGAAAAAATAATCATAGGGTGCGTGGTCAGTGCTCCCTATGGGAGTAGCCCCCGAGTGCCTATTCGAGTCGTAGACTCGAGTAGGAACTATAAGTACTTTTGCGACTGCTGTCGTCTTTATTTGCTTGTTTTAGTCGAATGTGCTTCCAGCGCTCCCTATGAGAGTAACCCGGAGTCCACAATCGAATCGTGATTCGAGTGAAGGGTTTCCGTGAAGCTTGGATACCTGCATAAAATTATTTTGGGTGCACAACCAGCGCTCCTATTAGGAGTAGCCCCCGAGTGCTTGGTTGAGTCGAAGATTTGAGTAAGGAGTAAAGTAGTCAAAGTGTTCTTCTACTGGAATTGATGATGTCAGTGCTGACGATGAGATGACCTCAGTTGCCCGCGTGAGCGGCTTTGACGGGACGTGACGAGTAGTAGGTCCTACTTTTTGACCTTGATTTGACTGGGCGTGCGTAATCTTCTGTTTTAACTGCGTCTCCTCGATTTACGTGTGTAATGGGAGTAGTGGGGGACGGTTCGTGTTTTACCCTTGCCACACTTTAGTGCCGATGTACACCCACGCGTCTGGTAGGTTTTCTACTGGCTGTTGGATGTCATCTGCTAGGAGGTTAAGTAGGGACACATCATGCGGTAATTCCCCACATCTCTCTTCTTCCTCGCACTTCTTCTGCCATTGTTGTTCTTGCTGCTTCTTTGCGCACATCCTCTCCGTGGCACTAGACCAGCTTCGCGTCTTCCCTAGTTACTTTCTGCGCTCTCATCGCCATCGCAAGATGTGAAATAAGAAAGGAGGCTCCGCCACTAGATCTGCGGCCACCATTGTCGCCGCCAATAAGAAAGGAGGCGCCACCACTGTGGGCACCAGCGTCGCTGGCGCCGGGAAGAAGAAGGGCATGGGGACTCGTGACACCAATGGGTCTTGGCACCCATCCATTATCAAGTCTTCGGAGCTGTTCAATCTGCGCCAAGATGGAGCACTTCCTCCCGTAGAAGACGACTCTCGCGTTCCTGGTGAGGAGGTAATTCCCAGTCCTCCCACGGGTTTCCGGGTGATGTTCCTTGTGTTCATCATCCGTGGTCTCTCTCTTCCCCTGTATCCTTTTGTTAGGGGTCTTCTCTGTTTCTATGGGCTCCAGCTGCACCAGTTGTCCCCAAATTTGATTCTCCACATCACTTGTTTTATCACCCTTTGCGAGTGCTGGCTCGGAATCAAGCCACACTTTGGTCTCTTCAAGAAGCTTTTTAAGCTCCAACATCAGTCGGCGTCTGGTTCGGTAGTCTACAACGTAGGAGGCTGCGGGATCCACGTCGACTCCTCCGCCACTTACTTCGATATCAAACTCACTGCGTCTGTCCAATGGTGGAGAGATAAGTGGTTCTACATCCGTGACCAGAAGGACGACGGAGAGCACTACGGACTCGGGCCCTTCGATTCCGTAGCGGCCTGCAAGAGGAAGCGCTCCTAGAAGAACATCGTGATGCCCGGCGAGTCCGAGGAGATGGAGATGTTGTATCAGCGTGTCTGCGACCTCAAAAGCCGTATAGGAAAAGAGGAAGGTGACGCTACGCTCATTCACACATGGTTGCGCCTCCGCGTTCAGCCTCTACAGGCCAGAGCCCATCCGATGTACTGCTGGGTTGGTGCTGGCGATGTCACTCGCATATCTGCAGAGGGCATTTCTATGGGTGAAGTAGACAGGAGGTTGCGGCTGGTGACCAAGTACAGAGCCCGTCCCAGATCCCCACCTCCATCACCCGCAGGAGAGCTCCAAAATTTCGTTCCCCCACGTGCCGACTGGAAGAGGAACGCGAGGGCTCCTGCTGCCCGTTCTCCCTGGCGTTCGATCTTCAAGACATTGATGGCCCAAAATATATTGAGCTCATTGGGGAACCCTAAGAGGAAGGTATGATGAGCACAGCAGCAAGTTTTCCCTCAGTACAAAACCAAGGTTATCAATCCAGTAGGAGCAAGGAAACACCCCAAAGGTGTAGCTAGCTAAACGATGGCATGGCGCACTACCGGTGCCAGCAGCAGCGTGGAGACCTGCACAACACAACCACAAAACTTTGTCCCCAACTTACGATGAGGTTGTCAACCTCACCGGTTTTGCTGAAAACAAAGGATTAAACGTATCGAATGGAAGGAAGTAATAGTTTGCAGAAAGTAAACACAAAGCACTAAACAGTTGATTGTAAAAGAAAGGACCAGGGTCCATAGTTCACTAGAGGTGGCTCTCCTTAAGATAGATAACATGCTGGGTGAACAAATTACAGCGGGGAAATTGACAAATATCGAGAAAGCATACAATCATATACTAATCATCTTGACTCCTTTGAGATTCGATTGGGCATTACAACATTATACATAGACCGTCATCCAACTGCATCTAATAATCCATCTATGACCCCCCTCCAGTATTAAGTTGCAAGCAACATTATACATCTATGACTAATAATCCACCTTCAGGTTATCATCTGACCCCCCTCCAGTATTAAGTTGCAAGCAACAGATTATTGCATTACGAATTGCGTGTAAAGTAAACAATACGATTGTTCTATGAACAAAGGATTGTTGTTTTATCCCTAGTAGCAACAACACATCTAGTACCTTAGAGATTTCTGTCACTTCCCCAGATTACCAGAGGCATGAACCCACTATCGAGCATAAATACTAACTCTTGGAGTTGCTAGCATCTACTTGGCCAAGATAGGTACTAACAACGGAAAGCATGCAAGATCACAAATAACAAAGACATGATAGAATCAATAATCAATCTAAAATAGCATCTCAATATCCATCGGATCCCCGCAAACACAACATGTAGGAATTACAAACAGATGATATTGATCATGAACAGAGCTCACAAGATCTAGACATGATAGCACAAAGGAGGAGAACCAGCCATCTAGCTACTACATGGACCCGTAGTCCAGAGATGAACTACTCACGCATCACACCAGAGGCTTGCATGATGATGAAGAAGGCCTCCAGGGTGAATTCCCTCTCCGGCAGGGTGCTGGGAAGAGCTTCAGATCCCTCCCGATCTAGGGATGGAGACGATGGCGGCTACAGACTCTTTCGTGGAATTTTTGATCGGGTCCTTAGGGTTTCCGTATCAGAGGCAATATATAGGCGGAAGGAGGGGTCGAGGGGGTGCCTGGGGCGGTCAGACCACCCCTGGTGCGGGCCAGGCCTGGCCGCGCGGCCAGGTGGTGTGGCCAGTCCCTAGCCCCTCTCTGTCTTGTATTCTGGCTCCAGGTATCCCCTGGTGAAATAATAACTTTGGCTTTTGTTTCGTCCAATTCCGAGAATATTCATTTTCTGTTCCTGGAACCAAAAACAGTAGAAAACAGGCAGCTAGCACTGTGGCTCTTGTTAATAGGTTACTCCTAGAAATCATATGAAAAGTACTCCAAAGTGTGAACAAAACACAAGAAAGTAGATAAAACCAAGCATGGAACATCAAAAATTATAGATACATTTGCAATGTATCAGCATCCCCAAGCTTAACTCCTGCTTGTCCTCGAGTAGATAAGTGATAAAAAGAAAGAATAATTTTTGAGGTGACATGCACCATCATAAACTTGATCAAAGTATTTGTAAAACATTCAAAGATGGGATCATAGTACTTCAATCATAACATGAAAGAAAAAGTTCTAGCAATAAGACAAAGAAACTATGTTGCAACATGAAAAGGCACAAACAAAAGATTCATGAATAACAATGCTTTGCAAGACGTTTGTTTGTTTCACATAAAGAAAACATAGCATAGTAGTATTCAGCTTGTCCCTCAAAGAGTAGCAAAACATAAATGCATAGGACACCTTCAAAGTTCATAAGAGTGACTAGATACAAATAGTTTAAAACAAGCAATATCAAGTTATGCATCAATCAACTAGTCTTGGGACAATGCACATAGAACTAAGAATGGCCACTATGCTCTCAAAGTAGGTGCATAAAGATAGAAGGTGGAGACTCAACATAATGGTGGAAGAAAGGCCATCATATAAGTAAGTAGGGATTCAAGTCTCATAAAGAGCTTCCAAAAATTATGGTACTTGTTAGCTTTCAGCTCTCATTACCCCTATCATAAGCATCTTTAAGGTGATTAAGGTTAAAGTGACACAACTAAGAGGATATGCTTGACAAGTTATAAGCCAAAATCTCATGCCCCTTACTTACGAAGACCGAACCTCATGATACTCAACTTTAGTCACGAGTAAGCTCCTGTCATTATAAGTACATGTGTATCATAAAGAACCACCAACGGGGTACCCCTTGAACATGATATGGGAGCTACGCCATAATCAAAATGACAAGGCTAGCAGACAATGAGCATCTCAGCGATCTTTTTATTTGCTATTTGCATAGGTTTTTATTGAGGATGCTTCATAGAGTGCTCATTATGGTGATGCTGCAAGTTTCCACCATGATTAGGCATGGCTTAGTCTAGTGGCCCAGGTGTTTCTCCAACACACATACAAACTCCATGATCTTACAAGTTCCACCTTTATTTCACACCGTCGGGATCCATAAGCAAAAGAACATGATATCAACGAGGTACAAAGTACAAGTGCAATGTTGAAAGCGTTCCCCATGATACATGGTTCTGCTAATTTCAACTTATGAAGCGCAAGCATATACGCAACAAATAAGGACCCAATGGTTCAAGTTTATTAAATGCAAAAAAAGTAAAGTGTGACATCAAGTTTGTGAGAGCTTTAATCACTAGTTTTCTCATAACAAGTTTAATTTGGAAGGTAGACAAAAACAAGAATATACTTGGAATAGCATAAGCTAATAGGTAGGTATGGTGGACTCTTTGGAATAACTTGGTTTAAGGAGTTGGATGCATGGGTGGAACTCATACTTGGTTACGGAGGCTAGCAAAAGACTGGGAGCGACAAACTAAGAGAGCAATAATGGCCCTAATCATGCAGAGCGACAAAACATCATTGATCAAAGCATAAAGTGATACTACAAGTCGAAAACTAAAGGATCATAAAGGCTATGGTGACTTGGGATAGTCATAACATGGTGTGAGCATGCACCAAGTCAACCCAAATAAAGCATCAAAGGAGAATACCACAATACTATGCTTTAATATGCTAAAACAACGCATGATTCATCCAAGGCACATTAAGCAATCTCAATTGTTTATAACAAGTCATGCTACAACAAAGAATACTAAGCATAAAGCCAAAACAATATCAAGCATGGCATGACAAAGCATAGGCCATAGTCAAAAACAAACTCTCTTTAACACTTAAGCATGAGCTTTCCTACTCTTTTCCAAACCAAACCAAACTATTTGAAAACCAATGTATGAAAGAGGGGGTCCAACCAATTTATTCAGCAAACTAAGCAAACAAAGCAAACGAAAACCCAAAACAAAAATGAAAAATAAGACGCTCCAAGAACAACACAACTGTGCATGAAACAATAAAAATGAAGCGTTTGGAACAAACCTGGGATTTTTTATTGATGAAGAGGGGGATACCTTGGGCATCCCCAAGTTTTGACGCTTGTACTCCTTGGATATTTCTTGGGGTGACACGCGTGGCATCCCCAAGCTTGAGCTTTAGTCCATCCTTCATCTCATTACTCATTCCTTCCATACACCTGAAATTTTTCCTTTATACAAAACTTCACACAATCTTTATTAGCAACATTAGTGCACTCAAAATAATAGGTCTTTAGATTCAGTTCTAACACCAATAAAACTTCCATTAAAACACTAGCTACTGTATCTCCTCCCTCAAAAAGCTCAATTCCCCAAAAGAACTCAAAAAGGAACCAACAAGAAGCAAATGCAAATAATGGCAGAAATCTGTCAAAACATACCAGCAGGTAAAGACAAAAATTTTCGAAGACCTTCTGTTGCTCAAATAGAAAAGTGTTGAACTAACAAAAGTTAGATAACGACCTGGGGCAGAAGCTCCAAAATTCACGCCTCAAAAGGACGTACAGAGATTTTACACAAATTTTTACGGTGAAGCACAGAAATCTGTTTCGGGACAGCAACTTTTCCAATCATTACTTCTCTCTCATTAGAGGTTACTCTTGGCACAAAAAGCAAATAAAAAGGATAAGGAGCGGTTATTATAGAGGTAATAACTTATAAGACTCATCTAAAACTTTTGGATTATCTCCCAATAAGTACTTTTCTTTAACGCCTTTAAGTTAGGCATAAGAAGCAAGAAAGAATCAAGTGTTCTCAAATGAAGAAGCATTAAGACCAAATTTTGTTTTCATAGGAGAGGCAAAAGAAATCTTCTCTCTTTTCTTAGGGAAGTGTTCTATACCTTTCTTGAGTGCGAGTTGATATTTAATGGTGCCTTCTTTCATATCAATAATGGCACCAACAGTTCTAAGAAAAGGTCTTCCCAAAGTAATAGGACAAGAAGCATTGCATTCAACATCCAAAACATAGAAATCAACGGGGACATAGGCATTGTTGACCATAATAAGAACATCATTAAGACTCCCCATGAGTTTCTTTTTAGCATTGTCATCAAGTGGGACATTCAAATAACAATCTTCAAGTGGTGGCAAATCAAGCATATCATAAATCTTTCTAGGCATAATAGAAACACTACTATCAAGATCACATAAAGCTTTGAAATCAAAATCATTCACTTTCATATTAATGATGGGTTCCCAACCATCTTCTTGTTTTATATGAATAGAAGCTTTATGTTTCATCTTTTCTTCTTTAATCTTTATTAGAGCATCAGTAATGTGTTTTGTAAAGGCCATGTTCATAGCACTAGCATTAGGACTTTTAGCAAGCTTTTGTAGGAACTTAATAACTTCAGAGATGTTGTAACCATCAAGATCAAAATCAAAATTATCATCTAAAGTAGTAGAACTATTACTAGCTTCAACACTAGTGGTGGTGATAGTAGAAACACTAATGTTTCTAGCAATTTCATCTTCTCTTTCCCACTTAGCGTGTAATTCAGCTAATAGTCTAATATTTTCATCAATTCTAACTTGTATGGCATTAGTAGCTGCAAAAGGATTATCATTATTTTCAGGTTTAGCAGCCATTTTATTAAAAGAAGATTGAGCTTCAGCCAAAGATGTTATATTTCTTTCAGCATTAGAGAGTTTTTCCTCAATAGTTTTATTGAAAACAGTTTGTTTACTAATAAAGTCTTTTAGCATAACTTCAAGTTCAGAGGGAGCACTCCTATTGTTGTTGTAGGAATTTCCATAAGCATTACCATTGTTGGGAGGATATGGCTTATAATTGTTATTACCAAAATTATTCATGTAGGCATTGTTGCTAAAATTGTTATTTCTTATAAAGTTCACATCAACTTGCTCTTCTTGAGCAACCAAAGAGGCTAAGGGAATATTATTTGGATCAATATGGGCTTTCCCATTAACAAGCATAGACATAATAATATCAATCTTCTCACTCAAGGAGGAAGTTTCCTCAACAGAATTTACCTTCTTACCTTGTGGAGCTCTTTCAGTATGCCATTCAGAGTAGTTAACCATCATATTATCCAGAAGCTTTGTTGTAGCACCCAAAGTAATGGTCATAAAGGTACCTCCAGCAGCAGAATCCAATAGATTTCTTGAAGAATAGTTCAATCTTGTATAAAAAGTTTGGATGATCATCCAAGCAGTCAGTCCATGAGTGGGACAATTCTTTACCAAAGATTTCATTCTTTCCCAAGCTTGAGCAATATGTTCATTATCAGATTGTTTAAACTTCATTATTTCACTTCTCATAGATATAATCTTAGCAGGAGGATAGTATTTTCTAATGAAAGCATCTTTGCATTTAGTCCAAGAATCAATACTTTTCCTAGTTAAGGAATTCAACCACTCTTTAGCTTTTCCTCTCAAAGAGAAGGGAAACAATTTAAGCTTAATAATATCTCCATCTATATCCCTATGCTTTTGCATCTCACAAAGTTTAACAAAGTTATTTAGATGGGCAGCAGCATCTTTATTACCAATACCAGAAAATTGTTCTCTCATAACAAGATTGAGTAAAGCAGGTTTAATCTCAAAGAAAGTAGCTTCAGGGACATGTGGAGCAATAGGCGTGCTCATAAAATCATTGTTGTTGGTGCTTGTGAAGTCACACAACTTAGTATTTTCCAGAGTAGTCATTTTTTGTGTTTTTGATAAAGAAAGCAAACTTGTAAAACTAATTTTTTTGTGTTTTTATAAAGAAACAAGCAAACAAAACAAAAGTAAACTAAGCAAAACAAAAATAACAAAGTAAAGAGATTGGTTATGAGGTACTCCCCTTGTGAAGATGTCTTTGACTCCCCGGCAACAGCGCCAGAAAATATGCTTGATAGCCCAAAATATATCGAGCTCGTTGGGGAACCCCAAGAGGAAAGTATGATGAGCACAACAACAAGTTTTCCCTCAGTACGAAACCAAGGTTATCTATCCAGTACGATCAAGGAAACACCCCAAAGGTGTAGCTAGCTGAACGATGGTAGGGCGCACTACCGGTGCCAGCAGCAACGTGGAGACCTGCACAACACAACCACAGAACTTTGTCCCCAACTTACGATGAGGTTGTCAATCTCATCGGTTTTTCTAAAAACAAAGGATTAAACGTATCGAATGGAAGGATGTAAGAGTTTGCAGAAAGTAAACACAAAGCAGTAAACAGTTGATTGTAGATTGATTGTAAAAGAAAGGACCGGGATCCATAGTTCACTAGAGGTGGCTCTACTTAAGATAGATAACATGCTGGGTGAACAAATTACAGCGGGGCAATTGACAAATATCTAGAATGCATACAAGCATATACTAATTATCTTGACTCCTTTGAGATTCGATTGGACATTACAACATTATACATAGACCGCCATCCAACTGCATCTATGACTAATAATCCACCTTCAGGTTATCATCCGAACCCCCTCTAGTATTAAGTTGTAAGCAACCGATTATTGCATTATGAATTGCGTGTAAAGTAAACAATATGATTGTTCTATGAACAAAGTATTGTTGTTTTCTCCCTAGTAGCAACAACACATCTAGTACCTTAGAGATTTCTGTCACTTCCCCAGATTACCAGAGGCATGAACCCACTATCGAGCATAAATACTAACTCTTGGAGTTGCTAGCATCTACTTGGCCAAGATAGCTACTAACAACGGAAAGCATGCAAGATCACAAATAACAAAGATGTGATAGAATCAATAATCAATCTGAAATAGCATCTCAATATCCATCGGATCCCCACAAACACAACATGTAGGAATTACAAATAGATGATCTTGATCATGAACGGAGCTCACAAGATCTAGACATGATAGAACAAAGGAGGAGAACCAGCCATCTAGCTACTACATGAACCCGTAGTCCAGAGATGAACTACTCACGCATCACACCGGAGGCTTGCATGATGATGAAGAAGACCTCCAGGGTGAATTCCCCTCTCTGATAGGGTGTCGGGAAGAGCTTCAGATCCCTCCTGATCTAGGGATGGAGACGACGGCGACTACAGACTCTTTCTTGGAATTTTTGATCGGGTCCTTAGGGTTTCCGTATCAGAGGCAATATATAGGCGGAAGGAGAGGCCGAGGGTGCACAGGCGGCAGACCACCTCAAGGCGGCCAGCTGGCCGCACGCCAGTGGTGTGTGGCCCTAGCCCCTCTTCGTCTCAGATTCGCTCCAGTGTCCCCGGTGAAATAATAACTTTGGCTTTGTTCCATCCAATTCGAGAATATTCATTTTCGACTTCTGGAACCAAAACAGCAAAAATGTAGCTGGCACTGTGGCTCTTGTTAATAGTTTAGTCCAAGAAATCATATGAAAAGTACTCCAAAGTGTGAACAAAACACAAGAAAGTAGATAAAACCAAGCATGGAACATCAAAAATTATAGGTACATTTGCAATGTATCAGACATCGTGTTCTATGAGGTGAGGTTGTATGTTGTCGTGTTGTGTTGCACTATCTCTCTCAGTCCCATTCAATTTCTTGATGAGTATGAAACAGACATGGCTCTAAGCAGGTAGGCAAGAGGAGTTGCGGCGATGGAATTTGGTTGGGAAGGGCATGCCATACTTCGATCTGGAGGGGATCAATGAGCAATCTCATCGGGTTAGCCGATTTTATGCATTCCCCCTACTTGTTTTTGCAACTCTTCTCAGTTGATCAACTCCCACATATTTGTAAGAAAGTATATTCGTATGGACATAGGTTTTTCTATACTAATGACACATTCACGAATTGTCTCTTTGTGCAGATGGATTGATATACCTTCCCACCACTTCAAGCAACTTGCATTTTCTAGGACAAGGATATCACAATGTATTTGTGCCATAATTGAATTTTTCTAATTTGCTGCGGAATCGTGGTATGCATTAACTTCTGAATTTCTATGGTATCATAGTGTGTATGAATATGTGTTGAAGAACATATGCTTTTATGGACCAGATAGATGCTTTTGTATTGTTTTAGATTTTTCTCTAGTAGGTAGAACGTGGCATTGAGATTTTTTTATCAATAGTAGGGAAAAGAAATGAGCGAGATCAATTGGCAGTTTGATCCTCATTCCAGTATGATTACACTTTTCTTTGTTGTAGGTTCTCCTCCTCAACTCCAGTGATGAGCTACGTCACCGTCTTCTTTTCTCTCGCACGACGAGGGTGATGAGCTCCACCACTAACTGCCATCTAAATATGCCCATCGGCCGCTTCGCCTGAGGTGATCAGGCGCTCTATCCCCGTCATCCTATTGTTGTTCTTAGACAGATAAACCTTAAACTGTAGATGTTCTTTGCATATCAATCACTGACTAATTTGTTTTCCTTTGCTTCTCTCTTCCAAGTGCAAGTATTCGAAATGATGTGCACTTAAACAAGCGTTGGTTCAGAATATTGTTGCAGACCATGATTTAAATATTGTTTTTGTATAGGAGCCGAATGCTAAAAAAATATGTAAGGTTGGTCATAGGAACTTCTAGAGCAATAGAGGAATGTCTAGAAATATTAGAGAGTTATGCTAAGTTGAACCTCAATTCTAAAAATAAGATTTGCTAGGTTGCATGTATACGGCACCTCTGTAACTTAACTTTTAATTCTCTTTGTTTTGGAGAAGCTAGAAAAACCAAGCGTAGAAGTTTTTGAGTTTGCATTTTGAAATTTGTACTTTGAGTTTGCGTTCTAATCTATATCCTGATGGAAATACATGTGATGCCAAATAGAGTCACGCATGTATGACATTGACCGATTCTATTGTTTGCCTCTATATGTTTATGATGCAAACGGAACTAGACAATATCTCTCTCATGTGGTATTCTATATTAAGGTGCACCATGATTTTTATCGGAGTAATTTATATTCCTGCTCCCAATATATTCTACATGAACTGTGGCTTTATTGTGACAATATATGTCTAACAGACACATAGTGTCTTCTTATGATGTATAATGCTCTTCATCCTTACACCTCTGAGCTATTTTACGCTGGAGTGTGGCCGGTTGTAGGGGGTGAGTTGTCTCGTCTCGCTCATGGACGATCAAGGTGGTATGTTGGTGCATAAGGTTCCAATTGTTTAGTATTACTCAATTCGTCATAATATAATCACTTTATAGGTTGTGATTGTAATTGTATAAAGGGCTACTAACTTTTGCAAATATTGATGGTCTAATATATCAAATGGCTAAAGACCCGCTATTTTCTTTAGAATCTCATTATGACCCGCTCAGCATAGCTAATCCAAATAACCGTAGGCATAAAAAAAGATAAAACGGTGATAGGAGGAACTAGACATTTTTTTATATAATAGCAAAGGGTCAGCATGAGAATTCTAAAAATTCGTCACTGACGGGGATCAAACTCCAGTCACTAGGATGCGCCAACTGCCACCCAACCACTAGGCTACTGGCATATTCTCAAATAACACTAGCCATCAACACAGAATAAACCATTGTGCATACGGTGAGGCGAAGGTCGCATGTCCGTCTAATACGACAATATTGTACAGGAGACGAGACGAAGCTCCCATGTCCGTCTAGTAAATCCAACTTGTCATTTTCTTTAAGACCAGAAGTAGTAACTCTCTCTACGGTCTCAACCGATGAATTTGCGCGGATAGTCTCGTGAAACTATTTTCAGCCTCGGAGGGGGCAGCATCTGTAGCTAACCCCATCGGCGTCAGAAACTCATGGTGATCTCGTCGCTCAATTTCCGTACTGAGGACACGGACTCAGCAGCAGCTGCGGCAGCAGCAGCAGAGATTATCGATCGCGGTGTCCCCGTGGATTCATTGCATCTCTGCCGGCCATCACCGGAGCGGTACGTACATCATGACAGCTCTTTCTCGCGTCGGTTTAATGGGCCTTGCCCGGCCGTGCTGCCCGTGCATATCCACACCGCAGGCCAACGCTGCACTTCACTGAATCACTGGTCGAGAGCTAACCCAGCCGGAGGGCAAGCGAGTCGGAACGAGCATAATCACTGCGTGAATGGAACTAACATCGCTCGATCAAGTCAACCTCAGCGACACATGTGGGCGGCTTGGGTTGGGTCACCTCGCGGACTCACTCACCAATCCGCGTTTCACCGGTACACCATTAAGGTGTTGTAATGGATCGCCCACGTGCTCGGTGGCGGAAGCAGGTAGAACATCACATTGACCTTTGTCCCGGCGGGCTCCGGCCGAGTAGATAGGTATATAGGGTCCAGATGCTCGAATAATTTTAGTGTGTTTGGCCTTGTACGCATCATAGCTCCAAGGTAATCAATGGGACGGGGAGAATGGAAAAACAAGGGACCACACATGCATTGTTCGTTGACGTGAGAAAAACGGACGAAGGAAATTAGGTCATTTGGAAATCTGGGAGCTGCTATTCCACGCCTGACGCGTGCATCAAGGAGACATCGCCTGGACGACAATCCCGGATGGGGCGGTCCACTTAGTCCTTGGCTCGTCTCTTTTCTTTCTCTTGCTCGCTCTGGTATGTTTGTTTCTTCAGTCTGATATTTTTTGTAATTCTAAAATATTTGTTGAAAGTAAAACATGTTCAGATGTTATAAATGTTCAAGTTTAAAAATTATTCGCGTTTGAAAAATGTTCAAGATTAAAAATTGTTCACTTTTGAAAAATGTTCATGTTTAAAAATTATTCCGTTTAAATAATTGTTCACATGTGAAAATTGTTCAAACATGGAAAAATTGTTCAAACATGGAAAAAAGTTTAGATTTGGATCAAGTTCCAAAAGAACGGGCTGCAACAAAAAACAAGATAAAAAACACAAAAACTTGAAGAAAACAAGGAAAAACTGAAGAAACCCGGAAAACACTCCTACGAAACAGGCCGGCACACCTCGAGATCCCCCGTGTGTGGAGCCTATTAGCGCGCGCGCAGTAAGCGATAAATAGCAATTGCCTAGAAATCTAGCCATATCGGCATCACATGATATCTATGTTTATGGGCCGAGTGGGACTTTTTTTGTCGGCCATTGTATGTTTTCTTTCTATTTTTCTATTTTTGATATGTAACCCGATTTGGTAATTCATGATCACAATCTGCTTGGATAGTCCCAAGCGAAAAGCCAGGTCTCGCATCAAAACAAGTATCAGAATCTATGCTAAGAGCTTCTTTCGTACACAAATGAGTTGCAAAATTTACTGAACGGTTCAAATAAAGAAACTTGAAATCCTGAAAGGTTTGGCTAAATGCGTTTAATACTTACAGGATGTGGACACTATCCAAGCGAATTTGTCGCATATAATTATGCCACATTGACACCAAATTAGCGCAATTTATTGCAAAATCACCTGAGGGAGTTGTAGTTTAGAGGCAGCCTCCAATCCCAATTTGCATGCCAAAAGCTCACTAATAAAAGGATCGACAACAGAAGAAGGATGAGAGCATTCACCTTCTATCATAGCACATGTGTTGTCACGAATAACATAACCCGAACCAGCCACCTGCCATGATAAATCCAGCGAGCCATCTGTGTTGATGATATACCAATCAGTCGGAGGCGGTTTCCAACGAGGAGAAGAAGGATTCGATAGGACGGCATGTGAAGGCAAGTCAAGAGAAGACACCAACTCTTCAACTAGCTGCAAGGATCCGGACGGTTGAATTGCTCCTCACCATGAACAAAATTGTTCCTGCTAGACCAAATGCACCACATCAGTGATGTGGTATACGCACTGCTTTGTCATTATTTGATATGGCTTCATCCGTAGTATAGTCTGATGCCCAACTCCTAGGGTGCAAACGTGGGAGAGAGACTCCCCTTTGATCGTCAAGAGAACTCTAGAATACCTTGGCATGAATATAATCTACCATAGCATGAAATAACGTCTCCTCCGCATCTCCACACAGCTTGCATGAGGACGAGGTCATCACGTGACGCCGTCACTATTTCCTGATCTTCTGCTCATCCCAGTTTCCCATATCATCCAGCAAATCTGCAACAATCATCGGTGTTTCATCATCAATCGTCTTCTGTCCCATATGTATGCATGATGGCATACTAGGAATCCACCTATCATCCCAAATGGAAGTAGAGAAGCCATCGCCAATACGTTTTACTAGCCCTTGCTTTAGTACATCACGACCAACTAGGATAGATTTCCAAGTTTTTGAAACACTAGCTAGACAATGAGACGACAAAATATCATCATTAGGATAATATACCCTGGCACATAACTATTAGGGTTTTCCTACAATCTCCAAGCCTGCTTCCCCAACATAGCATCATTAAACAGTTCAAAATCCCAAAAACCTAAACCTCCAACACACTTCGGCACATCTATCTTTTTCCCATGACTGCCAATGCATCCCTCGCTGAACAAGTGATCCACTCCATCAAAATTTAGAAGCAATTGTCTTTAATTTGGAGCACAGGCCCTTATTGAGTTTGAAACAACTCATAGAGTAGGTTGGTAGAGCATGGATAACTGATTTGATTAAAGTTTGTTAACATCCATACACTACAAGAAAATTTGGCTTTTACAACGAACGATTTTCGCGGTTGAAGGCCCGTTTTTTGTGGCTAAAAAGTCTTCCGCGACGTATGGCCTTCGTGGTAAAAGCCCTGTCACAGATGAATCAACCACGGGTTTTTTCGACCATGGCGGATTGCACCCTTCGGCCACGAAAACATGTTCCGTCGTAGATCTGTTTGCCAGCCGCGCTGACTACTGACGTCACGCAAACTGCCACGTGGAAGCCGCCGTTAACGGTCGCAGAAACCGTGGTAGAAACCAGGCCTAGCCAAGGCCTGCTAATAATTAAATGGGTCTGCCCATATGGAGAGGCCGATAGGAATACGGCCCTTTACTGTTTTGTCCTGCACTATCTGGAACGGGCCTAGTACTACAGGCAGCAGCGACCCGTACACTTTTGGGCCCAACACTGTTTCGGCCTATATAAGGCCCAAGTTAGCGCACCATTGTGCTATCACTTGAGGCCTACACCAAAACGTCCCGGTACTATTCAAGCTTGTTACCAATCTAGTATTTTACTGTTTAGTCCTATTACTGTTTCACCCTTTTAGGAATTTCGCCCAGTTACTGTTTAGGCTCTTTAGAGTTTGGGCTTTTGCCTATTCAGGCCGGTACTATTTGGCATGTTACTGTAGTGGCCTACCACCGTACTGGCCTTTTACTGTTATGGTCATTCACTGTTTCGGCTATTTACTATTGAGACCATTCACGGTTCCGGTCTTCCTCTGTTCAGGAATTTCACTATTCCAGTCTTTCTCTTCTCTGACCTTCTACTGTTCTTGCCTTTTACTATTCTGTCCTTTTAGTCTTCTAGCCTTTTACTGTTCTGGCCTTCTACCGTTATGGCCTTCTACGGCTCTGGTCATTTTGGATCTTCCATTCGCACATTGTTTCAACTTTCGGCATGTTACTGCTCTAACTTGTTACTGTTTCGGCCTTTTTTGCTAGCGCCTACTTTTTGGCAGAATAGAGGAATATCAAGACATCAATTAATAAACACGCACAAATTAAAACTACTGATGAGTTATGACACAACAATAAAAGTTTGTTACAACATGTTATACAACAAGATCGAAATTCTGAAAGATTACAAAGTGTCAGTATCATCAATAAGAGATCGGTACATGGCGATTCGCTTCAATGTATCATCTGTCCTCTTCTTCAACATTTCAGCTACAGATCTAAGCGCAGCTACACTCTTTCGTTTCATGCAATACAGCCTTTATATATTTATCACCAGTAGGAGTTGTTCTAGGTGGACTGTTAACTAAGGTGTTTGCTTCACAAATGCAATGAGAGGATGAATGGGAAGAGGGATCACAACTTTCAGTCCTGTCTTCCAAGGACTCCTGCTTGGTTTTTACTACAGCCTGCTAAAATATGGTGAAAGAGGTTAAAACAAAGAACAAGAGAAACAAGTAGTATTATATAAAGTAGAGATCATTTAAAATAAGTATAAACTTACAGTAGCACGTTCACGCTGACAGTAGCTCCTTCTCGAGCGGGTGCAACTCCTGGTCAATCTGCCAAAAATATCTGAGCCGAGTAGTTGGAACTCTGGTCCTTGTACTCCATTGTCATTTCTCTGCATTGAGGCGTGACATTTAAAACCAAGTTAGCTGGTTTGGAAGGATGAAAACTCTTGAAAAACAACAAAAACATAGCACTAAAAATTACTAGATGTATGATTCAAACTAGATAGCTGGTTTGGAAGGATGAAAGTAGGTGAAACACCAAAATTTAGCATAAAAATGACCAGATATATGATTCAAACTAGATAGACATTTTCTGAATTAAGAAACACAATAAAACATGAATGCAAATATCATGGCAAGGTTTTAGGTAGAATGACTTATTCACTTATTAGACATGCAGGTTGTACAACTTATTAACATGACAAGAAACTAGCCTAAGTAACACAAGGAAACCTCACACTTCTGAAGGAAACATGCCCTGAGAGGCAATAATAAAGTTGTTATTATGTATTCCTTGTATATGATAGATGTTTATTTTGCATGCTATAATTGTATTGATAGGAAACATCAATACATGTGTGTTTAATAAACAAAAAGGATTCCTAGTTATGCCTCTCTTATAGACTAGCTTGTTGATTAACAAGATGATCAAGGTTTCCTGATCATAGACATTGGATGTTGTTAATAACAAGGTCACAGCATTTGTGAAACGATGTGATGAACATTCATCCGAAGTATAGCATTACGATCAAGTCATTATGTTTATATTGCTATAACATCATACAAAGTAGTCTTAGTCCTTAGACCATGAGATCATGTTAATTGCTAACACCAGAAGAGTATCTTGATAACATCAAACGTCACACCATAACAGGGTGACCATAAAGGTAGGTTCAGTGCTATGAAGGTGTTATGTTGAGGCTCATGGATCAAGAGTGGAATTTTTCAATCCCGATGACGGATAGATATACTCTGGGCCCTCTCGGTGATATCACATTAAGATAGCTTGCAAGCAAGTGATGTGATCACTAGAATGTTATATCACGGGAACGAGAAAAGAGTGCATGTCGGTAACGAGATCAAACTAGGTATTTGGATACCGATGATCGAATCTCGGACATGTATTATATCATGAGACAAAGGGATTAAATTGGTGACGTTAAAGGTTCTCACGATCACAGAAGTCATCGTTGAATATGCAGGAGTCGATGGATCTCCGTGTCCGCTTCTGATTATTGATCTGAGAGGAGTCTCAATCATGTCTTCATTATTCGCGAACCGTAGGGTGACACACTTAAGGGTTGCCGGACACCATTTAGAAGCACATATGTTCCAGACAAAAGGTTTGCAAAGCGCAGGAAATGTTTCAATAGAAACAGGAATTGTTTTGATAGAAACCGGAATTGTTTCGGGTAAAATTACAGAAAGTGGTTCTGCATGTGATATTGAAATGTTGCAAGGGGTTTTATGTGAATATTTGTTAATTAAAGTAATTAACAAAATTCTGAATAAAATAAATAAAAGAGTTTTATTAATTGAGAGTTGCATTTAAGTTGGTGGAAATTAAATACATGTGAGTGGGATTTTGGGTGGAGGCCATGTTTATGTGAGTGGAGGTTCACCACATGAATGAAGGAGGGGAGGAGTCCCCCCCCCCTCATGCGCCGGCTATGGGAGGGTAGGGGTCTCCCTCCCTCCTATATAAAGCCCTCCTCTCCCCTCTCACAAACCACACCTCCTCGTGAAGGATCTCTCTCCCCCTCTAGATATTCCCCCATGGTCTCGGATTAGCGAGATACATGTTCTCGGTGGCCTTGCGTCTGGATGGAGTTTCTGCTTCCGCTGATTCGCTGGAGCGAGGAGGTGGAGGTTGTCTGGTGGCTTGAACGTGTGTGTGAGGACGGATGCGCTGCTGATTTGTGGCGCTCGGACTTCCACACGATCTTGAGATCGGCAAGCGTACGACTACATCAACCACGAGTTCCTACTCGTTAACAAAACTCGTTGTCTTCGAGGGTAAGTTCTCCATGGATGTATGTCCACCCATTGCTCTGTATCTAGTAGATAGATCTTGGCGTATAGTTCTCATCATAGGAATTTTTCTGTTTTCTATGCTGCGGACCCAACAGTGGTATCAGAGCCTGATCTATGCGTAGGTGCTTTGCACGGGTAGTACACATATGTTTATATGTGGGCGATGATGATCATGTTATTGCATCTTCTATGTACTTTGGATATTGGTGGCATAGTGGGATGAAGCGGTCCGGACCAACCTTACATGTCATCGTACATGAGACCGGTTCTTACATAATAAAGTTGTTATTATGTATCCCTTGTATATGATAGATGTTTATTTTGCATGCTATAATTGTATTGATAGGAAACATCAATACATGTGTGTTTAATAAACAAAAAGGATTCCTAGTCATGCCTCTCTTATAGACTAGCTTGTTGATTAACAGGATGATCAAGGTTTCCTGATCATGGACATTGGATGTTGTTAATAACAAGGTCACACCATTGGTGGAATGATGTGATGAACATTCATCCGAAGTATAGCATTACGATCAAGTCATTATGTTTATATTGCTATAACATCATACGAAGTAATCTTTATCCTTAGACCATGAGATCATGTTAATTGCTAACACCGGAAGAGTATCTTGATAACATCAAACGTCACACCGTAATAGGGTGACTATAAAGATGGGTTCAGTGCTACGAAGGTGTTATGTTGAGGCTCATGGATCAGGAGTGGAATTTGTCAATCCAGATGACGGATAGATATACTCTGGGCCCTATCGGTGATATCACATTAGGATAGCTTGCAAGCAAGTGATGTGATCACTAGAATGTTATATCACAGGAACGAGAAAAGAGTGCATGTCGGTAACGAGATCAAACTAGGTATGGAGATACCGATGATCGAATCTCGGACATGTAATATATCGAGAGACAAAGGGATTTAGTTACAAGCGTTAAAGGTTCTCACGATCACAGGAGTCATCATTGAATGTGTAGGAGTCGATGCGGATCTCCGTGCCCTCTGCTGATTATTGATCGGAGAAGGGTCTCGATCATGTCTGCATTATTCGCGAACCGTAGGGTGGCACACTTAAGAGTTATCGGACACCATTTTGGAGCACATATGTTTCATCTGAAAAGAATTGCAAAGCGAAATTGTTTCAATAGAAACCGAAATTGTTTCGTGAAATTGCGTAGGTGTTTGCATGTGATATTGAAATATTGCAAGAGGCTATATGTGAATGTTTGTTAATTAAAGTAATTAACAAAATTCTGAATAAATTTAATAAAAGAGTTTTATTAAATGAGAGAGCATTAAATTTGGAGAAACTTAATGCATTTAAAGTGGAGACTTTAAAAGGGAATGTGAAGAGGCATTTTAATGTGGAGGAGTTACCACCACATGAATGGGGGAGGTGAGGGGTCACCCCCATGCGCCTGCCATGGAGAGGGGCACCCCTCCTCCTATAAAAGGCCACCCATTCCTCCTTCATCCACACACCTCCTTGTGAAGGATCTCTCTCCCTCTAGAATTATTCCCCATGGTCTCGGATTAGCGAGATACATGTTCCCAGTGGCATTTAAATGAAGGAGTTGCTGCCATTTGGATCGCTAGAGCAAGGAGGTGGAGGTTGTCCGGTGGCTTGAACATGTGTGCGAGTGCGGATGCGCTGCTGAGTTGCGGTGCTAGGACTTCCTCACGATCTTGAGATCGGCAAGTGTACGACTACATCAACCACGAGTTCCTACTCGTTAATGAAGCTCGTTGTCTTCGAGGGTAAGTTCTCTATGGATGTATGTCCACCTGTTTGCTTTGTACCTAGTAGATAGATCTTGGCGTGTAGTTCACACCGTAGGAAAAAAATTGTTTTCTATGCTGCGGACCCAACAATATGTTCCAGACAAAAGGTTTGTAAAGCGCATGAAATGTTTCGATAGAAACAGGAATTGTTTCGATAGAAACCGGAATTGTTTCGGGTGAAATTGCAGAAAGTGGTTATGCATGTGATATTGAAATGTTGCAAGGGGTTTTATGTGAATGTTTGTTAATTAAAGTAATTAACAAAATTCTGAATAAAATAAATAAAAGAGTTTTATTAATTGAGAGTTGCATTTAATTTGGTGGAAATTAAATACATGTGAGTGGGATTTTGGGTGGACGCCATGTTTCTGTGAGTGGAGGTTCACCACATGAATGAAGGAGGGGAGGAGCCCCCCCCCCCCTCATGCGCCAGCTATGGGAGGGGAGGGGTCTCCCTCCTATATAAAGCCCCCCTCTCCCCTCTCACAAACCACACCTCCTCGTGAAGGATCTCTCTTCCCCTCTAGATATTCCCCCATGGTCTCGGATTAGCGAGATACATGTTTCCGGTGGCCTTGCGTCTGGAAGGAGTTGCTGCTTCCGCTGATTCGCTGGAGCGAGGAGGTGGAGGTTGTCTGGTGGCTTGAACGTGTGTGCGAGGACGGATGCGCTGCTGATTTGCGGCGCTCGGACTTCCACACGATCTTGAGATCGGCAAGCGTACGACTACATCAACCACGAGTTCCTACTCATTAACAAAACTCGTTGTCTTCGAGGGTAAGTTCTCTATGGATGTATGTTCACCCGTTGCTCTGTATCTAGTAGATAGATCTTGGCGTATAGTTCTCATCGTAGGAAATTTTTTGTTTTCTATACTGCGGACCCAACAACTTCAGCCTTGATGGGCATCAGATTGTCAGTGTTGGATCCTCTATGAGCTGTTTGCATGACCCGTGCAAGCGCTCAAAAAGAATAGCATCTATGAGTTGGTGTTGGAGGATTAAACCGATAGTGTGAGAATGTAAGAAAAGGAATAAAATAGAGAAGCCAATGATGTGGATAGGACCTACCAGATGTGGGGTGCAAACGAAATGGCAATAGCATCCAGGATATTGAGTAACATTCTAAGAATTTTGTAGCTTACGAGTACCAAAAATATAGCGAACGGTCAAGAAAAATTACAGTTGCGCGGCGAGGACAGGTGTGACGGGCAAGAGGGCAACGGGGGAGGTGGCTCGACATTTCAGGGTCGGCGACGAGTGATTCAGTGAAGCGGAATGGGGACGAAGGTTGATGGATCTGAAATATAGCCATCTATGTCCATATTTAAACTGGATATTACTCATACTTTTGATGAAATATCTCTCTAAACCCTGCCACTAATGCCTAATATTCAGAGGGGTATGCAATCCTTTCTTTTATATTTTTCCTGCGTAGATAATTTCGTTTAAAGGAGGGAATCACTATATTAAAGTCAAAGATACGAGATTTCCAACAACCATAAGAAACCAGGCGACGTAAAGCGGAGGCACACGCTTTAACGACCAACTATACGGCCGGAGCAAAATTCCGGTCATATAGTTGGTGGCGCCACCGTTAGGTCAAACAGAATAACTTTCGTGAAGGGACCCCTATATAAATAAGCCTCGAGTGATGAGAAAACTCTCTCCGACCTCACAAAAAGTCTCTGCCACAGATCACCAGCCGCCTCCAGATCTCAAAACCCTTATCCATCTCCATAGCCATATTCCACCACTTGTAATAGTAGATCTCTTCTCCGATTGGCGATATTGTAAGACTATTGCTATCAATCTTATGATTTTCATTACAATGTTTGTGATTGTTGATCTCATCTCCATGTGTGAGTAATTCCCTTGGGCTAAGGGCTTGGGCCTAGCCATGTAGCGTTTGTGCATCTTATTTATCATAGATGGGATCGTGTATTAGTTTGTATGACATGATGATTATTGTATCCTCCCTTGCCTCAATCCAAAGACTTGTCAGGTACAAGACCCCGAGAGTTGAGCCAGGTATAGGGAGTATGAGTAATGACTGATCTGCAGGTTGGGAACTCTAGAGACAAAAGGAGTAGTACGGCTGTATGTGAGGGATTTGCTTGAGATTAACGGTGACATCACTATGCATATCATTAGTTGTCTTTCTTCTATGGATGAGACTAGTAGGTTATTGCTATAAGCGGTTGCGGAGACAATAGCAATTATGGATGCACTGCTCACATATAATTTATCTTACTCTAACAAGTACACGTATACTTTATTTCTACCTTTTATTCCATCAGATGTTTTGCACAGCTACAGGTGAAACCGAACGCCCTAGGCCCTCTATCTCCATCATCGACAATAACAAAAATACGCAAGCTATTGGTCCGGTAAAAACACAAACAGAATTCTAAAACTCCCGAAGGTCCATTAAAGTAACTTCACTACGCATTCGCTTCCCGAGGATTCGATAACCTGGGTCTATTAGAAAAAAAGAAGCTATACTATATCCATAATCCGGATCGAAGGTTTCAAAGGCGCTCTTGTGAAAGTTAATATTGATGCCCGTAGTAAGGGAAAGGCGTCCAAGACAGCGCGCAAGAAGTGCATCTGGGACGCATCCGCATGAAGAATAATCAGAGTGTCGTCAGCATACTGGATCACGGGGCATGGCAGGTCATCCGCAAGGGGGTGTAGCAGGCGCCCGTCACCCACATCCTCCACCAGCAAGCAGCGTAGCAGTTCACCCATGACAAGGAACAGGTACGGAGACAGCGGGTCCCCCTGGCGTAGCCCATTACTGCACCTAATCCAGCGCCCGGGCACACCATTCAGGAGCATGGCTGTTTTTCGCCGCAACCCAGCCGTAGAACCCGTCGCCAAAGCCACAGGCAGCAAGAATCGCGTCTAGGGCCTCCCAATTGACTGAATGAAATTCCTTCTTGAAATCTAGCTTCGGGACGACAGTCGGCACCTTACGGACATGGCAATTCTGGATCAGGTCGATGGCGTAGAGGAAATTATCCGTGAGGGCCCTTCCTCTAATAAATCCGGACTGCTCGGACGCAACCAACAACTCGATGAAGGACTACAACCGCGTAGTGAGGATGCGCGTAACCAGCTTCATAATACAGTTATGGAGGAATATGGGACGAAAGCCATACGCTGTGAGTACATCCGCCTTCTTAGGGAGCATGTCAATAAAGGCGCGGTTCACGACGTCCAGGGGACAGTGTCGGCATGGAAGTCACTCAAGAATCCCAAGACATCCTCGTGCACCACTCCCCAAAAGATGCGGTAGAAGGCAGGGCTAGAGCCATAGGGCCCAGGCCCACATCGCAAAAAGGGCAGCTTTGGCTTCCTCATCTGTGAACGGGGCATCGAGGGCGTCGAGGCCAAGCACTCTAGGGAGGATGCGACATAGGTCAAAGCCCTAAACGGGAGGGGTGGAGGCGCCAAGGAGATCGGAGTAGAAACGGTGCAGCACATCCGCCCTATCCGAGTGGTTAAAAAACACCATGTCGCCATCATGTAGAACCTTGATCTGATTGCCACGTAGACGCGCAAGCATGGAAAAATCTAGTGTTGTCCTCGCCGAGGTGGTACAGCTTGAACGTGAAGCGCTGACGCCAGTAAACATTCAGGTTCTTGTACGCAGTAGAAAGACAAGCACAAACCAAGATTTATTAGAGATCTGGAACTGCTTTGAATCTGCAGACACATACACGATTCATATATGATTCAATAGCAACCGTAAAAAAAAGAAAAATAACTAAATTAATAGTAGAAAATTAGAAAAAATAACAAAAATTTGAAGATTCATACAAATTTCAATAGATCCAGTCAAGAAACCTACAAGTTTCAAATTGTTTCCAACTTTCCAAGAGGACTTAAGTGTAAATATATAGCGGTTGTTGACTTCGTAGACTTTGTACGAATCTCCAACAATCGTAGGGCACCTATGATGCTGGGGGACCAACGCCTTGTGGTGAATCTGGACTCGCGGCGACGGTTATGAGGGCGCCCTCGGACCCGCAGAAATCATGGACGGAGGCTTCTTTTAACCGAGACGTATTGGGTTTTACAATTAATGATACTTCCTCCGATCCAAATTAATTGACTTAGATTTGTCTAGATTCGGATTTATCTAGCACTAAAACATGTCTAGATACATCGAATCTAGACAAATCGAAGTCAATTAATTTGGATCGGAGGGAGTATATATATATATATATATATATCAGAGTAAAATTCAACTGTCAGAATTTATGTTTTGGAGAATAAATCCAGCGTGTCATTAAGAGACACTATAACGCATCGAGCTAGGAGCCTCCACAACGTTTTGGCGTCGCTGGCCGCCGGATTTCATCGATCAATCGTCTCTTGGGCCGCTGCTCCTCAGATTTACCTAGGCCAGTTGTGGTTGATCGGGCCTAAAGTACACCTCGGGCCAGATCTAGGCTTTTAGTACCCACCGGTCAGCCCATTTGTTCGGCTGCACACCTTCCTCGTGAGACGGCGAGTGAAGTGGGCATTGGTAGCAGCCCTAAACGCGCTCAGGCGGTGGCGCTAGTGGCGGTAAAGTTCTATGCAGCGCTGCCTCCTACCCCTCCCTCTACCTTCCCTGCAATAGGCGGCATCAGCCGATAGCGGTGGTGGCGGATGCAATTGCGCCCCTCCTCTTCACCCATCAGACTTCAGGCGGGTCCATATCTCTCGCAGCAGCCCCTCAAGAAATCCTGAGAGTACTCGGGTGGCAGCCATGGCCACGGCATAGGAGTGGCGAGGGAGATAAGAGGGAGTTACCAATAGGACGTAGCACCAGCAGCCCTTCTCGCCTTTCCCCAGGTTGTGTTGATGTATGTTGTTCCATCAACAAGGTCGGTGGTAGGGACGAGCGGCAAGGGATTTGATGTGAGCGTTGTTCTCCTTCTCGTCCTGGTTTTGATGTCTTATACACTCCGCATGAAATCACTTCACTGCGTGTTGCCCTGTCCAAGTCGAGCTACCCTCGTCCATAACCAAACCCCAAGATGCCGTGAGTTTTCTTCTAGACTAATATTACTATTTTTAGGTCAATGCGCTGTGAGAGAAGGCGAGTGAAATATTCATGAAGGAAAGTAGTGTTCAGGTATAGCAGAGCTTTCTCACAACTTCACAATAGCGTCCTATAGGTTACTACTAATGGCTCTTAGAAATACTATGATAATATACTCTTCGAGTCTCCTTTCAGTTTAACTGACATTATCCTCATTGTTGTGGAAAAAAATCTGTACTTTTGCTTGCTTATGAAATTTTCTGTTTTTTAGGTGAGCATATAAAAAACTTGCCCTGTTCTTAGCGATCAAGTTTGTTGCTGCATATAGGAAGTTGCCCTTCTGAGTTTTTGTTTATTGATTAAATGGACTTGCATCTTTGCTCCAGGCACTTGTGGAAGATAGCGTTACTATTTGTGTTCATATGGATGAACTAATGGTCCCTTGATTTTTTATTTCCACTAAGCCTAAGCAAGCAGGAGAAAGCTTTTCAATCATTTAGACAAATCGACAATCTGTTACACGTGAAATATTTTGATGTCAAAAGTCTGAAGGCAATATGTTGCTTTATATTTTTTTTTAAAACTCTAGCCCTCTTTTTTTGAACTTATAATCCAGAGTCCATTGGCTGCAAACTTCATAGATACTGCATTTTACTTAGTATTCACCATTTGTTCTTTCCTCTTCTGCATATCAAGTGACTGAAAGCAAGCCAATTGCTATATATGCTTGAGTGAGCAGATTATCAAGTACAATACACTAGATTCTATCGACATCTTAAATTATGTTCCAATATATCAACATCTGAATGTATTTATGCTCATCATGTATATCACCTTTGTCTAAATTGTATGGTCCATTTTTAGGTACGAGTAGTAGTACCACATGAAAAGCATAAACTAGGTACTACCGTTTTTGCTTCTTCACTCATGAGTGTCTGTGGTTTTATTGGAGTGCAAACTTGACATCTCATTTTTCACCATATGATGGCAAGACGACGTCACAGCAAATGCGATTGAATCTAATAATTAAGCTTGCTTCAAGATTGCAAAGGTCTGTTTCCTTTGTTTTTTTTCTCTATCCTGATATAAAGTCATGTTGCTTATCAAAGTCTTATTACACAAATGAGGGTATGTATGCAATAGATTTAATAATAAAACAATATTTTGCTACAAGTTATTGCATTTTAATTCGCAAAGATTTACTTTCTTTGCTCTCTAATCTCTTTGTTTTATAGGATGTTTGAGTTAGACTTTGTGGCTGATGCCTAGGAGCAGAGCTTATGCGATGATAGTAGGAGCTAACAACGCTCGACCTGCTCCAAATATTGGCAAATTGAGGAGCCTCCTTCCTCAATTTGGTGGCATATGACACAAGCGTCCCTGGACACTCTTTATGGAAGGCAAAGTACGAAAGGCATGCCGTTCTTTTCCTTGGAATAATCAGGAGTTTTGGCTAATTTGGTTGACCCATTACTGATTATCGATGCAACATGCAAAGCCAGGGTAATGGACAACGCAAAGTTGTGACTGGATCAAGTGACATAAATTGTATGATCACAAAAACCATTGTAATTTGAGTTCTATCAATTTTACAAAAAAAATGAAAATGTCCAATTGTTTGTATATCATATCTATCATTTCTTCAAATATGGACGGGCGCGGCAACGCGCGCTTTTATGGTCTAGTTTTCTTTAAGACCAACATAAGTAGTAACTCTCTCTATGGTCTCAACCGATGAATTCGCGCGGATAGTCTCGTGAAACTGGTTTCGGCCTCGGAGGGGCAGCGTCTCTAGCTAACCCCATCGGCGTCAGAAACTCATGGTGATCTGATCTCCAGGTAACGTCGCTCAATTGCCGTACGAGGTCAAGGACTCAGCAGCAGCAGGAGGAGGAGACAGCAGCAGAGATTATCGATCGCGGTGTCCCCATGGATTCATTGCATCTCTGCCGGCCATCACCGGAGCGGTACGTACATCATGACAGCTCTGTCCGGCGTCGGTTTAATGGCCCTAGCCCGCCCGTGCATATCCACAACACCACAGCCCAACGCTAGCTACACTTCACTGGTCGAGAGCTCACCCAGCCCAGTCGGAACTAACATCGCTCGATCAAGTCAACCTCATGGCATGTCGCTGGCCGATCGATGAACGCGCGGGCGCGAGATGGTCAGCAGAGGAGCGCGACACATGTGGGCGGCTTGGGTTGGGCCACCTCGCGGACTCACTCACCGATCGGCGTCTCACCGGTACACCATTATTAAGGAGCGACAGTAGTACTACTACTCAACGAAATGGATCGCCCACGTTCTCGCTGGCGGCAGCAGGTAGAACATCACATTGACCTTTGTCCCGGCGGGCTCCGGCCGAGTAGATAGGTATATAGGGTCCAGATGCTCGAATAATTTTAGTGTGTTTGGCCTTGTACGTGCTGTCTGTCTCATAGCTCCAAGGTACTTACTAGGTATATTAATCGGTCTATATTCCATCGCGTATAGATGGCCCCGATAAATGCAAGTGCTTGCAGGCCAAGAGTCAGGAGGTAGAGCTAAGTACTACTCGCAATTGCTCGCTACCCCCACACCCCTATCTATGCCAGGTCTTACATCAAAACAAGTATCAGAATCTATGCTAAGAGCTTCTTTTGCACACAAATGAGCTGCAAAATTTGTAGAACGGTTCAAATAAAGAAACTTGAAATCCTGAAAGGTTTGGCTAAGTGCTTTTAACTCTTGCAGAATGTGGACACCATCCAACTGAATCTGTCCCACATCATGCCACAATGACACCAGATTAGCGCAATCTGTTTGCAAAATCACCCGAGGGAGCTGTAATTTAGAGGCAGCCTCCAATTCCAATCTGCATGGAGGGGTGGAGCTGGAACTATTCATGTGTATGCAATGAATAATCAATAATTTTTGCAAAACAAATTCAGTATATAAGCTCCTATATGCATAGGTATACATACTAGGGTTCTTCTGTACGTGTTTAAGTCGTAAAAGTCGCAAAAAATCAACGTCCCGAGCACTCCCGGGTGTGGCTATTCTAACCTGGGCCAGGATATCCAGTTTGGGCTTTTCTTGGGCTCCCACCAAGTCATCGATCCACACTGAGCCAAAACAAATCCAATCGATACATACGTGAATTCAGAAACTGCTACTCTCCTCCTCCTGGACTCGATCGATCTCAGCTGGCCGCCGCGCCGGCGTATTGTGCCGCTTGTGCCACCGCCCGTGTCGCCGCCTGTCTCCAGGCTCACTCCCTCTCTCCGCCAATCCGCTGCATGGTAATCATCCGCTGCCTCGTCGATCATTACCATCACCACGGTAAGAAAACTGCTCTGCTTCACTTATAATTTCTATTGTTTGACCTTGAATTCGAAATCAAAAGTGACAGTCTTTTATGTTAAATTCAGATTCAGATTATATAATAGGTTGGTGCTAATTCTATTTAGAATGAGAAGTGACCGGATCAAACTGATCTGTTGATTTCACGGTAAGAAGTAGTGCTTCACTTGTAATTTATGTTCTGTTTTTCTCCAATTGAGATTGTGAAAAAACCAATCATTGTAGGTCTGGAAAATGAAGAACAGGCAAAAGCAAGAGAAGCGTAGTGATTTAAAACATATGTGGGATAAAGCTGCAAAGAAACCAAAGATAGCTTCAACGTCATCGCCAATATCTGTTGAGGTTGAAAGCCAAAATCAAGATAAAAATATGAGCAATCCTCCTTTCAATGAATTGCAGTTGGCACTAGTGCAAGCAAATAATAATGATGGCAGGGAACAACTTAGTGATGACGATGGTGTTAGAGAACCGGAGCATGGCACCCCTGTGGTAGAAGATCAAGCATCGGATGATGAAGTAGTATATGAAATTGAGCATGATCCAGGCAAGAGGACTCCCATCACATTATATGATGTCAATGATCAAGATGTTATAAGAAGGAGATACATTGCATTGGGGCCATGTAAACAAAGGCAACATGATTTTCCAATAAGAGATATTGGAGGTAATCGACGCTTTACATCTCATTGGTTTGACAAATACAAATGGCTTGAGTATAGTGTTCATCTAGATGCAGTGTTTTGCTTTGTTTGCTACTTGTTCAAGGATGAATCTAAGCATAAGGGCGGTGATTCTTTTGTGAAAGGGGGATTTAAAAATTGGAACATGATGAAAATAGATTCGAGAAACATTGTGGTGATCTCACTAGTGCTCATTGTGAAGCTCAAGAAAAATATGATTTGTTCACTCAACCTAGTGCATCAATTACAGAGTCTATTGCCTCAAGTTCCAAACAAAGTAAGGCACAATATCTCTCTCGGCTGAGTTATTCAATATATTGCTTGAGATTCCTTTTGAAGCAAGGGTTGGCTTTTTGTGGTCATGATGAAAGTGAACAGTCATTTAACAAGGGAAATTTCTTGAGCTTTTGAATCATCTAGCAGAAAAGTTTGAAGATGTTGACAAAGTGGTTCTGAAAAATGCTCCAAGGAATTGCAGAATGACAGCCCCTGAGATACAATTAGAACTCATCAATTGTTGCGCCAAAGAGACAACTAGTCTTCTTCTGAAAGATCTCGGTGAAGAATATTTTTCAATACTTGCTGATGAATCTAGTGATGCTTATCAACAAGAAGAATTGACTCTTTGCTTGCGATATATTGATAAAACTGGAAAGGTAGTTGAGAGATTTCTTGGAATTGTCCATATTGAGGACACTACATCTTTGACACTAAAAAATGCAATTCAGAAACTACTGATTGGTCATTATTTAAGCTTCTCAATGGTACGTGGCCAGGGATATGATGGAGCTAGTAACATGAAAGGTAAAGCTAATGGGTTGAAGAAGCTTATAATGGATGAGTCTCCTAGTGCTTATTACGTGCATTGCTTTGCCCATCAACTCCAGTTAACTCTTGTCGCTGTTGCTAAAGAGAATGGTGATTGCTTTTGGTTCTTTGGACAACTTGGATATTTGTTGAATATTCTTGGTATGTCTTGTAAAAAGATTCAAATGTTTCGAGAAGCTCAAGCTGATTATCTCATCAAAACATTGCAATTGGAAGAAATTGAAACAGGCACAGGTCAAAATCAAGATGGGTTTGGAAAGGCCATGTGAAACCCGTTGGGGATCCCACTCCAAAACCGTGTCACATGTGTTTTCTTTGTACCCTTCAATCCAGAAAGTTCTCAAAACGATTGAAAAAGAGTATTATAGTGCGGAGGCTATTGGAGCTCAAACTATGTTGACAGTATTTGAGTCATTTGAGTTTGTTTTCATGCTACACTTGTTGGATGAAATATTTAGACACACGGATCTTTTGACCCAAGCTTTGCAAAGCAGGGACCAAGACATTGTGAATGCTATTGATATGCTTGTTCTCACTAAGCAAGAATTGTTAAATTTACGAGAAGATAGTGGATGGCAATATTTCCTTGAAAAGGTCGAGGCTTTTTGTTTGAAGCGTAAAGTCAAAGTCCCTGACATGGATGCACGTTATAAGCCAGTTTATAGGTCTAAAAAGTTTTTCAAGAATGTTAATAATCTCCACCGCTTCCGTGTTGATATATTTTTGGGTCTTATTGATAGGCAACATCAAGAACTCGAAAATAGGTTTGATGAGGTAAACACTCAGTTACTTGTTTGCATGTCATCATTCAGTCCTGATGATTCATTTGCTGCTTATGATCAAGAGAAGTTTGTCAAGCTTGCTCACTTCTATCCTAAGGATTTCTCAGAGCTAGAGTTATCGACGCTTCCTTATCAGTTGGATATGTTTGTGGCTGATATGCGTAGGGATGGAAGATTTTGAAAGGTAAAAAATATTGCCGACCTTTCTGTTATGCTTGTTGAGACAAAGAAGAATCTTTTCCATGGCATGGTTTACAAGCTTCTTAAATTGGTGCTAATTCTTCTCATGGCGACTGCTAGTGTCGAGAGGGTCTTTTCTTCAATGAATTACGTGAATAATAAGTTGAGAAACAAAATGGGTGAGAAATTCTTAAATGATTGCTTGGTTACTTTTCTTGAATGTTGATTTTTCTTGCAAGTAAAGGATAATGATATCATTGCTCGCTTTCAAAAGGGAGACCGTAGAGTTAAATAAAAAATTTCATTGTTCTTCTAATGTAATTTAATTTTTGGAACGTATTGGCACTACTATGAACAATGTTTTGTTCTGTTCTCGCAATTGTGTGCGCACATATATTATATCAGTGTGCTGGATTTTTTTACTCCGAATACCCAATATGAAAATCCTGACTCCGCCACTGTCTGCATGCCAAAAGCTCACTAATAAAAGGATCAACAACAGAAGAATGACAAGAGCATCCTCCTTCTATCATAGCGCCCATAGTGCCCGTGTTGTCACGAATAACATAACCTGAACCAGCCACCCGTCCTAATAAATCCAGCGAGCCATCTATGTTGATGATACACCAATCAGCCGGAGGCGGTTTCCAACAAGGAGTAGAAGACTTCGATAAGCCGACCTTTGGAGGCAAGTCAAGAGAAGACACCAACTCTTCAATTAGCTGCAAGGACTTGGACGGTTGAAATTGCTCCTCACCGTGAATAAAAATGTTCATGCTAGACCAAATGCACCACATCAGTGTTATACACACTGCTTTGTCATTATTTGATATGGCTTCATCCGTAGTGTGGTCTGATACCTAGATCCTAGGGTGCAAACATGGGAGAGAGGCTCCCCTTTGATCGTCAACAGCATTCCAGAATACCTTGGCATGAACACAATCTACCATAGCATGAAATAACGTCTCCTTCGCATCTCCACACAACTTGCATGAGAACGAGGTCATCACGTGGCGCCGTGTAAGTTCGATGTAGCATGGAAGTATATCCTTAAGAATCCGCCACCGGAATAATTTGACATTTGGGACCACATGCAGTTTCCAAAGTTTTTTCCATGAAACATTGCTATCAGCTGTAGAACATCCAGGAGCTTTGGATTCTTGACATGATCGAATCCCTTAGGGTGTGTTTGGTTGAGCTGTAGATTCCTAAAAATCAGCTGTGAAGAATCTGCTGTGAAAAAGCTGCTGTGAGTTGACAACTGTGAAAAAGCTGAAAGTTGTTTGGTTAGAACAACTACCAACTGTGAATTTGGTCAGAAATGTCTGTAATGCCCTATAGGCCCTGAGAAATTATTATGATAATTGGTCGTATAACAACGATTTATACACTAGCAATCATGCAATGGACATATTGGAAAGTAATTTTCTTGTATATGAAGACCATCATCACAAATTTAATATCCCCTCTTATCCATATTAGTTGACTCAAATTTGTCTAGATACGTATCTAGCACTAAAATTTGACTAGATATATTTATATCTGGATAAATCTAAGTCAACTAATATGGATCGAAGTAGTACAAAATAATCATGCATATCAATTGCACATTGCATGAACCAATAGTTATATAGACCGATCAACAAAAGTCTGAAAAAAATAAGAAACAGCAGGTGCATGGGACGAAGGGACTGTAGGAAGGAGGAAGATATCATGGAGACAGAGCGTGTGGCAAAGAGTGTGGAGGAGAGCGTCATTTTCCTTCTGCCCGTGCACGAGCGAGTTTCGGGTTTGAGGACAGAGGAAAAGTTGAACCGTGCATTTCCACTCCCCGGTGGCATAGCGGGTAATTTTCTTCAATTTCCTTGGACGCAACGCGGTAAAATCTGGGGGTCAGCCTGCTTTCGTTTTACACGCTAGGAATCAGCAGCGTTCGGGAATCTGGTGGTCTGCCAAAACGTGTTTGGTTCAGATTATAACTTTCAGAACGTGAATCTGCCCACAAAATCTCAACCAAACACAGCCTTAGTAGCATCGTGTAACAAGATCAAACCGAGTAGACACCTGATTTATCCTCACCCCACGACCATAAATCATCAAAAGGAACCTCTAGTACTTTGAATACATAGGATAACATCAACATCTGAAACAAGACAATATTTCCTAATCTTTTGCTCATCCCAGTTTTCCATATCATCCAACAAATCTGCATCAATCATCGATGTTTCATCATCAACCGTCTTCTATCCCATAGGTGTGTTGTGTGCATCATGTCATACTTTCCACCTATCGTCCCAAATGGAAGTAGACAAGCCATTGACAATATGTTTTACTAGCCCTTGCTTCAGTATATCACGACCAACCATGATAGATTTCCAAGTTTTTGAAGCACTAGCTGGACAATGAGCCGATAGAATATCGCCATTAGGATAATATCTCCCCTTGAGCACCCTAACACATATACTATTAGGGTTTTCCAACAATCTCCAAGCCTGCTTCCCCATCATAGCATCATTAAACAGTTCGAAATCATGAAAATCCAAACCTCCAACACACTTCGGCACATCCATTTTTTCCATGACTGCCAATGCATCCCTCGCTTATCAAGTGATCCACTCCACCAATATTTAGACGCAATCGTCTTCAATTTAGAGCCCAACCCCTTATTGAGTTTGAAACAACTCATAGAGTAGATAGGTAGAGCCTGGATAACTAATTTGATTAAGGGTTCTTTACCTCTATCCGAGACCAACTTCGGACACCATCCTTGAACACATGACCTAGCTCCCTCTAGAATATGCTCAAAATTACTATCAGTAAGGCAACAAGAAGAAGTAGGCACCCCCAAATATTTTTCAGAGATAGCTTCATGGTCAACACACAACACCTTTCTCATCATCAAACGGATCGGCAATATGAAATTTGGACTAAGAAAAGTAGAAGTCTTCTGCATGTTGACACATTGCCCCGATCCCGGGGCATAGATAGACAAGATAACATCCAATCTCCTCGCACTCTAATGTCTTCCTTTAGAAACACAATGTTTTCATCAGCAAATAATAAATGAGATATTCATGGAGATTTCCCTCGAGCCTCTATCCATTGTCATAATATTTCAGGAGAAATGACAAACATTCACCACAAATCAAAAAAAGATAGGAAGAAATTGGATATCCCTACCTAATATCCCTAAAATTCCAAACCTTTGGCCGTAGCTCACCATTCCTCTTTACCTCAAGGCTAACTAAAGTAACACACTTCATGATCAACAAAACCTATGCATCAGTGCAACCAAGAGTACTCAACATCTTCTCTAAATATGACCACTCCAACCGATCGTAGGCCTTTATCATATCAAGTTTAGCAGCAGAGTAACCTGCTTTGCCTTTCTTACACCGTATACAATAAATACTCTCATACACGACTACGACATTATCCATAATTAATCTGCCTCGTACAAAGACAAATTGCTCCTTGGAAATAATTTCATCCAAGAAAAGGCGAAAACAATTTGCAATTACCTTTGAGCAGATTTTGTACAACATATTACAAAATGCAATTGACCGAAATTGTGAAATGAGCCGTGGCAATTTAACTTTAGGAATTAGGACAATAACATCCCTATTAATTATCTTCGGCAAATCTTCCCATTCAAAAAGGCTATCACAACAGCCGTAACAACTTCTTTCACTAAGGCCCAATGGCGTTGATAAAATCCGGCAATAAAACCATCAACACCTAGAGCTTTCAATGCCCCATACCAGACAGAGCCTTTTCAATATCCTCGGCCTTCCACGGATGGCCCAATTGATCGTTCATGGCATGCCTAACCTTCACAGGAACGCGACTAGTAACCGCCTCAACGTCCAGAACATATTGGGCTTTAAATAAAACCGTGTAATTTATTTGAATAATATCTTGCCGTGTAATGAGTTTTGATGCTTCCTTGCCGATGCTCGAGCATGGAAATAACGAGTGTTCCGATCACCCTCTTTCAGCCAAACAATTCCAGATCTCTGCTTAGCCATGATTTCTTCTCCCAACGCCAGCTCAAGGATTTGATTAGCCAGATCCTTCTTTCGCTGGGAGACACCATGGAAAAGTGCCTTTTTTTGCTCATACTCGTAGTCTCTTCTTGCTTTCCTGAGCCTCTTCCTCACACTTCCAAACTTCTTTCTAGTTTTATTGCTTAATTTTCCAAGCGGTTTATGGAGCCGATCTAGTTGGCTACATAGGATTGCTACTATCAGCATGAGCCTTATTCCGTCGAAGGGACGGTGGGAGGGGGACAAATGGGCTGTCGGGGCTTGCAAAACAAGTACGGGTCCAATTTACATGGTGAGAATTAAAAACAATATTTATTCCGTTTCAATAAAAAGATTTATTTATTTTTCTCAAAGTCAAACAAAGTAAATCTTGATCAAGTTTTTAGAAAAAAATATTTATACGTAAAACCGAAAATCAATACCGCTTGATATGTCATGAAATGTACTTTTTTATGATAACTATACAGTACCATAGTTTTTGATAGTTTTTTCTTTCTAAAATTTTGGTCAAATTTTATTTAGCTTGATTTTTTTTAAATATAGGACTTATTCATTGGAACTGAGGGAGTATCGAATATGCGCATATATTTTCGAGTAAAGGCCCCAACTTTCATTTAGAAAGCCACAGAAGTATGTGCATGTTCGCTGCAATAAAAGGTGTTTTTTTTTTGCGGGGAAAGGTGTGTTGTTGTCCACAAATTTTCCCTTGAAATTGAGATGGCTATATGTATGTTCTCAAGTTCATTCAGGTCCTCTAAAAAAAATGTTCCTTTTAGGTCGTCGCTTCTAACTTTTTGAGAAAAAGCCACTAGAGCGAGCTTTATTAATCACAAAAAAAGATTACACCGTTCACAAGAGGGTTTTAAAAAAACCAGACGGAACATCCACAGTACCCAATTACATGAATTTTCAAACTAAAACACTCCTTATCTAACCCTTGATAAAAAAAAGAGAGGGCCACCAAACACAATATCAGCACTAACACAATAGTACTGGGTTACTCCTTGGGCCGCGAAAGCAGCACAAGAAATAATGGGCCACGGTAGAGATGGCCCGTTAAGGTTCTGGGCCCACCTAGGGGCGAACCGTGGCGCACGGTCAACGCGCTGAGCTGCCGTTTCACACGAGACCGTGGGAGCTCGTTCCGATGCGGGGCCCACGTGCCCTGGGAATCCGAGGCGGAAGGGATCATTCCAACAGTCGGAAACCTCACCCCCCGCACCTGGTCCTCATGGACCACAGGGCCGCACAGCGCCAGACGAGGTGCGCCGCGGCGCACGGCGCACCGAGGACCCCGACCATGTCGCGAGGCTGAGTCATGGGTACCGGGTGCGATCCTGGGCCCACCGCGTTTGCTAACCCATCACTTCCCGTACACCTGGCGCCCTACACTCTCTCGCCGTAACGCAGTGGAATCCAATGTGCGGTGCGGCGTATCCCCACAGGTTAAGGTTTCCATCAGTGTCCCCTGTACCGACCACTATTTGCATCCAGCCCATCGTCCTGCGGGCCACCGAGGGGCCTTACGTGAAACCGGAAAACCCAGGTCCTCGGTAGCAAGAGTTTTAAATCCAACAGTAGCCCGAGGCTTCCCGCCCAGCTCGCGCGGCTTTTCCCGCTTAATTTCCCACCGCCAGATCCGAGGGCAGGGAAACGCCCACGTCACCTATCCCGCCCCACCTTCCCCTGCACGGAGCCCTGCCCTGCCGTCCGTTGGAAGGCGGATCCCTCCCGCCTCGGGCGCGTCCATTATAAGCCGCCCCTGCCCACGACGCTTCCCTCCCAAATCCCCTTTCAAAACAAGGAAAGCGAAAATCTCTCCTCCCCGAAAAAAAAGCATCCAATGGAGAGCGGCGGCACGGAGGCGGCGGCGGCTGTAGTTGGCGGCTACGGCTGCGGCGGGTGGGAGACGCCGAAGCGGGAGGAGTGCCGCATCCCGGCGACGCTGCCCTGCCCCGCGGCGCCCAGGAAGGCGGCGGCGGACTTCGGCAAGCCCCGCGGCCCGCCCAAGAACGGCTACTTTCAGCCGCCGGACCTCGAGGCCCTCTTCGCGCTCGCGCCGCGCCGGCAGGCGTCGTGCGCGTGATTTGGCCGCTTCGGCGGTTGCAACGGCGCGCGGCTGCGGCGGCCGCCTCGGCACAGAGCTCTGTTTTGGATTGATTTTGGGAACTGTAGATACTTAGCCAGTTTCTCCTCTGTTGTACTCTAGAGTAGTATATTAGTAGTAGCGGATTAGGGATGTTCCACGGAGTAGTATGTAGCTAGGTTAGGCGGTGGAAGATTGATATGAGCTGGGACCTGATGAGCATGTGGTTTTGTATCTGGCTGCAATGGTAAATCCTATTTTGCTTCTTGGCACTCTGGCTGTAACTGTAACTCTGTTTGCTTGCTAAGCATTTTTGTACCAAGTGCGTGCTGATACTAATCCATTTCAGACTGAAAGCTTACGTTACTCTTCTTGATGTCGTTACGGTTCCCATTGCTGTTGATTAGTAATAAGTTCACAAAGAATCCAAGGTCAGCAATGGCGGCCTGTGGCCACTACTGTGAGCTGAATGCGGCAGCTGACCCTGCTTGGTCGGCTCCTGAACCATGATACAGGGAGACGTCGCTGTGTGCAGCATGCCAGGGATATTGCTTCACTTCTATGCGCGGCATCTGACTGGCTGCGACTCCGATCACCAATCAAGTTGTAGCTTCAAGCTTTGAAATGCCCTACTGTACTGTACCTTTTTTTTTTGAACTCGAGATGTTAGTACTAGTAGTAACACTGGTTGACTGTGGACACTGTACCGTTGTTTTGTTTTGGTTTGCCAAGGAATTACTAATACAAAGGACATGATGCTGTGAGTGAGTGAGTGTGTGTGTAGTGTAGCGCTTGAATCTCGATTTCTGAATGCAGTAAATGTGGCTGTGCGAGCCCGGCCGGCAGCATGATGTGGCCTTCTCTTTGCCCTGTAGTACAGTGTGTGTACTGCAAGATGTGTTGCCGTGTGTGTGTGTGACCGGTGTCGGGGATTGGGAACACTCTGTGGTCCTGGGAGAAAAGGGTGGATGGAGATCACCGTGACGCGGACAGTTTCCAGATCCTATGAACGGACGACGACGCGACAGGGTAGAGCAAGCTCGCCGGCCGTTCGGTGAATGGCGTGCATGTGCGGTGCGGTGGAGGGTGGACGCCGGCGGCCAGGAGAGCCCCGCGAGGAGAGGTGGCCCGCGAGGCAGCGACACGAAGGGAGGCCGGTACTTGGAGCTCTCTCTCTTTTTTAATGTCGACCAAACTAGCATGTGATTCTTACAGCTACAAGTACTACTCCCAAAATTAAGAATTTAGCTTTGCAATTGCAGCTTCCCGCCTTCCACTAACATGGTAGTTAGCACGATGATATCCATACGCATATCTTCCGGGACTGGTCGCTAGTAGTTTTCTCAGTTTTCCTTTTCTGAACGACAGACACACTCGAGACTTGCAAACACGTCTAGGGATCCTGACAGCAACACGGCGCCGGCTAAACCTGGAACTGAATTTGGTTAATGCTTTGCTCTCTTTTGTTCCCTCTCTCGTAGGTTTTCTTTTTCTCCGAGGATTATGGCTTTCCTCCAAGGACTACGCGGCAGCTACTGGTTAGCACTACTGCGTGATGTCGTGAGAAGAGTACGGCGCGAGTGCTCCAACCGCTCCATCACGCTGAACTACACGAGACGTTGGGGAGACTTGAGTCAGATCCTTCACCTCGAAGCCAGATACGATTCGATCGTAGCATCACATCTTAACTGATTGCAGAACGGAAATTTACATCAGCAAACGCAAGCATGTAGGAGCATCTCCAACCGTGTTTCCCAAAGGACATAAGAAAAAACAGTGCCGGATCGTCGCCCGTATAGGATGCGTCGGCACGAGTGGCCGCGCCTCTCCCTGACACGCACTCATAAGTGTCCCTGATATGCTTTTGAGCCGTTTGTTTATTCTGAATCAAAACAAAAATAGTTTCAGTCATAATTATTAATTTCGACCCACCAAAACAGCCCCATCTGAAAGTGGTGTAGTAGAATTTTTCAAATGCATATGTGTAGACTACGGATATCGAGCATTTATCTACATATTTAGAGCATTTTACTACATATTTGGATGGAACATTTTACTACGTACGTCGAGCATTTATCTATATATTTAGAGCATTTTACTACATATTTGGATGTAACATTTTACTATATATTTAAAGCATTTTACTATGTATCAACATCTTATATGGAGTATTTGCTTTTTACTACATATTGGAGGATTTACATTTTACCACGGACATGTGGACTGGACTGACGTGGTCTAGCTTGTCATCTGTGTCTAGTGCCGGCTTGGGATGTCGGACTAGGCGGCGTCAGACAAAATGAAGGGACGTGGCTACCAAATAGCCCTTTGGAGTTCCCTTTCAGGCACCTGAATGCTCTAAGGGCGCGTTTGGTAGCATATACTTGGTCGGGGTAGACCCAGTAGCGACGGAATCATGATGATTGGATCCCCGCATGGGAGTTTGGGTTATGCCAACGGGAACTGTAAAGCAGTCCACAGCCATGCCCAGCAACAATGGTCCATATAGACGTTTCCAGCAGGCCACCCTCGTCTTGTGCCTAGTCGATGCAAAAGTGGCTCTCCCCCGCACGAGCTCGTCTGACGATGGTGTAGGCACGAAAAGTTTCGCTCGAGTGGAAAAGGATTGGATACATTCACTCACCTCCCATCGAGACACTACCTACCTTCTCACCTCCGAAACCAGATCTAGCATTTCCCTCTCCCCCTACCCGGTCATATCCGATCATCGATGTTTGTAGTGACATCATTCCCGTGAAGAGTAATGCATCATCTCCATCGATTCGTCTGGCCAATCGCCATGCCAAGCTAGAATGATGGAGAAATCTCGACCCAATCGTGTCTAGGGGTAACCTCAACTTTCCCCAATTCCTCCCTAGGGTTAGGGTTTGCTGGCAATTTGGGAATTTCCAATTAGGCCTCGGATGAACTCGATTTGGACTGTTGGGACCTCACGGACATGGACTATGCTCCTGACTACATCGAAGATCCGACATTATTTGGCATATCAGCAGATTTTCCTGAGGTGTGCCGCGTCCACAATCTTGAGCCTGTCAAGCGTGTTGCATTTGAAGGAAGCAACACTAGACGCAAATTCTATCTCTAGCAGGTGCAGAATGTAATTTCTTCCAATTTCTGAGTTGCTAGCTCACCCACTAGATGTGACCATGAAATTTTGATTAGATTTCTCACTTGCTTGCTCATCCATTAGTTGTGATAATGAACTCCTGGTTTGGAAGAAGTCACAAACTGTGGGTTGCTTGGATAACGAGTGGCCAGAAACTGCAAAATGCATTAAGAAGAGTTTGGCAGCAATGGTGTAAGGATCGATGAGAGGATTGAGAATGCAAATAGGGTGAAGGAGCTAGCTGATGAGAAGAACAATATTGAGAAGAAGTACCCTAGTTTGTTACTTGATGTGAACAAATACATAGATGAAACTGAGAAAAGGATGTTGGTGGAGAACTTGTCCATGATTAGGGGCACCACTACAAGAGATGAGGAGGAATTGGTGGAGAAGCTGAAGAATGAAGTGGATATGCTAAAGCAGGTGCAGAAATCCCAAGCAGATATAATAAAAGGCAAGCGGAAGAAATGGGACCAGGAAAGGGAGAGTTTGAAGGAGAAAAAAAGAAGTTAGAGTACACGCTCTTTGATATGCTCAAAGCCAGTGAGACTAACAAGGATAAGCTGGAAAAGATCAAGAAAATCTGTGAAGGTTGACTTGTAATTCTGGTGATGTTGTACTTATGTCATTAAAACTATGGTCGAATCTTGTCATGAGGTGGTATATAGAACCCCTCATGTGATGGTGAACTGACGATGATGGTAAGATGACGCCCAATTTTGATGTGGTGGTAGTTTAACACCATGATGGTATGATGAACTATGACGACCCCCTTTTGGAAATGAACTATGATGTGATGATTGTCCTGTTCGTGCTTGTGTTGTTCATGCTCTTGTGTTTTTCGTGATTGTGTTGTTACTTCTCTTGTGTTGTTCCTGCTCTTGTGTTGTTCATGATTGTATTGTTCCTTCTCTTGTGTTGTTCATGATTATGTTGTTTATGCTATTGTGTTCTTCCTCCTTGTGGTATTCCTCCTTGTGTTGTTCTTGATATGGGCTCTATCCATGGTAACCTCACCACAAGTTAGAGCAAGGTGTTCATAACCGACAACTTATGGCAACCAAACAAAAAGACTTTCCATTATATGGGTCAAAAGAGTAGTACACAGGCAACCAAACAATATGGACATAGTAGACCAACCCATGCACCCACCACAACTGCAGGCTACCAAACGAAAAAGACAATGTGGCCCAAAGTCGATTTCAGGTCGGCCATGTTAACCGCAACACTGCCTGGATAGGCCGGAAAAGCTATGCAGGCTACCAAACATGCCTTAAAGTGCTAAAAGCACAGTAGGCCCCACACATGTATGAAAATTGGAAGTTCAGAATTCCTATCAAAATAATACGCATAGGATTAAGGATGTGAATAACATAATAACAAGTGTTCATTTTTTGTTCCTTGTTGAAAAACCATTTATGTATCTAATTCTTCACCATAGTACTCAACATCCTTATTTGAAAGAAAAGAAAACTTCAATTAGGATTTTTTTTAAGTGCCCAAACTTCCCAAATCTCTATGTTATAGTACATGCTTGTCTTAAAAACACTATATTAACATTACACGGTCTTACAACACCAAGAAATAGACATATATATGCCTAAATGCACAAAAAAGAGAAAGAAGTGCAGAAAATATAGAAGCCTAATATTTTGTTGTTATATTGCCATGACACTTGTCGGGGTTATATAGGGGTAGAAGGAGGGAGATAGACTTTGAATACAGGAATGTATATATCGTAGTCTATTCTAACTCGTACACACATTAGTATAGAACGGCCCGTGGCACATGGCTAAAAACACTTTTCGAAGTCTAAGCAAAACCAACTAATTTTCTATTTTGAAAAGGACTTATGTGATAAGGATGATTTAGTTGCTAGAGGTCATTTACAAATTGAGGATGAGTCCACTACTAGGTTTTGGGAGGATACATGGATGCAAGAATATCCAACGTCATATAAGATTGTGCAACGGGAAAATGTTGATGTTGCAAATGTGTTAGCTCAAGTACCATTGAATATTGGCTTTAGGAGAGTACTAATGTGTACTAAATTGACAACATGACTACACTTAGGACAAAGACTTATTGTCCTGCAGTTATCTGAGGATCCAAATAGATTTGTGTGGAACCTTAGACCTCGAGGTGTTTTCTCGGTAAAGTCTATGTACGAGGATCTGATGAATGACCATACGGTTTTCTTTTAGAAATATTTGTGTTAAAGATAAAAAAATTATGTGGTTCCTTAATAACAAAGTTTTAATCACAAAAGATAATTTGGTAAAAAGTAAATGGGTAGAGTGTACCAAATGTTGTTTTTGTGGATCGGAGGAGAGTAAAGAATATATGTTTGTATCAAATGCCTTTTTGCCATCTTTTGCTGCGCATTGTTAACTTTACTTATAATCTCCCAACCCTACCTGATATAATAACTATGTTTAGGAATTGGTTGAATGAAGTTGATACTATATCTAAGGATAGAATTTACATTGGTGTTTCTACCTTATGTTGGTCTATTTGGAGATGAAGGAATGATGTAATCTTTAACAAAGCAAAAAAGTTTTAATCTTTTACAGGTTATTCATATGGTGCTGCACTAGGTGCAGTTACTGGCACTTATACTACCCTAGGACTAGCATAATTCTATGGTTATTGGATGCAACCGTCTTCTGTTGGTCACCCGAGATATCTTCAGGTTGCCAGCATACCAGTTGACTATGTGATGCCTAGTGGTCTTATGCTTTTTATTTTTTGCTGGTTGATTCATGTTTAAACTTTGAGTGATCCTTGAGTTTGTAATAACTTTGGATGATGAACTTTTAATAAAAGTATGTGTGCATCAACCAATGGAGATGTAGGTGTTATACTCCCCTTTTCGAAAAAACGTGGTGCTGTTCTTTTCAGAAAATCTCGCCGGGAGGGCCTTGAGATTTCACCTTGCTCTCATCATATTCTTACAGTATGCTCTAATGTTATACTCCATTATAACCTTGTCTCGTTGTGGAAAAATATATGGTATCATCAAAATGGCGGTGTAGATCGTTCTTCTATGCATTTTGTAGATCATTTTTTTTGTCTCAGTAACTAATAGTCAATCAATTCCAAAATATAACGTATATTTTAGCCATCCAAATTTAAACTTTGATCAACAATTAGTACAGTACTATGTAAATTTTTAGTTACAGATAATAGGCAGATTGTACTCAAAGGTACCTTCAGATCATCATGATATTATAACCACTGACTAAATATTGTACGAGAAATTTACGGTCAGACCATAGAATTGGACAGTCAAAATACGCCTTATATTCAGAATAGAGGTAGTATACATATTTTATAACCTGCAATTTTTTGAGAACCAACAAACTAGTGTTAAGTTTTCTCTCTTGATTAATAGGACTTTGTCTAGTTTTCACTATTGGTATGGGAAATTGCTGTTTAAAACCAACGTGGTATTTGAAATATTCACCTGGTCCTAGTTTCCACACTGCTAGCAAAGAGTTCTCGCAGGCAGGCAAAAAGGAATATATGTTTATGCTATTAGAGATGTAATATCAATACGTATACGTATCCAACCATGTACAAGCCACACGAGGGGCTATTTCTCGCCTATTTAACACATACCCGGTATCTCGAAAGAGGTCACAGTTCCTCATTAGGAATTCAACTTATGCATTTCTTAATATTGTTAAAAAATCTTAATTCGACTCGGCTTATACACGGCATACCCTCCCTTGGCCTTGGGTGATGGTTGAGACATACAGCAATTGCGAAGTGTCTTTGTCCTACACTCCTACTGCAGTCATGCAAAACGCAAAATTATAGTATTGCACACGCTCGATGATGTCAGCATTGGGTGGCCACATATTATGTTTGCACTACACATTCGATCGGTCGGTGCCTTAATTATTCAGGTTTGTTTGATTGTATCGTCTGCTCATCTGCTTATTTAATTGTTCCTATCCTTGTAGGCTTCCCTTGGTTACCAAGGCAAACACAATTTGCAACAACTACTTTTAAATGGGCCCCAACTGAAATAATACTAGAGGACAGTAAGTCGGCACGAGCATGTCAGTGTAAAACCGTTTGGAGAAAGCCAGAGATAAAAGATTTTTCTAATTACAGATGATTGAATGAATGAGTCTCTAAAAATGCAGAGAAAACATGATTAAAGAAAAAGAGAAGCGAAGAACCTGCTCCACTTCAACAGCCACCGTAACCAACATATTACGCCACCGTCCCGATGTTTCTATTCCGGCATTGTATTATATATGTCTCGAACCGAAATCATCCCTTGGGAAAATAGGACCAGAAGTGCGCGAAGCTCTTTAGAATTGACCAGGGGGCATGGTTAGCTTCAAAGGTTCACAAATAGACACATGCAAGATTGCAAGGTAAACTGTGAAAGTTAATCTCAGACAAGAAAGGTGTTCGTTGGAGTTTTCCGCAAGCAGACAGAGGGTGTCTCTTAAAGCCAGCTCTTCATGTACAAATTAGCGATGTTTTACTTTCTTAATTAATGATTTCCATCACGAAATACTATACAACTAGTATTTGATTCTTACTAGTAGGGAAGATAAGAGCATCTCAGCCAAACGGCATCCGGCAACAACGCTAGATTGTTTGTATGGGGTGCCCCGGCACGAGTCGCCGCATATGGGTGCGCCTCTTCCCAGCCATGCTCCCCAAACATTTAACTAAACTTTAGTAAACTTCAAATTTCAATCAGATTTTATTATAGATGAAATTACATTAAATAGAAAATTTAAACTAAACTAAATCTACCGGTCCTTGTTGTTGAAGTATGATCCAAATTCTATTAAGGAGGCTAACTTCTGACGGAACGGAGCGAGACCCATTGCACAAGGTACACTAAAAGTATGCAAGATAAACACTCACGATAATCCTGCTGATATGATAACAAAATATGTTCCTGTTGTTAAGTTTAAACTATGCGCAAGCTTAGTTGTTGTTGCAAAATAAGCACTCATGATAATCCTGCCGATGAGGTGCTGCTAAAGCCGGTGAGTCATCACCCATGAGATCAATGAGGTTTGTGTTGATGTGCCAATAGCCGTTTGGGACTTGCAGTTAGGACGCTCGTAACACTAGGCGTAACACCTCCTAATAAGAACTTAAGCTTTATTTATACAATATACAGTATGTTGTGAACATTTTCTATCGGATCGAGGAGGCGTCGGCGAAGCTGCACGCATCCAGGGAAGGTGGCGGCGGAGCGTCTTCTTCCTCCCATGGCGCTCGGGTCTAGGCTGCTCTATGCGAGGCGGCGTGGCGGCGCTGCAGGTGACACGCGTGAGCGGAGAAGGTTGCTGAGGCGACGCGCTGGCAACAGCGACGGCGCCGGTGGCCAGAGATGTCACGGATGGCGGCCGCGGTAGCACGGAACTACAAACGTCGATCTAGGCCCTTACGGGTCTGATCTGGGTCGTACGGGCCCCATGAGGCCTAGACCCTACGCCTAGGTGGCGCGCCAGCGAGGTGGAGTGCGGGATTTCCACCTCCTCCTCTCCCTCTGCCCCATAGTCCCTTTGGGGTTGCCGGAGTTGGCACGGGAGGCTGGCCTCCATGGCGGTGAGGGTTTGTAGGTCCAGTTCTGGCCCCATCATCCGATCTAGGCTTCGCTCCCCTCCACGCACAATGGCGTCATCGTCCTTTCGCTGATCCACCTCCTTAGTTGGCAGTGGCCGCAATGGACTGGCGATGCACTTCGTGGCGTGGGCAGCTCTTCCACCATGGGTGGTGAGCTGTGGTGCCCGTCCTCCCCCTTGGTGGTTGTGGGTGTGCAGCGGACCTGGAAGGGCGAGGACTTAGCGGCGACTTCCGGCGGGCTGGCCTGTTTGCATGAATGGGAGGGCGGCGTGCTCGCTACATGGTCCCAAATCCGATCCGGATCTGGCAGCACCGACAGCTAAGCTCCCTACCTAGTACTACTAGGTGGTGGAGATGTGCAAGGTGGAGCCTTTGTGTTCTCTTGCAATCTGTTGGTCGCTTCTATGCACCGACACCCGTGGAGCTGGGTGGTTGCCGCCGTGTGCACCGGTTCTGTGATGCTGATTCGGGCATCTTTGCCGCAGATCAGAGATGGACGGTACACGGGTGCTCATGCGTCGAGGTTTCCACCTCAGGCGATGCTTTGTGTCACCATGCAACCTGCATATTGAGGTGGCCTTTGCTGGTGGGTTGGTGGGCCAATTGGGTTCTCAAACTGGTGTGGTTTTCTCGGTGACAAGATCTTGTTGTTGGGTCTCGGCGGTTGCGCTGATGTGTGAGTGGTGATCATGACATTCCAGGTGAAAGCCCCGCTCAGCCTTTGTTGGTTTCGATGACAGTGTTCCTTGGGTGTCGTTCCCCCCTTGGAGGTGTTTTCGAGGAGCATTGTTTCACCCCAACCCTTGTGATTTAGTTCCACGGGTGAAAATCTAGAACTGGCTTGCTAGATCGGATGATAGTGGCATCCTGGACGTCGCTCCCTCCTTGGAGGCGTTGTTCTTGGTAGTACGACCCTGGGTGGAATGCATGGTGATGGCACACGTTTGACTCTGGCGAGCATGCTAGTTCGGTTATCCTTCTGGCAAGGATTGTGAATCGAGGGATCCTCTATTGCGTGTTTCGGTTGCATGGATTTACTCGACGAGGGTGGCTGGCGGCTGTTGGCTGATGTTGCCACGACGTGTATCGCGGCGGTGGGTGGGCGTTGGTGCTACTTCCTGAGCGTCTTACCCCAAACCGTAGTGGCCTAACTCTTCCCTTCTTTGTGGATTTGATTTGCCCTCTATGGTGGGGCTCGTGTTTAGTGTGTGCACCTAGACTAGGTTTGTTTGGTGGCATTGGTTGTAATGCGTTCGCTTAGGGCATGTACTATGCAGCCTCTTATTTAGAGACGCTAGAATTATTTCCCCGGCCAGTAGCAGTTGCGGCGTGCAATCCCGGCTCATGGGCGCTTAAATACTAGCGTCGACGTAAATAGTTGCGTCGGGTGCTTAACTAATTTATAGGCTGCAGCATGAAAAGCGGACAGAGTTCGTTGGAGAAAAATAAGCGACTTGCGTTGGAACTCCCGACTCTTAGGCGGACGCTAGGATTAATTTGATTTCCTAATCTTTATTTTTATTCTCTTAAACGTCTAAGTAAACGTCTGGCATTGTAAATGCTCTTAGCGGCTTTGACCATGTACTGTCTCGAGCGTGTCGAGTGTACGTCCGTTGGCGTAGATATATATACTTAAAAACTCTCTTTTTTATCCATGAATCGAAATCGCAAGGCTTTTGTATTTTTGAAAAAAAAAATGTATTGAAGCAAATAGATTCACACGTCCTGCATGCCTAGGAAGGAGCAGCGTTTATGCGAGCCAGCAGATGGCCCGGTGGGAAGTTTTTTGTGTGGATTCGGCCAACCACTACCACGGCTGCGACCTCCTACCATGCAGGGCACGAACCGGGCCACGGCCATCATGGCCCTATATAGACCCCGTACTCATTCCTCGGTAAGTGCACCACTTCGCTTGCTTCCACAAGAGGAAAGCCGCGCAGAAACGCGAATGGGTGCTCTTCGTGGTCAGGCCGCGTGGCCCTTCCTTGCCTTCGCCGTCCTCCTCGCCCTGCCGGGCCTCGCCGCCGCCGGCATTACCCGGCACTACACGTTCAATGTACGTACGTACGTGCATTCTTATTTCTTGAACGACGGGGAACATGATGGGCGCCGCCCCATAACCATTCCTTGTGCCGGCCACTCGGTCGCGCGTGTGTGCTCCCAGGTGCGAATGACGAACGTGACCCGGCTGTGCGGCACGAAGAGCATCCCGACGGTGAACGGGCAGTTCCCGGGGCCGAAGCTGGTGGCCAGGGAGGGCGACCGCCTCGTGGTCAAGGTCCACAACCACATCAACTACAATGTCTCCTTCCACTGGTAAGAATCCACTACTAGCGCCTGTATGATGATGCTGGATCAGCAACGCGCGCGCGTGCTGTGCAGGCACGGGATTCGGCAGCTGCGGAACGGGTGGGCGGACGGGCCGTCGTACATCACGCAGTGCCCGATCCAGCCAGGGCAGAGCTACGCGTACGACTTCGCCGTCACCGGGCAGCGCGGCACGCTGTGGTGGCACGCCCACTTCTCCTGGCTCCGCGTCCACCTCTACGGCCCGCTCGTCATCCTCCCCAGCCGCTCCCAGGGATACCCGTTCCCAAGCCCGCACAGGGAGGTGCCCATCATGTTCGGTACGCAAACCTCGATCGCCCTCCCTCGCGGCCCCCTTGATGGTGATGATCTGTGTCTTGTACTTACTTGATGGCATGGCAGGCGAGTGGTTCAGAGCGGACACGGAGACGGTGATCAGCCAGGCCCTTCAGACTGGCGCCGGCCCAAACGTCTCCGACGCCTACACTTTTAACGGGCTTCCGGGCCCAACTTATAACTGCTCGTCCAAAGGTATGGCAAGCCTGGAAGCCCACGGGCCAATGAAGAAATTCGTCTTTTCTCGCAAAAAAAACTTCGTCTTTTTCATTGAAATCATCTTCAAACAAATGCACTTGCGCCAGACACGTACAAGCTGAAGGTGCAGCCCGGGAGAACGTACATGCTCCGGCTCATCAACTCGGCGCTCAACAACGAGCTCTTCTTCGCCATCGCCAACCACACGCTCACCGTCGTCGAGGCGGACGCCAACTACGTCAAGCCCTTCACCGTCGACACGCTCGTCATCTCGCCAGGGCAGACCATGAACGTGCTACTCACCGCGTCCACCGACCCCGCCTCCCAGGCATTCGCCATGGCCATCGCCCCGTACACCAACACGCAGGGCGCGTTCGACAACACCACCGCCACGGCCGTCCTCGAGTACGCCGCGACACGCCCGCCGAGCACGAGCTCCATCCAGAGCCGCCGCCTACCCCTCCCGGCCCTGCCGCGGTACAACGACACCGCCGCCGTGGCCAGCTTCTCGAGCAACTTCCGGAGCCTAGAGACAGCCCAATACCCGGCGCGCGTGCCGCGGGCGGTGGACCGGCACGTGCTCTTCACCATCGGCCTCGGCACGGACCCGTGCCCGTCCAACCAAACCTGCCAGGGCCCCAACGGCACCAAGTTCGCCGCCTCCGTCAACAACAACTCCTTCGTCCGCCCCAGGACCGCGCTCCTCGAGGCGCACTACCAGCGCCGCTACGCCGGCGTGCTCATGGCCGACTTCCCCACCACGCCGCCGCGCCCGTTCAACTACACCGGCGCCCCGCCCAACAACACGTTCGTCGCGCACGGCACGAGGGTGGTGCCGCTCGCGTTCAACGCCTCCGTGGAGCTCGTCATGCAGGGCACGGCCATCCAGGGCGCCGAGAGCCACCCCCTCCACATGCACGGCTTCAACTTCTTCGTCGTCGGCCAGGGGTTCGGCAACTATGATCCTGTCAACGATCCGCCAAAGTACAACCTCGTCGACCCCGTCGAGCGGAACACCGTCAGCGTGCCCACCGCCGGCTGGGTCGCCGTGCGCTTCCTCGCCGACAACCCCGGTAAAAAATCTTGACGCCACGTTTCGCAAGCTTCACTTGCATCGACTCCTCTGCACTCGGCAGTTTCAAATAACGTTAAGTAACTATTTTAATGTTCAATATTTATTTATCTGCATCTGCGGCAGGTGTGTGGCTGATGCACTGCCACTTCGACGTGCACCTGAGCTGGGGCCTGTCCATGGCGTGGATGGTCGACGACGGGCCTCTGCCCAACCAAAAGATGTTGCCTCCACCGTCCGATCTACCGAAATGCTGATGGCCCGTACAAGGGGCCAAGATCTACGTGCCACCTCATTTCAACCGTTATGTTTGACGAACCAACTCCTTGGTCCGGACTGTTTGATTTACTGATGTGCCGATTTTGTGGCAAGACACTCGAGCTTCTTTCTACGTACACTACTTAATTCCTATTTTGAAACAGAAAGGATGTACTGTAATAAATTATGTTTTTGTTGTTACCTAATTTCTCTTGCACACTGGACATTTGTAGTTGGTGTGTACACCGCTACAAGGTCAAATCCTAAATATACCAAAAGAATGTGTATATTTCTAAGTTGTCTCTAAAAGAATCTTATTTATAAGTCAGCTATCAGCATTGGTTCATTATCTCATGAAAATTGAGCAGCTGTATATTTTTTAAATTGTTGTTCAACTTCAAGCTGCAACAAGGTTTACTACCAAATATTCCTCACACGGTTGATACATACAAGTAATGTATACGAATAATCACCCGCCTGCCCCCGCGCCAGCCCCCCACGCGTGCACGCACAAAAGCTAAGTTTCTGCACAATGAATGGATGAACTATATATATACGTCCCACTCGTGCGACTATAAGAGTACATTGTTAAACACATGTCGTTGGTGTGTACACCACTACACGGTCAAATCCTCAATATATCAAGCAAAGTGTATAATTACAAGTTGTCTCTAAAATAATCTTATTTATACAAATTGCAAAAAGAAAATATCTAATTTATAAGTCAGCTATCAGCATTGGTCAAATATACAAAGAATGAGATTTATGTTTACAACCTCTCCAAGTCATGCTCCATAAAGATGATGGTATCATCTGCATATTGAAGGATGGTTACCCTGGCATGGTGCCATCTACTAAACGCCGAAGAAGAATACCTGAGTGTCTATCCTCATGTGCTCTATCTAGGGGGAGTAATGGTAGGGGCATGCATTTTGTGCCCATTTTACACACAAGTAGCACCAGTTTACCTTATTACAGTATTTATTAGAATCGCTTGATTTATTTGCACAAATTTACCATGTTTTACTTTAAGCTAGAATATTTTGTAGGTTTTTTTGCAAGTTGTTATATTGAATTTTCTAAACCTTTATTTTATTACTTGCAAAGTGATGAAAATATTTCCTCGGGCTTATGGGCAACACACAAATAATAATATTTTATGGAACCTTGATATATTGTGAACCTTGTTTGTATCGTGGCTGAATTGTGAACCTATATTGCATTGCAAAGTTTGATCATGTAGAAGTTCTCATTGCTTCATTTTATATTTCATCTCTTTAGACATAGTATGTTGTGCCCATCTAAAGTTTGAATTGGTAGTATTATGTTTGCGGTTAGCTGAACTGATTATTATTTGTTTGTGACTTAAGTACTCTAAATTTACATTGAATGTATCCATACCATAGTATTTTCCTATATGTGGAATATCATGATCCAATTTTGTGATCAATTTTAGCATAAAATGATCAACACAACCTCAAACCTTTGTCAATTGGAATTGGCACTCCTTTAAGTACTCGTATGTTAATGCTCATGTTGGTGCCTAGTCGCTCGTTAGCCATTTTTTCATCCCATGACCCTCAAAATTTTCCGTGTTACCCTTTTTACTAATCATTTATAAAGAGAAAACTCCCAATTGGCACTCTATTATAGCGGTGATTACATTAGTATTGGTTCTTGTTGTGAGGACTAACATGTTTAATTTGGGATTATACTCAGATTAATAGTTACTCTATTGCGCTTTGACCATCAATGTTTAATTTGGGATTATATGAAACCTTGTATTGCGCGCACTTATTAAAGCGAAAGAGGACATAATGATTGGCACGTCGCTTGAAAATCGCCCCCAGACTTGAAACAATTTACAAGCCTCTGTCACCGCGCAACGTTCCTCAATTCTCACGGGTTTCATTTCATTGAATATGCAGAGTTTGGTTTAAATCCTCCCTAGGAGGCTGGTTACATGGATACAAACTGACAATCAGTGCACATTTTCTATGCGTCTGGATTTTCCCGACCTTGTCCCCACGAAGCTCTTATCCTCCTTTATAAGCAGAGGACAGAGGCACGGAGAGAGATACGAGCACATACATACTTTTAATTTTAGTTCCTTGAGCAGCCGCCTTCGTCTTCTCCATCCCGGTCTGCGGCGTGCACCGCAGATCGGGACATTAGGCCTTCGGTACCTCGCCTCTAGAGAACCTGTATGGGTATAGGGCAATCAGTTTTTTGGGGAGCGCTCGGCGTGACTACTGTATTCCACGATGTCGTCCGACGACGAGTTCCCCGACGATGACTTCTTTCCGGACCTCGACGACTTCTTCAACGACTTTGTCATCGACATGGCCGACAACATAAGCGCTGCTTCTTCTTAGGCTGCACCGTACGTGTTCTAAATTTCCTCTTTCAGTTTTGGCTAGAATGTCTTGTTCTAGCGCGCGGAGTAGATCTGGTCGACTTATCTTGTATAAATGCAATCGGTTTATCTACTATGCTAGTTTGCATAATTAATTTAATTACTGTTAACTTAATCATTCTTTACCAGTTTATTCGTTTTGAATCATATGAATTGTTGCTAATATTTTCAACATGAACTGGAGAGTGATGGAGCTGGAGAAGACGTGTAGCCGGATGAAGACTTGCAGAAGATGCGCCGCCGCGAGACCACTCCCCATGATGTGTTCTCGAACCATCCTGTTTCACTCCGTCACAATAACACTACACAGTAGTGTATGTACATAGGGCTAGATGCAGCTGCAGGTTTCAGCATCCCCGCATCTTCCTGTTTCTATTACTTTCTCCGATCCATATTGTTTGTCGCTGGATTGGATGTATCTAGCACTAAAATATGTCTAGATACATCTATTTTTACAACAATTAATATGAATCGGAGGGAGTAGTATTTCTTTTGCGTCACTTTTGCCAAGTTTTCTCCAGTATATCAATTCTTTGTGATTAATGTGATCTGAGTGGAGATTACTTGTGGAATCTGTTCTTGTTGCATGTTGCGAATACGGACTACCGATTTAACACATGTAAGTAAGATTCCATGCATATACAACTGCTTCAGTTTCGTAGCGTCCTGACTATTCTGTGACCATGTCTTGCAACCTGAATAAACAAAACCTCTTGCATTTGCAGAAATATTTTAGCAAAGATCATGGAATTATTTTTAATTGCACCGAGCCGGCCAAGCTACCAACTTTAGAAGTGGTTTGAACCTAAATAACCAATGGTTAACCATTTCTAACCTGCTAGTAACTTAATGGTTAATCCAGTTTTACCTTTTATGTTGAAACCGAAAAGTAAGAGCTTGTTTGATTTATAGGATAGAAAAAGTATAGGAATAGAAAAAACATAGGATTGAGATGTCATGCCAACTTGAATCCTATGGGAAGATGAATTATGTTTGATGTTGCAAAAAAAAAATTCCATGAGGTATGATCTAATGTTTCTTTCCTATAAAAATTGCACTACAAGATTTCTATAGGATTAATTCCTACAGGATGTGTTCCTATGAATCAAATAATAACATAGAAAAAATTTCCATAGGATTTAAATCCTACACAATTCCTATGAATCAAACAAGCCCTAAATGGTTAACCAAATCCCATCCTTACACCCCAAGTAAAACGACGTTGAAGCATGAGCTAACTACCACTAACACGGACTTTTGGCTCTCGGGTGCCACACACCCCCATAACTGGAAAAATTAAAAAAAAATAAAAAAGGTTAAAAAAATCTAACTTTTTTTGAAATCAAAGATAATCACGTATTGTAGTCGTAAAAAAATATTTGGAAAGGAAATGATTCGTTTGGTCTTCAGGGCTAAAAAAAAATAACGTATCACAGGTTAGTTAGTTTTTTTACCCAGGACACAATGAAAGTAATTCCTTAGAAAACTATTTTTATACAAGTACAGAACCTGGTCATCTTTGACTTTTTTAAAAATAGATCTTTTTAATCTTTTTCTAGTTATTTTTTAATTTTTTCGGTTATGGGGTCTGTAGCACCTAGGAGCCACACTGTAATTCTCTAACTACGCCGCCTTATTAACCTAAAATAAGCCATCACAGCTGAATTGTGCCCTACGTGATCGTTGGTGCATATGGGTGTCCACAGACGTGGACCTTAAATAATGACACCACCACACGGGCAGGGGCAGGGCAGACAAAGATTTGTTGGCCGTCACCTTTTTCCTACGATCCTTAAAGATACGTTGGCTTGGCGCGGTCACGCACGCACGTACGTGGGACTATTTGGGAGTACGGACGTTCCCTTTTTCCTCGAAACAACAGTTGCGGTCACTGCCGAGAAACACCGCCACGCATCGGTCGTCGCCATATATAATTTCCCCGGCAGGTGTTCAAACAGCTAGCACTCATGTCGGTCGACGTGCACACGATGTCACGCATCGGCCAGGCATTCACTGTGTAACGCCAAACAAAGAATGCATGCACACACGGGAGGGAGAGCGTACCAGGCTCCACTGTTGCATTGTTTGAACAGACGCGTACTACGTACTACGCGTCAATGCGTGCCTGCCAGCACCGTCTCTCTGTATTCTCTGGCCCGGATCACGTGTACGCAGGCACGCACAGATCGCGGCAGGGAGGGAGAGAGAGCCTCAGAGCCCTGTGGCAACGTCCGATCTTTTTATGCGCGCACGTACGTACGGTACGGCCGACTAGCCATTACTGGCGTCCTGGTATCTTTGCCAAATCGGAGCCCTGGCGCGAGGCGAGAAATGGCGCGGGGGGAGGAAGGAAGGAAGTCGTCGGTGGCGCGCGCGGCGTGAGGCGCGCACAGCGCGCAGGCAGGAGCTGATCAGCGAGGCGGCAGAGGAGCCACTCGCCGTCGCCAGGAGGCACCTCCCGCCGCTGCGCCTTGATCAGAGCGTCGGCCGTACGCGCACTGGTCAAAGACAGCGGCCAGCACTGGAGCGGCATGAATGCGTGCGTGCGTGCGCGATGTTCGTCTCTTCGATCCCGTCGCTGCCTGCACGCCACCGCTGGCCGTGTTCCATCTTTGACCGCTCCACTCACTACCAGTACCAGGCCTACATACCGGCACCGTATCCGTTTCGCGTTTCGGCCCGATCTAGTACCTTTTAATCATTGGTCTTTGGCGACGGTGCTGAGGGAAGAAACGACCGGGGTGACATGTAGCTAGCTAGCTAGGAGTACTGCCTAGCTAGGAGTATATAGCCCAAACTCACATGGCGGACAGTGTCGTGTCCAGTCACGCGCCTAGCAGTAGCAACTCTTCTTCTTAATTGGAATGACCGCTGACGAGACTAGCGGCACTGCAGCAGCAGCGACGTACGTGGAGGTGCAATGCAATCGGGCCGGGTCGAAGGATCATTTCCGGAAGAAACAAAGGAAGCTGGAAATTACCAGGATGTTTTTTCAGCTCGAGGTGGCGTGCAGGAGCTGGCCGGGCGGCACCAGGAGGTAGTACGCTGCTGTATTTGACCGGGCCATACAGGTGGGCAGGCACACAGTGCATGGCGTGGCGGGAGGGAGGACGACGAGCGACGCCCAGCTGGGCAGCCAGCGATCGAGCTGCGGACAGGGTGGCCGACCGACCGTCCGTCGCCACCTTCCCGAGGCGGAGGACGCGCGACGAGGGAGGCCCTGTCTGTCCTGCCCTGCCCTGCTCCGCCTGTAGCCGAGCCCGAGTAGCGAGCCCCCCCCCCCCCCCCCCACCCCCCACCCCCCACCCCTGGACGCGCGCGCCAGTCTGCTCCGCCCGGTCGCTACTACAGTAGTATAAAGCTGACGCATGGCGAGCTGGACGCGCCGGACCCTTGCCGCTGCCACCGCAAGGCCAAGCCACTTGCCCGCCCCACCGCCCCGGCCCGCTCGCATTTGATCCGTACGCGTACGGGTTCTACCTAGGTGTCTCCATCGACGTCTCGTGTTTATCCATTGGGAAAAGTCCACTGATCTAATCTGAACCTTGGTGCGTTTTAGGCAGGGAAACGGTGACGCGGCGGGGATTATTGTCAGTTGTGGGCCCTTTCGTCGGTGCAGTTAAGTTAGACGCGGGTTGGGTTGGAACCGTTACTGGAGCAAAGGGGAGATTGAGGAATAGAAATTAGGTATCATCGGCGCAAGGCGGCAAGCGCAATTAGGCGGTGCGCCAGAGGAACACGGCGGCGGTGCTCAGAGAATGTCGTGGTCTTTAGAGGGTTCCTCCCCTCTCGGCTTTCGCAGAGCTGCGGGAAGAAGAAGGGGGGCTGAAGTAAGATCGCATGCACCGTACCAGCAGAACCCGGTGGCTTACGAATCGGCGATGTTTTGCCACTGCAATCCACCGAGGAATGCACCTCGGTGGATTTCCTGGAGCGCTCAGAACCCAGGCAGGAGGTATTACGCTTGGATGCCATGGGATGTAATGGTAAGCAATGTTTGAGAAATTACATTGGCCGTTTGACATCGAAATAAACAGGAATTATAGGGCCATTTGACAGCAAAATAAACATGAATTATATTGTCCATTTGATAGCAAATAAATAGGAATTATATTGGCCATTTGGCAGCAAAATAAACAACAATTATATTGGCCATTTGACATCAAAATAAACGAAAATTAAATTAGCCATTTGACAGCAAAATAAACTTGAACCATGTCTCACAGGACTAAACAATGTCCCACGGGACCTTGTCTCATAGGACCAGCAATCAAAATAGGTTGCATCATAAAATTTATGTTTGCAACGTTACGACTAGATTCACATGTGATCATGACAATATAGATTAGGTGTTTCCACTAGCATTGAAGTATGCATAGCTAGGAATAGAAGATTAATGCAGATCTCTTCTTACTTTTTGCACCACTGGCACTAACTTCATTGTTTCCCTTGGTCATCCTTGGAGGCCTAAAGCTTGTTGTAGGAGCAAATCTTGGAGGATCAGTAGGAGTTGTAGGAGCACATCTTGGAGGAGCTATAGATGCACATCTAGGAGGTGCAGTCGGAGCAGATGTTGCAGGTGCAGTGTCTGAAGCTTGTGCAGGACCTGAAGATGTGTACCAGGTTGCTACAATAGTGACAAATTAAAAGTTTCAGCTCACTACACTCATTCAAATTCATATAAATCAATACACTCGACACAAGGTTGGCAATATTGTGTATAATATAAATACCTCCAATGTATTGCTTTTCTTGGTAGTCTTGGCCAGTTGTGCATTCTTTTTCTTACCTCTCTCTAGATTCTTGTAGTAACTTGACTTGTTGTGTCGAGGGTTGTCACGCATTGAGCACACAATCATAGTACCATGTTTGGTAAATTTCTTGCTAGATTTTAATTTTTCAGTTTCTTCTCTCCTCCTATCATTTTTCTTAGGTCTACTTGTTGGCATCTTCACATACCCCGAAGTTTGTGGCCTTGGGTTTTCAGAAACTGGCCGCATCACTTCACCTTCCACAGGCTGCAAGCAGTGATCATAAATCTTTTTGAACACCTCAGTTGAGATAAAATCCTCCACGTGATGTCTACTCTTATAGATTGTTGTGATTGCATGAGAGAATGGAAGCCTTGAAAGCTGGAAGTAACCACAAGAACATGTCCTCTTCTCAAGACTAACTTTGTATTGCCTTCTTCTTCTTCTTCTTCTTCTTCTTCTTCTTCTTTTTCTTCTTCTTCTTGTTCCTGTCAGCAGCTTCACTTCAAATCCATCTTTGTCATTCCACAGCACCTCCATGGAATGAGTTATCTCTATTCTTTCCTTCAACTTCTTGAATATGCTTGGGCATATTTTACCATGGAATTTATCTCCTTTTGCCCTTTGTTCCTGAATCCTAGTGAATATCTTTTTCCTTATCTTCTCTTGCACGGAAATGACTAGGTAAAATTTGCATCCACAATTGCATGGTTAAGTGAATTACAGGGGTTGTTATCAACTGACTCACATTTGGAACTCACTAGGAAAAAAGCTCTAGCCCAATGTTCTTATTCAGTTTTCATCATATCCTTCATACCCTTCGGTGTTTCTTGTGCTAGTTTTTTCCTTTTAGTAGTTAAAGTCTTGCTGGTTTGATGCTTTGGCTACTACCCAGAATTTTTTTCCACTCATGTGCCCTATGCATAAATGTGTCTAGCACACATTATGTGCTCATATTTAGGCAATTAGTCCTTCATGGCATTAATGAGGCCCTTTTGCTGATCTGAAATGAAGACCAAACCATCTACATTGTTGTTGATGTCCAAATCTTTGATAAGCAAGCCTATAAACCACTTCCAGGACTCATTTGTTTCCATCTCAATTATTTCCCAGGCCACTGGATACATCTGGTCGTTGGCATCTCTAGAAATTACACACAATAGCTCTCCCTTCATAACTCCTTTGAAAAAGCAACCATCTAATCCTATCACTCTTCTACAACCAGCCTTAAACCCTTTCTTCGGTGCATCAAAACACACATAAAAGCTCTGAAAGATATTCTGATCCATGATGGTTGGATCCAATTTGACTGCAACAGTACTTCCAGGGTTGCTCCTAATGGTTGATAGTCAAAAACTCTTATATACTCATTCTTCATGCCACTAAGTAATTTATCCATGACTAGCTTCTTAGCATGTTTACATTTAGATGTGGCGACATCAGCAAATAGGTCATGTAGTATAGTTGCTTTCATGCTCTCTATCCTCCACATGGGATTAGCCAAAATGAAATGCTCATATCTTTCAGCAATTACGTTAGCAGTGATTAGTCTATCGTCTCTGTTTGGTGCGTAGTGGTGTTTATCTTCAAATGTTATAATTTGAAACCTATTTGACCTAGAGGTTTTGGCTGCATACACACATCCAAGTACAACCTATGAAACTACACTTTTCCCTTACTCTAGATGACTCTGTCTTCACAAATTCAATGCTCTTCTTGGTCACAATGCCATACCTTTTTAGTTCTTTCACTAGCTGGTTCTTACTTCTGAAAACCATTGTCAATTCAAAGTGTGGGATTTCTGTGTCAGGATTGTATCTTGGGTACTTGGTTTTCCTCTTCACTATTTGACCATTGAATATTCATCATAGGAATAATCCTCATCAGAAGAATCATAACCCCACCCATTCTCCTCTTCACCAATTTGTTGTTCCATGTTAGCAATAAGATCAATAGGAATAGCACATGATGCATCCCTAACAATCCAACTCTTTGTATCTCTCATCTTCTTCTTGAACTTCCTAGCATGACTTCTTAGCTCCACCACTTCTGAATTTTTCCCACTGTCTTCACTATGTGGCATGTATTCTGGGTCTTCATCAGAACCACTAACTGAATCATCAGTGTCAACATCTGCTTGCACTAACTCTACTTCCACTAGCTCAGCTTCCACTAGCTCTATTACCACTTGAGTAGGATTGACAACTTGAGAAGCTTCAAACTGAGAAGCTAGCACTTCATCTCTCACAATTGTTCCTCTTCTTATCCTAGGTTTCTTTAGTGGACTGCTAATCACAACAATGATCACTCTAGTGTCATCAGTAATGACCAGAGCATATATAATACATACCCTTGTAGACCGTACGCGGTTAATGTTCCGAGAGGAACATGGTTGAAGTAGATGAACTCGTAGCCGACCTCAAGGTTGCGAAGCTCCTCGCAGATCACCCCTTGCTCCATCTTCATCGTACAACAGCTCAGGCTCACGACATCCAAGGTGCCCCAAGTGTGGCCCCTCGCGGTTTCGTACACATACGGTGTATGATGATGACCTCCGGCTCCCCGATCCCGCTGGGAGTGTGGAAGTAGATCTCCGGCTTGAAATCCCTACAGCGCAACGACGTGCTGCAGGTGCGTCTTGTTCGCACAGCCATACATGGGGCCATGGTCACAAGGGAGAGAGATTGGGGAGGGAGGGAGGAGGCGCATAGAGGAGGGAGGAGAGCTCCCAACTCGTGACCTTTGATGTCTCTCCTCCTCCAAGGGGGGTCCTCTATATAGGGGTGGAGGGGCAGTCTTGTCCCTCCCCCAAGTCTTCCGGGTGACGGCCAAGGGAGGGAGGCAGCCCTAGGGCGCCCCAAATCCTAACCCTAGCCGCCGGCCAAGGGAGGGGTAGCCCTAGGCGCCCCCAAACCCTATGCGCATGGGCTTGGCCCTTCCCTCTTGCAAATTTCCTCATGGGCCCTTTTCCTTAGGAAGTTTGGCCCATTAGTGGAATACCTCTTCAAATTACATTTTAATATTATATTTAATATTAATTACATTAGAGGGATCGCCATGAGGATGAACTTGACTAGAGCGAGCCGACCAGCCTTCGTCGTCATGGAGGCTTTCCATGTTGGTAGGCGGTCCGCGATACTGTCCACTAGGGGTTGAAGTGCTGATGCCGGTAACCGTCTAATCGATAGTGGGATCCCTAGGTATTTGACAGGGAAGGGTGCTAATTGGCACTCCATTACCACCGCCTCCTGTAGGGCCTCAACCTTCGAACACGCAATTGGAGAAACCGAACATTTAACAAAGTTGGTATGTAGACCCGATGCTTCCCTAAAGAGCCCTAGGATAGCGCGCACAACTCCGTATCATCCGGGTGGCAGAAGATAACCACGTCATCTGCATATAGCGAAACGGATGTACCCAACCCACGGGAGGTGATAGGTTTTAACACCTCTAGCTCCTTGGCCTTAGCTAGCAACTTGTTGAGCGTGTTGATGAACAACATGGGCAACAAGGGATCCCCCTGTCTCAAGCCCCGCCAATGCCAGATCGGGGAGCCTGGGCTCTTCATTGAGCAACACCCGTGTGCTTGCCATGGAAAGCAGGATTACAACCAGCTCTCTGATCCAGCTTGAGCATGACTCTAGGTTCCTTTTGCCTATGTAGCAACCTCGCCGTCTGGTGAACCATCATGAAGTTGTCATGAATGCATCGTTTCTGAATGAAAGCGCACTGGTTCGGGTCTACCAAGGCACCTAGTGTAGGCGCCAACCTCGAAGCCAAGACCTTTGGCAGGAGTTTGGCAAAGATATGGATGAGGCTGATTGGCCCGTACTCTCCCAGGGAGGTCGTGTTAGTGCACTTTGGCAGCAGTGTGATGAGTGTCTGGTTGAGGCCCTGAAAACTGCGCCTACTCATCGTCCGTATCTTGGCAATGGCCAGCATGAAATATGCCTTCACCGTCCCCCAATAGCTCTAGAGGAATTCCGCGTGAAACCATCCGGGCCCGGCGCTTTGCCATGAGGCAAGCGCCTCACCACCTTCCAGACCTCCTCCTCCGTAAACGGGGCATCGAGATCCGAGAGATCCTCGTCGTAAGTCCCTAGAAAGTCCAGATCAAGCGAGAATCCCCGTTCAGCAGCCGTACCTAGGAGCAATTGGAAGTGATCGGAGGTTGCCTCGGCCATGGCTGCATGGTCCACCACGACTGGGCCTCAACTGCCAGGCTACGGATCATGTTCTTCTGTCTCCGGTATGAGGCATGTTGGTGGAAGAAAGCCGTGTTGGCGTCTCCCTCCTTGAGCCAAGCAACTCTCGTCTTCTGTCAGGCCATAGTGCACTCGAACGAGGCCAATCTAAGCAAGGACGGAGACAGGATGAGAGCTCAAAAGGGGCCAACAAAGATTATCCGCCATAGGAGGGGCCGGTTAAGCTAATTTTCAAGTATTAGCGTGCTTAATCTACTCTAAAACAGTAGTTTTTTGCTTGCTGCACCGTATTAAAGGGGGATCGGGCCCTGCTGGTTCCCCTAGCTCCGCCATTGAATCCAAGGTAGGTGTGCTTGAGCTGGGCACGTAAGGCGCGCTCATTTGTTGTTAGTTGCCTATGGTCCATGACAACAGCCAGCCGGTACACCACTCCCGCGCTATCATCAACTGCAGTTTTACTTGACTCCACTTATTTACCCGCCCAGCTCATCAGCTGACGGGCTGTCCGCTTCATCTTAGCGACAAGACGACGTAAGGGATCCGGCTCCCTGTCAATGGTGGTTCACGATGTCTCTTACCACGTCACTAAAACCTTCAAGTTTCAATGTTTTTCATATGTGCCCCAATTCCAATGCGTATTTGCGCCAGCCGGTACTCCCTTTTTAGCCATTTCGAGCTAAAGTTTTGGGGCAGAGCAAGGTTTTGACCTGACGCACGGGGGCGGCTCGCATCGTCTCGATCTGAAGCTCTGCTGCAAAGCCCCTGTCAGTCCGACCCTGCGTCTACTTGCGTCTGCCGGTGGGGATGGCTACTTTGTGTCTGAAGACCACCCAAGGTTTTGAATGCTCACCTATTCATTACCCGTCTTCACACAGTGTGTGTGCGCTCGTGTGGAATGGTCAAATTTGCTGATGGCTTCCTACTCTTTCATCATAACTTGATTAGATGGCTGCCGCTCTGTCATTTGTTTACTATAGTTTATCAGGAAAATGTTATACTAGTAGTAGAACTGAGTCTAAGCCTAGGTCTGAACGTCTTAATTCGTACTGACGTTTGTCACGTCTCAACCACTTCGCTCTCTATCAAGTAAAAAATGGCGGTTTGGCCCCATCCCTGACACGCTCGTGTTCTTGCACGAGGAGACGGTGGGAAAGCAACATTTTAGTATGGAGTGGGAGATTAGAAATGGCTGCCAACTTTTTTCGAACAGCAAAACCCCTGCATAATACCTCTAGGAAAAACCCCAAGTCGGTCCTTCTGGGGTCGTCATGCGTGGTCCCACGGGCACACACCCAGCTCCGTTATATAATCATCTGGTAGAGTATCTGCTCTTCCCCAATAGACCTCTTCCCACTTCACTCACTCCTCTGCTCTCACTGCTCTCGATCGATTCTCCCTCTATCTTCCTCTCCGCGCAAATTTGTAGCTCGAGGAGTTGAAAGAGATCGATCGATCAGGAAGCTCGTCGGCTGAGTGCTGCTCATGGAGCTCTACGGCGCGGAGGAGGAGAAGCGGCAGCAGCAGCAGCCCTGCAGGCTGTCGCCCAAGAAGAGGAGCAGCGGCGGCGGGAAGCAGGGGACCGCGATGGGCGTGCGCGGCGACGGCAACGGCAAGAGCCGGCGGCCGTCCTTCTCCGGCCGGTGCTTGCGGCTCGTCAAGGACCAGCGCGCGCGGTTCTACATCATGCGCCGCTGCGTCACCATGCTCGTCTGCTGGCGCGAATACGCCTGACCCGAGGCAATGCCGCCGCGGTGCGCGCAAGATCGATCGAGAGGAGAGGAGAGGATAGGCTCGGTCCTGATTTCATCAGGAACAGGGGAACCTCTCTCGCTTGTGTAAATAGTAGAATTTCTTCTTTTTTCTCTAGGTTTTCTTTTCCTTTTCTTCTTGCTGATTAAGAGTAGTAGAGCTAGCGACGCGGCGTCGCCGCGCTGCGCTGCGCATTTTGTTGTGTGTCTGATGTCATGTGACGTGCGCAACAACTACTATCGATCGTCAGAATGGGGGGGCTGTTCTTGGATTCATCACGCCGTCACTGTGCGTCCCTCGTTTGACTCCTCGGTGTGCGTGCGTGTGATCCATCGGAGTGCGAAGAGATGCTCCGTTCAGGCGATCCACTGGCTGCTTGCTTTTCCGCGAGGACGTTTCCCTCTTTTCTTTACTCCTAGAATCGGAAATGACAAATGACCCAGAACGTTCACTGATTACCGTGGCTACATTCTTCGAAATCATCTCCGTTTTCCCATTTTTTCAATCGAAACAACGAGATATGCATACTTGGCGTTGGCTGGCTGGCATCGCCATTGCCAGGTAGTACAAGCAGTAAAACTCTGCATGCAGCAACCAGAGAGAAGGGTGGGAAGGGATTGCAGGAGGAGGAGCCAAAGAAAGAAAAACCGTTGCGAGCGTTTTGACCCGGAAGGAGGGGGGTTTAGACTCCCGAGGCCCAAGTGTGCTGACGCACCGGGTAATTTACTCCCAAAACGACACCTCCGTATCTGAGCGGCCCTTGTGCCTCTGCGGGTTGCACGCCATCACGCATAGAAATCCCCTCCACTCCCCCTCCCCCTTGGACCAGCCGATCGAGCTAGCGCAAGCGTACATGGAAGCTGGAGCCCCTGCCCGCCCCAGTATCTACTATCTACGCCCACGCTATACGGGCGGCGTGGCAGTAGTATCAGTCGTTCAGCATCCAATCCTACACGACACTTCATGGCTTGCATCTTCAATTGCTTGCCAGCAGAGAGAAGCAGAAGGGAAATTTGAGTGACCGACCAAGGGTTTCCCTCTCTCCTTACGGTGGTTTGCTTACGTACGTGCGTACTACTACTGGCCATCTATCTACTCCGTAGTATGTATGTAAGCTGGGGATGTCAGGTACCCATGCTTGGTGTTGGTGCCATGCCATGCTACGTACGAACGAACGTAGCAGCGACAAGGGCAGTGGTCCAATGGCCGCCTATATTAAGTACTCATCGCTCCCTAGTCCCTTTGCAGGTGACCAGACCGGGTGAGCTAGCTCGGATAGGATCGAGAGGAGGATGCTCAATGCCACACCCCCACCGACCGGCTGCCACACATACGGTTTTCCTTCCGCTTTCTCCTATTAATATAGCAACCGCACCGATATAACAGATTAAACCAAAAAAAAACACACTAAGGCAACAATACAAACATGCCTAAAAGGAAAAAGAAATAAAGACAGTAGCGAATCGACGAAACGGCGATGACCCGCGAACGCTGCACCCTCCAACTTTGTCCCATCACGCTCCCAAGCACCCCGAGGCCCCCTGTACCAAGCAACACCTTCAACGGCGAAAGGACCGTCGACACGGCGCTAGTTGTAACATCGTAGGATTACATGTTAGAAATAGAGAGTAAATAGATGTGTGCATTGCATTCATGCATAGATAATCTGGAGAACTTTCACGCAAACTAAAAAGCTATAGGGACCAGAGTTTCTCTCACTTTGATGGATTAGGGTTTAGTTCATCTGAATTGGGTGCTATAAATTTTGACATCACCTCTAGGTATTCTTTGTGTTTTGGAGGGAAACAATTCAATTGTGTATTTGTATTTCAAGTTTGAATTCAATTGAATGTGAAAGTCATAAAAAAGAAAGTCAAGAATATTGAATTACTTTAATGAAATGAAATTGAAATATTAAATAAGGTAATATTACAATAAAGGAATTGGTTCAATAAATAAAAGAATAAATGAATACTTTATTACATAAAACAATAGTACATTATCTTTACAATTAAATAATAAAACAAGATTATAAAAATAATAAAAACAAAACCCGCAACTAATACTAAACTAAATCCTCTTCTTGATTTGTCTTGATCTTCATTTTCGACAAAACAAAAGGTAAACAAAGAAATAGAAAAGTGGGTTATGGGTTGGTTGTGTTCAAAGTAATGCAATGTGGTGCATTGCTAAACACATCATTGAGCTTAGTATAAAGGGTAGTGTAGTAAATCTGATCTTATTTAGTTTTAGCTTCAATTGTAGCATCATTAGTTGCAGGTCAAGATTCACCAAAGGCAGATAAAATCCAAAAGGTAAAACACGAAGAAAAGATCATGTTTTCACTTGATCTCATCCACACTTCAGAAGTTACAATTATTGTGACTTGCACCAATATCAAGGCCACTATAAGCTCACACAGCACATGTCGTCGACACCACCACAACACCAGGAAGTGCATAAGGGAGAGCCAAACCACATGAGCCAAGCTAGCTAGCTACCCATCTCACCATCGACAAGAACACACACATCGGTTCTTCTAGTTCATCACTAGAACCACCAAAGAAAAACACTAGAAAAGCCACCATGATTGCATAAGCAAGATCCAGTACAAGGAGCACTAGGAGGAGAAGGTCAAGCCGCATCTAGGAGGAGCATGCCAACATCAGGAGCAAGGAGGAGCAAGCTAGCAATCACAAGAGTAGAAGCTGATCAAGGTCAAGTTCTACATCAACACATCAGCTAGTCTATTCTGCAACAGCAGGTTGACGACCATTTACTAAGTAGCACATGTTCTTATTATTTTATTCTAGGGAATGGATTGAAGGGGTTTGAACAGAAAACAATAATTTTTCTTAACTAGCACAACACCAAATGTCAGGATCTATCTAGAAGTAATGCCATAACAGAGAAGGTTTTGGTGACATACCCTTGTAGACAAAAACGTTTAACATTCATGGGAACATGGATGATGTAGTCATACTCGTAGCCGACCTCAAGGTCGCGTTGCTCATCGCAAGACAATCCAGGTACCACAAGTGGCAGCAACCTTGTGGTCTCGTTCGACGACAACCTCCATTCTCCCTAATCCAGTCAGGATGCGGAAGTAGACCTTCTAGAACCAGGGATCCAGCAGCACGACGACATGCTGAAATTATGTCGTCTCCCACGCGCCGCACGCATGAGAGCCAACGAGAGAGAGAATCTCTAAGAAAAATTGCCTTAGACAATAGTGTTTGTCTTTTCCCTCCCACAAGGCCCTTCTTATATAGGGGGAAAAGGGAGACCCTTTCTCCTCAAGTCCCAGTGTAGGACTAAAGGAGAGGAGGGGAGGAGGGTCGGCTGGCCGGGTGGGCCCCACGTGTAGCCCATGGGGGCCATCGGCTAGGTCGGCCCCACCCCGTGCTATGCCCTAGGCGGCGGTGGCTCCCCATGGGGCGGCTTGCCTCTTGGGCCTTTCCGTCAGGGGATTTGGCCCATTAGGGGATGTTTGCCCTCCAAATTTAATTTTAAATATTTATTTAATATTAATTCCAATAATTAATATAAAATGCATATTAACCTTTCGACCATAAACTCGGTTCACTCTGTACCACTTCGTATCCTCCTGGAACGATTTCAGTTCTCTTACGGAACACCTCTGACATTCTCATCTCTTTCTTCATGTGATCCCGATGATTCCAAAACGATCTCCAAGCGTCAAACAATCCTTAAGTGTGTTTCCCTATGGTTCGGAAACATCACAGACATGATCCAGACGCTTCTCGAATCAATCATCATTAGCGGGATCTGGATATCTATAATGACCCTTGTGCATTTCACGATATCAATGTCGTTTGAACCATAAACGCATCGAGTCCAATTCCCTTTATTACTTCGATACCTGACTTGTTAAAGATCTAATCATCGGTATCATGATACCTTGTTCAATCTCGTTACCAACAAGTGCTTCCTAACTCATTTTCATGATATTGCATCCCTATGACCTAGTCATACACTACATACCTTATGGATGTACCTCACGAGGTGGGCTCAGTATATCTTCCCGTCACGCGGGAGAAAAAATCTCGATCTTGATGCATACGTGATGGCTCAATGCACGACGCCCAGAAAAGTGTTGGTGCGTGGTTGATGTAGAGCTCGTTGGGAACCCCAAGAGGAAGGTATGATGAGCACAGCAGCAAGTTTCCCTCAGTATGAAACCAAGGTTTAATCGAACAGTAGGAGCAAGGAAACACCCAAAGGTGTTACTAGCTTTGGCAGGGCGCACTACCGGTGCTAGTAGCAACGTGGAGACCTGCACAACACAACCACAAAACTTTGTCCCCAACTTGCGATGAGGTTGTCAATCTCACCGTGTTTTGCAGAAAACAAAAGATTAAACGTATCAAATGGAAAAAAGTAAAAGTTTGCAGAAAGTAAACACAAAGAAGTAAACAGTTGTAGATTGTATGTAAAGAAAAGGACCGGGATCCATAGTTCACTAGAGGTGGCTCTCCTTAAGATAGATAACATGCTGGGTGAACAAATTACAGCGGGGCAATTGACAAACACCGAGAAAGCAATACATGCATATACTAATCATCTTGACTCCTTTGAGACTTGATTGGGCATTACAACGTTATACATAGACCGTCATCCAACTGCATCTATAACTAATAATCCACCTTTAGGTTATCATCCGAACCTCCTCCAGTATTAAGTTGCAAGCAACAGATATTGCTTTACGAACTGCGTGTAAAGTAAACAATACGACTGTTTTATGGACAAAGGATTGTTGTTTTCTCCCTAGTAGCAACAACACATCTAGTACCTTAGAGATTTCTGTCACTTCCCAGTTACGGAGGCATGAACCCACTATCGAGCATAAATACTAACTCTTGGAGTTGCTAGCATCTACTTGGCCAAGATAGCTACTAACAACGGAAAGCATGCAAGATCACAAATAACAAAGACATGATAGAATCAATAATCAATCTGAAATAGCATCTCAATATCCATCGGATCCCCGCAAACACAACATGCAGAATTACAAATAGATGATCTTGATCATGAGCAGACTCACAAGATCTAGACATGAAAGCACAAAGGAGAACCAGCCATCTAGCTACTACATGGATCCGTAGTCAAGGATGAACTACTCACGCATCACACTGGAGGCTTGCATGGTGATGAAGAAGGCATCCGGTGAATTCCCTCTCCGTGAGGTCTTGAAGAGCTTCAGATCCCTCCGATCTAGGGATGGAGATGACGCCATGCACTCTTTCGTGGATTTTTGATCGGGTACTTAGGGTTTTCATCCCGAGAGCAATATATAGTCGGAAGGGGAGGCCGAGGGGGTGCCGTGAGCGGCCACACCACCCCTTGGCGCAGGCCAGACCTAGCCGCGCGGACAGGTGGTGTGGTGGCCCCCTAGCCCCTCTCCGTCTCGTATTCTGGCACTTGATGACATCCAGAAAAATAGGCACTTTGGCTTTTGTCCCGTCCAATTCCGAGAATATTCATTTTCTGACTTTCCTGGAACCAAAAACAGCAGAAAACAGGTAGTTGGCACTGTGGCTCTTGTTAATAGGTTAGTCCAAGAAATCATATGAAAAGTACTCTAAAGTTGGAACCAAACACAAGAAAGTGGATAAAACCAAGCATGGAACATCAAAAATTATAGATACATTTGCAATGTATCAACATCCCCAAGCTTAACTCCTGCACGTCCTCGAGTAGGTAAGTGATAAAAAGAAAGAATAATTTTTGAGGTGACATGCACCATCATAAACTTGATCAAAGTATTTGTAAAACATTCAAATCTGGGATCATAGTACTTCAATCATAACATGAAAGACAAAGTTCTAGCAATAAGCAAAGAAACTATGATTCAACATGAAAAGGCACAAACAAAAGATTCATGAACAACAATGCTTTGCAAGACGTTTGTTTGTTTCACATAAAGAAAACATAGCATAATAGTATTCAGCTTGTCCCTCAATAGAGTAGCAAATATAAATGCATAGGACACCTTCAAAGTTCATAAGAGTGACTAGATACAAATAGTTTAAAACAAGCAATATCAAGTTATGCATCAATCAACTAGTCTTGGGACAATGCACATAGAACTAAGAATGGCCACTATGCTCTCAAAGTAGGTGCATAAAGATAGAAGGTGGAGACTCAATATAATGGTGGAAGAAAGACCTTTAAAAGGAAGTAGGGATTCAAGTCTCATAAAGAGCTTCCAAAAATTATGGTACTTATAGCTTTCAGCTCTCATTGCCCCTATCATAAGCATCTTTAAGGTGATTAAGGTTAAAGTGACACAACTAAGAGGATATGCTTGACAAGTTATAAACCAAAATCTCATGCCCCTTACTTACGAAGACCGATCCTCATGCTACTCAACTTCAGTCACGAGTAAGCTCTTGTCATTGTAAGTATATATGTATCATTAAGAACCACCAACGGGGTACCCCTTTCACATGATACGGGAGCTTTCCCAAAACCAAAATGACAAGGCAAGCATACAATGAGCATCTCAGCGATCTTTTTATTTGCTATTTGCATAGGTTTTTATTTAGGATGCTTCATAGAATGCTCATTATGGTGATGCTGCAAGTTTCCACCATGATTAGGCATGGCTTAGGCTAGCGGCCCAGGCGTTTCTCTAACACACATACAAACTCCATGGTCTTACAAGTTCCACTTTTATTTCATACCGCCGGGATCCGTAAGCAAAAGAACATATCAACGGAGTACAAAGTACAAGTGCAATGTTGAAAGCGTTCCCCATGAAACATGGTTCTGCTAATTTCAACTTATAAAGCGCAAGAATATACGCAACAAAGAAGGACCTAATGGTTTAAGTTTATTAGATGCAAAAAGTAAAGTGTGCCATCAAGTTCGTGAGAGCTTTAATCACTAGTTTTCTCATAACAAGTTTAATTTGAAAGGTAAACAAAAGCATGAATATACTTGGAATAGCATAAGCTAGTAGGTAGGTATGGTGTACTCTTTGGAATAACTTGGTTTAGGGAGTTGGATGCATGAGTGGACTCATACTTTGTTGTGGAGGCTAGCAAAAGACTGGGAGCGACAAACTAAGAGAGCAATAATGGCCATAATCATGCAGAGCGACAAAACATCATTGATCAAAGCATAAAGTGATACTACAAGTTGAAAACTAAAGGATCATAAAGGCTATGGTGACTTGGGATAGTCATAACATGGTGTGAGCATGCGCCAAGTCAGCCCAAATAAAGCATCAAAGGAGAATACCACTATACTATGCTTTAATATGCTAAAACAATGCATGATTCATCTAAGGCACATAAAGCAATCTCAATTGTTTATAACAAGTCATGCTACAGCAAATAATACTAAGAATAAAGCCAAAACAATATCAAGCATGGCATGACAAAGCATAGGCCACAGTCAAAAACGAGCTCTTTTTACCATATAAGCATGAACTTTCTTACTCTTTTCCAAACCAAACCAAACTATTTGCAAACCAATGTATGAAAGAGGGGGTCCAACCAATTTATTCAGCAAACTAAGCAAACCAAAGCAAACTAAAAACCAAAACGAAAACGAAAAAGAAGACGCTCCAAGAAAAACACAGTTGTGCATGAAACAATAAAAATGAAGCGTTTGGAAGAAACCTAGGATTTTTATTGATGAAGAAGGGGATGCCTTGGGCATCCCCAAGCTTTGACGCTTGTACTTCTTGGATATTTCTTGGGGTGACACGCGTGGCATCCCCAAGCTTGAGCTTTAGTCCATCCATCATCTTATTACTCATTCCTTCCATACACCTGGAAATTTTCCTTCATACAAAACTTCACACAATCTTTATTAGCAACATTAGTGCACTCAAGATAAATAAGTCTTAAGGTTAAGTTCTAACACCAAATAAACTTCCATTAGAACACTATCTACTGTATCACTTCCCTCAAAAAGCTCAATTCTCCAAAAGAACTTAAAAAGGAACCAACAAGAAGCAAATGCAGAAAATGGCAAAAATCTATCAAAACAGACCAGCAGGTAAAGACGAATTTTTTCGAAGACCTTCTGTTGCTCAAATCAAAAAGTGTTGAACTAACTAAAGTTAGATAACAACCTGGGGCATAAGCACAAAAAATTAAAGCTCAATCCGACATACAGAGCTCTCTCACAAATTTTTTATGGTGAAGCACAAAAATCTGTTCTGGGACAGCAACTTTTTCAATCATTACTTCTCTCTCATTAGAGGTTACTCTTGGTACAAAAAGCAAATAAAAAGGATAAGGAGCGGTTATTACTGAAGTAATTACTGAAGTAATTACAAAAAGCACATAGAGAGGTGTTTCAATACCATGAAAACTTCTACAACCATATTTTCCTCTCTCATAATAATTTTCAGTAGCCTCATGAATAAACTCAACAACATAACTATCACATAAGGCATGATTTTCATGATCTACAAACACTAGAGCTTTATTATAAACATTTTCAAAAGAATCCTCGGGAACATGACATTCGTCCTCCTTTAGTAAGCATGGGGGACAATCAAATAATATAAGGGGTAAAGAGTTACTCTCATTAGAAGGTAGGGATGGGTAGATCTATTCTTCCTCCTCTTGATCATCACTCTCCTCCTCTTTTTCAACCAATGAGCTTCCAGTTTTAGCAATTTCTAATTCCATAGGCTCCTGCAAGGCATTAGTCTCTTCCATTGGTGGAGAGCATCTATTAAGATATTCAAGAATATAGCCATTTTCTACCTTATAATTATCAAAGCAAAATTTAAGGATATCATAAACCTCATATTTATAAGGTGAATCATCAGTATTTTCAAGCAAACTAGCAAGTTCAAATGCACCGTACCAAGCAATAAATTCTTTAATTTGTTCCACATCATAAAAGTCATAATTCCCTTTAACATAAGAAGATATGGTATCATTATCATTATACTCACATTGAAAAGGGATGTGTTTATACCTCCTATAGCAACAAGATTTATCAAAGCAATACGTAACATTATAAGTAGAGCACACGTTTATAGCAATGGTATAAAATTTATCAATTTGTTCCCATAAGTGTTTCCCTTTTTGTGACAAGCGGTGTTCCTTATAATAATATTTTTGTTCTTCGTGGACCCACCTTGCCAATAAGATTCAGTTTCAAAGAAACCAACCATTGATAGTAAGCATGATAAAACAAGACAATAACAGACCAACGAAAATACCAACTATAGTAGGAACTAATTTTTTTTGTGTTTTTGAGAAAGAAACAAGCAAACAAAGCAAAAGGAAACTAAGCAAAACAAAAATAACAAAGTAAAGAGATTGGTTATGAGGGACTCCCCTTGTGAAGATGTCCTTGACTCCCCGACAATGGCGCCAGAAAAATCGCTTGATGGCTCAATGCACGGCGCCCAGAAAAGTGCTGGTGTGTGGTTGTTGTAGAGCTCGTTGGGAACCCCAAGAGGAAGGTATGATGAGCACAACAGCAAGTTTCCCTCAGTATGAAACCAAGGTTTAATCGAACCAGTAGGAGCAAGGAAACACCCCAAAGGTGTTAGTAGCTAAACTTTTGGCAGGGCGCACTACCGGTGCTAGTAGCAACGCGGAGACCTGCACAACACAACCACAGAACTTTGTCCCCAACTTGCGATGAGGTTGTCAATCTCACCGTGTTTTGCGGAAAACAAAGGATTAAACGTATCGAATGGAAAGAAGTAAAAGTTTGCAGAAAGTAAACACAAAGCAGTAAAAGATTGTAGATTGAATGTAAAAGACAAGGACCGGGATCCATAGTTCACTAGAGGTGGCTCTCCTTAGATAGATAACATGCTGGGTGAACAAATTACAGCGGGGCAATTGACAAACACCGAGAAAGCAATACATGCATATACTAATCATCTTGACTCCTTTGAGACTTGATTGGGCATTACAACATTATACATAGACCGCCATCCAACTGCATCTATAACTAATAATCCACCTTTAGGTTATCATCCGAACCTCCTCCAGTATTAAGTTGCAAGCAACAGATTATTGCTTTACGAACTGCGTGTAAAGTAAACAATACGACTGTTTTATGGACAAAGGATTGTTGTTTTCTCCCTAGTAGCAGCAGCACATCTAGTACCTTAGAGATTTTTGTCACTTCCCCAGATTACCAGAGGCATGAACCCACTATCGAGCATAAATACTAACTCTTGGAGTTGCTAGCATCTACTTGGCCAAGATAGCTACTAACAACGGAAAGCATGCAAGATCACAAATAACAAAGACATGATAGAATCAATAATCAATCTGAAATAGCATCTCAATATCCATCGGATCCCATAAACACAACATGCGAATTATAAATAGATGATCTTGATCATGAGCAGACTCACAAGATCTAGACATGAAAGCACAAAGGAGGAGAACCAGCCATCTAGCTACTACATGGATCCGTAGTCCAAGGATGAACTACTCACGCATCACCGGAGGCTTGCATGGTGATGAAGAAGGCCTCGGTGAATTCCCTCTCCGTGCAGTCTTGGAAGAGTTCAGATCCTCCGATCTAGGGATGGAGATGACGACTCTGAGACTCTTTCGTGGATTTTTGATCGGGTCCTTAGGGTTTTCGGTCCGAGGGCAATATATAGTCGGAAGGAGAGGCCGAGGGGTGGGGCCAGCCACACCATCCCTAAGCCAGCCGGGCCGCCGCGGCCAGTGGTGTGGTGCCCCTCCCCCCCTCTCAGTCTCGTGCACTTGATGACATCCGAAAAAATAGGCACTTTGGCTTTTGTCCCGTCTAATTTCGAGAATATTCATTTTCGACTTTCCTGGAACCAAAACAAAAGCAGAAAAATGTGCACTGTGGCTCTTGTTAATAGGTTAGTCCAAGAAATCATATGAAAAATACTCCACAAGAAAGTGGATAAAACTAAGTATGGAACATCAAAAATTATAGATACATATTCAATGTATCAATACGCCTCAATATATCCATCTGAAATACCTGATAGACACCTTTATGATCCACATGTTACGGTGTGACGAGTGATACAGTCAATGCAGTCTTAGGTGATAGTGGTTAGATATGATCTCACGTTCTAAGGAGTAGGATACTTTTCTTATAATTATTGCAACGACAAACTATGTGATTTGGTCATGTTGTAATACTTATGATATGACTTCATTGTCAATTGGAATAAATGCTCCATGATTAGGAAACCTTGATTATTAGTTGCCCAATGAACTTGTTGAATAGAGGCCACTAGGGACTTGGTTTTATTTACATACCACACGTGTACCAATGTTTCCGGTTGATATAGTTATATCATGGTATAAAACTATTATGAACTAATGAAATATGATAATAAACATCTTTATTATTTGCCTCTAGGGCATATTTCCAACAGTCTCCCACTTGAACTAGAGTACAAATAATATTGTTGCATATATTACTAATCATAAAGCCATATCATATATGTGTTTATTGATCATGCTTGCTCATGGAGAAACATTCCTGTCTATTATCTGTATTACCAGATCTATATGTTCTTTGCAAATCATTTAATGTCATCTTGTTTGATATTATCCTATTATCACATAATATGTCGAAGTATATATTTGGCAGCAGAGTGAGACTTTGTTTCTTTATGTCTACAATAACATTTGTTCAGTCAAGTGGACTTTCACTGTCGTCATGTATACCTTAGAAAACAAACTCAACTGAAGTCCAACTTTCTTAGCCATAACAATTATACTTGCCATTGTAGAAGTAGCCACATACTTATATATCAATGTATATTTAATCAATAGTGCATAATATGCAACTTTGATGCCTAACCATGATATTTTTAGTTTTAAGGTTAAACTTAACTCTGGTTTAGTGATTTACTCAGAAATAACTTCAGAAACTTGTTCTTAGAACTATGAACTTGCTCATCTAACCAAAAAACTTGGATCACATTACGTCGAGTATACAATATGGTTATATGAAAAAACCTATGACCAAGACATAGAAGATGAAGACCATCTCTTTTCTTCCCTTTTAACCATTGTTGTCATACTGAGATTACCTCAATGCTCCTTCTAGATATACATGTAAGAAATACTTTCTTAGCTTGTTCCATTCTGAAGTTTTTCAGAATCTTGTCTAGGTCATTCCGAACAACTTTAGAATCAAATACATGAAACATTTTGACTATAATTTTTATTGAACGTATCAATCTATATCAATAGATTTCAATGTTTACTACTTATTCAACTTCATACATCAAATATTTACTATCTTAAATAACTATTAATACCAATTACATCATTCATCATATGTCATCCAATATACAAGAATGTTGTCACGCTCCCACTCAAATATGTCATCCACGTATGAGATCAGGGATTTTATTTAGCTCCCACTCAAAATATTCCATCTATATATTAAGATTTAGACAAGCTATTTAGCTCCCACTCAATTTCATGCAAGTGAAAGTCTTCTTGGTAAACTTGAGAACTCCAAAAACATTTGATCATCTATCAAATCGAGAATTCCAGCTACGAGACACTAGCATCCATATGATTGACAAACCCCTGCTTGTTGTACCAATTTTAACCCTTCTTCAATCTTATCATTGAAGAACATGCAGTTTTTACAATCTTACTACCAATTAAAAATTGTAGTAATTGCTGGTGTAAATCTAAAAGACTTAAGCATCGCTACACATTATAGTCAACCCTTTGAATTTGTCAACACATGCTATATGACAAACCTAGCTTTTATGTCTTCCTTTAAGTTTCATTTCTCCCTTATAACTTTGCAGTTATTGAGAAAATCAAGTAAACATATTTACTTAATAAGATCAAGTAATATTTTACTTTGTAACTTAATACATGATTTCATGACTCATACATTTCTCGTACTTTAGGTCCATCATCGCTTCTTCATAGTTTGTAGGTATGTCTTGTTCCATTAACATGACAAGTAAATCAATAATTTAATTTCACAAGATGGTAGAATATATACTCGAATCCTATTTTGTTTAGTAAAAGTATTAGTTCAAATTTCATGATCATTATCATTAGTTTCTCCTCTATCTGTACAGTTCAGTTTCTGAAACATATTCTGTTGCGCCACTCGACATTCTGGAGTAAGGTCAAATACCTTTGGAATTCAACTTTTACTTTTCTTCCATTAACATTTTGTTCAAGAAACTCTTCCTTGTAAACAATATTTTGGGACTTGGCTTCGTAGCCACTTTGATTAGGCTACTGCTATGTTGTTGTCGAGGTTGCTCATGATCTGTTGATGTGGTCATGTATATTTTGGAAGGTCATCTCATATCCCTAGCTAGGAGTTGGGGAAAATTGATCCACGGTTTGTAACATTGAGTGAGGTGGTATATACTAAACCTCTCTGATGATGAACTTCTGCTGCATCACGAGTTATTGTTTTTTGGGTGAAGCTCGTGATGCATCAGCTATTATAGATCCTGATGTTAAGTTATTAGCCACTATCAAAACTATATTGTGATGTGTTTATGTACTTTCATGTGTATGGTAACCTTACCACTCGTAAGAAAAGATTACCTTATCCACTGTTTTGAAGACAACCTAACATCAATTTCCTGTTCTAAGCTTCCTCCATGGGCTGAAAACATACAACCAAACAGCCGACACACATATCTCTCTAGAGCCAAAAACTCGGTTGGGTAGATTACCAAACGAGCTGCCAAAGATAGCCTAAAGTCCGTTTTCGTGGGAACATGCCAGCCAGGACCTAGTCCAGACGAGATGAAAATTGGCTGCTGGCAACCAAACGCGCCCAGCTTCCTAAATACACTAAGTATTTGATAGAAAAAATTGGGAACAGAAGATCTAGCTGAGGGTCAGAATGTTGAGGAAAGCGACGTCACGCACTAGTCCGGTAGCTGTACACCTATGGACACAGACGTGTGCCGGGCTGACGCGAACTTTTGCCACGAGTCTCGGCTTGGCCAAAAGTATATCTGTTTCTCTCTAGAAAATTAAGGACATGGCGGTGGTGGCAGATGCTCTCCTAATCCCACCCTTGTCTCGTCATCATCTCCTGTGCATACTCTTCTCTTCTTCTTCTTCTTCTTCTTCTTGTGCGGGGTCTGTGCATACCCTCCTCGATTCCACAAAGGCCGCAGGTTCACAGGCCGGGGCAGCTCGCCGAGCCAACATCAGCAGCAGATCGAAGAAGAAGAAGGTCTAGTTGCTTCCTCTCGGAAACACTCGATCCCACCCACATCCAGGAGGTACCGTTCTCATGCTTAATTCCCCGTTCGTTCTACTACTACTTGTTTCAACTTTCAAGGAGACAGAGATCGGCATAGCATGAACTTTAGTGAATAGGTTGCTAGTTTTCTTTAGTATGAACTACTGAAAGGACAGCATACAAAAGCTTGCGGCATCTGGGAGTAGACGAAACTGTTCTTGTTTAACTGTAGCGGGTCCTAAATGGTTACAGTTTTTATGATGCTTTCCAGGATACTTTCTGGCATGGAGCTAGCCATGGCTGACACCATAGATTTAACCGGGGATGGAGGCGTTCTTAAGACAGTGATCAGGCAAGCGAAGGCTGGTGCTACTCCACCTTCAGATAGCCTTTCCCTTGTCGATGGTATGCGCTTCTCCACATCTCTGTCTCGTTCCTCTGTAACTAGCTTGCTCACCATACAAGATTATTACCCGTCCAGCCAAACAAAAAGAATTGCTTCACTTCTGCTTCGTCGGTCTCGTTTAAAAGGCGCTGCTATCTCTTGATAAGACACTGATAGAACAGTTTGTTATCTCTCGAACGCCACACCTAGCTGCACGTCATTTTCCTTTCACAACACACTGAAATATTACTACAAAATCATCCTTTGGATAAAGCAATTTGGACACATGATGGGTTGATGTTCTACTAAGTTAGCAGTGTCCGACAGTAGAAATATGGTGCAAAGCGTAGATGAATTACACCGGCGTAACCGCGTAACAGTCTGTTCTTCTACGTTAACTGCAGTTCATTACGAGGGCACACTTTCTGAAACTGGTGAAGTGTTCGACACTACGCACGAGGACAACTCTGTCTTCTCGTTCGAAATCGGAGAAGGATCCGTCATCAAGGCATGGGATATAGCGGTGAAAACCATGAAGGTGGGGGAAGATCCGAGTCTACTAACAGTGTTGTTTCTTGTGATCATTTCCAGAAGTATTCTCTGTTAACAACCGTGTTGTTTTGGTCTGAAAATCGAAGGTTGGAGAAGTTGCCAAGATCAGATGCAAGCCAGAGTATGCGTATGGAGCCGCAGGTTCACCTCCAGAGATACCACCAGAGTATGTTTGTTGCTGCTCTGTTTCACTTGTGATTACTAACAATCTGGGTTTCACAATGGGAGGGTAACAGAAGTAGTAGCTATGTTGATTTGCAGTGCAACACTCATTTTTGAGGTGGAGTTGGTGGCATGCAGGCCGAGGAAAGGCTCGAGTGTTGAGAGCGTGTCTGAAGAGAAGACTAGGCTCGAGTAAGACATAATCTGAACAATCTTTTTCTCATTATTCCATAATATTCTTAGCTTGCCGTTCCAATTGCATGTGTATTTACAAAATGCAAACCGATGTTTTCCCTGACAAATATTTGGCGTCTATATATAAAGGGAGTTGAAGAAGCAGCGGGAGACAGTTGCTGGAGCCAAAGAGGAAGAGAAGAGGAGAAGGGAGGAAGCCAAAGCCACCGCGGCTGCTCGTGTGCAGGCGAAACTAGAAGCCAAGAAAGGCAAGGGGAAGAAGGCCAAATAGATCGCAACCTCTCAGAATAATTAGTACAGTAGGAAGCATCAAATTACAGGTTATGAACCTTGGCTGGTGGGATCGAAATTCCTCGTGGCCGTTCGTGGCTGTAAAAAATAAAGGAAGAAGAATATGTATATGTCCACTTTGAAACATCCTCTGCTGCTCACATTTTGAATTTTGTTCACTTCACTGTATGCATCTTTGGTGATGCAGTAATCCAGGCAAGGCGCTGGTAAGATGACTAGACAGGAGACGACTTTACTGCTGTCGTTCAGTGGTCATAGCAGCTTTCAGATAACAGGCACACTGTTATGGAGTCTAGCTTGAAACCTCCAAATTTTACCATCCACAATTTCATATGCATCACATCATTCTTGCAGAGTTTCTTTCACAGATAATGGATCAAGCGGATCAGGAAAAAAACCTGTATTTCCGATCCCGCTGATAGTCATCAGATCAGCCAGTCTGGTCTGTGTAGCACGTATTCATGGACAGTTGGACACACACTTGCAGACATAATCAGCCAGAATATGCTTCACAAATGCAACTTCTATTTTCAGAAACAACTCTATACAAATTTGAGTACCTTGGACATCTGTCCCTATGACATATGACAAACGCAACACAATGAACTTCAGGCATTTACATTACAACAGAGCAGTCTTTGAGTCTGGTTCTGGCTTCTGTGTATGATATGAGTACAGACCACTCCAGATTTACCCAGAGGCATCGGTACTTTTTTCTCATCAAGTATGAAAAAATTAGACTGGGATAACTAAACTAAGTTAGGATTTCTAACTCAAGATAGATCCTTGGAAACCCCTCCCCATGTGTATCTTACATTCCCACATTTGAATCCAATAGAGTTTCAAGACATTGACATATGCTCTTCTTTTTTGAATGATGATGTGGATAACGAAATATCATATGACGTGCGGAATCGAATGCCGTTGCCTATGTTCTTTGATACAGGGCAAAGCCAGCACAATATATTGGGTCCTAGCACCTGTTATAGGGAAAAAAGATGACGAGAAACGAAGTTAAACGTTCCATGGCTCCTCTTGTACATCATGATATAATTTTACAATGCATATTGAAGTTCAATATGAAAACCGAGTGTTGATCTTTGGTGCATGTGAGCATCCGCACCCATTCTCAGCTAAGTGTACTTGCACGTTTCAGAAAGAATTAAAATATTCATAATTGTGTATTGTATGGGACTATGGCCACTACCAAAAATTTGTGCCAAAATGTGCACCAGTCCTAACTTGTGTATTTTCCATGAAACAAATCCTTAAGACAAAAGGTTAATATCCCTCCGCCCCAAATTACTTGTTGCAGATTTGCCTAAATCTGCAACAAGTAATTTGGGGCGGAGGGAGTATGAAAAATGGCATACAAAGTTATAAACCATGTCGAACATAACAGATAGCAAGACTCAGTGGTGGCCTGAAGTTTGCTTGCCGAAAACTATCGACATCAATGGTGTGCTTTAGTTTTAGTTCATCTATGTTTTGCTCTAGAATACTCCGTCTAATCCTTATGAATGGACAACTAGAAATTCTAGTCAGACTCGTGGGTTTAAAGAGAGCAGCACCAAAGTTATTTCTGTGTACTGTTCTCATCGGCGGAAAGGTGGTGCTATACTATTCACAGGGCACTCGTATCATTGCATGTGAACATACTTCAATGCTAAAGTGTACGTGGCACATGTAAAATAAAAATGATGGAAATAGTTCTTACTGAAACAATATTATGATAGAACCCGAGATCATATGGATGATGGTAAAGATTTCCTGCCTTTTCCGCCAACCACATTGCCCTAACTCCTTCATGGTACTGCAACCACCAACACAGCTACCATTATTACAGATATAAAAAAGTATAAAGTCCTCAAGGATAAGGGATCATATTTTCCAAACCTCGATAGTAGTTTTGTTATGCAAGATGAGGTAAGCATGCCAACCCAAGAGAATTGCCGTGGAAAATGCTATTGGACATACAATGACACCGCAAATAATCTGCACATTTTTACAGTTTTGTGTTAGTTATTCATCAGAAGGAATATTTTAATCGCCATTTTATATGCTAGAAACTGGAATTACTTCCTCATGGTACTTACTATTGATGATCTCGGGGAATCATTGCCTGGTTGTTCATCTTTAGGCGCAATATGCACAACACCCCCAATAATCAGAACCTGATATGAATTTTGATCTTATCAAAACCAATCTCAATTCAAAGTTGCAAAAGTAAATCAAGGCTATTAATTATTATATTACCATAGAATAGAGGCTTGCGGCTGCAACATACAGCACAAAGATCAGGAAAATCTTGTAATTCTCATGTCCAACACAATTGTTAATCCAAATGCAGTGATGGTCCTGCATGGAATAAGTAGGATACATGTCCATAAGAACCACAAAATAAAAAAGGGCCTCAAAATATTAGCATCAATCAGCACCATTCTTAGAATGCATCTCCTGCAGACACGACAATGATGCGCACGAGGAGGTTTATAATGAGAACACTTCTGGCAATATCTCAAATCACCACCCTGCAATGATACACACAAGGAGGTTTATAATGATATGTCATTACACAAATTGAATTCGGCAAGCAAAATAAGGCTTATTCTATTGTACTGTAGCAACAGGCACTATTACCACAATGAAGATAGTGCCACCTAATCCTATTTCGATCATTCGGTGTCATAGATTAGAAATCTTTTCCATATTTTCAGCAAAAACTCCATTCAGTGAGTAGCTATCAAACTATATCTGAAAACCAAGAAGAATATTTTAAGAATGTACTATCCAACCGAGGGTTTCCTTGTTTGCAACACTTGCGATTATTTTGGATATTCGGCAGTCCACATATTTCAGAACCAAAATACACCATGTGGTTCGAAAGTAGTATCAACATAATTATTGCCACTGAAAAAAAAGTGGATATCCACACTATGTCCTCTATTCTTCAGAAAAAACCGATTAGTTTTTGGTATTTTGTACTACTGTGTCTTCCTCTCCATTAAGATGAATGAACCTCAATATAATACCTCTATTCTTAAGAAAAAAACAGGAGTGCCTCACTGTCGGCTTGGTGTGTTTCTCTTGCAGTGAGGAGCGATGCGGCTTCTTAAAATAGTGCCAACTCTAATTCTCTCCATAGTGTTACTCTTGAGAGCTATTATAACAAACTATGTGAAAAATAAGCTAAAAATGGAACAGGGGGTTAATAATGTAATGACTGTTGTGTTGCATCTGTTTAGTGTGAATTAAATGTTCATCTTTTTTTAGATCAATTAAATGTTCATGTTAGGGATAGTAGGTGCCATCATGGGGAGTATCTAGCTTCAAAGACATTGAAACTCGTCCTGTCACTTATTGATCGGTGATTTGGTACTGTTTTAAAATTATTCAGATTCAGACATGTAATGTTCCAAAATTATTCTGACATGTGGTCGACAGTTTGTATTTTCATTTTTATTGTATATATTTTAGTAGATTGCAACGTGGAACATCCATCCTGAAAATCCTGGGCCCGCCGCTGAGTAAGGATGCAGAGCAAGATACGCTCGCCATACCCATCCTTGGACTCGCGCTGCAAGTCCACCTCCCACTCTCCAGTGAGATGTTGGGATTGAGCTAAAGATGGTAAAGGGGCGCTCCAATCCAAAGATCCAAACACCACTGACAGAATTGTGCAACTCACTGGATCTTGCTTGCAGGCGGTGTTCTAGATATAAATCCAGGACCCCACTTTCGATGCTTAATTCTGCATACCAGTCAGACCAAAGATCCAGTTTTTGCAGCGAGATCTGGTGGGGGCGGTACCGGACCCCGGTGCAGGAGGAGAGATGCAAGGGGCATACCTTGCGCTTGATCTCGTGGATGGGGGTCTCGGCGTCCTCGACGTCGGGGACGAAGGCCGGCGGCACGCGTCCTGGGTCGCGCGTGATGGCGAGGGCGTAGGTGGCGATGCAGGCGAGCGCGAGCGCCGTGTATGCCGCGGTGTTGGCGACCCCCGCCGCCGTGGCGAGCCCCAGCCACGCGGGGATCGCGAGGAACACCGTGGTGTAGTAGACGTAGCCGATCGCGGCGAGCACCGAGATTATCGGCAGCGTGACGTACCCCGGCCGGCCCGCCATCGGTAGGGTCGCCTACCGCCGCTCCTCTTCCGCCCGGCCGCGCGGGGAGGGCATTCCGAGGGAAGCTCGCGGCGGCCGAGCCGAGGGTGTTTGTTTCGCGCGAAGCGGCGGAACGCGCGCGGCGAGCTAACTGAAGCAGCAGCTCGGCTCGCTGGTGTTTGACGGGGAAAAGGAGCGTGCCGGCCCGGTTCGGTGTGGGTGCGATGCGATGGTGGCACCGGCAGCGAGTAGGACGAGTTGGGGTTGGTAGGCAGTGGACGTCCAGGCGTGGTGTGGTGCGTCCATGTGGTTCCGGGGACACGTCCGAGTCTGTCTGGCTTGCGTAGCCGTGCCGTGAGGGCTGCAGCCTTTGCAGGTGTCATCACTCGTGAACGAAGTTCGAGTTGAAAACAATTCCGTGATAGTAGAGCGTGTTTGGTAGGGATAAAATCGGGAAGATTGTTTGTCTGCATGGTCGTTTAGACTCACGATTCTCAAAATAGTCCAGGCCCAGAGGCACAGAACGATCGTTTCCGTGGAGCCAGTCCCGAGCACGGATATTAAAATACCCATCGATGGCACATACTGTCTAATGGTTTTTTCTCTCTTCTCTTTTAAACTGTGTTCATCCCAACCACTTGGGATTAACACAGATATGCTCTAGATCAACTCAATCTCTACGTAAAAAGAGATACATCGACGGTAGGGTTCTATTCCGACCATCGACACCGAGGTTTGTGCTCCGTATCATCTCAGATTTATAGTCAAAGTTGGAGCTTTTTGGGAGGAATTTCTACAGATTTGTCGCACATAATCCATCTTTCGAAGGGTCCTTTGAGGTGTAGTTTGATCTTGTTGTTTCCTACAACTCTCATATTGCAAGTTTTTTCGTTCTGATGTAGAGTTAGAGATCCCTATCAAGATGTACCTGTTCTTTGTAACTTGTACGTGAGGAGGAAGAAGGGCTTCTCTCTCCACCTCACATATCCACTTGTAATCAACACATTTACGCTTGGATTCAAAACAAGTTTCACTTAAAAAAGATGAGCATCGACGACGGGTTCCAGTCCAACCATTGTCACCGAGTTTTGTGCTCTGTATCTACTCACATTTGTGGTCAAAGTTGTAGTTTTTTGGACGAATTTTGTCAGATTCGTCGCACAGATTCAACCGTTTGAGGTGGTCCTTTGAGGTGTAGCTTGATCATGATGTTCTTCACAACTCTCGTGTTCGAAGTTTTTCATCCTGGTGGAGGTGTAGGAATTCATCGGAAGCTTACCTAAGGTTGAAGATGAAAGTCTATGGAATCCCAGGTCATGCAGGTGGAAGAGTTGCAGCGGCCGACCCTCTCCGTGTCCTCCCACGCCGCCGTCCGTCGCTAGGGACACTGGAAAAGGTGCCGCGCCGCCGTCCGTGCCGGAACAGCTGCCACGCTAGCAGACGAACACGAAGAACACTAACTGCTAATGACGGTTTATGTGTACAGTTTAATGTGACGCCCAAATCCGATGCAGCCAACCAAACAATATGGGTATAATAGCTCAATCGATGCACCCTCTAGAACTGCAGGCTACCAAACGAGAAGCAAAACAGACTCATCGCTTGTATGTGTGTGGTAGTGCTAGCCACAACACTCCCCAACTGAGCCAAAAAAAAAAGCTTGCGGGCTACAAAACACCCCCTACCGATCTCTACCTTTGAACGCTCTACTAACAATAGATACGATGGTCTACTACATTTGGTTGTGCAACTTTTTTTTGGGAAAATCAGTCGTGCTTAGAACCATTTTGAGACAGTTGGTTACCCCGCTATATAGTTTTACATGATAATTAGAGCAACTCCAGCAGTCACGCTAAAATAATCGATGATATAGAGCGTGTGTGGCAGACTTACGGCCTCCAGCAGACGCGCTATAGTTGCGCGCGCTAAATCTTTTTCCGCGCGCGGCATTTTGCCCCATCTCGCGCGTCATTTTTGGTGCGTTGAATCGAGCGCGTGCTATCGCTCTAGCTCGCGCACGAAACAGCAACTGCCGCCCGGATACTTCACCCGCGCCCGTGCCCTCGATTCCCCTTCCCCTCCGCATGGTCGTCGGCGACACTCCGGCGATGGACAGATCCTCTGGCACTCCTCCGACCCCTCCCTACTCGATCTACCCCACGGCCGACGCCGGTGCAGCAGTTCCGCCACCAAACCCTAGCGTTTTCGCCACTGCCGGTAGCTCGCACACTAACGCCTGCGTCCTCTTCGTGCCGCGGCGGCCGAACTCGTACAACCCAAGCGCCGATCCACCGCAGTCGACGCCGACGCCAAAGGGAAGGGCCGGAGCTCTCAAGCGCCCGGCCTCCGCGGCGGCAGCCCAAAAGCCGACCAAGAAGCCTCCTCCACTGCCTCGTCCACATGTGACAGCGAGCGCTCCCCAGCAGCCGCCACCGCCACCGACCGCAGCGGCTTTCAGCGCGCACAGCCTAGTCGACGAAATGACAACAAGATAAAATTGCCTTCTTGATGGATCCAACACCTTCTACCAAGACCATCGTCCAAGACTCTGCAGAAGATGAAGCACACAATGGAGAGGGAAACGACAATGGCAATGACTATGAAGACGTTTACAAATGATGTGTTTGTGTTTATGTGTAAAAAAATTGTGTTGAACTTGGTTGTGTGAAACTGTGCTTTAGATTTAAACTATGTCATGGATTTGAACTATGCTATCTAGGTTGAGATTTGGAGATTTTAGAGCCATTTATTATTGAATTATTTTTATTTGTTTGATCTTGTTGATTGTATTGTTGCTTGTGTATTTTGTTTGCGTCGACGCCGCGCGCTGCATTTTAGCGCGCTTGGTGGGGCCGTTTTTTCCCTACTGCCGCACGCTACTTTAGCACGCCAGGTGGAGGAAAAGCTGGCGCCATGCGCGATAGCGGGATGCAGCATGCTGCAAACCAATTTTAGCGTGTCACGCGATAGCGCGACTGCTATAGTTGCTCTTACACTTTTCATTACATCTCTTTCCCCGTAAGGACAACAAATTTGGGATGAACTTGCTTATGTATTATTGTTACCGATGGTACAGCTAATGTGATTTTATTGTTAAGTGTTTATGTTGCTTTGTAGCTATGTGTTTATGTTGTAGTAAGAAGTGGTGTGGTGTGTCATAGAGTGGAGAAGTGGGATAACCTTACCACTGCAGCTACATCAGGGCGTATGCACGCAACCGAACACCAACGAATATGCATGAGCCCAACCCAAAAGTATTGATGATGTCTACTAAACAGGAGGGCCTTAATCCACCACTTAGACAATTTAAACAAATGACAACTCAAAATGTTCAGGTATGCCCATGATCTTCCTAGTGGTCTTGTGCATGGCTTGCTAGCTCGTGCAGAGCACCAAATGTGCCCTTAATGGACGAAGGTAGCAACAAAATGATAATCGCTATTGGTATTGTGGGTCTAGGAAAAAGGTCCAATTAGCCTTTATTATTGAAGAAGGGCATGTTTTTCGGTTAAAGTCACGCCATCACCGATAATATCATTGATGGACTTTCTTGTGAGTTGCGATATGCACATGTAACAATCCCACTCACTTCCTCTTCCCAAGTTTCTTCCATATGAGTCCTTCGACCTTTTGTTCCTTCCACGTTCACCCATCCATTGGGAGGTGGCACAACCACATGACAGGCATCACATGTGGATTTGCATCTTACTTTTTCTACAACTGTTATATAATTTTTACCTCTTACGTTTTTTGTGGATTTGCATCATTTGTGAAAGAGTATGAGTTTGGCGGAATATGATGGATATATTATTAAGCCTAATGAACGAGTATATAAGACGTACAAAGGATTATCTTAGAGTATGAGTCAAGTTAGGACAGTACGTAAACAGATCCCAACTCTATCTAACCTACCATAACAACCGTATATACCTAATACTCTAACACTCCTCCGCAGTCGTAGCGGTAGCATCGTGAACAACTGGAACGTCGCGGACGGTCAGACTAGAGATAAACCGAAGTAGCATCCAGTAGGCTAATATCCCCCCGCAGTCCGAGCGGGAACGTTGTGGACGGTGTCGCGTCACGGTAGCTTGGACTGTAGAGGAAGCTAGTGAGATTCTCAGGCGAGGTGATAGCCCTTGTGCCGATGTCGAGGGAGCCGAGAGCGTGAGGCGGTGCCATGGTCGAGGTAGCCGTGCGATGGGTCCCCGTGGTCGATGTCGTGGTTAGGGATGCCGGTGTCGAGGTAGCCGCACTTGAAGCCGCATGCGCATGGTGCACGAGGAGAATGACGAAGATGCCTCGAGGAAGTCGTTGAGGGTGTCGATGCCGAAGTCGATGCAGTCCGAGCCGTCGAGGACGAGGTGCGGTCATAGTTTTGCCAGAACTGGGCACACGTCGGGGACGAACGCATACTCCGGTTTTGCCAGAACCGAGTATGCAAAGAAGAACTCGTCGGTGACGCGGTCGAGGCAGTTGTAGAGGGGTCGATGCCGAAGAAGACGTTGTCGAAGCCGATGAAGACGAGGCGCCGATCCGAGCTTACTAGACTCGGGAACGCGTCGGGGACGAAGGCACTCCTGATGTTTCCAGTACTAGGTGTGCGGGGGCAGGGACCATTATGAACTTGCCGCCATGTCAGAAAGACTAGCAGAGGAAGCCTCTAAAGCGGTTGCGACGCGGAGAGCGGCTAAGAGAGAGATGCCAGCGCTGTCAGCGGTTGTCGGAGTAGAGTAGCAGGTGGTGTAGTTGGGGACGAGGCGATCACGCTGGCGGCAAAGTTGTAGTGGACGAAGACATAGAAGGCGGCGAAACCAGTGGCGACCTGGGTTAGTCATGCCGGATAACTAGAGTGGCGATGGGTAGTCGGCGGGACCTACGACGGCGAGAGGGCGCCCTGCAGGTTACCTTGTGAAGCGCGGCGGCGGTGCTCGAAGTAGGTAAGGAAGACCCGACGACGTGACGAAGACCATGTGCAGACGGCGGCGATCCGCGCCGTAGGAGATGGTGCGATGAAAGCCGAGGCCGTCGATGCATGAGGACAGCGAAGTAGACTGCGTGCAGCCACGCTACAACCCAAGAAGGCGGCATAGCTGCAGAGCGCAAGTCGGTGCAGCGGCTGGGAGACCACCAGCGACGTACAAGACAAGGAAGGCGCGTTGGAAGCCGGTAGCGTGGACCAAAGGCGGCGGCGCTGCGGTCTGACGGGGCGACACAGCGGCAGCCCGTAGCTCGATCGGCGATAGGCGCGTGCTCAGGGACGTGCTTGGCGTAGACATGCGCGGGATCGATTGATCAGACCGACGGTGCACCGTATGCGCCATGGCATGGACGACGCGTAGATCGGATTCGATGGCGACGTTATCGGTGAAGTCCCGGACGATGACGACGAAGAGGATCCGAGGGGGACGGCCGCGGTAGCCTTCCGAGGAAGGCGTAGCAGCCGTCCGCTGTGCGTGGCAGCCTGCCGTGAGGGCGAGGCAGGCGCAGCAGCGGAGGGGGCAGGCACACGGACGCGATGTAGATCCTTGATGCCGATGGTCGGAGTAGAGGCGCGGGGATAACGATGGCGGTGGGCGACTCAATCCGATCTAAGATCGGTAAACCAAAAAAGAAAACCGATCAAGAGATCGAAAAAAATAGACTTACAGGACAGCCGATCACGGATCGGCGGACGAACCCTGCGTACGGATTGCGCGCCCCCCGGCGGACATCATTGAGATCGATCCCCTGGGGCGGCGCGGCGGAAGCGTGCGGCTAGGGTTTGGACCGATTAGGCTGATACCATGAAAGAGTATGAGTTTGACGAAATATGATGAATATATTATTGAGTCTCATGAGCGAGTATATATAGGCGTACAGAAAATTATCTTGGAGTACGAGTCAAGTTCTCAAGGAGTTATACTTTATATCGGGTGTAGAAGTAGGCCAACACTTCTATTGGCAAATAGGAGGTCTCGTACGACTCAAGCAGAAACACACAAATTTTCAACGAATATTATAAAAAAAGTTCAAAACTTCATCAGCCACTGGATTGGGTCAATTTGCCTTGAAGATATGAAATAAGAAAAATTCAAGAACTGTACGTAAACAGATCCTAACTTTATTTAACCTACCATAACAACCATATATATCTAATACTCTAACAATATGTAGTTATTTTTTGCTACAACTGGTATTTGGTTTTGCTATTACAATACAAATTTACTGGTAAGATGTCTCTATTGAATTTCGGTATTTTGCTATGAGTTCTCCAATGAGGTCTCCGGCGATGTCAATTTTCTACAATATAAAAAATGTCTTTCTACAATAGGACACATTTTTTGCTACTAGTTTGCTAACAAGGTCTCTCTTTTTCTTTTGTTTTGCGGTGAACCATTTTTTTTGATACATGCAACAAACGCGGGATAATTTTTTTCTACTTACAACAAAAGTAGGATTGGAGGACCTAAGTAGATACATGTCAACACCCCCACCCAGAGGATGAGTGACTCGCATTCTTGGGAGGACGCTCGGTCCTATCCTAACTGCAATGTTGCATTAATATGATTGAGTTCACGAGAGACAAAATAATTTTGAACAATAAACTTTACTTTTAAACGATTGGCCATTGAACAATGTGGAATGATTTACACAGAAGGACACTTGAAAAGTATCGACATGAAAGTTAAAATACAATCGATAGGATACCATACAATTTTATAAATTCAACACACAGATAAGCATGCCCCCACGAGTATCCATCTTTTTGTAGTTTGCCCCAAGGTCGTAATTGCAGTTATCATTGCCTTGGCAATTGTTAAACATGTTATATCTCTAGTTGTTTTGTTATTTGTCACACAAGACATAAATAACTACTCCCTCCGTCCTGATTTAACGCCGTTGTCATTTTGCAAAAAAAAAACTCGGTGAATTCTCAACAAACAACAAGGTTCGCTCGTCCTCATCCCGACTGTCGTGGTGGTGTCACGGCAGACGCCATGGATAGGCTAAAGGTGGGGATAATATGCGTTAGGGAAATCCAGGGAGGGATAGTAGAGTGATTCTCTACACAAAAGCTTCGTATTGATGTTCAGTCTCCAAGATTACAAGTGCTCCTTGAGCTGTATTGACAAGAGGAGGAAGAAGAAGCTCTCTTACTCTTGCCTACTAACTAGCCCAAGAACCCTAGATCCACAAGTGTTTTCCTTGCTATGTATCTGAAAAGACCCAACCCCCTTACCAGAACCCCAACTCCCCCTTATATAGAGGTGGTTCGGTCCTGACCTAGGGCATATGTGGAGGCATATTCCTAAGAATATGCCTCCTCCCAAAGTAGTAACCCGACAGGGGTGCTTTTCCCCCGCGTCACTCTTGCTTTAGCGACGTTGCCTCTGCGGCGCCTGCGTCAGCCGATGTGAGCGTCATCACCCTTGTCGGCCACGATCCGGTGGTCCTGCCCTTGCTTTATTCGCTCATCCAGTACGCATCGGGCCTTCTTTTTGACCAGAGATATTCCTTCCTTCTCCTAGAAGCCAAACGAGGATCCAGATCACAGTTGATCCGGCCACACCTGTTCCTGCATATAAGCTAGACAAGTGTCCCTGACTTACTCCTTGAGTCGGACGAGACAATGTTAGGCGACCCTCCTGGCCCGGGTTACTCCGTGATCCGGCCTGCCTTGAGGTGACTCGGCCAGCATCCGCTTTGACCTGGCCGACCCTCGGCTAACTCGACCCTTATACCCCGGAGTGACCCTACCCGGGGTTATCCCTCCAACATTAGTCCCCGAAGCTGGTGCGGCCTTAGCGGCCTTGGTCGCTAAGGCCACATCAGGTTCATTCGTATCTAAGCTTCGGACGTTTAACTCCGGGTTAACTTTTTGTCTCGGATTATATGGATTTACGTTTCCTTCGCACGTTCCAAGTTTTCACTTGCCGGCCGGGTCACCACTTTGGCTCGGATCCTATGGTTTTACTTTCCCTCTGCACAGTTCAAGTTTTCACTTGCCGGCCGGGTTACCATCGTGGCTCGGATCCGGGCCTTGCTTCCTTCTCTCGTACGCCAACCCATGTAACGGTTAATCATTACGTTGCCTTATTTTAAGGGCCTGCGCAGTAACCGCCGCAGTAAATGTCAGTGATTACTGTGCGGGGGTTACGTCACGCATGTCTCCTCGTGTACCGCAACTGCACGTCATGTCATGGGATCACATTTACTCTGCGGCCCCCGGTGTGGCTTCTCTCTGATTGGTCGATGCTGGTGATACACGGCCACACCGTGTGGTTTTCCAGCGCAGCACGATCCCACTCGTTGATGACTGGGGGCGGTTAAATAGGGGAGGGGCACGCTCCTTAGAACTTTTCCATCTCCGCGCCCCCTCGCCCGTTCCTCTTCTTCTTCCTCGCAACCGTGCCGCCGCCAGTGCCCGTTGCAACAGCGCCGCCGCCGCACCTTCTCCGTTCCTCCGCACCGTCGTCACCGCTGCACCTCTTGTTTAGCCACGGGTCCTCGTCAGTCTAGACCGCAGAGCCTCGCCGCTGCCAGCTCTAGCGAGGACAGCGGAATCGAAATGATGGAGGAGGATCTCATCGTCGTTGAGCAGGAGATGGAGGAGGGCGCGGCCTTGGCCAGCGCGTGGGCCGGCTCCTGGGTCTGCGAGGACGACATCGACTGGCTCTACCAGACCCGGCGCATTCCCGCCGGCGTCGCCGCTCATCTCCCCTCCTCGGAGTTGGCCCCCTCACCCAATCCGGGTGAGTTCGTCGTTTTCCTATCCCATTTCCAATGGGGATTTGGGCTTCCAGTGAGTGATTTCTTCCGGGACTGGATCCGGACCTATCACCTGCAACCACATCATCTCCCGGCGAACGTCATCACCTCTCTGTCCGCTTTCGTTTCTTTGATTGAGGGCTACACCGGGCTATGGCCTAGAAGGAGCTGTGGATCCGGTTCTTCGGCCTCCGCCGCAACGTTGTCCCCAACATCCACGTCGAGTCGGAGGACAAGCAGCTAACTCAGTTCGGAGCTGCCTCGATCTCGCCCCGGAGGTATTCAATCTTTCCCCGGGTCACTGGGCTTGACTCCTGCAAAGTATGGGCCCGGACCTTCTTCTACGTCCGGAACGAAGGCACGGAAGATTTGATCCGGTTGCTGCCCTACGCTCCGGGTCCCCCTAACACGGATTTCTGGGAGGAGTTTGCCAAGAAACCTACGGCTCTGGCCAACCAAGTGAACAAAAGTTTTGCAGAGCTGAAGAAGCTCGGATTGCGCAACGAGGATGCCATGATCACATTCGTGTGCAAGCGAATCTCTCCCCTTCAGCGGCGCACTCACAAGTTGTGCCATATGAGCTTCAGTCGCGACCCCAACCGAACCTCCTCGTTCGAGTTGAGCAATACGGAGATCTTCTGCCGGGTCAAGGCTCTTTTCACCACCCATAAGGACTTCTCCGCCGAATGGACGTGGGGAATCGAGCATTACTGCCATGAGCTCCCTCCGCGGTAACCAGCGGGTAAACTTATTCGGATCAATTTCATGTCGGTTCTTATCATATTTTGACTTTGCTCCTTGTGCTTTTCTCATTGTTTCTCCAGCAAACCCTCGAGGATGGCCCGGATCCGACCCTTAAGTGGGCCCCGGACCGAGAAATTCCGGATGAGGAGGAGCCGGACCAGGAGATGTTCCTCCCCACACCCGATGCCACCAAACGACCTAGCGGTAAATTCTCTTCTCTTAGAGATTGCCCCGACGATGAGGATGACTCGGATATCGATGTGATTGAACCCGTTGAGGCTGTCCCTCTTTCTTTTGCCTTCCCGGCATCAGCTAACCCCGGTGGGCACATCCACGAGGATTCTCCAGTTTCCACGGGCGAGCCTGTTCCGGTGGCGTCAAAGAAGAAGCACGGATCTGCGTCGAGTTCTTCTTTCGAACCTTCTCAGCCTTCCAAAAGGCAAAAGAAGGCCGGAGACAAGACTGCCTCCAAACGGGCAGGCAAAGCCCCGCCACGGAGGGCCCGGAAACCTAAGGAGGCCGAGACCTCGGATGCGTAAGTTCTTTTTTCACTGCGCAACACCCTTCTCCCTGCTTCGGGGTAATTTCAGTCCTGACATTATGTTCTCTTGCAGGGCTCCTGTGGAGGTCCCTCAGAGCGGATCGAGCATCTCCTCTCCTCTTCGGTCTAGTCCTTCCCCTCCCCGTGACGATGAGTCACGCCCGTTGAGCCCTATTCCGGAGGGCTCTGCGGCCGCTCCGGGTTCCGTAGTACCTCCTTCAGAGGGACGCGACCTCGGATCGGGAGGGTCGATCGGCGAGCAGCGGTGTCCGACACTTGGCATTGCCGCAACTAGCAACTACCAAGTCTACACAACTCCAGCACCGGCAGCAGCTCCAGCACCACCGAACCAGCGCTGTCTGGCTCAAGAAACCAACAGCAGCTCCAGCGCCCGACCACCAAAGCTCCGTGCCAAGTTCATCTGCCTCGTCCGAGTCATCTCAGGCTCGGCGAGGACCCACTCCAGCGGCTTCCAAAGGCAAATCCACTGTGGTCACTTCCTCCCAGTAGGCCAAAGGCAAACCCACCTCCGTCGAGGCTGGGCAGCGAACCTTGTCGTCGATGCTTCCAAAGAAGTCACCAGCAGCGACGGATCCTCCCGCCGAGCCAGCTGATTCGCAGCAGATGGTTCTTCACACTAGCCCGGCTCTTGCCCTGATTGAAAGGAAAGAAGCTCAATGCAAAGGGCTTGGTGGCACCTCATATGCCCACTGGCGAACGGTACCCTCCGAGCCTCATCGAGTTTGTCATGAACTGGAATAAGGCGGAGTTCGTCTACAACGACGATCTCCCGGAAAAGTTCGGCCCGGCTGAATTTTCCGCTCAGATGAATACCGCCGCCAAGGCCATTAACCTCGCTGGGCGTATGATGGAGGTACGTCGCTTCTTCTTTACATGCTGTAGATAATAACCATTAGTCCCCGAGCCTCCGGCGGAGTAACTTGTTACTCGGCCAGATGCTCCTTAGAAGATCAACATAGCTGCATGTAAACCTCAAATATGCACACACCTAGAGCCGGGTTAAGTTCCGCTTGGCCCGGATCTCATATACTTCGAATATGCACACACCTAGAGCCGGGTTAAGTTCCGCTTGGCGGATCTTACACTTCGAATATACACACACCTAGAGCCGGGTTAAGTTCCGGCGAATCTTGTATACGAATATGCACACACCTAGAGCCGGGTTAAGTTCCGCTTGGCCCGGATCTTGTACACTTCGAATATGCACACACCTAGAGCCGGGTTAAGTTCCGCTTGGCCCGGATCTTGTACACTTCGAATATGCACGCACCTAGAGCCGGGTTAAGTTCCGCTTGGCCCGGATCTTGTACACTTCGAATATGCACCGAACTAACTTTTACACGCCTGTACCTTTGTCAGGTAACCACCAACCGTCGGAGCGCCGAGTTTTAGCGCCTGCTTGATACCCATAAGATCTTGCGCGCAAAACATGTTGCACTTGGCGTGGAGCATGAAAAGAGGGGTAATTTCCTCTCTTAACACCTCACCGTTTCGTTCGCTTCTGCCGGACTAACCTCCTTATTCGGTTTTTTGCAGCTGGGGTGGAGGCTGAAAACAAGATTATGCGGAAAAACTTGGAGGAAATCCGAGGTATGTCCCCTTTCGGCCAACGTCGTTGTGTTTTCCATTCTTTCTTTTTCTTGGCTCGGCAAACATTCACTCATCGGCTTTGCCGGGTCAACACACTATTTCAGCATCGCTTGAGGATAGTGTGCCCGTGCCTGATATGATGCTGCATTTTCTCGAACAAGCAGGACAGCATCAAGCCGAGCTGAAGAAGAAGGACAATGAGCTCGCCCTCCTCCGGACCAAGGACGGCGAGATAGCCAAACTCAAAGCCGAGATGGAGAAGATGAAGGCCCAACACAAAACCGAGCTCCAGAAAGTTGGCCAGAACTGCTCAAGGAATCCGAAGTCCGGCTTGGGTCGGCGCTTGCCGAGCTTGAACAACTTCGCCAGAGACGCGATAGTTGTATCAAGGAGTTGACCCGGATCCATCGCCATATCTCACGTAAGTTTCTTATCCTTGCCCGACCTAGTTTTCCGGGTTAGCTCATATGCCTTTGCTTCAGCATCCTCCATTTCCTTATTTTCAGATAACTTCCCGAGGGTACTGCCATCGCCAGTGCTGCCGTTGCCAAATTCCGCCAAGAGAGGGGTACTCCCATCGCTCCTGATGGTGAGAGCATCCCTTTGGACATGGAGGACTTGTTGGTTAGCGTGTCAGCTCGGGTGGAAACTATCAAGAACTATGGAAAAGATCTCCTCGACGTTGCGTCCAGATCTTCAACGCCTTCTGGCCAAGCGAGGACGCGCCAGAAAAGATCACGCTCCTTGCAGAAAAACTGATGGAGATTGAGACACAACTTGACCTCTGGAGGGAGTCTGCTGGGCGTGCCACGGCAGATACCCTTCTCCATCATATCCTTTCATGGTACGAGAAAATCGATCTGAGCCTGCTCACCCGCCGGCGCACCGGATCCAAATGGACCGATGATCCGGAGTGGGTACTCGGCTCCAGGCTTGCGCCTACAGCCTCATCGAATATTCTCTAGTCCATGACTGGGTTGAGGGGCCGAGCTTTCTAGAATCCGGCGAGGAGGAGCAGATGGAGAACGTGGAGGATGGGTCGGGCGATGATGGAGAAGATGCTGCTTCAGATATTGAAGACAGTGATGATGACGCCGAACTTCCCCCTCCTGCCGCTCCTTAGTTGAAAAAACTTGAAAATTTATCAGATCCCTGGTATGCCGGGTGCAATTGTATGCTGAATACATAATATTTTGCTACTATGCTTGTATGCTGGATTAACTTGGGCGTAGTCCCCGAGTTTCATTTTCTTGTTCGTCCAATTCTCCGGCTCGATCCGTGTCTACCTTGATTCGGTTTTACGACTTACGAACCCGAGCCTCAAGAATTGTTTTAACAATACTGAGAAACTTTGAGGCTTGACTCAAAATAATTCAACATAATAGCTTGAAAGTAAATACGGGGTTAGTCCGAAAAAACAAACGTTAGCTGGAATAGGATCGTTTCGTTAGTAGTTTTTCATGTGCTACGCAATTCCAAACTTGTTCCCTTGCTCGCCATGAAGCCAATTCTTGTTGGACAGCAGCAAGTCGAAGGGTTGGGTTTTTGGTGCTCACACATTACTAATCCGGGTTAAGCGAAACGAGTAATTCCAGCTAACGCATAAAAAGTAACAACAATCATTTATTAAGGCAGTCCTCGAGTTACTGCTCGAGGCTCCGCTATTTCATTGATAAGCTCATGGCCGACATACATACCAACATATGAGGATGACTCGGGTACATACACTCTTTAGCTAAGTGTAGAAGGGACAAAGTAGTGCTACATTCTACGGTCGCTTGGATTCCTCTCCGGACCTGTCCGCCTTGTTCTTTTCCTGTGGCTTTGCATCTATGAGATAGTAAGAGTCATTGTGCAATGCTTTGCTCACAAAAAATGGTCCTTACCATGGGGATAATTTATGCATGCGATGTCGCTGTACCAACCGGAGCACCAGATCGCCTTCCCGGAAGACTCGGGGGCACACTTTCCGACTATGATAGCGTCGGAGATTTTGCTGATATATGGCGGATCTAGACAGTGCTAGTTCTCTCGCTTCTTCCAGCAGATCAACATCATTTTGCCGGGCTTCTTGCACTTCGGCTTCTGTGTATTGGGTGACTCTAGGCGAATCATGCTCTATGTCGGCTGGTAATACGCTTCGCCCATATACCAGAAAGAACGACGTGTAGCCTGTTGATCGATTCGGAGTGGTTCTTAAACTCCACAATACCGCTGGTAGTTCTTCTATCCAGCACCCAGCTGATCTTTGCAGCGGCTCAATGAGCCGGGTTTTTATCCCGGATAGCACTATCCGTTGGATCTTTCCACTTGTCCGTTCGATGCGGGGTGGGCTACCGAGGCTATGTCGAGTCGGATTTTCTTATCTCGGCAGAATCGTGCAAATGCTCCTTCAGCAAAATTGGTGCCGTTATCAGTTATGATACTATGAGGATAACCGTATCTCAATATGATGTCTTTGAGAAATGTCACAGCCGTAGCTCCATCACATTTTCTTATAGCCTTCACTTCGATCCATTTTGTAAACTTGTCCACCATGACCAGAATGTGCGTCATGTTCCCTTTTGCTGGTTTGAATGGGCCAATCATATCCAAGCACCACACAGCAAATGGCCATGTAATTGGTATGGTTTTGAGTTCCGACATAGGCATATGTGTCTTGGTGGCGTACCTTTGGCAACCATTGCATTTTCTCACCAGATCTTCTGCTTGCTCCAAGGCGCTTGGCCAGTAAAATCCATGCCGGAATGCCTTTGCCACTAAGGCCTGGGATGAGGCGTGATGCCCGCATTCTCCTTGGTGTATATCTCGGAGGATATCAAGTCCTTCTTCCGGATCAACACACCGCTGGAGGACATTGGTTACACTCCGTTTGTACAGCTCGGAATTGATGATTGTGTAAGCTTTGGCTCTCCTCTGAGTTTGCCTGGCTAGCACTTCCTCAGTGGGTAACGTTCCATCTTTCAAGAACTGGTATATAGGCAGTGCCCAAGCTGGTCTTTTGCCAGAGAACATCTCCTCATCAATTTCCATCCGGTCCACCGGCATAACTTCAGCGGATCACGCTGAACAGTCCTCGGTGCGAGGTAGTCCCCAGTCCGCGAGGTAGTCCCGGTTCGACATACTACCTCCCATGTCAATGTCCATGGGCTCGCTCCAGTTCCTCGTTTTCGGGACATAAATTGAATCGGTTCACGGGACGGCCGATAGATGGCTTTCTGAGGTGCTCCAATGCAACACCGGTGGAATTGCTCTGCCGGGTCGAGCTCGAGCTCGACATGTCGGCAACCGTTTTCCATGCGAGGTACATGATGAAATTCACATCCCTCAAAGTAACCCGAGATTTTCTGCACATGAAATCTGTATAGTGCCATGTTTGGATCCAGGGCGTCCCACACTCCGGACACTTGCTGTATTACTAGATCCGAGTCGCCAAAGCAGATTATCCGACGTATGCCAATTTCCTTTGCCACTTTGAGACCATGCACAAGAGCCTCGTACTCAGCGACATTGTTCGATGCCGCGAAATGGATCTGCAATACGTACTTGAGCTGATCCTTCTTTGGCGAGGTAAGCACAACCCCGGCACCTAATCCGGTTTTGGTCTTCGATCCTTCAAAGTGCATCCTCAGTAGTTCGGATCCGGTGGCGGTGGTTCGTATTGTACCTCGGCCCAATCCACGAAAAAGTCCGCTACAGCCTGGGAATTGATCGCTTCTCTTCTATCGTACTGGGGCGCGTATGGTGCTAGCTCAATTGCCCATTTTGCAATTCTGCCATTCGCATCTTTGTTACCCATTATCTCGGATATGGGGGCTTCGCATATCACTTTGATGGGATGCTCCTCAAAGTAGTGCTTTAACTTCTTTGCCGCCATATAAACTCCGTATGCCACCTTTTGAAAATGCGGGTAGTTCTGTTTTGAGGCAGATAATACCTCGCTCAAGTAATACACTGGTCTCTGCACCGACTTACCCTCTTCATCTCGTTCCACTACAATCACTGCACTTACAACTCGGTTGGTTGCGGCTATGTAGAGCAACATTGGCTCCTTCGACAGTGGAGAAGCTAACACTGGTGCAGTGGCCAACATCTTTTTCAAGTGGGCAAAAGCTTCATCAGCCTGCGGCGTCCAAACGAATTTATCTGATTTTTTCATGAGTTGGTAGAGAGGCAGTGCCTTTTCCCCTAACCGACATACAAACCGACTCAACGACGCCAGGCATCCAGTGAACTTCTGGACGTCGTTGAGACACTTCGGCAGCTCCATTCGTTCGATGGCTCGGATCTTAGTTGGATTAACCTCGATACCTCGGCTAGAGACGAGAAATCCGAGTAACTTCCCAGCCGGGACACCGAAGGTACATTTCTCCGGGTTAAGCTTCATCCGGAATCTCCTCAAGTTCACGAATGTTTGCCTTATATCGTCAAGGAGCGTTGCGCTTTCCTTGGTCTTGATAACCACATCATCCACGTAGACTTGTACATTTTGACCTATTTGATCATGCAAACATTTTTGCATACATCTCTGGTACGTTGCTCCTGCGTTTCGTAAAACAAACGACATAGTGCGATAGCAATGGCAGTTTTTATTTGATCATCCGGGTTCAGAGGTATCTGGTGGAAACCGGAATAAGCATCGATAAATGACAACAATTCACATCCCGCGGTGGAGTCAATGACCTGATCTATCCTCGGCAGTGGAAATGGATCTTTTGGACACGCCTTGTTCAGGTTCGTGTAATCGATACACATACGCCAAACCACCGCCACGTTCGGATCATCCTTTTTCTTTTCTACCAGCACCGGATTAGAGAACCAATCCGGATACAGCACTTCCATGATGAATCCTGCTGCTAGCAACCGAGCTATCTCGTCACCAATGACCTTTCTCCTATCCTCGGCGAAGCGTTGGAGAGGCTGCTTCACCGGCCTTGCTCCGGGTCTTACATTCAAAGAGTGCTCGGCCAACTCCCTCGGAACACCTTGCAAGTCCTGCGTGGACCAAGCAAAAATATCCCGATTCTTACGGAGGAAGTTGACGAGCTCGCTTTCCTATTTATCAGTTAACCCGGCCCCAATTGTCACGATACGCTCCGAAAACATGTTATCCACCGGGATCTTCTTGGTGTCCTTCGCGGCTTGAAATGAAACGCTTCCATGCGGGTTACTTAACGCTGGCATATACTACTGCGCGGACTGAGCTAATGCCGCCACTTCTTGGATTTTTCTTTTCTCTTGGGCAATTACGAGTGACTCGGCTAGGTTAGACCCGGCTGAAGCGCACTCCATAGAACGTCAGAAATCCCCAGCGATAGTAATTGCTCCATTTGGTCCGGGAAACTTCATTTTCAGATAACTAACGTGGCAACTTGCCATGAATTTGCTCAGTGCTGGTCTCCCGAGTAATGCATAATACGCGCTCTCCAAGTTTACCACCTCAAACTCCAGATTTTCGGTTCGGCAGTTATCCCTCGTACCGAATAGCACGTTGACCCGGATTTTGCCTATGGGCTCACAGGATATGCCTGGTACGATACCGTGAAAAGTTGTTCTTGTAGCCTGGAGCATGTTCTCCGAGATGCCCAACTTGCGCATCGTATCCGCATACATGATGTTAATGCTACTGCCATTGTCGATCAGTACCTTGGAGAACCTCACATTAATGTTTGGTCCAATGAACGTCGGATCTAACACTAGTGCATACGAGCCCGGACTTGGCATAAGCTTGGGATGATCTTTGATGCTCCAGGTAATTTCCTGGTCCGACCAAGACATGTACCTCGTCACTCCAGGCATAACCGCATTAACCTCCATATGTCGGTGCTGCAAGCTTTTACTATCTGTTTCCTCTGTTGTGAACACACAATAGCTCTGGTGATGTTCCCTGTACTCATTTCTTCCCTCGTTTCCGGAGTACCTCTGATCTGGTTGTTGCTGGTTTTCCACCTGATGCACTGCATCCCTTCTTTCACTGTTGTCATACCTCGGCGGAGGGGGAGGCAACATCAGTTGCTGCGTGTTTGCTCCAGAGTGCAATTGCTGTCGGGGTAACTCCTGCCAAGGTTGCTCATTCCGAGGTGCCTGAGCATTCCCCGAACCACCTTGTTCTATCTTGCACATCCACTCACATTGTCTCGTCGTGTGACCCGCCGGGCTGTTCGGATTTGGCGTGTGAAATTTGCACGGCTGGTCCAACATTGACTCGTAGGTATACCTCGGACGATCTTTCTTTTCTTGCCATTGCTTCTTCTGCTCCGGAGTCCATGTTTTCTTGCCATCGTTTCGAGGAGTCCATTGCCCTCCCGTTCTCTAGCGTTGGTTTCTCCCTGCCCCGAGCTGATCTTGATTCACGGCCGCAACTTGTTGCAAACCATATCGATGGTCCGGTCTATCGTCTCTCCTTTTTCCCCTGTAATCGTTCCTCCGGGATGACCTGGATCCATCCCTCGGATAGTACTCCTCATTTGACTCGTTTGACGCGATCCTAGGTTGAGTCGGATCACCCAAAGCATAAGAGTCCGTGATCCGGATCATCTCTGCCAATGTGACCGGCATTTTCCTCTGCAATTTCATCCACAACTCGCTGCCATATCTACATCCTTGTGCGAACCATGCTATAGCCTGTGACTCTATGACTCCCTCACACGAGTTTCTCACGGTACACCACCGGGTCAAGAATTCACGGTCCGTTTCGTTAGATCTCTGCTTGCACATTGCCAGGGTCTGCGGTCTATTCGGTCTCGTCGTGCATTTTGAGAATTTGCTGATGAACATTTCTTCAAAATCTATCCAGCAATTGATGCTTCCAGGTGGCAAATTGTTCAGCCACACCCTAGCCGGACCTTCCAACATTTGGGGTACATATCGTGACCCACCTCAAGTTGCCGAGCTGCAATTTTCACGGTATGCGTAGTTTATTAGCCAATCCTCCGGCTTCGTACTGCCGTCATACGTCTTCGTGCCCCTGGGTAATTGGAAATTGGGTACTGGCGGTTCCTTCATGATCCGGGGTCCGAAGCACGCTGGACCCGGAGGACCTTGACATTCGATCTGTTCTGACCTATACAAGCGATCCAGTTTTAGCCTGGCGTCATCCAGCATCAAATCTCTGCTTTCCAATCTCGTCCCTATCACATGATAGTCCGGTCTTGCGTATCCCGCATTCATCATCTCCGAGTCTCCATCATTGTATCGGTCTTGCTCTCATTGTGCTCCTCTCTGTTGCATACCACGGCCGGCACTTTTCTCTTGCCTTGGTGCATTCCGCTGCTGCGGTTGACCCGCTCCTGCCGAGTTTCACTGTCCGGCATTGCCGTTGGCAGCATTCCCTTGACCGGCATTGCCTTGGTCGTGGTTACCTCGGCCAGCTTCACCTCGGCTCATACTTCGTCGATCGTCGTTTTTCCGCATCTCTTTTTCCTTTCCCGCACGCGTTGGGTCGTACGGAACGATCTGCTTGTTCCGTCTGGCCGAGGTTACTACCTCTTCTCTTCTAGGGCCACCATGAGGCGATGACGCGGCTCCAGCGGATTTCTCCGGGTTACCCATCACCGAATGGACGATCTTAGAAGCTCCAACTCTCTTCGGGTTACCTCTCAACAGCTCCTCATTCTGCCTGTTCGCGATCCGAACCAGCTCGTTAACTCGGTTTTGCTGTCTTTGGCGGGCTTCACCCGTCAGACCCTCTAGCTCGGATGCCGCGGTATCTGCTGCTCTGAGGTTCTTCGCCGGGGTACTATACTTCGGCAACCCCACAGACAGATAGTTTTCCGACCCTTCTGGTCCATCATCACCTTCTCTGTTCATCTCGCTTATGAGGTTTCTCCCTTTTACCCTCACTGCATCAACCTTGTTCGCTTTCGCGTACTCACGCAGCGTCATGTTCAACGACTGCTGAGCCGCTGCTATTTTCTTTGCGCCCTCCAGTATCTTTCGCCGGGTCTCCTCTAGCTCGGCCTATGCCTGAGCCGGATCTACCACGGCTGCCACCAGGTTAGCCAAGCTATCCATAGCTTCCCTCAACACGTTCTCAGGCCTCTCTAGAGGAGGACCCCTAGCTTTCCTTGGTGCCTTGGGTGTTACCTCCGGGTCTGGCGCCGGATCCTTGCTCGCGTCATCACCTCTGCATGGTCCGGGGAGCGAGCGATACGCGCCCCGCGAGCCACAGTGAGGGGTGGTTCCCCTGCATCGACGACGCGACGCGGATGAATGCAAGACACGACCACAACAACATAGACCTTATGCGCGCCGAGCTTGACGAAGACGTCGTTGCACGGAAGGGGGCGCGTGCTGAAGCAGCCAACGTTGTCGCTGACGTAGTCCAGCGCACCGAAGCGCTGAACGAGCCCGGAGACGATGCGTTCACCGGTGCCGATGAAACTTCCCGTCCGGATCTTCACCCCTGCTAGCGCCGCTAGCCCCACGGTGGGTGCCAACTGTCGTGGTGGTGTCACGGAAGATGCCATGGATAGGCTAAAGGTGGGGACTAATATGCGTTAGGGGAATCCAGGGAGGGATAGTAGAGTGATTCTCTACACAGAAGCTTCGTATTGATGTTCAGTCTCCAAGATTACAAGTGCTCCTTGAGCTGTATTGACAAGAGGAGGAAGAAGAAACTCTCTTACTCTTGCCTACTAACTAGCCCAAGAACCCTAGATCCACAAGTGTTTTCCTTGCTATGTATCTGAAAAGACCCAACCCCCTTACCAGAACCCCAACCCCCCCTTATATAGGGGTGGTTCGGTCCTGGCCTAGGGCATACGTGGAGGCATATTCCTAAGAATATGCCTCCCCCGCGTCACTCTTGCTTTAGCGACGTTGCCTCTGTGACGCCTGCGTCAGCCGACGTGAGCGTCGTCACCCTTGTCGGCCACGATCCGGTGGTCCTGCCCTTGCTTTATTCGCTCATCCAGTACGCACCAGGCCTTCTTTTTGACCAGAGATATTCCTTCCTTCTCCTAGAAGCCAAACGAGGATCCGGATCACAGTTGATCCGGCCACACCTGTTCCTGCATATAAGCTAGACAAGTGTCCCCGACTTACTCCTTGAGTCGGACGAGACAATGTTAGGCGACCCCCCTGGCCCGGGTTACTCCGTGATCTGGCCTGCCTTGAGGTGACTCGGCCAGCATCTGCTTTGACCTTGCCGACCCTCGGCTAACTCGACCCTTATACCCCGGAGTGACCCTACCCGGGGTTATCCCCCCAACACCGACCATCTCCTCCCAGCTGCTTGCCCTCTCTGCTCGCCAGTGTTCCCTCTCCTCCCAGCTTGCAAGAAATCCCTCCTCGGCCACCACACCTCACCCGCGCCGCTCACCATCTCCGCTCGCCAGTGCTCCCTCCCCGACCACCATGCCTTCACCCATGCTAATCCTCCGCCGAAGCCGCATCCGCGCCTCCATCCGCACCGGAGAGTAAAACTCGTGTCTTGCCGCTCCTCCTCCATGGCTTCAGTTGGTCCTTCGATTCCTCCCACCTTCGTCGAATTGAGTGGCGGTGCTGGTGGCTATGGAGGCCTTCAATCCGCTCTCCCCCTCTCGACTACCTTCCGTGTTTGAGGTATTGTTCCTTCTTCAGATCCCCACACCGGCGACCGGGCATCTGCTTGAGGAGTACCAAAATTGAAATCTTGCTTGCTTGAGGTATTATTCCTTCTTCAGGTCCCCACAACGGTGACCTGATGTCTGCTTGAGGAGTACCAAAATTGAAATCTTAGCTTGCAATATTGCTTCACATACTTGATACGTTGCAAACGTATCTATAATTTTTGATGTTCCATGCTTGTTTTATATCTTCTTTCTTATGTTTTGTCCATACTTTGGATATTTTTATACACTTTCTTGGACTAACCTATTAACAAGATGCCACAGTGCCAGTTGCCTGTTTTCTGCTGTTTTTGGTTCCAGAAAAGTCAGAAAATGAATATTCTCGGAATTGGACGGGACAAAAGCCAAAGTCGATATTTTATCGGAAGACTCACGGAGCGAGAAGACGAGACGGAGAGGGGCCAGGGGCTGGCCACACCATGTGGTGGCACAGGTCCCCCTGGCCGCGCCACCAGGTGGTGTGGGCCCCTGGTACATCCTCTGACATCGCCCCTTCACCTATAAGAAGCCTCCCAATGAGAAAACCCTAAATCATCCAGCCTCCAGCCACAAAAAGTTCCGCAGCGCCGCCGCCACCGAAGGGGAGATTCGGGGGACAGAAGGTCTCTGTTCCGGCACCCTACCGGGACGGGGAAGTGCCCTTAGAGCCATCTCCATTGATCTCCACCACCATCTCCATCGCCGTTGCTGATTCCCATGATGAGGGGGGAGTAGTTCTTCCTCGAGGCTAAGGGTTCTACCGGTAGCTATGTGTTCATCTCTCTATGCATGATCATATTGTGATCATGAGCTTTGTAATCAAGTAGATCTACCTTGCTACTCAAGTGCTTTAATAGATCTCTGGCTCTCCCCACGTGTGTGAAAGTGATAGCGTGAACACCATGGTGGCTAGAGATTACAAATACTTGTTATGAGTTATATTTGGAGTTGGATGTCTATATGAAATTGTGGTGTTTGTTGGAACCATCTAGTGCTCACGGTGATAGTGAGGGGTTATCTAGATGGGAAAAGCAAACTTTGAGGAGTGTTGTTATAGCCCTACCATGGATTAGAGTGTCCAACTGGAGAGTAGTTCATAGTAGTATCATGAAGAGAAGATATTTATATGAGAGTGTTCACTAGTGAAAGTATGATCCCTAGGCCTTGTTTCTAAGCATTGAAACACCGTTTGCAACTAGATATGTTACATGTTTGCTTGCTTCCATCTTTATTTCAGATTGTCTTTAGTCTCTTCCTACCCGTTAAGCTCTTTTCTGGCACCGTTGCCACTTATAATTATCCATACCACTTGTACTTCACTATATCTTCGTCGAACTAGTGCACCTATACACTTGACAAATGTATTGGGTGTGTTGGGGACACAAGAGACTTCTTGTATCTTGATTGCAGGGTTCCTTGAGAGGGATACCTTTGACCACTTCTTCCCTGAGTTCAATAAACCTTGGGTAATCCACTTAAGGGAAACTTGCTGCTGTTCTACAAACCTCTGTACTTGGAGGCCCAACAACTGTCTACAAGAATAGAAGTGTGTAGACATCAAGCTATTTTCTGGCGCTGTTGCCAGGGAGGTAAGGTAAAAGGTACTCACATCTTCTGGCTACTAAGCTATCTTCTTACTACTGTAGCTAGTGTGTGAGTGCTCGAATTTATTTCCTTTAGATTCTGCAATTATATTTTTTTGTTTCTTGTTTTTATTTTCACTAGTTAGGCTTAATGGAAAACAACAACAAAATTAGAGAGCTTTATAGTATTTATCTTGAGTTAGGACATGAAGTGTTTGAAGAGAAAATTTTAAAACCTATGGAACTTTATTTGCATGCTAATAGCAATGTTATTAGTATGAATTCTTTGAAAACCATTATTGCTAATGCTATCTAAAAGTCTAAGCTTGGGGAAGCTGGTTTTGATGAGCATGATCTTTTTAGTCCCCCAAGCATGGAGGAGAAAATTTACTTTGATGATACTATACCTCCAATATATGATGATTACAATGATGAATATGATATTTTCAGTCCACCTACTATTGAAGATAAAATTAATTATGATTACAATATGCCTCCTATATTTGATGATTATGGTGATGAGAATAATAATGATAGCTATTTTGTTGAATTTGCTCCCACTACAATTAATAAGGATGACTATGTTTATGTGGGGAGTATTAATTCTTTTATGCATGTGGCTCATGATAAGAATGTTTTATGTGATATTTATATTGTTAATTTTATTCATGATGCTACTGAAAGTTATTATGAGAGAGGGAAGCATGGTTTTATGTGTCTCAACAATATTAAGTTTCTCCTCTTTATGTTGAAAATTTTAAAGTTGCACTTGTTTTGCTTTCCTATGCTTGTTTCTTTGTGCTTCCATGACTTGTTTCTTTACAAGATTATTTTTCATAGGAGTGGGTTAGACTTAATTTTTTTCCACATTTGCTTCTTGATGCTCTCTTTTACTTCAATTCATATTTCTTATGTGAGCATCTTCTCAAACTATCATGTCTAACTTAAAGGCGTTAAAGAAAAGTATTCCTTGGGAGATAACCCAATAGTTTTCTCGAGTCTTGAAAGTAATTGATTGAGTAATAACCTCTCCATATCATTTTTGTATGATTTTTGTGCCAAGAGTAACCTCTAATGAGAGAGAAGTAATACTTAGGAAAGTTGCTGTCCCGAAACAGATTTTTGTGCTTCGCTGTAAAAATTCGTGAAAAATATCGATACATCGTTTTGAGCTGTAATTTTCTGTGCTTCTACCCCAGGTTGTTATCCAACTTCCGTTAGTTCAACACTTTTCTATTTGAGCAACAGAAGGTCTTAGAAAAAATCAGTTTTTACCTGCTGGTCTGTTTTGACAAATTTCTGCCATTATTTGCATTTGCCTCTTAATCTCTTTCTCCTTGAGTTCTCTTTGATCATCTGAACTTTTTAAAGGAAGTGCAACAGTAGATTTTGTTTTAATGTAAGTTTTACTTGTGTTGAAACTGGACCAAAAGACTTAATATCTTGAGTACACTAATATTGCTAATGAAGATTGTGTGAAGTTTTGTATGAAGGAAAATTTTAAGTCTAGGGAAGAGTAATGTGATAAGATGAAGTATGGACAAAAGCTCAAGCTTGGGGATGCCACCCGTGTCACCCCAAGAAATATCCAAGAAATACAAGCGTCAAATCTTGGGGATGCCCAAGGCATCCCCTTCTTTATCAATAAAAATCTCAGGTTTCTTCCAAACACTTCATTTTTATTGTTTCATGCATAGTTATGTTATTATTGGAGCGTCTTTGTTTTTGTTTTTGGTTTTCGTTTGCTTAGTTTGCTTGAATAAATTGGTCCCCCTCATTCATACATTAGTTTTTAAATAAGATTGGTTTGGATTGGATAAGAGTAGGAAATGTTCATGCTTAAGTGGTAAGAAAGGAGCTTGTTTTTGACTGTGGCCTATGCTTTGTCATGTCATGCTTGATATTGTTTTGGCTTCATGCTTAGTGATTTTTGTTGTAGCATAACATGTTACAAATAATTGAAATTGCTTAATGTGCCTTGAAAGAATCATGCGCTGTTTTAGCATAATAAAGCATTATATTGTGGCATTCTCCTTTAATGCTTTATTTGGGTTGACTTGGCACATGCTCACACCATGTTAAGACTATACCAAGTCACCATAGCCTCTATGATACTTTATTTTTCGACTTGTAATATCACTTTATGCTTTAATTAATGATGTTTTGTCGCTTTGCATGATTATGGCCATTATTGCTCTCTTAGTTGGTCGCTCCCAGTCTTTTGCTAGCATCCATACCAAGTATGAGTTACACTCATGCATCCAACTCCAAATAAAACCAAGTTATTCCAAAGAGTCTACCATACCTACCTATTAGCATTTGCTATTCCAAGTATATTCATGTTTTTATCTACCTTCCGAATTAAACTTGTTATTTGAAAATTAGTGATTAAAGCTCTCAAGAACTTGATGGCACACTTTACTTTTCTTGCCCCTAATAAACTTAAACCATTGTGTCATCTATGTTGTATATTCTTGCACTTATACGTTAGGGATTAGCAGAACCATGCTATCCTGGGGAACGCTTTCAACATTGCACTTGTAGATTGTACCCAGTTGATATCATGCTCTTTTGTTTATGGATGTCGTCGGTGTGAAATGAAAAGGGAGCTTGTAAGTCCATGGAGTTATGTATGTGTGTTAGAGAAACGCCTGGGCGGCTGGTCTAATCCATGCCTAATCATGGTGGAAACCTGCAGCGTAATCATAATGAGCAATCTATGAAGCATTCTTCTTATAAAAAAGAGACAGAGATTGAGAAAAAAGAAAGAAAAAAAGATGAGAAAATAGGAAAGAGAGAAAAAGCACCATTTTCCCATGGTAAATAAGAAGATGCTGATATGCTTATTGTCTACTTGCCTTGTCATTTTGATAGGGGGATTCTCCCGTATCATCGGGCAAGGGGTACCCCGTTGGCGGTTCTCTATGATACACATGTACTTACTATGACAAGCACTTACCGGTAACTAAACTTAAGTAGCATGAGGAGCGGACCTCATATTCAAAGGACATGAGATTGCCAACTTATACTTTGTCAAGCATATACTCCATAGTTTGTTTACTTTAACCTTAATCACTTCAAGATGCCTATGATAAGGGCAATGAGAGCTGAAAGCTAATAAGTACCATAATTTTTGGAAGCTCTTTATGAGACTTGAATCCCTGCTTCCTCCTATGGAGGTCTTTCTTTTACTTTTATGTTGAGTCTCCATCTTCTATCTTTATGCACCTATTAAGAGAGCATAGTGGCTATTCTTAGTTTAATGTGCATTGTCCCAAGTCCTGTTGATTGATGCATAACTTTGATATTGCTTGTTCTTAAACTATTTGTATCTAGTCACCCTTATGAACTTTGAAGGAGTCCTATGCATTTATGTTTTGCTATACTATGAGGGGCAAGCTGAATACCATTCTCATTATGTTTTCTATATGTGAAACAAACAAACGTCTTTCAATGCATTGGTATTCATGATCTTTGTTTGTATCCTTTCATGTTGCATGCATAGTTACTATGTCTTATTGTTATAACTTCATCTTTCATGCTCATGTTTAAAGTACTATGATCTTAGCTATCAATGTTCTACAAATACTTTGATCAAGATTATGATGGTCCATGTCATCTTAAAAATTATTCTTTCTTTTCATCACTTACCTACTCGAGAACGAGCAGGAGTTAAGCTTGGGGATGTTGATACGTTGCAAACGTATCTATAATTTTTGATGTTCCATGCTTGTTTTATATCTACTTTCTTATGTTTTGTCCACACTTTGGAGTATTTTTATACACTTTCTTGAACTAACCTATTAACAAGATGCCACAGTGCCAGTTGTCTGTTTTCTGCTGTTTTTGGTTCCAGAAAAGTCCGAAAATGAATATTCTCGAAATTGGACGGGACAAAAGCCAAAGTCGATATTTTATCGGAAGACTCACGGAGTCAGAAGACAAGACAGAGAGGGGCCAGGGGCTGGCCACACCATGTGGTGGCGCGGGTCCCCTAGCCACGCCACTAGTTGGTGTGGGCCCCTGGTCCACCCTCTGACATCGCCCCTTCGCCTATAAGAAGCCTCCCAATGAGAAAACCCTAAATCATCCAGCCTCCAGCCACAGAAAGTTCCACAGTGCCACCGCCACCTAAGGGGATATTTGGGGGACAAAAAGTCTCTGTTCCGGCACCCTGCCGGGATGGGGAAGTGCCCCCGGAGCCATCTCCATCGATCTCCACCACCATCTCCATCGTCGTTGCTGATTCCCATGATGAGGAGTGAGTAGTTATTCCTCGAGACTAAGGGTTCTACCGGTAGCTATGTGTTCATCTCTCTATGCATGATCATATTGTGATCATGAGCTTTGTAATCAAGTAGATCTACCTTACTACTCAAGTGCTTTAATAGATCTCTGGCTCTCCCGACGTGTGTGAAAGTGATAGCGTGCACACCATGATGACACTTAGGCTAGAGATTACAAATACTTGTTATGAGTTATATTTGGAGTTGGATGTCTCTATGAAATTGTGGTGTTTGTTAGAACCGTCTAGTGCTCAAGGTGTTAATGAGGGGTTATCTAAATGGGGAAAGCGAACTTTGAGAAGTGCTGTTATAGCCCTACCATGGATTAGAGTGTCTAACCGGAGAGTAGTTCAGAGTACACTACCAGAAACGTGACTAAGCCTGTGTGTCGGACTATTTTCCTGTTGGCCCCGCGTTGGACTCACAGGGAAATATTTTCCTCCATGGGTTGAAGATGCACGCACAGGAATTATGACTATATTCCCGTGGGTTCGGGGTGTACTCACACAAATAGGCCTATTGTCGTGCGTCCTCGGCCCACAGAAAAATTATTTGACCATTCGCGGTTCACCGTCCCGCTAAAAAGGCCTTCGCGCGGGGAAAAATTTGGTCACGCGCTCTCTAGAACTGGGAGGCCGCCAGTTCTCTAGAAAGGCCTAGTAGAAAAACAAAATACTAGCCAGGAACCCTAAATCCCCAAATCAGAACCCCCACCCTCATCTCTCTCTCCTCCGCGCCTCCCACGCCCCACGCCTCGCCTGCCACTGCTCCTGCACCACCGGTCGTCGCCTCCGTTCTCCAAACACGCTGTTGCAACACGTGGTCGTCGCCTCCACCCACGAGCATGTGCCCCACCACCTCCCTCCCATCTACCGTCGCGCCGTCCTCGCCGGCGGAGCACCCTCACCATTTGTCGTCACCACCTGGAGCAAGTAGCGACGGCACTGGCTGCTTTCTCCCCATCTTCACTAAGGTAGATCCTGTTGCTACTCCTCCCACCTACCCTTGCCGATCAGTATCACATCCTAACACGGATGGGAAACAGGGGCCCAACTATGGAGAGACCAGGGGAGATGATGGCGCCATGAACATGGAGTACTATTAGGTGGACGAACCCTCCACGAAGCTCACTGGCGCAAAATAAAAGGTTTCCTTCTTCCATACTGTCTTGCATCTTCATTTTTGCTGTTACTATTTTGTTCACAAGTAGAATTGTTTTCTTATGACAAAAATTGACTTATGGTATGTGTTTGTGTGCATGAAGGCATATGAATTCGTAGCTTATAACTTGGTACGAAATGGTGTATTATACTATGTTGAAGGTGTTTTGGGCCTGATATTTCTATTGCTCTCTAATAGTTTTTATGATCTATAACCAATTAACCATTCAGGTCAATACACTGATTTCTTGAGGTGACTTGTTTTTGTCTCCACGGTGATTCTGGACAAATTCAGTCAGCCGATCTGCTGCGTGGTAGTGCACCTATCCTCTTCTTATTCAGTTTATTATCCAACTATATACATTTCTTTCGGTGTACTGGTTGGTTGACTTTTGGTTATAGCTGAAAGTGTGCACGTTTGACCCACTAACATGGAGTATTGTTTATTAAGTGGATTAGGGCCTAATGATTCTAGCTTCTGTTAGTGGAATAGGGGAGTTCATGGTTATAGATATAATTCCTAACTCTTGCTAAATACTTGTCCTTCAGTGCTTGTAGTTTGAGATGCATACATGTTATGATAAAAGTAATTGGAGATTTTGTATCTGCCCATTTCCTTGTGGAAGACCAAGAAAACTAAATTAATATTCTTAGAGATGCATTAGTATTTGTTCCAATTGAAGTTCTGATTGCTGTGCTGTTTCAACTTGTGTTATACTGTTTTACAATAAGCAGCAAGCCCTGTGTTTGTGCTTAATATGGTGACATAAATAATTTGTTGTTGTCATGCTGTATTATTTCAACTTGTGTTGAAACCGCTATTGTTACTTCCAAATTTTGCCAGAGATGCTCCCATGTTAATGTTAGATTCTGAGATAACAAATGGAGTATGGTGATCATATCTTATATAGATATTGTTTATGCTTCTTGCCTATCTATTTGTAGCAACCTTGCAACTTTTAACCATTGACACATGAAAGTTTTTACAAGTTCAATTATGTTCAATGCAGGATCATTTTCAAGAGAAGCTTGCAACCCAAGCTGCAACAAAAGTACTATAGAACATAAGGTCTCTTATAGTGAATATATAGTTGACACACTTGTGTTTGAGATATTTGCACCTGGTATTTTGTCGACCGTTCATTTGTATACGAAATTCTAATGAAATTTTATGAGATGTGAATTCAGAACTCTACTTTGTTCTTGTAAGCAACGATTTTGGTGTGTATGTCCTAAATATGACAGCGTTATATTAATTATGTAAAAGGTTTTGTTGTTATGCTTTTTTTTGTTTATGCATTTCTAGTTTCTCCTGACGGTTTTCCCTGACAGGGATACTATAGTTTCAGGTCTACTAACCTAACACAAACATTTCCCTGTGAGTATTAAAATCACGTCAGAAAACTATGAAAACCGACAGGAATATTTTTCCTGTGGGCTAGCTGACAGGCATTTTTCCTTATCCCTGGCGAGCTATGGCTGACGGCCGGCTGACAGGAAAACCTATTCCTGTCAGTTAGCCCTATTTTCCTGTCGGTTTTGGGCCCACAGGTTTATTCTAGTTTTTGGTAGTGGTAGTATCATGAAGAGAAGATATTTATATGAGAGTGTTCACTAGTGAAAGTATGATCCCTAGGCCTTGTTTCTAAGTATTGAAACACAGTTTGCAACTAGATCTGTTACATGTTTACTTGCTTCCATCTTTATTTCAGATTGCCTTTAATCTCTTCCTACCCGTCAAGCTCTTTTCTGGCACCGTTACCACTTATAATTATCCATATCACTTGTACTTCACTATCTCTTTGCCGAACTAGTGCACCTATACACCTGACAAGTGTATTGGGTGTGTTGGGGACACAAGAAACTTCTTGTATCTTGATTGCAGGGTTGCTTGAGAGGGATACCTTTGACCACTTTCTCCCTGAGTTCGATAAATCTTGGGTAATCCACTTAAGGGAAACTTTTTACTGTTCTACAAATCTCTGCACTTGGAGGCCCAAAACCTGTCTACAAGAATAGAAGTGCGTAGACATTAATACTACACCTCGCGCACGTACTACCATCGACCCCCTTCACTCCTTGAGGTACTGCTTGCAGGTTGTTAATTACAGTAAATGAACTTGACCACAGTAGTGCATATACAAGTGCAAAAGAATTTGATTTAGTTCAGTAAATTTGATTACATTAAATGAAACCAATTCAGTAAATATAAATTTGATTCAGTTGATAATGTCGAATCTCTTGTTTGCATGGAAATGAATGAATGTGCAATCTGCATATATTCTGAGTGCAGGTTTTGCCTGTCCTCATCTTATTATTGTCCTCTTCTTGTAGTTAAGTGGTTCTCTTGAACTATCAAGTTGATTTACATATCGGGCACATAGTTTTTGGTCATAGGTTCCCTTGCTGGACAACTTCATGAATTGATACATTCTTTTAGATAGTGCATAATAATGTACACAATGTTTATTTGTGGAGTGGTTTTTTCTCCATTTTAATAATCATTTTCAATGGATTGTCTGATGGATACCGGGTCTGTTCTGTTTCGATACTTCGGGCCTTTGGTTACAATTTTTTAAATGCTAATTCTTTTAGCTCGGAGTAGTTTCAGTTAGTGAGATATGCTCATGTTGTTTTCAGGTTCATGACCTTGATTTTGCCATAGAGATTATAGGATCAGAAATAGTGCGAGAAGTCGATGGACTTGCCATGAGCTCTAGCAACGTGCACCTATCGACTGAGCAAAGGGAGAAGGTTTGTATTTTACCTGACAAATTGTTTCTATAGACAAGTGTCATGACATCTGTAGGGTGCATTTACATAAGATACAAACCTATGATCCTATTTTTCCTAATCATGCAACAATTAGATCAGATTGGAGGGAGTGGAAAAATTAGTCAGTGTCTTATTAGTATTATTGTTTTTGCCAACCCACAAGACAACACTAAGTCGATACATGTCATGGAACGAATGATTTTGATATTTAGAGATGATGATTTATAAGTAGTACTGTACTACGTATCATGATTTTGAACTACCCTTTTATACCTTTCCCAGGGTTATCTATATTTGGAAATGAACTAATCATATTATCAATATTCTGAAATTTCATCACCACTCTCGGGCACTTGTATAGAACCAGTCACACTGCATCTTTAGCATATTATCAATAGTACCGCACATGGTACTGTACACATGATAGAGCACAAGACATACACAAGACACACAACATGTATTTTCTTTTCCCTTCCATGTATCTAGTCTATCCTTTCTAACGTGTATCAGCCGTGATAGAGAGAGTGTTTGCCAGTCTTCCTTCTGTATACAGATTATTCAAATCAAGCATTCGTTCCTCAGCTGGTCTTCTTACAAATTATTCAAATCAAGCATTTGTTCCAGCTGGTCTTCTTCTCCTCCTTTCTCTACTTCTCCTCCTCCTTTCTCTACCTCTCTTTGAAATAAATATACCAGAGAGGCAATAAAAAATGGTTATTATTTTATTCAAGGTTTATACTAGATATTTATTTCTCATGCTATAATTGTGTTAACAGAAAACGTTAATACATGTGTGTTTAATAAACAAAAGAACAGGTTCCTAGTAATGCTTCTCATTATACTAGCTTGTTGATTAATTGATAATCAAGGTTTCCTGATCATGAATATTGGATGTTGTTAATAATAAGGTCATGTTATTAGAGAATGATGTGATGAATATTCACCCGCGCGTAGATTTAGTAACATGATTACGTCCTCAAGTTTATATTGCTATTTCATTCAAAGTAACCCTAATCCTTGGACCATGAGATCACGTCAATCACTGACTCTGGAAGAGTACTTTAATTCCATCAAATGTCACACCGTAACAGGGTGATTATAAAGATATCATCGGGTACTTAGAAAGTGTTAGTTGAGGTGGGATTTTTCCATCTCGATGATCGAGAGATATACTGAGAGCCCTCTCGGTGATATCACATTAACATAGCTTGCAAGCAAGTGATAAAGATCACTAAGAATGTTATATCACGGTAACGAGAAAATAGTACTTGTCAGTAACGAGATCGAATTAGGTATGGAAGATACCAAATGATCGGATCTCGTACAAGTAAAATATCGCGATACAAAAAGAATTGGTTACTGCGAATAAGGTTCACGCGATCACTAGTTTGTCGTTGAGCTAGTGGGGGTCATTATGGATCTCCGTGTCCCACTAATGATTATTGATCGAAGAGGGTCTCGATCATATCACATAGTTCATGAATCCTTAGGGAGATACACTTAAGCGTATTCGACGCATTTGAGTGGATAGGGAACACCGGAGAAAATATTGGATAGCGTAGGAATTGTTCTGATAAATCTGCCGGAATAGTTTCGGTGTATCAAATTAATACAAGGGATTGAATTGTTAATGTGTTTATTAAATGAAGTGTTCATTAAATGAATTACTCATTAAATGAAGTGTTTATTAAATGAGTGGCATTAAATCAAGTTAATTAAAAAGGTGTTTTTAATGGCATGACTCTCGATTTTGAGTGGAGATTAAATATGAGAATGTGGACATCAAATTTTGTGAGCGGAGAATCCATCCACATGAATGAGGGAAGAGGTGGGGCACCCCTCTTGGATGCCAGCCATAGCAAGGGGCAACCCCCTCCCCCTATAAAAGGTGGGGTGGAGCACCTCTTCTCTCATATGCCCTTTGGTTGGCATCTTCCTCCCATTTCTAGCCTTGTATATTGCCACGAGCACGATGCTTAGGTGAAGCACTGTTTAAGATCTTCTCCAACACCATAACCACCATGTCATAGTGTTGGCAGAGTTTCTGAGGATCCCCTACTTCCGCTGCCTAGCTAGAGCAAGGGACGGAAGTCATCGGCACACCGTACGTGTGACCGATTACAGAGGCGCTGCCTCTTTGTGGCGTTGATCGTCTTCACGTTCTCGAGGACGGTCGTGTGCACTCTACAATATCCACGTTTGTTTCCGGGAATGTTATCCTGCTTTACGGTCTTGGGGGGTGAGTTCATCTAAAACTGTTACAAGTGTCACCTAGATTCGATCTTGGTAGTTGCAACCGTCGAATTTTTTGTTTTCCATGTAGCGAGCCCCATCAGTGGTACTAGAGCTATGTCTATGCGTAGATGCTATGCACGGTTAGAACACAGACATGTGCGTTGATGATCTTGTTATTTCATAATTGCATAAATTTGGATCATGGTGGCATGTTGGGATGAAGCGGCCCGGACTAACTTTGCATGTCCTCGTACATGAGACATGTCCCACGCTTGACATCAACTCGTATTGCATAAGTGGCTCAACGGGTGTCTGTCTCTCCCAGTATAGTTTGTTAATAACTTAATTATCACTGTTGTGGCCGAAGGTCGTAAGTAGAGTGGTTCTTTCCTAGAAAGCCCAAAGCCACGTAAAATATGCAAAAATGAATTAGATACGTCTAAATTGTTTTTGCAGGGCATGTGATGTGATATGGTCATTGATACAAAAATTGTTGTATGCAATGAGATTTATTGTAAGTTAAACAAATGACAAGAGCCATGTGGTTATCTTTATCTTTTTATGGCATGCGTGCTATTCATGTATATCCGAGAGATATATTGTAATGGTGGAGACGATAATGATGGTGACGCCATGGACCTTGGAGCCACGCTGATGGAATGATGGAGATCATACCATGAAGCACAAGATGGAGATCAAGTGCAAGAAATGACCATATCATATCACATATTATATATGCATGTGATGTTTATCCCTTTTTATGCAACTTATTTTGGTTATGTCTTGCTTAGTTCTTGGTGCTAGCACTATAGGATGATCCCTCACACTTATACCAAGATAATAATATGTTCTTTCTTAGTATGCACCGTTAATAAAGTCCGTCCTATCGAAGCGCCACATGAGGATCGGGTGTGATAGGCTCTACATTCGCATACGACAAGTGTAAGACAGTTTTACACAAGCGAATACTAAGGTTTTTACTTGGCAAGCCTAGGATATACAGATATAGCCTTGAAACATGAACCGAAAGGTAAAGCACGAGTCATATGAATGATATGATGTCCATATGATGCGCGGCATTGAAGCTACACCACCACTCGGGATGATCGGTCGTGGTGTAGTGAATTTGGTTCGTGTCATCACTAAAAATTACTAGAGCTATGTTTTTTGAATGGGAGTTCTCATAGTGATTTTTTGAATTAACTTGAACTCTATCTTTTATAAACTTAGTCTAAAATAGTCTTTGCAAATATATTGTAGATCATGGCACTTGATACATTGCAAATGTATCTATAATTTTTGATGTTACATGCTTGGTTTTATCCACTTTCTTGTGTTTCGTCCACACTTTGGAGTAATTTTCATATGATTTCTTGGACTAACCTATTAACAAGAGGCACAGTACCAGCTGCTTGTTTTCTACTGTTTTTGGTTCTAGGAAAGTCAGAAAATGAATATTCTCGGAATTAGACGAGACAAAAGCCAAAGTGCCTATTTTTTTCGGAAGTCATGAGATGCCAGAATACGAGATGGAGAAGGGATGGGGGCCGACCACACCACCTGGCCGCGCGGCTAGGCCTGACCCGCGCCAGGGGTGTTGGTCTGGCCGACCCCAACACCCCCTCAGCCTCTCCTTCCGCCTATATATTGTCCTTGGGACGAAAACCCTAAGTACCCGATCAAAAATCCACGAAAGAGTCTGTAGCCGCCGTCATCTCCATCCCTAGATCGGGAGGGATCTGAAGTTCTTCCGGACTGCCGAGAGGGACTTCACCCTGGAGGCCTTCTTCATCACCATGCAAGCCTCCGGTGTGATGCTTGAGTAGTTCATCTCTGGACTACGGGTCCATGTAGTAGCTAGATGGCTGGTTCTCCTCCTTTGTGCTTTCATGTCTAGATCTTGTGAGCTCCGTTCATGATCAAGATCATCTATTTGTAATTCTGCACTTGTGTTTGCGGGGATCTGATGGACATTGAGATGCTATTTCAGATTGATTATTGATTCTATCATGTCTTTGTTATTTGTGATCTTGCATGCTTTCCGTTGTTAGTAGCTATCTTGGCCAAGTAGATGCTAGCAACTCCAAGAGTTAGTATTTATGCTCGATAGTGGGTTCATGCCTCTGGTAATCTGGGGAAGTGACAGAAATCTCTAAGGTACTAGATATGCTGTTGCTACTAGGGAGAAAACAACAATCCTTTGTTCATAGAACAATCGCATTGTTTACATTACACGCAATTCGTAAAGCAATAATCTGTTGCTTGCAACTTAATACTGGAGGGGATTCGGATGATAACCTGAAGGTGGATTATTAGTCATAGATGCTGTTGGATGGCGGTCTATGTATAATGTTGTAATGCCCAATCAAGTTCCAAAGGAGTCAAGATGATTAGTATATGCATGTATTGCTTTCTCGATGTTTGGCAATTGCCCCGCTGTAATTTGTTCACCTAGCATGTTATCTATCTTAAGGAGAGCCACCTCTAGTGAACTATGGATCCCGGTCCTTTCTTTTACATACAATCTACAAATTGTTTACTGCTTTGTGTTTACTTTCTGTAAACTATTACTTCCTTCCATTCAATACGTTTAATCCTCTGTTTTTAGCAAAACCGGTGAGATTGACAACCTTATCGCAAGTTGGGGACAGAGTTCTGTGGTTGTGTTGTGCAGGTCTCCACATTGCTACTAGCACCAGTAGTGCGTCCTGCCAAGGCTCAGCTAGCAACACCTTTGGGGTGTTTCCTTGCTCCTACTGGTTCGATTAAACCTTGGTTTCATAACTGAGGGAAACCTGCTGTTGTGCTCATGATACCTTCCTCTTGGGGTTCCCCAACAAGCTCTACATCAACACCGAGCCATCAAGCATTTTTCTGGCGCTGTTGCCAGGGAGTCAAGGACATCGTCACAAGGGGAGTCCCTCATAACCAATCTCTTTACTTTGTTATTTTTGTTTTGCTTAGTTTCTTTTGCTTTGTTTGCTTGTTTCTTTATCAAAAACGCAAAAAAATGGTTTTACAAGTTTGCTTCTTTATCAAAAACACAAAAAAAATTAAGTCTCCTTTAGTTGTCACCTCTTCCTTAGCTCACCATGTTGATCCCTAAATTTACCCTGAAAGACCTTTCAATTGGTAGTGGTTCTATAATTGGGAAAGATAATATTGAAGAATTCTTTAATCATGTTAGTAAACATGAGGATACTGAGGATAGGTCCCTTGCAGAACTTGCTCCAAATTATGAGATTGCTGCAGCTTCTTTAGTTCACATGTTGGAAGCTAGGTTTGTTAACCTCAACCCCTTAATGCAAGTAATGTTTCTTAAGCTTAAAGAAATTGAGGACCCTGAAAAGAGGGATTTTATTCTAGAAACTTTGTTTAAGGAATTCTATGATGTTGCCAAGGAAGCTATAAAAGTCTTTGAACATTTCAATATGCTAGGCTCATGTGTAGATGTTGTTGGTACACGAGAAAAGATGAGTAAAACTGAACCTAATGGGGAGGAAATTAAGATACCAACACCCTTCAAACTAGTAGCAATGCATGAAGCCATAGAAAAGAATCTTGATTGGATCTTTCCTGAAAACCTGTTTGATGAAAGTAGTGAACCTAAGAGCACTGTGAGAGGATCCTCTAGAACTTATTTGGATGAGATACCTTGTCTTGTTGAAGATATTTCTGGTATTGATCTTAATGCTTCTTCATTTGAGAACACTTGATTCTTTTTCTTGCTTCTTATGCCTAACTTAAAGGCGTTAAAGAAAAGTACTTATTGGGAGATAACCCAAAAGTTTTAGATGAGTCTTGGAAGTTATTACTTCAGTAATAATCGCTCCTTATCCTTTTTATTTGGTTTTTGTGCCGAGAGTAACCTCTAATGATAGAGAAGTAATGATTGGGAAAGTTGCTGTCCCGAAACAGATTTCTGTGCTTCACCGTAAAAAATCGTGTAAAATCTCTGAACATCCTTTTGAGGCGTGAATTGTTGTGATTCTGACCCAGGTTGTTATCTAACTTTCATTAATTCAACACTTTTTGATTTGAGCAACAGAAGGTCTTCGAAAAAATTCGTCTTTACCTGCTGGTCTGTTTTGACAGATTTCTGCTATTTTCTGCATTTGCTTCTTGTTGGTTCCTTTTTTAGTTCTTTTGGGGAATTGAGCTTTTTGAGGGAAGTGCTTCAGTAGCTAGTGTTCTAATGGAAGTTTATTTGGTGTTATAACTGAACCTTAAGACTTATTATCTTGAGTGCACTAATGTTGCTAATAAAGATTGTGTGAAGTTTTGTATGAAGGAAAAATTTCGGGTGTATGGAAGGAATGAGTAATGAGATGACGGATGGACTAAAGCTCAAGCTTGGGGATGCCATGCGTGCCACCCCAAGAAATATCCAAGAAGTACAAGCATCAAATTTTGGGCATCCCCTTCTTCATCAATAAAAAACTCAGGTTTCTTCCAAACGCTTCATTTTTATTGTTTCATGCACAGTTGTGTTGTTCTTGGAGCGTCTTCTTTTTCATTTTCGTTTTGGTTTTTCGTTTGCTTTTGTTTGCTTAGTTTTCTAAATAAATTGGTTGGACCCCTTTTTCATATATTGGTTTGCAAATAGTTTGGTTTGGTTTGGAAAAGAGTAGGAAAGTTCATACTTATGTGGTAAAAAGAGCTCGTTTTTGACTGTGGCCTATGCTTTGTCATGCCATGCTTGATATTGTTTTGGCTTTATGCTTAGTATTCTTTGTTGTAGCATGACTTGTTATAAACAATTGAGATTGCTTAATGTGCCTTGGATGAATCATGCGTTATTTTAGCATATTAAAGCATAGTATAGTGGTATTCTCTTTTGATGCTTTATTTGGGTTGACTTGGCGCATGCTCACACCATGTTATGACTATCTCAAGTCACCATAGCCTTTATGATCCTTTCGTTTTCAACTTGTAGTATCACTTTATGCTTTGATCAATGATGTTTTGTCGCTCTGCATGATTATGGCCATTATTGCTCTCTTAGTTTGTCGTTCCCAGTCTTTTGCTAGCCTCCACAACCAAGTATGAGTTCCACTCATGCATCCAACTCCCTAAACCAAGTTATTCCAAAGAGTCCACCATACCTACCTACTAGCTTATGCTATTCCAAGTATATTCATGCTTTTGTTTACCTTCCGAATTAAACTTGTTATGAGAAAACTAGTGATTAAAGCTCTCACGAACTTGATGGCACACTTTACTTTTCTTGCCCTTAATAAACTTGAACCATTGTGTCGTCTATGTTGTATATGCTTGCACTTATTTGTTGGGAATTAGCAGAACCATGTTGTCATGGGGAACGCTTTCAACATTGCACTTGGTACTTGTACCTTGTTGATATCATGCTCTTTTGTATATGGATGTCGTCGGTATGAAATGAAAGGGGAGCTTGTAAGTCCATGGAGTTATGTATATGTGTTAGAGAAAACGCTCGGCATTTGGTCTAATCCATGCTGACATGGTGGAAACCTGAAGCGTAACCATAATGAGCTGTCTATGAAGCATTCTTCTTATAAAAAAAAGAGTCCTATATTGAGAAAAAAAAGCGAAAAAAAGAGATTATGAAAAGAGGGAAGAGAGAAAAAAGCACCATATTCCCATGGTAAATAAGAAGATTGCTGAGATGCTCATTGTCTGCTTGCCTTGTCATTTTGATATGGGGATTCTTCCGTATCATTGGGCAAGAGGTACCTCATTGGCGGTTATCTATGATACACATGTACTTATGATGACAAGAACTTACCGGTGACTAAACTTGAGTAGCATGAGGAGCGGCCCTCGTATCCAAGGGAAATGAGATTTCTAACTTATACTTCGTCAAGCATGTACACCATAGTTTGTTCACTTTAACCTTAATCACTTCAAGATGCTTATGATAGGGGCAATGAGAGCTGAAAGCTATAAGTACCATAATTTTTGGAAGCTCTTTATGAGACTTGAATCCCTACTTCCTTTTATGAAGGCCTTTCTTCCACCATTATATTGAGTCTCCACCTTCTACCTTTATGCACCTACTTTGAGAGCATAGTGGCCATTCTTAGTTCTATGTGCATTGTCCCAGGACTAGTTGATTGATGCATAACTTGATATTGCTTATTTTAAAATATTTGTATCTAGTCACTCTTATGAACTTTGAAGGTGTCCTATGCATTTATATTTGCTACTCTATGAGGGACAAGCTGAATACTATTATGCTATGTTTTCTTTATATGAAACAAACAAATGCCTTGCAAAGCATTGTTATTCATGATTTTTTGTTTGTGTCTTTTCATGTTGCATCATAGTTTCTTTGTCTTATTGCTAGAACTTTGTCTTTCATGTTATGATTGAAGTACTATGATCCCAGCTTTGAATGTTTTACAAATACTTTGATCAAGTCTTTGATGGTGCATGTCACCTCAAAAATTATTCTTTCTTTTTATCACTTACCTACTCGAGGACGAGCAGGAGTTAAGCTTGGGGATGTTGATACATTGCAAATGTATCTATAATTTTTGATGTTCCATGCTTGGTTTTATCCACTTTCTTGTGTTTTGTCCATACTTTGGAGTACTTTTCATATGATTTCTTGGACTAACCTATTAACAAGAGCCACAGTGCCAGCTACCTGTTTACTGCTATTTTTGGTTCCAGGAAAGTCAAAAAATGAATATTCTCGGAATTGGACAGGACAAAAGCCAAAGTGCCCATTTTTCTGGAAGTCATCAGATGCCAGAATACGAGATAGAGAAGGGCTAGGGGCCGGCCACACTACCTGGCCATGCGGCTAGGCCTGGCCCGCGCCGGGGGTGGTCTAGCCGACCCCAGCACCCCCTTGGCCTCTCCTTCCGCCTATATATTGCCCTCGGGACGAAAACCCTAAGTACCCGATCAAAAATCCACGAAAGAGTCTCAGAGTCATGGCCATCTCCATCCCTAGATCGGGAGGGATCTGAAGCTCTTCCCGGCACCCTGCCGGAGAGGGGATTTCACCCTGGACGCCTTCTTCATCACCATGCAAGCCTCCGGTGTGATGCGTGAGTAGTTCATCTCTGGACTACGGGTCCATGTAGTAGCTATATGGCTGGTTCTCCTCCTTTGTGCTTTCATGTCTAGATCTTGTGAGCTCCGTTCATGATTAAGATCATCTATTTGTAATTCTGCATGCCCAATCAAGTTCCAAAGGAGTCAAGATGATTAGTATATGCATGCATTGCTTTCTCGATGTTTGTCAATTGCCTCGCTGTAATTTGTTCACCTAGCATGTTATCTATCTTAAGGAGAGCCACCTCTAGTGAACTATGGATCCCTGTCCTTTCTTTTACATACAATCTACAAACTATTTACTGCTTTGTGTTTACTTTCTGTAAACTATTACTTCCTTCCATTCGATATGTTTAATCCTTTGTTTTTAGCAAAACCGGTGAGATTGACAACCTCATCGCAAGTTGGGGACAGAGTTCTATGGTTGTCTTGTGCAGGTCTCCACGTTGCTACTAGCACCGGTAGTGCGCCCTGCCAAGGCTCAGCTAGCAACACCTTTGGGGTGTTTCCTTACTCCTACTAGTTCGATTAAACCTTGGTTTCATAACTGAGAGAAACTTGCTGTTGTGCTCATCATACCTTCCTCTTGGGGTTCCCCAACGAGCTCTACATCAACACCGAGCCATCAGCACCCCATGCATTCAATTTCAATGTGTTCCTAGATAGATAAAAGCTACAAGATAATGGGTCTAACTTCACCAACTAGTACCACAACATGAGAATTTTCCTCATGGGCATTAAGAAGCCTTATGTGTTGGATGGTCCGTTAGGTGATGCCCCTGCAAATGATGCGTCTCAGGATGAGCGCAATGTGTATAACACAAAGTATGATGACTATGCTCTTGTGCAATGTGCGATCCTTCAATCACTGGAACCCGAACTCTAAAAGGGTTTTGAATTTACTAGTGCTTATTCTATGGTGATGGAACTCAAAACCATGTTTGAGAGCCAAATCTGAGCTAAGAGATATATGATATCTGTAAATTCTTTAGCATAAAGATGAAGGAGCACAATTCTATGAATGAGCACGTCATCATGATGACTGGCTACGCTCAACGTCTTAAGGCACTTGGATGTGAGATTCCAGCTGATCTCACGACAAATAGGATTCTACAATCGCTCCCACCAAGTTAGAACAAGATTGTACTAAATTACAAGATGAGTGGTGCGAACAAGTCACACACTGAACTCGATGTTGTGCTGATGGCTACTAATGTAGACATAAAGAAGAAGCATCAAGAGTTGATGGTAGGTAAGATCGACAACGCAAGAAAGGCAAATCAAAAGGTAACTTCAAGAAGGATGGCAAATTTGTTGCTAGGCCTGAGAAGAAGACCAAATGAGGCCCTAAGCCTAACACTGAGTGTTTTTACTGCAAGGGGACTGGTCACTGGAAGCGGAACTGCCCAAAATACTTGGAAGATAAGAAGGTCGGGAAAATGAACAAAGATATATGTGATATACATGTTATTGATATGTACCTTACTAGTAGTCGAAGTAGCACCTGGGTATTTGATACCGGTTCGGTTTCTAACATATGTAACTCAAAATAGGGACTAAGGAATAGTCAACAACTGGCAAAGGATGAGGTGACGATGCGCGTAGGCAATGGATCAAAGGTGGATGTGATCACCATTGGGATGCTGCCACTTCATCTACCATCAGGATTGATAATAAACCTAAATAAATGTTATCTGGTTCTTGCGTTGAGCATGAACATCATGTCTAGATCATGTTTAATGCAAGATGGTTATTCTTTTGCTTCTGAGTGATGGGGTTCGTTGCATAGAAAACAAAAAATTCCTACGGTTTGTAACTGCCAAGATCGAATCAAGGCGATACTATGTAATGGTTTCAGATGGACTCACACTCGAAGACTGATAGCGGGATAATGTTCCCGCAAACAAATGTGGTTCATGTAAGCTTACACAACCATCCTCAAGGATGCGCAAACGATCAGCGCCACAAGTGGGCAGCACCTCCGTAATCGGTCACACGTACGGTGTGCCGACGACTCCCAAACCCTCGCTCTAGCCGGGCAGCGGAAGTAGTGGATCTCCGGGAACTCCAACAGCTCTACCCCATGGTAGAGATGGTGGAGGGGAAGATCTCGAGCAGGGCTTCGTCTAAGCACCTTTTCTAGTGGCAATGGACAAGGCTAGCAAGAGGTAGATTATGCCAACCAAAGGGCACATGAGAGGAGTGGGAAAGTGTGTGAGAGGGAGGAGGTCTCCACCTCCTTTTATAGGGGAGAGGGGGCAAGCCCCCTTCTTTGGCCGACACCATGGGGTGCCCCTTCCCCTCCTCTCATTCATGTGGGTGGACACTCCACAAACAAAGTTCAATTTCCACTTTCTCCATTTATTCTCCACTCAAACAATCAAAGGTCTTTCAGTAAAATCACTTTAATTCTCTAGTGTAAGTGGGAAACTGAAAGGAATATACCCGAGAGGCAATAATAAATGGTTATTATCTTATTTCAGGTTTATAATGGATGTTTATTTCTCATGCTATAATTGTGTTAACAGGAAATGTTAATACATGTGTGTTTAATAAACAAAAGAATAGGTTCCTAGTAATGCATCTCATTACACTAGCTTGTTGATTAACTGATGATCAATGTTTTCCGATCATGAATATTGTATATAGTTAATAACAAGGTCATGCCATTAGAGAATGATGTGATAAACACTCACCTGCATTAGATTTAACAATACAATCATGTCCCCAAGTTTATATTGCTATCTCATTCAAAGTAACCCTAATCCTTAGACCATGAGATCACGTCAATCACTGACTCCGAAATAATACTTTGATTCCATCAAACGTCACATTATAACAGGATGATTATAAAGATGTCGTTGGATACTTAGAAAGTGTTAGTTGAGACTCGTGGATCAAGAATGGTATTTGTCCATCTCAATGACGGAGATATATCCTCAGCGCTCTCTCGATGATATCACATTAATATAGCTTGCAAGCAAGTGATAAAGATCACTAAGAATGTTATATCACGGTAACGGAAAAAGAGTACTTTTCAGTAACAAGATCGAACAAGGTATGGAAGATACCAAATGATCGGATCTCGGACAAGTAAAACATCGCGAGACAAAAGGAATTGGTTACTGCGAATAAGGTTCACGTGATCATTAGTTTATCGTTGAGCTAGTGAGAGTCATTATGGATCTCCAGGTCCCGCTAATGATTATTGATTGGAGAGAGTCTCGATCATGTTCACATAGTTTACGAACCCGTAGGGAGACACACTTAAGAGTAGTCAACGCATTTGTGTGGATAGGGAACACCGGAGAAAATACTAGACAACGAAGAAATTGTTCTGATAAATCTGCATGAATAGTTTCAGTGTATCGGATTAATACAAGGAATTGCATTGTCAATGTATTCATTAAATAAAGTGATCATTAAATGAATGAATTAAATCAAGTGAATTAAAAAGGTGTTTTTAATGGAAGGACTTTTGATTTTGAGTGGAGATTAAATATGAGAAAGTGGAGATCAATTTTTGTGAGTGGAGAGTCCACACACATGAATAAGGTAATAGGTGGGGGCACCCCTCTTGGCCGCCGGCCACGGCAAGGGGCAGTCCCTCCCCCTATAAAAGGTGGGGTGGAGCACTTCCTCTCTCACACTCATCCTCCCTCCTCTCATATGCCCTTTGGTTGAAATCTTCCTCACCTTTCTAGCCTTGTCCATTGCCACGAGCACGGTGCTTAGATAAATCCATGTTCAAGATCTTCTCCACCACTATCACCACCATGTCGTAGTGTTGGTGGAGTTTCCGAGGATCCCTAAGTTCCGTTGCCCAGCCGGATAAAGGGACGAAAGTCGGCACACCGTATGTGTAGACCGATTATGGAGGCGCTGCCGCTTTGTAACGCTGACCATCTTCACGTCCTTGAGGACGATCGTGTGCAATCTACAACATCCACATTTCTTTGCGGGAACATTATCCTGCTTTACGGTCTTCAAGGGTGAGTCTATCTAAAACCGCTACAAGTGTCATCTAGATTCAATCTTGGTAGTTGCAAACGCAGGATTTTTTTTCCATGCAGCGAACTCCATCACTCCTCCTTGTTCGATAAGAGCTAAGATCTCACCAAGTAGCTTCGTCGGGATACAGAGAACAAGTAACAGCATTCCTTCCGCCATTAGTTGATCCTTACCTTATGCGGCGGATCATAGTTTATACCATCCTACTTTCATAACCACAATCATACATACCTCATCCTACTTTCATAACCTCAATCGTACATACCTCATCCTACTTTCATAACCTCAATCATATATGTCTGAGACCACACGGTCTGAAAATTAAGGGCTCTTCCACATATTGATTACTCCCTCCGTTTCAAAATATAAGATGTTTTAGCTTTGTGAAAGGAGTGTATCTAGACCCCTTTTAGTGTCTAGGTTCACTCCAAACCTAGATGAACCTAGACACTAAAAGAGATCTAGATACACTTCATTCACAAAGCTAAAACATCTTATATTTTGAAACGGAGGGAGTAGAATGAATCCGCAGGGATTCTCTGAAGTTTTCAGCAGTACTTTGATTTGCTTTTCTCATTTGGTTAGAGTGGATGTCAATCTGTCAATATGTGTTCAATTTTGATTCAATTGAACAAATAACACTGATTCAAATTGAACAATGATGACAATAGCAGTGATCATTTGATTCATTTTTTGCAGTTTGATTGGGGAACTAACGGTGATAGCAGCGGAGCGATGGAGGGAGCTGCAGACGGTGGCCTGAAATTCAAACTGCTCCTGCACGTGGTCGACCTCCTCTGAGTCGCCTCCGTCGAGCTCGAGCGTCTACCCGTGGTCGACCTTCTCTGCGTCGCCTCCGTCGAGCTTGAGCGCCTACGCGTGGTCGACCTCCTCTCCGTGGTCTCTGTCGAACTTGAGTTCCTGCGCGTGGTCGAACTCCTCTGCGTCGCCTCCATCGAGCCCGAGGTCATGCGCGTGGTAGAGCTCCTGCGTATGGGCGCAATCCCCTCCCTTGAGGTCTGGCGCGGAAACCCTACGACGACGAGCAGAGCGGCAGCGCGAAGGTAGGTAACTCGGACGGCGAGTTGAGCGCCGGCGCGGAAGCAGGTCGAGGTCCTCCTATGCGGGTGCGGAAGCATGTACCGCGGACGGCGGCGAGGTCGAGCTCCTTGCGCGCGCCGGGTGCAGCCGCCGTCCTGCGCGCACGCACGCCTGGATTGAATCGATTGAATCAGACGGGACGATGAACTGATTTGTACCGATTTAAAAGGATTTGGACTAATTTGCAAAAAAAAACTTGTGAAGAGTCCGCGTCAGTTATTTTGGACGGAGGCAGTATTTCTCAGTGGCCACCAAGAATCATAAAAAAGGGTCGCACTAGGCTTCCCCGGGGATAACTGGCCCCCATCCCCGGGCTCCTTGGCCGACACGTGTCCTTCAAAATACCTTCAATCCGCTTTTGCTACAAAACCAACGATTTTTGCTACAAATAATCCCGTTTTTGCTACGTGTAGCAGAACATGATTCGGCCCAAAAAAAGGAAATAAACCAGATCTCACCGGAGATTTCGCCGGAGAGCTCGCAGGCGACCGTTTAGCAAAAAAATTGTGCTATTGTAGCATATCGGACCTCGTCGGAGACTCGACGGAGGATTTCGCTGGTAGACCTCACCGGAGACATGTGTAGCAAAAGATTTATACCATTGTAGCAAAAACAGAAAATGGTTGTAGCAAACAATTTATCCTTTTGTAGCAAAAAGGACTTCATCGGAGACATCGCTGGAATAAATAACCCAAATTAAAGTTGTGCTAGGGTAGTAAAAACAACTTCGCCGGACACATCGCAAGATACATCGTATCAAGAAAGGTGCATTAATGTAGCAAAACCATAAAACCGTTGTAGCAAAAAATTGTAGTACAATCCCCGCTAGCCGAAGCAAAATCCCAAACTCGACCCTTGCCATGGGTAGCATTGTCAGGCACCGTAGGTAGCAACTTCGTTCTCCTTCGGTTGCAACGTCGTCCATCTTCGGGAGCAACGCCCTTCTCCTTCGGTAGCAACATCATCCGTCTTTGAGAGCAATGCCGCCCAGTGTCAGTAGCATCGCCATGGCAGTGTTAAGCTAGAGGAAAGGTAGCACGCGACCTAGTGGAGGACGAAGACCTCGCCGGCATTCGTCCGCGATGCGAGGCGCTCTGGCGGAAGGAGCTCAAGTGGGTGGCGTCCCGCCGCAGGAGGCATGGAGGAGCGCGCTGGCGCAACCGAGGTAGGGAGGCGGTGGCGCTCGCGGGCCGGAGGCATGCCGGCGAGGAGTGCCAGACTCGAGGCAGGAGGAGCGGCGGAAGGGCGGCAGCTATGGCGGCGGGGCGAACTCAGGCGGCGGAAGGGCATCAGCTATGGCGGCGCCGGACTCGAGGCGGGAGGAGCAGCTACATGTCGAGATCAGGCGGCGGGCGGGCGGGGGAGGGGGATGGACGAACTCGAGGCAGGAGGAATGGCGGCGGGGCGAGCTCAGGCGGCGGGGGAACATCGGGCTCGAGCGCGGGAGGAGCAAGGAACGGCGGCGGCATGGTCGCGATAGAAAAACAGAAGCAGTGGTTTGGGAAGGAGACGTGGTGGGGCCATCCAGTGCGCGAGAAGCCGTGCGTGCGGAGCGACCCGGGATCGTTTCCTTCGATCCCCGGAGGATCCGTATCATTTCCCAAAAAAAGATTTTCTCTCTCTTAATAATAGACTGAGGAACAACTAATTTTAGATCATTTATCCACGGCCACTCCCTTTATCTTTCCCACATGAAACAATTAACCGATCCGATTCGGATGATCTCCTTTTTCACCGCCGTGGGATTGCACGTCCCATTGCTCGAAACTTACATTTCAAAGTGTGGAGGTAGATAGCAATAGCATCAACCTGGCTGGGCAGAACAATATTGGAATCTAAAGGAAGTAGCTAGGATGGTCTCGCTCTCACGACACGCCGCCCCGGCGCCCGGAGCCGACAACGACGCCGGTGGGCCTTCCCCGGCGCCGCCCCCCCCCACCACCACCACCAGCTCACCTCCCACGCCAGTCTGCCCCCTGGTTTCCCCTCCGCGCGATTCGCGGACCGCTCCCTGACCCTAGCGCTTTTCCCCCAGCTCGGAGATCTGGTTGACTCGGACGCTTTGCCACCGAGATCTGTGAGGTCAGGGTCTTCTTGGGTGCCGGATTCGCTGGATGAGGGGACGGGCTATGTGCGTAGGTCTGCCTCCGCTCCTTCCAGACCTGCGGCGTCGGTGATAGGCGCGGAGGTTGCCCGCAAGGTGAGTTTTGCTCCTTCTTTGCTGGTGTCTGCGCGGCAGGCGCAGAGCATTCATGGTGCTCCCTACCCATGCTTCAAGCTGGCGTGCCCCGATGCCATCAATGCAGTGCCCAACTGCCCTCTCCTCCCGCCTGCGACGCTCCATGGCGTCCTGCCCGCTGGCCAAGTGACAAGTAGAAGATCTCCCGCATCTGCAGTGAATGCGCAGCAAGGATTTTCAAAATCTCCCAACTGCCAAAGCGAGTGGCGTGTCTCTGAGGATTTATGGCAGCTTGTTCGTCCTCCATACTGGTGGAGGAAGCAGGCCAGCTCCAACCTGCATTCAAGGCAAAGTTCTAAGTTCCAAGGCTCAATAAATCATGGCCAGCGGCGACCCTTTGTCAAGCCAAGCAAGAGAAAGTGCAACCGCTGCCTGGAGCGAGGTCATCCTGCTGCGGAGTGTAGGGACCCGGTCCGGTGCTCCAACTGCAAGGGGTGGCGCCACTATGCACGTGACTGCACGACAGGAGGCGTCGGGAAGGAGCGGGCTCTGCTTCATCTTCGACGTCCTACGCCCCGGCCTCCTCCTCATCGCCCACTTCTCGCTCAATCTCGTCGGTCGAGTCGTCTGCCAGCCAAGCCAAGGCCTCCCCGCTTGCACCCAGGCCTGCCGCGACAATGCCGGCCGCTCCTTCGACAACCCGCGCCTCTACCATGGCTCCTCGAGTTGGCGACCCTTCCCTTCGCCCCACGGAGGGGCACGTCGTCATCTACACCACGCCGGAGATTGCCCAGCAGGCAGCATGCCTCGTCAGCCAAGCGGCGGTTGTCTGGCTCGGGAAGAACAGGCCTCGTGTCAACGCCGTGCAGATCAAGGAGGCCCTCGCGTTCTAGGTGCGCACTGACCCTGACTTCATCAGGGTGGTTCCGCACTAGCCGGAGGATTTTCTAGCAACCTTCGACTTCCCACACCACCGCGACACCATCACCGCTCTGCCAGGGCGCTTCGAGTTCAAGGGCCTCGACATCCATGCTGCTAACTGGAGGGCGACGGCGAATGCTGACCAGGTGGACATGTTCCAGCACGTCCACCTCTGTGTGGAAGGGATGACGTTGGAGGCGTGGACGGACCAGGCCACCGCTGCGCGGGTGCTTGGACCCAACAGGTGGTGGACTACTTCGACATCGCCACGCTCCAGAAGGAGGACGCCGCCGTGCTCAGCTTGTGGGCATGGTCTGCTGATCCGTCAAAGATCCCCAAGGTCCAGTGGGTGACGCTGACCGGCTCGCCGGCAACATCAACTGGCATCGGCAGGAGAGGCCTCCAGCGGCGCGTGATCGTCCACCTTGATGTGCATGAGGACTTCACCCCTGGGAGGAATGGTGAGGTGCCGCAGCACCCTCACTACTCTCACCGCTTTGACTGGAGGCTCGGCGTGATTGATGGTGAGCGGGAGCTGACGGAGCGCACCAGGACGCCGGCGAGGCGCCCGGATGATCATGATCGTCACCGCCGGGACGACGACCGCAACAGAAGGCATGAAGACAATGAGGACCGTGACCGTCGCGGGCGCAAGGATGATCGCTCGTGGACGGAGCGCATCTTCCGGAGCCGTTCCAGGCCAGCGGACAAGCGCAGCGACGACCACCGCAGTGGAGCACGTGATGAGCGACGCGGCGATCGCAGGGGAGCGCGGGAGGGCCATGGGGATGGTAGGCGCCGTGCGGCGTCCATCCCGCACACGCGCTGTGTGCAGCTCCTGCCATGGGCTGCCTCAGGGTCGAGGCGGCGCTCTCCTTCCCCTGTTACCTCTAGTCGCAGATCACTTTCTCTGGCACGCGATAGATCACCACCGCGCTCCTCGCGAGCTTTGGAGCGGTTCCATGAGACGGCGACCTACCTCCCTCGTTCCACCCCCAAGAGCACGGCTCTGATGATCAGTTCCTGCCTTGGTGCCCAGGTGAGCCCGGTCTGCACACCTGAGGAGCTGCCGCCTCCCCCTCCACTGCCAACGGAGGGCCCATTGCCCAGGCGGCTATTCACGCCCACGATTCTGCAGCACCCTGTTTCAACTCCTTCGCCGCTTTCCTCGTAGAATATGCCGGTCCACGCGCCGCAGCGGGCAGCCTCGCCCAGCCCAAACATGACGGTCCACAACGGGCAGATGTCGGCCTCGCCCAGCCTCATCCCAGCGGCCTCGCCAACTGCTCGCACACCTCTCTTTGTGCCGACGGAGGCCCCTCTAATGCAAGCTCCTGAATCAACTCCACCACGGCCACCAAAGGCAAGAAGGAAAACGCTAGCGGGAGTCACTAGCTTCGCAGGAATTCCTGTGCGCTCTAGCCCAAGACTCAAAGCCAAGAAGACTCGCATGCCCATTGCGAAGCTAACTGAGAAGGTCCTGTGTCACCGCCTGGGGATTGTGGGAGACGGTGAGCAGGTGACGGAGGCAGCCATCTCCAAGTTTGTCCTCATGTTTGAAGGGAAGCTCCCAGACATTGCCATTGTGGCCCTTCGAGCCCTCTTTAGGCTTGATTGCGACTTCGCCACGGAAGTGGAGGATGCCCTGGTGGAGTTTGGAGGTGCAGCGGCAGTGGATCACGCGGGTGACCTGGCAGCTGGCGAAGCTGCTCAGGCCTGATTGTGTTACCCACACTACGTCCTCGTTCTAGTATGCTTGCACTAATGTTAGAACAAAAAAGAGAGCTCCAGAGTCAGCCATGTAGTTTGGCTGAGGTGTTGTTGCCTGCATGTAAGCCTGTTTGCACTTTGGTGAAAGTGCTGTTGGTAGCCCTGGCTAGGTTTTTAGGTGATGTAATGACTGTGATCCAATGTTAGACCTCAACATTAACGTTCTCAACTGGAACCCACGTGGTCTGAACTGCCGCAAAAGGAGAGATGTTGTCTGTGATTTGGTTGCCTCTTCCTCCTGTCAAATAGTTTGCATTCAGGAGTCAAAGCTTGAAAATGTTGACGCTTTCACTGCTGCTCACCTGGGAGGCCACAGGCTAAAGATGTTTGCGCATAGGCCTACAATTGGCACAAGAGGGGGGATCTTGATGTTGTGGGATGAAAATAAAGTCCAAGCCTCTGATATTGTCCAAGGGACCTTCTCTCTTTCGGCTCATATTTCCATCATTGGCTCAGATGTTAATTTCAAGCTCACCACGGTTTATGGCCCTACACGAGGGAACCTTAAAGATGCGTTCTTTGCCGAGCTCGTTGCTGCCAAGCCCCCTTCCGGCACTAGGTGGCTAGTCACCGGAGATTTTAATCAAATACACCGGGCACAAGATAAAAACCGGGACAATGCCAACCAAAGCCAAATAGTTCGATTCCGGAATGCGCTTAACGATTGCGACCTCAAAGAGATCCACCTCCAAAATCGCAAGTTCACTTGGAGTAATGAGCAACAAGACCCTACGATGAGCAAGCTGGACGGGTTCTTCTGCAACGAAGATTGGGACTTGGCCTTCTCAAACCACATTCTCACCCCCCTTTCGTCATCCTTGTCCGACCATTTCCCACTTCTTCTCGCCAATGATAGCGGCCCTAAGAGACCCAAGTCCTTCCGCTTTGAGAATTTTTGGGTGAAAATGCCGGGGTTCAAGGACGTGGTGGATGAAGTGTGGAATGGCGATTCCTTGCATCACGAACCGTGCCAACGGCTCTTCCACAAGCTCATCAAGACCGACAAGTGTCTAAAGAAATGGAGCAAGTCTTTGTTCTCCAAAGTGAAAGTGGAGCCTCACATGGCCCTCGGGGTCATTTTAAGATTGGATATTGCTCAAGAAAATAGGGCTCTTAGTTTGGAGGAGAGAGATCTTCGAGCTCGACTTAAGAGAAGGGTACTTGGGTTGGCGGCGCTTGAAAGAACAAGAAAAAGACAAGCTTCGAGAGTCACAAACTTGAAAGAGGGGGATGCCAACACGAGATACTTTCATATTCGGGTTAATGCTAGAAGGAGGAAAAACCACATTCACCGCCTCAAATGCAATAATGGTTGGGTCACGGAGCATGGGCAAAAGAAAGAAATCATCCAAGCTCACTTCAACAAGATCATTAAAAAGGGGCCCTCACGATCCAACAATTTCATTTGGTCCTCCATCCCCGCGCCCCAATGCGACCTTTCAGAGCTTGACATTCCCTTTACGGAGGAGGAGATTAAAGATGCGGTGGACAAAACCGCTAGTGACAAAGCCCCAGGTCCGGATGGCTTCACGGGGGCCTTCTTCAAGATTTGTTGGGATATAATAAAAGAGGACGTCATGGCGGTGATCCATCAATTCTCAAGTCTCCACTGTAGTAACCTCCATTGGCTTAATTCCGCAAACATTGCTCTTCTTCCAAAGAAGGATGGGGCCGAAGAGGTCACCGACTTTCGCCCCATTAGCCTTATTCATGCCATTGCGAAACTCATCTCCAAGGCGATGGCCGCCCGCCTTGCCCCTCACATGAACAAGCTTGTGTCAAATGCTCAAAGTGCATTCATCAAAACTAGAAGCATCCATGACAATTTTTTATATGTGAGAAACCTTGCGAGAAAACCCCACAAGACCAAAAGGCTACCCTTCTCTTCAAGCTTGACATCAAGAAAGCTTTTGACTCGGTTAGATGGGTCTACTTGATGGAGGTGTTGCAACATTTAGGCTTTCCTAGTAAATATCGGGATTGGATCTCGGCGCTTCTATCCACTTCATCGTCAAGAGTGCTCCTCAATGGAATAGCCGGTGATCCTATCAAGCATGGGAGGGGACTTAGACAAGGAGACCCTTTGTCACCCCTCCTCTTCGTCTTGGCTATTGACCCACTACATCACATACTTCGCAAGGCCACCACTCAAGGTCTCCAACACAATATTGGAGGGAGAGCTCCCTTGGTCCGCACCTCCCTTTATGCGGACGCCGCCGCCATATTCATCAAGCCAATAAAAAGTGATATCAACTTCCTTGTTTCAACCTTGGAAAAATTTGGAGACATCACCGGACTCGTAACAAATTGCGCTAAGAGCCAAGTGGCTCCAATCCGATGTGAAGGCCTTGATCTTGAGGATATCCTACAAGCTTTCCCGGCTCCACGTACCACTTTCCCAATAAGATATTTAGGCCTCCCGTTGTCCGTGCACCGTCTTAGAAGAATTCATTTCCAACCTTTAGAAGACAAAGTGGCCGCCAAGCTTGTCCCGTGGATGGGAAAGCATGTCACTTTGGCCGGCCGGGGCACCCTTGTCAAGTCAGTGCTTACAAGCATAGTCATTTATTTCATCACCGTGCTTGACGTCCCCATGGAGGTCCTCATGAAGATTGATAGTATAAGAAGAGCGTTTCTTTGGGCCGCATGTGACAAGGTTACCGAAGGAAAGTGTAAGGTGAATTGGGAAACGGTGTGTAAGCCTAAAAAGGTTGGTGGCCTTGGCATCCTCAATCTCAAAAAGTTTGCCTCAGCTCTTCGCATGAGGTGGCTTTGGAGCGAATGGAGTGATGACCCAAAGCCTTGGGTTGGTCTTGGGACGCCTTGCAATGCGAACGATAAGGAGCTTTTTGCAAAGGCAACGATTGTCACAATTGGGAATGGGAAAAGGCTTCCTTTTGGGATGCGTCTTGGCTACAAGGATCGGCGCCAAAGGACATTGCCCCACTCATCTTTGACCTCTCAAGAAAGAGGAAATGTTCAGTCAAGAAAGCTCTTGAAAATGATTTTTGGGTCTCGCAAATCAACATGCAAAGTGGCATCTCCGTGGAGCACATTGTCCAATTTTGCAAACTATGGGAAATGACTCAAAGTATCCATTTGGCAAATGAGACCACCGACAAGATCAAGTGGAAGCTTTCCATTGATGGGAGTTACTCGGCCAAGACCGCTTATAACATGCATTTTGAGAACCTCGCCTTATCCCCTTTCCCCACTATTGTTTGGAAGCCGTGGGCACCGCCAAAGTGCAAATTTTTTGTGTGGTTGGTCCTACAAAATAGGGTGTGGACGGCGGAGACTACAAAAAAGAGGGTGGCCTAATTGTGGGATATGCAAACTTTGCAACCAAGTGCAAGAGTCGGCCGACCACCTTCTCTTCAAGTGTCGGTTCACCGTGAGAGTTTGGACTTCTTTGAAAGACTGGCTTGGCCTCCATGACATGGAACCAAAGGATTGGCAAGTGATGAACACGGTGAAAGAATGGTGGCTCCAAGGCGTTCACAAGAGAGGGCAATCGAGAAGGGCTATGGCTTCACTTGCCATGTTGGTTTCATGGGAAATTTGGAAAGAAAGAAATGCCCGTGTCTTCCGTAACACTTCCACAACGTCTATTAGGCTCGTTACAAAAATAAAAGATGAGGCGGCAATGTGGTGCCTAGCCGGGGCAAAAGCGTTGAGTTGTATTGTGCCGCGAGAGTAGGCTTTTATGTATGGGCTTGGCTACGGCCAAGCTTGGATTGTAAGACCTCTAAAACTCCTTCTTAATCAATGAAAATGGCAAATATTTTGCCTTGTTTTTAAAAAAAAAACTTACATTTCACAGCTTGCATTTTTCACAGGACACGCGATACCTTCTTGTGCATGTCACGGTGTTCTAAACTTACGCTTCACTGCTCGTGTACTTTCTCGCTTGTTTGTATCAGGTCCTTACTATTCTACAAAAGCGTTGTGTTTTGTGACGCTCGAGGCAGCTTTGCGTGTTTTGTGAATTCAAACAAGACAGAAAGGAAAAGACCTTCGTGAATACGAGTAGAACCTTCTTGTGCTAGGTGTATCATTATCATAATAATCGTGGCGACAAACTCGTGTCGGTCCGCTTCTTTATCACCTGTGTCGGTAGCTACCCACGCTAGCTCACGTTCTGTTCCTGTTCTGCTCGCCACTAGTTCAGTTTTCCCGGACCGAAAGCTTCTCGAGCGCAACAAGGCGAGGTGGCACCATCGTCACGTGCCTTTTGGGTGGCTCACGGCTGTGCTCTCTCGTCAGTGATGCTTCGTGTCTCCAGCGCACGCGCACAAGCTGATGCCGTCTGAATCTAAGGTTGCAGAGGCCGGAGGCTACGTGCACCATTCCATACATAGTCAGAGAGTGTTTAGCAGATGGCGACGCGTTGGATTGGATTATAGTTAGCGTCATTCGATGTTGATGCCACACCAGCAGCAGTAACCCAAGAGAAGATGCGAAGAAGGATAGTAATCTACAGTAGTACATTCCAATATTTACATCCAAATCCTACTACTAGCCCGATCAGTCCAAGGAGCGAGAAGACGTGGTCACGTGGCAAGTACTACTGCTCCCAATTTACACTGGATGCCAGCCCGGTTAACGAAAGCCAGATCTCGCGCGCGGTGGCGCCCAGCCGGCCGGCGCGTCACAGCATGAGGCCCAGGCGCTCGCTGGCCACGTCGCAGCGGACGGGCGCGAGCCCGACGCGGCCGCGCTCCAGGTCGTACTCCACCCACAGGTTCATCTGGTGGTGGTGCCCGATCACGTACGCCATGATGGGCACCATGTCCGCGTTCCCGAACGTCAGGCACCACACCCCGTCGCCGCCCCGGCGCTCCCCGGGGACCTTGTACAGCAGCCTGTCCCCGCCCACCGCCATCTCCGCGCCCTTGAACAGCAGCGTCACGCCCGGGAGCCGGGTCTCCGGCGGCCGCCGACCGTGGGGCACGCGGAAGCAGGTGTCGAACGCTTCCTGGAACGCGAAGCCCGGGTCGTCGAGCGCGGGGAGTATGGGCCTGGCCTGTCTCAGGAACTCGGCTTTCAGCGCCGCGTAGGCGTCCCCGAGGAGGAAGGTGAACTGCGTGCCGGAGTCCACCATGGTCTGCCCGGCCCCCGTGTGGTCCGGCGCCAGCACCGACGCCGGGATCGGCAGGCGCTTGCCGCCCACGCGGATGCCCAGGAGCTGGACGGAGTAGGCGACGCGGTCGAAGTAGGGGAGCGGGAGCGCTGGCTGGTAGAGCGGCGTGTAGTTGAGCGGCAGGAAGGTCGGGAGGTCGCTGTGGCCCAGGAGCAGCACGCCCGCGTCGTCGCGGTCGGAGATGCAGTAGGAGAAGCGCCGGGTGCTGGCCTGCGAGACGAAGGAGAGCGCGCCCCTGTTCATGCCCAGCAGCCCGGCGCTCACGACGCCGTCGGGGGAGGAGTCGAACGCGGAGGACATGCAGCCGAACGCCGCGCGGAGCGGCGGCGCGTTGCCCACGGCGAAGAAGTCGGTCGCGAGCGCGCCGTCCGAGGAGGACCCGTCCGCGTAAGAGAGCGACACGCTGCACCGGCGCGAGGCCCCGTCGCAGGCCGGCGGAGACGGCAGGTCGCGGGAGCGGCACTGCGCGGAGGCGCAGGGCACGGCGGCGAAGCTGGAAGATGCCCTCGGGCGGAAGGACGTCCCGTTGTTCCTGGCGCCGCGAACCGGCGGCGCGCAGAGCAGCCAGGACAGCTCGCTGCCGGTGTCGAGCACCATTGTCACATTCTGCGGGGGCGTGCCCACGGCCAGCGAGACGGTGAGGCTGACGTTGTGGTGGAACCGCAGCTTGCTCGGCTGCCGCGGCAGCGCCCTGGCCGGCATCTGCCGAGCCCGCAGAGGAAGCAGCAGTGGCTTCGCAGCCTCGGACGACCATGATGGCACGGCGAGCAGGACGAAGAGGAGGCAGAGGACCAGAGGGGGAGGCATGGCGGTGGTTGGGGGCAGAAATGAACGTGGACCTACGCGCGCATGTGAGCGGGGAGACGGGCGCTGGCGTTGGATTTCGTCGTGGGGTTTTTGGTTCGGGAAGGATTTTATGGGGTGGCGACGCGAGCAAGCAGTGACGACTGACGAGTGGGGAGTGTGCTGGTGACGACTGAGGAGAGGATGAGGGAGAGATGGGTCACTGTCGCTGGGAAGCTGCAGCCGGGTTCTTTGCATCTGTCGTCTTCTATCTTTCGAACCACGGACCGCCAGCTGGATTGTAGGAGTACGCGCACTGCTGGCTGTACTGTGGTTTTACTGCTGCGGTAAGCTGGCAGAGCAAAATAATTGTACGTTTACATTGAGCCTCTTGGCCTGTTTATACAGACTTACAAAGCTTGGTGGGCAAGAAGACCGGTAGAGATAGATTTGGATTACAAACCTAAACTACTAGTAATACTAACATATTTACTAGTTCTCAGGCACTACAAAGCTTGGTGGGCAAGAAGACCGGTAGAGATAAATTTGGATTACAAACCTAAACTACCAGTAATACTAATAGATTTGCTAGTTCTCAGTCGCCTGAGAGAACTAGTTCTCAGTCGCCTCTTTCATCGTTCGATTTACCCCGTGACTCGTGCAAAGTGAAAGTTACACGTGAGTTGCAACTAAGGTGTAACTTAGAATTTAATGAGTTTTAACTAGGTTGTAACTGAGAATTAGTACAAATCTTATGAGTTACAACTAGGTTGCAACTGAGAATTAGCATAAATATTAGGATGACATGAGCGACTTAGACATAAGAAGTTCTCGCGCCTGAGATGTAGGCACTCCCTAATACTAAACACTACTAAAACGACATTATCGTGTATACACAAACAATACTGGTGCGAACCGGTAAAATCCAATTGTGTATTGTTCTCCATGCACCATGCAGATGCAACAAACCAACTGTTTTTTTTAAAAGAGCATATATTAATATCACAATATACCAATTACACAAAGCATCTACAACAACGTATTGCCTAGCGGTTTTAGGAATGAACACAACCAATAAAAAAAGAAGAATTAAAGAAAGAAAAATCCCGCTACACTGATCCATTCCTTGAAACAGCAGTACTACCACCACCAAGACAGCACCAGAAGGCCACCATCTCCAAAAGCGACGCCTCCAGAAAGGGAACAGTGCGCAAACACCGTCATCGCCCGGTTATAGGTCTTAGGTTTTCACCTGAAAAAAGTCCACGCTTTCAAAACAATACCTTCAACAAGGCCATTGTCAGGCACAACCAGTTAAGGCGAGACTCTAAGATTTCACCCTAAAAGATAGGACTATGAACTTCTCATGTGTAATCGTCACTACTTGCATGTCACTGCTCCAATTCACGAGTCACCAAGCCAATTTCTCGTCACCACCTAGACTCGAACCACCATTGTCAGTCCTCAGATATAGGTCTCCATGACATTCTCCATCAGCACCATGGAACGAGAACATATCCCATGATATTAACAGCTAATAGACCTTCGCGGCGCTCTCTCATAACCCAAAAGGTCAGATAAAAACATGGGTGCGCACGCCAAATCCCATCCAATCTAGCAATCTCTTGGCACGAACGCACTGTAGAGTTCGTCACGGAGTCTTCCGGAACACGTCAGAGAAACCAGATCAATGGAGACAAACATCAAGCGAATCTTTGTCTTGGCTTGAGAAGAACCCTAGGACCACCTCCTTTATTCAAACCGTGCCAGCAGCCCCCACGCCATCGGCCGGAGGTAGAGGAGAAGATGGTCCAGCCAGCCATCGAAGCAGCCCGCTAGACCCCAGCATGCAGTTGCCTCCATAGCCACAGGCACAGATTAGATTCGGGTCAGGCCCGATGCAGCCAACGCCCGCCATGGTGGCCACACGTCAGCGTCGCCGAGGAGGTCATCGCATCCATAGCAGCCACCACAACATCTCCTCCTCCACAAGCCTTCGATCCGCGCCACCCGCATCAGAGCAGAAGCGGAAGCAACTGCCGCCGCCTGGCCAGGATCTCCTCCTTGACGACCGCCCACAACCCTCTTTGACGGCGCTGCCCCAACCTGTTATATGTTGATCCAAATTCTACAAAGTAGAGGCCAACTTCTGACGGAGCGGAGCGAGGCCCGTCACCGGAGGCTTGGGCCGATGCGCGAGTGAGTCCAAGTTGGCTCACTGCGCTCAATGTGGACGCCAGCGCGCGGGCGACACGGTACGGATCGTTGATGACCTAGGTTACCACCGCTATATATACTTCTTGTTAGCCACCGGTTGAGATAAGTTGCATCTGTGAAATCCCCGGCGTTGTGTAAACACTCTCCGTTATAGTGAAGTTTCGCTGGCTAACGTCCGTGGTTTTTCCCTTCTCTTTGTTGAAGAGGGTTTTCCACGTTAAATCTGTGTCCTCCTCACTGCGATTTTATTTTCGTTCTTCGTTATTTACTTGTCGCAAAGCTAACACAACCGCCCCATCAAAGGAGCCGCCGCGTCCTCCTCCCCCAGTACCTTATGCACCAAGGGACGCCTCCACTGTGGCCAACGCCGGCGGCAGCGGCGGAGACGGAGGCCAATACGACGTAGCTGTAGGCGACGGCGCGAGTTCGCCTCGGTGTTGCCCTAGGGGACGACACGGGAACCAGATGCGGCGTCATAGGGCTGGGCGTCAGGCGCCAAAAAATAATCAAATTGTTTTGGTTTTCTCAGAGTTTTTTCTATGCGTCATGTGATTCAATGTTTTTGATATTTGCGTGAATTTATAGTCAAAGGAAAGATCATTTAGCTTTATCTGAAATACGAAATAGATAATATCGTAGCAAGCTCTTCTTGTACAACGATGTTTCCAATTTAATTCAGATATGAAGCTAATTTAAACATGGATAGAGTATTGTTGGAAATATGTCCTAGAGGCAATCATGAATGATGTTATTCCAATGTATTCATAAAGTTATTTCCCTTGTATAAATTACTGATATATATCATTGAATATGTGATTCGATTGTGCTATATATTTATGTTGTTCATACTAGTTGTCCTTGGTCGTTGAGATTGTGCTGGACACACAACTTAGACTAATGTGAAAGTCGGTTGATGACACGGTTCCACTTGTCACGGGTATGGAGATGCTATTCCGACTTACACTGATTCGGCTAAAGAGTTTAGTATTCGGACTGACCCACAATTAAGATGCAACGAACATATTGTCATTTGTAGTCTCAAGCAATGGAATCCTTTGACCTGAGGTAATCGCATGATTCGAGTTGTGGATCGCCAGCTTAGGTCCTATCAAACGCTGTTTCGTAATGGGCAGTTATAAAGGTAGGATTCGGGTTGGTTGTGAAGCAAGCTGCGTGATGTGGATTACCAAAATGAGATTTGCCCCTCCGTAATGGAGAGATATTCTCTGGGCCCTCTCGTGTGATATGATTCAGAAGTATGACCATGCGCGACTTGGTTAAGTGTTAACCAAGGAGTCGGACTAAGTGTTATTACAGTGTATCGTATATCACGGAACAAGAAGAGAGAGTCGAGCTATTAAAAGGATGACAACAACTCGCCTATAGCTTGGCAAGATATATCGTGAGGTAAAAATACTTGGACGGAAGTCACATTAAGAAAGGTTTGTCTTCTGACTTTACGACGCTTGGAAGTTGGCACGTCTTACTAGAGGCCGCTACCAACTATCGACTCGGAGTGGTGACTAGTATCGTGTCCAGGTGTACGTGAACCTACAGGATCACGCATTTAAAGGAAAGGAACCCATGTGGATTATATCCATGTGAACATTGGGGTACGGCATAGATAGGCCCCAAGCGTTGTAAGTGGAGTGACAAGGGATTGTCCCAGACCTAGCCATCACGTTTTCCACTCTCATTTCAGGCTAGACACGATCTAACAGTCCTCTGCCTGGAACTCCTACCTATACGTGTGGATATCGGTAGAGGTGTTGCACGTGTGGCACTGGAGACAAGAAGGTCCGTGGAGATCTGAACGTGCTGTACAGGGATCGTTCGGCACGGCATCAACTGACGTGCTTCATCAACAATCCGCACCTGCGCGTCTAGTGGTAAATCTCGTGGCCTATCACCTGAGCTGGATCTTGGGGGTACCGCGTAGGGGAAAAAGGTTTTGTTTATCTCTGCGTGGCCCAACAAGTATCTTAACTCGTATGGATATTATGTGTTCCAAGAAAACATCTAAATTTTCATCACTATGAAAGAGAGAGCAAATGGAAAATATTTTTCGATAAAGGGGATATATTAATATTGTAAAGATACCAATTACACACGGCATCTCCAACTAACGGCAATACGGGTGCACACAACCCAAAAATTATAAAAAAGAAAAATCCCGCTATACTGATATTTCTTGTAGCAGCAGACCAAACTCCACCAAGACAGTGCTAGAAATCCAACTTCTTCAAAAGCAATGCCTCCAAAAAAACAGTGCACAAGCGTCATCATTGCCCCTGATCATAGATCATAGGTTTTCACCGTAGAGAAATTCCGTACTCTCAAAACAATGTCTTTAAAAAAGCCATTGCGAGACACAATCAATTAACGCTAGACATTCGGTTTTCACCCTAAAAGTTTAGAATCTGAACTTCTCCTATGATAGCGTCCCCACTTATCGATACCCGTGACGATGTAAATCACAAATCATCAAGCCAGTTCGTCACCGCCCCTAAGACTCGAACCACCATTGCAAGTTCTCAGATCACAACTTTCATGACATTCTCCACTTATGACTTTACCATGAAACGTCAAAGACTTGTCTCATGATGGTAACATATAGCAGAGCTTCACAATGCTCCCTCTAAAACCAAACAGCCATAAAATGCACGGGTGTGCACGACTGAATCCCATCCGATCCAGCAATCTCTAGGCATAGGATGCCTAATGGAGTCCGCCGACGGAGCCTTCCGGAACTCGCCTCTCTAGGCCAGATCAACGAGGGCAGGCATCAAGTAGATCTTCGTGTTCGCTTGGAAGAAACCCTAGGACCGCGTCTTTTATTCATGCCGATCAGTTGATCCCCACACCGTTGTCCGTCTGCCGGCGATCGAAACCAGTAGATCATTCCCGAGTCCTCAAGATTCCAAATTGCAGCGCCGCGGCTTAGGGATGGCGGTGCCTCCGCCTAGGGATGGCCACGCCACCGCATCAGGCTTGCAGCTGGGCCAGACACAGCTGCCTCCACGCCTCCTAGCCGCAAGTTGGCAAGCACCTCGCAACGGGGAGTGCCACCGCCCCACCACCAGACCACCATCCGCGTCGCCCCGGGCTCGAACTCCCCGTGTGAAGGAGATCTACGAGGTGCACGAAGGGAGTCTGCCCGCCTCCTTAGGGGCAGGGCGTGGCCGGCACCGCCGACGCCGCGGTGGCACCGGTCGATGAGATCGGCCGGAGAAGTTTTTAGGGTTGCGGGCGACACCTCCAGAGCTGCCCTCGCGCGAGCGGCCCGGGAGAGAAAAGAGTCTCCAGCTTAAAGCAAATGGCAAATATAAGAATATGAATCTATTGAACTTACGAACAGATTCACACAATGTGTATCTACTACGTCATGAGTTTGGGATTCCATCTACACAACAAGAAGTAAAGAAGAAAGTTTAATGTGTATAGTAGCATCTTGTACTACGATTTTTCCCTATGATTCATAGCCTTTTTTGAAAGTAGCATATATTAATATCAAAAGATACCAATTATATCCAGGTTGTGCAACAACGCATTGTCCTAGCGACCATACGAATGCACACAGCTAAAAAAGAAAGAAGAATTACAAAAAAGAAAAATCCTGCTACAGTGACCCATACATTGAAACCGAAGTACTACCACCACCAAGATAGCACCAGAAGTCCAACTTCTCCAAAAGCGACGCCTCCAAGAAGGAAACAGTGCACAAACACCATCATCGCCCGATCATAGATCTTAGGTTTTCACCCTAAAAAAAGTCCACGCTCTCAAAACAACACCTTCAACAAGGCCATTGCCGGGCACAACCAATTAAGGCCAGACCCTAGGTTTTCACCCTGAAAGGTAGGACTGTGAACCTCTCCTGTGCAGTCGCTCCCACTCGCATGCCACTGCTCCAAAATACGAGTCACTAAGCCAATTCTTCATCACCACCCAGACTCAAATCACCATTGTCAGTCCTCAGATCTCGGTCTCCATGACATTCTCTGTCAGCACCATGGAACGAGAACATGCCCCATGATATTAACAGCCAACAGAGCTTCGAAGCGTATCATCTGAACCCAAACGGCCAGAAAAACACATGGGTACGCACGACCGAATACCTTTCGATCCAGCAATATCTACGCATGATGCGCCCATGGGAGTTCGCCGATGTAGCCTTCCGAAACCCAACACTCCGACCAGATCAATGGAGACACGTATCAAGGAAATCTTCGTCTTGGTGTGAGAGGAATCCGAGGATCACCACCTTTATTCATACCAAGCCGGCGGCCCCCTCGCCACCCATCGGTAACCTGCAAGATCCGTCGCACCAACCGTACTAGCAGCCTTGCGGCTAGGCCAGTAACAAGAGAGATGATAGTAGAGCAGGGTCGACCCCCACCAGATCCGGCCCTACCAGCAGCGAAGAGGACCGGGGAGGTAGCATCGCAGCTCCAGATCGGCAGATCTAGGGTTTCCAACACCAACTGGCTTGGCCCTGGACTTCCCCGCCGGTCATTGCGCCGCCGGGAAGGACCTCCGCCACTACCCCAACCAGGGATGCCGCTCTGGTCGCTGGTTGTTGTCGATCCGGCCATATCTGCCCCAGCAGCCATGGCGGCTAACTCCGGCCTCCACCCACCTCGGACCACCTTCGGCGGCCGGGCCCGCCGCCACCGCGGCGTGCGACGGCGCCCCCGGTGTCGCCCTGGGGTGCGACATGCGGGAGGGGGGGGGGGGTTCCTCTCCATGTGGTTCTTTACGTGACTTGGTAATTCTGGTGGTTCCGGGAGAGGGGGGGGTGTTCTCTCCCCACCTTAAGAATTCATCCTTCACTTGGAGAAGTATTATGTAGGGGTTAAAAACGTTTAAGAGAGGTTGTATCTGGCATGATTCACAACCTAGTTTCTCCTTTTATTTCGTTCCCAAATCTGTGTGTACAAATTTCGGATATGAAATTCCGTGATAAGTAAACACACATGAGGGTGAATCTACTCATTTTCTTTGCGTAATCGTATTGTGCCATGTGTTGTGCTACATGCGCCCATGCAGTTGCAACTGGCCAGCTAGGACAGCGAGCATCTATGTCATAAAAAATCGGGTGAACAGGTTTTCTTCACAATTTTCTTGGTGCAAGCTATGTACTCATAGTGCTATAAGAAGTGCTAAACACAATCCAAAATTCACATGACTAGGGGGACATGCGCGTTTCGTCGCGCCGCCTACAATCTATTTGGTAGAGTGTGGTAGATGTGTTGTACTCACTACTGGTAGCATGTTTTATTTTATTTATATTACCATAAAATAAATATATGATCATGTGCGGGTTAAGTGTTTTAATTAGTAGACAAATGTGTGATTTATATGTTAGACATGTTTGAAACTGAGAGATATAACCTTAGACGCAAGAAGTGAGCCATTATTTCATATTGAAGCTCATAAGCAACATAGGGGTACCAATATTTATTCAAGTAAACAAAAAGGTACACATCGAGTAAACTTCAAACAAAAATACATCGAGCAATAGACCAAGTTTAGTACAACGAGAAACAGACATGTTACATGATTAAGATAAAAAAATAATGATGCCAAAACAAGCTAACTTATGAAGATCATACGATAAACTTGTTCGGCTATCTCAAAATCGATGCTTGCAACTATTTGGATTGCAAAGCTTCAAGGGAAAGGCACAACTTTGTATTCAACACTTATAAGTGGCTGGATTATTAAATGATTGATTTAGTCAATATAGACAACCAAATTACATATATACTAATCCTATACAGGAGTTATACATGATATATTCTAAATTATTCACTGCTACAATAAAAGTTCAAAGAGAAGGTATGGCTAGAAGTTGTCACAAATCTTTACATAAAAGCAAGATTTAATATGTAATCAAGTTTGATAATGTCTATACATCAAAATGAAAGATAGAAGTTGTGACATTTCTTTTGGACCCACCTAGTCGTTGGAACCCGCTTATTCATTAAACATAGAGCAGGCTCCAAGTCAAGGGCACTAAATTTTTTGGTAACTCGTGTAGAAATTGTAGAACAACATAGAACATATATCAATTTACACAAGCATCTCATGTATTCTCGATATATGCTAATATATTCAAAAGAAAATACAGTTGCAGATCCTAAGAGGGACCAAAATCAGTTTATTCTGTTTTGTTTCAGGAATACATACATGTTAATTGTTGAAGTGACAAGAAACGCAACCATTTCTTGCAGGCATAACCATTTCTCGCCCCGTTAATGCTCCACGTTTTCCATTTAGCGATTCTTCCATTCGGTTACTATAGATTCTGGTTTTTGGCCAATCGCTCTACGCCGCGTCATCGCATGCCTCGCTAGCCTTCTTCTTTTCAATTCCTTTTTTTCGCCATCCGTCCCTTATTTTTTAGTCAAAGCGGTGAGGATGATGCAACATATTCACATAGTCCCGCATAGGAGAATCTCTACCCGCACCATCCTCTCTCACTCATCCCCACCATCCCACGTGCTCACCTCCTCCTTATATTCCTCACCACCGGCAAAGTGTGGCGACGGACGGGTGCACGAGGTCGGGGCGATGTTGAATCGGTACTGGGCAGGTTCGAGGCGAGGAAGTAGAGGCAGCCGACGCTAGACGTGGAAGATGGATGTGAGGCGACGGCCTCGTGAGTGGAGGGGGCAGAGGGAGCGAGGTAAGAGGGAGCTCGGCGGCGGAGGGGCCTTCTCTTTTTTAATTCTTTTTTCCGCCATCCGTCCCTGATTTTCCAGTCAAAGCGGTGAGGATGATGCGACATCTTCGCATAGTCCCACATAGGAGAGTCTCTACCCGTGCCGCCCCTCTCTCTCACCCCCACCATCCCACACGCTCACCTCATCCTTATCTTCCTCACCACCGAGAAAGCATGGCGGGGGACAGGTGCGCGAGGTGGAGGGCGATGTTGAATCGGTACTGGGTGGTTCGAGGCGGGGAAGCAGAGGTGGCCGACGCTAGATGCGAGAGATGGAAGGGAGACGGTGGCCTCGTGAGTGGAGGGGCAGAGGGAGTGGATGTGAGTGGGAGAGCTTGGGAGCGGAGGGGTTGGGATGGGCCGGAGATCGGGACTCGAGAGCTCGGGTGGAGGAGGACGGGATTGAGATGGGGGTGGGGGTAGGTGCGGGGACGGGAGGGACCAGCTCGTAAGACTTCGGTCAATACCTGAAACTGCACGATTAAGATGACTCGGAGGAAAGATCAGACGTCCAGAAACACGCGTGTAGGGTAGATGGCTTCCGATGTCTTGCTTTTGCTCATGCTTAAGCTATCGTATAATTTTGGAACTAGATCCAACAAAGATTACCTCTTTCCTGTGATGTAGTTGGAGCTTCTCTCGGAAATTCATGTAGGATGACGATCATGTGTTTTCTTTATCTATGCATTTATGAATTCTGGCAAATCAATGAGACCATTAAGACATGATATGGGTACTAATAGTATTTATAATATTCTCTAGTAATGCTCCGGATATTTGTGTGGATCGATAGTCTCAAAGGAAAAAACTTTTAACTTGGCCTTGATATATCAAATATATACTCATGTTTGTAACATGATGTTTCAAACTTAATTTCAATATAAAGTTGTTAGAATGTGGGCGGAGTTTCTTTTATGACATTGTATGGATATTATTTGTTCTCTAACTTCAACCTAAATATTATGGCTCCTTTCATTCATGGGATTTTCACGCGATTTGTGTAGGATTGAGATCCTATGAAAAAAAAAATGCATAAGTTGTTTGATTCATGACTCATAGGAGCTAATCTCATAAAAATCTTGTATTATAAATTTTTATAGGAAAATAGATTAGCTTAGAGATCAAGAGAAATCTTGTGCGAGTTATATGTTTGCATTTAGTACTATGAATTTATATAAAAACTTGATTAAGTAAATCCGCATAATTGGACACTTTTCGTGGGAATCCACATAGAATGTAAAATGCATTATATGTTTGCATTTTCGGATACTACAAATCAGAGGCCATAAAGGCACGATTTACATATTAATACAATTGTTTTTTGTCACTAGGAAAGATAGAAGACATGGTAGACGTAGTACTAACTTGAACCTAAATATTAGGGCTCCTTTCATTCATGGCGATTGATCCTGTTAATATTTTTTTACAACATTTCGGTTGGGATTTTGTGGTCGGGAGGGAGCATCATTAGAAAATCTCACCAGAAAACAACAAAGACAACGTTCACGGCTGGCGCCAAAATTGGAGTCCCTCTAATTATTCATTTCGTTTCAGCTTCCAATATCCGTTCTTAAGAATCTCAGTGGAATTTATATTATCCAAAAACGGACTTCGGCTCGACGAAAGAGAAGGGTTCTACTTATAGCCAGTAGTACTAGCGATTTTATAGCCTTTTGGTGTGTACTCCCCCTTCATAAATATAAGACATTTTAGCTTTGCGAATGTATCTAGACTACTTTTAGTGCATAGGTTCGTAGAGATTTAGAGTGAACCTATACACTAAAAAGCGTCTAGATACATTAATTTTAGAAAGTACGGAGAGAGTATTTCTGAATGGAAGGAGTATTTACTCGGAGTTACAACCTCATCTACCTTCCGGATCAAGCCAAAACCACAAGGTGGTCAGCAGAGAGCGGATCTCGACCGTACGTTGCCGCGTATACGTACACCGAAAGCTGCTGTGAATGCGATGCCTGCTGCTGCCTTCCGTTCCAAGAGGCTGGCTGGCTGGCTGGAGGGTGGCAACGCATTGAATCTAAAGTTTGTACTACTGCTGCAACTTAAAGGCCCGTTCATTGAAGCCCTCCGCGTTTAGGTTCGCAGCATTCATGAGCACGACGTACGCGTAGGCGGCGGAGCTCCCTTCTCTCTTCTCGCCGGCGGAGTGGGCGGCGCGCGCTGCCTGCACCGGCACGTATGGCCAGGTCGGTCGAGCGGGCCAAGCCACGGCACGGAACGTCCGATCGGCACGAAGGCCACGCGGTCGGCGACGCTCGCGTCGGGCGGCCGCCGTCCTAGCTACTCCGGTTAGGCGTGATTAGGTCGCGTGCATATATGTTTAGGTCGCTTTGTTGGTGACAGTAGTCATGAACGGTACTAGTACGACACTTTGCACTTTAATTTGCCACGTACATCTACTAGCATCCTTGCCGAGTACTCTAAGCTATACTGTATAGGGACGACACTCGTACCACACCATTTGAATTCTTGCAGAATACTCTAGCTATACCGCGCTACGGTTAGCTAGCGTACCGCCACGGCGGTTTCAATATCCTAGCTAGAGTGCTACTCCTGGTGAGTGGAGTAGTACCAGGAGAAGTAAATTATGGTGACGCTGCGTGCATTAAGGCGGAGCCTGAGCGCGGGGAAATATTCGAAGTTTTGAAACACCTGCTGCTGGAGAGTAGTAGTAGTACGTGCAGGCAGGCAGGCAGGCAGACAGGGTCCAGTCTGCGGAGCACCTCGAAGGTTTGCTTCGCTGTCCCCCAGAGGCATTGGTCACGGTAAACAAGCATACAAACTCGTACTACTACTCCCTCCGTTTCAAAATATAAGATGTTTTAGGTTTGTAAAGAAAATAAATCTAGACTTGTTTTAGTATGTAGGTTCACTCAAGTTTGGGATGAATCTACATACTAAAAGAAGTCTAGATTTATCTTCTTTATAAACCTAAAACATCTTATATTTTGAAACGGAAGGAGTACGTGGGTACGTGGGTACGTGCGGTCACAAGCACGAATGGCCTCGGACAGAGCGTGTGCTGGTACTGGTACCACTCCCTACACTAGACAAAAGAGACGCCGCTGTCACGGGGGAACATCACGGAGCGCGCGCACCGCCCAACTCCATGTCCGCACGTCGATCGTCGTTTTCAGGGACACCACTCGGCTCGGTTTTTCCTACACGGTGCTCCGGTACTCATCGCTCGTCAGTACTAGCTGGAGACAGCGAGGTGCGTATGGCAAGGGGAGCGGTGCGTCAGCTGCTTTCCTCGGACACGTCTGTCCTGCGACCTGGAAACGCACCTGCATATCATGCTACCCGCCGCCCCTCCCGACGGAAGATAAAGCTGGCCAAATCATCTGGATGACGACGGATACCACTCCTTGACAGTTACAGATTTGTTTGGTCGTCCAGTACGTACGTACGTACGTCCAAGTTGCTTGGCGTCGTGGTCTCGTCCCATCCCGCCACCGATCTACTCTACCGAATGGAACAGTCTGCGGGTCGGTTTCAGGCTGTCGCTCGCACCGGCACCGTCCATCCTCGCGGTCGGTCGAGACCACGAAGAAGAAAGGTCAGACGGCCATCACCGGCCAGAGTTCCCTGCGACCCGGGCCGCACCGGCAGGCAAGAGATTCATGAGCTGTTCTGTCAGGATTGTTCAAGTGTTTTCCCTGGCTTGGCTTGGTATTGGTAGGTAAGCAGAGTAGTGCGCTATCGTGCTCGTGCCAGGACCCATGCATGTCCATGGACCTTCATCGATCCACCTACCCACTACGGAGTACTGCATCAGATCAGAGGATGAGGATGGGCGGGCGGCGGTACGGTACGGGATTGCCCGGTGTCCATATCAAATTGCACTGTTGGGACGTTGGGGAAGTCGTTCAGGCCATGTCTCTGCGCGCGCACCCGTGCTGCATGCTATTCACCATCCCCAGGGCCGGCACAAATAACATAATTAATCTAATTAAAGAATGATCACACGAAATAACCGAATTTCTAATTTTATCTGTTTTTATGGCGTTTTAACAGAAAGCGTCAAGGTCAGCAGCACGACGTCCCTGTCAAAAACGCCATATTACCATAGCGCCTTGTAGAAAAACGCCATGACCCCATCCAACGTGGGAGTTGACATGGCCCCGCGAGCCTAGTTTTAATGTTTGACGCCTTTCAGGGGGAGGGGGGGCGTCATGCTAGTAGGGACGACGCTTTTGTCAAAAGTGTCATGCCCCTTAACCCTAGAAAACGGTTGGGCGCCATCCTCCCGACCACTCCCAGCGCCATACCCCCATCCCCACACGAACAGAGCAGAGCCATGGCGGCGGCGGCTCCCCTCCCAGCCCCCCTCAAATCCACATGCTAAAACCACGGGTCTGAGGCGATTTTCTAGTGGATTTTTTCCTCCTCCCCCTCCCACTTGAGGTATTCTCCTTCCATTTTCCTTCTTGTATTGGTTGAAATCAGCACATGGTCCTCTTCCTCTTAACCCTAGCTCTTTGGAAATGAGGCATGTGTATGCTATAATGGCGAAATTTTTGGAGAAATAAATGTGGTAGAATGATAACTAGTTAATGTTAGTTAGTAAATCAATGAAATTGCTTAGTAAAATAGATTTGGCATGTATATGGTAGAATGGTGTATCCATATTGTGATTTGTGTAGATGGCATGGAATGAATGTATTCATATATGGATTATTGTTGGCATATATGGATTATAGATGGCATGGAATGAATGTGTATTCATATTGGGAATGGGCATATATGGATTATAGATGGCATGGATTAGTCATTGTGATCTAATGTGTTTCTTTATATAGATTCCATCTATATTCGTGGTGGATTAGAGAATTTTTCACAACTTAAATTATTTACTTCTCTCTTTACTCACATATGTAGGATGGAAGGACAATCTATTTTGAATAGGCGTTACGCTCAACGGCACCATAGGCGGTACATTGCGGAGAAGAAACATGTCTTCAAGTGGTTGCACCTAAGGTCCAAGGAGGTGCATAGCAAGAATATGCCATATGATGAGCGCTACACTCCATATGTTGAGCAGACTAGAATTCTCCCTTTCGTCCAGCGTGTCTCGCGTTCGACGCCACATCTGAACCCTTGTTTGATCACAATGCTTGTTGATAGATGGAGACCGGAGACACATAGTTTTCACCTCCCTTGTGGTGAGATGACAATGACTTTGCAGGACGTCTCCATGATATTTACGCTTCCCATCAAAGGACAACCCGTGTGTATGAGCTCAGATTCGGATAAGTGGCGTGAAGTGATGATTGGCCTAATTGGTAAGGCGCCGACTCAAGGGAAGATGTCTGTCGCTGCTACTTACAAATAGATCCAAGAAAATTTTAAGAAATGCCTTGAGGATATCGATGAGGAGGTGATCCAGATGTATGCCCGTGCATACTTATGGTATGCCATAAGTAGAACTCTTTTCTCGGATGGCACGGGAAGGAACGCGTCTTTCATGTGCCTCACTCTATTTGCGGAATGGGGCTATATGCATAGCTGGGGTTCGATGACACTCTCTTACTTGTACCGACAGGTAATGAACCATACATATTGTATTCTACTACTACATATGTTTGCTCACCTAGATACTTACGTATGCTTGCTCCATATGTAGTTAGAAGAGGCGTGTTCTAGGACCGGAAAAGGAGCAAGTATTGGTGGACCTATGGTTCTACTGACGATATGGTCATGATTGCGTATACCAGTTGGTCGGCCCATTCCGATGATGGAAAAACCATGGGATGATCATGGCAATATCCATCTCCGCGTGCCTACATGGGCGTACTTGTGGAATAAAACCGAATTTTTCCATGGTGAATCCGAGGAAATGCTACATGCAGTACACCAACCAACTCGACTTGCTAACCCGGAGAAGGTAATAATTTGATTGGTCCAAGAACTCATCTTTTTCTACAAATGTACTTCGAGTCGGCATGATAAGCTTGTGTTCCTCACAGGTGGAATGGGAGCCATACGAAACTCGAGGGAATGTGGCTACGGGTGTCTGGTTACAGGCGGACTTGAACCGCAAATGTATGCAGGAAGCACATCTCTGGCGGATTCGTGCCCCGTTAATATGTGTCTATGCTGCTGAGTTCCACCTTCCACAGCGGATGATGAGGCAGTTTCGGTTATTCCAGAAGACCCCGCCACCATACAAGGACACTAGCACAACTCTTCACGGGTGAGTGATTCGTATACCCTAACTTGCTACTTTTTTAGGTGTCTAATGATACTAATAAGGCGATAAAAATGATTGTAGGTTGGACAAGATAAATCAGAAGAGGGAAAAAATTGGGATGCATATCATCATAGGTATATTCAAAAGTGGTATGCAAGGATTGAGGAGATAGAAAATCCAAATGCGGTCTCTCATCCTAAGGTGCCGAATGATGCTGCAGCCTTTAATCGGTATCTCGTGTGGCTTCGTAGAGTGTCTCGTTTGTACCTGCAATCGTCAGATTTTACATCTTATGACATAGTGGAGGAACCTTATCCTACTTTTGATGAGCTGAGCTAGCTAGAATACAACAGACTTGTCCGAGGTGGTAGGGGCACAAATTCAGTGGGGGTTATTCGATTTGTGGTAAGTATTGTACTAGAGATTGTGATGTGCAAGTATATCAACCAAATATTTACTACTTTGTTCTTTTGCTAGCGGGAGGAGATCTCGAAACACGTGGATGAGGCCACGGAAGCACTAAAATATCCTCAGGGCAAGGAGTTTGAGTCAGCCCTTCGAGAGTTCATGGAGGTATGTCTTCATACCATTCCTATTTCTATTGTTTTTTATGTGTGCTGAAATCTTCTAACATATTCGTCAATGCCATAACAGACCAAGCGTTGGGGTCATGGATTAGGTGTCTTGCTTGGTTGCCGCACCGTCAAGGCCGCATCGCCGGTGAGGTCTTCCAGCCTAGAGGATGATGTAGAAGATGAACATGAGGAAGAGGGCGAGGATGAGGATGATGACAAGGGACTCGAGAATGTGGATGAGGATGAGGAGGAGTAGGAGGAGCATGAGGAGATATGCATGTCTCAATTACACGATGCCCCGCAGTCTAGTCAGCGGTCGTGACGTTTCAACCTTAAGCCGAGGCAACCGAGGGAATCTTACACACCAAGTGAATGGGAGAAGAAGAAAATATTGGCCGGCAAAAAGAAGTGTCAAGCGCAGGTGCCACGCCGTGCTAGCTATGAGGATGAAGACTCCGATCCACTGCCGAGGGGTAGGAGGCATGAGGGGCGTAGAAAGGCGAACGAGGATCGGGTGGCGAAAAGGGGAAAGGGGAGAAAGTGACACCTATTTGTAGTGTGGTTGTTATGAACTTGTATCTTGAACTTGGTGTGCTCGTGTTTAGTGTGGTCATTAGGAAGTTGCGGTGCTGAGTGTTTGATGTGGTCCTCATGAACTTGTTGTACTGGATGTTCTAAAAATGTTTATTGTTGCAAACCTGTTTAAATTTTAACCTGCTGAAATGTGCAATGTTTGAATAAAACAGTCCATGCCTAGGGGCATGGCGTTTTTATAGAGAGCGCCATGCCACCAAGCATGGCGTTTTTTAGCAAGGCGCCATGCCACCTAGCATGGCATTTTTCACGGGGCGTCATGGTTAGGACTTGGCGAAATTTCTGAGTGGTTTTTTTCTTCGCTCGCGCGCCAGTTCTGTAAGCCAGCGCGTCAGTTTAGGGCCAAAGCACCATGGTGTCATGGCAGGTATCGCAAAAGCGTTATGGTAGCATGGCGCCCGGGGGAAAAGCGCCATGGGTGATGAAGCTTTTGCAGAAGGCACCATAGAGCTGAGCATGGCGTTTTTGGGGGTAGCACCATGCTCACGACTTCTCAAATATTCGAGCTAGTTTTAGTATGGCAGCATTTCAAAAAATTGCATTAAAAAGACAGAAGTATCGAACATTGCAACATTCCAAGAAATTATAGTACGAATGTTTACGGAATACATGACGTTCAGCCCTTAAGGGGTTTTACATACTCAAGCAAGTACATGACAAATTTTCAAAATAAATTCCACATAGTGGAGTCCATAACATAGATCACAGCATGGTGACAACTCTATTGTGTCATGCGAGGATCCTTTTCCTTTGCCTTCCTCTTCCTCTCTTCCGTTTCCTCTTCCTTTTCCCTCAAGTCACGTGCAAGCTTGACCACCGATACTACAACATATGTGATATTTATTGACAAAATGGCTTGTTGACAACATTATGAACTGTCATATATTATCTTAATCATTGACTATTTGATTATGACGTCAAGGATTAAGCATAATGCACGTGGTTTGGTATTTTGTTATTGTTATATCATCATGGATTACTCTTCCGGATGGTTTGTCGATGTAGGTGACACATTTTTATCATGGTGCATTTAAATTGTCACTCAAAATCACGCGGGGCCAAGTTGTCAGTAGGGCAAAATAGTTTATATAAAAAACAATGAGGCGAAGAAACTAAATGTAAAATATTATCTTACGCGGGGTTTGAGCTCGCGACCACGAGTTGATTACTGTTGCTACCGCTACGATAGAGGTAATATTTTTGTCATGTAAAGTTGTTGATTAGTTTTAGGGTGGTTTAGTGCGTATTTGCTGGGTTGCATTTGTGTTTCGCTGGCGGGCCACTGTGCGCCACCGTGCGAGTGAGAACCGTGCAGTACCATAGGCGTGTCCGAGACGCACCGTGCGCGTGTGAACTGTGTACTACCGTAGGCATGTCCGTGGTGCACTATGCGAGCAGTTTTTTGAGAGCGAGCAGTTTTTTTGAGAGAAATATACGAGCAATTGCATGTGCGTATGCTGCAGAACCGTACACGTGTGAACCACGGGAGCACGAAATGTCGGTGGCTCGCCATATGCCCATCCCTCCCTCTCTCTACCTTCCCATCATTCACTCTCTCACGCCACCGGTTCCAACTCCCCTTCCCCACTCCTCTCTCTCTCTCCACCGAACAGGAAAAACCCTCTCCGCTTCTGCTCCCCTTCCCATTCCGGCAATGGAGCACCCATCGGACGTTGTCGTCATGGCGAATTCGAAGGCCACGACGCTGGCCTTAACCACGGAGGAGGCGGGTAGAGCCACGATAGAGGCGTGCAAAGCCGCAATGGCAGCTATCATAGCCACAGCGGAGGCCAAAGATGAAGCAGAGGCCCTCGCCGAAGGACGGCCCATCGGTCCCTCCTATGCTCCCGCTACTACCACTAGATGGCTCTACAATCTTGGCAAGGAGCTGTGATGGCTGAATGCATGGCACTCAGAAAAGTGCTGGTGCGTGGTTGATGTAGAGCTCGTTGAGAACCCCAAGAGGAAGGTATGATGAGCACAGCAGCAAGTTTCCCTCAGTATGAAACCAAGGTTTAATCGAACATTTTCATCAATTCTTACTTGTATAGCATTGGTAGCTGCAAAGGGATTCTCATTAGTTTCAGGTTTAGCAGCCATTTTATTCAAAGTAGATTGAGCTTCAACCAAAGATGCTATATTTCTTTTAGCATTAGAGAGTTTTGCATCAATAGTTTTATTGAAAGCAGTTTGCTTACTAATAAAGTCTTTAAGCATAACTTCAAGTTCAGAGGGTGTACTCCTATTATTGTTGTAAGAATTTCCATAAGCATTACCATTGTTGGGAGGATATGGCTTATAATTGTTGTTACCAAAATTGTTCCTATAAGCATTATTACCATAAGCATTGTTGCCAAAATTGTTATTTCTTATGAAGTTCACATCAACTTGATCTTCTTGAGCAACCAAAGAGGCTAAAGGAACATTATTTGGATCAATATGGGCTTTCCCATTAACAAGCATAGACATAATAATATCAATCTTATCACTCAAGGAGGAAGTTTCCCCAACAGAATTTACCTTCCTACCTTGTGGAGCTCACTCAGTATGCCATTCAGAATAATTAACCATCATATTGTCTAGAAGTTTTGTTGCAACACCCAAAGTGATGGTCATAAAAGTACCTCCAGCAGCAGAATCCAATAGGTTCCTTGAAGAATAGTTCAATCCTACATAAAAAGTTTGGATGATCATCCAAGCAGTCAGTCCATGAGTGGGACAATTCTTAACCAAAGATTTCATTCTTTCCCAAGCTTGAGAAACATGCTCATTATCAAGTTGTTTAAACTTCATTATTTCACTTCTCATGGATATAATCTTAGCAGGAGGATAGTATTTTCCAATAAAAGCATCTTTGTATTTAGTCCAAGAATCAATACTATTCCTAGTTAAGGAATTTAACCATTCTTTAGCTTTTCCTCTCAAAGAGAAAGGAAACAATTTCAGCTTAATAATATCACCATCTATATCCCTATGCTTTTGCATCTCACAAAGTTCAACAAAGTTATTTAGATGGGAAGCAGCATCTTCATTACCAATACTAGAAAATTGCTCTCTCATAACAAGATTGAGCAAAGCAGGTTTTATCTCAAAGAAAGTATCTTTAGGCACAGGTGGAGCAATAGGTGTGCTCATAAAATCATTGTTGTTGGTGCTAGTGAAGTCACACAACTTAGTGTTTTCAAGAGTATTCATTTTTTTTGGGTTTTCAAATAAGAAAGCAAACTTGTAAAACTATTTTTTGTGTGTTTTCGAATAAGAAACAAGCAAACAAAGCAAAACAAAAATAACAAAGTAAAGAGATTGGTTATGAGGGACTCCCCTTGTGAAGATGTCCTTGACTCCCCGGCAACAGCGCCAGAGAAATCTTTGATGGCGTGTAGTTGACGTGGGAGCTTCTTTTTCTTTGTTCCCCGGCAACGGCGCTAGAAAAATGCTTGATGGCTCAATGCACGGCGCCCAGAAAAGTGCTGGTGCATGGTTGATGTAGAGCTCGTTGGGAACCCCAAGAGGAAGGTATGATGAGCACAACAGCAAGTTTCCCTCAGTATGAAACCAAGGTTTAATCGAACCAGTAGGAGCAAGGAAACACCCCAAAGGTGTTACTAGCTGAGCTTTGGTAGGGCGCACTACCGGTGCTAGTAGCAACGTGGAGACCTGCACAACACAACCATAGAACTTTGTCCCCAACTTGCGATGAGGTTGTCAATCTCACCGTGTTTTGTGGAAAACAAAGGATTAAACGTATCGAATGGAAAGAAGTAATAGTTTACAGAAAGTAAACACAAAGCAGTAAACAGTTTATAGATTATATGTAAAAGACAAGGACCGGGATCCATAGTTCACTAGAGGTGGCTCTCCTTAAGATAGATAACATGTTGGGTGAACAAATTACAGCGGGGCAATTGACAAACACCGAGAAAGCAATACATGCATATACTAATCATCTTGACTCCTTTGAGACTTGATTGGGCATTACAACATTATACATAGACCGCCATCCAACTGCATCTATGACTAATAATCCACCTTCAGGTTATCATCCGAACCCCTCCAAGATTAAGTTGCAAGCAACAGATTATTGCTTTATTTAATTATGTAATGTAAACAATATGATTGTTCTATGAACAAAGGATTGTTGTTTTCTCCCTAGTACCAACAGCACATCTCGTACCTTAGAGATTTCTGTCACTTCCCCAGATTACCAGAGGCATGAACCCACTATCGAGCATAAATACTAACTCTTGGAGTTGTTAGCATCTACTTGGCCAAGATATCTACTAACAACGGAAAGCATGCAAGATCACAAATAACAAAGACATGATAGAATCAATAATCAATCTGAAATAGCATCTCAATATCCATCGGATCCCCTTAAACACAACATGCAGAATTTCAAATAGATGATCTTGATCATGAAAGGAGCTCACAAGATCTAGACATGAAAGCACAAAGGAGGAGAACCAGCCATCTAGCTACTACATGGATCCGTAGTCCAAGGATGAACTACTCACGCATCACACTGGAGGCTTGCATGGTGATGAAGAAGGCCTCTGTGGTGAATTCCTCTCCCAGGTGCCGGGAAGAGCTTCAGATCCCTCCCGATCTAGGGATGGAGATGATGGCGGCTACAGACTCTTTCGTGGATTTTTGATCGGGCCCTTAGGGTTTTCGTCCCGAGGGCATCTTATAGTCGGAAGGGGAGGCCGAGGGGGTGCCAGGTGCCACCACACCACCTCCTGGAACGAGCCCAGCCTGGCCGCGTGGCCAGGTGGTGTGGCCGGCCTCTGGCCCTTCTCCGTCTCGTATTTTGGCACTTGATGACTTCCGGAAAAATAGGCACTTTGGATTTTGTCCCGTCCAATTCCGACAATATTCATTTTCTGACTTTCCTGGAACCAAAAACAGCAGAAAACAGGCAGCTGGCACTGTGGCTCTTGTTAATAGGTTAGTCAAAGAAATCATATGAAAAGAACTCCAAAGTGTGGACAAAACACAAGAAAGTGGATAAAACCAAGCATGGAACATCAAAAATTATAGATACATTTGCAATGTATCAAGCTGCAAGAGGACGACGAGGAGGTCGAGATCATCGTCATCCCCCCATCGCCGGCCTTCGATGAGAACATTGGCAACGAGAAGGAGGAGGTAAATTCCAAGTAATACATGTTTAGGATTGGTGCCTATTGTTTTCAATTAGCGTCGGGTGCCTAGGATTTTTAGATTCGTTTTATATCTGTTACGACTACTGCGTAATTAATGGATTTGTTGATTATTGCTCACTAGTGTTCGATTATGGACATATTCGATTAATATATGTGGATCTATGTGTTGACACGTTCAATATGTTGTACGTTATTTCTATAACCATCTTAGTCTGCCCACGAACGACTCCTGGTACATGTACTCGCTGTAACCGAAACAATATCATTGAGAATTATATCGCAATTCTGCTTTATGGATTGTTGTTTTTAAGGATGCAAATGGGTAACCTCTAGGCTAACCTCTATCCTCTTTAGTACAAAAAATGAACTACATTTTCACAAATCATCACTTTTTAAGAAAACTAGTTCATTTGTTTGAACTAGACTGAAATAGAGGGTACCCTAAAGGTTCCAAACTTGCATCTCTAGTTGTTTTCATATATGTGGATTAATGTTATCTTATTCACCGACGAAACTGGATTATCTGCTTGATCCCCTCATTACTTTCTATTGTTGCTAGCTGTCTGAGTGTTATTTGTTGCTTCCTTTGTTAGGCATTAAATTTTAGTTACAATTTCTACATATTTGCTTCACATGTGTATTTTGCATGTTTCAGGAGGCTACTGATGATGTTGACAGCGATATCGACTCGTGTCACAGGAAGATCAGGGCCACTCTAAAGAAGCTGAAGGCGGGGATGTTCGACGCCTTCTGGAGTGAACGCTGGACTCATGCCATGAACCGCTGCTCCTTCTACATAAGGAGCATCAAGATGGACTTCCAAAGCATCCTCCAGCATGCCGAAGGCTGTGGATCTGTCCATGTCAAGGTCGGTGAAACTATCAATGTCCATGGCTTCCAGGCCAATCACATGGCCTATGGCCTCTTCCTTTGGGACAAACTGAACCGAGCTATCGAGCTCGGTCGTGTGCCTTCTCCCAGGCCCAAGCCGCCGAAGGTTTCGGGTATGGGCAGTAAGAAGCAGAGGAAGCGGGACTAGGAGTAGCAAGACCGGGAGGAGGGGGCGAGGAGGCAGGTGGCGGCGAGGAGGCAGTGAAGTTGTGATGTGTCTGGTTGTGTGTGTTGTTGCTACTTTAAGCAGCATGTTTTATTGAACTGTGTTAATGTTGGCTGCTGAGCAGCGTTGGTGTTGAACCTTATCTTAACAAGTTTATGTTGAACCTTGCCTTATTAGTTGCATGTTATGTTTCTAGATTGTAGATGTTTAATTATGTCTACACTTGTTTTTGTACATGCTGGTGTGTGGTGGGATTTCCTATTTGGGTAAGGGTACGGTGAAGGGAAATAGTTAAGAAATTGAGATATAGAAGCTGGTATAAATTTCCTACCAGATTGGGCAAAAAGGAATGAATGAGGTGAGCCAGGTAGAGATAGCGACAGAAAGTGGTGCATGGATTTGTTTCTAGAAGGAGACAGACAGAGACTATAGAAGCAGGTATAGATTTCTTACTAGACTAGGACAAAAGGAATGAATGAGGTGAGTCAGGCAGAGATAGAGACAGAAAGTGATGCATGGATTTGTTTCCAAAAGGAGACAGACAGAGAGAAGGTTCTCTGATTTGTTGCTCTTTTTTCCCTTTTTCTTATAGTTTTTTATTTACAAAGTTTTATCGTGGTGCATTTAAATATTTTTTTACTAAAACACTGAGGTAAAGAAATCAATAAAATGTAAAATATTGTCGTATACAGGGTTTGAACTCACAACCATAAGTTGATTAGTGCTGCTGCCGCTACGGTAGAGCTAATGAGTTTGGATTATCTGCTTGACCTAACTACTAGGGTTCTTTCGAGTAGTTGAACATGATCGTTGACCTAACTACCCCACATTTGAGAGTAGACTACTAGGGGGACATTTTTCCATTTTTCTCACTTTTCATGCAAAGTATTTGCCTCATAGTGAACAAATTTGAAGGTTTCAACATATTTTGAGAATTTCTCATTTTTTATGAAATTTACAAGGTTTGGTCAAATCGGGGTTGACCAGAGATTTTCGGGAGATTGCGAAAGCATCTGAAAAGTACAACTGCTATTCTGTGGTCCCAATGTGATGTACAACCACTCAATCATGCAACTTGAAGGTCTCAAATTGTAGTTTTGCTACTTGCTTCACAAATGGTTCCATGTTTTTGAGTTTGATGGTGAAAGTTTTGAATTTTTAAAACCAAAATGTCTAGATACAATGTTAGCATCATTAGCCACATGGTGATACACCCTTGTGCCAAATTTGAGTTCATTTGAAGAAAGGTAGATGAAAACATAGTACACAAGTGGCTCTTTCGAGTAGTCGGACATGATCGTTGACCTAACTACCCCACATTTGAGAGTGGACTGCTAGGAGGGACATTTTTCCAATTTTCTATTTTTTCATGCAAAGTATTTGACTCACAGTGAACAAAGTTGAAGGTTTCAAAAGATTTTGAGAATTTCTCATTTTTTATGAAATTTACAAGGTTTGGTCAATCCGGGGTTGACCAGAGACTTTCGAGAGATTGCGAAAGCATCTAAAAAATACAACTATTGTTATATGGTCCCGATGTGATGTACAACTACTCAAGCATGCAACTTGAAGGTCTCAAATTGTAGTTTTGGTACTTGCTTCACAAATGGTTCCTTGTTTTCGAGTTTGAGGGTGAAATTTTTGAATTTTTCAAACCAAAATGGCTAGATACAATTCTAGCATCATTAGCCACATGGTGATACACCCTTGTGCCAAAATTGAGTCCATTTGAAGAATGGTATATGAAAACATGGTACACAAGTGGCTCTTTCGAGTAGTCGTACATGATCGTTGACCTAACTACCCCACATTTGAGAGTGGACTGCTAAGGGGACATTTTTCCAATTTTCTCATTTTTCATGCAAAGTATTTACCTCATAGTGAAAAAATTTGAAGGTTTCAAAAGATTTTGAGAAATTATCATTTTTATGAAATTTACAAGGTTTGGTTAAACCAGGGTTGACCAGAGACTTTCGAGAGATTGTGAAAGCATCTGAAAAGTATAAGAGTTGTTATGTGGTCCCAATGTGATGTACAACCACTCAAGCATGCAACTTGAAGGTCTCAAATTGTAGTTTTGGTACTTGCTTCACAAATGGTTCCATGTTTTTGAGTTTAAGGGTGAAATTTTTGATTTTTTCAAACCAAAATGGCTAGATACAATGCTAGCATCATTAGCCACATGGTGATACACCCTTATGCCAAATTTGAGTCCATTTGAAGTAAGGTAGATGAAAACAAGGTACACAAGTGGCTCTTTCGAGTAGTCGAACATGATCGTTGACCTAACTACCCCACATTTGAGAGTGGACTACTAGGGGACATTTTTCCATTTTATCATTTTTAATGCAAAGTATTTGCCTCCTAGTGAATAAATTTCAAGGTTTCAAAAGATTTTGAGAATTTCTCATTTTTTATGAAATTTACAAGGTGTGGCGGTACTTTAATGTAACAATAGGAGTTTTTAATGTAATATTAATTTTAAACTTGTTAGTACTTCATTTGATTTTTTATACCAATTGTGTACAACTTACATATACGATATAAACCAAATGTTGAAGAAATGTTTTGCCTCCCACGTCAAAATTAACAACCAAACTGACGAGGGGTAACCTCGGCAATGCCCATGGTGATGGACTTGGGGTTTCGCGGAAAAGAAAATGCTAGGGATTTTGTCGGATGTTAGGAAAACAATGAAGACAAAGTCACCTGAATATTAGGGAAAACACTCTATTACAAGTTGTCCTCTAGATTTCGGTACCCTCGCTTGGGCTTCTCCTACCCTATATATAATAGGCCGGGTCTCAAAGCTGTATGCGGATAGGTTTCATACACGCGTGATTACAATACCATCACAACGTCGGTTCATGGTTTCTTTCCTAATACAATCAAAGTCTTTGTCGGTTGCTTCTTTGGGCCGTTATCTAGAATCTTCATGGGCCATAGGCCTTTTACCCAATGTAGGGTAGCGAATAATGAGCATCCGAGTAATCATACCCATGTCACAAACAGAACCTCCCTCCAAAACTTTCGACACATTTTCATTCCCTCCTTTTTCCCCCTCACCCCTAAACCAAAATTTGAAACCCCGCAACATTAAAATGGCGCACGAATCCCTCCCATGATTTGCGCCTTATCTTAACTCCCAAAACCCATCCCCCTCTGGCACCTCATCCTTCTCCTCCCTCGGATCCGATCTCGTCCCCGAAGGATCATAACTCATCGCTACATCTGATCAGCTATCTCCTTGGCCGATGCCATGATCGGGACTCTTCGCAGGCGTAAGGCACGCGAACCATTGAGGTCTACACCGAAGAAGAAGCCCAACATCAAATGACTATCAGGTGATATTCAATCCCCCTATCCTTCTCATATGCAGTAAATCAGCTAGAACCATTTATTACAAAGTGGTTAAATATCTTGTTTCCGTCATTCTAGTTATAATAATAGTGATCTACTACCTACATTGTTTTACCACACACACGCAATGATATTGTTTCGCAGTAGACAGATTGAGTTCAATCTATTTTTATCCAAGCAAAAAATAGCAATGGCTACATCCAGGCAAAAATCCATCCATCCGCTCTTTATTTAGTCTCTCCTCTTCAAGGTGAGGCTAAATCCTTATTATTCGTAGCTGAACTAGCGGAAAGAATGAACATCAAATAGCCCCATATCTATACTGATAATTTTTATTTCTAAAATAACCTACCTAAAGGCAGTTGCTAGCAATAGGCTTGACTCAGAATACATGCATAGGAATTCTAGAGTGGTCCTAGCAAAAAAATTAAATTCGGCCAGGAAGACAAATGCTAGAGTAAATCACATTTGTAGAGATAAAAACATTATAGCTCACTCCTGTTCTCATAAGGTACAGATAACTGCTTCTACTGTACCTACTTTAGTTTGCTCTTTAGCATCGCACTCTTAATATGTATGCCCTTGGGTAGGTTATTTTAGAAATGAAAATTGTCAGGACTTTGTAATTCATGATGTAATCTGTTGTTGAGTTGTAATACAATTTTGACCATCCCTTGTCAAGCACAGAAAAAACCAACTAATGCATATGAGGCAAACAAGTACAAAAATTTGGAAGAAAATAAAGCTCATATGATGGAAATTTTGAAAGAAGCGCAAGCCGCCAGAGGTTTGCCTATAGAAAATATAGAAGAGGTAGCACATAAATTTGTGTACAATGGCATTTGCAAAGTGACAAACGCCACCAAAAAAAGTAAACAAAAGGATGCTAACCACACTCAACCAGACCCTACATATGAACCCAGTGCAGAAGAAATGGCCACAGCTAATGACAAGCTGACTACAGATGACGAGGACAAGAACGTCGGTAACCCTAAAACAAAGTTTATCATATCTTCTTTACACTGAATTTTAATCTACCGTAACATCATAGCTATTTATATTGTCTACCTATGTAACTACATAATAGATATTTATATTGTCTACCTATGTAACTACATAATATGCATCTCCATTTTCTAGGAAATTTTGAAATGGACACAAATGATGTAGTGACCAAGAGAGTGTGCACTAATATTATACAGAGTAGTATGCGCGAACTATGCTACAAGCTTAATAAGTAGAACTGGGACAAGATTAGAGATATGAGCCCCTAGAAAGCATATAAGATAAAGCCAACAAATGTACTAGAGAGAAGTTGGAAAGATCTTGTGGACAAATGGTTTGATGTCCACTATCAGGTACTAACATTTACACTTACAAATACTCAGCACATAAATCTCTGCTGCATAGAAAACTCACAAGTTCATACTCAAATTTAGGAAATGTGTGTGAAGAATCAAGTGAACAGAGAAGCTGTTAAGAAGAACCATACAACTGGATTCAGATGCTTCATTGCACACTATGAAGCTCTTGTATGTTTTTAAATTCATATATGAAACAATTGTTCTACCAAAATTAGTATAAATTTTGCTAACTCATGTTCGTAATTCCAATTTTTTTGTAGAACTCGGAGAACTTGGAGGAGGTGACATCTCCAATTGAATTCTATATAATTACACACACTAACAAGGAATGCATCATGACTACGGAAGCCAAAGATGCTTATGTAAGACATTTTTAATAATACTGCTAATATTTTGTAATGAATAAGCTTTCTACTTCAATATTTCTTATGCTTTCACTTGAACTTATTTGCAGGATTCAATAATGACCATGAAAAATATACCACGCCTAGAAGATGAGACTGAAAAAACAAAATTGCACATTATTGAAGAAGTCTTCAAGGAGAAGAGCACAATGAGCTTAAGCACAGGCACGTTCCTCTCAAATTTGGGAGTTGGATCAAGCTCAAGGAAGAGCTATGTGTCCACAGCATGCATCCAAGAACTAGAAAACAAGCTTGCTGAATAGGAGGAACAATCACTTCTCGCAACTGAAAGGTACAACAAGAGATGCAGGAAAGGATGGAAGCCTAGGATAAAAGATTTGAAGAAATGAAAAAAAAACAAGAAGAGGACCATGCACCTCTAATGAAGGCACAAGAAGAGAAAAATAGAGCAACTGAAAAGAAGCAGCAAGAATTAGAAGCCACACTTAGTTTCATCTTAAGGACAACACAGCAGCAAGGACAAGGCAACAACTCAACATCACCTTCATTTTCATGAAATTGTTCATCAATGTGATTTACTTAGTTTTATCTTCATGTTAAAACTATTGCACATAATTTTATCGCCGCTATTTTATATATTGGTTATAAATTTTATTTTTCTGTATGATATTTTTTTCATTTTCTGCATAATTATTAATGTGACGAAATTACTGACATTATCATCAACACGTGGACCCACGTGTCAGAACCATCTCGGTCCCACCTGTCTGAACCCTCCGGGTCCCACCTATTAGAACCCTCTTGGTCCCACCTGTTAGAACCCTATGGGTCCCACCTGTCCGAATCCTCCGGGTCCCACCTATCTGAACCGTCTCGGACCCGCCGTTGGTCCACCTGTAAGAACCACTGGGTCCCACTGGTCATAATGTCACGTCAGTAAATTGCACTAAATTAACAAAATGCCACGTCTATAGTGATGACCTGTCCCACACTCCCTTCTATTTTACAATGACAAACTTTTCATATATATCATGACAAATATTTCAGTCACCGATTACACACGATTTTTTTGATAAAACTAACATCGTCAACTAATATAAGTTAAACAATGACAAAAAATGCAAACCGTGGTTATGGATTTTTTTATGACACAGCTTCTATGATAAAATTAGTGACATCCCATTTTTTGTCAACAACATATATTCATTGAAAAAATATGGTTATTAAGTGACAAAAAGGGTTTGTCAATAAATACCATTTCTTTTATAGTGCGAGTTGAACTCTGCCTCGAATTGGCGTCTACTCTCATCTTTCCTCTGTCTCTCTTCTTCTTCCTCTCGTATGATACTCGCCTCTTCAGCCACTCTCTCAAATCTTCGATAATTCCTCATGCTCTTCAAGTACTGATACGTCCATTTTGCATCACTATTCTATGTCTTAATTCACTGTTATTCATTCATATATTTCGTATTGAGAGGTGATACTTATGTTATTTTATCTGTTTTTGCATGGTTGATGACTTTTGGAGCATGGACCGCTGCAATCAGGATTCTGATGGAAAAGGTGCTGTTTGGAGGCAAAATTCGCGAAGATGAGAAAATCCAGGAAAATATATAGAAAATCCTATTTTTCCGTAAGGAAGCGAAGGAAGGAGGGGGCTGAGATGGCCAGAGGGCCCACACCACCCCCTGGCGTGGGCCACCCTGGGTCGCGCCACCAGGTGGTGTGGCCGCCCTGGTCCACCCCTGGCACTCCCCTCTTACATATATTATCCTCCCGAAACCTAAGACTCGGGGAGCGACCATAGAAATATTCCACCGCCTCTGCGGGGCGGAAAACACCGAGAGAGAAAGATCTCTCCGGCAGACAGATTTCTGCCAGGGGAATTCCTTCCCAGAGAGGGGAGATCGTCGCCATCAACACCACCATCAAGCTGGACTTCATCGGGATCATCATCATCACCACCACCATCATCACCATTAGCACCCTCATCACCATCTCCATATTGATGTAACAATTGGGCTGAATCTTGCATAGTTCATAGGGGAAACTTTCCCGGTGTTGATTACTCTCTGTAGCTGATGCTATTGAGTGAACCATTGAATTATTGTTTATGTTCAGATTGTTATACATCATTATTCCATATCTGATCATGATCCATATGATGTCTTGTGAGTAGTTCGTTTTGTTCTTGAGGACATGGGAGAAGTCATGTTGTTAGTAGTGGAATTGTGTTGAGAAAGATTCAATAGTTTGATATTTAAGTTGTGGTGTACTTCTTCTAGTGGTGTCATGTGAACGTCGACTACATGACACTTCACCTATATGGGCCTAGGGGAATGCATTGTGTATTTGGCTATTAATCGTAGGGGTTGCCGGACTGACAGAAACCTGAACCCCCGTTAGGAAACCATTGCACAAGGGACGTAAGGGTCTTAGAGTTTAAAGCTACGGTTAGGTTTCTACCTTAATTACTTATGGATGTTTTCAAGGGGTATAACCACAAGTATGTATTAGTCCTAGGAAGGTTGGTACATTAGCACAGGTTCACCCACACAATACTTAGCAAGCTAAAGAAGATTAATCAACTATATGAAGCGAAATCACTTGACTGTCTTCCCATGTGTCCTCCAGAACGTTTGGTCATCTTAAGTAATACAACCGGCTTGTCCTTTGCTGCATAAAGGATTGGGCCACTTGCTGCATTTATTCTTACTGTCTTTTATTTACTCATATTTTGTTTACTTGCTTTATCAAAAACCCCTAAAAATCTGTTTGCTAAGTATTTGCAGAGAATTCCTTATCCATACCACTAGCCAGCACCTTCTGCTCCTCGTTGGGTTCGACACTCTTACTTATCGAAAATACTGCGATACACCCCCTATACTTGTGGGTCATCAAGACTATTTTCTGGCACCGTTGCCGGAGAGTGAAGCGCTATTGGAGAGTGGAGCTGGTAAAGGAAACTTCTACTGTGAGTATTGTTTACTTCTGTTAGTTGCTTTATTTTCGTAATGGATAATTCGCTGAGTTTCTTATTTGGTCATGCTACTACCACTGCTAAGGTAGTAGATGAACCACGAACTGCTGAGAATGATGCTTTTAAACTACCTACTAGAATTATTGATCGTGTTATGGATAACTACTATGTTGGGGATGGAACTGTCCATCCTGGTGATCATTTACTCTTTATACACGAATTATGCGGGTGATCATTTATTCCCATTCTCACTGAAAGGAAGAGCCGAGGAATGGTATAAGCTGCTGAAGAATGGTCAAGCTCTTGAATGGGAGGAAATAGTGCCTCTCTTTTATTCACAATTTTATCCTCCTAGTGAGATTCATAAAGATCGGAATCAAATATAAAACTTTTGGCCTCTTGATGGAGAGAGTACAACTGATGACCCACAAGTATAGGGGGTGTATCGCAGTATTTTCGAGGGAAGTGAAACCCAATTTATTGATTCGACACAAGGGGAGCCAAAGAATATTTATCAGCCTTAACAACTGAGTTGTCAATTCAGCTACACCTGGAAACAATCTTGCTCACAACATTTTATCAGTAGCAATAGTTTTGTAGTAGGAATAGCAGAGTAGCAGCAGTACTAAAGCAAGGACAGTAGTAACAAAAGTAGTAAACAGTGGGATTCGAGTGCGGTAGGCATAGGGATGGATGGACAGGCGTTGCATGGACAAGACAATTCACATAGCAATCAGAACATAGGGCAATTGCAGATAAATAATATAAAGCACCCAAGTACTAGACAATCCTAGGCATGTGTTCCATATATAGTCATACATGCTCGCAATGAGAACTTGCACAACATCTTTTGTCCTGCCAGCCCGTTTGCAGCGGGGCCTCTAGGGAACTACTGGCAATTAAGGTTCTCCTTTTAATAGAGCACCGGAGCAAAGCATTAGCACTCTGTGAACACATGTGATCCTCACATCAAAGCCTTTCCCTTCCGGTTATCCCGATTTCTGTCACTTCGGGGCCATAGGTTCCGGACAACAACGTGTGTATACAACTTGTAGATAAGACCAAGAACAATACTATCATAATGAATCAATAACATCTTCAGATCTGAAATCATGGCACTCAGGCCCTAGTGACAAGCATTAAGCACAACAAGTCGCAACAGTCATAAAGCACTAATAAAAGATACTAGGCACCATGCCCTAACAATCTGATGCCATTACATAAACGATCTCATCCAATCCCTACCATCCCCATAGCCTACAGCGGGGGATTACTCACTCATAGATGGGGGAAACATGGATGGTCGATGGAGAAGCGATGGTGATGATCTCCTCCAATTCCCCGTCCCGGCAGGGTGCCAAAACGGAGTTTCTGGTACTGTTTCATGGAATCTGGTGGTGGCGGCGGAGCGGAACTCCTTCTGGAAAAACGTCGACCCCCCCGGAGTTTTTAGGTCAGAAGGCTTCTTATAGGCGAAGAGGGAGACCGAGGGGGTGCCTGGGGCCACCACACCATGCCCTGGCATGGCCAGGCCCAGCCCGCACCTGGGGGGTGGCTAGCCCCTGGCCCTCCTCTGTCTCGTATTCTAGCTCCTGGAGTCTTCTGGAAAAATAGGCACTTTGGCTTTTGTCCCGTCCAATTCCGAGAATATTCATTTTCTGACTTTCCTGGAACTAAAAACAGCAGAAAACAGGCAGCTGGCACTATGGCTCTTGTTAATAGGTTAGTCCAAGAAATCATATGAAAGGACTCCAAAGTGTGGACAAAACACAAGCAAGTGGATAAAACCAAGCATGGAATATCAAAAATTAAAGATACATTTGCAATGTATCAACATCCCCAAGCTTAACTCCTGCTTGTCCTCGAGTAGGTAAGTGATAAAAAGAAAGAATAATTTTTGAGGTGACATGCACCATCAAAGGCATGACCAAAGTATTTGTAAACATTCAAAGATGGGATCATAGCACTTCAATCATAACATGAAAGACAAAGTTCTAGCAATCAGACAAAGAAACTATGATGCAACATGAAAAGGCACAAACAAAAGATTCATAAATAACAATGCTTTGCAAGACGTTTGTTTGCTTCACATAAAGAAAACATAGCATAGTGGCATTCAGCTTGTCCCTCATAGAGTAGCAAACATAAATGCATAGGACACCTTCAAAGTTTACAAGAGTGACTAGATACAAATAGTTTAAAACAAGCAATATCAAGGTATGCATCAATCAACAAGTCTTGGGACAATGCACATAGAACTAAGAATGGCCACTATGCTCTCAAGAAAGTGCTCATAGAATGTGTGGAGACTCAACAAGGAAATGAACCGGTTTTGAAAAGTTTGAAAGGCTTCCAAATGCTGAAAGTATGGTAATCATTAGCTTTGAGCTCTCATTGCCCCTATCATAAGCATCTTTAATGTGGTTAAGGTGAAAGTGAGATCCAATCTGAGTTATATGCTTGACAGACTATAAACTGAAAATCCCAAGTCCCTTGAGTACGAGGGTCGCTCCTCATGCTACTCAACTTTAGTTACCGGTAAGTTCTTGTCATCGTAAGTATGTGCGTATCATTGAGAACCGCCAACGGGGTACCCCTTGCCCGATGATACGGAAGAATCCCCATATCAAAATGACAAGGCAAGCAGACAATGAGTATCTCAGCAATCTTCTTATTTACCATGGGAAATGGTGCTTTTTTTCTCTCTTTCCTATTTTCATAAATATCTTTTTTTTCTTTTTCTCAATAGCTATCTCTCTTTTTTTATAAGAAGAATGCTTCATAGATATCATTATGGTTACGCTGCAGGTTTCCACCATGTCAGCATGGATTAGACCAGCGGCCTAGGCATTTCTCTAACACACATACATAACTCCATGGACTTACAAGCTCCCCTTTTATTTCACACCGACGACATCCGCAAACAAAAGAGCAAGGTATCAACTGGGTATATATTTACAAGTGTTGAAAGCGTTCCCGTGACAAAGACGGTTCTGCTAATCCCCAGCCTATAATTAGCAAGCATATAACTTTCATGGAGAGTTCACAATGGTTCAAGTTTATTAAGTGCAGGAAATAAAGTGTGCCATCAAGTTCGTGAGAGCTTTACTAACTAACTTTCATAACAAGCAAACATTTTATTCGGAAGAAAACAAGGCATATTGAATATGCACGGAAGTAGCAAATGATGCTAATAGGTAGGTATGGTGGACACTTTGGCAATATTTGGTTTAAGGGAGTTGGAAACATGAGTAAAACACTCAGTGTAAGTGAAGGCTAGCAATAGTAAGGGAGCGACAAACGAGAGAGCAATAATGGCCATAATCATGCAGAGCGACAAAACATCATTGATCAAAGCATAAAGTGATACTACAAGTTGAAAACAAAAGGATCATAAAGGCTTATGGTGACTTGAGATAGTCATAACATGGTGTGAGCATGTGCCAAGTCAACCCAAATAAAGCATCAAAGGAGAATACCACTATACTATGCTTTAATATGCTAAAACAACGCATGATTCATCCAAGGCACATTAAGCAATCTCAATTGTTTATAACAAGTCATGCTACAGCAAAGAATACTAAGCATAAAGCCAAAACAATATCAAGCATGACATGACAAATCATAGGCCACAGTCAAAAACAAGCTCTCTTTACCACTTAAGCATGAGCTTTCCTACTCTTTTCCAATCCAAACCAGACTATTTGAACACCAATGTATGAAAGAGGGGGTCCAACCAATTTATTCAGCAAACTAAGCAAACAAAGCAAACGAAAACAAAAAAGAAGACGCTCCAAGAACAACACAACTGTGCATGAATCAATAAAAATGAAGTGTTTGGAAGAAACCTGGGATTTTTATTGATGAAGAAGGGGATGCCTTGGGCATCCCCAAGCTTTGATGCTTGTACTTCTTGGATATTTCTTGGGGTGACACGCGGGGCAGCTTGAGCTTTAGTCCATCCTTCATCTCATTACTCATCTCTTCCATACACCTGAAATTTTTCCTTCATACAAAACCTCACACAATCTTTATTAGCAACATTAGTGCACTCAAGATAAATAAGTCTTAAGGTTCAGTTATAACACCAAATAAACTTCCATTAAAACACTAGCTACTGTAGCACTTCCCTCAAAAAGTTCAATTCCCCAAAAGAACTCAAAAAGGAACCAATAAAAAGCAAATGCAGAAAATGGCAGAAATCTGTCAAAACAGACCAGCAGGTAAAGACGAATTTGTTCGAAGACCTTCTATTGCTCAAATCAAAAAGTGTTGAACTAACGAAAGTTAGATAACAACCTGGGGAAGAAGCAAAAAAAATTACAGCTCAATCAGACATACAGAGATCTCTCACGAATTTTTACGGTGAACCACAGAAATCTGTTTCGGGACAGCAACATTCCCAATCATTACTTCTCTCTCATTAGAGGTTACTCTTGGCACAAAAAGCAAATAAAAAGGATAAGGAGCGGTTATTACTGAGGTAATAACTTCCAAGACTCATCTAAAACTTTTGGTCTATCTCCCAATAAGTACTTTTCTTTAACGCCTTTAAGTTAGGCATAAGGAAAAACTGAAATGGATAGAATAGAAGTAAGCGGAGATAATCATGGTGAAAACATTGTTTTGTTCAATGAAATCCTTTTGTTAACAAGGTTGATCAGGTCTTGTTACCAAAACAATTTCATATGAGACAAAAAAATTTATTCCACTAATGATTATGTTACCTCAACCTTGATAGCAATAGTCCCAATCATAATAGTTTCAAATTTTTTTCTTGGTATGGGAAAATATATTTCTCCAACTTGAATGCCCTCAACATTTTCAATTGAATTCAAAACCATAAGTCTGTCAATCTTCTTGGGGAAATATATAGTATGTTCCTTGTCATTGACATTGAAGGTCACCTTCCCTTGATTACAATTAATAACAGCTCCTGCAGTATTTAAGAAAAGGTCTCCCAAGAATAGTAGACATATTATCATCTTCAGGCACAAAAGTTTGAGAGGATGCTCTCATAAGAAATATGAGTGGAAGTAAAAGAGAGCATCAAGAAGCAAATTCAAAACACATTTAAGTCTAATCCACTTCCTATGCATAGGAATCGTGTATGCAAATAAACTCACAAAGAACAAAGTGAGAGGCATAGGAAGATAAAACAAGAGTAACTTCAAAACTTTCAGCACATAGAGAAGTGTTTCAATACCATGTAAACTTCTACGCCCATATTTTCCTTTCTCATAATAATTTTCAGTAGCCTCATGAATGAACTCAACAATATAACTATCACATAAAGCATGCTTTTCATGATCTACAAGCACTAGAGCTTTATCATAAACATTTTCAAAAGAATCCTCAGGAACATAACATTCATCCTCCTTTAGTAAGCATGGAGGACAATCAAATAATGTAAGGGATAAAGAGTTACTCTCATTAGAAGGTAGGCATGGGTAGCTAATCCATTCTTCCTCCTTTTGTTCATCACTCTCCTCTTCTTTTTCATCTAATGAGATTTCAGGTTCATCAATTTTTTCTTCCATAGGATCCTGCAAGACATTAATCTCATCCATTTGTGGAAAGCATCTATTAAAATATTCAAGAATATAGCCATTTTCATCCTTGTAATTATCAAAGCAAAATTTAAGTATACCATAAACCTCATATTTGTAAGGTGAATCATCAATACTTTCAAGCAAACTAGAAAGCTCAAAAGCACCCTTCCAAGCAATAAATTCTTCAATTTGTTCCACATCATAAAAGTCATAAATTCCTTTAGCATAGGAAGATATGGTATCATTATCATTATACTCACATTGAAAAGGGAGGTGTTTATACCTCTTTCTGCAACAAGACTCATCACAGCAATAAGTAACATTATAAGTAGAGCACACGTTTCTAGCAATGGTATACAATCTATCAATTTGTTCCCATAAGTGTTTCCCTTTTTGTGACAAGCGGTGTTCCTTATGATAATATTTTGATCTTCTGTGAACCCACCTTGCCAATAAGCTTCAGTTTCAAAGAAACCAACCATTAACAACAAGCATGATAAGGCAAGACAATAACAGACCAACGAAAATAACGACTAGAGTAGGAACCAATTTTTTTGTATTTTTGATAAAGAAACAAGCAAACAAGGAGAAAGATAAACTTAGCTTGAACAATAGTGATTCCAAGTGAACTTGATAAATAAAGCTATGCTCCCCGGCAACGGCGCCAGAAAATAGTCTTGATGACCCACAAGTATAGGGGGTGTATCGCAGTATTTTCGAGGGAAGTGGAACCCAATTTATTGATTTAACACAAGGGGAGCCAAAGAATATTTATCAGCCTTAACAACTGAGTTGTCAATTCAGCTGCACCTGGAAACAATCTTGCTCACAGCAGTTTATCAGTAGCAACAGTTTTGTAGTAGGAATAGCAGAGTAGTAGCAGTAGTAAAGCAAGGACAGTAGTAACAAAAGCAGTAAACAATGGGATTCGAGTGCGGTACGCATAGGGATGGATGGACGGGTGTTGCATGGACAAGATAATTCACATAGCAATCAGAACATAGGGCAATTGCAGATAAATAAGATAAAGCACCCAAGTACTAGACAATCCTAGGCATGTGTTCCATACATAGTCATACGTGCTCGCAATGAGAACTTGCACAACATCTTTTGTCCTGCCACCCGCTTGGCGGGCCTCTAGGGAACTACTGGCAATTAAGGTGCTCCTTTTAATAGAGCACCAGAGCAAAACATTAACACTCCGTGAACACATGTGATCCTCACATCAAAGCCTTTCCCTTCCGGTTATCCCGATTTCTGTCACTTCGGGGCCATAGGTTCCGGGCAACAACATGTGTATACAACTTGTAGATAAGACCAAGAACAATACTGTCATAATGAATAAATAACATGTTCAGATCTGAAATCATGGCAATCGGGCCCTAGTGACAAGCATTAAGCACAACAAGTCGCAACAAAGTCATAAAGTACTAATAAAAGATACTAGGCACCATGCCCTAACAATCTGATGCCATTACATGAACGATCTCATCCAATCCCTACCATCCCCATAGCCTACAGCGGGGGATTACTCACTCATAGATGGGGGAAACATGGATGGTCGATGGAGAAGCGATGGTAATGATGATGGCGATGATCTCCTCCAATTTCCCGTCCCGGCAGGGTGCCAGAACGGAGTTTCTGGTACTATTTCGTGGAATCTGGTGGTGGCGGCGGAGTGGAACTCCTTCTTGAAAAACGTCGCCCCCCCGGAGTTTTTAGGTCAGAAGGCTTCTTATAGGCGAAGAGGGAGACCGAGGGGGTGCCTGGGGCCACCACACCATGCCCTAGCTGCTAGCCCAGCCCTGCTACCGGGGTGTGGCTGCCCTGCCCTCCTCCGTCTCGTATTCTGGCTCATGGAGTCTTCTGGAAAAATAGGCACTTTGGCTTTTGTCCCGTCCAATTCCGAGAATATTCATTTTCTGACTTTCCTGGAACCAAAAACAGCAGAAACAGCAGTGACGACATCGTGGCTCTTGTTAATAGGTTAGTCCAAGAAATCATATGAAAAGTACTCCAAAGTGTGGACAAAACACAAGAAAGTGGATAAAACCAAGCATGGAACATCAAAAATTATAGATACATTTGCAATGTATCAACAACTCAAGCTTGGGGGAGATTGAAGTTACTAATGCTCAACTGTCCCATTCATGAGCTCCCCAACAATATTATTATCAATAACTTTTATGCAAGGCTCCCTCTACATGACAAGGATTTATTGGATGCTTCTTGTGTCGGATCATTCACTCACATGGAAGAAGAAGTTTAATGGGATCTTCTGGACCGTATTCAAGACAATGTTGAAGCTTGGGAGAATGACAAAGGTAGAAAGTCAGGTATAAATTATGATTATGAATGCATTGAATCTTTTATGGGAACTGATGACTTTCAAAATATTAAAAATGCTTATGGTCTAGACTCTCAAGCTATTGCTTCTTATTTTAAGGCTTTTGCTTCCTACATTGAAGTGCCTAAAAAGAAGTGGAATAAGTATCATGAACCTTATAAAGATATTGCTAAGAGTGTTCCTGCAAGAAATACTGAAGTTTATACTGCTAATCATGTTTTACCTGAACCTTACATTGAGAAAATTCCTTTCCCAGTTAAGATAAAGGAACACTCTATGATAGCTAGTATGTTTAATGAAAGTACACATAAAGCTGTTGAACCTGATAAACAAATGGTTGATGAACCTATAATAGCAAATGTGAAAGACTTTGTTACTAAATATGAAGAAGAGGGACACACTATCCTTTGTAAGGATACCTCTAATATTGTTTCACATAGTAGTGTTAAGAGAGCTAGTATTCCTGTGTTTTCTGTTAGAATAAGTGATCATTGCTATGATGGTTCTTATGATAGTTATATTGTTAAGTTTATGCATGATATTGAAAGTTACTACGAGAGAGGGAAAAGTGTTCTTATGTATCTCAATAATATCAAGTTTCCTCGTTTTATGCTGAAAGTTTTTATGTTGCAATTCTTTTGCCATCTTATGCAAGTAGCCTCTGGTTTCAACAATTTGTTTGTTTACAAAATTCCCTTGCATAGGAAGTGGGTTAGACTTAAATGTGTGTATTTTTGCTTCTTAATGCTCCCTTTCATCTCAATTCATATTCTTATGTGAGCATCTTCAAAATTATCATGCCCATCTTAATGGCTATAAAGAAAGAGCTTTTTCGGAGACAACCCAATTTGTTTTTGCTTTCAGTTTGTTTTTGTTTATTTGAGTCTTGGAAGTTATTACCTTGTTAATAACCTCTCCTTATCCTTTTTGTTTGGTTTTTGTGTCAAAGATCAACCTCTAATGAGAGAGAAGTAAGATTTGGGGAAGTTGTTATCCCAAAACAGATTTTTTGTGCTTCACCGTAAAAATTCATAAGAGATCTCTGTCTGTCGGATTGAGCTATAATTTTTTTATACTTCTGCCCCAGGTTGATATTTAACTTTCATTAGTTTTGCACTTTTTGATTTGAGCAACAGAAGATTTTCAAAAAAATTGATCTTTACCTGCTGGTCTGTTTTGACAGATTTTGCCACTCTTGTATTTGCCTCTTTATTCGATTTTCTTTTTGAATTATTTTTGGGTTTTTGGAAGTAGTTTCTACAGTAGCTTATGTTTTGATGGTTTTCAGTTGAAGTTGGACTCAAAAGGTTTTATCACTTCATATATACTAATGTTGCTAATGAGAACTGTGTGAAGTTTTGTGTGAAAGAAATTTCCAGGTAGTGGAGATAATGGTGTAATAAGGAAGAGAAGGGTTTTATGACTCAAGTAATAAGTGTATGAAGATGAAGATATTGATGATATTCAATTGGTGCCTCTGGAAGAATCTACTAGATACCAAATTCAGAGACCTGCAGAGTCCGTTTTCAAATAGGTAACAGTTCTGGAACTATTTTTGAAAGCTTAGAAGCACAATGGTGTCCGCCAAGGATAAAGGGAAGGAGCGTATGGAGGAGGATCTCCAAGACCCCGGGAAGGAGAAGGAGATCAAGAGTGAAGGTGAAGAGGAGGCAAAGCACACCGGCACTACCGTTGCAAGCATTGGAGTGGTGGCAAACCCAGTCATTGGAGGGAAGCCTCCTCATCACCGTTCAGATCCCTGGTCACTTCCTCCATGCACCAAGAGTCCTTTCCATACTCTTATCCATGAGCATCAATACCAGAATATGCCCAAGGGGAAATTACCCTCCAATTGAGATTTGCCTCATTCTAGCTATTCAGGAAAGGAAGACTTCAAGGAGGTAGAGTGGGGGGGAATCGCAAGAGCTGGGATTCTCAACCCGACATGATCATGAGCCGCATTGAACAAAACTCACAGCTGGTTCGAAATCTCACCTTCGAGATTGGGGACTTGGGGAAATTGATCAAAGAGCTCATCAAGAGGATACCACCACCACCGAAGGAGTAATTCGTCATCAGGTTTGGCACCCCCTTGGTTTGTTCTAAGCTTGGGGGAGTGTCGCGGTATCACATCACTATCTTCTATCTTTTTACCTTTTTAGTAGAGTCATATCATGAATAGAGAAGTTATTATGTAGGATGGTTTGCATTATGGAAGTGTCTCCTCTCTCGTTAGATATGTATCCCTTGGTGTGAGTTGCCGTTATGGAATATTAATGAGAGGTTCTATCATTTACTCTTTTGCATAGCTTATATTAGTTTTCAATTCGTGGTTATATGGTTGATCTTGTTGTTAGTATTGGTATCACTTTGGGATCGTTGAGTTAATTTAGTTGGTTTTGGCAAACCTGGCTCGGTCAGTAGCAACACTATTTTTGAGAGTTGAATGAAAAGATAAAAGTACTCTTAAAGAAATATAATTTCATCATCTTTCTTTCTTGATTTGCTCATAAGTTTAGTTTTCTCTGGTTAAGATCTTTTGTGCTTCCAAGAAAGATTGCATGTTTGATTTTATCACTTGTAAGTTTGTTTGTTTCCTTCAACTCTTATACTTGCTACCCAGCCTTGCTAGCCAAAAACCTGTACTGAGAGGAAATTCTTCTCGTGCATCCACTCCTTTAAACCAAAACCCATGCCATTTGTGTCCACCATACCTATCTATTAGCATTATTGTTATTCCAAGTAAATTCTTGTTTTATCTACCTCCCAAATTAAACTTGTTATGTGAAAATTAGTGATTAAAGCTCTCACGAACTTGAAGGCACACTTTACTTTCTTGCACTTAATAAACTTGAACCATTGTGCTCACCTATGTTGCGTATATGCTTGCGCTTTGTAAGTTGTGAATTAGCAGAACCATGCTGTCATGAGGAACGCTTTCAACATTGCACTGGTACTTTGTACCTAGTTGATATCATTTTTTTTGTCTATGGATGTCGTCGGTGTGAAATGAAAGAGGAGCTTGTAAGTCCATGGAGTTATGCATGTGTGTTAGAGAAACGCCTGGGCCGCTGGTCTAATCCATGCTGACATGATGGAAACCTGCAGCGTAACCATAACGAGTATCTATGAAGCATTCTTCTCTATCTCTATCTCTACTATCTAAAAAAGAAGGAACCAGTTCCGTTTTCTGCCACTATGTCGATGGCTTCGTCCAATGCTTCGTCAACCCTCCCGCGCAAACTACGTCTCCCTCCTCCACCGTCCCGCAAACTGCGCATCATAGAAAAAACACGTTGTCAAAACCGCCCCACGACGATTGAGTTGGACTCACTGGCATAGCAGGTGCAACTTCTCCACGCCCTCGACGGCTCGACGTCCCCCGCTGGTGGTCGCCACCCTGTCCGGGGTATTCATCGCGCTCCAAGATGCACGCCGCTCCAGGACCCGAGTTCCAATGGAAGCCGGAGGGAGGATGCTGGTGGCCATCTCTGTCGACGCACACAACAGGTTCTCAAGCAGGGCGACGGTATCGAGACAGCAGCCACTACCTCTGCTGACTGCAGGTGAGTCGACACCGCCATCCCTCCCCGGAAGCCCTCCTCAGGTTTCGCCCCCTCCCCTGCCCTCCACTCCCATCTCTCTGTCATGCACGCCCAGCGCTCGCCCGTTCCGTTTTGCTCGTGTCGTGATTCCCACCTCTAGATCCGATCAGAGAGCTTAGTCTGGTACGGATCGATCCAGTTTTTTCTTATTCTTATTCTTGATTGGGTGTATTATCGTTCTTATTCTTGATTGGTAGGATTCAGTCAGTTCCCGTACCTGCTGACGGCACCCCTCCAACCCCAAGGGTTGGGTCTAGGGGAACAATGAGGACGTCATCACCAGGACTCGTCGGTCGCTCGAGCTCCCTCATCGGATCCGCCGACGCATGAGGTGTGGAAGGAAGCACGAGGCTCGCCGGGTCGACGAGCAGGAGGAGCATCCCACGCCTCTCGATCTCTCTCTACATGCAATTTGCTTTGTACTGTTCCAGTTAACTTGTTGAAGAGCTGGGAATTCTTAGATCCTATATCGATCTTGAGCAGTAGGAGTCCACCCTCTGATGTATCTTGGAGGTGAGGTACGCTTTTCCTTGGCTGGTAACCTGATACAACCCGTGAAGACATGTACTTAGATGCAATTGAACCTGGGATGATCTTTGTTTGCTTCCATAACACTGATTTAGAACCACCACCATATTTGGTAGGGATTTTTTCCTTTTAAACTATTGCATTTTCTGTGAATCAAATAAACATTTACAGAAGACAATAACAAATATTGTAACAACGGTGTGCATGGTGATAGTAGGGAGGGAGAGAGACGAATCAATTGAGCCTGTAATTCCTTAATACATATAGGTCTCATCTAGATTAACTATTCTCTACTACTAATTCTTGAGAGTTTGTTTGCTTGTCAACGATTGTGCTTTATGGAAACAGGGGACTCGTACATGCATATATTTTCTCTCCGGTTGATGGGTGTTGGAGTATTAGGCTTTAATTTTGCTAAATAGTGTCTCAGCTAAACCTGCATTCTGATGGATTTTTTGATCATGCGATTTAATGAATGTTATAGGTCTATGGAACCGGGTGAGATAGGTGAGATTATGCCTCAAATTCATCGGAGTTGGGAGATGATGGAAAGGCTTATGCGCATTAAATTCATGATATCGAACAAATGTGTATTTTTGATTCTCATATCATTGTCTAATAATTGGAAACTGTGGGATGATAGTTCGTATTTTTGAGCAGCTTCATGTTCCGCCGCCCGACCGAGGATGTCCTGCACGACCTCTGCCCAATCGTATTACTTGAGTTCGGCGAGGAGGACGCGGCCGCCCATACGCCGTCTTTCAGCAGCAAGTAGGAAGAATCGCAAGGAGATGGCCATGGCTACGGCCGCGTTGCAGCCGCAGCCCGGAACGGACGCGCATGAATGGGACGAGGCGGTGTATCGGCGGGGCATCCTGCGGTAGCGTGACTCTCCTATTGCACCATCTTCCATGGAGTCTTCTTCGACCAGCACGATGACCCCAACCCCGAAGTCCTCCTATCCACCGCCTCCAGTGATGGCTCCCTCGCGTCCTTTTCCCTCTCCGGGACCTGCATCATCATTCCTGTCCGGGGACATTATTTTTGACATCTGCGGGGATGGCCGCCACATTCGGGGAGGCGGCACGATATGCAAAGCTACTTTGTGTCACTCTCTCTGTAAGGTGATGTACAAGAGCTCCCATCCATTTCTTGGTTTGCTAGATCAGTGGGTCATGTGCATAACTAGGGCTTTTTAGATTGATACAATTTCAGTTAGAGGAAAACACTATTTTTTTACTAGCAAAGATGCCAATTTTTTGCATATGAGGTTCTTTTCCGTAGCTATCTTAACGTCATGATGAACTCTCTAAAAGCATAAGCATTGACAGAAATATTGTTGACATGACCATAGTATAGTCCGATACATATAATGAACTAACTACATAGCCAAACTTTCACAATCTATCACATTGCAAGCTGACAAAATAGAAATAGATGGATACCAATAGGCAGAAGTTTTTTGGGTACAGTTAAATTCTTGCAAAAGTAGACAAACATTTTCATATATAGTTAAATTCTTGGCTACTTCACCAATCACGGTAGTAAAATCAGTGTTTTGCTTATGGGAAGTGAACAGACCATATCTGGTTGATCCATCACCTCATTTTCAGTGATCGGCATCATCTTCTTAGTTCTACACAATAATCTGGCCACAACGAATTTTGAAAGAAGTTAATACATATTAAAACAAGTATTTCTGTCCAAGCAATCTCACTGTTGATATAAATATTTAGTTGTAGGTTGGCAAAAATCAAATGGATAATCTTAACAATCACTAGAGGACATGGTCTGCACAAACTTACCTCTTTGTTGATTTCACTCTCTGCAGTCTAGGGCGCGTAAGCCGGCACAGCCATTCCTCTCTGCAGCTTTGCAACTGCAAGCGCTACATCTCAGATGCGGACGACGTGCAGAATTCTAAACATGGCAAGCTGAACACTAAAGAAGGTCTGTACCCTCCTCCAGATTGATTACTATTTGCTTGAGTAGTACAATACTTCGGTTTCACTACAGTTGGGCAGTTTCTGTTATTGCCCATACAAAGTTTATTAAATGTGTTCACGTTTTCTTCCATCATGGATAAAAACTTCGTAAAGACAGAGGTTTCATTCTGGTCATCTCTTTAGTTCGTTGGCATGAGCACGTGTTGTAGTTCTTCTATGGTAACTCTCACAATTGAGAGAATTCAACAATGTAGTCAAAGATTTTTGTGGCTTTAGAAGTCATGTAAATCTTTTTTTGACACTTCTGATTACAGACTAAATGCAAAGAAAATGCTTCACAGAACTTCATAGAAGATTGATTATGGATGTGTCATTTGCAATCAAAATCAACATGACATCTATTCTTTCCATGCCAATGTGCCCTATCCTGCTGGACATATATAGCATGGAGTATATGGATGCCACAATGATTGTATGTTTTAATGGAGTATTGCCTAATTTATGGATACGCAGAATAATTTTCAAAGAGTTGTGCTTGGTCCTTCTCAGAGGTCAAATCCTACAAGGATTTCGAGATCTGTATTTCTAACTTTAGAAAACATCAACCTTTTTTTGTATTTGCCATGTACATTTGCATTAGGCCAACAACATACTGTTACCTTTACAAAAAATCATGTTAAATACATGCACTCCATTCAAAAGTTTCTTGTTCTCATGCAACAATTTAAATAAGCTCGGCATGATTTCTATTTTTGTGTTTCTGAACAGAAAGATACCCATCGACAGTTGAATCCTGGAAGCGAAGGGACTGTTATTCATTTAAGAGATATGCCAACAAGTGGAAACATGTATGATGCTCTGATGATGCTGGTTGCCGCACAGAATTTGGATTTTACACCAAGATGTATCAAGTCAACCACTTCAAGAAAATGAAAGCCAAATAGGTATTTAAACTTACAACAAGTATTTATTTTCAGCCTTAAATAGCTGGTGTTGTACTATTGCCAGTGGAGGTGCACGACACCTATCCGATAAAATGCCACTGACAATTATTTTATCTCTATATAAAACACAGAAGTTCACTGCAGCGCACGCGATAATTTCATTTTTGCATGTCGGGCAGTCCATTTGCCCATTGATATGAAGTTGCACTGTCGATGCCAAGTTAGCTTTAATGTCATGATTTATTGTACTCTTGTGCCTTACTATTTTTTGGCCAATGTTTGGAAGATTGAAGCACATAGGTGATTGTTGTGTAGTGAACAGTATATTATCTCTACTATCTAAAAATGTGATGTTTATGAGTTTATCACATGAAACTTTTACATGATACTGGAGCAGAATTTTCTAGATATGTGCTTTCTCATGTCATGTTTGTTGTGGAATTTTTTCACATATACTTTCAAGTTCTTATAGTACGACTACATCTAACGTGTTTGTATCACTTTACTCATTAGTGATACAAAAGTTTCAGAACCTGATTCATTGTTTCTGCTCCCAAAAAACTTCAGATAGCAAGACTTTCCTCCGAATACTTGCAAAGTCGCACCATCTGCAAGAGGACTGATTTTAACAAGGAGAATTATCAGATCTTTTATCATCTGAATTTTTTGTGCGGTTCACCAAGAATAGTAAACCTGCTACCCTAATGTGGAGGTGGTGGAAGTTTGAGGGAGATAGTGCCCTCCTTGGTCTATAGATTTTATTAGTGAAATTCATGGGCTAGAGTTAAAATAGCCATCCAGGACAAGCAAAGGTTGACAGACACTACACACAATAGATTGGTATTCATATCACTGAACCGTTTAGATATTATAACAAGCTAAGCAAAGAGAGAACCGTAGTTTGTGATTTATCGAACTGCTAAAAAATTGTAACCACATTCCTGGACTGGTAATTGATAAGTTCTCTTGGAGAAGGCTACTTTGATGCATAAATATCTTTGTAGGAGGAATTGCTTCTGGAGCATTTCAGTGATTTGATCAAGTTTGTCAAGTCGTGTATATGTAAGTAGAATTCTGTAACATCATTGTGCTTTTCTCTTCCTTTTTTACAATGACATCTCTTCTCTGCCTAAATTTTAATACTGGAAGACACTTCTTCAAGTTTAAACAAGTCTAGCATTGGCGAAATGGATCCTCTGGTGAAGGATTTCGCTGACCGATAGAAGGTTGTGATTGGGCTGATGCACAATTATTTCATTACGTGCAGCAACTTTCTATGTGATTGGAGATTTTGAAAGCAGCCTTCACGCATCTGCTTTTTTGCTACACCAGGATGACCGAGTGCATCAAGAGGGGCAATGGTGGCTCTTCCATGAAAGGACTTGTTTTCCAAATTATCTATCCTATATGAAATAAAAATATATAACTTTTTAGTGATAGGAACAAGGTGGCTTTCTCCTTAGACATTGTTTTCAATTTCAAGAGACATGATGACTAAAGACTGACAATTGCAACAATGTTGACACTGACGAGTCGGTTATTTTTATGAGGAAATATTTAAGTCATGTTACAGACCGAGGATCACGGAAAAGGAAATAGGTGTTGCCCGATATGTACAATATCACATTCTTCCAAAAGTGTTCTCATATTTGACTTTTATCACCATTCTAAAATTACCACTACTAGACATGGAAATGGAGAAGTGGATATGTACTATTTTCTTAATAGTGAAGTTGGCTTGCCTGAGTACAAGAGCTTGATTTTTAGACGCCCAAAAAGTAAGAGGCTATGACACAGAGGAGATGAACTTTGATAGCAGAAAGTTACTACAATTACTTATGCTAAATAGTTGCTTCATCATCATGTATCTCAGTGGTTATACCGGGTGGCCTGGATGAAGCGACGACAATGGTAGTCCATGGATGTGTTGGAGCAGGTTGGTTTTTGCGACGTAGCAACAAAAACATACTTCACGTGTCTCGACATACATAATTTTCTCCCCATTTCACACATGTGGCAACAAAAACATACTTCATGTGTATATTTTTCTCCCCATTGCAAAGATGTGGCAACAAAAACATACTCCATGTGTCTCGACAGTACATAATTTGCTCCCCGTTGCAACGCACGGGCATATTTCCTAGTCTTATAGAAAAAGAGTCCGATATTGAGAAAAAAGAGAAAAAGAAAGAAAAAAGAGATTATGAAAAGAGGAAAGAGAGAAAAAAAGCACCATATTCCCATAGTAAATAAGAAGATTGCTGAGATGTTTGTTGTCTGCTTGCCTTGTCATTTTGATATGGGGATTCTTCCGTATCATCGGGCAAGGGTACCCGTTATGGTTCTCTATGATACACATATGCTTACGATGACAAGAACTTATCGGTGACTAAACTTGAGTAGCATGAGGAGCGGCCCTCGTATTCAAGGGACATGAGATTCTCAATTTACAACTTGTCAATGCATATCCTCATATTTGATCACTTTAACCTTAACTATCTAAAGATGCCTATGATAGGGGCAATGAGAGCTGAAAGCTAGTAAGTACCATAATCTTTGGGAGCTCTTTATGAGACTTGCAATCCCTGCTTCCCTCTGCGAAGGGCCTTTCTTTTACTTTGTAGTTGAGTCAGTAAACATATTCCCTTCTATCTCAGCAAGTATTTTGAGTTGTTGTGTTTCATTCATTCATATGATGATTTATTCAATCATGTTTCTTATGTTCCTTGTTTTGCACTTTGCTCTTATCTTGATGTTTACTACTTTGAAAGCTATCATTTGAAAATCAGTTATTTGTGAACTCTAGCAAATTATCAATTATTCTTCGACCAAGAGCTAAGTTTGCCATTACCAATTATGATTTACTTTATGTATCTTCATTGTGTTTCCTTTACTCATTGCAAGTTGAGTTATATAATAGTGAGTTGTCTTCTATTATGATCTATGTATTGATGAATGTGATGCTTCTTATCCGTATTATTTTATCGACTCTTCACTCCATAAACCTGAGGTCATGTTTATTGAGCTTAGTTTCGCTTGGGGACAAGCGAAGTCTAAGCTTGGGGGGAGTTAATACGTCCATTTTGCATCACTATTCTATGTCTTAATTCACTGTTATTCATTGATATATTTCGTATTGAGAGGTGATACTTATGTTATTTCATCTGTTTTGCATGGTTGATGACTTTTGGAGCATGGACCGCTGCAGTCAGGATTCTGATGGAAAAGGTGTTGTTTGGAGGCAAAATTCACGAAGATCAGAAAATCCGGGAAAATATACGGAAAATCCTATTTTTCCAGAAGACGAAGGAAGCCAGAAGGGGGGCTGGAGATGGGCCACAGGGGGGCCACACCACGCCCTGGCATGGGCCACCCTAGGCCACGCCACCAGGTGGTGTGGCCGCCCTGGTCCACCCCTGGCACTCCCCTCTGGCGTATATTATCCTCCCGAAACCCTATGACTCAGGGAGCGACCACAGAAAGATTCCACCGCCTCTGCAGGGCGGAAAACACCGAGAGAGAAAAATCTCTCCGGCAGATAGATTTCTGCTGGGGGAATTCCTTCCCGGAGAGGGGAGATCGTCGCCATCAACACCACCATCAAGCTGGACTTCATCGGGATCATCATCATCACCACCATCATCACCATCAGCACCCTCATCACCATCTCCATATTGCTGTAACAATCAGGTTGAATCTTGCTTAGTTCATAGGGGAAACTTTCGGGGTGTTGATTACTCTCTGTAGTTGATGCTATTGAGTGAACCGTTGAATTATTGTTTATGTTCAGATTGTTATACATCATTATTCCATCTCTGATCATGATCCATATGATGTCTTTTGAGTAGTTCGTTTTGTTCTTGAGGACATGGGAGAAGTCATGTTGTTAGTAGTGGAATTGTGTTGAGAAAGATTCAATAGTTTGATATTTAAGTTGTGGTGTACTTCTTCTAGTGGTGTCATGTGAACATCGACTACATGACACTTCACCTATATGGGCCTAGGGGAATGCATTGTGTATTTGGCTACTAATCGTAGGGGTTGCGGAGTGATGTAAACCTGAACCCCATTAGGAAACCATTGCACAAGGGACGTAAGGGTCTTAGAGTTTAAAGCTGTGGTTAGGTTTCTACCTTAATTACTTTCTTGTACTTATGGATGTTTGCAAGGGGTATAATCACAAGTATGTATTAGTCTTGGATGGGGCGGTACATTAGCACAGGTTCACTCACACAACACTTAGCAAGCTAGAGAAGATTAATCAACTACATGAAGCGAAAGAACTTGACAGTCTTCCCATGTGTCCTCGAGAGCGTTTGGTCATCTTAAGTAATACAACCGGCTTGTCCTTTGCTGCATAAAGGATTGGGCCACTTGCTGCATTTATTCCTACTGTCTTTTATTTACTCGTACTTTGTTTACTTGCTTTATCAAAAACCCCTAAAAATCTGTTTGCTAAGTATTTGCAGAGAATTCCTGATCCATACCACTAGCCAGCACCTTCTGCTCCTCGTTGGGTTCGACACTCTTACTTATCGAAAATACTACGATACACCCCCTATACTTGTGGGTCATCAAGTAGATGTCTCTTTCATATTTTTCTTGTTTTTCCTTTCTCTTGTTCTCTTCCTTTGTGAATGTGCATGTGTGCCCCCATGTGTGGTTTTGGTAATTAATGACAACCTTTATGGACTTATGTTTGCATTGAGTTTTACTTGTAGGATTTGTCCATAGGCAATGCTTGAACCATATGTTGGCTTCAAGGTTGGGAGAAGAAGAAAGTGAAGAAGATCAAGTATTGACCAAGGATTCAATGAGTGATCCAGAGATGGACCGGAATCGCCGGTATGCAAGGACCATAGTCTTCGGTGTCCGAACCGGAGTCTCCGATGTCCCCATCCGGAGTTTCGGCGCAAGTCTCCAGTGTGACCCTCGAAAACATGCCCGGGTCATTCTGATTGGGGGTCCGGAGACTATCTAGAGATGGACCAGAATCTCCGGTGTGAGATGTTTGCAGACCGGAGTCTCCGGTGTGATATTTCCCCAGTGGGCATGTCGGGGGGATGACCCTCGGGTAGGCCAAGCCAGGCTCAACTGGGCGACTCCAAGGAGATTTGGCCGGTTGGCCACAAGACAAGGAGCCATTGCCGGATGGAACACTCCATCCGGCCCGTCTTCAAGATTCCCCGGCTGGCCCGTCTAGCCGGGTAGCCATAAGAACCGGATGGGAGGCCACGACTACCCGACCGCCTCCGATCCACTGGCCAAGGTACAGTGAGGGTGACACTCCTTGCTGAGCGCACGTCTGACTGGACAGGCTGGCGTGCCACCCGGTCAGTGCTATAAGACAACTGCACCGAAGCGCCACGGCTGGAGACTAAGGAGTAAAGCTCTAGCTGACAAGTAAAGCTCCAACTGACGAGTAAAGCGCCGGCTGACGACTAAAACAAAGACGTTGGGACACTGAAGTGTTGTCCCCCTATACTAGAGGCTTTACTGGGCCCTAGCCCACTGGCTAGGCCCGTCCAGACGGCCCGCTTTGTAAACCCAAATCCAAACAATAAACCCTAGAGGCCACATTGTAACCTACCTCTCCCAACCACTATATAAGGGAGGGTAGTGCTAGGGTTCTAGGTAAGTTCTCTAGGTTCAAAATGTTTAGTAGCTTACCTTCTTCCTCTAGCAAAGAGTGGCAGCTAGGAAATAGCTCGAGGAGCACTTGTATTGGGCGTTCGCCCCCATATAGTAGATACTTGTAGGAGTAGGAGCGTTACCTTGACAAGAGGGCTCCGAACCTGGGTACACCACTGTGTTTGTAGTGTCTATTCCCAACCCGTTGCGAGTAGCCACCGATAGCATCCTGATTGTCTCCTCTCAAGCCATCCCCGATGGCGCTGCTGTGTTCCACACCACAACAGTTGGCGCCCACCGTGGGGCACATCGCTTCGGCTGGAGTCATCTTTCGCACGGGACTTCCTCTCATCGCCGGTGAGCGAGTCGCCTCTGGCCTCGTCCTCACCTTTGGCTCCTTCGACTACGTCATCAATAACGCATCCTGCTTCAATGGGGAAACCTTCCCGAGTGGCGGATCCATCATGCACTTCAGTGAGCATCATGTCTACGTCGCCACCGTCACTGAGGCCTTCCCTCGCGGGGACATTGCCATGTCCGGCGCACCACCTGGCTTCTCCGCTTCGCGCACCGCCAGTGGCAGCATCGAGGTCATGATGGTCGGCTCAGGTGAGAACCGCCGCCCATGTCCGGAGCACAACGGGGAAGGTCACGGCGCCACTTAGCACGTGCCGTACCAGGACCCGCTCACCATGTCCATCGAGCACTTCTACAACCCCATCTCCCCCCTCGGGGCAGACCCGGCAGCAGCTGCAGCTATGTTGGAGGCCACCCGCTAGAGCCTTCTAGAGGAAGACAGCAAGGTGGCAGCCGCCCAGTGCCAGATGAATGCGACCATGCGTGAGTACAACACCATGCATGGCTTCACCCGCTTGCCCAGCACTAGTCGCCAGCCCAGCCTCAAGGCCAGAACCTCGGTTTAGAGCTAGATCATCTGCTGACTCGCGTACCCCTGCGGTTCAGCTGGTCTACAGCACTCTCGCCAAGAACATGAGAGCTGCGGAGGCGGCCCTCGCCGAGCTAATCCACATGGAGGGTGAAGAGATGCTTCGCCAACAGGCACGTGTCCAGCTCCTCATGGTCACTACCAACAAACAACAAGCTGATGCAGAACTCAGTCTAGGCGGCAATAGCAAAAGCCAACCACCTCGCTGGATGGCAGATCCGGCTGCATGCGGCAGCAAAGCCTCCTCCCCAAATGGTGCGAGGCTGAACAACCACCCACGCGGTGGATCAGCGGGTTGTGGGCACCACCCACGTGACGCTGTGACCCTCACCAGCAGAAACCGCGATCCGGCTGACGAAGTCGGAAGGAGCAACACGCCACCCAAGTCCTGCTTGTCAGGACCGCTGGGCCCGCTCGAGCCGGAAGAGCCACATGATGCACACGCACACATTGACCTACTGATCCAGTCGCGTGTGCTGGAAGAAGAAAGACTGGCTGACCCAAGATGTTTCGGACCATGCATCCAGAACGAACCGTTTCCAAAGGGATTTTCGCTCTCAAGGGACACGCCAAAGTACAATGGCACGGTCAAGCCGGAGGATTGGCTAGTGGACCACACCACCACGATGGGCATCGCAAACGGCAACCGCTGAGTAGCCATGCGCTACGCCCCCCTCATGCTCCTCGAATCGGCCAGAACATGGATCAACAGCCTCCCCGGCAACACCATCAATGCTTGGATTGATTTCGAGCAGGCGTTCATTCGCAACTTCACCAGCACCTACAAACGCCCAGGCTAACCTGGCGAACTCGCCCTCTGCGTCTAGGGCAAGGACGAGTCCGACCACTCCTACATCACCCGATGGACAAGCATGCACAACTCATGCGAAGGGGTACGCGAGCACCAAGCAGTCGACTTCTTCATTAATGGCTGCAGAGAGGGCTCCATGCTCAAGCACAAGCTTCGCCGGGTGGATCCCACCACCATGGCATAGACCATGGCCATCGTAGACAAGTACGCCACCGCTGACGCGACAATGAAAATATCCATCCGGGTGGACGACCAAGGGCAGATCATTGTTGACGTCTCCACAGACCAATGCTAGCCAGACGGAAACAACCACAGCACTAGGCGGCACGACAACCGCCACGGAAAGAGAAAGGACGACCAGTCGGATAACCAATATGGTTCTAGGCAGGTGGCGGTGGTGCAGGAAGATCCGGCTGCAGGCGGTAGCTGGAGACAGAAGCCTGATGACCGGACTCCAAGTATACCATTGAGTCAATGCTTGATGGGCCATGCAAGTTCCATAGTGGGGGAAACAAGTCGGCTACACACAAAACGCACCAGTGTACCTGGACAAAGAATATGGCGGAGATCGCTAGCGTACCGGCTGCGCAGGCACCACCTCCCCTAGCCAGTGGACCGCCAGGCGACCGTGATCGCCAGCGTCACGTGGAAGACGATGATGACAACTACCTCTGCCAGGTGGGAAACTACCACATTTTCTCCACTGAGCCGGAGACCAAGCATAGCAAGAGACACCGCGAGGCGGAGGTGAATGCGATCGTCCCTCCCGTCCCCCAGTACCTCAACTAGTCGGAGCAAGAAATTGCATGGAGTCAGAAGGACCAGCCGGTTGTGCTACCTCATCCCGGCACTTACGCGACGGTCCTGGATCCCATCATCGTCTCCAAGAAGCACTCCTGCAGATTCTCCCGCGTCCTCATAGACGGAGGGAGCAACATCAACCTCCTATACCGCATCTCATTGGACCGGCTCGGCATCAGCGAGTCCCAGATGGAACGGTCCAGTACCTCCTTCCACGGGGCCATCCCGGGTCCATCGCATTCACCTATTGGCAAGATCCAGCTGGACGTCATATTTGGCACCGAGGACAACTTCTACCGCAAGCCTATCTGGTCCGAGGTGGTCAATCTCTCTAGTGTATATCACGCCATCTTGGGACGCACGGTGCTCACCAAGTTCATGACGGTGCCACACTACGCGTACCTTAAGATGAAGCTACCAGGGCCAAAGGGTGTGATCACTGTGGCCGACTGCTACAGGCGGTCGGTGGAGTGTTCCATAGGCGGCTCCAAGTTAGCTGAGGCCATGATCATCGCGGAGGAGAACATGGAAGCCTTACAGGTAGAGATGTCGGCTGGCGAATCGAAGCCAGCCGGAGAAGCACAGTTCAAGCCATCCAAGGGCACCAAGAAGATCCTGCTCAACAAAGCTGAGCTAGACAAGTTCGTCTTGGTCAGAGATGGCTTGGACAGCAAATAGGAATGCACGCTCGTCTACTTCCTTAGTGATAATCGAGATATCTTCGCATGGTCCCCCAAGGACATTCCTGGTGTTCTGACGGAGCTCGCCGAGCACTCTGTAGACGTTAGGTCGGATGCAAAACCAGTGAAGCAGTCCCTACGATGTTTTGCAGAAGAGAAGAGAAGAACAATTGGTAAAGAAATCACCTGGCTCCTCGCAGACGGAATCATCATGGAGGTTTTCCACCCGGAATGGCTGGCGAACCTGGTGCTGGTGCTGAAAAATAACAAGACCTAGCGCATGTGTGTTGACTACACCGGCCTCAACAAGGCATGCCCCAAATATCCATTCGTCCTACCAAGGATAGATCAAGTGATCGACTCCACGGCCAACTGTGAGTTGCTATCGTTTCTAGATGCATATTCCGGCTACCACTAGATTCGGCTGAACCCTACTGATCAAATAAAGACAGCATTCATCACCCCATATGGGTCATACTGCTACACCACCATGCCATTTGGGCTGAAGAACGCGGGGGAAACCTACCAGCGCTGCATGCAGAAGTGCCTGTAGACATAGATTGGCAGGAACGTGCATGCTTACGTTGACGATGTAGTGGTCAAGACCAAGGAGCACCAAACGCTCCTTAAGGATCTGAAGGAAACATTCACCAACCTCTGCCGGTTCTAGATGAATCTGAACCCGAAGAACTGCGTGTTTGGCATCCCAGTCGGCCAGCTTCTCGGTTTTCTCGTGTCAGAACGAGGAATCGAGGCAAACCCGGAGAAGATTGGCACGATCGAGCACATGCAGCCACCTCAGAACCTGCACAACGTACAAAAGTTCACCGGGTGTCTGGCCTTCCTTAGCCGGTTCATCAACTGGCTGGGCGAGAAAGCACTTCCACTGTACCATCTCATGAAGAAAACGGACAAGTTCATCTAGACATCGCAAGCGGATGAAGCTTTCCGTGACCTCAAGCGCATGCTCACTTCACCACCTATACTGGTAGCCCCAGCGGCAAAGGAGCTGATGCTAATGTACATCGCGGCTACCAACCGAGTCGTCAGTGTGGTGCTTGTGGTGGAGAGGCTGGAATAAGGAAAGGCGCAGCTGGTACAATGTCCGGTGTATTACCTGAGTGAGGTACTCTCACTCTTGAAGCAGAACTACCCCGACTACCAGAAGCTGGTGTATGGCATGTACATGGCCGCCAAGAAGCTGAAACATTACTTCCAAGAGCACCCCATCCGGGTGGTGGCGCTAGCACCACTCTCAGAGATCATTGGAAATAGAGACGCCACGGGCCGGGTGGCAAAATGGGCGATAGAACTCGCCACCCACAGCATCCAGTACAAGCCAAGAACAGCGATCAAGTCTCAAGCCCTGGCAGATTTCCTAGTTGACTGGGCAGAAACGTAGTACCTGCCACCATGCCCTGACTCCACGCATTGGAAGCTGCACTTCAACGGCTCCAAGATGGACGGGGGGCTCAAAGCCGGAGTCGTCATCACCTCTCCCAAGGGAGACCGGCTAGAGTATGTGCTACAGATCCACTTCCACGTGTCCAATAACAGCGTCGAGTATGAAGCGCTCATCCATGGCCTCAAAATGGCAAAGGAGATCGGCATCCAACGCATCCTCTGCTTTGGCGATTCGAACATGGTGGTGCAGCAAGTGTCGGGCGATTGGGACGCCAGGGACGCAAACATGGACCTATATCGTTTCTTCGTGCAGCATCTATGTGCATGCTTTGAAGGTTGCGAGTCTCACCATGTTCCCTGAATAAACAATGAAGCCGCAGACACGCTCGCTCGCATCGGGTCAACAAGACAAGGGATCCCGTCTGGAGTATCCCTCGAGCACCTACGCAAGCCGTCCATCACACCGTCTCCAGAATCCGACTCCATCATACTGGACGCGGACCCGGGGATTGCTGGCTCCAAGCCACCAGAAGTTGCCATGAAAGACCCGGGGACTACCGGCTCCAAGACCTCCATGGCTGCTGCTAAGGCCCCGGGGACTGCCTCGCCACACCCGGGACCACACCCGGGGACTGCTACGTCCAGCCTGGAAACTGCCGGCTTTGTCCCTCCACGCGGCTGGCCACCCGATGAGCCCGACCCAGCCGTGTGTGCGAAGGTGAATCTACTCATACATGTGATATGCGCCATCCGGGAAACTCCAGCATGGGCCAGGCCATTCATGCACTTCCTGGCCAAAGGAGAACTACCAGACGAAGAGGTCGAGGCAAGGCAAGTAAAGTGCAGGGCAAGCACGTACACTGTCATCAACAACAAGCTCTACAAGTGCAGTGTTGGGGGAATTTACCAACGTTGCGTAAGCCAAGAAGAAGGAATCTGGCTGCTGGTAGACATCCACCAAGGCGAGTGCAGCCACCAAGCATCGTGACGAGCCATAGTGGCAAAGGCATTTCGTCATGAGTTCTACTGGCCCACGACGCTGGAGGATGCCGAGCAAATGGTGAAGGCATGCAACGACTGCCAACTTTTCAGCCAGCAAAAGCACACTCCGGCTGCGACACTCAAGAAGATCCCCATCACGTGGCCATTCGCTGTCTGGTGCTTGGACATGGTGGGTCCCTTCAAAACAGCGTGATCCGGCATGACACACCAGCTAGTGGCGGTGGACAAGTTCACGAAATGGATCAAGGTGAAGCCAATAAAGAAGGTGGATGGGACAACGGTTGTCAAGTTCTTCACGGACATAATCACGTGCTTTGGCTACCCCAACAACATCATCACCGACAATGACACGAACTTTGCCAAAGGAGCCTTCACATGCTTTGGGCATCCATCTGGACCTTGCCTCCATGGCGCACCCCTAGTCCAATGAGTAGTGCGAACAAGCAAATGGCTTGGTCCTAGCCGAAATCAAGCCCCGGTTGATCGAACCACTGATGAGATCCCATGGATGCTGGATAGAGGAGTTGTCGGCTATGCTATGGAGCCTATGCACCATGCCAAACTGGTCCACCGGCTACACACCATTGTTCCTCATCTATGGGGCGGAGGCGGTCCTACCAACTAACATCAAGTTCGACGCACCTCACAAGCTGTTATACTTAGAGCAACAGGCCAAAGAGGCATGTGAGGATAGCGTTGACCTCCTTGAAGAGGCACGCGATCTATCCTTGTCATGATCCGCCATCTACCAGCAGAACCTGCATCGCTACCATGCCAGTCGGATCCGCAGCATCTCGTTCCGCGAGGGCGACCTGGTGTTGGGCTAGAGCAGGACACCAAGGGATGCACAAGTTGTTCCACCTTGGGAGGTCCCATTCATCATCAGCCGAGCGCTGCAGAGCAACTCATACTACCTCATCGACGCCCGCCAGCCGGCAAAAGACAAGATGGACCGTTCAGGCAAAAAAACTGAGCACCCCTGGAACACGAACCTGCTTCGCCCATTTTACACTTGAACAAGAAGTGTATGTATCTTACCCTTATGTAATGAACAAGCTTGGGAGCCTCAACACAGTCTCAGGGACTCCGCAATCATTTAGCAAATTCATCTGCACAATTTGGCTTTTCCGGCTTCATTATTTTCTAACACCGGAGCCGGTGATCTCCACTAGAGACTTGCCGGTTGGCCCAAACGGCCGCGTGCTCTAAGTAGTGAAGCACTGTATGCGGCTCTAAGGGCTTCCTCTTTGGTTCCGGCTGCAGACAGCAGGTCGGCTGACGGACCTAGAAAGGGCAGAACGCTCAAAGACCCCTACATGAAAAGTCTTGAGGAAAACAAAAACATCTGGATGTTCCGGTTGCACTCGCTCGCCTAAGGCTAATGACCAAAATCTGAAGTACCGTGCGGTACGCCTACTAACTACCCCTTCGACTCCGGCTCACAGCTGGCAAGGGCACAGCTTAAAACCAGATAGTGCTCACTAATAAAAGGACAAAGTCATCAGCCTAGCGCGAAACAACAGAGTTTCAAGCCTAAAAATGAACCACAGAACATGTTCCTCTTATGCATAACTAACACAACAAACCATCTACTTGTGTTTCATCTTTGCATGAGCCAAAGTCCAAGCCAAGTACCAGAGCCGGAGGCTAGTTGCCTCCCAGACAGCAGAAGAGCAGATAAGGAGCTTCGACCCGGCTGAATTCTTCAGTTGCCCTGAACCTCGGGGACTACACCCTGTGGGTGCGCTCGCATGCCCCCACATAGAACTTGCAACCAACAACAATACAAGGGAGCTTTGACCTGGCTGAATTCTCCAGCTGGCCTGAACCTCGGGGACTACACCCTGTGGGTGTGCTTGCGCGCCCCCACACGGAAACAAGTACCCAGCAAGTGCAGATCAAGCAAACAGAAAGTTCCCATCAATATACGAAATGACAAGTTTTCAAACGATACAAATACTCCCGGCATTCCGGGGATCAAACTTGAGGATTGGCAGAAGAGCTAGGGGCATCCATTGGGCGTGGTCGGAGGAGACGTCGCCGAGGCGTAGCACGGTACCGGCATCAAGATTCTGCCGGAGCAGCACGCGGGCTAAAATGGTAAGGCTCCTTGCCGGCTGGGTCACTGAAGTCCCGATCCAGCTGGACAAATCTCCCAATCTTGATGCCACAGGAGCGGATGTCATGAACTTGGGCACGGAACTGGTCATAGCTGCTCCCTTGATGGAACCCTCTGGAGAGACTCCGAACGTCCATGTCAGGGGACCAAGACTTCAGCAGCGCTAGCACCATCTCTGCGCCACCACGCTCTGCCCAGTCTCGTGCCACGTCCATGATGTCGGGAGCATCGGAGAGCTTCTCATCCAAGGCGTCCATCGTAGCCAGATGGTCGGTGTTAGGCCAGACATAGTCATAAACTTCAAAGGAAGCATCACACAGCCAGTTGGCCTCCTTGCTTATGACCGCCACTAGCTCCTACGGGTGCAGGTCACGTCCGGCGCCCGCCTCGAGGATGTGCGCCAGAGCCTGGTCAGTTGCCTCAGGATACTGAGCTGCACCCGGGAAGGAAGCAACCGTTAGTTCTAGCTGTAGAAGACAAAGATCAAACTAGCCTAAGAAGAGCTTACTTACTAATGACCATCTCGGTGATCTGGCACAGCTCCCCCAGCACTGCCTTCTCCTGGGCCTGGGCAACCTTCAGTGTCTCTGCCTGCTGGGTGTAGAGCTTATCAAGATTCTTTAGCGTCTCGGTCCGGGTGTCGACGACCTTCTTGGCCTAGCCAGCCTTGACCTCCATCCTCTGCTGGTGCTCGGCCAACTTGCTAATCTGGGCCTAGCGAGACTTGTTGGACTCCTCCAGCTAGAGAACCTTCGCCTTCAGCCTCACCACCTCCCGGTCCCTGTCCGCTAATAGAGTTCTAGGAGGGTACCCAATGGTGAACAAGAAGCACGAAAATTCACGCAATCAAGAGGACACAACAGAGTGAGCAATCTTACGGCCCAGATCCTGTGTGGTCTTAGCAGCATCAATAAGAGCTCTCTGTGGAAAACAAGAAGTAAAAACAGAGGAATCGACTGCAGAGGAAAACAACGAAAACAGCAAAGGGATATGTACCTCAAGCAAAGCCCCTAGCGCCTTGTCCTGGCCAAGTCCCTGCTCCATCACCTCGAGTAGGTGGCGGGCCTGGCCAAGAGCAACAGGCGCTGACACGGAGAGCTGCGCCAGGACAGGGTCTGGTGGCAGCACGACCCGGGCTGGCCGCCAACCGGTGACCTGGAGGTCATTGTCGCTACCAGTGGTTGCACGTGACGCCTCCAGGGCCCCAGCGCCCACACCACTAGAGCCGGGGGCAGCCTCCCGCCCGCCGTCTCCCGCGGCCAACTACGCGGAAGCATTCGACGCCACCTCCATCGGCTCCTCCACCCGATAGGCGGTGGAACCAGTCTGAGCATCACTCAGGACCGGCCTGGTCCCTTCTGTCAGCTGGAGGAGAGGAGCAGATGTGCCACCACACCCAACCAAGAGCGTCTTGGTGAACCTGAAGATGGTGGTGGCCTAGTGCAGGGTCACAAGTGCAGCCGGCAGCACCACCTCCGCCGCATTAGCAGCAGCCTCAATCGGTGTGGCCTCGGAGGCTGCAACCGGTGCGGCAAGCCCCTCAACCCCGACAGGCAGAGGGGCGGACATGGGGTGATGGTCACGGAGCCGGGCAAAGACATCACCTCACTACATAAAAAGGCAAGGGCACGCTAAGCAAGAGCAAGCCAGTCACCACAAGCAAAAAGAAGCAAGGGCACATACCCAGCGACGCTTGGCACGACGGTTCCTCTTCGTGCCACCTCCAGCCGGGGCGCCGCTGGCTGAGGCGGCCCGCTTCCTCCGGTCCCTCGACACAGTGACCTCAGCCAGGTCCATGTCCTTGCCATGCACGGCTGCTCCAATGCGTAGGCAGAACATCAAGCATACAGCTACGAAAAAGGCAAAATAGACAAAGGCAAGGAAGTATACTCATCGGGTGGGTACTTGCAACCCTCGTCAGCACGAAGGGGGAAACGCTCTGGCTTCGTCCGTGGGTACTTCGATGGCTTGAAGCCGCCGAGAAGAGGGGAAGCTCATCATCCCCCATGTCGTCCTCCACTAGCTATGCCATAAAGAGCTACTCAACAGGGGGAAGATAACAAACAAGAAGAGATTCCTCGGGAGAGGTTCACCCAGAGAAGAAGAAGAGCAACTAACCTTTGGCGGCAGCCAACTGCGGTGGTACGGCCGGAAAGGGAACTCCCAGTCCTCCACCAGCGTCTCCTTCGAGATGGTGGCGAGCGATTCTCGAAGGGCCCCGAACGGCACGTATAGCCGGGACACCCGGGTGGGGTCGAGGAGCCGGAGAGGTGGCACATCTTGTGTGACCGCTACTATAGTGGAAGCACGCGGCTCGTCATCCAGGATAGCAGGATGTCCCGGGCGGTGAGTCGCTCCCTCTCCACCAGCACCGCCACGCGGGCGGCTATCCGGTCGATATCCGCCTGGGCGCCCAAGTTCTGGATGGTCTAGGCCTTCCGGGTCGAGGGGACATTAGCGAAGACCGGCACCTTGATGTGGTCCACCTCGGTAATGTTGCGCACATAAAAATACGAGTGTTGCCACAACTTCACGGTGTCGGGGAGCTCTAGTCGTGGTATCACCGACGACAGCTGCGGGTAGATGGCGCAGCAGCTTGTCTCCGTCAGGGGGACGCCCTTACCCACCACCTGGACCTTGAAGTTGAAAAACTTCAAGAAGTTCACCGCGTCTAGAACCCCTAGGTAGCCCTCGCAGCAGGTTGCGTGGTACGACAACTGCGTAATGGTGTTGGCTCCTAGGTGGTGGAGCTGAAGGTCGAACGTCCCGAGAAGCCCGAGGACGAACTTGCTCAGCGACAGGCCAAAGCCACGGGCGAAGTGGGCGAGGAAGATGACGGACCCACCAGGCCGGGGGTTAGGCACCCGCTCCCCGTCCGGCACGAGGCGGTGCTTCACCAAGCGCTCTGACAGGAAGAACTTCCCCCACCGGTACTTCTGCACAAGATCCTCGGTCACGTACGAACCACACCAACCCTCGGCCTACTCGGGCAGCATCTCGTCGGGAGCGGCGACCGTATTGGAGAATCAAGGTCCCGTCATCGTGACGAAGAGGCGCAAGAAAGCATAGGAAGGTAGAGCGAAAAGGGAGTAGAAGTAGCGAGCGCAGGAAGAATATGAAGTGGGGAAAACTCCCTCGCGCCCTTGAATTTATCGAATCAGAGGAAGTGTGCTCCCACCCCACCATGTGGCCAGCAACTGCCCCCACTAACCCATGACGCTTTGGTGGTGGATCGTGTGCACCAGCATAACTCCCGCAAAGGACCCAGCAGGCGTTACTGCGGGAGGCAAGACGCGTGCATGATCTATAAGAAACCGCAATGATGAAGGCATGCGCGCAGTTACCAAAAACTACCGCGGCAGACCAAGCGGTCAACTAACACGACGCGCGCCAGAAGTGGCAGGCGTGGGTGACGAAGGCACTGGCATCAGCAAACAGGCGATCCATCTCCCTGCCAGACGTGGCAGCCAGTCAATGCAGTCGCCGCTCACGCCATGTGGGTGGGTCACCGGTTCCGTAGCCGGTAAAACTCCAGCCAGGATACGACGAAGCATCTCGAGCCGGAAAACGACAAGAGCTACAAGACAAGTCCACAACAATTTTATTCATCACCAATCATTTCAATACAGCAAATGAGCATGCAAGAACTTCTCCACAAGGCAAAGTCCCAACGTGCTCGGGGACTAGTGTCGGGGGGATAACCCCCGGGTAGGCCAAGCCAGGCTCAACTGGCCGGCTCCATGGAGATCTGGTCAGCTGGCCACAAGACAAGGAGCCATTGCCAAATGGAACACTCCATCTGGACTGTCTTCAAGATTCCCCGGCTAGCCCGTCTAGCTGGGTAGCTAGAAGAACCGGCTGGGAGGCCGCTCCTACCCGGCCGCCTCGGATCCGCTGGCCAAGGTACGGTAAGGGTGACGCTCCTTGCTGAGTGCACCTATGACCGGACAGGCTGGCGTGCCGCCTGGTCAGTGCTACAAGACAACTACGCCAAAGCACCACGTTTGGAGGCTGACGAGTAAAACTTCGGCTGACGAGTAAAGCTCCAGTTGACGAGTAAAGCGCTGGCTGACGAGTAAAGCAAATGCGCTAGGACATTGAAGTGTTGTCCCCTCCTATACTGGAGGCTTGACTGGGCCCTGGCCCACCGGATAGGCCCGTCCAGCCAGCCTGCTTTGTAAACCAAAATCCATACAGTAAACCCTAGAGCCCACATTGTAACCTACCTCACCCAACCAGTATATAAGTGAGGGTAGTACTAGGGTTCTAGGTAAGTTCTCTAGGTTCAACAAGTTCAGTATCTCACCTTCTTCCTCTAGCCAAGAGCAGCAGCCGAGGAAACAGCTCGAGGAGCACTTGTAGTGGGCGTTCGCCCCCATATAGTAGATTCTTGCAGGAGTAGGAGTGTTACCTCGACAAGAGGGCTTTGAAATTGGGTACACCGCTATGCTTGCAATATTTGTGCCCAACCCGTTGTGAGTGGCCACCGATAGCATCCTGATTGTCCCCTCTCAAGCCATCCCTGATGGCACTACCGTGTTGCACACCACGATAGGGCAGAAAATGGTCTGTAAAGAGTTGAGCCTTTAGCAAGTGTGTCTTGAAGAATAAAGTTGGAGTGATATCTCTTATGTACCTTCAAGACACCAACATAATGAAGAATAAAGAAATGATGTGCAAGTTCAAGATGATCCATCTCGAAGAGATCATTTGCTTGAAGCTTTCCATCCTATGGTGATCATGGATATGAGAACATGATATGCCCAAAAGAGAAGCTCTACCATAGTGGAGTATGGGGGAACAATTTGCAATTCTTCACCAAGATAACACAATCAAGAAAGGTGTTCCATCTTGAGGTCGAGAAGATCATCATCATCAAGATCAAGTGGATTATGTGCAAGGCAAAGGTATGTTCTTGATAGGGTTTCCTTCTTATTGGTCTCGTGGTGTTAGTTGAGAGACCGGTTTATAGGATAGATAACCGTACTATCAAGAGGGGCTCTCGAGTGAGTAACTTGATCATATCCTTCGGAGAGAGCTCAAACCTTTGCATATTTGGCATCAACTTTATTGGTTGTTATTTGGATCTTATCCATGTGAGGTTCTAGAGCTTGTGGTAATATTCATAATAAGCGCTAGTCCATCGAAAATGGATTTCATATGCATTCTCTATTGCATTTTCGATGTTGGAGGTTTTACCGGTTCGTCTTTTTGAGAGAGGTAAAACTCCGTCATTTGGTTCTATCGTCCCTTACTAGACTATGATTTTTTTATATATGATCTTTTATAGCTTATTGTCCTCTTTAAAACAAGCCCAAGATCATCAAAATCGGAGTCCAGATGCAAAAGTTATGGTTGTTTTCGTATTGGTCTTTCTACTAGTTTTTGTAAGATCGCAGATGACAGACTAAATCTCTGGTCTATCTCCGGACCACATACAACCTATCCTCTAGTTTGTCCCCGTTTGGCCTGGGTACACCGGAGACTCCGGACCGGATGATTTCTGGGCCTAACGGTTGGATTTCTAGGGACCTATTTAAGGGGCCCTTCTTCCTCAATGGTTCCCCCTTTCTTGCAAGTTTTCCCCTCCATTGTTGACCTTCATGAGCTTGCCATCCCTCAATCCCTCCGATGATTCTTGCATATTCTTGAGGGATTTGAAAGATGAGATCTAGATCTAGAACTCCACCAATCAATCTCTTCTCTAAGCGAGGGGAACATCTTGGGAGGGAGGGGGAGGGGAGAGAGAGAGAGAGAGAGAGAGAGAGAGAGAGAGGGAGGTCAGGGACGAACATGTATGAATGGCAGTGAGTGTTCACGGGTTCCAGGCCGTTTTCTAGGCTTAAGGGGCATGGCACTTTTGACAAAAGCGTCGTCCCTACTAGCATGGTACCCGCGAAAGGCGTCAAACATTAAAACTGGGCTCGGGGGCCACATCGACTGCCACGTCGGATGGAGTCATGGCGTTTTTCTACAAGGCACTATGGTAGCATGGTACTTTTAGCGGGGGCGCGTGCTGCTGACCTTGGAGCTTTCTGGTAAAGCGCCATGAAAACAGGTCAGATCAGGAATTCTTCGAGAAAGTAGGTCATTTCGTGTGATCATTCTTTAATTAGGTTAATTATGTGATCTTTGCCCCTCGGGCCTGTGCGCCCACAAAAGAAACATGTCGTAGGTGAACGCCCGGGGGTGTCAGCCCGTTGGTTTCTACGCCTTTGGTTTCTCTCCGGTTTGACCATCCGTGACACTACAATTGTTCACGTCACTACCGCTACGACTGCGGGGAGTGTTAGAGATATGTTAGGCTATGTATTAGGATAGGTTAGATAGAGATTACTTGTCTTCTACTCCAAGTCCATTCTCTGTACGTCTATATATACTTGTCCGAGAGGCTCAATAATATATCCAACATATTACGCCAATCCCCCCTCTCTATCGTTCTACAGTTAGAACTATGTTGATACGAAATTGTACTTAAAGAAAAGTGCAGACTGATGATGGATGATAGAAAGTTTACATGATCAGGAGCGGCTCAGTTCTAACTGATTCCGAGTGATTAACAGTGAGTTGCTCATTAGCCAATGATGACTTTCACAAGTTTGCATGATGCACCACTAGACGTGTTGCCTCTTTTACTTGTGAAAACAGATGAACACTCGATTTCTGAGTTGTAAGTGCGAATGGTGTTAGCTTTGCCTATTTTCTATTTCGTGGAACTTATTGGCCTGGAGCCTTACTTATCTTGCTTGCTCCTGTTTAGTTCAAATAATTTGAAAGGAAAATCAGACTGTGGCCATCGTAATCTTTTTCTTGGCTAGTTACTGTTTTCTGATGAACATACTCCAAGAGTTGGTTACTTTTTGCATTGGAGAACATCAAGATAAGTGCAGGCGTCCCACATGGCTGTTGGCGGGCAAGTGATTTCTGCGTTTGTTGAATGCATCATGCTTAAGCAAATATATTTGTTGAAAAGGAACCACTTTGAACTTAATAAAAAACTTCACTTCATTGGTTCAAGCAGACCAAAAAACGCAAATGTGATACTCCCTCCGACCCATATTAGTTGATTTAGATTTGTTTAGATTCGAATGTATCTAGACATGTTTTAATGCTAGATACATCCGAATCTAGACAAGTTTTAGTGCTAGATACATCCGAATCTAGACGAATTTGAGGCAACTAATATGGGTCGGAGGGAATACTATGGGCAGCATTTTACTTTGCCGAAATTTATAGCTAACAGCCATCTACATGGAGTTCTGCCGGGATGTGTTATTATATCGCAAGAATGGTCTCTCAGGTTGCAGAAAAGCATCAAGATCAACATGTCAATATCAGGTTATAATTAACACATGCCTTAAGCAACCGTGAAGAAGCAAGTAAATTACAGGTTTGCTCTACTTCCGGTTCTGAATGCTATCCTCCAATCAACCAGATTGAACAGAAAAGATGAACGGATCTACTACATTGTTCTGCAATTATAGGCTACATATCTGTTCATATAGCAGAAAAATATGTCGGCGGATGTGTCTTCAAAAAGATTTCACAAACTTTACAATCTGTCAAGAAAAATGTGTTCTGCATTCTAAACCAAACCGGCTCCACGCTCACCGCAGGCATGCTAACTTATTTACATCTCTATGATGAGAAATCAGTGCCTCGCGTCCGGAGTTACTTTCATCTCACTGCAAGATGCAAATGAGGCTTAGGGGATCTCACTCCTGTCTTCCTTCATTGTCCCAGAGGATGATGGTTCACCGCTAGAATCCGGGGAAGCAGATGCCTGCTGAGTCTCTTAATTCAAAGAGGTGGGCATCCCAGAAATTTCCTGTGAGGAAAGGGAGACAACATATCTGGGTTAGCACTCTATCAGCATGATGAGATCATGGAGAAGAAATAACAGCAGAGTTTGCAATGAAATGCATAGCTAATAGCATGAATTGCACCGTGTCAATTCATTGTACTCGCTGAAACCTGTGTTTCCTGGTTAAATAGCATTTAACATAAGATTCACAATCTAGCTTATTTAAACTATGTGCCACACTGATGGACAATTTTGACACCTTGGCTGTAAAGAAGATCTGAACTTGAAGCTAAATGCTACTCCCTCCGGTCCGAATTAACGGCCGGGAGATCGTTTTTGTAAAACACCCCTCGTGTTTTTCCCGACAAACAACACAGTTCTCGCGTCGTCTCTCTCGCGTGAGCTTAGTCCCCTTTCTCCATTGCTCCCCGCCGGCCACCTCGCTCTTGCTCGCGCCGCCTGCTCCGCCGCTCCCTCTTCGGCCGCCTTCCTTCCTCATCGTCTCCCCACCTTCCTTCCTCCAGCTTCCACCAACCAGAACCCAAGGAAGAGGGAGATCAAAAATGAAAGGGATTCCCTTTTCTCCCAAAGTGTGAATTTTCTGGCTCCGGTGGTGGTGCTCGTGACCCGGAGGAGGAGCTACTACAGGTTCTAGGCAACGACGGAGGAGAAACGAAGGAAGGGCTCCCGCACCAAGGTGCGCGTGGGTCTGCCACGCAAGAAGCCAACCTTCGATCTGCCCGAGGCTCTCTTCCTCTACCGCCCCGCCCCGTCCCGCCCCGCCCCGCCCCCCGCTCCCAATTGCTCAGCCACACCGGCACCGCGCCCCAGACCGAGGAGAATCCTGGCAGAGGGTAGGAGGACAGGGAGGTACTCACGGACGTCCACGCCGCCGAGGTCAACAAGCTCCTTGCCTACTTCAACAGGTGAAAATTTCGCTCACCTGACTTATTCCGTTCTGAAACAGGGACTGCAGCTGTAACTCTCTATCTGAGGCAGCTGCTACCGGAAAAGTATGGTTAATTTGGGGAATTGTAGAACTTAACTACTAGCTAATCAATTGATGGGGGGTCAGTTGCGGTGTGAAATGGTGTTTCTATACTCAAAGCTGCTGACCAAGTGACCATTATGTGTTTTCCTAGGTAATTTGTGCCAGGTTACACTTCTGGCTTATAGTATGTCCCAGTTCAGGTCACCATTTTGGTGCAATTATAGGGAGCCTTGAATATCACGTTTTAGATTGAAAAGAACATCAGTTTATTCACTATCAGGAATATGCATACCCACCTTGGCATGTTTTGGTCTCAACTAGGATCGGAGTGTTGAAATTTCTGTATGTATGTACTATATGAAGTAGCTTCCCCTGAACTAACTGTAGCAGCTGGGTTGTTACATTGAGATCTAGTAGAGGTACATGTGAATTAATGGAACCATATAGATTCATACAATGCTGGCACATTTTCTTTTTTTGTAGATATCGGCTAAGGAGCAAGGTTGAGATAGATAATGTAAGTGACGAGTTCTTGTGCTCGCAAAGATTTGGAACCAATGTGGCACATGCTGAACCTTCCACTCAAGAACCGAGGCTCGGTCCATTGGATGGGGACAAGGTACTAACCATGCTAATGATTTGTGAATTTAATTTCCGTCAGTTTCAGTTTTAGTCAAAAGCTAAGCAAGATTACTTAAAATTTCCAGTCAGTTTTAGTCCATTGGATGGGGACAAGGTACTGATCATGCCAAGGAGTATTACTCGTAGCTAGCCGGTTCATGATTAAATTAATGCGATTTTCCACTTGACAAAAATTAGCTGCAATATAATAACAGGGTAACATGGGACTATAAGATGTTCAATCTTTTCCTGTGATGCATACTACAAAATCTAATTTTCCACTTGACAAAAATTAGCTGCAATATAACGATTTTCAAGTGCAGTATTTTCAGTACTATAGCTGTTCCTTGAGAGATAAATTCAGAATTGTACCATAGAGTTTTTGTGCAATCATTTTAACACCGAGTAGTGTTTTAGCATCATTTTTTTTGAATGATGTGTTTTAGCATCATGAAAACACGCATCAGGACATTTTGTACTGGTATTGATCATGGAGTAACAATTTTGTCAAAACACAGTCTATGTTGAGAATGCTTTATTACAAGCTCAGAATGCTGTCCATGTTGTACTGGCACTGATCATGGAGTACAAGTTCTTCTTTTGGATCACTGTCCATGTGGGGTGTCTTGTATTTGTTTCCTTCTTCTTTTGGATCACTGTCCAAGTTTGCTGCCATGGTACTAGTTCAAGATTTTTTTGGACAACTATGTACTAATGACAATATTCTGTTATATGTGGGTATATTCTGAAATCTGGTTTGTTTAACTCATTCTATTCTACAGCACCTACTCCATCTGTTATATGCAGGTATATTTCAGAATCTGACTTGTTATGGACAATGGTACTCCATCTGTTATATGCAGGTATATTCTGAAACCTGACTTATCATGACAATGCTACATCAGCATACCCTCACATGAATCATGGAGTACTAGTTCTATATGAGCTACTCCAGTGATAATGGCGTTAGGATGATCTGCAAGGCACACCCTCACACTTTATCTAGGCTGCTCTTTGCCCAAATATTATTTTTGCTACGGCTAAAAATGAATTCACATCAACCATAGTGTGCTCCACTTTTAAGAATCCACCTATTGTCACTTCTTCAGACCATGGACTTTGGAATGAGCTTACTGTTCTTGTTGTGAACATGACCCTTCATGATACTTCTCATGGTGTGCATGCATTTGGGTGTCATGATATGTTGATTGGTAAGATTAGAAACCAGGTACAGTATTGGAACTTCTTCAATTCAGGCGTTAATTCAGGTTTGTGCTGGTATGGTATATTTTGTGGATGTTAATTCAGACGTCAATTAAGGCGTCAATCAAGGCGTCAATTTTGACAGTAATATTTCAACGAGGATTGCAGGTAATCTCTAACAGAGGCAAATGGGGTGTCCTGGGAGGGCGCAGGCGACGTCCCGGACCACGGCGCGGATGGGGCAGCGGCGAGCGCGGGCGATGGAGGCAGAGCGGCGGCGGACTGGGTTTCAGGAAGTGGAGCCCGAAGCTCGACGGCCGACGGCGTCCGTGCTCGATGATGGAGGCGTCGTCAAGAGCTTGATGAGGTCGCCCACGAGGCCGGCCTAGGCAAGGGAAGGGCTAGCGGCCGGCTGGCGTGAGACCTCCAACTGTAAGTGGAGCGGCGGTGGACTCCCTCTCGTCGAGGAGTCGCGGACGGGGCGCGGTTGCCCCTAACGCGAGGAAGATGAAACCTTGATTTGGTCTAATTATCGAAAGGATTTAGATTAGGAAGGTTCTTTTTGTAAAAGTCAATTAACACAGGGGACGCGGCCATTAATTCGGGCCGGAGGAAGTAATTCTATCTGAGGCCAATTCAAGAAGAAACATAACTATAAAGGCCAATGGTTAGAACTTTCAGCAAGTTGAGGCTTGTTAGATACCAGATGGATAAATTGAAAAAGGGTATGATTACAGGGAATATGCTACAATTACAGAAGCCAAATTAACATGTATGCTATGCATATTTTGCCCTTATACCGTGTGTATTAATTAATTATTTGGCAACAATAGTTTCGCTCTTAAAATAATTTTAACATATTCTTCTATTATCTCACATCAATTATGAAATGAGTCATTTTAATGGAGATTTAGAGCATCATTCAAGTAAATGCAAATTGAGATCAGACAGAAAATGTAAAAAAAATCTAGTCATGTTATTTAACTTGAATATTAGAGCTGGTCCAGGTCCATCTCACAGATTCAGGCGCCTTGGACAACCACAGATTTTTTTTAGGGTTTACAAACAAGGACACAAATCCTCATTAGGCCATGCACTATGTTGCATCGACTCAATGAAAAAGTGTGTCAGACAAAGAATCGCTACTCATTTGCTACTACGTGTAGAACCGCATCAAACTGTATAAATGGGGCCCAAGAGAAATAGAAGATGATAGTCTATTTGCTCCGCATCCGGTGTGAACGGGCTGACCACAAGCAAGTGGGCCATTCTAGGTATAAAAGAATCCTTGTCTATTGCTATGAGTCGAACCAAATTGTTGATCCGCTTTTTTATGTCGGAGCAATGAGTCGATGCCCTGCTATGTATAGTACCGCATCATATGCTTGTATGATTCGCTTTTACACCATATAGTGGATGGTCTTACCGCTGTATATAAAAAACTTACCATAAAATTGCAGAATAGAGGTCGAGATGTATAATTCCGCTCATTACTCTAACCCCAGGTCATGTAGCAATGAATCTTACATATCTCAAAATGCAATATGGACCAAAAATAAAGCTGAAAATTTTCTAAGATTTATATGTACCCCATTCATGTCTATTACTCCCTCCATTCCAAAATATAAGATGTTTTCGCCTTTTTTGACACATGTATCTAGATGCTTTTCAGTGTGTAGGTCATTAAAAATTACGGAAGTATAGATTGTATTGATATTGCAAGAGGTGATTACATCGTGAGCCCTTAGGCTGTTTATATAGTACTAGAAGACTTGGGGAGCAAGAAACCTAATAGAGATAGAATTGGATTACAATATTGAACTACCAAATATGTCTAGCCGTAATATACTCTAACATAGATTGTATTGATATTGCAAGAGGTGATTACATCGTGAGCCCTTAGGCTGTTTATATAGTACTAGAAGACTTGGGGGACAAGAAGCCTAATAGAGATAGAATTGGATTACAATATTGAACTACCAAATAAATGCGTCTCTGGCGGCAAGGTCATGGTGGACGAAGACGATGGTGGTAGTTGTCGATTGAATTGTAGCGGTAGTCGATTTCGGGGATTAGACCCGTATTTTCCGCTTGTATGAGTGTGGCGTCGCTCGTGGAGAAGAACTTGTTGGCGTTGACGATGACCACGATCGGTGGTAGCGGCGACGATGTGGTGATGTTGTTGGTGTAGATGGTTGTCAGCGATGATGACCACAGGTGATGAAGATGCAGTCCTTTGTTGACGGCGAAGCGCGTACTCAGGGACGTGCGTCCCGGTAGATGTTGGCGAAGACAGGCCGGCGTGGAGACGACGTGAGGACGGAGCAGCCGACACAGCGCGTGAAGGCGTCCCTTGGGGGGGCGCACAGAGCCTCCTTGACACGTTCGTTGACGACGATTTGCCGGAGTTGAGTCGACGTTGAGGTTGAAGTAGAGGCGCACGATGACGACATGCGGTTGTGGACAATGCTTTTGGTGGCTAAAAGAAAATTAGATCTAATAGGAAAAAGAACTACTAAACCGATATAGGGAATTGGAAGAAAAACTAGCTACGAGATTTGGTGCCCCCGATGGAGATCATCGAGCTCGATCTCGCCGGGGGCGGCGCGGCGGAAGTAGTGGCTAAACCCTAAACGGAGCAAACCGCTCTGATACCATGAAAATTGCGGAAGTATAGATTGTATTGATATTACAAGAGGTGATTACATCGTGAGCCCTTAGGCTATTTATATAGTACTAGAAGACTTAGGGGGCAAGAAGCCTAATAGAGATAGAATTAGATTACAATATTGAACTACCAAATATGTCTAGCCGTAATATACCCTAACAGTCATTTCGCTTTCAACCTACATACTAAAACATATCTAGATACATAGTGTCAGAGAAAGGCTAAAACATCTTATATTGGAACAGAGGGAGTAGGTATGTACAAGTCACACATACCTTGGGGTATGTACAAAACATGATGTATTTTGTATGTATTAGGTAGGGTGCCTAGGCACCATGGTGCACGGTTATTTTATCTATATATAAAATGAGATGGTATCCCTGGGTGTATGTACTCCCATGTTTAACATACCACATAGATGAGTCAATTATACCTATTTATAATTTTTAATATACTTCATTAGTAAATACTAGATACCTCCAAGTGAGTTTTATGAAGAAAAAAATTGAGTCTATATACCTTATAATATTTGCATATATACTGCATTTCTGTACATAAAAGTGATATATATTTAAAAAACTAAGGGTTCTGCTGAATGTTTTTCATACTACTTGTATTGAGGTACATTAGAATAATTACTGAGGTATACTGAGAATGATAAAGAGGTATAATACCCTCGTATATAAGGTATATTGAACATGGGAGTATGTACACCCAGGAGTATATAAGAGGAGTGAGATGGTATACAGATATATAAATATATACACATATATATTAGTACATGTGAGCAATGCACGCGCATGTTTACGTTTACTTTACTTACCTGCCAAATTTTGGCTAGATTGCCCTGAAGCAGATGTCCCTTCTATAACAGTGATGGGGTAAGTCCCTACATACAAAAAAATCATCACTATTAAGACGATGGCTATTACTTTACTTGCATGCACGTTTGAAATGAACAAAGTGAAACGAGTCACAAAAACAATAAGAACTAGGGTGGCTCTGCCGGCTGAGCTCGATAAGTGGAGGCTGTCCAGAACTCATATGAGCAAGCCGACATAGTGGGCAATTTCTTCATATGGTCGTGTAAGAACAATTTCAAAACACGATATTTAGCTAGGGATATAGATATAACGTGTTTTCTTTAATTACATTTTCCTCTATGTAAGGCCTAGTTTAAGATTTCACATTGGCCCCTCAATTTCTGAGGTAGAACCTGCATGAATATTTGACAAGTCTATTACATAATATATATAACCTTCAAGTTTGATTTAAAACATACTAAATCTACAGAAGCAGTAGATGTGGTAACTTCACATTCAAAATCCGAATTGACTATACTATGTTAAAAGGGGAGATGTTTACTTCTTTTAACGACCTCTCCACCATCTGATACATCTACAATCAAATTTATATTTCTTCGGAGACGTTCCTCCGTGTGAAATACTTGAATCTGTGAAGTCAACAAATATTCGTCAGTGCTATGATCGGCATTAATCAAGCAAATCATAGCTAATAGTTAGAACTTAAAAGTAACATACTGAAACATCTATTTGCTCATTCAAGTGATTTCCTTGATCTAAATGGTCCCTGCATCTGCCCAGCAACATGTTCTCCAACTAGAAAATAAACAAAAGTCAAGAGCATAAAGTGTAACATAAATGTATACTCCCATTCCATTTTAATTGTATCTCATTTATATACACAATGTACCTACCTGAACTGTAGTAGATATGCATTCTCCATTAAAACATTCAATAATATCACCAAGGCAGATTCCAAGTTTCTCGGCATGCGAATCTTGTGACACCTAACGTCCAATTTACCATAATTACTTCATAATATGCATATGAGGAACAGTTCTAGCAATACTAAATAATGGTGAACAACTATACCTCTTGAACAATAAGGCCATCCTCAATTTTATACCTATGCCACATCTTCTCAATATGTATTGGATCTAGAAGCTTGATTGAAGTAAATTTCATTCCAAGATGGAGACGAGGGATGTACCTTTACCAAACATAATCATTAACACAACGACAACAACAACACATATAAAGATGGTATACATAAGTAGGGGTGTAAACGAGCCGAACTCAAGCAAATACATCCCAGCTCGGCTCGAGCTCGTTAATTATTTATACTTTTTAAATCGCTGGTGCATTTTCTATCACGGAGAATGGAGCTGGTTTTGCTCTGAATGTGCAGTAGTCTGTATGTACTGACTCTATTTTATAGCTAGTGGCCAGCCTTGTCTTCTGTTACTTTAGCGAGGTGGTACTAAAATGAGTCTACCATTGCCTGCCACCGCGACTGCTCAGGATGCTACTGTCGATACATGGGCCGTCCTTTGTAAAAGAAAACTGTCATGGGCCTATGTTGTGTAGAGATGGCAGACTAAGTGTGACAACATGTTTGTTAAAATTGTGATGAGACATGAATGCATTGTTACTATTTTCTCCGTATGCTGATTATTGGGCCGAGCATTCTAGGTTCTAGGCGGGCCACCCGCTGGCTGCTGACGTTTGTCGAACAGTTCGAGCTCGACCATAGAAGCTTGCGAGCTTTAATCTAGGCTTGAGTTTGGCTTGTTCAGGCCTCGAGCCAAGCACGAGCCGAGCTTTTAACGAGTCAAGCTCGAACGGTTTGACGCGCCCGAATATTTTTGACACCCCTATACACAAGAATATGACTGTTCTACAGATAACGTATTTTTCTTAATCAGGGTATAAATGTATAGGCCATGCATGGGAACGATCATTAATCAATTCAATTGTGTTTATCAACTGAAATAACAGGCAGAAAAAGGAGAATGCATTAGCTTTAACAGCACTAGGGGGAAAGTCGTACCCAAACTTGGACCACAAATCCATGCATTTATCCAAGATACAAGAAGGTACAAAGGACTTGCTAAGGTGCTTGTTAACCAATCCAACAACCTTCCCATCCAAATTAATGATGGACCCTCCATCGTCATGACACTACAAAAGTGACAAATATACGACAACAATTACAACTCACAACAACATAATAGCAGCATTGATTGCAATTTGTAAACCATAAGAGTTAGAATTAAGTAGCACTACATACCAGATAGTCGTCATTTCTTTTATCAGAAATGTAATCGCTGTTTCCTTGATGGGAAGGAAAAACATTTTGATGGAACAAGTACATGTAGTGATGCCTGTCATTACTTCCTGGATTGCGATCTTCCACCATACCGTGGGTTATACTTAAATTCATATGCTCATCTCTTCCAAGCAGGAAAACGTCTTGACCACAACACATGCTGCCACTGAAAGAGGCATGCTGCAACTCAACCGATTCATCCACTCTAACTTTAAAAAAGGCAAGATCATAATGCTCCTGGTGGTAGAGGTAGCGGCCTTCTGCAGTGCCGTCCAGCAAGTGAACAATAACCTGAAATGAGGCTGCAAATATTATGACACTGCACTACCATTTCAGTTCAGCAACCGAGACATGACAAATAATAGTCTATATGTAAATAGGAGAACCTCACTACAACAATTCTCTCAACATGCAGCTATGCCACCTCATCTAACATGCCACATCAGCAATCCCCTTCCCCCATCCTGTTTTTTCTTTTCTCCCTGTTCCGTTTATGCGTTTAGCTATGACAAAAGCACAAACAGTAAGAGCGCTCTCAGTGTCTCTTTGGTATCGTTCCACTATCCTTCAGAAGAAACTGTCGTCTCCCCTCCCATCCCTTTCCCCTTCTCCTCCCAATCCACAACGCCTGCACATTTTCCATTCTCACCAAATTCCTTAGCGTTTTAATCGGCCATAAATCACTTTGGTGTTCACCTTTCCCAGCCCCTCTACTCTCGTGCTCTCAATTCACATTTTGACGCCACCACGCCATATTCATGCTCTACCATTGCTGCTCCAAGATCGGGACCCAAAGAAATCCTGAGGCGTTGATGCCCGCGTCAATAATTCAGATAGTTAAGTTACAAAGGAGCCCAATACCATACTGAACACAACTTCAGGTGAATTTCCACAACCCTGATTTAATTCTGTATGCCCACTTCCTTTTAGGTTTGGGCGTCTTTGTGCAAGTATTTACATGTCATGCCTTGGATTGATGAGGTCTGTCCGTTCCTGCTAATCCATGCCGTCAAGTTTCAATAGGCTGGTCACAATTTATATTTTCTTACTCTTCTCGTGATGTTCTTGCTATGTGCCTACATATTGTGTGTACTGCCTTTCAGTTGCTCGATATACTTCAGTTTAATCGATGAAGCATACGCAAGTGGTTTGGTCACAGTAATTTTTGTGCATTGCTTTGGCACGAATTTAATGTTCTTTGATTATTACTAAGCTTTTCTGCAGGTTTTGGGGATTGGAAGGTGATTTAGTTGGGCCCTGTACTAGGAAGAAAAGATTAACTATCACTTCAGTTATAGGAATGTATTTTCGCTTTCTGATTTTTGAATGCCTCAATACTAACTTTAAACTGTTTCGGCCTGTCAATATTGGGTTAATCAAGCTCAAGTGTGTCTATGAGTAGTATATTCTTAATTATCAAGTTTTATACATCAGACTTGATTCTGTTTGGTATGCATCTTGATTGGGCTGCATGAAGGCAACGATGTGGCTTCCACGGGTTCTATCTCAGTTTCAATTTCCTCTCATCTTCCATTCATTGTGATTGAGGTGCTCCAAATTAAGGTGAGATAACTATAAATAAAAACCATGCCCTTTTCCAGGTTGTAGTTTATCATAGTTGTGCAGCAAAGGGGGAAAACGCCATGGGCTCTGTTATTTGGTTGAAATGCCAATTCATTGGATTGCCGTCACTGATCTCAAGGTGTTGTACTCAAAGGCTTCTCCAGATTCTTATGTTGCTATTTTTCTTTATAATAATATAATGGACTCCAATATCACATATTATATTCGTTCCACAGTTAATTACTCTTATTTGGTTTACGATATGTTGCGTATCAAGTAATTCCTTCTCCTAGGATTGTGTGCTACACCAAGATTTAATATGATTCAATGTATTTTCATCTAAGGCGAGCCCAAAATAAATAAATGGACAAGTCAGTGTTAAGAAAGAAACTCACGTTAGCTTTAATATTGTACTCGTCTCTGCCCTCCCATTGGTTTATTGTGGGATGCTTTGAGCGAATGAGATGTGCGGTCGTCAAAATGATGCCTGTCTTGCTCTCCTCGTCCCATTTTATGCACACACCACAGCAGTTGGCCAGTGGCTTCCCGTCTGCAAATATTGATCAGAAAATCACAACACTTGGTCAGCCGCTAGCTCCCTCTGCAAATATTAATCAGCAAGCAAGATGCTACAACATACGCACCGACATAAGATGAGAGGATGATGATAGATTTGGCCGCATGAAGCACCGCCTTTTTTGCAGCTTCACGGATGGGAAGAAGATGCCCATGATAATACAGGCATGATTTCCTTGGCTCGTGTGGGAAAGTGAAGAGATGGTACCGACGACCTACAGAGAATTGTGCAGCTAACTAACTAAGCACGCACAATGGGAGGTTGCGAATCTGAGAAGAGTAGAGGGATTGGGGTAGGGGTTTACGTAATTTCGCTTCGTATTTGACTTCGGCATCCTTGAAGGCAGCAAGTGTGGCTGGATAGGCAGTCGGATAATTTAGCTCGTCAGGAATGTAAGGCATGCTGATTGGAGATCCGGGTGTAAAGGAGGAGAGCTCCTCCATCTCCTCCTTCCCCTCCCCCTCTTCAACTGCGCCGCCCGCCTTGGTCATCTCGTCGACTTGTGCGCCATCGGTTTCTGTCACGGAGTCGTTCTGATCATCTACAGAAAATCGAAAATCGTAAAGGAAGAACAAGTAAACACACAGTATGAACCAATCTATCACGTATGCGCAGGAAAATAACTTTGGGGCAAAATTACCTCCAACTCCTCTCGTCTCTGGGCGGGGATGCCGGAGGGCGGCCTGATCGTCGGGCTCGCACAACGGAAGGTGGACCTCCATCTCCTCCCCCGACGAATTTCTCTTCTTGTTTGCCTCCCTCTCTGTCTCCGTCCCACTGTGGCGGATCCTGTCGGGCTTGGTCGTCATCTCCAACTCCGCACATCCCCATCCAGTCACGTTCCCCCCTTCTTCTCCTCCTCCGCCGCCGCTCCCCCCTTCTTCTCCTCCTCCGCCGCCGCTCCCCCCCTTCTCCTCCTCCTCCGCCGCCGCCGCTCCCCCCTTCTCCTCCTCCTCCTCCTCCGTCGCCGCTCCCCACTTCTCCTCCATCACCTCCGCCGCCGCTCCCCGCTTCTCCTCCTCTCTGGTACGCCTCCACGTATGTAGGCAGGCATCTCCTCTTTGCCGCCCTCTCCGTCTCCGGCACAAAATCGTCGAAGATAGGGGTCGCCGCCTCTGGCGACAGGTCTCTCTTATTCTTTGCAGCCCCCGGTGCGCCATCGCCGGAGATCCTGGTCTTGTCCATCTTCTCAGCTCGGGAGGCCTCTGCAGGAAGAAAAATTTCTGGGACCGGGCCGCACGCCCTCTCTCCCGAAGCCCCTCCTAAGACAACTCAGCGTGCCGCACCAATCTTAAAGCTGCTCTGTATCCTCCGTAGGTACGAGACGTATAGTAGGAGTACTCTGCTAACCGTATCGTTCTAATCCAGGAATCGACTATGCAAATAAAAACTGTTTGCCGGTCCATGCCGAAATATTTGGCACATGATCAGCAGCTAATTGCAACTAACCTTGTGTGCTGTCGTGTTTGTGTTGAGACGAGAAAGCCATGGAGACGGAGAATATCAGCCGGCGGCGACCTCCGTCCTTGGGCAAGCTGCAGCTGCAGCAGCAGTAGCGCCCACGTCCACCGATCATGAGGTCATCCATGGTGTGAAACTCTCTAAGGTTCAGCAGACTGACAATGCCGCCGGCGGCGTAGTGAATACCGTTGATGAGTTTTTTTTTTTAAGTAGAATACCGTTGATGAGTTGATCACGGGCTCAAAATCAGATCTTTTCCTTTCACTTGACTTGTCGGGCGATCAAATTGTTATGGCCAGCACTCTGCCCGTTGCCAGCGCAGCAGCTGGCTCTACTTCGCCATCCACGATGACGGTCCATGGATCGACCTCCACTGCTTCCATGTTAACAGCTTCAGCTACTACAACAGCCTCCACAAAGGTACAAAACTGATCCATGTGTTAGTTTCTGCAATCAAAATCATGGTTTAGGAAGTGTAACTCAATTTACTTCTCTTCGAACACAGGCGTGTGGTGCAAATGCCAATTGTGAATCATTAATTGTTCCTCAAGTTGGAATGGCATTCAAGTCCGAAGACGAAGCGTACAATTTTTACAATAATTATGCTAGTAAGGTTGGTTTTCGTATTAGAAAGAGCCACTCAAAGTTGAGACCAGATAAAACAGTATATAAGAAACATATAGTTTGTAGTAGTGAAGGGTGTTACAGTATAAGTGGATTATACTTACCATTTCTATTAGTTCGGACTTTTGGTTGCGTTGGCTAGTGCATGAAGCTTAACATGGTATCAGAGCTAAGGTCTCGTTTTTAAGTACTGGTTTTCACAATTTATCTTAAAATTGCTGTTGTCCCCTCCGGTGTCTACCTGTAGACACGTTATAGGCCTCTTGAGTCTGTGTTTGACTTTACACGTGTTGACTCGTCTTCTCGCGTGAGAGGGGTGTTACAGTATAAGTGGATTGTACTAGTCCTTTCCATCAGTTTAGACTTTTGGTTGCGTTGGCTAGTGCATGAAGCTTAACATGGTATCAGAGCCAAGGTCTCGTGTTCAAGTCCTGGTTTTCATAATTTATCTTAAAATTGCTGTTGCCCCCTCCAGTGTCTACGTATAGGCACGTGATAGGCCTCTTGAGCCTATGTTTGACTTTGCACGTATTACAGTATAAGTGGATTGTACTCGTCATTTCCATTAGTTTGGACTTTTGGTTGCGTTGGCTAGTGCATGAAGCTTAACATGGTATTAGAGCCTCCGGTTTAGGGTTTTTTTTTTCCGCACGTGCAACTCGTGCGATGTCTTCCTCTGGCAGCCGCCGTTTCTCCTGGCCGCCCTCCAGATCGCGGCACACCGCTATGATCTGGATTAGTCCCGTCTAGTATTAAAAAAAAGTGTCATGTCGTTTATCCAGCACGTCTCTCTTCACTCTTCGGTGATTTTCGACGGTGTCCGTTCTGATCGTGTTTCGCACATGCGTCTGTCGTTGGGCTTAGTGCTATGTTTTTCGCTGTGTCCATCAAATCCGTTGTTTTTTTGTGTTTCTCTTGTCATGCAGGTCCACTATACTTTTCATCGTCAGTCTGCTTTTCTGGTCCTCTTGTGGCCTTCCTTTGCATTGCTGGTTGATCTACGTCCTTTGTTTGCCGGTCGAGCTTCTTTGTCGCCGGTTTCTTGGGCTATGATCTGGTGTAGCATGCTTGCTTCTCTTGATGTGCCATCTTTTGACAACCCATTTTTTCTTGATGCGGTGTGTGTCTTTCTATGATGTGTCATCGTCGTATTGTCAATGATCTACGCATATTCTTTTGCCTGGTGAGCTTATATGTTGTTGGCTTCTTGTGCTATGATCTTTTGTGACATGTTCTTCTGACCGCCTCTCGGTCTGTGTCGATATCTTCTTCGATCGACTATGGCTTGACTCTACAGGTTTTGAAGATTGTACATGCTATGACGACACTTTGAAGATGCGGATTTGGATTATCTTTTTTTTTTGTAGTTTTCACTTCTTCAAATGCAATGCTATTGCATACGTTTTGCATTTGAGGGGGGGGTGTTAAGGTGTATTAGTATTGGTCTAGGAGTCCGTATTTGTCTAGATTTATCTTCTTGTACCTCAAGTCAGATGTACTATATATTGTGACCTTTGGCCCCAGATAATACAAGTTGCTTATTCCTAACATGGTATCAAAGCCAAGGTCTCGTGTTCAAGTCCTGGTTTTCACAATTTATCTTAGAATTGTTGTTGCCCCCTCCGGTGTCTACGTATAGGCACGTGATAGGCCTCTTGAGCCTATGTTTGACTTTGCACGTGTTGACTCGTCTTCCTGTCACACGTGAGAGGGGGTGTTATAGTATAAGTGGATTGTACTTACCATTTCCATTAGTTCGGACTTTTGGTTGCGCATGAAGCTTAACAAAGGGGAATGAGAGGTGCATTGAAACATGAAACTGTGAAACAAAATGCTAGAACAAGGTCTGGCTGTGATGCCCGTATTCAGCTTAGTATTGCTCGTGATGGCGTCTTTCCGCAGGAATCTGATACACACTGGTATTTTCATATAGTTACATACAATTTCACAATCACAAAGGCTAGATCCTCCACGCAGGGGAGTACAGCCAATCGGCATATTTCCATTTGGGTCACTCACACCAAGGCTATCAAGACAATTCCAGCATGAAGCAGAGTCTTGATGTCTTCAAGAATTACAGCAATCATCGACCGTTTGATTGACCTGTAAATCAGCTGTGAAACCAGCAACACGGTCGCTGTCCACATGCAAAGGGCCAGCAAGGTGTTGGAGGGTTGTTTTGGTGCCCTCCCATCAGGCTATAGCTTCAGCTTGTTCACCACTAGTGCTATTTGATTAAGCACAGAGAACACTTATGACTACGGGGCAGATACTAGCACTATGTTAAGCACATTTACAACCATAGGAACCTTCCTGACAATCTAGGAAAGGCTTATAGAGATGGAAGATTGAAGATCTGTTAGCTAAATATGAGAAAGTCTGAATTTTCTGAACAATATCAGAACTGCCTGTATAACACAACACCAAATTTCAATAAGAGATTACAATAGAAAATACATGATGGGAAGCAGAGCATGGAATAGCATGGTCTGGGGATTTATCTGCCGTCGATGGTAACCGGGTGCTCGCCGGCACTCTCGCTTCCGCAAGCAGCGGAGCCGCGCGGGGACGGCTCACGAGTAGAAGGCGGCTGTGAGAAATCGGGAACTCGTCCCCGCCGCCTTCTCCGCGAGATGCGACAGAGCCCTGATGGAGGGGATCACGAGCAGAAATCGGCGGCGACGAGTCGAACGCTCGCCGGCGCCGGGCTTCCGCGAGATGCAGCTCGAACAGTTGGGTGCGGCTGATGGCCCTTTTCCTAGATTAGAACGATATGGTTAGCAGAGTACTTCTACTATTCGTCTCGTACCTACAGACCAGGGGATACAGAGCAGCTTTAAGATTGGTGCGGCACGCTGAGTTGTCAGAATCTTAGGAGGGGCCTCAGGAGAGAGGGCGCGCGGCCCGATCCCAGAAAATTTTCTTCCGTACGCGCTGCCACCAGTATGAAGGCGCCTAAACGGACGGACAAAAGTGCAATCTGACGGATTGAGAGAGAAATGTTCCTTCTTTTATTATTAGCTATAGATTAAGTATAGATATAGATTTACATAGAGTTAGAATTTATTTATGTACAGTTTTAACTTGAATTGTACTCCAGGACGATCTCCTGTACGCCTATATATACTTGTCCATAAGGCTCAATAATACAATCATTATATTCCGCCAAACTACTCTTTGGTCTCGGAATGGCTAAAAATGTTACTAGACACATACAGTTGTTGGAGCCGCGTTTCGTTGGGCCGGCGCCTAAAAAACAGTTTAGGCCTCGCTTGGGAGTCCGGCCTCGCTTGGGAGTCCGGTATTATTTTCAGCTCCGGTTTTCTTCCAGGGGAATTTAGGTGTGTATAGTCTGGTACAGTTTTTTCCCGGGGGATTATACCGTGTACAATCCGGGAGAAGTAAAACAAACGGATATACATAAAAATTTGAATCTTTAAACATCATACACGAATAATAGCCTCAAACTCTCAAATTTCAGTACAACATACACGAATAATCTTTGAACATGCACAATACAGACTCTCAAACTTCAGTTTTTTCAAATCGACAACAAAATAGGTTACTTAAATTACACATAATAGTCGTTCAACAGTTTTGGAACTTGGATGGACTTATGAAGATTTGAACTCGGATGGACTTCTGAAGACTTGAACTTGGCATCCTAAATAAAATAAATCGATATTAGAAAACAGCTTGTTCTATGATTACCAATATTAGAAATCAAGCTAAACACGAGTTTCTACAGGACCTGTACAAACTGTCATGATACACTCTGAACCTGACATACACGAGTTTTTGAACCTGATACTACATGACGAGTTTCTACAGGACATGTACACGAGTTTCTACACGAGTGTCGTGGAAATGGCCACGGCAGTCGCTGCCACTGGCAGCCATTGAGTGTTTCGTGAGGAAGAGTTGGCGGCCATCTGCGGTGCGAGATGAGGGCGGATGCACATGGATTTACCCAGGTTCGGCTCCCCGGAAGGTAAAGACCTACTCCTGCTAGATTAGATTATGGGAGAGCGAGTTACAGGGGTGGCGAGCTCGGCGGCTAGGCAGCGAGTCGCTTGAGCGGGTGTATGATGGAACGTAAGTCTCCAGGATACCCTAGGGAGGTTTATATATGAAGCATCTCGCTAGGGTTTACAAGTTATCTCCGAATAAGATAAGGATCTGGAGGCTTTTGATCTAGTCCGACTGGGCTTCTGCTACGCTCCTAGGCTTCTAGTCGCCAGTCGCTGGGCCTTTCCTTCCTTCGTAATTCAGTCGCCGTCTTCCGAACGCACTCGCGGGCCTTTCGGCCCGATTGGAACGTCCTGCCGGGCATATACCCCCTTCAGCATATTCCCATCAACGAGTTTCTGCAAAACTGAATCATTTACCTACTCTCAACAAGACTACAATTGAAGCATGTGGATGTTTAAATATGCAATACATGTATACTTTTAGGCTCACACACACAAGCACGCATGTACAAACTGTCATGATACAACTCTGAACCTGATGCATATTTGCAACGATAGGAGGGAGCAAAACTGAACCATTTACCTACTCTAAACAAGACTACAATTGAAACATGTGGATGTTTAAATATATGCAGTACGTGTGTGCTTTTAGGCTCACATACACAAGCAACCAATACGTGTGTGCTTTTAGTCATAAAAAATATTTCAGAGCACCAAGGAAAATCTTCTACGGACGGCTCCAACTATTTGACATTGGATTTATAGTTCTGATGGTATCATTTATAATCATCAACTATCTGACATCTCATCAACTATATGATGGCATGGTTAATTTTTTCTAATCATCAACTATTTGACATCTCATTAAACATGCATAAAACTTGGATAGATTTATAACATGCACAATGTGAATTCAGAACTATACATCATGCATATGTATTGCACATGCACTAACACTCAAACACTGACTATGGCAGAAGCTTATCAACATGAATATCGTAGTTAAACAAAAGAAAAGGCAATGAGCTACTTACATGGAGGTAACTGAATTCCCAGCTTCCCGACCTCCTTCTTCAACTACAAACCACGAAGTCTTAGATCATAAGAAAGAAAAAGCTCTCTATTTGATGCATCTTTGAAAATAGCAGAGGCTAGAATCTTGATCTCATCAGACACATCAACCATGATATTAAGTACTTCCAAACATTTTGGAATGGAGTGTTGTTTTCCTAATGCTTGTTCTTTAATTCCTGCTTATTCTCTCTTGAGTTTGACAAACTCTGATATTGTTTCTTCAATGCGTGGGACTATGACAGATGTGTGGCTCCTATGCTTTCTAGCTCTTGCTGATTGTGCGCCGCCATTACCACTTCTTGAATTCTCTTGATCAAAGCTCCTTTGCACATCTTCATCCTCCTCCACACCTTGAGGGTTAAGTTCATCATCATTTTGAGATTGATAAGAAAGACTCCTTTCACTAGCACTCATTCTTTCAACTTTACTGAACCTGTTTTGCCCTTCATCTTCAAGATAGCACTGATTTTTGGAGCCACATTTCTAGTGCTCTGGCTCTCATCACTTTGACGTTTTCTACTAGTGATATGTGGAGGTTCGCTAGAAGTCATGCAATGTTTACTTCATAAAGCAAATCCAGTGCATCAAACAAAGGGAACTCCTTGCCCTGGAGCCTTCTGAACTTTGGGTCCTCCTGCAGACGCAAATAATAAGTGAAATTCAAATAGACTGTTGTGGAAAGAATGAGGCAACAATATACAGTAACATTGTTATAACTTTAGTATTCAACAGATGTAAACCAGCATACCTCAACTATTTCCTCCCATTTTCCAGGTGTGGTGTTTATCATGCAAATGGTTGAATTCCATGAGATGCCACTTCTATTGACAATGGATTTGACAACTTTGTACTCTTTTTTCAATTGACCCTCTTTGTCTTGAACTTGGGACTTAACAAACTTTGCTTCTGGGAAGTGGTCGTTCAAATCTTTCACAATTCGGTTCTAACCTTCGGTAGTCCATCCATTTTGACCACGGTAGTGAGAAAAGTTGTACTCTATAAGTACATCCACAAGCCCTTCTCATACTAAGATGTCCATCTTGCTCTTTGTGCCATTGTAACCTAGGATAAACAAACAAAAAAGTTATTGCAACAAGTCATGACAAACCTTTCTTATGTACAGAAAAAACAAGTTATTGCAGCAATTCATGACAAACCTTTCTTATGTATAAAAAAACAGCAAATGCTCATCGAGCTGATCTCCTTTGCACTCTCGGAACCCTACTTCTTTCATAATCTGCCCACATTTTCTTTTCTATTTTATCTCTAAGAGCATTGCCCAACTTTCTCCTCGATTCTGAGGGTGTTGAATCATCTCTAAGTGTCATGTCTCCAGTAGGAACATCCACATATTTACTAGGATCAATATGCATCTTTTGGGTTTTAAGCTATTCTTCATCACCTCTCTGGCTTCGGATTATATTGTGCAACACCATTGCCACCAAGGGGATCTTCACTTGAGTATCTATGGGAGAGTGTGTTGCAACTTTCAGAATAGAGAATCTCATCTTTAGGATGCCTATTATACGCTCTATAATGTTCCTTAGTCGGGCATGCCGAAGGTTGAAAAGTTCTTTATAGTCTCTTGGGTGACAGATTCCCCTAGCCTGCTCTTTTAGATGGTACCAAACATTTCTGAATGGGGCAAGAAACTCTGGTGTATTTGCGTACCCTCCATCAACCAAATAGTATTTGCCTTCGGGTACACGAAACCCAGACTAGATAGCAGAATTTAACACCCTAGCATCAGACTCCGACCCTTCCCAACCACTTGAAGTATAAGTAAAACTCAAATCAAAATCACAAGCAACCATGACATTCTGAGATAGAGTTCCTTTTCGATTCCTATATGGTGCAGCTTCATTCTCATTTACTGTCATAGGGATATGAGTCCCATGTATCGCTCCTATGCAATTCTGCAAATAGAAGTTATTGGTACTAAATTATATGTGTCGTGAAAGGATAGGTATTTCTAACATACATTAGACAGATCAAATGTACCTCAAAGTATGGCCAATAGAGGGGACTTGACGAAATCTTGATGTGAGGATTCGTGGATGGAAGCTTGATTAAATCATATGTCAATGACGTGATTGCATTAATGGAACCATTGATATGCCTATGAACTGTTTCTGGGCTATGCTGGAATCTGCCTATCAATGTACGGTAGGTTGTATTCCTTGACAACATGTACATCAACATATCTGATTGTTCCTCCACACTAAGCCCTCTTGAATTTTCCAAAAGTTTTCTAGACCTAAGATCATCACAAAGTTCTTGGAAAATATGGGACTCCATTCTTAAAACATCATAACATCTAGTAGGATCTAGATGACCATCAAGTAATTCTCTGATATACATGGGACCCGTGAGGACAGAAGTATTCATTGGGGTTCTAATTTTCTAGGACAGTTTGTATAATGCCGGGAAAATAGGGAAAATCATTTCCTCATCCTCTTCCTCCTCGGAATTAGTCGTCGCTATTTCCAAATTACTCATCTAATCCTAAGAATGCATAAAAAACAACACATTAAGAGTAACATCACATTTATTGAACTAGTGAAAATTGCATAGTAAAAGATTGCACATCATCTCTATATCCTCATCCAGATGATATAAAAAGCACTCAAATATATAACAGTAATATAAGTCAAAAGGCACTTGTGTATTAACCAAGCAACATGATATTCGAGAAAGATGCAGCATTAAGATAGCTCGATTTAATCTCCCAATAGTCTATAGATATCACTGCAGGTATAAATGAAATTTCGTAAAAGCATATGCCTACTCTTGCAGTAATAAAACAAGCAGCTAAATTCCATATGTTCACAGGAATTTCGTCGGTGTTTATTTTTTGTGTAGTTTGATTACTAGCTGCTATATAAGAACTCGAGTTTTGGTCATGTTTGTCCACAGCAAGCTTATCTCCTAACTAATCCCATACAAAAGAACTCGAGTTTTGGCCATGTTTGTGTGCAACAAGCTTATCTCCTAACTAATCCCATACAAAAGAACTTGAGTTTTGGCCATGTTTGTCTGCAGCAAGCTTATCTCCTAACTAATCATATACAAAAGAACTCGAGTTTTGGCCATGTTTGTCTGCAACAAGCTTATCTTCTAACTAATCCCATACTAAAGAACTTGAGTTTTGGCCATGTTTGTCTGCAACAAGCTTATCTCCTAACTAATCATATACAAAGAACTTGAGTTTTGGCCATGTTTGTCTGCAGCAAGCTTATCTCCTAACTAATCTCATACAAAGAACTCGAGTTTTGGCTATGTTTGTCTGCAGCAAGCTTATCTTCTAACTAATCCCATACAAAAGAACTCGAGGTTTGGCCATGTTTGTCTGCCATTTTGGCTTGAATTCATAAACAGACCCCAAGTTTAGCTTCAAACATGAACTACATAATGAATAAAAATATGAAATTTTCAAAATTATTAACTTATGCCAACACGAGGGATTGTAGCAAATAAAATTATGCATCATCTTGATTCTTCAGCTGATACTGTCTATTTTCATTCCAAAAATTTAAAAGACAAACTCAAACATCAAGAAAGAACTCATTCCAGAAGCCATGATGTTTGAGCTGACACAACATGACCCGTACTGATTTTCAACCGAGCAACAAAGCAACAAAATCATCAAACTGACGAACTCCTGGAGCGGGAGGAGTGTTACCAGGTAGGGCGGTGGCGGGAGGAGCGCAGTGATGTCAACGTCGTGGAGGTGGACCTGGCTTGCACCGTCGGACGGGCTGGAGGTGGACCTTGCGCCGTCTCTTGATCGCCATAGCCCTTGATCGCCAGCTTGAGCCTTGAGACCTTGCGCCGCCAGTCGCCGCCCGCCCGTATGTCGCGCTAGGGTTGGAGGTGTCGAGACGGGCTCTCCTCTCTCGGGTTGGGAAAGAAACACATGCCCCCGCACGTCCGTAACGGTTACACCGTGGGCCACGAATGGTTTCGAAAGGGAAAAAACGACCAAACAAGCGCCAATACTGGTGTCGGATCGTAATTTACCTAGCTCCGACTAAAACAGTCGTTTTGGACTAATTTACAGCGAAACAAGTAGGGCCTTACTGGGATCCGGCGCCGAGTTTGGATTCAGATTGCGGACCGGGAGAGGTCGTCTGAGAACGGAATGCTCAATCATGATGGTTTGGGGTTTAGGGCAGCTAGCTGGGGAGTCATCCTAGAAAGCATGGGCGGATGGGCCTATTCTGGTTGCAGAGGTCAATGGTGCTGGTAGGGAGCTCTTAATTCCACTGTCAGAGACTAATTAGTGAACGAGGGCCCTGGACCTATTTGTGCATACAGCGGCTGGTAGATGGGTTGAGAAACATCTTAAGAGTAGTAAGGTGCATATGTTACTATTAATCTAAGTTACTACCTAGAGTATATGTTACTACTAGTCTAGCTTAATACCTTTATATTGGTGGTAAGCGGTGCGCCTTCGGCTCGCTAGTGTTTATAGTCGTCGCTAGGTGGTCCAATGACCTATTTATAATTTTTATTACTTTTAGACCGTTTTGTACTGTTGTTGATGTAGATCGGTGGTATTTCGAAAAAAACTTAGTGTAGTAACTTAGAGTATTATTTTGTAGACTTATTTTTTATTGAAAAGTATGATGTGATGGTAACATATTACGTTACTTTATTTATCTCTCTCTATTAATTGCTTGTTATATCATCTTTTTAGTCTTTTTAGTCTAGATGGTATCTATGCTGCCAGTTATGTTACTCCCACTGAGGCCTAGTTTACTTTTCTCGTATTTTTACCCGCTGAAGTTTTGGGGATATACAGGGATTTGGTGTTCACCCAATACTCTCCAATCCCCTAAACACTTCCCCAAAAATACTATACCTTAGAGAAGAGTTTTCAATCTAGACAAACACATGAAGGATATGTGGGAATATTCCGGAATTATCGCGGCCATACCCGGCGTGGTAAACGGACTAGGGGGATTTTGGGGGAATTTGAATAATCTCCTCCGGTCTTCACGAATACACTAGCGAATACTAGAGAAGTAAACAAGGCTTGATCCTAGTAATACTAGTACATCGGTAGCTGCATCCAAATCTTATGAGCTGTGCTACCGCGCGCACGTGAGGACGTTTGCGCGAGCGACATGCTGCATGGCCACAGGATGGAGATCGAAGGGAGAGAGAAAAATCCGAAAAAAGTCCAAAAAATCAAAATTACCAATAAAAAAGGGAAAATTTTGCTGGCACTTAGATTTTCGTCCTCTCCGAGAGACTGAAGAGGGCACGTTTGTTCTTTAGAGTTTGAGAATCTTATTAGGTAGTAGTACAGTACTCCCTCTGTACGGGATTATTAGGCCGGAGGGCCGTTTTGTTGATACCAACGTAAAGTTCTATTGGCAGTAGGTTTGCACAAATTTTTAAACATGCGTAGTTACTTTGCCCATAATAAAATCTCGGGTCTACCGTTTCCTTTTTTTCAGCCAACGGTTGTACCCCAAAACTGCATGCAATGGTCACCTGCATGGCTATGGAGCTTTTTTCAAGATTTTATGCATGCAAGGAGAGCCGGTGACGAGAAAAAACAGCCTGGCGCAGTTAAGTCTTGCACCAGAATTAAGAAAATTAAATACTCCGGCCTAATAATTTTGAACAATGCAAAAAAGCTCTCCGGTCCTGTAATCCCAAACAGAGAGAGTATTAGGTAGTAGTACATCATGCGATGAATGAATCGCTCTCAAACTCCCATTATCTTCTTTGGATGGAACATGTAGTAAACACACAACACATTGTTTTTAATTTCCTCAGGTCAAACCCTCATTATCTTCTTTGGTAATTCCGTGGTAGAAAATGAATCACACGAAAACAATTGAAATGATGAGGAAAAGAATTGAGTTCGTCGCGGGCATAAGGACAGCAACTTTATACTCCCTCCGTTTCAAAATATAAGATGTTTTAGGTCTGTGAAAGGAGTGTATCTAGATCTCTTTTAATGTATAGTTTCATTTAGTTTTAAAGTGAACCTACACACTAAAAAGAGTCTAGATACACTTTTTTCACAAAGCTATTTTGAAACGGAGCGAGTATTTCTTGCGCGGCTGATTTACGCCCTCACCTGGCGGTACACTGCCCTTAACAAGCGCACGCGCAGCCGCGATCCGAGGCGCCGCGCGCGGTAGGGTCGCGGACTGCAGTGCCGCACGAGCTCGCCGTTCTCGTCGAGGACCCAGAGCATGCAGACCCGCCCCGCGGTACGCCGGCCGAGAGCAAAGCAGCCAGCGGTCCGCATGTCTCCAAGGATGAGGCCGTCGAGTGTGCTGGCCGCGCCAGCGTCAGCCCCGTTCCTGGACTTCCCCCGGCAGACCGGACAGGTGTCTTTCGCCTCTAGCCACGGCGCGAGGCATGCCGGGTGGTACACGTGCTGGCACGACATCTCGGCCGCGGTGGCGCCGGGCTCCAGCTCGTCCAGGCAGATGGGGCATGTCAGCCCCGGGTCACGGACGGTGACGAGCGGCAGTGGCTCGGCAGCTGCGCGGGCGGGCGGGCCTGCCGGGTGGCAGGCGTCGAGGATGGCGCTGCCGTCTACGACGTCGACGATGCTCTCGAGCGAGGAGGCGCTGGGAGCTAAGCAGACCGGGCAGGCCGCGACTGCCTCGCCGGCGCGGGTGCCGTGGAGGCGGCTGCATGCATGGCACCAGAACAGCGCTTCTTCCATCATGACGCTGGCCATCGATCGATCGTCGCATATAACGTACGGAGAGATTGGATCCAATCCATGCGTGTGTGGATTATATGGGCGTGCGCACGATTGCAGGCTAGTACGGAGTGTTGCAGAAGTCGGATTCCTTTTCGGATGATGATTCATCACGCGCCGGATTGTTTTTTCGCTCAAGATTTTGAAGTAGCTTCTTGCAGCGTGGCCCGCTTTTGACGGTTTTAGACCTGCCATAGCAACCGGGCCGAACGATCCATCCTTTCAAGCCCATTAGTCCTACCTTGAGTAATTCCATGTTGGGCCTAAACTCATCCTTTCAAACTCCCTTTCTTGCGTCTAGATGTTTAATACTCCTACAACAATTCTCAACAACTTTCTTTCCTCTGCCTTATCCTCTAGAGCTCTCGCGACTCTTTCCCGCTGTCCAACTCCGGCCTCTCTCTCTCCTAGATCCGGCGGCCATGCCGTCCGATGAGGTGAGAGAGGGGGTCCTCCGCCTTCTTGCCTTGTAGATCCATCCCGTGTGGTGTTTTTAGGGTCTTTCCCGTTCAATAAAGCAGTTCTGGTGTTCTTCCTCCTCTTGCTTGCTTTCTGACCATGATGGTTGGACAGGCTATGCATGTGGATAGCGGGAAGGCTGGACCTGTGGCCAAGTTCTTGCCCTTGGTCGGTGCTGCTCCGAATCTGCAGGTGAGGTTTGTTAGTTTCTTGATTTCAGCCTCCATGGTGGATGTTGCGATTTGGGAAAAGATAGACATGTCCTTGCAGGTTTCGAAGCATGTCTATGTCCTCTTGCTTGAATCCACGGCAGTATTTTGGTTCTCGTCCCATACTGCTTCTAGTCCAATCTATTTTCTTTCTCATATATTCCCCTGCAGTTTCTTAACCTTCCAAGGTCCGGCTCTCAATCACACGTATCTTTTTTGCCGGCCTGGTTCTGCTGGTGATTTGGCCATGTTGATGTACTCTAGTCAGTTGGGATCGTTGGCCAATCCCCTGTTTATTGTTGTTAATCCATGGAAGGAACTTTGTTGGAAATTTCTTGAAAGTTTTGGACGTGCAGTGTTCTCTTTGCTTGATGTTATTCAGGTTGAAGGAGCTGTCTCTGTTCTGTTCGGGATTGGCCAGAGGTGGAAGACAACGCCTCCGCCGCCGATTCTCAGATTTAACAGTGGAGACCCTCAGAGGTTGAGCTCGGTGATGCATCCACAATATCTACAGCTCAACTCATCGATACCTCTCGTGCAAACGCCGGAAAGCTTGCCAGAAGAGCCACCGGGTGAGCGTCAGCTGGTATGCAGCACATTGGAGGCCCTTGAGGATTGGAGATGCAGTATCTTCGAGTCCGAGTTGTCATCGGATAAGCGATGGCTGATTGGCTCCGTTTTCGATCTTCAGCGACTTGTTCTTGAGTACCAATATGTTTCAAGCATTGTGCTTCTAGGCACTTCTTTATCTAGCTACGAGCTTTGTAAAAGGGACTTTATGTCCCTCTCATGTACATGTTACTATGCTTAATGAAAGGGGAAATAGTTGTTTGCCAAAAAAAACAATTCTCAACCAAAAAGTCTAATCCAAGAACACTAGAGAAAACTTAGAGTGTGTGCAGTGTGGTGAAAAACCTGTGTCTAAGAGAATCTTTTTGGTCTTAGACCTATGTCCAAACAGTGGAGAAGATGAGTCTAGCCAAGATTTCTTAGAATCTGAGTTTAGTACTAGACATATGTCTAAGGGAACCATATGCCAGATAGGCCTACTCCATATGCCAGATAGGCCTACTCCATATGCCAGATAGGCCTACTTGTCAGTGTATGGTAGACTTTTTATATTGATTCTTTTTATTATGATTGGTGGGGCACATTTCATTTCTTAGACTTGAATCTAGCAATTTTCTTAGCATGAGTCTAGCAATATCTCACGTTGTACATGTCCTTATATTTTTCTGTGACGGAAAATGTCTGATCCAATAAACGTTCCTATCAGTAACCGTTAGAGTTTTGAGTTTTGCGTATAAATTTATTATGACAGTATAGGATAGGATATAGATAGGAAACATTTTCATGTAGTTCTAATTTGACTTGTATTTTAAGATAATCCTTATACGTCCATATATCTCGCCTATGAGACTCAATAACACATCCAACATATTTCGTCACTATCGTTCTACATAGTATCAGCTTAAACCGATACTAAACCTAGCCGTTGTTACATGCTTCTGCCGTGCTGCCCCCGGGGGGATCAATCGCCATGATCTCCGTCGGGGGCCACGCGATTCCTAATAGGGCTTGTTCGCCGATTCGTGATCGGGCGTCCTGATGAGTTTTTTTTCGATCTCTAAATCAGTTTTTCTCTCCGCCGATCGTTCGATCGGTATTTTTCTTTTCTGGTTTACCAATCATAGATCGGATTGAGTCGCCCACCGCCGTCGTTATCGTCGGGCCTCTACTCCAACCAGCGGCATCAACGATATACACCGCGCCCGTGCGCCTGCCTCGACAGGATATCGCGGCTTCACGGTAGGCTGTCGCACATCTCGGACGGCTGCTACACCTTTCTCGCTAGGATGTCGCGGCTGTCCCCCTCGGATCATCATCGTTCGGGATTTCACCAACAATGCTGGCATCGACTCTAATCTACGTGCCTTCCACGCCATGGCGCATACTACGTACCGTCGGTTTGATCAACCGATCATGCGCCCGTCTACGCCAAGCACGTCCCCAAGCACGTGCCTATCCCCGATCGACTACGGGTTATCGTTGTGTCGTTCCTTTGGGCCACAATGTCGTCGCCTTGGTTCTCGCCTAACGGCTACCAACATGCCTTACAAGTGTGTACGCACCGGTGGCCTCCAGTCGCTGCATCGACTCGCGCCATGCAGCGATGCCGTCCCATCTGGTCGTAGCATCGCTGCACGTAGTCTACATCGCCGTCCTGGCGCACCGACGCCCCAGGCTATCTTCGTGCCACCTCCCACGATGAGGGTGCCTATGTATGCGCATGGTCTTTGTCACACCAAATTCTTCTTCGCTTACATCGAGTATCGTCGCCGCGCCTCTCTAGGCATCCAGCATGACCACTCCGGGTCGACAACCTTCTACATCTTCGTCCACAACGACCTCTTTGCCATCGTCATCATGTCCCCTACGACACTGGCACATAGGTTCATGATGGTTCTGTAACATCCTAGCATTTAGGAACCAACGAAGGGTAAAAATAGAAATTTATGCACTTGCATGCATTCACGTGTAAAACTGGGGTAAATTTTTTGCCAAACAAAATCCTAGGCAGATCAGAGTTTCTTTCACTACTTTGAGTTAGGATTTAGCTTTTTATAGTGATTGCTATAAATTTTGACATGATCTCTAGGAAATATAATGATTTTGGGTGAATAATTTGAATCCTTATTTAAATTTGAATCACTTTTGGAAAAGATTTTAAAATTAGAAGTATTAAAGATTTGATTGTTTTAAATAAGTCTTAATAAATAGGAAGTATGAATTCTTGAATGCGTATTAAGTATTATACATGAAAAAGAAATAAAAACAATATAAATAGAATAATTCAAATAAGAAAGTTCATTTCTTACTCTTTCCTTCTTCAATGATCATAATTCAAATACAAATGAATAGGTAAGAGAGAGTGTTATAGAAATATTTGTAATAGAAAAGTGAACTTTATTGAATAATAAAGTAAATTACAGTAGATCTCTTATAAATGGAAGAAGTGTAAAATTACAAAAGTAATTAAATAAAAACCCTAAACTACTATCTGTCTATTTCCTAATCTAAGCTTCTTGATCATCAGAGCTATTGTACCTGCAAAACAAAGAAACAAACAGTAATACAAATGAAGGGTTAAGTTAGTTTGCTCTTAGTTTTAAACAGTGTAGTGCACTGTTCATTTCACATCACTGGGCAATTTAAATAAAAGGGGCAAACTTCATCAATTTGGAGTATCTGTTCTTTTAAATCAAAGGGCTTCAGAACAACATCATAAGCCAAGGAGGGGCAAATTTCACCAGATCAATATAGTAAAAGGTAGAAGCAGTAGATAATTCTACTTGATCTGATCCAAAGGAAAGGTTGCAGTGAAGCAGCTTAGTCTTCTAACTGCATGTAGTAAGTTGTCGACCAGTAGTGAGAGAAAGGGAGAGATAAAACGACACTCGTACATAAAAAAGTAAGATTTGCTCACCATCTCACAGCCACAGTCATAGTTCTTTCACAAAAGAACGCATAAGAAACACCACTAGATCTTGCAAGATCTCCACCAGATCAACCCATCTTTCACCACATAAAATCAATCAGATCACCAGCAAGATGGTGACTTAATGGAGGGGGTGGTTTAGGAGGACAACAAGGCCACACAGGAGCTAGGAGGAGCAAGGAGGGACCAAACCTGTTTCAGGAAGTACAAAGAAAGGCCAAGGAGAAGCAGCAGTTCCAGAAGCAAGCCAACAAGACCAACACCCAAGCAATAGCACATCTAGTATCGCAGCAGCATCACCAACAACATCTATGAACAGATCTCTATTTCTATTGTTCTTATCCATTCAATAAGAGCACAATCTATTATTTTCCAAGTTCTTCTTAGAAATACACCCAAACGGGGTGTATATTCATCACTGAAGTAGTTTAAACAGTCAAATATAAATCCTAATGAATCCAACTAGGTCTCAGACCTTGCATCATTGACCAAGTGGTCTATTATCTAATTTGCATTGGATAACAGCAAAAGTAAATCATGAATTGCTACAGGGCACATTCCAAGGAATGGTAGCACCTCTGCATTAATTCAATCATCCTATGTATTCCAGCAAGACTTTAACCAACAGGGATATTTCCTCAAGAAATATATAAATCATTTTCCTAATCTAGTTAGGAATCATTTCTTTTTATCTAAAACTCTCCATAGAGTTTTATCATTATAGATAAAAAGTGTATCATCATTTTAAGGAAATGAATCCTTATCTGATGCATGGAGGAATCATTTAAATAGTTCAATATAGAGGCAAGCAGGTATATCTTAAACCTCAACTTCTGTGAACATTTACAAATAAGCACCAGAATCAGAATCACTAAGATTCCTCACAAACAAGCCATCAGGGTAAATGGAATCCATAGCCAGCAAACAAGCTTCAGTATTTAAGCTTATCAATTATCAGCTAAAAATCATCTATCAAACCTAGATCAACACCATAGCATCCCAAGTACATATTCTTATAAGATATCTGCAAGCTTTAATTCAAGTGATATCTAGTGTGACAAAAGACACTGGCACTAGTATCAGAGAACCTAGCATCAGATTATCCATAGTCTACTAGTAGATGCATTTCGCAAGAAACAATCCCAATGGGCATTTTTAACCATAGTTACAAGGATGAATCCTAAAATTAGGGATGAACCCTAATTAGGGATTCAGGACAATAATCGCATAGAATGGAGCAGAGTGAAACACAGAGCAAGGGGGAGGAAGAAATAAACTTACCCAATGTCCTCGCTAAGAGATTTGAAGAGGAAGTAGAGGCTAGTGACGAGGAAGCACATGGCGACACGAGGAGCACCCCAAAGGGCGCTGCAACCCGTGTCGAGCCGCATCTATGGCGGCTATAGAGGAGGAGGCGACACCAAATCGTTGTCAAGGTACTAGGGCGGCACTAGAGGAGCGTCGGAGCACCGAACCACTAGCGAGGTCCTAACCCTAGGCGCTAGGGAGGTGGCGGCACCGCCAGTAGAGGGCACGAGCGGCAAATCAATGTGGGTAGAGCAACGCAACGTCATCGACATCGTCACCTTGCATCACGGCCGCAGCCAGGGATGTCAAGGGTAGTGGAGATCAAGCGGCAATGGCAGGACATCTCGCAATCGCCCGAGCGAGAGAGAGACGAGAGGATAAGGCCGAACGAGAGAGAGAGAGAGGCGCAGTGGGCCGGTGAGCCGGTCAAGTGTGGTGCTGGGTGGATTTGACCCAACCTAGTGGACCGGGTCGGGCTGGGCCAGCCCAACCGGCCAGACCCAGGTTTTAAAGCAAAGGAACTCACATTTATTTTAGGAAAAGACCAAAATACCCCTAAAACAAATTAAGCTCTAAGAAAATAAATACAAATCCTAAAAATATAAATAATATACCCATGTGTTCATAAAAACATAATTCACCCAATAAAAATAATAGGTTGTATTTTAAAATAATACAAAAATAGTTAATTATTTTTATGATATAAATTCCTTATGGAATCTGCTAAAAATGATCATAACACAAAAAAATTAAATAAAATTCACTTATATGATCCTAAAAGGATATAGTATTTTGGAAAAATACTAATTTTTATTTTAGTTTGAATTAAATGAAATTATCTAAAATAAAACATTTATTCCTCAATGGAATTTTAAGAAAATGTTAATAAGAGTTAAATTTAAATAAAATTTACTTTTAAGCTCTTAAAATATTACTTGTTACCACAAAAATAGTAAATCTAATATTTGTTTGGGTTTAGGAATTTTCAATTGCTAAATCGCTTTTATTAATAACAAGTAATTTAAAATCTTAATAATTTGGGTAAAATGCACAAATAAGGGAAAGAATAAAACAATGCATTACATTACTATGCATAGCATAATTTGGTTTTTAAATATTGTCATTACCAGGCAATAATGATATTTTGTAGACACAGAAGCTCAAGGTCGAGTGCAAGCATCCGACTTCACTACTTTGCAGTCACCAGGCAAGTTCATCACTTGCTCATATCCTTTGTTGTGCTTTGTAAAAGTATTTATAAATTGTGTGTTATCACCTATGTTTTAAAAGAGACCGATAAGAATTATTTTCCCAAGAAAATGAAATTCTATTATCATCCTAAGTGATGATAAATATTAAGAGTTACTGTGGAATCTAAGATTCCAGTTGCAGTACATATAGGACTTAATAACCCATGACATTAGTGATTCTAGCGCCATATAATACGCGTTAACCCTAAGATCTAGAATGGGACGGAGAAGTCAGCTGGATCTTCTTCCTTTCGCATGTCAATGGATGACCATGTTGTGGCTGTAACTCCTCTATGAGGGTTGGTAGCATATGGGTGGGATCCCTCAACGTCCCACGGCTTCTGGTATCTACGACGGTTGTACACCTTAGGCTGTGATACGTTGCTAACGTATCTATAATTTTTTATGTTCCATGCTTGGTTTATATCTACTTTCTTATGTTTTGCCCACACTTTGGAGTACTTTTTATACACTTTCTTGGACTAACCTATTAACAAGATGCCACAGTGCCAGTTGCCTGTTTTCTTCTGTTTTTGGTTCCAAAAAAGTCAGAAAATGAATATTCTCGGAATTGGACGGGACAAAACCCAAAGTTGATATTTACCGGAAGACACAAGGAGTTCGAAGGAGAGACGAAGGGGGGCCACAGGGCGGCCATACCCCCCTTGGTGCGGGCAGCCCTAGGCCGCGCCAAGGCATGGTGTGGGCCCCCTGGTTGGCCACCGACCTTGCCCATTCGCCTATAGGAAGCCCCCGAGGCAAAAACCCTAAATCCGAGAGCCTCCAGCCACGAAAAGTTCCGCAGCGCCGCCGCCACCAAAGGGGAGATTCGGGGGACAGAAAGTCTCTGTTCCGGCACCCTGCCGAGACAGGGAAGTGCCCCCGAAGCCATCTCCATCGATCTCCACCACCATCTCCATCACCGTTGTTGATTCCCATGATCATGAGGGAGTAGTTCTTCCTCGAGGCTAAGGGTTCTACCGGTAGTTATGTGTTCATATATCTCTCTATGCATGATCATATTGTGATCATGAGCTTTGTAATCAAGTAGATCTACCTTGCTACTCAAGTGTTTCAATAGATCTCTGCTCTCCCCATGTGTGTGAAAGTGACAGCGTGCACACCGTGTGTCACTTAGGCTAGAGATTACAAATACTTGTTATGAGTTATATTTGGAGTTGGATGTCTCTATGAAATTGTGGTGTTTGTTGGAACCATCTAGAGCTCAAGGTGATAGTGTGGGGTTATCTAGATGGGGAAAGCGAACTTTGAGGTGTGCTGTTATAGCCCTACCATGGATTAGAGTGTCCAACCGGAGAGTAGTTCAGAGTAGTATCATGAAGAGAAGATATTTATATGAGAGTGTTCACTAGCGAAAGTATGATCCCTAGGCCTTGTTTCTAAACATTGAAACACCGTTTGCAACTAGATCTATTACATGTTTGCTTGCTTCCAGCTTTATTTTAGTTTTCCTTTAGTCTCTTCCACGCCATCAAGCTATTTTCTGGCACTGTTGTCTTATATCCATACCACTTGTATTTCACTATCTCTTCGCCCAACTAGTGCACCTATACACCTAACAAGTGTATTGGGTGTGTTGGGGACACAAGAGACTTCTTGTATCTTGATTGTAGGGTTGCTTGAGAGGGATACGTTTGACCACTTCCTCCCTGTCAGGGGGATGATCCCCGGATACCCCACCCGAATAAGAAACAGGACAGTCGGATCTCGGCCGGCTGACCAGATGCAGCCGGGCAGGGTAGGATGGACCGGCTACCACCCGGTAGTCGGACCCTGAAGAGGTAGCCGGATACAACAACGTAGCCGGATCCAATCAGAGGGACAGGACGACGGCGTATTACTCAGACGCTCAGACGATGACAAGACAGCAACCACCCGCCCATACCAAGACTTGGCGTGGGCGACGGAATAGTGGCTGTCTTGACGACGGGCTACGGCGCCCATCGGCCTACGACGACCATACCGCTCATACACCAATGTGACATACCATGCAGTATCAGATGACTAGTCGGCTGGGACCCACTGTGGGGCCCGCCACGGATTAGCCTGAGACCTTGCCTCTCTTCCTATATAAGGAGAGGGAGGGCCTCAGAAAAGGGTTGGTCTCAGTTCATTTAAGGCAAGAGCTAAAGAATACAGCTCGGGAGCACTTGTAGCTCAGATATTCCATATAGTCGATCAGGCAGAGTAGGGCTTTACCTCACCACGAGGGCCCCGAACACAGGTACTTTTGCCCCGCCACGCTGCTTCAGATCCAATCTCGCATGCGACGCCGCCGATAGCTTTCCGCTAGTCCCCACACCTCTATCTAACCTTTTTAGGTACCGCTGCTCCAATACAACGGCTTGGCGCCACTGTAAGGCAGATGGCTTCGACCGGAGTCACGTTCCGCACGGGACCCCGCACTTCAGCCGGTGAGCGCGTGGCCTCCGGCCTGGTGCTCACGCTCGGCAGGTTCGACTGTGTCATCAACAACGCCTCCTGCTTCACCGGAACTTCCTTCCCGGCAAACGACACCGTTCTGCTATTCGGCGATCTCCCCGTCTACATCGCCACCGTCCCGGAGCGTTTCCCTTGGGAAATCGTCTCTATCACGGGGCCGCCATGCTCAAGCGGCAGCACCTCCGCCACACCTCGCGCTGTGGAGGTCATGATGGCCGGATCCAGCTCGCAGCCCCACCGGCCGCGGGAGCGAGGCGTGGACGAGGTCGGAACTTCCGCTCCCTCGCAGCCTCGGAACCCGGTCGAGGATGCCATTGATCGCTCTCGACGCCGTTACCTCGGGACAACCCGGAGGAGAAGGAGGCCAACTTCACCATGGAGAGACAGATCCTCCTCCAGGAGGCCATGGAACTGGCAGCAGCCCGCAAGCAGCTGGAGATCGCTAGGCGCGAGTATGATCGGCCTCACCCCGACCATCGTGGAACCGAGCCGACGTGGCCAGGTACGACGTCGGGGCGGCGAGCTAGGCGGCAGGATGGAGAAGGACGGAGAACCGGATCCCGCGCCTGCCCCTACACGGCCCACCTACAGCACGCCCATCAAGAACTTGCGCGCGGCGTGAGCTGTAGCAGAAGAACTACCCAGCCTGGAGGGCGAGGAGCGAGCCCGCCAGCACGCCAAGGCCCAGAGCTCCTCCACGTCATGACGAGCAGGCCGGGCGCCAACCGGCAGACGCAGAGGACCTTAGCTACTCCAGAGGAAGCAGGCTACCCGCCAAGCAGGGCGCACCACGTGACACGCAGCAGCGTCCTCCCTCAGCCGGCTAGGGCCCGCAGCAGCGTCGCAGCCGGCAAGGGGCCAGCCGCCAGAGCAGATCAACAAAGAACCCGCCACCTCCACCCCACCAGCCGAGCACCTGCACCAGCCGGTTCCTCGCCTCGGTCGGGTGGGCGCGCTAACCCGGATTGTCCGGACGCCGACCGCATGATCGAGCTGCTCGCTTGCAAGCGCCACGGAGGAGGAAGATTCTACCGGACCAGTTTGTTTCGGACCCCACATCCGGAATGAGCCGTTTCCGGATAAATTCTCCCTGCCCAGCGACACCCCCAAGTACGACAGCAGCATGAAGCCGGAAGACTGGTTGACCGACTACGCCACGGCAGTCGGCATCACCCACGGGAATAAGCGCACAGCCGTGCGTTACGTCCCTCTCATGCTAACCGGGTCGGCAAGGACCTGGCTCAATAGCCTCGCGCCCAACAGCATCAACGCCTGGCCCGATTTCGAGAAGGTTTTCGTCCGCAACTTCAACGGCACGTACAAGCACCCAGGGCGCCTGCGCGACCTGGCCTTGTGCGTCCAGGACGACCGCGAGACCGACCGCGAGTACCTCGCCAAGTGGACGGAGCTTCGCAACACTTGCGAGGGCATCCTGGAGAGCCAAGCCATCGGTTTCTTCATCGAAGGATGCTGAGAGGGCACCATGCTTCGCCACCGGCTACTGTGTGACGAGCCGAAAACCATGGTGGAGATCATGACGGTTGCCGACCAGTACGCCACGGCGGATGCCTCCATGAAGAAGCCCCTCCGAGTAAACGCGGAAGGCCGTCCGACTCCCACGGAGCCGGCTCGCGACCGTCCGAGCAATCCGGCTGGTGAAGCCGGATCCTCCAGACGCCACGACAACGACAACCGGTTCCACGGGGACCGCCAGGACAGGCAACAGAAGCCTCGCTACCACGCGCGGCAGGTCAATGCCGTAGAGGGTGCGCCCGACGCACCGGCTAACGACACAAGAAGGTAGAAGCCCCGGCTCACCTTCGACCAGATGATCGACGGCCCGTGCAAGTGGCATAGCGGTCCCTTCAAACCGGCTACGCACACCACTCGAATCGCAATGACTCGCCCGGCTAAAGGACCAGGGCAACCAGCCTCGTCTCTCGCCTCCCCCACCGGGTGGACCCCCACCACCGGCTAGGGGAGCCGGTAATGATGGTAACGGCGGCAACAACAACAACGGATACCCCCAGCCGCACGCCGCCTACCACGTATTCGAGACGGAGCAGGACGACAAGCACAGCCGCAGGCGACGCTCCAAGGAGGTCAACGTCATCGTTTCTCCAGTCCCCCAATACCTGAACTGGTCGGAAACCCCCATCACCTGGAGCCGGGCAGATCAACCTGAGCATCTGCCGACTCCCGGGGGCCATGCCATGGTGCTCGACCCCCTCATCATCTCCAACGCGCGCACCTGCCGATTCTCGCGCGTCCTCATCGATGGAGGCAGCAGCCTCAACCTCCTCTACCAATCCTCGCTGGAGAAGCTGGGCATTCGTTAAAGTGACCTGCGCCCGACTACCACGACGTTCCATGGCGTACTGCCGGGGCCAGCCTGCGCTCCGTTGGGAAAAATCCAGCTGGACGTCATCTTCGGGACCGAGGAGAACTTCCGCCGCGAACCAATCTGGTTCGAGGTGGTAAATTTGACGAGCTCCTACCACGCTCTCCTCGGGCGCCCCGCCCTTGCCAAGTTCATGGCCGTCCCCCACTATGCATACCTCAAGACGAAGATACCAGGACCCCACGGCGTGATCACCGTCACCGGCTGCTTCAGGCGATCGATGGAGTGCGCCTCAACTGGTTCCAAACTAGCAGAGGCCCTCATCGTAGCTGAAGAAAAGCACATGATCATGCACAATGTGGCCATGGCCCAGCAGGACATCCCGGCTAGCAGCAAACCGGCTGGAGAAGGAGCCTTCCAACCGGCAAAGGAGACAAAGAGGATCCTGCTCGACCCCTCCGACCCGACTAAGTTCGTCACCATTGGTGCCGGCTTAGACAGCAAATAGGAAGGCGCGCTCGTCGACTTCCTCCATGAGAATCGGGACATCTTCGCATGGTCTCCCAAAGACATGCCGGGTGTGCCGAGGGAGTTCGCCGAGCACTCACTTCATGTGTGTCCGGATGCCAAGCCGGTCAAGCAACCTCTGCGCCGGTTCGCAGAAGAAAAGAGAAACATAATTGGTGACGAGATCACCCGGCTCCTCACAGCCGGGTTCATCATGGAAGTGTACCACCCGGACTGGCTGGCGAACCCAGTCCTGGTGTTGAAAAAGAACAAGACCTGGCTCATGTGTATCGACTACAGCAGCCTAAACAAGGCGTGCCCGAAAGATCCCTTCGCCTTGCCCCGTATCGATCAAGTCATCGATTCCACGGCCGGCTGTGATTTGTTGTCTTTTCTAGATTGTTATTCCGGATACAATCAGATCCGGCTAAACCCGGCTGATCGGATTAAGACATCATTTATCACCCCCTACGGGGCTTTCTGCTTTGTAACCTTGCCTTTCGGCCTAAAGAACGCAGGCGCCACCTATCAGTGATGTATGCAGAAATGCTTGCACTCGCAGATAGGCCAAAACATGCACGCTTACGTGGATGACGTGGTCATCAAGACCAAGGAAAAGCGCACCCTCCTCGAGGATCTGCGAGAAACATTTAGCAACCTCCGCCGGTACCAGATGAAGCTGAACCCGGAAAAATGCGTCTTCGGAGTACCATCCGGCCAGCTACTCGGTTTCCTCGTATCTCAGCGAGGCATCGAGGCAAATCCGGAGAAGATCGCGGCCATCGAAAGGATGCAACCGCGCAAGAACCTTCTTGGAGTCCAGAAGTTCACTGGATGCCTGGCTTCCCTCAGTCGTTTTGTCAGCCGGCTGGGGGAGAAGGCACTTCCGTTGTACCAGCTGATGAAAAAGACGGACAAGTTCTCCTGGACTTCGCAGGCCGACACCGCGTTTCACGACCTCAAGTGCGTTTCATGACCTCAAGTGCATGCTGTCCACATCGCCGGTTCTAGCCACATCGGCTAGCAAGGAGCCGATGTTGCTCTATATAGCAGCCACCAGCCGGGTCATCAACGTCGTCCTGGTGGTAGAGCGCCCCGAGGAAGGCAAGGCTCAACAGGTTCAGAGACCCATCTACTACCTCAGCGAGGTTCTCTCCCTCTCCAAGCAGAACTACCCCCACTACCAAAAGATGTGCTACGGCGTGTACCTAGCATGCAAGAAGCTCAAGCACTACTTCTAGGAGCACCCGATCAAGGTCGTGTGCACTGCACCCCTTTTGTAAATCATCGGCAACAAGGACGCCACCGGCCGGGTCGCCAAATGGGCCATTGAGCTTGCCGCCTACTCCATCCAGTACGAGCCCCGGCTCACGATCAATTCACAGGTGATGGCGGACTTCCTCGTCGACTGGGCCGAAACCCAGTATCTCCCACCGGTTCCGGATTTGGACCATTGGAGGATGCACTTCGGCGGGTCGAAGATGCTCGGGGGCTTGGGAGCCGGCATCGTGCTCACCTCGCCCAAGGGAGACCGGCTAGAGTACGTGCTGCAGATCCACTTCAAGGCCTCCAACAACATGGCCGAATACGAGGCACTGGCGCACGGGCTCCGGCTGGCCAAGGAAATCGGCGTCAACCGGATCCTGTGCTTCGGCGATTCGGACTTGGTGGTACAACAGGTATCCGGGGAATGGGACGCCAGAGATGCCAACATGGCCCTCTACCGGTTCCACATCCAGAAGCTCAGCTCCTCCTTTGACGGGTGCGAATTTCATCACGTCCCCCGCACCAACAACGAGGCAACCGATGCGCTCTCCAAGATAGGGTCCACCAGGCAGGCCATCCCACCAGGGGTCTCCCTGGAGCACCTACGCAAGCCATCCATCAACCCATCGCCGGAATCAGATTCCATCATCCGAGCGGGGAGCGTCCCGGCAGCCGGGGCAGCGGAGGCGGAGCCGGTGGAGCCACCAAAGAAGAAAACTCGTGCCAACTCCGGCCAGGCGGTGCCCTCCGGCTCGTAGGACCCAGGGGCTACCGGCTCGCCATGGCTCAGGTCGCCGCCCGGATATCCCACCCGGACGACCCACCGACACCCAACAGCCGGAGGACAGGAGCGTCCTTGTCATCTGGGAAGTGCCATCCTGGGCACAGCCCTTCATGAACTACATCGCCAACAGCGAACTCCCGGACGACGAGGTGGAGGCCAGGCAAATCCGACGCCGCGCCCATACATACACCATCATAAACGGCGAGCTATACAAGCACAGTGTATCCGGTATCTTCCAAAGATGTGTCGACGTAGACACAGGCTACCGGCTACTCAAGGACATCCACTGTATGCAGTGTGGGCACCACGCTTCGTCAAGGGCGATAGTTGCCAAGGCGTTTCGCCATGGCTTCTATTGGACCACCGCCCTCGAGGATGCCGAGCAGCTGGTCCGCGTGTGCAATGGGTGCCAACGCTTCGGGGAGCTCAGGCACATGCCGGCCTTGGTGCTCAAGACCATACCGATCACCTGGCCCTTCGCGGTTTGGGGCCTCGACATGGTCGGGCCCTTCAAGCGAGCTCGCGCGGGAATGACCCACCTGCTGGTAGCGGTGGACAAGTTCACAAAGTGGATCGAGGCTGCCTATCCGGAAGCTGGATGGGGCGACGGTGGTTACCTTCTTCACCGACATCATCAACCGCTTCGGCTACCCCAATAGCATCATCACCGACAATGGCACGAACTTCGCCAAGGGGGCCTTCGCCTGGTTCTGCAGCAACAAGGGCATCCGGCTAGACCTCGCCTCCGTTGCACATCCACAGTCCAACGGGCAGGTCGAACGAGCAAACGGCTTGGTGCTAGCCGGCATCAAACCACGTCTCATCGAGCCGTTGGAGCGGTCACCCGGATGCTGGATCGAAGAACTTCCGCTGTGTGGAGCCCGCACCACACCAAATAGGTCAACCGGCTACACGCCATTCTTCACGGTCTACGGATGGAAGCCATCCTCTCCGCCGACATCGAATTCGACTCCCCAAGCTCCTCTCGACGAGCAGGCCAACAAGGAGGCGCGGAGGACGGGTAGATCTCTGGAGGAGGCCCGAGCTGGCCCTGTCGAGATCTGCCAGACCAAAGGCGACTACGCCGCTACCATTCCAGACGGATTCGCCCGATCGCATTCATGAGGGCGACCTGGTTCTCCGGTTGGTGCAAGACACGAAGGGCATGCACAAGCTATCACCACCACAGGAGGGCCCTTCATCATCAATGGCGTTGCACAACGACTCTTACTACCTCATCTACGCACAGCAGCCCCGCAAGAACAAGATGGACAAAACGGACGAGCAGACCGAACGCCCTGAACGCGGCCCCGTGCGCCTGCTTACACCTAGTCGCCAAACAGCGTATGTATCCCGAAAACCTCATAAATGAAAATGCGGACTCCCACGAGAATCTCGGGGGCTCCTTCTGGAAATGTGTGCGTACCTGTTCTCCGGTTAAAATTTTCCGGCTCCAGCTACCCCTACCCGGGGGCTCGCCGGCTGGCCCGGCCTGTTAAGCCAACAAACCGGCTGAGTAGTGTGCGATGATGTCAGAGGCCCACTCTTCGGCTCAGCTACAGACCGCAACCCGGCTGTCCGGCTAGCAAGAGCAAAAGCCCGAGGCATCCCACATGAAAAACGGGGAAGAGGCGTGATAGATCGGGCATCCTGGCCCCGCAACTAGCTTAAACCAATCCAGCCGCTAGTACCGTGCGTAACATACTGTCAGCTCCCTTCGATTCCGGCTGCAGACCGCAACCCGGCTGTCCGGCAAGGACGCAGCGAAAACAGCAGAACACACGAGAAAGCGACTAAGTGCCTAGAAAGGAGCAAGCCAGTTTTTGAAAAATAAGCCGTTTCCCGGCTACGATTTGACGGACTAACCTATTAACCTATGAAGATGTATGTGTATGCATATGTGCGTTCTTGTCCGACTACTTCGAGTCGGAATTCAGGAGAAGGAAAGAAGATTCGAAGCCCTTGTCTTCATCAAGCGCTCCGAATCTCGGGGGCTACACCCATTGGTAGGCGCCCCTGGAATCTTGTAGTTCTGGCCGACTAAGGCGTTTTGGCCGGATTCGAGCCAGTGAGGGCAAGGCGGGAGCAATAAAGACAAGAAAGATTGAAGCACACTGCCACGCCACTACTCCGAATCTGGCTACACACCAGTGGAGTGCTACCGCCTTCGGTATATGTTTGGTCCCCCGGCTGAAGGCGACCAGCCGACGAAAGCAGCCGACTGGGGCGAGGCCAGTCGGATAAAGTTAGAAGAACCGGGAAGAACAAGGAAGATTCGAAGCACCTGGCTACGCCAGCTACTCCGAATCTCGGGTTACACTAGTGGAGTGCGCGCCCCCTAATCGAGGTGTAGTTAAATCGACTAAAAGTGTGTAGTCGGGCTAGGTCACCAAGTGGGCGGGCCGCAAAGATATCAAAAGAAAATTCAAGACACAAGCAAAGGAAAACTCAAGAATTCAATATTAACAAGCAAAAGGGAGACGAAGCTCCCGAGAGTTACCCGGCATCAAAGATAGCCGGTACAGACAGACAAGTTCCATGATAACCTAAAAACAAGACAAATACACCCGGCATCCCGGGGCAACAGCTAAACGGCAGGGCCTTTGCCGTGGGGGTTCTGGTGGCGGAATCTTTGGGGCGAGAGCATGCTTGTTTCGCTCCGTATTGGCGGCGGCACCGAGGACTCCGCATGCGGAGTGTCGGGGGACTCCGAGTCGGTGAGCACCTCATCCGGATCCACGTAGTCGGCGATCTTGATGGCGGACCCGCGAAGCTCCGGATGGGCTTGGCGGATGGCGGCTAGATCGGCTCCGGCGCGGAAGCCCCCATCGATCTTCTCGGCACGAGCATCCTTGTACCAGGAAAGCATCAGCGCCAAGCCCATCTCCGCTCCACCCCGCGCCGCTAGATCCCGCAGCCGGTCCACCGCAGCCGGCACCTCTCCCACCTTCGCCGCCAGCTGCGCCATCATCTCCGGAACCGGAGCCTCCGGCCACATAAAGGAGAAGATGTCCCGTGCCGCCTGGCGAAGCTTCGCGGCCTCCTCGCCAAGAAGGACGACGACCTCTGCCGCCGACCGTGCTCCGGCAGTTCTCCTGCAGCCGGTTGTAGGCCAGTAGGTCTATGCCGGGGTAAAAGGCTGTCAGAAAAGAGGAGTCAAATCCGGCTACCGGATCCGGAAAGAAAAGAAGACGGAAGAAAGAACTCACCTTTGGCAGTGTGGCCGACTTGCATCAACTCCTCCACCAGCGCATTCTCCTTGACCGCTAGCCGTTTTATCTCCGTCTCTTGGTCCTTGTTCTGGGCCTCGAGAAGGGAGAAGGCTTCGGCCCGGCTAGCGAGCGAGGCGTCGCGCTCCTTGATGGTAGCCTCCAAGTCGTCTACTCGCGCGTGCCAGTCCTTGTTCTGCAAGCGCAGCGTGGAGTTGGACCTGCTCAGCCGGTCGTTCGCTTTCTTCAAGCGATCGATCTCGCGCTGGGCACACACGAGGACAGCTGCAACGAAGCCCACTATTAAAAGAAAAAAAAAGAGCCAGACGGATAAGGCGGACTTACTCTGGGAGGTCCCGTTGGCAGCAGCAAGCTTCTGCTCCAGCGTCCGGTTCCCACCGGCTGTGGCCTCAAGCATCCGGATCTCCTTCACCGCCAGCTCGAGCGTGGCGGCAAGATCCGGCAATGACGGCGGAAGAGGCGTCGTCGTCCACGGCGTTGATGGCCAAGACTCTTCGCCGCGAGCACGCTGTCGCCACTCCTCCTGGCGCCTCGTCGAGTCGCTGCCGCCAACCACGACAAGCTCCTTGCCGGTAGCCCCAGCGTGCCGCGGAGGAACCTTCCGGTGGGGCGATTCGCTTCGGCCGGGACCCTCCTGGGAAGGGGCAGCTCGGCTTGAGGAGAGAGGAGGCTGCGCCTTAGAGAGGAAGGGCGCCGGTCGGATCGGGCGAAGGCGGCGACCGGCGTGTCCGAGCCGGGCTCGCGGCGCCGAAAGAAACCAGTGCGCTAAAGGGAAAGAGGAAAAGACAAGAGCAAAACAGGCTAAAGTCAGAAAAACAAGGACAAGGAAAAACAAACAGAAAGCACCGAGAGGGGGAGGGAGAAAAACGTACCCCGACACAACCGAGGGCGGCCCTTTCTTCTGGCCAAGACGGCTTGGCGGCAGGGCGCTAGTCCGGCCCCTCTTCGGAGCCGGCTCCTCCGCCGCAGGCCGACGGGAGCCGGAATGGCCGGAGCCGCTCCCGCCGCTTTGCCGTCTGCCGCCTGGGAGCTGGGTCATCGGCCTAGCCTCTCTCGTGCACCTCCGCGTGCGGGTCGGTGACCGGCTCATCGTTCCGGCTGGGGAAGGCATCGCCATCCCCATCCGATTCCTCGCCGGATCGCCGAGCGCGCGGCTCGGGCAAGTCCGGCGCGAACACCTCGAGAGGAGCGTCGCCCTCCTCGCGAAGGATGCAGGGGAAGATCTGGTAAATGCAAAAGGTCAGCCAGACAGAACAAGGAGATAACAGAGGGAATAAGCAAAAATTCCGGCTACAAGAACTTACCCGGGGCATGCGGTTCTCCATGTGGGAGCCAGCTGAACTTCAGTTCTCGGCAGCGCTCCTTGTTGATCGTCCACAACCACTCCTACAAGTTGTGGTAGTGGGGATCGCGGGCGACAGTTGGTCGGGTCCAGCCGGCGGAGTAGAAGCACATCTTGTCGCCCACCGCTGAGCGGCATCATCACCGACATCCAGCTAAGGGTGATGTCGACCGGTTAGTGGCGGTGACAAGGGGCGCGTGCCAGCATCGCATCCACCTCCGCCTTGTCGCCGTAGACTTCCAGGTCCTAGTTTTGCCGGCTGGACTCGACGTCTTGGAAGGCCGGCAGGTTTATCCGGTCGATGCCGACGACGTTCTTGACATAAAAATACGACTGCTGCCACAGCCGTGTCCGGAGCAAGAACTTGCAGCCAGATTGGGAGCGGGAGTATATGGAGGCGCCCGCCAGCATTAGCGGGCCCTTCGTGTACTGGACCTGCGGCCGAACTTGGAAGAGCCGGCAGAAGAGCCCGAGATCCGGCTGGATCCCGAGGTAACTCTCGCAGAACGCCATGAAGTGCGCCAGCGTTCCGATGGCGTTGGCGCCGAGGTGGTGGAGGCGGAGGTCGAAGAAGGCCAGAAAGGTCAGAAAGAAGGGGTGGAGCGGCAGCGCAAACCCAAGGCCAAAAGTAGAGGAAGATAACATGCTCCCCTCCGCCGGATGCGCGACACTTCCCCACGGCGCCAACCGCACCGCCACCTCCTCCGCCGGGCGGGAGGCGCGACTTGATACGCGATCTGATCCTCGGTGATGGAGGAGCCGCACCAGTTCTCAGCGGTCCGCCATTTCCGTGAGGAGAAGGAGCGCAACGGAGTGGTGGCCCGTAGCGTCGACGGCGGCAAGCGGGCGGCGTAGAAGGCAAGAGCACAGGAGCAGCAGCGCGCGAGAAGGAGAGAAAGATTGCAACGGGGGAGCGAAGGAAAAGAACTGCCTCCCCCGCGGCATCCCTTTAAAGGACCGGAAGGGTAACCGTCGGCGGGGCTACGTGGCACGCATCCGGGCAACCCACATCCCAACCGCCGCCCAGATCCCGTATGCCGGGACAGGATGCGCAGAAGATCCTAGAACGAGAACCGAAGCGCCGGACAAGCAGTTCCCCGAGGCGACGTGCGACGGGACGTTACGCTGCCTGCCGCAGAGCAATGATGGCGCGTGCGCGCGTGGCCGGCATCAGCACTGACGTCACAGGTAGCACAACTACCAGGCTCAGCCGGATCAAAATTCGAAAAGCAAAAGGGAGCATGCGCGCATTTCGCCCAAGGGCGGAATCCACACGCGCTCGGGGGCTAGTGTCAGGGGGATGATCCCCGGATACCCCACCCGAATAAGAAACAGGACAGTCGGATCTCGGCCGGCTGACCAGATGCAGCCGGGCAGGATAGGATGGACCGGCTACCACCCGGTAGCCGGACCCTGAAGAGGTAGCCGGATCCAATCAGAGGGACAGGACGACGTGCGTATCAGTGCACGGTACGCCCTGTACGACGACAAGATAGGCAACCACCCGCCCATACCGAAGACTTGGCGTGGCGTAGCGAACGATGGCTCGTTGACGGCCAGGCTCGCACGGCGTATCACCATACCGCTCATACACCGATGTGACATACCATGCGGTATCAGATGACTAGTCGGCTGGGACCGCTGTGGGGCCCGGCCGGACTAGCCAGTGAGACCCTTGCCTCTCTTCCTATATAAGGAGAGGGAGGGCCTCAGTAGAAAGGGTTGGTCTCAGTTCATTTAAGGCAGTAGCTAAAGAATACAGCTCGGGGAACACTTGTAGCTCGTATATTCCACATAGTCAGATCAGGCAGGAGTAGGGGCTTTACCTCACCACGAGGGCCCCGAACCTGGGTACCTCTTTCTTCATCTGCCACGCCGCTGCATCTAATCTCGCTCTGCTAGTCCCCACACCTCTATCTAACCTTTTTAGGTACTGCCGTTCCTAATACAACGACACTCCCTGAGTTCGATAAACCTTGGGTGATCCACTTAAGGGAAACTTGCTGCTATTCTACAAACCTCTACACTTGGAGGCCCAACAACCGTCTACAAGAATAGAAGTGCGTAGACATCAGGCTGCCATTGGAAACAAGTTTTATCCTAGGCCTAGCGTGCAATCTGTTGGGCATGCGGGGTCGCAAAGAGGAACAATGGTGGGCTTGGATCAATTTCTAGGCCCCATATCAAGGAATTGTGTATGGGAAAGTACATTCGGCTGTGCAACAAAGACTTGGTCTCTTATGGGTAAAGCGACGCACCTCTGCAGAGTGTATAATATTGTGACATGTTACTCCCTGTTCTGGGAAGAATCTATGAACGCGGCAGGAAGGGAACTCCACGAAGTTCTAGTCAACCTGTGAAGGCTGATGGGCATAGTTTTTGATATTAAAATCAACCTTTGAAGAAATGTTTACGAAAACTGCATAGTGTCAAAGACCTATGGTCTGAGGTGGTAGTCAGTGCGTCAAACTTTCCACATTGCATATAATGAACTTGCTGGGTAACACTGTTACTCACTCCTTCCTTTGATCCCTTGCTTAGACTCTAAGGAGCTAGAAGATACCCCAATGTATGCTACCGAAGGTTAGGACGATGTCTACTACGAGGAACCAGACCTGTCCGGTGTTGTGGGAGGGGTGGACTATGAGATACACTATGGAGCTAGTGGCAACGAGTCAGAGTAGTTGTCAATAGTTATTAGTACTTAAGCCGAGCCGAGCATCATGAACCTTATATAATAAGTTGTTGATCTCAAGTATGTTATGTTGTTTGAATCTTTCGTTCTTCTGCTAAAAACATATTAAGTAAGATATGTATGGTTTGTAAGTCTGAACCACTTAAAGTATTGATCTTTTGGTATTGTAATAATCATGTGTGTATGTTTGTAATTTGGACCCACAATGTTTCTCTTGTACCACTCCGAGGGATGTAATATTTACAGAACAGTGTTCCGTGAGTGTTATACCAACGACTATAGTATACTACAATATGCAGTGTGATGGCTCAAAATGTAGAGCTTGTTGGGAACCCCAAGATGAAGGTATGATGAGCACAACAGCAAGTTTTCCCTCAGTTATGAAACCAAGGTTATCGAACTAGTAGGAGCAAGGAAACAATTGCAAGGTGTGGCTAGCAACATGGAATCCTGCACAACAAAACCACAGAACTTTGCTCCCAACTTACAGTGAGGTTGTCAATCTCACCGGTTTTGCTAAAAACAAAGGATTAAACGTATTGTGTGGAAGATAGTAATTGCTTGCAGAAAGTTAATAGTAAATAGTAATAGTAGAAGGTATAACAATGGTAAAAGCATGGACCCGAGTCCGTAGTTCACTAGAGGTGATTCTCCTTAAGATAAATAACATGCTGGGTGAACAAATTACAACGGGGCAATTGACAGATTTGAGAAAGCATACAATGCATATACTAATCATATTGACTCCTATGAGATTTGATTGGACATTACAACATTATACATAGACTGTAATCCAACTGCATCTATGACTAATAATCCACCTTCAGGTTATCATCCGGACCCCTTCCAGTATTAAGTTGCAAGCAACAGATAATTGCATTAAGCAAAGTGTGTAAAGTAAACAATACGATTGTCCCATGGACAAAGAATTGTCGGTTTCTCCCTAGTAGCAACAACACATCTACAACCTTAGAGATTCCTGTCACTTACCCAGATTACTAGAGGCATGAACCCACTATCGATCATAAATACTCCCTCTTGGAGTTGCAAGCATCTACTTGGCCAAGATAGTTACAAACAACGAAGAGCATGCAAGATCACAAATAACATAGACATGATAGAATCAATAATCAATCTGAAATAGCATCTCAATATCCATCGGATCACCGCAAACACAACATGTAAGATTACAAATAGATGATCCTGATCATGAACGGAGCTCACAAGATCTAAACATGAAAGCACAAAGGAGGAGAACCAACCATCTAGCTACTACATGGACCCATAGTCCAAGGATGAACTACTCACACATCACACAGGAGGCAGGCATGGTGATGAAGAAGGCCTCCAGGGTGATCTCTCCCCTCCGGCAGGGTGCCGGGAAGAGCTTTCAGATCCCTCCTGATCTAGGGATGGAGATGGCAGCGACTATAGACTCTTTCGTGGAATTTTGATCGGGTACTTAGGGTTTTTGTCCCGGGAGGCTTTTATAGGCGAAGGGGAAAGGTCGGTGGAGCACCAAGGGGCCCACACCCCCTGGTGGCGCCCCCAGGCCACGCGGCCACTAGGTGTGGCCGCCCTGGTGCGCCACTTTGTCTCCCCTCCGGACTGCGTGTTGCTTCAGGTAAAATATTGACTTTGGCTTTTGTCCCGTCCAATTCCGAGAATATTTCCTTACTAGCTTTTCTGAAACCAAAAACAGCAAAAAACAGGCAACTAGCATTGTGGCATCTTGTTAATAGGTTAGTCCCAGAAAATGTATAAAAATACCTCAAAGTGTGAACAAAACATAAGAAAGTAGATATAAAACAAGCATGGAACATCAAAAATTATAGATACGTTTACGACGTATCAACATCCCCAAGCTTAACTTCTGCTCGTCCTCGAGTAGGTAAGTGATAAAAAGATTGAGGTGACATGCACCATCATAATCTTGATCAAGGTATTTGTAAATCATTGATGGCTGGGATCAAAGTACTCTAACATGAACATAAAAGACAGAGTTCTAACAATAAGACATAGCAACTATGTTGTAACATGAAAAAGATACAAACAAAAGGTTCATGAATAACAATGCATTAAAAGACATTTGTTTGTTTCACATATAGAAAACATAATAAGAATGGTATTCAGCTTGTCCCTCATGTTATAGCAAAACATGAATGCATAGGACACCTTCAAAGTTCATAAGGGTGACTAGATACAAATAATTTAAGAACAAGCAATATCACAGTTATGAATCAATCAACAAGTTTTGGAACAATGCACATTAAACTAAGAATGGTCACTATGCTCTCTCAATCGGTGCATAAAGATAGAACATGGAGTCTCAACATAAAAGTAAAAAGAATGGCCCTTTATAAGAGGGAAGCAGGAATTTCAAGTTTCATAAAGAGCTTCCAAAAATTATGGTACTTATTAGCTTTCAGCTCTCATTACCCCTATCATAAGCATATTTTAGGTGATTAAGGTTAAAGTGAACAAATATGAGGATATGCTTACAAGTTATAAGTCGAAAATCTCATGCCCTTGCCTACTAGTCTCAGACCTCATGCTACTCAACTTTAGTCACAAGTAAGTTCTTGTCATTGTAAGTACATGTGTATCATGGAGAACCTCTAATGGGGTACCCCTTGCCCCATGATACATGAGCTATCCCATATCAAAATGACAAGGCAACAGACAATGAGCATCTCAGCGATCTTTTTATTTGCTATTTGCATAGGTTTTTATTGAGGATGCTTCACAAAATGCTCACTATGGTTATGCTGCAAGTTTTCACCATGATTAGGCATGGCTTAGGCTAGCTGCCTAGGCGTTTATCTAACACATATACAAACTCCATGAGCTTACAAGCTCCCCTTTTATTTCACACCGCCGGGATCCATAAACAAAAGAACATGATATCAACTGAATAATAAGTGCAATGTTGAAAACGTTCCCCATGACAACATGGTTCTGCTAATTCTCAACTTATAAAGTGCAAGCATATATGCAACATAGATGGACGCAATGGTTTAAGTTTATTAAGTGCAAGAAAGTAAAGTGTGCCATCAAGTTCGTGAGAGCCTTAATCACTATTTTCACATAATAATTTGGAAGGGTAGATAAAAGCATGAATATACTTGGAATGGTGTAACACACCATGCATAGGAATTTATAGTGGACTCTTTGGAATAACTTGGTTTCTTAGGGGTTGTATGCATGATTGGTACTCATACTTAGTACATGTGGAGGCTTAGCAAAATACTGGGAGCGACCAACTAAGAGAGCACTAATGGCCATAATCATGCAAAGCGACAAAACATTATTAATTAAAGCATAAAGTGATATTACAAGTCAAAAAACTAAATGACCATAGAGGCTAAGGTGACTGATACATAGTCTTAACATGGTGTAAGCATGTGCCAAGTCAAACCAAATAAAGCATCGAAGGAGAATACCACAATATTATGCTTTTGTATGCTAAAACAACACATGATTCTTTCAAGGCACATTACGCAATCTCAATTGTTTGGAACAAGTCACACTACAGCAATAATTACTAAGCATAAATTCAAAGCAATATCAAACATGACATGATAAAGTCTAGGCCACAGTCAAAGCAAAACTCCTTTTGTACCACGTATAAGCATGAACTTTCCTACTCTTTTCCAATCACCAATCAACTTATTTGAAATATCATATATGAATGCGAGGGTCCATCAAATTTATTTAAGCAAACTAAATAAAAGAAAACTAAAAGCAAAGACGAAGACGCTCCAAGAACAACACAATTGTGCATGAAACAATAAAAATGAAGTATTTGGAAGAAAACCTGAGATTTTTATTAATGAAGAAGGGGATGCCTTGGGCATCCCCAAGCTTTGACGCTTGTACTTCTTGAATATTTCTTGGGGTGACACGGGTGACATCCCCAAGCTTTAGCTTTTGCCCATACTTCATCTTATCACATTATTCTTCCCCTACACTTGAAAATTTTCCTTCATACAAAACTTCAAACAATCCTCATTAGCAACATTAGTGTATTCACGATAATTGGTCCTATGGTTTAGTTTCATCACAAGTAAAACTTTCATTAAAACACAAACTACTGTAGTAATTCCTTCTAAAATCTCAAGTGATCAAAGAGAATTTAAAGAGAAAGATATTAAGAGGCAAATGCAAATAATGGTAGAAATCTGTCAAAACAGACCAGTAGGTAAAAACCAATTTTTTCGAAGACCTTATGTTGCTCAAATCGAAAAGTGATGAACTAACGAAAGTTAGATAATAACCTGGGACATAAGCACAAAAAATTATAGATCAATCCGACATTCAGATATTTTTGACGATTGTTTATAGTGGAGCACAAAAATCTGTTTCAGGACATCAACTTTTCCAAGTCTTACTTCTTTCTCATTAGAGGTTATTCTCAGCACAAAACCACATAAAAAGGATAAGGAGAGGTTATTACTGAAGCAATAACTTCCAAGACTCAACAAAATAAAAACATTCTGAATAAAAAATTTGGGTTATCTCTCAATTAGTGCTTTTCTTTAACGCCTTTGAGCTAGGCATATGAAGCAAGATTCAAGTATTTTTGAATGAAGAAGCATTAAGACTAAATTTCTTTTTAATAGGAGAGGCAAAAGGTATCTTCTTTCTCTTCCTAGGGAAGTATTCTATACCTTTCTTGAGTGGGAGTTGATATTTAATGGTGCCTTCCTTCATATCAATAATAGCACCAAATGTGCCAAGAAAAGGTCTTCCCAAGGTAATAGGACAAGAAGCATTGCATTCAACATCCAAAACATAGAAATCAACGGGGACATAGGTATTGTTAACCATAATAAGAACATCATTAATACTCCCCATGAGTTTCTTTTTAGTATTATCATCAAGTTGGACATCTAAATAACAATCTTCCAATGGTGGCAAATCAAGCATTTCATAAATCCTTCTAGACATAAAAGAGACACTACTATCAAGATCACATAAAGCTTTGAGATCAAAATCATTCACTTTCGTATTAATGATGGGTTCCCAACCATCTTCTAATTTCCTAGGAATAGAAGCTTTATGTTTCAACTTCTCTTCTTTAATTTTCATGAGAGCATCTGTAATGTGTTTTGTAAAGGCCATATTTATAGCACTAGCATTAGGACTTCTAGCAAGCTTTTGTAGGAACTTAATTACTTCAGAAATATTGCAACCATCAAAATCAAAATTACCATCTAAGGAAGTAGAACTATTGTCTCCCATATTAATGGGGACTTCATGTGGTTTGCTAGCATCATCTTTAGTGGTGGTGATAGTACAAATAGTACTATTTCTAGCAATTTCATCTTCTCTTTCCCACTTAGCATGCAATTTAGCTAACAATGTAACATTTTCATCAATTCTAACTTGTATGGCTTTGGTAGCAGCAAAGGGGTTTTCCATAGTTTCAGGTTTAGCAGCCATTTTATTAATCAAAGAAGATTGTGCTTTAGACAAAGATGATATATATTTTTAGCATTCAAAAGTTTTTCCTCAATAGTTTTATTGAAAGCAGTTTGTTTACTAATAAAATCCTTAAGCATGACTTCAAGTTCAGATGGTGCACTTCTATTGTTGTTGTAGGAATTTCCATAAGCATTACCATTATTGGGAGGATATGGCCTATAATTGTTATTACCAAAATTATTCCTATAAGCATTCTTTCTAAAATTATTATTTCTAATGAAGTTCACATCAACCTGCTCTTCTTGAGCAACCAAAGATTCTAAGGGAACATGATTTGGATCAATATGAGTTTTTCCATTAACAAGCATAGACATAATAACATCAATTTTATCACTCAAGGAGGAGGTTTATTCAACAGAGTTTACCTTCTTACCTTGTGGAGCTCTCTTAGTGTGCCATTCAGAATAGTTAACCATCATATTATCAAGGAGCTTTGTTGCAGCAGCCAAAGTAATGGTCATAAAGGTGCCTCCAACAGTAGAATCCAATAGATTTCTTGAAGAATAATTCAGTCCTGCATAAAAGGTTTGGATAATCATCCAAGCAGTTAGTCCATGAGTGGGACAATTCTTTACCAAAGATTTCATTATTTCCCAAGCTTGAGCAACATGTTCATTATCAAATTGTTTAAATTTTATTATTTCACTTCTCATAGATATAATCTTAGCAGGAGGATAGTATTTTCCAATGAAAGCATCTTTGCATTTAATCCAGGAATCAATACTATTTCTAGGTAGGGATATCAACCATTCTTTAGCTTTTCCTCTCAAAGAGAAAGGAAACAATTTAAGCTTAATAATATCTCCATCTATATCCCTATGTTTTTGCATCTCATAAAGTTTAACAAAGTTATTAAGGTGAGCAGTAGCATCATCAGTACGAGCACCAGAGAATTGTTCTTTCATAACAAGATTGAGCAAAGCAGGTTTAATTTCAAAGAAAGCAGCTTCAGGAACAAGTGGAGCAATATGCGTGCACATGAAATTATTGTTGTTGGTGCTAGTGAAGTCACACAACTTAGTGTTTTCAAGAGTAGTCATTTTTTGTGTTTTTGATAAAAGGAAGCAAACCAGTTTTTTGTGTGTGTTTTTGGTAAGAAGAAACAAGCAAACTAAGCAGAAATAAACTAAGCAAAACAAAAAATAAAGTAAAGAGATTGATTGTGAGAGACTCCCCTTATGAAGCTGTTCTTAACTCCCCGGCAACAACGCCAGAAAAAGTGCCTGGTGGCTCAAAATGTAGAGCTTGTTGGGAACCCCAAGAGGAAGGTATGATGAGCATTGCGGCAAGTTTTCCCTCAGTTATGAAACCAAGGTTATCGAACCAGTAGGAGCAAGGAAACAACTGCAAGGTGTTGCTAGCAACTTGGAATCCTGCACAACACAACCACAGAACTTTGCTCCCAACTTACAGTGAGGTTGTCAATCTCACCGGTTTTGCTGAAAACAAAGGATTAAACGTATTGTATGGAAGATAGTAATTGGTTGCATAAAGTAAATAGTAAGTAGTAACAATAGAAGGTATAGCAATGGCAAAAGCATGGACCGTGGTCCATAGTTCACTAGAGATGATTCTGCTTAAGATAAATAACATGCTAGGTGAACAAATTACTTAGGGTTTTATAGGCGACATACTCTTTCGTGAAATTTTGATCGGGTACTTAGGGTTTTCGTCCCAGGAGGCTTTTATAGGCGAAGGGGCAAGGTCGGTGGAGCACCAGGGGGCCCACACCCCCTGGTGGCGCGTCCACAGGCCGCGCGGCCACCAGGTGTGGCTGCCCTCGTGCGCCACACCATCTCCCCTCTGGACTCCGTGTTGCTTCGGGTAAAATATTGACTTTGACTTTTGTCCCGTCCAATTCCGAGAATATTTCCTTACTAGCTTTTCTGAAACCAAAAACAACAGAAAATAGGCAACTGGCACTATGGCATCTTGTTAATAGTTTAGTATCAGAAAATGTATAAAATTACCTCAAAGTGTGAAGAAAACATAAGAATGTAGATATAAAAATAGGCATGGAACATCAAAAATTATAGACACGTTTACGACGTATCATAGTGGCATGCTGGGTCATCGCAGGTTCCTGCCCCCGCTCATCCGGTATTTGCAACACCGGTATGTGCCTTCATCCCTGACGCGTTCTCGAGTCTGGCAAACTCGGATCGACGCCTATCTACATCGTCATCGACAACGTATTCCTCGACATCAACCTCTACGACTTTCTCAACCGCGTCACCGACGAGTTCTTCTTTGCGTACTTGGTTCTGGCAAAACCGATATATGCACTCATTACCAACATGCGCCTAGTTCTGGCAAAATTATGACCGCACCTCATCCTCGATGGCTCGGACTACATCGGCTCTGGCATCGCCATCTTCGACGATTGTCTCGACGCGTCTCCATGATGGCTCAGTGTTGATGTAGAGCTCGTTGGGAACCCCAAGAGGAAGGTATGATGAGCACAGCAGCAAGTTTCCCTCAGTTATGAAACCAAGGTTTAATCAAACCAGTAGTGAAAGAACATTTCATGTTTTCCTATGTTTTGCGTGTTAGATAACAATACTGTGGAGATTATTCATGTGCGCTAAGTGTGCAGGAAGCTTTGAGGGGGGCCGGATTATCCGCCCCACTAAGGGCCGGATAATCCGGCCTACCTCATTGCTCAAAGGGATCCAAGGCGCGTCGCTCGGTACCCGGTCGGATTTTCTCCCGGAAAATCCGAACTGGGGCGGTCTTTCCTCCCCAGGCCGGATAATCCGGCCTTCACATAGGACCGGATAATCCGGCCCCCAGAAGTTGATCAAGGGCAAGCTCGGCACGACGCTCAGATAGGAGGCGGATTATCTGCCGGATATTCCGAGTCTGGGGCGGTGTTTTCCCCAGGCCGGATAATCCGGCCATCACTTGGGCCAGATAATCCGGCCCCCAAAGTGTCCAACGGCTGGTTTCTGAAGGGGGTATAAATACCCTTTCTTTCCCCAACGTTCAGAACTCTTGATTCATTCGAAATTGTCCAGACATTGTGCAAGAGCTCTCATTGTCGATCTCCCACTTCAACCACCCGAAGGTCTTGATCTTTGGGGGAATTGAAGGAGGATAAGTTCATCATCATCATCACGAATCAAGCATTCAACTCCTCTCCATTCACTTGGAGAAATCCCTAATTCTTGTCAATACATAGATCTTGTTCATTGTATTTGATAACTTTGTTCTTGTGGCAGCTTGTTGTCATTTCGGGAGCCTCCAAGTTGTTTGTGGAGTTGTTGCCCCGCTAGTTGTGTAAAGGCGCCGGTGCCCGCCTCGAAGGGTACCTATAGTGGAAAGGTGGATCAGGCCTTTGGTGGCGGGATCCATCGGAGAACAGGGTGAGGCCTATTGTGGCGTGGTGGTCTTAGTACCGCCCACCCCTCCAACGCAGACGTACTTCCCTTAACAAGGAAGGAACCGCGGTCAAACAAATCTTGTGTCTCCGCGTGCTTCACTATGGTTTACCCGTTCCTCTTCCACTCGCTCTTTACTCGCTAGTAGATAGGTTTGCATATAGGGAAATTCCACCTAATAATTTATCTAGAGAATTTACCCTTTGTGCTAAGCCTAAAATTTAAAAACTATTAAAATTTGGTGTAGCACCTATTCACCCCCCCCCCTCTAGGTGCCCATACGATCCATTTCAATTGGAATCAGAGCCCCGGCTCTTAATTCGGGCTTAACCGCCTAAGAGTAGTATGGGTACCAAGGATGATGGGAGTGAGACTGTGGATAAGGTCACAATGGATGATCTTAAGTCGTTGGAAACAACCTTGTTGAAATCCTTTGAGGCCAAGATGGAGGAGATGAATCAAATGATTGCTTGCCTCACATCATCCATAGCCCCATATCCATCCTCCTCTGAGGCAGCCACACCATCATCTAAGGAAAAGGGTAACACCGGATCCAAGGATGATGATGTGGAGGGTGAAAAACTTAATGGTTCCACCTCTAAGAAGGGAAGTGGTAAGGAGGAATATAGTGAGGTTCGCCACGTATATTCCCCCGACCCACCTATCCCTCATCCTCATATAAACAATAGGGGTGATCCACCCAAGCTCACTGCATCCTCTTTCAATTAATGGCAATTCTTAATGAAATCTCATGTTTGTAGCTCCTCTATTGAACTTTGGAGGATTATTGAAGAGGGTCTTCATATTAGAGATCAAACCAGCCTAACAAGAAGAGAGGTTGTGGACAGACAATTGAATGCCACCGCTCTCCACATGATACAGCTTGGTGTGGGTCCCAAGGACATGCCACACATTGAACATCTCAACACAGCTAAAGAAGCTTGGGATGCTCTTACGGATCTCTTTGTTGGGAATGAAAGCATGAGAAGGAACAGGTATGATGCCCTTAGTAATGAAGCTAAGGGATTCTACATGTTGGATGGTGAAAACCATGAGGACATGTATAGAAGACTCAAGGGCATCACAACAACATTTAGAAAGCATGGGGCCACTCACATTGATGATGCATGGATAAAAAGGAAATATGTGAGTGCCTTAATGCCTTTCGAGCCAACAGACTTGAAGAGCTTGCAAGGTAGACATAACTACCATCAAATGACACCCAATGAAGTCATGCGAGAAATGGCGTCATTCAAAGTGGCAGCAAAGAATGCTCAAGATGCCCGTGCTCGGGCCATTGGAATGCAAAAGGGTGTCAATGTGGCTCTCAAAGCAAATGTTGTTGAGCAAGAGGAAGATGAAAGAGCTTTTGAGGGGGCATCCGTGGACTGCCCCGATGAAGTCAAACGTGCTCATGGTGAGTACATGGCATTTTATGCAAGGAAATTTTGGAAGGACCCTGCCAAAGCCAAGTCGGAACTTGAGCGCAAGAGCGGGTCAAATGGAAGAAGAGAAAGTGGCCCAAGATTGAGAACTTGCTACAATTGTGGAGATAGAATGCACTTTGTAGCCGAGTGTCCGTATGAAAATAGAGAAGGCAATGGTGGCAGGCTCATTCTTAAAGATAAATATAAAGCACCTAAGAAGAAGCCATTTATTAAGAAGAATGGCCCCTTCAAGAAGCAACCCAAGATCGTTTTAGTTGCACAAGAAGAATACTCCTCTACAAGTGAAGATGAAGAGGATGATGATAGTTCCCGCGAGGTGGCTGCTATAGCCACCACATCGACTCCTTCATCTCTCTTCGACTCGCCAAACGAGAACGTCATCAACAACAACGCCACTTGCCTAATGGCAAGAGGGTCCGAGGTATCAACTTCTAGCTCTTCATTTCCTAAGACTAACATAATTTTGGATATGGATGATAATGACAGTCTTAAAATGAAAGAAGAAGTTATTGCTTTGGATACTTTTTTCACTAACCTACAAGGTGAGCACAAACTCCATTTTGATGCTCTTATGAGTCAACTTGCTCAAGCCGAAGATCTTCTTGAAGAAAAGGGCAGAATTGAAAGAGAAGATGCTTTGGAGATAGCTTCTTTGAAGAATGCCTTGGAAGAGGAAGAGGAAGCTCGAGTATCTTTGGAAGAGAGACTCGAATCCATTGAGGAGTCACAGGAAGAAGCTGTAGCTCAACTCATCAAAGAACGTGACCATGCTCTTGCTAAGGTAAAGAAACTAAAGAAAGAAAAGATTGACTTTGGGGCTGTTCATGCTAGACTTTTGGAGAAGTTTGATAATCTTGAAAGTGCTCACAAGGCATTGAAGAGTGATCATTCTACTTTAAATGAGTCTCATGACCAGCTCCAAACTCAATTGAAATGGTATGATGTGCCAAGTACCTCCATTTCATCCTCTGGAAAAGAAGACCTCGCGAGAAATTCTCACCACAAAGGTAAAGGAGTTATTGATGAGATACTGAACAGGCAAAGGACAAACAATAGTAAAGAAGGTCTTGGTTACATACCTGATGGCTCAATGCACGGTGCCTAGAAAAGTGCTGGTGCGTGGTTGATGTAGAGCTCGTTGGGAACCCCAAGAGGAAGGTATGATGAGCACAACAGCAAGTTTCCCTCAGTTATGAAACCAAGGTTTAATTGAACCAGTAGGAGCAAGGAAACACCCCAAAGGTGTTACTAGCTGAACTTTGGCAGGGCGCACTACCGGTGCTAGTAGCAACGTGGAGACCTGCACAACACAACCACAGAACTTTGTCCCCAACTTGCGATGAGGTTGTCAATCTCACCGTGTTTTGCGGAAAACAAAGGATTAAACGTATCGAATGGAAAGAAGTAAAAGTTTGCAGAAAGTAAACACAAAGCAATAAACAGCTGTAGATTGTATGTAAAGAGAAAGGACCGGGATCCATAGTTCACTAGAGGTGGCTCTCCTTAGATAGATAACATGCTGGGTGAACAAATTACAGCGAGGCAATTGACAAACACCGAGAAAGCAATAAATGCATATACTAATCATCTTGACTCCTTTGAGACTTGATTGGGCATTACAACATAATAAATAGACCGCCATCCAACTGCATCTATGACTAATAATCCACCTTCAGGTTATCATCTGAACCCCCTCCAGTATTAAGTTGCAAGCAACAGATTATTGCTTTACGAACTGCGTGTAAAGTAAACAATAAGATTGTTCTATGAACAAAGGATTGTTGTTTTCTCCCTAGTAGCAACAACACATCTAGTACCTTAGAGATTTCTGTCACTTCCCTAGATTACGAGAGGCATGAACCCACTATCGAGCATAAATACTAACTCTTGGAGTTGCTAGCATCTACTTGGCCAAGATAGCTACTAACAACGGAAAGCATGCAAGATCACAAATAACAAAGACATGATAGAATCAATAATCAATCTGAAATAGCATCTCAATATCCATCGGATCCTCGCAAACACAACATGTATGAATTACAAATAGATGATCTTGATCATGAACGGAGCTCACAAGATCTAAACATGAAAGCACAAAGGAGGAGAACCAGCCATGTAGCTACTACATGGATCCGTAGTCCAAGGATGAACTACTCACGCATCACACCGGAGGCTTGCATGGTGATGAAGAAGGCCTCCAGGGTGAATTCCCCTCTCCGGCAGGGTGCCGGGAAGAGCTTCAGATCCCTCCCGATCTAGGGATGGAGATGACGGTGGCTATAGACTCTTTCGTGGATTTTTGATCGGGCACTTAGGGTTTACATCCCGAGGGTAATATATAGGCGGAAGGAGAGGCCGAGGGTGCGGGGCGGCCACACCACCAGCGGGCCAGGCTGGCCGTGCCAGGTGGTGTGGTGGCTCCCTGGCCCTTCTCCGTCTCGTATTCTGGCACTTGATCCCTTTCGGAAAAATAGGCACTTTGGATTTTGTCCCGTCCAATTCCGAGAATATTCATTTTCTGACTTTCCTGGAACCAAAAACAGCAGAAAACAGGCAGCTGGCACTGTGGCTCTTTGATACGTCCATTTTGCATCACTATTCTATGTCTTAATTCACTATTATTCATTGATATATTTCCTATTGAGAGGTGATACTTATGTTATTTCATCTATTTTTGCATGGTTGATGACTTTTGGAGCATGGACCGCTGTAGTCAGGATTCTGATGGAAAAGGTGCTATTTGGAGGCAAAATTCGTGAAGATCACAAAATCCGGGAAAATATACAGAAAATCCTATTTTTCCAGAAGACTAAGGATGCCAGAAGATGGAGTGGAGGTGGGCCACAGGGGGCCCACACCACCCCATGGCGCGGGCAGGCCTAGGCCACGCCTGGAGGTGGTGTGGCCACCCTGGCCCACTCCAGCCTCTCCCCTCTGGCGTATATCATCCTCCCGAAACCCTAAGACTCGGGGAGCGACCACAGAAAGATTCCGCCGCCTCTGCAGGGCGGAAAACACCGAGAGAGAAAGATCTCTCCGGCAGACAGATTTCTGCCGGGGGAATTCCTTCCCGAAGAGGGGAGATCATCGCCATCAACACCACCATCAAGCTGGACTTCATCGAGATCATCATCGTCATCATCATCACCACCATCATCACCATCAGCACCCTCATCACCATCTCCATATTGCTGTAACAATTGCGTTGAATCTTGCATAGTTCATAGGGGAAACTTTCACGGTGTTGATTACTCTTTGTAGTTGATGCTATTGAGTGAACCATTGAATTATTGTTTATGTTCAGATTGTTATACATCATTATTCCATCTCTGATCATGATCCATATGATGTCTTGTGAGTAGTTCGTTTTGTTCTTGAGGACATGGGAGAAGTCTTGTTGTTAGTAGTGGAGTTGTGTTGAGAAAGATTCAATAGATTGTTATTTAAGTTGTGGTGTACTTCTTCTAGTGGTGTCATGTGAACGTCGACTACATGACACTTCACCTATATGGGCCTAGGGGAATGCATTGTGTATTTGGCTACTAATCGTAGGGGTTGCGGATGTGAAACCTGAACCCCTGTTAGGAAACCATTGCACAAGGGACGTAAGGGTCTTAGAGTTTAAAGCTGTGGTTAGGTTTCTACCTTAATTACTTTCTTGTACTTACGGATGTTTGCAAGGGGTATAATCACAAGTATGTATTAGTCTTGGATGGGGCGGTACATTAGCACAGGTTCACCCACACAACACTTAGCAAGCTAAAGAAGATTAATCGACTAAATGAAGCGAAAGCACTTGACAGTCTTCCCATGTGTCCTCGAGAACGTTTGGTCATCTATAGAAATACAGCCGGCTTGTCCTTTGCTGCATAAAGGATTGGGCCACTTTCTGCATTTATTCCTACTGTCTTTTATTTACTCGTACTTTGTTTACTTGCTTTATCAAAAAATCCTAAAAATCTGTTTGCTAAGTATTTGCAGAGAATTCCTGATCCATACCACTAGCCAGCACCTTCTGCTCCTCGTTGGGTTCGACACTCTTACTTATCGAAAATACTGCGATACACCCCCTATACTTGTGGGTCATCAAGACTATTTTCTGGCGTCGTTGCCGGGGAGTGAAGCGCTATTGGAGAGTGGAACTGGTAAAGGAAACTTCTACTGTGAGTATTGTTTACTTCTGCTAGTTGCTTTATTTTCGTTATGGATAATTCGCTGAGTTTCTTATTTGGTAATGCTACTACCACTGCTAAGGTAGTAGATAAGCCACCACCTGCTGAGAATGATGTTTTCAAAATACCTACAAGAATTATTGATCGTGTTATGGATAACTACTATGTTGGGGATGGAATTGTCCATCCCGGTGATCATTTACTCTTTATACACGAATTATGCGGGTTGTTCAAGTGTGCAGGTATTACTACAGATCAAGTTAAGAAGAATTTATTCTCATTATCACTGAAAGGAAGAGCTGAGGAATGGTATAAGCTGTTGAAGAATGGTCAAGCTCTTGAATGGGAGAAAATAGTGCCTCTCTTTTATTCAAAGTTTTATCCTCCTAGTGAGATTCATAAAGATCGGAATCAAATATATAACTTTTGGCCTCTTGATGGAGAGAGTACAGCTCAAGATTGGGGGAGATTGAAGTTACTAATGCTCAAATGTCCCATTCATGAGCTCCCCAACAATATTATTATCAATAACTTTTATGCAAGGCCCCCTCTACATGATAAAGATTTATTGGATGCTTCTTGCGCTGGATCATTCACTCGCATGGAAGAAGAAGCTAAATGGGATCTTCTAGACCATATTCAAGACAATGCTGAAGCTTGGGAGAATGACAAAGGTAGAAAGTCAGGTATAAATTATGATTATGAATGCATTGAATCTTTTATGGGAACTGATGACTTTCAAAATATTAGTAATATTTATGGTCTTGATTTGCAAGTTATTACGAATTGCTTTAGAGCTTTTGCTTCCTATATCGAAATTCCAAAAAGGGGATGGAACAAGTACCATGCACCTTACAAAGATATTGTTGACTATGCTCCTATTGGAAGTGCTGAGTATTGCATTATTGACCCCATCTTACCCGAACCTTAAATCGAGAAGATTCCCTTCCTCGAAAAGGTAAAGGACCATCCAATGATAACTAATGTAATCACCAAAAGTGAAAAAAGAACTGTAAAACCTGATGAACAAATAAACATTGAACCTGTGGTAGCAATTGTGAAAGACCTTGTCACTAAAAGCGTAGAAGATGGGCACATAGTCTTTTGTGAGGATGCTTCTAATATTGTTTCACATCCCAATAGAACTAAAAAGGCTAGTGTTCATGTGCTTTCTGTTAGAATTGGTGATCATTACTATTATGGTTTATGTGATATTGGTGCAAGTTCTAGTGCTATTCCTTATGAGATTTATAGAGAAATTATGCATGAGATTAGTCCTTGCGAGTTGGAAGAGATTGATGTGGTTATTCACCTTGCTAATAGAGAGACCATCTCTCCAATTGGTATTGTACGAGACGTGGAAGTTCTTTGTGGTAAGATTAAGTAGCCCATTGATTTTCTAGTACTTGGTTCGACAGCTAGTAAAACCTACCCTATCATTTTTGGTAGACCTTTCTTGAGTACTTGTGGAGCTATTATTGATTGCAAGAGGGAGAAAATCTTGACTAAGTTTGATGGGGAATCTTATGAGTTTAATTTTTCGAAATTTACTAAAGAACCTTGCGAAGAGGAAACCCATAATGAGGATTTTAGGGTTGAACAACTTGCTTCTATTTCTCTTGCTCCTAACAATGCTTTGCAGCAATTTATGGAAGATCATGAAAGTGAAATCTTCATGGAAGAAAGGAATGAGATTGACAGGATCCTCCGTGATCAACCTAAGATGCTTAAGCACGACTTGCCTGTGAAAGACTTGGGTACCACGATGCCACCTAAAAAGGATCCGGTTTTTGATCTAAAACCTCTCCCTGATGATCTTAAATATGCTTTTATTGATGATAAAAAGATATATCCTATTATTATTAGCTCTAAACTTTTAGGGGAGGAAGAAGAAAGATTATTGGAGGTTTTGAGGAAACACCGAGGAGCTATGGGCTATACTCTGGATGATTTGAAAGGGATTTCACCTACTATATGTCAGCATTCTATCAACATAGAACCAGATGCGAAGCCAGTAGTGGAGACCAACGACATTTAAATCCTAGGATGAAGGAAGTGGTAAGGAATGAGGTATTGAAACTCCTTGATGCTGGTATTATTTACCCTATTGCTGATAGTGAATGGGTTAGTCTTGTTCATTGTGTTCCTAAAAAGGGAGGTATTACCGTTGTCCCTAATGATAATGATGAGCTTATTCCTCAACGAATAGTAGTAGGCTATAGGATGTGCATTGATTTTAGAAAGGTCAATAAAGTTACTAAGAAAGATCACTACCCGCTTACTTTTATTGATCAAATGTTGGAAAGGTTGTCTAAAAAGACCCATTTTTGTTTTCTTGATGGTTATTCCGGTTTCTCTCAAATTGCTGTTAAACAACAAGATCAAGAAAAAACTACTTTTACTTTCCCTTATGGAACTTATGCTTATAGACGTATGCCTTTTGGTTTATGTAATGCTCCTGCTACTTTCCAAAGGTGCATGTCTGCTATCTTTCATGGCTTTTGTGAGGAAATTGTAGAAGTGTTCATGGATGGCTTTTCTGTCTATGGAACTTCTTTTGATAATTGTCTGCACAACCTTGATAAAGTTTTGCAGAGATGTGAAGAAACTAATCTTGTTCTTAATTGGGAGAAATGCCACTTCATGGTTAATGAAGGGATTGTTCTTGGGCATAAAGTTTCTGAAAGAGGCATAGAAGTTGATAGAGCTAAGGTTGAGGCAATTGAGAAGATGCCATGCCCAAGAGACATCAAAGGTATTCGTAGTATCCTTGGTCATGCTGGTTTCTATAGAAGGTTTATTAAAGACTTTTCTAGGATATCAAAACCCCTTACTAATCTTCTTCAAAAAGATGTACCCTTCGTTTTTTATGATGATTGTAGGGAAGATTTTGAAACTCTTAAGAAGGATTTAACTACAGCCCCTATTGTTCAACCACCTGATTGGAGTTTACCCTTCGAAATAATGTGTGATGCTAGTGATTTTGCTGTAGGGGCTGTCCTTGGGCAACGTATTGATAAAAAGTTAAATGTTATCCATTATGCTAGTAAGACCCTAGACGCTGCTCAAAGGAATTATGCCACTACTGAAAAAGGAATTTCTAGCTGTTGTTTTTGCCTGTGATAAGTTTAGGCCCTATATTGTGGACTCAAAAGTAACCATTCATACTGATCATGCTGCTATTAAATATCTTATGACAAATAAAGACGCTAAGCCTAGGCTTATTAGATGGGTGTTGCTTTTACAAGAGTTTGATCTACATATAGTAGATAGGAAGGGTGCTGAAAATCCTGTAGCTGATAATTTATCTTGTTTGGAAACATCTCTTTTGACCCTATGCATGTTAATGATAGTTTCCCAAATGAATAGTTAGCTGCAGTGGGGGTGAGCTCGCGAGGAAGCCCTTGGTATGCTGATTATGCTAACTTTATTGTCTCCAAGTATTTGCCTCCAACTTTTACAGCTCAGCAAAGAAGAAAGTTCTTCTACGATTTGAGGCATTATTTTTGGGATGACCCACACTTATACAAGGAAGGAGTGAATGGTATTATGCGAAGATGTGTTCTAGAATATGAACAAAAGGAGATATTGCGTAAATGTCATGGTAGTGCCTATGGAGGACATCATGCAGGAGATAGAACTGCACAAAAGGTACTACAATCAGGTTTCTACTGGCCTACCCTTTTTAAAGATGCAAGAAAATTTGTTTTATCTTGTGATGAATGTCAGCGTGTTGGTAATATTTCTAGACGCAATGAAATGCCTATGAACTACTCTCTAGTTATTAAACCTTTTGATTGTTGGGGATTTGACTTTATGGGTCCTTTCCCTCCTTCGAAAGGCTACACTCATATTCTTGTTGCCGTAGATTATGTTACTAAGTGGGTAGAAGCCATTCCTACAAAAAGTGCTGACGGGGAAACCTCTCTAAAAATGCTTAAAGATGTTATCTTTCCTAGGTTTGGAGTGCCTAGGTATCTCATGACTGATGGGGGTTCTCATTTCATTCATGGCGGTTTTAGGAAGACCCTCGCTAAATATGATGTTAATCATAGAATTGCTTCAGCTTATCACCCCCAAACTAGCGGGCAAGTAGAGTTATCAAATAGAGAAATTAAATCTATCTTGCAAAAGACTGTTAATAGGTCTAGAAAAAACTGGGCTAAGAAGTTGAATGATGCTTTATGGGCTTATAGAACTGCTTACAAAAATCCTATGGGAATGTCTCCTTATAAAATGGTTTATGGGAAAGCTTGCCACCTACCCTTAGAATTAGAACATAAAGCTTACTAGGCAGTGAAAGAACTAAATATAGATTGTAAGCTCGCTGGTGAGAAAAGATTATTTGACTTAAGTTCTTTAGATGAATGGAGGAGTGAAGCCTATGAGAATGCTAGGCTCTTTAAGGAAAAAGTTAAAAGATGGCATGACAAGCGAATACTTAAGACAAAATTTCATGTTGGGGAGAAAGTTCTATTGTATAGGTCTCATCTCAGATTTTTTGCAGGTAAGCTACTATCAAAATGGGAAGGACCTTTCATCATTGAAGAAGTATACCGTTCAGGAGCAATAGAAATTTCTTCTCTAAAAGATAATACTACATAAGTAGTGAATGGACAGCGACTCAAACACTATATTGCTGGAGATTCTTACAATGAAGATGTTGATGCCTTTCAAGTTATAACTCCATAGAAATTCATTGAGGACCAAATTCAGAGACCTGCAGAGTCCGTTTCCAACTAGGTAACGATTACGGTAAGAAAATTTCATGAAAATACAATCCAACTATATTTTGCAGTTTTCATCAATAAGGAAAGTTTGAAGCAAAAAGGGGCGGATGGAGCAGGTGGCCCACACCACCCCATGGCGCGGGCCCACCCCTGGTCGCGCCACCAGGTGGTGAGGCCACCCAGGACTCCGCCTCCGACTCGTTTTCTCCCAGTACCTTCCTTTTGATGTGAAACTTCGTAATATATAACCCTCCCCCCCCCGGATCTTCCGAGGTTCGTATATCGTGTTTTCGTCATGATTTTGTTTCGATCTGTTTCTGCCAGGTAGAATCCCATATTTGGAGCCACAATGTCTTCCTCTGGATCATCCAAGGGAGACTCCTTAGAAGATATCATCAAGCCATACATGAGAGAATTGAAGATTCATCCCAAGGAGTTGTTGCTTGAAGGTGGGGAGGTCCGGATTAAAGAGGTTCAAGGCCCTAAAGGTGAAGGAAGTCTGGAGAACAGGATGGAAGCACTGGAGCAAGAAGTTTTTAGGTATAGGAAGATGGTGGAAGGCGAAGTGGATATCATCCATAAGATTTGTTCCGAACTCATCACCAAGCACCAAAAGGAGACTGCTGAACTCAAAGACGAAGTCTTCTCACTCCGCCAAACAACCAACAAACTGTAAGCACGGTTCTATGACGTTCAAAATCAAAACTATGAGTATGAGGCTAGATTTAAACGCATAAGTGCTGCTGCAAGTTTCAGGATGTTGGAAACCACGATGTCCTTTGTTGATGGGAAGCCTTTACCTTGGAAGACGGATGAAGATGAGAGGATACCACCACCTAAGGAGTAATTCGTCATCAGGTTTGGCATCCCCTTGGTTTATTCCAAGCTTGGGGGAGTGTCGCGGTATCATATCACTATCTTCTATCTTTTTACCTTATTAGTAGAGTCATATCATGAATAGAGGAGTTATTATGTAGTATGGTTTGCATTATGGAAGTGTCCCCTCTCTCGTTAGATATGTATCCCTTGGTGTGAGTTTCCGTTATGGAATATTAATGAGAAGTTCTATCATTCACTCTTTTGCATAGCTTATATTAGTTTTTAATTCATGGTTATATGATTGATCTTGTTGTTAGTATTGGTATCACTTTGGGATCATTGAGTTAATTTAGTTGGTTTTGGCAAACCTGGCTCGGTCAGTAGGAACACCTTTTTGAGAGTTGAAAAGAAAAAGATAGTAGTACTCTAAAGAAAAATAATTTCATCATCTTTCTTTCTTGATTTGCTCATAAGTTTAGTATTCTCTAGTTAAGATCTTTTGTGCTTCCAAGGAAGATTGCATGTTTGTCTTTATCACTTGTATGTTTGTTTGTTTCCTTCAACTCTTGTACTTGCTACCCAGCCTTGCTAGCCAAAAACCTGTACTGAGAGGGAATTCTTCTCGTGCATCCACCTTCTTTAAACCAAAACCTTTGCCATTTGTGTCCACCATACCTACCTAGTAGCATTATTGCTATTCCAAGTAAATTCTTGTTTTATCTACCTCCCAAATTAAACTGGTTATGTGAAAATTAGTGATTAAAGCTCTCACGAACTTGATGGCACTTTACTTTCGCATTTAATAAACTTGAACCATTGTGCTCACCTATGTTGCGTATATGCTTGCGCTTTGTAAGTTGTGAATTAGCAGAACCATGTTGTCATGGGGAACGCTTTCAACATTGCACTGGTACTTTGTACCAAGTTGATATCATGTTCTTTTGTCTATGGATGTCGTCGGTGTGAAATGAAAGGGGAGCTTGTAAGTCCATGGAGTTATGCATGTGTGTTAGAGAAACGCCTGGGCTGCTGGTCTAATCCATGCTGACATGGTGGAAACCTGCAGCGTAACCATAACGAGTATCTATGAAGCATTCTTCTTATAAAAAAAGAGATAGAGATTGAAAAAAAAAGATATTATGAAAAGAGGAAAGAGAGAAAAAAGCACCATATTCCCATGGTAAATAAGAAGATTGTTGAGATACTTGTTGTCTGCTTGCCTTGTCATTTTGATATGGGGATTCTTCCATATCATCGGGCAAGGGGTACCCCGTTGGCAGTTCTCAATGATACACATATGCTTACGATGGCAAGAACTTACCGGTGACTAAACTTGAGTAGCATGAGGAGCGGCCCTCGTATTCAAGGGACATGAGATTATCAATTTACAACTTGTCAATGCATATCCTCATATTTGATCATTTTAACCTTAATCACCTAAAGATGCCTATGATAGGGGCAATGAGAGCTGAAAGCTAGTAAGTATCATAATTTTTGGGAGCTCTTTATGAGACTTGCAATCCCTGCTTCCCTCTACAAAGGGCCTTTCTTTTACTTTGTAGTTGAGTCAGTAAACCTATTCCCTTCTATCTCAGCAAGTATTTTGAGTTGTTGTGTTTCATTCATTCATATGATGATTTATTCAATCATGTTTCTTATGTTCCTTGTTTAGCACATTGCTCTTATCTTGATGTTTACTACTTTGAAAGCTTTCATTGAAAAACCATCTATTTGTGAACTCCAGCAAATTATCAACTATTCTTCGACCAAGAGCTAAGTTTGCCATTACCAATTATGATTCACTGTATGTATCTTTATTTGTGTTTCCTTTACTCATTGCAAGTTGAGTTATATAATAGTGAGTTGTCTTCTATTATGATCTATGTATTTGATGAATGTGATGCTTCTTGTCCGTATTCTTTTATCGACTCTTCACTCCATAAACCTGAGGCCATGTTTATTGAGCTCAGTTTAACAGGGACAAGCGAAGTCTAACAGGGGAGTTGATACGTCCATTTTGCATCACTATTCTATGTCTTAATTCACTATTATTCATTGATATATTTCGTATTGAGAGGTGATACTTATGTTATTTCATCTATTTTTGCATGGTTGATGACTTTTGGAGCATGGACCGCTTTAGTCAGGATTCTGATGGAAAAGGTGCTGTTTGGAGGCAAAATTTGTGAAGATCAGAAAATCCGGTAAAATATACAGAAAATCCTATTTTTCCAGAAGACTAAGGATGCCAGAAGATGGAGTGGAGGTGGGCCACAGGGGGCCCACACCACCCCATGGCGCGGGCAGGCCTAGGCCGCGCCTGGAGGTGGTGTGGCCACCCTGGCCCACTCCAGCCTCTCCCCTCTGGCGTATATCATCCTCCCGAAACCCTAAGACTCGGGGAGCGACCACAGAAAGATTCCGCCGCCTCTGCGGGGTGGAAAACACCGAGAGAGAAAGATCTCTCCGGCAGACAGATTTCTGCAGGGGGAATTCCTTCCTGGAGAGGGGAGATCATCGCCACCAACACCACCATCAAGCTAGACTTCATCGGGGTCATCATCATCATCATCACCACCATCAGCACCGTCATCACCATCTCCATATTGCTGTAACAATTGCGTTGAATCTTGCATAGTTCATAGGGGAAACTTTCCCGGTGTTGATTACTCTTTGTAGTTGATGCTATTGAGTGAACCATTGAATTATTGTTTATGTTCAGATTGTTATACATCATTATTCCATCTCTGATCATGATCCATATGATGTCTTGTGAGTAGTTCATTTTGTTCTTGAGGACATGGGAGAAGTCTTGTTGTTAGTAGTGGAGTTGTGTTGAGAAAGATCCAATAGATTGTTATTTAAGTTGTGGTGTACTTCTTCTAGTGGTGTCATGTGAACGTCGACTACATGACACTTCACCTATATGGGCCTAGGGGAATGCATTGTGTATTTGGCTACTAATCGTAGGGGTTGCCGGAGTGACAGAAACCTGAACCCCCGTTAGGAAACCATTGCACAAGGGACGTAAGGGTCTTAGAGTTTAAAGTTGTGGTTAGGTTTCTACCTTAATTACTTTCTTGTACTTACGGATGTTTGCAAGGGGTATAATCACAAGTATTTATTAGTCTTGGATGGGGTGGTACATTAGCACAGGTTCACCCACACAACACTTAGCAAGCTAAAGAAGATTAATCGACTATATGAAGCGAAAGCACTTGACAGTCTTCCCATGTGTCCTCGAGAACGTTTGGTCATCTATAGAAATACAACCGGCTTGTCCTTTGCTGCATAAAGGATTGGGCCACTTGCTGCATTTATTCCTCATCTTTTATTTACTCGTACTTTGTTTACTTGCTTTATCAAAACCCTAAAATCCGTTTGCTAAGTATTTGCAGAGAATTCCTGATCCATACCACTAGCCAGCACCTTCTGCTCCTCGTTGGGTTCGACACTCTTACTTATCGAAAATACTGCGATACACCCCCTATACTTGTGGGTCATCATTCTTGTTAATAGGTTAGTCCAAGAAATCATATGAAAAGTACTACAAAGTTGGAAGAAAACACAAGAAAGTGGATAAAACCAAGCATGGAACATCAAAAATTATAGATACATTTGCAATGTATCAACATCCCCAAGCTTAACTCCTGCTTGTCCTTGAGTAGGTAAGTGATAAAAAGAAAGAATAATTTTTGAAGTGCCATGCACCATCAAAGACTTGATCAAAGTATTTGTAAAACATTCAAAGCTGGGATCATAATACTTCAATCATAACATGAAAGACAAAGTTCTAGCAATAAGCAAAGAAACTATGATGCAACATGAAAAGGCACAAACAAAAGATTCATGAATAACAAGCTTTGCAAGACGTTTGTTTGTTTCACATGAAGAAAGCATGGCATAATAGTATTCAGCTTGTCCCTCAATAGAGTAGCAAATATAAATGCATAGGACACCTTCAAAGTTCATAAGAGTGACTAGATACAATAGTTTAAAACAAGCAATATCAAGTTATGCATCAATCAACTAGTCTTGGGACAATGCACATAGAACTAAGAATGGCCACTATGCTCTCAAAGTAGGTGCATAAACGTAGAAGGTGCAGACTCAATATAATGGTGGAAGAGAGGCCTTTTGTAAAAGGAAGTAGGGATTCAAGTCTCATAAAGAGCTTCCAAAAATTATGGTACTTATAGCTTTTAGCTCTCATTGCCCCTATCATAAGCATCTTGAAGTGATTAAGGTTAAAGTGAACAAACTATGGTGTACATGTCGAAGTATAAGTCGAAATCTCATGTCCCTTATACGAGGGCCGCTCCTCATGCTACTCAAGTTTAGTCACCGGTAAGTTCTTGTCATTGTAAGTACATGTGTATCATTGAGAACCGCCAACGGGTACCCTTGCCCGATGATACTAAGAATCCCCATATCAAAATGACAAGGCAAGCGTAACGAGCATCTCAGATTCTTCTTATTTACCATGGGAATATGGTGCTTTTTCTCTCTTTCCTCTTTTCATAGTATCTCTTTTTTTCTTTCTCTTTTCTCAATATAGGACTCTTTTATAAGAAGAATGCTTCATAGACAGCTCATTATGGTTACGCTGCAGGTTTCCTCCATGTCGCATGGATTAGACCATTGACCAGGCGTTCTCTAACACATATACATAACTCCATGGACTTACAAGCTCCCCTTTCATTTCACACCGACGACATCCATATACAAAAGAGCATGATATCAACTAGGTACAAGTACCAAGTGCAATGTTGAAAGAGTTCCCCGTGAAAGAATGGTTCTGCTAATTCCCAACATATAAGTGCAAGCATATACAACATAGAAGACACAATGGTTCAAGTTTATTAAGGGCAAGTAAAGTAAAGTGTGCCATCAAGTTCGTGAGAGCTTTAATCATTAGTTTTCTCATAACAAGTTTAATTTGGAAGGTAAACGAAAGCATGAATATACTTGGAATAGCATAAGCTAGTAGGTAGGTATGGTGGACTCTTTGGAATAACTTGGTTTAGGGAGTTGGATGCATGAGTGGAACTCATACTTGGTTGTGGAGGCTAGCAAAAGACTGGGAGCGACAAACTAAGAGAGCAATAATGGCCATAATCATGCAGAGCGACAAAACATCATTGATCAAAGCATAAAGTGATACTACAAGTTGAAAACTAAAAGATCATAAAGGCTATGGTGACTTGTGACAGTCATAACATGGTGTGAGCATGCGCCAAGTCAACCCAAATAAAGCATCAAAGGAGAATACAACTATACTATGCTTTAATATGCTAAAACAACGCATGATTCATCCAAGGCACATTAAGCAATCTCAATTGTTTATAACAAGTCATGCTACAGCAAAGAATACTAAGCATAAATCCAAAACAATATCAAGCATTGCATGACAAAGCACATGTCATAGTCAAAAACAAGCTCTTTTTACCACATAAGCATGAACTTTCCTACTCTTTTCCAAACCAAACCAAACCATTTGCAAACCAATGTATGAAAGAGGGGGTCCAACCAATTTATTCAGAAAACTAAGCAAACCAAGCAAACTAAAAACCAAAAAGAAAACGAAAAAGAAGACGCTCCAAGAACAACACAACTGTGCATGAAACAATAAAAATGAAGCATTTGGAAGAAACCTGAGATTTTTATTAATGAAGAAGGGATGCCTTGGGCATCCCCAAGCTTTGACGCTTGTACTTCTTAGATATTTCTTGGGGTGACACGCGTGGTATCCCCAAGCTTGAGTTTTAGTCCATCCTTCATCTCATTACTCATTCCTTCCATACACCTGAAAATTTTCCTTCATACAAAACTTCACACAATCTTTATTAGCAACATTAGTGCACTCAAGATAAATAAGTCTTAAGGTTCAGTTCTAACACCAAATAAACTTCCATTAGAACACTAGCTACTGTAGCACTTCCTTCAAAAAGCTCAATTCCCCAAAAGAACTCAAAAAGGAACCCACAAGAAGCAAATGCAGAAAATGGCAGAAATCTATCAAAATAGACCAGCAGGTAAAGACGAATTTTTTCGAAGACCTTCTGTTGCTCAAATAAAAAAGTGTTGAACTAACGAAAGTTTGCTAACAACCTGGGGCAGAAGCACACAACATTACAGCTCAATCCGACATACAGATCTCTCTCATGAATGTTTATGGTGAAGCACAAAAATCTGTTTCGGGACAGCAACTTTCCCAATCATTACTTCTCTCTCATTAGAGGTTACTCTTGGCACAAAAACCAAATAAAAAGTATAAGGAGAGGTTATTACTGTAGTAATAACTTCCAAGACTCATCTAAAACTTTTGGATTATCTCCCAATAAGTACTTTTCTTTAACGCCTTTAAGTTAGGCATAAGAAGCAAAAAAGAATCAAGTGTTTTCAAATGAAGAAGCATTAAGACCAAATTTTGTTTTCATAGGAGAAGCAAAAGAAATCTTTTTTCTTTTTTTAGGGAAGTGTTCTATACCTTTCTTGAGTGGGAGCTGATATTTAATGGTGCCTTCTTTCATATCAATGATGGCACCAACAGTTCTAAGAAAAGGTCTTCCCAAAGTAATAGGACAAGAAGCATTGTATTCAACATCCAAAACATAGAAATCAACGGGGACATATTAATCGTTAACTATAATAAGAACATCATTAAGAACCCCCATGAGTTTCTTTTTAGCATTATCATCAAGCGGGACATTCAAATAACAATCTTCAAGAGGAGGCAAATCAAGCATATCATATATCCTTCTAGGCATAATAGAAACACTACTATCAAGATCACACAAAGCTTTGAAATCAAAGTCATTCACTTTCATATTAATGATGGGTTCCCAACCATCCTCTTGTTTTATAGGAATAGAATCTTTATGTTTCATCTTTTCTTCCTTAATATTTATGAGAGCATCGGTAATGTGTTTTGTAAAGGCCATGTTCATAACACTAGCATTAGGACTTTTAGCAAGATTTTCTAGGAACTTAATAACTTTAGAGATATTGCAACCATCAAGATCAAAATCAACTTTATCATCCAAAGTAGTAGAACTATTACTAGCCTCAACACTCTTTCAGTCCATGAGTGGGACAATTTTTTACCAAAGATTTCATTCTTTCCCAAGCTTGAGCAACATGATCATTATCAAGTTGTTTAAACTTCATTATTTCACTTATCATAGATATAATCTTAGCAGGAGGATAGTATTTTCCAATAAAAGCATCTTTGCACTTAGTCCAAGAATCAATACTATTCCTAGTCAAGGAATTCAACCACTCTTTAGCTTTTCCTCTCAAAGAGAAAGGAAACAATTTCAGCTTAATAATATCACCATCTATATCCCTATGCTTTTGCATCTCACAAAGTTCAACAAAGTTATTTAGATGGGAAGCAGCATCTTCATTACCAATACCAAAAAATTGTTCTCTCATAACAAGATTGAGTAAAACAGGTTTTATCTCAAAGAAAGTATTTTCAGCCATAGGTGGAGCAATAGGTGTGCTCATAAAATCATTGTTGTTGGTGCTAGTGAAGTCACACAACTTAGTGTTTTCAAGAGTAGTCATTTTTTTGGGTTTTCAAATAAGAAAGCAAACTAGTAAAACTATTTTTTTGTGTTTTTGAAGAACAAAACAAGCAAACAAAGCAAAAAGAAACTAAGCAAAACAAAAACAACAAAGTAAAGAGATTGGTCATGAGGGACTCCCCTTGTGAAGATGTCCTTGACTCCCCGGCAATGACGCCAGAAAAATGCTTGATGGCTCAATGCACGGCGCCCAGAAAAGTGTTGGTGTGTGGTTGATGTAGAGCTCGTTGGGAACCCGAAGAGGAAGGTATGATGAGCACAGCAGCAAGTTTCCCTCAGTTATGAAACCAAGGTTTAATCGAACTAGTAGGAGCGAGGAAACACCCCAAAGGTGTTACTAGCTGAGCTTTGGCAGGGCGCACTACCGGTGCTAGTAGCAACGTGGAGACCTACACAACACAAGCACAAAACTTTGTCCCCAACTTGCGATGAGGTTGTCAATCTCACCGTGTTTTGCGGAAAACAAAGGATTAAACGTATCGAATGGAAAGAAGTAAAAGTTTGCAGAAAGTAAACACAAAGCAGTAAACAGTTGTAGATTGTATGTAAAGAGAAAGGACCGGGATCCATAGTTCACTAGAGGTGGCTCTCCTTAGATAGATAACATGCTGGGTGAACAAATTACAGCGGGGCAATTGACAAACACCGAGAAAGCAATACATGCATATACTAATCATCTTGACTCCTTTGAGACTTGATTTGGCATTACAACATAATACATAGACCGCCATCCAACTGCATCTATGACTAATAATCCACCTTCAGGTTATCATCCGAACCCCCTCCAGTATTAAGTTGCAAGAAACAGATTATTGCTTTACAAACTACGTGTAAAGTAAACAATACGATTGTTCTCTGAACAAATGATTGTTGTTTTCTCCCTAGTAGCAACAGCACATCTAGTACCTTAGAGATTTCTGTCACTTCCCCAGATTACCAGAGACATGAACCCACTATCGAGCATAAATACTAACTCTTGGAGTTGCTAGCATCTACTTGGCCAAGATAGCTACTAACAACGGGAAGCATGCAAGATCATAAATAAAAAAGACATGATAGAATCAATAATCAATCTGAAATAGCATCTCAATATCCATCGGATCCTCGCAAACACAACATGTATGAATTACAAATAGATGATCTTGATCATGAACGGAGCTCACAAGATCTAAACATGAAAGCACAAAGGAGGAGAACCAGCCATCTAGCTACTACATGGATCCGTAGTCCAAGGATGAACTACTCACGCATCACACCAGAGGCTTGCATGGTGATGAAGAAGGCCTCCAGGGTGAATTCCCCTCTCTGGCAGGGTGTCGGGAAGAGCTTCAGATCCCTCCCGACCTAGGGATGGAGATGACGGCGGCTACAGACTCTTTCATGGATTTTTGATCGGGCACTTAGGGTTTACGTCACGAGGGCAATATATAGGCGGAAGGAGACGCCGAGGGGGGTCTTGGGGCCACACCACCTAGCCTGGCGCAAACTGGCCTGGCCGGCCATGGTGTGGTGGCTCCCTGGCCCTTCTCCGTCTCGTATTCTAGCACTTGATCCCTTCCAAAAAAATAGGCACTTTGGCTTTTGTCCCGTCCAATTCCGAGAATATCCATTTTCTGACTTTCCTGGAACCAAAAACAGCAGAAAAGCAGTAATTGTGGCTCTTGTTAATAGGTTAGTCCAAGAAATCATATGAAAAGTACTCCAAAGTTGGAACAAAACACAAGAAAGTGGATAAAACCAAGCATGGAACATCAAAAATTATAGATACATTTGCAATGTATTAATACCCAAGACAAAGAACAAGAAAAACAACAAGAAGAAAAAGAGCAAGACTGCTCAATCTAAGACTAGAAACATTACCAATGACAAGGCTAATTATGATGGTTTTGCAGGGGCGAACAATCCGAACTTTGAACTATATTGCGATTATTATGGTGATGTTTATACTAGTTATGTAGGCCCTTATGATTGTTACATTCCTTGGTCTATTTGGGTTCCCAAGACCCTTGTTACTAACATGAGAGGACCCATTGAAAAATGGGTACCTAAAACCAAGAAGTAATTTTCTTGCAGGGCTATGCTTTCCGTGGTTCTAAATGGGTACTCGATAGCGGTTGCACGAGTCATATGACCGGAAGCAAGGAGATCATCACGGAGATGCGGCCAAACCTTGATCACATAACCATCTCCTATGGTGACAAGTCAAAATCTGAGGTATTGGGTCTCGGCAAAGTTGTGGTGGCTCACGATATATCTCTCGTGGACGTCATGCTTGTTGAGACCCTCGGGTACAACTTACTTTCAGTTCGCGCCCTTGGTAAGATGGGCTTTGCAGTTTATATTGATGCTGATTTGGTGGTACTCTTGTGGAGCAAGTCTCTAAAAGTCGCTTTCGTGGGATATGTCGAAAATGACCTGTACGTGGTGGAATTTTCAGGGAAAACCACTACAGGCCCGATGTGTCTTTTCGAAAATGCTGACGCGGGTTGGCTATGGCATCACCGACTAGCCCACGTCAATATGAGAACTTTGCAAAGTCTCCACAAGGGTGTCCACATCCTTAGACTAAAAGAAAATGTCTCCTTTGCCAAAGATCGTGTTTGCAGGGCGTGTGTTGAAGGGAAAATGCATGACTCACCTCATCGAAGGAAAACTATTATCTCATCAAAAAGGATTTTGGAGCTCCTTCATGTGGACCTCTTCGGACCTCCATCTCATGCAAGCCTCGGTGGGAAGAAGTATTGTCTAGTGATTGTTGATGATTACTCAAGATACACTTGGGTTTATTTCTTCAAGTTGAAGAGTGAAACTCAACAAACAGTCATCGACTTCGCCAACAAGGTTCAACGTCAACACAATGTCCCCATTCTGGCTATAAGAAGTGATAACGGCTCTGAGTTCAAGAACTACACCTTAAATGAGTTCCTAAGTGAAGAGGGGATAAGACATCAATATTCTGCTGCGTACACCCCTCAACAAAATGGTGTAGCCGAGAGGAAGAATCGAACTCTAATGGATATGGCAAGATCAATGTTAGCCGAATTTAAATCTCCATATAACTTCTGGGCTGAAGCAATCTCTACTGCTTGTCATTCATCCAACCGTTTATACCTCCGCAAGATCTTGGACAAGACTCCGTATGAAATACTTACCGGTAACAAGCCAAACATCTCATACTTTCGGGTATTCGGGTGTAAGTGTTTCTTTCTTATCAAGGGAATTCGTTTATCCAAGTTTGAATCTAAGGCTCTAGAAGGTATTTTTGTTGGTTATGGTGCCGAATCCCGCACTTATAGAGTCTACAATAAGCTCTCCTGAACTGTTGTAGAATCTTGTAGTGTGGTGTTCGAGGAAAATGACGGTTCCCGTGCGGAGCAAGTTGGTGTTTGTGATGCAGATGTTGAAATACCCCAAGATGCCATAAGAAGAATGGGCGTGGGATTTTTCCGCCCCATTGAGGAACCCTTTGTGGCGGATCGGGAAGGACAATGCTCTTCCCATGAAGAGCCCTCATCTACACATGCCCAACAAGTTCCCATCACGGGAGAAAATTCTGCACCATCTCCATCAACTGCTGAAGGTCAAGTTGTTCTAGAAAACTCTAGGCCGGATTATCTGGTGGACACCGAATTATCCAGCCACCCCACTCCAGCTGACCATATTGCTCCTGGTGGTGAAGATATCAACGCAAGCTCCAGGCCGGATTTTCCGGCAAGCCCGGGATTATCCGGCCCCTCGCCAGTTCAAGCAAGCCCCAGGCTTCCTAATGAAGCTGCTACAAATACTCCCAGGCCGGATTATTCGGCCTCTCCATCGGCCAGATTATCCGGCCCTGACTCACCGGTTCAACAGCCTCCTGTTACGGCTACTGATTCACCTCAAGGGCACGCGTCACCACCACTTGCTGCTGATATTCCAGTTCCTGATCAAGGTCGAGTAAATGCTTCCAATGAAGATTCAAGTGATGAATCTACTCCTCCAAGAGACAACAAACTTATTCAACTTCGTCGCAAGGCTCGGGCTGATCATAACCTTGAGTTGAGGGGTCACACCCTCGACAAGGTTGTTGGTTATCTTCGACGAAGGGTTTCTACAAGAAGAGAATTGGCCAGTTTTGGTAAGCATCAAGCTCATATCTCTATGGTGGAACCTAAGAAGGTCTTTGAAGCACTTGAAGATCCAGACTGGGTTGTTGCTATGCATGAAGAATTGAATAATTTCGAGCGCAACAAAGTCTGGAAACTCGTGGAGAAACCCAAAGATTGCCATACTGTTATCGGCACCAAGTGGATATTCAAAAACAAGCAAGACGAGAATGGAATTATTGTGAGGAACAAGGCAAGACTTGTGGCACAAGGTTACTCCCAAGTTGAGGGCATTGACTTTGGTGAGACCTATGCTCCAGTGGCTCGCCTTGAGTCCATCTGTATCCTCCTTGCTTTTGCTGCCCATAAAAATTTTAAGTTGCAGCAAATGGACGTCAAGAGTGCCTTCCTTAACTGTCCTCTCCATGAGTTGGTATATGTAAAGCAACCCCCGAGTTTTGAGGATCCTAACTTTCCGAACCATGTCTACAAACTCGATAAGGCACTCTATGGCCTTAAACAAGCCCCACGTGCGTGGTATGAGCACCTTAAAGAGCTTTTGTTAGATCGTGGCTTCGAAGTTGGGCAAATCGATCCCACTCTTTTTACTAAGAAGGTTAAGGGGGAGCTCTTCGTATGCCAACTATTTGTAGACGATATCATTTTTGGTTCTACTAATAAAGCTTTTAATGATGAATTTTCAAAGCTTATGACTGACAGGTTTGAGATGTCTATGATGGGGGAATTACGGTTCTTTCTTGGATTCGAGATCAAGCAACTTAGAGAAGGAACTTTTATTAATCAAGCAAAGTACATCCAAGACATGCTCAAGAGATTCAAGATGACGGATCTAAATGGGGTCGCCACTCCGATGCAAACAAAATGTCATCTTGAACTTAACCCACATGGTAAATATGTGGACCAAAAGGTATACCGGTCCATGATCGGCTCTCTTATTTACCTCTGCGCATCTAAACCCGATATCGTGTTGAGTGTGGGAGTGTGTTCAAGGTATCAAGCAGCTCCTAAAGAAATCCACTAGTGGCGGTCAAGAGGATCTTTCGATATTTGGTTCATTCCCCTAACTTTGGTCTCTGGTATCCCAATGGCTCCAATTTCTCTTTATGTGGTTATACTGACTTAGATTGGGCTGGTGATAAGGATGATCGGAAATCCACTTCTGGAGCTTGTCAATTCTTGGGAAGATCTCTTGTATGTTGGTCCTCTAAAAAGCAGAATTGTATATCTCTCTCCACCTTGAAGCTGAATATGTTCTTTGCTTTGCCATTGCACTCAATTATTGTGGATGAGGCAAACTTTAAAGGAATACGGTGTCAATTGTGACAAAGTTCCTCTTTTATGTGATAATGAAAGTGCAATAAAAATTGTGTACAATCCTGTTTAGCACACAAGGACGAAGCATATTGAGATTCGGAATCATTTTATTCGAGACCATGTTGCTCGCGGCGATATTGACCTATCCTTTGTGAGCACGAAGAACCAACTTGCGGATATTTTTACAAAGCCACTTGATGAAGCAAGATTCTTCTACTTGAGGAATGAGCTAAATATCATTGATTCCAGGAGCTTGTCTTGATTACCCATGCCCTCACTCGTACATCTCAATCCTTCTTTGGTCTAGGTGTGGACATGGATATAGGGGGAGTGTGGTCCTAACTCATTGGGCTAACCCTCCCCCCATAATGCCAACATAAAGATAAATCATTTCTCTTAATATCATGTTGTGATATGTGAGCTTATTGATGAGTATTGGTCATGAACCCAAGATATATCTTCGCGGTGTCACACCATACACTCCAACAAGGTGGCTTCGGCCACCGCCCTCTCCCTTGAGGAGAATTGGATCTTTTTGGCTGTTCTTTGCTATCTCATGTTCTTATGGGAATCACACTCAATCTTGGCTTTTATTTGATTTGGATCTTGCAATTTTGAGTGTCTAGTACCATCTCAGTTTGGCTCTCTTAATCCTAAGCCTTTCCCTACCCCTAAGCCATCTATTCTAGCACACAAGTCCCTTGTACACCTCAAGTCACTTGTTCCCCTCTGCGCCAGCTGCCGATGATGAGGATGAGGAAGGTGACACTGAGGAGCTTGAAGATGAGGATGGGGATGAGAATGAAGACGAGGAAGAGGACGAGGATGAGGACTACGAGTGATCCTATGGGGCGCTAGCATCGCTCTTCTCCCTTTTTGGTGTCTCGATGCCAAAGGGGGAGAAGTAGTTCTATTAGGGTGTCCGTGGATTTGCATGGGTCAGGCATAAGCACTTGCATTTTTCTATTCGTCGTTTTCTTGCTTATGCCCATTTAGCGTTGAACTTTAAATTTGTGGTTTGTGGTTGTTTGAGACTCTATGTGGTTGTCTGGTTTATTATGCCTATGGATTTCATCTCATGGATTATGCTTATGGAGCTATCTATTCATATCCTATTGTTGGAGGTTTTTTATCAAGGAAGGCGCCTCATATTGGTTATCCGGTAATAATTGTGGCTTATGTCAATGATGCCTTCCCTCTACCTCGGTGGTATGTGTATGTTGCTCATATGTCTATGGAATAGATTCACCTATTTGTGTGCATTTGTATTCCAATGCAAAATTCTATTATGCACACATTGAGGGGGAGTCTCTTTCATGGTTATTACTGTTTGTCTTGTGACTTTCTCCTGTAAATCCTGGTATTGTCATCTAACACCAAAAAGGGGGAGATTGAAAGAACATTTCATGTTTTCCTATGTTTTGTGTGTTAGATAACAATACTATGGAGATTATTCATGTGCGCTAAGTGTGCAGGAAGATTTGAGGGGGCCCGGATTATCCGCCCCACTAAGGGCCGGATAATCCGGCCTACCTCATTGCTCAAAGGGAGCCAAGGCGCGTCGCTCGGCACCCGGTCGGATTTTCTCCTAGAAAATCCGAACTGGGGCGGTTTTTCTTTCCCAGGCCGGATAATCCGGCTGTCGCATGGGCCGGATAATCCAGCCCCCAGTTTTTGAGCAAAGGGAGCCAAGGCGTGTCGCTCGGTATTCGGTCAGATTTTCTCCCGGAAAATCCGAACTGGGGCGGTCTTTCCTCCCTAGGCCGGATAATCCGGCCTTCACATAGGACCGGATAATCCGGCCCCCAGAAGTTGATCAAGGGCAAGCTCGGCACGACGCTCAGATAGGGGGCGGATTATCTGCCAGATATTCCGAGTCTAGGGCGGTGTTTTCCCCAGGCCGGATAATCTGGCCATCACTTGGGCCGGATAATCCGGCCCCCAAAGTGTCCAACGGCTAGTTTCTGAAGGGGGTATAAATACCATTTCTTCCCCAATGTTCAGAACTCTTGATTCATTCGAAATTGTCCAGACATTATGCAAGTGCTCTCATTCTCGATCTCCCACTTCAACCACCCAAAGGTCTTGATCTTTGGGGGAATTGAAGGAGGAGAAGTTCATCATCATCATCACGAATCAAGCGCTTCAACTCCTCTCCATTCACTTGGAGAAATCCTTGATCTAGTATTCTTGTCAATACCTAGATCTTGTTCATTGTATTTGATAACTTTGTTCTTGTGGCAGCTTGTTGTCATTTCGGGAGCCTCCAAGTTGTTCGTGGAGTTGTTGCCCCACTAGTTGTGTAAAGGCGCCGGTGCCCGCCTCGAAGGGTACCTATAGTGGAAAGGTGGATCAGGCCTTTGGTGGCGGGATCCATCGGAGAACAGGGTGAGGCCTATTGTGGCGTGGTGGTCTTAGTACCGCCCACCCCTCCAACGCAGACGTACTTCCCTTAACAAGGAAGGAACTGCAGTCAAACAAATCCTGTGTCTCCGCGTGCTTCACTATGGTTTACCCGTTCCTCTTCCACTCGCTCTTTACTCGCTAGTAGATAGGTTTGCATATAGGGAAATTCCACCTAATAGTTTATCTAGAGAATTTACCCTTTGTGATAAGCCTAAAATTGAAAAAGTATTAAAATTTGGTGTAGCACCTATTCACCCCCCCCCCTCTAGGTGCCCATACGATCCATTTCAAGTAGGAGCAAGGAAACACCCCAAAGGTGTTGCTTGCTGAGCCTTGGCAGGGCACACTACCGGTGCTAGTAGCAACGTGGAGACCTGCAAAATACAACCACAGAACTCTGTCCCCAACTTGCGATGAGGTTGTCAATCTTACCGTGTTTTGCTGAAAACAAAGGATTAAACATATCGAATGGAAGGAAGTAATAGTTTGCAGAAAGTAAACACAAAGCAATAAATAGTTTGTAGATTGTATGTAAAGAAAAAGGACCGGGATCCATAGTTCACTAGAGGTGGCTCTCCTTAACATAGATAACATTTTGGGTGAACAAATTACAGCGGGGCAATTGACAAACATCGAGAAAGCAATACATGCATATACTAATCATCTTGACTCCTTTGGAACATGATTGGGCATTACAACATTATACATAGACCGCCATCCAATTGCATCTATGACTAATAATCCACCTTCAGGTTATCATCCGAACCCCCTCCAGTATTAAGTTGCAAGCAACAGATTATTGCTTTACAAATTGCGTGTAATGTAAACAATACGATTGTTCTGTGAACAAAGGATTGTTGTTTTCTCCCTAGTAGCAACAACACATCTAGTACCTTAGAGATTTCTGTCACTTCCCTAGATTACCAAAGGCATGAACCCACTATCGAGCATAAATACTAACTCTTGGAGTTGCTAGCATCTACTTAGCCAAGATAGCTACTATTAATGGAAAGCATGCAAGATCACAAATAACAAAGACATGATAGAATCAATAATCAATCTGAAATAGCATCTCAATATCCATCGGATCCCCGCAAACACAACATGCAGAATTACAAATAGATGATCTTGATCATGAACGGAGCTCATAAGATCTAGAAATGAAAGCACAAAGGAGGATAACCAGCCATCTAGCTACTACATGGATCCGTAGTCCAAGGATGAACTACTCACACATCACACCGGAGGCTTGCATGATGATGCAGAAGGCCTCCAGGGTGAATTCCCCTCTTCGGCAGGGTGCCGGGAAGAGCTTTAGATCCCTCCCGATCTAGGGATGGAGATGACGGTGGCTACAATCTCTTTCATGGATTTTTGATCGGGTACTTAGGTTTTTCGTCCCGAGGGAAACTTATAGGCGGAAGGAGAGGCCAAGGGGGTGCCGGGAGCAGCAACACCACCCCCTGGCGCGGGCCAGGCCTGGCCGCGCGACCAGGTGGTGTGGTGGATCCCTGGCCCTTCTCCGTCTCGTATTCTAGCACTTGATCCCTTCCAGAAAAATAGGCACTTTGGATTTTGTCCCGGCCAATTCCGAGAATATTCATTTTCTAACTTTCCTGGAACCAAAAACATCAGAAAATAGGCAGCTGGCACTGTGGCTATTGTTAATAGGTTAGTCTAAGAAATCATATGAAAAGTACTCCAAAGTTGGAACAAAACACAAGAAAGTGGATAAAACCAAGCATGGAACATCAAAAATTATAGATACATTTGCAATGTATCAACATCCCGAAGCTTAACTCTTGCTCGTCCTCGAGTAGGTAAGTGATAGAAAGAAAGAATAAATTTTGAGGTGACTGATACGTCCAAAACGTATCTACTTTCCCGAACACTTTTGCTATTGTTTCTCCTCTATACTTGTGTGATTTGGATGCAACTAATGCAAACTGACGCTGTTTTCAGCAGAATTGCCTTGGTGTCTACTTTTTGTGCAGAAAATCAACTATGAGGAAAAATCCCGGAAAATATGCCAAAAATCCTATTTCACCAAGACTCAGAGCGAATACGAGACGGAGAAGAGCCACAGGGTGGCCACACCACCTCTTGGCCTTGCAGCCAGGCAGGTGGTGTGGGCCCCCCAAGCACCCCCTCGGCCTCTCTCTTCACCTATAAGGAGCCTTCTGACCTAAAAACTTCGGGGGGTTCGACGTTTTTCCAGAAGGAGTTCCGCTCCGTCGCCACCACCAGATTCCATGAAACAGCACCAGAAACTCCGTTCTGGCACACTGCCGGGACGAAGAATTGGAGGAGATTATCGCCACCATCATCACCATCGCTTCTCCATCGACCATCCATGTTTCCCCCATCTATGAGTGAGTAATCCCCCGCTGTAGGCTATGGGGATGGTAGGGATTGGATGAGATCATTCATGTAATGGCATCAGATTGTTAGGGCATGGTGCCTAGTATCTTTTATTAGTGCTTTATGACTTTGTTGCGACTTGTTGTGCTTAATGCTTGTCACTAGGGCCCGAGTGCCATGATTTCAGATCTGAACTTATTATTGATTCATTATGATAGTATTGTTGTTGGTCTTATCTGCAAGTTGTATACACACGTTGTTGTCCGGAACTATGGCCCCGAAGTGACAGAAATCGGGATAACCGGAAGGGAAAGGCTTTGATGTGAGGATCACATGTGTTCACGGAGTGTTAATGCTTTGCTCCGGTGCTCTATTAAAAGGAGCACCTTAATTGCCAGTAGTTCCCTAGAGGCCCCGCTGCAAACGGGCTGGCAGGACAAAAGATGTTGTGCAAGTTCTCATTGCGAGCACGTATGACTATATATGGAACACATGCCTAGGATTGTCTAGTACTTGGATGCTTTATCTTATTTATCTGCAATTGCCCTATGTTCTGATTGCTATGTGAATTGTCTTGTCCATGCAATTCCCGTCCATCCATCCCTATGCCTACCGCACTCGAATCCCACTGTTTACTGCTTTTGTTACTACTATCTTTGCTTTACTAGTGCTGTTACTTTGCCATTCCTACTACAAAACTATTGCGACTGATAAACTGTTGTGAGCAAGATTGTTTCCAGGTGCAGCTGAATTGAGAACTTAGTTGTTAAGGCTGATAAATATTCTTAGGCTCCCCTTGTGTCGAATCAATAAATTGGGTTTCACTTCCCTCGAAAATACTGCGATACACCCCCTATACTTGTGGGTCATCAAGACTATTTTCTGGCGCTTGGATTCTCTATTGTTCGTTGCTATCCATCCATCATGGGTAAGTCTCGTGATGGCAAGGTTCCTATTTTATCATCCACTACAAGAAGAGGTACAGCTCTGAACATCTCTGCTGCTCTTGATTCGCCGTCTGTTATAAGTAAGCTCGTTACACCACCACATACACATGCTACACACACTGCTACTACTGCTGAATCTGAAACTTCTGATACTTATGATGTTGCCTCTACTGTGCTTGATAAGAGTGGTTCATTAGGTCCTTTCCTAGATGCTACGATTGATAGAACTATAGTTGGAAATACCAAAACTCCTAATGAAGACACTGCCACACCTATTAGCTCACCTGAGTCTAGTAAGAGTTATGATGCTGAAGAAGATTATGTTGAGATGACTGATGAGTTTATTGAAGAATGTAGGAACACCCATGATAGGAGCGCTGCTAAGAATCTCCTTGAGAGGCGTACTATTAGACCCAAATTATCTCCTGATGCTAAGTTTGCTGCTTCTCCCATAAACATTATACATGAAGATTATGATTTCACTCTCGATCTATCTTACATAGCTATTGTCGAGAAAGAACCTTTTTGTGGGACTAAGAATGAAAGTGCGGTAGCACATATGAATGAACTTTCTACCATGAGTGGCTTGTTTTCTGATGATATTAAGATGCGTACTTACTTTGTTGAAAAGATTTTTCCTTTTTCACTGAAAGGAGAAGCTAAAACTTGGTTTAGTAATTTACCTCCTGGATCTATTGATAGCCCTGAGTGCTTGATTAGTACTTTCCTGCAGAAATATTTTCCTCCCAGTGCTAGACATGCTATTTTGCAGGAACTTTTTGATTTTAAACAGGGAGAAAAAGAGGTATTGCCTGAATCTTGGGCAAGGTTTTGTGCTTTGATTCATGCACAGGCTGGAAGTCCATTACCTAAGAATGAGCTACTTAATATATTTTATAATGGACTAACCGAAGAATCTAGGACATACCTAGATAGTTGTGCTGATTGTGTTTTCAGGAATAGGACTCCTAAGTAAGCTGAGGAATTAATGGCTAAAATAAGCAAGAATTATGAAGATTGGACTCCTCCTAAACAAGCTATACCTGAAGTAATTGTATCTGAACCATCTATTCCTGTGCCTATTCCAACGTCAAAGAAGAGGGGAGTTATTGAATTAAATGATGAAGTGATGAAGGAAGCTAAGAAATGTCTTAAGGAGAAGGGAATTAAAGCTGCAGATGTCAAGAATTTACCTCCTATAGAAGAATTATGTAAGCCTATTCCCTACTCATCCAGTATTGAGGTACACTCTCTCCAACACTTTGATGAAGGTGATATCCCTTACTCTAAACCTCCTGATCAATGCTTAGAAGAATTTGATATCTTTATTGTTAAGCAAGATAACTTTAATAAAAGGGTGCAGAATCATCTAATGGAAAACACTAGAGCTATTGTTGAGTTGAAAGATATTGTGGAAAGAACCTCTAATGATGTTAAAATGATTGTTAAACAATTTCAAATGGTTCAAACTCAAATAGATCAACTCGTTAAAGTGCAAAACGACTTTCTAGTTAATGCTGCTAAAGAAAAACATGCTTATGAAATTAGAACTAGAAGTGGAGCTGCTACACAGGATCCTCTATATCCTGAGGGGCATCCCAAAAGAATTGAGCAGGATTCTCAACAAGCTGAAAATAGTGGTTCTACTCGTAAGAAAAGGAAAAAGAAACATAAAACTGTTATAGAACCCTCTGAACCTGCTATAGATCCTAATAGTATATCTATCTCTGATGCTGAAACTGAAAGTGGTAATGAAGAAAATGAAGTTCCTAATGAAGAAAAAGTTGAGGAAGAACCTGAAAATCACACTAAGACTACTAAATACACTAAAGAAGATTTTATTGCTAAGAAACATGGTAGTGAAAGAGAACCTTGGGTCCAAAAACCTATGCCTTTCCCTGATAAGAAGCACAAGTCAATGGAAGATGAACACTATAATAAGTTTTGTGAGTGGATGAAACCTTTATTCTTGCAAATTCCTTTGACTGATGCTATTAAATTGCCTCCTTATTAAAAGTATATGAAGGACATTGTCTCGAGTAAAAGGAAGATCCCTAATGAAGAAATCTCTACTTTGCTTGCTAATTATTCTTTCAATGGTAATGTTCCTAAGAAACTTGGAGACCTAGGGATTCCAACTATCCCTTGCTCTATTAAGAATAGTTATGTTAGAACTGCTTTGTGTGATTTGGGAGCTGGAGTTAGTGTTATGCCGTTCTCTCTCTATAAGAGGCTTCAGCTTGAAAAATTGATACCAACTGATATATCTTTGCAAATGGCTGATAAATCTACCACTATTCCTGTGGGTATATGTGAGGATGTACCTGTTCAGGTGGCTCACAATTGCTTGATATTAACTGATTTTGTTGTGCTTGAAATGCCTGAAGATGATAATATGTCTATTATTCTTGGGAGACCTTTTCTTAATACTGCGGGAGCTGTTATTAATTGTAATCAAGGAAAGGTGACCTTCAATGTTAATGACAAGGAACATACTGTCTATTTCCCCAAGAAGATTCAAAGGACTTATGGTTTGAATTCAATTGAACATGTTGAAGGCATTCAAGTTGGAGAAATATATTGTCCCATACCAAGAGAAAAATTTGAAACTATTATGATTGGGACCATTGCTATCAAGGTTGAGGTAACATAATCATTAGTGGAGTACAAAGTTTTGTCTCATATGCAATTGTTTTGGTAGCAAGACTTGATCAACCTTGTTAACAAAAGGTTTCCATTGAACAAAACAATGTTTTCATTATGATTATCTTCGTTTATTTCTATCCTTTGCATTTTAGTTTTTGCTTTCGTTTAGTTTTATTTGTGTTGTTAGTTGCTTGCATGCTAGAACTTCTGTAGTTCTAGCCTTGTTTTGTCCTTGCATCATGGTTCCAAAAGAAAAAAATTGTCTGTCAGAAAATCATTCTTCTATTTCTGAAAAATGCCAAAAAATAAAGTGTCTCAAAAAATTCCAGAAAATTCATATTAAATTTTTACGTGAAAAAAGGGGGCAGAGGAGTACCTGGTAGGTACCAGAGGGGCCCACCAGGCAGGCACACCATGTGGTGGCGCGGCCAGTCCTGGGTGGCGCCGTGCCCTGGTGTGGGCCACCCCTGGCCCCCCACTACTTCTCTCGCCTGCCACTTTCTTCTCTCTCCCGAGTAAGCTCCAGTTCATAGCTCAAAATCACGTTCTTTTTGTGCTTGCTCTCGATTTCTTTGATCTCTTTGATCAGCCCATCTTTCTTGCTGAAATTTGGAGCAATTGTTCCTTGGTATGTGACTCCTCCCCTTGTCCAAGTAGATTTGTGTTTAGTGGATTATATGTTGAGTATTTTGCTACTGTAGGTGACTGGTTATGAGAGCTTGTAAGCTTGTTTGATGCTTAGAGATATAGTTTTGATGCATGTTTAGGCCTCTTGCAAGTCCCTATGAGTAGAATCCTTTATTATATTTACTTTGCAATCACTTGTTTAATAGGTGTTTAAATTTCAGAATAGAAGATGAGTGAACACCACCTAAACCAACATGAGCTTTGGGTGCCTGAGGTCATGAAGGCCCATCGGGAGGAGGAAGTTTTTCCCTCCATTTATCCATGCCCCGAGTTCATAAGAGCTGCAGGAATTCTACAAGATTTCCACACTTTGGTTTCTAATGCAGGGTTAGAGCGTTTCTTGGAAGATGAACCTTGTCAATTTGTGAAGCTAACCATGTCTGTGGTGCAGGATTTCCAATTTAGTCACTCTTTGCCTAACCCCATGGTCCATTACAAAATTTACAATATTGTTGTCAATCTTTCTCTTGATGATTTTTGTGCAGCCATTAAGGTACCTCAATGGGGATCATGTAAGAAGATTAAAGAGAGACCAAAACCACTCTTAGATTTATACACAGAAATTTGTCAAGGGAGTAGCTTCTCAAAGGAGAATGGAAAAAATCTGTAACATTCATCTTCCCTCCATTCGCTACTTTGCTTACTTTATTGCCAAGTGTGTTCTTGCTAGGAAAACTGCCAATAAGTTATCTTTGTTTGATCTAGCATTTATCTCTGCTGCTCTTAGACGAGATAGGTCTTACAACTTGGGTGCTTTGATAGCTTTCCGTCTTGCTGCTAACCGTGAGAAAGGTGGAATTTGTGGAGGCCTCATTGCTTCTCGTTTACTAGCATTGCATGGTTTAGTGCCTCATCATCTAGACCTACAGTTTCCCATAGAGAGGCTTGATTTTAATTCCATGATACAACATAAATTTATTTCCTCGTGGGCCAGTTTGAGTGAGTTGTCTTATGAAATAACCTTTCTCAAAGCTGGTTGGAGAAAGAGAAAGTCCGAGCATGTTGTTCTTTTACCTGCACCTGTTTTGTTTAACCTTGATAACAGGGAAGGATGGTCCCTCACTGAGGAGGAGCTGGACACATACTTGGGAGAGCTCTCCCAACAGGAGAAGGACACTAGAAAGGAGGTCACGGACGATTCAGTCCAGCCCTCGAATGAGGGAGAGTCTTCATATCAGCAGCCCGCTTATGATTGGGGAGCTTCCTCTTCTTCTCATGGGCCCAGCTACGACCATTCTTACCAAGATCCGCCCGCTTGGAACCCCTATTCGTACATGGATTGATACCCACTTAGGCCAAAAGCCTAAGCTTGGGGGGAGGTACACCGACACCGCACTCATCTCCATATCATGTTGTGTCGGTACTTTGTATATTCATGTTTTTGTTCTCTTTTTAGTTTTCGTTCTTCTTTGCTTTTGCTTTCTAAAAACACAAAAAGACCAAAAATATTTTTGTTGTTTCTCTTTGGTTTGCTTCTTCTTTTTGCCTTGGTTTGCTTTTTCCTTTTTGCTTTGTTTGAACTATTCGAAAAACCCAAAAAGATTTTGCTTTGCTTGTTTTTCTCTTTTGGTTCTTGTTTAAAAATCAAAAACACCAAAAATATTTGTCGTTCTTCTTTGGTTTTTGCGAGTTTGCTTCAGGGTTCGGCAGTCCTTAGTGGATATTGGTTTCATATTATTATTCAAGACACACAAGTGAAGAGCAATAATGGGGATCAATGACAACTTGAGACGTGGTAAGAGGCTGGTAACGAACTCTATTTGTCTTCATTTTTGTACATATACTCATCTTTGTGAGCTTGCTTAGTCCGTTCATGTAGGGTGTATGTTATCTTTGGATGCTTAGTAGTTCTTGCTTTCTTGTGATTAGCTCCAACCCGCTAATAGTTTGTAGCGTGTCTCATGAATGTTTGCTTGCATTACTCTATTCATAAATTGGTATGACACCGTGGTATCCTCCTCTGAATGTTTCATTTGATTGACTTGGCACATGCTCACGCATGCACATGACTGTGATAATCAGTTAAGCCTTGATGAATTATTTTGCCTTGAGGATCTTGAATCACTTTCATGCCATGAGTAGTCCTATTTTGTTGCAAGCATGATAATGACAGCTATTGCTCTCTCGTTTGTCTCTCCCTTACTACTGCTAGCCTTCACTTCCACTAAGTGTTTTACTCAAATTTCCAACTCCCTAAACCAAATATTTCCAAAGTGTCCACCATACCTACCCATTAGCATCATTTGCTACCTCTGTGCATATTCAATATGCCTTGTTTTCTTCCGAATAAAATGTTTGCTTGTTATGAGAAAGTTAGTTAGTAAAGCTCTCACGAACTTGATGGCACACTTTATTTTCTTGCACTTAATAAACCTAAACCATTGCGTCCTTCTTTATTGTGCATATGCTTGCGCTTTATGAGTTGGAGTTAGCAGAACCATGTATCATGGGGACCGCTTTCAACACTTCATAGGTACTTTGTACCTAGTTGATATCATGTTCTTTTGCTTATGGATCCCGGTGGTGTGAAATAAAAGTGGAACTTGTAAGATCATGGAGTTTGTATGTATGTTAGAGAAACGCCTGGGCAGCTAGCCTAAGCCATGCCTAATCATGGTGGAAACTTGCAGCATAACCATAATGAGCATTCTATGAAGCATCCTCAATAAAAATCTATGCACATAGTAAATAAAAAGATCGCTGAGATGCTCATTGTCTGCTTGCCTTGTCATTTTGATCATGGGATAGCTCCCGTGTCATGTGCAAGGGGTACCCCGCTGGCGGTTCTCCATGATATGTATGTACTTACAATGACAAGAGCTTACTTGTGACTGAAGTTGAGTAGCATGAGGATCGGTCTTCGTAAGTAAGGGGCATGAGACTTCAATTTATAACTTGTCAAGCATATCCTCTTAGTTGTGTCACTTTCACCTTAACCACATTAAAGATGCTTATGATAGGGGAAATGAGAGCTCAAAGCTAACAAGTACCATACTTTCAGCATTTGGAAGCCTTTCAAATTATTCAAAACCTTTTCTTCTACTTGTTGAGTCTCCACTTATTCTTTGAGCGCCTTCTTGAGAGCATAGTTGTCATCCTTTGTGTTTGTTCCAATACTTGATTATTTGTGTTATGACTTTGATGCTTGTATCTTTGATATCTTTACTTCTAGTCATCACTTTAACTTCAGAGGTGCCTTGGCATTCATAATCAAAGGCAAGCGAGATACCACTCTATCATACCTTTCTATGAGCATTGTAATGTTACTTATGTTTGTGCTTCATGCTACTTATTATTCTTGAGTTGGAATCTCTTCATAGCTTGCAATGACTATTAAGTAGACTCAGTTGCATACTCTTTATTATGAATTGTCTAGGTAGTTGATCACATTGCTAAGAATATTTACATCATATGAAGCAAATGTGTTCGTGAAAGTTCTTTTATCACACTCAGTTTTCAACTGAATTGCTTGAGGACAAGCAATAAGCTAAGCTTGGGGGAGTTGATACGTCCAAAACGTATCTACTTTCCCAAACACTTTTGCTATTGTTTCTCCTCTATACTTGTGTGATTTGGATGCAACTAATGCGAACTGACGCTGTTTTCAGCAGAATTGCCTTGGTGTCTACTTTTTGTGCAGAAAATTAACTATCAGGAAATATCCCGGAAAATATGCCAAAAATCCTATTTCACCCGAAGACTCTAGGAGCCAGAATACGAGACGGAGAAGAGCCAAGGGTGGCCACACCACCTGCTGGCACGGGCCAGGCCAGGCCGCGCCAGGGGGTGGTGTGGGCCCCCCAGGCACCCCCTCGGCCTCTCTCTTCGCCTATAAGGAGCCTTCTGACCTAAAAACTTTGGGGGGTTCGGCGTTTTTCCAGGAGGAGTTCCGCTCCGCCGCCACCACCAGATTCCACGAACAAACACCGAAACTCCGTTCGGCACCTGCCGGGACGGGGAATTGGAGGAGATCATCGCCATCATCATCACCATCGCTTCTCCATCGACCATCCATGTTTCCCCCATCTATGAGTGAGTAATCCCCTGCTGTAGGCTATGGGATGGTAGGGATTGGATGAGATCGTTCATGTAATGGCATCAGATTGTTAGGGCATGGTGCCTAGTATCTTTTATTAGTGCTTTATGACTTTGTTGCGACTTGTTGTGCTTAATGCTTGTCACTAGGGCCCGAGTGCCATGATTTCAGATCTGAACTTATTATTGATTCATTATGATAGTATTGTTGTTGGTCTTATCTGCAAGTTGTATACACACGTTGTTGTCCGGAACCTATGGCCCCGGCGATGTAAATCGGGATAACCTAAGGAAAGGCTTTGATGTGAGGATCACATGTGTTCACGGAGTGTTAATGCTTTGCTCGGTGCTCTATTAAAAGGAGCACCTTAATTGCCAGAGTTCCTAGAGGCCCCACTGCAAACGGGTCAGGACAAAAGATGTTGTGCAAGTTCTTATTGCGAGCACGTATGACTATATATGGAACACATGCCTAGGATTGTCTAGTACTTGGATGCTTTATCTTATTTATCTGTAATTGCCCTATGTTCTGATTGCTATGTGAATTGTCTTGTCCATGCAACGCCCGTCCATCCATCCCTATGCCTACCGTTTCGAATCCCATTTCGCTTCACATTACTCTTGTCTTTGCTTTACTACTGCTGTTACTTTGCTATTCCTACTACAAAACTGTTGGTACTAATAAACTGCTGTGAGCAAGATTGTTTCCAGGTGCAGCTGAATTGACAACTCAGTTGTTAAGGCTGATAAATATTCTTTGGCTCCCCTTTTGTCGAATCAATAAATTGGGTTTCACTTCCCTCGAAAATACTGCGATACACCCCCTATACTTGTGGGTCATCAGTGACATGCACCATCAAAGACTTGATCAAAGTATTTGTAAAACATTCAAAGCTGGGATCATAGTACTTCAATCATAACATGAAAGACAAAGTTCTAGCAATAAGACAAAGAAACTAAGATGCAACATGAAAAGGCACAAACAAAAGATTCATGAATAACAATGCTTTGCAAGACGTTTGTTTGTTTCACATAAAGAAAACATAGCATAATAGCATTCAGCTTGTCCCTCATAGAGTAGCAAATATAAATGCATAGGACACCTTCAAAGTTCATAAGAGTGACTAGATACAAATAGTTTAAAACAAGCAATATCAACTTATGCATCAATCAACTAGTCTTGGGACAATGCACATAGAAGTAACAATGGCCATTATGCTCTCAAAGTAGGTGCATAAAGATAGAAGGTGGAGACTCAATATAATGGTGGAAGAAAGGCCTTCATAAAAGGAAGTAGGGATTCAAGTCTCATAAAGAGCTTCCAAAAATTATGGTACTTACAGCTTTCAGCTCTCATTGCCCCTATCATAAGCATCTTTAGGGTGATTAAGGTTAAAGTGACACAATGATACGTCCAAAACGTATCTACTTTCCCGAACACTTTTGCTATTGTTTCTCCTCTAAACTTGTGTGATTTGGATGCAACCAATGCGGACTGACGCTGTTTTCAGCAGAATTGCATTGGTGTCTACTTTTTGTGTAGAAAATCAACTATCAGGAAAAATCCCGGAAAATATGCCAAAAATCCTATTTCACCAGAAGACTCTGAGCGATCACGAGACGGAGGGGGGCTAGGCCCAGGCCACACCACCTGGCTGCGCGGGCAAGCCCAGGCCGCGCCAGGGGGTGGTCTGGCCGCCCCAGACTGCCCCTCGGTCTCCCTCTTTGCCTATAAGTTGCCTTCTGACCTAAAAACTCAGGGGGGGTTCGACGTTTTTCTAGAAGGAGTTCCGCTCCGCCGCCACCACCAGATTCCACAAAACAGCACCAGAAACTCTGTTCTGGCACCCTGCCAGGACGGGGAATTGGAGGAGATCATCGCCATCATCATCACCATCGCTTCTCCATCGACCATCCATGTTTCCCCCATCTATGAGTGAGTAATCCCCCGATGTAGGCTATGGGGATGGTAGGATTGGATGAATGCGTTAATGTAATGGCATCAGATTGTTAGGGCATGGTGCTTAGTATCTTTTATTAGTGTTATATGAGTTTGTTGCAACTTGTTGTGCTTAATGCTTGTCACTAGGGCCCGAGTGCCATGATTTCAGATCTGAACATGTTATTGATTCATTATGATAGTATTGTTTATGATCTTATCTGCAAGTTGTATACACACGTTGTTGTCCAGAACCAATGGCCCTAAAGTGACAGAAATCAGGATAACCGGAGGGAATGGCTTTGAGGTGAGGATCACATGTGTTCACGGAGTGTTAATGCTTTGCTCTGGTGCTCTATTAAAAGGAGCACCTTAATTGCCAGTAGTTCCCTTGAGGCCCATTGCAAACGGGGGCGGGACAAAAGATGTTGTGCAAGTTCTCATTGCGAGCACGTATGACTATATATGGAACACATGCCTAGGATTATCTAGTACTTGGATGCTTTATCTTATTTATCTGCAATTGCCCTATGTTCTGATTGCTATGTGAATTGTCTTGTCCATGCAACGCCCGTCCATCCATCCCTATGCCTACCGCACTCAAATCCCACTGTTTACTGCTATGGTTACTGCTGTCTTTACTTTACTACTGTTGTTACTTTGCTATTCCTACTACAAAACTGTTGCTACTGATAAACTACTGTGAGCAAGATTGTTTCCAGGTGCAGCTGAATTGACAACTCAGTTGTTAAGGCTTATAAATATTCTTTGTCTCCCCTTGTGTCGAATCAATAAATTGGGTTTCACTTCCCTCAAAAATATTGCGATACACCCCCTATACTTGTGGGTCATCACACAACTAAGAGGATATGCTTGACAAGTTATTGATGGCTCAATGCACAACGCCAAGAAAAGTGCTGGTGCGTGCTTGATGTAGAGCTCGTTGGGAACCCCAAGAGGAAGGTATGATGAGCACATCAGCAAGTTTCCCTCAGTTATGAAACCAAGGTTTAATCGAACCAGCAGGACCAAGGAAACACCCCAAAGGTGTTACTAGCTGAGCTTTGGCAGGGCGCACTACCGGTGCTAGTAGCAACGTGGAGACCTACACAACACAACCACAGAACTTTGTCCCCAACTTGCGATGAGGTTGTCAATCTCATCGTGTTTTGCGGAAAACAAAGGATTAAATGTATCGAATGGAAAGAAGTAATAGTTTGTAGAAAGTAAACACAAAGAAGTAAACAGTTTGTAGATTGAATGTAAAAGAAAGGACCGGGATACATAGTTCACTAGAGGTGGCTCTCCTTAGATAGATAACATGCTGGGTGAACAAATTACAGCGGGGCAATTGACAAACATCAAGAAAGCAATACATGCATATACTAATCATCTTGACTCCTTTGAGACTTGATTGGGCATTACAACATTATACATAGACCGACATCCAACTGCATCTATGACTAATAATCCACCTTCAGGTTATCATCCGAACCCCCTCTAGTATTAAGTTGCAAGCAACAAATTATTGCTTTACGAACTGCGTGTAAAGTAAACAATACGATTGTTCTATGAACAAAGGATTGTTGTTTTCTCCCTAGTAGCAACAACACATCTAGTACCTTAGAGATTTCTGTCACTTCCCAGATTACGGAGGCATGAACCCACTATCGAGCATAAATACTAACTCTTGGAGTTGCTAGCATCTACTTGGCCAAGATAGCTACTAACAACAGAAAGCATGCAAGATCACAAATAACAAAGACATGATAGAATCAATAATCAATCTGAAATAGCATCTCAATATCCATCGGATCCCCGCAAACACAACATGTATGATTACAAATAGATGATCTTGATCATGAACGGAGCTCACAAGATCTAGACATGAAAGCACAAAGGAGGAGAACCAGCCATCTAGCTACTACATGGATCCGTAGTCCAAAGATGAACTACGCACGCATCACACCGGAGGATTGCATGGTGATGAACAAGGCCTCCAGGGTGAATTCCCCTCTCCGGCAGGGTGCCAGATAGAGCTTCAGATCCCTCCCGATCTAGGGATGGAGACGACGGTAGCTACAGACCCTTTCGTGGATTTTTGATCGGGTACTTAGGGTTTTCGTCCTGAGGGCAATATATAGGTGGAAGGGGAGGCCGAGGGGGTGCCGGGAGCGGCCACACCACCTGGGCGCGGTCGGCTGGCCATGACCAGGTGGTGTGGTGGCCCCATGGCCCCTCTCCGTCTCGTATTCTGGCACTTGATGACTTCCGGAAAAATAGGCACTTTGGCTTTTGTCCCGTCAATTCGAGAATATTCATTTTCGACTTTCCGGAACCGAAGCAATGAAAAAGCAGTAATCGTGGCTCTTGTTAATAGGTTAGTCCAAGAAATCATATGAAAAGTACTCCAAAGTTGGAACAAAACACAAGAAAGTGGATACAACCAAGCATGGAACATCAAAAATTATAGATACATTTGCAATGTATCAACATCCCCAAGCTTAACTCCTGCTCGTCCTCGAGTAGGTAAGTGATAAAAAGAAAGAATAATTTTTGAGGTGACATGCACCATCAAAGACTTGATCAAAGTATTTGTAAAACATTCAAAGCTGGGATCATAGTACTTCAATCATAACATGAAAGACAAAGTTCTAGCAATAGGACAAAGAAACTATGATGCAACATGAAAAGGCACAAACAAAATAGTCATGAATAACAATGCTTTGCAAGACGTTTGTTTGTTTCACATAAAGAAAACATAACATAATAGTATTCAGATTGTCCCTCATAGAGTAGCAAATGTAAATGCATAGGACACCTTCAAAGTTCATAAGAGTGACTAGATACAATAGTTTAAAACAAGCAATATCAAGTTATGCATCAATCAACTAGTCTTGGGACAATGCACATAGAACTAAGAATGGCCACTATGCTCTCAAAGTAAGTGCATAAAGATAGAAGGTGGAGACTCAATATAATGGTGGAAGAAAGGCCTTTTTATAAAAGGAAGTAGGGATTCAAGTCTCATAAAGAGCTTCCAAAAATTATGGTACTTATAGCTTTTAGCTCTCATTGCCCCTATCATAAGCATCTTGAAGTGATTAAGGTTAAAGTGAACAAACTATGGTGTACATGCTTGACGAAGTATAAGTCAGAAATCTCATGTCCCTTGTATACGAGGGCCGCTCCTCATGCTACTCAAGTTTAGTCACCGGTAAGTTCTTGTCAATGTAAGTACATGTGTATCATAGAGAACCGCCAACGGGGTACCCCTTGCCCAATGATACGGAAGAATCCCCATATCAAAATGACAAGGCAAGCAGACAACGAGCATCTCAGCATTCTTCTTATTTACCATGGGAATATGGTGCTTTTTTTCTCTCTTTCCTCTTTTCGTAATATCTCCTTTTTTTCTCTTTTCTCTTTTTTCTCAATATAGGACTCTTTTTTTAAGAAGAATGCTTCATAGACAGCTCATTATGGTTACGCTGCAGGTTTCCACCATGTCAGCATGGATTAGACCAGCGGCCCAGGCGTTTCTCTAACACATATACATAACTCCATGGACTTACAAGCTCCCCTTTCATTTCACAATCGACATCCATATACAAAAGAGCATGATATCAACTAGGTACAAGTACCAAGTGCAATGTTGAAAGCGTTCCCCATGAAAGCATGGTTCTGCTAATTCCCAACAAATAAGTGCAAGTATATACAACATAGACGACACAATGGTTCAAGTTTATTAAGGGCAAGAAAAGTAAAGTGTGCCATCAAGTTCGTGAGAGCTTTAATCACTAGTTTTCTCATAACAAGTTTAATTTGGAAGTTAAACAAAAGCATGAATATACTTGGAATAGCATAAGCTAGTAGGTAGATATGGTGGACTCTTTGGAATAACTTGGTTTAGGGAGTTGGATGCATGAGTGGAACTCATACTTTGTTGTGGAGGCTAGCAAAAGACAGGGAGCGACAAAGTAAGAGAGCAATAATGGCCATAATCATGTAGAGCGACAAAACATCATTGATCAAAGCATAAAGTGATACTACAAGTTGAAAACTAAAGGATCATAAAGGCTATGGTGACTTGAGATAGTCATAACATGGTGTGAGCATGCGCCAAGTCAACCCAAATAAAGCATCAAAGGAGAATACCACTACACTATTCTTTAATATGCTAAAACAACGCATGATTCATCCAAGGCACATTAAGCAATCTCAATTGTTTATAACAAGTCATGCTACAGCAAAGAATACTAAGCATAAGGCCAAAACAATATCAAGCATGGCATAACAAAGCATAGGCCACAGTCAAAAACGAGCTCTTTTTACCACACAAGCATGAACTTTCCTACTTTTTTCCAAACCAAACCAAACTATTTGCAAACCAATGTATGAAAGAGGGGGTCCAACCAATTTATTCAGAAAACTAAGCAAACGAAAACCAAAACGAAAATGAAAAAGAAGACGCTCCAAGAACAACACAATTGTGCATGAAACAATAAAAATGAAGCGTTTGGAAGAAACCTGAGATTTTTATTGATGAAGAAGGGGATGTCTTGGGCATCCCCAAGCTTTGACACTTGTACTTCTTGGATATTTCTTGGGGTGACACGCGTGGCGTCCCCAAGCTTGAGCTTTAGTCCATCCTTCATCTCATTACTCATTCCTTCCATACACCTAAACATTTTCCTTCATACAAAACTTCACACAATCTTTATTAGCAACATTAGTGCACTCAAGATAAATAAGTCTTAAGGTTCAGTTCTAACACCAAATAAACTTCCATTAGAACACTAGATACTGTATCACTTTCCTCAAAAAGCTCAATTCCCAAAAAAACTTAAAAAGGAACCAACAGGAAGCAAATGCAGAAAATGGCAGAAATCTGTCAAAACATACCAGCAGGTAAAGACGAATTTTTTCGAAGACCTTCTGTTGCTCAAATCAAAAAGTGTTGAACTAACAAAAGTTAGATAACAACCTGGGGCAGAAGCACAAAAATTCACGTCTCAAAAATACGTTCAGAGATTTTACACGAATTTTACGGTGAAGCACAGGAATCTGTTTCGGGACAACAATTTTCCTAACCATTACTTCTCTCTCATTAGAGGTTACTCTTGGCACAAAAGCAAATTAAAAGGATAAGGAGAGGTTATTACTGAAGTAATAACTTCCAAGACTCATCTTATCTCCCAATAATTACTTTTCTTTAATGCCTTTAAGTTAGGCATAAGAACCAAAGAAAGAATCAAGTGTTCTCAAATGAAGAAGCATTAAGACCAAATTTTTTTTCATAGGAGAAGCAAAATAAATATTTTCTCTCTTTTTAGGGAAGTGTTCTATACCTTTCTTGAGTGGGAGTTGATATTTAATGGTGCCTTCTTTCATATCAATAATGGCACCAACAGTTCTAAGAAAAGGTCTTCCCAAAGTAATAGGACAAGAAGCATTGTATTCAACATCCAAAACATAGAAATCAATGGGGACATAAGCATTGTTAACCATAATAAGAACATCATTAAGACTTCCCATGAGTTTCCTTTTAGCATTATCATCAAGTGGGACATTCAAATAACAATCTTCAAGTGGAGGCAAATCAAGCATATCATAAATCCTTCTAGGCATAATAGAAACACTACTATCAAGATCACATAAAGCTTTGAAATCAAAGTCATTCACTTTCATATTAATGATGGGTTCCCAACCATCTTCTTGTTTTATAGGAATAAAAGCTTTATGTTTCATCTTTTCTTCTTTAATCTTTATGAGAGCATCAGTAATGTGTTTTTTAAAGGTCATGTTCATAGCACTAGCATTAGGAGTTTTAGCAAGCTTTTGTAGGAACTTAATAACTTTAGAGATGTTGCAACCATCAAGATCAAAATCAAATTAATCATCTAAAGTAGTAGAACTATTACTAGCCTTAACACTAGTGGTGGTAATGGTAGAAACACTAATGTTTCTAGCAATTTCATCTTCTCTTTCCCACTTAGCATGTAATTCAGCTAATAGTCTAACATTTTCATCAATTCTTACTTGTATAGCATTAGTAGCTGCAAAGGGATTATCATTAGTTTCAGGTTTAGCAGCCATTTTATTAATCAATGAAGATTGAGCTTCAGACAAAGATGATATATTTCTTTCAGCATTAGAGAGTTTCAATTGTAAACTAGGAATTTCCCTATTTAGACTCTCAAGTTGATGGCTAATGTTCTTTAAAATGATAGATTGTTCCTCCATAGTTTTAGTAAAAAGTTTATTTTGCTCATATTGCATTTGCATGAAGTTTTTAGTGGCTCTTTCAACTTCTAAAATTCTTCCTTCACTGGGTAATCCAGGTTTACCATTATAGCCATAAGTATTATTAGGAGGGTAGGGCCTATAATTGTTGTTACCATAAGCATTGTTGCCAACATTATTATTTCTTATGAAGTTCACATCAACTTGCTCTTCTTGAGCAATCAAAGAGGCTAAAGGAACATTATTTGGATCAATATGGGCTTTCCCATTAACAAGCATAGACATAATAATATCAATCTTATCACTCAAGGAGGAGGTTTCCTCAACAGAATTTACCTTCCTACCTTGTGGAGCTCTCTCGGTATGCCATTCGGAATAATTAACCATCATATTGTCCAGAAGTTTTGTTGCAGCACCCAAAGTGATGGCCATAAAGGTACCTCCAGCAGCAGAATCCAATAGGTTCCTTGAAGAATAGTTCAATCCTGCATAAATTTTTTTGGATGATCATCCAAGCAGTCAGTCCATGAGCGGGACAATTCTTAACCAAAGATTTCATTCTTTCCCAAGCTTGAGAAACATTCTCATTATCAAGTTGTTTAAACTTCATTATTTCACTTTTCATAGATATAATCTTAGCAGGATGATAGTATTTTCCAATGAAAGCATCTTTGCATTTAGTCCAAGAATCAATACTATTCCTAGTTAAGGAATTCAATCATTCTTTAGCTTTTCCTCTCAAAGAGAAAGGAAACAATTTCAGCTTAATAATATCACCATCTATATCCCTATGCTTTTGCATCTCACAAAGTTCAACAAAGTTATTTAGATGGGCAGCAACATCTCCATTACTAATACTATAAAATTGTTCTCTCATAACAAGATTGAGCAAAGCAGGTTTTATCTCAAAGAAAGTATCTTCAGGCACAGGTGGAGCAATAGGTGTGCTCATAAAATCATTGTTGTTGGTGCTAGTTGATGACCCACAAGTATAGGGGGTGTATCGCAGTATTTTCGAGGGAAGTGAAACCCAATTTATTGATTCGACACAAGGGGAGCCAAAGAATATTTATCATCCTTAACAACTGAGTTGTCAATTCAGCTGCACCTGGAAACAATCTTGCTCACAACAGTTTATCATTAGCAACAGTCTTGTAGTAGGAATAGCAAAGTAACAGCAGTAGTAAAGCAAAGACAATAGTAACAAAAGCAGTAAAGAGTGGGATTCGAGTGCAGTAGGCATAGGGATGGATGGACGGGCGTTGCATGGACAAAACAATTCACATAGCAATCAGCACATAGGGCAATTGCAGAAAAATAAGATAAAGCATCCAAGTACTAGACAATCCTAGGCATGTATTCCATATATAGTCATACGTGCTCGCAATGAGAACTTGCACAACATCTTTTGTCCTGCCAGCCCGTTTGCAGCGGGGCCTCTAGGGAACTACTGACAATTAAGGTTCCCCTTTTAATAGAGCACCGGAGCAAAGCATTAACACTCCGTGAACACATGTGATCCTCACATCAAAGCCATTCCCTTCCGGTTATCCCGATTTCTGTCACTTCGGGGCCATAGGTTCGGGGCCGTAGGTTCCGGATAACAACTTGCAGATAAGACCAAGAACAATACTATCATATTGAATCAATAACATGTTCAGATCTGAAATCATGGCACTCGGGCCCTAGTGACAAGCATTAAGCACAACTAGTCGCAACAAAGTCATAAAGCACTAATAAAAGATACTAGGCACCATGCCCTAACAATCTGATGCCATTACATGAACGATCTCATCCAATCCCTACCATCCCCATAGCCTACAGCAGGGGATTACTCACTCATAAATGGGGGAAACATGGATGGTCGATGGAGAAGCGATGGTGATGATGATGACGATGATCTCCTCCAATTCCCCGTCCTGGCAGGGTGCCAGAACGGAGTTTCTTGTGCTGTTTCGTGCAATCTAGTGGTGGCGGCGGAGCGGAACTCCTTCTGGAAAAACGTCGAACCCCTTAGAGTTTTTAGGTCAGAAGGCTTCTTATAGGCGAAGAGGGAGACCGAGGGGGTGCCTGGGGCCACCACACCATGCCCTGGCGCAGCCAGGCCCAGCCCACGCCTGGGGGTGGCGTGGCCAGCCCCTGGCCCTCCTCCGTCTCGTATTCTGGCTCCTGGAGTCTTCTGGAAAAATAGGCACTTTGGTTTTTGTCCGGTCCAATTCCGAGAATATTCATTTTCTGACTTTCGTGGAACCAAAAACAGCAGAAAACAGGCAGCTGGCACTGTGGCTCTTCTTAATAGGTTAGTCCAAGAAATCATATGAAAAGTACTCAAAGTGTGGACAAAACAAAAGAAAGAGGATATAACCAAGCATGGAGCATCAAAAATTATAGATACATTTGCAATGTATCAACATCCCCAAGCTTAACTCCTGCTCGTCCTCGAGTAGGTAAGTGATAAAAAGAAAGAATAATTTTTTAGGTGACATGCACCATCATAAACTTGATCAAAGTACTTGTAAAACATTAAAAGCAAGGATCATAGTACTTCAATCATAACATGAAAGACAAAGTTCTAACAATAGGGCAAAGAAACGATGATGCAACATGAAAAGGCACAAACAAAAGATTCATGAATAACAATGCTTTGCAAGACGTTTGTTTGTTTCACATAAAGAAAACATAGCATAGTGGCATTCAGCTTGTCCCTCATAGAGTAGCAAATATAAATGCAAAGGACACCTTCAAAGTTTACAAGAGTGACTAGATACAAATAGTTTAAAACAAGCAATATCAAGGTATGCATCAATCAACAAGTCTTGGGACAATGCACATAGAACTAAGAATGGCCACTATGCTCTCAAGAAAGTGCTCAACGAATGTGTGGAGACTCAACAAGTAAAAGAAAAGGTTTTTGAATAGTTTGAAAGGCTTCCAAATGCTGAAAGTATGGTACTCATTAGCTTTGAGCTCTCATTGCCCCTATCATAAGCATCTTTAATGTGGTTAAGGTGAAAGTGAGGTCCAATCTGAGTTATATGCTTGATAGACTATAAACTGAAAATCCCAAGTCCCTTGAGTACGAGGGTCGCTCCTCATGCTACTCAACTTTAGTTACCGGTAAGTTCTTGTCATCGTAAGTATGTGCGTATCATAGAGAACCGCCAACGGGGTACCCCTTGCCCGATGATACGGAAGAATCCCCATATCAAAATGACAAGGCAAGCAGACAATGAGTATCTCAACAATCTTCTTATTTACCATGGGAAAATGGTTCTTTTTTCTCTCTTTCCTCTTTTCATAAAACTCTTTTTTCTTTTTCTCAATAGCTATCTCTCTCTCTTTTTTTATAAGAAGAATGCTTCATAGATATCATTATGGTTACGCTGCAGGTTTCCACCATGTCAACATGGATTAGACCAGTGGCCCAGGCATTTATCTAACACACGTACATAACTCCATGGACTTACAAGCTCCCCTTTTATTTCACACCGATGACATCCGCAAACAAAAGAGCAAGGTATCAACTGGGTATATATTTACAAGTGTTGAAAGCGTTCCCCGTGACAGCACGGTTCTGCTAATCCCCAGCCTATAATTTGCAAGCATATAACTTTCATGGATAATCACAATGGTTCAGGTTTATTAAGTGCAAGAAAATAAAGTGTGCCATCAAGTTCGTGAGAGCTTTACTAACTAACTTTCTCATAACAAGGAAACATTTTATTCGGAAGAAAACAAGGCATATTGAATATGCACGGAAGTAGCAAATGATGCTAATAGGTAGGTATGGTGGACACTTTGGCAATATTTGGTTTAAGGGAGTTCGAAACATGAGTAAAACACTCAGTGTAAGTGAAGGTTAGCAGTAGTAAGGGAGCGACAAACGAGAGAGCAATAATGGCCATAATCATGCAGAGCGACAAAACATCATTGATCAAAGCATAAAGTGATACTACAAGTTGAAAACTAAAGGATCATAAAGGCTTATGGTGACTTGAGATAGTCATAACATGGTGTGAGCATGCGCCAAGTCAACCCAAATAAAGCATCAAAGGAGAATACCACTATACTATGCTTTAATATGCTAAAACAACGCATGATTCATCCAAGGCACATTAAGCAATCTCAATTGTTTATAACAAGTCATGCTACAACAAAGAATACTAAGCATAAAGCCAAAACAATATCAACCATGGCATGACAAAGCATAGGCCACAATCAAAAACAAGTTCTCTTTACCACTTAAGCATGAGCTTTCCTACTCTTTTCCAAATCAAACCAAACCAAACCAAACTATTTGAACACAAATATATGCAAGAGGAGGTCCAACCAATTTATTCAGCAAACCACGCAAACTAAAAAACCAAAACGAAAATGAAAAAGAAGACGCTCCAAGAACAACACAACTGTGCGGAAACAATAAAAATGAAGTGGTTAAAAGAAACCTGAGATTTTTATTGATGAAGAAGGGGATGCCTTGGGCATCCCCAAGCTTTGACGCTTGTACTTCTTGGATATTTCTTGGGGTGACACGCGTGGCATCCCCAAGCTTGAGCTTTAGTGCATCCTTCATCTCATTACTCATCCCTTCCATACACCTGAAATTTTTCCTTCATACAAAACTCCACACAATCTTTATTAGCAACATTAGTGCACTCAAGATAAATAAGTCTTAAGGTTCAGTTCTAACACCAAATAAACTTCCATTAGAACACTAGATACTCTAGCACTTCCCTCAAAAATCTCAATTCCCCAAAAGAACTCAAAAAGGAACCAACAAGAAGCAAATGCAGAAAATGGCAGAAATCTGTCAAAACAGTCCAGCAGGTAAAGACAATTTTTTTCGAAAACCTTCTGTTGATCAAATCAAAAAGTGTTGAACTAACGAAAGTTAGATAACAACCTGGGGCAGAAGCACAAAAATTCACGCCTCAAAAAGACGTCCAGAGATATTACACGATTTTTTACGGTGAAGCACAGAAATCTGTTTCGGGACAGCAACTTTCCCAATCATTACTTCTCTCTCATTAGAGGTTACTCTTGGCACAAAAAGCAAATAAAAAGGATAAGGAGCGGTTATTTAATGAAGTAATAACTTCCAAGACTCATCTAAAACTTTTGGGTTATCTCCTAATAAGTACTTTTCTTTAACGCCTTTAAGTTAGGCATAAGCAAAAACTAAAATGGATAGAATAGAAGTAAGCGGAGATAATCATGGTGAAAACATTGTTTTGTTCAATGGAATCCTTTTGTTAACAAGGTTGATCAGGTCTTGTTACCAAAACAATTTCATATGATACAAAACTTTGTATTCCACTAATGATTATGTTACCTCAACCTTGATAGCAATGGTCCCAATCAAAATAGTTTCAATTTTTTCTCTTTGTATGGGACAATATATTTCTCCAACTTGAATGCCTTCAACATGTTCAATTGAATTCAAACCATAAGTCCTTTCAATCTTCTTGGGGAAATAGAAAATATGTTCCTTGTCATTAACATTGAAGGTCACCTTTCCTTGATTACAATTAATAACAGCTCCTGCAGTATTAAGAAAAGGTCTCCCAAGAATAATAGACATATTATCATCTTCGGGCATTTCAAGCACAACAAAATCAGTCAATATCAAGCAATTGTGAGCCACCTGAACAGGTACATCCTCACATATACCCACAGGAATAGTGGTATTTTTATCAGCCATTTGCAAAGATATATCAGTTGGTATTAATTTTTCAAGTTGAAGCCTCTTATAGAGAGAGAAAGGCATAACACTAACTCCAGCTCCCAAATCACACAAAGCGGTTCTAACATAACTGGTCTTAATAGAGCAAGGGCTAGTTGGAATCCCTAGGTCTCCAAGTTGCTTAGGAACCTTACCATTGAAGGAATAATTAGCAAGCAAAGTAGAAATTTCTTCATTAGGGATCTTCCTTTTATTCGAGACAATGTCCTTCATATACTTTGAGTAAGGAGGCAATTTAATAGCATCAGTCAAAGGAATTTGCAAGAATAAAGGCTTCATCCACTCACAAAACTTATTATAGTGGTCATCTTCCTTTGACTTGTGTTTCTTATTAGGGAAAGGCATAGGTTTTTGGACCCAAGGTTCTCTTTCACTACCATGTTTCTTAGCAATAAAATCTTCTTTGGTGTATTTAGTATTCTTAGTGTGGTTTTCGGGTTCTTCTTCAACCTTTTCTTCATTAGGAACAACATTTTCTTCATTACCACTTTCAGTTTCAGCATCAGAGATAGATATACTATTAGGATCTATAGCAGGTTCAGAGGGTTCTACAACAGTTTTATGTTTCTTTTCCTTTTCTACGAGTAGAACCACTATTTTCAGCTTGTTGAGAATCCTGCTCAATTCTTTTGGGATGCCCTCGGGATATAGAGGATCTGGTAGCAGCACCACTTATAGTTCTAATTTCATAAGCATGTTTTTCTTTAGCAGCATTAACTAGCAAGTCGTTTTGCACTTTAACGAGTTGAGCTATTTGAGTTTGAACCATTTGAAAGTGTTTAACAATCATTTTAACATCATTATAGGTTCTTTCCACAATATCTTTCAACTCAACAATAGCTCTAGTGTTTTCCATTAGATGATTTTGCACCCTTTTATTAAAGTTATCTTGCTTAACAATAAAGATATTAAATTCTTCGAAGCATTGATCAGGAGGTTTAGAGTAAGGGATATCACCTTCATCAAAGTGTTGGAGAGAGTGTACCTCAATAGTGGATGAGTAGGGAATAGGCTTACATAATTCTTCAATAGGAGGTAAATTCTTGACATCTGCAGCTTTAATTCCCTTCTCCTTAAGACATTTCTTAGCTTCCTTCATCACTTCATCATTTAATTCAATAACTCCCCTCTTCTTTGATGTTGGAATAGGCACAGGAATAGATGGTTCAGGTACAATTACTTCAGGTATAGCTTGTTTAAAAGGAGTCCAATCTTCATCAGTCTTGCTTATTTTAGCCATTAATTCCTCAGCTTCCTTAGGAGTCCTATTCCTGAAAACACAATCAGCACAACTATCTAGGTATGTCCTAGATTCCTCGGTTAGTCCATTATAAAATATATCAAGAAGCTCATTCTTAGGTAATGGACTTCCAGCCTGTGCATGAATCAAAGCACAAAACCTTGCCCACGATTCGGGCAATACCTCTTTTTCTCCCTATTTAAAATCAAAAAGTTCCTGCAAAACAGCATGTCTAGCACTAGGAGGAAAATATTTCTGCAGGAAAGTACTAATCAAGCACTCAGGGTTGTCAATAGATCCAGGAGGTAAATTACTAAACCAAGTTTTAGCTTCTCCTTTCAGTGAAAAGGGAAAAATCTTAGCAACAAAGTAAGTACGCATCTTAATATCATCAGAAAACAAGCCACTCATGGTAGAAAGTTCATTCCAATGTGCTACCGCACTTTCATTCTTAGTCCCACAAAAAGGTTCTTTCTCGACAATAGCTATGTAAGATAGATCGAGAGAGAAATCATAATCTTCATCTTTAATGTTTATGGGAGAAGCAGCAAACTTAGCAGCAGGATATAATTTGGGTCTAATAGTACGCCTCTCAAGGAGACTCTTAGCAGCGCTCCTATCATGGGTGTTCTTACATTATTTAATAAATTCATCGGTCATCTCAACATAACCGTCTTCAATATCATAACTCTCACTAGACTCAGGTGAGCTAACAGGTGTGGTGGTGTCTTAATTAGGAGTTTTGGTATTTCCAGCTATAGTTCTAGCAATTGTAGCATCTAGGAAAGGACCTAATGAACCACTCTTATCAAGCATAGTAGAAGTAGCATCATAAGTATCAGAAGTTTCAGATTCAGCAGTAGTAGCAGTGCGTGTAGCATGTGTATGTGGTGGTGTAAGTAACTTACTCATAACAGACGGTGAATCAAGAGCAGCAGAGGTTTTTAGAACCGTACCTCTTCTTGCAGTGGATGGTAAAATAGGAACCTTGCCATCACGAGACTTACCCATGATGGATGGATAGCAGCGAACAATAGAGAATCCAAGTGAGCTTGATAAATAAAGCTATGCTCCTCAAGAACGGGCGCTTTTAAAATAGTCTTGATGACCCACAAGTATAGGGGGTGTATCGCAGTATTTTCGAGGGAAGTGAAACCCAATTTATTGATTCGACACAAGGGGAGCCAAAGAATATTTATCAGCCTTAACAACTGAGTTGTCAATTCAGCTACACCTGGAAACAATCTTGCTCACAAGAGTTTATCAGTAGCAACAGTTTTGTAGTAGGAATAGTAAAGTAACAGCAGTAGTAAAGCAAAGACAGTAGTAACAAAAGCAGTAAAAAGTGGGATTCGAGTGCGGTAGGCATAGGGATGGATGGACGGGCGTTGCATGGACAAGACAATTCACATAACAATCAGAACATAGGGCAATTACAGATAAATAAGATAAAGCATCCAAGTACTAGATAATCCTAGGCATGTGTTCCATATATAGTCATACGTGCTCGCAATGAGAACTTGCACAACATCTTTTGTCCTGCCAGCCCGTTTGCAGCGGGGCCTCTAGGGAACTACTGGCAATTAAGGTGCTCCTTTTAATAGAGCACCGGAGCAAAGCATTAACACTTCATGAACACATGTGATCCTCACATCAAAGCCATTCCCTTCCGGTTATCCCGATTTCTATCACTTTGGGGCCATAGGTTCCGGACAACAACGTGTGTATACAACTTGCAGATAAGAACAAAAAGATTCATGAATAACAATGCTTTGCAAGACGTTTGTTTGTTTCACATAAAGAAAACATAGCATAGTAGTATTCAGCTTGTCCCTCATAGAGTAGCAAACATAAATGCATAGGACACCTTCAAAGTTTACAAGAGTGACTAGATACAAATAGTTTAAAACAAGCAATATCAAGGTATGCATCAATCAACAAGTCTTGGGACAATGCACATAGAACTAAGAATGGCCACTATGCTCTCAAGAAAGTGCTCAAAGAAAGTGTGGAGACTCAACAAGTAAAAGAAAAGTTTTGAATAGTTTGAAAGGCTTCCAAATGCTGAAAGTATGGTACTCATTAGCTTTGAGCTCTCATTGCCCCTATCATAAGCATCTTTAATGTGGTTAAGGTGAAAGTGAGGTCCAATCTGAGTTATATGCTTGATAGACTATAAACTGAAAATCCCAAGTCCCTTGAGTACGAGGGTCGCTCCTCGTGCTACTCAACTTTAGTTACCGGTAAGTTCTTGTCATCGTAAGTATGTGCGTATCATAGAGAACCGCCAATGGGGTACCCCTTACCCGATGATACGGAAGAATCCCCATATCAAAATGACAAGGCAAGCAAACAATGAGTATCTCAGCAATCTTCTTATTTACCATGGGAAAATGGTGCTTTTTTCTCTCTTTCCTCTTTTCATAAATCTTTTTTTCTCAATAGCTATCTCTCTCTCTCTCTTTTATAAGAAGAATGCTTCATAGATATCATTATGGTTACACTGCAGGTTTCCACCATGTCAGCATGGATTAGACCAGCGGCCCAGGCGTTTCTCTAACACACATACATAACTCCATGGACTTACAAGCTCCCCTTTTATTTCACACCGACGACATCCGCAAACAAAAGAGCAAGGTATCAACTGGGTATATATTTACAAGTGTTGAAAGCGTTCCCCATGAAAGACGCAGTTACGCTAATCCCCAGCCTATAATTAGCAAGCATATAACTTTCATGGAGAGTTCACAATGGTTTAGGTTTATTAAGTGCAGGAAATAAAGTGTGCCATCAAGTTCGTGAGAGCTTTACTAACTAACTTTCTCATAACAAGCAAACATTTTATTCAGAAGAAAACGAGGCATATTGAATATGCACGGAAGTAGCAAATGATGCTAATAGGTAGGTATGGTGGACACTTTGGCAATATTTGGTTTAGGGAGTTGGAAACTTGAGTAAAACATACTCAGTGTAAGTGAAGGCTAGCAGTAGTAAGGGAGCGACAAACGAGAGAGCAATAATGGCCATAATCATACAGAGCGACAAAACATCATTGATCAAAGCATAAAGTGATACAACAAGTTGAAAACTAAAGGATCATAAAGGCTTATGGTGACTTGAGATAATCATAACATGGTGTGAGCATGTGCCAAGTCAACCCAAATAAAGCATCAAAGGAGAATACCACTATACTATGCTTTAATATGCTAAAACAACGCATGATTCATCCAAGGCACATTAAGCAATCTCAATTGTTTATAACAAGTCATGCTACAGCAAAGAATTCTAAGCATAAAGCCAAAACAATATCAAGCATGGCATGACAAAGCACAGGACACAGTCAAAAACAAGCTCTCTTTACCACTTAAGCATGAGCTTTCCTACTCTTTTCCAAACCAAACCAAACTATTTGAACACAAATATATGCAAGAGGAGGTCCAACCAATTTATTTAGCAAACTAAGCAAACCACGCAAACTAAAAAACCAAAACGAAAACGAAAAAGAAGACGCTCCAAGAACAACACAACTGTGCATGAAACAATAAAAATGAAGTGGTTAAAAGAAACCTGAGATTTTTATTGATGAAGAAGGGGATGCCTTGGGCATCCCCAAGCTTTGACGCTTGTACTTCTTGGATATTTCTTGGGGTGACACGCGTGGCATCCCCAAGCTTGAGCTTTAGTCCATCCTTCATCTCATTACTCATCCCTTCCATACACCTGAAATTTTTCCTTCATACAAAACTCCACACAATCTTTATTAGCAACATTAGTGCACTCAAGATAAATAAGTCTTAAGGTTCAGTTCTAACACCAAATAAACTTCCATTAGAACACTAGATACTCTAGCACTTCCCTCAAAAATCTCAATTCCCCAAAAGAACTCAAAAAGGAACCAACAAGAAGCAAATGCAGAAAATGGCAGAAATCTGTCAAAACAGACCAGCAGGTAAAGACAATTTTTTCGAAAACCTTCTGTTGATCAAATCAAAAAGTGTTGAACTAACGAAAGTTAGATAACAACCTGGGGCAGAAGCACAAAATTTCATGCCACAAAAAGACGTTCAGAGATTTTACACGAATTTTTACGGTGAAGCACAGAAATCTGTTTCGGGACAGCAACTTTCCCAATCATTACTTCTCTCTCATTAGAGGTTACTCTTGGCACAAAAAGCAAATAAAAAGGATAAGGAGCGGTTATTACAAAAGTAATAACTTCCAATGCTCATCTAAAACTTTTGGGTTATCTCCTAATAAGTACTTTTCTTTAACGCCTTTAAGTTAGGCATAAGCAAAAACTAAAATGGATAGAATAGAAGTAAGCGGAGATAATCATGGTGAAAACATTGTTTTGTTCAATGAAATCCTTTTGTTAACAAGGTTGATCGGGTCTTGTTACCAAAATAATTTCATATGAGGCAAAACTTTGTATTCCACTAATGATTATGTTACCTCAACCTTGATAGCAATGGTCCCAATCATAATAGTTTCAAAATTTTCTCTTGGTATGGGACAATATATTTCTCCAACTTGAATGCCCTCAACATGTTCAATTGAATTCAAACCATAAGTCCTTTCAATCTTCTTGGGGAAATAGACAGTATGTTCCTTGTCATTAACATGAAAGGTCACCTTTCCTTGATTACAATTAATAATAGCTCCTGCAGTATTAAGAAAAAGTCTCCCAAGAATAATAGACATATTATCATCTTTGGGCATTTCAAGCACAACAAAATCAGTTAATATCAAGCAATTGTGAGCCACCTTAACAGGTACATCCTCACATATACCCACAGGAATAGTGGTAGATTTATCAGCCATTTGCAAAGATATATCAGTTGGTATTAATTTTTCAAGTTGAAGCCTCTTATAAAGAGAGAAAGGCATAACACTAACTCCAGCTCCCAAATCACACAAAGCAGTTCTAACATAACTGGTCTTAATAGAGCAAGGGATAGTTGGAATCCCTGGGTCTCCAAGTTTCTTAGGAACCTTACGATTGAAAGAATAATTAGCAAGCAAAGTAGAAATTTCTTCATTAGGGATCTTCCTTTTATTCGAGACAATGTCCTTCATATACTTAGAGTAAGGAGGCAATTTAATAGCATCAGTCAAAGGAGTTTGCAAGAATAAAGGCTTCATCCACTCACAAAACTTATTATAGTGTTCATCTTCCTTTGACTTGTGTTTCTTATCAGGGAAAGGCATAGGTTTTTGGATCCAAGGTTCTCTTTCACTACCATGTTTCTTAGCAATAAAATCTTCTTTGGTGTATTTAGTATTCTTAGTGTGGTTTTTAGGTTCTTCTTCAACTTTTTCTTCATTAGAAACAACATTTTCTTCATTACCACTTTCAGTTTCAGCATCAGAGATATATATACTATTAGGATCTATAGCTGGTTCAGAGGGTTCTACAATAGTTTTATGTTTCTTTTTCCTTTTCTTACGAGTAGAACCACTATTTTTAGCTTGTTGAGAATCCTGCTCAATTCTTTTGGGATGCCCCTCAGGATATAGAGGATCCTGGGTAGCAGCACCACTTATAGTTCTAATTTCATAAGCATGTTTTTCTTTAGCAGCATTAACTAGCAAGTCATTTTGCACTTTAACGAGTTGATCTATTTGAGTTTGAACCATTTGAAAGTATTTAACAATCATTTTAACATCATTAGAGGTTCTTTCCACAGTATCTTTTAACTCAACAATAGCCCTAGTGTTTTCCATTAGATGATTTTGCACCCTTTTATTAAAGTTATCTTGCTTAACAATAAAGATATCAAATTCTTCTAAGCATTGATTAGGAGGTTTAGAGTAAGGGATATCACCTTCATCAAAGTGTTGGAGAGAGTGTACCTCAATAGTGGATGAGTAGGGAATAGGCTTACATAATTCTTCAATAGGAGGTAAATTCTTGACATCTGCAGCTTTAATTCCCTTCTCCTTAAGACATTTCTTAGCTTCCTTCATTGCTTCATCATTTAACTCAATAACTCCCCTCTTCTTTGATGTTGGAATAGGTACCATATAAGATGGTTTAGGTACAATTACTTCAGGTATAGCTTGTTTAGGAGGAGTCCAATCTTCATAGTTCTTACTTATTTTAGCCATTAATTCCTCAGCTTACTTAGGAGTCCTATTCCTGAAAACACAATCAGCACAACTATGTAGGTATGTCCTATATTCCTCGTTTAGTCCATTATAAAATATATCTAGAAGCTCATTCTTAGGTAATGGACTTCCAGCTTGTGCATGAATCAAAGCACAAAACCTTGCCCAAGATTCGGGCAATACCTCTTTTCCTCCGTGTTTAAAATCAAAAAGTTCCTGCAAAATAGCATGTCTAGCACTAGGGGGAAATATTTCTGCAGGAAAGTACTAATCAAGCACTCAGGCCTATCAATAGATCCAGGAGGTAAATTACTAAACCAAGTTTTAGCTTCTCCTTTCAATGAAAAGGGAAAAATCTTAGCAACAAAGTAAGTACGCATCTTAATATCATCAGAAAACAAGCCACTCATGGTAGAAAGTTCATTCCAATGTGCTACCGCACTTTCATTCTTAGTCCCACAAAAAGGTTCTTTCTCGACAATAGCTATGTAAGATAAATCGAGAGAGAAATCATAATCTTCATCTATAATGTTTATGGGAGAAGCAGCAAACTTAGCAGCAGGATATAATTTTGGTCTAATAGTACGTCTCTCAAGGAGACTCTTAGCAGCGCTCCTATCATGGGTGTTCTTACATTCTTTAATAAACTCATCGGTCATCTCAACATAACCATCTTCAATATCATAACTCTCACTAGACTCAGGTGAGCTAACAGGTGTGGTAGTGTCTTCATTAGGAGTTTTGGTATTTCCAGCTATAGTTCTAGCAATCGTAGCATCTAGGAAAGGACCTAATGAACCACTCTTATCAAGCACAGTAGAAGTAGCATCATAAGTATCAGAAGTTTCAGATTCAATAGTAGTAGCAGTGTGTGTAGCATGTGTATGTGGTGGTGTAAGTAACTTACTCAGAACAAACGGTGAATCAAGAGCAACAGAGGTGTTCAGAACCATACCTCTTCTTGTAGTGGATGGTAAAATAGGAACCTTGCCATCACGAGACTTACCCATGATGGATGGATAGCGGCGAACAATAGAGAATCCAAGTAAACTTGATAAATAAAGCTATGCTCGACAGCGCGCGGAAAATAGTCTTGATGACCCACAAGTATAGGGGGTGTATTTTTCGAGGGAAGTGAAACCCAATTTATTGATTCGACACAAGGGGAGCCAAAGAATATTTATCAGACTTAACAACTGAGTTGTCAATTCAGCTACACCTGGAAACAATCTTGCTCACAAGAGTTTATTAGTAGCAACAGTTTTGTAGTAGGAATAGTAAAGTAACAGCAGTAGTAAAGCAAAGACAGTAGTAACAAAAGCAGTAAACAGTGGGATTCGAGTGCGGTAGGCATAGGGATGGATGGACGGGCGTTGCATGGACAAGACAATTCACATAACAATCAGAACATAGGGCAATTACAGATAAATAAGATAAAGCATCCAAGTACTAGATAATCCTAGGCATGTGTTCCATATATAGTCATACGTGCTCGCAATGAGAACTTGCACAACATCTTTTGTCCTGCCAGCCCGTTTGCAGCGGGGCCTCTAGGGAACTACTGGCAATTAAGGTGCTCCTTTTAATAGAGCACCGGAGCAAAGCATTAACACTCCGTGAACACATGTGATCCTCACATCAAAGCCATTCCCTTCCGGTTATCCCAATTTCTGTCACTTCCGGGCCATAGGTTCCAGACAACAACGTGTGTATACAACTTGCAGATAAGACCAAAAACAATACTATCATAATGAATCAATAACATGTTCAGATCTGAGATCATGGCACTCGGGCCCTAGTGACAAGCATTAAGCACAACAAGTCGCAACAAAGTCATAAAGCACTAATAAAAGATACTAGGCACCATGCCCTAACAATCTGATGCCATTACATGAACGATCTCATCCAATCCCTACCATCCCCATAGCCTACAACAGGGGATTACTCACTCATAGATGGGGGAAACATGGATGGTCGATGGAGAAGCGATGTTGATGATGATGGCGATGATCTCCTCCAATTCCCCGTCTCGACAGGGTGCCAGAACGGAGTTTCTGGTGCTGTTTCGTGGAATCTGGTGGTGGCGACGGAGCGGAACTCCTTCTGGAAAAATGTCGAACCGCCCGAAGTTTTTAGGTCAGAAGGCTTATTATAGGCGAAGAGGGAGACCGAGGGGGTGCCTGGGGCCACCACACCATGCCCTGGCGCGGCCAGGCCTAGCCGCGCCTGGGGGTGGTGTCACCAGCCCCTGGCCCTCCTCCGTCTCGTATTCTGGCTCCTGGAGTCTTCTGGAAAAATAGGCACTTTGGCTTTTGTCCCGTCCAATTCCGAGAGTATTCATTTTCTGACTTTCCTGGAACCAAAAACAGCAGAAAATAGGCAGCTGGCACTGTGGCTCTTGTTAATAGGTTAGTCCAAGAAATCATATGAAAAGTACTCCAAAGTGTGGACAAAACACAAGAAAGTGGATAAAACCAAGCATGGAACATCAAAAATTATAGATACATTTGCAATGTATCAAGGTGCCCCTTTTAATAGAGCACGGGAGCAAAGCATTAACACTCCATGAACACATGTGATCCTCACATCAAAGCCATTCCCTTCCGGTTATCCTGATTTCTGTCACTTCGGGGCCATAGGTTCCGGACAATAACGTGTGTATACAACTTGCAGATAAGCCAAAAACAACACTATCATATTAAATCAATAACATGTTCAGATCTGAAATCATGGCACTCAGGCCCTAGTGACAAGCATTAAGCACAACAAGTCGCAACAAAGTCATAAAGCACTAATAAAAGATACTAGGCACCATGCCCTAATAATTTGATGCCATTACATGAATGATCTCATCCAATCCCTACCATCCACATAGCCTACAACGGGGGATTACTCACTCATAGATGGGGGAAACATGGATGGTCGATGGAGAAACGATGGTGATGATGATGGCGATGATCTCCTCCAATTCCCCGTCCGTGAGTGCCGAACGGAGTTTACAGTGCTTTGTTTCGTGGAATCTGGTGGTGGCGGTGGAGCGGAACTCCTTTTGGAAAAACGTCGAACCCCCTGGAGTTTTTAGGTTAGAAGGCTTCTTATAGGCGAAGAGGGAGACCGAGGGGGTGCCTGGGGCCACCACACCATGCCCTGGCGCGGCTAGGCCCAGCTCGCGCCTGGGGGTGGTGTGGCCAGCCCCTGGCCCTCCTCCGTCTCGTATTCTGGCTCCTGGAGTCTTCTGGAAAAATAGGCACTTTGGTTTTTGTCCCATCCAATTCCGAGAATATTCATTTTCTGACTTTCCTGGAACCAAAAACAGCAGAAAAATGTGCAACAATGTGGCTCTTGTTAATAGGTTAGTCCAAGAAATCATATGAAAAGTACTCCAAAGTGTGGACAAAACACAAGAAAGTGGATAAAACCAAGCATGGAGCATCAAAAATTATAGATACATTTGCAAAGTATCACTAGTGAAGTCACACAACTTAGTGTTTTCAAGATTAGTAATTTTTTTCTATTTTCAAATAAGGAACCAAACTTGTAAAACTATTTTTTTGTGTGTTTTTGATAAAGAAACAAGCAAACAAAGAAAAAAGAAACTAAGAAAAACAAAAATAACAAAGTAAAGAGATTGGTTATGAGGGACTCCCCTTGTGAAGATGTCCTTGACTCCCCGGCAACGGCACCAGAAAAATGCTTGATGGCTCAGTGTTGATGTAGAGCTTGTTGGGAACCCCAAGAGGAAGGTATGATGAGCACAGCAGCAAGTTTCCCTCAGTTATGAAACCAAGGTTTAATCGAACCAGTAGGAGCAAGGAAACATCCCAAAGGTGTTGCTAGTTGAGCCTTGGCAGGGCGCACTACCGGTGCTAGTAGCAACGTGGAGACTTGCACAACACAACCACATACCCCAACTTGCAATGAGGTTGTCAATCTCACCGTGTTTTGCTGAAAACAAAGGATTAAACGTATCGAAGAAAGAAGTAAAAGTCTGCAGAGAGTAAACACAAAGCAGTAAACAGTTTGTAGATTGTATATAAAGCAGTAAAAAGGACCGGGATCCATAGTTCACTAGAGGTGGCTCTCCTTAAGATAGATAACATGCTGGGTGAACAAATTACAGCGGGGCAATTGACAAACATCGAGAAAGCAATACATGCATATACTAATCATCTTGACTCCTTTGGAACTTGATTGGGCATTACAACATTATACATAAACCGCCATCCAACTGCATCTATGACTAATAATCCACCTTCAGGTTATCATCCGAACCCCCTCCAGTATTAAGTTGCAAGCAACAGATTATTGCTTTACTACGACTGTGTAAAGTAAACAATACGATTGTTCTATGAACAAAGGATTATTGTTTTCTCCTAGTAGCAACAACACATCTAGTACCTTAGAGATTTCATCACTTCCCAGTTACGAGGCATGAACCCACTATCGAGCATAAATACTAACTCTTGGAGTTGCTAGCATCTACTTGGCCAAGATAGCTACTAACAACAGAAAGCATGCAAGATCACAAATAACAAAGACATGATAGAATCAATAATCAATCTGAAATAACATCTCAATATCCATCGGATCCCCGCAATCACAACATGCAGAATTACAAATAGATGATCTTGATCATGAACGGAGCTCACAAGATCTAGACATGAAAGCACAAAGGAGGAGAACCAGCCATCTAGCTACTACATGGATCCGTAGTCCAAGGATGAACTACTCACGCATCACAACAGGGGCTTGCATGATGATGAAGAAGGCCTCGAGGGTGAATTCCCCTCTCCAGCAGGGTGCCAAGAAGAGCTTCAGATCCCTCCCGATCTAGGGATGGAGATGACGGCGGCTACAAACTCTTTCGTGGATTTTTGATCAGGTACTTAGGGTTTTCGTCCCGAGGGCATCTTATAGGTGGAAGGAGAGGCCGAGGGGGTGCCTGGGCTGGCCACACCACCCCCTGGCGCGGGCCAAGCCTGGCCGCACGGCCAGGTGGTGTGGCCGCCCTCTGGCCCTTCTCTGTCTCGTATTCTGGCATCTGTTGACTTCCAGAAAAATAGGCACTTTTTCTTTTGTCTTGTCAAATTTCGAGAATATTCATTTTCTGACTTTTCTGGAACCAAAAACAGCAGAAAACAGGCAGCTGACACCGCGGCTCTTGTTAATAGGTTAGTCCAAGAAATCATATGAAAAGTACTCCAAAGTATGGACAAAACACAAGAAAGTGGATAAAACCAAGCATGGAACATCAAAAATTATAGATACATTTGCAATGTATCACTCCATCATCATCCTCGCGCACTATGCGTAGTTAACTTCACGTGCGGATATCTCGACATCGGCATCCCCGACCACGACGACCCCTCGCACGGCTATCTCGACCAAGCTTAAACCACCCAACGCTCTCGGCTACCTCGACATTGGGACAAAGGGCTACCACCTCGCTTGAGCTTCTTACCAGCTTCCTCTACATTCCAATCTACCGCGACGCAACACCATCCATGACCTTCCCGCTTGGACTGCGGGGGGATGTTAGCCTACTGGATCGGTTTATCTCCAGTATGATTGTCTGCGATATTTTAGTTGTTCACGACGCTACCACTACGACTGCAGGGGATGTTAGGGTATTGCGTATATGTTTATTATGACAATATAGGATAGATATAGTATGGGATAGAGATAGGATACGTTTCCATGTAATCCTAACTTAATCTATACTCCAAGATGATCCTTATACGTCTATATATATTCACCCACGAGGCTCAATAACACATCCAATATATTCCCTCAATCCCTTTCTATCGTTCTACAGTAACTAAATCCAGTACTGTTGCAAGATATGTAAAACAAATATTTGTAAAATGCAATCCAAAAATTTAGGTACAAACACCTTTTACAACAAAAATCTATCGAGTCAAGTGCCATGACAGGATGTAATCTTGAACGTATGTTTACATAGTAAATGTCATAGATCCATCCATATAGGTGTTATGACAAGAGTGTCGAGCTAGGTAGACAATAATTGATACTGTCAACTTACACAAACATTTCTCTCAAAAGAAAACTTACACAAAGATTTCACTCAATATGAGGCCCGTATGGGACCCATGTGCAAAGTGATCGATGGCAGAGGACCTACAAATCAGGTGGGCCTCCAATTAGTTATGTTAAAATGTCAAAGAGCCGTACCCAAGAAAATGGAGGTTGTGTGCCAAACTGAAAATTAGGCTCTCAGACAATTAGGAAAAATATGGTCTATAACATAACTAATTGTTATAGTACTCTAAGTATAATAGTTTAACATAACTAATTGGAGGCCCACCTGATTTGGAGGCCCTGTGCCATCGATCACTCTGCACATGGGTCCCAAAACTATTATACTTATAGTACTACAACTAATGACTGGTTACAAATCCATCGGGCTAGCAAAGCTAGCTATGTAGGGGACTAATCAATGGCTCTAGTTGTACTACTACCTACTACCGGTTGCTCCAAAAAAAAGTTGTACTACTGTCTGGAAAATCTGCTACTGATTAATGCATGCATCTATCTCTCTTACACGATCTTTTCTCTTTCACTTTGCTCATAGTCATGTTAGTTTCCCAATTGTTGCTTCTACATTGTAAAGTGGTAGGTTGAAATCTCAATCTACGATCTATTTATTTGATTTTTTTCTTCTCAATTTCACATCTCTATGTTTTGTTTCTCCGATCCTCTTGCTTTTTGCTACCGCCCTTGCGATCTAGGTGCACTGATTGGAGATGAGGGCCTGACCAAGACTGCTCGGTCACCAGACATGGATTCATCAAGAGGAGAAGTAAATCAGAATATCATAGCCAGATGCACCGCCGTCAATTGTCTACTTCCAAGATCAATCAAATGTTCCCATTTGTTTGCATGTACAATTTTTGACATATGACATTTCAGAGAAGGTTTCTTATGAATGATTAATTGAAGATTTTGTCTCAAGAAAATGCTAAAAGGATGGCACGTTTCTGTCAAAGATATAGTACTTTTGAGTTAGGATAATCGCTTGTTATTAAGATGTAATTTCTTTCAAAAATTATACTACCAACATGATATATGTTACAAATCATATTTTTCCTAATTGTCAATGGTTGTGTCGAGGGCCTAATTTTTGGTTTGGCACACGGCCTCCATTTTCTCGGGTACGGCCTCAATATCAAATTGGTAGTTTTTGATTTTTATACTATGGGGGTAAATATGATCAAACATGTTCATTTTTGAGCCGGTATGGAAAAGAATGCTCATGACTAGTGAACTTCTTAAACTGTTAAATGGAGTATATATCCTTGTCATTTTCATCAGTTCGGACTTTTGATTCAATTGGCTAGTGCATCAATTTAATATAGTATCAGAGCCAGGAGGTCTCAAGTTCAAACCCCGGCTAACACACTATTTAATCTACTCCAAATAGTTGCGGCCCCTGATTATCCACGTCTAGTGTCTTTCGATTTGTCCAGCCTAGCTGTAAGGGGGGGTGGGGTGTTAAAATGTATAGCCTAGTCCTTTCTGTCAGTTCGTACTGTTGGTTCAGTTGGCTCATCAATTTAATATAAACTTCACTCAAATGTGTGCGCGCGAGAGAGAGATGCAGATAATTGTGTGTGTGGGTGGGGGTCAAATGGACCTAACATATCTTGTTATGAGGTATCTACATGATTGCGAAGAGGGAATATAACACAATGCCATTCATATATCCATAGTGTGAGGGGAAAATATAAAGATTTACTCCCTCATTTCGTACTCTCCCATTAAGAATTACCTCAAGTTTTGGGTTCAATCAAAGTCAAACTTTATAATCTTTGATCTTATATCTAAGAAATTGATCATATATCTAAAGAAAAATATCAACACCAATAAGGTAAAATCTATTGTACTAGAATCATCATAAAGTATATTTTTATATTATATGCATTAGGAATTATGGATGTTGATACTTTTTCTCATATTTTTGGCCATTTTTTGAAAGTTTGACTTGAGTAAACCTAGAACACGAGGTAAAGATGAACGAAGGGAGTAATGCTTAGTAGTTTGACACCTTTTCCATTCACAATTTGTAGGAAAATTAAATTCCCATGTCAGACCTACCGGTTCCTATATCTTTACACGTTTAAGATTTCAGAAAGCGTGTTGATCCGGTTTGATTTATAGTCCGTTGAAAAATTGGTTGAGGAGTCATAGAGATTATGACATAGACTATAATTCAAGTGCAAATTCCACCTTTTCACTCTACCCGAGCATTTGTGACAGCACCATGTTGGTGAAACTTCTACTAGAATATCAAGAGATATTGAACATGGTTTTACTCCATTTTAGAATTTTGCTTGTTTCTGTTAGATAGGTCTGAAATATAGGGGACATCATCGACGATCATGTCCAGACTTCACTTCTTATATCGGTCTTGATAATTTTCAAAATTCGTTCATCACCTCACACCTTATCCGTGGAAAAACGAAAGCTCAAAGCTTCTAAAAGAGCCAATCCAGACAAATTTGAAGGATACTTAGTAGTTTCTTATACTGAATCAACGGCATTTATTATGGATCGGATAAAGTATCACAAATACATGTTTACAAGGTAAAAGTGGAATTCATTTGTGGTTTGATTATTATTATTATACCACCGAGGCACCGACATGACGCTAAAAGCACGCTAGCTCTTCTAATCTGGAATATGCCAGGGCTTACTAGTTGATGAATACATCACCATGGCAAAATCTCCCCAAACCAACTATGCGTACTCCTAATTAAACCTAATCCACATTCTATCAGCAAAGGTGAAGCAGCACATGATCCGGAATTAGCTCCCAGGAATGGAAGCACGTCGGCAATATTTTTTCTCCAAAGTTTATCCGGGTCAGCGTCGCCGTCGGCACCTGAAAGCAGGAGCCAACTGCTCCAATCCGCCCCGTCCGTCCATGCAGCTGCACGAGCGAATCTAGGAGCTGACACCGCCACGTGGCACACACGCGCACGTGATCCAGACCCACCTCCTGCTATATTTAACCACGTGGGCCCGACCCGCGACCCTAATCCCAATTAAAGAGAAAACTGAGGACTACTCCACCTACGGACCCCGGTTCTCATGAAAACATTATCACTTCCAGAAAAAACGTAATTTACACCTTAATCTCCCGAGTAAATACAAGTGAGTCCCAGTACAGGCTCCGGGCCCGCGGATCAGACAGGAGTAACTCCTCCGCCAGCGCTTCGCAAGAAAAGTCATAAAACCCTAGAGGGTTCTGGGAGCGCGGAAGATCCTGTCCGCTGATTCCCCGATCGGACGGCTGGGCTCGCCAGCGGAGCTCGTGCTTATCATTCCGCCGTCTCCTTCCTCGGGCTCCGTTCCTGACTGTGCTGCTGCTTTACTGCGTCTGTGCGCTCTCTCCCCCCATCCCCTTCTCGCCGCGAAGCCTTCGGTGCCGCCCCCAAATGGCGAAATCGCCGGCCGATCGGAACCCAATCTGAGCCTGGTCACTCCGCAATAGCGCCTTGCTGGCCCGATCTCCCAAATCCCCCAAAGCGGCCGAGTTGAAAATGGCCACCACTGTCCCGATCGGGCTCGCGACGCGCGATTCGGTGGTGGTCTGGCCTGGGGGGTCGCGGGGGCTGCAGGTTTTGTGAAGACTGAGCCGTGGTTGCTCTGGCTGCCTGGTGCGGGCTTGGGTGTCCTCCCGAGAGAGCAGCGTCTTCTTTTTCACGACCAAGGGTAATCGACCGTGCGCCTTTTATTTTGTTCGAGCTTTCCGTTTCGGTTATGGTGGATTTAATTTTGCGTGATTTGGTGGTTTGTGCTCTAGGGTTGGTGGAATGCTCAGCGAGAGCCCTGTGGCGATGCGTGAGGAGATGGGCGGCGTGGGAGAGGTGGACGAGCTTGATGCGTTGCTCCGTGCCGGTGGCGGCGGAGTTCGTCGGCGAGGCGAGGAGGCTGGCGAGAGAGAGCGGGGGCCCAGCATATTCCGAAGTGGGTCGGCGCCACCGACCATAGAGGGTTCGTTGAACGCCATCAGTGGCCTCCTCCGCGGCGGTGGCGAGGCGACCCGGACTACCCCCGCCGTTCCTGATGCTGAGGAATTGAACGGACATGGCGGACTCCTATCGGAGGAGGAGCTCCGGGCTGATCCAGCCTACCTGTCCTACTACTACTCGCACGGCAATCTTAACCCAAGGCTGCCACCGCCGGTCCTAACAAAGGAGGACTGGCGATCAACACAGCGGCTGAAGGCAGGGGTGGTCGGTGGGATTGGGGACCGGAGGAAGGTAGTGCAACAAGAGGCTGGACAGGGGATGTCTCTGTTCCCTCAGAATCCTGGTTTTGATCAGGGAGAGGATGCGAGGAAGGGCGCGGGTGGTGCTGGAGAGTGGGTGGATAGAGGAGGTGATGGGCTCATTGGGTTATCACTAGGGCCGCAACGCAGCTTTGCTGATATGCTTCAGGTTAGTCACAGTTAGCGCTGCTGAGGTTGCTCTTTGTTGTCATAGATTCATAGTTGAGGTTTATCTTGTGGTTTACCATATAAAAAACAACTAGTTTTCGCTGTATGTTGTCTGCTTACTGTATATAGTATATAGTATACTTTTGGGATTTAGACCCCCCTCCCTTTGTTTCAATAGGCAAGCCCTAGCCATTCCCAGCCTATCCAGTTACAAGCTGGATTGTCTCGATAAAGCGGTGATAAATTCTCCTGCCCAAGTTTGTACACCTGTGAGGGCATGTGTTGGATGGACAAGCTAGGTCGTACAAATCCTATAGCAGAAAGTGGTTTGGGTTTGTGGTTTGCACAATCCTGTGAAATTTGGTTTATGTGCTGAAGTATATGTCTTAAAAGTTATTAACGACTGTCTCGTGGAATCCTGTACCCGATAGAGCATTATCTTTGAGATGTATGCACTTGTAACTAATGTCAATTCTCAGCGAATTAACTGTCAAGAAAGTTTCCTACCTGGTATCAACATAATTCCTTTTTGCATCACTGGCGAGGATGAATGGGCGTTTGGTTCGCCGTTATGCTTTGTTGAACTTTAACAACTTGTCACTGTTCCTAATACTGTCACCCTTTATCCCCAAATTTTGGTTTAAAATAATGCATTTCCTTGGAAGAGAGCATGCCCTGACTAAGTTTTAAGAGTTGCAACTTCAAGAAAACTGTGACCCATTTCTTATTTCTGCTGTGAGTGGGATCTTATTTCTGCTTTGTGGTTGATACTCCAGCAGTGTAATTTATTCTTGTAACATCAATTCCCCCATATTTTTAGTACCTTAATTTACCGATTTTCTGTGCTCTTTTTTTCCCTGGATAACTGATTTAGTCTACTCTGCGTTATTTCAGGACAACCTTGGTCGCAGAACACCTACTTCAGAGCATCCCTCTCGGGCAACCAGTCGCAACTCATTTCTTGACAACCAGGAGGCACTTAATTATTCTGAGAACCAATACTCTATACATAATGACACTCTGGATGCACGTCACTCTGCTGGAAATGCGCAAAGTGTCAGAGGTCTTTCCAATATTAATGCATCTGCATCTCAAACTTTTGCTTCTGTTCTGGGTTCATCGGCTTCAAGGAATGCTACACCAGATCCTCATTACGTCCCTAGGGTTCCTAGCCCTGGTCTTCCACCTGTTGGCGTTAGGGTTGGTTCTAATGAGAAGAGACTGAATAGCTCGTCATCATCATTCAATACAATTTCCTCAAAAGCATTTGAGTCTGATGATATTTTAACTGCATTATCTGACATGAACTTATCTAAAAGTGGTACTTCAAACGACGATAACAACATTAGTCAGTCAACATATCAGAGAGGGATAAGCGACCACCATAATTTGTCTCTTGCCCCGCAAGCTGCTCAAGTTAACAATAGGCAGCATTCTGTGATGTTGGAAGCGGGTGATGAATATTTGGGTGTACCATCAATGTCACAACCATCGAATTCTTCATTTGATGATACCACTAATCTAGCAAATTTAAGAAATCCCACTGACATGCGGTTTGATGGACATGGGGAGATGCAGAGGTCTTCTACCCTTTCTGCTCATTCATATCAGAAGTCACCACCATCTTCTAATGCAAGCCCAGGTGGTTCTCCTGCTCAACATCAGAATTTTGATGGAATAAATCCAGCATTTTTGAACTATGGGCTTGGTGGATATCCACTCAATCCGGGTTTCAACTCTGCGATGATGAATTATACGGGTTCAGGTAGCATGTCTCCTTTGTTTGAAAGTGCTGCTGCCGCATCTGCTATAGGCTCAGTTGGGTCAGATTCAAGAAACTTTGGCAACAATATTTTATCACCACCTACCTTAAGTCTATCTGATCTGCATCACCTTGGTAGATCCATTAATCAAACTGCCACTGGTCTTCAGTCGCCTCTCTCTGATCCGTCTTATGTTCAGTACTTGAAGGCAGCTCAATATACAGCGCAGGGAGCAGCCAACTACAGCGATCCTTCATTGGAAAGAGGTTTCATGGGTAGTTCATATGCTGATCTAACACCAGTTCAGAAAGCCTATGTTGAAGCTTTGCTTCAGCAGAAGCAATATGGAATGCCAGTTCTTGGTAAATCAGCAGCTTCAAATCATGGCTATTATGGCAATTTGGCTTTTGGCATGGGCATGACATACCCTGGAAGCCCTTTGGGAAGTCCTGTTGCTGCTTCCCCATCAGGTCCTGGTAGTCCATTTAGGCTCGGTGAGCGGAATCTGAGGTTTCCTACTAACATTAGAAGCTTGAGTGGTTGGAATGCTGATCCAAGTGGCTACATGAACGAAAACTTTCCATCTTCACTTTTGGATGAATTCAAAAGCAATAAGGCCAGAAGTTTTGACCTTGCTGAGATTGCTGGGAATGTGGTAGAGTTCAGGTATACTTGGTCATTTCATACTTTTGCAATACATATGTTTGCTTTAATTGATAACTAATACTCCATCCGTCCCAAAATAAGTGACTTGGGTTTGTTTATATTTGCATTTATCTACATACTAAAACACGTCTAGATACATATGAATCTAGACAAACCCTAGTCACTTATTTTGGGACGGAGGGAGTAGGTATGATCCATTATATGTCCATCTATAAAATATCACTTTATAAACTATCCCATCCCATCCTATACCACTATTTGCCACTCGGTTTCTTTTGCCAATTTATATCTTGCCCTCTTAAAAAAATCTGAGTGTTTTTTACCTCTAATCTCAGACCCTGCCACATGGCAGCATGGTTCTGCCTCTCCTCCCATTGTTATTAACTTTCTCCTTCCTCCTCTAACCTCGTCTCCTCACCCTTGACCATGGAGAGTGACCACAGATGGTTTGCTGTGCGCTCACACTTGCTCCCCATGACGTGGCTCCACCTCTGCCACACCGAGCACCGCCATAGTAAGGAGGAACCTCATCTCAGGATGTTGTGTCTAGACTCGGTTACTGGTTGCTAGATGCAGCTAAGGTACTTGGGCACCTCCGGCGTGGATCCTTTGGTCCAAATGCACGGGGAGAGGGAATCGCTTGGTGGTATCGGCATGGACCGGACCTCACCATCTTCGTAAGATCATTCCAGGAAGGAACTGCTGGTATTGGTGAAGGGAATCGTGGGTTGGGGGAGGTTGGGGTGAATATATGCCAGTCTGGTGTCATCTCTCTTTGTTGTCACCTCTGAGCTCTCAGAATATTTGGAAGATAGTAAAAACCTACATTAGCACTGCAAATCGAGCTTCAGATCGTGAATTACAAATGCAAGGAGTGTAGCTCCTCTAGTGACATTCTGTAGAGGAGCTTTAATCAATAGTCCCTAAATAGTACGTTCTTTTGAAGCAGCCTGACACCTTATTCTCTGCACAAGTTGATATTTTATGGAAAAAGACTGAACGTGAAGAGCGTCACTGCACCTTTTATGTGTCCACAATTTTGGTATTCAATTGTAATGCACTGAACTCTTCATGCGAGTTCATAATTCATCTAACATCTTGTTTGTGCCCCAGTCCTTCACAGTAACGATGATATTTCTCTTACTAATATTTTAGTTAGTAACACATGCTTACTAATATTTTAGTTAGTAACACATTCTAAATTCTCATGTGATGTTTGATTATGCAGTGCTGATCAATATGGAAGTCGTTTCATACAGCAAAAACTTGAAACAGCAACAGTTGAGGAAAAGAACATGGTTTTTGAGGAAATCATGCCTCATGCTCTCTCATTGATGACTGATGTCTTTGGGAACTATGTAGTGCAGAAGGTATTCATTACTGAGACCCTAGTGCTGCTCGCTTGAGATCCGGGACACTAAATTATTTCTTCAATTTGTAGCATCTTCAAAATTTTAATTCTGACGATGCCATGACTAACTTTTATATTTTTAATCCAGTTTTTTGAGCATGGGAGCCCCGTACAACGCAGGGAGTTAGCTGATCAACTATTTGGACATGTACTAGCTCTCAGCCTTCAGATGTATGGCTGTCGAGTTATCCAAAAGGTAATACATAGTTCATATTTTTTTCACTTTCCATAAATTCTTTTATTTCAAAAAATATTTCTTTAGGATTGCTAACTCAGGCTTATGTGTATGCACATTGCTGAAGGCAATAGAGGTGGTTGACCTGGACCAGAAGACAAAAATGGTTACTGAGCTTGATGGTCATATCATGAGATGCGTGCGTGATCAAAATGGAAACCATGTTATCCAGAAATGCATTGAATGTATACCGGAAGATTCAGTTCAGTTTATTATCTCGACATTCTACCGTCAAGTTGTTCCACTGTCCACTCACCCGTACGGCTGTAGAGTCATACAGGTTGATCTTTGAATTCTCAACTATGCCATTCTTCTACCCTTAATTTTATGTGGAAAAATTACCTCAGTACCATCGGAAAGAGGTGTGAAAGGACACATTGGGGTGGGTAGTGTGTGTGGGTGTTTGGGGGGGGGGGGTGTATGTTCAAACACATTGAACTCTGCCATGGTACTGGGGGCACATGTTACTGATACATTGAGTTGTATGTTCAAACACATTGAACTCTGCCATGGTACTGATCTATATCTCTGTTTTATATTAGTTAAACTCATGATTTCTTTCTTTACACAGAGAGTGCTGGAGCATTGCACTGATCCAAAAACACAGCAAGTTGTTATGGATGAAATATTGCAATCTGTATGCATGTTGGCACAAGACCAATATGGAAATTATGTTGTCCAGGTTTGTTACATCTTATGATTTTTCGGACTGATATCGGGCTTGACATAGCATTCTGATAATTTTTTCAGCAGCTTTGTACATTGACCTTGTATACATTTTGATCTATCTATAATCAGTTATGCGATATTCCACCGTTGTTTAGCTCTGAACCATACATAAGATGCTATGTAGTATGATTTGATGCAAGAATGTGGAAACTCAACTGTTGACTATCTTGGATTGAAGATAATGAAATGCAAAGTACAGTCAACGTAGGCCATTAAAGAATGTTCCATCTAATATTGCCCAAATTGACTTGTAAAATTATCAAACATACTTGTATGCTGTCCAAAAAAGTAATTCTTGGTTGTAACAAAAGCAATTCTTGTGTGTAATCAAATTGAACATCTTAGCTCTTGTGTATCCTGAGAATTTTGACTGGTTATCTGACGATGAACATCTATTTACCACCTTTTCTCGTGAAAGCATGATCTTGGTCTAGTCGTGCATGTAGAACCATATGTGTGAATACAACTGTTTGTGCTGGACCACCATGTGTATAATAAAATTGAACATCTTAGCTCTTGCGTATCCTGAGAATTTTGACTGGTTATCTGACGATGAACATCTATTTACCACCTTTTCTCGTGAAAGCATGATCTTGGTCTAGTCGTGCATGTAGAACCATACCTGTGATACAACTGTTTGTGCTGGACCACCATGTCTCCGAGTTCATATTTGTGCCTAATCTGGTGATCATGTTACTGGGATGTCATGAATGATTATGTAAGTGGACTTTTTGTGCTATTTTATATCATGCCAAGTGAAGTGCTGATATTCAAGATGTCATGTAATGAGGGAAAAACACATATGAACTAATCCACCCCTGTTGGACTGAGATATGATGATATCTCACTTATTTGGGAAGAACAAAATTCACCACTGTTTCTGTTGGTGTTGCAAGTAAAGCACATAAAATGTTATGTGTTGGACTCGATTAGAAACTACTACCTCCATTCTAGAAAAGAAGGCGTATAAATTATCTGAAAAGTCAAATGGTGTCAAGTTTGACTAAGTTTATACAAAAAAATATCAATTCTTATAATACTATACTGATACAATGTGGAAATATATTTCATACGTATCTAATGATATAGATTTGACATCGTAAATATTTATACCTTTTTCAGTAACCTTGGTCAAACTTAACAATATTTGACTTCTCAGGAAATTTATACGCCTTGTTTTTCGGAGCGGAGATACTATAGTGAACGACTTAATATGATAACTCTTTACCGAGTAATTCATTAATCATGAATTCATGATGTCTCTTCTGGGTCAATCAAATTGATATACACTGAAAATATGATGTTCATCTCCAGCCTAAGAGCTTACTTGAGTTTATGATGGGTCATTGACCTCACGGTAGACTAGTTCGGTACTATATTCTGTATTTCCTTTGCTGTTCTTTTAACAGAGATGGTATGTGTTATTCTTGTGCAGCATGTTATGCAACATGGGAAGCCTCATGAGCGATCTTTCATTATTGAAAAACTAGCTGGACAGATCATTCAGATGAGCCAACAGAAATTTGCCTCAAATGTTATTGAGAAGTGCTTAACATTTGGAGGCCCTTCGGAGCGGGAAGTTATCATAAACGAAATGCTTGGAACTACTGATGAAAATGAGCCTCTCCAGGTTTTACTTATGATCTTTTTGTTTGATCAGTGTTCAATAGCTTTATGGATTTGTTTCATCCAATTCTATGTAGTGTACCCTGTTTAAATAGGAGCAATAAGGGAAATCGATGTATAGTGATGTGATTAGCATAGCAGCTCACCTGGTCTCTCATTTGCTGAATATGTTTTTGCCATCATTTTTAAGATTTTATCTGAGCGGTTACCACGACTATCCAGATTTTTCAAGAAATCCATGACATATTGGTTTTGAACCTGTGAAGCTTATTAAAGTGTGATACAAAGAAATTGTGAAATAGAAGTACAATTACGATTAAACAATGTAATTTCTCTATTCCACTAATGATTTTACAGTATCACCTCCAAGTTAAAAAATCAGTCCTACTATAGTTTTTTGTATGCGAAGTTTTTTGAGTTTTTGAGGAATACCATGGTTTGTTCAAAATATTGTAATATTAAAATCTGTGAGATTACAATTGTGGAATTTAAAAGATCTGCTCAGTAGCCCTCTTTTTTCAATCAAACCTGGTGACTTGCACTTTTAGAGAGGGGTGCTTGCAACGGACTTTGAGATTGCTTAGAAAGAAAACACATTGTAATTTAATTATAGACATACTTGTGAGTTTAGGATGTATACAGATTTGTAGCGGTTTATCTTGAACTTTGGTTTACTTCTGAGAAAAACTATGGACTTCCTTTGATATTATTTAGTTACTCCCTCCGATCCAAATTAATTGACTCAGATTTGTCTACATTCGGATGTATCTAGACATGTTTTAGTACTAGATACATCCGAATCTAGAAAAACTTGAGTCAATTAATTTGGATCGGAGGGAGTACTTCTTTGTGTTAAATGGTATAGTGGTTTTGCCTAGACATAAGTAATACTCCCTCCGTTTCAAAATATAAGATGTTTTAGCTTTGTGAAGAAAATGTATCTAGACTCTTTTTAATACTCCCTCCGTTCCTTTCTATAGTGCCTATAGTTTTTTAAGAAAAATTTCAAAATATAAGATATAGTGTGTTACATAACTCGTTTGGAAAACTTTTTTATGGAGTTTATATAAAGTAGATAGCATTTCATGCCTCCTGCAAACTACTCTATTTTATCACGTTAATTAGCCACGAGAAATCCTAGCCAAAACTATTTTAATTTTCTCTCCACGTGTGTTTCTTAATTTCCGTGCCAGAAACTATAGGCACTATAGAATGGAATGGAGGGAGTATGTAGTTTCGTAGTGAACCTCTATGAACCGACACACTAAAAGTAGTCTAGATACATTTCCTTCACAAAGTTAAAGCATCTTATGAAACGGAGGGAGTATCGTACATGCATTTTGACCTATTATATGTATAGGTTTTGTATATTTCTGTGTTTGCTACATGCAAGAGCCTGTATCTTACTTTTCTATTGAAGAGCGTCATTACTTTACATAATAACTAATGGTTATTTAATCTAATAGCTAGATTTAAAGGAGAAAATACTGAAATGCCAAACATATCATAGTTTTACTTGGTACTATACTGCAAAACACAGTTGTTTAATCAACTTAATTGTTTCATGCCCAGCACCTTGAAAACTGTGGGTTTGAAATACTTTAGTGGCCAAATGGACGGTAGTTGCATTTTACAAGCTTCGAAAATTCCAAAAATTCTCACATGTATATACGATAATACACTATGAATCTGCAAATTTCATGAGAAAATGCTTTCATTTGTGGGCTGCATAAAGATAAGTTGTGATATAACGAATACGAGTATGACGCAGTTCTATTGACTCATACGGTATTACAGTATTTTTATTGCGAATGCACATTTTGGGTTTTGCAAAATTTATATTTTATTCCCTAAATTGTGTTATCGTAAAGTGCTGTTGAACTATCTAAGACCTCTTACTGCGAACCTGTGCAGGCCATGATGAAGGATCAGTTTGGTAACTATGTTGTACAGAAAGTACTAGAGACTTGTGATGATCAGCAGAGAGAGTTGATTCTTTCACGAATAAAGGTTCACCTAAATGCCCTGAAGAAATATACATATGGGAAGCACATTGTTGCTCGAGTTGAAAAACTTGTTGCTGCTGGTGGTAAGCTTCAATGCTCAACTTTTGCTTCATCAATTAAATACATCAGTGCCTTGCATTCCCACCGTTTTATCCATCTTCTGCTGTACCTCTTAAACGTTTGTTTATGTATACTTGATTCAGAGAGGAGAATTGGACTGCAGTCACATTATCCTTCATAATGTCAGTAGAAATGACCATGTACAGCTAACCATGGCTCCAAGAATCAAACCTTCTGCTGCTTGCTCTGGGCTGCTGCAAGCCTAAGTTGAAAAAATAAACATGTTGTACTCAGAACTTTGTACATTTTGTAGTTTGAGCTTATAGTCGTGTCACGGTTTGGCTCAGAGGGTTCATTTACCTAGTGCCGCTGCAGAGAAGATAGGCGTCCTGTACAAGTTGTTTAGGTGTAAAAAAGAGGAGGAAAGACTATTTTGCGAGACTGTACAAATCTACGATCCTGAGAAATCTGCCAGCTGTTTAGATTGTTGTCCAGTGTCTTAATGACTGATGTAATGGTTCCAGCCTATCAAGTTAGCTCCGGTTCTTTGTTTCTCCAGTTGACCTCTACTGGCCATGTTGGCTCAGCGTACAGTTTGATTCACTTGGGGCCTGTTTGGTAGGCTGCATCCAATTTTTGGCCCAGCCTCATACAGGCCGCCATGAATGACAGCCCGTTTGGGGATGTTTTTCTTTTTGCATGCACGAAAAGCAGAAATGGGGCTGTTTGGTTGTCTGCATGCATCGGTTGCCTGCAGCGTTGCTGATAAGGTCACCTCTTTTGGAAAGAGGTGAGAATATCCCATAAACATAAACACAAATGTTGATCAACGACAGCGCACAAAAAATGTATAGGTCATCGGCCGCACACAAATCAAAAATTACTTTTCATGCAGACTGAAGTCATCGTTGCTCCACGATCCTCCTAAAAGCTTCAGGGTGCTCAGGTGCGGAGACCCAGCATATCACTGCATGATGTAGTACACTATAGTTGTTGACATAATACTAATGAAACACTCACTAGTATTACATCTCTCAGAGTGGTACAACAAACACAACAGGTCCAAGACATGACTGTAGATTACAACTCAACTCTTTACAGAAAATTCAGAGAATATTCTAGGTTAAAGAGAGAGAAAGAAACTTCTTACAAAGAAGAATCAGAAATAATAGTTCAAAACTCTTTGGCTAATAAGACTAGCATCTAAACTATCTCGCTTGCAATTGCTACTAATGCAATGCTCTACAGAAGTAGGTTTTATGGCTAGAATATCTACTCCTATCTAATCAGAAACTTCGTCTTCACTTTAGTTGATGTATATATTGATTTCATTGACTTTATTTAAGAACTTGAGCTATCGATGATGGTTTATTGAGTAGAAATTGATATTGACGTTGTCTTCAACGGCTTAAAACCTAGCAAGGGTTAAGAAGGTATGGTTGAGTACGAATGTACTCAGCAAGTTCACTAAAAAGGAGTATATGATGCACTATCTCTATAGCCACAGACCATAGGTCGTAGACAATGCAGGTTTTCATAAACATTTCTTCAAAGATTACTTTTATTCTGAAAACTATGTCCGACAGCCTTCATAGGTTGACCAGAACCTTCGTGGGGTTCCTTTCCTGCCGCGTTCGTAGCTCCTTCCCGGAACAGGGAGTAACATGTCACAGTTCTTACACTCTGCAGAGGTGTGTTACTTTACCCATGAGAGGCCTTAGCTTTGTTGCACAACCAAGTCATGAGCTTGTCCACACTTCCTTGGTATGGGGCCTAGTCTAAGATCCAAGCCAATCGCTGCCCTTCTCCACGACCCCGCATGAAGACACGACCCCCCCAAGACGGACTACCATGGTTACTCTTTGGGTAGCCTCTCGAAGACTCTGTAAGTAGCTCTGTCTGGCGGTCACTATTAGCTATGGTGAACTTAGACCAAGACAACTATGCACAGATAATCTAGACACCAATATCGCGGGAAACTAAGGGGTCCCACCCATGTGCTGGATTCTCCACGAGAAATCAACAGCCTCACGATAAGATCATCCGTCCATATGAAACGAAGAAGATCCAGTTGACTTCTCCATCCCATTCTAGATCTCATGGTTAACGCGTAATATACGGCGCTAGAATCACTGACGACATTGGTTGTTAAGTCCTAAATATTATGTTCCTTTATCACTGGAACTGTATCAGTAGATTATTACCATTTGGTAAATAATCTATAATCAAATTATTATGAAAATAATGTTTTCTGATCTTTTTGAAATGCAGGTGATGACAACATTTGAGTTACAAGCATTTGATAGAAAATAATCAAAGGACATGAGCAAGTTGTGAACTTGCCTTTTATGATTGCAAGATTATGCACTCATGGTCTTCAAGACAACAGAAGATCCAAATTCTGTAAATAGCATCATTGGTCTAGTAAGGACTAATGTTTAAAGAAGCAAGATGCAACGATGCATAAGTAATGTAGTGCAATTTGATAAACGTAAATCTCCAGAATAGTCGTATCTAATCTAGGGTTTGGAGTTTGTGATGATTTCTTTGGAATGTGTTGCACTTTTATACCAGCTTCACACATGTGCTTCTTGTTAAAGCTTGTGAGAGTGTGTGGAACAATATATAAATACAACAAATAGTATGCAATACTAAAACACTCAAATGAGCATGGTATCTAAAAGATTTCTTAAGCAAGATTGTTAATCAATTAGAGATTTTAAAGAAGTGTTTAAAGATTACTTTTAATGTTTCTTAAAAGAATAATTTTTGAAGAAAAGATTACTTTTACAAAGTAAAAGCATTTAAACTTGAAGCTAACACTTTAAGGTTTTCTTATTAATTACAAGCATTAAAGTAGGGAACAATTAGTATTTTTGAAAAGCTATTCCACTAGCAAGTAGAGACTTTTAACACTTCATGAAGGTGAAACAAAAGTATTATGACTTTATGGATGTGGTGTTCTCTTGATTTTATAAGTGAATAGAACCATTTACTTATTATAGAATTTAATTATTATTTCTATAAACATCGGAAGGGCATCATGTTAACTACTTAAAGACTTTGTTTAGATTTTAAAGTGGATTCCCAAACTTGTAAAAGAATTAGTACTCAAATGTTGATGATTGTATATTTTATAAAATATTTTTGAAGAGTAAGATTTACTTAATTCTAAATGGTAGTTTAGTAAGCACAACTTAAAATTATTAGACTTATCTTAACTTCAATTAAATATCAATTGAACTTGTTATTATACTTTTAGATTTTTAATAACTTATATTAAAGGCATTAGTAAAGTTTTATATAATTTGTATGCATTAAAATAAAAGAGTTTAAACTAGTCTTATTAAACCTTTATGTTTTATTTTACTTCAAAAGTGAGAGTTGACATATTTAAGGTGTAGCTTTTATTTTTGTGATCAATTTGGTATATTATAGGTATTTTTGTGTTTTTTAAATAATAATATATAAATTTTATAAGTTTTATTTCTTTATTAACACTAAATAAATAATAAATACTTAGTTAAGTGACACAAAAATAATTGAAACAAGTTTGTAAATGAAGATTTTTTTCTAAGAATTTTGGTATATTATTTATATTTTTCTTATTTACCAATATTGAAATATGAATTTTCAAAGTATTATAACTTATAAATGAATAATAAATAATAATTATTTAAATAGTTACATAATAATATTTGATAATAAATTTAAATTATAGATTTTATTTTTCTGAACATTTTGATATATTATATATATTTTTCTGACTTATAAATAATAAGATATGAATTTTCTAGTGTTTATTTAATTTGTGGAATTATTTAAACCATTTCTGAAAATATTAAACAACCCAGAACTTTTTACACCGGGGCAACCCCTAGCCACAGTGGCTGACAGAGGGGCCCCATGCCACCTCAGCTACCACGCAAGCAGGGGAGGGACCCAGCCTGGGTTTGATCGGTATGACCCTCGCGCTGACGTCGTGATGACGCATGCATGACGTCACCCGCCGGCCAACGTCAGATGGTGATCGTCGGCAGTGCCACGACGCACGCCAACAATCGCGAGTGTGTGCGATAGAGAGAGGCGGCCGAGACAAGCCTAACTAGGGCAGCGCGAGCTCCTAGGGTGACCAGGAACCTCGCCGGCGATGATCGGAGCGGAGGCTGCATGGCAGCGCTCGAGGCTAGATCCAACTAGAGAGGAAGGGGGAAAGGAAGGGTCCAGGGGGATGGCGAACTCACCATGATCACAACCGTGCGGTCGGAGAAGCAAGCCGTGGACGGAAGCGGCGGTATTCGGTGATAACGTCTGTCGGAGGAGGAGGTCGTCGGGCTCGATTCCGGCAAGACGGAGGCATCCCGGCAAGCACGGCTCCGCAGGAACAAAGAGGAAGGCGAGGCGGAGCTTATGGCGTTGTCGGCAGGGTACGGGGAGGTGCGGAACGGTGGCAAAGGCAAGCTCTGGCCGAAGCTAGGGTTTCTGTCGAATGGGGAACACGCGAAAGAGAGGTTGCTAGGGAGAGAAAAGAGATAGGGACGAGGCAGAGGCGTCCACGGCGGGTCTTATCCTCTCCCGGGCTCGACAGACCATGAGAGCGGTGGTAGGATCGACCAGATCGGGCGACGCCATGCTTGTCGTCATGAGCGAAGACGACGTTTGACGTTAGGAGAGGTAGGGCCGTGTGTTGGGCGGACAGTCTTCTTGGGCTGCGATGGCCGCAGCGAAAAGAAAGAGTATTGCGACGCCGAGCGGTAAATAGAGGGAAGAAAAGTTGGGCTATGAGACGAAAATGCTTCTATTTCGTCTTTTTTTGTTTTTTATTCTCTTTTCTATTTTTCTATCTATTTAAAGTTTGAATTTCACTTGTAACACTTTGTGAATATGTACTGAACATTTATATATATATTTGTATCCTTGGACTTCTATTTTTAGTATTTATACTAATCATGATTATATAAAGGATTATTTTTATTAGAAAATATAAATAGGAATTAGGGTTTTAGAGATTTACTCTTTATAATAAGATTTTTTAAAATGTCTTTCACTTCCACTAAAAGAATGTAATGGTATGGTTTAAGATGGATATTTATGTGTACAGAATCTTATTAATACTCAACCTCCTAAAGGAATTATATATATAATATAAGGTATTAATCCTTGTGACTCGTAATAGGGTAATTTAAGTTTCATGGTTCTCCATATTTGGTGATTTTACCAAACCCAGTTCTACTTGATTTGTAGAGTTTAGAATTACCACAGACAATCTTGGTTAGGTCATTATGTACCAATAACAATCATTGGTGGAGAAATGCCAATGTTTATTCAAATCTAGGTATTATGGGTTCTAAGAGGATTTAATAACTCATATTCAATTATGGATATGGATGAATATTAAGGCTAAGACATTTTTCCATCATGTTTTGTGACCATGGATAATAACTCAACTTAGAGTGAGCTATGGAGATTACTTTCCTAATGTGATCTTGAGGGTTCTATGAGACTAGGTTCTTTATTAGGGTTTAGGACAACAATATGGACAAGTCTTCCATCAATACACTCTCCACTGGTATCCTACTTATCTCTTAGACATTTCATTTGACTAAGAGATACTATCCATTGGCTTCCTAAAAATAGGAATTGGTTTAACTACCCTATTTATTCAAGGATTTTAAACAAAAAGGTAGACATGGTTCTGTTCATGGCTTGATATGATCTTGGTTAAGGCTTCTAAAGAATCCTTACCTTAATACCTCTAAGGTTATCTTTAGATAAGGAATCTTTCCTAAATATACTCTATGAATCTCTCTTATCTTATTCACCAAGTTCCCATCTTCCTAAATAAGTCAATCATCAGACTTCACCATATCAATCATCATATGATGACATGGTCATGCCTCTTCAATAATTCTCACTCTTCATTCTTCTATATATAACTTCCATCTCTAAACTACCTCTCTAATAAACCGACTAAAGTAGTTATTATCAACTTAATTCTATAAACTCCTTCATATTTACCTTGCATCTACTTCTAAGGCTTGCAAGTTTATAGCTCTCTCTATATATCACATGTGATATCAATCCTCTAAAATGGGTATGGTACTACTCCCATAATACAAGTTTGTTCTTGTATTAGCTTGATTAACCTACTATGCCTCCAACTATTCCATATACTCATATTACATACTTCCTCCAACTCTAGCTTGACTTCTCCTAATCAAGCTAGATGATTCATCTTACTAGAGCTTTACCTAATTTGGGTATACTCACAACTCTTCTTCAACACCTAGTCATCTATCCTCAAGTGACTTGAGAATGATGACCACCATCCTATAATCATACTAAGCTTAGGCTTCTAATTGTCTAATCAACATCTATCATCAACTAAGTAGTAGACTAATACATTGCAAATGTATCTATAATTTTTGATGTTCCATGCTTGGTTTTATCCACTTTCTTGTGTTTTGTTCCAACTTTGGAGTACTTTTCATACGATTTCTTGGACTAACCTATTAACAAGAGCCACAGTGCCAGCTGCCTGTTTTCTGCTGTTTTTGTTCCAGGAAAGTCAGAAAATGAATATTCTCGGAATTGGACGGGACAAAAGCCAAAGTGCCTATTTTTCCGGAAGTCATCAAGTGTCAGAGTACGAGACGGAGAGGGGCCAGGGGGCCACCACACCACCTGGCCGCACGGCCCAGCCTGGCCCGCGCCAGGGGGTGGCGAGGCTAGCCTTGGCACCCCCTCGGTCTCCCCTTCTGACTGTAAGATGCCCTCGGGATGAAAACCCTAAGGACCCGATCAAAAATCCATGAAAGAGTCTGTAGACGCCGTCATCTCTATTCCTAGATCGGGAGGGATCTGAAGCTCTTCCCGGCACCCTGCCGGAGAGGGGAATTCACCCTAGAGGCCTTCTTCATCACCATGCAAGCCTCCGGTGTGATGCGTGAGTAGTTCATCCTTGGACTATGGATCCATGTAGTAGCTAGATGGCTGGTTCTCCTCCTTTGTGCTTTCATGTTTAGATCTTGTGAGCTCCGTTCATGATCAAGATCATCTATTTGTAATCATACATGTTGTGTTTGCGGGGATCCGATGGATATTGAGATGCTATTTCAGATTGATTATTGATCCTATCATGTCTTTATTATTTGTGATCTTGCATCCTTTCCGTTGTTAGTAGCTATATTGGCCAAGTAGATGCTAGCAACTCCAAGAGTTAGTATTTATGCTCGATAGTGGGTTCATGCCTCTAGTAATCTGGGGAAGTGATAGAAATCTCTAAGGTAGTAGATGTGCTATTGCTACTAGGGAGAAAACAACAATCCTTTGTTCATAGAACAATCGTATTGTTTACTTCACACGCAGTTCGTAAAGCAATAATCTGTTGCTTGCAACTTAATACTGGAGGGGGTTCAGATGATAACCTGAAGGTGGATTATTAGTCATAGATGCAGTTGGATGGCGGTCTATGTATAATGTTGTAATGCCCAATCAAGTCTCAAAGGAGTCAAGATGATTAGTATATGCATGTATTGCTTTCTCGGTGTTTGTCAATTGCCCCGCTGTAATTTGTTCACCCAGCATGTTATCTATCTTAAGGAGAGCCACCTCTAGTGAACTATGGATCCTGGTCCTTTTCTTTACATACAATCTATAAACTTTTACTGCTTTGTGTTTACTTTCTGCAAACTTTTACTTCTTTCCATTCGATACGTTTAATCCTTTGTTTTCCGCAAAACACGGTGAGATTGAAAACCTCATCGCAAGTCGGGGACAAAGTTCTGTGGTTGTGTTGTGCAGGTCTCCACGTTGCTACTAGCACCGGTAGTGTGCCCTGCCAAAGCTCAACTAGTAACACCTTTGGGGTGTTTCGTTGCTCCTACTGGTTCGATTAAACCTTGGTTTCATAACTGAGGGAAACTTGCTGATGTGCTCATCATACCTTCCTCTTGGGGTTCCCAACGAGCTCTACATCAACACCGCACCAGCACTTTTATGGGCGCCATACACAGAGCCATCATAGACTTGTACTAGTCTCGCTATAGACTTATCTTGCTAAGCAAGCTTACTCTAAGTCTATATCCACTTGTCCTAACAAGATTATTATTTAATGTACTAATACTACTAGCTTTCTCATAGCTTCATAATTACTATCTGAACTCTTGGGTTTAAATACTTCTTCTAGTTAAATCATGAGTGAGTTAACTCCTCTAATACCAAATGGTTTGATCACCACTAAGGATCTCATTCCATTGATGATGGCACACTCTACCATATCTAGTTCCTTCTTCTTATTAATTTACTTAAGGTCTTTGGAAGGTCAATATAATAGGTCAAAGCTAAGAGTCAATAAGTTCTAGGTCAGGGATTGTTCACACAACACTAATAATCACTTGACACTAGGACTTGGTTAAATAGGAATGCCACCTCTTAATATCAAAACAGGAGTATGTGCTGGATGTTCTTGGCTTGACTTCCTTTCCTACTCTATTTGTAATAAGAGTTAGTGTTTAGAAACTACCATGATTCTCATGGTAGGAATAACTATGGCAAGTAAGTATATCAAGGTTTAGTTATGGGGTTTCTTTACTTAAGTTATATACTTAACTTGGTATTTAGGGTTTGTTATAGGTAATACCTTGACATCATTTTTGGAATATTAAATATTCATCCTTGAGTTGTTGTATGGAATACCATGTCATGATCTGTAGGAGATCTAGTACTCCTTATTAAGTAGTGTTTTGTGACTTAGTTTTATTAGATTTGATCTACCCTTAGATCAAATTATATTACCCAAAATAAGGTTTTAGCAAAGGTCATATTGAAACTTATCGCAGTCAACTTGATGATCTACTTCAGTTCCACCAAGTTAAGAGAAGCTTCAATCTCTTTGACAAGTTTTATTTAAAAGCGCGGAAATTATTCGGATTTTCTATACATGAATGCAATGCACACACCTGATCTCAGCTTATTTCTAAGCTCTAATGCTAGGGTGTTACATCAGGGCACCTCTTAACAACCTCGGCTTCTGTAGTTATAGATAACCACCTTGTAAACCTTTGGATAGATCTTCTTGTAGGTCAACAAGTAACCGATCTTTAGGTCATGAGCTATTGCAAAAGGTGCCTAACCTTGATCGAAGCAAGCTTTACCATTGACATCTGAGATCGTGATGTCCCATTGGCAAATATGGCCTGAATGCGTCTGGGATAGGAAGCAATCCCAGTCCACGTGCTATCAACACCTTGCAGAATTGGGTAGGGGCCACTACCTCATCCCAGGTTTTTTGGCCCTATTGTTCCAGCCATCGACAGGCTCCTTTCCCCGACCACCGATCTTGATAGCATGCAATGACTACAAAGATAAGCAGTGAACACAATGCAAAGCAATGAACACAATCTAGAGCAATGAACATAATCTGAAGCAATGAACACAATGCAAAGCAATAGACAGAAAGCAAACCCAATGAGTTAGAAATTTGTTGCCTCATATTTGGCAATGTTGATCACACATAATGTGGTAATTGCATGTCACCTTCAGGGATGGCGTAAGCGAACCAAATCAGATGCACAAATATAGGGTCTGTACATGCAACAAGGTTCGATCACACGTCCCTGGAGTTACATTGTGTGACAATTGTAATCATCGGCGTAGCACACATAACAAGGATATAAGATCACAACAATCTAACATGTCTCCATAGATGATCCCTTAGTACCAAGGATCCTACACAAATTTCCTCTTTGGGCAAAAATACTAGGTACTAAAGCCCATCTATAAAAAGTTGCTGCATGTGGAACTATCCTAATCATTAATAGTTCGTAAAGGTGGAAACATTGCCTCATATATCGCCTTTTTGTAGATTCAGATTCTTACTGTATGTGACACTTGACACACTGCGTTTTCAGAGATGGAGTGAGCGAACCTGCTCGAATGCTCAAACAATGAACACACCACTTGGTTTGTTAACTCCATCCCAAAAGTGCAGCTGGTCAGTCTAATCATCCAGGAATCATTGTTAGATCTACCTTACTTGATACACAAATCAATGGTGCATAGTACCGAAGAAAGGAAGCACAAATCACACGAACTCGTCCTGATAATGGTGCAACCGTAAACTTCCAAATTGAAAAAACCCTAGACCAGGGGATATCTGGGCAGATCTACAACACATGACATCTAGAACCCTAACCATGACCTTCTACGAGCAGATCTACCGTCTAGATGGATCGGGGAAAAAGGGGGAAAAGCTGACCGCCATGGTTTGGATTCGCCGTTGTTTCTCATACTAAGACCGTCGCCTCTGATGGTGAGTAATAGCCTCAATGCCGAAGTCTCCTTCCTCTAAGCCCTTCACCGCCGGTGATGATGGTGTGTGACCGATTCGTCGCTTGGAACGGCACCGTCGAGTGGGGAGGAGGGAGAGTGACCGCAGCGCACAGAGGAGAGTGAGCGAGAAGAGTGGGCGGTGAGGGTATTTATGGCGATGGGTGAGAAGCGATGCGACGTCTACCACCATTGCACCACTCCAGCTCTTTTTCGCTGGCCCGAGCCAGGACCTAGAAAAACGGTCGATTCGAGCGTTGTGCCTGGGCCTGGCTTCGGCCTACTTTAAGACGCGTGCGGGCCAGAACATGGAGGTTCTGTAGGGAACCAAGCGGACCGATTTCTGCCCAACTCAGCCTGCCTAGAGGTGATACAGGCTACCAAACACGTCCTTGGCGTCTCGTGATATTTGATTGGGAATAGAACACCATCTTTTTGTTGAGCCAAAAATAGGACAAGGGGCAAGGAAAGTTGTTTGGATCAGGCGGTCTACCCCTGTCTAGATCTGAACATGTTGTAATCGGGGTTCACGTGGTGTGCGTTCCCGGAGTCTAAGACGTGCTGCACACATCCAACGACGGTGGGGTACCACTCACTCTCCCGTGCAGCATTAGCGTTTTTCGTGTGACTACTCTGGCGTATGTATCGCCCACACGTTTCTTGGTCCATCTACAGTTTTGTTTTTGTTTTTTGAGCAACGGTCCATCTACAATTTTGTTTTTGTGTTTTTGAGCAACGGTCCATCTACAGTTAGGATCCTATTTGATTTAGAGCATCTCCACTCGGCCTCTCTATATGGGCTCCGGCGGCGGCAGTTTTCAGCCCGTAGGGGGGAGTGTTCCCAGCCACGCTCCCAATAGGATCATCTATTTACATATTCATTCATCACATACATAGATGATCTTCATCGCCAACTGCGTGTCATCCTAACCGACTATGCCACTTCCACTACCACTGTCGCCGTCTCAATCATCGACGCCGTCCATCGTGTCCCCGTCCTCCTCATGAATTCTTCATGGTGCGCCACATCGGCTTGACGGCGTGCCGCGTCCATAGAGGTGTAGATCGTACGCCGGGCTCTGCCCAGAAGCGCGGCCTCCCTTCGGGGTTGTGTAGATCCGGGTGAAGGTGCCGCCAGTGAGCTCGGCACAACGCAAACTCCTTCGCCCGCTCCTTCTTGAAACGCTTCGGCCAGTACGCGCTCGTGGGCGCGTACCAGGCCATCGCTCTCTTCCGCTCTAGCAGCTCGCGGCGGCGCTCTTCGATTTGCCTCGCCAACTCGGCGCCACGCAAGGGCAGAACCACGGGAACACCAGCGTAGCTGAGCTCGAAGCCGGCAAGAAGCCTTGCATGCGGCGGTGCGAGGATGTCATAGTGGGCGAACATTACAACCTCGTAGAAATTGAGGTTGGGCCTCTCCATGGCAGCGGCGGTGGAAGGGACAACGGGGGAGGGAGGGGCGCCTAGATATGGCGGGGAAAAGGTGGGGAGATGGAGCGAGAAGCGGCAAAAAGGGTGGGAACGAAGCTTTGTCCCACTGCCAGGGCTGGCCTGTGTCGTTTTCAGCTCCATCCGGCGTTCCCTCTTGCTCCCCTTGGGTAGGGTTCGCCCTGGGGGTGCCAGATAACAAAATGGCCGCACCGACATGAAAAAAGATTTGGGGACGGGCTAGGCGCGATTTTGAGCATCGACACCGCCATAGCCCTTTAGAAGGGCTTTAGGGCCCCGAGTGGAGATGCTCTTACAGGACTCTCGAAAGATTGTACTCCCTTGTTGATTTAGTGCATCTTTGTATCAAAACAACGATACTTATTGGCAGCTGTACAATATATCTATACCTAATAATAAAGGACGGATTGTTTCTTCCGGTCCAACACTTTTTTGGACCCTTTTACCCTTCCACCAAACCACGTATTACCACCTAGACCACCCGTAAGTCAACATATACCGATCTGCCTCTCTATTCCACGTATTACAAAGACAATCCATATGCAGCCCCGCACCACCCAAACTCTCTGCCGCCGCCACTTCCAGCAAAGCTAGCTCCAGCCATGCCCTTCCTCTGTTGTAGTTATACCGCTGACGACGCGGTCGATGATAGTGCCGGCATGGAGAAGTACCACGCGAGCGACCTGGACACTGAATTCATCTTGCCATGCAAAGCTATCAATAGAAGCAACTTGATTGATATTTTTTAAGGAAGCAGCTAGATTGATTTTGATGTAGTAGTGCGCAGTTTGACCTCTCCATAAGTTAGCTGCATGAAATCACTCGAGAGCAAAAGGCCATGCGCCGCACGACAGTGCAGACGCGTATCAGGTAGAAGCAACTCTCAGTTATTTAACATGGTTGTCCTAAAAAATAATTTAAAAATTAACACAATGCGATTTTCTTAGAAAGAATAGTAATCAAGTTGATTTGCAAAATAAAACATAGGTGTATGATTTTTCTAGAAAGACAGGACGCATGTTCAAACATAGCATATTAGAAGAGGCATTAATGATGAACATGTGGATGTGGAGTTGGTCAGTTGGTCGATGGCAGAGACGTAAATGGAACAACGTTGCATGTATCGAAACTCGGATAAAACGGTTGGTTGAGCAATGCCGCTAAAACATTTGTGTGTTTCTCCGTGACAATGCATGGGTATGCCCAACCAAATGAAACGGGATATTGGGATGCGTCAAGGAATAGTCCTTGATCTAGTCCAAGCCACATGCTTACGAGTCTGTGCTCACAGCGCGGGTTGATTACCAGATACAGTAGCGCATTTGCTAAGTAAGCACGTCTCTGCATTTTTTTTTTAGAAAACGTCCTCTGCATTTGTTAATGGAGCCTGGTCTAATCTTTCCTCGGTTGGAGGCTTGTGGAAGTGTTTTTTGTTTAATGACGCGTCGGGCCGGCTCACATGCCGAGAGTACGTACACACATGACCCCAGGCAAAAGGACGGGACGCGGATGTTTCTCGTAATAGCTCAGCCTGCGTCACCCTTCGACGGCGTAACCGGGATTTGACAGTCGTAACGCATACACATGGGCCATGGAACAAACCCCAAAGTCAATTGTACACGTTGCACTGACCGTGAGGTGTAATTAAGACATGGTACAACTCAAATTTAGTCCCACCCTGCTCCCATATACCAAGTCTCACCGGTTTATATACCTAGACAAGTTGGTTGAAGTATCGGCAAGTCAACTCAAAAACAGCAACCAGCACCCGGCCAACAGGTATGGTTTGAATTATTAAAAGGAGGAGCCGACTTAGCCGAAACCAGCCAAGATACCATGGTTTAAATAACTATGAAGAAGAAAACTGAGTTATTAAAAGGAGGAGCCAACTTAGCCGAATCGAGCCAAGGTACCATGGTTTAATTAATTATGAAGAAGGAAACCAAGTACTAAATTTAGTGCTAGATACATCCGAATTTATACAAATGTGAGTCAATTAATTTGGATCGGGGGAAGTAGGTTTTTTACTAAATGTGATGCAATGTAACTCAAACTTCAATAGCCTATTTGTATTGTTTTTATAAGATTTAACATATGATCTTAATTGTGATCCGGGACATGCACGAGTGCCACTGCCGTCTTTTGTGTCACACCTTAGAAGATATATTTAGGTTTGTGTTTGTTAAACACCATTTTAACATGTAAAAAAACTGCATAGAGAAATTATTCATGATGTAAGAGTAATCAATTAAAATTAACCCGTAGCAACGCACGGACACTTATACTAGTAACGAATAAAAGATAGAAACGTGAAATGAACAAAACGCAAAGCAGATGATAAAATAAATACTCTCCGCCGTTCCATCTTTTTTAATTTTATGAAAACTCCACATATCTATAAATAATCAACAATAGCAGCAGTACAAAAATGTCTAAAAGTAATAAAAATACCCTCTTATTTGTGAGTGTCACCTTCACTAATAGTGTATATACTCCGTCTGTTTCGGTTTACACGTCATTCCCGTATTCCAAGGTCACCAATTTAAACATTAAAATATAAATTGTATAGCATAAAAATAATACCATTAGAAAGTTTAGCCGTTATATTCGCCCCGCTATATAAATATAGAAACCAACGATGAGACCGCTGCTGAGCCAGACAGCACAACGCTCAAAGAAAGACACACAAACGATACAAGATGCTGGGCAGCAGCACACACACGCCCGAAAGAAAACAAAGAGAAACAAAATGGAGACGGAGTCGACTCAACTAAACGAGGAAGACCGCAACCGCTGCGCCCACCGAAGAATTCCCACCATGTTCCTAGCCCCGACTCGTCAAGCACCAAGCAGCACCCTTAAGAGGGAAGGCGACTGTTGCTGCCCGGACTAGAGACTGGCCCTAGGGCTTCCCCCGGCACACAGAGGGAAGTGGATGAAGGGTAGCCACGTCGCCCTCCAGGAAGGAAAGATGCCACCCGCGGACAGGACAGCGACTGTGTCGGACGAGCCGACAAGGATTTCTCAAAAAAAAACCTATCCACAACCCTCGGGCGATCTGTTGCACAGGAACCCCGCGAGGGCGAGACCTCGCCACCACCAAACTTGCCACCCACGAGCATGCGCCACTCCGGTCCCGATCCGCCATCATCGTCTCCCCGAGCAAGCCGCCGCGAGGTCTGCAACATTGAGGCACGGGTAGAGGCAGGTAGAGCTCGCAGCTGAGGAACCACCTCCACCGCAGGCGGTAGTCGACCGGAGACGGCCACAGACACACCAGACCTCCATAGGTCCAGCCAGGTCCAGCGGACCCGTAAAGCCTCTGTGGAGACATACCAGTCCCATGGTGGTTCGGCCGGGCCCCGATGGGCCCGTAAAGTCTACGGCTACGATGCAACAGGCTGGCCGAGGTCGCCGCGGATCCCATCTAACCTACCCACCGCGATCTGCAGAGCAAGCTGAGACGAACCAGCGGCCCGCACTACCCAGATGAGGTCTAAAAGGGCCCGATCTGGGTCTCCCCGTGCCATGGCGCAGCCAGCCCTATGCCCAACTTGCCGCAGTCGCGCCGCGCTGCCCCGCCGCCCGTCGCCACGCCGTCTAGCTCCAGTCGCGCTGAACTCCGCCGCCCTAGGTGCACCGCCGCCGAGAGGGATGGCCCCGACCCGCCCGTCCGGCGCGGGGAAGAATAGCCGCCGCCCACTTTCCTGGCACGAACGCGCCAGCCCTAACCAGCGGCGGAGGAGTAGAAGGAGGGGTGGGGTTCAGCCGGGGGTGGGGGTGGCGGCGCCCCCATCGCCCTCAGGAGGGGGGGGAAGTAGGGGGGCGAGAGGAGCGCGAGAGCATATAGAATACGCCGGCAACTACGTACACACTTGTGAGTTTTTTGTAGAGCGTACACACTTGTGAATTTATATTTTAATTGTCAAATTCAAAACCTCGGTATACACCCAGGAGTACGAGTTTTGATGTGTATTGTGTCGAGGACTCTCCTAAATCAAGTACTCCCTCTTATCCAAATTAATTGACTCGGATTTATCTAGCACTAAAACATGTCTAGATACATCCGAATCTAGATAAACCCAAGTCAATTAATTTGGATCGAAGGAATAGTATGCTGCATCCAGGGGCTTTTAATAGGACTCACCTAAATCAAGTAATCTGAAATGGAACACCATGAGTAAAAAGAACATGGTAACGACCTACATCTGGACAGAACGCACGCATCATATGCAGAAATTTGATGTTGCCATGATCGTCTTTTTTAGAATAGTGACCTTTTTTTAGACAAGTAGAATAGTGATAGTCTTTTTTTTGGGTACTCCGGTAGAATAGTGAATAGTTATTGTGGCAGATCGACAGCATCTCTGATCCATCCGCCAAAAGGCTATAGAGGAGTAAATTTACTTCTCTAGCGGCCGAAGCTGCACCAAATCGAACTCCTATGGTCGTTTAGAGAGAATAAATATAGGAGTTGTCGTTTTCTACTCTTATATTTAGGTGACCGCGATTTCGACTCCTTTATTTTTACTCCTCCCACCAGCCTGTCCGTCGCCGGCCAGCTGCCCTCCCCACCGTCCTTCGCCAGATCTGTCCTCCGCCGATGGCCAGCTACCCTCTGTACTTCTTCGGGAAGCCTACGTCACCGGAATCGGCCGCCACGAGCCATCTTCCCCGGCCGCAAATCCGCCGCCGAACTTTGCCAGATTCGAGACACCGTACCAGGATTCGCCGAGATACAGTCGGAACCTCGAGGCCAAGCACCCTCCGGCATGACTACCCGCCGTTGCAACTCCCCGGTCGAGCTCGCAGGAGTGCCGCCGCGAGCACCCGCGCCGCCACTTGCTCTGGCACTTGGTCCGCCCCTACCCCCACTTTCTCCGGCTCCGGCACCTGCACCTGCACCAGCAGCCGCGTCAGCCCTTGGATCCTCACCGACACCTTCCCATACCGGCACCACCGGAACAAGGTGAGGAAGAGATAATCTCCATGGTTCTTTGTCGCATTTTTTTTAAAACTCGTCAATTTTCTAATCTAGCTGATTCTTCGTAGCAAGGTGAAGAAGAGAGAAGCTCCATGGTCGGAGAATGTCGAGTAAAATCTATGAATAAATGGAGCTTGCTAGTATGAATAATGGTGTATGAACATTGAGCTTCTCTCTTATTCATCTTGTTAAGTATGAGCTGACGTGAAATTTTAGCAAATTAGGATGATGTTATCACTATGTATGACTAATTTATCGATATATATGAACTTTGAATCTTTATGTGATATGTTTCTATGTATTCATGTGCTCAAATTTGCAAACTTTGTTAAAAAAAATATCCTCTAAATTATTGGAGATCGGTTTCGCAACACAAAATTTAGAGGAGTATATTTACTCTTCTAATACATAGGGAGCCTTTTTCTACTCTAATTTTTTTTGAGATGGGTTAGAGCATCTCAACTCGGGTTCCCAAGATGTTTTTTTTTGCCCGGACACCAAAAATTGCCCCAGGCACGTTCCCAGGATGCCGATTTCATCCAGATTTGGCTCAAAATTCGTTCGGAGATCCCAGGTCGTTCCCGAGGCGCCTGGAACACGCTGGGAACACCGGACGAAGCGAACTCGACAGGAATAAAGATTCGGCACGTGGATCCGCCTAGTCAGCGACTGGAGGCTTTCGATCCGAATTACGCATGTAGTATAGCTTCTTTTTCCCTAGTAGACCTAGGTTTATCGAATCCTCGGGAAGCAGATGCGTATTGAAGTTACTTTAATGGACCTTCGGGAGTTTTAGAATTCCTTTTGTGTTTTTATCGGACCAAGAGTTTGCGTCTTTTTGTTGTTGTCGATGATGGAGAGAGAGGGCCTAGGGCGTTCGGTTTCACCTATAGCTGTGCAAAACATCTGATGGGAATAAAAGATAGAAATAAAGTATACATGTAATTGTTAGAGCAAGATAAATTATATGTGGGCAGTGCATCCATAATTGCTATTGTCTCCGCAACCGCTTATAGCAATAACCTACTTGTCTCATCTATTGGAGAAAGAGAACTAGTGATATGCATAGTGACGTCACTATTAATTCCAAGTAAATACCTCACATACAGCCGTACTACCCCTTCTGTCACTGGGGTTCCCAACTTGCAGATTAGTCATTACTCATACTCCCTATACCTGGCTCAATTCTCGACGTCTTGGGTACCTGATAAGTCCTTAGATTGAGACAAGAGAGTATATAATAAACATCATGTCATACAAATTAATACATGATCTCATCTATAATAAATAACATGCAAAAAAGCTACATGGCTAGGCCGAAGCCCTTGGCCCAAGGAGAATTACTCACACATAGAGATGAGATCAACAATCACAAACATTGAAATGGAAATCATAAGATTGATAGCAAATAGTCTTACAATATCGTCAATCAAAGATGAGATCTACTATTACAAGTGGTGGAATATGGCTATGGTGGTGGAGAAGGGTTTTGAAGATTAGATCTAAGTCTATTCTTCCGGTGGCTCTTTGGTGTGGTGGATGGAGATCTGGAGGCGGCTGATGATCTGGGGCAGGGACTCTCGAGCCTCTTTTCTCGTCGCTCGAGGCTTCTTTATATAGGGGTCCCTTCACGAAAGTTGTTCTGTTTGACCTAGCGGTGTCACTGGCAACTATATGGCCGGAAATATACTGCTGAAATTTTATTCTGGTCGTATAGTTGGTCATTAAAGCATCTACGTCCGACCCACGACTCCTGGTTTCTTCTGGTTGTTGGAAATCTCGTATCTTTGACTTTAATATAGTGATTCCCATCATAAAACATCATTATCCGCGCAGGAAAAACTAGAAGGAAAGGATTGCATATCCCTTTATTTATTAGGCATTAGTGGCAGGGTTTAGAGAGATATTTCATCAAAAATATGAATAATATCCAGTTTAAATATGGGCATAGATGGCTATATTTCAGAGCCATCAACCTCCCCAAGCTTAAACTTGATCATCCCCGAGGAAGAAAACCAAAATCAAAAAGGAACTCAGCATTTAAACTGAAATAACGAGATGATGATCTTACTCATGATTGGTAGTCTCATGTTTTCTCCATTTCATAAATCTGAAAAACTTCAGCATAGATAGAGCAATGGCAAGCATATCATACGGGTTTTATGCATCCTTATAGCGCAGCAAAATTATTGTTAACATGGATGATTCAAATGAGTAAACTTTATTCCATGTCATGTAATCAACTCATAGGCTTGCCTTTGAATAATAAAGTATAATCATGTAAATTGAGAGTGTGAGAGTTGTCATGAAAAGCATATACACTAGAGTATCTCAATTCTCTCACATCAATAAATCAAGACTTTTCAAGCACTACTTTTCTATTCATTGTCCTTCAAAATTTTCTGTTCTTGAGTAATTGAGAGCATGCCAAAAAAAAATAATTAGTTTATCAGGCTGTGATGGACACTCATGGCATCACTAAGATTTCCGTTCCTTTTGCATAATGATTACTCATAACAGCCAGAGGAGTGATTCCATCATGAACACAACTATCCAGGAGTGCCAAGAATCTTACCCACTATAACATTGCTACTACATGTGTTTAATCAACTCATAGCCAAAATCTAGGAGTTTCCTCCATGAAGATCGTTCGTAGGCCAGCGGAGTTGTTGGCATCCCATGAAGTTTGACACGCATAAAGCTATATCATTCTTATGATTAACAAGTCAAACTTTGGCATGCTCACAAAAACCGCTAAACATTAATTCAATTGAACAAATCCTTTTAAAGAGAGCTACCAAGTCAATCAACATTTTTAGTGGTGTTGAGTGTCTCTAGAAATAAGCCTTCAAGACTAAGCACAACACCCAAGCCTTCAATTGTGAGACTTTTTCTTATTACAATTGCTTAGCAATTTTTAGGCAAGACTTGGTTAATTACGAGAGCTGGAACAAAATGTACCCAACTAAATACCCATGCAAACAAAATCTTACTACAATACAAAGACTCATTCCACCAATATAACATCTCAACATTTACTACTAAATAGCATGGATTTCTCAAACTTCAAAAGTGGGGAGTCATAAGGCATACCTCTCATGTTTGATTCCACTTCTCTCTTCCTTTTTTATTTGCTTCTTGGAAACTCGAAGTTGATCACTCTCCTGCAAATACATGAAAACCTCGAGGCGGAAAGAAAAGAAAGAGGGAAAATAAAGAAAAATGGAGAAATCTTTTTGTGGTTTTTAAGAGAGGAAGTTTAAAGAATAGAAAATTGGCGGCAAAGCTCGGCTAGAAAATCTTGAAAGCAAATAGAAAGAACTAAAAATAAAGTGTTGGGGAAACCAACACGTGTGCTTATAAACTCGAATTAAAAACACAACCTCAAAATAAATAAAAGCAAATGAATGCCAAATAAAGATACATGAGGAAACTTCCCCAAGCTTAGGCTTATGCAAGCCCTTTAAATCATTGTGGTGGCGGGAAAAAGTCATTACTCCAGTTTGCAAATTGGGTTGAGAGGTTACTAGTTGTTCCTCGGAGGTTCAAAGAGAGGCTATACATCCTCTTCACAGTCCCTCTAAGTTCTTGGAAGTCTTGGTATGTGGCGAACCGGGTTTGTGGTGCTCCTCTTGATGAGGAACTTCTTGCTCCTCTTCTTGGTCCTCATCCTCCTCCGGAATCTCTTCCTCGAGTTGGTGTTGCTCAACCTGCAAGTCATATAGCAAATGTCCTTCCTTGATAGAGAAAAGACCATTAGGCATAGAGCAGGGTAAAGACGCCTAGCTCCAGCAATATACAGGTAATAAACACCACCTCTCCTAGTGAGAATTCCACAAGCCTTTAAAGTAGAGAAACCAACACGTCGATCACCTTGAACAGGTTGCAACTCACCTAGGTCGATGCCTAGGGTAGTGGCAAGCACGGTGATGACGCCTCCACTTGTGATTGGTCCTTGGCTTTGGGAGGATTGGTTCTCCAGGTAGCACACAAGGATTGCGTCCAAGTTGAGTGACAAGTCGTAGTTGGTGTAAGAAGCCTTTGTGAGGACTAACGTGTCCTCCTCATTGAGTCTCGTGAACTCATTACGTGCTTGCAAGGTGCTAGCAATAATATAGAACACATAGTGAATTGCAGGATGTTGAATATTCTTCCCCTTGCTCACTCCAGTAGTGAAACTCATTCCAGTATAATATTGTGCAGGGGAAGGGTCTAAGACAGTAAAGGATGCGCGTAAGGCATTAACATCATTGTTTGGAAAATTAAAACATGAGCACCATTCATCAAGTGTTAAAGTGTAGTTGTTATTCATAAGTCGGAAAGAAATCGTGTCCTCTCCTTGCTATAGTTTAATGGTGCTTTGCAAAGAACTTAGAAATTCAATAGTTAAGCGGCGATAAGTAGGCACATCATTGTACACAAAGTTTTGCAGGCTAGCTCTATTGCAAAGTAAATTAAAGTCATTAGAAATACCGAGTTGGTTCAATATAATGGGGCAAGCCCACTTGGTTGCCTTCACTTCTCAGTTCTTGATCTTGTTGAAGCGATCACGTTGAAGCTCATTTCTGAACCGTATCCCCATGCGTTCTTGAGTGACAGCCCGAGAAGCGCTAGCGGCGGTACGAGCACGAGTTTGGCTCCTTGTGTTCATCATCTAAAATGAAGAAATACAAAAATAAAACTTTTTGATCCAACAACAGTAAGTATAACATATTCATCATCATGGCACACTAAAGAATCTCCTCAAAATAATAATCTAGGCAAGAGAATCATGACAATTAGTTCATAGTAGGTCTCACCCTAGATTGATAATGACAATAGATCGAAGATGAATTTACAAAAAGAAATTAGAGGATCGGAGGAGAAACATACCGTAGATCACTTATGTGCGAGGAAATCGAACGAAATTGAGTAGAGATGAAGATCTCTTGAGGTTTTGACAGAGTTTGGAGGTATAAAAGAGAAAAACGATTGAAGTTTTGGGGTTGGAGGTACCTCCCGAGGCGTTTTTGTGGTCGGACGCAACTATACGGGCGGAACTATACGGCCGTAACAATGTGTTCCCGCCATATAGTTGGTCTATTGTCAAAATTTTAGGGTTTTCACCCGGCGACGCAGCTATACGGCCGGAACAATATGTTCCCACCGTATAGTTGGTCATCAAACCGTCTGTACCTGGGAAAAGAAATTGTACAAAGGCATCAATATCTATACGACCGGAATTTTTATTCCCGCCGTATAGTTGGTCGTTAAACCCTCTGTATGCATCAAAAAATTCTGTTTCTTCGAAAATTATTTCTTATCCTGTAACTTAATGAAATACCTTGTTTTTGACAGAAATTAATAGTAAATATTGTCGACCAACAACAACATGAATAAAGCAGGATTTTTAGTACTACTGAACTTCTTCTCCTCAATTGGAGTTTCCTAGCACTCTTTATAAAAACTAAAACTTAAACTAAAACTGAAAAACTTTACTCAAACCTTTATTTCACATGGGTTGCCCCATGAATTGCTCTTTTATGGTTAATAGCTTGACCTCGATGTTGCTCACTTAGGCCAGATGAGTGGAACACCCACTCCAAAATAGTTGACCTTCAAAGTGATGACCTCCTTTTCATCATGCTTGGATTTCTTCTTACTGGGGAAATGAATAACAAAAGGATCCCATGAAGGCAATTGAATCTTCATGTTCACCTCATGTAGATTAATCAAAGCCTTAATAGTTCTTAAGAAAGGACGGCCTAATATAATAGGAGCAGTAGCATCTTCATGCATGCTAACAATAACAAAGTCAATAAGAGCAGGACAACTTTTAGTGTATACTAAAGGATTCTCCTTAATTTCTACATCTTGTTTGTAGGTAGAATCTGCAAGATGTAATTTTAACTCGGTGATTTTAAAAGAGCCAATATTTAACTTGTTAAAAAGACTCATTGGAATTGTTGAGACGCTTGCACCTAGATCACTAAGTGCAGCTATCTCATTGGTCCCAATTTTAATCTTAATAGTAGGCTCAAATATACCATCAAGCTTCACAGGTAATTTTTCGATGATTTGCTTATATTCTTCCTCAATCTCATGCACCTTTATTGCTACCTGATTAACAAAGTGTTGGTACATAGCTTCCTCATTACCTTCACTTACTGGAATCTTAATGTTGATTCTTTTTACGAGATCTTCAACGGTGTATCTTGGTGAAGGAGCATTACTATAATTAAGTTCTTCAGGCTCCTCCCTTTGGATTCTCATCATCTTGAGGTCTTCAACGGGATTGGGCTCAGCTTTACCTGCAAATTTAGCTAGAATGAGAGTTTGACTCTCGGTTATCTTACCTAGCTGTGCCTCAATGATCCTCATACTTTCTTGAAGGGCCGTTAAATTATTTCTCAAACTTACAGCTTGGTTAGATAATTTACCAAGCATAGCATCATGGTTCTCCGTTATTTTAACAAGAATATTATTTTGTTCATTTTGTGAGTCTATAAAAGACTTAAGTCTTTCTTGGAGACCACCATTATTAGTTCCCATATTATTATTAGAGTTACCTATAGGATTAGAATAGTGTTTCTGGAATTAGGATTATAATTCTTCTTCCAAGCAGGGTTATAATCATTACGAGCTATGAAGTCTATTTCTTCAATATTTGTTTCTAGGATATCTCTTACCTGGGTTTCCTTACCTTTTACGGCTAGTATGCGCTCATCCAACTTAGCAATGAGTTCTTCATTTTCCTGTGGTGATACGGAGTTCACCTTCTTCGTTTTTGATCTATCTGTCTTGTATATTGTCTACCAGCTGCTTTGCTTCAGTAATATGTTTATCCATAAATGTTCCTCCAGCTATAGTATCAAGCATAGACTTAGACACAGGGTTAAAAGCATTATAAAATAGATGGAGAATTAACCAATCTTTCATCCCATGACTAGGACATTTTCTCATGCATTCTTTCATCCTCTCCCATGCAAGCGCTAGTGGCTCACGCTCTTCCTGTCTAAAGACAGTAATATTAGATCTTAGTTACATAGTCTTTGCGGGTGGAAAATATTTAGTCATAAATAAAGAAGTGTATTCCACCCATGATGTAATAGTATTTTTAGGCAAAGATAGCAATCATTCTTTTGCTCTTCCTCTAAGAGAGAAAGGGAATAAACACAATTTCACCGCATCGGGGTCAACATATTTTATACGCATTATATCACATATTTTAATGAAAGTATTCAAGTGCATATCTGCATCCTCAACAATAGAGCCTCCAAATTAATTTTGTTAAACCAAACTTAAATAATGGGGTTTAATTTCATAGTCATCAGCAACAATTGCTGGCTGAGTAATAGGAGTACGCAAATAATCATTGTTGGGAGTAGCAAACTCCCCAAGCTTCTTTTCAGCCATATTTCCTATATTTTTGCTTTTTCTTAAACAGAGACTTATAATAGTAAAAGCAATAATTTAAAGACTAACTATTTTTTTTGGTTTTTCAAATAAATACTAAAAGCAAACTAACAAAATTAAAAACAAGAATTAAAACTAGCAAGGTTCCTATTAACCTCACCAGGATAGCTATTGCTTCCCCGACAACGGCACCAGAAAAAGGGTTGATACCTTCGATTCGGATTACGTATGTAGTATAGATTCTTTTTCCCTAGTAGACCTAGGTTTATCGAATCCTTGGGAAGCAGATGCATAGTGAAGTTACTTTAACGGATCTTCGGGAGTTTTAGAATACCTTTTATGTTTTTACTGGACCAAGAGTTTGTGTCTTTTTGTTGTTGTCGATGATGGAGAGAGAGGGCCTAGGGCATTCGGTTTCACCTGTAGCTGTGCAAAACATCTGATGGGAATAAACGATAGAAATAAAGTATGCATGTAATTGTTAGAGCAAGATAAAATATATGTGGATAGTGCATCCATAATTGCTATTGCCTCCGCAACCGCTTATAGCAATAACCTACTAGTCTCATCCATTGGAGAAATAGAACTAGTGATATGCATAGTGACGTCACCGTTAATCCTAAGTAAATACCTCATATACAGCCGTACTACCCCTTCTGTCACCGGGCTCCACCACCATCTCCATCGTCGTTGCTGATTCCCATGATGAGGAGGGAGTAGTTATCTCTCGAGGCTAAGGGTTCTACCGGTAGCTATGTGTTCATCTCTCTCTCTATGCATGATCTTATTGAGATCATGAGCTTGTAATCTATAGATCTACCTTGCTACTCAAGTGCTTTAATAGATCTCTAGCTCTCCCCATGTGTGTGAAGTTGACAGTGTGCACACCATGGTGGTACTTAGGCTAGAGATTTCAAATACTTGTTATGAGTTATATTTGGAGTTGGATGTCTTTATGAAATTGTGGTGTTTGTTGGAACCATCTAGTGCTCAAGGTGACAGTATGGGATTATCTAGATGGGAAAGGCTTACTTTGAGGTGTGCTGTTATAGCCCTATCATGGATTAGAGTGTCCAACCGGAGAGTACTTCAGCGTAGTATCATAAAGAAGAATATATTTATATGAGGGTGTTCACTAGTGAAAATATGATCCCTAGGCCTTGTTTCTAAGCACTGAAAAACTGTTTGCTATTAGATCTATTGCATGTTTGCTTGCTTCTATCTTTATTTCAGTTTTACTTTAGTCTTTTCCACGCCATCAAGCTATTTTCTATCACTATTACCACTTATAATTATCTATACCACTTGTATTTCACTATCTCTTCGCCGAACTAGTGCACCTATACACCTGACAAGTGTATTGGGTGTGTTCAGGACACAAGAGACTTCTTGTATCTTGATTGCAGGGTTGCTTGAGAGGGGATACCTTTGACCACTTCCTCCCTGAGTTCGATAAACCTTGGGTGATCCACTTAAGGAAAAACTTGCTACTGTTCTACAAACCTCTGCACTTGGAGGCCCAACAATTGTCTACAAGAATAGAAGTGCATAGACATCAAGCTATTTTCTAGCGCCGTTGCCGGGGGATAAGGTAAAAGGTACTCACATCCTCCGGTGTGAGTGCTCAAAGTTATTTCCTTTAGATTCTGCAATTTTGTCTTTTTGTTTCTTGTTTTCACTAGTTAGGCTTAATGGAAAACAACAACAAAATTAGAGAGCTTTTTAGTATTTTTCCTAATGTAGAACATGAATTGTCTGAAAAGAAAATTAAAAAACCCATTGAACTTTCTTTGCATGCTAATAGCAATGTTATTAGTATGAATCTTTTGAACACCTTTGTTACTAATGCTATGGAAACGTCTGAGCTTGGGGAAGTTGTTTTTTATGAAAATGATCTTTTTAATTCCCCAACTTTAAAGAAGAAAATTTTGCTCTGATGATACTTTATCTCCCATATGTGGTAATTCTAATGATACTTGTGATATTTTAAATCCACATACTGAAAGCATCTCTTTTAAAATACCTATAAAAATTGTTGAACGTGTTATGAACAACTGTTATTTGGGAGATGGAACTGTCCATCCTGGTGATCATTTACTCTTTATACACGAATTATGCGATTTGTTCAAGTGTGCAGGTATTTCAATGAACCAAGTTAAGAGGAAGCTATTCCCTTTTTCACTTAAGGTCAAAGCAAGGGAGTGGTATGAGCTACTAGATGATCCTCATCATTTGGAGTGGAAGGAACTTGAATCTCTCTTTTACTCTAAATTTTCTCCTCCTCGTGAAATTCATAAAGATAGGAATTACATTTATAATTTTCATCCACATGATGGAGAAAGTATTGCCCAAGCACGGGGGAGATTGAAGTCACTAATGCTCAAATATCCCATTCATGAGCTCCCAGTAATATTGTTATTAATAATTTCTATGCAAGGCTTTCAGGACATTACAAGGACTATCTAGATACTTGTTTAGATGGATCCTTCACAAGTAAGGAGGTCAAAGCTAAGTGGGATCTTCTTGAAACAATTCAAAGCAATACCGAAGATTGGGATAACGACAAAGGTAAAGAACCAGGTATAAACTATGAGTATGACTGCATTAAGTCTTTCGCTGAAACTGCTAATTTTCAAGAGCTTAGTGCTAAATATGGTCTTAATCCTCAAATTCTTGTTGATTGTTTTAGATCCTTTGCATCTCATATTAATGCTCCTAAAGAAAAATGGGACATGTATCATGAGCCTTTTAAAGACACTTGTATGGAAAATGAAATTGTTATTAATGATAGCAATAAACATGCTCAAACCCCTGAAAGTACTATTTCTTATAAGCATGTTAATATTTGTGGAATACATAGACCTTGTGAGAATAATCAAATTGAAGAAGAATATTGTATCACCCACAGGAATGAAAAAACTAGAATGTGGTATAGGGCTTTAAATGATCTTGGTAAAAAAGTTTGTGCCCTTTATCCTTTCATTTGTGAACTTTGCTTTGAAGTGGGTCATTTCAATTTTCAATGCTCAGATCATAATAATAGCCCTTCTAATCCAATGAGTACTACAAGTTTGTATTGTGATGACATGATCACTCCTAATCAGCATGATGAACTTACATTATTTTTGGGGGTGTGAAGAGCTATCAAGAAAAACCTCTTTGGTAGATATGGGTGCTTTTGATATGAATAGTGTCCTGCATGGTTGTCATCTTTATTGTGTTGATAATTGCCACACAAATACTTACATACAAAATATTATAGAAGATGAGATTTTACCAAAATATGATAGGACTAATATGTGTTTTGATCTTATTAATGAAAAGAAGGAATCCTCCAAAGTTTCTTCTATTGTCTCTAATAATAAACCAGGTTATATGGAGAAGCTTCCTTTCAAGCCTCTCCTCCTAAAGAGAAGAAGATAAAGAAGAAAAAGAGGAGTAAAAGGAGGGAGGAAACGGTATTTTCCCCTAAGCATGTTGCTCCTATTATAGTTTTTGATGAGTCTGAACTTGATGATGTTCCTATGTCTGTTACCTATAGTAGTGATCATGATTGGGAAAAGCACACTTCTTTTGATATTGAAAATCTCTTTGGTACCAATTCTGAAAATGATGATATTAATAATTGCTATACTATTAGTGCTATCCATTTCCCTTCCAATGATGATATATTTACAAACGAACACACTTTGGAAGATAGCTATTTTGTTGAATTTGCTCCCACTACAATTAATAAAAATGACTATGTTTATGTGGGGAGTATTAATTCTTTTATACATGTGGCTCATGATAGGAATGTTTTATGTGATAGTTATATTGTTAATTTTATTCATGATGGTACTAAAAGTTATTATGAGAGAGGGAAACATGGTTTTATGTATCTCAACAATATTAAGTTTCCCCTCTTTATGTTGAAAGTCTTGAAGTTGCACTTGTTTTTCTTTACTATGCTTGTTGCTTTGTGCTTTCATGACTTGTTTCTTTACAAGATTCCTATGCATAGGAAGTGGGTTAGACTTAAATGTGCTTTGAATTTGCTTCTTGATGCACTCTTTTACTTCAATTTATATTTCCTATGTGAGCATCTTCTCAAACTATCATGCCTAACTTAAAGACGTTAAAGAAAAGTACTTATTGGGAGATAGCCCAAAAGTTTTAGTTGAGTCTTGGAAGTTATTGCTTCAGTAATAACCTCTCTTTATCATTTTTGTGTGGTTTTTGTGCCAATAATAACCTCTAATGAGAGAGAAGTAATGCTTGGAAAAGTTACTGTCCCGAAACAGTTTTTTGTACTTTACTGTAAAAATTCATGTAAAATCTCTATACGTCATTTTGAGGCATGAATTATTTTGCTTCTGCCCCAGGTTGTTATCTAACTTTCGCTAGTTCAACACTTTTTGATTTGAGCAAAGAAGGTCTTCGAAAAAATTGGTTTTTACCTGCTGGTCCGTTTTGATAGATTTCTGCCATTATTTGCATTTGCTTCTTGTTGATTCCTTTTTGAGTTCTCTTTGGAGAATTGAGCTTTCGGAGGGAAGTGCCACAGTAGCTCGTGTTTTAATGGAAGTTTTATTGGTGTTGAAACTGAACCTAAAGAGTTATTATCTTGAGTGCACTAATGTTGCTAATAAAGATTGTGTGAAGTTTTGTATGACGAAAGAATTTCAGGTGTAATGGAAGAATGATATAATGAGATGAAGAATGGACTAAATCTCAAGCTTGGGAATGCCACCCCGTGTCACCCCAAGAATTATCCAAGAAGTACAAGCGTCAAAGCTTGGGGATGCCCAAGGCATCCCCTTCTTCATCAATAAAAATTCCAGGTTCCTTCCAAACACTTCATTTTTATTGTTTCATGCACAATTGTGTTGTTCTTGGAGTGTCTTCTTTTTCGTTTTCGTTTTGGTTTTTTGTTTGCTTGGTTTGCTTAGTTTGCTGAATAAATTGGTTGGACCCCCTCTTTCATGCATTGGTTTTCAAATAGTTTGGTTTGGATTGGAAAAGAGTAGGAAAGTTCATGCTTACGTGGTAAAGAGAGCTTGTTTTTTTACTGTGGACCATGCTTTGTCATGCCATGCTTGATATTGTTTTAGCTTTATGCTTAGTATTCTTTGCTATAGCATGACTTGTTATAAACAATTGAGATTTCTTAGTGTGCCTTGGAAGAATCATGTGTTGTTTTAGCATATTAAAGCATAGTATTGTGGTATTCTCCTTTGATGCATTATTTGGGTTGGCTTGGCACATGCTCACACCATGTTATGACTATCCCAAGTCACCATAGACTTTATGATCCTTTAGTTTTCAACTTGTAGTATCACTTTATGCTTTGGTCAATGATGTTTTGACGCTCTGCATGATTATGGCCATTATTTCTCTCTTAGTTGGTCGCTCCCAGTCTTTTGCTAGCCTCCGTAACCAAGTATGAGTTCCACTCATGCATCCAACTCCTAAAACCAAGTTATTCCAAAGAGTCCACCATACCTACCTATTAGCATATGCTATTCCAAGTATATTCATGTTTTTGTCTACCTTCCGAATTAAACTTGTTATGAGAAAACTAGTGATTAAAGCTCTCACGAACTTGATGGCACACTTTAATTTCTTGCACTTAATAAACTTGAACCATTGCGTCCATGTTTGTTGCATATATGCTTGTGCTTTATAAGTTGAAGTTAGCAGAACCATGTATCATGGGGAATGCTTTCAACATTGCACCTGTACTTTGTACCCCGTTGATATCATGTTCTTTTGCTTATGGATCCCAGCGGTGTGAAATAAAAGGGGAACTTGTAAGAGCATGGAGTTTGTATTTGTGTTAGAGAAACGCCTGGGCCGCTAGCCTAAGCCATGCCTAATCATGGTGGAAATTTGCAGCATAACCATAATGAGCACTCTATGAAGCATCCTCAATAAAAACCTATGCAAATAGCAAATAAAAAGATCACTGAGATGCTCATTATCTGCTTGCCTTGTCATTTTGATTATGGGATAGCTCCTGTATCATGTGCAAGGGGTACCCCGTTGGCGGTTCTCTATGATACATATGTACTTACAATGACAAGATCTTACTTGTGACTAAAGTTGAGTAGCATGAGGTTCGATCTTCGTAAGTAAGGGGCATGAGATTTCGGCTTATAACTTGTCAAGCATATCCTCTTAGTTGTGTCACTTTAACCTTAATCACCTTCAAGATGCTTATGATAGGGGCAATGAGAGCTGAAAGCTAATAAGTACCATAATTTTTGGAAGCTCTTTATGAGACTTGAATCCCTACTTCCTTCTATGAAGGCCTTTTTTTACTTTTATATTGAGTCTCCACCTTCTATCTTTATGCACCTACTTTGAGAGCATAGTGGCCATTCTTAGTTCTATGTGCATTATCCCAAGACCTGTTGATTGATGCATAGCTTTGCTATTGCTTGTTTTAAACTATTTGTATCTAGTCACTCTTATGAACTTTGAAGGTGTCCTATGCATTTATGTTTGCTACTCTATGAGGGACAAGCTGAATGCCACTATGCTATGTTTTCTTTATGTGAAACAAACAAACATCTTGCAAACCATTGTTATTCATGAATCTTTTGTTTATGCATTTTCATGTTGCAACAAAGTTGCTTTGCCTTATTGTTAGAACTTTGTCTTTCATGTTATGATTGAAGTACTATGATCCTAGCTATCAATATTTTACAAATACTTTGATCAAGTTTATGATGGTGCATGTCACCTAAAAAATTATTCTTTCTTTTTTTCACTTACCTACCTACTCGAGGACGAGCATGAGTTAAGCTTGGGGATGTTGATACGTTGCTAACGTATCCATAATTTTTGATGTTCCATGCTTGGTTTTATCTACTTTCTTATGTTTTGTCCACATCTTAGAGTACTTTCTACACACTTTCTTGGACTAACCTAATAACAAGATGCCACAGTGCCAGTTGCCTATTTTCTGCTGTTTTTGGTTCCAAAAAGTCAGAAAATGAATATTCTTGGAATTGGACCAGACAAAAGCCAAAGTCGTTATTTTCCTGGAAGATTCACGGAGCCAGAAGGAGAGACGAAGGGGGGCCACAGGATGGCCAAACCACCCTAGGCGCGGGTCCTCCTGGCCGCGCCAGGGCATGGTGTGGGCCCCCTGGCTGCCCACCGACCTTGCCTCTTCGCCTATAAGATGCCTCCCGATGCAAAAACCCTAAATCGTCAAGCCTCCAGCCACGAAAAGTTCCGCAGCGCTGCCACCACCGAAGGGGAGATTTGGGGGACAGAAAGTCTTTGTTCCAAGACTGCCAGAGGAAGTGCCCGGAGCCATCTCCATCGATCTCCACCACCATCTCCATCGCCGTTGCTGATTCCCATGATGAGGAGGGAGTAGTTCTCTCTCGAGGCTAAGGGTTCTACCTGTAGCTATGTGTTCATCTCTCTCTATGCACGATCTTATTGAGATCATGAGCTTGTAATCTATAGATCTACCTTGCTACTCAAGTGCTTTAATAGATCTCTAGCTCTCCCCATGTGTGTGAAGTTGACAGTGTGCACACCATGGTGGCACTTAGGCTAGAGATTTCAAATAATTGTTATGAGTTATATTTGGAGTTGGATGTCTTTATAAAATTGTGGTGTTTGTTGGAACCATCTAGTGCTCAAGGTGATAGTGTGGGGTTATCTAGATGAGAAAGGCTTACTTTGAGGTGTGCTGTTATAGCCCTACCATGGATTAGAGTGTCCAACCGGAGAGTAGTTAAGCATAGTATCATAAAGAAGAATATATTTATATGAGAGTGTTCACTAGTGAAAGTATGATCCCTAGGACTTGTTTCTAAGCACCGAAACACCGTTTGCTATTAGATCTATTACATGTTTGCTTGCTTCTATCTTTATTTCAGTTTTACTTTAGTATTTTCCACGCTATCAAGCTATTTTCTATCACCATTACCACTTATAATTATCTATACCACTTGTATTTCACTATCTCTTCGCCGAACTAGTGCACCTATACACCTGACAAGTGTATTGGGTGTGTTGGGGACACAAGAGACTTATTGTATCTTGATTGCAGGTTTGCTTGAGAGGGGATACCTTTGACCACTTCCTCCCTGAGTTCGATAAACCTTGGGTGATGCACTTAAGGAAAAACTTGCTACTGTTCTACAAACCTCTGCACTTGGAGACCCAACAACTGTCTACAAGAATAAAAGTGCTTAGACATCAATTAGTCACTACTCATACTCCCTATACCTGGCTCAATCCTCGGGGTCTTGGGTACCTGAAAAGTCTTTAGATTTCGGCAAGAGAGGATACAATAATCATCATGTCATACAAACTAATACATGATTCCATCTATGATAAATAACATGCACAAAAGCTACATAGCTAGACCGAAGCCCTTAGCCCAAGGAGAATTACTCACACATAGAGATGAGATCAACAATCATAAATATTGTAATGGAAATCATAAGATTGATAGCAAATAGTCTTACAATATCGCTAATCGAAGATGAGATCTACTATTACAAGTGGTGGCATATGGCTATGATGGTGGAGAAGGGCTTTGGAGATTAGATCTAAGTCTATTCTTCCGGCGGCTCTTCGGTGTGGTGGATGGAGATCTGGAGGTGGCTAATAATCTAGGGCAGGGGCTCTCGAGCCTCTTTTCTCGTCACCTGAGGCTTCTTTATATAGGGGTTCCTTCATGAAAGTTATTATGTTTGACCTAGCGGTGTCATTGGCAACTATATGGCCGAAATTTTATTCTGGTCGTATAGTTGGTCGTTAAAGCGTCTGCCTCCGACCCACGACTCCTGAATTTTTATGGTTGTTGGAAATCTCGTATCTTTGACTTTAATGTAGTGATTTCCATCATAAAACATCATTATCTGTGCAGGAAAAATAGAAAAAAAAGGATTGCATACCCTTTAATTATTAGGCATTAGTGACAGGATTTAGAGAGATATTTCATCAAAAATATAAATAATATCCAGTTAAAATGTGGACATAGATGGCTATATTTCAGAGCCATTAGAGGTAGATTGTCGTCATCCTTACACCTCGGCTCCCGCGACGGACCGTCGGGCAATAACTGCCCATCTTGTCGACCACGCGTCGGCGTATGGCGCACCACCGCCGCCTCGGCTTCCTACCATTTTCCATTTTCCCGCCACACCGCTACACCCCTCCCGGCTTCGCCGCCCGCCTCGGCCTATAAAACACGACCACATCGCCGGTTCGCAGCACACTGCACCCTCCACCCCACACCACCACGAACTCCGGCAGAAAGAAGCACTCGACAAAGACGATGGCAGAGGTTCCCCGGCGACCCCCTGGCGACGAACGACTTCGGCCGGCGGACGCCCCATCCCTTGGAGGCGAGGATGCTCCATGATGTCGGGTCCATGGCGCCGTCGGATTTCCGCTGCCCGCTCGACTGGAAGCTCAACGCCGGCAGCATACCGGTGACGCCGGTGCTGGAGGATGACCAGATGGTGGAGGAGATCCAGGCCGCCATCGCGGCGATGCCGGATCCCGAGCTCGCCGAGGACCCCGGCAACCTCGCGCACTGGGAGCAGTTCTTCGCCGAGCGTCAGCTCGCCAAACTCGCTGCCCACCAGGGACCTCCAGGCTTGCCGCCAAAGCGCAACAACGTGGCGAGCCACCACCGATGGTGGAGCCGCCGGGACACACCCTCAACTACGTCCTTGAGCACATCACATCCACGCCGTAAACCCCGACGCTTTCGCGTCCCCGGCACCGGCAGGGCGAGGCGCCAACCTCCGCAACCTCCGGCCCGGGTGCCTGGAGGATGGGCGACCTCGCTCCTCCTTCCGCCGTGTCGCGCTTCGACGGGCCAGGCGCTGTGCGTCGCCGTGAAGCAGCGGCGAGTTTTTCCGGCCTCCCAAACGCGAGGCCGACACGCCCAAGAGCTCGCCACCGAGGACACGTGCGCGGGGAATCGTCATCAACGAGCCCCGCACGGCGGCGGCGCCGCCGACAGGACGGCTTCGCCTGCTACAGCCGAAGGCGGAGCCCGCAGACTGGGCCATGCCTATGGACGAGGACTCCTTCGCCATCGAAATGGCGATAGAGATTCTCACAGACGCCCGTTGCACCGCCGCCGATCAGTCGGACATCTCGCTCGTCCGGGGCGAATTTGGGAGCGGGAGGAAGCACGCGTGCAACACCATCGAGAGGCGCCGAGCGCCACGCTTAGTAGCCGCCGCGAGCCGCCTACCGTGGCACGCCTCATCGTCCTCGGCAGCGACCTTGTCGACCCTTCTTGCGACCATGGAATCTGGCGGCGATCGGGGCGACGCGGCCGTCGCGAGCGCGGCGATAGCCGCAGACGCCGAGCGATGACGGCGACGACGACGACCGCAAGGCCGATCCCGACTTCACCAGCTTCTACTGTCACTTCGGCATGTGAGTCAGCGTCGGCATCGGCATCGGCGTCGCCGTGGGCATCTGCCTAGTAGTTTGTTTTTAATGTCTTTTAGTTTTCCGTTTATCCTAATTTCGCAAAGTTTGGATATATGTCCGAAATTGTCGAACAATGTACGAACTCGTCGTTGTTTAGTTAAAATCCTATATTCGTTCAAATGGCGCCGAGTTTGATCAAATTTTAGCCAAACTTAAAAACTCGGTATAAAAACTCGAGTGAAAAACTGACCGTTTTCAGACAAAAACTAGCTCCGTCCGACGCTAAATAGCGCCGGACTGGAACGCCAAAGAGCGGAGATGCTCTTACAGATACTATCAGGAAAAGTGCGGTTGATTCATGTACGACAAGTCCACAACTTGCACGGCCCGACAGACTCGCTCCACGTCCCTGACCGGAGCGAGCGACGAGCGCAACCGAGCAGGCCAGCCCAGCCACGCACCCTCATCCTCCCCGCGACGCGCGCCCACGGATCACCGGAGCGTCACTCGCGCTCGCGTCGTCAGAAATCCAATCCCCTCTCTCGACTAGTATTATCCAGAAGATCCCCTTCTCCCTTTCACCTAATCCAGGGGCCCACCCCGTCCTCAGAAACCTGACCCCGCCGGCCGCCGGGAAAGAGTGTACGCCATGCTATCCCCTCGCGTCGTCCGGCCCCAGGCGCACCACGGCTCGGCCTCTGCCGGCTCCTCCTCGTCGCGGCGGCACATGGTGGACGCCGACGCCGCCAACGCGTGCGGCGGGGTGCCCGAATGGGAGGTCGGCCTCCCCTCGGCCGCCGAGCTGACGCCGCTCTCGCAGCCGCTCGTCCCGCCGGCCCTCGCCGCGGCCTTCGGGATCGGCCCCGCGGACGCGGGCGCGCTCCCTTCCTCCCTCGACGCCCGCTTCCTTCACGACTCCCCTACCTCTCACCTCTCCTCCCGGTTCGACGACTACGACGAGGAGGAGGGGGAGGGGGAGACCGAGGACGCCGCCACTGAAGGCCGCGGCGAGAAGAAGGCAAGGATGGTGTGGACGCCGTCGCTGCACCACCGGTTCGTCGAGGCCGTGGAGCACCTCGGCGAGAAGGGCGCCGTGCCCAAGGCCATCGTGCGGCTCATGAACGTCGACGGCCTCACGCGGGAGAACGTCGCCAGCCATCTCCAGAAGTACCGCCTCTATCTCAGGCGCTCGCGCCACGGCGGCGTCACCATCACGCAGCCGCCTCAGGCGCCGCCGCCGCCGCCGTGCTTCCCTCGCCTCGCCGCGCAAGCGCCTCCTCAGGACACGGCGAACCGGAACGGTTACTGTCCATTCGTTTCATATACGACAAGCTCGGATGCGATTAAGCAGTAACCTCAATGCTCCGCGAATTTTTTCCATTGGAGATGGTGTTGAATTTTGCTTCCCGTACAAAAGGTGAGAATTTTACTGTAACAGATTCATGATTTTGAACACGCAACCTCTCGTTCGAAAAAAGGAAACTGGAATTATCAATACTTGTCCCGTCGAAAGGCAGTTTGTGGGAAACATCAAACATTTCAGGCACATATACAGTTCAGTTTCATACACCAAGACACCAAACCAACTGAACCCAGAACATAAAGCTGTTTGGCTGTGTTTGCTGATTAGTTTACACCCTTTTTTTTTTGGATCAATTGGTTTACTCTTCTAATAGTGCATTCTGTTGGCAATTTTTGTTCACTAGATTAGTCTAAAGAATCAGACAACTTTAGTATGTCATGCTTCTGTGTGTTGGATACTTTTATCCTTGTCAGACATGATTCAGTGTTGTTGGAATCAGAAGTTTTTGTGTATACATGAAAATTTAGTAGAAACTGCTCCCTCCGTTTCAAAATATAAGATGTTTTAGCTTTGTTTTACCTTTGGGAAAAGAGTGTCTTTTTAGTGTGTAGGTTCTAAAAAGGGTCTAGATACACTCCTTTCACAAAGCTAAAACATCTTATATTTTGAAATGGAGGGAGTATTTTCAGTTATGCGGTTGAGCTAATTTTAGAAGCAACTTCAGGGCATCTCTGCTGGCACCCCAAAGCACCCTTAAGTGGGCTATATGGAGGTGCCGGACAAAAACGGGCCACCCAATACTTTGTCGGCAACTCCTATGCTGGTCTCAACCCGCAGGTAGCGGCCTGGGGGTGCCGACAACCCACACCAAGTTAGATTGCCCTCGCTGGTCCCCCTCGGCAGTGACCCAGCTATTTCCCACCAAGCGCTCAGCTCTTCTCCCACCCCTGTGACTTGCCGCCAGATGGCCGCTGTGGCCAATCCTTGTGCTCCGGCCATCGCTGTCGATGTAGTTTGGAGCCGCAACACACCGCCACCGTTCAGGATCAGTTGGCAACGCTGTCGCTGGTGTCCGACATGCTGAGCTGGAATGACAGACATACCTCTAGCGATTCCTAGCTTAGTGTTATTTCGCCGATTCGTCGTACCCCGAGGTGGACTATGCCCCTGAAACAATTGCCGACCCTGCATGGAGCTGGGTTGCGGATGCAGATTCAGTCGTGCTAGCTTTGACGTATTCATAGGCATGTGCCGGACAAAGCCTTTGCTTTCGAAGGGACGAACACATGTCGATGGTTCTATGCATTTTCACAACACGTTGTAAGTAGTGATCTCTATTGCTTTAAATAAATATGTTGTGCATTGTTAGTGTGATGATTTGCTCAAATTTGTTCCACAATTGAAATTTGTAGGATGTTAAGTGTGGCTTTGTGTGTTGGTCTGATCCTCAGTGCTGTTACCACTACAACATGCACTATCTACTTTGTAGGGTATGTATGAGAACAACAACAATACAAAGATTGAGGGGAAATTTCAGAATGTTGAGTTGTTCAAATTCGAAGAGAAGAACAAGGTGGATAAAAAATACACAAGTTTATTAGGAGATGTCAAGAAGTGGATGGATACCACTGAGAGCCATGTGATGGAGCAAAACATGGAAAAGTTGTAGGAGAACCGTGAGGCGCAAACTAGGATTGAGTTGGGCAAGATGAAGGAGAGAAACGTACTACTAGAGGAGAAGAAGAAATGGGATGAGGACTGCTAGAGGAGAAGATAAATGGGATGAGGAAAAGAAAGAACCGAAAGAGGAGAAAAAGAGGTTGAAACATATGTTGTTTGATCTTCTCAAAGCAAGTGGTGCAAACAAAGAAAGTATAAAAATGATCAAGCAAATTTGTGATGAATAAGATGTTTCCGGTTGGAACTTGTTGAGCATGTGTGCCTAAAAACCTAATTATTTGTAATGTTGATATAATAATTTGTTTGAATTTGTTGTATGAACTAGTGTGGGTGGGTGGGTGTGTGTGTGTGTGTGTGTGGGGGGGGGGGGGGTGTTGCTACTGGGGTCGCTGGTGTGGCAGCCGGTCCCAAATCCGTGACAGTTTTTGCCAGCGCCCACAAACTGCTTGTTCCGGGACGCCCTATGAAGAGCGCAGGTGGAGATGCTCTTATGTACAGAGCATGTTACTTTTGGAGCATTTCAGTTCATTGAGGGAACTCCTGCTACCTCTTCGCAATAATTAGCTGTGATTGGTTGTTGGAGGATTCCATATTTTGCTTTTGAGTAAAGTTTTTGGATGTATGGTTGGTACCTGACTACCTGGTAGGAGTACTTTGTAGTTGCTGCCTTTGTACCAATTTTACCTTGAAATGAATCGGTCATTTCAATGAGGAACGACGCTTTGTGAAGCTGCCAATCCTTGCTGAGGAATTAATTTGGGTTTGACAATGATGTACACAGTTACTGAATTAACATGTATAGACTGGTTTGGGGTTTGTGGCTAAATCTAAATTTTAGTAACTACTAATATTTTTCCACATTCATGGTGGTAGAGAAGGCACTTCGTCTAACCTTATTTCTTCTTCAGAAGGTCAGTACCAAAACTCTTGCCTTGTTTTTTGTTTCAACTCAGCTACAGCTTGCTGGAAGAAAATGCAGAGCAGTAAACCAAGCAAGGCACGGAGCTAAGGTAAAGGATGCATCTTCTGTCATGGAAATAAATCCCACATTCTTCAGACTCTACCTAGGATCACTTGATGTGCTTTACATAGATGGTTCTCATGGAAGATACTTGGCTATGAAGTTGCAGAACACAACAAATAACGTACTCCTAGGACAGTGCTTCTTAGACCAAAGCATCACCTGTGTTGCCTTGGTTTTTTTTTTTTGAATATATATATTTCTATATATGAAGGTAGGGGAAAACCCTGACCTTATGGTTACAGCAGAGTGTACATAGGCTAGCAGAATTTACAACCTGGCTTTGATCCAGGGGGTGGTATGAGTAAAAGAAATTGAAGAAAAGTTGCCCTTAGGGATTCTCAAATAAGTCAGCCCAGGCCTTTAGCTTTGGTTTCTGCTTTTCTCATCTGTGTGCGCAAAGAGATAGGTATTGAGCAATGTTATGGAGTAACGTTGCTCTGTTTGTTTGCCTTGGTATTTAGAGCTTCCATGTAGTTACTGACGTTTAAAGAGGTGTTCTCTCTCCTGTTCTCTGAAGGTATAAATGTGATTTTAAAAGAAAGGTAACAAGTATAGAATTATAGATGTTGTAGCAAAGAAATGTAAATTATTCTCGGACAGTTAACTTGAGGTTCGTTGACGCAGCTTCTTGGGCTGGACACTTCACAGATTTTTATCATGCTCTGCCTATAGGCTGCTAGTAGATCTGGCAAGTCTGTTGGAGTTTTCTTCATGTTATTGCTAGTTTAGTACTACTTCAAACAAAGTAGCAGTATCATCCACTGAAATTTGAGCGATGTACTCACACTCTGGCAGACTGGTTGACGTATCGGACGGTTTGCAGCCCTGAAAATGTGGTGATTTGGAACTCAATACTGCGAGCGGAGACTCAGAAACAAATAGTGTACTACTCGTATGTATCAGCCAAGACGAATGTGAGGAAGATAATGTATCTAAAATGGAGCCATATGTGGAAGAGTACGACTAGTACCAGCTGTACAGCAGATTACACGCTACATTAGTCTAGACTTTTTTTTAGGGTGCAACGGGGCGATAGCCCACCTGAACGCGATCTCATTTTCATTAAAAACAGATTTACATGAAAGCGCTGACACGAGAGACCGTGACAGCGTGAAGGTGGCATACCACCCCACAGAGATACATGGAGGAGGCGGAGGGAGAGAAGCATATATGCGGGGGGAGGGGGGACTACTGTAAGTAGTCACACCAGGCCCGAAGGGGGTCAAGGTCTACCCGTCTGAGAGTCCGGATGACCCACAGCAGCAGATGTTCCGCAACCAAGGAGGCGACTTGACTGGCGGTGGTCGAGGCTCTATCAAACACCATGCAGTTGCGTGACTTCCAGACCGACCACAGGATGGCAAGCAAAGCTGTGTGAAGAGCCGAGGCGTGCATACGTGGGAGACGATCCGAGAGTGTGTCTAGTAAGTCGGCGACATCGGCGTCGAGGGGCAGCCGCAGATCGCGCATGAGGTGCGTCCAAAGGGGAGCTAGGCGGCGGCACCGAACAAACAGGTGTTCCAGGTCCTCGGGGATGCCGGGCAGAACGGACAGTACGGGGAGGGGACGCACCCGAGATGGAACAGTCAAGACTGTGAGTAGCAATTGAATTTTTAAGACACAAAGGTCTGTGTTACTGATTACTCGTGTTTACGAGCTACATTAGAACTTTTTTTTTCAGTTCACATAAGCACAAATTACTCATGGTGAGGTGGTTACAACTCTGTCGCATTGTTGACGCCTCACATTTCACTGACAAACGAAAATGTGCACTATTGACACCTCATATTATTTTCAACGACAAATCAAAATTTCGAGCACATGACTCTTCCATGTTTTTCGATCTCTATAATATGCTTGAAGCACTTGACATGCTACCAAACTTTTTCCACGGTTGGTGGCGGCGAAGCGCAAACCTCCTTTACGAACCAAGGCTATAGATCATACCTCGTTTTTTCCTAGGCTAATTTTGTATCCGTATGAGTCAGATGTTTGCCGAGTTGACTTGGCACCATGTGACTTCTCTAAAAAAAAGATCGATTGATCCGTCCACCCCAAAAAGGATATTACATCTATACTATTCCCTCCGTTCACAATTACCTCGCGTTCTGGATTTAGTCAAAGTCAAATTTTGCAAAGTTTGATCAATAATATAAGAAAAAATATCAACATGCATGATTTTTAATACATATAATATGAAAATATAGTTTATAACAATTCTAATACAATAATTTTTATGTTGTTAATGTTAATATTTTTTCTTAAATATATGGTCAAAGTTTGTAAAGTTTGACTTTGACTAAACCTAGGATGCGAGGGAGTAATTGTGAATAGAGGGAGTATTAAAAAATTCACGTCGTTGGTTATTGGCAAATTTTTCCGTCTGCCGATTTCGGACGACTTTGCCCTCCAACTAACAGGTCAATTACCACCGCTGCCACCCCGTAAAAAAACGTTCGCGGACACTACGCCTGATTCCCCATCCACGCCGTCGTTGCGTTCCGGATTGGAGCGCCATCATGTCGCCGGTTCTGTACAGGATTGGAGCGCTGCTGCCGCTGATTCGGTCGACGGCCGCCGGTATAGCCCCGACACCAGGTATCCTCCCGGTACCACTCCAATCTTAATTTCGTCTCTTCTGACAAGCTAGGCGCACCACTCCAATCCTACTGTTGTTTGGAAAAATTCCCCAACGCATCTACTCCCATCTGTGCCGCCGTTGCCATCCGGATTGGAGCGCCACCGTGACGATGGTTCCGTCCAGTATTGGAGCGCCGCTGCCGCCGATTCGTCGATAGCCGCTGGTACAGCCCCAACACCAGGTAGCCTCCACCTCCCGGTACCACTCCAATCTTCAGTTCATACAGGCTGGGCGCACAACTCCAATCCTGCAGTTGTTCGGAAAAATTCCACAACACATCTACTCCCATCTGCCGTACTGATCTGCCCTCTGATGCACCTGCACCTGCCCATCCCCCATCCTCTACACCTCCAATGACAGGTCATACGCCTCACCTTTTCCCGTGATCCCATCTGTGCCTGTCCTTGGATGAAGGCGACACCGGGTGAGTGCTCGACACGGTGGAGGATATGCATGGAGAATTTTGATGGCTTTTCCTTTTTGAGATACGATTTTGGCTAAGATAATGCAATCTGTGTTTTTCCTTCATCTGAAAAATATAAGTTTGTGGATAAAATATCTTAAGCATAGCACAGGAGCAGAAAGATTTTGCCCAGAGTCGTGGGTTCTGGTTTATGAATTTACAGGTTAATTAGGTCCATTATGTGTTAGCCTTTTGTCCTGATTTTTCATCTAACGGACAGCAGCAGTATTTGGTTGTGACATTTCCATGACGATAAATTTGTTTACTCATTTTCCTGTGCCGTTACCATGAGTACTATCTATAGATAGAGTGTTGGTACATGCAGATGATAGCTCATCTTAAATCTATCGGCATAAGTAAACAGATACCAGTTTTGAATTTCCTCTTACTTTTTGGTCTAGAATATGTGTCCACATTTTTCCTCTGACGATGTTTGCTTAGTGTATGCTTGTACGGTTGATAACAACTGCATCCGGGAGCAGAAAGCAACATTTGACGTGTTCATTGATAACTGCTGGTTACAATAAAATTTCCAGGCATAGTAACATCTTTGATGAACCTGCCGAATGAGTCTACATGTACTTTTCAGTTATGTGTTTACATAAATGAAATGCTTGGATTCATATATTATTTATTTCTAATACTACCTCTTGATTAATGCAGCTCAGTAGGTTGATTTCAAATTTACACAATGGTGCGAGGATGGTGGGTTCTTGCTCCAGGAATTATCTCAAGAACAATACGCAGTGGCAAGATGTGGACTAGACCAACTGATTTTCACATGAATTTCTTGAAAACCCAAAGTTTAGTAGTGGTGGGGTGGAAAGTCTTCATGCGCATTTGCAGTTTGCTGTTTTTCAAGCCTGGTGTTTGAGGTCTGAAGGCTTCTGCTCAAGACTATGCGAGGGGGTGAAATTGCTAAAGGTCATCACAAGCAACTACTAGGAGGTAGAATGATAATAGATAAAAAGTGGCTGAGATAGCACAGTGTTAGGTACCAGACAGGTGCTGAGGCTGAAAAGTTAATAAAAAAATAGGGTGTATGATCATAGATATTAGGCTTCAAAGTCGAAAACGAATTGTCAGATTGGAATGAAATTTACATGGTCTTACATCGTACAAATTGCATCTTTCTATTTACAAGATGTACACTTCGCTTGTTGGTTGTTGTCGTAAGGTTTACTAGCAAGAATATATGTAGGTAGATAAAATTATGAGGTGATGCTGGATGGACGACCGACCTGCCGTCTTGGACTAAAATGTTTGATGTATTACCATGAAACTGATAGGAAGTCATACAAAGTTCTTGGAGAGAAATGAATTGCAACAAATATTACATGGTCGATTGGCTAAATACATTCTTGCATCTAAGTTTTGTTTAAATAGGGTATCAGAGACTATTCGAAATAGTTCTTGAATTTGGAAAGGTTGTGCATGTGACAACGAATCAAGTGCCTTAGCTGAAGGTGGAGCTGATGGACTAGAGAGGAAGAATTAACATTTCAATTTCTTTTCTTTGCATAACATGCTGGAAAAAGAAATTTTAATTAGAACATCCTTGAGTTGCTCCGTAGCAACGCACGGGTCTTTAGCTAGTATTAGTAATCTCGTAATCTCCTTCCACCTCTTTGATTTCTACTGTGTATCTTTCTCATCGGTACTCTTAGGCCTTGTTCGTTTTGAATGGAATGAATCCACACTTGGAACTGATCCACACATAGATTTGGTGGATCCAGGCTCTTCACCCAATCCCCACCAACCCCTGTTAATCCGTGCCCCATAATCCTTTCCAAATTTCAATCGTTCGGTTAATCTATGCCAACCCTTCGCTCATGCTCTCTCTTTGCCGTGGAAATTTTTCCACACGTCGATTGAGGGTAATATTTTTCCAGGACAAATCAACTGGGTTGGACTGGATGAGCTAGGCCAATATTCCAGTTCGGGAGTAAACGAAGACTAACTTTTGCAGGGCTGGAAAAAAATACATGTCAGGGCTGGAAAATGAAAACCGGCCCGCAATCCAAACGAATCCATGACTTTGAGGGATTAAACTCTAGATTAGCCGATATCTCTTTGCGCCCTCCAAACCGAAAGGCTATATGGGCCAATACTGGTCATTCTTGCGTTTTTCAATTCCGGAAGTTTAGAAGATAGACCCCTCTCATAAGCTGTGGGCAAGGTCATAGCGTTGGCCGGCACACTACCAAGACAAATGTCCAATCACCATCATAATGTACTGTAATCTACATAATCTGCATGCTTGATTGGATTTTAATACTCCACCGGAATCCGGTGCCAACTCCGTTCTGTCGTCCCATTCTCCTCAACACATCACACCACAGAAATGCTTCCCAAATGACAGCGCACATGAGAGAAAGAAAACGAAACAAAAGTCAGAAGCTAACTGTTTTTTATTACGCTAACGGAGCAGAATGATTGGCGCAAGTCGTACGCGCATATCTGCATCTGCGCGTCTGCAGATCGTCAACTTGATGCCATGCAATGCAAGGCTGACGGCAGAGTACTTGGCGGATGCCAGATCTGTACCATTTTTTTTGCTTGAAATGAGGAATTTACTCTTTGTGAACGATGCCGATCCTAGTTGAGGAATTAATAGCTCTACAATTATGTATACGCTCTTCACTGAACTTTTTTTTTTGCGGAAAGGGCAGATGATATTCATGTCGAGATTCTTACAGAAAAACCCAACAAAAAAGGAAAATTACAAGATAGTCCAAAAAGACTCCGATGCCATCGCCGCCGCGCCGAACATGCCGCTGTCGTGCCGCCGCCACTTCTCCTCTATGACCTTGTAAACGGAGAAGCCTCTCCATGGTCGGGATGGCCTCGATGCCCGGTTTCGGAGAACCTCCATCCTACGCTGCCACGAACATCGCCTCACAGATCATCACCTCCACCTTCGTCTTCATCACACATACGGATCCGCCGCCCCGCGATCTCCGGCGAGGGATTAGCGCGCCCAGAAACTCCACTGAGCTCCGAGCATGAGGAAGACAACTGATCTGCGGAAGAGCCCTCGGACCTCCACCGCTGAAGAGGAAGATCGTCATTGCAAAACGCCACTCCGGACGCGCCGTCCACTCCCCAACGTCGCCAGCTAGCCCCCTACACGAACCTACGCTACATACACGCCGCAGATCAGGGCTTCCCCATCCTCCCGCTGCCGGAGCAGCCGCCGGAGGGTGAGGAATCCGCCGATCTGACGGCGGCGGAGGTGGATCGCACGAGGGTCACACAAATCGCCTCTCGCACGGGACGTGGAGAGGATAAGGCCATTAACATGGGTAGACTGTGGTTTTGGGGTTCTTCAAACTCTCCCTAGGCTCACTCGGTGGTTTCTCATAGAAGAGGCTTAGCTTTGCCGTTGATAAGTAGAACAAATAAAGTGTGGCAATGCTTCTTAAACCAAAGAATCACTTGGTTTGTCTTGATATTAGAAGTTCTCTTGGGAGAAGGTGTGCTTCGGTCCGGATGGCACGAAGGGATGTCGATCAATTCTAGTCGTTCTTGTGTTTTCAATTTTCTATGTTTGGGAGGAGGGAGAGGACACTAGAGCAAAACTCCTCCTGGGAGCTCCTGACGTTCAAAGAGTGTTCTGTGAAGGTATAAATATGGTTTCGAAAGAAAGTGTAGCAAGTACTCCCTCCGTTTCAAAATATAAGATGTTTTAGCTTTGTGAATGAAAACCTTTTTTTTTGCGGAAAAAGATCCGGATCTATTTCATGAGTTCATAAGAAGTACAAAGTATCCTAAACATAATAAAAATTACATCGAGGTCTTTGGACCACCTAACGAATACTACTACCGCCAGAGCGAGCCGCCGACGCGCCGCTCCATTACCGGAGCAGGCATGCCATTGTTGATGACAGTCGGGAAGTCTTCGTGCACGTGCCCCTAAGGACCAGCGCCCCAGAGATGAAGTTGTCGCCATTGAACCCTTGAATTGATCCGAAACTTGTAACACCAAACCTAAAACACACGTAGACTGGACGAGATCCAGAACACACGTAACTGGACGAGATCCACCACTCCATAGAAACGACAACCAGACGAATCCCCACCCTCCTTAACACCAGCAGCAGGATCGTCGCCGACAAGGTGGAAGAGGAGGCGGATATACCTTATTCTTATCCCGCACAACGCCGCCATAACCACCATAACGACGATGTCGGATGACCAAACTCTAACTTTAGGGACCCTTTTACACCGTCGAGCGCAGGTCCGAGGTCCCCACCTCCTCCCGCCGCTGGAGCGGCAAGCAGAGGAGGCGGGGACCCGTCGATGCTCGGTCGCAAACGGCGAGAACAAAGTAGATCGTGGCGGCTGCTAGGGTTTTTACCCTAGCCGCCGCCTCTTTTTCCCTGGGTGTCGCGTCTGGTTGGTTGACGTACAAGGCGTAGTCGGAATATCTAGACCTCTTTTAGTGTCTAGGTTCATCTAAGTTTGAAGTGAACCTAGACACTAAAAGGGTCTAGATACACTCCTTTTACAAAGCTAAAACATCTTATATTTTGAAACGGAGGGAGTAGAATTCTGTGAGAAATGAATTATATATTCTTCTCCGAGAGTTCAGTTGAGATTCGTTGACCCAGCTTGCTGTGTTGCGCAATTCACAGATTATTTAGCTTGCTAACTGCCTATAGGCTGCTACTCAATCTGGTTAATTTATTGGAATTCCCTTCATTTTAATGGTTGTGGCTAGTTCAGAGCTAGGAACAAGTACCATCATCCTCCTAAATTTGAGTGATGTACTCGCACCTGGTTGACGTACTGGACGGTTTCCAGCCCTGAAAGTTTGGTGATTATGAACTGAATATTGTGAGCGGAGACTAAGAAACAAATACGTAGTGTATCAGTCAAGATATTCGTGAGGAAGATAAGGTATCTAAAATGTCCAGCAGATTACAAGCAAAGCAACATTATTAGTCAAAGATGTGTGAGGAGCAACTGAATTTTTTAGGACGCGAAGCTGTCAGCTGTGTTCCTCATGATGACTTTCACGTGAGTATTACTCGTGTCGGAGATGGTTGCAACTGTGTTGCATTGTTGACACGACATACGGTTCCATGAGAAAGCAGAATTTGTAGGACATGGTTCTCTCTTTTCTCAATCTCTAATGTGCCTGAAGCACTTGGACATGTTACCAAAAGAAAAGAAATTCCATGGTGGTCGCGGCGAACGCCAGCTTTCTTACGCATGAAGGCTATAGAGCCGTACCTCAAGCAAACTTCGTATCAAGTATGTACTTCGATTAAATGCTAAGTGTCATCCATGTGAGTCACATGTTTGCTGAGTTGACTTGGTATCATGTGACTCTCTTAGAGTAGAAAAAGGATCGGTTGATCCATTTTTTTTGCGAGACCCGTGGATCCGTTCATCGTAGTTGTAGTAATAATCCAAAATATGGTGGAGAACCTAGTACTAGCATACCTGATTTTTTTTAAAAAATAATTAAATGTTTCAAAAAATTAAAATAATTGACGCACATACATATCACCTTGATATTTGCTCGTGTATATTCGCAAGAAAAACGATCGCATGTGACTTGCACAAACTGAGACTTTTTTCTGAATAGTATACCTCCACTGTTTATATTGTGAACAGTAAGATTTATCATTTTTGTGTAGCTTAGATATTTTTATATTTTGTATTCAGACTTAACATGCACGTACCTGTACATATTCTCTGCACGATTATGCCATATTTTTTAGTTAGTTTAGTATTTTTTTATTTAATTGTTCAAAATGCAATTTTTTTAAATAATATATTTTTTTATTCAATTTCACGAATATTACGCAAAAGAGGAAATTACACATCTAACGCAATGTCGTTTTTTGAAAGAACGAACAACCCGTGTCGTTTTTTCAAAAGACGATCGGCCGGTCGGAATATTGGCAGCAGCAGATCTTTTTTGAAAAAACGACAGGCCGTTTCGTTTTTTCAAAAGACGACTGGACCACTGGCCTGGCCTGGCAACCAGTTGATCGTTTATTGGAAAAACGACTGGCCAGATCGTTTTTTCAAAAGAAGACGGCTGCATGGATCATGCACTCCACGTTGGGCTAATCTTTTTGCGCCGTTCTTTTTCCCGCTAGTAGTTCTCCCGCCACTTGTTCACGTCGTTTATCTCCCGCCACCTCTTCCCGCTAGTATTTCTCCTGCCACTTTTTTGCGCCATTTCTCTCCCGCCACTTCTTTCCGCTATTGCCCCTATAAATACTGGCACCTAGATGGTATCTCTTCACCCTGTTATTCCTCCCATTTCCTTCCCCTCTCCATCATGAGTGTGTCATGTTCGGACCCAGAATATAGGCCTACGAAGACGAAAGATGCCAGGTTGCCGCAAGGGGTGACACACGAGCGCTGTTGGTGCGGCCATCTCGCGAAGGTCAAGGAGTCGATCGATTTCTCCACCTGCATGGGCATGAAGTTTTTCATGTGTCCCAACTACGACGCAAGCCTGCCCCGGCAAGCAAGTTAAATCGTCACGAGGCCTCCGGTATGTTCCCAGAGCATGGTTAATATGAACCATTCATGTTATCATGAGTTCTTTTATTCATTCCATTGATTTGCTTGCAGTCTCCTCCTCCACTTTGCAAGTGGTACCATTGGATTGATACGGAGCAGCCAACCTGGGCCAAAAAAGAGTGTCATGATAGGAACCGAGCTGCGTGGGCTGCCTTTCATGAAGAGGAACGTGCTGAAAGGATGGTCGAAGAGAAGAAGAAGGAACGGGAGAGAGAAATGAAAGAATTCCGAGCAGAGCAAGCTCGAAACGGCAAGCTGAACAGGAAGAGAAGGGAGGAAGAGGAGTGCCAGGAACAGGTGCGCAAGGAGGCCCGTGAGGAGGAAAGAAAGAGATTAAGAGAAAGAGCTGCCAAGGCGCAGGCGACAGAGAAACGTGGGGACAAGACCGAGAAGTACCCGTGCTGGACTCAGGGAAGGTAGACGTATGTCTCAGTACCGATGTATCTTAATTCCTATTGTAGTGTCTTGATGTAACTTCATTTCAGTTGTAGTGTCCTGATGTATCTTAATTTCAGTTGTAGTGTCTTGATGTATCTTAATTTCAGTTGCAGTGTCTTGATGTAACTTCCTTTCAGTTGTAGTGTCTGGATGTATCTTCATTTCAGTTATAGTGTTGTGATGTATCTTTAATTCAACATGTCAGACAATGTATCTAAAATGTTTCCCACCGAAATGCTTTCCATCAAAAAACATTCCCGCCAGAATGCTTCCCGCCAAAATGCTTCCCGCCAGAATGCTTCCCGCCAGAATTTTTCCCGCCAGAATGTTACCCTATAAAAACCCCTCCTCGCACAGTTGTTTAAGCACAGCCCCCCGTTTTCAGCCAGTATGTTTTCCTACGATCGCAGTTTCGTGATAGACATGTTCGTCGACCTTTTTCATTTGGCTAGGAACTTTAGGATAGACAACAATCCAGCCCCATTGGAGGAACTAATTAGTAGTGATTGTCTCCTTACTAAGCTAGGTGAGGGATTGCGTAGAAAAGGGTGGCCGAAGAGGACTCTGGAGGAGATACGGCAAGAGCTACTTCGGATCAATGCTCGGTGGAGCAAGCAAAGATTCTTTGTTGAAGGGATAAGGCAGCAGAAAATCACGCTCCCTTGGATTTGGATAGAAGAGAGTGAAGACTCCGACGATCTCTTCATGCCGCCGGTCGGTGGTAACAGGTATAGAGCAGAGCGTGACAAGGCTGAGAATGTGAACAAGGCGCAGGCCAAGAAGAGCAATGACAAGGTAGAAGAGAGTGAATATGAAGATGATATATTCATGACGCCTGCCGTTGGGACTAAGTGGAGGGCTGAGTGGGATGAAAGGCTGGCCAAGAAGAAGGCATTGTCGAAGGGTAAGGGTGAGGCATCGTTGAAGGGTAAGGGCAAGGCATCATCGGTCGAGGCATCATCGAAGGGTAAGGGCAAGAAGAGCAGGCCATGGAGAAGGCATCGTTGAAGGATAAGGACATAGTCGTAGGGATAGAGAGCGCTCTTATTTATGTACCGCAAGTTATGTTCAACTACTGTTTCAAGCTATGTTGAAGTGTTTATCAACAAAAAAATGTGTCTCATACGTAGACAGATACAAGGGGCAAGTCTCATAGCTAGACAGATACAAGATACAAGTCTCATACATAGATAGATATCATTGCCACCGGTCACGAGGTTACCCTGACGTCGGTGAACTCCATCCGTACCTTCTAGGAGGCCCCACATTACGGGGAGGTAGAGTTGACCCGTCACCCTGCGTCTGTGTATCCTGTGTGGGGATAGGTGGTGGAGTCTGCTGCGTCTGATACAGTCCAAACCAGTCAACCTGATCCTGCTGAGTCTGCTAATCCTCCTCATTAGTCACCCACGAACCCATTGAGGACATGCTTGGGTCTCCATATCCTCCTGCCATGTAAAAATATTAAGTACTCAACGATTATACACTACATGTAACCAAAATAGATAGGAAAATGCGTACCCTCAGGACGATAGCCCATGAATGGGACTTGCAGCTGCTGCTGGTGCCACTGGTCAAAAGTAAGCTGCGGCTGCTGCCACTTGTCGAAAGTAAACTGTGGCTGTTGCTGCCACGCCAAGCCTCCAGCCTGGTCTGGGGGTGGTGCTCTCGGTGTCTCCTCCTGCTGCTGCCACGCTGAGCCTCCAGCCTAGTCTGGAGGTGGTGCTCTCGGTGTCTCCTGCTGTGAGATCCGTGGACGAGGCCCGTGGCGGATAGGTGCAGTGGGTGTCTCCTGCTGCGGCCGCCCCGAGCCTCGGAGTAGTGTCTGGTCTGCACGCGGGGTGCGCTCCTGCGTGGAGTGATGTGGCGGGCGAGCCTGCATGGAGTGACGCGGCGAGCCCGCCCCCATGGAGTGACGCGGTGGACGCTGTGCTGCTCGGTGCTGAACGATGTCTGAAACGTTCGTGCACGTGATGGTCGCATAGATATTCTGTAGTCTTTTCTAGACACGCCTTACAAAGGACTGAACTCCTTGACGTGGTAGTAGAAGAGGAGCGGACGAGAGCGGACGTCCCCACTGATTCACTTCATTCTGTAGCTCCCATGTCATATCGGCCTGCATTTGTATAGGCTACCAGGTGTAGTGACAAAGAAAAGTGTATTTACCGCTGATTGTCTGGGATCCATAGTCAACTAGCTAGGATACCTTTCATCATCATGTGCGTGGTGGACGGGACGCAACTGTGTCATGCTCATGTACCTCTATAAGTATGCACGGAATAGCTCCATATCAAACGCAGGAGCGGTCCATACGCCAGTTGTTGCATTCTACCAACCATTGATATAAGTATTAACCCGTTGAAGCTACTGATTTACGCTTCTTTTAGTACCCTTCCGAGAGTACCTGCAATTAGATTTTGTAAGTATACAATCGGTGTAAAATTATAGATACATAATATATTAACTTACATATGCACGTCCGATGAAAGGGGCGCCTCCGTACATGGAGGATCTACCATCTGGCGAAGACCGAATTGCCTCATGACCCTCTGTTGAGACATCTCCTCCACCTGACAATCGAAGATCATCTTTGATTTAGTCAGCCAGTAGTCCTCATCTCTAGTGCACATGATAGATAGCCCGCCGAGATATCTTGCAGCTCCCTCAGCTATGGTGTATGGCTCCCAAATGACCGATTCCTCCTTCAACGTGTCGAACTGTTCGCTGAACGCCGGGTAGCATCGAGTTACTTGTTCTCCCACGAAACAACACTGTTGGATTAAATAGTTGTTAGTTTCCTTCGTAGTGCAATATGGACCTGTTGGGTCCGCAGCATAGAAAACAAAAAATTTCCTACGGTGTGAACTACACGCCAAGATCTATCTACTAGGTACAAAGCAACGGGTGGACATACATCCAATGAGAACTTACCCTCGTAGACAACGAGCTTTGTTAACGAGTAGGAACTCGTGGTTGATGTAGTCGTACACTTGCCGATCTCAAGATCGTGATGAAGTCCAGCAGTCGTGCCCAAAGACGCCCATCGATCCAACTCTAGCACCACCAAGTCTAGCACTGCAGCAGCGGTGCATCCGTGATCGCACACACGTCTGCACCGACAACCTCCGTCCCTCGCTCCAGCAAAGCAGCAGCAAGCAACTCCTTTCCAGATAAAGCCACCGGGAACATGTATCTCGCTAATCTGAGACCATGGGGGAATAATACTAGAGGGGGAGAGAGATCCTTCACAAGGAGGTGTGAGTGAGAAGTGATGAGGGGGTGGCCTTTTATAGGAGGAGGGGGTGCCCCTCCTTCATGCCCGGCGCATGGAGGGGGTGACCCTTCACCTCCTCCATTCATGTGGTGGTAACCCCTCCACATTAAAATGCCCCTTCACATTCTCTTTTAAAGTCTCCACTTTAAATGCATTAAATTTCTCCAAATTTAATGCTCTCTCATTTAATAAAACTCTTTTAATATTTTTATTCAGAATTTTGTTAATTACTTTAATTAACAAACATTCACATAAAACCCCCTGCAACATTTCAATATTACATGCAGAACCAATTTCAGCATTTTCACCCGAAACAGTTTCGGTGTCTATTGAAATAATTCTAGCGCTTTCTTAAATCTTTATCTGAAACATATTTGCTCCAAATGGTGTCGGTATCCTTAAGTGTGTCACCCTACGGTTCGCGAATAATGCAGACATGATCGAGACCCCTCTCCGATCAATAATCAGCAGCGGGACCTGGAGATCCATACTGACTCCTACACATTCAACGATGACTTCTGTGATCGTGAGAACCTTTAACGCTAGTAACTAAATCCCTTTGTCCCGCGATATATTACATGTCCGAGATTCGATCATCGGTATCTCCATACCTAGTTTGATCTCGTTACCGACATGCACTCTTTTCTTGTTCCCGTGATATAACATTCTAGTGATCACATCACTTGCTTGCAAGCTATTTCAATGTGATATCACCGAGAGGGCCCAGAGTATATCTATCCGTCATCGGGATGGACAAATCCCACTCTTGATCCATGAGCCTCAACATAACACCTTCGTAGTAATCGAACCCACCTTTATAGTCACCCCTTACGGTGTGACGTTTGATGTTATCAAGATACTCTTCCTGTTAGCAATTAACATGATCTCATGGTCTAAGGATAAAGATTACTTCGTATGATATTATAGCAATATAAACATAATGACTTTGATCGTAATGCTATACTTCGGATGAATGTTCATCACATCATTCCACCAATGGTGTGACCTTGTTATTAACAACATCCAATGTCCATGATCAGGAAACCTTGATCATCTTGTTAATCAACAAGCTAGTCTATAAGAGAGGCATAACTAGGAACCCTTTTTGTTTATTAAACACACATGTATTGATGTTTCTGATCAATACAACTCTAGCATGTAAAATAAACATTTATCATAAACATGGAATAAGATAATAACCACTTTATTATTGCCTCTCGGGCATATTCCCTTCAGTCTCCCACTTGCACTAGAGTCAATAATCTAGTTTGAAAACTTTGCGTATTGAACACCTATGGCTTTCTGGTGTTGCATATACGCTATTGCTAGTGGTTAACATAATCTCTGGATCTGACAGTTTCAGGTCCGTGTGTATTTGCATGTCTCTGCGTCTCTACGCATCACTCATTCTCAAATGAGATGGCATTGTATAGATTTGGTCCTTTGGTGAGACATTTAGTTCGTTCGGCTCAAAATATGTTGATATTATTATCACACAATATATCTTCATAGTATTAGCCCACTTTGAACCACACCTAGTTTGATAACAAACTACTTAACACAAATGCCCTCCTTTGCTGCTACTATAGCAGTCATATACTTAGCCTTTTGTTGTAGTATCCGTCACAATGTCTCAACTTTGGAACTCATCCAAATCCATCATGGAACATCCTTTCCATTACATTGTGCCATTCATAGTCTAAATTGAGATAAATTTAATTTGTATCTTGGGACAAAACTAGTATCAATGTAACACTTTACAATGAACTACCTTTAACTATTTGTCACTTATACATTATATATTCTTAGTTCTTCCAAAGCTCATAAGAATATCTTTACTATTGTCCAATGATCATCTTATGAATCATTATGGTATATGCTCATAACATTTAGAGCATAGGACATTTTGGATATATACATATCATGGTATAATCGATCAAAATCTTCATGTGATTTTACTCACCAAGTGTTGAAACACTTGAATTTTGATACAATCCTTTCCATGCAGCAAGAACCTTTCTTGTTGTTTCCATATTGAAACCTTTCAATATCTCATATATGTATGTCTGGCACAACCATATTAGTGCCTTAATCTATCCATATAGATATTGATGCCCAATATTCCGGGTTTGTCCAAGTCTTTCATCAAAATCTTATTTTAATGAAATTCTTAACTTGTGTCAATACAAGATACATCATTTCCAATCAACAATATGTCCTCTACATAATGTATTAGAAATATGTCTCAGCGCTCCCACTTAATTTCTTGCAAATGCAAGCATCTTCATCATCTCCAATGAATTTAAACTCTTTTAACAGTTTCATCATGGTGAAGATTCCAACTCCGATATGCTTACTTCAACTATTGAAGTTCACATGCCCTTTTAGCACCCTTTGAATTAACAAAACCCTTCGGACCATGTCATGTACATGTCCTAGGTTACCGTTCTATTAGAAGAACCTTGTTTTGTTTATTCAACTACCATATACCAAATTATATGTAGTGGTTGCTACATTAATCCGTCAAGACTATATATCGCTATGAAAGATCAAATCTTGTCATAGTCAACTCCTTGAACATTGTCGTAAACTTCTTTCCGACATGTCGACTATTTCATAGATGTTAAACATCCATGTCTTATTTCTTTATAGATCCAAACACGACCGATAGGCTTCACGCCTTTCCGGAGGGTCTTCCAAGTTCGTAAACTTGTTTTCGTGTATGGATACTATCACGGATTCTATGACTTCTAGTCATTTTATGGAGGCCCATCATCGCTTCTTTGCATGTAGTCGGTTCATCATTGTCAAAACAATAACGACTTGCTTATCAAATCTTACTATTTGATTCTTACCGACCCACGGTTCTATAGGAACTCTAATCTCGAGATCACACCTTTTGTAATCACGAGAGCCATGAGCATTGTGGCCGCCACGGGACACTTTCCAAGGCTACTTAGCACATATAGCTAAGGTTCAAAAACCTTATCAAAGTTCTATTGTCCTCCCACTTAACTTTTCACGAAAAATTCCTTCTCAAGAAACTTGACGTTCCAAGTAACAAACTCTTTTGTCCTCGGTGTTATGGAGAAATCCCAACAAATTCTTTGGGATAACCTACAAAGACGTGCTTATCCGACTTTGGTTGTAAACATTTTACTTATGCATAGCATACCAAAATTTAAGAAAAGACAATTCGGGTTTTATCCCAAACCATAACTCATATGGTGTCATTTCAATGGATCACGATGGTGCTCTTTTCAGTGTAAAAGCGGTAGTCTCTAAAGCTTCAATACTTAAAACATAATGGCAGTTTTATAAATGACACCCTTGATCTTACCATGTCAAACATGGTTTGGTTTTATCTCTCGAATATGCCATACTCCTATGGTTTATCGAGAAACACAAATCATGGAACAATTCCTCAAGTCTTAGGTGTTTTTGCTAAACATGTAACTCAAATATCTTCCTTTATGATCAAATCATAAACTCTTTATTTTCTTGTTACAATGATTTTCCACTTCATCTTGAAAGTCTTTGAACAATTTTCAAATGTTTCATACTTCTTCCTTGTTAAGTAAATATACAGATATATTCACTCAAATTTTCGGAGAAAGCATATGAAGCAAAAAGATCCATTGCATATGGCTACACATAATGGACTATGCACATCAGCATGCACAATTTCCAATAAGCTAGTCATCCGTTCCTCTACGCCTATGTACTGAGTTTCAATTATCTCGAGGAAAGTCTCACATGCGTCAATTGATCAAAATCAAAGACTCCAAAAATCCATCAACATGGAGTTTCTTCATGTTTTCTTTCAAATATAATTTAAATAGCGATGTCACTTCATAAGTGATCTTTCAATCATTTGTCTTGCGACATTTTAGCAACAGTGTTTATGGATATGATTTCTCCAACTAGACTTGTAAAAGTTCATCCATCCTTTATGGAATACGGTAATTATTTGAACAACCATTGTTCTCATGATACCGGAACAAAATAACAATTATTTAAACAAATCTTGAAGGCTTGGTTTGATGACAACGAAAAACACAATAACACTTTATTTGTTTTCGATGAACATCATCACTCATTCTCTTGCTGGTTTACTTAGGCCATTGTAGTTCATGAATTGCGTTGTCCTGTATGACACTTCATACCAACCAATTCGGTATCCAAAACTGGTATCCAATACCTAAGAACCACATTTTTTTAACAAGCAAGGAATACAACCATAACATGTATATCTTCTATATACCTAAGTTGGACATCTCCAACCTTATATTTTCTGCCAAATATTTTATAGATTCTCTTTCAGCAATTCCTTTTTCTTTTAAAAGAATCTATCAGCATCAATAGTGGTGTCATTCACATGACACATAGTACAAAGCGTATATAGTCAAATACTAATACCTTTGGACTTGCACTTTGAAGTGGATCACCATCATCAAATGTTTGGCATTCTTTCGAAAATCCATTCTTTAGTAATCTATTAGTGTAGTAAACATTTTACTTACATCTTCTATTCATCCTTATCATGACAACTTTCATGATCAAGCTACTATCGCTTATAAGGAAGAATCACGAGTATAATATCAGTTCCCAAAACCTTTTTGGTAGATTCGGATGCCTAGCATCTCCATCCTTCACAAATTCTCATACAATATGAGAACATGCATTTTGCTAAATTATACTCTATCATAATGCAACCAAAAACATTGTTTCAGATATCACAATATCTTTCACACATGATGGTTTCTGAAACAATTCTTTCAGCTCCTAGATAACCTCGATATTAAAACAACTTTTTGAATATCAATAATCATGGAGGCAAACATGATACTTTAGATACTAACATTGGAATTCTTACTCTTGATTTAATACTACTTATTAAACTTCATGGAGTAAATAGAGTTTGCTGAAAGTTTGCAATAGGACTTATAAACTTTAAATTGACATTCAAAACAATACGATACCAGTTTGTAAAGTAAATATCCAGAATTATATAGTTCTATTATCTCAAATAAAAACTAAGCATAAGGTAGAAAACAAATGCCAATGACTATAACAAACTATGCAAATTCACTTTGATTTAATTTATGACAAATTTGGTTCGACTAATCCAAATTAGAAATGAACTCTCACTAAAAAAAACGACATCCCTCGTGCCTTTTTGGTGATTACATGAACCAAATCCACTACACTAAGTCCGATCATCACGTGAGTTGATGTAGCTTCAAAGGCGGGCATCTATATGGGCATCATATCAACTATATGACTCATGCTTAACCTTTCGGTCCGTGTTCCGAGGCCATGTCTGTACATGCTAGGCTCGCCAAGTAAGAACCTTAGTACTCGCATGTGTAAAACTGTCTTACACCCGTTTGTATGAAAGCGTAGAGTCGAGTACACCCGATCATCACGTGATGTCTCGAAATTCGATCCACAAAACGGTGCATAGTTAAGGAAGAACACATTTTTATCTTGATATCTAAAAGAGGGATCATCTTACAATGCTACAGAAAGCGCCAAACTAGCAGTATAAGATGCTAACATCTAATGTGTAAAGTGAGATGATATGGTCCATGCATTTGATCTCTATCACTTGCATTGTGGTATAATCTGTATCATTCCTTTGTGTGTAAGGCCAAGGTCTATGGAACTTACACGTTGAGTGTGTTGTAAGAGTATCTATCATACATCTACTTACAACAATACCATATCAAGACACTAGCCCAGCAACGATCTAAACTAGACGCCTCTAATTTATCAATTGCAAGTTTTACGTGGCTTAGGGCTTTCGGAGATAGAACTATTCTTACCTACGAACATGAACCACAACAAGGATAACTAAGTTATTAGCAACTCGTTGTAAATCAGATATTGACTATAGTAGGAGAGACAGACACCCGCCAGCCACTTATGCAAAACAAGTCGCATGTCAGTCGTGGAACCGGTCTCATGTACGATGACATGTAAGGTTGGTCCGGGCCGCTTCATCCCACTATGCCACCAATATCCAAAATACATAGAAGATGCAATAACATGATCATCGCCACATATCAACATATGTATTGTACTACCGTGCTTAGCACCTACGCATAGATCGGCTCGATACCACCGTTGGGTCCGCAAGATAGAAAACAAAAAATTTCCTACGATGTGAACTACACGCCAAGATCTATCTACTAGGTACAAAGCAACCGTGGACATACATCCAATGAGAACTTACCCTCGTGAACAACGAGCTTTGTTAAGTAGGAACTCGTGGTTGATGTAGTCGACACTTGCCGATCTCAAGATCGTGATGAAGTCCAGCAGGTCCGGCTCCAGACGTCCATCGATCCAGCTCTAGCACCACCAAGTCCAGCACCAAAGCAGCGGTGCATCCGTGATCGCACACACGTCCGGTACCCGACAACCTCCGCCCCTCGCTCCAAAGAAAGCAGCGGAAGCAACTCCTTTCCAGATAAAGCCACCGAGAACATGTATCTCGCTAATCCGAGACCGTAGGGAATAATACTAGAGGGAGAGATCCTTCACAAGGAGGTGTGAGTGAGAAGTGAGGAGGGTGGCCTTTTATAGGAGGAGGGGTGCCCTCCTTCATGGCTGGCGCATGGAGGGTGACCTTCACCTCCTCCATTCATGTGGTGGTAACCTCCACATTAAAATGCCCCTTCACATTCTCTTTTAAAGTCTCCACTTTAAATGCATTAAATTTCTCCAAATTTAATGCTCTCTCATTTAATAAAACTCTTTTAATATTTTTATTTAGAATTTTGTTAATTACTTTAATTAACAAACATTCACATAAAACCCCAACATTTCAATATTACATGCGTAACCAATTTCAGCATTTTCACCCGAAACAGTTTCGGTGTCTATTGAAATAATTCCAGCGCTTTCTTAAATATTTATCTGAAACATATTTGCTCCAAATGGTGTCGGTATCCCTTAAGTGTGTCACCCTACGGTTCGCGAATAATGCAGACATGATCGAGACCCCTCCGATCAATAATCAGCGGGACACGGAGATCCATCTCGACTCCTACACATTCAACGATGACTTCTGTGATCGTGAGAACCTTTAACGCTAGTAACTAAATCCCTTTGTCCCGCGATATATTACATGTCCGAGATTCGATCATCGGTATCTCCATACCTAGTTTGATCTCGTTACCGACATGCACTCTTTTCTCGTTCCTGTGATATAACATTCTAGTGATCACATCACTTGCTTGCAAGCTATTTCAATGTGATATCACCGAGAGGGCCCAGAGTATATCTATCCGTCATCGGGATGGAAAAATCCCACTCTTGATCCATGAGCCTCAACATAACACCTTCAGAGTAATCGAACCCACCTTTATAGTCACTCTGTTACGGTGTGACGTTTGATGTTATCAAGATACTCTTTCGGTGTTAGCAATTAACATGATCTCATGGTCTAAGGATAAAGATTACTTCGTATGATATTATAGCAATATAAACATAATGACTTTGATCGTAATGCTATACTTCGGATGAATGTTCATCACATCATTCCACCAATGGTGTGACCTTGTTATTAACAACATCCAATGTCCATGATCAGGAAACCTTGATCATCTTGTTAATCAACAAGCTAGTCTATAAGAGAGGCATAACTAGGAACCCTTTTTGTTTATTAAACACACATGTATTGATGTTTCCGATCAATACAATTCTAGCATGTAAAATAAACATTTATCATAAACATGGAATAAGATAATAACCACTTTATTATTGCCTCTCGGGCATATTCCCTTCAGGACCATGCAATTAACCGAACCTTTTAACTTACCTTGCGTCGTGTCCAATGTGTACCGAATGTAGGCATGTCAATTCTCTCATGGTCAAACCGCATATCAGACTCATAGACAACGGGGCACTCTCCCGGGATGATTACCGCTTGATTCTTTGCTATCTCCGGGCGGCCGATAGGGAACCTCTCCCATGACCATAGCTGCAGCAATAGTGGGCATCCTAGCAAGGCAGATTTTTCTTTGGTTAGCGTACAGCCCGTGCACATACCTCGATACGTTGCTGCTAAGACAGAAGAACCCCAACTCCATTGTGTGATGTCGTTCTGGCACGTCACCTCCGCGATCTCTCTAGCATAGCGGATGTAGCGCACACTGATGGTTGAGACATGGTTCTCGATGAACATCACCTTCCCAAGTAGCCACAGTAAGTACGCCTCAAGGTTGCACATAATTTGTGGCTCAGTCATCAGAACGGCTGGGTACCCGAACCTCTGTATCTGCATTGGTTAATAGAACAAGTTTTAGCATCGTGTGATATGAAAATAGGTGTGTCAAATACGAATATACTGAGTAGCAAACGAACCTGATAGTTCTGCAACCAATCAAATTTGGGCCCATGATTTTCATACGTGAACTCCGAAACTCCTTCATGAATGCCATAGAATCGTTGGGCCATTTCTTGGACCCAATTTGCCGGTGCATCCACCGGGCCTATTGGCACTCCAGCCAACGGCAGGCCTAGCAAGTATGAGACATCCTGTAGTGTAGGAGCCATCTCCCCCAGCGAAAGTGGAAAGTGTGAGTCTCGGGCCGGCATCGATCCACTAAGCATGTGAGCAACGACCCGTCGTAGCCCATGCATGTGGTCTGGAAGCCATGCTGTCGTCCTTCTATCTCCTGTGTATGAGTGGCCTCAACCAGACGCACAAATGGTAATAGCCCGGCCCACTTCAACCTGCATACTGAGATAGAATTACAATATGTTTACTTTGGCCCTCATATATTTGAACCCCAACTAGAAATAAATGTCTCATACCTCTGCAGCCAATAAGGGTGTATCATCCAGTTAGACATGGGAGTGCGAGTGATAAGGTGCTTCAAGCTCCCTGGTTCCGCATCCAATAAAGTTGACCGGTGCTTTCTATCTATATTAGGATTAAGCAAAGATCACGCCATCTGCATAATTTAAAACATGGTTCCATAAGAATTACAAATTTAGAACATGGTTCCATAAGAATTACAAATTTAAAACATAGTTCTATACGAATTACAAATTTAAAACATAGTTCTATACGAATTACAAATTTAAAACATAGTTCCATACGAATTACAAATTTAAAACATAGTTCCATACAAATTACAAATTTAAAACATAGTTCTATAAGAATTACAAATTTAAAACATAGTTCCATACGAATTACAGAGGTACAACATGGTTCCATACGAATTACAAATTTAAAACATTACAAATTCTAGTTTCTTCCTCTGCCTCTTGTTCCTCGCCTGCCACGTCTACCACGTCCACGAGGAGCCGCTCCTCCAGTCCCGAATATATGACAATTGGTGTCTCTATGACCAAAATGATTACATAGAAAACATTGTCTAGTAGGGCCTCCGGCTTCGGATTCATCCATATCATTACGGATGCGAACACATTGCCGCCTTCCTCTGCCTGTCCGCATTAGTCCAGGATCTGGGATGTAAATCCTTTCACCGGGGTTTACTTTGTTGAAATTGCCCCATGCTCTATATCCCATCATATCGCCAGTCCATGTATTGATCACCGACTCCTTAAGAAAATAAGGAGACACAAATGATCTCGCATCCATACCTAACCGCCTGCACGCAGCAAGTACATGAGAGCAAGGCAGATGCAGCAGCTTGGGTTTGTTGCAGGTACACTCACATGTCGGCCAAGCCTCATTGCCTATCCTCACCTCTTGTGTCTTTACCTCTTCTCTAGATCCGATCCTGTTGGAAGGGAGGCGAACCTCAAATCTTCGTTCTTGATTACTGATGGCGACGACGTGCATAGACCGAGCCTTTTCCATTTTGTCATTCATGTAATGCATTATCTTTGAACAGTACCTCGTGTTTGGGTTGTTGATGATATGCATCTGAGCAAGCTGGAGTCTGTCTCTGAAGTACTTCAATGTTCCGATGAAAATACACTCCACAATAGCTGTTAATGGCAGAGCCCTGCTTCCTCTCAAGACGAAGTTGTAAGTTTCGGCAAGATTTGTAGTCATGACGCCAAACCTAGCACCATGAGTGTCGTGCAACAAAGACCACCTCTCCACAGGCTCGTGCTCTATCCATTCCTGAAAATTCTTAATCCGTCTGCCTGGCCTCCTCCTAGTACCAGGTTGGTCAAATCCTGGCAAATCGCAAAGAGCAATTGGTTCTTCCTCTGGTGGTGCTGCTCTAGCTACTGTCTGTGCAGCTACTGCGGCCGCATGAGCCACCACAGTTGCTGCTGTAGCTGCTTTCCTCTGCCTAACATGTTTTTTTGTGAATTCATCTAGATAGGCCCGACACTTGATATACTTCCACTCCTGGTTCTGCTTGCAAAGCTTCTAGAATAGGTTCATCAGGGCCTTGTTCCTGAACTATGAGAAAAAGTTAGCCCCTATATGCCGCATGCACCAACGACTTTGCATGTCTAGCCATGGAGTTGGTTCATCTGGAGCAGGCTGAGTCAGCTTCCTTATCGCACTGAGTATACCTGGATGCCTGTCATGAAGGACACATACATTCGGTACATCCCTCACAATTGCTATCTTCACCTGCCTGAAAAACCATACCCAACTCTCGGTGTTCTTGCTCTCCATGAAAGCAAATGCAAGTGGAACAACTTGATTGTTCCTGTCTTAACCTATGGCAGTCAAGATCTGGCCCCTGTACTTTCCAATGAGAAATGTTCCATCTACACAAATGACTGGTCGATAGTGAGTGAAAGCTTCTATGCATATAGCAAATGAGAAGAACACGCGATGCAGCACCCTCAAATTGGGTTCTTGAGACAATGTTAAGTGTTGGATGTCGAGGTATGTGCCTGGATTCTAGCCTCGCAGGTTGCGCAGATCCTAACAACACAACGTATCCATCTCGAAACGAATCAAATCTTGTCTCCAGTGCCCTCTGCTTAGTCCTCCAAGCCTTTCCGTAAGATATATTGTAGCAAAATCTGACAGCAACTTTGTTGATGGTAGCTTTCACCAGCATGGCTTTGGTCTCCACTATCTCAGTGTATAACAGTCTAGCCAGGAGGGTTGACGCGAGATTACGATGGTCTTCAAGGACATTGTCAAGTTGACATGTGTGCTGCACAACATCGCTAACCTTCTAGTTGGTGTCATATCGAGGAACATGGGCATGGACCCTGGCAGGACATCCAGCTACCTCGCAAACCAAAGTCAAATATTGTTGGGATGACACCTTTGTTTTGAAAACCCGTTGCATGGACAATGCCCACTCAACGATTGCTTCCTGTAGATGCCTCTTGCTAGGATATAATGCACCAATGGAGATGTTGTTGGCGTGATAGTGCCACGAGGAATCATGCCCATCGTTCACATTCATTGCTGTTGTGTGGTCTTGATTCCATGATGCCAGAATAGGTTGGTCCTCTTGATAAGACTCAGCGGAATCATAAGAGCTATCACTGTTCCCTTCTGAATCTTCGGCTTCCATCTGATCTTGCAACCAACCGTCGTGTATCTCGTCCTCATCGACCTCACCACTGAAAATATCTTCTCCTGTCCCTTGACTACCTTCAACTGATTCATGTCCACCATCCTCGGTGTGTGCAAAACTACTCTGACCAGGTTCATAACTACCTCCACCGGTGTGTGCATAACTACTCTGACCAGGTTCATAATCACCACCGCCATCTTGGCCTTGACTGCTATGGTCATCATAGTAGCCACCACCACCTCCGTCTTGACTTGATTTTCTGCTCATGATCATAACCACCACCAGCATGGTGTGTCTGACTACTCTGGCCCTGACCATAAACAGGCTCTTTCGCCACAGGAAGCACTAAGACACTGGGGTTAACTACCCTATGTAGACAGGCTTTCACCCATTTGACCCATTTAGCTTGCTCTTCTATCGGTCTCAAAAAAATCAGGTTTAATCCTTGACTTAGTCCATAATACATGCAGACCGATAGTATGGGTGGGAGGGAGCCCTAAACGAGCACATAACCAATCCTTCAACTCAATAATGGATATTGTTTCAGGATCCTGGAGCACTTCATCAATACAATAAAAATCGCTCAAATCAACTCCATACTGGTTTGTTTTGACGACACCGTCACCATAGTAGAACCTAAATACTACACTATTGGGCATAGCTTTAGACCTAAAAAAATACCACAATTTATCAAATGCCCGTACAATGGAAGATTTTAGCCCGCAAATACTTATAATTCTATGCCGAATAATCTTGCATAGCCAGCAAATATAATTATAATCCTATAGCCGAATAATCTGGCATAGCCCACAAATATACTTATAATCCTATAGCCGAATAATCTGACAGCTAACATACAACATCCAGAACTACCGAGAAGATAAACAAACACAAATGACTGTAGTTAGCAAGAAATTAGGGTTTACCCTAGAAGCGTGCGAAATCCTGCCGTGCAGCTGCCTCCACTCAACCATGCAGCTGCCTCAAGCCCCAGCCCCAGACTCCACCGTGTAGTTGCCTCAAGCCCCGCCCCAGACTCCACCATAGCCATTTCTCCTCAAGAACTCCAAGAAAACCCTCCACGAAAACGCCTCAAATCGCTTCACCAGACTATCCCACAAGTAGATCGGGAATATACTAGCTTTCTAATATGTTTCAGCAGCAAATTTAGTGAAAAATGGAGCAAAATGTAGCAGCAAATCGGTGCAGCTCCATGGGAGAAGAACTAGCAGCAGGGGAGAAGAACACGCGGGGCTGAGGGAGAGGAAGAAGGAGGCATGCGGGGTGGTCTGGCGCAGGGCTGGGCACGGCGCAGCGCGGGGATATGGACGAGCTCACCGTTGCATCAAAAGACGACGCAACCGGTCGTTGCCTCAAAAGATGACACGGTCGGATCGATGTTGCACCAAAAGACGACGCAACCGATCGTCTTTCCACGGAACGGCAGCCGGCTGTCGTCTGCAACCCGACAGGTGGGGCCATGGCGCTTTCGGCGCCTCAAAAGACGGCACGGTCGGATCGTTTACTCAAAAAATGACACGGCCACTTCGTTTTTTCAAAAAACGATAGTGCGTTAGATGTGTAATTCCCTCTTTTTGCGTAATATTCGTGAAATTGAATAAAAAAGTGTATTATTTAAAAAAAATAGCATTCAAAACGGTTACGCGGGTCAATCCACTTCCATCTCTCTAAGTTCTACAATGTATCTTTTCCCGTCTTTACTCTTTCAGGTGGACCCTGCCATAAGAGCATACCCAACATGCGACCAAAGCGGACATTTGGTGTTCGTTTGAGTCTTCGAGAACACATAGACCGCAAATCAATCTCCACCGGGGCAACCCAAACAGATAGAATCCCCTAGCCGATGTACTCCTCGCCTAAATTTGGACCAGGTTTGCGCCTACCCGAACACACTGTGAACATCGTGCGTGTCCTCCCGCATCTGATACAGGCATGGCAGCGACCCACGTCAATGTTGGTCGCTCGTCTTCTATGCTAACATTCATGTTCGTCGCTAACCGCTGCACGGCTGACTATCCTGTGCGGCCATCAATGTTGAGGCCGCTGTAGCCTGTTGTAACTACCTCGGACCCTACGCTCTAAGTTCAAGCCTGGATGAAACGAAAGTGGTTAAAATAGTACAGCGGGGGCCCAGGGGACCGCCCACGTGTAGACCCGTCGGCCGTCCTAACCACTTCCAAGACATCGGGACAAGAGCAAGCGGCGTAGGCAACATGCGAAGAGCTCAAATACATACACAAGTGAGTATGTATGCAAGCTACCATACAATAGTTCTCAGATCCATTCCATCTAAAAGAAAAAGAAATATTGCAACACCATATGGCAAGATCCAAATATCCTAGATAGAGATAATAGTTTAGGATAGCTCCTCATACATCAAACATCAGAGTATCAGGCGGAAGCGGAAAACAAGACCCGAGTACGGATAAGAAGCAAATCGGCATAAGATGCCACATAAATAAACACATCCCGCCCACAGATCTCGCGGATCCCCATCCCCGGAATCTCTACACCGAGTGATCGTTGCCAACATCATCTGTCTCCTCCACCCAGTATCCATCTTGCGAATACACCTGTTCATCTGAATCAAACAATTTATCGTGTGAGACCCTAGGGGTACTCAGCAAGTCTTTATGCCTTTAAAGGGGACATATACCTGGGGGTGACGCAATTGCAGCAAAAGATAATAACTAACAAGTCTATAGATACTCGCTAACCATCCGCCTAACCAATGATAGACGGATGTTCGTTAATTAGAAACAACAGTTATAACAGTGTAAAGTAACAGATCCATCCTCCTTCTCGCTTACCAACGAGAAAGCGGACGAACAACCCATCTGTTGGCAGTTTTATTAATCATTCGGTGAATATTGCACTATTTACTAGTCAGATATTTAGTCCAATTAAAGACGGTACTTTAGTTATACTTGTCTATGATCGAGAAACTGTGCTCCAAGTCGTCCATAACCGCGGACACGGCTTTCAGAAAGATTTACCCTGCAGAGGTGCACAAATAGCAACACACACTTGATCAACCTCGGAAAAACCAACTCAAAATCCAACGAGGCATTCACGACAAAGCGATCACATGATTCATAAAATATTTCAGAGGGCCACCCCACTAAGCTACCCACAACGAAGTTGGCCGGCTCCGGAACGGACCCAGGGTTTGTGTGGACGAAGGTAAACGACTGGAAACCCGAAAGTGTGATTGGGCTTGTCGATACAGCGAAAATGTGTCACGATCCAAAACAGTACAGGTGCTCCACGCACAATCGTATATAAAATAGTAAAGCATGACATAAGTACAGGATAGTAATAAAACCCCAAACTAGTTGTGGCCCCAAGAAATATAAATGAATCAAGCTCTGGCTTAGGGGGGGGGTCCATAAGGCCTCCCGGATGTGGATAGTGCGAATAGTCAAGGAACAGGAATCAAGTACTCGAGTTCCTACGGGACACAAGTGAGCATGAAAAACCAAATAGCAGATTGCCCACCGGTGCCGCTTTCATTAGTTATCACATTACTACTCAGGTTAAGTTGTTTAGGTACCTCGTTATCCATCAGACACTCACATACCCTACATATGCTGTTCTATGACGCATGGCTCAAACAACTCCTGTAGTAATGGCTCATGGGATGGAGGAACAAGCTTCGGTGTGGTTTAAAAGTAAAGGCTATGCAGTACTTGGGATTCCATTTAATGCAATCGCGACTCAATGATGCAAGAATAAGATAGAGGCAATAGGTACTATATGTATGCAAGCATGTGGTAGTGCTTGCCTGGCAGCTCAGTTGAAGCGAGAGATGGGTCTAGGTAGTACTCCTGGGATTCCTGATATTTCCCCTGCTCGGCGACTATTCGAATAAGAACCAAACAAACAAGGGCCAACATAAATAAAGTGCACAAGAATATGAATTAAAATGCGACAACCAAACAAGCATGCCATGATGAATGATGCACAATTTACATGGCAATAATGTAGCATGGCATGGGTGAGGTGTGGGGTACAAGAATAGAGCATTTTATTGAGTTTTAGTCATGTTTTGCTCCCAAAAAAGTTGTTGTATACTTAATATTTATATGATACATGCTGGAATTCAGAACATGGAATGCATAGTTAGAAGGGCTCATCGCGCTGATCGATTTAGATATATTATTGGTCGAATTTGGAGTTCTAGAATTAAAGTTATTAATTATTTAAGAAAAGGCATTTTTATTGCATTTAAACAATTTCGAAAATTTAAAATGCTCAAAAGATATTTTGAATGGCATATTTGAATTCCTCACACTTTTCTGATTCCAAAACATATATTATTTGTATTATTTGGAATTACAAATTAGAAGTTATTAAAAACAGAATTTAAATCACCTTTAATCATTTACTGAAATTGTTTTATTTTGAACAGAAAAACAGAAAGACTTTTTCTACCCACCCAAACCTAGCCACAATCGCTGACAACTGGGCCCATCGCTGACTGGGTGATACGGCATGGCGAAACCTTTTTGCATCGCGAGGGAAGATAGCCGCAGCGACTGACCGGTGGGTCCGGCGCCAAACGGGGCCCACGCGACAGAGGCAGGGAGTGGGCTGGACACGCGGCGCAGAGGGGGACTGCGGGTTGAGGATCTGGAACCCCAGGTCCCTTTTTGCAAAACACCCAGAGACGCTGACAGGTGGGTCGGAAAGAGTGCGGGTTGAGCTGGCAAAAAAGGTGGGAGGGGGGGTTTCTAGAAAAGTACCACCATGATCGCTTTCTTCTTCTGTCCGGTAATCTGACGACAGTCGGTCTTGTGACGAGAAACGGCGAGGCGCGGGGATCGAACCAGCGACCTGGGGAACGCAGGCGGAGGCGGAAGCCACTGCGGCTAGGAGGGGTTGTTGGAGGGAAAGAGGAACGCGGCTAGGAGTATCTGGCGCCAACCAACGACCGGCAAGTCCAGGCAGCGACGGCGACTGCGGGGATGTCTAGGAGGTTAGGGAGCTCACCGCGGGGCTGCTGGAGGGGTTGGATCGGCCGGGGAGTGGCAGATCGGCGACGTAGCAGACGCCGATGAGCTAGGGTTTTGTCTCGGTGACGAGGACGTGCAGCAGCTACCGGGCCTCCTCCTCCTTGTTGCAGAGCACAGGGGCGACGCGGGGGACCCCGTGACCTTCCTCGACAGCCACACACCATGCCCGCCTCCTTGATCTGCCGGTAGAAGCCAAAGCCGAGGTGATGGCCGCTGATGGAGAAGAGAGGTGGTAGGGGAGGTGGGGAAGGAGCTGCGGCGCAGGGCAGGCCCTAGGGGATCTAGGACACAACAGAGAGACGGGAGGGGTGGAGATAAGGACGGGGTGAGAGAGGGGGTGCCGTGGGGCTCAGGTGAAGAAAAAGGTGGCTCGGCCACCTTTCTCCTTCTCTCTCACGTGCTCGGCCAGGCACATCAGGGCGAGGGGCTGCAGCTGGGGCCAGGGCGAGGACAGGGGGTGGTCTGGCTCGGGTGGGGCCTTGTGGCAGAGAGAGAGAGGAGGGAGAGGGAGGCTCGGTGTAACACCCTCAAATCGGCCCTATGCAAGTTTTAACCCTTTCTGCCAAACCCGCATAGAAACGATTCAAGGATGCCCACCAGACACTTTCGTGCGGGTGGAAAACGAAGTAATACCATTACACAACAGTCCTCAATGGGACCCACAGAACAGATATATATACAACATGACTCCAAGAGTCAAGAATACAGATATACAATACAAAGATCCAAAACACCTTGAAAACGGTACAACGTCCGAGTACGAACCAGATGCAAATTGGGCTAAGAGTCCTGAAGAATAACCAATGGCGTCCATAACCCTGCCCAGGCCAAGCCAGAAGGGTAACCCTGCTAACGACATCGATCTCAAACCTGCTAAAACAAAAGGGGTGCCGACAAAGGGCAAAGGAGAAAGAGGAGCGTCAGTACTGAGGCCAGTACATGGCGAGGCTAGAATTCGGCGGCTCTCGCCTACATAGGTATGGTGGACTGAAGCGGCAGCGCAGCGGCACTAAACAACATATAGAGACTTGATACAACTGTCGGCTATTAGAGAGAGATAAGAAAGACCTATTCAGAACCACCTGATACTAACACCAATCATACCCATCCTGGTATTCCCCCTCGAGACCAAACGAGGAAGTCAAACCGAGGAACTCACACAGTTAGCAGTTTTATTCATTCGATTATAGTTGAAGCTCTTACTAATAAAATATAGATAGCATGAGTCATCCTGATAGCATAAGTAGTGGGCAGTTTTAATCACCATTCCGTTATAGTTGGAACATTTACTAGTCAGATAGAATTGTCCCGAGGAATCCCAAAACCCAATATTGGTTGACACTTTTATCTCATTTCATTGGAGTTACAATACTTACTAGGCAGGTATAGTATGACACAGGTCACCACAGATCCACCAGCTGTTGGCATTTTTAATATCCATTCCGTTATACTTGAGCTGATTACTAATCACATATTAAGTCAAATTTATAACACTACTTTAGTTATGCTTGTCTATGATCGAGATACTGTGCTCCAAGTCGTCCAAATCAAATATAGATAGCATGAGTCATCCTGATAGCATAAGTAGTGGGCAGTTTTAATCACCATTCCGTTGTAGTTGGAACATTTACTAGTCAGATAGAATTGTCCTGAGGAATCCCAAAACCCAATATTGGTTGACACTTTTATCTCATTTCATTGGAGTTACAATACTTACTAGGCAGGTATAGTATGACACAGGTCACCACAGATCCACCAGCTGTTGGCATTTTTAATATCCATTCCGTTATACTTGAGCTGATTACTAGTCACATATTAAGTCAAATTTATAGCACTACTTTAGTTATGCTTATCTATGATCGAGATACTATGCTCCAAGTCGTCCATAATCGCGGACACGGCTTTCAGAAAGATTTACCCTGCAGGGGTGCACAAATAGCAACACACACTCGATCAACCTCGGAAAAACCAACTCAAAACCCAACGAGGCTTTCACGACAAAGCGATCATAGGATTCATAAAATATTTCAGGGGGCCACCCCACTAAGCTACCCGCAACGAAGTTGGCCGGCTCCGGAACGGACCCAGGGTTTGTGTGGACGGCTGTAAACGACTGGGAACCCGAAAGTGTGACTGGGCTTGTCGATACAGCGAAAACGTGTCACGATCCTAAACAGTACAGGTGCTCCACGCACAATCTTAAATAAAGCAGTAACATGGCATAAGTACAAGATAGTAATAAAACCCCAAACTAGTTTGTGGCTCCAAGAAATAGAAATGAATCAAGCTCTGGCTCAGGAGGGTTCATAAGGCCTCCCGGATGTGGATAGTGCGAATAGTCAAGGAACAGGTATCAAGTACTCGGGGTCCTACGGGACACAAGTGAGCGTGGAAGAACCAAATAACATCTATTGCCCACCGATGCCTCTGCATTAGTTATATCTAGCATTTTAATAGTTGTATTTAAAGTCATGATCATGTCCACCACTAAACATCTCCACCATAAACATCTGCCAGCATACCAACAACTGTGGTACTCGACAACACGAGTTCGCACCTGAGCAAGCAACTACGACTCGCAAGGCCAGCTATCTACCAAACACAGGTAATAGGAGGTGTCCAAGGCAATATAGAGGCTGCACGGAATATAACTGGTGCACGGAAACTAAAGCATCGCGACACGGATAGCAATAGATCAACAGGAGGAAATAAAGACTATAAATGCAAAATAGATAGAAAGGGAAGAGATGCTCGCCTGGGAAACACTGCCGGAGGATCATATCCGGAGAACTTGTCGATACTCGCATCAACTCATCGGCCTAATCCACGAAGAAGCAAACACTAGAAGAAACACCGGATGCAATATTTAATACTACGGCAGAAGATCCGGCATGTTTATGATATGATGCATGGTATGGCACAAATGCGATGCGACTAGACAAAATTAAGCGGAACCGAGATCCCGACATTTAATTAAGTGGTTCATGTTGTTTAGATACCCCGCAATTTAAATGTTGAATTAACTAGGCGAATCATGGCATCGGTTCGCTATGCAATTTAAATGGAGTCCGGAATAAGACTAGAATAGTCGCATATAGACTCCATATTTAATTTAGATGAATTTCAATTTAATCCAAACCCACAAGATAATGTGTATGCAATCATGTAAGATTTAATGCAACAAGTAGATGACATATATACAAAATAGGGGTACGAGTTGGGTATCACGATTCAGATTAGAGAGATGGAGAGATGATCTTCATATTGTAATTGAAGTAGTGGAAACCGGAAAGTAGACCTTGGTGAAAAGTAGCCATTGACGAAGAAGTAGACCCACAGAGCAGGCCGAAGGCACCGGATAGAAGACGTCTGAGAATGACCGTCTCGTGAACAACTCATCAAACACTTGTTGATCAACATAACTCTAGGAAGAACGACAAGCTACTACACGGAAAGAAAGGCGTTAGCCGAAATGAAACCAAACTGGCAGCACGGATCAAACGACAATAGGGAAAAGGCCGACATACTGCAGTAAAATCTAATGATGGTACGGGAAGACGTTGACGAAATCGCTGCAGCGCGGGCAGCACCGAGGTGCTTGTCGCGACCGTCCTGGTTCGCTAGATCAAGGCAAAACCGAGCTGGTGTGTCGTGCGCATGAAGCGGATCGAGGTTGGTGCTCCCCGCTTGGCTGGCGTTGCCCAAGGCTGCAAGCCTAGGATCTGCAGCTCCTGTCCGGTCGGCGGGTGCATGCGGGTATATGTTAGAGAAACAAGGAATATATCGCCCTTGTGCGCGTGAAGGGGCAAGGCGGCGGGGTCCTAGCTGCTGCCGATTGTAAGAAGTGAAGGGGGAGCCGCTGGGGACATGCACTGGAGCAGCCATCAAGGTGGCGCCTGGATTTTGTGAAGTGGATCTGCGAGCTGCTCCACGTTTTGCTGCAGAATACAAGGAAACACGGTGTAGATCAAGATGAGACTGCACAGGAGATCGATAGAAGTTTTTGTTGCGCACCTGGAATTAAATGGTTGTCTGGAGCTGTCTCGATTGAAATCAGAAGGTGGGGTGTATGAATCGTTTGGATCTTGCTCAGCTAGCTAGTTGGTTTGGAGAATCTTGCACGAGCGCATGGATTTGACAGAAGTAAGGAATAGAAAGAATGAAATGGAACATGGGGGAGAGAAATGGACATAATTTTTGGGGAAAGTTGAGATGGGGATTTCTCGATCTAGATTTGATAGACATGGAGGCTAGGGTCTAGCAAGGAAAAGAGGGGAAAGGGATATTTATCTAGTCCAAAGTAGACTAAATGGGGCTAGTTTTAGACTAAAACTTTAGACAGGCTTTTTGCCTAAATTATTTTTAGTAAAATAAGAAAACTTTTATTGTCACCTAATGACCGGAAAAAATATTGTTTTATTTTAAAATAACAAAGAGAGATGATGGCTTATATATTAGACCGTACGGATATTTTAGAAAAACAAAATACGGTGTTTAATAAAAATACTTTTGCGCTTAGAAAAAATGCAAGAAAAATATGCATGATGATATGACGATGCTCAACTGCAATATAGCATGATGACATGACCATGCGGTCATGATGATGCAATGCACAGAAACACAGCGATTTTCTAGTAGTGGTTTTAGCGGGATGCCACAATTCGACACCACTAACAATGGATCTCGCCCTCAAGATCCGCCTCATGGTACCGGGGAGAAGGCTGATGATCGGATTCTTCTCGCTTCGTGTAGATCCTCGCGACACCACTAACAAGAGGTCGTTGTCCATGATGGTCGAGAGAACACTCCGGGAACAAAGGCGAGGGTAGAGGTATCAACAAATAAAGCCACCTCTAGCTTCCGTGGACGGAGTAAAATTGCTGTATCCACCGATTCAATATACAAAAGCGAATGATAAGAGTAGTCGGATGGTGATCAGTCCATCGCGCACCCAAACCATTACTCTGCACATGAATAGGAGAATTACGCAACCAACTCTCGGAATAGACTAGGATGGGGCCAGGGGGAGGACAGGGGGTGGTCTGGCTCGGGTGGGGCCTTGTGGCAGAGAGAGAGAGAGGAGGGAGAGGGAGGCTCGGATAGGGCTTAGCTAGGGTTGGAGGGGAGGCTCGGCATGGGTAGGTTTAGGGGTGGGGTTAGGTTAGAAAGGGGGTAGGGGTGGTGGCCACGGTTGGGGATGAGCATGGGGTGGTGGTGAGGTTAGGGTTTTAGCTAGATCATGCAAGGGGTGGTGATGGTGGAGGCATGATAGATTAGGGTGTAGGGTTTTTGGCTCATGATCAAGTGCATGGGGGTATGGAGGAGATGGAGTGAGGGTGAGGATCTTGATGCACATGGCAAGGAAACTAAGACCAAGATGAGGAGGTTTGAGAGAGAAAAGGGGAGTTCACAAAAGAAAGGATCCACTCAAAAACAAAGGAAAACCAAAGGAGAACAAGATGGTGGTGATCTTGCATGGCCCATGCATGAATAGTAAATGCCATGTTTAATTTTGTGAAAACAAAATAAAGGCTCATGGCATTTATTCGCATGCATACCAAGCATATGGAGCTAAGGCCAAGCCAAAAGAATTTAAATGGATGTTCCACGTGGAGTAGATGGAGATGCTCAAATTTGAATATAATCTAGACATGCTTGTGTGTATATTCCACTAGGTGTATAATATCCTCAACAACATTCCAACATGAGCAACTATTCCAAAACAATCCATATGGAAGCTAGACAAAGGGGTACCACTCACAAGGCATGCAAAGGTGGCTCCACATATGAATAATGTGAAAACAACATGATGCTAGTGTGAGAGCATGTGGAAATAGAAGTGGATCCATCCCAACCCACATGAGCTAGAGGTAAACCAAATAAGATTCAAAGCTCACATATAGTTGTATGGTGGAATTAAGGGGTGATGACAAAGAAAGGTGGTGGAGTTAATAAAAGATATGCCCCCAACTCAACTTGGGCATCAAGCATTTATCAAGAACCAACTACAATATATCAATAGGCAAATACAATTAATAATGCATATGAGATAAGAACCAAAAGAAAAAGGGTTTTATATGATGCTCAAATGCAAGGTGGCATGATGACATGAGCATGATATAATTATGATGCAACAATTATATGTAGGAAGTAGCATTTTATTATTAGACCATGTAGCATTACAGATGTTAGACAGATGGGATGTTACAACTCTCCCCCACTAAACAGGAATCTCGCCCCGAGATTCTAGGAAGAAGAAGAAGACACGAAGAAGGTAGGATACTTGGCACGGAGCTCGTCCTCGCGTTCCCAAGTGGCTTCATCCACGGAATGGTGCGACCACTGCACCTTGCAGAACTTGATCGACTTGTTGCGAGTCCTTCTTTCTGCGACTTCTAGGATTTTTATGGGGTGTTCTTGATAAGACAGATCTTCTTGGAGATTGATGAGTTCGTGGTCCACGGTCCTGCCGGGATCCTTGAAGCACTTCTTGAGTTGAGAGATATGGAAAACATCATGGACCTTGAGTTTTTCAGGGAGCTCAAGAGCATAAGCGACTTCTCCTCTTCTTCCACGAACTTTGAAAGGACCGATGTATCTAGGAGCCAGCTTTCCTTTGATACCAAAACGGTGCGTGCCTCTCATGGGAGTGACACGAAGGTAAACGAGATCACCCGGGACATACTCCATGTCTGTGTGCTTTCTGTCATAGTTGCTCTTCTGGCGACTTTGAGCAACCTTCAGATTTTCAAGAATGATGTGAACCTTCTCCTCCGCTTGAGTTACAATGTTGGGGCCAAAAAATGTTCTTTCACCTACGCCCGACCAACCAATCGGAGTTCTGCATTTGCGACCATAGAGAACCTCAAATGGTGTCATCTTTAGACTTTTCTGGAAGCTGTTGTTGTAAGAGAATTCAGCATAAGGAAGGCATTCTTCCCACTTCATGCCGAAAGAGATAACGCAAGCATGGAGCATATCTTCCAGAATCTGATTGATCCTTTCAACTTGTCCTTGCGACTGAGGATGGTAAGCTGTGCTGAAGTTCAACTTTGTTCCCAAAGCATTTTGGAAACTGCCCCAAAACTTGGAAGTGAAGATGCTTCCACGGTCTAAGCTGATCTCAAGAGGAACCCCATACAGAGAGACAATTCTGTTGATATAGAGCTCAGCCAACTGAATTGCAGAAATTGTTTCCTTGACGGGAAAGAAGTGAGCCACTTTAGAAAGCCCGTCGATAACAACAAAGATTGCATTGTTGCCCTTCCGTGACCTTGGAAAACCAGTTATGAAGTCCATCTCTACTTTCTCCCATTTCCATTCCGGAGGCTTCAATGGCTGTAGAAGACCGGAAGGTTTGTGATGGACAACTTTAACTCTACGGCAGACATCACACTCCGAGACATACTTGGCACAATATCGTTTCAACCCAGGCCACCAATATTGTGTTTTCAAGTCCATGTACATCTTAGTGCTGCCAGGGTGGATAGAAAGAACAGAATCATGCGCCTCCTTAAGAACTTGCTCTCTTAAACCCGGGTAGTTCGGAACAAACATCCGGTGTTCAAAGAAAAGAGTGCCTTGGTCGTCGACGTGGAAGGACTCATACTTCGGAAGCTGAATGTTGGAGATGATCTTTTTAGTGTAAGGATCACCAAGTTGAATGGAGCAACTTTTTCTTCCAAGAGAGGGGTTGGCAGAAGGTTCAGAAGGTACCCTTGATCCACAATTTCAAGGTTGAGCTGACGGAATTCCTCGCACAAGAGAGGCTGTTGTTCTTCCACCATGAGGTCGTTGACATAAGCTTTTCGGCTGAGAGCATCGGCCATCACATTAGCTTTACCCGGTGTGTAGTTGATGGTCAGATCGAAATCATTAATTGCTTCAATCCACCTCCTCTGACGAAGGTTAAGATCAGGTTGTGTGAAGATATACTTCAAACTCTTGTGATCAGAAAAGATTTCACAACGGTTGCCCAGCAAGTAGTGCCTCCATATTTTCAAAGCAAAGACAACTGCTGCAAGTTCAAGGTCATGTGTTGAATAGTTGAGCTCATGTGTCTTCAACTGTCGAGAGGCATAAGCAACAACTTGTTTTTTTGCATAAGGACCGCACCCAATCCTTGCAAGGAGGCGTCACAGAATATCTGGAAAGGCTTTGATGTATCTGGAGGAATCAAGACTGGTGTGGAAGTGAGCTTCTCTTTGAGGGTTTCAAAGCTTGCTTGACATGCAGGAGACCAAAGGTATTTCTTGCCTTTCTTGAGGAGATCGGTAAGAGGCTTCACAATCTTCGAGAAATTCTAAACGAAGCGACGACAGTAACTAGCCAAACCAAGGAAACTCCGGACTTCTTTGACATTTATGGGTGGAAGCCAGTCAACAATTGTCCGAAAAGTTTCTGGGTTGACGGCAATGCCCTTGGCAGAGATGACGTGACCAAGGTAGGTGACTTCAGGCAGCCAGAACTCACACTTGGAGAACTTTGCATACAGGCGGTTCTCACGAAGCTTGTTTAAGACACACCGAAGGTGTTCTTCATGTTCTTCCTTTGACTTAGAATAGACTAGGATGTCATCCAGATAGACCACAACGAACTTATCAAGATACTCCATGAAAACCGAGTTCATAAGCCTCGAAAAGGTGGCAGGTGCGTTGGTGAGACCGAAGGACATGACCGTGTACTCTTACAGGCCATAGCGGGTGGTGAAAGCTGTTTTGGGAACATCTTCCTTGTGAATCTTGATTTGATGATAACCACTTCTCAAGTCAAGCTTAGAGAATACCACAGCTCCAGCTAGCTGGTCGAAGAGATCATTAATCCGCGGAAGGGGATATTTATTCTTGATGGTTTTAGCATTGAGAGCCCGATAGTCAACACAAAGTCTATCAGTCTTGTCTCGCTTCTTCACAAAGATGGTTGGGCTACCCCAAGAAGATGTACTATGCTGAATGAAACCCAACTTCTCTTGTTCATCCAACTGACGTTTGAGTTTAGCCAACTCAGCAAGACCCATTTTATAAGGCCGCTTGGAGATAGGAGCGGTTCCAGGTTCAAGCTCAATCACAAACTCGACCTCTCGATCAGGAGGCATACCTGGCAACTCTTCAGGAAAAACATCTGGGAACTTACATACCACCGGAACACTCTGAATAGCTTCCATAGCATCATCATTCAGAGCCGCCAAAGAGAAAAGCTGAATTGCAGGAGTCAGACTTGGAGAATAGACTATATGGCCTTCATGAATTTTCAGAGAAACCGAGCGTTCAGCATAATCAATCACAGCTGCATTTGCTGTTAACCAATCCATGCCCAAGATAACATCAATGTCAGAGTTGCCCAGAATAATTAAGGAAGCCGGGAACAAAGAGCCACCAATCTCAATTTGATTGCCATGGCTGATATGAGCAGCCCTCATGTTTGACCCAGGAGATTGTACCACAAGACGATGCAATAAGGGAACCATAGCTGACATGGTTATACCCTACGGGTACGTAACTTCAGCATACCTAGTCCAGCCCAAGGAAGGCCCACGGCAGACATACGCTGGCCCTTGAAGATTTTCGGGTGGCCAAGGCCCATGACGTCTTCGGATCCTTAGAGAGCAAGACTAGAGGAGATAGGAAATTCAAAGGGGTAAAACCCTAGAACTTGTAACCGACTAGGACTACGCCCGAGACCTGCCTAAGTCTATATAAAGGCCAGGAGGGCACGTCCTAGGGCAACTCGACTCATACTTTCGCACACGCATCCACGCCAGATCGAATCTGCGCACCTTGTAACCTTTGGTTCCGCCGTAATCAAAGAGCAGACAAGCAGGAGTAGGGTTTTCCCTCCGGGGGCCTGAACCTGGGTAAATCTCGTGTCCCCTGGTTGCTTGTCTGTTAACCGTGCCACGATCTCCAGCATCCCCATCTTCTCCAAAACCCAAGTCCATAACAATGGGCATTGACGAGATTAAACCTCGTCAATAGCCAGATCATGCTCATGCGCAAACTTGTGAGAAACAAAAGAATGCGAAGCACCAGAATCAAACAAAACTCGTGAAGGGACTGAGTTAACAGGAAGCATACCCATCACAACTCCAGGTGCATGCTCAACTTGAGCGACGTTGACACAGTTGGCACGAGCAACCGTAGACCCAGGCTTGGTGTTGATGTTGAGAGCCCGAGGTGGAGGTGGACGAACCATAGAAGAACTTGCCGCAGGTCTTGGAGGTGGTGGTGGAAGAGCTTTGTTGTTCATTGGACAATTCCAGTGTTGATGCCCAGTGTTCCCACAGGTGTAACAGGCACCAGGTGGACGTGGAGCAGCGTAGCCAGGGACTCCGCCAGGCGCTCCAGGGTAGTTGTGGTTGTAGCCCCTAGGAGCCGCGGTGAAGGAGTTTGGTGGCCTTGCCGCGTAGATTGAAGGTCTTAGTGGAGCAGGGCGACGGTGGGGTGTTAGGAACCCTGCACGGCGCTTAGAAGGAGTCATCATTTGAAGAGCTTGCTGCGTTGCGGCTGTGTTTCTTGCACTCCTCAAACACTTGCCTACTTGCTTCTTCCTGCAGAGCTGTATGTTGGAGTTCCAGAAAAGACCCCGGCCTTGCATGAGTGATTGCATATTTTATAGATGCATTGAGCCCTTGCCTAAACCTCTTTTGCTTCTTCTTGTCATCAGAGATCTCATCGCCACCATACCGAGAAAGGTTCATGAAGTTTCTGATATAGGTATTCACATTGTCATTGCCCTGCTTGAGGTTGAGAAACACTTCCTTCATCCTTTCCATGACAATTTCTGACAGATATTGCTCTTTGAAAGCCCCAGTGAACTGCTCCCAAGTAGGCTGAAACTCAAAGTGGTTTGCCTTCAGGTAATTCTCCCACCACAGAGCTGCATCTCCCTTTAGAAGGTGAGTGGCACATTTTACCCATTCTTGCTCAGGAAAATCAGTAGTCATCAGCAACCTTGACATCTCACGCAGCCAATCATCTGCGTCTAGAGGCTGATCAGACACCTCAAAGTGGCGCGGGTTGAACTTCAGAAAACTCTTGATGTCTCCTCGCTTGGGAGGTGGAGGTAGCGGAACAAACTCATTCCTCCTGACACTTTCTTCGAAGCGTTGCTGGTTCTGTTGCATTGCTCCCAAGGCATTAGCAATACTTGCCAACACAACCCCCAGTTCAGGTGGTATGTCCTCCTCAGAACGGCGTGGTGGTGCCATCCTGTGATTGATGTAAAACTCAAGTCAGTACCATAATGAAGAATGATAATAATCCAAAATAGTACCAAAATGGAATTAACCAAGATTAAAGGATACAAATTACTAAGATGATATTAAAATATCAACAAAGTTCCAAGCACCTAGAAGATATTAAGCATATCGCACACGACTGAACAAGGAGTGTGGTACACAAGCTAACAAAGAAAAAAATTCCGCAAATTTCGGCATTAAAAATACCACTATATGCGCAAAACCACTTAACGAATCAAGATTAGCACTCTACCAATTCAATATACAAGAGCGAATGATAAAAGTAGTGGTATGGTCGCGACTCCATCCCGCACTCAAATCATTACTCCGCACATGAATAAGTAAAACACATATCCCAACACCTTCTTTTTAAAATGAACCTAAAGACTACGGAAACGAACACCCCAAACAAGATAGCGTCGGATAACAAAGAGTAAGACAGATCACACTGATATACAACGAATCAGATAGATCATGTTGGTTTACAAAGGCCTGTCGGTATGGAATGTACCAACAGTTAATAACCAAAAGGCAGATAGTGATAACATTTGGATGCAACAGATAGACAAGGAATTCACACACACACAACCTATGGTACTACAGAACCCCGAACACGTGAATCCTAGTTTGAATTTTAGAAGAGGATTAAAAACGTTACACTTCCTTACCAGAAAAGGGTGGGTGGGTGGGTAAGAAGAAAAATGGAAGCAGTCCTACTCTCACATTTTGTTTTTTCCTAGTATACATAGCTACCAAAAATATTTGCTAGACTGACAACGACCATTTGGCTGAGACCCTGAAGGGCGGGATGGCTCTGATACCAATTGTAACTACCTCGGACCCTACGCTCTAAGTTCAAGCCTGGATGAAACGGAAGTGGTTAAAATAGTACAAATGGGGAGGGGACCATGCGTGTAACCCTTGTCCGATGTCTTGGAAGTGGTTAGGACGGCCAGGTCTACACACACGTGGTCCCTCCCCCCCTCAACTATTTTAACCACTTCGCTTCATCCAGTTTGAACTTAGGGAGCGAGGGAGGTAGTTACAATTGGTATCAGAGCCATTCCATCTAAAAGAAAAATAAATATTGCAACGCTATACGGCAAGATCCAAATATCCTAGATAGAGATAATAGTTTAGGATATATCCTCATACATCAAACATCAGAGTATCAGTCGGAAGCGGAAACCAAGACCCGAGTACGGATAAGAAGCAAATCAGCATAAGATGCCACATAAATAAACACATCCCACCCACAGATCTCGCGGATCCCCATCCCCGGAATCTCTACGCCGAGTGATCGTTGCCAACATCATCTGTCTCCTCCACCCAGTATCCATCTTGCGAATACACCTATTCATATGAATCAAACAATTTATCGTGTAAATTAGAAACAACAGTTATAACAGTGTAAAGTAACAGATCCATCCTCCTTCTCGCTTACCAACGAGAAAGCGGATGAACAACCCATCCGTTGGCAGTTTTATTAATCATTCCGTGAATATTGCACTATTTACTAGTCAGATATTTAGTCCAATTAAATACGGTACTTTAGTTATACTTGTCTATGATCGAGAAACTGTGCTCCAAGTCGTCCATAACCGCGGACACGGCTTTCAGAAAGATTTACCCTGTAGGGGTGCACAAATAGCAACACACACTCGATCAACCTCGGAAAAACCAACTCAAAACCCAACGAGGAATTCACGACAAAGCGATCACAGGATTCATAAAATATTTTAGGGGGCCACCCCACTAAGCTACCCGCAACAAAGTTGGCTGGCTCCAGAACGGACCCAGGGTTTGTGTGGACGGCGGTAAACGACTAGGAACCCGAAAGTGTGACTGGGCTTGTCGATACAGCGAAAACGTGTCACGATCCAAAACAGTACAGGTGCTCCACGCACAATCGTAAATAAAGCAGTAAAGCATGGCATAAGTACAGGATAGTAATAAAACCCCAAACTAGTTGTGGCCCCAAGAAATAGAAATGAATCAAGCTCTAGCTCAGGGGGGTCCATAAGGCCTCCCGGATGTGGATAGTGCGAATAGTCAAGGAACAGGAATCAAGTACTCGGGGTCCTACGGGACACAAGTGAGCATGAAAAACCAAATAGCAGATATTGCCCACCGGTGCCGCTTTCATTAGTTATCCCATTACTACTCAGGTTAAGTTGTTTAGGTACCTCGTTATCCATCAGACACTCACATACCCTACACATGCTGTTCTACGATTCGCATGGCTCAAACAACTCCTGTAGTAATGGCTCATAGGATGGAGGAACAAGCTTCGGTGTGGTTTAAAACTAAAGGCTATGCAGTACTTGGGATTCCATTTAATGCAATCGCGACTCAATGATGCAAGAATAAGATAGAGGCAATAGGTACTATATGTATGCAAGCATGTGGTAGTGCTTGCCTGGCAGCTCAGTTGAAGCGAGAGACGGGTCTGGGTAGTACTCCTGGGATTCCTGATATTTCCCCTGCTCGGCGTCTATTCGAAGAAGAACCAAACAAACAAGGGCCAACATAAATAAAGTGCACAAGCATATGAATTAAAATGCAACAAGCAAACAAGCATGCCATGATGAATGATGCACAATTTACATGGCAATAATGTAGCATGGCATGGGTGAGGTGTGGGGTACAAGAATAAAGCATTTTATTGAGTTTTAGTCATGTTTTGCTCCCAAAAAAGTTGCTGTATACTTAATATTTATATGATGCATGCTGGAATTCAGAACATGGAATGCATAGTTAGAACGGGCTCATCGCGCTGATCGATTTAGACATATTATTAGTCGAATTTGGAGTTGTAGAATTAAAGTTATTAATTATTTAAGAAAAGGCATTTTTATTGCATTTAAACAATTTCGAAAATTTAAAATGCTCAAAAGATATTTTGAATGGCATATTTGAATTCCTCACACTTTTCTGATTCCAAAACATATATTATTTGTATTATTTGGAATTACAAATTAGAAGTTATTAAAAACAGAATTTAAATCACCTTTAATCATTTACTGAAATTGTTTTATTTTGAACAGAAAAACAGAAAGACTTTTTCTACCTAGCCAAACCTAGCCACGATGTCAGACAATTGGGCCCATCTGTTGGGTGATACGTGGCGAAACCTTTTGCACCGAGGGAAGATAGCCTTTTGACGGCCACGGTGGGTCCGACGCTAAACGGGGCCCACACGACAGAGGCAGGGAGTGGGCTGGACACGCGGCGCAGAGGGGGACTGCGGGTTGAGGATCTGGAACCCCAGGTCCCTTTTTGCAAAACACCTAGAGACGCTGACATGTGGGTCAGAAAGAGTGCGGGTTGAGCTAGCAAAAAAGGTGGGGGGGTTTTCTAGAAAAGTACCACGCAGCTTGTTTCTCTTCGCGTGTCTGTGTTAAAGACGGCAGTCTTGGCGCCGAGAAACGGCGAGGCGCGGGGATCGAACCAGCGACCTGGGGCACGCGGGCGGAGGCAGAAGCCACTGCGGCTAGGAGGGGTTGTTGGAGGGAAAGGGGAACGCGGCTAGGAGTATCTGTCGCGGCGCATAGCGAGCAGGAGCACGCGCATGCCAGCACACAGAGCACGCTCGACGAAACGACTAGCAAGTCTAGGCAGCAATGGCGATTGCAGGGATGTCTAGGAGGTTAGGGAGCTCACCGCGGGGCTGCTGGAGGGGTTGGATCGGCCGAGGAGTGGCAGATCGGCGACGTAGCAGACGCCGGCGAGCTAGGGTTTTGTCTTAGTGACGAGGACGTGCAGCAGCTACCGGGCCTCCTCCTCCTCATTGCAGAGCACAGGGGCGACACAGGGGACCCCGTGACCTTCCTCGACAGCCACACACCACGCCCGCCTCCTTGATCTACCGGTGGAAGCCGAAGCCGAGGTGATGGCCGGCGATGAAGAAGAGAGGTGGTAGGGGAGGTGGGGAAGGAGCTGCGGCGCAGGGCAGGCCCTGGGGGATCTGGGACACAGCAGAGAGACGGGAGGGGTGGAGATAAGGACGGGGTGAGGGAGGGGGTGCCGTGGGGCTCGGGTGAAGAAAAAGGTGGCTCGGCCACCTTTCTCCTTCTCTCTCACGTGCTCGGCCAGGCACAGTAGGGTGAGGGGCTGCAGCTGGGGCCAGGGCGAGGACAGGGGGTGGTCTGGCTCGGGTAGGGCCTTGTGGCAGAGAGAGAGGAGGGAGAGGGAGGCTCGGATAGGGTTTAGCTAGGGTTGGAGGGGAGGCTCGGCATGGGTAGGTTTAGGGGTGGGGTTAGGTTAGAAAGGGGTAGGGGTGGTGGCCACGGTTGGGGATGAGCATGGGGTGATGGTGAGGTTAGGGTTTTAGCTAGATCATGCAAGGGGTGGTGATGGTGGAGGCATGATAGATTAGGGTGTAGGATTTTTGGCTCATGATCAAGTGCATGGGGGTATGGAGGAGATGGAGTGAGTGTGAGGATCTTGATGCACATGGCAAGGAAACTAAGACCAAGATGAGGAGGTTTGAGAGAGAAAAGGGGAGTTCACAAAAGAAAGGATCCACTCAAAAACAAAGGAAAACCAAAGGAGAACAAGATGGTGGTGATCTTGCATGGCCCATGCATGAATAGTAAATGCCATGTTTAATTTTGTGAAAACAAAATAAAGGCTCATGGCATTTATTCCCATGCATCCCAACAATATGGAGCTAAGGCCAAGCCAAAAGAATTTAAATGGATGTTCCATGTGGAGTAGATGGAGATGCTCAAATTTGAATATAATCTGGACATGCTTGTGTGTATATTCCACTAGGTGTATAATATCCTCAACAACATTCCAACATTAGCAACTATTCCAAAACAATCCATATGGAAGCTAGAAAAAGGGGTGCCACTCACAAGGCATGCAAAGGTGGATCCACATATCAATAATGTGAAAACAACATGATGCTAGTGTGAGATCATGTGGAAATAGAAGTGGATCCATCCCAACCCACATGAGCTAGAGGTAAACCAAATAATATTCAAAGCTCACATATAGTTGTATGGTGGAATTAAGGGGTGGTGACAAAGAAAGGTGGTGGAGTTAATAAAAGATATGCCCCCAACTCAACTTGGGCATCAAGCATTTATCAAGAACCAACTACAATATATCAAGAGGCAAATACAATTAATAATGCATATGAGATAAGAACCAAAATAAAAAGGGTTTTATATGATGCTCAAATGCAAGGTGGCATGATGACATGAGCATGATATAATTATGATGCAACAATTATATGTAGGAAGTAGCATTTTATTATTAGACCATGTAGCATTACAGATGTTAGACAGATGGGATGCTACACCTATGCTAATATTTATGGCAGGCCTTCTTAAGATGTCTGCGAGTGCCAATCTGCCCTACCAGGCGACCACCTGTGCCAGTTTCTCACTTCTGGTGAAACCAGTTCCATGTATCCCTACCATCCAGCCATGACATGGTCGTGGAAGAGGACGACAAGGAACGACTATGAGACCGGCTCGTCTTTGGGTCGACGTCGTCACCATCGCCGCTTGCCAACGCCTCCACCTTCACCCCCACATGTCATCCGTAGGAGGCTACCACTGCCGCCACATGCACATGGCTTCGTTACCTGGCCCCTGTCGCCAGCTCGGATGCGTGCGCCTCCTCGGAGCCAGCGCAACCGCTGGTACGTGCCCGTGGACGAGGCACGTTGGCAGTGGTAAACGGGGAAGCCACGCGATCACCAGGACGTGCATCTCCCGAGCGACTGGCACCTCAACATAAAAAGGGTGTCGGTCCCTCACGTGCCACTAGAAGGGCCGATGCAGGACGCCTAGACCGAGAGCTGCCACCGCTAGCTCCATCACATCTGTGCAACGACTGCACCTAGTCACCTACTGCCGCCTCGTCCCATTCTTGGTGGCATTTGTTTGAAATATGCCCAAGAGGCAATAATAAAGGGGTTATTATTATATTTTTGTGTTTATGATAAATGTTTATATCCCATGCTATATTAATAGGAAACACTAATACTTGTGTGTTTTGTAAACATAAAAGAGTCCCTAGTAAGCCTCTTGTTGAACTAGCTTGTTGATTAATAGATGATTATGGTTTCCTGATCATGGACATTGGATGTTATTAATAACAAGATCATATCATTAGGAGAATTATGTGATGGATACACACCCATAGTAAGCATAGCATAAGATCAGGTCATTAAGTTCGTTTTGCTACAAGTTTTCAAATACATAGCAACCTAATCCTTCGACCATGAGATTATGTTAATCGCCATCACCAGATGAGTGCTTTGATGACATCAAACACCACTTCGTAACATGGTGGTTATAAAGGTGGCATTAGGTATTCTGAAAGTATGTGTTGAAGCGCATAGATCAAGAATGGGATTTGTCCATCCTTATGATGGATAGATATACTCTGGGCCCTTTCGGTGGAATGTCATCCAATTGGCTTGCAAGCATGTGACTAGGTCACAAGGGATGTCATATCACAGTACGAGTAAAGAGTACTTATCAGTAATGAGGTAGAACTAAGTATAGAGATACCGATGATCGAACCTCGGATAAGTAGAGTATCGCACGACAAAGGGAATCAGTGTCGTATTTTAATGGTTATTTCAATCATGATGTCATCGTTGAATATGTGGGAGCCATTATGGATCTCCAGGTCCCGTTGTTGGCTATTGACCGAAGAGGTGTCTCGATCATGTCTGCATAGTTCGCGAACCGTAGGGTGACACACTTAAGGTTCGATGTTGTTTAAGTATATATGGAATATGAGTTGGAGATCGAATGTTGTTCGGAGTCTCGGATTGGATCCAGGACATCACGAGGAGATCCAGAATGGTCCGGAGAATAAGATTCATATAATGGAAATCATTTTCTATGGTTCGGAAAAGTTCTAGAGTTTTGTTTGGAGCTTCTAGAAGGTTTCGGAAGGTTCTACGGAGATAAACTTGAATCCTAGGAAAAGAGGGGATAAGACTTGGGGGGAAGAAAACTCCCCCCTCCCCATGCGCCGACCCTAAGGGGAACTGGGCCAAGGGGGAACCCTAGGCCGCACCCCCTCTATATAAAGAAGGGAGGGGTGGGTGCCTCCCCCTTGCCCCTTCCACCCCAACCCTAGACGCCACCCTCCTCCTCCTTCCTCCTTCTCCGGCTTAGGAAAAGCCCTGCAGGATTTCTCCTCCACCACCACCACCACACCGTCGTGCTGCTGGGATTCCGAGGGGATCTACTACCTCCGCTGCCTGCTGGAATAGGGAGAGGAAGGTCTTCATCGACTCCATATGTGTGACCGAGTGCGGAAGCGCTGCCAGAACACGGTGCCGGAAGGATCATCAACGTGATCTTGAGATCGACAAGTGATCGACTACATCAACCACGAGATCCGATCTCGTTATAGGATTTGGATCTTTGAGGGTTAGTTCTCATCTATCTCGTTGCACTTATCTCGTAGATTAGATCTTGGCTTTTCCATAGATTGGATCTTGGTTTTGTTCATTCTTGTGGTAGAATTTTTTGTTTTTCATGCTACGAACCCTACAGTGGTATCAGAGCCATGTCTATGCATAGATCTGTTGCGCAAGTAGAACATAATGGTTTTGTGGGCATTGATGTTTTTGTTGTCGTTTGCTTTGCATGTACTTTGCATCTTGCGGGATGGTGGGATGAAGCGACCCAGGCTAACCTTACATGTCATCGTACATGAGACTTTCTCCACGCTTGATGTGCAACTTGCATTGCACAAGTGGCTTTGTGCGTGTCCGTCTCTCTCACCATAGTTAAGATCCAATTTACAATTTCCATCTGACAACACTTGTATCAGCGTTGTGGTTCTTGTTTGGAGGTAAGAATGGTTCTTATTCGAAAGCCCCAAGCCACATAAAATATGCAAAGAAAATTAGAGGCATCTAACTTGTTTTTGCAGGGGCATGTGATGTGATATGGCCATGATGAGATTGTGATTATATTTGATGTATGAGATGATCTTTATTGTAATATGGCAACTTGTGAAGCCTCTTGGTTGTCTTTAAATTTGTTAAGACCTGCGTGTCTATTCATCATGTAATAGCTTTATTCCAAGTAGTTGTAATAGTTGCTGTTAGTGATGGACAACCATGAAGCGGCGCCACTGACCTTGATGCCACACTGGTGATGATGGAGACCATGTCTATGTTGGAAATATGCCCTAGAGACAAATAGTAGTAAGGACTATTATCATATTTCATATAGTTTAGGATTAAGTTTTATATCATGCTATAACTGTATTGAGTGGAAACATCAATACACGTGTGATATACAAACAACCAGGGGTTCCTAGTGAAACTCTAGTCACTGGTTCATTGGTCAACAGATGATCATGTTTCCTGATCATGTGGCATTTATGCGATTGAATGAGGTCATCTCATTCTGAGAATGAGATGATGAACCAATACCCAACCTAAACATCGTGACCCAATCATGTCACGAAGTTCAAGTTACGATGATTAGAAATGGATCCTCGTAGACTATTCTTTAGACCGTGAGGCTATATCAATCACTATTTCCTGAGAGTACTTAGATAGCATCAAACGCCATCTGGTAAAACGGTGGTTACAAAGGTGTGTTCAGGTGCTCAGAGGAAACCATAGAGGCAATATATGTCAAGAGCGGGATTTGTCCGTCCATGTGACGGGAAGATACTCAAGGGCTCACTCGGAGAAGTTATATCCAATAGCTGCGCAGCATGTGATTGGACCACGGGGATATCACTTGTCGGAACGAGCCAAGTAGTATTGTTTAGTAACGACATTCAACACGACATGGTGATGTCATTGATCAGATCTCGGGCAATGTAGGTATCGAGTGACAAAGGGAATAAGACATGACTGCCCCGGTTCAAACGACGAAAGATCTTCGTGGAACGCATAGGGGTCACATGGCCATCCAGGTCCCTCTGTCGATCATTGGTGCGGGAGTGTCCCGACCATGTATGGAGTGTTCCCGAACCGTGGGGTATCACGCTTAAGGGCTTGATGATGCTTAGAGAGTGTTTATAGGATCGGTAGAATCGCCGAAGAAAAGAAGGGAGAAAACCGAAAGGGTTTCGGTAATTCCGAGGATGTCCGGAGTGGAGGTGGAAGGTGTTCCATAGCCATAAAGGTTGAATAATATGTGAATGAATGTTAAATATTGATTTAATCATTTATTCATAATTATTTAATAAAGAGAAAATCAATTAAAGGTCAAAAAGGCTTAATGGGCCAATTCCGGAGGGAGAGGGCCCATTAGGGGAAAGGAGAGAGGGAGAAGGGGCAAGGGGGAGGCCGGATGGGCCTAGCCCCCCCCTGCGCGGGGCCCACTAGGTGGCCGGTGACCACCTCCTCCCTCCTCCTCTCCTTTAGTCCCACCCCGGGACTTGAGGGGAGGTAGTACCTCCCCTCCCTTATATATAGTAGGGTATTTGGCCTAGAAAAAATACACCAATAATCAATAAAGGTCTCCCCACGTTTGGGAGGACCTCCAATTGATATTTTCTCTCTCCCCCTCTCTCTCTCGTGACCATGGTCCCAAGTCTAGACTGCACGAGCGAGAGACATCTTCACCATGAGGCCATCTGCCATGGATTCTGGATCCGGAGCTCTACTTCCAATCGCCATGGATCGGGGAAGCGGGAGTCATCGTCAGGCACCGGACGTGTGTAACTCCCCGCGAGGTGTCGCACTTGAGGCACTCAAGTCGTTGGAGCCAGAAGGAGCGCAAGGACTTCATCACGACCTTGAGGTCGGCTTCGGCTCGTCTACATCAACCACACTCTCCTGAGCGTTGACAATGCTTTTCGGTCTTCAAGGGTAAGTTCGTGAAAAGCCCCTCCCGTTACTATATTACTAATAGATAGGTCCTCGCACCTTCAGGGGTTTAGGGGCGTAGAGTAAAATTTATTGTTTTCATACGCGGAACCCCAACAGTCTGTGCTTTGGAGATGGGGATCAAAGCCACACGAAGAAAGGCCATATCATGTCACATGTTATGAATTTCATGTGATGTTAATCCTTTTTGCATCTTGTATTGTTTATATCACAACGACAGCATTATAAGATGATCCCTATCACTAAATATCAAGTAATAAAGTGTTCGTCCTTAGTAGGCACAGTTTCTAAGACTCGTCGTTTCGAAGCATCTTGTGATGATCAGGTGTTATAGATTCTACATGTGCATACAATGGGTGCAAGCCAGATTTGCACATGCGGATACTAAGGTTACCCTTGACGAACCTAGCATGTACATACATGGTCTCGGAACACGGAATACTGAAAGGTAAAGCATGAGTCATATGAATGATATGATGAACATGTTGATTGTTCGCCTTTGAAACTACATCTTCTCTCGTGAAGATCAGACTTGGTGTAGTGGATTTGGTTCGTGTAATCACTAAGGCAACATGAAGGATGTTGTTTTGAGTGGGAGTTCACCTAGTTAATTTAAGAATTAAATTTGAACTCAATTTTCCATAAACTTAGCCTCAAATATTTGCAAATATGTTGTCGATCATGGTGACCCCCTCCATCAACTTTAATGCGTTCCTAGAGAAAGAAAAGCTAAAAAACAATGGAAGCAACTTCATGGACTGGTTCTATGGCTTGAGGATTATCCTCAGTGCTGGTCAGTTGACCTATGTGCTCGATGCACCGCTAGGTGACCCACCTGTAGAGGATGCTCCCGATGATGTTAAAAATGTTTTCCTTACTCGGAAGAATCACTACTCCATAGTTCAGTGTGCCATCCTGCACGGTTTAGAATCGGAGCTTCAGAAGCGCTTTAAGCACTGCGACCCTTTTGATATAATCAATGAGCTCAAAATGATATTTGAAACTCATGCGGCCGTGGAGAGCTATGAGGCCTCCGAGAAGTTCTTTAACTGTAAGATGGAAGAGGTTAGATCCGTTAGTGAGCATGTGCTCAAAATGTCTGGGCATGCTAACAAACTCCAAGATTTGGGAATAATGATTCCTAATCCGTTGGGGATTCATCGTGCCCTCCAATCACTGCCACCAAGTTACAAGAACTTTGTGATGATCTACAATATGCATTGCATGAACTCTTCTCGATGCTGAAAACTGCTGAAGTGGAGATTAAGAAAGAGCACCAAGTGTTGATATTCAATAAGACCACCAATTTCAAGAAGCAGGGCAAGCCTAAGAACAAGGGCAACTTCAAGAAGGATGCCAAGAAAGTCGTCGTGCCTAAGAAGCCCAAGGCTGGCCCTTAGCCTGAAACTGAGTGCTTTTACTGCAAAGGAAGTGGTCACTAGAAGCGCAATTGCCCCAAGTACCTGGCAGATCTAAAGAACGACAACATCAAGAAGAAAGGTATATTTGATATACATGTTATTGATGTGTATCTTACTAGTAATCATAGTAGTGCCTGGGTATTTGGTACGGGTTCGGTTGCTCATATTTGTAACTTGAAACAGGAGCTGCCAAATAAACAAAGACTGGCAAGAGATGAGGTGACAATGCGCGTTGGAAATGGCTCCAAGGTTGATGTGATTGCTGTCGGCACGCTCCCTCTTCACCTACCTTCGGGATTAGTTTTAAATTTGAATAATTGTTATTTGGTGCCTGCGTTAAGCATGAACATTATATCTGGATCTTGTTTATTGTGAGATGGTTATTCGTTTAAGTCTGAGAATAATGGTTGTTCGATTTATATGAGTAATATCCTTTATGGTCATGCGCCTGAGATAAATGGTTTATTCTTATTGAATCTCGATAGTAGTGATACACATGTTCACAACATAGATGCTAAACTAATAAAATTGAATGGTAATTCCACATACATGTGGCACTGTCGTCTTGGTCACATTGGAGTGAAATGCATGGAGAAACTCCATACCGATGGACTTCTTGAATCACTTGATTTTGAATCACTTGAAATATGCGAAGCATGTCTAATGGGAAAAATGAGTAAGACTCCATTCTCTGGGATAATGGAGCGAGCTATAGACTTATTGGAAATAATACATACCGATGTGTGCGGTCAAATGAGTGTAGCATCGCACGGTGGATATCGTTATGTTCTTACTTTCACGGATGACTTGAGTAGATATGGGTATATCTACTTTATGAAACATAAATCCGAAACTTTCGAGAAGTTTAAGGAATTCAAAAGTGAAGTAGAAAATCAGCATAACAAGAAGATTAAGTTTCTGCATTCTGATTGCGGAGGTGAATATCTGAGTTACGAGTTTGGCATGCATTTAAAGAAATGCGGAATACTTTTACAATTGACACCATCGGGAACACCATAGCGCAATGGTGTGTCCGAACATCGTAATCAAACTCTCTTAGATATGGTTCGGTCTATGATGTCTCTTATAGATTTACCGTTATCGTTTTGGGGTTATGCATTAGAGACAGTTGCATTCACTTTAAATAGGGCACCATCTAAATCCGTTGAAATGACACCGTACGAATTATGGTTTGGTAAGAAACCTAAGTTGTCGTTCCTTAAAGTTTAGGGCTGTGAAGCTTATGTAAAGAAGTTACAACCCGACAATCTTGAACCCAAAGCAGAAAAACGCGTCTTCATAGGATACCCTAAAGAAACAATTGGGTATACCTTCTATCATAGATCCGAAGGCAAAATTTTCATTGCCAAGAATGAATCCTTTCTTGAAAAGGAGTTTCTCTCGAAAGAAGTGACTGGAAGGAAAGTAGAACTCGACGAGGTTGTTGAACCTTCTCACGGATTTGAGAGTAGCGCAGCACCAAAAGATGTTTCTATGCCGCCTGCACCAATAAGAGAGGAAACTAATGATGATGATCATGAAACTTCGAACAAAGTTGCTGCTGAACCTCACAGGTCGACGAGGGTTCGTACCACTCCTGATTGGTATGACCCTTTCTTGAATGTCAAGTTGGTGGACAACACCGACGACCCTACGACGTATGAGGAAGCAATGATGAGCCCATATTCTAACAAATGGAAAGAATCCATGAAATCCGAAATTGGATCCATGTACGAAAACCAATTATGGACTTTGGTGGACCTACCTGATGGTGATGACCCACAAGTATAAGGGGTGTATCGCAGTATTTTCGAGGGAAGTGAAACCCAATTTATTGATTCGACACAAGGGGAGACAAAGAATATTTATAAGCCTTAACAATTGAGTTGTCAATTCAGCTACACCTGGAAACAATCTTGCTCACAACAGTTTATCAGTAGCAACAATTTTGTAATAGCAGTAGTAAAAGTAAAGATAGTAGTAACAATTGCAGTAAACAGTAGGATTAAAGCGCGGTAGGCATAGGGATGGATGGACGAGCGTTGCATGGACAAGACAATTCATATAGCAATCAAGACATAGGGCATTTGCAGATAAATAAGATAAAGCATCCAAGTACTAAATAATCATAGGCATATGTTCCATATATAGTCATACGTGCTCGCAATGAGAACTTGCACAACATCTTTTGTCCTGCCTGCCCGTTTGCAGCAGGGCCTCAAGGGAACTACTAGCAATTAAGGTGCTCCTTTTAATAAAGCACCGGAGCAAAGCATTAACACTCCATGAACACATGTAATCCTCACATCAAAGCCATCCCCTCCGGTTATCCCGATTATTGTCACTTTGGGGCCTTTGGTTCCGGACAATAATATGTGTATACAACTTGCAGGTAAGTGAAGGGTTTCGCAGCATAGTAAATCAAAAATTTCTACGGAAGCGAACAGAGGGAAAGCCAAGATCTAATCTAGGAGATGCAAACAACGAGAGAGATTGGATTAGATCTTCATACCCTTGAAGATTCGCACAGCGGAACGCTTAACGCGGGTGATGTAGTCGCATTTCGCCTCCTCCTCGCGATCCGATCCGATCTAGCACCACAAGTGGCGGTGCCTCCATGAGATGCACACGTGCAGCACCTCGACGTCTCCTCCTTCCTTGGACCAGCAAGTATGGTGGAGAGATGGATTGGATCTACAACACGACGGCGTGGTGTATTTGGTGGAGAATTTCTGCAGCAGGCTTCGCCACAAACAATGGAGGGAGAGAGGAAGGCAGCAGGGCTACTAGGGCTTGGAGGGAGATGTGTGTGTAGGGGGGAGGGGGCGCACCAGCCCTCTATATATAGAGGGGGAGGGGGCGTCCAGCCCTAGCCCCTCCTCCAAGCCTATCTCTAGTTTAAACGATTTAAACTCTCCCCTTATCTAGAAATTCTATCCCGAGATTTAAACGAGTTAAATCTCTCTAGAATCGGCTGGGCCCTATGGGGCCTTGTGCCCCTGGCCCAATGCGGCCAGGACACTCCCTCATAGGCCCATGCCCTCCCGGAAGGTGGGACCACGTTGGCCCCTTCCGAAGGTTCTAGAAGCTTCCGTACAATACCGATTAATCCGGAACAATTCAACTCCAAAAACTGCACGCCTTATATGAATCTTATTCTCCGACCATTCCGAACCTCTCGTGATATCCCGGATCCCATCCGAGACTCCAAAAAAATTCATAAACCAATTATCCAATCTATCCTAGCCGAGACACGTCAAGTGTGTGACCTGCTGGTTCGAGAATATGCGCATGATCTTCTATCAATAATCAACAGCGGGGTCTGGGCACCCATATTGACTCCCACACATTCATCGATGATCATATCGGATGAACCACGATGCCAGGATTCAATCAATCCCATATATATATTCCCTTCGTCTCGCGATATTTTACTTGCCCGAGATTCGATCGTCGGTATCGTCATACCTAGTTCAATCTCGTTCACAGAAGTACTTTACTGCTCCGTAATCCGATATCACTTTGTGATTAACTCCTTAACCACATGCTTGCAAGCGGTGTTGATATCGACACGAGTGGGCCCAAGTATATCTCTCCGACTTGAGGGACAAATCCCATCTCGATACATACAACCCAATGATACTTTCCGATTACCGAGAGACACCTTTATGATCACCCTCTCATAGGATGACGTTTGATGACCTCAAAGCTTTCTTCCGATACCAGGGAGTTGTATTATCTCATGGTCTAAGGAATACAATATTTGACATGAGAAAAGCTTCGCAAAGACGAACACGATGAAACGATCTAATAGCTTTGCTTAGTTTGGGTCTGTCCACCATATCATTCTCCCAATGATATGATCTCATTATCAATTGACAACTCATGTCTATGGTTAGGAAACCTTAACCATCATTGATCAATGAGCTAGTCCATAGAGGCGTACTAGGGACACGGTGTTGTTCACAAACCACACAAGTATTAAAGTTTCCGTTAATACAATTCTAGCATGGAATATAAACTTTATCATGAACAAGAATTATAATAATAACATCTTTATTATTGCCTCTAGGGCATAATTCCAACAGTCTCCCACTTGCACTAGAGTCAATAATCTAGTTTACATTTGGCAACAATCTCACACCCATGGCACTGAGGTGCTGATCATGTTTTACACGTGGAAGAGGTTTAGTCAATGGATCTGCGACATTCAGATCTGTATGTACTTTGCTGATCTTCAGATCTCCATCTGCTATATAATCTCGGATTATATGAAACTTGCGGTTGATATGCTTGGTCTTTGGATGATATCTTGGTTCCTTAGCGAGTGCTATGGCGCGTGGTTGTCACACAATATCTCCAGTGGGTCCAATGCACTTGAACCACGCCAAGCTCAAATGATGAAGTTTCTGATCCAAACTCCTTCACTTGACGCTTCCGCAGCAGCCATGTATTCCGCTTCTACTGTAGATCCCGCGACCACGCTTTGCTTGCAGCTTCTCCAGCTCACAGCTCCTCCATTCAAAATATACACGTATCCTGTCTGAGATTTAGAATCATCCTTGTCGGTGTCGAAACTAGCATCGACGTAACCTTTTACGACGAGCTGTTCATCACCCCCATAGACCAAGAACATTTCTTTAGTCCTATTTAGGTACCTTAGGATGTTCTTCACGGCTGTCCAGTGTTCCACTCCTGGATCACTTTGATATCTGCTCGTCAAACTAAGAGCATTGGACACATCCGGTCTAGTACACAACATGGCATACATGATGGAACCTATGGCCGAGGCATAAGGCACTTTGCTCATAGCTTCCCTATCATTTACCATAGCTGGACACTGAGCCTTGCTCAATATCTTACCTGACAACATAGGCACTGAACCTTTCAATGCCTTATCCATTCTGAACCTTTTCAGAACTTTGTCTAGGTATGTACTCTGGCTTAAAGCTATCAGGCGTCTTTGTCTATCTCTATAGATTTTGATGCCCAATATATAAGCAGCTTCACCTAGGTCTTTCATTGAAAAACACTTGTTCAAATAACTCTTCACATCGTTAAGCATGTTGATGTCATTTCCAATAATCAATATGTCATCCACATCTGATGCCGTAAACGCCACCGAGCTCCCACTCACTTTCTTGTAGATGCAAGCTTCAGAGCAATTTGGAACAAATCCAAAGCTCTTGATCACTTGATCAAAACGAAGGTTCCAACTCCGAGATGCTTGCTTCATCCATAAATGGAACGCTGAAGTTTGCATACTTTATCAAGATCCTTAGGATCGGCAAAACCTTCGGGTTGCATCATATACAACTCTTCATCAATGTTGCCATTGAGGAAAGCAGTCTTGACATCCATTTGCCATATTTCATAATCATGAAACGCAGCAATTGCTAATAAAATCCGAATGGACTTAAACATCGCTACGGGAGAGAAAGTCTCATCGTAGTCAACACCTTGAACTTGTCGAAAACCTTTCGCAACAAGCCGTGCTTTATAGACGGTAACATTACCATCTGCGTCCGCTTTCTTCTTGAAGATCCATTTGCACTCAATGCACTTTCGGTCGCTAGGAGGGTCCACCAAAGTCCATACTTGGTTTTCGCCATGGATCCCAATTGGTTCATGGCTTCTAGCCATTTCTCGTAGTCTGGGCTCATCATCGCTTCCTCATAGTTCGTGAGGTTCACCGTCTTCTACTAACAAGACAGTCAAGACAGGTTGCCGTACCACTCAGAGGGGCACGCGACCTTGTCGACTGCGACGCTCAAGAGCAAGATCGTTCAAGCTTCATGATCCTTGTCATTAGCTTCCTCTATTGTTGGTGCAAAGTGCAATCGAACAATTTCAGGTGCTGCGCTACTCTCCAATTCAAGAGAAGGTTCAATAACCTCGCCTAGCTCTACTTTCCTCCCACTCACTTCTTTCGAGAGAAACTCCTTCTCAAGAAAGGAACCGTTCTTCATGCGACAAACACTTTGCCTTCGGTTCTGGATAGAAGGTATACCCAATAGTTTCCTTAGGGTATCCTATGAAGACGCATTTCTCCGCTTTGGGTTCGAGCTTGTCCGCATCAACTTCTTGACGAAGCTTCGCATCCCCAAACTTTAAGAAACGACAACTTAGGTTTAGCACCAAACCATAGTTCATACGGTGTCGTCTCAACGGATTTAGATGGAGCCCTATTTAAAGTGAATGCAGCGGTTTCTAATGCATAACCCCAAAATGATAACGGCAAATCAGTAAGAGACATCATCGATCGGACCATATCTAATAGGGTTCGATTCCGGCGTTCAGACACACCATTGCGCTGTGGTGTTCCGGATGGCGTGAGTTGTGAAACGATTCCACTTGCTTTGAGATGCGTGAGAAAATCATAACTCAAATATTCGCCCCCACGATCGGATCGTAGAAACTTAATCTTTCTATTACGATGGTTCTCCACTTCATTCTGAAATTCTTTGAACTTTTCAAACGTTTCAGATTTATGTTTCATTAAATAGATATACCCATATCTACTTAAGTCATCGGTAAAAGTGAGAAAATAGCGATATCCACCGCGCGTCGAAACACTCATCGGTCCGCATACATCGGTATGTATGATTTCCAACAAGTCTGTTGCTCGCTCCATCATACCGGAGAACAGGGTTTTGATCATCTTGCCCATGAGGCATGGTTCGCATGTGTCAAATGATTCAAAATCAAGAGACTCCAAAAGTCCATCAGAATGGAGTTTCTTCATGCTCTTTACACCAATATGACCTAGACGACAGTGCCACAAATAAGTAGTATTATCACTATCTACTTTTCATCTCTTAGCCTCAATGTTATGGATGTGTGTTTCATCCCTTTCGAGATTTAGAAGAAATAAACCACTCACAAGAGGTGCATGACCATAAAAGATGTTACTCATATAAATAGAACAACCATTATTCTCCGATTTAAATGAATAACCGTCTTGCAATAAACACGATCCAGAAATAATGTTCATGCTCAACGCAGTACATAATAACATTTATTAAGGTTTAAAACTAATCCCGAAGGTAAAACTAAGGAGAGTGTGCCGACGGCCATCACATCAACTCTTGATCCGTTGCCAACGCGCATCGTCACCTCATCCCTTGCAAGCCGCCGTCTATTCCGCAGCTCCTGTTTCGAGTTACAAATATTAGCAACTGAACCGGTATCAAATACCCAGGCACTACAACGAGGGCTAGTAAGGAAAACATCAATAACATGTATATCAAATATACCTTTGATGGTGCCAGCCTTCTTGTCCGCTAAGTACTTCGGACGATGCGCTTCCAAAGGACCCTTGTCCTTGCAATAGAAGCACTCAGTGTCCGGCTTGGGACCAGACCTGAGCTTCTTCTCAGCAGGGGCATTGCGCTTGCCGCCACCCTTCTTGAAGGGCTTCTTTGCACCTTTACCTTTCTTAAAGGAGGGCTTGTTGACCATCAACACATGATTATCCTTCTTGATGTCCACCTCCGCAGCCTTCAGCTTTGCGAAGAGCTCGGTGATCGTGATCGGAACCAATCTGATTATGAGTCACTACAAAACTTTTGTAGCCGGGAGTGATTGCGAACCACACAATCTTGAGCTCCTCTGGAATCTTGCATCCAGTTGCTCAAGGCGCTGAGTGTAGCCCGACATCTTAATGGCGTGCTCACTAACGAACTCCCTTCCTCCATCTTGCGCTTAAAGAACTTCTGAGATCTCATATCTCTAACGGGCCTGAGTTTGAAACATGGTTTTCAACTTTCGAGAATCTCAAAGGGCCCGGGATAGTTTTCAAAACGATTTTGAAGTTCCGGTTCCATAGCAAACAACATGGTGCTCTTAATCACTCCATAATCATCTTTGCGCCGATCGATAGATGCTTTCTCATCACCGTAGCGCAGTTGCAGTAGGGGTCACCTAACGCTTTCCCAAGGACATAGTCCTTTGTCCGCCAGAATGTAATGATTCTTAGATTGCGGAACCAGTTGGTGAAGTTAGACCCATTGTTTCTAAGCTTTTCTTTCTCAGCAAAAACGTTGAAGTTGAAGTTGGACTTGGCCATGTGATCTACAGTATTTGCAAGTACAATTTAGACTATGTTCATGATAAATAGTTCAACTTAATCAAATTACTAGATGAACTCCCACTAAATTCAACATCCCTCAAGTTGTTTAGTGAACACGATCCAAATTCACCACACCTAATCCGATCATCACGAGAAGAGATGTGGTTTCAATGGTGGACAACAAAGTGTCGATCATATCATTCATATGACTCATGCTTAACCTTTCGGTTCTTGTGTTCCGAGGCCATGTCTGTACATGCTAGGCTCGTCAAGTTAGACCCAAGTATTTCCGCGTGTGCAAAACTGGCTTGCACCCGTTGTATGTGAGCGTAGAGTCTATAGCACCCGATCATCACGTGATGCTTGGACACGATGAACTTTCGCAACGGTGCATACTTGGGGAGAACACAGTTTTATCTTGATCTTTATGATGATTCATCTTATAATGCTACCTTCGCGATCTAATCATAATAAGATACATAAAAGGATAAACATCACATGCATATAACTTTATGTGACATGGTATAGCCAATATTCACGCAATGATCTCCATCTTGTGCGTTCCGGCATGATCTCCATCACTCCACCATGATTGCCTCCACCACGAATAGCAACTACAACTATTGCTAACTACTTAGCGATAAAGTAAAGCTATTACATGGCGTATAAGAAGTTGACTCGCAGGTCATACAAAATTATAAAGACAACCATATGGCTCCTGCCGGTTGTGTACTCATCGACATGCAAGTCGTGAAACATTACAAAACATGATCATCGCATACAATATACACATCACATCTTGGGCCATACCATATCACAGAAAACACTCCCTGCAAAAACAAGTTAGACGCCTCTACTTTGTTGTTGCATGTTTTACGTGGCTTATGGGAGTAGATGCTAAGAACGATTCTTACCTACGGAAAGCCACAACGGTGATATTATGGTTGCCAAACTCCGGTGTTAATCCCATGACAACTATAGTGAGAGAAACTGACATCCACCAGCCGCATGTGTGGTACAAGCCACACGTCAAGTGCGGAGCCGGTCTCATGACGACGTCGCGTAAGGTTGGCCTGGACCGCTTCAATCTCACTATCCCGCGTCATAAGAAGAACACAAACAAGAGGCTTGCAACAGAAAACATCAACGCCCGCAACAACCATGTTGCGCTCTACTCGTGAATCACATCTACGCATAGATCTAGCTCTGATACCACTGAAGGGTTTCGCAGCATAGTAAATCAAAATTTTCTACGGAAGCGAACAGAGGGAAAGCCAAGATCTAATCTAGGAGATGCAAACAACGAGAGAGATTGTATTAGATCTTCATACCCTTGAAGATTCGCACAGCGGAACATTCATCGGAACATGGGTGATGTAGTCGTACTCGCTTCTCCTCCTCGCGATCCGATCCGATCTAGCACCACAAGTGGCGGTGCCTCCATGAGATGCACACGTGCAGCACCTCGACGTCTCCTCCTTCCTTGGACCAGCAAGTATGGTGGAGAGATGGATTGGATCTACAACACGACGGGCGGTGTATTTGGTGGAGAATTTCAGCAGGCTTCACTGCAAATGGGAGAGAGAGAGGAAGGCAGCAGGGCTACTAGGGCTTGGAGGGAGATGTGTGTGTAGGGGGGAGGGGGCGCACCAGCCCTCTATATATAGAGGGGGAGGGGGCGGCCAGCCCTAGCCCCTCCTCCAAGCCTATCTCTAGTTTAAACGATTTAAACTCTCCCCTTATCTAGAAATTCTATCCCGAGATTTAAACGAGTTAAATCTCTCTAGAATCGGCTGGGCCCTATGGGGCCTTGTGCCCCTGGCCCAATGCGGCCAGGACACTCCCTCATAGTCCCATGCCCCCTCCCGGAAGGTGGGACCACGTTGGCCCCCTTCCGGAAGGTTCTAGAAGCTTCCGGTACAATACCGATTAATCCGGAACAATTCCGAACTCCAAAAACTGCACTGCCTTATATGAATCTTATTCTCCGGACCATTCCAGAACCTCTCGTGATATCCCGGATCCCATCCGAGACTCCGAACAAAAATTCATAAACCAATTATCCAATCTATCCTAGCGTCAAGACATGTTAAGTGTGTGACCCTGCGGGTTCGAGAATATGCAGACATGATCTTCTATCAATAATCAACAGCGGGGTCTGGGCACCCATATTGACTCCCACACATTCATCGATGATCATATCGAATGAACCACGATGCCAGGATTCAATCAATCCCATATATATATTCCCTTCGTCTCGCGATATTTTACTTGCCCGAGATTCGATCGTCGGTATCGTCATACCTAGTTCAATCTCGTTCACAGCAAGTACTTTACTCGTTCCGTAATCCGATATCACTTTGTGATTAACTCCTTAACCACATGCTTGCAAGCGGTGTTGATATCGATTACCGAGTGGGCCCGAAGTATATCTCTCCGACTTGGGAGGGACAAATCCCATCTCGATACATACAACCCAACAGATACTTTCCGATTACCTGAGAGACACCTTTATGATCACCCTCTCATAGGATGACGTTTGATGACCTCAAAGCTTTCTTCCGATACCAGGGAGTTGTATTATCTCATGGTCTAAGGAATACAATATTTGACATGAGAAAAGCTTCGCAAAGACGAACACGATGAAACGATCTAATAGCTTTGCTTAGTTTGGGTCTGTCCACCATATCATTCTCCCAATGATATGATCTCATTATCAATTGACAACTCATGTCTATGGTTAGGAAACCTTAACCATCATTGATCAATGAGCTAGTCCATAGAGGCGTACTAGGGACACGGTGTTGTTCACAAACCACACAAGTATTAAAGTTTCCGCTTAATACAATTCTAGCATGGAATATAAACTTTATCATGAACAAGAATTATAATAATAACATCTTTATTATTGCCTCTAGGGCATAATTCCAACAGTAAGATCATAAACAATACTATCATAATGAATCAATAACATGTCTAGATCTAAAATCATGGCACTCGGGCCCTAGTGACAAGCATTAAGCATAACAAGTTGCAACAAAGTCAAAAAGCACTAATAATAGATACTAGGCACCATGCCCTAACAATCTGATGCCATTACATGAACTATCTCATCCAATCCCTACCATACCCATAGCCTATAGCGAGGGATTACTCACTCATGGATGGGGGAATCATGGATGGTTGATGGAGAAGCGATGGTGATGATGATGGCGATGATCTCCTCCAATTCCCCATCCCGGCAGGGTGCCAGAACGAAGTTTCTGGTTCTGAATTGCAGAATCTAGTGGTGGCGGCGTAGCGGAACTCTTTCTGAAAAACATCGACCCCCTTGGGTTTTTAGGTCAGGAGGCATCTTATAGGTGAAGAGGGAGGCCGAGGGGGTGACCGAGGCGGCCACACCACCCCTTGGCACGGCCAGGCCTGGCCCGCGCGGCTAGGTGGTGTGGGCCCCTCGTGGCCTTCCTCCGTATCGTCTTCTAGCTCCGTGAATCTTCTGGTGAAATAGGATTTTTGGCATATTTTCCGGGGTTTTTCATGATAGTTGATTTTCTGCACAAAAACTAGACACCAAGGTAATTCTGCTGAAAAGAGCGTCAGTCCGTGTTAGTTGTATCCAAATCACACAAGTTTAGAGGAAAAACAATAGCAAAAGTGTTTGGGAAAGTAGATACGTTTTGGACGTATCAACTCCCCCCAAGCTTAGCTTATTGCTTGTCCTCAAGCAATTCAGTTGAAAACTAAGTGCGAAAAAAGAAACTTTCATGAACACATGTGCTTCATAAGATGTATATATTCTCAGCATATGATCAACTACTTAGGCAATTCATAATAAAGAGTATGCAACTAAGTTTACTTAATAATCATTGCAAGCTATGAAGAGATTCTAACTCAAAAATAGTAAGTAGCATGAAGCATAAACATAAGCAACATTGCAATGCTCATAAAAAGGTATGATAGAGTGGTATCTCACTTGCCTTTGATTGTAGAGCAAACATAAATGCCAAGACACCTCTGAAGTTCAAGTGAAGACTAGAAGTAAAGATATCAAAGATACAAGCATCAAAGTCATGATACAATTAATCCAAATTTTGAGACAAGCATATTACACTAAGAATGACAACTATGCTCTCAAGAAAGTGCTCATAGAATATGTGGAGACTCAACAAGGAAATGAAAAGGTTTTGAAAAGTTTGAAAGGCTTCCAAATGCTGAAAGTATGGTACTCATTAGCTTTGAGATCTCATTGCCCCTATCATAAGCATCTTTAAATGGTTAAGGTGAAAGTGAGGTCCAATACGAGTTATATGCTTGACATACCATAAACTGGAAATCTCAAGTCCCTTGAGTACAAGGGTCACTCCTCATGCTACTCAACTTTAGTTACCGGTAAGTTCTTGTCATAGTAAATACATGCGTATCATAGAGAACCACCAACGGGGTACCCCTTTCCCGATGATACGGAAGAATCCCCATATCAAAATGACAAGGCAAGCAGACAATGAGCATCTCAGCAATCTTCTTATTTACCATGGGAAAATGGTGCTTTTTTCTCACTTTCCTCTTTTCTCATCATCTTTTTTTCTTTTTCTCAATAACTATCTCTCTCTTTTTTATAAGAAGAATGCTTCATAGATTTCTCATTATGGTTACGCTGTAGGTTTCCACCATGATTAGGCATGGATTAGACCAGCCGCCTAGGCGTTTCTCTAACACACATACATAACTCCATGGACTTACAAGCTCCCCTTTTATTTCACACCGACGACATCCGTAAACAAAATAGCATGATATCAACGGGGTATATGTTTATAGGTGTTGAAAGCGTCACCCGTGACAGCACGGTTCTGCTAATCCCCAGCCTATAATTTGCAAGCATATAACTTTCATGGACAGTCACAATGGTTCAGGTTTATTAAGTGCAATAAATAAAGTGTGCCATCAAGTTCGTGAGAGCTTTACTAACTAACTTTCTCATAACAAACAAACATTTTATTCGGAAGAAAACAAGGCATACTGAATATGCACGGAAAAGAAAATGATGCTAATAGGTAGGTATGGTGGACACTTTTGGCAATATTGGTTTTGGGGAGTTGGAAACACGAGTAGAGATCATACTCAGTGCAAGTGAAGGCTAGCAATAGTAAGGGAGCGACAAACGAGAGAGCAATAACTGTCATAATCATGCTTGCAACAAAACAAGGCTAATTATGGCATGAAAGTGATTCAAGGATCCTGAGGCAAAATAATTCATCGAGGCTTAACTGATTGTTTCAGTCATATGCATGCGTGAGCATGTGCCAAGTCTATTCAAATGAAACATTCAAAGGAGGATACCATAGTGTCATACCAAGTTATGAATAGAACAATGCAAGCAAACATTCATATGACATGCCACAAACTATTAGCAGGCTGGAGCTAATCATAAGAAAGCAAGAACTACTAAGCATCCATAAATAACATACACCTTACTTGAACAGATTAAGCATGCCCACAATGATGAGTATATGTACAAAAATGAAAAAAAATAGAGTTCGTTACCGGCCTCTTACCACACCTCAAGTTGTCATTGATCCTCATTATTGCCCTTCACTTGTGTGGCTTGAATAATAACATGAAACCCAACTCCACTGAGGACTACTGAACCCTGCAACGAACTTCACAAAACTAAAGAAGAAAAACAAATATTTTTGGGTTTTCGATTTTTAAAGGCAAGAACCAAAAGGAAGAACAAGCAAAGTGAAATCTTTTTTGGGTTTTTCGAATAATCAAAACAAAGCTAAAAGGAAAAAAAGCAAACCAAGGCTAAAAAGATAAAGAAGCAAACAAAGAGAAATAACGAAAATATTTTTGGTGGTTTTGTGTTTTGGAAAGCAAAAGAAAGCGAAACATGGATATACAAAGTATCGACTAAACATGGTATGCAGATGAGTGTGGTGTCGGTGTACCTCCCCCCAAGCTTAAGCTTTTGGCCTAAGTGGGTATCAACCCCAACACGGGTAAGGGTTCCAAGCCGGTGGGTCATCGTAAGAATGATCATAGTTAGGCCCTTGGGAAGAAGAAGAAGCTCCCCAATCATAGGTAGGTGATGACCCACAAGTATAAGGGGTGTATCGCAGTATTTTCGAGGGAAGTGAAACCCAATTTATTGATTCGACACAAGGGGAGACAAAGAATATTTATAAGCCTTAACAACTAAGTTGTCAATTCAGCTGCACTTGGAAACAATCTTGCTCACAGCAGTTTATCAGTAGCAACAGTTTTGTAGTAGCAATAACAAAGTAGCAGCAGTAAAGTAAAGACAGCAGTAACAATAGCAGTAACAGTAGGATTCGAGTGTGGTAGGCATAGGGATGGATGGACGGGCGTTGCATGGACAAGACAATTCACATAGCAATCAGAACATAGGGCAATTGCAAATAAATAAGATAAAGCATCCAAGTACTAGATAATCCTAGGCATGTGTTCCATATATAGTCATACGTGCTCGCAATGAGAACTTGCACAACATCTTTTGTCCTACCAACCCGTTTGCAGTAGGGCCTCAAGGGAACTACTGGCAATTAAGGTGCTTCTTTTGATAGAGCACCGGAGCAAAGCATTAACACTCCGTGAACACATGTGATCCTCACATCAAAGCCATTCCCTCCGGTTATCCCGATTTCTGTCACTTCGGGGCCATTGGTTCCAGACAACAACATGTGTATACAACTTGCAGATAAGACCATAAACAATACTATCATAATGAATCAATCACATGTTCAGATCTGAAATCATGGCACTCGGGCCCTAGTGACAAGCATTAAGCATAACAAGTCGCAACAAAGTCGTAAAGCACTAATAGAAGATACTAGGCACCATGCCCTAACAATATGATGCCATTACATGAACAATCTCATCCAATCCCTACCATCCCCATAGCCTACAGCGGGGGATTACTCACTCATAGATGGGGGAAATATGGATGGTCGATGGAGAAGCGATGGTGATGATGATGGCGATGATCTCCTCCAATTCTGTCCGTGAGGTGCCGTAACGAGTTTCTGGTGCTGTTTCGTGGAATCTGGTGGTGGCGGCGGAGCGAAACTCTTTCTAGAAAAACATCGAACCCCCCTGAGTTTTTAGGTCAGAAGGCATCTTATAGGCGAAGAGGGAGACCGAGGGGTGTCTGGGGCGGCCAGACCACCCCCTGGCGCGGCCAGGTCCAGCCCGCATGGCCAGGTGGTGTGGCTGGGCCCCAGCCCCACTCTGTCTCATATTCTGGCTCCGGGAGTCTTCTGGTGAAATAGGATTTTTGGCTTTTCTCCCGACCAATTCCGAGTATATTCATTTTCTGACTTTCCTGGAACAAAAAATAGCAGAAAACAGGCAGCTAGCATTGTGGCTCTTGTTAATAGGTTAGTCCAAGAAATCATATGAAAAGTACTCCAAAGTGTGGACAAAACACAAGAAAGTAGATAAAACCAAGCATGGAACATCAAAAATTATAGATACATTTGCAATGTATCAACATCCCGAAGCTTAACTCCTGCTCGTCCTCGAGTAGGTAAGTGATAAAAAGAAAGAATAATTTTTGAGGTGACATGCACCATCATAAACTTGATCAAAGTATTTGTAAAACATTCAAAGCTGGGATTATAGTACTTCAATCATAACATGAAATACAAAGTTCTAGCAATAAGACAAAGAAACTATGATGAAACATGAAAAGGCACAAACAAAAGATTCATGAATAACAATGCTTTGCAAGATGTTTGTTTGTTTCACATAAAGAAAACATAGCATAGTGGTATTCAGCTTGTCCCTCATAGAGTAGCAAATATAAATGCATAGGACACCTTCAATGTTCATAAGAGTGACTAGATACAAATAGCTTAGAACAAGCAATATCAAGGTATGCATCAATCAACAAGTCTTCGGACAATGCACACAGAACTAAGAATGGCCACTATGCTCTCAAAGTAGGTGCATAAAGGTAGAAGGTGGAGACTCAATATATAAGTGGAAGAAAGGCCTTCATAGAAGGAAGTAGGAATTCAAGTTTCATAAAGAGCTTCCAAAAATTATGGTACTTAATAGCTTTCAGCTCTCATTGCTCCTATCATAAGCATCTTGAAGTGATTAAGGTTAAAGTGAACAAACTATGGTGTACATGCTTGACGAAGTATAAGTTAGAAATCTCATGTCCCTTGAATATGAGGGCCGCTCCTCATGCTACTCAAGTTTAGTCACCGGTAAGTTCTTGTCATCGTAAGTACATGTGTATCATAGAGAACCGCCAACGGGGTACCCCTTGCCCGATGATACGGAAGAATCCCCATATCAAAATGACAAGGCTAGCAGACAACAAGCATCTCAGCAATCTTCTTATTTACCATGGGAATATGGTCCTTTTTCTCTCTTTCCTCTTTTCATAATCTCTTTTTTTCTCTTTTTTTCTCAATATAGGACTCCTTTTTTTATAAGAAGTTGCTTCATAGACATCTCATTATGGTTATGCTGCATGTTTCCACCATGTCAGCATGGATTAGGCCAGCGGCCCAGGCGTTTCTCTAACACATATACATAACTCCATGGACTTACAAGCTCCCCTTTCATTTCACACCGACGACATCCATAGACAAAAGAGCATGATATCAACTAGGTATAAAGTACCCGTGCAATGTTGAAAGCGTTCCCCATGACAGCATGGTTCTGCTAATCCCCAACAAATAAGTGCAAGCATATACAACACATACGACACAATGGTTCAAGTTTATTAAGGGCACGAAAAGTAAAGTGTGCCATCAAGTTCGTGAGAGCTTTAATCACTGGCTTTCTCATAACAAGTTTAATTTGGAAGGTAAACAAAAACATGAATATACTTGGAATAGCATATGCTAGTAGGTAGGTATGGTGGACTCTTTGGAATAACTTGGTTTAGGGAGTTGGATGCATGAGTGGAACTCATACTTGGTTGTGGAGGCTAGCAAAAGACTGGGAGCGATAAACTAAGAGAGCAATAATGGCCATAATCATGCAGAGTGACAAAACATGATTGATCAAAGCATAAAGTGATACTACAAGTTGAAAACTAAAGGATCATAAAGGCTTATGGTGACTTGGGATAGTCATAACATGGTGTGAGCATGCGCCAAGTCAACCCAAATAAAGCATCAAAGGAGAATACCACAATAATATGCTTTAATATGCTAAAACAACGCATGATTCATCCAAGGCACATTAAGCAATCTCAATTGTTTATAACAAGTCATGCTACAACAAAGAATACTAAGCATAAAGCCAAAACAATATCAAGCATGGCATGACAAAGCATAGGCCACAGTCAAAAACAAGCTCTCCTTACCACTTAAGCATGAACTTTCCTACTCTTTTCCAATCCAAACCAAACTATTTGAAAACCAATGCATGAAAGAGGAGGTCCAACCAATTTATTCAGCAAACTAAGAAAACCAAGCAAACTAAAAACCAAAACCAAAACAAAAAAGAAGACGCTCCAAGAACAACACAACTATGCATGAAACAATAAAAATGAAGTGTTTGGAAGAAACCTGGGATTTTTATTGATAAAGAAGGGGATGCCTTGGGCATCCCCAAGTTTTGACGCTTGTACCTCTTGGATATTTCTTGGGGTGACACGCGTGGCATCCCCAAGCTTGAGCTTTAGTCGATCCTTCATCTTATTACTCATTCCTTCCATACACCTGAAATTTTTCCTTCATACAAAACTTCACACAATCTTTATTAGCAACATTGGTGCACTCAAGATAATAGGACTTTAGGTTCAGTTCTAACACCAATAAAACTTCCATTAAAACACAAGCTACTGTAGCACTTCCCTCAAAAAGCTCAATTCTCCAGAAGAACTCAAAAAGGAACCAACAAGAAGCAAATGCAGAAAATGGCAGAAATCTGTCAAAACAGACCAGCAGGTAAAGACGATTTTTTTCGAAGACCTTCTGTTGCTCAAATCAAAGACTGTTGAACTAAAGAAAGTTAGATAACAACCTGGGTCAGAAGCACAAAAATTCATGACACAAAAGGACGTATAGAGATTTGACACGAATTTTTACGGTGAAGCACAAAAATCTGTTTCGGGACAACAACTTTCCAAATCATTACTTCTCTCTCATTATAGGTTACTCTTGGCACAAAAAACAAATAAAAAGGATAAGGAGCGGTTATTACTGAAGTAATAACTTCCAATACTCATCTAAAACTTTTGGGTTATCTCCCAATAAGTACTTTTCTTTAACGCCTTTAAGTTAGGCATGATAGTTTGAGAGGATGCTCACATAAGAAATATGAATTGAAGTAAAAGAGAGCATCAAGAAGCAAATTCAAAAAACATTTAAGTCTAACCCACTTCCTATGCATAGGAATCTTGTATGCAAATAAATTTGCAAAGAACAAAGTGACAGGCATAGTAAGATAAAACAAGAGTAACTTCAAAACTTTCAGCACATAGAGAGGTGTTTCAATACCATGAAAACTTCTACAACCATATTTTCCTCTCTCATAATAATTTTCAGTAGCCTCATGAATAAAATCAACAATATAACTATCACATAAAGCATGCTTTTCATGATCTACAAACACATAATTTTTATCAAGCTCAAAAATAGTAGGATTAAAACCTTCAATCCCACTTTTAACAATTCTATAACACGATGACTAATCATTCAATATAGGACCATCGTCTAGAGCTTTATCATAAACAATTTCTAAGCAAAAATCTTTAGTACCATGCATCTTGAAGTTAGGCACAAATAAAGGATTATCACAGATAACATGAGCATAACATTCATCCTCCTTTGGTAAGCATGGGGACAATCAAATAATGTAAGGGATAAAGAGTTACTCTCATTAGAAGGTATGCATAGGTAGCTAATCCATTCTTCCTCCTTTTGTTCATCACTCTCCTCCTCTTTTTCATCTAATGAGATTTTAGGTTCATCAATTTCTTCTTCCATAAGATCCTGCAAGGCATTAGTCTCTTCCATTTGTGGAAAGCATCTATTAATATATTCAAGAATATAGCCATTTTCTTCCTTTTAATTATCAAAGCAAAATTTAAGTATATCATAAACCTCATATTTATAAGGTGAATCATCAATATTTTCAAGAAAACTCGCAAGTTCAAATGCACCCTTCCAAGCAATAATTTCTTCAATTTGCTCCACATCATAAAAGTCATAATTTCCTTTAACATAAGAAGATATGGTAACATTATCATTATACTCACATTGAAAAGGGAGGTGTTTATACCTCTTACAGCAATAAGATTTATCAAAGCAATAAGTAACATTATAAGTAGAGCACACGTTTCTAGCAATGGTATACGATTTATCAATTTGTTCCCATAAGTGTTTCCCTTTTTGTGACAAGCGGTGTTCCTTATAATAATATTTTTGATCTTCCATGAACCCACCTTGCCAATAAGATTCAGTTTCGAAGAAAACAACCATTGATAGCAAGCATGATAAAGCAAGACAATAACAGACCAACGAAAATAACAACTAGAGTAGGAACTATTTTTTTGTATTTTTGATAAAGAAACAAGCACAAGGCGGAAATAAACTAAGCTTGAACAATAGTGATTCCAAGTGTACTTGATAAATAAAGCTATGCTCCCCGGCAACGACGCCAGAAAATAGTCTTGATGACCCACAAGTATAGGGGGTGTATTGCAGTATTTTTGAGGGAAGTGAAACCCAATTTATTGATTCGACACAAGGGGAGCCAAAGAATATTTATAAGCCTTAACAACTGAGTTGTCAATTCAGCTGCACCTGGAAACAATCTTGCTCACAACAGTTTATCAAGAGCAACGCTTTGTAGTAGCAATAGCAAAGTAGCAAAAGAAAGTAAAGACAACAAGAATAATAGCGGTAATAGTAGGATTCGAAAAGCGGTAGGCATAGGGATGGATGGACGGGCGTTGCATGGACAAGACAATTCACATAGCAATCAGAACATAGGGCAATTGCAAATAAATAAGATAAAGCATCCAAGTACTAGATAATCCTAGGCATGTGTTCCATATATAGTCATACGTGCTCGCAATGAGAACTTGCACAACATCTTCTGTCCTGCCAGCCCGTTTGCAGCGGGGCCTCAAGGGAACTACTGGCAATTAAGGTGCTCCTTTTAATAGAGCACTGGAGCAAAGCATTAACACTCCGTGAACACATGTGATCCTCACATCAAAGCCATTCCCTCCGGTTATCCCGATTTTTGTCACTTCGGGGCCATTGGTTCTGGACAACAATGTGTGTATACAACTTGCAGATAAGACCATAAACAATACTATCATAATGAATCAATAACATGTTCAGATCTAAAATCATGGCACTCGGGCCCTAGTGACAAGCATTAAGCATAACAAGTCGCAACAAAGTCATAAAGCACTAATAGAAGATACTAGGCACTATGCCCTAACAATCTGATGCAATTACATGAACAATCTCATCCAATCCCTACCATCCCCATAGCCTACAGCGAGGGATTACTCACTCATAGATGGGGGAAACATGGATGGTCGATTGAGAAGCGATGGTGATGATGATGGCGATGATCTCCTCCAATTTCTCGTCCCGGCAGGGTGCCAGAACGGAGTTTCTGGTGCTGTTTCATGGAATCTGTTGGTGGCGGTGGAGCGGAACTCCTTCTGGAAATACGTCGACCCCCCTAAGTTTTTAGGTCAGAAGGCATCTTATAGGCGAAGAGGGAGACCGAGGGGGTGTCTGGGGCGGCCAGACCACCACCTGGTGCGGCCAGCCAGTGGTGTGTGGTGGGCCCAGCCCCACTCTGTCTCATATTCTGGCTCCGGGAGTCTTCTGGTGAAATAGGATTTTTGGCTTTTGTCCCATCCAATTCCGAGAATATTCATTTTCTGACTTTCCTGGAACCAAAAACAGCAGAAAACAGGCAGCTGGCACTGTGTCTCTTGTTAATAGGTTAGTCCAAGAAATCATATGAAAAGTACTCCAAAGTGTGGACAAAACACAAGAAAGTAGATAAAACCAAGCATGGAACATCAAAAATTATAGATACATTTGCAATGTATCAGTAGGCTGCTGGTATGAAGACTCCCCCTCATTCGAGGGCTGGACCGAATCATCTATAGCCTCCCTTCCAGTCCCCTGCTCCTATTGGGAGAGCTCCCCTAGATAGGTATCGAGCTCTTCCTCAGTGAGTGACCATCCTACCCTGGTTTCAAGGTTAAACAAAACAGGTGCAGGCAAAAGAACAACACGCTCAGACTTACTCCTTCTCCAACCAGCCTTGAGAAAGGTTAATTCATAAGACAAATCACCTAAATTAGCCCAAGAAGAAACAAATTTATGATGTATCATGGAATTAAGGTCAAGCCTCTCTATGGGAAACTGTAGGTCTAGATGATGAGGCACTACACCATGCAAAGCTAATAAACAAGAGGCGATGAGGCCTCCACAAATTCCACCTTTCTCGCGGTTAGCAGCAAGACGGAAAGCTATCAAGGCACCCAAATTGTAAGTCCTATCTCATTTTAAAGTAGATGAGGTGAATGCTAGATCATATGAGGATAACTTATTAGCAGTTTTCCTAGCGAGAACACACTTGGCAATAAAGTAAGCAAAGTAGCGAATAGACGGGAGATGAATATTACGAATTTTCCCACTCTCCTTTGATAATCTACTCCCTTGGCAAATCTCCGCATACAAGTCCATGAGTGTTGTAGGTCGCTCTTTAATCCTTTCACACGATCCCCACTGGGGTACTTTAATAGCTGCACAAAAGTCATCAAAAGGAAGGTTGATAGCTATATTGTAAATTTTGTAGTGAACCATGGGGTTAGGCAAAGAGCAACTAAATCGAAAGTCCTGCACCACATACATAGTTAGTTTCACAAATTGGTAAGGTTCGTCTCCCATAAAATGCTCCAATCCTGCATTAGCAATTAAAGTATGGAAATCCCGAGAAATCCCTGCAGCCCTCATGAATTCGGGGCATGGATAGATGGAAGGAAAAACTTCCTCCTCTCGGTGAACCTTCATAACCTCAGGCACCCTTAATTCATGTTGGTTGAGTTGGTGTTCATTCATCTTCTTTTTTGAAATTTAGGACAACCATCATACAAGTGATTGCAAAGGGATTTCATAATGAAGGGAACTACTCATAGGGACTTGTAAGAGACCTAAACATGCATCAAAACAAATTTTCTAAGCAATGAACAAGATTACAAGCTCACATAACCTGTCACCTACAGCAGCAAAATACTCAAGATATAAACCACTAAACTCAAATCTACTTGGACAAGCGGGGGAGTCACATACCGGAGAACAAATGCTCCAAATTTCAGCAGCAAAGATGGGCTGAGCAAGGAGATCGAAAAATTGTGGACAAGAACGGAAAGAACGCGATTTTGAGCAACTGATGTTTTCTCGGGAGAGAGAAGGAAGTGGCAAGTGAGAGAGTGAGTGGAGGGCTAGGGTGGCCCACACCATGGCCAGGCGCGCCCCTAGGGTGGCCGCGCCACCAGGTGGTGTGCCTACCTGGTGGCCCCCCTGGGTCACTCCAGGCACTTCTCTGTCCCTTTTTTCACGTAAAAATTTAATATGAATTTTTTGGATTTTTTCGAGACACTTTATTTTTGAACAATTTGCAGGTATTGATGAATGATTTTCTGGCAGAAATACGATTTTGGAATGATGCAAAAACAAAACAAAGCTAGAACTTCAGAAGTTCTAAGACACTCTAATAAGCAAGCAACTAGCAACAGAAAAGTAAACTAAGTGAAGGCAAAAACTAAAATGGATAAAAATAAAAGTAAGCAAAGATAATCATGGTGAAAACATTGTTTTGTTCATTAAAATCCCTTTGTTAACAAGGTTGATCAGGTCTTGTTACCAAAACAATTTTATATGAAACAAAACTTTTGTATTCCACTAATGATTATGTTACCTCAATCTTGATAGCAATGGTCCCAATCATAATAGTTTTATATTTTTCTTGTGGTATAGGACAATATATTTCTCCAACTTGGATGCCCTCAACATGTTCAATAGAATTTAAACCATAAGTCCTATCAATCTTCTTGGGGAAATAGATAATATGCTCCTTGTCATTAACACTAAAAGTCACCTTTCCTTGATTACAATTAATAACAGCTCTTGTAGTATTAAGAAAAGGTCTCCCAAGAATAATAGACATATTGTCATCTTCAGGCATTTCAAGCATAACAAAGTCAGTTAATATCAAGCAATTATGAGCCACTTGAACAGGTACATCCTCACATATACCAATAGGAATAGTAGTAGATTTATCAGCCATTTGCAATGATATATCAGTTGGTATTAATTTTTCCAATTGAAGTCTCTTATAGATGGAAAAAGGCATAACACTAACTCCTGCTCCCAAATCACACAAAGAAGTTCTAACATAACTATTCTTAATAGAGAATTGAATAGTTGGAATCCCTGGGTCTCCAAGTTTCTTTGGAACCTTACCATTAAAGGAATAATTAGCAAGCAAAGTAGAAATTTCTTCATTAGGGATCTTCCTTTTATTAGAGACAATATCCTTCATATACTTTGAATAAGGAGGCAATTTAATAGCATCAGTCAAACGTATTTGCAAAAATAAAGGTTTCATCCACTCACAAAACTTATTATAGTGTTCATCTTCCTTTGACTTGTTTTTCTTATCAGGGAAAGGCATAGGTTTTTGGACCCAAGGCTCTCTTTAACTACCATGTTTATTAGCAACAAAATCTTCTTTAGTGTATTTAGTATTCTTAGTGTGCCTTTCAGGTTCTTCTTCAACTTTTTCTTTATCACGAGCATCATTTTCTTCATTACCACTTTCAGTTTCAGCATCAGAGACAGATATACTATTAGGATCTTTAGCAGGTTCAGAAGACTCTACAATAGTTTTATGTTTCTTTTTCCTTTTCTTAGGAGAAGTACCACTTTTTCAATTCGTTGAGAATCTTGCTCAATTCTTTTAGGATTTCCCTCAGGATATAGAGGATCCTGGGTGGCAGCACCACTTCTAGTTCTTATTTCATAAGCTTGTTTTTCTTTAGCAGCATTAACTAGCAAGTATTTTTGTACTTTAATAAGCTGATCAATTTGAGTTTGAACCATTTGAAAAATTTTAACAAGCATTTTAACATCATTAGAGGTTCTTTCCACAATATCCTTCAACCCAACAATAGCTCTAGAGTTTTCCATTAGATGATTTTGCACCCTTTTATTAAAATTATCTTGCTTAACAATAAAAACATCAAATTCTTTTAAGCATTGATCAGGAGGTTTAGAGTAAGGAATATCATCTTCATCAAAATGTTGGAGAGAGTGTACCTCAATAGTGAATGAGTGGGTGATTGGCTTACATAATTCTTCTATAAGAGGTAAATTCTTGACATCTGTAGCTTCCATTCCCTTCTCCTTAAGACATTTCTTAGATTCCATCACTTTATCATTTAGTTCAATAACTCCCCTCTTCTTTGGTTTTGGTGTTGGTGTTGGCTCAGGCACAGTTAACTCAGGTGTAGTTGTCTTAGGTGTAGTTGGCTCAGATGAAGTCCAGTCTTCATAATTCTTGCTTATTTTAGCCATTAATTCCTCGGCTTCTTTGGGGGTTCTCTTCCTGAAAACACAATCAGCACAACTATCCAGGTATGTCCTAGATTCTTCAGTTAGTCTATTATAATATATATCAAGAAGCTCATTTTTAGGTAATGGACATCCAGCCTGTGCATGAATCAAAGAACAAAACCTTGCCCATGATTCAGGCAATATCTCTTTCTCTCCCTGTTTAAAATCAAAAAGTTCCTGCAAAATAGCATGTCTAGCACTAGGAGGGAAATATTTCTGAAGGAATGTACTAATCAAGCAATCAGGGCTATCAATAGATCCAGGAGGTAAATTATTAAACCAAGTTTTTGCTTCTCCTTTTAGTGAAAAAGGGAAAATTTTAGCAACAAAGTAGGTGCACATCTTAATATCATCAGAAAACAGGCCACTCATGGTAGAAAGCTCAGTCATATGTGCTACAGCACTTTCATTCTTAGTCCCGCAAAGAGGTTCTTTCTCAACAATGGTTATGTAAGATTAATAAAGAGAGAAACCATAATCCTTATCTTTAATCTTTATGGGAGATGTAGCAAACTTAGCATTAGAAGATAATTTAGGTCTAATAGTATATTTCTCAAGAAGACTCTTAATAGCACTTTTATCATGAGTGTTTTGACATTCTTTAATAAATTCATCGGCCATCTCTATATAACCGTCTTCAATATCATAGCTCTCTCTAGACTCAGGTGAACTGGCAGGTGTAGTAGTATCTTCATTAGGAGTTTCAGTATTTCCAACTATAGTTCTAGCAATCGTAGCATCTAGGAAAGGACCCAATGAACCACTTTTAACAAACACAGTAGAAGCAGCATCATAAGTATCAGAAGTTTCAGATTTAGCAGTAGTAGCAGTGTGTGTAGCATGTGTATGTGGTGGTGTAAGGAGCTTACTCATAATAGATGGTGAATCAAGAGCAACAGAGGTGTTCAGAACCGTACCTCTCCTTGTAGTGGATGGTAAAATAGGAACCTTTCCATCACGAGACTTACCCATGATGAATGAAGGGCAGCGAACAATAGTGATTCAAGTGAACTTGATAAATAGAGCTATGCTCCCCGGCAACGGCGCCAGAAAATAGTCTTGATGACCCACAAGTATAGGGGGTGTATCGCAGTATTTTCGAGGGAAGTGAAACCCAATTTATTGATTCGACACAAGGGGAGCCAAAGAATATTTATAAGCCTTAACAACTGAGTTGTCAATTCAGCTGCACCTGGAAACAATCTTGCTCACAATAGTTTATCAGTAGCAACTGTTTTGTAATAGCAATAGCAAAGTCATAGAAGTAGTAAAAGTAAAGACAGTAGTAACAATTGCAGTAAACAGTAGGATTAAAGCGCGGTAGGCATAGGGATGGATGGACGGGCGTTGCATGGACAAGACAATTCATATAGCAATCAAGACATAGGGCATTTGCAGATAAATAAGATAAAGCATCCAAGTACTAAATAATCATAGGCATGTGTTCCATATATAGTCATACGTGCTCGCAATGAGAACTTGCAAAACATCTTTTGTCCTGCCAGCTCGTTTGCAGCGGGGCCTCAAGGGAACTACTAGCAATTAAGATGCTCCTTTTAATAAAGCACCGGAGCAAAGCATTAACACTCCATGAACACATGTAATCCTCACATCAAAGCCATCCCCTCCGGTTATCCTGATTATTGTCACTTCGGGGCCTTTGGTTCCGGATAATAATATGTGTATACAACTTGCAGGTAAGATCATAAACAATACTATCATAATGAATCAATAACATGTTCAGATCTGAAATCATGGCACTCGGGCCCTAGTGACAAGCATTAAGCATAACAAGTTGCAACAAAGTCAAAAAGCACTAATAATAGATACTAGGCACCATGCCCTAACAATCTGATGCCATTACATGAACGATCTCATCCAATCCCTACCATCCCCATAGCCCACTGCGGGGGATTACTCACTCATGGATAGGGAAATCATGGATGGTTGATGGAGAAGCGATGGTGATGATGATGGCAATGATCTCCTCCAATTTCCCGTCCCGGCAGGGTGCCAGAATAGAGTTTCTGGTTCTGAATCACGGAATCTGGTGGTGGCAGCGTAGCGGAACTCTTTCTAAAAAACATCGACCCTCCTGGGTTTTAGGTCAGGAGGCATCTTATAGGCGAAGAGGGAGGCCGAGGTGGCCACACCACCCCTTGGCGCGGCCAGGTGGTGTGGGCCCCTCGTGGACTTCCTCCGTCTCATCTTCTGGCTCCGTGAATCTTCTAGTGAAATAGGATTTTTGGCATATTTTCCGGGATTTTTCCTGATAGTTGATTTTCTACACAAAAACTAGACACCAAGGTAATTCTGCTGAAAACAGCATCAGTCCGTGTTAGTTGTAGCCAAATCACACAAGTTTAGAGGAAAAACAATAGCAAAAGTGTTCGGCAAAGTAGATACATTTTGGACGTATCAGACGGCCGCAAGGCTGTCGAGAACAAATGGATTTTCAAAAAGAAAATAGATGCTGATGGTAATGTTACTGTCTATAAAAATCGACTTGTCACGAAAAGGTTCCACCAAATTCAAGGAGTTGACTACGATGAGACTTTCTCACCGGTAGCAAAGCTAAACTCCGTGAGGATTTTGTTAGCAATCGCTGCATTTTTCGATTATGAAATTTGGCAGATGTATTTCAAAACAGCGTTCCTTAATGGTGACATTGAGGAAGAGTTGTATATGGTACAACCCAAGGGTTTTGTCGATCCTAAAGATGCTAACAAGGTATGTAAACTTCAGCGCTCCATTTATAGACTGAAGCAAGCATCTCGGAGCTGGAATCAACGTTTTGATAAGGTGATAAAAAACTTTGGATTTATACAAACTTTTGGAGAAGCTTGTATTTACAAGAAAGTGAGTGGGAGCTCTGTAGCATTCCTAGTACTATATGTGGATGACATATTGTTGATTAGGAATGATATAGAACTTCTTGAAAGTGTCAAAGCCTATTTGAATAATAGTTATTCAATGAAGGATCTTGGTGAAGCAGCATACATTTTAGGCATCAATATTTATAGATAGATCAAGATGCTTAATAGCGCTTACACAAAGTACATACTCGGACAAGGTTCTAAATAGGTTTAGAATGGAAGAAAGCAAGAAAGGGTTCTTGCCCATGTTGCTAGGTAAGACATTGAGTAAGACTCAAAGTCTAGCTACGGCAGAAGAAAGAGAAAAGATGAACAAAATCCCCTATGCCTCGGCCATAGGCTCTATCATGTATGCCATGTTGTGTACGAGACCAGATATAGCACATGCTGTTAGTTTGACCAGCAGATATCAAAGTGATCCTAGAATGGAACACTGGACAACGATCAAAAATATCCTAAAGTACCTGAAAAGGACTAAGGATATGGTTCTTTCTTATGGAGGTGACGAAGAGCTCGTTATAAACAGTTACACCGATACTAGTTGGAACACCAATCCAGATGACCAAAGTCACAGTCTAGGTACGTATTTATTTTGAATGGTGCAGTAGTGAGCTAGAGTAGTGCTAAGCAAAGCGTTGTGGCGAAATCTTCAACCGAATCAGAATACATAGCTGCTTTGGAGGCTGCACAAGAAGCGATATGGATGAAGGAGTTCATTACTGAGCTTGGTGTGGTTCCTTGTGTGTTGGACCCGATGGCCATCTATTGTGACAACATGGGGGCCATAGCTAATGCATAGGAGCCAAGGTCGCACAAGAAGCTAAAGCACATCAAGCTATGTTTTCATGCTATTCGCGAGTATGTCCAAGATGGTGACATGATGATTTGCAAAGTACACACAAATCTAAATGTGGCATATCCGTTGACTAAACCTCTCCCTAGAGCAAAACATGACCAACACCAGAACTCCATGGGTGTTATGTATATTACCATGTAATCTAGATTATTGACTCTAGTGCAAGTGGGAGACTATTGGAGATATGCCCAATAGGCAATAATAAAGTGGTTATTATTATATCTTTGTGTTTATGATAAATGTTTATATTCCATGCTATAATTGTATTAATAGGAAACACTAATACTTGTGTGTTTTGTAAACATAAAAGAGTCCCTAGTAAGCCTCTTGTTGAACTAGCTTGTTGATTAATAGATGATCATGGTTTCCTGATCATGGACATTGGATGTTATTAATAACAAGATCATATCATTAGGAGAATGATGTGATGGATACACACCCATAGTAAGCATATCATAAGATCAAGTCATTAAGTTCTTTTTGCTACAAGCTTTCAAATACATAGTAACCTAATACTTCGACCATGAGATTATGTTAATCACCATCATCAGATGAGTGCTTTGATGACATCAAATGCCACTTCGTAACTGGGTGATTATAAAGGTGGCATTAGGTATTCTGAAAGTATGTGTTGAAGCACATGGATCAAGAATGGGGTTTGTCCATCCTTATGATGGATATATATACTCTGGGCCCTCTCGGTGGAATGTCATCCAATTGGCTTGCAAGCATGTGACTAGGTCACATGGGATGTCATATCACGTTACGAGTAAAGAGTACTTATCGATAACGAGGTAGAACTAGGTATGGAGATACCGATGATCGAACCTCGGATAAGTAGAGTATCACGCGACAAAGGGAATCAGTGTCGTATGTTAATGGTTCTTTCAATCACGAAGTCATCGTTGAATATGTGAGAGCCATTATGGATCTCTAGGTCCCACTGTTGGTTATTGATTGGAGAGGTGTCTCGATCATATCTGCATAGTTCACGAACCGTAGGGTGACACACTTAAGGTTCGATGTTGTTTAAGTAGATATGGAATATGAGTTGGAGACAGAATGCTGTTCGGAGTCTCAGATTGGATCTAGGACATCACGAGAAGATTCAGAATGGTCCATAAAATAAGATTCATACAATGGAAGTCATTTTCTAGGGTTCAGAAAAGTTCCGGAGTTTTGTTTGGAGCTTCTAGAAGGTTTCAGAAGGTTCCGGAAGGTTCTACGGAGATATGCTTGAATCCCAAGAAAAGAGGGGATAAGACTTGGGGGGAAGTTTAAGAAAACTCCCCCTCCCCTTGTGCCAGGCCTAAGGGGAAGTGGGCCAAGGGGGAACCCTAGGCAGCGCTTCCCCCTTGCCCCTTCCACCCCAACCCTAGCCACCACCCTCCTCCTCCTTCCTCCCGCTCTGGCTTAGGCGAAGCCCTGCAGGATTTCTCCTCCACCACCACTACCATGCCGTCGTGCTGCTGGGATTCTGAGAGGATCTACTACCTCCGCTACCTGCTAGAACGGGGAGAGGAAGGTCTTCATTGACTTCGTACGTGTGACCGAGTGCGGAAGCGCTGTCGGAATGTGGCGCCGGAAGGATCGTCAACGCGATCTTGAGATCGGCAAGTGATCGAATACATCAACCACGAGATGTGGTCTCATTAAAGGCTTTGGATCTTCGAGGGTTAGTTCTAATCTATCTAGTTGCACTTATCTCGTAGATTAGATCTTGGCTTTTCTATAGATTGGATCTTGGTTTTGTTCATTCTTGCGGTAGAATATTTTTGTTTTCCATGCTACGAACCCTACAGCGTTCCTGTAGGGTTCCATAGTAGAAAATAAAAAAATTCCTAGCAACGAGAACGATATAGCGAGATCTACTCTATGCAGATGTAAGGTAACAAAGGGATTCAGTGTTCATCATTTGAAGACTGAAAAGCGATACATTCCAATGAGCATTCATGATGTAGTCGTATGGCAACACCGACCTCAAGGTCGTGTAGACGTACAAGTGTTGAGTGCTATAACTGGCAGCACTACCAAAGTTCTACACGCATCCGGTGTAGACGACGTCACCCGGGTTCTGGCCTAGCAAAACAGCGGAAGAAGATTGATCCAGACCAAAGAACTAGCAGCACGACATCATGCGTATGGTGGAGAACTCAACCCCCGTATGCACGTTTCAATATTACGGAACCACATGTGAGGGAGAGAGAGAGGGGAGGCAAATGCCAATGGGATTAATAAGGGGAAAGAGCTACCCACCTTTATATAGGCTAAGGGGGAGGGGAAGGGGCCACCTAGGGAAGTCACCAACTGGGGTGGGTCCCACCCTAGGGCAGTCGCCGCCTCCCCCTCCATGCCGTGCGCCTCCCCCTCTTGGGCCGTCAACCACTTGGGGGTTGTGGCGCCCCCTAGTGGGTTGCCACATGGTGACCATTAGGGGTAGGCCATATATTTATTTAATATTTTAGTATTTAATTCATTTAATTAAATACTAAAAACATTACTTAAGTCTCCGAACATTTCATAGAATCCGGAACCTTTCCAATCTCTCTTGAGAATAATTCCGGAGTTCCATATCAATTCTCCAACGGTCACGAATCAAACCCTAAGCGTCATATACCCTCAAGCGTGTCACCCTATGGTTCGAGAATGTGCAGACATGATCGATACACCTCTCCAATCAATGACCAACAGCGGGATCTGGAAACCCATGATGGCCCCATACATTCCACGAATTAACTTTATCGCTTGAACCTTAAACGTAGAGTCCTAATCCCTTTGTTTCACGATACTAAGTTTGTCCAAGATCTGATCTTCGGTATCTCTATACCTAGTTCGGTCTCGTTACCGACAAACACATTTACTCGCCCTGTGATATTACATTCTCGTGATCTAGTCACATGCTTACAAGTTTCATAGATGTAATCACACAGATGGGACCAGAGTATCTATCCGTCATACGAATGGACAAATCCCGATCTTAGATATGATCTTATAATTGAAGGATTGGGTTACTACATTTTCTAGTTATTGCAATATTGAACTTTGCGACTAGATCTCATTACAATACTTAAGTTGAGTGTGTGTCTAACGCATCATCTATAATAACTAAATAGGTGATCCCTGCTAAGGTATCTTTCTAGACATGCAAGGCATCCACATCAGCATTCTCCCACGTTAGGAAAGAACTGTCAGTTAAGTTGCATGCATCCGATTCCACATCAGCAATCTGCCACGTCAGGAAAGAACTGTGTGTTAAATTGCATGCATCCAATTGTCTTCAATTATGTTATGTGTTCACTTATTTTCCTTCCCGGCGACTCAATTCCTCTTCCTTCTAGATGCGACTTCTCCGTTCTCCTTCACTTTGTAACTGATGAAATCAATGTTGCCCAGTCCGCACAAACCTCCTTTTCTTTATTAGTGATCGCCATGTCCTCCATTGTATTGGCCTCTCTCTGTCGACTTCACTGCACTTTGCATCCCGGCCATTTTCCCCATCCGCCTCGACCTTTCTCCGATTCCATGGACCTCCGTTGCCCTTTGATGTCTCCATGCACGGTGGCCGGTTTGCATCAGTATGCAGTAATCGTGCAGAAAAATAATCACCCCAATGCCGCCATCGCGAGGGCAAAACGCTCTCTAGCGTGACCATCCTTTCAATGATTGTCTCACCTATTGATTCGTGTGTGCCGTGCAGTAGATTTGAGCTCCCCTAGATTTCCTAGAGTGTCCACGACGGTAATTCCACCGCCTGCATAGGTGAGCCTGCATCTGCCTGTTTTGGTATTATTTTTATTAGAATCAAATCGATGCATGTGGTTTGTTATGCTTTGGCTGTCCTTCGTTGCGGTTGATATTCAATATGGTTAGATTGCAGGAGCCAGGACAGGCAAGAGTTGTAGCTGCCGGTCAGGTTCATTGCTTCAATTCAACTAATACACTTTTTTCATGTGTATAGCAAGCCTCCAATGGCGCTTTCTCTCCCTATCCCACTAACCCGTGCAACCCAAATCCCATGATCTAAATTTCTATATCACATTCAAAAGCTAATATTGTGTGCTCTTCCTTTGTGAGCAGGGTGAAAAAGATGTGCACGTAACAGTTGCATGTAAGACATCGTATGTTACATTCTTGAACTTCAATCTCTCTTTCTAGGACTTCTCCTTTCTTCTGTCTATGGTGACTCAGTGAGTATTTTCCAAAAAAAATATTTCACGGTAGAACTACGGAGTACAAATAATATTTTGTAATGGAAGATACGCTATAAATACTGGCTAACAGATAATGATTTGCTAAATGTGTGTTCACTTTTTAGCAGCTTAACCATGTCCTCCACCAAATTCACCTTCAGCTTTATAATGCTCAAATGGTCAAATCGTTACGATATTTGTACTTTCTTCTTGGTAAACACTAATATTGGTGAGAAGACAATTGATCAGTTCATACATTTATTCATCGATTTCCCAGCACCCGATCCATTCTATGAATCCTCTTTTTTGAAGCTTACATATTGTGAGGTAGGTTCTTCGGCTAATGGCCAATTTCGTTGGCATTGACTATAAGAGTTCACTTCGCGTCAACCCATTATGCAATATTAATTTATTGGATCTCAAAAATAGAGATAAACTCTTATTTGTATAGGATTGTTAAAATATCCCCCGGTCATCACATTGAGTCACTGCATATGTTATGTATGAGCTAAAAATATACGTGGTGTGTATTTTCTTAGGGAGCCTTGGGCCTGGAAGTACACAGTGGGTACATGCGTGCCAAACTTCCAAATCTATGTATGATTGTCATGGTATCAGCTTTGATGCATCCAACAAGAGATAATTTACTCCTTTGGACAAAGGAAATAACACACCAATCATTTTCTTTCCTTTTTAATGTATTAAGTATGTAGGCACCACAAAGATAACAAAATCAAATGGATATCCGATGTTATCTTATTCACAAACTAATTATGCATGTTAAATGTTAAGGGTGATTGTTATATTCTTAGATGGACTTTTATACAAGTTTTAGTTAAAATAGACAATACAATTGTTTTCTTCGAGCATTGACCGTAGCAACGCACGGGGTATCATCTAATTCACCTAATGATATGACCCCGTTATCAATTGACATAAATGTCCATGATCAGGAAATATTGATCATCAGTTGACCAATAGTCAAGTTGACTAGAGGCTACTAGAGACTTGGTTTGTTTATATACCGCACGTGTACTAATATTTCCGCTTAATACAGTTATAGCATGTCATAAATCTTATTATGAACATTTGAGGTATGATAATAAAAACATCTTTATTATTTGTCTCTAGAGCATATCTTCAAGAGTCTCCCACTTACAAAAAGTACAAATAAACTAGTTTTCATTTTGCGCATTTAACAACTATAGCATCCCGATGTTATCGACATGTGTTGCTTGTGGTAAATCTAATATCAAGAAACAACACTTCTAGTTATGTGTGTAATTCATGTATTTTCGTCTCTATGCATCACTCATTCTTCAATGAGATGGTATTGTATAAACTTAGTATTTTTGTGAGATTTTAATTACTTAGCTAAAACTGTGTTAACATTATTGTCGTACAATAGATCTTCATAGTATAGCCCGCTTGAAACTTCACCTAGTTTGATAAAAAATTACTTGACACACATGCCCTCCGTCTGTTGCGGTTGGCGGCAACGACATTCTAGGATAGGATCCCCACGACACGATGGCCTATGATGGCCTCCTCGCCTACATGGACACCTTCAAGCAGGAGGAGGAGGCAGATGATGTGCCCATCGTGCCACCGGACTTTGACTTGTAGGAGTCCTACTACCAAGCCCTGGGTGATTCCGAGGAGCAGGCGCGGTCCAAGAGGATGCGCGGTGGGCGGGTATGTTCGAGACCCTACACGAGTTGGTGCTAGCCCAAGCTCCCCTACCACCGCAGCTGAAGATCCCGCCTCCTCCGCCACCAGCACAACCGCAACTGTAGTAGGTGGAATGGCCATACCCCTGGCCACAACCCGCCTGGATAGACCTCCGCGTTGATGACGAGTCGGCCACAGCCGCCGCTAGTGGCACAAAGCTTAGATAGTATTTTTAGCTTTTCAGTTTTATTTATTTTTATGTCTATTTTTCCTTTTATGGCCGGATGTATAATTATTTTAAATGCAATCGCAATCAAACAAAAAATGCGTCTTCCCATTGGGTGCACGTGCAGACAGGGGTGAACGATCCGTCCACTTATTTCCTCCCCACGACCCAAACATACGCATTTAGACAACAAAAAAAATGAGGTGCCCCGTTGGGTATGCCCAAGCTGTGGGCAAAGGTCGGAGCGTTAGCCGGCACACTGGCAAATCTACTCATCGGTTCCAAATTATAAGATGTTTTAGCTTATATTCTAAAAACCATGTATCCAGATGTCTTTTAAGATAGATTTGAGCAAACGCATTATAAGGTGTGTAGATACACGTTTTTTTTCAGAAAATACTACTCACTCCTTTAACTAATGTAAAACATTTTAGATATTTTAAAGTGGATTAGATTCACTGTAAAATAAATGAAGTTATACACTAAAACGCATCTATTTTAGATATTTTAAAGTGGATTAGATTCACTGTGAAATGAATGAAGTTATACACTAAAACACATCTATGTACATATGTTTTAGAAAAAAATGTAGAATGCTCACATTAGTGAATCAGAGGGAGTGAAACATCCTGTACTTTGAATAGAAGGACCATTTTTCAAAAATAAGTGATGTAGGATTATCTAGGTTCGTATGTATCTACATATATTTTAATATATAGATACATGCGGATCTAGAAAAAGCCGATCACTCATTTCTGGACGGAAGGAAATACAATACATATGTTCCCTTGAGTTTAGTACCCCACCAAGAATCCGGTGCCGACCTTGTTCCGTCCTCCCATTCTCGGCAACACATGACACGCATAGAGCCTTCCCAATCACAGCGCACAAGAGAGGAAGAGAGAAGAAAGAAAAAGGCAGAAGCTAACGATTACAGTACTCTATTTATCAAGCGGGCAGATGATAATGATTGGCGCGAGTCGCACACGCATACTCCATCCCTCCATCTGCGCGTCTGCCGCAGCTAGCAGCTGAAGATCGTCAACTGCATGCCATGCCATGCAATGCGATGCGATGCAAGGTGGGCTGACGGCAGAGTTGAATAGTGAGTGGCCACGAAACGCGGTGATCGGGCGTGCGAAAGTGGCGTCTTGACGAGCGCACTATTTATTCCAAGCGCGGGAAACAGGCGGTGGTGCGCATTGACCGGACTACTCTACTCACCAGAGGTGGTGTGGTGACGACGGACGGCCATGGAAAGCTACTGCAGTTTTGAAAATATTTACAATTTATTGGCACACAGGATTAGTAGTTTTTTTTCTTCCAAAACGGGGAGCATAGCCCCGGCCTCCGCATCACCTGATGCATACAGCCCTTTTATTGGATTAGTAGTAGCCATTACTAGGATTTATTAGTTTTATTAGAGATCGTGCATGTTCTTAAGCTGACCTCATAGCCTAGGCAGGCACGGGCTCTTGCTTCCTTGGACTGGCATCTTCGGCTCTCTGAGGTGTTCAGTTTAGTGGCTTGTGACTTGTGCACTAAACTATAGTAGGTCCCGGAAAGTGTTAGATTAGTTTCGAGCCATGTGAATTAGACCGCTTCCTCCCGCTTTTTCGTTGCAGGTTCTTCAAGATAAGCTAACCCAATTTGTTTAGTATGGCCTCCTCTTATAGCTAGCTAAGCTACCCAACTGCATGCGACGATTAATTAAGAAGATTAAAAAGCAAGCGGCGTGTGGGTTCAGACTGTTCGATGACATGCCACTATACGACCCCGTAGATGGATTCACCCACTTGGCAGAGGGGTCGTTCCGGATGTCATTCTGAATCTCGCGATCCGCAAGATTCCAAGGAGAATTTCATCCGACTTGGTGTTCTACTACCATGTCTTTCGACTCAACCATGCCAATTTTGCACGCAAATTCGGTGGGAAGATGTGCTGAGCTGCGACGCACTTCTGAACAGCAAAGACACAACTCACCCTGTGGAGGCATGGAGGCAGTCGGTTCGACTCGCAGGAATTCGTTTCGGAGCACGGCAAGAGTTACTGCAGTCCTCCAAACAGTTTTTCACCCCACAGGCAACCGTTTTACAAAGCACATCAAGGGCTTGTTTGAAAAGTATAGGAATAGGAAAAACATAGGATTAAGATGACATGCCAACTTGAATCCTATGAAAAGAGGAATTCTGTTTGATGTTGCAAAAGAATTTTTCCATGAGGTATGATCTAATGTTTATTTCCTATAGAAATTACACTACAAGATTCCTATAGAATTAATTCCTATAGAATGTGTTCCTATGAATAAAACAATAACATAGGAAAAATTCGCATAGGATTCAAATCCTACACAATTCCTATGAATCAAACAAGCCCTAAAGATAAAGAAAAAGAACACACGAAAAGACCTAAAACTATCGATGATATCGAAACGAGACCGAGTAGAATCAGGGCACCACGACGACGCTCCCCAAGAGGGTAACGACGCACCATGCCGTCATCGTCGAGACGTTGACGGTCAAGGCCTCGCCCTGGGAAGGTAACCACAACATCGCTCGTAAGAGGGTTACGACACCCACATGCATCGCCACTGTTAGCACCGAAGTGCTGAGCTTTTGTCTAGAAAAATCTCTACTCCGCTCCCGAGAGCTCGAGCCGCCCGCTAGCCCCGAGATAGGCCCTCGAACTACGATTTGAGAGCTACCAACTCCATGATCCCCCACCGTCCACTCGCCATCCGCATGACCAAAGAGAGAGACCATCACCACTGCCACGTCGCTCGTCATAGAGTCACCCACGTAGTCCACCTTCCAGGGCGCCGCCCTAGCAGCCGAGATCTCGGCCTTGACGAGACAACACGACAACAACAACAGGTCCACCAGATCAGGCAAGAGAAGTCCAAGTCAGCTAGCCAACGCTCGGACGTGGGTTCAACGAGCAGAAAACACCCGCATGTCAAAACAGTAGAACCCGATGAATGGGACTGCTAGGCAGACGCCAGATCTAGGCCTCCAGGCCCGAATCCGGTACCCTAGCCACACCATGGCCGGGGGATGGGATCCCAGTCCCGTTGGTTGACAGCATAGGCCGCTAGGCCTGCTGACCCAAATTGGGCCCAGATGGGCCTAGATCTGGGCCAAGGAAGGCCCTACACCATCCGGGCGAACTCCACTTGTCGCCTTCGTTTGCCTGCTGGACCTCGTCTCCCCTGTTTTGGTGGAGGGTGTTGCCCTGGTCCCTGCCTAGTCGCCGGCGAAGATCTCCTGTAAGGCACCGACCACCATAGCCGTCTCCCACATGAGGTAAACACCACGCCGCTGAGCCACGTCGTCACCACCACTCTGGTCCTCCTTAGCCGCAGCTCGCCGACCCACCACTCAAGCTATCCATGGATCAACACTATAGTTCACGGTCGCCCGCTTGGAGATGCCCCACACTTGCTCTCCTTGCAGACGGGAACTAGGGGATCTGCCATCGCAGGCACGGCTCGGGCTTTGCCCGGTGGTGTGCGCCAACAATGGCTTGGGGGGGGGGGTGGAGAAGGGAGGACAGGGGCGAGAGTCTAGGGTTGGCTTCTGGTCGACCGCGGGGGGCGACCTAGGAGCGGGTTCCAACACGCGGTCAAGCTTGATCATGAAAATCAACTCTTTCCTATGGGTATCTGATTTTTTTGAAAACTTTGATTTCAAGTTTCAAAAAAAATTAAAAAACATACATGGATGCATTCGATGTTGCAAATTGTCAAAAGGAAATACATTATATTTTGGGCTCATCAAAAATGAAATAATGGAACAAAATACCCACTTCAGTGAAGTATTCACAACTGTTCACCGACAATATTTTTTTATTTTTGCTGAGCCTAAAATATAACTTGTTTCGCACTAAGATTTGCACACGGTAAAATAGAACATTGACTGCATCTAGGTTTTTTAGGATTTTTTTATCTGAATTCGAAATTTCAAAGGCTAAAAAATTGGGCGGCCGCTCTCTTCGACGCCGGTAGCTGAACATGGCACCTGTCGGACTGATTCTGAATGTCATTCCGAGTCGCATGCTCTGAAAGATTCCAAGGCTCAATTCATTCAGTTTGACTTTTTGCAGGTGATGAGTGTAGTGGTTTAGTTAGTTTTTTTACACACATAATTTTTTCTTGTGGCACACTCCTAAATACAGCATGCAGAACACATTCACGGCGTGGAGATAGAGACCAAACCAAACTATTCAACGCCGATAGTAGCTGAAAGCTTTTTGACTTTGCCTCCATCTCGCAAAGGAGAAGAGAACCGTGGCCGGATGAATTTTGTGCCTGCTTGAGTACAATTCCCCACAAATTTCAAAGAATCAATAATGTACAATTTTAATTTCCATCTGACAACTTATACTACACCGGGCGCTGTCACCGGCGTGAGACCGACATGCGGCCCGGGGCATGCCAGGCTCAAACCACTGACAGTAACCAAGCAATGGACCTGCTGCTGGGGTTTTCTTCTCCCTCCAAATTTCAAACTATTACAAGTCTACAACTAGCGCGTTCTAGCCTACACAGCCCCAAAAATCAACTCTTCAAATCAATGCTTTGACAAACGAACCGTTGAAAAACAAAGAAACAATGGTGTGGACATCATCGTCGTTGAACGGTGGACGAGTGTCTGAGGGAGCCGCGCCGCCGCTCCTCGTACCAGCAGATGCAGCTGAGCGCCACCAGCACCTCGACGATGGCCGCCTCGGCCTTCTCCTTGTCCGCCCACCGCAGCGTCTGCAGCGCGTACACGCGCGTCCCGCCGTCGAACCGCCGCGTCCGGTCCATGGTCCGCTCCGCCTGCCACTGCACCGTGTCGTGCGCCATCGGGCCCAGCCACGCCATGATCCTGTCCACGGCCTCTTTCCACCCGTCCGCCAGCCCGGCGTCCAGCGGGCCCGGGTCCCGCCACCAGTCCCGCAGCTTGGACCGCACCGCCGCCCGGAGCTTCCCGGGCAGCATCTCGTACATCTCCGCGCGCTCCGCGTTGGCCTCCTCCTGCCGCCCCTCGGCCTCCATCTGCAGCAGCTCCTCCGCGGACACGATCACGTTCGCGTACTGCTGGTCCAGCCCGGCGCCGCCGAGGGTTCTGGGCGGCGCGTCCAGGAGCTTGCGCCAGTCGACGCCGGGCTTGTGCCCCGACAGCGGCCTCAGGCCGATGATCGGGCACGAATTGCTTAGCTGCTGATGCTGCATCGGTGGGTGGACTCGCGACGGCGCCCCGTCCCGCTCCCGCTCACGCCGGGTGATCGGTCCCGACGACGCCCTCGCCTTCCCCGCCCGCGGGCTCAGCAGCTTGGACAGCCTGGCCTGGACGCTGTCGCTGGCGGTGCACGGCATCGGCGGGGGCAGGCCGGGAACGTACTGGCCGAAGACGGCGCAGATGCGGACGAAGACGGCGCAGGCGGCGCGCGCCATGAGGCTGACGGCCTTCTCGTAGCTCTGGCTCCACAGGGACTCCTCCTTGAGTCGCCGCACCTTGAGCAGCTGCGTCTTGATCTCCTGCCGGAGCGAGTCCGCGCCGAACGAGTCGGCCATCTGCGGCGGCGGCGGCTGCGGGTCGGTGAGCTTGGCCGGGATGGGCCCGCTGTGGCGGATCCAGCCGCGGGAGGTGAGCTTCCTCTCGTCGGCCTCCAGCTCGCCGAGCGCCTCCATCTCGGAGCACAGCTTGGAGGTGGCCGCCACGAGGCGCTCCATCTTCTTGGCCTTGACCTTGAGCCCCTTGGCGAGGAGCGGGTCGATCCTCGCGTCGTGCGCGCCGGCCTTGAGGCTGGCGTAGACGCCCCCGAAGTCGATGCCGCAGCGCAGGCCGAGGCGCGCGACGGCGGCGGCCGCGGCGTCGAGGGAGAGGACCAGCTCGGCGCAGGCCAGCCTGAGGAGGAACGTCTGGTCGGTGGAGTTGAGGTAGGACACCCCAGGGGAGCGCATGGCGTCGGAGCGCAGCCGGGAGACCTCCTGCTCCGAGAGGGAGCGGTGCAGCGAGAGCAGTTTGGACATGGCCGCCGCCGCCTCGAAGGCCAGGATCCCCAGCGCCGCCTGCGGCACCGCGGGGAGCCGGAAGTCCACCGGCAGCCACGAGGCCGCCAGCTTGTGCGCAACCATCGGTCGTTGCCCGCTCGCTCCCACCTAATTAACAGCTCGCTCGATCGATCGGTGGATCGGATTCAATAGGTGAGAAGGTGAAGCTAGGGGAACGCCTTGGATCGCTTTCCTGTTCTTATACGACCGCCCAGACAATCAATCAAGCCATGGAATGATTCTTGAGGTGGCTTCCTCGCCGGCCAGTACCAGCCCGTCGACGCGCTTGCGGGTACAGGTTTGGTTGGGTTGGTGATGGTCGTCACAACTCACGAACTTTCTTTCTTATATATACTGCTGCTACTACTACTGGTACGGGGAGAGGTAATCAATGGCGCCTTCGCGCGGGTAATTAATCAGAACGGGGGATGGCGACTGTGTGTGAGGATCGGTTAAGTAGCCGAGCTGCAAGAGAAGGAAGACACGGTCGCCCCCGTGGGAAAGCGCGGCCGAAACGGCGGGCGCTACCTAGCTTACCGGACGACGGAGCGACCGTCTAGTTTATTTCCGGGGTGGGGGCAGCACGCCCGTCCGTCCGTCCCCGCGTGCTATTCTATGCCGGAATTTGGCCTGGCTCGGTCCGAGGTTACGGCCGCTGAGAGCTGCTTCAACCAATCCATGGACTCGGGATCTTCGCTACTACTAGTATGGTCTTCCTTGACAATAATAATAAAATTAATTAATGGTTTCTTCAGTACGAGTTCTCGGATCGGATCACGGGGACTTGATCTTTTCCTACTAGCGAAATTACTCGGACATTTTCCAAGTAGGATCGATTCCAGCGTCCCATTTTGGGGTTTCCTGATTATACTGGAATGAAATGGCGAGACTTTGGAGATTCTGGTTTTGCTACACGTATGACGACGGTACGAGAGAGCCGGCCGGCAGGATGCGTGTCGATCATGTTCTCATCGTCGACGAAGCAAGGTTTTAGGAACATGGCTCATGTATTCGGTCAATATTGCCCATATCCTTTACGCAAAGATGTCCGAAACTAACGTGGATCGCGCACATGGCTGAGCGAGCATTCACTGGCGTGCGTACAAGGTACCTCTACATGCATGCATGTGTACGTCTTACTTACCAACTAAGATACTGCCGTAAAATATTGCTCAATCTACTCAGAGAGAACTCAGCCCCAATAGTACTCGACCAGTACACCATTGTTTATGCATTTGTACTCGACCAGTACTACTTAAGTACTGTATATGTATAAGATGAGTAGTACTTTACAGTTTGAGAGGAAAATTAAGGCTGCATGATTAGGACCCGATGGAGCAAAAAAAATCCATAAAAAATAAAAATGTCATGAAAAAAATGAAAAATACCTTGGCAACTTATATTTCTGTGTTCCGAGAGACTAGAGAAAACACGTTTTCTCCTTAGATTTTGGGAAAAATAATAATAGTATTCACAATCCTTGAAAATTAATAACCAAGTCTAATGCTTTTCCATTTTCTTAGACGGTTTCACTTTCTCTGAAACCCGGACTACATTACAAAACACTGAATATGTGTTCACCACGACAAGAATTATGAACGGGCTGTTTGGTTCAGTGGCTATCCACTGGATGACAAGGGATATTCATTTTTTTTGTGGTTATCCAGTGTTTGGTTTAGAGGATGGAGGGGATATGGATAACCACTTTTGGCTTAAAATAGTGGTTGAGCAAATCCCACAAAAAGAGCTGGATGAGAGCAACCATTTTTTGATAACTCCTCCGAAGTGTTTTCCTGTTTGTAGATTTTGCTGGCTATCCCTAACCATTTTTTCCCCATTTTAACCAAATACAAAAAATGGCTACCCTTAACCAACTAGTTGGGATATCCTCATCCCCTAAATGACATCCTCTAAACCAAACAGCCTCGAAATGAAACGAGCACTATAGCGGTTAATATCGACAATCACGGGCCATTTAGGTCTAGCTTGGGGCGCAGCTAGCCCACGGTTTGTCATCACTAGTTCTTTCAACCACAGAAGTCAGAGCTCGAGTTATTGACATCGCGAGCAGATGGAGCGATACTATTGGACGGGATCGAATTTACTTCAACTCGTCGACAGCGTCGTTCGTCCCTGCCTCGCGCGTGGCCGACTGACACTGACGCTATCGCGCTGATATCCCTCTCGCGACATTTACTGATCAACGACCACGCGTACCAGTTGGATGTTGCAACTCCAAACTGTCTCATTTGTAGCTCGAATTGGGATTCGGTGAATCCTGCAAATTGGACAACCGATACACCCTGCATTAAATCCCCGCCCCCCTAGAGAGCCACGGCCGCTTCGGTTCATTTGCTCTGCCGTTCTGGTCTTGCAGTTGCAGGCCTAAACATGGTCTGCTTCAGAATTGTTGAACAGATGGTTGGAATAATTACCAATTTCAGAATTCCTTATAAAATGACAAGTTTCAGACTAATTTTAATCACGGATTAATATCATGACAAGTGTGCCGGTAAAACCAGAGGCGCAAGTTTGCAGGCCTAAAAAATTACCATTACCAGTTTCTTCACTTGAAAACGGTTAGAGAGGGCCAAACTACTGAAATACAGAAAATAGAGGGAATTTTACTACAAAAAACAGGGGATATACAAAGAAATCCTGCACGCAGGGCAGGACCCTGCAGGTCCACACATGTCTCCGCCACCATGCAAAACTATCTCCGTACGAGAAACTAGACCCGGAAGAAGTGCTAGAATAGACCCAGAAGAAGTGCTAGAAATGAACTTAGGGTGCGTTTGGTGCCTGAGCCTTTCTTGGAGCTCATTGGGGCCAGCCCCTAGGGGCATGCCCATGCAGGAACGGCTAAAAAGCCATGTTCTTGCGTTCGTTTGGTTGCAATGTGTAGGATGCTAGTTAGCCATCATCAGTAGGGTGTCCGGCTGTTTGGTTGCATCCATTGCCCAGCGGCGTACGAGAAATGTCTGTTTGGTTGTCCTCCGATAGCCGCTATGGTAACTTCTTGTCTAGTGTGGCAAGGTTACCAGACACAAGAAAGAACATGGAGAATAATACATCAAGAACTCCAAGAACATATATAGTCAGGACATAGAATATCACACAACATACTAAATAGAGTACAGAAGTTAATAGAGTACGACATATAGTTTGACTGATAGCAGTTTAGGTAAGAATGACACACGCTAACACAAAGTTCTTCAAGCACCAATGACACATATTCACGCATGATGAACCAGTCATTCCTCATCTAGTTCAATGATTCTCGCCATGTCATCTGGGTGCTGATGGCACCGCTTAACCACCTCGCAACATGAGTAGTCGAAGATGACAACTTTATACTCCTTAGGATTCAACTTCTTGAAGGAGAGGAAGTAGCCAAGCTGCAGGTCATACACAATGGCAAACTAACCCGCCTCGATGACCGCTTTTCCATTGACATCCTTGAGGTTCATGTCCCATAGGCATTCATTGGAGATCTTGACGGTGATCTTTGCATACACCAGCCCAGATATGGCATGAAGTATTTAGGGGGAAGAAGATATCCTAACCCAAGTGTCGTTAGCACCTTCACGAAGCGGGTTGGGGACACCTTCTCGTGGAAATGCGCAACTGTGGGGGGCTTCCTTTTGCTTTCTTGTTGGGTTAGTGTTCAGGAACTTCCATAGGGATGCCTAGCTGCATATGGTGCGAAAAAAACAACAACGCATGGTTACCAATGAATATATGAGATTCATAAAAATAAGCACACAAAATATATAGGGATAAAGCCACCAGAACCATAGGTGTCGTCGTATATGGAATGACAGTACCTAAGAATGTATGATAAAGGGTGGTAGCAAGCAGGGACGCTAGAGACGACGTCCATAGGCGAGATTGGGCACGGGCAAGCGTAGCGAGACACTCCAAGTACCTAGGTTCAGAGTCCTCTAAGAGGTAACACTCCTACTCCTACATGATCTACCTATATGGATGAACACAAGAACTACAACGCTCCTAGAGCTGTATGAACTAGCAAACTACCAGAGACCAACCCTCTCTCAAGATGCACTGCTTCCTCTTATAAAGGGCTGGGGCAACAGTCACAGGTATGGTCACCTACAGTATGACGGAGTGGAGATCGTGTCTACAGTGGACGCCGTGTGATACATCGTGTGCATAGCATGAGCCGTTTACATTGTTCCCTTCGTCAGCAGCAAAGCCTTCGGCGTGGGCCTCAGGCCTCAGTAACCTTTACGTCCCATATGTAGGCTAAGGCGTGGTATGGTCACCTACAGTATGACGGAGTGGAGATCCTGTCTACATTGTACGCCATGCGATACATCGTGTGCACAGTGTGAGCCGTTTACACTGTTTCCTTCATCAGCAGCAAAGTCTTCGGCGTGGGCTTCGGGCCTCATTCACCTTTACGTCCCATCTACAGGCTAGAGAGTGGCGTGCACTATCCAGCATCATGCCTAGCTACACCTTCCTGCAGTGCTAGTCCAACTGGACTCCTCCATCTAGACCAACACCATTCGACCTTCAGTCTTCTCCGTCTAGCTTCACTAGTCTGGCCTGGCCGGCTGGATCGATCATCGAACCAACATCTTCTGGTTATCTTGACTTCTCTGCATATGTCCTACATCCGGCTAGGTCGAACCAGCTGGCTCTATAGGTTTCTTCCCTCTAGTTGATTCCTCCAGCCATACGGCAAGTAACTCGTCCGGTTAGCCTACCCGGGGGGTGATCCCCCGACACTAGCCCCCAAGCGCGCACTGATTTCACCTCCGGGGGAAATTCACGCGGGCTCCTAAAAAAATCAAATGGTTATCTGGCTAGGAACTAGCGGTCCTCGATGATTGGCCTGCCTAGAGACATCAGCGCCAACGTCAGCCACGATCGGTGGCCATCATTGCCACGCACGGCGCCGCGTCCCGTTGGTCTACCACCTCGGTAATCGCCATCGGATTCTTTACGCTTTCAGCACTAACAGACGAGATCCGAGCGATGGAGGAAGGTGGGGCGCGATTCAGCGGTTACCTCATGGCACGCGGGACGGTTACGCTCCCCTGCTATTAAATAGCGGCCGGAGTGGCGGCTGGCCGCACGTGCCCCTTCCTCGCATCCTCTCCTCGTGCTCACCTTCGCCTACTCTCTTCTTCTCGCTCTTCGCTCCTTGTTTTCGTTGCGCTGCCCGAATCTAGTCCCCGACAACGACGGGCAACCAAATCCCGCTACCCGTAGCCGTGGAAGCCATGGCCAAGGAGCATGGTGCCTAGTACGGTTCCACCATCACCGCCAGATAGATCAAAAAGTACCGCAAGTATCGTGTCCTCCCGCCAGCGGAGGAGGTCAAGGTGTGGCTCGCACCGGAAGGGAGGAGGTCCCAAACCCCGACGAGGGTGAGGTGGTAATCTTTCTTTCGCACTTGGCCCACAGGCTGGCGCTTCTCGTCCACCCCTTCATGATTTATTTCTTTTCCTTCTTTAATCTCCGGCTACATCACCTTGGCGCCATAGCCATTGGTATCCTTACGCACTTCGTAGCCTTCTACGAGTGCTATCTTGGCATCCAGTCGGATCTTGATCTCTTCTGCTAGCTCTTGTTCTATCGGGCTTAGACGAAGTGGCCCAACGGCTCGCTGGTCACCTGCGGTGGTGCCTCCATGCACTTGCGAGCACAAACCAGCAATCCAAAGTTCTGGTTGCACAACACTGTGAAACTCTGGTAGCGGTCTGATACGTCCAAAACATATCTACTTTCCCGAAAACTTTTGCTATTTGTTTCTCCTCTAAACTTGTGTGATTTGGATGCAACTAACGCGGACTGACGCTGTTTTCAGCAGAATTACCATTGTGTCTACTTTTTGTGCAGAAAATCAACTATGAGGAAAAATCCCGGAAAATATGCCAAAAATCCATTTCACCCGGAGACTCTAGGAGCCAGAATACGAGATGGAGAAGAGCTAGGGGGTGGCCACACCACCTGGTGGCGCTTGAGCCGGGCCAGCCGCCGAAGGTGGTATGGGCCCCCTAGGCACCCCCTCGGTCTCCCTCTTCGCCTATAAGAAGCCTTCTGACCTAAAAACTCTAGGGGGTTCGACGTTTTTCTAGAAGGAGTTCCGCTCCACCGCCACCACCAGATTCTACGAAAGAACACCAAAAACTCCGTTATGGCACCCTACCGGGACGGGGAATTGGAGGAGATCATCGCCATCATCATCACCATCGCTTCTCCATCGACCATCCATGTTTCCCCCATCTATGTGTGAGTAATCCCCCGCTGTAGGCTATGGGGATGGTAGGGATTGGATGAGATCGTTCATGTAATGGCATCAGATTGTTAGGGCATGGTGCATAGTATCTTTTATTAGTGCTTTATGACTTTGTTGCGACTTGTTATGCTTAATGCTTGTCACTAGGGCCCGAGTGCCATGATTTCAGATCTGAACATGTTATTGATTCATTATGATAGTATTATTTAAGGTCTTATCTGCAAGTTGTATATACACGTTGTTGTCCGGAACCAATGGCCCTGAAGTGACAGAAATCGGGATAACCGGAGGAAATGGCTTTGATGTGAGGATCACATGTGTTCACGGAGTGTTAATGCTTTGCTCCGGTGCTCTATTAAAAGGAGCACCTTAATTGCCGATAGTTCCCTTGAGGCCCCGCCGCAAAGCGGGTGGCGGGACAAAAGATGTTGTGCAAGTTCTCATTGCGAGCACGTATGACTATATATGGAACACATGCCTAGGATTATCTAGTACTTGGATGCTTTATCTTATTTATCTGCAATTGCCCTATGTTCTGATTGCTATGTGAATTGTCTTGTCAATGCAACGCCCATCCATCCATCCCTATGCCTCTTCACGAATCCTCATTTCGCTATTGTTACTGTTGTCTTTACTTTATTACTGCTGTTACTTTGCTATTCCTACTACAAAACTGTTGCTACTGATAAACTGCTGTGAGCAAGATTGTTTCTAGGTACAGCTGAATTGACAACTCAGTTGTTAAGGCTTATAAATATTCTTTGGATCCCCTTGTATCGAATCAATAAATTGGGTTTCACTTTCCTCGAAAATACTGCGATACACCCCCTATACTTGTGGGTCATCATGGTCTTACTTTTATGTGAAGAACTTGACTTCCAAAGACCGGATCAACCTCCCAGCCATCTAGAACCTTGAATCCAGCAAAAAGAACTGGAACCTGAAGTTTGTCGGCTCCAAGGGGGAGAGCGACGAGCTGCTGAACCGAATGCGGAACCTCATCACAGCCGACTTGACTGTCCTAGACGTGACCCTCAACTAGATGTCCGAGCTGATGATGCCGTTTCGGCGTCGCGCACACAATATGTCTCCGGTTAGCTGGACCCCACCTGGCTATCTAGATACGATCCTCCACTCACCAACCTCCGTGAGTGGCTCTGGATGATCACCAAGGAGAAGGTTGAGGATGGATGTTCTTACGGGTTGGTTTCCCTTCTACATGCAAACTGCCCCCCTGGTAAGTACTTGCTCTTTTGTTCGACTCATTCTATCTGGCTTGCTTCGTTTGCCTGTCCGACTAATGTCTGTTATCCAAAACAGATCTTGGCTTACATAATAAGGGAGGAGGGCAAGAACATAGAAACCTTCTTCATCTCTAACTTGCCCGAATCGCACGCGCGGCGAGCTGGAGAGGATTCTGATGGCAAAGAAGGCGCGCTCCCGAGCCAGGCTGGCGGCTGTGAGGACGACCAAGACCCGCACGAGGGCGAGCTCCCTCCGGCTCCCAAGCGGCGGATGCCAGCTCTAGGTGGTCATCCACGGCGGTGAAGCCAGCCGTGAAGAGGGGCCGAGCTGGCATCCTGCGACCAACTAGGGGCGGACTAAGGAGGGGGGATGTTCCTGTCGTCGCAGTGTAAGTTCTTTCCACCTCAATCTTTTAATTTTGCTTCTTTATTTCTTCCTCTGTCTTGCTAGTTTTAGCTCATGGTTCTCTTGCTTCTCTCCTTAGCGCTGCCATCGCCTTCAGCGTGCCTAGCCTGTCTCGCGCAGCGACGGCCTCTCCGCCTCACGCTTTGCCGGTTTACCAGGATCCGAACATGACCGCACCCCCTTCCCCTCTGTAGGCAGATCCCGTGTAGCTAGACCAAGGGCCAGTTGATGGAGCCGGGCAAGAGACTGGCGCTTCTCCAGAAAGCACCACAGCTACGGAGGGAGTCGGAAAGGGCACCGGAGCTCCTCTGAACACCATGGCTTCTGGCTTGGGCGGGCGGATATTCGGCCATGGGTAAGCAGCTGGTCATCGCGGATGACGAGGCCTCTGACAAGGAGAGGGGCATGGAGTGGATCCTGGCGCGGCGTGATGCTGCCGCTTCTATGGCTGGCAAGCTGGAAACGCGTCCGTCTTCGTCTATAACCTTGCTCAAGGACTTGGAAACGAGCTTCGAGCTTGGCCTAAAGGATCTGAAATTGCTTCACGTTAGCCTAGTCGGACCGGTCCAGGAGCTCGAGCGGCAACTGGCGGTGGCAAACGGCACGTCGCAGAGTAAGTGCCAAACTTGTCTTTTTCTTCTATCTCTCTTCCTTTCTTTCATTTTTCATTTCTAGCTGAGTTTGTAGCTCTGATGGTCACCTCCCAATAGGAGACCGACCGGCTAACAAAGGCCAACAACTGACTCGCCAAGTCGAACTCCACCCTCTGCCTCCAAAACAAAAAATTCCACTCCAAAGTTACGGAGTTGGAGGCAGTGGCGAAGGAGCATGGGGAGATCCTCACCAGCCAGGCCACATCCTTCGACCTCCTCAACATGGAGTGTCGGGAGAAGGAAACGGAGGTGAATCAGCTTAAAGACCGCGAGTAGTTTCCGTTGAGCGAGCTCGTGGAAGTCGGCAAAACTGCTAAAGGTATGTTCTTTTTTTTACTTCTCATCATCCAGTTTTTGCAGCCGAATTTGACACTGACTTTGCTGATAGCTTATTATCCCAGAGTAGATGCACTGGCATTCAACCGGCTCTAGGAGGATGATACCTTCGATCCGGATTACGGATGTAGCATAGCTCTTTCCCTAGTAGACCTAGGCTTATCGAATCCTCGGGAAGCAGAAAGCATAGTGAAGTTACTTTAACGGACCTTTGGGAGTTTTAGAATTCCTTTTATATATTTACCAGACCAGAGTTTATTGTCTTTTGTTCTTGTCGATGATGGAGAGAGAGGGCCTAGGGCTTTCGGTTTCACTTGTAGCTATGCAAAACATCTTGGAAATAAAAAATAATAATAAAGTATGCATGCAATTATTAGAGCAAGATAAATTATATGTGGGAAGTGCATCAATAATTGATATTGCCTCCGCAACCGCTTATAGCAATAACCTACTAGTCTCATCCATAGAAGAAAGAGAACTAATTATATGCATATTGATGTCACCGTTAATCTCAAGTAAATCCCTCACATATAGCCATACTACCCCTTCTGTCACTGGGTTCCCAACCTGCAGATTAGTCATTACTCATACTCCCTATACCTGGCTCAATCGTCGGGGTCTTGGATACCTGACAAGTCCTTGGATTGAGGCAAGAGAGGATATAATAATCATCATGTCATACAAACTAATACATGATCCCATCTATGATAAATAACATGCACAAAAGCTACATGGCTAGGCCAAAGCCCTTAGCCCAAGGAGGATTACTCATACATAGAGATGAAATCAAAGATCATAAACATTGCAATGGGAATCATGAGATTGATAGCAAATAGTCTTACATTGTCGCCAATCGAAGACGAGATCTACTATTACAAGTGGTGGAATATGGCCATGGTGGTGGAGAATGGTTTGGAGATTAGATCTAAGTCTATTCCTCCGGCGACTCTTCGGTGCTGTGGATGCAGGGTTCTGGTGGCGAGCGGGGCGAGGCAGAGCTCTTTTCTCATCGCCCGAGGCCTCTTTATATAGGGGTCCTGACATGGGAATAATGCCTATTATTGGTATATATGGTACGGCCCAACGGAAGCCTCACCCGAAGATTTGCCAAGATCCATGAAGCCCACGACGGTTTGGCTGATACGAAATATACAAGGACACATACTCCTAGCGATATAAGACAGGGAAAGTACAAGAGTAGATTAGATACAAACTCTAGCTTGTAACCTACTCGTATTGGTACCCGAGACCTTGCCTCTCCATATATAAAGGCTATGAGGGGCCAACGAGAAGGAGAACACAATACAATAGACGTTACACCTAATTTTAGATCTAGTCAGTAGACACCGAAAACTTTCAGGCAACTTGTAATAGTGCAATTCCCAAATATTCAGGCGACTTTGACTCCATTGTTTTTCTGATATTCCGCGAAACTCTAAGTCCTTCACCATGGACATTGACGAGGTCACCCCTCGTCAGTTGGCGTCGTCTGTGAAAATTCTGAACGCTAGAACCATGGATTCGGCGGACCGCTCTCCACCAAGCATCAACCCGACAAAAGCATATCCACACCGCTCACCCCTGTAGTGGTACCCGTCGATTTCAACGGCCAATCCGATCTAAGCATCGAAAGCTTTCACTTCTAAGTAGAAAATCCCTAGAATCACACCCTTTCGGCCCTGATTACATTAGAACCGTCGGTGAAAAATACTGCGCCCACGAGGCGGTTCCAACATCGTTTCCAATGGCCGCGTTTTCTTCACCACATCGGTCAGCGGCACTGTCTTTCATATCGACAACGTTCATCGGGAAGACAAAAATCTCGTGTCAACTTTAGCTGCATCGAGAGTTTGTTGCCTGGTTCAGGTTCAGCAGACTAGCTAAGTACGACACCGGATTGTACTGATATCGGACGTGCGTACTATGCGGCAGCACTTGCGTTTTTTTTGAAAATCCAGCCAATGGATGATCGGAGAACATCGGACCAGACTGCAAAAGTGATCTAGAGAGCAGCGCTGCATGGCAAGTTAAAATTTAAAATAATCAAGCCAAATACTAGTACTAATTCAAGTGAGTCCATCAGGGGCCTCACGTCCTTGTGTGAGCCGGAAAAAAGAAGAAAAAGAAGTGAGATACCCGATCAGGCACAGCTTTCAAGCCACAAAGGATTCCTACTCTACACGAGAAGGTTACCCACAAAATATTTGACTGCATACGAAAAAAAAATCAAAGGCTTAGATTGAAGAGATCAAGTCATCCCATGCAAAGCATATTATTTCGGATCAGAAAAACAAGAGTACACAGGGTGATGCAGTATATGCATGTCGACTACGTACACCGTGTCAGCTCCAGTGATTTGCAAAAATCTTCGGCTGCGACGATCCGCTATAAATCTTCAGATGCGGCAACCCGTTTTCTTCATGGACTCTAGGAATCCTCCGACCACATCAACCTTATCGACTACCAACAAAGCTAAATTCTCTACTTCAAACTGATTTTTTTTTACTTTAATCGCACTTGACACTCGGGGCTGCACCCGCTTCGAGTAACCTAAGTGTCATCAACTTCATGCACTCGAGCACCTCATACGTGACTTCCCGAATAGCTGACTCTGCCTAAAAGTTGAATCTTTGAACTCCGACCCAGTTGCAGCCCAACTGACAGGTCGACAAGGTACTGAGTCTAAGGGCACCAGGATAACGAAAATATCTCGCATTACGGTGCAAAAGTGTCGGTCTGATGGCACCAGAAAATGTTATGCAAAATTGAAAGGCGATATTCTTTATAAGATATAAGTACTTCACAATTTTTTATATTTTTTTGCAACAATATCGACTACATCGAGCTATTTTGTCGGATCCTCCCACGAAATTGACTAAACGCCACCCGCGTCAACTGTTTGCGCACCTGATAAAAATCAATACCCGAGTCGAAAAATTCATCGGATGATTATGATCTTCACGCACTCGATATCAATAAAGCTAAGTTCTCTTAACCGAGTATACTTTTCATTACTCTATTACACCCGATACTCGGGGGCTCGGTCAAATAAATTATTATATGATCACACTCCGATACTCGGGGGCTTCGCTACTCAGCGCAAATTAAAAATTCTTCGGCCCCGCCATGAAATACCTCAAAAACACGCTTTGACCCGAGTAGCTGATCCAGCCCAATGGGCATCAGGCTAACGAAAAGGTCTCGCGAGGGACGCAAACGCCATAGCCATCGGCAAAAATATATAAAGATTCCAAATTACGACAAGCTATAATTTCGGCTGATATATATACAAACTTTAAACAATCTACATGTCTTTTTCCAGGGTCCCTATTTTATCTACACGGAGAAATTCTTGGATGAAAAAGATCTCCGAGCCTATGCTCCGGTGCGAACACCCGAACATAGCCTCGGGGGCTACTCCCATCGGAGCGCAAGTCGCGCACCCGATAGAAAAAACAGAAATCCTCCAAACAGGAGTCGATGAAAGAATATCTACAATGTAGAAGCATAACTTTGAGTCTATCCGAGTGTAGCATCAAAGGTTACTCCCATCGTAAGCGCCCGATGAAAATGCTGACATCACATCAAGAGCAAGACAACGTCATCCATTGCATCAGCCAAACAGGACATCGACAAGTTCACGCATCCGAACAAATCTTCGAGTTCACCTTCCGAGCATATTAAAAAAAACTTTGAGCCTATGCTCGGATGCAAGCATCCAAACATAGCCTCGGGGGCTACTGACATGGACATAACCCTTCGGGTGCCTATTATTGGTATATATGGTACGGCCCAACGGAAGCCTCACCCGAAGATTTGCCAAGATCCATGAAGCCCACAACGGTTTGGCTGATACAAAGTATACAAGGACACATACTCGTAGTGATATAAGACAGGGAAAGTACAAGAGTAGATTAGATATAAACTCTAGCTTGTAACCTACTCGCATTGGTACCCGAGATCTAGTATCCCCATATATAAAGGCTAGGAGGGGCCAACGAGAAGGGGAACACAATACAGTAGACGTTACACCCAATTTTAGATCTAGTCAATAGACACCGAAAACTTCCAGGCAACTTGTAATAGTGCGATTTCCAAATATTTAGGCGACTTTGACTCCATTGTTTTCCTGATATCCAACGAAATCCCCAGCATTCTCTTTTCCGCGAAACCGTAAGTCCTTCACCATGGACATTGCCGAGGTCACCCCTCGTCAGGTCCCTTCATGAAAGTTGTTCTGTTTGACCTAGCGGTGGCGGCGGCAACTATACAACCACAACTATACGGCTGGAGTTTTATTCCCGCCGTATAGTTGGTCGTTAAAGCGTTTGTTTCCCCTTCATGACTCCTGGTTTCTTTGGGTTGTTGGAAATCTTATATCTTTAACTTTAATGTAGTGATTCCCATCATCAAACATTATTATCTATGCATGGAAAAATAGTAAGAAAGGATTGCATACCCCTTTGATCATTAGGCATTAGTGGCAGAGTTTAGAGAGATATTTCATAAAAAATATGAATAATATCTAGTTTAAATGTGGACGTAGATGGCTATATTTCAGAGCCATCAACCTCCCCAAGCTTAAACTTGATCGTCCTCGAGCAAGAAAACCAAAATCAAAAAGGAACTCAACATTTAAACTAAAATAACGAGATGATGATCTTACTCATGATTGGTAGTCTCATGTTTCCTCCACTTCATTAATCTGAAAAACTTTACCATAGATAGAGTAATGGAAAGCATTATGCATCCTTGTAGCGTAGCAAAATTATTGTTAACATGGATGATTCAAATGAGTAAACTTTATTCCATGTCATGTAATCAACTCATAGGCTTGCCTTTGAACAATAAAGTATAATTATGTAAAATTGAGAATGTGAGAGTTGTCATGAAAAGCATATACACTAGAGTATCCCAATTCTCCCACATTAATAAATCAAGACTTTTAAGTACTACTTTGTAATTCATTGTCCTTCAAGAATTTCAGTTCTTAAGTAATTGAGAGCATGCCAAAAAAAATAGTTTATCAGACTGTGATGGACACTCGTGGCATTACTAAGTTTTTTGTTCCTTTTGCACAACGATTACTCATATCAGCCAGAGGAGTGATTCCATCATGAACATAGCTACCCGGGAGTGCCAAGAATCTTACCTATTATAGCATTGCTACTACATATGTTTAATCAACTCATAGCCAAAATTTAGGAGTTTCCTCCATGAAGATTGTTTGTAGGCTAGCGGAGTTGTTGGCATCCCATGAAGTTTTACATGCATAAAGCTATATCATTATTATGATTAATGATGACTGCAAGTGCACAAATCGTTTGTAGCTAGTTTCGAAATAAAGATATCGATCCCACAGGGAGCAGGAGTCTGAAGTCTAATAACTCTTGAAATAAGTATTACAATAGAAATGCTAGATAAAGTTTTAAGTGATAAGATAAAATGCGAGTATTGTGTAAAAATGTGTTTTTGGGTTTTGGGTATAAGAGCAATAATAAAGTAAAGTAAAACAACTGAGTACGGAAAGTAAGTACCGCGTATGTAAGAGAGATTGGAACTGCAATAGGGAAAAAGCGTTCTCAGGGAGTAGCGGATATACCACTAGTATTATAAGGGTCTAAGATAAAGATTATCATCATGAACATTCTCAACTATGTATGTGTGGGAGGAACTCTGTAATTGGACAAATAGGAAGCAACCGTTGCTCACATCATCCTCATAACCACAGGAGTCAGCAATCGACATCAATCGAATTACTGTGCTATTAAGGAATGTAATCACGTAGGATGTATCTCATGGCATGGATATTGTTCCGTGAGTTTCCTCGGTTCCTAAGTTGATATGTAAGGGGTGCCAACAGCTTTATAGTCACTGTAAGTGCTAGCACACCTCCGTCTACCAACTAATAGTTTCCTCCATCGAGTCCCCACGAGAGGCAAATATTGAGAGGTCGACTTCGCTCAACATCAAGATGTAGACAATCTAACACATGGTCACAGTGATGAATATCATAATAGACTTTATCTTATTTCAATCTCATACTAGGGTTTCTCTCCATCTCCACAAGAACTAATGATCTACTCAGACATGGAGGCAATCAATATCATAGCAATGGTAATTGAAACTATCATAAATGAATAGTACTTGTATAAATCCACAACGAGTATGGGAATTACAACAAGATCTAGACAAGATGTAGATGGGATGGATGGAGATGGTGGTGATGCAGCAGTGGATGATGAAGATCGATGCCTTAGCCTCCCGGATCTGGGCAGAGCGAAGATGGATCCCTTGTGGAGGAGTTCCCCCTCCAGATGTCTTCCGGAGGTGAGATTTCTGCGATTTCTGGGTGTCCTGTATGTCGTCTCCCCGAACCAATTGCACGGGGTGAAACTATTTGAGGATACGATGGTGGCGCCAACTATACGATCGTAACTATACGGCCGGAAAATTTATTCTGGTCGTATAGTTGGTCGTTAAACCGTATGTCTCCTTTGATCGCTTCGGGTTTTCTTCTGGTATTATTAATATTTTCCAAATAAGCGATTTATTTTGTTTTTACTCGTTTTCTCCTTAGTACAACTGCTCCAAGAATTGTGTCCATTGGATCCATCATCTGTCCTAATCCTGGTGAAAACAGACATAAAATATGCACGCGAGCGCCGTAAAATACCAAGATCCTACATCTACCATGGAAAATAATAATGTAAAACATGATGCAATTATGCACTCATCAACTTCCTCAAGCTTAGACTCTTGCTCGTCCCGAGCAAGTTTAGCTTAATGGATGTGATCCTCATATTCATGAAGCTGAGTCGATAATATAAATGAGGCAGTTGCAGCATGTGTTTATCATATATGATACATAGGAATAAGTTCGTGAATACTACCTTACTTGAACCATCTGGATAGTATTAGCAGACTTCCACACCTTAGTGATAAATAGTTCACAAAAGATGAATCTTAACATAATGTAAAAGTATCCGGTTCAACCGAATGAGTTAGCGATGTAGTCCCAAGTGTTTTAGGATTTACGTATTCACTTCAAAATATCAAAAGTGTATCTTTGTCATACTACAATACAGTGGTATATGCCTACTTGCTCTTTGCACACTCGCTCTTTTTTTCTTCTTCCTTTTCTTTTCTTTTATATAAATTCTCACACTTTTGTTTAAGTGTTGTGCAAAGGAGCTAGCCATACATTCCACTTCATGTAGGAATTTAAAGTTTAACGATCTCAATTACCAAATTCCAATTGTATACGAAGCATTCTTATGACTTGAAGATTCTACCTTGACTTGTTCTCACTCTATTTTGATAGCACTTTCATTCTCCTTTGTTCAAGGTTTCTTTCTCAACTTAGATAATTTTTCTTTGTAAATCAAACCTTAGACTTACAACATATTGAGTAAATTATCTTTAGGCGTTCCATTAATACCAATGGTGTGGAAGACTCCTATTGCTATCATCAAGTGCAAGTAAAATTATACTCAAGCCATTCATATATCAATAAACAAAAACACAAACTCAATATTGCTCCATATATAATAAAAAAACTCAGAATTTCATAACAGGGATCGACTATTCCTGAAGGGAATTCTAATGATGCAAACTTTATTGCTAGTTTGAACTAATACGAAAATAGTAATAAAAACTTATAGGATAGATTACAAGGTCTTAAAGTTGTCCCCAAGCTTGGAATCAAGCTAGGCATGATCAAATAATCCCTTGCAATTATTTGATATCATGATTTTTGCAGATCACTATGGCGCCATGGCATGTAACACCGTGGTGCGTAGCTTATTGTTGGTCTCCTCCAAGGCAGTTATGCGGCTGTAGCACCTCCAGAAATCAGACTACGGAGTGTCCACTCTATCAGCGAGTTTAGTCACCAATGGAAGGAGGTCTTCCTTCTTCTCCATCTCATTGAGACAGTGACGGACTTCAACGCGATGGAGTAGCTCCTGCTTCTGATATATCTCCAATGCCCGCACGTGATACTTGGTCCTGGGGACAGTGATGACTACACACTTCTATTCTTGTAGATAGTTGTTGGGCCTCCAAGTGCAGAGGTTTGTAGAACAGCAACAATTTCCCCTTAAGTGGATCACCCAAGGTTTATCGAACTCCGGGAGGAAGTGGTCAAAGGTATCTCTCTTGAGCAACCCTGCAATCAAGATACAAGAAGTCTCTTGTGTCCCCAACACACCCAATACACTTGTCAGGTGTATAGGTGCACTAGTTCGGCGAAGAGATAGTGAAATACAAGTAATATGGATGATTATAAGTGGTAATTGCAATCTGAAATAAGAGTGGCAGCAAGCAAACATGTAATATAACTGATTGTAAATGGTGTTTCAATGCTTAGAAAGAAGGCCTAGGGATCATACTTTCACTAGTGGAAACTCTCATATAAATATCTTCTCTTCATTATACTACCCTGAACTACTCTTCGGTTGGACGATGTAGGGCTATAACAACACACCTTAAAGTTCGCATTCCCTATCTAGATAACCCCTCACTGTCACCTTGAGCGCTAGATGGTTCCAACAAACACCACAATCTCATAGAGACATCCAACTCAAATTATACTCATGATAAGGATTTATGTAACCTTAGCCAAAGTGCCACACGGTGTGCACACTGTCAACTTCACACACGTGGGGATAAGCAGATATTAATTAAAGCACTTGAGTAGCAGAATAGATCTATAGATTACAAAGCTCATGATCTCAATAAGATCATGCATAGAGAGAGAGAGATGAACACATAGCTACCGGTAGATCCCTTAGCCTCAAGGAAGAACTACTCCATCATCATCATGGGAATCAACAACGGCGATGGAGATGGTGGTGGAGATCAATGGAGATGACTCCGAGGGCAATTCCCCGTCCTGGTAGGGTGCCGGAACAGAGACTTTTTGTCCCCCGAATCTCCCCTTCGGTGGCGGCGGCGCTGCGGAACTTTTCGTGGCTGGAGGCTGGATTATTTAGGGTTTTCTCATCAGGAGGCTTCTTATAGGCGAAGGGGCGATGTCAGAGGATGGAACAGGGGCCTACACCACCTGGTGGCGCGACCAGGGGGACCCGCGCCACCACATGGTGTGGCTAGCCCCTGGCCCCTCTCCGTCTCGTCTTCTGGCTTCGTGAGTCTTCCGATAAAATATCGAGTTTGGCTTTTGTCCGGTCCAATTCCGAGAATATTCATTTTCTGGCTTTTCTGGAACGAAAAACAGAAGAAAACAGGCAACTGGCACTGTGGAATCTTGTCAATAGGTTAGTTCCAGAAAGTGTATAAAAATACCTCAAAATGTAGACAAAGCATAGGACAAATGGTATAAAACAAGCATCGAGCATCAAAAATTATAGATACGTTTACGACGTATCAAGCATCCCCAAGCTTAACTCCTGCTCGTCTTCGAGTAGGTAAGTGATAAAAAGAATAATTTTTGAGGTGACATGCACCATCACAATCTTGATCAAACCATTTGTAAGCATTGAAAGCTGGGATCAAAGAACTCTAACCCTGAGCATGAAAGATGAAGTTCTAACAATAAGACATAGTAACTATGCATGCAACATGAAAGGATACAAACAAATATCATGAATAACAATGCATTGAAAGACGTTTGTTTGTTTCACATATAGAAAACATAGCATAGTGGCATTCAGCTTGTCCCTCATGGAGTAGCAAAACATAAATGCATAGGACACCTTCAAAGTTCATAAGGGTGACTAGATACAAATAGTTCAAGAGCAAGCAATATCAAAGTTATGAATCAATCAACAAGTTTTGGGACAATGCACATTAAACTAAGAATGCCCACTATTCTCTCAAAATAGGTGCATAAAAATAGAAGGTGGAGACTCAACATAAAAGTAAAAGAAAGGCCTTCATAGAAGGAAGTAGGGATTCAAGTTTCATAAAGAGCTTCCAAAAATTATGGTACTTATTAGCATTCAGCTCTCATTGCCCCTATCATAAGCATCTTGAAGTGATTAAGGTTAAAGTGAACAAACTATGGAGTATATGCTTGACAAAGTATAAGTTGGAAATCTCATGTCCCTTGAATACGAGGGCTGCTCCTCATGCTACTCAAGTTTAGTTACCGGTAGGTTCTTGTCATAGTAAGTACATGTGTATCATAGAGAACCGTCAACGGGGTACCCCTTGCCCGATGATACAGAAGAATCCCCATATCAAAATTACAAGGCAAGCAGACAACGAGCATCTCAGCAATCTTCTTATTTACCATGGGGAAATGGTGCTTTTTTCTCTCTTTCCTCTTTTCTCATATCTTTTTTTTTTCTTTTTCTCTTTTTTTCTCAATATCTGAATCTTTTTTTATAAGAAGAATACTTCATAGACAGCTCATTATGGTTACGCTGCAGGTTTCCACCATGATGGCATGGATTAGACTGGCGGCCCAGGCGTTTCTCTAACACACATACATAACTCCATGGACTTACAAGCTCCCCTTTCATTTCACACCGACAACATCCATAGACAAAAGAGCATGATATCAACTAGGTACAAAGTACAGGTGCAATGTTGAAAGCGTTCCCCATGACAGCATGGTTCTACTAATCCCCAACATATAAGTGCAAGCATATACAACATAGACGACACAATGGTTCAAGTTTACTAAGGGCAAGAAAAGTAAAGTGTGCCGTCAAGTTCGTGAGAGATTTAATCACTAGTTTTCTCATAACAAGTTTAATTCGGAAGGTAGATAAAGACATTAATATACTTGGAATAGCAAATGATAATAGGTAGGTATGGTGGACTCTTTGGAATAACTTGGTTTTAGGACTTGGATGCATGAGTGGAACTCATACTTGGTTATGGAGGCTAGCAAAGACTAGGAGCGACCCACTAAGAGAGCAATAATGGCCATAATCATGCAGAGCGAAAAAACATCATTAATCAAAGCATAAAGTGATATTACAAGTCGAAAACTAAAGGATCATAAAGGCTATGGTGACTTGGTTTAGTCATAACATGGTGTGAGCATGCGCCAAGTCAACCCAAATAAAGCATCAAAGGAGAATACCACAATACTATGCTTTAATATGCTAAAACAACGCATGATTCTTCCAAGGAACATTAAGCAATCTCAATTGTTTATAACATGTCATGCTACATCAAAGATCACTAAGCATACCGCCAAAACAATATCAAGCATGGCATGACAAAGCATAGGCCACAGTCAAAAACAAGCTCTCTTTACCACTTACGCATGAACTTTTCCTACTCTCTTCCAATCCAAACCAAACTATTTGAAAACCAATGTATGAAAGAGGGGGTGCAACCAATTTATTCAGAAAACTAAGAAAACCAAGCAAACGAAAACCAAAAACAAAAAACAAAGACGCTCCAAGAATAACACAACTATGCATGAAGCAATAAAAATGAAGTGTTTGGAAGAAACCTGGGATTTTTATTGATGAAGAAAGGGATGCCTTGGGCATTGCTGACTCGTGTATTAACGAGCTCGTTGGGGAACCCCAAGAGGAAGGTATGATGAGCACATCAGTAAGTTTTCCCTCAGTTATGAAACCAAGGTTATCAATCCAGTAGGAGCAAGGAAACACCCCAAAGGTGTAGCTAGCTGAACTTTGGCAGGGCGCACTACGGGGGCTAGCAGCAACATGGAGACCTGCACAACACAACCACATAACTCTGTCCCCAACTTGCGATGAGGTTGTCAATCTCACCGGTTTTGCTGAAAATAAAGGATTAAACGTATCGAGTGGAAGAAAGTAATTGTTTGCAGAAAGTAAACACAAAGAAGTAAACAATTGATTGTAGATTGATAGTAAAAGAAAGGGACCGGGGTCCATAGTTCACTAGAGGTGGCTCTCCTTAAGATAGTTGACATGTTGGGTGAACAAATTACAGCGGGGCAATTGACAAACATCGAGAAAGCAATCATGCATATACTAATCATCTTGACTCCTTTGAGATTCGATTGGGCATTACAACATTATACATAGACCGCCATCCAACTTCATCTATGACTAATAATCCACCTTCAAGTTATCATCCGAACCCCCTCTAGTATTAAGTTGCAAGCAACGGATAATTGCATTACGAATTGCGTGTAAAGTAAACAATACGATTGTTCTATGAACAAAGGATTGTTGTGTTCTCCCTAGTAGCAACAACACATCTAGTACCTTAGAGATTTCTGTCACTTCCCAGTTACGGAGGCATGAACCCACTATCGAGCATAAATACTAACTCTTGGAGTTGCTAGCATCTACTTGGCCAAGATAGCTACTAACAACAGAAAGTATGCAAGATCACAAATAACAAAGATATGATAGAATCAATAATCAATCTGAAATAGCATCTCAATATCCATCGGATCCCCGCACACACAACATGCAGAATTACAAATAGATGATCTTGATCATGAATGGAGATCACAAGATCTAAACATGATAACACAAAGGAGGAGAACTAGCCATCTAGCTACTACATGGACCCATAGTCCATAGATGAACTACTCACGCATCACACCGGAGGCTTGCATGATGATGAAGAAGGCCTCTAGGGTGAATTCCCCTCTCTGGCAGGGTGCCGGGAAGAGCTTCAGATCCCTCCCGATCTAGGGATGGAGATGACTTGACTCTGCACTCTTTCGTGGATTTTTGATCGGTACTGTGGTTTCCAGATCATAGGCAATATATAGGTGGAAGGAGGCCGAGGGTGCACAGGCGGCGGACCACCTGGCGCGGGCCAGGCCTGGCCGCGCGACCAGGTGGTGTGGTCGGGCCCCAGCCCCTCTCCGTCTTGTATTCTGGCTCTAGGTGTCCCTCGGTGAAAAACTGACTTTGGGTTTTGTCCTGTCCAATTCCGAGAATATTCATTTTGTCCCGTCCAATTCCGAGAATATTCATTTTCTGACTTTCCTAGAACCAAAAACAACACAAAATAGGCAGCTGGCACTATGGCTCTTGTTAATAGGTTAGTCCGAGAAATCATATGAAAAGTACTCCAAAGTGTGGACAAAACATAAGAAAGTAGATAAAACCAAGCATGGAACATCAAAAATTATGGATACGTTTGCAACGTATCAGGCATCCCCAAGCTTTGACGCTTGTATTTCTTGGATATTTCTTGGGGTGACACGCGTGGCATCCCCAAGCTTGAGCATTAGTCCATTCTTCATCTCATTACATCATTCTCTCCATACACCTGAAATTTTTCCTTCATACAAAACTTCACACAATCTTTATTAGCAACATTAGTGCACTCAAGATAATAAGTCTTTCGGTTCAGTTTCAACACTAATAAAACTTCCATTAAAACACAAGCTACTGTAGCACTTCCCTCAAAAAGCTCAATTCCCCAAAAGAACTCAAAAAGGAACCAACAAGAAGCAAATGCAAATAATGGTAGAAATCTGTCAAAATAGACCAGTAGGTAAAAACAATTTTTTTGAAGACCTTCTGTTGCTCAAATCAAAAAGTGTTGAACTAACGAAAGTTAGATAACAACCTGGGTCAAAAGCACAAAAATTCACGCCTCAAAAATATGTACAAAGATTTTACACGAATTTTTATGGTGAAGCACAAAAATCTGTTTTGGGACAACAACTTTCTCAATCATTACTTCTCTCTCATTAGAGGTTACTCTTGGCACAAAAAGCAAATAAAAAGGATAAGGAGACGTTATTACTGAAGTAATAACTTCCAAGACTCATCCAAAACTTTGGGGTTATCTCCTAATAAGTACTTTTCTTTAACGCCTTTGAGTTAGGCATAAGGAGCAAGAAAAAGAATCAAGTGTTCTCAAATGAAGAAGTATTAAGATTAATACTAGAAATATCTTCAACAAGGCAAGGTATCTCATACAAATAAGTTCTAGAGGATCCTCTCTCAACGCTCTTGGGTTCACTATTTTCATCAAATGGGTTTTCGGGAACAATCCAATCAAGATTCTTTTCTATGGCTTCATGCATTGCTACAAGTTTGAAAGGTATTGGTATCTTAATTTCCTCCCCATTAGGTTCGGTTTTATTCTTTTCTCGTGTACCAACAACATCTACACATGAGCCTAGCATATTAAAATGTTCAAAGACTTTTCTAGCTTCCTTGGCAACATCATAGAATTCCTTAAGCAAAGTTTCCAAAATAAAATCTCTCTTTTTAGGATCCTCAATTTCTTTAAGTTTAAGAAACATTACTTGCATTAAGGGGTTAAGGTTAACAAACCTAGATTCCAACATGTGAACTAAAGAAGCTGCAGCAATTTCATAGTTTGGAGCAAGTTCTGCAAGGGATCTATCCTCAATATCCTCATGCTTACTAACATGATTAAATAATTCTTCAATATTATCTTTTCCAATTATAGAACCACTACCTATTGAAAGGTCTTTCAGGATGAATTTAAGGATCAACATGGTGAGCTAAGGAAGAGGTAACAACTATAGAAAGACTTAACTTTTTTGTGTTTTTAATAAAGAAAGCAAACCAGTAAAACTATTTTTTTGTGTGTTTTTTATAAAGAAACAAGCAAACAAAGCAAAAATAAACTAAGCAAAACAAAAACATCAAAGTAAAGATATTGGTTATGAGGGACTCCCCTTGTGAAGATGTCCTTGACTCCCCAGCAACGGCGCCATAAAAATAGCTTGATGGCCCAAAATATATCGAGCTCGTTGGGGAACCCCAAGAGGAAGGTATGATGAGCACAGCAACAAGTTTTTCCTCAGTTATGAAACCAAGGTTATCGAACCAGTAGGAGGAAGGAAACACCTCCAAGGTGTTGCTAGTTGGACTTTGGCAGGGCACACTACCGGTGCTAGCAGCAACGTGGAAACCTGCACAACACAACCACATAACATTGCCCCTAACTTACAGTGAGGTTGTCAATCTCACCGGTTTTGTTGAAACAAAGGATTAAACATATTGTGTGGAAGAAAGTAAAAGCTTCCAGAAAGTAAACAGAAAGCAGTAAACAGTTGTAGATTGATGATAAAAGAAAGGACCGGGGTCCATAGTTCACTAGTGGTGGTTCTCCTTAAGATAGATGACATGTTGGGTGAACAAAGTATAGCGGGGCAATTGACAAACATCGAGAAAGCATATAAGCATATACTACTCATCTTGAGTCCTTTGATATTTGATTGGGCATTACAACATTATACATAGACCGTAATCCAACTGCATCTATGACTAATAATCCACCTTCAGGTTATCATCCGAACCCCCTCCAGTATTAAGTTGCAAGCAACAGATAATTGCATTACGCATTGCGTGTAAAGTAAACAATACGATTGTTCTATGAACAAAGGATTGTTGTTTTCTCCCTAGTAGCAACATCACATCTTGTACCTTAGAGATTTCTGTCACTTCCCCAGATTACTAGAGGCATGAACCCACTATTGAGCATAAATACTAACTCTTGGAGTTGCTAGCATCTACCTGGCCAAGATAGCTACTAACAACGGAAAGCATGCAAGATCACAAATAACAAAGACATGATAGAATCAATAATCAATCTAAAATAGCATCTCAATATCCATCGGATCCCCGCAAACACAACATGTAGGATTATAAATAGATGATCTTGATCATGAACGGAGCTCACAAGATCTAGACATGGTAGCACAAAGGATAAGAACCAACCATCTAGCTACTACATGGACTCGTAGTCCAAGGATGAACTACTCACGCATCACACCGGAGGCTTGCATGGTGATGAAGAAGGCCTCCAGGGTGAATTCTCCCCTCCGGCAGGGTGCCAGGAAGAGCTTTAGATCCCTCCCGATCTAGGGATGGAGATGACGGTGGCTACAGACTCTTTCGTGGAATGTTGATCGTGACTTAGGGTTTCTGTATCGGAGGCGATATATAGGCGAAAGGGGAGGCCGAGGGGTGCCCTAGGCGGCCAGACCACCCCCTAGCGTGGGCCAGGCCTGGCTGTCCGGCTAGGTGGTGTGGCCGGCCCCTGGCCCCTCTCCCTCTCGTATTCTAGCTCTATGTCCCCCTCGGTGAAAAACTGACTTTGGCTTTTGTCCCATCCAATTCCGAGAATATTCATTTTCCGACTTTCCTGGAACCAAAAACAGCGAAAAAGCAGTGACTTGTGGCATCTTGTTAATAGGTTAGTCCAAGAAAGTGTATAAAAAGTACTCCAAAGTGTGGACAAAACATAAAAAGTAGATAAACCAAGCATGGAACATCAAAAATTATGGATACGTTAGCAACCTATCACGACCGTATAGATACAGACACCTAAAGCAAAACCATCTGAGAGTATAACGACCAACTATATGGCTGGATTTTTTTGCTCCGGTCGTATAGTTGCGATCGTATAGGCTTAGATAGTGAAAACAATTTCACGAAGATGATACAGAGAGTTTAACGACCAACTATACGGCGGGAGCTTCCTCGTCGGTCGTATAGCTCTGCCCATATAGTTGGTAAAACCCCTCTAAAACTTCATAAAAACACAAGGAATTCAAAGGCAGAATTTTCAAAAGTAAAAATTGTGAAAACAAATCACTTATTTAGGTAATAACACTTACCTTGCACTTACCATTATTTATTCGGGGATGAAAAGTTCCTCCCACAACAAAGACTTCTTCTCTTTTGGTGGAATTGACCTTAGTTCATTGGATAATTCTCGTAAACGAAAATCACTAGGACTAAAGTTCCTCTCAATAAGATTGGTGTCTTGCGAGGCAATCATGGACACTGCATCCAACATCTTTATTTCTTGCCTCTGCATAATCTGTAACTCAAATTGTTGAAGTGAAAGAATCCAATGGATCAGTCTTGGCTTATGGTCTTTCCTTTCAAGGAGTTCTTTTAAGCCATCATGATCCATGTCAACTCTTACCTTTGCATCAACTATATAGGAACGAAATTTATCACAAGAGGAACACAATTTATCACAAGAGAAAAATATAGAAAAAGTTCCGTTTCTTCCTTAGGGTAGTTGTTTTGAGCACCATTGAGAGTTCTACTAGCATGATGTATAATATTCAATCTACGACCAATATGTTGTCCTAGAGTTACTCCTACAACATCATCACTAGCTTCACATATTAAGTCAAAGGTTGTATCCGAGATAGGTGGTTTAATGATGGGAGAACGAGATAAAGCATTTTTGAGTCTATCAAAGGCTTCAAGACACTTATCATCAAAATTAAATCTCATTCCCTTTTGTAGGAGGTTTGTCAAAGGTTTAGAAACTTCAGAGAAATTTCTAATGAACCTTCTATAAAAACCTAGATGACCAAGAAAACTTCTTATACTTTTAATATCCCTAGGTTGTGGCATTCTCTCTATTGCCTCAACCTTAGCTCTATCAACTTCAATTCCATTACCTGATACCTGGTGTCTAAGGACTGTACCTTCTTTGACCATAAAATGACATTTCTCCTAGTTTAGAACAAGATTAGTTTCTTCACAACACTGCAAAACTCTTTTGAGATTATCCAAGCAACTTGTAAACGAAGTTCCATAAATAGAAAAATCATCCATAAATACTTCCATTATAAGTTCTATAAAATCCGCAAAGATAGCAGTCATACATCGTTGAAAAGTAGATGGAGCATTACATAAACCAAAAGGCATATGTCGGTAAGCATGTAAACCGTAAGGACTAATGAAAGTTGTTTTAAGTTGGTCATCGGGATGAACAACTATTTGAGAAAAACCAGATTACCCATCCAAGTAGCAAAAATGAGTATGGTTTGCTAGCCTTTCTAAAGTTTGATCTATGAATGGTAATGGATAGTGATCTTTCCTAGTCTCTTTATTTAGTTTCCTGAAGTCTATGCACATCCTATGCCCAACAACGGTTCTAGTTTAAGGGTTCGCAGCATAGAAAACAAAAAATTCCTATGATGAGAACTATACGTCATCGTTCCTGTGATCACCCTATGCACATCCTATGCCCAACTATTTGAGAAAAACGTATTTCTCGTTCCTGTGATATAACATTCTAGTGATCTTATAGCTTGCTTGCAAGCTAACCAATGTGATATCACCGAGAGGGCCCATAGAATATCTATCCGTCATCGGGATGGACAAATCCCACTCTTGATCCATGAGCTTCTACATAACACTTTCATAGCACCGAACCCACCTTTATAATCACCCTTTCACGGTGTGAAGTTTGATGTTATCAAGATACTCTTCCAGTATTAGTGATTAACATGATCTCATGGTCTAAGGACTAGGATTACTTTGTTAGATGTTATAGCAATATAAACACAATGACTTTGATCGTAATGCTATACTTCGTATGAATGTCCATCACATCATTCCACTAATGTTGTGACCTCGTTATTAACAACATCCAATGTCCATGATCAGGAAACCTTGACCATCTTGTTAATCAACGAGCTAGTTTATAAGAGAGGCATAACTGGGAACTTTCTTTTTGTTTATTAAACACACATGTATTAACGTTTCCAAATTAATACAATTATAGCATGCAAAATAAACATCTATCATATACTTGGAATATGTATAATAACAACTTTATTATTGCCTCTCAGGGCATATTCCCTTCAGTCTCCCACTTGCACTAGAGACAATAATCTAGTTACATGATGATAAATCTAACACCCATGGAGTTCTGGTGTTTATCATGTTTTGCTCTAGGGAGGGTTTTAGTCAACGGATCTGCTACATTGAGATTCGTATGTACTTTACAAATCTTTATATCTCCATCCTTGACATGCTCACAGATTGAGTGAAACTGGCGCTTAATATGTTTGGAATTCTTGGTTCCTTTGCGTTGGCTATGGCTCCATTGTTGTCACAATAGATCACCATTGGATCCAACGCACTAGGAACCACACCCAGTTCGGTAATGAACTCCTTCATCCAAATCGCTTCTGTCGCTTCAAGCAGCAATATATTCCGCCTCCGTTGTTGGCCTTGTTACCACGGGTGATTTGGAGCTCCTCCAACTAACTGCTGCTCCGTTCATGAGAAATACGTATCCGGATTGAGACTTAGAGTCATCCGGATCAGTGTCAAAGCTAGGTTGACATAACAATTAGCGACCAGCTCTTCTTCACCTTCGTATACAAGAAACATTTCCTTAGTTCTTCTCAAGTACTTAAGGATATTCTTGACCGCTATCCAGTGTTCCAAACCTGGATCAGATTGGTACCTACTAGTCAAACTAATAGCATGTGCCACATCCGGTCTTGTACATAGCATGGCGTACAATATAGAGCCTATGGCTGAAGCATAGGGGATCTTATCCATTATCTCTCTTTCTTCCACCGTAGCCGGACTTTGAGTCTTACTCAATGTCTTGTCTTGCAACATAGGTAAGAACCCCTTCTTACTTTTGTCCATTTTAAACTTCTTTAAAATCTTATAAAAGTATGTACTTTGCGATAGCCCTATTAGGCGTCTCGATCTATCTCTATAGATCTTTATGCCTAATATATATGACGCTTCACCAAGGTCTTTCATAGAAAATTTGCTGTTTAGATAACTTTTAACACCGTTTAAAAGATCTATATCATTTCCAATCAATAATGTGTCATCCACATATAATATCAGAAATTCCACATTGCTCCCACTCACTTTCTTGTAAATACAAGCCTCTCCATAAGTTTGGACAAATCCAAACTCTTTGATCACCTCATCAAAGCGGATATTCCAACTCCGTGATGCTTGCTTCAGTCCATAGATGGATCGCTGAAGCTTGCACACCTTGTTAGCATCCTTTGGATCGACAAAACCCTTTGGTTGTATCATATACAACTCTTCTGCAATGTTACCATTAAGGAACGCAGTTTTGGCATCCATTTGCCATATTTCATAATCGAAATATGCAACAATTGCTAACATAATCCTAACTGATTTTAGCATCGCTACAGGAGAGAATGTCTCATCGTAGTCAACTCCTTGAATTTTTTGAAACCCTTTTGCGAAACCCTGATTTCATGGCTTCTAGCCATTTGTTGGAATCCGGGATCATCATCGCTTCTTCATACATCACAGGATCATCCATTTCATCAACCATGAAATTCACAGCACGATTCCTGTACAGTTCAGGAGCTGCACGTGTCCTGCTAGACCTATGAGGTTTGGTAGTGTTCTCTTTCGGAGTTTCATGATCATTATCATTAGTTCCTTCTTCATTTGGTGAAGTCAACTCCGAGACGACTTGCGGTGCTGCGCTACTCACCATTTCATGAAGAGAAGGTTCAATAACCTCTTCGGGTTCTACCTTTCGACTACTCACACCTTTCGCGAGAAAGTCTTTCTCTAGAAAGGATCCATTCTTGGCAACGGAAACCTTGCCCTCGGATCTGTGATAGAAGGAATACCCAATTTTTTCTTTAGGGTATCCTATGAAGATGCATTTTTCCGCTTTGGGTTCAAGTTTATCCGGCTGAAGTTTCTTCACATAAACATCGCATCCCCAAACTTTAAGAAATGACAGCTTAGGTTTGTTTCCAAACCATAATTCATATGCTGTCGTTTCAACGGATTTAGACGGTGCCTGATTTAAAGTGAATGCAGCGTTTCCAGTGCATAACCCCAAAATGACAGTGGAAAGTCAGTCAGAGACATCATAGATCGAACCATATCCAATATAGTACGATTACGACGTTCTGACACACCAATACGTTGTGGTGTTCCGGCAGGCGTGAGTTGTGAAAATATTCCACTCTTTCATGTGTGTGCTAAACTCGTAACTTAGATACTCACCTCCACGGTCAGACCGCAGAAATTTGATCTTTCTATTACAATGATTTTCCACCTCTTTCTGAAATTCTTTGAACTTTTCAAAGGTTTCAGATTTGTGTTTCATCAAATAGATATACCCATATATACTCAAATCATCCGTGAAAGTAACAAAATAACGATATCCACCTCGCGCCGACACACTCATTGGACCGCATACATCAGTATGTATGATTTCCAATAAATCTGTCGCCCGTTCCATTGAACCAGAAAAATGACGTTCTAGTCATCTTGCCCATAAGGCAGGACTCACATGTATCAAATGATTCAAAATCAAGTGATTCCAAAAGTCCATCGGAATGGAGTTTCTTCTTGCGTTTAACGCCAATATGACCTAGATGGCTGTGCCACATATATGTAGATATATCATCATTAAGTTTAATCATTTTAGCATCAACATTATGGATGTGCGTATGAGTACTATCAAGATTCAACAGAAATAAACCATTCATCATGGGTGCATGACAATAAAAGATATTATCCATATAAATCGAACAACCATTGTTTTTGGATTTAAACGAATAACCACATCGCATCAAACAAGATCCAGACATAATGTTCATGCTCAGTGCAGGCACCAAATAACAATTATTTAGGTTTATAACTAATCCCGATGGTAGGTGGAGAGGTAGCGTTCCGACGGCGATCACATCAACTCTTGATCCATTGCCGACACGCATCTTGACCTCACCCCTTGCTAGCGGTCGCTTGTTCCGCAACCCCTGATTCGAGTTACATATGTTAGCAACCAATCCGGTATCAAATACCTAGGTGCTACTGCGAGTACTAGTCAAGTACACATAAATAACATGTATATCATATATACCTTTGTTTGCCTTGCCGACTTTCTTGTCCACCAAAAACTTGGGGTAGTTGCTCTTCAAATGGCCAGTCCCCTTACAATAGTAGCACTCGGTATTAGACTTAGGGCCAGCCCAGGATTTCTTTTTAGGCGCAGCAACAAATTTGCCACCCTTCATTCCCTTTTGTTTACCCTTATTGTCTTTCTTGAAACTGGTGGTTCTATTGACCATCAATACTTGATGTTCTTTCCTAATCTCCACTTCTGCAGTTTTAAGCATTGACAGAAGCTCGAGGAGAGTCTTCTTCATGCCCTGCATGTTATAGTTCATCACGAAGCTCTTGTAGCTAGGTGGTAGAGATTGGAGAACACGATGTATGCCTAAGTTAATGGGAATCATTATTCCCAAGGACACAAGCTTATCGGCGTGCCTAGACATTTTGGGTACGTGCTCACTTACGGAGCTGTTCTCTTCCATCATGCAGCTAAAGAAATTTTCGGAAGCATTATAACTCTCTACGGCAGCATGGGTATCAAAAATCATTTTCAATTCACCCATGGTATCAAAGGCATTGCCATTTTCGAAACACTTTCGAAGTTCTGGATCTAGCCCATACAGTATGCCGCAATGAACTAAGTTGTGGTCCTCCTGACGAGTCACATAGACATTCTTTTCCCCGTCAGGGGCATCAGGAGCTGGTGGGGGCCTAGCGGTGCTTCTAGCACATGTTGCTTTTGTGCAGCAGAGAGCAGAATCCTCAAATTCATAGCCCAGTTGGTGAAGTTGCTACCATTCGCAGCAAGTTTCTCTTTCTCCATGAACACATTGAAATTAAAAGCAGGTGGTGCCATCTACAACAGAATTTGTAAAGTTTATTTAGACTAAGTTTATGATAGATTGAGTTCAACTAAACTCCCACTCAAAAACAACATCCCTCGTGTATTTTTGGTGATTACATGAACCAAATCCACTACACCAAGTCCGATCATCACGTGAGTCGGTGTAGCTTCAAAGGCGAGCATCTATATGGGCATCATATCAACTATATGACTCATGCTTAATCTTTCGGTCCGTGTTCCGAGGCCATGTCTATACATGCTAGGCTTGCCAAGTAAGAAACTTAGTACTCGCGTGTGTAAAACTGTCTTACACCCGAAATATGATTGTGGATTCAAGTACACCCGATCATCACGTGATGTCTTGAAGCGGCAATACATAAACGGTGCATACTAAAGGAAGAACACATTTTTATCTTGATATTTAAATGAGGGATCATCTTATAACGCTACTAAAACGCCAAACTAGCAATATAAGATGCGAATATCATATGTGTAAAGTGAAATGATTTGGTTCTTGCATTTGATCACTATCATATGCATTGTGGTATGATCTCTATCATTCCTTTGTGTGTAAGGCCAAGGTCTATGGAACTTACACGTTAAGTGTGTTGTAAGAGTATCAACTATACATCAACTTACAACATTACCATATCATGACACAAGCCCATCAACGATCTAAACTAGACGCCTCTAATTTATTAGTTGCAAGTTTTACATGGCTTAAGGCTTTCGAAGATAGAACCGTTCTTACCTACGAACATGGAACCACAACGATGATAACCAAATTATTAGCAACTCATTGTAAATTAGATATTGACTATAGTAGGAGAGACAGACACCCACCAGCCACTTATGCAAAACTAGTTGCATGTCAGTCGTGGAACCGGTCTCATGTGCGATGACATGTAAGGTTGGTCCGGGCCGCTTCATCCCACTATGCCACCAATATCCAAAGTACATATAAGAAGCAATAACATGATCATCACCGCCCACATACTCTTATGTTCTACGTGCAAAGCACCTACGCATAGATCAGGCTGATACCTTAAGGGTTCACATCATAGAAAACAAAAAAATCCTCGTCTTTGGACTTGGAGCTCGTCGATGGGCGTATAGTTTCCATCGTAGGAAATTTTTGTTTTCTATGATAGATACTCTTACAACACACTCAACGTAAGTTCCATAGACCTTGTACTTACAAAGGAATGATAGAGATCATACCATGCAAATGATAGAGATCAAATCATGTCACTTTACACATTAGATGTTAGCATCTTATCTAGTTTGGCAATGTAAGATGATCCTCATTTAGATATCAAGATAAAATGGATCATGTTTTGAGACATCACGTGATGATCGGGTGTACTCGAATCTACGCTTTCATAGGAACGGGTGTAAGACAGTTTTACACACGCGAATACTAAGGTACTTACTTGGCGAGCCTAGCAGGTACAGACATAGCCTCGGAACACGGACCGAAAGGTTAAGCATGAGTCATATAGTTGACATGATGCCCATATTGATGCTCGCCATTGAAGCTACACCGACTCACGTGATGATCGGACTTGGTGTAGTGGATTTGGTTCATGTAATCACCAAAAAAGGCACGAGGGATGTCGTTTTTGAGTGGGAGTTCATTTCTAATTTGGATTAGTTAAACTCAATTTGTCATAAACTAAATCAAAGTGAATTTGCATAATTTGTTGTAGTCATTGGCGTCTGTTCACTACCTTATGCTTAGTTTTAATTGAGATAATAGAACTATAGAATTCTGGATATTTACTTTACGAACTGGTATCGTATTTTTTTTGAATGTCAATTTAAAGTTTAGAAGTCCTATTGCAAAATTTCAGCAAACTCTATTTACTCCATGAAGTTTAATAAGTAGTATTAAGTCAAGAGTAAGAATTCCAATGTTAGTATCTAAAGTATCATGTTTGCATCCATGATTATTGATATTCAAAAGTTGTTTTAATATCAAGATTATCTAGGAGCTGAAAAGGTGTTTCAGAAACCATCATGTGTGGACGATATTGTGATATCTGAAACAATGTTTTTGGTTGCATTATGATAGAGTATAATCTAGCAAAATACATGTTCTTGTATGAGAACTTGTGAAGGATCAAGATGCTAGGCATCTGGATCTCCCAAAAAGGTTTTGGGAATTAACATTATACTCGTGATTCTTCCTTATAGGCTATAGTAGCTTAATCATGAAAGTTGTCATGATAAGGATGAATAGAAGATGTAAGTAAAATGTTTACTACACTAATAGATTACTAAAGAATGGATTTTTGAAAGAACACCAAACATTTGATGATGGTGATCCACTTCAAAGTGCAAGTGCAAAGGTATTAGTATTTGACTATACACACTTTGTACTATGTGTCATGTGAATGACACCACTATTGATGTTGATAGATTCTTTTAAAAGGAAAAGGAATTGCTGAAAGAGAATCTATAAAATATTTGGCAGAAAAGAAAAAGTTGGAAATGTCCAGCTTAGGTATATAGAAGATATACATGTTATGGTTGTATTCCTTGCTTGTTAAATAATGTGGTTCTTAGGTATTGGATACCGAATTGGTTGGTATGAAGTGTCATACATGACAACGCAATTTATGAACTACAATGGCCTAAGTAACTAGCAAGAGAATAAGTGATGATGTTCATCGAAAACAAATAAAGTGTTATTGTGTTTTTCGTTGTCGTCAAACCTAGCCTTCAAGATTTGTTTTAATAATTGTTATTTTGTTCCGGTATTATGAGAACAATGGTTGTTCAAATAATTACCGTATTCCATAAAGGATGGATGAACTTTTACAAGTCTGGTGGGAGAAATCACATCCATAAACACTATTGCTAAAATGTCGCAAGAAAAATGATTGAAAGATCACTTATGAAGTGACATCGCTGTTTAAATTATATTGGAAACAAAACATGAAGAAACTCCAGGTTGATGGATTTTTGGAGTCTTTGATTTTGATCAACTGACGCTTGTGAGACTTTCCTTGAGATAATTGAAACTCCGTCCATAGGCCAAAGAGGAACGGGTGACTAACTTATTGGATATTATACATATTGATGTATATAGTCCATTATATGTAGCCATATGCGATGGATCTTTTTGCTTCATATGCTTTCTCTAGAAATTTGAGTGAATATATCTATATATTTACTTAATAAGGAAGAAGTATGAAACATTTGAAAATTGTTCAAAGTCTTTCAAGATGAAGTGAAAAATCATTGTAACAAGAAACTAAAAGAGTTTATGATTTGATCATAAAGGAAGATATTTGAGTTACATGTTTAGCAAAACACTTAAGATTTCAGGAATTGTTCCATGATTTGTGTTTCCCAATAAACCATAGGAGTATGGCATATTCGAGAGATGAAATCAAACCATGTTTGGCATGGTAAGATCAAAGGAGTCATTTATAAAACTGCCATTATGTTTTAAGGATTTAAGCTTTAGAGACTACCGCTTTTACACTGAAAGGAGCACCATCGTGATCCGTTGAAATGACACCATATAAGTTATGGTTTGGGATAAAACCCGAATTGCCTTTTCTTAAATTTTGGTATGTTATGCATAAGTAAAATGTTTACAACCAAAGTCGGATAAGCACGTCTTGGTAGGTTATTCCAAAGAATTTGTTGGGATTTTCTCCATAACACCGAGGACAAAAGAGTTTGTTACTTGGAACGTCAAGTTTCTTGAGAAGGAGTTTTTCGCGAAAAGTTAAGTGGGAGGACAATAGAACTTTGATAAGGTTGTTGAACCTTAGCTATATATGCTAAGTAGCGCAGCGCCGAAAAGTGTCCCGGTGGCGGCCACAATGCTCATGGCTCCCGTGATTACAAAGGTTGTGATCTCGGAGATTAGAGTTCCTATTGAACCGTGTGGGTTGGTGAGAATCAAATAGTGTGATTTGATAAGCAAGTCGTTATTGTTTTGACAATGATGAACCGACTACATGCAAAGAAGAGATGATGGGCCCTGACTCCATAAAATGACTAGAAGTCATAGAATCCATGATAGTATCCATACACGAGAAATCAAGTTTCTGAACTTGGAAGACCCTCCGGAAAGGCGTGAAGCCTATTGGTCGTGTTTGGATCTATAAAGAAATCGACATGGATGTTTAACATCTATGAAATAGTCGACATGTCAGAAAGAAGTTTACGACAATGTTCAAGGAGTTGACTATGACAAGATTTGATCTTTCATAGCGATATTTAGTCTTGACGGATTAATGTAGCAACCACTACATATAATTTGGTATATGGTAGTTGAATAAACAAAACAAGGTTCTTCTAATAGAATGGTTACCTAGGACGTGTACATGACACAGTCCGAAGGGTTTTTTTAATTCAAAGGATGCTAAAAGGGCATGCAAACTTCAATAGTTCAAGTGAGCATAGCGGAGTTGGAATCTTCACCATGATGAAAAATGTTAAAGGAGTTTAATTTCATAGGAGATGATGAAGATGCTTGCATTTGCAAGAAATTAAGTGGGAGCGCTGAGACAAATTTCCAATACATTATGCATAGTACATATTGTTGATTAGAAATGATGTATCTTTTATTGACACAAGTTAATAATTTCATTAAAATAGGATTTCGATGAAAGACTTAGGCAAAACCGGAATATTTGGCATCAATGTCTATATGGATAGATTGAGGCTCTAATATGGTTATGCCAGACGTACATATATGAGATATTAAAAGGGTTCAATATGGAAACAACAAGAAATGTTCTTGCTGCATGGAAATGGTTGTATTAAGATTCAAGTGTTTCAACACTTGGTGAGTAAAATCACATGAATATTTTGATCAATTATACTGTGATATGTATATATCCAAATATGTCCTATGCTCTAAATGTTATGAGCACATACCAGAATGATTCATAAGATGATCATTGGATGATAGTAAAGATATTCTTATGAGCTTTGGAAGAACTAAGAATATATCATGTATAAGTGACAAATAGTTAAATGTAGTTCATTGTAAAGTGTTACATTGATACTAGTTTTGTCACAAGATACAAATTAAATTTATCTCAATTTAGATTATGGGTGGCACAATGTAATGGAAAGGATGTTCCATGATGGATTTGGATAAGTTCCAAAGTTGAAACATTGTGACGGATACTACAACAAAAGGCTAAGTATATGACTACTATAGTGGCAACAAAGGAGGGCATTTGTGTTAAGTAGTTTGTTATCAAACTAGGTGTGGTTCAAAGTGGGCTAATACTATCAAGATATATTGTATGACAATAATATCAACATATTTTAACCCGAACGAACTAAAGGTCTCACCAAAGGACCAAAATTTATACAATGCCATCTCATTTGAGAATGAGTGATGCGTAGACGCATAAAGACATGCAAATACACACGGACACTGGCTGTGGATCCGGAGATTATGTTAACCACTAGTAATGGCGTATATGCAACACTAGAAAGCCATAGGTGTTCAATCATAAAGTTTTTCAAACTAGATTATTGACTCTAGTGCAAGTGGGAGATCAAGGAATATGCAGAGGCAATAATAAAGTGGTTATTATCTTATTCCATGTTTATGATAAATGTTTATTTTGCATGCTATAATTGTATTAATTGGAAACGTTAATACATGTGTGTTTAATAAACAAAATACAAAGTTCCTAGTACTGCCTCTCATATAAACTAGCTTGTTGATTAACAGGATGATCAAGGTTTCCTGATCATGGACATTGGATGTTGTTAATAACAAGGTCACAACATTGGTGGAATGATATGATGAACATTCATCCGAAGTATAGAATTATGATCAAAGTCAATATGTTTATATTTCTATAACATCATACGAAGTAATCTTAGTCCTTAGACCATGAGATCATGTTAATTGCTAACACCGGAAGAGTATCTTGATAACATCAAACGTCACACCGTAACAGGGTGACTATAAAGGTGGGTTCAGTGCTACAAAGGTGTTATGTTGAGGCTCATGGATCAAGAGTGGGATTTGTCCATCTCGATGACGGGTAGATATACTCTGGGCCCTCTCGGTGATATCACATTGAAATAGCTTGCAAGCAAGTGATGTGATCACTAGAATGTTATATCACGGGAACAAGAAAAGAGTGCATGTCGGTAACGAGATCAAACTAGGTATTTGGATGCCAATGATCGAATCTCGGACATGTAATATATCGCGAGACAAAGGTATTTAGTTACGACGTTAAAGGTTCACACGATCACAAGAGTCATCATTGAATATGTAGAGTCGATGCGGATCTCGAGTCCCGCTGATTATTGATCGGAGAGGGGTCTCGGTCATGTCTGCATTATTCGCGAACCGTAGGGTGACACACTTAAGGGATACCGACACCATTTGGAGCAAATATGTTTCAGATAAAGATTTAAGAAAGCGCTGGAATTATTTCAATAGACACTGAAAATGTTTCGGGTGAAATTGCTGAAATTGGTTCTGCATGTAATATTGAAATGTTGCAGGGGGTTTTATGTGAATGTTTGTTAATTAAAGTAATTAACAAAATTCTGAATAAAATTAATAAAAGAGTTTTATTAAATGAGAGAGCATTAAATTTGGAGAAATTAATGCATTTAAAGTGGAGACTTTAAAAGAGAATGTGAAGGGGCATTTTAATGTGGAGGGGGTTACCACCACATGAATGGGGGAGGTGAAGGGACACCCTCCCCTCCTCCTATAAAAGTCCCCCCTCTCACTCCTTCTTCCTCACACCTCCTCGTGAAGGATCTCTCTCCCCCTCTAGTATTATTCCCCCATGGTCTCGGATTAGCGAGATACATGTTCTCGGTGGCTTTATCTGGAAAGGAGTTGCTACTTCTGCTGCTTTGCTGGAGCGAGGGATGGAGGTTGTCGGGGTACCGAACGTGTGTGCGATCATGGATGCACCGCTGCTTTGTGGTGCTAGACTTGGTGGTGCTGCACTTGCTGGAGCTAGATCTGATGGACGTGCTGGAGCCAGACCTGCTAGACTTCGTCACAATCTTTAGATCGGCAAGTGTACGACTACATCATCCACGAGTTCCAAATCATTAACAAAGCTTTGTTGTCTTCGAGGGTAAGTTCTCTATGGATGTATATCCACCCGTTGCTTGTATCTAGTAGATAGATCTTGGCGTATAGTTCCCATCATAGGAAAAATTGTTTTCTATGCTGCGAACCCTTCATTATCCCTAGCGGATTTTTTTGCCATGCCAGCGCGACCGTGGAAACTAAGGTTATGCCTCGATGTCTATAAGCACCAGCGCCTAGGCTTCGTTTTGTAGTGCTAGCAAACCAACAAAAGAACACACCACAAATGGGAAATAGTAATTTGCATATATGGAGAGATATGAGTACACATGTACTTGTGCACGAGTCGTGGCATTGCACTGTCCAAGATAAAGAAGCCACCAAAAGAATATAATAGATTACTCAAGCTACTACAAGATTAATTATTACTAAGAAGTAATACTAACAACATAATTAACTCTAACTCTAATTACATCTAGCAGCAGGCTTGTCCAACCTATTTATAATGGCTTGCACCCTACTAGCCAATCTAGCGCCCCGCTCCCTCAGCGCTGCAATGCGATCATTCGCCTGATTCTACAATTCCCTGATTGCAGGTTCCATGTGTTTGTCACATGTGACATGTCTTCTTTGTTCGTTGTTGTCATGGTGGTGGCATGGTAGATGCCATGTATAGGCTAAAGATGGGGCCAATGTGCACTAGAGGAATCTAGGGAGGGATAGTGTGGTGGTTCCACACACAGATGTTTGTATTTCTCTAGTTGATGGTGGATTACAAGGTCTCCTCGAGCTGTTCGTGAGAAGGAGACTAGTTCTCTTACTTCCCACTACTGTGCTCTAGGGTTCTTCCTTAGACAAAATGACCGATCTCCCTCTATGGAGGCCCTGGTGCTCCTTATATAGGGGAGCCTAGGTTACAAATCTAGGGCATATGTGGAGGCATATTCTCCGAATATGCCCTTTGGATAAAGTAAGATGCCTCTTTTTACACTTTAAACGGCTAGTCCGGACTCAGGGCGTAAGCCTTCCTGAGCCCCTCTATGGTGTTGCATCACCGGACACTGGTGGCGTCAGCCGACATTGGCTACGTCACCCTTGTCAGCCACACCCCACTGGTCCTTCTCTCTGCTTGCTTCTCTCATGCTATAGTGGACAGAGGCCACCTTTTGACCAGCGAGATTCCTTCCTTCTCTTGGAAGCCAAGTGATAACCGGACTATTGCCTGGCTAACCCGGCTATGTGGGTACCTGTAAACAAGGTAGATCGAACATAGCCGACATATGTTTTATGCCGGCCGGGTTAACATTAGGTGAACACCCACCGGGACGAGTCATTCCGTAAGTTGGCCCGCCATGAGGTGACTCGGTCAGCATTCGCCTGGACCTTGCCGTACCTCGGCTAACTCAGCCTTTATACCCTAGCGTGATCCTACACGGGGGTATCCCCCAACATTAGTCCCCGAAGCTGGTGCGGTCTTAGCAACTTCAGCTGATAAGGCCACAACAGGTTCAACTTATCAAGATTTGCACTTTCCTCAATGAGTTATCCTGTAACTCGGTTGCTTTTTGCTTGACATTCCCTTGGCTCATTCCGAGTTATCACTCGCTGGCCAAGTTATACTCTACTTGTCCGAGTCTTATTTCCTTCTATCGTATGCTTCCCCACGTCCTACGTGGAGGGTAATCATTACTTTGCCTCATTTGAAGGGCCCGTGCCAGTTACTGTATTCATTGTCATGAATAACTGCTACAAACGTCATGTCGTGGGGCATGTTCGTCTGTGGTACCAAAGTTCGCAGGCCAGCGCATGGCAGTACCTAAGTTGCCTGAAATTGCCACGTTTCGAAAAGTTGGGCCGCCAACTATTGAGAGGGGCCATTTCGAGGCAAACTCATCTCACCCCTGCCAAATTCAAACATTTCGTTAAACTGCCCCGTGAAGTAGACGATCAGGACCCTCATGTCAGTCATCTGTCCGTGATGCGAGCACCAACGCGACAACCTCTTAGGCAAATCGAGTAGCTAATTGGATTGGATGCATTGACCAATTTCACAAATCCATTCCCACCTTTCCCTAGCACCGGCGGCGTTAGAATCCACCCTCCAGGCAGGACGATCCCTTCGGACATTTGACTTCCGGCACCAAGTTGCTGCGCCCAGTCGCTGATCCCGAGCTCCAATGGCACATGCCGTAGCCGCCGTTGCGAGGCTCTAGCCCGCCTCCGCTGCCGCCGAGCCGAGCTGCTCGGAGGATGGCAGATCCTACTATCAAGGAAGAAGAAGTTCTGGCTACAAGCGGGTGAGCTACCTTCTCTTTGCTATTCGCACTAATTATAACTGCTAGCTGGCTACTGAACCTCAAATTGTTTGTTAGCCCAACACTGACAAACATATTTTCTCCATAGTTTTCTGTCAAGTGGGATCTCCATGGACCCCCTTACCTGGTTACGGTAGTCCTCTACAGGTACGACTCTAAGGGCAAGTGGTCTGGACACCATTGTATCATGATGGAAGAAGCGCCTGCATAGATCTGCACTATATCTAGTATGGTTGCTGCTCTACGTAATCATGATGAATTATGGCCGAAGCAGACTGCAAAGTTCAGCTTCATGGATGAACGTGGCATCATGGTTCCTCTAACGTGTGACAGTCAGCTAATTGGGTTGATGAAAATGTATGCTTCGGCTGCCATGTTTGAGCTGAAATGTGATGTACTGGATGTGGAAGCTGTTGCAACTAGGAGTCACCCTTCTATTCTTGACAGGGTGGTTTCTCGAACCCAATTAGCTCCTGGTAAGCAAAGGTCTCTTGGGGTTCGCATGTTTGTGCTGAATTGTAATTTTTGTTTTATTTACTCTGTAGATATTGAGCAGTTATGCAACAGTCTTGTTTCTTTGATAGGAAGCGCCGCAAGGTTAGAAACATGACTGCCGGGTTAATCATTTGCTGCAAGAAATTAAAAAGCAGTGGAAAGATGTCATTTTCTGCCGAAGAAATTAAAACAAGCGGAAAGATGATGCTAGACACGATTCTGGTGCCCATTGTCCCGACGATCTGAGTCGTGAAGCTAAGAAAATTGGCACCAAGGAAGAGGAAGAAGGCGAAATTGAAGAAGCGATGGGCGTGAAGGCTTGGCACCCGAGCTACGGAAGAAGGCTGCGGCAATGAAGATGCATAGTAATGTGTTGAACTTGAACCTATATGTAATTACATTAAATTGGAGCTCTGTGTGTACGCTTTGGTAAACAATCTACCCACATTCTCTGAGTAAAATGTACCGCGACTTAGGGTTTAGAAACGCCCGAGTTAGTAGTTGAATCCGAAATTGTGATTGTGCCACTGCTATCTGAAAACACGCAGCACCAGTTCCACGATTGCTGAGGGGCAGGAGGTCTCCAAATATGACGGAATGTAAGTGGCATAGAAATAAATTATTTAAGCTGCCACACTCCACGAAGCAGCAACTTATTTCAGATGATGCACAACGACATGGCAACATAAACAACAATGGCAACCGATAATGCCTAGATGCTTGAGCCCGTCTATCTCACCACCACCCTGCTCCTGCATTCCCTGCGTCTGGCGAAGCTCCCGGATCTCCATTAACCGGGTGTACGTGATTCCACTTTATAAATTATGGATGTGCCATTTGCATGCGGCACAATCCACGTAGATTACGTTTAAACAAACCACCAATTTCAGAATACCACCATGATCAGACAAAAAAAAGTGATGCAGGGTTAAGACAGACTAACAGGAGAGCAATTTTTATCCTCCCAGGACTCCGGGACCACTAGTTCAGACCGCTAGGTCAACAAGTACTACTATTACAACTTAAAAATGCACGGAGCTCAAGCTAAATAGAACTAGTTATCACACATCTCCTTGATCTTCCTAATCTTAGCCCGATGTGCATCTTCATGCGAGAGCAAGGATCGATTCGTCTGCTCCTTCCTTTTAGCATCTTCAATTGTTTATCTGTATTTTTCCTCATGCACTTGTCAATACTCGTAGTTGTGAACTATCGGACTTTGGCCTGGTGAAGATCATTCCTTGCGTGAGTCAGTTCTTGCTCTGCTTTAGCCTTCAGGGCCAAAGCCATGTCCCTCTCCTTCTCGACTTTGCTAACCTTGTCTTGCACCCTCCTGAGATCTCGGTTAAGCTTGGTGGTCAACTGGTCCTATAGCTTCATCTAAACCTTTGTCGAAGTGAGCTGACTACGGATTCTTTCAACTCAACAGTCATATCCCATAGTTTGTCCAGCATTTTCTGCATCGATTTGGGCCACTCTAGGTCTACCCATTTGACAACACCACAACTTCCGCCTTACATCATTACACGATGTCCTTGACACCGTAGAAACCTCCTGCCTGTGTTTCTTCCTTCGAACGCTACAAATTTAGCAGGCACATGTCCATGTTTACATAGCAGAGGACTGTCTTCATCCACTAAACCGTGATAGTCGGAGTCATACATCGTCTGGTTGGCCTAACACATCATACGCGCAAGAGTAAACAGAGTATATCTAGCTCAAAAATAGATAACTAGCCACAGATGATAGAGATAGATATGAGACGACTCACATCGAAATCACCGTCCCTGTCATCATGACGTGTTTCCTCGCCGTCTCCCCTTGAACCCATGGCGAGAGGGGAGGGGGTGGCTGCCGGAGAGGGGATTGGGATGGAGGCGCCGTTGGCTTGCGGCTACGGCAGGATGGGAGTGAAGTGGGGAAAGTGGCTTCGAGGGGAAAGAAGAGAAGTACGGGGAGGAAGAGAAGTAATGGGGACGTGACACTGGGATGTGGCCCACTGAACTCGTGAGTCGTGACACTTGCAACAGGGGAACGCCCAGTGTTGCCAGTTTCTCTAGAGCAAGCGTGGCCAATCATGCCGCAGAACAACCTACTCGCGGATCGCTCTCACGAAGACCATCCCAATCGTCCAAGCGCCACGATCGAACAGTATGTAACAATCGTCAAGAAGAACAACTGTGTTAGGGCGTGCCTTCTAGAAGACTCGGTCTAACGGCCACCCATTGGGGGGCTAAGGTTAGTGCTCTACTAAGGTTAATTAGGATCCATATGTGGTTTGTGAAAAGAGCAGACATGCAATGACACTGGTGGATCCATATGTGGTTTGTGAAAAGAGCAGACATGCAATGACACTGGTGGATCCATATGTGGTTTGTGAAACGAATAAACATGCAATCACACTGGGTGGATCCATGTGTGGTTCATGACAAGAACACACATGCAATGACACTGGTGGATCCATGTGTGGTTTGTGAGAAGAACACACATCCAATAACACTAGGTGTGGTTCATGAAAAGAACACACATCCAATGGCACTGGGTGTGGTTCATGAAAAGAACACACATCCGATGACACTCGATGTGGTTCATGAAAAGAATAGACATGCAATGACACTAGTGGATCCATATGTGGTTTGTGGAAAGAACATACATGCAATGACTCTAGCTATGGTTCATGAAAAGAACAGACCTGCAATGACACTGGTGTATCCATGTGTCGTTCATGAGAAGAACACACATGCAATGACACTGGTGGATCCATGTGTGGTTTGTGAGAAGAACAGACATGCAATCACACTAGGTGGATCCATGTGTGGTTTGTTTAGAGGAATAGACATGCAATGACACTGGGTGGATCCATGTGTGGTTTGTTTAGAAGAATAGACATGCAATGACTCTAGTTGTAGTTCATGAAAAGAACACACATGCAATGACACTGGTGGATCCATGTGTGGTTTGTGAAAAGAACAGACATGCAATCACACTAGGTGGATCCATGTGTGGTTTGTTTAGAAGAACAGACATGCAATGACACTCGGTGGATCCATGTGCGGTTTGTTTAGAAGAACAGACATGCAATGACTCTAGTTGTGGTTCATGAAAAGAACGCACATGCAATGACACTGGTGGATCCATGTGTGGTTTGTGAAAAGAACAGACATGCAATCACACTAGGTGGATCCATGTGTGGTTTGTTTAGAAGAACATACATGCAATGACACTAGGTGGATCCATGTGTGGTTTGTTTAGAAGAGCACACATGCAATGATACTAGTTGTGGTTCATGAAAAGAACACACATGCAATGACACTGGTGGATCCATGTGTGGTTTGTGAAAAGAATAGACATGCAATCACACTAGGTGGATCCATGTGGGGTTTGTTTGGAGAAAAAGAAATGCAATGACACTGGGTGTGGTTCATGAGAAGAACAGACATGCAATCACACTAGGTGGATCCATGTGTGGTTTGTGGAAAGAACAGACATGCAATGACTCTAGCTGTGGTTCATGAAAAGAACATACATGCAATGACACTGGTGTATCCATGTGTGGTTCATGAAAATATCACACATGCAATGACACTGGTGGATCCATGTGTGGTTTGTGAAAAAACAGACATGCAATCACACTAGGTGGATCCATGTGTGGTTTGTTTAGAGGAACAGACATGCAATCACACTAGGTGGATCCATGTGTGGTTTGTTTAGAAGAACACACATGCAATGACTCTAGTTGTGGTTCATGAAAAGAACACACATGCAATGACACTGGTGGATCCATGTGCGGTTTGTGAAAATAACATACATGCAATCACACTAGGTGGATTCGTGTGTGGTTTGTTTAGAGGAACAGACATGCAATGACATTCGGTGGATCCATGTGCGGTTTGTTTATAAGAACACACATGCAATGACTCTAGTTGTGGTTCATGAAAAGAACGCACATGCAATGACACTGCTGGATCCATGTGTGGTTTGTGAAAAGAACAGACATGCAATCACACTAGGTGGATCCATGTGTGGTTTTTTTAGAGGAACAGACATGCAATGATACTAGGTGGATCCATGTGTGGTTTGTTTAGAAGAACAAACATGCAATGACACTAGTTGTGGTTCATGAAAAGAACACACATGCAATGACACTGGTGGATCCATGTGTGGTTTGTGAAAAGAATAGACATGCAATCACACTAGGTGGATCCATGTGTGGTTTGTTTGGAGAAAAAGAAATGCAATGACACTGGGTGTGGTTCATGAGAAGAACAGACATGCAATCACACTAGGTGGATCCATGTGTGGTTTGTGGAAAGAACAGACAGGCAATGACTCTAGCTTTGGTTCATGAAAAGAACATACATGCAATGACACTGGTGTATCCATGTGTGGTTCATGAAAATAACACACATGCAATGACACTGGTGGATCCATGTGTGGTTTGTAAAAAGAACATACATGTAATCACGCTAGGTGGATCCATGTGTGGTTTGTTTAGAGGAACAGACATGCAATCACACTAGGTGGATCCATGTGTGGTTTGTTTAGAAGAACACACATGCAATGACTCTAGTTGTGGTTCATGAAAAGAACACACATGCAATGACACCGGTGGATCCATGTGTGGTTTGTGAAAATAACAGACATGCAATCACACTAGGTGGATCCATGTGTGGTTTGTTTAGAGGAACATACATGCAATGACACTGGGTGGATCCACGTGTGGTTTGTTTAGAAGAACAGACATGCAATTACTCTAGTTGTGGTCCATGAAAAGAACACACATGCAATGACACTGGTGGATCCATGTGTGTTTTGTTAAAAGAACATACATGCAATCACAATAGGTGGATCCATGTGTAGTTTGTTTAGAGGAACATACATGCAATGACACTAGGTCGATCCATGTGTGGTTTGTTTAGAAGAACACACATGCAATGACACTAGGTGGATCCATGTGTGGTTTGTTTAGAGGAACAGACATGCAATGACACTGGGTGTGGTTCATGAAAAGAACAGACATGCAATGACACTGGTGGATCCATATGTGGTTTGTGGAAGGAACAGACATAAAATGACTCTAGCTGTGGTTCATGAAAAGAAAAGACATGCAATGACACTGGTGGATCCATGTGTGGTTCATGAAAAGAACACACATGCAATGACACTGGTGGATCCATGTGTGGTTTGTGAAAATAACATACATGCAATGACACTAGGTGGATCCATGTGTGGTTTGTTTAGAGGAACAGACATGCAATGACACTGGGTGTGGTTCATGAAAAGAACAGACATGCAATGACACTGGTGGATCCATATGTGGTTTGTGGAAGGAACAGACATAAAATGACTCTAGCTGTGGTTCATGAAAAGAAAAGACATGCAATGACACTGGTGGATCCATGTGTGGTTCATGAAAAGAACACACATGCAATGACACTGGTGGATCCATGTGTGGTTTGTGAAAAGAACAGACATGCAATCACACTAGGTGGATCCATGTCTGGTTTGTGAAAAGAACATACATGCAATCACACTAGGTGGATCCATATGTGGTTTGTTTACAAGAACACACATGCAATGACTCTAGTTGTGGTTCATGAAAAGAACAGACCTGCAATGACACTGCTGTATCCATGTGTCGTTCATGAGAAGAACACACATGCAATGACACTGGTGGATCCATGTGTGGTTTGTGAGAAGAACAGACATGCAATCACACTAGGTGGATCCATGTGTGGTTTGTTTAGAGGAATAGACATGCAATGACACTGGGTGGATCCATGTGTGGTTTGTTTAGAAGAATAGACATGCAATGACTCTAGTTGTAGTTCATGAAAAGAACACACATGCAATGACACTGGTGGATCCATGTGTGGTTTGTGAAAAGAACAGACATGCAATCACACTAGGTGGATCCATGTGTGGTTTGTTTAGAGGAACAGACATGCAATGACACTCGGTGGATCCATGTGCGGTTTGTTTAGAAGAACAGACATGCAATGACTCCAGTTGTGGTTCATGAAAAGAACGCACATGCAATGACACTGGTGGATCCATGTGTGGTTTGTGAAAAGAACAGACATGCAATCACACTAGGTGGATCCATGTGTGGTTTGTTTAGAAGAACATACATGCAATGACACTAGGTGGATCCATGTGTGGTTTGTTTAGAAGAGCACACATGCAATGACACTAGTTGTGGTTCATGAAAAGAACACGCATGCAATGACACTGGTGGATCCATGTGTGGTTTGTGAAAAGAATAGACATGCAATCACACTAGGTGGATCCATGTGTGGTTTGTTTGGAGAAAAAGAAATGCAATGACACTGGGTGTGGTTCATGAGAAGAATAGACATGCATTCACACTAGGTGGATCCATGTGTGGTTTGTGGAAAGAACAGACATGCAATGACTCTAGCTGTGGTTCATGAAAAGAACATACATGCAATGAAACTGGTGTATCCATGTGTGGTTCATGAAAATAACACACATGCAATGACACTGGTGGATCCATGTGTGGTTTGTGAAAAAAACAGACATGCAATCACACTAGGTGGATCCATGTGTGGTTTGTTTAGAAGAACACACATGCAATGACTCTAGTTGTGGTTCATGAAAAGAACACACATGCAATGACACTGGTGGATCCATGTGTGGTTTGTGAAAATAACATACATGCAATCACACTAGGTGGATCCGTGTGTGGTTTGTTTAGAGGAACAGACATGCAATGACATTCGGTGGATCCATGTGCGGTTTGTTTATAAGAACACACATGCAATGACTAGTTGTGGTTCATGAAAAGAACGCACATGCAATGACACTGGTGGATCCATGTGTGGTTTGTGACAAGAACAGACATGCAATCACACTAGGTGGATCCATGTGTGGTTTGTTTAGAGGAACAGACATGCAATGACACTAGGTGGATCCATGTGTGGTTTGTTTAGAAGAACAAACATGCAATGACACTAGTTGTGGTTCATGAAAAGAACACACATGCAATGACACTGGTGGATCCATGTGTGGTTTGTGAAAAGAATAGACATGCAATCACACTAGGTGGATCCATGTGTGGTTTGTTTGGAGAAAAAGAAATGCAATGACACTGGGTGTGGTTCATGAGAAGAACAGACATGCAATCACACTAGGTGGATCCATGTGTGGTTTGTGGAAAGAACAGACATGCAATGACTCTAGCTTTGGTTCATGAAAAGAACATACATGCAATGACACTGGTGTATCCATGTGTGGTTCATGAAAATAACACACATGCAATGACACTGGTGGATCCATGTGTGATTTGTGAAAAGAACAGACATGCAATCACGCTAGGTGGATCCATGTGTGGTTTGTTTAGAGGAACATACATGCAATCACACTAGGTGGATCCATGTGTGGTTTGTTTAGAAGAACACACATGCAATGACTCTAGTTGTGGTTCATGAAAAGAACACACATGCAATGACACCGGTGGATCCATGTGTGGTTTGTGAAAATAACAGACATGCAATCACACTAGGTGGATCCATGTGTGGTTTGTTTAGAGGAACACACATGCAATGACTCTAGTTGTGGTTCATGAAAAGAACACACATGCAATGACACCGGTGGATCCATGTGTGGTTTGTGAAAATAATAGACATGCAATCACACTAGGTGGATCCATGTGTGGTTTGTTTAGAGGAACACACATGCAATGACTCTAGTTGTGGTTCATGAAAAGAACACACATGCAATGACACCGGTGGATCCATGTGTGGTTTTTGAAAATAACAGACATGCAATGACACTGGGTGGATACACGTGTGGTTTGTTTAGAAGAACAGACATGCAATGACTCTAGTTGTGGTTCATGAAAAGAACACACATGCAATGACACTGGTGGATCCATGTGTGGTTTGTTAAAAGAACAGACATGCAATCACAATAGGTGGATCCATGTGTAGTTTGTTTAGAGGAACATACATGCAATGACACTAGGTGGATCCATGTGTGGTTTGTTTAGAAGAACACACATGCAATGACACTAGGTGGATCCATGTGTGGTTTGTTTAGAGGAACAGACATGCAATGACACTGGGTGTGGTTCATGAAAAGAACAGACATGCAATGACACTGGTGGATCCATATGTGGTTTGTGGAAGGAACAGACATAAAATGACTCTAGCTGTGGTTCATGAAAAGAAAAGACATGCAATGACACTGGTGGATCCATGTGTGGTTCATGAAAAGAACACACATGCAATGACACTGGTGGATCCATGTGTGGTTTGTGAAAATAACATACATGCAATCACACTAGGTGGATCCATGTGTGGTTTGTTTAGAGAATGTACATGCAATGACACTGGGTGTGGTTCATGAAAAGAACAGACATGCAATGACACTGGTGGATCCATATGTGGTTTGTGGAAGGAACATACATAAAATGACTCTAGCTGTGGTTCATGAAAAGAAAAGACATGCAATGACACTGGTGGATCCATGTGTGGTTCATGAAAAGAACACACATGCAATGACACTGGTGGATCCATGTGTGGTTTATGAAAATAACACACATGCAATCACACTAGGTGGATCCATGTGTGGTTTGTTTAGAAGAACACATATGCAATGACTCTAGTTGTGGTTCATGAAAAGAACACACATTCAATGACACTGGTGGATCCATGTGTGGTTTGTGAAAAGAACAGACATGCAATCACACTAGGTGGATCCATGTGTGGTTTGTTTAGAGGAACAGACATGCAATGACACTGGGTGGATCCATGTGTGGTTTGTTTAGAGGAACAGACACGCAATGACACAGGGTGGATCCATTTGTGGTGTGTGAGAAGAACATACATTCAATGACACTGGTTGTGGTTCACGAGAAGAACACACATGCAATGACACTGGTGGATCCATGTGGGGTTTGTGAAAAGAACAGACATGCAATCACACTAGGTTGATCCATGTGTGGTTTGTTTAGAGGAACATACATGCAATGACACTGGGTGTGGTTCATGAAAAGAACAGACATGCAATGACACTGGTGGATCCATATGTGGTTTGTGGAAGGAACATACATGTAGTGACTCTAGCTGTAGTTCATGAAAATAACAGACATGCTATGAGACTGGTGGATCCATGTATGGTTCATGAGAAGAACACACATCCAATGACACTGGTGGATCCATGTGTTCTTTGTTTAGAAGATTAGACATGCAATGACTCTAGTTGTAGTTCATGAAAAGAACACACATGCAATGACACTGGTGGATCCATGTGTGGTTTGTGAAAATAACAGACATGCAATCACACTAGGTGGATCCATGTGTGGTTTGTTTAGAGGAACAGACACGCAATGACACAGGGTGGATCCATTTGTGGTGTGTGAGAAGAACATACATTCAATGACACTGGCTGTGGTTCACGAGAAGAACAGACATGCAATGAAACTGGTGGATCCTTGTGTGGTTTGTGAGAAGAACATACATGCAATGACACTGGTTGTGGTTCATGAGAAGAACTCACATGCAATGACACTGGTGGATCCATGTGTGGTTCATGAGAAGAAAAACATGTAGTCACACTAGGTGGATCCATGTGTGGTTTATGGAAAGAACAGACATGCAATGACTCTAGCTGTGGTTCTTGAAAAGAACACACATGCAATGACACTGGTGTATCCATGTGTGGTTCATGAAAAGAACACACATGCAATGACGCTGGTGGATCCATGTGTGGTTTGTGAAAAGAACAGATATGCAATCACACTAGGTGGATCCATGTTTGGTTTGTGAAAAGAACAGACATTAAATCACACTAGGTGGATCCATGTGTGGTTTGTTTAGAAGAACACACATGCAATGACTCTAGTTGTGGTTCATGAAAAGAACACACATGCAATGACACTGGTGGATCCATGTGTGGTTTGTGAAAAGAATAGACATGCAATCACACTAGGTGGATCCATGTGTGGTTTGTTTGGAGAAAAAGAAATGCAATGACACTGGGTGTGGTTCATGAGAAGAACAGACATGCAATCACACTAGGTGGATCCATGTGTGGTTTGTGGAAAGAACAGACAGGCAATGACTCTAGCTTTGGTTCATGAAAAGAACATACATGCAATGACACTGGTGTATCCATGTGTGGTTCATGAAAATAACACACATGCAATGACACTGGTGGATCCATGTGTGGTTTGTGAAAAGAACAGACATGCAATCACACTAGGTGGATCCATGTGTGGTTTGTTTAGAGGAACAGACATGCAATCACACTAGGTGGATCCATGTGTGGTTTGTTTAGAAGAACACACATGCAATGACTCTAGTTCTGGTTCATGAAAAGAACACACATGCAATGACAACGGTGGATCCATGTGTGGTTTGTGAAAATAACAGACATGCAATCACACTAGGTGGATCCATGTGTGGTTTGTTTAGAGGAACATACATGCAATGACAATGGGTTGATCCATGTGTGGTTTGTTTAGAAGAACAGATATGCAATGACTCTAGTTGTGGTTCATGAAAAGAACACACATGCAATGACACTGGTGGATCCATGTGTGGTTTGTTAAAAGAACAGACATGCAATCACAATAGGTGGATCCATGTGTAGTTTGTTTAGAGGAACATACATGCAATGACACTAGGTGGATCCATGTGTGGTTTGTTTAGAAGAACACACATGCAATGACTCTGGCTGTGGTTCATGAAAAGAACACACATCCAATGACACTGGTGGATCCATGTGTGGTTTGTGAAAAGAACATACATGCAATCACACTAGGTGGATCCATGTGTGGTTTGTTTAGAGGAACATACATGCAATGACACTGGGTGGGGTTCATGAAAAGAACAGACATGCAATGATACTGGCGGATCCATATGTGGTTTGTGGAAGGAACATACATAAAATGACTCTAGCTGTGGTTCATGAAAAGAAAAGACATGCAATGACACTGGTGGATCCATGTGTGGTTCATGAAAAGAACACACATGCAATGACACTGGTGGATCCATGTGTGGTTTGTGAAAATAACAAACATGCAATCACACTAGGTTGATCCATGTGTGGTTTGTTTAGAAGAACACACATGCAATGACTCTAGTTGTGGTTCATGAAAAGAAGACACATTCAATGACACTGGTGGATCCATGTGTGGTTTGTGAAAAGAACAGACATGCAATCACACTAGGTGGATCCATGTGTGGTTTGTTTAGAGGAACAAACATGCAATGACACTGGGTGGATCCATGTGTGGTTTGTTTAGAGGAACAAACACGCAATGACACAGGGTGGATCCATTTGTGGTGTGTGAGAAGAACATACATTCAATGACACTGGCTGTGGTTCACGAGAAGAACACACATGAAATGACACTGGTGGATCCATGTGGGGTTTGTGAAAAATGTACATGCAATCACACTAGGTGGATCCATGTGTGGTTTGTTTAGAGGAACATACATGCAATGACACTGGGTGTGGTTCATGAAAAGAACAGACATGCAATGACACTGGTGGATCCATATGTGGTTTGTGGAAGGAACATACATGTAGTGACTCTAGCTGTAGTTCATGAAAATAACAGACATGCTATGAGACTGGTGGATCCATGTATGGTTCATGAGAAGAACACACATCCAATGACACTGGTGGATCCATGTGTGGTTTGTTTAGTAGATTAGACATGCAATGACTCTAGTTGTAGTTCATGAAAAGAACACACATGCAATGACACTGTGGATCCATGTGTGGTTTGTGAAAATAATATACATGCAATCACACTAGGTGGATCCATGTGTGGTTTGTTTAGAGGAACAGACACGCAATGACACAGGGTGGATCCATTTGTGGTGTGTGAGAAGAACATACATTCAATGACACTGGCTGTGGTTCACGAGAAGAACAGACATGCAATGAAACTGGTGGATCCTTGTGTGGTTTGTGAGAAGAACATACATGCAATGACACTGGTTGTGGTTCATGAGAAGAACTCACATGCAATGACACTGTGGATCCATGTGGTTCATGAGAAGAAAAACATGTAGTCACACTAGGTGGATCCATGTGTGGTTTATGGAAAGAACAGACATGCAATGACTCTAGCTGTGGTTCTTGAAAAGAACACACATGCAATGACACTGGTGTATCCATGTGTGGTTCATGAAAAGAACACACATGCAATGACGCTGGTGGATCCATGTGTGGTTTGTGAAAAGAACAGATATGCAATCACACTAGGTGGATCCATGTTTGGTTTGTGAAAAGAACAGACATTAAATCACACTAGGTGGATCCATGTGTGGTTTGTTTAGAAGAACACACATGCAATGACTCTAGTTGTGGTTCATGAAAAGAACACACATGCAATGACACTGGTGGATCCATGTGTGGTTTGTGAAAAGAATAGACATGCAATCACACTAGGTGGATCCATGTGTGGTTTGTTTGGAGAAAAAGAAATGCAATGACACTGGGTGTGGTTCATGAGAAGAACAGACATGCAATCACACTAGGTGGATCCATGTGTGGTTTGTGGAAAGAACAGACAGGAAATGACTCTAGCTTTCGTTCATGAAAAGAACATACATGCAATGACACTGGTGTATCCATGTGTGGTTCATGAAAATAACACACATGCAATGACACTGGTGGATCCATGTGTGGTTTGTGAAAAGAACAGACATGCAATCACACTAGGTGGATCCATGTGTGGTTTGTTTAGAGGAACAGACATGCAATCACACTAGGTGGATCCATGTGTGGTTTGTTTAGAAGAACACACATGCAATGACTCTAGTTCTGGTTCATGAAAAGAACACACATGCAATGACAACGGTGGATCCATGTGTGGTTTGTGAAAATAACAGACATGCAATCACACTAGGTGGATCCATGTGTGGTTTGTTTAGAGGAACATACATGCAATGACACTGGGTTGATCCATGTGTGGTTTGTTTAGAAAAGCACATGCAATGACTCTAGTTGTGGTTCATGAAAAGAACACACATGCAATGACACCTGTGGATCCATGTGTGGTTTGTTAAAAGAATGACATGCAATCACAATAGGTGGATCCATGTGTAGTTTGTTTAGAGGAACATACATGCAATGACACTAGGTGGATCCATGTGTGGTTTGTTTAGAAGAACACACATGCAATGACTCTGGCTGTGGTTCATGAAAAGAACACACATCCAATGACACTGGTGGATCCATGGGGGGTTTGTGAAAAGAACATACATGCAATCACACTAGGTGGATCCATGTGTGGTTTGTTTAGAGGAACAGACATGCAATGACACTGGGTGTGGTTCATGAAAAGAACAGACATGCAATGACACTGGTGGATCCATATGTGGTTTGTGGAAGGAACAGACATAAAATGACTCTAGCTGTGGTTCATGAAAAGAAAAGACATGCAATGACACTGGTGGATCCATGTGTGGTTCATGAAAAGAACACACATGCAATGACACTGGTGGATCCATGTGTGGTTTGTGAAAATAACAAACATGCAATCACACTAGGTTGATCCATGTGTGGTTTGTTTAGAAGAACACACATGCAATGACTCTAGTTGTGGTTCATGAAAAGAAGACACAATCAATGACACTGGTGGATCCATGTGTGGTTTGTGAAAAGAACAGACATGCAATCACACTAGGTGGATCGATGTGGTTTGTTTAGAGGAATGACATGCAATGACACTGGGTGGATCCATGTGGTTTGTTTAGAGGAACAGACACGCAATGACACAGGGTGGATCCATTTGTGGTGTGTGAGAAGAACATACATTCAATGACACTGGCTGTGGTTCACGAGAAGAACACACATGAAATGACACTGGTTGTGAAAAGAATAGACATGCAATCACACTAGGTGGATCCATGTGTGGTTTGTTTAGAGGAACATACATGCAATGACACTGGGTGTGGTTCATGAAAAGAACAGACATGCAATGACACTGGTGGATCCATATGTGGTTTGTGGAAGGAACATACATGTAGTGACTCTAGCTGTAGTTCATGAAAAGAACAGACATGCTATGACACTGGTGGATCCATGTATGGTTCATGAGAAGAACACACATCCAATGCCACTGGTGGATCCATGTGTGGTTTGTTTAGAAGATTAGACATGCAATGTGTCTAGTTGTAGTTCATGAAAAGAACACACATGCAATGACACTGGTGGATCCATGTGTGGTTTGTGAAAATAACAGACATGCAATCACACTAGGTGGATCCATGTGTGGTTTGTTTAGAGGAACAGACATGCAATGACACAGGGTGGATCCATTTGTGGTGTGTGAGAAGAACATACATTCAATGACACTGGCTGTGGTTCACGAGAAGAATGTACATGCAATGACACCATGTGATCCTTGTGTGGTTTGTGAGAAGAACATACATGCAATGACACTGGTTGTGGTTCATGAGAAGAACTCACATGCAATGACACTGGTGGATCCATGTGTGGTTCATGAGAAGAAAAACATGTAATCACACTAGGTGTATCCATGTGTGGTTTATGGAAAGAACAGACATGCAATGACTCTAGCTGTGGTTCTTGAAAAGAACACGCATGCAATGACACTGGTGTATCCATGTGTGGTTCATGAAAAGAACACACATGCAATGACGCTAGTGGATCCATGTGTGGTTTGTGAAAAGAACAGATATGCAATCACACTAGGTGGATCCATGTGTGGTTTGTGAAAAGAACAGACATTAAATCACACTAGGTGGATCCATGTGTGGTTTGTTTAGAAGAACACACATGCAATGACTCTAGTTGTGGTTCATGAAAAGAACACACATGCAATGACACTGGTGGATCCATGTGTGGTTTGTGAAAAGAATAAACATGCAATCACACTAGGTGGATCCATGTGTGTTTTGTTTAGAGGAACAAACATGCAATAACACTGGGTGGATCCATGTGTGGTTTGTTTAGAAGAATAGACATGCAATGACTCTAGTTGTGGTTTATGAAAAGAACACAATGCAATGACACTGGTGGATCCATGTGTGGTTTGTGAAAAGAACAAACAATCAATCACACTAGGTTGATCCATGTGTGGTTTGTTTAGACGAACAAACATGCAATGACACTGGGTGGATCCATGTGTGGTTTGTATAGAAGAACAGACATGTAATGACTCTAGTTGTAGTTCATGAAAAGAACACACATGCAATGACACTAGTGGATCCATGTGTGGTTTGTGAAAAGAACAGACATGCAATCACACTAGGTGGTTCCATGTGTGGTTTGTTTAGAGGAACAGACATGCAATGACACTTGGTGTGGTTCATGAAAAGAATAGACATGCAATGACACTGGTGGATCCATATGTGGTTTGTGGAAGGAACAGACATGCCGTGACTCTAGATGCGGTTCATGAAAAAACAGCAATGCAAATGACACTGGTGGATCCTTGTGGTTCATGAGAAGAACACACATGCAATGACACTAGTGGATCCATGTGTGGTTTGTGAGAAGAACATACATGCAATGACACCGCTGTTTCCGTGTGTGGTTTGTGAAAAGAACATAAATGCAATCACACTAGGTGGATCCATGTGTGGTTGGTTTAGAGGAAACAGACATGCAATGACACTGGTGGATCCATGTGTGGTTTGTTTAGAAGAACACACATGCAATGACTCTGGTTGTGGTTCATGAAAAGAACACACATGCAATGACACTGTGGATCCATGTGTGGTTTGTGAAAAGAATGACATGCAATAACACTAGGTGGATCCAAGTGTGGTCTGTATAGAGGAACATACATGCAATGACAATGGGTGTGGATCATGAAAAGAACACATGCAATGACACTGGTGGATCCATATGTGGTTTGTGTAAGGAACAGACATACAATGACTCTAGTTGTGGTTCATGAGAAGAACACACATGCAATGACACTGGTGGATCCATGTGTGGTTACTGAGAAGAACATACATGCAATGACACTGTGTGATTCATGAGAAGAACACACATGCAATGACACTGGTGGATCCATGTGTGGTTTGTGAAAAGAATACCATGCAATCTCACTATGTGGATCCATGTGTGGTTTGTTTAGAGGAATAGACATGCAATGACACTGGGTGTGGTTCATGAAAAGAACAGACATGCAATGACTCTAGCTGTGGTTCATGAAAAGAACAGACATGCAATGACTCTAGCCGTGGTTCATTAAAAGAACACACATGCAATGACACAGGTGTATCCATGTGTGGTTCATGAAAAGAACACACATGCAATGACACTGGTGGATCCATGTGTGGTTTGTGAAAAGAAAAGACATGCAATCACACTAGGTGGATCCATGTGTGGTTTGTGAAAAGATCATACATGCAATCACACTAGGTGGATCCATATGTGGTTTGTTTACAAAAACACACATGCAATGACTCTAGTTGTGGTTCATGAAAAGAACACACATGCAATGACACTGGTGGATCCATGTGTGGTTTGTGAAAAGAATAGACATGCAATCACACTACGTGGATCCATGTGTGGTTTGTTTAGAGGAATGTACATGCAATGACACTGGTGGATCCATGTGTGGTTTGTTTAGAGAACAGACATGCAATGTCACAGGGTGGATCCATTTGTGGTGTGTGAGAAGAACATACATGCAATGACACTGGCTGTGGTTCACGAGAAGAACACACATGCAATGACACTGGTGGATCCATGTGTGGTTTGTGAAAAGAACAGACATGCAATCACACTAGGTGGATCCATGTGTGGTTTGTTTAGAGGAACATACATGCAATGACACTGGGTGTGGTTCATGAAAAGAACAAACATGCAATGACACTGGTGGATCCATATGTGGTTTGGGGAAGGAACATACATGCAATGAATCTAGTCGTGGTTCATGAAAAGAACACACATGCAATGACATTGGTGGATCCATGTGGTTCATGAACAACACACATCCAATGACACTAGTGGATCCATGTGTGGTTTGTGAGAAGAACAGACATGCAATGACACTGGTGGATACTTATGTGGTTTGTGAGAAGAACAGACATGCAATGACACTGGTTGTGGTTCACGAGAAGAACACACATGCAATGACACTAGTGGATCCTTGGGTCCTTTGTGAGAAGAACATACATGCAATGACACTGGTTGTGGTTCATGAGAAGAACACACATGCAATCACACTAGTGGATCCTTGTGTGGTTCATGACAAGAACAGACATGCAATCATACTAGGTGGATCCATGTGTGGTTTGTGGAAAGAACAGACATGCAATGATTCTAGCTGTGGTTCATGAAAAGAACACACATGCAATGACACTGGTGTATCCATGTGTGGTTCATGAAAAGAACACACATGCAATGACACTGGTGGATCCATGTGTGGTTTGTGAAAATAACAAACATGCAATCACACTAGGTGGATCCATGTGTGGTTTGTTTAGAGGAACAGACACGCAATGACACAGGGTGGATCCATTTGTGGTGTGTGAGAAGAACATACATTCAATGACACTGGCTGTGGTTCACGAGAAGAACAGACATGCAATGAAACTGGTGGATCCTTGTGTGGTTTGTGAGAAGAACATACATGCAATGACACTGGTTGTGGTTCATGAGAAGAACTCACATGCAATGACACTGGTGGATCCATGTGTGGTTCATGAGAAGAAAAACATGTAGTCACACTAGGTGGATCCATGTGTGGTTTATGGAAAGAACAGACATGCAATGACTCTAGCTGTGGTTCTTGAAAAGAACACACATGCAATGACACTGGTGTATCCATGTGTGGTTCATGAAAAGAACACACATGCAATGACGCTGGTGGATCCATGTGTGGTTTGTGAAAAGAACAGATATGCAATCACACTAGGTGGATCCATGTTTGGTTTGTGAAAAGAACAGACATTAAATCACACTAGGTGGATCCATGTGTGGTTTGTTTAGAAGAACACACATGCAATGACTCTAGTTGTGGTTCATGAAAAGAACACACATGCAATGACACTGGGTGGATCCATGTGTGGTTTGTTTAGAGGAACAGACATGCAATGACACAGGGTGGATCCATTTGTGGTGTGTGAGAAGAACATACATGCAATGACACTGGCTGTGGTTCACGAGAAGAACACACATGCAATGACACTGGTGGATCCATGTGTGGTTTGTGAAAAGAACAGACATGCAATCACACTAGGTGGATCCATGTGTGGTTTGTTTAGAGGAACATACATGCAATGACACTGGGTGTGGTTCATGAAAAGAACAAACATGCAATGACACTGGTGGATCCATATGTGGTTTGGGGAAGGAACATACATGCAATGAATCTAGTCGTGGTTCATGAAAAGAACACACATGCAATGACATTGGTGGATCCATGTGTGGTTCATGAGAACAACACACATCCAATGACACTAGTGGATCCATGTGTGGTTTGTGAGAAGAACAGACATGCAATGACACTGGTGGATACTTATGTGGTTTGTGAGAAGAATAGACATGCAATGACACTGGTTGTGGTTCACGAGAAGAACACACATGCAATGACACTAGTGGATCCTTGGGTCCTTTGTGAGAAGAACATACATGCAATGACACTGGTTGTGGTTCATGAGAAGAACACACATGCAATCACACTAGTGGATCCTTGTGTGGTTCATGACAAGAACAGACATGCAATCATACTAGGTGGATCCATGTGTGGTTTGTGGAAAGAACAGACATGCAATGATTCTAGCTGTGGTTCATGAAAAGAACACACATGCAATGACACTGGTGTATCCATGTGTGGTTCATGAAAAGAACACACATGCAATGACACTGGTGGATCCATGTGTGGTTTGTGAAAATAACAAACATGCAATCACACTAGGTGGATCCATGTGTGGTTTGTTTAGAGGAACAGACACGCAATGACACAGGGTGGATCCATTTGTGGTGTGTGAGAAGAACATACATTCAATGACACTGGCTGTGGTTCACGAGAAGAACAGACATGCAATGAAACTGGTGGATCCTTGTGTGGTTTGTGAGAAGAACATACATGCAATGACACTGGTTGTGGTTCATGAGAAGAACTCACATGCAATGACACTGGTGGATCCATGTGTGGTTCATGAGAAGAAAAACATGTAGTCACACTAGGTGGATCCATGTGTGGTTTATGGAAAGAACAGACATGCAATGACTCTAGCTGTGGTTCTTGAAAAGAACACACATGCAATGACACTGGTGTATCCATGTGTGGTTCATGAAAAGAACACACATGCAATGACGCTGGTGGATCCATGTGTGGTTTGTGAAAAGAACAGATATGCAATCACACTAGGTGGATCCATGTTTGGTTTGTGAAAAGAACAGACATTAAATCACACTAGGTGGATCCATGTGTGGTTTGTTTAGAAGAACACACATGCAATGACTCTAGTTGTGGTTCATGAAAAGAACACACATGCAATGACACTGGTGGATCCATGTGTGGTTTGTGAAAAGAATAGACATGCAATCACACTAGGTGGATCCATGTGTGGTTTGTTTGGAGAAAAAGAAATGCAATGACACTGGGTGTGGTTCATGAGAAGAACAGACATGCAATCACACTAGGTGGATCCATGTGTGGTTTGTGGAAAGAACAGACAGGCAATGACTCTAGCTTTGGTTCATGAAAAGAACATACATGCAATGACACTGGTGTATCCATGTGTGGTTCATGAAAATAACACACATGCAATGACACTGGTGGATCCATGTGTGGTTTGTGAAAAGAACAGACATGCAATCACACTAGGTGGATCCATGTGTGGTTTGTTTAGAGGAACATACATGCAATGACACTGGGTGGATCCATGTGTGGTTTGTTTAGAGGAACAGACACGCAATGACACAGGGTGGATCCATTTGTGGTGTGTGAGAAGAACATACATTCAATGACACTGGTTGTGGTTCACGAGAAGAACACACATGCAATGACACTGGTGGATCCATGTGGGGTTTGTGAAAAGAACAGACATGCAATCACACTAGGTTGATCCATGTGTGGTTTGTTTAGAGGAACATACATGCAATGACACTGGGTGTGGTTCATGAAAAGAACAGACATGCAATGACACTGGTGGATCCATATGTGGTTTGTGGAAGGAACATACATGTAGTGACTCTAGCTGTAGTTCATGAAAATAACAGACATGCTATGAGACTGGTGGATCCATGTATGGTTCATGAGAAGAACACACATCCAATGACACTGGTGGATCCATGTGTGGTTTGTTTAGAAGATTAGACATGCAATGACTCTAGTTGTAGTTCATGAAAAGAACACACATGCAATGACACTGGTGGATCCATGTGTGGTTTGTGAAAATAATGACATGCAATCACACTAGGTGGATCCATGTGTGGTTTGTTTAGAGGAATGGTACATAATGACACAGTGGTGGATCCATTTGTGGTGTATGAGAAGAACATACATTCAATGACACCGGCTGTGGTTCACGAGAAGAACAGATATGCAATGAAACTGTGGATCCTTGTGTGGTTTGAGACGAACATACATGCAATGACACTGGTTGTGGTTCATGAGAAGAACTCACATGCAATGACACTGGTGGATCCATGTGTGGTTCATGAGAAGAAAAACATGTAGTCACACTAGGTGGATCCATGTGTGGTTTATGGAAAGAACAGACATGCAATGACTCTAGCTGTGGTTCTTGAAAAGAACACACATGCAATGACACTGGTGTATCCATGTGTGGTTCATGAAAAGAACACACATGCAATGACGCTGGTGGATCCATGTGTGGTTTGTGAAAAGAACAGATATGCAATCACACTAGGTGGATCCATGTTTGGTTTGTGAAAAGAACAGACATTAAATCACACTAGGTGGATCCATGTGTGGTTTGTTTAGAAGAACACACATGCAATGACTCTAGTTGTGGTTCATGAAAAGAACACACATGCAATGAAACTGGTGGATCCATGTGTGGTTTGTGAAAAGAATAGACATGCAATCACACTAGGTGGATCCATGTGTGGTTTGTTTGGAGAAAAAGAAATGCAATGACACTGGGTGTGGTTCATGAGAAGAACAGACATGCAATCACACTAGGTGGATCCATGTGTGGTTTGTGGAAAGAACAGACAGGCAATGACTCTAGCTTTGGTTCATGAAAAGAACATACATGCAATGACACTGGTGTATTCATGTGTGGTTCATGAAAATAACACACATGCAATGACACTGGTGGATCCATGTGTGGTTTGTGAAAAGAACAGACATGCAATCACACTAGGTGGATCCATGTGTGGTTTGTTTAGAGGAACAGACATGCAATCACACTAGGTGGATCCATGTGTGGTTTGTTTAGAAGAACACACATGCAATGACTCTAGTTCTGGTTCATGAAAAGAACACACATGCAATGACACTGGTGTATCCATGTGTGGTTCATGAAAAGAACACACATGCAATGACACTGGTGGATCCATGTGTGGTTTGTGAAAATAACAAACATGCAATCACACTAGGTGGATCCATGTGTGGTTTGTTTAGAGGAACAGACACGCAATGACACAGGGTGGATCCATTTGTGGTGTGTGAGACGAACATACATTCAATGACACTGGCTGTGGTTCACGAGAAGAACAGACATGCAATGAAACTGGTGGATCCTTGTGTGGTTTGTGAGAAGAACATACATGCAATGACACTGGTTGTGGTTCATGAGAAGAACTCACATGCAATGACACTGGTGGATCCATGTGTGGTTCATGAGAAGAAAAACATGTAGTCACACTAGGTGGATCCATGTGTGGTTTATGGAAAGAACATGCAATGACTCTAGTGTGGTTTGAAAAGAGAACACACATGCAATGACACTGGTGTATCCATGTGTGGTTCATGAAAAGAACACACATGCAATGACGCTGGTGGATCCATGTGTGGTTTGTGAAAAGAACAGATATGCAATCACACTAGGTGGATCCATGTTTGGTTTGTGAAAAGAACAGACATTAAATCACACTAGGTGGATCCATGTGTGGTTTGTTTAGAAGAACACACATGCAATGACTCTAGTTGTGGTTCATGAAAAGAACACACATGCAATGACACTGGGTGGATCCATGTGTGGTTTGTTTAGAGGAACAGACATGCAATGACACAGGGTGGATCCATTTGTGGTGTGTGAGAAGAACATACATGCAATGACACTGGCTGTGGTTCACGAGAAGAACACACATGCAATGACACTGGTGGATCCATGTGTGGTTTGTGAAAAGAACAGACATGCAATCACACTAGGTGGATCCATGTGTGGTTTGTTTAGAGGAACATACATGCAATGACACTGGGTGTGGTTCATGAAAAGAACAAACATGCAATGACACTGGTGGATCCATATGTGGTTTGGGGAAGGAACATACATGCAATGAATCTAGTCGTGGTTCATGAAAAGAACACACATGCAATGACATTGGTGGATCCATGTGTGGTTCATGAGAACAACACACATCCAATGACACTAGTGGATCCATGTGTGGTTTGTGAGAAGAACAGACATGCAATGACACTGGTGGATACTTATGTGGTTTGTGAGAAGAACAGACATGCAATGACACTGGTTGTGGTTCAAGAGAAGAACACACATGCAATCACACCAGGATCTCCTTGTGTGGTCTATGACAAGAATGCATGCATACTAGGTGGATCCATTTGTGGTTTGTGGAAAGAACAGACATGCAATGATTCTAGCTGTGGTTCATGAAAAGAACACACATGCAATGACACTGGTGTATCCATGTGTGGTTCATGAAAAGAACACACATGCAATGACACTGGTGGATCCATGTGTGGTTTGTGAAAATAACAAACATGCAATCACACTAGGTGGATCCATGTGTGGTTTGTTTAGAGGACCGGACTCGCAAGTACAAAGGGGGTAGCCATTTGTGGTGTATGAGAAGAACATACATTCAATGACACTGGCTGTGGTTCACGAGAAGAACAGACATGCAATGAAACTGGTGGATCCTTGTGTGGTTTGTGAGAAGAACATACATGCAATGACACTGGTTGTGGTTCATGAGAAGAACTCACATGCAATGACACTGGTGGATCCATGTGTGGTTCATGAGAAGAAAAACATGTAGTCACACTAGGTGGATCCATGTGTGGTTTATGGAAAGAACAGACATGCAATGACTCTAGCTGTGGTTCTTGAAAAGAACACACATGCAATGACACTGGTGTATCCATGTGTGGTTCATGAAAAGAACACACATGCAATGACGCTGGTGGATCCATGTGTGGTTTGTGAAAAGAACAGATATGCAATCACACTAGGTGGATCCATGTTTGGTTTGTGAAAAGAACAGACATTAAATCACACTAGGTGGATCCATGTGTGGTTTGTTTAGAAGAACACACATGCAATGACTCTAGTTGTGGTTCATGAAAAGAACACACATGCAATGACACTGGTGGATCCATGTGTGGTTTGTGAAAAGAATAGACATGCAATCACACTAGGTGGATCCATGTGTGGTTTGTTTGGAGAAAAAGAAATGCAATGACACTGGGTGTGGTTCATGAGAAGAACAGACATGCAATCACACTAGGTGGATCCATGTGTGGTTTGTGGAAAGAACAGACAGGCAATGACTCTAGCTTTGGTTCATGAAAAGAACATACATGCAATGACACTGGTGTATCCATGTGTGGTTCATGAAAATAACACACATGCAATGACACTGGTGGATCCATGTGTGGTTTGTGAAAAGAATGTACATGCAATCACACTAGGTGGATCCATGTGTGGTTTGTTTAGAGGAACAGACATGCAATGACACTGGGTGGATCCATGTGTGGTTTGTTTAGAGGAACAGACACGCAATGACACAGGGTGGATCCATTTGTGGTGTGTGAGAAGAACATACATTCAATGACACTGGTTGTGGTTCACGAGAAGAACACACATGCAATGACACTGGTGGATCCATGTGGGGTTTGTGAAAAGAATGTACATGCAATCACACTAGGTTTATCAATGTGTTGTTTGTTTATATGAACAGACATGCAATGACACTGGGTGTGGTTCATGAAAAGAACAGACATGCAATGACACCTGTGGATCCATATGTGGTTTGTGGAAGGAACATACATGTAGTGACTCTAGCTGTAGTTCATGAAAATAATGTACATGCTATGAGACTGGTGGATCCATGTATGGTTCATGAGAAGAACACACATCCAATGACACTGGTGGATCCATGTGTGGTTTGTTTAGAAGATTAGACATGCAATGACTCTAGTTGTAGTTCATGAAAAGAACACACATGCAATGACACGGGTGGATCCATGTGTGGTTTGTGAAAATAATGACATGCAATCACACTAGGTGGATCCATGTGTGGTTTGTTTAGAGGAACAGACACGCAATGACACAGGGTGGATCCATTTGTGGTGTGTGAGAAGAACATACATTCAATGACACTGGCTGTGGTTCACGAGAAGAACAGACATGCAATGAAACTGGTGGATCCTTGTGTGGTTTGTGAGAAGAACATACATGCAATGACACTGGTTGTGGTTCATGAGAAGAACTCACATGCAATGACACTGGTGGATCCATGTGTGGTTCATGAGAAGAAAAACATGTAGTCACACTAGGTGGATCCATGTGTGGTTTATGGAAAGAACAGACATGCAATGACTCTAGCTGTGGTTCTTGAAAAGAACACACATGCAATGACACTGGTGTATCCATGTGTGGTTCATGAAAAGAACACACATGCAATGACGCTGGTGGATCCATGTGTGGTTTGTGAAAAGAACAGATATGCAATCACACTAGGTGGATCCATGTTTGGTTTGTGAAAAGAACAGACATTAAATCACACTAGGTGGATCCATGTGTGGTTTGTTTAGAAGAACACACATGCAATGACTCTAGTTGTGGTTCATGAAAAGAACACACATGCAATGAAACTGGTGGATCCATGTGTGGTTTGTGAAAAGAATAGACATGCAATCACACTAGGTGGATCCATGTGTGGTTTGTTTGGAGAAACAGAAATGCAATGACACCGGTGTGGTTCATGAGAAGAACAGACATGCAATCACACTAGGTGGATCCATGTGTGGTTTGTGGAAAGAACAGACAGGCAATGACTCTAGCTTTGGTTCATGAAAAGAACATACATGCAATGACACTGGTGTATTCATGTGTGGTTCATGAAAATAACACACATGCAATGACACTGGTGGATCCATGTGTGGTTTGTGAAAAGAACAGACATGCAATCACACTAGGTGGATCCATGTGTGGTTTGTTTAGAGGAACAGACATGCAATCACACTAGGTGGATCCATGTGTGGTTTGTTTAGAAGAACACACATGCAATGACTCTAGTTCTGGTTCATGAAAAGAACACACATGCAATGACAACGGTGGATCCATGTGTGGTTTGTGAAAATAACAGACATGCAATCACACTAGGTGGATCCATGTGTGGTTTGTTTAGAGGAACATACATGCAATGACACTGGGTTGATCCATGTGTGGTTTGTTTAGAAGAACAGATATGCAATGACTCTAGTTGTGGTTCATGAAAAGAACACACATGCAATGACACTGGTGGATCCATGTGTGGTTTGTTAAAAGAACAGACATGCAATCACAATAGGTGGATCCATGTGTAGTTTGTTTAGAGGAACATACATGCAATGACACTAGGTGGATCCATGTTTGGTTTGTTTAGAAGAACACACATGCAATGACTCTGGCTGTGGTTCATGAAAAGAACACACATCCAATGACACTGGTGGATCCATGTGTGGTTTGTGAAAAGAACATACATGCAATCACACTAGGTGGATCCATGTGTGGTTTGTTTAGAGGAACAGACATGCAATGACACTGGGTGTGGTTCATGAAAAGAACAGACATGCAATGATACTGGTGGATCCATATGTGGTTTGTGGAAGGAACATACATAAAATGACTCTAGCTGTGGTTCATGAAAAGAAAAGACATGCAATGACACTGGTGGATCCATGTGTGGTTCATGAAAAGAACACACATGCAATGACACTGGTGGATCCATGTGTGGTTTGTGAAAATAACAAACATGCAATCACACTAGGTTGATCCATGTGTGGTTTGTTTAGAAGAACACACATGCAATGACTCTAGTTGTGGTTCATGAAAAGAAGACACATTCAATGACACTGGTGGATCCATGTGTGGTTTGTGAAAAGAACAGACATGCAATCACACTAGGTGGATCCATGTGTGGTTTGTTTAGAGGAACAGACTTGCAATGACACTGGGTGGATCCATGTGTGGTTTGTTTAGAGGAACAGACACGCAATGACACAGGGTGGATCCATTTGTGGTGTGTGAGAAGAACATACATTCAATGACACTGGCTGTGGTTCACGAGAAGAACACACATGAAATGACACTGGTGGATCCATGTGGGGTTTGTGAAAAGAACAGACATGCAATCACACTAGGTGGATCCATGTGTGGTTTGTTTAGAGGAACATACATGCAATGACACTGGGTGTGGTTCATGAAAAGAACAGACATGCAATGACACTGGTGGATCCATATGTGGTTTGTGGAAGGAACATACATGTAGTGACTCTAGCTGTAGTTCATGAAAATAACAGACATGCTATGAGACTGGTAGATCCATGTATGGTTCATGAGAAGAACACACATCCAATGACACTGGTGGATCCATGTGTGGTTTGTTTAGAAGATTAGACATGCAATGACTCTAGTTGTAGTTCATGAAAAGAACACACATGCAATGACACTGGTGGATCCATGTGTGGTTTGTGAAAATAATGTACATGCAATCACACTAGGTGGATCCATGTGGTTTGTTTAGAGGAATGTACACGCAATGACACTGGTGGATCCATTTGTGGTGTGTGAGAAGAACATACATTCAATGACACTGGCTGTGGTTCACGAGAAGAACAGACATGCAATGACACTGGCGGATCCTTGTGTGGTTTGTGAGAAGAACATACATGCAATGACACTGGTTGTGGTTCATGAGAAGAACTCACATGCAATGACACTGGTGGATCCATGTGTGGTTCATGAGAAGAAAAACATGTAATCACACTAGGTGGATCCATGTGTGGTTTACGGAAAGAAATGTACATGCAATGACTCTAGCTGTGGTTCTTGAAAAGAACACGCATGCAATGACACTGGTGTATCCATGTGTGGTTCATGAAAAGAACACACATGCAATGACGCTAGTGGATCCATGTGTGGTTTGTGAAAAGAACAGATATGCAATCACACTAGGTGGATCCATGTGTGGTTTGTGAAAAGAATGTACATTAAATCACACTAGGTGGATCCATGTGTGGTTTGTTTAGAAGAACACACATGCAATGACTCTAGTTGTGGTTCATGAAAAGAACACACATGCAATGACACTGGTGGATCCATGTGTGGTTTGTGAAAAGAATAAACATGCAATCACACTAGGTGGATCCATGTGTGTTTTGTTTAGAGGAACAAACATGCAATAACACTGGGTGGATCCATGTGTGGTTTGTTTAGAAGAATAGACATGCAATGACTCTAGTTGTGGTTTATGAAAAGAACACAATGCAATGACACTGGTGGATCCATGTGTGGTTTGTGAAAAGAACAAACAATCAATCACACTAGGTTGATCCATGTGTGGTTTGTTTAGACGAACAAACATGCAATGACACTGGGTGGATCCATGTGTGGTTTGTATAGAAGAACAGACATGTAATGACTCTAGTTGTAGTTCATGAAAAGAACACACATGCAATGACACTAGTGGATCCATGTGTGGTTTGTGAACAGACATGCAATCACACTAGGTGGTTCCATGTGTGGTTTGTTTAGAGGAACAGACATGCAATGACACTTGGTGTGGTTCATGAAAAGAATAGACATGCAATGACACTGGTGGATCCATATGTGGTTTGTGGAAGGAACAGACATGCCATGACTCTAGATGCGGTTCATGAAAAAAACAGACATGCAATGACACTGGTGGATCCTTGTGTGGTTCATGAGAAGAACACACATGCAATGACACTAGTGGATCCATGTGTGGTTTGTGAGAAGAACATACATGCAATGACACTGGCTGTTTCCGTGTGTGGTTTGTGAAAAGAACATAAATGCAATCACACTAGGTGGATCCATGTGTGGTTGGTTTAGAGGAATGTATGCAATGACACTGGGTGGATCCATGTGTGGTTTGTTTAGAAGAACACACATGCAATGACTCTGGTTGTGGTTCATGAAAATAACACACATGCAATGACACTGGTGGATCCATGTGTGGTTTGTGAAAAGAACAGACATGCAATCACACTAGGTGGATCCATGTGTGGTTTGTTTAGAGGAACATACATGCAATGACAATGGGTGTGGTTCATGAAAAGAACTGACATGCAATGACACTGGTGGATCCATATGTGGTTTGTGTAAGGAACAGACATACAATGACTCTAGTTGTGGTTCATGAGAAGAACACACATGCAATGACACTGGTGGATCCATGTGTGGTTTCTGAGAAGAACATACATGCAATGACACTGGCTGTGATTCATGAGAAGAACACACATGCAATGACACTGGTGGATCCATGTGTGGTTTGTGAAAAGAACAGTCATGCAATCACACTAGGTGGATCCATGTGTGGTTTGTTTAGAGGAATAGACATGCAATGACACTGGGTGTGGTTCATGAAAAGAACAGACATGCAATGACTCTAGCTGTGGTTCATGAAAAGAACAGACATGCAATGACTCTAGCCGTGGTTCATTAAAAGAACACACATGCAATGACACAGGTGTATCCATGTGTGGTTCATGAAAAGAACACACATGCAATGACACTGGTGGATCCATGTGTGGTTTGTGAAAAGAAAAGACATGCAATCACACTAGGTGGATCCATGTGTGGTTTGTGAAAAGATCATACATGCAATCACACTAGGTGGATCCATATGTGGTTTGTTTACAAAAACACACATGCAATGACTCTAGTTGTGGTTCATGAAAAGAACACACATGCAATGACACTGGTGGATCCATGTGTGGTTTGTGAAAAGAATAGACATGCAATCACACTACGTGGATCCATGTGTGGTTTGTTTAGAGGAACAGACATGCAATGACACTGGGTGGATCCATGTGTGGTTTGTTTAGAGGAACAGACATGCAATGACACAGGGTGGATCCATTTGTGGTGTGTGAGAAGAACATACATGCAATGACACTGGCTGTGGTTCACGAGAAGAACACACATGCAATGACACTGGTGGATCCATGTGTGGTTTGTGAAAAGAACAGACATGCAATCACACTAGGTGGATCCATGTGTGGTTTGTTTAGAGGAACATACATGCAATGACACTGGGTGTGGTTCATGAAAAGAACAAACATGCAATGACACTGGTGGATCCATATGTGGTTTGGGGAAGGAACATACATGCAATGAATCTAGTCGTGGTTCATGAAAAGAACACACATGCAATGACATTGGTGGATCCATGTGTGGTTCATGAGAACAACACACATCCAATGACACTAGTGGATCCATGTGTGGTTTGTGAGAAGAACAGACATGCAATGACACTGGTGGATACTTATGTGGTTTGTGAGAAGAACAGACATGCAATGACACTGGTTGTGGTTCACGAGAAGAACACACATGCAATGACACTAGTGGATCCTTGGGTCCTTTGTGAGAAGAACATACATGCAATGACACTGGTTGTGGTTCATGACAAGAACAGACATGCAATCATACTAGGTGGATCCATGTGTGGTTTGTGGAAAGAACAGACATGCAATGATTCTAGCTGTGGTTCATGAAAAGAACACACATGCAATGACACTGGTGTATCCATGTGTGGTTCATGAAAAGAACACACATGCAATGACACTGGTGGATCCATGTGTGGTTTGTGAAAATAACAAACATGCAATCACACTAGGTGGATCCATGTGTGGTTTGTTTAGAGGAACAGACACGCAATGACACAGGGTGGATCCATTTGTGGTGTGTGAGAAGAACATACATTCAATGACACTGGCTGTGGTTCACGAGAAGAACAGACATGCAATGAAACTGGTGGATCCTTGTGTGGTTTGTGAGAAGAACATACATGCAATGACACTGGTTGTGGTTCATGAGAAGAACTCACATGCAATGACACTGGTGGATCCATGTGTGGTTCATGAGAAGAACATCATGTAGTACCACTAGGTGGATCCATGTGTTGGTTTTGGTAAGCACAGACAGGCACTGACTCTAGCTGTGGTTCTTGAAAAGAACACACATGCAATGACACTGGTGTATCCATGTGTGGTTCATGAAAAGAACACACATGCAATGACGCTGGTGGATCCATGTGTGGTTTGTGAAAAGAACAGATATGCAATCACACTAGGTGGATCCATGTTTGGTTTGTGAAAAGAACAGACCTTAAATCACACAAGGTGGATCCATGTGTGGTTTGTTTAGAAGAACACACATGCAATGACACAGGGTGGATCCATTTGTGGTGTGTGAGAAGAACATACATGCAATGACACTGGCTGTGGTTCACGAGAAGAACACACATGCAATGACACTGGTGGATCCATGTGTGGTTTGTGAAAAGAACAGACATGCAATCACACTAGGTGGATCCATGTGTGGTTTGTTTAGAGGAACATACATGCAATGACACTGGGTGTGGTTCATGAAAAGAACAAACATGCAATGACACTGGTGGATCCATATGTGGTTTGGGGAAGGAACATACATGCAATGAATCTAGTCGTGGTTCATGAAAAGAACACACATGCAATGACATTGGTGGATCCATGTGTGGTTCATGAGAACAACACACATCCAATGACACTAGTGGATCCATGTGTGGTTTGTGAGAAGAACAGACATGCAATGACACTGGTGGATACTTATGTGGTTTGTGAGAAGAATAGACATGCAATGACACTGGTTGTGGTTCACGAGAAGAACACACATGCAATGACACTAGTGGATCCTTGGGTCCTTTGTGAGAAGAACATACATGCAATGACACTGGTTGTGGTTCATGAGAAGAACACACATGCAATCACACTAGTGGATCCTTGTGTGGTTCATGACAAGAACAGACATGCAATCATACTAGGTGGATCCATGTGTGGTTTGTGGAAAGAACAGACATGCAATGATTCTAGCTGTGGTTCATGAAAAGAACACACATGCAATGACACTGGTGTATCCATGTGTGGTTCTTGAAAAGAACACACATGCAATGACACTGGTGGATCCATGTGTGGTTTGTGAAAATAACAAACATGCAATCACACTAGGTGGATCCATGTGTGGTTTGTTTAGAGGAACAGACACGCAATGACACAGGGTGGATCCATTTGTGGTGTGTGAGAAGAACATACATTCAATGACACTGGCTGTGGTTCACGAGAAGAACAGACATGCAATGAAACTGGTGGATCCTTGTGTGGTTTGTGAGAAGAACATACATGCAATGACACTGGTTGTGGTTCATGAGAAGAACTCACATGCAATGACACTGGTGGATCCATGTGTGGTTCATGAGAAGAAAAACATGTAGTCACACTAGGTGGATCCATGTGTGGTTTATGGAAAGAACAGACATGCAATGACTCTAGCTGTGGTTCTTGAAAAGAACACACATGCAATGACACTGGTGTATCCATGTGTGGTTCATGAAAAGAACACACATGCAATGACGCCGTGGATCCACGTGTGGTTTGTGAAAAGAACAGATATGCAATCACACTAGGTGGATCCATGTTTGGTTTGTGAAAAGAACAGACATTAAATCACACTAGGTGGATCCATGTGTGGTTTGTTTAGAAGAACACACATGCAATGACTCTAGTTGTGGTTCATGAAAAGAACACACATGCAATGACACTGGTGGATCCATGTGTGGTTTGTGAAAAGAATAGACATGCAATCACACTAGGTGGATCCATGTGTGGTTTGTTTGGAGAAAAAGAAATGCAATGACACTGGGTGTGGTTCATGAGAAGAACAGACATGCAATCACACTAGGTGGATCCATGTGTGGTTTGTGGAAAGAACAGACAGGTAATGACTCTAGCTTTGGTTCATGAAAAGAACATACATGCAATGACACTGGTGTATCCATGTGTGGTTCATGAAAATAACACACATGCAATGACACTGGTGGATCCATGTGTGGTTTGTGAAAAGAACAGACATGCAATCACACTAGGTGGATCCATGTGTGGTTTGTTTAGAGGAACAGACATGCAATGACACTGGGTGGATCCATGTGTGGTTTGTTTAGAGGAACAGACACGCAATGACACAGGGTGGATCCATTTGTGGTGTGTGAGAAGAACATACATTCAATGACACTGGTTGTGGTTCACGAGAAGAACACACATGCAATGACACTGGTGGATCCATGTGGGGTTTGTGAAAAGAACAGACATGCAATCACACTAGGTTGATCCATGTGTGGTTTGTTTAGAGGAACATACATGCAATGACACTGGGTGTGGTTCATGAAAAGAACAGACATGCAATGACACTGGTGGATCCATATGTGGTTTGTGGAAGGAACATACATGTAGTGACTCTAGCTGTAGTTCATGAAAATAACAGACATGCTATGAGACTGGTGGATCCATGTATGGTTCATGAGAAGAACACACATCCAATGACACTGGTGGATCCATGTGTGGTTTGTTTAGAAGATTAGACATGCAATGACTCTAGTTGTAGTTCATGAAAAGAACACACATGCAATGACACTGGTGGATCCATGTGTGGTTTGTGAAAATAACAGACATGCAATCACACTAGGTGGATCCATGTGGTTTGTTTAGAGGAATGACACGCAATGACACAGGGTGGATCCATTTGTGGTGTGTGAGAAGAACATACATTCAATGACACTGGCTGTGGTTCACGAGAAGAACAGACATGCAATGAAACTGGTGGATCCTTGTGTGGTTTGTGAGAAGAACATACATGCAATGACACTGGTTGTGGTTCATGAGAAGAACTCACATGCAATGACACTGGTGGATCCATGTGTGGTTCATGAGAAGAAAAACATGTAGTCACACTAGGTGGATCCATGTGTGGTTTATGGAAAGAACAGACATGCAATGACTCTAGCTGTGGTTCTTGAAAAGAACACACATGCAATGACACTGGTGTATCCATGTGTGGTTCATGAAAAGAACACACATGCAATGACGCTAGTGGATCCATGTGTGGTTTGTGAAAAGAACAGATATGCAATCACACTAGGTGGATCCATGTTTGGTTTGTGAAAAGAACAGACATTAAATCACACTAGGTGGATCCATGTGTGGTTTGTTTAGAAGAACACACATGCAATGACTCTAGTTGTGGTTCATGAAAAGAACACACATGCAATGACACTGGTGGATCCATGTGTGGTTTGTGAAAAGAATAGACATGCAATCACACTAGGTGGATCCATGTGTGGTTTGTTTGGAGAAAAAGAAATGCAATGACACTGGGTGTGGTTCATGAGAAGAACAGACATGCAATCACACTAGGTGGATCCATGTGTGGTTTGTGGAAAGAACAGACAGGAAATGACTCTAGCTTTGGTTCATGAAAAGAACATACATGCAATGACACTGGTGTATCCATGTGTGGTTCATGAAAATAACACACATGCAATGACACTGGTGGATCCATGTGTGGTTTGTGAAAAGAACAGACATGCAATCACACTAGGTGGATCCATGTGTGGTTTGTTTAGAGGAACAGACATGCAATCACACTAGGTGGATCCATGTGTGGTTTGTTTAGAAGAACACACATGCAATGACTCTAGTTCTGGTTCATGAAAAGAACACACATGCAATGACAACGGTGGATCCATGTGTGGTTTGTGAAAATAACAGACATGCAATCACACTAGGTGGATCCATGTGTGGTTTGTTTAGAGGAACATACATGCAATGACACTGGGTTGATCCATGTGTGGTTTGTTTAGAAGAACAGACATGCAATGACTCTAGTTGTGGTTCATGAAAAGAACACACATGCAATGACACTGGTGGATCCATGTGTGGTTTGTTAAAAGAACAGACATGCAATCACAATAGGTGGATCCATGTGTAGTTTGTTTAGAGGAACATACATGCAATGACACTAGGTGGATCCATGTGTGGTTTGTTTAGAAGAACACACATGCAATGACTCTGGCTGTGGTTCATGAAAAGAACACACATCCAATGACACTGGTGGATCCATGTGTGGTTTGTGAAAAGAACATACATGCAATCACACTAGGTGGATCCATGTGTGGTTTGTTTAGAGGAACAGACATGCAATGACACTGGGTGTGGTTCATGAAAAGAACATGCAATGACACTGGTGGATCCATAGGTGGTTTGTGGAAGGAAATGTACATAAAATGACTCTAGCTGTGGTTCATGAAAAGAAAAGACATGCAATGACACTGGTGGATCCATGTGTGGTTCATGAAAAGAACACACATGCAATGACACTGGTGGATCCATGTGTGGTTTGTGAAAATAACAAACATGCAATCACACTAGGTTGATCCATGTGTGGTTTGTTTAGAAGAACACACATGCAATGACTCTAGTTCTGGTTCATGAAAAGAAGACACATTCAATGACACTGGTGGATCCATGTGTGGTTTGTGAAAAGAACAGACATGCAATCACACTAGGTGGATCCATGTGTGGTTTGTTTAGAGGAACAGACATGCAATGACACTGGGTGGATCCATGTGTGGTTTGTTTAGAGGAACAGACACGCAATGACACAGGGTGGATCCATTTGTGGTGTGTGAGAAGAACATACATTCAATGACACTGGCTGTGGTTCACGAGAAGAACACACATGAAATGACACTGGTTGTGAAAAGAACAGACATGCAATCACACTAGGTGGATCCATGTGTGGTTTGTTTAGAGGAACATACATGCAATGACACTGGGTGTGGTTCATGAAAAGAACAGACATGCAATGACACTGGTGGATCCATATGTGGTTTGTGGAAGGAACATACATGTAGTGACTCTAGCTGTAGTTCATGAAAAGAACAGACATGCTATGACACTGGTGGATCCATGTATGGTTCATGAGAAGAACACACATCCAATGCCACTGGTGGATCCATGTGTGGTTTGTTTAGAAGATTAGACATGCAATGTGTCTAGTTGTAGTTCATGAAAAGAACACACATGCAATGACACTGGTGGATCCATGTGTGGTTTGTGAAAATAACAGACATGCAATCACACTAGGTGGATCCATGTGTGGTTTGTTTAGAGGAACAGACACGCAATGACACAGGGTGGATCCATTTGTGGTGTGTGAGAAGAACATACATTCAATGACACTGGCTGTGGTTCACGAGAAGAACAGACATGCAATGACACTGGCGGATCCTTGTGTGGTTTGTGAGAAGAACATACATGCAATGACACTGGTTGTGGTTCATGAGAAGAACTCACATGCAATGACACTGGTGGATCCATGTGTGGTTCATGAGAAGAAAAACATGTAATCACACTAGGTGGATCCATGTGTGGTTTATGGAAAGAACAGACATGCAATGACTCTAGCTGTGGTTCTTGAAAAGAACACGCATGCAATGACACTGGTGTATCCATGTGTGGTTCATGAAAAGAACACACATGCAATGACGCTAGTGGATCCATGTGTGGTTTGTGAAAAGAACAGATATGCAATCACACTAGGTGGATCCATGTGTGGTTTGTGAAAAGAACAGACATTAAATCACACTAGGTGGATCCATGTGTGGTTTGTTTAGAAGAACACACATGCAATGACTCTAGTTGTGGTTCATGAAAAGAACACACATGCAATGACACTGGTGGATCCATGTGTGGTTTGTGAAAAGAATAAACATGCAATCACACTAGGTGGATCCATGTGTGTTTTGTTTAGAGGAACAAACATGCAATAACACTGGGTGGATCCATGTGTGGTTTGTTTAGAAGAATAGACATGCAATGACTCTAGTTGTGGTTTATGAAAAGAACACAATGCAATGACACTGGTGGATCCATGTGTGGTTTGTGAAAAGAACAAACAATCAATCACACTAGGTTGATCCATGTGTGGTTTGTTTAGACGAACAAACATGCAATGACACTGGGTGGATCCATGTGTGGTTTGTATAGAAGAACAGACATGTAATGACTCTAGTTGTAGTTCATGAAAAGAACACACATGCAATGACACTAGTGGATCCATGTGTGGTTTGTGAAAAGAACAGACATGCAATCACACTAGGTGGTTCCATGTGTGGTTTGTTTAGAGGAACAGACATGCAATGACACTTGGTGTGGTTCATGAAAAGAATAGACATGCAATGACACTGGTGGATCCATATGTGGTATTGGAAGGAACAGACATGCCATGACTCTAGATGCGGTTCATGAAAAAAACAGACATACAATGACACTGGTGGATCCTTGTGTGGTTCATGAGAAGAACACACATGCAATGACACTAGTGGATCCATGTGTGGTTTGTGAGAAGAACATACATGCAATGACACTGGCTGTTTCCGTGTGTGGTTTGTGAAAAGAACATAAATGCAATCACACTAGGTGGATCCATGTGTGGTTGGTTTAGAGGAACAGACATGCAATGACACTGGGTGGATCCATGTGTGGTTTGTTTAGAAGAACACACATGCAATGACTCTGGTTGTGGTTCATGAAAATAACACACATGCAATGACACTGGTGGATCCATGTGTGGTTTGTGAAAAGAACAGACATGCAATCACACTAGGTGGATCCATGTGTGGTTTGTTTAGAGGAACATACATGCAATGACAATGGGTGTGGTTCATGAAAAGAACTGACATGCAATGACACTGGTGGATCCATATGTGGTTTGTGTAAGGAACAGACATACAATGACTCTAGTTGTGGTTCATGAGAAGAACACACATGCAATGACACTGGTGGATCCATGTGTGGTTTCTGAGAAGAACATACATGCAATGACACTGGCTGTGATTCATGAGAAGAACACACATGCAATGACACTGGTGGATCCATGTGTGGTTTGTGAAAAGAACAGACATGCAATCACACTAGGTGGATCCATGTGTGGTTTGTTTAGAGGAATAGACATGCAATGACACTGGGTGTGGTTCATGAAAAGAACAGACATGCAATGACTCTAGCTGTGGTTCATGAAAAGAACAGACATGCAATGACTCTAGCCGTGGTTCATTAAAAGAACACACATGCAATGACACAGGTGTATCCATGTGTGGTTCATGAAAAGAACACACATGCAATGACACTGGTGGATCCATGTGTGGTTTGTGAAAAGAAAAGACATGCAATCACACTAGGTGGATCCATGTGTGGTTTGTGAAAAGATCATACATGCAATCACACTAGGTGGATCCATATGTGGTTTGTTTACAAAAACACACATGCAATGACTCTAGTTGTGGTTCATGAAAAGAACACACATGCAATGACACTGGTGGATCCATGTGTGGTTTGTGAAAAGAATAGACATGCAATCACACTACGTGGATCCATGTGTGGTTTGTTTAGAGGAACAGACATGCAATGACACTGGGTGGATCCATGTGTGGTTTGTTTAGAGGAACAGACATGCAATGACACAGGGTGGATCCATTTGTGGTGTGTGAGAAGAACATACATGCAATGACACTGGCTGTGGTTCACGAGAAGAACACACATGCAATGACACTGGTGGATCCATGTGTGGTTTGTGAAAAGAACAGACATGCAATCACACTAGGTGGATCCATGTGTGGTTTGTTTAGAGGAACATACATGCAATGACACTGGGTGTGGTTCATGAAAAGAACAAACATGCAATGACACTGGTGGATCCATATGTGGTTTGGGGAAGGAACATACATGCAATGAATCTAGTCGTGGTTCATGAAAAGAACACACATGCAATGACATTGGTGGATCCATGTGTGGTTCATGAGAACAACACACATCCAATGACACTAGTGGATCCATGTGTGGTTTGTGAGAAGAACAGACATGCAATGACACTGGTGGATACTTATGTGGTTTGTGAGAAGAACAGACATGCAATGACACTGGTTGTGGTTCACGAGAAGAACACACATGCAATGACACTAGTGGATCCTTGGGTCCTTTGTGAGAAGAACATACATGCAATGACACTGGTTGTGGTTCATGAGAAGAACACACATGCAATCACACTAGTGGATCCTTGTGTGGTTCATGACAAGAACAGACATGCAATCATACTAGGTGGATCCATGTGTGGTTTGTGGAAAGAACAGACATGCAATGATTCTAGCTGTGGTTCATGAAAAGAACACACATGCAATGACACTGGTGTATCCATGTGTGGTTCATGAAAAGAACACACATGCAATGACACTGGTGGATCCTTGTGTGGTTTGTGAAAAGAACAGACATGCAATCACACTAGGTGGATCCATGTGTGGTTTGTGAAAAGAACAGACATGCAATCACACAAGGTGGATCCATGTGTGGTTTGTGAAGAGAACAGACATGCAATCACACAAGGTGGATCCATGTGTGGTTTGTTTAGAAGAACACACATGCAATGACTCTAGTTGTGGTTCATGAAAAGAACACACATGCAATGACACTAGTGGATCCATGTGTGGTTTGTGAAAAGAACATACATGTAATCACACTAGGTGGATCCATGTGTGGTTTGTTTAGAGGAACAGACATGCAATGACACTAGGTGGATCCATGTGAGGAACAGACATGCAATGACACTGGGTGGATCCATGTGTGGTTTGTGGGAAGAACATACATGCAATGACACTGGTTGTGGTTCATGAGAATAACACACATGCAATGACACTGGTGGATCCATGTGTGGTTTGTGAAAAGAACAGACATGCAATCACACTAGGTGGATCCATGTGTGGTTTGTTTAGAGGAAAAGACATGCAATGACACTAGGTGTGGTTCATGAAAAGAAGACATGCAATAACACTGGTGGATCCATATGTGGTTTGTGGAAGGTACAGACATGCAATGACTCTAGCTGTGGTTTATGAAAAGAACAGACATGCAATGACACTGGTGGATCCATGTGTGGTTCATGAAAAGAACACACATGCAATGACACTGGTGGATCCATGTGTGGTTTGTGAAAATAACAGACATGCAATCACACTAGGTGGATCCATGTGTGGTTTGTTTAGAAGAACACACATGCAACGACTCTCGTTGTGGTTCATGAAAAGAACACACATGCAATGACACTGGTGGATCCATGTGTGGTTTATGAGAAGAACATACATGCAATGACACTGGTGGATACTTATGTGGTTTGTGAGAAGAACAGACAGGCAATGACACTGGTTGTGGTTCATGAGAATTACACACATGCAATGACACTGGTGGATCCTTGTGTGGTTTGTGAGAAGAACATACATGCAATGACATTGGCTGTGGTTCATGACATGCAATGACACTCGTGGATACTTATGTGGTTTGTTTAGAAGAACACACATGCAATGACTCTAGCTATGGTTGATGAAAAGAACACACATGCAATGACACTGGTGCATCCATGTGTGGTTCATGATAAGAACACACATCCAATGACACTGGTGGATACTTATGTGGTTTGTTTAGAAGAACACACATGCAATGACTCTAGCTGTGGTTCATGAAAAGAACACACATGCAATGCCACTGGTGGATCCATGTGTGGTTTGTGAAAAGAACAGACATGCAATCACACTAGGTGGATCCATGTGTGGTTTGTGAAAAGAACATACATGCAATCACACTAGGTGGATCCATATGTGGTTTGTTTACAAGAACACACATGCAATGACTCTAGTTGTGGTTCATGAAAAGAACACACATGCAATGACACTGGTGGATCCATGTGTGGTTTGTGAAAAGAATAGACATGCAATCACACTAGGTTGATCCATGTGTGGTTTGTTTAGAGGAACATACATGCAATGACATTGGGTGGATCCATGTGTGGTTTGTTTAGAGGAACAGACATGCAATGAAACGGGGTGGATCCATTTGTGGTGTGTGAGAAGAACATACATGCAATGACACTGGCTGTGGTTCATGAGAAGAACACACATGCAATGACACTGGTGGATCCATGTGTGGTTTGTGAAAAGAACACACATGCAATCACACTAGGTGGATCCATGTGTGGTTTGTTTAGAGGAAAAGACATGCAATGACACTGGGTGTGGTTCATGAAAAGAACAAACATGCAATGACACTGGTGGATCCATATGTGGTTTGTGGAAGGAACATACATGCAATGAATCTAGCTGTGGTTCATGAAAAGAACACACATGCAATGACATTGGTGGATCCATGTGTGGTTCATGAGAAGAACACACATCCAATGACACTAGTGGATCCATGTGTGGTGTGTGAGAAGATCATACATGCAATGACACTGGTGGATACTGATGTGGTTTGTGAGAAGAACAGACATGCAATGACACTGGTTGTGGTTCACGAGAAGAACACACATGCAATGACACTGGTGGATCCTTGGGTCGTTTGTGAGAAGAACATACATGCAATGACACTAGTTGTGGTTCATGAGAAGAACACACATGCAATCACACTAGTGGATCCTTGTGTGGCTCATGAGAAGAACAGACATGCAATCACACTAGGTGGATCCATGTGTGGTTTGTCGAAAGAACAGACATGCAATGATTCTAGCTGTGGTTCATGAAAAGAACACACATGCAATGACACTGGTGTATCCATGTGTGGTTCATGAAAATAACACACATGCAATGACACTGGTGGATCCTTGTGTGGTTTGTGAAAAGAACAGACATGCAATCACACTAGGTGGATCCATGTGTGGTTTGTGAAAAGAACAGACATGCAATCACACAAGGTGGATCCATGTGTGGTTTGTTTAGAAGAACACACATGCAATGACTCTAGTTGTGGTTCATGAAAAGAACACACATGCAATGACACTGGTGGATCCATGTGTGGTTTGCGAAAAGAACATACATGCAATCACACTAGGTGGATCCATGTGTGGTTTGTTTAGAGGAACAAACATGCAATGACACTGGGTGGATCCATGTGTGGTTTGTTTAGAGGAACAGACATGCAATGACACTGGGTGGATCCATGTGTGGTTTGTGGGAAGAACATACATGCAATGACACTGGTTGTGGTTCATGAGAAGAACACACATGCAATGACATTGGTGGATCCATGTGTGGTTTGTGAAAAGAACAGACATGCAATCACACTAGGTGGATCCATGTGTGGTTTGTTTAGAGGAAAAGACATGCGATGACACTAGGTGTGGTTCATGAAAAGAAGACATGCAATGACACTGGTGGATCCATATGTGGTTTGTGGAAGGTACAGACATGCAATGACTCTAGCTGTGGTTTATGAAAAGAACAGACATGCAATGACACTGGTGGATCCATGTGTGGTTCATGAAAAGAACACACATGCATTGACACTGGTGGATCCATGTGTGGTTTGTGAAAATAACAGACATGCAATCACACTAGGTGGATCCTTGTGTGGTTTGTTTAGAAGAACACACATGCAATGACTCTAGTTGTGGTTCATGAAAAGAACACACATTCAATGACACGGGTGGATCCATGTGTGGTTTGTGAGAAGAACATACATGCAATGACACTGGTGGATACTTATGTGGTTTGTGAGAAGAACAGACAGGCAATGACACTGGCTGTGGTTCATGAGAAGAACACACATGCAATGACACTGGTGGATCCTTGTGTGGTTTGTGAGAAGAACACACATGCAATAACACTGGTGGATACTTATGTGGTTTGTTTAGAAGAACACACATGCAATGACTCTAGCTGTGGTTGATGAAAAGAACACACATGCAATGACACTGGTGCATCCATGTGTGGTTCATGAGAAGAACACACATGCAATGACACTGGGTGTGGTTCATGATAAGAACACACATCCAATGACACTGGTGGATACTTATGTGGTTTGTTTAGAAGAACACACATGCAATGACTCTAGCTGTGGTTCATGAAAAGAACACACATGCAATGCCACTGGTGGATCCATGTGTGGTTTGTGAAAAGAACAGACATGCAATCACACTAGGTGGATCCATGTGTGGTTTGTTTAGAGGAACACACATGCAATGACACTGGTGTGGTTCATGAAAAGAACAGACATCCAATGACACTAGTGTATCCATATGTGGTTTTTGGAAAGCACAAACATGCAATCACACTGGGTGTGGTTCATGAAAAGAACACACATGCAATGACACTGGTGGATCCATGTGTGGTTTGTGAGAAGAACTGACATGTAATGCCATTGGTTGATCCATGCATTTCATTGTACATGACACTCACTTTCCATTTTTATACTACTTAGTTTTGCCCTTGGTTTTTGGACACTACTCAGTTTTGCCCCCTCTCTTTATCTTTCGTAGAAGCCCAAACCTGTGCTCACTCTGTCTGTTACTCCCTGATTGGTTCTCACAGTTGTCACGCGGAACGTGCGCACCAACCGTTGATTCTATGCGATCCAACGATGATCGTTGCACACGTTGTGCCCTTCACAGTACAGTGTGAGACATCACAGATGTCTCCCTCAGCGAGACTTCTATTAGAAGGAACACGAAGTCGTCCATTGAAAAAGTCGTCGAGTGGTCATGTCATGTTTAATAAAGTCTGAAAAGCCTACTACTGCTACTACTACGCCACAACACATGCGTCATCAGGTGCATGATCATCGATGGACAGCTGTAATTTATTGCCACTTGATTTTAATAAGACATATCCCATTTTTTAGTAGTGGCTCTCAATCTCACTTCCAACTGGGCCCCACCATAAGAAGCTTGCACGCGCTAGCCGGAGGCTGAAGAGCTGAGATCGACGAGACCTAACGTCTCCGCCTTCATCGAGTCCCTCGCAGCCATCAACACATCCCTCTACCCGATCTAGCACAACCCCACAAATCTCGCCATATAGCCACCTACCTTCCCCTCTACATTTCCACTTTTAACTATCGCTAATTTTAGGGTCGTGTCAAACTTCGTACATAGAAATTGTGTATTCGCCCTTTGTATGTGGCTCAATATAGAATTGCCATGCATGGCCCGGCAAAAAAACGTGATGTACCATGCGCGTGTCGCGGTGCATGGTGCAGTAGACTACGCGGCGTGTTGCACGGTGGTGCAACGAAACGTACCTTGCTTCCATCCACCTTAACTATAGAGCCCCTCTCCGCACACCCACTCTCACTCTCCCCACACAACCCTCTCCACTGTCCCACCAACACCCGCAAACTCCCGAGAATACCGCGTCCACGTCGGCGATGGCAGAGGAGGATAAGGCGGCCATCATCGCCTCCGAGGCTGCCGGCGAGGAGGCCCCCGTATCCTCGCCGGTCTCCCTCGACGCGTTGAAAGCAGCCACCGTCCCTGTCCAGGCCCTAGTCGAGCCATCGATGGCAGCCACCGTTCCTGTCCAGGCCCCCGTCCCCGCTACCGATGGGGCCGCCGAAGAGGAGCCTCCCGCCGGCGAGGAGGCCCCCGTCGGTCACAAGCATATCAAGCACTTCTTGGGCATGTACGATCTAGATAAGTACATCGCTCCGTTGAACCCCTACGACACCGGCATCGACGACCCATGGTCGGAGGTAACTAGGGTTTGCTCCCCTCCCCTGGTTCTTCTACTGTTCCCATCGTTGGATGCTAGATCTTGGTTTATTAGGATTCGCTTGTTCGCATTTCGATTGCTCGGTCTTCTTACATCATCTACTCACTCATTTTCCTTTTCTTCCAATAGGTTTCCGGCAGCGATGTCTGCAGCGATGACGAGTCCATCCACACTAAGAGTCGCCGATGCGAGGAGGCTGTTTCGGCCACCACGACGCCTTCTTCAGGCGGCTCCGCCGCCCTTCAAGAAGGGATCGCCTTCGGCTGGGTGAGTCTCGTCGGCACTGACTTCAACTCCTTACTAAAGCATGCAGAGGCCCCGGGCTCCGGCATCCACGAAGGTGGCGAGCGCGAGCCCATGAATATCAATGCCTACATCGCTAAAAACCAGGCTCTCGGCATTCACCTCCGAAACCTCCATCGGGTGGCCATCAAAGAGGGTCGCATGCCTCCAATCAGGCCCAAGGCCCCCAAGATCAAGGGACTGGGCAGCAATAAGTGGAGGAAGCACCGAAGGGAGGAGGCGGGGGTGCGGGCACTTGCAGGATGTGCCTGCAGCTGCGGCGGCAGCTGCTGCTGCTAAGCAGCTTCTTTCTAGCTATATCCTATTTCTGGCTGAATGCATCGAACCTCGTTAAGAAACCTACTTTCTATCGCTATATCCTCTTTAGCTATGCACAGCTATATCTACATTTGTTTTGTTTTCTGAATGAATGTATTCTGCCTGGTGTGATTTGCTGCTCTAGATTTGCTACCTGATCGGAGGCAAAAAGAGGTCCAAAAGGGAACGAATTATCGAAGTGAGAATATTCTCTAGATTTGTTACCAATTTGGGCAAAATGAAACATATTTGTTTAGCGAGAGAGGAAAAGGGCACTCTTTCAAACTGCCAGTTAACGAGCTACCATCTTGACAAGCTACAAGACACATACATAAGCATAACACAAACAAGGTTAAATTTATTTTACTACTATCACTTGAGGCGCTAGACATCTTGACAAGCTAAGTGAGTTCCAAAATGTAAACATAACACCGACAAGTAAAATTTAATTCACTTCTCATCGCACCACTTGAGGCGCTTGCCATCGCGTTCCTAAGCGACCAAAGAACCATTCCAGGTACTCCACAGCTCATGTCGTCGGATTGATGACCAGTACGCCATGAGGGGGTCCTTGAGGCGTGTGGAAGAGAGGGGTGTGAGACGTACGGTGTTCCAGGACAGTGAGCACACAAGTTTAGCCAGGTTGAATCACGACTTTTGGACGGATCCTACTCTGCTAGCAATCCAAGAATGTCTGGCGAGTCGGAATATGGGTTACAAGGGTTCGCCTGTGCGAGTTTGTAGACTATGAGGGTAGGTGCCCTAAAGGCTCTCCCTAGGACGACTTATATAGATATCCGGCCTAGGGTTTATAGGAGAGATCTATCCGGCTACGACTAAGAGTCGGTTACAGAGTACATCTTGAACTACAAGTAACACTATGGGCCTAAGTCGGTAAGTCTTCTGGGCCTTCCCGTAGCCGGATTGGACTCGCCTTTCTCCCTCGACCGGCCGCCTGTGAAGCAAAGCTCTAACCCGGCGGGCCACCTGGTCGGAGGAACCGTGAGGATACCCGTAAAGTATATCCTCAACAAAGCCCTAAGTCTCCAAGATCCAAAGTCGGATTCATCATCGTCTAGCTTGATCTTCGGCTTGCAGAATCTTGAAGGGTTCCTGAAACTTCACAACAAAAAATACGATCCAGGTCTTAAAAATAAGTCGGACCTATCAACATGTTACTCGGATTTTCCAGCTTGATTTCAAACTAAGCGGAACTTGGTCTCTGACGTCATCTGACACTCGTCATGGTCAAGTCACGTCATCTGACAAACATCCTGTCAGCACGACCGTTGGTGGGTCCGCTGTTCGCGAAACCGAGGCGCTGTTTCAATGCGTACGCAGAGATCATGGCGACGTAATCATCGCGTGGGTCCTTCCCAGTTCCTTCCACGACGCGTGGCGGTTACACAGTGTCATTTGCACGAACTCCAATGGCGCATGCCGTAGCCACCGTTGCGAGGCTCTAGCCCGCCTCCACTGCCGCCGAGCCGAGCTGCTCGGAGGATGGCAGATCCTACTATCAAGGAAGAAGAAGTTCTGGCTACAAGCGGGTGAGCTACCTTCTCTTTGCTATTCGCACTAATTATAACTGCTAGCTGGCTACTGAACCTCAAATTGTTTGTTAGCCCAATGCTGACAAACATATTTTCTCCACAGTTTTCTGTCAAGTGGGATCTCCATGGACCCCCTTACCTGGTTACGGTAGTCCTCTATAGGTACGACTCTAAGGGCAAGTGGTATGGACACCATTGTATCATGATGGAAGAAGCGCCTGCATAGATCTGCACTATATCTAGTATGGTTGCTGCTCTACGTAATCATGATGAATTATGGCCGAAGCAGACTGCAAAGTTCAGCTTCATGGATGAACGTGGCATCATGGTTCCTCTAACGTGTGACAGTCAGCTAATTGGGTTGATGAAAATGTATGCTTTGGCTGCCATGTTTGAGCTGAAATGTGATGTACTGGATGTGGAAGCTGTTGCAACTAAGAGTCACCCTTCTATTCTTGACAGGGTGGTTTCTCGAACCCAATTAGCTCCTGGTAAGCAAAGGTCTCTTGGGGTTCGCATGTTTGTGCTGAATTGTAATTTTTGTTTTATTTACTCTGTAGATATTGAGCAGTTATGCAACAGTCTTGTTTCTTTGATAGGAAGCGCCGCAAGGTTAGAAACATGACTGCCGGGTTAGTCATTTTGCTGCCCGAAGAAATTAAAAACGAGTGGAAAGATGTCATTTTGCTGCCCGAAGAAATTAAAAACAAGCGGAAAGATGATGCTAGACACGATTCTGGTGCCCATTGTCCCGACGATGCAGAGTACGTGAAGCTAAGAAAATTGGCACCAAGGAAGAGGAAGAAGGCAGAAATTGAAGAAGCCAGTGGACGTGAAGGCTTGTCACCCAGGTTGCGGAAGAAGGCTGCTGGCAATGAAGATGCATAGTAATGTGTTGAACTTGAACCTATATATGTAATTCTGTTAAATTCTGGAGCTCTTTGTGTGGCACGCTGCTGGGCGAAACAATCTACCCACATTCTCTGAGTAAAATGTACCGCGACTTAGGGTTTAGAAACGCCCGAGTTAGTAGTTGAATCCGAAATTGTGATTGTGCCACTGCTATCTGAAAACACACAGCACCAGTTCCACGATTGCTGAGGGGCAGGAGGTCTCCAAATATGACGGAATGTAAGTGGCATAGAAATAAATTATTTAAGCTGCCACACTCCACGAAGCAGCAACTTATTTCAGATGATGCACAACGACATGGCAACATAAACAACAATGGCAACCGATAATGCCTAGATGCTTGAGCCCGTCTATCTCACCACCACCCTGCTCCTGCATTCCCTGCGTCTGGCGAAGCTCCCGGATCTCCATTAACCGGGTGTACGTGATTCCACTTTATAAATTATGGATGTGCCATTTGCATGCGGCACAATCCACGTAGATTACGTTTAAACAAACCACCAATTTCAGAATACCACCATGATCAGACAAAAAAGTGATGCAGGTTAAGACGACTAACAGAGAGCAATTTTTATCCTCCGGGACTCGGACCACTAGTTCAGACCGCTAGGTCAACAAGTACTACTATTACAACTTAAAAATGCACGGAGCTCAAGCTAAATAGAACTAGTTATCACACATCTCCTTGATCTTCCTAATCTTAGCCCGATGCGCTTCTTCATGCGAGAGCAAGGATCGATTCGTCTGCTCCTTCCTTTTAGCATCTTCAATTGTTTATCTGTATTTTTCCTCATGCACTTGTCAATACTCGTAGTTGTGAACTGTCGGACTTTGGCCTGGTGAAGATCATTCCTTGCGTGAGTCAGTTCTTGCTCTGCTTTAGCCTTCAGGGCCAAAGCCATGTCCCTCTCCTTCTCGACTTTGCTAACCTTGTCTTGCACCCTCCTGAGATCTCGGTTAAGCTTGGTCGTGTCAACTGGGTCCTATAGCTTCATCTCAACACTGTCAAGAAGTGAGCTGACTACGGATTCTTTCAACTCAACAGTCATATCCCATAGTTTGTCCAGCATTTTCTGCATCGATTTGGGCCACTCTAGGTCTACCCATTTGACAACACCACAACTTCCGCCTTACATCATTACACGATGTCCTTGACACCGTAGAAACCTCCTGCCTGCGTTTCTTCCTTCGAATGCTACAAATTTAGCAGGCACATGTCCATGTTTACATAGCAGAGGACTGTCTTCATCCACTAAACCGTGATAGTCGGAGTCATACATCGTCCGGTTGGCCTAACACATCATACGCGCAAGAGTAAACAGAGTAGATCTAGCTCAAAAATAGATAACTAGCCACAGATGATAGAGATAGATATGAGACGACTCACATCAAAATCACCGTCCCTGTCATCACGACGTGTTTCCTCGCCGTCTCCCCTTGAACCCATGGCGAGAGGGGAGGGGGTGGCTGCCGGAGAGGGGATTGGGATGGAGGCGCCGTCGGCTTGCGGCTACGGCAGGATGGGAGTGAAGTGGGGAAAGTAGCTTCGAGGGGAAAGAAGAGAAGTACGGGGAGGAAGAGAAGTAATGGGGACGTAACACTGGGATGTGGCCCACTGAACTCATGAGTCGTGACACTCGAAACAGGGGAACGCCTAGTGTTGCCAGTTTCTCTAGAGCAAGCGTGGCCAATCATGCCGCAGAACAACCTACTCGCGGATCGCTCTCACGAAGACCATACCAATCGTCCAAGCGCCACGATCGAACAGTATGTAACAATCGTCAAGCAGAACAACTGTGTTAGGGCGTGCCTTCTAGAAGACTCGGTCTAACGGCCACCCATTGGGGGGCTAAGGTTAGTGCTCTACTAAGGTTAATTAGGATCCATATGTGGTTTGTGAAAAGAGCAGACATGCAATGACACTGGTGGATCCATATGTGGTTTGTGAAAAGAGCAGACATGCAATGACACTGGTGGATCCATATGTGGTTTGTGAAATGAATAAACATGCAATCACACTGGGTGGATCCATGTGCGGTTCATGAGAAGAACACACATGCAATGACACTGGTGGATCCATGTGTGGTTTGTGAGAAGAACACACATCCAATAACACTAGGTGTGGTTCATGAAAAGAACACACATCCAATGGCACTGGGTGTAGTTCATGAAAAGAACACACATCCGATGACACTCGATGTGGTTCATGAAAAGAACAGACATGCAATGACACTAGTGGATCCATATGTGGTTTGTGGAAAGAACATACATGCAATGACTCTAGCTATGGTTCATGAAAAGAACAGACCTGCAATGACACTGGTGTATCCATGTGTCGTTCATGAGAAGAACACACATGCAATGACACTGGTGGATCCATGTGTGGTTTGTGAGAAGAACAGACATGCAATCACACTAGGTGGATCCATGTGTGGTTTGTTTAGAGGAACAGACATGCAATGACACTGGGTGGATCCATGTGTGGTTTGTTTAGAAGAACAAACATGCAATGACACTAGTTGTGGTTCATGAAAAGAACACACATGCAATGACACTGGTGGATCCATGTGTGGTTTGTGAAAAGAATAGACATGCAATCACACTAGGTGGATCCATGTGTGGTTTGTTTGGAGAAAAAGAAATGCAATGACACTGGGTGTGGTTCATGAGAAGAACAGACATGCAATCACACTAGGTGGATCCATGTGTGGTTTGTGGAAAGAACATGTGCAATGACTCTAGCTTTGGTTCATGAAAAGAACATACATGCAATGACACTGGTGTATCCATGTGTGGTTCATGAAAATAACACACATGCAATGACACTGGTGGATCCATGTGTGGTTTGTGAAAAGAACAGACATGCAATCACGCTAGGTGGATCCATGTGTGGTTTGTTTAGAGGAACAGACATGCAATCACACTAGGTGGATCCATGTGTGGTTTGTTTAGAAGAACACACATGCAATGACTCTAGTTGTGGTTCATGAAAAGAACACACATGCAATGACACCGGTGGATCCATGTGTGGTTTTTGAAAATAACAGACATGCAATCACACTAGGTGGATCCATGTGTGGTTTGTTTAGAGGAACACACATGCAATGACTCTAGTTGTGGTTCATGAAAAGAACACACATGCAATGACACCGGTGGATCCATGTGTGGTTTGTGAAAATAACAGACATGCAATAACACTAGGTGGATCCATGTGTGGTTTGTTTAGAGGAACACACATGCAATGACTCTAGTTGTGGTTCATGAAAAGAACACACATGCAATGACACCGGTGGATCCATGTGTGGTTTGTGAAAATAACAGACATGCAATGACACTGGGTGGATACACGTGTGGTTTGTTTAGAAGAACAGACATGCAATGACTCTAGTTGTGGTTCATGAAAAGAACACACATGCAATGACACTGGTGGATCCATGTGTGGTTTGTTAAAAGAACAGACATGCAATCACAATAGGTGGATCCATGTGTAGTTTGTTTAGAGGAACATACATGCAATGACACTAGGTGGATCCATGTGTGGTTTGTTTAGAAGAACACACATGCAATGACACTAGGTGGATCTATGTGTGGTTTGTTTAGAGGAACAGACATGCAATGACACTGGGTGTGGTTCATGAAAAGAACAGACATGCAATGACACTGGTGGATCCATATGTGGTTTGTGGAAGGAACAGACATAAAATGACTCTAGCTGTGGTTCATGAAAAGAAAAGACATGCAATGACACTGGTGGATCCATGTGTGGTTCATGAAAAGAACACACATGCAATGACACTGGTGGATCCATGTGTGGTTTGTGAAAATAACATACATGCAATCACACTAGGTGGATCCATGTGTGGTTTGTTTAGAGGAACAGACATGCAATGACACTGGGTGTGGTTCATGAAAAGAACAGACATGCAATGACACTGGTGGATCCATATGTGGTTTGTGGAAGGAACATACATAAAATGACTCTAGCTGTGGTTCATGAAAAGAAAAGACATGTAATGACACTGGTGGATCCATGTGTGGTTCATGAAAAGAACACACATGCAATGACACTGGTGGATCCATGTGTGGTTTGTGAAAATAACACACATGCAATCACACTAGGTGGATCCATGTGTGGTTTGTTTAGAAGAACACACATGCAATGACTCTAGTTGTGGTTCATGAAAAGAACACACATTCAATGACACTGGTGGATCCATGTGTGGTTTGTGAAAAGAACAGACATGCAATCACACTAGGTGGATCCATGTGTGGTTTGTTTAGAGGAACAGACATGCAATGACACTGGGTGGATCCATGTGTGGTTTGTTTAGAGGAACAGACACGCAATGACACAGGGTGGATCCATTTGTGGTGTGTGAGAAGAACATACATTCAATGACACTGGCTGTGGTTCACGAGAAGAACACACATGCAATGACACTGGTGGATCCATGTGGGGTTTGTGAAAAGAACAGACATGCAATCACACTAGGTTGATCGATGTGTGGTTTGTTTAGAGGAACATACATGCAATGACACTGGGTGTGGTTCATGAAAAGAACAGACATGCAATGACACTGGTGGATCCATATGTGGTTTGTGGAAGGAACATACATGTAGTGACTCTAGCTGTAGTTCATGAAAAGAACAGACATGCTATGACACTGGTGGATCCATGTATGGTTCATGAGAAGAACACACATCCAATGACACTGGTGGATCCATGTGTGGTTTGTTTAGAAGATTAGACATGCAATGACTCTAGTTGTAGTTCATGAAAAGAACACACATGCAATGACACTGGTGGATCCATGTGTGGTTTGTGAAAATAACAGACATGCAATCACACTAGGTGGATCCATGTGTGGTTTGTTTAGAGGAACAGACACGCAATGACACAGGGTGGATCCATTTGTGGTGTGTGAGAAGAACATACATTCAATGACACTGGCTGTGGTTCACGAGAAGAACAGACATGCAATGAAACTGGTGGATCCTTGTGTGGTTTGTGAGAAGAACATACATGCAATGACACTGGTTGTGGTTCATGAGAAGAACTCACATGCAATGACACTGGTGGATCCATGTTTGGGTCATTGAGAAGAAAAACATGTAGTCACACTAGGTGGATCCATGTGTGGTTTATGGAAAGAACACACATGCAATGACTCTAGCTATGGTTCTTGAAAAGAACACACATGCAATGACACTGGTGTATCCATGTGTGGTTCATGAAAAGAACACACATGCAATGACGCTGGTGGATCCATGTGTGGTTTGTGAAAAGAACAGAAATGCAATCACACTAGGTGGATCCATGTTTGGTTTGTGAAAAGAACAAACATTAAATCACACTAGGTGGATCCATGTGTGGTTTGTTTAGAAGAACACACATGCAATGACTTTAGTTGTGGTTCATGAAAAGAACACACATGCAATGACACTGGTGGATCCATGTGTGGTTTGTGAAAAGAATAGACATGCAATCACACTAGGTGGATCCATGTGTGGTTTGTTTGGAGAAAAAGAAATGCAATGACACTGGGTGTGGTTCATGAGAAGAACAGACATGCAATCACACTAGGTGGATCCATGTGTGGTTTGTGGAAAGAACAGACAGGCAATGACTCTAGCTTTGGTTCATGAAAAGAACATACATGCAATGACACTAGTGTATCCATGTGTGGTTCATGAAAATAACACACATGCAATGACACTGGTGGATCCATGTGTGGTTTGTGAAAAGAACAGACATGCAATCACACTAGGTGGATCCATGTGTGGTTTGTTTAGAGGAACAGACATGCAATCACACTAGGTGGATCCATGTGTGGTTTGTTTAGAAGAACACACATGGAATGACTCTAGTTGTGGTTCATGAAAAGAACACACATGCAATGACAACGGTGGATCCATGTGTGGTTTGTGAAAATAACAGACATGCAATCACACTAGGTGGATCCATGTGTGGTTTGTTTAGAGGAACATACATGCAATGACACTGGGTTGATCCATGTGTGGTTTGTTTAGAAGAATAGACATGCAATGACTCTAGTTGTGGTTCATGAAAAGAACACACATGCAATGACACTGGTGGATCCATGTGTGGTTTGTTAAAAGAACAGACATGCAATCACAATAGGTGGATCCATGTGTAGTTTGTTTAGAGGAACATACATGCAATGACACTAGGTGGATCCATGTGTGGTTTGTTTAGAAGAACACACATGCAATGACTCTGGCTGTGGTTCATGAAAAGAACACACATCCAATGACACTGGTGGATCCATGTGTGGTTTGTGAAAAGAACATACATGCAATCACACTAGGTGGATCCATGTGTGGATTGTTTAGAGGAATAGACATGCAATGACACTGGGTGTGGTTCATGAAAAGAACAGACATGCAATGACACTGGTGGATCCATATGTGGTTTGTGGAAGGAACAGACATAAAATGACTCTAGCTGTGGTTCATGAAAAGAAAAGACATGCAATGACACTGGTGGATCCATGTGTGGTTCATGAAAAGAACACACATGCAATGACACTGGTGGATCCATGTGTGGTTTGTGAAAATAACAAACATGCAATCACACTAGGTGGATCCATGTGTGGTTTGTTTAGAAGAACACACATGCAATGACTCTAGTTGTGGTTCATGAAAAGAACACACATTCAATGACACTGGTGGATCCATGTGTGGTTTGTGAAAAGAACAGACATGCAATCACACTAGGTGGATCCATGTGTGGTTTGTTTAGAGGAACAGACATGCAATGACACGAGGTGGATCCATGTGTGGTTTGTTTAGAGGAACAGACACGCAATGACACAGGGTGGATCCATTTGTGGTGTGTGAGAAGAACATACATTCAATGACACTGGCTGTGGTTCACGAGAAGAACACACATGAAATGACACTGGTGGATCCATGTGGGGTTTGTGAAAAGAACAGACATGCAATCACAATAGGTGGATCCATGTGTGGTTTGTTTAGAGGAACATACATGCAATGACACTTGGTGTGGTTCAGGAAAAGAACAGACATGCAATGACACTGGTGGATCCATATGTGGTTTGTGGAAGGAACATACATGTAGTGACTCTAGCTGTAGTTCATGAAAAGAACAGACATGCTATGACACTGGTGGATCCATGTATGGTTCATGAGAAGAACACACATCCAATGCCACAAGTGGATCCATGTGTGGTTTGTTTAGAAGATTAGACATGCAATGACTCTAGTTGTAGTTCATGAAAAGAACACACATGCAATGACCCTGGTGGATCCATGTGTGGTTTGTGAAAATAACAGACATGCAATCACACTAGGTGGATCCATGTGTGGTTTGTTTAGAGGAACAAACACGCAATGACACAGGGTGGATCCATTTGTGGTGTGTGAGAAGAACATACATTCAATGACACTGGCTGTGGTTCACGAGAAGAACAGACATGCAATGACACTGGCGGATCCTTGTGTGGTTTGTGAGAAGAACATACATGCAATGACACTGGTTGTGGTTCATGAGAAGAACTCACATGCAATGACACTGGTGGATCCATGTGTGGTTCATGAGAAGAAAAACATGTAATCACACTAGGTGGATCCATGTGTGGTTTATGGAAAGAACAGACATGCAATGACTCTAGCTGTGGTTCTTGAAAAGAACACGCATGCAATGACACTGGTGTATCCATGTGTGGTTCATGAAAAGAACACACATGCAATGACGCTAGTGGATCCATGTGTGGTTTGTGAAAAGAACAGATATGCAATCACACTAGGTGGATCCATGTGTGGTTTGTGAAAAGAACAGACATTAAATCACACTAGGTGGATCCATGTGTGGTTTGTTTAGAAGAACACACATGCAATGACTCTAGTTGTGGTTCATGAAAAGAACACACATGCAATGACACTGGTGGATCCATTTTTGGTTTGTGAAAAGAATAAACATGCAATCACACTAGGTGGATCCATGTGTGTTTTGTTTAGAGGAACAAACATGCAATAACACTGGGTGGATCCATGTGTGGTTTGTTTAGAAGAATAGACATGCAATGACTCTAGTTGTGGTTTATGAAAAGAACACACATGCAATGACACTGGTGGATCCATGTGTGGTTTGTGAAAAGAACAAACAATCAATCACACTAGGTGGATCCATGTGTGGTTTGTTTAGACGAACAAACATGCAATGACACTGGGTGGATCCATGTGTGGTTTGTATAGAAGAACAGACATGTAATGACTCTAGTTGTAGTTCATGAAAAGAACACACATGCAATGACACTAGTGGATCCATGTGTGGTTTGTGAAAAGAACAGACATGCAATCACACTAGGTGGTTCCATGTGTGGTTTGTTTAGAGGAACAGACATGCAATGACACTTGGTGTGGTTCATGAAAAGAATAGACATGCAATGACACTGGTGGATCCATATGTGGTTTGTGGAAGGAACAGACATGCCATGACTCTAGATGCGGTTCATGAAAAAAACAGACATGCAATGACACTGGTGGATCCTTGTGTGGTTCATGAGAAGAACACACATGCAATGACACTAGTGGATCCATGTGTGGTTTGTGAAAAGAACATAAATGCAATCACACTAGGTGGATCCATGTGTGGTTGGTTTAGAGGAACAGACATGCAATGACACTGGGTGGATCCATGTGTGGTTTGTTTAGAAGAACACACATGCAATGACTCTGGTTGTGGTTCATGAAAAGAACACACATGCAATGACACTGGTGGATCCATGTGTGGTTTGTGAAAAGAACAGACATGCAATCACACTAGGTGGATCCATGTGTGGTTTGTTTAGAGGAACATACATGCAATGACAATGGGTGTGGTTCATGAAAAGAACTGACATGCAATGACACTGGTGGATCCATATGTGGTTTGTGTAAGGAACAGACATACAATGACTCTAGTTGTGGTTCATGAGAAGAACACACATGCAATGACACTGGTGGATCCATGTGTGGTTTCTGAGAAGAACATACATGCAATGACACTGGCTGTGATTCATGAGAAGAACACACATGCAATGACACTGGTGGATCCATGTGTGGTTTGTGAAAAGAACAGTCATGCAATCACACTAGGTGGATCCATGTGTGGTTTGTTTAGAGGAATAGACATGCAATGACACTGGGTGTGGTTCATGAAAAGAACAGACGTGCAATGACTCTAGCTGTGGTTCATGAAAAGAACAGACATGCAATGACTCTAGCCGTGGTTCATTAAAAGAACACACATGCAATGACACAGGTGTATCCATGTGTGGTTCATGAAAAGAACACACATGCAATGACACTGGTGGATCCATGTGTGGTTTGTAAAAAGAACAGACATGCAATCACACTAGGTGGATCCATGTGTGGTTTGTGAAAAGATCATACATGCAATCACACTAGGTGGATCCATATGTGGTTTGTTTACAAAAACACACATGCAATGAATCTAGTCGTGGTTCATGAAAAGAACACACATGCAATGACATTGGTGGATCCATGTGTGGTTCATGAGAACAACACACATCCAATGACACTAGTGGATCCATGTGTGGTTTGTGAGAAGAACAGACATGCAATGACACTGGTGGATACTTATGTGGTTTGTGAGAAGAACAGACATGCAATGACACTGGTTGTGGTCACGAGAAGAACACACATGCAATGACACTGGTGGATCCTTGGGTCCTTTGTGAGAAGAACATACATGCAATGACACTGGTTGTGGTTCATGAGAAGAACACACATGCAATCACACTAGTGGATCCTTGTGTGGTTCATGAGAAGAACAGACATGCAATCATACTAGGTGGATCCATGTGTGGTTTGTGGAAAGAACAGACATGCAATGATTCTAGCTGTGGTTCATGAAAAGAACACACATGCAATGACACTGTTGTATCCATGTGTGGTTCATGAAAAGAACACACATGCAATGACACTGGTGGATCCTTGTGTGGTTTATGAAAAGAACAGACATGCAATCACACTAGGTGGATCCATGTGTGGTTTGTGAAAAGAACAGACATGCAATCACACAAGGTGGATCCATGTGTGGTTTGTTTAGAAGAACACACATGCAATGACTCTAGTTGTGGTTCATGAAAAGAACACACATGCAATGACACTAGTGGATCCATGTGTGGTTTGTGAAAAGAACATACATGTAATCACACTAGGTGGATCCATGTGTGGTTTGTTTAGAGGAACAGACATGCAATGACACTAGGTGGATCCATGTGAGGAACAGACATGCAATGACACTGGGTGGATCCATGTGTGGTTTGTGGGAAGAACATACATGCAATGACACTGGTTGTGGTTCATGAAAAGAACACACATGCAATGACACTAGTGGATCCATGTGTGGTTTGTGAAAAGAACATACATGTAATCACACTAGGTGGATCCATGTGTGGTTTGTTTAGAGGAACAGACATGCAATGACACTGGTGGATCCATGTGAGAATGTACATGCAATGACACTGGGTGGATCCATGTGTGGTTTGTGGGAAGAACATACATGCAATGACACTGGTTGTGGTTCATGAGAAGAACACACATGCAATGACACTGGTGGATCCATGTGTGGTTTGTGAAAAGAACAGACATGCAATCACACTAGGTGGATCCATGTATGGTTTGTTTAGAGGAAAAGACATGCAATGACACTAGGTGTGGTTCATGAAAAGAAGACATGCAATAACACTGGTGGATCCATATGTGGTTTGTGGAAGGTACAGACATGCAATGACTCTAGCTGTGGTTTATGAAAAGAACAGACATGCAATGACACTGGTGGATCCATGTGTGGTTCATGAAAAGAACACACATGCAATGACACTGGTGGATCCATGTGTGGTTTGTGAAAATAACAGACATGCAATCACACTAGGTGGATCCATGTGTGGTTTTTTAGAAGAACACACATGCAATGACTCTAGTTGTGGTTCATGAAAAGAACACACATTCAATGACACTGGTGGATCCATGTGTGGTTTATGAGAAGAACATACATGCAATGACACTGGTGGATACTTATGTGGTTTGTGAGAAGAACAGACAGGCAATGACACTGGCTGTGGTTCATGAGAATTACACACATGCAATGACACTGGTGGATCCTTGTGTGGTTTGTGAGAAGAACATACATGCAATGACATTGGCTGTGGTTCATGAGAATAACACACATGCAATGACACTGGTGGATACTTATGTGGTTTGTTTAGAAGAACACACATGCAATGACTCTAGCTATGGTTGATGAAAAGAACACACATGCAATGACACTGGTGCATCCATGTGTGGTTCATGAGAAGAACACACATGCAATGACACTAGGTGTGGTTCATGATAAGAACACACATCCAATGACACTGGTGGATACTTATGTGGTTTGTTTAGAAGAACACACATGCAATGACTCTAGCTGTGGTTCATGAAAAGAACACACATGCAATGCCACTGGTGGATCCATGTGTGGTTTGTGAAAAGAACAGACATGCAATCACACTAGGTGGATCCATGTGTGGTTTGTGAAAAGAACATACATGCAATCACACTAGGTGGATCCATATGTGGTTTGTTTACAAGAACACACATGCAATGACTCTAGTTGTGGTTCATGAAAAGAACACACATGCAATGACACTGGTGGATCCATGTGTGGTTTGTGAAAAGAATAGACATGCAATCACACTAGGTGGATCCATGTGTGGTTTGTTTAGAGGAACATACATGCAATGACATTGGGTGGATCCATGTGTGGTTTGTTTAGAGGAACAGACATGCAATGACACGGGGTGGATCCATTTGTGGTGTGTGAGAAGAACATACATGCAATGACACTGGCTGTGGTTCATGAGAAGAACACACATGCAATGACACTGGTGGATCCATGTGTGGTTTGTGAAAAGAACAGACATGCAATCACACTAGGTGGATCCATGTGTGGTTTGTTTAGAGGAAAAGACATGCAATGACACTGGGTGTGGTTCATGAAAAGAACAAACATGCAATGACACTGGTGGATCCATATGTGGTTTGTGGAAGGAACATACATGCAATGAATCTAGCTGTGGTTCATGAAAAGAACACACATGCAATGACATTGGTGGATCCATGTGTGGTTCATGAGAAGAACACACATCCAATGACACTAGTGGATCCATGTGTGGTTTGTGAGAAGAACAGACATGCAATGACACTGGTGGATAATGATGTGGTTTGTGAGAAGAACAGACATGCAATGACACTGGTTGTGGTTCACGAGAAGAACACACATGCAATGACACTGGTGGATCCTTGGGTCGTTTGTGAGAAGAACATACATGCAATGACACTAGTTGTGGTTCATGAGATGAACACACATGCAATCACACTAGTGGATCCTTGTGTGGCTCATGAGAAGAACAGACATGCAATCACACTAGGTGGATCCATGTGTGGTTTGTGGAAAGAACAGACATGCAATGATTCTAGCTGTGGTTCATGAAAAGAACACACATGCAATGACACTGGTGTATCCATGTGTGGTTCATGAAAATAACACACATGCAATGACACTGGTGGATCCTTGTGTGGTTTGTGAAAAGAACAGACATGCAATCACACTAGGTGGATCCATGTGTGGTTTGTGAAAAGAACAGACATGCAATCACACAAGGTGGATCCATGTGTGGTTTGTTTAGAAGAACACACATGCAATGACTCTAGTTGTGGTTCATGAAAAGAACACACATGCAATGACACTGGTGGATCCATGTGTGGTTTGTGAAAAGAACATACATGCAATCACACTAGGTGGATCCATGTGTGGTTTGTTTAGAGGAACAGACATGCAATGACACTGGGTGGATCCATGTGTGGTTTGTTTAGAGGAACAGACATGCAATGACACTGGGTGGATCCATGTGTGGTTTGTGGGAAGAACATACATGCAATGACACTGGTTGTGGTTCATGAGAAGAACACACATGCAATGACATTGGTGGATCCATGTGTGGTTTGTGAAAAGAACAGACATGCAATCACACTAGGTGGATCCATGTGTGGTTTGTTTAGAGGAAAATACATGCGATGACACTAGGTGTGGTTCATGAAAAGAAGACATGCAATGACACTGGTGGATCCATATGTGGTTTGTGGAAGGTACAGACATGCAATGACTCTAGCTGTGGTTTATGAAAAGAACACACATGCAATGACACTGGTGGATCCATGTGTGGTTAATGAAAAGAACACACATGCATTGACACTGGTGGATCCATGTGTGGTTTGTGAAAATAACAGACATGCAATCACACTAGGTGGATCCTTGTGTGGTTTGTTTAGAAGAACACACATGCAATGACTCTAGTTGTGGTTCATGAAAAGAACACACATTCAATGACACTGGTGGATCCATGTGTGGTTTGTGAGAAGAACATACATGCAATGACACTGGTGGATACTTATGTGGTTTGTGAGAAGAACAGACAGGCAATGACACTGGCTGTGGTTCATGAGAAGAACACACATGCAATGACACTAGTGGATCCTTGTGTGGTTTGTGAGAAGAACATACATGCAATGACATTGGCTGTGGTTCATGAGAAGAACACACATGCAATGACACTGGTGGATACTTATGTGGTTTGTTTAGAAGAACACACATGCAATGACTCTAGCTGTGGTTGATGAAAAGAACACACATGCAATGACACTGGTGCATCCATGTGTGGTTCATGAGAAGAACACACATGCAATTACACTGGGTGTGGTTCATGATAAGAACACACATCCAATGACACTGGTGGATACTTATGTGGTTTGTTTAGAAGAACACACATGCAATGACTCTAGCTGTGGTTCATGAAAAGAACACACATGCAATGCCACTGGTGGATCCATGTGTGGTTTGTGAAAAGAACAGACATGCAATCACACTAGGTGGATCCATGTGTGGTTTGTTTAGAGGAACACACATGCAATGACACTGGTGTGGTTCATGAAAAGAACAGACATCCAATGACACTAGTGTATCCATATGTGGTTTTTGGAAAGCACAAACATGCAATCACACTGGGTGTGGTTCATGAAAAGAACACACATGCAATGACACTGGTGTATCCTTATGTGGTTTGTGAGAAGAACTGACATGTAATGCCATTGGTTGATCCATGCATTTCATTGTACATGACACTCACTTTCCATTTTTATACTACTTAGTTTTGTCCTTGGTTTTTTGACACTACTCAGTTTTGCCCCCTCTCTTTATCTTTCGTAGAAGCCCAAACCCGTGCTCACTCTGTCTGCTACTCCCTGCTTGGTTCTCACAGTTGTCACGCGGAACGTGCGCACCAACCGTTGATTCTATGCGATCCAACGATGATCGTTGCACACGTTGTGCCCTTCACAGTACAGTGTGAGACATCACAGATGTCTCCCTCAGCGAGACTTCTACAAGAAGGAACACGAAGTCGTCCATTGAAAAAGTCGTCGAGCGGTCATGTCATGTTTAATAAAGTCTGAAAAGCCTACTGCTGCTACTACTACGCCACAACACATGTGTCATCGAGTGCATGATCATCGATGGACAGCTGTAATTTATTGCCACTTGATTTTAATAAGACATATCCCATTTTTTAGTAGTGGCTCTCAATCTCACTTCCAACTGGGCCCCACCGTAAGAAGCTTGCACGCGCTAGCCGGAGGCTAAAGAGCTGAGATCGACGAGACCTAACGTCTCCGCCTTCATCGAGTCCCTCGCAGCCATCAACACATCCCTCTACCCGATCTAGCACAACCCCACAAATCTCGCCATATAGCCACCTACCTTCCCCTCTACATTTCCACTTTTAACAATCGCTAATTTTAGGGTCGTGTCAAACTTCGTACATAGAAATTGTGTATTCGCCCTTTGTATGTGGCTCAATACAGAATTGCCATGCATGGCCCGGCAAAAAAACGTGATGTACCATGCGCGTGTCGCGGTGCACGGTGCAGTAGACTGCGCGGCGTGTTGCACGGTGGTGCAACAAAATGTACCTTGGTTCCATCCACCTTAACTATAGAGCCCCTCTCCGCACACCCACTCTCACTCTCCCCACACAACCCTCTCCACTGTCCCACCAACACCCGCAAACTCCCGAGAATACCCCGTCCGCGTCGGTGATGGCAGAGGAGGATAAGGCGGCCATCATCGCCTCCGAGGCTGCCAGCGAGGAGGCCCCCGTATCCTCGCCGGTCTCCCTCGACGCGTTGAAAGCAGCCACCGTCCCTGTCCAGGCCCTAGTCGAGCCATCGATGGCAGCCACCGTTCCTGTCCAGGCCCCCGTCCCCGCTACCGATGGGGCCGCCGAAGAGGAGCCTCCCGCCGGCGAGGAGGCCCCCGTCGGTCACAAGCATATCAAGCACTTCTTGGGCATGTACGATCTAGATAAGTACATCGCTCCGTTGAACCCCTACGACACCGGCATCGACGACCCATGGTCGGAGGTAACTAGGGTTTGCTCCCCTCCCCTGGTTCTTCTACTGTTCCCATCGTTGGATGCTAGATCTTGGTTTATTAGGATTCGCTTGTTCGCATTTCGATTGCTCGGTCTTCTTACATCATCTACTCACTCATTTTCCTTTTCTTCCAATAGGTTTCCGGCAGCGATGTCTGCAGCGATGACGAGTCCATCCACACTAAGAGTCGTCAGATGCGGAGGAGGCTGCGAGTCGGCCACTACGACGCCTTCTTCAGGGGCGGCTCCCGGCGCTGCCCCTTCTGCAAGGGGATCGCCTTCGGCTGGGTGAGTCTCGTCGGCACTGACTTCAACTCCTTACTAAAGCATGCAGAGGCCCCGGACTCCGGCATCCACGAAGGTGGCGAGCGCGAGCCCATGAATATCAATGCCTACATCGCTAAAAACCGGGCTCTCGGCATTCACCTCCGAAACCTCCATCGGGTGGCCATCAAAGAGGGTCGCATGCCTCCAATCAGGCCCAAGGCCCCCAAGATCAAGGGACTGGGCAGCAAGAAGTGGAGGAAGCGCCGAAGGGAGGAGGCGGGGGTGCGGGCACTGCGAGATGTGCTGCACTGCGGCAGCTGCTGCTGCTAAGCAGCTTCTTTCTAGCTATATCCTATTTCTGGCTGAATGCATCGAACCTCGTTAAGAAACCTACTTTCTATCGCTATATCCTCTTTAGCTATGCACAGCTATATCTACATTTGTTTTGTTTTCTGAATGAATGTATTCTGCCTGGTGTGATTTGCTGCTCTAGATTTGCTACCTGATCGGAGGCAAAAAGAGGTCCAAAAGGGAACGAATTATCGAAGTGAGAATATTCTCTAGATTTGTTACCAATTTGGGCAAAATGAAACATATTTGTTTAGCGAGAGAGGAAAAGGGCACTCTTTCAAACTGCCAGTTAACGAGCTACCATCTTGACAAGCTACAAGACACATACATAAGCATAACACAAACAAGGTTAAATTTATTTTACTACTATCACTTGAGGCGCTAGACATCTTGACAAGCTAAGTGAGTTCCACAAAACAGAAACATAACACTGACAAGTAAAATTTAATTCACTTCTCATCAGACCACTTGAGGCGCTTGCCATCGTTCCTAGGCGACCAACAGCAACCATTCCAGGTACTCCACAGCTCATGTCGTCGGATTGATGACCAGTACGCCATGAGGGGGTCCTTGAGGCGTGTGGAAGAGAGGGGTGTGAGACGTACGGTGTTCCAGGACAGTGAGCACACAAGTTTAGCCAGGTTCGAATCCGCCGACTTTGGACGGATCCTACTCCTGCTAGCAATCGATGTCTGGAGCGGAATATGGGTTACAAGGGTTGGCCTGTGCGAGTTTGTAGACTATGAGGGTAGGTGCCCTAAAGGCTCTCCCTAGGACGACTTATATAGATATCCGGCCTAGGGTTTACAGGAGAGATCTATCCGGCTACGACTAAGAGTCGGTTACAGAGTACATCTTGAACTACAAGTAACACTATGGGCCTAAGTCGGTAAGTCTTCTGGGCCTTCCCGTAGCCGGATTGGACTCCGTCTTCTCTCCCTGACTGGGCTGCCCGTGAAGCAAAGCTCTAACCCGAAGTGGGCCACCACAGTCGGTGAGGAACGTGAGGATACCGGAAAGTATATCCCCAATGAGCAATTTCAAGTCTCCAAGATCCAAAGTCAGATTCATCATCGTCTAGCTTGATCTTCGGCTTGCAGAATCTTGAAGGGTTCCTGAAACTTCACAACAAAAAATACGATCCAGGTCTTAAAAATAAGTCGGACCTATCAACATGTTACTCGGATTTTCCAGCTTGATTTCAAACTAAGCGGAACTTGGTCTCTTACGTCATCTGACACTCGTCATGGTCAAGTCACGTCATCTGACAAACATCCTGTCAGCACGACCGTTGGTGGGTCCGCCGTTCGCGGAACCGAGGCGCTGTTTCAATGCGTACGCAGAGATCGAGGCGACGTAATCATCGCGTGGGTCCTTCCCAGTTCCTTCCACGACGCGTGGCGGTTACACAGTGTCATTTGCACGAATCTTGGCGCGGTTAGGTGGATATAAGAGGTGAGGATTCTTCTTCATCTCTCTTCACTTGTTCCCTCGCCGTTTCTTCTCCTCCAAATCTCCCTCACGCACAAAGCTCCCTTGCTTCCCAAACTCCCAGCGCCGCCCATCTAAGGTCACCGGCGCTCTAGAATAATGGCTTCGTATTCATCTTCCGGCTTGGTTGCGGCAGCGGCGACAGTGGAGGCGGTGGTGGCGGAGAAGGAAAGCTATCGTGGGGTCTGCATCCCCTGCGTGCTGGACGACGAGAAGCTCGGCGGCGTGGAGCGAAGGCTCCTCCACGTGGCGGTAGCGGAGCGGCTCGCGAGACCATCCCAACCCAAGACGCCAACGAAAGGTACACTTCGGCACCCACCTCGACAGAGGTTTGTCATTTCCTCCCTGGGAATTATTTTCCGAGGTGATAGATCACTATAGTGTTCAACTCCACCATCTTCCTCCCAACTCCCTCCTAGAGATGAGCGCCTATGCGGCTTTGTGCGAGGGATTTCTCGGCATTAGGCCGAGTCTTACCTTATTCCGGTACTACTTCCATGTCCGGAGAAATTCTATCACTGCCGGTAATCCTTATATTATTGGTACAATTAGATTTTCACTTAGACGTGAGCGCGCATATCCTAAAATTCTAGGCAGTGACTCGGTCAAACAATGGCCAGCCACTTTCTTTTATCACAAGGATGTTCCAGCTCCCGGCAAAGCCACTGCTTTGCCGGCTTTCATCGATAGAGCCACCACGTACCAAACGTCATGGGACGAGGCCCCTCCGGCTCTCAGTGACGATCTGATCCTCGCTAAGAGGCGGATCGAATATCTAATGAAACACAAAGGACTGAAGGGATCCGACTTGGTCCAATGTTGGGTGTCACGCCGGATCCAACCCCTTCAGTACCACAGAGACCGACGGATGCACTCCATCACATCGTCCAAAAAAGATTCCCTCCGCATCAGCCCCAGAGCCTATACCTCGCAAGGCTATATAAGCCAGATTAAATGGCTGATAAGGGAGCGGATCGAGAGGAGAATCCCGGAGGTTTCTCTGGACATGCACACAGCGGAAAACCCCATTGTGTCGGTAAGCTCTTAACAATAAACCTTTTTATGTGTTTCATTCTTTAAGTTATATCGCAATACTGATATGTTTTCTTCTTTTTAGCTTGCTGACCTCCCCGAGTCGGAATTTGCTCCACTCGAGGGATATCCTCTAGAGTTTTCTCAGGAGGTGGAATTGGTCCCACTGTCGGATATTGTGCCCAAGAAGCACAAGGCTCCGTTAGTGGCTGTTGGCACAAAGGAGGTGCCCGTCGTGAAGAGGTAACTTTCAGCACAACTTTTCGCCTTTGTACCTTACTCGAATTTTCTTCCGAGATGTAATGTTTTCGACTCTATTACATTCTCAGAGCTAAGCAGCTCATCAAGGGCAAGGGGAAGGGAACTTCTTCGAAGCCCCCGCGACAGACGAAGCTAACCATAGCTTCCCCTGTCGTGGCTCCTCCGACTCCTGCCCCCCAATCCTTTGCAATGCCGGTGATTACTCCTTCACCAGTTGCCGCAGAAGATCCGGGTCCTTCAACGGAGCAAGCGATCCTTGAATCGCAAACTGACGTCACCATAAGTGAGTCAGGTTTAGATAAGGGTGAACCCTCTTTGGGTAATTATCCCTCGCAGAGATCTTTGCCAAAAACCTTCTCAACAATCCGGGTCTTGCCAAGTTTGGCTTGTCCCGGAAATCTGCGGAAGAGATCCAGCGGCTGGCCAAGCAATGCCTGGAGAACAGAAATCTCTCTGTCAAAGAAGAAGCAAAAGAGGCGGAAGACATCAAGTACTCCGACCTTCTTGAACAAGTTCGCATTCGCGACGAGGGACTTAGAGCTGGTGTGCTTCCACCACCTCCGATTATTCCACTCACCCTCGCCGAGAAAGTTTCCACCGAGGTGAACATATGTCTGAGCAAGCTCACACATGAACATCATGTAAGTCGGAATTCTAACTCACGTTTTTCTTTATTGTATATCATATCCTCTAGCCCCCAAGCATGAAGTAGGATACTTAATCCGAGTTTATGCTTCCTTAGGATGCCAAAGAATGAACTAGTGTAGCCCCCAAGGCTCGTGCTGATATTAATAACAATATTAACCCGAGTCTTCAGTAGACTTCTGACTCTGGGTATTCTGACTTACAGAAAGTTAATTCATATAACCAGGATTTGTTGAAGAATATCTGCAACAAGCGGAGAGAGATCAGATCTCTCCGACTTGAAAATGCTGAGCTGAAAGTTTCCAAGGATGAGGCCGAAGGTAAACATTCCGAGACTCAAAGCTTGCCTTTCATGTTTTCATAGTCGAATTTTTACTGAACTATTGTTCTTTTTGACTTACATCGCTAGTGAAACAGTTCTGCGCTATGATTGAAGAGGCCGAGAACCTCAAAACCTTAGTGGTGGAGAACAAAGAACTTCGCCAAGAGCTGGATAATCTCAAGGCGGATCATGAGAAGAGCATCGCTCAAGTTCTCGAATCCTCCTCCATGGCTACTGATGAGCGTGATCGTAAGATTGCTGCTCAAGATCAAAAAATCTCGGACCTCAATAATGAGCTGTGTAGAGAGAAGGACCTTTCCGAGGCGCTCCGGGCTGAACTCCGGAGTCTTCTGTTCCATCTGTCTGATTTGTCTATTTTCTTCGACTTCTTTGAATGTCGGATTTTCTTAACTGTTTTTGTCTATAGGTCCTCTGAACTTGACGGACTCCACCTCTACCGAGCCTCGCACCCACCGGCTTACCCAAGTCGGTGACCTGCTTCATGACTTCCGCCAATCCCTTGAGGATATTGGCGAAGCTCTCAAGATTCCGGACATGCATAGCATGTCGGATTTTTAGGTGCGGGACAAGGCGAAGGAGATGCCGCAACTTGTCTAGGATTGGAATATGTCCTACGCGCGATCTACGGTGCAAAACGCTCTTACCATGGTCATGAGCCACCATGGAAACATGGAGATATGGCAAGTGACCAGAGGGTACTGCAAGGTGGACGAAGACGGACAGGAGCAAGACATCAAGGCAATCATGGACTCCTGCGCCGGATATGGGTGCCACGTAGCTGATCTAACCAGCTACGACACTCCCTTCTTCACCCACGTGGACACGCCGCCTCCGCCTCTCGAAGAATCAGCAGAAGTTTCCGACGATGACCACACCATTTCGGATGTGGATATCTTGGAACGATATCAAGGCGATGTATCCAGCGAGCCGGTAGCTCCTTCCTCTCCTCCTGCATCATAGATTGCCAGAAACAATTGTATTATTCTGAGAAACATGATGGGTCTGTAAATATGTAGTACTATAATTTTGCTAGCGCTAAGCTTTTGATCTATTCAGCACTTTTGGCTTTAAATTTTGTGTGCCTGAAATGTTTACATAAGCACTTATACTTTTTCGTCAATACTTATCGTTTATCTGGCTTTCCGCCTCGTCCCTTTCGTGAGCTGGCTAAACCTTCTGCACGGAAACTTTGCCGAGCAACAGAGCTCAATTGCTAAACTAGTTTAAACTCGAAAACAAAGACGGCTTCCAGTACCAACAATTCACTACTTGGAAAATACCTACATCCGGCAATCAGACAAATAACCAAAGTATAAACTAGAAACTTTAGAGTTATACCCGAAGGTAGCATTTTTAGAATCAGAAATCTAAACCAGAACAAACATGAGCATAAAGTACTTTCAAGTATTCTGGGATTTTTGACTATGACATGATCATTCGGAAATAAGATGGTAAAACTTCTCAGAAAAACTTGAGGCAACCAAGACTTTTATTTCTCACAGAACATGTACATATGTATGGTTACAAAGAAGGATAAACTAAGAATAAAAGGGACGTAGCTGAGCAATATTCCATGTTCTGTCTAACTTATCCGGATTTGTACTGCCTCCAGCTCTCTTTCTCTTCTTAGTAGCAGGTTTTTGTTTGACTGGCCTCATGTCAGTTAAGTAGTACGGACCATTGTGTAATACTCGACTAACAAAAAAGGTCCCTTCCCATACTAGGGAAAGTTTGTGCTTTCTTTGTTGCACAAGCCGGAGAACCAAATCGCCTTTATTGAAAGATCTGTTTCGGACTCTCTGGCTATGATACTTGCGTAACTTCTGCTGATAGGCTGTTGATCTCATTTCAGCAACGACACGAACTTCTTCGACTAAGTCGAGATCATTTTGTCGAGAAATCTCGGCATCCTCTTCAATATACGCGGCCACTCTAGGAGAAGTGTGAATAAAATCACTAGGAAGAACTGCTTCTACGCCATAGACCAAGAAGAAAGGTGTGTATCTGGTTGACCTGTTCGGAGTCGTTCGTAAACTCCATATTACATAGGGTAATTCCTCTGCCCAAGCCCCCGTAGCACGTCGTAATGGTGCTTCGAGTCTCGGTTTTATGCCCTGTAGGATTAAACCATTTGCTCTTTTAACTTGTCTCTTAGCCTGTGGATGTGCGACTGACGCAATGTTAAGCCGGATATTTTGTTCGTTGCAGAATTCGGCCAATTCTCCCATAGAAAAGTTACTCCCGTTGTCCGTGATAATGCTATGCGGATAACCATACCGGATTATAACATCCTCGACAAATCTTTTGGCTGTTGCTCCATCACAACTAGTGACGGGTTTAGCCTCAATCCACTTTGTGAATTTATCCACCATCACTAAGAGGTGAGTAAATCCACTTGGAGCACGTCTAAATGGTCCTACCATATCAAGCCCCCAGAGCGCAAAAGGCCATGTTATAGGTATTGTTCGCAACTGATTAGCCGGAACATGAGCTTGTTTGGCGTACTTCTAGCAGCCTTTGCATGTCGTGACTAATCATTCGGCATCTACCTGAGCTGTAAGCCAGAAAAATCCATGTCTAAAAGCTTTTGCCACTAAAGATTTGGCTACAGCGTGGTGACCACACTCGCTTTCGTGGATTTATCTTAGGATTTCCACTCCTTCCGGAGATACACAGCGATAAAAACCCCCAGAAACACTCCGCTTATAGAGCTCACCCTTAACTATAGTATAGGCTTTCACTCGTCGGATAATCTGCCAGCTCAGAACCTCATCTTTGGGTAATTTTCCATCTACTAGCTAATCAAGGTAGGGTTGAGTCCAGCTGGGAATTACAGCCAGAACTGCTATTAGAGGTGAGTCGGATTTGGTCGGATATTCCTCATCTACTCCCATTATTGAGGGAACCTTGAGGTGCTCTAAAAAAGCGCCATCCGGGACCTCTTTCCGTGCAGAGTCTATCCGAGATAATGCGTCTGCTTCCTCGTTTTCTGCTCGAGGGATGTGTTGAACCTCAAACCCTTCGAACGATTTAGATAAATCATCCACGATAGCTTTATACGCTGCCATGTGCTTATTTGCATTACAAATATCCGAAACTTGCTGAGCAACAAGATCCGAATCTCCATAACACATCAAACGTTGGATGCCAATATCCTTAGCAATCCGTATTCCGTGTAGCAATGCTTCATACTCAGCAAAATATTGTTTGTCGCTGTGAAGTGGATCTGCAACACGTATAGAAGTTTATCTCCTTGGGGTGATTTGAGCACCACGCCAGCCCCCGAGCCCCCTCGAGCCTTAGACCCATCAAAATATAGGGTCCAATATTCCGACTCAGGGAGGGTCATATTCTCCTTCGTCTCTGTCCAATCAGCAACAAAGTCGACAAGGATTTGGGATTTGATTGTTGTCCGGGGTTTATACTCAATATCAAAAGCTGAAAGCTCTATGCCCCATTTGGCGACGCGTCCTGTGGCGTCACTTTTGTTGATTATATCTCTCATGGGAGCTGTGCTCACCACGGTAATTGGGTGCTCCTGAAAGTAGTGTCGTAGCTTACGGGGTGCTAGGAAAACACCGTAAGACAAATTTTGATAATGCGGATATCACTGTTTTGACTCTGTCAGGACCTCACTAACAAAGTAAGTCGGACTCTGCACCAAGTGTTCCCGAATTTCCTCCAGTCTCTCCACCACCATGACGATACTAACGACTTTGTTTGTCGCAACAAGATAGAGCAACATCGGTTCCTGTGGTTCCGGCGCAGCAAGGATAGGAGCAGATGAGAGTACTTTCTTCAGGTCTTGTAGTGCAGCTTTAGCTTCGTCGGTCCACACAAAATCCTTGGTGTTTTTCAGGAGTTTGTATAATGGTGTGGCTCTTTCACCAAGCCGGCTTACAAACCGACTGACTGCAGCGATGCAACCAGTTAGTCTTTGTACATCCTTCAGGCGAGTTGGCCTGGAAATATTGAGTATAGCCTTGATTTTGTCCCGGTTCACCTCTATGCCTCTTTGAGACACGATGAAACCTAACAATTTTCTGGCTGGTATTCCAAAGAAGCATTTCTTCGGATTAAGCATGATGTTGTATTTTTGTAGATTGGCGAATGTTTCCTCCAAGTCGGAAATTAGCGTCTCCTTCTTTTTGGACATCACCGCAATATCATAGGCGTATGCATGTACATTGCGTCTGAGTTGGTCGTGGAGGCAACGCTGCATCGTGCGCTGGTAGGTAGCTCCTGCGTTCTTCAACCCGAAAGGCATCGTAACAAAATAGAAGGTTCCGAAGGGGGTTATGAATGAAGTTTTGACTTTGTCAGATTCCTTCATCCGGATTTGGTGATAACCGGAATATGCATCAAGAAAACAGAGGAGTTCCGAGCCTGCCGTAGAATCGATAACTTGCTCAATCCTAGGCAGAGCGAACAGATCTTTTAGAAAAGCCTTGTTCAAGGAAGTATAATCAACACACATCCTTAAATCAGTGGTGTCCTTTTTAGGGACCATTACAGGATTGGCCGACCACTCAGTGTGGATGACCTCTTCTATGAATCCGGCTAACTCGAGCCGCGCTAGTTCCTTAGCTATTGCCTTACGCTTTTCATCGCCGAAACATTGTAAGGACTGTTTGACGGGTTTAGAATTCGGGTTTACATTTAAAGAGTGCTCGACAAGTTCCCTAGGTACTCCGGCCATGTCATATGGCTACCATGCGAATATATCTCGATTTGCATTAAGGAACTTGACGAGCGCGCTTTCCTATGCGCTATCGAGGCCTACGCCTATCTGGGTCACCTTGGAGGGGCCATCATCATTCAATGGCATCTTCTTCATCTCTTCTGATGCCTTGAACTCCGGATTCGGCTTTGTCACCTCCTTCTTCATTGCGGGCATCTCGAATGGATCTATGCTCTTCTTGATCTCCTGGTACTCCTGGGTGTGCAGCACGGCTTCAGCAAAGGCGACATTTCCATCCTTGCACTCTCGCACTTTCTTCGGGTCTCCCCTGATGGTGATTACGCTGTTGGGACCTGGAATTTTAATCATATTGTAAATGTAACACGGACGAGCCATAAAAGCCTAGTAAGCCGGACGTCCGAATATAGCGTGGTACGCGCTCTTGAACGGGACCACTTCGAAGGAAAGTGCCTCCGTCCGATAATTCTTTGGAGTTCCAAAGGTAACGTCCAAAGTGATTTCTCCTAGGGAATTAGCTTGTCTTCCTGGGACAACTCCGTGAAAGATCACAGAGCTGTGGTTCAGCAGGGTCTCTGAGTTCTTCATCCGGCGTAGCATTTCGACGTAAAGAATATTGATACTGCTGCCACCGTCCATGAGGGTCTTGGAGAAACCATAACCGTCAATAAGTGGATTGACGATTAAGGCGTATTTTCGTCGCCTATGTAGCTTAGGCGGATGATCAACGCGGTCAAATGTGACTGCCACTTCCGACCAGTCCAGGTATTGGGGAACAGCCGGAACTATTGTGTTGAGCTCATGTAGAATTGCTTTCTTGACCTTTACTGGTTGAGATCCGAGGAAGGTGACGTATGTGTCTTTTTTGGTCGGAAAATTTTTCTTCCCTTCTGGCTTGGGATTTGAAGCATCGGCTTCCTCCATGTCGGAATCTTCCTTGGTCTCTTTATCCTTTTCAGGATTCTTCTTTCCCTTTTTCCGCTTAGCTCTGTAGCCAGCGGTATCATCTCTTTTGATGCCGTCATTGAAAAGACACTCTGTGTTGGTGTGGGACGAGCCCCCATTGGCATCCAAGTGGTGTACGCATGGGTTGTTGGCAATGTCAGCCCAAGTGTAAGTTTTTCCTGGTTCTTGGTCTCCTCTACCTTGAACTCTCGAAGTCCCACGACCATGCCCGCGGCCTCCACCACGTCCTCCTCGTCCTCCAGACCCGAAAGTAGCAGTAACCACTGCCGTTTCCGTGTTGGGTTTTTCTTCCAAGGTGTTCTTGCGTTTCTGAGCTTGTTGGTTTGGTTGTTTTGCCGACTGTGGTACAGCTAGGGCATTGAGTAATCCCTCTGCATCATCGTCAGCATCTGCATACTTGCTCACTGTTTCTATCATCTCTCCCAAATCAGTGACCCTGTCGCATTTCAAGCGATGATGCAGTAGACCAATTGGGAGACCTGCAATGAAAGCTTCAATCGAAGTTTGATCTCCTTCACAGGAGTTCTTGGTATCGATCCATTGTCCGAGGTAATCCCGGCAAGTTTCTCCGGCCTTCTGGGTGCAACGCTGTAGGTCTCCAACCGTACAGGGCCTCCGGTATGTGCCTTCGAAATTCCGAAAGAACGCACTTTGCATGTCATACCATTTGTGGATGGTGTTCTCCGGAAGTTCATTAAGCCATGATCGTGCAGTCTTCTGCAACATGAGTGGGAGATATCGGGTTGCGACCAGGCTATTTCCGCCTTTGGCGATGCAGCAAGCTTGGAAGAAATCCTGTAGCCAGGTATCTGGCCAAGCAATGTCGTCGTAGGCTTGGATATGTCTTGAGATAGCAAATCCTTCCAGGAATCTTGTAGCTCTGATGCGTGGTCCGAAGCACTTTGGGACCACGTAGATATCATCGTTTTCGTAGCGCCACGCCTCTATATTGCAGTTGATCCTATGCCTTGCGTCGTTCGGGGATAGAGATCGTCCCGAATGTCGGCTGTGGCTGCGGTGCCTTGGAGCTGGACTTCGGCTTCTGCCACCACCTCCTCCACCACGACGCCCTCCATTGCCTCCCTGGGGGCCGTTGTGATGGATACTTGGCGGAGAGGGTGGAGCAGCTGGGTTTTTTCCGGCTGATCGCCGGCCTCTGTCCGGAGCATCATTATTCCGGTTCCGGGGAGGGTCTTCATCGTGAAGAGCCCCCTACCGGCTTGTCCCAGCATGGTGTCCGTCGTTCCTTCGTCCGTCATCCGGACGGCTTTCATGTCTAGGAGGTGGCATTCTCTGTCGGTCCTCCTCCCGACGTTTCTCCTTATCATCATCCCTGCAGTCTTTTGACTCTCGCCGGGGCGGGTTCCTCGGATTTAGTGCAGCAATTGCCTCTTGCTCCGCAACTGGGTTAACATTACGCCAGCCACGGGCAGCTTTGTGGTGCTGTCCCAAAGATCCGGTTCTCGAGTAATTATCTTCCCTGCGATCGGGGCGGTGGTGCTGCTCCGGGACGCATTGGGGTCTTATGTCAGCCTATGTCGGATCTGTGCGACATTGGTCGGAATCAGAGACCAATTTTTGACTTCCGGACATGGCGACCTTTTGCTGCTACAGTCCCTTGTTGAGTAGTTTGATTCCCAACCGGATCTCCTCCGGGCCTGGATTAGCCGATAGAATTTCTCGGGCGCCATGACGGTATTCTCAGGGTTGGATATACCCAATCCCCTTTGCTATCTTTCCGAGGCTTCCCCATCTCTTCTCCGAAAAGGACGGCGTGGATCTGCGGGAATTGGTTGTCATTAGTATGACGCTTCCTGGTCTTCTGGTATTGCCTGGAGTTGTACTTCTCCGCAGATGCTAGGCGTTTCTTTTCCTCCTCAATGTTTTTGGCTTCATCGAGGAGTACTTGACGATGTGCTTCTAGGGCTTGTGCCCTCTCTTCCAATTCTTCAGCAGTAAGCTCTGCAGCTGTAGGAATAGGTGTGGTTAATGCAGCATCGATGAGTTTACGCGCACCTTCAGTGATCACGTGTCCATCCACCGATTCTTCTTTTTTGGGCTCTTCTGGGATAAGTGCTCCATCCGAGTCTTCCTCGTATTCCTCGGCAATCACCTCCTCTGCCAGAGGGTCTTTTGTCGTGGTCTTGTTCTTCCTGTTCTTCTTCTTTGCCTTCTTGGCAGCACCGGTAGAAAAGACGACTTTGGGTCCGTTTCCCGGAGTCAAGCTCTGATCGGTACTTTCGAACATCTGGACCTCGGGATTATCTCCGACTTCCATGTCATCCTGCGCTTTGGGAGAGTGTTCCCCAGATCCTTCGTCCATGGCTTCTCTTTCCTCTGCAGCTTTGGAGTTATACTCCTCTTCATATTCCGCGGAGAACTTTCGGAAATCTGCTGACATCATCGATTCATCCGAGGATGCGGGTACGTCGACGTTTGTTACAATTGCCTCCAGCACAGAGTCGGTGTTGTCTCCAGCATCGGCAGAGCCAAATCTGGGTCCCACATATCCGACGAAGTGCGACGCGTGCTTCTTGAGGTACCTGCGGCTTTCGCGATCAGCTTCGTCGAAACTTTTGATGGTCTCGACAATTGCATCTGCGCTTGAGTTTTGCATTATCATACGTCGCAGCGTATACCTTAGGAAAGGCCTGTCTGTCCCGGCGTCATCAGAGCCGGAATCAGAGTCGTTGATATGCTCCTCCTGGATTTCGACTTCAGCGGGTGGGTCGATTTGGGATTCGGCCTCTCCAAGGAGATCCACTCCAGATCCGACTTGGGCCGCTAGGTCTTCTTCAGGCTCGGATTTCTCCACTATCTCCGCAACTGGTGCAGGTTGGGTGGGATTAGGGTTTTCTGAGATCCGAAACTCTGCCGCCTCCGCGGACAAAGGGGACCCAGAAGATTCTTCTGCCTCTATCATCACCACTGGGGTGGGTGGGACAGGTTCAGCAAAACCGATGTAAACATCGATCTCGCCAAAAGACATGATGGTGTAGGCAGTCACAGCCTCCCAAGCCGGAATCCAGGTCTCTTCAAGAACGATGAGAGGGACGTCGCTGGCGTAGAGGATGCGGCCGACGGTGATAGTCTCGCCGATTCCGATTCTTGCAGATTCCGCTCGGAACGCAGATCCGAAGCTCACTTGCCCCACGGTGGGCGCCAACTGTCGTCGGATTGATGACAAGTACGCCATGAGGGGGTCCTCGAGGCGTGTGGAAGAGAGGGGTGTGAGACGTACAGTGTTCCAGGACGGTGAGCACACAAGTTTACCCAGGTTCAAATCTGCCGACTTTGGACAGATCCTACTCCTGCTAGCAATCCAGTAATATGGCAGAGCCGGAATATGGGTTATAAGGGTTCCCCTGTGCGAGTTTGTAGACTATGAGGGTAGGTGCCCTAAAGGCTCTCCCTAGGACAGCTTATATAGATATCCGGCCTAGGGTTTACAGGAGAGATCTATCCGGCTACGACTAAGAGTCGGTTACAGAGTACATCTTGAACTACAAGTAACACTATGGGCCTAAGTCGGTTAGTCTTTTAGGCCTTCCCGTAGCCGGATTGGACTCCGTCTTCTCTCCTTGACTGGGCCGCCCATTTAGCAAAGCTCTAACCCGAAGTGGGCCACCCTGGTCAGTGAGGAACCGTGAGGATACCCGGAAAGTATATCCCCAACAGCTCACGAAATGCTTCGTCCCAACTAGGATCTGACTTGGCTTCCCTATCTTCAGCATCCTGTGGCACAATTAGAGGTGCATCACAGGCCTAATTGTTGCCGCTAGAAGATGCTGCCTCTCTGTTTGTTGTTTCAGCTGCAGTCTCTCGTCATGCTTCGCTTCTGCAAGCTCTCTTTCTTTATGAGCCTCTCTATCAGCTGCTTCAGATGCAGCCATTTTCTTTGCATATGCAGCTTCAAACTCAGCTATTCTGCATTTTCTACAAAGGGCTCCCCTAAGCTCGTCTTCCCTCTTGCAAATAGGGCAAAACACGAGGTAACATAGAAAAAATGGATCTTCTTGTACAGCTGGTAGGTCATGTAAGAATCTATGGCTGCATATTTCAGGTTTATATCAGACAATGGCCACTCGTCCCAGAAATCGTGCCTATCCGTAGGGAAATCTTCCTTCATTTTGTTGTACGACTCATCGAGGATTCTAGTTGCGAGTGATGTCATTCCATCCTTCCTCGAGCCCCCTAGGATCTTGACAAGACTCTGAATATCGATCAAGTTGTGCGCAGGAATTATAATCCCCTCTTGATAAAATTTTGAAAAATCAGTTGTTTTGTCGACAGTGCAGAAAACAATTCCCTTTTCTACAAGGAACTAGCGCAGCGCCGGACAATTCCTGTCAGTCCTAAAAGTATGTAGTCTGTCATCACCAAAATTTGTAACTACAAATATTTTGTCAATGCAAGATCATCATCTGAATATAATTTTGAAAAGTTTAGTAAATGCAAGATCAAGACTCTCAACATTGTCTTGTCATAAGTTATTTGGTCCTAAATAAAATCCAGTAGTTGCAAGATGAGCAAGTGGATAAAGAACAAGAGGAGAAAACCCTAAAAGTGGTTAGCTATAGAGAGCAGATCTACAAACCGAGAGAGGTGGTAGACGAGGACGTGTTTCCGCATGGCTAGTTGAACAACGACGACTTCACTCCCTGTTTTGTCACGTCAATACACTGGGTAGCGGGTGGGCAGGGGGTGTTGTCCTATCCACTGTGCCAATGCTGCAAGCCTACGTGACAGCCACCCTGCCTAAGCGACGGGAGCGACATAACGGCGAGAACTGACAGGGGGCCCAACTTGACGGCCGTTAGCCTGATTTTTTGTATTGAAACATAAAGTTGAATTCGTGCCGAAAAAGACCCTCTGAGTATTTGGCACACGAACTGTAGTCATCCCGGCTGATTTCAGGGAACTTGGGTACCGCGTTGCCTGGACACCCCAACTTTCGGGCCACAAAATGATATTCTCCATGTCGTGGCAACCTCCTTATTATCTGTATCACCACGTCACGTCATGGGATCCACTACTCCATGTGGCCCACGGTGTGGCACGCATTTGACTGGTTGGCTTGGTGAATACACGGCCACTTCGTGTGGCACCACCGCAGCATTGGATCCCACTACGCCTCCCAGGGGCGCGGTTAAATAGGGGACAGGGGTGGCCCTTGGGGATTTTCCCCCACTTCGCACGCGCCCCTGCCCATCTTCTTCCTTCTTCTCCACAACAACGCCGCCGCCACCGCTACTTATGCTCCGCGTAGGGCCACCGTCATTGTGCTTCGCTGTTCTATTGCACCTGTGTCGGTGCTCCTGCGCAAGCTTGCCGCTACGGGGCCTCACCAATCCAGGTCTTTGCCCCACCCCGCATATTGCTTTAGCGAGGATAGCAATTTGGAGATGATGAAAGAGGAGATCATCATTGCCGAAGAGCGAGGCGCATGAGCGCGACGCCTAGGCTGGCTCATGGGTCTGTCAAGATGATCTTGACTGGATCTACCAGACCCGCCGCATCCCTGCAGGCATCACCTGTCGCCTCGCTGCCGAGGAGATTTCTCCCTCCCCCAATTCGGGTGAGTTTGTGGTCTTCTTATCTCACTTTTAGCGTGGCTTCGGCCTCCCAGTGAGTGATTTCTTCCATGACCTCATCAACACCTACAAGCTTCAGCCGCATCATCTTCTGGCAAACACCATTACTTCCCTTTCTTCCTTCGCTTCCGGCATAGAGGGATATGTCGGCCTATGGCCCACCAAGGAACTCTGGATCAAGTTCTTTGGTCTTCACAAAAAAGTCATTCCTGACCCTCATCTTGCCCCAACCTACAAGCTTTTGACCCAGTACGGTGGAGCTTCTATCTCTCCCCGCAAGAACTCTGCTTTCCCCCAGGTCACAGGCCTCGATTCCTACAAGGGCTGGTCCTGGACCTTCTTTTATGTAAGGAATGATTCGGATGAAGATCTGATCCGGCTGATTCCCTTCAAGCTGGGTCCTTCGGATGCGACCTTGTGGGACCGGATCCCAAGGCGGGTAACCACCTTGGCGAATCAGGTAGACAGGTGGATCAAGGAGCTAGTCAAGTAGGGGCTATGCAACGAGGACGTTACGATCACCTTCGTTTGCAGCCAGATTTTCCCTCTCCAGAAGCGCACACACAAGCTTTGACACTTAAGTGGTCCTCTTGACCCTAATCGCACCTCCTCCTTTGAGCTTGACAACTCTGACATATTTCGCCGAGTCAAGGTTATCTTTAAGATAAAAAAGGAGTTCACCGAGGCGTGGAAGTGGGGGCTTGAGCACTACACCCGGGATAACTTGCCTTCTCCGGTATGTTCCTCACCTGACCCTCTTTCCGAGTCTCGTGGTATGTCGGACCGTATCTTTATTTGATCCTTTAGTATTTTTGCTCTTAGTTGTTTCTTCAGCAGACTATGGAAGATGGCAAGGAGCCATCCCTCAAATGGGCGGAGGACCGCTCAGACCCGGACACAGTTGAGCCGGACACGGAGATGTTCTTGCTGACTCCGGATGGCTCTAGGCGAACCTCTGGTAAGGCCTCTTCTTTGAGGGATTGGCCGGATGATGATGACTCCGATGTTGAGATTATGGAGGTACTTGATCTAGTGCCCATTTCTTACGCATTTCCGGTTGCCTCGGCTTCATCTAACCCAGCCGGACAGGCCCATGAGGATCCTCCTCTTGCTGCGGATGATCCGACTCCTGCCCCTTCCCAAAAATGCCTGGCAACCTTGGCCATAGCTTCTGAGGCGCCTCCGCCCAAGAAGAGGCAAAATAAATCCAGCATTAAGGGTGCCAACAAGCCGGTACCCAAGACCACTGTCCGGAGAGTGCCCAAGCCCCGGGAACCTCCAACCTTGGCCGAGTAAGTTCTTTTTCCTTCCTCGCTCATTTATGGGTCATGCTTCACTGTCTTCGCATATTACTTGTGTCTCTTTCTCCTTTTAACTTGTTGTTCGTTGTCTAATTCGGCAGGGCTCCTAGGGTGATCCCCTAGAGTGGTCCCAACATTGCCTCTCCTATCCGGAGTGCTCCATCTCCCCCCTGCGACGACGATGTTCGCCCGCTGATCCCTATCCAAGAGAGCTCAGCGGCCGCACCAGATCTGAACCCACCTCGTCATGAGGAGGGTAATGTCGGTGCGGGGGGAAGTGGGGCTGTCGAGGATACGGCTATGCCAAACCTCCCTAGTACTTCTTCGGCTTAGCCACAACCCGCCGTTACTAAGGTATCAGTTTCATCGGAACCGACCCAGACTTCTTTTCAAGACCACCATCAAGAAAGAACATCAGCTCCAAAGACCCAGACAAGTACCAACACCAAGACCAAGACCAAAGATCAAGACCAACATCAGCTCCAAAGATCAGACAAGTACCAACACCAAAGACCAGCAAAGATCCAGCAAAGACCAGTAGCAGCACTGACATCGGCATCTGCGCTAGCACCAGCAGCAACACCAACACCAGCACCAGCGCCATCACCGGTGCCCAAAAAGCCTCAGGCAGCTGCATCCGGATCAACTCTTTCCATTAAGGATATTTTCTAGCCAGCATCCTAGGCCCAATTTGGAGCACACACTTTGGCTCCTCTGCAGCGGCCCAAGTCCAGCAGAAAGAGCAAGAAGGCTACCGAGGTTTCCAAGGATCCAGCCTCCAAAGGCACCAATATTGAGTCTAGATAGCGCATGCTCGCGTCCATGACTAAGAAGGATGGCGCCGCCTTCGGGTCATCTGCCGCCGGATCTGATGGTAGCAAGCAACTTACCTTGCACACCAGCCTAGCTACTGCCCAGATTGCAAGGCAAGAGGCCCATGCCAAGGGTCTGGTGATGAGCCAGGCACTTAGCAGGGAGAATTATAGCCCGATGCTCATTGAATATGTGAATAACTCCCTCGTCATGTAACCGGCTGCAAGGTACCGAGCTATCTCATCTCCAATGACCTTTCTCCTATCTTCGGCGAAGCGGCGGAGAGTTTGCTTCACCGGCTTAGCCCTGGGTCTTACATTCAAAGAGTGCTCGGCCAGCTCCCTCGGCACCTTGCAGATCCTGTGTGGACCAGGCAAAGATATCCCGATTCTCACGGAGGAAGTTAACGAGCTCGCTTTCCTATTTGTCGCCTAACCCGGCACTAATGGTAATGGTGTGCTCTAGGAACTAATCATCAATGGACACCTTCTTTGTATCTTTTATCGCTTGAAACGACACACTCCCTGCGGGTTGGTCAGAGCCGACATATGCTGCTACGTGGACTGAGCCAATGCCGCCACCTCCTAAATTCTCCTCTTCTCTTGAGCAATCACAAATGACTCGGCTAGGTTAGATCCGGCAAAACCGCACTCAATAGAACGCCTGAAGTCCCCAGCTATGGTTATCACCCTCTTGGTCCGGGAAATTTCATCTTCAGGTAACTGATGTGAGTGCATGCCATGAACTTGTTCAGAGCAGGCCTGCCAAGTAATGTGTGATATGCGCTTTCCAGGTTCACAACCTCAAACTCCAAGTTTTTAGTCCAGCAGTTGTCCCTTGTCCTAAATAACACGTCAACTCAGACCTTACCAATGGGCTCACAGGAGATACCCGAAACGATGCCATGGAAAGTGGTCCTTGTTGCTTGAAGCATATTCTCTGATATTACCAACTTGTGTATGGTATCCTTGTACATGATGTTAATGCTACTGCCATTGTCTATCAGCACCTTGGAGACCTCACGTTGATATTTGGCCCAATGAATGTCGGATCCTACACCAGTGCATACAATCCAGGACTCGGCATGAGCCTGGGGTGATCCTTGATGCTCCAAGTGATTTCTTGATCTGACCAAGGCATGTACCTTGTCACAGCTGGCATTACCATGTTTACCTCCATATGTCGGTGCTGCAAGCTCTTTCTATCAGTCTCCTCTGTGCTGAACACACAGTAACTTTGGTAATGCTCCCTGTACTCATTCCTACCTTCATTACCATGACACCCTTGGTCTTGTTGTTGCTGATTATTCACCTGATGCACTGCACCCCTTCTTTCTTGATTCTCATACCTCGGTGGTGGTGGAGGCAACATCAGTTGTTGTCCATTCCCTCAGTGAGCAGTTGCTGCCGAGGTGCTTCGTGCCGAGGTCCATCATGCTGAGGTGCATCGTGCCGAGGTGCCTGATCATTCCCCGAGCCATTCTTCTCTAGCTTCCTCATCCATTCACATTGTCAGGTCGTATGATTCGTCAGATTATTCGGACTTGGTGTATGACACTTGCACAGCTGATCCAACATAGACTCGAACATGTATCTCGGTCGATCCTTTCTTTCCTACCACTGTTTCTTCTGCTCTAGCGTCCAAGGTTTCTTGCCCTTACTCTTTTGCTGCCAATGTTTCCCTCCAGTTTTCTGACGCTGGCTGGTGCCGGCATTGGGCTGATCCTGATCTACAGACGCCACTTGTTGCGAGTTGTACTTGTAATCCTGATGATCATCTCTCCTCTTACTCCGGAAATCATTCCTCCGGGATGATTTGGAACCGTCTCTGTTGTTGTACTCCTCATTTGACTCGCTTGACGTTAGTCGAGGTTGGGTTGGATCTCCCAAAGCGAACGAATCAGTGATTCAGATCGTCTCGGCCAGGGTGGTTTGCATATCTCGCTGTAGCCTCTGCCACAACATACTTTCATATCTACAGCCTTGGGGGAACCACGCGATTGCGTGTGATTCAATTACCCCCTCACAAGAATTGCACACATTGCACCACCGAGTTAGAAACTCTCGGTCCGGCTCATTCAGTCTCTACTTGCACAGTGTCAAGGTTTGTGGCCTATTTGGCCTCTTGTATGTTCTCGAGAAATTGTTGATGAACAACTCCTCTAAATCTAACCAACAGTTGATGCTTCCTGGTGGTAAGTTGTTTAGCCAAACCCTTGCTGGTCCTTCCAACATCTAGGGCACATATCTCATAGCCCATCTCAAGTTACCCGTGGCAATATTCACCACAGTTGCATAATCAATGAGCCAATCATCCGGTTTGGTGCTACCGTCATACGTCTTTGTCCCTCTGGCTAACTGAAAGTTCGCCACAGGTGGTTCTCTCATGATCCAAGGCCCAAAGCATGATGGACCCGACCTGTAGATTCGGTCCAGCTTCAGCCTTGCATCATCCAGCTATAAATTACTATTTCCCAATCTAGATCCAATCACATGGTGCTCCGGTCTAGGAAATCCAGCATCAGCCATTGCCGAGTAACCATCATTGTACCTATCCTGACCCAGACGGGCATTTTGCTGCTGGATTGCTGGGCCAACACTTCTCTCCTGCCGAGGTGCGTACTGCTGCTGCTGTTGCCGAGGTGCATTTTGCCCTGTTCCTGCCAGATTACGCTCTCCGGCATTGCCTTGGTCGCGGTTACCTCGGCCAGCTTCACCCCGGCTAGCACTATGACGATCCTCATCAACTTGCACTGTTTTTCCTTTTCCTGCCCTTACCGGGTCATACGGAACCATATGTTTGTCTTTTCTCCCCGAGGTTACTACTTCCTCTCTTCTAGGACCGTCATGAAGTGGCGATGCAGCTCCAGCGGACTTCACCCGGTTATTCCTTGCCGAATAAACTATGTGCGATGCTCCGAGTTGCGCTGGGTTTGCCTTGTTTATTTCCTCATTTGGCTGACATGCCACCCTTAGGAAGTGGTTAACTCTCTCCTGTTGCCTCTCTCGGGCCTCTCCAGTTAAGCCTTCTAACTCAGATGCAGTCGCATTGGCAGCCCTGAGGTTCTTTGCCGGGGTACTATACCTCTCCATCCCTGCTGTCAATATAGTAGTTGTCTGACTCGGTTTAGGCACATCTTCCTTGTCAATCTCAATAATCAGGTTCCTACCTCAGATTTTTACTCCATCTATGCGGTTTGGCTTTGCATACTCCTGCAGAGTGATGTTCAGTGACTACTACAACTCAGCTACTTTTTTCGCACCAGCTAGCATTTTCTGCCTAGTTTCCTCTAACTTGGCCTATGCCTGAGCCGGATCTACCACTGGCACTATGGGTGTTGCTAAGCTATCTATCGCCTGTTGTAGTACATTCTCTAGTGCCTCTAGTGGAGGGAATCTAGACCTTGCCTGCTTCAGCGTGGCGTCTAGATCTGGCGCCGGGTCCTTGCTTTCTCCTGCATCTGGCGTTGTCATCATGACCTCAACGCAGCTTGCAGGGCGAGTGATACGCGTGCCGCGAGCCACGCTGAGAGGTGGCTCGCCTCCCTCGACGACGTGCTACGGATGTACTCAGGACTCATCGATGCCGACGTAGATCTTGTGAGAACCTAGCTTGATGAAGAGGCTGTTGCACAAAGGAGGCGCCTGCCGAAGCTCCCCACGTTGTCGCTGACGTAGTCCAGCGCTCCAAAGCGCTGAACCATCCCGGAGACGATGTGTTTGCTAGTGCCGAAGATGTTTCCTGTCCGGATTTTTACTCCTGCTAGCGCTGCTAGCCCCATGTGGGCGCCAACTATCGTGGTGGTGGCACGACAGATGCCATGCATAGGCTAAAGATGGGGCCAATGTGCACTAGAGGAATCCAAGGAGGGATAGTGTGGTCGTTCCACACACAGATGTTTGTATTTCTCTCTAGTTGATGGTGGATTACAAGGGCTCCTCGATCTGTTCATGAGAAGGAGACTAGTTCTCTTACTACCCACTACTGTGCTCTAGGGTTCTTCCTTAGAAAAAATGACTGATACATTGCAAATGTATCTATAATTTTCGATGTTCCATGCTTGGTTTTATCTACTTTCTTATGTTTTGTCCACACTTTGGAGTATTTTTCATATGATTTCTTGGACTAACCTATTAACAAGAGCCACAGTGCCAGCTGCCTGTTTTTTGCTGTTTTTGGTTCCAGGAAAGTCAGAAAATGAATATTCTCGGAATTGGACGGGACAAAAGCCAAAGTCATTATTTTACCGGGGACACTGAGCTGAATACGAGACGGAGAAGGGCCATAGGGCCACACCACCTGGCCATGGTAGGCTTGCCCACGCCAGTGGTGTGTGGCCTCAAGCACCCTCGGCTTCTTCTTCCACCTATATATTGCCTCTGATACGGAAACCCTAAGGACCCGATCAAAATTCCACGAAAGAGTCTATAGCCGCTGTCATCTCCATCCCTAGATCGAGAGGGATCTGAAGCTCTTCCCGGCACCCTGCCGGAGAGGGGAATTCACCCTGGAGGCCTTCTTCATCATCATGCAAGCCTCCGGTGTGATGCGTGAGTAGTTCATCTCTGGACTACGGGTCCATGTAGTAGCTAGATGGCTGGTTCTCCTCCTTTGTGCTTTCATATCTAGATCTTGTGAGCTCCGATCATGATCAAGAACATCTATTTGTAATCCATACATGTTGTGTTTGTGGGGATCCGATGGATATTGAGATGCTATTTCAGATTGATTATTGATTCTATCATATCTTTGTTATTTGTGATCTTGCATGCTTTCCATTGTTAGTAGCTATCTTGGGCAAGTAGATGCTAGCAACTCCAAGAGTTAGTATTTATGCTCGATAGTGGGTTCATGCCTCTGGTAATCTTGGGAAGTGACAGAAATCTCTAAGGTACTAGATGTGATGTTGCTACTAGGGAGAAAACAACAATCCTTTGTTCATAGAACAATCGTATTGTTTACTTTACACGCAATTCGTAATGCAATTATCCGTTGCTTGCAACTTAATACTGGAGGGGGTTCGGATGATAACCTGAAGGTGGATTATTAGTTATAGATGCAGTTGGATGGCGGTCTATGTATAATGTTGTAATGCCTAATCGAATCTCAAAGGAGTCAAAGTGAGTAGTATATGCTTGTATGCTTTCTCGATGTTTGTCAATTGCCTCGCTGTAATTTGTTCACCCAACATATTATCTATCTTAAGGAGAGCCACCTCTAGTGAACTATGGACCCCGGTACTTTCTTTTACTTTCAATCTACAATCAACTGTTTACTGCTTTGTGTTTACTTTCTGCAAACTATTACTTCCTTCCATTCGATACGTTTAATCCTTTGTTTTCAGCAAAACCGGTGAGATTGACAACCTCATCACAAGTTGGGGACAGAGTTCTGTGGTTGTGTTGTGCAGGTCTCCGCGTTGCCGCTGGCACCGGTAGTGCGCCCTGCCAAAATTCAGCTAGCTTCACCTTTGGGGTGTTTCCTTGCTCCTACTAGATTGATAACCTTGGTTTCATAACTGAGGAAAACTTACTGTTGTGCTCATCATACCTTCCTCTTAGGGTTCGCCAACGAGCTCGTTAAACCACGCGCCAGAAATGACCGATCCCCCTCTATGGAGGCCCTGGTGCTCCTTATATAGGGAAGCCCAGGTTACAAATCTTGGGCACATGTGGAGGTATATTCTCCGAATATGCCCTTTGGATAAAGTAAGATGCCTCTTTTTACACTTCAAACGACTAGTCCGAACTCAGGGCGTAAGCCTCCCTGAGCCCCTCTGCGGCGTTGCATCACCTGACACTGGTGGCGTCAGCCGACATTGGCTACGTCACCCTTGTCGGCCACACCCCGCTGGTCCTTCTCTCTGCTTGCTTCGCTCACGCTATAGTGGACAGAGGCCACCATTTGACTAGCGAGATTTCTTCCTTCTCTTGGAAGCCAAGTGATAACCCCGGCTAGTGCCTAGCTAACCCGGCTACGCGGGTACCTGCAAACAAGGTAGATCAAACATACCCAACATATGTTTTATGCCAGCCGGGTTAACATTAGGTGAACACCCACCGGGCTGGGTCATTCCGTAAGTCGGTCCTCCTTGAGGTGACTCAGTCAGCATTCACTTTGACCTTGCCGTACCTCGGCTAACTCGGCCTTTATATACCGGTGTGACCCTACCCGGGGGTATCCCCCCAACAGTTTTCCTCCATCTTTCCCCACCAGAGCCCGTGCAACGATTGTTAGAGGTGGATTGGGAGCTCTGGATCAACCCATCGCACTCAACAACATGAAGCTACACCCTCACGACAACACGAGAGGAACTTGTGGCCGGTGTCCACTACGAAGTTCTTGTCATAGGCCATATATCGCCAAGCGATTACATGATCAAGGCATTGATAGAACTCGTTCGCATCATGTTCCCCGTGCCATTACAGGTCGCGGATGTGCTCTAGTACTCCAGGAACTTCAAACTTGAAAGAAAAACACCAACGCGCATTGGTGAGGTCGAGAAATCGAGAAAATTTGGGGATGAACACAGGAACAAAAAACCCAAACGTGAAATTCAATGGCAATGAAATCGAAAAATAACAACTGCACGGTGTCGTCCACCGGAAAAGTGGTGCCAGCGAAGCACGAGGCGTTGTTGATGAAGCAGTCGAACTTGCCTAACGTGAGCACGGGGCCGAAAGCCACATGCTCACCAGCAGAAGTGCGGGGTCCCATGCGGGACGTGACTCCGGTCGTAGCCATCTTGCCCCATGGTGGGCGCCAACTATCGTCGTATATGGAAAGACAGTACCTAAGAAGGTATGATAGAGGGTGGGAGAAAGCAAGGAAGCTAGCGACGATGTCCATAGGGAGATTGGCCACGAGCAAGCATAGTGAGACACTCGAATTGAAGTACCCAGGTTCAGAGCCCTCTAAGAGGTAACACTCCTATTCCTGCATGATCTAGCTATATGGATGAACACAAGAACTACAACGTTCCTTGAGCTGTATGAACTAGCAAATTACCAGAGACCAACCCTCTCTCAGGAGGCACCGCTGCCCCTTATAAAGAGCTGGGGAAATGGTCACTGGTATGGTCGGCTGGCAGGTCCCACATGTGCGCCCCAGCCGGCTGTCACCTACAGTATAACAGAGTTGAGATCCTATATACAGTGGACATCGTGCGATACATCGTGTGCACAATGTCATCCGTTTACACTATTTCCTTCATCAGCAAAAAATCCTTCGACAAGGGCCTCAGGCCTCAGCCACCTTTACGTCCCATCTACAGGCTAGGGCGTGGCCCGCACTATGTAGTGCATCACTCCTTAGATACACCTTCCTGCAGTGTTAGTCCGACAGGACTCCTCCAGCCAGACCAACACCATCTGGACTCTCAGTCTTCTCCGTCTATCTTCACACTACTCTGGCCTGACCAACTGGATTAGTCAGTTGAACCAACATCTTTTGGTTATCTTGAATTCTTTGCGTCTGTCCTGCATCCGCCTGGGTCGAACCAGCCAGCTCTGTAGGTTTCTTCCCTCTAAACATTGATTCCTCCAGCCGAGCGGCAAGTGTCCCGTCTGGTTTGCCTATCCGGGGGTAATCCCCCGACAATAGGAAGTGCACGAAAAATGTGGTTGTAAAGGAGGCCTCATAGGAAGAATCTGTGCTACATCTTCATCATTGGCATTAGCAAAAAAAGAGTGCAATCATAAATGGGGCATCATAGGAAGAAAGCACACACTAGTCAATGAGATAACTCAACATATCTCTAGTATAATGCACAAGCTATGTGGTTGTATGAACACAAGCTATATGCAGATTATCATATCCAGATAGATAGTGCCAATGTTTAATCATTGGACGAATGGAGATGAAAACTATTGAATGATATTGGAGGCCTCATAACTTTTTCAGGGATGGAATTAGTGAACCAAGGAGCAAGCACAACCTATGTTTTTGTGCATATTACTAGGTTCTAGACATCCCCTTGAAAAGTAAATTTCTTGATTTATTGATATTTGTCAAGATCAGATAATATCAGTACCTGAGATGGCTGGCAGAGGGTGGCAGTGTAACTTGAGGAGATGGTTTTGTCTAGTAACAGAATGTAGTACTGAATACTGAGACAGACTAGCCAAAATGGTTATGGAAAATATTAGGAAAGTTCACTATGAAATCAATGTATAATCATCTCTCCAATGATGGGGTTGACAGAAGTTTTAAGCACCTGTGAAAAGCCAAGATTCCACTCAAAAGCAAGATTTGGTTGTGGCTCATCTGGCACAATGCCATCCCAACCAAAGATAACACGAAGAAAAATAAATGGGTGGGGGACACCTTTCTGCAGATTATGTGATGAGGAAGAAACAATTAGCAACCTATTTTTCTCATGTTCTACAACCAAATATGTTTAGACCATGGTTGCTAAATCAGTGGGGGCTGAGACAAGGCCTGTGTCCTTTTCTCAATACTTCTGGTGGATTACTCAATATCTCCTAGTTAGTCGAAATGTGTAGATTACTGCCTTGGCTTCTATTTGTTAGGACATTTGGAAGCTCATGAATTGATCTTGCTTTGAACATAAGCTGATCTACTCTCCCATTTGATCTAATCATGTATGCTTGTATTTTCATTAAATATTAGACAAGTTTGCATGGTACAGGTGAGCAAGAAGCACTTAGGGTTAGGGCTGATGTTCTACAGAGAAAAGCGTTGGAGGATGCAACCGCAATGGATGATGATCCAGTTCCATTGCTTGGTTTGTCGAATTCCATCCATAATCAAGAGAGGGGTGGTGGAAATACTCAAGCTGAAGAAGATTGAAAGAAAGCACCTAGACCAAAGATGTTCTTTTGTGTGGGGTGCTTTGTCATGTTGACAACCTCTTCTTTTGTGATGGAGGAGCCTAGTGTTCGCTTGTAGTTGCTTCCTATCTTTGTTGTTATTTCATGCTGATACACTTGCTATGTGCGGTGAGCATGAGTTTATCTTTCTTAAGTACTAGTTAGCAGTAAACTCTGGAAGTTTGCTTGGCCATTTCGGGGGTTGTAAGTAAGGCAGTGACCTCGTGTTAGCTTTGCGACAATCAAATAACGAAGAATGATAAAGAAATCACAGCAAATGGGACACAAATTTAATGTGGAAAAACCTCTCCAACGAAGAGAGGAAAAAACCACGGGCGCCAGCCAGCGAAACTTCACCATAACGGGGATTGTTTACACAATGTCAGGGGTTTCACATATGCAACTCATCCTAGCCGGCGGCTTACAAGAGGTTTATATAGCGGTGGTAACCTAGGTCTTTGACGATCCGCATCGGCCCAAGCCTCCGGCGACGGGTCTCGCTCCACTCCGTCAGAAGTTGGCCTTTACTTTGTAGAATTTGGATCAACATATAACACCGTGTTGTTCAGTTATCTTCTGATAGTGGAACCCTATGGCGATCCTCATGTTGAGGATTGTATGGAATTTTTTTGTTTTTGATCTCTCACAATATCACTATACTATCTCGTCCTTTCTCCAAAAGCAAGGCACACAAGCACAAGAGTAGTTATTTCCTTATGCAGTGTTTGGATGTACGAATTGGGCCTCGGAATTGGCCTTTTGGAAATGGCCTAGTCAAATTCGGTTGTTTGGGTGGCTTATGAATTGGGGCGTGGAAACTGGAAACAATTCCAAGCGAGGCCCGCGCCCCGTGTAACTCGTCGCCGCTCGTTTCCGAGCTTGCGAGGTCGGAAAGGCTCGGAAACAAGACCTCGCGTACCTCTTCGTCCCCTGTCAACAGAAGCTCGCACAGCAGGAGCACACCACGGGGACCGTCAGGAAGGCGGCTCCGGCGGCTCCGATTAGTCGTCCCCTCCATCTCATGTTCCTTGCCCTCCTCACATACTGGCGGCTCCGGCGGCCTCGGAGCAAGCTGGCGGTGGCCATGGCGTTTGTCCCCATCCACTTCCCTGCCCCGAACCCTAGATCGACGGGAGGCGGAACGGGAGGTAGAACGGCGGCGGGAGGCGATGCAGCCGAAGGGGGAACTACGGCGGGAGACCAATGACGGCCGGAGGGAAAGGCAGACATGCCCCTGGACTGTCCCGAGCTGGACTATCCCTGCGATATTCTATTTCTTATTTCTTGGAGTGTCTATGTTCTTTCCTAATTGTGTTTGTTTTCTAAAATTCGATTTGTGCAATATACACATGTGTTGTTCTTCATGTACACAAGTTTATATTGTCAAAACTCAACAAAACCTTCAATTCCATAGTTTGTACTTCCAAACATGATTTGGAATTGGGTGTCACACTATGATTCCAACAGTAAGTTTTAAGCACATCCAAACACTGGAATTGGAAATTGAGCACATTTTCTTTCCATCTTAGATTTGGAATTTTCAGTTCAATTCAATTTCGAGGTAAAATTCATACATCCAAACACTGTATTATGGAAAACCCATCTCAATGGGAGTTAAATAGCTTTTCTTATTTCTTAAAAAAATGAGTTTTCTTACGACATTGATTAAAAATAAAACGCAAACATGGTTTCTTAAATCAAATTAATTTTTAAAATCTGGAAACTTTCATTACTGTCGGCTTCCGCATCACTGGATGCATATAGCTCACTATTTCTTTCCAACATTTATGATAAACGATAGCGTAATCACATAAGTGTGACAAGCAACAACTTATAGCAAACATTAGCCTAATTAGAAGTGTAACATGTCACACATAACAGCTAATTTGTGTACATAAACAAAAGCAGATAAATATGCCACACGGTACATCAGACTCTTAGAAGCCATATGTGTCGCACGCTATCCAAACTGAGACATAAACTCCAAGTAAACCATTCCAGCCAACTGGTGTCGCGTTATCATTTCGCTTTAATATAATTTGTTTACATTATGTTCTAAAAGCATAATTGGAATTGTAAAAATGATATTGTGAGAAGACTTGAATGCACTGAAACTTAAAAGGGGGTCTAGTTTGAAACGGAGGGAGCATTGTATAGCAGGTGTTGACTGAAGTCTTCGCATTCTCTCGAGTAAAACTTAGTGGCAACTGACAACATCTTACCTTTGTCTCCAGTCGCCGTTTGATCGAACATAGAAAAGTGCGTACCCTGTTTACACCATGCATCTTTGGGCGGTAGAATTGCTGCGTACATGACTGGAAGTTTTGGAACTCCGACAACAAAGCGGTACATGACAAATGTCACATCTGGTAAAGCGTCAAAAAATTTCCTCGGATCCACACTCGGGGAGTCCTCGGTTTGACCCGACTTTGTGTAGCAAGCTAGGCAAGGTGGCGTGGAGGCAGAGGGAAGAAGAGGAAGACTGATGAGAACTAGGGAAGCTGCTGGCAACTGGCATGTGTGCCCATGCCCATGACTCCATGAGTGCTGAGCCCGACGTGCATTGCATGGCTGATGGCGACGGCGATGGCGATGGCTTCCCTCGACCGGTCTCTCACCCAATCCCAGACTCCGTGTGGGGCCCGTCCGTCCGGGTCGTTGACACGATCGATAGATGAGTAGCCTGTCTCTTCTAGCTCTGGTAGCTCTGGGCATTCGTACGTAGTTTCGTAGGGCAAAATCATTCACTCGAAAACTGTACGATAGGTTTTACTCCTTTAGTTGATTTAGAAATGTTTAGATTCAATTGTATTTGAATATAATTTAATATTAGATACATTTGTATCTTGATAAATATGAGTTAACTAATTTGGATCGGAGAGATCGGAGAGAGTATCTCTTTTCTGCCAAATACACGGAAATACAGTTAGCGATCGGGCTTCATCTACAGAATCTTGGCGTGCGAAACCGCTCGTCGCATGTGAACGCTGCGGCACTTGAGGCCAGGCCATCGTATTTAAATCGCTGTTCGTGGACCATGTGCACATTTTGCTATCCTTGGAACATTTATGTATTGCTGTCGACGTGTGCCCTGTGCGGACACTCTTATTTGCACATTTTTGTAATGTGTTACGTATGCCCAGCTAGCTGTATAGTACCCCTTTCTGTGCTACTATAATCGTCCCAATGAAAAATGACACGGTGCTTGTTTAATAGTCGCGGATGGCCTTGTCGCGATGTAACCTTTATGGTGTGGCTAAACTTGCTCCTTGTCCTAAATTGTGACGCTGCTTTGGTCAACAATTGCTTTATTAACGTGTTGATTATGTGATATTGAATCGACCATATGTAAGCTCCTTTTATTGAATCGCATGCCAGCTCATCCAATAGTTCGAACTTATCATTTTTTTCCAAATTCTTTCAGACCTTAGACATGGGGTGGATGTGAGCCACATCTATTTTTTGTATTAATAGTTGGTACGGTTGGCCTGGTTTTGGAGTATATACACCTCGATTCTTATATACTGGATTGCGTTGTTATTTCGCTCGGCCACCACTAGAGCTCTGGTCAATGGGGTCCCGAGGCGAATGATCAGACATCGGCGTGGGTTAAGGCAGGGTGACTCCCTATCCCCCTTTCTCTTTGACCTAGGAACCTAGCTATGGAGCCCATGCACAGGTTGCTAGAGATCGCAACGGAGGAAGGTATCTTATCCAAGCTTCGTGGGAAATTGGCCACCTTTAGAGAGTCGCTATACGCTGACGACGTGGCAGTCTTCCTGAACCTAGCCCAAGCCGACCTTAATGGACTTCGAGCAATCCTGGAAAGCTTCGAGAAGGCAACGGGTCTCAAAACAAACCTTGCTAAAAGCTCCATCACGCCTATCAGCTGCTACAATATGAACATAGAAGATCTGGTAAAGGAATCGGGATACCGGTGCAACAATTCCCCTGCAACTATCTGGGAATGCCCTTATCCATCAAGCGGCTAGCCAAGGCTGAGTGGCAGATGCTGCTAGACAAAGTTGACCGCTACCTAGCTACTAGGAAAGCGAAAATGATGAGCAAAGCAGGGAGGCCTGAGATGCTCAATTCAGTGCTCACATCTCTTGCAATCTATATGATGACAATTAACGAGATGCCTGATTGGGTAAAGAAGGAGCTTGATCGCAGAAGAAGAGCTTGGCTTTGAGCAGGGGAAACCTCCTACAAGGGAGGGAAATGCAAAGTCAGCTGGAAAATGGTCTGCAGGCCTAAGGCGCTCGGAGGCCTTGGAGTCCACTGCGTGGACGCGTTTGGGGCAGCCCGCAGACTTAGGTGGCAATGGCAGATGTGGAAAAATCCAAACAAACCATGGGCTCACATGGCACTGCCATCCGGTAAGAAGCACCGCGCTCTTTTCGCGGCAGCCACCAGGATAACTATTGGAAATGGACACAAAGCGAGATTCTGGACAGATAGGTGGCTACTAAACCAAATACCGGCTGAAATAGCACCAACGATATACAAAATGTCCATGAGGAAGAACCGCTCGGTACATGAAGCGATGAACGCAGAGACATGGCTGCTTGACCTGCGTCACAAACTTTTGTTGGAAATATGCCCTAGAGACAAATAGTAGTAAGGACTATTATCATATTTCATATAGTTTATGATTAAGTTTTATATCATGCTATAACTGTATTGAGTGGAAACATCAATACACGTGTGATATACAAATAACCAGGGGTTCCCAGTGAAACTCTAGTCATTGGTTCATTGGTCAACAAATGATCATGTTTCCTGATCATGTGGCATTTATGCTAGTTGGAAATGGAGTCAACTCATTCTGAGAATGGGATGATGAACCAATACCCAACCTAAACATCGTGACCCGATCATGTCACGAAGTTCAAGTTATGATGATTAGAAAAGGATCCTCGTAGACTATTCCTTAAACCGTGAGGCTATATCAATCACTGTCTCCCGAGAGTGCTTAAATAGCATCAAGCGCCACTTGGTAATACATTGGTTATAAAGGTGTGTTTAGGTACTCGGAGGAAACTGTAGAGGCAATATGTGTCAAGAGCGGGATTTGTCCGTCCATGTAACGGGAAGATACTCAAGGGCCCACTCGGAGAGGTTATATCCAATAGCTGCACAGCGTGTGATTTGATCACAGGGATATCACTTGTCGGAACGAGTCAAGTAGCATTGTTCGGTAACGATATTGAACACGACATGGTGATGTCATTGATCAGATCTCAGGCAATGCAAGTATCGAGAGACAAAGGGAATAAGACACGACTGTCCCGGTTCAAACGACGAAAGATCTTCGTGGAACGCACAGGGGTCACATCGCCATCCAGGTCCCTCTGTTGATCATTGGTGCGCGAGTGTCCCGGCCATGTCTAGAGTGTTCCCGAACCGTGGGTTATCACGCTTAAGGGCTTGATGATGCTTAGAGAGTGTTTATAGGATCGGTAGAATCACCGAAGAATTGTAGAGAGAAAACCGGAAGGGTTTCGGTAAGTCCGGAGGATGTCCAGAGTGGAGGTGGAAGTGTTCCATAATAGAGGTTGAATAATATGTGAATGAATGTTAAATATTGATTTAATCATTTATTCATAATTATTTAATAAAGAGAAAATCAATTTAAAAGGTCAAAAGGCTTAATGGGCCAATTCCCGGAGGGGAGAGGGCCCATTAGGGAGAAGGAGCAAGGGGGTGGCCGGCTAGGCCAAGCCCCCCCCCCTGCGCGGGGCCCACTAGGGCTGGCCGGTGGCCTCCCCTCCCCCTCCTCTCCTTTAGTCCCACCCCGGGATTTTGAGGAAGGTAGTACCTCCCCTCCCCCTATATATAGTGGGGGTATTTGGCTATATAAGTACACCCAATAATCAGTAAAGGTCCTCTCACATTTGGGAGGACCTCCAATAGATATTTTCTCTCTCTCCCTCTCTCTCTCGTGACCGTGGTCCCAAGTTCGGACTGCACGAACGAGAGACATCTTCATCATGAGGCCCTTGACGTCACGGGATTCAAATCCAGGAGCTCTACTTCCGCAACTACTGCTGGATCGGGGAAGCGGGAGTCATCGTCAGGCACCAGACGTGTGTAACTCCCCACGAGGTGTCGCACTTGAGGCACTCAAGTCGTTGGAGCCAAAGGAGTGCAAGGACTTCATCACGACCTTGAGGTCGGCTTCGGCTCGTCTACATCAACCACACTCTCCTGAGCATTGACAACGCTTTTCGGTCTTCAAGGGTAAGTTCGCGAAAATCCCCTCCCGTTACTGTATTACTAATAGATAGGTCCTGGCAGCTTCAGGGGTTCAGGGGCGTAGGGTAAAATTTATTGTTTTCATACGCGAAACCCCAACAGTGGTATCAGAGCTAGATCTATGTGTAGTAATGCTAGTACTGGTAGAACACATGAGATGTAGCGTGTGGGCGTTGATCTTTTAGTTGTTACCCTCCCACGTGTACTTGTGTATAGCGTAGTAATGCTTGATGAAGTGGCCCCCAACCGACTTTACGTGTTCATTCACGAGACTGGTCCACGCTTGACATACGGCTTGTACCGTATAAAGTGGCTTAGGGGATGTCTGTCTCTCTCGCATTAGTTGGTATGCCATTTGCAACGAAGGGCCCCGAAAGGGGGTGTAGTAGAGACAACTACTTGATCAGCGTTGTGCTGAAAGTTCGTAGGTAAGAACGGTTCTTGTGGGAAAGCCCATTCAGCCACGTAAAACATGCAAAGATAAAGTAGAGGCGTCTAACTTTGTTTTGCAGGGGGCATTTGTTTGTGATATGGTTGTGGCAAAGGTAAAGCGATTACCTTATGTTACGTAGTAGTAGATAGTCACGGAGGTGACAGACTACCACACCGTAATGATACCGGTACCCTGGTGTCTACGGCGCCGGAACCCTAGCGCCATAATCCGGTGACGACGGATGGAGATAACGACGTGAAGGACCATATCACATCGCATTTACATTCAATGTTATTTTTTGTATATCTTATTGTGTGCTAGTATTATATACTCGATGGTAGCCTAATAAGATGATCCTTGTTAAAATTACCAACGATTGTATTCCCCCTTAGTGTGCACCACCAAGAAAGTTCTTCGGTATGAGGCGATCCATGGTATAGGCATGGGTGTCAGACATATCGACGTTCGCATACAGTGGGTGTAAGCCATGTTGCATAGCGAATACACTAAGGTTGAGTTGGCGAGCCTAGCATGTGCAGACATGGCCTCAGAATGCGGATGGTCGAAAGATCGAGCACGAGTCGCATGAATGATGTGATCGACATTTAGCGTCCATCCTTGAACCCACATTGATGGCCGTGATGATCGGGGGAGATGTGGCTGATAGGAGTCGTGTTATCACTAGGAACCCATCTGGGATAGGAGTTTCTAAGTGGAGTTATTATTAACTCATTTAATTATAAACTTAGTCTAAATTCCTTTTTGCAATTATAAATATAGAGATGGCTCACCGTGAAGCTTACCCTGTCACTGAGGAATGGGTAATGGGTGAGAAATTTAGACTTGATGGATCCAACTTCCCTAGTTGGCTTGTGCGCCTGAATGATCTCCTTACTAGGAATCATGTGGTAGACTACATATGTCGCACGATGAATTTGACTGAGCCAGACCACTATGAGACCCCACAAGAGCTGGCAGACCGCTACTATCGTCAAGAGATGTCCACCTACATTCAGATAATAATGCGTTACGGGATGGTGGATGAACTCCATCCGCTCATGGGTGATCTTGTACCATATTCAATGGTGGATCAGCTGAGAGCAGAGTTCATAGGACATGTGCGCATGTGGAAGCATGAGCTGCTTGGAGAGTTCCTTTCCATACATATGGAGGAGCATACATGTCTGAAGGGTCACTTGGAGCGCATGCTTGATGCACACATGAGACTGGTTCACTTCGTGGATTACTGGATGGATGATCCGTTTGCGATAGGCGTACTGCTTTGATCGTTGCCTCCCAGCTATGAAGGACATGTCCGGAGTAGCATGATGAGTGGTCATACGGAAACATTGGATTTACAAGAGTTCATATTACGTTTCAGTAACGTAAAGGTTGAACCAATCACCGGAGAGGTCATCAATGACAAAGGTATATATTTGATATACAATTTTATAAATGTTATAATCTTGCAAACACATTTGCAGTGTTAAGTATATTTGATACTTGTTCTATTTTGCTGAAAATAGGTCCTTCGGCATGAGAGGTGCTTGCTGAAGAGGAGGTGACGTTGCGTGCTGATGGCGAGCATGATGATGATGGCCAACGACGCTCTCCCTCAACATTTATCATTTAGTTTATGTTTTGGATAGTTATTGTAATCAAAATATTATGAACTTCTTTAGTGTGTCTCACACTTTGTGAGACGGTTATTCGTATGAGTTTGTAACAAACAGTTGTTCTACTTTTATGAATGATTTCTATTTGTGTTCATATTTTGTTTGATTATATGTGAATTTTCCTTGTTGTTTGAAGATAATTGATAATGCATGAACATTTGTAAAATATTAAAATGCCTTGTTAAAATACCCAACTTAATGATAAATTCATTAATGAATGAAACCATTGTTTAAATTCATAGTTATGTTGATAATATGTGAAAGACATTCGATTTCTTATCACACATGAATCATACCTAAGTTCGGCAAAATAACTTGAACACCGTGTATTACTTGAATACAAAGTGTTTAATGAATTGTTGAAAGTAAATACACATTCGATGTATTGTGTTTTAACAAAAATGGTAATTATCATTATATGATTGTTTAAATGTGTAAAGAAGTTTACCAAAGGAAACATGAATATGAAACTATTTGATTTGATCAAAGTGTTTCATCAACAAAGGGTATAAATATAAAAGAGAATCTAATTACTATGATTTGATCAATAGTAATGAAATTCAACTTTATAAAATTGGCATAAAAGAAAATTGTGGACTGCAAAGCGTTTTGAAACGTCAAAATACAAAGCATCACAATGTTATATTAGATATCAAAGTGGGTGAATAGATGGCACCAAATAAATCGTTGTAGTGTAGATGTAGAGACCATTAGTTAGAAATAGTTAGCACTCAATTAGAATATATAGTGAACCATTCAGATTCGTGAAAACGGCTCCATATCTAGTATGGATCGTCGTGAAAGTTTTGGGGTTATTCGATATAACCAAAACAATAGAGAATAAGTCCTTGTAGAGTATTCATTGGAAACTTTGAATACGAAGTCCATAGCTAAAACCAAAAGAGAAGCAAAGCTGGTATTGCTTGGATTTTGGTACATTCTTGAGAAAGCTCACTTTTAGTGATACTTCTCAATTATAGAGCAAATAGAAGATAGTGAAAAACACGACGAGGATTCAAATCCCTACATCAGAGTGTTGATAAGCGGAACGGACAACGTTCCTGAACGATTCTCTTCACAAAGGAAAGAATCAATGATAATGATCATTGTGTTTTCCCCACTAGTGTTTTCACTACATGAAGTAGGATTCAAAAATGTAATCCATATCTAGTATGGAAACATTTGTGAATCGTTTGTCGTGATTCTTGGAATATGACATACTTACGAACTACTAAGGAAATAATGGTAAACTAGAATTATGAGAAATCCCAAAGCAAAATTCCCTTGAGATTAGAAAGCAATTAGTTGCTGAATCTCACAGTAATAGGGGTTACTTGAATTTTCCCAAATGACTGCAAAGCCATAGTGGAAAATGGGGTGAATGACAAAAGCACAATTTGTCAAGTATTGGACGAATTCAAATGAATTTGATTCAAGTGTGCTGAATGTCTAGTGGATTTAAAACTAGTAAAAGTACTAGTATCTCATAGTAAAACTCCAGGTTTGATATTTGATCAAAAGATTTTGAAATTGTTCCAAATAGTGAGTAGATATGCAATTTGCATAAAATTGAGTGGGAGCTATAAAAGTCTTCCTAAAACAATATGTGATTGACATATTTTTAAGTGGGAGCAATATAAGTCTCAAATTCAAATATGTAAGAACATATTTTGAGTAAGAGTAGTGACTCATACTCAAATATGGTAGACACATATTTTGAGTGGGAGCTTACAGGAGTGATTCTTAAGTATGTATTCGACACATTAAGAATAAAAGCGCAAGTACCGATAAATAATGATTTATAAGGTGTAGAAGTTGATAATAAGTGTATTATGATATTATGTAGTATTCCTTAAGGGATTCTGAAAAGGGTTTCAGAATAGAAGTTAATTAAGGAACTAGTCCTTAATAACTCAAGTTAGGAATAGTATTAAGTTTAACATCAATGGTTGAAAGAAAGAAAAGGATGATCATCATCCACTATGTTGAGACATAGGTTCTATCTTAGAAAACCATGATGATAACTTAACATAATATGTAATCCAAGAAGGAACGTTCGAAAGTGATTAAGTTCGAATCACAGAACGTTGAGCTAAGTTTGTCCGCAGTGTCTAATAGAGAACTGCAGACATGTTTTCCAAATCCATAAAGGATGACATATCTTAAAACATAAAGGGTTATGTTATAAGGGAATATGCTGGAAACTCCTGTAAATACCGATTAGAGTCAAGTAGGAAGCGAGGTGAACAAAAACATCGAAAGATGCACAGAGTGCACTAGTGTTTCGATGGTTACATTTATAATAATAGATAAGGGTACCACCTAAAGTGTTGTATAATGTTATGGCAGGGCTAGTTCGCTTTTAACGTAGAATGATGTGTCCCAGGGCACAGTGCCCATGAGAAAGCCCTCGAGGTTGATCTAAAATCACTGTAGGCTCCTGGAATCAGGCCTCGTTCTGCTGCCATAGCGAAGATGCATACACACAGATGTTATCATGTGATGATAAAGTATTAATGTTAATCAAGGTGACATTAGTAAGTTGCAAAGGATTTGGGACTATAAAGTACAGACCCAAGACTCAACCTCTTCCATGAGCAAGCATGTTCAGGGTACCGGATATATGGTGCCAATGATTAAAGAACAAATGCAGCTAGTGTATTTGTACTCTAGTGCAAGTGGGAGACTGTTGGAAATATGCCCTAGAGACAAATAGTAGTAAGGACTATTATCATATTTCATATAGTTTATGATTAAGTTTTATATCATGCTATAAGTGTATTGAGTGGAAACATCAATACACGTGTGATATACAAATAACCAGGGGTTCCCAGTGAAACTCTAGTCCCTGGTTCATTGGTCAACAGATGATCAAGTTTCCTGATCATGTGGCATTTATGCCAGTTGGAAATGAGTCAACTCATTCTGAGAATGAGATGATGAACCAATACCCAACCTAAACATTGTGACCCGATCATGTCACGAAGTTCAAGTTATGATGATTAGAAAAGGATCCTCGTAGACTATTCCTTAGACTGTGAGGCTATATCAATCACTGTCTCCCGAGAGTGCTTAGATAGCATCAAGTGCCACTTGGTAATACAGTGGTTATAAAGGTGTATTCAGGTACTCGGAGGAAACCGTAGAGGCAATATATGTCAAGAGCGGGATTTGTCCATCCATGTAACGGGAAGATACTCAAGGGCCCACTCGGAGAGGTTATATCCAATAGCTGCGCAGCGTGTGATTTGATCACAGGGATATCACTTGTCGGAATGAGTCAAGTAGCATTGTTCGGTAACGAGATTGAACATGACATGGTGATGTAATTGATCAGATCTCAGGCAATGCAAGTATCAAGAGACAAAGGGAATAAGACACGACTGTCCTGGTTCAAACGATGAAAGATCTTCGTGGAACGCACAGGGGTCACATGGCCATCCAGGTTCCTCTATTGATCATTGGTGTAGGAGTGTCCCGACCATGTCTGGAGTGTTCCCGAATCGTGGGGTATCACGCTTAAGGGCTTGATGATGCTTAGAGAGTGTTTATAGGATCGGTAGAATCATCGAAGAATTGTAGAGAGAAAACTGGAAGGGTTTCGGTAAGTCCGGAGGATGTCCGGAGTGGAGGTGGAAGTGTTCCATAACCATAGAGGTTGAATAATATGTGAATGAATGTTAAATATTGATTTAATCATTTATTCATAATTATTTAATAAAGATAAAATCAATTTAAAAGGTTAAAAGGCTTAATGGGCCAATTCTCGGAGGGGAGAGGGCCCATTAGGGAAAGGAGAGAGGAAGAAGGGGCAAGGGGTGGCCGGCTGGGCCAAGCCCCCCCGCACGAGGCCCACTAGGGATGGCCGGCGGCCTCCCCTCCCCCTCCTCTCCTTTAGTCCCACCCCGGGATTTTGAGGGAGGTAGTACCTCCCCTCCCCCTATATATAGTGGGGGTATTTGGCCAGATAAATACACCCAATAATCAATAAAGGTCTTCTCACTTTTGGGAGGACCTCCAATTGATATTTTCTCTCTCTCCCTCTCTCTCGTGACCATGGTCCCAAGTTCGGACTGCGCGAACGAGAGACATCTTCACTGCAGAGCGTCGTCGCGCTGCGGGATTCGGATCCAGGAGCTCTACTTCCGCAATCGCTTTGGATCGGGAAGGTGAGTCATCGTCAGGCACCGGACGTGTGTAACTCCCCACGAGGTGTCGCACTTGAGGCACTCAAGTCATTGGAGCCAAAGGAGCACAAGGACTTCATCATGACCTTGAGGTCGGCTTCGGCTCGTCTACATCAACCACGCTCTCCTGAGCGTTGACAACGCTTTTCGGTCTTCAAGGGTAAGTTCGTGAAAAGCCCCTTCCGTTACTGTATTACTAATAGATAGGTCCTGGCAGCTTCAGGGGTTCAGGGGCGTAGGGTAAAATTTATTGTTTTCATACGCGGAACCCCAACAAACTGGAGGTAGAACACTTGCCCAGCTACTGAGGCTTGGGGAGATGATTGAGGGGGTGCAGTTAAATAACGAGCCCGACGAGATTGCATGGCGGTTTGGGGTAATGAGTCATACTCGGCCAAAGCGGCCTACCAGCTGCAATTTATGGGGGTGGAGAGTACAGATTACAGGAAGCTGATCTGGAAGGGCTGGGCATCGGCCAAGTGCAAGTTCTTCATATGGACACTAATGCTAAACCGAATCCTTACAGCGGACAAGCTAATGCAAAGATAGTGGGAGAATGACTACTTCTGCCCACTTTGCAGAAGGAACCTAGAAACACTGTCGCACCTATTCACAGAATGCCCATTCAGCATCTCCATTTGGAGTAAGATGTCGACCCAATTCAGAGTAGAAGCGATATGCCTGCAGTACAGATCAATGGTAGGAAATCAAACAAGAGTAAACCGAAGAGGAATATTCCCAGTCGCGCAACTCATATGCTGGGAGATATGGAAGGAGCACAACAGAATAATTTTTGAGAAGAAAGAAATGCCTCTGCACACTCTGGCAGTAAAAATACAGGATGAGGTAGGCACATGGCGGCTTGCAGGTGCCCCACTCCCTCTTTGGACCAGTACGGAGGGACACCATTCGATCCAGGCTGATGTAACAGTAGTTGACTTTTGATTTGGTCGGCTTCCTCTCTAAATAACCTCCACTTTTTAGTATTGTACTATCCCCTACTATTGCAATGAAATACAGCAGCTCGCCTGTTGTGATTCAAAAAAAAAATTGAACAGTGGCGAAAGATGGACTAAATGTTTTGTATGGCAAAGTGAAATTCTTGGGTCTTGGTCGCTAGACATCTATATAACTAAGTTTCTAAATAGATAAATTAGATTATCAAGATCGGAGGGAGACTTCTCCCTTGCATTAGTTTACACATTTTTTGGTTGAATCCGCAGCAAATAGCTAAATCCTAGTTTGTACATACTACTACCGTCAGAGTTAGAGTTTGAAAATGACAAGGTAAAATCACTAGCGACAACATTTAGGTATGGAAAATGCATAGCTTGCCCTATTATGTCATCGGTCACTGATATTGAATTGTATAAAGTTGCATGTGCAAGTAACCAGTTCACCAAAAAGTTTAAACTAAGACTAGTCATACTGGAGAGTATCATACATTGTTATCATGCATATGATACTATCCGTCTAATGCATAGTATTATATAGTACTCCCTCCGTTTAAAAATAAGTGATTTGGATATGTCTAGATTCATACTATGTATCTAGATGCATTTTAGTATAGATACATATGAATCTAGACAAACCGAAGTCACTTATTTCTGAACAGAGGTATCATTGTTGCATAATATTTTAACTGCTTGTAGAATTCTAATATAAATAGGTCTATATGATCTATTTGGTATTAAAATATCTAGTTTTATGTGCTATGATACCGTATCATAACATAATATCACTACCATATTTTTCTTCATTAATTAACATGTCACGTCAGATTTTTACCAACATGGTATACATGATACTAACTATGATACTCCCACTATTGCTAGCCTAAGGGTGAACGATATATTTTAATAATTCCAGTAGCGATCTAACAACATTAATTGCGGTTACATACGTCATACTTTGTCCAACTAGGCTTCAACCCCTTTTCATTTATATTAAACGGAAATAATCGAGTTCCACAGTTCTGAACTGAAAGTAAGAGAAAGGGGGGAGGGAAACTAGAAGCGAGTTGGAGCAGCATCAGGAAACCCGCTGAGAACACTCGGTCTCGAGCGACCAACAAGGCAAAAACCTGATGCCACTAGAAGTGCTTATTACATCCTGAAAGGACAAGCTTACAACCAAAACCAAGCAGGAAAATCCACCAAAGATCATAAAACGGCAATAGGCAAAAGAGAACTGCCACAACAGGCTTCTTATTTCTTTAGGCCCCCGTGATCATCAGAAGAGGTCTCCCAGCAGAATGCCCTGATGGGCCCTGAGAGAAGACCGAGGCCGCCATGCGCTTTAGCTCGTTCACCCCATCTATCACCATCTCTTTGTTAGCACCCTTCTGAAGACCTGCCCAGTACAAAAGAAGGGAAATGAAGAAGTAGATGATTTCACTGGGGGAGTGCAGCTTATGTTTATCAAAAGTAACTTTGTTGCGAGTATTCCAGATCGCCCAGCAAATAGGATCAGTAAGAACCACATATAACTGCTCTCTGTGGGGTAAGAAGGAATAAAACCAGGCCATGGACTGCCAAAATTATTAGGGACACAACTTGTCCATATGGCTTTACCAAGGGTGCCCCAAACAACCCTAGCCACCCGACAGGATAAAAAAGATGGTCATTGGTTTCCACTTGAGAACAAAAAGAGCAAATAGGTGAACCAGACCAGTTCTTTTTCCTCATATTCTTCATGGTCAAGATTGCATCCTGGCACAAATGCCACATGAAAATCTTGATCTTTAAAGGGATATTAGCTTTCCAAATCCAACGGTGGTTAGAACCAACAATGTTTCTTTCAAGCCAATGATAAATAGATTTGGTAGTGAAGATCCCTTTGGGGTTAAGGGACCAGGAAATCTCATCTCCTGTCTCAAAAAGGTTGAGAGAAAGAACTAGCTCACGAATCTGATTCCAGTGGCTAAGATTATCGCCTCTAAGGGTCCTCCTGAAAGATATGTTAAAATCAGCATCCACTAATTGTTTAATGGTTCAATCCTGGTCTTGACAAAGGTCAAACAGAATAGGAAACTTTTCAGAAAAGGGAATGTTGTCACTAATCTTGTCTTTCCAAACTCTAGCTAGGTTACCATTCCCAATTTTAATATTCCTTCCGTTTATGTAATAGTCCTTAACTTTGAGCAAGCCTCTCCAACATGGTGAATCAGAAGCTTTTCCTTTTACATTAGCATCCGAATGGTGTCTCAAGTACTTAGCTTTCACAATCTTCTGTCAGATATCACCTCCTTTTTCAAGTTTCCACCACCATTTACAGAGGAGACTGATATTTTGCTTCCTTAGGTCCAACACACCCAACCCACATTTATTTTTGGACCTGCAAACTGTACACCACTTGACCATATAATAGCCTCTTTTAGCCTTTTTCCATGCCAGAAGAATCTTCTTCTATGCTTGTTCATTTTCTTGATAAATGTTTTCTTTAATAAGAATAGGTACATAACATAAGAAGGTAAATGGGAAAGAGAAGCATTGACTAGGGTCAGTCTCCCTCCAGAAGAGGCGGCCCCACCTTTCTAGGCATCAAGCTTAGTGACAAACTTAGCATCCACAAAATCCTTCTTGACAGATCTAAAGGTTACAGGAATCCCCAGGTATTTCATGGGGAGCAAGCCTACCTGGCAGTTAAACATAGAGGAGTACATCTCAGCAATAATATTATCACTTCCAATGAGAAACATCTCACTCTTGAGATAATTAATTTTAAGGCCTGACATCAACTCAAACATATAAAGGAGAAGCTTTAAATTTAGAGCTTTCTCAGGATCATGAGAAATACACAACATTGTATCATCAGCATACTGCATTATGGCAACCCCTTTATCAATAAGGTCAAGAACTAAACCCACCAAGAGGCCATTATGTTGAGCCTCCAGAACCATCTTTGTTAAACATTGAACAACAAAGTTAAAAAAGGAAAGGAGAGAGGGGATCCCCCTGTCTAACTCCTTTAGCACTCTGAAAATAGGGGCCTGAGGTTTTATTTATTTTAACAGAAATAGTGCCATTATCCAGGATAGTCTTCAACATATTTCTCCAAAAAAGGCCGAACCCCATAGCTTCATTTCATGAGAGAAGGAAGTCCCAATTTACCTTATCAAAAGCTTTCTCAAAATCAAGCTTCAGAATAATCCCAACTTGTTTCTTAATATGAGTATGATGCATAATCTCATGAACGGACATCATCCCATCAACAATATTCCTTTTCTTCATAAAGGCATTTTGGTTAACGCTAATCAGCTTATGGAGCATGGGTTCCACCCTAAAGGTCATTACCTTAGTTAACAGCTTGTAAATGCACCTTAAGAGACAAATGGGTCTGTATTGACTGATCTTGTTGGCATCACAAACTTTAGGAAGCAAGGTTATGATGCCATAATTCAGCCTCTGGACATCCAAGTTACCAGCATGAAAGGATGCAAAAAGGTTCATGATGTCATCCTTAATTATACTCCAACAGTGTTGATAAAATTCAATAGGTATATTATCTAGACCAGGAGCTTTATTTTTAGCCATAACATCAAGAGCATGCTTCACTTCCTCTTTAGTAAAAGGTTCACTTAGCTTGTCATTATCATAGTCATCAAGTTTATCTAGAGGCCCCCACATAGCAAAATTAATAGGGAATAGATTGCCAAGAGCAGGACCAAAGAGTTTTTGTAATAATCAGTTCCATGTTTCAAAAGGTTTTCAGTTCCTTCAATATTCACATCATTATCAGTTAAAGATAAAATGGTATTTCTTTTTTGCCTCCCATTTGCAACTCTATGGAAATAGCTAGTATTACCATCCCCCTCTAGGAGCCATTTTTCATGGGAATTTTGATACCAGTGTAACTCCTCCTCAGCATAAATGTTCATAAGCTCAACCAGGATAGTGGTTTTTCTCTCACCAAGATCAGCAGGAAGTTCCCCATCTTCCTCAATCAACTCCAAGGAACTTAAGTCATCCTTCAATTCTACCTTTCTCTTTCTAGTGTTCCCAAAGATATTAGACCCCCACCCTTTAAAGTATTTTTTGAACCTTTTTAATTTGGATATTAAGAATATCAATATGATCATCACTACTAACATGTCTCTTCCAAATGTTCTCAACCAGAGGAATGAAATCCTCATTAGATTACCAGGAAACATCAAATCTAAAATCTCTAGATTTAGAGAGACTGTTATGACTGGTGCCGAGTCCAACAGCAAGGCATTAAGATCAGAGATATCTATAACAAGCTTTCTAATAGTAACCAGGGGAAAAAGGTCCTCCTAGTCTTGGGACATGAGAACTCTATCTAATTTCTCCAAGGTAGGGGAGGCATGCTTGTTAGACCAGGTATATCTACCTCCATGCATAAAAACTTGTCTCAACCCCTGAGTATGAATCACAGAGTTAAAGAGATCAGTAGAATGATGATGAATAAAGGTGGTGTTCTTCTTTCAACTATGTCTTAGGATATTGAAATCTCCTCCCACAATATAAGGCATAAGGTTTCCACTACAAAAGATGCAAGTTCAGCAAGGAATTCTGATTTATGTTCCTCATGAGCAGCACCATAAATCACAATAATCCCCCAATTACATTTCTTGTTCTTGTCCCAAAGCACAAAATGGACCATAAACTTACCAGCTTTAAAAGAATTAACATCCAAGGTTTCAGTTTTTATCCCACATAGGATGCCACCAGATCTGCCAATGGAAGGAGACCATTTCCAAAAATAATTATTGTCAGGGTCCAACTTCCTGAAAAAGCCCATCTTATAGTATTTTTTCATAGTTTCTTGTACAAAATCAAGAGAATAATCAAACATCAAATCTTTAAGACAGGAGACTACCCCTTTTTTCTCCACACCTCTTCTATTAAAAAGACCCCTTTCATTTAAAACATTGGGGTTTTACTTTTTCTCTGGTAGATCTGCTAGGAGGTTGGGCAGAGCTACCACCTTTTTCAATAATCTTCTTTTGGCTCCTAGTAAGGGGTTTGGAAATGGAAATATAGACATTAACTCTCTTCCTAGTATTCTTTTTCTTTCTTCTAGTAACCACAGTAAAGGATGCCTCATCAATTTCAGATTCCTCAGCCCATTGCATGGAAAGGGGAATATTGGTGCTAACATTATTCTCAATGTAAAGTAACCAAGGGCTATTAGGAATAACAGAGATATTCTTCTCACATAGGTCCTTTCTAGCAGACTCCAATTCTCTAATCAGATTAATGATACATTGCAAATGTATCTATAATTTTTGATGTTCCATGCTTTGTTTTATCCACTTTCTTGTGTTTTGTTCCAACTTTGGAGTACTTTTCATATGATTTCTTGGACTAGCCTATTAAAAAGAGCCACACGATTGCACATTTTTTCATTGTTTTTGGTTCCAGGAAAGTCGGAAAATGAATATTCTCGAATTGGACGGGACAAAAGCCAAAGTGCCTATTTTCGGAAGAGATCAAGAGATCATGCCGCACGAGAGGAGAAGGGCCGAGGGCCACACCACTTGGCCGCCTGCCAAAGGCTGCCCACGCCAGGGGGTGGTGTGGTGGCTCCTGGCACCCCCTCGGCCTCTCCTTCCGCCTATATATTACCCTCGGGACGAAAACCCTAAGTACCCGATCAAAAATCCACGAAAGAGTCTATAGCCGCCATCATCTCTATCCCTAGACCGGGAGGGATCTAAAGCTCTTCCCGGCACCATGTCGGAGAGGGGAATTCACCCTGGAGGCCTTCTTCATCACCATGCAAGCCTCCGGTGTGATGCGTGAGTAGTTCATCCTTGGACTACGGATCCATGTAGTAGCTAGATGGCTGGTTCTCCTCCTTTGTGCTTTCATGTCTAGATCTTGTGAGCTCCGTTCATGATCAAGATCATCTATTTGTAATTCGCATGTTGTGTTTATGGGATCCGATGGATATTGAGATGCTATTTCAGATTGGTTATTGATTCTATCATGTCTTTGTTATTTGTGATCTTGCATGCTTTTCGTTGTTAGTAGCTATCTTGGCCAAGTAGATGCTAGCAACTCCAAGAGTTAGTATTTATGCTCGATAGTGGGTTCATGCCTCCGTAATCCTGGGAAGTGACAGAAATCTCTAAGGTACTAGATGTGCTGTTGCTACTAGGGAGAAAACAACAATCCTTTGTTCATAGAACAATCGTATTGTTTACTTTACATGCAGTTCGTAAAGAAATAATCTGTTGCTTGCAACTTAATACTGGAGGGGGTTCAGATGATAACCCAAAGGTGGATTATTAGTCATAGATGCAGTTGGATGGCGGTCTATGTATTATGTTGTAATGCTCAATCAAGTCTCAAAGGAGTCAAGATGATTAGTATATGCATGTATTGCTTTCTCGGTGTTTGTCAATTGCCCCGCTGTAATTTGTTCACCCAGCATGTTATCTATCTAAGGAGAGCCACCTCTAGTGAACTATGGATCCAGGTCCTTGTCTTTTACATACAATCTACAATCTTTTACTGTTTTGTGTTTACTTTTTACAAACTTTTACTTCTTTCCATTCGATACGTTTAATCCTTTGTTTTCCGCAAAACACGGTGAGATTGACAACCTCATCGCAAGTTGGGGACAAAGTTCTGTGGTTGTGTTGTACAGGTCTCCACGTTGCTACTAGCACCGGTAGTGCGCCAAAGCTCGCCATTTAGTAACACCTTTGGGGTGTTTCCTTGCTCCTACTGGTTCGATTAAACCTTGGTTTCATAACCGAGGGAAACTTGCTGCTGTGCTCATCATACCTTCCTCTTGGGGTTCCCAACGAGCTCTGCATCAACCACGAGCCATCAACACTTTTCTGGGCGACGTGCATTGAGCCATTAATTAATAGCAGTAAAATCATTATCATGGATATTTACCCCCATTTTTAAAGCTCTAAGCATAAGTTCATTGTCAGACAAAGCAGCAAAAGAATTAGAGGCTAGGGTATCAGGGGGATGTCATGATTACCTTCCAAATTCCCTTTCTTGGACATATTAGCCACCTTGTCCATCACATGCACATTAGAATGTGCTTGCAGCCTGATGCTAAATCTTTCATCCAGAGATTCATTTCCTTCAGTAGTGACACCTTCCATGGGAGATGAATCAGGTGATTGAACAGAACAATTAGGAACCTCACTTAGAGGTGGTGAATAGTCATCAACAATTTCAGTGATAGTAGGCAGAGATGGCCAAGCATCATAAGGAAGAGTGTTTCAAAAAGTGTTAGAAACAGGGGAAGGAGAGCCATAGCTGTTTTTTTGGAGGACAAAGCAAGGGACAAGCCATTTGTTTGAGGATGAATCCTACCAGAAAGAGATTCCTCATGATCTCTAACCATAGTTTCAATCATGAGTTCATTTCCCATAGCACTATCTTCCTTAGAATCCTGCTCCTTCTCAGCTACCACAGGCATCACAGTCTAAATTTGGTGTTGCTTGAGAGAGTTAGTCTGGCTCCCATAAACCTGTTCAGAACCAGATGCCTCCTCAGTTGCAGTTAAGCTCTGATCAACCCTTGCTCTTTTTGGTGAAGGTTCCCCATGACCACCAGAGGGAATTGAGATGGGTTGTTTAGGAGGCCCAACAACTACCACCTTGTCAACCTCATAGAAGAAGTCATAAAAGTTATCTCCCAGACAGCCCTCGACACTGATAGGTATAAGTTCAACATCTCTGCAGCCAATCAAGACTGACAAATTCAGGTTTGTGCAGAGTAGGAAAGTCCAATTCCAGTGAAACACCAACTAAAGCACCATCATAGTATGCATTCTCCTCAGTTCTCTTATCTAAGGGAATGTTGCTGATCCTAACCCAAGCCTTCTGCAATGCTGCCTTAGCTCCAACAGAAGCAGTCCAGGTCGATAATCTAACTGAAGCATCAACAATCTTTAAGCGCATAGAGGCTCCATAGTATACCACACGCTCCACATCCTTTGGATTGGGGAAACGCATGATATATTGACCAGGAGCAATAGGCCTTGCCGTTCATCTCAGCTGTCACCAAACACCAGATTGAATTCATGTTCAATTTCCCTAGAAGTGGTCAAGACTTCAATGATAGTTATCACAACACTACTAGATCTTTCCTTAGTCTGCTTCAGAGTGCTTGAGTCAGGCATGTAAAAGAAACTCAGGCCAGGTGATTGAAAACCACACATTGAAGGAATACATTCCCACGGAAGGATAACCTGGAAAATCTGATTAATGTGGCCTAATTTCTTACACCTCTCACAAAGAATGGTAGGGCACTTGGCCATGAAGTGACCTGACATATTACAATCGGAACAAGGGAGATCTCCATCAGGATTCAGCTGCCCAACAGAAGTATTTTTACCAGACCTGTCAGTGGAGGTAGCATCTTGGCGACGCTGCTCAGATTCACGAGCAGCGATCTCCCAGTGGTCCCCAGACTGCTGTGAACCCGAGCCCTGGCCAGTATTGGAGGAGTTGTGCGCATCGTCCCTCTGCCACACATGGCGCCCATAGCCGCGGCCCCGCGCAGTGTTCACCTGTGCCATGTTTCCCCTTCCTCCAAATCTCCCTCTTCCATCACCCATCGGAGGCATGGCCGCGACCTTAGTGAAGGATCTCAAATCGCCTGCAACCTTACCCTTCCACCAGGAAAACGAGGCAGAGCAAGTAGATTTCTGAGGTGTAGATCTAGGAATCGACCAGAAGTGAGAGCAAATCTATGAGAGATCGGACCAGGGGGCAGTGGATGTGGGGGTATGTATACCATTTACCCTAGGGTTTGCCGGTCTCACTCTCTCTTCTTGCACGGATGAGGTGCACGTGACATAAATCCGGCCCTCCCTTTCAGCACCTAACGGACCAGGTAACGTCGTTAACCCAGGACCAGGTCCCAAAATTCCCAAATCCTTCGAATATGAACTCCAATCTCTCCCCTGCTCAGGATGCATAAGGGCGATTCCACGGGTTTGATGAGCTTGAGTCGATTCCGCAGGGTACTGATGAATGTGCGGCGCAAGAGGAACCAATCTCATAGGGAATAGATCACTCAGGGAACGGGGAATGGGGCTCTCCCCCCCCAAGGGAATAGGAACCATACCTGCGGATCGGAGAGCTTGATTCGAGTTCGTGTCCAAATCCGCCGAAGGATTCAGCGTCGCCGCACCCGAAGCGAGGAATCCATGGCCATAGAGTCCTGACAGAGAACCCTGGCCACCATTTCCTCCAGCACCAGCTCCAATACTCGTCGCTTGATCCTGAGCTGCCTCCACGGAGAGCGGAGCAGCAGCAGTAACGGGAGTGAGGATGACGACAAGAACATGGGGGAGGACGGGGGGCGCTGACATCGACGGAGAACGCCGAGGGCGTGGATCGGCACGCGCCTCGCTCCGGGATGGCGGAGACGGCGGCACCGACGAGGTGGACGCGAGAGAAAGCTGCCCCTTGACCTGTTACATACGTCATACTACATTGATAAAATAATTATTGACCAAAACCTATCTTAAGGAATCAAAAATACAGACAGGTGGAATTTTCTATCTCTACGTAGTCCATTTAGCTAACCTATTATAACACAAAGAGTTAGTGAATTTTTGTCATATTGCATTTTGAGTCCCATCTTCACTCAATATGTATACAAAGTCTACAAAGTGAATGACAGTTTTCGGTCTTAGGGGACGAATGCTCGGGTGCCATAGGTGTTGGAAAGCAGTGAGGGGAAGAATATGAGGGAAGAAAGAACGTGAAGAGGGATGCGAAAGATGAGGATGAAGAGGGGTCGAAACCAACGCAAGTGATGGGCACGGTAACTCATTAATGAGCTCGACGATGACAATGAAGACAATAGAAATCCTCTAAATCTGCAAATCGAACATGTGAGGGTCTTATTGCGCTAGCGGTCGGCCAAAGCACAAGGAAAACGAGAAAGTAAAGAAAAGAGGAGGAAGGATGCAAGATATAAATGGTGGTGTGTGAGGAGGATGTATGGCAAAAGATGGAGAGTGCGAGGAAGGGAGTCACTCCGATAATCCAGGTCAGTATGAAGCCGGTCTCCTCCAACTCTGTTGGTGCTTTGGCGGCAACATAGATCGTAGGTGGTGTGCATGGCTTCCGCCTCACTTATAGGGACCAGTATGTAATTTGTATTTGTTTTTGGGTCGATGTGCCATTGTTTATAGGACACTAGTTTGAAACATAGATTTATCACGACCCTTATTCACGGGTGTAATTTTTACTGTTTATTTAGTTCAAGATTAATAACATTTACGAAACGTGTATTGCCTCCATTTGGTTTTATAAGTCTCCCTCAATGTGGGTCAAACTTTAAACGTAAATTAAATTAAGAAAACAAATTCTATGAAACAAAAAAAACATACCATTGAATTCGTATTCAAAAATAAATCCAGTGGTATAATATTTGTGGCATATAATATTTATTTATTTTATCAAAAACATGATAAGTTTGACTCAAAATTTGGACTGACTTATAAAACCCACATAACATTGTATCTCTTTGTAAGATTTTATTGAATAATTTTAATAAACAGATGTTTGGGGATTTCAACCTCCTTTTTGAAAAAAAAATAACCTAAACGGAGGGAGTACGAAACATTGATGTTGATCCGCTCCACATAACTTGTAGTATGAAAATCCCGGGAAAAAATCCGCTAAGGAATCGATGAAACATACGCGGCAAATTCTAGAGAAAAAACTCGATCGTCTCGAAATAGACGTTCAGTGGCAGCGTGTGCCCCAGCTCCGAGAGCGTATATAAGAGTATAAGACGCAACAATTCCGGCAGGGCCACGATCCCACAAGCGAGACATGCAGCCACTATCACAATTAACGTCCAGCTTCAAATCAGTTAATCTGTTCTACAGAGAGATGACACATGACTGAGAGCGAGAGCCTAGTACATCATGAGTTCATGATACTATACTAACATTTGTGCGTGTGCACCAGCGGGGCGTATCGAGCAGAGAAGACGAACCTGCCTTTTCCTTTCTCCTCTCCGTTGAATCGACATAAGAACAACACGCAAGAGCTCGACGGTGATTATAGCTCATAGTAAACGCCGTCGCGATCGACGAGGATTACGACGGGGAGTCGGGGACCATAGTTTCTGGGCAAACACCCTACCCGTGACACAGAGGCCTCTACACTAGATCCGTAGCACACTGGCACCGCAAGTCAAAGACGGGTCCTCGTTCAGACCGAGAGGGACGCGAGCAGACAGGCAACCTACGTAGGCGCACATCACGGGACCCGAACGGAAATGGCGGGAGGAAACTGGACAACCAAGGAAGGAAACCGCGTGAGAGTGAGCAGGAGGCTCGTGACTGGCACGGAGAGGCGGCGCGAATTCTGGCTGCTTCGCTCGCAAAGTCGCAATGCAATGTTCAGTACGTGTGAAGCCATGAATGACGATGATGACCTGATCTCATGTGGCTTTGGTTTTTGCGTGGAAGCCTGACGCGGAATGGTGAGAAACTAAAACCATGCTTTTCAACGGCTCTAAGTTGAAACCGGCCGTACCGAGACTGATGGCGAACTTGTGTGTACACCGTACGTGTGTAGACTGTAGACGCCCGCCGTGCGATCACAGGGAATGTACAATGGTTGATAAAACAGTTTTCTCTTAGGCCGGCCATGTCATCTAGAGATGACAACAAAGACGCCTGGTACAACAGAGTAACTAAATAGTACTAATCATGCGGTGATCAATTCCAGCAACATCTTTGCAGATTGTTTTTGTCCAAAATAAGTGTCGGAGTCTTAGTACAAACTTTGTACTAAGTTAGTACAAAATCACCAACACTTATTATGGATCAGAGGGAGTAAGTAGGATTGTGTCACTGGTCCAACTTCTTAACGCAATTTTTATTTTTGACTAAATAAATAAGCTCGATCTATCCCCATATGACTGTACAACAGAATAAGCAGATAACATTGGTGAACATAAACGTCTGGTACCAGGTTCTCATAAAAAAAATGTACAAATTATAAAAATACGGATTACATGATAAAAGGTTTACTTAATGTAAACATCAATACACCATTAGTCACCGCCAAACCGTTCCCAAATATTTTCTACTAAATCCTTCTTCAGTTGCACATGTGTTGGTCGGTCACGAATAGTGGAACTTCTTTGTAGATAGTCCGTAAACACAACAAGAGGACCGGCGATGACTTCAGGTGGTAGAGCAAATGATGTTCCTGGGTCCTCGTTCAAGTCCAGCGGAGCGTGAATCATTGTATGAAGTAGGACGCAAGCTCTATGGATATTTCCTGTAGATTTTCGTTTCCATAGTTGTGCCGGACAACGAACTATGTTAAAGCAAGCTTGAAGTGCCCCCTAAGCCCGCTCGACAACCTTCCTCGCCGCCTCTTGATGCTTTGAAACAATTTTTCCTTCTCACTTTGAGGAAGTGGTATTGTTTTCAGAAAGGTGGCCCATTCAGGATATATTCCATCGGCAAGATAATAACTCGTGTTATATTGTCTTCCATTGACATTAAATTGTATCTGAGGTGCCTCTCCTTTTAATGTCCTGATGAGGAGTGTCGACTGATTCAGAACATTGATGTCATTGTTGGACCCAACAACACCAAAATAAGCGTGCCATATCCGAAGGTCATGTGAAGCAACCGCTTCAAGTATCATGGCCAGGACTCCATGATCACCACGGGTGAATTGACCCCTCCATTGAACCAGACAATTCTCCCACTGCCAGTGCATACAATCAATACTGCCTATCATGTCTGGGAATCCACGGGACTCACCAATCAATAAACTTTGAAGTTCATCGATAGAGGGGGCTCGCAAATACTCTTCACCAACATGAAAATCCTGGGACATGGCTTGCTGTGGAGGAATTTGCTATGGAATGAAACTCGGTGGATTGCGTAGATAATTCACGAAACCATCGGCTGGGTAAAAATTATTTTCCTTAAAAATAGACAAGCATTTAAGCATTAATATAGCCTGAGTTCGACCAACAACATAGGAACATCTGCTAGTACAAAACAACAAACGATGAAACACTAGCATGACTATGACCATAAATACTGAAACTGTTGGTCCAAATCCTACAACAATTGGAATCATGTAATATACTGTTGTGGAATCGTCAAATTGATCCCATCTTGAAATTATCTAACCATGTTCACAACGTGGACATGCAAATGGTTAGCAAAATTTGTTGTATATATACATGATCTGGCACGGGGCCTCAGTTCTCATTGCAGATTCTTGCAAAAGCAAGTATTACACTTGGTTACTTCCAACATCCATATTTGAAATCAAGATCTAACCATCACCAGAAAAGAAACCGAGTGAACCGACCCCAAATCAAAGATTTCTAATCTAAAAAGGTGAACATAGGAGGAAAATCATGGGCCTTACCAATCAGCTCGAAGGGGAGGAACAGGTCTAGCGGCATCAAGCCCAGGCCACCAAGAATTCGAGGCGGCAAACAGAGGATCTGAAGGTCCCAGTAGTGGTGAATGAGTGCCGGTTACTGGGGCTGTTCCGGCTGGATATGAACACCGTAGGATGGCCTGGGATGGGTGTGCTGCTTTCTTCCTCCCATGGTCAGCCATGTCGGTGGAGATGGGCAGAGGAATCACATTGAGTCAATGGTTTGGGATGTGATTTTGTGGGAAGCGGCACATCTAGGGTTTAATGGCATTGGCCTAGCAATTTGTGAGCGCGGGGACGGAAGCGTGCAGGAATGGATTTACGAGGGCGTTAGCTGGAAGAAAGCCCCGCGCGTCGAACAAATGTTGAGCGAGACGGGGAAGACGGGGCCGTTCGGTGCAGTGGATCACAAAATGCGTGATTTTTGTGTGAAGCGATGATCTCTTAGGCAAGCGAAGGCGGACCTCTTTTTGTTATTTCTCTCTCTTCCACGTGAGCAAAATTCCAACGTGGTGACACTGATGATAAGACCATTGTACGATGCCCTTACTAATTCTTGGGTGCGTGAGTTGCCTATGGAGGACGTTAGCCAGGTTAGCGATTTCATAAGGAAAACTTTGTCTGTTGACTACTGCCTCCTTTCAAAATCTTAATGTAGCCTACCAAAACGTACGGTCTTATAGTCTGAAACCGTGGAAGTATTTTCCAAAAAGTACATACATCAATAGAAATCCAATTCAGTTTACGGGTGCAAATGAATCTATTGTGTGAAAACATATTTCAAAATATCAAAAAATTTAGAAAAAATATTTGCATTTACATCCGGACACTAAATATTCGTACACAAGTTTGTGGATGAAAAGAACGTTTTAAATGTCTCATGTAAAAAAACAAATTTGAGTGATCCAACGTGTCTATACACGAGCATGTTTTGTCTTTTTACACAAGCCACATAAAATATGGAAAATATTCATTCTTTTTGAAAACTTGTGTATGGGCATAGAATATCCAGATGTACATGCGGATTTTTTTCAGATGTTTTTGACAATTTAATTTTATTTTTATGTATTTTTTATAATAGATTCATTTGCAGTTGGGAGCCAAAACTCCACCTCAAAGCCTCCGTTCTAAAATATAAGTCTTTTTAGTAGTTCAGTTTGAACCGCTAGAAAGTCTTATAAGACCCGCAAAGCTTGTACTAGTAAACAAACCGGACGTCACGAAGCGCAGACCTGCGAAAGAATTCTACTCGGAAACAACGAGAATTTCAAGCGAGAGAGTCACTGGCGGAGTTAGAAACCCTAGTCGTTGTGGTCATTTTCACTCTTTTATGCATGTTACTTAACTATCATGTGAACCGAGGCATAGCCCGGATGGTTGGTTGGTGGTGGTACCTGTTCTACCCGTGAGGTTTTGAGTCCGAGTTCTCGCGCTTGCTCACTCGTCGTACACACCAAAAAAAATCTTCTAATGGACTGCTTGGAGGGCCTCTTACTACCCTCCAGGTCACATTTTTTTATTACTCAATTATCATAGCCACTTTCTTACATCCAAAACATAGGGCCAACGCATGACATTTTGTTTTTGAGGGTTTCCACGTGGTCTAGTAAACCTAGGCATGAGCACCCCGGCCAAACGGCCCGACCTGCCCAGGCTTATGTTTTGAGGCCGAAGGTTGGTTTGGGCTCGGCCCTAGCAGACGGGTAGGTTAGAACAGAGGCCCGGCCCGAGGCCTGACGGTTTTTGTATGTTAGGACCGGGCCAGGTATGGCATGGATATTTAGCGTCGGACTTTTTCTGGCCCGGCCAAGTTAATTCCCAGGTTTAGCAGTATCTCCCGATGCCACCGCTGTGGTTTCCCGCATCAAAATTCCGAAATACCCATACATGCTCTCCGTCTCCATTCCAACCCTAGATCAGTTCGTGGGCGACTATGAATTCCCCCACCGAAGAAAAAGCCGAGAGACTGTACGTGGCTACGTTCGTCAAATTTCGGCAAGATGCGGATTATATCTGCAGGAAACCGCCGACAAAGATCCTCAGGTTTCCAGGTAATTAATCTCAATGCCGTTGCCTTCTCCTTGTTTGCGTTCAGTTTTTTCCACCCAATCCGCCGTCTTCATCTTCTTTGTGGCTTTATCTCTAACTAGATATCTTTGAGGCTGCGTGGGGATGGGAACGGATACTTCCACAAGACTGCTGTTCCATGCCTTTCTATTTGAATTACCTCAAGGAGTACCACAGGCGGAATGGTATGGACTATGTCACTGCTGCCTGCGCGCCCAATCCTGAGAATTGGCCACACGAGGTCCGACCGGTGGACGATGTTACCACCAAATGCCGCCGGAACGGGAAGGATGCCCTCACTACTGCTGCCAGATTTGTAAGCTCCTGCATGCCTCTCTACATATGATGGTTGATCCGTACTAACTTGTTTGTGTTCACCAATTTGAAGTGTCTGGACATGGAGCTGCAGTTCATGTCCGAGTGGAACAGTCAACCCATACGCAATGTGGGACTCCTGAGTGAAAGGATCCAGGAACGTGCCTGTTATTTCCTCTTTATGGGGCGAGAATTCTCTGAACCTGCTGCAGCCAGCTTGGTGGTATGTATAGCCGGCCCAGTTGCAAACCAAAGTGTTGTCTTTTAATCCTTTTATTATCTGCATTTCTTGTCTACACTTTTGGGCATCCTATTGCAACACCGTGCGGTGGATTTCAGTGTATCGCCAACGAGGCCGCGTTGGCTCTTGAGCTGCTGAGACATGGAGCTAAAGCCACTGACAAGGAGTTCATCTTATCCGACAGTGCGCGCTGAGTCTTATGTACATTGAAGGGCCGTATTCCGCTGCCTCCCCTGCTGCTATGGTGGTATGTGTGCACAGACTTGAACTGGTAGCATTCAATCTTTTCTGCTAACCATCATGTTGGCTTCAAGGGTGTTGCCAAGGAGGCCAAGAAGATACGTGAGTGGATGGTGAGAAAGAAACAACTTTTTGTTTTCGGCTCTTACGGTCTATACCACGAGATGGGTCTCTGCGATTCAATCCGGAATTCCACCTGTGGTGTTATGAAGCACATACTGTCCTATTCTACAGGGTATCTTATACAGCGTTTTCTCGTTAGGTTCTCATTGTGTGTCATGATTTTTTAGGCAAATCATGTACTTAGTGAATTGAAGAATATGATCTTCGTGCCCCAGGAACAGCGAACCGTTTGTGTTTATGAATTTTCGAGAGATTCAAGAGTAAGTGGCAAAAGACCATGTCAGAAACTTCAGAGCTCAGATGAAAATTTATCACAGGTAACGTTGGTCAACTCTTCCTGTTTCTCGTGCAGAACTCCGAAATCCTCACTGCCTATTATTGTGTATCAATTCAACTTGAACCTGGCAATTGCCAATAAAATGATCATGGTGAACGGATTAATTCTTTGGACAGCTATCTCACTGGATGTAGATTAATATTTCCAGCTTGAGAATCGAAGACATCAAGTCCATGTAGTTCAGATATTCAAAAGCGTAGCCGGGAGGATCAGGAGGTTTATTTCATATGGAGGGAACTTGTTTTGTTGAAGCTTTGGCTCGCTAGCATCCCCATTTTGTTTTTAGCTCACAACAAAATTCATACTACAAGAGATACTTAGCCTAGAGGCAGAACCTTCTGACGCATTCATGGCAGGTGACATGGTACTTACTGGGTGACAGTTGTTTGGGAGGTACTACTATTGATAATTTTAGGATCCACGATGGCAGACATTAGATGCCATCTTTGGTGGTTGCGCTGCACTTTGGAAATGGATTAGTTTTGTGTCATCTTAGTTTTGTTAAAGAGCCCGAGTTCTGTATTATGTTGATAGAAAGTGTAATATAACTTCTATAGTTGTACATACTTGATAGTGTTGCCCCCCTGTGTTTCTGTAATTATTTCTGACTCATTGGATTCACTAGCACACACATTTCCTGTAGAGCTGCGGAGATATCTTGGGCTGGCCAAGTCCTTCCGTGTTGATGGACTGGACGTCAGTGTGGTCTGGCCGAAGGTCCAAGTTACCAATTGATGGGCTGCCATCTTGCCGCTTAGGCATGGTAAACCTAGTTTTTTTTAATTAAAAGTCTAAAGGCCCGACGTTTAATCAATAACGTCCCAAGTCATGCATTGCACTTGTTTGATTTGATTGTTTAGTGATTGCAATATTCTTGTAACATGTAGATTGTCCGAAATATAACCACTGTTGTTGTGAGGAGTGTGAACAAAACAACTTCAACCAAGGAAAGTTTACTTCTATTACACCCCAATGGTTTCCAAAGTAGTTAGATGTTCTAACAGTATGCATGTATAGGCTTGTTTATTGTATTTTAAGTCACGGTATGAAAACTAGGTAGGGTAGCCATATGAATTCTTGACCTTTGTCGCTCACACAGATTTAATGAGTGTTTAACCATTGCATCGGTAGACGTAGGAAAGTGGGTATTCAAATGATAATACTTTTAGTAAAGTTGATGTGCGCCCATTTTTAGACAACGTCGTGGAAAATGTTTCAAAAACAAAACTTATCTCAAAATGTTTTCTTCTGGACGGTCTGGAGACCTGCACGCTCGGTGATTGCGCCTGACAGGGGATTGCACCCAACAGGTACCAAAGTTGATGGAAATGTCTTGCACTAGTTGGAGGACTTACATGCTCAGTGATTGCACCATTAGGGGTCGGTAGGGATCTTGCACACTAAGTGAATGCGCTCTATTGGGGTTACCACATGTTTTGTTGGGGACTTGCACACCTAGTGATTGTGCCCAATGGGGGTCTTGCACACTTTGTGAATGTGCATGGCCGGAGTTAGTGTTTTCTTGGGCACTTGCACGCATAGTGATTACGCCTAACCAGGGCCTTGCACACTTTGCGAATGCGTTTGATCAGAGTTAGCACACATGTACAACCTATGTAGAGCGAATACTTGAAGTGAAGAAGTATCTCCTACCTCTTTTGTTTTAAAACCAAAAATTGTTTTCCTTGTACAAGACTGAGCACCCGGTGTTTCTACCCAAGTGTGTAACCCTATGTTATTATGGGTTTTATGGTACGGGATTGAGCATACAGTGTTGCTACCTAGTGTTTCACCTTATCCAATATTTGAATTGAAATGATAGACTATGTTGATGATTGATGGTTTCCAAACTACCAAAGTATGCATTAAGTTCGCTTTATGCAAAAGAAACCCTCAATCTTCCTTTGACATTTCCTTGCATATACATTTGTTATACTTCTCTACCCACACTTGCTAGTACAATCAATGTATTGAGCATTCGTGGTTGCAATGTTTCATGGTGCAGGTTACTCTGATGACAAGTAAGTTATGATGATAGAGTCTCCACTCGGTATGTTTCGCCTATGGCACTGAATGGGACTCCTCATGTTACTTGTTTCCCACGTATGAACTTTACTTGTGTTGGATCATTCGATGTAATAGAATCAGGCCTTTGTTTCGTGATATTACATCTTGAATTGTGTGTGGTATCCAGACGATTTAGGGACTAGCAATGTAAAGCATAGATATTAAATTGATGCACTAGCCAACGCAACCAATAGTTCGAACTGATGGAAAGGGCTAGACAATTTATTTCAACACTCACCCTACGTCTTTGTCCTTTGGCCTATTGTGACGCGTGTTTGGGGAGCCGCAATATTTTTTGTTAATTCTTGCGTTGGTCAGGATTTGATGATAGGACCTCCTACTCTGAAACCATATTGAATTGTATGCACTAGCCAACGCAACCATCAGTTCGAACTGATGGAAAGGGCTAGACAATGTATTTCAACAATAGAGATTCAACCCTTACTTGGTTGGATTTCTTAAGTTCTTTATCACTCCCCTTTGGGGGCATTGCCTTTGGAGGCCCAAACCTACGTCGGGTGGGCGAGGATTGTGCCTTTGCAGGGCTACCTTGCCGACGAGCGTGGAGCAAGATAGGGCTGCGGCCCCTGATGGTGGTGGTATTCCGAGGGAACGACCTTGGGAAGCAATCCGAGTTAGTGCCCCGAGGGTTGTTGGTTCATCGCCATGAGGGTTTCCTGCTTTTCCTTTTTCTGCTTGTTTCTAGACGATCCGGGTGACATGGTATACTTGTGATGTAGCATAACACATGGCAGTCACCATTGGTCAAAGGTGAATTCCTAACATCTCTTGTCTTCCTTTGATCATCACTTGAATGGGATCCTATTTGAGCCAAGCGCCTAATGCATGACTAGGCCCATGACCATGATGCCAAGATGAGGAGACAAGGACGCCTCAGGAGCCAAGATCCCCAAGCAAGAAGCATGGAAGAGGAGATGCAAGAGGCATGCGCTAGCGATGGGTCAGACTGGTATTCGTACACTAACCCGACGAGCTTCACCAAGACACCAGTTGCCACCGGTACTACCACCCCATCAACTGGTACTACCGGCCTACACCGCCGAGCTGTGCCAACTCGCTAGATCTCCTGGTACCAAAGATCGACACTACCTCTTGCAGTCGGTACTACCGCCCTCGACTATGGTACTACCGGACCTGGAGCTTGCACGACTGCCAAAGCCTGGCACTACCGCTCTGAACTCTGCTAGCGGTACTACCGGAGCGAATGACCGGTACTATCGGTCAAGTCCGTGTCTGCGAACATTACAGTTGGGCCTCAGCCCATGTAACACCCTAAACGTCCCTTTATGCTTGAACTACCCATATTTAAGTGGTTGACCTATAAATATGCCCCCCACCTCCTCCTAGGAACCATAGAGATGAAATTAATTAAGTTGAGACTCTTGGCATGAGCCTACGAACCCTAGAATCGGGGAACCTCTCTAGATTGTATCTATGAGTTGTATAAAGGCCTCTTCCTTTGGGATTCTAATTGGTTGTTACTCTCTCCTTGGTTGGATTTCTACCATTTTCTTTCCAATCTCTCCTCAGGTGATTCTACCACAAGGTCTCCCACCTAGGGATTCTATTGGATTGGTTGTTCGAACCAACGAGAGCAAATCGAATTGTGTGTGTATGTATTTGCGTGTGTTTGTATCTTTACCTTGCATTCGAGTTGAGTTCTTTGCATTCATCCTGTTTTCCCCTCACCTCGACCCCAAATTTGTGAAGATCGGGCCACCCAAGGGCCAATCCCCAAGAAACCCGCAGCAACTTGGTAGTATGATTTTCCCTTGCTAATACATCGAGAGCAGCAATGGATAGATCTTTACAAAAAAAAGTGTCACTGCGACTTGGATGGAATCCTCGCGTGATAGTGTTTTCTAGTAAAAAGAACAACCACTCTTTGGCATCTCACAGTTATTTGCCATCAGATGTTCGACGAGCTCCTCATTCACTAAAGCCCAGGTGCTCCTCGACATATTACACTCCAACAAGTGTCGCCACGAATCCGTCGGTGCATGGAAGGACGTACATGCGCACATGTATCTAACATACTACGCCAATAAAGGATTGTGTTTGTCGGAAGAGATTTGTGTGATCTTGGAAGGCATCTTTGTCTTACAGAGTGAGCACCAAATCTTCTGCTTATTGCTTGCGCTCAAACTAGCACAACCATCCAGTCAATCAAATTTATGGTTCATTTGGTTTCTAACCCCACAAGCACCACCAATATTGGCATGACCAAAAATTTGGCGTAGGAATTCGTCACCCACGGTGTTCTAGCATAGATTAGGGGAGCTAGGAAAATTCATCCAACCAAACGGACTCGACAGTTCACCGCCATGCCAATTTTTTGGCAAGGTCAACTTTCACGCACAACTAAACGAAGCCTAGGGTGTATTTGGTAGCCTAGGCCAATTTTCCGCTCCCGAGGCAAGACCCTAGTGGTCATGGTCACAGGAAAACAACCTCTGAACCACATTCTCCATTTTGTTTGATGACCTTCATTGCTCCGTCGGGTACCCATGTGCCTCTTTATTTGGTTGCATGCACTCTTCATTGAGGCTGAGCAGATGCAAATAAAAGGTGTTTGGTTGCCAGCTCGTATGCTACACACAAATGAAATATCCTCTCCTATTTTAAAATAGGTGATTTACCATACCACCGAGACACACATAGAGAACAAGTACTAATAAGAGCAAGTACAATAAGGTGATGTAAGCAGGCTATAAGAGATTAAATAGTATAAACTTGCTTAGTTAGAGGAGAGAGAGGAGAGAGAAGAGGAGTGGGCTCTTGGCTAAGAGCCAGCTGCAGCACGTGCTCCTAAGCATTATGTGAGAGTGAAAGATGGACCATGCATTAGTTAAAGTAGTATAATTTGTACTTCTCTATTGTACATGCTATCTATTAGGTTAGCTATAGATGACATGGACAAACCTTATAGCCGGCGGTGGGCTCTTCTATTGTTCTTGCTCGCATCGTACACAATTAACAATACCAGATTTATTGCTAAGTGCATGCCATGCAACCTGACTACTAATTACACGTAGCACAAAAATAGATGATTTCAGCCTCTAGAAGCCAGCATCACAATAACGTCATCATAACTACACAACATCGTCATTGACAAAAAAATATAAGCAAATTATGGCGTCGATCACCTGCCATGGTGTTTGCACTGGAACACCACCTCCACCTTAGTGCGACACCTTAATATTTGAATCTTGAAGCCTTCGCTCTTGTACTTAAACACAAGAGTGTCGCCAACAAAAATCTTGATCTTGTTGGCGAACTTCTTTCACCTATTGAAATCTTCAACTTCTTGGCTAGCACTTTCTCCATTGCTAGGGGCATGTCTAGGGATTCTAGGTCACTGGCGCCGACTTGCACGTAGAACCGGAACGACACTGTAGGGACGTCTGTGTGCCCTAGACCTGGAGCACATCCTATTTTCTTCTTCGGCTGCTCCAGCTCCCCACCGGACCTGCTATCTGAGGCTTCATCTGCACCATGAGGATGAAGTGTGCCATCTCCGGCGAGGAGGGATGTAGTTGTTCAGGAACTCCCAGTTCTGCAACACAGAAATGTCAACTAAAGTGCATGACCACCATGCACACATTGACAAGCACATCAATGACATAATGCACTGATCACGACGCCATGGAGATGACCATTGTTCTTGCATTAACAATACGGTGATCACCGCCATGGCGTGCTAAACTGTGCACACATTGAATCTAACATTGTATCTACACATATAATCAAACTTCTAATCTAAGCACTAAATAAGTAGTGAATGGATCTAAAAAAATCCTAACAAAAATCAAAAAGGGGTAAATTGAAACTTACCATGGGATGAAGGCCAAATAGGTTGGTTGGACGCCACGGAGTTGCTGATGTGCGACTCATCGATGCTCGCACCATAGGTAATGCAGTAGTTGGCAATGAGGTTCCTGGTCGGCTAGTAGCCAGGGCCGCTATGACGATCGCTGGAGGAGTACAAAATGCGGGCATGAGTGCTGTTGGAGTTGGAGCGGAGCTCGACACAGGGTTAAATCTCGGCTGGTACTCCATGTCCAAGCTTGTGCAAGGTGCCCCCACCGCCATGGAGGTTTCTCTGCTAGAAGCATGACTATGTGGCCGTGTGGAAGATCTAATCTGTCCATTGGCATCCATGCCGACTGAATCTCGCGGTTGCGGTCGCCACCGCTGAAGTCTTCACCAAGTAAGCTGAACGGACTAAGAAGAGTCCATTTTTTAGTGCCAGACACATAAGTCTTCACGGAGGATTATACTCCCTCTGTTCTAAAATAAGTGACTTCACTTTGCTTATACTCCCTCCGTTCTAAATTAAGTGACTTAAATTTGCCTATTCGTATATATCTAGACTTGTTTTAGTGTGAGATATCACTAGTAGAAACCAGGCAATTAGTCCCGGTTCGTAAGGGCCTTTAGTCCCAGATTGCGAACCAGAACTGCCAAAGCGGGACTAAAGGTCCAAGCTTTAGCCCCGGTTCTGTTATAAACTGGGATTAGAGGTCCAAACACGTGGCCCTGCGAGCCGCGCTGGGCGGCAGGACATTTAGTCTCTGTCGTACCTAACCGACTAAAGGTTTCTGCCGCCAAGATTTTGGTCATTTATGCCGTGGCAGGGATGGGGTTTTAGGGTTTTGTGTTTTATGTTCAATTATTTTTATTCTGTGTGTTCATTAGAAACAAGTTTTCATATACATACAGAACGCTACTACACAGTATTTGTACACATTGATGCAATATTTAATATAATTTTTCTTACAAGCATACATGGAGTTCCAACCGGGTCCAGAGCATGTCTATTTGATTACATGAAGATCATTACATGGATGCTTTAGGGTCTACGTATAGAGTATTCTCCGCGTGGGTCTACGACCTCGTCGACAAAAAATCCAGCAAATTCATCTTGGATTGCTATTAGGCGGTCCTCTGGTAGGAGCTTGTCCCGCATCGCGTCCAACTATATAAAAAGGAGATCGTATGAATTAGACTCAACATTATTTTTTATAATAAAAATAAAGGGTGAATATATTGTTTACTTACTCGAACATTTTCCGAGGACTTCTCAATACTGATGCGAATGAACTCGCACACGTAGAATCCACATAGATTAGTCCCCTCTGGAGGCACCAACCGAGACTAAATGTGGATGTGGAGACAACATGTCAACACTAGGTCCTCAGTGGGCAGCACTAAGCCAGTAAATTAAATGACGACACTATTTTGGGGGGGCAGCATAATCATAATTAATTAGTACTAATTAAAAAAAATTAAAACGAACAACCGGGACTAAAGATATGATGAACCTTTAGTCCCGGTTGGAGGCACCAACTGGGACTAAATGTGGATGTGGAGACAACATGTCGACACTATGTCCTCAGTGGGCAGCACTAAGCCAGTAAATTAAATGACGATACTATTTTGGATGGGTGGCGACACTATGCCAGGGGTGAGTGTGTTGACATTATGTCATCAGTGCCCGACACTATGTTGTGCTGCTTAATCTATAAATAGGTATGCATTCTTGTGAAGAACTGCAAGATGGTGTGCGAGACCAGGGACACCACTACGGCGGAGCTTCTTGAAGATGTCTTAGGACCTCGTCCTCAGACATCTTCGAGGAGCTCGCCGTAGAGGCACTCTCTAATATGTGAAATTAGTTAGCTCCACCAGCATACTGATCTAGCTAGAGAAGATATAAACTGAAAGATGGTGTGCGAGAGCAGAGACACCACTACGACAGAGCTTCTCGAAGATGTCTTAGGATCCCGTCCTCAGACATCTTCGAGGAGCTCGTCATAGAGGCACTCCCTAATATGTGAATTGTTTTAGTTACCCGGCGTATTAATCTATAGCTAGAGAATTTATTAACTCCAAGATGGTGCCAGAGGGACACCACTACGGTGGAGCTTCTCTCGAAGATGTCTTAGGATCATATCCTTAGACATCTTCGAGGAGCTCGCCATAGAGGAGCTTCTCGAAGATGTACTGTGATGTCTCCTTATCAAGCTTTTATGAATTAACCCTATCTTTTTTACAATTTTTTCAGTTTATTGAACGCATATAGATGAAGAAGGATATTTTGCCCAGCTAGCTAGTTAGAATGATGAACTCACGCATGTGTGTGCTTCTAAAATTAAATTTCGAGACTATGTGCCAAAACAAGATATATATAGATAGAATCCACATATTGTGATATTTACCTTAGAGTTCCTTACATTAATACAAGATAGATAGAATCTAAACATCGATCTCATGCTATCATTGCAAAAAATACTACCAAACTAAACCCATAAATCCATCTACAAGATAGAGCATGAAATGAGCTAATATAGCTATGAGAGTTCAAAGGATGAAGTTGCTCACCTTTTAGAACCTTTGGATAGATGGGCACCACAAAATATAGACAAATCTAGAGAAAAAAAGGGCATGAACTCGAGCTTGAAGCAAGAAAGAGAGAGAGGAGAGCCATCAGCTTGAATGGTGGCTTGGGCAGGGGAAGAAGATATAGCCAGACCTTTAGCCCCGGTTCATGTCTAGAACCGGGGCTAAAGGTCGTTCACCTTTAGCCCCGGGTCGTATAACAAACCGGGACTAAAGGGTATGGCGCCCGACCCGGCCTGCCTGAAGCCCTTAAGTCCCGGTTTGTTACACGTGAAGGGAATATGCCCGAGAGGCAATAATAAAGTGGTTATTATCTTATTCCATGTTTATGATAAATGTTTATTTTGCATGCTATAATTGTATTGGTCGGAAACGTCAATACATGTGTGTTTAATAAACAAAAGGGTTCCTAGTTATGCCTCTCTTATAGACTAGCTTGTTGATTAACAAGATGATCAAGGTTTCCTGATCATGGACATTGGATGTTGTTAATAACAAGGTCACATCATTTGTGAAATGATGTGATGAACATTCATCCGAAGTATAGCATTACGATCAAGTCATTATGTTTATATTACTATAACATCATACAAAGTAATCATTATCCTTAGACCATGAGATCATTTTAATTGTTAACACCGGAAGAGTATCTTGATAACATCAAACGTCACACCATAACAGAGTGACTATAAAGGTGGGTTCAGTGCTACGAAGGTGTTATGTTGAGGCTCATGGATCAAGAGTGGGATTTGTCCATCCCGATGACGGATAGATATACTCTGGGCCCTCTCGGTGATATCACATTAAGATAGCTTGCAAGCAAGTGATATGATCACTAGAATGTTATATCACGAGAACGAGAAAATAGTGCATGTCGGTAACGAGATCAAACTAGATATTTGGATACCGATGATCGAATCTCGGACATGTAATATATCGCGAGACAAAGGGATTTAGTTACTAGCGTTAAAGGTTCTCACGATCACAGAAGTCATCGTCGAATGTGTAGGAGTCAGTATGGATCTCCAGGTCCCGCTTCTGATTATTGATCTGAGAGGGGTCTCGATCATGTCTACATTATTCGCGAACCGTAGGGTGACACACTTAAGGGATACCGACACCATTTGGAGCAAATATGTTTCAGATAAAGATTTAAGAAAGCACTGGAATTATTTCAATAGACACCAAAACTGTTTCGGGTGAAATTGCTGAAATTGGTTCTGCATGTAATATTGAAATGTTGCAGGGGGTTTTATGTGAATGTTTGTTAATTAAAGTAATTAACAAAATTCTGAATAAAAATAATAAAAGAGTTTTATTAAATGATAGAGCATTAAATTTGGAGAAATTTAATGCATTTAAAGTGGAGACTTTAAAAGAGAATGTGAAGGGACATTTTAATGTGGAGGGGTTACCACCACATGAATGGGGGAGGTGAGGAGTCACCCTCCCATGGGGCGCCGGCCATGGGGGAGGGGTACCCCCCTCCTCCTATAAAAGGCCCCCCTCACACCCCTTCTTCCTCACACCTCCTCGTGAAGGATCTCTCTCCCCCTCTACTATTATTCCCCCATGGCCTCGGATTAGCGAGATACATGTTTCCGGTGGCTTTATCTAGAAAGGAGTTGTTGCTTCCGCTGCTTTTCTGGACGAGGGACGGAGGTTGTCGAGGTACCGGACGTGTGTGTGATCACGGATGCACCGCTGCTTTGTGGTACTAGACTTGGTGGTGCTGGACTTGCTGGAGCTGGATCTGAAGGACGTGCTGGAGCCGGACCTGGTCGGACTTCCACACGATCTTGAGATCGGCAAGTGTACGACTACATCATCCATGAGTTCCTACTCATTAACAAAACTCGTGGTCTTCGAGGGTAAGTTCTCGATGGATGTATGTCCACCCGTTGCTCTGTACCTAGTAGATAGATCTTGGCGTATAGTTCTCATCGTAGGAAATTTTTTGTTTTCTATGCTGCGGACCCAACAGTGGCATCAGAGGTTGATCTATGCGTAGGTGCTTTGCACGGGTAGTACACATATGTTTATAAGTGGGCGATGATGATCATGTTATTGCATCTTCTATGTATTTTGGATATTGGTGGCATAGTGGGATGAAGCGGCCCAGACCAACCTTACATGTCATCGTACATGAGACCGGTTCCATGGCTGACATGCAACTTGTTTTGCATAAGTGGCGGGTGGGTGTCTGTCTCTCCTACTATAGTTAATATCTTATTTACAACAAGTTGCTAATAACTTAGTTATCCTTGTTGTGGTTCATGTTCATAGGTAAGAACGGTTCTATCTCCAAAAGCCCTAAGCCACGTAAAACATGCAATTGATAAATTAGAGGTGTCTAGTTTAGATCGTTGCTGGGCTAGTGCCATGATATGGTAATATTGTAAGTAGATGTATGATAGATACTCTTACAACACATCTAACGTGTAAGTTCTATAGACCTTGGCCTTACACACAAAGGAATGATAGAGATCATACCACGATGCAAATGATAGAGATCAAATGCATGGACCATATCATCTCACTTTACACATTACATGTTAGCATCTTATACTGCTAGTTTGGCGCTTTCTGTAGCATTGTAAGATGATCCCTCATTTAGATATCAAGACAAAAATGTGTTCTTCCTTAAGTATGCACCGTTTTGTGGATCGTGTTTCGAAACATCACATGATGATCGAGTGTACTCGAATCTACGCTTTCATAGGAACGGGTGTAAGACAGTTTTACACACGCGAATACTAAGGTTCTTACTTGGCAAGCCTAGCATGTACAGACATGGCCTCGGAACATAGACCGAAAGGTTAAGCATGAGTCATATAGTTGATATGATGCCCATATAGATGCTCGCCTTTGAAGCTACATCAACTCACATGATGATCGGACTTGGTGTAGTGGATTTGGTTCATGTAATCACCAAAAAGGCACGAGGGGTGTCGTTTTTGAGTGGGGGTTCATTTCTAATTTGGATTAGTCGAACTCAATTTGTCGTAAACTAAATCAAAGTGAATTTGCATAATTTGTTGTAGTCATTGGCGTATGTTCACTACCTTATGCTTAGTTTTAATTGAGATAATAGAACTATATAGTTCTGGATATTTACTTTACAAACTGGTATCGTATTGTTTTGAATGTCAATTTAAAGTTTATAAGTCCTATTGCAAACTTTCAGCAAACTCTATTTACTCCATAAAGTTTAATAAGTAGTATTAAATCAAGAGTAAGAATTCCAAAGTTAGTATCTAAAGTATCATGTTTGCCTCCATGATTATTGATATTCAAAAGTTGTTTTAATATCAAGATTATATAGGAGCTGAAAATTGTTTCAGAAACCATCATGTGTGAAAGATATTGTGATATCTAAGACAATGATTTTGGTTGCATTATGATAGAGTATAATTTAGCAAAATACATGTTCTCACATTGTATGAGAATTTGTGAAGGATGGAGATGCTAGGCATCCGGATCTCCCAAAAAGGTTTTTGGGAACTAACATTATACTCGCGATTCTTCCTTACAGGCTATAGTAGCTTGATCATGAAAGTTGTCATGATAAGGATGAATAGAAGATGTAAGTAAAATGTTTACTACACTAAAAGATTACTAAAGAATGGATTTTTGAAAGAATGCCAAACATTTGATGATGGTGATCCACTTCAAAGTGCAAGTCCAAAGGTATTAGTATTTGACTATATACGATTTGTACTATGTGTCATGTGAATGACACCACTATTGATGTTGATAGATTCTTTTAAAAGAAAAGGAATTGCTGAAAGAGAATCTATAAAATATTTGGCAGAAAAGAAAAGGTTGGAGATGTCCAACTTAGGTATATAGAAGATATACATGTTATGGCTGTATTCCTTGCTTGTTAAACAATGTGGTTCTGAGGTATTAGATACCAGTATTGGATACCGAATTGGTTGGTATGAAGTGTCATATAGGACAACACAATTCATGAACTACAATGGCCTAAGTAACTAGCAAGAGAATAAGTGATGATGTTCATCGAAAACAAATAAAGTGTTATTGTGTTTTTCGTTGTCGGTAAACCTAGCTTTCAAGATTTGTTTTAATAATTGTTATTTTGTTCCGGTATTATGAGAGCAATGGTTGTTCAAATAATTACCGTATTCCATAAAGGATGGATGAACTTTTACAAGTCTAGTGGGAGAAATCACATCCATAAACATTATTGCTAAAATGTCGCAAGACAAATGATTGAAAGATCACTTGTGAAGTGACATCGCTTTTTAAATTATATTGGAAAGAAAACATGAAAAAACTCCATGTTGATGGATTTTTGGAGTCTTTGATTTTGATCAATTGACGCTTGTGAAACTTTCCTCGAGATAATTGAAACTGTGTCCATAGGCCAAAGAGGAACAGCTGACTAACTTATTGGATATTATGCATGTTGATGTATATAGTCCATTATGTGTAGCCATATGCGATGGATCTTTTTCCTTCATATGCTTTCTCCAAAAATTTGAGCGAATATATCTGTATATTTACTTAATAAGGAAGAAGTATGAAACATTTGAAAATTGTTCAAAGACTTTCAAGATGAAGTGGAAAATCATTGTAACAAGAAAATAAAGAGTTTATGATTCGATCATAAAGGAAGATATTTGAGTTACAGGTTTAGCAAAACACCTAAGATTTGAGGAATTGTTCCATGATTTGTGTTTACCAGTAAACCATAGGAGTATGGCATATTCGAGAGATGAAATCAAACCTTGTTTGACATGGTAAGATCAAATGTGTCATTTATAAAACTGCCATTATATTTTAAGAATTGAAGCTTTAGAGACTACCGCTTTTACACTGAAAAGAGCACCATCGTGATCCATTGAAATGACACCATATAAGTTATGGTTTGGGATAAAACCCAAATTGTCTTTTCTTAAATTTTGGTATGCTATGCATAAGTAAAATGTTTACAACCAAAGTCGGAAAAGCATGTCTTTGTAGGTTATCCCAAAGAATTTGTTGGGAATTTCTCCATAACACCGAGGACAAAAGAGTTTGTTACTTGGAACGTCAAGTTTCTTGAGAAGAAATTTTCGTGAAAAGTTAAGTGGGAGGACAATAGAACTTTGATAAGGTTGTTGAACCTTAGCTATATGTGCTAAGTAGCGCAGCGCCGGAAAGTGTCCCGGTAGCGGCCACAATGCTCATGGCTCCCGTGATTACAAAGAGTGTGATCTCGGAGATTAGAGTTCCTAGTGAACCGTGTGGGTCGGTAAGAATCAAATAGTGTGATTTGATAAGCAAGTCGTTATTGTTTTGACAATGATGAACCGACTACATGCAAAGAAGCGATGATGGGCCCTGACTCCATAAAATGACTAGAAGTCATAGAATCCGTGATAGTATCCATACACGAGAAATCAAGTTTCTGAACTTGGAAGACCCTCCGGAAAGGCGTGAAGCCTATCGGTCGTGTTTGGATCTATAAAGAAATAAGACATGGATGTTTAACATCTATGAAATAGTTGACATGTCGGAAAGAAGTTTACGACAATGTTCAAGGAGTTGACTATGACAAGATTTGATCTTTCATAGCGATATTTAGTCTTGACGGATTAATGTAGCAACCACTACATATAATTTGATGTATGGTAGTTGAACAAACAAAACAATCTTCTTCTAATAGAATGGTTACCTAGGACATGTACAAGACACGGTCCGAAGGGTTTTGTTAATTCAAAGGGTGCTAAAAGGGCATGCAAACTTCAATAGTTGAAGTAAGCATAGCGGAGTCGGAATCTTCACCATGATGAAACTGTTAAAAGAGTTTAAATTCATCGGAGATGATGAAGATGCTTGCATTTGCAAGAAATTAAGTGGGAGCGCTGAGACATATTTCTAATACATTATGTAGAGGATATATTGTTGATTGGAAATGATGTATCTTGTATTGACATAAGTTAAGAATTTCATTAAAATAAGATTTCGATGAAAGACTTGGGCAAACCCAAAATATTTGGCATCAATATCTATATGGATAGATTAAGGCGCTAATATGGTTGTGCCAGACATACATATATGAGATATTGAAAGGGTTCAATATGGAAACAACAAGAAACGTTCTTGCTGCATGGAAAGAATTGTATCAAGATTCAAGTGTTTCAACACTTGGTGAGTAAAATCACATGAAAATTTTGATCGATTATACCATGATATGTGTATATCCAAAATGTCCTATGCTCTAAATGTTATGAGCATATACCAGAATGATTCATAAGATGATCATTGGACGATAGTAAAGATATTCTTATGAGCTTTGGAAGAACTAAGAATATATCATGTATAAGTGACAAATAGTTAAAGGTAGTTCATTGTAAAGTGTTACATTGATACTATTTTTGTCACAAGATACAAATTAAATTTATCTCAATTTAGACTATGAATGGCACAATGTAATGGAAAGGATGTTCCATGATGGATTTGGATGAGTTCCAAAGTTGAGACATTGTGACGGATACTACAATAAAAGGCTAAGTATATAACTGCTATAGTAGCAGCAAAGGAGGGCATTTGTGTTAAGTAGTTTGTTATCAAACTAGGTGTGGTTCAAAGTGGGCTAATAGTATGAAGATATATTGTGTGACAATAATATCAACATATTTTAACCCGAACAAACTAAAGGTCTCACCAAAGGACCAAATTTATACAATGCCATCTCATTTGAGAATGAGTGATGCGTAGAGATGCAAAGACATGCAAATATACACGGACCTGAAACTGTCAGATCCGGAGATTATGTTAACCACTAGCAATCGCGTATATGCAACACCAGAAAGCCATAGGTGTTCAATACGCAAAGTTTTTCAAACTATATTATTGACTCTAGTGCAAGTGGGAGACTGAAGGGAATATGTCCGAGAGGCAATAATAAAGTGGTTATTATCTTATTCCATGTTTATGATAAATGTTTATTTTGCATGCTATAATTGTATTGATCGGAAACGTCAATACATGTGTGTTTAATAAACAAAAAGGGTTCCTAGTTATGCCTCTCTTATAGACTAGCTTGTTGATTAACAAGATGATCAAGGTTTCCTGATCATGGACATTGGATGTTGTTAATAACAAGGTCACAACATTTGTGAAATGATGTGATGAACATTCATCCAAAGTATAGCATTACGATCAAGTCATTATGTTTATATTGCTATAACACCATACGAAGTAATCTTTATCGTTAGACCATGAGATCATGTTAATTGCTAACACCGAAAGAGTATCTTGATAACATCAAACGTCACACCATAACAGGGTGACTATTAAGGTGGGTTCAGTGCTACGAAGGTGTTATGTTGAGGCTCATGGATCAAGAGTGGGATTTATCCATCCCGATGACGGATAGGTATACTCTGGACCCTCTCGGTGATATCACATTAAGATAGCTTGCAAGCAAGTGATATGATCACTAGAATGTTATATCACGGGAACGAGAAAAGAGTACATGTCGGTAACGAGATCAAACTAGGTATTTGGATACCGATAATCAAATCTCGGACATGTAATATATCGCGAGACAAAGGGATTTAGTTACTAGCGTTAAAGGTTCTCACGATCACTGAAGTCATCGTTGAATGTGTAGGAGTCAGTATGGATCTTCAGGTCCCGCTTCTGATTATTGATCTGAGAGGGGTCCCGATCATGTCTATATTATTCACGAACCGTAGGGTGACACATTTAAGGGATACCGACACCATTTGGAGCAAATATGTTTCAGATAAAGATTTAAAAAAGCACTAGAATTATTTCAATAGACACCGAAACTGTTTCGGGTGAAATTGTTGAAATTGGTTCTGCATGTAATATTGAAATGTTGCAGGGGGTTTTATGTGAATGTTTGTTAATTAAAGTAATTAACAAAATTCTGAATAAAAATAATAAAAGAGTTTTATTAAATGAGAGAGCATTAAATTTGGAGAAATTTAATGCATTTAAAGTGGAGACTTTAAAAAAGAATGTGAAGGGACATTTTAATGTGGAGGGGTTACCACCACATGAATGGGGGAGGTGAGGAGTCACCCTCCCATGGGGCGCCGGCCATGGGGGAGGGGTACCCCCCCTCCTCCTATAAAAGGCCCTCTCACACCCCTTCTTCCTCACACCTCCTCGTGAAGGATCTCTCTCCCCCTCTAGTATTATTCCCCCATGGTCTCGGATTAGCGAGATACATGTTTCCGGTGGCTTTATCTGGAAAGGAGTTGTTGTTTCCGCTGCTGTGCTGGAGCGAGGGACGGAGGTTGTCGGGGTACCGGACGTGTGTGCGATCACGGATGCACCGCTGCTTTGTGGTACTGAACTTGGTGATGCTGGAGTTGCTGGAGCTGGATCTGAAGGACGTGCTGGAGCCAGACCTGCTCGGACTTCCACACGATTTTGAGATCGGCAAGTGTACGACTACATCATCCACGAGTTCCTACTCGTTAACAAAACTCATTGTCTTCGAGGATAAGTTCTCGATGGATGTATGTTCACCCGTTGCTCTGTACCTAGTAGATAGATCTTGGCTTATAGTTCTCATCGTAGGAAATTTTTTGTTTTCTATGCTGCGGACCCAACAACACGACCCGGGGCTAAAGGTCTAGTGCCTGCCACCCCCCGGGGCCATTTCTAGCCGTTGGACCGGGGCATTAGTCCCGGTTTGTAGCAAAACCGGGGCTAATACCCCTGGACCAAAGGTCTGTTTTCTACTAGTGTACATCTGAATCTAGACAAATGCAAGTCATTTATTTTGGAACGGAGGGAGTATGTGTCTTGAGTCATTAATTTTTGGATGGAGGAAATATACGATACTTCCACATCCATCTGAAGAAGTGTGCTTCCAGTGTGTATACATCACAAGATCTAGTCGTTTGATCAATCAGTTTGGATACAAGCACATGTCGATCATTGGATATTGCAGTTATATGCAGGAACCTCGTGTCTGTGAGCAACCAACTGTCGCTCCATACCTTGGTATTCTGCCATGTGCCTTTCCTTTTGATTAGACCCAGCTGAAGTACTTCCTTCCCTTCACTTATAGCTCTACAGATTTTTGATGAATCGCAAAAAAAGGCACTCCAGATTTTTTACGGTCTTGATCCAAGCTCTGAATGCAAGATGTCCGCAGATTGATGGTACTCTTCTTCAACACCACCTCTGTGTCCTGAAAGAGGAACAAGACCCACAAAACCATCTCGATATGGAGAGCCCAAAACGAGCTTTACTTAGGATGGAGGGGGTGTGAAAGTAGCATTGCCGCCTGCCTCTAGCTTCTTCCACCAAAGCACCACAAGCAGCCACGTCGCCACCACCCGCCACAAGCAGCAGCTAGCAAAAGCCGGCGACGAGATCCCCATCGGCATAATGCCAAACGCTACAAGGGCCAAGCCTAGACACTACTAACCCTAGAACTAATATACTGTTAATACATGGGAGGCTCCCTCGCCCAATCTCGAGCTCAACGGCCGTCGGAGAGGAGAGGGGAGGGGCCTGACCAAGGAAAAAAATAGCGCGCTATTTCTTCGTTTTAGCGTCGCTATAGCGTATTTGAAAGCCGAACGCTATGCTACGCATATTTCGCTCACTATGGCGCTAAGCTCGCTATTAGCGCGCTAAATACGCTATTTCTTGTAACGTTGTAGCAACGCTATTTTTTTCCTTGGAAAATATACGACAACCCACGAAGTCACGAACCCATTCAGCCCATGACCCTAAATTGTAACCTAGCTAAACTCGATCTTAGACCGGCAACTACCCCAAGCCACTTCCCCATGAGACGCAACTGTGGCGGCTGGCTTGGGCAGCCCAATCTCCTCCAGCTCCGGCCGGCCGGCACGTCCCAGCCAGAAGCTTTAATAGGACGTGCAGCTTGATCTGACATTGGCCTTCTCCGGCAAGCCATCTCCACTACTCCTCTTGATGCAGCACGCGTCGTCGTGCTAGCAGTCAGCACCTGGAGGAACACGATGGCAGCCACACCATCGACAAGCAAGCCATCAGGTACATGAGAAACATTAGGATTTAGGACCTGCAATTGGAAGATTACCCTGTACTAATTTGATTTGACATATACAGTGGTAATTGATGTAGTCATAGGCTGTAGACTCCATGGTTTGATCTGTTAATTGTTGATTTGATTTTGACTACGTAAGTGGCAACTGTAGTTCTAGTTTTAGAATTTTAGTTTAAATTTAGCTTTGTACTCTTTAGTTTTAGAATCTTGACTACGTAAGAGGCTGGGCAAGATTAGTACTGAACTATGTTGGTTGTTGATGTTAGTTAGCCTATTCAACAAATGTTTGTCTTTCATTATGATCTGGACCGTGTCATTCTGAAATCTGAATTTGTTGATCGTCGTGATGCATAGTCTATCATTAGGCTACCACACTTATGCATGTATTACTCTGGACAATTTTTTAGCTGCTGAAATCCTTATTTTATTAGTATACATGTCATTTTTTTTGATTGTTTTTTGACACGCTATTTTAAAAAATAGCGCGCTATAACTTGCATAGCGTTTGGAGAAGGGTCACGCTAAATTAAATAGCGCGCTATTTTTTTCCTTGGGCCTGACAGCCGGACCTGAGAGGCGTTGGAGAGAGTTAGCAGGGAGGACTCGAGAGAGAGACGGTATGGGGTATGGGATGGGGGACTCCTGAGCTGGCCAAGGCAATCGAGTTGCCATTTTTTATGGAACCCGCTGGTACGCCCCTATTTCATAGAAATCTTACACTTTAGTGTTAGGGCGTGCATATTTGTTGGTCGATTAAGATTTAACTAAATCTAATCTCGGTCTATCGATCATCCAAGTTTAATTTTCATATAAATACAGTTTCCCTCTTTCATGAGCATATTAACTGGGCAGTGCTAGGCGTCCCCCGGTATGAAAACTTTCGATCCCCGGGTCCCAGCCAACTACGTGTCCCAGATGTGGTCAGAGCGGGTGACGACCGCGGGCTCTCTCCCTTTCTCTTCCATGGAAAGGAACCCCCCGCCTCACCCCGCCCGTATCCCGACCTTTGCTAGAAGAGATGGCGCTCCACGTTGTCGCCGGAGAAGTCGCCGGAGTCCATCCTCGCTGCAGTAGCAACGCCGGTTGCCCCCTGTAGCAGCCCCTCCCGCCGCTGGTAGCAAAAGTCCCCCACCACTCACAGCAAAAAGGCATCGACGCCAGAGAAGACACAATTGCCGGAGAAGACACCATCGCCCGAGAAGGCGTCGTCGCAGTAGTAGCAAGGCTGACCAACCTTTGTAGCAGAGCCTCCGGCCGCTGATAGCAGAGGTCCCAACCGCTCGCAACCGTCGGGCACGAGTAGCAGCGCCGTCGGGGGCTTGTAGCACGGCTGCCGGGAGTATGTAGCAGCTCCGTCCGGTGCTTGTAGCAGGGCCGTCGAGGGACTGTAGCAGCGTCGTCGCATACTTGTAGCAGGTCGCCACCGCCGCGCTTGTAGCAGGTCGCCGCCGCCGCGCTTGTAGCAAGCGACGAGCTCCGGCGGCGCGCGGCGATGCGGGACAAGGAGTAGGCGCGAAGAGGCCTGCACGGCGGGCGACGATGCGGGGCAAGGAGCAGTCGCGGCGAGGTCTGGCGGCGCGCGACGAGCTATGGCGCGGGCTGCGTGCAACGCCTGGCCATGGCGAACGGTTTGCGGATGAAAACCACAAGGAAAAAAGAGAGCAAGAGATAAGAAAGAGAAGGGCTGAATCCCACCCATCTTGTCACCACGTGAGGGTGAGGCGCGACCGCAGAGCTAGAGGCAGCGACCTGGGGATCACGATGTGCTATCCCAGGAGAACTGTATCATTTCCCTTTTAACTAGACCTTTTTAGGTAGAAAAAATGCAGTTGCAATCACAAAGGATGTAAAAATACAATTACGCAAATATTTAAATTGCACATAAATAGCGTGTCTACAAGAAAAAACCACAGATTTATCGTTCATAAAATTGCATAGTTTTTTCTGGTGCGCAAAATGCAGCTTGCGTATACTACACGTGAAGATACATTCATATTACATATATGCACACATAGGCGGAACTAAGATCCCTACAACCCGCAAGGCTTGCACAGGGTGCAAAGCTGTGATTTTTTTATAGCGATTTTGTTTAAAATTTGATATCTTAGCCTTGCTTGCCCATGTTTTCTGAAGTTTATGTGTCCACCACCTATTGGACACATATGTGAAATTGCACGCAAAAAAGGCACGTGTTTCCGGTCACACACGTGTGTACAATTGTGCATCTATATGCAATTCGCACGTACTCCCTCTGTTCGGAAATACAAGACGTTTTAGATTTATGCAATGAGTGTATCTAGACATTTTTTAGTGTATACGTTTACTCTAAACCTGTACGAACATATACACTAGAAGATATCTAGATACATTCGATTAACAAAACTATAACGTCCTATATTCCCAAACGGAGAGAGTATTAAAATGACATGGATTTCCTATTGATGGTTCAACTGTTTAGTCGTTTTCTGCCCAAAATGAAATTCACGGCAACTGCAGGCCTAATGCAAAGCCCAACAAGAAACAAAGCCTACAAAAAAACATTTTTAATGGAAAAAGATTTTTTTCCCTAACCCCAAAACAGATTTTTTTTTGCAGAAAGCAAAAATGACTCAATTCTTATGATAAAAAGGTCAAAACAAAAATAGAGTGCATGTCAGTCCAACTTGGAAAAACGTCAACTGAGAGACAAACAAAATCTAGGCTGAAAGGATTTCTATGTCGCCAAGAGATGGTGAATAGCCATTTTCAAATAACTACGGTTTATACTCTAATAAATAGAGAATAAAATTAGCGTTTAAATTATCAAGCACATAACCTAAATTCACTAGGTTCAAATAAGTACACTAATAACCTATGCTAAGCAAGATAAATAACAATATCATAGCATGATATAATACTTTAAACATGAAGGTTTATCACAATGTAAAGTGCATAAATAAAGAGCTCAGGTGCAAAAAAAAACTAAGGCACGCAGAGACGATTATTTTATCTTAAAGTTTACTTCTAAAGAATCTACGTCTCAGTTAGAGAGGTGTTGCGGTGTAATGCTCCACAAACGCCACAAGTGGCTCACCTTGAGGCAACGACGGATGCGTACGGTGCGACAACGACGGTGCTGCTATGTAGTTTTAGCCTTTTAGGAACCATGTAATACGGTTTCTATTAAGTAATGGAAACCTATTCGCTGGCTTGACAAGCGCGGACGTGAGGCCTGCCCATTGGACAAGAAAGACAACCCTGTCAATTAGACAACAAAGAAAACGCAAATTTGGGTTGAGAATACGACTACCCGTCAATTTACGAGGCGCCATTGGAGCTTGCGAGTGTGCGCGGACATGTTCGGACGTCCTCATCCGTTTTTGATAGAAGCGGAAGGGGATGGAATTGCTCTAAAAGCAAGGCATAATTTTCTTTTTGAGGGAAGCAAAAGAGACTCCATTCTAATAGAAAAACCAAAACAAAGATGAAGTCCAAGACTAGTGCAACGTGTAGATACGTGGATTGAAGTCTAAACAAAATTTAGGCTAACCGGGAGATCTCATTTTACCTCATTTACCCCTAAGAAGAAAAGCGGGAAACCTCATTATAGCCGGTGCATTTTAACCTACGCTGTCTTGCAGTGCCACTTAAAATCTCCTGCTAGTTCATATGTTTATTGCAGAATTTACGTATTATGAAACCATAGAGATCCATAGTACTAGTACATGTCACGTAAAAGTCGCATTTTCCTGTTTCTAGGTTTTTAGACTAAACCATAGTTTACCGCAGTGTGTTCAGACGGTCAATCAGCTCCCGGTTCATATATTTTGTGAGGGAAAAAAAACAACTCCATTCTAATAAAAAAAACCAAAACAAAGATAAAGCCCAGGCTAGTCCAGCGTGGAAACACGTGGATTGAAGGCTAAACGACATTTAGGCTAACCGGGAAATCTCATTTTACCTCATTTACCCCTAAGGAAAAAAAAGGGAAACCTCATTTTAGTTTTTCTTCTAGCCCGGTGCATTTTAACCTACGATTGTCTTCTGCTCCCTCCGATTAAAAATATAAGATGTTTTACTTTGTAAAAGTACTGTATCTATATGTCTTTTAGTGAGTAGGTTCACTCCAAATTTAGATGAACCTAAACACTAAAAAAAGATCTAAATACACCCATTTCACAAAGCTAAAACATCTTATATTTTGAAACGGAGGGAGTACCTCTTAAAATCTCTTGGTTCCTCTGTTTATCGCAGAATCTATGTATACTATTCCGAAATCATAGAGATCCCCAGTCACTATGAAATCGCATTTTTTGTTTCTATGTTTTTAGACTAAACCATGGTTTACTGCAGTGTGTTCAGAGTCGATCAGCTGAAAAAGGATGGACCCCAGTCACTTCGCTGCCTCCCGGTTCATCACTCTGTTGTGGTACAGACTCTACGGTACATCCGAGACAACTGTCACGCAGGCACTCAACACGTAGTGAGTGCATGCACTGCAGGAAGCACTGTTCCTCTGCGTCCTGCGCCCGTCAGTAGCGCGGAAGTGCGTGCCAAAGGTTTCCCACGCCGAGCCGACGTCGACGAGAGAGAGAGATGGATGGGTGGTCACGCGACGCATCGGCAGATCTCGGAGTAGCCACGCTTTTCCCCAGGTTCACCTCCCCTACGCCCCCACCAACGTGGCCACGCCAGCGCCCAACAACCGGCCGCCTTCCCCTTCCCGCCCCACCCCCACCCCCACGCAACGCGAAAGCCCCTCACTCCACGCGTCCTCTCCTCCCACGACCGACCAACCTCCCACTGATTCCGACCGCCCCTCACCGCGTGTCCCTTCCCCTCCACTCCATCCTCCTCCCCACCTCCATGGCCGGTACTCTCTTCCGCTGCCATGCGGGCACACAGCACGCACGGCCCCGCCATTCATAGACACATCGCCGCGCGAGACGCTCAGCACGACAGCAGCTGCCCGGAGTAATTTAAGGGCAATGATATTTCCGGGCGGCCCAGGAGACAGAGCCCATGTGGTGCGGGCCCCCACAAGGCATCAATAAATAAGCTGTCGAGGCAGACAGGCTCGCTGCGTGGCGCCACGTGTGTGCTGGGCGATAACACCGGCGTCCTCGCCGTTACCATCAACCGCCTGGCGGGGCCCGCCACGAACGGACCTGGTGACCGCACCCCATACGCGTGTCGGAATCTCCGCGCCGGGAGCACCCCACGCGTCCAGATCAGGTGGAGACGGACGGTGATGAGCACGTCACAGCAACGGTAGTAGCTATCGGGCGGATTGAGATCAGGTGACATGCCCACGACATGTCACGCCATAACATGCACCCTTGTATCTACCATTCAAACTCCATCCCACGGATCAAAGTGATCCAAGGCAACATAGAAAAAAACATCTCACACTTATGGCCTAGTTTTCAACAATGTTTAATTTTTTTAGACACTAGACAATAAAAACAATTTGTCAGTTATTTAATAGTTTGAATACAAACATATTCAAACAAAATACATGCATATAATTTTTACCGAATTTGCATAAATTAATTTTCATACTTTTGTCGAATTTATATTCTAATTAAAATTGTGTAGTCTAAGAACTAGAAAGTAAGTGTGAGATTTTTTTTTGGTGCTTCAATTTATTTTTGTCCGTCAGATAGAGTTTGGATGGTAGATGCAGGTACATGTTACGGCGTGACATGCCGTGGGCATGTCACCTGATCTCAGTCCCGGGCTATCGGGCGCTGGCCGCCATGACGGCGACGCCCACCCGCCCTCCCTCTCTTCTTCTACCGCCTTCACCCTTCGTCTCCGGGGTTCGTTTCGGCTCGCGCTTCTGCTGCCTAGCTTCCATCGCCGAACTACCTGCTCGAATGCGTTGGTGCTTCCTTTAGGCCGGCCTCACGATTTCACCGTGGGCGACGCAGACGCAGACGAGGCAATCCTAGGAAGGCTTTGCTTGCGCTAGCTGCCCCGATGGCCGAGATCTGCTGCCAGGAAGCCAAGTCGACGCCGGCCACCGTAGCCACGGTTTCGGCCTCGGTTGCCGCCGCGGCAGTCGCGTCTTCCGTGATGGACAGGCGCCGCCGCAGGTTGGAGATGAAGCGCTTCCGCCTCGCCAGCGACCTCGAGGAGTCGGCCGCGGAGTACGCACGCGCAGGCAAGCGCCAGAGGCTGGCGCGCACGGCGTCTGCCTCGTGCCCCGACGCTGGCTCGGTTTCCCAGCAGGATCCGGACCGCTGCCCGCGGTACGGGTTCTCCTCGGTGTGCGGCCGTCGTCGCGAGATGGAGGACGCCGTCTCCGTCAGGCCGGATTTCCTGACCGGCTCCAGCAAGTCCCACTTCTTCGGCGTCTTCGATGGCCATGGCTGCTCACACGTACGTCTGCCGAAACTGAGCCTCCGCAATTTCAAATTCTGTACTACAGCCATGGGTGTGTGTGCTGATTTTCTAGAGTTTCGTGCTGCTATCAGGTGGCGACGACGTGCCAGGACTTGATGCACGAGGCGGTGGCGGAGGAGCACGAGAAGGCGTGTTCCGGCGAGGACGTGGCGTGGAAAGAGGTGATGGAGAGGAGCTTCGCGCGGTTGGACGAGCGGGCCGCGAACTGGGTGACCACCCGCAGCAGCGAGGAGCCCGCCTGCCGTTGCGAGCAGAAGATGCCCTCGCGGTGCGACCACGTGGGATCCACCGCCGTCGTCGCCGTGGTCAGCCCTACTCATGTCGTCGTCGGCAACGCCGGCGACTCCCGTGCCGTGCTTTCCCGCGCTGGTGTCCCCGTCGCGCTCTCCGTAGACCACAAGGTACGCATACCCTCGCATCACAGAGCCGTGCCGCCCTCTGTTTCGACCTGAATTGTCCGTGACCTTGACGTTATCGACCTGTGGATCTTCTCAGCCTGACCGGCCGGACGAGCTGGAGCGCATCCAGGCGGCTGGAGGCCGTGTGATCTACTGGGACGGCGCCCGGGTGCTCGGCGTCCTCGCCATGTCCCGTGCCATAGGTGAGTTCAGTTCACCTCGTCAGGAGTTTGTTCTGCCCCTCGGATCCGATCTAACTGAATACCGTACGTGCGCGCAGGCGACGGGTACCTTAAGCCGTTCGTGACCGCGGAGCCGGAGGTGACCGTAACAGAGCGCAGCGACGAGGACGAGTGCCTGATCCTGGCCAGCGACGGGCTGTGGGACGTGGTGACCAACGAGATGGCGTGCGACGTCGTCAGGGCGTGCTTCCGTAGCAACGGCCCGCCCGAGCCGGCCGCGCACGCCGAGGTTGGAACCTCGTCGCCGGTGAACGGGGTAATAAGCAAGGCGGAGTCCGACAAGGCGTGCTCCGACGCGGCCATGCTGCTGGCGAAGCTGGCGCTGGCGCGGCGGAGCTCCGACAACGTCAGCGTCGTCGTCGTGGATCTGCGCCGTGGACTCTGAATTCTTGGAGCGAGATTTACGCTCCATGGTTGCTTTACATTATCGATCTGTTCTTTAATCGATCCAAAGCTAATTTCTTCCTTCTTCATTTTTGAATCTGCTCTTGTTATATCTTGATGATCTAGTGTTAGCTCTATAGCTCTAGTCGTTTGTAGTTCTACTAAGTTGAAATACAACGGCCACCGTTCTGGCTCAAACAGTAACAGAAACTAGCTAAGGATCCTGTGATCGTAGTACACCGAAGATATTGGGAATTTGGAACGTGATCCTTATTCATGGTATAATAAACACCATGATAAGCAGGAATTTGGCAGATCGTCGTGGCCACTCGTGACGACGCTCTTATCGGGAAGTTATTCGGTTACCGTCGTCGTCCTATGATGGAAACAGAAAGCGCGAAAAGAAAAAGTTCAGAAAACAGATGCTGATGTATCCGCGGGGTCCTTCCTATGGTGTACTCGGCTCGGCTCGAACAAAACACGATTTTTATTCAGTGGAGCAACAAAAGGACGCCGATAAATAAAGTCCGGTCGAATGATCGATGCTGGGGGCTCTACCTCTACGTGTCGAGAACGAGCTTTTTCCCTTTCGTCCTCCATAGGAGGAGGAAGTTTCTGTTGGGATGGAGCTAGCTGGATGGACGGAGGGAAAAGTCTCCACCGAGCCTAGGCGTACACGGTACACGTACGTCGCGAGTTAGGCACCGAAGCAGCATTATTGTGCTCCACTGGTGCGCTGCGACTATGGCCGCGCTGCACGCGTCGACGCGGCGGTCGCACGCACGCACAGCTTGCTGCGACGCGACCCTGATAGTACACGATGGTAACGTGGCGTGGATGACTGTTTGCTGACTCGATACGCAGCTTGTTTATTGCTCAGATTCCTTCTCGCGTGCCTGTATCGAGACGCTTCACCGGTCTATCCCCATATGCGTGGGCGTGCCACAAAATCGGCGTTGGTCGTGGTCGGCGTGGTGGCACAGCGTATAGAACAGCGCACGTCGGAGGGAGGGAGCAAGTGAGTGCTGGGGACGCAAGAAGGTTCCGGGGAAGTGCCGGGTACGATACCTCGGCCTCGGCGTGGTGGTGGTGGAGTTGACACGAAAGGGAGCGCCATCGCTGTCGGGGGAATCTGGCAGTGGACGGTATCGCAAGGCCGCGACCGCGATGCGACGGGAGAGGAGGAGGAATGGGCGTTACTGAACGAATCGCTAAAGCGCATTCCGGAGGCAGCAAAGTGTTTGGGACGCCAGTGTAGTTGCTGCCTCAACATGCGATCACATCAACGGTGCATTGCGGTGGACTTGCAGGCAGGCGTACGTGAAATAATAAGAATTCGATTTTGGGTATTCTGTTTTGTATATGAGATTTGCCGATTCAAGCGCCAGATCGTAGACACGCTTTGGAGGTTGACTTGCCTTAACGGTTTAGATAGTCGGGTCGAGATTATATACATTTATACTCGTCAACCTTCGAGCGAAGAAGAAACAGCCAGAAAACATTCTTTTTTTTTTGTGTGTGTGGAGAATTCCGAGAAAACCTTACGTCCTATGTATTGCTCTGTCTTGTGTTTACAGTCAAAAGAATTCCCTTGGAAAGATAAGAGCAAAGAGTTCACATAGTCCACACGTTGTATTTTGCTTCAGCAAGAATCTTTGTTGCTTTTGTGTGTGCTGAGAAGCTGGTGTTGTTTTCACTTCCTTTTCTTTTGCCTTGCGCGGGTGCATGCAGCTCGGCATCCATAACAAAACTGTTCTAAGAGCATCTCTAGCAGATACTGCATATCGCGGTACCGTAAAAGACGGATACGGTAAACCGGAAACCCTTTTTGCGGTATGGAAAAACACGGGACGAAACAGATGCACTAATCTGAACTACATATTTAAAAATCATCACACATTGGCGCCAGATTAAATAGAGGAGGTCTTGATCATATAGACCTACATATGTAGTTTAGCAGAATTTGACGACGCGCCCTGCATCCATACTTCACCTACCATCTACGCATTACCGGCGGTACCTATTCTCACCTGATCATCATCGGCGACGGCGCTTACTCCTCGTCGGTTGCCGGGTTGCCGAAGTCGTCTGCCATGAAGTACTCGTCGGGTAAGTGGGCTTCCAGGCCTCGAGCCGACGGTCATGCTCGCGGAAGGAGGTGTGGCAAGCATGGAGAAAGTCGCACTTCTCCACCATGTGCGCGTCACGGCGGCGCTTCTGGCGCTGCACGATCTGCATCACCGCGGTGCACAGCGAGTGGTATTTGGCCTCAGTGAGCAAGACCGCCTCCTGCTCATCGTTGATACCGCATGGACGACCGGCCGGTGAAGGCGCATATATCCGCCAGAGCAGCTCTTTCCGCTTCGCTCATGCATCATCAACATCGTCGGCGGAACGGGCGGCGCGCTCATGGCGCCGCCGCCTGCCCCTCAAGACGGGACGCGCTCCCCCTCCACCGACAGGGGCGGCGGGCGAGCTCGCCGCCCGGAGCTCCTCGCCTCAGACGGCAGCGGCATCTGCCCAAATTGTGGCTCGATTGGTCGGCCATGGCAAGAGGGGGGTGCACAAGGAGGTTGGCGACGGCGATGTGCTTTTCATCGGCAGAATCGGCCGGAATTGGAAAAGAATGGAGGCGGCGACGAGGGTTTCTGGGCGGGGGAGGAAGGGAAAATGGATGCAGGATACCGCATCCAGCGCCACCCGGACCAAATACATGCGGGATGGATGGGCCTCGATGCGGGAAACCGCAAAAAAAATTGCGGTACGGGCCGTTCGGCGGTATCTGGAAAGGCCATTTTTGGCTGCGATACCGCATATCGGCCCAAAATTTTGCGGTATCGCCTATATGCAGTATCTGCTAGAGATGCTCTAATAGTACCCATCTTTAGATGTATCTGCGAAATTCCAAGTGAACGAAATTGAGCTGGGCTATTTTTTTACGAAATGGAGGTGATACCCCAACCTCTACATCAAAATGATGTAAACAACCTTTTTAATTTTTTATTCAACGAAACCTTATAAAAACATAGAAAGATCAACCCGAAGCCACCTCTTTAACACAACTTGATGAAGGTGGTGGTCATGTCCAAGGCCGGCCCTAAGATGTCAAGGGCCCGGTGCAAGAGAAAAAATAGGGCCGCTGTAAACAAAAAATATACTTTCTTCCATAGAATCTAGAAAAATCGGAGTTTATTAATTTGGATCAGAGAGAGTAGAGTTTTTTTTTAAAATTTTCATAGCACAAACACAGCAAGAATTAGATCAACAAAAGCAACTCGACCAGGGATGAAGCTTGAGTACTTGACTGGTACTTGTCCTTGGATAGTCGTGTTGAGTCCCGGCTGCAAAGTGCCACTATTGGCCACCGCCCGCCGGGCCCATGCGTCGTACCCCTGCCCTCTTGGTTGTCCTTCTTCCCCTTGTATTTTGCCCCTTCTTCCACTTTGTGACCCTCTCAAATCAACCATGTGGGAAATGAAGAAGGAGAACAGATCGAATCAAATTGAATCAGATTAAGAAAAAAGAACTAATCTAAAGTGAATATATATGAGGGGATCCTAATGGCTATTGCAGATCGAGGAGGAAATCAAAAAACATGGGAAACTAAAAACATGAGGCCAGAGGAGAAGATGATGCGTCCAGGAAGCCGACCATGACTTGAATCGATGTGCACCGCTCAGTCCAATTTTCTCTTTGGAAATAATTGTGTGAGTGTGTAGTGCGTGCGTCGCCTGCCTAATATGCATCGGGCTCATTTAGTTACCTAGAGGGGGCCCTTAGCAGCTCGGGGCCCTATGCGGTTGCACCGGATGCACCGGCTCAGGGTCGGCCCTGTTCATGTCAGAACCAACACACTAACCACACACAAACGCAAAACATCACAAAACCGGTGGTCCCAGACCGCCAACGGCGAGCTAAAACCGGTCCAGCTGATCCTCGGCGCACACCAAAGTGCAAGCTCAAACCACTGCTGCAGCCATCTTCCACCAACCCATATTCACGAGGATCAAAGTAATGACCATGTCAGGCCTACCGTTGACACCACTCCGACGCCTTACAACACCACCACCCTAGGCCCATCCATCAACACACACGTGGGGTCGCCACCGAGACCCCTCGGCACAATGACACCGAGTCTCGCCATCAGACGCAGCTTGAATCCTATGAAAGATCTGTCATGTGGAACACCTACCGAACCAGACATGACTGAGCGTAGCACCTGGCGGTTAGGCATGACTTGACATTTCCACTAAAGACTCCATGTAAGATGAAACCACTCCACCTTCTTCCCCTTCGACCAGTAGCCGCTCCAAAGATGATGTCCCCATGAGGGGAAATGGCGGCTAGCGTCGCCATCATCCGATCTGGGAGACCTAGATCTAGGGTTTTCCCCAAAGTAGCATGAGTAAAGACACGAGAGTTGTGTCGACAATGCCTTCGACAAGGGATCGACGCAGAAATGCCACCATCGTCCGCCATGACCGGAGTCGACTCGATTTTCGCTAGAGCCACGCATCTCTACCGCCTGATCCGCGATGCTGCCACGAGAGAGACTCGATGGATGCACAACGAACATGGTGTGTCTAGGGCTGAAGATCGACCCTAGCACTCTTGCCATAACATAGAGCTCGACCGGTAAACAACCATGAAGTATGTGTCACCCCCCTTGCCTCCTGGAGAAGGATGACCGATGTTGCCATCATCCGTACTCAAACCGTCATATGCCATCCACTGCACCACTGTAGGGTAGTCACCCCGTGACTCTGGTGCCTGCCCACACCCTAACCCTAGGCCATGGGAGGGTGGGAGAGTGGCCTCGCCACCACTGACGGCGAGGTGGGAGGAGGGAGGAGGAGGGGTGGTAGTTGGGACCCTCTTTGTGTTGTGTTGTAATAATTAACTAAGAATTAGATAGACCTAGGCAGACAGTAGAGAGCACTAGAATCGTTTGGTGATAAGTCTTTGGTACAACTGATGCATCCCTAGATAGTGACCGATGCCTGAAATGTAGGGTTGAAAATGGAACAAAAACGGATGGAAATATGTGTTATCATTTTTGTTTCCTCTTGTGTCGCTGGAATCGGAAACAATAAGGAAAAATCTAGAAACGAACACGAAATCAGAAATCATCGGAAAGAAATATGAAACGGATACGATACAAAATCGGATATTTGTCAGAATATAAAAGTGAGTATCATGATGTGTACACTAAAAGTAACATATAACAGACAAAGAATGTCTCACAACTTTGAGAAGCGACAATTATACATAAAGTAACACACATAATTCAACACTTTGATAAGCACATAAGTTCATATAAATAGTTTCACATGAATGCTAAGACGCTCACTTGATTAGTATGTCGCCTGAACCGATTACATGCATTACGTAGACCCTTCATATATTATATGGTTCAACAAGAGCAAACGAAATCACTAACGCAAAGTACTATTTTGTACATGGACTAGTTATATTTTCGGAAAGTTTTCGTATTTTATATCCAGAATTTCCTTACTGCTCCCGTTTCTACCGGAAATGGCTCCCCCGTTTCCTTTTAAAATGTTCCTTTTCTGTTCCTTTTTCGTAAAATTCCGTTTCCGTTTCCTTTTAGCTCTCTATTTTCCTTTTCTTCGGAAATAGATGGAATGTTTTCTTACTATTTTTAACCCTACTGAAATGGCTTTGTAACACCCCATCCACTTGGCCCAGGGGGTGTTACTCCTGGCAACTTAACATGATCTCTAGACTGGCCCCATAGACCAACACCTTTTCTGTGCACATTATCCTCACTCGTACGCAGCCGGTACCCACTTCCCGATCGGTCACCCATCTTGAAATTTCTCAAGGTCAAGTAGAGTTATTTTCATATGAGCTTCCGTAAAAGAAGTTGCAACTTGTTGGTATGAGTGTCCTATCAATCCTATTAAGCCATATGCTTGAATCTCATAACATACACCCACCCTTAGAAGATCGATGCCCCCATCGATCAAGCACAAGCTAGGAACGTCCCCTCTTGGCACACGTTTGTGCGTCCAGTGCCGACACATGTTCCATGCCGTGTCCACTCCAGGCCACACGCGTCATGATCCACATGCTCCGCCACTGACCCGCATATACCCGTGCAACTGCGAGGATTGGCTCTGATACCACTTTGTAACACCCTGTTCACTGGGCCCCGGGGGTGTCACTCCTGGTAGCTTAACAGGATCTCTAGACTGGCCCCACAGACCAACACTAGTATTTTCTGTGCACTTTGTCCTCGCTCATGCGCACCTGGTAGTACCCACTTTTCGGTCGGTCACCCATCCTCAAATTTCTCTAGGCCAAGCAGGCTTAACCTTAGAGTTCTTTCTAGATGAGCTTCTAGAAAAGAAATTGCAACTTGTTGGTATGAGTATCCTATCAATCCTATTAAGCAATGTGCTTGAATCTTACAGGCTCTAGCTTTGTATGCTAAATATGCTATGAAAATCCTGATATGTGTTTGCTCTAACCTAGTACAACTGACGTGTCTAGTTTTATTGACGGAAACACTATGCACACGACGCTCCATGTATGACCTATGGATGACACGGAGTTGAACCGGGATCACACTTAGTGTGCGGCAGCATCAGACGATTGAGTGGACGTGTCATACAACCCGCTGTATAGAAAAGGATTCTTTTATTGAAGTGTTTCATAGCCAAAAGAGGACAAGTTCTGATTAAGACATCAAAATTCCGAAAAACATTTGCAAAGGAATTACTGATACTATTTCGCAACTATGGTGGGGTGATGATGATGACCACAAAAGAATGTGTATCCCAAAGAGTAGAGGAGGTATGAGGTTTCGTGACCTACACACTTTTAATATGGCGATTCTAGCAAAACAATGCTAAAGATTGCTGGAGAAGCCTGATTTCTTGTGTGCTAGGGTGCTGCGGGCAAGGTATTACCCGGAAGGAAATTTATTGAAGGCAAAACTAAAACCTGGAAGTTCTTTAACTTGGAAGAGTGTTATGGCAGGACTAGAAAACTTTAAAAGAGGTTGCATATGGCAAGTTGGGGATGGAACGCAAATCAGTATATGGGATGATTGTTGTATTCCTGCAAGTCCAAACTGAAGAATTGCTACGCCCAAAGGAAACATAATGTTGTCCAGGGTCTCGGAACTTATATCCGATTACTGGAAATTGGGACGAAAAAATGATTAGGGGGCTCTTTTGGTATGTGGATGCGAACCACATCTTAGAAATCCCTCTAGCCTCTGTTTGGATGGAACATTGTCTTGCTTGCCACTACACAAACAATGGTATTTTCAATGTACGTTCTGCTTACCATGCAGAATGGGAATACCAATTTGGTAGGAAATAAATAAGAGTGTTAGGGAGTTGAAAGATCAGAAATCAGCCTAGTGTGGTAAAAAACACGGAAGCTTAGTAACCCTGCAAAAATTAAGACCTTTGCTTGGAGAGCACTACATGGACTTACACCATGTATGGGTATTTCGGCTAATAGGCACATTGCAACATCAGGTGGTTTCCCTATATACCTAGTTGGTTGTGAAGATATTATGCATTGCCTTTTTACCTGTCAGTGAGCTAAACAAGTGTGGGATAGTCTGGGTGTTATGATCGTGATTAATGATGATGTAGCCATAGATCGAGCTACTGTGGTGGCCCTGGAGCATATAATTTGTACAAGAGGATCTTGGGATCCCCTAGGAGGCATTGGACTTGCAAAAAAAATTCTTACTAGCGCTTGGTATATATGGTGGGAACGTCAACAACTTACTCATGGAGAAAGTATCCAAGTACCTCACCGATCAGCATTTTCTATTGGTGCTCTAGCAACAAATTACTGGAGGGCACGGAAGAAACCAGTAAAGAGACATGCGGAGGCCTGGTGACATATGTATGATTACTCGGGTGCTTATGATTTGTTACCCTGGTTGCATAAAGGCTCACTGCCCATGAAGATTCAATATGATGACTCAAGAAAGCATTTGAGGAAAGCTTTAGTTGTATTTGGAAAGAAACTATGAACCGACATTGTATTAGATTTGTAATCATACATATGTAACCTATCTGTATACAGCTTTGAGACCCGGCCTATTGATGGCCCAAAATATATCGAGCTCGTTGGGGAACCCCAAGAGGAAGGTATGATGAGCACAGCAACAAGTTTTCCCCCAGTTATGAAACCAAGGTTATCGAACCAGTAGGAGCAAGGAAACACCTCCAAGGTGTTGTTTCCAACTTGGAATCCTGCACAACACAACCACAGAACTTTGCCCCCAACTTACAGTTAGGTTGTCAATCTCACCGGTTTTGCTGAAAACAAAGGATTAAACATATTGTGTGGAAGATAGTAATAGCTTGCAGAAAGTAAACAAAAAATAGTAAATAGTTGTAGATTGATAGTAAAAGAAAGGACCGGGGTCCATAGTTCACTAGTGATGATTCTCCTTAAGATAGATGACATATTGGGTGAACAAATTACATCGGGGCAATTGACAAACATCGAGAAAGCATACATGCATATACTAATCATCTTGACTCCTATTAGATTTGATTGGGCATTACAACATTATACATAGACCGTAATCCAACTGCATCTATGACTAATAATCCACCTTCAGGTTATCATCCGAACCCCCTCCAGTATTAAGTTGCAAGCAACAGATAATTGCATTAAGCATTGCATGTAAAGTAAACAATATGATTGTTCTGTGAACAAAGGATTGATGTTTTCTCCCTAGTAGCAATAGCACATCTAGTACCTTAGAGATTTCTGTCACTTCCCAGATTACTAGAGGCATGAACCCACTATCGAGCATAAATACTCCCTCTTTGAGTTGCTAGCATCTACTCGGCCAAGATAGCTACTAACAACGGAGAGCATGCAAGATCACAAATAACAAAGACATGATAGAATCAATAATCAATCAGAAATAACATCTCAATATCCATCGGATCCCCGCAAACACAACATGTATGATTACAAATAGATGATCTTGATCATGAACGGAGCTCACAAGATCTAAACATGGTAGCACAAAGGAGAAGAACCAACCATCTAGCTACTACATGGACCCGTAGTCCAGGGATGAACTACTCACACATCACACCTGAGGCAGTCATGGTGATGAAGAAGGCCTCCAGGGTGAATTCTCCCCTCCGGCAAGGTGCCGGGAAGAGCTTCATATCCCTCTCGATCTAGGGATGGAGATGGCAGGGGTTATAGATTCTTTCGTGGAATTTTGATCGGGTACTTAGGGTTCCTGTATCGAAGGCATCTTATAGGCGAAAGGGGAGGCCGAGGGGGTGCCCTAGGCAGCCACACCACCCCCTAGCGCGGGTCAGGCCTAGCCGCGTGGCCAGGTGGTGTGGCCGGCCTCTGGCCCCTCTCCGTCTCGTATTCTGGCTCCGTGTCCCCCTCGGTGAAATATTGACTTTGGCTTTTATCCCGTCCAATTCCGAGAATATTCATTTTCTGACTTTCCTGGAACCAAAAACAGTAGAAAACAGGCAACTTGCACTGTGGCATCTTGTTAATAGGTTAGTCCAAGAAAGTGTATAAAAATACTCCAAAGTGTGGACAAAACATAAGAAAGTAGATATAAAAGAAGCATGGAACATAAAAAATTATAGATACGTTAGCAACATATCAACATCCCCAAGCTTAACTCCTGCTCGTCCTCGAGTAGGTAAGTGATAGAAAGAAAGAATAATTTTTAAGGTGACATTCACCATCATAAACTTGATCAAAGTAAAAACATTGATAGCTGGGATCATTGTACTTCAACATAGCATGAAAGATATAGTTCTAACGATAAGACATAGCAACTATGTTGTAACATGAAAAGGTACAAACAAAAGATTCATGAATAACAATGCTTTGAAAGACGTTTGTTTGTTTCACATAAAGAAAGCATAATGAGAATGGTATTCAGCTTGTCCCTCATAGAGTAGCAAAACATAAATGCATAGGACACCTTCAAAGTTCATAAGGGTGACTAGATACAAATAGTTTAAGAACAAGCAATATCAAAGTTATGCATCAATCAACAAGTCTTGGGACAATGAACATTAAACTAAGAATGGCCACTATGCTCTCTCAATAGGTGCATAAAGATAGAAGATGGAGACACAACATATAAGTAAAAAAGGCCTTCATAGAAGGAAGCAGGGATTCAAGTCTCATAAAGAGCTTCCAAAAATTATGGTACTTATTAGCTTTCAGCTCTCATTTCCCCTATCATAAGCATCTTGAAGTGATTAAGGTTAAAGTGAACAAACTATGAAGTATATGCTTGACAAAGTATAAGTTGGAAACCTCCTGTCCCTTGAATATGAGGGCCGCTCATCATGCTACTCAAGTTTAGTTACCGGTAAGTTCTTGTCATAGTAAGTACATGTGTATCATAGAGAACCGCCAACGGGGTACCCCTTGCCCGATGATACGGAAGAATCACCATATTAAAATGACAAGGCAAGCAGACAACGAGCATCTCAGCAATCTTCTTATTTACCATGGGAAATGGTGCTTTTTTCTCTCTTTCCTCTTTTCTCATCTCTCTTTTTTTTCTTTTTTTCTTTTTTTCTCAATCTCTATCTCTTTTTTATAAGAAGAATGCTTCATAGATTGCTCATTATGGTTACGCTGCAGGTTTCCACCATGATTAGGCATGGATTAGACCAGCGGCCCAGGCGTTTCTCTAACACACATACATAACTCCATGGACTTACAAGCTCCCCTTTCATTTCACACTGGCGACATCCATAGACAAAAGAGCATGATATCAACTGGGTACAATGTACAAGTGCAATGTTGAAAGCGTTCCCCATGACAACATGGTTCTGCTAATCCCCAACATATAAGTGCAAGCATATACAACATAGATGACACAATGGTTCAAGTTTATTAGGGGCAAGAAAAAGTAAAGTGTGCCATCAAGTTCGTGAGAGCTTTAATCACTAGTTTTCTCATAACAAGTTTAATTCGAAAGGTAGATAAAAACATGAATATACTTGGAATAGCAAATGCTAATAGGTAGGTATGGTGGACTCTTTTGAATAACTTGGTTTTATTTGGAGTTGGATGCATGAGTGGAACTCACACTTGGTTATGGAGGCAAGCAAAAGACTGGGAGCGACCAACTAAGAGAGTAATAATGGCCATAATCATGCAAAGCGATAAAACATCATTAATTAAAGCATAAAGTGATATTACAAGACGAAAACTAAAGGATCATAAAGGCTATGGTGACTTGGGATAGTCATAACATCGTGTGAGCATGCGCCAAGTTAACCCAAACAAAGCATCAAAGGAGAATACCACAATACTATGCTTTAATATGCTAAAACAACGCATGATTCTTTCAACGCACATTAAGCAATCTCAATTGTTTATAACATGTCATGCTACAGCAAAAATCACTAAGCATAAAGCCAGAACAATATCAAGCATGTCATGACACGAACTTTTCCTACTCTTTTCCAATCCAAACCAACTACTGATGCATGAATGAGGGGTCCAATCAATTTTTTCAAGCAAACCAAGCAAACGAAAATGAAAAATGAAAACAAAGACGCTCCAAGAACAACACAACTGTGCATGAAACAATAAAAATGAAGTGTTTGGAAGAACCTGAGATTTTTATTGATGAAGAAGGGGATGCCTTGGGCATCCCCAAGCTTTGACGCTTGTAATTCTTGGATATTTCTTGGGGTGACACGAGGTGGCATCCCCAAGGTTGAGCTTTAGTCCATGCTTCATCTCATTACATCATTCTTTCCTTACACCTGAAATTTTTCCTTCATACAAAACTTCACACAATCTTTATTAGCAACATTAGTGCACTCAAGATAAATAAGTCTTAAGGTTCAGTTCTAACACCAAATAAACTTCCATTAGAACAGTAGATACTATAGCCCTTCCCTCAAAAAGCTTAATTCCCCAAAAGAACTCAAAAAGGAACCAACAAGAAGCAAATGCAGAAAATGGCAGAAATCTGTCAAAACAGACCAGCAGGTAAAGACGAATTTTTTCGAAAACCTTGTGTTGATCAAATCAAAAAGTGTTGAACTAACGAAAGTTAGATAACAACCTGGGGCAAAAGCACAAAACATTACAGCTCAAACCTACGTACAGTGATTTTACACGAATTTTTACAGCTCAAAATCAACTAGTCTTGGGACAATGCACATAGAACTAAGAATGGCCACTATGCTCTCAAAGGAGGTGCATAAATGTAGAAGGTGGAGACTCAACATAAAAGTAAAAGAAAGGCCCTTTATAAAAGTAAGTAGGGATTCAAGTCTCATAAAGAGCTTCCAAAAATTATGGTACTTATAGCTTTCAGCTCTCATTGCCCTATCATAAGCATCTTGAAGTGATTAAGGTTAAAGTGAATAAACTATGGTGTACATGCTTGACGAAGTATAAGTTAGAAATCTCATGTCCCTTGTATACGAGGCCCGCTCCTCATGGTACTCAAGTTTAGTCACCGGTAAGTTCTTGTCATTGTAAGTATATGTGTATCATAGAGAACCGCCAACGGGGTACCCCTTGCCCGATGATACGGAAGAATCCCCATATCAAAATGACAAGGCAAGCAGACAACGAGCATCTCAGCATTCTTCTTATTTACCATGGGAATATGGTGCTTTTTTCTCTCTTTCCTCTTTTCATAGTATCTCTTTTTTTTCTCTTTTTTCTCAATATAGGACTCTTTTTTTATAAGAAGAATGCTTCATAGACAGCTCATTATGGTTACGCTCCAGGTTTCCACCATGTCAGCATGGATTAGACTAGCGGCCCAGGCGTTTCTCTAACACATATACATAACTCCATGGACTTACAAGCTCCCCTTTCATTTCACACCAACGACATCCATACACAAAAGAACATGATATCAACTAGGTACAAGTACCAAGTGCAATGTTGAAAGCGTTCCCCATAAAAGCATGGTTCTGCTAATTCCCAACAAATAAGTGCAAGCATATACAACATACAAGACACAATGGTTCAAGTTTATTAAGGACAAGTAAAGTAAAGTGTGCCATCAAGTTTGTGAGAGCTTTAATCACTAGTTTTCTCATAACAAGTTTAATTTGGAAGGTGAACAAAAGCATGAATATACTTGGAATAACATAAGCTAGTAGGTAGGTATGGTGGACTCTTTGGAATAACTTGGTTTAGGGAGTTGGATGCATGAGTGGAACTCATACCTTGTTGTGGAGGCTAGCAAAAGACTGGGAGCGACAAACTAAGAGAGCAATAATGGCCATAATCATGCAGAGCGACAAAACATCATTGATCAAAGCATAAGGTGATACTACAAGTTGAAAACTAAAGGATCATAAAGGCTATGGTGACTTGAGATAGTCATAACATGGTGTGAGCATGCACCAAGTCAACCCAAATAAAGCATCAAAGGAGAATACCACTATACTATGCCTTAATATGCTAAAACAACGCATGATTCATCCAAGGCACATTAAGCAATCTCAATTGTTTATAACAAGTCATGCTACATCAAATAATACTAAGCATAAAGCCAAAACAATATCAAGCATGGCATGACAAAGCATAGGCCATAGTCAAAAACGAGCTCTTTTTACCACATAAGCATGAATTTTCCTACTCTTTTCCAAACCAAACCAAACTATTTGCAAACCAATGTATGAAAGAGGGGGTCCAACCAATTTATTCAGAAAACTAAGCAAACAAAAGCAAACGAAAAACCAAAACGAAAACGAAAAAGAAGACGCTCCAAGAAAAACACAACTGTGCATGAAACTATAAAAATGAAGCGTTTGGAAGAAACCTGGAATTTTTATTGATGAAGAAGGGGATGCCTTGGGCATCCCCAAGCTTTGACGCTTGAACTTCTTGGATATTTCTTGGGGTGACACGTGTGGCATCCCCAAGCTTGAGCTTTAGTCCATCCTTCATCTCATTACTCATTCCATCCATACACCTGGAAATTTTCCTTCATACAAAACTTCACACAATCTCATTAGCAACATTAGTGCCCTCAAGATAAAAGGTCTTAAGGTTCAATTCTAACACAAAATAAACTTCCATTAGAACACTATATACTGTAGCACTTCCCTCAAAAATCTCAATTCCCCAAAAGAACTCAAAAAAGGAACCAACAAGAAGCAAATGCAGAAAATGGCAGAAATCTATCAAAACAGACCAGCAGGTAAATACAAATTTTTTCGAAGACCTTCTGTTTCTCAAATCAAAAAGTGTTGAACTAAAGAAAGTTAGATAATAACCTGGGGCAGAAGCACAAAAATTCACGCCTCAAAAAGACGTTCAGAGATTTTACACGAATTTTTATGGTGAAGCACATAAATCTTTTTCGGGACAGCAACTTTCCCAATCATTACTTCTCTCTCATTAGAGGTTACTCTTGGCACAAAAAGCAAATAAAAAGGATAAGGAGAGGTTATTACTGAAGTAATAACTTCCAAGACTCATCTAAAACCTTTGGGTTATCTCCCAATAAGTACTTTTCTTTAACGCCTTTAAGTTAGGCATAAAAAGCAAGAAAAAGAATCAAGTGTTCTCAAATGAAGAAGCATTAAGATCAATACCAGAAAGATTTTCAACAAGGCAAGGTATATCATCCAAACAAGTTCTAGAGGATCCTCTCTCAATGCTCTTAGGTTCACTATTCTCATTAAAAGGGTTTGCAGGGACAATCCAATCAAGATTCTTTTCTATGGCATCATGTATTGCTACTAGTTTAAAGGGTATTGGTATTTTAGGTTCCTCCCCATTAGGTTCGGTTTTGTTCATCTTTTATCGTGTACCAACAACATCTACACATGAGCCTAGCATATTGAAATGTTCAAAGACTTTCCTAGCTTCCTTGGCAACATCATAGAACTCCTTCAACAAAGTTTCTATAATAAAATCCCTCTTTTCAGGGTCTTCAATTTCTTTAAGCTTAAGAAACATTACTTTCATTAAGGGGTTGAGGTTAACAAACCTAGCTTCTAACATGTGAATTAAAGAAGCTGCAGCAATCTCATAGTTTGGAGCAAGTTCTGCAAGGGATCTATCCTCAGTATCTTCACGTTTGCTAACATGATTAAAGAATTCTTCAATATTATCTTTCCCAATTATAGAACCACTACCAATTGAAAGGTCTTCCAAGGTGAATTTAGGGATCATCATGGTGAGCTAAGGAAGAGGTGACAACTAAAGGGGACTTAATTTTTTTTGTGTTTTTCAAATAAGAAAGAAAACTAGTAAAACTAATTTTTTTGTGTTTTTGAATAACAAAACAAGCAAACAAAGCAAAAAGAAACTAAGCAAAAAAAAACAAAGTAAAGAGATTGGATATGAGGGACTCCCCTTGTGAAGATGTCCTTGACTCCCCGGCAACGGTGCCAGAAAAATGCTTGATGGCTCTGTGTATGGCACCCAGAAAAGTGCTGGTGCGTGGTTGATGTAGAGCTCGTTGGAAACCCCAATAGGAAGGTATGATGAGCACAGCAGCAAGTTTCCCTCAGTTATGAAACCAAGGTTTAATCGAACCAGTAGGAGCAAGGAAACACCCTAAAGGTGTTACTAGCTGAGCTTTGGCAGGGCGCACTACCGGTGCTAGTAGCAACGTGGAGACCTGCACAATACAACCACAAAACTTTGTCCCCAACTTGCGATGAGGTTGTCAATCTCACCGTGTTTTGCTGAAAACAAAGGATTAAACGTATCGAATGGAAAGAAGTAAAAGTTTGCAGAAAGTAAACACAAAGCAGAAACAGTTTATAGGTTGTATGTAAAAGACAAGGACCGGGATCCATAGTTCACTAGAGGTGGATCTCCTTAGATAGATAACATGCTGGGTGAACAAATTACAGCGGGGCAATTCACAAACACCGAGAAAGCAATACATGCATATACTAATCATCTTGACTCCTTTGAGACTTGATTGGGCATTACAACATTATACATAGACCGCCATCCAACTGCATCTATGACTAATAATCCACCTTCAGGTTATCATCCGAACCCCCTCCAGTATTAAGTTGCAAGCAACAAATTATTGCTTTACGAACTGCTTGTAAAGTAAACAATACGATTGTTCTATGAACAAAGGATTGTTGTTTTCTCCCTAGTAGCAACAGCACATCTAGTACCTTAGAGATTTTTGTCACTTTCCCAGATTACCAGAGGCATGAACCCACTATCGAGCATAAATACTAACTCTTGGAGTTGCTAGCATCTACTTGGCCAAGATAGCTACTAACAACGGAAAGCATGCAAGATCACAAATAACAAAGACATGATAGAATCAATAATCAATCTAAAATAGCATCTCAATATCCATTGGATCCCCGCAAACACAACATGCAGAATTACAAATAGATGATCTTGATCATGAACAGAGCTCACAAGATCTAGACATGAAAGCACAAAGGAGGAGAACCAGCCATCTAGCTACTACATGGATCCATAGTCCAAGGATGAACTATTCACACATCACACCGGAGGCTTGCATGGTGATGAAGAAGGCCTCCAGGGTGAATTCCCCTCTCCGGCAGGGTGCCGGGAAGAGCTTCAGATCCCTCCCGATCTAGGGATGGAGATGACGGCTCTGAGACTCTTTCGTGGATTTTTGATCGGGTACTTAGGTTTTATGTCCCGAGGGCATCTTATAGTCGGAAGGGGAGGCCGAGGGGGTGCCAGGGGCCACCACACCACCCCCTGGCGCGGGCCCAGCCTGGCCGCGCAGCCAGGTGGTGTGGCCGGCCTCTGGCCCTTCTCCGTCTCGTATTCTGGCACTTGATGACTTCCGGAAAATAGGCACTTTGGCTTTTGTCCCGTCCAATTCCGAGAATATTCATTTTCTGACTTTCCTGGAACCAAAAACAGCAGAAAAGCAATGGCACTGTGGCTCTTGTTAATAGGTTAGTCCAAGAAATCATATGAAAAGTACTCCAAAGTTGGAACAAAACACAAGAAAGTGGATAAAACCAAGCATGGAACATCAAAAATTATAGATACATTTGCAATGTATCACCAACAAAAACAATCAAGGCATAGAAGATCTAGGGGACCTTAATGGTCCCTACAATGACCTCTCACTTAGGTCAGATCATCAGTAAATTACACTATGAGGACCAAGCTCGGAAAACAAGGAACCCGACGAAAGTAGAGAAAGTATCGACTTCGGAATTAGGAAGGCTGAAATCTACCCAGAACAGGAATCGCTGGACTTCACTTCCCCCTATACAGTGTCTCATTCGGAGCTAAGAAGACACCTCTAGGTCGTAAAGAACACGCCACCAAGTGTGCGTGATCAACAGAGAACCTTCGACACAATGCGACTCTAATGGTAACCCTATTATTAACCCCGATGATAATCTATCAGATGACAATGCAGGAAATCACAGCAACAAAGGGAATCACGGAAATGAAGGAGACCCAGCAGACAACCGCATAACTGTAGGAGGAGGCAGATCACCTGGAGGCGAGAGGCGAACTCTTCGATTACCAGTTGTAGCATGGCAAAAAAGCAAGGGAAGAAATCTTGGGTGCAGTTTCGATGACAGTCGATGCCACACACGACGATTTACTAGCATATCAATACTTACTTCATCACAAGAAGAGAGACTTGCTAAGGATGCAAATGCAACTTGATGAAAGAAAAAGGCTAGCCGACGAATCTAGCTTAAGACGGGCATAACTAAGTTCTACCAAAGCATCAGGAAGCATAACAGGGGGGACACCGCCAAGAAGGGGAACCTCTCGACTGCATAAAATCCTCGAAGCCAAAAGAAATGAGCTAATTCAAGCAGAACAAGGAATCACGCACCGACCCGACAGATCCCCACGGTGTCGCAGTAGCCCTCGGCAGGTGGGGCACACCCGACGATCGCGATCACCACATCGGGTGCACTTCTCAGGATCCGAACAACAAAACAGTACAAGAAACGATAACACGCAGCACAGGAACGACGGATCAAGGGATGAGAGCTGCAACCAAAGATACCGAAACGACAATAGTGAAGATGACCACGAGTTATGCGGGGCCAGCTGTTTTACCCAACGGATTTGCAAAGCTTCTGTACCCAAGGACCTAAAACTCCTGCACGACCGACAAAAGTACGATGGACTACAGGAACCTGAAGCATGGCTAGTAGATTACTTGGCCACCGCCAAGCTACAGGGTGGCTCCACGGCCACCGCAATGCAAAGCTTGCAGCTGCCCTTAATAGGCGCTGCACGGTCATGGCTCAGACAACTACCCAAAGATTCAATCATTAGCTGGAATGATCTGGAGCATAAGTTCATCCAACACTTTCACTCCACATTTAAACGACCCGCATCTCTAGAACAATTACGGGCATGCAAGCAGAAAAATGGAGAATCAATAAGAGCCTTCATTCAGTGATGGAATATTATCAAAAACTCAACCGAAGCCATATTCGACAAAAGGGACATCGACGCCTTCAATGATGGCCTATGACACCAAGAGTTTATAGAAGAACTAGGACGGTTCAAACCCAAAACAATCTCACAGCTAATGGACATAGCAAATCGCTAGGCTGATGGAGAGGACGCGCTACACAACAAGCCAACACGTTTACCTGAAGAAGACAGGGATAAACGTAGCAATGTCAGGAGACGGAGGAACAATGATGGACATACGGGACCAAGATATGTTGCATCTAGCTTCTCGGGAGAGGGCAATCATAGGAACGACGATTACAACAGCGGGCACCGTGGTGGCAGAGACGACGTCGGAGGAGGCCAATCAACACAACGGTATCAACCAAGAGCTCAGGGCCCACCTATGTCTACAATGCAAATGCTGGAAGGACCCTATAATATGCACTTCTATGTCGGCTCAGCGGGCAAAAGACAATCCAACCACCTCATGAAAGACTGCTGAACGTTCCTAAAGATGGAAGAGCTATGCAATGCAAAGGCAACCAAAGCAGTAAACCGAGGATACAATACCACGCCTGGTACGTTATCCATCGGCGCACCACCACCGCCACTGACACACTAGCCAGGAGGACAACTGCAAAACACAGCAGATCAAGGTAGTGAATACCCCAGATCAAAGGGAGCAATGTCAATGATTTAAAAAGGTTGTCCGTCCAACAAGATCCAGAAGCTAATTACAAGACAAGTAAACATGGCTGAGACTTCCCCACCAGACACACCTCGAGTATCTTTATTGGTATGAATAGGAAATCACATTCAGCAGAGATGATCACCCACTACGAGTACCAAGACCGGGTCATTTAGCCTTGATAGTTAAGCGCAAGTGAGAGGACTCGACATAAGCAAAATTTTCATGGTTGCAGGAAGCAGCATAAACTTGATCTACGCTAAAACACTGAGGGCAATGAACTACTCTTTGGTAAATCTAGCACCAATAGAAACATCCTTCCACGACATAGTACCAGGTAAAGCCAAAATTCCCTTAGGTAAAATATTTCTTGATGTTGTTTTTGGATCCGAAGAAAATTTCAGGCGAGAAAATCTAGAGTTTGAAGTCATGGACTGGCCATCACAATATCACGTGATCCTAGGACAACTAGCTTTTGCATGACTCATGGCAGTCCCCCATTATGCATACAGAGTTATGCAAATGCCAGCACCAAAAGGAATTATAACAGTAAAGGGAAGCTTCACGTGATCCAACAAATGCGATCATGAGTTCAACAAAATTTCTAAATCCTTTAGAATGGCAACTGATTTTGAGCAGCTCAAAACATCAGCAACCGCGGAACCTCTGGCAATAGCGCATGCCAATCCCGATCAGGCCTTTGACACCACGAAAGATACAAAGGAAGTACAGATCCACCCTACCGGCCCGAAAAAGACAACATTTGTGGCTTCCAATCTTGGTCCCGCATAGGAAAGTGCGCTCGTTGAGTTCCTCCGTGAGCACTAGGAGATCTTCGCATGGTTACCTTCTGATATGCCGGGGATTCCCAAGGAACTCGCTGAGCATGCATTAAATTTGGATCCAAAAGCAAAGCCAGTAAAACAATCGCTACATTGTTTCACAGAGCCAAAACGCAAGGCCATTGGAAAAGAACTCCATTGCCTTACTGATGCCAAATTTATCAAATAATTAAAGAAAGCAGAGTGGGTTGCCAATCCAGTATGTGTCCCAAAGAAAAATACAAAAGAAATACGGATGTGCGTAGACTTCACTGCACTGAACAAACATTATCCAAAGGATCACTTCCCATTACCACGAATCGATCAGATAATCAATGCAAGCGCGGGATGCGAACGCCTTTCCTTCATAGACGCATATTCAAGGTACCATCAAATTCGGATGAAAGAGTAAGATAAAGAGAAAACAACATTTATCACGTTGTATGGCGTATTCTGCTATATGATGGCTCATGATTGATGAGCTCGTTGGGGAACCCCAAGAGGAAGGTATGATGAGCACAGAAGTAAGTTCCCCTCAGTTATGAAACCAAGGTTATCGAACCAGTAGGAGCAAGGAAACACCCCAAAGGTGTTGCTAGCTGAGCCTTGGCAGGGCGCACTACCGGTGCTAGTAGCAACGTGGAGACCTGCACAACACAACCACAGAACTTTGTCCCCAACTTGCGATGAGGTTGTCAATCTCACCGGTTTTGCTGAAAACAAAGGATTAAATGTATCGAATGGAAGGAAGTAATAGTTTGCAGAAACTAAACACAAAGCAGTAAACAGTTTATAGATTGTATGTAAAAGAAAGGACCGGGGTCGATAGTTTACTAGAGGTGGCTCTCCTTAAGATAGATAACATGCTGGGTGAACAAATTACAGCGGGGCAATTGACAAACATCGAGAAAGCATACAAGCATATACTAATCATCTTGACTCCTTTGAGACTTGATTGGGCATTACAACATTATACATAGACCACCATCCAACTGCATCTATGACTAATAATCCACCTTCAGGTTATCATCCAAACCCCCTCCAGTATTAAGTTGCAAGCAACAGATTATTGCTTTATGAATTGTGTGTAAAATAAACAATATGATTGTTCTATGAACAAAGGATTGTTGTTTTCTCCCTAGTAGCAACAGCACATCTAGTACCTTAGCGATTTCTGTCACTTCCCCAGATTACCAGAGGCATGGACCCACTATCGAGCATAAATACTAACTCTTGGAGTTGCTAGCATCTACTTGGCCAAGATAGCTACTAACAACGGAAAGCATGCAAGATAACAAATAACAAAGACATGATAGAATCAATAATCAATCTGAAATAGCATCTCAATATCCATCGGATCCCCGCAAACACAACATGTATGGATTACAAATAGATGATCTTGATCATGAACGGAGCTCACAAGATCTAAACATGAAAGCACAAAGGAGGAGAATCAGCCATCTGGCTACTACATGGACCCGTAGTCCAGAGATGAACTACTCACGCATCACACCAGAGGCTTGCATGATGATGAAGAAGGCCTCCAGGGTGAATTCCCCTCTCCAGCAGGGTGTCGGGAAGAGCTTCAGATCCCTCCCGATCTAGGGATGGAGATGACGGCGGCTATAGACTCTTTCGTGGATTTTTGATCGGGTACTTAGGGTTTTGGTCCCGAAGGAAATATATAGGCGGAAGGAGAGGCCGAGGGGGTGCTAGGGTCGGCCAGACCACCCCCTGGCGCGGGCCAGGCCTGGCCGCGCGGCCAGGTGGTGTGGCTAGGCCCCAACCCTTCTCCGTCTCGTATTCTGACTCCAGATGTCTTCCGGTAAAATAGCGACTTTGGCTTTTGTCCCGTCCAATTCCGAGAATATTCATTTTCTGACTTCCTGGAACCAAAAACAGCAGAAAACAGGTAGTTGGCACTATGGCTCTTGTTAATAGGTTAGTCCAAGAAATCACATGAAAAGTACTCCAAAGTGTGGACAAAACACAAGAAAGTAGATAAAACCAAGCATGGAACATCAAAAATTATAGATACATTTGCAATGTATCACTATACAACAATGCCCTTTGGCCTCAAAAACGATGGGGCAACATATCAGCGGATGATGCAGAATTGCCTAGGAAACCAAATCGGCACAAACATACAAGTGTATATTGACGATGTCATAGTTACAACGAAGAAAGGGTCTTCACTTATCAAAGATCTCCAAGAAACATTCGAGAACCTCGACAAATTCTGCATCAAACTGAACCCGACGAAGTGCTCCTTTGGAGTCCCAGCAGGGCAACTCCTCTGATACCTCGTATCAGCAAGAGGAATTGAAGCCAATACCAAAAAATACAGGCGATTCTAACAATGAAAAAAACAACGAATCTTCGGGGTGTTCAGCAGCTGGCTGGGCAAGTCGCAGCACTCAGCCGTTTCATTACTTATTTAGGAGAAAAAGTACTACCATTTTATGCCCTCATGAGAAAATCTGACAAATTCGAATGGACGGAAGTAGCTCAATGTGCCTTCGAGGATCTCAAAAGGACACTTTCTACATCTCATGTCATCGTGTCCCCACGCGAGAAGGAGGCACTGCTTCTTTACATTTCCACCAAAAAATCAAGTGGTCAACACGGTCCTGGTCGTAGAGCGACCCGAAGAAGGGGAAACCCACGGGGTTCAGAGGCCAGTTTATTTCCTAAGCGAAGTTCTCTCGCCATCCAAACAAAGGTACTTGTATTATCAAAAATTGGCATATGGGGTATTTATGACAGCACGAAAGTTAAGCCATTATTTCTTGGAATATGGGATCATATTGGTCAATAAAGCACCTTTGTCCAATATCCTCAATAATCCCAAAGCAACTGGCGTGTCTATCTATGGGGCATTGAGCTTTCCCCTCGAGATATCACATATGAGAAGTGTAAAGCAATTAAATCACAAGTTCTACCTGATTTTATCACTGAATGGACAATGTACTTTGATGGATCGAAAAGAACGGAAGGAGCAGGGACATGAGGTATACTAGTATCACCACAAGGCGACAACATGCGATATATATTTCAGATGAGCTTCATAAACACATCCAATAATGAAGCTGAGTATGAGGCCTTGTTGCACTTTATGCGTATGGCTAAACCTTGCGGTGCAACTCGCCTTAAGATTTTTGTTGACTACAACCTTGTAGCATAGCAAGCAATGAACAAATGTGATGCTATCAGCAATAACATGATTACCTACCGTGATCTATATAGCATTATGGAGGCTCAGTTTGATGGATGAGAAGTGTTGCACATAGGAAGAGCAAGTAATGAGGAAACCGACAATCTAGCAAACATCAGGTCCCTGTGCCGACAATTTAGGAAATAACTGAGCGGTCTATCAAGGCCAAGAGAGTTTCTGAGGTCATAGCACCCAAGAAAGGGAAAACGATTAAGCTACGAAAGGACTCTGGGGCTTCACCAGCTAGCACAAGTACATCAGAAATCCTGGAAGAAGAACCAGAAGTTGACGAGGTTATGATAATAGAACCTACATGGATGCAGCCATACATAGCATATATATGACTCGAGGAGAGCAGATGTGATAGAAGCCCGACGAATCACTCGAAGATCAAAAGCCTTTAGAATCATCAAAGGAGAGTTGTACAAAAGAAGTATTTTGGGTGTGCTATAGTGATGTGTCACACCTGACGAAGGAAAAATTATACTCAAAGATATGCATGAAGGAGTATGTGGCCATCATGCTAGCAGTCGAGCAATTGCCGCCAAAGCATTCAGGGAAGAATTCTACTGGTTTACAGCAGTACAAGATGCAAAAGATATAGTTAGAACATGTGAACCTGACGAAGGAAAAATTATACTCAAAGATATGCATGAAGGAGTATGTGGCCATCATGCTAGCAGTCGAGCAATTGCCGCCAAAGCATTCAGGGAAGAATTCTACTGGTTTACAGCAGTACAAGATGCAAAAGATATAGTTAGAACATGTGAAACCTGTCAGCGATTCGCCACAAAGCCTGGTGCACCCGCCGCTGAGTTAAACCCCATACCTCTCACTTGGCCTTTTACTCAATGGGGACTCGATATGACGGGTAAAATTCACAAATCATCTCTAGGAGGACACGTCTTTCTGCTAGTAGCAGTCGACAAATTTACTAAATGGATTGAAACAATGCCTATTACCAGTCAGGACGGAACTTCGGCTGTGAATTTTATCAAATCCAAAGTGTTCCAGTTTGGCGTGCCAAATAGCATCATCACAGATAACAGAACTAACTTTACCTCCAATGAGTTCAAGGAATATTGTGAGGATATAGGTATCAAAGTAAGCTACGCCTCAATATCCCACCCGCAAACCAATGGGCAAGTGGAAAAAGGCAACATCCTAATAACTGTTGGCCTCAAAAAAGATTACTAGCACCACTCGACAGGGCAAAAGGAGCATGAGTTGATGAGTTGCCATATGTTCTGTGGAGTTTACGTACTACTCCAAATAATTTAACACAAGAAACACCCTTCTTTCTAGTCCATGGCGCTCAAGCCATCCTTGCAGTCAAAGTATCACACGACTCCCCATGAGTATCTACATGTGATGAAGAAACATCGAGAGAAGCACTTGAAGGTGATGTTGATGCACTCGATGAAGCCCGTGACACTACCCTACAAAGAGCGACTATATATCAGCAAAACTTGCGCAACTATCATAGTCGATGTTTGCGTCCTAGGTCCTTCGTTGTAGGGGACCTGGTTCTTCGCCTTAAGCAAGATGGTCACCGAAAACTGGAGTCACCCTGGGAAGGGCCTTATATCATCATAGAAGTTATTCCCAGAGGAGCATATCGGCTACAAGACAAGAAGACAAGAGTCAAATACTCCAATTCGTGGAACGTCGCACAACTACGATGCTTTTACCCTTAAGAATTTATATTTTTCTCGCAAATAGTAATTACAATAAGGCCTATGGCCAGGCTTCTTCACCAGAATATTTCGGCCAACGGCCAGGCGGAAATCCACCAAACAATGCATCTTCGGCTTTGGAATAATAAATAAAAGATAAGTTCTTCATACTGTGAGTATTTATTTATACTTCTTACCAGTAAAGAAGGAGATATATATTTTCTCTATAAGGATTATTCTGATAAAACTAACAATAGTTATGAGCCTATGTACAGATACAGGCATCCAAACATAGCCTCGGGGGCTACTCCCATCAGGAGCGCCGGCGCGCACCCGATAAAAATCAAATTATGCATATCGAGTTAAAACAGTTTTCACCCAAACCTATGAGTTTTACTTTGGTGTATCCTTAACAGGTTACTCCCATCGGGAGATTCTATAAAATCATTGAAACGAGAATCTGATAGATTTCAAAAATTCCAGCAGCCAAACAAGGCAACCGACAAAAATAAATACAAAAATCTCGGATATCACCCGACGCGATAAAACTTCGAATGCCATATCCAAGACATGAAGGTAAGACCCCGGGATTCGTCTTGTGTGGCCTGGTAATCAGACAAGAATGCGCTATGCCAGTAAAATACCCGTATCAACGATACGATGAAAAATCCCGACGGACCCGTTGGGTACCCGATAAAATAAGACTGTGATTCCGTATTTGATAAGACCTCATTGGCTCGAATTGAATTACGCCAGTAAATATTCCGAATTCAGGCCTGGGGACTTGAGTTTGATGTAGGTCTACAACATTTTTGCCCAGGAGCAATTAACTCCTGATCTGTTGGATACATCAGGCCTGTTGTACCAAATCCCTATAAAATAAGAAAAAGAGATTTCTATTTATGTGCCCATGGTTCGTTAGTTATACTAAATTTTGCCCAGCCGCTTAATTTTTCCTCACTTTTGTCCCTCTCCTTCTCGGAAACTCATCTAAGAGCTCAAATGTAAGCTGCCGTTAGGTTGGCCGTTGGCTGACTTGTAGGGTTGCGCGGTCTGGGCCCATGTGGGGCCGATTGGTCAGGATCACGTTGTACTAACGTGTGGGGCCGTGCCATGTGGGGCCGGTTTGTTAAGAACGCGTTATGGGGGACGTGGTGTGGGACCATGTGGGGCGCGTTTGGTGGTTACGTATGCCCGGTCGCCTAAATTGAAAGTTTTCTTTTTTGTTATTTTTATGATTGACCTTTTTAAGAGCACTTTTTTCCCTCTCTCTCGCTAACAGTTATGTTTTTTGTCCAAAAAGATAGCGAATCTAGAGCAGCTTCTCTCTTTATTCATTGTACCTTTTGGCCCTCATTTTTTCCCCGATCTAGTAGCAAATCTAGAGCAGTAAATCTAACCAGCAGCATAAATAAATTTAATAAACAGAGCAGATGTAGATAAAACAGCTAATATAGGATATATAGTACGGTACTTAACGATGTTCGACAATTAGGCTGCTCAGCAGCAACGGACAAGTTCAACACACACAAGACAAAATAAGCTGCTTTACAGCAGCAGCACAAGATTAGTGCCCCCTCATAGCCTCTGCCTCCTCCCTCTGGCGTCTCCTCCATTTCTTGCTGCCTAGTCCCTTGACCTTGGATGCCTTGGGCTTGATCGGGGGCATACGACCCTCCTCGATGGCCACCTTCTAGAGGTTGCGGAGGTGAAGACCAAGCGCCTGGTGCTTGACTATGAGGCCGTGGATGTTCATGAACTCGCCGTAGGTCCTCACGTCCTCGGCATGCTTCACGAGGTAGTTGAAGTCGGTGGCGCGGAGCCTCCTGGTGGTGTAGAAGGGGCACCTATAGACGTCGCCGACGAAGAAACTACAAATAGGGGGATTCAAAAACAAACAGGGGACTCATCGAAATACGAACAAGGGGATTCATTGAAATACGAGATCTAACACAAGAGGATTAGCTACTGTAAAAATACGAACAGCCGAACCCTAATAACATTTGATCTAGTACCCAACAATGGGAATGGGGGAAGAACAAGGGAAGGGGAGAAAACCCTGGTTACCTTCGACCATGGGTCGACGATGCTGGTGTTGTAGAGGTTCTATGGCCTTATGTAATCAACCTCCTCGTAGGGGTCCCAGTCGAGCGGGATCTGCTCGAGACCGATGGGGGCCTCCTCACCAGTGGCTACGGCAGAAGCGGGGAAGGGGGTCTAGACGGGGACGGCGGCTGCCTTCGATGCCTTGACGGGGGACTCCTCGCCGGCGGCCTTGGAGGCGCCGATGACCACCGCGTCATTTTTCTCCATCGCCGGCGTGGCTGGGGTTTTCTTCAGGGTTTGCACAAGGTGACGGGACAATGTATACAGTTGAGTGAGTGAATGAGTGATGACTGAGAGTGAGGAGGCCTCTATAAAGGAGAAGGGAAGCGACGTCTCATTGCATAACCATGCACCGCGTAACCGCGTATGCTACTGCACCGTGCACGACCACACGTGTCCGCTACCGCCCCGTGCACCGTACACACGTACCATGAGTCGCATTTTTTCCTCATGTCTAACCCTAGCGACTTAGTTGTGCTCAATTTTGCCCTCGAGTATAACACTGGCAGTTTGGTTATACTCAGTTTTGCCCTCCAGTACTAACACTGCCGTGTGCAATATACTCATTTTTACCCTCCGGTGGCTGGTCAACAGATAGTCAAAGAATAGGTTTTAGCTAGCTAATTGAGTCATTTTATGCACAACAAATTCAAAAAGATCAAAACATAGTGGCATCTATCCAGGGAGTCTTATTATGTGACCTTCCCCCATAAGAAATGTATATAAATCAAGTTTTAACCTAAATAACCACTTCTCAAATCACCTACTATATATGAATGTTCATGGCTTTCTACTAAAGCCTCTTCCTAAAACATCCCTTCCCAAAACATAGTTTGTCTGATTGAGGCAATAATTGTCAAACTGGTGTATATTTGAATTGCAAATAGTTTGATGTATGCCAAGATGTATTTTATTGTATAAAAGACGCATTTTCCATTTTTAAATCTCTTTCTATTTTCTATTTGAATCCATTTGTTAGTTTTGCTCTTGGTTCTTAAGTTCTACTAAGTTTTCCCCTCTCTTAGTCACAATCTCTCAAACATGTGCTCATCTTGGCTGCTACACTCTGATTGGTTGAGACAGTTGTCACGCGGATCGTGTCCACCAACTGATCCTGTGTGATCTAGCGAACGGTATAACCCCTATATCTGTCGGGGGCACCCCTCTATCCATGTAAAATAACGAGTTTGCCATCGGTACTTTAACTCCATAAACAAATGAATTTGAATATAATTTGAAGGGAAGGTGTTCAAAGGTGTATAATTTGTGCATTACATTCCATTATATGAAAATAATAATCTCTCAAGATTTTCTTAGCACAATATTATCACGTATTAAGTGTGATTTCAAAGAGTTAAAATGTGTATAATTTTCGTATATGCAAGTTTATATATTACATTCCACTCTATGAAAATGGGGGAGAAAATGATAATCTCTCAAAAAAAATCTAGCACATCATTATCTTGTTATTAAGTGTGATTTCACAGTGTTGAAAGGTTTAAAATTTTACCATCTAGATAACCCCACACTATCACCTTGAGCACTAGATGGTTCAAACAAACACCACAATTTCATAAAGACATCCAACTCCAAATATAACTCATAACAAGTATTTGTAATCTCTAGCCTAAGTGCCACTATGGTGTGCACACTGTCAACTTCACACACATGGGGAGAGCAGAGATCTATTAAAGCACTTGAGTAGCAAGGTAGATCTATAGATTACAAGCTCATGATCTCAATAAGATCATGCATAGAGAGAGATGAACACATAGCTACCGATAGAACCCTTAGCCTCAAGAGAGAACTACTCCCTCCTCATCATGGGAATCAGCAATGGTGATGGAGATGGTGGTGGAGATCGATGGAGATGGCTCCGGGGGCACTTCCCCATCCCGGCAGGGTGCCGGAACAGAGACTTTTTGTCCCCGAATCTCCCCTTCGGTGATTTAGTTTTTTTGCTGATTTAGGGTTTTAGCTGTGGAACTTTTTGTGGCTGGAGGTTTGATGATTTAGTGTTTTTGCATCGAGAGGCATCTTATAGGCGAAGAGGCAAGGTCGATGGGCGACCAGGGAGGCCACACCACCTGGTGGCGTGGCCAGGGCTAGCCCGCGCCACCATATGGTGTGGCCACCCTGTGGCCCCTCCCCGTCTTGTCTTCTGGCTCCGTGAGTCTTCCGATAAAATATCGACTTTGGCTTTTGTCTGGTCCAATTCCGAGAATATTGATTTTCTGACTTTCCTAGAACCAAAAACAGCAAAAAACATGCAACTGGCACTGTGGCACTTGTTAATAGGTTAGTCCAAGAAAGTGTATAGAAAGTACTGCAAAGTTGGAACAAAATACAAGAAAGTAGATAAAACCAAGCATGGAACATCAAAAATTATGGATACGTTAGCAACGTATCAACATCCCCAAGCTTAAATCCTGCTCGTCCTCGAGTAGGTAAGTGATAAAAAGAAAGAATAATTTTTGAGGTGACAATGACCATCATAAACTTGATCAAAGTATTTGTAAAATATTCAAAGCTGGGATCATAGTACTTCAATCATAACATGAAAGACAAAGTTCTAGCAATAAGACAAAGAAACTATGTTGCAACATGAAAATGCACAAATAAAAGATTAATGAATAACAATGCTTTGCAAGACGTTTGTTTGTTTCACATAAAGAAAACATAGCATAGTGGCATTCAGCTTGTCCCTCATAGAGTAGCAAACATAAATGCATAGGACACCTTCAAAGTTTAAGAGTGACTAGATACAAATAGTTTAAAACAAGCAATATCAAAGCTATGCATCAATCAACAAGTCTTGGGACAATGCACATAGAACTAAGAATGGCCACTATGCTCTCAAAGGAGGTGCATAAATGTAGAAGGTGGAGACTCAACATAAAAGTAAAAGAAAGGCCTTCATAGAAGGAAGTAGGGATTCAAGTCTAATAAAGAGCTTCCAAAAATTATGGTAGTTTTTAGCTTTCAGCTCTCATTGCCCCTATCATAAGCATCTTAAAGTGATTAAGGTTAAAGTGAACAAACTATGGAGTATATGCTTGACAAAGTATAAGTTGGAAATCTCATGTCCCTTGAATACGAGGGACGCTCCTCATGCTACTCAAGTTTAGTCACCGGTAAGTTATTGTCATTGTAAGTACATGTGTATCATCGAGAACCGTCAATGGGGTACCCCTTGCCCGATGATACGGAAGAATCCCCATATCAAAATGACAAGGCAAGCAGACAACGAGCATCTTAGCAATCTTCTTATTTACCATGGGAATATGGTGCTTTTTTCTCTCTTTCCTCTTTTCTCATATCTATTTTTTTTCTCTTTTTTCTCAATATATGACTCTTTTTTTATAAGAAGAATGCTTCATAGACAGCTCATTATGGTTACGCTGCAGGTTTCCACCATGACAGCATGGATTAAACCCGCGGCCCAGGCGTTTCTCCAACACATATACATAACTCCATGGACTTACAAGCTCCCCTTTCATTTCACACCGACGACATCCATAGACAAAAGAGCATGATATCAACTAGGTACAAAGTACAAGTGCAATGTTGAAAGCGTTCCCCATGACAACATGGTTCTGCTAATCCCCAACAAATAAGTGCAAGCATATACAACATAGGCGATACAATGGTTCAAGTTTATTAGGACAAGAAAAGTAAAGTGTGCCATCAAGTTCGTGAGAGCTTTAATCACTAGTTTTCTCATAACAAGTTTAATTCGGAAGGTAGATAAAAACATGAATATACTTGGAATAGCATATGCTAGTAGGTAGGTATGGTGGACTCTTTGGAATAACTTGGTTTTAGGAGTTGGATGCATGAGTGGAACTCATACTTGGTTATGGAGGCTAGCAAAAGACTGGGAGCGACCAACTAAGAGAGCAATAATGACCATAATCATGCAAAGCGACAAAACATCATTAATTAAAGCATAAAGTGATATTACAAGTCGAAAAATAAAGGATCATAGAGGCTATGGTGACTTGGGATAGTCATAACATGGTGTGAGCATGCGCCAAGTCAACCCAAATAAAGCATCAAAGGAGAATACCACAATACTATGCTTTAATATGCTAAAACAACGCATGATTCTTTCAAGGCACACTAAGCAATCTCGATTGTTTATAACAAGTCATGCTATAGCAAAAATCACTAAGCATAAAGCCAAAACAATATCAGGCATGACATGATAAAGTCTAAGTCATAGCCAAAAACAAGCTCCTTTTTACCACTTAAGCATGAACTTTCCTACTCTTTTCCAATCTAAATCAACTTATTTGAAAGAACTCACAAAAATAATAATAAATAAAGATCAGTGAGCTTGTATCACAAATCCAAAAAGAAGAAATAAAAAGTTCTAAGATGAAAGCACAAGAAAACTAAGGCTAAACACAGTGCTAGCAAAAGAGAACACTCACAAAACAATAAGAATGAAAACTCGAGTGTTCTAGGCAATGAATAACGAGGTGTGTCTCTCTCCAAAAGAAGTGTGTTGGGATCCAACCAACTTATTTAAGCAAACCAAACAAAAGAAAACTAAAAAAAAAAAAATATGCTCCAAGAACAACACAATTATGCATGAAACAATAAAAATGAAGTGTCTGGAAGAAACCTGAGTTTTTTATTGATGAAGAAGGGGATGTCTTGGGCATCCCCAAGATTTGACGCTTGTACCTCTTGAATATTTCTTGGGTTTACACGGGGTGGAATCCCCAAGCTTGAGCTTTTGTCCATTCTTCATCTCATTACATCATTCTTTCCCTACACCTGAAAATTTCCTTCATACAAAACTTCACACAATCTTCATTAGCAACATTAGTGCATTCAAAAGATAATAAGTCTTTGGGTTCAGTTCCAACACCAATAAGACTTCCATTAAAACATAAGCTACTGTAGCACTTCCCTTAAAAAGCTCAATTCCCCAAAATGAACCCAAAAAGGAATCAACAAGAAGCAAATGCAAATAATGGCAGAAATCTGTCAAAACAGACCAGTAGGTAAAAACCAATTTTTTCGAAGACCTTATGTTGCTCAAATCGAAAAGTGTTGAACTAAAAAAAGTTAGATAATAACCTGGGGAAGAAGCACAAATATTCATGCCTCAAAACGACATATAGATATTTTACGCGAATTTTTATGGTGAAGCACAAAAATCTGTTTCGGGACAGCAACTTTTCCAGGCATTACTTCTCTCTCATTAGAGGTTACTCTTGGCACAAAAAGCAAATAAAAAGGATAAGGAGCAGTTATTGCTGAAGTAATAACTTCCAAGATTCATCTAAAACTTTTGGGTTATCTTCCAATAAGTACTTTTCTTTAACGTCTTTAAGTTAGGCTTGATAGTTTGAGAAGATGCTCACATAAGAAATATGAATTGAAGTAAAAGAGAGCATCAAGAAGCAAATCCAAAACACATTTAAGTCTAATCCACTTCCTATGCATAGGAATCTTGTAAAGAAACAAGTTATGAAAGCACAAAGCAACAAGCATAGTAAAGCAAAACAAGTGCAACTTCAAGACTTTCAACATAAAGAGGGGAAACTTAATATTATTAAGATGCATAAAACCATGTTTCCCTCTCTCATAATAACTTTCAGTAGCATCACGAATAAAATTAACAATATAACTATCACATAAAACATTCTTATCATAAGCCACATGCATAAAAGAATTAATACTCCCCCTATAAGCATAGTCATTCTTATTAATTATAGTAGGAGCAAATTCAACAAAATAGCTATCATTATTATTCTCATCACCATAATCATCAAATATAGGAGGCATATTGTAATCATAATTAATTTTCTCCTCAATAGTAGGTGGACTGAAAATATCATATTCATCATTGTATTTATCATATATTGGAGGTATAGTATCATCAAAGTAAATTTTCTCCTCTAAAGATGGGGGACTAAAAAGATCATTTTCATCAAAACTAGCTTCCCCAAGCTTAGACTTTTCCATAGAATTATCAATAATGGTGTCCAAAGAATTCATACTAACAACATTGCTATTAGCATGCAAATAAAGTTCTATAGGTTTTTTAATTTTCTCTTCAAACACTTCATGTCCTAACTCAAGATAAATACTATAAAGCTCTCTAATTTTGTTGTTGTTTTCCATTAAGCCTAACTAGTGAAACAAGAAACAAAAAGATAAAATTGTAGAATCTAAAGGAAATAACTTCGAGCACTCACACTAGAGGATGTGAATACCTTTTACCTTACCTCCCCGGCAGCGGCGCTAGAAAATAGCTTGATGTCTACGCACTTCTATTCTTGTAGACAGTTGTTGGGCCTCCAAGTGCAGATGTTTGTAGAACAACAGCAAGTTTTCCCTTAAGTGGATCACCCAAGGTTTATCGAACTCAGGGAGGAAGTGGTCAAAGGCATCCCCTCTCAAGCAACCCTGCAATCAAGATACAAGAAGTCTTGTGTGTCCCCAACCCACACAATACACTTATCAGGTGTATAGGTGCACTAGTTCGGCGAAGAGATAGTGAAATACAAGTGGTATCGATATAAGACAACGGTGCTAGAAAATAGCTTGATGGCGTGGAAAAGACTAAAGTAAAACTGAAATAAAGATAGAAGCAATCAAACATGTAATAGATCTAATAGCAAACGGTGTTTCAGTGCTTAGAAACAAGGCCTAGGGATCATACTTTCACTAGTGAACACTCTCATATAAATATATTTTTCTTTATGATACTACGCTGAACTACTCTTCGGTTGGACACTCTAATCCATGGTAGGCTCAAAGTAAGCCTTTACCATCTAGATAACCCCACACTGTCACCTTGAGCACTTGATGGTTCAAACAAACACCACAATTTCATAAAGACATCCAACTCCAAATATAACTCATAACAAGTATTTGTAATCTCTAGCCTAAGTGCCACCATGGTGTGCACACTGTCAACTTCACACACATGGAGAGAGCAGAGATCTATTAAAGCACTTAAGTAGCAAGATAGATCTATAGATTACAAGCTCATGATCTCAATAAGATCATGCATAGAGAAAGAGAGATGAACACATAGCTACCGGTAGAACCCTTAGCCTCGAGAGAGAACTACTCCCTCCTCATCATGGGAATCAGCAATGGTGATAGAGATGGTGATGGAGATCGATGGAGATGTCTCTAGGGGGCACTTCCCCGTCCCGACAGGGTGCCGGAAGAGAGACTTTCTGTCCCCCGAATCTCCCCTTCGGTGGCGGGGCGCTGTGGAACTTTTCGTGGCTGGAGGCTTGATGATTTAGGGTTTTTGCATCGGGAGGCTATAGAAAATAGTGGATCCCTAATATTTGTTTGTATTGATTTGACCCTCGTGGGGGTATATATAGAGTTACAAGGGGTAGGTAGACTTGGAGTACAAGATGATCTTAGAGTCCTAGTCTATCTCATATACGTATATGTATTCGTACTCTAACATCCCCCCTTAGTCGTAGCGGGAGTGAAGCGGACGTTTGCGATTGGATTTGAAGTCTTGCACTTCCGTCGTCTTCATCTCCTTGTCATCATCACCTGCGTGGACATGATCATGGCTGGCACCTAGGGGCGGTGACTGCGTCCCCTTCTAGTGCCTCTCTTCCCTCCCGCAGTCACAGCAGGAGTGGCGTGGACGCAAGTGACGACGCGGACGCTGTTGACTGGAGTTCTTAAGTCGCTGTAGATGTTCTTGATGTCGATGTCGTGGTAGCCAAGCGTGATGTAGCTGTGGTCGAGGTTGTCGTGGTCGGTATAGCCAATAGCGCTAGAGGCGCAAAAAATTGCGCGTTTTGTGTCGTAGGGTTTTGGGGTTTTGTGCGGCGACGACAGGAATCTGCGGCGGCGGCGGGTTTCTTGGTCATAGTCGGCTGGCGAGAATCTGCTGGCCCAGGTTTCTGTCTTGGCGGCTAGTTTTTTTGTTGTAGGGGTTTTGAGGCGGCGGCCGGGGCACAAGGCAAGCGGCAGCGGCAAGATATTTATGGCGGCGGCGGATCGCATAGGATCGGCAGCGGTGGCGGGTTTTGACCAGGCGGGCGAGGAGATTTTGTGATCGCCCTAGCAGAGCGCCGGTATGTAGCGGCGATGGCGGTTTTAGACCACGTGATGTAGACCTTAGCGAAAATTTCCGTTGGCGATGTAGAACTCGACGAAGATCTTGGTGTAGTCGTACAGCTTGACGTAGATGTTTGGTCGATGCAGTGCAGATCTTGATGTCGGTGTAGTCGTGTATCAAAACAGTGTAGATCTTGGTGTTGGGGTCGATGTAGCTGGCTTGATGAAGATCACGTCCAAGAGCGCGTATGCCGGAGTCGTTGAAGATCCGTGAGTGGGATGTGTCTTCAGCGTCGTGGATGCATCTTTGAAGTTGAAGGAAGATCGGGCGAGTCGTGGTCGTCGGGTTGCCGCTGATCGCCTGGGTCCTGGACATGCACGTACGCCTGCGTTGCATGCAGCTGACGGAGATCGGCCAGCAACTCATGCGCACATAGCTGCCTTCAAGCGCGTGACGGCACGTCCACGATCTGCATCGATTTCTTCAAAAAAAATCTCTGACTGCGCCGGACGAGAGTAGTTATAAGATTTAGGGATTTTATTCGTGGCTAATTGGATCTAGTCTAAGAACTTTAAACTTCGAAAAATTGGATCTAATCTAACAACCGAAATTGATCTAATCTAGTTTAAAGAACCGGCCAGATCTTTGATCGAGACCGGGTGCCGCGCCTCCGAGGAGATGATCTCTCAGGGAGCGGCGTGCGTTGCGGAAGTGGAGAGAAACCTAGGATCGGCGCCGCGAGGCTAACCGCTCTGATACCATGTAGAAAATAGTGGATCCCTAATATTTTTTTGTATTGATTTGACTCTCGTGGGGGTATATATAGAGTTACAAGGGTAGGTAGACTTGGAGTACAAGATGATCTTAGAGTCCTAGTCTATCTCATATACGTATATGTATTCGTACTCTAACAGAGGCATCTTATAAGCGAAGAGGCAAGGTCGATGGACGGTCAGGGGGCCCACACCACCTGGTGGCGCGACCAGGGCTAGCACGCGCCAACATATGGTGTGGCCACCCTGTGTCTCCTCTCCATCTTGTCCGTGAGTCTTTCGGTAAAATATCGACTTTGCCTTTTGTCCGGTCCAATTTCGAAAATATTGATTTTCTGACTTTCCTGGAACCAAACGCAGTAGAAAACAGGCAACTGGCACTGTGACACTTGTTAATAGGTTAGTCCAAGAAAGTGTATAGAAAGTACTCCAAAGTTGAAATAAAACACAAAAAACTAGATAAATAAAAAATAGAATATCAAAAATTATGAATACGTTAGCAACGTATCAATGATCCTCTAGTTTTATTTTTCTCTTTTTGATAAACGATGTAACCGTATTTGGTATTGATCAATAAAGCTAGCAGGGGGACGGAGCCCCACTGTTTCCCTTCAAAAAGATTCTGATTGAGACATGTTGATGGTATGTGCTAAGATTAAAAATGCCCAGCACCACTAATAGCCTTAGCATAAGAAATAACTTCTAAATTGTTTGTTTGGTTTCTAGCCCGTAGTTTGCCAAGCCCCAAGTTTAACGTGTGTGGTTAAAAAATTAGAAGCCATAAAGTGTGACAAAAGTTGATAAAAAATTAAATCTATGACACGTGGATCCTATAAATAATAAAATATGAATTTTAAAGTGTGACAACAACCAAAAATATGCCAAATTACAAACTTACATCGTAGGTCAGAACCAAGCACCCGTTGGCGTCTAATGCGTGAGCATCCTTGAAAATGGAGTATGATCAACATTGGCATTTAGATCGTGGCATCATGTAATTTGATATGTGGAAGGGTGAGGGTCGTTCTCTTTATGGCGTACTATTTGAACTATGCAACCCAAAATTTGCAACCAAAATTTTACCATGACTATTATGAAATGTTTTGTTGTTAATGCATGAATTTTTAATTTTTCGTGGTAAATGATTTGTTTCTACAAACAACACAACACATTTGAGAAGTTTTTGCGTCATATACGTTTTTCATAAATCGTAATCGTGTACTTCCTCAGTTCTACAGTATAAGGGTTATCAAGCTAAGGAAGTAGTAGAGTTTTCTTTATTCCCTCCAATCTAAATTAATTGACTTGGTTTTATCTAAGTCGGATGTATCTAACACTAAAACATGTCTAATACATCAGAATATCAAATTTCCATATTTGCTAGAATTCTCTTTCCAAGTCCCTCTAAATTGTCCAGCCCACTTTGGCCGAATTGGCCCAGTGACTATTTGGTGTGCCAGCAGTGCTTGAAACTTGCTCAAATCTGATGGGCCACAAGTGCATGTTATACAGTTTAACCGTGAATGCTTCTTAGATAACTAGGCTTTGAAATTAAGTGAATAAAACTGATCCTCTGCCTGGATCCAGAGCCCGTTATAACGATGAACGACCGGCCCATGAGGATGTAGATGTTACATTCTACTCGCCGGTGGAAAAAATAAATATTAACTTGCCATAAAGTACTGAATTTTCGACTTTTCTTAAGCGTTCTTTGTAATCTTATTTTACAAATATCTACTAAATAATCATGTCTTGCTTAGATACAAGCTTTTATATCGATTTATTTTTTACATTTAGGTCGACTATATTTACCGTGATATTTATTAAGTGGCTCAAATTATTAAGTGCCAAAGTGTATTAGTTTGGCAAGTTTCCCATTATGATATTTCATTTTTATGGGATCACGACATAGCAAACAAATTGGATTTAATGCATTACAAGTAAAGCAAAATGGTGTAGGCCTGTTTTTAGGACTCTTTGTACTTCTGTTGATGATTATTAATAGATCGATAGAATTTCGTAGAAAAAAACTTGGCCATGCCCCCTTGAAAATGAATGGGAACAAAAGCTATACCGAATATTTGCAAGCAAACTGATTATTTTTTTGGGAAGTAGGAACAAAAAAACTTCCGTATGGCTGTATCTACTCGTTAATTCTATACTATAGCATTAACGCATCTACTCCCTCCGTTTCAAAATACAAGATGTTTTAACTTTGTGAAAAAAATGTATACACGTGCAGGGCCGGTCCTGAGATTTCCAGGACCCGGGGCGAAACTAAAAATTGTGGCCCTACTATATTTCCATATAGATATATAATGAAAAAAATAAAGATTTTAAGTATACCCAATTGCAATATTCATAAGAAAATAACAATGTTTGTAATTACCTTAAAATTTGTTCCATAAATTCCTAGAGTCAAGGCCGATAACGATTGAATCAATATCAATCTCGTCCAATAACATCTTCTCGATGCATCAAGTTGTCAAACAATTAACCTTTGTTAAGACATTACATATCTCATTTAGTTCTTCAATAATTTGAACATTGAAAAGTTTCTTTCAACGGATGCAATAGTCACACACATATTAAAGAAGACCCGATAAGCATTAGAAATATTATGATAGCAAACAAACTCAAAAATCTCCATAGCATATATTGATTTATCCTGCAAGTAAACTTCATAACACTTAACTCAGAAATAAAACCATTTAACTAACCTTGCAATTAAATCAACGAATACTAATCAGAACTAAATTAGGGCATCATGAACTAACCATCAAATCCATGAAGTGGGAGGAATGTTTCATACCTTCTACGTGGATGTCCTTGGGAAACGAGAATGAAAGGATCCGCCTCTAGTCGGAAGAAATTTCAGAATTTGCGATCGAGATAGTAGATATTAGAGAGGAGCGGCTAGAGGCGAACAACGACAAGTTGTAGTCCTATTTCGAATCGATGGTTTGAGACAAGGAGTTACATATTCATAGAAGGCTAATGGATCTGATCGCGATCAGACCGGTCGATCGAAACTCGCACATACTTACTCATAACGCGTTCAGGAAACGAGGCAAGTCTAGTATCATGGCTCAATCTAAAATGCAGAACTGCAATTTCATTTGTTTTTAAAGATTTATATTAGGCCATATATAGAGAAAATATATGAGGGCATGTACATCGCTAGCTTTTTACATGGGGCGCTAAAGTAGCCGGTTACCATCTGCAGCAAGCGCCAACGCTTGCGAGTCATAATTTGCAAGCAATTCTAAGCGTTCGACTCTTACTTTTCCATCGATCCTAAAATAACCATCAGGAACTTCAGCAGATGGCTAGGAATAGATATCTAGCTTCTCCTATTAGCGTCTGCACCGTACTTGTCCTGAGAGGGCCCCTAATCTTTTTAGGCCCGGGGCGCCGCCCCTCCAGACCCTCCCCAGGACCGGGGCATGCATGTACCCGTGATACTAGTGTTTTCAAAACCTCTACTAGTGGATTCTGAGATCTCTCCAAATAAATTCGCTTGCAATGAAGGCCCACGGTCAGTACTAGGAGACCGGAGCATGCGTCAGCAGTACTACATTTACATGTGTAAAGTACTTTGTGATCGAGTCAGCAGTACACCATTTATTTACAATCTGTAAATAAAGGACTTTGCGATCGAGTCAGCAAGGCCCACCACAGATCCAGCGATAGCTTCGTTTCCGGGTCCTTTCTCCAGTCTTCACTGCCCCTCTGCTTCGGTCGTTCCGGTTCTCTGCCTTCGGCTTCTCCGAAGCAGACCCGGTCAGGGTCACCGCTCCCGTTTCAACTCGGCAAACCCTCCCCTGCCAAAGGTCTCCTCCACCTCGCCCCACGTCGACGACCCCGCTCCCTTCGACCGGCGCGAGTTCGGCGCACGCAGACTGAAGACACCGCCGCCAGGTAGCGCCCGCCGACTCGCCCTCCCGCAGGATTCCAGATCCGCCTGCTGTTTTTCTCCAGGTAAATAAAATCCCCCCTCGCCACTTCGAGTCCGCTACTCCGTACGAACTCCGGTAAGGATTTCGGGACACGGGGTGCTTCGATTGTTGGGTTTTGCTGAGCATCGCGAAAGGGCCCTGCTTTTTGTTTAGATTAAAAAAAATGCATGATGCTCGAGGGCAGATCCAATGAGATTTTGCCATATTGGTACATTGCATGCTACTCCTCTAAAGCCCGTATCTCAATTGCGGCGAAGTCAGCGAAATTGAGCTAGTAGCTCCACACTACACTCGTGGTGCTACGTGCGGTGAAGTGCCGAAGCTGTACTTGTGTTTTGCCTTTGCGTAGATGGAGAAGATACGCCTCATCTGTGATAATCACTCCTGTCATGGGAAGGTGTGAATCCGTCACTCAGTTATGGTAGGATTTTTTTTTTCAGAATACAGCACCCCAAGTTGAATTTGAGGGTATTTCACTCCACTTGTCTCATTTACATGTCAGTGACATAAGGTTCCCAAGTCGACTGAGGGGAGTCACATATACAGTACTGAAAATCCCAACTATGCTAAATTATGTAGAGTTGCTATTGAATGTACCGTTTTCTCACTATGAAAGTTCTATTGTTTGTTTTGTTTTTAGTCTCCATAAAGTTCTCTACTTTTAGGAGGGTATACGATATGTTTGGTTCTCTCGGAGCACGTAGCGTAGCCCACTCAAAAACTGGTTATACTACAAAGGAAATATGGCTCCTTCATTCTGTTCCAAGAAATTTTACCAAAGAAAACCAGGGCAATCACTGTACTCGTATCTTTTACATACAACTTTGAATACTCCCTTGGTACATTTGATTTCTAGTATTTAGCAACGCTAGTCGTTACCCATATGATATATAAATTCTTATCTTTATTTTGCTTGATCATATATTTCTTCTTGGCTTCAGTATTTCAGCATGATTGAAAGTGCCCCTAACAATGACGTGCTGGAGAAGTGTACTAAAGACATCCTCTCTCTAATTAAACCGGAGGAGGATGATCGAGACAAAAGGCAATCTACAATTCAGGAGCTGGAAATTTCAATCCAATCAGTTGCAGCGTTGAGTGGTAACTTACTCCTCTAGCTACCATTGGAGCCTTTTCCATTGTTTCAAAAAGATCCTGATAATATTGACAGTGAAGTTTGTGTACATGGTCTGTACTCTGCTACTGAATAACATGGACTTTTGGTATAGATTTCTGAAACACAGTGTTAATGGACTTTTGATATGGGTTTCTGAACACAGTGTTTGTAATCCCGTATAATATGTATGCAAAGACAAATATATTTCCCAAAAATTGGTCATAAAGTGTACTGTATCCGTAAAGAACCTCAGAGTAGTTTGTGTTTCAGAATAGCAAAGACCATGTGAGAAGCTATAATAAAGTCAAACCGTGCTTGCATTTCATGGATAGTTTTTGTATGAAAATGAGTAAATATAAGAAGCATAAGTATTTGATATTTTACTCATTATATAAAGGTTTGGTCTTGTTGGGTTAGTGGTGGTCTTTCAAATGCGAGTGCTGGGTGAATGGCAATGGCAACTCATTGACAATTCCATGAGGCTTGCCACTGTTCAGTTAGTGATCTATGGCCATAGTACAGTTTGCTTTATCTCTTATTCACCCTGCACAGCAGTTACCTAGCACTGGAAAAAAATTGCAATGACTATCTGATTTATCTTCCTAGAATATGAGCTGCTCAAACGGCACGATGATCTTTACTACAGGAGACATTTATTTCTCGTCATAGACTTAGTAAACATACAGGTCAAGGAATTTTTATAATGACAACCGGAAGGCGAGAGAACTTTTTCATGGTGCAATTTCAATGTTCCTTTACCTGATATTCTGAAATTCTTTAACAGGTGCTTCTGTCAAACCTTTTGGATCCTTTCTATCAAATCTATACTCAAAATCAGGAGATTTGGATTTATCAGTTCAGCTCATAAGTTGCTCAGACGTTCCTATAAACAAGAAGAAGAAGCAAACTATCTTGAGAGAACTAAGGAAAGCTTTGAAAAAAGGAGGTACCTTTTTTTATTTGTTCTACAATAGATGAGCATGCGTGCTTCATCATCTAGTATTATATCCAGGAAATTGCATTAACCAGGAATGACTAGTTTCATACTCATAGCTTTTGTGGGAAAATAGTCATGTTATGCTTCTGTGCACCAAGGAATACAATATCATGTGAGAGGGAGCATCATTGTAACTAATATATTTTGGTTGATCTATTCAGGAATATATTTTTGTTCCATGGTTACTTGATTCACCGCAATACCTTTTGTCTTTTGTCCATATATAATCATTTTGGCATACCATACCCATTAAATATATCATAAATTTGGTTGTGTTGCTTTTATTCCATTCAGATGTTGCTAGATATATGGAGTTCATTCCTCATGCAAGAGTCCCAGTTCTTAAGTATGTAAGCAACCGCTTTGGCATTTCCTGCGACTTATCCGTTGATAACTACCCTGGTCGAATTAAATCCAAAGTCTTCTATTGGATCAGTACTTTAGACGAGCGCTTTGGTGATATGGTTTTATTGGTAAACCCTTAACTAAGTTGTAGTTTTTTGCTCCCACATTTCAATGGTAAGCCCAAGGCTCATCTTCATGTTTACTTGCAGATCAAGGAGTGGGCAAAAGCTCAAAACATCAATGATCCTAGAACTGGAACCTTGAACTCCTATTCTCTTTGCTTACTTGTTCTCTTCCATTTTCAGGTATTGCTTCTTACTTTGGAAGTTATCCCATGTTATTCTTATTTATGGTTTTATTAACCTTCGTGCTTATCTCCCATGCTTAATTTCAAGACGTGTGAGCCGGCAATTATACCACCTTTGAAGGACATTTACGAAGGAAATATCACAGAAGATTTTGCAGGTTTAATTAACTTAAATTTTCTCTGATGGCTGTCTAGCATACCAGTCCTGGTAATTTATTCATTTCAGTTACATGTAGACATGGCGCTTTACGATGAGAAACATCTTGATGAGGTTTGTGCTGCAAACATAGCAAAATTTGAAAGCCAGAACAAGGAACAGAGAAATGAAAGCTCTCTTTGTCATCTCCTTGCGACCTTTTTTAACAAGGTAACTGGGATTATGCCCCTACTATCTTCACTAAGTGAACGTTCTCTCTTGCAATCATTATTGTATGTTTTATAATTTGATCTTCACATCTTGATAAAAATTGCTACTTGTGTTCTTAGGAATTTCCTCTTTACCTGGGTTATGACAATTTGATTTTCTGGTACTTTTTTGACCTGTCTTAAGCTACTCAGTCATGATAAACTCAACAAAGGGCGTGAACGACTTGTTTATGTTTGAGCTGAGCTAATGAGTTCAAGAGTCCTTTTTAGAGACAAGTGAAAAAAAATGTGACAAAGGAGGGTTGATGTGGCTCATGTTTTTCAAAACCTATACCTAGTCGAGTTCCGCACTGCACCTTTCTTTTGTTGTATTCGATACTTCAACTAATTGATAGGATCTTTCAGCCCAATAATAACAGAAATATCTTACTAGAATTTGTTAAACTCCATATAAAGTGATCAGCCAGAGGCAATCTGGCAATTGTTTATTTCAATGGAGGTACTTTTCCAATAAAGTGAACTATTTTCGTTGCATTTTCCAAATGTGCTAATTCCTCAGTCTCATAGATCAGTTAATGTTGTTAGATTAAGATTTTATCAATGAAAGTAGGTTTAAATTGATCTGCAATTGACCGTCTGTTGGACATACATATGCAATGGAATTCGGCTTGGATGACCTCTGATACCAAAAGGGCACAACCATTCTAATACCAAAAAGGCATTTTAGCATTTTCTCATTCTTAACTGGCGGAACAAGCCTAACTGGTGATCTTATATTGTTTGCAGTTCTGTTTTATCGAGGCCCTTTCGAGTGATGTGATATCTACTTACACGGGTAAGCTCGAGAAAATCGAGGACAATCCAAATCGGCGGATGAAGAAATCCTACAGATTATTTGTAAGACCAAATTTTCATGCATTTTGTGGCGATTGTGGCTGATATAATAAAAAAATTTAGCCTGTGTACTGACATGACATCTGCTTGTTATTCTTGTTTAGGTCGAAGATCCAGTTGAGAGGCCTGACAATGCCGCTAGAGCGGTTGGTACTAGAGGCCTCCCCCTAATTGCTAGTGCCTTGAAGGACGCCAATCTCAAATTTGCTTCCGTCGAGCATTCTGATCGAGACGACTTATTAGCGATGCTGTGCACACCTGCTGTTTGCTCAAAACTTGGCGGAAGAGTCATAGCTAACTCTCATGCAAGCACCCCACAAATGGCTCATCAGCATACCAGATCTATGGGGCATGGGGGAGCTAAGCAGTCTAATCAACGTCAGCGTCGCCAGGGAGCCAAAGGATCTACAGGAAGCAGACCGGTCCATAATCCTCCTCTGGTGTTAGCTGATAATAATACTACAGTGCGCCAAACGCCAGTACAGAACCGAAACCATGATCCTCCTCAAGTGTACACTGATAATGCTACAGGGCGCCAAACACCAGGACAGTACCGAAACCATGATCCTCCTCAAGTGTACACTGGGAATACTACAGGGCGCCAAACACCAGGACAGTACCGAAACCATGATCCTCCCCGAGTGTACACTGAACATACTACAGGGCGCCAAACGCCAGGACAGTACCGGAACCATGACCCTCCTCAGTTTCATACTAATACCCACCATTACCAGGCACCAAGACAGCCAGTGCAATACCAAAACCGTTATGGCCCATCGGCGTATACTCCAGGGCACCAAACAACAGGACAATACCAGAACCTGAGCCATCCACCGGCGTACAATACGTGGATCCAGCCAGGGGTACCATACCAGAATAATTATTATCCAGAGGCGTATACCCCAGGGCACCAAGCGGCCTGGCAATACCAGTATCAGAGTCAACCGCAGCTTCATATAAGCGGGGCCCAAACGCCAGGAACATACGGGTATCAGAGACAACAACCGCAGGCTCATGCAACCGGGGCCCAAACGTCAGGACCACACCAGAATGGATATCACAATCAGCAGCAGATGCATAATGCAGGCACAGGAGTATACCAGAACCAGGGAGCGAGACAATACACACCCCGTCACGCTAACAGCAATAATAGGAACGGTGTGACTACAAGTTCAAGGTACCAGCCTGTTGCTGCTGGGCTCCAAAATGTGCCAGCACGGGACTCGCGATAGCAAAGCCTTTTCGAGCCATACAGAATGGCAAGGAAGCAGCCAGCATCGGAGCTGATTGAAACTATTAGTCGCATTGATGATAGCAATTTGTTGTATCGATTGCCTGACAAAGTGTAGCGGTTTCAATTCACTTATGCATGTCATGCTATTTAAGATAGTTCTGCTGGCCAGCATTTCTTTCCTTCACACCTTCAGTTCATTGCCTCCGCAAGGTGACAGATTTCCATTAGGCCTTGTTGGGTTTCTAGGGATTAAATCCCATCTGAGTCAAAATCCTCCCTAATCCCCTCCAATCCACTTGATGAGTGGATTAACCGAAGGCCTTGGAATGATGGCGCAGCCATTTGAAGATCACGTGGAGATTTTTTTGGGGGAAACAGCAGGACTACATATGTCCTACTGTGATCTTTATTAATAATCAAATAATGGATACATCGTAAATCAAAAGGGAAACTAAACAGCTCGGCGGATCGACTACCCAAACATTAGGGAGTGCTCTCTCGATAAAATATCAGCAAGAAGGTTGGCGCTTGAATGTACAAGGCCGCCATAGTAGTCGAAGGGAAGTTTCCTGTTTGAAGAGCTTCAACAACCTGCAAACAATCAAATTGGATAATAATTTGAGAACATCCTATCTGGTTCGCCACTGGATATTGCTTGAGCCTCTAGGGTATTAGCATCAATTGCATGAACCTTTTCATTACATGCAGCAATAAAACGCCTCTCATCATCTCAGGGTCGAAGCTAGCATCCACATTAACCATCATATGCCCCTCTCTTGCCCATGCTTGTCAGTATCTCGATACGTATCGTAGTATTTTACGATTTTATGATACTACCGCTAAAAATCGTACGTATCATGATATCATCTTAATCTGGTATATCTTACTCGTATCGCGATACGTATCATGGTATCTTTAGTAATCTGATACAAAGTCGATACCATACGGTCCCACGATTAAGTAAAAAGTAAGAACACAATGGCTTGGAAAGATAAAAAGGTAAAAGTTATTTTTTATTCGTGAAATGAAGTAGGTGCTTAAATAGTAAATCTACCATTACTTATGATAATATTGAGTATAAAAAAGGAGTTTATGGATTCGTAATTATTCGTGAAATAAAGCAATCAACTAGCTATTTGTGTATATTAGTTTTCAAATATATGGTCTCGATTTTTGGTTTATGGATTCGTAATTATTTATGGTCATGTCATTCGTTGGACATCGACACTAAATTGGTAGGCATGACTTACCGAGTCCCCATGATTAGTTACCCTAGGCGTATAAAGATCTACAACCCATGAAGCCCATGAAGAATAGATACGTCTAGGAATCATCCGATGAATAAAAGTATGTTTTGTCAATCAAGAAAGAAATATGAATCGACATAGTGCTAGCATTGTAATCAGAACTTGTAACCTATCCCTATACGGCTCCAGGACCCAGCCTCTCATATAAAGGCTAGGAGGAACCAACAGAGGGCCCCCAAAGCTTTGAGCAATATGTAATTACACTTTCCACAATAATTAGATGACTTCGACTCCCTTGTTTGTCTGATCAGCCGACGAAATCTCCAACGTTCTCTTTTTCACGAAACCCTAAGTCCATAACCATGGGCATTGCCGAGGTTACCCCTCGTCAATTGGCGCCGTCTGTGGGAAATCTAAATGCTGGAGCCATGGATTCGGCGGTCCCCTCTTCACCAAGCAGCAACTCGACGATCAAGGTCGGTGAGAGCTGCAACAATCTCGCTGATCCACGCCCGCCCACCCCTGTTTCGGCTTCCGTCGACTTCAACAGAGAAACCGATCTCATGATCGGGGGGCTTCCACTTCCGCGTGGGGAACCCGAAAACCTCTTCCTTTCGCCCCAATCTACTCGGACCCGTCGGTCACAACAACAGAGCCTACGGTGATACCTGCATCCCCGGTCGGCTCATATGGAGAAGCCATACCTCACCCAAAGAACGTCGAAGGAAGCCGCAAAAAATCTGCAGATCTAGGGGATTTGGCCGATCTATACGATGGTCTCTCCTTCGGTTTAGATTCACAGCTAACACCGCCACATGGCTCAAGCTCGGTGAACATCGAACCGACGAAACCGAGGAAAGCATCGATTCCGGAATCAAGAAGCCTGAATCTTACCTAGAACAGAATCCATGTGATTTCACTGGTTTCTAAGATAGTGTCTCTTACGGATCCGATAGAGATAGTAGCAACCTGTACATGACGCATCATCAAGTGCGCGTGATCATCGACGAAGGAACCTCAACACCTCGAGACTCCAATGGTAACCCTATCCTCGATCCCAATGATATTATATCAGATGCCGATGCAGGAAACCACGAATGAAGGAGATCCTCCCAGTAATCGCATCACGCAAGGAAGTGAAGGAACACGCGATGGAAAACGACTAACACTCCTGTTGTCACCGGAAACATGGAAAAAGGCAAGAGACGCCATTTCAGGTGCGATCCCAATGACGGGAGACGCTACGCGGAAAGAACTGATGGCCTATCAGTACCTCCTCCACCACAAAATAAGGGATCTGCTCAGATTCCAGATGCAACTTGAGGAAAGGAGGAGGCTCCATCTGTGGATCCGGCAGCATAACCGGAGGAGCACCACCGAGGAGAGGAACTTCGTGGCTACAACGTATTCTGGAAGCCGAAAGAAACGAGCTAGCCCGAGATCTAGACTTGTCCTTTATGCCAGTGGATCCAGCAGGATACATAAAAGCAAAAACAACACAAACCACCATTATCGCTGCCCAAACCTACCTCCTCATGACTTAGCCAGTAGACGATGACCCCCGAGCAACTCTTCATCGCTCTGCCCTCGTAAACCTTGGCATGGTTAGAGCATCCCTCACACAAGGAGAACAAGGAATCATCCAGCAACCCGATAAATCACCCCGCCGTCACAACAACCCTCGACACGTGGGACACACCCGACAATCACGCTCACCGCATCGTGTGCACTTCTCGAATTCCGAGTCACGCAAGGATGCCAGAAGTGACTTTTACATAACGTAGGGTCGACAGGTCCAGGGAGGATCACAACAGCTGAAGATCTGAAAATATTACGATGGTGAAAGCGAGGATGAGTACGAATCGTGTGGTTCTAGTTGCTTTACCCAATGGGTTTGCAAGACCCTGGTGCCCAAGGATTTCAAACTCCCTCACGACCGCCAAAAATATGATAGCTCTAGGAACCCGAAGCATGGTTGGCTGATTACTTGCAAAACGTTAGACTCCAAGGTGGCTCTAAAGCTACCTCTATGTGAAGCCTGCAGCTGCACCTGAGCGGCGCCACCCGATTATGGCTCAGACAGTTACCCGCAGAATCCATCAGCAACTGGAGCGACCTCGAGGATAAGTTTATCCGAAATTTCACGTACACATTTAAGCGTCCCACATCCATCAAAGAATTGCGGGCATGCAAGCAGAAGTCTGGGGAATCAATATGAGCATTCATTCAGAGATGGAACATCATCAAGAACTTAGCTGAAACTATATCAGATGAAAGGGCGATCGATGCTTTCAACGACGACCTTCGTCAAAAGGAATTCATTGAGGAGTTGGGATGAGTTAAGCCCAAAACAAATTCTTAGCTAATGGACATGACCGCAATAATGAAAACAGGAGAAGGCGAGGCAATGACGGGTATGGCAGGGCAAGCTACATTGTAGCTAGATTCACCGGAGAGGACAACCGAAGTAACGACATTCATAGCAGCGGATACCACAGTAACAGAGATGACGCCATAGGGAGCCCGACAACACAACAATACCATCCAAGGGCTCGAGAGCCTCCAATGTCACCAATGCAAATTCTCGAGGGGCCGTACAATATGCACTTCTATGTCGACTCCGAGGGAAGGAGGAACTCAAATCACCTCATGAAGGATTGCCGCACGTTCCTAGGGATGCAGGCATTGTGTAATGCAAAGGTAACCAAGGCAGCAAACCAAGGATATGCCACTACACCAGGAACCCTAGCCCTCAGTGCACCACTACCACCAGGGCCGCCGCCAGCAGGCTAGCCGCAACCTGCAGCGAACAGAAACCAGGAGGTCGAGTACCCGGGGTCTAGGGGAGCAATGTCGATGATCCAAAAAGGGTGCCCATCCAATAGAATCCAGAAGTTGATCACACGACAGGTTAATATGGCAGTAACAGCTCCACCACCTACACCCGAATATCTCTACTGGTCAGAGCAGTAAATCACATTCAATAGGGCCGATCACCCGCTTCGAGTTCCATGACCGGGTCATTCGGCTTTGATAGTGGAGGCCCAAATCGGCGGGTTCAACATGAGTAAGGTTTTCATGGATGCAGGAAGCAACATCAACCTAATCTACGCAAAAACCTTGCAGGCAATGAACTGTTCCTCGACGAATCTATCATCAAAAGACACATCTTTCCATAGCATAGTCCTAGGTAAAGCCTAATTTCCTTTAGGAAAAATCTACCTTGATGTTGTCTTTGGATCGAGGGACAATTTCAGGTACGAGAAGCTCGAGTTCGAAGTCATGGATTGGCCATCACAGTACCACATGATCCTGGGGCACCCAGCTTTCGCACGATTCATGGAGGTGCCACATTATGCATACTTAGTAATGAATATGCCAGGACCCAACGGAATCATAACCGTGAGAGGCAGCTTCACCCGTTCCGACAACTACGATCGAGAATTCAACAAAATCTCTGAATCTTTTGGGATGGAAACCGATTTTGCGTAGCTAAAGATAACAGACACAGAGCCCCTGCTAGAGGGGCGGGTCACGACCGAGCAAGCTTTCGACATCGCAAAGGACATGATAAAAGTTTAGGTTCACCCGATGGACCCGAAGAAGACAACCTTTGTGGCTTCTAATCTTGGTCCCGCATAGGAAAGCGCGCTCATCGAGTTCCTCCATGAGCGCTGGGAGATTTTTGCATGGGTACCTGCTAACATGCCAGGAATCCCTAGGGAACTCGCTGGACACGCACTTAACTTATATCCTAACGCCAAACCTATAAAGCAATCACTTCGCCATTACACAGAACCAAAGCGCAAGGCCATTGGACGAGACCTCCATTGCCTCACATACGCCAAGTTTATTAAGGAGATCAAGAAAGCAACACCGGTTGCTAACCCAATGTGCACCTGAAGAAAAACACAAAGGTACTACATATGTGCATCGACTTCACTACACTAAATAAGCATTGTCCAAAGGATCACTTCTCGCTCCCGCGAATCGATCAAATCATCGATGCAACCGCTGGATGCGAGCGTCTTTCTATTTTGGACGCATACTATGGATACCACCATAACTGGATGAAGGAGGAGGATCAAGATAAAACAACATTTATTACGCCTTACGACATATTCTACTACACCACAATGCCCTTCGGACTAAAAAACGCGGGTGCTGCGTACCAGCGGATGATGCAAAACTGCATCGAAAGCCAAATTGGGGCAAACGTCTAAGTCTACATCGACGACGTCATAGTTACGATAGGGCATGAATCGACCTTTATCGATGATTTTCGTGAAACATTCGATAATCTCGACAGATACTACAGAAGCTCAACCTGACAAATTGCTCATTTGGAGTCCTTGAGGGACAACTCCTTGGATACCTCGTATCGGCAAGAGGAATAGAGGAAAATCCTGAGAAAATACGAGTGATCCTCACAATGAAGAAACTGACAAATCTTTGTGTCGTGCAGCAGCTGGCTAGACGCGTCGCAGTACTAAGTCGATTCATCGCTCGGCTGGGCGAAAACGCACTTCCGTTCTACGCTCTCATGAAGAAGTCAGAAAAATTCAAGTGGACGGACGAAGCCCAATGAGCCTTTGAAGATCTCAAGAAAACACTTTCGACACACCTGTCATCGTGTCGCCAAAAGAGAAAGAGCCCCTGCTGCTCTACATCGCCACCACCAATGTGGTGGTCAACACAGTTCTAGTCGTCGAGAGACCCAAAGAAAGGAAACCCACGGTGTTCAAAGGCTAGTCTATTACCTCAGTAAGGTTCTCTCCCCATCAAAACAAAGGTACCCACACTACCAGAAACTTGCGTATGGAGTCTTCATGACAGCGCGCAAGCTATGTCACTACTTCTCAGAGCACTCGATAGTGGTGGTCAACGAGGCACCTCTCTTTAGCATACTCAACAATCTAGAAGCCACATGGCATGTCTCTCTTTGGGGCATTGAGCTATCCCCTCAAGACATCACATATGAGAAGTGGAAAACAATCAAATCTTAGTTTTTGCTTGAGTTCATTACTGAGTGGACAAAACTCCAATGTATAGGTCCTCTAGACCTCTCTGTTGGAGATATGCCCAAGAGGCAATAATAAAGTGGTTATTATTATATCTTTATGTTTATGATAAGTGTTTACATCCCATGCTATAATTGTATTAACCGGAAACATTAATACTTGTGTGTTTTGTAAACATAAAAGAGTCCCTAGTAAGCCTCTTGTTAAACTAGCTTGTTGATTAAATGATGATCATGGTTTCCTGATCATGGACATTGGATGTCATTAATAACAAGGTTATATCATTAGGAGAATGATGTGATGGACACACACCCATAGTAAGCATAGCATAAGATCAAGTCATTAAGTTCGTTTTGCTACAAGCTTTCAAATGCATAGTAACCTAATCCTTCGACCATGAGGTTATGTTAATCACCATCACCGGATGGGTACTTTGATGACAACAAACACCGCTTAGAATCGGGTGGTTATAAAGGTGTCATTGGGTATTCAGTATGTGTTGAAGCGCATGGACCAAGATTGGGATTTGTCCATCCATATGAGGATAGATATGCTCGGCCCTCTCGGTGGAATGTCATCTAGTTAGCTTGCAAGCATGTGACTGGGTCACAAGGGATGACATAACATGGAGCAGTAAAGAGTACTTATCGATGTGAGGAAGAACTAGGTATGGAGATACCGACGATCAAACCTCGGATAAGTAGAATATCGCGTGACAAAGGGAATTGGTTTCGTATGTTAATGGTTCTATCGATCATGAAGTCATCGTTGAGTATGTGGGAGCCGTTATGGATCTCCAGATCCCGGTGATGGTTATTGATCGGAGAGGTGTCTCCATCATGTCTGCATATTCACAAACCGTAGGATGACACACTTAAGGTTCGAAGTTGTTTTAAGTAGATATGGAATGTGCGTTGGAGACCGAATGTTGTTCGGAGTCTCGGATTGGATCCGGGACATCACGAGGAGATCCGGAATTGTCCGGAGAATAAGATTCATATATTGGGGATCATTTTCCAGGTTAGGAAATGTTCCGGAGTGTTTGTATGGAGATTCTAGAAGGTTTCAGAATGTTCTGGATGGTTTTAGAAAGATTTCTTGGAGTTTGCTTGAAAACCAAGAAAGGGTCAAGGAAACCTTGTGGGGCTAGACACGGATTCGTGGGGGAGGAGGACTCCTCCCCCTTCCCAACCCGCTGGCCAAGAGTCCTACTAGGACTCCCCCTCCCATGGGGCGCCTCCCTCCTTTAAATAGAGGGGAGGGGGCGCCACCCCCTAGACATCTCACATAACAAACCCTAGCCGCCTCCTCTCTCCTCCTCCTTCCCTCTGCTCAGGCTTAGGCGAAGCCCTGCAGAAATCTCTACTCCACCACCACCACCACACCGTCGTGCTGCTGGGATTCCGTGGAGAAGATCTACTACCTCCGCTGCTCGCTGGAACAGGGAGAGGAAGGTCTGCTTCGACTCCGCGTGTGACCCATCATGCTGAAGCGCCTAGGAACGCTGGGAAGGATCGTCCACACGATCTTGAGATCAGCAAGTGATCGACTACATCAACCCCGAGATCTAATCTCGTAACGCTTTCGGTTCTACGAGGGTTAGTACAGTTCTATCTCGTTGCACATGTCTAATAGATTAGATCTTGGCTTTTATCTAGATTAGATCTAGGTTTTGTTCGTTCTTGTGGTAGAAATTTTTTGTTTTCCATGCTACGAACCCATCAGTGGTATCAGAGCCGTATCTATGCGTAGATCTGTTGCACGAGTAGAACACAATGGTTTTGTGGGCGTTGGTGCTCGTGCCGTCTTTTGCTTTGTGTACTTTGCATCTTGCGGTATGGTGGGATGAAGCGGCTCGGGCTAACCTTACATGTCATCGCACATGAGACTTGCTCCACAGTTGACGTGCAACTCGTATTGCACAAGTGGCTTTGCGGGTGTCTGTCTCTCCCATCATAGTATAGATCCAATCTACACTTTGCACTTGATAGCACTTGTATCAACGTTGTGGTTCAGTTTCGTAGGTAAGATCCGTTCTTATTCGAAAGCCCTAAACCACGTAAAACATGCAAAGAAAATTAGAGGCGTCTAACTTGTTTTTGCAGGGGTTTTGTGATGTGATATGGCCATCATGTGATTGTGATTATATTTGATGTATGCAATGATCCTTGTTGTAATATGGCAACCGGCAGGAGCCTAATGGTTGTCTTTAATTCTGTTAAGACCTGCGTGTCTATTCATCTTGTAATAGCTTTATTCCAAGTAGTTGTAATAGTTGCTAGTGATGATGGACAACCATGAAGCGGCGCCATTGACCTTGGCCTTAATGCTGGTGATGATGGAGATCATGTCCGTGCTTTGGAGATGGAGATCAAAGGCATAAGAAGAAAGGGCCATATCATATCACACTAATTATGAATTGCCTGTGATGTTAATCCTTTATGCATCTTGTATTGCTTAGATCGCGACGGTAGCATTATAAGATGATCCCTCTCACTAAATATCAAGTAATAAAGTGTTTGTCCTTAGTAGGCACCGTTGCTAAGACTCGTCGTTTCGAAGCATCTCGTGATGATCGGGTGTGATAGATTCTACGTGTGCATATGACGGGTGCAAGCCAGATTTGCACATGTGGATACTAAGGTTAACCTTGACGAGCCTAGCATGTACAGACATGGTCTCGGAACACGAAATACCGAAAGGTAAAGCATGAGTCATATGGATGATATGATGAACATGTTGATTGTTCGCCTTTAAAGCTACATCATCTCACGTGATGATCGGACTTGGTGTAGTGGATTTGGTTCGTGTAATCACTAAAACAACTCGAGGGATGTTGTTTTGAGTGGGAGTTCATTTGTAATTTGGATTAGTCAAACTCAATTTATCATAAACACAATCAAAGTGAATTTGCATAGTTTTTTGTAGTCATTGGCATCCGTTCACCACCTTACGCTTAGTTATAGTTGAGATAGTGGAACTATAGAAATTCTGGATATTTGCTTTACGAACTGGTATCGTATTGTTTTTTGAGTGTCAACCTAAAGTTTAAAAGTCATATTGCAAACTTTCAGCAAACTCCGTTTACTCTGTGAAGTTTAATAAACAGTATTAAATCAAGAGTAACAATTCCAGTGTTAGTATCTAATGTATCATGTTTGCCTCCATGATTCTTGATACTCAAAAGATTGTTTTTAATATCAAGTTTATCTAAGAGCTGAAAGCAATGTTTCAGAAACCATCATATGTGAAAGGTATTGCGATATCTAAAACAATGTATTGGTTACAACATGATAGAGTATATGTCCTCATATTTGATGAGATTTTGTGAAGGTTGGAGACGCTAGTCGTCCTAATCCTCCAAAAGGTTTTGGAAAAGAAACATTATACTCACAATTCACCTTTATAAGCTATAGCAGCTTGATCATGAAAGTTGTCATGATAAGGATGAATAGAAGATGTAAGTAAAATGTTTACTACACTAAAAGATTACTAAAGAATGGAATTTTGAAAGAATGCCAAACATTTGATGAAGGTGATCCACTTCAAAGTGCAAGTCCAAATGTATTAGTATTTGACTATACACACTTTGTACTATGTGTCATGTGAATGACACCACTATTGATGTTGATAGATTCTTTTAAAAGAAAAGGAATTGTTGAAAGAGAATCTATAAAATATTGGGCAGAAAAGAAAAGATTGGAGATGTCCAACTTAGGTATATAGAAGATACATGTTATGGCTGTATTCCTTGCTTGTTAAACAATGTGGTTCTGCGGTATTGGATACCGAATTGGTTGGTATGAAGTGTCATACAGGACAACACAATTCATGAACTGCAATGGCCTAAGTAACTAGCAAGAGAATATGTGATGATGTTCATCGAAAACAAACAAAGGGTTGTTGTGTTGCTCGTTAACATCAAAGCTTGCCTTCAAGATTTGTTTCAATAATTGTTATTTTGATCAGGTATTATGACGACAAAAGGTTGTTCAAATAATTACCGCATTCCATAATAGATGGATGATATACAATTCTGGTTGGAGAAATAACGACCATAAAACTAATGCTAAAATGTTGCAAGACAAATGATTGAAAGATCACTTGCAAAGTGACATCGCCGTTTAAATTATATTGAAAGGGATACATGAAGAAACTCCATGTTGATGGATTTTTGGAGTCTTTGATTTTGATCAAATGACGCTTGTGATACTTTCTTGGAGATAATTAAAACTCCGTTAGTAGGCCAAAAGAGGAACGGACGACTAACTGATTGGAATTTGTACATATTGATGTATATAGTTCATTATGTGTAGTCGTGGGCGATGGATTTCAACTTCATATGCTTTCTCCGAAGATTTGAGTGAATATATGTATATACTTACTCAATAAGGAAGAAGTATGAAACATTTGAAAATGTTCAAAGACTTTCAAGATGAAGTGGAAAATCATTGTAACAAGAAAATAAAAAGTTTATGATTGGATCATAAAGAAAGATGTTTGAGTTACAAGTTTAGAAAAACACCTAAGATTTGAGGAATCGTTCCATGGATTTGCATTTCCCAAAACACCATAGGAGTATGGAGTGTTCGAGATATGTAATGAAACCTTGTTTGACATGGTAAGATCAAAGGTGTCATTTATAAAACTGCCATTATATTTTAAAGATTAAAGCTTTAGTGACTACCGCTTTTACACTGAATAGAGCTCCATCGTGATCCGTAGAAATGACACCATATAAGTCATGGTTTGGGATAAAACCCAGGTTGTCCTTTCTTAAATTTTTGGTATGCTAGGCATAAGTAAAGTGTTTACAACCAAAGTCGGATGAGCATGTCTTTGTAGGTTATTTCGAATAAACCATTGAGTATTCCTCCATAACACCGAAGACAAAATTGTTTGTCGCTTAGAATGTCAAGTTTTCTTGAGAAGGAATTTTTGGTGAAAAGTCAAGTGGGAGCACAATAGAACTTTGACAAGGTTGTTGAACCTTGGCTAATATGTGCTAAGTTGCGCAGCGTCGGTAAGTGTCCCGGAGGCAGCAACAATGCTCATGGCTCACGTGCCTCAAAGGTTGTGATCACGGAGATCTAAGTTACTATTGAACCAAGTAGGTCGGGTAAGTAATCAAATGCCAAGATTTGAGAGTTAAATCATTGTTGTTTGACAATGATGAACCGACTACATGCAAAGAAGCAATGATGGGCCCTGACTTTGTTAAGTGGCTTGGAGCCATAAAATCCGTGATAATTCCATACACGAGAAATCAAGCTTTGAATTTGAAAGACCCTCTGGAAAGGTGCAAGACCTTACAGTCGTATATGGATCTATAAAGAAATAGACATGGATGTTTCACATCTATGAAATAGTCGACATGTCGGAAAGAGTTTACGACAATGTTCAAGGAATTTACTATGATAAGATTTGATCTTTCATAGCGATATTTAGTCTGGACGGATTAATGTAGCAACCACTACATATATTTTGGTATATGGTAGTTGAACAAACAAAACAAGTTATTCTAATAGAATGGTTACCTAGGATGTGTCCATGACACGATCCAAAGGGTTTTGTTAATTCAAAGGATGCTAAAAGAGTATGCAAAACTTCAATGGTTGAAGTGAGCATTGCGGAGTTGGAATCTTCACCATGATGAAACCGTTAAAAGGTTTAATTTTATCAGAGACGATGAAGATGTTTGCATTTTGCAAGAAATTAAGTGGGAGCGCTAAGACATATTTCTAATACATTATGTGAAAGACATATTGTTGATTAGAAATGATGTATCTTTTATTGACACAGGTTAAGAATTTCATTTCGATGAAAGACTTAGGCATAACCCAAGAATTAGGCATCAATGTCTATATGGATAGATTGAGGCGCTAATATGGTTTTGCCAAATGTACATAGATAAGATGTTGAATGTGTTCAATATGGAAACAACAAGAAAGGTTCTTGACGCACAGAAAGGACTGAATCAAGATTCAAGTGTGTTGACAGGAGATTCAAGTGTTTCGACACTTGGAGAAATCACAAGAATATTTTGATCAATCATTCTTTGAGATGTACACATCCAGATATGTCCTATGCTCTAAATGTTATGAGCATATACCAGAATGACTCATAAGATGATCATTGGACAATAGTAGGGATATTCCTATGATCTTTGGAAGAACTAAGAATATATTATTTATATAGTGATGAAAAATAGTTCATTATAAATTGTTGCATTGATACTAGTTTTGTCACAAATTAAGTTTATCTCAATTTAAACTATGGGTGGCACAATGTAATGGAAAGGAAGTTCCATAACGGATTTGGTTGAGTACCAAAGTTAAAACATTGTGACAGATACTACAACAAAAGGCTAAGTATATGACTGCTATTGTAGCAGCAAACGAGGGCATTTGCGTCAAGTAGTTTGTTATCAAACTAGGTGTGGTTCATAGCGGGATAATACTATGAAGATACATTGTACGGCAATTGTATCAACATGATTTAATCCCATGGAACTAAAGGTCTCACCAAAGGACCAAATTTATACAATGCCATCTCATTAGAGAATGAGTAATGCGTAGAGACGCAAGGACATGCAAATACACACGGACCTGGAAGTGTCAGATCCGAAGATTATGTTTACCACTAGCAATAGTGTCTATACAACACCAGAAAGCCATAGGTGTTGAATGCACAAGTTTTTAACTAGATTATTGACTCTAGTGCAAGTGGGAGACTGTTGGAGATATGCCCAAGAGGCAATAATAAAGTGGTTATTATTATATCTTTATGTTTATGATAAATGTTTACATCCCATGCTATAATTGTATTAACCGGAAACATTAATACTTGTGTGTTTTGTAAACATAAAAAGTCCCTAGTAAGCCTCTTGTTAAACTAGCTTGTTGATTAAATGATGATCATGGTTTCCTGATCATGGACATTGGATGTCATTAATAACAAGGTTATATCATTAGGAGAATGATGTGATGGACACACACCCATAGTAAGCATAGCATAAGATCAAGTCATTAAGTTCGTTTTGCTACAAGCTTTCAAATGCATAGTAACCTAATCCTTCGACCATGAGGTTATGTTAATCACCATCACCGGATGGGTACTTTGATGACATCAAACACCGCTTCGTAACTGGGTGGTTATAAAGGTGTCATTGGGTATTCTGAAAGTATGTGTTGAAGCACATGGACCAAGATTGGGATTTGTCCATCCATATGACGGATAGATATGCTCTGGGCCCTCTCGGTGGAATGTCATCTAGTTAGCTTGCAATCATGTGACTGGGTCACAAGGGATGACATAACATGGAACGAGTAAAGAGTACTTATCAGTAACGAGGAAGAACTAGGTATGGAGATACCGATGATCAAACCTCGGATAAGTAGAATATCGTGTGACAAAGGGAATTGGTTTCGTATGTTAATGCTATCAATCACGAAGTCATCGTTGAGTATGTGGGAGCCGTTATGGATCTCCAGATCCCGCTGATGGTTATTGATCGGAGAGGTGTCTCCATCATGTCTGCATATTTACGAACCGTAGGGTGACACACTTAAGGTTCGAAGTTGTTTTAAGTAGATATGGAATGTGCGTTGGAGACCGAATGTTGTTCAGAGTCTCGGATTGGATCTGGGACATCACGAGGAGATCTGGAATTGTCCGGAGAATAAGATTCATATATTGGGGATCATTTTCTAAGTTAGGAAATGTTCCGAAGTGTTTGTATGGAGATTCTAGAAGGTTTCGGAATGTTTTGGAAGGTTCTAGAAAGATTTCTTGGAGTTTGCTTGAAAACAAAGAAAGGGTCAAGGAAACCTTGTGGGGCTAGACACGGATTCGTTGGGGAGGAGGACTCCTCCCCCCTTCCCAACCCGCCGGCCAAGGAGGGGAGTCCTACTAGGACTCCCCCTCCCATGGCGCGCCTCCCTCCTTTAAATAGAGGGCAGGGGGCGCCACCCCCTAGACGTCTCACATAACAAACCTAGCCGCCGCCTCTCTCCTCCTCCTTCCATCTGCTCAGGCTTAGGCGAAGCCCCTGCAGAAATATCTACTCCACCACCACCACCACACCGTCGTGCTGCTGGGATTCCGTGGAGAAGATCTACTACCTCCGCTGCTCGCTGGAACAGGGAGAGGAAGGTCTGCTTCGACTCCAGCGTGTGATCATTGCGAGCTAAACGCTGCCTTGGAAGGATCGTCCACACGATCTTGAGATCGGCAAGTGATCGACTACATCAACCCCGAGATCTAATCTCGTAACGCTTTTGGTTCTACGAGGGTTAGTACAGATATATCTCGTTGCACATGTCTAATAGATTAGATCTTTGATTTTATCTAGATTAGATCTGGGTTTTGTTCGTTCTTGTGGTAGAAATTTTTTGTTTTCCATGCTACGAACCCATCACTCTCCAGCGTGTGGACAATGTACTTTGACACCTCCAAGAGAACAAAAGGAGCAGGAGCCGGTGTTATACTAGTGTCACCACAAGGCGATAAAATATGCTATGTACATCAGATGAGCTTCCTGAATGCATCAAATAATGAAGCCGAGTACGAGGCCCTATTGCATCGTATGCGTATGGTCAAAGCCTCAGGCGCAATTCGCCTGAAGATATTTGGTGATTCAAACTTTGTTGCTCAACAAGCAATGAACAAGTGCGACGCTATCAGTGACAACATGATCGCATACCGCTACATGTACAATATCATGGAGGCCCACTTCGACGGATGTGAGGTATCCCACATAGGAAGGGCAAGCAATGAAGAAGCCGGCAATTTGGCAAATATCGGACCCCTTTGCATGCACGTTCCACCTGGAGTCTTCTGGGAAGAAATAATGGAGCACTCCATCAAAGTTAAAAAGGCCCCTGAAGTCGCAGCATCCAAGGCGTACAAGAAGGTCAAACCAAAAGGCGACTCAGGGGCTGCGCCCGCCCTTGACGGAGAACTGGAGCCTGAGGAAGGTATGATGATAGAACCCACATGGATGTAGTCATATGTAGCATACATAGAGTGAGGGGAACTCCCCGAAGATAGAATCAAAGCGCGGTGGATCACTCGTCGGTCCAAAGCCTTCAGCATGGTCAAGGGAGAATTATACAAAAGAAGCATCTCGGGTTTACTACAACGATGCGTCACACCCGAAGTGGGAAGGCTCATCCTCAAGGTATACACGAAGGAATATGTGGCCATCACGCCAACAGCTGAGGAATTGCGACCAAAGCCTTTCAGGCAAGATTTTACTAGCTTACAGCGGTGCGGGATGCAAAGGACATCGTGCGAACATGTGAGGCGTACCAATGTTTCGCGACAAAACCCAATGCACCTGTTATAGAACTAGCTCCCATACCTCTATCCTGGCCGTTCGCCCAGTGAGGACTCGACATGGTGGGCAAACTCCACAAATCTTCGCCTGGAGGACACGACTTTCTGCTAGTTGCAGTCAAGAAATTAACAAAGTGGATTGAAGCAGCACCCGTCACTAGCCAAGACGCAACTTCGGCTATGAACTTCATCAAGTCGATAGTGTTCTGCTTCGGGGTGCCACATATCATCATCACCGATAATGGAACTAACTTCACCTCTGATGAGTTCAAGGACTACTGCAAAGAGATTGACATAAAAATAAGCTACGCTTCAGTCACCCACCCGCAAACCAATAGCTAGGTGGAAAAGGCCCATGGTATCACAACCAATGGAATCAAGAAAAGGTTGCTGGTACCACTCGACAGAGCTAAAGGCGCTTGAGTATACGATTTACCCTTTGCCCTATGGAGCCTACGTATCACCCCAAACAACACAACGCAAGAAACACCTTCTTTTTGGTCCACGACGCTGAAGCTGTCCTTCTAGCTAAAGTAACTCATGAGTCCCCTCGGATTGTCGAATATGACGAAGAAGACTCCAGGGAAGCACTCGGAGATGACGTCGATACACATGACGAAGCTCGAGAAGTTTCTCTGCAAAGAGCGACCATATACCAGCAGAAACTGCACAACTATCACACCTGCTGACTGTGTTCCAGGTCCTTCGTCCTGGGGGACCTGGTCCTTCGCCTCAAACAAGATGGCCATCGCAAGCTGGAGTCGCCATGGGAAGGACCCTACATCGTCACAAAAGTAATCCCTGGCAGAGCATATCAGCTCCAAGACAAGAAAACTGAAGTCAAGTACTCCAACCCATGTAACGTTGCGCAGCTGCGACGTTTCTACACTTAGGAGTTTACTTTCTGCAATTTACATTCAATAAAGGCCTATGGACATGTTTCTTAGCCAAAGACTTTGTACTTTATTTCCAATAAGGCCAACGGTCAGGCGATTACACCAAAACATGTACCTCTGTGTTCAATGATAAATAAAGCTAAGTTTTCGAAACTCAGTCTCCATTTTATTTTTTGTTTACTTTTCCCACCCGATACTCGGGGATACTCGGGGGCTTTGCCAACAGAGCACATTCAAATTTTTGGGTTCGCCAACAAACGTACAATGCTTTGACCTGAGTAGCCGCCTCAGCTCCAGGGTGTTAGGCACACAAAATGGTCTCGCATAAGGCAATTATGCATCAAACAAATACACAAAAACAAAATATATTTTATAGAGTAAAACAAAATTTTACATAGTTACACGTCTTGTTTTTCTAGGAACACATTACACTACGGAGTTAAGGAAAAATTTCCTCGTCGCCATCCAGACTAAACTCTAAGCCTATGCCTTAGGGGCTACTCCCATCGAGAGCGCTGGCCACACACCCAATAAAATTTTAAAGGATTGGATTAATCAAGGCGTAAGTTGGGTACCTCCTTGGTTGAAGACATTGATCTGAGCCTATGCTCCGGTAAAGCACCCGAACATAGCCTCGGGGGCTACTTCCATCGGGAGCACTGGCCGTGCACCCGATAGAAAAATATTCTCCAATGGAGTCGACAAAAACAACATGCTCTGCTACAAGCAAGACCTAAGTAGAGAACCTCCTCGGATGAAGATCATCTTCAAGCGCTGAACACGCACCCGATAAATCCTCCAATGGAGTCAAAAAACCTGATTAGTATTACATGAATGTATCCTCAAAGGATTACTCCCATCGAGAGCGCACATATTGTCATGCGAATGATCACGGTAGTCGCTACCAGGGGTAGAGATTGATAGGATTGAGGGCAAGAGAGGGCGGCCATCCGCGGAGCGAGATGAGGGCTGAGACACATGGGTTTACCCAGGTTCGCCCCCCGTAGGGTAAAGACCTACTCCTGCTAGATTGTATTATCGGTGAGTGAGTTACAGGGGTGGCGAGCTCGGCGGCTAGGCAGCAAGTCGCTTAGATGGGGTGTATGATGGAATGTGAGTACAAAGGGAACCCTAGGGTTGGTTATATAGGGGGTACCTCGCTAGGGTTTACAGATATACAACCGAATCAGTCAAGAACTCGGAGGATTTGACCTAATCTTACTGGGCTTCAGCTACGCTTCTGGGCCTCCAGCTTCTAGTCACCAAGATTCCTTTCAGTCGCTTTCCAATCGCCGTCCTGCAGGCCCACTCGCAAGGCACTTGGTCTAGTCGAAACGTCCTTCTAGGCATACCCTATTCGGCATATCCCCATCACATATCGCACCTATGAAAAGAAGCTGACAACTTCAGCAATTCCAACAACCAAACAAGGTAGTCGATAAAAACCTTCAAAAATTTTCAGACCATGTCAACCGCGATAACTTGTCTGAATGTCGTGTCCATGACATGAAGACAAGACCCCATGCTTCGTCCTGTGAGACCTAGTAATCGCATACGAATGCGCTCTGCTAGTATTTTATCCGTATCCACGACACGACGAAAAATCCCGACGGACGCATTGGGTACATGTGACACCCACAAATTCTAGACCTCTATCTGATATAAGTCTAACCTAAATATCGAAAGTGTACAGATAAAGAATCGGTAATATTACAGTGACCCCTACGACACAAAAGTTATTACAGCAAGCTCATAGCTGAGCAAAGAACCAAAATATTACAAGAAGAGGTCACTGACCACAAACATCAAACAACGGAAGGAAAATTATGCTATTAAGTATAGGAAACTTAACAAATGGCCTGAGAGGCCCGAAGGATAACTATTACATCCCGACCCATAGATTTCAGGCTGCCGGCCAGGAACCCCAACACTACAAGAAAAGTTTCCTTCCGAAATGACTTGGCCCGACGGTCGTCGTAGAAGGCGCGTCTTCAGCGACAAAATTCTTGGCTCGGTCATGGCCGATGGGAATCTTTTTTTTCCGGTTTCGTGGCCCTCTCTTTGACGGAACCGCTGAAAACATGGAGGAAGCTCGGCTGGCGCGTGGCAGAAGCAAGATTTTTGTTTCCTCGCGCGATGTTGACTTGCCAAAGTCTTTTGAGACGTGTGGGTCCTAGACGTTAGTGTCTCTAGTGGACCATACTTTTCGATCACGCCTCCCTAATTTGAACTCGATAACGTTGCTCGATGCATCTGCCGTTTAGTCAGGCTACTGGGTCCCACATGTCAGCCTCTCATTAGAAGGATCATGTCTATGATGGATTTTTTTCCTTTGCTTGCGCTATCCTGTTCCGAAGTTGGTACCGCTGCTCGATGCATCTACCGTTTAATCAAACCTCTTGGGACCCACATGTCATCCTCTTATTAGAAGAAACTTGTGTATAATGGAATATTTTCCCTTGGATATTGCCTCCCTGATTTCAACTCGATAACGTTGCTTGATCTATCTGCCGTCTAGTCGCGCAGCTGGGTCCTCCATGTCAGCCTCACATTATAAGAATCATGTGTATGATGGAATTTTTTCTTCGCTCGCGCTACCCTGTTCTGAACTTGATAACGCTGCTTGATGCATCTACCGTTTAATCAAACTCCTGGACCCCACATGTCATCCTCTTATTAGAAGAAACATGTGTATGATAGAATGTTTTCCCTCGGTCGTGCCTCCGGGTTCCGAACTTGATAGCGTTTCTCGTTACATCTACCGTTTAATCATGATGCAAGGCCCCACATGTTATCCACTCATTAGACGAAACATGTGTATGATGGATTTTTTGCTCTTAGTCGCGCCTCCGTGTTTCGAACTTGATAGCATTGCTCGATGCATCAGCCGTTTTTCCAGGCTACTGGGTCCCCCATGTGAGCCTCTCATAAGAAGAAACGTATGCATGTTGGACTTTTTTATCGCTCGCACCTCCCTGTTTTGAACTTGGCAACATAGCTCGAGGCAGAACCTATATAAGGCCGTGCTACTGGGTCCCACATGCCGGTCTCTCTGTAAATCAAACCTGCGTATGATGGAATTTTTTCCGGTCGCGTCTGCTATTTTGACCTTGGCAACGTTGCTCGATGTGGTAGCCATGTATGATCTTGCTGATGAGGCCCCCATGTCAGCCTCTCTGGTATGTTCTGTCTTGTGGGTCCCAGATGCAGCCTCGTATGTTCTAGCGGGTGGGTCCCCGATGCCAGCCTCTCTGTACAAGTATTTAACTTTTTTTTCAAACCCGACCATTAAACTCGAGGGATGCTGCAGGCTGGTGGGTCCGTGATGTCAGCCTCTCCGTAATGCGATATTAAAATGTAAACTCTTTCTCAAAAAAAAGTAAACCCAATATATATATAAATATGTACACACAGGGGATTCAAACTAAAGTCCTTCAAATCAAATCAAATAGACATAAACTGAGTGTTTTTCCACTACACCAAAGATACTTATAGAAATTGAATCATTAAACATGTATTAGTACTACAACTTATGTGTCAGTCTTCTCAAAAATATTTTGTGTGCCCATGTTATCTCTCTTAAAAGAAAAGAGCAGTGCTACTGGAACCTCGATTTATAAAAAGCCATATAATGGATTAGTTTCTTAAAAACATGGATAGGTAGAGTTTATTTAGAGGTGGGGCCAATGCCAAAAAGCCAAATTAAAAAGTTTTTGGGCTATGGTCAATGGGCTCCTATCTCAAGTGTCACTGGGCTATGGCTCGCCAGATTCAAACACAGACCTCTGTTGGAAATATGCCCTAGAGACAAATAGTAATAAGGACTATTATCATATTTCCTATAGTTTATGATTAAGTTTTATATCATGCTATAACTGTATTGAGTGGAAATATCAATACACGTATGATATATAAACAACTAGGGGTTCCCAGTGAAACTCTAGTCACTGGTTCATTGGTCAACGGATGATCAAGTTTCCTGATCATGTGGCATTTATGCCAGTTGAAAATGGAGTCAACTCATTCTGAGAATGAGATGATGAACCAATACCCAACCTAAACATCATGACCTGATCATGTCACGAAGTTCAAGTTACGATGATTAGAAATGGATCCTCGTAGACTATTCCTTAGACCGTGAGGCTATATCAATCACTGTCTCCCGAGAGTGCTTAGATAGCATCAAGCGCCATCTGGTAATACGGTGGTTATAAAGGTGTGTTCAGGTACTCGGAGGAAACCGTAGAGGCAATATATGTCAAGAGTGGGATTTTTCCGTCCACGTGACGGAAAGATATTCAAGAGCCCACTCGAAGAAGTTATATCCAATAGCTGCGCAGCGTGTGATTTGATCATAGGGATATCACTTGTCGGAACGAGTCAAGTAGCATTGTTTGGTAATGAGATTGAACACGACATGGTGATGTCATTGATCAGATCTCGGGCAATGCAAGTATCGAGAGACAAAGGGAATAAGACATGACTGTCCCGGTTCAAACGACGAAAGATCTTCGTGGAACGCACAGGGGTGACATGGCCATCCAGGTCCCTCTGTTGATCATTGGTCTGGGAGTGTCCCGACCATGTCTGGAGTGTTCCCGAACCGTAGGGTATCACTCTTAAGGGTTTGATGATTCTTAGAGAGTGTTTATAGGATAGGTAGAATCGCCAAAGAATAGTAGAGAAAACCAGAAGGGTTTCGGTAAGTCCGGAGGATGTATGGAGTGGAGGTGGAAGGTGTTCCATAACCACGGAGGTTGAATAATATATGAATGAATGTTAAATATTGATTTAATCATTTATTCATAATTATTTAATAAAATAGAAAATCAATTAAAAGGTCAAAAGGCTTAATGGGCCAATTCCCGGAGGGGAGAGGGCCCATTAGGGAAAGGAGAGAGGGAGAAGGGGCAAAGGGGCTGGCCGGCTGGGCCAGGCCCCCCTGCGTGGGGCCCACTAGGGTCGGCCGGTGGCTTCCCCTCCCCCTCTTCTCCTTTAGTCCCACCCCAGAACTTTGAGGGAGGTAGTACCTCCCCTCCCCTATATATAATGGGGGTATTTGGCCAGATAAATACACACAATATTCAAAAAAGGCCTTCTCACTTTTGGGAAGACCTCCAATTGATATTCTATCTCTCTCTCTCTATCGTGACCGTGGTCCCAAGTTCGGACTGCGCGAACGAGAGATATCTTCACCGCGGAGCGCCATCGCGCTGCGGGATTCAGATCCAGGAGCTCTACTTCCGCAACTGATGCTGGATCATGGAAGCGGGAGTCATCGTCAGGCACCGTACGTGTGTAACTCCCCGCGAGGTGTCACACTTGAGGCACTCAAGTCGTTGGAGCCACATGAGCGCAAGGACTTCATCACGACCTTGAGGTCGGCTTCAGCTCGTCTACATCAACCACGCTCTCCTAAGCGTTGACAATGCTTTTCGGTCTTCAAGGGTAAGTTCGCGAAAAGCCCCTCCTGTTACTGTATTACTAATAGATAGGTCCTGGCAACATCAGGGGTTCGGGGGCGTAGGGTAAAAATTTATTGTTTTCATACGCGGAACCCCTATAGTGGTATCGGAGCAAGATCTAAGCGTAGTAATGCTAGTACGGGTAGAACACATGAGATGTAGCGTGTGGGCGTTGATCTTTTAGTTGTTACCCTCCCACATGTACTTGTGTATACCGCAGTAATGCTTGATGAAGCGGCCCCCAACAGACTTTACGCGTTCATTCACGAGACTGGTCCATGCTTGACATACGGCTTGGACCGTATAAAGTGGCTTAGGGGGTATCTGTCTCTCTTGCATTAGTTGGTATGTCATTTGCAATGGAGGGCCCCGAAAGGGGTGTAGTAGAGACAACTACTTGATCATCGTTGTGCTGAAAGTTCGTAGGTAAGAACGGTTCTTGTGCGAAAGCCCATTCAGCCACGTAAAACATGCAAAGATAAAGTAGAGGCATCTAACTTTGTTTTGCAGGGGGCGTTGCTTTGTGATATGGTTGTGGCAAAGGTAAAGTGATTGCCTTATGTTATGTAGTAGTAGATAGTCACGGAGGTGGCGACTACCACGCCAAAAAGACACCGGTACCCTGGTGTCTACGGCGCCAGAACCCTGGCGCCAGAATCCGGTGACGACGGATGGAGATCACGATGTGAAGGACCATATCACATAGCATTTACATTCAATGTTATTGTTTGTATATCTTATTGTGTGCTAGTATTAATACTCGACGGTAGCCTAATAAGATGATCCCTGTTAAAATTACCAATGATCGTGTTCCCCCTTAGTGTGCACCACCAAGAAAGTTCCTCGGTATGAGGCAGGCCGTGATGATCGGGTGTCAGACATATCTACGTTCGCATACAGTGGGTGTAAGCCATGTTGCACAGCGAATACACTAAGGTTGAGTTGGCGAGCCTAGCATGTACATACATGGCCTCGGAACATGGATGTTCTAAAGATCGAGCACGAGTCGCATGAATGATGTGACCGATGTTTAGCGTCCACCCTTGAACCCACATTGATGGCCGTGATGATCGGGGGAGATGTGGCTGAAAGGGGTCGTGTTATCACTAGGAACCCTTATGGGGATAGGTGTTTCTGAGTGGAGTTATTATTAACTCATTTAATTATAAACTTAGTCTAAATTCCTTTTGCAATTATAAATGTAGAAAATGGTTCTCCTCGAGATTACCTTCCCTGTTGATGATTGGTTAAAAGGAGAGAAGCTTAGGCTAGACGGATCAAACTTCTCTATATGGGTTGCGCGTCTCCACGTTCTCCTTAGCGAGAATGACGTGGTCGACTACATACTCAACGATATGGATTTGGATCATCCCATTGACCTAGAGACCCTAGAGCAGCGGGAAGACCGCTATTATCATCGTGAGATGTCCACCTTCATATCAGTTACAATGTGCTACGGGATTGTGGATGAGCTGTGGCCAGTCAAGGGCAATCTTGACCCTCGGGCGACTATGGTATAACTTAGGACACATTTCGTGGAACAAGCACGCATATGGGAGCATGAGCTGATGGGAGACTTCCTCTCCATTAAGATGGAGGAGAACTCATCGCTTGACGACCACTTCGAGCGCATGCATGATGCGTACATGAGGCCTGCATACTTCCTGGATAGCTGGATGACGGGCTCTTTTGCAAATGGCGTTGTGCTGCGGTCACTGCCACCAAGCTACCAAGCACAAGTCAGGACTTGCATTATGAGAGGCGACGCGGAATCAATTGAATTCCACAGGTTCGTATCACATCTCAGGAATGTGATAGTTGAACCCGTTGTCACTGAGGTCATCAATGACAAAGGTATATATTTGATATACAATTTTATAAATGTTATAATCTTGCAAACACATTTGCAGTGTTAAGTATATTTAATACTTGTTCTGTTTTTCTAAAAACAGGTCCTTCTGCATGAGAGGTGCTTGCTGGAGAGGAGGTGACGTTGCGTGTTGATGGCAAGCATGATGATGATGGCCACCGACGCTCTCCCTCAACATTTATCATTTAGTTTATTTTTAGGATGATTATTGTAATCAAAAAGGTTGTGAGCTTCTTTTGTCTGTCTCACACTTTGTGAGACAGTTATTCATATCAGTTTGTAACAAACAGTTGTTCTACTTTTATGAATGATTTCTTCTTTGTATTCATATCTTGTTTGATTATATGTGAATTATCCTTGTTGTTTGAAACTAATTGATAATACATGAACATTTGTAAAATATTGAAATGCCTTAAAATACCCAACTTAATGATATATTCATTAACGAATGAAACCATTGTTTAAATTCAAAGTTATGTTGATAATATGTGAAAGTCATTCGATTTCTTATCACATATAAATCATGCCTAAGTTCAGCAAAATAACTTGAACACCGTGTATTACTTGAATACAAAGTGTTTAATGAATTGTTAAAAGTAAATACATATCAATGTATTGTGTTTTAATGAAAATGGTAATTATCATTGCATGATTGTTTAAATGTGTAAAGAAGTTTACCAAAGGAAACATGAGTATGAAACTATTTGATTTGATCAAATTGTTTCATCAACAAAGGGTATAAATATAAAAGATAATCTAATTACTATGATTTGATCAATAGTAATGAAATTCAACTTTATAAGATTGGCATAAAAGAAACTGTGGAATGCAAAGCATGACAATGCGATATTAGATATCAAAATGGGTGAATAGATGGCACCAAATAAATCGTTGTAGTGTAGATATAGAGACCATTAGTTAGAAATAGTTAACACTCAATTAGAATATATAGTGAACCATTTGAATTCGTGAAAGCGGCTCCATATCTGGTATGTATCGTCGTGAAAGTTTTGGGGTTATTCGATATAACCAAAAACATAGCGAATAAGTTCTTGTAGAGTATTCATTAGAAACTTTGAATACGAAATCCATAGCTGAAACCAAAAGAGAAGCAAAACTTGTATTGCTTAGATTTTGGTGCATTCTTGAGAAAGCTCACTTTTAGTGATATTTCTCAATTATGAAGCAAATGGAAGATAGTGAAAAACACGAGTGTTGAGAAGCGCAATGGACAACGTTCCTGAACGATTCTCTTCACAAAGGAAAGAATCAATGATAATGATCATTATGGTTTCCCCACTGGTGTTTTCATTACATGAAGTAGGATTCAAAATGTAATCCATATCTTGTATGGATACATTTGTGAATCATGGAATATGACGTACCTACGAACTACTAAGGAAATAATGGTAAACTAGAATTATGAGAAATCCTAGAAGCAAAATTCCCTTGAGATTAGAAAGCAGTTCGTTGCTAAATCACACACGTAAAAGGGGTTACTTGGAATTTTTCCAAATGACTGCAAGGCCATAGTGGAAAAGGGGGTGAATGATGAAAGCACAATTTGTCAAGTATTGGACGAATTCAAATGAATTTGATTCAAGTGTGCTAAATGTCTAGTGGATTTAAAACTGGTAAAAGTACTAGTATCTCATAGTAAATCTCCAAGTTTGATATTTGATCAAAGGATTTTGAAATTGTTCAAAAATAGTGAGTGGATATGCAATTTGCATGAAATTGAGCGGGAGCTATGAAAGTCTTCCTAAAACAATATGTAAACGACATATTTTTGAGTGGGAGCAATATAAGTCTCAAATTCAAATATGTAGGAACATAGTTTGAGTAAGAGTACCGACTCATACCCAAATATGGTAGAAACATATTTTGAGTGGGAGCTTATAGAGAGATTCTTAAGGGTGTTAAGAATAAAAGCACAAGTACTGATAAATAATGATTTATAAGGTGTAGAAGTTGATAATAAGTGTATTATGATATTACGTAGTATTCCTTAAGGGATTCTGAAAAGGGTTTCGGAATAGAAGTTAATTAAGGAACTGGTCCTTAATAACTCAAGTTAGGAATAGTATTAAGTTTAACATCAATTGTTGAAAGAAAGAAAGAATGATCATCATCCACTATGTTGAGACATAGGTTCTATCTTAGAAAACCATGATAAATAACTTAACATAATATATGATCCAAGAAGGAACGTTTAAAAAGTGATTGAGTTTGAATCACAAAGCATTGAGCTAAGTTTATCCGCAGTGTCTAATAGAGAACTGCAGGCATATTTTCCAAGTCCATAAAGGATGGCATATCTTAAAGCATAAAGGGTTATGTTATAAGGGAATATGTTGGAAACTCCTGTAAATACCGATTAAAGTCAAGTAGGAAGCGAGGCGAACAAAACATCGAAAGTTGTACAGGGTGCACTCGTGTTTCGATGAGTACATTTATAATAATAGATAAGGGTACCATCTAAAGTGTTGTATAATGTTATGGCGGGGCTAGTTCTCTTTTAACGTAGAATGATGTGTCCCAGGGCATAGTGCCCATGAGAAAGCCCTCGAGGTTGATCTAAAGTCACTGTAGGCTCCTAGAATCAAGCCTCGTTCTGCTGCCATAGCGACGATGCATATGTTATCATGTAATGATAAAGTATTAATGTCAATCAAGGTGACATTAGCAAGTTGCAAAGGATTTGGGACTGTAAAGTACATGCCCAAGACTCAACCTCTTCCATGAGAAAACATGTTCAGGGTACCGGATATATGGTGCCAATGATTAAGAACAAATGCAGCTAGTTTATTTATACTCTAGTGTAAGTGGGAGACTATTGGAAATATGCCCTAGAGACAAATAGTAATAAGGACTATTATCATATTTCATATAGTTTATGATTAAGTTTTATATGATGCTATAATTGTATTGAGTGGAAACATCAATACACGTGTGATATATAAACAACCAGGGGTTCCTAGTGAAACTCTAGTCACTGGTTCATTGGTCAATAAATGATCAAGTTTCCTGATCATGTGGCATTTATGCCAGTTGGAAATGGAGTCAACTCATTCTGAGAATGAGATGATGAACCAATACCCAACCTAAACATCGTGACCCGATCATGTCACGAAGTTCAAGTTACGATGATTAGAAATGGATCCTTGTAGACTATTCCTTAGATCGTGAGGCTATATCAATCACTGTCTCCCGAGAGTGCTTAGATAGCATCAAGCGCCATCTGGTAATACGGTGGTTATAAAGGTGTGTTCAGGTACTTGGAGGAAACCGTAGAGGCAATATATGTCAAGAGCGGGATTTGTCTGTCCATGTGACGGAAAGATACTCAAGGGCCCACTCGGAGAAGTTATATACAATAGCTGCGCAACGTGTGATTTGATCATAGGGATATTACTTGTCAGAACAAGTCAAGTAGCATTGTTCGGTAACGAGATTGAACACGACATGGTGATGTCATTGATCAGATCTCGGGCAATGAAAGTATCGAGAGACAAAGGGAATAAGACACGACTGTCCCGGTTCAAACGACGAAAGATCTTCGTGGAGCATACGAGGTCACATGGCCATCCAGGTCCCTCTATTGATCATTGGTCCGGGAGTGTCCCGACCATGTCTGGAGTGTTCCTGAACCGTAGGGTATCACGCTTAAGGGTTTGATGATGCTTAGAGAGTGTTTATAGGATAGGTAGAATCGCCAAAGAATAGTAGAGAGAAAACCGGAAGGGTTTCGGTAAGTCCGGAGGATGTCCGGAGTGGAGGTGGAAGGTGTTCCATAACCACGGAGGTTGAATAACATATGAATGAATGTTAAATATTGATTTAATCATTTATTCATAATTATTTAATAAAAGAGAAAATCAATTAAAGGTCAAAAGGCTTAATGGGCCAATTCTCGGAGGGGAGAGGGCCCATTAGGGAAAGGAGAGAGGGAGAAGGGGCAAAGGGGGTGGCCGGCTGGGCCAAGCCCCCCCCGCGTGGGGCCCACTAGGGCCGGCCGGCGACTGCCCCTCCCCTCCTCTCCTTTAGTCCCACCCCAGAACTTTGAGGGAGGTAGTACCTCCCCTCCCCCTATATATAATGGGGGTATTTGGCCAGATAAATACACACAATATTCAAAAAAGGTCTTTGGGAAGACCTCCAATTGATATTCTCTCTCTCTCTCTCTCTCTCTCTCTCTCTCTCTCTCGTGACCGTGGTCCCAAGTTCTGACTACGCGAACGAGAGATATCTTCCTCACGGCGCCATCATTTGTGGGATTCGGATCAGAGCTCTACTTCCCACAGTTCTTTGGATCGGGGAAGCGGGAGTCATCGTCAGGCACCGGACATGTGTAACTCCCCGCGATGTGTCACACTTGAGTCACTCAAGTCGTTGGATCCATAGGAGCGCACGGACTTCATCACGACCTTGAGGTCGGCTTCGGCTCGTCTACTCCCTCCTTCCCAAATTAAGATGCCTATTAGTTTTGGTCAAAGTCAAACTTTCTAAAATTTGATCAGCTATATATAAAAATATAGTAACTTTTGGAATACAAAATGCATATAATACGAAAATATATTTAATCATGGTTCTAATAACATTGAGTTTATGTTGTGGATGTTTATATTATTTCATATATACTTGGTCAAAGTTTATAAACTTTGACTTTAATAAAATCTAATAGGCATCCTAATTTGGGAAGGAGGGAGTACATCAACCACGCTCTCCTGAGCGTTGACAATGCTTTTCGGCCTAAGTTCGCGAAAAGCCCCTCCCGTTACTGTATTACTAATAGATAGGTCGTGGCCATATCAGGGGTTCAGGGGCGTAGGGTAAAAATTTATTGTTTTCATACGCGGAACCCCTACATCCTCATCGAGGGAGAAAAAAGCGATAATTCCTTTGACAGATATTCATGTAAAATATCTTATGGACACACACCACATGCGCTAAAATAGGACTGGTATCCAATGACTTCACTTGGTGAAATTACGCTGTATATCTTTACCCTCTCATCTCTGTCCAAAATGCATCCAACGGTTCCGATGACACAAAGGCAAAATATCTAGAGCAAGCAGCCAGCAACAACGACCGAACTTTTGACAAATTCAATAGCATTTGAAAGATTAAGGAGTATAGAATAATAAGACATAAAAAATCGACAGATTCCTAGTTCATATTTAGCAGCACTTGACCAATTCATAAGCATTTCAAAGTGACCGATTCAGCAATACAAACACTAAAATTCAATATCACTATAGAGAGAGACAGTTCTTGTTTCAGCTCTAAAAACCATGCCACGCGATCAATTTGCCCTTTTCTCCAAACACACTCGATCACTGGAACAAAATCATTGTCATAATATTTGGTTATATAGGGAAGTGTCATATAGATACAGATATGTCGTACCAGTACGTACTAGTAATAGCTCCAATCCAGCAAAAGATTATCATAGTTTTACCACCCATATATGATCAGTGGAGATAAGACAACCATATAATTAGTTACAATAGCATGCGACCAAAGATCTAGACATCTAGGAAGTTCATAAATAACATGCGGCATTTAGGACAGCCAGATACATCGACCTTGACCGTTCTTCCAATAGTAAGTTTGGCTGCTTTTCGGAACTTGATCCACCTAGAAGTAGCTACCAAGCGCCCATCTATCGATTTAATGGCATAGCATCCCTCGATTTGCAATCCTTCGCTCTGCATCATGAAGACTATTGTGCCCTTTTGTATGGCCTGGAGTTGCTTTGTGGCACTCTTAGGAAATTTCTGAGTGAAAGCAAGACATAGACACATAATTACTAAGAGCAATGCACTAAATCATGTGAAACTTGAGAAGACATTCAGAGCAGTTTATCTGCCGCCATATACTCACAAACATAATCTGGTGCGACCTTGTGATGACACATGTGTAGGATATGGTCTGACAAGGTGCTGCCTAGGGTGATGAAGGAGCTTGTGCCGGTGCCTATGCTGGGGCTGGTGCTGGTGTAGGAGATGGTGCCACTAATTGTAGAGGGGCTGGTGCAGGAGCCAGAAGGCCCAGAACTGGTGCATGCGCCAGTAACTTGATGCTAGATTCCTTCTGAGGGGGTAGCTAAGCTGACTGCAAAGATGGTAGAGGCAGATGAGAAGTGTACAAGCAAAATGGTCTCTTATATAACAGTTACTCACAAGACAGTGATCAGAGGATATGATGAGTATACAAGCAAATTAAGTTACTACCTCCATTTTTCTCCTTAGGTCAATAGGTGCCGGAGCAGGAACTAGGGCCAGTGCCGTTGCGGGTGCCAGCAGCTTGATGCTGGTTACCTTTTGCGGGTAGGTAAGGGGACTGCAGGAGTGGCCAGAGAGGCATATGAGATGTGTACAAGCAAAATGGTTTCTTATACAACAGTAACTCCTAGATAGAGATGAGAGTATACAAGCGAATTAAGTTACTACCTCTATTCTTTCTCCTACTGAGGTCAACAAGTGCCGTTGCAGGAACTGGGGCCGGTGCCGGTGCCAGCAGCTCGATGCTGGAACCCTTCTGGGTGGTACATAAGGGGAAGCGGACCGCAGAAGTGGTCAGGGTCATATGATGAGTAAAGACAATGGTGCAGAACAGTTAGTTGCAAGAAAATCATTAGAGGTTGTGATGAGTACATAAGCAAATTAATTAGTACTACCTCTGTTCTTGGCCCTTTGATCAACAGGTGTACAATGGCATGCAAGTATTAGCCTAGGCTTGGTAAAATCGAATGTTACCTCATCCCCCTGCTTCAGACCATTCTCACGGACATACTGTAGGGGTTCCGCGCATAAAAACAATAAAATTTTACTCTACGCCCCTGAACCCCTGAAGCTGCCAGGACCTATCTATTAATGTCTGATGAAGGGAGGGGCTTTTTGAACTTACCCTTGAAGACCGAAGCGTTGTCAACGCCTGTGAGGCGTGGTTGATGTAGACGAGCCGAAGCCGACCTCAAGATCGTGATGAAGTCCTTGCGCTCCTTCTGGCTCCAACGACTTGAGTGCCTCAAGTGTGACACCTCGTGGGAGTTACACACGTCCGGTGCCTGACAATGACTCCCGCTTCCCCGATCCAACAACGATTCGAGTAGAGCTCTGGATCCGAACCCGCGGCAACAGGCGCTCACGGTGAAGATGTCTCTCGCTCGCGCAGTCCAGACTTGGGACCACGGTCACGAGAGAGAGAGGGGGAGAGAGAAAATATCAATTAGAGGTCCTCCCAAAAGTGGGGAGACCTTTATTGATTATTGGGTGTATTTTCTAGGCCAAATACCCCACTTTATGTAGGGGGATGGGAGGTACTACCTCCCCTCAAGTCCCGGGGTGGGACTAAAGGAGAGGAGGGGGAGGAGGTGGCCGCCGGCCACTAGTGGGCCCCACGGGGTGGGGGGGGGGGGGTAGGCCCAGCCGGCCTCCCCCTTGCCCTTCTCTCCTTTCTCCTTTTCCCTAATGGGCCCTCTCCCTCCAGAATTGGCCCATTAAGCCTTTTGACCTTTTAATTGATTTTCTCTTTATTAAATAATTATGAATAAATGATTAAATCAATATTTAACATTCATTCACACATTATCTAATCTCCGTGGCCATGGAACACCTTCCACCTCCACTCCGGACATCCTCCGGACTTACCAAAACCCTTCCGGTTTTCTCCCTTCTTTTCTTCGGCGATTCTACCGATCCTATAAACACTCTCTAAGCATCATCAAGCCCTTAAGCGTGATACCCCACGGTTCAGGAACACTCCAGACATGGTCGGGACACTCCCGTACCAATGATCAACAGAGGGACCTCGATGGCCATGTGACCCCTGTGCATTCCACGAAGATCTTTTGTCGTTTGAACCGGGACAGTCTTGTCTTATTCCCTTTGTCATTTGATACTTGCATTGCCCGAGACCTGATCAATGACATCACCATGTCGTGTTCAATCTCGTTACTGAACATTGCTATTTGACTCGTTCCGACAAGTGATATCCCCGTGATCTAATCACACGCTGCGCAGCTATTGGATATAACCTCTCCGAGTAGGCCCTTGAGTATCTTCCCGTCACATGGACGGACAAATCCCGCTCTTGACATATACTGCCTCTACGGTTTCCTCCGAATACCTAAACACACCTTTATAACCACCGTTTTACCAGATGGCGTTTGATGCTATCTAAGCATTCTCGAGAGACAGTGATTGATATAGCCTCATAGTCTAAGGAATAGTCTACGAGGATCCATTTCTAATCATCGTAACTTGAACTTCGTGACATGATCGAATCACGATGTTTAGGTTGGGTATTGGTTCATCATCTTATTCTCAGAATGAGATGGCCTCATTTCCAACTGGCATAAATGCCACATGATCAGGAAACATGATCATCTGTTGACCAATGAACCAGTGACTAGAGTTTCACTGGGAACCCCTGGTTTGTTTGTATATCACACATGTATTGATGTTTCCACTCAATATAGTTATAGCATGATATAAAACTTAATCATAAACTATATGAAATATGATAATAGTCCTTACTACTATTTGTCTCTAGGGCATATTTCCAACAGTCTCCCACTTGCACTAGAGTACAAATACGCTAGCTGCATTTGTTTTTAATTATTAGTACCATATAACCGGTACCTAGAACATGCTTGCTCATGGAAGAGGTTGAGTCTTGGGTCTGTACTTTACAGTCCCAAATCCTTTGCAACTTACTAATGTCACCTTCATTGACATCAATACTCTATCATCTCATGATAACATCTGTGTGTATGCATCGTTGCTATGGCAGCAGAACGAGGCCTGATTCCAGGAGCCTACAGTGACGTTAGATCAACCTCGAGGGCTTTCTCATGGGCACTGTGCCCTGGGACACATCATTCTATGTTAGAAGCTAACTAGCCCCACCATAACATTATACAACACTTTAGATGGTACCCTTATCTATTATTATAAATGTATTCATCGAAACACTAGTGCACTCCGTGCAACTTTCGAGGTTTTGTTCACCTCGCTTCCTATTTGACTCTAATTGGTATCTAGAGGAGTTTCCAACATATTCCCTTATAACATAACTCTTTATGCTTTAAGATATGTCATCCTTTATGGATTTGGAAAATATGTTCACAGTTCTCTAATAGACACTGCGAACAAACTTAGCTCAACGTTCTGTGATTCTAACTTAATCACTTTCAAACGTCCCTTATTTGGATCACATATTATGCTATGTTGTCATCATGGTTTACTAAGACAGAACCTATGTCTTAACATAGTGGATGATGATCATCCTATTCTTTCTTTCAACCATTGATGTCTTAACTTAATGCTATTCCTAATTTGAGTCATTAAGGACTAGTTCCTTAATTAACTTCTATTCTGAAAATCCCTTTCAGAATCTCTTAAGGAATACTACATAATATCATAATACAATTATTATCAACTTCTACATCTTATAAATCATTATTTATAAGTATTTGCGCTTTCATCCTTAACTTACTTAAGAATTACTCCTATAAGCTCCCACTCAAACTATGTTGCTAACATATTTGGGTACGAGTCAGTACTCTTACTCAAACTATGTTCCTACATATTTGAATTTGAGTCTTATGTTGCCCCCACTTAAAAATATGTCAATCACATATTGTTTAAGGAAGACTTTCATAGCTCCCACTCAATTTTATGCAAATTGCATATCTCCTTACTGTTTTGAATAACTTCAAAATCCTTTGATTAAACATCAAACTTGGAGATTTATTATGAGATACTAGTACTTTACTAGTTTTAAATCCACTAGACATTTAGCACACATGAATCAAATTCATCTGAATTTGTCCAATACTTGACAAATTGTGCTTTTGTCATTCACCCCCTTTTTCCTACAATGGCTTTGTAGTCATTCGGGAAAATTCCAAGTAACTCCTTTACTTGTGAGATTCAGCAACGAATTGCTTTCTAATCTCAAGGGAATTTTGCTTCTAGGATTTCTCATGATTTAGTTTACCATTATTTCCTTTGTAGTTCGTAGGTATGTCATATTCCAAAAATCATGACAAGCGATTCACAAATGTCTCCATACAAGATATGGATTTATATTTTGAATCCTACTTCATGTAGTGAAAAACAATAGTGGAGGGAAAAACACAATGATCAAAATCATTGATTCTTTCCTTTTGTGAAGGGAATCGTTCAGGAACACTATCCGTTGCGCTTCTCAACACTCTGATGCAGGGTTTTGAATCCTCATCATGTTTTACACTAATTTCCATTTGCTTCATAAGTGAGAAACATCACTAGAAGTGATCTTTCTCAAGAATGCACCAAAATCCAAGCAATACAAGTTTTGCTTTCCTTTTGGTTTGAGCTATGGGTTTCGTATTCAAAGTTTCCAATGAATATACTACAAGGACTTATTCGCTTTTTTTTGGTTATATCGAATAACCCAAAAACTTTCATGAATTCAAATGGTTTACTAATTCTAATTGAGTGTTAACTATTTCTAAACTAATGGTCTCTACATATACTCTACAACGATTTATTTGGTTCCTTCTATTCAACCCCTTTTGATATCTAATATCATATTGTGATGCTTTGTATTTTGACGTTTCAAAACACTTTGCATTTTACAATTTCTTTCATGCCATTCTTATAAAGTTGAATTTTATTACTATTGATCAAATCATAGTAATTAGATCCCCTTTTATATTTATACCCTTTGTTGATGAAACACTTTGATCAAATCAAATAGTTTCATATTCATGTTTCCTTTGGTAAACTTACTTTACACATTTAAACAATCATTGAATGATAATTACCATTTTCGTTAAAACACAATACATCGAATATGTATTTACTTTTAACAATTCTTTAAACAGTTTGTATTCAAGTAATACACGGTGTTCAAGTTATTTTGCCGAACTTAGGCATGATTTATATGTGAAAAGAAATCAAATGACTTTCACATATTATCATCATAACTTTGAATTTAAACAATGGTTTCATTCATTAATGAATATATCATTAAGTTGGGTATTTTAAACAAGGCATTTTTTACTATTTTATAAATGTTCATACATTATCAATTAGTTTCAAACAACAAGGATAATTTACACATAATCAAACAAGATATGAACACGAATAGAAATCATTCATAAAAGCAGAACAACTGTTTGTTACAAACTCATATGAATAACCATCTCACAAAGTGTGAGACACACTAAAGAAGTTCACAATCTCTTGATTACAAAAATCATCCTAAAACACAAACTAAGTGATAAATGTTGAGGGAGAGTGTCGTCGGCCATCATCATCATGCTTGCCATCAACACGCAACGTCACCTCTCTCCAGCAAGCACCTCTATGCAGAAGGACCTATTTTCACCAAAACAGAACAAGTATCAAATATACTTAACACTGCAAATGTGTTTGCAATATTATAACATTTATAAAACTGTATATCAAATATATACCTTTGTTGTTGACGACCTGAGCGACATCTGGTTCAACCAACACATTCCTGAGATGTGTCATGAACCGGTGGAACTCCATTTCTGTGTCACCCCTCATTACGCAAGTCCTGACTTGTGCTTGGTAGCTTGGTGACAGCGACCGCAGCACAACAACATTTGCGAAAGAGCCTGAAATCCAGACGTCTAGGAAGTTTGCTGGCCTCATGTACACATCATGCATGTGCTGTAAGTGGCTGTCCAGTGACGAGTTCTCCTCCATCTTAAGGAGAGGAAGTCTCCCATCAACTCATGCTCCCAAATGTGTGTCTGATCCACGAAATGTGTCCTAAGCTGTAGCATCACCGAACGAGGGTTGACATCACCCACGAAAGGCCACAGCTCGTCCACCATTCTGAAACACATCACAACTGAAATATAGGAGGCCATCTCCCGACGGAGATAGCGGTCTTTCCGCTCCTCTGGGTCTCAAGGTCTGTGGAAGGATCTAGATCCATCCCGTCGAGTATGTAGTCGACCATGTCGTTCTTGCTAAGGAGAACATGGAGACTGGCAACCCAAATGGAGACGTTCGATCCATCTAATCTGAGCTTCTCTCCTTCTAACCATTTAGTTGTCAACACGAAAGAGCCCATCTACATTTATTATTGCAAAAGGAATTTAGACTAAGTTTATAATTAAATGAGTTAATAATAACTCCACTCAGAAACACCTATCCCCAGTGAGGGTTCCTAGTGATAACACGACCCCTATTAGCCACATCTCCCCCGATCGTCACGGCCATCAATGTGGGTTCAATGGTGGACGCTAAACGTCGGTCACATCATTCATGCGACTCGTGCTCGATCTTTCGACCATCCGCGTTCCGAGGCCACGCTTCTCTAGCGTGCTAGACTTGCCAACCCAACCTTTGTGTATTCGCTGTGCAACATGGCTTACACCCACTGTATGTGAACGTAGATATGTATGGCACCCAGGCCTGTCACCCTGGATCGCCTCATACCGAAGAACTTTCTTGGTGGTGCACACTAAGGGGGAACACAATCGTTGGTAATTTTAACAGGGATCATCTTATTAGGCTACCATCGAGTATCTAATACTAGCACACAATAAGACATACAAACAATAACATTGAATGTAAATGCTATGTGATATGGTCCTTCACGTCGTGATCTCCATCCGCCATCACCGGGTTCCGGTGCCAGGGATCCGGCGCCGTAGACACCAGGGTACCGGTGTCATTCCAGCGTGGTAGTTTGTCATTACCATGACTATCTACTACTATGTAACAAAAGGTAATTACGTGGCTGAATGGGCTTTCGCACAAGAACCGTTCTTACCTACGAACTTTCAACACAACGCTGATCAAGTAGTTGTCTATACTACACCCCTTTCAGGGCCCTCCGTTGCAAATGGTATACCAACTAATGCGAGAGAGACAGACACCCCCTAAGCCACTTTATACGGTACAAGCCGTATGTCAAGCGTGGACTAGTCTCGCGAATGAACGCGTAAAGTCGGTTGGGGGCCGCTTCATCAAGCATTGCTGCGGTATACACAAGTACACGTGGGAGGGTAACAACTAAAAGATCAACGCCCACACGCTACATCTCGTGTGTTCTACCCGTACTAGCATTACTACGCATAGATCTAGCTCTGATACCACTGTAGGGGTTCCGCACACTCTACGCCCCTGAACCCCTGAAGCTGCCAGGACCTATCTATTAATGTCTGATAGCAGGAGGGCTTTTCGCGAACTTACCCTTGAAGACCAAAAAGCGTTGTTAACGCTCAGGAGAGCGTAGTTGATGTAGACGAGCCGAAGCCGACCTCAAGGTCGTGATGAAGTCCTTGCACTCCTTCTAGCTCCAGCGACTTGAGTGCCTCAAGTGTGACACCTCGTGGGAGTTACACATGTCCGGTGCCTTACGATGACTCCCGCTTCCCCGATCCAGCAGCAGTTGCGGAAGTAGAGCTCCCAGATCCGAATCTCGCAGCGCGACGGCGCTCCGCGGTGAAGATGTCTCTCGCTCGCGCAGTCTAGACTTGGGACCACGGTCACGAGAGAGATAGGGGAGAGAGAAAATATCAATTAGAGGTCCTCCCAAAAGTGGGGAGACCTTTATTGATTATTGGGTGTATTTTCTAGGCCAAATACCCCACTTTATATAGGGGGAGAGGAGGTACTACCTCCCTTCAAGTCCCGGGGTGGGACTAAAGGAGAGGAGGGGGGAGGAGGTGGCCGCTGGCCACTAGTGGGCCCCATGGGGGGGGGGGGGGTCTAGGCCCTGCCGGCCTCCCCCTTGCCCCTTCTCCCCTTTCTCCTTTTCCCTAATGGGCCCTCTCCCTCCGGAATTGGCCCATTAAGCCTTTTGACCTTTTAATTGATTTTCTCTTTATTAAATAATTATGAATAAATGATTAAATCAATATTTAACATTCATTCACACATTATCTAATCTCCGTGGCCATGGAACACCTTCCACCTCCACTCCGGACATCCTCCGGACTTACCGAAACCCTTCCGATTTTCTACCTTCTTTTCTTCGGCGATTCTACTGATCCTATAAACACTCTCTAAGCATCATCAAACCCTTAAGCGTGATACCCCACGGTTCGGTAACACTCCAGACATGGTCGGGACACTCCCGTACCAATGATCAACAGAGGGACCTGGATGGCCATGTGACCCCTGTGCATTCCATGAAGATCTTTTGTCGTTTGAACCGGGACAGTCGTGTCTTATTCCCTTTGTCATTCGATACATGCATTTCCCGAGACCTGATCAATGACATCACCATGTCATGTTCAATCTCGTTACTGAACAATGCTATTTGACTCGTTCCGACAAGTGATATCCCCGTGATCTAATCACACGCTGCACAACTATTGGATATAACCTCTCCGAGTGGGACCTTGAGTATCTTCCCGTCACATGGACAGACAAATCTCGCTCTTGACATATATTGCCTCTACGGTTTCCTCCGAATACCTGAACACACCTTTATAACCACCATTTTACCAGATGGCGTTTGATGCTATCTAAGCATTCTCGGGAGACAATGATTGATATAGCCTCACGGTCTAAGGAATAGTCTATGAGGATCCATTTCTAATCATCGTAACTTGAACTTCGTGACATGATCGAATCACGATGTTTAGGTTGGGTATTGGTTCATCATCTCATTCTCATAATGAGATGACCTTATTTCCAACTGGCATAAATGCCACATGATGAGGAAACATGATCATCTGTTGACCAATGAACCAGTGACTAGAGTTTCACTGGGAACCCCTGGTTTGTTTGTATATCACACGTGTATTGATGTTTCCACTCAATACAGTTATAGCATGATATAAAACTTAATCATAAACTATATGAAATATGATAATAGTCCTTACTACTATTTGTCTCTAGGGCATATTTCCAACACATACTTGGACCAACCTCAGCCACCCAAATAGGTGGTGGCCATCGTCTGGGAGACATCCACATCATATAGTTGTCGCATGCCTTTAGGGCCCTCACTATACATAGTTAGAAACTTGTCGTTTCCTAACATAGTGTTTATTATGGGGCGAGCGACACAAGAGACAACCTTCATGAGAAAAATTGATAGAGAAGTAAGGCGACAACAAAAAAAGTGAGATACAAGATCTTACATCAAGTCGGTCTAAACCACTTGGAATCCATACCTAATACCATGGGTACCCTTTGCGAAGGGTGGCCATGCACCATTTTTCTTCTCTCTGCCGTTGGAAGGGCATACAGGGGCCCCTTTCAATCCACAAGCTTGACAAGAGGAGGGTAGTAGAAAGGGTTGAGCAACTGGTGCGTGGTACTGATTGAAATTAAGTGGAAAGGTTAAATTATGTAAAGAGCAAGTAAATCTAATAATATAAGACAAAACCATTACGTGTAAAGCAAACAAATTTGGTTTTTGTGAACTTTTGATGAGTGTAAACATATAGTACTAGCTGATAACAATAACATGCAAAATCATAACATGTGAAATTGGGGATTCCGAAATTATACCCACTTCTTAGAGAGGTCACTGCTCACCTAGGTAATGTGTTGGCACTTCCTCATTGTGTAGAGGATGTCCTCTTTTGGTGCGGGCATCAGAAATCCACTAGCCTCTATAGCAGCCTCAACCTTCGCAGCAGCACATTCAATCTGCATAAATAGCAACAGAGCTCAACAGTTCAATACTATATAAAGTTTGACCATGTTTTTAGAAAAAAATGATAATATGAATTATATATCCTTGGATACATCATGAAACATATATTCACGTCGTATGTATATAATATCATAGTTCTTCATAGTTTTTGACTTTTTTCAAAAGTTTGGTCAAACTTTCCATAGCTTAACTTTTCAAAAAATATATATGCCTTAAGCCTTGGGACGGAGGGAGTACAGTACATAGTAGTCATATACTGACTGTATGAGATAGTCTGACAGATCCAGATCTGGATTCACATAAATACAGTGCCAGAATTAATAAAATCACACATATTTTTCTGAACATCTGGTAAGAATGCATGACACCAAGTGGGTAATACTTAAATCTGACTGCACCATGGTAATAAGGGTATTAAGAACAAATACCTTTCTCTTTAAGCTGGGCCCTCCTAGCTGGTCGGTGGCCTTGCGCTTGTTTGGTGAGTAGTGGTACTAGACGGATCCTGCGGCATGTGGGGGTACCATCCTGTTTGCCGCACCTAGAGCACCGCACATTCGTAGGTATGTACTACCATCATGCTATAGTAAATGAAGAAGAGATGGTGTCACAGAGGATTCCACAAAAACAAGATGCAGATAGAGACAACTTTTAGCACAAGGATACATCCAGGTTGCAGCTAACCACTTTCAGCATTGGAAAGAATGGAAGAACGCAACGAATATACTGCTACATTACCTTTTTTAGGAAACTTTTAAGGGAACTGACGGGACCATCCCTTTCCGTAGTGGCCGTGCGCACAACTAACCCATAGTTCTCCATACAGAATCTAATGCAAAATCCATTGCACATTACGGGTAGCAACTAAAGGTCAGAAGTGAAGAACATCGAAATCGAACCCGACCAAATTCCCCAATCAGAACAGCGGTGACCATGCCCTGATCCTGAATCCATACGAAATCAGTACCACCTCCCCCACCCCCACCCCACCCAAATGACCCAATCGATCAGAGAAGAGAAAAAATATCCTGATTAGGTGATTCCGAGGTGAGCAATAAGCAACAACTCCACAATTAAAGCATACCGAATACTACTACTCCTAGTACTAATAGTACCCCTAATGGCCCAATTGGAAGCAAATTAAGCAAAGCCGGGTTTCGAGGGGAGCAAATACACCCACCTATTTCAACAAGAACTCCCCAATCGGAGGTTGGACCAGTTCCAACAGTTGCTTGCTGGATGGGAGCTAACTAGTGATGGTTTATTGTCTTGTCGTCGGTAGAAAGGCATGGGCAGGGAGTAGTAGCACTAGTAGTAGTAGGGATGGGCAATACACTTTTTCTACAGTAAGTATTTTTAAGTGGCAGTGGCGGGAACATTTTGCCGGGAGAGAATCCCGAATTTTTGATCCCAGCTATCACGTGGTGGCCTACAACTGTTTCAAGCGGGACCTACATCAGGGGTGAGTTAAAGCGAGTGCCACATCAAGTGGGTGAGATAATTGACCAAGCCAACCTCCTCCTTCCCTTGGTACTAGTACTAGTTCTCCTGGGTTCCTCTCCAAGGACAGATAAAATCACCCTCTTCGAATCAAATTGATCTCAGCTTATTATCCTTTTGCTGATTCGTCTCACTGAGCAGTGGACAAGATGGCGGTAGTTGCAGCATAGGGCACCAGCGCTGGGGCCTCAAAAACAGTTTAGGAATCGATAAAATAATAAGCTTGGATTTCAGACTAGAAACACACACAAACACACATATATACACTAATATACGGAATAGTTTCCAATTATAGTTCTGCTAACAAAGTCCTAGAAAGCATAAGGTAGCTCCATATTACAGAAATACGACAGTAGCGAACCAATCATGGGATAGCTCTACACCCCAAGAGTTTTAAAGCTGGGCTAGTGGTCATGAGACTACCCAGACGACACCAAAAGTACACCCCTGATGATTAGCAGCCCTGCATCAAATCCATCCAGAAGCAGTGTACCCGATCCTCAGCCTCACGTGCAGGCTCATCAATGAACATGTCATCGTCATTACCATCAAAGTCCTCTTCGGTCGTCTGCTTCTGCGATTAGTAGATTAACAGATACGTTTATAGAGAAACATCAAAGACACGCAACCTGAACATTTGTCCTTCTACAGATATACCTTGTCATCTGGCATAGCGGTAGTACCAGAAATGAAACCCGTTTCATGCAGCTTATGCTTTTTCTCTCCTCCCCTTCTCCAAGTTGATCTAGATTCTTAGGAGCTTCCTCTGTCAGTTGATCTAGTTGATCAACATCTGCTTCCCCTACTTGATCTTGATGATAAAGATGTGCTTCCCCCGGTTCATATGGTGGATCATATGGTTCACCATGAAATACCCATCTAACATATGTGCTTAGCATCCCAAATGTAAAAATATGGTCTTTCAGTATACTTTGAGACAACACCCTATGATTCGCACACAGCCGGTAGTGGTAGTACTTTTGAGTTGTCACAATGAGCTCTAACAAATCCCATAAATCGTAGAACATCAAGGCTATGTTTAGTGCTGCCTAATAGAGCAATCTCTATCCAAAATATGCCCATCTGTTTAATTATGAGATACAAGGTTGGTTATTATTAAAAGAAAAGCAGGAAACATATAGATGGAGTACAAAAACTATATATGCCTATGCATTTTAGCAAACATATTGACAGCAAAATTCGCCGAAGGTATTTAGGAACACAGATCCATCACAGAATAAACTATGACCATGCAGATTGAGGACAAATTAAACTATGTATTTGAGGAGGCAGATCGGGTGAAAGGGCAATAAAATGCCAACCAGATCGAGCTAAAGATAGAAGGACTGCCGTGGGATCAACGTGCCCACCGGTGCGTCTCAAGAAGACCGACGAGTAGGGAAATCTTCTTTGCGCATGGTGGTGATGAGGAGCGGCCGTAAGCGCGCCTATTTTGTGGAGAAGGGGTGAGGGCCTATGCGGTAGAGGGTGGACGTTAATACCTGGAGCGAAGGGGTGCAGAGGGATAACTTTGGAAATTCTAACCTACCCTGCTTTGGGCACTGATACGTTGCAAACGTATCCATAATTTTTGATGTTCCATGCTTGGTTTTGTCTACTTTCTTATGTTTTGTCCTCACTTTGGAGTACTTTTCATATGATTTCTTGGACTAACCTATTAACAAGAGCCACAATGCCACCTGCCTATTTTCTGCTGTTTTTGGTTCCAGGAAAGTCAGAAAATGAATATTTTCGGAATTGGACGGGACAAAAGCCAAAGTCAGTTTTTCACCGAGGGACACCTGGAGCCAGAATACGAGACGGATAGGGGCTGGGGCCTGGCCACACCACCTGCCCACGTGGCCAAGCCTGGCCCACGCTAGGGGGTGGTTTGGCCGCCCCAGGCACCCCCTCGGCCTCTCCTTCTGCCTATATATTGCCCCTGATACGGAAACCCTAAGTACCCGATCAAAATTCCACGGAAGAGTTTGTAGCTGCCATCATCTCCATCCCTAGATCGGGAGGGATCTGAAGCTCTTCCCGACACCCTACCGGAGAGGGGAATTCACCCTGGAGGCCTTCTTCATCATCATGCAAGCCTCCGGTGTGATGCGTGAGTAGTTCATCTCTGGACTACGGGTCCATGTAGTAGCTAGATGGCTGGTTCTCCTCCTTTGTGCTATCATGTTTAGATCTTGTGAGCTCCGTTCATGATCAAGATCACCTATTTGTAATTCTGCATGTTGTGTTTGCGGGGATCCGATGGATATTGAGATGCTATTTCAGATTGATTATTGATTCTATCATGTCTTTGTTATTTGTGATCTTGCATGCTTTCCGTTGTTAGTAGCTATCTTGGCCAAGTAGATGCTAGCAACTCCAAGAGTTAGTATTTATGCTCGATAGTGGGTTCATGCCTCTGGTAATCTGGGGAAGTTATAGAAATCTCTAAGGTACTAGATGTGATGTTGCTACTAGGGAGAAAACAACAATCCTTTGTTCATAGAACAAATGTATTGTTTACTTTACACGCAATTCATAATGAAATTATCCGTTGCTTGCAACTTAATACTGGAGGGGGTTCGGATGATAACCTGAAGGTGGTTTATTAGTCATAATTGTAGTTGGATGGCGGTTTATGTATAATGTTGTAATGCCCAATCGAATCTCAAAGGAGTGAAGATGATTAGTATATTCTTGTATGCTTTCTCGATGTTTGTCAATTGCCCCGCTGTAATTTGTTCATCCAACATGTCATCTATCTTAAGGAGAGCCACCTCTAGTGAACTATGGACCCCGATCCTTTCTTTTACCATCAATCTACAATCAACTGTTTACTGCTTTGTGTTTACTTTCTGCAAACTATTACTTTCTTCTGCTCGATACGTTTAATCCTTTGTTTTTAGCAAAACCCGTGAGATTGACAACCTCATCGCAAGTTGGGGACAGAGTTCTGTGGTTGTGTTGTGCAGGTCTCCACGTTCTTCTTTGGCACGTAGTCATACCGCCAAAGTTCAGCTAGCTACACCTTTGGGGTGTTTCCTTGCTCCTACTGGATTGATAACCTTGGTTTCATAACTAAGGGAAAACTTACTACTGTGCTCATCATACCTTCCTCTTGGGGTTCCCCAACAAGCTCGTTAATACACGAGTCAGCAAGTACCTTTTCTGGCACCGTTGCCGGGGAGCAATAGCATGTGGGTGAATATTTTTGTGTGCACTTGTTTGCTTTATCTCTAAGTAGTTTTTACTTTCAGTTTTAAGTTGTTCTCTATCTTAGTATTGATAGGGAATGCGAATTACAAAAAAAAATTAGTTGTACTTGTTATCTAAAAACATTTAAAAAAGGAAAGTGATTTGAAAGATGAGTAATGGTTAAGTGGGGGTCGACCTTGAACAGTTGTGTTCATGCCTATGAAACCAAAACAAATCTTTCCATGGAAGATTTTCAGTTAAAAATTGTAGGAATGCATGAAGCCTTGAAAAATAAAGATATTTCTGGTATTGATCTTAATGCTTATTCCTTCGAAAATACTTGAATCTTGCTCCTATGCCTAACTTAAAGGCGTTAAAGAAAAGTACTTATTGGGAGATAACCCAAAAGTTTTAGATGAGTCTTGGAAGTTATTACCTCTATAATAACCACTCCTTATTATTTTTATTTTCTTTTTGTGCCAAGAGTATCCTTTAATGAGAGAGCAGTAATGCTTGGGAAAATTGCTGTCCCGAAACAGATTTTTGTGCTTTGCTGTAAAAATTCGTGTAAAATCTATGTACGTCGGTTTGAACTATGAATTTTTGTGCTTCTGCCCCAGGTTGTTATCTAACTTTCGTTAGTTCAACACTTTTCCATTTGAGCAATAGAAGGTCTTCGAAAAATTGGTTTTTACCTGCTGGTCTGTTTTGATAGATTTCTGCCATTATTTGCATTTGCTTATTGTTGATTCCTTTTTGGGTTCTTTTTGGGGAATTGAGCTTTTTGAGGGAAGTGCTCAAGTAGCTCGTGTTTTAGTGGAAGTTTTATTGGTGTTGGAACTGAACCCAAAGACTTATTATCTTGAGTGCACTAATGTTGTTAATAAAGATTGTGTGAAGTTTTGTATGAAGGAAAAATTTCAGGTGTATGGAAAGAGTGATGTAATGAGATGAAGAATTGACTAAAGCTGAAGCTTGGGGATGCCACGTGTGTCACCCCAAGAAATATCCAAGAAGTACAAGCGTCAAAGCTTGGGGATGCCTAAGGCATCCCTTCTTCATCAATAAAAATCTCACGTTTCTTCCAAACACTTCATTTTTATTGTTTCATGCACAGTTGTGTTGTTCTTGGAGCATCTTTGTTTTTGTTTTTGTTTGCTTGGTTTTCTTAGTTTGCTTGAATAAATTGGTTGGACCCCCTCTTTCATACATTACTTTTCAAATAAGTGTGGTTTGGATTGGAAAAGAGTAGGAAACGTTCATGCTTAAGTGGTAAAAGGAGCTCGTTTTTTACGGTGGCCTATGCTTTGTCATGTCATGCTTGATAGTGATTTTTGCTGTAGCATGACATGTTATGAACAATTGATATTGCTTAATGTGCCTTGAAAGAATCATGCGTTGTTTTAGCATATTAAAGCATAGTATTGTGGTATTCTCCTTTGATGCTTTATTTGGGTTGACTTGGCGCATGCTCACACCATGTTATGACTATCCCAAGTCACCATAGCCTTTATGATCCTTTAGTTTTCGACTTGTAATATCACTTTATGCTTTAATTAATGATGTTTTGTCGCTTTGCATGATTATGGCCATTATTGCTCTTTTAGTTGGTCGCTCCCAGTCTTTTGCTAGCCTCCATAACCAAGTATGAGTTCCACTCATGCATCCAACTCCAAATAAAACCAAGTTATCCCAAAGAGTCCACCATACCTACCTATTAGCATTTGCTATTCCAAATATATTCATGCTTTTATGTACCTTCCGAATTAAACTTATTATGAGAAAACTAGTGATTAAAGCTCTCACGAACTTGACGGCACACTTTACTTTCTTGCATTAATAAACTTGAACCATTGCGTCCATCTTTGTTACGTATATGCTTGCGCTTTATAAGTTGAAATTAGCAGAACCATGTATCATGGGGAACGCTTTCAACATTGCACTTGTACTTTGTACCCGTTGATATCATGTTCTTTTGCTTATGGATCCCGGCGGTGTGAAATAAAAGGGGAACTTGTTAGATCATGGAGTTTGTATTTGTGTTAGAGAAACGCCTGGGCCGCTAGCCTAAGCCATGCCTAATCATGGTGGAAACTTGCAGCATAACCATAATGAGCACTCTATGAAGCATCCTCAATAAAAATCTATGCAAATAGAAAATAAAAAGATCGCTGAGATGCTCATTGTCTGCTTGCCATGTCATTTTGATTATGGGATAGCTCCTGTATCATGTGAAAGGGGTACCCAGTTGGCGGTTCTTTATGATACATATGTACTTACAATGACAAGAGCTTACTTGTGACTAAAGTTGAGTAGCATGAGCACTACTAGGAAACATGCTATAGGTGAACCCCTATTCTGTGGCGCACGGAAGGCCATGCGCCACAAAAACTAATTTCTGTGGCGCACGTGTGCCATGCGCCTGAGCAGCAAATTTGTGGCGCAGCGCACGGATGCGCCATAGAAAGCGCCACTTGGCGCATCCGCGTCTGCGTCGCCACAGAATTCTAGAGGGCCCCACTCCAATCATTGCCGCTGGCCAGGCAGCCAACTTCTATGGCGCATTCTGGGCGGTCGCACGCAATGTGGCTTTTACATGGCGCATATAACCACGCAGCGCCACGAAAAGTGCACTTGTGTGGCGCCTGAATCGCCACAAAATTTGCGTACATGGCCTAATAACTGTGGCATCTCCCACCTACTCCCACCCACTCCATCCCCTTCTCCTACCTCTAGCTAGCTCGACCCCCTTCTCTCTCCTAGGCCATTTTGCTCATATTTTGCTTTATTTTGTGTGTTTAACCTAGATTTGTTGGTATATATTTGGTGAGGGTGAGCCTCTCCATAATATCCTCCTCTCCCACATCTAACCGACCGCGTTCTCGTCCGGGATCTACTAGGTGAGTATAGCTTGGAGAGACATGCATATGCATGTTTTGACGTGGCGGTGTGTGTGTATGTTTGTTGTAGGGGAAGAGCTTGTCGCGCGCGGGCGTTTTGTGCGACCGGATTCGTATGGTGATACGATGCTTATGCTATGCAAGAAGCTTTTTGGCGTGGCGCATGCATATTTGGATATGTGCGAATATTCTTTTTGTTGTTGCTTGTGCCGGCGTGGTGCATGGATGTTTGCCGAAATGTTGATTCATTTCCGTTTCGGCAAATTTTTGCACCACCCATATGTCCTAGTTTTAGGGGAGGTCATGCCAAATTTTTCCGGCGACCATGCATATGCATGCGCGTGTGTGTGTGTGTCGTTCTATGGGTGTGCGTGCACACGCATGTTGCGGTATTAATAAACATACTTTCTCGCAGGCAATAATTAACCATGGTTCTCGTGATTGACTCTGGTCGAATCGCTAGATACAAGAAAGACGCGAAGGCAGACATGATTCGGCAGAATATGCGCCAGATAAGATGCCCCTGTCGATCATGAAAATTCGATAGGTGGATCGACCCTGATTCTGGAATACTGGAGCAGCACCTGCTCAGACGCGGTTTCTTCGAGCCACCAGCAAATGGTGCGGGTGAAGACGAGGGCGGGCGGCGAGAAGACGAAGAGTCTCCCGGACAAGACCATAATAATGATGAAGGAGATGCCGGCGGAGAAGATCATCATGACGAAGAAGATGATGAAGCAGAAGATGGATCCGTGAACACGGAGATCCCTCGATCGGCCTTTCAGGACATTCATGTTCAAGAACTGCTCCACAAGCAGACGAGCAACGCCAGGGCTGCTGAAAGGGAGAAAGCCAAGCTGGCGCAAATGAAGAAAGACGGGATGACTCCGTTGTTTCCTGGATGCCGGCCCCAGGATACACGCTTGCAAGTAACGCTTGATGCTCTGGAGCTGAAGTCGAATAACAAATGGACCGACTCTAGCTTCAGCGAGAACATGGAATTCTGGCACGACCGTCTTCCGGAGGGGAACACATTGCCACGTAGTATCGAGGAGGCCAAGAAAGTCGTGTGCCCTCTTGACCTACCTCACAAGATATACCACGCCTGCATCAACGATTGCATAATGTATCGGGACAAGTATGAGAACAGCACGACATGTCCGAAGTGCGGCCACGGGCGGTACAAGGTTGGGAAAAATAAGGTTCCTCGAAAGGTGGTATGGTACTTTCCTATCACTCCCCGTCTGCAGCGGTATTACGTGAACCCTAAGGAAGCAAAGCTCATGCAATGGCATGCGGAAAGGGAGAAGCCCGAAGAGGATCCGGAGAAGGGCTATATCCTGACACACCCTGTAGACGCCACCCAGTGGCAAGCATTGGACCTCGCCTTCCCGCAGAAGTTCGGGGACGACGCAAGGAACGTCAGGCTGGGTGTGAGCACTGGTGGACTCAATCCGTTTGGCAACCAGAGTAGCACGCATAGCACCTGGCCCGTGTTTATATGGCCTTACAACCTTCCCCCGTGGTTGTGCACGAAGCAGAAGTACATAAACATGTGTATTCTCATTCAGGGGCCGAACCAACCAGGTGTCGACATACATCTGTATCTCGGGCTGCTGAAAGAGGAGTTAGAATTATTGTGGAATAATCCACCCCGTACGTGGGACGCCTACAAGGAAGTTTATTTTGATATGAGAGTCGCGTTGCTCACGACGGTGCAGGACTATCCTGGTTATGCATATGTAGCTTGCCAGGTCAGCCACGGATTCTGCGGCTGTGTTAGGTGCATGGATAATACCCCGCATCTCCAGCTACCAAGGGATCCCGGGTCTTCGAAATACAATCGTTGTCTGCTGATTGACTTTCAAGGACTTGGCTTGTTGTTTGTCAGGTGAACACATTCATCCATTGTTATGTTGCAGCAAGAAAAATTGTATCTATTCATGACCTGGGGTGCTACTGAGCACCATATGGGGTGCTACTGAGCACCATATGGGGTGATATATATATGTTGGGGGCAGGGGATATGTTTTTGTAGGGATTTCATTGAGTCCCATTTCTCCCGGAATGTTGATTAACTTCCGTTTCGGTTGAGAAATGGGCACTCCTATGTAGAAAAATTAGCAAAGGTCATGCCGAAAATTTGAATTTTTGGGCATGACCTTTGCTAATTATTCTACTACCTAGGAGTTCCCATTTCTCAACCGAAACAGAAGTTAATCAACATTCTGGGAGAAATGGGACTGTACTATATTTTTTTGCCTTTTGTGCTAACTTTTTGCCTCATTATATAGAGCGCAAATAAACATGTCGGGAAATGCGGATGAGCCCGGCACTTCTAAGCACATGAGCATTGAAGAACAAGCGAGAGAGCACAACAAGTCATTCTGGAACGAGGAGATGGAGGAGGCGGAGGCCGCCGCCGGTGCTGCTGGTTATGAGGGTGGCCGGGAGGAAGCCGCCGATGATTATGAGGGTGGCCGGGAGGAAACCACCGATGATTATGGCACCACCGACGGCCGGGAGGACGACGACACCACCGATGGAGGCGACCACGGCTCAAGTGGTAGCGGCACCAATCCGACCGCCGGGAAGAAGGCGGCGAGGCCAAGGAGGCCCCGAAAGGCGCAAGTGCTCGCCAATGTCACAGACGAGTTCACTTCTGTCTCGGAATCTCGCCTACCATTAGAGCCGAAGAAGGCGGCCTCCGGGTTCAGCATGCAAATAGGGTGCATCGTCCGGGAGAGTGTTTCAATCAACACTAAGGACATCAGAAGCCCGGAGAATACAGCTATACTCCAAACCATGCTCGATAAGCTTCACCAAAGATACAAGTTCCCGGACGAGGACTCCAAAAAAAGGGCGGAAGCTAATGCCATCACGAAGATGAGCACCGCCTTGAGCAGCTGGAGATTCCGGGTGAAGAAGAAGATTAACAAGGGTGACAGTTGGGAGAAGATAAGTAAGGAAGAGCCGCATCTCCCTAGAGAAGACTTCGATGCATTGAAGGAGTCCTTCAACACGGAGGTGGCTCGAGAATGGACCGCCTGGGGGAGGGAAATGCAAGAGCTGAACATAGGTAAGCACCATCTCGGAAGCGGTGGCTACTGAGGAAAATAGCCGATTTGGGAGAAGGAGGACAAAGAGTATATACGTCTGGGAAAAGACAACCCGTGGTACAAAATCACGGACGTACAGACGAGGAACTATGTCCGGTCCTGCTACTTCCTTGACTGGAAGACGAGGGAATTTGTTACCAACGATCCGACCGTGAAGGCCTTCGAGAAAAAGCTGGTAAGGAATTTCATTACCTCTTATATCTCGAGTTGATCTAATTAGATAACAGAGACAAATTTCTAATTGGGTTCACCTTAATTTCCTTTTCCCAAAGGACGAAGCGTTGAAGGATTTGGCTAAGAACCCGCAGTCGTCCGAGGGGTCTACGGAGCCGTGGGACACGGCTTTCAACCGGGCGACGAACGCGATGAAGAAAAGGAAGTTAGATCTGCCGTCGACGTCATCTGGCCGTGTGTCCGGCTTTGGTTTGAACATGAAGGTACGGGACTACTACGATTCGGACGCCAAGTCCAAAAAGGCGAGGAGGGTTACGGGCGCGGCACGTGCCGAGGTTGAGCAGCTGAAGAAGCAGGTGGAGGATCTACAACAGGTCAAAGCGCAGTTTCCCGACATAGTGACGTCCCAGGTCAACGAGATGATAAAGTCGTTGATCCCCCTAATTTGTGGGAGGGGATAAGTGCTTGGCATGCGAGAGGTCAACAGGGGCCGATACACGTGCCCACCTGCACCTGCAGCAACTCGAGCAGGAACAGGCCCGCCTCGCCGGAACTCGTGACCCCACAGCCCAACGCCACCGGGCCGCAGCCGCTCCTCCAGTTGGACGCACCCGACCAGCCGGCCGAGGATGATAGGGCGGCAATGCACGATGATGCACCCGAGCAGCCGGAGATTGATAGGCCGCCCGCCGCCCTTGTCTCCACATTAGCCGAGCTCGACGCCATCACAGTGGTAACTAATTAGTTAGTCCGCGCGTAATTTTTTTTAACTATGCCTTTGATGACTGTCATCTCATCATCCCAAACATGTTTTGACTCAGGACACGCCTTGCGTAGTGCTGCATAGCGTGGTGCCCGGCGGCGAGTTGAAGGAGGTTGCGGCAGGCCAGGTGATTCGCCCAAAGAGCACGGAGGTTATGCACAACGTTAAAATGGGCAAAGACATCATGAGGGTCAGTTTGACTTACATAGTGCCAGAGTACCGCGACATCCTCCCGCCCTTTAACCCTCCGGGAGCCGAGGAAAACACTCCCCTCCACGAATGCACCAATTGGGTCATGCCATGGCCGAAGTCCCAGATTCGTCTTGGGGGGGCAGGGGATCTTGTGGGGCCAAAGCTTCCCGCAGGCGGCACCTCGGTCCACCGGCCCATGCCCATCCGGCCCTCGACGAAGCGTGCCCCGAAGGAACCAACGGTCGCCGCCGCTACCACCACCCAGAAGAAGCTTAAGGTACCGCCGGTCGTCGTCACCCGGGAGGAACCGGTTCTCGTCGCCAACACCAACCGCCACCAAGAACTATTGGGACAAAAACCGTTACCGCGCCGACCATCCAAAACCAAGGCCGTTGCACCTCAACCGCCAGCATCGCAACCGTTGCTAGTAACTAAGGACGTTGACATGGCACCACTTGATCATGATGACGGCCACTACCATGACAATGATGACCACAACTATGACAATGATGAGGATGAGGATATCGACGTCGATGCCTACATCAACACTGGCGCCTGCAGCAAGGATGTGTATATGCCTCCTATTGTGGTTGATGAAGAAGCCTTCCGTGGTCACGACGATGAACCTAGGCGTCCCAATGCAGTACCCTTGCAGCGCCAGCTAGTCTTCAAGGGTTTATCTCAGGAAGAAGACACGCCTCCGGAGGCCGGCGATGCAGCTATATAGAAACCGGCTACCATTTTAGGCCCTACCACGCTGAAAAAGACGGTCAACGAGGTAGGGGTAGCACCCCCCAGAACAAGCTGACAAGAAGAAGAAGGCCAGGAAGAGGAAACCTAAAACTGCCCCGGGTGCCTCTATGAACCAGCCAGCTCAGAAGATATGGCATGACAGCGTGATACCACCCCGTCCGGATGGCTTGACGCGAGTTCATGAAGCTGGGAAACCGATACTACCTCCTAATATGCTACGCTTGGCAAGTGGATCAATGCACTCTTTGCATAGTCATATCTTATATGTTGAGCAAACCCTTCTCAAGGAGAAAGATCCAACTTACCCGGTGTGCGTCGTGAACGTGCCAGAGGACCCAGACTTTGTCCATGAGGAACCCGCAAGTCTGTTCTTCATAGCGTACGAGGACGTCTTCAATCTGTTTCACCTCAGACGGCTGCACTATAACTTGGTCCACCTATTCTCGATCAATCAACAGTTGAAGATCAAGAGAGAGTTACTCCCGCAAGTCGCGGTAGCGGATCCCTACTACATGCGCGACAGCCAGCTGGTGGAAGGATCAGCGACACGGACCCGGGTTGTTGAGTACCTTCAGAATTTCATGCTCAGATACAAAGAGAACACCATTCTTCTATCCGTCTTTCCCGAGTAAGCACACACATCCGTTCGTCGCCGTCGTAACTAATGCTTGCTTGTAGATTTCTTCCATTGCTTATCCTTTCCAACATTCATTTCAATTGTGTTGAGCAGGGACTACTACTCTGTAACCATCGCCATTTACCCGACGTATTTAGTAGCCCAGTATTTCGACTCGTCGAATACCACGTACAAGAAAAACTGGGCCAGAATAAAAGCTGTTCTCGATGATGCTATGGAGGGATACTTCCAAAAGGGAGGCACCTTCGTAAAGAAAGGGGAATTTGTCAAGACGGATAAAAGACATGGGTTCAAGCACGTGACCGAGTTCCCCTGCATCAAGCAGCCGGCTGCAGCGTGAGGGATAGCTTCTACGCCCTCCATCACCTTCACGGGTTGGTCCGGGATGTAGAGCAGATCAAGCGCCTAGACACTGTCCGAGAGTGGTCTGCAAGATATATAGGGGAAATCAGCGATGCTGATCTTAGAGAACACTTCCATCGCATCCAAAGGAAGTTATCAGAGATAATCAAGGAAGATGTCGAAACCATGGGGGGTGCTTAAACGTACGCTGGAAGCCGTCTAAGAGGGCGATCGAAAAACTCCTAGATGCGCAGGGTGATCGAAGGACGTGGACGATGAAAGACTGCTACAAACCGTTCCCGGCGCCATCCGGCAAGTAGGCTCATTGATCATGGACACATGTGTGTATTGTGTCGTGTTCCCAGGTGTCGTGAACTATAATTTCTTTGTAATAATTTGTATCGACGGATGTGTGTGTGTGTTTTGTCGTATTTTATCATTGAACTTGCTTCTGTGATATCGATGCAATATGTCTTATATGTTGTATTATGCACTAATATATGCCTTGTGTCTATAGAGATGACGTACTACGTGGTGTTCGAGGGTCGGGTTCCAGGGATCTACGAGGAGTGGGAGGACTGTAAGAAACAGGTGCACAAGTTCAGCGGCAACTACTACAAAGGATACGCGACTAGAGAGGAGGCGGAGGCCAAGTGGAGGAACTACCGGTCGAGGAAGAACAAGAACAAGATGAAGACCGCGGTCGTGCTCATGCTCTTGCTCACTATCGTCGCGGCTCTACTATATTTCATCATAGTGTAGGCGGCGGTGACCACTTCATTTGTAACTTTAGATGATGAACTAATTTACACTTTAAAAATGTGGCACTTATGACTATATGTATGCATGTATGTTGGGATCTAATATTTGATGACATAGTAATGTATATGTTTGCATCTACTGTTTGTCCAGATTATTATTTACTATCTATGTATAAATCCTGTATAAAACCTGTCTATGCACTGTATTTTGGGCTGTGAAAGAAATTAAAAAAAATACCGAAAAAACATTCTATGGCGCATCTTGTAATGTTTCTGTGGCGCACAGTATTCTGTGGCGCATGTGTGCATATGCGCCACAAAAAGCACACTTCTATGGCGCACGGGACCACATGCGCCACAGAAGTTTAATTACGTGGCGCACGGGACATGCGCCATGCAATTACCAATTTAGTGGTGCCACAAATAAGGGTTTCCCTAGTAGTGGAGGTTTGGTCTTCATAAGTAAGGGGCATGAGATTTTGGTTTATAACTTGTCAAGCATATTCTCTTAGTTGTGTCACTTTAACCTTAATCACCTTGAAGATACTTATGATAAGGGCAATGAGAGCTGAAAGCTATTAAGTACTATAATTTTTGGAAGCTCTTTATGAGACTTGAATCCCTACTTCCTTCTATGAAGGCCTTTCTTTTACTTTTATGTTGAGTCTCCACCTTCTATCTTTATGCACCTACTTTGAGAGCATAGTGGACATTCTTAGTTCTATGTGCATTGTCCCAAGACTTGTTGATTGATGCATAACTTTGATATTGCTTGTTTTAAACTATTTGTATCTAGTCACTCTTATGAACTTTGAAGGTGTCCTATGCATTTATGTTTGCCACTCTATGAGGGACAAGCTGAATACTACTATGCTATGTTTTCTTTATGTGAAACAAACAAATGTCTTGCAAAGCATTGTTATTCATTAATCTTTTGTTTGTGCCTTTTCATGTTACAACATAGTTTCTTTGTCTTATTGCTAGAACATTGTCTTTCATGTTATGATTGAAGTACTATGATCCCAACTTTGAATGTTTTACAAATACTTTGATCAAGTTTATGATGGTGCATGTCACCTAAAAAATTATTCTTTCTTTTTATCACTTACCTACTCGAGGACGACAAGGAGTTAAGCTTGTATCCATAATTTTTGATGTTCCATGCTTGGTTTTATCTACTTTCTTATGTTTTGTCCTCACTTTGGAGTACTTTTCATATGATTTCTTGGACTAACCTATTAACAAGAGCCACAGTGCCACCTGCCTATTTTCTGCTGTTTTTGGTTCCAGGAAAGTCAGAAAATGAATATTTTTGGAATTGGACGGGACAAAAGCCAAAGTCAGTTTTTCAACGAGGGACACCTGGAGCCAGAATACGAGACGGAGAGGGGCTGGGGCCTGGCCACACCACCTGGCCACGCGGCCAGGCCTGGCCCGTGCCAGGGGATGGTCTGGCCGCCCCAGCACCCCCTCGGCCTCTCCTTCCGCCTATATATTTCCCCTGATACGGAAACCCTAAGTACCCGATCAAAATTCCACGAAAGAGTCTGTAGCCGCCGTCATCTCCATCCCTAGATCGGGAGGGATCTAAAGCTCTTCCCGGCACCCTGTCGGAGAGGGGAATTCACCCTGGAGGCCTTCTTCATCATCATGCAAGCCTCCGGTGTGATGCGTGAGTAGTTCATCTCTGGACTACAGGTCTAGTAGCTAGATGGCTGGTTCTCCTCCTTTGTGCTATCATGTTTAGATCTTGTGAGCTTCGTTCATGATCAAGATCATCTATTTGTAATTCTGCATGTTGTGTTTGCGGGGATCCGATGGATATTGAGATGCTATTTTAGATTGATTATTGATTCTATCATGTCTTTGTTATTTGTGATCTTGCATGCTTTCCGTTGTTAGTAGCTATCTTGGCCAAGTAGATGCTAGCAACTCCAAGAGTTAGTATTTATGCACGATAGTGGGTTGATGCCTCTAGTAATCTAGAGAAGTGATAGAAATCTCTAAGGTACTAGATGTGCTGTCGCTACTAAGGATAAAACAACAATCCTTTGTTCATAGAACAATCACATTGTTTACTTTACACGCAATTCGTAATGCAATTATCCGTTGCTTGCAACTTAATACTAGAGGGGGTTGGGATGATAACCTGAAGGTGGATTATTAGTCATATTTGCAGTTGTATGGCGGTCTATGTATAATATTGTAATGCCCAATCGAATCTCAAAGGAGTCAAGATGATTAGTATATGCTTGTATGCTTTCTCGATGTTTGTCAATTGCCCCGCTGTAATTTGTTCACCCAACATGTCATCTATCATAAGGAGAGCCACCTCTAGTGAACTATGGACCCCGGTCCTTTCTTTTACCATCAATCTACAATCAACTGTTTACTGCTTTGTGTTTACTTTCTACAAACTATTACTTTCTTCCGCTCGATACGTTTAATCCTTTGTTTTCAGCAAAACCCGTGAGATTGACAACCTCATCGTAAGTTGGGGACAAAGTTCTGTGGTTGTGTTGTGCAGGTCTCCATGTTGCTGCTGGCACCGGTAGTGCGCCCTGCCAAAGTTCAGCTAGCTACACCTTTAGGGTGTTTCCTTGCTCCTACTGGATTGATAACCTTGGTTTCATAACTGAGGGAAAACTTACTACTGTGCTCATCATACCTTCCTCTTGAGGTTCCCCAACGAGCTCGTTAATACACGAGTCAGCAGGCACCACCATATACGTTGCCCACCTGCCAGTCACGATAGATCAAAATTAATCCAAAACTTGTTAAAATACAATTTTATGTTCTACCATGGAAACTAATGCACATAACATTGCACTTTGTGAATAGATGGCTTTATTTCAACATATTTTAATTTCAGCATCTTCAGCTAGGAAGGTTGGACACTCATGAAAGTAGGGCATTATCCATCAAATCTGAAATCTCCTTTGTAAACAATTGCTTGAAATGCCAAGATGCACCGATCTACCAAATATGGACACGTTTATAAGCTTGGTTGGCGAAGATGCATCAATGTACGGAGTAGTACAAAACATGAAAAGGATATAGAAACTATGGCAGTGATCTTGCTCCTCTTGTTTGAAAGCCTTGAATTAATGTTCATTAATTTCTGGAGATGTCTATAAACTCATTAAATGCTACAAAGCATATAGGCTTGTGGGTCTATCTGAAAGGGCGTTATACATTGTGTGAAAAATAGGGCGGTGGAATTTTGAGCCATCATATTTGTAGTTGCTTCACAACAAAATACATTGTTGTTACTTGGAAATCCGAAAAAAACTTCAAATTTAGAACCAGACATATTGGTTGATTTGCAAAGATGCACCGATCTACCAAATACGAACACGTCATCATAAACTATTTCTATGACCTTGGTCACCTTTTTTTGGACGATGGTCATCTTCTTGAAAGCCTTAAATTATTAGAAATTTTTAGCAAATGCCTAGAAACTCGTTTAAATGCTGGGAATCAACTCTCGCTGGCGTGTGGTTCTAGACGGTGACAGCGCGTCTGAGAGGCCCCACGCCGGAGTAGTGTATGCTAGAAGCTTCGACCTTAAAATTTTGGTATGGCGCCCAGACATCGTACCCATCCATTAAAATATCCCACGCGTCCATTCAAACATGCTTTACCTCTTTTTAGAATGCAAAAGTCCTCTTCTATCCCTGCTCCGGAAACAAGAATCCGAGGGAGCACTGCAATAACAGAGAGATATAGGTGGTAAATTTATATTCTCCCAAGTGCATCACCCCATCGATGTTTCCTAGCCCTTCTTCAATATTTACCTGCCAGTCCACTCTGATCTACACTGACTTTTGGACCCACTATGCAAGTGACCCACATGTTAGTGAGTCAGAATTACGGGAAGTAGAGATTCCCATCGCTTGTTGTTCAAAATTCGAACATTTTTCGCTAAACCGAGATAAAATCAGTAAAATCATCCAACCCGGCTTATACTAGATTGTCGAGGGAAACTGACTAGAGTAGAAATTCATGTGTCCCATTGGATCAGTTGCTCAATATATGGTTTTGCTGATGCGTCAAGAGGTATGTACTATCGCTTGATGGCTAATGTTTTGAGCTTGGCCCATAAAACTTGAGCAATCATCATGGTGCACATATTGGTCTAGGCTAATGGATAGAGTATTATAATTAGCAGTTGAGCATCAAAATTAGTGTAGCCCCTACTACATAGCCTTTAGGGGGTCCGAACCATAGGGGGGTTGCCACCCCTTGCCCCTCCCTTCAGCCCGTGCTTCTATCTAATCAATGTATTTAGCAGCTCTCATGCTAACATTAAAAAATAATACGCTCAAACCTACCAAGAATAAGAATAATCAAGGAATATGTAACCCTACGACACTCCCATAAACTAAAAGTTTGCAAATGTTTTCGCTAATGGGTGTGCATAGGCCCGGCCATGGGGAAGGACCAGAGGTGCCGCCGCCCCGGGCCCAGAAATACTAGGGCCCCATGCCCTGGTATGTCTTCTCTACTAGTCTGTACTACATGGCCCAAAACGTACAGATGATGCAGCTTCGGAGCTCCCCGAGGTAGGAAAATGGACTTAAGTCTAACACCTTGGGGCATGCGGATGCAACCGACAGGAGATCACGCCCGAACAATTTTCACGGAGGAAGAGTCGTTGAGAGTATATGGGCCTTGCGTCTTGGACGATGATGCTTGATCCCGTACAGGTGTGGCGACGCGTGAGGCTCTCTGTTGTGTACCTGGTCGTCCCGATTGGAACCGTAAAAAGCCGCCGCCTCATGGTCATGGCCGTCACTTACTATCTGGTTCTTCTTCGTCCAAGCGAAGGCCTCCCATCCTAGTGAAGACTAAACATAGCGACAGTGCTATTCCGAAGATCCGAAGAACTGGCAAAAGGGTGTCAGGTATGTTTCTAACTTTCTATCCCTAATGTGTTGTGCTGGTTGTTGTTCGACAACACTTCTATAATTGAAGATTAATATTGTGTCTTCCTTATTGCAGAGTGTCATTGAAAATAACCGACAAAGGGGAGAGAGACACATAAATTATTGGGATTTGGAAATCATGAGTTCGACTTGATAATTGGTGAGATTTCATAGAGCTTGATGTAATATCTTTATAGCTTTGCGTTTGTTTTTGATTACTAATCTTTGTTTGAAACTTCAATACCGTCAGATCAACTAGAAAGTGTACATTCTGCGGTGATAAAAGGAAGTGGAAGAAACGAGTTGCTATGATAGAATCATGAAGAAAAAAAATACTGGATGAGATTGTCATTGATACCATGATAACTTTACATTGAGAAATGTTATAACAAAAAAGTAAGGTAATATGTCTAATTATATGAAACTCCTATTTTAGATGCAGTTTGATAACATTTTACATATGGACATATTGACTATTTTTCGATAGTTATAGTAAGGGGGCCCTGAATTCTAATTTCACCCGGGGCCTCTAGAATCTCGGGACCGGCGCTGGGTGTGCGCACAATGAAGCTACACCCATCAACCACCGGCGTGGTAAACTTGGTAAGAAATCCAAAACCTTAAAAAAATGGTACACACGTCAACCCAATCTGAAGCGAGTGATCCCATGGGAAACCATGGTCGATACCCCAGAGGTAACTAGCTAGTGTTTATGTGTCAATACTCCCATTTTGTATAAAAAAATGAAAACGACACAGTTGGGATCTTGCCTATTGTTTTTATGTCAAAACAACGCTACAGTGTTCGCAGGAAAAAATGATTGCTATTTGTTCCATATAAGTTGACCATGCAAGAGAAAAAAGTATGGACCTGCTTTATAGATGAACAATATTGTTTCACATTTCTATCTACCCTGACAAAAAAGAAGAAAGAAAGACAATATAGTTCTGCTGTGAAGACTTTAAGATTGAACACATTACAAGTAGTACTACATAGATATCCCATGCGATTTAGCAAAATAAAATACTGTTGGAGAAACAAACGTGTTCCAATTAGCATTCGCCATCTACATGCATATAATGATACGAAGTTTCAATTTTTCTGGCCCGCATACTCTACGATTTTCAGATTTTAGACTGGGGAATACTCTCCTACCAGAATCCAGAGAGTTTAATGTCCTTGAGAAAATCCGTTCTCATGTATTCCATGAGAATAGCAACGATGGTCATAATCTCCCCGCCGTCGCTGAGCTGTCTGGCATGGGACTCTGGTCTGCACCGATAGCTCACGTAGCACAGGATTTCCATCCACACTTGGGAGGTGAGGTCCAGCATGTCAGCAGCCGCGTCGTCTAACCCCTTGATGATCAGCTTTGCGCCCAGGTGAGATGCTCTATCGAATAATGTTAAATCCCCTTCTGATCTCCTCTCGAGCTCAGGGCCAGAAGTGTTGAGCCTTTCCCCGTTGTCCCGTATTAACCTGACCAGATCCTCAGCCGAGTTGTATTCGAGATGATTGATCACCTTGTCACACAATTCCACATACCTCTGGCGACTAGCATGGTCAGACAACATGTAGGGACGTGCGGCAAGCAGGAAAACAATGTAGTTGGAGAGCACCTCGATCGTGTTAGCAAGATTCGGCTGGCTCGAGTGTTTCTCATCGTACCAGGTGAGGTAGACATGAGTGGCGATGTGCCACACGAGGATGCTCTCTTCCAGTTGGATGTCCACACTCCAGGCCAGCTCGTCGTGCCATCCCATCCTCTTCAGCGCTGCCCGGCCCCTTGAGTTGTTGATGTGATCCCGGCTCTCGTTGCTGACGCCCACGCTTTGCACCAGTTGCTTCTCAAGCAGCCGGCTGAAATTTGCCGGGACAGGGGTGGATGATGTGTAGACCAGTGTGTTCCACCAGTCCTCGCGCCCCATCCATCTTGCGACTTTGCTGCTTCGACTGACCCTGCTCTGGGTGCACAGGTGGATAAAGTTGTGTTGCCCCATGGATCCCGACCAATACCTTACTGGCACTCCTGCCTTCAGCATTGCATGTTCCACGAGATAACGGGTGGAGGAAACCACAATCGAAAGCAATACGCGAATGAAACGAGTAAATGTGAATGGATCACCAAGAGTTGGTGAGAGGCTGGCTTCAGCCCAGCTGGAGAACATGGCTCGCAACAATGATATGATCTCCAGGACGACGGCGCCAGCAAGCAAAACATAGGTGACACCGACATCTACTCGGCTGCACCGGTAACCAGCTTCCTCACTGAATTGATGGAACACCAGTATTGCAGCGGCGACGGTGGCCATCGGCGAGATCACACGGATGCAGTGCCCGTACTAAGTGTGGATCACCGGGGCCTTGCTGTACAAGACCTCGTACATGAGCGAGAGCTGCACCTCGGCCACCCGGTACATTAATCCCCAACTATAACGTCCTGAGCTGCTAAGTTTTAGAAGAGGCAATGGACCCTTGAACAAATGTAAAGGGACTGTGAATAGCTGGTGAGCTACAAGCATTACGTTTTCATGACAAATTCCTCCAAACAATCCCAACATATATCCGGAATCTCTGATATGCACCCTGCCAAAACTTTGGTAATTCTTGCCCGATAGGTTACTACTGCTAGCGCAGCTGAGCGCCCATACTCTCTCCCCGTACTTGATAACACCTACCACAAACATGAGGATGGCAGCCGGACGGAGCAAGGTCCGGCGAGCCATGATGGAGGACTCATAGAGGATATAGGCAGCTGCCAGTACCTGCACCGTGAATGTCTGCAGATGCCGTAACCATAGCCGGTTGTCTTCGATGGAGTAGGCTGTGATGATGTCCTGGCCGCCAAGGTGCATCAGTAGGAATGGCGCCCAGAAAGCCATCAGCTGGTGCTCAGGCAACCACTTGCTGCTATTCACGGACATGTGGCCTAGAGCGTATATCGCCGTTGTGTCGGCCAGCAGGTACGCTGACCAAATGATGGCTCTTAGCACGCCAGAGTCTTTGCGATGACGGATCTCAGCCGTGATCAGGAGAATGACCTGCAGTGTGAAGCTTAGCAGCACCAACGCTTGGATACCCCATTCTTTCCAGAACGCCACTAACACCTCTATTCCTCCTTCCATTAATTTGCTATCCACTATCCACTGAAACAAGAAAACAGCCATGAAGATGATTAAATATCAATGTTTCCAAGTTTATTCTCATTATACGTACTCCGTCCGGTCCATATTAACTTGAGGCCATTAATATGGGGATACTACTATATATCTACTATGTGTGTCGGTGTGAGCTTCTACATGATTAAGTACAACAACATGCAATACAAAGTGCGCTCTTTCTACGCGTGTGATCTATTATTAATATTAAAAGTATAAAACGGGTAAACAAAAAACATGCACATCTAGAAAATCCCACAAAGTAAATGCAACCCTTGAATTTTATAAATCACTAATATAAAGTGTTCCCAATCGATGAATTTTATCAATCAACTCCCACATGCGTTACCGTTCCTACCCCGATCACTTGATAACAAGGATAAACATAAAAAAGACACGAGAAGAAACCTACCCAACCTCTAATGTAAAAAAAAAGAGCAATATATTTGATGCCTTAGCACCACCTCCACCGCCATGGTTGTGCTACTATATGTTCAGTATTCTAGGCATATGTGCTTCCTCCTAGCTATCTTGGTATGGACACCTGTTGAAGGAGCCCGTGGAAAAGAAGAGTCCTTGAATACACGATTGGAAGGGACATGCCCCGCCTATCGAAGGCATATGCCCAACCTATGGATGTGGTCAGGGGCGGACTTATCGTCCGGGCATCCTGGGCACGTGCCCGACCTCGATGCCGGCGCTTGCAGGTATCCGGCGAGGTCCCAGGTCGGCATAGGTAGCTCAAACTTTGAAAATCCTTTGAAAAAAGACGTGTATAAAGCTAGCTGGGGCAGCTTGGGCTATTCAACTATTCCTAGTGAAACCGATTGACCCATTTCATTCTCCAGGCCTCGTTCTCATGCTCCGGAAGCTAGCTAGCTAGAATGGGAACCAATCGATAGGTTCATCTGTTCGCCTACACGCGAGTCTCCAGCCGAAACTGACGGCACGAAACAACCGCGAGTACGCTGTTGCTGTGCCCTAGCTCAGGGAGATGCCAACGGACGAGACAGGGAAAGACGGATGGCTCCCGTCTCCCGTTAGTCTGCCACTCCGCAGCGAGAGAGCGACACGCGGAAGCTCAAGCGCAAGTGGCAAGGCGACGATAATAGCGGTCAGAGTTCCAATGCCTCGGCCGCGGACGGTGGCTCGGCGGCGCCTGCCGAGCGTGAGCATCCATCACCGATGATTTTCCGACTTGTGCACATGGAGGTACGAAGAAGCAGATGACCTGCGACGATGGGGATAACAATCGGCACCGGTCGTACACGAGTCACGACAACCAGGTAAAACTTCTTTGTAATCTGCAGCAGATTTTCTATTTAACATTCCCGTGTCTGGTTTACAGATTGAATCGTTTAATTTTTAGAAACAGGAGGTTCCTGATTCCTACAAAAAATTTGTTAGCTTTGCGACAAGTAAATAACGAAGAACGAAAATAAAATCGCAGCGAGGGGGACACAGATTTAATGTGGAAAACCCTCTCCAACAAAGAGAGGGGAAAAACCACGGGCGCCAGCCAGCGAAACTTTACTATAACGGAGAGTGTTTACACAATACCGAGAATTTCACAGATGCAACTTATCCCAACCGGCGGCTTACAAGAAGTATATATATCGGCCCAAGCCTCCGGTGACGGGCCTCGCTCCGCTCCGTCAGAAATTGGCCTCTACTTTATAGAATTTGGATCAACATATAACAAAATTCACTGCAAGTGGAGCCGTTGCAAGACCCACCACCTACTAATGAAGATGAACAAAATGTGATCAACGATGTCGATGAGGTTGAGGACTGTATTGAGCAGGAAATGTTCGGCGAGGAAGAGCGGGACTGTTTTGAGGAAGAGGATGATGATTTGTTTAATTTAGATGAAATTATGTGTGATCCAGCTCTTAGGCAACAAATTGAAAATTATCATCCGGATGTTCAAGCCCAAACGAGAAGAGCGTATCTTTTGAAGAGTCCAACCCAACCAATTGTGAAATTCCTTACAAAAAAATGCTACACGTTTTCAAGCCATCAAAGATCGAAAAGGACAATTGCCTAAGCGTAATTATCACATTATTGGTAAGCTCTATTGTCTCCAATTTGTTTATTGTTTCGATGCAAAGTAGTATAATTTACTAATATATTTTTATATCTTGTAGTATACATAGTATGTGCGGTTCAGCGGTAGAAAAAGGGATTTGCACATTGGAATTTTATTGTTGATTCATCAAAAGTTTATTTTATCATTGTATGGTTAGTATATTTAGCGGGATATTTGCTACCTTAGTTTATGTTTTTAACATTTGTGATCTATAGTGCAATATTGATTATATTTATACGATATTTATACAAATATGTGACATTTATGGTCCCTGGTAGGCGAAAGTGCAGTCTTTTAGTTTTCAGTGTGCCCGGGCTTTAGAAACTTGCTAGGTCCGCCACTGGATGTGGTGGTATCAATGGAAAACATAGGAAATGCGGTGACCCACACCTAAGCCAACTACAGTATCACAAGTTACAAAACATGGCTAAAAATACCTCCTATCCCAAACGGTTAGGGCCGAATTGTGTGCGAAACACAAACTGCACACGACCATTGGAGGAGGCCCGTGTGCGCGGTGGTAAGCCAAAAAGCCCATATCCAATGTGGGCCACGTAGCACATGCTGGGCACTAACACCATGTCCAATATAGTCAACCACATCACAACAGATTTTTTGCGCCCATGTCTCATGTATGGCACATTGCTCCTCTACTTCTATGCCCGATGTGCATGGGCATTGTATAAGCTAGTGTAACTCACAAAACTCTATCATTTTCTCTCTTTCTCTCGCACCCTCTCCCCTGATCTAGATGAAATGGCGACTGCACGGTCGATCTTCCTATCTCACCCACACATAATGAGACGATGTGGCATGGTGTCGGAGGATACGAGGCCACCTCCTCTCCTCTTTAACCAGATCTGGCACTAAGGAGGAGGATACTCATGTCATGGAGGCCGGTGTGGGAGGAGAGGATGAGGTGTCAACATAGAGAGAGAGGAGGACGCTAAGCTAAATGGCGACAACCGCGAGATGAGGACGAGGACGAGGGCGGCGGGGTGAGGATGACACTTAGGTGTCATGGTTTTTTCTTTCTTCATAATAATTTTGTTATGTGCATCAGCAGTGTCTCGATTGCTCTTGATATTGTGTTGTTGTAGAGGCCTGCCTTAATTGGTATTGTCTTGATATTAATATATTACCCTATATAAAAAAAAAATTTAAAGAGGTTTTTTGTTGTATTAAACTATAAATCTAACAAACATATATATATCACTTTGCACTCTGTTTAAAATGAATGGCAATTGTCGATAACAGGGGAAAACATTTCGAGCTTAACCACTTGGAACATAAATTTATGAATCATGAGATCATAATAAACCATTGCGGTGGTACGTCAACACTACTAAGAAGAGTTTGGTCACGAATAGCAAAATGAGAGATTATTGAAGATGAATATATGTTGGGACTATTTCCTGCAAACATGTGTACATTCTTACCCAACACAACATTTAAATGTGACCAAGAGTGTAGAATGTTTGGATTGAACAATCGGGCATAGAAGCAAATGAATAAATTAAGAAAAATATAAAATCAATAATGCTTCTCTAACTTTCACTTTGACCATCTGTATGTAAACATATATTCAGAAAACAATACTTGGTATCATCATATTTTTCATGAAAATGTTTCATAATTTATAGTCTCTTAGAAACATGCTCATATACAATAGAAAGCCAAAACTACACCTTGGAGATTATATCCATGTCTAAAGACGTTGTGCATTTTAGAATCCATGGAGTAAATGGGAGGAAGAGAATTCTAGATAAGATAAGAATAAATACATCAATGGTTAACTGGTATGCATGCCAATGAATTCTTTTGGTTTTTCCTCTTTGCCAAGTAACTTTTTGTGTCCTTTTATTCTAAAGATTATCTTGAAAATTTTAAATGGGTCTATAAGCACTTGGATAAATACTCGTAAAGTTTGTGTGTTGTCACCCATGCTATTTTTCATCTGAAGTTATGTCCTCACAATCTAACAAACCGTGTCTATGTACATTAAAAACATACATGACCTACAAGAAAAATGACGATCCAGCTGAAAAATTATCAAATAAAGAAGAACAATCCACCATTGACATTGTAGAACCTTCTTCATATATGTTTCTAAACATTATCCGACAATTTTTTAGTTGAATATTTTCTTACCTAATTAATGGACCATCGGTTGATACACCTTCATACCGTACATAAATATCACATTGATGTAGCAGTCTCTTAATCAGCAAATTACAGATCTCATAACTTTATCTAAATATGTAGTCGTAGGTATGGTGGAATCTAATTATAAATGGGCCATAATAATATATAGATATCCTTAGGCATTCATCTAGGGACAAGTCAAAATTCTACAAAGTAATGCAATGCATGCAAGTTTAGTAAGTATCTAAGCTTTATATGTATGCACTATTGCAATGTCGCTGATAGAACAGAACATACTAACATTATTGTGATGTTTATTTGCAAATAACACAATAATTAGTAGTTCACAAATTAAAGAAGGTGATAGTTGTTTTATCATAAAAAAATTGGTGACCATAGAACTATATTATTGCATAATACTACAAATATTTATGAAAATATAAATTTATTTTGCAACATTTTTTATCCATTAAAGATGATGTTCTCCCATTTCCAAAGTCTGCCGTGCTAGTATATATAAGGTAAAATGAGAAGTAGAGCTTACATCGAACGAATCGTCAGACAAGGGACAAATCAACTTCAGGCGAACGATTATCCACCGGCTGCAGCAAGAAGAAGACCAGCAAAATGAAGTGGAGCAAGAGACGAGAGTTGCGTTGGGGAGAATAATTAGACCTCCATTGCCGGATGACAATGCTACGTGATTTATACACCCGCTGCTCAATAAAGACCAAACCTAGTAACTCAAGTAAAGAATCCACGGTAGGATAAAGGAAAGAGAAAGGACCCCCAACAGCTCGATTATTAGGCTGGCAAAAGTTGTCTCACATGTCAAGGAATCGGCTTTTTTTACCCAATTGATCTAGAGCTAGTCCTTTTTTATTCTAACAGATAATTGAACTTTGCAATGTAACTTAATGAAAGTATAAGTGCATGTACACGCCAAATTAAAAAAAGAACAGTCTGGATAGAATAGCGAGACGAATTTTAAATTGACATACATACGCCCGTTTACCACCTAGATTCTAATTTTGCGCAAGCAAATTTAGCTCAAGAGCAGCAAAATTGAACTGGAGCGAGAGAAGACTGTTGCTTTGGGGAGATTAATTACTCAATAAAGACCAAACCTGCTAAGTAAAGTAAGTTGAGTCCATGTCAGAACACTAGTAGAAAACAGACCTTTGGTCCGGGTATTAGTCCCGGTTTTATACAAACCAGGACTAATGCCCCGCTCTCAACGGCTAGAACTGGCCGCCCGACGGATATTATTCCCGGTTCGAACTGAACCTTTAGTCTCGGTTCGTTTAACAAACCAGGACTAAAGGGTTCCAGGCAGGCTCGGGCCGGCACCAGACCCTTTAGTCCCGGTTTGTTAAACGAACTGAGACTAAAGATGGTCCCTTTAGTCTCGGTTCTGGATATAAACCGGGACTAATAGTCTGGCTATATCTTATTCTCCTGTCCGAGCCACTATTTCAAGCTGGTGGCTTCTCTCTCTTTTCTTCCTTCAAGCTCAAGTTCATGTCCAATTTTTTCTCAAGATTTGTCAAGATTTTGTGGAGCCCCATCTATCCAAAGGTTCTAAAAGGTGAGCAACTTCATTCTTTCAACTCTCATTGTTATATTAGCTCATTTCATGCTCTACAAGTAGATGGACTTGTGGATTTAGTTTGGTAGTAATTTTTGCAATAACAACATGAGATTGATGTTTGGATTCAATCTATCTTGTATTAATGTAATGAACTTCAAGGTGAATATCATTTTTAATATGTGGATTCTACCTATATCTTGTTTTGACACATAGTCTCGAAATTCATTTGATTAATAGAAATCATCCTAGCTAGCTGGGCAAAATGCCCTTCTTCGTCTTCTACCTATGCCTTCAGCAAACTGAAAAAATTGTACCAAAAATAGGATTAGTTCACGAAAGTTTGATAAGAAGACATCATAGTACATCTTCGAGATCCTCCTCTATGGCGAGCTCCTTGAAGATGTCCGAGGACAGGATCCTAAGACATCTTCGAGAAGCTCTGCTGTAGTGGTGTCTCTCTCGCACCATCTTGGAGTTAATAACTTGTCTAGCCATAGATTAATATGCCGGGTAGCTAACAAATTTTACATATTAGGGAGTGCCTCTATGGCGAGATCCTCGAAGATGTCTAAGGACGGGATCCTAAGACATCTTCAAGAAGCTCCGCCGTAGTGGTGTCCCTGCTCTCGCACACCATCTTGCAGTTCTTCACAAGAATGCATACCTATTTATAGATCGGGACAACATAGTGTCGACACTCAAGATATAATGTTGACACTCACCCCTGTCATAGTGCCGCCACCCATCCAAATAGTGTCTTCATTCACTGGCTTAGTGCTTCCCACTCACGACATAGTGTCGACAGTCACCCATGATGTAGTGTTGTCGCCACATCCCTCCAACCGAGACTAAAGGTTCATCATATCTTTAGTCCCGGTTGTGTGCTTTAATTTTGTTCTTTAGACCAGTACTAATTTTAGCATCATGATTCTATTTGATGTACTTAATTATATAATGTAGATGAGCCGACAATGGATATACGCTGATCGACTCTCTGACGAGTTCATTAAAGGCGTGCATTCTTTTCTCCTTGTGGTCGAGGCAAACAAGCGAATGGTTTTTTGTCTTTTCCATGTGGTGTCTGTCGGAATCATAAGGAATATTCTTCCTCAAGAGTCCTTCACAGCCACATGTTTCGGCCCGGTTTCATGACCGGCTATAATTGTTGGATCAAGCACGGAGAAACAAGGGTTATGATGGAAGACAACAAAGAAGAGGATAATGATAACCACTACCTACTATGTCCCCTAAATACGATGGTACTACAATGGAAGACAATTATGAAGAAGAAGCTGAAGAACGGGCATCAAATCTGCCTGATGATGATCTTAGTCGGGCCATTGCTGATGCAAAGGAAGAATGTGTAACTGAAAGGGAGAGGTTGAAGTTCAAGTAGATGTTAGAGGATCATAACAAATTGTTGTACCCAAATTGTGAAGATGGGCACAAAAAGCTGGGTAGCACACTGGAATTGCTGCAATGGAAGGCAGAGAACGGTGTGACTGATAAGGGATTTGAAAAGTTGCTTAAAATAATGAAGAAGTTGCTTCCAAAGGATAACAAACTTCCCGCCACTACCTACGAAGCAAAGAAGGTTGTCTGCCCTCTAGGATTAGAGGTGCAGAAGATACATGCATGCATTAATGACTGCATCTTATACCGCGGTGAGGAGTACGAGAATTTGGATGCATTGCTAGTATGCACTGCATTGCGGTATAAGATCAGACGAGATGACCCTGATGATGTTGAGGGCGAGCACCATAGGAAGAGGGTTCCTGCCAAGGTGATGTGGTATGCTCCTATAATACCACGCTTGAAACGTTTGTTCAAAAACAAAGAGCATTCCAAGTTGTTGCAATGGCACATGGAAGACCCGTAAGAAAGATGAGATGTTGAGACACCCCGCTGATGGGTCACAGTGGAGAAAAATCGAGAGAGAGTTCCCGGACTTTGCAGGTGACACGAGGAACTTATGGTTTGGTCTAAGTACAGATGGCATGAATCCTTTTGGGGAGCAGAGCTGCAGTCATAGCACCTGGCCTGTGACTCTGTGTATCTATAACCTTCCTCCTTGATTGTGCATGAAGCGGAAGTTCATTATGATGCAAGTACTCATCCAAGGCCCGAAGCAACCCAGCAACGACATTGATGTGTACCTAAGGACATTAGTTGAAGAACTCTTACAGTTGTGGCACGGAGAAGGTGTACGTGTGTGGGATGAGCACAAACAGGAGGAATTTAACCTACGAGCGTTGTTGTTCATAACAATCAATGATTGGCCTGCTCTTAGTAACATTTCAGAACAGACAAACAAGGGATACAATGCATGCACATACTATTTAGGTGAGACTGAAAGTATATATTTGGATAAATGTAAGAAGAATGTGTACCTGGGAAATAGTCGTTTTCTTCCGCCCACACACACCCTAAGAAAGAAAGGTAAGCATTTCAATGGTGAGACAGACAACCGGTGTAAGCCTATCCGCCATACTGGTGATGATGTATTTGATATGGTGAAGGATTTAAAAGTAATCTTTGGAAAGGGTCCTGGTAGACAATCTGTTCCGAAGGACGATGTTGGACACGCACCCATGTGGAAGAAGAAATCTATATTTTGGGAGCTACCCTATTGGAAAGTCCTAGAGGTCCGATCTGCAATTGACGTGATGCACCTGACAAAGAATCTTTGCGTGACGCTGCTAGGCTTCTTGGGCGTGTATGGGAAGAATAAAGATACACCGGAAGAACGGTAGGACCAACAATGTATGAAAGACCGAGACGACATGCATCCAGAGCTGTTTGAAGGTACTGCCAGCTACGCTCTTACCAAAGAAGAGAAGGAAATCTTTTTTGAAGTCCTTTACGGTATCAAGGTCCCGTCTGGCTTCTCGTCGAACATAAAGGGAATAATAAATATGGCAGAGAAAAATTTCAAAACCTAAAGTATCATGGCTGCCACGTGCTTATGACACGGCTGCTTCTGATTGCATTGAGGGGACTCCTGCAGGAAACTGTTCGAGTACCCATTGTGAAGCTATGTGCGTTTCTCAATGCAATTTCTCAGAAGGTATCAATCAACATAGTCTGCCAAGGTTACAGAAAGATGTGGTCCAATGTCTTGTCAGCTTCGAGTTGGTGTTCCCACCATCCTTCTTCAATATTATGACGCACCTCCTAGTTCACCTAGTCGAAGAGATTAACATTCTCAGTCCTGTATTTCTACACAATATGTTCCCCTTTGAGAGATTCATGGGAGTCTTAAAGAAATATGTTCATAATTGTTCTAGGCCAGAAGGAAGCATCTCAAAGGGATATGGAACAAAGGAGGGAATTGAGTTTTGTGTCGACTTTATTCCTGACCTTAAGCCCATCGTTGTTCCTGAATCACGGCATGAGGGTAGACTGAGTGGAAAAGGCACGCTAGGAAAGAAAGCAAGGATATGTATGGACGGACATTCTCTCACTAAAGCGCACTACAAAGTTCTACAAAGTTCCACCTTGGTGGATCCGTATGTCGAGGAACACAAGAATATTGTACACTCCAACAACCCGGGAAAGCATGGCTCCTGGATTAGAGATGAACACATGAAGAGTTTCGGAGGTTGGTTGCGGACACATATCATGAATGAAATTGTTGTTGGAGAGCAGTCGTACTTGTTGGCCAGGTCACTATCTTCGACTATATTGACTTTCTAAGGGTACGAGATAAATGGGAATACATTTTACACGATCTCCCAAGATAAAAAGAGCACCAACCAAAATAGTGGTGTCCGATTTGATGCAACAGACGAGAATGGGCAAAAGGATACATATTATGGTTACATAGAGGAGATATGGGAACTTGACTATGGACCTTATTTTAAGGTCCCTTGTTTTGGTGCAAATGGGTCAAGCTGACAGGAGGCATGTCTACCAAACCGAGAAAAAGGAAAGATAAGCAAAATAATACAATATATGATGAGCCAAAGCGCCACATAGTTCTTTCAGGGAAAAGAAACATCGTGGGGCTGGAGGATAAGACAGACATGTTAGAAGATTATGATAAGTTTCATGAAATTCCGCCCTTCGCAGTGAAGGATGACCCAAGCATCCCGTTAAGTAAGGAAAATGCTCCATGGTTACGGATTAGAAGAAAACCCCAACAATAGAGATGTGTGGATGTTGGTGATGTATAATATTAAACCTTTATTTTTAATGACCTTCTTATATATATATATATATGGATATGATCCGTCTCGATCTCAATAGGTAGTATTGCAACTTGCTGTGGCCAACACTAAAGACATTTATTAATATTAAAACATAAAAATTAGTCATAATCATGTCTAGCCCTGTAGTACATAGCTTTAGGCTCATCTTCGGAACCATCATCGTCGTCGCTCGTAGCATGCGGCTGGATCCTCAGCCCTTCCCCTGCTTGTGCACGGGGGAATAGGGGAGGGGGAACCTTCCACTCCAGCCTCGAATTCACGATGCACGGGGAGGGGGCTCCCGGATGACGATGCCGTTACGCCCTCGGCCTTCACCACCGCCACCATTCTTGTGGCTCTGCGGCTGGTGAAAGTGCGGGTACCTCAGGCGAGGATGGTATCCCATGGCAATGTAGCGCATCACGCTGACGATAGTCCGGTTCACCCACCACTGGCAGCAACCGGCCTCGTTGTGGTTCACTGGGGGCAGGCCGTCACCCTCGTACCTGTCGAGCTCTCTTGCCTGCCGATTTGCGAAGAAGGCATTCCAGGTGTCGAGATCCCAATGGGGATCCATCCGCTGCTCCAGCGTGAGCTCGAGGTAGAAGTGGGTTGTGATGGCCGACTGGCGGGCCGAACCTTGAGACAGAGGAGGAACAGGAACCCCTCCAGCGCTCAGCATCTAGCCGGCGGGCAGCCAGTACCCTGGCGGGCATGGGTAGTTGGAGGCGCACAGCACCTCGGTCTCCTCGAGGGTCAGAAAGGCCCAGTAAGCGGTCTCCATTGTTGTGAGAGAGAAGCTGTGGATGTGTGGACGGACATGGCAGTCGGCCTAGATATAGAGGGAAATAGCGGGAAAACATGGCGGGAAGCGGGGAGAAATGGCGGGAAACATGGCGGGAAGCGGGGGGAGGGGGGATGGCGGAAAACATGGCGAGAAGCGGGGGAAATGGCGGGAAAGCATATCTTGATGGCTCTGAGAATGTGGCGGGAAATATCTTTAGTCCCGGTTAGTGACTCCAACCAGGACTAAAGGCCCCCTAAATATCTTTTAGTTCTAGTTACTAGTTTTAGTATGAAATATTATATTTCTAATGGGTATATTATTATTTTTGAATATTTTGGTATATTATATGTATTTTTCTAATTTTAAATAATAAACTATATTTTTCCAACATTTGTACTAAATATAATATTTGTTAAACAATAAATTATTTCATTTAAGTTGTATAATAGAGTATGATAATATATTTAAATTATAGATCTTCTTTTTCTGAAAATTTTGATATATAATACATAATTTTCTGAAAACTATACACCAGTTTTCATTTTGGCGCCAAAAAAACCCTTTAGTCCCGGTTTGTGATACAAACCTATGCGCGCGCGAATAGCGATGGTTGAAAACACCTTTAGTCCCGGTTTGTATATTACAAACCGGGGCTAAAGGTGGTGGTGGGGGGGGGGGTATAAATACCACCCCCTCCACCCCGATTCCTGGTACGACCTGGAGAGCCCAATTTACCTTCTTCCCAGACGAACCGCCGCCATCCGTGGAGCTCGCGCGCCGTGGAGGAAGCCCCCGCCCACGCCCGAGGGGAGGCTCGCCACGCCCGTGTGGAGGAGCTCGCGCCGCCAACGTCCTTCCCGTCGCACTGAGGAAAAAACGCCGCCTCTCGCCGCGCCCGAGAGGAAAAACTCGCTACGCCACCCGTCGCACCCGTGAAGAGCTCGCCGCCGCCCCTACAGGTGGGGTCGATCTGTCAATTTATAGTTAGTATAGGTTAATTAGTTTAGGTTTATAGTTAGTATTAGGTTAATTTCCCCCTAGTAATTAGTTTAGGTTAATAGTTGTTTATAGCTAGGTTTATAATATTTGTAAAATAGCTGTTTATAGTAGTTAGTTTAGGTTTATAGTTAGTATATGTTTATAGTTAGTATAGGTTTATATAGTTAGTTTAGTTAGGGCATGTATTAGCTTAGGTTTATATAGTTATTTTAGGTTAGGGCATGTATTAGGACATGGCGATTTGGCAAGCTTCTTCCTTTATAGTTAGTTTAGGGTACGAAAAGTGGTGACATACAAAACGAGGATGGACTTTTATGTACTGTCTTCATTTGGAGGGAGGGGGATACGGAGGGAAGGGGGCAGAGATTGACTGGATAGGATGGAGCCTCCATATCTAGCTCCGGCTTGAGCCACTGCGCTGCAATGGTGGCACCAGGTTAGCTTCAGGGACGAGGGTGGCAGTTGGAGCCATGACTTAGTGATTTAGGGCAATTACTTAGTGTTAATTAGGTTGAGTTTAGTTAGTGTTAGGTTTAGGATTAGTGTTAGGGCAATTACTTAGTGATTTAGGTTATGGGTTTAATTTAGTGTTTAGGGCCGGGGATTAGGTTATTATTTAGTTTAGGGGTTTAATTTAGTGTTTATGTTTTATGATTTAGTTATGCCGCGTCCTCGTCGTCCCCTCGGCGGCAACAACGGAGTACTAGGCTCCGTCGGGTCCAGGGATGTCCGAGCCTGGGCTCCGCCGGGCTGGCACTAGGAGGTGCTACCTGCCGGTACTCGTACCTTGGTAAGGAAACCAGGTATCGTCGTCGATCCGGAGCTTCTTTGGTGGCGGCCGCGAGGTCCAGAAGCGGTGTAGAGGGAGCCGGCCCCCGAGGAGATGGTACGTCGTCGTGTCAGGGAGGAGGACGAGCACGTTCGTCGGTACATGGTGGTTTTGGAGATCAGGTTCTCCAATCTCTGGGAGGTTCTTCACGATCTCACCCGAGCTATTCTCCAGTGATGGTTCCTTATCTCTGGGTGTACACCTCCCGTGGCATAGGACCCGACAGTCAATGTCGCTAGTTTGATATAAGCGAAATGTATTATTGTAATTTATCTTATATTATTGTACTTTATATTATATTATTGTCGCATTATCTAGATTATCCGAGATGTATTATATTGTGTCATTATTAGTACGTAATGTTTTTTCTGTATCCGAGTCGTCGCAATTGTAATATTCTTTTACTTAATGCAAAATTTGTTTATCTTTTTCTGTATTAGTTAAGCTATGGATGGTAGACACAATGAAGAGGTGGTTTTGAACATGATAGATGAGGGTTCTGGAGGTTCTTACTACGATGATGACTCCCAGTATCTTAATTTGTCTAGAGGAGACAATAGTGGAGCCGATGGGGGAGACCATGGTGGAGACTATTATGGAGACGATGGGGGAGACCATGGTGGAGACGATGCTGGATACACCTTAATAATAAAGTCTGGTGAGGTATATAAATCCTCTATCGATCGATCACTAGTATAGATGCACTAATTGATTCGTATATATATACTGACGAATGTTTCTTCTCTTAGACCTCTGCATCGGGCCAATCTTCTATAAGAAAAAGAGGCTCGACCCAAAAGTTGCCCGTTGATGTCCATTTCAGCATTGACTTAGTCTCTGAGCTGGGTCAACCGTTGGAGCCCATAGAGACCGTAAATGAATTTGTACATCAATGCGGAGTGATTGTTAGGGACACCATCCCGATCACCACGCAAGACTGCAATAAGCCAGGAAAGAAAAGGGATCCAACTGGAGCTAGTTTGTTCGACGACAGAGCCAAAGATGCAATGTGAAATTCTCTCATGACACATTTCACCCTACCAGTCTTGGAGACTGATGAGCTCACATAGCAAATGAGGTTGAAAGTCAAGGAGTGGGCTCTTAAGAAGATGGGAACACTATTCAACCACTGGGAGAAAATATTGTACCACAACTATGTGAAGGAGAAAAAACTCCTGAATTCACTAGCGCACTAGAGAAGCAGTGGGATAACTGGGCCGCATTTGTGCAATACAAGAAATCGGAACCAGCTAAGGCAATGTCAGAAAATAATAAGCTAAATGCATCCAAAAATAAATATCACCATCATATGGACACATGTGGCTACAAGAGTGCCATGCCTAAGTGGGATAAAGCTGAGGCCGACCTGGCAGCTAAACGGGTCACCCAGCTATGTCTGGTTGACCCTTGAGGTCAAGAAATTGGTTACTCGGGCATGGGTCATCGTATGACCCAGAAACATGCGAGATTGTTGCAAACAAAGAAGTTGCTGGACCCAAGGATGATCTTATTAAAGTGATAAAAGAGGTTCAAGAGGGAAAGTTCATTCCCGATAGAGAGAACGATGATCTGACAAAGGCCTTCGGGAATCCTGAAAAGGTTGGATGAACACGAGGCTTCAGACCTTCTTGTCCATGGGTTATCGGGTTTCCCGAGGACTTTGACACCTACAGAAGCCGATCGAGAAAAATGAAGCGGCATCAGGCAGAGGAGGCAGAAGGGTTTATGAAGTTTGAAGCCATGTTGCATCAGCAGCAGGAGCAGATTAATGAACTTAGAGTTTTAGCTTGACAGCTAGATCCCACACTTGACAGTATGGCAGGCCCATCTCAGCGGAAAATCAGCGTGGCTTCCACAGAGGTCCAGGCTAATGATGCAACGATGGATGTCTACCCTGTGGATGCAATCAAGGAGAAGACTAGTTGTGAGCTACATGTTGAACTGAAGAACATATCCATGAAGGTGGCGGTCAGCTTTGCTTTACCTTCTGCACCGGGAGGGACCTACCATTGCAATCTGATTCCAGCTAGCTATGCTCGTGTTGGTGTGGATGAAGTTCAACCGTTGTGTCAGTCACTACAGCTTGACATCCCTGGAGGTGAAGGGGAGACGACACTGGGAGAAGTCACGAGTGGCTTCATTCTTCGGAGAAAGGAATACATCAAGTTTCCAGGCTCGGCACCAAGGCCACCGTCTCCACCAAGAAACAATCCATCACCTCCAAGGCCACCGTCTGCTCCGAGTCCACCGTCTCCTTCCAGTAAAAGTCCACCACCTCCAAGTCCACCCCTCCTTGATAAGGACCTCAGCGTGAGTCCATCTCAATCTACGTAACCGCCTCCACCCACTAAGGGCCAAAAGCAAAAGAATAACACTGCTCTGTCAAGGGATAACCGACATGGAAAGCGATAGTTGTTGCCCCTCCCAAGAGTACCGTCGGTTCCTCCCAAGAGGGCTTACAAACTGTCTAATGAGGAGACCGATGCGGTCGTACGTGCCGAAGTGGATGCCCATTTTAAAAAGAAACAACCTGAGCTAGAGGTCCAACTAAAACCGGAAATCAAGGAGCACTTTAGGAGATTACTGACGCAGCCATCCCAAGATCAGTTAAATGCGCCATATAACTATGCACGCTTTCTTCAAAAGACACTGAAACACAAGAGATCAAGTGGTAGAGGAAGCATCACAAAAGACATTCCCCAGTGGGGGGAACAAGCAAAACAATCAAGTGGTAGCGGAAGCATCAGAAAAGACGTTCTCCAGCTGGGAAAACAAGCAAAACAATCGACCCCCCGCTCCAGGTGTTACCTGAACCTCAACTATATGGGGAGAACCTTTGGAAATGCAAACGGCTCAGCTGTTGGCCGAGCAATGTAATATGTCTATTTATGACATTATTGGCGGCGGTGATATCACCAGGGCTGATGTAGCACAACGATATGTTTATGGGGAGCCTATGGTCAGTTCTGAGAGGCTCCGAGATATGCCAACAAAAATGCGACAATTGCATATATGGTACATGGAAGAAGCAAAAAAAGAGCAACAATGGATCATAGCGAAAGTTCGAGAAGAGCATTACTTCATTGAAGACGAGGTCCATATTGAATTTCTAGAACTCTTTCAGTTATTCAATCAAAGGGAACTCGACAAATCTATCCTCAGTTGCTATTGTCTATAAGTGATTACTTTATTTATGTAATTAAGTCTCTAGCTCAGCTTGTTCAATTCATTGCCGGTAAGTATACTCACTATATTCTTTTGTACGCTATAATAATGCAGAATGAAGATTCTCAAATGTAGAAAAGGACAATCCATGAATTTGGGTTCGTTGACCCAAATCAAGGTAATGAAGCTATGCTAAAGTCGAATTCAGTGGACACCGAGCGTAACTTGCTCCGTTTTTTCATGTGGCAGCATTTCTATAATGAAATAATATTTCCTTACCACTACGGGTGAGAGTGTTATTATCTTGTACACATTAACTTTTGCTTACTCGATGTTCAGTGTAAATGATGAGTTACTAACGTATATGTAAACCTTGCGTAGCTACCACTAGATTCTTCTAAGCATTTATGTTGACTTGGGAAGAGTTCAAATCATGGACTCATTACAAAAAGACATGGAAGAGTACCACTGCATGATCAATATGCTCCAGAAGTAATTTCAACCATTATCGCACTATATCAGTTTCTTTCGTTCATTTTCTTAGATATCAAGTAGTTATTAACTCATTCTTTCATTTTCTTTTTCAGGTAGTGTTTGGACACGGTTCAAGGCCAAGGTCTACGGTCAATGGAGTGAGCAGCTGATTTTCAAACCAATCTCGGTAAGTGGTCCGAGCTAGGTCCGCGTATCTCTTTAATTCTAGTTTTTATAAATTTATCATGCTAGAGTTATTATTTGATTGAATTCTACTTATAAAGTGTGCGAGGCAGCCACGGGGGGACGAATCTATGTGAATACTATGTTTGCGAGTTCATTCGCATCACTACTGAGAAGCCCTTGGAAAATCTTCGAGTAAGTAAACAATATATTCATCCTTTATTTTTATTACAATAAGTTGTGTTGAGTCCAATTCATATGATCTCCTTCTTTATAGTTGGACGCGATGCGGGAAAAGCTCCTACAATAGGACCGCGTACTAGCAATCCAAGAGGAATTGGCTGGATCTTTGGTCGATAAGGTCATAAACCCATGCGGAGAATACTCTTTAGATAGACCCTAAAGCATCTATGTAATGATCTCCATGTAATCAAATAGACAGGCTCTGAACCCGGTTGGGACTCATACACCAAATTGTATATGTATATGTATGTATGCTTGTAAGAGAAATTATATTATATATGCATCAACGTGTACAAGTACTATATAGTAGCGTTGTGTATGTATACGAAAACTTGTTTGTAATGAAAACACAGAATGAAAAATAATTGAACACAAAACACAAAATGAAAAGAAAAACCCTAAAACCCTATCTCCTGCCACGGCAGCCAAATGCCTCGAAACACTGCCGTGGCAGCAACCCTTTAGTCCCAGTTCGTATTACGAACCGGGACTAAATGTCTTCCAGCCTAGCGCGGCTCGCGCAGCCACGTGGTGGACCTCTAGTCCTAGTTCTTAACAGAACCGTGACTAAAGGCTGGACCTTTAGTCCCGATCTTGCAGTCCCGGTTTGTAATCTAGGACTAAATGTCCTTACGAACCGGGACTAAAGGTCTGCTTTATACTAGTGGGAGAAGAACCCAGCAGGCCAACAGCTCGATCGGACAGACTAGCAAAAGTTGTCTCTCACGTTTTAAGGAATCTGGCTCTATTCTCTATACAACCAATCTATTAATAATCACCTGTATGCGTACAAAGATCCTAAAAAGTAAAAAATTATAAATACGTCCTTGAACCACCTTTTTAAGGGGGATCTGCATCTATTATTGCACATAGCCTTTTATTGGGGAATAGTATTAATCATCGTTATTACAAATCATGGGTCACTTAAGGTTGAGACAAGAATCAACCAGAAGGTAAAAGACATAAAGCAACTAGATATCACGTAGTCGACTAATAGATTGCGAGCAAAGGAGGAGATGTCGTGAGAGACCATCACTAGGCGACTATACCCAGCAACCATAGCATCCTGCTGCTCCGGCGGAAGCAGGTACGCCCATAGCTGCATCCAGTGAGCCATCATATGGATAATCTATAAAAAGTTGAAATTCCTCATTCTGTTAAAGACTATTTCATTTTAACATCTCAAAATTTACCAATACAAGGCTAAAACGCCAATATGAATTCGGGTCTTAGAAAGTTTATCTACACCACTCAACAAATTTTCAACATATTTGTGATACTAGTTGGGGGTGAAAGATCATAAGAGAAGTTCACTATGCGCCAAATAAGAGTAGCAAAATGACATGATAAAAAAATGTTCAATTGTTTCTTGTGCTCCACAAAAACAACATTTTGTATGTCCAAACCAATTTCTTTTTACTAAGTTATCTATAGTGAACAAAACAATATTATTAAGGAACCACATGAAAATTTTAATCATTATTGTGATCTTTAACTTTCATAAGTATTTTTTTAAGAAAAGGCTTATGATCATTCAGAAGGTCCCCATATGTCACTATAAGAAAAGTTGGCTTTTATAACGGATGATTTTCGTGGTTGAAGGTCCGTCTTGCATGGCTAAAAAGTCTTCTACGACGAATGCCCTTCGTGGTAAAAGCCCCGTCACAAAAGAATCTATCACGGTTTTTTTCCTGACCGTGGTGGATCGCAACCTTCAGCCACGAAAACTTGTTCAATCATAGATCTATTCGCCAGTCGCGTTGACTGCTGACGTTATGCAAACTGCCACGTGGCAGCCGCCGTTAGAGGCCATTAACCGATGTTAACGGTCATAGAAACCGTGGCAGAAGCCAGGCCTAGCCAAGGCCTGCTAAATACTAACTAGGCTGACCCATTAGGGGAGCCCAATAAGAAGATGGCCCATTACTGTTTTGTCCTGCACTGTTTGAAATGGGCCCAAAGTTGCAGCCAACAGCGGCCTGCAAAATTTCAGGCCAAATTCTATTTCGGCCTAAATAAGGCCCATGATAGTACAACACTCTGCGACCCATTAGCAGCCTGCGCCAAGTCGCTCCTATACATTTAAGGCCTGCGGGCAGCACATCACGGTTTATCGCAGCCCATCGTGGGCCGCCTACTGACGACCCTTCTCTGAGATGGCCCGTTCATCGTTTCTAGCCTATTATCGCCCCGGCCTTTCACCGCTTCGGCTTTAGCTGCTGTTCAAGCCCTGCGCCCTTCTTGTTCTAGTCTGGTAAATGTGTAGGCCTGTTACTACCCTCGCCTGGAAATTTCTCGGGCCGTTACTGTTCTGGCTTGTCACTATTCTAGCCTTTCACCTTTGCGGCCCTTTATTGTTGAGGCTGGCTACTGTTTTGTCCTGTTACTGTTCTGGGATTTCACGCTTTTTTGCTTGTTACTGCGATGGGCTGTTTCTGTTATAGCCTGCTACTGTTAAGGCCTGTTACTGTTATGGCATGTTACTGTTATGACATTTTACTTTTACGGCCTGTTACTGTTACGGCCTGTTACTGTTACGCCCAGTTACCACTTGTAGGTCGACCCATTACGTTTACGGCCTTTTACAGTTTCGGCCTTTTTTGAAGCCCATGCCAATATCATAAAACGTCTATATAATCCAGCATTTTTTACTGTTCATCGTCGGTCGAATACACGACGGGCCAATAATAAAGCATGGTACTGTTCCCTAATCGACCTGACTGGCATAGTTACCGTAATAACTACCGCAATGTGTGGACAACGTCAACTAAATACATACATGGCCTACGCGAGTTATCTAGATTTTACATCAGGTACAAACTTCTTAAAATTATTACATATTATCAACTCAAGGGAAAGAAAAATCGGCATTTCAGTTGACAATCAAGTTGATAGAAGAGTCCTCAATTTTCTTTCTCAATTGATCACCTACATCTTTCTTTGAGTGTGACAGCTCCATTGGAGGAGACATGATCTTGCAGCCCCCTCTTTGGTGGCAATAGCAATAATTGCACCCTGAAACTAAGTAATAACAAGTTAATACATCAAACAAGATAAACTACTCATTTGACTGATATGACAGGAGCTATGATCTAGAGTTTACAACTAGTCAATGGTTCAATTATTGACCAACACATCAAACAAATAGGACAAACAAGTGTGCATTAAACAAGTGTGTCTACCATGAAACGAGCAATAAAAAAAATGTGTGTGTGGCTTAGAATTTCAGCAAAAATAAACTAGCCAGGTCATTTCAACAAATATATATGGAAGCAGTTCTATACCCTAAAATGCAAGAGACGTTGGGTGACTCGAAATTTGCATTGAGACACAAAATGGCATGCAGTTACTGTCATAGCAAAGAATGAACTAGATAGAAATTATAACCGCATCATACGAGAACTTGTAGAGTAGGAATGCAAACCATGAATGAACTATATATTGTAGAGCATAGTTATGTCGTGACTTAGGACGAACCAGACCCAGAACCACATGCGAGATATAATGGCGTCGATCGTGAACCTGAGGACAAGTGTGACTAGAATGAAATGAGCAATCAAACAAAGTGTTTCTTAAAATTTCAGCAAATATAAACAAGCGAGGTCATTTCAGCAAATATATATGGAAGCAGTGGCATCTCCTAGAATGCATAGTCGTTGGGTGACTCAGAATTTGCGGTGAGCTACACAATGGCATGTAGTTACGGTCATAGCTAAGAATCAACCAGATATAAATTATAATGGCATCATAAGAGAACTTCTAGAGCAGGAAAATGCAAACCACGAGTGAACTATATAGTAGAGGATAGTTATACCGTTGTCAGGACGAACCAGCACCAGATAAGGAATTAATGGCATCCCTTGTGAACCTGTAGAATAGGCTATGCAAACCAACATGTTCATTGTTCCATTTTGAGCTATATGCAAGAAAAAGGAAATAGTTAGTGATGCAGCTTTTGAAGAAGCAGATGGCAACAACAAAATTATAATAGAATTAGTACGAAGAGTTTAAATGTCTACTACAGGATAGCCTAATGATGCCACGAAGGAAATAATAGCAGGAACTGAACCATACCTATGTCAGTAGCCCCCGAGACTCTACCTGAACCACAGTTTCAGGTTGAGTATCAAAGTTTATTTTTTCCTTCTTTTCTTTTATTTTTGTTCCTTGATTTTTATTTTTGTAGGGATTTTGGTACAAGGAGTCTGATGCTTCTGACGAATCAGGAATCAGTTAATTGCTCCTGGGCAAAAACAAGGTTGTCCTACATCAAATTCAAGTTCCCAGGCTCAAATCCGGAATTTTCTACTAGCGTAGTTCAGTTCGAGTCGTTGAGGTCTTATCGAATACTGAATTCCAGTTTCTATTTTTATCGGATACCCAATGCGTCCGTCGGGATTTTTCATCGTATCGTTGATACGGATTTTTTACTGGCAGAGCACATTCTTGTGCAATTACCAGGCCACACAGAACGAATCCTGGGGTCTTACCTTCATGTTTTTGTACACGGCATTCGGATTTTTGTCGTGTCGGGTGTGATCCGAGAGTTTTCTTTTTGATTTGTGGTGGCTGAAGAACTTTTAGTTTCCTATAACCGCTCCTGATAGGAGTATTTGTTGAAGAATTTTTGACTTATCCTTTTTTATCAAGTGTGACCAGCGCTCCTGATAGGAGTAGCCCCCGAGGCTATGTTCAGATATATGTATCAGAACATAGACTTGAAATCTTGTATTAATGTCGATGGTGTTTCTGTAGATTTTGTCGGGTGCACGAGCATTGCTCCTGATAGGAGTATGCCCAAGGCTACAGTCGTAATATTATATATTCGATTGTAGTCTCAAATCTTCTCATGGCGGAATTTGCTTCGACTCTAGTTGTAATTTCTTCGGGTCATATCTCTTTTAGCGAGCCGCAATTTCAGCGATGTCTCCATTGTGACATCAGTAATGACGTATTTTATGCTTGCTGGTTTTCAAAAAAACACGTCTTGACGGGACGTGTCGACTGTGGGGCCATGCGACAGTAATGATGACGCGTGGTAGCGTACTCAGCGGAGATTTTTGACTGCACGTCCCCTCTTCGCGCGAAGATCGAGGCGTCACACGCTGTCCTCTATTTTTACCGTGACCATATCTTCTTTAGATTTTTCCTTTACGAAATCCTTGTAACACGTGTCACCATCATGTGATCTTCTGCCAGTTCGATTTTGCATCGAACGGTGCAGATCTCACGCCTTTACTCTTTATAAGGGGAGGGAGATGTGTTTTACTATTTTACCTCATCTTCCTCTGCTCCATCTTCTTCCATGCGCTCTTGCCCCTTTGCGAACTCCTGCTCTGTGCTCGTGTTCCTCTTTCACCGCCATGGGCAAAAGCAAGGCTGGGACTTCCGCTGCTGCCGTGAAGGCCACTAGGAAGAGGGCCGTCGGATGGGCTCCTACCAAGTGCACGGCGCGGGAACTTCGTGAGGCGCAGAACTCCAGCCATCTGACGGAGGGTGCCTTCAAGCTTCCTAGAGACGAAGCTACTCCCATCCCCGAGCTTGGCTGGAGAGTAATGTCCCTCTCCTTTCTTTTTTGCGGCCTTTCTCTTCTGGTCCACGAATTTCTCCGTGGTCTTCTTTTTGTCTATGGAGTGCAGCTGTATCAGCTCACGCCTAACTCCATTCTTCATGTTGCTTGTTTTGTCACTCTTTGCGAGTGCTTTCTCGGGATTCATCCCCCATTGGGGCCTTTGGAAGCATTTCTTCTATGGTCGCCATAATGCCACTAACACCATTGTCCATGATGTTGGTGGTGCCATTTTCTCTATCCGCTCCGATGTTGATTACTTTGATTTTAAAATCTCTGATTCTGTCCAAGGCTAGAAATCCAAGTGGTTTATTATCAAGGATCAACCACTTGAAGGCCAATATTTTGGTTTAGCCCCCTTTGATCCTAAGAAACCTTGCCACAAACTTGACTCCAGGGATCAGCGTCCTTCTGCTGAAGAAATGGAGGAAATCCAGCCCTATATTGATCGCATTTCAAAACTGCGGCACAAAGTTGGCAAGGAATTGTCGGGTCTCCAGATCCTGAAATACTTTTTGCGGATCCGTGTCCAGCCGCTTCAAGCCCGACTTTCTGGCATGTGGGCGTACACCGGGAAGAAGGACCCGATGAGGATTTCCTTGAAAGACCTTACCCTCAAGGTGTATGAGAAAAGGGTTCGAAGCTTCACCACTCTTACCAAGAAAAGCCCGGTTCCTACAAACTGTCTTGTGGAGTCCTTTGGCAAGAAAAACCGGATTCCCGAGGTAAATTTCTCTTGCATTCATCTTTCCTTGCTTGTATTTGCGGATGAATTCTATCAATTGATTGGTGCTTTTTTCATGTCTTCTGCTTGTGTAGGACTTTGATCACCTGAGCTCACTTCCTCCTCTCCCTAGAAGCTGTGAGCCCCCTGTCCATCCTTCCGCATTGGATGATCTCCCTGTAACTGGGACCGCCGCGGAAGAAGAGATGGATTTCTCTACATCTGATTCTTCATCGAAGACGCAATCTCTTTCGTCGGCCCGCTCTAGAGATTTTTGCATGGAGCATGCTGGTGAAAAGAGGAAGCACCCCTATGCTGTGGAAAGGGTTGAAGACTTGGATGACTTGACTGCTTCCAAACCCCTCGATGCTGCTCCAGTCTTGGCTGCTCCCGCCCAGATGAATTTGTTCCGCTTTGTGCAAGATGTGTCTTCGTAAGTGTTTGACTGCTTCTTTTACTGCTTTATCGGGTAGTTTCGCTACTGATGCCTTTCCCAATTATATTGTTCTTTTCTCTTGCAGTGTTGATGAAGATCCTCCCACATCTCCTCTTCGCACATCTGTGGGTTGTTCTACAAAGAAATCACTTCCACCAACGATGGAGCCGAAGGAAAATCTCATGTCTTCTGTGGAGAAGATCATCCAGAAATATGCTACCGCTTCGTCAAAGCCGCCACCACAAAAATGGAAGAAAACGACGGGTAATGGGGTGGTGATATTGGAAAAGCCTGTTGGTGTGGATATGAAAGATGTAAGTCACTATGTATTTCAGATTTTTTCTACCCATAGCCTTTTTTATTTTGCCCTGATATCCTTTGTTGTGATGTTCGTGTTTATCCTTTGATGCACGAGATGGTCGATATGGCCTCTCACTTTATAAAAATCCATGATGAAGCTGAAGAGCTGAAGGGTATGTTCTATTCATCTTCGGAATCTCTTTGTGAATTTTTCTTCTTCATTTTTTCATGATTTATTGGCGCATCCGCTACCAAGGAATCCAGAGTTATTCGGGATGAGGCGATGAAGCGTGCCGAAGAAGTGGCCAAGCAAGCCGCTGTTCGAGATGAAAATCTTCGACAGCGCCTGGAGGCCCTCAATGATTCGTTGACCCGTAAGTTTTTTGTCTTGTGCGCCTTTATTTTATTTCTTTCCTTCAGTTATCAATCCTTTCCTCCCTTTTTGTTTTCAGAGCTGACTGGCCAGAACCTGATGATGAATGAAGATAAGAAGGTTGATCCATTGTCAGATGTTGTTAGCACCTTGGAGGCCAACAACATGCATGGGCGCAACCTTCTTGTCCGCTCCTACCATGCCTTCAAAACCCTTCATGCTGAAATTTTTACAACCAAGGAGGTGCCGAACAATCTGAATGATCTTGTCACCATCTTAGGTGCTGATCCCAGCCCCCTTGTTGGTTATAGCTTGACATAGTCGAAGAGTGGTGCCGAAACTTCAATGGCACTGGCGATGGCGCACGGCGAGAAGATCGATTGGGCGAAGGTTAGCTCCTTTGTCCCAGTCATCTCCAATGGCCAAGAGATTGACTTGAAGTGTAATATCCCAATGTTTGCAATTACAGATGTTACTAGAAGCATGCATCATATCATTGCATCATGGCATCACATAATAAAAATTGCATCAGATATCTTTTTAAATCCCATAGTCATAATAAGACTAAAAGGGTAAAACAATATCAACCCTCCTAAACCTTTGCAAAAGTGTTATTTTATAACCCCTTTCCAATCCTCTTCTTTTTACAAAATTTTAGAGACAAATTTCATTTAAATCGGAGTCCGTTTGCAAAAGTTATGCAACTTTTGGTGAAACAGAAATAAATAAAAAGAATATAAAAAAAACCTAGCTTAACCGGGCCAGCCGAGCCAGCCCGGGACCTATCTACCGCCCGCCTGGCCGGGTGGGCGTCGCGAGGCGCATGGGCCGGCCTAGTAGCCGCCGCCAGCAGCCAGCCGCAGCCCCGCAGCCCTGACGGCCCGGTTCCACCCGTCATCCCCCTCCTCCGTTCGAGTCCGGCTCGAGCACGTCGTCGTCGCGTCGGCATAACCGACTCCGGCCGAATCGGAGCAGTTTTCTGCAGCCCCCGCGCCAAGTAAGACCGGCTATTTAAAGCCCCGGCACGCCTCCCAAAACCCTAAACTTTTCTACGCCGATTGCCACCGGGCTGCCGCCTTTTAGCTCGAACGGATCTCGTCGGAGCCGCCGCCGCCAAGCTCGCCGAACCAGGTTCGAGGGCGCCCCATCCCCTCCTCTCTCCCTCTTTGCCCTCCCCTTTGAGTACCGCTTTGCCTCACACCGTTTTCCCCTTGTTTAGTGGACCGTAGCCTCCGCAATTGCTCGCCGGAGCTTCACCGAGCTCCAGCCGCCGATCACCGCCGCCTCAAAGGAAAGGAGCCGACGCCGTCCTCGGGAACAGAACCGCGGCGAGGAACTGGTCGCCGTCGTCTACTTCACCGGGCCGGGGGAGCACCGCCTCGCCGCCGCCGACCATCACCGACCGCCGCCGACGCTCCGCCGCCACTCGCCGTCGCCACCCACCGGTAAGCCACCACCTTCCCTTCCGTCTGTTAGATTGCAAACGAGCGGCCCAGATTAGTTAGGCCTACCGAACCGGTACGGACGAATCGCGTCGCTGCTGGCACTTGGCACTGCCTCGTCGCAGCGCCTCAGCCTCAGCGCCTCGCTGGACCATCCCCTGGGCGCCACTTGTCGCCCCGTAGCCGCCTGTCTGCTCTGTTTTCCTTTTATTAGATAGATTTCGTTTTAATCTTCTAAAATTCGTAGTAAATCGATTACTTGTCCAAAATTTGCGTATAATATACCGTTGGTTTTGTAATTTTGAGTAGAACACAGTAGTACAGTAATATTGGGGTTTTACTACAGAAATCTTGCAGTAGGATTTAAAGTTTAGATTAGGGTATTTTAATTCCAAAAAATTACCCGTAGATCCGTTTTAGTTGATTCTTGTTGCGTTGGCCTTGTTTCCACGGGACCTTCTGTAGAAAATTGTTACAACATGCTTAGGGTGTTCAGATCTGTCTCGAGGTAGATTGGAGTTGTAAATCTAGTTTTGAGCTTGGTTATTTAGGGTTTAATCCAAAATACTTAAAACCTATGGGGAATCGATTCCAATGACATCCCCAACTCAACAACACCCCCGAATAAGTCCGTTGGTAAAATTTGAATCCATCCCTGCATATTACCATGTTGCATGCATGCATATTCACCTTCGTGACCTTGTTTTGTGCAAAGTATGATTGGATCTATGTTTGCGTTTCGTTAGATTGCTCGGAGTGCGCTGAGGAGTACTGTTGTGTAGAGTGCTGCTCGGATCAAGGCAAGTTACACCACTTGTTTATATTAATGTCCCAGTTTTTAACTATGCATGTTTTACTCTTCAAATCTTGTAGTATGCATGTGTAGGTTTTTGGTAGATTTTCTTAGTACTATTTTGCAAGTGCGGTTTTGTAGTATGCCATGAATAGCTCTATGCCTAGGATTTTCCATCCCAATAGGTTATCCTGTTTTTCTAAGTTATGCTTGCTATGCTATATACTTATATATATCAAGTACCGTTGGGAGGGTTCGAAAGACTAAAAAAATTTCTAAGTATAAAAGCTCTCTCGAGCGAACCTTTTACCTCTCAAAACCTCCTTCAAAATGAAACTAAGTTTTCTTCTAGGCAGAATGGTTGTTGGGACAACGAGTGGAATTTTGGTGGAGGATGGCCGCCCAGGAATCAAAGAAGTCTGCCATGTTTCAGAATCTAGAAGCTTCTCGTGCAACCACAATACACATGGGCTCTGTCTTGGCTTAGTACTTAGTGGGAAACCTCACCGGGGTACCAACATTTGGAGGTTCTTGGCACGGTTGGATCCAGCAGGTAGAGGGGCTACTAAGGGAAGGCTTCACCATGGTCTTGTCTGTAAAAGGACTTGATCGTGGATTGTGGGGAAAGTGCACAACCTCTCGAGAGTATTGCAATCTGATCGATCAGCCGTGTTCACGGAAATAGAACAACATTGAGCATTTGAAGGATGGAGCCTCTGAAAGATCTTCCTCTCTCTTTTCCAAACTTAACGTTTTATAAACCCCAAGGCGTGAGTAATATCGCCATTGGGTGGGATTTTGGGAACTTGGTGCGTAATATCCAAGTGTTAGGTTGATTGGGCACTTGGTGAGTAATATCCACGTGTTCCATTCGACCATATACTACTTATCAAAGTTTACAAAGTAGGGAAATATCCTCCTCTTTTCTTCTTACATTAAGAAAATTTGGCTTTATGCAAATGAACCCCAAAGCCTACTCTTAGCCTTGCATGTAGAGATAGACTTACTCTTTCCTTGGTGTAATTTGCCAATACATTCAAAGTATTGACCCAACTTGTTGGCTGCAGGTCTTATGTGTAGAATCCGAAGACTGAAAGGTGCGTAGGGATCGCGGGTCTTCACACAACTAGCCTGAGGCGTTGATGGACTCAGTTTTACTTAGTTTCCGCTGTTTTATTTGAGCTAGCTATAAGCTATGCAAGTTGTAATAATTATACTCTAGATTATTCGTGTAATAATGACTTGTGTTTTACATGATATTCATCGACTGTGAAGTGCTAGCTATTGATCCAGGGACTAGCATGTTAATCACAGGGACTTAGGATCCTTAACGATCCGAGGTCGCAACAGATGGTATCAGAGCACAAAGTTGCCTGTAGGACGTGACCCCTAGGATTGGAAACCACCTTTACCATTGTTTTTGTCTTTCCATATTCTCCTAAGTTATTTATGCTCTTCTAGTAATTCTCCTTCTTATCGTTTAGTGCCTAATTTTATTTCTCCTAACCTAAAGATGACGGCCTTCTACTACGACACCGCCGAAGACATCAAGGGCCTACGCTTTGGGGAATGCCTTCTGGACATCATCAAGACATTGCAGTTACCCATGCCGTCAATCAAGGGAAGCGAGTTGAGGAAGATGCACAAGGAAGGATGCTGGGCGATTGAAGTCATCCAACCGGGGCGCAGCAAGTTAGAACCCAAGACAGAGGCCATTGTACTCACTTTCACCAGCGACTCCAAGGAGAAAGGACTTAGCATCAGCTTGCAGGAGCTCATTGGACGCCTTTGCGGACGCCACCATGAAGAGGTTGAAGGCCACTACATCAAACTCTTTGGAAGACGTGATGAGAAGGGAGTTCCAATCGAGTTAACCCTAGAGGAAAGGAAGACATGCAAGCGTCGAAGGATCCAATATCAAGACTTGGAGTCCCACATCAATGATCTTCAGAAGGGGAGCTGCCTTGAGATCATGAGGAATGACGAGCTATGTGCCCTAGTCAACGAGAAGGACGAGAAGATCGAGGAGCTGGAAGAGAAGATCAAGTCCCTAGGAGGGAAACTCACCACCCAAGACAAGAGGTTCGCTAATCAAGAGAAGAGGGTGCAAGATAAGAACAAGAGGATTAGGGAGCAAAGTCTCGTGCTTGCAAAGAACGAGATGGAGTTCAAGAATTTTGCCACCATGTTGAAGGACCTACGAGCAGCCAAGAGGAGCTTGGAGGAGAAGATCACGCCCGTGACTATGGGGTCAAGTTTGATCAATAATCTACAAAAGGAGAAGAAGGAACTTCAAGAAAAGCTCGAATCTGCTACCCAGGAGCTGCAAGAGGTGAAGGAACTTCAAGAGAGGCTCGAAGCTGCTACACCGGAGCCACAGGAGGTGAAGGAACTTCAGGAGAAGCTTGAAGCCACGACGAAGGACATGGAGCTATACAAGTCACTGCTGGAGAAGGAAGGCTTCATTATTGAGGATGAGGAAGTAGATGATGAGTAGAGTAGTTGGACCACCTTTAGTTCTATAGTCAAATGTTGTGCACGATTGTAATGAGTACCAAAAAAATTATTTTGGTTTAGTTAAACTTGGTTGAGTGTGTTGAACTATGTGCCTTGTGTGCCTTGCTTTTCTCGTGTGTTTTTATCTTGTTTACATAAGGGTAGGAGTTTATTCCTTAGGCTTTCTATCCATTTCTTAACTTGTTTCCCAAACCCCACAGATGGCGAGACGTGGAAGCAACAACAACATGCCCCCAGAGATAACACAACTTCTGAACTCCCAGAATCAGCTGATCCAACTCCTCACTCAAAACATGCAAAACAACAACAACAACAACCCACCGCCTCCACCACCTCCACCGCCCCAACAGGATCGCCTGACTCGGTTCTTGAGGTTGAACCCTCCAATTTTCTCAAGTAGTTCTAAGCCAATTGTGGCAGATGACTGGCTTCGCACCACCAACAAGAAGTTAGACACCGTCCAAGTTGTGGGAGCTGACATGGTGCACTTTGCCGCGCACCAACTTGAGGGACCAGCTTCTGAATGGTGGGATAATTACCAGGTCACCCACCCTGATATTGAAGCTATCACCTGGAACTAGTTTGAAGCAGCCTTTCGTACTCATCACGTAGCCGCGGGAGTCATGTCACTTAAGAGACGTGAGTTCCACGACTGGAAACAACTGCACCGTTCTGTCTCCGAGTATGGGGACCTTTTTAAGAAGCTGGCACGCTATGCACCTGATGATGTTTCCACGGATGCCAAGAGACAGGAGGAGTTCCTAAGGGGACTTAATGATGAAATATCCATTCAGCTTGTGGCTCTGAAGTTTGATAACTATCAGGAACTTTTGGACAGGGCAGTTGTGGTTGAAGCAAAGCAAAGGAGTATAGAGAACCGAAAGAGAAAGTCCACCTCACACAAGCACAACTCGGCCCCATATCAGAAGCAATGCACTTCATCACCACCACCCCACAACCACAATGGCCACAACCACAATGGTCATCGTCATGGGGGACATAACCACAATGGCCATAAACACCACGATGGAAATGGCAATGGGAAGGATCTGAGTGAAGTGACATGCTTCAAATGTAACAAGACAGGGCATTATGCAACTACTTGCCCCGAAAAGATGAAGAATGGGAATGGAAACGGCAACGGACACAATCATGGCAATGGTAATGGGAATGGGAAGAAGCCGAATTCGTTCGTCAAAGCCACGGTGAATCATGTCTCTGTGGAGGATGCTCGTGAGGCACCTGACTCCATGATTGGTAAGTTGAAGCTTAACTCCACCCCCGCAGTTGTTCTTTTTGATACTGGTGCATCGCATTCATTCATATCAAGGGTATTTGTGGATAGAGGCAAGATACCTACGGAGACTATTAGCACTCCCCTAAGGGTAAGTTCTCCTGGAGGAGAAATAGTGGCAAACTCTGGATGCCGTGGGTTAGAATTAAGGATTGGGGCACACATCTTTCCCACCAGCCTAGTCGTTCTAGAATCACAAGGCTTAGACATAATTTTGGGCATGAATTGGATGACCGAATACAAGGGAGTCATAGACTGTGCCAAAAGGTCTATCGCACTCACGACTCCGGATAAGAAAAGGATCCGCTTTAAGTCAGCTTTCGCACTCAAAGGAAGTATGGTGAACTCTCTTAAGGGGGTTAGCTTGGAGGATGTGCCAATTGTAAAGGAGTATCCAAATGTGTTTCCGGAAGAGTTGCCAGGGATGCCTCCTGACCGAGACATCGAGTTTCTCATTGACTTGATGCCTGGTACTGGACCGATAGCAAAAAGATCATACAAGATGGATGTGGATGAGCTGAAGGAACTTAAGAAACAACTTAGAGAGCAATTGGACAAGGGCTTCATTCAACCCAGTGCGTCATCTTGGGGAGCACCTGTCTTATTCGTGGAGAAGAAGGATAAAACCAAGAGACTAGTCGTGGACTACCGGTCGTTGAATGAAGTGACAATCAAGAACAAGTACCCTCTACCCAATATTAACGACCTGTTTGACCAATTAAAGGGAGCTAGTGTGTTCTCTAAGATTGATCTCCGATTAGGTTATTTTCAGTTAAAGATCCGAGAACAGGATGTACCCAAGACAACCTTCACCACAAGATACGGATTGTATGAGTACACCGTGATGTCGTTTGGCTTAACCAATTCCCCAGCATACTTCATGACTATGATGAACAAGGTATTCATGGAGTACTTGGATAAGTTTATTGTGGTATTCATTGATGACATACTCATATACTCCAAGGATGAGAAGGAACATGAGCGACATCTGCACCTGATTATGAAAAAGTTAAGGGAACACAAGTTGTATGCCAAGTTTAGCAAATGTGAGTTCTGGTTGAAAGAAGTGGGATTCCTTGGTCATATTGTGTCAGCCAAAGGTGTTGCCGTGGACCCAAGTAAGGTAGCTTCCGTGACGGAATGGGAGTCCCCTAAGAATGTGGGTGATATTAGGAGTTTCCTGGGCCTTGCGGGATATTACCAAAGGTTCATTGAAAACTTTTCCAAGATAGCAAAGCCTATGACAGAATTGTTGAAGAAAGAGAAGAAGTTCCAATGGACCGAGGCACGTGAAGCAAGTTTTCAAGAGTTGAAGAAGTTCCTAGTAACAGCACTAGTTTTGTGCCTCCCTAACATCCAAAAGGACTTCCAGGTCTATTGCGACGCTTCTCGACAAGGACTTGGTAGTGTAGTGATGCAAGATGGAAAAGTAGTGTCTTACGCCTCTTGACAACTTAAGAACCATGAGAATAACTACCCCACACACGATTTGGAACTGGCATCTGTTGTGCATGCACTCAAGGTATGGAGACATTACCTCATGGGCAAACATTGTGATGTGTTCACGGATCACAAAAGCCTTAAATACATCTTCACTCAAAAGGAATTAAATATGAGGCAAAGGAGATGGCTTGAGATCATCAAGGATTATGACTTGGACCTGCAGTACCATCCTAGAAAGGCCAATGTTGTGGCTGACGCCTTAAGCCGGAAGGTCTATGTAAATGGACTTACCGTGGGAGAACTTCCAAATGATTTGTGTGAACAGTTCAAGGACCTCAGGTTAGAGATAGTTCCTAAGGGGTACTTAGCAACTATGGAGATAGTGCCAATGCTTCTGGACCAAATCAAAGAGGCCCAGAAGGGGGACAAAGAGTTGTGAGGAGATAAGAGCTAATATAAGCAAGGGTAAAGCAAAAGGGTTTCATACGGATGAACAAGGAACACTTTGGTATGAGAAGCGTTTGTGCGTTCCCGATGACCCCGATATCAGGAAGTTAATTCTTCAGGAAGCTCACGATTCGCCTTACTCAATTCATCCTGGTAATACAAAGATGTACATGGATGTGAAAGATAGATTCTGGTGGAACAACATGAAAAGAGAAATTGCTGAATACATCTCCTTGTGTGACGTGTGCAACAGAGTAAAGGCCGAACATCAAAAACCATCAGGGCTGCTACAGCCATTACCTGTGCCTGATTGGAAGTGGGACAAGGTAGGCATGGACTTTATCACATGACTACCGCGGACTCGTTCTGGGTATGACTCCATCTGGGTAGTGGTTGACCACTTCACAAAGGTGGCCCACTTTATTCCCGTGAAGACCACCTATACGAGTGCTAAACTTGCCAAGATTTATATGTCAAGGATCATAAGTCTTCATGGTGTACCCAAGGGGATTGTCTCTGATAGAGGTACCCAATTCACCTCGAAGTTTTGGCGACAGCTACACGAGTCTCTAGGGACACGACTGGAGTTTAGTACTACCTTCCACCCACAAACAGATGGACAGACGGAAAGAGTTAATCAGATCTTGGAGGACATGTTAAGAGCCTGCGTGCTAGACTATGGGTCTAGTTGGGATGATAATTTGCTATATGCGGCATTTTCATACAATAACAGTTACCAAACTAGTGTCAAGATGGCACCATTTGAGGTTCTATATGGCAGAAAGTGTAGAACTCCGCTACTATGGAGGGGAGTTGGAGAACGGAGTTTGTTTGGACCTGAACTGATCAAGGATGCCGAAGAAAAGGTGAGACAGATTCAAGACAGGTTAAAAATAGCCCAATCCAGGCAAAAGAGTTATGCTAATTCCAAGCGTAGGGATGTGACCTATGAGGTGGGAGACCGTGCATATCTCCGAGTTTCGCCACTACGAGGAGTTAAGAGATTTGGAATCAAGGGTAAGTTAGCACCCCGATTCATAGGGCCCTACAAAATCTTGGGTCGAAGAGGGGAAGTTGCCTATCAGTCAGAATTGCCCGAAGTGTTAACAGTTCATGATGTTTTCCATGTGTCGCAACTAAAGAAGTGTCACTCGGAAATGGCTGAAACCCCACTAAAGGATACGGTTCCGTTGGACGAGGTTCAACTGGAAAACGATCTCACCTATGAGGAAAAACCCACCAGGATTCTGGAGACAGCCGAGAGAATCACTCGTACCAAGACTATCAGATTTTGCAAAGTGCAATGGTATCACCATTCCAAGGAAGAGGCCACGTGGGAACGTGAAGAAAACCTGAAGAAAGAACACCCACACCTATTTGCTAACCAACCTGAATCTCGGGGACAAGATTCTTCTTAAGGGGGGTAGGTTTGTAACATCCCAATTTTTGCAATTACAGATGTTACTAGAAGCATGCATCATATCATTGCATCATGGCATCACATAATAAAAATTGCATCAGATATCTTTTTAAATCCCATAGTCATAATAAGACTAAAAGGGTAAAACAATATCAACCCTCCTAAACCTTTGCAAAAGTGTTATTTTATAACCCCTTTCCAATCCTCTTCTTTTTACAAAATTTTAGAGACAAATTTCATTTAAATCGGAGTCCGTTTGTAAAAGTTATGCAACTTTTGGTGAAACAGAAATAAATAAAAAGAATATAAAAAAAACCTAGCTTAACCGGGCTAGCCGAGCCAGCCCGGGACCTATATACTGCCCGCCTGGCCGGGTGGGCGTCGCGAGGCGCATGGTCCGGCCCAGTAGCCGCCGCCAGCAGCCAGCCACAGCCCCGCAGCCCTGACGGCCCGGTCCCACTCGGCATCCCCCTCCTCCGTCTGAGTCCGGCTCGAGCACGTCGTCGTCGCGTCGGCAAAACTGACTTCGGCCGAATCGGAGCAGTTTTCCGCAGCCCCCGCGCCAAGTAAGCCCGGCTATTTAAAGCCCCGGCACGCCTCCCAAAACCCTAAACTTTTCTATGCTGATTGCCACCGGGCTGCCGCCTTTTAGCTCGAACGGATCTCGCCGGAGCCGCCGCCGCCAAGCTCGCCGGACCAGGTTTGAGGGCGCCCCATCGCCTCCTCTCTCCCTCTTTTCCCTCCCCTTTTAGTACTGCTTAGCCTCACATCATTTTCCCCTTGTTTAGTGGACCGTAGCCTCCGCAATTGCTCGCCGGAGCTTTGCCGGAGTCCGCGAGCTCCAGCCGCCGATCACCGCCGCCTCGAAGGAAAGGAGCCGACGCCGTCCCCGAGAACGGGACCGCGGCGAGGAACCGGTCGCCGTCGTCTACTTCACCGGGCCGGGGGAGCACCGCCTCGCCGCCCCCGACCGTCACCGACCGCCGCCACCCACCGGTAAGCCACCACCTCCCCCACCGTCCGTTAGATCGCAAACGATCGGCCCAGATTAGTTAGGCCTACCGAACCGGTACGAACGAATCGCGTCACGCCGCGTGGCACTTGCCTCGTCAGCGCACCTCCTCAACCCCGCGCGCCCCGCTGGACCATCCCCTGGGCGCCACTTGTCGCCCGCGTAGCCGCCTGTCTGCTCTGTTTTCCTTTTATTAGACAAATTTCGTTTTAATCTTGTAAAATTTGTAGTAAATCGATTACTTGTCCAAATTTTGCATATAATATACCGTTGGTTTCGTAATTTTAAGTAGAATACAGATCTAGAGTAATATTGGGGTTTTACTACAGAAATCTTGCAGTAGGATTTAAAGTTTAGATTAGGGTATTTTAATTCTAGAAAATTACCCGTAGATCCGTTTTAGTTGATTCTTGTTGCGTTGGCCTTGTTTCCACGGGACCTTCTGTAGAAAATTGTTACAACATGCTTAGGGTGTTCAGATCTATCTCGAGGTAGATTGGAGTTGTAAATCTAGTTTTGAGCTTGGTTATTTAGGGTTTAATCCAAAATACTTAAAACCTATGGGGAATCGATTCCAATGACATCTCTAACTCAACAACACCCCCGAATAAGTCCATTGGTCAAATTTGAATCCATCCCTGCATATTACCATGTTGCATGCATGCATATTCACCTTCGTGACCTTGTTTTGTGCAAAGTATGATTGGATCTATGTTTGCATTTTGTTAGATTGCTCGGAGTGCGCTGAGGAGTACTGTTGTGTAGAGTGCTGCTCGGATCAAGGCAAGTTACACCAATTGTTCATATTAATGTCCCAGTTTTTAACTATGCATGTTTTACTCTTCAAATCTTGTAGTATGCATGTGTAGGTTTTTGGTAGATTTTCTTAGTACTATTTTGCAAGCGCGGTTTTGTAGTATGCCATGAGTAGCTCTATGCCTAGGATTTTCCATCCCAATAGGTTATCCTGTTTTTCTAAGTTATGCTTGCTATGCTATATACTTATATATATCAAGTACCGTTGGGAGGGTTCTAAAGACTAAAAAAAATTCTAAGTATAAAAGCTCTCTCGAGCGAACCTTTTACCTCTCAAAACCTCCTTCAAAATGAAACTAAGTTTTCTTCTGGGCGGAATGGTTGTCGGGACAACAAGTGGAATTTTGGTGGAGGACGGCCGCCCAGGAATCAAAGAAGTCTGCCATGTTTCAGAATTCAGAAGCTTCCCGTGCAACCACAATACATATGGGCTCTGTCTTAGCTTATTACTTAGTGGGAAACCTCACCGGGGTACCAACATTTGGAGGTTCTTGGCCCGGTTGGATCCAGCAGGTAGAGGGGCTACTAAGGGAAGGCTTCGCCATGGTCTTGTCTGTAAAAGGACTTGATCATGGATTGTGGGGAAAGTGCACAACCGCTCGAGAGTATTGCAATCTGATCGACCAGCCGTGTTCACGGAAATAGAACAACATTGAGCATATGAAGGATGGAGCCTCTGAAAGATCTTCCTCTCTCTTTTCCAAACTTAACGTTTTATAAACCCCAAGGCGTGAGTAATATCGCCATTGGGTGGGATTTTGGGAACTTGGTGCGTAATCCAATTGTTAGGTTGATTGGGCACTTGGTGAGTAATATCCACGTGTTCCATTCGACCAGATACTACTTATCAAAGTTTACAAAGTAGGGAAATCTCCTCCTCTTTTCTTCTTACATTAAGAAAATTTGGCTTTATGCAAATGAACCCCAAATCCTACTCTTAGCCTTGCATGTAGAGATAGACTTACTCTTTCCTTGGTGTAATTTGCGAATACATTCAAAGTATTGACCTAACTTGTTGGCTGCACGTCTTATGTGCAGAATCTGAAGACTGAAATGTGCGTAGGGATCGCGGGTCTTCACACAACTAGCCTGAGGCGTTGATGGACTCAAGTTTTACTTAGTTTCCGCTGTTTTATTTGAGCTAGCTATAATCTATGCAAGTTGTAATAATTATACTCTGGATTATTCGTGTAATAATGACTTGTGTTTTACATGATATTCATCGACTGTGAAGTGCTAGCTATTGATCCAGGGACTAGCATGTTAATCACAGGGACTTAGGATCCTTAACGATCCGAGGTTGCAACAAATGGTATCAGAGCACAAAGTTGCCTGTAGGACGTGACCCCTAGGATTGGAAACCACCTTTACCACAAGCTTGGCAGATTTGCTTGCAAAGTTTCGACAAGGTGAAAAGATTCATCAATTCATGAAGATTCAACTTGTGGTGGGTGCCAAGCTCGCGCTTTCTTGGGTGCATGTGCATCATCCGATGCTAGACTTGGATGATGTATCTTTGTGGCTACCTCCTCCTTTCGATGGTGACCTTGTTGATATGTCGCCTCATTACGCTGTTGTGCGTAGACTTGCCATTAGAATTATTCGAAAATGCTTGGAGGAAGACGATTTTTTATCTGAATGCTTGCTTGTGTATCGTTTGTACTTTGCAGAAAAAAATATTGTATAGAACTACTTTATACTTTTCAAAAAGGTCGTATGTTTTATACGAGATTTTGATTGTATATTGTATTTGGTTGAGGATCCGACGAACTTATGCCTTCATGTGCCGTAGAATTTTGTATGTCGCAAAGTATTTTTTTATTCATTGATAAACATAAGGGGGTACATTGCGAGGGCGTGATCGCCTAGCCATTGGCCTTTATTGAATATAAAATGCATCAAAGTGAAGTTTTTCTATAGGAACTTCGGCTTCTGTTCTTGGGGTTCTTCATCATGCTCCGTGTTGGTGTGTGTGGATGCTCTCGTTTTTTCGACGAGTGGGTATTCCTATGCGGGACCTATAGTGGAGGCCGCATTTGTTGCTTTTATGGGACCGTTGTGCACTTCCTCTTCCACCGTTTGCTTCTTGTGGGTGTGCCCTTTGTGTAATGACTCCTCATCTGCTATTTTCAGTTGTCCAAGTTATGTCTCCATCCCGAAAGATTCCGAGACTTTGTTGAATTCCCGATCGCAGCTGTCCGTGTGGCTGAAGCTTCCTTTGACTATTATGACCCCATTGGGGGCCAGCATTTTTAGCACCAAATATTCGTAGTGAGGTACTTCCATGAACCGTGTGAAAGATGGTCGTCCTAGGATCGCGTGATATTGTGATGGCCAGTCCATGACTTTGAATTCGAGTTTTTCTCGCCTGAAGTTATTCTTTGACCCAAAGACTACGTCAATATGGACTTTGCCCAATGGGATTTCAGCTTTACCTAGAACTATCCCGTGGAAAGTTGTGTTTATAGATACTAGATTCGTCATGGACCAATTCATGGCCTGTAGAGTTTTGGCATAAATCAGGTTGATGCTGCTTCCTGCATCCAAGAAGACCTTGCTCATGTCGAACCTGCCAATTTGTGCTTCTACTATTAGCGCTGACTGGCCAGGTCGAGAGACCCGTAGTGGATGATCAGCTCTGCTAAAGGTAATTTCTTGTTCTGACCAATGGAGATACTCTGATGTAGGAGGTGGCTTTGTTACTGCCATGTTTACTTGCCTAGTGATCAACTTCTGTGTCTTGTTGGAGGGCGGTCCCTTCTGGATCATTGGCATTGCTCCTTTTGACCTGGGATATTTGTCGTCTTGGTGTATTGTGTTTTGCGGCTTTCCTGCAAGCGGACGCCCCTGTGGTGGTGGTGGCGCGCCGACGGCCAAAGCGCTGGGTGCGATAGCGTAGCCTCGGTTTGCTGCTTCGGTTGCCCTTGCGTTGCATAGCTCTTGCATTTTTAAGAATGTTCGGCAGTCCTGGAGGAGATGATTTGATCGCTCTTTTCCTATCAAGTCGACGTAGTAGTGCATATTGTAGGGTCCTTCCAACATTTGTTCTGCTGACATAGGTGGGTCTCGATTCGTCGGCTGGTATCGTTGTTGCGACTATCTTCCACTGATGTTGTCCCTGTTGCCACGGTATCCGCTGTTGTAATCGTTGCTCCGTCGGTTGTCTCCTCCAGGGATAATTGCTGCAACGTAACTTGGTGTATGGTACCCCTCGTTGGTTCGTCGCCTCTGATCATTATTGCGCCTGTCTCTGTCGTCTTCGGGTGAACGGGCTATTTTGTTGTGTACGACGTCCTCTCCATCGGCCCAACGATTGGCTATATCCATCAGCTGCGAAATTGTTTTTGGCTTGGTTCGTCCTACTTCTTCAATGAACTCCTTCCGACGAAGTCCATCCTTGAAGGCGTCGATTGCTCTTTCATCGGATATGGCTTCAGCCAAAAAATTTATGATGTTCCACCGTTGGAAGAAAGCCCGTATTAATTCTCCCAGCTTTTGCTTACAGGCCCGCAATTGCTCCAAAGACGCGGGTCGCTTGAATGTGGACTAGAAATTCCTAATAAACTTGTCTTCAAGATCTCTCCAGCTACTTATAGAATCTTCAGGTAGTTGTTTTAGCCAGGAGCGTGCTGCACCAGTTAGGTGCAGCTGCAAGCTTTGCATTGCTATAGCTTTGGATCTGCCTTTTAGTCTGACGGTTGCTAGATAATCTGTCAGCCAAGCTTTGGGTTCTTGGAGGCCATCATACTTTTGATGATCTTGAGGTAATCTAAAGTCTCGTGGCACCGGAGTCTTGCGAACCCGTGGGGTAAAGCAACTGGCGCCGCATAGTTCTTGCTCTTCCTTGCTTTCACCGTCACGATATCTTCGGGTGGTACGTTCTTCTCTAGACCGATCGATCCTTCGCTGAGTGATGTCATTTCTTGCATCCTTTCACGGCTCTGACTTTGAGAAATGGACCCGTTGCGGCAATCGAGATCGTCGGGTGTGTCCTACTTGCCGAGGGCTACAGCGATAGCGTGGGGATCTATCGAACTGTCACGTGGTTCCTTGCTCTTTTTGCGCCAGAGATTCTCCTACCATGCCAAGATTTATAAGTGCGGAGCGGTGGAGGGTCGCATGAGGATCGTCGGGTGCGGGCTGAGTTGTGATCAAATATGTTTGTGCGGCCACAATAGCTGCCTGAGCCGTTTTGCCTTGATGTTTCCTGCTTGATCGATCGACATGAACGATAGATCAAGATCCCGGATGAGTCTGCCTCTCTCTGCTTCAGGGATATTCTCCAATCGAGATGTTCCTCTCCTTGGTGGTGCTCCTCCTGGTATGGTCCTTGATCCTTGAGTGGAGCTTAACTATGCTCATCGTAGGCTAGATTCGTCGGCTACTCTTTTCCTTTCATCGAGTTGGCTCTGCATCCTGAGTAGGTCTCTCTTATTGTAATGAAGCAGGTATTGGTATGCTAATAGAGAATATCATTTTGCGGCTTGAAAGTTGGGGTGTACAGGCAACGCGGTACCCAAGTTCCCTGAAATCAGCCGGGATGACTATAGTTGGTGTGCCAAATACTCAGAGGGTATTTTTCGGCACGAATTCAACTTTATGTTTCAATACAAAAAATCAGGCTAACGAGCGTCAAGTTGGCCCCGCTTGTCAGTTCTCGCCGTTATGTCGCTCCCGTCGCTTAGGTGGGGTGGCTGTCACGTAGGGTTGCAGCGTTGGCATAGTGGATAGGACAACACCCCCTACCTAGTGTATTGACGTGACAAAACAGGGCACATGTATCAGCGTTATAATTATTTTTTGTTTACTCAGAAGCTGGAACGGCCACCACCACGCATCTTTCCTTGGACTTCTGTCCCAATCATTAACCACTACCTTAAAAGCGCATTGACGGTTCCACCGTTCCCCTGCCTCGCATAAACCACTCTTCTTCTTCCTGTCATCTACTATCTTCTTCCCGTCTTCTCCTTGCCGCCATGGAAGATCTACGCACTCTAGAGACAAGCTTCACTACCCATGACAATAAGAAGATAGACGTTGTCTACACCAACGAGGAGGAGACAGTGGTGCGTGTCCTGAGGATGTACGAGGGTTAGCTTGGGATAAACGAGGACAAGTTTGTGGGATTGGACCTCGAGTACACCCCGGAGCACCCATATGAAGGGAGTGAAGTCACTGTCGTTCAACTGGCCATGCGGAAACACGTCCTCGTCTACCACCTCTCCCGGTTTGTAGATCTGCTCTCTGTAGCTAACCGCTTTTAGGGTTTTGTCCTCTTGTTCTTTATCCACTTGCTCATCTTGCAACTATTGGATTTTATTTAGGACCAAATAAATTAGGGTTTGCCTATGTCTCAATCGACTGAGATTTTCTTTAGTCTCAATCACCTAAGAAAAGTGCAACCGTAGTTAAAAGAAATGTGCAACCTGCTCAATGGTCGAGAAATAGCAAAACTGAATAAATTATGACAATACAATGTTGAGAGTCTTGATCTTGCATTTACTAAACTTTTCAAAATTATATTGAGATGATGATCTTGCATTGACAAAATATTTGTAGTTACAAATTTTGGTGATGAGAAACTACATACTTTCAGGACTGACAGGAAATGTCCGGCGCTGCGCCAGTTCCTTGTAGAAAAGGGAATTGTTTTCTTCATTGTCAATAAAAGAACTGATATTTCGAAATTGTATCAAGAGGAAATTATAATTCCTGCGCACAAGTGAATCGATATTCAGAGTCTTGTCAAGATCCTAGGGGGCTCGAGGAAGGATGGAATGGCATCACTCGCAACTAGAATCCTCGATGAGTCGTATGACAATATGAAGGAAGATTTCCCTACAGATAGGCATGATTTCTGGGACGAGTTGCCGTTGTCTGATATAAACCTGAAGTATGCAGCCATAGATGCTTACGTGACCTACCAGCTGTACAAGAAGATCCATTTTTTTCTATGTTACCTCGTGTTTTTCCCTATTTGCAAGAGGGAAGACGAGCTTAGGGGATCCCTTTGTAGAAAATGCGGAATAGCTGAGTTTGAAGCTGCATATGCAAAGAAATTGGCTGCATCTGAAGCAGCTGACAGAGAGGCTGCAGAAGCAGCTGAAAGAGAGCTTGTCTCTAAAGAAGCAGCTGACAAAGAGGCTGCAGCTGAAGCGGCAAACAGAGAGGCAACATCTTCTAGCAGCAACAATTAGGCATGTGATGCACCGCTAATTGTGCCGCAGGACGCTGAAGATAGGGAAGCCAAGTCAGATGCCAGGTGGGACAAAACAGTTCGTGAGATGTGGAGTACCTGGAATGGTCGCAGTTCATCGCCTAGGAATGATGGCAAGCGCCTCAAGTGGTCTAATGAGGAGTGAATTAAATTTTACTTGTCAGTGTTATGTTTCTATTTTGTGGAACTCAGTTAGCTTGCCAAGATGTCTAGCGCCTCAAGTGATACTAGTAAAATAAATTTAACCCTCGTTGTGTTATGTTTATGTATGTGTCTTGTAGCTTGTCAAGATGGTAGCTTCTTAACTGGCAGTTTGAAAGAGTGCCCTTTTCCTCTCTCACTAAACATATATGTTTCATTTTTCCCAAATTGGTAGCAAATCTAGAGAAGATTCTCACTTTGATATTTCGTTCCCTTTTGGACCACTTTTTGCCTCCCATCAGGTAGCAAATCTAGAGCAGCAAATCACACCAGGTAGAATACATTCATTCAGAAAACAAAACAAATGTAGATATAGCTGTGCGCAGCTAAATAGGATATAGCGATATAAAGTAGGTTGCTTAACGAGGTTCGATGCATTCAGCAAGAAATAGGATATAGCCAGGAGATGGGGGCCTCCTCGCTGGCGGCCACGGAGGCGACGATGGCCACCTTATCCTCCTCGGCCATCGCCGGCGCGGACGGGGTATTCTCGGGAGTTTGTGGATGCTGGTGGGACAGTGGAGAGGGTTACGTGGGGTTAGTGAGCTCAATAGTTAAGGTGGATTGAAGCAAGGCACGTTTCGTTGCACCATCGTGTAACGCGCCGCGCAGTCTACTGCACCGTGCACCGCGACACGCGCACGGTACGTCATGTTTTTTTCCCGGGCCATGCATGGCAGTTCTGTATTGAGCCACATGCAAAGGGCGCATACACAATTTCTATGTACGAAGTTTGACACGGCCCTAAAATTGGCGATAGTTAAAAGTGGAAATGTAGAGGGGAAGGTAGGTGGCTGCATGGCGAGATTTGTGGGGTTGTGCTAGATCGGGTAGAGGGATGTGTTGATGAAGGCGGAGATGTTAGGTCTCATCGAGCTCAGCTCTTCAGTCTTCGGCTAGCGCGTGCAAGCTTCTTACGGTCAGGCCTAGTTGGAAGTGAGATTGAGAGCCGCTGCGTAAAAAATGGGATATGTCTTATTAAAATCAAGTGGCAATAAATTGCAGCTGTCCATCAACGACCGTGCACTCGATGACGCATGCGTTGTGGCACAGTAGTAGCAGTAGTAGGCTTTTCAGACTTGGTTAAAGATGACATGACCGCTCGACGACTTTTTCCATGGACGGCATCATGATCCTTCTTGTAGAAGTCTCGCTGAGGGAGACGTTCAAGCTGTCTCATGCTGGGGCCACGTTGTACTGTGAAGGGCACGACGTGTGCAACAATCATCATTGGATCGCACAGAATCAATGGTTGGTGTGCACGATCCGCGTGACAACTGTGATAACCAATCAGGGAGTAGCAGACAGGGTGAGCACAGGTTTGTGCTTCTATGAAAGATAGAAGGGGGGGGGCAAAACTGAGTAGTACCACATAAAACCAAGGGCGATACTGAGTAGTATAAAAATGGAAAGTGAGTGTCTTGTACAATGAAATGCATCGTGGCATACATCAAATTATGCCAAGATAGATCTTCCCATGAACCACACATGGATCCACCAGTGTCATTGCATGTGTGTTCTTTTCACAGACCACATATGGATCCACTAGTGTCATTGCATGTGTGTTATTCTTACAAACCACGTAAGGATCCACCGGTGTCATTGCATGTGTGTTCCTCTCATAGACCACACATGGATCCACCGGTGGCATCACATGTCTGCTCTTTTCATGAACCACAGTTAGAGTCATCGCATGTCTGCTCTTTTCACGAACCACAGCTAGAGTCATTGCATGTGTGTTCGTCTCACAAACCATATCATGAACCACACCCAGTGTCATTGCACGTGTGTTCTTCTCATTAACCACACATGGATCCACCAGTGTCATTGCATGTCTGATCTTTTCATTAACCACAGTTAGAGTCATTGCATGTCTGTTCTTTTCACAAACCACATATCACCAGAGTCATTGCATGTGTGTTCTTCTCACAAACCATATCATGAACCACACCAAGTGTCATTGCATGCGTGTTCTTCTCATTAACCACACATGGATCCACCAGTGTCATTGCATGTCTGCTCTTTTCATTAACCACAGCTAGAGTCATTGCATGTCTGTTCTTTTCACAAACCACATATCACCGGAGTCATTGCATGTGTGTTCTTGCCACAGACCACACATGAACCACACCTAGTGTCATTACATGTGTGTTCTTACCATGAACCACACATGGATCCACCAGTGTCATCGCATGTCTGCTCTTTTCATGAACCACATCTAGAGTCATTGCATGTGTGTTCTTCTCACAGACCACGTATCACCAGTGTCATTGCATGTGTGTTATTCCCACAGACCACACATGGATCCACCAGTGTCATTGCATGTGTGTTCTTCCCATAGACCACACATGGATCCACCAGTGTCATTGCATGTGTGTTCTTCCCTTGAACCACACATGGATCCACCAGTGTCATTGCATGTGTGTTCTTTTCACAGACCACATATGGATCCATCAGTGTCATTGCCTGTGTGTTATTCTCACAAACCACATAAGGATCCACCGGTGTCATTGCATGTTGGGGGGATAACCCCGGGTAGGGTCACTCCAGGGTATAAGGGCCGAGTTAGTCGAGGTTCGGCAAGGTCACAGTGGATGCTGGCCGAGTCACCTCAAGGCAGGCCGGATCACGGAGTAACCCGGACCAGGGGGGTCGCCTAACATTGTCTCGTCCGACTCAAGGAGTAAGTCAGAGATACTTGTCTAGCTTATTTACAGGAATAGGCGTGGCCGGATCAACTGTGATTCGGATCCTCGCTTGGCTTCTAGGAGAAGGAAGGAATCTCTCTAGTCAAAAAGAAGGCCTGGTGCATACTGGATGAGCGAATAAAAGCAAGGGCAGGACCACCGGATCGCGGCCGACAAGGGTGACGACGCTCACGTCGGCTGACGCGGGCGCCGCAGAGGCTACGTCGCTAAAGCAAGTGTGACGCGGGGGAAAAGCACCCCTGTCGGGTTACTACTTTGGGAGGGGGCATATTCTTAGGAATATGCCTCCACGTATGCCCTAGGCCAGGACCGAACCACCTCTATATAAGGGGGGGGGGGCGTTGGGGTTCTGGTAAGGGGGTTGGGTCTTTTTCAGATACATAGGAAGGAGAATTCTAGTGGATCTAGGGTTCGAGGGCTAATTGGTAGGCAAGAGTAAGAGAGTTCCTTCTTCCTCCTCTTGTCAATACAGCTCGAGGAGCACCTGTAATCTGGGAGATCGAACATCAATACAAAGCTTCTGTATAGGGAATCACTCTACTATCCCTTCCCGGATTCCCCTAGCGCATATTAGTCCCTACCGTTAGCCTATCCATGGCATCTGCCGTGACACCACCACGACAGTTGGCGCCCACTGTGGGGCTAGCGGCGCTAGCACGGGTGAAGATCCGGACGGGAAACTTCATCGACACCGGTGAACGCATCGTCTCCGGGCTCGTTCAGCGCTTTGGAGCGCTGGACTACGTCAGCGATAACGCTGGCTGCTTCGGCACGCGCCCCCTTCCGCGCAACAGCGTCTTCGTCAAGCTCGGTGCGCACAAGGTCTACGTTGTTGTGGACATGTCTTGCGTTCATCCGCGTCGCGTCGTCGATGCAGGAGAACCACCCCTCACTGTGGCTCATGGTAGACGCTTGCTCCCCGGACCATGCAGAGGTGATGATGACTGCGCCAGGCGCGGGCATGAGCAAGGATCCAGCGCCAGACCCGGAGGTAACGCCCAAGGCACCGAGGAAAGCTAGGGGTCCTCTGCTAGAGAGGCCTGAGAACGTGCTGAGGAAAGCTATGGATAGCTTGGTGAACCCAGTGGCAGCAGTGGTAGATCCGACTCAGGCACAGGCCGAGCTAGAGGAGACCCGACAAAAGATATTGGAGGGCGCAAATAAGATAGCAGTGGCTCAACAGTCGTTGAACATGACGCTGCGTGAGTACGCGAAGGCAAACAAGGTTGATGTAGTAAGGGTAAAAGGGAAAAATCTCATAAGTGGGATGAACAGAGAAGGTGATGACGGACCAGAAGGGTCGGAAAACTATCTGTCTATAGGGTTGCCGAAGTATAGTACCCCGTCAATGAACCTCAGGGCAGCAGATGCCGCGGCGTCCGAGCTAGAGGGTCTGACGGGTGAAGCCAGAGAGAGTTGCTAAGAGGTAACCCAGAGAGAGTTGGAGCTTCTAAGATCGTCCATTCGGCGATGGGTAACCCGGAGAAATCCGCTGGAGCCGCATCATCGCCTCATGGAGGCCCAAGGAGAGAATAGGTCGTAACCTCGGCCAGACGGAACAAGCAGATCATTCTGTACGACCCAACGCGTGCAGGAAAAGAAAAAGAAATGCGGAAAAACGACGATCGACGAAGTGTGAGCCGAGGTGAAGCTGGCCGAGGTAACCACGACCAAGGCAATGCCGGTCAAGGGAATGCTGCCAACGGCAATGCCGGACAGTGAAACTCGGCAGGAGCAGGTCAACCACAGCAGCGGAATGTACCAAGGCAAGAGCAAAGTGCCGGCCGTGGTATGCAACAGAGAGGAACACAACGAGAGCAAGACCGATACAATGACGGAGACTCGGAGATGATGAATGCGGGATACGCAAGACCGAACTATCATGTGATAGGGTCGAGATTGGGAAGCAGAGATTTGATGCCGGATGACGCCAGGCTAAAACTGGATCGCCTGTATAGGTCGGAACAGATCGAATGTCAAGGTCCTCCGGGTCCAACGTGCTTTGGACCCCGGATCATGAAGGAACCGCCAGTACCTAATTTCCAATTACCCAGGGGCACGAAGACGTATGACAGCAGTACAAAGCCGGAGGATTGGCTGATAAACTACGCAACAGCTATGAAGATTGCGACCGACAACTTGAGATGGGCTGTATGATATGTACCCCAAATGTTGGAAGGTCCGTCTAGGGTATGGCTGAACAATTTGCCACCGGAAGCATCAATTGCTGGATAGATTTTGAAGAAATGTTTATCAGCAACTTCTCAAGTACATATCAGAGACCGAATAGACCACAGACCCTGGCAATGTGCAAGCAGAGATCTAACGAAACGGACCGTGAATTCTTGACCCGGTGGTGTACCGTGAGAAACTCGTGCGAGGGAGTCATAGAGTCACAGGCTATAGCATGGTTCGCACAAGGGTGCAAATATGGCAGCGAGTTGTGGATGAAATTGCAAAGGAAAATGCTAGTCACATTGGCGGAGATGATCCGGATCGCGGATTCTTATGCTTTGGGTGATCCGACTCAACCTAGGATCGCTTCAAACGAGTCAAATGAGGAGTACTATCCGAGGGACGGAGCCGGGTCATCCCGGAGGAACGATTACCGGGGAAAAAGGAGAGACGATAGACCGGACCATCGGTATGGTTCGCAACAAGTCAAGATCAGCCCGGAGCAGGGAGCAACCAACGCCAAAAAACGGGAGGGCAATGGACTCCTCGAAACGATGGCAAGAAAACATGGACTCCGGAGCAGAAGAAGCAATGTCAAGAAAAGAAAGATCGTCTGAGGTATACCTATGAGTCAATCTTGGACCAGCCGTGTAAGTTTCACACGCCAAATCCGAACAGTCCGGCGGGTCACACAACGAGGCAATGTGAGTGGATGCGTAAGATAGAACAAGGTGGTTTGGGGAATGCTCAGGCACCCCAGAATGATCAACCTCGGCAGGATTTACCCCGGCAGCAATCGCTTTCCGGAGCGAACACGCAGCAACTGATGTTGCCTCCCTCTCCGCCGAGGTATGACAACAACGAGAGAAGGGATGCAGTGCATCAGGTGGAAAACCAGCAACCACCGGATCAGAGGTACTCCGGAAACGAGGGAAGAAATGAGTACAGGGAACATCACCAGAGCTATTGTGTGTTCACAATAGAGGAAACAGATAGGAAGAGCTTGCAGCGCCGACATATGGAGGTTAACGCGGTTATGCTACTGCGATTTGAGGTACATGTCTTGGTCGGACCAGAAATTACAGGCGCCAAAGATCATCCCAAGCTTATGCCAAGTCCGGGCTCGTATGCACTAGTGTTAGATCCGACGTTCATTGGACCAAACATTAATGTGAGGTTCTCCAAGGTACTAATCGACAATGGCAGTAGCATTAACATCATGTATGCAGATACGATGTGCAAATTGGGCATCTCGGAAAACATGCTCCAGGCTACAAGAACGACTTTCCATGGTATCGTACCAGGCATATCCTGTGAGCCCATAGGCAAAGTCCGGGTCGACGTGCTATTCGGTACGAGGGATAACTGCCGAACTAAAAATCTGGAGTTTGAGGTGGTGAACTTGGAGAGCGCGTATCATGCATTACTCGGGAGACCAGCACTGAGCAGATTCATGGCAAGTTGCCATGTTAGTTATCTGAAGATGAAGTTGCCCGGGCCAAATGGAGCAATCACTATCGCTGGGGATTTCCGACATTCTATTGAGTGCGCCTCAGCCGGGTCTAACCTAGCCGAGTCACTCGTAATTGCCCAAGAGAAAAGAAAAATTCAAGAGGTGGCGGCTTTATCTCAGTTCGCGCAGCAGTATATGCCGGCGTTAAGCAACCCGCATGGGAGCGTTTCATTTCAAGCCGCGAAGGACACCAAGAAGATTCCAGTGGATAACCTGTTTCCGGAGCGTACCGTAACAATTAGCGCCGGCTTAACTGACAAATAGGAAAGCGAGCTCGTCAACTTCCTCCGTGAGAATCGGGATATTTTTGCTTGGTCCACACAGGACTTGCAAGGTGTTCCGAGGGAGTTGGCTGAGCACTCTTTGAATGTAAGACCCGGAGCAAGGCCGGTGAAGCAGCCTCTCCGACGCTTCGCCGATGATAGGAGAAAGGTCATTGGTGACGAGATAGCTCGGTTGCTAGCAGCAGGATTTATCATGGAAGTGCTATATCCGGATTGGCTCTCTCATCCGGTGCTGGTAGAAAAGAAGAAGGATGATCCGAACGTGGCAGTGGTTTGGCGTATGTGTATCGATTACACGAACCTGAACAAGGCGTGTCCAAAAGATCCATTTCCACTGCCGAGGATAGATCAAGTCATCGACTCTACCGCGGGATGTGAATTGTTGTCATTTATTGACGCTTATTCTGGTTTCCACCAGATACCTCTGAACCCGGATGATCAAATAAAAACTTCCTTTATTACCCCGTACAGGGCTTATTGCTATCGCACTATGCCGTTTGGTTTACGAAATGCAGGAGCAACGTACCAAAGATGTATGCAAAAATGTTTGCACGATCAAATAGGTCAAAATGTACAAGTCTACGTGGATGATGTGGTTATCAAGACCAAGGAAAGCGCAACGCTCCTTGACGACATAAGGCAAACATTCGCGAACTTGAGAAGGTTCCGGGTGAAGCTTAACCCGGAGAAATGTACCTTCGGTGTCCCGGCTGGGAAATTACTCAGGTTTCTCGTCTCCAGCCGAGGTATCGAGGTTAATCCAACTAAGATCCGAGCCATCGAACGAATGGAGCTGCCGAAGTGTCTCAATGACGTCCAAAAGTTCACTGGATGCCTGGCGTCATTGAGTCGGTTTGTATGTCGGTTAGGGGAAAAGGCACTGCCTCTCTATCAACTCATGAAAAAATCAGATAAATTCATTTGGACACCGCAGGCCGATGAAGCTTTTGCCCACTTGAAAAAGATGTTGGCCACTGCACCAGTGTTAGCTTCCCCACTGTCGAAGGAGCCAATGTTGCTCTACATTGCCGCAACCAACCGAGTTGTAAGTGCAGTGATTATAGTGGAGCGAGATGAAGAGGGTAAGTCAGTGCAGAGGCTAGTGTATTACTTGAGCAAGGTATTGTCTGCCTCAAAACAGAACTACCCGCATTTTCAAAAGGTGGCATACGGAGTTTATATGGCGGCAAAGAAGTTAAAGCACTACTTTGAGGAGCATCCCATCAAAGTGATATACGAAGCCCCCATGTCCGAGATAATGGGTAACAAAGATGCGAATGGAAGAATTGCGAAATGGGCAATTGAGCTAGCACCTTACGCACCCCAGTATGATAGGAGAGAAGCGATCAAGTCCCAGGCTATGGCGGATTTTTTCGTGGATTGGGCCGAGGTACAATACGAACCACCGCCACCAGATCCGAACTACTGGAGGATGCTCTTTGACGGATCGAAAACCAAAACCGGGTTAGGTGCCGGGGTTGTGCTTACCTTGCCTAAGAAGGATCAGCTCAAGTACGTATTGCAGATCCATTTCGCGGCATCGAACAATGTCGCTGAGTACGAGGCTCTCGTGCATGGTCTCAAAGTGGCGAAGGAGATTGGCATACGTCGGATAATATGCTTTGGCGACTCGGATCTAGTAATACAGCAAGTGTCCGGAGTGTGGGACGCCCTAGATCCAAACATGGCGCTATACAGGTTTCATGTGCAGAAAATCTCGGGTTACTTTGAGGGATGCGAATTTCACCATGTACCCCGCGTGGAAAACGAAGCTTCCGACATGCTGTCGAAGCTCGGATCGACCCAACAGGCAATTCCACCGGGCGTAGCATTGGAGCACCTCAGAAAACCATCTATCAGGCCGTCCCCAGGAACCGATTCAATCTATGTCCCGGAAAACACGGAATCCGGAGTTGAGCCCATGGACATTGACATGGGAGGTAGTACGCCGAACCCGGGGACTACCTCGGCAAACCCGGGGACTACCTCGGCAAACCCGGGGACTACCTCGCTAGACCCGGGGACTGTTCAGCGTGATCCGGCTGAAGTTATGCCGGTGGATCGGATGGAAATTGATGAGGAGATGTTCCCTGCGCGAGCAGTACCAGCTTGGGCACTGCCTATATACCAGTTCTTGAAAGATGGAACGTTACCCACTGAGGAAGTGCTAGCCAGGCAAACTCAGAGGAGAGCCAAAGCTTACACAATCATCAATTCCGAGCTGTACAAACGGAGTGTAACCAATGTCCTCCAGCGGTGTGTTGATCCGGAAGAAGGACTTGACATCCTCCGAGATATACACCAAGGAGAATGCGGGCATCACGCCTCATCCCGGGCCTTAGTGGCAAAGGCGTTCCGGCATGGATTCTATTGGCCAAGTGCCTTGGAGCAAGCAGAAGATCTGGTGAGAAAATGCAATGGTTGTCAAAGGTACGCCACCAAGACACATATGCCTATGTCGGAACTCAAAACCATACCAATTACGTGGCCATTTGCTGTGTGGTGCTTGGATATGGTGGGCCCGTTCAAATTCGGCAAGAGGAAACATGACGCACATTCTGGTCATGGTGGACAAGTTCACAAAATGGATCAAAGTGAAGCCTATAAGAAAATGTGATGGAGCTACGGCTGTGACATTTCTCAAAGACATCATCTTGAGATACGGTTATCCTCATAGTATCATAACTGATAACGGCACCAATTTTGCTGAAGGAGCATTTGCACGATTCTGCCGAGATAAGAAAATCCGACTCGACATAGCCTCGATAGCCCACCCCGCATCGAACGGACAAGTGGAAAGATCCAACGGATTAGTGCTATCGGGGATAAAACCCCGGCTCATTGAGCCGCTGCAAAGATCAGCGGGGTGCTGGATAGAAGAACTACCAGCGATATTGTGGAGTTTAAGAACAACTCCGAATCGATTAACAAGCTACACGCCGTTCTTTCTGGTATATGGGACAGAAGCTGTATTACCAGCCGATATAGAGCATGATTCGCCTAGGGTCACCCAATACACAGAAGCCGAAGTGCAAGAAGCCCGGCAAAATGATGTTGATCTGCTGGAAGAAGCGAGAGAACTGGTAGTGTCCAGATCCGCCATATATCAGCAAAATCTCCGACGCTATCATAGCCGGAAAGTGTGCCCCCGAGTCTTCCGGGAAGGCGATCTGGTGCTCCGGTTGGTACAACGTACCACTGGCATGCATAAATTATCCCCCCCATGGGAAGGACCATTTATTGTGAGCAAAGCATTGCACAATGACTCTTATTATCTCATAGATGCAAAGCCACAGGAAAAGAACAAGGCGGACAGGTCCGGAGAGGAATCCAAGCGACCGTGGAATGTAGCACTACTTCGTCCCTTCTACACTTAGCTAAAAAGTGTATGTATCCGAGTCATCCTCATATGTCGGTATGTATGTCGGCAATGAGCTTATCAATGAAATAGCGGAGCCTCGAGCAGTAACTCGGGGACTGCCTTAATAAATGATTGTTGTTACTTTTTATGCGTTAGCTGGAATGACTCGTTTCGCTTAACCCGGATTAGTAATGTGTGAGCACCAAAAACCCAACCCTTCGACTTGCTGCTGTCCAACAAGAATTGGCTTCATGGCGAGAAAGGGAACAAGTTTGGAATTGCGTAGCACATGAAAAACTACCAAGGAAATGATCCTATTCCAGCTAACGTTTTTTTTTCGGACTAACCCCGTATTTACTGTCAAGCTATTATGTTGAATTATTTTGAGCCAATCCCCAAAGTTTCTTAGTATTGTTAAAACGATTCTTGAGGCTCGGATTCGTAAGTCGTAAAACCGAATCAAGGTAGACACGGATCGAGCCGGAGAGTTGGACGAACACGAAAATGAAACTCAGGGACTACGCCAAAGTTAATCCGGCATACAAGCATAGTAGCAAAATATCATGTATTCAGCATACAATTGCACCCGGCATACCGGGGATCTGATAAATTTTCATGTTCTTTCAACTAAGGAGCGACAGGAGGAGGAAGTTCGGCGTCATCATCACTATCTTCAATATCCGAAGCCGCATCTTCTCCATCATCGCCCGACCCATCCTCCACGTTCTCCATCTGCTCCTCCTCGCCGGATTCCAGAAAGCTCGGCCCCTCAACCCAGTGATGGACTAGAGAATATTCGACGAGGCTGTAGGCACAAGCCTGGCGCCGAGCTACCCACTCCGGATCATCAGTCCATTTGGATCCGGTGCGCCGACGGGTGAGGAGGCTCAGATCGATTTTCTCGTACCATGAAAGGATATGATGGAGAAGGGTATCTGCTGCGGCACGCCCGACGGATTCCCTCCAGAGGTCAAGTTGAGTCTCAATCTCCATCAGTTTGTCGGCAAGGAGCATGATACTTTCTGGAGCGTCCTCGCTTGGCCAGAATGTGTTGAAGATCCGGACCGCAACATCGAGGAGATCTTTCCCATAGTTCTTAATAGTTTCCACCCGAGCTGACACGCTGACCAACAGGTCCTCCATGTCTAAGGGGATGCTCTCACCATCAGGAGCAATGGGAGTACCCCTTTCTTGGCGGAATTTGGCAACGGCAGCACTGGCGATGGCAGTACCCTCCGGAAAGTTATCTGAAAATAAGGAAAGGGAGGATGCTGAAGCAAAGGCATATGAGCTAACCCCAAAAACTATGCCGGATAAGGAGAAGAAGCTTACGTGAGATATGGCGATGGATCTGGGTCAACTCCTTGATACAACTGCCGCGTCTCTGGCGAAGTTGTTCAAGCTCAGCGAGCGCCAACCCAAGCCGGACCTCGGATTCCTTGAGCAGGTCCTGATCCTTGGAGATCTGGAGGGTAAAGCGCTCACGCTCTTCGGTGAAGTTCTGGCCAACTTTTTGGAGCTCGGTTTTGTGTTGGGCCTTCATCTTCTCCATCTCGGCCTTGAGTTTGGCTATTTCGTCGTCCTTGGTCCGGAGGAGTGCGAGCTCATCGTTCTTCTTCTTTAGCTCGGCTTGATGCTGTCCTCCTTGTTCGAGAAAATGTAGCATCATATCAGGCACGGGCACACTATCCTCAAGCGATGCTGAAATAGTGTGTTGACCCGGCAAAGCCGAGGAGTGAATGTTTGCCGAGCCAAGGAGAAGAAAGAATGGAAAATACAACGACGTTGGCCGGAAGGAGACATACCTCGGATTTCCTCCAAGTTCTTCCGCATAATCTTGTTTTCAGCCTCCACCCCAGCTGCAAAAAACCGAATAAGGAGGTTAGTCCGGCAGAAACAAACGAAACGGAGAGGTGTTAAGAGAGGAAATTACCCCTCTTTTCATGCTCCGCGCCAAGTGCAACATGTTTTGCGCGCAAGATCTTGTGGGTATCAAGCAGGCGCTGAAACTCGGCGCTCCGACGATTGGTGGTTACCTAACAAAGGTACAGGCGGGTAATATTAGTTCGGTGCATATTCGAAGTGTACAAGATCCGGGCCAAGCGGAACTTAACTCGGCTCTAGGTGCGTGCATATTCGAAGTGTACGAGATCCGGGCCAAGCAGAACTTAACCCGGCTCTAGGTATGTGCATATTCGAAGTGTGCAAGATCTGGGCCAAGCGGAACTTAACCCGGCTCTAGGTGTGTGCATATTCGAAGTGTACAAGCTCCGGGCCAAGCGGAACTTAACCCGGCTCTAGGTGTGTGCATATTTGAAGTGTACGAGATCCGGGCCAAGCGGAACTTAACCCGGCTCTAGGTGTGTGCATATTCGAAGTGTGCAAGATCCGGGCCAAGCGGAACTTAACCCGGCTCTAGGTGTGCGCATATTTGAAGTTTACATGCAGCTACGTTGATCTTCTAAGGAGCATCTGGCCGAGTAACAAGTTACCCCGCCGGAGGCTCGGGGACTAATGGTTATTATCTACAGCATGTAAAGAAGAAACAACGTACCTCCATCATACGCCCAGCGAGGTTAATCGCCTTGGCGGCGGTATTCATCTGAGCGGAAAATTCAGCTAGGCCGAACTTTTCCGGGAGATCGTCATTGTAGACGAACTCCACCTTATTCCAGTTCATGATGAACTCGATGAGGCTCGGAGGGTACCGTTCGCCAGTGGGCATGTGGGGCGCCACCAAGCCTTTGCGTGACCTTCTTTCCTTTCAATCAGGGCAAGAGCTGGGCTAGTGTGAAGAACCATCTGCTGCGAATTGGCTGGCTCGGCAGGAGGATCCGTCGCTGCTGGTGACTTCTTTGGAAGCATTGACGACAAAGTTCGCTGCCTAGCCTCGACGGAGGTAGACTTGCCTTTGGCTTGCTAGGAGGATGTGACCACAGTAGATTTGCCCTTGGAAGCCGCTGGAGTGGGTCCTCACCGAGCTTGAGATGACTCGGACGAGGCAGATGAACTTGGCACGGGAGCTTTGGTGGCTGGTGCTGGAGCTGCTGTTGGTTTCTTCAGAGCCAGGACAGGCGCTGGTTCGGTGGCTGGTGCTGGAGCTGCTGCTGGTGCTGGAGTTGCGGTAGACTTGGTAGTTGCTGGTTGCGGCAATGCCGAAGTGCCAGACGCCGTTGCCTCAGCCGATCCGACCCCTCCCGATCCGAGGTCGCGTTCCTCTGAAGGAGATACTGTGGAACCTGGAGCGGCCGCAGAGCCCTCCGGAATAGGGCTCAGCGGGCGTGACTCGTCGTCATGAGGAGGGGAAGGACTAGACCGAAGAGGAGAGGAGATGCTCGATCCGCTCTGAGGGACCTCCACAGGAGCCCTGCAAGAGAAAATAATGTCAGGAAATTACCCTGCGGGAGAAGTGCGTGCGATGAAAAAGAACTTACGCATCCGAGGTCTCGGCCTCCTTAGGTTTCCGGGCCCTCCGTGCCGGGGCTTTGCCTGCCCGTTTGGAGGCAGTCTTGTCTCCGACCTTCTTTTGCCTTTTGGAAGGCTGAGAAGGTTCGGAAGAAGAACTTGACGCGGATCCGCGCTTCTTCTTTGACGCCACCGGAACAGGCTCGCCCGTGGCAAGTGGAGAATCCTCGTGGATGTGCCCACCAGGGTTAGCTGATGCCGGGAAGGCAAAAGAAAGAGGGACAACCTCAACGGGTTTAATCACATCGATATCCGAGTCATCCTCATCGTCGGGCCAATCTCTAAGAGAAGAGAATTTACCGCTGGGTCGTTTGGTGGCGTCGGTTGTGGGGAGGAACATCTCCTGGTCCGGCTCCTCCTCATCCAGGATTTCTCGGTCCGGGGCCCACTTAAGGGTCGGATTAGTGCCATCCTCGAGGGTTTGCTGGAGAAACAGCTGAGAAAAAGGCACAAGGAGCAGAGTCAAAAATATGATAAGAACCGACACGTCAAAAATATGGATTTACGTTCCCTTCGCACGCTCCAAGTTTTCACTTGCCGGCCGGGTTACCATTTTGGCTCGGATCCTATGGTTTTACTTTCCCTCTGCACATTCCAAGTTTTCACTTGCCGGCCGGGTTACCATTGTGGCTCGGATCCGGGCCTTGCTTCCTTCTCTCATACGCCAACCCACGTAAGGGTTAATCATTACGTTGCCTCATTTTAAGGGCCTGCATAGTAACCGCCGCAGAATCGCTGATGATTACCTTGTGCGGGTTACGTCACACCTGTCTCCTCGTTTACCGCAACTGCACGTCGTGTCATGGGATCATCTTTACTTCATGGCCTCCACTGTGGCTTCTCTCTGATTGGCTAATGCCAGTGATACACGGCCACAACGCGTGGCTGTCCAGCGCAGCACGATCCCACTCGTTGATTACTGGGGGCAGTTAAATAGGCGAGGGGCACGCTCCTTAGCACTTTTCCATCTCCGTGCCCCCTCGCCCGTTCCTCTTCTTCTTCCTCGCGACCACGCCGCCGCCAGTGCCCGTTGCAGCTGCGCCGCCGCCGCACCTTCTCCGTGCCTTCGCACCGCAGTCACCTCTGCACCACTGTTTAGCCACGGGTCCTCGTCAATCTAGACCGCAGAGCCCCTCCACCGCTAGCTCCAGCGAGGACAGCGGAATCGAGATGACGGAGGAGGAGCTCATCGTTGTCGAGCAGGAGATGGAGGAGGACGCCGGCGCGGTGGACCGCGGCGCGTGGGCCGGCTCGTGGGTCTGCGAGGACGACATCGACTGGCTCTATCGGACCCGGCGTATTCCCGCCGGCGTTGCCGCTCGTCTCCCCTCGTCGGAATTGGCCCCCTCACCCAATCCGCGTGAGTTCGTTGTTTTCCTATCCCACTTCCAACAGGGATTTGGTGTTCCAGTGAGTGATTTCTTCCGGGACTGGGTCCGGACCTATCACCTGCAACCACATCATCTCCCGGCGAACGCCATCACCTCTCTGTCCGCTTTCGTCTCTACAATCGAGGGCTACACCGGACTATGGCCCACGAAGGAGCTGTGGATCCGGTTCTTCGGCCTCCGTCGCAACGTCGTCCCCAACATCCACATTGAGTCGGAGGACAAGCAGCTCACTCAGTTCGGAGCTGCCTCGATCTTGCCCCTGAGATTTTCAATCTTTCCCCGAGTCACCGGGCTTAACTCCTGCAAAGGATGGGCCCGGACCTTCTTCTACGTCCGAAACGAGGGTACCGAAGACTTGATTTGGTTGGTGACCTACGCTCCGGGTCCCCCGGACACGGATTTCTGGGAGGAGGTTGCCAAAAAACCTACAGCTCTGGCCAACCAAGTCCACAAAAGGTTCGTGGAGCTGAAGAAGCTCGGATTGCACAACGAAGATGCCATGATCACATTCGTGCGCAACCGAATCTCTCCCCTCCAGCGGCGCACTCACAAGTTGTGCCACATGAGCTTCAGCCGCGACCCCAACCGAACCTCCTCGTTCGAGTTGAGCAATACGGAGATCTTCCGCCGGGTCAAGGCTGTTTTCACCACCCATAAGGATTTCTCCGCCGAATGGACGTGGGGAATTGAGCATTACTACCATGACAGGCTCCCTCCCGCGGTAAGCTTCACGGGGTAAACTTATTTCGGATCTATTACGTGTCGGTTCTTATCATATTTTTGACTCTGCTCATTGTGCTTTTTTCTCAGCTGTTTCTCCAGCAAACCCTCGAGGATGGTACAGATCCGACCCTTAAGTGGGCCGCGGACCGAGAAATCCCGGATGAGGAGGAGCCGGACCAGGAGATGATCCTCCCCACGACCGACGCCACCAAACGACCCAACGGTAAATTCTCTTCTCTTAGAGATTGGCCCGACGATGAGGATGACTCGGATATCGACATGATTGAACCCGTTGTGGCTGTACCTCTTTCTTTTGCCTTCCCGGCATCAGCTAACCCCGGTGGGCATATCCACGAGGATCCTCCACTTGCCACGGGCGAGCCTGTTCCGGTGGCGTCGAAGAAGAAGCACGGATCCGCGTCAAGTTCTTCTTCCGAACCTTCTCAGCCTACCAAAAGGCAAAAGAAGGCCGGAGACAAGACTGCCTCCAAACGGGCAGGCAAAGCCCTGGCACGGAGGGCCCGGAAACCTAAGGAGGCCGAGACCTCGGATGCGTAAGTCATTCTTCACTGCACAACACACTTCCCCCCTGCATCGGGGTAATTTCACTCCTGACATCATTTTCTTTTGCAGGGCTCCTGTGGAGGTCCCTCAGAGCGGATCGAGCATCTCTTCTCCCCTTCAGTCCGGTCCTTCCCCTCCTCGTGATGACGAGTCACACCCGCTGAGCCCTATTCCGGAGGGCTCTGTGGCTGCTCCGGGTTCCGCAGTACCTCCTCAAGAGGAACGCGACCTCGGATCGAGAGGGGTCGGTTTGGCCGAGGCAACAACGTCCACCACTTCGGCATTGCCGCAACTAGCAACCACTAAGTCTACCGCAACTCTAGCACCAGCAGCAGCTCCAGTACCAGCCACCGAACCAGCGCCTGTCCCGGCTCCGAAGAAACCAACAGCAGCTCCCAGTCCTGCTACCAAAGCTCCCGTGCCAAGTTCGTCTGCCTCGTCCGAGTCATCCCAAGCTCGGCGAGGAACCACTCCAGCAGCTCCCAAGGGCAAATCCACTGTGGTCACATCCTCCCAGCAAGCTAAAGGCAAGAAGGCTCCGGATGCTGCCAAATCTACCTCCATCAAGGCCAGGCAGCGAACCTTGTCGTCAATGCTTTCGAAGAAGTCACCAGCAGCGACGGATCCTCCTGCCAAGCCAACCGATGCACAACAGATGGTTCTTCACACCAGCCCATCTCTTGCCCTGATTTAGAGGAAGGAAGCTCATGCAAAGGGCTTGGTGGCACCCCACATGCCCACTGGCGAACGGTACCCTCCGAGCCTTATCGAGTTCATCATGAACTGGAATAAGTGGAGTTCGTCTACAACGACGATCTCCCGGAAAAGTTCGGCCCCGCGGAATTTTCCGCCCAGATGAATACTGCCGCTAAGGCAATTAACCTGGCGGGGCGAATGATGGAGGTATGTCTTTTCTCCTTTACATCCTGTAGATAATAACCATTAGTCCCCGAGCCTCCGGTGGAGTGACTTGTTACTCGGCCAGATGCTTATTAGAAAACTAAAGCAGCTGCATGTAAACATCAAATATGCACATACCTAGAGCCGGGTTAAGTTCCGCTTGGCCCGGATCTCGTACTCTTCGAATATGCACACACCTAGAGCCGGGTTAAGTTTCGCTTGGCCCAGATCTCGTACACTTCGAATATGCACACACATAGAGCCGGGTTAAGTTCCGCTTGGCCCGGATCTTGTACACTTCGAATATGCACACACCTAGAGCCGGTTTAACTTCCGCTTGGCCCGGATCTTGTACACTTCGAATATGCACACACCTAGAGCCGGGTTAAGTTCCGCTTGGCCCGGATCTCGTACACTTCGAATATGCATACACATAGAGCCGGGTTAAGTTCCGCTTGACCCGGATCTTGTACACTTTGAATATGCACACACCTAGAGCCGGGTTAAGTTCCGCTTGGCCCGGATCTCGTACACTTCGAATATGCATACACCTAGAGCCAGGTTAAGTTCCGCTTGGCCCGGATCTTGTACACTTCGAATATGCACACACCTAGAGCCGGGTTAAGTTCCGCTTGGCCCGGATCTCATACACTTCGAATATGCATACACCTAGAGCCGGGTTAAGTTCCGCTTGATCCGGATCTTGTACACTTCGAATATGCGCCAAAGTAATTTTACACTTCTGTACCTTTGTCAGGTAACTACCAATCGCCGGAGCGCCGAATTTCAGTGCCTGCTTGATACCCACAAGATCTTGCGCGCAAAACATGTTGCACTTGGCGCATAGCATGAAAAGAGGGGTAATTTTCTCCCTCAGCACCTCTCCGTTTCACTTGTTTCTGCTGAACTAACCTCCTCATTCGGTTTTTTGCAGCTGGGGTGGAGGCTGAGAACAAAATTATGCGGAAGAACTTGGAGGAAATCCGAGGTATGTCCTCTTTCACCCAACCTTGTTGTGTTTTCCATTTCTCCTTCTCCTTCTCCTTGGCTCGGCAAACATTCACTCCTCGGCTTTGCCGGGTCAACTTACTATTTCAGCATCGCTTGAGGATAGTGTGCCCGTGCCTGATATGATGCTGCATTTTCTCGAATAAGCAGGACAACATCAAGCCAAACTGAAGAAGAAGAATGATGAGCTTGCCCTCCTCCGGACCAAGGACGACGAAATAGCCAAACTCAAGGCCGAGATGGAGAAGATGAAGGCCCAGCACAAAACTGAGCTCCAAAAAGTTGGCCAGAACTTCACCGAAGAGCGTGAGCGCTTGACCCTTCAGATCTCCAAGGACCAGGACCTGCTTAAGGAATCCGAGGTCCAGCTTGGGTTGGCGCTTGCTGAGATTGAACAACTTCGCTAGAGACGCGACAGTTGTATCAAGGAGTTGACCCGGATCCATTGCCATATCTCACGTAAGTTTCTTCCCCTTATCCGACATAGTTTTTCGGGTTAGCTCATATGACTTTGCTTCAGCATCTTCCCTTTCCTTATTTTCAGATCACTTTCCGGAGGGTACTTCCATCGCCAGTGTTGCCGTTGCCAAATTCCGCCGAGAGAGGGGTACTCCCGTCTCTCCTGATGGTGAGAGCACCCCCTTAGACATGGAGGACCTGTTGGTCAGCGTGTCAGATCGGGTGGAAACCATCAAGAACTATGGGAAAGATCTCCTCGACGTTGCGGTCCGGATCTACAACACTTTCTGGCCAAGCGAGAGCGCTCTGAAAAGGATCATACTCCTTGCTGAGAAGCTATTGGAAATCGAGACACAGCTTGATCTTTGGAGAGAATCCGCCGGGTGTGCCGCAACAGATACCCTCCTCCATCATATCCTTACATGGTACGAGAAGATCGACCTAAGCCTCCTCACACGCCGGCGCACCAGATCCAAATGGACCGATGATCCGGAGTGGGTAGCTCGGCTCCAGGCTTGCGCCTATAGCCTTGTCGAATATTCTCCCATCCATGACTGGGTTGAGGGGCCGAGCTTTCTGGAGTCCGGCGAGGAGGAGCATATGGAGAACATGGAGGATGGATCAGGTGAGGATGGAGAAGATGCTGCTTTAGATATTGAAGACAGTGATGACGACGCCGAACTTCCTCCTCCTGCCGCTCCTTAGTGGAAAAAACTTGAAAATTTATCAGATCCCCGGTATGCCGGGTGCTATTGTATGCTGAATACATGATATTTTGCTACTATGCTTGTATGCCAAATTAACTTGGGCATAGTCCTCGAGTTTCATTTTCTTGTTCGTCCAATTCTCTGGCTCGATCCGTGTCTACCTTGATTCGGTTTTACGACTTACGAATCCGAGCTTCAAGAATCGTTTTACTGAGAAACTTTGAGGCTTGGCTCAAAATAATTCAACATAATAACTTGAAAGTAAATACGGGGTTAGTCCGAAAAAACAAACGTTAGCTGGAATAAGTTCATTTCCTTAGTGGTTTTTCATGTGCTACGCAATTCCAAACTTGTTCCCTTGCTTGCCATGAAGCCAATTCTTGTTGGACAGCAGCAAGTCGAAGGGTTGGGTTTCTGATGCTCACACATTACTAATCCGGGTTAAGCGAAACGAGTCATTCCAGCTAACGCATAAAAAGTAACAACAACTGTTTATTAAGGCAGTCCCCGAGTTACTGCTCGAGGCTCCGCTATTTCATTGATAAGCTCATTGCCGACATTCATACCGACATATGAGATGACTCTGATACATACACTTCTTAGCTAAGTGTAGAAGGGACGAAGTAGTGCTACATTCCCCGGTCGCTTCGATTCCTCTCCGGACCTGTCCGCATTGTTCTTTTCCTGTGGCTTCGCATCTATAAGATAGTAGGAATCATTGTGCAACGCTTTGCTCACAATAAATGGTCCTTCCCATTGGGGGGATAATTTATGCATGCTGGTGCTGTACCAACCGAGCACCAGATCGCCTTCCGGAAGACTCAGGGGCACACTTTCCGCTATGATAGCATCAAGATTTTGCTGATATATGGCGGATCTGGACATTGCCAGTTCTCTCGCTTCTTCCAGCAGATCAACATCATTTTGCCGGGCTTCTTGCACTTCGGCTTCTGTGTATTGGGTGACCATAGGAGAATCATGCTCTATGTCGGCTGGTAATACAGCTTCTGCCCCATATACCAGAAAGAATGGCATGTAGCCTGTTGATCGATTCGGAGTTGTTCTTAAACTCCACAATACCGCTGGTAGTTCTTCTATCCAGCACCCCGCTGATCGTTGCAGCGGCTCAATGAGCCGGGGTTTTATCTCGGATATCATTAATCCGTTGGATCTTTCCACTTGTCCGTTCGATGTGGGGTGGGCTACCGAGGCTACGTCAAGTCAGATTTTCTTGTCTCGACAAAAGCGCGCAAATGCTCCTTCCGCGAAATTTGTTCCATTGTCAGTTATAATGCTGTGTGGATAACCGTATCTCAAGATGATGTCTTTGAGAAATGTCACAGCCGTAGCTCCATCACATTTTCTTATAGGCTTCACTTCAATCCATTTTGTAAACTTGTCCACCATGACCAAGATGTGTGTCATGTTTCCTCTTGCTGGTTTGAACGGGCCAACCATATCCAAGCACCACATAGCAAATGGCTATGTAATTGGTATGGTTTTGAGTTCCGACATAGGCATATGTGTCTTGGTGGCGTACCTTTGACAACCATTGCATTTTCTCACCAGATCTTCTGCTTGCTCCAAGGCACTTGGCCAGTAGAATCCATGCCGGAACGCCTTTGCCACTAAGGCCCGGGATGAGGCATGATGCCCGCATTCTCCTTGGTGTATATCTCGGAGGATGTTAAGTCCTTCTTCCGGGTCAACACACCGCTGGAGGACATTGGTTACACTCCGTTTGTACAGCTCGGAATTGATGATTGTGTAAGCTTTGGCTCTCCTCTGAGTTTGCCTGGCTAGCACTTCCTCAGTGGGTAAGGTTCCATCTTTCAAGAATTGGTATATAGGCAGTGCCCAAGCTAGTATCGCTCGCGTAGGGAACATCTCCTCATCAATTTCCATCCGATCCACCGGCATAACTTCAGCCGGATCACGCTGAACAGTCCCCTGGTCTAGCGAGGTAGCCCCCGGGTCTACTGAGGCAGTCCCCGGGTTTGCCGAGGCAGTCCCCGGGTTCGGCGGGCTACCTCCCATGTCAATGTCCATGGGCTCAGCTCCGGATTCCGCGTTTTCCGGGACATAGATTGAGCGGTTCCTGGGGACGGCCTGATAGATGGTTTTCTAAGGTGCTCCAATGCTACGCCCGGTGGAATTGCCTGTCGGGTCGATCCGAGCTTTGACAGCATGTCGGCAGCTTCGTTTTCCACGCGAGGTACATGGTGAAATTCGCATCCCTCAAAATAACCCGAGACCTTCTACACACGAAATCTGTATAGTGCCATGTTTGGATCCAGGGCGTCCCACACTCCGGACACTTGCTGTATTACTAGATCCGAGTCGCCAAAGCATATTATCCGACGTATGCCAATCTCCTTTGCCACTTTGAGACCATGCACAAGAGCCTCGTACTCAGCGATATTGTTTGATGCCGCGAAATGGATCTGCAATACGTACTTGAGCTGATCCTTCTTTGGCGAGGTAAGCACAACCCCGGCACCTAACCCGGTTTTGGTTTTCGATCCGTCAAAGTGCATCCTCCAGTAGTTCGGATCTGGTGGCGGTGGTTCGTATTGCACCTCGGCCCAATCTACGAAAAAGTCTGCCACAGCCTGAGACTTGATTGCTTCTCTTCTATCATACTGGGGTGCGTAAGGTGCTAGCTCAATTGCCCATTTCGCAATTCTGCCATTCGCATCTTTGTTACCCATTATCTCGGATATGGGGGCTTCGCATATCACTTTGATGGGATGCTCCTCAAAGTAGTTCTTTAACTTCTTTGCCGCCATATAAACACCGTATGCCACCTTTTGAAAGTGCGGGTAGTTCTGTTTTGAGGCAGACAATACCTCGCTCAAGTAATACACTGGCCTCTGCACCGACTTGCCCTCTTCATCACGCTCCACTACAATCACTGCACTGACAACTCGGTTGGTTGCGGCTATGTAGAGCAACATTGGCTCCTTTGACAGTGGAGAAGCTATCATTGGTGCAGTGTCCAACATCTTTTTTAAGTGGGCAAAAGCTTCATCGTCCTGCGGCGTCCAAACGAATTTATCTGACTTTTTCATGAGTTGGTAGAGAGGCAGTGCCTTTTCTCCCAACCGACATACAAACCGACTCAACGAGGCCAGGCACCCAGTGAACTTCTGGACATTGTTGAGACACTTCGGCAGCTCCATTCGTTCGATGGCTCGTATCTTAGTTGGATTAACTTCGATACCTCGGCTAGAGACGAGAAATCCGAGTAATTTCCCAGCCGGGACACCGAAGGTACATTTCTCCGGATTAAGCTTCATCCGGAATCTCCTCAAGTTCTCGAATGTTTGCCTTATGTCGTCAAGGAGCATTGCGCTTTCCTTGGTCTTAATAACCACATCATCTACGTAGACTTGTATGTTTTGACCTATTTGATCGTGCAAACATTTTTGCATACATCTTTGGTACGTTGCACCTGCGTTTCGTAAACCAAACGACATAGTGCAATAGCAATAAGCCCCATACGGGGTAATAAACGCAGTTTTTATTTGATCATCCGGGTTCAGAGGTATCTGGTGGAAACCAGAATATGCGTCGATGAATGACAACAGTTCACATCCCGCGGTTGAGTCGATAACCTGATCTATCCTCGGCAGTGGAAATGGATCTTTTGGACACGCCTTGTTCAGGTTCATGTAATCGATACACATACGCCAAACCACTGCTACGTTCGGATCATCCTTCTTCTTTTCTACTAACACCGGATTAGAGAGCCAATCCGGATACAGCACTTCCATGATAAATCCAGCTGCTAGCAACCGAGCTATCTCATCAGCAATGACCTTTCTCCTATCCTCGGCGAAGCGTCGGAGAGGCTGCTTCACCGGCCTTGCTCCGGGTTTTACGTTCAAAGAGTGCTCGGCCAACTCCCTCGGAACACCTTGCAAGTCCTATGTGGACCAAGCAAAAATATCCCGATTCTCATGGAGGAAGTTGACGAGTTCGCTTTCCTATTTGTCAGTTAACCCGGCACCAATTGTTACGGTACGCTCCGGAAACATGTTATCCACTGGAATCTTCTTGGTGTCCTTTGCGGCTTGAAACGAAACGCTACCATGCGGGTTACTTAACACCGGCATATACTACTGCACGGACTGAGCTAATGCCGCCACCTCTTGGATTTTTCTTTTCTCTTGCGCAATTACGAGTGACTCGGCTAGGTTGGACCCGGCTGAGGCGCACTCAATAGAACGTCGGAAATCCCCAGCGATAGTAATTGCTCCATTTGGCCCGAGCAACTTCATCTTCAGATAACTAACGTGGCAACTTGCCATGAACTTGCTCAGTGCTGGTCTCCCGAGTAATGCATGATACGCGCTTTCCAAGTTCACCACCTCAAACTCCAGATTCTCAGTTCGGCAGTTATCCCTCGTGCCGAATAGCACATCGACCCGGACTTTGCCTATGGGTTCACAGGAGATGCCTGGTACAATGCCATGGAATGTTGTTCTTGTAGCCTGGAGCATGTTCTCCGAGATGCCCAACTTTCGCATCGTATCCGCATACATGATGTTAATTCTACTGGCATTGTCGATCAGTACCTTGGAGAACCTCACATTAATGTTCGGTCCAATGAATGTCGGATCTAACACTAGCGCATACGAGCCTGGACTTGGCATAAGCTTGGGATGATCTTTGACGCTCCAGGTGATTTCCTGGTCCGACCAAGGCATGTACCTCGTCACTGCAGGCATAACCGCGTTAACCTCCATATGTCGGCGTTGCAAGCTTTTCCTATCTGTTTCCTCTATTGTGAACACATAATAGCTCTGGTGATGTTCCCTGTACTCATTCCTTCCTTCGTTTCTGGAGTATCTCTGATCCGGTTGTTGCTGGTTTTCCACCTAATGCACTGCATCCCTTCTCTCATTGTTGTCATACCTCGGCGGAGGGGGAGGCAACATTAGTTGTTGCGTGTTTGCTCCGGAGAGCAATTGCTGCCGGGGTAACTCCTGCCGAGGTAGATCATTCCGGGGTGCCTGAGCATTCCCCGAACCACCTTGTTCTATCTTACGCATCCACTCACATTGCCTCGTTGTGTGACCCGCCGGGTTGTTCGGATTTGGCGTGTGAAACTTACACGGCTGGTCCAACATTGACTCATAGGTATACCTCAGACGGTCTTTCTTTTCTTGCCATTGCTTCTTCTGCTCCGGAGTCCACGTTTTCTTGCCATCATTTTGAGGAGTCCATTGCCCTCCCATTTTCTAGCGTTGGTTGCTCCCTTCTCCGGGTTGATCTTGATTGACAGCTGCAGCTTGTTGCGAACTATACCGATGATCCGGTCTATCGTCTCTCCTTTTTCCCCTGTAATTGTTCCTCCGGGATGACCCGGCTCCGTCCCTCTGATAGTACTCCTCATTTGACTCGTTCGACGCGATCCTGGGTTGAGTCAGGTCACCCAAAGCATATGAATCCGCAATCCAGATAATGTCTGCCAACGTGACTGGCATTTTCCTTTGCAATTTCATCCACAACTCGCTGCCATATCTGCACCCTTGTGCGAACCATGCTATAGCCTGTGACTCTATGACTCCCTCACACGAGTTTCTCACGGTACACCACCGGGTCAAGAATTCACGATCTGTTTCGTTAGATCTCTGCTTGCACATCGCCAGGGTATGCGGTCTATTCAGTCTCTGATATGTACTTGAGAAGTTGCTGATAAACATTTCTTCAAAATCTATCCAGCAATTGATGCTTCCGGGTGGTAAATTATTGAGCCATACCCTAGCCGGACCTTCCAACATCTGGGGGACGTATCGTATAGCCCATCTCAAGTTGCCAGTTGCAATTTTCACAGCTATTGCGTAGTTTATCAGCCAATCCTCTGGCTTTGTACTGCCGTCATACGTCTTCGTGCCCCTGGGTAATTGGAAGTTGGGTACTGGCGGTTCCTTCATGATCCGGGGTCCAAAGCACGCTGGACCCGGAGGACCTTGACATTCGATCTGCTCCGACCTATACAGGCAATCCAGCTTTAACCTGGCATCATCCGGCATCAAATCCCTGCTTTCCAATCTCGACCCTATCACATGATAGTCCGGTCTTGCATATCCCGCATTCATCATCTCCGAGTCTCCATCATTGTATCGGTTTTGCTCTCGTTGTGCTCCTCTCTATTGCATACCTCGGCCGGCACTTTGCTCTTGCCTTGGTATATTCCGCTGCGGTTGACCGCTCTGCCGAAGTTTCTTGCTGTCTGGCATTGCCGTTGGCAGCATTCCCTTGTCCGGCATTGCCTTGGTCGTGATTACCTCGGCCAGCTTCACCTCGGCTCACACTTCGTCGATCGTCGTTTTTCCGCATCTCTTTTTCTTTTCCCGCATGCGTTGGGTTGTACAGGACGATCTGCTTGTTCCGTCTGGCCGAGGTTACTACCTCTTCTCTCCTTGGGCCACCATGAGGCGACGATGCGGCTCCAGCGGATTTCTCCGGGTTACCCATCGCCGAATGGACGATCTTAGAAGCTCCAACTCACTCCGGGTTATCTCTCAGCAGCTCCTCGTTCTGCCTGTTCGCGATCCGAACCAGCTCGTTAACCTGGTCTTGCTGCCTCTGACGGGCCTCACCCGTCAGACCCTCTAGTTTGGACGCTGCGGCATCTGCTGCTCTAAGGTTCTTCGCCGGGGTACTATACTTCGGCAACCCCCCAGACAGATAATTTTCCGACCCTTCTGGTCCATCATCACCTTCTCTGTTCATCTCGTTTATGAGATTTCTCCCTTTTACTTTTACCGTGTCAACTTTGTTTGCCTTTGCATATTCACGCAGCGTCATGTTCAATGACTGCTGAGCTGCTGCTATTTTCTTTGCACCCTCCAGTATCTTTTGCCGGGTTTCCTCTAGCTCGGCCTGTGCCTGAGTCGGATCTACCACTGCTGCCACCGGGTTTGCCAAGCTATCCATAGCTTCCCTCAGCACGTTCTCAGGCCTCTCTAATGGAGGACCCCTAGCTTTCCTCGGTGCCTTAGGTGTTACCTCGGTGCGCTGGATCTCTTGCTCATGCCGCGCTGGCGATCATCATCACCTCTGCATGGTCTGGGGAGCGAGCGATACGCGCCCCGCGAGCCATAGTGAGGGGTGGTTCTCCCGCATCGACGACGTGACGCGGACGAACGGAAGACACGTCCATAGCAACGTAGACCTTGTGTGCACCGAGCTTGACGAAGATGCCGTTGCGCGGAAGGGGGCACGTGCCGAAGCAGCCAGCGTTGTCGCTGACGTAGTCCAGCGCTCCAAAGCACTGAACGAGCCCGGAGACGATGCGTTCGCCGGTGCCGATTCCCGTCCAGATCTTCATCCCTGCTAGCGCCGCTAGCCCCACGGTGTGCGCCAACTGTCATGGTGGTGTCACGGCAGAAGCCATGGATAGGCTAAAGGTGGGGACTAATACACGCTAGGGGTATCCAGGGAGGGATAGTGGAGTGATTCTCCACGCAGAAGCTTTGTATTGATGTTCTATCTCAAAGATTACAAGTGCTCCTCGAGATGTATTGACAAGAGGAGGAAGAAGAAACTCTCTTACTCTTGCCTCCTATCTAGCCCAAGAACCCTAGATCCACTAGTGCTCAACCAACTAGAATTCTGCCAACCCCCTCTACCAGAACCCTAACCCCCCTTATATAGTGGTGGTTCGGTCCTGGCCTAGGGCATACGTGGAGGAATATTCCTAAGAATATGGCCCCTCCGAAAGTAGTAACCCGACAGGGGTGCTTTTCCCCCGCATCACATTTGCTTTAGCGACGTAGCCTCTACGGTGCCCACGTCAGCCGACGTGAGCGTCGTCACCCTTGTCGGCCATGATCCGGTGGTCCTGTCCTTGCTTTATTCGCTCATCCAGTACGTACCGGACCTTCTTTTTTGACCAGGGAGATTCCTTCCTTCTCCTAGAAAACAAGCGAGGATCCGGATCACTGTAGATCCGGCCACACCTGTTCCTGCATATAAGTTAGACAAGCATTTCCGACTTATTCCTTAAGTCGGATGAGACAACATTAGGCGTCCCCCCTGGCCCAGGTTACTCCGTGGTCTGGCTTGCCTTGAGGTGATTCGGCCAGCATCTGCTTTGACCTTGCCGACCCTCGGCTAACTCGGCCCTTATACCCGGAGTGACCCTACCCGGGGTATCCCCCCAACACCCTTGGATATTCCTCCTGTCGCTTTGTCGTCCTCGTGTACAAATAGGAGGCGCCACAGCGCGTCGCTTCGTTGCCCATCCCCTCGCCCTCTCCAATCTCCACCGCGACGTTGCTTCGTAATCCACCCCCTCGCTCCCTCTCCAATCTCCACCGCGCCGCCATGGAGATGCCCTCGCTGAATTTCTACGAGGCGGTGATGTTCGTGCACTTCGACATCCTCGTGCCGCCGGCCGCGACGGTGCCGCACGGATGGCGCATCAGCTATGCGGAGGTGCCGGTGGCTCCGCTCCTCATCCCCGGCTGAGCCGTGATGGAGAGCGAAATTCATGGCACGCCGCCGCTAGATGCTCGCGTGGAAGAGGGCGCTGCCCCGGTACACGGCAGCCAGCCCGTACTGGCCGGCGTTGTTCAAGAAGGAGCGGAAGGCCAAGATTGGCAACCGCATCGTTTACGGGCGTGTGGTGCACCGGGATCTCCGCAACCGAGAAGGGCGGGAGAGGTCCTGGTCCATCCCTAGATGGACCAAGTTCACCGTCATCGCCGCCGCTCGCCGCGAAGAGGTGCTCTGTCTCGCGTACAATGCAGAAATCATGGAGGTTCCGTCCGACGAAGACAAGGAAGCCTGCTGCTCGGAGGACAGCGGCAACGGAAGTGAAATTGTTGACTAGTGGTTGAATTAATGTAGGATGTGAAATCACACTTTTGTTTAGAAGAATTTGTGGTTGAATTAATGAAATGTCTCGATTTAGATCTCTGTCTCGATTAATTTGTGGAAGAATTTGTGATTTAGATCAATTTCTGCCTCGATTTAGATCTCTGTCCCGGATTGGGAACGTGATCGTGGACCAAAGACCACTTTTCTACTTGTGTATTCTGACATTGGTGGTTTTTTTAAACGTAATCTACATGGATTTGGCCGCATGCAAATGGCACAACCACAATTTATAAAATGGAAGCACGTACACCCGGTTACTGGAGATCCGGGAGCTTCGCTAGATGTAGGGGATGCAGGAGTAGAGAGGCGGTGGGATAGATGGACTCAAGATTATGCCAGAAAGTGGTATCCATTTCCTCCTCATCAGGGCATTATCGGTGAGAACATTGTTGTTTATGTTGCCACGTTGTTGTGAAGCATCTGAAATAAGTTGCTGCTTCGTGGAGTGTGGCAGCTTAAATAATTTATTTCTATGCCACTTACATTCCGTCGTATTTGGAGACCTCCTGCCCCTCAGCAATCGTGGAACCGGTGGATCCTTGTTTTCAGATAGCAGTGGCACAATCACAATTTTGGATTCAACTACTGACTCGGGCGTTTCCAAACCCTAAGTCACGGTACATTTTACTCAGAGAATGTGGGTAGATTGTTTTGCCCAGCAACGTTCCACACATAGAGCTCCAGAATTTAATAGAATTACATATATAGGTTCAAGTTCAACACATTACTATGCATCTTCATTGCTAGCAGTCTTCTTCCGCAGCCTGGGTGCCAAGCCTTCACGTCCACTGGCTTCTTCAATTCCTGCCTTCCTCCTTTTCCTTGGTGCCAATTTTCTTAGCTTCACGTACTCTGCATCGCCAGGACAATGGGCACCAGAATCGTGTCCAGCATCATCTTTCCACTCGTTTTTAATTTCTTCAGGCAGCAAAATGACTGACCCGGCAGTCATGTTTCTAACCTTGCGGCGCTTCCTGTCAAAGAAACAAGACTGTTGCATAACTGCCCAATATCTACAGAGTAAATAAAAGAAAAATTACAATTCAGCACAAACATGTGAACCCCAAGCGACCTTTGCTTACCAGGAGCTAATTGGGTTTGAGCAAACCAGCCTATCCAAGAATAGAAGGGCGACTCCCAGTTGCAGCAGCTTCCACATCCAGTACATGACATTTCAGGTCAAACATGGCAGCCGAAGCATACCTTTTCATCAACCCAATTAGCTTACTGTCACACGTTATAGGAACCATGATGCCACATTCATCCATGAAGCTGAACTTTGCAGTCTGCATCGACCATAATTCAACATGATTATGCAGAGCAGCAACCATATCAGATATAGTGCAGATTTGCCCATGCGCTTCTTCCATCATGAAACAATGGCTTCCATACCACTTGCCCTTAGAGTCGTACCTGTAGAGGACTACCGTATCTAGGTAAGGGGGGTCCATGCAAATCCCACTTGATAGAAAACCGTGGACAAAATATGCTTGTCAGCGTTGGTCTAACAAACAATTTGAGGTTCAGTAGCCAGCTAGCAGTTGTAATTAGTGTGAATAGCAAAGAGAAGGGTAGCTCACCCACTTGTAGCCAGAACTTCTTCTTCCTTGATAGTAGGATCTGCCATCCTACGAACTGCTCCGCTCGTCGGTGGCGGAGGTGGGCTAGAGCCTCGCAACGGCGGCTACGGCATGCACCATTGGAGCTCGGTATCAACGACTGGGCGCAGCAACTTGGCCCTGGAAGTCAAATGTCCGAAGGGATCGTCCTTCCCGGAGGGTGGATTTCGATGCCGCCGGTGCTAGGGGAAAGCTAGGAATGGATTTGTGAAATTGGTCAACGCATCCAATCCACTTAGCTGCTCGATTTTCCTAAGAGGTTACCGCGTTGGCGCCCGCGTCACAGACAAATGACCGACATGTGGGTCCCGACCATCTACTTCATGGGGCGGTTTAACGGAATGTTTTTATTTGGCAGGGGTGAGATGAGTTTGCCTCGAAATGGCCCCTCTCAGTAGTTGGTGGCCCAACTTTTCAAAACGCGGTAATTTCAGGGAACTTAGGTACCGCCATGCGCTGGCCTGCGAACTTTGGTATTGCAGACGAACAAGCCCATGCTAATAGGTCCTCGTGTGAAGTGTTTGCTGTCATCGGGATTGCTCCCGAAATTGCTTCCCTTGCTTTTTGCCATGCCGCTGCTAGTAGCCAGAGAGTTTGCCTCTCGCCTCCATGTGGTTCTTCTTCTTCTCGATTTACGCGGTTGTTTGCTGGGTCTCCCCCGTTTCCTTGGCTTCCTTCGTTGTCATGATCTCCTGCATTGTGGCTTGAAAGAATATCATCGAGATAAAAAATTGGGTTACCGTTGGAGTCTTGCTGGGTCGAGGCGTCTCCAATGATCACACATACTTGGTGCTTAGTGATACATGGACTAGTGACGTCGTCATCTGAACCGAGGGAGACACTGTCGGGTGAACAAGTAAAGTCCATGAGTTTTTGTTCTAGGTAGATTTCTGCCATCCTAATTCCAAAGTCGATGCTTTCGTTGCTTTCTTCAGATTCGGAGTTTGCCGGGCTTGCTTCGTGTGGTGGGGTTAGCTGTGGGTCTGATCCAAAGGAGAGATTGTGGTTAAGACCATCAAGGTCCCCCAGATCCACCTCGATTTGCTTGCTTTCTTTGCCTGCTTCGATCTGTGTTGTGGCATCCATGGAGGACCCGGCAGAAGATGCTGGTACTGCCGTAGGCGTATGTTTTTCCACTAACGGTTCTGATGTGATCAGGGCCGAAGGGTGCTATTATTGTGGGTTTTCTGCTTGAAAGTGGAAACTTCCGATGATTAGATCGGATCTGCCGTTTGAAATTGGCGGGTACCAACATAGGGGTGGGCAGGTGTGGAACTACTTTCATCGGGTTGATGGTTGGTGGAGAGCGGTCCACCGAATCCATGGTTCCAGCATTCAGGATTCCCACAGACGGTGCCAATTGACAAGGGCCAACGTCGGCAATGCCCATAGTGATGGACTTAGGGTTTCGCGGAAAAGAGAACACTGGGGATTTTGTTGGATGTTAGGAAAACAATGAGGTCAAAGTCACCTGAATATTGGGGAAATCGCACTATTACAAGTTATCTTCTAGATTTCGGTACCCTCGCTTGGGCTTCTCCCGTCCTATATATAATAGGCCGAGTCTCAAAGTTGTATGCGAATAGGTTTCATACACACATAATTACAATACCAACTCAATGTCGGTTCATAGTCTCTTTCCTAATACAATCAAAGACTTTGTCGGTTGCTTCCTTGGGCCGTCATCTGAAATCTTTGTGGGCCGTAAGCCATTTACCCAATATAGGGTAGCGAGTCATAAGCATCCGAGTAATCATACCTATGTCACCCACTGACTTGTATGTACGAGCACGATGACAAAAATCTAGTTCACTACGACAGGCTTGAACCTGCTATACCGCTGACAAAACAAAAATGGGTTGTAGATTTGGTTATCTTGGTTGGAGAGGCATCTAAGCATCGTCGGTACCGTGCGGGTGACGTCCAGGTCACAGAGGGTGCTGCGGTTGCGGTATCTGTTGGCGTCGGGGAAGCATATCTTGGGCAGTCGATGCCGGCTTGAGCACGGTGGACGAGAGCGTCACTAAGGCAGATCCAGTGCAGTGAACGGTGACGGCCGAGCAGCTGGTCTAGAGCGGTGGATATGGAACTCCCTGTACTAGATCACGTCCGGTGTACACCGGTGAAGCGGATCCAGTATGGTTGGGTAGCTTTCAACGGCCGAGAAGTAGATCTTGGGAGGTAGATGACACCATCAGCATGGTGAACGACACCACAGCTCCGGTGCAGTGGTAGAGAGACCCGGTGAACCAGATTTGGTGGGTGAGCATTGGTGAAGTGGCTCCACGGCGGTGCACGAGACCGCAGCTGAAGCGGCTCCGGCCGCCGTGGAATTGCCGCCGGCCGGTGCGCGTGGTGGTCATGGAGGTGAGGGCGTGGGAGAGAGGGGCTGGGGTTTTTGGAAGGACCAGTGGGAAAATCTAGGCGAATCCGGACTAAGGAGGTGAATAGAAACATAAATTAAAATCATTCCCCCAAGCTACCGACTTTAGCTTGCCCATAGGGCGTCTGAACAATGGGTAGAATTGGAATTTTGAAGTCAAAAGTTTTTGAAACTGAGGGGTGGGAAATGCTTCAAGATCGGTGTGTGATTTTGCCGCTTTATTGAGATATTGAATTTGGCGACTGTCCATCTAATAATAATATAAAAATGGTATTGCCCTGGTGGGATGTTTTGCCTCAAAGTTTTTGAAACTGAGGGGCGGGAAATTCTTGTAATCAGCGTATGGTTTAGCCGCTTGATTGAGATTTTGAATTTGACAAGCGCCCATCTGATAATAATACAAAAATGGTACCACCCCAATGGGAGATTTTGCCTCAAAGTTTTTGAAACGAAGGGGCGGGAAATGCTTCAAAGTTGGTGTGCGGTTTTGCCGCTCTATTGAGATTTTGAATTTGACTAGCGCCCATCTTCTGATAATAATACAAAAATGGTACTCCCTCGGTAGGAGATTGTGCCTCAAAGTTTTTGAAATGGAGGGGCGGGAAATGCTTCAAAGTGGGTGACGAGGATTTAACTCATCAATGCCCATTGTTATGGACTTGGGTTTTGGAGAAGGAGGGAGCGCCGGAGACATCTATCGGCTAGCAAACAAGCACACAGGAGACTCGAAGATTTACTCAGGTTCAGGCCTCGTAGAGGTCCCTACTCCTGCTTGTCTGCTCGTGGAATTATCAAAGGAATCGAAGATTACAATGGGGCGCAGATGCAATCTGGCAAGGGCTATGGAAACTAGGGTTGCGTGTGTCCTCCTCGCCGCCCCCTCCTAGCCTTTATATAGATAGGCTAGGTCTCGGGTAGCAGGTCGAGTCGGTTACAAGTTAGGGTTTTCCCCTTTGAACTTTCTATCTTTAGCTTCTTCTTGTTCTTCAAGCAATCGAGAGTCTGCAGGTTACTCTAGTTGTTAATTTGGGCCTTGGCGACACCGTGGGTTTATATGTATTTTGGCCGTATATACCAAGCTCGAGTACCTGTAGGGTATACCCACGTCAGTAGCCCCCGAGTGTCTAGTGGAATCGCAGATTCGACTAGAGACTTTATGAAGCCTTTCGAGTGCATGACTGAGTACATTTTTCGACTGCTCTGTTTATGTCATAGGGATTGTTGATGTGCGTGCCTGATTTTAACCGAGGTATCGGTATCAGTTAACTACCTTAGGGTAAAGCAACGCCACCTACTCGAATTCGAGTCCCCGGACTCGAATCCGGAAAAGTGCTGGTGTAATTTGACTCAAGCTGCATAGGTCTTACAGGAGTCGAATTCTAGTATATGGGTGTGAGCACTTGACGCATCCGTCAAGGCATATTCATCGTATCTGCAGGCACGGATATATTTCTGGTAGTGCGCAGCTTAATGCGTTGCCAGGCCTTATTCAGGTCTTACCTTCACGCTGCAAGCGCGACATCCGAATTTTATAATCGCGGAGATGATCCGGGTGACCTAGGAGACGCGATCTCTTTGTAGGGAAAAATTATGAGGCGGTGTCGCTATAAACTTCGAGTGTGGATGTTATCAACACATAGTACTTTGTACAAATAATCATAGGGTGCGCGACCAGCGCTCCCTATGGGAGTAGCCTCCGAGTGCCTGGTTGATTCGAAGACTCAGGCAGGGACTAAAGAATTTTTGCTACTGCTGTCGTCTTTTATTTGCTTGTTTCAGTCGAATTTGCTTCCGACGCTCCCTATGGGAGTAACCCATGTCCATAGTCGAACCGTGCTTCGAGTGATTGGGTTTTGCTTTGATTGTTCATGTTCCTGTAAAAGAAGAAAAAAAATCATAGGGTGCGCGACCAGCGCTCCCTATGGGAGTAGGTAGCCCCCGAGTGCTTGGTGGAGTCAAAGACTCGAGCAAGGATTAAAGTAATTGAAGTCTTCTGCTGCGTAGTTGTTGATGAAGTTAGTGCTGACGATTTCGTGACCTCAGTTGCCCACGTGGATGTGACGAGTGGTGGGTCCCACTGCCTGACTCTGATTTGACTGGGCGTGCGTAATCTTTATTTTAACCGTGTCTCCTCGATTTCCGCGCGTAATGGGACTAGTGGGGGGACGGTTCACATTTCTTCCCTTCCACGTGTCAAGCATGATGAACGCCACACGTCCAGTAGGGTTTTTTCGAGCCATTGGATTGCATCTTCCAGGGGTTAAGTAGTGACGCTGCGATGGTAATTTTCTCATCTGCTTTCATTCATCCTTTGCCTCCATCGCCATTGCCACTGCTCCTCTGCTTTCGCTGCGCTCTTTTCCTTCCGCGGCGCTGGACCAGCTCCGCACGTTTCCCAGCTACTTTCTCCGCTCGCATCGCTTCTGCGCAATGGAGAAGAAGAAAGGAGGTGATGCGGCCGATTCAACGGCTACGGCTACTGCTGCGAAGAAGAAGGGCGGCTCCGCCGCTGCGGGCACCAGCACTGCCGCCGGCGGGAAGAAGAAGGGCACGGGCACCCGCGTCACGAATGGCGCGTGGTGTCCCTCCATCATCAAGTCCTCTGATCTTCGTCTTCTTCGCCAAGACGGAGTGTTGTCCACCATAGTCGCCGACACGCGCGTCCCCGACGGCGAGGTAATCCCCTCTCCTCCTGCCGGTTTTCGAGTGATGTTCTTAGCTTTCATCATTCACGGCCTTTCTCTACCCCTGCATCCTTTCTTCAGGGGTGTTCTTTGTTTTTATGGGCTCCAGCTCCATCAGGTGTCCCCAAATTCCATCCTCCATGTAGCTTGCCACATCACTCTCTACGAATGCTGGCTCAGAATCGAGCCGCATTTTAGCCTCTTCAAATGCCTCTTCAAATTGAAACGCCAATCGGCATCTGGCTCCGTAGTCTACGATGTAGGCGGCTGCAGAATCCATGTCGATCCATCCACCACATATTTCGACATCAAGCTGATGATGTCCGTCCAAGGGTGGAGGGACAAGTGGTTCTACGTCCGCGATGAGAAAGCTGATGGAGAACACTTTGGACTCGCCCCCTTCGACCCCGCGACACCGTGCCAGAGGAAGCGCTCCTGGAAGAATGTGGTCATGCCTCGCGAATCCGCGGAGATAGAAGTGCTGTACAAGCACATCTGCGACCTAGAAAATCGCATAGGCAAAGAAGAGGGAGGCTGCGCCCTCATTCGCACATGGCTGCGCCGTCGCGTCCAGCCCCTGCAGGCCAGAGTTCACCCCATGTTTCAGTGGGATCGCAAGCGTCACTTTCGGCGTTCGCCGATGGCATGTCCGCGAGTGAGGTAGACAAAAGGGTTCGACTAGTCACCAAGTACACCGTCAAGGATGTGCTCCCCAATGAGCCAGTTGTTCCTCCGTTTGATGCTGCTAACCCTCCTCCTGAGGTATAGTTGTGCTACGCAGTAGCTTAGTTTGTCGATTGCCTCTCTGCTGTTTCTTTTCTTTGTGCTAATTTTGTTGTCTGTATGAAGGATTGGGCGGTATCACTCTGTATGCCCCCTCTTCCTGAGGGGGTTATTCCTCGCAAAGCCCTGGAAGAGGACGAGTCGGAGTCAACCGTCCTATCCGATGTGGAGGAGGAATCCCCCGAGTCGGGTAGCCCGGATACTCACAAGCGTTCGCACAGCAAGGATTCTGATGCGTCGTCTCCTTTGACTCTGGAAGGTGTAGGCGTTGGTGCGGAGTCACTGATCCCTGCCATTCTTGTGAGCACCGTGGCGCCATCTTCTCGCAAGAAGATGCGACTGCCAAAGGAGTCCTCGTCAGAGTCGGGGGAACCAACCTTTGACTTTGATAAGTTTGATTGGTAAGTATTTGATTTTGTCCTTTTTGATTCTTCACTGTCTTTTGCCCTGTCCTTGATGTTAGTTTTGTCTTGTAGTCAATAGGCGTCGTCATCTTCTGGCGACGTCCAATTTTTGAAAGAATCAGGAGTCGCAACCTCAAGGGCCAAGAAAGAGGTCGAGCGTGCTCCTTCCCCTCCAATGGCGGCCCACTGGAACAACTCTTCTAGTTCTCCACATGAAGGGGAGCATTGAATGGTTGCCTGGATGACTGAACACCAATCGACTTCGGAGTCATTGGAGGATCATGTAAGTGTAGGATTTCTTCTTTCGAAGTTGCAGTCGATGCTATCTATGGCTTCTGCTGATCCTTTGTTGCTTTCTTTTTGCCATAGCTCCTTGTGAAGGAGGCTGCTCACTTGGCGGAGCAAGTGCTGGCGATGGGTCGCCAGCATGCGATGCTGGAGACGCGCCATCGCGTGGTAGAAAGTAAGTGCCTGTTACTTCTCCCTTTTCTGCGTCATTTTTATGTAGTCGACTGATAGTCAATCCCCTTTTGTTTTGTAGCTGAGCATAATGCCCTTTTGCGTGACGCCGCCACCATGGAGAAGACACTCGCCGTGGCTGTGAAGGGCCGCGATGAGGCAATCACGGCACGTCACGAGGCTCAGAGGCGTGAAGAGGATCTGCGTGCCTCCATCGCAGCTAGGGAGAAGTTGTTCGAATAACAGCTTTTCTCGATTGCCAAGGCCCTTTCAGGTACTATGTTTGGATATCATTATCTTGCTCTTGTTCGATATTTTCCCGTTGGCGCTGATGTTTGTGTCCATGTGTGGTTTTATGTACAGATGCTGGCGATTTGAGCTTCGACCCTCAGGCCCTTCGCCATGACGACGCCTTGGCGTATGCGCTTTCAGAAGTCGAGGACCGCAGCACCACAGTTCAGAATATGCTCTCGAAGGCCAAGGGTGTGCTCAGTCGCCTCCAGGAGGAGTTGATGCCCAAGGCTGAGCTGATCGAGAACATGAACGAGCTGGTGGAATCTCTCGCCGAGGGTGTTCCTGCAAGCTTCAAGAACTCGCATCGTGCGGCTGGCGCCTCCATGTCACTCGCCATGGTGCAGGCTCACGGAGTCAAGGTTGATCCTGCAATGGTTTCGAAGGCGATGCCCGTTAGTGCGGACGGTCAGCAGGTAGTCTGATGAACATATGGTTGTGAAGTACTCTAAGGAGCTACAGCGAGCCAAGAAGGCGGCAAAGGCTGCGGCATCAGGGGCTGGCGAAAAGTGAGTGGCATCTGACACTGCCACGGACTCGATGAAGCCCCCGAAGCCGTCGAAGTCGAAGAAGCCAATCGCTCCTCAGTAGCTTTGTAATAGTTGATTAGTTTATGCCTTTTGTCTAGAACATGCCTTTTGGTGGGTGTATCTGCAGATACTTTTGCCAATCTTGAATGCACTCGAATCTTTTCTCTGTGTGTCGATTTGATCTTCTTATTCGCTTCTTGCTTGGCTTGTGGTAGGGTACATCAAGTGATCCTTTGAGGGAACCTCAGGACTCGCCGCCCCTTGATGATATTTTGGCGCCATCGCGCTCCAGGGTGGATGAGCTGTCGCTGCTTTCGTGACTGCGTGACCGCGTGAAGGAGTTGGAGCGTGAATTGCCCGTGCTCCACGGTAGCGCGGATGTATGGAAGTCAAAGGAGGAGAAAGCCACCGCCCGAGAGCAGTATCTGCTGGGAGAGATGACGCAGCTTGGCGACCAATTTAAGTGTTAGTTTTCTTACTCTTATCTTTTCCTTGTAGTCACTCGCAGTGATGCGTTGTCCTTATGCTTCCGTTGTTGCTTTGAATAGTTGTCAACGCGCGCCATCCGTAGGATGAGAAGGATAGGATTGCCATTCGCATGCATGATCTGACCCAAGAGAAACTTCAGGAGAGTGGATACTTCTGGGTGGATCATGATCGTGTGATTGTGTTGGCGACCCTGCAGGATCGTGCGTCGCGAGTGCTGCACTTTCTGAAGAAGTCGCAGTCATGCTTGAAGAACATTTATCGGACGATGTTTCCGCTGGATGTTGCTCCCTCAAGCCTGTTGGCCCTTCTTGCCAGGTTCCAAGACTTGGCTTCGGTTCACGAGTGCGTAAGGCAACAGTTGGTGGCTGGTGCCAAGGCCGCTCTATCGCTAGTGCGACTGCATAGGCCTGACGTAGATGTTGCGGCAATTGCGGCTGGGCTACCTGCGCCACCAGTAGGTTCAGCTTGGAATATGGTGCCGCACTACCAGGTAGTGGATCGCCCAGCAGAGGAGATCGTCGATTTCTTCGAGGAGCAGACCAACGTTCTTTTGTTGTAGTAGTAGCTTAATTTGTATCCTGCACATAAGTGTACCAATGTTGTAAAGTTTGTATGTATGCTGTGTATAATTGACTGTTGATTCTTGTTAGCGTGTGAGTGCGTTGCACTATGCAATTCCTTTTCGTTAGCCTGGCCACGCACTTATCTCAGTCCCTTATCAACCTGTCAGGTGCGTTGCAACTGGGTTGATGTTGTGTCAAGGGTTTCGATTGATTTGCCAGCTACTTAGGATATCGTGTTTTTAGTTCGCTGAACAGATGTGCCTAGGGTAGCGCAACCCCCGAGTGGATAAGTTATGAAACATAAAGGAGAACCCAGAGTTTTGGGGCACTTAGCTTTATTTACTCATGAGACAGTATGAAGTACAATGCGTGGCTAAGTAGCCTTGGCTGAGTGCCTTATTTGTTATGTAAAAGTAAAAACGACTAGGGGTAGAAGCGTCGCAGCTGCACGATGTTCCAGGGGTTGGAGTATGCGACTCCTCTAGATCTTGAAGGCGATAGGCGTCACCTGGGATTACTTCTGTAATCACGTACGGTCCCTCCCAGGGGGACTCGATCTTGAGATGTCCTTGCTGCTTTAGTCGCAGGACTAGGTCGCCTTCGATGAAGGATCTGGGGCGTAGCCTCCTACTGTGGTAGTTGCGCAGGTTCTGCTGGTAGATCGTTGATCTTTCCGTGGCGATTGCCCTTGCCTCGTCAAGGAGATCGACGGAGTCTTCCAGTGCAAGGGATGAGTCCTGCTCGCTGTAAGCGACCACGCGTGGCGCCTTGTACCGCACCTCGACGGGCAGCACCGCTTTGGCCCCGTGCACCATAAAGAACGGGGTGTAGCCTATAGCACTGTTTGGGGTTGTGCGTAGGCTCCAGAGTACTGATTGCAGTTCATCCGGCCAGCAACCCGCAGCTTGTTCGAGTGGCCGGAGGAGTCACTTCTTGATGCCGCCGCAGACAAGCCCGTTCGCCTTTTCAACCTGACCGTTGGTCTGTGGACGTGCTACCGAGGCGTAGCTGATGTTGATTCCCAGATTCTCACAGAATTCTTGGAACTCCTTGGATGTGAAGTTTGTTCCATTGTCTGTGATGATGCTGTGTGGCACTCCGAAGCGGAAGACGATGGACTCGAAGAACTTGACCGCACTGTGCCCTGATTGGTTGGTCACTGGCATGGCTTCTATCCACTTGGTGAACTTGTCGACTGCCACCAGGAGGTAGACGTAACCTCCTCGTGAGGACTTGGGGAGCTTACCGACCATGTCGAGTCCCACTGCGTGAAGGGCCAGGCTAATGGGATTGGCCGGAGCTCCGCGCCAGGTGCGTGCGGCTTGTCCGCGAATCGTTGGCACGCGTTGCATTTCTGTACGATGTCTTTGGCATCGCGCATGCCCGTAGGCCAGTAGAACCCAGCTCGTAGAGCTTTGGCCACGAGGGCGTGACTGCCAGCATGGTGTCCACAGGTTCCCTCAAGGATGTCGAGGAGGACAGCTCTTCCATCAGCCATGGAGACGCATCGCTGGAGTACTCCTGTGATGCTGTGCTTGTATAGTTCACCATTGATAACAGCGAATGCCTTGGATCGCCGCGCGATGTGTCGTGCATCAGTCGGGTCATCCGGTAGCCGTTTGTTGAGGAGGTACGTGATGTACGGCTGAGTCCAGGATGATTCGATCATCATGACGCTCATTGGTCCTTCGAGTCCTGTGTCCAGCTCCAGGTCGTCGAGTGTCATTGGCTCATTGGGTGGCGTAGCCCCCGAGTCCGTTGCTGCGCTTGTTTTCTTCTCTGCTGCCTTTGGCTTGATGGAGCGTTCGCAGATGTGCTCGAGAAATACCCCAGGTGGTATGGGGGCGCAGGTAGAGCCTATGTTAGCGAGCACGTCTGCCTCTTCATTGCTTTCGCGGCCTATGTGTTGCAGCTCGCAGCCGTCGAAGTCCCCTTCGAGTGTGTCGTAGAGGTCGCAGTAGGCGATCATGTTGTCGTTCAGTGCGTCGCACTCATGCATTGTTTGGTTGACAACCAACTTGGAGTCGCCGTAAATAATGAGCCTTTTGGCGCCGCAGGCTTTTGCCATCCGCATCCCGTGTAGCAGGGCCTCGTATTCGGCTTCATTGTTGGAGGCCGTGAACTGCACTCGCAGGATGTACTTCAGCTTGTCCCCTTGAGGTGATGTCAGTATGACACCTGCACCTACTCCGCCCTTCCGCTTGGACCCGTGGAAGTGCATTGTCCAGAGGTAGGACATATCTGGTTTGTCAGGGAGCTGGTTCTCCATCCAGTGCATGAGGAAGTTAGGAAGAACTTGCGACTTGATTGCGTCGCGCTTTTCGTATGTAATGTCTCGTGGAGACAATTCTATTCCCCAAAGCGCGACTCGTCCCGTGGCGTCGGGGTTGTTGAGGATATGCCCCAACGGGGCGTCGTTGACCACCATGATTGGGTGTTCCTGGAAGTAATGGCACAGTCGCCGGGCGGTCATGAAGACGCCATACGCCAGCTTTTGGTAGTGCGGGTACCGCTGTTTTGTTGGCGTGAGTACCTCGCTAAGGTAGTATACTGGGCGTTGTACTCTGTGGACCTTGTTTTCCTCGGCTCGCTCGACGACGAGCACTGTGCTGACCACCTGGTTGGTGGCGGAGATATATAGCAACAGTGGTTCCCTTTCCCGTGGGGTCACTAGTACTGGCGAGGTGGATAGCAGGCGCTTTAGGTCTTCGAATGCTTCCTACACTTCGTTGGTCCACTCGAACTTTTCAGCTTTGCGGAGGAGTTGGTAGAAGGGCAGTGCCTTTTCGCCCATTCGACTAATGAATCGACTGAGGGCTGCGATTCGCCCAGCCAGCTGCTGAACGCCTCTTATGTTTTTTGGCTTCTCCATGGCTAGTATGGCTTTTATTTTCTTCGGGTTTGCCTCAATTCCCCTCGCAGAGATGAGGTACCCTAGTAGTTGCCTAGATGGGACGCCAAAGGCGCATTTGTCCGGATTGAGCTTGATCCGGTAGTTGTCAGGGGGATGATCCCCGGGTACCCCATCCGGATAAGAAACAAGACAGTCGGATCGCGTCCGGCGGACCAGATGCAGCTGGACAGGGCAAGCCGGGCGGGCTATCACCCGGTAGCCGGATCAGCAATAGACAGCCGGATACGGTGACGTAGCCAGACCCAATTAGTGAGACAGGACGACGTGCGTATCAGTGCACGGTACACCCTATACGATGACAAGACGGGCAACCACCCGCCCATAATGAAGACTTTGCGTGGGTGACGCTGGAACAGTGGACTATGCTGACGACGGGCTCGCACAGCGTCCACTGTACCTACGACAGCCATACCGCTCATACTCCGATAAGACAAGCCATACTGGATCCTGTAGATGACTATCGGCTAGGACCCGCCTGTGGAGCCCACCAGTCGGACTAGCCAGTGAGACCTTTGCCTCTCTGCCTATATAAGGAGAGGAAAGGCCTCAGTAGAAAGGGTTGGTCTCAGTGCATTTAAGGCAGTAGCTAGAGAACACAGCTCAAGGAGCACTTGTAGTTTGTATATCCCTCATAGTCAGATCAGGTAGGAGTAGGAGCTTTACCTCATCATGAGGGCTCCGAACCTGGGTACTTCCTGCGTCTAGCTACGCTTGCTTGTACCCAATCTCGCCTGCGGACGCCGTCGATAGCTTCCCTGCTAGTCCCCACACGTCTATCTAACCTCCTTAGGTACTGTCGTTCCCAATACAACGACAGTTGCCGACCACCGTGGGGCTGATGGCTTTGACCGGAGTCACGTTCTGCATGACACCCCGCACTTCAGCCGGTGAGCGCGTGGCCTTCGGCCTGGTGCTCACGCTTGGCAAGTTCGACTGTGTCATCGACAACACCTCCTGCTTCGCCGGAACTTCCTTCCCATCGAACGGCACCGTCCTGCTATTCGGTGATCTCTCCGTCTACGTCGCCATCGTCCCAGAGCGTTTCCCTAGGGAAATCATCTCTGTCGCGGAGCTTCCGCGCTCAGACGGCAGCACCTCCGCCGCACCCTGCGGCGTGGAGGTCATGATGGCCGGATCCAGCTCACATCCCCGCCAGCCGCGGGAGCAAGGCGTGGACGAGTTCAGAACTTCCGCTCCCCCGCAGCCTCGGAACCCGGTAGAGGATGCCATTGATCGGCTCCTGACGCCGGTTAACCTCGGGGATAACCCGGAGGAAGCGGATGCCAACTTCACCATGGAGAGACAGATGCTCCTCCAGGAGGCCATGGAGCTGGCAGCTGCCCGCAAGCAACTTGAGATCACTCGGCGTGAGTACGACCGTGCACACGGCCTCACTCCGGCTATCGCGGAGCCGAGCCGGCGCGTCCAGGTACGGCGTCAGGGCGGTGAGCTGGGCGGTAGGATGGAAAATGATGGAGAACCGGATCCCGCGCCTGCCCTCACACGACCCACCTACAGCACGCCCATCAAGAACCTGCGTGCGGCGCGAGCCGCAGCAGAGGAGCTACCCAGCCTGGAGGGCGAGGCGCGAGCCAGCCAGCACGCTCGCGTGCAGGAGCTCCTCCGTGTCGCGGACGAGCAGGCCGATGCCAACCGGCAGATGCAGGAAGACCTTAGCTACTCCAGAGGGAGCAAGCCACCTGCCAACAGCAGAGGCGGCGCGCGCGACACCCAAAGAAGCGTCCTCCCCTCAGCCGCCCAGGGCCCGCAGCAGGCGTCGTAACTCGGGCAACAGGGGCCAGCCGAGCCAGGAGCAGACGGTGAACAGCAACCCGCCACCTCCCCCACCGCCAGCCAGAGCGCCCAGACCAGCCGGTTGCCGTCTCTCAGGCCGGGTGGGAGCGCCCAACCCGGATTGTCCGAATGCCCGCGACCGCATCGAGCTCCTTGCTCAAGCACGCGTCACGGAGGAGGAAGATTCGACCGGCCTGGTTTGCTTCGGACCCCACATCCGGAATGAGCCGTTTGTGGATAAATTCTCCCTGCCCAGGGACACCCCCAAGTAAGACAGCAGCATGAAGCCGGAAGACTGGTTGACCGACTATGCTATGGCAGTCTCTATCGCCCACGGGAACAAGCGCACAACTGTGCGCTACGTCCCTCTCATGCTAACCGGGTCGGCAATGACATGGCTCAATAGCCTTGCGCCCAACAGCATCAACGCCTGGCCTGACTTCGAGAAGGTGTGCGTCCGCAACTTCAGCGGCACGTACAAACGTCCAGGACGCCCGCGCGACCTGGCCCTGTGCATCCAGGGCGACCGCGAGACCGACCGCGAGTACCTCGCCAAGTGGACGGAGCTCCGCAACACTTGCGAGGGCATCCTGGAGACCCAAGCCATGAGCTTCTTCATCGAAGGATGCCGAGAGGGCACCATGCTTCGCCACCGGCTACTGTGTGACGAGCCGAAAACCATGGCGGAGCTCATGGCGGTTGCAGACCAGTACGCCATGGCGGATGCCACCATGAAGAACCCCTCCGAGTAAACGCGGATGACCGTCCGACTCCCACGGAGCCGGCTCGCGACCGTCCGAGCAATCCGGCTGGTGAAGCTAGATCCTACAGATGCCACGACAACGACAACCGGTTCCATGGGGACCGCCAGACCGGGCAGCAGAAGCCTCGCTACCACGCGCGGCAGGTCAATGTTGTGGAGGGTGCGCCCGACGCACCGGCTAATGAGGCAAGAAGGCAGAAGCCCCGGCTCACCTTCGACCAGATGATTGACGGCCCGTGCAAGTGGCATAGCGGTCCCTTCAAACCGGCTACGCACACCACCCGGAACTACAGCTGGACCCGCCAGCTAAAGGACCAGGGCAACCAGCCTCGTCTCCCTCCTCCCGCACCGGGCGAACCTCCACCACTGGCTAGGGGAGCCGGTAATGATGGTAACGGCGGTAACGGCGGCAACAACAACAATGGCTACCCCCAGCCGCATGCCGCCTACCACATCTTCGAGACGGAGCAGGACGACAAGCACAGCCACAGGCGACGCTCCAAGGAGGTCAACGCCATCGTCTCCCCGGTCCCTCGGTATCTGAACTGGTCGGAAACCCCCATCACCTGGAGTCGGGCGGATCAGCCTAAGCATCTGCCGACTCCCGGGGGCTATGCCATGGTGCTCGACCCCCTCATCGTCTCCAACGCGCGCACCTGCCGATTCTCGCGCGTCCTCATCGACGGGGGCAGCAGCCTGAACCTCCTCTACCAGTCCTCGCTGGAGAAGCTGGGCATTCATGAAAGCGACCTGCGCCCGACTACCACGACGTTCCACGGCGTACTGCCGGGGCCAGCCTCCGCCCCGCTGGGGAAAATCTAGTTGGACGTCATCTTAGGGACCGAGGAGAACTTCCGCTGTGAACCAATCTGGTTTGAGGTGGTAAATCTGACGAGCTCCTACCATGCTCTCCTCGGGCGCCCCGCCCTCGCCAAGTTCATGGCCATCCCCCACTACGCGTACCTCAAGACGAAGATGCCGGGACCCCACGGCGTGATCACCGTCGCCGGCTACTTCAGGCGATCGATGGAGTGCGCCTCAGCCGGTTCCAAACTGGCGGAGGCCCTCATCATAGCCGAAGAAAAACACGCGATCATGCGCAATGTGGCCATGGCCCAGCAGGACATTCCGGTTAGCAGCAAACCGGCTGGACAAGGAGCTTTCTAGCCAGCAAAGGAGACAAAGAGGATCCTGCTCGACCCCTCCGATCCGACTAAGTTCGTCACCATTGGTGCCGGCTTGGACAGCAAATAGGAAGGCGCGCTTGTCGACTTCCTTCGTGAGAATCGGGACATCTTCGCATGGTCCCCGAAGGACATGCCGGGTGTGCCGAGGGAGTTCGCCGAGCACTCACTTCATGTGCGTCCGGATGCCAAGCCGGTCAAGCAACCTCTGCGCCGGTTTGTAGAGGAGAAGAGAAAGATAATCGATGACGAGATCACCCGGCTCCTTGTAGCCGGGTTCATCATGGAAGTGTACCACTTGGACTGGTTGGCGAACCCAGTCTTGGTGTTGAAGAAGAACAAGACCTAGCACATGTGTATCGACTACACCAGCCTGAACAAGGCGTGCCCGAAAGACCCCTTCGCCTTGCCCCGTATCGATCAAGTCATCGATTCCACGGCCGGCTGTGATTTGTTGTCTTTTCTAGATTGTTATTCCGGGTACAATCAGATCCGGCTAAACCCGGCTGATCAGATTAAGACATCATTTATCACCCCCTACGGGGCTTTCTGCTATGTAACCATGCCTTTCGGCCTAAAGAACACAGGCGCCACCTATCAGCGATGTATGCAGAAATGCTTGCACTCGCAGATAGGCCGAAACGTGCACGCTTACATGGATGACGTGGTCATCAAGACCAAGGAAAAGCGCACCCTCCTCGAGGATCTCGGAGAAACATTTGGCAACCTCCGCCAGTACCAGATGAAGCTGAACCCAGAGAAGTGCGTCTTCGGAGTACCATCCAGTCAGCTACTTGGTTTCCTCATATCACAACGAGGTATCGAGGCGAATCCAGAGAAGATCGCGGCCATCGAGAGGATGCAGCCGCCCAAGAACCTGCTTGGAGTCCAGAAGTTCACCGGATGCCTGGCTTCCCTCGGTCGTTTCGTTAGCCGGCTGGGAGAGAAGGCACTCCCGTTATACCATCTGATGAAGAAGACGGACAAGTTCTCCTGGACTTCGCAAGCCGACACCGCGTTTCACGACCTCAAGTGCATACTATCCACAGCACCGGTTCTAGCCACGCCGGCTAGCAAGGAGCTGATGCTGCTCTATATAGCAGCCACCAGCCGGGTCGTCAGCGTCGTCCTGGTGGTGGAGCGCCCCGAGGAAGGCAAGGCTCAGCCGGTTTAGAGACCCGTCTACTACCTCAGCGAGGTTCTCTCCCTCTCCAAGCAGAACTACCCCCACTACCAAAAGATGTGCTACGGTGTGTACCTGGCATGCAAGAAGCTCAAGTACTACTTCCAGGAGCACCCGATCAAGGTCGTGTGCACCGCACCTCTTTCGGAAATCATCGGCAACAAGGACGCCACCGGCCGAGTCGCCAAGTGGGCCATCGAGCTCGCCGCTTACTCCATCCAGTACGAGCCTCGGCTCACGATCAAGTCACAGGCGTTGGCAGACTTCCTCGTCGACTGGGCCGAGACCCAGTATCTCCCACCGGTTCCAGATTCGGACCACTAGCGGATGCACTTCGACGGGTCGAAGATGCTCGGGGGCTTGGGAGCCGGCATCGTTCTCACCTCCCCCAAAGGAGACCGGCTGGAGTATGTGCTGCAGATCCACTTCAAGGCCTCCAACAACGTAGCCGAATACGAGGCACTGGCGCACGGGCTCCGGCTGGCCAAGGAGATCGGTGTCAACTGGATCCTGTGCTTCGGTGATTCGGACTTGGTGGTGCAACAGGTGTCCGGGGAATGGGACGCCAGAGATGCAAACATGGCTCTCTACCGGTTCCACATCCAGAATCTCAGCGCCTCCTTCGACGGATGCGAATTTCACCACATCCCCCGCACCAACAACGAGGCAGCCGATGCGCTCTCCAAGATAGGATCCACCAGGCAGGCCATCCCACCAGGGGTCTCCTTGGAGCATCTGTGCAAGCCATCCATCAACCTGTCGCCAGAGTCAGACTCCATCGTCTGGGCGGGAAGCGTTCTGGCTGGCGGAACAACAAAAACGGAGCTGGCAGAACCACCAAAGAAGAAAACCCGCACCAATTCCGGCCCGGCAGTGCCCTCTGGCTCGCAAGACCCGGGGGATACTGGCTCAACAAATGGCTCGGGGGCTGCCGTCCCGGGTACTCCACCCGGACGACCCCCCGACATCCGTCAGCCGGAGGACAGGAGCGTCCTCGTCATCCGGGAAGTGCCATCCTGGGCACAACCCTTCATGAACTACATCGCCAACAGAGAACTCCCGGACAACGAGGTAGAAGCCAGGCAAATCCGGCGCCGCGCGCATACATACACCATCATAAATGGCGAGCTGTACAAGCGCAGTGTATCCGGTATCTTCCAAAGATGTGTTGATGTGGACACGAGCTACCGGCTACTCAAGGATATCCACCAGGGTGAGTGCGGGCACCACGCTTCGTCAAGGGCGATAGCCGCCAAGGCATTCCGTCATGGTTTCTATTGGCCCACCACCCTCGAGGATGTCGAGCAGCTGGCCCGCGCGTGCAATGGGTGCCAGCGCTTCGGGTAGCTCAGGCACATGCCAACCTTGGTACTCAAGACCATACTGATCACCTGGCCCTTCGCAGTTTGGGGCCTCGACATGGTCGGTCCCTTCAAGCGCGCCCGCGCGGGAATGACCCGTCTGCTGGTAGTGGTGGACAAGTTCACAAAGTGGATCGAGGCCAAGCCTATCCGGAAGCTGGATGGAGCGACGGTTGTTACCTTTTTCACCGACATCATCAACCGCTTCGGCTACCCCAACAGCATCATCACCGACAACGGCATGAACTTCGCCAAGGGGGCCTTTGCCCGGTTCTGCAGCAACAAGGGCATCCGACTAGACCTCACCTCCGTTGCACACCCGCAGTCCAACGGGCAACTCGAACGATCAAACGGCTTGGTGCTAGCCGGCATCAAGCCATGTCTCATCGAGCCGTTGGAGCGGTCACCCGGATGTTGGATCGAAGAACTTCCGGTGGTGCTGTGGATCCTCCGCACCACACCAAATAGGTCAACCGGTTACACGCCATTCTTCCTGGTCCACGGATCGGAAGCCGTCCTCTCCGCCGACATCGAGTTCGACTCCCCTCGCAAGCTCCTGTACAACAAAAAAGCCAACAAGGAGGCGCGGGAGGATGGGGTGGACCTCCTGGAGGAGGCCTGCGAGCTGGCCCTGTCCATATCTGCCCTATACCAGCAGCGACTACGTCGCTACCATTCAAGCCAGATTCGCCCAGTCGCATTCCGCTTGAGCGACCTGGTTCTCCGGCTGGTGCAAGATACGAAGGGCATGCACAAGCTATCACCACCCTGGGAGGGCCCCTTCATCATCAGCCGGGTGCTGTCCAACGACTCCTATTACCTCATCGACGCACAGCAGCCGTGCAAGAACAAGATGGACAAATCAGACGAGGAGACCGAGCGTCCCTGGAACGCGGCCCTGTTGCGCCCGTTTTACACCTAGTCGCCAGGTAGTGTATGTATCCCGAAAACCCCGTGAATGAAAATGCGGACCCCCATGAGAATCTCGGGGGCTCCTTCTAGAAATGTGTGTGCACCTGTTTTCCGGCTCCGGCAACCCCTACCCGGGGGCTCGCCGGCTAGCCCCGCCTGTTAAGTCAACAAACCGGCTGAGTAGTGTGCGATGATGTTAGAGTTCCACTCTTCGTCTCAGCTACAGACTGCAACCCGGCTGTCCGGCTAGCAAGAGCAAAAGCCCGAGGCATCCCACATGAAAAACGGGGAGGAGACGCGACAGATTGGGCGTCCCGGCCCTGCAACTAGCTCGAACCAATCAAGGTGCTAAGCCGCTAGTACCGTGCGTAATGTACTATCAGCTCCCTTTGATTCCGGCTGCAGACCGCAACCCGGCCGCCCGGCAAGGACGTAGCGAAAACAGCAGAGCACACGGGAAGGCGACTAAGTGTCTAGAAAGGAGCAAGCCAGTTTTCGAAAAAACAAGCCATTTTCCGGCTACGATTTGACAGACTAACCTATTAACCTGTGAAGATGTATGTGTATGCATATGTGCATTCTTGTCCGACTACCTCGAGTCGGAATTCAGGAGAAGGAAAGAAGATTCGAAGTCCTTGCCTTCATCAAGCGCTCCGAATCTCGGGGGCTACACCCACTGGGTGCCCTCGCGCGCCCCCCCTAGAATGTTGTAGTTCCTGACTGGCTAAGGGCGTTTAGACGGCCGTTCGGAGCCTAGGTAAGGGCAAGGGAGGGATCAATAAAACACAAGAAATATTCGAAGCACCTGGCTACGCCAGCTACTCCGAATCTCGGGGGCTACACCCAATGGGTGCGCTCGCGTGCCCCCATGAGAATGTTAGTTCCCCCGGCTGAAGGCGTTCAGCCGACGAAAGCAGCCGATTGGGACGAGGTCAGTCGGATAAAGTTAGAAGACTTGGGAGAAATCAGAAAGATTTGAAGCACCTGGCTGCGCCAGCTACTCCAAATCTCGGGGGCTACACCCAGTGGGTGCGCTAGCGTGCCCCCACTAGAGGTGTAGGCCACCCGGCTAAAGGTGTGTAGCCAGACGAAGTTAGGCGGGCAGAATACGCAAAAGGAAAGCTCAACGCACAAGGGAGATTCAAGAATTTCAACAATAACAAACAAAAGAGAGACGAAGCTCCCATAAGTTACTCGGCGTCAAAGACAGCCGGTACAAGCAGACAAGGTTCGCGAACATATAACACAAGACAAATACACCCGGCATCCCAGGGCAATAACTAGACGGCAGGACCCTTGCCGTGCGGGGGATCTTGGCCGGCAAAAGCTTCAAGCGGCAGAGGAGGCGCGAAGCTTGATCCGGTTCCTGTGTTTGCGAGCGGCGGCATCGAGCCCTCTGCATCAGGAGTATCGACGGACTCCGAGTCAGTGAGCACCTCGTCGGGATCCACGTAATCGGCAATCTTGATGGCGGACCCACGGAGTTCCGGATGGGCTTGGCGGATGGCGGCAAGATCGGCCCTGGCACGGAAGCCACCGTCGATCTTCTCGACGCGGGCATCCTTGTACCAGGAGAGCATGAGGGCCAGAGCCATCTCTGCTCCGACCCGTGCTGCCAAGTCCCGCAGCCGATCCACCACAGCCGGCACCTCTCCCACCTTCGCCGCCAGCTGCGCCATCATCTCCGGAACCGGAGCCTCCGGCCACATGAAGGAGAAGACGTCCTGCGCCGCCCGACGAAGCTTCGCAGCTTCCTCGCCAAGAAGGATGACGAGCTCCTGGGCCGTCGGCTGCGCTCCCGGCCAGTTCTCCTATAGAATTTTGTAGGCCAGCAGGTCTATGCCGGGGTAAAAGGCTGTCAGAAAAAAGGGTCAGATCCGGCTACCGGATCCGGAAAGAAAGGAAGACGGGGAAAGGAACTTACCCTTGGCAGTGTGGCCGACCTGCATCAGCTCCTCCACCAACGCCTTCTCCTTGACCGCTAGCCGTTTGATCTCCTTCTCTTGGTCCTTGTTCTGGGCCTCGAGAAGGGTGAAGGCTTCGGCCCGGCTAGTGAGCGAGGCATCGCGCTCCTTGACGGTGGCCTCCAAACCGTCTACCCGCGCGTGCCAATCCTTGTTCTGCAGCCGCATAGTGGAGTTGGACCTGCTCAGCCGGTCGTTCGCTTTCTTCAAGCGATTGATCTCGCGCTGAGCGCACACAAGGATGGCTGCAACGAAACCGGCTATTAGTAAAAAAAGGGAGAGAGAGAGCGAGCTCGGTGAAGCGAACTTACTCTGGGAAGTCCCGTTGGCGGCAGCAAGCTTCTGCTCCAACGTCCGGTTCCCGCCGGTTGTGGCCTCCAACGGCCGGATCTCCTTCACCGCCAGCTCGAGCGTGGCGGCAAGGTATGACAACGAAGCGGCAGAGGAGGCGTCATCGTCCACGGCGTTGATGGCCAAGGATTCCTTCGCTGCGACCACCGTCGTTCGCCACTCCTCCCCGAGCTCTTCGTCAGAGTTGTCATCGCCAACAACGACGAGCTCCTTGCCGGCCGCCCCCCGCGCGCCCGCGGAAGAGCCTTCCGGCTGGGAGGGCTCCGCTTCTGGCTGGGGACCCTCCGGCTGGGCAGAGGCAGCCGGCTCAGCTCGAGGGGGAGGCGGAGGCTGCGCCTCAGAAGAAGGAGAGGCGCCGGTTGGCACAGTCGGGGCACGGGGCGGCGACCCGGTCGGCGCCCGTGCCGGGCTCGCAGCTCCGAAAGAGACCAACGCGCTAAAGAGAAGGGGGAAAAAGCAAAAGCAAAATAAGCCAGTCAGAAAAACAAGAAAGAGGGCAAATAGACAGAAAGCGCCGAAAGATAGAGGGGGAGAGAAAAAAAACGTACCCCGGCACAACCGGGGGCGGCCCTTTCTTCCGGCCAAGGCGGCTCGGCGGCAGGGCGCCGGACCGGCTCCTCTTGGGAGCCGGCTCCTCCGTCGCAGGCCGGCGGGAGCCGGAACGGCTGGAGCCGCTCCCGCCTGCCTCGCCGTCCGTCGCGGAGCGCGTCACCGGCTCCGCGGTCGGCCCGGCCTCCTCCTCCTCGTGCACCTCCGCGTGCGGGTCGGCGGCCGGCTCGTCATTCCGGCTGGGGAAGGCGTCGCCGTCCCCATCCGACTCCTCGCCGGACCGCCGAGCGCGCGGCTCGGGCAAGTCAGGCATGAATGCCTCGAGGGGAGCCTCGCCCTCCTCGCGAAGGATGCATGCGAAGATCTGCCGAATGCAAGAAGTCAATCAGACAGAACAAGGAAATAACACAGAAAGAGCAAACAAAATTTCCGGCTACGAGAACTTACCCGGGGCGCGCGGTTCTCCCGGCTGTAGGGCGCCAGACTGAACTTCCAGTTCTCCGGCAGCCGCTCCTTGCTGATCGTCCACAACCACTCCTTCAAGTTGTGGTAGCGGGGATCACGGCGCGATAGCCGGGTCGGGTCCAGCCGGCCGGAGTAATAGCACATCTTGTGCACCCGCTGCTGCATCGGCATCATCAGCCGGGACATCCAGCTAAGAGTGATGTCCCGGCCGGTTAGCCGCGGTGTGAGGGGCGCATGCGCCCGACGCCAGCGTCCGTCTCCGCCTTGTCAACGTGGAACTTCAAGTCCCAGTTCTGCCAACTGGATTCGACGTCCTGGAAGGCCGGAAGATTTATCCGATCGACGTTGGTGACGTTCTTGACATAGAAGTACGACTGCTGCCACAGCCGTACCGTGTCCTGGAGCAAGAATTTGGGGTAGCCGGATTAGGTGCGGGAGTAGATGGAGGCGCCGCCACGTATTTACTAGCGCCTTTCGTATTGCACTGGCCCGGACTTCGGAAGAGCCGGCAGAAGAGCCCGAGATCCGGCTGGATCCCGAGATAGCTCTTGCAGAAAGCCATGAAGTGCGCCAGCGTCCCGATGGCGTTGGCACCAAGGTGGTGAAGACGGAGGTCGAAGAAGGCGAGGAACGTCAGAACGAAAGGGTTCACCGGAAGGGAGAACCTGTGCGCCAGGTGGGAGAGGAAGATGACGCACTCCCCCTCCGTCGGGTCCGGCGACATCTCCCCCACCGGCGCCAACCGCACCGCCACCTCCTCCGCTGGCGGGAGGACACGGGTGGCGCGGTACTTTGCGATTTGGTCTTGATGGTGAGGAGCCGCTTTCAAGCCCACGGTCGGCGGCCATTTCCGGCTGGTGGAGAGGAGCGACGACGGAAGAGTGGCGGTGGCCCGTAGCGTCGACGACGGCGAGCGGGCGGCGCAGAAGGCAAGAGCGCAGAAGCAGGAGCACGCGAGGGAGAAGGAAACTGCAGCGGGGGAGCGAAGGAAAGGAACTGCCCCCCCACGGCGTCCCTTTAAAGGACCGGAAGGGCAACCGTCAACGGGGCCACGTGGCACGCATCCGGGCAACCCACACCCCAACCGCCGCCTAGATCCCGTGTGCCAGGGCAGGATGCGCAGAAGATCCTGGAGCAAGAACCGAAGTGCCGGACAGCGCTTCGGCGGCGTCGCGGCGGGATGTTACGCTGCCCGCCGAGAGCAATGATGGCGGCGTCTTGCGCGTGGCGGCGTCGCCGCAGCGTCTGGGTAAGCGCGCAACCAGGCTCAGCCGGATGAAAATTTAAAAAGCAAGAAGGAGCACGCGCACATTTCGCCTAAGGGCGGAATCCACACGCGCTCGAGGTCTAGTGTTAGGTGGATGATCCCGGGTACCCCATCCGGATAAAGCAGACGGTCGGATCGCGTCCGGGCTGACGGAATCTGACAGACGAGGGCAAGACGGGCCGGCTATCACCCGGTAGCCGGATCAACAAAAGACAGCCGGATACGGTGACGTAGCCAGACCCAATCAGTGAGACAGGACGTCATGCGTATCAGTGCACGGTACGCCCTGTACGATGACAAGATGGGCAACCACCCGCCCATACCAAAGACTTTGCATGGGTGACACTTGAACAGTGGCCTGTGCTGATGATAGGCTCGCACAGCATCCACTGTACCTACGACAGCTATACCGCTCATACTCCGATAAGACAAGCCATACTAGATACTGTAGATGACTAGTCGGCTGGGACCTACCTGTGGGGCCCGCCAGTCGGACTAGCCAGTGAGACCTTTGCCTCTCTGCCATATAAGGAGAGGCAAGGCCTCAGTAGAAAGGGTTGGTCTTAGTGCATTTAAGGCAGTAGCTAGAGAACACAGCTCAATGAGCACTTGTAGTTCGTATATCCCTCATAGTCAGATCAGGCAGGAGTAGGAGCTTTACCTCATCACGAGGGCTCCGAACCTGGGTACTTCCTGCATCCAGCTATGCTTTCTTGTACCCAATCTTGCCTGCAGACGCCTTCGATAGCTTCCCTGCTAGTCCCCACACCTCTATCTAACCTCCTTAGGTACTGTCATTCCCAATACAACGACAGTAGCGGTCCAGGTTGGCGAAGGTTTTGCGCAAATCATCGATTAGGGAGGCTTGCTCCTTGGTCTTGATTACTATGCCGTCGTCATAGACTTGAATGTTGTGACCAAGTTGCTCCTTGAGGCAAGCCTGCATGCACCGCTGGTAGGTGGCTCCTGCGTTCTTTAGCCCGAAGGGCATTGTGTTGTAGCAGAACACACCGAATGGCATTGTAAACGCTTTGTTCTCTTGATCTTCCTCCTTCATTCGAATCTGATTATAGCCTGAGTAGGCGTCGAGGAAGCAGAGGCGCTCGCATCCCGTGGTGGAGTCGATGATCTGGTCGATGCGCGGCAGCGGGAAGTGATCCTTTGGGCAGTGCTTGTTCAGAGAGGTGAAGTCCACGCACATCCGCAGGATATCCGTGTCCTTTTTTAGTACCAGCACCGTGTTGGCGAGCCACGTGCTTTCCTTGATCTCGCGTATGAATTTGGTGTCGAGGAGTCTGTTGATCTCCATTCCGACTGCCTTCGCCCGTGGCTCAGATAGTCGCCAGATTGTTTGCTTGACCGGCCTTGTGTCTAGGTTGACGTTGAGTGCGTGCTCGGCGAATTCCCTGGGAACTCCTGGCATGTCCGCAAGACACCAGGCGAAAATTTCCCAGTGCTCACGGAGGAATTCAACGAGCGCGAGTTCCTATGCAGGACTCAAGTTGTTGGCGATGAGAGCCGTTTTGGCGGGATCCGATGGGTGGACCTACACTTTCTTTGTGTGCACTGATGAGTCGAAAGATAGATCAGGCGAGCTTGGCCGGCTTAGGGGAGGCAGACTATTGTCTATCGACTCCTTTAGTCTTGCGAGTTCTTCCTGCATGCCGAAGGACTGGGAAATTCTGTTGAATTCCCTGTCACAACTGTCGGACCTCTCGAAGCTCCCGTTGACTGTGATGACGCCATTGGGACCTGGCATTTTCATCTGCAGGTAGGCATAGTGTGGTACTATCATGAACCTAGCGAACGCGATACGTCTGAGGATGCAGTGGTACTGTGAGGGCCAGTCGACAACCTCAAATTCGATACGCTCGTGCAAAAAGTTTTTCGGCATGCCGAAGATAACGTCGAGGTTGATTTTGCCCAGGGGATATACGCCCTTTCCTGGGACAATGCCGTGGAATGTTGTGTCCGAGGCCTCGAGGCAAGTCAGAGGGATCCTCATTGCTCGCAAGGTACTCGCAAATATTAGGTTGATGCCGCTTCCTCCATCCATGAAGACTCGGCTCATGTTGAAGCCTCCAATTTGTGCCTCGAGTACAAGGGGACAATGGCCTGGATGAGGTACTTGAGGCGGGTGATCGCGTTTGTCGAAGGTGATGCAGGACTCGCTTCCGCTGAGGTACTCAGTGGTAGATGGTGGTGAGTGTGTGGCCAAGTTGACTTGGCGAGTGATGGCCTTCTGCACCCGATTGGAGGGGCGTCCTTTTTGGATCATCATGGTACCCATGGCCCTTGGGTAGGGTTCGCCTCCCTGGTGCTGGTCCGGTGCAACTGCGTTTGGGGGCATTCCAGGTGGCGGTGGCAGAGCGCCATGTGCCACGGCGCTTGGAGAGGCTCCATAGCCTCTTTCAACTACGTTGCGATTCATCCGACCTAATCCCTCGTGTAGTTTGAGGAACTCGCGGCAGTCCTTGAGGAGGTGGCGGGACTTCTTCTTTCCGTCATGCTTGTCGATGTAGAAGTGCACCGTACATGGCGCGGACTGTTTGTCTTCAATGGATGTCACGGGTGCTTCATCACGATCGCGGCGTTGCCACACTTGCGTGGTCTTCCCGGAATCGCGGTATCCGCTGTTGCGGTTGTCATCACGTCTATCAGCGTAGCCAGCTGCGACCATGTTGACGTCGTCGCGGTCATCGTAGATGCGCATGCGGCATTTGCCTCGGTGATCGCGTCTGCGCTCGAGTTCTGCCTTCTCGTCAGAGTGAACACGATTCTTCACCGAATCTTCTCCATCGGCCCACCGATTCGCGATTTCCATCAGGTGGTCGATGGTCTTTGGCTTCGAGCGGCCCAGCTCCTGCCTGAGCTCTATGCGGCGGACGCCGCCGTTGAATGCGTCAATCGCGCGATCCTCCGAGATGTTCTCTCTAGAGTTCTTGATGATGGACCACCTTGGATGTAGGAACGCAGCAATTCGCCCAATCTTTGCTGGCAGCACCTCAGCTCTTCGATTGATGCGGGCCGCTTGTATGTGCCCTTAAAGTTGCGCACGAAGCTGTAAACCAGCTCATCCCAACTGCGAATGGATCCGCGTGGGAGGTTGTTGAGCTATGCTCAGGCGGCGTCCTGCAGCTGTAGCTGTAGGCATTGCATGGTCGTGCTTTGACTGCCGCCATGGAGCCTGACGGAGGAGATGTGGTCCTCCAGCCAGATCTTCGGGTCTTGTAGGCCGTCGAACTTCGGGTTCTCCGACGGGAGTTTGAACCCCTTGGGCATTCGCTTTTGCCTGATGGACCTGCTGAAGCATCTGGCGCCGCAGAGCTCCACATCTTCTTCTTCCGAGTCAGTCGACCGGGCACGTCGCGCCCTTGATTTTTCGATCTTGCGCTACGTGATGTCATCACGTGCATCGTAGTCGTGGTCGTGTCGCCGTGAGCGGCGGCGTCGAGACAGGTCATGACTGTCGTCGCTGGATGAGGGCGAGGAGTAGCACCTTGCTAGCGCTTTGCCTTTTTTCGGCTCCGGTGTTGGCTCCTTGTCAAGGGCAGCTTCAACCAGTCCCAAGCCTGTGATCGTACATCGGTGCATAGCGGCTCGAGGATCTCTAGCTGGCGGCTGATTGTTGAGGAGGTACATGGTGGCTACAGTCACCGCGGCCTGTGGCGTTTTGGGGACCACATTGCCCCGTGTATCGACTGTCATAGAGCTGAAGTCGAGGACTTTGGCATCTTCTATGCGTTCTTGCTCGGTGAGATGGGCCATCCGAGAGCGTCTCTTGTTTGCGAGGTACTCGTTACCCTTTGAGGAGGATCCTCCATGGGAGGACAGCCCAACACATCGAAGGCTTGACTTGTCTGCCGCCTTTTTGCGCGCCTCGAGTTGCGTGATCGTTTGCACTTGGCGCTTGAATTCCTCCTTCAGGAGCCAATGGTATCCCATTAGCAGTTCTTGTGGAGACCCAAAAGGCAGGGGGGGTGCCTCGTAAGGCCTCGTGGCAGCGAGCCCACTCCTGCTCGTTGATCCTGATCGCGGCGTGTTCGTCAGTTTGCTCATTGGTTATGGTTGGAGGATCGACTGCCCCTCCATTGTTAACGGGGATGCGATTGCCACCGTTGCTGCCGTTGCCACCGTTGCCGCCATTGCCACCGTTGCCGCCGTTGCCACCGAGGGGCAGGTCGGATTTGTTACCGCGATTGCCCATGTTGTCGCGATTGGCGGAGGTATCGCCTGCGTTGATGACGGCACACATGAAGTGATTGGGGTAGTTGCTTCTTCTGCAACTCTCAGATCCGGAACCGTAGGTTCCATCTTCAGTGGACAGATCGCTCAGATCAGAGTCGCGACTGCTGTCGCTGACCGTGTTCTCGACTTTTGTCGGGGCGTTGACCTCACTGAAGGTGCCGATCGATGGAGGGAACCATGATGCTAGGGTAATCGACGGCGCCGTTGGCTGATCAGGCATGCGAAGCGTGCCCATCTGACCAACTTGGAAGCGTAAGCTCCCTATTGCCAGGCTGATCCCGTCGCCCACGGACTCGAAAGCCGGGCGAGTGGCTGGCGTATGGACGGTGAAGTCGAATGCGCCGAAGAGCTGGCGAATCTCCGCTGTTGTGGAGTTGTAGATCGCAGTTGATGGGCCGAAGAAGCCGCAACATCAGCACTCCCACTTCCCACAGACGGCGCCAATTGACGAGGATTTAACTCATCAATGCCCATTGTTATGGACTTGGGTTTTGGATAAGGAGGGAGCGCTGGAGACATCTATCAGCTAGCAAACAAGCACACAGGGGACTCGAAGATTTATCCAGGTTTAGGCCTCGTAGAGGTCCCTACTTCTGCTTGTCTGCTCGTGGAATTATCAAAGGAATCGAAGATTACAATGGTGCGCAGATGCAATCTGGCAAGGGCTATCGAAACTAGGGTTTCGTGTGTCCTCCTCGCTGCCCCCTCCTAGCCTTTATATAGATAGGCTAGGTCTCGGGTAGCAGGTCGAGTCGGTTACAAGTTAGGGTTTTCCCCTTTGAACTTTCTATCTTTAGCTTCTTCTTGTTCTTCAAGCAATCGAGAGTCCACAAGTTACTCGAGTTCTTGATTTGGGCCTTGGCGACACCGTGGGTTTATATGTATTTAGGCCATATATACCAAGCTCGAGTACCTGTAGGGTATACCCATGTCATTGGGTGTGCGGTTTTGCCGCTCGATTGAGATTTTGAATTTCGCTCACATCCATCTAATAATAATAATATAAAAATGGTACTCCCTAGTGGGAAATTTTGGCTCAAAGTTTTTGAAACGGTTAGGCAGAAAATGCTTCGAAGTTGGTGTGTGTGATTTTGCCGTTCGATTGAGATTTTGAATTTTGCTAGTGTCCCTGTACTAGTAGTAGTAGTAGTAGTAGTAGTAATAAAATGTGGTAGAACGTATGCCTATATGGTCAGGAATTCATGGCCGAGAGTCACATCAACTGATCATCCATATAACCATACTTGAGGTACTCCCTGTGTTCGGTATTACTAGGCCGGAGTAGTATTAGTTCGGAGAATTAACTTCACCTACTCTCTTTATAGCTCGTTTTTGCATGTAGTAGTAATCCTAAAATCCAGCCAATGCACGTGGCCACCGCATCTAATTGAAAACATGCAAGCCAATGAATGCACTCCTGTTTTAACAACATGATGGGCCAGGAGCATTACACGACGTGGTGGTTCATATTTTATGGTCAACTAGAGGAGTAATTGAGCCAAACTAGGAGCATTAATTGGTCCTCCGGCCTAGCAATTGAGGCTATAAAATAATTAAGAGGTATATACACCTTTAGTCCCACATCTTGCACCGCGAGAGCGTTTTAGTCCCACATATTGAAAGATGAGCAATACTAGTCCCACAACTTATATATCGAGAGAATTTTAGTCCAATTTAATCGAATTTCAGTGAATTTGACTTAATTTGTCCACAAATGATGTTTATTTTTTTAAATGACCCCTCTATATTTTTTATATCATTTGTGTCCCTATGCGGACTAATAAGTGGGCCACCTATTAGTAGACGTACAAATAAAATAGTTAAATCTCTAAGAGGAGAATGGATTCGAACTCAACACTTTTGTACAACGACACACACACACACAAGTCACTATACCGGTAGATGCCCACAACTACTCATGTGAGACGAGGAGTACTTGAGAGGACGTAATTATGTCAGACGAGGAGTACTTGGGGGAAGTAATTATTTATACAATAAAAAAGAACATATGAACGCAAAAATGCTCACGCCTATGTTGGCACGGTCCATAATATCAATTGTATAGCTTTGTCGTTAACCTAGTAGCTAGCTATAGTGTCTAGAATAAACTTGAGTTTTTTCTTATTCGCAAAAATGAAAAGGAATAAAGTTGAGTTGTTATTGTAGCCCAGAACACAAATTACACAATTTTTTTGTTTAGATTTTTTCACATCTTCAGAACACATATTTTTGAATATCTAAAATAAAGAACACATCAGCCAGAGTGCTCTTCAGTTAATCACTTATGTGTGCATGTTGTAGTGGCAAGGCTGATTTCTTCAGTAGCGCAGGTAATCAGTTCGATACCCTACAATGCATTGGTAGTTTTTCTTATTTGTTTTCTTATTCAGATCCTCCTGTCAAGTCGTACCAAGGTCACAACTGGCAGGCAGAAAATACACAGGGGTCATTTTGCAAAAATTATGATGCCACATGTCACTTCTAGAATTAGTTACGACGAATTCGGACAAAATCACAGAAATTCGATTAAATTGGACTAAAATGTTCCTGGTTACAAGTTATGGGTCTAGTGTTGCTCACTTTGCAAGATGTGGGACTAAAACGCTCCCGCGGTGCAAGTTGTGGGACTAAAAACGTATATACCTCAATAATTAACGACCGTGCTATTTAGAGAACATGAGGTTTTTAGCTCCATGGAGCATACACCCCATCCGGCCACACAGTAAGCATCCAAGGGCACAACCAAAAAGCAAAATTGAAAAATGGAAAATACCATGCAAAAAATGGAAAATGTCCTGCGTTGGTGAGTGCCCTGAGGGACCAGGGAACGCACGTTTTCTTCTTAGATTTTGGAATAATTAAATACAATGAGGTTATAATACTACTTCCACTAGTATCATCCTACACCTACACACTCGCATGCTCCCAGGAGTCATACGCTGGTGTGCATGACCGTTGTACCGTAATTAGTGCGTGTGCACATGCGCGTCCCCGTGCCAGTTTGATGAAACGCGCTTGCGGTTGCTGTGTGCATGCCGTCGTCTTGTTTCCACACGATTCGCTTGAATTTCCTAGGCCTTTGTTTAAATGTGTGTCTCTGGAACCGCTTCATGTGCCAGTCGGTGGGACCGAGACCACACGAACGCCATCATCCATGGCCGGCAAGAAGCATGAGGACTCGCCATGGGTTGGTCTCCCTAAGGGACTCGTCTAGAAGATAGGTGACATTTTCCTTTTGACGGACGACTTCGACTACTACGCCGCCTTTTGTGCAGTTTGCAACGCCTGGCGAGGCTTCACGGAGGAGCGCTTTATGCCAGCCAACTAGATTGTCTAGAGCACTAGTTGTCGGACGAGTATCGTGTAGACGACGCCGCCATCACGTTGCTGAACGTGAGAACAGGCCGCCACCTTGAGAAGAAGATTAGCCGGGTTATTCGCAGGTGCTTTCTTTATATTCATCTGTATATATGCGATCCTTTTTTTGCATTCACATCCTATACTATCTGTTTTTCAAGTTCTCTTTTTTCGTCCACTTGTTGCCCAGGGTTTTCTCCATGGTTTACCTTGATTGAATTTTAGTCTGTTTACCTTGACGGAATCTCTATTTCTCCTCCCTCTCTCTCTGGAAGGTACTTTTATGTCGGTAGCACAACTGGTGGCCTCCTTGTGCTTGAACAGAGGGTGCAACCGTACAAGACCCAGTTGTCCAACCCCTTCTCGGGTGCTATCAAGCGCCTAAGGGTGCAGATACCGACCGAGCAGGTGGCTTCTGTCGCTGTGACCATGTTCCCATCGTTGGTGGTGTTTACATCAAACCATCAGAACACCACCATTCGGTGGGCGGATGAGAGCATGGAGGAAGGGAGTCGCCCAGTCTTTGGTGAAGGGTGGTACTCTCCGTATGACTTCGTGGAACTCTAGAGCATGACTTCTTACGCCGGTGATGTTTTTGTCATAGACAGATATGGGTCTGTCCTCTCGACTATGTGTGATGCTACTCATGGAGAAGTCCAGTTGTAACGCTCCGCACGAACCCTGTTGATGCACCCCACCGTTGTAGGCCCTGTTTCGGGCTGGCAGTTCCTAGAGAATCGTTTTTACCTCGTCGAGTCCGACGGGGAGTTGCTGTTTGTTTTAAGTGGACCAGTCTATGGCGGCAGGCCGGTTGTTTACCGGGTTGATACCCAGAACCGTGTCCTTCAGCCGGTCAGAGGCATCGGAAGTCGTGCTCTCTTTGTTGCTGACAATCGGTGCGTCTGCGTCGACAGCGCTAAGGTACCCACGGTGCAGGCCGGCAACATATACTATGAGGACCTAGCCGAGATTAGATCTTACAACTTTGAGGCTCTTGCGTGGGAAGAGGAGCCAAGCATTGTATATGGGTATGGAGTAGGAGGATTATGGATCAATGACCGTCCTTTCAAACTCAATCGATTGCTGGTGGAGTATTGCAGAATCGTCGAGCATTCTGAGTTGCAGATGGTGTCGCCTTATGGCGAGGATGGTAACACGCACTACGATTACTACGACGGCTATCCATTAGATTGATGGATTGTGTGGGTCTGCTCCTGATGTATTCTCTTCAGGTCAGTTCTTTATGTCTTCACTTTGTTGAGTGAAGGTCTATGAATTTTGCAAGTGTTGGGAATATGCCCTAGAGGCAATCATATATGATGTTATTCCCAATGTATTCATAAATTATTGTCCATGTATAAACTACTGATATGTATCATTGAATATGTGATTCGATTGTGGAACTGCATATTCATGTTGTTCATACTAATTGCCCTTGGTCGTTGAGGTTGTGTCGGACACACAACTTAGACTAATGTGAAAGTCGGCAGATGACTCGGTTCCACTTGTCATGGGCATGGAGATGCTATTCCGACTTACACGGATTCGGCTAAAGAGTTTAGCGAGTCGGACTGACCCACATTGAGGTACAACGAACAAGTCATCATTTGTATGTCTCAATCAATGTAATCCTTAGACCTAAGGTTATTGCACAATCCGAGTTGAGGATCACCGACTTAGGTTCTGTCAAATGTTGTTCCGTCACTGGGCAGTTATAAAGGCTCCGTCTGGAGAGATATTCTCAAGCTGCATGATGTGAATAACCAAGATGGGATTTTACCCCTCCGTCTGGAGAGATATTCTCAAGGCCCTCTCGGAAGATATGATTCCAAAAGCATGGCCATGCACGTCTCGGTTAAGTGTTAACCGAGGCAACCGACTAAGAGTTAGTCAGATGAATCACTTATCTCGGATCGAGAAAGAGAGTCGGACTATTTAAGGGATGATGACTATTCGCCTATAGTTTGACAAGGTATATCGTGAGGCAAAAGGGACTCAGACGAAATTTGCATTGGAAGGTATGTCGTCATGACTTATTGGTACTTGCGAGTCAGCATGTTCTGCTAGGAGCCGCTACCGACTGATCGGTCACGAGTGAGACTCAGATCGTGTCCGGGTTACCATGAGCCTGGTGGGTCACACACTTAAGAGCGGGAGCAAGTTTGGGTTAGACCCAAACAGGAAATCTATTTGGGTTGGACCCAAATAGAGACATGGACTTATTCAACAAGTTGGACTTGTAGTGACTTATATAGGCCTTTTAGTGAATGGGCCACAAGTGAGTGGAGCCCACTTTCACCTCCTATATTAGTTGGGGCGCAGGTGCTTAGAGCACAAAGTTAGGTCACTCCATGTGTTGGAAACCGTAGCCCCCGTCCGTCCCGTCGCCGCCATACCGGACCTAGCAGTCCATCGTCGGTGCTCCTCCTCGTACGTGTGGATACTGGCGGAGGTGTTGTACGTTCAGCACTTCGATGATCGTGCAACCGGAACGGATCGTGGAACCGGAACGGATCATGAGGACTACACTGCATCAAGCGACGTGCTTCATCGATTCTGCAACTGCGTGTCTAGTGGTAATCCTCGTGGCCTTCTACCTGAGCTAGATCTTGGGATCATCGTGTAGGGAAAAAGTTTTGTTTATCTCTACGTGGCCCAACAGTGGTATCAGAGGGATAGCTTCTAGTTTTAGGCTCGATATCGTGCATATGTGATATGCGGTTGCTGTTAGATTCGATCTAATTGCAGTTTTTGTGGTCGATCTATGAGATAGATCGGTTTTGTACGAGGTTGATTGGATCAACTATACTCGGGGAATTGGATGATCCGGTTTCCATGATCATACTGCTAAGGTCGTGGAATGACATACCCCTACCGGTCGGTTTTCGCCATCAGGGTAGACTGTGACACATAAATCCGGATGCAGTGATCGAAGATCAAAGAGTTTGGTCGAATCGGAGTCTGGATCAGATTTGGGTAAAATTGTTTTATCCGATGAAGAAATCCATGTCCGGGACCGCCGGCTTCGCCCTGTCGTAGCGCTTTAGATGTCGTTGCGAGTTTCACAACGCCGGTAGATATCATATCTATGCATAACTTGTTTTTGCAGGATGATGTTGTGAATGGTATGGCTTATGTGCATATGATGCGTGTAATCCATATGTGATCTGCGTATCATAGTTTTTGTCAGCCGGCTGGAGCCTAGGTGTTGTCACTTTATTGTATAATGACCTGCATGTCGGATTCTCTATGTAATTTACTTTACTGGCTAGTGTAGCTGTTTGGAGAATCCGGATGGCATGCAAGTCGATGTACAAGTCGGCTACATGGTGTAAGGCGGCACGTGACATGAGTTGACATGAGTCGTATTACAGACTTTGTGGAGATGGAGATTTCCATGAAGAGAGCCATACCATTTCACATTATAATTGCTTTATTTTGTGTGATTGTTATGTCTCTATTTTTGCCTCTATTAGATAGTTGGTAGAAAGTAATCCCACAAAGAAGGTCTAGTCGGTTTCCCCGCCAGTGCTGCACCATCACAAGTTGGACATTTTTGGTAGTGGGCTCATAAAATTGAGGTGCTATTAATTCTTTCTGACTAGGTGGGTTCGAGTTAGACTCTTATAGTGGAAGCACTCGGTAATCTAGACGGGTCTATCACAACAGTTGTGGGGCTCGGGGAAAAGTCAGATGGGAGCCGGGGCATGTGATGCCATCCATCCAACAGGAGTCGTATGAGATGCAATTGACAAGGATTTTTCTACCTAGATCACTTGACGGCTAGCGGTGATGCTAAATCTCACTAGTCGACTTGCTTATTTAGGATCCTAAATCACTAAGTAACCATCGGAGGGGTGTTGGTTCTAGTGGGAGCATAAATATTAAAGTGTTTAATATGCTTGCTCTTTTATGGATTCATGTCTTAAGTGTTTTTGCATATTTTCTGTTGTAGATCAATGGCACCTCGCAGTCTCCCTCAGATTTCCGGTTTTTCTTTGAGAACCATCTTAGAGAAAGATAAGCTAAATGGAACTAACTTCACCAACTGGTATCGTAATATGAGAATTGTTCTCAAACAAGAAAAGAGGGATCGTGTCCTAGACAACCCACTTCCAGATGAGCCGGATGAGAATGTGACTATCGCAGCCACCAATGCCTACCGTCGGATTTGTGATGAATCCACGGAGATTATCTATCTTATGCTTGCTCACATGGAACCGGACTTGCAGCAGCAGTTCGAGAATGTTGAGGCCTACGACATGATCGAAAGCCTCAAAAGTATGTTCCAGGCTCAGGCAAAGACTAAGAGGTATCAAGTCTCTCAGGCTTTGTTGAGCTGCAAGCTTAAAGATGGTGATCCACTAAGTCTGCATGTGATCAAGATGGTTGGTTACGTGCAGTCTCTAGAAAGACTTGGCTACCCCGTTAGCGAAGATTTCACTACGGACATAATTCTGAACTCTCTTCCTAGTGCGTATAGACAGTTCATATCGAACTACCACATGCATAGTATGGATAAGAAGCTCACTAAATTACATGGGATGCTCAAGCAGGCTGCGGCGGATCTCAAGAAAGGTGCCAGTCAAGTGTTGATGGTGCAAAATAAGGCTAAGTTCAAGAAGAGTTCTTGGACTAAGAAGAAGAAGGCAACGTCGGGAGGTAAGGCTGAGGACCTAGTCCAAAGCGCTTCCTTAGGGACTAAGCCATCTCCTGCAGCGGGATCCACTTGCTTCTATTGCAAGTTAGATGGCCACTGGAAGAGGAATTGCAGCAAGTATCTGGCTCACAAAGCCAAGAGCGGAGGTGTGACTTCCGGCTCAGGTACGCTTGTTTGCAATGTTATAGACATTTATCCTGCCGATGCACCAGGTAGTTCTTGGGTATATGATACCAGATCGGTCATTCACATCTGCAACTCGTTGCAGGGACTGGTAAGAACTAGGAGTGTGGCAAGAGGCGAGGTTGACATTAGAGTCGGCAACAAAGCGAGAGTCGCTACGTTGGAAGTCAGCACGATGCAACTTCATTTACCTTCTGGATTCTTAATGGAGCTAAATAATTGTTATTATGTTCCAGTGCTTAGTCGAAACATCATTTCTGCCTCATGTTTGATGAGACAAGTCTATGAGTCGAATATTAAGAATAATGGTTGTTCTTTATATTTGAATGATATGCTTCATGGCTTTGCACCCGTCCGGGATGGGTTATTTATTTTGAATCTTGAGGGTGAATCTGTCTATAACATAAATGAGAAAAGGTGGAAACCAAATGATCTAAATATGACTTACTTTTGGCATTGTCGGCTTGGTCATATAAGTTGGAAACGCATGAAGAAGCTCCATGATGATGGACTCCTAACTTCGTTCAACTTGGAGTCGTTCAAGACATGTGAATCCTGCCTTCTTGGCAAGATGACCAAGACACCTTTTGCAAAGAGTTGTGAAAGGGCGTCTGACTTATTGGGACTAGTACATAGTGATGTATGTGGCCTGATGAGCATGACAGCCAGAGGTGGTTATGAGTACTTCATTACCTTCACTGATGATTTGAGTAGGTATGGATATATCCACGTGATGAAAAATAAGTCGGAAGCCTTTGAAAAGTTCAAGGAATTCCAGAATGAGGTACATAATCAACTTGGCAAGAAAATAAAGTTTCTTCGGTCAGACCGAGGAGGTGAGTACATGAGCCATGAGTTTGATGACCATCTGAAGAGTTGTGGAATAGTTCCCTAGCTCACTCCTCCAGGAATGCCGTAGAGAAACGGTGTGTAGGAAAGGAGGAATCAGACCTTGTTAGACATGGTACGATCAATGATGAGTCAGACAGATCTGCCTTTATCACTTTGGGGTTATTGTCTAGAAACTGCAGTGTTCACACTCAACAGAGTACCATCAAAGTCGGTAGAGAAGACACCACATGATATGTGGACTGACAAGAAGCCGAGTTTGTCTTTCCTTAATATTTGGGGTTGTGAAGCTTTTGTCAAGCGACTTCAGTCGGAGAAGCTTATAGCTAAGTCGGATAAGTGTATTTTCGTGGGGTATCCGAGGGAAACCTTGGGTTACTACTTCTACAACCGAGAAGAGGGCAAAGTGTTTGTCGCTCGAAACGGTGTCTTCCTTGAGAAAGAGTTTCTCAATTGGGGAGTCAGTGGGAGTACGGTGCATCTCGAAGAAATTCGAGAGATATCGGCCAGCAGCAAGTCAGCAAATGCCTTAGAGGTTGAGCCGGTCATGGTACCTGAGCCGGAAACTGCACCGACACTACGAAGATCGTCCAGATTGTGAAGTGTTCGTGATGTGTTGCTGTTAGACAGTGATGAGCCGGAAATTTATTCGGAAGAGATGGTGGGTTCTGATTCTGAGTCATGGCTTGGAGACATGAGATCCGAGTTAAAGTCCATGGATGAAAATCAAGTTTGGAACTTGGTTGATCTGCCAGACGGTGCAAGACCCGTCGAGTGCAAATGGGTCTTTAAGAAGAAAACTGATATGGATGGAAATGTTTCTATCTATAAAGCACGGCTTGTCGCGAAAGGGTTCCAACAAGTTCAAGGAGTTAACTATGATGAGACTTTCTCTCCCGTGGTGATGCTTAAGTCAGCTTGGATCATGTTAGCTATAGCAGCCTATTTCGAGATGGATGTCAAGACGGCTTTCCTTAACGGAAATTTAACTGAGGACGTGTATATGATATAGCCTGAGGGTTTTGTCGATCCGGCTAATGCTGACAACATATGCAAGCTTCAGAACTCCATTTATGGGTTGAAGAAAACATCTCGGAGTTGGAACAATGCTGACAAAGTACCAGTGCAATGTTGATATCATGGGGACCGCTTTCAACGCTTCATAGGTACTTTGTACCTAGTTGATATCATGTTCTTTTGCTTATGGATCCCGGCGGTGTGAAATAAAAGTGGAACTTGTAAGATCATGGAGTTTGTATGTATGTTAGAGAAACACCTGGGCCGCTAGCCTAAGCCATGCCTAATCATGGTGGAAACTTGCATCATAACCATAATGAGCATTCTATGAAGCATCCTCAATAAAAATCTATGCACATAGTAAATAAAAAGATCACCGAGATGCTCATTGTCTGCTTGCCTTGTTATTTTGATTATGGGATAGCTCCCGTGTCATGTGCAAGGGGTACCCCATTGGCAGTTCTCTATGATACATATATACTTACAATGATAAGAGCTTACTTGTGACTGAAGTTGAGTAGCATGAGGATCAGTCTTCGTAAGTAAGGGGCTTGAGACTTCGATTTATAACTTGTCAAGCATATCCTCTGAGTTGTGTCACTTTCACCTTAACCACACTAAAGATGCTTATGATAGGGGCAATGAGTGCTCAAAGCTAACAAGTACCATACTTTCAGCATTTGGAAGCCTTTCAAATTATTTAAAACCTTTTCTTGTTGAGTCTCCATTTATTCTCTGAGCACCTTCTTGAGAGCATAGTTGTCATTGTTTGTGTTTGTTCCATTACATGATTATTTGTGTTATGACTTTGATGCTTGTATCCTTGATATCTTTATTTCTAGTCATCACTTGAACTTCACAGGTGCCTTGATATTCATAATCAAAGGCAAGCGAGATACCACTCTATCATACCTTTCTATGAGCATTGTAATGTTGCTTATGTTTGTGCCTCATGCTACTTATTATTCTTGAGTTGGAATCTCTTCATAGGTTGCAATGACTATTAAGTAGACTTGGTTGGATACTCTTTACTATTGATCACATTGCTGAGAATATTTACATCATATGAAGCAAATGTATTCGTGAAAGTTCTTTTATCGCACTCAGTTTTCAACTTAATTGCTTGAGGACAAGAAATAAGCTAAGCTTGGGGGAGTTGATACGTCCAAAACGTATCTACTTTCCCAAACACTTTTGCTATTGTTTCTCCTCTAAACTTGTGTGATTTGGATGCAACTAATCTTCGACGCTGTTTTCAAATTTTAATTGCCTTGGTGTCTACTTTTGTGCAGAAAACCAACTATCGTGAAAAATCCGGAAAATATGCCAAAATCCTATTTCACCAAGACTCAGGAGCCGTAATAAACGGAGAAGAGCCGGAGGTGGCCACACCACACAGCCAGTGGCCAGGTGGTGTGGGCCCCCCAGGCACCCCCTCGGCCTCTCTCTTCACCTATAAGGAGGCTTCAGACCTAAAAACTTCGGGGGGTTCGACATTTTTCTAGAAGGAGTTCTGCTCCGCCGCCACCACCAGATTCCACGAAACAGCACCAGAAACTCCGTTCTCGCACCCTGCCAGGACAGGGAATTGGAGGAGATCATCACCATCATCATCACCATCGCTTCTCCATCGACCATCCATGTTTCCCCCATCTATGAGTGAGTAATCCCCCGCAGTAGGCTATGGGGATGGTAGGGATTGGATGAGATCGTTCATGTAATGGCATCAGATTGTTAGGGCATGGTGCCTAGTATCTTTTATTAGTGCTTTATGACTTTGTTGTGAATTGTTGTGCTTAATGCTTGTCACTAGGGTCCGGGTGCCATGATTTTAGATCTGAACATGTTATTGATTCATTATGATAGTATTGTTTTTGGTCTTATCTGCAAGTTGTGTACACACGTTGTTGTCCGGAACCTATGGCCCAAGGCGATGTAAATCAGGATAACCGGAAGGGAATGGCTTTGATGTGAGGATCACATGTGTTCATGGAGTGTTAATGCTTTGCTCCGGTGCTCTATTAAAAGGAGCACCTTAATTGCCAGTAGTTCCCTAGAGGCCCCGCTGCAAACGGGTTGGCAGGACAAAAGATGTTGTGCAAGTTCTCATTGCGAGCATGTATGACAATATATGGAACACATGCCTAGGATTGTCTAGTACTTGGATGCTTTATCTTATTTATCTGCAATTGCCCTATGTTCTGATTGCTATGTGAATTGTCTTGTCCATGCAACGCCCGTCCATCCATCCCTATGCCTACCGCACTTGAATCCCACTGTTTACTACTTTCGTTAATACTGTCTTTGCTTTACTACTTCTATTACTTTACTATTCCTACTACAAAACTGTTGCTACTGATAAACTGTTGTAAGTAAGATTGTTTCCAAGTGCAGCTGAATTGACAACTCAGTTGTTAAGGCTTATAAATATTCTTTGGCTCCCCTTGTGTCGAATCAATAAATTGGGTTTCACTTCCCTCGAAAATACTGCGATACACCCCCTATACTTGTGGGTCATCATGACACAACTAAGAGGATATGCTTGACAAGTTATAAACTAAAGTCTCATTCCCCTTACTTACGAGTACTGGACCTCATGCTACTCAACTTTAGTCACAAGTAAGCTCTTGTCATTGTAAGTACATATGTATCATAGAGAACCGCCAACGGGGTACCCCTTGCACATGATACAAGAGCTATCCCATAATCAAAATGACAAGCCAAGCAGACAATGAGCATCTCAACAATCTTTTTATTTGCTATTTGCATAGGTTTTTGTTGAGGATGCTTCATAGAATGCTCATTATGGTTATGCTGCAAGTTTCCACCATGATTAGGCATGGCTTAGGCTAGCGGCCCAGGCGTTTCTCTAACACATATACAAACTCCATGATCTTACAAATTCCCCTTTTATTTCACACCGCCGGGATCCATAAGAAAAAGAATCATGATATCAACTGGGTACAAAGTGCCCGTGAAATGTTGAAAGTGTTCCCCATGATACATGGTTCCGCTAACTTCAACTTATAAAGCGCAAGCATATATGCAACAAAGATGGACGCAATGGTTCAAGATTATTAAGTGCAAGAAAGTAAAGTGTGCCATCAAGTCCGTGAGAGCTTTACTAACTAACTTTCTCATAACAAGCAAACATTTTATTCGGAAGAAAATAAGGCACACTAAATATGCACGGAACAACAAATAATGCTAATAGGTAGGTATGGTGGACACTTTTGGCAATATTGGTTTTAGGGAGTTGGAAACATGAGTAAAGCTTATACTCAGTGCAGGTGAAGGCTAGCAATAGTAAGGGAGCGACAAACGAGAGAGCAATAACTGTCATAATCATGCTTGCAACAAAACAGGACCAATCATGGCATGAAAGTGATTTAAGACCCCTGAGGCAAAATAGTTCATCGAGGCTTAACTGATTATTGATTCAGCCATATGCATGCGTGAGCATGTGCCAAGTCAATTCAAGTGAAACACTCAGAGGGAGATACCACAGTGTCATACCAAATTATGAATAGAGCAATGCAAACAAACATTCATATGACATGCTACAAATTATTAGCAAGCCGGAACTAATCATAAGAAAGCAAGAACTACTAAGCATCCATAAATAACATACACCCTACACGAACAGGCTAAGCATGCCCACAATGATGAGTATATGTACAAAAATGAAAACAAATAGAGTTTGTTACTAGCCTCTTACCACACCTCAAGTTGTCATTAATCCTCATTATTGCCCTTCACTTGTGTGGCTTGAATAATAACATGAAACCAAATTCTACTAAGGACTGCTGAACCCTGCAACAAACTCACAAACCAAAGAAGAACAACAAATATTTTTTGTGTTTTTGATTTTTTTTTAAAAATAAAAACCAAAAAGGAAGAATAAGCAAAGCAAAATCTTTTTGGGTTTTTCGAATAGTTCAAACAAAGCAAAAAGGGAAAAGCAAACCAAGGCAAAAAGAAGAAGAAGCAAACAAAGAGAAACAAAAGAAATATTTTTGGTCTTTTTGTGTTTTAGAAAGCAAAAGCAAAGAAAGAACAAAAACTAAAAAGAGAACGAAACATGAATAAACAATGTACCAACGAAAAATGATATGGAGATGTGTGCGATGTCGGTGTACCTACCCCCAAGCTTAGGCTTTTGGCCTAAGTGGGTGTCAATCCAAGTACGAGTAAGGGTTCCAAGCAGGCGGGTCATTGTAAGAATGATCGTAGTTAGGCCCTTGGGAAGAAGAAGAAGCTCCCCAATCATATGTAGGCTGCTGATATGAAGACTCCCCCTCATTCGAGGGCTAGACCGAATCATCTATGACCTCCCTTCTAGTATCCTGCTCTTGTTGGGAGAGCTCTCCCAAGTACGTATCAAGCTCCTCCTCCGTGAGGGACCATCCTTCCCTGTTATCAAGGTTAAATAAAACAGGTGCAGGCAAAAGAACAACTCGCTCGGACTTTCTCCTTCTCCAACCAGCCTTGAGAAAGTTTATTTCATAAGACAACTCACTTAGATTAGCCCAAGAAGAAACAAATTTATACTGTATCATGGAATTAAGATCAAGCCTTTCTATGGGAAATTGTAGGTCTAGATGATGAGGCACTAAACCATGCAACGCTAATAAACGAGAAGCAATGAGGCCTCCACAAATTCCACCTTTCTCGCGGTTAGAAGCAAGACGGAAAGCTATCGAGACACCCAAGTTATAAGTCCTATCTCATTTAAGAGCAGCAGAGATGAATGCTAGATCATACGAAGATAACTTATTGGCAGTTTTCCTAGCAAGAACACACTTGGCAATAAAGTAAGCAAAGTAGCGAATAGAAGGGAGATGAATGTTACGGATTTTCCCGCTCTCCTTCGAGAAGCTGCTCCCTTGGCAAATCTCTACGTACAAGTCCATGAGTGGTGCAGGTCGCTCTTTAATCCTTCCACATGATCCCCAGTGAGGTACCTTAATAGATTGTTAGTTTCACAAATTGACAAGGTTCATCTTCCAAAAAGTACTCCAATCCTGCATTAGCAACCAAAGTATAGAAGTCCTGGGAAATTCCTACAGCCCTCATGAATTCAGAGCATGGATAGATGGAAGTAAAAACTTCCTCCTCTCGGTGAACCTTCATAACCTCAGGCATCCTCAGTTCATGTTGGTTGAGTTGATGCTCATTCATCTTCTATTCTGAAATTTAAACATCTATTAAACAAGTGATTGCAAAGTGAATAAATAATGGAGAGCACTACTCATAGGGACTTGTAGAGGCCTAAACATGCATCAAGACTATATCTCTAAGCATTGAACAAGCTTACAAGATCTCATAACCTGTCCCCTACAGCAGCAAAATACTCAAGATATAAACCACTAAACACAAATCTACTTGGACAAGCGGAGGAGTCACATACCAGAGAACAAATGCTCCAAATTTCAGCAGCAAAGATGGGCTGAGCAAGGAGATCGAAAAATCGAGGGCAAGAACGCGATTTCGAGCAATGAACTGGTGTTTTCTCGGGAGAGAGAAGAAAGTGGCAAGTGAGAGAGTGAGTGGAGGGCCAGGGGTGGCCCACACCAAGGGCAGGCGTGCCCCTGGGCTGGCCGCGCCACCAGGTGGTGTGCCTGCCTGGTGGGCTTCCCTGGTACCTTCCAGGCACTTCTCTGCCCCTTTTTTCACGTTAAAAAATAATATGAAATTTCTAGAATTTTTCGAGACACTTTATTTTTGGGAAATTTTCAGGCATAACAGAATGATTTTCTGACAGAAAAAGGTTTCTGGAATGATGCAATGACAAAACAAGGCTAAAACTTCAGAAGTTCTAAGACACTCTAACATGCAAGCAACTAACAACAGAAAAGAAAACTATACGAAAGCAAAAACTAAAAGCATAGAATAGAAGTAAGCGGAGATAATCATGGTGAAAACATTGTTTTGCTCAATGAAATCCTTTTGTTAACAAGGTTGATCAGGTCTTGTTACAAAAACAATTTTATATGAAACAAAACTTTGTATTTCACTAATGATTATGTTACCTCAACCTTGAGAGCAATGGTCCCAATCATAATAGTTTCAAAATTTTCTCTTGGTATGGGACAATATATTTCTCCAACTTGAATGCCCTCAACATGTTCAATTGAATTCAAACCATATGTCCTATCAATCTTCTTGGGGAAATAGACAGTATGCTCTTTGTCATTAACAATAAAGGTCACCTTTCCTTGATTACAATTAATAACAGCTCCTGCGGTATTAAGAAAAGGTCTCCCAAGAATAATAGACATATTATCATCTTCAGGCATTTCAAGCACAACAAAATCAGTTAATATCAAGCAATTATGAGCCACTTGAACAAGTACATCCTCACATATACCCACAGGAATAGTAGTAGACTTATCAGCCATTTGCAAAGATATATCAGTTGGTATTAGTTTTTCCAGTTGAAGTCTCTTATAGAGAGAAAAAGGCATAACACTAACTCCTGCTCCCAAATCACACAAAGCAGTTCTAACATAACTATTCTTAATAGAGGAATAGTTGGAATCCCTGGGTCTCCAAGTTTCTTTGGAACCTTACCATTAAAGGAATAATTAGCAAGCAAAGTAGAAATTTCTTCATTAGGGATCTTCCTTTTATTCGAGACAATATCCTTCATATACTTTGAATAAGGAGGCAATTTAATAGCATCAGTCAAAGGAATTTGCAGGAATAAAGGTTTCATCCACTCACAAAACTTGTTATAGTGTTCATCCTCCTTTGACTTGTGTTTCTTATCAAGGAAAGGCATACGTTTTTGGACCCAAGGCTCTCTTTCACTACCATGTTTCTTAGCAACAAAATCTTGTTTAGTGTATTTAGTATTCTTAGTGTGCCCTTCAAGTTCTTCTTCAACTTTTTCTTTATCAGGAGCATCATTTCTTCATTACCACATTCAGTTTCAGCATCAGAGACAGATATACTATTAGGATCTTTAGCAGGTTCAAAGGGTTCTCAATAGTTTTATATTTCTTTTTTCTTTTCTTACGAGTAGTACCACTATTTTTAGCTTATTGAGAATCCTGCTCGATTCTTTTGGGATGCCCCTCAGGATATAGAGGATCCTGGGTAGCAGCACCACTTCTAGTTCTAATTTCATAAGCATGTTTTTCTTTTGCAACATTAACTAGCAAGTATTTTTGCATTTTAATAAGTTGATCTATTTGAGTTTGAACCATTTGAAAATGTTTAACAAGCATTTTAACATCATTAGATGATTTTGCATTAGATGATTTCCACAATATCTTTCAACTCAACAATAGCTCTAGAGTTTTCCATTAGATGATTTTGCACCCTTTTATTAAAATTATCTTGCTTAACAATAAAAATATCGAATTCTTCTAAGCATTGATCAAGAGGTTTAGAGTAAGGGATATTAGCTTCATCAAAGTGTTGGAGAGAGTGTACCTCAATAGTGGATGAGTTGGGAATTGGCTTACATAATTCTTCTATAGGAGGTAAATTATTGACATCTGCAGCTTTAATTCTCTTCTCCTTAAGACATTTCTTAGCTTCCCTCATCACTTCATCATTTAGTTCAATAACTCCCCTCTTCTTAGATGATGGTATAGGCGCCGGTATAGCTGGTTCAAGTATAATTATTTCAAGTATAGCTGGTTCAGGAGGAGTCCAATCATCATAATTCTTGCTTATTTTAGCCATTAGTTCCTTAGCTTCCTTGGGAGTCCTATTCCTGAAAACACAATTAGCACAACTATCCAGGTATGTCCTAGATTCTTCAGTTAGTCCATTATAAAATATATCAAGGAGCTCATTCTTAGGTAATGGACATCCAGCCTGTGCATGAATCAAAGCACAAAACCTTGCCCATGATTCAGGCAATATCTCTTTTTCTCCTTGTTTGAAATCAAAAATTTCCCGCAAAATAGCATGTCTAGCACTAGGAGGAAAGTATTTCTGCAGGAAGGTACTAATCAAGCAATCAGGGCTATCAATAGATCCAGGAGGTAAATTATTAAACCAAGTTTTAGCTTCTCCTTTCAGTGAAAAAGGGAAAATCTTAGCAACAAAGTAGGTACACATCTTAATATCATCAGAAAACAAGCCACTCATGGTAGAAAGCTTAGTCATATGTGCTACCGCACTTTCATTCTTAGTCCCACAAAAGGTTCTTTCTCAACAATAGCTATGTAAGATAGATCAAGAGAGAAATCATAATCTTTATCTTTAATGTTTATGGGAGACGCAACAAACTTAGCATTAGGAGACAATTTGGGTGTAATAGTACGCCTCTCAAGGAGACTCTTAGCAGCACTCCTATCATGGGTGTTTTGACATTCTTTAATAAATTCATCGGTCATCTCAATATAACCGTCTTCAATATCATAGCTCTCTCTAGACTCAAGTGAACTAACACGTGTAGTAGTGTCTTCATTAGGAGTTTCAATATTTCCAGCTATAGTTCTAGCTATCGTAGTATCTAGGAAAGGACCTAATGAACCACTCTTATCAAGCACAGTAGAAGCAGCATCATAAGTATCAGAAGTTTCAGATTCAGCAGTAGTAACAGTGTGTGTAGCATGTGTATGTGGTGGTGTAAGGAACTTACTCATAACAGATGGTGAATCAAGAGCAACAGAGGTGTTCAGAACCGTACCTCTTCTTGTAGTGGATGTTAAAATAGGAACCTTGCCATCACGAGACTTACCCATGATGGATGGATGGCAGCGAACAATAATGATTCCAACTAGACTTGATAAATAAAGCTATGCTCCCCGGCAACGGCGCCAGAAAATAGTCTTGATGACCCACAAGTATAGGGGGTGTATCGCAGTATTTTCGAGGGAAGTGAAACCCAATTTATTGATTCGGCACAAGGGGAGCCAAAGAATATTTATAAGCCTTAACAACTGAGTTGTCAATTCAGCTGTACCTGGAAACAATCTTGCTCACAGCAGTTTATCAGTAGCAACAGTTTTGTAGTAGCAATGGCGAAGTAATAGCAGTAGTAAAGTAAAGACAGTAGTAACAATTGCAGTAAACAGTAGGATTAAAGCGCGGTAGGCATAGGGATGGATGGACGGGCGTTGCATGGACAAGACAATTCACATGGCAATCAGAACATAGGGCAATTGCATATAAATAACATAAAGCATCCAAGTACTAGATAATCATAGGCATGTGTTCCATATATAGTCATACGTGCTCGCAATGAGAACTTGCACAACATCTTTTGTCCTGCCAGCCCGTTTGCAGCGGGGCCTCAAGGGAACTACTGGCAATTAAGGTGCTCCTTTTAATAGAGCACCGGAGCAAAGCATTAACACTCCGTGAACACATGTGATCCTCACATCAAAGCCATTCCCTCCGGTTATCCCGATTTCTGTCACTTCGGGGCCTTTGGTTCCAGACAACAACGTGTGTATACAACTTGCAGGTAAGACCATAAACAATACTATCATAATGAATCAATAACATGTTCAGATATGAAATCATGGCACTCGGGCCCTAGTGACAAGCATTAAGCATAACAAGTCACAACAAAGTCAAAAAGCACTAATAGAATATACTAGGCACCATGCCCTAACAATCTGATGCCATTACATGAACGATCTCTCCCAATCCCTACCATCCCCATGGCCTACAGCGGGCGATTACTCACTCATAGATGGGGGAAACATGGATGGTCGATGGAGAAGTGATGGTGATGATGATGGCGATGATCTCCTCCAATTCCTCATCCTAGCAGGGTGCCAGAACGGAGTTTCTGGTTCCGAATCATGGAATCTGGTGGTGGCGGCGGAGCAGAACTCTTTCTGAAAAACATCAAACCCCCCTGGGTTTTTAGGTCAGGAGGCAACTTATAGGCGAAGAGGGAGGCCGAGGGGGTGCCTGGGGCGGCCAGACCAACCCCTGGCGCGGCCAGGCCTAGCCCGCGTGGCCAGATGGTGTGGCCTGGGCCCAGCTCCACTCTGTCTCGTATTCTGGCTCCATGAGTCTTCTGGCGAAATAGGATTTTTGGCATATTTTCCAGGATTTTTCCCGATAGTTGATTTTCTGCACAAAAATTAGACACCAAAGTAATTCTGCTGAAAACAGCGTCAGTCCATGTTAGTTGTATCCAATTCACATAAGTTTAGAGGAAAAACAATAGCAAACGTGTTCGGGAAAGTAGATACGTTTTGGACGTATCAATCATTTTCAAAAGGTGTTCAAAATCTTCATGATGCAAAATCTTAGCTAGAAGTCGAACCACTCATCAAAACTCTCTGTGGTTTCTGATATATTAATTAACTGCTCGATGGGTAGCTCCAAAAGCTTTTTTCATAAAACTTTCAAAGCAACGTACAATTTATTACTTGGAGTTCAAGTTTTACGTAATTTCATTAAATTCGAGAGAAATCTATCACACTTAGTTGTAGCTCAATTTTGACCTAATTTCATTAAACTATCAAGACACAAAATCTTAGCAAGGAGATGAACTTGGCGCCAGAACTCTCTATGGTTTCTGATAGTATATTAATTGACCCCCCACTCCCCCCTGCTCCCCCTCTGATGGGTACCTCTAAGAGATTTTTCGTAAAACTTTCAAAGCAACCTAAACAGTTTACTTGTAGTAGTTCAAATTTTACCTATTATATATTTTTTGCTTTACCTATTATAATTTTATATAGTGATGATATGCCAGATGTCTATTATCTGAGTCTCACGTGCAGGACACGTGCAATTTACTAGTACTTGTAGTTTCAAATTTGACCTAATTTCGGTAAATCAACATAAAGTCATTCTAATGGGCAGTGTTAGCTGGGAAGTTTGAAAACTCATAAAACATGGGAATCGTTGGTACAACATATTGGTCCAATATATATGTATGTAAACTTGGCTTGTGGAATTCAGATCCAATATTCTTCGGACTTTTCTTTAGGAAAAAGAACAACCTCGCTTGTATTCTTCACTCGAAAAATGTAGAATTGAATGTTCTTTCTTGATAGTTGGAAACTCACACCGACGACACTGTTTACTACAAGAAGATGCACCGATGATCTACCTATGAAAAGGCATTTAATTCAAGAGCAATCTATGGTGTTTACTTGTAGCTAGCTCAAGTTTGACCTAATTTCATTAAATTGTCAAGATGCAAAGTCTTAGCAAGAAGATGAACATATCGTCGAAACTCTCGCTGGTTTCTGATATATTAATTTTGACCCCTCGATGGGTACCTCCAATAGCTTTTTCGTAAATCTATCAAAGCAAAATCTACAATTTACTTGTAGTTTCAAATTTGACCTAATTCCTAGATATCGACATAAAGTCATTCAAATTGGCGGGGTTAGCTAGGAACCTTGAAAACTCATAAAACATGGGAATCGCAAGTACAACATGTTGTCGATCCACTATATATGTCTGTCAACTTGGCTTGTGGCATCCACATCCAATATTCTTTGGACTTCTCTTTACAGAAAAGAACAACTTGCCTCACTCGTCTTCACTCGGAAAATGTAGAATTGAATGTTATTTCCTGATAGTTGGAAACTCACACTGACGGCATTGTTTACTACAACAAGATGCACCAATATACCTCTGAAAATACATTTAATTCAAGAGCAATCTATCGCGCTTACTTGTAGCTCAAGTTTGACCTAATTTTGTTAAATTGTCAAGATGCAAAATCTTAGCAATAAGTTGAACCTATAGTCAAAACTCTTGGTGTTTTGTGATATATTAATTGCGACCCCTCGATGGGTACCTCCAAAATATTTTTTGTAAAACTTTCAAAACAACCTACAATTTACTTGTAGTTTCAAATTTTACCTAATTTCAATAAATCGACATATAGTCATTCGGTTAAATGGGCAGAGTTAGCTAGGAAGTTTGAAAACTCATAAATAAAACATGGGAATCATTGGTACAACATGTTGGTCCACTATATATGTCTATAAACTTGGCGTGCCATTCACATCCAATATTCTCCGGACTTCTTACAAAAAGAACAACCTCGCTCGTCTTCACTTGGAAAATGTAGAATTGAATGTTCTTTCCTGATAGTTGGAAACTCACATTGATAACATTGTTTACTATAATAAGATGCACCAATGTACCTCTGAAAATACATTTAATGTCAAGAGCAATCTATCGCGCTTAATTACTTATAGCTCAGGTTTGACCTAATTTTGTTGTCAAGATGCAAAATCTTAGCAAGAAGTTGAACCTATCGTTAAAACTCTCGGTGTTTTATGATATATTAATTGTGACCTGGTGATGGGTACCTCCAAAAGTTTTTTTTGTAAAACTTTCAAAGCAACCTATAATGTACTTGAAGTTTCAAATTTGACCTAATTTCGATAAATGTTCCTAAAGTCATTCAGTCAAATGGGCAGAGTTAGCTAGGAAGTTTGAAAACTCATAAAACATGGGAATCGTTGGTACAGCATGTTGGTCCACTATATATGTCAGTAAACTTGGCTTCTGGCATTCAGATCCAATATTCTTCGGACATTTCTTTACGGAAAAGAACAACCTCGCTTGTTATCACTCGAAAAATTGAGAATTGAATGTTCTTTCCTGATAGTTGGAAAATCACACCGACGATACTATTTAGTACAGGAAAATGCACCCATCTACCTCTGAAAAGTCATATATTTCAAGATCAGTCTATCGCGCTTACTTTGTAGCTCAAGTTTGACCCAATTTCATTAAATAGTGTCATGATGCAAAATCTTAGCATAAAGTAAAATCAGTTGTCAAAACTCTTGGTTGTTTCTCATATATTGATTGTGACCCCCTGATGGGTACCTCCAAAAGCTTTTTCATATCACTTTCAGAGCAACCTACAAAACTTGTAGTATATAGTTCAAATTTGACCTAATTTTGATTAATCGACATATAAAGTCATTCAAGTGGGCAGAGCAATAAGCTATCGGAAGTTTGAGAACTCATAAAACGCGGGAAATCATAAGTACAATATGTTGGTCCACTATATATGTGTGAAAACTTGGCTTGTGGCATTTAGATCCATATTCTCCGGACTTCCTTTATAGGAGAGAATAATCTCGATATCACTCGAAAAATTGAGAATGTTCTTCCCGATAGTTAGAAACTCACACTGATAGCATTGTTTACTACAAGAAGATGCACCCATCTACCCTTGAAAAGACATTTAATTCAAGAGAAATCTATCGTGCTTACTTGCTTGTAGGTCAAGTTTGACCTAATTTCGTTAAATAGTCAGGATGCAAAATCTTAGCAAGAAGTTGAAACTATCGTTAAAACTCTCGGTGGTTTCTGACATATTGATTGTGACCCCTTGATGGGTTCCCCCAAAAGCTTTTTCGTAGAACTTTCAAAGCAACCTACAATTTACTTGTAGTTTCAAATTTGACCTAATTTCGATAAATCGACATAAAGTCATTCAAATGGGCAGAGTTTGCTAGGAAGTCATTCAAATGTCGACAAACATTTAATTCAAGAGCAATCTTTCACGCTTACTTGTAGCTCAAGTTTGACCTAATTTTGTTAAACTATCAAGATGCAAAATCTTAGCATGAAGTTGAACGTGTCATCAAAACTCTTGGTGGTTTATGATATATTAATTGTCCCCTGAATAGGTACCTCTAGAAGAGTTTTTATAAAACTTTCAAAGCAACCTACAATTTACTTGTAGTTCAAATTTGACCTAAATTCGATAAATAATTGGCATAAAGTCATTCAAGTTAGCGGAGTTAGCTTGGAAGTTTGAAAGCTCATAAAACATGGGTATCATCAGTTCAACATGTTGGTCCACTCTTTATGTCTGAAAACTTGTCTTGCGGTATTCAGATCCATATTCTTCGGATTTTCTTTACGTAATAGAACAATCTCGTCATCACTCAAAAAATTCAGAATTAAATGTTCTTTCATGATAGTTGGAAACTAACACCGACGACATTGTTTACTACATCACCCATCTACCTCTAAAAATACATTTAATTCAAGCAATCAATTACCCTTACTTGTGTAGCAGATGTTTGACCTAATTTCGTTAAATCGGCAAAAAGTCACTAAAGTGTGCAAAGTTAGCTGGGAAGCTTGAAACATCCTATTTCTAAAAACTTTGGAATTATAAGAAATCATGTTCCACTTTGTCTGATAATCGAGGCAGTGTAATTATTTTTTAATTATGGTAGGTCCCGTAGGAGCGAGGTGCTTTATTAGTTAACACGCTGTCGGTGGAAGTACAAGTTACATCAAGGACCTCATAAAAATGAAAATTACATCCAAGTCCATGCATTTAACACAAGATCCCTGAAACTGAGCAATGAAGTGTCTTTTGAGGTTTGCGTGTATGCTAGATATTGTAGAGCTAAAATTTGTTCTGAAATAATCTACATTCTAGCTTTTACTACTAGTACGTATAGTAAACAAGAATCTATAAAACAGAGTGATCGTACTCTCTATTGGAGTAGTAACTTGGATTGGTTTTTCATATATCTAAGTAATACTACTAATTATAATTTCTCAAAAAAGTATCACTAATAAATACAGTACTAGTTTGTCTGATTTGTTCTAAGATGTAGTACTACTAATATTACTAGTACTCCCTCTGTCTGGGATTATTAAGGCCATTTAAATTTGATAAGACCAAAAAAGTTAATTACAGCTTGGTGTTGAAGAAATGCATGCAGTCATCGGTCTCTCCCTTGCAGCACTGTACACCCTGCAGTAGGTCGCGGGCTTTTCATCTGTCTCTAGGAGTAGATCTTCTTGCCTCTCACTCACCTAGATCTTCTTGCCTCGATCTCTCCCTGGGTCTGTACTGTATTGTCTGGTACAATATAGAGTGACACCTGCTTTATTACCCACCTGTCAACTTTCTGCAGCCTTTTTGTTTTGACGAAGCATGTACAGCGTGTGGACACTATCTAAGAAAAAAGTGGCCAAGTGCAGCCGCCGCCGGTGCGCAAATGCCTAGCGTATTCCTGTACAATTGTACCAGTACAGTACGAAACTCAATCAGTATAATCTTCAGTATACCCACCCAACCCGGGTTTCTAGCCGGCGGACACTATGTCGGCGAGCCGATCTTCCCTCTGTAAACACTCCCACAAGTTCGTGTACCGTGTTGGCAGATTCGACCGTGAGCCGGCTGCTATGGATGTCGTCCAGTCTTAGGCGATGATTGAGTGCCGCTATGACGGCTGCTTTAGCTTGGTCTCCTTCGACAAGCTCGACGAGCACAAGATCACGTGCTCGCACGGCCCGTGCTCCTGTATTGATTCCGCCTGTGATTTCATTGCCTCGCCGACATGGCTCCTTCCCCACATGAAGGAGCCCCACGGGGTCATAGTAACCAGGGCCATCTACGATAGTTCTTTTGCCTCATCTCGACTCCACCACCAAAAATCACGAGGGGATTCATGTGCTACCTCTACGGGGATGACGGTGCCGTGTTTGGCCTGACCATCAGCACGCTCGGCCCGGCCGCCGTCGTGTCCTTGGTGTGCATCAGGCAGGACAGGTGCTTGTGGCCGCGGTACATGGTAAAATTGTGTGCGCCTGGCCCGCCGGGGTCGGTGGACTTGTCGATGATCGAGAGTCTTAATACGGTAATCGAGCTGATGAGCAGCTCGTCACCGGCTAACTTCCCATCCGACAAGCTTAGGACGTACCTCGGGGTCCGCCGCAGTTCCTATGAAGGTTGGACAGTCCACCCATGTATCTTTCTGGATTTGCCTCGACAGGAAAAAATGATCTTAAACTATGGTTGATGATCAAGACTGTAATAGTGTATTAGTAGATAAATAGTACTACTAGTAGTACTATTTTACTACTCCAGTTTACTCGTAGTAGTCGCATGTAGGTTCTCTTTTGGTACTAGGAAGGATGCATTTTGTATGTAAACTAAGTTTGTTGCTAATGTTATTACGGAGTATTTAGGAGTTTAGTATGACTTTTATGTAATTGTTCACTTCTACGACATGGACCAGAGATAAACACATTAATCGTTCTACACACTAATGTTATTACGGAGTATTTAGGAGTTTAGTCATCTAACTCAGTGATTACGGAATTTTATGCCCGAACTTGTCAATTCGACTTGATTTAAGTCTTGAACCAAGATTGCCGTCGAAATTGCGCTGGTGTGGACGACCCATCGACTTGGGTCCAGCGTGCAGGATAGGCTGCCCTAGAATTTTGCCTAAATAACTAGAAAATAATAGACATCTACGACATCAACTCAATATTCTCAGAATCATCACGAACCATGTTTTCATATTACATGCGTTTGACATTATGTAAGTTAGTATGTTTGTACATATAGTTAGTCAAACTTTATAAATGTTGACTTCGACAAAACCTAGTATGCTTTCTAATTTGGAAATGAGGGAGCTTCTAAGTACTAAAATGTGTCGAAATACATGTGTATCTAGACAAAGCTAAGTCAGTAACTACTATTTTAGGATGGAGAGAGAAATTATTTATGAGTAATCTATTTTTCATAAACGTTTTACTGCTACGGCACGTGCCCACGACTAGAGAATGGACCAATGCATAATAATCACGCGACCATATGGTGGCGATCTACTCTATACTGGATTACCCTACGTATGGAGGCACACTAGTGGAGCACATGCTCGTGTCGTTCCTAAATACGTAGTACTACTAGTATACGCAAATAGGAGTACAAAAATAGATAGATCGTGTTTCTCATAGTACTATTTTTTTTCTGTAAGGCAACTTGGACGTGACTACCATAGTAATCTATTGGGACAACTTCTGCTTTTGGCGCTACAAGATGAATGTGACACTCTCTATGTCCGTTCAAAAAAACTCTCTGTATAACTGACAAGGGTTTAACTCGTCAATGCCCATTGTTATGGGCTTGGGTTTTGGAGAAGGAGGGAGCGCTGGAGGCATCAATCGGCTAGCAAACAAGCACACAGGGACGCAAGTTTTACCTAGGTTCAGGCCTTGTGTAGGTCCCTCCTCCTGCTTGTCTGCTCTTGGAATTAACGAAGGAATCGAAGATTAGAGGGGCGCGCAGATGCAATCTGGCGAAAGTTTCGGAAACTAGGGTGGTGATTGCCCTCCTCACCGCTCCTCCTAGCCTTTATATAGATAGGCTAGGTCTTGGGTAGCAGGTCGAGTCGGTTACAGATTAGGGTTTTCCCTTTGAACTTTCTATCTTTTAGCTTCCTCTTGTCTCGCAAGCAATCGAGAGTCCATGGGCCACTCGAATTCTTCATTGGGCCTTGGCAACGCCGTGGGCTTCTGCCATATCTGGATCGTATATACCAAACTCGAGTACCTGTAGGGTATACCCATGTCAGTAGCCCCCGAGTGTCCAGTGGAATCGCAGATTCGACTGGGGACTTTATGAAGTCTTTCGATTGCATGACTGAGCATTTTTCGAGTGTTTTGTTTATGTCATAGGGATTGTTGATATATGTGCCCGGTTTATCCGATGTATCGGTATCAGTTAACTGCCTTAGGGAAAAACACCGCAATCTACTCAAACTCGAGTCCCTAGACTCGAATTCGGAAAAGTGCTAGCGTAATTCGACTCAGGCCGCAGAGGTCTTACAGGAGTCGAATTCCAGTGTATAAATGTGAGCACTCGACGCGTCCGTCAAAGCATGTTCATCGTAACTGTAGGCACGGATATATTTCTAGTAGTGCGCAACAGATGCGTTCCCAGGCCTTATTCAGGTCTTATCTTCACGCTGTAAGCGCGGCATCCGAAATTTTTGTCATCACGAAGATGATTCGGGTGGCCTAGGAGATGTAATCTCTTTGTAGGGATAATATGAGGCGGAGTTACCATAGAGTGTGGATGTTATGAACACACAGTACGATGTACCAGCAAAATAATCATAGGGTGCGCGACTAGCGCTCCCTATGGGAGTAGCCCCCTAAGTGCCTACTCGAGTCGTAGACTCGAGTGGGGACTAAGAAACATTTGCGACTACTGTCATCTTTTGTTGCTTGTTTTAGTCGAATAAGCTTTCAGCGCTCCCTATGGGAGTAACCTGCATTTCATAGTCGAATCGATGATTCGAGTGAAGGGTTTATCGTGTATACCTGCATAAAAAATCTTTCGGGTGCGCGGCCAGTGCTCCTGTTAGGAGTAGCCCCCGAGTGCTTGGTTGAGTCGAAGACTCGAGCAAGGACTAAAGTAGTCGAAATCTTCTGCTGCTGGAATCAATGACGCTAGTGCTGACGAAGTGATGACCTCGGTTGCCCGCGTGAGCGGATTTGACGGGACGTGATGAGTGGTGGGTCCCACTTTCTGACATTGATTTGACTGGGCATGCGTAATCTTCTATTTTAACTGTGTCTCCTAGATTTCCGCGTGTAATGGGGATAGTGGGGGGACGGTTCATGCTTCAGCTTCGCCACGTGTCGACGATGATGTGCGCCACGCGTGTAGTAGGGTTTTTGCTGGCCGTTGGATGGTATATGCGAGGAGGTTAAGTAGCAGCGTAGCTACCGTAATTTTCCCATCTGTCTTCTTTGCTCGTGCCTCCATTGCCATTGCGGCTGCTCTCTGCTTCCCTGCGCACTTCCTCTTCGTGGCACTGGACCAGCTCCGTGTCTTCCACAGTTACTTCCTTTGTTCTCACCGCCATCGGAAGATGGTTAAGAAGAAGGGAAGAGCCGCCGCTGGATCCGCGGCCACCGTTGTTGACGCCAAGAAGAAGGGCGGTACCACCACCGTGGGCACCAGCGCCGCTGGCGCTAGGAAGAAGAAGGGTGCGGGCACCCGCATTACCAATGGCGCCTGGTGGGCGTCTATCATCAAATCTTCCGAGCTGCATCTTCATCGTCAAGATGGAGTTCTTCCGCCCACGAAGGACGACTCGCTAGTGCCCAGCGACGAGGTAATCCCTTGTCCTCCTCCGGTTTTCCGGGTGATGTTCCTTGCGTTCATCATCCGAGGTCTTTCTCTCTCCTGCATGCTTTCTTCAGGGGTCTCCTTTGTTTCTACGGTCTCCAGCTTCACCAGCTGTCCCCAAATTCCATTCTCCACATCTCCTGCTTCATTACTCTTTGCAAGTGCTTGCTCGGAATTGAGCCGCACTTTGGCCTCTTTAAGAGGCTTTTTAAGCTGAAACGTCAGTCGGCGTCCTGCTCGCTGGTCTACGATGTAGGAGGCTGCGGGATCCACGTCGACTCCTCTGTCACCTATTTTGCCATCAAGCTCACCGCGTCCGTCCAAGGGTGGAGGGAAAAGTGGTTTTATATCCGCGACCAGAAGGAGAATATCATTTTGCGGCCCGAAAGTTGGGGCGCCCAGGCAACGCGGTACCCAAGTTGCCTGGAATCAGCCGAGATGACTACAGTTTGTGTGCCAAATACTCAGAGGGTCTTTTTTGGCACGAATTCAACTTTACATTTCAATACAAAAAATCAGGCTAACGGCCGTCAAGTTGGGCCCCCCTTGTCAGGTCTCGCTGTTATGTCGCTCATGTCGCTTAGGTGTCAATTAGTCTTGCAACATTGGCGCCTGCATCCATTACGCGTCTTCTTCTTCCCCAGAGCGGCAATCTGTGGGGCGTCACGGCCATGGCGCGGAGCTAGGACGTGCACGAACCTGCTCGGCCCAGCTCTCCTCCCTGTAGGCTTGCAGCGTTGGCGCCTGCATCCATTACTCATCTTCTTCTTCCCCGGAGCGGCAATCTGTGGGGCGTCGCAGCCATGGCACGGAGCTGGGACATGGACGAACCTACTCGGCCCAGCTCTCCTCCCTGAAGGCTTGCAGCGTTGGCGCCTGCATCCATTACGCGTCTTCTTCTTCCCCAGAGCGGCAATCTGTGGTCACGGCCATGGCGCAGAGCTAGGACGTGACGAACCTGCTCGGCCCCGCTCTCCTCCCCATCCCGAGTCGGAGCTCGCCCTCACCATGGACGCCCCCATGGCATGGTACGGGGACGAGAATTGGTTTTAGGTTAGATCCGTCACCGTGTCGACCATGCTCGGTTTTGTTTTCCTCCTCTAGAATCCGAGCTCGCCGTCGCCGTGGTTGCACCCGCACCAATTCTGCCACCTATGCTGTAACATCCCAATTTCAGCAACCCTGATTAGTTGTCCAGAATGGAAAAATCAGGGGGAACAAAAACTTTTTCTTGTTTATTGGTGCAGTGCTTGCTTGTTGTTTGTTTGTACTTGTGCACATGAGTGTGTATCCTATGCTACTCCTTACCTCACCTTCACTTGACAAAAGCTATCGACCAAAACTATCCTGGCTAATTTTACATATTCTCAAATGTTCTAGAATTTCAAAACATGAGCCAAGATGCTTATGTAACTAAAACTATTTTAGTAACTTCTATTGACAAAACTATGGAGAGTTATATAATAGAATCTCCTTATGTTTGCAAGACAGAACCCTCAACTAATCTTATCTCTAGCTTTCCCAAAACCTTTCTCAAAGCATTTGAATTCTACTCTTGGTAGAGATACCAAGGAAGCTCATCTTATTAAAAATCCAACCTCACCTCAAGCTAAGCTTGATGGTAACCCCATTAGTGGTTTGGCTTAGTTATAAGATGAGTTGCCTTGATCTGCTGTTTGACTTGTTTGCTTAGGAAGTAGTATGAGCTACTCTAGGAGCTCATCACTAGGATTTAGAGGTATCCAAATCACCACAACCCAAGCAAGGAAGCAAAGCAAGATCAAATCACTAGATACCAGGTGATTATCTAAAACCCTTAGCCAGATCAATTTTGCAATGATCCATTCTAGAAGCTTCCAAGTCAACAAAGACCAATAACAAGCATGGATCCCTTCTACTCAATCTACACTTCAACATCATCCACTTGATGATTCTTTGGTACCTTGCAACCCCTCTAAAAAACATTCCCTCTCATACTCTAGTCAAAATCCTCAAAACTGCCAAATTTGACTAAGTCTAGAAACTGTTCCAACATCACCTTTTTGAATGCCTCCCTTTCTCAAAACCTGTACATTTTTGGAAATGCACCTGAACCATCTTGTTAACCATCCTAAGGACTAGCAATTCCCACTTTCTCCCTTGGTTATATCTTCTTCCAACCTACTTGTTCTTGATGGTTTTGCAGGCAAGAAAATAACTATTCCTACAAATCTAGTCAACATGCCTACTTTGACAGAAGCTCACACCATCATCCAACCTTCTATGGACCAACTCTTTGCATGGTTGTGTTCTAATCATATATGTCTATCAACATCTACTTCACTTGTTCCAAGTGGATCTCTGTGTTTCTTAAATCCACATGGTTTATGAGGCATCATGACCCATTTAGTATGATAGCCTTAATTTCAACAAAGTTTGCCATCACTTCCAGACCATCTCAACTGCAACCAATCAAAAATCCTACTGCCATGATCATCTATATGACTTGATCTAACTATCCATCTATCCCTTGCCTCAAGGTGAGCTTTGAGCTCCAAGATCTAATAAGCTTTTGGTGGTATAAAAATAACATCACCCTAGATCAACAACTCCTTGTTTTCCATCTAATTCAATTTGGAATTCCAATTCCCAAGGTTCAAAATGCTTGCTACACCTTTTATACATTATCTACCTTGATCATCAAGATTTATAAAATATTATCCATAATTATTATGGCTCCAAATCTAATAAATCTCTTTAATAGTCAAAATATCCAAAACTCCTTTCCCAAAGGAAAGTTTGGTTTTTGCCAAAACACTTCCCCAACTCTAAGCTAGTTTGAGGCCCATATATCATACCCTATCTTCCCACTTCAAAACTAAATATTTTGGAGGAGCTTTATTATTTCTTTTTGCCTATTTTCTTAAATGGCAAAATTGGAATAATAATTGTCTTAAATACTTTTTAGCCACCATAAATCTTGGGAAAATTCCCCTAAGTGTGCATCCATATTTGAGACCCTCTCACACAAAAAACCAACCTTGTCCAATGTAATAATATCAAATGATCTTCTAGAAATTACTTCTACCCTTTTTGAATAAATAGTGTTGAGTGGACTGAAATTCCTTTGAAAAATCCCAAATAATTCCTAGAGAGGTCTCTTAACCTCATCTATCCACCAGTACCACCTTCCCCATCCTTTCCAACGCAAATCTCTGAACTCCTTCACAAGCTCTCTTGTGATCAAAATCTTGCAAAACAATTAAACTTGAACAAAACTAGGACCAAACCACCACCAAAGCTTGTCAAGCACTCCTTTCCAGCCACCACTCCTCCCCTGGTCGTGATCACTGTAGCACTTCCATCTTGGGCCCATATGCTTGTATGAGAGAGGGAGAGGCACATCTTGCAAAAGATCTTGCACATTTAAGGTTGCCACAGCCACCCACTGCCCCTCTCTGCTCCTACACGACCCAAATCCCACTCTTACCCCTCCCCACCGTCCTCTAGGCCAACCACAGGCCAGCATTCCCCTACCCCATGTCCAAATTGGACATTCACACCATGGATCCCTCTCCCCCTTGGTATAAAGGCCAGAGGCCATCCCAGCATCCCTCCTTGCCTCATTTGCTCCCTCCCACCTCCACTTACCTTCCCCAGCACTCCCTCTTCCTCCCCTGCCTTGCCCTACCCGAGAAGAAGAGAGAGAGGGCTCTCGACCTCTCTTAGAAAAACGAGCAAGGCTCCCTCTCCCCTGCTCCCCTTCCTCTGCATGTTTTCTCACGAGTTCCCCTCTTCCTCCTCTATCTAATCCCTCTCTTATTTTGGCCCAGGACCTCCTCTACCGTCTCCACGGTAAAGCTCCGGCGAGGATCCCCTCGATCTCCATTGCCCGAGGCTCGTCCCAGGACCAAAACCGTCGCTGCCGCCCATCACCGGGACCGTCGCCGAGTGCCGCTTGGCCCTGGACCATCCCCGGCTCCTCCCCGCCCCCAGGTGAGCACCCCCGAGCTTCCCCGACCACCCTAGGCTTCCGCCGCCGCCTGGATCTTTCTGCCAAAGATGACGACGTTGTGCCGTCGATCCCTCTTTAATCCAACGGTCACCGTCGCCTGATACCCTTTCGCACCCCCGCTGTCACTAGCACCCGGGCCCCGCCCGTCCGGTTCAAACGCACCGCCGCGCATGCTGTCCTCGCCAGGTGGGCCGAATTCGCCGAGGCCGGCCCGACTCGGCACAGATCCCGGCCTGGCGCGCCCCTGTCCTTTTTCTTTTAATAGATCTATTAAAATCTAGAAGTTTGGCCTTACTTTAAATCATTTCAAAATTGCTAAGCAACTCCAAACTACCAGATTTAAAATCCCCCATGTTCCTGTGTGTTTTGTGCAACATGCAGAACTGTCCCTCTGCCAAAAATAAATTTTATTATTTATTGGCAATTAATCCACTAAAGATTGTCCTATGCACTACATAAATTCCCCAGAGAGTTTTACATCTCCAATTGGGGAGAATCAAAGCTCTAATGGAAGGTATTGGATATACCTGTCATCTAGCATTTATTTTATGCTAAGGTGAACAGTAGTGTGCCCTTAGCAAAAATAACAAAAACAACCATTATTTGCCTTGGGTAAATCCTCTAGGTCCAACCAAATGAGGTATTGACCTACTTCCAACTCCCAGGGTTGTGTGCTTTCAGCATCTAACAAATCCCAGTAGCTCAGATTTTATTGAGCTCTGGTTGAATTGCAGTGAATTAAATACTTCTATAAGTGGTATTTTCACTAAATAAATCACTCCAGGAGTTTGACAACTCCAAAAAGAGTGAATCCAATTCCTACATAAAGGTTCTAAATTCCTACCACATTCCCTTGGAATCAACTCAAGATCTTCTGTAGAATTAATCTGGTGAAAAGGAGAAAAACCATACAGAACTGCCTTTGATGATTTATTAAGGGCATTCTGATAATTCTTTTGACAAAATTCCAACTCTATGTGGTTCAGCATATCAAACACTACCTAACCACCCAAGTAAATATTTTTTGGGCCTCCAGATGAATTATGGTGAATTATTTCCTCAAACTAGAATTTATTCCACTATAAAAAGCATAACTACACCTAGGTGATTGATAATTTAGTGAAACCACTTGTGTTTGTTTTGTGTTGTCAAGACCTATCTAAGGATATCATTGTTGCACATTGGTATCCTACAGACCTCAGAACCCCACTCCAAGTTCATGGTATTTAGCCTTGACAATCATCTTCCAAAGGGAAAAACACCTCTATGGCAATTTAGTAATTCCACTACAAGAACCCAATTTCTCCAAAACGTACCAAGTTAAGTAGTATTCCTCATGTTCGTTTGCTGTATGGATTGATGCATGTATGCCTTGTATTGATTGTAGTATTGTCTGCTTGCATGCATATTCGATGATGGCGATAGTGTGAGTGTTTGACGACAAGAAGGAAGGGACTTCTTCTTATTATTTTATTGGGTATTCTTGGTTATCTAAAGAATTCCAGGGACTTATTGCTGATCACAGGCAAGCCACCATTCCCGAATTCTGATACTTGTCCTACTCTCTTTTACCTGTTTTGTATCCTCTTTATAAATTGCATTATTTATCTGCATGTCTTGTTTTATAAATACTGCGCTAATGACTTGGCTCCTCCAAGTTATGACTGTGTGTCCTTCATGGCACCACCCTGATGTACCTACCATTTTACCCCCTTAGACTGAGAGTACGATGATCAGCATCCTACCTCGTTGAAAAACCCGGCTTTGAGAAAATGAACTGTTTTGGGTTTTACCCTGCTACAAATGTTTCAAAACTGTTTGTAAAACCCTTGGGAACAGGCATCATTCCAAGCGGATGTTTTAACTATATAAGTGGTGATAATGAGAAAGTGAAGGGATGTTCTACGCCTTTACCGGAATAATTTTTATCCCTGCAACCACATTACCCCATGTGCTGGGGCTTAGCTCGTAGTTTTTCTTCATTAGCTGGGGCAACTTGTACCGTGCTTATAGGGAGAGATCCCTTGAATTTCGGGCAGGCGCTAACAGATCTATGGACCTGGAGCCTGTAGCTTGCTTCGGCAAGAGTGAGCCTGTCTTAGCAGGAGTGCCGGTGCAACAATTGGGTCTCCCGCGGACGTTATGACTTAGGTGGTATGGAAGGAAGTGGAGTCACCAAGTTAAGGTATACACCATGTTGCAGCTTGGGTATACGCGTGTACGTAAGGCAGGACTATGGCTGGGAGCCACATACTCGTTGCCGGGGAGAACAAACCCAAAAGGAAAAGCAGCCTTTGCTAGGGTCGACAAGCGAAAGGTTAGGTTTGATTATCCGGACCCCCATCTACAATGGTAGTGGGCCGTGGTTTTATCCCGGCGGATGTATTGATTCTTGTGAGGAAAGTGCGCAAACTCTACAGAGTATAATCTATTCGAATAGCCATGTCCACGGTCAAGGACGGTTGTAAAGGTGATGGCTCAGAGTACCCAAACAGTGTTTGTTTGGAAAGAATGATGAACATATGGAGGTTCCGGGGGAAACTGAGTTTAAAGTCTTGTTTGACCAGAGGTGGTCAACGAGGTTTACAAAAAGGGTTTTTACTCCAAAACTGTTTCCAAAAAGGTTTTTAACAAAGATATGGGGATATCTTGACTTATAAAACAGAGGCATGTTTTCAAAACTCTTTTTCAACAAAGATATGGAGATGCCATAACTACAAGAGGTAGTCTAGGCTTTTCAAAAACAACCCTAGATAGAGCTATCTGCCACCGCTAGAATTGCATTATCCTTATTTCTACTTATCTTGGTGGTTTGCGAGTACATTCAAAAGTACTCATGGCTTTGTCCCTGGCTATTTACTTGGCTAGACTTTCAGAGGTTCGACATCGGATGATTAAGGTGACGTCCAGCGAGCTAGGCCATCTTCCCAGTCAGTCGCCTGTAGGTTGAGCCACGATTGGGCTCTGCGCATGTTGATGTTCCGCTGCTAAGGATGGTGTAGCCATAATGGCATTTATGTAAGTTTTGTAAATTCATTATGTTTCGGATGTTGTAATGATACTTGTCGGTTATGTTCCACGGCTCACTGATCATGGGAACATGGATGTATGCATAACAGGGATTTCTCGGATGGTTAATCCGGGGAGCCCACATCTGTAGAGGTCTCTGTGGTAGCTCAAGTTCCGTCATGTTGGACCTGTAAGCGAATTCGGAGTTGGGCGGCAACCTGTTGTTGAACCTGCAAAGAATTTGCTGAAGACTGTGTGCCGCTCCAAGGTCTTCGGCTGATGCCTTCGGCTTCTGCCAACGTCCACCGCTGATGTGAGATCATTTAGTTATTTCAATACAAAATTTCGACCAATTTAACTTGTTGATGTATTCCTTGACAATTATAATATAATCGAGCACTAGAAATAGTTTGTAGTTTGCATGAGCATGATCAGTAATATAATTGAACACTAGAAATTTTAAGGCACTCCATATAAAGGAGTAGATTAATATAGAAGGTTCACCAGAGACACCACGGATATATTGTCTTACATGCCACACATAGGTAATAATTAACTAAAACAAAATAAAAGCAAGGACGACAGCAGGAGGCCGGGACACGGAGACGCCTAGTAGGCAGGGGCATATCAGTAGGAGGCAGCGACAGCCTAGTCGATGGGATACAGGCCAGTCCTGACATACTCCCGGAGGAATTTGCCGAAGGCTGCGTGCCGTGCCAAGGTAATCGGCCTATGGCTTCTGCCTTCGCCTCTGCCAACGTCCACCGCGTGCTGGATCATGCTATCGAGGTCCACGTTGATTGCTCTGCCACAGAATGGGCAAAACAGTCTCGCCCTATGGTGGAAACGGATTATCCCACACCGTAACCGCCTCAGCACGTAGCGGCTCTTGTTGTCCCTGGATACCTTGCTATCGTCCACTTCATCATCATCCTCCTATTGATTTTTAAGAACATAACTTAGAACTCATACATATGATTGAATTGTATTACAACTCAAGGATTGACAACATGTATATGTAAGACAATATATCCGTGGATATCAAATATAAAGCATCTCAGCAATAGTTTGATCGGTTCATATATAATTTCATCTCAACACAATGACAAATAATTGCATCAGAGTGAATGTAGGATAAATCTAGGGGCCTCATAAGTTTCTTCAGGGATGGAGTCAGTGAACCAAGTAACAATTGCACAACCTGTAATGTTGTTGTACATTGCCCCAGGTTCACTAACTCATCCCTAAAAAAATCTGACACCAATGTGTTTGCCTCTCTTTTGGGACAAATTTGAATCATTGGCCACAATAAGAAATTGAAATGTAATCGTACAAAACATTATTCAGGGATATACATAGTCAGGTACAAAAACAAGCCTAAATATTGTAATTATAAATAAAAAACCAAACAATTAATCTTTAGGTATATGTTAAAAATACTTATGATCAAAACCATTCATATAAATATGCATCATAGCAATCATTAAAAGATCAGAAACAATTCAAGCATCATCTATGTAGTTCCATATGATAATAAATCTAGGGCCTCATAATTTGTTTCAGAGATGGAGTTGGCGAACCAAAGTACCAACAGCACAACCTATATTGTATGTGTGCATTGCTTCCTCAGGTTCACCAACCCATCCCTAAAACACGACACAATCATACGTGTCTCCCCTTGAACTCTTTTGGGACAAATTTCAATCATCGGCCTCGGTCACAAACTAAAATGTAATTCTTATACATTATGAATGCATGGAATAGATAATTCAAATATCATAGTTCTATGAATGTAGAATAAAGATTGCAGCCTCGTAAGTTTCTACTGGGATGGCGTAAGCGAACCAAGTAACAATTGCACAGCTTATATTGATCTTGTACATGGCCCCAGGTTCGCTAGCTCATCCCTAAAAAAATCTGACACCAATTTGTCTGCCTCTCTTTGGGGCAAATTTGAATCATTGGCCACAATAAGAAATTGAAATGTAATCGTACAAAACAATATTCAGGGATATACATAGTCAGGTACAAAAACAAGCCTAAATATTGTAATTATAAATAAAAAACCAAACAATTAATCTTCAGGTACATGTTAAAAATACTTATGATCAAAACCATTCATATAGATATGCATCATACCAATCATTAAAAGATCAGAAACAAATCAAGGATCATATATGTAGTTCCATATGAGAATAAATCAAGGGCCTCATAATTTATTTCAGAGATGGAGTTGGAGAACCAAAGTACCAACAACACAACCTATATTGTTTGTGTGCATTGCTGCCTCAGGTTCACCAACCCATCCCTAAAACACGACACCATCATACGTGTCTCCCCTTGAACTCTTTTGGGGGCACATTTCAATCATCGGCCTCGGTGACAAACTAAAATGTAATTCTTATACACTATGAATGCATGGAATAGATAATTCAAATATCATAGTTCTATGAATGTAGAATAAAGATTGCGGCCTCATAAGTTTCTACAGAGATGGCGTAAGCGAACCAAGTAACAATTGCACAACTTATATTGATCTTGTACATGGCCCCAGGTTCGCTCATTCATCCCTGAAAAAATCTGACACCAATGTGCCTGCCTCTCTTTGGGGAAAATTTGAATCATTGGACACAATAAGAAATTGAAATGTAATCATACGAAACAATATTCAGGGATATACATATGCATCGTACAACGCATTAATAGATCAGAAACAATACAAAGATTATATATAAAGGTTCCATATGAGAAAAAAATTAGGGCCTCATTTTTTTAGCGATGGAGTCGGAGAACCAAAATACCAACAACACAACCTATATTGTTTATGTGCATTGCTGCCTCAGGTTCACTACCCATCCCTAAGAAAACGACACCATCAGATGCCCTTGCACTATTTTGGAGCAAAATTGAATCATTGGGCTTAGTAAGGAATAGAAATGTAATGTTATAGACATGCTATGTATCGAAATCAACACTCAACTAGCAAACTCAACTACATGGCAGATGAGCAGATTGGGGTTTTATGACTAGACGGATTGGGGTTTTATGACTAGACGGCAGATGCATCAATCGACCGATCGAACCATATATATACTACCCTACTTCAAGAGCAAAAGAATCTGTACACGATTGAGAAAATCCTATGTATGAACAGTGAAATCTGCGGCTGCGACTAGAGAAGCTAGCAATGTAGTACCTCAGACTCCTCATCAGGGACCTCCTCCTCGAACTCGTCATTCTCCACAATTGCGTCGAAAATTTCTTGTACGATGATGGGGTCGTTGATGTAGAGCACCGGATTAGCTCCGCCTGCCGCCTGCCCCCCATCCAGATCTACCGCTGGCACCACGATGTTGTCGGCCACGACATTGTCGGCCACCTGCTGCTCGGCGGCGATGGCTACTGGCTGGACGGATGAGCTCGCACCCTCGACGATGCGGCGACGAGCGGCGTTCGTGCCCGGAGAAGACGCCTCCGTCTGCTTGGCGACGACTGAGCCATCTGCTGCTGCGCCTTCAACTGGCTTCACCTCCGGCTCGTCTCCACGCGTACGCTTCATGGTGCACCAAGGGAAGGAGGTAGTGAAGGAGATATGCCCCAGAGGCAAATAATAAATAGGTTTTTATTGTCATATCTCAATTAGTTTATAATAGTTTCATATTGTGCTATAACTGTGCCAAGTAGAAACATTGGTACAGGTGTGGTATGAAACAACAAAGTCCCTAGTAGCCTCTATTCATACTAGTTCGTTGGTCACGAAGATGATCTGGGTTTCAAGATCATGGGCATTTATGTCGACTGACAACGGGATCATATCATTGGAGAATGATGTGATTGGTCATTCCTCGAAGGATTGCAACACGATCAAGTCATATAGTTCATTGTTGCAACAGCTATACCTAGACTCCTTCTCCTTAGACCGTGATCTCATATTACTCACTGTTTCCCTAGGCTGCTTAGACTGCATCAACCATCATCTGGTAATACGGTGGCCATAAAGGTGTACGTTGGGTATTCCGAAGGAACAGTAGATGACATGTGAGTACAAGACCGGGATTTGTTCACCCACATGACGGGTAAAGATACATACGGCCGGCTTTGTGAGATTACATCCATAAATGTTGCAACATGTGACGAGGTCACGAGGATGTAATATCACGGTAAAAAGAAAACATAACTTGTTGTGAACGAGATTGAACAAGGTATGGGATACCAATGATTGGATCTCGGGCAAGTTGTATCGAGAAACAAAAAGAAGAGGATGCTACATTTAGATGGTTCAAACAACAGTGTCATCAGGAATGCATAGGGGTCACATGGACATCCCTGGTCCCTCTATTGATCATTGATACAGATCATGTCTAGAGCATTCCCGAGCCGTGAGAGGATACACTTAAGGGTATGATGAGAGTGATCATTCATAAGACGGAATCACAGTAGAGAAAGAGAAAGCCGGAATCGTTCCGCGGAGAGATCCGAAGTTGTTCGGAGAAAGAATAAAGAACCGAAATCATTCCGGGAAAGATCCGAAGTCGGTCGAAGGAAATCGAAAGGGAACCAAAAGGTGTTTCGGGTCAAGACGGATTTTGTAATATGTATTTACATATTAATTAGTGTAATTAATATTAAATATAATATTAAAATCTATTTTGAAGGGTTATTCCACTAATGGGCCAAACTTCCTAGGGAAAAAGGGCCCATGAGGGAAAACCGAAGGAGGGAAGGGCCAAGGGCCAAAGGGCCAAGGCCCAGGCACCTCAAGGGGGCCCACCCGGCTAGCCTAGGGCTGTGCGCAGGGTGGGGCCCACCCCTGGCCGGTGGCCCATGAGGCCCATGCGCCTCCCCCCTCTCTCTCCCTTGTTTAGTCCCACATGGGAAACCCAAAGGTGAAGGCACACCCCCTCCCTCTAAATAAAGGGGTGTCCATGGGTGGGATGAAAGACACCCAATTCTTGGAGAAGTCCTTTGCTTGACTTCCTCCTTCCCTATCTCTAGCCCTTGTGACCATGGCCCCAAGTTTGGGTTGTGCGATCAAGGCACACCTGCAACGTGCCATTGCGCTGCAGGGATTCCTAGCCGGATATCAACTTCCGCACTCCCAGCGGTATCGGGGAGCCAGAGGTCTCATCATGCACCGGATGTGTACGAAGAGACGAGGTGCAACAGTTGGGGCACTTGAATGTCGTGAGCCGGAGTTGTTGCACGATGAAGATGATGAAGGAGCAAGGGGTGACCTGCGATGAGCTTCGCGACCTTGAGGTCGGCTACGAGTACGGCTACTTCAACCACGTTCCCCGCATAACATTAACCGCGTATGGTCTATAAGGGTATGTACTCTCTACGCATTGGCCGTTACCGCATTACTACATAGATAGATCCTAGGCAAGTTCAGGGGTTCCAATGTAGGAAATTTTTTGTTTTCCGCACCGATCCCCAACAGGTAGTGCAAGCGAGGGAGCTTCGGCGCGCATGGTAGGTGCAGATTGGGGTCTTGGGACTAGACAGACTGGGGGGAAATGACACGAGCACATGGAAGAAGAAGGTCGAGGGGGGTTATAAACACCGGACCATTCATAGTCCTTGATACATTGCAAATGTATCTATAATTTTTGATGTTCCATGCTTGGTTTTATCCACTTTCTTGTGTTTTGTTCCAACTTTGGAGTACTTTTCATATGATTTCTTGGACTAACCTATTAACAAGAGCCACAGTGCCAGCTGCCGATTTTCTGTTGTTTTTGGTTCAAGGAAAGTCAGAAAATGAATATTCTCGGAATTGGCCGGGACAAAAGCCAAAGTGCCTATTTTTCTGGAAGTCATCAAGTGCCAGAATATGAGACGGAGAGGGGCCAGAGGCCGGCCACACCACCTGGCCGTGTGGCCAGGCTGGGCCCGCGCCAGGGGGTGGTGTGGTGGCCCCAGGCACCCCCTTGGCCTCCCCTTCCGACTATAAGATGCCCTCGGGACGTAAACGCTAAGTACCCGATCAAAAATCCACGAAAGAGTCTGTAACCGCCGTCATCTCCATCCCTAGATCGGGAGGGATCTGAAGCTCTTCCCAGCACCCTGCCGGAGAGGGGAATTCACCCTGGAGGCCTTCTTCATCACCATGCAAGCCTCCGGTGTGATGCGTGAGTAGTTCATCCTTGGACTACGGATCCATGTAGTAGCTAGATGGCCGGTTCTCCTCCTTGGTGCTTTCATGTCTAGATCTTGTGAGCTCCGTTCATGATCAAGATCATCTATTTGTAATTCTGCATGTTGTGTTTGCGGGGATCCGATGGATATTGAGATGCTATTTCAGATTGATTATTGATTCTATCATGTCTTTGTTATTTGAGATCTTGCATGCTTTCCGTTGTTAGTAGCTATCTTGGCCAAGTAGATGCTAGCAACTCCAAGAGTTAGTATTTATGCTCGATAGTGGGTTCATGCCTCTGGTAATCTGGGGAAGTGACAGAAATCTCTAAGGTACTAGATGTGTTGTTGCTACTAGGGAGAAAACAACAATCCTTTGTTCATAGAACAATCGTATTTTTTACTATACACACAGTTCGTAAAGCAATAATCTGTTGCTTGCAACTTAATACTGGAGGGGGTTCGGATGATAACCTGAAGGTGGATTATTAGTCATAGATGCAGTTGGATGGCGGTCTATGTATAATGTTGTAATGCCCAATCAAGTCTCAAAGGAGTCAAGATGATTAGTATATGCATGTACTTCTTTCTCGGTATTTGTCAATTGCCCCGCTGTAATTTGTTCACCCAACATGTTATCTATCTAAGGAGAGCCACGTCTAGTGAACTATGGATCCCGGTCCTCTTTCTTTACATACAATCTATAAACCGTTTACTACTTTTTGTTCACTTTCTACAAACTTTTAGTTCTTTCCATTCGATACATTTAATCCTTTGTTTTCCGCAAAACACGGTGAGATTGACAACCTCATCGCAAGTTGGGGACAAAGTTTTGTGGTTGTGTTGTACAGGTCTCCACGTTGCTACTAGCACCGGTAGTGCGCCGTGCCAAAGCTCAGCTAGTAACACCTTTGGGGTGTTTCCTTGCTCCTACTGGTTCGATTCAACCTTGGTTTCATAACTGAGGGAAACTTGCTGTTGTGCTCATCATACCTTCCCCTTGGGGTTCCCAACGAGCTCTACGTTGAAAGTCGAGCGCATCAAGATCTTTTCTGGCGCCGTTGCCGGGGAGTCAATGACATCTTCACAAGGGGAGTCCCTCATAACCAATCTCTTTACTTTGTTGTTTTTGTTTTGCTTAGCTTCTTTTTGATTTGTTTGCTTGTTTTGTTCTTTCAAAAACACAAAAAAATTAGTTTTACAAGTTTGCTTTCTTATTTGAAAATCCAAAAAAATGACTACTCTTGAAAACACTAAGTTGTGTGACTTCACTAGCACCAACAACAATGATTTTATGAGCACACCTATTGCTCCAGCTGTGGCTTAAATACTTTCTTTGAGATAAAACCTGCTTTGCTCAATCTTGTTATGAGAGAACAATTTTCTGGTATTGGTAATGAAGATGCTACTTCCCATCTAAATAACTTTGTTGAACTTTGTGAGATGCAAAAGCATAGGGATATAGATGGTGATATTATTAAGCTGAAATTGTTTCCTTTCTCTTTGAGAGGAAAAGCTAAAGAATGGTTGAATTCCTTAACTAGGAATAGTATTGATTTTTGGACTAAATGCAAAGATGCTTTTATTGGAAAATACTATCCTCCTGCTAAGATTATATCCATGAGAAGTGAAATAAGGAAGTTTAAACAACTTGATAATGAGCATGTTGCTCAAGCTTGGGAAAGAATGAAATATTTAGTAAAGAATTGTCCCACTCATGGACTGACTGCTTGGATGATCATCCAAACTTTTTATGCAGGATTGAACTATTCTTCAAGGAACCTATTGGATTCAGCTGCTGGAGGTACCTTTATGACCATCACTTTGGGTGCTGCAACAAAACTTTTAGACAATATGATGGTTAATTATTCTGAATGGCATACTGAGAGAGCTCCACAAGGTAAGAAGGTAAATTATGTTGAGGAAACCTCCTCCTTGAGTGATAAAATTGATATTATTATGTCTATGCTTGTTAATGGGAAAGCCCATATTGATCCAAATAATGTTCCTTTAGCCTCTTTCGTTGCTCAAGAAGAGCAAGTTGATGTGAACTTCATAAGAAATAACAATTTTGGCAACGATGCTTATGATAATAATGCTTATAGGAACAATTCTGGTAACAACAATTATAAGCCATATCCTCCCAACAATGGTAATGCTTATGGGAATTCTTACAACAATAATAACAGTGCTCCCTCTGAACTTGAAGTCATGCTTAAAGAGTTTATTAGTAAACAAACTGCTTTCAATAAAACTATTGAGGAAAACTCTCTAATGCTGAAAGAAATATAACATCTTTAGCTGAAGCTCAATCTACTTTGAATAAAATGGCCGCTAAACCTGAAACTAATGATAGTCCCTTTGCAACTACTAATGCCATACAAGTAAGAATTGATGAAAATGTTAGACTATTAGCTGAATTACATGCTAAGTGGGAAAGAGAAGATGAAATTGCTAGAAACATTAGTGTTTCTACTATTACCACCACTAGTGTTGAGGCTAGTAATAGTTCTATTACTTTAGATGATAAATTTGATTTTGATCTTGATGGTTGCAACATATCTGAAGTTATTAAGTTCCTACAAAAGCTTGCAAAAAGTCATAATGCTAGTGCTATGAACATGGCCTTTACAAAACACATTACTGATGCTCTCATAAAGATTAAACAAGAAAAGATGAAATATAAAGATTCTATTCCTATAAAACAAGAAGATGGTTGGGAACCCATCATTAATATGAAAGTGAATGACTTTTATTTCAAAGCTTTGTGTGATCTTGATGTAGTGTTTCTATTATGCCTAGAAGGATTTATGATATGCTTGATTTGCCTCCTCTTGAAGATTGCTATTTGAATGTCCCACTTGATGATAATGTTAAAAAGAAACTCATGGGGAGTCTTAATGATGTTCTTATTATGGTTAACAATTCCTATGTCCCCGTTGATTTCTATGTTTTGGATGTTGAATACAATGCTTCTTGTCCTATTACTTTGGGAAGACCTTTTCTTAGAAACTGTTGGTGCCATCATTGATATGAAAGAAGGCACCATTAAATATCAACTCCCACTCAAGAAAGGGATAGAACACTTCCCTAAAAAGAGAGAAAAGATTTCTTTTGCTTCTCCTATGAAAACAAAATTTGGTTTTAATGCTTCTTCATTCGAGAACACTTGATTCTTTCTTTGCTTCTTATGCCTAACTTAAAGGCGTTAAAGAAAAGTACTTATTGGGAGATAACCCAAATGTTTTAGATGAGTCTTGGAAGTTATTACCTCAGTAATAACCGCTCCTTATCCTTTTTATTTGCTTTTTGTGCCAAGAGTAACCTCTAATGAGAGAGAAGTAATGATTGGGAAAGTTGCTGTCCCGAAAGAGATTTTTGTGCTTCACCGAAAAAATTTGTGAGAGAGCTCTGTATGTCGGATTGAGCTGTAATATTTTTTTCTTCTGCCCCAGGTTGTTATCTAACTTTCGTTAGTTCAACACCTTTTGATTTGAGCAACAGAAGGTCTCCGAAAAAATTCATCTTTACCTGCTGGTCTATTTTGATAGATTTCTGCAATTTTCTGCATTTGCTTCTTGTGGGTTCCTTTTGAGTTCTCTTGGGGAATTGAGCTTTTTGAGGGAAGTGCTATAGTAGCTAGTGTTCTAATGGAAGTTTATTTGGTGTTAGAAATGAACCTTAAGACCTTTTATCTTGAGTGCACTAATGTTGCTAATAAAGATTGTGTGAAGTTTTGTATGAAGGAAAATTTTCAGGTGTATGGAAGGAATGAGTAATGAGATGAAGGATGGACTAAAGATAAAGCTTGGGGATGCCACACATGTCACCCCAAGCAATATACAAGAAGTACAAGCGTCAAAGCTTGGGGATGACCAAGGCATCCCCTTCTTCATCAATAAAAATCCCAGGTTTCTTCCAAACGCTTCATTTTTATTGTTTCATGCACAGTTGTGTTGTTCTTGGAGCGTCTTCTTTTTTTTGTTTTTGTTTTGGTTTTTTGTTTGCTTTTGTTTGCTTAGTTTTCTGAACAAATTGGTTGGACCTCCTCTTTCATACATTGGTTTGCAAATAGTTTGGTTTGGTTTGGAAAAGAGTAGGAAAGTTCATGTTTATGTGGTAAAGAGAGCTTGTTTTTGACTGTGGCCTATGCTTTGTAATGCCATGCTTGGTATTGTTTTGGCCTTATGCTTAGTATTCTTTGCTGTAGCATGACTTTTTATAAACAATTGAGATTGCTTAATGTGCCTTGGATGAATCATGCGTTGTTTTAGCATATTAAAGCATAGTATAGTGGTATTCTCCTTTGATGCTTTATTTGGGTTGACTTGGCACATGCTCACACCATGTTATGACTATCTCAAGTCACCATAGCCTTTATGATCATTTAGTTTTCAACTTGTACTATCACTTTATGCTTTGATCAATGATGTTTTGTCGCTCTGCATGATTATGGCCATTATTGCTCTCTTAGTTTGTCGCTCCCAGTCTTTTGCTAGCCTCCACAACCAAGTATGAGTTCCACTCATGCATCTAACTCCCTAAACCAAGTTTTTCCAAAGAGTCCACCATAACTACCTACTAGCTTATGTTATTCCAAGTATATTCATGCTTTTGTTTACCTTCCGAATTAAACTTGTTATGAGAAAACTAGTGATTAAAGCTCTCACAAACTTGATGGCACACTTTACTTTTCTTGCCCTTAATAAACTTGAACTATTGTGTCGTCTATGTTGTATATGCTTGCACTTATTTGTTGGGAATTAGCAGAACCATGCTTTCATGGGGAACGCTTTCAACATTGCACTTGGTACTTGTACCTAGTTGATATCATGCTCTTTTGTATATGGATGTCATCTGTGTGAAATGAAAGGGGAGCTTGTAAGTCCATGGAGTTATGTATATGTGTTAGAGAAACGCCTGGGCCGCTGGTCTAATCCATGTTGACATGGTGGAAACCTGCAGCGTAACCATAATGAGCTGTTTATGAAGCATTCTTCTTATAAAAAAAGAGTCCTATATTGAGAAAAAAAAGAGATACTACGAAAAGAGGAAAGAGAGAAAAAAGCACCATATTCCCATGGTAAATAAGAAGAATGCTGAGATGCTCGTTGTCTGCTTGCCTTGTCATTTTGATATGGGGATTCTTCCGTATCATCGGGCAAGGGGTACCCCGTTGGCGGTTCTCTATGATACACATATACTTACAATGACAAGAACTTACTGGTGACTAAACTTGAGTAGCATGAGGAGCGGCCCTCGTATACAAGGGACATGAGATTTCTGACTTATACTTCGTCAAGCATGTACATCATAGTTTGTTCACTTTAACCTTAATCACTTCAAGATACTTATGATAGGGGCAATGAGAGCTGAAAGCTATAAGTACCATAATTTTTGGAAGCTCTTTATGAGACTTGAATCCCTACTTTCTTTTACAAAAGGCCTTTATTCCACCATTATATTGAGTCTCCACCTTCTATCTTTATGCACCTACTTTGAGAGCATAGTGGCCATTCTTAGTTCTATGTGCATTGTGACAAGACTAGTTGATTGATGCATACTTTGATATTGCTTGTTTTAAACTATTGTATCTAGTCACTCTTATGAACTTTGAAGGTGTCCTATGCAGTTATATTTGCTACTCTATTGAGGGACAAGCTGAATACTTTTATGCTATGTTTTCTTTATGTGAAACAAACAAACGTCTTGCAAAGCATGTTATTCATGAATCTTTTGCTTGTGCCTTTTCATGTTGCATCATAGTTTCTTTGCTTATTGCTAGAACTTTGTCTTTCATGTTATGATTGAAGTACTATGATCCTGGCTTTGAATGTTTTGCAAATACTTTGATCAAGTATTTGATGGTGCATGTCACCTCAAAAATTATTCTTTCTTTTTATCACTTACCTACTTGAGGACGAGCAGGAGTTAAGCTTGGGGATGTTGATACATTGCAAATGTTTTTATAATTTTTGATGTTCCATGCTTGGTTTTATCCACTTTCTTGTGTTTTGTTCCAACTTTGGAGTACTTTTCATATGATTTCTTGGACTAACCTATTAACAAGAGCCACAGTGCCAGCTGCTTGTTTCTGCTGTTTTTGGTTCCAAGAAAGTCAGAAAATGAATATTCTTGGAATTGGACGGGACAAAAGCCAAAGTGCCTATTTTTCGGGAAGTCATCAAGTGCCAGAATACGAGACGGAGAGGGACCAGAGGCCGGCCACACCACCTGGCCGCGCGGCCAGGCTGGGCCCGCGCCAGGGGGTGGTGTGGTGGCCCCAGGCACCCCCTCGGCCTCCCCTTCCGACTATAAGATGCCCTCGGGACGTAAACCCTAAGTACCTGATCAAAAATCCACGAAAGAGTCTGTAGCCGCCGTCATCTCAATCCCTAGATCGGGAGGGATCTGAAGCTCTTCCTGGCTCCCTGCCGGAGAGGGGAATTCACCCTGGAGGCCTTCTTCATCACCATGCAAGCCTCCGGTGTGATGCGTGAGTAGTTCATCCTTGGACTACGGATCCATGTAGTAGCTAGATGGCTAGTTCTCCTCCTTTGTGCTTTCATGTCTAGATCTTGTGAGCTGCGGTCCTGATCAAGATCATCTATTTGTAATTCTGTATGTTGTGTTTGCGGGGATCCGATGGATATTGAGATGCTATTTCAGATTGATTATTGATTCTATCATGTCTTTGTTATTTGTGATCTTGCATGCTTTCCGTTGTTAGTAGCTATCTTGGCCAAGTAGATGCTAGCAACTCCAAGAGTTAGTATTTATGCTCGATAGTGGGTTCATGCCTCTGGTAATCTGGGGAAGTGACAGAAATCTCTAAGGTACTAGATGTGTTATTGCTACTAGGGAGAAAACAACAATCCTTTATTCATAGAACAGTCATATTGTTTACTTTACACGCAGTTCGTAAAGCAATAATCTGTTACTTGCAACTTAATACTGGAGGGGGTTCGGATGATAACCTGAAGGTGGATTATTAGTCATAGATGCAGTTGGATGGCGGTCTATGTATAATGTTGTAATGCCCAATCAAGTCTCAAAGGAGTCAAGATGATTAGTATATGCATGTACTGCTTTCTCGGTGTTTGTCAATTGCCCCAATGTAATTTGTTCACCCAGCATGTTATCTATCTAAGGAGAGCAACCTCTAGTGAACTATGGATCCCGGTCCTCTTTCTTTACATGCAATCTATAAATTGTTTACTGCTTTGTGTTTACTTTCTGCAAACTTTTACTTCTTTCCATTCAATGCGTTTAATCCTTTGTTTTCCGCAAAACACAGTGAGATTGATAACCTCATCGCAAGTTGGGGTTAAAGTTCTGTGGTTGTGTTGTGCAGGTCTCCATGTTGCTACTAGCACCGGTAGTCCGCCCTGCCAAAGCTCAGCTAGTAACACCTTTGGGGTGTTTCCTTGCTCCTACTGGTTCGATTAAACCTTGGTTTCATAACTAAGGGAAACTTGTTGCTGTGCTCATCATACCTTCCTCTTGGGGTTCCCAACGAGCTCTACATCAACACCGCCATCAAGCATTTTTCTAGGCGCCGTGCATCGAGCCATCAGTCCTCGAGTGGAAACATGTGGTGGGCGGGGGGCGGGGGCTACCATGATCTCCACCTTTTTTTGGGTTCCCTTTTTTTTGAAACAGCCACGATCTCCACTTTAGAGCTGCATTGAAAACACGCTCATGGCAGACCTCGATTCCACTCCATGCAAGTGGCGTGGAACCAATTTCTAGCAACGTTAGATCTACTCGAGGGGGGCCCTTGACTCATGGAAGTTACTAGCGGTAGGGCCTAGTTGGAAGTGAGATTGAGAGATCTGTGTAAAAATGGGATATGTCTTATTAAAATTAAGTGGCAATAAATTGTAGCGTCCCATCGACAACCGTGCACTCGATGACCCTGTTGCCCTGTGCATGTGTTGTAGTAGTAGTAGCCTTTGCAAACTAGATTAAACGTGACATGACCACTCCACGACTTTTTCCATGGACGGCATCGTGTTCCTTCTTGTAGAGGGAGACGTCAAGATGGGGCCTCGTCAAGATGGTAACTCGTTAACTGGAAGTTTTAAAGAGTAACCTTTTCCTCTCTCGCTAAACAGATAGGTTTCATTTTTCCCAAATTGGTAGCAAATCTAGAGAAGATTCTCTCTTCGATAATTCGTTCCCTTTTGGACCTCTTTTTGCCTCCGATCAGGTAGCAAATCTAGAGAAGCAAATCACACCAGGCAGAATACATTCATTCAGAAAACAAAACAAATGTAGATATACCTGTGCGCAGCTAAATAGGATATAGTGATAGAAAGTAGGTTGCTTAACGAGGTTCGATGCATTTAGCCAGGAATAGGATGCTAGCAAAATAGAGAAAATCAAAAGAAGTTGCTTAGCAGCAGCAGCCGCCGCAGATGCAGATACATTCAAGGACACATCCAACCCGTCCTTCATGCGCCCGCGCCTCTGCCTCCTCCCTCCGGTGCTTCGTCCACTTCTTGCTACCCAGTCCCTTGATCTTGGGGGCCTTGGGCCTGATTGGAGGCGTGCGACCCTCTTTGATGGCCACTCGCTGGATGTTTCGGAGGTGAATGTTGAGAGCCCGGTGTTCAGTGATGTAGGCGTTAATGTTCACGGTCTTGCACTCGTCGCCTTTGTGGATGCCGGAGCCCGAGGCCTCTACATGCTTCAGTAAGTAGTTGAAGATAGTGCCGGCGAGACTTGCCCGGCAGAAGGGGCAGCGCCAGTAGTCGCCCCTGAAGAAGGCATCGTATTGGCTGGCCCGTAGCCTCCTCAGCACCTAACGAGTCTTGGTGTGCATGGACTCGTCATCGCTGTAGATGTCGCTGCCGGAAACCTATTGGAAGAAAAGGAAAATGGGGGAGTAGATGATGTAATAAGATCGAGCAATCGAAATGCAAACAAGCGAATCCTAATAAACCAAGATCTAGCATCCAACGATGGGAACGGTAGAAGAACCAGGGGAGGGGAGCAAACCCTAGTTAACTCCGACCATGGGCCGTCGATGCCGGTGTCATAGGGGTTCAGTGGAGCGATGTACTTATCTGGATCATAGGTGCCCCAGAAGTGCTTGATCTGCTTGTGACCGGCGGGGGCCTCCTCGCCGACTAGGGGCTCCTCTTCGGTGGCTCTGTCGGTAGCAGGGACAGGGGCCTGGACAGGAACGGCGGCTGCCATCGATGCCTCGACTGGGGACTTGATAGGGATGGCGGCTGCTTTCAACGTGTTAAGGGGGACCGACGAGGAGACGGGGGCCTCCTCTCCGGCAGCCTCGGAGGCGACGATGGCCACCTTATCCTCCTCGGCCATCACCGGCGCAGACGGGGTATTCTCGGGAGTTTGCGAATGCTGGTGGGATGGTGGAGAGGGTTGCGTGGGGAGAGTGAGCGAGAGTGGGAGTGGGTGTGCGGCGAGGGGCTCTATAGTTAAGGTGGATGGAAGCAAGGCACGTTTCATTGCACCACCTTTGCAACGCCATGCGATCTCTGCGTGCACCACGACACACGCCGCATGCGTCACGTTTTCTCGGGCCATGCATGGCGATGCAGATGAGCCGCATGCAAAGGGCACACACACAATTTCTATGTATGAAGTTTGACTCGGCCCTAAAATTGGTGATAGTTAAAAGTGGAAATGTAGAGGGGAAGGTAGGTGGCTGTACGGCGAGATTTGTGGGGTTGTGATAGATAGAGTAGAGGGATGTGTTGATGGCTGCAAGTGACTCGACGAAGCCAGAGATGTTAGGTCTCGTCGAGCTTAGCTCTTCGGCCTCCGGCTAGCGCGTACAAGCTTCTTATGGTGGGGCCCAGTTGGAAGTGAGATTGAGAGCCGCTGCATAAAAATGGGATATGTCTTATTAAAATCAAGTGGCAATATATTGCAGCTGTTCATCGACGATCGTGCACTCGATGACGCATGTGTTGTGGCATAGTAGTAGCAGTAGTAGGCTTTTCAGACTTGATTAAACATGACATGACCGCTAGACGACGTTTTCCATGGACGACATCGTGTTCCTTCTAGTAGAAGTCTCGCTGAGGGAGACGTCCGTGCTGTCTCACGTTGTACTGTGAAGGGCATGACGTGTGCAACGATCATCGTTGGATCACACAGAATCAACGGTTGGTGCGCACGATCCGCGTGACAACTGTGACAACCAATCAGGGAGTAGCAGACAGGGTGAGCACATGTTTGGGCTTCTACGAAAGATAGAGAGAGGGGGGAAAAACTGAGTAGTATCAAAAAACCAAGGGCAAAACTGAGTAGTACAAAAATGGAAAGTTAGTGTCTTGTACAATGAAATACATCATGGCATACATCAAATTATGCCAAGATAGATCCACTAGAGTTCATTGGAGTGTGTTCTTTTCATGAACCAGAGCTAGAGTCATTGCATGTGTGTTCTTCTCACAAACCACACATGGATCCACCAGTGTCATTGAAATGTGTGTTCTCTTCAGAGACCACACATGGATCCACTAGTGTCAATGCATGTGTGTTATTTTTACTAACAACAACTAGAGTCATTGCATGTGTGTTCTTCTCACATACCACAAATGGATCCACCTGTGTCCTTGAAATGTGTGTTCTCTTGAGAGACCACACATGGATCCACCAATGTCATTGCATGTGTGTTCTTTTCATGAACCACACCCAGTGTCATTGCATGTCTGTTCCTCTCACAAACCACACATGGATCCACCAGTGTCATTGCATGTGTGTTCTTCTCATGAACCACAGCTAGAGTCATTGGATGTGTGTTCTTTTCATGAACCACAGCTAGAGTCATTGCATGTGTGTTCTTCTCACAAACCACATAAGGATACACTAGTGTCATTTCATGTGTGTTCTTCTCATGAACCACATCTAGAGTCATTGCATGTCTGTTCTTCTCACAAACCACACATGGATCCACCAGTGTCATTGCATGTGTTTTCTTCTCATGAACCACACCCAGTGTTATTGCATGTGTGTTCCTCTCATGAACCATAGCTAGTGTCATTGGATGTGTATTATTTTCATGAACCACATCTGGATCCACTAGTGCCATTGCATGTCTGTTCTTTTCATGAACCACACCCAGTGAAATTGCATGTGTGTTCTTATCATAAACCACATATAGATCCACCCGTGTCATTGCATGTGTGTTCTTCTCATGAACAACATCTAGAGTCATTGCATGTCTGTTATTCTCACAAACCACATAAGGATACACAAGTGTCATTGCATGTGTGTTCTTTTCATGAACCACACCCAGTGTCATTGCATGTCTGTTCTTCTCACAAACCACACAAGGATTCACCAGTGTCATTGCATGTGTGTTCTTCTCATGAGCCAAACTAGAGTCATTGTATGTATGTTCTTCTCACAAACCACATAAGGATCCACCAGTGTCATTGGATGTGTATTCTTTTCATGAACCACACGCAGTGTCATTGCATGTGTGTTCTTCTCACAAACCATGCATGGATCCACCGGTATCATTGCATGTTTGTTCTTTTTACTAACAACAACTGGATTCATTGCATGTGTGTTCTTCTCACATACCACATAAGGATCCACCAGTGTCATTGAAATGTGTGTTTTCTTCAGAGAGCACACACGGATACACCAGTGTCATTGCATGTGTGTTCCTCTCATGAACCACAGCTAGAGTCATTGCATGTATGTTCTTCTCACAAACCACATATGGATCCACCAGTGCCATTGCATGTCTGTTCTTTTCAGGAACCACACCTAGTGTCATTGCATGTGTGTTCTTCTCATAAACCACATATGGATCCACCAGTGTCATTGCATGTGTGTTCTTCTCAATGAACCACATGAGGATACACCACATAAGGATACACCAGTGTCTGTTATTCTCACAAACCACATAAGGATACACCAGTGTCATTGCATGTGTTTTCTTTTTACTAACAACAAATGGTGTCATTGCATGTATGTTCTTTTCACATACCACATATGGATCCACTAGTGTCATTGAAATGTGTATTCTCTTTAGAGACCAACACATGGATCCACCAGTGTCATTGCATGTGTGCTCTTTTTACTAAGAACAACTAGTGTCATTGCATGTGTGTTCTTTTCACAATCCACCTATGGATCCACCAGTGTCATTGCATGTGTGTTCTTCTCATTAACCACAGCTAGAGTCATTGCATGTGTGTTCTCTCGAGAGACCACACATGGATCCACTAGTCTCATTGCATGTGTGTTCTTTTAACTAACAACAGCTGAAGTCATTTCATGTGTGTTCTTTTCACATACCACATATGGATCCACTAGTGTCATTGAAATGTGTGTTCTCTTCAGAGACCACACATGGGTCAACTAGTGTCATTGCATGTGTGTTCTTTTCACATACCACAAATGGATCCAACAGTGTCATTGAAATGTGTGTTCTCTTCAGAGACCACTGATACATTGCAAATGTATCTATAATTTTTGATGTTCCATGCTTGGTTTTATCCACTTTCTTGTCTTTTGTTCCAACTTTGGAGTACTTTTCATATGATTTCTTGGACTAACCTATTAACAAGAGCCACAGTGCCAACTGCTTGTTTTCTGCTGTTTTTGGTTCCAGGAAAGTCAGAAAATGAATATACTCGGAATTGGACGGGACAAAAGCCAAAGTTCCTATTATTCCGGAAGGGATCAAGTGCCAGAATACGAGACAGAGAGGGGACAGGGGCCGGCCACACCACATGGCCGCACGGCCAGGCCTGGCCCGCGCCAGGGGGTGGTGTGGTGGCTCCCGGCACCCCTCGGCCTCTCCTTCCGCCTATATATTTCCCTCGGGACAAAAACCCTAAGGACCCGATCAAAAATCCACGAAAGAGTCTGTAGCCGCCGTCATCTCCATCCCTAGATCGGGAGGGATCTGAAGCTCTTCCCGGCACCCTGCCGGAGAGGGGAATTCACCCTGGAGGCCTTCTTCATCACCATGCAAGCCTCCGGTGTGATGCGTGAGTAGTTCATCCTTGGACTACGGATCCATGTAGTAGCTAGATGGCTGGTTTCTCCTCCTTTGTGCTTTCATGTTTAGATCTTGTGAGCTCCGTTCATGATCAAGATCATCTATTTGTAATTCATACATGTTGTGTTTGTGGGGATCCGATGGATATTCAGATGCTATTTCAGATTGATTATTGATTCTATCATGTCTTTGTTATTTGAGATCTTGCATGCTTTTGGTTGTTAGTAGCTATCTTGGCCAAGTAGATGCTAGCAACTGCAAGAGTTAGTATTTATGCTCGATAGTGGGTTCATGCCTCTGGTAATCTGGGGAAGTGACATAAATCTCTAAGGTACTAGATTTGTTGTTGCTACTAGGGAGAAAACAACAATCCTTTGTTCATAGAACAATCGTATTGTTTACTTTACACGCAGATTAAGAAGCAATAATCTGTTGCTTGCAACTTAATACTAGAGGGGGTTCGGATGATAACCTGAAGGTGGATTATTAGTCATAGATGCAGTTGGATGGCGGTCTATGTATTATGTTGTAATGCCCAATCAAGTCTCAAAGTAGTCAAGATGATTAGTATATGCATGTATTGCTTTCTCGGTGTTTGTCAATTGCCCCGCTGTAATTTGTTCACCCAACATGTTATCTATCTAAGGAGAGCCACCTCTAGTGAACTATGGATCCCGGTCCTTTTTCTTTACATACAATCTACAACTATTTACTGCTTTGTTTTTACTTTCTACAAACTTTTACTTCTTTCCATTCGATATGTTTAATCCTTTGTTTTCCACAAAACATGGTGAGATTGACAACCTCATCGCAAGTTCGGGACAAAGTTTTGTGGTTATGTTGTGCAGGTCTCCACGTTGCTACTACTAGCACGGTGCATACCTTAAGCTCAGCTAGCAACACCTTTGGGGTGTTTCCTTTCTCCTACTGGTTCGATTAAACCTTGGTTTCATAACTGAGGGAAAACTTACTGCTGTGCTCATCATACCTTCCTCTTGGGGTTCCCAACGAGCTCTATGTTGAAAGTCGAGCGCATCAACCACACATGGATCCACCAGTGTCATTGCATGTGTGTTCTTTTTACTAACAACAACTGGGGTCATTGCATGTGTGTTCTTTTCACATACCACATATGGATCCACCTGTGTCATTGAAATGTGCGTTCTCTTTAGAGACCACACATGGATCCACCTGTGTCATTGCATGTGTGTTCTTTTCATGAACCACACCCAGTGTCATTGCATGTATGTTCCTCTAACAAACCACACATGGATCCACCAGTGTCATTGCATGTGTGTTGTTCTCATGAACCACAACTAGAGTCATTGGATCTATGTTCTTTTCATGAACCACAGCTAGAGTCATTTCATGTGTTTTCTTTTCACAAACCACATAAGTATACACCAGTGTCATTGCATGTGTGTTCCTCTCATGAACCACAGCTAGAGTCATTGCATGTCTGTTCTTCTCACAAACCACATATGGATCCACCAGTGCCATTGCATGTATGTTATTTTCATGAACCACACCTAGTGTTATTGCATGTGTGTTCTTCTCATAAACCACATATGGATCCACCAGTGTCATTGCATGTGTGTTCTTCTCATGAACCACATCTAGAGTCATTGCATGTCTATTATTCTCACAAACCTCATAAGGATACACCAGTGTCATTGCATGTGTTTTCTTTTTACTACCAACAACTGGTGTCATTACATGTCTGTTCTTTTCACATACCAGATATGGATCCACCAGTGTCATTGAAATGTGTGTTTTCTTCAGATACCACACATGGATCCGCCAATGTCATTGCATGTGTGCTCTTTTTACTAACAACAACCAGTGTCATTGCATGTGTGTTATTTTCACAATCCACCTATGGATCCACCAGTGTCATTGCATGTCTGTTCTTCTCATTAACCACATCTAGAGTCATGCATGTGTGTTCTCTTAAGAGACCACACAAGGATCCACTAGTGTCATTAAATGTGTGTTCTTTTTACTAACAACAACTGCAGTCATTTCATGTGTGTTCTTTTCACATACCACATATGGATCCACTAGTGTCATTGAAATGTGTGTTCTCTTCAGAGACCACAAACGGATCCACCAGTGCCATTGCATCTGTGTTCTTTTTACTAACAACAACTGGAGTCATTGCATGTGTGTTCTTTTCACATACCACATATGGATCCACCCGTGTCATTGAAATGCGTGTTCTCTTCAAAGACCACACATGTATCCACTAGTGTCATTGCATGTGTGTTCTTTTCATGAACCACACCCAGTGTCATTGCATGTCTGTTCCTCTCACAAACCACACATGGATCCACGAGTGTCATTACATGTGTGTTCTTCTCATGAACCACAGCTAGAGTCATTGGATGTGTGTTCTTTTCATGAACCACAGCTAGAGTCATTGCATGTGTGTTCTTCTCACAAACCACATAAGGATACACCAGTGTCATTGCATGTGTGTTCTTCTCATGAACCACATCTAGAGTCATTGCATGCCTGTTCTTCTCACAAACCACACATGGATCCACCAGTGTCATTGCATGTGTTTTCTTCTCATGAACCACACCCAGTGTCATTGCATGTGTGTTCCTCTCATGAACCACAGCTAGAGTCATTGAATGTCTGTTCTTCTCACAAACCACATATGGATCCACCAGTGCTATTGCATGTCTATTCTTTTCATGAACCACACCCAGTGTCATTGCATGTGTGGTCTTATCATAAACCACATATGGATCCACCAGTGTTATTGCATGTGTGTTCTTCTCATGAACCACATCTAGAGTCATTGCATGTCTGTTATTCTCACAAACCACAGAAGGATACACCAGTGTCATTGCATGTGTTTTCTATTTACTAACAACAACTAGTGTCATTGCATGTGTGTTCGTCTCACAAACCACATATGGATCCACCAGTGTCATTGAAATGTGTGTTCTCTTCAAAGACCACACATGGATCCACCAGTGTCATTGCATGTGTGCTCTTTTTAGTAACAACAACCAGTGTCATTGCATGTGTGTTCTTTTCACAATCCACCTATGGATCCACCAGTGTCATTGCATGTGTGTTCTTCTCATTAACCACATCTAGAGTCATTGCATGTGTGTTCTCTTCATAGACCACACATGGATCCACCAGTGTCATTGCATGTGCGTTCTTTTTACTAACAACAACTAGAGTCATTTCATGCGTGTTCTTTTCACATACCACATATGGATCCACCAATGTCATTGAAATGTGTGTTCTCTTTAGAGACCACGCATGGATCCACCAGTGTCATTGCATATGTGTTATTTTTACTAACAACAACTGGAGTCATTGCATGTGTCTTCTTTTCACATACCACATATGGATCCACCAATGTCATTGAAATGTGTGTTCTCTTTAGAGACCACACATGGATCCACTAGTATCATTGCATGTGTGTTCTTTTTACTAACAATAACTGGAGTCATTGCATGTGTGTTCTTTTCACATACCACATATGGATCCACCTGTGTCATTGAAATGTGTGTTCTCTTTAGAGACCACACATGGATCCACTAGTGTCATTGCATGTGTGTTCTTTTCATGAACCACACCAAGTGTCATTGCATGTCTGTTCCTCTCACAAACCACACATGGATCCACCAATGGCATTGCATGTGTGATATTGTCACAAACCACATATGGATCAACCAATGTCATTGCATGTGTGTTCCTGTCATGAACCACATATGGACCCACTAGAGTCATTGCATGTGTGTTCTTTTCACAAATCACATATGGTTCAACCAGTGTTCACTGCATGTGTGTTCTTTCGACAAACCACTTATGGATCCACCAGTGTTCATTGCATGTGTGTTCTTTTCCACAAACCACATATGGATCCACTAGAGTCATTGCATGTGTGTTCTTTTCACAAACCACATATGGACCCACTAGAGTCATTGCATGTGTGTTCTTGTCATGAACCACACATGGATCCACCAGTGTTCATTGCATGTGTGATCTTTCCACAAACCACATATGGACCCACTACAGCCATTGCATGTGTGTTCTTTCCACAAACCACACATGGATTAACCAATGGCATTGCATGTGTGTTATTGTCACAAACCACATATGGATCCACTAGAGTCATTGCATGTGTGTTCCTATCATGAACCACATATGGACCCACTAGAGTCATTGCATGTGTGTTCTTTCCACAAACCACTGATACATTGCTAGGTTTTATCTACTTTCTTGTGTTTTGTCCACACATTGGATTACTTTTCATATGATTTCTTGGACTAACCTATTAACAAGAGCCACAGTGCCAGCTGCCTGTTTTCTGCTGTTTTTGGTTCTAGGAAAGTTAGAAAAAGAATATTCTCGGAATTGTACGGGACAAAAGCCAAAGTCATTATTTTACCGAGGGACACCTGGAGCAAGAATACGAGACAGAGAGGGGCTGGGGCTCGGCCACACCACCTAGCCGCACGGCTAGGCCTAGCCCGCACGGCCAGGCCTGGCCCACGCTAGGGGGTGGTATGGCCGCCCCAGGCACCCCCTCGGCCTCTCCTTCCGCCTATATATTGCCTCGTCTGAAACCCTAAGTGCAGATAAAATTCCACGAAAGAGTCTGTAGCCGTCGTCATCTCCATCCCTAGATCAGGAGGGATCTGAAGCTCTTCCCGGCACCCTGCCGGAGAGGATAATTCACCCTGGAGGCCTTCTTCATCATCATGCAAGCCTCCGGTGTGATGTGTGAGTAGTTCATCTCTAGACTACGGGTCCATGTAGTAGCTAGATAGCTGGTTCTCCTCCTTTGTGCTTTCATGTCTAGATCTCGTGAGCTCCGTTCATGATCAAGATCATCTATTTGTAATTCTGCATGTTGTGTTTGTGGGGATCCCCCGGATATTGAGATGCTATTTCAAATTGATTATTGATTCTATCATGTCTTTTTTATTTGTGATCTTGCATGCTTTCCGTTGTTAGTAGCTATCTTGGCCAAGTAGATGCTAGCAACTCGAAGAGTTAGTATTTATGCTCGATAGTGGGTTCATGCCTCTGGTAATGTGAGGAAGTGACAGAAATCTCTAAGGTACTAGATGTGCTGTTGCTACTAGGCAGAAAACAACAATCCTTTGTTCATAGAACAATCATATTGTTTACTTTACACGCAATTCATAATGCAATTATCCATTGCTTGCAACTTAATACTGGAGGGGGTTCGGATGATAACCTGAAGGTGGATTATTAGTCATAGATGCAGTTGGATGGCGGTCTATGTATAATGTTGTAATGCCCAATTGAATCTCAAAGGAGTCAAGATGAGTAGTATATGCTTGTATGCTTTCTCGATGTTTGTCAATTGCCCCGCTATAATTTGTTCACCCAACATGTTATCTATCTTAAGGAGAGCCACCTCTAGTGAACTATGGACCTCGGTCCTTTCTTTTACATTCAATCTACAATCAAATGTTTAATGCTTGTTTACTTTCTACAAACTATTACTTCCTTCCATTCGATACGTTTAATCCTTTGTTTTCAGCAAAACCGGTGAGATTGACAACCTCATCGCAAATTTGGGACAAAGTTTTGTGGTTGTGTTGTGCAGGTCTCCACGTTGCTGCTGGCACCGGTAGTGCTCCCTGCCAACGTTCATCTAGCTACACCTTTGGGGTGTTTCCTTGCTCCTACTGGATTGATAACCTTGGTTTCATAACTGAGGGAAACTTACTACTGTGCTCATCATACCTTCCTCTTGGGGTTCCCCAACGAGCTCATTAATACACGAGTCAGCAAGTATTTTTCTGGCGCCGTTGCTGGGGAGTCAAGGACATCTTCACAAGGGGAGTCCCTCATAACCAATATATTTACTTTGTTATTTTTGTTTTTCTTAGTTTCTTTTTGTTTTGTTTGCTTGTTTCTTTATCAAAAACACAAAAAAAAATAGTTTTACAAGTTTGCTTTATTTATTCAAAACATAAAAAAATTAAGTTTTGTTACCTCTTCCTTAGCTCACCATGTTGATCCCTAAATTCACCCTGAAAGACCTTTCAATAGGTAGTGGATCTATAATTGGAAAAGATAATATTGAAGATTTCTCCAATCATGTTAGTAAACATGAGGATATTGAGGATAGATCCCTTGCAGAACTTGCTCCAAACTATGAGATTGCTGCAGCTTCTTTAGTTCACATGTTGGAAGCTAGGTTTGTTAACCTCAACCCCTTAATGCAAGTAATGTTTCTTAAACTTAAAGAAATTGATGACCCTGAAAAGAGGGATTATATTCTAGAAACTTTGCTTAAGGAATTCTATGATGTTTCCAAGGAAGCTAGAAAAGTCTTTGAACGTTTCAATATGCTAGGCTCATGTGTAGACGTTGTTGGTACACGAGAAAAGATGAACCAAACTGAACCTAATGGGGAGGAAATTAAGATACCAATACCCTTCAAACTTGTAGCAATGCATAAAGCCATAGAAAAGAATCTTGATTGGATTGTTCCCGAAAACCCGTTTGATGAAAATAGTGAACCAAAGAGCATTGAGAGAGGATCCTCTAAAACTTATTTGGATCAGATACCTTGCCTTGTTGAAGATATTTCCGGTATTAATCTTAATGCTTCTTCATTTGAGAACACTTGATTCTTTCTTGCTTCTTATGCCTAACATAAAGGCGTTAAAGAAAAGTACTTATTGGGAGATAACCCAAAAGTTTTAGATGAGTCTTGGAAGTTATTACTTCAGTAATAACCGCTCCTTATCCTTTTTATTTGCTTTTTGTGCCAAGAGTAACCTCTAATGAGAGAGAAGTAATGATTGGGAAAGTTGCTATCCCGAAACAGATTTCTGTGCTTCACCGTAAAAATTCGTGTAAAATCTCAACACGTCCTTTTAAGGCGTGAATTTTTGTGCTTCTGCCCCAGGTTGTTATCTAACTTTAGTTCGTTCAACACTTTTTGATTGGAGCAACAGAAGGTCTTCGAAAAAATTCGTCTTTATCTGCTGGTCTGTTTTGACAGATTTCTGCCAGTTTCTGCATTTTGCTTCTTGTTTGTTCCTTTTTGAGTTCTTTTGGGGAATTGAGATTTTTGAGGGAAGTGCTACAGTAGATAGTGTTTTAATGGAAGTTTTATTGGTGTTAGAACTGAATCTAAAGACCTATTATCTTGAGTGCACTAATGTTGCTAAAAAAGATTGTGTGAAGTTTTGTACGAAGGAAAAATTTCAGGTATATGGAAGGAATGAGTAATGAGATGAAGGATGGACTAAAGCTCAAGCGTGGGGATGCCACGCGTGTCACCCCAAGAAATATCCAAGAAGTACAAGCGTCAAAGCTTGGGGATGCCCAAGGCATCCCCTTCTTCATCAATAAAAATCCCAGGTTTCTTCCAAACGCTTCATTTTTATTGTTTCATGTGTTGTTCTTGGAGCGTCTTATTTTTCGTTTTGGTTTTGGTTTTTAGTTTGCTTTGTTTGCTTAGTTTGCTGAATAAATTGGTTGGACCCCCTCTTTCATACATTGGTTTTCAAATAGTTTGGTTTGGTTTGGAAGAGAGTAGGAAAGTTCATGCTTAAGTGGTAAAGAGAGCTTGTTTTTGACTGTAGCCTATGCTTTGTCATGCCATGCTTGATATTGTTTTGGATTTATGCTTAGTATTCTTTGCTGTAGCATGACTTTTTATAAATGATTGAGATTGCTTAATGTGCCTTGGATGAATCATGCGTTGTTTTAGCATATTAAAGCATAGTATTGTGGTATTCTCCTTTGATGCTTTATTTGGGTTAACTTGGCGCATGCTCACACCATGTTATGACTATCCCAAGTCACCATAGCCTTTATGATCCTTGAGTTTTCAACTTGTAATATCACTTTATGCTTTGATCAATGATGTTTTGTCGCTCTGCATGATTATGGCCATTATTGCTCTCTTAGTTTGTCGCTCCCAGTCTTTTGCTAGCATCCACAACCAAGTATGAGTTCCACTCATGCATCCAACTCCCTAAACAAAGTTATTCCAAAGAGACACCATACCTACCTATTAGCATATGCTATTCCAAGTATATTCATGCTTTTGTTTACCTTCCAAATTAAACTTGTTATGATAAAACTAGTGATTAAATCTCTCACGAACTTGATGGCACACTTTACTTTTCTTGCCCTTAATAAACTTGAACCATTGTGTCGTCTATGTTGTATATGCTGACTCTTATTTGTTGGGGATTAGCAGAACCATGCTGTCTTGGGGAACACTTTCAACATAGCACGGGTACTTTGTACCTAGTTGATATCATGCTCTTTTGTCTATGGATGTCGTCGGTGTGAAACGAAAGGGGGGCTTATAAGTCCATGGAGTTATGTATATGTGTTAGAGAAACGCCTGGGCTGCTGGTCTAATCCATGCTGACATGGTGGAAACCTGCAGCGTAACCATAATGAGCTGTCTATGGAGCATTCTTCTTATAAAAAAAGAGTCTGATATTGAGAAAAAAAGAGAAAAAGAAAAAATATTATTAAAAGAGGAAAGAGAGAAAAAAGCACGATATTCCCATGGTAAATAAGAAGAATGCTGAGATTCTCGTTGTCTGCTTGCCTTGTCATTTTGATATGGAGATTCTTTCGTATCATCGGGCAAGGGGTACCCCGTTGGCGGTTCTCTATGATACACATATACTTACGATGACAAGAACTTACCGGTGACTAAACTTGGGTAGCATGAGGAGCAGCCCTCGTATTCAAGGGACATGAGATTTCTAACTTATACTTCGTCAAGCATGTACAACATAGTTTGTTCACATTAACCTGAATCACTTCAAGATGCTTATGATAGGGGCAATGAGAGTTGAAAGCTATTAAGTACCATAATTTTTGGAAGCTCTTTATGAAACTTGAATACCTACTTCCTTCTATGAAGGCCTTTCTTCCACTTATATATATTGAGTCTCCACCTTCTATCTTTATGCACCTACTTTGAGAGCATAGTGGCCATTCTTAGTTCTATGTGCACTGTCCCAAGACTTGTTGATTGATGCATACCTTGATATTGCTTGTTTTAAACTATTTGTATCTAGTCACTCTTATGAACTTTGAAGGTGTCCTATGCATTTATATTTGCTACTCTATCAGGGACAAGCTAAATACTACTATGCTATGTTTTCTTTATGTGAAACAAACAAACGTCTTGCAAAGCATTGTTATTCATGAATATTTTGTTTATGCCTTTTCATGTTGCATCATAGTTTCTTTGTCTTATTGCTAGAACTTTGTATTTCATGTTATAATTGAAGTGCTATGATCCCAGCTTTGAATGTTTTACAAATACTTTGATCAAGTTTATGATGGTGCATGTCACCTCAAAATTATTCTTTCTTTTTATCACTTACCTACTCGAGGACGAGCAGGAGTTAAGCTTGGGGACGTTGATACATTGCAAATGTATCTATAATTTTTGATGTTCCATGCTTGGTTTTATCTACTTTCTAGTGTTTTGTCCACACTTTGGAGTACTTTCTTGTGTAACCTATTAACAAGAGCCACAGTGCCAGCTGCCTGTTTCCTGTTGTTTTTGGTTCCAAGAAAGTCAGAAAATGAATATTCTCGAAATTGGATGGGACAAAAGCCAAAGTCATTAGTTTACCGATGGACACCTGGAGCTAGAATACGAGACGGAGAGGGGTTGGGGCCCGCGCCAGGGGGTGGTCTGGCCGCCCCAGGCACCCCCTCGGCCTCTCCTTCCGCCTATATATTGCCTCTGATACAGAAACCCTAAGTACCCGATCAAAATTCCACGAAAGAGTCTGTAGCCGCCGTCATCTCCATCCCTAGATCAGGAGGGATCTGAAGCTCTTCCCGGCACCCTGCCAGAGAGGGGAATTCACCCTGGAGGCCTTCTTCATCATCATGCAAGCCTCCGGTGTGATGCGTGAGTAGTTCATCTCTGGACTATGGGTCCATGTAGTAGCTAGATGGCTGGTTCTCCTCCTTTGTGCTTTCATGTCTAGATCTTGTGAGCTCCGTTCATGATCAAGATCATCTATTTGTAATTCTGCATGTTGTGTTTGCGGGGATCCGATGGATATTGAGATGCTATTTCAGATTGATTATTGATTCTATCATGTCTTTGTTATTTGTGATCTTGCATGCTTTCCGTTGTTAGTAGCTATCTTGGCGAAGTAGATTCTAGCAACTCCAAGAGTTAGTATTTATGCTCGATAGTGGGTTCATGCCTCTAGTAATCTGGGGAAGTGACAGAAATCTCTAAGGTACTAGATGTGCTGTTGCTACTAGGGAGAAAACAACAATCCTTTATTCATAGAACAATCGTATTGTTTACTTTACACGCAATTCGTAATGCAATTATCTGTTGCTTGCAACTTAATAAAGGGGGTTCGGATGATAACCTGAAGGTGGATTATTAGTCATAGATACAGTTGGATGGCGGTCTATGTATAATATTGTAATGCCCAATCGAATCTCAAAGGATTCAAGATGAGTCGTATATACTTGTATGCTTTCTCGATGTTTGTCAATTGCCCTGCTGTAATTTGTTCACCCAACATGTTATCTATCTTAAGGAGAGCCACCTCTAGTGAACTATGGACCCATGTCCTTTCTTTTACATTCAATCTACATTCAACTATTTACTGCTTTGTGTTTACTTTCTGATAACTATTACTGCCTTCCATTCGATACGTTTAATCCTTTGTTTTCAGCAAAACCGGTGAGATTGACAACATCATCGTAAGTTGGGGACAGAGTTCTGTGGTTGTGTTGTGCAGGTCTCCACGTTGCTGCTAGCACCGGTAGTGCGCCCTGCCAACGTTCAGCTAGCTACACCTTTGGTGTGTTTCCTTGCTCCTACTAGATTGATAACCTTGGTTTTATAACTGAGGGAAACTTACTGTTGTGCTCATCATACCTTCCCCTTGGGGTTCCCCAACGAGCTCGTTAATACACGAGTCAGCAACCACACATGGATTAACCAATGACATTGCATGTGTGTTATTTTCACAAACCACATATGGATCAACCAATGTCATTGCATGTGTGTTCCTGTCATGAACCACATATGGACCCACTAGAGTCATTGCATGTGTGTTCTTTTCACAAGTCACATATGGATGAACCAGTGTTCACTGCATGTGTGTTCTTTCCACAAACCACTTATGGATCCACCAGTGTTCATTGCATGTGTGTTCTTTTCCACAAACCACATATGGATCCACTAGAGTCATTGCATGTGTGTTCTTTTCACAAACCACATATGGACCCACCAGTTTCATTGAAATGTGTGTTCTCTTCAGAGACCACACATGGATCCATCAGTGTCATTGCATGTGTGTTCTTTTCACATACCACAAATGGAGTCATTGCATGTGTGTTCTTTTCACATACCACATATGGATCCACTACTGTCATTGGTATGTGTGTTCTCTTCAGAGACCACACATGGATCCACCAGTGTCATTGCATGTGTGTTCTTTTTACTAACAACATATGGAGTCATTGCATGTGTGTTATTTTCACATACCACATATGGATCCACCTGTGTTATTGAAATGTGTGTTCTCTTCAGAGACCACACATGGATCCACCAGTGTCATTGCATGTGTGTTCTTTTCATGAATCGCACCCAGTGTCATTGCATGCCTGTTCTTCTCACAAACCACACATGGATCCACCAGTGTCATTACATGTGTGTTCTTCTCATGAACCACAGCTAGAGTCATTGCATGTGGGTTCTTCTCACAAAGCACATAAGGATACATCAGTGTCATTGCGTGTGTGTTCTTCTCATGAACCACAGCTAGAGTCATTGGATGCGTGTTCTTCTCCTAAACCACAGCTAGAGTCATTGCATGTGTGTTCTTCTCACAAACCACGTAAGGATACACTAGTGTCATTGCATGTGTGTTCTTCTCATGAACCACATCTAGAGTCATGGCATGTCTGTTTTCTCACAAACCACACATGGATCCACCAGTGTCATTGCATGTGTGTTCTTCTCATGAACCACAGCTAGAGTCATTGCATGTATGTTCTTCTCACAAACCACACAAGGATCCACCGGTGTCATTGCATGTCTGTTCTTTTCATGAACCACAGCCAGTGTCATTGTATGTGTGTTCTTCTCACAAACCACACATGGATCCACCAGTGTCATTGCATGTCTTCTCTTTTCATTAACCATAGTTAGAGTCATTGCATGTGTGTTCTTTTCACAAACCACATATCACCAGTGTCATTGCATGTGTGTTCCTCTCATAAACCACATATGGATCCACCTAGTGTGATTGCATGTGTGTTCTTCTCACAAACCACATAAGGATCCACCAGTGTCATTGGATGTGTGTTCTTTTCATAAACCACATATGGATCCTAACCTTAGGAGAGACCTAAGCTTAGCCTCCCAATGGATCCACCGTTAGACCGAGTCTTCTAGAAGGCACGCCCCAACATAGTTGTTCTGCTTTACAATTGTTACATACCGTTCGATCGGGGTGCTTGGACGATTGGGATGGTCTTCGTGAGAGCGATCCGCGAGTAGGCTGTTCTGCGGCATGATTGGCCACGCTTGCTCTGGACAAACTGGCAACACCGGGCGCTCCCCTGTTGCGAGTGTCACGACTCACGAGTTCAGTGGGCCATATCCCAGTGTCACGTCCCCATTACTTCTCTTCCTCCCCGTACTTCTCTTCCTTCCCCTCGAAGCAACTTTCCCCACTTCACTCCCATCCTGCCGTAGCCGCAAGCCAACGACGCCTCCATCCCAATCCCCTGTTCGGCAGCCACCCCCTCCCCTCTCGCCATGGGTTCAAGGGGAGATGGCGAGGAAACGCGTCGTAACGATAGGGACGGTGATTTCGATGTGAGTCGTCTCATCTCTATCTCTATCATCTATGGACAGTTATCTATTTTTTGAGCTAGATCTAATCTGTTTACTCATGCGCATATGATGTGTTAGGCCAACCAGACGATGTATGACTCCGACTATCATAGTTTAGCAGATGAAGACAGTCCTCTGCTATGTAAACATGGATATGTGCCCGCTAAATTTGTAGAGTTCGAAGGACGAAACATAGGCAGGAGGTTTCTACGGTGTCAAGGACATCGTGCAATGATGCAAGGCATAAGTAGCGGTGTTGTCAAATGGGTAGATCCAGAGTGGCCCAAACCGATGCAGAAAACACTGGAAAAACTATGGGAAATGACTGTTGAGTTGAAAGAATCCGTATTCAGCTCACTTCTTGACAGTGTTGAGATGAAGCTATGGGAACCAGTTGACACGACCAAGCATAAGCGAGATCTCAGGTGGGTGCAATACAAGGTTAGCAAAGTCGAGAAGGAGAGGGACGCAGCATTGGCCCTGAAGGCTAAAGCAGAGCAAGAACTGACTCAAGCAAGGAATGATCTTCACCAGGCCAAAGTCCTACAGTTCACAACTATGAGTATTGACAAGTGCATGAGGAAAAATGCATAGAAACCATTGAAGTTGTGCAAGGAAGATGCTAAAAGGAAGGCGCAGACGATTCGATCCTTGCTCTCACAGGAAGATGCGCATCGGGCTAACATTAGGAAGATCAAGGAGATGTGTGATAACTAGTTCTATTTAGCTTAAGCTCCGTGCCTTTTTAAGTTGTAATAGTTGTACTTGTTGACCTAGCAGTCTGAACTATTGGCCCTGGAGTCCTGGGAGGAAAAAATTGGTCGCCCGTTAATTAGTCTTAACCCTGCATTACTTCCTTTTGTCTGACCAATGCCCCTTGGATATTCCGCCCGTCGCTTCATTGTTCTCGTGTACAAATAGGAGGCGCCATAGTGCGTCGCTTCGTCGTCCATCCCCTTGCCCTCTCTAATCTCCACCGCGCCGTCGCTTCATCGTCCATCCTCTCGCTCCCTCTCCAATCTCCACCGTGCCACCATGGAGATGCATGTGCTGAACTTCAACGAGGCGGTGATGTTCGTGCACTTTGACATCCTCGTGCCGCCGGCCGCGACGGTGCCCCACGTATGGCGCATCACCTATGCGGGGGTGCCGGTGGCTCCGCTCCTCGTCCCCAGCGGAGCCAAGATGGAGAGAGAAATCGCGGCGTGCCGTCGCCAGATGCCCGTGTGGAAGAGGGCGCTGCCCTGGTACGCGGCGGCCAGCCCGTACTGGCCGATGCTGTTCAAGAAGGAGCGGAAGGCCAATATTGGCAACCGCATTGTTTACGGGCGCGTGGTGCACCGGGATCTCCACAACTGAGAAGGGCAGGAGAGGTTCTGGTCCGTCCCTGGACGGACCAAGTATACCGTCATCGTCGCCGCTCGCAGCGAAGAGGTGCTCCATCTCGTGAACAATGCGGAAATCGTGGAGGTTCCGTCCGACGATGACGAGGAAGCCGGCGGCTCGGAGAACAGTGGCAGCGGAAGTGAACTTGTTGACTAGTGGTTGAATTAATGTAGGATGTGAAATCGCACCTTTGTTTAGAAGAATTTGTGGTTGAATTAATGAAATGCCTCGATTTAGATCTCTGTCTCGATTAATTTCTGGAATAATTTGTGATTTAGATCAATTTCTGCCTCGATTTAGATCTCTGTCCCAGATTGGGAACGTGACCGTGGACCAAAGACTCTTTTTCTACTAGTGTATTCTGACATTGGTGGTTTGTTTAAACATAATCTACGTGGATTGTGCCGCACGCAAATGGCACAACCGCAATTTATAAAGTGGAAGCACATACACCCGGTTACTGGAGATCCGGGAGCTTTGCCAGATGCAGGGGATGCAGGAGCAGAGAGGCGGTGAGATAGACAGGCTCAGGATTAGGCCAGAAAGTGGTACCGATTTCCTCCTCATCTAGGCATTATCGGTTGCCATTGCTGTTTATGTTGCCACGTCGTTGTGCAGCATCTGAAATAAGGTGCTGCTTCGTGTAGTGTGGCACCTTAAATAATTTATTTCTGCGCCACTTACATTCCATCGAATTTGGAGACCTCCTGCCCCTCAGCAATCGTGGAACCGTTGTTGCGTGCTTTCAGATAGCAGTGGCACAATCATAGTTTTGGATTCAACTACTGACTCGGGCGTTTCCAAACCCTAAGTCACGGTACATTTTACTCAGAGAACGTGGGTAGATTGTTTCGTCCAGCAATGTACCACACACAGAGCTCTAGAATTTAACCAAATTACATATATAGGTTCAAGTTCAACACATTACTATGCATCTTCATTGCCAGCAGCCTTCTTCTGCAGCCTGGGTACCAAGAATTCACGTCCACTGGCTTCTTCATTTCCTGCCTTCTTCCTCTTCCTTGGTGCCAATTTTCTTAGCTTCACGTACTCTGCATCGCCAGGACAATGGGCACCATAATTGTGCCCAGCATCATCTTTCCACTCGTTTTTAATTTCTTCGGGCAGCAAAATGACTGACCCGACAGTCATGTTTCTAACCTTGCGGCGCTTCCTGTCAAAGAAATAGGACTATTGCATAACTGCCCAATATATACAGAGTACATAAAACACAAATTACAATTCAGCACAAACATGCAAACCCCAAGAGACCTTTGCTTACCAGGAGCTAATTAGGTTCGAGAAACCACCTTGTCCAAGAATAGAAGGGCAGCTCCTAGTTGCAGCAGCTTCCACATCCAGTACATCACAATTCAGCTCAAACATGCAAGCCAAAGCATACCTTTTCATCAACCCAATTAGCTGACTGTCACGAGTTAGAGGAACCATGATGCCACGTTCATCCATGAAGCTGAACTTTGCAGTCAGCTTCGGCCATAATTCATCATGATTACGCAGAGCAGCAACCATACCATATATAGTGCAGATATGCGCAGGCGCTTCTTCCATCGTGATACAATGGTGTCCATACCACTTGCCCTTAGAGTCGTACCTGAAGAGTACTACCGTAACCAGGTAAGGGTGGTCCGTGGAGATCCCACTTGACAGAAAACTATGGACAAAATATGTTTGTCAGCGTTGGGCTAACAAACAATTTTAGGCTCAGTAGCCAGCTAGCAGTTATAATTAGTGCGAATAGCAAAGAGAAGGGTAGCTCACCCGCTTGTAGCTAGAACTTCTTCTTCCTTGGTAGTAGGATCTGCCATCCTCCGAGCTGCTCGGCTCGTCGGCGGCGGAGGCGGGCTAGAGCCTCGCAACGGCGGCTACGGCATGCGCCATTGGAGCTCGGGATCAGCGACTGGGTGCAGCAACTTGGCACCGGAAGTCAAATGTCCGAAGGGATCATCCTGCCTGGAGGGTGGATTCCGACGCAACCGGTGCTAGGGTAAAGGTGGGAATGGATTTGTGAAATTGGTCAACGCATCCAATCCACTTAGTTACTCGATTTGCCTAAGAGGTTGCCGTGTTGGCGCTCGCGTCACGGACAGATGACCGACATGAGGGTCCCGACCATCTACTTCACGGGGCAGTTTAATGGAATGTTTGAATTTGGCAGGGGTGAGATGAGTTTGCCTCGAAATGGCCCCTCTCAGTAGTTGGTGGCCAAAAATTTCAAAACGTGGCAATTTCAGGCAACTTAGGTACCGCCATGCGCTAGCCTACGAACTTTGGTACCGCAGACGAACAGGCCTGACCAGAAGGCCGAAGGAGACCACTACGGATTCGCGCCCTTTGATCCCACAGCAACTTGCAAGAGGAGGCGTTCCTGGAAGAACATAGTGATGCATGGTGAGTCCGAGGAAGTGGAGGTGCTATACAAGCACGTCTGCAACCTCGAAAGTCACATAGGTAAAGAAGAGGGTGGAGCCACCCTCATTTGCACGTGGTTGCGCCGCCGCCTCCAGCCTCTGCAGGCCCGAGTGCACCTGATTTACTGCTGGACCGGTGCTGACGATGTCACTAGCGTGTCCACCGAGGGCATTTCTATGGGTGAAGTGGATAAGAGAGTGCGATTGGTGACCAGATACACCGCCAAGAAGGTTCTCCCAGGCGAACCAGTCGTGCCTCCTTTCAACGCCTCTAACCCTCCTCTTGAGGTAGATCTATTCTATGAAGTAGTTTCCTTTTTCGACTACCTTTATGATGTTTTGATATATAATGTTGTATCTTCTGAATGTAGGACTAGAATGTGTCTCCTAGCTTGCCCCCTCAACCTGAAAGGATTATCCCACGCGAAGTGGATGTAGAGGACGAGTTGGAGTCGACCGTCCCAATCGAAGAGGAGGAGAGAGCCTCCGAGTCCAGCGACCAGGACACTCGCAAGTGTTCTCGCAGCGAGGATTCTGATGCTACTTATCCAACGATGCCGGAAGGTCCATCTGCTGCTGCAGAGGAGCCAATCGTCGCCGTTCCCGTGCGTTCCATGGCTCCTCCTGCTCGGAAGAAGATGCGACTACTGAAGGAGTCATCGGAGTCGGAGGAGCAATTTGTGAAGGAGTCATCGGAGTCGGAGGTCCATGGCTTTTGCTGGATGTGTTTGGTAGTCAAGCGGCATCGTCGTCTTATGGCGACGTCCAATTTTTGAAGGAATCCGGAGTTGCAGACTCCAAGGCCAAGGAAGTGGCCGAACGATCTTCCTCTCCTCCATTGGCGGCCCACTCCGGGCACAAATCGTCGAGTTCCTCGCATGCCGGGGGACACCAGATGGTTGCCCGGATGAATGCGCAACAGTCATCTTCGGAGTCTCAGGAGGATCATGTAAGCATCCTTTTGTTGTTTTGGTAGTCGAATATATACTTGGTGCTGTCGCTGAACTGTACTTTCTTCTGATGCAACTCATCGTGAAGGAAGCTGCTCACCTGGCAGAGCAAGTCCTTGACATGGGTCGATAGCATGCGCGACTGGACAATCGCCATCGCGTTATTGAAGGTTAGTTTTGAATTTGTATTTTTCTTTGTGAAGTTTCTAGATTCGATTGATGATACGTCTTGTGCTTTGCAGTTGAGCATAACGAACTTCTTCGTCATGTTACCTCCCTTGAAAAGGCGCTTGCCGTGGCGACGAAGAGTCGCGACGAAGCAATCACGGCCCTGGAGGAGTTGCAAAAGCGCGAAGAAGACTTGCGAAAGCGCGAAGAGGATTTGTCTGCGTCAATGCCGAGAGGGAGAAGTTATTTGAGGAGCAACTTTTCTCGATTGCTAAGTCCCTCTCAGGTATTCTTTCAGCTAAATTTTTTTGTTTCTTGCTTCGACATCGTGTTATTGTGCTAACACTTTTGCTGTATGTAGATGCTAGTGGCCTGAGCTTTGATGGCCAGGCCCTTCATTGCGATGATGTGTTGGCTGGTGCTGTCGCCGCAGTCGAAGACCGCATCGCTTCCCTTCAGGGGACACTAACGAAGGCCAAGGGTGTGCTTAGTCGCATACGCGAGGATCTAACCCCCAAGGCTGAGTTGATTGACAACCTTGAGGACCTGGTGGAATCCCTTGCTAGGGGTATTCCCATGGACTTTAGGAACTCCAGCGGTCTATCAGCGCCACCATGGCACTCGCGATGGTGCAAGCCCATGGCGTGGAGGTGGACCCCGCCGTGATCTCCAAGGTGATGCCCGTCGACGCAGATGGCCAATAGGTAGTGTTTGCTCCCTTCGCTACTGGTTGTGGTAAGTATGGGCCGCAACTCATCAATACAGTCGCCAAATACTCCGAAGAGCTGCAGCGGGCAAAGAAGGCGGCGAAGGCTGCGGTGTTAGGGGCTGGCACCAGAAATTCTGTGGCGTCAAAGACCGCCATGGATTCGATGAGGCCCCCAAAGTCCAAGTCAAAGTCGAAGAAGCAGACTGTCCTTAGTAGCTAATTTGTAATAGTTGTAGTTTATTTTGTGTTGAAACTATGCTTTTGTGGGAGTATCCCTGTCGAAACATTTGCTGTGCCTGAATGCATTTGTGCCTTTTATCAATGTATCCTTGGTCCCTCATTTGCTCTTGCTTGATTTGTGATAGGGTACATCGAGTGGTCCTTCGAGTGATCCTCGTGATCCTCGGCCTACCGATGAAACCTTGGCACAGCCGCGCTCAAAGGTGGAGGAGTTATCATTGCTTTCGCAATTGTGGGATCGCATTAAGTAGTTGGAGCGTGAGTTGCCCATCCTCCGTGGTAGCGCAGATGTATGGAAGTCTAAGGCGGAGAAGGCCACCGCCCGCGAGAAGTATCTCTTGGAGGAGGTGGCGCAACTGACTGAGTAGTTCAAATGTTAGCTTTCTACCCTTTTATCTTTTCTTTTAGTTAGTCGCGGCAATGCCTTGTCTTCATACTTTGCCCTTTTGCTTGGTGTAGTTGTCAGTGCTCATCATCCACAGGATGACAAAGACCGGATTGCCATTCGAATGAACGACCTGACCTAGGAGCAACTTCAGGCGAGTGGGTACTTTTGGGTGGACCATGGTCGTGCGATCGCGCTTGCGACCCTGCAGGATCGTGCTTCTCGAGTACTTCATTTTTTGAAGAAGGCGCAGTCGTGCCTTAGGCATATCTATCAAGCGATGTTTCCGCTAGACGCTGTGCCTTCAAGCCTGTTGGCTCTTCTGGCGAAGTTCCAAGATTTGAGTGCAGTTCGCGAGTGTGTGCGACAGCGGTTAGTAGCTGGTGCTAAGGCTGCATTGTCGCTGGTGCGACTGCATAGGCCGGATGTAGCTGTTGTAGCTATTACCACTGGGCCGCCACCTCCGCCAGAAGGTATGACCTAGGACATGGTTCCGCACTACCAAGCGGTTGATCGCCTAGCGAAAGAAATTGTCAACTTCTTCGAGGAACAAACAAACATTCTTCTGTTGCAGCAGTAGCGTGACTTGTATCCTGCACATAATTGTACAAGTGTTGTAAAGTTCATATGATTATGTTAGGTGTAATTAATACCCTTTGATATGTGAAGAGCTTGCTAGCTTTTATATTTTGCGAGTGTGTTTGTACTCTACAGTTTTTTTCATTAGCCTGACTTGTGTTTATCTCAGCACCTTGCCAACCTGTCAGGTGCGTTGCAACTGGGTTGGTGTTTGTCAAGGGTTCGATTGATGTTGTGTCAGCTACTCGGGATATTGCGATTTGTTCGTAGAACGAGAGTGTAAAGGGTGGTGCAGCCCCCGAGTGATAAAATTGCGAGAAAAATAAGGGAAACATAGAGTTTTGGGGCACTTGGCTTTATTTATTCGCAGAATAGTACGAGGTACAATGTGTGGCTAAGTAGCCTGGCTGAATAGCCTTATTTTTAATGTAAAAAAGACTAGGGGTAGAAACGACGCAGCTGTGTGATGTTCCAGGGGTTAGAGTATGCGACTCCTGTCTTGAAATCTTTAAGGCGATAGGCGCCACCTGGGGTTACTTCTGTAATCACGTAAGGTCCCTCCCAAGGAGACTCGAGCTTGAGATGCCCTTGTTGCTTGAGTCATAGGACCAGGTCTCCTTCGATGAAGGATCTTGGGCGTAGCCTTCTGCTGTGATAGTTGCGGAGGCATTGCTGGTACATCGTTGATCTCTCCGCTGCGATTTCTCATGCCTCGTCCAAGAGGTCGACGGAGTCTTCGAGTGCAAGAGTTGACTCCTTATCGCTGTAAGCAACCACCCGTGGGCCTTTGTACCGTACTTCTGCGGGTAGCACCGCTTCAGCACCGTGCACCATGAAGAACGGGGTGTATCCCGTGGCACTGTTTGGAGTTGTGCGCAAGCTCCAGAGTACGGATTGCAGCTTGTCTGGCCAGCATCCGGTGGCTTGTTCGAGTGGCCAGAGGAGTCGTTTCTTGATTCCACCGCAGACGAGGTTGTTGGCCTTTTCGACTTGACCATTGGTCTACGGGTCAGCCACCGAGGCGTAGCTTATGTTGATTCCCAGGTTTTCGCAGAATGCCTAGAACTCCTTAGAGGTGAAGTTCGTCCCATTGTCCGTGATGATGTTGTGTGGCACTCCAAAGCGGTAGACAATGGACTCGAAGAACTTAACAGCGCTGGCCCCTGATTGATTTGTCACCGGCATGGCCTCGATCCACTTCGTGAATTTGTCGACTGCGACCAAGAGGTAGACGTAACCTTCTAGTGAGGACCTCAGGAGCTTGTCGACCTCGAGTTCCCATTGTGCGAATGGGCAAGCCAATGGTATTGGCCGGAGTTCCGCGCTAGGTGCATCAGGTTTGTCCGCGAATCGCTGGCAAGCGTTGCAGCGCTGGACGATGTCCTTGGCGTCGTGCATGGCTGTGGGCTAATAGAATCCTTCCCGTAGAGCTTTGGCAACAAGGGCGCGACTGCTAGCATGGTGCCCACAAGTGCCTTCGTGGATGTCGAGGAGGACGGACCTTCCGTCCCTGTTGGAGATGCACCGTTGGAGCACTCCTATGATGCTGCGCTTGTACAGTTCGTCGTTGAGGACGGCGAATGCCTTGGATCGTCGCGCAATGTGTCGCACGTCAGTCGGATCATCTGGCAGCCTCTTGCTGAGTTGATATGTGATGTAGGGTTGCGTCTAAGATGGCTCGATCATCATGAAACCCATTGGTCCTTCGAGTCCTGTATCGAGCTCCAGGTCGTCGAGTGTCATTGCCTCGTTGGGTGGCATAGCCCCCGAGTCCGTTGACGCGCTTGCTTTCTTCTCTTGAGCCTTTGGCTTGATGGAGCATTCGCAGATGTGCTCGAGAAATACTCCCGGTGGTATGGGGGCGCAGGTGGAGCCAATATTGGCGAGTAGATCGACCTCTTCATTGCTTTCACGGCCCACATGTCGCAGCTCATAGCCATCGAAGTCTCCTTTGAGTGTGTCGTAGAGGTTGCGATAGGCGATCATGTTGTCGCTAAGTGCGTCGCACTCGTGCATCGTTTGGTTGACCACCAGTTTGGAGTCGCCGTAGATGATGAGCCTTTTAGCGCTGCAGGCTTTCGCCATCCACATCCCATGGATTAAGGCTTTGTATTCAGCTTCATTGTTGGAGGCGGTGAACTGCATTCGCAGAATGTATTTCATTTTGTCTCCTTGGGGCGATGTCAGTATGACGCCGGCGCCCGCTCCGTCCTTTCTCTTGGACCCGTCGAAGTGCATTGTCCAGAGGTAGGACATATCTGGCTTGTCGGGGAGCTGATTCTTCATCCAGTGCACAAGAAAATCCGGGAGAACTTGCGACTTGATCGCGTCGCCCTTCTCGTATGTTATGTCTCATGGAGACAGTTTGATTCCCCAGAGCATGACTCGTCCGGTGGCATTATGATTATTGAGGATGTGCCCCAGCGGGGCGTCATTTACCACCACGATTGGGTGCTCTTGGAAGTAGTGGCGCAGTCGACTGGCTGTCATGAAGACACCATACGCCAGCTTCTGGTAGTGCGGGTACTGTTGTTTTGTTGGAATGAGCACCTCGCTGAGGTAATACACTGGGCACTGGACTCAGTGAACCTTGTTTTCTTCGGCTCGTTCCACCACAAGCACCGTGCTGACCACTTGGTTGGTGGCAGAGATGTAAAGCAGTAGTGGCTCCTTCTCGTGTGGCGTCACCAACACTAGCGAGGTGGATAGTAGACGCTTGAGATCTTCGAATGCGTCCTACACCTCGTTTGTCCACTCAAACTTACCAGCCTTGTAGAGAAGTTGATAGAAGGGTAGCGCCTTTTCGCCCATTCGACTGATGAATGGACTGAGCGCCGCGATCCACCTAGCTAGCTACTGGACGCCTTTCACGTTCTTCAGCTTCTCCATGGCCAGTATGGCCTTTATTTTCTTCGGGTTTGCTTCGATCCCTCTCGTAGAGATAAGATACCCGAGTAACTGCCCAGATGGCACGCCGAAGGCGCATTTATCCGGATTGAGCTTGATCCGGTAGCGGTCGAGGTTGGCGAAGGTTTCGCGTAGGTTGTCGATTAGCGAGGCTTCCTCTTTGGTTTCGATGACAATGTCGTCAACGTAGACTTGGATGTTGCGACCAAGTTGGTTCTTGTGGTAAGCCTACATGCATCGCTGATAGGTGGCTCCTGCATTTTTTAGCCCGAAGGGCATCGTGTTGTAGCAGAACACACCAAAGAGCGTCATGAACGCTTTTTTCTCCTGATCCTCCTCCTTCATTCGAATATGATTGTAGCCTGAGTAGGCATCGAGGAAGCAGAGATGATAACATCCCGTGGTGGAGTCGATGATTTGGTCGATTCGCGGCAACGGGAAGTGATCCTTTGGGCAGTGCTTATTCAAGGAGGTAAAGTCCACACACATCCGCAGGATCTCTGTGTCTTTTTAGGCACAAGCACCGTGTTGGTGAGCCAAGTGCTTTCCTTGATCTCGCGTATGAATTTTGCATCGAGGAGTCTATTGTTCTCCATTCCGACTGCCTTTTCTCTTGGTTAAGACAATCGCCGAATTGTCTGCTTGGCTGGACTTGCATTTGGATTTACGTTGAGTGTGTGCTTGGCAAATTCCCTAGGGACTCCTGGCATGTCCGCTGGACACCAGGAGAAGATCTCCCAGTGCTCACGGAGGAATTCGACGAGCGCGAGTTCCTATGCAGAACTCAAGTTGTTGGCGATGAGGGCCATCTTGGTCGGGTCCGTTGGGTGGACCTAGACTTTCTTCGTGTGCACCGACGAATCGAATGATAGGTCGGGTGAACTTGGCCTGCTCAGGGGAGGCAGACTGTTGTCTATCGACTCCTTTAGTCTTGCGAGTTCCTCCTGCATGCCAAAGGACTGGGAGATTCTGTTGAATTCCCTGTCACAGCTGTCGGATCTCTCGAAGTTGCCATTGATTGTGATTATGCTGTTTGGACCTAGCATTTTGATTTGCAGGTAGGCGTAGTGCGGCACTGCCATGAACTTTGCGAACGCGACACGTCCAAGGATGCAGTGGTATTGTGAGGGCCAGTCGACGACTTCAAAGTCAATGCACTCTCACCGAAAGTTTTGCGGCGTGCCGAAGATGACATCGAGGTAGATTTTGCCTAGGGGATATATGCCCTTTCCTAGGATGATGCCGTGGAACATCATGTCCAAAGCCTCCAGGAAAGTCAGAGGGATCCTCATTGCGTGCAAGGTACTCGCGAACATGAGTTGATGCCGCTTTCGCCGTCCATGAAGACGCGACTCATATCGAAGCCTCTGATCTGCACCTCCAGTATGAGGGAACAGTGGCCTGGACGAGGAACTTGACGCGGATGGTCGCGCTTGTCGAAGGTGATGCAGGAGTCGCTTCCACTGAGGTACTCAGTGGTGGAGGGTGGAGAGTTTATCGCCAGATTGACTTGGCGAGTGATGGCCTTGTGCACTCGATTGGAGGGGCGCCCTTTTTGGATCATCCCCATGTTGCCCACAGCTCGTGTGTATGGCTCGCCTTCGTGATGCTAGACCGGTGCAGCCGCGGGTGGTGGTGGTCCGGGCGGTGGTGGAGGAGCTCCATGTGCCACAGCGCCTGGGGCAGCTCCGTAGCCCCTATTGACTGCGTCGCGATTCATCCGAGCCAGGCCCTCGTGGAGTTTGAGGAACTCGCGGCAGTCCTTGAGAAGGTGGCTTGATTTTTTCTTGCCATCGTGCTTGTCGATGTAGAAGATCACGTTGCATGGTCCGGACAGTTTGTCCTCGATAGATGTTGCGGGTGCTTCCTCGCGAGTGCAGCGCTGCCACACCTGCATGGTTTGCCAGCTGTCGCGGTATCCACCACTTCGATATCCGCTGTTGCGGTTGTTGTCGCGTTTCTCCGCGTAGCCGGCTGCGACCATGTTAACCTCATCGCGGTCGTCGTAGACACACATTCGACGTTTGCCTCAGCGGTCGCGTCTGTGCACGAGGTCGTCGTCGTCGTCGGAGTAGGTGCGGTTCTTCATCGAGTCTTCTCCGTTAGCCCACCGATTTGCGATTTCCATGAGGTGGTTGATCGTTTTGGGCTTAGAGTGGCCCAACTCCTCCCTAAGCTCTATACGGCGAACTCCGCCGTTGAACACATCGATTGTGCGGTCCTTCGAGATGTTTTCTGCAGAGTTCTTGATGATGGACCACCTCTGGATGTACCAGTGTAGCAATTTGCCCGATCTTTGCTGGCAACTTCTCAGCTCTTCGATTGATGCGGGCCTTTTGTAAGTGCCCTTGAAATTGCGCACGAAGCTGTAGACCAGCTCTTCCTAGCTGCGAATGGATCCGCACGGGAGGTTTTTCAGCCATGCGTGAGCGGTGCCCTGCAGCTGTAGCTGCAGGCATTGCATGGACGTGCTTCGACTTCCGCCATGTAGTCTGACGGAGGAGATGTGGTCTTCCAACCAGATTTTTGGGTCCCGTAGACCGTCGAATTTTGGGTTCTCCGATTGGAGTTTGAACCCCTTAGGCATTCGCTTCTGCCCAATGGCCCTGCTGAAGCATCTGGCGCCACAGAGCTGAGTCTCGTCCTCTTCTGAGTTAGTCAAACGAACACTTCTTGCCTGCATCTTGTCGACTTTGCACTGCGTGAGGTCATCGTGCACATCGTGGTCGCGATCATGCCACCGTAAGCGGCAACACTGAGACAGATCGTGGCTATCATCGCTGGACGAGGGCGAGGAATAGCGTTTTGCCAGAGCCTTACTTTTCTTTGGCTATGGTGCGGGCTCTTTGTCGAGGGCGGCTTCGACTAGCTCCAAGCCCGCGATCATAGATTGGTGCATGGAAGCTCGTGGGTCTCCAACTGGCGGCTAGTTGTTAAGGAGTTACATGGTGGCCGCTGTTACCACGACTTGCGGCGTCTTCGGGAGCATGTTGCCTCGTGTATCCACCTTCATGGAGCCGAAGTCGAGGACTTTTGCGGCTTCTACGCGCTCCTCCTCGGTGAGATGGGCCAGTTGAGATCTTCTCTTGTTGGCCAGGTACTCATTGCCTTTGTAGGAGGATCCTTCGTGGGAGCAGAGCCCGGCTTGACTCGTCCGCCGCCTTTTTACGCGCCTCGAGTTGCATGATTGCGTGTAGCTGGCATCTGTATTCCTCCTTCAGTAGCCAATGGTAGCCCATTAGCATGTCTTGCAGGCAGTTGAGAGGCAGAGGATTGCCTCGTAGAGCTTCTCGACAGCGGGCCCAAACATTATCGTTGAGCCTGATCACTACACGCTCTCCAGTGTGTTTGTTCACTATGGTCAGCGGTTCTCCTCCCGCTCCATTGTTGACGGGCGTGTCGTTGCCACCGTTGGTGGGTCCGTCATTAGGTATGTCGCCATTGGGTGGACCGTCGTTGGGTATGCCACCGTTGGGTGGCCCGGTGCCAGATCCGGTTGTTGGGGATATACTTTTCGGGTATCCTCACAGTTCCTCACTGACCAGGGTGGCCCACTTCGGGTTAGAGCATTGCTTCATGGGCGGCCTAGTCAGGGAGAAAGACCGAGTCCAATCCGGCTACGGGAAGGCCCAGAAGACTTACCGACTTAGGCCCATAATGTTACTTGTAGTTCAAGATGTACTCTGTAACCGACTCTCAGTCGTAGCCGGATAGATCTCTCGTGTAAACCCTAGGCCGGATATCTATATAAGCCGTCCTAGGGAGAGCCTTTAGGGCACCTCAATAGTCTACAATCTCAACTCGCATAGGCGAAAACCTTGTAACCCATATTCCGGCTCTACCGTATTACTGGATTGCTAGCAGGAGTAGGATCCGTCCAAAGCCGGCAGATTCGAACCTGGGTAAACTTGTGTGGTCACCATCACGGAACGCCGTACGTCTCACACCCCTCTCTTCCGCACGCCTCGAGGACCCCCTCATGGCGTACTTGTCATCAATCCAACGACAGTTGGTGCCCACCGTGGGGCAAGTGAGCTCCGGATCTGCGTTCCGAGCGGAATCTACAAGAATCGGAATCGGCGAGACTATCACCGTCGGTCGCATACTCTACACCAACGACGTCCCTCTCATCGTTCTCGACGAGACTTGGATTCTGGCTAGGGATGCCGTGACTGCCTACACAATCATGTCTTTTGGCGAGATCGATGTTTACATTGGTTTCGCTGAGCCTGCCCAACCCACCCAGTAGTGATGATAGAGGCAGAAGAAACTTCTGGGTCCCCTTTGTCCGCAGAAGCGGCAGAGTTCTGGATCTCAGAAAACCCTAATCCCACCCAGCCCGCACCAGTTGCGGAGATAGTGGAGAAATCCGAGCCTGAAGAAGACCTAGCAGTCCACGTCGAATCTGGAGTGGATCTCCCTAGAGGAGCCGGATCCCAGATCGACCCACCCACGGAAGTCGAAATCCAGGAGGAGCATATCAGTGACACTAATTCCGTCTCTGATGATGCTGGGACAGACAGACCTTTCCTAAGGTACCTCAGGAAGCACGCGTTGCACTTCGTCGGATACGTGGGATCCGGATCCGGCTCTGCCGATGCTGGAGAAAACATCGACTCGGTGCTGGAGGCAATTGGAACAAATGCCGACGTACCCGCATCCTCGGATGAATCGATGACGTCAGCAGATTTCCGAAAGTTCTCTGCAGAATATGAAGAGGAGTATAACTCCAAAACTGTAGAAGAAGGAGAAGCCATGGATGAAGGATCCGGGGAACACTCTCCCAAAGCGCAGGATGACATGGACGTCAGAGATAATCCCGAGGTCTAGATGTCCGAAAGTACCGAACAGAGCTTGACTCCGGGAAACGGACCCAAAGCCGTCTTGCTACCGGCGCTGCCAAGAAGGCAAAGAAGAAGAACAAGAAGAACAAGACCCCAGCAAAAGACCCTCTGGCTGAGGAGGTGATTGCCGAGGAATACGAAGAAGACTCGGATGGAGCACTTATCCCAGACGAGCAGGAATAAGAAGAATCGGTGGATGGACACGTGATCACCAAAGGTGCGCGTAAACTCATCGATGCTGCACTAACCACACCTATCCCTATAGCTGCAGAACTTACTGCTGAAGAGTTGGACAAAAGGGCCCAAGCCCTAGAAGCGCGTTGTCAACAACTCCTCGATGAAGCCAAAAACATCGAGGTGGAGAAGAAACGCATGGCAACCAAGGACTACATGTCTCAGTTGCATCAGAAGACACGGAAGCGTCACACAGATGACAACCAGTTTCCAACTGTCCGTGCTGTCCTTTTTGGAGATGAGATGGGGAAGCCACGGAAAGATAGCAAAGGAGATTAGGTATATCCAACCCTAGTACAAAATACCGTGGCGGCCCGAGATATTCTATCGGCTAATCCAGGACCAGAGGAGATCCGTTTGGGTATCAAGCTACTCAACAAGGGACTAGAGCAGCAAAAGGTCGCCCTATCTGGAAGTCAAAAACTGGTCTCGGATTCTGACCAATGTCGCATAGATCCGGCTTGGGCTGACGTAAGACCTCATTATGTTCCGGAGCAGCATTATCGCCTCGAACGACGGGAAGACATTTATTCGAGAACCGGACCGTCAGGACAGCATCGCAAGACTACACGTGGTTGGAGCAACGTCGCACCAGCGACCGAGAAAGACGCCATCGCTGCACTGAATCCGAAGAACCCTCCTCGACAAGAGTCTAACGATCGAGGGGGGGAAGATAAAGAGAAACGCTGGGAGGAGGATCATCAAAAAATGCCACCTCCTAAACACGCAAGCTGTCCGGCTGAGCCTCACCATGGTGGGAACGACGGACGAAGAAACGACGGAAACCATGCTGGGACAAGCCGGCAGGGGGCTCGTCATAGTCAAGGCCCTCCCCGAAATCGGAATAATGATGTTCCGGACGGAGGCCGGCGACCAGCCAGAAACTATCCAGCTGCTCCACCCTCTCCACCACACAGTCATCACAACGGCCCCCATGGACGGCAAGGAGGATGACATGATGGAGGAGGTGGTGGCAGAAGCCGAAGTCTGGCTCCACGGCACCACAGCCACAGCCGACATTCGGGACGATCTCTATCCCCGAACGATGCAAGGCACAGGATCAATTCCAACATAGAGGCTCGGTGCTATGACAATGATGATTTCTACGTGGGCCCAAAGTGTTTCGGACCACGCATCAGAGCTACAAAATTCCCGGAAGGATTTGCTATCTCAAGACATATCCAAGCCTATGATGGCATTGCTCGGCCAGATACACTGCTCAGACTTCTTCCAAGCTTGCTGCATCGCCAAAGGCGGAAACAGCCTGGTCGCAACCCGATATCTCCCACTTATGTTGCCGAAGACGGCACGATCATGGCTCAATGAACTTCCAGAGAACACCATCCATAACTGGTATGACATGCAAAGTGCGTTCTTTCGGAATTTCTAAGGCACATATCGGAGGCCCTGTACGGTTGGAGACCTACAGCGTTGCACCCAGAAAGCCGGAGAAACTTGCCAGGACTACCTCGGACGATGGATCGACACCAATAACTCCTGTGAAGGAGTAAATGATCAAACTGCGATTGAAGCTTTCATTGCAGGTCTCCTAATTGGTCTACTGCATCATCGCTTGAAGTGTGACAAGGTCACTGATTTGGGAGAGATGATAGAGACAGCGAGCAAGTATGCAGATGCCAACGATGATGTAGAGGGATTGCTCAATGCCCTAGCTATGCCTCAGTCAGCAAAAACAAAGCAACAAGCTCAGAAGTGCAAGAACACCTCGGAGGAAAAACCCAACGCAGAAACAGCAGTGGTTACTACTGTTTCCGGGTCTGGAGGACGAGGAGGACGTGGCGGAGGCCACGGGCGTGGCCGTGGGACTTCAAGGGTCCAAGGTAGAGGAGAAAGAAAAACCTACTCTTGGGCCGACATTGCCAATAACCCATGTGTGCATCACCTAGACGCCAATGGGGGCTCGTCCCACACCAACGCTGAATGTCGTTTCAATGACGACATCAAAAGAGATGACACCACGGGCTACAAAGCTAAGTGGAAGAAGGGAAAGAAAAATCCCGAAAAGGACAAAGAGACCAAGGAAGATTCCGACATGGAGGAAGCCGATGCTTCAAATCCCAAGTCGGAAGGGAAGAAGACTTTTCCCACCAAGAAGGACACTTATGTCACTTTCCTCGGATCTCAACCAGCAAAGGTCAAGAAAGCAGTTCTACACGAGCTCAATGCAACAGTTCCGGCTATCCCATAGTATCTGGACTTGTCGGAAGTGGCAATCACATTTGACCGCGATGATCATCCGCCTAAGTTACACAGGCGAGGAAAATACGCCTTAATCGTCAACCCACTTATTGACGGTTATGGTTTCTCCAAGACCCTCATGGACGGTGGTAGCAGCATCAATATTCTCTATGTCGAAACGCTACACCGGATGAAGATCTCGGAGACCTAGCTAAACCATAGTTCTATGATTTTTCACGGAGTTGTCCCAGGAAGACAAGCTAATTCCCTAGGAGATCACTTTGGATGTTACCTTTGGAACTCCAAAGAATTATCGGACGGAGGCACTTTCCTTCGAAGTGGTCCCGTTCAAGAGCGCATACCACGCTATATTCGGACGCCTGGCTTACTGGGCTTTAATGGCTCGTCTGTGTTACATTTACAATATGATGAAAATTCCAGGTCCCAACAACGTGATCACCATCAGGGGAGACCCGAAGAAAGCGCGAGAGTGCGAGGATGGAAATGCCGCCTTTGCCGAAGCCGTGCTGCACGCCTAGGAGTACCAGGAGATTAAGAAGAGCATAGATCCATCCGAGATGCCCGCAACGAAGAAGGAGGTGACCAAGCCAAATCCGGAGTTCAAGGCATCAGATAGCCAGAGACGAAGAAAGCGCCGTTGAAGGATGATGACCCCTCCAAGGTGACCCAAATAGGCGTAGGCCTAGATAGTGCATAGGAAAGCGCACTCGTCAAGTTCCTCCAAGCAAATCAAGATATCTTCGCATGGCAGCCATCTGACATGACCGGAGTACCTAGGGAACTTGCCGAGCACTCTCTAAATGTAAACCCGAACGCTAAACCCGTCAAACAGTCCTTACGACGGTTTGGCGACGAAAAGCGTAAGGCAATAGCTAAGGAACTAGCGCGGCTCGAGTTAGCCGGATTCATAGAAGAGGTCATCCACACTGAGTGGTCGGCCAATCCTGTAATGGTCCTTAAAAAGGACACCACTTATTTAAGGATGTGTGTTGATTATACTGCCTTGAACAAGGCTTGTCCAAAAGATCCGTTCGCTCTGCCTAGAATTGATCAAGTTATCGATTCTACGGCAGGCTCGGAACTCCTCTGTTTTCTTGACGCATATTCCGGTTATCACCAAATCCGGATGAAGGAATCTGACAAAGTCAAAACTTCATTCATAACCCCTTTCAGAACCTTTTGTTTTGTTTCGATGCCCTTTAGGCTGAAGAACGCAGGAGCTACGTACCAGCGCACGATGCAGCGTTGCCTCCACGACCAACTCGGACGTAATGTACATGCATACGTGGATGATATCGTGGTGATGTCCAAAAAGAAGGAAACACTAATTTCCGACTTGGAAGAGACGTTCGCCAATCTACGAAAATATAACATCATGCTTAACCCGAAGAAATGCTTCTTTGGAATACCAGCCGGAAAATTGTTAGGTTGCATCGTGTCTCAAAGAGGCATAGAGGTGAACCGAGACAAAATCAAGGCTATACTCAATATTTCCAGGCCAACTCACCTGAAGGACGTACAAAGATTAACTGGCTGCATCACTGCGGTCAGTCGATTTGTAAGCCGGCTTGGTGAAAGAGCCGCACCATTATACAAACTCCTGAAAAAGACCAAAGATTTTGTTTGGACTGATGAAGCTGAAGCTGCACTACAAGACCTGAAGAAAGTACTCTCATCTGCCCCTATCCTTGCAGCGCTAGAACCTAAGGAACCGATGTTGCTCTATCTTGCTGCGACAAATAAGGTTGTTAGTATCGTCATGGTAGTGGAGAGACCTGAGGAAAATCAGGAACACCTAGTGCAGCGTCCGACTTATTTTGTTAGCGAGGTTCTGACAGAATCAAAACAGCGGTATCCGCACTATCAAAAGTTGGCTTACGGTGTTTTTCTAGCATCTCGTAAGTTACGACACTACTTTCAGGAGCATCCAATTACCGTGGTGAGCACAGCTCCCATGAGAGATATAATCAAAAACAGCGACGCCACATGACGCGTCGCCAAATGGGGCATAGAGCTCTCAGCTTTCGATATTGAGTACAAACCTCGGACAGCAATCAAATCCCAGATCCTTGCTAACTTTGTCGCTGATTGGACATATACGAAGGAGAATATGATCCTCCCTGAGTCAGAATATTGGACCCTCTTTTTCGACGGGTCTAAGGCTCGAGGGGGCTCGGGGGCTAGCGTGGTGCTCAAATCACCCCAAGGAGATAAACTTTTATACATGTTGCAGATCCACTTCACAGCGACAAGCAATATTGCCGAGTATGAAGCACTGCTACATGGAATCCGGATTGCTAAGGACATTGGCATCTCATGTTTGATGTGTTACGGATATTTGGATCTTGTTGCTCAACAAGTGTCGGATATTTGTAATGCAAATAAACACATGGTAGCATATAAAGCTGTCGTGGATGATCTATCTAAATCGTTCAAAGGGTTTGAAGTTCAACACATCCCTCGAGCAGAAAATGAGGAAGCAGATGCACTGTCTCGAATAGGTTCTACGCGGAAAGAGGTCCCAGATGGCGCTTTTCTAGAGCACCTCAAAGTTCCCTCAATAAAGGGAGTAAATGAGGAATATCCGACCAAATCCGACTCACCCTTGATAGCAGTTCTGGCTGTAATTCCTAGCTCGACTCAACCCTACCTTGATTTTTTGGTAGATCGCAAATTACCCGAAGACGAGGTGCTGAGCTGGCAGATTATCCGGCGAGCAAAAGCCTATACTATTGTTAAAGGTGAGCTCTATAAACGGAGTGTTTCTGGGGTTTTTCAGCGCTGTTATCTCTGGAAGAAGGAGTGGAAATCTTAAGGGAAATCCACGAAGGCGAGTGTAGTCACCACGCTGTAGCCAAATCTTTAGTGGAAAAGCTTTTCGACACGGATTTTTCTGGCTTATAGCTCAGGCAAATGCCGAACGATTAGTCAAGACGTGCAAAGGCTGCCAAAAGTACGCCAAGCAAGCTCATGTTCAGGCTGATCAGCTGCGAACAATACCTATAACATGGCCCTTTGCGGTCTTGGGGCTTGATATGGTAGGACCTTTTAAACGAGCTTCAAGTGGATTTACTCACCTCTTAGTGATGGCGGATAAATTCACCAAATGGATTGAGGCTAAACCCGTCACAAGTTGTGACAGAGCAACAGCCAAAAGATTTGTCGAGGATGTTATAATCCGGTATGGTTATCCGCATAGCATTATCACGGACAACGGGAGTAACTTTTCTATGGGAGAATTTGCAGAATTCTGTGATGAGCAAAATATCCGGCTTGACATTGCGTCAGTCGCACATCCACAAGCTAACAGACAAGTCGAAAGAGCAAATGATTTAATCTTACAAGGCCTAAAACCGAGACTCGAAGCACCACTATGACGTGCTGCGGGGGCTTGGGCAGAGGAATTACCCTATATAATTTGGAGTTTACGAACAACTCCAAACAGGTCAACAGGATACACACCTTTCTTCTTGGTCTATGGTGTAGAAGCAGTTCTTCCTAGTGATTTGATTCATACTTCTCCTAGAGTGGCCACGTATATCAAAGAGGATGCCGAGATTTCTCGACAATATGATCTCGCCTTAGTCGAAGAAGTTCGCCTCATTGCTAAAATGAGATCTACAGCCTATCAGCAGAAGTTACGCAAGTATCATAGCCAGAGAGTCCGAAATAGATCCTTTAATAAAGGTGATTTGGTTCTCCGGCTTGTGCAACAAAGAAAGCACAAACTTTCCCTAGTATGGGAAGGGTCCTTTTTAGTTAGTCGAGTATTGCACAATGGATCGTACTACTTAACTGACATGAGGCCAATCAAAGAAAGACCTGCTACTAAGAAGAGAAAGAGAGCTGGAGGCAGTACAAATCCAGATGAGTTAGACAGACTGTGGAATATTGCTCAGCTACGTCCCTTTTATTCTTAGTTTATCCTTCTTTGTAATCATACACATGAACATGTTCTGTGAGAAATAAAAGTTTTGGTTACCTCAAGTTTTTTCTGAGAAGTTCTTAAACCATCTTATTTCCGAATGATCATGTCATAGTCGAAAATCCCAGAATGCTTGAAAGTACTTTATGCTCATGATCGTTCTATTTTAGATTTCCAATTCTAAAAAACTGCTACCTTCGGGTATAACTCTAAAGTTTCTAGTCTTTACTTTGGTTATTTGTCTGATTGCTGGATGCGGGCATTTTCCGAGTAGTGAATTGTTGGTACTGGAAGATGGCTTTGTTTCCGAGTTTAAACTGGTTTAGCAATTGAGCTCCGTTGCTCGGCAAAGTTTCTGGCGGAAGGTTTAGCCGGCTCACGAAAGGGACTAGGCGGAAAGCCAGATAAACGATAAGTAGAGACGAAAAAATACAAGTGCTTATGTAAACATTTCAGGCACACAAAAAAAATTCAAAGTCGAAAAGTGCTGAATAGATCAAAAGCTTAGCACTAGCAAAGTTAAATTATTACATATTTACAAACGCATCATGTTTTTTCTAGAATAATACATAAGTTTCTGGTCTGCAATGCAGGAGGAGATGAAGGAGCTGCCCGCTCGCTGGTTACTCTGCCTTGATATCGTTCTGAGATGTCCGCATCCGAGTTGGTGCGTTCATCGTCGGAAACTTCTGTTGGTTCTTCCGGAGGAGGAGGCGGAGTATCCACGCGGGTGAAGAAGGGGATCTTGTAGCTGGTCAGGTCAGCCACGTGACACCCATATCCGGCGCAGGAGTGCATGATGGCTTGAAGGTCTTGCTCCTGGCCGTCTTCGTCTACCTTGCAGTACCCTCTGGTCACTTGCCATATTTCCATGTTTCCATGGTGGCTCATGACCATGGTGAGAGCGTTCTGCGCAGCAGTCCGCGCGTAGGACATGTTCCAGTCCCGAACAAGTTGCGGCATCTCCTTCGCCTTGTCCCGCACCTAGAAGTCCGACATGCTTGGCATGTCTGGAATCTTGAGAGCTTCGCCGATGTCCTCAAGGGACTGGCGGAAGTCATGAAGCAGGTCACCGACTTGGGTAAGTCGGTGGGTGTGGGGCTTGGAGGAGGAAGAGTCTGTAAAGTTCAGAGGACCTATACACAAAACAAGTTAAGAAAAATCCGACATTGGTAAAATTCGAAGAAAGAGACAAGTCAGATAGATGAAACGTACCAAAAATGACGTCGTCAATTTTGGTCTTCTCCTCCCGGAGACTCTGAAGTTCAGCCCGGAGCGCCTGGGACATATCCTTCTCTCTGTCAAGCTCATTCTTGAGATCCGAGATTATTTTATCTTGAGCAGCAATCTTGCGATCACGCTCTTCAGTGGCCATGGAGGAGGATTCAAGGACTTGAGCTATGCTCTTTTCATGATTGGCCTTGAGTTGATCCAGCTCTTGGCGAAGCTCCTTGTTCTCCACCACCAGGGTCTTGAGGTTCTCGGCCTCTTTAATCATGGCGACTGATTGTTTCACCAGCGCTATAAGTCAAAAAAGAACAAAAGTTCAGAAAAATTCGACATTGAAAATAACAAAGACAAGGTTTGAGTCTTGAAATGTTTACATTCGGCCTCATCCTTGGCAACTTTAAGCTCAGCATTTTTAAGCCAGAGAGCTTTGATCTCTCTCTGCTTATCGCAGACATTGGTCAGTAATTCCTGGTTATAGGAACATACTTTCTGTAAGTCAGAATACCCAAAGTCAGAAAGCTACTTAACACTTGGGCTAATTTTTTTGCTAAAATATCATCACGAGCCTTGGGGGCTACACTAGTTCGTTCTTTGGCATCCTAATAAAGCATAAACCCGGATTGTTTATCCTACTTCATGCTTGGGGGCTAGAGGATATGATATAAAATACAATAAAGGAAAAACAGGAGTTGGAATTCCGACTTACATATTGTTCGCGGGTGAGTTTATCCAAACCCGCGTTCACTTCAGCAGCCACCTTTTCGGCGAGAGTTAGAGGAATTACCGGAGCTGTTGGAAGCTCACCGGTCCTAATCCTCTTGTCGCGAAGGCGGACCTGGGCGAGAAGATCAGAGAACTTGACGTCCTCTGCTTCTTGCGCTTCTTCTTCGGGAGATAAAGTACTTTTATCCAAGCATTGCTTGGCAAGCCGCTGGATTTCTTCAGTAGATTTCTGAGACAGGCCAAACTTGGCCAGTCCCAGATTGTTGATGAGGTTTTCGGCAAAGGTTTCTGCCGAGGGATCATTCCCAAAGAGGGTTCACCCTTATCTAGATCTAACGCACCTGTGGTGACGTCAGTTTGTGATCCAAGGTTCGTAGGCCCTGTTGAAGGAGCCAAATCTTCTGTAGCGTCCGGCGAGATAACCGGCGTTGCAGAAGGTTGAGGGGCAGGAGTCGGAGGAGCCACGATAGGGGAAGCTATGGTAAGCTTCGTCTGCCGCAACGGCTTCAAAGGAAACCCTTTCCCCTTGGCCTTGACGAGCGTTTTTGCTCTGAGAATGTAGTAAAAGTCGGAAAACATTACATCTCGGAAAGAAATTTGAATAAAGTACAAAGGCAGAAAGTTATGATTGAATGATACCTCTTCACGACAGGCACCTCCTTTGTGCCAACAACCACTGTCGGAGCCTTGCTCTTCTTGAGCACAAAATCCGGCAATGGAACTACCTCCACCTCCTGAGAGAACTCCAGAGGATATCCTTCGAGCGGAGCAAGTTCCGACTCGGGGAGGTCAGCAAGCTGAAAAGAAGAAAACATATCAGGATTGCAATATAACTCAAAGAATGAAACACATAAAAAGTATACTGATGGAAGCTTACCGGCACTACGGGGTTGTCCGCCATGTGGATGTCCAGAGAAACCTCCGGGATTCTCCTCTCGATTCGCTCCTTGATCAGCCACTTAATCTAGCTTATGTAGCCCTGTGTGGTGAAGGATTTGGAGCTGATGCGGAGGGAATCTTTCGAGGACGACCTGATGGAGTGCATCAGTCGGGTTCCATGGTACTGGAGAGGCTGGATCCGACGTGATACCCAACACTGAACTAAGTCGGATCCCTTCAGATCCTTGTGTTTGATTAAGTATTCGATCCGCCTCTTAGCGAGGATCAGATCATCGGTGAGAGCCGGAGCAGCCTCGTCCCAAGAAGGTTGGGCCGTGGCAGTGCCGTCGACAAAAGCCGACAAAGCAGTAGCTTTGTCAGGAGCCGAAATATCCCTATGATAGAAAAAAGGGGCCGGCCATTGTTTGAACGAGTCACTGGCTAGAATCTTGGGATAAGCCCGGTCGCGTCTAAGTGAAAAGCTGATAGTGTCGGTGATGTAAGGAACACCGGAAGTAATGGAATTCCTCCAGACATGGAAATAGTACCGGAAGAGAGTCAAACTCGGCCTAATGCCGAGAAAGCCCTCACAAAGCGAAGCATACACACTCATCTCTAAGAGAGAGTTGGGAGGAAGATTGTGGAGTTGAACTCCGAAATGATCTATCACCTCGGAGAAGAACTCCGAGGGAGGAAAGGACAGACCTCTATCGAGGTGGGTGCCGAAGTGGACCCGCTCGCCGTCGCGCGGGTTGGGGACGGTTTCCCCGAAGCCGCTCCGCCAGTCGCCGGCGACGAGAAGCCCCTCCTTCTCCACGTTCTTGAGGCCCTCCTCGTTGAGAGCGCAGGGAATCCAGATCCCGCGGAAGCTCTCTTTCTCCGCTACTGCTTCCGCTGTCGCCGCCGCCGTCGCTGCCGCCAAGCTGGAGGAAGAAGATGAAGCCATTGCTCCGGTGTGAAGATGACCTAAAAGGGGCGGCGCTGGGAGCTCTGTGGGGGAAGAACGAGGAAGCTTTGTGCGTGCAGGGGGATTGGGAGGAAAGGAAACGGCAAAGGACTGGTGGAAAGGAGAAGGAAAAATCCAAACCCCTTATATCCACCTAACTGCGCCAAGATTCGTGCAAATGCTACAGTATAACCGCCACGCGTCATGGAAGGAACTAGGAAGGACCCACGCGATGATTGTGTCGCCACGATCTCTACGCACGCATTGAAACAACGCCTCGGTTCCACGGACCGCGGACCCACCAACGGTCGTGCTGATGGAATGCCTGTCAGATGACATGACTTGACCATGACTTGTGTCAAGTGACGTTGGGAACCCAATTCCGGCTTAAGTTTGAAAACGAGCTGGAAAATCCGAGTAACCTACTGATAGGTCCGACTTATTTTTAAGACTCGGATCGTATTTTTTGTTGTGAAGTTTCAGGAACCCTTCAAGATTCTTCAAGCCGAAGATCTAGCTAGACGATGATAAATCTGACTTTGGATCTTGGAGGCCTCCGGGGGCTGCTGTTGGGGATATACTTTCCGAGTATCCTCACAGTTCCTCACTGACCAGGGTGGCCCACTTCGGGTTAGAGCATTGCTTCACGGGCGGCCCAGTCAGGGAGAAAGACGGAGTCCAATACGGCTACGGGAAGGCCCAGAAGACTTACCGACTTAGGCCCATAATGTTACCTGTAGTTCAAGATGTACTCTGTAACTGACTCTCAGTCGTAGCCGGATAGATCTCTCCTGTAAACCCTAGGCCGGATATCTATATAAGTCGTCCTAGGGAGAGCCTTTAGGGCACCTCAATAGTCTACAATCTCAACTCGCACAGGCGAAACCCTTGTAACCCATATTCCGGCTCTGCCGTATTACTGGATTGCTAGCAGGAGTAGGATCCGTCCAAAGCCGGCAGATTCAAACCTGGGTAAACTTATGTGCTCACCGTCCCGGAACACCATACGTCTCACACCCCTCTCTTCCGCACGCCTCGAGGACCCCCTCATGGCGTACTTGTCATTAATCCGACGACACCGGTACCAGTGTTTTCGCGATTGGCGATGGTGTCACCTGTGTTGATAATGGCGCACATAAAGTGGTTGGGGAAGCTGTTGCTCTCGCAACTTTCAGATCCGAAGCCGTAGGCTCCACCTTCTGTGGCTAGGTCACCCAGATCGGATCCGTGACTGCTGCCACTGTCCGTACTCTCAGCTGCTGCTGAGGTGTTGAGCTTGCTAAGGGTGCCGATTGGCGGCGGGAACCACGATGCTGGAGCAATCGCGGGTGCCGCCGGCTGGTTAGGCATGCGAAGCGTGCCCATCTGACCAACCTGGAAGCGGAAGCTCCCAATCGCCAGGCTGATTCCATCGCCCACAGACTCGAAAGTCGAGCGAGTGGCAGGCGAAGTCGAACGTGTCGAAGAGCTGGCGGATCTCTGTTGTTGCAAAGTTGTAGATTGCGGTTGACGGGGCCAAAGAAGCCGCGACATCAGCACTCCCAATCCCCACGGTCGGCGCTAATTGATGAGGGTTTAACTCGTCAATGCCCATTGTTATGGGCTTGGGTTTTGGAGAAGGAGGGAGCACTGGAGGCATCAATCGGCTAGAAAACAAGCACACAAGGACGCAACTTTTACCCAGGTTCAGGCCTCTTGGAGGTCCCTACTCCTGCTTGTCTGCTCTTGGAATTAATGAAGGAATTGAAGATTACAGGTGCGCGCAGACGCAATCTGGCGAAAGTTGTGGAAACTAGGGTGGTGATTGCCCTCCTCACCGCCCCCTCCTAGCCTTTATATAGATAGGCTAGGTCTCAGGTAGTAGGTCGAGTCGGTTACAGATTAGGGTTTTCCCTTTGAACTTTCTATCTTTTAGCTTCTTCTTGTCTTGCAAGCAATCGAGAGTCCGTGGGCCACTCAAATTCTTCATTGGGCCTTGGCAACACCGTGGGCTTCTGCCGTATCTAGACCATATATACCAAACTTGAGTACCTATAGGGTATACCCATGTCAATAACATTACTGTACTAGTACTTCTTGTACTCCCTAGTTTTTCGGACGCACAGTAAAGTAGTGCAGTAAGTTTGTTTGGTCAAGCTGCATGCAATGAGCATTGGTTTGACAGGACAATTCAGCTTTTTAGATATCCAAATTTCTACTCCAGCTTGATGGCTCAAGACACAAAGCAGCTAGTACTCCTCTATCCTCCGGTTGTCTCCCGGATCAAAATGAACAAGAAAAAGATTGTGTATCTTGGAAATTTCCATGGCCATTTATTACCTGCAGAGCTTTATTTTGTTTCCTTCAAGGCACCTACAAAGACTAATATTATACTAGTATACTACTAGTAAATGACGTGCTACGGTTGGGCCCTACAGCTAGTACTAGACATGGACTATGGTAGCTACTCATGTCATAGTGAATTATCCAAGAGATGGAGTTCCATTTTTTCTCCAAGAGGTGGAGTTCCTTTTTTTCCTCCAAGAGGTGGAGTTCCTTTTTTTCCTGAGGGAGGAAACATTTTTTATTCCTTCTTTGATTCAAAGAAAATTCAAAAGTTTTGTGAAGGATAGGAAATAATCATATGCTGTTTTGTTTGATTCCTAGGATTCCAATATGTAGGAATTATGTCCCATTTGGAATGCAGGATAGGAAAAATATAGGAATAGGAAAACACGGGAATTTTGATTCCTTCAAAGTATTCATTTGCCCTCTATTTTTAGGAAAATTTCCGTCCACTCCAACCTCATGGTATAATTGCTTTGCTTTCCCTGTGATTCAAACACATACTTGATCCAAATTCCTGTAGTTTCCTCTTCTTATGTTTTGAGAATCCTGCAAATCAAACGAGCCCTGAGAGATGGTCTTTTTTTGTATTTGATCATTTTTTGTTTGAACATAGGGTCATAGAGCTTCCTCAGAACACGAGGAGGGTGGAAATTGCACAAACCTCCAACAATTGGATTCAAAATTGTAGGGAACTCCAGATAATCAGGATAGTCTAGTTGCAAGAAACTACTACAATTACATTTGGGTACAAATGCTGCACATAGCACAAAATTCTCGATTAGACCTCTTAACATTATTTCTTACATACCCGGGGCTCAACAGTTGGAGATCTTTGCAACTACGTCTCTAATTGTTGGAGGTTTGTGCAACTAGCCTCAATTGGAGCCCCACCCCCACTCGCCCACCTTCTGCAGTACTACTAGTAGTACTACTACGCACCATCAGCCTTTGTCTTCTCCATCGCACCCTGGCCGCCAGCTCACGCCAACAATCTTCCCTCCCTCCCCCACCCCACCCCGCCTTAAAGAAAGCCCCCAAAACACCATCAACAGCCTCCTTCCATGGTGAGATCGAGCAAGGTCTGTAAGATCCTAAGCAGTTTCATAAGGTGTTCACCGAGGGCCCTCTTCAAGTACTCATCAACCATTGCGACGCCACCACCTCCATGAGCCTCGTCGGTTCGTCCAAACATATTTTTCAATTAGCAAAAGAGAGCGGAACTACGCCTTCTTCTCATCCGTTTGGCCTCCCATGTGTTCTTCATTCTCACCCGATGGTGAGACCGTGGGAATCCAAAGACTGCTTCAAAGTGGCGGGCAGCCTGTGCAAGCTGACGCCGCTGGATAGGTTCCCCTTCGATGATGTGATGCCAAATGGTTTTGATGAGTAGCAAGCAGGCAGCAATAGAGATTGGATCGTCACAGTTGGACCTGATTTCATGTGGGACCTTCTCAATGTGTACACTCGTCGCAAGATTGTTATTCCGCAAGTGTCGGGGTTTGAACCGACCAAAGGTTTTGCACTTACATTTTAGGATGATGCTGATGAAGTTCGATGTACTAAATTGTAGAAGATAGTAATTTTCCAAGTTCCGACAGCTACTGGGGGATACAAAGATTTCTCTCTAGTCGCCATTTTTGAATTCAAGATTGTTGTCATTAACGGGAATGATAGTCATGGATGGTCAGTTTGTGTGAATGAGTTCTAGGGTTACATCAGATACTGTGATAATATTATCCAACACGGTTGTGTGTTCGTCGTGACCGAGAAAGGTTGTGTTTATGCATGGAAGTCTCTAGAACTTGGTAAATTCTCCTCCCTACGTATTTTGTTAGCTTTTTCCTGAATCGATGCAAGCTATTTTTTCTGAACTTTCATTGGTTAGTAGGAATTCAATTAAAATTTTAGTTTCTTTGATTCGAAGGAATTCCCTAGGAATTTCATAGGAATGCAATCTTTAGAAGGTTTTCTTACATATAAGTAGTTTGTTTCATATGATTGAGTTCTGCTGATAGTATTGCTTTGTCTCCTAGTATATCCCATGGAAAATATGGTATCTAATAGTAGTAAGTACTTATGTGAGACCCAGATATTATTCCTGAATCAATGTAAGCTATTTTTTCTGAAGTTTCATTGGTTAGTACGAATTTCATAGGAATTTTAGCCTCTTTGATTCGTACGAATTCCCTAGGAATTTCAGGAATGCAATCATTACTAAGTTTTCTAACATATAAGTAATTTGATTCATAGGATTGAGTTCTGTTGATAGTATTGCCTTGTCTCCTAGTACTAGTACATCCATGGAAAATATGGTATCTACTAGTAGTATTTACGTGAGACTCGGATACTAGACAGATGACATATCATAACTATATAGAATTACAATACTAGGTAAAGCTCAAAAAATTAGAAATTTGATCGACATCTATAAAGTATGGGTGCATATTTAGTTCTTGTATTTTCTATCATGTAGAAGTCAATGTTTATTAGGTACTAGTATTTGTAAATTTTGTTAACATGGTCTTGAGAAATGAAGGAGAAGATTCTAGAATGATGGAGAAGTGTGTTTTGAGTATTGTGCATAGCGTTCATTATGCTAAAGACTATCAATAGAATCTTCAAGTAGATGCTAGAATGGAAAACAAGATCCAACGACTGGAAATATTGGGATTCGCAAGTCTTGATCCAACAGTGAATATTCAAAGTTATTCATACACTATATGGTGGTAAGATAAGATAAGATAAGATATTAAACCTCCTAGAAATAATCCTTGTTGGTTTTCCTTTGGTATATAAGACACCAAAATCTTGTAAGATCCAGCTTTTTTCTGCTATGAACTTTACATTCAAGATCCTATAGGATTATTTCCTATTTCATTTGATCCTAGGAATCAAACCATGTCTCTAGGAGAATTTCCATAGCACATCCCCATTTCGAAAAGAATTAGAATTTCCATAGCATCTCCCTAGGTTGGCATTTTTTTACGCAATCAAACACCTTAAGTATAATCAAGATTTTTGAAAATAGTACTGTATATCAACTTCTACAATGTTAGATCAATATCAATATTATTTGCATGTTACATTTCCTTTCCCTTTGAAGGTCCTATCCTTATCCTGTCGCCACGCGATGTGCTGTACCTGACACATGGGTTTGTTGAGGACAATGAGAAGAATGATACTGGTAGGTGGTGGTTAGCAAGATCTGACGGTGGTTCAAGACTTCTTCTGGTCTATCCATATGGTGTCTCAGGCAATGCAATTGCTGATGATACTAGTGTTGTTCACTATGGTCGCACCATTCGCACCTATCATTCTGGGTTTGAGTGCATGGTGTTCTCAATGGACACAAGCCAGTTAACTACAGCTAACCGATGGAAAAGGGTTACTGACCTTGGATCATATTCTATTTTCCTTGGCGTGAACTATTTGATTATCATTGTAGTAGGCGACGCAAACAATCCGCTAGGACATCTGACGAGAAGGAACTGTGTTTACACATCTCAGCAAGAAATTGGCTACGAGTACAGCAGGCCGCGTCCTGAAATTTGCTGGTTTAGTCTGAATGGTGACGCAGCTATTGGTTTCCACACCAACACTCGCTGGACATGGTCGGAGACTCCATTTTGGTTCATCCCAAGCTTCTCAAACGCCTTGGAGTGGAACGAGACTGTTCAAGGACAGCTCATTTGGCCTCGGCCTTCTATTGAACTCTTTCTTTTGGCTGGTTTTTAGCTGATGTACGAGTACTCAGCATTTAGTTTTGCACCCGGTCTAGCTTGTAAAATACTCCGTATGACCAAAAACCCCTTTTGTACACTTGGTAGTTTCTCCAGTATGTATATTTCACCAAGCTTGTAAAAGAACCTTATTAGGAGTACAGTTGTACTCTACTACTACTATTCCGTACATAATTTCTTTCAGAATGTTGTATAATAGTAGTACTATTAGTATTACTCCTTGTAGGTCCGTAGTTTTGTTTTTGTTTCACTGCAGTTTGGGTCCTATAAGCCTAAGTTGGACGTGTTGGTAAGCACTTCGCTAAGAAACTACACGCGGTGGAAGGAACACAATGTTTCCAGGTTTACCAGTAAAAACATGTCGCTCATCATAGCATCGCCAGTGATTTGACAAGGCAATATTGTAAGACGGTGTGCTAGTCTAGTTTTTTCTTCTTCTGAACAAGTACTGCTTGTCTACCTAGTAGTACTAGTAAAGGTCTACTAGTAGGAGTACCACATAACTCGATGACGCTAGCTGGAGTACTACTGTCAATAGCTGCCGTAGAAGAGAGAGGGAGAGAGTTTTGCACACGCTGGTGCACGTGGCAGCACGTTCCTTCTGAGACAAGCTGGATTTAACTCCATCATCGGCCTCCCCCCACGCACACACGACCTCTTTTACTCAGTCCCTTCTTCCCATCCACTACCGCCCCCTGGCCTCTCGCTCCATATTGTTGCCGACCAGCTCCTCGGCTCTGTCCTCTACAGGTGGTGGCGAGATCGGCGCGGCAACCTTCTGTAGGGAGGTGGAGCATCCGTCATCTCTGTTCGTCGGCAGCAATGGCAGTTTGTGAAATACTAGAACACTCGTTTCTATTCCCTCCGTTTCATAATATAAGATGTTTTAGCTTATGTGAAACGAGTGTATCTAGATTCACTCTGAACTTACATGATAGAGTTGATGATGCGGTTAAATTCTTATCTCGGGTATGCATCCTTTTTTTAGACTAGGATTGCATAGAAGCTTGTTTTCTAGGCTAGATCCCATAACTAAGAATAGTGGGGATCCGTTCGAAGTTGGTAGTTCGACAGCGCAAACTTTTGAACATTTGCATATATTTGCCAATCCACATCATGTAATCAATATTACAACTTGCTGCAGAAGGAGCGAAAACAAGGATTCTCGATGAAATAGGTTCCAATCCTGTGACTTCTGCTATCCCAGATGACAAGGTAAACCAATAGAATGACATATGTTCTTGTCATCCCGCGTAGATGCTTTCATTGTAATCTATGTTTATCTTGTATCCGCAGAAGCACAAAGTTGAAGAAGACTCTCAGTTTCCTGATGACGGAGTACAAAATGGATGTCAGATCGCTACACCTAAGACGCCTCCTTGTTTACCTTCTGTGGAGACTGATGCAGCTGCAGCTAGTACTAATGAGCCTGCACCTGCCATCGTCGTGCCAGATGATGGAGGTGGTGGATTGGTTTTACCATCCGCGGAGACTTGTGCGGCTGGAGCTGGTAGTGAAGATCCTTCAGAGGACATTGTGGTGCTCAATAGTTCACCTATTGTGGGGACTCATGCCACCGTAGTTGGCGCTGCTATTTGTGTTGCTGATCCTGCTCCCGAAATTATCGTGCCACCTGAAGGAGGCGGTGATTTTTCTTTACAATCTGTAGAAACTGTTGCACCTGAAGGTGGTGAACTGTGATGCGGAGCTTTCTTTCTTATGATTTGTATGCTTTTCTCTGGAACCCGTATTATGGAGCTACCTTACGCATTTCTTACACTTTTTCCTGTTGAACTGTAGTATGGAACTGGAACTACTCCTAGTATGTAATCATAATATTCGAATGCTTAAGTATTTTTGATGATAAACCAATGCTAGCTGAGCTACACGAGAATTGGCCTCTGTCACTTGTAGGCGAGGTGCCTGGCTCATCTCCTTTTCACAAGCACGGTGAAAAGATAGTTCTATTCCTTTTCTTGCAATGCCATTATGCTTGCGTTATTGATCTGGCAATTTTATGCTGATTTTGTCACCCAATCCACATTTATATCTCTACATACAAACATATTTGTTCACATGACTTGAATAGAAAACATTATCTACTTTGCATCGACTAACACAAGGAGACATGCAAATATTTATTTATTTTTGAAACAAGGCTAAAGATATGCCATTTTCATTGATAGAGAGGGACATGCAATATAATTAAATTATGATAACTACTCGTATAAGTCATAGAATGGTAAGGATTGCCATAGGAAATCATCACCTCCAACATCTTGTTCTATAGAAGGCGTTATTACCAGATCCACAACCTTCTTTTCCTTGGGACGACAATGTCAAGTGCAGGATTTTGAATCTAAATGCAATCCAGTGTAGGTTCATCAGGACAACTTCTAGCTGCGTCAGTCTCCACAGAAGGTACATCAGTGCTATGGCAGACACAGTTGGAAATGCAAGCTGAAGCTGTTGTTATACTCCTATCAGGACCACAGATAAGGGCTAGAAATTCAAGCTCCGAAATCTAGCACTACAAAATAGACACGAGGTTACCCCATCTGGACAATTCATAGACAATTCATAGTGTAATTTGAGCGTCTTACATGATCCTTAGATCTTAGTCCATCTAGTCTTTATATTGGTGGAATGAAATTTGCTGGTACTTTTATTTCTGTGAAGAACCTACAAAACATAGCCAAGTCAGACATCTGAATATATCTAACTTTTCTACAGTCTTATATGTGAACATATCTTTGCATAACACTCACTTATCAAACTGTCTACGGATATCTTCCTGCTCCATGGAAATGTGAAGTCGACGTTCTATAGGGTATATCCATCTATACTATACTGTACCTCTAAGTACTTCCTCGTCAGGTACATCAACAGGCAAATGCTCCATCGTATCAACGAAGGATGGGGAATATATCAGGTCAAAAGCTTGCACAGGATCTCTGCCAAGTCCTTTTTAAGATGTTTTCAAACTCTTCTGTCCAGAGCTTTACTATAGATTTACCTAAAGAACGTACCTACCCAAATCTGCAAGCACCTTGTAAATCTAGATGGTCACAAGCTTTAACTATTTCTAGGAGAGGTGGAGAACAAACCAAAGCCAAGAAGAATGTCCAGTACCTGAATCTAGCAGGCGAAGCGTGGGGATCGCCCAGCTGACCGCCGGTCGGTGCGTCTCGTGAAGAACGGCGCGCCCAATGGTGGTAGGTCGGCGTTGAGAAGTTTTTTTAAGGCGTGGAGAAGTTTGTGGCCCGGTTCTAATCCGGTGCACCTCCCATAAGAACGGCGTAAAATTTGAAGAGACGGGGGTCGGTCGCTCGATTGAGGGCGGGCTTACGAAAGTTTGTGGTCTCGCTGGAAAGTTTTGGCATGCGCGGGGTGTTTCTCCACAATTTTCATAGAAATATCTGTGAATATTTGATTGGATTTGCCATTTCTCAAGAATCAACTCTCTCGCCATTGGATTTACCTCGTGATTCGTGCAACGTGAGGGGTTACACATTTATTGCAACTAACTTGTAACTAGGAATTTAATGAGTTGCAACTACTAGGTTACAACTAAGTATTAGCACAATTAGTAGGGTGGCGTCAACTCCTTAACATAACAAGTTCTCAGGCACCTGGGATCTAGGCGCTCATATTTTATACCTTTTTTTCCTTATTGAGGGCTTTGTTTCGAATCTGGTCGAGCCCCAGCATGTACCTTGGGATTTTAACTATCGAGCCCAAGAAATTAGCCCATCCGGCCTCATTATAGCCCAAGACCTTCTAACTCGACCATGTTTTGGGTCATTCGGCCGTACAAATATCCCAGTTAGATTGGGCGAGGGCCCATGAAAAATAGCCCATTAATCCCTGCTTGGCCCATTTTTCTTCAATTCCGCCTTTTTTGGGCACCGTCCACCCACCGCTAAAAAAACTTCGCCTATCCATGTTTTTTAAGTACTACCTACTACATTATTTATACTTAACATTTTTTAGTTGAGATGCTAGCAATCACATGTAGCAGATGGACAAGCAATTTTTTAAGAAGAAAAATAAATAAGTTATATACGATGTTAGTATACATTTTTTACGTTTTATAAAAGCATAACAATTTTATTATGTAGTGGGCAAGGCATGCAATTTATCTATCGCAATATTTTTGTACTGAGGGGCTAACATGGAAAAGAGAAGACCTTACCATACAGCTAGCGCCCATCAACCTTACCATACAAGAGATCAAGTTTAACGAGCGCATTTAAAAAGTAGTTGTATAACAGTCACGACTGGAAAAGAGAAGACCAAGATCGACACATTTCTTGTCGAGAGAGGCTGACACGTGGGCCCCAGCAACAAGACCATACACGCCTGCCGCATGGAACAACGTTACCAAGGTCAAACCGGCGGACGCAACCAAAAAAAATGTTCAACATACACACGTTTCCTCTACATAGGAGACTGACATGTGGACCCAGCAGAGAGACATTATACATGTGTTGTATCGAGCAACGTTGCCAAGTTCCAAACGGGGAGGCGCGAGAGAAGAAAAAAAGTCTAGAATACACATGTTTCTTGCACAAAGGAGGCTGACATGTCGGGTCCAGCAGCCTGTATAAACAGCTGAAGTAGCGAGCAACGCTATCAAGTTCGGAACACGAAGGTGCGATAGAGGGTATAAAATCCATCATACATACGTTTCTTCTAATGAGAGGATGACATGTGGGGCCCAGCAGCGTGATTAAACGATAGATGCATCGAACATCGCTATCAAGTTCGGAACAGGGTAGCGCGAGCGAAGGAAAAAATCCATCATACACACGTTTCTTATAATGAGAGGATGACATGTGGGGCTCTGGAGGTTGGTTAAACGGTAGATGCGTCGAGCGGCGCTATCAACTTCGGAACGGGGTAGCGCCAGCGAAGGAAAAAAATTCATCATACACACGTTTCTTCTAATGAGAGGATGACATGTGGGTCCTAGGAGGTTGATTAGACGGTAGATGCATCGAGCAACACTATCACCTTCGGAACAGGGTAGCACGAGCGAAGGAAAAAAGTTCCATCATACACACGATCCTTCTAATGATAGGCTGACATGTGGGACCTAGCAGGCTGACTAAACGGTAGACGCCTCGAGCAACGTTATCGAGTTGAAATCAGGGAGGCACGACCGAAAATTATGGTCCGTTAGAGACACTAACGTCCGGGACCCACACACCTCAAAAGACTTCGGCGAGTCAACATCGCGCGAGGAAACGAAAAGCTTGCTTCTGCCATGCACTGGTCGAGCTTCCTCAATGTTTTTAGCAGATCCGTCGTAGTAGAGGGCCGTGAAACCGGAAAAAAAGTTTTCCATCGGCCATGACCAAGCCGAGAATTTCGTCGCGGAAGACGCGCCTTCTACGACGACCGTCAGGCCAAGTCGTTGCGGAAGGAAACTTTTCTTGTAGTGTGTAGATTTCACTGAAAATTTCCCGAGGTCGTTAATTTCCACACAAATCTATCTCTTCCCTAGATAACTTAACCAACATTAACCTTTGGCTAGGTGTAGCCAGGTTTTCCACTTATTACCATTTAGTACCCATCAATATCCAATATTCAGTAGTATATTAACTAAAACATTCGCAACGGTAGAAATTTCAATTGCATAATATTATATAAAGATGGATACTGATTTGCGAGAAATGTGTCGCCTAATCAAATATCTTCCTAGAACCTCGTAGTGGAGCCATCTGCCATTTTGAAGTAACCCCTACAAAAGAACACATCCTTCATCTGCACTATTCATTTCTAGAAAGGTGAATCAGTTGTCTTTAATTGTACTTCGGATAGAGTTTTTTTTTAACTGAGATACATATTATGCAACAACTCTTTCCATATTCCCTCTTCATTCTGTAATTTTAAAAGACAATTGCTTAGTAAACACCTATTTTAAGTCGAAGTACCTCATTACCAAGACCTCCTTGATCTCCCTGTCTACAAATTATATTGTCTCGGTCATTGGACCACCCACCGACTACACACACATGCGCGAGCCTAAGTTGTAATTGAATCTACGTCATCACAAAGGAAAAGGAAAGTCCCCAGTGGATCGATCGATAGGCTAGTAAAAGTTGTCTTACATGTCGAGGAATCAACTTTAGTAGAAGGACCTCGCGAGTGCTTAGTTGGGACGTTTTTTGTTGTTCTCGTTTTTCTCATTCTTTTTTATGTGTGTGCATTTGAATTCACCTAGGACTAAAGTCTGTAATTTTTAGTTCATCATGTCTCGATGAATATAGATATGGGTTTTCATTTATTTATTCAGTTTCAAACCCATAAAGAAGTGGTTATCTTTTATGAACTAGATTTACCTGGACATAATAGTTTTTCAAGAAAATAACTTTGAGGCAACACAATGATGATGCATAAAGTCAATAATGATTGGTGAACTGCCATCCATGGTTCAAATAATTGAGCTAGAAAAATAGGAAATAGTGAAACCCTTTCTTGCGATGAAAATGAGTAATCGCTACTTTTTCAAAATGGGGGAAGATCGTCCCGAAGTCTGCATGCAAAGGATGCACACAGTCTTTTTATTAGATTATTCACAACATCTTAAAAGAGAAAATACAAAAATCAGACCAAAGCCACCAAAACTAGAGACATCTCGCTACTCACACAACCATGATGAAGGGCGTGTTCATGAATAGGGCCAACACCCTGACATCACACAAACACGTATCATCTAAAAACCAAAGGCCTTGACAAGTCGTTCAATGGCAAGCAAGTAGCACAACCGGTCCGGCATAAAAAGTCCTCGCCGCCGCTGTCTTCTGTATGTCCATCTTTAGGAGTAATCACTTCAATGACCTAGCGAGGCCTACTGTCAATGCCACCATGACGTCAAACAGCTCCACCATCCAGTGCGAATCCACCACCCATGTGCGGTCGATATCGAGCCCCCTCAGTACCATGCCGCTGAGTCTAGACATCTGACGCAACTTGAAACCATCGGGAGATCTGTCGTGCATAGGACCTACCTAACCAGGCATGACTGAGCGTAGCACCCGGCAGTTAGGCATGACTTGACATGTCCACCAGAGTCTCCGTGCAAGATGAAGCCACTCCACCTCTTGCCACTACCATCCATCAACCGCTCCAAGAATGATGCCCTCAATAGGGAGAGCGCCACCATCGTTGTTGGGATATGCTAAATGGGTATCACTATTGCATGTCTCTAATCCGGCTAACCTGGGTGGCCCATAATTGGGGGAAAGGCCTACGGTCTACCGGGTGGCCCAGTTAGATGGATCCATAAGGGAGTCCCATGCCAGAAGAAGGAAGGCTACGGTGTAGTCACCGACCAATCCAGAGCCTTGGAGTACAAGACACGAAGACTAGTTAGTGTTAGTGTAGGACTCTATAACCTGTCCGACGAGGATCTTTCCCTGTAACCCTACATTCTAGCGCCTTTATAAGCCAGACATGTGGGAGCCTTTAGGGAATAATCTCATAGACAACTTACAACACCTCGCACAGCAAACCGATTTCTGTAACTCGGTGTACTGCCATTATAGTGATTTATAGCAGGACTAGGTTTCTAACACCGTCGTGAGATCTGAACCTGGGAAAGTTGTGTTACCTGGTACCCGCCAACTCACTGCCTTCCCCCACCTCTCTAAACACACTTTGTGAGGTACTCTCCATGGAATACTCGTCGGCAATACCACGATAGTTGGCGCCCACCCTGGGGCAAGAGGCGCTTCAAGCTCTGCACTGGGTGAGGTCCAATCTCCTCGCGAGAATGGGTGACACTGTACCCATTGGGCGTGTTCGCTTCTCCAGCAACATTCCAATCGTCCCTTCGGACGAGTTTTGGATCAAGGTGAAGGTGAACCCCACACGGGCTGCTCCATTATTCCAATTGGGGACATCCATCTCTTCATCGATGAAACTAGCTTGGGATCAAACTCCCAGGAAGCCGAACACGCGTCAAGGCCCGCACAGACCGCCTCCGGGCAGGATACATTCGTGCAAGGATCGAGCCCGGATCTCTCTTTAGAGTTTGCTGGCTCAGATTGGAACAAATCAAGGCCAACCCAAACTGCCCCTGTGCAGGATATAGTAGTGGAAGACCAACGCAAATCCGCTTGGCTCCCCCAAGTTTTAGAGAAGAAGAGGTCATGCTTTGTCAGTGTCGTCAGCATCTTTGATCTGGCTTGCTGTGTCCAAAGGTTGAGGGAATCCCCACGTGAGTACCTCGCTAGGTGGTTAAGAATGAGGGCATCCGTGGAAGGAGTCCACACCAATGATGCAGTGTATCACTTTGTCGAAGGTCTCACGCTAGACACCCTTCTCCGTCATACGCTTAGGAGGTGGTAGTCCACCGGGTTACTTACTCTCAAGGAGGTAATCAGGACAGTTAATAGTTTCACTATATATGATGAGTAGGTCTAGGCTGACATTGCGACCACAATAGGAAAATCCAAGTTCATCGGCTACGTTGCCTCTGGCTCGGCCTCCACCACCAACAACACCGATGCTCCGTCCGACTCAGTCCTAGACGCGCTCTTCGCTAACATCAGTGTGGATTGTGGCAGTATGTTAGCCAACTCAGAGGAACTTGATGATGCCATGAGGGAGATCGAGGAGGAGTACGAGCATGAGGAACGCGTCGAGAAAGCTATCACTTCCCATTAGGTACTGGTAGCCATCTAGAGTGTGATTGAAGAAGATCAACAGGACTAGGGATCTAGAGTAGCTCCGCTGGCAGCAGGCGATGCCGAGAAAGCAGTGGACAAAGGAAAGAATGAAAAGGCCATGCCCCCTCCAACTATTCCCTCATAGAAGCCGTAGGAACTCACCACTAGGCCCAGCACTGCTAACCAAGCAAATCTACCGCCTCCGCCATCCACGTTAGCGGTCGGCAATCCCTTTGTCACTCCTACTGACAAGGTGATCTATGGTGGACTCCTTGTTGAGCCAATAATCATCTCCCACATTTGAGATGTTCCATAGCTTGACAACAAGATCTAGGAACTCATCGCGGAGGCTAAGTACATTGCGGAGCGAAGCACGAAGCTTTCCATGAGGGAGATCGAGGAGGAGTACGAGCGTGAGGAATGCGCCGAGCAAGCTATCACTTCCCGTCAGGTACTGGTGGCCATCTGGAGTGTGACTGAAGAAGATCAACAGGACCAGGGAGCTAGAGTAGCTCCGCTAGCAGCAGGCGATGCCGAGAAAGTAGTGGACAAGGGCAAGAATAATGGGAATCCTTCGGATCCAACAAAGGCCATGCCCCCTCTAGCTATTCCCTCATAGCAGCTATAGGAACTCGCCACCGGGCCCATCACTGCTAACCAAGCAAATCTACCACCTCTGCCATCCATGTCAGCGGCCGATAATCCCTTTGTCACTCCTGCCGACAAGGTGATCTATGGCGGACTCCTTGTTAAGCCAATAACCGTCTCCCACATTCGAGCTGTTACACGGCTTGACAACAAGCTCTAGGGACTCCTCGCGGAGGCCAAGTACATTGCAGAGAAAAGCACGAAGCTGGACAATGATATCACCAAGGCGCACGATTCTATCAAGGCAGCAAAATATATGGAAACTAAGTACAAGAAGCTCCTTAAGCAGCAGAAGGCATGCAAAGCTCCATCTCATGTCATCGATGATCCTGGCGTTTGGTGCAACTTGGGGTGGGGTCCGTCCAAACCAGCAAAAGCTACCCCCTACATCAACAAGGCTGGTAAGCAAGTCATGACAACCCCCTCCCTCAACATGGCCATCACTAAAACTCTACTAGAGCATGACAGATCACCTTCAGTGCTGGATCAAGTCTATGACCTTGTCGCCAAGGCTATCAAACAATAGGAAAAGGCCACCTCTCAGGGGCTCAAGTCCAACCCGGCGTTTTTCTAGTCTAGCACCAACAACCAGCACAGTCCAAGATCTCCTCACGATGTCGGATCTTACACAGGTTCCACGGAACGAATGCAGAGAGATGTGCACAACAGGGCTTATGCAATCCCAATATCCTTCGACCATGGAGACAAGCATCATCCCCATCGTTCGCCGCAACCTCCCTGGCAATCTCGGCATCATAATTACCCACAATCGTGCCAGCGCACGAGTATGCCACCACCTAGACACCCTTAGGGTGGCATCATTACACGCGACCAAGGAGAGAAGCCTTGGCATGGTGGAGATCGCAGTGACAATGATGGACAAAGGAGCAGATCACACAAGGAGGCTCTCCACCCAAATATCAATTGCGACAGGCAACATGATTCACATGGAGGGAAGAACAAAAAAGCTAACCCACCGCCACCGCCTCTACCGTCACCACCCGGCAGCCACCATGGCAGAGGATCTCGCAGGTCTCATGGTTTGCACCGTAACTCCCCTCCCCATGGTGGCAATCATAACAAGCAACAACCGGAGCTATATGATGCATGTTTGCATATTGTTAAGATCTATGAAATGCGGGAAGAGCCATACCTAGGACCACGTTGTTTTGGACCGGATATTCTCCACAGCTTACCCCATGGGCCTCTAGATTGACAAGACTATCAAGCCATATGACGACACAGCTAGGCAAGCCACGTGGTTGTAGGACTACCATGAAGCGATAGAAACTGCTATGGTCATTGTCGTTGTATTGGGAACGGCAGTACCTGAGAAGGTTAGATAGAGGTGTGGGGACTAGCAGGGAAGCTCTTGACGGTGTCCGCAGGCGGGATTGGATACGAGCAAGTGTAGCGAGACACAAGAAGTACCCAGGTTCGGAGCCCTCGTGGTGAGGTAAAACTCCTACTCCTGCCGATCTGACTATGAGTAGAATACGGGGTACAATCGCTCTTCGAGCTGTATGAACTAGCTACCTCTTAAATGCTCAGCCCTTTCTACGAGAGCTTTGCCCCTCCTTATATAGGCAAAGGGGCAACGGTCTCATGGGCCAGTCCGGCTGGCGGGTCCCATAGGCGGGCCTGATACGTCCATTTTGCATCACTATTCTATATCATAATTTATTGTTATTCATTGATATATTTCATATTAAGAGATTATACTTATGTTATTTCATCTGTTTTTGCATGGTTGATGACTTTTGGAGCATGGACCGTCGCAGTCAGGATTCTGGTGGAAAAGGGGTTATTTGGAGGTGAAATTCGCAAAGATTAGAAAATCCAGGAAAATAAGTGGAAAATTCTATTTTTTCCAAAAGACGAAGATTGCCAGAAGGGGGAGTGGAGATGGGCCACAGGGGGCCCACACCACCCCCTAGCGCGGGTAGCCCTAGGCCACGCCAGCAGGTGGTGTGGCCGCCCTGGCCAACTCCAGGCTCTCCCCTCTGGCGTATATTATCCTCGAACCCTAATACCGGGGGAGCGACCACAGAAAGATTCCGCTGCCTTTGTGGGGCAGAAAACACCGAGAGAGAAAGATCTCTCCAGCAAACGGAATTCTGCCGGGGGATTCCATCCCGGAGAGGGGAGATCGTCGCCATCAACACCACCATCAAGTTGGACTTCATCGATATCATCATCATCTCCACCAGCACCATCATCACTACTTCATACCGCTGTAACAATCGGGTTGAAGCTTGCATAGTTCTTAGGGGAAACTTTCCCGGTGTTGATTACTCCTTGTAGTTGATGCTATTGAGTGAACCATTGAATTATCGTTTCGTTCAGATTGTTACATATCATTATATCATCTCTGATCTTGATCCATATGATGTCTTGTGAGTAGTTCATTTTGTTCTTGAGGACATGGGAGAAGTCATGTTGTTAGTAGTGGAGTTGTGTTGAGAAAGATTCAATGGTTTGATATTTAAGTTGTTGTGTATTTCTTCTAGTGGTGTCATGTGAATGTCGACTACATGACACTTCACCTTGATGGGCCTAGGGGAATGCATTGTGTATTTGGCTACTAATCATAGGGGTTGCCAGAGTGACAGAAACCTGAACCCCCGTTAGGAAACCTTTGCACAAGGGACATCAGGGTCTTAGAGTTTAAAGTTGTGGTTTGGTTTCTACCTTAATTACTTTCTTGTACTTGTGGATGCTTGCAAGGGGTATAATCACAAGTATGTATTAGTCCTAGGAAGGTCGGTACATTAGCACAGGTTCACCCACACAACACTTAGCAAACTAAAGAAGATTAATCAACTATATGAAGCAAAAGCACTTGATGATATTCCCATGTGGCCTCGAGAACCTTTGGTCATCTTAAGTAATACAACCGGCTTGTCCTTTGCTAAAGAAAGGATTGGGCCACTTGCTGCATTTATTCTTATTGTCTTTTATTTACTCGTACTTTATTTATCTGCCTTATCAAAAACCCCTAAAAATCCTTTTGTTAAGTATTTACAGAGAATTCGTGCTCCAAGCCACTCGTCAACACCTTCTGCTCCTCGTTGGGTTCGACACTCTTACTTATCGAAAATAATGCAATACACCCCCTATACTTGTGGGTCATCAAGACTATTTTCTGGCGCTGTTGCCGGGGAGTGAAGCGCTATTGGAGAGTGGAACTGGTAAAGGAAACTTCTACTGTGACTATTGTTTACTTATGTTACTTGCTTTATTTTCAATATGGATAATTCACTGAGTTTCTTATTTTATAATACTACTACCATTGCTAAGGTAGTAGATGAACCACCACCTGCTGAGAATGATACTTTTAAAATACCTACGAGAATTATTGATCGTGTTATGGATAGCTATTATGTTGGAGATGGAACTATCCATCCTGATGATCATTTGCTATTTATACACGAATTATGCAGGTTGTTCAAGTGTGTAGGTATTACAACAGATCAAGTCAAGAAGAAATTATTCTCATTATCATTGAAAGGAAGAGCCGAGGAATGGTATAAGCTGCTGAAGAATGGTTAAGCTCTTAAATGGGAGGAAATAGTGCCTATCTTTTATTCAAAATTTTATCCTCCTAGTGAAATTCATAAAGATCGGAATCAAATATACAACTTTTAGCCTCTTGATGGAGAGAGTACAGCTCAAGCTTGGGGGAGATTGAAGTTACTAATGCTCGGATGTCCTATTCATGAGCTCCCTCACAATATTATTATCAATAACTTTTATGCAAGGCTTTCTCTTCATGATAAGTATTTATTGGATGCTTCTTTAGCTGGATCATTTCCACGCATGGAAGAAGCTAAATGGGATCTTCTAGACCATATTCAAGACAATGCTGAAGCATGGGAGAATGACAAAGGAAGAAAGTCAGGTATAAATTATGATTATGAATGCATTGAATCTTTTATGGGAACTGAGGACTTTCATAATATTAGTAATGCTTATGGTCTAGACTCTCAAGTGATGGAAAATTGTTTTAAGGCTTTTGCTTCCTATATTGAAATTCCAAAAAAGGGATGGAGCAAGTATCATGCACCATATAAAGATATTGTTGATTATGTTCCTGTTAGGAGTACTGAAATTTGCACTATTGATCACATCTTACCTGAACCTTATATCGAGAGAATACCCTTCCCGGATAAGGTGAAGGAGCATCCTATGATAACTAGTGTAATCAATAAAAGTACAAAGAAAACTGTAAAACCTGATGAACAAATAAACATTGAACCTGCTATAGCAATTGTGAAGGACCTTGTCACTAAAAGTGTAGAAGATGGACACATTGTCTTCTGTGAGGATGCTTCTAATATTGTCTCACATCCTAATAGAACTAAAAAGGCTAGTGTCCCTGTGCTTTCTGTTAGAATTGGTGATCATTGCTATTATGGTTTATGTGATATTGGTGCAAGTTCAAGTGCTATTCCTTACGAGCTTTACAAAGAAATTCTGCATGAAATCAGTCCTTGCAAACTAGAAGAGATTGATGTGGTTATTCACCTTGCCAATAGAGATACCATCTCTCCAATTGGTATTGTAAGAGATGTGGAAGTTCTTTGTGGTAAGACTAAATATCCTGCTGATTTTCTATTACTTGGTTCAGCTACTAGTAAAACCTATCCTATCATTTTTGGTAGACCTTTCTTGAGTACATGTGAAGCCATTATAGACTGCAAAAGGGAGAAAATTTTAACTAAATTTGATGGGGAATCTTATGAGTTTAATTTTTCGAAATTTACTAAAGAACCTTGTGAAAATGAAACCCATAATGAGGATTTTAGAGTTGAACAACTTGCTTCTATTTCTCTTGCTCCTAACAATGCTTTGCAGCAATTTATGGAAGACCACGAAAGTGAAATCTTCATGGAAGAAAGAAATGAGATTGACGAGATTCTCCGTCGTCCACCTAAGATGCTTAAGCATAACTTGCCTGTGGAAGATTTGGGTACCACATTGCCACCTAAAAAGGATCTGGTCTTCGATCTAAAACCTTTACTTGACGATCTTAAATATGCTTACATTGATGATAATAAAATATATCCTGTTATTATTATTTCTAAACTTTCAGGGAAGGAAGATGAAAAATTATTGGATGTATTGAAGAAACACCGAGGGGCTATGGGATATACTCTGGATGATTTAAAGGGGATTTCTCCTACTATATGTCAGGACGCTATTGATGGCTCTGTGTATGGCGCCTAGAAAAGTGCTGGTGCAGTGTTGATGTAGACCTCGTTGGGAACCCCAAGAGGAAGGTATGATGAGCACAACAGCAAGTTTACCTCACTATGAAACCAAGGTTTAATCGAACCAGTAGGAGCAAGGAAACACCCAAAGGTGTTACTAGCTAAGCTTTGGCAGGGCGCACTACCGGTGCTAGTAGCAACGTGAAGACCTGCACAACACAACCACAGAACTTTGTCCCCAACTTGCGATGAGGTTGTCAATCTCACCGTGTTTTGAGGAAAACAAAGGATTAAACGTATCGAATGGAAAGAAGTAAAAGTTTGCAGAAAGTAAACACAAAACGGTAAACAGTTTATAGATTGTATGTAAAAGACAAGGACCGGGATCCATAGTTCACTAGAGGTGGCTCTCCTTAGATAGATAACATGCTGGGTGAACAAATTACAGCGGTGCAATTGCCAAACACCAAGAAAGCAAGACATGCATATACTAATCATCTTGACTCCTTTGGAACTTGATTGGGCATTACAACATTATACATAGACCGTCATCCAACTGCATCTATGACTAATAATCCACCTTCAGGTTATCATCCGAACCCCCTCCAGTATTAAGTTGCAAGCAATAGATTATTGCTTTACGAATTGCGTGTAAAGTAAACAATACGATTGTTCTATGAACAAAGGATTGTTGTTTTCTCCCTAGTAGCAAAAGCACATCTAGTACCTTAGAGATTTCTGTCACTTCCCCAGATTACCAGAGGCATGAACCCACTATCGAGCATAAATACTAACTCTTGGAGTTGCTAGCATCTACTTGGCCAAAATAGCTACTAACAGCGGAAAGCATGCAAGATCACAAATAACAAAGACATGATAGAATCAATAATCAATCTGAAATAGCATTTCAATGTCCATCGGATCCCCACAAACACAACATGCAGAATTACAAATAGATGATCTTGATCATGAACGGAGCTCACAAGATCTAAACATGAAAGCACAAAGGAGGAGAACCAGCCATCTAGCTACTACATGGATCCGTAGTCCAAGGATGAACTACTCACGCATCACACCGGAGGCTTGCATGGTGATGAAGAAGGCCTCTAGGGTGAATTCCCCTCTTTGGCAGGGTGCCTGGAAGAGCTTTAGATCCCTCCCGATCTAGGAATGGAGATGACGGTGGCTATAGACTCTTTCGTGGATTTTTGATCGGGTACTTAGGGTTTACGTCCCGAGGGCATCTTATAGTCGGAAGGGGAGACCGAGGGGGTGCCAGGGGTGGCCTCACCACCCCGTGGCGCGGGCCAGGCTGGGTCGCGTGGCCAGGTGGTGTGGTGGCCCCCTGGCCCCTCTCTGTCTCGTACTCTGGCATCTGATGACTTCCGGGAAAATAGGCACTTTGGCTTTTGTCCCGTCCAATTCCGAGAATATTCATTTTCTGATTTTCCTGAAACCAGAAATAGAAGAAAACAGGCAGCTGGCACTGTGGCTCTTGTTAATAGGTTAGTCCAAGAAATCATATGAAAAGTACTCCAAAGTTGGAACAAAACACAAGAAAGTGGATAAAACCAAGCATGGAACATCAAAAATTATAGATACATTTGCAATGTATCAACATCCCCAAGCTTAACTCCTGCTCGTCCTCGAGTAGGTAAGTGATAAACAGAAAGAATAATTTTTGAGGTGACATCCACCATCAAAGACTTGATCAAAGTATTTGTAAAACATTCAAAGCTGGATTCATAGTACTTCAATCATAACATGGAAGACAAGGTTCTAGCAATAAGACAAAGAAACTATGATGCAACATGAAAAGGTACAAACAAAAGATTCATGAATAACAATACTTTGCAAGAAGTTTGTTTGTTTCACATAAAGAAAGCATAACATAATAGCATTCAGCTTGTCCCTCATAGAGTAGCAAATAAATGCATAGGACACCTTCAAATTTCATAAGAGTGACTAGATACAAATAGTTTAAAACAAGCAATAACAAGTTATGCATGAATCAACTAGTCTTGGGACAATGCACATAGAACTAAGAATGGCCACTATGCTCTCAAAGTAGGTGCATAAAGATAGAAGGTGGAGACTTAATATAATGGTGGAAGAAAGAACTTTTTATAAAAGGAAGTAGGGATTCAAGTCTCATAAAGAGCTTCCAAAAAATATTGGTACTTATAGCTTTCAGCTCTCATTGCCCCTATCATAAGCATCTTGAAGTGATTAAGGTTAAAGTGAAAAAACTATGGTGTACATGCTTGACGAAGTATAAGTCAGAAATCTCATGTCCCTTGTATACGAGGGCTACTCCTCATGCTACTCAAGTTTAGTTACCAGTAAGTTCTTGTCATTGTAAGTATATGTGTATCATAGAGAACCGCCAACGGGGTACCCCTTACCCGATGATACGGAAGAATCCCCATATCAAAATGACAAGGCAAGCAGACAACGAGCATCTCAGCAATCTTCTTATTTACCATGGGAATATGGTGATTTTTTCTCTCTTTCCTCTTTTCATAGTATCTCTTTTTTTCTTTTTTTCTCAATATAGGACTCTTTTTTTTATAAGAAGAATGCTTCATAAACAGCTCATTATGGTTACGCTGCAGGTTTCCACCATGACAACATGGATTAGACCAACGGCCCAGGCGTTTCTCTAACAGACATACATAACTCCATGGACTTACAAGCTCCCCTTTCATTTCACACCGATGACATCCATATACAAAAGAGCATGATATCAACTAGGTACAAGTACCAAGTGCAATGTTGAAAGCGTTCCCCATGAAAGCATGGTTCTGCTAATTCCCAACAAATAAGTGCAAACATATACAACATAGAAGACACAATGGTTCAAGTTTATTAAGGGCAAGTAAAGTAAAGTGTGCCATCAAGTTCATGAGAGCTTTAATCACTAATTTTCTCATAACAAGTTTAATTTGGAAGGTAAACAAAAGCATGAATATACTTGGAATAGCATAAGCTAGTAGGTAGGTATGGTGGACTCTTTGGAATAACTTGGTTTAGGGAGTTGGATGCATGACTGGAACTCATACTTGGTTGTGGAGGCTAGCAAAAGATTGGGAGTGACAAACTAAGAGAGCAATAATGGCCATAATCATGCAGAGTGACAAAACATCATTGATCCAAACATAAAGTGATACTACAAGTTGAAAACTAAAGGATCATAAAGGCTATGGTGACTTGAGATAGTCATAACATGGTGTGAGCATGCGCCAAGTCAACCCAAATAAAGCATCAAAGGAGAATACCACTATACTATGCTTTAATATGCTAAAAGAATGCATGATTCATCCAAGGCACATTAAGCAATCTCAATTGTTTATAACAAGTCATGATACAGCAAAGAATACTAAGCATAAAGCCAAAAAAATATCAAGCATGGCATGACAAAGCATAGGCCACAGTCAAAAACAAGCTCTTTTTACCACATAAGTATGAACTTTCCTACTCTTTTCCAATCCAAACCAAACTATTTGCAAACCAATGTATGAAAGAGGGGGTCCAACCAATTTATTCAGAAAACTAAGCAAACAAAAGCAAACAAAAAATGAACGAAAACGAAAAAGAAGACGCTCCAAGAACAACACAACTGTGCATGAAACAATAAAAATGAAGCGTTTGGAAGAAACCTAGAATTTTTATTGATGAAGAAGGGGATGACTTGGGCATCCCCAAGCTTTGACGCTTGTACTCCTTGGATATTTCTTGGGTGACACGCATGGAATCCCCAAGCTTGAGATTTAGTCCATCCTTCATCTCATTACTCGTTCCTTCCCTACACCTGAAATTTTTCCTTCATACAAAACTTCACACAATCTTTATTAGCAACATTAGTGCACTCAAGATAAAAGGTCTTAAGGTTCAGTTCTAACACCAAATAAACTTCCATTAGAACACTAGATACTGTAGCACTTCCCTCAAAAAGCTCAATTCCCCAAAAGAACTCAAAAAGGAGCCAACAAGAAGCAAATGCAGAAAATGGCAGAAATCTGTCAAAACAGACCAGCAGGTAAAGACGAATTTTTTCGAAGACCTTCTGTTGCTCAAATCAAAAAGTGTTGAACTAACGAAAGTTAGATAACAACCTGGGCAGAAGCACAAAATTCATGCCTCAAAAAGCCATTCAGAGAATTTACTCGCATTTTTATGGTGAAGCACAGAAATCTGTTTTGGGATAGCAACTTTCCCAATCATTACTTCTCTCTCATTAGAGGTTACTCTTGGCACAAAAAGCAAATAAAAAGGATAAGGAGAGGTTATTACTGAAGTAATAACTTCCAAGATTCATCTAAAACTTTTAGGTTATCTCCCAATAAGTACTTTTCTTTAACGCCTTTAAGTTAGGCATAAGAAGCAAGAAAGAATCAAGTGTTCTCAAATGAAGAAGCATTAAGACCAAATTTTGTTTTCATAGGAGAAGCAAAAGAAATCTTTTCTCTCTTTTTAGGGAAGTGTTCTATACCTTTCTTGAGTGGGAGTTGCTATTTAATGGTGCCTTCTTTCATATCAATGATGGCACCAACAGTTATAAGAAAAGGTCTTCCCAAAGTAATAGGACAAGAAGCATTGTATTCAACATCCAAAACATAGAAATCAACGGGAACATAGGCATTGTTAACCATAATAAGAACATCATTAATATTCCCCATGAGTTTCTTTTTAGCATTAGCATCAAGTGGGACATTCAAATAACAATCTTCAAGAGGAGGAAAATCAAGCACATCATAAATCCTTCTAGGCATAATAGAAACACTACTATCAAGATCGCATAAAGCTTTGAAATCAAAGTCATTCACTTTCATATTAATGATGGGTTCCCAACCATCTTCTTGTTTAATAGGAATAGTAGCTTTATGTTTCATCTTTTCTTCTTTAATCTTTATGAGAGCATCAGTAATGTGTTTTATAAAAGCCATGTTCATAGCACTAGCATTAGGACTTGTAGAAAGATTTTGTAGGAACTTAATAACTTCAGAGATATTACAACCATCAAGATCAAAATCAAATTTATCATTTAAAGTAGTAGAACTATTACTAGCCTTAACACTAGTGGTGGTGATAGTAGAAACACTAATGTTTCTAGCAATTTCATCTTCTCTTTCCGACTTAGCATGTAATTCAGCTAATAGTCTAACATTTTCATCAATTCTTACTTGTATAGCATTAGTAGCTGCAAAGGGATTATCATTAGTTTCAGGTTTAGCAGCCATTTTATTCAAAGTAGATTGAGCTTTAGCCAAAGATGCTATATTTCTTTCAGCATTAGAGAGTTTTTCCTCAATGGTTTTATTGAAAGCAGTTTGTTTACTAATAAAGTCCTTAAGCATAACTTCAAGTTCAGAGGGTGCACTCCTATTATTGTTGTAGGAACTTCCATAAGCATTACCATTGTTAGGCGGATATGGCTTATAATTGTTGTTACCAAAATTACTCCTATAAGCATTATTGCCAAAGTTGTTATTTCTTATGAAGTTCACATCAACTTGCTCTTATTGAGCTACCAAAGAAGCCAAAGGAACATTATTTGGATCAATATGGGCTTTCCCATTAACAAGCATAGACATAATAATATCAATTTTATCACTCAAGGAGGAGGTTTCCTCAACAGAATTTACCTTCCTACCTTGTGGAGCTCTCAAGATGCCATTCAGAATAATTAACCATCATATTGTCCAGAAGTTTTGTTGCAGCACCCAAAGTGATGGTCATAAAGGTACCTCCAGTAGCAGAATCCAATAGGTTCCTTGAAGAATAGTTCAATCCTGCATAAAAAGTTTGGATGATCATCCAAGCAGTCAGTCCATGAGTGGAACAATTCTTAACCAAAGATTTCATTCTTTCCCAAGCTTGAGCAACATGTTCATTATCAAGTTGTTTAAACTTCATTATTTCACTTCTCATAGATATAATCTTAGCAGGAGGGTAGTATTTTCCAATAAAAGCATCTTTGCACTTAGTCCAAGAATCAATTCTATTCCTAGTTAAGGAATTCAACCATTCTTTAGCTTTTCCACTCAAAGAGAAAGGAAACAGTTTCAGCTTAATAATATCACCATCTATATCCCTATGCTTTTGCATCTCACAAAGTTCAACAAAGTTATTTAGATGGGAAGCAGCATCTTCATTACCAATACCAGAAAATTGTTCTCTCATAACAAGATTGAGCAAAGCAGGTTTTATCTCAAAGAAAGTATCTTCAGGCACAGGTGGAGCAATAGGTGTGCTCATAAAATCATTGTTGTTGGTGCTAGTGAAGTCACACAACTTAGTGTTTTCAAGAGTAGTCATTTTTTGGGTTTTCAAATAAGAAAGCAAACTTGTAAAACTAATTTTTTTGTGTTTTTTGATAAGAAAACAAGCAAACAAAACAAAAAGAAACTAAGCAAAACAAAAATAACAAAGTAAAGAGATTGGTTATGAGGGACTCCCCTTGTGAAGATGTCCTTGACTCCCCGGCAACGGCGCCAAAAAAATGCTTGATGGCTCTGTGTATGGCGCCCAGAAAAGTGCTAGTGCGGTGTTGATGTAGAGCTCGTTGGGAACCCCAAGAGGAAGGTATGATGAGCACAGCAGCAAGTTTCCCTCAGTATGAAACCAAGGTTTAATCGAACCAGTAGGAGCAAGGAAACACCCCAAAGGAGACCTGCACAACACAACCACAGAACTTTGTCCCCAACTTGCGATGAGGTTATCAATCTCACCGTGTTTTGCGGAAAACAAAGGATTAAACGTATCGAATGGAAAGAAGTAAAAGTCTACAGAAAGTAAACACAAAACGGTAAACAGTTTATAGATTGTATGTAAAAGACAAGGACCGGGATCCATAGTTCACTAGAGGTGGCTCTCCTTAGATAGATAACATGCTGGGTGAACAAATTACAGCGGGGCAATTGCCAAACACCAAGAAAGCAATACATGCATATACTAATCATCTTGACTCCTTTGGAACTTGATTGGGCATTACAACATTATACATAGACCGCCATCCAACTGCATCTATGACTAATAATCCACCTTCAGGTTATCATCCGAACCCCCTCCAGTATTAAGTTGCAAGCAATAGATTATTGCTTTACGAATTGCGTGTAAAGTAAACAATATGATTGTTCTATGAACAAAGGATTGTTGTTTTCTCCCTAGTAGCAAAAGCACATCTAGTACCTTAGAGATTTCTGTCACTTCCCCAGATTACCACAGGCATGAACCCACTATCGAGCATAAATACTAACTCTTGGAGTTGCTAGCATCTACTTGGCCAAGATAGCTACTAACAACGGAAAGCATGAAGATCACAAATAACAAAGACATGATAGGATCAATAATCAATCTGAAATAGAATCTCAATATCCATTGGATCCCCGCAAACACAACATGCAGAATTACAAATAGATGATCTTGATCATGAACGGAGCTCACAAGATCTAGTGGTAGAGCATCAACGTTGTTTAAATCCTAAGATTAAGGAAGTGGTAAGAAACGAGGTATTAAAACTCCTTGATGCTGGTATTATTTACCCTATTGCTGATAGTGAATGGGTTAGTCTTGTTCATTGTGTCCCTAAAAGGGGGGAATTACCGTTGTGCCTATTGATAATGATGAGCTTATTCCCCAAAGAATAGTAGTAGGTTATAGGATGTGCATTGATTTCAGAAAAGTTAACAAAGTTACTAAGAAAGATCATTACCCACTACCTTTTATTGATCAAATGTTAGAAAGGTTGTCTAAACAGACCCACTTTTGTTTTCTTGATGGATACTCTGGGTTCTCTCAAATTGCTGTTAAACAACAAGAATAAGAAAAAACTACTTTTACATGCCCTTATGGAACCTATGCTTATAGACGTATGCCTTTTGGTTTGTGTAATGCTCCTGCTACTTTTCAAAGATGCATGTCTGCTATCTTTCATGGTTTTTGTGAGGAAATTGAGGAAGTATTCATGGATGATTTTTCTGTCTATGGGACTTCTTTTGATAATTGTCTGCACAACCTTGATAAAGTTTTGTAGAGATGTGAAGAAAATAATCTTGTTCTTAATTGGGAGAAAAGCCACTTCATGGTCAACGAAGGGATTGTCCTCAAACATAAGATTTCCGAAAGAGGCATAGAAGTTGATAGAGCTAAAGTTGAAGCAATTGAGAAAATTCCCTACCCAAGAGACGTCAAAGGTATTTGTAGTATCCTTGGTCATGCTGGTTTCTATAGAAGGTTTATTAAGGATTTCTCTAAGATATCAAAACCCCTCTCTAATCTTCTTCAAAAGGATGTACCCTTTGTTTTTGATGATGATTGTAAGGAAACTTTTGAAACTCTAAACAAGGATTTAACTACTACTCCTATTGTTCAACCACCTGATTTGAGCTTACCCTTTGAAATCATGTGTGACGCTAGTGATTTTGCTGTAGGTTCTGTCCTTGGGCAACGGATAGATAAAAAGTTAAATGTTATCCATTATGCTAGTAAGACTCTTGACGCTGCTCAAAATAATTATGCTACTACTGAAAAAGAATTCTTAGCTATTGTCTTTGCTTGTGATAAGTTTAGACCTTATATTGTTGACTCAAAAGTTACCATTCATACTGATCATGTTGCTATTAAGTACCTTATGATGAAGAAAGATGCTAAGACTAGGCTCATTAGATGGGTGCTGCTCTTACAAGAGTTTGACCTACATATTGTAGATAGGAAAGGTGCTGAAAATCCTGTTGCTGATAATTTATCTCGATCGGAAAACATCTCTTTTGATCCTATGCTTGTTGATAGTTTCCCAAATGAACAGTTGGCTACAGTAGGGATAAGCTCGCGAGGGAGCCCTTGGTATGCTGATTATGCTAACTTTATTGTCTCCAAGTATTTGCCTCCAGCTTTTACAGCTCAGCAAAGAAGGAAGTTCTTTTATGATTTGAGGCATTATTTTTGGGATGACCCACATTTATATAAAGAAGGAGTAGATGGTATTATGCGAATATGTGTTCCAGAATATGAACAAAAGGAGATATTACCGAATGTCATGGTAGTGCCTATGGAGGACACCATGCGGGAAATAGAACCGCACAGAAGGTGCTACAATCAGGTTTTTACTGGCCTACCCTTTTTAAAGATGCAAGAAAATTTGTCTTATCGTGTGATGAGTGCCAACAAGTTGGTAACATTTCTAGATGCAATGAGATGCCTATAATTACTCTCTCGTTATTGAACCATTTGATTGTTGGGGATTCGATTTTATGGGTCCTTTTCCCCCTTCAAAAGGTTATACCCATATTCTTGTTGTTGTTGACTATGTTACTAAGTGGGTAGAAGCCATACCTATAAAAAGTGCTGATGGGGAAACCTCTTTAAAAATGCTTAAGGATATTATCTTTCCTAGGTTTGGAGTGCCTAGATATCTTATGACTAATGGAGGGTCTCATTTCATTCATGGTGGTTTTAGAAAGATCCTTGCTAAATATGATGTTAATCATAGAATTGCTTCAGCTTATCATCCCCAAACTAGTGGGCAAGTAGAGCTATCGAATAGAGAAATTAAATCCATCTTGCAAAGACTGTTAATAGATCTATAAAAAATTGGGCTAAAAAGTTGAACGATGCTTTATGGGCTTATAGGAATGCCTATAAAAATCCTATGAGGATGTCTCCTTACAAAATGGTTTATGGGAAAGCTTGCCACCTACCTTTAGAATTAGAACACAACTCTTATTAGGCAGTGAAAGAACTTAATAGAGACTGTAAGCTTGCTGGTGAGAAAATATTATTTGACTTAAGTTCGTTGGATGAATGGAGGAGTGAAGCATATTAGAATGTTAGACTCTTTAAGGAAAAAGTTAAAAGATGGCATGACAGGAGAATTCTTAAGAGGGAGTTCCATGTTGGTGAGAAAGTTCTACTGTATAGGTCTCGTCTCAGATTTTTTGCAGGGAAACTACTTTCAAAATGGGAAGAACCTTTTGTTATCGAAGAAGTATATCGTACAGGTGCAATAAAAATTTCTTCTTTAAAAGATAACACTACACAAGTGATGAATGGTCAGCGACTCAAGCACTATATTGCTGGAGATTCTTACAATGAAGATATTGATGCTATTCAAGTGGTGACTCCGGAAAAATTTATCAAAGACCTAGTTTAGAGACATGCAGAGTCTGTTTTCGAATAGTTAACAGTTCTGGTAAGAAAAGTTCCGCGAAAATTCTATCAAGTTATATTTTTGCAGTTTTTATCCAACAAGGAAAGCAACAAAGCGAAAGAGGGACGGAAACGAAGCTAGGGTGTCTCACACCACCCCTGGCGCGGCCCCACTAGCCGCCCTAGCAGGTGGTGTGGCCACCTCGAACTCCGTCTCCGACCCGTTTTCTCCCAGTACCTTCCTTTTGTTGTAAAACTTCATAATATATAATCTCCCGGATCACCCGAGGTTCGTATATCGTGTTCTCGTCATGTTTTCGTTTCGATCTATTTCTACCAAGAACTATTCTTAAAGTTTAGAAGAACAATGGTCTCCGTGAAGGATAAGGGAAAGGAGCCTGCGGAGGAGGATCCCCAAGACCCTAGGCAGGAGAAGGAGATCAAGAGTAAAGATGAAGAGGAGGCAAAGAAAAGCCAGCATCCGCACACTGGCACTACCATTGCAAGCATTGGAGTGGTGGCGAACGCTGCCAAGATCAAAAGGACTGCACGGATGTTGACTGGAGGGAATCCTCCGCATCACTGTTTGGCTCCACCGTCACCTCCTCGACTCACCAAGAATCCCTTCCATACCCTTATCCATGAGCATCAATACCAGAATATGCCCAAGGGGAAACTGCCCTCCAATTGGGATTTGCCTCGTTCTAGCCATGCATGAAAAGAAGACTTCAAGGAGGAAGAGTGGGGAAAGAATCGCAAGAGATGGGATTCTCAACCTGACATGATCATGAGCCGCATTGAGCAAAACTCACAACTGATTTGTAATCTCACCTTCGAGATCGAGGACTTGGGGAAACTAATCAAAGAGCTCATCGAGAGAATACCACCACCACCCAAGGAGTAATTCGTCAGCAGGTTTTGGCACCCCCTTGGTTTGTTCCAAGCTTGGGGAGTGTCGCGGTATCACATCACTATCTTCTATCTTTTTACCTTTTTAGTAGAGTCATATCATGAATAGAGAAGTTATCATGTAGGATGGTTTGCATTATGGAAGTGTCCCCCCTCTCGTTAGATATCTATGTATCCCTTGGTGTGAGTTGCCGTTATGGAATATTAATGAGAAGTTCTATCATTTACTCTTTTGCATATTTTATATTAGTTTTCTATTTATGATTATATGATTGATCTTGTCGTTAGTATTGGTATCACTTTGGGATCATTGAGTTAATTTAGTTGGTTTTGGCAAACCTGGCTCGGTCAGTAGCAACAGTATTTTGAGAATTGAATGAAAAAGATAAAAAGTACTCTTAAAGAAATATAATTCCATCATCTATCTTTCTTGATTTGCTCATAAGCTTGGTGTTCTCTAGTTAAGATCTTTTGTGCTTCCAAGGAAGATTGCATGTTTGTTTTTATCACTTGTATGTTTGTTTGTTTCCTTCAACTCTTATCCTTGCTATCCATCCTTGCTAGCCAAAAACCTGTACTAAGAGGGAATGCTTCTCGTGCATCCAATCCTTAAACCAAAACCTATGCCATTTGTGTCCACCATACCTACCTACTAGCACTATTGCTATTCCAAGTAAATTCATGCTTTTATCTACCTTCCGGATTAAACTTGTTATGTGAAAATTAGTGATTAAAGCTCTCACGAACTTGATGGCACACTTTACTTTCTTGCACTTAAACTTGAACCATTGTGCCCATCTATGTTGCGTATATGCTTGCGCTTTGTAAGTTGTGAATTAGCAGAACCATGCTGTCATGGGGAACGCTTTCAACATTGCACTTGTACTTTGTACCTACTTGATATCATGCTCTTTTGTCTATGGATGTCGTCGGTGTGAAATGAAAGGGGAGCTTGTAAGTCCATGGAGTTATGTATGTGTGTTAGAGAAACACCTGGGCCGCTGGTCTAATCCATGCCTAATCATGGTGGAAACCTGTAGTGTAACCATAATGAGCATTCTATGAAGCATTCTTCTTATAAAAAAAGAGATAGATATTGAGAAAAAGAGAAAAATAAAAAAACAGATATGAGAAAAGAGGAAAGAGAGAAAAAGCACCATTTTCCCATGGTAAATAAGAAGATTGCTGAGATGCTCGTTGTCTACTTGCCTTGTCATTTTGATATGGGGATTCTTCCGTATCATCGGGCAAGGGGTACCCCGTTGGCGGTTCTCTATGATACACATATACTTACTATGAGAAGAACTTACCAGTAACTAAATTTGAGTAGCATGAGGAGCGGCCCTCGTATTCAAGGGACATGAGATTTTCAACTTGCAACTTGTCAAGCATATCCTCATATTTGATCACTTTAACCTTAATCACCTAAAGATGCCTATGATAGGGGTAATGAGAGCTAAAAGCTAATAAGTACCATAATTTTTGGAAGCTCTTTATGAAACTTGAAATCCCTGCTTCCCTCTACGAAGGTCTTTTCTCTTACTTTTTAGTTGAGTCAGTAAACCTATTCCCTTCTCTCTCAGCAAGTATTTTGAGTTGTTGTGTTTCATTCATTCATATGATGATTTATTCAATCATGTTTCTTATGTTCCTTGTTTTGCACACTACTTTGAAAGCTATCATTGAAAACCAGTTATTTGTGAACTCCTGCAAATTGTCAACTATTCTTCGACCAAGAGCTAAGTTTGCCATTACCAATTATGATTTACTTTATGTATCTTTATTGTGTTTCCTTCACTTATTGCAAGTTAAGTTATATAATAGTGAGTTATCTTCTATTATGATTTGTGCATTGATGAATGTGATGCTTATTGTCTGTATTCTTTTATGGACCCTTCACTCCATAAACCTGAGGTCATGTTTATTGAGCTTAGTTTTCGCTTGGGGACAAGCGAAGTCTAAGCTTAGGGGGAGTTGATACGTCCATTTTGCATCACTATTCTATATCATAATTTACTGTTATTCATTGATATATTTCATATTAAGAGATGGTACTTATGTTATTTCATCTGTTTTTGCATGGTTGATCACTTTTGGAGCATGGACCGCTGCAGTCAGGATTCTGAAGGAAAAGGTGCTGTTTGGAGGCAAAATTCCTGAAGATCAGAAAATCCGGGAAAATATATGGAAAATCCTATTTTTCTAGAAGACGAAGACTGCCAGAAGGAGGAGTGGAGATGGGCACAGGGGGCCCACACCACCCCCTAGCGCAGGCCACCCTAGGCCATGCCACTAGGTGGTGTGGCCGCCCTGGTCCACCTCCAGCTCCCCCCTCTGGCGTACATTATCTCCATGGAACCCTAATACCAGGGGAGTGACCACAGAAAGATTCCGCTGCCTCTGCGGGGCGGAAAACACCGAGAGAGAAAGATCTCTCTGGCAGACAGATTTCTACCGGGGGAATTCCTTCCCGGAGAGGGGAGATCATCGCCATCAATACCACCATCAAGCTGGACTTCATCAGGATCATCATCATCATCACCACCATCATCATCGCCACCATCATCATCGCCACCAGCACCCTCATCCCCATCTCCATACCGTTGTAACAATTGGGTTGAATCTTGCATAGTTCTTTGGGGAAACTTTCCCGGTGTTGATTACTCCTTGTAGTTGATGCTATTGAGTGGAACCATTGAATTATTGTTTATGTTCAGATTGTTATACATCATTATTCCATCTCTGATCATGATCCATATGATGTCTTGTGAGTAGTTCGTTTTGTTCTTGAGGACATGGGAGAAGTCATGTTGTTAGTAGTGGAATTGTGTTGAGAAAGATTCAATAGTTTGATATTTAAGTTGTGGTGTACTTCTTCTAGTGGTGTCATGTGAGCGTCGACGACATGACACTTCACCTATATGGGCCTAGGGGAATGGATTGTGTATTTGGCTACTAATCGTAGGAGTTGCCGGAGTGACAGAAACCTGAACCCCCGTTAGGAAACCATTGCACAAGGGATGTCAGGGTCTTAGAGTTTAAAGTTGTGGTTAGGTTTCTACCTTAATTGCTTTCTTGTACTTACGGATGTTTGCAAGGGGTATAATCACAAGTATGTATTAGTCCTAGGAAGGTCGGTACTGGTAAAGGAAACTTCTACTATGAGTATTGTTTACTTCTGTTAGTTGCTTTATTTTCATTTTGGATAATTCGCTGTTTTCTTATTTCGTAATGCTACTACCATTGCTAAGGTAGTAGATGAACCACCACCTGCTGAGAATGATACTTTTAAAATACGTACAAGAATTATTTACCGTGTTATGGATAACTACTATGTTGGGGATGGAACTATCCATCCTGGTGATCATTTACTCTTTATACACGAATGCGGGTTGTTCAAGTGTGCAGGTATTACTACAGATCAAGTTAAGAAGAAGTTATTCTCATTATCACTGAAAGGAAGAGCTGAGGAATGGTATAAGCTGCTGAAGAATGGTCAAGCTCTTGAATGGGAGGAAATAGTACCTCTCTTTTATTCAAAGTTTTATCCTCCTAGTGAGATTCATACAGATCGGAATCAAATATACAACTTTTGGCCTCTTGATGGAGAGAGTATAGCTCAAGCTTGGGGGAGATTGAAGTTACTAATGCTCAAATGTCCCATTCATGAGCTCCCCAACAATATTATTATCAATAACTTTTATGCAAGGCTTTCTCTTCATGATAAGGATTTATTGGATGCTTCTTGTGCTGGATCATTCACTCGTATGGAAGAAGAAGCTAAATGGGATCTTCTGGACTGTATTCAAGACAATGCTGAACCATGGGAGAATGATAAAGTAAGAAATTCAGGTATAAATTATGATTATGAATGCATTGAATCTTTTATGGGAACTGATGGTTTTCAAAATATAAAAAATGCTTATGGTCTAGACTCTCAAGCTATTGCAACTTATTTTAAGGCTTTTGCTTCCTATATTGAAGTGCCAAAAAGAAGTGGAATAAGTATCATGAACCATATAAAGATGTTGCTAAGTGTGTTCCTACAAGAAACACTGAAGTTTATATGGCTAATCATGTTTTATCTAAACCTTACATTGAGAAAATGCCTTTCCCACTTAAGATAAAGGAACATTCTTTGATAGCTAGTATGGTTAGTGAAAGTACAAATAAAGCCGTTGAACCTGATAAACAAATGGATGATGAACCTATAATAGCAAATGTGAAAGACTTTGTCACTAAATATGTAGAAGAGGGACACACTCTCCTTGGTAAGGATACCTCTAATATTATTTCACAAAGTAGTGTTATGAGGGCTAGTATTCCTGTGTTTTCTGTTAGGATAAGTGACCATTGTTACGATGGCCCTTGTGATAGTTATATTGTTAAGTTTATGCATTATACTAAAAGTTACTATGAGAGAGGGAAAAGTGTTCTTATGTATCTCAATAATATCAAGTTTCCTCGTTTTATGCTGAAAGTTTTTATGTTGCACTTCTTTTGCCTTCGTATGCTTGTAGCCTCTGGTTTCAAAAACTTGTTTGTTTACAAAATTCCCTTGCATAGGAAGTGGGTTAGACTTAAACGTGTGTATTTTTGCTTCTTAATGCTCTCTTTCACTTCAATTCATATTCCTAAGTGAGCATTATCAAAATTATCATGCCCATCTTAATGGCTATAAAGAAAGAGATTTTTGGGAGACAACCCAATTTACTTTTGCTTTCAGTTTGTTTTTGTTTATTTGAGTCTTGGAAGTTATCACCTCGGTAATAACCTCTCCTAAACCTTTTTGTTTGGTTTTTGTGTCAAGATCAACCTCTAATGAGAGAGAAGTAAGATTTGGGGAAGTTGCTATCCCGAAACAGATTTTTGTGCTTCACCATAAAAATTCGTGAGAGATCTCTGTATGTTGGATTGAGCTGTAATTTTTTATGCTTCTGCCCCAGATTGTTATTTAACTTTCGTTATATTTTCACTTTTTGATTTGAGCAAAATAAGATTTTCGAAAAATTTGATTTTTACCTGCTGGTCTGTTTTGACAGATTTTACCACTTTTGCATTTGCTTCTTTATTCCATTTCCTTTTTGAATTCTTTTTGGGTTTTCGGAAGGAGTTGCTACAGTAGCTTATGTTTTGATGGTTTTCAGTTCAAATTGGGCTCAAAAGGTTTTATCACTTCACTTATACTAATGTTGCTAATGAGAACTGTGTGAAGTTTTGTGTGAAAGAAATTTCCAGGTTAGTGGAGATAATGGTGTAATAAGGAAGTGAAAGGTTTCATGACTCAAGCAATAAGTGTATGAAGATGAAGATATTGATGTTATTCAAGGGGTGACTCTAGAAGAATCTACTAAATTCCAAATTTAGAGACCTGTAGAGTCTGTTTTCAAATAGGTAACAGTTCTGGTAAGAAAAGTTCCGCGGAAGATCTGTCCAGTTATATTTTTGCAGCTTTTAGCAAATAATGAAAGCTACGAAGCAAAAGAGGGACGGAAACAGAGCCAGGGTGGCTCACACCACCCTGTGGCGCGGGCCCACCCTTGGCCGCACCACCAGGTGGTGTGTCCACCTCGGCCTTCGTCTCCGACCCGTTTTCTCCCAGTACCTTCGTAATATATAATCCCCCGGATCCCCTGAGGTTCGTATATCGTGTTCTTGTCGTGTTTTAGTTTCGATCTATTTCTGCCAGGAACTATTCTTGAAAGCTTAGAGGCACAATGGTGTCCGCCAAGGATAAGGGAAAGGAGCCTATGGAGGAAGATCTCCAAGACCCCGGTCAGGAGGAGGAAATCAAGAGTGAAGATGAAGAGCAGTAAGGCCAACATCCGCACGCCAGCACTACCATTGCAAGCATTGGAGTGGTGACAAAACCTGCCAGGGTTAGAAGGACTGCACGGATGCAGACTAGGGGGGAAACTCCTCGTCACTGCTTGGCTCCACGGTCACTTCCTCCATGCACCAAGAATCCTTTCCATACCCTTAACCATGAGCATCAATACCAAAATATGCCCAAGGGGAAACTGCCCTCCAATTGGGATTTGCCTCGTTCTAGCCATGCAGGAAAAGAAGACTTCAAGGAGGAAGAGTGGGGAAAGAATCGCAAGAGCTGGGATTCTCAACCCGACATGATCATGAGCCGCATTGAGCAAAACTCACAACTGACTCGTAATCTCACCTTCGAGATCAAGGACTTGGGGAAACTAATCAAAGAGCTCATCTAGAGAATACCACCACCACCCAAGGAGTAATTCGTCAGCAGGTTTTGGCATCCCCTTGGTTTGTTCCAAGCTTGGGGGAGTGTCGCGGTATCACATCACTATCTTCTATCTTTTTACCTTTTTAGTAGAGTCATACCATGAATAGAGAAGTTATCATGTAGGCTGGTTTACATTATGTAAGTGTCCCCTCTCTCGTTAGATATGTATCCCTTGGTGTGAGTAGCCGTTATGGAATATTAATGAGAAGTTCTATCATTTACTCTTTTGCATATCTTATATTAGTTTTCAATTCATGGTTATATGATTGATCTTATTATTAGTATTGGTATCACTTTGGAATCATTGAGTTAATTTAGTTGGTTTTGGCAAACCTGGCTCGGTCAGTAGCAACACTATTTTTGAGAGTTGAATGAAAAAGATAAAAGTACTCTTAAAGAAACAAAATTTCATCATCTTTCTTTCTTGATTTGTTCATATGTTTAGTATTCTCTAGTTAAGATCGTTTGTGCTTCCAAGGAAGATTGCATGTTTGTTTTTATCACTTGTATGTTTGTTTGTTTCCTTCAACTCTTATGCTTGCTACCCAGCCTTGCTAGCCAAAAACCTGTACTGAGAGGGAATGCTTCTTGTGCATCTAGTCTTAAACCAAAACCTATGCCATTTGTGTCCACCATACCTACCTATTAGCACTATTGCTATTCCAAGTAAATTCATGTTTTTATCTACCTTCCAAATTAAACTTGTTATGAGAAATTAGTGATTAAAGCTCTCACGAACTTGATGGCACACCTTATTTTCTTGCACTTAATAAACTGAACCATTGTGTCCATCTTTGTTGCGTATATGCTTGCGCTTTATAAGTTGAAGTTAGCAGAACCATGTATCATGGGGAACGCTTTCAACATTGCGCTGGTACTTTGTACCTCGTTGATATCATGATTCTTTTTCTTATGGATCCCGGTGGTGTGAAATAAAAGGGGAACTTGTAAGACCATGGAGTTTATATGTGTGTTAGAGAAACGCCTAGGCCGCTAGCCTAAGACATGCCTAATCATGGTGGAAACTTGTAGCATAACCATAATGAGCACTCTATGAAGCATCCTCAATAAAAACCTTTGCAAATAGAAAATAAAAGGATCGCTAAGATGCTCATTGTCTGCTTGCCTTGTCATTTTGATTATGGGATAGCTCCTCTATCATGTTCAAGGGGTACCCCGTTGGCGGTTCTTTATGATACATATGTGTTTATAATGACAAGAGCTTACTTGTGACTGAAGTTGAGTAGCATGAGGTTCGGTACTCATAAGTAAGGGGCATGAGATTTCAACTTATAACTTGTCAAGCATATCCTCTTAGTTGTGTCACTTTAACCTTAATCACCTAAAGATGCCTATGATATGGGCAATGAGAGCTGAAAGCTAATAAGAACCATAATTTTTGGAAGCTCTTTATGAAACTTGAAATCCCTGCTTCCCTTTGTGAAGGGCCTATTTTTAACTTTTTAGTTGAGTCAGTAAACCTATTCCCTTCTGAAAGGGCATGTATGCCCCATGTGTGGTTTTGGTAATTAATGACAATCCCTATGGACTAATGTGCAAATTGAGTTTCACTTGTAGGTTTGTCCATTGGCATCGCTTGGACCATGTGTTGGTTTCAAGGATGAAAAAGAAGAAGCATTGTCCAAGGGCTTTGTGCCTTTTGGAATCAAGTAGAAGAAGAAGAAGAAGATCAAGTATGTCTTGAAGAAGAAGAAGAAGAAGAAGATGGAGTTCCTCATGTCTATCTTCAAGACATCATCAAGAATTGAAGTGCAAGATCAAGATGTGTCCTCTCTAGAAGATCTCATGCTTGGAGCTTGCCATCCTCGGCGCTCATGGAGTGATGAATACAAGGTCAAAGAAGTGGTTTCCCCATGGAGTATGGGGGAGCCATTCACAAGTGTTCATCAAGCAAGAGCAAGCAAGTGCAATCAAGAAAGGTTTTCCATCTTGAAGGTGTCAAGATATTCTACATCAAGCTCAAGTGGTATGCTCAAGGAAAAGGTATGATCTTGATAGGGTTTCTACTTTACCGGTCTCTTGTAGTATTGGGAGACCGGGTTTAGGATAGATAGTTGTACTATCAAGAGGGGCTCTCGAGTGGGTGACTCGTTCGTATCTTTCGGAGGGAGCTCAAACCTTTGCATACATAGCATCATCTTTCTTGGTTGTTGTTTGGTTCTTGTCCATGTGAGGATGTAGAGCTTGTGGTTATCTTCATAACAAGCTCTAGTTCATCAAAAACGGATTTCCCTTGCATATCTTATTGCGTTTTTGATCTTGCGGGTTTTCCGGCTCCACACCTTGGGAGGTCTCTCATATATATATTCATGGTATTTTCTCCCTTGGTGATATCCAATATTTCACCTTTTGTTGGATTCTACTCTTTATTATCTTTCCAACAAAATTGGTTTCATCCCAATTGGAGTTTCCAAGCTCAACTTCTTGCGTTCTGGGTTTTGGAGGTTTTACCGGTTCATCGCTTCTGAGAGGTCCCACCTTTCTCCTTTTTATTTTTATCCTCCCTTGTTGGACTATCATGTTTATTTACATAATCTTGTAGAGCTTTTTTTTCTCTTCAAAACAAGCTCAAGATCTTCAAAATCGGAGTCCGGAGTCAAAAGTTATTGAAGTTTTCGTGCAATGTTGTCCAACGTTTTTGCTTGAGCGGTATTACCGGCCCAAGTTCCGCCCGAAGTTCCGGTAAATCTTGTTTTTGTTCAGTAACTTGTGTTTGTATTTACCGGTAGTTCCGGTGGAGGACCGGTAGTTCCGGTGGGGCGCGAATCTGGCCCAAACGGGCAGATTTTTCTTGCCCTATTTAAGGGCCCCTTCTTCCCCAAAGTTTCCCCAACTTTGGAGGTCATTTTTACTACCTCTTCCAATCTCTCTCCTCCATTGTTGACCTTCAAAAGCTTGACCTCTTCCCTTCTCCCTCCCATGATTCTTGCATCTTTTTGAGGGATTTGAGAGAGGAGATCTAGATCTACAAGCCCCACCAAACCAAATCCCTTCTTTGTGAAGGAATCCTTGGGATCTAGATCTTGGAGAGTTTTGTGTTCTCCTCTTGTGTTCTTCCTCCCTTATTCCCCCAATAGCTTTTGTAGCTTTGGTGGAATTTGAGAGTGAAGGACCTGACTCTTGCATTTGGTGCATAGGTTTGAGTTCTCCTCGGAGATTCGGCGAGTTCAAGCCCTTGGGCTTGTTTCTCTTGGGTTCTTGGAACCCTAGACGGTTGTGTGGTTGGATTGTTGACCTTTTGTGGTCTTGTAGCCTTTTGTGGCCTTGTTGCCTTTTGTGGCTTTGTAGCCTTTGTGGCATTGTTGTTGGGAGCCTCCAATTGAGTTGTGGAGATTGCCCCAATCTTGTACGGGTTCGGTGACCGCCCTCAAGTGTCCCATAGTGGAACGTGAGTAGGCCTTTGTGGCGAGCTCACGGGAGAATAGGGTGAGCCTGTTGTGGTGTCGGTAGGTTGCGTGCCTTCGCATCTTGGGGTGAGGCCTTGTGTGGCGTTGGGTGAGCATCGAACCACCACACCTCGAGGTGAGCCACTTGTGGCGTTCGATGTACATTGCGCCCCCGCACCTCTCCAACAGAGACGTAGCTTCTTTGGAAGTGAACTTCGGGAAACAAATCATCGTCTCCGCGTCCATCGGTTATCTCTCAATCAAGCCCTTTACTTATGCAATTTACATTGTGATAGCCTTCGTGCTTGAAGTACTATATCTTGCTATCACATTGTTGCTTGTCTTGCTTAGCATAGGTTGTTGGTGCACTTAGTGAAACTAGTGGATATAGGTTTTGGCTTGATAAATTAAACGTTAAGTTTTGTTCCGCATTTATTAGAGCCTAAACCGTAATAATTTTAAAACGCCTATTCACCCCCCTCTAGGCGACGTCTATTTCCCTTTCAATTGGTATCAGAGCAAGGTATCTCGCTTCTTAGGCTTCACCGCCTCGAGAGTAAGGATGTCTCCTAGGGGTTTAGTGCACTCTCACACATTTACTTTTGATGGCACAAATTATGAAGTTTGGCGCATTCGCATGCTTAGTCATTTTCGGGTCATTGACCCAAATATTGAGCGAATTCTAGATATGGGCTTGTCTCCTCCTATGGATCCTCAAAATCTATCTTTGGAGGAGGAGACAAACTCTTATCTCGAAGCTCAAGCATCTAATGTGCTTGTTAATATTGTGAGCTTTGTAGTTCTTTCCTCAATCATGCCTTTTCGGAATGCTCATGATATTTGGACCAAGATTCAAGAAAAATATGACGTGTCCAAGCTTAATGAGGATGATTGTGTTCTCTCCACCTCCGGCCGTGATGAGTTCTCATCTTCTTCCACTACACCAACATGTGAGTTGTCACAAGGTAATGATATGGTGAGTGGTGATAGAACTTGCAATGTGGATAGTGGTATTGCCATTCATGATCCTCCATATCTATCTCATTGCAATGTTGTATCTTTGGGCATGAACACTTGTAGGACTATATGTGATTTACATCCTAGTGTTGATTGCCCTTGCATATCATGTAGAAATGGATTGAATATATCTCATGATGATATGCTTGCTTTGCCTTGTTGCCATGATAAATATACTTCTATTTCCTCTTATACTTGTGTTGCTAAACATGTAGAGGAAATCGAAGAATGTGTGGGCCAAGGCAAGGTTGCTATTGGAGCTTCAAGTGTTCCCCCATCATCACCTTCTTCCAACATTCACTTATGCCTCATGGCTAAGGAATCAAAGGTAAATTCTCCTTTGGACCCCAATGCACCTCTTGATGATGTGAATGTTGACTTAGATGAAGTAGATGATGATGTTGCTTCTCTAAAAGAGAAGGGGGAGCTAGTCCTTCGTGCTCTACACAAAAATGAAAATGCTTGCTCTACTTTCATTGAAATCTTGAACTTAGCCATTGAAAGTAAGCAACTAATTTATGAGCATGAGGACACAATTGACAAAATGAGTAGTCTTGAGCGTGAGTATGCTAATGACATTGCAAACCCAAATGAAGCTCTAGAAGAGGAACAAACCACCAAGGAATCTCTTGAGGAGACCTTTGCTCTAGAGCTATCTAGAGTGAAGAAATCTCATGATAGAGAATTTGAGGTGGCAAGTGCCCTCCAAATTAAGAATGATGAGCTTGAAGTTGCTTATGCCAAACTCCTTGAGGATTTTGAGCACCTCAACAATGGCTCTAGGGTCATCAAGGGGGAGCTCATCAAACTCACCGAGTCACATGAGCAACTTAAAGCCTCATACACTAAAGAGCTTTCCAAGTTTCCCTCACCTCTCACTACTATTGATGATGCTTGTGCTACTAACTCTATCTCTTGTGAAGCATCTATTGTGAAGGAGAATGTTGAGCTACATGCTCAACTTTCTTTGCTAACTAGCAACTATGGGAAATTGGAAGAGAGTCATGCTAAGCTCTCAAGCTCGCATGAGGACCTTCTAGTTTCCCACGGTAGTCTAAAGTTGGCTCATGAGGCTATTGTATCAAAGGTAACATCTAGTGAGCCTCATGTGGACATTAGCACTACATCTACTCCTTGTGTCATATTGCCATGTGCTAGTCCTTGTAATTCATCCACTCATGCTATTGCTATATCTTGTGATGAATTGCATCCCTTGCCTTGTTGCTCTAACAATGTAGCATCTACTTCCTCTAGTATTGTTGTTGACACTAACCATGTAGAGTAAATAAAGAAGCTCAAGGCCCAAGTCACTTCTTTGAAGAATGACTTGAAGAAGTGTCATGAAGGGAAGACTACACTCAAGAATGTCTTGGGTGTGAGAAGATCCCCAAATGAAAAGAGTGGGCTTGGATATAACTCCAACATCAAGAACAAGCCCACCAACTTGTTGAATCACAAGAGCAATAAGAAGAATGGCCAAGGTCAAGTGAAGAATCCGGCCAACATTGTGTGCTTCATGTGCAAGGAAGAAGGCCATCATGTGAGATGTTGCCCATTGAAGAAGAAGCAACAAGGGAAGCGGCCTCAAGCTCCACCTCAAGCTAGAAGCAGGCCTCTTCCCAAGACTCAAGCTCTTCCTCAAGGGGTGGCATCTTCCAAGAAGAAAGATAGCAAGAGAAGAACTTGCTATATTTGTCGCGAGAAGGGGCACCTTTCTTCCTCATGCACCATGGGTAACTCCTCATCCAAGCCTATCTTAATATATGATGCATATTCTCTTGGTAAGGACGAGGTGGGCAATGTGTTTGCCAAATATGTTGGTTCCCAAAGTGGTGTCAAGAAAAGAACCATTTGGGTGGTCAAGCCTATTGTGACTAACTTCTTAGGACCCAACTTGGTTAGGGACCCACAAGCTAAAACTTGATCAATAGGTGTTGGTTGGAGGGCATTGGAGGCTTGGCTACATTATGAAGAATTGAGGGGTCTTCATCATTTATTTTTGTCAAGTCAAGCCAATTGGATTATCTTGCCTCTATTTCATATCCAATGTTCCTCCTTGCGGTAACATGTGCTCAACTCCTGTACATTGAAAGTTACTTACTCCCTTGTGCATGTGTTGGTTTTGTACCATTATATGTGTTTGTACATGTTGTGCTTCCCTCATACCTATATTGTGTTGTCTAGTATATTTGTGTTTGTTGTTGGCACATCATGTATTTGTGTTCTTGTGTTTGAGCCTTTGTTGAATTTATTTGGTATATTTCTTGGCTCTTGGGAGTGATTAATGGACTATCCCATTTTGGGGGAGTGTTATGCTTGGGCATTCCACAATCCTAAATGTGTGTACATGAGGAATACCACTTAGTGTTGACATTACATGTTTATCTTGTCTCTATGTGGTATGTCATTCTCATGAAGAATTAGAATTCCATAATGTCCATTAATCATCTCCATTTTGATCTTTTTGCCTCTTGTCGAGATCTCTTGGTTTATCACATTATGGGGGAGTCATATGCTTGGTGCATATTACAAACCTAGAAAATGTGAACATTTGAGGTAGTGCCACTTAGAATTGACATTGAGAATTATCTAGCTCCTATGTGGCACATTTAGCTCAAACAAGTTCTAATTTGCTTTGTTTCTTTTATTGCAAATCTTTTGGATCTTGTTTGTGAGAGATTTTCTTGATATGTGTTTCCCTCATTTTTGGACCTCCATATCCTACATGGAAACCATTTTCTTCAAGTTACACTAATCACTAGCGATTGTGTGAATATTTGGAGCTATCAAGAAATCTCTATCTAAGCATCAAGCTTCATTCTTATATTTTGTCTTATGCTTTGTTTTGTGAATATGATCGTGATGTTCTTGCAAACTACCTCGGGAAAAATTTCCCCATAATTCTTGTCATTAGACAAGTGGTACTCCATAAATGGTATAACTTGTTGATCATATTCACTTTGGCCCTTGCTCTTATCTTTTCTATCTTTGGCCAAGAAAATGTTTTCCTTTTTCTCCCATGCCTTCCTTGCCTCTTATGGATCCCTTTAGTTTATTGGTATTACCTTGTGTTTTATTTAATGTAGGTAGTAGTGATGATCTCTTTTGTGTGCTTTTTGCATTCAAAAGCAAAATTCAATATAATGCACCATTCATGGGGGATCTCTCCGATATTATCTAGAACACTCCTTTTATGCTTCTTGTGTTGATCCACATAGTGTTTCTTGTGCTTGGATGCTTGATCTTTTCTTTTGGTACTTTGTGCCATCATGAAAAGTGTAGAGAGTTTGGTTTATGTGTTGGAATCTTGCTCTATTTGGGAGTTGGCTTTGTCTCATTCTTTGTTACTTGTTTTGTATTTAGAATGAGATAAATCCTTGATCATTGTGTGTTTTGTGCATCTTTTGCTCTTTGACTTTTGCCTTGTTCATTTATTGCATTGGCATTCTTTCATGTGTTGATTTGGCTCTTTGATACAATTTGGACACCTTTTGTCTTGTCACACTCTTGTGTGCTACTTCTTGGTTTACTTGGTGTTTTAGTTCAAATTGTATCTCATTTTTGGTTCTTGAGAGTCTTGTGTATGCATATTTACTACATGTTTATATCTTGGCATGCTTTCTTTCTTGATCCAATATATAGGGGATTCTCCACCAAATCCTATCGGCTAAGATGTGCATGAAATTCAATTCCATATCAATATGCACATATTTATGTGGAGGGTCTCCTATATATTGTAGTTGCACTAACTACTTTGGACCCAATTTGTTTGGGAACATAGTGTACTTAATTGTGTTTTAGGTACATTGGAGATATATTGGATGCTTGTCTCATCCATTAGGAAGAAGTGGTGCCTACATGTCAATTGGACACAAGCTATGATGATCAACGAATTCATATCCTCTACATCCTACCATTTATATCTCGGTAACAAGTATCTCTCTCATGCATACATATCTTGCTTCCAACCTTTTGTAGGATGCTTGTTGGCATGAGTTTGTGTTTTTGCATATGTTGTGTTTCTTTTGTTGGTTTTTAGGAGTGCTCTCTATTGAAAATGTGAGTATGTTGAGATGAGTGCATATAATGGGGACTATACAAAATCATGACCATGATCTACTTATCCCAAATATGTCAATCTAGCAATTATATTGCCTATCTTTTCCTCATTCACTCTCATGTGCAATAGTGAGTATTTTTGCATAGTTGTTTTCTATTTGTGATACTCGTTGCCTTTCTCCATATATTCCAACTATTCCCTTCTTCCCTTGGTAATAGTTGTAATGTATGTAGAGTGTCCGTGTTTGAAGCTCATTGATGTATACTAAGATATATTTGAGCCTTTGGCCATGCTTTCAAGCAAAAATCCTATTTGTACATTATATGACTTTCTTTTGTTGTTCATGTGTTTTTTTGTGTATCTATTTTGCGTGTGCATGTTTCTTTGTGGGCATATGTCTTTGTGATATTTTCCACCTAGAAACTTATACACACAAGATAATATAAATCTTTGGTTGTTTTTGTTTTCCTTGGAGACCACCCTTTATCTTTTGTTGATCCTTCGGTGACTTCCAAATTTTATTTTTCCTATGAGTGCTTGTCCCTTTTGTTTGCATCTACGGGCACTCATAATTTGATCTCTCTTTTCGTGTATTGTTAAATGAGTTTGTAGGAGTGAGGATTCCATGATTATGCACTTTGTTTCCAAATGCAATTATCATAATTGGTGCATACTCCTTGGGGAGCTTCTCTAATTCATTTAATGATGCTCATATGCCTTCGTTCTCATCTTTTGTGTCTTAGATGTTTATGGGGAGTGAGGATTCCATATTTGTGCAAGATGTATTCAAATTAGTTGATTCTATCTTGTGCACAAAGATTGGGGAGCTTCCCTATTTCATTTAAACACTCATTTTCTAGTATCATAATATCTTGTGTCTTTCTTTTGGTATAAATTGTTATTGTCAAGTGGTTTTTTGGGTCTTTTGGGTTGCTCGCTTCATTTGTTGAAGCTAGTTTCTCTTTCTATTCTTTTTGCAATCTTTGGGTCCTCAATATAGTTTTACTTCCTCCCAAGGATTCATCATTGGATATGTGCATGTGCACACCTTTGGAGGAATTCTCACTATATTGGCCGTCTAGAACTTTTCACCCATTTTGGCAATCGATGCCAATGGGGGAGAAGTTTTAGAAGGTTTAAGGGAAGTTGGTTTATGCTTTGAGTTGGTTCTTAAGCATTAGCCTTGCATGCTCTTGCATCTTTGTTGTTGCTTGGCATGTTTAATATATAGAGGAAACTCAACCACCAATAATGGTTGGCATTCTTAAGCATTAGCCTTGCATGCTCTTGCATCTTTGTTGTTGCTTGGCATGTTTAATATATAGAGGAAACTCAACCACCAATAATGGTTGGCAATCTATGCAATGAAATTCAAGTTCATCACACATGCATAGATTATGGGGGAGTTTGCTCTATATATTGTGGTTGTACCAACATCACATACTCGTGTAGTATTTGATGTTGGGGCAACCATTTTGTTCGTTAAATTCCATATTTAAACCCTCTCTAGGGGATTGTGATCAATTACCAAAATGGGGGAGATTGAAAGGGCATGTATGCCCCATGTGTGGTTTTGGTAATTAATGACAATCCCTATGGACTAATGTGCAAATTGAGTTTCACTTGTAGGTTTGTCCATTGGCATCGCTTGGACCATGTGTTGGTTTCAAGGATGAAAAAGAAGAAGCATTGTCCAAGGGCTTTGTGCCTTTTGGAATCAAGTATAAGAAGAAGAAGATCAAGTATGTCTTGAAGAAGAAGAATAAGAAGATGGAGTTCCTCATGTCTATCTTCAAGACATCATCAAGAATTGAAGTGCAAGCTCAAGATGTGTACTCTCTAGAAGATCTCATGCTTGGAGCTTGCCATCCTCGGCGCTCATGGAGTGATGAATACAAGGTCAAAGAAGTGGTTTCCCCATGGAGTATGGGGGAGCCATTCACAAGTGTTCATCAAGCAAGAGCAAGCAAGTGCAATCAAGAAAGGTTTTCCATCTTGAAGGTGTCAAGATATTCTACATCAAGCTCAAGTGGTATGCTCAAGGAAAGGGTATGATCTTGATAGGGTTTCTACTTTACCGGTCTCTTGTAGTATTGGGAGACCGGGTTTAGGATAGATAGTTGTACTATCAAGAGGGGCTCTCGAGTGGGTGACTCGTTCGTATCTTTCGGAGGGAGCTCAAACCTTTGCATACATAGCATCATCTTTCTTGGTTGTTGTTTGGTTCTTGTCCATGTGAGGATTAGAGCTTGTGGTTATCTTCATAACAAGCTCTAGTTCATCAAAAACGGATTTCCCTTGCATATCTTATTGCGTTTTTGATCTTGCGGGTTTTCCGGCTCCACACCTTGGGAGGTCTCTCACATATATATTCATGGTATTTTCTCCCTTGGTGATATCCAATATTTCACCTTTTGTTGGATTCTACTCTTTATTATCTTTCCAACAAAATTGGTTTCATCCCAATTGGAGTTTCCAAGCTCAACTTCTTGCGTTCTGGGTTTTGGAGGTTTTACCGGTTCATCGCTTCTGAGAGGTCCCACCTTTCTCCTTTTTATTTTTATCCTCCCTTGTTGGACTATGATGCTTATTTACATAATCTTGTAGAGCTTTTTGTTCTCTTCAAAACAAGCTCAAGATCATCAAAATCGGAGTCCGGAGTCAAAAGTTATTGAAGTTTTCGTGCAATGTTGTCCAACGTTTTTGCTTGAGCGGTAGTACCGGCCCAAGTTCCGCCCGAAGTTCCGGTAAATCTTGTTTTTGTTCAGTAACTTGTGTTTGTATTTACCGGTAGTTCCGGTGGAGGACCGGTAGTTCCGGTGGGGCGCGAATCTGGCCCAAACGGGCAGATTTTTCTTGCCCTATTTAAGGGCCCCTTCTTCCCCAAAGTTTCCCCAACTTTGGAGGTCATTTTTACTACCTCTTCCAATCTCTCTCCTCCATTGTTGACCTTCAAAAGCTTGACCTCTTCCCTTCTCCCTCCCATGATTCTTGCATCTTTTTGAGGGATTTGAGAGAGGAGATCTAGATCTACAAGCCCCACCAAACCAAATCCCTTCTTTGTGAAGGAATCCTTGGGATCTAGATCTTGGAGAGTTTTGTGTTCTCCTCTTGTGTTCTTCCTCCCTTATTTCCCCAATAGCTTTTGTAGCTTTGGTGGAATTTGAGAGTGAAGGACCTGCCTCTTGCATTTGGTGCATAGGTTTGAGTTCTCCTCGGAGATTCGGCGAGTTCAAGCCCTTGGGCTTTTTTCTCTTGGGTTCTTGGAACCCTAGACGGTTGTGTGGTTGGATTGTTGACCTTTTGTGGTCTTGTAGCCTTTTGTGGCCTTGTTGCCTTTTGTGGCTTTGTAGCCTTTGTGGCATTGTTGTTGGGAGCCTCCAATTGAGTTGTGGAGATTGCCCCAATCTTGTACGGGTTCGGTGACCGCCCTCAAGTGTCCCATAGTGGAACGTGAGTAGGCCTTTGTGGCGAGCTCACGGGAGAATAGGGTGAGCCTGTTGTGGCGTCGGTAGGTTGCGTGCCTTCGCATCTTGGGGTGAGGCCTTGTGTGGCGTTGGGTGAGCATCGAACCACCACACCTCGAGGTGAGCCACTTGTGGCGTTCGAAGTACATTGCGCCCCCGCACCTCTCCAACAGAGACGTAGCTTCTTTGGAAGTGAACTTCGGGAAACAAATCATCGTCTCCGCGTCCATCGGTTATCTCTCAATCAAGCCCTTTACTTATGCAATTTACATTGTGATAGCCTTCGTGCTTGAAGTACTATATCTTGCTATCAAATTGTTGCTTGTCTTGCTTAGCATAGGTTGTTGGTGCACTTAGTGAAACTAGTGGATATAGGTTTTGGCTTGATAAATTAAACGTTAAGTTTTGTTCCGCATTTATTCGAGCCTAAACCGTAATAATTTTAAAACGCCTATTCACCCCCCTCTAGGCGACGTCCATTTCCCTTTCACCTTCTTCCTCAGCAAGCATTTTGAGTTGTTGTGTTTCATTCATTCATATGTTGATTTACTCAATCATGTCTCTTATCTTGCTTGTTTTGCACTTTGCTCTTATCTTAGTGTCTACTACTTTGAAAGCTATCATTCAAAATCAGTTATTTGTGAACTCCAGCAAATTGTCAACCGTTCTTCGACCAAGACCTAAGTTTGCCATTACCAATTATGATTCACTTTATGTATCTTTATTGTGTTTTCTTTACTTACTGCAAGTTAAGTTATATAATAGTGAGTTGTCTTCTATTATGATCTATGTATTGATGAATGTGATGCTTCTTGTCCATATTCTTTTATCGACTCTTCACTCCATAAACCTGAGGCCATGTTTATTGAGCTCAGTTTTGCCTAGGGACAAGCGAAGTCTACGCTTGGGGGGAGTTGATACGTCCATTTTGCATCAGTATTCTATATCATAATTTACTGTTATTCATTGATATATTTCATATTAAGAGATGTTACTTATGTTATTTCATCTGTTTTTGCATGGTTGATGACTTTTGGAGCATGGACCGCTGCAGTCAGGATTTTGATGGAAAAGGTGCTGTTTGGAGGCAAAATTCGCGAAGATCAGAAAATCCGGGAAAATATATGGAAAATCCTATTTTTCTAGAATACGAAGACTGCCAGAAGGAGGAGTGGAGATGGGCCACAGGGGGCCCACACCACCCCTGGCGCGGGCCACCCTGGGTCGCACCACCAGGTGGTATGGCCGCCCTGGTCCAGCTCCAGCTCTCCCCTCTGGCATATATTATCTCCACGGAACCCTAATACCAGGGGAGCAACCACAGAAAGATTCCACCGCCTCTACAGGGCGGAAAACACCGAGATAGAACGATCTCTCCGGCAGTCAGATTTCTGCCGGGGGAATTCCTTCCCGGAGAGGGGAGATCGTCGCCATCAACACCACCATCAAGCTGGACTTGGTCGGGATCATCATCATCATCACCACCATCATCTCCACCAGCACCCTCATCACCATCTCCATACCGTTGTAACAATTGGGTTGAATCTTGCATAGTTCTTAGGGGAAACTTTCCCGGTGTTGATTACTCCTTGTAGTTGATGCTATTGAGTGTAACCATTGAATTATTGTTTATGTTCAGGTTGTTATACATCATTATTCCATCTCTGATCATGATCCATATGATGTCTTGTGAGTAGTTCGTTTTCTCTTGAGGACATGGGAGAAGTCATGTTGTTAGTAGTGGAATTGTGTTGAGAAAGATTCAATAGTTTGATATTTAAGTTGTGGTGTACTTCTTCTACTGGTGTCATGTGAATGTCGACTACATGACACTTCACCTATATGGGCCTAGGGGAATGCATTGTGTATTTGGCTGCTAATCGTAGGGGTTGCAAGAGTGACAGAAACCTGAACCCCCGTTAGGAAACCATTGCACAAGGGACGTCAGGGTCTTAGAGTTTAAAGCTGTGGTTAGGTTTCTACCTTAATTACTTTCTTGTACTTACGGATGTTTGCAAGGGGTATAATCACAAGTATGTATTAGTCCTAGGAAGGTTGGTACATTAGCACAGGTTCACCCACACAACACTTAGCAAGCTAAAGAGGATTAATCAACTATATGAAGCGAAAGCACTTGACAGTATTCCCGTGTGTCCTCGAGAACGTTTGGTCATCTTAATTAATACAACCGACTTGTCCTTTGCTGAATAAAGGATTGGGCCACTTGCTGCATTTATTCTTATTGTCTTTTATTTACTCGTACTTTATTTACTTGCATTATCAAAAACCCCTAAAAATACGTTGGCTAAGTATTTGCAGAGAATTCCTAATCCATACCACTAGCCAGCACCTTCTGCTCCTCATTGGGTTCGACACTCTTACTTATTGAAAATACTACGATACACCCCCTATACTTGTGGGTCATCAGTCGCCACCCTAGAGCTGGTGGTGAAGGAAATCCAGCTGCTCGAAGCCTCGGATGGGAGCAACCGGTCGCTGGAGCAGAAGCTGGCCGCCACGAACGACACCTCCCAGAGTAAGTCATTTTACTCGATTTTTCTTCTCCTTCTTTTTTTCTTTTTTTTGCTGATAGCCGGTTTCTTGTAGCCATCATGGTGTGCGCCCAGCAGGAGATCGATCGCCTGATGAAGGCGAACGACCGGCTGTCGAAGTCCAACTCCTCCCTTCGGCTCTAGAACAAGGACCAGCACTCCAAGACGGACCGGCTGGAGGCCATTATCAAGGGGCGCGACTTCTCCCTTGCCATCCAGGCCCAAGCCTTTGAGCTCCTTGAGGCCCAGGGCAAGGATCAGGAGAAGGAGATCAAGCGGCTGGGGGAGCGGGAGAAGGCCCTCTTGGAGGAGTTGATGCAAATTGGCCGCACCGCCAAGGGTAAGTCTTTTCCCGACTAGTCTTTCCTGTCCAGATCCGGTAGCCAGACCTGACTTTCCCTTTCTAACAACTTTTTATCCGGGCGTAGACCTGCTAGCCTACAATCGGCTTCAGGAGAACTGGCAGGGGTGTAGCCAACCTCCCAGGAGTTGATTGCCCTTCCTGGTGAGGAGGCCACTGAGCTGCAAAAAGTGGCTCACATGGTCTTCGACTTCCTATGGCTAGATGCGGCTGCAATGGAGACGATCGCCCAGCTGGTGACCAAGGTTGTGGAGGTGCCGGCTGCCATCGACCGGCTGAGGGACCTGGCGGCACAAGATGGAGCGGAGATGGCGTTGGCGCTGATGCTGTCCTGGTATAAGGACGCACGCGTCGAGAATATTGACGGGGGCTTCCGCGCCAACCTTGCGGCCATCCGCCAGGCTCACCCCGCACTCCGCGCCTCCGCCATCAAGATCGCTGGCTACACTGATGTCGACGAAGTCCTCACTGACTCGGAGTCTACTGAGACGCCGGAGACGGAGGTCGAGTCGGCGTCACAACCGACGGGTGGAGATGTCGGAGTCGGGACATCCAGCACACCTCCTCCGCCTCCCGAAGCCACGACCAGCTAGGATTTGCCGCACGGCAAAGGCCCCGCTGTTTAGATTTGATCCCCGAGATGCCGGGTGGTCTTGTCATAACTTCCTTTTGCTGAACTTGTTGCCTGTGCCGACTACTGATAATGTCGGTTAAACCTATGGGAGCTTCGACTCCCCGTTATTTTAATGTGTTGTTTGTTTGTTCCTATTTTTCCTTGTGATCTTGTGTGTTGTGATGTTTTTCTCTTTTTCTAGTTACAATCATCCGACTATCCTTGTCCAGCAAAACTCCTTTAGCTGGATGACTTCCAACTCCAATGGGGGCACGCCAGCAAACCCACTGGGTGTAGCCCCTGAGATTCGGAGTACTTGGCGAAGCCAAGTGCTTCGAATCTTCTTCTTTCTTTCCTTCAATCTCTTAGCTTCTTCCGGCTAGATGCCTCTAGCCGGCTGGTCTGACCTTGCCTGCACCAACCGGTCAATCACAACCAATCAGTGGGGGCGCAGCAGCGCACCCACTAGGTGTAGCCCCCGATATTCAGAGTAGTTGGTGAAGCCAAGTGCTTCGAATCTTCTCTTCTTTTCCTGCCTTTGCCCTCACCTGGGCCTGATTATCCGGCTAAACTCCTTTAGCCAGTCAGAACTACATGATTCCACTAGGGGCGCGTGAGCGCATGTAGTGGGTGTAGCCCCCGAGATTCAGAGCGCTTGATGAAGGCAAGGACTTCGAATCTTCTTCTCCTTTTGGTGATCAACTCATTGTAGTCGTACAAAATAAACACATATATAGGTTCATTGTTAATATGTTAGTCGGTTAAGGTATTGCTTGTTAGCCGGAGAATAGCTTCAGTTTTTCGAAAACTAGCTTGTGTTTCTCTGGACACTTAGTCACCTTTCTGTGCACTCTGTTTCTTACGCTGCATCCTTGCCGGGCAGTCGGGTTGTGGTCTGCAGCCAGAATCGAAGGGAGCTGACAATATATTGCGCATGGTACTAGAGGCTCAGTAGACGGATAATCACAAACTAGGCGCAAGGCCATACCGCTCGATCTGTCGCATCTTTTCACTGTTTTTCATGTGGGATGCCTCGGGCTTTTGCTCTTGCTAGCCGGACAGCCGGGTTGCGGTCTGTAGCTGAGACAAAGAGTGGGCCTCTGACACCATCACACACTACTCAGTCAGTTTATAGAATTAGCAGGCCGAGCCAATCGGCGAGCCCCCGGGTAGGGGTTTCCGGAGCCAGAAAAACTGAACCGGAAAAGAACATATGCAAATTGTAGCAAGGAGCCCCTAAGTATCTCTCAGGGTTTCGCATTTTTCATTCATAGAGTGCGCGGGATACATACACTGTCACATGACTAGGTGTAAAATGGATGGAGTAGGGCCGCGTTCCAGGGGCGTTCCGTCTCCTCGTCTGACTTGTCCATCTTGTTTTTGCACGGCTACTGCGTATCGATGAGGTAGTAGGAATTGTTATGCAGCGCCTGGCTGATGATGGAGGGGCCCTCCCAAGGAGGCCATAGCTTGTGCATGCCCTTCGTGTCCTGCACCAACTAGAGAACCAGATCACCCTCGTGGAACGCAACGGGTCGGATCCGTCTCGAATGGTAGTGGCGCAGCCGTTCCTGGTACATTGTCGATCTGGACAGCGCCAGCTCATAGGCTTCCTCGAGGATGTCCACGCCGTCCTCTCTTGCCTCTTGATTGGCCTGCTCGTCGTAGAGGAGCTTTCGGGGTGAGTCGAACTCGATGTCCGCAGAGAGGACGGCTTCCGAGCTATAGACAAGGAAGGACAGGGTGAAGCCAGTTGACCGATTCGGCGTGATGCAGAGGCTGCACAGAACAGTTGGAAGTTCTTTGATCCAGCATCCGGGTGACCGCTCTAAGGGCTCGATGAGGCGCGACTTGATGCCAGCTACCACTAGGCCGTTTGACCTTTTGACTTGCCCATTGGATTGTGGGTGTGTAACGGATGCCAGTTTCAACCAGATACCCTTGTTGCTGCAGAACCGGGCGAAGGCCCCCTTGGCGAAGTTCGCCATGATCTGTGATGATGGTGTTGGGGTAGCCGAACTGGTTGATCATGTCCGTGAAGAAGGTGACGATTGTCGCCCCGTCCAGCTTCCGGATAGTCTTGGCCTCTATCCACTTTGTGAACTTATCCACCACCACCAGTAGATGGGTCATGCCCACGCGCGCTCGCTTGAAGGGTTCGACCATGTTGATCCCCCAGACAACGAAGGGCCAGGTAATCCGTATGGTCTTGAGCACTGCAGTCGGCATCTGCCTCAGCTTCCCGAAGTGCTGACATCCATTGCACGCGCGGACCAGCTGCACGATGTCCTCGAGGGAGGTGGGCCAATAGAAGCCATGGCGAAAAGCCTTGGCGACTATCGCCCGAGATGAAGCGTGGTGTCCGCACTCACCCTGGTAGATGTCCTTCAATAGCCGGTAGCCCGTGTCCATGTCAACACACCGCTGGAAAATGCCGGACACGATGCGCTTGTACAGTTCTTTGTTGATGATGGTGTACGTGTGCGCGCGTCGCTGGATCTGCCTAGCCTCCACCTCGTCCTCCGGAAGCTCTCTATTGGCGATGTAGTTCATGAAGGGTTGTGCCCAGGATGGTATCTCCCAGATGGTGAGGACGCTCTCGTGCTCCGGCTGAGGGGTGTCGAGGGGTCGTCCGGGTGAGGTACCTGGTATGGCAGCCCCCGAACCACTTGACGAGTCCGCAGCCCCCGAGTCTTTCGAGCCGGAGGGTGCGGACACGCCAGAGTCGGTGCGAGCCTTCTTCTTTGCGGGTTCAGAGGGCTCCAGGTCTGCCGATCCATCACCCCCCGCACTTCCGGCCCAGATGATGGAGTCCGACTCAAGAGACAGGGTGATGGAGGGCTTGCGCAGATGCTCCAAGGAGACCCCTAGCAGGATCGCCTGCTTGGTGGACCCGATTCGGGCGAGCGATTCAGCTGCCTTGTTGTTTGCACGGGAGACGTGATGGAACTCACATCCGTCAAAGCAAGCGCTGAGATTCTACACGTGGAAGCGGTAGGAAGCCATGTTCATGTCGCGGGCGTCCCATTCCCCGTACACTTGCTACACCACCAAATCTGAATCGCCGAAGCAAAGGATCCGGTTGATGCCGATCTCCCTAGCCAGCCGGAGGCCATGCACCAGTGCCTCATACTCGGCGACATTGTTGGAGGCCTTGAAATGGATATGGAGAACATACTCCAGTCGGTTTCCCTTGGGCGAGGTGAGGACGATGCCAGATCCCAAGCCCCTGAGCATCTTCGAGTCGTCAAAGTGCATCCTCTAGTGATCCGAGTCGGGAACCAGCAGCCGGTACTGGGTTTCTGCCCATTCAACGAGGAAGTCTGCTATGGCCTCCGACTTAATCGTGAGCCTTGGCTCGTACTGGATGGAGTAGGCGGCGAGCTCGATTTCCCACTTGGCAACTCGGCCGGTGGCGTCCTTGTTGCCAATAATCTCTGAAAGGGATGCAGTGCCCACCACCTTAATCGGATGCTCCTGGAAGTAGTGCTTGAGCTTTTTGCATGCCAAGTATACGCTGTAGCACATCTTCTAGTAGTGGGGGTAGTTCTCCTTGGAGAGGGAGAGAACCTCGCTGAGGTACTAGACGGGCCTCTGAACCGGCTGAGCCTTGCCTTCCTCGGGACGCTCCACCACCAGGATGACGCTGACGACCCGGCTGGTGGCCGCTATATAGAGCAACATCGGCTCCTTCTTAGCCAGCATGGCTAGAACCGGTGATGTGGATAGCATGCGCTTGAGGTCGTGGAATGCAGCGTCAGCTTGCGAGGTCTAGGAGAACTTGTTCGTCTTCTTAATTAGGTGGTACAATGGGAGTGCCTTCTCTCCCAGCGGCTGACGAAATGACTGAGGGAAGTCAGGCATCCGGTGAACTTCTAGAATCCGAGCAAGCTCTTGGGCGGCTGCATCCTCTCGATGGACGCGATGTTCTCTGGGTTCACCTCAATACCTCGTTGTGAAACAAGAAAACCGAGTAGCTAGACATACGGGATGCCGAAGACGCACTTCTCTAGATTTAGCTTCATCTGGGACCGGCGAAGGTTGCCGAATGTTTCCCCCAAGTCCTCGAAGATGGTGTGCTTCTCCTTCATCTTGATGATGATGTCGTCCATGTAAGCATGCATGTTTCGGCCAATCCGTGAGTGCAAGCATTTCTGCATACAGCGTTGATAGGTAGCTCCTGCATTTTTCAGACCGAAAGGCATGGTTACATAACAAAAAGCCCCATACGAGGTGATAAATGACTTATTGATCTGGTTAGCCGGATTTAACCAGATCTGGTTGTAACCGGAATAACAGTCCAAGAAGGACAACAAGTTGCAACCGGCCATGAAATCGTTAACCTGTATGTATACGGGGCAAGGCGAAGGGGTCTTTCGGGCACGCCTTGTTTAGGATGGTGTAGTCGATACACATGCGGTTGTGCTTGTCGTCCGGCCCGGTATCGAAGATGTGGTAAGTGACGTGCAGCTGAGGGTAGCCATTGTTGTTGTTTCCGCTGTTGCCGTCATTGCCGTTGTTGCCGGCTCCCCTAGCCGGTGGTGGTGGTCTGTCGAGAGAGGGCGGTGGTAGATGGGGTTGGCCTCGTTGGTCTTTCATCAGGCGTGTCCAGCTGCAGTTCCGGGTGGTGTGAGTATCTAGTTTGAAGGGTCCGATGTGCCACTTGGACGGGCCATCGAACATTTGTTCGAAGGTTAACCGCGGCTTCTACCTGCTTGCATCGCCAGCCGGTGCATCGATCGCGCCCTCCACAACATTGACCTGCCTTGCATGGTAGTAGGGCTTCTGCTGACCAGCTTGGCGGTCCCCATGGAACCGATTGTCATTGCCGTGCCGCTTGGAGGATCCGGCTTTGCCGCCCGGGTTACTTGGCCGATCGCGAGCCGGCTCCGTGGGAGTCGGTCCGCCATCAGCATTCACTCGGAGGGGCTTCTTCATCACAGCATCAGCCATGGCGTACTGGTCCACAGCCGTCATGAGCTCTGCCATGTTTTTCGGCTCATTACACAGTAGCCGGTGATGAAGCATGGTGCCTTCTCGGCACCCCTCGATGAAGAACGCGATCGCCTGGCTCTCTAGGATGCCCTCACAAGTGTTCTGCAGCTCCGTCCACCTGGCGAGGTACTCGCGGTCCAACTCGCGGTCTCCCTGGATGCACAGGGCCAGATCGTGAGGGCGACTCGGATGCTTGTACGTGTCGTTGAAGTTGCAGACGAACACCTTCTCAAAATCTGGCCAGGCGTTGATCCTGTTGGGCGCGAGGCTGTTGAGCCATGTCCTCACTGACCCGGTTAGCATGAGGGGGACGTAGAGTACCGCTATGCGCTTGTTCCCATGGGCAATGCCGACTCCCGTGGCGTAGTAGGTCAGCTAGTCCTATGGCTTCATGCTGCTGTCGTACTTGGGGGTGTCCCGCGGTAGGGTAAACTTATCCGGAAACGGTTCATTTCGGATGCGGGGTCTGAAACAAACCGGCCCGGTAGATTCTTCCTCTTCCGTGATGCGCGCTTGAGCTAGGAGCTTGATGCGGTCACGGGCATCCGGACGGTCCGGGTTGGGCACTCCTACCCGGCCTGAGAGACGGGAACCGACAGGTCGTGGCGCTCCGGTTGGTGGAGGGGACGGTGGTGGGTTGTTGTTCACCATATGATCCTGACGCAGCTGGCTCTTATGGCCAGAGTTGCGACGCTTGCTGCGGGACTTTGCCGTCGGAGGGGAGGATGCCTGCTGGGTTTTGTGGGGTGCGCCCTTGCTGTTGCCGGGAGGCTTGCATCCCCTGGAGCAGCTGGGGTCCTCGTGTATTTGCCAGATGGCGTCATCCTGCTCATCCATGACCCGGAGGAGCTCGTATACCCGGGCGTGCTGCCGGTCTTTCTCCTCGCCCTCCATGTTGGGCAGCTCATCCGCCGTGGCTCGCGCCATGCGCAGGTTCTTGATGGGCATGCTGTAGGTGGGCCGGACAAGGAGTGGTGGATCCGACTCGCCGTCCCTCTCCATCCTTCCACCTAGCTCGCCGCCCCGTGTCACACCTGGCCACGCCGGCTTGGCTCCTTGGTAGCGGAGTGTGGCCATGAGCACGGTCGTACTCGCGCATGGTGATGTCGACTTGTTTCTTGGCATCATCCAATCGATGGCCTCCTGTAGGAGGAGCTGCCTCTCCATGGTGAAGTTCGCCTATGCCTCCTCCGAGTTGTCCCCGAGGTTAACCGAAGTGAGGAGACGGACAATGGCCTCTTCCACCGGGTTCTTCGGCCACGGAGGGGTGGAAGTTCTGGCCTCGTCGCCACCCTGCTCCCGAAGACGGCGAGGCTAGGAGCTGGAGCCGGCCATCATCACCTCAACAACACGCAGAGCGACAGAGATGCTGCTACCGGGGAGAAGCGACTCCGAGACAGAGACGATCTTCCTAGGGAAACGCTCCGGCACGGTGGCGACATAGACAGGAAGGTCGCCAAATAGCAGGATAGAGCCATTTGCCGGAAAGGTGGATCCGGCGAGACATGAAGCATTGTCGTTGACGCAGTCAAACTTGCCGAGCGTAAGCACAAGGACAGACGCCACGCGCTCACTGGCTGAAGTGCGGGGTCCCGTGCGGAACGTGACTCTGGTCGAAGCCATCTAGCCCCACGGTGAGTGCCAATTGTCGTTGTATTGGGAATGGCAGTACCTGAGAAGGTTAGATAGAGGTCTGGGGACTAGCAGGGAAGCTCTTGACGGCGTCCACAGGCAGGATTGGATACGAGCAAGTGTAGCGAGATACAAGAAGCACCCAGGTTCAGATCCCTCATGGTGAGGTAAAACTCCTACTCCTGCCGATCTGACTATGAGTAGAATACGGGGTACAATCGCTCCTCGAGTGGTACGAACTAGCTACCTATTAAATGCTCATCCCTTTCTACGAGAGCCTTGCCCCTCTTTATATAGGCAAAGGGGCAATGGTCTCACGGGCCAGTCCAGCTAGCGGGTCCCACAGGCGGGCCATAGCCGGCTAGTCATCTACAGTATCCGGTAAGGTGTGTCATGTCGAAGTACACGACGTGCGGGTCGTTGTGGGTACAGTGAACACCGTGCGATCTTGTCGTCAGCAACCAGCCACTGTGCCTGCGTCACTCGCAAAGTCTTCGGTATGGTCTCGTAGTTGGGGGTCTTGTCGCTATACAAGGGAATACTCTGCACTGTGCAGCACGTCGCCTTGTCCTCCTTATTGCGTCCGGATACGCCCGTGTAGCCGGATCCGTATCTTGCCGTCCTTCCTGGTTCCGGCTACCGGCTGGTAGCCGGTACGAAGTGCCTGCGTCCGGCTATGATCTACTAGCCGGACGCGAGCCGCCTGCCTTAGTTCTTGCCTGGTTGGGGTACCCGGGGGTCATCCCCCCAATAGTCGCCTTCATCAACGGTTTCAAAAAGGGAACACTACTCCAACACAGATTGAAGTGCACCTAAGACAGAGGCAAACTTGACCTCAACTCTATGATTTCCAAGGCTAGCTAGTTTGCCATTGCCAATGATGATGCTCGCAGGTCTCTACTTGAAGTGGTAATTCCCACCCAAGCCAAGAAGAACAACAATAACAAGCTGAAGAATCTTCCTGAAGAGAAGCAAGCAGACAAGATGGTCGCCATGACTTTTGCTAGCAGAGGCGAAGGTGGACAACATGGTCGTGGCTGGGGGTTGGCCGTGGGCATTAGTGTGGGAGTGAAACTACACCCACAGCGTCCCGTGTTCCCCAGGTGCACGAGGAGTACCATTATATATCGTGTTTCATCCACCTTGACGCAAACGGTAAAGCCACCCACACCAACCTCCAATCCAAGTTTGTCAACAATCTCAAGGAAGACCCTAAGTCTAACTACAAGCGAAGTCAGAAGAATAGACCGTGCGGAAAGGGCAAGGGGAAGAAGGACGAAGAGTCAAAGGATTCAGATGACATGGATGAGGACGTGGATCCCAAACCCACCGATAAGGGCGATGGTAAGGGTAGAAATCCCTTTGATAGGAAGGGTACCATCTACCACACCTTCCTTGGTACCCTCACCGTCCGAGCTCAGAAGACCTCTCTAAGGATACTGATGGCCATGCTCCCCCTGTTCCCTAGTTCGTGAAGTGGTCGGAGATTACTATCACTTGGGATAGAGAGGATCACCTAGACCTCATCCCGACAGAGAATCAGTATACCATGGTCATCAGCCCCTTGATTGATGGCAGCGAGTTCACCAAGTTCCTCGTGGATAGTGGAAGCAGCATCAACATTATGTACCTTGATACACTACAATTGATGAACTTGATGGAGACGCAGCTAAGGTGGAGCAACACCGTGTTTCGTGGTGTCGTTCCTGGCCAGCAAGCTCAGTCCCTTGGCTGCATTACCCTTTTGGTCACCTTTGGTGATGTTAACAATTATTGCCAAGAGCGCATGACCTTTGAAGTTGTGCCCTTCAAGAGCATGTATCATGTCATATTTGGACGCGACATATTCCAATCTTTCCACACCAGGCCATGCTTCGTCTACAACAAGCTCAAGATACCCAGACCAAGCGGCAACATCACCGTTGCCGGAAGCTTCAAGAATGCAAGGGAGTGTGATTTGTGATGGGTTCGCAGCATGGAAAACAAAAAAAATTCTACCGCAAGAACGAACAAAACCCAGATCTAATCTAGACAAAAGCCAAGATCTAATCTATTAGACATGAGCAACGAGATAGATCGGTACTAACCCTCGTAGAACCGAAAGCGTTACGAGATAGATCTCGTGGATGATGTAGTCGATCACTTGCCTATCTCAAGATCGTGTGGACGATCCTTCGGGCGCCGCGTTCCGGCAGCGCTTCGTGAAGCGGTCACACGTCTTGGTCGGCAGACCTTCCTCTCCCTGTTCCAGTGAGCAGCGGAGGTAGTAGATCTTCTCCACGGAATCCCAGCAGCACGACGGTGTGGTGGTGGTGGTGGAGGTGAGAATTCTGCAGGGCTTCGCCTATGCCTGTGCAGAAGAAAAGTGGAGGAGAGAGGCGGCTGAGATTAGTTGTTATGAGAGGAGGGGCAAGAGGCGCCCCTTCTATTTAAAGGAGGGAGGCGCGCCTGGGGAGGGGGAGTCCTAGTAGGACTCCCCTCCTTGGGCCGGCGGTGGGAAGGGGGAGGAATCCTCCACCCCATGAATCCGTGTCTTGCCCCACTTGGTCTCCTTGATCCCTTTCTTGGTTTTCAAGTAAACTCCAAGAAATCCTCTAGAACCTTCCAGAACATTCATAACCTTCTAGAATCTCCATACAAACACTCCGGAACATTTCCCAACTTAGAAAATGATCCCCAATATATGAATCTTATTCTCCGGACCATTCCGGATCTCCTCGTGATGTCCCGGATCCATTCCGAGACTCCGAACAACATTCGGTCTCCAACGCAAATTCCATATCTACTTAAAACAACTTCGAACCTTAAGTGTGTCACCCTACGGTTCGTGAATATGCAGACATGATGAAGACGCCTCTCCGATCAATAACCATCAGCGGGATCTGGAGATCCATAACGGCTCCCACATACTCAACGATTACTTCGTGATCGATAGAACCATTTAACATACGAAACCAATTCCCTTTGTCATGCGATATTCTACTTATCCGAGGTTTGATCGTCAATATCTTCATACCTAGTTCTTCCTCGTTACTGATAAGTACTCTTTACTCGTTACATGTTATGTCATCCCTTGTGACTCAGTCACATGCTTGCAAGCTATCTAGATGACATTCCACCGAGAGGGCCCAGAGCATATCTATCCGTCATATGGATGGACAAATCCCAATCTTGGTCTATGCGCTTCAACACATACTTTCAGAATACCCAATGACACCTTTATAACCGCCTAGTTACGAAGCGGCGTTTGATGTCATCAAAGTACCCATTCGGTGATGGTGATTAACATAACCTCATGGTCGAAGGATTAGGTTACTATGTATTTCAAAGCTTACAGCAATACAAACTTAATGACTTGATCTTATGCTACGCTTACTATGGGTGTGTGTCCATCACATCATTCTCCTAATGATATAACCTTGTTATTAATCACATCCAATTTCCATGATCAGGAAACCATGATCATCAATCAATCAACAAGCTAGTTCAACAAGAGGCTTACTAGGGACTCTTTTATGTTTACAAAACACACAAGTATTAGTGTTTCCTAATAATACAATTATAGCATGGGATGTAAACTTTCATACTAAACACAAAGATATAATAATAACCACTTTTATTATTGCCTCTTGGGCATGTCTCCAACAGTCTCCCATTTGCACTAGAGTCAATAATCTAGATTACATGATAATATACCGAACACCCATGGCGTTTTGGTGTTGGTCATGCTTTGCTCTAGGGAGAGGTTTAGTCAGCGGATCTGCTACATTCAGATCAGTGTGTACTTTGCAAATCTTTATGTCACCATCTTGGACATACTCACGAATAGCATGGAACCGTAGCTTGATGTGCTTCAGCTTGCTATGTGACCTTGGCTCCTGTGCATTATCTATGGCACCTGTGTTGTCATAGTAGATGGCCATCGGGTCCAACGCACTTGGAACCACGCCAAGTTCAGTAATGAACTTCTTCATCCATATGGCTTCTTGTGCAGCCTCCGAAGCAGCTATGTATTCCGATTCAGTTGAAGATTTCGCCACAACGCTCTGCTTGGCACTCCTCCAGCTCACTACAACACCATTCAAAATAAATACGTATCCAGACTGTGACTTCGAGTCATCTGGATCGGTGTTCCAACTAGCATCAGTGTAACCATTTACAACAAGCTGTTCATCACCTCCATAAGAAAGAACCATATCCTTAGTCCTATTCAGGTACTTTAGGATATTCTTGACCGATGTCCAGTGTTCCATTCCAGGATCACTTTGATATCTACTAGTCAAACTAACAGCATGTGCTATATCCGGTCTTGTACACAGCATGGCATACATGATAGAACCTATGGCCGAGGCATAGGGAATTTTATTCATCTTTTCTCTATCTTCCGTAGAATGGACTTTGAGTTTTACTCAAGGTCTTACCTGACAACATGGGCACGAACCCTTTCTTGCTCTCTTCCATTCTAAACTTCTTTAGAACTTTGTCTAAGTATGTACTTTGTGAAAGCGCTATTAGGTGTCTTGATCTATCTCTATAAATCTTGATGCCTAGAATATATGCCGCTTCGCCAAGATCCTTCATCGAAAAAACTATTATTCAAATAGGTTTTGACGCTATTAAGAAGTTCTATATCATTCCCAATCAACAATATGTCATCTACATATAGTACTAGGAATGCTACAGAGCTCCCACTCACTTTCTTGTAAATACAAGCTTCTCCATAAGTTTGTATAAATCCAAAGTTTTTGATTACTTTATCAAAATGTTGATTCCAACTCCGGGATTCTTGCTTCAGTCCATAAATGGAGCTCTAAAGTTTGCATACCTTGTCAGCATATTTAGGATCGACAAAACCCTTGGGTTGTACCATATACAACTCTTCCTCAATGTCACCATTAAGGAATGCCGTTTTGACATCCATCTGCCAAATTTCATAATCGAAATATGCAGCGATTGCTAACATAATCCTCACAGACTTTAGCTTCGCTACTGGTGAGAAAGTCTCATCGTAGTCAACTCCTTGAATTTTTCGGAACCCTTTCGCGACAAGTCGAGCTTTATAGATGGTAACATTACCATCAAGATCTGTTTTTCTTTTGAAAATCCATTTGTTCTCGATAGCCTTACGGCCATCCGGTAAGTCCACCAAAGTCCATACTTGGTTTTCGTACATGGATCCCATTTCGGATTTCATGGCTTCTAGCCATTTGTCAGAATCTGGGCTCAACATAGCTTCTTCATACGTCGCAGGGTCATCAGTGTTGTCCACTAACATGACGTTCAAGGCAGAGTCATACCACTCAGGAGTGGTATGGACCCTCGTTGACCTGCGAGGTTCAGTAGTAACTTCGTTCGAAGTTTCATGATCATCATCATTAGCTTCCTCTCTAGTTGGTGCAGGCGGCACAGAAACATCTTCCGGTGCTGCGCTACTCTCAACTCCGAAAGAAGGTTCAATAACCTCGTCGATTTCTACTTTCCTTCCAGTCACTTCTTTCGAGAGAAATTCCTTCTCCAGAAAGGATCCATTCTTAGCAACGAAAACTTTGCCTTCGGATCTATGATAGAAGGTATACCCAATTGTTTCTTTAGGGTATCCTATGAAGACGCATTTCTCCGCTTTGGGTTCAAGCTTATCAGGCTGTAACTTCTTTACATATGCTTCGCAACCCCAAACTTTAAGGAACGACAACTTAGGTTTCTTATCAAACCACAATTCGTACGGTGTCGTTTCAACGGATTTAGATGGTGCCCTATTTAAAGTGAATGTGGCTATCTCTAATGCATAGCCCCAAAATGATAACGATAAATCTATAAGAGATAGACCGAACCATATCTAAGAGAGTTCGATTATGACGTTCGGACACACCATTACGCTGTGGTGTTCCCGGCGGTGTCAACTGTGAAAGTATTCCACATTTCTTTAAATGCATGCCAAACTCATAACTCAGATATTCACCTCTGCGGTCAGAATGCAGAAACTTAATCTTCTTGTTACGATGATTTTCCACTTCACTTTGAAATTCCTTAAACTTCTCGAAAGTTTCGGATTTAAGTTTCATAAAGTATACATACCCATATCTACTCAAGTCATCTGTGAAAGTGAGAACATAACGATATCCACCACGCGATGCTACACTCATTGGACCGCACACATCGGTATGTATTATTTCCAATAAATCCGTAGCTCGCTCCATTATTCCAGAGAATGGAGTCTTAGTCATTTTGCCCATTAGACATGCTTCGCATCTTTCAAGTGATTCAAAATCAAGTGATTCAAGAAGTCCATCAGAATGGAGTTTCTTCATACGCTTCACTCCAATGTGACCAAGACGACAGTGCCACATGTATGTAGAATTATCATTCAATTTTATTCGTTTAGCATCTATGTTGTGAACATGTGTATCACTACTATCGAGATTCAATAAGAATAAACCATTCACCTCAGGTGCATAACCATAAAAGATATTACTCATATAAATCGAACAACCTTTATTCTCAGACTTAAAAGAGTAACCGTCTCGCAATAAACAAGATCCAGATATAATGTTCATGCTTAACGCAGGCACCAAATAACAATTATTTAAATTTAAAACTAATCCCGATGGTAGATGTAGAGGGAGCGTGCCGACGTCGATCACATCAACCTTGGAGCCATTTCCAACGCGCATCGTCACCTCGTCTCTCGCTAGTCTTCGTTTATTCCGCAGTTCCTATTTCGAGTTACAAATATGAGCAACCGAACCAGTATCAAATACCCAGGCACTACTATGATTACTAGTAAGATACACATCTATAACATGTATATCGAATATACCTTTCTTCTTGATGTTGCCGTTCTTCAGATCCGCTGTATTTGGGGCGATACGCCCAAAGGACCAGCACCCTTGCGAGAAGCACTCAGTTTCAGGTTTAGGACCAGCCTTGGGCTTCTTAGCAGGTGCGACAGCTTTCTTGCCGTCCTTCTTGAAGTTTCCCTTGTTCTTAGGCTTGCCCCGTTTCTTGAAATTGGTGGTCTTATTGACCATCAACACTTGGTGCTCCTTCATGATCTCCACTTCAGCAGTTTTCAGCATGGACGATAGTTCAGGCAATGTTTTGTTCATGCAGTGCATATTGTAGTTCATCACAAAGTTCTTGTAACTTGGTGGCAGTGATTGGAGGACATGGTGAATCCCCAATTCATTAGGAATCGGTATCCCCAACTCTCGGAGTTTGTTTGCGTGCCCAGACATGGTGAGCACATGCTCGCTAACGGAGCTACCCTCTTCCATCTTGCAGGTAAAGAACTTCTCGGAAGCTTCATAGCTTTCCATGGCCGCGCGAGTCTCAAAAATGAGTTTGAGATCCTTAATGATCTCAAACGGGTCATGGTGCTCAAAACGATTTTGAAGCCCCGATTCTAAACCGTACAGGATGGGACACTGAACTGTGGAGTAATGATGTTTCCGAGTGGCATAAACATTCTTTACGTCATCGGTGGCATCTTCTACAGGTGGGTCACCTAGCGGTGCTTCGAGCACATAGGTCAACTGACCAGCCCTAAGGACGATCTTCAGTCCACGGAACCAGTCCGTGAAATTGCTTCCATTGTTCTTAAGCTTTTCTTTCTCTAGGAATGCATTGAAATTTATGGAAGCGTTCACCATAATCTACAACAAATTTGCAAGTAGTTTAGACTAAGTTTATGATAAATAGTGTTCAAATTTAATTCTTAAATCAACTAGGTGAACTCCCACTCAAAACAACATCCCTCGAGTTGTTTTAGTGATTACACGAACCAAATCCACTACACCAAGTCCGATCATCACGTGAGATGATGTAGCTTCATCGGCGAACAATCTTCATGTTCATCATATCAATCATATGAATCATGCTCTACCTTTCGGTATTCCATGTTCTGAGACCATGTATGTACATGCTAGGCTCGTCAAGATTAACCTTTAGTTTCCGCATATGCAAATATGGCTTGCACCCGCTGTATGCACACGTAGAGTCTATCACACCCGATCATCACGAGATGCTTCGAAACGACGAGTCTTAGCAACGGCGCCAACTAAGGACGAACACTTTATTACTTGATATTTAGTGAGAGGGATCATCTTATAATGCTACCGTCGTGATCTAAGCAATACAAGATGCATAAAGGATTAACATCACAGGCAATTCATAATTTAGTGTGATATGATATGGCCCTTTCTTCTTATGCCTTCGATCTCCATCTCCAAAGCACGGACATGATCTCCATCATCACCAACATTGCGTCAAGGTCCGTGGCGCCGCTTCATGGTTGTCCATCATCACTAGCAACTATCACAACTACTTGGAATAAAGCTATTACAAGATGAATAGACACGCATGTCTTAATAGAATTAAAGACAACCATTAGGCTCTTGCCGGTTGCCATATTACAACAAGGATCATTGCATACATCAAATACAATCACAATCACATGTAGGCCATATCACATCACAAAACCCCTGCAAAAACAAGTTAGACGCCTCTAATTTTCTTTGCAAGTTTTACGTGGCTTGGGGCTTTCGACTAAGAACGCATCTTACCTACAAAACTGAACCACAACGTTGATGCAAGTGCTATCAAGTGCAAAGTGTAGATTTGATCTATACTATGATGGGAGAGACAGACACCCGGAAAGCCACTTGTGCAATACGAGTTGCACGTCAAGCGTGGAGCAAGTCTCATGTACGATGACATGTAATGTTAGCCCGAGCCGCTTCATCCCACCATACCGCAAGATGCAAAGTACACACATAGCAAAAGACGGCACGAGCACCAATGCCCACAACCTCATTGTGTTCTACTCGTGCAACAGATCTACGCATAGACAAGGCTCTGATACCACTGATGGGTTCGTAGCATGGAAAACAAAAAAAATTCTACCGCAAGAACGAACAAAACCCAGATCTAATCTAGACAAAAGCCAAGATCTAATCTATTAGACATGAGCAACGAGATAGATCTGTACTAACCCTCGTAGAACCGAAAGCGTTACGAGATTAGATCTCGTGGATGATGTAGTCGATCACTTGCCGATCTCAAGATCGTGTGGACGATCCTTCCGGCGCCGCGTTCCGGCAGCGCTTCCGCAGACGGTCACATGTGCAGAGTCGAAGCAGACCTTCCTCTCCCCGTTCCAGCGAGCAACGGAGGTAGTAGATCTTCTCCACGGAATCCCAGCAGCAGGACGGCGTGGTGGTGGTAATGGAGGTGAGAATTCTGCAGGGCTTCGACTATGCCTGTGCAGAAGAAAAGTGGAGGAGAGAGGCGGCTGAGATTAGTTGTTATGAGAGGAGGGGCAAGAGGGGGCGCCCCCTCCCTTCTATTTGAAGGAGGGAGGCGCGCCTGGGGAGGGGGAGTCCTAGTAGGACTCCCCTCCTTGGGCCGGCGGTGGGAAGGGGGGAGGAATCCTCCTCCCCCACGAATCCGTGTCTTGCCCCACTTGGTCTCCTTGATCCCTTTCTTGGTTTTCAAGTAAACTCCAAGAAATCCTCTAGAACCTTCCAGAACATTCCGAAACCTTCTAGAATCTCCATACAAACACTCTGGAACATTTCCCAACTTAGAAAATGATCCCCAATATATGAATCTTATTCTCCGGACCATTCTGGATCTCCTCGTGATGTCCCGGATCCATTCCGAGACTCCAAACAACATTCGGTCTCCAACATAAATTCCATATCTACTTAAAACAACTTCGAACCTTAAGTGTGTCACCCTACGGTTCGTGAATACGCAGACATGATGAAGACACCTCTCCGATCAATAACCATCAGCGAGATCTGGAGATCCATAATGGCTCCCACATACTCAACGATTACTTCGTGATCAATAGAACCATTTAACATACGAAACCAATTCCCTTTGTCATGCGATATTCTACTTATCCGAGGTTTGATCGTCAGTATCTTCATACCTAGTTCTTCCTCGTTACTGATAAGTACTCTTTACTCGTTACATGTTATGTCATCCCTTGTGACTCAGTCACATGCTTGCAAGCTATCTAGATGACATTCCACCGAGAGGGCCCAGAGCATATCTATCCGTCATATGGATGGACAAATCCCAATCTTGGTCTATGCGCTTCAACACATACTTTCAGAATACCCAATGACACCTTTATAACCGCCTAGTTACGAAGCGGCGTTTGATGTCATCAAAGTACCCATTCGGTGATGGTGATTAACATAACCTCATGGTCGAAGGATTAGGTTACTATGTATTTCAAAGCTTACAGCAATACGAACTTAATGACTTGATCTTATGCTATGCTTACTATGGGTGTGTGTCCATCACATCATTCTCCTAATGATATAACCTTGTTATTAATCACATCCAATGTCCATGATCAGGAAACCATGATCATCAATCAATCAACAAGCTAGTTCAACAAGAGGCTTACTAGGGACTCTTTTATGTTTACAAAACACACAAGTATTAGTGTTTCCTAATAATACAATTATAGCATGGGATGTAAACTTTCATCATAAACACAAAGATATAATAATAACCACTTTTATTATTGCCTCTTGGGCATATCTCCAACAATTTGAGTGAAGCCTCCTTAGCCGAAGTAGTCCTCTACGGTGAAGAGTTCAAGGAGATCCAGTGCTAGGTCGATGCCTCAAAGATGCCGGCTTCGAAAAAATAGATTTATGATTCCGAACCCGCCTTCAAGGCCTCCATCGAGACCAAACCAGTGCGAATTGTGGAAGGTGATGCCTCCAAGACCACCGCCATTGGCATGGACCTGGATCCCAAATAGGAAATCGCGCTCGTCGAGTTCCTCCGTGAGAACAAGGACATCTTTGCCTAGCAACCTGCCAACATGAAAGGTGTTCCTAGGGAACTTGCCGAGTACAGCTGACGAGGGGTAACCTCGGCAATGCCCATGGTTATGGACTTAGGGTTTCGCAAAAAAGAGAACACTAGGGATTTTGTCGAATGTCAGGAAAACAAGGGAGTCAAATTCGCCTGATTATTGATGAACAAAGCTATTACAGATCGCTTGGGGATTTTTTGGTATCTTCTCATAGGCTTCTCCCGTCCTATATATAATAGGTTGGGTCTCAAAGTCGTATACAGACAGGTTACATATGTGTGATTACAACACCAACATAATGTCGGTTCATATTTCCTTTCCTAACTAAGTCTTTCGTTGGATGCTTCTTGGGTCATCATCTTGAATCTTCATGGGTCGTAAGCCTTTATGCCGCTAGGGTATCAAATCATAAGATCATACCCATGTCAGTAGCCCCCGAGACTTTACCTAAATTGTAGATTCTAGTTGAGTCTCAAAGATTTTTTCATGTTCTGAGATTTTATAGTTCTATAGCTTTATAGGGATTTGGCACAGCAGGCCTGATGCATCCGATGGATAGGATCAGTTAGTTGCTCCTGGGCAAAAACACTATAGACTACATCAAATTCAAGTCCCCAGGCCTGAACTTGGAATTATAACTAGCGTAATTCAGTTCGAGTCGTTTGAGGTCTTCTCGAATACTGAATTCATGTTCTATTTTATCAGGTACCCAACGCGTCCATCGGGATTTTTCATCGTATCGTTGATACGGATATTTTACGGGTAGATCGCATTCTTGTGCGATTACCAGGCCACACTGGACGAATCCCGGGATCTTACCTTCATGTCTTGGACACAGCATTCGGAGTTTTATTGCCTCTGGTGTGATCTGAGTTTTTCTGTATGATTTTTATCGACTGCCTTGTTTGGCTGCTGGAAAATCTGAAATTATTCAATTTTTTCGTCTTATAGAATCTCCCGATGGGAGTAACCTTTTCAGGATACACCAAAGTAAAACTCATACGTTTGGGCTAAAACTACTTTAACTCTATATGCACAATTTAATTTCTATCAAGTGCGCACCAGCGCTCTCAATGGGAGTAGCCCCCGAGGCTATGTTCAGATGCCTGTATATGGACATAGGCTCATAATTGTTGTTAGTTTTATGAGAATAATGCTTTACAAAAAATAGAGGTCCTCTGTTTTGTTGGTAAAAAAGTATATAAATAAAGACTCATAGTATGAAGAACTTATCTTTTATTTATAATCTGAAGTCGAAGATACATTGTTTGGTAGACTTTGCCTGGCCATTGGCCTCAATATTCTGGATAAAAAGCCGGGCCATAGGCCTTATTGTAATTTAAATTGCGAGATAACATAAATTCTAAGCATAAAAGCACCGCAGTTGTGCGACGTTCCACAGATTAGAGAATTTAACTCCTGTCTTCTTGTCTTGTAGCTGATATGCTCCTTCGGGAATAACTTCTATAATAATGTCAGGCCCTTCCTAGGGTGACTCCAATTTACGATGTCCATATTTCTTGAGGTGAAGAACTAGATCGCCCACAACGAAGGACCTAAGACACAATCGTTGGTTGTGGTAGTTGTGCAAGTTTTGATGATATACAATAGCCCTTTGTAAGGAAATATCGCGGGCTTCATCAAGTGCATCAACGAGGTCCTCAAGTGCTTCCTGTGATGCATCTTCGTCATATTCAGCAACTCGTGGGGACTCGTGAGATACTTCGACTGGAAAGACTACTTAAGCGCCATGAATCAGAAAGAAGGGTGTTTCTTGTGTCGAATTATTTGCAGTAGTATGTAAACTCCATAAAACAGATGGCAACTCATCAACCCATGCTCCTTTTGTCCTATCAAGTCGTGCTAGTAATCTTTTCTTAAGGCCAGCTGTGACAAGGCTATTGGTGTTTTCCACTTGTCCATTAGTTTTCGGGTGAGCTACCGAGGCATAGCTTACCTTTATACCCATCTCCTCATAGTACTCCTTGAACTCGTTGGAGGTAAAATTAGTTCCATTATCGGTGATGATGTTGTTTGGTACACCGAATTGAAACACTATAGATTTGATAAAATTCACAACCGAAGTTCAATCTTGGCTAGTGACAGGCATTGCTTCAATCCACTCAGTGAATTTGTCGATTGCTACTAGCAGAAAGACGTGTCCTCCTAGAGATGATTTCTGCAGTTTACCCACCATATCAAGTCCCCACTAAGCAAAGGTCCAAGCAAGATATATGGGATTTAACTCGGCAGCAGGTGCGCCAGGTTTTGTTGTGAATCGCTGACATGCCTCGCATGTTCTAACTATATCCTTTGCATCTTGTACTGCTGTGAACCAATAGAATCCTACCCTGAAAGCTTTGGTAGCAATTACTCCACTGCTAGCGTGATGGCCACATACTCCTTCATGTATATCCTTAGTATAATTTTCCCTTCGTCGGGTGTGACACATCGCTGTAGCAGACCTGAAGTACTTCTTTTATATAACTCTCCTTTGATGATTCTAAAGGCTTCTGATCTTCGAGTGATTCGTCGAGCTTCCGTCACGTCTTCAGGGATTTCTCCTCGAGTCATATTTTATATGTATGGCTGCATCCATGTAGGCTCTATTATCATGACCTCATCAACTTATGGTTCTTCTTCGTAGATTTCCTTCGTACTTTCACTAGCTTGTGGAACCCCTGAGTCCTTTCGCGGCTTAATCTTTTTCCCTGTCTTGGGTGCTATTACTTCAGAGACTCTCTTGGCTTTCATAGAGCGCTCAGTTATTTCCTCCCAAAAAAACCTAGTGGGACTGGTAGGCATAAGGACCCGATGTTTGCGAGATTGTCGGCTTCTTCATTGCTTGCTCTTCCTATGTGCGATACTTCACATCCGTCAAATTGGGCCTCCATAATGCTATATAGATCATAGTAGGCAATCATGTTGTCACTGATAGCGTCACACTTGTTCATTGCTTGTTGTGCTATAAGATTAGAATCACCGAATATTTTGAGGCGAGTTGCACTGCAAGATTTAGCCATATGCATATCGTGCAACAGGGCCTCATACTCAGCTTCATTATTGGACGCGTTTGCGAAGCTCATCCGAAGAATATATCACATTTTATCGCCTTGTGGTGAAACTAGTATGACTCATGTCACTGCTCCTTCCGTTCTTTTTGATCCATCAAAGTACATTGTCCATGCGCTAGAAAGGTCTGGTGGGCCCTCGCATTGTAGTTCAGTCCATTCAGTGATAAAATCGAGCAGAACTTGTGATTTAATTGCTTTGCGCTTCTCGTACGTGATATCTCGAGGGGAAAGATCAATTCCCCATAGAGATATGCATCCAGTTGCTTCTAGATTATTGAGGATATTGGATATAGAGGTGCTTCGTTGACCACTGTGATCGGGTGTTCTGAAAAATAGTGGCGCAACTTCCATGTTGTCATAAACACTCCATACGCTAGCTTCTGATAATGCAGGTACCTTTGTTTGGATGGCGAGAGGACCTCACTCAAGAAATAAACTAGCCTCTGAACACCGTGGGTTTTCCCTTCTTCGGGTCGTTGTACGACTAGAACTATGTTGTGAAGGGAAACGGGTAGGCTACACTAGCGTAAAATCAAAATTTCTACCGCGTCAACCAGGAATACTATTGTCATAGATCACGGGACTACCACTAGACGCGCAGTTGCGGAACTCGATGAAGCATGTCGGGGCAGTGTAGATGTTCTACGTCTCCTCCTCGTCATCGTCCCACGAGAAGCTCCCCTTTGCGCGGCTCGTCCAAGTGCTATAGCTGCAGCACCTCCGAGGTATCCACACGTCCGGAGTGGAAGCCGTCACACGCCAGACTGCTAGGTCTACACGTGCAACACAGGCGGAAGAGGAGTGGCAGCTGGGTGGAATGCTCAACCCTATTCAGCTTGCCTCACTCTCTCTTATATAGGCATCCTTGGTGGGCTTCTACATTAGCAGCCCAAGCCTGGTCTAATTCGGATCCAATCCTCATTAGGCTTCCATCCCCTAAAGTGTGTGACCCTATAGGTTCATACACGTATAGTCATGACACGAGTACACTTACTCCGTCAATAGTTGGTAGCGGCTTATAGCAAGACGTGCCAACTCCTAAACGAATATAAAGATCATTCGGACGAACCATCACAAGGTTGAGTACATGTATTTCCCTTTGCCTCACGATATTTGGTCTAGCTCCAAGCTGACCTCTCTTTATCGATACTATGATTCGGAATCCCTTTACTAGGTTAACTCTTAACCATATGTAGCATGGCCATGCATTTCTATATCCGATCACTCGAGGGGTCCAGAGATATCTCTCTCAAGTAGAGAGGGGCAAATCCCATCTTGATTGACCGATGCCTTGCAGCATGTATTAGGACAAACCCGAAAGCTGCCTTTATAACTACCCAGTTACGGAGTAGTGTTTGATAGCCCCAAAGTAGGTCGATCCACATCTCAAGTACATGCGACAATCTCAGGTCTAAGGACAAAACGTACACGATGTGTAGAGAGAGCTGCAAGTATTATTGCTAGTCTCAAGTTGGGTCAGTCCAACCCCATGTTCATAACATGTGTCAACACCATTGGTTTGACATCTCCATGTCTATGACTTGTGAAACATAGTCATCAACCAATCGATGTGCTAGTCTAATATTCACATGTGTCCTCACATGAACTCCGACTAGGGACAATTATTAGATAACCATACAAGTAAACAGTTTCACAAACAATTCACATAATTGCCAATCAATACAAGTTTCCTGGTATATGGATATTGAAGGAACATTATAAAAATTCATGGATACACATGAAATACAATCATCTCTATGATTGCCTCTAGGGCATATTTCCTTCAGTCTCCCACTTGCACTAGAGTTAATCTAGATAGTATCTAATACCTATTGCTCTTGTGTGCGTTTCATGCGCAAGCTGCAGGAGTGGCTTAGTCAAGGGATCAGCAACATTTGAGTCTGTATGTATTTTGCATAACATGACACTACCATCATCAATGAACTCACGAATCAGATGGTAACACATGCGAATATGTTTGTTCTTTTGGTGCTGTCTAGGTTCCTTGGCTTGTGCAATAGCACCATTATTGTCACAATAAACGTCCAAGGGATTGGACGACCCCTAAACCACACCAAGAGCGATCAGGAAATTCCTAATCCAAACAGCTTCCTTTGCAGCCTCCGAGGCAGCAATATATTCAGCTTTTGTTGAAGAGGAGGCCACTGTATCTTGCTTGGAACTTTTCCAGCTCACAGCACCACCATTCATGACAAACACATAACCTGATTGCGATTTCGAGTCATCTGAGTCGTTAAGGTAACTCACATCTGTGTAACCCTTTACACTGAGTTCAACCTCACCTCCATAAACTAGGAACATATCCTTAGTCCTTCTCAAGTACTTAAGGATATTCTTTACCGCTGTCTAGTGACTCTCACCTGGATCAGCCTGGTATCTGCTCGTAACACTTAGAGCATAGGAAACATTTGGGCGAGTACATGTCATCGCATACATGATGGATCCATTAGCAGAAGCATATGGAACCCTACTCATGCGCTCTCGCTCATCAGTGGTCAAAGGACATTGAGTCTTGCTAAGTTTAATGCCGTGAGACATGGGCAAGAACCCCTTCTTAGCCTCTTCCATGCTGAACCATTTCAACACTTTGTCAATGTACGTACTCTGGCTTAATCCAATTAGCCTCCTTGATCTATCTCTATAGATCTTGATGCCCAGAATATATGCCGCTTCTCCCAAGTCCTTCATAGAAAAACTATTTTTCAATGAGGTCTTAACAGACTCGAGCATAGGAATGTCATTTCCAATTAGTAATATGTCATCCACATATAAGATTAGAAACACAAGTGATTTCCCATTTTATTTCTTATACACACAAGGTTCTTGTTCATTTTTGGTGAAGCCAAACTCCTTTACAACTTCATCAAATCAAATGTTCCAACTCCGAGATGCTTGCTTCAGCCCATAAATAGACTTTTGAAGTTTGCATACCTTTCCAACATTGTTTGGATCGACAAAACCTTCGGGCTACATCATATACATGTCCTCAGTAAGGATTCCATTTAAGAAAGTCAAAATATGCAGCAATGGCTAGAATGATCCGTATAGATTTAAGCATCGCTATGGGCGAGAAAATCTCGTCGTAGTCAACTCCTTGAACTTGTCGAAAACCTTTTGCAACAAGTCAAGCTTTATGGATGTGAACATTTCCATCCATATCAATCTTCTTCTTATAGATCCACTTGCACTCGATGGCTTTAAAACCATCAGGCAGGTCAACCAAGTTCCAAACTTGATTGTCTCCCATGGACTCTATCTCGGATCTCATGGCAATCAGCCATTTCTCAGAGTCTGGGTCCACCATCGCTTCTGCATAGGTCGCATGCTCATCATTGTCTAACAATAATAACTCTCGCGCTTCGCGTATCCTCGCCGACCTTCGTGGCTGTGGTGCTTCTATTGCCACGGGTTCCTCAACTTGTTCTGCTACAATAGCATCACTCGTAGAGGCATCCTCGACTGGCTCATCTTGAACTTCTTCAAGTCGCACCGACCTTCCACTCGTTCCCTTTGTGAGAAACTCTTTCTCTAGGAAAACACCGCTACGAGCGACAAACACTTTGCCCTCTTCTCGGTTGTAGAAGTAATGCCCTAAGGTTTCCCTTGGGTATCCCACAAAAATGCACTTATCTGATTTGGGTGTTAGCTTGTCCGACTGAAGTCGCTTGACAAATGCATCACAACCCCAAATCTTTAGAAAAGACAAACTGGGATTCTTTCCAGTCCACATCTCATATGGTGTCTTAACTACGGATTTAGACGGTACCCTGTTTAGTGTGAAAGTTGTTGTTTCTAGCGCGTAACCCCAAAATGATAATGGTAAATCTGACTGGCTCATCATCGATCGAACCATGTCCAAAAAAGTTCGATTACGCCATTCAGAGACCCCTTTGCTTTGAGGCATTCCGGGCGGCGTGAGCTGTGGAACAATTCCGCAACTCTTAAGATGATTGCTAAACTCGTGACTCAAATATTCACCTCCGCGATCAGATTGCAAGGCCTTTATTTTCTTGTCATGTTGATTCTCTACCTCATTCTGAAACTCTTTGAACTTTTCAAAAGTTTCAGACTTGTGCTTCATCAAGTAGACATAGCCATATCTACTGAAATCATCAGTGAAAGTAATGAAGTAGTGATATCCTCCTCTAGTTGTCGTGCTCATTGGTCCACGTACATCAGTATGTATGAGTTCCAACAAGTTTGTCGCTCTCTCGAGAAACCCCGTAAAAGGCGTCTTGGTCATCTTTCCAAGTAAACAAGCTTGACATGTCTCGTATGATTCAAAATCAAACGAAGTTAGAAGACCATCACCATGGAGCGTCTTCATTCGCTTTTCACTTATATGCCCCAAACGACAATGCCATAAATAGGTAGGACTCAAATCATTTGGCCGAAGCCTTTTAGCACTAACATTGTAAACACATGCATTATCAAGATTTAAAATAAATAACCCATTCACAATGGGAGCATCAGCCACAAACATAGCATTCTTAGAGATTACACAACCATTGTTTGTACTAGCGAATGAATAACCATCCCTCATCAAACATGAAGGTGATAAAATGCTTTGACCCATACTAGGAATGTAATAACAATTATTCAATTCCATGATAAATCCTGACGGAAGGTGAAGTTGCATGACACCGACGAACAATGCAGCAACACTTGCTTTATTTCCGACGCGAAAATCTACTTCGCCTTTCTGCACTTCTCTAGTTCTTATTAGCCCCTACATCGAATTGCAAATATGAGCAACCGATCTGGTATCAAATACCCAAGAGTTAACATAAGAATCTTCGAGAAAAATGTCCACAACATTTACAACAACCGTACCTGAGTGGGAAGTACTCTTACTTCCACCCTTCTTCAAAGAAGCCTGGTACTTGCTACAGTTTCTCTTCCAGTGGCCATATTCGTGACAAAATAAACACTCAGTGTCTTCTGCAGGTCCAGCCTTTTGCTTGGGTGCAGGGTTTGGCTTAGGGATCGTATCCTTAGCCTTGCCCTTCTTCTTCTACCAAGAAGTGCCCTTTTTCTTGAAGCTAGTCTTATTCTGCATAGCCATCACATGGCTATGCCCTGCACACTTCTTAATGTCACATTCTGCTGTTTTCAGCATCCCACATAATTCATTAAGGCCCCTCTCCACCCCATGCATATGGTACTTCGAAATGAAATGCCCAGAGCTAGATGGAAGAGATGCCAAAATGAAATCAGTGGCCAACTCTTGGCCTAATGGAAAACCAAGCTTTTCCAAAGTCTGACTATAACCAACCATTTTGATCACATTGGGGCCTACAGCTGCTCCCTCTGCCAGCTTGCATTCCACAAAGGACTTAGCGACATTGTACCTCTCAGTCCTAGCCTGAGTCTAGAACATGTCCTTAAGCGCAACGATCATATTGTACACTTCCTGATCCTCAAACTGCTTTTGAAGATCAGGTTCCATGCATGCAAGCATAAGACCTCAAGAGATTCATCACATGCTTTCTTGTAGGCATTCTTAAGGGCATCAGTTGCATTATCAGCAGGTTCATCCGGGATTGGGGTATCCAGAACAGTTTCCTTTTTCTCAGCCCTAAGAACAATTCTCAGGTTACGAACCCAGTCTGAATAGTTTGTTCCATTTAGTTTATCCTTTTCAAGAATCGAACGCAAAGCAAAAGGTGATGAATTGTTCGGTGCCATTGATCTACAACAAAAAATGCAAAATACTAAGCCATGTAACCATGAAAGAGTAAAACATATTAAACAATTTAATAGCATATACTCCCACTTAAATCAACATCCCTCTATTGATACTAAGTGATTCAAGATCCACAATTAACAAGTCGACTAGTGAGCTTTAGCATCACTGCTAGAAGACAAGGTAAATCAGTAAGCAACCTTTGCTAATCATATCACATATGACTCTTGTTGTTCGGTGACATCTCTATGTCAAAAATAGGCGCCCAACCTTTATGCCCCAAGGTCCTTAACTATTAAGATGACCTTGTTAAGCTCACCAACCCTTATGCGTGTAGGTATCCGATACAAACCCATCCAGCCAAGGAAAACCGCGGCACCCTAATTTCATAGACCCACCAACGATTGTACAGGGCATAGGATGGTGCAAGGTTTGGTTGGGAGGGCATGGTTTAACTTAAACTTTGTGAGGGATCGTTCTACTTCTATCATCTAAGCATGCATAGTAGTAAAATGTATAAGAATAGCATTCACATAGATGTGATACAGTATGGCCCATTTTTCTCATGGTGATCTCCATCGCCATAGAACCTGTCCACCATGATGATCTCCATCTTCATGCTCTATGCGAGCCATCCTCCAAGTGATGAGTTCTCCAAGAACTAATACAAGCTATTACTCCTAACAGCTAGTAATGAAAATTACATGGTATTGGGATCATCACAAGTTGGCACGCAAGCCATTACAATAATTGACAACACATATGGCTCCAGCCGTGTTGCCCTACTCACGACACGTAGGTCATGAAAAAATACATACAAGCATCACATACATTTTTTGGGCCATACTGATCACATACATCCTGCAAAAACAAGTTGTGCATAGAATCGCATTCTACCGGATCATGTGAAATCGTAGCACCTATGAACCTTAACGCGATACCAAAAGGGGGCTACGATTAAGGGGGTCTAGGGGGTCTCCCCCTGCAGGGTTCGAAGGGGCAGCGCCCCTCGCGGTATCTTTAAGGATTTTGATCAGGAAATCAAATTTACCATAAACCGACCATAGTTCTGATTCGACCAAACTCCTTTGATCACGGTACGTCGATTCAGATCTAATTCCCGATTCGATCAATCATATTGATCTTCACGTGATTCAAAAGGATTTATGTGTCACTGTCTACCCCGATGGCGGAATACGACCGGTAGGGGTAAGTCGTTCGACGACCTTAGAATCACAATCACGGAAAATAAGATCATAGATCAATCCAGAACCACCGCCATACAGACGATCACATCATCCATATCACCATATGCAAACTTCCCGAACCTATGACTGAACAGCATCGGCTCTAATACCACTGAAGGGAAATGGGTAGGCTACACTAGCGTAAAATCAAAATTTTCTACCGCGTCAACCAGGAATACTATTGTCATAGATCACGGGATTACCAATAGACGCGCAGTTGCGTAACTCGATGATGCACGTCGGGGCAGTGTAGATGTTCTATGTCTCCTCCTCGTCCTCGTCCCACGAGCAGCTCCCCTTTGCGCGGCTCATCCAAGTGCTATAGCTGCAGCACCTTCGAGGTATCCACACGTCCGGAGTGGAAGCCGTCACACGCCAGACTGCTAGGTCTACATGTGGAACATAGGCAGAAGAGGAGTGGCGGCTGGGTGAAATGCTCAACCCTATTCAGCTCGCCTCACTCTATCTTATATAGGCATCCCTGGTGGGCTTCTACATTAGCAGCCCATTAGCAGCCTAAGCCTGGTCTAATTCGGATCCAATCCTCATTAGGTTCCAGCCCTTAAAGTGTGTGACCCTATAGGTTCATACACGTATAGTCATGACACGAGTACACTTACTCCGTCAATAGTTGGTAGCGGCCTCTAGCAAGACGTGCCAACTCCTAAACGCATATAAAGATCATTCGGACGAACCATCACAAGGTTGAGTACATGTCTTTCCCTTTGCCTCACGATATTTGGTCTAGCTCCAAGCTGACCTCTCTTTCTCGATACTATGATTCGGAATCCCTTTACTAGGTTAACTCTTAACCATATGTAGCACGGCCATGCATTTCTGGATCCGATCACTCGAGGGTCCCAGAGATATCTCTCTCAAGTAGAGAGGGGCAAATCCCATCTTGATTGACCGATGCCTTGCAGCATGTATCAGGACAAACCCAAAAGCTACCTTTATAACTACCCAGTTACGGAGTAGTGTTTGATAGCCCCAATGTAAGTCGATCCATATCTCAATTACATGTGACAATCTCAGGTCTAAGGACAAAACGTACACGATGTGTAGAGAGAGCTGCAAGTATTATTGCTAGTCTCAAGTTGGGTCTGTCCAACCCCATGTTCATAACATGTGTCCACATCATTGGTTTGACATCTCCATGTTTATGACTTGCAAAACATAGTCATCAACAAATCGATGTGCTAGTCTAATATTCACGTGTGTCCTCACATGAACTTCGACTAGGAACAATTATTAGATAACCATGCAAGTAAAGAGTTTCACAAACAATTCACATAATTGCCAATCAATACAAGTTGCCTGGTATATGGATATTCAAGGAACATTTTAAAAACTCATGGATACACATGAAATACAATCATCTCTATGATTGCCTCTAGGGCATATTTCCTTCATGTTGACCACCGGATTAGTGGTGGCAATGTAAAGAAGTAATGGATCTTTTTTGCAAGGAGACACGACGACAGGAGATGTCGAAAGTGTTCTTTTGAGATCTTCAAAGCCATGCTAAGCTTCTTCTGTCCACTCGAATTTATCTGATTTCATCATGAGGGCGTAGAATGGTAGTGTTTTTTCTCCTAGGCGAGCAATAAAACGGCTGAGTGTTGCCACTCGCCCAGCCAATTGATGTACGCCTCGAAGATTCGTTGGTTTTTTCATTGTTAGAATCGCCTGTATTTTCTCGGGATTGGCTTTGATTCCTCTTGCTGATACAAGGTATCTGAGGAGTTGCCCTGCTGGGACTCCAAAGGAGCACTTCATCGGGTTGAGTTTGATGCAAAAAAACGAGGTTCTCGAATGTTTCTTGGAGATCTTTGATAAGGGAAGACCCTTGCTTTGTTGTATCTGTGACACCATCGATATACACTTGTACGTTTGTGCCGATTTGGTTTCCTAGGCAATTCTGCATCATCCGTTGATATGTTGACCAAGCATTTGTTAGGCCAAAGGGCATTGTTGTATAATAGAATACGCCATAGGGCATGATAAATGTTGTTTTCTCCTAATCTTCCTCCTTTATCCGAATTTGATGGTATCCTGAATATGCGTCTAGAAAGGAAAGACATTCGCACCCCGCAGTTGTGTCGATTATTTGATCGATTTGTGGCAGTGGGAAATGATCCTTTGGACAATGCTTGCTCAATACGGTGAAGTCAATGCACATCCATAATTATTTTGTATTTTTCTTTGGGACACATACTGGGTTTGTGACTCACTCAGCTTTCCTTAGTTCTTTGATGAATTTGGCATCAGTTAGGTGATGGAGCTCTTTTCCAATGGCCTTTTGTTTTGGCTCTGCGAAGCGACGCAACAACTATTTTACTGGCTTCGCCTTTGGATCCAAGTTTAATGTGTGCTCAGCGAGTTCCCTGGGAATTCCCGGCATGTCAGAAGGTAACCATGTGAAAATCTCCCAGTGCTCACGGAGGAACTCGATGAGCACACTTTCCTATGCAGGACCAAGATTGGAAGCCACAAATGTCTTCTTCTTCGGGTCGGTAGAGTGGATCTGTACTTCCTTTGTATCTTCCGCGGTATCAAAAGCCTGGTCAGGATTGACACGCGCTATTGCCAAAGGTTCCGCGGTTGCCGACATTTTTAGCTGCTCAAACTCAGTTGCCATCCCGAATGATTTAGAGATTTTGTTAAACTCCCAATCACAATTGTCGGATCATGTGAAGCTACCCTTTACGGTTATGACTCCCTTTGGTGCTGGCATTTTCATAACTAGATATGCATAATGCGGGACTGCCATGAATCGTGCAAAAGTTGGGTGACCCAGGATCGCATGATACTGTGATGGCCAGTCCATGACTTCGAACTCGAGATTTTTTCGCCTGAAATTTTCCTTGGATCCAAAAACAACATCAAGAGATATTTTACTTAATGGAATTTCGTCTTTGCCTGGTACTATTCCGTGGAAGGACGTTTCTGTTGGTGCTAGATTTACCAAGGAGTAATTAATTGCTCTTAATGTTTTGGCATAGATCAAATTTATGCTACTTCCTGCATCCATGAAGACTTTGCTCATGTTGAATCCTCCCACTTGTGCTTCTACTATGAAGTCCAAATGGCCCGGTTGTGGTACTCGAAGTGGGTGATTAGCTCTGCTGAATGTGATTTCCTGTTTCGAGCAGTGGAGATACTCGGGTGTGGCTGGTGGAGCCATATCGGCCATGTTGACTTGTCTTGTAATTAGCTTCTGGATCATGTTGGATGGGCGCCCTTTCTGAATCATTGCCATTGCTCCCTTTGACCTAGGGTATTCACTACCTTGATTTGTTGTGTTTTGCGGCTGCCCTGCTGGCGGGTGGACCGGTGGTGGTGGTGGTGCGCCGATGGATAACGTGCTAGGAATAGTGGTGTATCCTCGGCTTCCTGCTTCGGTTGCCTTTGCGTTGCATAGCTCCTACAACTTCAAAAACATTTGGCAGTCTTTGATGAGATGGCTGGATCGTCTTTTGCCCGTTGAGTCGACATAAAAGTGCATATTATAGGGTCCTTCTAGCATTTGCATTGCGGACATATGTGGGTCCCGAGCTCTTGGCTGATATCGCTGTGTTGATTGGCCTCCTCCGACATCGTCCCTACTATTGCGGTGCCCGCTATTGTAATCGTCGTTTTTGTGATTATCCTCTCCCGAGAAACTAGCTGCAACATAACTTGGTCCCACGTGTCCACCGTTGTTCCTCCTTCTTCTATCATTGTTGCGTTTGTCCCTGTCTTCTTCGGGTGAACGTGTTCGTTTGTTATGCAGCGCGTCCTCTCCATTAGCCCAGCGATTTGCTATGTCCATTAGCTGTGAAATTGTTTTGGGTTTTACCCATCAGAGTTCTTCTATGTACTCTTGGTGGCGGAGGCCGTCATTGAAGGCGTCAATGGCCCTTTCGTCGGATATGTCTTCAGCTGAATTCTTGATGATGTTCCATCGCTGAATGAAGGCTCTTATTGATTCTCTAGGTTTCTGCTTGCATGCCCGCAATTTCTCCAGAGATGCGGGTCGTTTAAATGTGGAGTGAAAATGTCAGATAAACTTATCTTCACGGTCATTCTGGCTACTGATGGAATCTTCGGGTAGTTGTCTAAGCCATGACCACACGGTGCCAGTTAGGTGCATCTGCAGGCTTTGCATTGCGGTGACTGTGGAGCATCCCTGTAACTTGATGGTGGCAAAATAATCTTCTAGCCAAGCTTCGGGTTCCTGTTGTCCATCGTACTTTTGGCGGTCATGCGGAAGTTTGAAGTCCTTGGGTACTGAGGTTTTACGAATCTATTGGGTAAAACAGCTAGCTCCGCATAACTCGTAGTCATCTTCAATGTCGTTGTTATGGTATCTTTGGCTACGACTCTCATCCCTTGATCCATCGTTCCTATGTTGTGTCTTGTCATTTGTTGTGTTGTTTCGTGGTTCGGACCCTGAGAAGTGCACCCGATGTGGTGACTGTGATCTTTGGGTGTGTCCTACTTGCCGAGGGCTACTGCGACAGCGTGGGGATCTATCGGGTTGATGCGTGATTCCATGTTCTTCTTGTGCAAGAGAAGCTCCTACCATGCCAAGGTTCATTAAAGCCGAGCAATGGAGAGCCGCATGGGGATTGTCAGGTGCGGGTTGAGTTGTGAGTAGATACGTTTGTGCAACCACAATTGTTGCATGGGCTATTTTTGCTTTGATGTGCCCTATTTGATCTACTAGCATAAACGACAGATCAAGGTCTCAAGTTAGTTTGTTTCTTTCAGCTTCAGAGATGTTCTGCAATCGAGATGTTCCCCTTCTTAGCGGTGCTCCCCCAGTTATGCTCCTTGATCCTCGGGTAGAGCTTAGTTGTGCCCATCTTATGTTGGATTCATCGGCTAGACTTTTTCTTTTGTCGAGTTGTCTTTGCATTCTTAGCAAGTCTCTCTTTTTGTGATGAAGCAGGTATTGGTATGCTAGTTAATCTTTCTGTGTGGCATCGGTTGTCATTGGCATTGCACCCGAAATTGCTTCCCTTGCTTTTTGCCATGCTTCTGCTGGTAGTTGGAGAGTTCGCATCTCGCCTCCGTGTGGTTCTCCTCCTCCTTGGATTATGCGGTTGTCCGTCATGTCTCCTTTGTTTATGTGGTTCCCTTCATTGATGTGATTTCCTGCATTGTCATCTGATAAAATATCATCGGGGTTAAGAATAGGGTTACCGTTAGAGTCACGCTGTGTCGAAGGGTGCCCGATGATCACACAGACTTGGTGGTGTGTTATGTATGGACTAGTGACATTGTCGTTAGATCCGAAGGAGACACTATCTGGGAGACCGGTGAAGTCCAGTAGTTTCTGTTATGGGTAGATCTCAGCCATTCTAATTCTAAAGTCGATACTTTCGCCACTTTCTTTGGGTTTCATGATTATCGAGCTTGATCCTCATGGCGTGGTTGACTGGTGGTCTGAACCAAAGGAGAGATCGTCATAGAGACCATCAAGATTCCCTAGATCTCCCGTGTTTTCCTTGTATTCTTCAGTTGTCTCCGCCTACAGCGTGGCTTCCACAGATGATCTGATGGATGATGCAGCTATCGCTGTAGGCACAGATTTTTCGACTGATGGTCCCGATGAGATTGGAGCCGAGAGATGCGGTTCTAAGGGATCCTCCACTTGAAAGTGGAAACTTCCGATGATGAAATCGGATCCGCTGTTGAAATCGGCGGGTACCGAAACAGGGGTGGGCGGGTGTGGTGCCGCTTCCGTTGGATTGTTGCTTGTTGAAAAGGGGTCTGCTGAATCCATGACTCCAGCATTCAGGTTTCCCACAGACGGTGCCAATTGATGAGGGGTAACCTCGGAAATGCCCATGGTTATGGACTTAGTGTTTCGCAGAAAAGAGAGCGCTAGGGATTTTGTCGGATGTCAGGCAAACAAGTGAGTCAAAGTCGCTTAATTATTGATGAACAAAGCTATTATAGATCGCTTGGGGATTTTTCGGTTTCTCATAGGCTTCTTCCGTCCTATATATAATAGGGTGGGTCTCAAAGCCGTATACAGATAGGTTACATATGTGTGATTACAACACCAACACAATGTCGGTTCATATTTCCTTTCCTAACTAAGGCTTTCATTGGATGCTTCTTGGGCCATCATCTTGAATCTTGATGAGCTATAAGCTTTATGTCGCCAGGGTATGAAATCATAAGTACCCGAGTAATCATACCCATGTCAAGAGCTTAAACATCGATCTAAGAGCAAAACCGGTGAAACAACCTCTACGAAGCTTCGGTGATGAAAAATAAAGAACCATAGGCAAGGAGCTAGCTAGGTTACTTAATGCTAGTTTTATCCAAGAAGTTATTCACACCCAGTGGGTGGCCAATCCTATACTTGTGCCCAAGAAGGGATCCAAATAATTAAGAATGTGCGTTGATTGCACCGGTTTGAACAAAGCGTGCCCGAAAGATCCGTTTGCTTTGACTCACATTGACCAAGTCTACTCGATGGCTGGCTCATAACTTTTGTGTTTCTTGGATGCATACTCAGGATACCACCAAATTAAGATGCACAAGTCGGACCAATTGTCCACTTCGTTCATCACACCCTATGGCACATACTGCTACATCACGATGCCCTTTGGGCTAAAAACGCAGGTGCTACGTACCAGCGGACGATGCAACATTGCCTACATGACCATATTGGTCACAACATACACACTTATGTGGATGACATTGCGGTGATGTCAAAGAAATCAATCAATCTCATCGCTAACTTGTAGGAAACCTTTGATAACCTCTGGAAGTACAACATGATGCTTAACCCTAAGAAGTGCGTCTTCGGGGTTCCAGCTGGCAAATTGTTGGGCTTCATCATTTCGCATCATGGAATCGAGGTTAACCCGGAGGAGATCAAGGACATCCTCAACATCAAGCACCCGACATGCTTGAAGGACATCCAAAGGCTCACAGGCTGCGTCGTAGCAGTAAGCTAGTTCATCAGCTAACTTGGAGAGAAGGAAATGCCGCTCTACAAGTTGCTCAAGAAGGAGGACAAATTCATATGGATGGATGAAGCAGACGCAACACTTCATGAGTTGAAGAGAATACTTGCAGCACTAGAGTCAATGGAGCCAATGTTAATATACATGGCAGCAACCAACTGGCTTATCGACATCGTCGTCGTGGCGGAGTGCAAGGATCCAACGCATGAGCACGGAGTCCAGCGACCTATTTGCTATGTAAGCGAGGTCTTGATGGAGTCTAAGCAGTGTTACCCGCAATACCAGAAACTAGCTTATGGAGTTTTCCTTGCTTCTCGAAAGCTAAGGCACTATTTCTAGGAGCACCCAATTACAATAGTGAGCAAAGCTCCACTCTCTGACATTATCAACAACAGTGACGCTACAGGAAGAGTGGCGAAGTGGGGGGCATTCAGATTGTAGCCTTCGAAATCACCTACAAGAGGTGTGACGCTATCAAGTCACAAGCATTGGAAGATTTCATCACAGATTGGACAGAACTTCTAGATGACACTTCTATGCTGGAGCCGGAGTCTTGGGTCATGCACAATGGCTCTAGGGCTGGTGTATTGTTACAATCACCAACAGGAGAGAAGCTCTAGTACATCTTGCAGATCCACTTCAATGCTACCAACAACATGGCGGAATATGAAGCTCTCATTCACGGACTTCACGTAGCCAAGGATATTGGCATCAAGCACATAGTTTGTTGTGTAGATTCTGACTTGGTTGCCCAACAGGTGGTTGGCACCTGGAACACACAAAACCCTATGATGGCGGCATATCAAGACAAAGTAGACAAGATAGCCAAGTACTTCGACAGCTACAAAGTCAAGTATGTCAAAAGGGAGGACAATGAGGCAGCAGATCTGCTATCAAATCTTGGATTGGCTCGTAAACCAATTCCACCTAGTGTTTTCCTGGAGAATTTACGTACACCATCCGTGAAAGGATCAGACCCCGACAACTCGGATAGAGTAGATTCATTTGTTAATGTAGTTACAGTGGCCTCTCCGGCTTGGACGAAACCATTCATAGACTACCTCAAAGATGGAACACTACCCGCCGATGAAGTCAAAAGCCAGTAGATTATACATAGAGCAAAAGGCTATACCAAAATAAATGGCCAGCAATATAATGAAGCACCATAGGAATTTTCCTACGATGTGTCTCCTAGCAACAAGGTATTGAAATCCTTAGAGAGATTCATCTCGGAGATTGCAGGCACCATGTCGCTCCCTGATCCTTGGTTTCCAAAGCCTTCTAGCAAGGATTCTACTAGACGACCGCCAAGGTGGACGCCGACAATCTGGTTGAGACGTGTCTTGGATGTCAGTTCTATGCAAGACGGCCACATGTTCCAGCTAAAGAATTGTGAACAATACCAATTACTTGGCTATTTGCAGTCTAGGGGCTCGACATGGTTGGTCCCTTGAAGACGACACCTTGTGGGTTTACGCATCTACTCGTTCCAGTTGATAAATTCACTAAATGGATTGAAGCTAAACCCACTAGAAAGATCGATGGGGCAACAACACTTAAGTTTGTTCGGGATCTAGTGGTGAGATTTGGTCTCCCACATAACATCATCAATGACAATGGTAGCAATTTATCACTCAGAGAAGTTGAGGCTTACTGTCATGATAAAGGCATCCGCCTTGACCTAGCATATATAGCACACCCACGATCTAATGGTCAGTTGAGAGGGCCAATGGATTAATTCTATAAGAAATAAAACCATGCTTAGAGGCACTGCTACATAGAGAAGCTAGAGCCTACATGGAAGAGTTACCATCTGTCTTGTGTAGTTTACAAAAGACTCCCAACAGATCCACTGGCTTGACTCCTTTGTTCGTTGTTTATGGAGCAGAAGCAGTCCTACCATCCGACATCATCCATGATGCACCGAGAGTCGCCGCCTATGACGAAGATGATGCTAAAGAATCCAGACACTTATATGTGGACCTGCTCGAGGAAGAACATGTCTTGGCATGTCAGAGATCCGCCATCTACCAGCAGAAGCTACGCGCTACCATAGTTGCCGTGTTAGGCATCACTCGCTTAAAGAGGGGGATCTTGTGCTTTGACTCAAATAGAAAAAGTCACATAAATTATCCCCGCCTTGGGAAGGACCGTTCGTTATAAGAAAAGCGCTGCTTAGTGGTTCTTGTTACCTCGTCGATATCTGTAAGTTGAAAGATAGGCTAGGTAAAGATTGCAAGCGCAAGAGACGTGACCCCGATGATGACTTTCCGGAGAATGATTGGCCATGGAACATAGCACAGCTACATCCCTTTTACACTTAGCATATTTTCTATTATGTAATAAGTAGCTTATATGATCAATGAAATAAAGCATTTGGTTCCCTCATATTTGCTGAGTTTTTACCTCCTTTAGTGTTTATTTTTGGATCATATAAACCCTTTATGCGCAAGTTTGCATTTTCACTTGAGAAAACTCTCCCTACGGGTGTTATCTTAAGTTTTCTAGTTTACACGTGTTCTATTGTTTTTATGTGGATTCCATAGTAATGACATTTCGGCACTCAAAGCCGGAGATTTTTCCCTTAGGTTCTTGACGATGTTATTAAGCATCATCACCTGAGGACATGGTTCTATGCTATGAGTCTTCCGTCTCATGAAAGGCCAAGCATAAGAACGAGAATAATGGATAAGCTAGCACTTGCTTAAAACATATATACATGCCAAAATAGATAAGTAGGAGGCTTATAGCCAAGTTTTCCGCCTTACTTCTACATTGGTTTTCCGCATACACACAAAATGGCAGAGGCACATTTAATACAACAAGTGTTTATGGCTCTGCTGTAGGTGACTTTGATGATACATCATTAGCAACAGGAGAAATATCCCTGGAGATATCATCAAGGTCGGAAGTCCTGAGGGAAGAGCCTGATGTCGTTGGTTCATCATCTATCTCCTTGGGAAGCACGAAGACATTTGGGTTGACCATCTTGGCAACCTTATTGTCGTAGTCATCAAGGGAATGCCATATAGCAGTGCTATCGACCTTGTTGCCTACTTCGTCAATAGCGGGCATGCTAGAGGTTATTAGATCCATGTCGGTGTCGTCATAATTTGCTTTCACCAAGGACAAGGCCATCCTAGCACCAGCTCAGATAAAGGATACTTTCCAGCTCCTTATTTTCTTAGGGGCTCGATAGAGGATTTCTGAGTACTTGGCGACAGAGTCTACCGCCTTGATGGTGATGTCCAGGGGCTGAGATATCTCCTTAGCCTAAGTAATGGAAGTGTTGATAAAGTTTTCGGGAAGGATCATGCATTCTTTTTAATCCGGAGCACCTTCACCCAAGTTGGTTAAACCAATGGGGGCTGTGTTTTCGTAAGAGACAAAGGGCATGAGTATAATACAAAGTATCCAATGTATAAAAATTGAGAAAGACTGGGGGAGTTAGCAAAGATAATGGATTTGGCTTGTTGGCATGTCTTTGACAAGATGTCATGCTCCTTCTGAAGTTCCTTGAACGCTTCAAGGCCCTGAGTATTCTGCTCTGCAACAGCTTCCTTCTGTTCCTTGAGCTATTCAATCTCCTTCTTGAGGCACTCCATCTCAGTGTTTACAGATTCTTGCATGGTCGGCATTGCCTCCTCATGCATTTTGACAATATCAGCTAGGTCCTTCTTCAATATTTTATTCTCATCATCTAACTCTTGGATGTGCTTGAATTGATCAACAATGCTTTTAGCCTTGGCAACAACATCTGCAAGTCGGAACAATGAAGCATTATGAGTATTCGTAAGAAATAGCTACAAATGATGGAATAGGGAGATGTCGAAAGAGAACATACGCTTATTGTTTTTGATATGTTCCTTCAGAAAGGTTTTTTCCCTCTTCAATATCCAGATCATTTTGTAGCTTGGCAAACCTTTCATTGGCGGCCCTCCTCCGGTTATTCTCATTATGCACAAAGGAACGTGCTTAGTTTCTCTAGAGCATCTAGTCGGAACTTATCAGTTTCAGCTAGAAGCTCGGGGGCTACAGTATCAGATTTTAACCTATGTATGCTTCTCTAAGAGTATCTAGTCAGAATTATTCATTTTACCTAGAAACTCAAGGGCTACACTATCAAGTTTTACACTTAGTTTCTCTTAGAGCACTCAAGCAAATAACTCATGGTTTTCTGCTTAAGAGCTCGGGGCTATAGTGGGATATATTATAAAGTGAAATAAAAAGGGTCGAAGACTTACAATAGCAATAATCTTGAGATTATTTGCTGCAGTGCCGTATGCGTCATGGAAGGTCTTGGCATTGTTGCGAATGACATTCTCTTGCTGGATAAGATCATCCAAACTTAACGTCGGAGGAGTGTGAGGCATCGCAGGCGCACCAACCAAGGGAGTGGATGAAGCTCTATCCGTCCTGTGTGCTATAATGGTAGTGGACGGTGTAGAAGCTCCTAACTTGGTTGTTGTTGTGGCTGTTGCATCTAATCCCACCACTAGTTTCTTCCCTTTTTCGGTGGCATCCTTAGCCAGAGCTTCAGCCACTTGAGAGGAGGTACTCTTCTGCGTCGTCTGAGTGTCGGGAGCAACATCCAAACTGGCGGCACCTAAGACATCCTCTATAGGATTGATGTCTAGCTCCATGGAAGAAGCCTCAGGTGTAGCGGTAGACGGTGTTCCGACAGAGCCTGTGGTTTGCTTGACGACAGGAGTTGGGGGAGCAACAGCAGGGGAGGACTTGGTCAGCATCTCACGAATATTTTTAGAACCTCCGACATCTTTAGAGGTGCGCTTCAGACTAATATCTGATTTCTTCCTAAAATGTACAAAGTATAAGTACAGGAATATGTAAGTACAAATCAAAGTTGGAGAAGAGATCTCTTACACAACAGCGGGTGCCTTGGTCAATGGCATGCTGGTAGACTTTCTCTTCTCTACCTCTAAGATGGCAGTGGGTTTCTTGGAGACTCCACTCTCCGGTTTCTTCTTCTTCTTGCCCTTAGCAACATCATTAGAGGTGGAGCTCTTCCGCTTTCGTGTTGCCGGGGCTTGATGATCCTTAGAGGCATCATATCAGACAAAACATGCACATCCTTAAGCTTAGGATCATAAACTTGCGAGGCCATTTCTTCCTCGACCAAGCTCGCCAGTAGACAGTATAAAAACATGTTAGATGACTGATGCATCCAAGATGGTGAACTTAGAGTATATACGAAAATAATGAAGGAAACATGGTCATGCTTCTTGTCGAAGGTATTCACCGCAATCAAACATGTCGAAGGTGATGGCAAAGCCATGCTTCTTATCCTTCACCTTGATAGTGTCCTTAAGATGGAGCTTGATGGAGTCCCTGGAGAAGTTATCCTCGAAAATCTGCATGGGATCTTTTCTCTCCTTGGAGTACTCATGCATCAGCTTGCGATGCTGCAGAGGCTGGATCCACCTTTTGAACTAGCACATGGCTAGGTCCAAGCCTGTCAGGCCTCCGTCTACTAGCCACTCTATGTGCCCTATGACACGAGAGGCTTCATTGTTGGCGGGAAGAAGGGCTGGGGACCTCCAGGTATTGGCTTTGGCGGTAGCCCCATCGACAAAGTCAGTGTATGAGTCTTGTCGGCCGGCCCAAGGAATATCTAGGCCCTAGAAATAAGTTTTCCGCTAATTCTTACAAGACTCATGGCCAACGATGTTGGGGAACCGCCGACTAGGGCGGATCTTAATCCTTATATATCTCTAATTAATTCCAATATTGTTAGAATTGATTTAAAAAAATTATTTTATTTCGCCACAACATCCTTTGAAAAAGAAAAAAAAATCAACCATAAAAATCAGGATGTTACAATGCAACCTCTGAAGGGCCGCACCGAGTTGATGCACAAGTACTCCCAAGAGCGGAAAGATCTCATCAGATCTCTGAGGACAACTTCTTCAAGGACTCCATTAAGCTCTGGCTAAAGGACATTATGAAGGTGAAGGATAGAAAGCGTGGCTTCACTATGACCTTCGACATGTTCGAGTGCGGAAAATGCCCAGAGGTAACCATGTTTTCTTTGTTGCTTGTTATATATACTCTAAGGTTTCCGACTTGAATTTATCAATCATTTAACATTCCTTTGTCTCCTCAGTTGGCGACCTTGGTGGAGGAAGACATGGCCTCTCAAGTCTACGATTCTAGACTAAAGGACATGCAGGTCGTGTCTGACGATGATGCCTCCAAGGATCATCCAGCTCTGGCAGCGTGAAAGCGGAAGATCTCCACCTCTGACGCTGCTGCAGAGGGAAAGAAGAAGAAGAAAATGGAGAGTGGAGTCTCTAAAAAATCCACTGTCGCCCTAGAGGCGGAGAATAAGAAATCCACCGCCATCCCTTTAGCTAAGGCACCAGTCGTAGTGTAAGTATATTCATTCTCCGGCTTTATTTTGTTTTGCACCTATTCAATTCCTATACTTATACTGTGTACATTTCAGGAAGAAATCCGATGTTGGTTTGAGGCGGACCTCCAAAGATGTTGGAGGTTCCAAGAATATTCACGACATGTTCTCCAAGTCAGCTCCCGCTACTACTCCCCCGACCCCCTGATGACCCACAAGTATAGGGGTGTATCGTAGTATTTTCGAGGGAAGTGAAACCCAATTTATTGATTCGACACAAGGGAAGCCAAAGAATATTTATAAGCCTTAACAACTGAGTTGTCAATTTAGCTGCACTTGGAAACAATCTTGCTCACAGCAGTTTATCAGTAGCAACAGTTTTGTAGTAGCAATAGTTAGGTAATAGCAGTAGTAAAAGTAAAGACAGTAGTAACAATTGCAGTAAACAGTAGGATTAAAGCGCGGTAGCCATAGGGATGGATGGACGGGCGTTGCATGGACAAGAAATTCATATAGCAATCAGAACATAGGGCATTTGCAGATAAATAAGATAAAGCATCCAAGTACTAAATAATCCTAGGCATGTGTTCTATATATAGTTATACGTGCTCGCAATGAGAACTTGCACAACATCTTTTGTCCTGCCAGCCCGTTTGCAGCGGGGCCTCAAGGGAACTACTGACAATTAAGGTGCTCCTTTTAATAGAGCACCGGAGTAAAGCATTAACACTCCGCGAACACATGTGATCCTCACATCAAAGTCATTCCCTCCGGTTATCCCGATTTCTGTCACTTCGGTGCCTTTGGTTCCGGACAACAATGTTTGTATACAACTTGCAGGTAAGACCATAAACAATACTATCATAATGAATCAATAACATGTTCAGATCTAAAATCATGGCACTCGGGCCCTAGTGACAAGCATTAAGCATAACAAGTTGCAACAAAATCAAAAAGCACTAATAATAGATACTAGGCACCATGCCCTAACAATCTGATGCCATTACATGAACGATCTCATCCAATCCCTACCATCCCCATAGCCTACAGCGGGGGATTACTCAATCATAGATGGGGGAAACATGGATGGTCGATGGAGAAGCGATGGTGATGATGATGGCGATGATCTCCTCTAATTCCCCGTCCCGGCAGGGTGCCAGAATGGAGTTTCTGGTTCCGAATCACGGAATCTGGTGGTGGCGGCGCAGCGGAACTCTTTCTAGAAAAACGTCGAACCCTGATGTGCTCATCGTTCGACGTAGAACTCGTTGGGAACCCCAAGAGGAAGGTATGATGAGCACAGCAGTAAGTTTTCCCTTAGTTATGAAACCAAGGTTTAATCGAACTAGTAGGAGCAAGGAAACACCCCAAAGGTGTTACTAGCTGAGCTTTGGCAGGGCGCACTATCGGTGCTAGTAGTAGCGTGGAGACCTGCACAACACAACCACAGAACTTTGTCCCCAACTTGCGATGAGGTTATCAATCTCACTGTGTTTTACGGAAAACAAAGGATTAAACGTATCGAATGAAAAGAAGTAAAAGTTTGCAGAAAGTAAACACAAAGCAGTAAACAGTTGTAGATTGTATGTAAAGAGAAAGGACCGGAATCCATAGTTCACTAGAGGTGGCTCTCCTTAGATAAATAACATGCTGGGTGAACAAATTACAGCAGGGCAATTGATAAACACCAAGAAGGCAATACATGCATATACTAATCATCTTGACTCCTTTGAGACTTGATTGGGCATTAGAACATAATACATAGACCGCCATCCAACTGCATCTATGACTAACAATCCACCTTCAAGTTATCATCCGAACCCCCTCCAGTATTAAGTTGCAAGCAACAGATTATTGCTTTACGAACTGCGTGTAAAGTAAACAATACGATTGTTCTATGAACAAAGGATTATTGGTTTCTCCCTAGTAGCAATAGCACATCTAGTACCTTAGAGATTTCTGTCACTTCCCCAAATTACCAGAGGCATGAACCCACTATCGAGCATAAATACTGTGAGATCTAGGCACATGGCTTAATAGGATTGATAGGATACTCATACCAACAAGTTGCAACTTCTTTTCCGGAAGCTCATTCGAAAAGAACTCTAAGGTTAAGCGTGCTTGGCCTAGAGAAATTCTAGGATGGGTGACCGGTCGGGAAGTGGGTAACCGGGTGCGCACGAGTGAGGACAAAGTACGTAGAAAAGACTAGTGTTGGTCTGTGGGGCCAGTCTAGATATCCTATTAAGCTGCCAGGAGTGACACCCCCCGGGCCCAGGAGTGGACGGGGTGCTACAAGTGGTGACATGGGTATACCCTGCAGGTACTCGAACTTGGTATATACGGTTCAAATACGTATAGGCCCACGGTGTCGCCAAGGCCCAGATAGAAGGATTCGAGTAACCTGCGGACTCTCGAGTGCTTGAAGATCAAGAGAAAGCTGAAGATAGAAAGTTTGAAAGGGAAAACCCTAACTTATAACCGACTCGACCTGCTACCCGAGACCTAGCCTATCTATATAAGGGCTAGGAGGGGGCGGTGAGGAGGACACACGCAACCCTAGCTTCCACAAACCCTCGCCAGATTGCATCTGCGCACCATTGTAACTTTTGACTCCCTCAATAATTCCACGAGCAGACAAGCAGGAGTAGGGACCTCTACGAGGACTGAACCTGGGTAAATCCTTTGTCCCCTGTGTGCTTGTTTGCTAGCCGATAGATGTCTCTAGCGCTCCCTCCTTCTCCAAAACCCAAGTCCATAACAATGGGCATTGATGAGTTAAACCCTCATCAATTGGCGCCGTCTGTGGGAATTGGGAGTGCTAATGTTGCGGCTTCTTCGGCCACATCAACTGTGATCTACAACTCTGCAACAGCGGATATTCGCCAGCTTTTCAGCGCCTTCGACTTCACCGTCCACACGTCGGCTACTCGCCCGGCCTTCGAGTCCGTGGGCGACGGGATCAGCCTGGTGATTGGGAGCTTCCGCTTCCAAGTTGGTCAGATGGGCACGCTTCGCCTGCCCGATCAGCCGACGGCACCGGCGATTGCCCCAGCATCATGGTTCCCTCCATCGATCGGCACCCTCAGCGAGCTCAGTGCTCTGGTGGCAGTTGGGAACATGGTCAGCGACAGCAGTCGCGACTCCGATCTAAGCGATCTAGCCACTGAAGATGGAACCTATGGTTCCGGATCTGAAAGTTGTGGAAGCAACAGCTTCCCAAATCACTTCATGTGCGCCGTCATCAACACGGGCGACACCTCCGCCAACCGCGGTAACGGTGGCAACACCGGCAACGGCACCGATCCACCCAATCGCGGCAACGGTGGTAACACCGGCAACGGCACTGACCCACCCAACACCGGCAACAGCGGTAACGGTGGCAACGGAGGAGCAGTCGAACCTCCTAGCATGATCAACGAGCAAAGCGGCGAACGCGTCATGATCAGGCTCAACGAGCAAGAGTGGGATCGCTGTCGCGAAGCCCTACGAGGTGCACCTCTACCCTTTGGGTCCCCGCAGGAACTGCTGATGGGCTACCACTGGCTCCTAAAAGAGGAATTCAGGCGCCAAAAACAAGCAATCGCGCAACTTGAGGCGCGTAAAAAGGCAGCGGACGAGTCGAGCCTTCGTCGCACTGGGCTCTCCTCCTACGGAGGATCCTCCTCAAGAGGCAACGAGCATCTTGCCAAGAAAAGGCAATCGCGGATGGCTCACCTCACCGAACAAGAGCGCATAGACGCCGTGAAAGTCCTCGACTTCGGCTCTATGACAGTCGACACGAGAGGCAATGTGGTTCCCAGGTCACCGTAGGCCGTGGTGACAGCAGCCACCATGTACCTTCTCAATAACCAGCCACCAGCTGGAGATCCTCGAACGGCCATGGACCAATCTACGATCGCGGGCCTAGGACTAATCGAGGCCGCCCTCGACAAGGAACCGGTACCAGACCCAAAAAAGGCAAAGCGCTAGCAAAGCGCTACTCCTCGCCCTCGTCCAGCGATGACAGTCACGAGCTGTCTCGGCGTCGCCGCTCACGGCGACACAATCGCGACTACAATGCACGCGACGAACTCACGCAGTGCAAGATCGACAAGTCAAGGGCACGACATGCTCGGTCGACTGACTCGGAAGAAGAAGATGGGGAGCTCTGCGGTGCCAGATGCTTCAGCAGATCCATCAGGCAAAAGCAAATGCCTAAAGGGTTCAAACTCCCATCGGAGAACCCGAAATTTGACGGTTTGCAGGACCCCAAGATCTGGCTGGAGGATCACATCTCCTCCGCCGGGCTACATGGAGGCAGTTGAAGTACTGCCATGCAATGCTTGCAGCTACAGTTGCAGGGCGTCGCCCGGGAATGGCTCAATAACCTCCCACGTGGATCCATTCGCAGCTGGGATGAGCTGGTCTACAGCTTCGTGCGCAACTTTAAGGGCACGTACAAATGCCCCGCCTCAATCAAAGAACTGAGATGCTGCCAGCAAAGATCTGGTGAATCACTGCGCTCTTACATCCAAAGGTGGTCCATCATCAAGAACTCCACGGAGAACATCTCGGAAGACCACGCGAATGATGCATTCAAGGGTGGTGTCCGCCGCATGGAACTCGGGGAGGAGCTAGGCCGCTCAAAACCCCAGACCATCGACCACCTGATGGAGATCGCGAATCGGTGGGTCGATGGAGAAGATTCGGTGAAGAATCGCGTTCACTCTGACGAGGAGGCAGAACTCGAACAAAGACGCGACCGCCGAAGTAAGCGTCGCATGCGCGTCTACGACGATCACGATGACGTCAACATGGTCGCAGCCGGCTACGCCGATAGACGCGACGATAACCGCAACAGCGGATACCGCAGCGGTGGATACCGCGACTCCAGGAAAACTACGCAAGTGTGGCAACGCCGCACTCGCGATGAAGCACCCGCGACCTCCATCGTGGACAAACTATCCGGGCCATGCACGGTACAGTTCTACATTGACAAGCATGATGGCAAGAGAAAGTCCAGCCACCTCCTCAAGGACTGCCGCGAGTTCCTCAAGCTACACGAGGGATTGGTTCGGATGAACCGCAACGCAGTCGAAAGAGGCTACGGAGCTGCACCGGACCAGCACCACGGAGGCGAACCGTACCCACGGGCCATGGGTACCATGATGATCCAAAAGGGGCGCCCCTCCAATAGGGTGCAGAAGGCCATCACTCGCCAAGTCAACGTGGCCACGCACTCGCCACCATCCACCACTTAGTACCTCAGTGGCAGTGAGTCGTGCATTACCTTCGACAAACGCGACCACCCGCCTCAAGTACCTCGCCCAGGTCATTGCCCCCTCGTACACGAGGCGCAAATTGGAGGCTTTGACATGAGTCGCGTCTTCATGGATGGCGGAAGCGGCATCAACCTCATATTCGCGAGTACCTTGCGAGAAATGAGGATCCCTCTAACCTGCTTGGAGGCATCGGATGGCGGAAGCGGCATCAACCTCATATTCGCGAGTTCCACGGCATCGTCCCAGGGAAAGGCGTATACCCCCTGGGCAAAATAAACCTCGACGTCATATTCGGCACGCCAAGGAACTTCCGGCGCGAGCGCATCGACTTTGAGGTCGTCGACTGGCCCTCACAATACCACTGCATCCTCGGACGCATCGCGTTCGCTAGGTTCATGGCGGTACCCCACTATGCCTACCTGCAGATGAAAATGCCAGGTCCCAATGGCGTCATCACGATCAACGGGAGCTTGACGATCGGCGATTCGACGGGGAGTTCAACAGAATCTCCCAGTCCTTCGGCATGCAGGAGGAGCTTGTGCGATTGAAGGAAACGACAGACAACAGTCTGCCCCCCCTGAGTAGGCCAAGCTCACATGACCTCTCCTTCGACTCGTCTGTGCACACAAAGAAGGTGCAGGTTCATCCATCAGATCCCGCTAAAACGTCCCTCATCGCCAACAACTTGAGTCCCGCATAGGAACTCGCGCTCGTCGAATTCCTCCGTGAGCACTGGGAAATTTTCGCCTGGTGTCCTGCGAACATGCCAGGAGTTCCCAGGGAATTCGCCGAGCACACACTCAACGTCAACCCCGACGCAAGGCCAGTCAAGCAAACAATCGGTATTTGCTTGAGCCTGGCCAGCGCGATCGGAATGGAGATCAACAGACTCCTCGAGGCCAAATTCATAGCGAGATCAAGGAAAGCACTTGGCTCGCCAATACGGTGCTGGTACCAAAAAAGGACACGGATATCCTACGGATGTGCATGGACTTCACTTCTTTAAACAAGCACTGCCCAAAAGATCACTTCCCGCTACCACGGATCGATCAAATCATCGACTCCACCGCTAGATGCGAGCGCCTCTGCTTCCTCGACGCCTACTCAGGCTATAACCAAATTCGAATGAAGGAGGAAGACCAGGAGAAGACCGCGTTTACAACGCTCTTTGGTGTGTTCTGCTACAACACAATGCCCTTCGGGCTAAAAAACACGGGAGCCACATACCAACGGTGCATGCAGGCTTGCCTCAAGGAGCAACTGGGTCGCAACATCCAAGTCTATGTCGACGACATAGTAATCAAAACCAAGGAAGAAGCCTCTCTAATCGACGACTTGCACGAAACCTTCGCCAATCTCGATCGTTACCGGATAAAGCTCAATCCGGACAAATGCGCCTTCGGCGTACCATCTGGGCAGCTGCTCGGGTATCTCATCTCCGCGAGAGGGATTGAGGCAAACCCGAAAAAGATAAAGGCCATACTGGCCATGGAGAAGCCAAAGAACATAAGAGGCGTCCAGCAACTAGCCGGACGAATCGCAGCCCTCAGTCGATTTGTCAGTCGAATGGGGGAAAAGGCGCTGCCCTTCTATCAGCTCCTCCGCAAAGCTGACAAATTCGAGTGGACCAATGAAGCGCAAGAAGCATTCGAAGACCTCAAGCGCCTGCTATCCACCTCGCCAGTATTGGTGACTCCACGAGAAACAGAACCACTGTTGCTGTACATCTCCGCTACCAACCAAGTGGTTAACACAGTGCTCGTCGTCGAACGGGCCGAGGAAAACAAGGTCCACAGCGTACAACGCCTGGTATACTACCTCAGCGAGGTCCTCACGCCAACAAAACAGCGGTACCCGCACTACCAGAAGCTGGCGTACGGCGTCTTCATGACCGCCCGGCGACTGCGCCATTACTCCCAGGAACACCCAATCATGGTAGTCAACGACGCCCCATTGGGACATATCCTCAATAACCCCGACGCCACGGGGCGAGTCGCGCTTTGGGGAATCGAACTGTCTCCACGAGACATCACATACGAAAAGCGCGACGCAATCAAGTCGCAAGTTCTCCCTGACTTCCTCGTGCATTGGATGGAAAACCAACTCCCGGACAAGCCAGATATGTCCTACCTCTGGACAATGCACTTCGACGGGTCCAAGCGGAAAGATGGAGCAGGAGCAGGTGTCATACTGACATCACCTCAAGGAGACAAGCTGAAATACATCCTGCGAATGCAGTTCACAGCCTCAAACAACGAGGCTGAATACGAGGCCCTGTTGCACGGGATGAGGATGGCAAAAGCCTGCGGCGCAAAGAGGCTAATCATATATGGCGACTCCAAGATGGTCGGCAACCAAACAATGCACGAGTGCGACGCACTGAACGACAACATGATCGCATACCGCGACCTCTACGACACACTCGAAGGAGACTTCGATGGTTGCGAGTTGCGACACATAGGTCGTGAAAGCAACGAGGAGGCGGACACACTCGCCAACATAGGCTCCACCTGCACCCCCATACCACCTGGGGTATTTCTCGAGCGCATATGCGAACGCTCCTTCAAGCCAAAGGCCACAGAGAAGAAAACAAGCGCAGCAACAGACTCGGGGGCTACGCCACCCAATGAGCCAATGGCACTCGATGACTTGGAGCTCGACACAGGACTCGAGGGACCAATGAGCGTCATGATGATCGAACAATCCTGGACGCAGCCGTACATTACGTACCTCCTCAGCAAGCGCCTACCAGACGACCCGACAGACGCACGACACATCGCGCGACGCTCCAAGGCATTCACCGTTATCAACGACGAACTGTATAAACGCAGCATCACAGGCGTGTTATAACGATGCGTCTCCCTCGCCGATGGAAGAGTAGTCCTCCTCGACATCCATGAAGGGACCTGCGGGCACCACGCCGGCAGTCGAGCCCTCGTTGCCAAAGCTCTACGAGCTGGATTTTACTGGCCCACGGCCATGCGCGACGCCAAGGACATAGTCCAAAAGTGCAACGCTTGTCAGCGATTCGCAGACAAGCCACACGCACCAGGCGCAGAACTACGACCCATTCCATTGGCCTGGCCCTTCGCACAATGGGGGCTTGACATGGTGGGCAAGCTCCCAAGGTCCTCGCGAGGAGGCTACGTCTACCTCTTGGTCGTAGTCGACAAGTTCACCAAGTGGATCGAGGCCATGCCAGTGACCAAGCAGTCAGGGCACAGCGCGGTCAAGTTCTTCGAATCCATTGTCTACCGCTTCCGCGTGCCGCACAACATCATCACTGACAACGGGACGAACTTCACATCCAAAGAGTTCCAAGAATTCTGCGGAAACCTGGGGATCAACATCAGTTATGCCTCAGTCGCGCATCCACAGACCAACGGTCAGGTGGAAAAATCAAACGGGCTCGTCTGCAGCGGCATCAAAAAGCGACTCCTTCGACCACTCGAGCAAGCCGCGTGTTGCTGGCCAGATGAGCTCCAATCCGTACTCTGGAGTCTACGAACAACTCCAAACAGCGCCACGGGCTACACGCCATTCTTTATGGTGCACGGAACAGAAGAAGTGCTACCCGTCGAAGTGCGATACAAGGCGCCGCGCATAGTCGCTTACAGCGAACAAGAGTCATCTCTTGCACTCAAAGACTCCGTCGATATCCTCGACGAGGCAAGAGAAATCACCGTAGAAAGATCCACGATCTACTAGCAGAACCTGCGCAACTATCACAGTAGAAGGCTTCGCCCTAGATCCTTCGTCGAAGGTGACCTGGTCCTGCGACTGAAGCAGCAGGGGCATCTCAAGCTCGAATCCCCCTGGGAAGGACCTTACGTGATTACAGAAGTAATCCCAGGTGGCGCCTATCGCCTTCAAGATTTAGAGACAGGAGTCGCACACTCCAATCCTTTTACATCGCAAATAAGGCTACTCAGTCAACTGCGACGCTTCTACCCTTAGTCATTTTTTCTTTACTTTTACATCACAAATAAGGCTACTCAGTCAAGGCTACTTAGCCGCACATTGTACTTCGTACTATTCTCCGAATAAATAAAAGCTAAGTGCCCCGAAACTCTGTGCCCTCCTTTTACTTTGTCAATTTTCATACTCGGGGGCTACGCCACCCTATACCATATGTTCTTCGAACAAAAACGCGACATCCTGAGTAGCTGGCACATCAATCAAACCCCTTAACACAAACTCAACCCAGCTGCAACGCACCTGACAGGTTGACAAGGGAACGAGATAAAAAGATGGCCAGGCTAATGAAAAGGACTCGCATAAGTACAACGCACCCCAGGCTTATAAAGCTATTTGTACACATTCAACAATAAATTATCTACAAATATATATGAGCTTTACAACACTAGTACACTTATGTGCAAGTTACATATTTGGCTACCCTTGCAACAGAAGAACATTAGTCTGTTCCTCGAAGAAGTCGATGATCTCGGCTGGACGGTCCACCGCCTGATAATGCGGCACCATGTTCCAGGAAGATCCTGTTGGTGGCACCGGTGGCCCAGAGGCAATGGCGGTGACATCCACGTCAGGCCTGTGCAAACGCACCACGGAGAGGGCAGCCTTGGCACCAGCCACCAACTGTTGCCTCACGCACTCGCGCACCGCGGACATATCTTGAAATTTGGTCAGGAGAGCCAGCAGGCTTGATGTAGTATCATCCAGCGGGAACATCGCCCGATAGATGTTCTTCAAACACGACTGCGACTTCTTCAGAAAGAGCAGCACTCGTGAGGCGCGATCCTGCACGGTCGCCAATGCAGTCGCACGATCATGATCTACCCAGAAGTATCCACTCTCCTGAAGTTGCTCCTGGGTGAGATCATGAAGGCGGTGATGGCAATCCTATCCCTCTCCTCTTGCGGATGGTGTGCGCTAACAACTACACGAAGCAGCACCAACAGCATGAGTACAACGTACCATTGTGATAAACTACAAAGGAAAAGATGAGGATGAGCAAACTAACACTTAAACCGGTCGCCCAGCTGCGTCACCTTGCTAAGCAGATATTGCTCGTGGGTGGCGGCTTTTTCAGCCTTCGACTTCCACACGTCCGCGCTACCACGTATCACGGGCAACTCACGCTCTAGTTGCTTTACGCGATCACGAAGTCGCGAAAGCAAGGATAGCTCCTCTACCCTGGAGCGCGGTGGTGCCGTTGTATCCTCAAGAGATGGCGACTCCGGGGTTCCCCCCACAAGACCACTTGATGTACCCTACCAAAAATCAAGCCAGAGGCAAATAAGGCGACCAACTCAAAAGTCAAAAGTAACAGATGCATTCAGGATCAGCATAAAGTATCCACAAACACACTCGCCAACAGGCATGTTCTCCAATCAAAAGGGAAATTCATCAACTATTACAAGAAACTAACTACGAAGCAGTTGGCTTCTTCGACTTTGATGGCCTCGGGGGCTTCATCAAGTCCGTGGCAGTATCAGATGCCACTGACTTTCCGCCGGCCCCTGAGGCCGAAGCTTTCGCCGCCTTCTTCGCACGTTGGAGCTCCTCCGAATACTTGGCAACAGTATTTATCAAGGAATGGCCATATTTGGCAGAGGCAGTCGCAAAGGGATCGAATACCACCTGCTGACCATCCGCGCCAACAGGCATCATCTTCGACACCGCAGAAGGATCTATTTCGACTCCGTGGGCTTGCACCATGGCAAGTGACATGGTCGCGCCAGCTGCGCGGAGGGAGTTCTTGTACGTGGCAGGCACACCCCCAGCGAGCGACTCCACCAGCTCTTCCACATTGTCGACCAGCTCCGCCTTCGGCATCAACTCCTCCTGGAGGCGACTCAGGGTAACCTTGGCCTTGGACAACATATTTTGGATAGCGGCGCTATGATCCTCGACCGCAGACACAGCGCCCGCCAGAGCGTCATCGCGACAAAGGGCTTGCGGATCAAAACTCAAGTCGCCAGCATCTACACCAAAAATACACACACGGATCAAACTTCTAGTGCCACCGGCAAACTCCAGATGCAGAGAAGAACATCAATAAAGGGCCTTGGCGACTGAGAACAGTTGCTCTTCGAACAACTTCTCCCTGGCCGCAAAGGAGGCGCGCAAATCCTCTTCGCGCTTATGGGCATCATCACGAGCCGCGATTGCCTCGTCGCGCCCCTTCATAGCTGCGGCTAGTGTCTTCTCCAACGTGGCGACATCGCGCAGCAAAGCGTTATGCTCAGCTACATGGTAGTCAATAATTGGCTATCAGTCGATTATACCAAAACAGAGAGAAGACGAAAAGAATAAGTGTAGAGCACTCACTCTCGATCACGCGGTGGCGCGTCTCTAGCATCGCATGCTGGCGACCCATCGCCATCACCTGCTCCGCCACCTGCGTGGCTTCCTTTACAAGGAGCTGTCGCACAAAACAAGGAGTCAGCAGAGGGCAGCAGAAGACATTGACTACCACATTAAAAAAGAAGGAAAGATATACTTACATGGTCCTCCAGCGACTCCGAAGAAGTTTGCTGAACCGTCATCCGAGTAACTACTCGATGCTCCCCTACGTGAGGAGAGCTCGAAGAATTGTGCCCGGAGTGGGCCGCCACCGGAGGGGAAGGAGCGCGCTCGACCTCTACCTTGGCCCTTGAAGTCGCGACTCCCGATTCCTTCAAAAACTCGACGTCGCCAGAAGATGACGATGCCTCTTGACTACAAGACCAAGTCCACATTGAGAAAAGGGCAAACTCCAGGGCAAAAACCAACAAGAAGAAAACAGAAAAGAATGAATGACCCAGAAAACTTACCAGTTAAAGTTGTCAAGATCAAACGTGGCAGCCGCCGATTCTGACGAAGACTCCTTGGGCAATCGCATCTTCTTGCGAGAAGACGGTGCCACAGCCCTCACAGGAACAGCTGGAATTGGCGACTCCGCGCCAACAGCCGCGCCTCCTGGAGTTGAAGGAGTCGACGCGTCGGAATCCTCGCTACGCGAACGCTTGCGAGTATCCGGGCTCTCGGACTCGAGGGCTTCCTCTTCCACATCAGAAGGGACAGTCAACTCAGACTCGTCCTCTTCCAAAGCTTCACGAGGAATAATCCCCTCAGGGAGAGGAGGCATACAAGGCGACACCGCCCAATCCTGCATACAAATAGTGAAGATCAGCAAACATAACAGGTAAGCAACAGATAACGCAATCATGAAAATAAGCTACTGCGTAGCACAACTGTACCTCAGGAGGAGGATTCGAAGCATCGAAAGGAGGAATGACTGGCTCGTTTGGAAGCACATCCTTGAGGGTGTACTTCGTGACCAGTCGCACCCTCTTATCTACCTCACTCGCGGACATGCCATCAGCAGACACGCGAGTGGCATCATCAGCTCCACCCCATTGAAACATGGGATGGACCCTGGCCTAGAGAGGCTGGACGCGACGACACAACCAAGTCCTGACAAGGGCGCAACCTCCCTCTTCCGAGCCTATGCGACTCTCGAGGTCGCAGACATGTTGATATAGCACGTCTGTCTTCGCGAGTTCGGAAGGCATGATCACGTTCTTCCAAGAACGCATCTTCTTGCCGGGAGTCGCGGGATCGAAAGGTGCAAGTCCAAAGTGCTCGTCCTTGACCTTCTGGTCGCGAACATAGAACCATTTGTCCCTCCATCCCTAGACGGACTTGGTAAGCTTGATGTCGAAGTAGGTGGCGGATGGGTCGACATGGATACCGCAACCACCTACATCATAAACTAAAGAGCCAGATGCGGACTGACGCTTCAATTTAAACAAGCGTTTGAAAAGGCCAAAGTGTGGCTCGATTCCGAGCCAGCACTCACAAAGGGTGATGAAGCAGGTGATGTGGAGAATCGAATTTGGGGACAGCTGATGGAGCTGGAGCCCGTAGAAGCAAAGAAGACCCCTAATAAAGGGGTGGAGAGGCAAGGAGAGACCGCGAATGACGAATGCGAGAAACATCACTCGAAAGCCAGCAGGAGGAGTAGGAATGGTCTCACCGCTGGGGGCGCGCGCATCGGCGACTGCCGTAGAGATAACTCCATCTTGGCGAAGAAGACGGAGATCCGACGCCTTGATGATAGAGGGGCGCCATGCGCCATTGGTCACGCGGGTGCCTGCGACCTTCTTCTTCCCGCCGGCGGCAGCATTGGTGCCCGCAGCAGCGGGGACACCCTTCTTCTTCGTCGCGGTGACGGTGGCCGCGGAATCAGCACCAACACCTCCTTTCTTCTTTCCCATTGCACGGCGGCGATGAGAGCGCAGAAAGTAACTTGGAAACGAACGAAGGTGGTCCAGCGCTGTGAAGGAGACGAGCGTAGGAACGCAGAAGAACAGCAGCAATGGCAATGGCAGCGAGGACGAAAAAGTGCAGATGAAAAATTACCACCGCAGCGCCGCTATTTAACCCCTGGAAGATGCAATCCAACGGTTGACAAAAACCCTATTAGACGTGTGGCGCACATCGCGTTGGACACGTGGAGAAGAGGGAGCGCAAACCGTCCCCCCACTACTACCATTACGCGTGGCGAGGAGGCGCAGTTAAAAATAAGATTACGCACGCCCAGTCAAATCAAAGTCAGAAAGTGGGACCCACCGCTCGTCACGTCCCGTCAAACTCGCTCACGCGGGCAACTAAGGTCATACAAGCGTCAGCACTGACGTCACCAAGGCTACGCAGTGGAAAACTTCGACTATTTTTAGTCCTTGCTAGAGTCTTCGACTCCACCAAGCACTCGGGGGCTACTCCCATAGGGAGCGCTGGTCGCGCACCCTACGACTTTCCTTTTTCTTGTTGCAGGAACATGGACAATCACAAAAGCAAACCCAACCACTCGAAGCACAGTTCGATTATGGACATGGGTTACTCCCATAGGGAGCGCCGGAAACAAATTTGACTGAAACAAACAGGCAAAAGACGATAGTAGTCGTGAAAGTTTTTAGTCCCTGCCTGAGTCATCGACTGAAACAAGCAAACAAAAGATGACAGCAGTCGCAAAAGTTTTTAGTCCCTGCCTGAGTCTTCGACTCAACCAGGCACTCGGGGGCTACTCCCATAGGGAGCGCTGGTCGTGCACCCTATGATTATTTGCACAAAAACTGTGTGTTGATAACATCCGCACTCGCAACCTTTGGCGACACCGCCTCACAAATTTTCCCTACAAAGAGACTATGTCTCCTGGGACGCCCGAATCGTCTCCGCGATGATAAAATTCGGATGTCGCGCCTACGGCATGAAGGTAAGACCTGAATAAGGCCTGGCAACGCATTTAACTACGCACTACCAGAAATATATCCGTGCCTACAGGCATGATGAACATGCCTTGACGGACGCGTCAAGTGCTCACACCCATATAACTAGAATTCGACTCCTGTAAGACCTCTGCGGCCTGAGTCGAATTACACCAGCACTTTTCCAGATTCGAGTCCGGGGACTCGAATTTTAGTAGATTGCGTTGTTTCACCCTAAGGTGGTTAACTGATACCGATACTTCGGTTATATCAGGCACGTATATCAACAATCCCTATGACATAAATAAAGGCAGTCGAAAATGTACTCATTCAGGCACTCGAAGACTTCAAAAAAGTCTCCAGTCGAATCTGCGATTCCACTGGACACTCGGGGGCTACTGACATGGGTATACCCTATAGGTACTCGAACTTGGTATATAAGGTTCAAATACGTATAGGCCCACGGTGTCACCAAGGCCCAGATAGAAGGAATCGAGTAACCTGCAGACTCTCGATTGCTTGAAGATCAAGATAAAGCTGAAGATAGAAAGTTTGAAAGGGAAAACCCTAACTTGTAACCGACTCGACCTGCTAGCCGAGACCTAGCCTATCTATATAAGGGCTAGGAGGGGGCAGTGAGGAGGACACATGCAACCCTAGCTTCCACAAACCCTCGCCAGATTGCATCTGTGCACCTTTGTAACTTTCGACTCCCTCAATAATTCCACGAGCAGACAAGCAGGAGTAGGGACCTCTACGAGGCCTGAACCTGGGTAAATCCTTTGTCCCCTGTGTGCTTGTTTGCTAGCCGATAGATGTCTCCAGCGCTCCCTCCTTCTCCAAAACCCAAGTCCATAACAATGGGCATTGATGAGTTAAACCCTCGTCAAGTGGTATCAGAGCCGACCCTTGCGATTACACGGGTGTGTGCGGGTCAGTGGCGGGACATGTGGAGCATGGCGCGTGTGGCCCGGAGTGGACACGGCATGGCACATGTGCCGGCACTGGACGCACAGACGCGTGCCAAGAGGGAACGTTCCTGGGGTGTGCTTGATCGATGAGGGCATCGATCTTCTAAAGGGTGGTTGTATATGAGATCTAGGCACATGGCTTAATAGGATTGATAGGATACTCATACCAACAAGTTGCAACTTCTTTTCCGGAAGCTCATTCAAAAAGAACTCTAAGGTTAAGCGTGCTTGGCCTAGAGCAATTCTAGGATGGGTGACCGACCGGGAAGTGGGTAACCGGGTGCGCACGAGTGAGGACAAAGTGCACAGAAAAGACTAGTGTTGGTCTGTGTGGCCAGTCTAGATATCATATTAAGCTGCCAGGAGTGACACCCCCCGGGCCTAGGAGTGGACGGGGTGTTACAAATACTAACTCTTGGAGTTGCTAGCATCTACTTGGCCAAGATAGCTACTAACAACGGAAAGCATGCAAGATCACAAATAACAAAGACATGATAGAATCAATAATCAACCTGAAATAGCATCTCAATATCCATCGGATCCCCGCAAACACAACATGTATGAATTACAAATAGATGATCTTGATCATGAACGGAGCTCACAAGATCTAAACATGAAAGCACAAAGGAAGAGAACCAGCCATCTAGCTACTACATGGATCCGTAGTCCAAGGATGAACTACTCACGCATCACACCGGAGGCTTGCATGGTGATGAAGAAGGCCTCCAGGGTGAATTCCCCTCTCCGACAGGGTGCCAGGAAGAGCTTCAGATCCCTCCTGATCTAGGGATGGAGATGACGGCGGCTACAGACTCTTTCGTGGATTTCTGATCGGGTCCTTAGGGTTTTCGTCCCGAGGGCAATATATAGGAAGAAGGAGAGGCCGAGAGGGTGCCGGGAGCGGCCACACCACCCCCTGGCGCGGGCCAGGCCTGGCCACTCGGCCAGGTGGTGTGGTGGCTCTCGCCCTCTCCGTCTCGTGATTCTGCACTTGATCCTTCCGAAAAATAGGCACTTTGGCTTTTGTCCCATCCAATTGAGAATATTCATTGTCGACTTTCTTGGAACCAACCAAAACAGCAGAAAAGCAGTATTTGGCACTGTGGCTCTTGTTAATAGGTTAGTCCAAGAAATCATATGAAAAGTACTCCAAAGTTGGAACAAAACACAAGAAAGTGGATAAAACCAAGCATGGAACATCAAAAATTATAGATACATTTGCAATGTATCAACATCCCCAAGCTTAACTCCTGCTCGTCCTCGAGTAGGTAAGTGATAAAAGGAAAGAATAATTTTTGAGGTGACATGCACCATCAAAGACTTGATCAAAGTATTTGCAAAACATTCAAAGCTGGGACCAAAGTACTTCAATCATAACATGAAAGACAAAGTTCTAGCAATAAGCAATGAAACTATGATGCAACATGAAAAGGCACAAACAAAAGATTCATGAATAACAATGATTCGCAAGACGTTTGTTTGTTTCACATAAAGAAAGCATAGCATAATAGTATTCAGCTTGTCCCTCAATAGAGTAGAAAATATAAATGCATAGGACACCTTCAATGTTCATAAGAGTGACTAGATACAATAGTTTAAAATAAGCAATATCAAGTTATGCATCAATCAACTAGTCTTGGGACAATGCACATAGAACTAAGAATGACCACTATACTCTCAAAGTAGGTGCATAAAGATAGAAGGTGGAGACTCAATATAATGGTGGAAGAAAGGCCTTTGTAAAAGGAAGTAGGGATTCAAGTCTCATAAAGAGCTTCCAAAAATTATGGTACTTATAGCTTTCATCTCTCATTGCCCCTATCATAAGCATCTTGAAGTGATTAAGGTTAAAGTGAACAAACTAAGGTGTACATGCTTGACGAAGTATAAGTCAGAAATCTCATGTCCCCTGTATACGAGGGTCGCTCCTCATGCTACTCAAGTTTAGTCACCGGTAAGTTTTTGTCATCGTAAGTACATGTGTATCGTAGAGAACCGCCAACGGGGTACCCCTTGCCCGATGATACGGAAGAATCCCCATATCAAAATGACAAGGCAAGCAGACAACAAGCATCTCAGCATTCTTCTTGTTTACCATGGGAATATGGTGTTTTTTTCTCTCTTTCCTCTTTTCATAGTATCTCTTTTTTTTCTCTTTTTTTTCAATATAGGACTCTTTTTTATAAGAAGAATGCTTCATAGACAGCTCATTATGGTTACGCTGCAGGTTTCCACCATGTCAGCATGGATTGAACCAATGACCCGAGCGTTTCTTTAACACATATACATAACTCCATGGACTTACAAGCTCCCCTTTCATTTCACACCGACGACATCCATATACAAAAGAGCATGATATCAACTAGGTACAAGTACCAAGTGTAATGTTGAAAGTGTTCCCCATGAAAGCATGGTTCTGCTAATTCCCAACAAATAAGTGAAAGCATATACAACAAAGACGACGCAATGGTTCAAGTTTATTAAGGGCAAGTAAAGTAAAGTGTGCCATCAAGTTCGTGAGAGCTTTAATCACTAGTTTTCTCATAGCAAGTTTAATTTGGAAGGTAAACAAAAGCATGAATATACTTGGAATAGCATAAGCTAGTAGGTAGGTATGGTGGACTCTTTGGAATAACTTGGTTTAGGGATTTGGATGCATGAGTGGAACTCATACTTGGTTGTGGAGGCTAGCAAAAGACTAGGAGCGACAAACTAAGAGAGCAATAATGGCCATAATCATGCAGAGCAACAAAACATCATTCAAAGCATAAAGTGATACTACAAGTTGAAAACTAAAGGATCATAAAGGCTATGGTGACTTGTGATAGTCATAACATGGTGTGAGCATGCGCCAAGTCAACCCAAATAAAGCATCAAAGGAGAATACCACTATACTATGCTTTAATATGCTAAAACAACGCATGATTCATCCAAGGCACATTAAGAAATCTCAATTGTTTATAACAAGTCATGCTACAGCAAATAATACTAAACATAAAGCCAAAACAATATCAAGCATGGCATGACAAAGCATAGGCCACAGTCAAAAACGAGCTCTTTTTACCACATAAGTATGAACTTTCCTACTCTTTTCCAAACCAAACCAAACCATTTGCAAACCAATGTATGAAATAGGGGGTCCAACCAATTTATTCAGAAAACTAAGAAAGCAAACCAAACAAAAAACCAAAACGAAAATGAAAAAGAAGACGCTCGAAGAAAAAAACAACTGTGCATGAAACAATAAAAATGAAGCGTTTGGAAGAAACCTGGATTTTTTATTGATGAAGAAGGGGATGCCTTGGGCTTACCCAAGCTTTGACGCTTGTACTTCTTGGATATTTCTTGGGGTGACACGCGTGGCATCCCCAAGCTTGAGCTTTAGTCCATCCTTCATCTCATTACTCATTCCTTTCATACACCTGAAAATTTTCCTTCATGCAAAACTTCACACAATCTCATTAGCAATATTAGTGCACTTAAGATAAATAAGTCTTAAGGTTCAGTTCTAACACCAAATGAACTTACATTAGAACACTAGATACTGTATCACTTCCTTCAAAAAGCTCAATTCCCCAAAAGAACTCAAAAAGGAACCCACAATAAGCAAATGCAGAAAATGGCAGAAATCTATCAAAACAGACCAGCAGGTAAAGACGATTTTTTTCGAAGACCTTCTGTTGCTCAAATCAAAAAGTGTTGAACTAACAAAAGTTATATAACAACCTGGGGCAGAAGCACAAAAACTTACAGCTCAATGCGACATACAGAGCTCTCTCACGAATTTTTACGGTGAAGCACAAAAATCTGTTTCGGGACAGCAACTTTCCCAATCATTACTTCACTCTCATTAGAGGTTACTCTTGGCACAAAAAGAAAATAAAAAGGATAAGGAGAGGTTATTAAAGAGGTAATAACTTCCAAGACTCATCTAAAACTTTTGGGTTATCTCCCAATAAGTACTTTTCTTTAACGCCTTTAAGTTAGGCATAAGAAGCAAAGAAAGAATCAAGTGTTCTCCAATGAAGAAGCATTAAAAACAACTTTCTTGCCCTTACCTCTCTTATTTTTATTCTTAACCTTTGGGAAAATGTGATTGTTTGGTGGAGAAGAAAGGTGCATGGTCCCCTTTCCCACATCTATGATTGCTCCAAGGAGTTCTAATAGGGACCTTCCAAGTGTAATTTGTCCTTTTCCTGCACATTCAAAAACAAGATAATCAGTAGAAATCATTTTCCCAAGGATCTTTGTAAACCTTCAGCTATTCCGATAGGTAATATGGTAGCATTATTAGCAAGAGATATTTATTTTCCTCCTTCAGTAAGCCCCCAAAGATTCAAAGATTCATAAATATCTTTGGGCATAAGACAAAATTCAGACATGATATCGCAGCGGGCTTGAAAAGTTTCAGTGTTTATCTCAATCTTTACTGTAGGGAGCCACTTTGATGGTTCAGAATTTATTGGAACATAATTGTGATGCTCCCTAAGCGTATTATAGCAATATTTTAAGCTAGTAGTGCTAGTATCAAGAGTGTTCAACCTAGCAAATATCTTTGCGAAAGAAATATCAGTTTGGCTAGGCATGTTGTAAGTGAGGATCAATTTCTTTATAGCATTAGTAGCATCATCCTCATTACATTGGAGGAAATCTCCTCCCACAAGAGCATCTAGAGCATACCTATAGCAAAGAGCAATCCCAAGGTAAACACTGCTAAGGAACAAGCTTTGAGTCATTTTAGGCTCAGTTTTTTCATGTAGATCAGAGATTCTAGACCAAGCTTCCTTCAAACTTTCTTCAATTCCTTGTTTAAAAGTCAAAATCATTTCCTCGGGTGACATGGTGATTGGAGCAAGGCTAGACATGAAGGCAACTTAAGATAGGAACTAATGTTTTTGTGTTTTTTAAATAAGAAAGCAAACTTGTAAAACTATTTTTTTTGTGTTTTTGAAAGAACAAAACAAGCAAACAAAGCAAAAAGAAACTAAGAAAAACAAAAACAACAAAGTAAAGAGATTGGTTATGAGGGACTCCCCTTGTGAAGATGTCCTTGACTCCCCGGCAACGGCGCCAGAAAAGATCTTGATGTGCTCGTTGTTCGATGTAGAGCTCGTTGGGAACCCCAAGAGGAAGGTATGATGAGCACAACAGTAAGTTTTCCCTCAGTTATGAAACCAAGGTTTAATCGAACCAGTAGGAGCAAGGAAACACCCCAAAGGTGTTACTAGCTGAGCTTTGGCAGGGCGCACTACCGGTGCTAGTAGCAACGTGGAGACACCTGCACAACCACAGAACTTTGTCCCCAACTTGCGATGAGGTTGTCAACCTCACCATGTTTTGCGGAAAACAAAGGATTAAACGTATCGAATGGAAAGAAGTAAAAGTTTGCAGAAAGTAAACACAAAGCAGTAAACTATTGTAGATTGTATGTAAAGAGAAAGGACCGGGATCCATAGTTCAGTAGAGGTGGATCTCCTTAGATAAATAACATGCTGGGTGAACAAATTACAGCGGGGCAATTGCCAAACACCAAGAAGGCAATACATGCATATACTAATCATCTTGACTCCTTTGAGACTTGATTGGGCATTACAACATACTACATAGACCGCCATCCAATTGCATCTATGACTAATAATCCACCTTCAGGTTATCATCCGAACCTCCTCTAGTATTAAGTTGCAAGCAACAGATTATTGCTTTACGAACTACGTGTAAAGTAAACAATACGATTGTTCCATGAACAAAGGATTGTTGTTTTCTCCCTAGTAGCAACAGCACATCTAGTACCTTAGAGATTTCTGTCACTTCCCCAGATTACCAGAGGCATGAACCCACTATCGAGCATAAATACTAACTCTTGGAGTTGCTAGCATCTACTTGGCCAAGATAGCTACTAACAACGGAGAGCATACAAGATCACAAATAACAAAGACATGATAGAATCAATAATCAATCTAAAATAGCATCTCAATATCCATCGGATCCCCGCAAACACATCATGTATGAATTACAAATAGATGATCTTGATCATGAATGGAGCTCACAATATCTAAACATGAAAGCACAAAGGAGGAGAACCAGCCATCTAGCTACTACATGGATTCGTAGTCCAAGGATGAACTACTCACGCATCACACCGGAGGCTTGCATGGTGATGAAGAAGGCCTCCAGGGTGAATTCCCCTCTCCGGCAGGGTGCCGGGAAGAGCTTCAGATCCCTCCCGATCTAGGGATGGAGATGGCCAGCTGACTCTGAACTCTTTCGTGGATTTTTGATCGGGTCCTTAGGGTTTTCGTCCCGAGGGCAATATATAGGCGGAAGGAGAGGCCGAGGGGGTGCCGGGAGCGGCCACAACACCCCCTGGCGCGGGCCAGGCCTGGCCGCACGGCCAGGTGGTGTGGTGGCTCCCTGGCCCTTCTCTGTCTCGTATTCTGGCACTTGAACCCTTCCGGAAAAATAGGCACTTTGGCTTTTGTCCCGTCCAATTCCGAGAATATTCATTGTCTGACTTTCCTGGAACCAAAACCAGCAGAAAACAGGCAGCTGGCACTGTGGATCTTGTTAATAGGTTAGTCCAAGAAATCATATGAAAAGTACTCCAAAGTTGGAACAAAACACAAGAAAGTGGATAAAACCAAGCATGGAACATCAAAAATTATAGATACATTTGCAATGTATCAAACCCCCCTTGGTTTTTATGTCAAGAGGCAACTTATAGGCGAAGAGGGAGACCGAGGGGGTGCCTGGGGCAGACAGACCACCCCCTGGCATGGCCAGGCCTAGCCCGCGCGGCCAGGTGGTGTGGCCAGGCCCCAGCCCCTCTCCATCTCGTATTCTGGCTACTTGAGTCTTCTGGTGAAATAGGATTTTTGGCATATTTTTTGGGATTTTTCCTGATAGTTGATTTTCTGCACAAAAACTAGACACCAAGGTAATTCTGCTGAAAACAGCGTTAGTCCGTGTTAGTTTTATCCAAATCACACAAGTTTAGAGGAAAAACAATAGCAAAAGTGTTCGGGCAAGTAGATACGTTTTGGACGTATCAACTCCCCCCAAGCTTAGCTTATTGCTTGTCCTCAAGCAATTCAGTTGAAAATTGAGTGCGATAAAAGAAACTTTCACGAACACATTTGCTTCATAAGATGTATATATTCTCAGCATATGATCAACTACTCAGGCAATTCATAATAAAGAGTATGCAACTAAGTTTACTTTAATAGTCATTGCAAGCTATGAAGAGATTCCAACTCAAAAATAGTAAGTAGCATGAAGCATAAACATAAGCAACATTGCAATGCTCATAACAAGGTATGATAGAGTGGTATCTCGCTTGCCTTTGATTGTAGAGCAAACATAAATGCCAAGGCACCTCTGAAGTTCAAGTGAAGACTAGAAGTAAAGATATCAAAGATACAAGCATCAAAGTCATAGCATAATTAATCCAGTTTTGAGACAAGCACATTATACTAAGAATGACAACTATGCTCTCAAGAAAGTGCTCATAGAATAGGTGGTGACTCAACAAGGAAATGAAAAGGTTTTGAAAAGTTTGAAAGGCTTCCAAATGCTGAAAGTATGGTACTCATTAGCTTTGAGCTCTCATTGCCCCTATCATAAGCATCTTCAAATGGTTAAGGTTAAAGTGACACAACTAAGAGGATATGCTTGACAAGTTATAAGTTAAAAATCTCGTGCCCCTTACTTATGAGTACCGGACCTCGTGCTACTCAACTTCAGTCACAAGTAAGCTCTTGTCATTGTAAGTACATATGTATCATAGAGAACCGCCAACGGGGTACCCCTTGCACATGATACACGAGTTATCCCATAATCAAAATGACAAGGCAAGCAGACAATGAGCATCTCAGCAATCTTTTTATTTGCTATTTGCATAGGTTTTTATTGAGGATGCTTCATAGAATGCTCATTATGGTTATGCTGCAAGTTTCCACCATGATTAGGCATGGCTTAGGCTAGCGGCCCAGGCGTTTCTCTAACACATATACAGACTCCATGATCTCACAAGTTCCCCTTTTATTTCACACCGCTAGGATCCATAAGCAAAATAATCATGATATCAACGAGGTACAAAGTACCCGTGCAATGTTGAAAGCGTTCCCCATGATACATGGTTCTACTAACTTCAACTTATAAAGCGCAAGCACATACGCAACAAAGATGGATGCAATGGTTCAAGATTATTAAGTGCAAGAAAGTAAAGTGTGCCATCAAGTTCATGAGAGCTTTACTAACTAACTTTCTCATAACAAGCAAACATTTTATTCGGAAGAAAACAGGGCATACTAAGCATGCACGGAATAGCAAATGATGCAAATAGGTAGGTATGGTGGACACTTTTGGCAATATTTGGTTTTAGGGAGTTGGAAACACGTGTAAAGCTTATACTCAGTGCAGGTGAAGGCTAGCAATAGTAAGGGAGCGACAAACAAGAGAGCAATAACTGTCATAATCATGCTTGCAACAAAACATGACTAATCATGGCATGAAAGTGATTCAAGACCCCTAAGGCAAAATAATTCATCGAGACTTAACTGATCATTGTTTCAGTCATATGCATGCATGAGCATGTGCCAAGTCAATTCAAGTGAAACGTTCAGAGGAGGATACCATAGTGTCATACCAAGTTATTAGTAGAGCAATGCAAGAAAACACTCTTATGACATGCTATAAATTATTAGCGAGCTGGAGCTAATCATAAGAAAGCAAGAACTACTAAGCATCCATAAATAACATACACCCTACATGAACAGGGTAAGCATGCCCACAATGACGAGTATATGTACAAAAATGAAAACAAATAGAGTTCATTACCAGCCTCTTACCACACCTCAAGTTGTCATTAATCCTCATTATTGCCCTTCACTTGTGTAGCTTGAATAATAACATGAAACCAAATTCCACTGAGGACTGCTGAACCCTGCAACAAACTCACAAAACCAAAGAAGAACAACAAATATTTTTGGTGTTTCCGATTTTTAAAAAAGAACCAAAAAGGAAGAACGAGCAAAGCAAAATCTTTTGGGGTTTTTCGAATAGTTCAAAGAAAGCAAAAATGGAAACGCAAACCAAGGCAAAAAGAAGAAGAAGCAAACAAAGAGAAACAACAAAAATATTTTTGGTATTTTTGTGTTTTAGATAGCAAAAACAAAGAGAGAACAAAAACTAAAAAGAGAACGAAACATGAATATACAAAGTACCGACGAAACATGATATGGAGATGAGTGTGATGTCGGTGTACCTCCCCCCAAGCTTAGGCTTTTGGCCTAAGTGGGTATCAATCCAAATGCGAGTAAGGGTTGCAAGCAGGCGGGTCATTGTAAGAATGATCGTGGTTAGGACCTTGGGAAGAGGAAGAAGCTCCCCAATCATAGGTAGGCTACTGATATGAAGATTCCTCCTCATATGAGGGCTGGACCGAATCATCTGTAACCTCCCTTCTAGTATCGTGCTCCTGTTGGGAGAGCTCTCCCAAGTATGTATCAAGCTCCTCCTCAGTGAGTTACCATCCTACCCTAGTATCAAGGTTAAACAAAACAGGTGCAGGCAAAAGAACAAATTGCTTGGACTTACTCCTTCTCCAACCAGCCTTGAGAAAGGTTATTTCATAAGACAAGTCACTCAAATTAGCCCAAGAAGAAACAAATTTATGCTGTATCATGGAATTAAGGTCAAGCCTCACTATGGGAAACTGTAGGTCTAGATGATGAGGCACTAAACCATGCAATGGTAATAAACGAGAGGCAATGAGGCCTCCACAAATTCCACCTTTCTCGATGTTAGCAGCAAGACGGAAAGCTATCAAGGCACCCAAGTTATAAGTCCTATCTCATTTTAAAGCAGCTGAGATGAATGCTAGATCATATGAGGACAACTTATTAGCAGTTTTCCTAGCGAGAACACACTTGGCAATAAAGTAAGCAAAGTAGTGAATAGATGGGAGATGAATGTTACGGATTTTCCCACTCTCCTTTGAGAATCTGCTCCCTTGGCAAATCTCCGCGTACAAGTCCATGAGTGGTGCAGGTCGCTCTTTAATCCTTCCACATGATCCCCACTGAGGCACCTTAATAGCTGCATAAAAGTCATCAAGAGGAAGGTCGACAGCTATATTGTAAATTTTGTAGTGGACCATGGGGTTAGGCAAAGAGTAACTAAATCGAAAGTCCTGCACTACAGACATAGTTAGTTTCACAAATTGACAAGGTTCATCCTCCACAAAGTGCTCCAATCCTGCATTAACAACCAAAGTATGGAAGTCCTAGGAGATTCCTGCGGCCCTCATGAATTTGCAACATGGATAGACGGAAGGAAAAACTTCCTCCTCTCGGTGAATCTTCATAACCTCATGCACCCTCAGTTCATGTTGGTTGAGTTGATGCTCATTCATCTTCTATTCTGAAATTTAAACATCCATTACACAAGTGATTGCAAAGTGAATATATAATGAAGGGCACTACTCATAGGGACTTGTAAGAGGCCAAAACATGCATCAAAACAATATATCTAAGCATTGAACAAGCTTACAAGCTCTCATAACCTGTCACCTACAGTAGCAAAATACTCAAGATATAAACCACTAAACACAAATCTACTTGGACAAGCGGAGGAGTCACATACCAGAGAACAAATGCTCCAAATTTCAGCAGCAAAGATGGGCTAAGCAAGGAGATCGAAAAATCATGGGAAAGAACAGCAAGAACGCGATTTCGAGCATTGAACTGATGTTTTCTCGGGAGAGGGAAGAAAGTGGGAAGTGAGAGAGTGAGTGGAGGGCCAGGGGTGTCCCACACCATGGCCAGGCGCGCCCCTGGGCTGGCCACGCCACTAGGTGGTGTGCCTACCTGGTGGGTCCCCCTGGTACTCTTCAGGCACTTCTCTGCCCCTTTTTTCACGTAAAAATTTAATATGAATTTTCTGGAATTTTTTGAGACACTTTATTTTTGAGCAATTTTCAGGTATAGATGAATGATTTTCTGACAGAAAAAAGTTTCTGGAATGATGCAATGACAAAACAAAGCTAAACTTCAGAAGTTCTAAGACACTCTAAAATGCAAGCAACTAACAACAGAAAAGTAAACTAAACGGAAGCAAAAACTAAAATGGAAAGAATAAAAGTAAACAAGGATAATCATGGTGAAAACATTGTTTTGTTCATTGAAATCCTTTTGTTAACAAGGTTGATCAGGTCTTGTTACCAAAACAATTCTATATGAAACAAAACTTTGTATTCCACTAATGATTATGTTACCTCAACCTTGATAGCAATGGTCCCAATCATAATAGTTTCATATTTTTCTCTTGGTATGGGACAATATATTTCTCCAACTTGAATGCCCTCAACATGTTCAATTGAATTCAAACCATAAGTCCTATCAATCTTCTTGGGGAAATAGACAGTATGCTCCTTGTCATTAACATTGAAAGTCACCTTTCCTTGATTACAATTAATAACAGCTCCTGCAGTATTAAGAAAAGGTATCCCAAGAATAATAGACATATTATCATCTTCAGGCATTTCAAGCACAACAAAATCAGTTAATATCAAGCAATTATGAGCCACTTGAACAGGTACATCCTCACATATACCAACAGGAATAGTAGTAGAATTATCAGCCATTTGCAAAGATATATCAGTTGGTATCAGTTTTTCTAGTTGAAGTCTCTTATAGAGAGAAAAAGGCATAACACTAACTCCAGCTCCCAAATCACACAAAGCAGTTGTAACATAACTATTTTTAATAGAGCACGAAATAGTTGGAATCCCTGGGTCTCCAATTTATTTGGAACCTTACCATTAAAGGAATAATTAGCAAGCAAGGTAGAAATTTCTTCATTAGGGATCTTCCTTTTATTCGAGACAATATCCTACATATACTTTGAATAAGGAGGCAATTTAATAGCATCAGTCAAAGGAATTTGCAAGAATAAAGGTTTCATCCACTCACAAAACTTATTATAGTGTTCATCTTACTTTGACTTGTGTTTCTTATCAGGGAAAGGCATAGGTTTTGGGCCCAAGGCTCTCTTTCACTACCATGTTTCTTAGCAACAAAATATTCTTTAGTGTATTTAGTATTCTTAATGAGCCTTTCAGGTTCTTCTTCAACTTTTTCTTTATGAGGAACATCATTTTCTTCATTACCACTTTTAGTTTCAGCATCAAAGACAGATATACTATTAGGATCTTTAGTAGGTTCAGAAGGTTCTACAATAGTTTTATGTTTCTTCTTTCTTTTCTTAGGAGTAGTACCACTATTTTCATCTCGTTGAGAATCCTGCTCAATTCTTTTAGGATGCCCCTCAAGATATAGAGGATCCTAGGTAGCAGCACCACTTCTAGTTCTAATTTCATAAGCATGTTTTTCTTTAGCAGCATTAACTAGCAAGTCTTTTTGCACTTTAATAAGCTGATCAATGTGAGTTTGAACCATTTGAAAATGTTTAACAAGCATTTTTAACATCATTAGAGGTTCTTTCCATAATATCCTTCAACTCAACAATAGCTCTAGTGTTTTCCATCAAATGATTTTGCACCCTTTTATTAAAATTATCTTGCTTAACAATAAAAATATCGAATTCTTCTAAGCATTGATCAGGAGGTTTAGAGTAAGGGATATCACCTTCATCAAAATGTTGGAGAGAGTGTACCTCAATAGTGGATGAGTGGGGAATTGGCTTACATAATTCGTCTATAGGAGGTAAATTCTTGACATCGGTAGCTTTAATTCCCTTCTCCTTAAGACATTTCTTAGCTTCCTTCACCACTTCATCATTTAGTTCGATAACTCCCCTCTTCTTAGATATTGGTATAGGCACAGGAATAGTTGGTTCAGGTATAGTTGTCTCAGGTATAGCTGGTTCAGGAGGAGTCCAGTCTTCATAATTCTTGCTTATTTTTGCCATTAATTCCTTAGCTTCCTTGGGAGTCCTATTCCTGAAAACACAATCAGCACAACTATCCAGGTATGTCCTAGATTCTTTAGTTAGTCCATTATAAAATATATCAAGAAGCTCATTCTTAGGTAATGGACCTCTGGCCTGCGCATGAATCAAAGCACAAAACCTTGCCCATGATTCAAACAATATCTCTTTTTCTCCCTGTTTAAAATCAAAACGTTCCTGCAAAATAGCATGTCTAGCACTAGGAGGAAAATATTTATGTAGGAAAGTACTAATCAAGCAATAAGGGCTATCAATAGATCCAGGAGGTAAATTATTAAACCAAGTTTTAGTTTCTCCTTTCAGTGAAAAGGGGAAAATTTTAGCAACAAAATAGGTGCGCATCTTAATATCATCAGAAAACAGGCCACTCATGGTAGAAAGCTCAGTCATATGTGCTACCACACTTTCATTCTTAGTCCCACAAAAAGGTTCTTTCTCAACAATAGCTATGTAAGATAGATCAAGAGAGAAATCATAATCCTTATCTTTAATGTTTATGGGAGGTGCAGCAAACTTAGCATTAGGAGACAATTTGGGTTTTATAGTACGCCTCTCAAGGAGACTCTTAATAGCACTCCTATCATGGGTGTTTTGACATTCTTTAATAAATTCATCGGTCATCTCTATATAACCGTCTTCGATATCATAGCTCTCTCTAGACTCAGGTGAACTGACAGGTGTAGTAGTGTCTTCATTAGGAGTTTCAGTATTTCCAGCTATAGTTCTAGAAATCGTAGCATCTAGGAAAGGACCTAATGAACCACTCTTATCAAGCACAGTAGAAGCAGCATCATAAGTATCAGAAGTTTCAGATTCAATTGTAGTAGCAGTGTGTGTAGCATGTGTATGTGGTGGTGTAAGGAGCTTACTCATAACAGACGGTGAATCAAGAGCAACGGAGGGGTTCAGAACCGTACCTCTTCTTGTAGTGTATGGTAAAATAGGAACCTTGCCATCACGAGACTTACCCGTGATGGATGGATGGCAGCGAGCAATAATGATTCCAAGTGGACTTCATAAATTAAGCTATGCTCCCCGGCAACGGCGCCAGAAAATAGTCTTGATGACCAACAAATATAGGGGGTGTATCGCAGTATTTTTGAGGGAAGTGAAACCCAATTTATTGATTCGACACAAGGGGAGCCAAAGAATATTTATAAGCCTTAACAATTGAGTTGTCAATTCAGCTGCACCTGGAAACAATCTTGCTCACAGCAGTTTATCAGTAGCAACAGTTTTGTAGTAGCAATAGTAAGGTAATAGCAGTAGTAAAAGTAAAGACGGTAGTAACAATTGCAGTAAACAGTAGGATTAAAGCGCGGTAGGCACAGGGATGGATGGACGGGCGTTGCATGGACAAGACAATTCATATAGCAATCAGAACATAGGGCATTTGCAGATAAATAAGATAAAGCATCCAAGTACTAAATAATCCTAGGCATGTGTTCCATATATAGTCATACGTGCTCGCAATGAGAACTTGCACAACATCTTTTGTCCTGCCAGCCTGTTTGCAGCGGGGCCTGAAGGGAACTACTGCCAATTAAGGTGCTCCTTTTGATAGAGCACCGGAGCAAAGCACTAACACTCCGCGAACACATGTGATCCTCACATCAAAACCATTCCCTCTGGTTATCCCGATTTCTGTCAATTCGGGGCCTTTGGTTCCGGACAACAACGTGTGTATACAACTTGCAGGTAAGACCATAAACAATACTATCATAATGAATCAATAACATGTTCAGATCTGAAATCATGGCACTCAGGCCCTAGTGACAAGCATTAAGCATAACAAGTTTCAACAAAGTCAAAAGGCACTAATAATAGATACTAGGCACAATGCCCTAACAATCCGATGCCATTACATGAACGATCTCATCCAATCCCTACCATCCCCATAGCCTATAGCGGAGGATTACTCACTCATAGATGGGGGAAACATGGATGGTCGATGGAGAAGCGATGGTGATGATGATGGCGATGATCTCCTCCAATTCCCCGTCCCGGCAGGGTGCCAGAACGGAGTTTCTGGTTCCGAATCGCGGAATCTGGTGGTGGCGGCACAGCGGAACTCTTATTGGAAAAACGTCGAACCCCCCTTGGTTTTTAGGTCAAGAGGCAACTTATAGGCAAAGAGGGAGACTGAGGGGATGCCTGGGGCGGCCAGACCACCCCTGGCGCGGCCAGGCCTAGCCCGCATGGCCAGGTGGTGTGGCCAGGCCCCAGCCCCTCTCCGTCTTGTATTCTAGCTCCTTGAGTCTTCTAGTGAAATAGGATTTTTGGCACATTCCGGGATTTTTCTTGATAGTTGATTTTCTGCACAAAAACTAGACATCATGGTAATTCTGCTGAACACAGCGTCAGTCCGTGTTAGTTGTATCCAAATCACACAAGTTTAGAGGAAAAACAATAGCAAAACTGTTCAGGAAAGTAGATACGTTTTGGACGTATCACCCCCATCCTCCAAGCCTACAACAGGCTCCGTCGGAACTTCATCCCCGTCATCCCTAAGACCTCCGCCATGGAGATAGACATCAATGCGACACCGAATGTCTCAGGCTCTGCCAGCATGGACCTTGCTCCTAGCGGCCAGGCGATGTAGCAGAGTACTTCCTCTAAAGTGGCTGAAGCTCTGGCTAAGGATGCCACAGAGAAAGGGAAGCAACTGGCAGAGGGAGAAGAAGCAGCAACAGCAACAGCAACGGTGAAGCCCGGAGCCACCACACCTTCAACTTCTATTATTATGCAGGAGGCAGCCAGGGCTTCATCCATGCCTTCGGCTTGTACAACTCCCCTGCCTCCAACTCCTCCGACTTTGAGCCTGGATGATCTCATTCAACATGCTACCATTATTTATAAGAATGTCCGGACCTTCCACGACGCATATGCCAACTTGGCCAACAATCTGAGAGTTATTGCCATTGTAAGTCTTTGAACTTTACTTTTGTACTTTATAACATATCTCATTGTAGCCCCCGAGCTCTTAGGCAAAAAAACAGTAGTTATTGGCCTGAGTGCTCCAAAGAACTAAGTGTAGAACTTGATAGTGTAGCCCCCCGAGTCTCTAGTTAGAATAAATAATTCCGACTAGATACTCTAAGAGAGAACACACCTAAATTAGAATCTTGTACTATATCCCCCGAGCATTTAGTTGAAACCGAGAAGTTCTGACTAGATGCTCTAGAGAAACTAAGCACATCTCTTTGTAGAATGAGAATGCCAGGAGGAAAGCTGCCAATGAGAAGTATACCAAGCTGCAGGATGCGTTGGACATTGAAAAGGGTAAAACAGCCTTTCTAAAGGAACATATCACAAATAGCAAGCGTCTGTTTTCCTCCAACAGCTCCCAATTTTTTGCTTGGAACCATTTCATCTGAATTCTCACAATGTTGTTGTTGTTGTTCCGTATTATAGAGACCATTGCCAAGGAAAAGAGCATTGTCGAGCAATCCAAGCATATCTAGGAGCTCGATAATGAGAACAAAATTTTAAAGAAAGACCTGGATGATGCTATCAAGGGCCATGAGGAGGCGATGAAGGTGATGCAAGAATCTGCCGACACAAAGATTCAGCACCCGAAGAAGGAGATTGAACAACTCAAGGAGCGGAACCAAGCTGCCAAAGAGTAGAATACTCGGGGCCTTGAGGTGTGCAAGAAGCTTCAGAAGGATCATGACATCTTGGCGGAGACATGCCATCAAGATGAGACGAGCATCTTTGGTAACTTTACTCTGTCTTTTGTCAATTTTGTAAGTTGGTCAAATGTATTGTTATACTCATGACCCTTGCCTCTAACGAAAACACAGCTCCCATTGGTTTAACCAATATGGGTGAAGGTGCTCTGGATTCAAAGGAGTGCATGATTCTTGCTGGCAACTTCATCAACACTGCCATCACCCAGGATAAGGAGATAGCCCAGCCGCTAGACATCACCATTAAGGCGGCAGCCTCTGTGGACAAATACTCGGAAATCCTGCACCGAGCCCCCGAGAAAGTGAACATCCGGAAAGCATCTTGCATTCGGGCTGGTGCAAGGATGGCCATGTCCTTGGTCAAGGCACACTACAACGACACCGACATGAGCCTGATAACTTCTGGCATGCCAAAGTTTGACAAGGAAGGGAATGAAATTAATAGCGATGCTATATCGAACTCCCTTGCCGACTACGACACAAAGGTTGCCAAGATGGTCAAGGCGGACGTCTACGTGCCTGCCGAGGAGATAGATGACGAGCCGGCATCTTTAGAGTCTAGCCCGCGATCCTCCGAGTTTGATGATCTTGCTAGGTCTGGCTCTCCTGCTGCTGATGATGCAGCTTCGAAGTCCCCTGTAGCAGAGCCATGAAAAACATTTTTGTATTAAATGTGTCTCTGCAGTTTGTATGCAGAAAATTTTTGTATAAGTAAGGCGGAAAACTTGGCTGCAAGCCTCCTGCTACTTATCTAGATCCAGCATGTATGTATTTTTTAAGCAAGTGTTGGCTTATCCATTATTCTGGTCCGTATGCTTGACCTTTCGTGAGACGGAAGACTCACATCACATAACCATGCTCTCAGGCAATGATGCTTAATAGCACCGTCAAGAACCTAAGAGCAAAATCATCGGCTTTGAGTGCCGAAAAGTCACTACTCCGGAATCCACATTAAAACATCAGAAAACATGCAGACCAGAAAACTTAAGCTAACGCCCGTAGGCAGAATTTTCACAAGTGCAAATGCAAACTTGCACATAAAGGGTTTATATGATCCAAAAATGAACACTAAAGGAGGTAAAAGACTCAGAAAATATGAGTGAACCAAATGCTTTATTTCATCGATCATATAAGGTACTTATTACATAATATAAAATATGCTAAGTGTAAAAAGGACGTATTGTGCTATGTTCCATGGCCGATCTATCTCCGGGAAATCATCATCGGAGTCATGTTGCTTGCGCTTGCGCTTTTTGGCTATCTTTCAACTCGCAAATATCAACGAGATAATAGGAACCATTGAGCAATGCTTTCCTTATGACGAATGGTCCTTCCCAGGGCAGGGATAGTTTGTGTGACTTTTTCTGCTTGAGTCGAAGAACTAGATCCCCCTCTTTAAACGAGCGATGTCTAACACGGCGACTATGGTAGATGCATAGCTTCTGTTGGTAGATGGCGGATCTTTGGCATGCTAGCACGTGTTCCTCTTCGAGCAGGTCCACAGATAAGCGTCTGGATTCTTCAGCGTCATCTTCGTCGTAGGCGGTTGTAACACCCCAGTTTTAGCTAATATTATATTAGGGTTGTTTGTGCATTCATGAGCATCATTTCTTAAAAATGCATGTAAATAAAATAAAGCAAAACCCTAACCCTAGCTATTTTCCCTCTCTCCCAAAGCAATTCAAAAGGGTTTGAATATTTTGAAAAAGTACAAAATGTTGGAGCCCAAATGGTTTCAAGGGCCCCTACAATATTTTCCATAGTTTTACAAATGTTCTGGTATTTTTGAAATGATTCAAAACATAAAAGAAATTCAAATACAAATAGAAATAAGAAAAATAGTTTGGAAAAAGGTTTTAGGAAATAAAACAGTTTTCCTAACCCTACCAGGTCGTAGCCCAGTTGGCCCTCTTTCTTTCCTCTCTCTCTATCATCCACCCGTGCAGCAGCGCAGGTCGTAGCAGCCCAGCAGCATCCCACCCTCGGCCCACATACCCCTTCGGCGTCCTTTTCGTTTATTCTTCCTCGCGCCCGGCCTTCCAGTTGCTTTCGCTGTCTCACGCCGATGCCGTCGCCCAGCGCGCGTCACGTTGTGGTACCGCCCTAGGAGAAGGGGATAAGACCCCAGTGTCGTGGCCATCTTCCCTAGTTCTTCTCGCTCGCTCTCTCGCGCTCCCTCTTCCGTGCCCCTCTCTGGTCAAACCCTAGCTCCGGCCAGAGCTCACTGTCCCCATCGTATCTGGCCTCCCCTTGCCCTGCCTATAGTGCTAGAGCCACCGCCTCGTCGCCAGCTTCACCTCCCTGGAAGGAATCGGACCAGGACGCTCTCAGACGCCCGCATCGAGCGAGTCTTCCCTGACCCCGACGAAGCTCTCCGCCGCCAATCCTCGCTCTTCCGGCCTCCTTGCGCCTTGTCGTCGCCTCCGTTCGCTTTGTGGTGAGCTTCTGGTCGTCATGGACCTCCCCACCCTCTCCCTCTTGCTCTGTTTCACGCTCGCGCCGTGCGCTGTCGTGCACCACCGCGGTACATGGCCGCCGGTGATGCTCCGGCTACCAAACAGGAGCGACGCCACCACAGTTAGGCTCGCCTAGTTCTCTCGGTTCGAACGAGCCAGACCCCAGCCCCGTGCATGGCCTCTGTCGTCATTGGTGACCATCGCCTGAGGGTGGATGTCGTGTTGACGTCACGCCCACGTCATTCTGACGTGGCCCGTGGGTCGCTGACCATTGACCACCATGGTGGTAGCTGAGGTGGCTCAGGGCCCTCTGTCAGTCACCGTGGGTAGGTGCTACCCCGGTGAAAAAGGCCCCCAGCCCTACGCTGACATCAGCGTGACGCAGTAAACCTTTTTATAATTGTTTTAATAATTTCAGAAAAAGGTTTAATATTGTAAAATCAATATCTTTTAATCTGTAATTTAGAAAAATACAAATAATATATCAAAATGTTTAGAAAAATAAGATCTATCTTTTTAAACTATAATCATGCATTGTTAAGAAACTTAAATGACAAGTTTAATTAGAGAACTAAATGAACCCCCACAGGTGATTCTGGGGTCTCTCCTATATTAGGGTTTGGACCCTTCGGATCCCTCTAAAATTACCAAGCATGCTTTAGGGTTTCATTACAATACTATTTAACTTGTCATATCATCATCCTTGATTGAGCATTGCATCAATGCCATGTGTTGATTGTTGTTCCCCTTTCTTTCTGGTGTTTGCTTCTTCCCGGTAGAATACGATATCGAGATCAAGATCGAAGACCGAGATCAACACCATCGAAGATCGACGAACAATACTTGACCAACTATAATCAAGTCAAGTACAAGGTTTCCAAAGATCTATTTCTGGGTATCAACAAACAAGGCAAGCATAGCCCCACCATTATACAATCCTATGGTTTTGAAAGCATTTCAATTCTTGCCATGATGCATACGATTCCACTATGGTGTTTTATCGATAGATAGAGTATCCTATCTATTGCATTACTCCCTTTGAGCTTATATTACCTGATCCACTGCTCCTAGCATACCTAGGTTTGGCTTGTGTGCACTGCTAGAGCTGTTATCCGTGTCTTGCTTAGCTGTCAGTGCTGATTCATCCATAAGATGTACCAAATGCAGAGAATCTAGTATGACAGGAGAACGAGGTATACTGATGAGGTAAGATCAGTGGTTAAGGATAAACATGCTAAGGCTTGTATGGGAGGCCACGGTGGGATGTAGTTTTGTAGTCCCATGCTCGCCACTACTAGGAACCGAGTTCTAGCCTTTGGAACCGAGACGAGCGTACAGCCACACGGGGCTTGGGAACCCCTCCGCTGATTAACTTGCCTAGTAGATTCCATGAGTCACATAGTTCGGGCTTTCCATTTGGCATACGCATCGAAAATGTTTTCAAAAGAGGAGGTGAATGAGGTGCATCATAACAGGTAGGTAAGCGTGTCCAGGGTTGCTTGGGGTAGATGGCGCCCCTGATAAACCAACCTCGCCCACATCTCTAGGGACCGACTTAGGGATTTGACCCGTTACGGCGGAACCATCCTTAGGGTGTGACTCATGGTCTCGGTGAAAGCAAGGTAAAGGTCGTGGCCAACCACCCTCTGCCGGCCTTCCAAGGAAGAGGGCTAATGATCTGGCATTAAGAGTCGGTTGGTACGTGTGGGTAAAGTTGTACACCCCTGCAGGGTTAAATATGTTCGAAAAGCCGTGTTCACGGTTATGAATGCTTGGTGACCAAATTCTAAGATCATAGAGAAAATTAACCTAATCGTAAAACTTGGCAGTTCAACGTGTGCTTAAGGATGCTTCCTCATGGGTACGAGGGGGTGATCCTAGTTGTGAGATGAGGATTACTTTGGTGGATATCAAGATGGTGATCAATTCTTCGGAGATGTCGCTCTCTTATCCCCTTTTAAAGATTCTGATTAGACGAGCTTCTTCTCCCTCTTGTTTTACAAAACAAAGATGGCTTTATGCAAAATAACCCCACCAGCTATAAGTCTTGCGGAGTACACCCTGTACTCACCCTTGCTTTGTTGATACTTTTGTAGCAGAATAAGTGGTTCTCATGAAGACATGTTCCGTATGACATCGACACCGATAAGTAGCTTGGGGTTCCCGGCCGGCAGCATGGAATCTATGGGCTGGGATGTCATCGTTATGCTTTAGGCCTCTTAGGCCATTTGTTATGTTTGCTATACTTAATAGCATAATTTGCCTTCCGTTGTTTGATGTTTGTGGCCAGTGACCTCTGCTTGTAATATTTTGGTTCTTCGCTCAGTTATGAGCTTGCTGTATTATTATTTTTGTGTCGCAGGGTTACTGTTGTGTTACCGATTTCTCACTAGATATCCTCGAGGTCTAGGTTAAGCTTATGTCAGGCTAAGGTCTAGATTTGTTTATCCCTGATCCCAGGAGTGTTACAGTTTTTGGTATCAGAGCAGTACCGACCGTAGGAAAACCTTGTTATTGGTCGATGTTGAGTCTAGTGTTTGCGAAAACTATATGAAAGATGAAAAGTATTTGGGAAAACTCTAGTATGCTTCTTTTTCTCCTCATCTGGTATCGCTCTAACTTTGGGTCATCTCATCTTGTGTTGATTTGGAAAAGTTTTGATATCTCTTCTAGTCTTTCAAAGCTTAGGTGCCTTTTGGGCATGTCGTTTCTCAACTAGTTGACCTAGTGTAGAGTTCTCTAGAGTTGTGTGTTGTGTATTCCTTGTTTCCCTTTGCTCTGCTTCAATTGAGAGATTCCTTTCCATCATGATCTCTCTACCTTATGGGCCTACAATATTATATTGTAGGATACATAGTATTCTGTTCTAGTCTTTGAGGTTTCCTTTCGCCTTGTGTGCCTCCCCTTTTGTTTGTTTGGGTACTTCAGAAGTCGTTTCTTCTCTTGGAAGCTACCTCGTGATTACTATCTTGAAGTGTCCTCTATGTCACTCAAGTAGTAGTTACTTCTTTCTCGGGTTTTAACCCTTGGACTTGAACCGAAGATACCGAATTGTGCTGGATTCTGGTGTTGTGAATCTTGTACATGAAGCTGATCTTTAACCCAAGGTCCACTCCTTTGACCCCTATTGCTAATGTTCAAACATTACCTCTGGAAGGCTGGTACTACAATTCTAGCCTTCAAGTTTGTGGTTATTGTCGCTTTTGAATTTCGACAATTAAGGACTTCCCCTACCACTAGCTATGGCAGATGTTCTTTAATGGAACCAAATAGATCACGACAAGAGTACTCCTCGTGAGTCTCGCATCTATATTCGTGACTCTGCCACACCTTCCCCTCTTCTGCATCGGTTTTTGGAATATTGATAATCTATGCATGTTGGGGATATACTTTCCGGGTATCCTCACAGTCCTCACTGACCAGGGTGGCCCACTTCAGGTTAGAGCTTTGCTTCACGGGCGGCCCAGTCAGGGAGAAGAGACGGAGTCCAATCCGTCTACGGGAAGGCCCAAAAGACTTACCAACATAAGCCCATAGTGTTACTTGTAGTTCAAGATGTACTCTGTAACTGACTCTTAGTCGTAGCCGGATAGATCTCTCTTGTAAACCCTAGGTCAGATATCTATATAAGCCATCCTAGGGAGAGCCTTTAGGGCAACACAATAGTCTACAATCTCAACTCGCACAGGAGAACCCCTTGTAACCCATATTCTGGCTCTGCCGTATTACTGGTTGCTAGCAGGAGTAGGATTCGTCCAAAGCCGGTGGATTCGAACTTGGGTAAACTTGTGTGCTCACCGTCTCGGAACACCGTACATCTCACACCCCTCTCTTCCGCACGCCTCGAGGACCCCCTCATGGTGTACTTGTCATCAATCCGACGATAGTTGGCGCCCACCGTGGGGTAAGCAAGCTTCGGATCTGCGTTCCGAGCAGAATCTGCAAGAATCGGAATCGGCGAGACCATCGCCATCGGTCGCATCCTCTACGCCAGTGACGTCCCTCTCATCGTTCTTGACGAGACTTGGATTCTGGCTAGGGAGGTCGTGACCACCTACACCATCATGTCTTTTGGTGAGATTGATGTTTACATCGGTTTCGCTGAACCTGCCCCACCCACCCCAGCGGTGATGATAGAGGCAGAAGAAATTTCTGGGTCCCATTTGTCCATGGAGGCGGCAGAGTTACGGATCTCAGAAAACCCTAATCCCACCCAGCCTGCGCTAGTTGTGGAGATAGTGGAGAAATCCGAGCCTGAACAAGACATGGCGGTCCAAGTTGAATTTGGAGTGGATCTCCCTGGAGAGGCCGAATCCCAGATCAACCCACCCGCTGAAGTCGAAATCCAGGAGGAGCATAACAACAACGCTGGTTCTGGCTCTAATGACGCCGGGATGGACAGGCCTTTCCTGAGATACACACTAAGACGCTTGATGATGCAGAACTCAAGCATAAATTAAATCCTCGAGACCATCAAATGTTTCGACGAAGCCTACTATGAAGACCGCAGTTATCTCAGGAGGGGCGCATCGCACTTTGTCGAATATGTGGGATCCGGATCCGGATCCACCGATGCTGGAGACAACACCGACTCTGTGCTGGAGGCTATCGGAACAAGCATCGAATTACCGGCATCCTCGGATGACTTGATGATGTCGGCAGATTTCCGGAACTTCTCCGTGGAATATAAAGAGGAGGTTAACTCCACAGCTGCTGCAAAAGGAGAAGACATGGACGAAGGGTCCGGAGAAAGCTCTCCCAAAGCACAGGACAATATGGATCTCGGAGATAATCCTGAGAACAAAATGGCCAAAAGTACCAAGCAAAGTTTGACTCCGGGAAACGGGCCCAAAGCCGTCATTTCTACCGGCACTGCCAAGAAGGCAAAGAAGAAGAACAAGACCCCGGAAAAAGATCCTCTAGCAGAGGAGGTGATTGCCGAGGAATACGAGGAAGACTCGGATGGAGCACTTATCCCAGACGAGCCCAAAGAAGAGTCGATGGATGGACACGTGATCACTGAAGGTGCGCATAAACTCATCGATGCTGCATTAAGCACACCTATTCCTACAGCTGCAGAACTCACTACTGAAGAGCTGGCCGAAAGGGCCTAGGCCCTAGAAGCGCGTCGCCAAGTACTCCTCGATGAAGCCAAGAATCTCGAGGAAGAAAAGAAACGCATGGCAACTACGGAGAAGTACAACTCCAGGCAACATCAAAAGACCAGGAAACGTCATACTCATGACGACCAGTTCCCGCAGATTCACAAAGTCCTCTTTGGAGGAGAACATGGGATGCCTCGACACGACAGCAACGGGGATTGGGTGTATCCGACACCAGTACAGAACACCGTTGCAGCTCGAGAAATCCTATCGGCTAATCTAGACCCGGAACAGATCTGATTTGGCATTAAGCTACTCAACAAGGGCCTGGAGAAGCAAAAGGTCGCCCTCTTCGGAAGCCAAAAGTTGGTCTCCCATTTTGACCAATGTCGCATAGATCCGGCCTGGGCTGATGTAAGACCCCAACGTGTTCCGGAACAACACCATCATTCTGACCGTCGGGAAGACAACTACTCAAGAACCGGATCTTCAGGACAGCACTACAAAGCTGCACGTGACTGGCGTAACGTTAACCCAGTTGCAGAGCAAGAGGCAATCGCTGCACTGAATCCGAGGAATCCTCCCCAGCGAGAGTTGAAAGATCGTACGGAAGAAGATAAAGAGAAACGTCGGGAGGAGGACCGACAAAGAATGCCACCTCCTATACATGCAAGCCGTCCGGCTGACAGACAAGGAAATGACGGACACTGTACCAAGACAAACCGGCAGGGGGCTCGTCACAATAAAGACCCTCCCCGGAACCGGAATAATGACGCTCCGGACGGAGGCCGGCGATCAGCCGGAAATAACCCAGCTGCTCCACCCTCTCCACCAAGTAGCCATCACAACGGATCCCAAGGAGGCCAAGGAGGGCATCATGGTGGAGGAGGTGGTGGCATAAGCCGAAGTCCGGCTCCAAGGCACCACAGCCATAGCCGTCACTCAAGACGATCTTTATCTCCAAATGACGCAAGGCACGGGATCAACTCCAATATAGAGGCGCGGCGCTACGAAAATTATGACATATACGTGGGCACAAAGTGCTTCGGACCATGCATAAGAGCTACAAAATTCCCGGGAGGATTTGCTATCTTAAGACATATTCAAGCCTACGACGGCATAGCTCGGCCAGATACCTGGCTCCAGGATTTCTTCCAAGCTTGCTGCATCGCCAAAGGCGGAAACAGCCTGGTCGCAACCCGGTATCTCCCACTTATGTTGCGGAAGACGGCACGATCATGGCTCAATGAACTTCCGGAGAACACCATCCACAACTGGTATGACATACAAAGCGCGTTCTTTCGGAATTTTGAAGGCACATACCGGAGGCCCTGTACGGTAGGAGACCTACAGCGTTGCACCTAGAAAGTCAGAGAAACTTGCCGGGATTATCTCGGACGATGGATCGACACCAAGAACTCCTGTGAAGGAGTAAATGACCAACTGCGATTGAAGCTTTCATTGTAGGTCTCCCAATTGGTTTACTACGTCATCGCTTGAAGTGTGATAAAGTCACTAATTTGGGAGAGATGATAGAAATAGCGAGCAAGTATGCAGATGGTGATGATGATGTAGAGGGATTACTCAATGCCCTAGTTGTGCCACAGTCGACAAAACAACCAAAGCAGTAAGCTCAGAAGCGCAACAATACCTCGGAAGAAAAGCCCAACACGGAAACGACAATGGTCACTGCTACTTTCGGGTCTGGAGGACGAGGAGGACGCCGCGGTGGCCACGGACGCGGCCGTGGGACGTCAAGAGTTCAAGGTAGAGGAGACCGGCAACCTGGCAAACCTACTCTTGGGTCGACATTGCCAATAACCCATGTGTGCATCACCTAGACGCCAATGGGGGCTCGTCCCACACAAACACCGAGTGTCATTTTAATGACGACATTAAGAGAGATGATACCGCTGGCTACAGGGCTAAGCGGAAGAAGGGAAAGAAGAATCCCGAAAAAGATAAAGAGAGCAAGGAAGATTTCGACATGGAGGAAGCTGATGCTTCAAATCCCAAGCCGGAATGGAAGAAAAAATTTCCGACCAAGAAAGACACATACGTCACCTTCCTCGGATCTCAACCAGCAAAGGTCAAGAAAGCAGTTCTACATGCGCTCAATGCAACAGTTCTGGTTGTCCCTCAATTCTTGGACTGGTCAGAAGTGGCAATCACTTTTGACCGTGTTGATCATCCGCCTAAGTTACACATGCGAGGAAAATACGCCTTAATCGTTAATACACTTATTGATGGTTATGGTTTCTCCAAGACTCTCATGGACGGCGGCAGCAGCATTAATATACTGTATGTCGAAACGCTACGCCGGATGAAGATCTCGGACACCCAGCTGAACCACAGCTCTGTGATCTTTCACGGGGTTGTCCCAGGAAGACAAGCAAATTCCCTGGGGGAAATCACTTTGGATGTTACCTTTGGAACTCCAAAGAACTATCAAACGGAAGCACTTTCCTTTGAAGTGGTCCTGTTCAAGAGCACGTACCACGCTATATTCAGACGTCCGGCTTGCTGGGCTTTTATGGCTCGTCCGTATTACATTTACAATATAATGAAAATTCCAGGTCCCAACAGCGTGATCACCATCAAGGGAGACCCAAAGAAAGCGCGAGAGTGCGAGGATTGAAATGCTGCCTTTGCTGAAGCCGTGCTACACGCCCAGGAGTACCAGGAGATCAAGAAGAGGATAGATCCGTCCAAGATGCCCACAACAAAGAAGGAGGTGACAAAGCTGAATCCGGAGTTCAAGGCATCAGAAGAGACGAAGAAGACGCCGTTGAAGGATGATGACCCCTCCAAGGTGACCTAGATATGCGTAGGCCTAGATAGAGCATAGGAAAGCACGCTCATCAAGTTCCTCCAAGCAAATCAAGATATCTTCGCATGGTAGCCATCTAACATGACTGGAGTACCTAGGGAACTTGCCGAGCACTCTTTAAATGTAAACTCGAACGCTAAACTCGTCAAACAGTCCTTACGATGTTTCGGCAATGAAAAGCGTAAGGCAATAGCTAAGGAACTAGCACGGCTCGAGTTAGCCGGATTCATAGAAGAGGTCATCAACACTAAGTGGTCGGCTAATCCTGTAATGGTCCCTAAAAAGGACACCACTGATTTAAGGATGTGTGTTGATTATACTGCCTTGAACAAGGCTTGCCCCAAAGATCCGTTCGCTCTGCCTAGGATTGATGAAGTTATCGATTCTACGGCAGGCTCGGAACTCCTCTATTTTCTCGATGCATATTCCGGTTATCACCAAATTCGGATAAAGGAATCTGACAAAGTCAAAACTTCATTCATAACCCCCTTCAGAACCTTCTGTTTTGTTATGATGCCCTTTGGGCTGAAGAACGCAGGAGCTACGTACCAACGCATAATGCAACGTTGCCTCCATGATCAAATCGGATGCAATGTACATGCATATGTGGATGATATTGCGGTGATGTTCAAAAAGAAGGAAACTTTGATTTCCGACTTGGAGGAAATGTTCGCCAATCTACGAAAATACAACATAATGCTTAATCCGAAGAAATGTTTCTTCAGAATCCCAGTCGGAAAATTGTTAGGTTTTATCGTGTCTCAAAGAGGCATAGAGGTAAACCGGGACAAAATCAAGGTTATACTCAATATTTCCATGCCAACTCGCCTGAAGGACGTACAAAGACTAACTGGTTGCATTGCTGCGTTGGATCGATTTATGTAAGCGAATCGGTGAAGAAACCGCACCACTATACAAACTCGAAAAAAGACCAAGAGTTTTGTATGGACCGATGAAGCTGACTGCCTTTGACCTGAAAACAGTACTCTCATCTGCTCCTATCCTTGCTGCACCGGAACCACGGGAACCGATGTTGCTCTATCTTGCTGCGACAAACAAAGTCGTCAGTATCGTCATGGTAGTGGAGAGACCGGAGGAAAATCAGGAACACTTGGTGTAGCGCCCGACTTACTTTCTCAGCGAGGTCTTAACAGAATCGAAACAGTGGTATCTGCACTATCAAAAGCTAGCTTATGGTGTGTTCTTAGCATCTCGTAAGCTACAAAATTATTTTCAGGAACATCCAATTACCGTGGTACAGCTCCCAGAGAGATATAATCAATAACAGTGATGCCACAGGACGCGTCGCCAAATGGGGCATAGAGCTTTCAGCTTTTGATATTGAGTATAAACCTCGGACAGCAATCAAATACCAAATCATTGCTGACTTTGTTGCTGATTGGACAGAGACAAAGGATAATATGACCCTGATACATTGGAAATGTATCTATAATTTTTGATGTTCCAAGCTTGGTTTTATCTCCTTTCTTGTGTTTTGTCCACACTTTGGAGTACTTTTCATATGATTCCTTGGACTAACCTATTAACAAGAGCCACAGTGCCAGCTGCCTATTTTCTGCTATTTTTGGTTCCAGGAAAGTCAGAAAATGAATATTCTCGGAATTGGATGGGACAAAAGCCAAAGTGCCTATTTTTCCAGAAGACTCCAGGAGCCAGAATACGAGACGGTGGAGGTCCAGGGGCTGGCCACACCCCCCCTCCCTAGGCGCAGGCTGGGCCTGACCGCGCTAGGGCATGGTGTGGTGGCCCCAGGAACCCCCTCGGTCTCCCTCTTTGCCTATAAGAAGCCTTCTAACCTAAATACTTTGGGGGGTTCGACGTTTTTCCAGAAGGAGTTCCGCTCCGCCGCCACCACCAGATTCCACAAGCACGCGAAACTCCGTTACGGCACCCTGTACCTGCAGGGGGGGGAATTGGAGGAGATCATCGCCATCATCATCACCATCTCTTCTCCATCGACCATCCATGTTTCCCCCATCTATGAGTGAGTAATCCCCCGCTGTAGGCTATGGGGATGGTAGTGATTGGATGAGATCGTTCATGTAATGGCATCAGATTGTTAGGGCATGGTGCCTAGTATCTTTTATTAGTGCTTTATGACTCTGTTGCGACTTGTTGTGCTTAATGCTTGTCACTAGGGCCCGAGTGCCATGATTTCAGATCTGAACATGTTATTGATTCATTATGATAGTATTGTTTTTGGTCTTATCTGCAAGTTGTATACACACGTTGTTGTCCGGAACCAATGGCCCAGTGACAAATCGGGATAACGGAGGGAATGGCTTTGATGTGAGGATCACATGTGTTCACAGAGTGTTAATGCTTTGCTCCGGTGCTCTATTAAAAGGAGCACCTTAATTGCTTGTAGTTCCCTAGAGGCCCTACTGCAAACGGGCTGGCAGGACAAAAGATGTTGTGCAAGTTCTCATTGCGAGCACGTATGACTATATATGGAACACATGCCTAGGATTATCTAGTACTTGGATGCTTTATATTATTTATCTGCAATTGCCCTATGTTCTGATTGCTATGTGAATTGTCTTGTCCATGCAACGCCCGTCCATCCATCCTATGCCTACCTTTTCGAATCCCATTCTTGCTTTTGTTACCACTGTCTTTGCTTTACTATTGCTGTTACTTTACTATTCCTACTAGAAAACTGTTGCTACTGATAAACTGCTGTGAGCAAGATTGTTTCCAGGTGCAGCTGAATTGACAACTCAGTTGTTAAGCTGATAAATATTCTTTGGCTCCCCTTGTGTCGAATTAATAAATTGGGTTTCACTTCCCTCGAAAATACTGTGATACACCCCCTATACTTGTGGGTCATCAAGACTATTTTCTGGCGCTGTTGCCGGGGAGCATCGCTTTATTTATCAAGTTCACTTGGATTCACTATTGTTCAAGCTAAGTTTATTTTCTCCTTGTTTGCTTGTTTCTTTATCAAAAATACAAAAAAAAAGTAGTTCCTTCTCTAGTTGTTATTTTCGTTGGTCTATAATTGTCTTGCCTTATCATGCTTGTTGTCAATGGTTGGTTTCTTTGAAACTGTGGCAAGGTGGGTTCACGGAAGATAAAAAATATTATTATAAGGAACACCGCTTGTCACAAAAAGGGAAACACTTATGGGGACAAATTGATAGATTGTATACCATTGCTAGAAACGTGTGCTCTACTTATAATGTTACATATTGCTTTGATAAATCTTGTTGTTGTAGGAGGTACAAACACCTCCCTTTTCAATGTGAGTATTTTACCATATCTTACTATGTTAAGGGAAATTATGATCTTTATGATGTGGAACAAATTGAGGAATTGATTGCTTGGAAGGGTGCATTTGAACTTGCTAGTTTGCTTGAAAATATTGATGATTCACCTTATAAGTATGAGGTTTATGGTATACTTAAATTTTGCTTTGATAATTACAAGGATGAAAATGACTACATTCTTGAATATTTTAATAGATGTTTTCCACAAATGGAAGAGACTAATGCCTTGCAGGATCCTATGAAAGAAGAAATTGATGAACCTGAAATCTCATTAGATGAAAAAGAGAAGGAGAGTGATGAACAAAAGGAGGAAGAATGGATTAGCTACCCATGCCTACCTTCTAATGAGAGTAACTCTTTATCCCTTACATTATTTGATTGTCCCCCATGCTTACTAAAGAAGGATGATTGTTATGTTCCTGAGGATTCTTTTGAAGATGTTTATGATAAAGCTCTAGTGCTTGTAGATCATGAAAAGCATGCTTTATGTGATAGTTATATTGTTGAGTTTATTCATGAGGCTACTGAAAATTATTATGAGAGAGGAAAATATGGTTGTAGAAGTTTTCATGGTATTGAAACACCTCTCTATGTACTGAAAGTTTTGAAGTTACTCTTGTTTTATCTTCCTATGCCTGTCACTTTGTTATTTGCTTACACGATTCCTATGCATAGGAAGTGGGTTAAACATAAATGTGTTTTGAATTTGCTTCTTGATGCTCTCTTTTACTTCAACTCATATTTCTTATGAGAGCATCCTCTCAAACTTTTATGCCTGAAGATGATAATATGTCTATTATTCTTGGGAGACCTTTTCTTAAAACTGCAGGAGCTGTTATTAATTGTAATCAAGGGAAGGTGACCTTCAATGTTAATGACAAGGAACATACTATCTATTTACCCAAGAAGATTGAAAGGACTTATGGTTTGAATTCAATTGAACATGTTGAGGGCATTCAAGTTGGAGAAATATATTGTCCCATACCAAGAGAAAACTTTGAAACTATTATGATTGGGACCATTGCTATCAAGGTTGAGGTAACATAATCATAAGTGCATACAAAGTTTTATCTCATATGGAATTTTTTTAGTAACAAGACCTGATCAACCTTGTTAACAAAAGGATTTCATTGAACAAAACAATGTTTTCACCATGATTATCTCAGTTTACTTCTATTCTATCCATTTTAGTTTTTTCTTATGCCTAACTTAAAGGCGTTAAAGAAAATTACTTATTAGGAGATAACCCAAAAGTTTTAGATGAGTCTTGGAAGTTATTACTTCAGTAATAACTGCTCCTTATACTTTTTATTTGCTTTTTGTGCCAAGAGTAACCTCTAATGAGAGAGAAGTAATGATTGGGAAAATTGCTGTCCCGAAACATATTTCTGTGCTTGACCGTAAAAATTCGTGTAAAATCACTGAACGTCTTTTTGAGGCGTGAATTTTTGTGATTCTGCCCCAGGTTGTTATCTAACTTTCGTTAGTTCAACACTTTTTGATTTGAGCAACAGAAAGTCTTCGAAAAAATTTGTCTTTACCTGCTGGTCTGTTTTGACAGATTTCTGCCATTTTCTGCATTTGCTTCTTGTTGGTCCCTTTTTGAGTTCTTTTGGGGAATTGAGCTTTTTAAGGGAAGTGCTACAGTAGCTAGTGTTATAATGGAAGTTTATTTGATATTAGAACTGAACCTTAAGACCTATTATCTTGAGTGCACTAATGTTGCTAATAAAGATTGTGTGAAGTTTTGTATGAAGGAAAAATTTCAGGTGTATGGAAAGAATGAGTAATGAGATGAAGGATGGACTAAAGCTCAAGCTTGGGGATGCCACGTGTGTCACCCCAAGAAATATCCAAGAAGTACAAGCATCAAAGCTTGGTGATGCCCAAGGCATCCCCTTCTTCATTAATAAAAATTCAAGGTTTCTTCCAAACGCTTCATTTTTATTGTTTCATGCACAGTTGTGTTGTTCTTGGAGCATCTTCTTTTTCGTTTTCGTTTTGGTTTTTCATTTTCTTTTGTTTGCTTAGTTTGCTGAATAAATTGGTTGGACCCCCTCTTTCATACATTGGTGTGCAAATAGTTTGGTTTGGTTTGGAAATGAGTAGGAAGCTTAAGTGGTAAAGAGAGCTTGTTTTTGACTGTGGCCTATGCTTTGTCATGCCATGCTTGATATTGTTTTGGCTTTATGCTTAGTATTCTTTGTTGTAGCATGACTTGTTATAAACAATTGAGATTTCTTAATGTGCCTTGGATGAATCATGCGTTGTTTTAGCATATTAAAGCATAGTATAGTGGTATTCTCCTTTGATGCTTTATTTGGGTTGACTTGGCACATGTTCACACCATGTTATGACTATCCCAAGTCACCATAAGCCTTTATGATCCTTTAGTTTTCAACTTGTAGTATCACTTTATGCTTTGATTAATGATGTTTTGTCGCTCTGCATGATTACGGCCATTATTGCTCTCTCGTTTGTCGCTCCCTTACTATTGCTAGCCTTCACTTACACTGAGTATGTTTTACTCAAGTTTCCAACTCCCTAAACAAAATATTTCCAAAGTGTCCACCATACCTACCTATTAGCATCATTTGCTACTCCCGTGCATATTCATTATGCCTTGTTTTCTTCCGAATAAAATGTTTGCTTGTTATGAGAAAGTTAGTTAGTAAAGCTCTCACGAACTTGATGGCACACTTTATTTCCTGCACTTAATAAACCTAAACCATTGTGATTCTCGATGAAAGTTATATGCTTGCAAATTATAGGCTGGGGATTAGCAGAACCGTGTTGTCACGGGGAACGCTTTCAAGACTTGTAAATATATACCCAGTTGATACCTTGCTCTTTTGTTTGCGGATGTCGTCGGTGTGAAATAAAAGGGGAGCTTGTAAGTCCATGGAGTTATGTATGTGTGTTAGAAACACACAGGCGCTGGTCTAATCCATGTTGACATGGTGGAAACCTGCAGCGTAACCATAATGATATCTATGAAGCATTCTTCTTATAAAAAAAGAGATAGCTATTGAGAAAAAGAAAAAAAAGATTTATGAAAAGAGGAAAGAGAGAAAAAAGCACCATTTTCCCATGGTAAATAAGAAGATTGTTGAGATACTCATTGTCTGCTTGCCTTGTCATTTTGATATGGGGATTCTTCCGTATCATCGGGCAAGGGGTACCCCGTTGGCGGTTCTCTATGATACGCACATACTTACGGTGACAAGAACTTACCGGTAACTAAAGTTGAGTAGCATGAGGAGCTGCCCTTGTACTCAAGGGACTTGGGATTTTCAGTTTATAGTCTATTAAGAATATAACTCAGATTGGACCTCATTTTAACCTTAACCATTTAAAGATGCTTATGATAGGGGCAATGAGAGCTCAAAGCTAATGAGTACCATACTTTCAGCATTTGGAAGCCTTTCAAATTTTTCAAAACCTTTTCATTTCCTTGTTGAGTCTCCACACATTCTATGAGCACTTTCTTGAGAGCATAGTGGCCATTCTTAGTTCTATGTGCATTGTCCCAAGACTTGTTGATTGATGCATACCTTGATATTGCTTGTTTTAAACTATTTGTATCTAGTCACTCTTGTAAACTTTGAAGGTGTCCTATGCATTTATGTTTGCTACTCTATGAGGGACAAGCTGAATGCCACTATGCTATGTTTTCTTTATGTGAAACAAACAAACGTCTTGCAAAGCATTGTTATTCATGATTCTTTTGTTTATGCCTTTTCATGTTGCATCATAGTTTCTTTGTCTTATTTCTAGAACTTTGTCTTTCATGTTATGATTGAAGTACTATGATCCCAGCTTTGAATGTCTTGCAAATACTTTGATCAAGTCTTTGATGGTGCATGTCACCTCAAAAATTATTCTTTCTTTTTATCACTTACCTACTCGAGGATGAGCAGGAGTTAAGCTTGGGGATGTTGATACATTGGAAATGTATCTATAATTTTTTATGTTCCATGCTTGGTTTTATCTCCTTTCTTGTGTTTTGTCCACACTTTGGAGTACTTTTCATATGATTTCTTGGACTAACCTATTAACAAGAGCCATAGTGCCAGCTGCATGTTTTCTGTTGTTTTTGGTTCCAGGAAAGTCAGAAAATGAATATTCTCGGAATTGGACGGGACAAAAGCCAAAGTGCCTATTTTTCCAGAAGACTCCAAAAGCCAGAATACGAGACGGAGGAGGGCCAGGGGCTAGCCACACCCCCCCAGGCGCGGGCTGGGCCTGGCCGCGCTAGGGCATGGTGTGGTGGCCCCAGGCACCCCCTTGGTCTCCCTCTTCACCTATAAGAAGCCTTCTAACCTAAAAACTTCGAGGGGTTCGACGTTTTTCCAGAAGGAGTTTCGCTCCGCCGCCACCACCAGATTCCACGAAACAGCACCAGAAACTCCGTTCTGGCACCCTGCCGGGATGGGGAATTGGAGGAGATCATCGCCATCATCATCACCATCGCTTCTCCATCGACCATCCATGTTTCCCCCATCTATGAGTGAGTAATCCCCCGCTGTAGGCTATGGGGATGGTAGGGATTGGATGAGATCGTTCATGTAATGGCATCAGATTGTTAGGGCATGGTGCCTAGTATCTTTTATTAGTGCTTTATGACTTTGTTGCGACTTGTTGTGCTTACTGCTTGTCATTAGGGCCCGAGTGCCATGATTTCAGATCTGAACATGTTATTGATTCATTATGATAGTATTGTTTTTGGTCTTATCTGCAAGTTGTATACACATGTTGTTGTCCGGAACCAATGGCCCTGAAGTGACAGAAATCGGGATAACCGGAGGGAATGGCTTTGATGTGAGGATCACATGTGTTCACAGAGTGTTAATGCTTTGCTCCGGTGCTCTATTAAAAGGAGCACCTTAATTGCCTGTAGTTCCCTAGATCAGGCCCTACTGCAAACGGTTTGGCAGGACAAAAGATGTTGTGCAAGTTCTCATTGCGAGCACGTATGACTATATATGGAACACATGCCTAGGATTATCTAGTACTTGGATGCTTTATATTATTTATCTGCAATTGCCCTATGTTCTGATTGCTATGTGAATTGTCTTGTCCATGCAACGCCCGTCAATCCATCCCTATGCCTACCGCACTCGAATCCCACTGTTACTGCTTTTGTTACCACTGTCTTTGCTTTACTATTGCTGTTACTTTACTATTCCTACTAGAAAACTGTTGCTACTGATAAACTTCTGTGAGCAAGATTGTTTCCAGGTGCAGCTGAATTGACAACTCAGTTGTTAAGCTAATAAATATTCTTTGGCTCCCCTTGTGTCGAATTAATAAATTGGGTTTCACTTCCCTCGAAAATACTGTGATACACCCCATATACTTGTGGGTCATCAGACCCTCCCAGAGTCGGAATATTGGACCCTATATTTTGATGGGTTTAAGGCTCACGGGGGCTCAGGGGCTGGCGTGGTGCTCAAATCAGCCCAAGGAGATAAACTTCTATACGTGTTACGGATCCACTTCACAACGACAAATAATATTGCCGAGTATGAAGCACTGCTGCATGGAATCCGGATTGCTAAGGATATTGGCATCCGACGTTTGATGTGTTACGGAGATTCGGATCTTGTTGCTCAGCAAGTGTCAGATATCTGTAATGCAAATAAACACATGGAAGCATATAAAGCTGTCGTGGATGATCTATCTAAATTGTTCGAAGGGTTTGAGGTTCAACACATCCCTCGAGCAGAAAATGAGGAAGCAGATGCATGCGGATAGGCTCTGCACGGAAAGAGGTCCCAGATGGCGCTTTTTTAGAGCACCTCAAAGTTCCCTCAATAAAGGGAGTGGACGAGGAATATCTGACCAAATCCGAATCACCTTTGATAGCAGTTCTGGCTGTAATTCCCAGCTGGACTCAACCCTACCTTGACTATTTGGTAGATGGCAAATTACCCGAAGACGAAGTTCTGAGCCGGCAGATCATCCAACGAGCAAAAGCCTATACTATAGTTAGTGGTGAGCTCTATAAGCGGAGTGTATCTGGGGTCTTTCAGCGCTGCGTATCTCCGGAAGAAGGAGTGGAAATCTTAAGAGAAATCCACGAAGGCGAGTGTGGTCACCATGCTGCAGCCGAATCTTTAGTGGCAAAAGCTTTCCGACACGGTTTTTTCTGGCTTACAGCCAAGGTAGATGCCGAACGGCTGGTCAAGACGTGCAAGGGCTACCAAAAGTACGCCAAACAAGCTCACATTCCGGCTGATCAGCTGCGAACACTACCTATAACATGGCCTTTTGCGGTCTGGGGGCTTGACATGCTAGGACCGTTTAAACGGGCTCCAAGTGGATTTACTCACCTCTTAGTGATGGTGGATAAATTCACCAAATGGATTGAGGCTAAACCCGTCACTAGCTGTGATGGAGCAATAGCCAAAAGATTTGTCGAGGATGTTATAATCCAGTATGGTTATCCGCATAGTATTATCACGGACAACGGGAGTAATTTCTCTATGGGAGAACTTGCCGAATTCTGCAACGAACAAAATATTCGGCTTGACATTGCGTCAGTCACACATCCGCAGGCTAATGGACAAGTCGAAAGAGCAAATGGTTTAATCCTACAAGGCCTAAAACCGAGACTCGAAGCACCACTACGACGTGCTGCGGGGTCTTGGGCAGAAAAATTACCTTCTGTAATATGGAGTTTATGAACAACTCCGAATAGGTCAATTGGATACACACCTTTCTTATTGGTCTATGGCGTAGAAGCAGTTCTTCCTAGATATTTAATTCACACTTCTCCTAGAGTGGCCGCGTATATCGAAGAGGGTGCGGAGATTTCTTGACAAAATGATCTCGATTTAGTCGAAGAAGTTCGCATCGTTGCTGAGATGAGATCAACAGCCTATCAGTAGAAGTTATGCAAGTATCATAGCCAGAGAGTCAGAAACAGATCTTACAATAAAGGCGATTTGGTTGTCCGGCTTGTGCAACAAAGAAAGCATAAACTTTCCCCAGTATGGGAAGGGCCCTTCTTGGTTAGTCGAGTATTGCACAATGGTTCATACTACCTAACTGATATGCGTCCAGTCAAAGAAAGACCTTCTACTAAGAAGAGAAAAAGAGCTGGAGGAAGTATAAATCCGAATGAGTTAGACAGACCATGGAATATTGCTCAGCTACATCCCTTTTATTCTTAGTTTATCCTTCTTTGTAATCATATATGTGTACATGTTCTGTGAGAAATAAAAGTTTTGGTTGCCTCAATTTTTTCTGAGAAGTTTTTACCATCTTATTTCCGAATGATCATGTCACAGTCGAAAATCCTAGAATACTTGAAAGTACTTTATGCTCATGTTCGTTCTGGTTTAGATTTCCGATTCTAAAAATGCTACCTTCGGGTATAACTCTAAATTTCCTAGTCTATACTTTGGTTATTTGTCTGATTGACGGATGCGGGTATTTTCTGAGTAGTGAATTGTTGGTACTGGAGGCCGGCTTTGTTTCCAAGTTTAAACTGGTTTAGCAATTGAGCTCCGTTGCTCGGCAAAGTTTCTGTGATGAAAGTTTAGCCGGCTCACGAAAGGGACGAGGCGAAAAGCCAGATAAACGATAAGTGTAGGCAAAAAAGTACAAGTGCTTGTGTAAACATTTCAGGAACACAAAAATCAAAGTCAAAAGTGCTGAATAGATAAATTAAAACTTAGCACTAGCAAAAGTATCATACTACATATTTACAGATCCATAATGTTTTCAAAATAACACATATGTTTCTTTCTGATGACTTATGATGCAGGAGGAGAGGTAGGAGCTGTCGGCTCGCTGGACACATCAGCCGGACCTTGATAATGATCCGAGATATCCAAATCCGATATGGTTTGTTCATCATCGAAAACTTCGGCTAATTCTTTGGGAGGCGGAGGCGGCGTGTCCACGCGGTTGAAGAAGGGAGTGTCGTAGCTGGTCAAGTCAGCTACGTGGCACCCATATCCGCCGCAGGAGTCCATGATGGCTATAATATCTTGCTGTTGGCCGTCTTCATCCACAGTAGAGTACCCTCTAGTCACTTGCCAGATTTCCATGCTTCCATGGTGGCTCATGACCATTGTGAGAGCGTTCTGCGTTGCGGATCACGTGTAGGACATGTTCCAGTCCTGGACAAGCTACGGCATATCCTTTGCCTTGTCTCGCACCTGAAAGTTGGACATGCTATGCATGTCCGGAACCTTGAGAGCTTCGCCAATATCCTCGATGGATTGGCGGAAGTCATGAAGCAAATCACCGACTTGGGTAAGCCGGTGGGTGCGAGGCTCGGCAGAGGTAGACTCTGTCAAGTTCAAAGGACCTATGCATATAATGCAAAACGGTTAAAAAATCTGACATCGAAAAGAGTTGAAGAATGTAGACAAGTCAGAAAGATGGAAACATACCAAAGATGACATCATCAACTTTGGTTTTCTCCTCACGAAGATTTCGGAGTTCAGCACGGAGCGCCTCGGAAAGATCCTTCTCTCTGAATAACTCGTCGTTGAGATCCGAGATTTTCTGCTCGTGGATTGCAATCTTGTGATCACGCTCCACGGTGGCCATGGAGGAGGATTAGAGAACTTGAGCAATGCTCTTCTCATGATCCACCTTAAGCTGGTCTAGCTCTCTGTGGAGATCCTTGTTTTCCACCACCAAGGTCTTCATATTCTCGGCCTCTTCGATCATAGCACAGGACTGCTTTATCAGTGATGTAAGTCAAAAGAACAACAGTTCAACAAAAATATTAGACTATGAAAACACAAGACAAGGTTTGAGTCTCAGAAAGTTTACCTTCGGCCTCATCCTTGGAAACTTTTAGCTCAACATTTTCAAGTCGGAGAGCTTTGATCTCTCTCCGCTTGTTGCAGATATTCTTCAACAACTCCTGGTTATATGAATTAACTTTCTGTAAGTCAGAATACCCAGAGTCATAAGTCTACTAAAGACTCGGGCTAATATTGTAGCTAATATCAGCACGAGCCTTGGGGGCTACACTAGTTCATTCTTTGGCATCCTAAGGAAGCATAAACCCGGATTGTTTATCCAACTTCATGCTTGGGGGCTAGAGGATATGATATAAAGAACAATAAAGGAAAACGTGAGTTGGAATTCCGACTTACATGATGTTCATGTGTGAGCTTGCTCAGGCACATGTTCACCTCAGTAGTAACCTTCTCGGCAAAGGTGAGTGCAATAAATGGAGGTGGTGGAAGCACACCAGCTCTCAACCCCTCATCGTGAAGGCGGACTTGTTCGGGAAGTTGGGAGTACTTGATACCTTCCGCTTCTTGTGCTTCTTCTTCGGTAGAAAGATTTCGGCTTTCTAGGCATTGCCGGGCCAGCCGCTGGATTTCCTTCGCAGATTTCCGAGATAAGCCAAATTTGGCAAGTCCCAGATTGTTCAGGAGATTTTTGGTGAAGGTTTCTGCCGAGGGATCATTACCCGAAGAGGGTTCACCCTTATCAAAACCTGAGTCACCCATGGTGACGTCAGTCTGCGATTCAAGGATCGCTGGCCCTGTTGAAGGAGCCGGATCTTCTGCAACAATCAGAGATGGAGTAATCTCTGGCGCTGTAGAAGGTTGAGGGGCAGGAGTCAGAGAAGCCACGACAGGAGAAGCCAAGTTTAACTTCATCTGACGCAGGGGCTTCGAGATAGTTCCCTTTCCTTTGCCCTTGATGAGCTTCTTAGCTCTGAGAAGGTAATAGAATGAACAACATTATATCTCGGAAGAAATCATAAGTAAAGTACAAAGGCGGAAGTTGTGTGGAAAGTTACCTCTTCACAACTGGCACTTCCTTTGTGCCGATGGCCACTGTCGGAGCTTTGCGCTTCCTGGGCACAACGTCCGGCAGTGGGACCAATTCCTCCTCCTGAGAAAACTCGGGAGGATATCCCTCGATAGGAGCTAACTCCAACTTAGGGAGGTCGGCAAGCTGAAAAGAAGATAATATCTTAGTGTTGCGAAAATAACTTAAAGGTGAAACACATGAAAAGGGTTTACTGCTAAAGCTTACCGGGACTACAGGGTCTTCCGCTGTATGCATGTCCAGGGACAAATCCGGAATCTTTCTCTCGATCCGCTCCTTTATCAGCCATTTGATCTGGATTATATAATCTTGTGGCTTTAAAGCCTTGGAGCTGATGCAGACGGAGTCATTTTTCGACGCCGTGATGGAATGCATCAGTCGGTCGCCGTGGTGCTGGAGAGGCTGGATCCGACGTGCCACCCAGGACTGGACCAAGTCGGACCCTCTCAGGCCCTTGTGCTTCATCATATATTCAATCCGCCTCTTGGCGAGAAGCAGATCGTCACTGAGAGCCGGAGCAGCCTCGTCCCAAGATGCTTGAGCCATGGCGGCTCCATCGACGAAAGCAGCTTTGCCGGGAGCGGGAATATCCCTATGATAGAAAAAGGTAGCTGGCCACTGTTTGACCGACTCACTAGCTAAAATCCGAGGATAAACACGCTCACGCCTAACTGAAAGACTAATTGTACCGGTAATGTAAGGATTACCGACAGTGATGGAGTTTCTCCGGACATGGAAATAGAACCGGAAGAGAGTGAGACTCGGCGTAATGCCGATATGCCCCTCACACAAAGCCGCATAGGCGCTCATCTCTAAGAAGGAATTCGGGGGGAGATGTGTCGTCGGATTGATGACAAGTACGCCATGAGGGGGTCCTCGAGGCATGCGGAAGATAGGGGTGTGAGACGTACGGTGTTCCGGAACGGTGAGCACACAAGTTTACCCAGGTTCGAATCCGCCGGCTTTGGACGGATCCTACTCCTGCTAGCAATCCAGTAATATGGCGGAGCCGGAATATGGGTTACAAGGGTTTCGCCTGTGCGAGTTGAGGGTCTAAAGTATTGGTGTGTCCTAAAGGCTCTCCCTAGGATGGCTTATATAGATATCCGGCCTAGGGTTTACAGGAGAGATCTATCCGGCTACGACTAAGAGTCGGTTACAGAGTACATCTTGAACTACAAGTAACATTATGGGCCTAAGTCGGTAAGTCTTCTGGGCCTTCCCCTAGCCGGATTGGACTCCATCTGTCTCCCTGACTGGGCTGCCCGTGAAGCAATGCTCTAACCCGAAGTGGGTCACCCTGGTCAGTGAGGAACTGTGAGGATACCTGGAAAGTATATCCCCAACAGCAGCCCCCGGAGGCCTCCAAGATCCAAAGTAGGATTTATCATCGTCTAGCTTAATCTTCAGCCTGCAGAATCTTGAAGGGTTCCTGAAACTTCACAACAAAAAATACGATCCGGGTCTTAAAAAATAAGTCGGACCTATCAACAGGTTACTCGGATTTTCCAGCTTAATTTCAAACTAAGCCGGAATTTGGTCTCTAACGCCACCTGACACAAGTCATGGTCAAGTCACATCATCTGATAGACATTTCGTCAGCATGACCATTGGTGGGTCCGCGGTTTGCGGAACTGAGGCGCCGTTTCAATGCGTGCGCGGAGATCGAGGCGACGTAATCATCGCGTGGGACCTTCCCAATTCCTTCCAGGATGTGTGGCAGTTATACTATAGCATTTGCACGAATCTTGGCGCAGTTAGATGAATATAAGGGGTTAGGATTTTCTCCTTCTCCTTTCACCAGTCCTTTGCCTTTTCCTCTCCTTCCAATCTCTCTGCGTGCACAGAGCTCCCCTGTTCCTCCCCCAAAAAACTCCCAGCGTCGCCCCTTTTAGGTCAGCTGCTCACCGGAGAAATGGCTTCATCTTCCTCTTCCGGCTTAGCGGCAGCGGTGGCGGCGGCGGCGGCGACGGAAGCGATGGCGGAGAAAGAGAGCTTTCGCGGGCTCTGGATTCCCTGCGCGCTCAACGACGAGGGTCTCAAGAACATGGAGAAAGAAGGGCTTCTCCGTGCTGACGACTGGCGGAGCAGCTTCGGGGAAACCGTCCCCAACCCGCACGACAGCGAGCGGGTCCACTTCGGCACCCACCTCGACAGAGGTTTGTCGTTTCCTCCCTCGGAGTTCTTCTCCGAGGTGATTGATCATTACGGAGTTCAACTCCATCACCTTCCTCCCAACTCTCTTTTAGAGATGAGCGCGTACACTTTATTGTGTGAGGGCTTTCTCGGCATTAGGCCGAGTTTGACTCTATTCCGGTACTATTTTCATGTCCGGAGAAACTCCATTACTGCCGGTGTTCCTTACATCACCGGTACTATTAGTTTTTCGCTTAGACGCGAGCGTGCGTATCCCCAAATTTTAGCTAGTGACTCGGTCAAACAATGGCCAGCCACGTTTTTCTATCATAGGGATATTCCGGCTCCCGGCAAAGCCACTGCTTTGCCGGCTTTCATCGACAGAGCTACCATGGCCCAACCATCCTAGGACGAGGCTGCTCCGGCTCTCACCAACGATCTGATCCTCGCTAAGAGGCGGATCGAATACTTGATCAAACACAAGGGTCTGAAGGGATCTGACTTGGTCTAGTGTTGGGTCTCACGTCGGATCCAGCCCCTTTAGTACCATGGGGATCGACTGATGCACTCCATCACGTCATCCAAGAAAGACTCCCTCCGCATCAGCCCCAAAGCCTACACCACACAGGGCTACATAAGCCAAGTCAAGTGGCTGATTAGGGAGCGGATCGAGAGGAGAATCCCGGAGGTTTCTCTAGATATGCACACGGCGGATAACCCCTTAGTGCCGGTAAGCTTCTATCAGTACACCTTTTTATGTGTTTCAATCTTCAAGTTACATTGCAATACTGATATGTTTTCTTCTTTTCAGCTTGCTGACCTCCCCAAGTCAGAACTTGCTCCACTTGAAAGATATCCTCCGGAGTTCTCTCAGGAGACAGAGGTGGTCCCATTGCCGGACCCTGCGCTCAAGAAGCGCAAAGCTCCGACAGTGGCTATTGGCACAAAGGAGGTGCCTGTTGTGAAGAGGTAACTTTCAATCACAACTTTCCGCCTTTGTATTTGACTCGAATTTCTTTCCGAGATGTAATGTTTCCAACTTTATTACATTCTCAGAGCAAAACCGCTCATCAAGAGCAAAGGGAAAGGGATTCCTTCGAAGCCGCTGCGGCAGATGAAGCTTACCATAGCTTCTCCTGTCGTGGCTCCTCCGACTCCTGCCCCTCAACCTTCTGCAACGCCGGTGATCTCCCCGGATGCCGCAGAAGATCCGGCTCCTTCAACGGAGCCTGCGAACCTTGAGTCGCAAACTAACGTCACCATGGGTGAGTCAGATTTAGATAAGGGTGAACCCTCTTTGGGTAATGATCCCTCGGCAAAAACCTTCGCCGAAAACCTTATCAGCAATCCGCGACTTGCCAAGTTTGGCCTGTCACGGAAATCTGCTGAAGAAATCTAGTGGCTCGCCAGGCAATGCCTAGAGAAAAGAACTTTATCTGCCGAAGAAGAAGCGCAAGAAGCGGAGGACGTCAAGTTCTCCGACCTTCTCGCCCAGGTGCGCCTTCGCGACGAGAGGATTAGGACTGGTGAGCTTCCAACAGCCCCAGTGATTCCTCTGACTCTCGCCGAGAAGGTGGCCGTTGACGTGAATGCGAGTTTGGATAAACTCACTCGTGAACAATATGTAAGTCAGAATTCCAACTCCTGTTTTTCCTTTATTTCATATCATATCCTCTAGCCCCCAAGCATGAAGTAAGATAAAGAATCCGGGTTTATGCTTCATTAGGATGCCAAAGAATGAACTAGTGTAGCCCCCAAGGCTCATGCTGATATTTAGAAAAATATTAGCCCGAGTCTTAAGTAGCTTTCTGACTTTGGGTATTCTGACTTACAGAAAGTATGTTCCTATAATCAGGATTTATTAAAGAATGTATGTGATAAGCGGAGAGGGATCAAGGCTCTCCGACTTAAAAATGCTGAACTTAAAGTTGCCAAGGATGACGCCGAAGGTAAACTTTCCGAGACTCAAACCTTGTCTTTGTATTTTCAATGTTGAATTTTTTTCTAAATTGTTGTTCTTTTTGACTTACAGCGCTGGTGAAACAATCCTGCGCCATGATTGAAGAGGCCGAGAACCTCAAGACCTTGGTGGTGGAGAACAAGGAGCTTCGCCAAGAGCTGGACCAGCTCAAGGCAACTCATGAAAACAGCATTGTTCAAGTCCTTGAGTCCTCCTCCATGGCTACTGAAGAGCGTGATCGCAAGATCACTCCTCAAGATAAAACAATCTCGGACCTCAAGAATGAACTTAGTAGAGAGAGGGACATGTCCCAGGCGCTCCGGGCTGAACTCTAGAGTCTCTGGGAAGAGAAGACAAAAATTGACGATGTCATTTTCGGTACGTTCCATCTGTCTGACTTGTCTTTTTCTTCGACTTCTATCAATGTCGAATTTTTCTTAACTTGTTTTGTGTATAGGTCCTCTGAACTTGACGGACTCTTCCTCCACCGAGCCTTGCACCCACCGGCTTACCCAAGTCGGTGACCTGCTTCATGACTTCTGCCAATCCCTTGAGGACATCGGCGAAGCTCTCAAGATTCCGGACATGCCTAGCATGTCGGATTTTCAGGTGCGGGATAAGGCAAAGAAGATGCCGCAACTTGTTTAGGATTGGAACATGTCCTACGCGCGAACTGCTGCGCAGAACGCTCTCACCATGGAAACATGGAAATATGGCAAGTGACCAGAGGGTACTGCAAAGTAGATGAAGACGGCCAGGAGCAGGACCTTCAAGCCATCATGCACTCCTGCGCCGGATATGGGTGTCACGTGGCTGACCTGACCAGCTACGAGATCCCCTTCTTCACCCGCGTAGATACTCCGCCTCCTCCTCCGGAAGAACCAGCAGAAGTTTCCGACGATGAACGCACCACCTCGAATGCGGACATCTCGGAACGATATCAAGGCGGCATTTCCAGCGAGCCGGCAGCTCCTTCATCTCCTCCTGCATCATAAATTGCTAGAAATATTTGTGTTATTCTGAAAAAACATGATGCATCTGTAAATGTAAAGTACTATGATTTTGCTAGTGCTAAGCTTTTGATCTATTCAGCACTTTTGGCTTTAATTTTTCGTGTGTCTGAAATGTTTACATAAGCACTTGTATTTTTTCGTCCCTACTTATCGTTTATCTGGCTTTCCGCCTCGTCCCTTTCGTGAGCCGGCTAAACCTTCTGCCGAAAACTTTGCCGAGCAATGGAGCTCAATTGCTAAACCAGTTTAAACTCAGAAACAAAGCCGGCTTCTAGTACCAACAATTCACTACTCGGAAAATGCCCGCATCTAGCAATCAGACAAATAACCAAAGTAAAGACTAGAAACTTTAGAGTTATACCCGAGGGTAGTAGTTTTAGAATCGGAAATCTAAACCAGAACGAACATGAGCATAAAGTACTTTCAAGCATTCTGGGATTTTTGACTATGACATGATCATTCGGAAATAAGATGGTAAAAACTTCTCAGAAAAATTTGAGGCAACCAAAACTTTTATTTCTCACAGAACATGTACATATATATGATTACAAAGAAGGATAAACTAAGAATAAAAGGGACGTAGCTGAGCAATATTCCACGGTCTGTCTAACTCATCCGGATTTGTACTGCCTCCATCTCTCTTTCTCTTCTTAGTAGCAGGTCTTTCTTTGGTAGCCTCATGTCGATTAAGTACAATCCATTGTGCAATACTCGACTAACTAAAAGGGCCCTTCCCATCTGGGAAAGTTTTGCTTTCTTTGTTGCACAAGCCGGAGAACCAAATCACCTTTATTGAAAGATCTATTTCGGACTCTCTGGCTATGATACTTGCGTAACTTCTGCTGATAGGCTGTAGATCTCATTTCAGCAACGACACGAACTTCTTCGACTAAGTCGAGATTGTTTTGTCGAGAAATATCGGCATCCTCTTCAATATACGCGACCACTCTAGGAGAAGTGTGAATCAAATCACTAGGAAGAACTGCTTCTGCACCATAGACCAAGAAGAAAGGTGTGTATCCGGTTGACCTGTTTGGAGTCGTTTGTAAACTCCATATTACAGAGGGTAATTCCTCTGCCCAAGCCCCCGCAGCACGTCGTAGTGGTGCTTTGAGTCTCGGTTTTAGGCCTTGTAGGATTAAACCATTTGCTCTTTCGACTTGTCCGTTAGCTTGTGGATGTGCGACTGACGCAATGTCAAGCTGGATATTTTGCTCATTGCAGAACTCGGCTAATTCTCCCATAGAGAAGTTACTCTCGCTGTCCGTGATAATACTATGTGGATAACCATACCGGATTATAACATCCTCGACAAATCTTTTGGTTGTTGGTCCATCACAACTAGTGGCAGGTTTAGCCTCAATCCATTTGGTGAATTTATCCACCATCACTAAGAGATGAGTAAATCCACTTGGAGCTCGTTTAAAAGGTCCTACCATATCAAGCCCCCAGACCGCAAAGGGCCATGTTATAGGTATTGTTCGCAACTGATCAGCCGGAACATGAGCTTGTTTGGCATACTTTTGCCAGCCTTTGCACGTCTTGACTAATCGTTCGGCATCTGCCTAAGCTGTAAGCTAGAAAAATCCGTGTCTAAAAGCTTTTGCCACTAAATATTTGGCTACAGCGTGGTGACCACACTCGCCTTCGTGGATTTCCCTTAAGATTTCCACTCCTTCTTCCGAAGATACACAGCGCTAAAAAACCCCAGAAACACTCCGCTTATAGAGATCACCTTTAATAATAGTATAGGCTTTTGCTCGTCGGATAATCTACCGGCTCAGCACCTCGTCTTCGGGTAATTTGCCATCTACCAAATAATCGAGGTAGGGTTGAGTCCAGCTGGGAATCACAGCCAGAACTGCTATCAAAGGTGAGTCGGATTTGGTCGGATATTCCTCATCTACTCCCTTTATTGAGGGAACCTTGAGGTGCTCTAAAAAAGCGCCATCCGGGACCTCTTTCCGCGCAGAACCTATCCGAGATAGTGCATCTGCTTCCTCATTTTCTGCTCGAGGAATATGTTGAACTTCAAATCCTTCGAACGATTTAGATAGATCATCCACGACAGCTTTATATGCTGCCATGTGCTTATTTGCATTACAAATATCTGACACTTGTTGAGCAACAAGATTCGAATCTCCGTAACACATCAAACGTTGGATGCCAATATCCTTAGCAATCCAGATTCCATGCAGCAGTGCTTCATACTCGGCAATATTGTTTGTCACTGTGAAGTGGATCTGCAACACGTATAAAAGTTTATCTCCTTGGGGTGACTTGAGCACCACGCTATCCCCCGAGCCCCCACGAGCCTTAGACCCATCGAAGAAGAGGGTCCAATATTCCGACTCAGGGAGGATCATGTTCTCCTTCGTCTCTGTCCAATCAGCGACAAAGTTAGCAAGGATCTGGGATTTGATTGTTGTCTGAGGTTTATACTCAATGTCAAAAGCTGAAAGCTCTATGCCCCATTTGGCGACGCGTCCTGTGGCGTCACTATTGTTGATTATATCTCTCAAGGGAGCTATGCTCACCACGGTAATCGGATGCTCCTGAAAGTAATGTCGCAACTTACGAGATGCTAGAAAAACACCGTAAGCCAACTTTTGATAATGCGGATACCGCTGTTTTGACTCAGTTAGGACTTCACTGACAAAGTAAGTCAGACGCTGCACCAGGTGCTCCTGATTTTCCTCCAGTATCTCCACCACCATGACGATACTAACGACCTTATTTGTCGCAGCAAGATAAAGCAACATCGGTTCTTGAGGTTCCGGCGCTGCAAGGATAGGAGCATATGAGAGTACTTTCTTCAGGTCTTGTAGTGCAGCTTCAGCTTCATCACTCCAAACAAAATATTTGGTCTTTTTCAGGAGTTTGTATAATGGTGCGGCTCTTTCACCAAGCCGTCTTACAAACTGACTGACTGCAGCAATGCAACTAGTTAGTCTTTGTACGTCCTTCAGGCGAGTTGGCCTGGAAATATTGAGTATAGCCTTGATTTTGTCTCGGTAAACCTCTATGCCTCTCTGAGACACGATGAAACCTAACAATTTTCCGGCCGGTATTCCAAAGAAGCACTTCTTCGGGTTAAGCATGATGTTGTATTTTCGTAGGTTGGCAAATGTTTCCTCCAAGTCGGAAATCAGCGTTTCCTTCTTTTTGGACATTACTGCAATATCATCCACGTATGCATGTACATTACGTCCGAGTTGGTCATGGAGGCAACGCTGCATCATGTGCTGGTACGTAGCTCCTGCGTTCTTCAGCCCAAAGGGCATCGTAACAAAACAGAAGGTTCCGAAGGGGGTTATGAATGAAGTTTTAAATTTGTCAGATTCCTTCATCCGGATTTGGTGATAACCGGAATATGCGTCGAGAAAACAGAGGATTTCCGAGCCTGCCGTAGAATCGATAACTTGATCAATTCTAGGCAGAGCGAATGGATCTTTTGGATAAGCGTTGTTTAAGGCAGTATAATCAACACACATCCTTAAATCAGTGGTGTCCTTTTTAGGGACCATTATAGGATTGGCCAACCACTCAGTGTGGATGACCTCTTCTATGAATCTGGCTAACTCGAGCCATGCTAGTTCCTTAGCTATTTCCTTATGCTTTTCATCACCAAATCGTCGTAGGGACTGTTTGACGGGTTTAGCGTTCGGGTTTACATTTAGAGAGTGCTCGGCAAGTTCCCTAGGTACTCCGGTCATGTCAGATGGTTGCCATGCGAAGATATATTGATTTGCTTGGAGGAACTTGACGAGCGTGCTTTCCTATGCGCTACCTAGGCCTACGCCTATCTGGGTCACCTTGGAGGGGTCATCATCCTTCAACGGCGTCTTCTTCGTCTCTTCTGATGCCTTGAACTCCGGATTTGGCTTTGTCACCTCCTTCTTCGTTGCGGGCATCTCGGACAGATCTATGCTCTTCTTGATCTCCTGGTACTCCTAGGCGTGCAGCACGGCTTCAGCAAAGGCGGCATTTCCATCCTCGCACTCTCGTGCTTTCTTCGGGTCTCCCCTGATGGTGATCACGCCGTTGGGACCTGGAATTTTCATCATATTGTAAATGTAACACGGACGAGCCATAAAGGCCCAGTGAGCTAGACGTCCAAATATAGCATGGTACGTGCTCTTGAACAGTACCACTTCGAAGGAAAGTGCCTCTGTCCGATAGTTCTTTGGAGTTCCAAAGGTAACATCCAAAGTGATCTCTCCCAGGGAATTAGCTTGTCTTCCTGGGACAACTCCGTGAAAGATCACAGAGCTATGGTTCAGTTGTGTTTCCGAGATCTTCATCCGGTGTAGTGTTTCGACGTAGAGAATATTGATGTTGCTACCACCGTCCATGAGAGTCTTGGAGAAACCATAACCGTCAATCAGTGGATTAACGATTAAAGCGTCTTTTCCTCGCCTGTGTAACTTAGGCGGATGATCATCACGGTCAAATGTGATTGCCACTTCCGACTAGTCCAGATACTGGAGGACAGCCGGAACTGTTGCATTGAGCTCGTGTAGAACTGCTTTCTTGACCTTTGCTGGTTGCGATCCGGGGAAAGTGACATAAGTGTCCTTCTTGGTGGGAAAAGTTTTCTTCCCTTCCGGCTTGGGATTTGAAGCATCAGCTTCCTCCATGTCGGAATCTTCCTTGGTCTCTTTGTCTTTTTCGGGATTCTTTTTTCCCTTCTTCTGCTTAGCTTTGTAGCTCGCGGTGTCATCTCTTTTGATGTCGTCATTGAAACGACATTCGGCGTTGGTGTGAGATGAGCCCCCATTGGCGTCTAGCTGATGCACACATGGGTTATTGGCAATGTCGGCCCAAGAGTAGGTTTTGCATGGTTGCTGGTCTCCTCTACCCTGGACTCTTGAAGTCCCACGGCCACGCCCGCGGCCTCCACCGCGTCCTCCTCATCCTCACTACCGTTTCCGCATTGTGTTTTTCCTCCGAGGTATTTTTGCGCTTCTGAGCTTGTTGCTTTGGTTGTTTTGCCGACTGAGGCACAACTAGGGCATTGAGCAATCCCTCTGCATCGTCGTCAGCATCTGCATACTTGCTCGCTGTTTCTATCATCTCTCCCAAATCAGTGACCTTGTCACACTTCAAGCGATGATGCAGTAGACCAATTGGGAGACCTGCAATGAAAGCTTCAATCGCAGTTTGATCATTCACTCCTTCACAAGAGTTCTTGATGTCAATCCATTGTCCGAGGTAGTCCCAAAAAGTTTCTCCAGCTTTCTGGGTGCAACGCTGTAGGTCTCCGACCGTACAGGGCCTCCGATATGTGCCTTTGAAATTCCGAAAGAACGCACTTTGCATGTCATACCAGTTATGGATGGTGTTTTCCGGAAGTTCATTCAGCCATGATCGTGCCGTCTTCTGCAACATGAGTGGGAGATATCGGGTTGCGACCAGGCTATTTTCGCCTTTGGCGATGCAGCAAGCTTGGAAGAAATCCTGTAGCCAGGTATCTGGCCGAGCAATGCCATCGTAGGCTTGGATATGTCTTGAGATAGCAAATCCTTCTGGGAATTTTATAGCTCTGATGCGTGGTCCGAAGCACTTTGGGCCCACGTAGATATCATTGTTTTCATAGCGCCAAGCCTCTATGTTGGAGTTGATCATGTGCCTTGCGTCATTTGGGGATAGAGATCGTCCCGAATGTCGGTTGTGGCTGCGGTGCCTTGGAGCCGGACTTCGGCTTCTGCCACCACCTCCTCCGCCACATCGTCCTCCTTGCCCTCCTTGGGAGCTGTTGTGATGATTGTGTGGTGGAGAGGGTGGGGCAGCTGGATAGTTTCTGGCTGATCGCCGGCCTCCGTCCGGAACGTCATTATTTCGATTCTGGTGAGGGTCTTGACTATGACGAGCCCCCTGCCGGCTTGTCCCGGCATGGTTTCCATCGTTTCTTCGTCTGTCGTTCCCACCATGGTGGGGCTCAGCCGGACGGCTTGCATGTCTAGGAGGTGGCATTTTTTGACGATCCTCTTCCCGACGTTTCTCTTTATCTTCTCCCTTTCGATCGTTAGATTCTCGTCGGGAAGGATTCCTCGGATTCAGAGTAGCGATGGCCTCTTTCTCGGCCGCTGGTGCGACGTTGCTCCAGTCGCGTGTAGTCCTGCGATGCTGTCCTGACGATCCAGTTCTCGAATAATTGTCCTCCCGTTGTTCGGGGCGATAATGCTGCTCCGAAACACAGTGGGGTCTCACGTCAGCCCATGCCGGATTTGTTCGACATTGGTCAGAATCCAAGAATAGTTTTTGACTTCCGGACAGGGCGAGCTTTTGCTGCTCCAGTCCCTTGTTGAGTAGTTTGATACCCAAACGGATCTCCTCTGGTCCTGGATTAGCCGATAGAATTTCTCGGGCCGCCACGGTATTCTGTACTGGGGTTGGATATACCCAATCTCCTTTGCTGTCTTTCCGTGGCTTCCCCATCTCATCTCCAAAAAGGATGGCACGGATATGTGGGAATTGGTCGTCATTGGTGTGACGCTTCCGTGTCTTCTGATGCAACCGAGACATGTAATCCTTAGTTGCCATGCGTTTCTTCTCCTCCTCGATGTTTTTGGCTTCATCCAGGAGTTGTTGACGACGCGCTTCTAGGGCTTGGGCCCTTTCGTCCAGCTCTTCAGCAGTAAGTTCTGCAGCTGTAGGGATAGGTGTGGTTAGTGCAGCATCGATGAGTTTACACGCACCTTCAGTGATCATGTGTCCATCCACCGATTCTTCTTTTTTTCGGTTCTTCTGGGATAAGTGCTCCATCCGAGTCTTCCTCGTATTCCTCGGCAATCACCTCCTCTGCCAGAGGGCCTTTTGTCGGGGTCTTGTTTTTCTTGTTCTTCTTCTTTGCCTTCTTGGCAGTGCCGGTAGCAAAGACGGCTTTGGGTCCGTTTCCCGGAGTCAAGCTCTGATCGGTACTTTCGGACATCTGGACCTCGGGATTATCTCCGACGTCCATGTCATCCTGCGCTTTAGGAGAGTGTTCCCCGGATCCTTCATCCATGGCGTCTCCTTCTTCTACAGCCTTGGAGTTGTACTCCTCTTCATATTCCACGGAGAACTTTCGGAAGTCTGCTGACGTCATTGATTCATCCAAGGATGTGCGTACGTCAGCGTTTGTTCCAATTGCCTCCAGCACCGAGTGGGTGTTTGCTCCAGCATCGGCAGAGCCGGATCCGGATCCTACGTACCCGACGAAGTGCGATGCATGCTTCCTGAGGTACCTGCGGCTTTCGCGATCAGCCATGTCGAAACTTTTGATGGTCTCGAGAATTGCGTCTGCGCTTGCATCTTGCATTATCATACGTCGTAGTGTGTACCTTAGGAAAGGACTGTCTGTCCCGGCATCATCAGAGCCGGAATCAGTGTCATTGATATGCTCCTCCTGGATTTCGACTTCCGCGGGTGGGTCGATCTAGGATACGGTCTCTCCGAGGAGATCCACTCCAGATTCGGCTTTAATCGCTAGGTCTTCCTCAGGCTCGGATTTCTCCACTATCTCCACAATTGGTGTGGGTTGGGTGGGATTAGGGTTTTCTGAGATTCGGAACTCTGCCGCCTCAGCGAACAAAGGGGACCCAGAAGATTCTTCTGCCTCTATCATCACCGTTGGGGTGGGTGGGGCAGGTTCAGCAAAACCGATGTAAACATCGATCTCGCCAAAAGACATGATTGTTTAGGCAGTCACAGCCTCCCTAGCCAGAATCCAAGTCTCATCGAGAACGATGAGAGGGACGTTGCTGGCGTAGAGGATGCGACCGACGGTGATAGTCTTGCCGATTCCGATTCTTGCAGATTCCGCTCGGAACGCAGATCCGAAGCTCACTTGCCCCACGGTGGGCGCCAACTGTCGTCGGATTGATGACAAGTACGCCATGAGGGAGTCCTCGAGCATGCGGAAGAGAGGTCTGTGAGACGTATGGTGTTCCGGGAAGGTGAGCACACAAGTTTACCCAGGTTCGAATCCGCCGGATTTGGATGGATCCTACTCCTGCTAGCAATCGATGTCTGGCGAGCGGAATATATGGGTTACAAGGGTTTCGCCTGTGCGAGTTGAGGGACTAAAGTATTGGTGTGTCCTAAAGGCTCTCCCTAGGACGGCTTATATAGATATCCAGCCTAGGGTTTACAGGAGAGATCAATCCGGCTACGACTAAGAGTCGGTTACAGAGTACATCTTGAACTACAAGTAACATTATGGGCCTAAGTCGGTAAGTCTTCTGGGCCTTCCCGTAGCAGATTGACTCGTCTGCTCCCCGATCTGGCCTGTGAAGCAATGCTCTAACCCGAAGTGGGCCACCCTGGTCAGTGAGGAACTGTGAGGATACCCGGAAAGTATATCCCCAACAGCAACGTTGAACACCGTAATGATCTATCACCTCAGAAAAGAAATCTGAGGGAGGAAATGAGAAACCTCTGTCGAGGTGGGTGCCAAAGTGAACTCGCTTGCCGTTGCAAGGTTTGGGGACAGCCTCGCCGAAGCCGCTCTGCCAATCGCCGGCGCAGAGGAGTCCTTCTTCTTCTATGCCACGGAGCTTCTCGTTGTCGACGACGCACGGGATCCAGACCCCGCGATTGCTCTCCTTCTCCGCCGCCGCTACCGTCACAGCCGTCGCTGCTACGCCGGAAGTTGAAGTGGAAGCCATTGTTCTGGTGCGCCAGTGACCTTGGTTGGGCGGCGCTAGGAATTTCTAGGGGCAAGGAAGCTCTGTGCACGTGGGAGAAGTGGAGGAGAAGGAAACGGCACAGGAAAACGTGAAGAAGATGAGGAAAAGGAATCCTCACCCCTTATAACCGCCGAACCGCTCCAAGATTCGTGCAAATGACACAGTACACACGCCACGCGTCATGGAAAGAACTGGGAAGTCCCCACGTGATGATTACGCCGACTCGATCTCCACACGTGCATTAAAACGGCGCCTCGGTTCCGCGAACAGCGGACCCACCAACAGTCGTGCTGACAGGAAATGTCTGTCAGTGATGTGTCTTGACCATGACTAGTGTCAGATGACATCAGAGACCACATTCCGGCTTAGTTTGAATATCAAGCTGGAAATCCGATTAACATACTGATAGGTCCGACTTTTGAGACCCGGATCGTATCTTTTGATTTGAAGTTTCAGGAACCCTTCAAGATTCTGCAAGCTGAAGATCAAGCTAGACGATGATGAATCCGACTTTGGATCTTGGAGACTTCCGGGGGCTTCTGTTGGGGATATACTTTCCGGGTATCCTCATAGTCCTCACTGACCAGGGTGGCCCACTTCGGGTTAGAGCTTTGCTTCACGGGAGGCCCAGTCAGGGAGAAGAGACGGAGTCCAATCCGGCTACAGGAAGGCCTAGATGACTTACCGACATAGGCCCATAGTGTTACTTGTAGTTCAAGATGTACTCTGTAACCGACTCTTAGTCGTAGCCAGATTGATCTCTCCTGTAAACCCTAGGCCGGATATCTATGTAAGCCGTCCTAGGGAGAGCCTTTAGGGCAACACAATAGTCTACAATATCAACTCGCACAGGCGAACCCCTTGTAACCCATATTCTGGCTCTCGTCAGACATCGATTGCTAGCGGTGAGTAGGATCCATCCAAAGCCGGCGGATTCGAACCTGGGTAAACTTGTGTGCTCACCGTCCCGAAACACCGTACGTCTCACACCCCTCTCTTCCGCATGTCTCGAGGACCCCCTCATGGCGTACTTCTCATCAATCCGACGACAATGCATCCACATATCGGGATTCTATCCTAAGCATGTTCTTTTCCCGTTGTTGTTTCTGACCTTTTGTCTACTAGTTGGTAGCCAAGTAGCAAATGTGCATTGGTGTCTTCCGATGCAAGATACTCTTCTGGTCCGTCATGACAAACTATTTCAGGATGTCAGGAGAAACAAACTCCAGTACCTCGTCATATCTAGGACCAGGTCAAAGTATTGTAATCCACAGATCAAGAGGCATTGACTAGCTTCTATTTGTTCTACCTTAGAGTATCACACCCTTTTACAATAAGAGGTTGTGTTGAGTTTCATGACCTTGTTAATGAAGTGATGCTCTTACACATAATTACCCACCCTTCCTCTGAGCTTTCACGCTCGTGAATGATGTGTGTGCATAATAATGTGAACATCTGAGATTCTTAGCAATTTTTATTGCTTTGAACTCGAAGGACATTTTTGTCATTCTTAGCATGATTGTTTAACCCTATCACTAAGCAAAGGATGATTGTGCTACCAAGTCCGTTAGTCCAGTACACTCTCCTCGGTCAAAGATTTAGGCTTGTGCCAAAACTCTGAGACTATGTCTTCTTGCCTTACCAAGCAAGTTTCCTCTCGGAATAAGTGACATATCGGTGGTTTGTGATATTCTGGATGTCTTCCTAGAAGTATCGCCATGTTGCCACATGATCGTGTAATCAATTTCTTGAGCAAGCAAGTTCTCTGAACTACTCCTTTCTCCAAGGATCCGTATTGGATACCCCTGAACTAGTTGGTTGAGCTTAAACAACAACCTGGAGAGTTGTAAGACAAAAGTTCTATCTGACCTAGTTCATCTTAAAGGGATGTCTAGTGTCGCTCTTGCTGAAGAAAGATAGTATTTCCTTCGTGGTTATGTTATCTTTCCCCACCTTTGATTTGATTTGGGTTATCGTTGAATCAAACCCAGTTTCAAGGACTATCTTGATGATGTTGCTACTCGTGTCGTTTCACTTGAGTACATCCTCATGTCCTTTGGTCTCACCAATACTTTGCCTTGTTTAAACCATATATGAGTCCATCTTCCTGGAGTATCTCGATAAGTTTGTTGTTGAGCCCATTGATGACATCCTTATCTTCTCCAAGCTAGACTAGATTCATATGACACATTTGGGATTAAAGTTGGAAAACTTTCGAGAACCTTCTTCGGGTCATCTCGAAGAATGTGTTCTAGATGTTAGAAGTAACCTTCTCTGATTCACGCACAAATATAGAAAGATGTCGCCGTGGATTCGAGTAGAGTTAACTCCGTATCTTAAGGACACGATTGTATTTCATTGCAAGTACTCGATGTATGAGCAGTTGTCCTTCGACAAGTTGTTAATACATGGGTCTAGCAATCTAGCTCAGTCAATTGGAGCTTGACATTGTGGTCCATGTCTTGAGAATCCAGTAACTTTACCTTCACGGTAAACGTTGCAAACTTTCTATTCGGACATGTTGAGTCTGAAGTATCATCTCACCTAACCAAATTTGAATCTCAAGCAGATATGATGGTTTGTGTTCCTCAAGGTTTTGACATAGGTCTCTTTGTAAGTCCGGCATGATTGATGTAATGGTTGGCACAATTAGTCGGAAGGCCTATTGCCATATTCTCTTGAATCAGCAGATAACAACCACTCTTCATGAGGCTTCTTCTATGATTTATTATAGGAGTTGTGCTAATGGTTTCCTTCGTAACCGAAGTCCGACCTTTAATTGATGTCTCGTGTCTCAAACATCAAGGAGAACATTTAAAGTAGTGTTGCTAAGTGTCTCTCGGTCGATCCTCTAGACTCTTTATGTTGGCAAGCTTCTTGTTGTGCCAAGGTAATTGAAGTCTGAGAATGAAGTTTCTTTTTCCTCGTGTCATCAGGAATCTTCTTGCCTATTCATCTAGTGGTGTAAAGTGATACCATGATCCTTGGCAAAGATTTTGGTAGTCCTGGATGAATACAGAGTTTCCTTCGTTTTCTTAAACATGTTCGAAGAGCGACTATGATTTTGGTAATCAATAGTTCTCTTGCTACATGTTTCTTGTGACTCTTATGAGTCCTCACCATAAAATACCTTTATGTTTTGACCTTCTGTTGAACGAAGAGTGATCCTTTTGTATCAAAAGTAGTTCACCAGCTTGGTTATATGTATCTCTGTATCCCTGGAAGCTCTACTTAAGCCACCCAGTAGAGTTTCGTATCTCGAAGTCTATGGTCATGTTCTCCCTGTTGTAAGCTTTCCTTCCAGAATCCTAAACCCTTCTGAAACTCCATGGTCTCAATCCTTATGAAGACCAGTTATCTAACAACTTGAAACCTTCTCCTCTTGTTTCCTCCTTTACCTTGACGTGTTTCATGTTTGTCACCTTAGAGTTGTTCTGAACACTCCTTCGTGAGTTGACCATGAGATATTCGGTGTGTTGTTTAGTGTGTTTCCCTCTTATCCTTAGAAGTGGCCCTGTTTCTCTTCCTTCTTCCTACCTGCAGAATCTTGGGTCGAGATTCTCGTAAGGGGGATAGAGCTGTAACACCCCAGTTTTAGCTAATCTTATATTAGGGTTGTTTGTGCATTCATGATCATCATTTCTTAAAAATGCATGTAAACAAAATAAAGCAAAACCCTAACCCTAGCTATTTTCCATCTCTCCCAAAGCAATTCAAAAGGGTTTGAATATTTTGAAAAAGTACAAAATGTTGGAGCCCAAATGGTTTCAAGGGCCCCTACAATATTTTCCATAGTTTTACAAATGTTCTGGTATTTTTGAAATGATTCAAAACAGAAAATAAATTCAAATACAAATAGAAATAACAAAAATAGTTTGGAAAAAGGTTTTAGGAAATAAAACAGTTTTCCTAACCCTAAGAGGTCGTAGCCCAGTTGGCCCTCTTTCTTCCCTCTCTCTTTGTCGCCCACCCGTGCAGCAGCACAGGCTGTAGCAGCCCACCCCCGGCCCACGTACCCCTTCGGCGTCCTTTTCTTTTCTTCTTCCTCGCGCCCGACACAGTGAAGCTGCTCGCTGTCCTGCGTCGATGTCGTCGCCTCGCCGCCGCGCTGATGTGTGCTACCGCCCCAGGAGAAGGGGATAAGACCCTAGTGTCATGGCCATCTTCCCCAGTTCTTCTCGCTCGCTCTCTCGTGCTCCCTCTTCCATTCCCCTCTCTGGTCGAACCCTAGCTCCGGCCAGAGCTCACTGTCGCCACCGTACCTGGCCTCCCCTTGCCCTGCCGACAGTGTCAGAGCCTCCGCCTCGTTGCCAGCTTCATCTCCCTAGAAGGAATCGGACCGGGACGCTCCTAGACGCCCGCATCGAGCGAGTCTTCCCTGACCCCTACGAAGCTCTTTGCGGCTAATCCTCGCTCTTCCGGCCTCCTCGCGCCTCGCCATCGCCTCCGTTCGCTTCGTGGTGAGCTTCTGGTTGTCATGGACCTCCCCACCCTCTCCCTCTTGCTCTGGCGCTTTCACAGGTGCAGGCGCACCGCCAAGATACATGGTCGGTGATGCTCCGGCTACCAAACAGGAGCGGTGCCACCACAGTTAGGCTCGCCTAGTTCTCCCGGTTTGAACAAGCTAGACGCCACGCCTGCATGTGGCCTCTGTCATCACCGGCGACCATCGCCTGAGGGTGGATGTCGTGCTGATGTCACGCCCATGTCAGTCTGACGTGGCCCATGGGCCGCTGACCATTGACCACTACGGTGGCAGCTGAGGTGGCTCAGGGCCCTCTGTCAGTCACCCTGGGTAGGTGCTACCCCGGTGAAAAAGGCCCCCAGCCCTGCACTGACGTCAGCATGACGCAGTAAACCTTTTTATAATTGTTTTAATAATTTCAGAAAAAGGTCTAATATTGTAAAATCAATATCTTTTAATCTGTAATTCAGAAAAATACAAATAATATATCAAAATGTTTAGAAAAACAATATCTATCTTTTTAAACTTTAGTCATGCATTGTTAAGCAACTTAAATGACAAGTTTAATTAGATAACTAAATGAACCCCCGTAGGTGATTTCGGGGTCTCTCCTGTATTAGGGTTTGGCCCCTTCTGATCCTGCTTAAATTAACAAGCATGCTTTAGGGTTTCATTACAATACTATTTAACTTGTCATATCATCATCCTTGCTTGAGCATTGCATCGATGACATGTGTTGATTGCTGTTCCCCTTTCTTTCCGGTGTTTGCTTCTTCCCAGTAGAATACGATATCGAGATCAAGATCGAAGACCGAGATCAACACCATCGAAGATCGACGAACAATACTTGACCAACTGTAATCAAGTCAAGTACAAGGTTTCCAAATATCTATTTCTGGGTATCAACAAACAAGGCAAGCATAGCCCCACCATTATACAATCCTATGGTTTCGAAAGTATTTCAATTCTTGCCATGATGCATACGATTCCACTGTGGTGTTTTATCGATAGATAGAGTATCCTATCTGTTGCATTACTACCTTTGAGATTATATTACCTGATCCACTGCTCCTAGCATACCTAGGTTTGGCTTGTGTGCACTGCTAGAGCTGTTATCCGTGTCTTGCTTAGCTGTCAGTGCTGGTTCATCCATAAGATGTACCAAATGCAAAGAATCTAGTATGATAGGAGAACAAGGTATACTGATGAGGTAAGATCAGTGGTTAAGGTTAAACATGCTAAGGCTTGTATGGGAGGCCACGATGGGATGTGGTTTTTGTAGTCCCATGCTCGCCACTACTAGGAACCGAGTTCTTGCCTTTGGAACCGAGACGAGTGTACAGCCACACGAGGCTTGGGAACCCCTCCGCTGATTAACTTGCCTAGTAGATTCCATGAGTCACATAGTTCGGGCTTTCCATTTGGCATACGCATCGAAAATGTTTTCAAAAGAGGAGGTGAAGGAGGTGCATCATAACAGGTAGGTAAGCGTGTCCAGGGTTGCTTGGGGTAGATGGCGCCCCTGATAAACCAACCTCGCCCACATCTCTAGGGACCGACTTCGGGATTTTACCTGTTACAGCAGAACCATCCTTACGGCGTGACTCATGGTCTCGACAAAAGCAAGGTAAAGGCCGTGGCCAACCACCCTCTGTCGCCCTTCCAAGGAAGAGGGCTAATGATCTGGCATTAAGAGTCGGTTTGTACGTGTGGGTAAAGTTGTACACCCCTGCAGGGTTAAATCTTTTTGAAAAGCCGTGTTCACGGTTATGAACGCTTGGTGACCGAATTCTAAGATCATAGAGAACATTAACCTAATCGTAAAACTTGGCAGTTTAACGTGTGCTTAAGGATGCTTCCTCATGGGTACGAGGGGGTGATCCTAGTTGTGAGATGAGGATTACTTTGGTGGTTATCATGATGATGATCAATTCTTTGGAGATGTCGCTCTCTTATCCCCTTTTAAAGATTATGATTAGGCAAGCTTCTTCTCCCTCTTGTTTTACAAAACAAAGATGGCTTTATGCAAAATAACCCCACCAGCCATAAGTCTTGCGGAGTACACCCTATACTCACCCTTGCTTTGTTGATACTTTTGTAGCAGAATTAGGTTCTCATGAAGACAAGTTCCGTATGACATCGACACCGATGAGTAGCTTGGGGTTCCCGGCCGGTAGCCTGGAATCTATGGGCTGGGACGTCATCGTTATGCTTCAGGCCTCTTAGGCCATTTGTTAAGTTTGCTATACTTAATAGCATAATTTGCCTTCTGTTGTTTGATGTTTGTGGTCAGTGACCTCTGCTTGTAATATTTTGGTTCTTCACTCAGTTATGAGCTTGCTGTAATATATTTTTGTGTCGCATGGGTTACTGTTGTGTTACCGATTTCTCATTGGATATCCTCGAGGTCTAGGTTAAGCTTATATCAGGCTAAGGTCTGGATTTGTTTAACCCTGATCTCGGGGGTGTTACAGCGGTAACCCTTGGTGCGTCATGGAGGATGTTGTATGGTAGGACAGCTTCTGCTCCATAAACCATGAAGAAAGGGGTCAAGCTGGTAGATCTGTTGGGCGTTGTTTGCAAACTCCACAAAACAGATGGCAATTCCACCGCCCAGTCGCCAGCTGCTCTATGTAGCGGTGCCTCTAAGTGTGGCTTGATTCCTTGTAGAATTAGTACATTGGCCCGCTTAACTTTTCCATTTGACTGTGGATGTGGCACAGATGCTAGGTCAAGGCAGATGCCTTTTTCATGACAATACTCCTCAACTTCTCCAAGAGACAAATTGCTGCCATTATCGATGATGATGCTATGTGGGAGATAAAATCTCACCACTAAATCCCGGACAAATTTTAGGGTTGTTGCCCATCGAGCTTTCTAATGGGTTTAGCTTCGATCCATTTAGTGAACTTATCAACTGCTACTAGTAGATCCGTAAATCTACAAGGTGTTGTTTGCAAAGGCCCAACCATGTCAAGCCCCCAGACTTCAAACGACCAAGTAATTGGTATTGTTTGCAATTCTTCAGCTAGAACGTGTGGTTGCCGTGCATAAAACTAACACCCGATACAGGTCTGCACCAGCTTGTCGGTGTCCGCCGTAGCGGTCAACCAGTAGAATCCTTGTCGGAAGGCTTTTGTCACCAGCGATCAGGAGCGGCGTGATGCCCGCAATCTCCGAGATGTATTTCTCTAAGGATATCCATACCTTGTTGCTGGGAGACGCACCATAGAAAAACTCATGTGGTACTTCTTTTGTATAGTTAGCCATCAATTATGACATAACCCTTTGATCTACGTACTATCTATCGGCTTTTGACTTCGTCTTCGGGCAGTGTTTCATCTTCAAGGTAGTTCATGAATGGTTCCATCCAAGTCGGAGAGGTCACTCTTACTGCATTAACAAATGAATCCACTCTATCTAGATTGTAGGGGTCCGCTCCTTTCACGGATGGGGTCCGCAGATGCTCCAGGAAAACGTCTGGCAGAATTGGTCGGCAAGCTGATCCAAGCTTAGACATCAGATCTGATGCCTCGTTGTCCTCCCTTTTGACATACTTGACTTCATAGCCGTCGAAGCACTTGTCTATCTCGTCTACTTTGTCTCGATATGCCGTCATCATAGGGTTCCACGTGTTCCAGGTGCCAGCCACCTCCTGGGAAACCAAGTCGGAATCTCCACAGCAAACTATGTGCTTGATGCCAATATCCATGGCTACACGAAGTCCGTGAATGAGGGTCTCATACTATGCCATGTTGTTGGTAGCTGATGGCTCCGCTTTTTGCCATCTTCCTCTGCATTTAAATGTTGTTTTTGGTCAAGCAATTGCCAAAAAAACTCTCAACTTTTGCAACTAATGACTAATAATTGCAAACATATGTAAATCCCTTCTTTGATTTATGTTGTGCAGGAAATCACTGCTTTTAAGGCGAAATAAGGAGTCATAATGAAGGATTTTGAGGAAGTACACACAACCAAGTAATTGGAGAAGCTTTCCAGGGCATCAGTATGCTTAATGACCACTGGTAAGGCCGTGGTTCGCCTGTACCGCCCACCCATACCAGGTGGCGCCGGCTTCGTCTCATCAAACCCTACAACTTTTGTGAAGACGCCTATATATTTCGAGGCTCCAGCCGCTGGCCAGAGAGCCGCCATTCTCAAATTGCATCACAACACCACCAAAGGAGATCCACACCATTGTTCATCCATTATTCATCACTTCCACCATCCATCCCTCCACTAGCCATAGCCATTGCTTTGCACTTTTAGATCTCCTTGTGATTTGGCGACCATTGTAAGAATATTTGATTTCAATCTAAGTATTTGCATGATGTTTTCTATCTCCGATCTATTTGTTATGAGTGAGTAGTCCTCACGGGCTGCAGGTTGGGGCGAAACCTTGCAGCAATTATGTGCATCTAGATCATGGGAGAATTGTATTTTGTTTGGATTCGTGATTTGTATATTTTGTTTCTTCGTCTCTCGTCTCGATTTGTGGATTGTAAGTACCCAAGATCCCATAGATTGATAAAGGCTTGAGGTGAGATACTTGGCTAGCGGCAATCTCATAGGAAACTCAGTGACATAAAGGGATTTGTTTTTGTTTTTGTTTTTAATAAAGAGTGTTCAAGAAGACCTATGGAAAGAGGAGAAAAAATAAGGTAATCCTCTATATTTTATTTTACTAACAAGTGGCCAAGAAGTATTGTTGGACCATTACTTAGTGTTGTTGCTGATATCTAACCTTTTGATAAGATGTGCCAAGGCGCACGGAGCTACTAATCAAATTCTTTGAGTTTTTGTAGTTTACAGTGTCGATAACGACCACTGGTACAGCCGGAGTGGCCCGTACCGTGTGCCCGTACCACGTCAAGGCAAAGGGAGATAGAAATTTCGATGTTTGCCGAAGGAATTAGTGTCGATAACGACCACTGGTACAGCCGAATGCGCCAGTACCGCGCACCTGTACCATTTCCCCAAGCAAACATCAGATTTTACGCAAAGTCACCACAGCGTTAACGACCAGCGGTATGGGCGTGCGCGACCGTACCGTGCGCCCGTACCGAGTGCACCGCCTGGGAGCAGCCATCGCCCCCAAGGTAAGTCACCCGGTACGGGCAGGCTCCGGTCGTACCGCTCGCCCGTACCGAGTACGCGGACGCCATATTCACCCCGATGAGGTAACCTAAAAATTCCAAATCATCTATTTTCTCTTTCTTATTCCTCCAAATTTCAAACCACCTCCATTTAATCTTCAAATTTACTCAATCTTTCTTTGATTCTTCACACTCACTTGATCTAAGGTATGATTCTCCTCTGATCCCCAACTTATTTGTACAAAAGCTTCGCTTAATCATTCATCATTGTCAATCTAGACATAGGTCTTTTTCTTGATTCAATTTTGGTACTAAGTATGCTTAGTATTGTTTTTAGAGGACTTTCTTTTGTAGTTAGTGTAGAGAATCACTTGTGCTATGTTTCTATTGGACAAGAATTTTATTAGCAATATTTATTTACTTTGTCATGTTTTCATTTATTAGATGAACACGAGGAGTCGTACACGTGAGATGGTTGCGGAGTCCTCCGCGCCACCCATTGATACGTTAACCCCCAAGTCGCTTGGCATCGAGTTCACCAAGGATTTCCATCTTACCCATTTTGATCGTCTCAAGATTCGAGAGATCAAGTCCACCAAGTGGGCGTGTCCTTATATCCTGAACCAACTTGGCATTCGTGCAGATTTTGATTTACTTTGCAACAATGTTGGTTTGTATAACTTTGTCTTTCAGGATGTTGCGACACACCGTCGCTTGACACTTGAGTTCTTCAGCACCTTGACACACACGGTGGACCCTTATGGTTGTTCTGAGGAACAAAGGCCCGGAGTTGATCAGATTAAATCCCGCCTTACGAACTGTGAGTATACTTTGACACTCAGCCAATGGGCTCAATGCTTTGGATTAACCAACAACACCACCGATGTACGTACATCTACCTTTGTTTTAGATCCTTCCCCTTTACAATATTTTAACTTAATGAGAATTCGTGGACATACACCCAAGGGGGACCAAATTGATCATCCTGCTATTCGATATTTGTTTTATGTTATTGCTAACATATTGCAGGCACGTGGTGAGTTTACTAGAGTTAATGAGGAGGACATGTTGATCCTCGCACAAGCTACACTTATCAATTGAAACTTAAAGACAAATTTGGGCGTTTTACTTATGTTTTATCTTAAGCATCAAGCTCTTCAATCTTGTGGACCCATATGTCGATGAGGAATTGTGACCGTTCTTGAACGTGCACTTCACATCAACCTAGGTAACATCCAATCGTTGACTGGAAGTAACCATCTTGGTCTATCTACTCTAAGAGCATGTGGTACAATTTTTAAAAATCATGGTAGATATTTCTTCAATATACTTGGAGCGGATCACTTGATCCCGACTCCTTTGCCTAACAGTTTATTCTCTATCGAGGATGGACTTTTGCGTTGTGACGCGCAGGTCAAAGCTAATCTACCCCAACAAGAAATACCCGTGGGAGGAGGAGAAGATGAAGAAGTAGAACAAGAAGGACACGAACAAGATGTGCAGCAACCAAACTACTACACCACCTATAAAGATATCTATGCACTCAAAGGAAATATTCAAAACATGAACAACCTCTCCATCAACCTTTGAGATGCCACTTCAAGCCTCGCCACCCAGTTCCATGATTAGAGCAGCCAATGGAACATGGGGGATTATCCACCGCCACCACAATGAGCAACAAAAGGGCTTGCAAAAGCCTAAGCTTGGGGATGTGTTCCCCTAGCAAATTTATTTGTGTAATAACAAGGTTGTACTCCAGCTCCTTGAAAGCTTTGAAACACTCGTGTTGGCTTGTTCCAACACTTTGCTTTTTTCTTTGCTTTTTAATTTGCTTTCGTTTTAGTTTATTTGTTTTCTTTTGTTTTTCTTTTCTTAAAACCTTGCTTGGTCGCAAGTTCTTTTCTATTCTTTAATCCCTATCCTCAAAAATACAAAAAGATTTTTCCGTTTATCCTTTTTTTGTAAACGTGGATTCATACTTTGCCTCTTTGCTTTAATATCATTTCAAGAGTAATCGTGTTTGAGTTTTGAAGGAACAAAACCCTATAAGGAAGAGGATCATGAAGTTATTTATGAGAGGTATGTCCTATGTCTCCCACTTCTGAAGTTTGGGTTGTTTATCTTAGTTGGTTGATTTGCTAAGATGCCATGCTAGTGGGAAGTAATTTAATATGGTTAGAGTAAGGCTTTTTATTGGTATGATGATTAGTTGTTGAAGCTCTTGCTCTAGTTCTTTTAGTTAACCGAGTCTTGCCTTGGAAATAATAATGCCAAACAAGTACAATAAGAAAAATTCTAAAATTTACAACTTGTTTAATGAATGATTGTCTTGAGAGTATACCCTTGATTATACTTAACCCTATAGATATTTTGACAGTCTCGACAACACTCATGAAAGGAATTGTTTGATTGAAATAAAGTCTAGTGGTAATTGTGATGCATGCCAAAGCTAACCTTGTGGATCAAACCGCAGTTCTAGCTCAAAAAAAGAGAAATATGCGAGACAACTTTGTTCTATGTCTCTAATGCACACCTTTGGGATGCCAACAACTCCACTAGCTTTTGAACGATCTATGGTATAACCCTGGATTTCGGCTATGAGTTGATGACATGATTGGTATCCGTGTCAATGTATGGGAAAAAGTATTGGTACTCTCAAAGGTTGTGCAAACACTAGCAAAAAGAAACAAACAGTGATCCTTGAAAAATGAGATGAAAAAGAAAGAAAGAAAAAAGATATCTATGAGGATCCACATAATAAGTCCTTGGCATGGTCTCATTACAACTTTACGAATTTTTCTTGAAAGACAATGATTGGATTAGAAGTGTTTTAGATTGACTTGATTTATTGATGTGGGTGTAAATAAGACACTTCATTGTTATACTACTTGGGACATGAAACTCTCTTACTCAATTATGCTATTTAAAAATCCTAGTGTTCCTTGGCAAGCTAACAGTTAATTAGAGGAATTGGATTGATTGCTACACTTATAGTTATTTATACTTATATTAAACTTTACTTTGATTATCTTGACTTACCGAAGCTTATATAGTATTCTTGTCATCTCTCAAACTTTGATAAGCTTCACAAATGAATGAAGTGTTGAGCACATAGGACTACCGACTGTAAGTGAACTCTTATTCTCGTTGTTTCAAGTTTAAACGCGAATTCCTTATAGTTCTTTTGGTTCTTCTTGCTCGAGGACGATCAAGGTTTGAGCTTTGGGGAAGTTGATGGCTCTGATTTTTGCCATCTTCCACTTTGTTTAAATGTTGTTTTTGGTCAAGCAATTGCCAAAGAAACTCTCAACTTTTGCCACTAATGACTAATAATTGCAGATATATGCAAATCCCTTCTTTGATTTATGTTGTGTAAGGAATCATTGCTTTTAAGGCAAAATAAGGAGTCATAGTGAAGGCTTTCCAGGGCATCAACACACTTATCGGCCACTAGTACGGATGCTATCCGCCCGTACCGCCCGCCCGTACCAGGTGGCGACAGCTTCGTCTCATCAAACCCTACAACTTTCATGAAGACGCCTATATATTTTGAGGCTCCAGCCACCGGCCAGAGAGCCGCCATTCCCAGATTGCATCACAACACCACCAAAGGAGATCCACATATTTGTTCATCCATGGTTCATCACTTCCATCATCCATCCCTCCACTAGCCATAGCCATTGCTTTGTACTTTTAGATCTCCTTGTGATTTGGTGACCATTATAAGAATATTTGATTTCAATCTAAGTATTTGCATGATGTTTTCTATCTCCGATCTATTTGTTATGAGTGAATAGTCCTCACGGCTGCGGGTTGGGGAGAAACCTCGCAGTGCATCTAGATCATGGGAGAATTGTATTTTGTTTGGATTCGTGATTTGTATCTTTTGTTTCTTTGTCTCTCATCTCGATCTGTGGACTTGTAGGTACCCAAGATCCCATAGATTGATAAAGGCTTGAGGTGAGATACTTGGCTAGCGGCGATCTCATAGGAAACTCAGTGACAGAAAGGGAAGTATGGTCTTCGCTTAGAGACCCATTCAGGATCAACAACAACATCACCACTTAAAGCTTTGATCTGTGTTTACACTTAATAATCGTTTGTAACCCGTGGCTTTGGTGTACTCTCGGTTGGATTAAAAGTCTATTGCTATGCCTGCTACATCACGGGGGCTCTAGAATATTAGGATGTGTTGCCCACAAAAGATTATCTCAATACAAACATTATATATGACTATGCTTATTATTATCTTTTATCCCATTTGATGTGCAGCTGCAGGTGGATCTTCAACTCTGGCCTATCTCCGTCCATTGGTCCAAACCCGTTATAAAGTAAACTAGATTAGTCCGGTCAAATAAGGTAAAACGAACAAACAAAGTCTTGTAGATGTGTCCTTTTTATTACCTTTTAGTAGTGCTTTCCGAGGTTCGATTAAACCTAGGTCTTCTAGGGAAAAGCTATTATACTAAATCCGTGAATCCGGATCGAATGTATCAGTAGCGTTGAAGTGGATCTACAGGATGTATTGCAACTTCTCTCCTGTTGGTGATTGCAGTAGTACACCAGCCCCCGAGCCATTGAGAAACTTGGATCCATCAAAATGCATGACCCAATACTCTGGCTCTAGCATAGGAGTGCTCTCTGGCAGTTCTGTCCAATCTTCGATGAAACCCACCAATGCTTGAGATTTTATAGTGGCGCGTCTCTTGTAGGTAATTTCAAAGGTGGCAAGTTCAATGCCCCACTTTGCCACTCTTCCTGTAGCGTCGTTGTTATGGATAATGTCGGACAACAGAGCTTTACTCACCACTGTGATGGGGTGCTCCTGGAAATAATGCCTTAGCTTGTGTGAAGCAAGGAAAACTCCATAAGCTAGCTTCTGGTAGTACGGGTAACACTGCATGGATTTCGTCAAGACCTCGCTTACATAGTAAACTGGTCGCTGAACTCCGGGCTCGTGCGTTGTCTCCTTGCGCTCCACCATGACGACAATGCTGATAACTCGGTTGGTTGTCGCCATGTATACTAACATAGGCTCCATTGACTCCGGTGCTGCAAGTATTGGTGCGGAGGAGAGTATTCTCTTCAACTCATGAAGTGTTGCATCTGCTTCGTCTGTCCATACAAATTTGTCTGCCTTCTTGAGCAACTTGTAGAGCAGCATAGCCTTCTCTCCAAGTCAGCTGATGAACCGGCTTACTACTGCAACACAGCCTATGAGCCTCTGTATGTCCTTCAAGCATGTAGGGCGTTTGATGTCGAGGATTTCCTTGATCTTCTCCGGGTTGACCTCAATTTCGCTGTGTGAAACAATGAAGCCCAACAATTTGCCGGATGGCACCCCGAAGACACACTTCTTAGGGTTAAGCATCATGTCGTACTTCTGAAGATTATAAAAGGTTTCCTGCAAGTTGGCGATAAGATTGTTTGATTTCTTTGACATCACCATGATGGTGTCCATGTAAGTGTGTATGTTACGGCCTATTTGGTCAAATAGGCAAGGCTGCATCGTCCGCTTGTAGGTAGCACCAGCGTTTTTCAACCCAAAGAGCATTATAACAAAGCAGTATGTGCCATAAGGTGTGATGAACAAAGTAGCCAATTGGTCCGACTTTCGCATCTTGATTTGGTGGTATCCTTAGTATGCATCAAGAAAACACAGAAGTTTCGAGCCAGCCGTCGAGTCAATGGCTTGGTCAATGCAAAGAAAAGCAAACGGATCCTTCGGACACGCTTTGTTCAAGCCGGTGTATGATGTCTACACACTTCTATTCTTGTAGACAGTTGTTGGGCCTCCAAGTGTAGAGATTTGTAGAATAGCAGCAAGTTTCCCTTAAGTGGATTACCCAAGGTTTATCAAACTCAGGGAGGAAGTGGTCAAAGTTATCCCTCTCAAGCAACCCTGCAATCAAGATACAAGAAGTCTCTTGTGTCCCCAACACACCCAATACACTTATCAGGTGTATAGGTGCACTAGTTCGGCGAAGAGATAGTGAAATACAAGTGGTATGGATAATTATAAGTGGTAACGGTGCCAGAAAAGAGCTTGATGGGTAGGAAGAGACTAAAGGCAATCTGAAATAAAGATGGAAGCAAGCAAACATGTAATATATTTAGTTGCAAACGGTGTTTCAATGCTTAGAAACAAGGGCTAGGAATCATACTTTCGCTAGTGAACACTCTCATATAAATATCTTATCTTAATGATACTACTCTCAACTACTCTCCGGTTGGACACTCTAATCCATGGTAGGGCTATAACAGCACTCCTCAAAGTCCGCCTTCCCCATCTAGATAACCCCACACTGCCACCTTGAGCGCTAGATGGTTCCAACAAACACCACAATTTCATAGAGACATCCAACTCCAAATATAACTCATAACAAGTATTTGTAATCTCTAGCCTAAGTGTCACACGGTGTGCACACTGTCACTTCACACATGTGGGGAGAGCAGAGATCTATTAAAGCACTCGAGTATCAAGGTAGATCTACTTGATTACAAAACTCATGATCACAATATGATCATGCATAGAGAGAGATGAACACATAGCTACCGGTAGAACCCTTTGCCTCGAGGAAGAATTACTCCCTCATCATCATGGGAATCAGCAATGGCGATGGAGATGGTGGTGGAGATCGATGGAGATGGCTCTGGGCACTTCACATCGGTCTTGCGGAAGAGAGACTTTATGTCCCCCGAATCTCCCCTTCGGTGGCGGCAGCGCTGTGGAACTTTTTGTGGCTAGAGGCTAGATTCTTTAGGGTTTTTGCATCGCGAGGCATCTTATAGGCGAAGAGGCAAGGTCGGTGGGCGGCCAGGGGGCCCACACCATGCCCTGGCATGGCCTAGGGCTGCCCGCACCAAGGGGTGGTGTGGCCATCCTGTGGCCCCTCTCTGTCTCGTCTTCTGGCTCTGTGAGTCTTCCGGTAAAATATCGACTTTGGCTTTTGTGCGGTCCAATTCCGATAATATTGATTTTCTGACTTTCCTGGAACCAAAAACAGCAGAAAACAGGCAACTGGCACTATGGCATCTTGTTAATAGGTTAGTCCTAGAAAGTGTATAAAAATACTCCAAAGTGTGGACAAAACATAAGAAAGTAGATATAAATCAACCATGGAACATCAAAAATTATAGATACGTTTGCAACGTATCAACATCCCCAAGCTTAACTCCTACTCGTCCTCGAGTAGGTAAATGATAAAAAAGAAAGATTAATTTTTGAGGTGACATGCACCATCATAAACTTGATCAAAGTATTTGTAAAACATGGATAGCTGGGATCATAATACTTCAACATAGCATGAAAGATAAAGTTCTAACAATAAGACATAACAACTATGTTCTAACATGAATAGGCACAAACAAAAGATAATGAATAACAATGCGTTGCAAGATGTTTGTTTGTTTCACATAAATAAAACATAGCATAACGGCATTCAGCTTGTCCCTCATAGAGTAGCAAACATAAATGCATAGGACACCTTCAAAGTTTATAAGGGTGACTAGATACAAATAGTTTAAGAACAAGCAATATCAAAATTATGCATCAATCAACAAGTCTTAGGATAGTGCACATAGAACTAAGAATGGCCACTATGCTCTCTCAATAGGTGCATAAAGATACAAGATGGAGACTCAACATAAAAGTAAAAGAAATGCCTTCATAGAAGGAAGTAGGGATTCAAGTCTCATAAAGAGCTTCCAAAAATTATGGTACTTATTAGCTTTCAGCTCTCATTGCCCCTATCATAAGCATCTTGAAGTGATTAAGGTTAAAGTGAACAAACTATGGAGTATATGCTTGACAAAGTATAAGTTGGAAATCTCATGTCCCTTGAATACGAGGGTCGCTCCTCATGCTACTCAAGTTTAGTTACCGATAAGTTCTTGTCATAGTAAGTACATGTGTATCATAGAGAACCGCCAACGAGGTACCCCTTGCCCGATGATACGGAAGAATCCCCATATCAAAATGACAAGGCAAGCAGACAACGAGCATCTTAGCAATCTTCTTATTTGCCATGGGAAAATGGTGCTTTTTTCTCTCTTTCCTCTTTTCTCATATCTCTTTTTTTCTTTTTCTCTTTTTCTCAATATCTGACTCTTTTTTATAAGAAGAATGTTTCATAGACAGCTCATTATGGTTACGATGCAGGTTTCCACCATGATTAGGCATGGATTAGACCGGCGACCCAGGCATTTCTCTAACACACATACATAACTCCATGGACTTACAAGCTCCCCTTTCATTTCACACCGACGACATCCATAGACAAACGAGCATGATATCAACTAGGTACAAAGTACAAGTGCAATGTTGAAAGCGTTCCCCATGACAACATGGTTCTGCTAGCATATACAACATAGACGACACAATGGTTCAAGTTTATTAAGGGCAAGAAAAGTAAAGTGTGCCATCAAGTTCATGAGAGCTTTAATCACTAGTTTTCTCATAACAAGTTTAATTCGGAAGGTAGATAAAAACATGAATATACTTGGAATAGCAAATGCTAATAGGTAGGTATGGTGGACTCTTTGGAATAACTTGGTTTTAGGAGTTGGATGCATGAGTGGAACTCATACTTGGTTATGGAGGCTAGCAAAAGACTGGAAGCGACCAACTAAGAGAGAAATAATGGACATAATCATGCAAAGCAACAAAACATCATTAAATAAAGCATAAAGTGATATTACAAGTCGAAAACTAAATGATCATAGAGGCTATGGTGACTTGGTATAGTCTTAACATGGTGTGAGCATGCGCCAAGTCAACCCAAATAAAGCATCAAAGGAGAATACCACAATATTATGCTTTAATATGCTAAAACAACGCATGATTCTTTCAAGGCACATTAAGCAATCTCAATTGTTTTATAACAAGTCATGCTACAGCAATAATCACTAAGCATAAAGCCAAAACAATATCAAGCATGACATGATAAAGTCTAGGGCACAGACAAAAACAAGCTCCTTTTATACCACTTAAGCATGAACTTTCCTAATCTTTTTCAACACCAATCGACTTATTTGAAACAACTCACAAAGATATTAATAAATAATGATCAGTGAGCTTGTCTCACAAATCCACAAAGAAGAACTAAAAAGTTCTAAGCTGAAATCACAAGAAAACTAAGGCTAAACACAGTGCTAGTAAAAGAGAACACTCACAAAACAATAAGAATGAAAACTAGAGTGTTCTAGGCAATGAAAACGGAGTGTGTCTCTCTCCAAAAGAAGTGCTGGGATCCAACCAACTTATTGCAACAAACCAAGCAAAAGAAAACTAAAAACAAAAACAAAGATGCTCCAAGAACAACATAACAATGCATGAAATAATAAAAATGAAGTGTCTAGAATGACCTGAGATTTTTATTGATGAAGAAGGTGATGCCTTGGGCATCCCCAAGCTTTGACGCTTGTACTTCTTGAATATTTCTTGGGATGACACGGGGTGGCATCCCCAAGCTTGAGCTTTTGTCCATTCTTCATCTCATTACATCATTCTTCCCTTACACCTGAAATTTTTCCTTCATACAAAACTTCACACAATCTTCATTAGCAACATTAGTGTACTCAAGATAATAAGTCTTTTGTTTCAGTTCCAACACAAGTAAAACTTCCATTAAAACACAACTACTGTATCACTTCCTTTAAAAAGTTCAAATGATCAAAGAGAACTCAAAGAGAAAGAGATTAAGAGGCAAATGCAAATAATGGCAGAAATCTGTCAAAACATACCAGCAGGTAAAAACTGATTTTTTCGAAGACCTTATGTTGCTCAAATAGAAAAGTGTTAACCTAACGAAAGTTGTATAACAACCTGGGGCAGAAGCACAAAATTTTACAGCTCAAACCGACGTACAGAGATTTTTCATGAATTTTTATAGCGAAGCACAAAAATCTGTTTCGGGACAACAACTTTCCCAAATCTTACTTCCCTCTCATTAGAGGTTATTCTTGGCAAAAAAATCAAACAAAAAGGATAAGGAGAGGTTATTACAGAAGTAATAACTTCCAAGACTCAACTAAAACTTTTGGGTTATCTCCCAATAAGTACTTTTCTTTAACGCCTTTAAGTTATGCATGATAGTTTGAGAAGATGCTCACATAATAAATATGAACTGAAGTAAAAGAGAGCATCAAGAAGCAAATTCAAAGCACATTTAAGTCTAACCCACTTCCTATGCATAGTAATCTTGTAAAGAAACAAGTCATGAAAGCACAAAGCAACAAGCATAGTAAAGCAAAACAAGTGCAACTTCAAGACTTTCAACATAAAGAGGGGAAACTTAATATTGTTGAGATACATAAAACCATGTTTCCCTCTCTCATAATAACTTTCAGTAGCATCATGAATAAAATTAACAATATAACTATCACATAAAACATTCTTATCATGAGCCACATGCATAAAAGAATTAATACTCCCCACATAAACATAGTCATTCTTATTAATTGTAGTGGGAGCAAATTCAACAAAATAGCTATCATTATTATTCTCATCACCATAATAATCAAATATACGAGGCATATTGTAATCATAATTAAGTTTCTCCTCAATAGTAGGTGGACTGAAAATATCATATTCATTATTGTAATCATCATATATTGGAGGTATAGTATCATCATAAGCAATAGAATAGTTATCTTCCAAAGTGTGTTCATTTGTAAACATATCATCATTAGAAGGAACCTGGATAACACTAATAGTATAACAATTATTAATATCATCATTTTCAGAATTGATACCAAAGAGATTTTCAATATCAGAAGTAGTGTGCTTTTCCCAATCATGATCACTACTATAGGTAATAGGCATAGGAACATCATCGAGTTTAGATTCATACAAAACTATAATACGAGCAACATGCTTAGGGGAGAATACTGTTTCCTCTCTCCTTTTACTCCTCCTTTTCTTCTTTTTCTTCTTCTCTTTAGGAGGGAGAGGCTTGAAAGGAAGCTTCTCCATAAATCCTGGTTTATTGTTAGAGACAATAGAAGAAACTTTGGAGGATTCCTTCTTTTCATCAATAAGATCAAAACACATATTAGTCCTGTCATATTTTGGTAAAATCTCATCATTTATAATATTTTGTCTGTAAGTATTTGTGTGACAATTATCAACACAATAAAGATGACAACCATGCAGGACGCTATTCATATCAAAAGCACTCATATCTACCAAAGAAGTTTTTCTTGATAATTCTTCACACCCCAAAAATAATGTAAGTTCATCATGCTGATTAGGAGTGATCATGTCATCACAATACAAACTTGCAGTACTCATTGGATTAGAAGGGCTATTATTATGGCCTGAGCATTGAAAATTGAAATGACCCACTTCAAAGCAAAGTTCACAAATAAAAGGATAGAGGACACAAACTTTTTTACCAAGATCATTTAGAGCCCTATACCACATTCTAGTTTTTTCATTCCTGTGGGTGATACAATATTCTTCTTAAATTCGATCCTTCTCACAAGGTCTATGTATTCCACAAAAATTAACATGCTTATAAGAAATAGTGCTTTCAGAGGTTTGAGCATGTTTATTGCTATCATTAATAACAATTTCATTTTCCATGCAAGTGTCTTTAAAAGGCTCATGATACATGTCCCATTTTTCTTTAGGAGCATTAATATGAGAAGCAAAGTTTCTAAAACAATCAATAAGAATTTGAGGATCAAGACCATATTTAGCACTAAGCTCTTGAAAATCAGCAGTTTCAGTGAAAGACTTAATGCAATCATACTCATAGTTTATACCTGGTTCTTTACCTTTGTCGTTATCCCAATCTTTGGTATTGCTTTGAATTGTTTCAAGAAGATCCCACTTAGCTTTGACCTCCTTACTTGTGAAGGATCCCTCTAAACAAGTATCTAGATAGTCCTTGTAATGTCCTGAAAGCCTTGCATAAAAATTATTAATAGCAATATTACTGGGGATCTCATGAATGGAACATTTGAGCATTAGTGACTTCAATCTCCCCCATGCTTGGGCAATACTTTCTTTGGTTCCCTTTTTGGCACATCAAAAATTATAGATACGTTTGCAACGTATCAGTGTAATCAACACACATTCTTAATTCTTTGGTTCCCTTTTTGGGGACAACTACAGGATTTGGCACCCACTGGGTGTGAATAACTTCTCGGATAAAACTAGCCTTAAGTAGCCTAGCTAGCTCTTTGCCTATAGCCCGTCGTTTTTCATCACCGAAGCGTCTTAAAGGTTGTTTCTCCGATTTTGCTTTAGGATCGATGTTTAGGCTGTGCTCGGCAAGTTCCCTAGGTGCACCCTTCATGTCGGTAGGTTGCCAGGCGAAGATGTCCCTATTCTCACGGAGGAACCCGACGAGCGTGCCTTCCTATTTGGGATCTAGGTCCGTGCCAATGAAGGTGGTCTTGGAGGAATCTCCTTCAAAAAGCTCCACCTGATTGGTCTTGATGGTGGCCTTGAACGCGGGTTCAGAGTCAGAAATCTGCTTCTTCGAAGCCAACATCTCCAAGGCATCGACCCGGCGCTGGATCTCCTGGAATTCTTCACTGTACAGGACCGCTTCGGCGAAGGCGGCTTCAGTCAGCTCGCACTCCCGTGCCTTTGTGAAGCTTCCAGCAACAATGATGATGCCTTTTGGTCCGGGTATCGTGAGCTTGTTGTAGACTAAGCATGGCCTGAAGAGGAAGGAGTGGAAGATGTAGCGTCCAAATATGACGTGGTACACGCTCTTGAAGGGCACCACTTTAAAGGTCATGTGTTCTTGGCGGTAATTATTAACATCACCAAAGGCGACCAGAAGGGTGATGCGGCCAAGGGAATTGGCTTGCCGGCCAGGAACAACGCCATGGAACACGGTGTTGCTCTTCCTTAGCTGGGTCTCCGTCAAGTTCATCTTGTGTAGTGTATCTAGGTACATGATGTTGATGCTGCTTTCACTGTCCACGAGGCACTTGGTGAACTCACTATCGTCAATCAAAGGATTGATAACCATGGCATATTGGTTTTATGTTGGGATGAGCTCTAGGTGATCTTCTCTGTCCCAAGTGATTGGAATCTCCGATCACCTGATGTACTGGGTAACTGGGGGAAGGGTAGCCATCAGTATCCTCAGCGAGGTTTTCTGGGCCCGAATGGTGGGAGTACCAAGAAAGGTGTGGTAGACCGGAGCATTCTTTTCAAAGAGGTTCTTGCCCTTTCCATCGCCCTTGTTGGTGGGTTTAGGGTCCGCGTCCTCATCCATTGCCTCCTTCTTCCCTTTGCCTTTTCCGCGGGGTCTGTTCTTCCGACTTCGCTTGTAGCCGAACTCAGGGTCTTTCTTGAGGTCATTGACAAACTTGCATTGACGGTTTGGTGTGGGTGGCCTTGTCATTTGCGTCGAGGTGGACAATGCGGGGCGCTGTGGGTGTAGAGTCACTCCGCTACTGCCCACGGCTAGCCCCCGACCACGACCACGTTGTCCACCATCGCCTCTGCCAGTGAACGTCGTGGCGACCATATCGGCTGTCTGGTTTTCTTCGGGCGGATTCTTCCGCTTGTTATTATTATTCTTCTTGGCCTGGGTAGGGATGGCCAGCGCCAACAACGAACCACGAGTTGGCGGCGGCGAATTCGCTGGCCATGACAATCATCGAGTTGAGGTCGAGCTTGCCGTTATCCTGATGGTGCTTCAGCGTATGTCAGAGCAATGTTCCCTTTTCTAGGCCATAGCAGTTTGATCGTGTACTCTCGCGCATGAGTCTGGATTGAGATGCTACAGTTTTATAACTCCCTTCAATTGGAAAGTAAATCTTAAATTCGACAGGAAACTAATAAATGTATTTACCGGCATAGTATTTTAATGCCACATGTGTTCTTTTTTTACTGGAAGTAGATGAAAGAAGGTCCATAGAAAGACAAATAAAAAATAAATATATATTGTAGAACTTATCATTTTTTCCCTAAGTAGAACCCTATCAATTTGAGGTGCAGGAAAACATTTTTGGTGGTATCAATTGTTTGATCCAAAAGGCATCTAATAGATGCCATCTAGTACAAATTTTGTGAAGGGCATGAGCTTTACTGCATTAGATTTTCTCAAGGTTACGATCCTGTTCAATGTGAGGGAGCATAAACGTTCCCGCCGAATCCAACAAGAATCAGGTCTGCGGACGCTCTGGCCTACAAGACCCGTTTCCGCAGTTCGGCTTCCCACGAAGAAATCACTCTGACGCCAATACGCCCCTTTCCTCCACCCAGTCCATCGAAACGACCCTATCCCGCCGCCTCCTCGTCGCTGCCGCCGGCTCGTCACCTCACAAGACTACCGTCCATCCGCACCTTCATCTAGGTAAACCCTAGACTCTCCGGTTAGTTTCGTACAGAGGATTTATCGCTTAGTCCGGTGGTGGGTTTCAGATCGCCAGTTTAGGGTTTACTCGCCACCGCGTCCCCCGTGCAAATTTGGCGCCACGTTTTACCAAAATCACCTAGTTGTTCTGACCAGGCAGTGTATTTTGCTTGGACTTCGAAGTTTTTTTTCTTTTTAAGATATTGGGGCCTGTTGGTTGGTTGCCTACCCCCGCCATGTGCGTGTCTTGCTTGGAACTTTGACACGCTCGTGGTGCATTGCCAAAATTGTTGATGGATTTTGTGTGATACGCTAGGATGTTTTTAATGAGAAACAGCTTCTCCGAACAAGTGAAAAAAGAGCTGGGATGTGCTATTTAGTATCATTGATTTGGATTTTATATGCTATCATACATAGTCAGGTATGCGCGCATCACCGTGTTGTATTGCATGTTAACGGAAGGCGATAGTGAATGCAGACAGGATTAGGCATGTGCAAGTTCTCAATTTCGGGTGTCTCAACAAGTCGACATGTTCTAATTTTAGGAAGAGGAAAGATATGTTTGATTCCCTCAGAGCATTTTTTTTTCTTGTCAACAACTTAATAAACTTGTGAATACTTCATTTAGGACAAAGCTCCATGGATTCATTTTTGTAGAAATGAAAAACAGCCCAACCATTTTCCTTGTAACTTGTAGTTAGGATGCTCTTAGATGGTAGATTTGGAAGCAGTAGAGGGCTTGCTTCTTTGGTGCAAGCTGAACATCCAATGGTTGGCGCCCACCATCCAAACGGAGGGACATGTGTGGGCTGCAGCTGGGGTATCGGGACTTATAGCAATAGGGCAACCGTTTCGGACTGTCGGCCGTAGGTGTTGCCTACCCTTAGTCTTCTACATAAATCTTTTCGCTCTATCAATCCATTTACGCTTAGTTGAGAAAGGAATGTTCTTAAGTTGAATTTGGTTATACATGATTTATCATGTGTAAGGTAGGCTATTTCTAACTTGTTTAACTTACTCATTATATATGTAATATTTTGCTGCAGGGTTCGAGCATGATTTTCGTTATGCTAGATTATAGTTTGTTGGAGGGATGCATGAAAGATATTTTGTCTGTAATCAAGCCTACGGAGAATGATCAAAACAAACGACTTGGCGCATTTAAGGAGATTGTGAATTTAGTTGGCACCTTACGAGGAGATGGTGCCTTGAGAGGTAACGTCTCATTATTTGGTCACCACAGCCCACAGGGTTCTTTCCCATCATTTGGAAATATAAGCACTTGTGTTCCTGATATTATTAAGGGCACAATGATGTGATTGTTTGACATCAAGCCTGGGTACTGCTTACTATAGAAGGAACGTGTTTTCTCTTCTCAATGGTTTATTGTAACCTCTAGGAATCTTTTCGCCTTCAATGACCTATACATTATGGGCCTTGGGTTAGATGTATTTTATGAAAACACTAACAATCACAAGCTTGTAAGGCTAAAACGGATAAGTTTGGTTCATGAGAAATGACTGGAAATTTTGTTCATACTGCGAGTATTGCAGGTGAAAGGCATTGGCTATCAGATGGCATACACTTTTTCAATTCTTATTCTTCCCTATTTCTACTCCTAGTGAGTCGATACATATGTTACTTCAGTTTCTACGGAGGTTTTGAGAGGTAATTAGTAGTTTAGTACTACAGTCTCTGAGTGTTGGGTTTTTCTGAACAGATGCTGCTGTCAAACCTTTTGGATCCTTTGTATCAAAGCTTTACGCAAAGTCAGGTGATTTGGATGTATCAGTTGAGCTGTCAAATGACTCAGGCTTCACTACTCGAAACAGGCTTTACGCCCAGCTTTATAAATAAAGCACACAGGTGAGACCGCTGCTGGGCCAGACAGCACATCGCCCAAAGTAACACACACCACAGGATACAAGGCGCTGGGGAGACCCCAAGCCCAACACGAAAAGCAAGAAGAAATAAAAGAAGAAAAAAGCCGATAACGGTGGTGAGCTGAGAACGGAACCAGCTCGCAACCGGTGCGCCCTCCAAAGAAGTACCACCACATAACCCGCAGTCCAAAGCGCCTGCGTACCAAGACAGCACCTCCAAGAAGGGGAGTGACGACGACACTACTGTCTGGCCGGGACCTAGGGTTTACCCCGGTACGCAGCGGGGAGGTGGGGGAGGGAAGCCCCCAACACCCTTCAAGAAGGAAGGTGACACCCTCGGGCGTCACCGTGCCAGTGTCAATGGACAAGGATTTCTCCCGACCCCACCAGAACCACCCTCCCGAGCACTTTGAAAAGCTCCACCAATCACGTCACCCACGAGCACGCGCCATCCCGGTCTTGAAGTCGCCACCGCCGTCACACCGAGAGCCACGGAGCAAAGCCGGTAGGCCGAGAGAGTGGAGACTTCGACGAGTCGGCTTTGTCAACAGCACGCGGGAGGGAACTACCTCCACCACCAGCAGGTGGTAGCCGACCGGATGTAGCAGCAAGACACACCAGGCCCTCTGGCCCGGCCGAGCCCGCTGAGGCTCGTGAAGTCCCACCACCGCACTGCAGCAAGGGTGTCATCGAACACGCCATCCGCCGTCTCATGCCCTACTCCTCCAACCACCAGGGGATCCACCACCATGGCAAATCCCGACCGCCAAGCAGCAGCACCATCGCCACCGAGCTCCCCCGAACCTGCCGGACCACCACCGGACTAGGGATCTCACATCACCTCCCGGAGCCTCCTTCGCCGGAGAGAAGTCGTAGTCGTCCACCTTCCGAGGCCGCCGCCTGGCGTCCACCGAGCAAGCCGACGCGAGGTCTACAACATCGCGGCGCAGCTAGAAATGAAACGGGCCCTCAGTACCACGGCCGTGCGGGAGGGAACTTCCTCCACCGCCAGAGGCGGTAGTCGACCGGACGCGGCCGCAAACAAACCAGTCCGCCATAGGTCCGGCCGGGCCCAGCAGACCCGTAAAGCCTCGGCGGAGACAAACCAGTCCCATGGCGGTCCGGCCAGGCCCTGACAGGCCCGTAAAGTCCGCCACCGCGCTGCAACAGGCCGGCCGAGGACGCCGAGACCCCCATCCACCCTAGCCCGCCAAGATCTGCAGCACAGACGACGCAAAGCCAACCGACCCGCCTAACGGATCTAGGCGAAGAACCCGATCTAAGCGGCCATGGCGTGTCCGCCCCTAAGCTGCACACCTGCGGATGCGCCGCGCTGCCCGCCGCCCATATCGCGCGCGCCGCTCGCCTCCGTCGGCGTAAACCTCCCGAGAGGCAGGCGAGGCGAGACAGAGACCTCGGGCGGATGGGCCCAGATCTAGGCCGCACCACCCTGGCTGCCAGCTCCTGCCCGAGCCCCGCCGCAGGCCCCACCACCGCCGCCAGGGATCCGCCCCGCCACCACAGGACGCCACGCCGCCACCGAAGCGCGCAGCGCACCCCTAGGCAGTCGCCGCCCGAGGCAGCTTCTGAGCCCGCGCCCGAGCCAGCGAGGAGATGAAACCCGCCGCCAGCGCCCGGCCTTCGGCCGGCGACGCCCTCCGGCAGCGGCGAGGGGAGGGAAGGGGTGGAGGAGAGGTCCTAGAGGCGACGGCTAGGGGACCCTCCCGTCGCCCACGGGAGCGACGAGGAGGGGAAGTCTTGTTTTCAGAGAACACAAACCACAATCGCCAGGCTTCACTACTAGCAACAACAACAAGAAAAAGGCCTTGATAAAACTAGGGAGAGCTCTAGAAAAAAAAAAGGTAAATTCTTTTTAGGTCCATGCAGCTGCGACCAGAATGAAAGGTCTATACTCTAATGTATATTTCATCCGTTCAGTAATATAAGATGTTTTAGCAAACTACTAGGGAGTAAGTTTTATAGATCTATTCGGAGGTATAATGTTTGTTCTTGGTTGCTTCAGACAATCATGTTCCACTCTTGCTTCATTGAATTCGATACCCTTTGTTGTTGTGCAGCTGTGCTCATTTAGATTTTGTGAGATAATTTTTTGCATAAAGTTCTCTTTCGAATTTTGTTTTCATACATTATTCAGGTGCTTCTAGAGTTGTACGGTTAATTCTTTCCGCAAGAGTTCCAGTTCTTCAGTATGTGAGCAACCACTATGGCATTTCCTGTGATATAACCATCGATAACTACTCTGGTAGAATTAAATCCAGAGTACTGTACTGGATCAGTACTATAGATGAGCGATTTGGTGATATGGTTCTATTGGTAAGATCTGTGTAACCAAGAGTGAGTTTATGTTTCCACAATTTTTCAGTTAAGCCCAAGGCTCAGCACCATATTTCCTTTGCGGGTCAAGGAGTGGGCAAAAGCTCAAAACATTAACGATGCAAAAAATGGAACCCTGAGCTCCTATACACTTTGCTTACTTGTCATCAAGCATTTTCAGGTCTAGAAGTTTTCTACTCCCTCCGTACACTAATGTAAGCCCTTTTAGATATTTTAAACTAGACTAGATACACTCTAAAATGAGTAAACATATACGCTAAAACATGTCTACATACATGTGTTTTAGAAAACAGCTAGAATGTCTTATATTAGTGAATGGAGGGAGTATTTCTTATTTATAGTTTTATCGAAATTTGCAGTTTATTTCTCATGCTCCTTACCTTGAATTTTGCAGCGTGGTCAACCTGCAATTTTACCACCTATGAGGGAGATTTTTATTGCGAGCATTGCAGAAGGTGAAACGAACTTGACTTTTTTTTAGACTAATGATTGTCTGGTGTACCTTGTATCTTGAATTCACATGCAGGAAGTGGGGGTTTTAATGAAAAACATTTTGATCAGATTTGGGAGGAAAATATAGCAAAATTTCGATGTCGTGACATAGAGCAAATAAATAAGAGCCCTCTGTCCCGTCTCCTTGCATATTTTTTTGAGATGGTAATTGAACATATTATCAACTAAGTCATTTTGCCCCTGACTTCATATGTCAAAAGGAGAGATAACCATATTAACATGTGATGTTATACTGCTTGCAAAATTACCTTCATTACAGTGAAATTTATTACACTGGTCGAACTCAAGAGATGACTAAATCTTCCTACAAGATTGTAAGTACTTCCTTCATATATACTAGTGCAATTGGTGGCTATGTTCATAATGTTGAAAAAAAAACGTCAAAGTTGATACCCTGTCTGTACACTGTTCTTTCCGGCTTTAGGTGAACGATCTATTTGATAGATCTGGTGCAGACATAACAGTTGATGTGTCAGGGCTTCAGCGTATTGTCAGTGCCTTCAAACGTGCTTCAGATACAATCTGCTCTTATGATCACTGCGCCGACCGGAATGAATTACTTTCGCTGCTGTGTACACCTGAAGTTGGTTCAAAACTAGGTGTAAATGCCACAGCTGGCGGTTGCAGAAATCCTGCAATGAGTCATCAGCAGCATCTTTACACAGGATCCAAAAGGAAGCGGACCAATTCGTAGGCCACAGGGGTATAATTCAAGCAGGCAAGCAACGGAGAGGCCAGCAGAGCTCACGATCGTGAGTCCAACACATGATCTCAAGCTTCCTGGGGCAGTACATGGCAAGGGTCAATGGATGATCTTCAGCTTTTGACCAACAATGTGCACCGACTATGTTTAATTAGCTTTTGCCTGATGATTTGCATCCATTTATGTTGCTCTTTTCACGAGGAGTCATGTATACTTAAGACCGTGGTTATGTGGTAGTAGTAGTAGGATGCAAAACCTTTTATCGATTGGCATAATCTTCTTGGAAATTGATTGCCATGAACGTGCTGTGAAAGACGGGGTTTTTTTTCGCGAAGCCTCCGATCTCCAGCCTCCGCCCACGTCTTAGCTTCCGCTTTGATCGTGTCCACGAGGAGAGCCACCAAAGGGCGCTCGTTGTTGAAGATAACCGCGTTCCTGTGCCTCCAAATACACCAAGCCGTTAGCATGACCAGCGACGAGATTCCTTTGCGCATGGGACGTGGAATGGAACGCACCACCAGCGACCACCACTCCACGAAATCACCCTCAGCAACCGGCGGGCCGGCCACCGAACGGATCCAAGATAGGACCACGTGCCACACCATCCTAGAGAATGGGCATCCTGTAAGGATGTGCGACATTGTCTCCTCCGACTGGTCACATAACACATAGTGCGGCTGGTGGGCTAGGCGACGCCGTGCCAGCCTCTCACTCGTCCAGCATCTGTCCATGCAGGCCAGCCAGACGAAGAATTTCACCCTTGGTGGCGCTCAGGAGTGTCAGTTCAGCTCCCAAGATTCTGAGACAAGCGACCCTTGGAAGAGGGCGTTGTAGCATGATTTGGATGAGTACTGGTCGTCCGGAGTCCACCGCCATAGGAGTTTGTCTGGCTCCTCTCCCAGTGGCACACCCTGTACCCTACTTCACAACTGGACATACTGCCATAGCGCCAGGAGGCTCAGTGCTCCTGAGATGTCAGTTATCCAGCTGCGGTTAGTCAGCGCCTGCCTCACCGTGTGGCGTGACCTAGTCCGTCTAGGGATTAGCCCTAGTGAATCTGGCGCTATCTCCCCTATGGACCTCCCATCCAACCACCTGTCCTCCCAGAATAGCGCGGAAGACCCGTCCCCTAGCACCATTGAGGTCGAGGCAAAGAAGATCTGACGCTCTTTCTGGGAGAAATGCATGTCCAACCCGCGCCATGGTTGCAGCGGGTATGTGTACATCCTCCACATCCAACGGGTCCTGAGGCTGATGGCCATACATGCGAGGTCTGGTACACCCAGTCCTCCGAAGCACAGGGGCCTACTGACTCTGGCCCAGTTGACATGGCAGTGACCACCCTCGGCGTCTTTCCTCCCCGCCCAAAGAAAGTTGCGTGGTATCTTATTTACCTGTTTAAGGGCTCTCTTGTTGAGGGAGAGCACCATCAGCTGGTGTAACGGGATTGCAGCGAGCACCGACCCGATCAGAGTAAGTCGCCCTGCCTTTGGCATCATAGATGCCTTCCAGGTCGGCAACTTGTCCCCGATACGGTCAACCACCGGTTGGAACGCCTCTACGGGTAGCCTCCGAACCGCCAGGGGGATACCTAGGTACTTAACGGGGTAGGGTACAACCTGGCAACCCATAGCCGCCGCGCCATTGGCCATATTCTCCGTACAAGAGATCGGGGATACCGAGCATTTGGCGAAGTTGGTGCGCAGTCCCGAGGCATGTCCAAAGACCTCGAGAATGCCGCGAACAGCACGCAGATCCGGCTCATCCGGGTGACAAAAGATCACCACATCATCCGCGTATAGCGAGACCGGGGTCGTCAGCTCTTGGTGGGCCTACCTCTTAAGCACCCCCAGCTCGATGGCCTTTGCCAGAGCTTTACTTAGCGTGTTCATGATTAGCACGAACAACGTTGGTGACAAGGGATCCCCTATCTCATCCCCCTCTGGTGCCAGATGGGGGGGTGGCTCGCCATTGAGCAACACCCTAGTGCTGGCGGTGGAAAGAAAAATCGCCACCAGCTCGCAGAACCTTGGCCCAAAGCCCACCCTCCGCATAACCTGGAAGAGGAGCCCCCAGGACACTGAGTCAAACGCCTTGGCAATGTCCAACTTAAGTATCACCCTTGGTTCCTTCATCCGGTGTAGGAACCTCGCCGTCTGCTGCACCAGCATAAAGTTGTCGTGGATGCTACGCTTCCGGATGAAGGCGCGATGATTGCGATCCACCAGCGAATCCATCCTAGGGGCTAGCCTTGTCACCAGGATCTTCGCCACTAGCTTTGAGAAAATGTGTATCGGGCTGATAGGGCGGTAGTCGCCCAGAGCCGTTGCATCCGGGCGTTTTGGCAGCAGAATCAACAGCGCCTGGTTGAGGCCCTGGAAGCCACGACCGCACATCATGAACAGCTTCACGAAAGCCGCCATGAAATCACCCTTTACCGTGGACCAACAGCTCTGCAGGAATTTGGCTGTGAAGCCATCAGGTCCTGGCGCCTTCCCGTGAGGGAGTCGCCGGACCACGTCCCAAACCTCTTCCTCGCTGAATGGGGCCTCCATCTCTGCCAGGTCTTCGGTGTGCAGGCTAGGAAATCTAGGTCAAGCGAGAACTCGGGCTGTGTAGAAGTGCCTAGGAGGTCTTGGAAGTGGTTATAGGAGTCTTCGACCATGGAAGCGTTGTCCGAGACGACTGAGCCATCCACTAGCAGGCTATGGATCGCGTTCTTCTGCCTCCTATACGACGCGTGCTGGTGGAAGAAGGTGGTGTTTGCGTCACCCTTACTCATCCAGGTAATCTTGGCCCGTTGGCGCGCCATCGTGCGCTCGAGCGATGCCAACCTGAGGTAGGAGCGCTTTAGGAGTGCCCATAGGCGGCACTTATCTGGGGAGAGTTTCCTGGACTCCATGGCGATATCAAGCTGCAGCACCACCTCATGGGCTGTCATCAGCTGCAACTTAATACATCCCACCTTCTTATCACTCCAGCTCATCAGTTGGCGTGTCGTGCGCTTCAGGCATCTATCCATGTAGGCCAGCCAGATGAAGAACTTCACCCTTGGTGGCGACCAGGAGTGTCAGTTAAGCTCCCAAGATCCTGAGACAAGCGACCCTTGGAAGAGGGCGTTGTAGCATGATTTGATTGAGTACTAGTCGTCCGGGGTCCACCGCCATAGGGGCTTGTCTGGCTCCTCTCCAAGTGGCACACCCTGCACCCTACTCCACAACTAGACATACTGCCATAGCGCCAGGGGGCTTAGTGCTCCTGAGATGCCAGTTATCCAGCTGTGGTCAGTCAGCGCCTGCCTCACCGTGCGGCGTGACTGATGGCTCTGTGTATGGCGCCCAAAAAAGTGCTGGTGCGGTGTTGATGTAGAGCTTGTTTGAAACCCCAAGAGGAAGGTATGATGAGCACATCAGCAAGTTTCCCTCAGTTATGAAACCAAGGTTTAATCGAACCAGTAGGAGCAAGGAAACACCCCAAAGGTGTTACTAACTGAGCTTTGGCAGGGCGCACTACCGGTGCTAGTAGCAACATGGAGACCTGCACAACACAACCACAAAACTTTGTCCCCAACTTGCGATGAGGTTGTCAATCTCACCGTGTTTTGCTGAAAACAAAGGATTAAACGTATCGAATGGAAAGAAGTAAAAGTTTGCAGAAAGTAACACAAAGCAGTAAAAGTTTATAGATTGTATATAAAAGACAAGGACCGAGATCCATAGTTCACTAGAGGTGGCTCTCCTTAAGATAGATAACATGCTGGGTGAACAAATTACAGCGGGGCAATTGACAAACATCGAGAAAGCAATACATGCATATACTAATCATCTTGACTCCTTTGGAACTTAATTGGGCATTACAACATTATACATAGACCGCCATCCAACTGCATCTATGACTAATAATCCACCTTCAGGTTATCATCCGAACCCCCTCCAGTATTAAGTTGCAAGCAACAGATTATTGCTTTACGAACTGCGTGTAAAGTAAACAATATGATTGTTCTATGAACAAAGGATTGTTGTTTTCTCCCTAGTAGCAACAGCACATCTAGTACCTTAGAGATTTCTGTCACTTCCCCAGATTACCAGAGGCATGAACCCACTATCGAGCATAAATACTAACTCTTGGAGTTGCTAGCATCTACTTGGTCAAGATAGCTACTAACAACGGAAAGCATGCAAGATCACAAATAACAAAGACATGATAGAATCAATAATCAATCTGAAATAGCATCTCAATATCCATCGGATCCCTGCAAACACAACATGCAGAATTACAAATAGATGATCTTGATCATGAACGGAGCTCACAAGATCTAAACATGAAAGCATAAAGGAGGAGAGCCAGCCATCTAGCTACTACATGGATCTGTAGTCCAAGGATGAACTACTCACGCATCATACCGGAGGCTTGCATGGTGATGAAGAAGGCCTCCAGGGTGAATTCCCCTCTCCGATAGGGTGCCGAGAAGAGATTTAGATCCCTCCCGATCTAGGGATGGATATGGCGGTGGCTACAGACTCTTTTGTGGATTTTTGATCGGGTACTTAGGTTTTACGTCCCGACGGCATCTTATAGTCGGAAGGGGAGGCCGAGGGGGTTCTAGGGCTAGCCTCACCACCCCCTGGCGCGGGTCAGGCTAGGCCACGCGGCCTGGTGGTGTGGTGGCCCCTGGCCCCTCTCCGTCTCGTATTCTGGCATCTGATGACTTCCGGAAAAATAGGCACTTTGGCTTTTGTCTCGTCCAATTCCAAGAATATTCATTTTCTGACTTTCCTGGAACCAAAAACAGCAGAAAATAGGCAGCTGGCACTGTGGCTCTTGTTCATAGGTTAGTCCAAGAAATCATATGAAAAGCACTCCAAAGTTGGAACAAAACACAAGAAAGTGGATAAAACCAAGCATGGAACATCAAAAATTATAGATACATTTGCAATGTATCAACATCCCCAAGCTTAACTCCTGCTCGTCCTCGAGTAGGTAAGTGATAAAAATAAAGAATAATTTTTGAGGTGACATGCACCATCAAAGACTTGATCAAAGTATTTGTAAAACATTCAAAGCTGGGATCAAAGTACTTCAATCATAACATGAAAGACAAAGTTCTAGCAATAAGCAAAGAAACTATGATGCAAACATGAAAAGGTACAAACAAAAGATTCATGAATAACAATGCTTTGCAAGACGTTTGTTTGTTTCACATAAAGAAAACATAGCATAATAGTATTCACCTTGTCCCTCATAGAGTAGCAAATATAAATGCATAGGACACCTTCAAAGTTCATAAGAGTGACTAGATACAATAGTTTAAAACAAGCAATAACAACTTATGCATCAATCAACTAGTCTAGGGACAATGCACATAGAACTAAGAATGGCCACTATGCTCTCAAAGTAGGTGCATAAAGATAGAAGGTGGAGACTCAATATAATGGTGGAAGAAAGGCCTTTATAGAAGGAAGTAGGGATTCAAGTCTCATAAAGAGCTTCCAAAAATTATGGTACTTATAGCTTTCAGCTCTCATTGCCCCTATCATAAGCATCTTAAAGTGATTAAGGTTAAAGTGAACAAACTATGGGGTGCATGCTTGACGAAGTATAAGTCAGAAATCTCATGTCCCTTGTATACGAGGGTCGCTCCTCGTGCTACTCAAGTTTAGTCACCGGTAAGTTCTTGTCATTGTAAGTACATGTGTATCATAGAGAACCGCCAACGGGGTACCCCTTGCCCGATGATACGGAAGAATCCCCATATCAAAATGACAAGGCAAGCAGACAACGAGCATCTCAACATTCTTCTTATTTACCATGGGAATATGGTGCTTTTTTCTCTCTTTCCTCTTTTCATAGTATCTCTCTTTCTTTTCTCTTTTCTCTTTTTTTCTCAATATAGGACTCTTTTTTTTATAAGAAGAATGCTTCATAGACAACTCATTATGGTTACGCTGCAGGTTTCCACCATGTCAGCATGGATTAGACCAGCGGCCCAGGTGTTTCTCTAACACATATACATAACTCCATGGACTTATAAGCTCCCCTTTCATTTCACACTAACGACATCCATATACAAAAGAGCATGATATCAACTAGGTACAAGTACCAAGTACAATGTTGAAAGCGTTCCCCATGAAAGCATGGTTCTGCTAATTCCCAACAAATAAGTGCAAGCATATACAACATAGAAGACACAATGGTTCAAGTTTATTAAGGGCAAATAAAGTAAAGTGTGCCATCAAGTTCGTGAGAGCTTTAATCACTAGTTTTCTCATAACAAGTTTAATTCGGAAGGTAAACAAAAGCATGAATATACTTGGAATAGCATAAGCTAATAGGTAGGTATGGTGGACTCTTTGGAATAACTTGGTTTAGGGAGTTGGATGCATGAGTGGAACTCATACTTGGTTGTGGAGGCTAGCAAAAGACTGGGAGTGACAAACTAAGAGAGCAATAATGGCCATAATCATGCAGAGCGACAAAACATCATTGATCAAAGCATAAAGTGATACTACAGGTTAAAAACTAAAGGATCATAAAGGCTATGGTGACTTGAAATAGTCATAACATGGTGTGAGCATGTGCCAAGTCAACCCAAATAAAGCATCAAAGGAGAATACCACTATACTATGCTTTAATATGCTAAAACAACGCATGATTCATCCAAGGCACATTAAGCAATCTCAATTGTTTATAACAAGTCATGCTATATCAAAGAATACTAAGCGTAGAGCCCAAACAATATCAAGCATGGCATGACAGAGCATAGGCCACAGTAAAAAATGAGCTCTTTTTACCACATAAGCATGAACTTTCCTACTCTTTTCCAAACCAAACCAAACTATTTGCAAACTAAAGTATGAAAGAGGGGGTCCAACCAATTTATTCAGAAAACTAAGCAAACAAAAGTAAACAAAAAACCAATACGAAAACGAAAAAGAAGACGCTCCAAGAACAACACAACTGTGCATGAAACAATAAAAGTGAAGTGTTTGGAAGAAACCTGGGGTTTTAATTGATGAAGAAGGGGATGCCTTGGGCATCCCCAAGCTGTGACGCTTGTACTTCTTGGATATTTCTTGGGGTGACACGTGTGGCATCCCCAAGCTTGAGCTTTAGTCCATCCTTAATCTCATTACTCATTCTTTCCATACACCTGAAATTTTTCCTTCATACAAAACTTCACACAATCTTTATTAGCAACATTAGTGCACTCAAGATAAAAGGTCTTAAGGTTCAGTTCTAACACCAAATAAACTTCCATTATAACACTAGCTACTGTAGTACTTCCCTCAAAAATCTCAATTCCCCAAAATAACTCAAAAAGGAACCAACAAGAAGAAAATGCAGAAAATGGCAGAAATATGTCAAAACGGACCACCAGGGAAAGACGAATTTTTTCGAAGACCTTCTGTTGCTCAAATCAAAAAGTGTTGCACTAACTAAAGTTAGATAACCACCTGGGGCCGAAGCACAAAAATTCACGCCTCAAAAAGACGTTCAGAGATTTTACACAAATTTTTACGGTGAAGCACAGAAATCTATTTCGGGACATCAACTTTCCCAATCATTACTTCTCTCTCATTAGAGGTTACTCTTGGCATAAAAAGCAAATAAAAAGGATAAGGAGCGGTTATTACTGAAGTAATAACTTCCAAGACTCATCTAAAACTTTTGGGTTATCTCCCAATAAGTACTTTTCTTTAACGCCTTTAAGTTAGGCATAAGAAGCAAAGAAAGAATCAAGTGTTCTCAAATGAAGAAGCATTAAAACCAAATTTTGTTTTCATAGGAGAAGCAAAATAAATCTTTTCTCTCTTTTTAGGGAAGTGTTCTATACCTTTCTTGAGTGGGAGTTGGTATTTAATGGTGCCTTCTTTCATATCAATGATGGCACCAACAGTTATAAAAAAAGGTCTTCCCAAAGTAATAGGACAAGAAGCATTGTATTCAACATCCAAAACATAGAAATCAACAGGGACATAGGCATTGTTAACCATAATAAGAACATCATTAAGACTCCCCATGATTTTCTTTTTAGCATTATCATCAAGTGGGACATTCAAATAACAATCTTCAAGAGGAGGCAAATCAAGCATATCATAAATCCTTCTAGGCATAATAGAAACACTACTATCAAGATCACATGAAGCTTTGAAATCAAAGTCATTCACTTTCATATTAATGATGGGTTCCCAACCATCTTCTTGTTTAATAGGAATAGAAGCTTTATGTTTCATCTTTTCTTATTTAATCTTTATGAGAGCATCAGTAGTGTGTTTTGTAAAAGCCATGTTCATAGTACTAGCATTAGGACTTTTAGTAAGATTTTGTAGGAACTTAAAAACTTCAGAGATATTGCATCCATCAAGATCAAAACCGTACTTATCATCTAGAGTAGTAGAACTATTACTAGCCTTAACACTAGTGGTGGTGATAGTAGAAACACTAATGTTTCTAGCAATTCCATCTTCTCTTTCCCACTTAGCATGTAATTCAGCTAATAGTCTAACATTTTCATCAATTCTTACTTGTATAGCATTAGTAGTTGCAAAGGGATTATCATTAGTTTCAGGTTTAGCAGCCATTTTATTCAAAGAAGATTGAGCTTCAACCAAAGATGCTATATTTTTTTCAGCATTAGAGAGTTTTTCCTCAATGGTTTTATTGAAAGCAGTTTGTTTACTAATAAAGTCCTTAAGCATAACTTCAAGTTCAGGGGGAGCACTCTTATTATTGTTGTAAGAATTTCCATAAGCATTGCCATTGTTGGGAGGACATGGCTTATAATTGTTGTTACCAAAATTACTCGTATAAGCATTATTGCCAAAGTTGTTGTTTCTTATGAAGTTCACATCAACTTGCTCTTCTTGAGCAACCAAAGAAGCCAAAGGAACATTATTTGGATCAATATGGGCTTTCCCATTAACAAGCATAGACATAATAATATCAATCTTATCACTCAAGGAGGAAGTTTCCTCAATAGAATTTACCTTCCTACCTTGTGGAGCTCTCTCAGTATGCCATTCAGAATAATTAACCATCATATTGTCCAGAAGTTTTGTTCCAGCTCCCAAAGTGATGGTCATAAAGGTACCTCTAGCAGCAGAATCCAATAGTTTCCTTGAAGAATAGTTCAATCCTGCATAAAAAGTTTGGATGATCATCCAAGCAGTCAGTCCATGAGTGGGACAATTCTTTACCAAAGATTTCATTCTTTCCCAAGCTTGAGCAACATGCTCATTATCAAGTTGTTTAAACTTCATTATTTCACTTCTCATGGATATAATCTTAGAAGGAGGATAGTATTTTCTAATAAAAGCATCTTTGCACTTAGTCCAAGAATCAATACTATTCCTAGTTAAGGAATTCAACCATTCTTTAGCTTTTCCTCTCAAAGAGAAAGGAAATAATTTCAGCTTAATAATATCACCATCTACATCCCTATGCTTTTGCATCTCACAAAGTTCAACAAAGTTATTTAGATGGGAAGCAGCATCTTCATTACCAATACCAGAAAATTGTTCTCTCATAACAAGATTGAGCAAAGCAGGTTTTATCTCAAAGAAAGTATCTTCAGGCATAGGTGGAGCAATAGGAGTGCTCATAAAATCATTGTTGTTGGTGTTAGTGAAGTCACACAACTTAGTGTTTTCAAGAGTAGTCATTTTTTTTGGGTTTTCAAATAAGAAAGCAAACTAGTAGAACTATTTTTTGTGTGTTTTTGATAAAGAAACAAGCACACAAAGAAAAAAGAAACTAAGCAAAACAAAAATAACAAAGTAAAGAGATTGGTTATGAGGGACTCCCCTTGTGAAGATGTCCTTGACTCCCCGGTAACGGCGCTAGATAAATGCTTTGATGGCTCTGTGTATGGCGCCCAGAAAAGTGCTGGTGCGGTGTTGATGTAGAGCTCGTTGGGAACCCCAAGAGGAAGGTATGATGAGCACAGCAGCAAGTTTCCCTCAGTTATGAAACCAAGGTTTAATCGAACCAGTAGGAGCAAGGAAACACCCCAAAGGTGCTACTAGCTGAGCTTTGGCAGGGCGTACCGGTGCTAGTAGCAACGTGGAGACCTACACAACACAACCACAGAACTTTGTCCCCAACTTGCGATGAGGTTGTCAATATCACCGTGTTTTGCTGAAAAAGAGGATTTAACGTATCGAATGGAAAGAAGTAAAAGTTTGCAGAAAGTAAACACAAAGCAGTAAAAGTTTATAGATTGTATATAAAAGACAAGGACCGGGATCCATAGTTAACTAGAGGTGGCTCTCCTTAAGATAGATAACATGCTGGGTGAACAAATTACAGCAGGGCAATTGACAAACATCGAGAAAGCAATACATGCATATACTAATCATCTTGACTCCTTTGAAACTTGATTGGGCATTACAACATTATACATAGACCGTCATCCAACTGCATCTATGACTAATAATCCACCTTCAGGTTATCATCCGAACCCCCTCCAGTATTAAGTTGCAAGCAACAGATTATTGCTTTACGAACTACGTGTAAAGTAAACAATACGATTGTTCTATGAACAAAGGATTGTTGTTTGCTCCCTAGTAGCAACAGCACATCTAGTACCTTAGAGATTTACATCACTTCCCAGTTACGGAGGCATGAACCCACTATCGAGCATAAATACTAACTCTTGGAGTTGCTAGCATCTACTTGGCCAAGATAGCTACTAACAACGGAAAGCATGCAAGATCACAAATAACAAAGACATGATAGAATCAATAATCAATCTAAAATAGCATCTCAATATCCATCGGATCCCCGCAAACACAACATGTAGAATTACAAATAGATGATCTTGATCACGAACGGAGCTCACAAGATCTAAACATGAAAGCACAAAGGAGGAGAACCAGCCATCTAGCTACAACATGGATATGTAGTCCAAGGATGAACTACTCACGCATCACACCGGAGGCTTGCATGGTGATGAAGAAGGCCTCCAGGGTGAATCCCCCTCTCCGGCAGGGTGCCAGGAAGACCTTCAGATCCCTCCCGATCTAGGGATGGAGATTGCGGCGACTACAGACTCTTTCGTGGATTTTTGATCGGGCACTTAGGGTTTACGTCCCGAGGGCATCTTATAGTCGGAAGGGGAGGCCGAGGGGGTGCTAGGGCTGGCCTCACCACCCCCTGGCGCGAGCCAGGCTGGCCCGTGTGGCCAGGTGGTGTGGTGGCCCACTGGCCCCTCTCCGTCTCGTATTCTGGCATCTGATGACTTTTGGAAAAATAGGCACTCTGGCTTTTGTCCCGTCCAATTCCGAGAATATTCATTTTCTGACTTTCCTGGAACCAAGAACAGCAGAAAACAGGCAGCTGGCACTGTGGCTCTTATTAATAGGTTAGTCCAAGAAATCATATGAAAAGCACTCCAAAGTTAGAATAAAACATAAGAAAGTGGATAAAACCAAGCATGGAACATCAAAAATTATAGATACATTTGCAATGTATCAGTGACCTAGTTCGTCTAGGGATTAGCGCTAGTAAATCCGACGCTATCTCCCCTATGCACCTCCCATCCAACCACCTGTCCTCCTAGAATAGCGCGGAAGATCCGTCCCCTAGCACCATTGAGGTTGAGGCAAAGAAGATCTACCACTCTTTCTGGGAGAAATGCATGTACAACTTGCAACATGGTCGCAGCGGGTCTGTGTACATCCTCCACATCCAACTGGTCCTGAGGATGATGACCGTACGTGCGAGGTCTAGTACACCCAGTCCACCGAAGCACAGGGGCCTACTAACTCTGGCCCAGTTGACATGGAAGTAACCACCCTCGGCGTCTTTCCTCCCTACCCAGAGAAAGTTGGCAGTATCTTATTCACCTATTTAAGGGCTCTCTTGTTGAGGGAGAGCACTGATGTCTACGCACTTCTATTCTTGTAGACAGTTGTTGGGCCTCCAAGTGCAGAGGTTTGTAGAACAGCAGCAAGTTTTCCCTTAAGTGGATCACCCAAGGTTTATCAAACTCAGGGAGGAAGTGGTCAAAGGTATCCCTCTCAAGCAACCCTGCAATCAAGATACAAGAAGTCTCTTGTGTCCCCAACACACCCAACACACCCAATACACTAATTTTTTCATACCACTTATAATTATCCATACCACTTGTATTACACTAATTTTTTTGAAGACCTTCTGTTGCTCAAATAGAAAAGTGTTGAACTAACAAAAGTTAGATAACAACCTGGGGGCAGAAGCACAAAAATTGACGCCTCAAAAGGACATACAGAGATTTTACACGACTTTTTACGGTGAAGCACGGAAATCTGTTTCAGGACAGCAACTTTCCCAACCATTACTTCTCTCTCATTAGAGGTTACTCTTGGCACAAAAAACAAATAAAAAGGATAAGGAGCGGTTATTACAGAAGTAATAACTTCCAAGACTCAACTAAAACTTTTGGGTTATCTCCCAATAAGTACTTTTCTTTAACGCCTTTAAGTTAGGCATGATAGTTTGAGAAGATGCTCACATAAGAAATATGAATTGAAGTAAAAGAGAGCATCAAGAAGCAAATTCAAAGAACATTTAAGTCTAACCCACTTCCTATGCATAGGAATATTGTAAATAAACAAGTCATGAAAGCACAAAGCAACAAGTATAGTAAAGCAAAACAAGTGGAATTTCAAGACTTTCAACATAAAGAGGGGAAACTTAATATTATTGAGATGCATAAAACCATGTTTCCCTCTCTTAGAATAACTTTCAGTAGCATCATGAATAAAATTAACAATATAACTATCATATGAAACATTCTTATCATGAGCCACATGCATAAAAGAATTAATACTCTCGACATAAACATAGTCATTCTTATTAATCGTAGTGGGAGCAAATTCAACAAAATAGCTATCATTATCATTCTCGTCACCATAATCATCAAATATAGGAGGCATATTATAATTATAATTAATTTCCTCCTCAATAGTAGGTGGACTAAAAATATCATATTCATCATTGTAATCATCATATATTGGAGGTATAGTATCATCAAAGCAAATTTTCTCCTCTAAAGATGGGGGACTAAAAAGATCATTTTCATAAAAACTAGCTTCCCTAAGCTTAGACTTTTCCATAGCATTAGCAATAATTGTGTCCAAAGAATTCATACTAACAACATTGCTATTAGCATGCAAATAAAGTTCCATAGGTTTTTTAATTTTCTCTTCAAACACTTCATGTCCTAACTCAAGATAAATACTATAAAGCTCTCTAATTTTGTTGTTGTTTTCCATTAAGCCTAACTAGTGAAAATAAAAACAAGAAACAAAAAGATATAATTGCAGAATCTAAAGGAAATAACTTCGAGCACTCACACCGGAGGATGTGAGTACCTTTTACCTTACCTCTCCAGCAACGGCGCCAGAAAATAGCTTGATGTCTATCATTTCTATACTTGTAAACAGTTGTTGGGCCTCCAAGTGCAAATGTTTGTAGAATAGCAGCAAGTTTTCCCTTAAGTGGATCACCCAAGGTTTATCGAACTCAGGGAGGAAGTGGTCAAAGGTATCCCTCTCAAGCAACCCTGCAATCAAGATACAAGAAGTCTCTTGTGTCCCCAACACACCCAATACACTTGTCAGGTGTATAGGTGCACTAGTTCGGCGAAGAGATAGTGAAATACAAGTGGTATGGATAATTATAAGTGGTAATGGTGCCAGAAAATAGCTTGCTAGCATGTGGGAGACTAAAGGCAAACTAAAATAAAGATAGAAGCAAGCAAACATGTAATAGATCTAATAGCAAATGGTGTTTCAGTGCTTAGAAACAAGGCCTAGGGATCATACTTTCACTAGTGAACACTCTCATATAAATATCTTCTCTTTATGATACTACTCTTAACTACTCTCCGGTTGGACACTCTAATCGATGGTAGGGCTATAACAACACACCTCAAAGTTCATGTTTCCCATCTAGAAAACCCTAGACTGTCACCTTGAGCACTAGATGGTTCCAACAAACACCACAGTTTCATAAAGACATCCAACTCCAAATATAACTCATAACAAGTATTTGTAATCTCTAGCCTAAGTGCCACCATGGTGTGCACACTGTCACTTTCACACACATGGGGAGAGCAGAGATCTATTAAAGCACTTGAGTAGCAAGGTAGATCTACTTGATTACAAATCTCATGATCTCAATAAGATCATGCATAGAGAGAGAGATGAACACATAACTACTCCCTCCTCATCATGGGAATCAGCAATGGTGATGGAGATGGTGGTGGAGATCGATGGAGATGGCTCCGGGGGCACTTCCCCGTCCCGGCAGGGTGCCGAAACAGAGACTTTCTGTCCCTCGAATCTCCCCTTCGGTGGCGGCAGCACTGCGGAACTTTTCATGGCTAGAGGCTTGATTATCTAGGGTTTTTGCCTCGGGAGGATTATATAGGCGAAGGGGCAAGGTCGGTGGCTGGCTAGGGGGCCCACACCATGCCCTGGCGCGACCAAGGGGTACCCGCGCCTAGGGGGTGTGGCCAGGCCCTGGCCCTCCTCCGTCTCGTATTCTGGCTCCGTGAGTCTTCCGGTAAAATAGAAACTTTGGCTTTTGTCCCGTCCAATTATGAGAATATTCATTTTCTGACTTTCCTTGAACCAAAAACAGCAGAAAACAGGCAACTGGCACCGTGGCATCTTGTTAATAGGTTAGTCCAAGAAATCATATGAAAAGTACTCCAAAGTGTGGACAAAACACAAGAAAGTAGATAAAACCAAGCATGGAACATCAAAAATTATAGATACATTTGCAATGTATCAAGCACCATCAGCTGGTGTAACAGGATTGCAGTGAGCATCGACCCGATCAGAGTAAGTCGCCTCGCCTTTGGCATCATATATGCCTCCCAGGTCGGCAACTTGTCCCCAATACGGTCAACCACCGGTTGGAACGCCTCTGCGGGCAGCCTCCGAACCGCCAGGGGATACCTAGGTACTTAACGGGGTAGGGTGCAACCTGGCAACCCATAGTCGCCGCCGCGCCATTGGCCATATCCTCCGTACAAGTGATCGGGGATACCGAGCATTTGGCGAAGATGGTGCGCAGTCCCGAGGCATGTCCAAAGACCTCGAGAATGCCACGAATGGCACACAGATCTGGCTCATCCAGGTGACAAAATATCACCACATCATCCGCGTATAGCGAGACCGAGGTCATCAGCTCTTGGCGGGCCAACCTCTTAAGCACCCATAGCTCGATGGCCTTTTCCAGAGCTTTACTTAGCGTGTTCATGATTAGCACGAACAACGTCGGTGACAAGGGATCCCCCTGTCTCATCCCCCTCCGGTGCCAGATGGGGGCCTGGCTCGCCATTGAGCAACACCCTAGTGCTAGCGGTGGAAAGAAAAATCGCCACCAGCTCGCAGAACCTTGGCCCAAAGCCCACCCCCCGCATAACCTGGAAGAGGAGCCCTAGGACACGGAGTCGAACGCCTTGGCAATGTCCAGCTTAAGCATCACCCTTTTTTCCTTCATCCGGTGTAGGAACCTCGCCATCTGCTGCACCAGCATAAAGTTGTCGTGGATGCTATGCTTCCGGATGAAGGTGCATTGATTGCGATCCACCAGCGAATCCATCCTAGGGGATAGCCTTGTCGCCAGGATATTTGCCACCAGCTTTGTGAAAATGTGTATCAGGCTGATGGGGCGGTAGTCGCCCAGAGCCGTTGCATCCGGGCGTTTTGGCAACAGAATCAACAACGCCTGGTTGAGGCCCTAGAAGCCACGACCGCACATCGTCAACAGCTTCGTGAAAGCCGCCATGAAATCACCCTTTACCGTGGGCCAACAGCTCTGCAGGAATTCGGCTGTGAAGCCATCAGGTCCTGGCGCCTTCCCGTGATGGAGTCGCCAGACCACGTCCCAAACCTCTTCCTCGCTGAATGGGGCCTCCAGCTCCGCCAGGTCTTCGGTGTGCAGGCCTAGGAAATCCAGGTCAAGCGAGAACTCGCGGTGTGTAGAAGTGCCCAGGAGGTCTTGGAAGTGGTTATAGGAGGCTTCGACCATGGAAGTGTTGTCCGAGACGACTGAGCCATCCACCAACTGGCTATGGATCGCGTTCTTCCGCCTCCTATACGACACGTGCTGGTGGAAGAAGGCGGTGTTTGTGTCACCCTCGCTCAGCCAGACGATCTTGGCCCGCTGGCGCGCCATCGTGCGCTCGAGCGATGCCAACCCGGGGTAGGAGCGTTTTAGGAGTGCCCGTAGGCGGCGCTTATCTGGGGAGAGCTGCCTGGACTCCATGGCCATATCAAGCCGCAGCACCACCTCACGGGTTATCATCAGCTGCAACTTAATACATCCCACCTTCTTATCACTCCAGCTCATCAGTTGGCGCGCCGTGCACTTCAGTTTGGCTGTGAGCCTTCCGAAGGGATCCGGGTCGCCACCAATAACATCCTAGGCAGCCTGAACCACCCTACTAAAGCCCTCAAGCTTCATCTAGAAGCGCTCGAATTGGAAGCGCCTCCGCCCAACCGTCTGCGTAGTGCAGTCGAGGACTAGGGGGCAGTGATCTGCGATCACAGTCGCAAGACACCTCCGAGCACGGAAGTTGTGCAACTCCTCCCACCCTACCGTAACAAACACCCTGTCAAGCTGCTCGAGAGTGGGTCGTTCTCTCTCGTTCGACCATGTGTAGCGGGGTCCATGCAAGTAAACCTCCTTGAGTTCACGAACATTTAGGAAACGTCGGAACCTACCCATCATCCGCCGGTCAAAGTTATTGTTATTCTTGTCCTCGTCCTGGTAGATAAGGTTACAGCGCCCAAGGTCCTGGCCTAGTGGAGCGCACCAACCTCAGCTTGAATTGGGTAGGTTCCCTGATCTCAGGCCGCATAGCTGACTGAAACTGTCAAGTCCAGGTTGACAGATTACTATCTCGGTGTTACGTAGTATGTGCAAATATCTTGTCATGTTCTCAAATGGTTGTCCATTGTATGTACTTTGTTATTGATGTTTTTACCTCTCTACCTTGCATCTTCTTTACTATAAAATCATGCTCGTGTGCATCTTGGGTGCGGAGAGACCGAAATATTTGACCTTTCTTTTTGAAAAAACTATAATAAATTTTGTGCATTAATTTTTCTCAAAGAACATTTGTGAAATATCACTATGACTTTCCCTTGACCATATGGACATTCGCACTCCTTTCCTTTGGTCCATGATTATCGCCGAGTGTATGTGTTAGTCCTGACAGTGTTCTTATGAACATATACAATTTGATGTTCAACTCATTTAAGGAAATACAGATTATGCATGAATATTGATGTCCCACTAGTTGTTTCGTTTTTCTTACTTCACAAATGAATCCGTTAAACTTGATATCTTGCATGTTCGTTGAATATTAGCTTTCCACGATACAGTATTATTATTTTAGAAACTTTGAAACATAATTTGACTTGGCTTCCTTTTTCACCTGATATTTCTTTTCCAATTCTAGCGGCATCAATTCATCGTTCCAAAAACAAATTCTAGTATTTTCTTATATATAAGTGGCAAAAATTATAAGGAAAATGATCCTCTTAACCCGAGCATCTTGCGCACACCAGCCTTTAGGTTGAGAACGCTCCGGGCCCGTTTGATTCGTAGGATAGGAAAAACACGGGAATAGAAAAATTGCAGGATTAAAATGTCCTATCCAGTTGAATCCTACATGATTTGGAGTCTACGGGATTTTTTCTTGAAGGAGTGTTTGATTCACAAGAAAGACAAAAGAATTGTAACAAGAGGTTTGGATGGATGGAAATTTAGTGCAATGCAATCCTATGGGAAAAATCCTAAGGATCTAATCCTACAAATCAAACGATTCATAAAGAAAAATTTTCTAAGGATTAAAATCCCTCAAAATTCCTATGAGATTCCTTTGAATCAAACAAGCCCTACATGTGTCCCACGTCTTTGGATAAGGAGACGACAAGGAGGACCCACCACGATTCAATCACTCCTTATGGCTTATCTCCTCGCCATTGTCTCCTGGCTCTAGTCAGGCTGTAGGTGGGCACATCCATGGCTGCCCACCGACTTCCCACTTGTGTCTATATAATTTAATAGGGATTGACAAGTATGTCTGTTTAATCCTGCTCATGCCCACCTAAACCCACCTGCCCACCTAAACCCGCCAGCTTCCCCACAAAGTACATGAAAAGGTGCAAAGAGAAAATAGCAATGAACGTCGTCACACAATTATATAAGAAGGAGTATAATCTTACACAGGAAAACACAAACCGACTACTAGATTTAGTACATGGATATACTGAACAGATTAATTAATACTACTCTCTCTGATGCATATTAAATATTTTACACAGATTTAGTCAAAATATCAGTACATGGATGACACTAGTATAAAGGAAATGTCCTACTGAACAGATTCAGTCTATTGCCTTCTCCCCAGTACATTGAGTATGTGTGATCCCTGTGTTCGGAGGACTGACAAATATAGTGATAATTCCCTGCCAATCAGGAAGTACAAAATAAAATAAGCTTCGGAATGAATACATTAGTTGTACCAGATCAAGTGCAAATGTAGTACAGATGCAAAGAAATAGCACCGTGGATATCATATCTACACCAAAAAAAACTTTTATGCAAGAAAGTTCTGCTCTCACTGTTGTCACTTTTATGAGATCAACATCAGTAATTTTGTAGATGGAATCACAAACAGTATCAGTGTGTAAATCGATAGACCAGCAATCATTGAGTATTAAAAAACCCATTAACCTTATGAAAATGGTATGGACAAACAAATAATATTCTAGCAGCACGGTACTGAAAAACCTTTGACCTTAATGTATTGCTGGTCTAGAATCATATTGTGAAATTTTGTAATTCTAAATAACTTGTGAACATATTAGTTTTGTTAATCCAACACTATACCCATGGAGGCCGTGGATATGTGTTAGTATTCAGTTTCTTGTTGCAATCTTGTAACCTTAACCTCAAGACACAAGTTAGTCCTCAAATTAGGCCCTGCTGTCAATCTTTCTTCAGAAAACAAATACCCAATGTTTATGCAACTCCATGTACTTGAGATAAAAACTAATAAAATAGTATCTGAAGATAGCATGGCAAAATCCAATCATCTAAATTATGAAACCCCCTATAATGTGCATGCTTCGGAAGAACCTGCAACAACTACAAGTTAATATATGCCACATGATACATATTAATGCAACAACTACAAGCTGAAATAGATGCTTACCACTAGGCCTAATCCAGTCGCCAAAGCACATCAATGCTTCAACCATTTCAGGCGCTAGGCTACTTCTGTGATCAGTAATAACTCTCCCGCGTGTGCTAAACGCAGATTCAGAGGCAACCAATGAAGCTGGAACAGCCAGCACATCATGGGCAATTCTACCAAGCGTTGGGTACCTTGAACAGTTCACATCCCACCACTTTAGGATGTCAAACTCCACGGTAAGGGGATGGAAGTCCTCCTCTAGATACTGTTGTAGCTCATTGCGACTGCTAGCTTGCTTAAGCTTGACATGTTCAGCCCAATCTGAAAGCACACTATCCGGCAAAACAACTCCATCTACATTCCTTTCTTGTGACAATGAATCAACATCATCTCCTAATTCAACATCATATTCTGTAAATAGGGCATCCACAGCTTTCGTAACTTCTTGTATATGCTTAGGCGCATCAACTTTAAAATATGTCTTCAATCAAAAATCAACATATTCCATCTTAAATCTTGGAACGAGTACCACCGGTATGCAGTTTGTCAAGTATAACTCCATAAAGTACTTGTGAAATTTATTCTTCATTTCTTTCACCATGATTCTAATTATAGGGTTGTCGCTCTTTGCTTGTTTATCTAGGATAACTTTCACACCCCAAATTTCGAAGAAATATCGATTGGATGTGGGGTAGTTTGAGCCTGAAATGACATTGGTAGCATGGTAGAATACCTTAAGAAGCTTACAAATGTCTTCAACCATTTTCCACTCCTCGGTTGAAGGACAAAATATAAAATTTGGTTCTTGTTGCTGTAAGGTCTCAAAGACTTTTCTAAATGGCAATATGGACTCAAGCATAAGGAATGTCGAGTTCCACCTTGAAGACACGTCGGGTGTAGGTTGTTGTTTGCATGTTATTCCAGCTTGTGTGACCATCTTGGAAAATTGTTCTTTTCTGCCCTGGGAACTCCTAATATATTTTACGCTCTCTCTACTATTGTCCACAACAGACTTCATCACTTTCACTTTCAATCCATCTTGCACTATAAGATTTAGCACATGACATGCACACCGGATGTGTAGAAGATTCCCTTCATGATGGATAAGGCCTCGATCGACAAGATTTTTTCTAAGATGACTAATCATTTTGGTATTCACTTCTGCATTATCCATTGTGAAGCAAAATATTCTATTCTCAATGTTCCAATCACTAAGTCTCTTTAAAACCACATCAAACATATTCCAAGAATCATGGGGTGTTTCGACTAGGCAAAACCTTATGATTTTATGCCTAATTCTCCAATTACGACATATAATGCACAGATAACCAAGCTTCTGGTTAGATGTCCACATATCCCCGGTTAAGGATACTCTATGATTGCAATTCATGAAGAAACTTTCATAGGCATTTCTATATGTATGGTAAGCCTCCATGCAATCATTTTGGATAGTAACTCTATTGACTGACTTGAACCAAGGATTCAATGATGCACAATAATTCCTAAAACCAGCATACTCGACAAATGAAAACGGCAGCCCGTGCAAGACAATTAACTTGACAAGTTCAAGCCTTGCTGCTTGCTAGTCAAATTTCCAGTCAGGGTCTATTTCATCAGAGGTTCTAATTTTCTGAATCACCCCAATCCATTGAACATTTGACCTCACATACCTCAAGTATCTAGCAAGTTGACTGCTACCAGAGACCTTAGAGGCTGGAAACACAGTGCTACAGTAGTTGCATCGACCTTGCATTAGAAGTCCATCAATGTATATTGGCTCATCATCCTTCCAAACGATGGAGGTTAACTTCCGTAGTCTGTGTTTAGATCTTATAATTATGGAAGTTATCAAATATTGGCATCTACATAGTAGTATTAGTGGTTTTATTTGAGAGCATGTGATAGAGATTAGAACTTACCATTAGTAGCAGCAGGTGATAGATCATGTGAATTAGTCGGACTACCATGTGTAGGAGCAGGTGAGAGATCGTGCAAATTAGGAGACTTTGAAGTTCCAGCTGGATTTGGAAACCTTGCATGCAAATTAGGAGACTTTGAAGTTTTAGCAGGTGATTGTGCTACGATAGGAGACATTCTTCTTCTTGGAGTTTTGGAGTTCTTCAACTGTGTCATCTCAACCTGCATTTAGAACAAGCTGACGATGTTACTACCATCTCATAGTCAATCTCTCTAATATAGTATAACAAGAACAGACCATGAACTTACTTTTGCATTAATGATTTTTGCAGCCTTTCTTGCTCTTGAGCTTTCACTAGCATGAGATAGTGATCTTTTACCATCTACGGTTTCAGAGATAGGGACTTTGCTACTGTCCCGCGGATCCACATGGGTCTTGCTGGTAATTTGCTGCTCAACACGTGCATTGTTGGACTGCTGCGTGTCTCCACAGGCCTTGTCGGACTCCTGCGGATAACAGACATGTAAAAATTATAACTCCACAGTTACTTCAGTCCCAGAGCAGTGCACACTTACAAACAGAGCATAGTTAAACTTCAAAAACTTATTTCTGCTGTTCATAATTCAATTTGTATAAGTCTGATCCTAACTTAACACACTAGTGTTCGCCTGGATGTATAAGTCTAGAACTGAAATTAGTCTGCACCGGAAACTCTACATTATAGTATCCAAACTCCATGGTCAAGGTGCGTGTGTACTAGTCCTATTACAAAGATTTGGAGGGCACAAAACTTGGGAAGGATACATACAGTAGCTAGTAGCTATATAGTAGATATAGACAAAACACCTATGCATGACAAAGTTACAGTTAAAATTGCTGAACTCTATACAATAGCTAGTGTATATTTTACCTATATATATATATATATAGGAGTAGCTAGTCGGTCATTAAACAATTCATTATTGCAACCGCAATTTGATAGCGATTTTATCCAAAGTTATAAATGGCGCAAGTTCTGGCCGGCACCCAGTGATTAGGCATTTTTAGCCATTAGATCGAGCTTTAGGAGCAAATCTGAACCGTAGAATCACGTTTAGTCTTATTTATCCTTGTTGTCAGGTTTGCTGCGCTCACCCCTGGGTGCACACGGATGTCCCTATCTGCAGACTGCCACTGTGCGAGCTATTTATGGCCCCGCTCGTCGGCGTGTATTTTTTTCTTGTGTGGCGATTTAGCTGGGTACTGATGGACATAGCAGGGGCAGTGACTCCCCGCGCGAGTGAAAAATTTAGAAAACCCTAACCCTCCAGTCATCGTTGCCGCCCGCACTCTCCCAACTCCGCTGCCTCGTCTCCTTTCTCCCGAGCCTCCCCCATGGCTCCTCCCCCAATCCCCTCCCTCCACTCCTCCTCCCGAGTAGTGCCCAATCCCCTCCCCCATGGGTCCTCCCTAATCCTTCTGATTTTGATGGGATCGTGGCCGGCCGCTGCACGCGCAACAGAGGGTGGCAGGGATGGGCGAGGCGACTTGGCGCCATCTGAGGCGAGGGAGGGGGAGAGGGAGAGGGAGACGTGGGACTGGCGGCCTGCGAGGTGGCCCGTGCTTGGCGGCGCGAGTTCGACGTTGGGGAGAAAACGGGGTAGGGAGGGATGGCGGAACGAGCAACGCTGGGGAGAAAACATGGGAGAGAAGGCCGGTGGAGCAGGCGGCAGCGAAGGGCGAGAGGGAGGAGGACGTGTGGGGATAGGAGGCAGCTAGGGTTTTCACCTCAGTTCCCGCTCGCTCGCCTCTTCTTGTCCTGCTCGCGCTCACCTCCCTGCCTCATTCCCCAGGTCGATTTCGCGTCGTTGTCGTCGCGAGGGAGCCACACGACGGCCGCCGCTCGCAACACCGCCTCCAGCCGTTACCAGGCTTCTCCATGGTGCCCAGCAGGAGCGACCAAGCCAGCCCCAACCTCGCATCCAGAGCACTCTGAGAAACGTGCAGCCCGCTACCGCGCGTCATGTCGTCGACCAGGCCATGTACATAGGTTTTATCCTCTCTCTCTCTCTCTCTCTCTCTCTCTCTCTCTCAAAATCAGTTGTCTCTATCTGAAGGTAGGTTGCTTGCATTGATTTTTAATTTGTGCATGCTTGCCACTATCTACCTGATTGCTGGTCCATACAGTATACTGATGCTTGCGTTGGTTTTAAATTTTGTGTACTGATGTTTGTAATTTTTTGTGTGGTTTTCAAGCCTCCATATGCTATAACCTCATAGCAATATTTCCTATGTTAGTTTTTTGGGTGATAATGTAGTGCCTATTTAATCTGAATTTTCTAGGAAGAGTAGAACAATAACCAAATGCAATCGACTAAAATTTTAGTGTAGGGCATGTGTTTCTTAACGTTGGTCACATTATTAACTTATATATACAAGATCTATGTTAGTTAACTCAAATTAGACTGACACATGTTCTTCCTCTACACTGAGATATGTATTACAAGCCGAATATTATGAAATATAATTTTCCTTCAGGTAATTTTTCTAATTTCATGGCTTTTGAAACATGCATCCCAACACCACCAATGAGACCCGAAGGTTTACATTCCTCTTAACATTGAATTTTGTGAAATATCGGATGCAGTAGTTTTTATCGATAATGAAAGGATCTGGCTGCTTCCAATAGCAAACAAATGTGAGAAGTAAACTTCATGATAGCTGGATGAATAAAATAGAGAGAACGTCTTTCATTAGGTGATTTGACCATACATTAGTATCACAAGTTTTCCATCGTTACTGCTTTTTTTTTTGTTTTCTCACCAATATTGTTTCATACTGTAATTTTTTTCTCGTCAGTATTGTTTTATACTGAAGGGCATTCATACCTGTGGCAGAAAATAGTTGTCCTCTCCATCGATCATACATATGGTTAGCTTACTGTTTCTCTGAAATCAAACTGCCTTGAATGCACTGCTTGTCGTTTTTGTAGAACTTGATAAGCTCTTCAAAATGTCAGCACATGTATGTGACCTCACTAGCCGCTATTCATATGAGTGTTGATTTTTCTGGAACGATATAATTAATAGGTGACTAAATTTTTTTTGGGTGTCATACATCGCTATGATCATGGAAGGCAGTTTCCTACGAAAATTTTAGTTCCTTGCATCTAACTTACCTTTGCTTATGACTTCTCCCATGTAGCCTTCTAGAACCAAGTACTATAACAATTTAGAGTGGAGAGGAAGTCGGGTTAAGGTTAGTATTTTTATTGCCATTTTATGTTTATTCTACCCTAAGTTTTATCTACAGTGTTGTAGGCTATTAGGCTCGCAATTTAGTTGCATCCTTTGGGACATCGGGTCCATCATATTTCTCTTGCTTGCTCAGTAAAATCTGACAATATATTTATCTTATCAGGTGGTAATAGTGGACATGGCCCTTGCTTGCATTTTTGGGTTTCTACCATTTTCACTTGGAAGGATGCTCCTATAGTTATTCAATTTTGGCAGCGTGAAAGAAGTTGCGTCCTACACCTCAACGGCTTCTACCCTTCTAATAGGATATGGATTTATCTTTTAATGTGGCTATAACTTTTGCTACTCTAAATACTCTTAGTCAATACTTCAGGGGCAAGCAACTTATCGTTGCTCTTTTCATTAGAAAGCTGACTGGTATATTCTGCGTAGGGATTGTATATCTAATTGTTGTTGCCAATATTGGTCCTATTTTCCTAAACTTAGTAGCTGCAATGAAGCTTATGATAAAAGGTAAATACCCATAAGTTGGTCATTGAAAGAACTGCAGTCTGCAATGTTCTTAGCCTAACTGCATTTATGTCCATTTTATAATTTGATATTTTTTACTTGCATTTACGGTGGTTCCCCTGTTATATGTAATTTGTCTTCTGTTTTAGAAGCATTTTTTAATACAGTTCAAAGTTGATAATTCCTCTAACTTGGGTGCAGGGCTATTTGAAGCATTTGACACTGGTTCACCTCTTTGACGAGCCATGCTTTCCAGGGTTGCTTGCAGTTCAGGTCTGCTAATTTGCTTTACTTGATGTGTCCCCTTGATAATGAAAGGATCTGGCTGCTTCCAATAGCAAACAAATGTGAGAAGTAAACTTCATGATAGCTGGATGAATAAAATAGAGAGAACGTCTTCCATTAGGTGATTTGACCATACATTAGTTTCATAAGTTTTTCATTGTTACTGCATTTTTTGTTTTCTGACCAATATCAGTAGCTTTTTTTAGCATGTAGTCATGATTCATTTTTTTGCCTCAATTTCTTTCCTAGAGGTCATCCAGTCTACGTTTTTAATTGAGTTTGTGGTCCCAGTCATTCGTTTGATGAGGGAATTAAATGAATGTGAAACTCTTGGTGGTGGCTCCCAATATATTGTTCAATGTATAAATCAATCGGTGGTTTAATAAGCAGGGGTGGAATTAACTGTTGCTGCTGTAGCAAGTTCTTCATAGTACATGAATTTGTGGCTTATGCTGGTGGCCAAGTGACCAACCCATACAGGAATATTCTTGTCGATGGGCTGGACAATGACCTTTTTGATTGTCTCTTGAGTGCATGGAACAAGCAATCTGATTCTGAATGACAGGTTTTTTTCCTGTTAGCACCAAGGGTGATGATCACAATGATGTCATATGTGGTATTTGTGGCGATGGAGGCAAATTGATCTGCTGTGATGGATGCCCCTCAACATTCCACTTCCTCATGAGTTGCCTAGAACTTGAGGATGTGTCAATGTTTTTTTTCATTGCGGATTTCATTAGGTCAATCTTCTACTAATTAAACATGATACATTGATTACATGCTTCTCATTTTGGAGGAAGAACACGAAGTTCTTCAGATACATCTGATTTTACCCTCTCTCTATTTTTGTTTAGGTGTATTTTGGGAGAATAAGATGGAGTTTTTATTGTTTGGTATCCAATATATTTTGGTCCAGGTGTGCCTCTCTGGCGGTCTAATGAATTTACTAATTACATGCTACAATTGCTAGGTGCAGTGTTTCTGAATCCTATTGTTAAATCCTTATGTCTGCTGGTTGCTTAATTGTGAAACGTTTTAGATTCTGCTTATATTTCACAAATTACAGCTGTGTTTTTCACTCTAGGATATAATTTTAGTGCACTATTGTTCATGTGTAGCTATTCTTTATCCATACTTTCACAATCCTTAAATTGGGCATATTTCACGGGTTCCATTGGATATTGCTTAGCCTCAGAAAGCTTAAACTAAAGCTCAAGGAGATGATCAATACTTCGAAGGTAATTAGAAGATTGCACCCATCCTTTTAAGGAAACGTTCAGTGTATGATTTATGATTTCCCTTGCTGTTGGAAGATAGCATTCAGCTAAGGGACACGTTGGAGCGTAAAGAGCTGGAATTTGAACTAGAGAAGAGGCCTGGTCTGACCATGTATTTGATCAGCTAAATATACACGGACAAAAAATCATTTTGCTCTTCATCATAGTTTGGTTTGTCTGGTATTGCTTCGTATCAGGCAACCTAGACCATGTATTTGATCAGTCAAAGATATTTTTGTCTATAACTTTCCTAACTTGGGATGATAAATGGTTTTGTGTTTTTCTGTATAGGTTCGGCCATGCGGCCTCTATCTGTTATTGACAAGCTTTCTGGTTGGTTCTTATTTGTTGTATGCTTCTGATCTAAAGCACGTTTCAGACAGTCGTGCCCTGTGACTCACCGTCTGATCCTCCTTGAGAGACCTCAGCAGGCTGTTATCAATCGTTGTACACTAAAGTATATACAAAGGTATTGTCCCTCAATCAAGAAGTGTATGTTTGCTTTTAGCTTCATAGACTATTACTGCTCCTTCCTCTCTGTAAGGCATTCATTAGATAGATCAGCATTCCATGAATCTGTGTTAATTGTTTGGTCGATGTTTAAGGTATCTGCATTCGATGGTTCAAATGACAGAATAGTCGTTGAAAAATATTGGGAACACGTTGCGGGTGAATGATGGTCTCATCCTATGAATTTCAGTACAATCTTTTTTAGCACTTCGCAGGTTCAGTTTTGCGATATGGGATCATTACTGTCCTATTTTTCTATTGGTATAATTTAGCACTCCATGTGAAAAATTAATATATAAAGACGTCACCATCTTCCCTGATGCAGTGTACGCGCCTGAGTCAGCCATCCATGTGATGTTTCCATCGAGCTGTCTCCCATGGCCACCACACCCCTCTTGCTCCAATGGTTCTTCTCCCCCTCCAGCTACGCAACTGCTGCACTCCTTCTACGTCCACGTCGTCGTCGTCTTTGCGCCGGGGAGGCAGAGCATAAGTTTGATCTCCCTCTATATATATTTGGTGTGTGATTGGCCTTATCCTTTAATGATTTGCCTCCTCTCTCCCTCTCTCTTCCACTAACCCGTTCTAATTTAGTTCTTATAATCTTTAATCTTTGTTTGTCTAGCTTTTTTCTAAATTATGCCTACATGGTGTTCGATGAAGAGGAAAGTGGGCGGCTACAAATGCAGGGGAGCTCGATTTCTCATGCGACCGAGCTACGGCTTATGTAAATAAATAGAACCTTTTAGATCATATTTGGATTTCTAGGATAGTAGAGGTCGTCGTGTTCTTATTGACGAAATTGTGAACTGTTTTGTTCTTATTTGTACGCCACCATCACGTTATTCAAAATTTGATTGATTAGGAATGAGGAGTGTGTCGGCGTCTTGTGCTGTTTACGGCAAGAGCAACGATGTCGCTGCTGACTGCTCATGGTGCAGAAGATTTCCATGGCGGTGTCAGGAAGTTCCCAGGCACATCTCTATTACTTTTCTTGATGCCAGGTGGTGAGCTTTTTCTTTCATACAGATTTGTTACACACTTACACATGATGCATTCATGTATTAGGATATGTAATGTTGACATAAGGTGTTTCTGAATTCTAATCATCGATGTGTTTCCAAAAGGATACATTCCGTTGTTGCTTATGCTAGATGTATGCTCAAATATTTCGATCGAATGATCTTAAAAAAAGTGAAAATGTGAGTCTTACTGAAAATAGGTTCACCGCTTATTTAGCAATTTTAATTTATTGGCTTCAGATCTTTGTATTTCTTGGTTCAGCAGGTTTTTGGACATATTTATTTGAACATTACAGTAGTATGAACTGGAATTAAATAATTGTCTATCTCGATGTATATCAAATAAACTGGCTCAATGCAAATCCAAACACGTGGCATGGGAAGAATAATCTCCCGTCAATAATGACAGATCAGGTGCTCAGTGTAGCTATTTTTATTCTACAACTCCAATCTTTCTCTAACAGGTCGTGTGCTCTGTATGTAGCTGTTTGTATTTTGCGATTCTTATTTCCTCGTGATTTTCATGCTTATTGTAAATTCTTTTATTACCTGCAGGTTACATGTAGTAAGTTGTGATTCTGGGAGTTAGCCAATGGCAATATATTGGCATTGTTATTTTGGTGCTTACCAGTTAAAGCTAAATAAACTGCACTCTTCCTTTGCCGCTCTCTACTAGAAACGACATGTGGTGCCTGATTTTATGAGATCTCATGGGGTCTCCCTAGAGTGAGAAAGGGTATGCTAGACCAAGCGGATATGCTAGGCCAGGCGGAGAGAGAAAGGGTGTAGATTTAAGCCTTGTGTCAGTGCTCCATGTTTTGCTGTCAAGTCCCCAACATGCTCATCTGGCCAGAACCACCGATGGTGGGTCGTTCTCCTCCCCGCCGTATGAGTGATGGCGCTGGTGTGCAGACGACCCGTCTGCGTCCTGAGTAAGCCTTCTCCCTGGTGCGGCTTCGCTGTGTGGAGGTCACCATTCACCCACTTCGGACCCGCAGACTGCTTTTAGGACGCGCCTTCAACGACTTCGGAGCCGACACGGATGAGGGGTCTGCGCAGCCACGGGCGGAGGTGGAGCCACGGAGTTTTCTCGGTCCGATGTTTACCGTCGCAACATACCAGATAAATTAAGACGAAGATTACGGGGTCGTGCGCCAAGGCACACCCCTAAATCTAGTGTGTTTGATTTCTGAAGATCGGTAGCCGTCGAGTGATTTAGACAGCTAGAACTGCTCCGTAATGAGAGTACTCGGCGTACTAGATATAGCGTACTGGAGAGCCGCTCTAGTGTCGACATATATTTTTCCTCGTGCCGCTATCGTAGCCTGCAACGCTTCCACCGAGGCGCTTCCACCATCCCACTGTGTGCCGCCTCGTCCCTCTCTCTTGCATGACGACGTCTCTGACTGCTCCGAATATCTTCCATCTCACATCTCGCCATCTCCACTCAGCTCAAGTACGAGTGCTCGAGCACCTACTCTCCTCGGTGCTAGAGCCAGATGTGGGGAGCATCTCCTCGGCGTCCCGCTACATAGAACATCTCCTCCTCCAGGGCCACCAGAGTGAGGGTGTTGTGAGCGGGTGCTGGCATTGCTATCACAGTTCTATGTGTTAGGGCAATAGATCTTGTATTACCAGAGGGCCAAAGGCTAGAATATATAGTACATGTACAGGTGCAAATATACAGAAAACCCCTTAACATATGAGGAAAAGACAATACACAAATATACTCTAACACCCCCCCCCCCCTCAAACTCATGGTGGATCCACAACACTGAGCTTGGAGAGTAAAAAATCATGTTGAGCGCGAGTTTGTGCCTTTGTAAAGAAATCTGCCAACTGCAAGTCTGAAGGCACATAATGAAGCGCAACAACCTGATCCTGCACCTGAGCACGTGTATAAAAAGCATCAACACCAATATGCTTGGTCAGCTCATGCTTGACCGGATCACGTGCAATACTGATAGCACCTGTATCGTTCGACAAAAGTGGAGTGGGCGTCAGAACAGACACCAAAATCTACAAGCAACCATCGTAACCAGGTCACCTCAGCAGCCAAAAGCCATAGCCCGCAACTCAGCCTCAACACTGAACGGAAACTGCCACTGTTTCTTCGTCTTCCAAGCAACAAGCGAACCACCAAGAAACACACAGTAAGCAGAAAGTGAACGACGATTCGTAGGATCATTCGCCCACGTAGCATCCGAGTAGCACTGGAGCTGGAGAGAGCTAGAACGAGGGAAAAAAAGGCGACGAGTAATCGTGCCACGAAGATAACGGAGGACACGGAGGAGATGACCATAGTGAACAGTGGTAGGAGCTGAGACAAACTGACTCAGAATATGAACAGGATAAGAGATATCAGGACGGGTGACAGCAAGATAAACAAGACTCCCAACAAGATGGCGATAACGAGGGATCGGAAGAGGATCACCATCCGTAGAACGAAGCTTAACATGAAGCTCCATAGGAGTCTCAACGGTGCGCTCATCCGCAAGAGCAGCCCGAGCAAGAAGATCCTGAATATACTTTTCCTGAGAGATAGAAAACCCATCAGAAGAGGATGAAACCTCAATCCCAAGAAAATAGCGAAGAGGACCAAGATCACCATAAGAAACTGATCACGAGGCGAAGCCTTGACAAAGGCAATATACTCAGGATCATCACCAATAATGATCATATCATCAACATAGAGAAGCAGAAGAGTGCGTCCACGAGGAGAAGTGTGAACAAAAAGCGCTGGATCATGAGAACTAGGAGAGAAACCAGCAGCAGTCATCACAAAGGCAAAGCGCTCAAACCAGGCACGAGGGGCCTGTTTAAGGCCATAAAGAGAATGTCGAAGACGACAAACCATCCCATCAGAAACAGAATACTCAGGAGGAGGCTGCATATAAACCTCCTCACGCAACTTGCCATTAAGAAAAGCATTCTGAACATCAAGCTGGGACATAGACCAACGTCGAATGTAGCAACAAAGAAGAAGAGTACGCACAGTGGTCATATGTGCCACAGGAGCAAAAGTCTCATCATAGTCACGACCATGTTCCTGCTGAAAACCACGAGCCACAAGACGCGCTTTATAACGCTCAAGAGATCCATCAGAGCGGGTCTTAATTTTATAGACCCACTTACATGTGATAGGACGAACACCAGGAGGGGAGAGACAAGATCCCATGTGCCTGTGCGCTCAAGCGGAGCAATCTCCTCAGTCATGGCAAGCTGCCATTCAGGATGACAGGCAGCATCCCGATAAGAAGTCGGCTCGGAAACTACAGAAAGACCATACTGACTAGGGGAGTAACGGTCTGGAGCACGACGCTGACGAACAGGTCGTGAGGAAGGAAGCTCATCCGCGGAAGATGACTCATCAGAAGAGGAGGAAGAAGGAGGCGCGGAGGAAGGATCCGAAACTGGGGACCGAGGAGAACTAGGGGAACTAGACGGAGGAGAGGATGGCGCTGAAGACAAAGGAGGCGCAGCAGAAGGAGGAGATGGAGGAGAAGAGACAGCGGAAGGTGTATCAGGAAAAAGAAGAAAAGAGAGATCATCCGTTGGGTAAGTACCAGAGGTGGGGCGAGGATAGAAAGGACGCGTTTCATCGGACGTGACATCACGAGAGATGCGCATACGACGACCAACGGGGTCCCAACAGCGATAGCCCTTATGCTCATCATTGTAGCCAAGAAAAACACACTCAACAGACTGAGCGGTTAGTTTGGTGTGTTCACGAGGAGGGAGAAGGACATAGCAAACACAGCCAAATAAACGAAGAGCCGAGTAGTCTGGACAGGATCCAGAGAGACGCTCGAGAGGAATGCCACCCTGAAGAGCAGCTGAAGGCTGGATATTAATGAGGTAAGTCGACGTAGCGACAGCCTCAGCCCAGAAATGCGGCGGAAGAGAGGAAGCAATCAACATAGCGCGGGTAGTCTCAAGAATATGACGATGCTTACGCTCGGCGACACCATTTTGAGCATGGGCGCCGGGACACGAGAACTGAGCAAGGGTGCCCTGCTCAGCAAGGATACCACGCAGGTGCTGAGAGATATACTCTCCTGCAGAATCAGCATGAAAAACACGAATAGGCGTGGAATACTGGGTACGAACCATAGCCACAAAACGCTGATAAATAGCAAGCACCTCGCTGCGAGAGCGCATAAAAAATACCCAGGTGTACCGTGAAAAATCATCAATAAACAAAATATAGTATCGATGGCCCCCTTTTGAAGCAAAGGAGCGGACCCACATCTGAATGAACTAAATCAAAAGGTCGCTGAGATACAGACACACTAGTAGGATAGGGAAGCTGAATCTGTTTACCTAACCTACAACCCTGACACGAATGAAGCGACGACACATCTCTTGAGACAAGCCCCAGAAGCTCACGACGAAATAAGGATGATAAACGGGAACCACAAAGATGGCCCAGCCAATGATGCCACTGCTGAAAAGAGCCAGTGACAGACGCAGCAACCGCAGGAGAAGTGGCAGAAGAAGTGTCGACAGAAGGAACGCGAAGCCAGTCTAACTCCCAGAGCCTCGGAGACTCAATGCTCCGAGGGCCAGCTCCAACCAGAGCCTACGTACGACGGTCCTGAACAGCACAAGAATTAGCATCAAGAATGACCCTACAACCAGAATCAGTAAGCTGACTAGCAGAGAAAAGATTCATCTTAAGACTGGGAACATGAGAAACATCAGAATGAGAAGGAAGAAGTAGAGAGGGTGCCTCGACTGGAAACAGGAAGAGAGGTACCATCAGCCGTAATAACACGGACAGGAGAAATAAGAGAGCGAAGAGCAGAAAGAATAGAAGATGCAGAAGTTATATGAAAAGAAGCTCCAGAATCTAGATACCACGGGGATGACGTACCTAACTGTGTAGAAGATGATGGTCGCGCAGTGCCAGAAGAACTAGTCACAGAACCAGCAGAACCCGTCGAGGAGGAGCCTGTAGCAGCGAAAGCGTACTCGAAGACCACGGAGAATGTCCTGATCGATTGCAGCACCAGCAGAGGTCGTAAGAATCAGAGGAGGTCCGGAGGCAACAGCAGAAGATCCTCAAGACCCAGATCGGCGAGCAAGATATCACGACGTAAGCGTGGATCCCTCGTCCAGCAACCAGAGATGTCGTAGCCAGGCTTGCCACAGTGAGCACAGGGAGGACGAGAACCACGAGGCTGCTGAGACTGACACTGACCCTGGGTCGGTGGAGTGGAGAGAAGTGGCGGCGCGAAGGACCGCGACAAAGCCGGCAGCACAGGGGGGCCATGAGCAGCAAGCACAGACGGAACCTCAAGAAGACCAGCACCACGAAGACGAGTCTCCTCAGCACGAAGCTCAGCCAGTACCTCAGAGAGCGGAACACGACCACGGGCAAGCAGCTGGGCACGACGCGGCTCAAACTCCTTGCGGAGCCGTGACAAGAACTCAAAGACGCGCTGAAACTCCAGATCCGCGCACAATCGAGACAAATAGGACAGGTGTTACACACCGCTGTACGAAGAGAGTCAAGCTGACGCCAAATAGCAGCACTCTGAGTGTAGAAATCATCAATAGTAGAATCACCCTGCTTGAGCTGATGCTCCTGACGAACCACGTACAGATAAAGAGCATCTCCAGATGGCTGATAACGCTGACGAAGAAAAGCCCACTGAGCAGCAGCAGTGGGAAGACCCATGAACTCATAAGCATACTGAGGCAGAACACTGGAAGTGAGAATAGCAGCAGCACGAGCATCCTCATCGATCCACTGAGTGTAGTCGGCCAGATCCAGCCGGTAGGCCACAGTAGCAGCAGGATGCGCCTGAACCTGGCGCTCATAGTCAGCCCGAGCAGAATCATCAGCACTCTGGGTTGCATCCTTGACCGCCTGAGTAGCATCGGGGGCAAGGGCAACGGGCGTCGGGGCACGAGGCACTGGAGGCACAACGGGGCGCGGTGGACAGGAGACCTCACCGGAAAGCACACCCCAAAGGCGAAGACCGCGCATATGAACGCGCATAAAGGCAGCGAAATCAGGATAATTCGCGCCATCAAAAATCACCGGGCAGCGAGGGATCGCAACATAACCCGATGAGGAAGACATTTTTTTCCCAAACCGACCTAGATCGGATCTGACAGATCTGGCGGGGGCTGACGCAGAGGTCGGGCCCCGGGTGGGCGGGAGGCGGCAGGCGGGCGGCGGGCGACGGGCCGGGAGGCGGGGGCAAGCGGACGGGAAGACGAGGCGGGCGGGCGGCCGGGCGACGGGAAGACGGGCGGAAGCAAGCAAGTAAGAGTAGAGAGAGGAAAAAAAGGCCTTACGGCTCTGATACCATGTTAGGGCAATAGATCTTGTATTACCAGAGGGCCAAAGGCCAGAATATATAGTACATGTACAGGTGCAAATATACAGGAAACCCCCTAACATATGAGGAAAATACAATACACAAATATACTCTAACACTATGGATGTGCATCAGAGAAAAAAATTGTGCTATAGTAGTTTTTGGTTTTGCATCATGTGAACTTTTTTGCTACAACGGTTATGTGTTTTTGCTATAATAGCATAATTGTTTGCCACGAGGTCTTCGTCGATGTTTTAGACAAGGTTTTTTCTACAATAGCATAAATATTCTGCTACGAGGTCTCTGATGGGTCTCCGGTGATGTTTCGACGAGATCGGTTTTTGCCGCAATATCATAATTTCTTTTGCTACAAGGTCGATGTTTTAGACAAGGTTTTTTCTATAATAGCACAAATACTCTGCTACGAGGTCTCTGATGGGTCTCCGGTGATGTTTCGACGAGATCGGTTTTTGCCGCAATATCATAATTTCTTTTGCTACAAGGTCTTCGGCTGATGCCAGTATTTTTCTTTTATTTTCTGGGCGAAACTTTTTTACTACATGTAGAAGCAAAAGTTGAGCTTTAAGGACACGGGTCAGCGCTCGCCAGTACTATAATAAGGCTGCTAGCTCGACCCCCTCTCCTCCCGAGGCGCTCTCGTCCCCCCGAGGGCGACGGGCGCCGCCACCGCCCCGACCTCCCCCTCACCCTTCCTTCCTCTTCCCTCCGGCACTGCCGCCGGCTTGGGTCGCCGGGCTTCTCCCGGGCGGCGTCGGCGGCGGCATGCCTCTCCCCACGTCGTGAGAAAGGGTCGCGGCTCTCCCCTTCTCGGCAGCGGTGCTCCTAGGGAGCTCGCGGTTCGGCGTCGAGCCGGGTGGTTTCGGGTGGCGATGCTCCTTCTCAGCGGCGGGGCGATGACAGCACAGGCCTGCAGCGGTGGTCTGCACTGGCAGGGCTCTCCCGACCCAGATCTAGGCCCCTCGGGTCCCATCTGGGCCTGGGCAGGCCGGCAGGTCAGCCAGCTGCCTTTCCTCCTGGAGATGGTGGCGTGGATGGTTGCTCGGACTGGGGATGTTGGTGATGTGACACGCCCGCTGCAGCAAGGCAGCCGGGGCTTTACGAGCCCATTTTGGGCCTGGTCGGGCCCGCCTAGGCCTGGTGTGTCCTGGCTGCTTTGTCCGGTCGGCTACCGCCTCTCGGTGGTGGAGGTCGTTCCCTCCCGCGTGTCTGCTAGAGTAGCGTTCCTTGTCTGGCGATGTCCGATGCCTTCGTCTTGCAGGCCGGTTTCTAGGGAACACGAAGCGACGACGATGATGATTGTGGGATCGTGGTGGCGTATACTGGTGGATGGCAAGTCTGATGGTGGTGGTCCGCTGTGCCTCGGGTTTTGTGACAGGGGATCCGGAGAAATCTTTGTCGGCTAGTCTGACACCATCGCGGTGCCGCCCAACGCCTTTCCTTCCTGGAGGGCGATGCGGGTATCCCTCTCCACTTTACTCGGCGTGCCAGGGGAAACCCTAGGGCCAGTGCGTTGGTCCGGACAGCGGCGCCGTGTTGACGGCTTCCCTCTCGTAGGTGTTGTTTGGTAGCTGTGGACTGCCTGGAGCGTGGTAGGACAAAGTCGGAGGACGCAGCGGTCTCGGGTCATCGTCGTTTAGTTGCTTCGTCGTTAGCTTCATTTCTTTTCTTTTGGGCATGTTGTTGCTGCTGCCCCAGCGTTTTCTTGGTAGCGTTTTCTTGGTTTCGAACACTTGTATCGTGTGGTTGGTTGCTATATTAATATAGCGGGGCGAAAGGCTGATTTGAAGTACTTACTATAATAACTCGCAAAACAAAAGACCGGTATCCAAGGTACTCAATCAAAAAGAAAAAAGAAAAACCAGTGTCCACTGCCCAGCATGGTCCCGCACCACCCAAGCGGAATCGAACAAACTCCGGTCTCGGTGTGGCTCGTTGGACTGTGGTCTACGCGAGGCCGCATCGGCCAGTTCGGCTCCAACAGAGAAACCACCCTGACGGCCACAGGGTTCTGCCACTACGCGACGATCTCGCCCCTCCCTCCCCAGTCCCATCTCCACGACCCTAGCACGCCGCAAGCGCATTCCAGCTGCCGCCTCCACCTCGTCGCCGCCGGTCTGTCGCCTCGCAGGACTCCCATCCGCCCGCAACTTCCTCTAGGTAAACCATCTCCAGTTATTTCGTACATAGGGTTTATCGCTTAGTCCGACCGTGGGTTTCGTTGATTGCGGAGCTAGGGTTTTACCCGCCGCCGTCCGTAATTCGGCGGCCAAAATATGGTGGCGCTGTTTTTCTCAGAAAAATCGCCGAGCTGTTCTGTCCAGGCAGTGTATTTTGCTTCGACTGTAAGATTTTGGGGGCTATTTTGTTGCTTACCCGCGATTTGCCTGTCTTGCTTGGAACTTTGGCACGCTCGTGGTGCTATGTATGCTGCATTGCCAAGATTGTGCCGAAAAGGAAAAAAAGAAGAAGAGACATATGCAGCAACAGGGTGTGCTATTTAGTAACTTGGTTTGGATTTGATCTGCTATCATACACAGTCAGGTGTGCACATTGTCTTGTTGTATTGCACGTTGATGGAAGGCGATAGTGAATGCTGACAAGATTAGTCATGTGCAAGTTACATGTTCTAATTTTAGGAAGAGGAAAGATATGTTTGATTCCCTCAGAGCATTTTTTTTTCTTGTCAAGAGCTTTAAGTAAACATGAAAATACCTCCATGGCTTCATTTATGTACAAATGAAAACCAGCCGCACCATTCTCCTTGTAACTTGTAGTTAGGATGTTCTTAAGTGGTAGATTTGGAAGCAGCAGAAGCCTTGCTTCTTTAGTGGTGCGAGTCAGACATCCAACGCTTAGCGCTCACCATCCAAACAGAGTGACTTGTACTGTGTGAGCTACAGCTGACGCATCGGGACTTCAGGCAATGCTGCCCTACAGGGCAATTGCAACGCCGTTTTGGACTGTCGGTTGTAGGTGTTGCCTACCTTTAGTTAGTCTTGTACACAAATTTCTTCGTTTTATCAATCACATCAAGCTTCAAGGCTTTTATGCTTAGTTGAGAATTTAATGTTCTTAAGTTGAATTTGGTTATACATGATTTATAACGCGTAGGGAACTCTGTTTCGTACTTGTTCAACTAACTCATTATATATGTAATTTTTTTGCTTCAGGTTTTGAGCATGGTTGAATACGTGCGAAACTATCATCTGCTGGATAAGTGTATGGAAGATATTCTCTTTGTCATCAAGCCAACGGAGGAAGATAAAAAAATCCGACTTGGCGCAATTCAGGAGGTTGTGAACTTCATCTGCTTAGTTGGTGCCTTGAGAGGTAACTTTTCATCATTTGGTGTCCACAGGGTTCTTTCCCATCATTTGTAAATAACCACTTGCAATCCTGATAATTATTAAGGGCGCAATGATGTGATTGTTTAACGTCAAGTTTGGGTACTGCTTACAATAGAAGGAAAATGTTTTCTCTTCTCAACAGTTTACTGTAACCTCCAAAGCTTTTCCCCTTTCAATGGCCTATATGTTATGGGCTCTGGGTTAGTTGCATTTTATGAAAACACTGACAAGTTGCAAGCCTTGTAATCCTAAACGGATAAGCTTGGTTCATGAGAAATGGCCATCAATTTTGTTTGTACTGCAAGTATTGTAGGCGAAAGGCTATGGCTACTCAATGATTTGCATTACGGAAGCTGCTCAGATGGCATATACACTTTTCCGCTCATTATTGTCCCCTTATTCTATGCCTAGTCAGTCGATGCATATTCTAGTTTTGTTTCTAGGGAGGTATTGAGAGGTTATTAGTACTATTGTTTCTGAGTGTTTGATTTTACTGAACAGATGCTGCTGTCAAACCTTTTGGATCCTTTGTATCAAAGCTTTATGCAAAATCAGGTGATTTGGATGTATCAGTTGAGCTGCGAAATGACTCAGGCTTCCCTACTAGCAGGAGAAGGAAGATAAAGGCCTTGGAGGAACTAGAGGAAGTTTTAAAATACACAGGTAACTTCTTTTTAGGTCCATGCAGCTGCGACCAGAATGAATGATCTATACTGTAATGTACTATGTGTTTGATCACTCTATTCGGGAGTATCATGTATGTTTTTGGTTGCTTTAAACTATCATGTTTCATGGTTGCTTGATTGAATTCAACACCCTTTGTTGTTGTGGGCTGTGCTGACTTAGATTTTGTGAGATAATTGTTCGCCCAAAGTTCTCGTTAAAATTCTGTTTTCATACTTTATTCAGGTGTTGCTAGAGATGTGAACTTCATTCCTACTGCAAGAGTTCCAGTTCTTAAGTATGTGAGCAACCGCTTTGGCATTTCCTGTGATATATCCATCGATAACTACTCTGGTCGAATTAAATCCAAAGTGTTGTACTGGATCAGTACTATGGATGAGCGATTTGGTGATATGGTTCTATTGGTGAGTTCCGTGTAACCAAGAGAGTTTCTGTTTCCACATTTCTTAGTTTAGCCTAAGGCTCAGCACCATATTTTCTTTGCAGGTCAAGGAATGGGCAAAAGCTCAAAACATTAATGATCCAAAAAATGGAACCCTGAGCTCCTATACACTTTGCTTACTTGTCATCTCTCATTTTCAGGTTTTTTTTTTTTACTTTAGAAGTCGTCTGTGTAGTTTAATCAAAGTTTACAGCTTATTTCTCAGGCTCCCTACCTTGCATTTTGCAGTATTGTAAGCCTGCAATTTTACCACCTATGAAGGAGATTTTTTATGCGAGCCTTGAAGAAGGTGAAACAAACTTGACTTTCTTGTTAGACTACATTTTCTACTGTACCTTGTATCAGTGCTAGCAATTTACCTGTTGTGTTCTCATGCAGGAAGTGGGGGATTTAATGAAAATCATCTTGATCAGATCTGGAAGGAAAATGTTGCAAAATTTCGACGCCGGGACATAGGGCGGAGAAATCATAGCTCTCTGTCCCATCTGCTTGCAACTTTTTTTGAGAAGGTAATTGAACATATTATCCACTGTGTTGACTAAGCCATCCTTGCCCCTGACTACCTATGTTAAAAGGAACGGCACTAGCATTATCATAATCTTTTTTTAGACCGAGGACTCGAGAAGAGACTGACTTTAATTAGTAAAGCCATAACCAGTGAAGTCACAGGTTCAACAGCACACACACACACGCACGCGCGCACCCGGCCCACGCGCACGCGCAAGCACACGCACAAAGGTTTAGGTAACCATTACAAAGCCAGCCGAGGCCCACAACAGATAATGGAACTACTAAGAGGCCTGTTAGAATTGCGACAAGAAGATAACGAAGAACGAAAACGAAAAACACAGCAAGGGGACACAGATTTAACGTGGAAAACCTCTCCAACAAAGAGAGGAGAAAACCACGGGCGCCAGCCAGCGAAACTTCACTATATCGAAGAGTGTTTACAAACGCCGGGGATTTCACAGATGCAACTCATCCCAACCGGCGGCTTACAAGGGGTTTATATATCGGTGGAAACCTAGGTCTTCGACGATCCGTACCGTACCGCGGGGGGCGCTCGCTCCACTCGGCCCAAGCCTCCCGGCGACGGGCCTCGCTCCACTCGTCAGAAGTTGGCCTATACTTTGTAGAATTTGGATCAACATATAACAAGGCCGACAGCCAGTGGCGGAGCGTGAAAGACAATTAAGACCGGGCCAATTAGACTGTTGAAATAATTTCCGCCTTCATTGACTAGATCATTTTAGACTCTTGAAATAATTTCCGCCTTCATTGACTAGATCATTTTAGATCCTAATAAAAAACTAAGCATGGGCCATGGCCCAGCTTGGTCTTCAGAGGCTCCGCCTATGCCTATGCCTTTGCTTGAATGGAGAACTGAAGGTCGCTAATCCTAGAGATCGCCAGAGAGCATGCTTCCTTGTCCTTGTCCTTGTCCTTGTCCTTGTTCCTGTTCTTGATCACCGGTAGCCATTGCTGCAGGAAAATAGAAGTTTGGAATAAAATATTGTTACCTCAGATAAAAAGTCTTAATTGTGATGTTATACTGTTTGCAGTGGTCCACTCGAACTGGCCAGCTCAAGCGAACTCAAGAGATGACCAAATCTTCCTGTCGGCTTGTAAGTATTTCCCTCATCGCGCATCTTCTGGCTATGTTCATAATGTTGAAAAAATTAACGTCGAAGTTGATACCCCGCCTATGCACTGTTATTTTCGGTTTAGGTCAACGATCTATTTGATAGATCTGATGTAGATATAACAGTTAATGCGCCAGGGCTTCAATGTATTGCCAGTGCCTTCGAACGTGCTAAAGATACAATCTACTCTTGTAAGCACGCAGACCGGAATGTATTGCTTCCTCTGCTGTGTACACCTGAAGTTGGTTCAAAACTAGGTGTAAGAGCCACAGCTGGCCATCACACAAATCCTGCTATGAGTTCTCAGCAGCACATACACATGGGGTCCACAGGAAGCAGACCAATTGGTAGGTTACAAGGGTACATTTCAGGCGCGCAAGCATCTGCTCCGCACTGGAGTCAGCAGCGGACAGACCAGCAGAACTCGTGGTCTCAAGCTTCTTCAGGCAGTACATGGCAATGGTAGCCAGCCAACCGCATCAACTGACAAGAACAGATAGTCCCAGTGTAGCAGCGATGATCTTCAGCTTTTGACCAACAATGTGCAACTATGATTAGTTAGCTTTTGCCTGATGATTTGCATCCATTTATGTACCTCTTTTCACGGGGAGATCATTATGTCACTTAAGCCCGTGGTTATGTGGTAATTTTTGCTTCCAAAACCTTTTATCCATTGACAGAATCTTTTTTTCCCCCATGAATGTGCTGTAAAGACGATTTGGAAAGCCTCTCCTCGGTCTCAGCCTCTCAGGCCGCACAGCTGACTGAAACCGTTGAGTCCAGGTTGACATATTATTGTCTCCAAGTAGTACCTGGCAGTAGTATGTATAAATTTCCGTTCAATTTATGCTATATACTATGTTATTTAAGACAACTTTTGCCAGCCAGAGTGCTCTGCGACGTAAAGAAACATTTGCAAGGAATTGTAAAACCCGAAGCCTGCTGCTAGGGATGAAGGTGGAGGAAACTCCATTCCTGGGGAAAATGGAAACAAAGCATTAACATTGAAACGAAAGTTAACGCAATTTCTTGGCATGTTCTATAAATGTTGTCCATTAATTGTATGTACTCTGTTTAATGATGTTTGACCTCGGTGCATTGCATCTACTTTAAAACAAAACTAGCATAGAACCCGTGCGTCACCGTTAAATCAAATAAGCATCTTTCATATGTTTAGATCCGTAGGTCAATCGATTCCAGTTGGATTGACGACCCTTGTGTATGGTCTGAAGGTTAGTACATCGGCATTGCCTTCTCTTCTCTCCACTCCACAACTAACCCAGAGAACATTGAACCAGCTGCATGTGCGTATGTAACGGTAGACGATGCAAACAACAATCCTTCTTGTAATTTTCTTGAGCCGAAAACAAATTCCATGTGGCCAGCGACAATATCCATAGCCCGCGATCACCGTTGAACCATGGGTCGCCCTAGCTAACGGTGTCATCCCTGAAGACAGCTAGAGCTCAGCACTTACCAGCACAAAAATAGCACAACCCAGTCTGAAGTTCAGACTATCAGCCTGAAAAGTAGAAAACAGCACCTTGGCTGCTGCTAAACCTTTTTCCCGCCCTTTAATCGATCAATCCACACTTCCACAAGTATTGATCCTTTTTATGCAAATCCACGAGTAGTCACCTAAAAGCGCCAAAGTGCAGATTGAATTTAACACTGAATTATGCCGAGTGCAACTACCAAGCATATTACTACTTCATGTCCACAAGGGCAAAACCGTAGACAGCCTGTGTCGCAGCCCCGCATGCATTGCCGACGAGCAAAGACCCCCTGCGCGCTTCGGCCATAACTGGGCTTTTGTCATCCTCCTTGGTGTGCATCCGTACTGGATCAGACACGTAGCCATAGCCAAACTTGTAGTAGCGGTCTGTGCTTGCCGCCGCCAGTGCCATTCTTGTTGCATGAGGAAAACATATATCATGATCAAGTCTAAAAAAGAACACCAGGTTGTGAGGAATTGGAATGCGCAGCCCCACGTCATGACATTAAGTTAGAACCTGATGAGCAACCTGCACTGCAGCGAATCAATTCCAGTCCCAATGTCGTTCATGCTCTTCTACCCCTTCTTATGGGTCGGAGCTCGCATCCACGCTGCATGGTGGCGCCCGATACCACGGCCTGCCGCCGCAACTTCTCGCGCCGAGCCCCCTGTGCGGCGGTGCGCTCGACCAGGATGAGGCCCTCGCGCTTGCATCCTTGCAGCTTCGGTCTTCGGCGTTTTTCGAGCTCTGTCTAGATGTCTGCATCGCCGTATTGTGAGAAGAGGGAATTGGAGCATCTCGTCGTCTCCGTCCTGAGGCCGACGTCTCCAGCTCCGAGCTCAAGGCTGCGTCTAGAACCGCCGCCAGATGCAGTCAGACAGGGCGCCGGGTTGCAGCGTACAGGATCTAGTCCACCTTGTTGTCGCAGGGTCCGTAGTCCGTAGAAGGGCAGGAAATCGAAGTCCTCCTTGTCGGATCTAGAGGACGTATGTACGATCGGTATGGACGGGCACCAAATCGCCTTGCTCGTGAGGTGAATCCCTCGTCTCGCCTCGTTCCATGGCTAGACGTGGTAGGTATGTCTCTCGATCCGTCTCGATCTGATCCTAACGAAGAAATATCTATTGATTCGACCGAGCGGTGTATGTATGAGCGGTCACCTAGAGCAATCGTATGTGTAGGTCTACCTAGACTCTTCTCGGAGGGAGACGCGGGATAGAGGGACGACGTGCCACCGACCAAAGACCATCAAGACCGTAAGACTTTTAATAGATAGATAGATAGATAAATTATGAGTGCGTAGTATCCTGGGTGAAAGATCGAGATGTTTAACCTTCCTTTCTGCAAAAAAAAAAAAGAGATTGTGAGCAGAGTCACCCAGTGAATATTTGTGAAATATCACTTCGATTTTTCTTTGACTATTTGTCACTATTCATTGCATAATTTTGTCTTCTGGTACTTCTCAAATGACTTTTTTGAACTTGAAATCTTACATGTTGGTAGAATATCATCTTTCCAACATACTGTATTTTTTGTAAATAGAAACTTTGAACATAAGTTTTACTTGCTTTCTATCAGCTTTTACCATAACTTAGTTTTCACGGGATATTTTTTCCAATATTAGTGGTACCAATTAATTGATTAGAAAAACTTTTATATTTTTATTATAGAAAATGGAGAAAAAATATATTCCAAATGGGTCCCAAAAGACTGGTGTCCAGTGTCCACTGCCTCGTAATCTCATATGTCCCGCGCCACCTAGTCGAATCCAACAAAATCCGCTCTCCTCGGTGTGGCTCTGTTGACTGCGGTCAAACAAAATAACACTATGACTTTCGGTTGACCGGGTGGACATTAATATTCCTTTCCTTTGTCTAAATGTGTTGGTTTCCTGTATGACTTTCCTTTCTTTTCTGTGATCGACAAATTTTTATGTACTCGTTTCATCCAGAAATAACTAATTTGAGTTTGTCTAAATTTGAATGTGTCTATACCCTAATATGTGCCTAATTATATTCGAATATAGTAAATCCAAATCAGTTATTTCTGGACAGAGAGAGTATTTCTATTGGACAAACTCAAGTCAGACGGAGGGAGTCACCCGATATATTTTCTCTGGAATTCCAGTGGCATCAATGCGTTGATAGAGAAACTTCTGTTCCAAACGGGTCCCAAAAAGACGATGTCTTGTAACACCCCGCCCACTGGCTCCGAGGGGGGGGGGGGAGAGGGGGAGGGGTCACTCCTGGCAGTTTAATAGGATATCTAGACTAGCCCCACAGACCAACACTAGTCTTTTCTATGCACTTTATCCTCACTCGTACGCACCCGATACCCACTTCTCAGTCGGTCACCTATCCTAAAATTTCTCTAGACCAAGCACGCTTAATCTTAGAGTTCTTTTCGAATGAGTTTTCAGAAAAGAAATTACAACTTATAATATGAGTATTCTATCAATCCTATTAAATCATGTGCCTGGTGTCATGTACACCCACAAACTTTCCCTCTCAGCCGAATCCAACAAAATCCGGTCTCCTCGGTGTGGCTCGTGGACTGTGGTCTACCGTCTACGCAGTTCGGCTCCCCTCAAAGAAACCACTCTGACGCGCCTCTCCCAATACGCGGCGATCTCACCCCACCACTCCCCAGTCCATCTCCACGACCCTAGCACGCCACAAGCTGCCACCTCCTCGTGCCCGCCGCCGGTTCGGCCCCTCACAGGAGTCCCCATCCGTCTGCAGCTCCATCTAGTTAAACCTGTGGCCTCTCTCCGGTTAGTTCGTGCAACGGTTTAGCGCTTTTAGTCCGTCGGCGGGTTTCGTTAATGGCCTAGTTAGGGTTTTACCCCGCCGCCGTGCAGTGTATGGACGGGGAAAAACACGGGGCCGCGCTGTGTATTTTGTACGATTTTGGAGGCTCTGGTTGCTTGCGGACCACCACCCCGTTCCCGTACCTTGCTTGCCACTTTGACGCGCTCGTGCTCGTGGTACTCTGTGTGCATTGGCGAAATTATGGAGGGGGCACCTTTGTGTGAAGATGTGGGGGGGGGGGGGGTGGGGGGGGGGGGATAGCGAATATGCCATTTCCAACCAAATTACTCATGGGTCGCACGGAATAATGTGCTATTTAGTATGTTCGGGTTGGATTTGATCTGCTACCGTTCATAGTCACGAATGCACATTGTCCTGTTGTTTTGCACGTTGATGGAAAGTGATAAATAGTGAATGCCGACAAGATTGTTTCGGATCTGTGTTGTCTCAACATGTTCTATTTTTAGGAAGAGGGAAAATATGTTTAATTGCCTCAATCCCTCAGAGAATTTATTCCTATCAAGAACACTTAATAAACTTGAGAGTTCTTCATTCAGCACATAGCTTCATGCTCTCGTTCACTTCCTGTTCAGAGCAAATCTGTACAAATGAAAACCAGGATTGATAAGGCTTGAGAATGTTTTGAATGTTCTCAAGTGGTGGATTTGGAAGCAGTTGAAGATCTGTGCCTTTGATGGCGAGCAGGCGAACTTCCAATGCTTGATGCTCACCATCCAAACTGAAGCACGTGTGTGTGTACGCTACAACCGACGTGGTGGGACGTTAGCAAGACGCAAGGCTTTTGCACTTTGTTGATAAAGGAACATTCTTAAGTTGAATTTGGTTATATATGATTTGTATTGCTTAGGCAACGCTATTTCATACTCTTTTGAACATTGATTATAACTTTTTTCCCGCAGGGTTTCAACATGGTTGAGCTCGCCCAAAGCTATCATGAGCTGGAGAAGTGTACAGAATATATTCTCTCTGTAATCAAGCCGACGGAGGACGATCGAAACAAACGACTGAATGCAATTCAGGAGATTGTGAATTCCGACTATTTAGTCGGTGACTTGGAAGGTATCTTCTCATTATTTGGATACCACATGGCTCTTTTCCATCGCTTGGAAACAACCACTCATGATCCTGATATTTAATCTATATTTATTAAGGGTGAAGTGTAATTGTTTGACATCAATCTTGGGTAATGTTTATACAAACCAGGGGCGGAGCCAGGATTTGAACATGAGGGGGGCGAAAATTCGACGACCACAAAAGTGAATAAAAATAATTATATATTAATAAATATTTAAAAAGTATTAATATCAAACTGTATAAATATTCAAATATAGGTTCAGCGAATTACAAAAGTAAATTACATGTCTATGAGCTTAAAGTGAGCTCTACGACCACCTGTATCAAATAAATTGATAATCTCATCGCTACTGATCTTTGCTGCTATTTCCTTCCCAATATAGACTATCATATAATGTCGAAGAAAATCATCTCCCATTCTATTCCGAAGACGTGTCTTGATTAACTTCATAGCCGAAAAAGCTCGCTCGGTGGTTGCCGTTGACACCGGAAGAGTTATGACTAACCGCAACAATCTATCAATCATTGAGTATGTAGTAGATTTACCTGTTTTAACTAGTCCAACTGTCAAATCAGCAAGTGAAGGCAAGCATTTCAGCTCTAAATTGTTGCAAACATCCAATTGGAAATGGGGAAGTTGAGACTCGAGCTGAGCTCTTTCTTGACTAGAAAAATCTGCAGGGTAAAATTTTTCAACTAGCGTGCAGATTTTTGACATATCAAATGAGTCATGTCTTGGATCCAAAGATGCACAAAGTGTCAAGAGCTCTGTGCTTTGAATACCAAAGCGGTCATTCAGCTCAACCAATTGTTGATCTATAGCAACATTGAACACGTCTGCTTTGTAGTGATGTAATGTTGTCGTATTATCATGCTTGTTTCGAGACTTCCTCACATCAACGTACCTACAAAATTACAATATATTTATTAATATTAGAGATTTGTAATTATAACAAATAGTACTCTATTTTACAGATGCAAGGAGAGGGATATTACTTGCGATTCAAATCAGGGACTTCAATCTCATGCTTCAAACAAAAAGACTGAACCTCCTCAAGAAGAGAATTCCAACCATCTTCTCTTAACTTCCCAAGCAGTATTTTTGTGTTGAAAACCGAATCTAGTGCATTTAAAATGTCAATGGATTTTTTTTGGAGTGTTTGACATAACACATCTGTGATCTTCATGATTTTCTCCATTAGATACAAAATGAACACAAAATCAAAGGACATAATTTTTGTTAGAGCACCTACAGCATCTCCTCTTGAATATTGCGTCACAGAACGGTCGGTAGCTACACTCTGTAGTATTGCAACGGTAGCACTAAACATCTTATGTAAACTCTGAATGGACTTGAAGTGAGAGCTCCATCTAGTATCCCCCGGTCTCTATAAGGATCCTATTTGATTTGCACCTTTTCCTGTATCAAGCTCGCCCAACTCAATTTCACGTTCAATTTCTGCAGCATGTTTTGCTAGTAACTGATCATTGCGCTTAGGTGAAGCATTGACAACATTTATGATGAGAATAGCATTCTGAAAAAAATTGTGCACCTCGTGCACCTCCCTTGAAGCCGCAACAAGAGCCAACTGCAATTGATGTGCCATGCAATGTACATAATAAGCATAAGGACACTCGTTTAGAATAAGAGCCTTGAGTCCATTCCATTCACCTCTCATGTTACTCGCTCCGTCATAGCCTTGTCCTCTGATATCTTGGACACTCAAATTATTGTCTGCAAGGACAGTGCAGATTGCCTGTTTGAGAGTCAACGCAGCAGTGTCAGTGACATGAATGACATCAAAAAAACGTTCCTTTATGAATCCTTCCTTGTTCACAAACCGGAGGACCAATGCCATTTGCTCTTTTTTAGATTCATCTCGAGCTTCGTCCACCATTATACAGAACTTGCTAGTACCAATTTCTTCTCTAATTTCAGTCTGAACTTTTCGAGAAAGTAACTGAAGAATTTCTTGCTGAACGGGATGGGAGACGTACTGCGCATTCTGTGGAGCATTTTCCAGGACAACCGCATCCACCTCCTTGTTATAGGAAGCCAACAACTTTACCAATTCAAGAAAATTACCCCGATTTATGGATCCTGGAGATTCATCATGGCCTCTATAAGCACACGCTTGGAATGTTAACCACCTGGCGAAATAGACAGGCGAAAAATTATTAGTTTGCTACTAGTCTGCTTACAATAATATATAACATTATAACTACTGGAATAAAAAAGTATTGCTTACTTGATGGAATCAATAGTAACTTTAAGCCTTAGCCTTGCATCTAGAACCATCTTTTCAGTTGCGCGTACTATTGCCTTGTCGATGTGGGTCATACTATTTTTTAGACCATCAAAACAACGAACTGAATAGCTATGAGCCGAGTTGGAATCTTTTCCCATGTGGGTTAAGAAAGCACACTCTCTTCCATCATTCACCTTCTTCCAATTAATAAACCCCTTAACTGTGAACGTGTCTGACCCACACTTTCCACTTGGTTTCTTTGTAAAGACAAAACAAGGCAGACAATATGCACGATGGGTGGTAGGTGAATACTCGAGCCATGGAAAATTAGTGAAATAGCTAAATTGAAATCGCCGATGATTTCGACCTGTTCTATTATATGGATACGCTCGCATGTATGGCTGATAAGGGCCCTCCGTGATATAAAATCGACGTGCTTCTTCTTGCTTATCAAGAGGAAGTTCCCAAATCTGTTGACGCCATCGATCCCTTTCATATGCCGTGCTTCCCATTCTACCTTGTTCTGAAATTTCTTCTAGCTCGGCAATATTTTGGTCTTGAGTTTGCACATCATCTGGATCTGAACTGCCGACTACAACAGGTTGCTGCTCATCAGATGGATTTGCATTTTCAGTACTAGCAACATTGGAGTTTGAACCTGAAGCAATTGGCTTGAAAAATAATCTACCGTACGTGCTGCCTTTCTCTTCATCTTTGACTAAAACAACAAAAATTGGAAGAATACAAATGAATAAACTAATTCAGTCTTTAAAATATGTCAGCATAGAAATGAGTAATGAACCATACTAATTGACTAGGATCTAGGATCTAAATTATCAAAAACATTGCTTATAAATAGTAACCAGTAGGCAGTAGATACCGAGGACGCAATGGACTGCAGAAGTATCTTTGTCTTTGTCTCTGTAAACCCCGGCCGTATGCGTCGTCGGCGTATGCGGTATGCCGTGGACAGGGCCACAGGGGGCAGGACGGCAGGAGAATCACTAGAAGGCAGCAGCAAGATGGAAGAACGAGGCGGCGGCAGCCAACACAGATGGATCGATCTGATCGATCGCTGGAAATAACCTACGTACAGGTTCCAGGCTTTCCAGCTTCAATGAGACCACGGTGGCCTGGTACATGGGCTATTTTTTATTGTGCTTGTTTGCTTCGGGTGTTCTATGGACATTAGGCTAATTACATAATTACTTCCAACTAATTAACACACGTATATACGTATATATGGCAGAATACTACTAGTAGTACCTACAGAAAATCCTTGGGGGGGGGCGAAGCATTGGGGGTCTAGCCCTGCTCCGTGCATGGTACAAACTATAGAAGGAAAACGTTTCCCTTCTGGTAGACTACTTTAACATAGATCCCATCTGAAAATCTGAACTTCCATTGCTTGTATTCCTCAAGGACCTTCAGGAAGTTTCCAATTTATAATAGTTGCATTCTGTGAAAACAAACTGATAATGTGCTCTACCATGTATGTGGATTCCTGGTAGACTACTTATCCCATCTCAACATTTTATCGGAACTTCCATTGAATGTATTCTTCAAGGACCTTCAGGAAGTTTGTAATTGATAATAGTTGCATTCTATGAAAACAGTTGATATGTGATACAAGCTTGTAAAATCCATAATCCTAAAAGTTGAGAAGTTCTATTTGTGACAAATGGCTGGCAATTTTCTTACTGCGAGTGATGTAGGCGAAAGCAGTGGCGGAACCACAGGCCTGCTGTGTAGTCAATTGACTACACAACATTTTGGCAAAAACTTCATATATAGGTAAACATCATGCTAAAAATACAAAATTCATACAAATTGTATGTATTTGACATGACTACTTTGTACTCCTGGGCTCTGCCACTGGGCAAAAGGCATTGGCTACACAATCGTACAAATGCCTAGTGGTACAAGCTCTCAAAAGGCATACACTTTTACTCTTGTTATTCTTTCGTATACTATGCCTAGTGAGTCAAAGTATATGTTATTAAGTTTGTAGGGGAAAAAAAGTTTGTAGGGAGGTGTATGACTTCTACATTTTCTGAGTATTGCTTTGTTGGTTTTCTCTATTTTCCTTAAACAGATTCTGCTGTCAAACCTTTTGGATCCTTTGTATCAAATCTTTATGCAAAATCAAGTGATTTGGATGTATCCGTTGAGCTGCTAAACAAGTTTGGTTTCCCTACTAGCAAGGAAAAGAAGCAGAAGGTCTTGAGACAACTAATGGTAGCTTTAGATATTGAAGGTAATTTCTTTTAGATCCCTGCAGCTGCGATCAGAATGAAATATCTTGTACTCTGATATATTTGATCAAGAGTATCCTCTTGTTTTTTTTTGCTTCAGGTATTGATGAAATTTGTTGTCAGATAATCATGTTCCTACTTCCTACAGTTACTTGATTGAATGCAATGTCTTTTGATGTCTGCGAATATGCTCATTCAAATTTTGTGAGATCAGTTTTTACAGAAAGGTCTCATTTAAATTTATTTTCATACTCTATCCAGATGTTGCTAGAGATTTGAACTTCATTCCTACTGCAAGAGTTCCAGTTCTTCGGTATGTGAGCAAACACTTTGGCATTCCCTGTGATATATCCATCGATAACTACGCTGGTCGAATTAAATCCAAAGTCTTGTACTGGATCAGTACTATGGATAACAGATTTCGTGATATGGTTTTATTGGTAAGCTCTGTGTAACAAAGGAGAGTTGCTGTTTCCCTGATTTCTTAATTAAGCCTGAAGCTCAGCACCGAATTTTCTGTACAGGTCAAGAAATGGGCAAAAGCTCAAAACATTAATGATCCAAAAAATGGAACCCTGAACTCCTATTCGCTTTGCTTACTTGTTCTCTTTCATTTTCAGGTGCATTTAAAATTTAGAAGCCACCTAATTCTTATCTATAGTTTGATCAAACTTTACAGCTTGTCTCTCATGTTCTTTACCTTCAATTTTGCAGACATGCAAGCCTGCAATTTTACCACCTATGAAGGAGATTTTTTATGTCAACATTACAGAAGGTGAACGAACTTGGCTTGTTATTTAGTAATGATTGTCTGGTGTACCATGCATCAGCTCTAGTAATTTACCTGTTTTGTTCACATGCAGGATGTGGGCGTTTTAATGAAAAAAATCTTGATAAGTTCTGTGAGGAAAATATAGCAAAATTTTGACGCCAGGACAGAGGGCAAAGAAATCAGATCCCTCTATCTCATCTCTTTGCAACTTTTTTTGAGAAGGTAATTGAGCATATTGTTCACTATATTGACCAAGTCATCATTGCCCCTGACTACCTAAATTCTAAATACATGTTTGTTGTTCAAATAATGGTTATGATATTCATGTTTCAAAGCACATTTCTTCAAAATGTTTCAATTTACTGCCATATTTTAGGCCACTTTTTTTTGTCTTATCTTGAGGTGTTCATCATATCATAATAAACTTACTACCTCTGTTCCTAAATATATAACATTTTGGAAGTTCAAATCAAACTGTCAAAACGTCTTATAAATTGGTACAGAGGGAGTAGCATATACAATTGGTCTATGTTTTGGCTTTAGCAAATGAGTTTAGAACACTTGTCCTGAAAGAAGCTCAAGAAATGCCACATCGGAGGGGAGGTTCTTATGTGGCTTAGTTGTCTTTTATCAAACGCCTATAATCCTTACTGGGGTTGTAGGTTATAAGTTCAATTAAGCCAAGATATATTAGATGGCCTTTTTGGCAGCTACAGTTCTGTGGGCAAATGACTAATCACTCACCTAATCTAAATTAGTTCATCTATTGTTAGCTCAAGATATTTACATTAAAAGTACATTTGATTTTCAGGTGAAATGCCCTATTTGCAGTATGTATATCAGTATATGCAGCACCGTGATGAAATTTTGCACGAGTAATTTTCATTAGAGAAAAGACATAACATGGACCATGTCAAAATGCATTGCACTACTGTAGCATTATAATAGCCTGAGGTAAAAAAATCTTTGACAGATGATTTTGTACTGTTTGCAGTTTTGCCATATTCTTGGCCGTTCTAGTGATCATCGTATATCTACTTACACGGGTGAGCTCAAGCGAACCCAAGGCAACCTATTTTCGATGAGCAAATCCTACTGCTTGTTTGTAGGTATTTCATTCACAGTGCAATTGGTGGCGATGCTCATATTGTTGAAAATATTTAGCCTCAGGTTGATAACCCCATCTGTACACTGTTCTTTTTGGTATAGGTCGAAGATCCATTTCAAATATCTGATAATGCAGCTAGAACAGTTGATGTGGCAGAGCGTCAGCGTATTACCAGAACCTTTACACGGGCGAAATATATGATCTCTGATAGCCGTGCCGGCCGGAATGAATTACTTTCGCTGCTGTGTAAGCCTGAAGTTGGTTCAGAACTAGGTGTAGGAGCCACGGCTGGCCGTCACACAAATCCTGCAATGAGTCCTCAGCAGCACAGATCCACAGGATTTGTGCGATATGCGGCAGCTACTAACCCTTATGGTAATCGGTATGATCAGAGAGCCACAGGAACCACAGGAAGCATGCCAGTTCAAATTCCAGCTAATAGGCATGATGTGACTACAAGGGCTGTTGGTGGGCGCCTCCAGAATGGTTCAACATCGAACTCACCCAAGCCTCCTCAAGCAGTGCATGGCAATGGTAGCCAGCCAGCAGCAATGAACTGACAAAAGCAGATAGATAGTCCCAGGGTAGCAGCAGATGATCTTCAGCTTTTGACCAACTACGTTTAATTAGCTTTTACCTGACGGTTTGGATCCATTTTGAGTAGTGTAGTATCCAGCAGGCTGATGTACTTGACCCGTGTTTATGTGGATTCTAGGATCCAAAACTTTGTATTGGTTCAACAGAACCTTCCTGGAAACTCCCCTCCATGCATGTGCTGTGGAAGACAACGCTGAAAACACACTTACTTTTAGCAGAATTAGAGTGGAGGCAGTGGGTCCTTGCTTTAATTTGTTTACAGAACGAGGATTATCTTCTCTTTTTTGTCAGTTATACAAAGTCCTCTCATTAATTTTTTCTCTAGTTTGCACCAATTGAAAGCTAAAAAAGAGAAGTATGCACATTCCATCAATTTTTTTCCCATCTCTCCTTTTCCCATCTCTCCTTCTGCCTCCATCGTCTGGTTTGGGCTCTCTCCGTTCCCTCACGCTATCTAGGATGTTTGCCGATGGAGGGGTGGTCTTTGTTGTTTTGGGGGCGATTCCGGATGGGTTCAAGGGCGCTTGGGGTTCGTCGGACTTTTCTAGCTTCTCCATTGCTGCTTCTTCACCGATTAACACGGGTGAGTCATCCCTTTCCTCTTATCCACCTTCTCCATAACATATCTCTCCAAACCGTGCTGGACAGGACGGATTTGTAGCTCATCGTTGTTGCTCACGTGATGAAGTGGACAAATCTGTAGCGTGGACATTGACTGGTGCCGTTTCAACCCCCTCACAATATCATGTTTGTTTTGGCCGGATTACTGTCCACCTAGTTGTTGATTACTTTCGCCATGTCTCTTATTTTATGAGTGAATGCATCCACTACTATGGAACCATCCAGCTAAACTTGTTGTATTTCCTTTGAATCTAGCAAGAACTTTGAATTCCTATTAGCTTGAGTGAATCTGCGCACCCAAATCTGAATAGTAGTTTGATTGAGTTAATACTTACACCCAAAAATTTGAATCTTGACTGATTCGAGTAAATAAATGCAAGTCATACTGTTGATGTAGATCTCATTGATGCACACTTCAGTTATATTGCACGAAGATGTTGAAAATGGGAAAATCAAGCATGCAAAGCATGAAGTTACTATCGGCCCTGCAGTTCTAAAAGTCCCCTCGTGAAGCAGTTCAAATTGCATTAGATTTTAATGAGCTTCATGCACTAAAAAAATACGGTACTCCAAGTAAAGCATTCTTTGTTAGGTCTCAAGGTTGACATACCTTTGCATTTTCTAATGTAGTGGCTTTGTGCTGACAGAACTTGTCCTTGCCTTCAAATCTAACAGGAGCAGCTTCTTCTTTTGGCAGATTGCTTAAAAATTCATTTTTTTACTTTTCATCCTTGCTTGCCGTCAAATCTCTGAAATTGGGTGAAGTTTTACCTCGAACACCGCTATTTGGTAATGATAGATACTGCAGCACCTAAACCACATCTACATATAGAGCGCTACTATACATATCTACACTTTGAATTAAGGTAGCCAGTTTATATATAAGCATGTGCTCCTGATACATTGCAAATGTATCTATAATTTTTGATGTTACATGCTTGGTTTTATCCACTTTCTTGTGTTTTGTTTCAACTTTGGAGTACTTTTCATATGATTTCTTGGACTAACCTATTAACAAGAGCCACAGTGCCAGCTGCCTGTTTTCTGCTGTTTTTGGTTCCAGGAAAGTCAGAAAATAAATATTCTCGGAATTGGACGAGACAAAAGCCAAAGTGCCTATTTTTCCGGATGTCATCAAGTGTCAGAATACAAGACGGAGAGGGTCCAGGGGGCCACCACACCACCTGGCCGCGCGGCCAGGCCTGGCCCACGCCAGGGGGTGGTGTGGCCGCTCCCGGCACCCCCTCGGCCTCTCCTTCCGCCTATATATTTCCCTCGGGACGAAAACCCTAAGTGCCCGATCAAAAATCCACGAAGAGTCAGAGTCATCTCCATCCCTAGATCGGGAGGGATCAAGCTCTTCCGGCACCACCTGCGGAGAGGGAGTTCACCCTGGAGGCCTTCTTCATCACCACGCAAGCCTCCGGTGTGATGCGTGAGTAGTTCATCTCTGGACTACGAATCCATGTAGTAGCTAGATGGCTAGTTCTCCTCCTTTGTGCTTTCATGTCTAGATCTTATGAGCTCCGTTCATGATCAAGATCATCTATCTGTAATTCTGCATGTTGTGTTTGCGGGGATCCGATGGATATTGAGATGCTATTTCAGATTAATTATTGATTCTATCATGTCTTTGTTATTTGTGATCTTGCATACTTTCCGTTGTTAGTAGCTGTCTTGGCCAAGTAGATGCTAGTAACTCCAAGAGTTAGTATTTATGCTTGATAGTGGGTTCATGCCTCTGGTAATCTGGGGAAGTGATAGAAATCTCTAAGGTACTAGATGTAATGTTTCTACTAGGGAGAAAACAACAATCCTTTGTTCATAGAACAATCGTATTGTTTACTTTACACGCAGTTCGTAAAGCATTAATCTGTTGCTTGCAACTTAATACTAAGAGGGGTTCGGATGATAATCTAAAGATGGATTATTAGTCATAGATGCAGTTGGATGACGGTCTATGTATAATGTTGTAATACCCAATCAAGTCTCAAAGAAGTCAAGATGATTAGTATATGCATGTATTGCTTTCTCGATGTTTGTCAATTGCCCCGCTGTAATTTGTTCACCCAACATGTTATCTATCTTAAGTAGAGCCATCTCTAGTGAGCTATGGATCCCGATCCTTGTTTTTTACATACAATCTATAAATTGTTTACTGCTTTGTGTTTACTTTCTGCAAACTATTACTTCTTTCCATTCAATACGTTTAATCCTTTGTTTTCCACAGAACACGGTGAGATTGACAACCTCATCGTAAGTTGGGACAAAGTTCTGTGGTTGTGTTGTGCAGGTCTCCACGTTGCTACTAGCACCGGTAGTGGGCCTTGCCAAAGCTCAGCTAGCAACACCTTTGGAGTGTTTCCTTACTCCTACTGGTTCGATTAAACCTTGGTTTCATAACTGAGGGAAACTTGTTGCTGTGCTCATCATACCTTCCCCTTGGGGTTCCCAACAAGCTCTACATCAACACCGCACCAACACTTTTCTGGCGCCGTACACTGAGCCATCAGCTCCTCCTTTCTTTTATGCTCAGATAGTCACCTTATGGTGTCCAAGGCTATGATCAGATTTCAAATTGTATTATTAAACACTAATCTCATATGTCTCTTCAGTCTCATTGAGAACACTCAATCTTCTTAGTCTATTGTATGTTACTCTTATGATTGTCAAATGCAAGATAGCTACATCAAAGGCATTGCCAAAGCCATTGGTTAACGCATTTGAACTGTCACTGGGTAGAAACAAAAGTCGAAAACTGTCAAGATGCACAAATACTGTGGTCAGATTAGTTTATTTGAGCTATGGTGCACGTCTTTTGCTGGAAAGTGGATACATTTTGAAATGGTTGATCAAGATGCAAATATTTTTCTTATGCCCTATTTCTTGCATGCTTACTTATAGGTATTGATTTTGACTCGCGTGGCGTTGTTTTGAGATATAACCTGCAACCAGTTTGGTAAGTTGGATATGAAAGCATGCACTAATTTCTGTTTTAACCCTTTTTTATTATTTGGATGGTAGAAGTGTGAAATTAGGCATTGTTTTTGTCATTGCCCAATTACTCTGGTGTGCTATTATACATAGATTTAGCGACATACCATCATTTATTTGTATGTTTTTCATATATTCATGTTGCATGGCCAAGTGGTGTCATTAAATCCTCGGCTAACAAATGTACTAAGCTGTATTTTATTTTGCATTGTTCAGTCATCTTCCTGGAGTAGAACTATAGGTAGGTTCTTAGCTTCACTTTGTTTCATTGTACTACTAATTGGTGGGGTTATTTCTCATCCTGGTCCAGTTGATTGGTTTTTTAGGAATTGGTGTATAATTTAAAAAAATCTTGATAAGGGATACTAGCAAGGCTTTGTTCAATTTTAGCACGCTACAAAAAAAAGTAAACTTATTTATGACAAATATTCAAACATTGGGTTTTTCCCATACATCAGCATAACCACGACAATACATTTAGGTGTTTACTAATTTTGTTTGAAGCTTGCGAGTTTCATCCAGTATGGTTTATGAACATAAGGCTAGATTTGCTCTGCTATGTGGTTTTGTAGCTATGGAATTGTGCCATGCAAGTTCAGTTGTTTGGTAATTGTCTGACTTCCTAAGATCGACCGCATCCAGTATAATTGTTCCTTATAGTAGACAAGTATTTGAATAGTCAAGTGTGAAGTTGAGGCCGATCCAGCTGTGGGCATCATAACGTTGTTTTAGAGATAATAGTAGAGCCAATTTTAAGTACAAAATCTTGACCTACTGTCTAGCAATTTGGGTTTCGATACCCAAATCTAGTGTATTGAGGACATGGGATTGTGGTTGGATTATGGTTTTGATTGGCGGTCGTGAAGCCCACATGCTCTACCTTTCCGACACACACAAAGGCGCCGCATTCACCCGCAACAATGCCTTGCCACTAGGTGCTCAGTCTATGCCATTGGATGCACGGCGTTCACTGACCCCTCGACCACAGATGTGCTCTGCCCTTAGCCCTAGGGTTCTGATTTTTAGTAAGCGTGTTGTCTAATAACTAGCTTTTGACCCCATGATTAGGGTTTTATGTTGCATCTAGGATTTTGTTGTGGAACTCCTGAGTGTAGATATATATGATTATATTCATGTTATACTATGGTATAAATTAGTGTAGTCAAGTGAAAATCCTATTCTCGAGTTACTAATTTGCAAGTGATATGTGTTGTTGAATCCTAATAATCCACAATATAGTAATGTGTATTCTTTACGATATGTTACCGTGCTAGATTGTTTCCACTATATGCTAGATTGCCTCAATATTGCACTGATCCTCGAGCTTCTGACTTGGAAAAGTGGTGGTTGAGCAACATGACAGGTGCACACCCCTATCCAAGCCATTCATTCTTCTGCCGAGATCCGCGCAAAAACTTTTCTCTTTTTTTGTTCTGACTTGGATCACTGGATTAGTCATTAGTCAAGTTGTTTTCTTCTACGGTAGTGTTACCTGAATATTACAGTGTTCAGTTTTGGTGTATATATAGACACTAACATGGCTGTAAGTGCACAAGATATTACATAATAGAGTAAGTTCATATTACTCATGTTTTGTGTAAAACAATAGAATTATTTTGCCCTTAGAAGTTCACTACTTACGCATCCACCGATGTTGTTGGATGTGTATGAGTCAGAGCTGAGGTGGTCCAAGGGCCAAGGTCACCACTCGCCTCTCCCCACTAGCTCGACAACCTGAACAGTAGGTAGGTCGACATCTCCCATCCCCTAGAGATGGCGAGCTGGAACGAACAAGTTCATCCCTACTGTCCTGAGGAGGTAAAGCTTGCTTCTTCTATAAGATCTTCTACATTGTGCGAATACCATGAAGATCCACTTGTTCGTACCCAGAAGTACGTCAGGACATGAGTTGAATTTCTTGTTCTATCTATAATTTGGGAGATGGATTTGAGTTCTTAGGTGTTATGTTGTCTGAATCGTTGGATTAACTATCAATATATCCAGTTTGTGTATCATGAAGTTAAATTTCTAGAAATTCTTATCCCAAGTCTGGTCAATTCAGCAAGATGAGTCCTTGCTGTTGTGAAGGTTGGTGTCATGTAGATATGTAACAGAGAGTTTTTCCCCAATTTTATCTCTATAATAGTTGCTATATTGCCGAGTAATAGATTCTTATTAAAACTGTTACTTTGCTGGATGTCATGTCTAAATTTTTATCTCTTTACTTTAGTTTTAGTACCTTGTGTCCTAGCTTTGGAATTAAGTCATGGTATTATCTTTGTATTGTTTTTATTAAAGTTGAGTGCTTCGTGCTAGGATGTCCATGCAAGCTGATGCAGGATTTTTTTAACTTTTGAATTTACTCATTCTAATCTTCTTGATGGACCGGGTTTCCTGATAACATTATTGCCATTTCTAGGCTTTCTGTTGTATCAAAACGTTAATAGTTTCCTATGATAGAATATAGTACTCCGTCTCGAAATAGATGTCATAAATTTGTATTTGTCTAGACATAACTTATGTATGGATACATCCAAATTTTGACAATTTCATGACATTGGAACCATCAATGCAGGAATATGTTATAGAATCGGAGGGCTGGTATGTGACCATCGGAGATGATAGAGGATGGTCACATTTTGCTTCAAGGTAGAAACCCTAACTTTTGATGCCTTACATATTGAAGCTATTGCATCTGGATGTGCCGTGTACCTAGTAAATGAGCATGTCATTGACACATTCAAACTGGCTTCTCTTATTGCTACAAGTTTGAAAGAAATGTTGACAAATGCCTTACATCCAATTAGCAAATCGAAAGGCTGGGGTGTGATAAAAAACATGATGCCTTACAAGATGATAGAGATGGCTTACAAAGAATCTTGATGTAAATGCAGTCATCTTGATGAGTCTTTTCTTGTTGTTGTAATTTTTTGTGTAATATTATGTCTCTGGGCTTGTATCATTATAGTTGACTGACTACTTTTGTTTGCTCTATATAATTCTATGCGACACTTCCTAATTGCTAAAAGGATAAATTGTAAGCCTAAGATAGTGGATAAATTTAAATTATATTGATTACTTTACTCTTTTGCTTGATGCATGTAGAATACTGATATGTTGCAAACGTATCTATAATTTTTTATGTTCCATGCTTGGTTTTTATCTACTTTTTTATGTTTTGTCTATACTTTGGAGTATTTCTACACATTTTCTAGAACTAACCTATTAACAAGATGCCACAGTGCCAGTTGACTGTTTTCTGCTGTTTTTTGGTTCCAGGAAAGTCAGAAAATGAATATTCTCGGAATTGGACGGGACAAAAGCCAAAGTCAATATTTTACCGGGAGACACATGGAATCCGAAGGAGAGACGAAGGGGGGCCATAGGGCGGCCACACCCCCCTTGGCGCGAGCAGCCCTAGGCCGCGCCAGGGCATGGTGTGGGCCCCCTGGCCGGCCACCGACCTTGCCCCTTCACCTATAAGAAGCCTCCGATGAGAAAACCCTAAATCGAACAGCCTCCAGCCACGAAAAGTTCTGCAGCACCGCCGCCACCGAGTGGAAGATTCGAGGGGACAGACAGTCTCTGTTTCGGCACCCTGCCAGGACGGGGAAGTGCCCCCGGAGCCATCTCCATCGATCTCCACCACCATCTCCATCGTCGTTGCTGATTCCCATGATGATGAGGGAGTAGTTCTTCCTCGAGGCTAAGGGCTCTACCGGTAGCTATGTGTCATCTCTCTCTATGCATGATCATATTGTGATCATGAGCTTTGTAATCAAGTAGATCTATTTTGCTACTCGAGTGCTTTAATAGATCTCTGCTCTCCCCATGTGTGTGAAAGTGACAACATGCACACCATGGTGGCACTTAGGCTAGAGATTACAAATACTTGTTATGAGTTATATTTGAAGTTGGATGTTTCTATGAAATTGTGGTGTTTGTTGGAACTATGTAGTGCTCAAGGTGATAGTGTGGGGTTACCTATATGGGGAAAGCGAACTTTAAGGTGTGCTGTTATAGCCCTACCATGGATTAAAGTGTCCAACCAGAGAGTAGTTCAGAGTAGTATCATGAAGAGAAGATATTTATATGAGAGTGTTCACTAGTAAAAGTATGATCCTTATGTCTTGTTTCTAAGCATTGAAACACCATTTGCAACTAGATCTGTTACATGTTTGCTTGCTACCATCTTTATTTCAGTTTGCCTTTAGTCTCTTCCATACCATCAAAGTATTTTCTGGCACCGTTGTCTTATATCCATACCACTTATATTTTACTATCTCTTCGCCGAACTAGTGCACCTATACACCTGACAAGTGTATTGGGTGTGTTGGAGACACAAGAGATTTCTTGTATCTTGATTGCAGAGTTGCTTAAGGGGGATACCTTTGACCACTTCCTCCCTGAGTTCGATAAACCTTGGATAATCCACTTAAGGAAAAACTTGATGCTGTTCTACAAACCTCTGCACTTGGAGGCCCAACAACTATCTACAAGAATAGAAGTGCGTAGACATCAAATACACACTAAATTAGATTGAGGAAGCTCTTGCAATAAAAGGTTGCATGCGATGCAAAGGATGGGGTATGCTCCCTTCTGAAAAAAGGATTGAGTAAGCTCCGCTAAACTCCACATTTTAACTTGGCAGGCATGCGACCGAAGGGGGAAAATTGTGATACTAAGAGCATCTCCAGCAGCGGCGCTAAAAATTGCGCGCGCCCAATAAACCGCTTGTTTAGCGCGCGGAGCCTTGTTTTCGGCGCTCCAGCAGCGACTGCAAACTAGCGCGCGCGGTAAAAAAAATTTCAGCGTGCAGTATATGCGCTATCGCGAGCGCCACATCTAGGCTCCTGGTTCGGCACGTTGGAAACGCACACTCGCGCGCAGAGCTGAAATCCCCCCCTCTCCCCCGCGCCCGCGCTTTCTCTCTCCCCATTCCCAAATCCCGCCGGCGCCGACAGCTCCCGCCGACGCCGCCACATAAGCTTACCCGCCGCTAATCGAAGACCGCCACGCTTGCCGCTCAAGACGACCACCGGCGCCACTCCCCGCCGATTCGAGCTCCGCGAGCACAGATCCGGCGCTGCCCCGGCCGTCTACCGCCGCCGTCGTCGCTTCCGCGCCACCACCGGCGCTACTCCCCACCAAGGTATGTAGTGTCCTCCATTGCCATACCTTCTCATTCTAGGATATTATTTAGGCGTAGCCGCCCTATGTAGATGGTGCGCCGTCGGTCGAAGGAAGAGCCCGATGATGAATGGGATGCGGAAGAAGAGTAAGATCTTGCTATCATTTTGGCCGTTCGCGCTAGGATGAAGCGCCCGAAGCATGGTGGTTCCGTGATTGGTCGAGAGAGATTGTGGAGGGAGAGGTTGGAAGGCCATGCCAAATTGATGAGAAGCTATTTCATCGAGAAGCCCATCTTCCCCGAGCGCTACTTCCGGTGCCGGTTTAGGATGAGCACAAGATTGTTCAAGAACATCGCCGAGAGTGTGATGGAGTTTGATCGTTTCTTTGAGCAAAGGAGGAATGCCGCCGGGGAGCTTAGGCATAGCACCTACAAAAAGGTGACCGCCGCCTTGCGTATGATGGCATATGGTATTCCGGTGGATTTGGTTGATGACCACTTGGCAATGGGGGAGAGCACCGCCATTCTTTGTGTCCGCCGCTTTGCCGTGGTTGTCGTGAGAGTGTTCGGGGAGGAGTACTTGATATCCCCCAATGCTCAAGACACGGCAAGGCTATTAGAGCAAAACAAGCGGCGTGGGTTCACCGGAATGCTTGGCTGTATTGATTGTATGCATTGGAGTTGGAAGAATTGTCCTGCGGCTTGGCATGGACAATTCAAAGGCCACAAGAAGGATTCCACTATCATCCTTGAAGCCGTGGCCGATTATGAGACATGGATTTGGCATGTTTTTTTTGGGATGCTCGGATCTTGCAATGATATCAATGTTCTCCAGCGGTCACCACTCATGGCTAGGATAGCTAATGGTGAAACTCCACCGGTGCAGTTTGTGGCAAACAACAAAACATACAACTATGGCTACTTCCTTGCCAATGGCATCTACCCAAGGTGGAGGACATTTGTGAAGCCGGTCAAGGATCCAGAAGGCAAGAGAGAAGTCGATTTCCATAATGCACAAGCGGCGGCAAGGAAAGATGTGGAGAGAGCATTCGGGATATTGCAAGCTCAATTTGCAATTGTGCGTGGACCGGCTCAGTTTTGGGATCAAGAGATCCTTTGGTACATCATGATGGCTTGTGTGATCATGCATAACATGATCATAGAGGATGAGCGTGATGAGGATGGCCTCGACTACAACTATGAGTATGTGGGACAACCCGTCCGAATTCGAAGGAGGCAAGATAGGATAGCCCGATTCCTTACCTCCTACCATGCCATTCGAGTTAATGAGGTGCATGATGATCTCCAAAAGGATGTCATGGCGGAGTGGTGGGTTTAGAATGGAGGAAATTGATGTTCTCCTATGATTGTTGTATGTTCTTTGAGATACATTTATTGTATGATTGTTGTATGTGTTGTTGTTGTATCGGTACTTTGAACTATTCATTTGTGTTGATGTTGTATGAATATTTGAACTATTTATTCTTGATTTATTGTGTGTGTTTGATCTTTGTTTTGTCATTTGTATGTGATTTTGTTGTTCTTGCGCGCGCGCGCTGAAAATTTACAGCGCCTGTCATTTCGCTTTTTTTTGCTACGCGCAATAACCTGTTTTTAGCGCTTCTGTCTTTTGACAACCGGAGTTGCGCGCGGCAAACGTGATACAACGCGCGCCAACGACTTATACATCGCTAATTTTTGCGCCGCTGCTGCTGGAGATGCTCTAACCCATTATAAAACCGAAGCACATACCTAGCCATCAACTTGACTAAGTAGCAGAAATAAATTGTATATATTTTGTGATAGTAAAGGAAGACGGCGCAGCAGCGCGCGAGAGGTCCTTCTAGTATTTATCTAGATCCAAATATAGATACATGTGAATCTAAATAAATTTGCGACATCTAATTCTTGGACATAGAGAGTACAATTTTCTATTACTTCTTCCGGTCCATATTAATAATCTCAACTTTGTCTAAATATCTATTCTAAATACTTAACTAGATACATGCGAATCTAGATAAGTATAGGCCATTAATATGGACCAGAGCAAAAAGATGGAGAAATTCTATGCAAATTCTTTCTATTTTTAGGGCATGTACAATATGGTGACGTCAACCTGCCCTTACGGTTGGCACGTCAGATTTTCGTTTAGTTAGAGGAGAATGAAAAAAGAGAAGGTTGCCTCCCTTAGCTAAGAGATGATCCCTTAGAAATAAAAGAAGACTATTTTTCTCTATTGTACCTTGTGTCTTCTCTTCTCAATACAATTTTTTTATTATAATTAGTAAATTTACATTAATTTTTAGAGATGACTATAGGAGATAATACATTATACAATTTATTTTATTATTATTTTTAGATTACATGGAGAACTAAAAGAAGACCCGCCTTCTCTAGCATTGTACTCTCTCCGTTCAAAATATAAGATGTTTTAATTTTGTGAAAGAAGTGTATCTAGAGCACTTTTAGTGTCTAGGTTCACTCCAAAGCTAGATAAATCTAGACACTAAAATAGGTCTAATTACACTTCATTTACAAAGCTAAAATATCTTATATTTTAAAACGGAGGGAGTACGTGACTTAGTCAAATTCTTACTCCGAATGGGTCCCATCCCTAACTGAGGCCCAGCGTGCACTGCCCAGCATGGGCCCGTGTACCCAGTCGAATCCAACAAAACACCGGTCTCCTCCGTGTCCCAACCGTGGACTGTGGTCTGCGCGAGGCCACTTTGGCATTTCGTTCGGCTCCCCGCAAAGAAACCACTCTGACGCGCGTCTGCCAATACGCGATGATCTAGCGCCTCCTCCCCCAAGTCCATCTAGCACGCCGCAAGCTGCTGCCTCCTCGTCGCCGCCGCCGCCGGTCCGTCGCCTCACAGGACTCCCATCTGTCCGCAACTTAATCCCCTGGCCTCTCTCCGGTTAGTTCGTGCAACGGGTTTACCACCGCTCATTCCGTCGATGGGTTTCGTTGATCTCCGAGTTAGGGTTTTACCCCGCCGCCGTACCGTGGTTGGGCTCCAAAACACGGGGCCGCGCCGTTCTAACCGAGCAATGTATTTTGGTTCGAGGTCGAGAGCATTTTAGTTCGATTTCGAGGGTTTTGGAAGATTGGGGGCTTTGGTTGCGTGCGAACCACCGACCCATTTCCCTTGTCGTGGTGAGGGGGTGGTGGCTCTGTGCGATATGATGGGATTTTTTAATGAGGCCAACCAAATTACTCCTAGCACGTGGAAATGTGCTACTCCTATTTAGTATGTTTGGTTTGGATTTGCTCTGCTGTTATTCATAGTCAGGTAGTATGCACATTGTCATGTTGCATTGGGCGCGGTAGTGAATGCCGAAAATGTTAGTCAATACTCATACCTGTAATTTTCTCGTGTGCAAGTTCTCAGCTTCAGATGTGCGTTGTCTCAACATGTTCTATTTTTAGGAAGTGGGAAGACATGTTTAATTCCCTTAGAGCATTTATTACTCCAACCAGGAACATTTAATAAACAGTGAGAATATTTCATTCAGAACATAGCTTCATGCTATCATTTACATTCTGTTCAGAGAAAAATATGTTCAAATGAAAATCAGGGCAAGCATCCTCTTTGCAACTTTGATAAGGCTTGAGATGTTTTGAATATTCCTAAGTGGTGAGATTTGGAAGCAATAGAAGCCATGTGCCTTTGATGGCGAGATGCCGAACTTCTCACGCTTGACGCTCGCCATCCGAACTGAAGCACGTGTGTGCGCTACAGCCAGAAAGACGCAAGGCTTTTGTGCTTAGCTAAGAGAGGAATGTTCTTAGTTGAATTTGGTCATATATGATTTATAATTCTTTGGTAACGCTATTCCGTACTCTTGTAAACTTATAGATTGTATATTTTCCCTGTAGGGTTTCAACATGGTTGAGCTCACCCAAAGCTATCATGAGCTGGAGAAGTGTACAAAAGATATTCTCTCTGTAATCAAGCCTACCGAGGATGATCGAAACAAACGAATGCATGCAGTTCAGGAGATCGTGAATTCCATCTATTTAGTCAGTGGCTTGGGAGGTAACTTCTCACTACCCCGCATGGCTCTTTTCCATCACTTGGAAACAACCACTTGCGATCCTGATATTTAATCTATTTATTAAGGGTATAATTGTTTGAAATCAACCTTGGGTAATGCTATAAACTATAGAATGAAAACGTTTTCCCTTCTTGTGCTTGCTCTGGTGCTATACTATGGATGTGGATTCTTGGTAGGCTGGTTTAACGTAGTGCCCATCTGAACATTTTATTCGTAACTTCCATTACTTGTATAATTGTATTCCTCAAGAACCTCCAGGAAGTTTTCCCACTTCAATGGACTGTAGGTTATGGGTTCTGGGTTGCGTTGTATGGAAACAATTGATAAGTGACAAGCTTGTAAAATCCATAATCCTAAAGGCTGATAAGTTTGGTTTGTGACAAATGGCTGGCAATGTTCTTACTGCAAGTGGTGTAGGCGTGTTCCAGTATGTAAGCTGCTCTAATGGCAAGCATTTTTACTCTTATTATTCTTTTCGTATACTATGCCTGGTGATTCAAAGTATTATCTTATTTATAAGTTTGTAGGAAGGTGTTGCCTTCTATGTTTTCTGAGTATAGTTTGTTGGATTTTTCTATTTTTCTTAAACAGATGCTGCTGTCAAACCTTTTGGATCCTTTCTATCAAATCTCTACGCAAAATCAGGTGATTTAGATGTATCAGTTGAGCTTCCAAATGTGTTCGGCTTTCTTACAAGCAAGGAACAGAAGCAGGATGTCTTGAGAGAACTAATGATAGCTTTACAAATTAAAGGTAATTTCTTTTAGATCCATGCATCTGCAATGAATATCTTGTACTCTTGTATGTTTGATCAATACTTCCTCCATCCCAAGGCTTAAGGCATATAATTTTTTTGAAAAGTCAAGCCATATAAAGTTTGACCAAACTTTTAGAAAAAACTATCAAGAACTATTATATTATATAGATACCATGTGAAAATATGTTTTATGATGTATGAAAGGGTATGGATTACGTAGTATAAATATTAATATTTTTCTCTAAAAACTTGGTCAAACTTTAGTTGGTTTGACTATTGGAAAAAGTTATATGCCTTAAACCTTGGGACGGAGGTAGTATATTCAAGAGTATCCTCTTGTTTTTGGTTGCTTCAGACACAGATTAATTTTGTCAACAATCATGTTCCACGTTTGCTTGTTTGGATGCAATAAATTTTGATGTTTGTGTGAATGTGCTCTCATTCAATTTTTTGTGAGATTGGTTTTTACATAAGTTCCCATATAAATTTAATTTTCGCACAGGTGTTGCTAGAGATGTGAACTTCATCCCTGCTGCAAGAGTTCCAGTTCTTCAGTATGTGAGCAACAAATTTGGCATTTCCTGTGATATATCCATCAATAACTACCCTGGTCGAATTAAATCCAAAGTGTTGTACTGGATCAGTACTATAGATGAGCGATTTGGTGATATGGTTTTATTGGTAAGCTCTGTTTAACCAAGAGAGAATTTCTGTTTTCACAATTTCTTAGTTAAGCCCAAGGCTCAGCACCATATTTTCTTTGCAGGTCAAGGAATGGGCCAAAGCTCAAAACATTAATGATCCAAAAGATGGAACCCTGAACTCCTATTCACTTTGCTTACTTGTTCTTTTTCATTTTCAGTTTTTTTTTTAAACTTTAGAAGCCACCTAATTTAATAATAGTTTGATCAAAGTTTTATAGCTTGTCTCTCACACTCTTTGTGTTGAATTTTGTAGACATGCAAGCCTGCAATTTTACCACCTATGAAGGAGATTTATGATGTCAACATTGCAGAAGGTGGACGTTTGTCTTGTTTGTGAGAGTAATGATTGTCTGGTATACTGTGTATCAGTGCTAGTAATTTCCCCATTGTGTTCACATGCAGGAAGTGGGCGTTTTAATGAAAACAATCTTGATCGGAGCTGTGTGGAAAGTATAGCAAAGTTTCGACGCCAGGACATAGGACAGAGAAATCAGAGCTCTCTGTCCCATCTCCTTGCAACTTTTTTTGAGAAGGTAATTGAACATATTGTCCACTCTATTTACTAAGTCATCCTTGCCCCTGACTACCTAAATTCTAAATACATGTTTGTTGTTCAAACTACGGTAAATATGATATTCACATTTGAAAGCACATTTTCTTCAATCTGTATTATATAGCTCTTGACTGCCATATTTCTAGTCCACTTTTTATCCTATCTTCAGGTGTTCATCATATCATAATATACTTAGCATAGTGGGTAGGGCTAAAGAGAGAGCCAAAAAAGGATCAACAATTGGTCTATGTTTGGGCTTTGGCTAATATGTTTAGAACATTTATCGAGAATGAAGCTCAAGCAATGCCACATGAGAGGGGAGGTTCTTATGTGGCTTAGTTGCGTTTTATCAAGCGCCTAGGATCTGTACTGGTGTCGTAACTTATAAGTCCAACTTAGCCAATCTATATTAGACGACCTTTTTGGCGACTACAGTTTGGTGGGCACATGGGCTAATCACTTAATAATATTAGTTCATTTTTTGTTAGCATATTTACATTAAAACATCATACATTGTGGAACAGAGGTAATACTGCTGTAGCATTATAATAACCTGAGGTACAAATAATCTTAACCGGTGATGTTATACTGTTTTTTTTTTTTGCAGTTTTGCGACATTGGTACGTATTCCAGTGATCATCTTATATCCACTTACACGGGCGAGCTCAAGCGTATCCCGCACCACCTATACTGGACGGCCAGATCCTACTCCTTGTTTGTAAGTATTTTCCTTCATAGTGCATTTGGTGGCTATGTTCATACCGTTGAGAAATTTTAGGCTGAAGTTGATACCCCATCTGCGCACTGTTCCTTTTGGTTTAGGTCGAAGATCCATTCCAAAGACCTGAGAACACAGCTAGAACAGTTGATATGCTAGAGCTTCACCGTATTTCCAGAGCCTTCACACGCGCGAAAGAGATGGTCTTCCCTGATAGGCGCGCTGATCGGAACGAATTGCTTTCGCTGCTGTGCACACCTGCAGTCGGTTCAAAACTAGGTGTAACTGTAAGAGGCACGGCTGGCCGTTACACAAATCCTGCGATGAGTCGCCAGCAGCAAAGATTCGCGGAATTGATGGGATATTTGACTGCCGATCCGTACCGGAATGGGCATGACCAGAGAGCCAGAGTATCCACGGGAAGCAGAGCAACTCAGAATTCAGGCAGGCAAGGAGCTGAAGCGTTCCAGGGTCAGCAGCGGAGAGGGCAGTACACATCAGCTCAGCGAGCTAATCTGGCTGTTGGTGGACGCCTACCGAATGGTTCAAGGCACTCACGGTCGCAAGCCAACTCTAACAGCATTGACGGCCAGAACTGACAGTTAATGTAGCGCCTGGCCCTGCCAATACAGACTACAGATTATGTAGTGGCCGGCCAAAACTTGTATTGGCTGACGGTACGTTCCTGGAAATTTCCCCTCCATATATGCACGTGCTGTGAAAGACAAAGAGGAGGTGATTAAAAGAGAAACTTATCCCTTTTGTCAGTCAGTCTTTGCTTTGTTTTGTTTGTAGTAGTACCATCCAGTCATGCACTCCTGCTGCGCTTGCACTACAGAACGAGGATTATTATCTTACTCTATCTGCTTCTGTCAGTTACAAGGTCCTCTATTATTATGTTTTCTTTTTGTAGTTTGCACCAGTTTTATAAAGCTAAAGAAGAGACGTATGCAACGTTCCACCAAACCGTGTCACCAACTCCACCAAGGTTGGTAATTGTATTGCCAGCTTTGTCTTATTTTTTGAAAAAAAAAACATACTGAATAATCAAGAAGGAAAAGACATACTACTCCAAAATCAACCAGAACAGCATTCAACCTGACAGCACTAACAAACTAAACTTAATTGACCTAGGACTTAGCAGCAGCGAACTGGTGACAGTCCACACGAAAGTTCCCTTTCGCCGTCGCTGTCCGGCATCGTTCCTGCCGTGAGTGGTGTTGTCTTGCACCGCAAGGAGCCGCGCCGTCGCCGTCACGACCACAGCGACCAGCCACTGGCGGTGCTGTGACCGACTTGCTGTGTCTCCCTATATAAGCCCCCGCACATCAGCCACCGTCACTGATCGAGCTACGCATATCAAGCGCACACGCCCGCCGCGGGAGCGATGGATGCGAGCGGGAGATCCCTGCCATGCTTCTTCCTCCACGTCGTCAGCGCCGGGGCACACCTCCTCCTCGCGCTTGCCGTCGCGGGGAGGCAGCTCTTCGCCGGCCGCGGGAAGGACACGGCGGTAGCCGGTACCGGCAACGGCGCCGTGGGCGGATTCAGGGGCTACGAGGTGGCGGTGCGCACCACGTGGGCTCTGGCGGCGTTCGAGCTCCTCCTCGCCGGGTACTCTTGCTACGAGGGAGCTAGCGGCGGGTGGGCGCTCGACGCGGTGGCGGACCAGGCGGATGCCGCGGTGCGCGCGCTGGCGTGGCTGCTTCTCGCGGCGTATCTGCAGTTCGAGTTCCCGCGCCGCCGGGGCCGCCGCGAGGACAAGTTCCCCGCGCCGCTCATGCTCTGGTGGGCGTTTTTCCTGCTGCTCTCTGTCCTCGGCCTCGCCGTCCATGCCGCAACAAGCCTCGACGGGATCCCCGTGCCCGCGCATTCGTGGGGGCTCGACGCCGTGTCGGTCCTCGCGGCCGGGGTACTGCTCGTCGCAGGGCTGTTGGGCAAGAGGGAATCAGGCGGTTCTGCTACCGAGGAGCCTCTGCTGCTGGATGACACAGCCGGCGAGAACAACGGCGCCTATGCCTCCGCGTACGCCAGCGCCGGTTTCCTCGGCCTCATCACCTTCTCCTGGATGTCTCCCCTGCTCACCGTCGGCCACAAGACGACCCTCGGCCTCGACGACGTCCCGGACCTCGACCACGGCGACAGCGTGGCCGGCCTGCTCCCGGCGTTCAAGGCCAACCTCGAGGCGCTCACCAGCGACGGCACTGCGGGTCCGAAGCTGACGGCGTTCAAGCTCACCAAGGTCCTAGTGCGCACCTTCCGGTGGCACGTCGCCGTGACCGCGCTCTACGCGCTGATCTACAACGTGGCCACCTACGTCGGCCCGTACCTCATCAGCTCGCTCGTGCAGTACCTCAACGGCGGCGACGAGAGGCTCGCGACGAAGGGGCACCTCCTTGTCCTCGCCTTCGTCGCAGCCAAGGTGTTCGAGTGTTTGTCGCAACAACACTCCATCTTCCTGCTGCAGCAAGTCGGGATACGCGCGCGGTCCGCGCTCGTCGCCGTCGTCTACGAGAAAGGGCTGGCCCTCTCCTGCCGTTCCAGGCAGATCCACTCGAGCGGCGAGATGATCAACATCGTCGGCGTCGACGCCGACCGCGTCGGCAACTCCTCATGGTACATCCACGACCTCTGGTTGGTACCGCTCCAAGTAGGAATGGCGATGTTCGTCCTCTACTCCAACCTCGGGCTCGTCTCGCTTGCCGCGCTGGGCGCCACTGTACTCGTCATGCTCGTCAATGTGCCTTCGGGGAAAGTTCAGGAGAAACTCCAGCAGAAGCTGATGGGGTGCAAAGACGTGAGGATGAAGGCAACGTCCGAGATCTTACGCAACATGAAGATTCTTAAACTGCAGGGGTGGGAGATGAAGTTCTTGTCCAGGATCATCGCCCTCAGGAAGACGGAGACAGACTGGCTCAAGAAGTATCTCTATACGTCGACCCTGGTCAACTTCGTGTTCTGGAGTGCCCCAACTTTCATCGCAGTGGTGACCTTCGGATCTTGCATCCTAATGGGGATACCGTTGGAGTCAGGGAAGGTGCTGTCTGCATTGGCAACATTCCGGGTGTTGCAGGAACCGATATACAACCTTCCCGACAGGCTCTCGGCGATGATTCAGACCAAGGTGTCTCTTGACAGGATAGCCTCCTTCCTATGCCTCGAGGAGTTCCCTACGGATGACGTGCAGAGGCTGTCAAGTGGTAGCTCAGATGTTGCAATTGAGGTCAGCAATGGGTGCTTCTCTTGGAATGCCTCGCCTGAAATGCCAACACTGAACGATCTGAACTTTCAAGCTCGGCAAGGCATGCACGTTGCGGTCTGTGGGATGGTCGGCTCCGGAAAATCTAGCTTGCTCTCTTGCATTCTTGGAGAGATTCCAAAGCTGTCAGGAGTGGTCAAGACTTGCGGAACAATAGCGTATGTCAGCCAGTCAGCATGGATACAGAGCAGCAAGGTTCAGGATAACATACTGTTTGGGAAGGAGATGGACAGTGAGAAGTATGACAGAGTGCTTGAGTTGTGTTCTCTGAAGAAAGACCTGGAAAACTTTCCGTCGGGTGACCAGACGGTCATTGGAGAGCGGGGCATCAACCTTAGTGGTGGACAGAAACAAAGAGTTCAGATAGCACGAGCTCTGTATCAGGATGCTGACATTTATTTGTTCGATGATCCCTTCAGTGCAGTCGATGCTCATACAGGGTCCCATATATTCAAGGTATAATTATATCTTCTATGTTCCGCAGAAATTTGACAACACACTGATTAAGGTTTGTACCATCTGCAGGAATGCTTGCTTGGGGCTCTGGCTCTAAAAACAGTGGTGTATGTCACTCATCAGGTTGAATTTTTACCTGCAGCTGACCTTATTCTGGTGAGATTTTCATGAGCAAAAAATTCGTGTATATTTGATTTTTGCCATAAAGTGCTTCTTCTCACAAAGTAACTGTGTTGTAGGTAATTAAAGAGGGGAGAATAGCACAGGCAGGCACATACAACGAAATACTTGGGTCAGGGAAAGAGTTTATGCAACTGGTTGGTGCTCATCAGGAAGCTCTTTCATCAATCGACGCAATCGATGTTGCGAGTGAAGCCAGTGAGGCTTTCTCTTCTAGTGGTGCAGCAAGCCTGTCCGGGTCACTGTCATCAGCAGAGAAAAAGGATAAGAAAAATGTCAAACAAGATGATGGCAATGCTCAGAGTGGGCAGCTGGTGCAGGAAGAAGAGAGGGAGAGAGGCAGGGTGGGGTTTTGGGTCTACCGGAAGTACCTCACCTTAGCTTATGGGGGAGCTCTTGTACCATTTGTGTTGCTCGCGCAGATACTTTTTGAAGTACTTCACATTGCTAGCAATTACTGGATGGCCTGGGCTGCTCCTGCGTCGAAGGACGTCGAGTCTCCAGTGAACATGTACACACTGATATACGTCTACGTAGCATTGGCTCTTGGAAGCTCGCTGTTCACCCTCGTAAGAGCCCTGTTTCTTGTACCAGCTGCATACAAGACAGCGACTCTGTTGTTTAACAAGATGCATATATCCATATTCAGAGCTCCGATGTCTTTCTTCGATTCCACTCCAAGTGGGCGCATCTTGAACAGGGTAAGTCGTTTTTTTCTCAATTCTCCCAACAATTCTAATTTATTTGCTTGGAGCATGCTAACGCGAGAATTAACTTTGTAGGCTTCGACCGATCAAAGCCTAGTGGACACCAGCATTGCTAACAAGATGGGTTCTATTGCATTTTACATCATACAACTTATTGGGATTATTGCAGTGATGTCTCAGGTTGCATGGCAGGTCTTTATTGTTTTCGTTCCTATATTTGCTGTCTGTCTCTGGTATCAGGTACTTTATAGTTTATCCTACTTCAGTACCACTACCACTATTTCGTGGTGATTGCTTGTATGTCATCCTTATTAACCTTCCATCTAACCATCTCCGTTAAGTGTGTAAAAGACTTTTTACCCTTGTGTTTCCCTTGCAATGTAATTCCTTTTATTTATCCTAAATACTCACTCCGTCCCATAATATAAGATGTTATTACAACTAATTTATGAGTATACTGGTTGTAATAACATCTTATAGTACTGGACAGATGGAGTGCATATTAATTGCCCTGTGTACGACAGTCCTTGGCGTAAAAAAATTTATGTGAAGTCTCAGTAGAATTTTGGTATGAAATTTAAATAAATCTGTACATAGGTTTTGAACAAATTTCTGTAAATAGTTTTGGGCAGAATTTTCGAAGAAATTCTGAACACATTTGTACATAAATTTTGAATCATTTTTGCAGAAACTTAAAAGATCTTTCTGTACAATTTTCTTAACAAACTAGGGCATAACTTTTCTAAGGAAAATTAATCATTTTTTCTGTACAAAAATAGATGGAATTAAAAACAAAAGCTAGTTGTATGTATTCAGCGGTATAGAGAGGATTATGGTTTTATTCGGGGGTACGCAGGGGCTTTTCGCTTATATTTATCATTTTCCAGAACTACTACATTGATACAGCCAGAGAGTTGCAAAGGATGGTCGGGACTTGCAAAGCGCCTATCATACAACACTTCGTAGAATCAATAACTGGATCAACAATCATTAGAAGTTTTGGCAAGGAAAATCAGTTTGTGTCAACTAATAGCCATCTAATGGATGCCTACTCACGACCAAAATTCTACAATGCTGGAGCAATGGAGTGGCTTTGCTTCCGCTTGGATATGCTATCATCCCTTACATTTGCCATCTCTTTGATATTTTTGATCAATCTGCCAGCTGGTCTCATTGATCCAGGTATGATGTTAGTTCCCGACAGTTTTTTTCTTTTCAAAATAACATCCTGTGGAAGCTATATTGTATTTGAAGATAGGGGAGATCTACACTGGTATAAACAAGAAAAACATATGAAAAATGTTTCAAACAGTTTTTATACTGAACAAATTGTGGTAGATAAGAGCTGAGTTTGCAACTGAAATTTCATCCCACGTCCAGGAATTGCTGGCCTTGTAGTCACTTACGGGCTTAATCTGAACATAATGCAAGTATGGCTTGTGTCAAGCATGTGCAATTTGGAGAACAAGATCATATCAGTAGAGAGAATTTTGCAATACCTAAGCCTTCCTGAAGAGGCCCCTCTTTCAGTGTCTGGAGATGGGTTGGCTCACAACTGGCCGTCAAAGGGAGAAATTCAGCTCCATAACCTCCACGTAAATGCTCTCATCTCCGTTTCCTCCTGCCCACCCCTGTTACATTTTAGGTTTCTGTGTTTGAAGCAGCATTTTTTTCCTTGTAAGTAATCTGAAATCTAGACTGATGGGCAAATGAATTGTTAGTTTCAGTGCTTTGCCAGATGAACAAAAGAATTGTTCTATGTACCACAGTCCTTAACATTTTTTAAACGATGCAGGTGAAATATGCCCCACAACTACCATTTGTTCTGAAGGGCCTCACGGTCACTTTTCCTGGAGGCATGAAGACGGGTATTGTTGGTAGAACAGGCAGTGGTAAATCAACTCTCATCCAGGCCCTTTTCCGTATCATGGATCCTACTGTCGGTCAGATAATAGTAGATGGCGTCGATATTTGCACCATTGGGTTGCATGATCTGAGATCTAGATTGAGTATCATTCCGCAAGACCCAACGATGTTCGAGGGAACCATGAGAAACAACCTTGACCCTCTAGAAGAGTACACGGACGATCAAATCTGGGAGGTAGCCTTGATTTGCGCATACTTCATCGATTGTCATTTTTCGAATTATTGAACACTCACTTTAAAAAACATGTAGTAGTATGAATCTTTACTTGAAAAAACCATTAAGTTTGAGCTATCTCCACATTTATTCCTATGATAAAACAATGAACTATTTGTCTCCATGTATAATTAGACTTTACAAACCTCTTGTCACTGGCTGCAATAGCTGCATGCATTTCTCGAATACAGAGGTCCTACTTCTTGTCTGAAAAAAAACTCATTCCACACTTCAGGCCTTGGATCACTGTCAGCTAGGAGACGAAGTCCGGAAGAAGGAGCTGAAACTTGACTCACCAGGTCTGGTCTATTGAAACTATACAGTTCTTAATTCTTGTGAAAAAATTGAAATTCAAAATTCCCCTCGCAGTGATAGAGAATGGAGAGAACTGGAGCGTGGGCCAGCGTCAGCTTGTCTGTCTTGGTAGGGTGATTCTGAGACGGACCAAGATACTGGTTCTAGACGAAGCCACCGCTTCAGTTGATACCGCGACAGATAACCTGATCCAGAACACACTGCGGCAGCAGTTCTCAGGGTCGACCGTCATCACGATTGCGCATCGAATCACCTCGGTCCTTCACAGTGATATGGTCTTGCTTCTTGACAATGGTCAGTCATCACCCCCATTCATACAAATTTAGAGCTACCTCTTACTAATTTGTCTAATCTGACGAGTTCTACAGGGGTGGCTGTGGAGAACGAAACGCCAGCCAGGCTGCTGGAGGACAAATCGTCCATGTTCTCAAAGCTTGTATCAGAATACACTATGAGGTCAACGAACAATTAGGCCAAAAACAAAATCAAAGACAACAGATTTTAGAGATATGAATGAGGATCACTAAATTATGACGTCCATTCTCCCTCTTGGGGAGATGGTAAGCTAGCACTCCTCCCAAGTGCAATGGAGGCTGCTAACCTAGGCCATGAGCCTTCTTGATCGCTCATAGACCCCGTCCAGGTAAGTGAGGATTAAGGTAGCCGGCTGGTCCTTCTTATAACCTCCTCATCCTGCCTCCCGCTCTAAACGAGCAAGGTGGGACTAAACGTGGTGTCTACCACAGGGCGTGTTATTTCTGACGACTTTCAGTTTAGTGTTCTTATATTGTTCGGCCTCTTGGGCCTTGGTGAGAGCCCATGGTAGTTGAAGCCGTACGTGAACCTGACCTAAATCAGAGTAGTGTTCCAACTCTCTCTGCAGACCTAATGTGTAGAAAGACTGCAGAATTACAGTGTAGCAAGACTGCAGAACTACGAATTTATTTCCCTTCCCGAGTTCCCCTTCCTCCCGAATTTTGCATGGTCTCCCATTTCGAAGTATTGAATTGTACCGCTAGTTAACGGTGACAAGGCTACATACAAGCAGACATGGCAAAGTGCAGAGACAACTCCAATTCTAGATAAGACTCAGATAGACCAAGGATGTAACCGCGACAGGAACATTTGTATACCGTGATGAGTAACAGTAGGTAGCAGGCAATCGTTCCTTCCAAACAAGTACTACAGTCTACAGAAATCGCAGGTACTCTATTCACCAAAATCTTCATCGGGTCTTCTTTACTTCGTTATATATGTTACAACAAAACACACCGAGCTTCAACGGCTAGATCGTACTTTGTACAAACGAATGATGAATCGAATCGATTAGGTTACAGATTTTGACATCCAACTACCCTGTCTATGGAACAGATGTCAATCTCCAGTCCTGTGTAGCTCTGATAGTCAGTTCCAACGGCGCCGGAAAATTAAACCACGGGCGCGCGCGCACCGCAGCTACCGCACCATCGGCTTGTCACACATCAAAATCTTCCTGCTAGCGTAGCGGCCTTCAGAAGTGTCACGTATAGTAGATCTCCATCCCATGGCGTCTGTTATTTCTTTGATCTCCTCTATCATTTCCTTTTTATCGCGAATATATGCCTTGCCACCTGGTCTGAGTATGCGATCCATCTCAAGCAAGATACTTGAGATGTTACACCTGGTGATAAGAGAAAATATGGCGAGATGCAAATAAGGTATCTGATTGATCGATGATGTAAGGTCGGTTCTTCTGCATACAAATATGCATTGCAAGCTGTTGTTAACCGGGTGCTTAAAGAGTGAGAATATAGCTACATTGCCAGGCATCCATATAAGAGAACCATCTCCTCTAATGGATGCACCTCATGTGCTTAGATTGCTGCATTATCTATTTATATTGCACGCGTCAGCACCTCAACAAGCAGCGATGCTACAACGGCCTGCATATTGAACAAAACTAGTCTCTTGGCAATCTGAAGGGCTAGGTCACCTGTTTGTTTTCCATTGCATTATTGGGTTTCTTAGGTTACAAAACCATGGAGATTTCAAAAGATGTTCTTGGAGCAAGCTGAACAGATAAGTAATGTGAATTTCATGTTCAAAAGAGCTAGTACCTTATCTGCTCCTTTGAGAATAGGCTAAACGCATGCAGTAGATCATAAGTCCTCGGGTATGTGTCGAATGGTTCGCACCTGTCCATATTAAGAAATAAAATGGCAGAATGAGCAACAATTCAAGGTGGAACCTTTGACAGTATGAGCTTATTCACGTCAAGTATCTACCTACTGCTTCTTAGAAAGAAATACAATGCTTTAAACAAATAGGAAGCACGGCATTGAGAACCATTGTAATCAAACATGTTCGCTAATATCAACCATCGCAACTCATTCGTTCGGAGGAACTCACTCAAACGCTTCAGGAAGAAAGATGCAATGAGGAAAAAATGTAAGTGGCTACTATGCTATACCCAGAACATTCCATAATGAAGTGCACACATATTTTAAGAAAAGCAATTCTAACTTAAGATTTTACTGGGCGTAGAATATAAAGATGCATACCAATCATGAGCCACTCCAAGAAGTCCCCGGTCATAAATTACGGGCAGTGTGTTTGGCTGAGTAGCAGGAACAACATTCATCACCCAGAAATCAAGCTTACTATTGATCAATGCAGCTGCAAACCTACACATATAATTGGCAAGAAAAATGAGATATGGAGCAAACCAAAAAATACTACATCAAGTACATAAAATAGTCTAATTTGCTGATTATTTTGTCTTCAGGACAACCAATCATCCATAGCCTAGTCTTAGAGCACAAAGTGGTGATAGTTGAGGTCATGGGTTCCTAGCCCCTATTTCCCTGCTTCCAAACAGATACAAGAAAAGAAGATCCGTACTTCTATGTATTCTCGGGGATCATGCAAACAAAAGAGAGTACTCTATTGTTCTCAAGCTTACAATCCGTAACTGCTGATGTACACAAAGTACTTCAGATTTGTCACATGTAAATACAACTAGTAGCCTTGCTATCAGAAACCTCAAAGTCATTTCAGTCTTAATTTGTACTAAAGACTAATGGTCAGAGGTGCGTATTGAAGACTATGTCTATTTTTGAAACAACAAGCAAAACAGAATGGAGGGACTAGGAAAGAAAGATCCTTGAGCAAGTAAATTACCCTCCAAATCCAGCCCTCATGTCCATTACATTCCGGAGTTTGAACTTGTTCCACTTGAAAACACGAATATAACCTTCGACTATATCATCCCAAAATTTTGTTTCGGCTTTGAAAAGCTCATTCTTTGATGAGTATGCGTCCATTTCAACACCTTGAAGTCTCCTTGGAGGTTCTGTTAAGCGTGCAGGCCATGGGAAGGGAGTTGATCCATCACCATTTACAGGTAGTCGACTAATACACGCTTTCAGATTCACATACCTGAAACAGATGAGAATGTACAAAATAGCACAAGATAAGGCTTGGTCAAATAAGCTCAACACCAGTAACAATCCAGGCATGGAGAAGCAATAAATAAATCAGTTTTAACGGGGTTTAAAACAATCCACCGTGTTAGACTAAATTGTTTCCCCAACATTAATGCTTCACCAAATTCTTGCAGATTATGCTGTAAGAAAGGCTTTGCATTTATCAGGTATTGTCGTATTGATGGCAAATGGCTTGACAGATCTAATGAAGATGAAAATGAAATATTATCTTCATCTCAAGTGTTAATTAAGGCCTGAAAAAAATCAAAGATCTTAATGAGAGAGAAAACGGTGTGGCGAGTCATGAGTGCTATTAAGTTCTTTCAACGCTGAGCCTTGTCTAAGCAGTGACTAGAATATTAGATAAGGCCTTCACCAATAAAAGCAGGCCAAGTGAGGTTGAAATATACCAGACAGCATCTGGATTATCATCAGCATCACAAAGTGGAGGTTTGACCCCAGGATCACGGCTCATGTAGCATGAGTTATTTAAAGGCTTCCTCCATATAGCAACATATCCCTCTTTCTTCACAAGCTCCCAACACAGTCGGGTCGTGAGGTCCTCCATCTCTACACATAACTGTATCTGTAAGCGATCATTTCGTAAAAGAGCAACAAAAACAATGCATAGCTTCAATAATTTTACTACAAAAAGCTCATCAAACAGATATATAAGTGGTGTTATGAAGAACGATTATTACAACATCACAAGCATTTGCAGTTTTAATACGTAGTTTCACTTCTCATCTTTTACATGAAAGAATCCTTCGATCATAATGTGGATTTAATCAGGCGGTCAGTGCATATTAAACCGTTCAGTGTAGATAATTGTTACTAGAAACTACTGTTTATGCGCAACAATGGGAATCCATCTTCTTGACAGTTGTTGTGCAAATTAACTTAGGCAGGAACAGCTAAATAGGTACTCCCACCGTTTCAAAATATAAGATGTTTTAGCTTTGTGAATGAAGTGTATCTAGAACTTTTTTAGTGTCTAGGTTCATCTAGGTTTGGAGTGAACCTAGACACTAAAAGGGGTCTAGATACACTCTTTTCACAAATCTATATTTTGAAACGGAGGGAGTAGTACAGGATGGGAATTTGGGTCAAAGCATATTTGTAGCGAAACATGTAGCATACGCAAATGATACATTTCCTGTCAAATTTGTGTTAACTCGTTTCGCCTGAGATCAGTTTGTACTAGGATAGGACTAGTCAGAAACACATACAACATGTGCTGCCTGGCTTTTCGCCATATAGCTGGAGATCAGGTTTTTCCAGCAGTGTGTCAGAATCGTTTCGCTTTAGCCAAGATGAACTTCTTGCTTTTGTTACCAGTCAATAGGAAACCCGTTTTGAAAAACAAAAATACACGGTAGTGTAAAGAAGGTATGTAAACAGCACTGCAAAATAATGTCAACAAAAGGAATAGTTTACTTGAGCTAAATCTTTAAATAAACAAAATGAACAGATATGGATTTCTCATGTAAAAAAAAATAACAATGTAAACTGACACATGGGTATATTATAGCCCTGAAGAAACAAATTTACCGCATAGTACCAAGAAGCAATACCTTTCCATGCCTGTTGCTGGGCCTCTTCATGCTTATAAACTGGTTGTGCTGCCCACGCAAAGTACCCACCAGCTCTGAGCATTCTATTAACCTCCAGGAGTAGGATTCCATCTTGAAAATAGATAAATCATGATAACAGGAATTAAGTGGATTATCAAGAAGAGGAATGAAATAGGTATTGCTTAGGTGCATTATCAAGAAATGAACGGAGTACAGCTATACATCAGCTCACCGTCACGAGTCCAATTTATTCTGCAGCGGGAACAGTGGATAATCTCAAATGCTTGACTGGGATATAATAGTCGGTGTGTTGCAAATGCTGCCACCATTGCGGGAACACCACGCTCAAGAGCAAACTGAATTTGATTCTCATGAACATCTTTGGGAGCTATCGACAATGTCAACACATCACGCGAAAGTAAGTATGCGCCAAAACTTGCTACTCCACAGCCAACATCCAGAACAACTCTAGTGTGAGAACCAAATGCAATATCTGGCACCATCTGGATAAACAGAGAGAAACAATGTTTCTAATAAGATTCAGTGTAATGGTAGTTGGTAGAGGAAAATACTGATGTAGTCCATGAATCTTTAACTGTTCAGCACCGACACATGTAGAACACATATGTTTTTTAAGTTCTGTTTTCATTTAAACACTCGACTACTTGTTTGTTTTCAGTTTTCCTGTTACGAGCAATTTAAGTTGCGCTTTTCTGTTTCTAAAACAGATAAAGTTCTAAGTAATTTATAGTATAATCTAGGCAAACCTGAAATATCTGATCCAAGTATTGATCTGCTCCATGTATGAACTGGGTTCCTCCTCCAGGAAATGTAAATTTATCTTTAGCCTTGGTAATCCAATTCTGACCTCCTTTGTCATCAACCAACCGTGTATGAGGCACATTGCTGAACCACACCTGCAGTTCACAGAATTAAATTACATTACAGAAATTTCTTTACATTGATGATGCAGTCTCTGGTAAAATAATCCGAACCAGTTGGTTCAGTTTGATTGTGTAGCAATAGTTGCATACATGAAATGTTGCTTGAATCATATCTAGTTCATTCAAACAAAAACTTAAGCACTTAAGTTAACCAACAGACCCTGTGCTGAGTGCAGAGAGGTGCTAGCAGAAACCCAAAAGGAATTTACTACGATACAAAGCCCTGTTTGATTGCCATAAAACACGAAGCTTCTTCACCAATGGGAAATAGCAAAGGGTGAAGACAAATGCTCACCTCGTCTCTGCTTCGAGGCCAGGGAATTGGAGCCTTATACCCCCTGGGGGCCGGCACGAGGCAGTTCAGAGCCTTGTCCTTGGCAGGACAGTGCCGCTCGAACCGCTCACCACGCTCCGTCGAGGGCAGCCGCTTGATCTCCTCGTCGTTGTCGAGGCAGGGAATGTACTCCCTCATGCTCTCAGGGCAGGCCCGGAACTTCCCAACCGGAACCCTGTTCCCGCCACCAGCGCCCGCGTTGACAGGTTCCTGCGGAGCGTCCTCGTCGATGGCCAGATCGGTGTCGTTGGAGAGGGCGCCGATGTCGAAGTCGTCGCGAAAAGCACCGTCGTCACCGACGATGCCGAGGCGGGCGGGCGGGGGCGGGGGCGGGGGCAGAGGAGGAGGAGGGAAGGGAGGAGGCGGCGACGGTGTCGGCGGTGGCACTGAAGGCGGCGGCGAGGCATTGGGGGTACTAGATGAAGCAGGAAGATCAGCTGCAGGGGTGGGGATTAGGGACGGGTCGAAGGAGACGTTGGAGTTGGGGGAGATGGCGACGGAAGGGGAGCGGGAGGAAAGGCGGGAGGAGGAGGAGGAGGACGAGAAGAATAGGAGGCTCGGGGAGGCGCCGGACCAACGGTAGCCGACGAGGAAGGCGGCGGCGCAGGCGAATGCGAGCACGGCGGCGCGGAGGAGGCGCGAGCCCGGGAGCACGTCGGTTCCCAGAGCCTTCATTCCCGCTCGCCCGCCCAGCTGCCCTGGGCTTGGGGTGGGGAGCGATCGGCGTCGGCGCGGTGCCTTGCGGATGCGGAGGGGATGGGATCGTATCGCGGAGGGGGAGTGAACTGGACTCCGGTGTATTACTTCAAGAGGAAACTTTACTTCTCTAGCTGTTGGTTCTAAGGTGGGCCTCAATTGTCAGTGACGCGGTGGCTCCTGCTGCATCTGGTCAGAGCGTGTTTGCTAGCCCGATTTTCCATTTCTCCCATGGCGTCAAAAGAATTTCGTCCGTTTGCGTTGCTGGGTCGAATGGTTTTCTTGCACAACACGAGTTTTAAAGCAGCCCAAAATTAGACCCGTCGGGTCCAAATCGAGCGTTTCCGAGGAGACAGGTGGCAGCCGTGCAAAAAGCGGAAAAGCAACACGTCGTCTGTGCAAGCTCGGGGATGGCGCAAGCACCAGCTTTTCCCCAAAAGTCGGCGAGAGAAATTTCATCACCGGACGCCAAACCCCACACTATATATCACCGCTTGTCTCACTGCCAGTTGCGACTCCACCATTTCCCTCCTCTTCGAGCTCGAAAGCCTGCCAAGATCTTCACCGACGAGCAGGAAAGTGGAGGCAGCGATGTGGGTGGCTGTAGGACAGCTCCGACATGCGTTCTTCTCTGGGCGCTTCTCCGGCAGCATGCCCCGTTCCTCCGATGCTGGTGAGTTTTATCTAACCCCAGCTCTGGTAGGTCCTGATTTGTTAGCACATGGTAGATCTGAGTGTAGTTTGCGATAGATCCATGGTATTACGCCCAATGTAGTCATAGGTAGATGATTTTGTGGCCTTATTGCATGTTTACTAGGTTGTTTTGTGTACGTCATGTATGCTTGTATTCATGTCTAGGTCCTCATATGCGCGTCAGTGATACATGTAGGACATGACCCCCGATGAGTTTAGCCAGGTCCTCATGAAGTCTCAGGAGACCTTTATCATTGAGACCCAACCCAAGCTCCCACCTTTGAGGCTCACTTATCCGCAGCACACTCAGATCTTGTTGGCGCTTCCCATGATTGCGTACACAGTTGAGCAGATTGCAGACCAACTTGCCGCCATCATGGCCAAGAACAAAGCTTTCAAGGCTGGCAAAGCTCATAGCATAGGCCACGATAAGGGGGTAAAGTACAACATGAAGTGGGAATCGTTCCTCTCCATGTTCGTATTGAACACAATGTGTGAGATCATCAAGAGTAGCGTCAAGGAGGTGCACCTGAACACTTGTGCCCGCAAGGTGTTTGAGTTTTGTGGCATAGAGGTGTTCTCACAGGAGGTGTACACCACCTGCGTAAGTGGAGGTCCATGTGGATCCATGTGTCCAAATTTAGAGACCTTAGCAAAGCTAGCTGGGATGATGAGAGATGCACCATCATCTTGGAGGACACCCACTACAGAGGCAACATCTCAGTAGTAACTAATTTATTACAAGTTCATCAAATCAAACAAAGAATTTAACAAGATCAATATAGCAAACAAAGGCAAACAAATAAACAAACTGGTGGCTCCTTTGAGCCTCTACAAATGCTTCACCAGATCATCTTGCAGTTGATTATGAGTATTTATGTCTCAAACTTCTTACCATCTAGTGAGGAAAGAAGCAAACACGGCTGGCACTTGGTGAACAACATCTACAAGAGGAACTTGGTGATAATACGATTCAGTATCAAACGCTGGAGTTTTCCGCTCGCTCTCAATGATCATGTTGTGCAAGATCACATAGGCAATCATGACCTCCCACATCAGATCTTTTGACCAGGTAAGGGCAGCGTACCTGACAATGGAAAATCGAGCTTGCAACTGATGGCAACAACTCTGTATGTATCAACTTGTTGGAACTCCAAGTGCAAAGTGTTGTAGCAAGTGTCTTTTCCCCACAAGGGTGACTCGAGAGTTTATATCGAACTCTCGGAGAATTGGCAAAGAGTATCTTCTTCTTATCTTCTCAAGCAACCTGCAAACCAAAGTTTTTGCCTTGTGTTCCCAAGTCCACCATGTGGTTGTCAAGCACAAGGTAATATGAAATAATAATAAAAATAGTAAAGTAAAAACATTAAAGTAAATGCAATAAATAAAGATATTTTTGTGTTTTGTTTGTGATTACAAGAAAGAAAGTATTTTTAGATAATAAATTGCAGCAAAGGTAATGATAACAGTAATGTTATAGGTTGTTTCTTATGATAAAAGTTGGATCGGGTTTCATGGGCTCACTTGTCTACTCTCTTTAAAGCTGTAGTGGACATAAAACAAGTCATCATCAATATTATATTGGTGAAACATCATTATGTGTTTGGTAAGCATTTATATGGGTATCACGTCTTAACATAGATTTGATGCAACACATCTCTCTTATACTCCTCTAGAAAGGAAAAACTCTAAGCAATCTAGAATTAAGAATTAACAGAATATAGCCTTAAGTATTTTGGCATGATGTTTGAATCACAAATATGCTACCTTGAACAAACAAGATTATCAAATTGTCACACGATAATTATAGCACATGAATTCACTTAATCCCTAGTGAGGTAACAAAACAAAGGTAAGAACTATAGTAGATCTTGAATTTGCTATCATTATTCAATCACCACCACCATGTTACTCCATCTAATACACACTCCCCCCCACGTTCTTGCATGCAAGTTGGGTCAAAACAAGCAATTAAGAACGGCGTACGTCATATGCATCTATCAATACATCTTACACATAGATAAATTCCAATCTCAAATATCAAATCATAGAATAAAGATTCACCACGTAGTAATTACATATATGACCATAATCATGTAGGGCTGCTCATATGGTACTAGATCTATAAGAACAAGAGAGAGGGAGAGAGAGAGAGATCAAGCTACTGCTACAAACCCATAGTCCGGAGGTGGACTACTCCCTCTTCATCATGGAGAAGGTAGAGATCCCTCCAGCGGTGGCTCCAGCGGAGTTTCCCCCTCCAATCTTCGTTGGTTCTGACTCCTTTTTGGTGTTTTTGTATATTGATGACCCACAAGTATAGGGGGTGTATCGTAGTATTTTCGAGGGAAGTGAAACCCAATTTATTGATTCGACACAAGGGGAGCCAAAGAATATTTATAAGCCTTAACAACTGAGTTGTCAATTCAGCTGCACCTGGAAACAATCTTGCTCACAGCAGTTTATCAGTAGCAACAGTTTTGTAGTAGAAATAGTAAGGTAACAGCAGTAGCAAAGTAAATACAGCAGTAACAATAGCAGTAAACAGTGGGATTCGAGTGTGGTAGGCATAGGGATGGATGGACGGACGTTGCATGGACAAGACAATTCACATAGCAATCAGAACATAGGGCAATTGCAGATAAATCAGATAAAGCATCCAAGTACTAGATAATCCTAGGCATGTGTTCTATATATAGTCATACGTGCTCGCAATGAGAACTTGCACAACATCTTTTGTCCGCCCGCTTGCAAGGGGCCTCTAGGGAAATCGGCAATTAAGGTGCTCCTTTTAATAGAGCACCGAGCAAAGCATTAACACTCCGTGAACACATGTGATCCTCACATCAAAGCCATTCCTTCCGTTATCTTGATTTACATCGAGCCATAGGTTCTGAACGACAACGTGTGTATACAACTTGCAGATAAGACCAAAAACAATACTATCATAATGAATCAATAACATGTTCAGATCTGAAATCATGGCACTCGGGCCCTAGTGACAAGCATTAAGCATAACAAGTTTCAACAAAGTCAAAAGGCACTAATAATAGATACTAGGCAAAATGCCCTAACAATCCGATGCCATTACATGAACGATCTCATCCAATCCCTACCATCCCCATAGCCTATAGCGGAGGATTACTCACTCATAGATGGGGGAAACATGGATGGTCGATGGAGAAGCGATGGTGATGATGATGGCGATGATCTCCTCCAATTCCCCGTCCGTGAGTGCCGAACGGAGTTTCTAGTCTTGCTTCATGGAATCGTGGTGGCGTGAGCGGAACTCCTTCGAAAAACGTCGAACCCCCTCCCAAGTTTTTTAGGTCAAGGCTCCTTATAGGCGAAGAGGGAGACCTATGGTGCACAGGGGCCCACCACCCCTGGCGCGGCTGGCTGGCAAGGTGGTGTGACCACCCCCTGGCTCTTCTCCGTCTCGTATTCTGGCTCCTGGAGTCTTCGGGTGAAATAGGATTTTTGGCATATTTTCCCGGATTTTTCCTGATAGTTGGTTTTCTGCATAAAAAGTAGACACCAAGGCAATTCTCACTGAAAAACAATACCCATATTAGTTGTATCCAAATCACACAAGTATAGAGGAGAAACAATAGCAAAAGTGTTCGGGAAAGTAGATACGTTTTGGACGTATCAACTCCCCCCAAGCTTAGCTTATTGCTTGTCCTCAAGCAATTCAGTTGAAAACTGAGTGCGATAAAAGAACTTTCACGAATACATTTGCTTTATAAGATGTAAATATTCTCAGCAATATGATCAACTACTTAGACAGTTCATAATAAAGAGTAAGCAGCTGAGTCTACTTAATAGTCATTGCAAGCTATGAAGAGATTCCAACTCAAGAATAATAAGTAGCATGAGGCACAAACATAAGCAACATTACAATGCTCATAGAAAGGTATGATAGAGTGGTATCTCGCTTGCCTTTGATTATGAATATCAAGGCACCTCTGAAGTTCAAGTGATGACTAGAAATAAAGATATCAAGGATATAAGCATCAAAGTCATAACACAAATAATCAAGTAATGGAACAAACACAAAGAATGATAACTATGCTCTCAAGAAGGTGCTCAGAGAATAAATGGAGACTCAACAAGAAAAAGTTTTAAATAATTTTAAAGGCTTCCAAATGCCGAAAGTATGGTACTCGTTAGCTTTGAGCTCTCATTGCCCCTATCATGAGCATCTTTTAATGTGGTTAAGGTAAAAGTGACACAACTAAAAGGATATGCTTGACAAGTTATAAATCGAAGTCTTAAGCCCCTTACTTACGAAGACCGATCCTCATGATACTCAACTTCAGTTACAAGTAAGCTCTTGTCATTGTAAGTATATACGTATCATAGAGAACCGCCAACGGGGTACCCCTTGCACATGACACGGGAGCTATCCCATAATCAAAATAACAAGGCAAGCAGACAATGAGCATCTCGGCGATATTTTTATTTACTATATGCATAGATTTTTATTGAGGATGCTTCATAGAATGCTCATTATGGTTATGCTGCAAGTTTCCACCATGATTAGGCATGGCTTACGCTAGCGACCCAGGCGTTTCTCTAACATACATACAAACTCCATGATCTTACAAGTTCCACTTTTATTTCACACCGCCGGGATCCATAAGTAAAAGAACATGATATCAACTAGGTACAAGTACCAATGAAATGTTGAAAGCGGTCCTCATGATACATGGTTCTGCTAACTTCAACTCATAAAGCGCAAGCATATACGCAACAAAGAAGGACGCAATGGTTCAGGTTTATTAAGTGCAAGAAAATAAAGTGTGCCTTCAAGTTCGTGAGAGCTTTACTAACTAACTTTCTCATAACAAGCAAACATTTTATTCGGAAGAAAACAAGGCATATTGAATATGCACGGAAGTAGCAAATGATGCTAATGGGTAGGTATGGTGGACACTTTGTAAATATTTGGTAGGGAGTTAGAAACTTGAGTAAAACATACTCAGTGTGAGTGAAGGCTAGCAATAGTAAGGGAGCGACCAACGAGAGAGCAATAGCTGTCATAATCATGCTTGCAACAAAACAAGACTAATCATGGCATGAAAGTGATTCAAGATCCTCAAGGCAAAATAATTCATCAAGGCTTAACTGATTATCACAGTCATGTGCATGCGTGAGCATGTACCAAGTCAATTAAAATGAAACATTCAGAGGAGGATATCACGGTGTCATACCAATTTATGAATAGAGCAATGCAAGCAAACATTCATAAGACATGCTATAAACTATTAGCGAGTTGGAGCTAATCATAAGAAAGCAAGAACTACTAAGCATCCAAAGATAACATACACCTTACACGAACAGACTAAGCATGCCCACAGTGACGAGTATATGTACAAAAATGAAAACAAATAGAGTTTGTTACCAGCCTCTTACCACGTCTCAAGTTGTCATTAATCCTCATTATTGCTCTTCACTTGTGTGGCTTGAATAATAATATGAAATCAATATCCACTGAGAACTGCTGAACCCTGTAGCAAACTCAGAAAACCAAAGAAAAACGTCAAATATTTTTGTTGTTTTCGATTTTAAAACAAGAACCAAAAAGGAAAAACAAGCAAAGCAAAATCTTTTTGGGTTTTTCGAATAGTTCAAACAAAGCAAAAAGGGAAAAACAAACCAAGGCGAAAAGAAGAAGCAAACAAACCAAAGAAAAACAATAGAAATATTTTTGGTCTTTTTGTGTTTTAGAAAGCAAAAGCAAAAGAAAAACAAAAACTAAAAAGAGAACGAAAACATGAATATACAAAGTACCGACGCAACATGATATGGAGATGAGTGTGGTGTCGGCGTACCTCCCCCCAAGCTTAGGCTTTTGGCCTAAGTGGGTATCAATCCATGTACGAATAGGGGTTCCAAGCGGGCGGATCTTGGTAAGAATGGCCGTAGCTGGGCCCATGAGAAGAAGAAGCTCCCCAATCATAAGTGGGCTGCTGATATGAAGATTCTCCCTCATTCAAGGGCTGGACCGAATCATCCGTGACCTCCCTTCTAGTGCCCTGCTCCTGTTGAGAGAGCTCTCCCAAGTACGTGTCAAGCTCCTCCTCAGAGAGGGACCATCCTTCCCTATTATCAAGGTTAAACAAAACAGGTGCAGGCAAAAGAACAACATGGTCGGACTTGCTCTTTCTCCAACCAGCATTGAGAAAGGTTATTTCATAAGATAACTCACTCATACTAGCCCACGAGGAAACAAATTTATGCTGTATCATGGAATTAAGATCAAGCCTTTTTTATGGGAAACTGTAAGTCCAGATGATGAGGCACTAAACCATGCAATGCTAGTAAACGAGAAGCAATGAGGCCTTCACAAATTCCACCTTTCTCATGGTTAGCTGCAAGAGGGAAAGCTATCAAAGCACCCAAGTTGTAAGACCTATATCGTCTAAGAGCAGCAGAGATAAATGCTAGATCAAACGAATATAACTTATTGGCAGTTTTCCTAGCAAGAACACACTTGGCAATAAAGTAGGCAAAGTAGCGAATGGAGGGAAGATGAATGTTACAGATTTTTCCACTCTCCTTCGAGAAGCTACTCCCTTGGCAAATTTCTGTGTATAAATCCATGAGTGGTTCAGGTCTCTCTTTAATCTTCCTACATGATCCCCATTGAGGTACCTTAATAGCTATACAAAAATCATCAAGAGAAAGGTTAACAACAATATTGTAAATTTTGTAATGGACCATGGGGTTAGGCAAAGAGTGACTAAATTGGAAGTCCTGCACCACAAACATTGTTAGCTTCACAAATTGACAAGGTTCATCTTCCAAAAAGTGCTCTAACCCTGCATTAGAAACCAAAGTGTGGAAATCTTGTAGAATTCCTGCAGCTCTCATGAACTCAGAGCATGGATAAATGGAGGGAAAAACTTCCTCCTCTCGGTGGACCTTCATGACCTCAGGTACCCAAAGCTCATGTTGGTTTAGGTGATCTTCACTCATCTTCTATTCTGAAATTTAAATACCTATTAAACAAGTGATTGCAAAGTAAATATAATGAAGGATTCTACTGATAGGGACTTGTAAGAGGCCTAAACATGCATCAAAACTATATCTCTAAGCATCAAACAAGCTTACAAGCTCTCATAACCTGTCACCTATAGCAGCAAAATACTCAATATATAATCCACTAAACACAAATCTACTTGGACAAGGGGAGGAGTCACATACCAGGGAACAAATGCTCCAAATTTCAGCAAGAAAGAAGGGCTAAGCAAGGAGATTGAAAAAATTAGGAGCAAGCACAGCAAGAACGCGATTTTGAGCTATGAATTGGAGCTTACTTGGGAGAGAGAAGAAAGTGGCAGGTGAGAGAGTTAGTGGGGGGCCAGGGGTGGCCCACACCAGGGCATGGCGCCACCCAAGGCTGGCCACGCCACCATGTGGTGTGCCTGCCTGGTGGGCCCCCCTAGTACCTCCCAGGTACTCCTCTGCCCCTTTTTTCATGTAAAAATTTAATATGAATTTTTTGGAATTTTTCGAGACACTTTATTTTTGGGCATTTTCAGGCATAGAAGAATGATTTTTCTGGCAGACAGATTTTTTTGAAAACATGATGCGAGGACCCAACAAAGCTAGAACTACAGAAGTTCTAAGACACTCTAACAAGCAAGCAACTAACAACAAAAAGAAAACTAAACGAAAGCAAAAACTAAAATGCAAAGGATAGAAATAAACGGAGATAATTATAATGAAAACATTGTTTTGTTCAATGGAATCCTTTTGTTAACAAGGTTGATCAAGTCTTTGTACCAAAACAATTGCATATGAGACAAAACTTTGTATTCCACTAATGATTATGTTACCTCAACCTTGATAGCAATGGTCCCAATCATAATAGTTTCAAATTTTTCTCTTGGTATGGGACAATATATTTCTCCAACTTGAATGCCCTCAACATGTTCAATTGAATTCAAACCATAAGTCCTTTCAATCTTCTTGGGGAAATAGACAGTATGTTCCTTGTCATTAACATTGAAAGTCACCTTTCCTTGATTACAATTAATAACAGCTCCTGCAGTATTAAAAAAGGTCTCCCAAGAATAATAGACATATTATCATCTTCAGGCATTTCAAGCACAACAAAATCAGTTCATATCAAGCAATTATGAGCCACTTGAACGGGTACATCCTCACATATACCCACAGGAATAGTGGTAGATTTATCAGCCATTTGCAAAGATATATCAGTTGGTATTAATTTTTCAAGTTGAAGCCTCTTATAGAGAGAGAAAGGCATAACACTAACTCCAGCTCCCAAATCACACAAAGCAGTTCTAACATAACTGTTCTTAATAGAGCAAGGGATAGTTGGAATCCCCGGCTCTCCAAGTTTCTTAGGAACCTTACCATTGAAGGAATAATTAGCAAGCAAAGTAGAAATTTCTTCATTAGGGATCTTCCTTTTATTCGAGACAATGTCCTTCATATACTTTGAGTAAGGAGGCAATTTAATAGCATCAGTTAAAGGAATTTGCAGGAATAAAGGTTTCATCCACTCACAAAACTTATTATAGTGTTCATCCTCCTTTGACTTGTGTTTCTTATCAGGGAAAGGCATAGTTTTTTGGACCCAAGGTTCTCTTTCACTACCATGTTTCTTAGCAATAAAATCTTCTTTGGTGTATTTAGTATTCTTAGTGTGGTTTTCAGGTTCTTCTTCAACTTTTTCTTCATTAGGAACTTCATTTTCTTCATTACCACTTTTAGTTTCAGCATCAGAGATAGATATACTATTAGGATCTATAGCAGGTTCAGAGGGTTCTACAACAGTTTTATGTTTCTTTTTCCTTTTCTTACGAGTAGAACCACTATTTTCAGCTTGTTGAGAATCCTGCTCAATTCTTTTGGGATGCCCCTCAGGATATAGAGGATCCTGGGTAACAGCTCCACTTCTAGTTCTAATTTCATAAGCATGTTTTTCTTTAGCAGCATTAACTAGCAAGTCGTTTTGCACTTTAACGAGTTGATCTATTTGAGTTTGAACCATTTGAAAGTGTTTAACAATCATTTTAACATCATTAGAGGTTCTTTCCACAGTATCTTTCAAGTATAGGGGGTGTATCGCAGTATTTTCAAGGGAAGTGAAACCCAATTTATTGATTCGACACAAGGGGAGCCAAAGAATATTTATAAGCCTTAACAACTGAGTTGTCAATTCAGCTGCACCTGGAAACAATCTTGCTCACAGCAGTTTATCAGTTGCAACAGTTTTGTAGTAGGAATAGTAAGGTAACAAAAGTAGCAAAGTAAAGACAGTAGTAAAAATAGCAGTAAACAATGGGATTCGAGTGCGGTAGGCATAGGGATGGATGGACGGGCGTTGCATGGACAAGACAATTCACATAGCAATCAGAACATAGGACAATTGCAGATAAATCAGATAAAGCATCCAAGTACTAGATAATCCTAGGCATGTGTTCCATATATAGTCATACGTGCTCGCAATGAGAACTTGCACAACATCTTTTGTCCTGCCAACCCGTTTGCAGCGAGGCCTCTAGGGAACTACTGGAAATTAAGGTGCTCCTTTTAATAGAGCACCGGAGCAAAGCATTAACACTCCATGAACACATGTGATCCTCACATCAAAGCCATTCCCTTCCGGTTATCCCGATTTCTGTCACTTCGGGGCCATAGGTTCCGGGCGACAATGTGTGTATAAAACTTGCAGATAAGACCAAAAACAATACTATCATAATGAATCAATAACATGTTCAGATCTGAAATCATGGCACTCGGGCCCTAGTGACAAGCATTAAGCACAACAAGTCGCAACAAAGTCATAAAGCACTAATAAAAGATACTAGGCACCATGCCCTAACAATCTGATGCTATTACATGAACGATCTCATCCAATCCCTACCATCCCCATAGCCTACATCGGGGGATTACTCACTCATAGATGGGGGAAACATGGATGGTCGATGGAGAAGCGATGGTGATGATGATGGCGATGATCTCCTCCAATTCCTCGTCCCGGCAGGGTGCTAATGTACTCGTCGTTCGACGTAGAGCTCGTTGGGAACCCCAAGAGGAAGGTATGATGAGCACAGCAGCAAGTTTTCCCTCGGTTATGAAACCAAGGTTTAATCGAACCAGTAGGAGCAAGGAAACACCCCAAAGGTGTTACTAGCTGAGCTTTGGCATGGCGCACTACCGGTGCTAGTAGCAACATGGAGACCTGCACAACACAACCACAGAACTTTGTCCCCAACTTGCGATGAGGTTGTCAATCTCATCGTGTTTTGCTGAAAACAAAGGATTAAATATATCGAATGGAAAGAAGTAAAAGTTTGCAGAAAGTAAACACAAAGCAATAAAAGATTGTAGATTGTATGTAAAAGACAAGGACCGGGATCCATAGTTCACTAGAGGTGGCTCTCCTTAAGATAGATAACATGCTGGGTGAACAAATTACAGCGGGGCAATTGACAAACACCGAGAAAGCAATACATGCATATACTAATCATCTTGACTCCTTTGAGACTTGATTGGGCATTACAACATAATACATGACCGCCATCCAAGCGTATCTATGACTAATAATCCACCTTCGTGTTATCATCCGAACCCCTCCAGATTAAGTTGCAAGCAACAGATTATTGCTTTACAAACTGCGTGTAAAGTAAACAATATGATTGTTCTATGAACAAAGGATTGTTGTTTTCTCCCTAGTAGCAACAGCACATCTAGTACCTTAGAGATTTCTGTCACTTCCCTAGATTACCAGAGGCATCAACCCACTATCGAGCATAAATACTAACTCTTGGAGTTGCTAGCATATACTTGGCCAAGATAGCTACTAACAACGGAAAGCATGCAAGATCACAAATAACAAAGACATGATAGAATCAATAATCAATCTGAAATAGCATCTCCATATCCATCTGATCCCCGCAAACACAACATGTATGATTACAAATAGATGATCTTGATCATGAACAGAGCTCACAAGATCTAAACATGAAAGCACAAAGGAGGAGAACTAGCCATCTAGCTACTACATGGATCCGTAGTCCAAGGATGAACTACTCACGCATCACACCTGAGGCTTGCATGGTGATAAAGAAGGCCTCCAGGGTGAATTCCCCTCTCCGGCAGGGTGCCGGGAAGAGCTTCAGATCCCTCCCGATCTAGGGATGGAGATGACGGCGGCTACAGACTCTTTCGTGGATTTTTTGATCGGGCCCTTAGGGCTTTCGTCCCGAGGGAAATATATAGGCGGAAGGAGAGGTCGAGGGGGTGCCGGGAGTGGCCACACCACCCCCTGGCGCGGGCCAGGCCTGGCCGCGCGGCCAGGTGGTGTGGTGGCTCCCTGGCCCTTCTCCGTCTCAGATTCTCACTTGATCCTTCCGGAAAAATAGGCACTTTGGCTTTTGTCCCGTCAATTCGAGAATATTCATTTTCGACTTTCTTGGAACCAAAAACAATGAGAAAAGCAGGGTATTAATCGTGGCTCTTGTCAATAGGTTAGTCCATGAAATCATAAGAAAAGTACTCCAAAGTTGGAACAAAACACAAGAAAGTGGATAAACCAAGCATGGAACATCAAAAATTATAGATACATTTGCAATGTATCAGGTGCCAGAACAGAGTTTCTGGTGCTGTTTCATGGAATCTGGTGGTGGCGGCGGAGCGGAACTCCTTCTGGAAAAACGTCGATCCTCCCGAAGTTTTTAGGTCAGAAGGCTCCTTATAGGCAAAGAGGGAGACCGAGGGGGTGCCTGGGGGGCCCACACCACCCCCTGGCGCGGCCTGGCCTGGCCCGCGCTAGCAGGTGGTGTGACCACCCCCTGGCTCTTCTCCGTCTCGTACTCTGGCTCCTGGAGTCTTCGGGTGAAATAGGATTTTTGGCATATTTTTCCGGATTTTTCCTGATAGTTGGTTTTCTGCACAAAAAGTAGACACCAAGGCAATTCTGCTGAAAACAGCGTCAGTGCGTATTAGTTGTATCTAAATCACACAAGTATAGTAGAGAAACAATAGCAAAAGTGTTCGGGAAAGTAGATACGTTTTGGACATATCATATATCTATCGCGCTCTCCTCGAGGATGTCCTGGGGGCCTTTTTATAGCAGTTTTTAGGTCAAACGAAGTCGATGGGTGAAAGATTGAAGCGAATCAGATGGCCGAGGAGGGAAAGAGGGTAGGTGGCGCCTGTAGTGGGCTTGGCTGCGCCACCACACCTATTTCAGGCATTCGTGCCTCCCTCGTGAGGTCAAGCACTCTAGATCCTTGTCTTCGCAAAATATTGAATTTCCTAGAGTTTCAGATCCATTGGACTTCATTTAGGTCTGTGAAAGATCAAAATACACAAAACAAAGTTTTCATGTCTTGTGGAGTTATAACCAAAATAAAGGGGATCATTTGTAAATCCCCAAAAATCAATATAAAACATGGTTATTGCATTATAAATGTTGTAGATATGTGGGAATATGTGTCGAAAAACTACAAAGTTCATATATGCATTTTACATGCATCAGCGACACACCGAATACTCTCTCCACATCCTTCCTACAAGCCTCCTGCTGTGTTGCAAACCAAGCTTTCTTTTATCCATTCACAAGGTTTAAGATTGTCTTCACAAATATTGACCATCTAGGATATATACCATCTGCTAGATAGTATCTTTGTCGTAGTGGTGGCCACTGATCTAAAAAATCCACCGCAGGAGCAATGCCTTCAACAGATCATTGAGAACGAGCGGGAAACTCCAGCGTTTGATACTGAATCCACTAATCTAAAAAATTGTGGAGAAACCAAGCAAGCCGACAATGTCTCTCTTCAGTTGGAAGTAGCCGCCGAACTCTCTTAATTGCTCAACAATATTTAGAAAAGCTTCTAGCTCATTTTGAAATGGCATCGAAATAGGATGTCGTCGTGCAATGGGTCGTCGGCGAAGTAGTCAGCGTAGAGCATCCAGTAGCTTTCCATCCTCTGCCTCGGCTTGTTGTTGCGCCGCCCAGACTTCGAACCCCCAGTAGACGACTTCTCATCGGCGCCGGCGAGCATGCCCAGGAGGGAAGTGACTATCATGAGATGATCATCGTTGATGACGGTGTCGTTGGCGCCAATAGCAAGAGCGACTTCATCGTCCATCAGAGCGGCCAACCTCTATTCCTCATCCAAATCTATGCCTTTGGAAAACCGCCAAACACCTAGTGGGCAGGGAGGTTGTGTGGCGGGCTTGGAGCTACTAGGAGGCGGAACGGCGGCGAAGAAGCCAGTGGGGAGGCGGCTCGGGAGGGCATGGGAAGTCTGGCGGCTGTGCAGGTATTTCTAGCATACTGGACGGCCAATAACGACGAGGGATGGTAGTGGCGTTGAGCTGGTGGGCGTCAGGACGAGAAAATGCAAAATGGGCGAGTTCACGTGCGCTTATCGCTACCAGGGTTGGTCCGCTGCATTTTCAGCTCCATCTGGCGCCCCCGCTAGCCCCATGTGGATTGATTCGGCTTGGGAGCACTAGATAACAAAATGGGCCTCGCCGGTGCCAAAAAAGAATTGGGGGGCGGACTGGGCGTGATTTCCAGCACCGGCACCCCCGATAGCCCTTTAGAGGGGCTTTAGGGCCCCAGAATGGAGATGCTCTGAGAGAAAGGAAGGGCAGTAGGTTTTAGGTTGGTACCACATATCTGACATCTTACCTTAGCCGTGCAAGTATTATTCACAAAACTGTAATAGTACCAAGTTTCAATTTAGCAAATATAGAAAAATACCACCGTTGTGTGTCATGTAAAAATGGAATTCTTGTTTGAATGACTTTGTTCGTCATTGCTATAAATGTGAAATTTTATTACCTGATGGTAGAAGATCATTACATGACAATCCATGTGTATCAAATAGCATATTATATTGTATAGTGGGGATTGGGAATACTTGGAAACTGAGAAGATTTGGTGAAGGGAATAATTTTACTCAATCTATGTGGGGATAATAATCTCTGGTCCCTTGAAATACTCTGGGACCAAGCAAGGCCTAAAGGTGTTCAGGTGGCAAACCTTTCGAAGGCTTAATTCTTGCATTTTTTAAGTGTTATACCAATTCCCTGAAACGTTTTCTAGGGTTTCGAGTGGTGACTGGCAACGCGTGGTGATCTTCGATCTACACGGCGCGATCGACTCTTTGCTTTGTGGTTAATCCTCCCTGGTAGCTCTCGGACCTAGGGGATGGCGAGCTCTGGCAAGGAGGACGACCTGGGGAAGGAGAGGGGAGGCGAGAAACCTGGTCTTGGTGGTTTCGCGGAGAAGTTCAAGAAGATGTTGCTGACAGAGAAGGATGAGGGTTCTATTGATGGAGGATCTAGAGGATGATGTAGAGCAGATCACTGTGGTTGGGAAGGTGCTTACCTCATCGAGGTTTCACATCTAGAGGATAGTTAGTGCACTCCGGCCTCAATGGGGAAACCCTAAAGGCCTGAGTTCAAGGCACAAGGAGATAACATATTCATGGCAACCCTAGAACGGGAGCAGGATCACAAACGAATTTGGGAGGGGGGGGGCATGGATGGTGGGAAACCATGATGTGGTCTTGGCTGATTTTGAGACCAGTATGAGGCTGTCAGAGGTCAAATTTAACAACATCCCAATTTGGATTCAATGCCATGATCTCCCATTTAATTTTCTAAATGCGAAGAGAGGAGAGTACATTGCAAAACAGATTGGGGAGTTCATAAAGCTAGATACATCTAGGAATAGCAGAGAATGGGGTCAAAGCTTGTGTGCAAGTATCTGGTTGGATGTCAATGAACCTATCCAATGCTTTATTCAGATTGATTCGTAGAAGAGAAAGGAGCTGATACCGTATCCCATTATGTATGAGAGGCTGCCTTATTTTTGTTTCTTGTGTGGGAGGCTTGGTCATGCAGCGGGGTTTTGTCCGACCTCGGCTGAGAGGGATGAGGAAGGGGTATGGCCCTATGATTCATCTATACGTGCCCCAGACACCTGTAAGGTGAAGAAGGAGTCTGGACAGTACGAGGGAGGAACTACTAGGTAGGTCTCCCCTCCCAGAGTAGCCTATTTAATTTTCAAACTTATCCAAAGGAGATGCCGATGGTTTTCACCGATAAATCACTGTTGGGCACCTCGCATGTTGATCCTCACCAGCCTATGCAGTTCTCGGCGCTGGGTAGAGGGAGAGGAAATGTGAAACAGCGGGTTAATCGCAAACTGACGATGGAGAATCAGGTGTATGCGTCAAAACTAGTGACTGCATCTGACCTGGTCCCGGTGGATGGACAAGGGACAAAGAGGATTGCTCTGGAAAATTCGCCGAGCAAGATTGCGTCGGACGCTTTGGATCTGAAGAAGAAGCGAGCTGTTGATGATGGTGTGGAGGAAGTAGAAGAGGATATGTCTAAAACTTTTTCAGCGGAGGTCCCGCTTGGAGCAATGAGATGCATATCCTAGAACTGTCGAGGGTTTGGGAACCCTGAGACAGTTCATGAGCTTCGCGACCAAGCGCCCGTCGTTATTTTCTTGATGGAAACAAAGATAACAGGAGAGAGAGCATGTGGTTTAATGCAGGTTCTTGGTTTCACCAGTTGTTTGGTGATTGATTGTGTGGGCCTTAATGGTGGCCTAGCATTGTACTGGACAGATGAGGTGGAGGTCTCGCTTCAATCTCAATTTGACTCACACATGGATGTTGAGGTACAAAATCTGGAGGGTGACAAATCCTTATGGAGGTTTAGGGTTTTTATGGGAAACCACAAAGGAAAGAAAGGAGAGAGAGTTGGTATTTCCATGGGCAGAGTGATCTTCCGTGGTTGTGCGGGGGTGACTTTAATGAAATTCTTGAGAATTCAGAATATTTTGGCCCAAATGAGAGAATAGAATGGAAAATGATGGGGTTTAGAGAAGTTGTTGATAACTGTAATCTTCATGATCTCGGGTTTTTTGGTGTTCCGTACACGTGGGACAACAAGAAACAAGGGTAGGCGAATGTGAAAGTGAGGCTAGACCGCATATTAACATCCCCCAGTTGGCTTGGAAGGTATCTGAAATCGATTGCCAGACATGTTTCTTTGCCAAAATATGACCATTGTTTGCTTGCATCGATATTCGGTGCCTGGAGAAGATGGGGGATCACATCCCTCACCGTTTCAGATACGAAAATGCATGGTGTCGTGAAGAATCCTATGAGAACATGGTGGTTACTAGATGGACCGAATCTCTGCAGCCGACCATGACTAGCTATTGGAGTGCAGAAAAGTTTGGCAATATCCGAAAGAAATTAAAGAAGGCCTGAGCCGAATTTGAAAAGGAGAGAGCGCGCATGCTCTATCGGGGGGTCATAAAATAGGGAGAAGCAGCTTACTGTGAATATTGCAGAGTTATTGTGAACGGAAGATGTGATGGCCGTGTGGATTGGCTAAAAGAAGGCGATCGAAACACTACGTTTTTTCATGCAAAGGCTACTACCCGAAAAATAAGAAATAAAATTCAGTCTTTAAAAGATGAGACGGGTAGAGTATGCATGGATAAAGATGAAGTGAAGGGCATTGTACAATACTGACTTATTCAAAGCTCGGGAGGGTACGGGTGTGCATGCGGTCACAAATTTTGTACATGCAAAGGTTACAGAGGAGATGAATATGGATCTTTGTCATGTATTTAAGGAGGAGGAGGTTGAAAGGGCTTTGTTCTCTATGGGCCCTTCAAAGGCGCCAGGGGTGGATGCCTTTAATGCAAACTTTTATCAAAAACATTGATCTCTAATTAAAAAGGAGATTACGAAGGTTGTTCTAGGTTTTCTTAATGGAGGTCATTTAACTGAGATTACTAATAGAACGGTAATAGTTCTCATTCCAAAGGTAAAGAATCCACATGATATTACCCAATATCGCCCAATTGCGTTATGCAATGTCATCTATAAAATATGCTCAAAGGTACTAGCTAACAAATTGCGAGTTGTGCTAGATGAGATTATATCTAAGGAGCAGAGTGCTTTTGTACCAGGGAGGTTAATTATAGATAATGTAATCACAACTTATGAGTGTGTTCACTCTATGAAGTGTAAGAGGGGTAAAGCTGCCTTTTGTGCTGCCAAGCTTGACTTGATGAAGGCCTACGACCATGTAGAGTGTCCCTATCTACAAGCTATTATGGGAAAATTGGGATTTGCTGAGGAGTAGATATCCTTGATCATGCATTGTGTCACAACAGTAAGTCTAGAAGTGAAGGTAAATGGTGAATTGCTCCCTCTTTTTAAGCCATCCCGTGGGCTTAGGCAGGGGATCCAATTTCTCCCTACTTATTCTTGATTTGTGGAGAAGGTCTGTCTTCTCTCCTCAAGACTATGATGCTGGCTGGATTGACAGAGGAGTTAGACTTAGTTTCCAAGCTCCTTGGGTTTCACATCTCCTATTTGCTGATGATTGCCTGGTGTTCATGAAAGCTGATGTGAGAAGTGGCCAACGTCTGGATGAGATCCTTGAGGTCTATAGCAGGTGTTCAGGCTAGAAGGTTAATAAACAAAAGAGTTCTACTTTCTTCAGCCCAAACTGTGTGGCTTCAGTTAAAGCGGCGGTGAGGGAAGCACTGAATATTGAAAGGGAGGCTCTGTCAGAGAAGTACCTTGGGCTCCCAACAACCTCGGGGAGATTGACTGATAAGCAATTCGATCATTTGGTGGAAGGCTCGAGGTCGAGGGTCCAAGGGTACTGTGAAAAGCTTATATCTTTTGCGTCAAAAGAGGTCTTGATAAAGTCAATGGTCCAAGCTCTGTCAACCTATTCTATGAGTTGTTTCAAACTCACAAAAGGTTTTTGCTCCAAATTAGTGACAATTATGTCCAAATACCGGTGGAGTGGATCATTAGACAAGAGAGGCATCCATTGGCAAGCCTGGGACCATATGTCTATTGCAAAGAGCAAAGGCGGTCTCGATTTTAGAGATTTTCAGAAGTTCAATGATGCTATGTTGGGCAAGCAAGCATGTCGTTTGCTTGTAAACCCTTCGAGCTTGTGTGCTCGAGTTCTAAAAGGAAGGTATTTTCCCAACGGTGATATATTGTCCACAGGATGCCTAAAGAGCGCCTCCAAAGTGTGGAAGGCTATAATCTGCAGAAGGGAGGTGCTGAAACAGGGTCTTGTTCGGCGCATTGGTAATGGGGATGATACAAAAATTTGGCATGATTAGTGGCTTTCAAGAGTACCAGGGCTAAAACCTCTTGTGCGTGATGAAGAGAAGCACGCTGAAGGCAGTGAACTGAAGCTGGTATCGGAGCTGCTAAATCCGATGACCGGGAGGTGGGTTGAAGAATCGATTCGAGATGCCTTTTGTCCACTCGATCCTGAAGCAGTCCTGCAACTACCCCGCCCCAAGGAATGGAGGGGATGATTTCTAGGCATGGAATGAAGATAAAACAGGACTTTACACGGTTTGCTCTGCTTATTGGATGTTCATCAAGCATACTACTAATGTCCCAGGCTGCTCTGACTCAGAGACGGTCTAGAAGAGGCTGTGTCGGGTAAACGTGATACCTAAGGTGAGGGTGTTCTGGTGGAGGGCACTAAAAGGGTTTCTCCCTTGCTATGCTGAGCTGACTAGGCGCCACATTATTGAATAATGGCACATGCAAGCTTTGTGGCGATGAGGAGGAAACGCTATATCATGCTTTGGTGAGTTGTGTTCATGCAAAGCAATTCTGGATGGCAACAAATGAGTACTTCGGATTCTCGCTTCCGAGACTACACCCTACTACCTGGATGTAGGATCTACTAGTTAGCAATGTCTTGAAGTCTTCCCAGGTACCAGTGGCTCTTACGCTGCTCTGGTGTATATGGTCTAGTAGGAATAAATACGTGCATGGGGAGGAACAATACAAACCACTCGGATCCATGCAGCTGGTTGAGGAGCAGTTAGCGCTGCTGAAATTACCGCCAAGGCAGAGTGAAAACCCAAAAGTGAATGAAGATGGGAGAAGCCGCCCGTGGGCTGGTGGAAGGTGAATGTTGATGGCTCGCAGAACTGCCAAGCGAGTGTAGCCGACTCGGGGTATATCATTCGCAACGATGGTGGCGAATTTGTGGAAGCTGGCTGTTGGAGACAGGATCATGTTTCAGATCCTTTTATCAGTGAAGTTTTTAGCATGTAGGGAGGATTTGGAGGCTGTAGCTAGACTTGGCTTACCAAAGGTGATCATCTATTCAGCTCTGGAGAAGATATGGTATGACAACAAGCAAGGTCGAACTGAGGGCGCTCTTCGGGAGATGAAGAATATGAGTGCTATTTTCCTGGATATCAAGCTTCTTTTCGTAGGCCGGGAGGCAAACAAAGCGGCACACTTGTGTGCTAAAGAAGCTCTTAGTGTCATAGATTCTTGTCGCTTTGATGTAGTAATACATGGATTTTTGATTGACTTGGTTCAGTCAGAATGTAACCACTATCCTGTTTAATAAAGTAGTGGTTTACGATAAAAAAGGTGGCAAACCTTTCAAAAATGCCACAAATCTTGTAAACTAGACTTCAACTTTGATATGATAAAAAAGGCTATATTTTTACAATTCAATTTTTTTTGATGAAACCTCGTCACAGGGCTGGGAGTTCCCACAAATAGGAAGAAGGAAAATGGTCCAGTTAATAAGGAAAATCGGACATGAAAACCTTACAAAGCACGATTAATTAAGGAAAACCAGCAAAAACCACACACACCCAACCAGAATTTAGGGGATATCGTCTGATCCAGATAGAAGTGTCCCAAGGCCCAGTACCGCCGGAAACACGTCATACCAACCAAGACAGTCATCACTACAACAAGAGTTCTCTCACAACAACAAGAGCACTTGCGCCTAACCAAAGGAAGACAACAACTGAACATTAACCAAGACCAACTCGCGAATTGCCTGAGTCGCCAACGGCGAGGCAGGCTTCTTGCACAACCGGAGAAGAGGCTTCATCTTTTCTTCCACATCCTCCTCGGAGCCTTTTCTTAGGAGCTGATCCCTTTGGAAGGTCTTCAAAGGACTCCGCCAACATGTATTCAGCACGCTTGGCAATCGGGATATTGCTCTCTTTGCTCTTCTTCTCCAGGCGTCCGCTTCGCCTCCCAGAATCGATATTAATATTGGCCAATATACCAACTGAATAAAAGAAGTACCTCTAGCAATTATTCATATATCCACACATATAATAATATTGCTATAAGTCAGCGAGGATGCAGTTTGTCCCATGTGGACGAGCTAAGGTGCAGGAGAAGAACGTACTATTAGCAGATTCATTCTCGTTGTGGAACTGGCAAAGTGAGCCTAACCTTTTGTATGCATATTATGTCTAGTTGGGACTTAGCACTGAAGCCTTACACAAGAGCGACAGAAAGACAGAAAACCCTTAATATCAGGTGGCAATTTGTATTACAGAAAGATATATATGCATGATTCTTAGAAGGTCTATTAACTTGGACCGTATATATGGACAGAAGTTTGTATATATGCAGATTTAACACTGAAGATGCTTCTGAATGCCACTACCAGGATCAAAGTGTGAGAAAATCACATGGAGATTCGAGGGTAACACACGCCGATATATGCCAATAGTGACGCCGGCCACCAACTCCCATACACTCGTAACGATCTCCATACGGTAGGTTGAGAAGCGCGCCTCCGTAAACAACAGTCTCCTCTTCAACTGTAATGGATTTCTTGGCTTCAAAGTAGTCTGTTATCAGGCGTTGGATCATCGGGATCCTGGCGCTTCCGCCGACAAGAAGAACCTCATCGATCAAGTCCTTGTTCTCGGATACTTTGCTTCCCCATACCCCAACCTCGTCCACCAGCTCGACGACTCTCTGGAAAAGATCATGGTTGAGTTCCTCGAGCTTGGCTCGTGTCAGCGGCTCCGACAGGCCCGTGTCAGCGACTCTCACATGGGCAACATCTCTAGTGCTGAGCTCCTTCTTGGCACGCTCGCACTCTGCCCTCAGTTTCCCTAGGGCGATCCTGTCGTTCCTGATGTCGAGGCCATGCTTCTCCTGGATTAGTTCCACGAAGTGGTCCATGATCCTCTGATCAAAGTCGTCTCCTCCGAGGTGCCGGTGGAGCCTGACCCCGCAGACCTCGAACACGCCGTCGCGGTAGCTCAGAACGGAGGCAGCCGCGGTGCCGCCGCCAACATGCACCACAAGAAGGTTCCCCTCGTTGCGCAGCCACTTGTGGATTCCGTGGGATACGGCGGCGACAGTGGGCTCGTCGATGATCCTGGCGGTCGTCAGGCGGGCGAACTCGGCGGCGGCGTCCATGGCCTCATCCCGGGGCCCCTCGCTGAAGTAATCAGGGACGATCACAACGGCGTCGTGAACCTTGAGGCCGAGGTAGGTCTCCGCGCTAGCCTTGAGATGGGCGACCAGCATGGCGGCGGCCGTCGAGATGTGCAGTCGCTTGGCCACGCCGGTGGCCGTGGACCTCAGCTCGACGTCAACCCCACCAGCGTCACTCTCTAAGATCTTGTACGGCACACGCTCGGCGAGTCTCTGGATGTCCTCGTGGCCAAATCCGCTAAACCTGATCAAACGAACCATCCAGTGAACTAATGAACCTAGTAGTCTGGAAGAATTTATTCATGTTCAATCTATGAATATGAAATCAACTGATCTACCTTTCCCCGAGCAGGCGCTTGAAGCCAAAGGCGGCAGCTTGAGGGTCTGCCGCGCCGTGCTTCTTGGCGGCCTCCCCGACGATGAGGGACCCGTCGTCAGCTAGGGTGTTAGAGTGCACAAGCCCAGGTCCACCGGAACTAGAACCAAATAAGGTATCTGGCCTAACTCAACTCAAAAGACTAGCCTTATAGGTGAGGTTTGCCCCACCTTATAAGTTGGGTTCCCTCACATCAATCTTTCGATGTGGGACTAAATCTAACAATCTCCCCCGTCCCACATCGGGGCAAACGGGACTCCCCCGTTATGGAGATGTTACAGGTTTTTTTTCCAACCATGGACACTGATGCCGACTACTTTTCGGCGACACGAAGTCCTCCCGTTAATAGGAGATCAGTTATGAGGCCCTGATACCAATTGTTAGAGCGCACAAGCCCAGGTCCACCGGAACCAGAATTAAATAAGGCATCTGGCCTAACTCAACCCAAAAGACTAGCCTTATAGGTGAGGTTTGCCCCATCTTATAAGTTGGGTTCCCTCACATCAATCTTTTGATGTGGCGCCGGCGCGATTGTTGGAAATAACCACTCCGTGTCTGCACCGTGCACGTATACAAGTAGTATACGTATATGGTTCAAAGTAGGAAACGTGCATCATCTAAATCGTGTAGGTCTAGGAGTCCTTAACCGAGTCACCTAGGTGGTTCGATTCGGTTCAGCTGAGTCCTAGTATATATGCATGTATCTAGGTCCTTGTAACCACACCACGAGTTGAATCAATCAAAGAAAACTATAAGGCACGCTAGATGCCTTTGGCAATCCAAAAATTGTGTCTTTCGTGTGTCTGTTTCGGCGAGACAGAAATCGTCAGAAGTGTTGATCCATGCGTGTCCGCGGAGTGTATCGCCTGAGATCTTCGTCGTGTACGCCGGAAAATGTCCCGACGAAAGTACTGTCGGGTCTGGGCCAACAATTGGTATCAGAGCCAAGGTCGTCGTTCATGATCTGCTGAAAGTACAAGGAGGTCATGGCGATGGTGAAGTTTGGCGAGAGCTCGGCATCGGCACCGGTGACGGAGACGGTGGGGGCGGCTTTGTATCCGCGCCTCGATCGCAAGGACTACAGGCTATGGGCACTCAACATGGAGGTGGCCATGGAGGCTCAGGAGGTTTGGGAGGCCGTCGATCCAGGAGGCGACGAGTACGTCAAGGGAGGCGCGAAGTACCGGAAGGATCACCAAGCGCTAACGGCGCTCTATTCCGTCGTGCCGAAGGACGTGATGCAACACCTCGTCGGAAAGAAATCAGCGAAGGATGCATGGGAGACGATCAAGATCTTGCACCAAGGTCATGCCCGCGTGAAGGAAGCGCATCTTTAAACTTTGACGAAAAGCTATGAAGATTTGAAGATGGAGGAGCGAGACGGTTGATCAGTTTGCCGCCCGTTTCGTTACCCTCGTCAACGCAATCAGGGGATATGGCGAGAGATTGGACGAGGTCAAGAACATCAGAAGGTTCCTGCGTGCGGCGCCGGCACGCTACATGCAGATCGTCACATCGATCGAACAATGTCTCAACATGAATACATTGACGGTTGAGGATCTCGTTGGAAGATTCAAGGCACATGACGAGAGAATTCGGATCAGCTTCGGTGATCCAGAACAGGTTGAGCACCTGATGCTCACGAAGCAGCAATGGATGACTCTTTTGAAAGAAAAGCAAGGAGGCTCCACGAGCGGCAAGGAGAAGCAACGCCCAAAGAAAAAGTACATCGCGGGGCAGGAGGATGAAGAAGACGCCCCGCCGTGGAGGAAGTTTGACATAAAGAAAGTAAGGTGTCATAACTGCGGCGAGCTCGGTCACTTCAAGGCTGATTGCCGGAAACAACCAAAGGAAAAGGAGAGGGCTCTCATCGCCCAGGAAGGAGATGATGGACCGATGATGCTGATGCTCGAAGTAACTGAGCTGAAGGATGAGGAGGATCCTCCATCCCCGGCTACAGAGATTGTGGCAGGAGTCGATCACGACCTACCGTGTGTGGATCACGAGGAACGGAGTGCCCCGTTTCCATGTGAAGCCACGTTTGAGGCAAGTGAAGCCTCAGAACTTGTTCATGGCGATCTATGCGTTGGAATTTCACCAGCAACTCCGTCCGGCAATAAGTTCTTCATGCTTGTGGTGGATGATCATAGTAAATACATGTGGATTGTGTTGCTGAAAAGTAAGGATCAAGCTCAGCAAGCATTCGAGAAGATCAAGGAAGCCGAAGAGTTCAAGGTGGAGGCGAAGATAAGAGCCCTACGCATTGATCAGGAGGGTGAGCTGCATCAAAATGTGTTGACCATGGCACGGAGCATGATGAAGAGTAAAGGCTTGCCAGGAAAATTCTGGGGTGAGGCAGTCAATACGGCTGTGTATTTGCTGAACATGGAGCCAACTGAGAGTGGAGTTGGTATAACACCGTATGAAGCATGGTACGGATGGAAACCCTTGGTTGATCATCTTCGCACTTTTGGGTGCGTGGCGCATGTCAAGACGGAGTCCGACCATAAGAGTAAATTGGCGGAGCAGAGGACTCCAATGATCATGACGGGCTATGAAAGCTCAAAGGAATACCGTTTGTGCAATCCTTATACCAATAAGGTGGTTGTCAGGGCGACGTAATCTTTGAGGAAGGCGAGTCATGAAATTGGGGCTCCAACGAACCGGGATATCCAACTTTTCACGTCACGTGGGATCTTGAGTATGAAGAAAATATGGATCAACCAAGCTTATCCTTGTCAGCAAGTTCGGGCCCAGAAGGCGTTGAAGGCCTAGGAGGTGCTCCAGGCGTGGACACCAGGCCAGAAGCACTAGGGATTCTCCCAGAAGATAAAGAGTTTGAAGACAAGGCTAGTCTGTGGCCAGAAGATACGAAACTGGAAGGGCGAGTTGAAGCGAACCCAGTAAACAAGCCAGCAAGGCTAGAAGACGATGGTCGAAGAGTGTGGACTGGTGGCCAGATAGATGGAAGAGACCCAACAATAGGGGGTGCAGATCCATCAAGAGGCTTTTCACGTGGTATAGAGAAGCTAGAAGGAAACAAGCCAGAAAGAGATTCAAAAGCAAAAGGCGAATCACTATAGGTAGGCGACCTGTGCATTGCTACTCTGGACGAGCCAAAAGACGACGTTGGTCAGGAGCAGGTAGAAGCCATAATTGCTAGTCACGAGTTAGCTTTGCTAGTCAACCAACATGAGCTAGCTCCTACATATTTGTTCTATTGCATACAAGAGTACCAGCAAGCAGAAGATCAAATATGTGAAGCATCAATGAGAAAGTACTTCATTGAACCAAGTATAATGTCTCAAGACGCGGACAAAAAGGACCGTCGGTGTGAAGGCGTGGAGAAGGACGCGGACAAAACGGATGGTCGGCGTGAAGCCATGGAGAAGCCGACAAAAGCAAAATCGGTGGCATGGGTGCTGAGAAAGGGTGCGGTGAAAGCAATGCTGTGGATGACGCCCGCGAGGAGCAGTTGGCGTATTTGGGATCCAGGTGAATGTTGAAGGGCACATCGTGCTTATGGGGTGATTGTTGGAAATAACCACTCCGTGTCGGGCACGGCACCATGCGCATATACAAGTAGTATACGTATATGGTTCAAAATAGGAAACGTGCATGCATGTAAACGTGTAGGTCTAGGAGTCCTTAACCGAGTCAGCTAGGTGGTTCGATTCGGTTCAGCTGAGTCCTCGTATATATGCATGTATCTAGGTCCTTGTAACCACACCACGAGTTGAATCAATCAAAGAAAACTATAAGACACGCCAGGTGCCTTTGGCAATCCACAATTGTGTCTTTCGTGTGTCTGTTTCGGCGAGACAGAAATCGTCAGAAGTGTTGATCCATGCGTGTCCGTGAAGTGTATCGCCTGAGATCTTCGTCGTGTACGCCGGAAAGTGTCCCGACGAAAGTACTGTCGGGTCTGGGCCAACATAGGGCAATCCAGGACGGGATGCATATCTTGAATCCCTCCCCGGCGTCGGTGTAGCCGGTGACGCATGAGTTGGTGTTGCCGAGATGGACGGCAATTATGGGTAAGAACATTATCGGCCACTTAGAGTCATAGGGGGAGCCGGAGCTGCTCCCGTCGTGCACGTCATCGCCAGGCCCCTGGTTATCGCTATTAAGGACAAGGATCCGCGCACTCGCCTGGGACGCCGCCAGCACGCAGAGAAAGAAGACAGCGGTGGCCCTGACAGCGCGAGCCATGCAAAATAAATTAAGCAAGGCGAGGTAGTCGCGGAGACGCTTTGTAGCGCCGATCCGTCCGCCCCTGCAGTTTGTTTGATTGACGTCAGTTGGGCATGAATACCGTGCCCGAATCACCGACCGAGTCAGGTTAGCGTTTTTTTTAAGAAACCCGACATTTTATTGATCACAGCACATCAGTACAAATAGTCTTCCGAGTAATCTCCGGAGTAGAGAAATAAATACAGCCTGGGCTAGAAACATTACAAGATCTAGCTAGAATGTGTGCTGCCTCATTTGCTAAACAAGGAACATGCCGGAAAGTAGCCGAGGAGAAACCAGCCACCAAACACTTGATATCTACTAGTACAACAGAACCGACCATAGACCGGTCTTGGCCTGAAGATTTAACCTTTGTAATCAGGGAAAGGCAGTCGGATTCAAAGATCACCTTCTGTACCCCCTGTTCGATGGCAATGGATACCGCTCGGTGGAGAGCTAGAGCCTCTGCCAATTCTGGAGTAGTGTAGCCAACCAGCGGTCCATTTGCCGCCAAGATGCACGACCTATTGTGACCCCGAAAGACAGCACCCATGGCCATGCGTCGATGCTCGGCAAACAAAGCAACGTCCACATTCACCAGCACCTCCCTAGGCGGCGGCGGAGACCATCTCTATGGTTTAGTAGTCTCACTCCTAGTGCCCAGTTTAGCCTTAAAGTAGTGTTGTATAATCATATCCATGTAAGCAGTGATCTTCAAGCTTATCTGTTTTGGTTGGGTCACAACCTCATTGTTCCGTGCATCGTTTCGAGCCTCCCAGATGCGCCAACATCCAACCGCTAGAGTAGAAGCCTCAATACCCTTGGCTCGTGACAGGAAATCAAAGAGCCAGGATTTTGGTGATATAAAATCACGACGAGTTAGGCGCAATCCAGATGTTTCCTTTACCAGTCGCCACACCTCTCTAGCAAAGCCGCACATAAGATGTATGTGTGCCACATCCTCCTCCCTTCCGCGTTGGGAAACCGAACCCTCGGGTTTCAGAGCATCTCTAGCACACATTGAAAATACGCGTCTTGTAAAACACGTTTTTAGACCGCGGAAAACGTGTTTTTCGGGCAAAAAAAACTCGCGCTGAATATACGTGACAAACCCAACCCGAGAAACAGAATAAATTGAACCGTAAATCATGATTTCACAGTTTTTTCAAACACGAGCAATGCGACAATTCATAGTTTTACATCATGTTTGCAATCATCTTACCCCACCAAAATAATACGTGCCATCATCACGTCGAACTTTAGCAAACATGGCATCAAGCATCACCACCCCCATCACCACCACCACTCGCCGAAGCACCACCATCACCATCACCGGCGCCGCCACCACCACCACCACCATCAAGAAGAGCTAGCTTCCTCCTCTCTAAGATCTCGATCCTTGCAAATTTCTACTATTCCAATTGATATGAATCCATTTTGGTTGAATTCATCATCATTATCTTGGTTTCTTCGACAATGAGCTCCCTCCTAGCCTTATCCTCCTCCATCTTGTTTTTCCTCTCCTCCCACTCGGCCTTGCACTTGGCATCTTCTTGAAGTGCAAGCCACTTTGCTTGTTTCATCTCTTGCTTCTCATTGCCAAGATCATCTTAGCTTCCAAGGTCTTGGTGTCCAACAACTCCTTGGACTTCACCATCGCATAAAGTTTGTCGCCAATTTTTTTTACTTCGTCTGAAATCCTTATCCTCTCCTTTGCCTTCTTGTTTTCCTCAGACTTGTTCTTGTTCCTTCCACCGTCATCACTCTCATCATCATCCAATTGGATCATTGCCCCTGTCTTCGGTGGTGCTTCTTGATCTCGTAGACTCCATTTCTCACTCTTATCTAGTAACTTGTAGCAATGTTGATATATGAATGGTTTGCCCTTTGATGCCGCCATCTCCTTGTACCTTCTTTGTACAAGGTCCTACATTCACCAGTATGTGATAAATGAGATCACACTAGGGTTAGCCATCCTACAAAATTAATTATACTCACATATTCATCAATGTTGACACCACTTGGTGGTGTAGCACGCACTTGCTCCTAGCATGCATTCCATCGGCTGCAATAAGCTTTGATTGCGTCCTAACTCCCTTGCAGAGATCGGTATGTGCATGGAGTAGGGTTGGCAATAGGAGGCACGAGTTGGAATAATTTGTATTTGATCCTTTGTCGATAGCGCTTACCTGTTTGATCATTGCCGGAGACGGCGTCAACAAAAAACAGCTCCACGCCTGCACCAAGGTGATGTCCTCCACCTTCGTGTAGTTTGCCACACGTGGCCTGCTTGGTTTATTTCCTTGTGCTTCTTTGAAGATCCCCTCCTCTATCTCCTCGACCTCATCCTCATCATCGTCGCCATAGTCACACTCCTTGTCACCGTCAACATCGTCATCGAACGCCCCAAGTGGCGAACCCTCAACATCGACCGCATTTTCGTTCAACAAATTAGTGAACGAGCCCGGAGCATGGTGAGCATCATAGCTAGAACAAGAACTAGGGTCACAATTGGCGATTGGAAACAAAATAAAAAGAAATATTGATTCATACCTATTGGATGTTTGCACGAAGACCTCTTGGGTGCCAACGGAGGGAGAGGGGTCAGCAGAGGCGGGTGCTTTCCACTGAGGCAGTGTTGCGGGGCGTGGAGGCACGACTGGAGAGCGGCGATGGCTTCCCACCATCTTCTTCAGCGCGGGGATGCCCTTCACACTGGGCTGCTTCCTTGCCTTTTTTGTAGCGCGCCCGATGGACGAGGGTGAGGGTGTGGTCGTCGTGGGGGCACCAAGGCCACCGCTCCTCCATGGATCAAGTGTTGGCTCGCAAGCTTGCGCTTCCCCCAGCGGAGTCTGGCTTGGAAAGCACCATGCCTAGAGGACGCATAGGAGGTGGAGGGGCGGGGTCGATTGGGCCGCGCAGAGGCATATGTGGCTGCTTCTCCGGTGATAGTAGAGAGGTTGGTAGGGTCCATTACGGGTGAATCCCGGGCTTGGCGAGGCAAGACGGCGGTGGGGGAGGGAGATCTACAGCGGAGGAAGAGGGAAGGTGGAAACTAGGGCGGTGAAACTCCCCTCCCGCCAAACCTACTACACTATATTGGGCACCCTCGGGTCGATGTCGAAACCTAGGGATATGCGGGTGTGGGGGCGTATTCTCGGTGGCCCGACAAAAAAAATCGGATTTAACCGTGTTTACGGCGTCTATTTTGGACACTTTTAGTGCCCAAAACCGAAAAACGACGGTTATTTCTCAGGCCGTGCATGTTTTTGGCCGTGCATGTTTTTGGTGTCTGCTAGAGATGCTCTTACCCATTCTACAGGTGAGGATAGTTGGACTCTAATTGAATTGGATTTGCAGTCTAGTTAGGGTAACTCCAATGGCGCCACTTATTTTGGACACCAAAACTTTCATTTTTAGACATGCCGGAGGCTTATGTCCATGATTGGTCTGTCTGTGGTGTGAAGTGCACCCAATGGCGTCCTCCTTTGGTTGGCAGTTGTCAGTTTTTAGATTTACACACAATTTTGGTCATATGCACACACAAAACAGTTGATATAAATTTAAACTTCATAATCCATAAAATAAAAAAGAACATGTATCAAACATAGTTTACAATCCTATTCTCGACCATGACTTACTTATCAATTCTTCCTCTTCGGCCGATGTTGGCACCAAACTGTTGGCCAACGGTGAGCATGTTCTTGACCCAAATCTTTACCGTAGTCTCGCAGGCGCACTCCAGTATGCCACTCTCACCCGCCCCGACATTTCTTACTTGTCCAACAAGTTTGTGTATACATGTGTGATCCTCGTCTTCCTCATCTCAATCATGTCAAGCGAATTCTCGGGTATCTCTTTTCTTGAATGGAAGGAGGGGTCTAGAAATACCCTGATGATGCATATATTTCAACGCGTGGCAGGTACAGATTTATATAGAGGACCCTAACATCACTTGCCGTGAAAAACCAGAAATTTGAAGATAAGGCCTCTAAGTTCACAAAAAGTGCACACAAAAATGGAAACGTAATCAGGTTCTTGGGAGCCTCCATTGTCAATCATCAGCGGCCTCTAGGGATTGGACACACCGAGGTCCGAGAGGAAGACGAATCCCGAGACGACCTATCCTTCGGCGATGAACCACGGTGGCCAGCCACCATGATGTCTACGGGGACGCACCACTTGGTGACAAGAGGACACCGAGCTCCGGCGCATGGTTCAGCAAAGGGCCTCTGATACCTTTGACCTGGATTCACGGATACAATATAGTAGCTTTTTCCCTAGTAGACCTTGGTTTAATTGAACCTTGGGAAACAATGCTAAAGGAATTAAATAAGTACATGTCTACAAGACTTTGTTTTTTCGTTTTACCTTTGTTTACCGGACCTTTCCAGTTTACTTTATATTGTGGGTTGTTTCAATGGATGGAGATAGGCCAGGATTGAAGATTCACCTGCAGCTGCACATCATATGGAATAAAGATAATAATAATAAACACAGTCATGTGTAATGTTTTAATAGAGATAAAATTTGTGGGCAGCACATCCTAATATACTAAAGCCTCTGCGATCCACATGCATAGCAATAGCCTTTTGATCCAACCGTCTGCACCACGAAGCACATGGCTACAAACAATTATTAAGTGAAAACACAAATCAGAGCCTTAAGAAATGATGTTGCTGTTGTTCCCCAATGGACCGCTAAGCAAAGACCGTACTCCCCTTTCAGTCACTGGGTTTCCTATGAGATCGCTGCTAACTAAGTATCTCACCTCAAGCCTTTATCAATCTCGGGGGTCTTGGGTAGCTACAAGTCCAAAGATCGAGACAAGAGACAAGGAAACAAAGATACAAATGTCTTATTCAAGCAATACACAATGCTCTCATAGATTAGATGCACATAATCGCTGCGAGGTTTCACCCCAACCTGTAGCCCGTGAGGACTACTCACTCATAACAATAAGATCAAGGATAAAAAACATTGTGCAAAATACTTAGATTGAAATTAAATATTCTTACAATGGTTGCCGAATCATAAGGAGATCTAAAGTACAAAGTAATGGCTATGACTATGGAGAGGATGGATGGGGGAGAGGATGAACTATGGTGGTGGACCTCCTTTGGTGGTGCTATGATGCAATCTGAGAATGGCGGCCCTCTGCGCGACGGCTGGGACCTCAAAATATATAGGAGCCTTCACGAAAGTTGTAGGGTTTGACGAGACGAAGTCGCTACCACCTAGTACGGGCGGGCCATACGAGGGGACCTTGCCCATAGCAGTGGTCGTTATGGCATCTGGCGCCTGGTATTGACTCTAGGTTTACTTGGTCGTGTAGACTTTCTCAAAATCTTCATTTATGGCTCCAGATTTCACCTTAAAAGCGTGATTTCCTGCACAACACAATTCAAAGCAATGGTTTGCATATTTTTGCAATTATTAGTCATTAATGGCAAAGCTAGAGAGTTTCTTGTCAATTGCATGAGTAAAAATGAGGTTTAAACACAGAGCAAGATGGCTATTTTCACAACCATCAACTTCCCCAAAGCTCAAACCTTGATTATCCTCGAGCAATAAAACAACAAAACTATAAAGAACTCAGCGTTTAAACTGAAACAACGAGAGTATGAATTCACTTACGGTTGGTAGTCGTATGCGTCCAACACTTTTTTAATTTGAAAAGCTCATCAAAGTTAGAGAGATGCCAAGAATACTATATGAGCTTTGATAACTCAAAACAATCAAAGTAGAGTTTAATATAAGTATGAATAACTAGGAGTGTAACAATCAATCCAATTCCCCTAGTCAAGTCTCAGCTTGCCAAGGAACACTGGGATGTTTTTATAATAGCAAAATTAAGTAAGAGAGATCATGTCCCAAGTAGCATGACAATGAAGTGTCTTATTAACGCTCACATCAGTTAATCAAGACTATCAAAACACTTCTATTCCATTCATTTCTTTTCAAGAAAATTCATAAAGTAGTAATGACGAGGGTTCAACTCGTCAATGCCCATTGTTATGGACTTGGGTTTTGAAGAAGGAGGGAGCGCTAGAGGCATCAATCGGCTAGCAAACAAGCACATAGGGATGCAAGATTTACCCAGGTTCAGGCCTCGTGGAGGTCCCTACTCCTGCTTGTCTTCTCTTGGAATTATCGAGGGAGTCGAAAGTTATAGGTGGTGCGCAGATGTAATCTAGCGATGGTTGTGGAAACTAGGGTTGTGATTGTCCTCCTCGCCCCTCCTAGCCTTTATATAGATAGGCTAGGTCTCGTGTAGCAAGTCGAGTCGGTTACAGATTAGGGTTCGTCTTTTGAACTTTCTATCTTAAGATTCTTCTTGCGTTGCAAGCAATCGGAGAGCCCGTGGGTCACCCGAATTCTGCATTGGGCCTTGGCAATGCCATGGGCTTCTGCCGTATCTGAACCATATATGCTGAACTCGAGTACCTGTAGGGTATACCCATGTCAGTAAGCCCCGAGTGTCCAATGGAATCGTAGATTTGACTGAAGACTTTATGAAGTCTTTCGAGTGCCTGACTGAGCATTTTTCGAGTGTTCTGTTCGTGTCATAGGGATTGTCGATATACGTGCCTGATTTATTCGATGTATCGGTATCAGTTAACTGCCTTAGGGAAAAACAACGCAATCTACTCAAACTTGAGTCCCCGGACTCGAATTTGGAAAAGTGCTGGCGTAATTCGACTCAGGCCGCGGAGGTCTTACATGAGTCGAATTCCAGTGTATAAATGTGAGCACTCGACGTGTCCGTCAATGCATGTTCATCATACCTGCAGGTACGCATATATTTCTGGTAGTGCGCAGCAGATGCGTTGCCAGGCCTTGTTCAGGTCTTATCTTCACGCTGTAAGCGCGACATCCGATTTTTTGTCATCACGGAGATGATTCGGGTGGCCCAGGAGACGTAATCTCTTTGTAGGGAAAATATGAGGCGGAGTCGCCATACCATTCGAGTGTGGATGTTATCTACACACAGTACGATGTACAAATAATCATAGGGTGCGCGACCAGTGCTCCCTATGGGAGTAGCCCCAGAGTGCCTATTCGAGTCGTAGACTCAAGTGGGGACTAAAAACATTTTGCGACTGCTGTCGTCTTTGGTTGCTTGTTTCAGTCGAATGTGCTTCTAGAGCTCCCTATGGGAGTAATCCGTAGCTCACAATCGAATCGTTGATTCGAGTGATGGGTTTGTCTTGAATGTTCATACACCTGCATAAAAATTCTTTCGGGTGCATGGCCAGCGCTCCTGTTAGGAGTAGCCCCCGAGTGCTTGGTTGAGTCGAAGACTCGAGCAAGAACTAAAGTAGTCGAAATCTTCTTCTGCTGGAATCGATGACGTCAGTGCTGAGGATGTGATGACCTCAGTTGCCCGCGTGAGTGGCTTTGACAGGACGTGACGAGCGGTGGTCCCACTTTCTGACTTTGATTTGACTGGGCGTGCGTAATCTTCTGTTTTAACTACGTCTCCTCGATTTCCGTGCGTAATGGGAGTAGTGGGGGATGATTTGTGATTCACCTTCGCCACGCGTCGATGATGATGTGCGCCACACGTCTAGTAGGGTTTCTACTGGCCGTTGGATGACATCCGCAAGGAGGTTAAGTAGCAGCACAGCTACGGTAATTTTTGCCATCTCTCTTCTTGCTCGTGCCTCCTTCACCATTGTTGCTCTCTCTGCTCCTTTGCACTCATCCCCTCTATGGCACTGGACCAGCTGCGCATATTTCCCAGCTATTTTCTGCGCTCTCACCACTGTCGAAAGATGGGCAAGAAGAAAGGAGGCGCCACCGCTGGATCTGCGACCACCATTGCCGCCACCAAGAAGAAGGGAGGCAGCACCGCCGTGGGCACCAGCACCGTCGGTGCTGGGAAGAAGAAAGGTGCAGGCACCCGCATCACCAATGGCTCCTGGCGCGCGTCTGTCATCAAGTCTTCTGAGCTGCACCTTATTTGTCAAGATGGAGCTCTTCCATCTGCAGAAGATGACTCGCGAGTGCCTGGCGACGAGGTAATCCCTCGTCCTCCTATGGGTTTTAGAGTGATGTTCCTTGCGTTCATCATTCAAGGTCTCTGTCCTCCTACATCCGTTTGTTAGGGGTCTTCTCTTCTTCTATGGGCTCCAGCTGCATCAGCTATCCCCAAATTTGATTCTTCATATCTCTTGCTTCATCACTCTCTGTGAGTGCTGGCTCGAAATCGAGCCGCACTTCGGTCTCTTCAAGAAGCTTTTTAAGCTTAAGCGTGTCAGGGGGATGATCCCCGGGTACCCCATCCAAATAAGCAGGATGATCGGATCGATCCGCCGTTGAAGATGTAGGATGTGAGGCGGTGGATGTCCGGTGACCGGACTCTGTTATCATCTAAAGACGGGCGGCTATCACCCGATAGCGGATCAGCAAGAGACGATCGGATCTGACGGCGTGGCGGACCCAATCGAAGAGCGGAGACGACGTGCGTATCGATTACGCGATCATACTGTCTGATGACAAGATGGGCAACCACCTGCCCATACCGAAGACTTTGCGTGGGTGACGCTGGAATAGTGGCCTGTGCTGACGACGGGCTCGCACGGCGTCCACTGTACCTATGATAGCCATACCGCTCATACACCGATAGGACAAGCCATAGTGGATACTGTAGATGACTAGTCGGCTGGGACCCGCCTGTGGGGCCCACCAGTCGGACTAGCCAGCGAGACCTTTGCCTCTCTGCCTATATAAGGAGAGGCAAGGCCTCAGTAGAAAGGGTTGGTCTCAGTGCATTTAAGGCAGTAGCTAGAGAATACAGCTCAAGGAGCACTTGTAGTTCGTATATCCCACATAGACAGATCAGGCAGGAGTAGGGGCTTTACCTCACCACGAGGGCCCCGAACCTGGGCACTTCTTGCGTCTCGCTACGCTCGCTTGTATCCAATCCCGCCTGCGGACGCTGTCGATAGCTTCCTTGCTAGTCCCCACACCTCTATCTAACCTCCTCGCAATACAACGCCTGGCTACGCCATCGGGGCAGATGGCTTCGACCGGAGTCACGTTCTGCACGGGACCCCGCACTTCAGCCGGTGAGCGCGTGGCCTCCGGCCTGGTGCTCACGCTTGGCAAGTTCGACTGCGTCATCGACAACGCCTCCTGCTTCGCCGGAACTTCCTTCCCAGCGAACGGCACCGTCCTGCTATTCGGCGATCTCCCCATCTACATCGCCACCGTCCCGGAGCGTTTCCCTAGGGAAATCGTCTCTGTCGCGGGGCTGCCGTGCTCAGACGGCAGCACCTCCGCCGCACCTCGCGGCGTGGAGGTCATGATGGGCGGATCCGGCTCGCATCCCCGCCAGCCGCGGGAGCAAGGCGCGGACGAGGTCGGAACTTCCGCTCCCCCGCAGCCCCAGAACCCGGTGGAGGATGCCATCGATCAGCTCCTGATGCCGGTTAACCTCGGGGACAACCCAGAGGAAGCGGAGGCCAACTTCACCATGGAGAGACAGATCCTCCTCCAGGAGGCCATGGAACTAGCAGCAGCCCGCAAGCAGCTTGAGATCGCTAGGCGGGAGTACGACCGTGCGCACGGCCTCACTCCGGCTACCGCGGAGCCGAGCCGGCGCGGCCAGGTACGGCGTCGGGGCGGTGAGCTGGGCGGTAGGATGGAGAAGGACGGGGAACCGGATCCCGCGCCTGCCCTCACACGGCCCACCTACAGCACGCCCATCAAGAACCTGCGCGCAGCGCGAGCCGCAGCAGAAGAACTACCCAGCCTGGAGGGCGAGGAGCGATCTCGCCAGCACGCTCGCGTGCAGGAGCTCCTCCGCGTCGTGGACGAGCAGGCCGACGCCAACCGGCAGACGCAGGAAGACCTTAGCTACTCGGAGGGGGAGTGCTACCGCTCAACAGCAGCGCGCCATGCGACACCGGCAGCGGCGTCCTCCCTCACCGCCTAAGGCCCGCAGAAGCGCCGCAGCTCGCAACAGGGCCAGCCAGCCCGAGCAGACGATGAACAGCAACGCGCCACCTCCCCCACCACCAGCCGGAGCGCCCAGACCAGCCGGTTCCCGTCTCTCGGGCCGGGTGGGAGCGCCTAACCCGGATTGTCCGGATGCCCACGACCGCATCGAGCTCCTCGCTCAAGCGCGCGTCACGGAGGAGGAAGATTCTACCGGTCCGGTTTGTTTCGGACCCCGCATCCGGAACGAGCCGTTTCTGGATAAATTCTCCCTGCCCAGGGACACCCCTGGCACGACAGAAGCATGAAGCCGGAAGATGGCCGACCGACTATGCTACGGCGGTCGGCATCGCCGACGGAACAAGCGCACAGCTGGCGCTTACGTCCTCTCATGCTAACCGGTCAAGGATATGGCTCAATAGCCTTGCGCCCAACAAAGATCAACGCTGGCCTGACTTTGAGAAGGTGTTCGTCCGCAACTTCAACGGCACGCATAAGCGTCCGGGCGCCCCGACCTGCCTTGTGCATCCAGGCGACGCGAGACCGGCCGAGTACCTCGCCAAGTGGACGGAGCTCCGCAACACTTGCGAGGGCATCCTGGAGAGCCAAGCCATCAGCTTCTTCATCGAAGGATGCCGAGAGGGCACCATGCTTCGCCACCGGCTACTGTGTGACGAGCCGAAAACCATGGCGGAGCTCATGAAGGTTGTGGACCAGTACGCCACGGCGGATGCCGCCATGAAGAAGCCCCTCCGAGTAAACGCGGACGACCGTCCGACTGCCACGGAGCCGGCTCGCGACCGTCTAAGCAATCCGGCTGGTGAAGCCGGATCCTCTAGACGCCACGGCAACGACAACCGGTTCCATGGGGACCGCCAGGCCGGACAACAGAAGCCTCGCTACCACGCGCGGCAGGTCAATGCTGTGGAGGGTGCGCCCGACGCACCGGCTAATGACGCAAGAAGGCAGAAGCCCCGGCTCACCTTCAACCAGATGATTGACGTCCCGTGCAAGTGGCATAGCGGTCCCTTCAAGCTGGCTACGCACACCACCCGGAACTACAGCTGGACCCGCCAGCTAAAGGACCAGGGCAACCAGCCTCGTCTCCCGCCTTCCCCACCGGGTGGAACCCCACCACCGTCTAGGGGAGCTGGTAATGATGGTAACGGCGGCAACGGCGGCAACAACAACAATGGCTACCCCCAGCCGCATGCCGCCTACCACATCTTCGAGACGGAGCAGGACGACAAGCACAGCCACAAGCGACGTTCCAAGGAGGTCAACACCATCGTTTCTCTAGTCCCCCAGTACCGGAACTGGTCGGAAACCCCCATCACCTGGAGCCAGGCAGATCAGCCCGAGCATCTGCCGACTCCTGGGGGCTACGCCATGGTGCTCGACCCCCTCATCGTCTCCAATGCGCGCACCTGCCGATTCTCGCGCGTCCTCATCGACGGAGGCAGCAGCCTCAACCTCCTCTACCAGTCCTCGCTGGAGAAGCTGGGCATTCGCAAAAGCGACATGCGCCCGACTACCACGACGTTCCACGACATACTGCCGGGGCCAGCCTGCGCTCCGCTTGGGAAAATCCAGCTGGACGTCATCTTCGGGACCAAGGAGAACTTCCGCCGTGAACCAATCTGGTTTGAAGTGGTAAATCTGACGAGCTCCTACCATGCTCTCCTCGGGCGCCCCGCCCTTGCCAAGTTCATGGCCATCCCCCACTATGCTTACCTCAAGACGAAGATGCCGGGACCCCACGGCGTGATCACCGTCGCCGGCTGCTTCAGGCGATCGATGGAGTGTGCTTGAGCCGGTTCCAAACTGGTAGAGGCCCTCATCATAGCCGAAGAAAAACGTGCGATCATGCGCAATGTGGCCATGGCCCAGCAGGACATTTCGACTAGCAGCAAACCGGCTGGAGAAGGAGCTTTCCAGCCGGCAAAGGAGACAAAGAGGATCCTGCTCGACCCCTCCAACTCGACTAAGTTCGTCACCATTGGTGCCGGCTTGGACAACAAATAGGAAGGCGCGCTCGTTGACTTCCTCCGTGAGAATCGGGACATCTTCGCATGGTCTCCCAAAGACATGCCGGGTGTGCTGAGGGAGTTCGCCGAGCACCCACTTCATGTGCGTCCGGATGCCAAGCCGGTCAAGCAACCTCTGCGCCGGTTCGCATAGGAGAAGAGAAAGATAATCGATGACGAGATCACCTGGCTCCTTGCGCCCGGGTTCATCATGGAAGTGTACCACCCAGACTGGCTGGCGAACCCAGTCTTGGTGTTGAAGAAGAACAAGACTTGGCACATGTGTATCGACTACACCAGCCTGAACAAGGCGTGCCCGAAGACCCCTTCGCCTTGCCACGTATCGATCAAGTCATCGATTCCACGGCCGACTGTGATTTGTTGTCCTTTCTAGATTGTTATTCCGGGTACAATCAGATCCGGCTAAACCCGGCTGATCAGATTAAGACATCATTTATCACTTCACGGGCTTTCTGCTATGTAACCATGCCTTTCGGCCTAAAGAACGCAGGCGCCACCTATCAGCGATGTATGCAGAAATGCTTGCACTCGCAGATAGGCCGAAATGTGCACGCTTACGTGGATGACGTAGTCATCAAGACCAAGGAAAAGTGCACCCTCCTCGAGGATCTGAGAGAAACATTCGGCAACCTCTGCCAGTACCAGATGAAGCTGAACCCAGAGAAGTGCGTCTTCGGAGTACCATCCGGTCAGCTACTCGGTTTCCTCGTATCACAGCGAGGTATCAAGGCGAATCCGGAGAAGATCGCGGCCATCGAGAGGATGCAGCCGCCCAAGAACCTGCTTGGAGTCTAGAAGTTCACCGGATGCCTGGCTTCCCTCAGTCGTTTCGTCAGCCGGCTGGGGGAGAAGGCACTCCCGTTATACCAACTGATGAAGAAGACGAACAAGTTCTCCTGGACTTCGCAGGCCGACACCGCGTTTCACGACCTCAAGCGCATGCTATCCACAGCACCGGTTCTAGCCACGTCGGCTAGCAAGGAGCCGATGTTGCTCTATATAGCAGCCACCAGCCAGGTCGTCAGCGTCGTCCTGGTGGTGGAGCGCCCCGAGGAAGGCAAGGCTCAGCCGGTTCAGAGACCCGTCTACTACCTCAGCGAGGTTCTCTCCCTCTCCAAGCAGAACTACCCCCACTACCAAAATATGTGCTATGGTGTGTACCTGGCATGCAAGAAGCTCAAGCACTACTTCCAGGAGCACCCGATCAAGGTCGTGTGCACTGCACCCCTTTCGGAAATCATCGGCAACAAGGACGCCACCAGCCGAGTCGCCAAGTGGGACATCAAGCTCGCCGCCTACTCCATCCAGTACGAGCCCCGGCTCATGATCAAGTCACAGGTGTTGGCGGACTTCCTCGTCGACTGGGCCGAGACCCAGTATCTCCCACCGGTTCCGGATTCAGACCACTAGCGGATGCACTTCGACGGGTCAAAGATGCTCGGGGGCTTAGGAGCCGACATTGTTCTCACCTCGCCCAAGGGAGACCGGCTGGAGTACGTCCTGTAGATCCACTTCAAGGCCTCCAACAACGTAGCTGAATACGAGGCACTGGCGCACGGGCTCCGGCTGGCCAAGGAGATCGGTGTCAACCGGATCCTGTGCTTCGGTGATTCAGACTTGGTGGTGCAACAGGTGTCCGGGGAATGGGACGCCAGAGATGCAAACATGGCTCTCTACCATTTCCACATCCAGAAGCTCAGCGCCTCCTTCGACGGGTGCGAATTTCATCACGTCCCCCGTACCAACAACGAGGCAACCGATGCGCTCTCCAAGATAGGATCCACCAGGCAGGCCATCCCGCCAGGGGTCTCCTTGGAGCATCTGCGCAAGCCATCCATCAACTCGTCATGAGTCGACTCCATCGTCGGGCGGGAAGCGTTCAATGCCGGAGCAGCGTAAGCGAGCCGGCAGAACCACCAAAGAAGAAAACCTGCACCAATTCCGGCCAGACAATGCCCTCTGGCTCGCAAGACCCGAGGGCTGCCGGCTCGCCTAATGGCTCGGGGGCTGCCGTCCTGGATATTCCACCCGGACAACCCCCCGACAACCGTCAGCCGGAGGACAGGAGCGTCCTCGTCATCCGGGAAGTGCCATCCTGGGCACAGCCCTTCATGAACTACATCGCCAACGGAGAACTCCCGGACGACGAGGTAGTGGCCAGGCAAATCCGACGCCGCACGCATACATACACCATCATAAACGGCGAGCTGTATAAGCGCAGTGTATCCGGTATCTTCCAAAGATGTGTCGATGTAGACACAGGCTACCGGCTACTCAAGGAAATCCACCAGGGCGAGTGTGGGCACCACGCTTCGTCAAGGGCGATAGTCGCCAAGGCGTTTCGCCATGGTTTCTATTGGCCCACCACCCTCGAAGATGCCGAGCAGCTGGTCCGCGCGTGCAATGGGTGCCAACGCTTCAGGCAGCTCAGGCACATGCCAACCTCGGTACTTAAGACCATACCAATCACCTGGCCCTTCACAGTTTGGGGCCTCGACATGGTCGGGCCCTCCAAGCGAGCCTGCGCGGGAATGACCCACCTGCTGGTAGCGGTGGACAAGTTCACAAAGTGGATCGAGGCCAAGCCTATCCGGAAGCTGGATGGAGCGACGGTTGTTACCTTCTTCACCGACATCATCAACCGCTTCGGCTACCCCAATAGCATCATCGCCGACAACGGCACGAACTTCGCCAAGGGGGCCTTCGCCCGGTTCTGCAGCAACAAGGGCATCCGGCTGGACCTCACCTCCGTTGCACACCCGCAGTCTAACGAGCAAGTTGAACGAGCAAACGGCTTGGTGCTAGCCGGCATCAAACCACGTCTCATCGAGCCGTTGGAGTGGTCACCCGGATGTTGGATCGAAGAACTTCCGGCTGTGCTGTGGAGCCTCCGCACCACACCGAATAGGTCAACCGGCTACACGCCATTCTTCCTAGTCCATGGATCGGAAGCCGTCCTCTCCGCCGACATCGAATTTGACTCCCCTCGCAAGCTCCTCTACGACGAGCAAGCCAACAAGGAGGCGTGGGAGGACGGGGTGGATCTCCTGGAGGAGGCCCGCGAGCTAGCCCTGTCCAGATCTGCCCTGTACCAGCAGCGACTACATCGCTACCATTCAAGCCAGATTCACCCATTCGTATTCTGCGAGGGCGACCTGGTTCTCCGGCTGGTGCAAGACACGAAAGGCATGCACAAGCTATCACCACCCTGGGAGGGCCCCTTCTGTTGGAGATATGCCCAAGAGGCAATAATAAAGTGGTTATTATTATATCTTTATGTTTATGATAAATGTTTACATCCCATGCTATAATTGTATTATTAGGTAACACTAATACTTGTGTGTTTTGTAAACGTAAAAGAGTTCCTAGTAAGCCTCTTGTTAAACTAGCTTGTTGATTGATTGATGATCATGGTTTCCTGATCATGGACATTGGATGTGATTAATAACAAGGTTATATCATTAGGAGAATGATGTGATGGATATAGACCCATAGTAAGCGTAGCATAAGATCAAGTCATTAAGTTCGTATTGCTGTAAGCTTTGAAATACATAGTAACCTAATCCTTCGACCATGAGGTTATGTCAATCACCATCACCGGATGGGTACTTTGATGACATCAAACGCCGCTTCATAACTGGGCGGTTATAAAGGTGTCATTGGGTATTCTGAAAGTATGTGTTGAAGCGCATAGACCAAGATTGGGATTTGTCCATCCATATGACGAATAGATATACTCTGGGCCCTCTCGGTGGAATGTCATGTAGATAGCTTGCAAGCATGTGACTGGGTCACAAGGGATGACATAACATGGAACGAGTAAAGAGTACTTATCAGTAACGAGGAAGAACTAGGTATGAAGATACTGACGATCAAACCTCGGATAAGTAGAATATCGCGTGACAAAGGGAATTGGTTTCGTATGTTAAATGGTTCTATCGATCACGAAGTAATCGTTGAGTATGTGGGAGCCGTTATGGATCTCCAGATCCCGTTGATGGTTATTGATCGGAGAGGTGTCTTCATCATGTCTGCATATTCACGAACCGTAGGGTGACACACTTAAGGTTTGAAGTTGTTTTAAGTAGATATGGAATTTGTGTTGGAGACCGAATGTTGTTCGGAGTCTCGGAATGGATCCAGGACATCACGAGGAGATCCAGAATGGTCCGGAGAATAAGATTCATATATTGGGGATCATTTTCTAAGTTAGGAAATGTTCCGGAGTGTTTGTATGGAGATTCTAGAAGGTTTCGGAATGTTCTGGAAGGTTCTAGAGGATTTCTTGGAGTTTACTTGAAAACCAAGGAAGGGATCAAGGAGTCCAAGTGGGGCAAGACACGGATTCATGGGGGAGGAGGACTCCTTCCCCCTTCCCACCGTCGGCCCTAGGAGGGGAGTCCTACTAGGACTCCCCCTCCCCAGGCGCGCCTCCCTCCCTTAAATAGAAGGGAGGGGGCGCCCTCTCTTGGCTCTCTTCCATAACACCCAATCTCTGCCGCCTCTCTCCTCCACCTTTCTTCTGCACCGGCTTAGGCGAAGCCCTGCAGAAATCTCTACTCCACCACCACCACCACGCCGTCGTGCTGCTGGGATTCCGTGGAGAAGATCTACTACCTCCGCTACTCGCTGGATTGGGGAGAGGAAGGTCTGCTTTGACTCCGCATGTGTGACCGTTTATGAGCGCTGCCAGCATGGCCGGAAGGATCGTCCACACGATCTTGAGATCGGCAAGTGATCGACTACATCAACCCCAAGATCTAATATCGTAACGCTTTTGGATCTACGAGGATTAGTACAGATCTATCTCGTTGCACATGTCTAATAGATTAGATCTTGGCTTTTATCTAGATTAGATCTGGGTTTTGTTCGTTCTTGCGGTAGAATTTTTTTGTTTTCCATGCTACGAACCCATCAAGGTATCGAGCCTTGTCTGTCGTAGATCTGTTGCACGAGTAGAACACAATGATGTTGTGGGCGTTGGTGCTCGTGCCGTCTTTTGCTATTTGTGTACTTTGCATCTTGCGGTATGGTGGGATGAAGCGGCTCGGGCTAACATTACATGTCATCGCACATGAGACTTGCTCCACGCTTGACGTGCAACTTGCTTTGCACAAGTGGCTTTGCGGGTGTCTGTCTCTCCCATCATAGTATAGATCAAATCTACACTTTGCACTTGATAGCACTTGTATCAACATTGTGGTTCAGTTTCGTAGGTAAGATCCATTCTTAGTCGAAAGCCCCAAGCCACGTAAAACTTGCAAAGAAAATTAGAGGCGTCTAACTTGTTTTTGCAGGGGTTTTGTGATGTGATATGGCCATCATGTGATTGTGATTGTATTTGATGTATGCAATGATCCTTGTTGTAATATGGCAACCGGCAGGAGCCTAATGGTTATCTTTAATTCTGTTAAGACCTGCGTGTCTATTCATCTTGTAATAGCTTTGTTCCAAGTGGTTGTAATAGTTGCTAGTGATGATGGACAACCATGAAGCGGCTCCACGGACCTTGACGCAATGCTGGTGATGATGGAGATCATGTTCGTGCTTTGGAGATGGAGATCGCATAAGAAGAAAGGGCCATATCATATCATACTAATTATGAATTGCCTGTGATGTTAATCCTTTATGCATCTTGTATTGCTTAGATCACGACGGTAGCATTATAAGATGACCCCTCTCACTAAATATCAAGTAATAAAGTGTTCGTCCTTAGTAGGCACCGTTGCTAAGACTCATCGTTTCGAAGCATCTCGTGATGATCGGGTGTGATAGATTCTACGTGTGCATACAACGGGTACAAGCCAGATTTGCACATGCGGATACTAAGGTTAACCTTGACGAGCCTAGCATGTACAGACATGGTCTCGGAACACGGAATACCGAAAGGTAAAGCATGAGTCATATGGATGATATGATGAACATGTTGATTGTTCGCCTTTGAAGCTACATCATCTCACGTGATGATCGGACTTGGTGTAGTGGATTTGGTTCGTGTAATCACTAAAACAACTCGAGGGATGTTGTTCTGAGTGGGAGTTCATTTGTAATTTGGATTAGTCAAACTCAATTTATCATAAACACAATTAAAGTAAATTTGCATAGTTTGTTGTAGTCATTGGCATCCGTTCACCACCTTACGCTTAGTTATAGTTGAGATAGTAGAACTACAGAAATTCTGGATATTTGCTTTACGAACTGGTATCGTATTGTTTTGAGTGTCAATCTAAAGTTTAAGTCCCGTTGCAAACTTTCAGCAAACTCCGTTTACTCTGTGAAGTTTAATAAACAGTATTAAATCAAGAGTAACAATTCCAGTGTTAGTATCTAATGTATCGTGTTTGACTCCATGATTCTTGATACTCAAAAGATTGTTTTTAATATCAAGTTTATCTAAGAGCTGAAAGCAATGTTTCAGAAACCATCATATGTGAAAGGTATTGCGACATCTAAAACAATGTGTTGGTTACAACATGATAGAGTATATGTCCTCATATTTGATGAGAATTTGTGAAGGTTGGAGACGCTAGTCGTCCTAATCCTCCAAAATGTTTTGGAAAAGAAACATTATACTCGCAATTCACCTTTATAAGCTATAGCAGCTTGATCATGAAAGTTGTCATGATAAGGATGAATAGAAGATGTAAGTAAAATATTTACTACACTAAAAGATTACTAAAGAATGGAAGTTTGAAAGAATGCCAAACATTTGATGAAGGTGATCCACTTCAAAGTGCAAGTCCAAAGGTATTAGTATTTGACTATACACACTTTGTACTATGTGTCATGTGAATGACACCACTATTGATGTTGATAGATTCTTTTAAAATAAAAGGAATTGTTGAAAGAGAATCTATAAAATATTTGGCAGAAAAGAAAAGATTGGAGATTTCCAACTTAGGTATATGGAAGATACATGTTATGGCTATATTCCTTGGTTGTTAAACAATGTGGTTCTGCGGTATTGGATACCGAATTGGTTGGTATGAAGTGTCATACAGGACAACACAATTCATGAACTGCAATGGCCTAAGTAACTAGCAAGAGAATATGTGATGATGTTCATCGAAAACAAACAAAGGGTTGTTGTGTTGCTCATTAACATCAGAGCTTGCCTTCAAGATTTGTTTCAATAATTGTTATTTTGATCAGGTATTATGACGACAAAAGGTTGTTCAAATAATTACCTTATTCCATAATAGATGGATGATATACAAGTCTGGTTGGAGAAATAACGACCATAAAACTAATGCTAAAATGTCGCAAGACAAATGATTGAAAGATCACTTGCGAAGTGACATTGCTGTTTAAATTATATTGAAAGGGATACATGAAGAAACTCCGTGTTGATGGATTTTTGGAGTCTTTGATTTTGATCAAATGACGCTTTCGATACTTTCCTGGAGATAATTAAAACCCCGTTCGTAGGCCAAAAGAGGAACGGACGACTAACTGATTGGAATTTGTACATATTGATGTATATATATTCCATTATGTGTAGTCGTGGGCGATGGATTTCAACTTCATATGCTTTCTCCGAAGATTTGAGTGAGTATATGTATATACTTACTCAATAAGGAAGAAGTATGAAACATTTGAAAATGTTCAAAGACTTTCAAGATGAAGTGGAAAATTATTGTAACAAGAAAATAAAAAAGTTTATGATTGGATCATAAAGACGTTTGAGTTACAAGTTTAGCAAAACACCTAAGATTTGAGGAATCGTTCCATGGATTTGCATTTCCCAAAACACCATAGGAGTATGGAGTGTTCAAGATATGTAATGAAACCTTGTTTGACATGGTAAGATCAAAGGTGTCATTTATAAAACTGCCATTATATTTTAAAGATTAAAAGCTTTCGTGACTACCGCTTTTACACTAAAAAGAGCTCCATCGTGATCCGTTGAAATGACACCATATAAGTCATGGTTTGGGATAAAACCCAGGTTGTCCTTTCTTAAATTTTTGGTATGCTAGGCATAAGTAAAGTGTTTACAATCAAAGTCGGATGAGCATGTCTTTGTAGGTTATTTCGAATAACCATTGGGTATTCCTCCATAACACCGAAGACAAAATCGTTTGTCGCTTAGAGTGTCTAGTTTCTTGAGAAGGAATTTTTGGTGAAAAATCAAGTGGGAGGACAATAGAACTTTGACAAGGTTGTTGAACCTTGGCTAATATGTGCTGAGTTGCGCAGCATCGGTAATTGTCCCGGAGGCAGCAACAATGCCCATGGCTCACATGCCTCAAAAGTTGTGGTCACGGAGATCTAAGTTCCTATTGAATCAAGTAGGTCGGGTAAGTAATCAAATGCCAAGATTTGGGAGTTAAATCATTGTTGTTTGACAAAGATGAACCGACTACATGCAAAGAAGCAATGATGGGCCCTGACTTCGTTAAGTGGCTTGAAGCCATAAAATCCGTGATAATTCCATACACGAGAAATCAAGCTTTGAATTTGAAAGACCCTCTGGAAAGGTGCAAGACCTTACAGTCGTATATGGATCTATAAAGAAATAGACATGGATGTTTCACATCTATGAAATAGTCGACATGTCGAAAAGAGTTTATGACAATGTTCAAGGAATTGACTATGATAAGATTTGATCTTTCACAGCGATATTTAGTCTGGACAGATTAATGTAGCAACCACTACATATATTTTGGTATATGGTAGTTGAACAAACAAAACAAGTTCTTCTAATAGAATGGTTACCTAGGATGTGTCCATGACACGATCCAAAGGGTTTTGTTAATTCAAAGGATGCTAAAAGAGTATGCAAAACTTCAATGGTTGAAGTGAGCATCGCGAAGTTGGAATCTTCACCGTGATGAAACCGTTAAAAGGTTTAATTTCATCAAAGACGATGAAGATGCTTGCATTTTGCAAGAAATTAAGTGGGAGCGCTAAGACATATTTCTAATACATTATGTGAAAGACATATCGTTGATTAGAAATGATGTATCTTTTATTGACACAGGTTAAGAATTTCATTTCGATGAAAGACTTAGGCATAACCCAAGAATTAGGCATCAATGTCTATATGGATAGATTGAGGCGATAATATGGCTTTGCCAAATGTACATAGATAAGATGTTGAATGAGTTCAATATGGAAACAACAAGAAAGGTTCTTGACGCACGGAAAGGACTGAATCAAGATTCAAGTGTGTTGACACGAGATTCAAGTGTTTTGACACTTGGTGAAATCACAAGAATATTTTGATCAATCTTTGAGATGTACACATCCAGATATGTCCTATGCTCTAAATGTTATGAACATATACCAGAATGACTCATAAGATGATCATTGGACAATAGTAGGGATATTCCTATGATCTTTGGAAGAACTAAGAATATATTATAGTGGTGACAAATAGTTTATTGTAAATTGTTGCATTGATACTAGTTTTGTCACAAAATTAAGTTTATCTCAATTTAAACTATGAGTGGCACAATGTAATGGAAAGGAAGTTCCATAATGGGTTTGGTTGAGTACCAAAGTTAAAACATTGTGACAGATACTACAACAAAAGGCTAAGTATATGACTGCTATTGTGGCAGCACATGAGGGCATTTGTGTCAAGTACTTTGTTATCAAACTAGGTGTGGTTCATAGAGGGATAATACTATGAAGATACATTGTATGACAATTGTATCAACATGATTTAATCCCAAGGAACTAAAGGTCTCACCAAAGGACCAAATTTATACAATGCCATCTCATTGGAGAATGAGTAATGTGTAGAGACGCAAGGAAATGCAAATACACACGGACCTGGAAGTGTCAGACCGAAGATTATGTTTACCACTAGCAATAGTGTCTATACAACACCAGAAAGCCATAGGTGTTGAATGCACAAATTTTTAACTAGATTATTGACTCTAGTGCAAGTGGGAGACTGTTGGAGATATGCCCAAGAGGCAATAATAAAGTGGTTATTATTATATCTTTATGTTTATGATAAATGTTTACATCCCATGCTATAATTGTATTATTAGGAAACACTAATACTTGTGTGTTTTGTAAACGTAAAAGAGTCCCTAGTAAGCCTCTTGTTAAACTAGCTTGTTGATTGATTGATGATCATGGTTTCCTGATCATGGACATTGGATGTGATTAATAACAAGGTTATATCATTAGGAGAATGATGTGATGGACACAGACCCATAGTAAGCGTAGCATAAGATCAAGTCATCAAGTTCGTATTGCTGTAAGCTTTGAAATACATAGTAACCTAATCCTTCGACCATGAGGTTATGTCAATCACCATCACCGGATGGGTACTTTGATGACATCAAACGCCGCTTCGTAACTGGGCGGTTATAAAGGTGTCATTGGGTATTCTGAAAGTATGTGTTGAAGCGCATAGACCAAGATTGGGATTTGTCCATCCATATGATGAATAGATATACTCTGGGCCCTCTCGGTGGAATGTCATCTAGATAGCTTGCAAGCATGTGACTGGGTCACAAGGGATGACATAACATGGAACGAGTAAAGAGTACTTATCATTAACGAGGAAGAACTAGGTATGAAGATACTGACGATCAAACCTCAGATAAGTAGAATATCGCGTGACAAAGGGAATTGGTTTCGTATGTTAAATGGTTCTATCGATCACGAAGTAATCGTTGAGTATGTGGGAGCCGTTATGGATCTCCAGATCCCGCTGATGGTTATTGATCGGAGAGGTGTCTTCATCATGTCTGCATATTCACGAACCGTAGGGTGACACACTTAAGGTTCGAAGTTGTTTTAAGTAGATATGGAATTTGCGTTGGAGACCGAATGTTGTTCGGAGTCTCGAAATGGATCCGAGACATCACGAGGAGATCCGGAATGGTCCGGAGAATAAGATTCATATATTGGGGATCATTTTCTAAGTTAGGAAATGTTCCGGAGTGTTTGTATGGAGATTCTAGAAGGTTTCGGAATGTTCTGGAAGGTTCTAGAGGATTTCTTGGAGTTTACTTGAAAACCAAGGAAGGGATCAAGGAGTCCAAGTGGGGCAAGACACGGATTCGTGGGGGAGGAGGACTCCTTCCCCCTTCCCACCGCCGGCCCTAGGAGGGGAGTCCTACTAGGACTCCCCCTCCCCAGGCGCGCCTCCCTCCCTTAAATAGAAGGGAGGGGGCGCCCTCTCTTAGCTCTCTTCCATAACACCCAATCTCTGCCGCCTCTCTCCTCCACCTTTCTTCTGCACCGGCTTAGGCGAAGCCCTGCAGAAATCTCTACTCCACCACCACCACCACGCCGTCGTGCTGCTGGGATTTCGTGGAGAAGATCTACTACCTCCGCTGCTCGCTGGAACAGGGAGAGGAAGGTCTGCTTCGACTCCGCACGCAGACCGTCTGCATGAAGCGCTTTGGAACGCAGCAGTGCGGAAGGATCGTCCACACGATCTTGAGATCGGCAAGTGATCGACTACATCAACCCCGAGATCTAATCTCGTAACGCTTTCGGATCTACGAGGGTTAGTACAGATCTATCTCGTTGCACATGTCTAATAGATTAGATCTTGGCTTTTATCTAGATTAGATCTGGGTTTTGTTCGTTCTTGCGGTAGAAATTTTTTGTTTTCCATGCTACGAACCCATCATCATCAGCCGGGCGCTGCCCAACGACTCCTATTACCTCATCGACGCACAACAGCCGCGCAAGAACAAGATGGACAAATCGGACGAGGAGACCGAACGTCCTTGGAACGCGGCCCTGCTACGCCTGTTTTACACCTAGTCGCCAGGCAGTGTATGTATCCCAAAAATCCCATGAATGAAAATGCGGACTCCCACGAGAATCTCGGGGGCTCCTTCTAGAAATGTGTGTGCACCTGTTTTTCGGTTCAAATTTTCCGGCTCCGGCAACCCCTACCCGGGGGCTCGCCGGCTGGCCCGGCCTGTTAAGTCAACAAACCGGCTGAGTAGTGTGCGATGATGTCAGAGGCCCACTCTTCGTCTCAGCTACAGACCGCAACCCGGCTGTCCGGCTAGCAAGAGCAAAAGCCCGAGGCATCCCACACGAAAAACGGGGAAGAGGCGCGACAGATCGGGCGTCCCGGCCCCGCAACTAGCTCGAACCAATCCAGCTGCTAAGCCGCTAGTACCGTGCGTAATGTACTGTCAGCTCCCTTCGATTCCGGCTGCAGACCGCAACCCGGCTGCCCGGCAAGGACGCAGCGAAAACAGCAGAACACACGAGAAGGCGACTAAGTGTCTAGAAAGGAGCAAGCCAGTTTTCGAAAAAAAACAAGCCGTTTTCCGGCTACGATTTGACATATATGTATGCATATATGCATTCTTGTCCGACTACTTCGAGTCAGAATTCAGGAGAAGGAAAGAAGATTCGAAGTCCTTGCCTTCACCAAGCGCTCTGAATCTCGGGGGCTACACCCACTAGGTGCGCTCGCGCGCCCCCAGTGGAATCTTGTAGTTCCTGACTGGCTAAGGGCGTTTAGCCGGCCGTTCGGAGCCCATGTGAGGGCAAGGGCGGGAGCAAGAAAAGACAAGAAAGATTCGAAGCACCTGGCTCGCCTACTCGAATCTGGGGCTACACCAGCAGCCGCGCGCCCCATCGAATGTTAGTTCCCTCGGCTGAAGGCGTCCAGCCGACGAAAGCGGCCGACTGGGATGAGGCCAGTCGGATAAAGTTAAAAGACTTGGCAGAAATAAGAAAGATTCGAAGCACCTGGCTGCGCCAGCTACTCCGAATCTCGGGGGCTACACCCAGTGGGTGCGCTAGCGCACCCCCACTGGAGGTGCAGGTCGCCCGGCTAAAGGTGTGTAGCCGGACGAAGATAGTCGGGCAAAATACGCAAAAGGAAAGCTCAACGCGCAAGATTCAAGAATTTCAACAATAATAAACAAAAAGGAGACGAAGCTCCCATAAGTTACCCGGCGTCAAAGACGGCCGACACAAGCAGACAAGGTTCACAAGTACATATCACAAGACAATTACACCCGGCATCCCGGGGCAGCAGCTAGACGGCAGGGTCTTTGCGTGGGGGAGTTCTTGGCCGGCAGAGGCTGGGGGCGGAGGAGGAGCCGCAGTGCTCGATCCGGCTCTAGCGCTGGCAGGCGGTGGCATCGGAGCCTCCACATCAGGAGTACCGACGGACTCCGAGTCGGTGAGCACCTCGTCAGGGTCCACATAGTAGGCGATCTTGATGGCGGACCCGCGAAGCTCCGGATGGGCTTGGCGGATGGCGGCAAGATCAGCTCCGGTACGGAAGCCCCCATCGATCTTCTCGACGCGGGCGTCTTTGTACCAGGAGAGCATCAGAGCCAGGGCCATCTCCGCTCTGGCCCGCGCCGCCAGGTCCCGCAGCCGGTCCACCGCAGCCGGCACCTCTCCCACCTTCGCCGCCAGCTGCGCCGTCGTCTCCGGAACCGGAGCCTCCGGCCACACGAAGGAGAAGACGTCCCGCGCCGCCTGACGAAGCTTCACAGCTTCCTCGCCAAGAAGGACGACGAGCTCCTGAGCCATCGGCTGCGCTCCCGGCCAGTTCTCCTGCAGCCGGTTGTAGGCCAGCAGGTCTATGCCGGGGTAAACAACTGTCAGAAAAGAGGAGTCAGATCCGGCTACCGGATCCGGAAAGAAAGGAAGACGGAAGAAAGTACTCACCTTGGCAGTGTGGCCAACCTGCATCAGCTCCTCCACCAGCGCCTTCTCCTTGACCGCTAGCCGTTTTATCTCCTTCTCTTGGTCCTTGTTCTAGGCCTCGAGAAGGGAGAAGGCTTCGGCCCGGCTAGCAAGCGAGGCGTCGTGCTCCTTGATGGTGGCCTCCAAACCGTCTACCCGTGCGTGCCAATCCTTGTTCTGCAGCCGCAGAGTGGAGTTGGACTTGCTCAGCCGGTCGTTCGCTTTCTTCAAACGATCGATCTCGCGCTGAGCGCACACGAGGATGGCTGCAATGAAACCGGCTATCAGTAAAAAAAGAGCAAGACGGACAAAGCAAACTTACTCTAGGAGGTCCCGTTGGCGGCAGCAAGCTTCTGCTCCAGGGTCCGGTTCCCGCCGGCTGTGGCCTCAAGCAGCCGGATCTCCTTCACCGCCAGCTCGAGCGTGGCGGCAAGGTCCGACAGCGAAGCAGCGGAGGAGGCGTTGTCGTCCACGGTGTTGACGGCCAAGGACTCCTTCGCCACGACCACCACCGTTCGCCACTCCTTCCCGAGCTCCTCGTCGGAGTTATCGTCGCCAACAACGACGAGCTCCTTGCCGGCAGCCCCCCACGCGCCCGTGGAGGAGCCTTCTGGCTGGGAGTGATCTGCTTCCGGCTGGGGACCCTCCGGCTGGGAGGAGGCAGCTGGCTCAGCCTCAGAAGAAGGAGAGGCGCCGGTTGGCTCAGCCGGGGCGCGGGGCGGTGACCTGGTTGGCGCCCGGACCGAGCTCGCGGCTCCGAAAGAAACGAACGCGCTAAAGAGAAGGAGGAAAATGCAAAAGCAAAACAAGCCAAAGTCAGAAAAACAAGAAGGAGGACAAATAGACAGAAAGCACCAAAAGATAGAGGGGGAGAGGAAAAACGTACCCCGGCATGACCGGGGGCGGCCCTTTCTTCCGGCCAAGACGGCTCGGCGGTCTTTGGGCCGGCTCCTCTTGGCCGGCCTCCGCCGCAGATGGCGGGAGCCGGAACGGCCGGAGCCGCTCCCACCTGCCGCCGTCGCAGAAGCGCACCATCGCTCCACGGTCGGCCCGGCCTCCTCCTCCTCCTCGTGCACCTCCGCGCGCGGGTCGGTGGCCGGCTCGTCGTTCCGACTGGGGAAGGCATCGCCGTCCCCATCCGATTCCTCGCCGGACCGCCGAGCGCGCGGCTCGGGCAAGTCTGGCATGAATACCTCGAGGGGAGCCTCGCCCTCCTCACGACGGATGCAAGCGAAGATCTACCGAATGCAAGAAATAAATCAGACAGAACAAGGAAATAACACGGAAAGAATAAGCAAAATTTCCGGCTACGAGAACTTACCCGAGGTGCGCGGTTCTCCCGGCTGTAGGGCGCCATACTGAACTTCCAGTTCTCCGGCAGCCGCTCCTTGCTGATCATCCACAACCACTCCTTCAAGTTGTGGTAGCGGGGATCCCGGCGCGATAGCCGGGTCGGGTCCAGCCGGCCGGTGTAGTAGCACATCTTGTGCGCCCGCTGCTGCATCGACATCATCAGCCAGGACATCCAGCTAAGAGTGATGTCCCGACCGGTTAGCTGGCAGGTGACGAGGGAGCGCATGCGTGCCAGCATCGCGTCCGTCTCGGCCTTATCACCGTGGATCTTCAGGTCCCAGTTCTGCCGGCTGGACTCGACGTCTTGGAAGGCCGGCAGGTTGATCCGGTCGACGTTGGTGACGTTCTTGACGTAGAAGTATGACTGCTGCCACAGCCGTACCGTGTCCTGGAGCAAGAACTTCGGGTAGCCGGATTGGGTGCGGGAGTATATGGAGGCGCCGCCGCAAATGACTAGCGGCCCCTTCGTGTACTGCACCTGCGGCCGAACTCGGAAGAGCCGGCAGAAGAGCCCGAGATCTGGCTGGAGCCCGAGATAACTCTCGCAGAACGCCATGAAGTGCGCCAGCATTCCGATTGCGTTGGCGCCGAGGTGGTGGAGGTGGAGGTCGAAGAAGGCCAGAAACGTGAGGAAGAATGGGTGCAGCGGCAGCGCGAACCCGCGCACCAGGTGCGAAAGGAAGATCACGCGCTCCCCCTCCGCCGGATGCGGCGACTCCTCCCCCACCGGCGCCAACCGCACCGCCACCTCCTCCGCCGGCGGGAGGATGCGGGTCGCGAGGTACTTCGCGATTTGGTCCTCGGTGACGGAGGAGCCGCACCAGGCTCCGCGGCGGCAGCCATTTCCGGCTGAGGGAGAGGAACGGCAACGGAAGAGTGACGGTGGCCCGTAGCATCGACGACGGCGAGCAGGCGGCGTAGAGGGAAAGAGCGCAAGAGCAAGAGCACGCGAGGGAGAAGGAGATTGCAGAGGGGGAGCGAAGGAAAAGAACTGCCTCCCCCGCGGCGTCCCTTTAAAGGACCGGAAGGGCAACCGTCGGCGGGGCCACGTGGCGCGCATCCGGGCAACCCACATCCCAACCGCCGCCTAGATCCCGTGTGCCAAGGCAGGATGCGCAGAAGATCCTGGAGCGAGAACCAAAGCATCGGGCAGCAGTTTCCTAAGGCGACGTGCGACGGGACGTTACGCTGCCCGCCGCAGAGCAATGATGGCGCGTGCGCGTGGCGGCGTCGCCAAGCGACGCCACGGTAAGCGAACCGCCAGGCTCAGCAGGATGAAAATTCGAAAAGCAAGAAGGAGCGCGTGCACATTTCGCCTAAGGGCGGAATCCACACGCGCTCGGGGGCTAGTGTCAGGGGGATGATCCCCGGGTACCCATCCGAATAAGAAACAAGACAGTCGGATCACGTCCGGCTGACCAGATGCAGCCGGACAGGGCAAGACGGGCCGACTATCACCCAGTAGCCGGATCAGCAAGAGACAGTCGGATACGACGACATAGCCGGACCCAATCAAAGAGACAGGACGACGTGCGTATCAGTGCACGATACACCCTGTACGATGACAAGACGGGCAACCACCTGCCCATACCTAAGACTTTGCGTGGGTGACGCTGGAACAGTGGCCTGTGCTGACGACGGGCTCGCATGGCATCCACTGTACCTACGACAGCCATACCGCTCATACACCGATAGTACAAGCCATACTGGATACTGTAGATGACTAGTCGGCTGGGACCCGCCTGTGGGGCCCGCCAGTCGGACTAGCCAGCGAGACCTTTGCCTCTCTGTCTATATAAGGAGAGGCAAGGCCTCAGTAGAAAGGGTTGGTCTCAGTGCATTTAAGGCAGTAGCTAGAGAATACAGCTCAAGGAGCACTTGTAGTTCGTATATCCCACATAGACAGATCAGGCAGGAGTAGGGGCTTTACCTCACCACGAGGGCCCCGAACCTGGGTACTTATTGCATCCCGCTACGCTCGCTTGTATCCAATCCCGCCTGCGGACACCGTCGATAGCTTCCCTACTAGTCCCCACACCTCTATCTAACCTACTCAGGTACTGCCGTTCCCAATACAACGACAAAGCATCAGTCAGGGTCGGGTTCAGTAGTCTATGATGTAGGAGGCTGCGGGATCCACGTCGACTCCTCCGCCACCTACTTTGACATCAAGATCACCGCATTTGTCCAAGGGTGGAGAGATAAGTGGTTCTACGTCCGCGACCAGAAGGCCGACGGAGAGCACTTCGGACTCGCGCCCTTCGATCCCATGGTGGCTTGCATGAGGAGGCGCTCCTAGAAGAATGTCGTGATGCCTGGCGAGTCCGAGGAGATGGTGATACTGTACCAGCGTGTCTGCAACCTCGAAGGCCGCATAGGCAAAGAAGAGGGTGGCACCGCTCTCATTCATGCGTGTTGTTGTTTGCATCCAGCCTCTGCAGGCTAGAGTCCATCCAATGTTCCGCTGGGTCGGTGCTGGCAATGTCACTCGCATATCTGCTGAGGGCATTTCTGTGGGTGAGTTAGATAGGAGGTTGTGACTGGTGACCAAGTATACCGCCAAGGAGGACCTCCCAGGCGAATCAGTCGTGCCCCCTTTCGATGCCAACAACCATCCGCCTGAGGTAGAGTTTTTTTTTGCGAAGTAGTATTATATTTGTTCGATTGGCTGCGAAGTGCTTTAATCAATGCTGATGTTTCTTCTGAATGCAGGACTAGAAAGTGTCCTCCAACTTCACTCCTCTGCCTGAAGGGGTTATCCCGCGTGACGCGGTGGAAGAGGACGAGTCGGATTCGACCGTCCCAGTTGAAGAAGAGGAGGAAGCCCTCGAGTCCAGTGGCCACGGCACTCACAAGCATTCCCGCAACATGGATTCTGATGCCTCCTCTCCAACGATGCCGGAGGGTCCTCCTGCTGCTGTAGAGGAGCCGATTCCCGCCGTGCCTATGCGCGCCATGGCTCCTCCCGCTCAGAAGAAGCTGCGGCTGCCGAAGGAGTCGTCGGATGACTCATTTGACCTCGACAAATTCGATTGGTGAGTTTTATTTTCCACGAGTTTGTCTTGTTTCCTTTGGAGTTGCTTTTCTGAAGTGGTGCTGGACGTGCTTTGTAGTCAAGTGGCGTTGTTGTCTTCTGATGACGTCCAATTTGTGAAAGAGTCTGGAGTCGCAGACTCCAAAGCCAAAGAGGTGGCCGCACTGAGTTGGTGTTTATCAAGGGTTCGATTGGTATTGTGTCAGCTACTCAGGATAGCGCGATATGTTCATAGAACGAAAGTGTACAGGGTGGCGCAACCCCCGAGTGATGAAATTGCAAGAAAATAAGGAAAAACACAGAGTTTTGGGACACTTAGCTGTATTTATTCACAGGATAGTACGAGGTACAATGTGTGGCTAAGTAGCCTGGTTGAATAGCCTTATTTGTAATGTAAAAATGACTAGGGGTAGAAACGACACAACTGCACGACGTTCCAGGGGTTGGAGTATGCGACTCCGCTCTCGAAATCTTTAAGGCGATAGGCGCCACCTGGGATTTCTTTTGTAATCACGTAAGGTCCTTCCCAAGGGGACTCGAGCTTGAGATGCCCTTGTTGCTTCAGTCGCAGGACCAGGTCTCCTTCGATGAAGGATCTGGGGTGTAGCCTTCTGCTGTGGTAGTTGCGGAGGCTCTGCTGGTAGATCGTTGATCTCTCTGCTACTATCTCGCTTGCCTCATGAAGAAGGTCGATGAGGTCTTCGAGTGTAAGAGTTGACTCCTTCTCGCTGTATGCAACCACCCATGGGGCTTTGTAGCGTACCTCTACGGGTAGCACCACTTCAACATCGTGTACCATGAAGACCAGAGTGTATCTCGTGGCACTGTTTGGAGTTGTGCGCAGGCTCCAAAGTATGGATTGCAGCTCATCTGGCCAGCATCTAGCAGCTTGTTCGAGTGGCCGGAGGAGTCGTTTCTTGATTCCACCAAGAACGAGGCCGTTGGCCTTTTCGACTTGACCGTTGGTCTGCGGGTGAGCCACCGAGGCGTAGCTTATGTTGATTCCTAGGTTTTCGTAGAATTCCTGGAACTCCTTACAGGTGAAGTTCGTCCCATTGTCCGTGATGATCCTATGTGGCACTCCAAAGCGGTAGACAATGGACTCGAAGAACTTGACAACGCTGGCCCCTGATTGATTCGTCACCGGCATGGCCTCGATCCACTTGGTGAATTTGTCGACCGCGACTAAGAGGTAGACGTAACCTCCTCGCGAGGACTTTGGGAGCTTGCCGACCATGTCGAGTCCCTATTGTGCGAATGGCCAAGCCAATGGTATTGGCCTGAGTTCCGCACCAGGTGTGTGAGGTTTGTCTGTGAATTGCTGGCAAGCGTTGTAGCACTGGACGATGTCCTTGGCGTCACGCATGGCCGTGGTCCAGTAGAATCTAGCTCGTAGAGCTTTGGCAACAAGGGTGTGACTGCCAGCATGATGCCCGCAGGTGCCTTCATGAATGTCGAGGAGGACGGCCCTTCCGTCCCCATTGGAGACGCATCATTGAAGTACCCCTATGATGTTGCGCTTGTACAGTTCGCTGTTGATGAGGGTGAATTCCTTGGATCGTCGCGCGATGTGTCGTGCATCAGTAGGGTCATCCGGCAGTCTCTTGCTGAGTAGATATGTGATGTAAGGTTGTGTCCAAGATGGCTCGATCATCATGACCCCCATTGGTCCTTCGAGTCCTGTATCGAGCTCCATGTCATCGAGTGCCACTGGCTCGTTGGGTGGCGTAGCCCCTGAGTCTGTTGATGTGCTTGCTTTTTCTCTGGAGCTTTGGGCTTGATGGAGCGTTCGCATATGCGCTCGAGGAATACCCTAGGTGGTATGGGGGCGCAGGTAGAGCTAATGTTGGCGAGTATATCTGCCTCTTCGTTGCTTTCGTGGCCTATGTGTCGCAGCTCGTAGCCGTTGAAGTCCCCCTCGAGTGTGTCATAGAGGTCACGATAGGCGATCATGTTGTCGCTCAGTGTGTCGCACTCGTGCATCGTTTGATTGACTACTAGCTTGGAGTCGCCGTAGATGATGATCCTCTTGGCGCCGCAGGCTTTCGCCATCCGCATCCCATGGATTAAGGCTTCGTATTTGGCTTCATTATTGGAGGCAGTGAACTGCTTTTGCAGAATATATTTCATCTTGTCTCCTTGGGGCGATGTCAGTATGACACTTGCGCCAGCTCCGTCCTTTCGCTTGGATCCGTCGAAGTGCATTGTCCAAAGATAGGACATGTCTGGCTTGTCGGGGAGCTGGTTCTCCATCCAGTGCACGAGGAAATCCGGAAGAACTTGCAACTTGATCGCGTCGCTCTTCTCATATGTGATGTCTCGTGGAGACAATTCGATTCCCTAGAGCGTGACTCGTCCGGTGGCGTCAGGGTTATTGAGTATATGCCCGAGCGGGGTGTTGTTTACCACCACGATTGGGTGCTCTTGGAAGTAGTGGCACAGTCGCTTGGATGTCATGAAGACGCCAGATGCCAGCTTCTGGTAGTGCAGGTACCGCTGCTTTGTTCGTGTGAGCACCTCGCTGAGGTAGTATACTGGGCGCTGGACCCCGTGGACCTTGTTTTCTTCAGCTCATTCCACCAGAAGTACCGTGCTAACCACCTGGTTGGTGGCGGAGATGTAGAGCAGCAGTGGTTCTTTTTCGCGTGGCGTCACCAGTACTGGCGAGGTAGATAGTAGGCACTTGAGGTCTTCGAATGCTTCTTGCTCCTTGTCTGTCCACTCAAACTTGTCAGCTTTGCGGAGTATTTGGTAGAAGGGCAGTGCATTTTTACCCATTTGACTGATGAATCGAGTGAGCGCCGTGATTCGTCCAGCGAGCTGCTGGACGCCTTTTACGTTCTTCGCCTTCTCCATGGCTAGTATGGCCTTTATTTTCTTCGGGTTTGCCTCGATCCCCCTCGCATAGATGAGATACCCGAGTAGTGGCCCTGATGGCACGCTGAAGGCGCATTTGTCTGGATTGAGCTTGATCCGGTAGCGGTCGAGGTTAGCAAAGGTTTTGCGGAGATCGTCGATTAATCTGGCTTCCTCTTTGGTTTTGATGACGATGTCGTCAACATATACTTGGATGTTGCAGCCAAGTTGATTCTTGAGGCAAGTATGCATACACCACTGATAGGTGTCTCCTGCGTTTTTTAGCCCGAAAGGCATCGTGTTGTAGCAGGACACATCGAAGGGCGTTGTAAACGCCGTTTTCTCTTGGTCTTCCTCCTTCATTCGAATCTGATTGTAGCCTGAGTAGGCATCGTGGAAGCAGAGGAGCTCACATCCCGCGGTGAAGTCAATGATTTGATCGATCCGTGGCAACGGGAAGTGGTCTTTTGGGCCGTGCTTATTCAAGGAGGTGAAGTCCACGCACATCCGCAGGATATCCGTGTCTTTTTAGGCACAAGCACTGTGTTGGCGAGCCAGGTGATTTCCTTGATCTCGCGTATGAAGTTTGCATCGAGGAGTCCATTGATCTCCATACCAACCGCTTTTGCTCTTGGTTTAGACAGTCGCTGTATTGTTTGCTTAACTGGCCTGACGTCTGGATTCATGTTGAGTGAGTGCTCAGTGAATTCCCTGGGAACCCCTGGCATGTCTGCTAGACACCAGGCGAAGATTTCCCAGTGCTCACGGAGGAATTCAACGAGCGCGAGTTCCTATGCAGAACTCAAGTTGTTGGCGATGAGGGTCGTCTTGGTAGGGTCCATTAGGTGGACCTAGACTTTCTTCGTGTGTACCGACGAGTCGAAGGACAGGTCGGGTGAACTTGGCCTGCTCAGGGGAGGCAGACTGTTGTCTGTCGACTCCTTCAATCTTGTGAGTTCCTCCTGGATGCCGAAGGACTGGGAGATTCTGTTGAATTCCCTGCCGCAACTGTCGGACCTCTCGAAGCTTCCATTGATTGTGATGACGCTGTTTGGACCTGGCATTTTCATCTGCAGGTAGGCGTAGTGCGGCATTGCCATGAACCTCGCGAAGGCGACATGTCCGAGGATGCAGTGGTATTGTGAGGGCCTTTCGACGACTTCAAAGTCGATGCGCTCTCGCTGAAAGTTTTGCGGTGTGCCGAAGATGACATCGAGGTTGATTTTGCCCAGGGGATATACGCCCTTCCCTGGGACGATGCCGTGGAACGTCGTGTCTGAAACTTCCAGACAAGTCAGAGGGATTCTCATTGCACACAAGGTACTCACGAACATGAGGTTGATACCACTCCCGCCGTCCATGAAGATGCAACTTATATCGAAGCCTCTGATCTGCGCCTTAGGTACGAGGGGACAGTGGCCTGGACGAGGAACTTGGCGCGGGTGGTCACACTTGTCGAAGGTGATGCAGGACTCGCTTCCACTGAAGTACCCAGTGGTGGAAGGTGGACAATTTATCGCCAAATTGACTTGGCGGGTGATTGCCTTCTGCATTCAATTGGAGGGGCGCCCTTTTTGGATCATCCCCATGTTGCCTACAACTCGCGGGTACGGCTCACCTCCATGATGCTGGACTGGCGGAGCCGCAGGTGGTGGTGGCCCGGGCGGTGGTGGCGGAGCTCCATGTGCCATAGCGCCTGGGGCAGCTCCATAGCCCCTGTTGATCACGTCACGATTCATCTGGGCCAGGCCCTCGTGGAGTTTTAGGAACTCGTGGCAATCCTTGAGAAGCTGGCTGGATTTTTTCTTGCCGTCATGCTTGTTGATGTAGAAGTGCATGTTGCATGGTCTGGACAGTTTGTTTGGATGGACGTTGCGGGTGCCTCTTTGCGAATGCGGCGTTGCCACACTTGCGTGGTTTTCCCACCATCGCGGTATCCTCCGTTGCGATATCCGATGTTGCAGTTGTCATCACGTTTGTCGGTGTAGCCAGTCGCGACCATGTTGATTTCGTCGCGGTCTTCATAGACGTGCATTCGACGTTTTCCTCGGCGGTCGCGTCTGAGCCCGAGGTCGTCGTCATTGTTGGAGTATGTACGGTTTTTTACCGAATCTTCTCCATCCGCCCACCGATTCGCGATCTCCATCAGGTGGTCGATTGTTTTGGGCTTCGAGTGGCCCAGCTCCTCCCGGTGCTCTATACGGGAACGCCGCCGTTGAACGCCTCTATTGCTCGGTCCTCCGAGATGTTTTCTGCGGAGTTCTTCATGATGGACCACCTCTGGATGTACGAGCGCAACGACTCGCCGGACCTCTGGTGGTAGCCTCTTAGTTCTTCAATTGACGTGAGCCTTTTGTAAGTGCCCTTGAAGTTACGCACGAAGCTATGGACCAGCTCTTCCCAACGGCAAATGGATCCGCGCGGGAGATTGTTGAGCCATGCGCGGGCGGCGCCTTGCAGCTGTAGCTGCAGGCATTGCATTGCCGTGCTTGAGCTTCCGCCGTGTAGCCTAACGGAGGAGATGTGATCCTCTAGCCAGATTTTTGGGTCCTGCAAGCCGTCAAATTTTGGGTTCTCTGATGGGAGTTTGAACCCCTTAGGCATTCGCTTCTGCCTGATGGCTCTACTGAAGCATCTAGCGCCGCAAAGATCTGTCTCGTCTTCTTTTGAGTCAGTCGAGAGAGCACACCTTGCCCGCATCTTGTCGACTTTGCACTGCTGATGTCATCACGCGCGTCGTAGTCGTGGTCATGCCGCCGTGAGCAACATCGCCATGACAGATCATGGTTATCGTCGCTGGAGGAGTACGAGTAGTAGTATTTGGCTAGAGCCTTGCTTTTCTTCGGCTCTGGTGTTGGCTCCTTGTCGAGGGCGGCCTCGATTAGCCCTAGGCCTGCGATCGTAGATCTGTGCGTGGAAGCTAGCGGATCTCTAGCCGGTTGCTGGTTGTTGAGGAGGTACATGGTGGTCACACCGCAGCTGCGCGACGCCTTCGGAGCATGTTGCCCCGCGTATCCACCATCTTAGAGCTGAAGTCGAGGACTTTCGTGGCTTCTACGCGCTCTTGGTCGATGAGGTAGGCCAGTAGAGATCGTCTCTTGTTGGCCAGGTACTCATTGCCTTTGGAGGAGGATCCTCCGTGGGAGGAGAGCCCAGCTCACCGAAGGCTCGACTCGTCCGCCGCCTTTCTGCGTGCCTCGAGTTACGCGATCACCTGCTGCTGGCACTTGAATTCCTCCTTCAGCAGCCAATGGTATCCCATCTGCATGTCCTACGGTGTGTTGGGGGGAAGATGATTGCCTCGTTGTCGTTGAGCTTGATCAGCATAAGCTCGCCAGTGTTCTCATTAGTCTTGAGGTCCCGGCCCCGCAACTAGCTCGAACCAATCCAGCCACTAAGCCGCTAGTTCCGTGCGTAATGTACTGTCAGCTCCCTTCGATTCCGGCTGCAGACCGCAACCCGGCTGCCTGGCAAGGATGCAGCAAAAACAGCAGAACACACGAGAAGGCGACTAAGTGTCTAGAAAGGAGCAAGCCAGTTTTCGAAAAAAAAACAAGCCGTTTTCCGGCTACGATTTGATAGACTAACCTATTAACCTGTGAAGATGTATGTGTATGCATATATGCATTCTTGTCCGACTACTTCGAGTCAGAATTCAGGAGAAGGAAAGAAGATTCGAAGTCCTTGCCTTCACCAAGCGCACCGAATCTTGGCTACACCCACCGGTGCGCGCGCCTCATGGAATTGTAGTTCTGGCCGGCTAAGGGCCTTTATCCGGCCGTTCGGAGCCCAGGTGAGGGCAAGGGCGGGAGCAAGAAAAGACAAGAAAGATTGAGCGGCAGCTACTCACCGTAATCTCGGGGCTACACCAGTGGAGTGCGCCGCCCCATCGAATGTTAGTTCCCATGAAGGCGCCCAGCCGAAAGCGGCCGATTGGGACGAGGCCAGTCGGATAAAGTTAAAAGACTTGGCAGAAATAAGAAAGATTTGAAGCACTCGAATCTCGGGGCTACACCATGGAGACTTGCGCTAGCGCGCCCCCACTGGAGGTGCAGGTCGCCCGGCTAAAGGTGTGTAGCCGGACAAAGATAGTCGGGCAAAATACGCAAAAGGAAAGCTCAATGCGCAAGATTCAAGAATTTCAACAATAATAAACAAAAAGGAGACGAAGCTCCCATAAGTTACCCGTCCAAAGACGGCCGCACACAAGGCATAAGGTTCACAAGTACATAACACAAGACAATTACACCCGGCATCCCGGGGCAGCAGTTAGACGGCAGGGCCTTTGCCGTGGGGGAGTTCTTGGCCGGCAGAGGCTGGGGGCGGAGGAGGATCCGCAGTGCTCGATCCGGCTCTGGCACTGGCAGGCGGTGGCATCGGAGCCTCCACATCAGGAGTACCGACGGACTCCAAGTCGGTGAGCACCTCGTCAGGGTCCACGTAGTCGGCAATCTTGATGGCGGACCCACGAAGCTCCGGATGGGCTTGGCGGATGGCGGCAAGATCAGCTCCGGTACGGAAGCCCCCATCGATCTTCTCGACACGGGCGTCTTTGTACCAGGAGAGCATCCGAGCCAGGGCCATCTCCGCTCTGGCCCGTGCCGCCAGGTCCCGCAGCCGGTCCATCGCAGCCGGCACCTCTCCCACCTTCGCCGCCAGCTGCGCCATCGTCTCCGGAACCGGAGCCTCCGGCCACACGAAGGAGAAGACGTCCCGTGCCGCCTGACGAAGCTTCGCAGCTTCCTCGCCAAGAAGGACGACGAGCTCCTGAGCCGCCGGTCATGCTCTGCCGATTCTCCTGCAGCCGGTTGTAGGCCAGCAGGTCTATGCCGGGGTAAACAGCTATCAGAAAAGAGGAGTCAGATCCGGCTACCGGATCCGGAAAGAAAGGAAGACGGAAGAAATAACTCACCTTGGCAGTGTGGTCAACCTGCATCAGCTCCTCCACCAGCGCCTTCTCCTTGACCGCTAGCCGTTTTATCTCCTTCTCTTGGTCCTTGTTCTGGGCCTCGAGAAGGGAGAAGGCTTCGGCCCGGCTAGCGAGCGAGGCGTCGTGCTCCTTGACGGTGGCCTCCAAACCGTCTACCCGTGCGTGCCAATCCTTGTTCTGTAGCCGCAGAGTGGAGTTGGACTTGCTCAGCCGGTCATTCGCTTTCTTCAAATGATCGATCTCGTGCTGAGCGCACACGAGGATGGCTGCAACGAAACCGCCTATCAGTAAAAAAAAGAGCAAGATGGACAAAGCGAACTTACTCTGGGAGGTCCCGTTGGCGGCAGCAAGCTTCTGCTCTAGGGTCCGGTTCCCGCCGGCTGTGGCCTCAAGCAGCAGGATCTCCTTCACCACTAGTTCGAGCGTGGCGGCAAGGTCCGACAGCGAAGCAGCGGAGGACGCGTCGTCGTCCACGACGTTGACGGCCAAGGACTCCTTCGCCGCGACCACCGCCGTTCGCCACTCCTCCCCGAGCTCCTCGTCGGAGTTATCGTCGCCAACAATGACGAGCTCCTTGCCGGCAGCCCCCCGCGCGCCCGCGGAGGAGCCTTCCGGCTGGGAGTGATCCGCTTCCGGCTGGGGACCCTCTGGCTTGGAGGAGGTAGCTAGCTCAGCCTCAGAAGAAGGAGAGGCGCCGGTTGGCTCAGTCGGGGCGCGGGGCGGTGACCCGGTTGGCGCCCGGGCCGAGCTCGCAGCTCCGAAAGAAACCAACACGCTAAAGAGAAGGAGGAAAATGCAAAAGCAAAACAAGCCAAAGTCAGAAAAACAAGAAGGAGGACAAAGAGACAGAAAGCACCAAAAGATAGAGGGGGAGAGGAAAAACATACCCCGGCATGACCGGGGGCGGCCCTTTCTTCCGGCCAAGACAGCTCGGTGGCAGGGTGCTGGACCGGCTCCTCTTGGCAGCCGGCTCCTCCGCCGCAGGACGGCGGGAGCCAGAACGGCTGGAGCCGCTCCCACCTGGTTCGGCTCGTCGTTCCGGCAGAAGCGTCGCCGTCCCCATCCGATTCCTCGCCGGACCGCCGAGCGCGCGGCTCGGGCAAGTCTGGCATGAATACCTCGAGGGGAGCCTCGCCCTCCTCATGATGGATGCAGGCGAAGATCTACCGAATGCAAGAAATCAATCAGACAGAACAAGGAAATAACACGGAAAGAATAAGCAAAATTTCTGGCTACGAGAACTTACCCGAGGTGCGCGGTTCTCCCGGCTGTAGGGCGCCAGACTGAACTTCCAGTTCTCCGGCAGCCGCTCCTTGCTGATCGTCCACAACCACTCCTTCAAGTTGTGGTAGCGGGGATCCCGGCGCGATAGCCGGGTCGGGTCCAGCCGGCCGGAGTAGTAGCACATCTTGTGCGCCCACTGCTGCATCGGCGTCATCAGCCGGGACATCCAGCTAAGAGTGATGTCCCGACCGGTTAGCTGGCAGGTGACGAGGGAGCGCATGCGTGCCAGCATCGCGTCCGTCTCCGCCTTATCACCGTGGATCTTTAGGTCCTAGTTCTGCCGGCTGGACTCGACGTCTTGGAAGGCCGGCAGGTTGATCCGGTCGACGTTGGTGACGTTCTTGACGTAGAAGTACGACTGCTGCCACAGCCGTACCGTGTCCTGGAGCAAGAACTTCGGGTAGCCGGATTGGGTGCGGGAGTATATGGAGGCGCCGCCGAGCGACTAAGCGGCCGCCGTGTATCGCACTGCGGCGAACTTCGGAAGAGCCGACAGAAGAGCCCGAGATCCGGCTGGAGCCCGAGATAACTCTCGCAAAACGCCATGAAGTGCGCCAGCATTCCGATTGCGTTGGCGCCGAGGTGGTGGAGGCGAAGGTTGAAGAAGGCTAGAAACGTGAGGAAGAATGGGTGCAGCGGCAGCGCGAATCCGCGCACCAGGTGCGAAAGGAAGATCACGCGCTCCCCCTCCGCCGGATGCGGCGACACCTCCCCCACCGGCGCCAACCGCACCGCCACCTCCTCCGTCGGCGGGAGGACGTGGGTCGCACGGTACTTCGCGATTTGGTCCTCGGTGACGGAGGAGCCGCACCAGGCTCCGTGGTCGGCGGCCATTTCCGGCTGAGGGAGAGGAACGGCAACGGAAGAGTGACGGTGGCCCGTAGCGTGATCTTCCTTTCGCAGAGGGCGGCGCTGAGGGCAAGAGCGCAAGAGCAAGAGCACGCGAGGGAGAAGGAGATTGCAGCGGGGGAGCGAAGGAAAAGAACTGCCTCCCCCGCGGCGTCCCTTTAAAGGACCGGAAGGGCAACCGTCAGTGGGGCCACGTGACGCGCATCCGGGCAACCCACATCCCAACCGCCGCCTAGATCCCGTGTGCCAAGGCAGGATGCGCAGAAGATCCTGGAGCGAGAACCGAAGCATCGGACAGCAGTTTCCCGAGGCGACGTGCGACGGGACGTTACGCTGCCCGCCGCAGAGCAATGATGGCGCGTCGCGTGGCGGCGTCGACGCAGCGTCACGGGTAGCGCAACTGCCAGGCTCAGCCGGATGAAAATTCGAAAAGCAAGAAGGAGCGCGCGCACATTTCGCCTAAGGGCGGAATCCACACGCGCTCGGGGGCTAGTGTCAGGGGGATGATCCCCGGGTACCCCATCCGAATAAGAAACAGGAAAGTCGGATCGCGTCCCGCTGACCAGATGCAGCCGGACAGGGCAAGACGGGCCGACTATCACCCAGTAGCCGGATCAGCAAGAGACAGTCGGATACGACGACGTAGTCGGACCCAATCAGAGAGACATGACGACATTATCGTGCCGATGCGATACGCCTGACGATGACAAGACGGGCAACCACCTGCCCACCGAAGACTTTGCATGAGTGGCTGGAGCGATGGCTGTCTTGACGACCGGGCTCACGGCATCCATCCACCTCTGACAGCCATACCGCTCATACGCCGATAGTACAAGCCATCTGGATCACGTAGATGACTAGTCGGCTGGGACCCTTTGTGGGGCCCGCCAGTCGGACTAGCCAGCGAGACCTTTGCCTCTCTGTCTATATAAGGAGAGGCAAGGCCTCAGTAGAAAGGGTTGGTCTCAGTGCATTTAAGGCAGTAGCTAGAGAATACAGCTCAAGGAGCACTTGTAGTTCGTATATCCCACATAGACAGATCGAGGCGGGAGTAGGGCTTTACCTCACCACGAGGGCCCCAACACAGGTACTTCTTGCATCCGCCACGCTCGCTTGTATCCAATCCCGCTGCAGACGCCGTCGATAGCTTCCTACTAGTCCCACACCTCTATCTAACCTACTCGATGTACCGTTCCCAATACAACGACAAAGCATCAGTCAGGGTCGGGTTCAGTAGTCTATGATGTAGGAGGCTGCGGGATCCACGTCGACTCCTCCGCCACCTACTTTGACATCAAGATCACCGCATTTGTCCAAGGGTGGAGAGATAAGTGGTTCTACGTCCGCGACCAGAAGGCCGACGGAGAGCACTTCGGACTCGCGCCCTTCGATCCCATGGTGGCTTGCATGAGGAGGCGCTCCTAGAAGAACGTCGTGATGCCTGGCGAGTCCGAGGAGATGGTGATACTGTACCAGCGTGTCTGCAACCTCGAAGGCCGCATAGGCAAAGAAGAGGGTGGCACCGCTCTCATTCGCACGTGGTTGTGCTGCTGCATCCAGCCTCTGCAGGCTAGAGTCCATCCAATGTTCCGCTGGGTCGGTGCTGGCGATGTCACTCGCATATCTGCTGAGGGCATTTCTGTGGGTGAGTTAGATAGGAGGTTGTGACTGGTGACCAAGTATACCGCCAAGGAGGATCTCCCAGGCGAATCAGTCGTGCCCCCTTTCGATGCCAACAACCATCCGCCTGAGGTAGAGTTTTTTTTGCGAAGTAGTATTATATTTTTTCGATTGGCTGCAAAGTGCTTTAATCAATGCTGATGTTTCTTCTGAATGCAGGACTAGAAAGTGTCCTCCAACTTCACTCCTCTGCCTGAAGGGGTTATCCCGCGTGACGCGGTGGCAGAGGACGAGTCGGATTCGACCGTCCCAGTTGAAGAAGAGGAGGAAGCCCTCGAGTCCAGTGGCCACGGCACTCACAAGCGTTCCCACAACATGGATTCTGATGCCTCCTCTCCGACGATGCCGGAGGGTCCTCCTGCTGCTGTAGAGGAGCCGATTCCCGCCGTGCCTATGCGCGCCATGGCTCCTCCCGCTCAGAAGAAGCTGCGGCTGCCGAAGGAGTCGTCAGATGACTCATTTGACCTCGACAAATTCGATTGGTGAGTTTTATTTTCCACGAGTTTGTCTTGTTTCCTTTGGAGTTGCTTTTCTGAAGTGGTGCTGGACGTGCTTTGTAGTCAAGTGGCGTTGTCCTCTTCCGATGACGTCCAATTTGTGAAAGAGTCTGGAGTCGCAGACTCCAAAGCCAAAGAGGTGGACGCACGGTCTCCTTCTCCTCCAGTGGTGGGCCACTCCGGCGCCAATTCTTTGAGTTCACCACATGCTTGGGAGCACCAGATGGTTGCCCGGACGACTGCGTGATAGTCATCTCGGAGTCCCTGGAGGAACATGTGAGTGTCCTTTTTGCTGTTTGGCAGTCGGATTTTGTACTTTGGATTGCCGCTGAGTCTTCGTTTCCCTTTGTGTAGCTCATTGTGAAGGAAGATGCTCTCCTTGCGGAGAAAGTCCTTGCTATGGGTCGACAGCATGCTCTGCTGGACAATCGCCACCGTGCAGTTGAAGGTTCATTCTTGACTTTGTTTCTTTAATCTCCTTTGCACTGGGATTGGTGAGCTCATATACTTTGTGGTGTTCTGACTTTTGCAGGTGAACATAATGAACTTCTACGTCGCGTTACGTCCCTCGAGAAGGGGCTTGCTGCGGCGGTGAAGAATCGAGACGAAGCAATCGCAGCCCTGGAGGAGTCGCGAAAGCATGAAGAGGATTTGCGCTCTTCCAATGCTAAAAGGGAGAAGTTGTTCAAAGAACAACTTTTCTCGATTGCCAAGGCTCTCTCAGGTAATTTTCAGTTGGATTTACATTGCTCCTTGTTTGATGTCATGCTGCTGTGCTGACACCCTGTGTACGCAGATGCCGTCGGCGTGAGCTTTGACACCCAGACCTTGCGTCGTGCGGATGCCCTGGCTAGCATCGTGGCCGTAGTCAAGGACCACAGTGTCTCCCTGCAGGAGACTTTGGGGAAGGCCAAGGGTGTGCTGAGTCACCTTCGTGAGGACCTGACTCCCAAGGCCGGGCTAATCGACAATCTTGATGACCTTGTGGAATCCTTCGCTGGAGGTATTCCCATGGAATTCAGGAACTCCCAGCGGTCTGTCGGCACCACCATGGCACTCATGATGATGCAAGCCCATGGCATGGAGTTGGATCCCGCCGCGATCTCTGAGGTGATGCCTGTCGACGCCGGAGGCCAGCAGGTAGTGTTTGCTCCCTTCGCTAGTAGCTGTGGTAAATACGGGCCTCAGCTTATCAAGACAGTCACCAAATACTCTGAGGAGCGGCGGTGAGCGAAGGCGGCGAAGACCATGGCATCTACGGCTACCACCGGCAAGTCCGTGGCGTCGGAGACTGCCACGGATGCGATGAAGCCCCCGAAGTCGAAGTCGAAGTCAAAGAAGCAGAATGCTCCCTAGTCGCCATGTGTAATAGCTGTAGCTAGCCTTTTGTCTGAACCATACTTTTGTGGGGTGGGGGGGTGTCTCCTTGACATTTTATCAAATTTGAATGCAATCCTATGTTTATCGATGTGTGATTAGTCTCATTTTCCTCTTGCTTGATTGTATATAGGGTCCTTCGAGTGGTCCTCATGATTCTCCTCCCACCGATGAAACCACGGCGCAACCGCGTTCAAAGGTGGAGGAATTGTCATTGCTTTCGCGACTGCGTGACCGCATTAAGCAATTGGAGCATGAGTTACCCATCATCCGCGGTAGCACGGATGTGCGGAAGTCGAAGGCTGAGAAGGCCACTGCCCGTGAGAAGTATCTCTTGGAGGAAGTGGCACAATTGTATGAGCAGTTTAAATTTTATTTTTCTGCCTTCTCATCTTTTCTTTTAGTCAGTCGCGGCGATGCCTTGTCTTCACACTTTACTGCTTGCTTGGTGTAGTTGTTAGCGCTCGTCATCCGCAGGATGAGAAGGACCGGGTGGCCATTCGAATGAACAACCTGACCCAGGAGCAGCTGCAGGCGAGTGGGTATTTTTGGGTGGACCACGACCGTGTAGTCGCGTTGGTGACCTTGCAGGATCGTTCTTCTCGAGTGATCCAATGCTTGAAGAAGGCGCAGTTGTGTCTTAGGCACATTTACCAGATGATGTTTCTGCTGGACGCCATCCCTTCAAGCCTATTGGCTCTTCTAGCGAAGTTTCAAGATATAAGCACGGTACACGAGTGCGTGCATCAACAACTAGTCGCAGGTGCGAAGGTTGCCATGTCGCTGGTGCGACTGTATCGGCCAGATGTGGACATAGCGTCCATTGCTGCTGGGCTGCCACCGCCGCCAGAAGGGATGACTTGGAACATGGTGCCAAACTACCAGGCGGTTGATCGGCCGGCGGAGGACATCGTCGACTTCTTTGAAGAGCAGACAAATGTTCATCTTCTGCAGCAGTAGCGTAGTTTGTATCCTGCACATAGATGTATGAATGTTGTAAAGTTCGTATGATTGTGTTGGGTGTATTTGGTACCCATTGATATGTGAAGAGCTTTCTATCTTGTATATTTTTTGAGTGTATTGTACTCTGCAGTTCCTTTTCGTTAGCCTGACTTGTGTTTATCTCAGAACCTTGTCAACCTGTCAGGTGCGTTATAACTGAGTTGGTGTTTATCAAGGGTTCGATTGGTATTGTGTCAGCTACTCAGGATACCGCGATATGTTCATAGACCGAAAGTGTAAAGGGTGGCGCAACTCCCGAGTGATGAAATTGCAAGAAAATAAGGAAAAACACAGAGTTTTGGGACACTTAGCTGTATTTATTCACAGGATAATACGAGGTACAATGTGTGGCTAAGTAGCCTGGTTGAATAGCCTTATTTGTAATGTAAAAATGACTAGGGGTAGAAATGACACAACTGCACGACGTTCCAGGGGTTGGAGTATGCGACTCTGCTCTTGAAATCTTTAAGGCGATAGGCGCCACCTGGGATTACTTTTGTAATCACGTAAGGTCCTTCCCAAGGGGACTCGAGCTTGAGATGCCCTTGTTGCTTCAGTCGCAGGACCAGGTCTCCTTCGATGAAGGATCTGGGGTGTAGCCTTCTGATGTGGTAGTTGCGGAGGCTCTGCTGGTAGATCGTTGATCTCTCCGCTACTATCTCGCTTGCCTCATGAAGAAGGTCGATGGAGTCTTCGAGTGCAAGAGTTGACTCCTTCTCGCTGTATGCAACCACCCATGGGGATTTGTAGCGTACCTCTACGGGTAGCACCACTTCAACACCGTGTACCATGAAGACCAGAGTGTATCCCGTGGCACTGTTTGTAGTTGTGCGTAGGCTCCAAAGTACGGATTGCAGCTCATCTGGCCAGCATCTAGCAGCTTGTTCGAGTGGACGGAGGAGTCGTTTCTTGATTCCACCACAGACGAGGCCGTTGGCCTTTTCGACTTGACCGTTGGTCTGCGGGTGAGCCACCGAGGCGTAGCTTATGTTGATTCCTAGGTTTTCGCAGAATTCCTGGAACTCCTTACAGGTGAAGTTTGTCCCATTGTCCGTGATGATCCTATGTGGCACTCCAAAGCGGTAGACAATGGACTCGAAGAACTTGACAACGCTGGCCCCTGATTGATTCGTCATCGGCATGGCCTCGATCCACTTGGTGAATTTGTCGACCGTGACTAAGAGGTAGACGTAACCTCCTCGCGAGGACTTTGGGAGCTTGCCGACCATGTCGAGTCCCCATTGTGCGAAGGGCCAAGCCAATGGTATTGGCCTGAGTTCCGCACCAGGTGTGTGAGGTTTGTCTGCGAATTGCTGGCAAGCGTTGTAGCGTTGGACGATGTCCTTGGCGTCACGCATGGCCGTGGTCCAGTAGAATCCAGCTCATAGAGCTTTGGCAACAAGGGTGCGACTGCCAGCATGATGCCCGCAGGTGCCTTCATGAATGTCGAGGAGGACGGCCCTTCCGTCCCCGTTGGAGACGCATCGTTGAAGTACCCCTATGATGTTGCCCTTGTACAGTTCGCTGTTTATGAGGGTGAATTCCTTGGATCATCGCGCGATGTGTCGTGCATCAGTAGGGTTATCCGGCAGTCTCTTGCTGAGTAGATATGTGATTTAAGGTTGTGTCCAAGATGGCTCGATCATCATGACCCCCATTGGTCCTTCGAGTCCTGTATCGAGCTCCATGTCATCGAGTGCCACTGGCTCGTTGGGTGGCGTAGCCCCTGAGTCCGTTGATGTGCTTGCTTTTTCTCTGGAGCTTTGGGCTTGATGGAGCGCTCGCATATGCGCTCGAGGAATACCCTAGGTGGTATGGGGGCGCAGGTAGAGGTAATGTTGGCGAGTATATCCGCCTCTTCGTTGCTTTCGTGGCCTATGTGTCGCAGCTCATAGCCGTTGAAGTCCCCCTCGAGTGTGTCATAGAGGTCACGATAGGCGATCATGTTGTCGCTCAGTGTGTCGCACTCGTGCATCGTTTGATTGACTACTAGCTTGGAGTCGCCGTAGATGATGATCCTCTTGGCGCCGCAGGCTTTCGCCATCCGCATCCCATGGATTAAGGCTTCGTATTTGGCTTCATTATTGGAGGCAGTGAACTGCTTTCGCAGAATATATTTCATCTTGTCTCCTTGGGGCGATGTCAGTATGACACTTGCGCCAGCTCCGTCCTTTCGCTTGGATCCGTCGAAGTGCATTGTCCAAAGATAGGACATGTTTGGCTTGTCGGGGAGCTGGTTCTCCATCCAGTGCACGAGGAAATCCGGAAGAACTTGCAACTTGATCGCGTCGCTCTTCTCATATGTGATGTCTCGTGGAGACAATTCGATTCCCTAGAGCGTGACTCGTCCGGTGGCGTCAGGGTTATTGAGTATATGCCCGAGCGGGGTGTTGTTTACCACCACGATTGGGTGCTCTTGGAAGTAGTGGCACAGTCGCTTGGCTGTCATGAAGACGCCATATGCCAGCTTCTGGTAGTGCAGGTACCGCTGCTTTGTTCGTGTGAGCACCTCGCTGAGGTAGTATACTGGGCGCTGGACCCCGTGGACCTTATTTTCTTCAGCTCATTCCACCACAAGTACCGTGCTAACCACCTGGTTGGTGGCGGAGATGTAGAGCAGCAGTGGTTCTTTTTCGCGTGGCGTCACCAGTACTGGCGAGGTGGATAGTAGGCACTTGAGGTCTTCGAATGCTTCTTGCTCCTTGTCTGTCCACTCAAACTTGTCAGCTTTGCGGAGTATTTGGTAGAAGGGCAGTGCCTTGTTGCCCATTCGACTGATGAATCGAGTGAGCGCCGTGATTCGTCCAGCGAGCTGCTGGACGCCTTTTACGTTCTTCGCCTTCTCCATGGCTAGTATGGCCTTTATTTTCTTCGGGTTTGCCTCGATCCCCCTCGCATAGATGAGATACCCGAGTAGTGGCCCTGATGGAACGCTGAAGGCGCATTTGTCTGGATTGAGCTTGATCCGGTAGCAGTCGAGGTTAGCAAAGGTTTTGCGGAGATCATCAATTAATCTGGCTTCCTCTTTGGTTTTGATGACGATGTCGTCAACATAGACTTAGATGTTGCAGCCAAGTTGATTCTTGAGGCAAGTATGCATACACCACTGATAGGTGTCTCCTGCGTTTTTTAGCCCGAAAGGCATCGTGTTGTAGCAGAACACATCGAAGGGCGTTGTAAATGCCGTTTTCTCTTGGTCTTCCTCCTTCATTCGAATCTGATTGTAGCCTGAGTAGGCATCGAGGAAGCAGAGGCGCTCACATCCCGCGGTGGAGTCGATGATTTGATCGATCCGTGGCAACGGGAAGTGGTCTTTTGGGCCGTGCTTATTCAAGGAGGTGAAGTCCATGCACATCCGTAGGATATCCGTGTCTTTTTAGGCACAAGCACTATGTTGGCGAGCTAGGTGCTTTCCTTGATCTCGCGTATGAAGTTTGCATCGAGGAGTCCGTTGATCTCCATACCAACCGCTTTTGCTCTTGGTTTAGACAGTCGCTGTATTGTTTGCTTAACTGGCCTGGCGTCTGGATTCATGTTGAGTGAGTGCTCGGCGAATTCCCTGGGAACCCCTGGCATGTCTGGTAGACACCAGGTGAAGATTTCCCAGTGCTCACGGAGGAATTCGACGAGCGCGAGTTCCTATGCTGAACTCAAGTTGTTGGCGATGAGGGCCGTCTTGGTAGGGTCCATTAGGTGGACCTAGACTTTCTTCATGTGTACCGACGAGTCGAAGGACAGGTCGGGTGAACTTGGCCTACTCAGGGGAGGCAGACTGTTGTCTGTCGACTCCTTCAATCTTGTGAGTTCCTCCTGCATGCCGAAGGACTCGGAGATTCTGTTGAATTCCCTGCCGCAGTTGTCAGACCTCTGAAGCTTCCATTGATTATGATGACGCTGTTTGGACCTGGCATTTTCATCTGCAGGTAGGCGTAGTGCGGCATTGCCATGAACCTCGCGAACGCGACATGTCCAAGGATGGAGTGGTATTGTGAGGGCCATTCGACGACTTCAAAGTCGATGCGCTCTCGCTGAAAGTTTTGCGGCGTGCCGAAGATGACGTCGAGGTTGATTTTGCCCAGGGGATAAACGCCCTTCCCTGGGACGATGTCGTGGAACGTCGTGTCTGAAACTTCCAGACAAGTCAGAGGGATTCTCATTGCACACAAGGTACTCACGAATATGAGGTTGATACCACTCCTGCCGTCCATGAAGACGCAACTTATATCGAAGCCTCTGATCTGCGCCTCAGGTACGAGGGGACAGTGGCCTGGACGAGGAACTTGGCGCGGGTGGTCGCACTTGTCGAAGGTGATGCAGGACTCGCTTCCACTGAAGTACCCAGTGGTGGAAGGTGGACAATTTATCGCCAAATTGACTTGGCGGGTGATTGCCTTCTGCATTCGATTGGAGGGGCGCCCTTTTTGGATCATCCCCATGTTGCCTACAGCTCGCGGGTACGGCTCACCTCCATGATGCTGGACTGGTGGAGCCGCAGGTGGTGGTGGCCCGGGCGGTGGTGGCGGAGCTCCATGTGCCATAGCGCCTGGGGCAGCTCCATAGCCCCTGTTGATCACGTCACGATTCATCTGGGCCAGGCCCTCGTGGAGTTTTAGGAACTCGTGGCAATCCTTGAGAAGCTGGCTGGATTTTTTCTTGCCGTCATGCTTGTCGATGTAGAAGTGCATGTTGCATGGTCTGGACAGTTTGTTTGGATGGATGTTGCGGGTGCCTCTTTGCGAATGCGGCGTTGCCACACTTGCGTGGTTTTCCCACCATCGCGGTATCCTCCATTGCGATATCCGATGTTGCAGTTGTCATCGCATTTGTCGGTGTAGCCAGCCACGACCATGTTGATTTCGTCGCGGTCTTCGTAGACGCGCATTCGACGTTTTCCTCGGCGGTCGCGTCTGAGCCCGAGGTCGTCGTCATTGTCGGAGTAGGTACGTTTTTTACCGAATCTTCTCCATCTGCCCACCGATTCGCGGTCTCCATCAGGTGGTCGATTGTTTTGGGCTTCGAGCGGCCCAGCTCCTCCCTGAGCTCTATACGGGAACGCCGCCGTTGAACGCGTCTATTGCTCGGTCCTCCGAGATGTTTTCTGCGGAGTTCTTCATGATGGACCACCTCTGGATGTACGAGCGCAACGACTCGCCGGACCTTTGGTGGTAGCCTCTTAGTTCTTCAATTAACGTGAGCCTTTTGTAAGTGCCCTTGAAGTTGCACACAAAGCTATGGACCAGCTCTTCCCAACGGCAAATGGATCCGCGCGGGAGATTGTTGAGCCATGCGCGGGCGGTGCCTTGCAGCTGTAGCTGCAGGCATTGCATTGTCGTGCTTGACCTTCCGTCGTGTAGCCTGACGGAGGAGATGTGATCCTCCAGCCAGATTTTTGGGTCCTGCAAGCCGTCAAATTTTGGGTTCTCTGATGGGAGTTTGAACCCCTTAGGCATTCGCTTCTGCCTGATGGCTCTACTGAAGCATCTAGCACCGCAAAGATCTGTCTCGTCTTCTTTCGAGTCAGTCGAGAGAGCACGCCTTGCCCACATCTTGTCGACTTTGCACTGCTGATGTCATCACATGCGTCGTAGTCGTGGTCATGCCGCCGTGAGCAACGTCGCCATGACAGATCGTGGTTATCGTCGCTGGAGGAGTACGAGTAGTAGTATTTGGCTAGAGCCTTGCTTTTCTTCGGCTCTGGTGTTGGCTCCTTGTCGAGGGCGGCCTCGATTAGCCCTAGGCCTACGATCGTAGATCGGTGCGTGGAAGCTAGCGGATCTCCAGCCGGTTGCTGGTTGTTGAGGAGGTACATGGTGGCCGCTATCACCGCAGCCTGCGGCGTCTTGGGGAGCATGTTGCCCCGCGTATCCACCATCTTAGAGCCGAAGTCGAGGACTTTCGTGGCTTCTACGCGCTCTTGGTCGATGAGGTAGGCCAGTAGAGATCGTCTCTTGTTGGCCAGGTACTCATTGCCTTTGGAGGAGGATCCTCCGTGGAAGGAGAGCCCAGCTCGCCGAAGGCTCGACTCATCCGCCGCCTTTCTGCGTGCCTCGAGTTACGCAATCACCTGCTGCTGGCACTTGAATTCCTCCTTCAGCAGCCAATGGTATCCCATCAGCATGTCCTACGGTGTGTTGGGGGGAAGATGATTGCCTCGTTGTCGTTGAGCTTGATCAGCATACGCTCGCCGGTGTTCTCATTAGTCTTGAGGTGCGGCTCTCCTCCTGTCCCATTATTGGTGGGCACGTCGTTCGTGGGGCCACCGTTTGCAACTGGTATACCGCCGTTGGTCGGTCCAGTGCTGGTGCCGCTGTTTTCGCGATTGACGCCGGTGTCGCCCGCGTTGATGACGGCGCACATGAAGTGGTTAGGAAAGCTGCTGCTTCCACAACTTTCAGATCCAGAGCCGTTGGCTCCAACTTCTGTGGCCAGGCTACCTAGATCGGATTCGCGACTGCTATCGTTGTCCGTGCTCCCAGCTATTGCCAAGGTGTTGAGCTCGCTGAGGGTGCCGATTGGTGGCGGGAACCACGATGCTGGAGCAATCGCAGGTGTCGTCGGCTGATCAGGCATGCGAAGCGTGCCCATTTGACCGACCTGGAAGCGGAAGCTCCCGATCGCTAGGCTGATCCCATCGCCCACGGACTCGAAAGACGGGCGAGTGGCCGGCGTGTGGACGATGAAGTCAAAAGCACCGATGCGGTGACCTAGCATAACACTGCATTTGTAGTACACTATAGTCATTGACATGACATCCACAGAACACCATTCTGTAAATATCACATCCCTCAGAGTGGTACAACAGAAACATTGCGGGTCCACATTACAAACATACACACTTCATTATTATTACAAACCAGAAGTTCCAAACTTCAAGTGTTACCAAATTACAAACCAAACTTAAGTAGTTTCAGCGGAAGATATAAAGTTCAAACTCATACTCCGAATTGAGCTCAATAACTTATTTTATAAAGTTTATGCTGCTCGGCTCAATTGGTTTACTAATAACTAAGGCAACTACTTGGACTCGTTGCCCTCCACTCCATAGCGTATTTTGTAGTCCACCCCTTCAACTCCTCGGGATAGGTCTGGCTCTTCGTAGTAGACATCCTCTTGTCCTTCAGCTGCATACATCGAAGGGTCTTCTGGATTCTCAGAGTCTAAGCAGGGGTTCAAAGGAAAGAGTGAGTAACAGCGTTACCCAGCAAGTTCATTATACGCAAGGTGGGAAGTTTGATGCTCTATCTACCACCTCGGATGTCGTGGAAATGGCCACGGCAGTCGTTGCAGTAGGCAGTGATTGATTGAATCAGGGGCGAGAGCTGGCGGCCATCTGCAGTGCGAGATGGGGACGGATGCACATGGGTTTACCCAGGTTCTCCCCCCGGAGGGTAAAGACCTACTCCTGCTAGATTGGATTAGTGGAGAGCGAGTTACAGGGGTGGCGAGCTCGGCGTCTAAGCAGCAAGTCGCTTGAAGGGGTGTATGATGGAACGTAAGTCCTTAGGATACCCTAGGGAGGTTTATATATGAGGAACCTCGCTAGGGTTTACAGTTTACAACCGAACAGGATATAGATTCGGAGGCTTTGACCTAATCCAACTGGGCTTCGAGTATGCTTCTGGGCCTCCAGTCTCCAGTCGCCGGGCCTTCTCTTTAGTCGCATTCCAGTCGCCGTCCTGCAGGCCCACTCGTGAGCCCTTTGGCCCAACCGGAACGTCCTGCTAGGCATACCCTGTTCAGCATATCCCCATCAGTAGTCCCCGAGGCCATCATTGATTCAGGCGCAGGTGGTCATTTGGCAGGCGGAGTAGGCGAGTCCAATTTGGACGCCCAATCGAATCAGCGATGGACTCCACTGGAACCAAGGAAATTTTCCCCAGGCTCCTAGTCGCTGCTCCGGCGAACGCCACGGCTACCAAGTCACTGCTTCGACGAGTGGACGGGGCTAGTTTCCAGCGAGTGGAATGGAGGAGTTGGACCGTCAACCTGGTCAAACTATCCGTTGGATATTCCAATGGTAACTTCGGCGTAATTACCGCAGGTAACGGCTACCCCGAATTTGGTGGGTAGCGCCTCCTTATAAGGGGAGTAACAAATCAGCCTTGCAGATCCTTCCCTATGTTCTTCATTATCGCGCATCCATTTCTCCTGTCTTCCTTCGATTCGATCCCTTTCACACCGAGCGACCCCACATCCTTCCTAATGGCGCCTCCAAAGGGTTCATGGGGGAAAATCAAGTGCACCACGGCCCAGCTAAAATCCTTCGAGGACGCCGGAGTCCTCTGCAAGGGGAACTGGTGGGTCCCCGCTCCCTCCAAGATCGAGCCAAAGCCACGAGCCGGCGAGTTCATTTGCTTCCCCAGTCACCTAGAGAGGGGTTTGGGGTTACCCACCTCATTGTTCTTCCGGCGTTTCTGTGCGTATTACGCAATCAAGCCGTCGGATCTTGGTCCGCACAACATCGAGCAGCTGGTGATCTTCATCACCTTCTGTGAATGTTATCTTGGCTGCAGGCCGTACTTCCCGCTGTGGCTGGACCTCTTCCACGGCCGCATCGGGCGCGAGGCATCCAGCGGCTTGATGTTGGCGGCCGGCAGCGTCACGTTCCAATTGAAGCCGAAGGCCAACTTTATCAAGCTTCTACTGCTGAAGAAGGCCACGAGCGAGTGGAAGAAGAGCTGGTTCTACGTGAAAGAATCCACTCCCTCCGGTGAAGTAGCGCTTCCCGAGTTCGTCACAGAAAGGAGTGAGCCTCATCGACTGGCGCGGAAGGCATGGAGTTAACACGTCAATGCCCATGGTTATGCACTTGGGTTTTGGGGATGAGCGGCTACAGACTTTGTCGACTAAGATACAAACACACGGGGACATGAGGTTTACCCAGGTTCAGCCCCTGGAGGGAAAACCCTACTCCTGCTTGTCTACTCTTTATTGAATGTTAGTTTGTGGGTTCACAAGGGTGCGCAGATGAGATCTGGTAGGTGTATCTGCGGGAGTGTTGATTACCCTCATCATCGCTCCCTCATGTACCTTATATGGGGGAGCTAGGTCTCAGGATACGTATGATATGGTTACATATTGAAGGCATGACCCTAAACATTTTCTATCTATTCCTATCATGTTCGGCAAGGAGTCGCGCCATTCATGGGATTGGACTCACCCGAATCGTCATGGGCTTCTCCATTCCAAGCAGACCATCATGTGGGACTCCCATTGGGTCGGACCAGATAGGCCAATAGTAGGTACCCATAGGGCATACCTATATCACCCCCACGTCAACGAGTGGTTGCAGAACACTTACCCCGGAGTCTCTAGCCTTCAGGACTGGAGTCTTCGAGGTCCAGACTCCGACCAGGACTCTGGGTGAGCCTCTAGATACTCCTAGTACACCCCCTCCCTGGAGTACGGGCCGGAATTTGGTCCGGAATCTCCGGCCGACTCCGTCCCCCGGAGTCTTCGGGGTGCAACACCGGAGTCCCCCCCCCCCTCGAAAACTGACAGAAAAACCAATACAAAGATGGCCATAACTTTTGCATCTAGACTCCGATTATGATGATCTTGGGCTCGTTTCGAAGATAGTAACGAGCTCTATAAGATCATGTAGTGAACCATAATATTCCATCAAGGGAGGATAGAATCAATTGATGAAGGGGTCAATCTATTATAAAATGCAAACCGGTAAAACCTCCAAATCAAAAATGCAATAGAGAATGCATAGGAAATCCGTTTTCGATGAACTTGAGATTGTAATGGAGATTAACACAAGATCTAAATACTCTCATGGATAAGAACCAATAAGAACCAAGAAATATGATGCCAAGTATGCAATGGTTTGACCTCTCTCTAAAAGATATGATCAAGTTACTCACTCTAGAGTCCCTCTTGATAGTATGGTTATCTATCCTATAAACCGGTCTCCCAACTAACAACATGAGACCGGCAAAATGTAAAACCTATCAAGATCATACCTTTGCCTTGAGAATTCCACTTGAGCTTGATGTAGATGATCTTCCTCATCAAGATGGAATAGCTTTCTTGATTTCTCTTGCTCATGCTTGTTTAATGAAGACTTACGAATTGCTTCCACATACACCATGGGGAAACCACTTCTTTGAACTTGTCTTCAAAAAACCATGATCATCGAGAATGGAAAGTTTCTAGCATGTGATCTCTTGAGATGGAGCATCTTGATCTTGTACTTCATTTCTTCTAATTCCATTAGGAAGATGTCTTGAAGATATACATGAGGAACTCCATATTCTTATTCAAGACACTCTTGATCTTATTTTATATTCTTCTTCTTCTCCAACATGATTACAATAGGCTCAAAGCCCTTCAAAATTCCTTCTTCTTCTTCTTCATTTCTTCTACCTTGAAGTCAACACATGGTCCAAGCAATGACAGTGGACAATACCTACAAGTGTAACTCAATGCATACATTAGTCCATAGAGATTGTCATTAATTACCAAAACCACACATTGGGCAATGCATGCCCTTTCAGCTGTGTCTACACCTCTCCATCTGGTCAGTGGATCTCGACACGGCGAAGTACGACAACAATGTTTCTTTGTTTCTGTGCATGGTACATGCTCCCACGCCCTTACCTTCATTTTTCTTTCTTTTAATTTTAGCTATTATTTTGTTTTCTCACTATTCTCGCTTATTTAGCGTTTTTATTTGCTTCGTGTTTACCTTCTTCTTTTGTTTTCTATCTTTATTGCATTTACTTTATATTTTTCCTCTCATTTTTTGTAGCAATTTTTTCTGTGTTCCTTGCTTCGATAATATTATTAACATATTATTTTCCCTTTTTATTGTTAAATCGTTTTTCTCTATCGTATTATTTCCTGCTAGTTTTATTTTTTCTTGCCTTTTTATTTGTTTGCGCTAACGTCCTTCCCTCCTGTTTATTTTTATGTATTATCTAGCTTTTTTCATTGTTTATAATCATTTTCTCCCTCCACTTTTCTTATGCTCTTTTCTTCATTCGTCTTTTTCCTTTTTTTGATTTTTTTAGTGTTTATTCATTTTTTTCATGACTTGATGTTTTCTCGCGTTTATTTATCTTGCTATTTTCGTATGATTTTTCTGCTTCTTACAAGTTTTTTTCCTGCAATAAGCCGTTCTTTCGCGGTTCCTGCTCGCGACGTGTCGCGCTAGTGTATTGTTGCGTTCGTGAGGGGTCGACAGTGATATATGCAAACGCCTATGTATTAGTTGTTATTATTACTGAACCAAGGTGCTGATATGTGTAAAACATGTGATCTGCACCGTGGCTCAGCGGTGTTGACATTGTATGACTATGCCAGGCTTAGAATGTGACAGAATTTTTTTTATTGCAGCTTTGGTTTTCTTACATTTGTTCCTGTTTTTATAACTTTTATGTTTAGACATATTTTGCTATTTATGATTGAGACATACTGAGTAAAACACATAAAGGTAATAAATAAAATAAACACTCTCGTAGTCATCAATAATGAGCAGACGTGATCGATCGCGATAACTGCATAACACTCTCGCAATCATAAATGATAAGAAAATATAATCAACCGCAATAACTTCCCGAACGACAACCATCGTCATCACTGGTTACAGAATGCAACGATGTCGCGATTGATAAATATGAAGTGTCCAAGACGAATGAAGATTGTGTGTTGCTGAGCAGGTTCTTCCTGCGAGTTCTCGCTGCAGTCGGTGGCAGGTCAGAAACGGCAGTTGCTACATCCACATCATGTGAAGACTGTTCAAGTTCTCAATGTTTTTACTCTTTATTTATTTTTCTTGCATAAATTCTGCTATTTACAGTAGAAAATCCAAATTTAACATGCGAATATGTATTAGAATTTATACAAACAAGCCATGTGTATGTGTTCTATATACAGTTATCACAACAACGTGTGTTGTAATATATATACATATATTAAATGTAAATAAGTTGTGTACTACTTTACAATATGTATACTGGGTTTTTAAGTTTGTATGACGTTTTCATCTTGCCGTTTATACTTTCCGTCTTACAGTTTTGTCTTACAACTGTGCATGTGATATTGATAGAATCACACAAGCGCGTACGATTTTCAGATATAAAAACTTATCTCCGCCGCAAACTTGTAGTGTGTACCTTGGAATGTACAGCTAACAACTTTAGAATGCACAAAAGAAAAAAGTTGTTGTCCTTTGTGGTTGCGCTTCTGGTGGCTACGATGTCACCAGAGATGAAAAATAGTATAAAAAATCGTCCACGGTAAACATCAATGCACGTACATCAATATTGTGATGCACGGATTTGGCACCGATTCTACTATAGACTATGTGTTTCTAAAGTCTCTCATAGGATTAAGCGGTGAGAGAATGGTTTCCGGCCGCAACGGGACTTACATTATAAGAACAAAGCGCTATTACTTAGCGTTTCGAGACCAAATTATTTCTCATGCACGTATATGTAGCGTGATCATATCATAAAACGTTCTGCCTACTTATCGCTCCCCGGGGGCATAGAGAGAAGTCTAGTTATGATTATATCATTCTGTTATTCTCCTCTCATGTGTGAGTAAATCCCCATAGGTGTGGAATATATAGGGAATTTGTGAGATGTGGTGTGCCCATGTTATTTACACCTATTTATGATTATTGATGTGATTATTATATGTGAGAATGATTGTCTTTGTGCGATTAATGCTTGTTGTCTAATTTAAGGGTCCAGATAACATGATCCTGAAATCTCATAGACATGAACTTGTTTGCTAGTGAATCTGCGACTCCCGAGTCACACAGTCGATATCACAGAAGAGCTAGTATAACTCGAGGAGACAAGGAACAACTGAGTTTAAAGCCTTGATATGGTCTCATGACCTTAATTGCTGCGCTGATCATGGTTGTGGTAACAAGCCAATGGATCATTGAAGCCAAGCGAATGTAACAAGATGAGTGTTGACTATTATGTGGGTTGCTTGCCTATTTGCATACTAATAACAAGTATTATAATCATGTATCTCATTTATTCTACCTGGTTTATTCACTATCACTATGAATAGTATCTCTCAGCACCTAATCTTTCTTCTGCAATAAACTCAAAGCAATTTTTGTTTTGTTTACGTTTATGTTCTTTACTTTAAATACTGCTCAATACTCAATTCTCAACCATTCACACTCACCTTTTTCCATCTTAATTCTTGCAGTCAATTCACTCAAGACAAGTGACACCTTGAGTACGACAGAAATAATATTGACAAACACTTTCCTATACTCCTCGTTGGGATCGATATAAAAACTAGAACTAATACTTTCACGAAAACATGCTCTAATGAACCTGTGCACTTGCAGGCATCAAGCTTTTTTCTGGTACCATTGTTTGGGAGTTAAGCACTAAGTATTTGTTTCTTGACATTTGTAGGTTTTGAAATAGTATATGATCTTTGTTGAATATAGAGGATCTACACGCTCCGGAAGAACTTATACCTAGAGCTAGACATTAGGAATTTTTTGAAAATTTTGCTAACTCATGTGATGTAGACGTGAATAGTTTGTGTTCTTCAATGGAAGAACTATCTCTGACATAAAGGACGGAGGAACCTAACAAGACACTAAAAGAATGTGCTTCTCCTTCTCCACTAGCCATGAGATAACATATACTTTATCTTGATCTAGAAGGTATAGAATATGAAATAAATCCTAAACTTGTGTGTATGATGCAAGATATTACCTTTTCAGGAAAACAAGACGAAGATCCAAAACATCACCCAACTAGGGTGTATGAAATCTATGATACTTTCATACCAACAGAATTACCTAAAGAGTTACTACTTCTAAAATTATGTTGTTGGTCTTTGAAAGATAAAGCATTTACCTGGTTGCAATCCTTACCTAATGATTCAATTACTAGTTGGATGTGTTTTATTAAAGATTTTATACAAAAATTTACTTTGTTTGATAAAATATTGTAGATAAAACACGATATTATTACTAATTTCTTCTAGAAGATTGGGGAAATTTTTGCACGGGCCTGGGAAAGATTCTCAAGGCTACTTATGAGTGTCTCTAGTCATGGTTTTCATGATTATTAAATTGTGAAATATTTTTATAATGGACTTAGTGATGAATCCAAACAAATGATTGACTCAACTGTAGGAGGAACACTGAGTGAATTAACAATAGAGCAATCTTTAAAAAAATTGTCGTAAGAGATTATAATGATGAACAATATAATCCAATATGAGAAGCTAAGCCAAGGAAATGTATGCTTTTTATAACACCAGAAGTCATGCCTGAAGTTAATAAGTCGATGGAAGAAAAAGGTATAGCAGCTAAACTCATTAAAAATATAAAGTTGATGTGTTTCAAGCTTTAGTAGCAGAAGATGAGCTGAATATAGCTCTTCAACAATGTATGCATCAACAACCCCAATTCCATGATAATTATAATAAACATATCAAACTTCATGAAGAAGATATTAAGGAACTGAATGAAGTTTTCGATGATCTACATCATGCAACTATACATATGGATAAACATGTTAGGATGGTTAAAGTTCAATGTGACCAAATAGCAGAGACTCAAGATCTTATTTTGAGTTAAGATGATTTTTATGAAACCTTCACTATTAACACTATTAGTAGACGAGGTACAAGAACGCGGGAACCTCTAGGTCCACCTAGGTATTAATAAGAGAAATCCTAGAAGGCTAAAGAAACTCAAGAAATGACCCAAGAGAAAGATGTGGGGTCCCCCGAAGCAGCAGTCCGAGAATCCCAATTATGCGTACATTTCACATTCCCATGATTAGTGAGCTTTGAGCATAACCAACAAGTATCATTGCATCATCCATAATATAACGAAAACAATACTTAAGTTGGTTCCATTATGGATATACATTCATCAGCAGCGAAACTTCATCAATCGCATAGCCCATGTCACGCCTTAACCCTACAGGCAGCTGACTAGGAAAACGGCCTAGCTCGCGTAGACGTCACCATTCCTTCATCCTTCATGCTTCTGAAAGTCTGGCCAAGTAAATAGCCAGGGATAACGCCAGGGAGTACTTTTGAATGTACTCGCAAACCACAAAGATAAGATAAACAGAATAATGTAGTTTGGCTATGGCGAGATAGCCCTATCTATGGTTGTGCTGAAAAGCCTAGTTTCTCTTATAGATATGACATCTCTATATCTTTGTTAAAAAGATTTTTGAAAACATGACTCCATTTTCAAAGCTCGATATCTCTATATCCTTGTTGAAAACCCTTTTTGGAAACCCTTTTTTGGAGGAAAACCCCCTTTTAAAACAACCTCGTCCATCCATGGTCAAAACAAAACCTCAAACTCAGGTCATCTCATGACTACAACATTTCCTTTTTATCTTTCCAAGATCATCACTTGGGTCCTCCTAGCAATCACCTTTCCAACCGTCCTTGACCGTGGACACGGCTATTCGAATAGATTATACTCTGCAGAGTTTGTGCACTTTCCCCATAAGAATCAATACATTCGCCAGGATTCAACCACGGGCCATTACACACGGTACACATGGGATTGGATAATCAAACACAACCTTTCATTAATCAAACCTAGCAAAGGCACCTTTTCCTCTAGGTTTTCTAAAGCCGTTTACTGACACCCACCGCACCGGATCTAGTTCACTGGTTCTCTTTGCCATTGTACCAGAGCTGCTGTCGCATTCACCACGCCAATAGCGTCATCAACCGCCCAAGATCTGCTTCCTGCCGCCGACAGCTAGCCAACCATACCACATACGCTTCACCGATGTCTACCGATAGGATCTAGTTCAACGATTTCCATGCCCACTGCTCCAAACCAGTTGCACCAGCGACACTCTCATCCACCGGGCTGAAGCTGGCATCGAACGCCCAAGATCTGCTTCCCCGACACAAATAGCCACCACAACAGCAGCACTCTCGAGCCTTCGTGACCTCGACATCACTAACACGGACACTAATAATGCTTAGACTCCCCTCTGACCATGGTAACCAAATTTCCAACCTGTTTTTGTTTTGTCAGCAGTATAGCAGGTTCAAGCCTGTTGTAGTGAACTGCATTTTTGTAATCGTGCTACATACCAAGTCACTGTGCATGTTTGTTATTTCTGCTACATACAAGGTCACTGGACATGTTGGTTTGCATCACCTGCTCTACAAATTTTGATGTCATGCACATGTTTTTAGCTACTCTATACAACAGAAATAACCTACTTCTGTGGGTTTTTTGCAAAATCTAAGTCACTGGAAAATATTATTTTGCATTACCTGCTCTATAGTTGTCGACTTCTAGTATCTAGTTTGTCCTCAACTGAGTTCCTGCTATTCTTTCCTCCCTGGCATCCTTCCGCTATTATGTAGTACTTGTTTAAACCCTTCCTACTAATTCGATTAGTATAATTTTTTTATTGCCATCTAGTTCCTCAAAATCCGCAAAACTAACTATTTTATTTTTTTGGCATAGAGCTCAAACATGGAACACTGAACATGTTGGTTTGCAAAGCTTGTTCTATAGGTTCACAACTCTTTTCAAGGAAGGCACACTTGTTTAATGCTTGCTTGCTTGTCCTGTTTTATTTAATTAAATCATGGATCTGTAGTAAATTCCAGTTCAAATGGTTAGTTTGTTTTCCTTGTTTGTTGTAACATTCTTTGATAATGATGATGGTTTCTTGGTTGATTGCCTTATTTGTTGCATTAAGTTGTTATTACTTAGTTTCACACTACAATTGTTGCTATCGCGACCAAAGAGGGGGCTATAAGATCATGTCTCAAACTGGTCTTTCAATGTGGCTGTCACACTCAAAGGGAGATGTTGCTGATAGACTGAGAAAGCAAACATGAGACTCTGCTACCCGTGGGCTCAATCTCCGTTGGCAACTGAAATGCTAAATTTTCTTAACCTTCAGTTTGTTGATGAATGTGATAATTTTAAGAAGTTTGCAGTTGATGTAATATTTAGGTAAATAGCATAGACCATGTAGGCATTTAGTTAACACTGTCCCCACCTGGCGGTAGGCGGTACCATAACCGGGCCGATTGGGCCTTGATATTGGACTGTAATGTACTGGACTAACAATGAATAGTAAATGATGCCCCCTGATGGTCTATACATACCTTTTTTATTGTTGCAATTGATGTGGGCCTAAGAAACGCCGAAAGAGTAAAAGTCTGTAACAGTAATGGGCATCGCGTGCAAAAGTTCGAAAGGGACACCACGAACGGGCTCGATGAACAGTAAATAGCCAGAATCATAGTAGGATGCAAAGCAGCAAAAAGCCTGACATCCTTATGAGCCTGAACAATGAAAGGCTTGAATAGTAAAAGACTTGAATATTAATTGGCCTCATGTGGAAAAAATGCAGAGCAGCAAAAGGCCAGAACCATAATAGGTTGCAATGTGGTAAAAAGTCTGCATCCTTATGGGCTAGAACAGTGGAAGGCTTGAATAGTAAAAGGCCCAAACAGTGAAAGGCCATAATAGTAGTAGGCCAGAACAGTAGCGTACTTCATCACATATGGGCCGTTAGTGGGCGGCCCGCGTCTGGAAGGCTCAAACAGTAAAATGCCAGAACAGTAATGGACCTTCTCGCGAATGGGCCTATGGTGGGCGGTTGACCACAAGCTTTATGAATAGTGATGGGCCTAAATTATGCTTTAGCAGTGCTGGACTGACGTGGCGCAGGCCTCTAAAGGGTCGCACAGTGGTGTACCAAGTTTGGTGTTACGCATGCCAAAACAGTAACGGACTGGAAAATTAATAGGCCGTGGCTGGGCTACGAAGCGATGGGACCCTTCAATCAGCGCGGGCCTCGAAGCATGCCATAAGAGTAGCGGGCTTCTTCTTATTGGTATTTTCTGATGGGTGGGCTGACTTAATGGTTAGCGGGCCTTGACTGGGCCTTGGCTAGGACTTGGCTTCCACCATAGTTTTGTGACCGTTAATGGTGTTAACGGCATTTTTCACGTGGCATTTTGCATGATGTCAGTAGTCAACGGGCTGGCAAAACCGATCTACCACGACACAGTTTTCCATGGTTGAAGGGTGTGATCCACTATGGTCAGAAAAAATTGTGGTAGATTCTTTGGTGACAGGTTTTTACCATGGAGGCCATTCGTCGCGGAAGAATTTTCCACCACGAAAACTGTCTGTTGTAACAGCCAACTTTTCTTGTAGTGATAATGCAGTTTGGCTGTGCGAGATAAATCTAAATATGGTTGTGCTAAAAAGCCTAGTTTCTGTTGTAGACATGGCATCTATATATGTTTGTTGAAAAATACTTTTGAAAACATGACTCTGTTTTAAAAGCTCGTTATCTCTATATCCTTGTTGAAAATCTTTTTTGGTGGAAAAACCCTTTCAAAACATCCTCGACCATACATGGTCAAAACAAAACCTCAAACTCAGGTCAGCTCATGACCACAACACTTCCTTTTTATCTTTCCAAGATCATCACTTGGGTCCTCCTAGAAATCACCTTTCCAACCGTCCTTGACCATGGACATAGCTATTCAAATAGATTATACTCTACGGAGTTTGTGCACTTCCCCACAAGAATCAATACATCTATCAGGATTCAACCACGACCCGTTAAACATGGTACAAAGGGGTTTGGATAATAAAACATAATCTTTCATTTATCGACCCTAGCAAAGGCACCTTTTCCTCTAGGTTTTCTAAAGCCGTTTACCGACACCCACCGCACCAGATCTAGTTCACTATTTCTCTCTGCAACTGCACCGAAGCTGTGGTCACATGCACCATGCCGATGGCGTCGTCGACCGCCCAAGCTCTGCATCCTGTCGCCAACAGCTAGCCAACCATACCGCATCCACTTCATCGATGTCCACCGGCAGAATCTAGTTCAATGATTTCCATGTCTACCGCTCCAGACCAGCTGCACGTGCGATGCTCTCATCCACCATGTTGAAGCTGGCATCGACCACCCAAGATCTGCTTCCCCGACACCAACATCCACCGCACTAGCAGCACCCTCGGGCCTCGGTGCCCTCGACGTCACCGACACGGAGACAGATGATGCTTAGATGCCCCTCTGACCATGGTAACCAAATTTCTAACCATTTTTGTTTTGTCAGCAGTATAGCAGGTCTAATCCTGTCGCAGTGAACTGCATTTTTGTAATCGTGCTACATACCAAGTCACTAGGCACGCTTGTTCTTTCTTCTACATACAAGGTCACTGGGCATGTTGGTTTCCATCACCTGCTCTACAAATTTTGATGGCATGCACGTGTTTTTAGCTACTCTATAAAACAGTAATTGCTTTCTATTGTGGGTTTCTTGCAAAATCTAATCACTGTAAATACTAGTTTGCATTACATGCTCCATAGTTGTTGACTTCTAGTATCTAGTTTGTCCTCAGCTAAGTTCCTGCTACTGTTTCCTCCCTGGCATCCTTCCGCTATCATGTAGTACCAGTTTAAACTCTTCCTACTAATTCGATTAGTATAATTTTTTGTTGCCATCTGGTTCTTCAAAATCCGCAACTCTAACTATTTTCTCTTGTTTTGCATAGAGCTCAAATATGGAACACTAAACATGTTGGTTTGCAAAGCTTGTTCTACAGGTTCACAAGTGATGCCTTTGTCTTTCATATCTGGTTCTGTTTCGTCCTAAGAAACTACATAATTGTCCTCTATTGTGTTGTTGATGGGTGGTTTGCATTTCCTACTCTACAAGTTCAGGTATGACGCCATTATATTTTCTATTTGCAACTACTTCCATACTTGCTGAAATGACCTGGCTAATTCATATTTGCTGAAATTCTAAGCCACACACACATTGTTTGGTTGCTCTTATCAAGGAAGGCACACTTTTTTAATGCTTGCCTGCTTGTACTATTTTATTTAATTAAACCATGGCCCTATAGTAAATTCTAGTTCAAATGGGTAGTTTGTTTGCCTTGTTTGCTGTAGAATTCTTTGATAATGATGATGGTTGTTTGTTTGCTTACTTGGTTTTCTGTATTAACATGTTATAACATAGATTCGGACTGCAATTATTGTTATCTCCACCAAAGAGGGGGCTACAAGATCATGTCTCAAGGTGGTTTTACAATGTGGTTATCACACTTAAAGGGAGATGTTGTTGACAGATTGAGAAAGCAAACTAGGGACTCTGCTACTCGTGGGCTCAATCTCGATTGGCAACTGAAATCCTGAATTTTCTTACCCTTCAGTCTGTTGATGATATGTAATAATTTTAAAAAGTTTGCAGCTGATGTAACATCTAGGTAAATAGCATAGGCCATGTAGACATTTAGTTGACACTGTCCCCACCTGGCGGTACCAAAACTGGGTCAATTAGGCCTTAGTATTGGACCGTAATGTACTGGAACAACAATGAACAGTAACTGATGCTCCCTGATGGTCCATACGTACCTTTTTTTATTTTAATGATTAGCGTGGGCCTTAGAAATGTTGAAATATTAAAAGTCCATAACATCAATGGGCATCGTGTGCAAAAGTCCAAAAGGGACACCACGAATGGGCTCGATGAATAGTTACTTACTCAATATGTTGAGCTCATTGGGGAACCCCAAGAGGAAGATATGATGAGTATAGCAACAAGTTTTCCCTCAGTTATGAAACCAAGGTTATCGAACCAGTAGGAGCAAGGAAACACCTCCAAGGTGTTGTTTCCAACTTGGAATCCTGCATAACACAATCACAGAACTTTGCCCCCAACTCAGTGAGGTTGTCAATCTCACCGGTTTTGTTGAAAACAAAGGATTAAACGTATTGTGTGGAAGATAGTAATAGCTTTGAAGAAAGTAAACAGAAAATAGTAAATAGTAGATTGTAGATTGATGGTAAAAGAAAGGACCGGGATCCATAGTTCACTAGTGGTGATTCTCCTTAAGATAGATGACATGTTGGGTGAACAAATTACAGCGGGGCAATTAACAAACATCAAGAAAGCATACATGCATATACTAATCATCTTGACTCCTATGAGATTTGATTGGGCATTACAACATTATACATAGACCGTAATCCAACTATATCTATGACTAATAATCCACCTTCAGGTTATCATCCGAACCCCCTCCGGTATTAAGTTGCAAGCAACCGATAATTGCATTAAGCATTGCGTGTAAAGTAAACAATACGATTGTTCTATGAACAAAGGATTGTTGTTTTCTCCCTAGTAGCAACAACACATCGATTTCTGTCACTTCCCTAGATTCCTACAGGCATGAACCCACTATCGAGCATAAATACTCCCTCTTGGAGTTGCTAGCATCTACTCGGCCAAGATAGCTACTAACAACAAAGAGCATGCAAGATCACAAATAACAAAGACATGATAGAATCAATAATCAATCTGAAATAGCATCTCAATATCCATCGGATTCCTGCAAACACAACATGTAAGATTACAAATAGATGATATTGATCATGAACGGAGGTCACAAGATCTAAACATGGTAGCACAAAGGAGAAGAACCAACCATCTAGATACTACATGGACCCGTAGTCCAGGGATGAACTACTCACGCATCACACCAGAGGCAAACATGGTGATGAAGAAGGCCTCCAGGGTGAATTCTCCCCTCCGGCAGGGTGCCAGGAAGAGCTTCAGATCCCTCCCGATCTAGGGATGGAGATGACGACGGCTACAGACTCTTTTGTGGAATTTTGATTGGGTGCTTAGGGTTTCTGTATCGGAGGTGATATATAGGCGAAAGGGGAGGCTGAGGGGGTGCCCTAGGCGGCCACACCACCCCCTGGCGCGTGCCAGGCCTGGCCGCGTGGCCAGGTGGTGTAGCCGGCCTCTTGTCCCCCTCCGTCTCGTCTTCTAGCTCCGTGTCCCCCTTGGTGAAATATTGACTTTGGCTTTTGTCCCATCCAATTCCGAGAATATTCATTTTCTGACTTTCTGGATCCAAAAACAGCAGAAAACACGCAACTAGCACTATGGCATCTTGTTAATAGGTTAGTCCAAGAAAGTGTATAAAAATACTCCAAAGTTTGGAGAAAACATAAGAAAGTAGATATAAAACAAGCATGGAACATCAAAAAATATAGATATGTTAGCAACGTATCAACATCCCCAATCTTAACTCCTGCTCGTCCTCAAGTAGGTAAGTTATAAAAAGAAAGAATAATTTTTGAGGTGACATGCATCATCATAAACTTGATCAAAGTATTTGTAAAACATTGATAGCTGGGATCATAGTACTTTAACATAGCATAAAATATATAGTTCTAACAGTAAAACATAGCAACTATGTTGTAACATGAAAAGGCACAAACAAAATATTCATGAATAACAATGCTTTGCAAGACGTTTGTTTGTTTCACATAAAGAAAACATAATGAGAATGGTATTCAGCTTGTCCCTCATAGTGTAGCAAAACATAAATGCATAGGACACCTTCAAAGTTCATAAGGGTGACTAGATACAAATAGTTTAAGAACAAGCAATATCAAAGTTATGTATCAATCAACAAGTCTTGGGACAATGCACATTAAACTAAGAATGGCCACTATGCTCTCTTAATAGGTGCATAAAGATAGAAGCTGGAGACTCAACATAAAAGTAAAAGAAAGGCCTTCATAGAAGGACGCAGGGATTCAAGTCTCATAAAGAGCTTCCAAAAATTATGGTACTTATTAGCTTTCAGCTCTCATTGCCCCTATCATAAGAATCTTGAAGTATTAAGGTTAAAGTGAACAAAGTATAAGTTGGCAATCTCATGTCCCTTGAATACGAGGGCTGCTCCTCATGGTACTCAAGTTTAGTTACCGGTAAGTTCTTGTCATAGTAAGTACATGTGTATCATAGAGAACCGCCAACGGGGTACCCCTTGCCCGATGATACGGAAGAATCCCCATATCAAAATGACAAGGCAAGCAGACAATAAGCATCTCAGCAATCTTCTTATTTACCATGAGAAAATGGTGCTTTTTTCTCTCTTTCCTCTTTTCTCATCTCTGTTTTTATCTTTTTCTCAATCTTTATCTCTTTTTTATAAGAAGAATGCTTCATAGTTTGCTCATTATGGTTACGCTGCAGGTTTCCACCATGATTAGGCATGGATTAGACCAGCGGCCCAGGCATTTCTCTAACACACATACATAACTCCATGGACTTACAAGCTCCCCTTTCATTTCACACCGACGACATCCATAAACAAAAGAGCATGATATCAACTGGGTGCAATGTACAAGTGCAATGTTGAAAGCGTTCCCCATGACAGCATTGTCGTCGGATTGATGACAAGTACGCCATGAGGGGGTCCTCGAGGCGTGCGGAAGAGAGGGGTGTGAGACGTATGGTGTTCCGGGACGGTGAGCACACAAGTTTACCTAGGTTCGAATCCACCGGCTTTGGACGGACCCTACTCCTGCTAGCAATCTAGTAATACGGCAGAGCCGGAATATGGGTTACAAGGGTTTCGCCTATGCGAGTTGAGATTGTAGACTATCGAGGTGTGCCCTAAAGGCTCTCCCTAGGTCGGCTTATATAGATATCCGGCCTAGGGTTTACAGGAGAGATTTATCCGGCTACGACTAAGAGTCGGTTACAGAGTACATCTTGAACTACAAGTAACACCATGGGCCTAAGTCGGTAAGTCTTCTGGGCCTTCCCGTAGCCGGATTGGACTTCATATTTTTTCCCTGATTGGGCCGCCCATGAAGCAAAGCTCTAACCCGAAGTGGGCCACCCTGGTCAGTGAGGATACCCGAAAAGTATATCCCCAACAGGAGGCCCCAGAAGTCTCCAAGATCCAAAGTCAGATTTTATCATCGTCTAGCTTGATCTTTGGCTTGCAGAATCTTGAAGGGTTCCTGAAACTTCACAACAAAAAATACGATCCAGGTCTTAAAAAATAAGTCGGACCTATCAATAGGTTACTCGGATTTTCCAGCTTGATTTCAAACTAAGCCGGAATTTGGTCTCTAACGCCACCTGACACAAGTCATGGTCAAGTCACGTCATCTGACAGACATCTTGTCAACACGACCATTGGTGGGTCCGCGGTTTGCGGAACCGAGGCGCCGTTTCAATGCGTACGCGGAGATCGAGGCGACGTAATCATCGCGTGGGTCCTTCCTAGCTCCTTCCACGACGCGTGGTGGTTACACTGTAGCATTTGCACGAATCTTGGCGCAGTTAGGTGGATATAAGAGGTTAGGATTTCCTCCTTCTTTCTTCTCCTATTCCCTTTGCCTTTTCCTCTCCTCCAAATCTCCCCCGCGCACACAGAGCTCCTCTGCTTTCCCCCAAAAAACTCCCAGCACCGCCCATCTTAGGTCACCGGAGCACCGGAGAAATGGCTTTGTCATCCTCTTCCGGTTTGGTGGCTGCGGCAGTGATGGCGGCGACGGAGGCGGCGGCGGAGAAGGAAAGCTTCCGCGGGGTCTGGATCCCCTGCGTACTCGACGACAAGAAGCTCCAGAACGTGGAGACAGAAGGGCTCCTCCGCACCGGTGACTAGCGGAGCGGCTTCGGGGAAACCGTCCCCAACCCGCGCGTCGGCGAGGAGGTCCACTTCGGCACCCACCTCGACAGAGGTTTGTCGTTTCCTCCCTCAGAGTTCTTCTCCGAGGTGATTGACCATTATGGTGTTCATCTCCACCATCTTCCTCCCAACTCTCTCTTAGAGATGAGCGCTTACGCTTCTTTGTGTGAGGGATTTCTCGGCATTAGGCCAAGTTTGACCTTATTCCGGTATTACTTTCATGTCCGGAGAAACTCTATCACTGTCGGTGTTCCTTATATCACCGGTACCATTAGTTTTTCACTTAGACGCGAGCGCGCATATCCCAAAATCTTAGCTAGTGACTCGGTCAAATAGTGGCCAGCCACATTCTTTTATCATAAGGATACTCCGGCTCCCAACAAAGCTACTGCTTTGCCGGCTTTTGTCGATGGAGCTGCCATGGCCCAACCGTCTTGGGACGAGGCTGCTCCGGCTCTCAGTGACGATCTGATCCTCGCTAAGAGGCGGGTCGAATATCTGATCAAACACAAAGGACTGAAGGGATCCAACTTGGTCCAATGCTGGGTGTCATGCCGGATCCAGCCCCTTCAGTACCATGGAAACTGACTGATGCACTCCATCACATCATCCAAGAAAGACTCCCTCCGCATCAGCCCCAGAGCCTACACCATGCAAGGCTATATAAGCCAGATTAAGTGGCTGATAAGGGAGCGGATCGAGAGGAGGATTCCGGAGGTTTCTCTGGATATGCATATGGCGGAAAACCCCGTAGTGCTGGTAAGCTTCTATCAGTAAACCTTTTTATGTGTTTAAATCTTTTAAGTTACATTGCAATACTGATATGTTTTCTTCTTTTCAGCTTGCTGACCTCCCCGAGTCGGAATTTGCTTCGCTCGAAGGATATCCTCTAGAGTTTTCTCAGGAGACAGAGGTGGTCCCATTGCCGGACATTGCGCTCAAGAAGCGCAAAGCTCCAACAGTGGCTGTTGGCACAAAGGAGGTGCCCGTCGTAAAGAGGTAACTTTCAATCACAACTTCCGCCTTTGCATTTTACTCAAATTCTTTTCCGAGATGTAATGTTTCCGACTTTATCACATTCTTAGAGCTAAACAGCTCATCAAGGGCAAGGGGAAGGGAACTTCTTCGAAGCTCCTGCGATAGACGAAGCTTACCATAGCTTCTCCCGTCGTGGCTCCTCAAACTCCTGCCCCCCAACCTTCCACAACACCGGTGATCATTCCTTCCCCGGATGCCGCGGAAGATCCGGCTCCTTCATCAGAGCCTATGATCCTTGAATCACAAACTGACGTCACCATGGGTGAGTCAGGTTTAGATAAGGGTGAACCCTCCTTGGGTAATGATCTGTCGGCAGAAACCTTTGCTGAAAACCTTATCAGCAATCCGGGACTTGCCAAGTTTGGCCTATCCTAGAAATCTGCTGAAGAGATCCAGCGGCTGGCCAGGCAATGCCTGGAGAAAAGAAACTTATCTGCCGAAGAAGAAGCACAAGAGGCAGAGGACATCAAGCACTCTGACCTTCTTGAACAAGTGCGTCTTTGCAACGAGAGGGTACGGACCGATGAGCTTCCAACAGCTCCAGTGATCCCCCTGACTTTCGCTGAGAAGGTTGCTGCTGAAGTGAATGCGAGTTTGGATAAACTGACTCACGAACAATATGTAAGTCGGAATTCTAACTCCTGTTTTTCCTTTATTTCATATCATATCCTCTAGCCCCCAAGCATGAAGTAGGATAAATAATCCGGGTTTATGCTTCCTTAGGATGCCAAAGAACGAACTAGTGTAGCCCCCAAGGCTCGTGCTGATGTTAGCAAAAATATTAGCCCGAGTCTTTAGTAGCTTTCTGACTTTGGGTATTCTGACTTACAGAAAGTATAATCCTATAACCAGGATTTGTTGAAGAATGTCTGTGATAAGCGAAGGGAGATCAAAGCTCTCCGACTTAAAAATGCTGAACTTAAAGTTGCCAAGGATGAAGCCGAAGGTAATCATTCCGAGACTCAAACCTTGTCTTTGTGTTTTCATAGTAGAATTTTTTTGTTGAACTGTTGTTCGTTTTGACATACAACACTGGTGAAACAATCATGTGCCATGATTGAAGAGGCCGAGAACCTCAAAACTTTGGTGGTGGAGAACAAGGAACTTCGCCAAGAGCTGGATAAGCTCAAGGCGGATCATGAGAAAAGCATAGCTCAAGTTCTCGAGTCCTCCTCCATGGCTACTGATGAGCGTGATCGCAAGATTGCTGCTCAAGAGCAGAAAATCTCGGACCTTAACAATGAGCTATGCAGAGATAGGGACCTTTCCGAGGCGCTCCGGGCTGAACTCCAGAGTCTTCGGGAAGAGAAAACCAAAATTGACGATGTCATTTTCGGTACGTTCCATCTGTTTGACTTTTCCACTTTCTTCGACTTCTTTTCAATGTCGGATTTTCTTAACCTGTTTTGTGTATAGGTCCTTTGAACTTGACATACTCTTCCTCCACCGAGCCCCGCACCCACCGGCTTACCCAAGTCGGTGACCTGCTTCATGACTTCCGCCAATCCCTTGAGGACATTGGCAAAGCTCTCAAGATTCCGGACATGCACAGCATGTCGGATTTTCAGGTGCGGGACAAGGCAAAGGAGATGCCGTAACTTGTCCAGGATTGGAACATGTCCTATGCATAGACTGCGGCACAGAACGCTCTTACCATGGTCATGAGCCACCATGGAAACATGGAAATATGGCAAGTGACCAGAGGGTACTGCAAAGTAGATGAAGACGGCCAGGAGCAGGACATCCAGGCCATCATGGACTCCTGTGCCGGATATGGGTGTCATGTGGCTGATTTGACCAGCTACGAAACTCCCTTCTTCTCCTGCGTGGACACACCGCCTCCGCCTCCCGAAGAATCAACAGAAGTTTCCGAGGATGACCACACCATATCGGATGTGGACATCTCGGAACGATATCAAGGCGACATATCCAGCAAGCCGACAGCTCCTTCTTCTCCTGCATCATAGATTGCCAAAAAAAATTGTATTATTCTGAAAAACATGATGGGTCTGTAATTATGCAGTACTATAATTTTTCTAGTGCTAAACTTTTGATCTATTCAGCACTAGTTGCTTTGAATTTTTGTGTGCCTGAAATGTTTACATAAGCACTTGTATTTTTTCCTCTATACTCATCGTTTATCTGGCTTTCCGCCTCGTCCCTTTCGTGAGCTGGCTAAACCTTCTGCAGGAAACTTTGCCGAGCAACGAAGCTCAATTGCTAAACCAGTTTAAACTCGGAAACAAAGCCGGTTTCCAGTACCAACAATTCACTACTCGGAAAATGCCCGCATCTAGCAATCAAACAAATAACCAAAGTAAAGACTAGAAACTTTAGAGTTATACCCGAGGGTAGCAATTTTAGAATCGGAAATCTAAACCAGAACGAACATGAGCATAAAGTACTTTCAAGCATTCTAGGATTTTCGACTATGACATGATCATTCGGAAATAAGATGGTAAAAACTTCTCAAAAAAACTTGAGGCAACCAAAACTTTTATTTCTCACAGAACATGTACATATATATGATTACAAAGAAGGATAAAATAAGAATAAAAGGGACGTACCTGAGCAATGTTCCATGGTCTATCTAACTCATCCGGATTTGTACTGCCTCCAGTTCTCTTTCTCTTCTTAGTAGCAGGTCTTTTTTTGACTGGCCTCATGTCAGTTAAGTAATACGAACCATTGTGCAATACTCGACTAACTAAAAAGGGCCCTTCCCATACTGGGGAAAGTTTGTGCTTTCTTTGTTGCACAAGCTGGAGAACCAAATCGCCTTTATTGAAAGATCTATTTCTGACTCTCTGGCTATGATACTTGCGTAACTTCTGCTGATAGGCTGTTGATCTCATTTCAGCAACGACGCAAACTTCTTCGACTAAGTCAAGATCATTTTGTCGAGAAATCTCGGCATCTTCTTCAATATAGGCGGCTACTCTAGGATAAGTGTGAATCAAATCACTAGGAAGAACTGCTTCTGCACCATAGACCAAGAAGAAAGGTGTGTATCCGGTTGACCTGTTCGGAGTCGCTCGTAAACTCCATATTATAGAGGGTAATTCCTCTGCCCAAGCCCCCGCAGCACATCGTAGTGGTGCTTCGAGTCTCGGTTTTAGGCCTTGTAGGATTAAAACATTTGCTCTTTCAACTTGTCCATTAGCCTGTGGATGTGCGACTGACGCAATGTCAAGCTGGATATTTTGCTCATTGCAGAATTCGGCCAATTCTCCCATAGAGAAGTTACTCCCGTTGTCCGTGATAATGCTATGCGGATAACCATACCGGATTATAACATCCTTGACAAATCTTTTGGTTATTGCTCCATCACAACTAGTGACAGGTTTAGCCTCAATCCATTTGGTGAATTTATCCACCATCACTAAGAGGTGAGTAAATCCACTTGGAGCCCGTTTAAATGGTCCTACCATATCAAGCCCCCAGACCGCAAAAGGCCATGTTATAGGTATTGTTCGCAGCTAATCAGCCGGAACATGAGCTTGTTTGGCGTACTTTTGGTAGCCTTTGCACGTCTTGACTAATCATTCGGCATCTGCCTGAGCTGTAAGCCAAAAAATCCGTGTCTAAAAGCTTTTGCCACTAAAGATTTGGCTACAGCGTGGTGTCCACACTCGCCTTCGTGGATTTCTCTTAGGATTTCCACTCCTTCTTCCGGAGACACACAGTGCTAAAAAAAACCAGAAATACTCCGCTTATAGAGGTCACCTTTAACTATAGTGTAGGCTTTCGCTCGTCGGATAATCTGCCGGCTTAGAACCTCATCTTCGGGTAATTTGCCATTTACCAAATAATCGAGGTAGGGTTGAGTCCAGCTGGGAATTACAGCTAGAACTGCTATCAAAGGTGAGTCAGATTTGGTCAAATATTCCTCATCTACTCCCTTTATTGAGGGAACTTTGAGGTGCTCTAAAAAAGCACCATCCAGGACCTCTTTCCGCGCAGAACCTATCGGAGATAGTGCGTCTGCTTCCTCATTTTCTGCTCGAGGGATGTGTTGAACTTCAAACCCTTCGAACATAGATCATCCACGATAGCTTTGTATGTTGCCATGTGTTTATTTGCATTACAAATATCCGACACTTGTTGAGCAACAAGATCCGAATCTCCATAACACATCAAACGTCGGATGCCAATATCCTTAGCAATCCGGATTCCATGTAGCAGTGCTTCATACTCGGCAATATTATTTGTCGCTGTGAAGTGGATCTGCAACACGTATAGAAGTTTATCTCCTTGGGGTGATTTGAGCACCACGCCAGCCCCCGAGCCCCCTCGAGCCTTAGACCCATCAAAATAGAGGGTCCAATATTCCGACTCAGGGAGGATCATGTTCTCCTTCGTCTCTGTCCAATCAGTGACAAAGTCAGCAAGGATCTAGGATTTTACTGTTGTCCGAGGTTTATACTCAATATCAAAAGCTGAAAGCTCTATTCCCCATTTGGCGACGCGCCCTGTGGCGTCACTGTTATTGATTATATCTCTCATGGGAGTTGTGCTCACCACGGTAATTGGATGCTCCTGAAAATAATGTCGTAGCTTACGTGATGCCATAAAAACACCGTAAGCCAACTTTTGATAGTGCGGATATCGCTGTTTCGATTCTATCAGGACTTCGCTGACAAAGTTAGTCGGACGCTGCACCAGGTGTTCCTAATTTTCCTCCGGTCTCTCCACTACCATGACGATACTAACGACTTTGTTTGTCACAGCAAGATAAAGCAACATCGGTTCCTGTGGTTCCGGTGTAGCAAGTATAGGAGCAGATGAGAGTACTTTCTTCAGGTCTTGTAGTGCAGCTTCAGCTTCTTCAGTCCAAACAAAATCCTTGGTCTTTTTCAAGAGTTTGTATAATGGTGCGGCTCGTTCACCAAGCCGGCTTACAAACCGACTGACTGCAGCAATGCAACCAGTTAGTCTTTGTACGTCCTTCAGGCAAGTTGGCCTGGAAATATTGAGTATAGCCTTGATTTTGTCTCGGTTCACCTCTATGCCTCTTTGAGACACGATGAAACCTAACAATTTTCTGGCTGGTATTCCAAAGAAACATTTCTTTGGGTTAAGCATGATGTTGTATTTCCATAGATTGGCAAATGTTTCCTCCAAGTCACAAATCAATGTTTCCTTCTTTTTGGACATCACCGCAATATCATCCACGTATGTGTGTACATTGCATCCGAGTTGGTCATGGAGGCAACATTGCATCGTGCGCTGGTACGTAGCTCCTGCGTTCTTCAGCCCAAAGGGCATCGTAACAAAATAGAAGGTTCCGAAGGGGGTTATGAATGAAGTTTTGACTTTGTCAGATTCCTTCATCTGGATTTGGTGATAACCGGAATATGCGTCGAGAAAACAGAGGAGTTTCGAGCCTGCCGTAGAATCGATAACTTGATCAATTCTAGGCAGAGCGAACGGATCTTTTGGGCAAGCCTTGTTCAAGGCAGTATAATCAACACACATCCTTAAATCAGTGGTGTCCTTTTTAGGGACCATTACAGGATTGGCCGACCACTCAGTGTGGATGACCTCTTCTATGAATCCGGCTAACTCGAGTCGTGCTAGTTCCTTAGCTATTGCCTTACGCTTTTCATCGCCGAAACTTCATAAGGACTGTTTGACGGGTTTAGCGTTCGGGTTTACATTTAAAGAGTGCTCGGCAAGTTCCCTAGGTACTCCGGTCATGCCAGATGGCTGCCATGCGAAGATATCTTGATTTGCTTGGAGGAACTTGGCGAGCGTGCTTTCCTATGCTCTACCTAGGCCTACGCCTATCTAGGTCACCTTGGAGGGGTCATCATCCTTCAACGACGTCTTCTTCGTCTCTTCTGATGCCTTGAACTCCGGATTTGGCTTTGTCACCTCCTTCTTCGTTGCGGGCATCTCGGACGGATCTATGCTCTTCTTGATCTCCTGGTACTCCTGGGCATGCAGCACGACTTTGGCAAAGGTGGCATTTCCATCCTTGCACTCTCGCGCTTTCTTCGGGTCTCCCCTGATGGTGATCACGCCGTTGGGACCTGGAATTTTCATCATATTGTAAATGTAACACGGACGAGCCATAAAAGCCCGGTAAGCCGGACGTTCTAATATAGCGTGGTATGCACTCTTGAACGGGACCACTTCGAAGGAAAGTGCATCCGTCCGATAGTTCTTTGGAGTTCCAAAGGTAACATCCAAAGTGATCTCTCCCAGGGAATTGGCTTGTCTTCTTGGGACAACTCCGTGAAAGATCACAGAGCTATGGTTCAGCTAGGTTTCCGAGATCTTCATCTGGCGTAGCGTTTTGACATAGAGAATATTGATACTGCTACCATCGTCCATGAGGGTCTTGGAGAAACCATAACCGTCAATAAGTGGATTAACGATTAAGGCGTATTTTCCTCGCCTGTGCAACTTAGGCGGATGAGCAGCGCTGTCAAATGTGATTGCCACTTCCGACCAGTCCAGGTATTGGGGGACAGCCAGAACTGTTGCGTTGAGCTCATGTAGAACTGCTATCTTGACCTTTGCTGGTTGAGATCCGAAGAAGGTGACGTAAGTGTCTTTCTTGGTCGGAAATTTTTTCTTCCCTTCCGGCCTGGGATTTGAAGCATCAGCTTCCTCCATGTTGGAATCTTCCTTGGTCTCTTTTTATTTTTCGGGATTCTTCTTTCCCTTCTTCCGCTTAGCTTTGTAGCCCGCGGTGTCATCTCTTTTAATGTCGTCATTGAAACGACATTCGGCATTGGTGTGGGACGAGCCCCCATTGGCGTCTAAGTGATGCACACATGGGTTATTAGCAATGTCGGCCCAAGAGTAGGTTTTGCCTGGTTGTTGGTCTCCTCTACCTTGGACTCTTGAAGTTCCATGCCCACGCTCGCGGCCTCCACGGCATCCTCCTCGTCCTCCAGACCCGAAAGTAGCAGTGACCACTCCCGTTTCCGCGTTGGGTTTTTCTTCCGAGGTATTTTCACGCTTCTGAGCTTGTTGCTTTGGTTGTTTTGCCGACTGTGGCACAGCTAGGGCATTGAGTAATCCCTCTACATCATCGTCAGCATCGGCATACTTGCTCGCTGTTTCTATCATTTCTCCCAGATCAATGACCTTGTCACACTTCAGGCGATGGCGCGGTAGGCCAATTAGGAGACCTGCAATGAAAGCTTCAATCGCATTTTGATCGTTTACTCCTTCACAGGAGTTCTTGGTGTCGATCCATCATCCGAGGTAATCCCGGCAAGTTTCTCCGGCTTTTTGGGTGCAACACTGTAGGTCTTCGACCGTACAGGGCCTCCGATATGTGCCTTCGAAATTCCAAAAGAACGCACTTTGCATGTCATACCAGTTGTGGATGGTGTTCTCCGGAAGTTCATTAAGCCATGATCGTGCCGTCTTCCGCAACATGAGTGGGAGATATCAGGTTGCGACCAGGCTGTTTCCTCCTTTGGCGATGCAACAAGCTTGGAAAAAATCCTGTAGCCAGGTATCTGGCCGAGCAATGTTGTCGTAGGCTTGGATATGTCCTGAGATAGCAAATCCTTCCGGGAATCTTGTAGCTCTGATGCGTGGTCCGAAGCACTTTGGGCCCACGTAGATATCATCGTTTTCGTAGCGCCGCGCCTCTATGTTGGAGTTGGTTCTGTGCCTTGTGTCGTTCGGGGATAGAGATCGTCCCGAATGTCGGCTGTGGCTGCGGTGCCTTGGAGTCAGACTTCGGCTTCTGCCACCACCTCCTCCGCCACGTCGTCCTCCTTGTCCCCCTTGAGAGTTGTTGTGATGACTACTTGGTGGAGAGGGTGGGGCAGCTGGATTGTTTCCGTCTGATCGCCGGCCTCCGTCCGGAGCACCATTATTCCGGTTCTGGGGAGGGTCTTCACTATGACGAGCCCCCTGCCGGCTTGTACCGGCATGGTTTCCGTCGTTCCTTCGTCCGTTGTTCCCACTACGGTGAGGCTCCGCCGAACGGCTTGCATGTATAGGATGTGGCATTTTTTGACGATCCTCCTCCCGACGTTTCTCTTTATCTTCTCCCCTTCGATTGTTTGACTCTCGTCGGGGAGGATTCTTCGGATACAGTGCAACAATGGCCTCTTTTCAGCTGCTGGGGCGATGTTGCTCCAGTCACGCGCAGTTCTACGGTGCTGTCCTGACGATTCGGTTCTCGAATAATTGTCTTCCCGGCGCCCAGGGCAATGATGCTGCTCCGGAACGTGCTGGGGTCTCACATCAGCCCATGCCGGATCTGTGCGACATTGGTCAGAATCCGAGACCAGTTTTTGGCTTCCGGACATGGCGACCTTTTGCTGCTCCAGTCCCTTGTTGAGTAGTTTGATTCCCAACTAGATTTCCTCCGGTCCTGGATTAGCCGATAGAATTTCTCGGGCTGCCACGGTATTCTGTACTGGGGTTGGATATACCCAATCTCCTTTACTATCTTTCCGAGGCTTCCCCATCTCATCTCCAAAAAGGACAGCGTGGATCTGCGGGAATTGGTTGTCATTGGTATGACGCTTCCTGGTCTTCTGGTATTGCCTGGAGTTGTACTTCTCCGCAGATGCTAGGCGTTTATTTTCCTCCTTAATGTTTTTGGCTTCATCGAGGAGTACTTGACGACGCGCTTCTAGGGCTTGTGCCCTCTCGTCCAGTTCTTCAGCGGTAAGCTCCGCAACTATAGGAATAGGTGTGGTTAATGCAACATCAATGAGTTTACGTGCACCTTCAGTGATCACGTGTCCATCCATCGATTCTTCTTTTTTCGGCTCTTCTGGGATAAGTGCTCCATCCGAGTCTTCCTCATATTCCTCGGCAATCACCTCCTCTGTTAGAGGGTCTTTTGTCGGGGTCTTGTTCTTCTTGTTCCTCTTCTTTGCCTTCTTGACAACGCCGGTAGCAAAAACGGCTTTGGGTCCGTTTCCCGGAGTCAAGCTCTGATCGGTACTTTCGGACATCTGGACTTCGAGATTGTCTCCGACTTCCATGTCATCCTGCGCTTTGGGAGAGTGTTCCCCGGATCCTTCATCCAAGGCTTCTCCTTCTTCTGCAGCTTTGGATTATACTCCTCTTCGTATTCCACGGAGAACTTTCGGAAATCTGCTGACGTCATCGATTCATCCGAGGATGCGGGTACGTCGGCGTTTGTTACAATTGCCTCCAGCATAGAGTCGGTGTTTTCTCCAGCATCGTCAGAGCCGGATCCGGATCCTACATACCCGACGAAGTGCGACGCATGCTTCCTGAGGTACCTGCGGCTCTCGCGATCAGCCATGTCGAAACTTTTGATGGTCTTGAGAATTGCATCTGCGCTTGCATCTTGCATTATCATACGGCGCAGTCTGTACCTTAGGAAAGGCCTGTCTGTCCCGGCGTCATCAAAGCCGGAATCAATGTCATTGATATGCTCCTCCTGGATTTCGACTTCCGCGGGTGGGTCGATCTGGGATACGGCCTCTCCGAGGAGATCCACTCCAGATTCGGCTTTAACCGCTAGGTCTTCCTCAGGCTCGGATTTCTCCACTATCTCTGCAGCTGGTGCAGGCTGGGATTAGGATTTTCTGAGATCCAGAACTCTGCCTCCTCCGCAGACAAAGGGGACCCAGAAGATTCTTCTGCCTCTATCATCACCGCTGGGGTGGGTGGGAAGGTTCAGCGAAACCGATGTAAACATCGATCTCGCCAAAAGACATGATTGTGTAGGTAGTCATGGCCTCCCTAGCCGGAATCCACGTCTCGTCGAGAACGATGAGAGGGACGTCGCTGGCATAGAGGATGCGACCAACAGCGATGGTCTTGCTGATTCCGATTCTTGCAGATTCCGCTCGGAATGCAGATCCGAAGCTCACTTGCCCCACGGTGGGCGCCAACTGTCGTCGGATTGATGACAAGTACGCCATGAGGGGGTCCTCAAGGCGTGCGCAAGAGAGGGGTGTGATACGTACGGTGTTTCGGGACGGTGAGCACATAAGTTTACCCAGGTTCGAGTCCGCCGACTTTGGATGGACCCTACTCCTGCTAGCAATCTAGTAATACGGCAGAGCCAGAATATGGGTTACAAGGGTTTCGCCTGTGCGAGTTGAGATTGTAGACTATCGAGGTGTGCCCTAAAGTCTCTCCCTAGGTCGGCTTATATAGATATCCGGCCTAGGGTTTACAGGAGAGATCTATCTAGCTACGACTAAGAGTCGGTTACATAGTACATCTTGAACTACAAGTAACACCATGGGCCTAAGTCGGTAAATCTTCTGGGCCTTCCCGTAGCCGGATTGGACTCTTTCTTTTCTCCCTGACTGGGCCGCCCGTGAAGCAAAGCTCTAACCCGAAGTAGGCCACCCTGGTCAGTGAGGAACTGTGAGGATACCCAGAAAGTATATCCCCAACAAGCATGGTTCTGCTAATTCCCAACGTATAAGTACAAGCATATACAACATAGATGACACAATGGTTCAAGTTTATTAGGAGCAAGAAAAGTAAAGTGTGCCATCAAGATCGTGAGAGCTTTAATCACTAGTTTTCTCATAACAAGTTTAATTCGGAAGGTAGATAAAAACATGAATATACTTGGAATAGCAAATGCTAATAGGTATGTATGGTGGACTCTTTTGAATAACTTGGTTTTATTTGCAGTTGGATGCATGAGTGGAACTCATACTTGGTTATGGAGGCTAGCAAAAGATTGGGAGCGACCAACTAAGATAGAAATAATGGCCATAATCATGCAAAGCGACAAAACATCATTAATTAAAGCATAAATTGATATTACAAGTTGAAAACTAAAGGATCATAAAGGCTATGGTGACTTGGGATAGTCTTAACATGGTGTGAGCATGCGCCAAGTCAACCCAAATAAAGCATCAAAGGAGAATACCACAATACTATGTTTTAATATGCTAAAACAACGCATGATTCTTTCAAGGCACATTAAACAATCTCAATTGTTTATAACATGTCATGCTACAACAATAATTACTAAGCATAAAACAAAAACAATATCAAGCATGACATGATAAAGTCTAAGTCATAGTCAAAAATAAGCTCATTTTTACCACTTAAGCATGAACTTTCCTACTCTTTTCCAATCCAAACCAATCTTATTTGAAAACTAATGCATGAATGAGGGGGTCCAACCAATTTATTCAAGCAAATTAAGCAAAAGAAAACCAAAAAAAAACGAAGACGCTCCAAGAACAACACAACTATGCATGAAACAATAAAAATGAAGTGTTTGGAAGAAACCTAAAATGACGCTTGTACTTCTTGGATATTTCTTGGGGTGACACGGGTGGCATACCCAAGCTTGATCTTTAGTCCATTCTTCATCTCATTACATCATTCTTTCCTTACATCTGAAATTTTTCCTTCATACAAAACTTCACACAATCTTCCTTAGCAACATTAGTCTACTCAAGATAATAAGTCTTTTGGTTCAGTTCAAACACAAGTAAGACTTCCATTAAAACACAAGATATTGTAGCACTTCCCTCAAAAAGCTCAATTCCCCAAAAAGGAATCAACAAGAAGCAAATGCAAATCTGTCCAAACAGACCAGCAGGTAAAAACCAATTTTTTCGAAGACCTTATGTTGCCTAAATCGAAAAGTGTTGAACTAATGAAAGTTGGATAACAACCTGGGGCAGAAGCCCAAAAAATTACAGCTCAAACCGACATACAGAGATTTTTCACGATTTTTTACAGCGAAGCATAAAAATCTGTTTCAGGACAGCAACTTTCCCAAGCATTACTTCTTTCTCATTGGAGGTTACTCTTGGCACAAAAACCACAAAAAAATGATAAGAAGAGGTTATTACTGAAGCAATAACTTCCAAGACTCAACTAAAACTTTTGGGTTATCTCCCAATAAGTACTTTTCTTTAACGCCTTTAAGTTGGGCGTGATAATTTCGATGAAGCTCACATAAGAAATATGAATTGAAGTAAAAGAGAGCATCAAGAAGAAAATTCAAAACACATTTAAGTCTAACCCACTTCCTATGCATAGGAATCTTATACGAAAATAAATTCACAAAGAAAAAGGCGACATGCATAGGAAGATAAAACAAGAGTAACTTCAAAACTTTAAGCAAATAGAGAGGTGTTTCAGTACCATGAAAACTTTTACAACCATATTTTCCTCTCTCATAATAATTTTCAGTAGCCTCATGAATAAACTCAACAATATAACTATCACATAAAGCATGCTTTTCATGATCTACAAACACATATTTTTTATCAATCTCAAAAATAGTGGGATTAAAACCTTCAAACCCACTTTTAACAAATTTATAACAAGATGACTGATCAATCTCATTTTCAATAGTAGTACAATTAATATTATCAACCAATATAGGACTATCATCTAGAGCTTTATTATAAAAAAAATTCAAAAGAATCCACAGGAACATAACATTCATCCTCCTTTGGTAAGCATGGGGGACAATCAAATAATGTAATGCGTAAAGAGTTACTCTCATTAGAAGGTAGGAATGGGTAGATCCATTCTTCCTCCTCTTGATCATCACTCTACTCCTCCTTTTCATCCAATGAGCTTCCAGCTTCAGCAATTTCTTCTTCCATAGGCTCCTGCAAGGCATTAGTCTCTTCCGCTAGTGAAGAGCATCTATTAAGATATTCAAGAATATAGCCATTTTCCTCCTTGTAATTATCAAATAAAAATTTAAGTATATCATAAACCTCATATTTATAAGGTGCATCATCAATATTTTCAAGAAAAGAAGCAAGTTCGAATGCACCCTTCCAAGCAATAAATTCTTCAATTTGTTCCACATCATAAAAGTCATAATTTCCCTTAACATAAGAAGATATGGTAACATCATCATTATACTCACATTGAAAAGGAGGTGTTTATACCTCCTACAGCAACAAGATTTATCAAAGCAATAAGTAACATTATAAGTAGAGCACATGTTTCTAGCAATGGTACACAATTTATCAATTTGTTCCCATGAGAGTTTCCCTTTTTGTGACAAGCGGTGTTTCGCATAATATTTTTGTTATTCCATGAACCCATCTTGCCAATAAGATCTAGTTTCAAAGAAACCCACCATTGATAGAAAGCATGATAAAGCAAGACAATAGCAGATCAACAGAAATAACAACTATAGCAGGAACTAATGTTTTTGTGTGTTTTTGATAAAGAAACAAGCAAACAAAGTAGAAATAAACTAAGCAAAACAAATAAAACAAAGTAAAGAGATTCATTATGAGGGACTCCCCTTGTGAAGATGTCCTTGACTCCCCGGCAACGGCGCTAGAAAAAGTCTTGCTTACTCAATAAGTTGAGCTCGTTGGGGAACCGCAAGAGGAAGGTATGATGAGTATAGCAAAAAGTTTTCCCTCAGTTATGAAACCAAGGTTATCGAACCAGTAGGAGCAAGGAAACACCTCCAAGGTGTTGTTTCCAACTTGGAATCCTGCACAACACAATCACAGAACTTTGCCCCCAACTCAGTGAGGTTGTCAATCTCACCAGTTTTGATGAAAACAAAGGATTAAACATATTGTGTGGAAGATAGTAATAGCTTTGCAGAAAGTAAACAGAAAACAGTAAATAGTAGATTGTAGATTTATGGTAAAAGAAAGGACCGGGATCCATAGTTCACTAGTGGTGATTCTCCTTAAGATAGATGACATGTTGGGTGAACAAATTACAGTGGGGCAATTGACAAACATCGAGAAAGCATACATGCATATACTAATCATCTTGACTCCTATGAGATTTGATTGGAAATTACAACATTATACATAGACCGTAATCCAACTACATCTATGACTAATAATCCACCTTCAGGTTATCATCCGAACCCCCTCCAGTATTAAGTTGCAAGCAACAGATAATTGCATTAAGCATTGCATGTAAAGTAAACAATACGATTGTTCTATGAACAAAGGATTGCTGTTTTCTCCCTAGTAGCAACAACACATCTAGTACCTTAGAGATTTCATCACTTCCTGCATTCCTAGAGGCATGAACCCACTATCGAGCATAAATACTCCCTCTTAGAGTTGCTAGAATCTACTCGGCCAAGATAGCTACTAACAACGGAGAGCATGCAAGATCACAAATAACAAAGACATGATAGAATCAATAATCAATCTGAAATAGCATCTAAATATCCATCGGATCCCTGCAAACACAACATGTAAGATTACAAATAGATGATCTTGATCATGAATGGAGCTCACAAGATCTATGCATGGTAGCACAAAGGAGAAGAACCAACCATCTAGCTACTACATGGACCCGTAGTCCAGGGATGAATATTCACGCATCACACCGGAGGCAAGCATGGTGATGAAGAAGGCCTCCAGGGTGAATTCTCCCCTCCGGCAGGGTGCCAGGAAGAGCTTCAGATCCCTCCCGATCTAGGGATGGAGATGACAGAGGCTACATACTCTTTCGTGGAATTTTGATCGGGTGCTTAGGGTTTCTGTATCGGAGGCGATATATAGGCGAAAGGGGAGGTTGAGGGGGTTCCCTAGGCATCCACACCACCCCCTGGCGCGGACCAGGCCTGACCGCACAGCTAGGTGCTCTGGCCGGCCTCTGGCCCCTCTCCGTGTCGTCTTCTGTCTCCATGTCCCCCTCGGTGAAATATTGACTTTGGCTTTTGTCCCATCCAATTCCGAGAATATTCATTTTTGACTTTCTGGATCCAAAAACAGCAGAAAACACGCAACTGGTACTATGGCATCTTGTTAATAGGTTAGTCCAAGAAAGTGTATAAAAATACTCCAAAGTGTGGACAAAACATAAGAAAGTAGATATAAGACAAGCATGGAACATCAAAAATTATAGATACGTTAGCAACGTATCAACAGTAAATGACCAGAATCGTAGTAGGCCACAAAGCGGCAAAATGCCTGACATCCTTATGGGCATGAACATTAATGGGCCTTGTGTGGAAAAAATGCAGAATAGCAAAAGGCCAGAACCATAGAAGGATGCAATGCGTAAAAAGCCCACATCCTTACATGACAGAATAATGGAAGGCTTGAGCAGTAAATGACCCGAACAGTGAAAGGCCATAATAGTAGCAGGTCAGAACAGTAGCGTACTTTCTCACATATGGGTCGTTATTGGGTGGCCCGCGTTTGGAAGGCTCGAACAGTAAAATGCCAAAACAGTAAGGAACCTTCTCACAAATGGGCCTATGGTGGGTGACCTATCACGGGCTTTATGAACAGTGCTAGGCCTAAAGCATACTTTATAGTGCTGGACTAATGTGGCGCATGCCTCTAATGGGCCGCACAGTGGTGGACCAAGCTAGGACTTACGCATGTTGAAATAGTAATGGACCAAAAAGTTAACAGGTCGCAGCTGGGCTACGAAGTGATGGGCCTTTCAATCAGTGCGGGCCTCGAAGCAGGCCATAATAGTGATGGGCGTCTTCTTATTGGGCTTGTTTGATGGGCTGGACCAATTAATGATTAGCAGGCCTTGCCTAGGCCTTGGCTTCCACCACAGTTTTGTGACCATTAACGGCGGTAACTGGTCATTAACGGCACTTGGCACGTGGCATTAGCAGTCAATGGGCTGGCGAAACCGATCTACCATGACACGGTTTTCCATGGTTGAAGGGTGCAGTTCGCCATGGTCAGAAGAAAAACTGTGGTAGATTCTTTGGTGATAGGGATTTTACCATGGAGGCCATCCATCACGGAAGACTTTTCCACCACAAAGAAGGACCCTCAACCACGAAAACCATCCGTTGTAAAAGCCAACTTTATTATAGTGACAATGCAGCTTGGTTGTGGCGAGATAGATCTAAATATGGTTGTGCTGAAAAGCCTAGTTTCTCTTGTAGATATGGCATCTATATATGTTTGTTGAAAAATACTTTTGAAAACATGACTCCATTTCAAATGCTCGATATCTCTACACCCTTGTTGAAAACCTTTTTTGAGGAAAAACCCTTTTAAAACATCCTCAACCATCCATGGTTAAAACAAAACCTCAAACTTAAGTTAGCTCATGACCACAGCACTTCCTTTTTATCTTTCGAAGATCATCACTTGATCCTCTTAGCAATAACCTTTCCAACCGTGGATACGGCTATTCGAATAGATTATACTCTATAGAGTTTGTGCACTTTCCCCACAAGAATCAATACATCTGCCGAGATTCAACCACGGCCCGTTACACATGGTACATAGGGGTTCGAATAATCAAACATAACCTTTTATTTATTGACCCTAGTAAAGGCACCTTTCCCTCTAGGTTTGCTCTCCCCAGAATGAGTACAAAACAGCATCCCACACCTAACTCCCTTCTATACCCTATAATATTAAAATCCTCGATGATCACATTATTAAACACTTTCGTCCTTACTCCGTAACTGTATCATCCGTGGGAGACCCATTGTTTCTTCCCGGGTTTTTCAACCACTGGTCCTTCCTAGGCCATGGCCCTTACATTGGGTGGAGGGGATTCCGGGAATTTCTTCCTTATATAGTAGGGGCTGCCCATGCTAAGGAAAACAAACTACGAGCTAAGCCCCATCTCACAGGGGTAATGTGGTTGCACAGGTAAGTTATTTCGGTAAAGGCGTAGAACATCCCTTCTTCTTCTCAAGTCCATCATACTTACTTCTCAACATCATATTTCTTCCTTAAAAACATCCACTTAGTGGTGATGCCCTTCCAAGGGGTTTTACAAAACATTTCCAAAACCTTTGATAGTAGAGTAATCCCAAAATAGTTTGGTTTATTAAGCTAGGGTTTCCAACGAGGTAGGATGTTGCCCATCATACTCTCAGTCTAAAGGATGATAGTGGGTGTCAATAAGGGTGGGTGTCTTAGGGTACACCAATTCATAACTTGGAGGGGCCAAGTTACTAGTGTAGTGGTAGTAAAACAAAACATGCAGGTAGTAATGCAAATTATAAATGAGATACAAACGGGTATATAAAAGGAGTAGGACAAATATCGGAATTCAAGAAGAGTGGCTTGCCTATGGTCATCAATATGTCCATGGACTTCTTCTTAGAAGACCAATAATGATTAGATGATCCCTTCTTCTCGATGTCAACACAATCGCAACTATCGTTGTCACAGAGCACACATGAAATAAGCAAAGTACCACAATCAATACCAGGAAAAAATCACTATTAAAATGCAGAAATAAAATTAGCAAAGCATCACTACATCAGTAGGTTTTGATTGGTTGAGTTCAAGGCAATTGGGATTATTTTATTTTCATTTATAGAACTTTTTTATGAATTAATTGTGGAATACTACTTAATTAAGAGGTTTTATACACAAGATAGGATCTGTATGATACCAAGGTACAAAAATGATATCAACTGATAGATATTGAGATAATAAAGTCACTAGAAGGGGTTTCATTATTTTATCAATTTATTATTTAGTTATGAATTTTCTAGTGAGCTAAACCCTTGTTTTGGTGGATAAATCACCAGAAATTATATTTAATTCCAATAAATATTTCCTCTTAGGGTTAGACTATATTTGAGTACTGGTTCACTGGCAATTGGTTTCATCCTAAAATATTTACCAAAATGCCCTTGGGAAAATCCCAAAGTCATTACTGCAAGGAATTTGTCTTTTTCACCAGATTTATTCTAGAGATCCTTTTCATATGAAACCAAGGACACACAGTAGGCATTAAAAATACCTTTCTATAGAAATGGTTTTCACCATTTTTAGGGTTGTATAAATCTTGAAATGATTTATCTAGTGAAACAACCCTATTCGTAAGAGTTTAATTCACTAAAAACACCAGAGGCTCAATAAATCTTGAAACTCTAGGACAAGATATATCTAGGGGTGCATGTGTACCAAGAGTTGGAAAAAAGTCAAAATAATTTATATTTTTACATGAACAAATTCTCAAAAATAGATCCGAATAGTTTTTGCTATTTTTACCAAAGTCAGACCATGGAGCTTTTTGGAGTGGGTCCAAAGTGACATGCAAGGTATCATAGATACCTCCCAGTACCATGTGGTTCATCCCAATCAGATTTACCAAACTCCCTGGAATAAATCTTTAGTGCAAAGGACCTATTATATCATTTTAATTACTTGAAATGTTCTAGAAAATATTTGGGTCTAGATGTTGTTGTGCATGTTGGAGAAAACATGCATGCACACATAGAAATTTAGATCTATTAAATTATTGGCATGTTATATTTTTGTTTTGATTTAATCCTAGCAGCAACTTGACAGATCTAGAGAAATTTAGAAAAGCTTTTTAGAAAAAGAAATAACACGGGCCAGATCTAGACCAATCTGGGCGGCACGCCACTGGGTCGGCCCATCCCGCGACACCGACACGCGCGGGAGCCACCGTGTTTGAACTCGCGATCGGGCCCGCTTGTCTGCGGCTCAGGGGTATGGATCTCTCCAGACCGTAGATCTGAATAGAGATTGACAGCGTGTGTGCGTCGTCCACCTCGCGACAGAGGTGATAGAGAAGAAACCCTATCAGCGGCAAAGGGTTGCGAGGGATCTCACTGGAGGCATGGGGAAGCGTCGGCGAGGGGCGGAGGAGACACGTAAGTACCTGATGAGGCAAATTGGTGCCCGATAAAGCAACCTTGGTGCAAAGAGATTTATGTGTGAGACAAAGAAACTTTGCTACCTAACAAAGTAACTTTGATGCCCGATGAGGCAGTTTCTGAGACCGGCGAGGCAACTTGGGCCCCAACTGGGAATTTTTGGTGTTCAATGAGGCAACTTTGGTGCCTGCCGAGGCAATTTCGTGCCCGACAAAACCAACTTGCTCGACAAGGCAACTTTGATGTCTGACGAGTCAACTTTTGTGTGCTCGACAAGACTACGTCGGTGCCCCGCGACTCAACTTCGGTGCAAAATGTAGTTGTTGTCAACTTAACTGTGCCCAATGAGACTACACATATTGAGATTACTTTAGTTATCTACCATAGTCGTCAAGCGATGGGGCATTGGGGCGGTGATAACCCACAAGTATAGGGGATCGTGTGTAGCCTTTTTGATAAGTAAGAGAGTCGAACCCAACGAGAAGCTAAAGGTATGATAAATGTTCTCTCAAGTTCTATCAACCACTAATACAACTCTACACACATTAAACGTTTGTATTACCTCGGAAATAAAACTAGAGCAACAATACGAGTACTAGAGATAGCTTTGCATGATAATAAATAACAAGAAAGTAAAGCTAGTTGTTGCAGCAATAAATACACTAAACTAACAGAACCATGAGTGTGGAATAGTGGTGGTAATTCTGGTGGAATTATCCAAATTTAAATAGCAAATAGATCAGGTTCATTGTCTTCGATGCAGTTTTCTATGTGGGAGAGGCTAAATATACATGTGCTTCACTACTTGGAATTACATGTACTATATGATTGGATTGTCAAACATCCGTAACTATTAACAATGCATTAAGGTTTCCCCAACCATAGCCTTAAGTTTAATGGTCCTCTTACTCCCATACGTACAATGTTCCGGTTCGCGTCCTTAGGTTTCTGTCACTCCGGCACAACTCCCCCTTCCTTTTACACATACTACAAACCCTATGATGTTTAATCCATGCACGCACAAATATAATGAACACCAAAGGAGTGCACCATATCAACATACAACTCTAATGAACCAAAGACGTTCAACCATTCAATCTAAGAACAAAGAAACTACATAAACATGACATAGATCATAGGATTATAACTTATAGCATCAAACACCATGTTTACATAGGACAATACATAGGTGTGTGGGAGGATGAACCACTGCATATTAGGAGGATTAGGTGATGGAGATGGCGGTGAAGATGGTGAAGAGGGCGGCGGTGGCGCGGGGGACTCCATCCCTCCGCCGGTACCATGGCGGAGCACCGCCCCTTAGCCCCCTTCCTTCATGGATTATTGGGAGGCAAAAACGTGGCTTTGGTGGCTGCAAATTCATGGGTGGAGATGCCCTGGGCGAATTAGGTTTCCTCCCTTTATATAGCTTCTCGGATTCCCGTCATCCCATCTTAGGCTGCAGTAAATCAGGCCTAGCGGGCCCGTCCGGACTCAGAATCCGCTAAATTTCATGTCCAAAACATTTTTCGTGAAATTTCCAACAACTTTGTAGTTGAATATTTTTCCGTTTGACGCCGTATTCGACCCGAAAAGTGACCATCTTCAAAAAGAGTTCTGAGACAGATTTCTGGAAAATCCCAATTTGACTCCAACAAGGTTTCTACTTGTATTCTTGGTAATTCCTACATATCAAAGTTTAAAACAAGAACATTGTGCACTTTTGCAACTATTAGTAGGTTAGTACAAATAAATCATAAACTTTATACAAAAAGGAGTATCAAAAGCATATTATTAGCATAAAACCATCAAAAATTATAGATACGTTATGGACGTATCAATATCCCCAAGCTTAGTTCCTGCTCGTCCTCGAGTAGGTAAACGATAAAAACAATATAATTTTTGAGGTGACATGCAGACAACACAATCTTGATCATCATTATTGTAAAAGCATTGATAACTGGGATCAAGGTACTCTAAACATGAATCATGAAAGATAGAGTTCTAACAATAAAACATAGCAACTATGTTGTAACATGAAAAGGTAAAAACAAAAGATCATGAATAACAATGCACTAAAAGACGTTTGTTTGTTTCACATATAGAAAACATAATAAGAGTGGTATTCACCTTGTCCCTCATGGTATAGCATGCATAAGACACCTTGAAAGTTCATAAGGGTGACTAGATACAAATAATTTAAGAACAAGCAATATCAAAGTTATGAATCAATCAACAAGTTTTGGAACAATGCACATTAAACTAAGAATGACCATTATGCTCTCTAAATTGGTGCATAAAGATAGAAGATGGAGACTCAACATAAAAGTAAAAAAGAAAGGCCCTTCACAAAGGGAAGCAGGGATTTCAAGTTTCATAAAGAGCTTCCAAAAATTATGGTACTTATTAGCTTTCAGCTCTTATTGCCCCTATCATAAGCATATTGGGGTGATTAAGGTTATAGTGACACAAATACGAGGATATGCTTGACAAGTTATAAGTTGAAAATCTCATGCCCCGTGGTTACGGGTACCGAACCTCATGCTACTCAACTTTAGTCACGAGTAAGTTTTTGTCATTGTAAGTACATGTGTATCATAGAGAACCGCCAATGGGGTACCCCTTGCCCCGTGATACAGGAGCTATCCCATATCAAAATGGCAAGGCAACATACAATGAGCATCTCAACGATCTTTTTATTTCCTATTTGCATAGGTTTTTATTGAGGATGCTTCATAGAATGCTCACTATGGTTATGCTGCAAGTTTCCACTATGATTAGGCATGGCTTAGGCTAGCCGCCCAGGTGTTTCTCTAACACACATACAAACTCCATGAGCTTACAAGCTCCACTTTTATTTCACACCGCCGGGATCCATAAGCAAAAGAACATGATATCAACTGAATAATAAGTGCAATGTTGAAAGCATTCCCCATGACGACATGGTTCTGCTGATTCACAACTTATTAAGCACAAGCATATACGCAACATAGATGGACACAATGGTTCAAGTTTATTAAGTGCAAGAAAGTAAAGTGTGCCATCAAGTTTGTGAGAGCTTTAATCACTAATTTTCTCATAACAAGTTTAATTTGGAAGATAGATAAAAAACATGAATATACTTGGAATGGTGTAACACACCATGCATAGGAATTTATAGTGGACTCTTTGGAATAACTTGGTTTTCTTGGGGGTTGGATGCACGAGTGGACTCATACTTGGTACATGTGAAGGCTAGCAAAAGAGTAGGAGCGACCAACTAAGAGAGCAATAATGGATATAATCATGCAAAGTGACATAACATTATTAATTAAAGCATAAAGTGATATTACAAGTCATAAACTAAATGATCATAGAGGCTAAAGTGACTTGTTCATAGTCTTAACATGGTGTAAGCATGCGCAAAGTCAACCCAAATAAAGCATCAATGGAGAATACCACAATATTATGTTTTTGAATGCTAAAACAACGCATGATCCTTTCAAGGCACATTAAGCAATCTCAATTGTTTGGAACAAGTCATGCTACAGCAATAATCACTAAGCATAAAGTCAAAACAATATCAAACATGACATGATAAAGTCTAGGCCACAGTTTAAACAAGCTCCTTACCACTTATAAGCATGAAGCTTCCTACTCTTTTCCAATCACCAATCAACTTATTTAAAACCACATACGAATGTAGGGGTCCAACCAATTTTTTTAAGCAAACCAAACAAAAGAAAACTAAAAACAAAAATAATGACGCTCCAAGAACAACACAATTGTGCATGAAACAATAAAAATGAAGTGTTTGGAAGAAAAACCTAAGAGCTTTATTGATGAAGAAGGGGATGCCTTGGGCATCCCCAAGCTTTGACGCTTGTACTTCTTGAATATTTCTTGGGGTGACACGGGTGGCATCCCCAAGCTTGAGCTTTTTTCCATACTTCATCTCATCACATTGTTTTTCCCTACACTTTAAAATTTCCTTCATACAAAACTTCACACAATCTTCATTAGCAACATTAGTGTATTCAAGATAATAAGTCTTTAGGTTCAGTTTCAACACAAGTAAAACTTCCATTAAAACACAAGCCACTGTAGCAATTCTTTCTAAAATCTCAAGTGCAAAGAGAACTCGAAGAGAAAGAGATTAAGAGGCAAATGCAAATAATGGTAGAAATCTATCAAAACATACCAGTAGGTAAAACACGATTTTTTAGAAAACCTTATGTTGCTCCAATCAAAAAGTGTTAAACTAACAAAATTTAGATAAAAACCCGGGGCATAAGATCAGAAAATTACAGCTCCATCCGACGTACAGATATTTTTCAAGATTTTTTACAGTGAAGAACAAAATTCTATTTCGGGATAACAACTTTCCCAATTCTTACTTCTCTCTCATTAGAGGTTATACTTGGCACAAAAACAAAAATAAAAGGATAAGGAGGGGTTTCTACTTTTTACAAAGGTAACAACTTCCAAGACTCAAAGAAAATAAATGTTACTGGTGTTTGATGCTAAATAAATAAAAAGATACAAACGCTCCAAATTTATTCAAGTTTCTATGCTGCTCAAAAAACAAAGTTTAAAGGTTTGCAAACCAAGGGGTTGTTGAAGAATCTTTTGGCCATTCTTCAATTTTTCTGTTTGGTGTTCCTTATTCTCTGTGAAAAAACTTCAACACAAAAAATTTCCCGGTTTTTAACTGAAAAACTTCCATGGGAAGATTTGTTTTAGGTAACAAGTACAACTAATTTTTTTTGTAATTCGCATTCCCTATCCATACTAAGATAGAGAACAACTTAAAACTAAAAATAAAAACTACTTAGAGATAAAACAAACAAGTGCACACAAGAATATGCACCCACACGCTATTGCTCCCCGGCAACGGCGCTAGAAAAGGTCTTGATAACCCACAAGTATAGGGGATCATGTGTAGCCTTTTTGATAAGTAAGAGTGTCGAACCCAACGAGGAGATAAAGGTAGGATAAATATTCTTTCAAGTTCTATCAACCACTGATACAACTCTACGTACACTAAACGTTTGTATTATCTAGAAAATAAAACTAGACCAACAATACGAGTACTAGAGATAGCTTTGCATGATAATAAATAACAAGAAAGTAAAGCTAGTTGCTGCAGCAATAAAATACACTAAATTAACAACCATGAGTGTGGAATAGTGGTGGTAATTGTGGTGGTTTTATCCAAGTTTAAATAGCGAATAGATCAGGTTCATTGTCTTTGATGCAGTTTTCTATGTGGGAGAGGCTAAATATATATGTGCTTCACTACTTGGAATTACATGTACTATATGATTGGATTGTTAGAAAACATCCGTAACTACTAACAATGCATTAAGGTTTCCCCGACCATAGCCTTAAGTTTAATGATCCTCTTACTCCTATATGTACAACGTTCCGGTTCGCATCCTCGGGTTTCTGTTACTCCGGTAGAACCCCCCCTTCCTTTTACACATACTACAAACCCTATGATGTTTAATCCATGCGCGCACAAATATAATGGACACCAAAGGATTGTACCATATCAACATACAACTCTAATGAACCAAAGACGTTCAACCATTCAATCTAAGAACAAAGAAACTACACAAACATGACATAGATCATAGGATTATAACTTATAGCATCAAACACCATGTTTACATAGGACGGTACAGAGGTGTGTGGGAGGATGAACCACTGCATATTAGGAGGATTATGTGATGGAGATGGCGGTGAAGATGGTGAAGTGGGCGGCGGCGGCGCCGGCGACGGCGCGGGAGACTCCATCCCCGCCGCCGGTATCATGGGGGAGCACCACCCCTTAGCCCCCTTCCTTCATGGCTTCTTGGGAGGGAAAACGTGGCTTTGGTGGCTGCAAATTCATGGGTGGAGATGCCCTGGGCGAATTAGGTTTCCTTCCTTTATATAGCTTCTCGGATTCCCGTCACCCCATCTTGGGCTGCAGTAAATCGGACCTAGCAGGTCCGTCCAGACTCGGAATCAGCTAAATTTTATGTCCAAAACATTTGTCACAAAATTTCCAACAACTTTGTAGTTGAAGAGTTTTCCATTTGACGCCGCCTTCGACCCGAAACGTGACCATCTTCAAAAGAGTTCTGAGACAGATTTCTGGAAAAATCCCAATTTGACTCCAACAAGGTTTCCACTTGTATTCTTGGTAATTCTACATATCAAAGTGTAAAACAAGAACATTGTGCACTTTTGCAACTATTAGTAGGTTATTACAAATAAATCATATACTTTATACAAAAAGGAGTATCAAAAGCATATTATTAGCATAAAACCATCAAAAATTATAGATATGTTATGGACGTATCAGGCGGTAGGCAACTTCCCACATGAGGTAGGCAACTTCCCACCTGTGAACAGCAATTTCATAAAGACGGAATGAAACTTTACAAGGGTGGTAGGAAAAATACAGAACTACGACTGGCAACTTTTTAGTTGTTGAATGCAACTTCACATAGTCAGTAGGCTACTCTAGTTGTGTGGTAGGCTACTTTGCGACAACAGGTAGGTAGATTCACAACTACCGAAGGCAATTTCGTGACATTAATCAGCGGCAGGCAACTCCGTGTCGGGAACATGCAACTTCACTACAGTAGTAGGCAACTTCATATCGTAGTAACCAACTTCATGACAGCGGCATGCAACTTCATAATAGTTGTCGGCAACTTTATATCAGCGGTGTACAACTTATTCATAACTTATGTAAGCACAAAAAGTCCTGAAAAGGCAACTTCATATCAGTAGTAAGCAACTTCATGATAGTGTCATGCAACTTCATAATAGTAGTAGGCAACTTTGGAGCCCGACAAGGCAACTTGTGCCCAACTGAGCAACTTCGAAGCCCGACAAGGCAACTTGTGCCCAACTAAGAAACTTTGGTGCCCGACGAGGCACAGAAGTTGTCCGACAAGGCAATTTGTGGCCGACTAGGCATTGTTGGTGCTCGACGAGGAAAGTTTGGTTCCTGGTAAGGACACTTCATGCCTGATGAGACAACTTGTATGTTCAACAAGCCAATTTGTGCCTGACCGAGCAATGTTGGTGCTCGATGAGGCAACTTTGTTGACCGACGAGGCTAGTTGGTGCCCGCACGAGGCAACTTATGTGCCCAACGAGTCAACGTTGATGCCTGACGAGGCAACTTTGGTGCTGGACAGAGCAACTTAGGTTTCCGATGAGACAACTAGTGCCCCGACTGAGCTATGTTGATGCTCAATGAGACAACTTTGATACTCGACGAAGAAACTTCTATGCCTGGCGAGACAATTTCTTTACCTGACGCAACTTCTATTCCCAATCCAACTTATGTGCCCGACATAGCAACTTCATTCCTAACGAGACAATTTAGGAGCCCGACGAGGCAACTTTGGTGTTCAACCAGGCAACTTTGGATACACAAAGTAGGCATGCCAATTTAATATCTACACAACTGTGGAGGCCACAACACCATATACTACTAGAAATCAAACGGATACAACTAAAAGACACAAATGAGCAACTAATTTATATATAAGGCAACAAAAATTGGTAGGATTGAGCAACTAATATATGCTATTGGGCAACAATCCGAACAAAAGAATTACTCTATGCAAAAAAAGAACACGCTCGGCTGAATCCTAGACTAGCCCTACTTTCTCGACCTCTCTCTTCTTCTCAATTCGAGGCTGCAACACATGGAGAAAACAAGCTCGTATCCTCCCTTCCCTCCATTGCGGCTTCCCCACCAGTAGCTTAAGGGTTGTTTGGTTTAGTGGCTATCCAATGGATGACAAGGGATATCCACTTTTTTTGTGGTTATCCAGTGTTTGGTTTAGAGGGTGGAGGGATATGGATAACCACTTTTGGCTCAAAATGGTGGTTGAGCATATCCCACAAAAAGAGCTAGATGAGCTCAACCACTTTTGGATAGCTCCTCTGAAGTGTTTTCATGTTTGTAGATTTTGACTGGCTATCACTAACCAAGTTTTGTCCCACTTTAGCCAAACACAAAAAATGGCTACCCCTAACCAGCTGGTTGGGGATATCCTTGTCCCCTAAATGACATCCTCTAAACCAACCTACCTTCCCGTGAGTGCAGCCTCGATGTGGCTATGCCGGTAAGGACAGTAATAGTGGAGGCCCCCTGGTTGAAGGCCTGCAGAGGAGGAGGGAGCTACGGTTGGGGAAGCGTGGCGGCCGTGCGCGCCACGGACGTCCAAAATTGTTGGACGTGACGGTCGTGCGCACCACGAATGACCGGAATTGATGGGCGTGGTGGCCCTGGTACTGTGGTGGCGGTTAGGGGAAACGGAGATCGGAGGTTGAGGACATACTAGTACACGGTATGCGTTTAGGGGCACTTTGTCTAGGGGCATTTTTCAAAGTGTCCCTAAATGTATCAATTAGGGGAATTTCATTAAAGTGCCCCTAAATATAAACCTTTAGAGACATTTTGATCAAAGTTCCTCTAAAGGTAATACTTTTAGGGGCATTTCATTAAAGTGCCCCTAAAGATAAACCTTTAGAGGCATTTTGATCAAAGTACTTCTAAAGGTAATACTTTTAGGGGCATTTTAAGAAGTGCCTCTAAAGATACTGTTGGAATTTGGTGAGTTTTGGGTTGTTGGCCCATTAGATAAATTCTGAAATTCTCTTTGGCCCATTTGTGTATGGCAGCATATGGCTATGCAAGTGGTGTAAAAGTTTAGTCCCACATTGCTAGTTGAGTGAGAGTTACACCTCCGTATATACTAGGTTGTTCCACCACTCACTAAGGTGAGAAGAAGAGCAGCTCTCGCGCACTCCTCCTCTGATGTCGCCCGCCTCGCCTCGCCACGCCTCACCTCTTCACGACGCACGTGCGCCCTGTGGGTTGCGGGAATCTCGCCGAGTCAAGCTTTATTTTTGCTAGTTGGGAAAATTAATCTTAGATTAATTATGAGTCATTAACGGACGCATTAATTAGTCAGTCGTTTCCAGTCTTTATGGGATGTGGGCTGTTACCGACTCGGACATGGGCTGAGTCCCACGATCTCCCTGACCTGCACTATATAAGCCTCCGTGTTAACCTAATCGGCACGACCTACACACGCGTCTCCTTCTAGTCTATTGCACCACCGACTTCGTCTTCCCCATCCCGGCTTGCGGCATGCACCACAGATTGGGACAGTAGGCCTCCGGAACCCCGCCTTCTTGTGAACCTGTACGGGTGAGGGGCGATCAGGTTTTTGGGGGAGCGCTTCCGCGCGACTACTGACGCCATCATGGAGGACTCCTTCCCGGACAAGGACTTCTTCCCGGACATCAGCAGCCTCTACATCAACGACATGGCCAATGACGCTGCTGCCACCGCTGCTGATGCTACTGCCGCAGCTGCTGCTGCCGCTGCTCTATCGTACGTAATATTGAACTTTCTATTTCAGATTCTACTAGAGTTCTTTATTCTAGCGATCGGTGTAGATGTGATAGGTTTATCTTATTTAGATGCAATCTGTTCATCTACTCTGTTGATCTGCATGATTAGTTTTGGTACTGTCTATAGGATCATGATTTATCAGTTTATTATTCGGATTAAATCATATGGATTATGGCTTATATTTTCAACAATCCAAAAACCTGATTATAGGCAACTCAATTCCACTGGTGTAGCCGCGGCTACTAGGCCTCCTTCGTTTTATGGTATGCACTATAAGAGATGGCGCGCGAGAGCAATTCTATGGTTTAAAAACCTAAACTGCTATAGCGCCACTCTTGGCAAACCTGAAGGAGATCTTTCTGCTGAGCAGAAAGCGACCTTTAAGAAAGCCGATACCAAGTTTATGGCGGCTCTCTTCAGTATTTTTGGGGACAACATTGTTGACCCATATATGTCATTTGATAATGGCAAAGACGCGTAGGATGAGCTCGAGGCCAAGTATGGGGTCTCGAACACTAGCACTGAGTTATATGTCATGGAGCAATTCTATGACTACAAGATGGTTGATGAGCGCTCCATTGTTGAGCAAGCTCATGAGATACAATCACTTGCCAAAGAACTCGAGCAGTTTAAGTGTACCTTACCGGACAAGTTTGTGGCCGGAGGCATTATTGCCAAGTTTCCTCCCATGTGGAGGAGTTTTGCTACTTCTCTGAAACATAAGAGACAAGAGTTTTCCGTTACGGATCTCATTGGGTCTCTTCATGTGGAAGAGAAGACGAGAGCAAAGGACACACGTGCTCAAGGATTTGAGGGAGCTTCTAGTGCCAATTTGGTACAGAAGAAAAACTTCCAATCCCACAAGTTCAAGAATAAGAACAAATCTGATGGCAAAGGGAAGTTTGATGGCAAGAACAAGGCCACTCACTCAACCAACTTTAAGAGGAAAAATGATAAGAAGAAAGGCTCTTGCCACGTTTGTGGTGATCCTGATCATTGGGCTCCTAGCTGCCCTAATCGCTTTGATAAGCGGCAACATGGGAACAGCGATAAGACCGCTAATGTTGTTATTAGCGATACCAAGATGAAGGACGTCGGGTACGGTATTTTACCTACTATCCTTTTAGTATGTCATTCTCCTGATCGGTGGATTGACATGGGTTCTAATACACATGTATGTTCTGATATATCCATGTTCTCTTCTTATCAGGTCTCAAGGACTTCCTCCGTGCTGCTGGGAAACAGCTTACGTGCTTCTGTTCATGGTGTTGGTACGGTAAATCTGAAGTTTACTTCGGGGAAGGCCGTACAGCTGAAGAATGTGCAGCACGTTCCCTCCATCAATAAGAATCTGGTTAGCAGATCGCTTCTATGTCGAGATGGCTTTAAGTTGGTGTTTGAGTATAATAAAGTTGTAATTTCTAAGTATATACAATTTGATGGAAAGGCTTATGAGTGCGGAGGTCTGTTCCGATTATCTTTGTCAGACTCATGTACTAAAGTTATTAATCATGTTTACAATGATAATGAGTCCAATATTTGGCATTCACGACTTTGTCATATTAACTTTGGTTGCATGACGCGTCTAGCCAATATGAGTTTAATTCCGAAATTTACCACTATCAAAGGTTCTAAGTGCCAAGTTTGTGTGCAAGCAAAGCAACCCCGCAAGTCTCATACGGCTGCGGGACCGAGAAACTTAGCACCTCTAGAACTTATACATTCAGATCTTTGTGATATGAATGGTGTGTTGACAGGAGGTGGAAAAAGTTACTTTATGACATTGATTGATGACTCCACTAGATACCGCTATGTTTATCTTCTAAAATCTAAAGATGAAGCTTTGAGTTACTTCAAAAACTATAAAGCTGAAGCAGAAAACCAACTTGATCTTAAAATCAAGCGGTTAAGGTCGAATCATGGTGGAGAGTACTTTTCAAATGAATTTGATATATTCTGTATGGAACATGGTATTATCCATGAGAGGATGCCTCCCTACTCACCTCAGTCAAATGGGGTGGCTGAAAGAAAGAACCGCACTCTAACTAATTTGGTTAACGCCATGTTAGATACATCGGGTCTTTCCAAGGAATGGTGGGGGGAGGCGCTAATGACTGCATGTCATGTCCTAAATCGTGTTCCCGTAAAGGATAAAACCATGACTCCATTTGAGGAATGGGAGAAGAAAAGGCTTAAACTCTCTTACTTACGAACTTGGGGATGTTTGGCGAAAGTCAATATTCCAATACCCAAGAAGCGAAAGCTTGGACCAAAAACCGTGGATTGTGTTTTTCTGGGATATGCTTTTTATAGCATTGGCTATAGATTTTTTATAGTAAAATCTGAGGTATCGACATGCATGTTGGTACGATTATGGAGTCGAATGATGCGAATTTCTTCGAGGACATCTTTCCCATGAAAGGTATGCCAAGCTCATCAAATCAGGAGATGACTAGTTCATCTAGTTAGGAATTTGTTATAATTCCTGAACCCACTATGCCAATAGAACACTATGATGATCCTGTGGAGGACGACAATGAAGCTCCCAAAAGGAGCAAGAGACAAAGGACTACAAAGTCATTAGGTGATGATTTCATTGTGTACCTTGTGGATGATACTCCCATCTCTATTTGAGAAGCCTATGCATCTCAAGATGCTGACTACTGGAAAGAAGTTGTTTATAGTGAGATGGATTCCATCTTAGCTAATGGAACTTGGGAGGTGACTGATCGTCCTTATGGGTGCAAACCTGTAGGATGTAAGTGGGTGTTTCAAGAAAAAGCTTAGACCTGATGGTACTATTGAAAAGTACAAGGCACGTCTTGTGGCTAAGGGTTATACCCAGAAAGAAGGTGAAGACTTCTTTGATACCTACTCACTTGTAGCCAGATTGACCACTATTTGAGTACTACTATCCTTGGCTGCCTCACATGATCTTCTCGTTGATCAAATGGACATTAAGACAACTTTTCTAAATGGAGAGCTAGATGAGGAAATTTATATGGAGCAGCCTGATGGATTTGTAGTAGATGGTCAAGAAGGAAAGGTCTGTAAGTTAGTGAAGTCTTTATATGGTCTTAAGCAAGCTCCTAAGCAATGTCACGAGAAGTTCCAAAGAACTGTAACCGCTGAAGGCTTTGCTGTAAATGAAGCTGATAAGTGTGTGTACTATCGCCATGGTGGGGGCGAGGGAGTTATTATGTGTCTCTATCTCCCTGCTCCTATCTCCCTGCTTTGAGATGAAGGACTTGGGAGTGGCTGATGTAATTTTGAACATCAAGCTACTGAAGGATGATAATGGTGGGATTACACAGCTTCAGTCCCACTATGTGGAAAAAATATTGAGTCGCTTTGGGTATAGCGACTGCAAGTCTTCTCCAACGCCTTATGATCCGAGTGTGCTACTTCGAAAAATCGAAGGAATGCTAAAGATCAATTAAGATATTCTCAAATTATTGGCTCGCTCATGTATTTAGCCAGCGCTACGAGGCCTGACATCTCGATTTCTGTCAAATCCTGGAGATGACCATTGGCATGCTCTTGAGAGAGTTCTATGCTATTTGAAAGGCAGGCACTGCGAGTTATGGTATTCACTATACTGGGTATCCTCGAGTACTTGAAGGATATAGTGATTCAAACTGGATATCTGATGCTGATGAGATTAAGGCCACAAGTGGTTATTTGTTTACACTTGGTAGTGGTGCTGTTTCCTAGAAGTCTTGTAAGCAGACCATCTTAACAAGGTCAACTATGGAAGCAGAACTCACAGCATTAGACACAGCCACTGTTGAAGCATGGTGGCTTCATGAGCTCTTGATGGACTTACCTAAGGTTGAAAAACCAATACCCGCTATCTCGATGAACTGTGATAATCAAACTATGATCGTCAAAGTAAACAGTTCTAAGGATAATATGAATTCATCAAGGCATGTGAAGAGGGGATTGAAATCTGTCAGAAAACTGAGGAACTCTAGAGTTATTGCATTGGATTATATCCAAACATCTAAGAACTTGGCAGATCCCTTCACAAAGGGCCTAACACGTAATGTGATAGATAATGCATCGAGGGTGATGGGTTTGAGACCCACACAATGAGTTATTCGCAGTGGTAACCCACTCTATGTGATCGGAGATCCCGTGAATTAGAGCTGGCAGACAAGCTGTTGATCAACTAAGAGGAGAGTATGCCCATATTATATTTACATCTCCATAAAGATGCAATACTCTCTTATTCTGCATGGCAGGTTGATATTTATCTTAATGTGTTCTAAGTGGCTTTTCCAAGCAGAGATGTTGTCCTGCAGAACATCTATTGAGGAACACACCTATATGAGTCTGACTGTCAAATGTCACAGTACGTGAGAGTTGGGTGCTCTCTAATAAACTCATGAAAGGTCCTGGAGTATGAAGCATAAGCTCCAAACCAAAGGAAGCCTGCGCATACATGTACAGTCTAGATTTTGTGTGAAACTAGTGTGCAGAAAACTTGTAGTTCAAGGCATAGTCCACTATTCAAGTTGCTAGCTAGTGTAGCATGAAGTTTAACATGGAAGTTCAACTTAACAGTCTCCACTACACACCGGTATATAAAACAATATTCTGGAATGGAAGTGAGGTGATGTGCTAATGAGACTTTGTGGGGGATTGTTGGAATTTGGTGAGTTTTGGGTTGTTGGCCCATTAGACAAATTCTGAAATTCTCTTTGGCCCATTTGTGCATGGCAGCATATGGCTATGCAAGTGGTGTTAAAGTTTAGTCCCACATTACTAGTTGAGTGAGAGTTACACCTCCTTATATACTAGGTTGTTCCACCACTCATTAAGGTGTAAGAAGAAGAGCAGCTCTCGCGCACTCCTCCTCCGACGTCGCCTGCCTCGCCTTGTCACGACGCGCGCGCACCCTGTGGGTTGCGGGAATCTCGCCGAGCCGAGCTTTATTTTTGCTAGTCGGGAAAATTAATCTTGAATTAATTATGAGTCATTAACGAACGCGTTAATTAGTCAGCCGTTTCCAGTCTTTATGGGACATGGGCTGTTACCAACTCGGACATGGGCTGAGTCCCCACGATCTCCCTGACCTGCACTATATAAGCCTCCGTGCTTAACCTAATCGGCACGACCTACACACGCGTCTCCTTCCAGTCTATTGCGCCGCCGCCTTCGTCTTCCCCATCCCGTCTTTCGGCGTGCACCGCAAATCGGGACAGTAGGCCTCCGGAACCCCACTTTCTTGTGAACTTGTACGAGTGAGGGGCGATCAGGTTTTTGGCGAGCGCTTCCGCGTGACTACTGACGCCATCACGGACGACTCCTTCCCGGACAAGGACTTCTTCCCGGACATCAGTAACCTCTACATCAACGACATAGCCGACGATGCTGCTGCCACCGCTGCTGATGCTACCGCCGCGGCTGCTACTGCCGCTGCTCTACCTTACATAATACTGAACTTTCTATTTCAGATTCTGCTAGAGTTCTTTATTTTAGTGATTGGTGTAGATGTGATAGGTTTATCTTATTTAGATGCAATCTGTTCATCTACTCTGTTGATTTGCATGATTAGTTTTGGTACTGTCTGTATGATCATGATTTATCAGTTTATTATTCGGATTAAATCATATGGATTATTGCTCATATTTTCAACAGATACTATCTGACATGGGTATACCCTACAGGTACTCGAGCTTGGTATATACGGCCTGAATACGTAGAGGCCCACGGTCTCGCCAAGGCCAAAATGAGGAACTCGAGTAACCTACGGACTCTCGATTGCTTGAAGAACAAGAAGAAGCTAAAGATATAAAGTTCAAAGGGGAAAACCCTAACTTGTAACCGACTCGACCTGCTACCAGAGACCTAGCCTATCTATATAAAGGCTAGGAGGGGCGGCGAGGAGGACACACACAACCCTAGTTTCCACAACTCTCGCCAGACTGCATCTGCGCACCATTGTAATCCTCGATTCCTTTAATAATTCCACGAGCAGACAAGCAGGAGTAGGGACTACTGCGAGGCCTAAACCTGGGTAAATCTTCGAGTCTCATGTGTGCTTGTTTGCTAGCCGATAGATGTCTCCAGCGCTCCCTCCTTCTCTAAAACCCAAGTCCATAACAATGGGCATTGATGAGTTAAACCCTCGTCAATTGGCGCCGTCTGTGGGAATTGGGAGTGCTGATGTTGCGGCTTCTTCGGCCCCATCAACCGTGATCTACAACTCCGTAACAGCGGAGATTCGCCAGCTCTTCGGCGCGTTCGACTTCACCGTCCACACGTCAGCCACTCGCCCTGCCTTCAAATCCGTGGGCGACGGAATCAGCCTGGCGATCGGGAGCTTCTGCTTCCAAGTTGGTTAGATGGACACGCTTCGCATGCCTGACCGGCCGACGGTACCATCGATTGCTCCAGCATCATGGTTCCCTCCGCCGATCGGCACCCTCAGTGAGCCCCATACCTCGACACAAGTTGAGAATATGGTCAGCAACAACAGTCGTGAATCCGATCTGGGCGATCTGGCCACTGAAGACGGAGCCTACGGTTCCGGATCTGAAAGTTGTGGAAGCAGCAGCTTCCCCAACCACTTCATGTGCACCGTCATCAACGTAGGAGACACCTCCGCCAATCGCGACAACACGGGCAACGGTGGCCATGAAGCCGACCCGCCAAACGGCGGACCAACCAACGGCGGCATACCCAATGGTGGACCACCACCAAACGGCGGCCCCACCAACGGCGCCCCCGTCAACAATGGAGGAGCAGTCGAACCTCCAACCATGATAAATGAGCAAACTGGCGAACGCGTCGTGATCAGGCTCAATGATCTCGAGTGGGCCCGTTGCATTGAAGCCCTACGAGGCCATTCTCTACCTTTCGGTTCCCCACAAGAACTGCTGATGGGCTACCACTGGCTCCTGAAAGAGGAATACAAGCGCTAGCTACAAACAATCGCGCAACTCGAGGCGCGAAAAAAGGTGGCTGATGAGTCAAGCCTTCGACGAGCCGGGCTCTCCTCCCACGGAGGATCCTCCTCCAAGTGCAACGAGTACATCGCCAACAAGAGATGATCTCGACTCGCCCACCTCACTTAACAAGAACGTGTAGATGCTGCCAAAGTCCTCAACTTCGGCTCCATGACGGTGGATGCACGTGGCAATGTGCTCACGAAAAAGCCGCAGGCCGCGGTAACGGCGGCCACCATGTACCTCCCAGCTGGAGACCCTCGAGCTGCCATGCACTGATCTACGATCACAAGCTTGGGGTTAATCGAAGCTGCCCTCGATAAAGAGCCGGCGTCAGAACCGAAGAAAGGCAAGGCTCTGGCAAAACGCTACTCCTCGCCCTCATCCAGCGATGACATTCACGATCTGTCTCGACGTCGCCGCTCAAGGCGTCACGACCACGACTATGATGCGCGCGATGACCTCACACATCGCAAGATTGACAAATCAAGGGCGCGACGTGCTCGGTCAACTTACTCAGAAGACGAAGATGTGGAGCTCTGTGGCGCTAGATTCTTCAGCAAAGCCATCAGGCAAAAGCGAATGCCCAAAGGGTTTAATCTCCCGTTAGAGAACCCAAAGTTTGACGGCCTACAGGACCAGAAGATCTGGTTGGAGGACCACATCTCATCTGTCAGGCTTCACGGCGGAAGTCGAAGCATGGCCATGCAATGCCTATAGCTACAGCTGCAGGGCGCCGCCCGAGCCTGGCTCAACAACCTCCCACATGGATCCATTCGCAGTTAGGAAGAGCTGGTATACAGCTTCGTGCGCAACTTCAAGGGCACATACAAACGGCCCGCATCAATCGAAGAGCTGAGATGCTGCCAGCAAAGATCGGGTGAAGCGTTACGCTCCTACATCCAGAGGTGGTCCATCATCAAGAACTCCGCAGAGAACATCTCAGAGGATCGCGCGATTGACGCATTCAACGGCAGCGTACGCCGCATAGAGCTCAGGGAGGAGCTGGGCACTCGAAGCCCAAAACCGTCGACCACCTGATGGAAATCGCGAATCGCTGGGCAGATGGAGAGAATTCGGTGAAAAATCGCGTTCACTCCGATGACGAGGCAGAACTCGAGCGCAGACACGACTACCGAAGCAAACGCCGCATGCGCATCTACGATGACCACGACGACGTCAACATGGTCGCAGCCGGCCACGCTGACAGACGCAACGACAACCGCAACAGCGGCTACCATAGCGGTGGATACCGCGTCTCCGGAAAGACCACGCAAGTGTGGCAGCGCCACAATCATGATGAGGCACCCGCAACATCCATTGAAGACAAGCTGTCCGGGCCATGCACTGTGCACTTTTACATCAACAAGCTTGACAGAAAGAAGAAGTTCAGCCACCTCCTCAAGGACTGCCGCGAGTTCCTCAAACTACATGAGGGACTGGCTCGGATGAATCGCAGCGCAGTCGAAAGGGGCTACAGAGCCGCTCTAGGCGCCGTGGAACATGGCGCTCCGCCACCACCACCTGGGCTACCCCCAAATGCAGTTGCGCCAGACTAGCACCAGGGAGGCCAACCATACCCACGGGCTATGGGTACCATGATGATCCAAAAGGGACGCCCCTCGAATAGGGTGCAGAAGGCCATCACTCGCCAAGTCAACTTGGCTATAAACTCGCCACCATCTACCACTGAGTACCTCAGCGGAAGCGAGTCCTGCATCACCTTCGACAAGCGCGACCACCCGCGCCAAGTACCTCGTCCAGGTCATTGTCCCCTAGTCCTCGAGGCACAAATTGGAGGCTTCAACATGAGTCGCATCTTTATGGACGGCGGAAGCGGCATCAACCTTATGTTCGCGGGTACCTTGCGAGCAATGAGGATCCCTCTGACCTGCCTAGAGGCGTCAGACATGACATTCCACGGCATCATCCCAGGCAAGGGTGTATATCCCCTCGGCAAAATCAACCTCGGCGTCATCTTTGGCACACCAAAAAACTTTCGATGCGAGCGCATCAATTTCGAGGTCGTCGACTGGCCCTCGCAGTACCACTGCATCCTCGGACGTGTCGCGTTCGCTAGGTTCATGGCAGTGTCGCACTACGCCTACCTGCAGATGAAAATGCCAGGACCTAACAGCGTCATCACAATCAACGGAAGCTTCGAGAGGTCCGACAGTTGCGATAGGGAATTCAACAGAATCTCCCAGTCCTTCGGCATGCAGGAGGAACTCGCAAGATTAAAGGAGTCGACAGACAACAGTCTGCCTCCCCTGAGCCGGCTAAGTTCACCCGACCTATCCTTCGACTCATCGGTGCACACGAAAAAAGTTCAGGTCCACCCATCGGATCCCGCCAAGACGGCTCTCATCGCCAACAACTTGAGTCCCGCATAGGAACTCGCGCTTGTCGAATTCCTCCGTGAGCACTAGGAAATCTTCGCCTGGTGTCCAGCGGACATGCCAGGAGTTCCTAGAGAATTCGCCGAGCACGCACTCAACGTCAACCCAGACGCAAGGCCAGTCAAGCAAACAATTCGGCGACTATCTGAACCAAGAGCAAAGGCAGTCAGAATGGAGATCAACGGACTCCTCGACGCCAAATTCATACGCGAGATCAAGGAAAGCACTTGGCTCGCCAATATGGTGCTAGTGCCAAAAAAGGACACGGATATCCTGCGGATGTGCGTGGACTTCACCTCTTTGAATAAGTATTGTCCGAAGGACCACTTCCCGCTACCACGAATCGACCAGATCATCGACTCCACCACGGGATGCGAGCGCCTCTGTTTCCTCGATGCCTACTCAGGTTATAATCAGATTTGAATGAAGGAGGAAGACCAAGAAAAACAGCGTTTACAACGCCTTTTGGTGTGTTCTGCTACAACACAATGCCCTTCGGGCTAAAGAATGCAGGAGCCACCTACCAGCGGTGCATGCAGGCTTGCCTCAAGAACCAACTCGTTCGCAACATTCAAGTCTATGTCGACGACATAGTAATCAAGACCAAAGAGGAAGCGTCACTAATCTACGATTTGCGCGAAACCTTCGCCAACCTCGATCGCTATCGGATCAAGCTCAATCCGGACAAGTGCGCCTTCGGCGTACCATCTGGGCAACTACTCGGATATCTTATCTCCGCGAGAGGGATCGAGGCGAACCCAAAGAAAATAAAAGTCATACTGGCCATGGAGAAGCCGAAAAACATAAGGGTCGTCCAGCAACTGGATGGGCGAATCGCGGCTCTCAATCGATTTATCAGTCGGATGGGTGAAAAGACACTGTCCTTCTACCAACTTCTCCGCAAAGCTGATAAGTTCGAGTGGACCAATGAGGCGCAGAAAGCATTCGAAGACCTCAAGCGCCTGCTATCCACCTCGCCAGTACTGGTGACCCCACAAGAAAGAGAACCGTTGTTGCTATACATCTCCGCCACCAATCAGGTGGTCAGCACAATGCTCGTAGTCGAACGAGCCGAGAAAAATAAGGTCCACGGAGTACAGCGCGCAGTCTACTACCTCAGCGAGGTACTTACGCCAACAAAACAGCGGTACCCGCACTACCAGAAACTAGCGTACGTCGTCTACCAGAAACTCTTTTGGGGCATTTTAATCAAAGTGCCTGTATAGTCATGATTTTTAATTTGCTCTACGGTCGCTAAACCCCTTGGCAAATATTTTCTATTTCCTACTTATGCATGCGTACAATTAAAAAAGCAGCCTGCACAGCGCTGCACATTCCTTTTATTTCAATTCATTGGCAAAGGATTAATTAGCGTTTGTGGTTAACCTGAAAATAGGACAGCTGCGGAGCAGTAGTATCGTACGAAAAAATTGGACGCAGTCAGTCGTACTAGGCCTTGGGCTCGAGAAATGCAGTCAGTCAGTCGTATAGCGTCCAACCCTGCGCCACCGTCAAATGGACGCATACCTCGCCAGTGTCCAGCACATGCAGCGTACAAGCACCTGAATAGTCCCACATCGAAAAACGAATGAAGTTTCAACCGATTTATATACCACGCTGGATCAAATCGGATACGTGAAGTATTAGTAATGATTCAAAGCCCACACAAAGCGATCTCACTATCATCCGGCGGGTCCCATCCATCGTGATTCTTGAGCGAACAAATAGAATCTAGACGCCTGCGCTAGGGAGGAGCTCCCTTAATGAATCCGGCCAACCTCAATTCAATTGCATAGCACGGGGAACGGAGCGGTGGCGCGGGGAGCGGCTGGGGACGAGGCACAGCCGACGGCCAGAGCACAATGGCGGCCTCAATTGCATAGCCAGGCCGGCCCATATGAGGAAACGCTGAAACAAAATGCATGACTTTAAAAAATAAGTTGTGTGTTGTCTATTTCTCTAATTGGCTTTTGAGGCACTTTTATTGAAATGTCACTCAAGTCTTTATGATACTTTGGTCAAAATGCCCCTAAAAATTTTACCGACATGAGTATCAGGGTTGCATTGCATTTTAAAGTGCCCCTAACTATTTTTAGAGGCATTTTTATCCTATATAGAGGCACTTTGAAGTGCCCCAAAATGTCTACCGTGTTGTAGTGACAAGAGCTTCGCGAGCACGGGGAACAGAGCGGTGGCGCAGGGAGCGGCAGGGGACGAGGCACAGCCGGAGCACCATGGCGGCCTCAATTGCATAGCCGGGCCGGCCCATATGAGGAAATGCTAAAACAAAATGCATGACTTTAAAAAATAAGTTGTGTTGTCTATTTCTCTAAATGGATTTTGAGGCACTTTTATTGAGATGTCACTGAAGTCTTTATGACACTTTGGTCAAAATGCCCCTAAATTTTTTACCGACATGAGTATCAGGGTCGCATTTTAAAGTGCCCCTAAAGATTTTTAGAGGCATTTTTATCCTATATAGAGGCATTTTGAAGTGCCCCAAAATGTCTACCGTGTTGTAGTGACAAGAGCTTCGCAAGCACGGGGAACAGAGCGGTGGCGCGGGGAGCGGCAGGGGACGAGGCACGGCCGGAGCACCATGGCGGCCTCAATTGCATAGCCGGGCCGACCCATATGAGGAAACGCTGAAACAAAATGCATGACTTTAAAAAACAAGTCGTGTTGTCTATTTCTCTAAATGGCTTTTGAGGCACTTTTATTGAAATGTCACTGAAGTCTTTAGTGACACTTTGGTCAAAATGTCCCTAAAACTTTTACCGACATGAGTATCCAGGTCACATTTTAAAGTGCCCCTAACGATTTTTAGAGAAATTTTAATCCTATATAGAGGCACTTTGAAGTGCCCCAAAATGTCTACAATGTTGTAGTGACAAGAGCTTGCAGACGCATCGGAACTGAGCGGTGAGCTACTGGGACGAGGCACAGCCGACGGCCAGAGCACCATGGCGGCCTCAATTGCATAGCCAGGCCGGCCCATATGAGGAAACGCTGAAACAAAATGCATGACTTTGAAAAATAAGTTGTGTTGTCTATTTCTCTAAATGGCTTTTGAGGCACTTTTATTGAAATGTCACTGAAGTCTTTAGTGACACTTTGGTCAAAATGCCCCTAAAACTTTTACAAACATGAGTATCCGGGTCACATTTTAAAGTGCCCCTAAAGATTTTTAGAGACATTTTTATCCTATATAGAGGCACTTTGAAGTGCCCCAAAATGTCTACCGTGTTGTAGTGACAAGAGCTTCGCAAGCACGGGGAACAGAGCGGTGGCGCCGGGAGCGGCAGGGGACGGGGCACAGCCGGCGACCGGAGCACCATGGCGGCAGTGTGATGTACTTGGGTGGAAGTTGTGTCGGGAGGAGTTAGTGGACGACAGGGTCGGGATTTTTCCTAGACACACGTCACTTCGATCGAGGGTGCGCTCAGTGCAACCGTTTGGCGTAGTTGCGTGTGCGCTCAAGATGCCGATTTAGCGACGTGTGGTAGCGCGCCCAGCGCGTCATTCTGGCGCCCCATAAGAATTTAGGTTGACATTTTTATTTAGGGAGAAGCAACAATCCAACCGTGGACTTTAAGGTTGTTAAGAGCAAAAATAATAGTGTAGCTAGCAAACTGGATATATAAAGTTGACATGTTAGTTTGTACCATAGAGTTAGAGCACCTCCACTCGTTGGCCGTTCCCAGGCCGAAATCCAGAGTTAAATAGCGTTGAACGAAGAAAGTTTTTGGCCTGTGAACGGCCGATTTTCCAGTCGCGTTCCCAGGCTGAGTTCCCTGGTTTGGACAAATTTTAATAAAACTCGACAAATTTTGGACAAATATAGGAGGATTTCATTAATAGAGGGCTGATTCATACATATTACATCGAATTCGGGCGGACACCCGAATTCTGACTTCATTTAGGCTAAAAATGTAGGGGTTTCGCGCATGAAAACAATAAAATTTTACCCTACGCCCCTGAACCCATGAAGCTGTCAGGACCTATCTATTAGTAATACAGTAACGGGAGGGGCTTTTCGCGAACTTACCCTTGAAGACCAAAAAGCGTTGGGTCAACGCTCAGGAGAGCGTGGTTGATGTAGACGAGCCGAAGCCGACCTCAAGGTCGTGATGAAGTCCTTGCGCTCCTCTGGCTCCAACAACTTGAGTGCCTCAAGTGCGACACCTCGCGGGGAGTTACACACGTCCGGTGCATGACGATGACTCCCGCTTCCCTGATCCAGCAGCAGTTGCGGAAGTAGAGCACCCGGATCCGAATCCCGCAGCACGGCGGCGCTCCGTGGTGAAGATGTCTCTCGCTCGTGCAGTCCAGACTTGGGACCACGGTCACGAGAGAGAGAGGAGGGAGAGAAAATATCAATTATAGGTCCTCCCAAAAGTGGGGACACCTTTATTGATTATTGGTGTATTTATCTAGGCCAAATACCCCACTATATATAGGGGGAGGAGGGGGTACACCCTCCCTCAAAGTCCCGGGCTGGGACTAAAGGAGAGGAGGGGGAGGGGTGGCACCACCGGCCACCTCCATGGGACCCACGCGGGGGGTGGCCCACTAGGGCGCCGGCCACCCCTTTGGCCCCTCTCCCTCTCTCCTTTCCCCTAATGGGCCCTCTCCCTCCGGAAATTGCCCATTAAGCCTGTGACCATTAAATTGATTTTTCTCTTTATTAAATAATTACGAATAAATGATTAAATCAACATTTAACATTCATTCACATATTATTCAACCTCCATGGCTATGGAACACCTTCCACCTCCACTCCGGACATCCTCCGGACTTACCGAAACCTTTCCGGTTTTCTCCCTACTCTTCTTCGGTGATTCCACCGATCCTATAAACACTCTCTAAGCATCATCAAGCCCTTAAGCGTGATACCCCACGGTTCGGGAACACTCCAGACATGGTCGGGACACTCCCGCACCAATGATCGACATAGGGACCTAGATGGCCATGTGACCCTTGTGCGTTCCACGAAGATCTTTCGTCGTTTGAACCTGGACAGTCGTGTCTTATTCCCTTTGTCTCTCGATACTTGCATTGCCCAAGATCTAATCAATGACATCACCATGTCGTGTTCAATCTCGTTACCGAACAATGCTACTTGACTCGTTCCGACAAGTGATATCCATGTGATCAAATCACACGTTGTGCAGCTATTGGATATAACTTCTCCGAGTGGGCCCTTGAGTATCTTCCCGTCACATGGACGGACAAATCCCGCTCTTGACATATATTGCCTCTACGGTTTCCTATGAATACCTGAACACACCTTTATAACCACAGTATTACCAGATGGCGTTTGATGCTATCTAAGCACTCTCGGGAGACAGTGATTGATATAGCCTCACGGTCTAAGGAATAGTCTACGAGGATCCATTTCTAATCATCGTAACTTGAACTTCATGACATGATCAGGTCACGATGTTTAGCTTGGGTATTGGTTCATCATCTCATTCTCAGAATGAGATGACTCTATTTCCAACTGGCATAAATGCCACATGATCAGGAAACATGATAATCTATTGACCAATGAACCTGTAACTAGAGTTTCACTGGGAACCCCTGGTTGTTTATATATCACACGTGTATTGATGTTTCCACTCAATACAGTTATAGCATGATATAAAACTTAATCATAAACTATATGAAATATGATAATAGTCCTTTCTACTATTTGTCTGTAGGGCATATTTCCAACAGTCTCCCACTTGCACTAGAGTACAAATACCCTAGCTGCATTTGTTCTCAATCATTGGCACCATATACCCGGTACCTTGAACATGCTTGCTCATGGAAGAGTTTGAGTCTTGGGTCTGTACTTTATAGTCCCAAATCCTTTGCAACTTACTATTGTCACCTGGATTGACATTAATACCCTATCATCACATGATAGCATCTGTGTGTATGCATCGTCGCTATGGCAGCAGAACGAGGCCAGATTCCAGGAGCCTAAAGTGACGTTAGATCAACCTCGAGGGCTTTCTCATGGGCATTATGCCCTGGGACACATCATTCTATGTTAAAAGCGAACTAGCCCCGCCATAACATTATACAACACTCTAGATGGTACCTTATCTATTATTATAAATGTATTCATCGAAACACTAGTGCACTCTTTGCAACTTTTGATGTTTTGTTCACCTCGCTTCCTACTTGACTTTAATCGGTATATACGGGAGTTTCCAACATATTCCCTTATAACATAACTCTTTATGCTTTAAGATATGTCATCCTTTATGGATTTGGAAAACATGTCTACAGTTCTTTACTAGACACTGCGGACAAAACTTGGCACAACGTTCTATGATTCGAACTTAATCACTTTCAAACGTTCCTTATTTGGATCACATATTATGCTAAGTCATCATCATGGTTTTCTAAGAAAGAACCTATGCCTCAACATAGTGGATGACGATCATCCTTTTTCTTTCTTTTAACCATTGATGTTAAACTTAATACTATTCCTAATTTGAGTTATTAAGGATCAGTTCCTTAATTAACTTCTATTCTGAAACCCCTTTCAGAATCCCTTAAGGAATACTACATAATATCATAACACACCCATTATCAACTTCTACATCTTATAAATCATTATTTATAAGTGTTTGTGCTTTCATTCTTAACATACTTAAGAATTACTCCTATAAGCTCCCACTCAAAATATGTTCCTACATATTTGAATTTGAGACTTATATTGCTCCCACTTAAAAATATGTCAATCACATATTATTTCATAGAAGGCTTTCATAGCTCCCACTCAATTTTATGCAAATTGCGTATACACTCACTATTTTGAACAATTTCAAAATCCTTTGATCAAATATCAAACCTGGAGATTTACTATGAGATACTAGTACTGTTACTAGTTTTAAATCCACTAGACATTTAGCACACATGAATCAAATTCATTTGAATTTGTTCAATATTTGACAAAATGTGCTTTTGTCATTCACCCCTTTTTCCACTATGGCTTTGCAGTCATCTGGGAAAATTCAAGTAACCCCTTTTACTTGTGAGATTCAGTAACGAATTGCTTTCTAATCTCAAGGGAATTTTGCTTTTAGGACTTCTCATAATTCTAGTTTACCATTATTTCCTTTGTAGTTCGTAGGTATGTCACATTCCAAAAATCATGACAAGCGATTCACAAATGTCTCTATACAAGATATGGATTACATTTTGAATCCTACTCCATGTAATGAAAACACTAGCGGGTAAAACACAATGATTAATATCATTGATTCTTTCCTTCTGTGAAGAGAATCGTTCAGGGACGTTGTCCGTTGCGCTTCTCAACACTCTGATGCAGGGTTTTGAATCCTCATCGTGTTTTTCACTATCTTCCATTTGCTCCATAATCGAGAAACATCACCAGAAGTGAGCTTTCTCAAGAATGCACCAAAATCCAAGCAATACAAGTTTTGCTTTCCATTTGGTTTAGCTATGGATTTCGTATTCAAAGTTTCCAATGAATATGCTACAAGGACTTATTCGCTATTGTTTTGGTTATATCGAATAACCCCAAAACTTTCACGAATTCAAAATGGTTCACTATATTCTAATTGAGTGCTAACTATTTCTAACTAATGGTCTCTACATCTACACTACACCAATTTATTTGGTGCCTTGTATTTAACCCACTTTGATATCTAATATCACATTGTGATGCTTTGCATTTTGACATTTCATAACGCATTGCATTCCACAATTTCTTTTATGCCATTCTTATAAATTCGAATTTCATTGCTATTGATCAAATCATAGCAATTTGATTCTCTTTTATATTTATACCCTTTTATTGATGAAACACTTTGATCAAATCAAATAGTTTCATATTCATGTTTCCTTTGGTAAACTACTTTACACGTTTGAACAATCATTCAATGATAATTACCATTTTCGTTAAAACATAATATATCGAATATGTATTCACTTTTAACAATTCTTTTAAACACTTTGTATTCAAGTAATACACGGTGTTCAAGTTATTTTGCCAAACTTAGGCACAATATATATGTGACAAGAAATCGAATGACTTTCACATATTATCACATAACTTTGAATTTAAACAATGGTTTTCATTCTGTAATGAAATATCATTTAAGTTGGGTATTTTAAACAAGGCATTTTAATGTTTTATAAATGTTCATGCATTATCAATTAGTTTCAAACAACAAGGATAATTCACACATAATCAAACAAGACATGAGCACGAATAGAAATCATTCATAAAAGCAGAACAATTGTTTGTTACAAACTCATATGAATAACCGTCTCATGAAGTGTGAGACACACTAAAGAAGTTCAAATCTCTCGATTACAATAATTATCCTAAAACATAAACTAAATGATAAATGTCGAGGGAGAGTGTCGTTGGCCGTAATCATCATGCTCGCCATCAACACACAACGTCACCTCCTCTCCAGCAAGCACCTCTCACGCAGAAGGACCTGTTTTTAGCAAAACAGAACAAGTATCAGATATACTTAACACTGCAAATGTGTTTGCAAGATTATAACATTTATAAAACTATATATCATATATATACCTTTGTCGTTGCCGACTCCAGCGACGTTGGGTTCATCTACCACATTTCTGAAATGCGATATGAACTCGAGGAAATCCAGTGTTTCCGTGTCACCTCTCATAATGCAGATCCTGACTTGTGCTTGGAAGCTTGGTGGAAGCGACCGTAGCACAACTCCCATCACAAATGAGCTTGAGAACCAGTTGTCCAGGTAATATGCCAGACTCATGTACACATCATGCATGTGCTCCAAGTGGTCGTCCAGTGATGAGTTCTCCTCCATATTAATGGAGAGGAAGTCTCCCATCAGCTCATGCTCCCAAATGCGTGTCTGCTCCACGAAATGTGTCCTAAGCTGTGGCATCACTGAACGAGGGTTGACATCACCCACGAAAGGTCACAGCTCGTCCACCATTCTGAAACGCATTACAACTGAAATATAGGAGGCCATCTCCCGACGGAGATAGCGGTCTTTCCGCTCCTCTGGGGTCTCTAGGTTAGTGGGCTGATCCAAATCCATCCTATCAAGTATGTAGTCGACCACGTCGTTCTCGCTAAGGAGAACATGGAGACTTGCAACCCATATGGAGAAGTTCGATCCATCTAATCTGAGCTTCTCTCCTTCTAACCAATCAACCGTCAATACGAAAGGTCCCATCTACATTTATAATTGAAAAAGGAATTTATAAATGATTTAATAATAACTCCACTCAGAAACGCCTATCCCCAAAAGGGTTCCTAGTGATAACATGACCCCTATCAGCCACATCTCCCCCGATCATCACGGCCATCAATGTGGGTTCAAGGGTGGACGCTAAACGTCGGTCACATCATTCATGCGACTCGTGCTTGGTCTTTCGACCATCTGTGTTCCGAGGCCATGTCTGCACATGCTAGGCTCGCCAACTCAACCTTAGTGTATTCGCTGTGCAACATGGCTTACACCCACTATATTGCGAACGTACATATGTCTGACACCCAGGCCTGTAACCCTGGATCGCCTCATACCGAAGAACTTTCTTGGTGGTGCACACTAAGGGGGAACACAATCGTTGGTAATTTTAACAGGGATTATCTTATTAGGCTACCGTCGAGTATCTAATACTAGCACACAATAAGACATACAAACAATAACATTGAATGTAAATGCTATGTGATATGGTGATACATTGCAAATGTATCTATAATTTTTGATGTTCCATGCTTGGTTTTATCCACTTTGTTGTGTTTTGTTCCAACTTTGGAGTACTTTTATTATGATTTCTTGGACTAACCTATTAACAAGAGCCACAGTGCCAGCTGCCTGTTTTCTGCTGTTTTTGGTTCTAGGAAAGTCAGAAAATGAATAATCTCGGAATTGGACGGGACAAAAGCCAAAGTGCCTATTTTTCTGGAAGAGATCAAGTGCCAGAATACGAGACGGAGAGGGGCCAGGGGCCGGCCACACCACCTAGCCGCGCGGCCATGCCTGGCCCGTGCCAGGGGGTGGTCTGGCCGACCCCAGCACCCCCCTCGGCCTCTCCTTCCACCTATAAGTTGCCCTCAGGACGAAAACCCTAAGTACCCGATCAAAATCCACGAAAGAGTCTGTAGCCACCGTCATCTCCATCCCTAGATTGGGAGGGATCTGAAGCTCTTCTCGGCACCCTGCCGGAGAGGGGAATTCACCCTGGAGGCCTTCTTCATCACCATGCAAGCCTCCGGTGTGATGCGTTAGTAGTTCATCCTTGGACTACGGATCCATGTAGTAGCTAGATGGCTGGTTTCTCCTCCTTTGTGCTTTCATGTTTAGATCTTGTGAGCTCCGTTCATGATCAAGATCATCTTTTTGTAATCCATACATGTTGTGTTTGTGGGGATCCGATGGATATTGAGATGCTATTTCAGATTGATTATTGATTCTATCATGTCTTTGTTATTTGAGATCTTGCATGCTTTCCGTTGTTAGTAGCTATCTTGGCCAAGTAGATGCTAGCAACTCCAAGAGTTAGTATTTATGCTCGATAGTGGTATCATGCCTCTGGTAATCTGGGGAAGCGACAGAAATCTCTAAGGTACTAGATGTGTTGTTGCTACTAGGGAGAAAACAACGATCCTTTGTTCATAGAACAATTGTATTGTTTACCTTACACGCAGTTCGTAAAGCAATAATTTGTTGCTTGCAACTTAATACTAGAGGGGGTTCGGATGATAACCTGAAGGTGGATTATTAGTCATAGATGCAGTTAGATGGCGGTCTATGTATTATGTTGTATTGCCCAATCAAGTCTCAAAGGAGTCAAGATTATTAGTATATGCATGTATTGCTTTCTCGGTGTTTGTCAATTGCCCCGCTGTAATTTGTTCACCCAACATGTTATTTATCTAAGGAGAGCCACCTCTAGTGAACTATGGATCCCGGTCCTTCTTATTTACATACAATCTACAATCTTTTACTGCTTTGTGTTTACTTTCTGCAAACTTTTACTTCTTTCCATTCGATACGTTTAATCCTTTGTTTTCTGCAAAACACGGTGAGATTGACAACCTCATCGCAAGTTGGGGACAAAGTTATGTGGTTGTGTTGTGCAGGTCTCCACGTTGCTACTAGCACCGGTAGTGCGCCCTGCCAAAGCTAAGCTAGTAACACCTTTGGGGTGTTTCCTTGCTTCTACTGGTTCGATTAAACCTTGGTTTCATAACTGAGGGAAACTTGCTGCTGTGCTCATCATACCTTCCTCTTGGGGTTCTCAACGAGCTCAACATCAACCACGAGCCATCAACACATTTTCTGGGCGCCGTGCGCTGAGCCATCAAGCGATTTTCTGGCGCCGTTGTCGGGGAGTCAAGGACATCTTCACAAGGGGAGTCCCTCATAACCAATCTCTTTACTTTGTTGGTTTTGTTTTGCTTAGTTTCTTTTTGCTTTGTTTGCTTGTTTTGTTTTTCAAAAAACACAAAAAAATTAGTTCCTATCTTGAGTTGCCACTATGTCTAGCCTTGCTCCAATCACTATGTCACCCGAGGAAATGATTCTCACTTTTAAACAAGGAATTGAGGAAAGTTTTAAGGAAGCTTGGTCTAGAATCTCCGATTTACATGAAAAGACTGAGCCTAAAATGATTCAAGGCTTGTTCGTTAGCAGTTTTTACCTTAGGATTGCTCTTTGCTATAGATATGCTTTAGATGCTATTGTGGGAGGAGATTTCCTCCAATGTAATGAGGATGATGCTATTAATGCTATAAAGAAATTGATCCGCACTTACAACATGCCTAGCCAAACTGATACTTCTTTCGCGAAAATATTTGCTAGGTTGGATACTCTCGAGGCTAGCACTACTAGATTAGAAGGGTGCTATAATACGCTTAGGGAGAAGCATGATTATGTTCCAATAAGCTCTGAACCATCAAGGTGGTTCCCTACCGTAAAGATTGGGATAAATGCTGGAAATTTTCAAGCTCGCTGTGATATCATGTCTGAATCTTGCCTTATGCCCAAAGATATTTATAAATCTCTGAATACTTGGGGGCTCATTGAGGGAGGAAAAGAAATATCTCTTACTAATAATACTACCATTTTACCTCTTGGAATAGCTGAAGGAGTGTTTACAAAGATCCTTGGGAAAACGATCTCTATTGATTATCTTGTTATTGAATGTGCAGGAAAAGGACAAATTACACTTGGAAGGTCCCTATTGGAACTTCTTGGAGCAATAATAGATGTGGGAAAGGGGACCATGCACCATTCTTCTCCACCAAAAAATCATATTTTCCCCAAGGTTAAGAATAAAAGTAAGAGAGGTAAGAGCAAGAAAGTTGGTCTTAATGCTTCTTCATTTGAGAACACTTGATTCTTTCTTTGCTTCTTATGCCTAACTTAAAGTCGTTAAAGAAAAGTACTTGTTGGGAGATAACTCAAGAGTTTTAGATGAGTCTTGGAAGTTATTACTTCAGTAATAACCTCTCCTTATCCTTTTTATTTGCTTTTTGTGCCAAGAGTAACCTCTAATGAGAGTGAAGTGATGATTGGGAAAGTTGCTGTCCCGAAACAGATTTCTGTGCTTCACCGTAAAAATTCCTGAGAGAGCTCTGTATGTCGGATTGAGTTGTAATGTTTTTTTCTTCTGACCCAGGTTGTTATCTAACTTTCGTTAGTTCAACACTTTTTGATTTGAGCAACAGAAGGTCTTCGAAAAAATTCGTCTTTACCTGCTGGTCTGTTTTGACAGATTTCTGCCATTTTCTGCATTTCCTTCTTGTTGGATCCTTCTTGAGTTCTTTTGGGGAATTGAGCTTTTTGAGGGAAGTGCTACAGTAGCTAGTGTTCTAATGGAAGTTTATTTGGTGTTAGAACTGAACCTTGAGACTTGTTTATCTTAAGTGCACTAATGTTGCTAATGAGATTGTGTGAAGTTTTGTATGAAGGAAAATTTTCAGGTATATGGAAGAAATGAGTAACGAGATGAAGGATGGACTAAAGCTCAAGCTTGGGGATGCCACGCATGTCACCCTAAAAAATATCCAAGAAGTACAAGCGTCAAAGCTTGGGGATGCCCAAGGCATCCCTTCTTCATCAATAAAAATTCCAGGTTTCTTTCAAACGCTTCATTTTTATTGTTTCATGCACAGTTGTGTTTTTCTTGGAGCGTCTTCTTTTTAGTTTTTGTTTTGGTTTTTAGTTTGATTGGTTTGCTTAGTTTTATGAATAAGCTGGTTGGACCCCCTCTTTCATACTTTGGTTTGCAAATAGTTTGGTTTGGTTTGGAAAAGAGTAGGAAAGTGCATACTTTTGTGGTAAAAAGAGCTCTTTTTTTACTGTGGCTATGCTTTGTCATGCCATGCTTGATATTGTTTTGGCTTTATGCTTAGTATTATTTGTTGTAGCATGACTTGTTATAAACAATTGAGATTGCTTAATGTGCCTTGGATGAATCATGCGTTGTTTTAGCATATTAAAGCATAGTATAGTGGTATTCTCCTTTGATGCTTTATTTGGGTTGACTTGGCACATGCTCGCACCATGTTATGACTGTCACAAGTCACCATAGCCATTATGATCCTTTAGTTTTCAACTTGTAGTATCACTTTATGCTTTGATCAATGATGTTTTGTCGCTCTGCATGATTATGGCCATTATTGCTCTCTTAGTTTGTCGCTCCCAGTCTTTTGCTAGCCTCCACCACCAAGTATGAGTTCCACTCATGCATCCAACTCCCTAAACCAAGTTTTTCCAAAGAGTCCACCACACCTACCTACTAGCTTATGCTATTCCAAGTATATTCATGCTTTTGTCTACCTTTCACTTGTTATGAGAAAACTAGTGATTAAAGCTCTCACGAACTTGATGACACACTTTACTTTTTTGCCTCTAATAAACTTGAACCATTGGGTCCTTCTTTGTTGCGTATATGCTTGCGCTTTATAAGTTGAAATTAGGAGAACCATGTACCATGGGGAACGCTTTCAACATTACACTTGTATTTTGTACCCCGTTGATATTATGTTCTTTTGCTTACGGATCCCGGCGGTGTGAAATAAAAGTGGAACTTGTAAGATCATGGAGTTTGTATGTGTGTTAGAGAAACGCCTGGGCCGCTAGCCTAAGCCATGCCTAATCATGGTGGAAACTTCCAGCATCACCATAATTAGCACTCTATGAAGCATCCTCAATAAAAACCTACACAAATAGCAAATAAAAAGATCGCTGAGATGCTCATTGTCAGGGGCGGACGCACGTTGTGCTGAGTGTGGGCACTGGCCCTCACTCAATTTCCAGTCTTGCTTATACATGTACGATAGGATTAAGTCGATGCCCCCGGTCACCCCAGTACCCATGCCCCCGGTCAGCCCAGCACCAAGATTATTTCATTTTTTATCAAAGCCCAGTAAGTAAAAAAAGGACCGGCAAGAGCTTTGCTAGGCTAGCCTCTCAACTACAGGCCTGATCCTATATCGTGCCCAGAATTGATCGTGCCTTCGGAAGTTTCGCGATCTAGGCAGGCGGACACTCTGCCGCTTCGTGGCTTCATCCCCGGAGAACAGAGCAGGCGGCCGTCCGCTGCTCAACTTCTCCCCTGCCGACGATTGCGGTCGCCCTCTACCACCGCCAGACGCCAGACGCCAGTCTGCCGTGTGTCCGGCCGGCCGCTGCAACAAGGCAATGTAAAGATCTGAGCCTCGTCCCCAAATATACACCTAGGTAATTAAGCACTTGTCTCATGGATTAACATTAGGGTTTTTTAATTTTTGATATAATCTTTTCTATTCTTGGTCTCTCGATCTTTTTCATGCCAAATCAAGGAGCAAATTCTTCCTAATATGGGGTTCTTATTTAATTTTCTAGTACTGATGTGATCGTACTAGTATACTACTGTACCTAATTTTTAGGATTTGGGAATTTTCTATGCAATTCAATCTGGCTAGCCTGACTAATGTACAGATATTCTTAGTTGCTTACCTGTTACTACTTATTTCTAGCATATGAACTAAACTTATTCTGATAGTCTTTCAACAATTTGGCAGGAAAAAAGAAGAATAATGAAGAGGTATTTGATTAAGAAACCAGTTGATATTAATCCCACCAACACCACTACAGATACAGAGGGTTCAACATCAGCAAATACCAACCCTAGCGGCAGTACCACTACAGGGAGTTCAACACCAAATGAACCAAGAGCTGCACCGAGACATAATTCTTACATTCAGAACTAATTGATCTCGACAAGCTTCCTCGAGATCCAGCTAAAAGGAAGAGAATGGCAGATTATCACCCCAATCAGCGCGATCAGATCAGGAGAAAGTATTTAACTTGGGGACCTCATCAGCCTCGTGGTTTTAAGTTTCCATACAAGTTGTTTGGGAAGAAGAATAAGAGCAAGAGGAGATTTAATCCTGATTGGTTTGATCAGTATGCTAATTGGATAGAGTACAGCGAGAAGACAGACAAAGCTTATTGCTTATGTTGTTATCTATTCAGGGACAATGTTAAAGACAACCATTATGGGCATGATGCATTTGTAGTAGAAGGATGGAACACTTGGAAGAATTCAGAGAGATTGGTGACTCATGTTGGTGACCGCAATAGCTTTCACAATAGGGCACTAAAGGACTGTGATGATCTATTAAAACAAGACCAGTCTATCCGTGCAGCCTTGCATAGACAAAGTGAAATGGAAAAGAATGAGCATCTCATCCGCTTAAACGTTGCAATTGATGTTTGTCGACACTTGTTGCATCAAGGACAGTATTTTTGTGGCCATGATGAGTCAAAAGATTCTGAAAATAAAGGAAATTATAAGGAGATGATTGACTACACTATTAAGCAGAATGATGTTGTTGCCAAGGCTTTCAAAAATGCTCCAGATAATAATCAAATGACGTCTCCAAAAATCCAGAAAGATATTGTTGAGTGCTTTGCAAAAGAAATGTTAGGTTATATGATGGAAGAAATTGGCAATGGTGTGTTCAGCTTATTGGTAGATGAGTGTAGAGATGTTTCCGATAAAGAACAAATGGCAGTAGTTCTTCGGTATGTTGATAAATGCGGGCTGGTCCAAGAAAAGTTTGTCGGTGTTGTTCATGTGGAGGAGACAACAGCTTCTCATCTCAAGTCTTGCATAGACTTCTTATTTTCAGAACTTGGTTTAAGTCTAAAGCAAGTTAGAGGCCAAGGATATGACTTGAAAGTAACATGTCAGGTGAGTTTAATGGTTTACAAGCAAAAATTATGAGTGAGAATAAATCAGCATATTATATACATTGTTTTGCCCATAAACTCAACTTGGTTGTTGTGGCTATTGCGAAGAACATATTTGATGTTGGAGATTTCTTTGATATGATCTCAGTTTTGTTGAATTTTGTGGGAGCATCTTGCAAGAGAAAAGACCAACTTAGAGAACACCATCGAGAAGAATTAAGGAAAGCAATTGGTTGTGGAGAGATTGCTACAGGAACTGGACTAAATCAGGAGCTGTCACTTCAAAGACCAGGTGACACTCGATGGAATTCCCATTATAGAACATTGTTGGGTTTGTCAAAGATGTTCTCGTCGGCGGTTAAAGTACTAGAATATATTGAGAAAGATGGTACGAATTCTGGAAAGAGGCGTCAAGCTAATGGTCTTCTCAAATACTTCCAAACTTTTGATTCTGTATATTTCTTACAAATGATGATGATGATATTAGCTTTCACAAATGGGCTATCAAAAGCCTTACAGAGAAAGAATAAAGATATTGTAAATGCTGTTTCAGATGTGGAATCCACTAAGCGGGAACTAGAAAAGCTTAGAACAAATGAGGGGTGGAATTCTCTTATGGAGAAGGTAACTCATTTCTATGAGAAGCATGACATAACCATACTCGATATGAAAAATGACTGTGTGAACCCAAAGAAACCAAGACAGAAGACCGGCATTAACAATGAACATCATTACCGTGTTGATTGTTTCTTTGCCGTTCTGGATATGTTAGGAAAAGGTTTCCATGATAGATTTAACGAGGTAAACGAGTTGCTTCGATGTATGTCCGCTTTGAGCCCAAGTGATCTATTTGGTCAGTTTGATAAGGAGAAGTTGGTGAAGTTAGCTAAGTTTTATCCTGATGACTTCAATCATAAAGAGATGGTGACTCTCGAGCATGAACTTGCTCTCTATATAGACAATATACTGTATGATACAAGGTTTGCTAACCTGGACAGTATTGGTGATTTAGCTAAACTCATGGTTGATACAAGGAAGCATCTCTCATATCCTTTGGTGTTTAGGCTTTTGAAGTTAGTACTAACACTTCCTGTTGCCACTGCCACCGTAGAGAGATGTTTTTCAGCTATGAAGATTGTAAAGAATGCTTTGCGTAACAAAATTGGTGATGATTACTTGAGCCATAGCCTGATTTGCTATGTGGAAAAGGGATTGCTGGAGACCGTTACTAATGAAGTGATTGTTGATCGTTTCCATAAGATGAAAAGGCGTCGTGGGAGAGATGAAATGTAATAACTTAATATCTTACACTTCCTCTCTGTTTATCACCTCCATTAATATTTTCATAGCTGATCCTAACATGTGTGTTCCATTTGCAGGTAACAACATTTATCTGGAATACAAATAATATTCACCATTTTACAACCTATGAACTATTTGGATATCTGTCTTTTTTGTCCAAAAAGATTTGTTTTGTTTTAGTGAACTTGTCATATTGCTATCAGATGAATTATTTATAAATTATGAGAAGACTGCTATATATATCAAATTTGAATTTTTGTATGCTTACGTACTAGTGATTTTTTTAGTAAAAAAATATTGGTCATTTTTCTATACATGTGTGCCCTCGGTCCCTTTTTTCCCTGGGTCCGCCCCTGCTCATTGTCTGCTTGCCTTGTCATTTTGATTATGGGAAAGCTCCCGTATCATGTACAAGGGGTACCCCGTTGGCGGTTCTTAATGATACACATATACTTACAATGACAAGAGCTTACTCGTGACTGAAGTTGAGTAGCATGAGGATCGGTCTTCGTAAGTAAGGGGCATGAGATTTCGGTTTATAACTTGTCAAGCATATCCTCTTAGTTGTGTCACTTTAACCTTAATCACCTTCAATATGCTTATGATAGGGGCAATGAGAGCTGGAAAAAACAACTACCATAATTTTTGGAAGCTCTTTATGAGACTTGAATCCTTACTTCCTTTTACAAAAGGCCTTTCTTCCACCATTATATTGAGTCTCCACCTTCTATCTTTATGCACTACTTTGAGAGCATAGTGGCCATTCTTAGTTCTATGTGCATTGTCCCAAGACTAGTTGATTGATGCATAACTTGTTATTGCTTGTTTGAAAATATTGTATCTAGTCACTCTTATGAACTTTGAAGGTGTCCCATGCATTTACATTTGCTACTCTATTGAGGGACAATCTGAATACTTTTATGCTATGTTTTCTTTGTGTGAAACAAACAAACGTCGTGCAAAGCATGTTATTCATGAATCTTTTGTTTGTGCCTTTTCATGTTGCATCATAGTTTCTTTGCTTATTGCTAGAACGTTGTCTTTCATGTTATGATTAAAGTACTTTGATCCTAGCCTTGAATGTTTTGCAAATATTTTGATCAAGTCTTTGATGGTGCATGTCACCTCAAAAATTATTCTTTTTATCACTTACCTACTCGAGGACGAGCAGGAGTTAAGCTTGGGGATGTTTATACATTGCAAATGTATCTATAATTTTTGATGTTCCATGCTTGGTTTTATCCACTTTCTTGTGTTTTGTTCCAACTTTGGGGTACTTTTATTATGATTTCTTGGACTAACCTATTAACAAGAGCCATAGTGCCAGCTGCCTATTTTTTGCTGTTTTTGGTTCCAGGAAAGTCAGAAAATGAATATTCTCGGAATTGGACGGGACAAAAGCCAAAGTGCCTATTTTTCCGGAAGGGATCAAGTGCTAGAATACGAGACGGAGAGGGGCCAGGGGCCAGCCACACCACCTGGCCGCGCGGCCAGGCCTGGCCCGTGCTGAGGTGGTGTGGTAGCCACTGGCACCCCCTCGGCCTCCCCTTCCGCCTATAAGATGCCCTCACGACAAAAACCCTAAGTGCCCGATCAAAAATCCATGAAAGAGTCTGTAGCCACCGTCATCTCCATCCCTAGATCGGGAGGGATCTGAAGCTCTTCCCGGCACCCTGCCGGAGAGGGGAATTCACCCTGGAGGCCTTCTTCATAACCATGCAAGCCTCCGGTGTGATGCGTGAGTAGTTCATCCTTGGACTACGGATCCATGTAGTAGCTAGATGGCTGGTTTCTCCTCCTTTGTGCTTTCATGTTTAGATCTTGTGAGCTTCGTTCATGATCAAGATCATCTTTTTGTAATCCATACATGTTGTGTTTGCGGGGATCCGATGTATATTGAGATGCTATTTCAGATTGATTATTGATTCTATCATGTCTTTGTTATTTGAGATCTTGCATGCTTTCCGTTGTTAGTAGCTATCTTGGCCAAGTAGATGCTAGCAACTCCAAGAGTTAGTATTTATGCTCGATAGTGGGTTCATGCCTCTAATGGCGGGAATGACAGAAATCTCTAAGGTACTAGATGTCTGTTGCTACTAGGAGAAAACAACAATCCTTTGTTCATAGAACAATCGTATTGTTTACTTTACACGCAGTTAAGAAGCAATAATCTGTTGCTTGCAACTTATCTTTGGAGGGGTTGGATGATAACCAGAAGGTGGATTATTAGTCATAGATTCAGTTGGATGGCGGTCTATGTATTATGTTGTATTGCCCAATCAAGTCTCAAAGGAGTCAAGATGAACAGTATATGCATGTATTGCTTTCTTGGTGTTTGTCAATTGCCCCGCTGTAATTTGTTCACCCAGCATGTTATTTATCTAAGGAGAGCCACCTCTAGTGAACTATGGATCCCGGTCCTTCTTCTTTACACACAATCTACAATCTTTTACTGCTTTGTGTTTACTTTCTGCAAACTTTTACTTCTTTCCATTCGATATGTTTAATCCTTTGTTTTCCGCAAAACACGGTGAGATTGACAACCTCATCGCAAGTTGGGGACAAAGTTCTGTGGTTGTGTTGTGCAGGTCTCCACGTTGCCATTAGCACCGTAGTCATACCAAAGCTCAGCTAGTAACACCTTTGGGGTGTTTCCTTGTTCCTACTGGTTCGATTAAACCTTGGTTTCATAATTGAGGGAAACTTGCTGCTGTGCTCATCATACCTTCCTCTTGGGGTTCCCAATGAGCTCTACATCAACCACGAGCCATCAACACATTTTTTGGGCACCGTGCATTGAGCCATCATATGGTCCTTTACGTCGTGATCTCCATCCGTCGTCACCGGGTTCCGGCGCCAGGGTTCCGGCGCCGTAAACACCAGGGTACCGGTGTCATTCTGGCGTGGTAGTGCGTCACCTCCGTGACTATCTACTACTATGTAACAAAAGGTAATCACTTTACCTTTGCCACAACCATATCACAAAGCAACGCCCCCCTGCAAAACAAAGTTAGACACCTCTACTTTATCTTTGCATGTTTTACGTGGCTGAATGGGATTTCGCACAAGAACCGTTCTTACCTACGAACTTTCAGCACAACACTGATCAAGTAGGTGTCTCTACTACACCCCTTTCGGGGCCCTCCGTTGCAAATGGTATATCAACTAATGCGAGAGAGACAAACACCCCCCTAAGACACTTTATACGGTACAAGCCGTATGTCAAGCGTGGACCAGTCTCGTGAATGAACGCGTAAAGTCGGTTGGGGGCCGCTTCATCAAGCATTACTGCGGTATACAAAAGTACACGTGGGAGGGTAACAACTAACAGATCAACGCCCACACGCTACATCTCGTGTGTTCTACCCATACTAGCATTACTACGCATAGATCTAGCTCTGATACCACTTAAGGGGTTCCGCGCATGAAAACAATAAAATTTTACCCTATGCCCCTGAACCCCTGAAGCTGTCAGGACCTATCTATTAGTAATACAGTAACGGGAGGGGCTTTTCGCGAACTTACCCTTGAAGGCCGAAAAGCGTTGTCAATGCTCGGGAGAGCGTGGTTGATGTAGACGAGTCGAAGCCGACCTCAAGGTCGTGATGAAGTCCTTGCACTCCTCTGGCTCCAATGACTTGAGCGCCTCAAGTGCGACACCTCCCAGGGAGTAACACACATCCAGTGCCTGACGATGACTCCCGCTTCCCTGATCCAGCAGCAGTTGCGGAAGTAGAGCTCCCGGATCCGAATCTCGCGGCCTGACAGTAGCTCCATGGTGAAGATGTCTCGCCATGCAGTCTAGACTTGGGACCATGGTCATGAGAGAGAGAGGGGGAGAGATAAAATATCAATTAGAGGTCCTCCCAAAAGTGGGGATACCTTTATTGATTATTGGTGTATTTATCTAGGCCAAATACCCCACTATATATAGGGGAAGGAGGGGGTACACCCTCCCTCAAAGTCCCGGGGTGGGACTAAAGGAGAGAAGGGGGAGGGGTGGCACCGCCGGCCAACCCCATGGGCCCCACGCAGGGGGGGTTGGCCCACTAGGGCGCCGACCACCCCTTTGGCCCCTCTCCCTCTCTCCTTTCCCCTAATGGGCCCTCTCCCTCCGGAAATTGGCCCATTAAGCCTTTGACCATTAAATTGATTTTTCTCTTTATTAAATAATTATGAATAAATGATTAAATCAACATTTAACATTCATTCACATATTATTCAACCTCCGTGGCTATGGAACACCTTCCACCTCCACTCCGGACATCCTTCAGACTTACCGAAACCTTTCCAGTTTTCTCCCTACTCTTCTTCGGTGATTCCACCGATCCTATAAACACTATCTAAGCATCATCAAGCCCTTAAGCGTGATACCCCACGGTTCGGGAACACTCCAGACATGGTCGGGACACTCCCGCACCAATGATTGACAGAGGGACCTGGATGGCCATGTGACCCCTGTGCGTTCCACGAAGATCTTTCATTGTTTGAACCGAGACAGTCGTTTCTTATTCCCTTTGTCTCTCGATACTTGCATTGCCCGAGATCTGATCAATGACATCACCATGTCGTGTTCAATCTCATTACTGAACAATGCTACTTGACTCGTTCCGACAAGTGATATCCCTGTGATCAAATCACACGCTGCGCAGCTATTGGATATAACTTCTCCAAGTGGGCCCTTGAGTATCTTCCCGTCACATGGACGGACAAATCCCGTTCTTGACATATATTGCCTCTACGGTTTCCTCTGAATACCTGAACACACCTTTATAACCATCGTATTACCAGATGACCTTATTTCCAACTGGCATAAATGCCACATGATGAGGAAACATGATCATCTGTTGACCAATGAACCAGTGACTAGAGTTTCACTGGGAACCCCTGGTTTGTTTGTATATCACACGTGTATTGATCTTTCCACTCAATACAGTTATAGCATGATATAAAACTTAATCACAAACTATATGAAATATGATAATAGTCCTTACTACTATTTGTCTCTAGGGCATATTTCCAACAAAAAAAACTAACAAAACTAAAAAAGGCCGAGGCCCATGCTGATGCCGCTGGATGCCGTCTACATGCTGAAGTTCTAGTAGAAGCTCATGTAGTCGGGGTCCACCTTGCCATCGTCATAGCCATCGTCGTCGTTGCTCGGCGGCTGCGAGGGGCGTGAGCTCCCTGTCCAACGTCGTCGCACTTGGAACGACGAGGCGACGTCAATGTCGTCGTGGATGTGCTCGAGGATGGCGGATGCGGGAAGCCTAGCCGGGGTTGTTGCCGGCGTGGATGTGCTTGAGGACGCCATTGAGCGTCCGTCCAGGCGCATTCCACCATCGGCGGCGGCCCACAACGTTGCTGCGCTTGGGCGGTGAGCCTGTAGGTCATTGGTCGGCGGTGAGTTCGGCGAGCCGGCGCTCGGCGAAGAATTGTTCCCAGTGCACGAGGTTGCCCAGGTCTTCGGCGAGTTCGGGATCCGGCATCGCCACACTGGCGGCCTGGATCTCTTCGACCATCTCGTCGTCCTCACGGACCAGCGGCACCGGCACGCCGCCGGCGCTGAGCTTCCACCTGGGTGGGCAGCGAAAGTCCGGCGGCGCCATGTAGCCGGCGTCGTGGAGCATCTGAGCCTCCCAGGGCTAGAGCATCCGCCGTCCGAAGCCGTTCGCCATCGCAGGGTCGTCGGGGTACCTCTCCACCATCTGCTTCTTTTCTCCGAGTGTTTCTTTTCACCGGAGTTCGTGGTGGAGTGGTGTGGGCGAGGGTAGTGTGCTATGAACCGGTGATGGGGCCGTGTTTTATAGGTCGAGACGGGTGCGAAGGCGGGATGGGTGTAGCGGCGTGGCAGGAAAGGGGAATCGGCGGGAAGCCGAGGCGGCGGTGGTGCACCATTACAGCGACGCGTGGTCGGCAAGTGGACAGTTACTGCCAGGTGGTCCGTCGCGGGAGCCGAGGCGGAAGGATGACGACGATCGGCCTCCAGTCGCTGACTGGGCGGGTCCACGCGCTGAATCAGTTTTTCCCGCCGAATTCGCTTTGTCCGGCATTCCCAGTGTGTTCTCGTTGCCCCGAGAACGACCTGGGATCTCCGGACGAATTTTGGGCCGAATCCGGACGAAACCGGCGTCCTGGGAACACGACTGGGCCAATTTTCTGTGTCGAGACGAAAAAACGCCCTAAGAACAGCCTGCTAGGAACCCGAGTGGAGATTCTCTTAGATTAGTACTACTCCCTCTGTTTAGAAATATAAGACATTTTAGGTTTGTGAAGTGAGTGTATCTAGACGCTTTTTAGTGTATAGGTCCACTCAGAACTGTAGGGGTTCCGCGTATGAAAACAATAATTTTTTACCTTACGCCCCCGAACCCCTGATGCTGCCAGGACCTATCTATTAGTAATACAGTAATGGGAGGGGCTTTTCGCGAACTTACCCTTGAAGATCAAAAAGCGTTGTCAATGCTCAGGAGAGCGTGGTTGATGTAGACGAGCCGAAGCCGACCTCAAGGTCGTGATGAAGTCCTTGCGCTCCTGTGGCTCCGACGACTTGAGTGCCTCAAGTGTGACACCTCGCGGGGAGTTACACACGTCTGGTGCCTGACGATGACTCCCGCTTCCCCGATCCAGCAGCAGTTGCGAAAGTAGAGCTCCTGGATCCGAATCCCGCAGCGCGACAGCGCTCCACCGTGAAGATGTCTCTCGTTCTCGCAGTCCGAACTTGGGACCACGGTCATGAGAGAGAGAGAGAGAGAGAATATCAATTCGAGGTCTTCCCAAAAATGAGAAGACCTTTATTGAATATTGTGTGTATTTATCTGGCCAAATACACCCACTATATATAGGGCGAGGGGAGGTACTACCTCCCTCAAAGTCCCGGGGTGGGACTAAAGGAGAGGAGAGGGGGAGGGGGTGGCACCGCCGGACACCCCATGGGCCCCGTGCGGGCAGGGGATGGCCTACTAGGTTGTCGGCCTCCCCTCTTGGCCCTTCTCCCTCTTGCCTTTTCCCTAATGGGCCCTCTTCCCTCCGGAATTGGCCCATTAAGCCTTTGACCATTTAAATTGATTTTCACTTTTATTAAACAATTATGAATAAATGATTAAATCAATATTTAACATTCATTCACATATTATTCAACCTCCGTGGCTATGGAACACCTTCCACCTCCACTCCGGACATCCTTCGGACTTACCGAAACCCTTCCAGCTTTCTCTCTACTATTCTTTGGCTATTCTTCCGATCCTATAAACACCCTCTAAGCATCATCAAACCCTTAAGCGTGATACCCCACAGTTCAGGAACACTCCAGACATGGTCGGGACACTCCCGCACCAATGATCGACAGAGGGACCTAGATGGCCATGTGACCCCTGTGCGTTCCACAAAGATCTTTCGTCGTTTGAACCGGGACAGTCGTGTATTATTCCCTTTGTCTCTCGATACTTGCATTGCCTGAAACCTGATCAATGACATCACCATGTCGTGTTCAATCTCGTTACCAAACAATGCTTCTTGACTCCTTCTGACAAGTGATATCCATGTGATCAAATCACACGTTGCGCTGTTATTGGATATAACTTCTCCGAGTGGGCCCTTGAGTATATTTCCGTCACGTGGACGGACAACTCCCGCTCTTGACATATATTTCCTCTACGGTTTCCTCCGAGTACCTGAACACACCTTTATAACCATTGTATTACCAAGTGGCACTTGATGTTATCTAAGCACTCTCGGGAGACAGTGATTGATATAGCCTCACAGTCTAAGGAATGGTCTACGAGGATCCATTTCTAATCATCGTAAATTGAACTTTGTGACATGATCAGGTCACGATGTTTAGGTTGGGTATTGGTTCATCATCTCATTCTCATAATGAGTTGACTCCATTTCTAACTGGCATAAATGCCACATGATTAGGAAACATGATCATCTGTTGACCAATGAACCAGTGACTAGAGTTTCACTGGGAACCCCTGGTTGTTTATATATCACACGTGTATTGATGTTTCCACTCAATACAGTTATATCATGATATAAAAATTAATCATAAACTATATGAAATATGATAATAGTCCTTATAACTATTTGTCTCTATGGCATATTTCCAATAGTCTCCCACTTGCACTAGAATACAAATACACTAGCTGCATTTGGTCTTAATCATTGGCACCATATATCCGGTACCCTGAACATGCTTGCTCATGGAAGAGGTTGAGTCTTGGGCCTATACTTTACAGTCCCAAATCCTTTGCAACTTACTAATGTCACCTTGATTGACATTAATACTTTATCATCACATGATAACATCTGTGTGTATGCATCGTCGCTATGGCAGCAGAATGAGGCCTGATTCCAGGAGCCTACAGTGACTTTAGATCAACCTCGAGGGCTTTTCTCATGGGCACTGTGCCCTGGGACACATCATTCTACGTTAAAAGCGAACTAGCCCCGCCATAACATTATACAACACTTTAGATGGTCCCCTTATCTATTATTATAAATGTATTTATCGAAACACTAGTGCACTTTGTGCAACTTTCGATGTTTTGTTCACCTCGCTTCCTACTTGACTTTAATCGGTATTTACAGGAGTTTCCAACATATTCCCTTATAACATAACCCTTTATGTTTTAAGATATGTCATCCTTTATGGATTTGGAAAATATGTCTACAGTTCTCTATTAGACACTGTGGACAAATTTAGCTCAGCGTTATGTGATTCGAACTTAATCACTTTTAAACGTTCCTTATTGGATCATATATTATGTTAAGTTATCATCATGGTTTTCTAAGATAGAACCTATGTCTCAACATAGTGGATGATGATCATCCTTTTCTTTCTTTCAACCATTGATGTTAAACTTAATACTATTCCTAACTTGAGTTATTAAGGACCAGTTCCTTAATTAACTTCTATTCTGAAACCCTTTTTAGAATCCCTTAAGGAATATTACATAATATCATAATACACCTATTATCAACTTCTACACCTTATAAATCATTATTTGTCGGTACTTGCGCTTTTATTCTTAACATCCTTAAGAATCACTCTATAAGCTCCCACTCAAAATATGTTCCTACATATTTGAATTTGAGACTTATATTGCTCCCACTCAAAAATATGTAATTCACATATTGTTTTAGGAAGACTTTTATAGCTCCCACTCAATTTCATGCAAATTGCATATCTAATCATTATTTTGAACAACTTCAAAATCCGTTGATCAAATATCAAACTTGGAGATTTACTATGAGATACTAGTACTTTTACTAGTTTTAAATCCACAAGACATTAAGCACACTTGAATCAAATTCATTTGAATTCGTCCAATACTTGACAAATTGTGGTTTCGTCATTCACCCTTTTTTCCACTATGGCTTTGCAGTCATTTGCGAAAATTCCAAGTAACCCCTTTTACTTGTGAGATTCAGCAACGAATTGCTTTCTAATCCCAAGGGAATTTTGCTATGGGATTTCTCATAACTTTAGCTTACCGTTATTTCCTTAGTAGTTCGTAGGTATGTCATATTTCGGTAATCATGACAAATGATTCATAGATGTCTCCATACAAGATATGGGATACATTTTGAATCCTACTTTATATAGTGAAAACACCAGTGGGGAAAATCACAATGATCATTATCATTGATTCTTTCCTTTTGTGAAGAGAATCATTCAGGAGCATTGTCTGTTGCGCTTCTCAACACTCTGATGCAGGGATATGAATCCTCGTCATGTTTTTCACTATCTTCCATTTGCTTCATAATCGAGAAATATCACTAAAAGTGAGATTTCTCAAGAATGCACCAAAATCCAAGCAATACAAGTTTTGCTTCTCTTTTGGTTTAGCTATGGATTTCGTATTCAAGTTTCCAATGAATACTCTACAAGGACTTATTCGCTATTGTTTTGGTTATATCGATTAATCCCAAAACTTTCACGACGATCCATACTAGATATGGAGCCGCTTTCACGAATCCAGATGGTTCACTATATTCTCTAATTGAGTGCTAACTATTTCTAACTAATGGTCTCTACATCTACACTACAACGATTTATTTGGTGCCATCTATTCACCCATTTTGATATCTATTATCACATTGTGATGCTTTGCATTTTGACGTTTCAAAACGCTTTGCATTCCACAATTTTCTTTTATGCCATTCTTATAAAGTCGAATTTCATTACTATTGATCATAGTAATTAGATTCTCTTTTATATTTATACCCTTTGTTGATGAAACACTTTGATCATATCAAATAGTTTCATATTCATGTTTCCTTTGGTAAACTACTTTACACTTTTAAACAATCATATAATGATAATTACCATTTGTTAAAACACAATACATCGAATATGTATTTACTTTTAACAATTCATTAAAACACTTTGTATTCAAGTAATACACGGTGTTCAAGTTAATTTGCCGAACTTAGGCATGATTCATATGTGATAAGAAATCAAATGACTTTCACATATTATCACATAACTTTGAATTTAAACAATGGTTTCATTCAAAATGAATATATCATTTAAGTTGGGTACTTTTAACAAGGCAGTTCAATATATTACAAATGTTCATGCATTATCAATTAGTTTCAAACAACAAGGATAATTCACATATAATCAAATAAGATATGAACACAACTAGAAATCATTCATAAAAGTGGAACAGTTGTTTGTTACAAGCTCATATGAATAACCGTCTCACAAAGTGTGAGACAAACTAAAGAGGTTCACAATCTTTTGATTACAATAATCATCCTAAACATAAACTAAGTGATAAATGTCGAGGGAGAGTGTCGTTGGCCATCATCATCATGCTCGCCATCAACACGCAATGTCACCTCCTCTCCAACAAGCACCTCTCATGCAGAAGGACCTGTTTTCAGTAAAATAGAACAAGTATCAAATATACTTAACACTGCAAATGTGTTTACAAGATTATAACATTTATAAAATTGTATATCAAATATATATCTTTGTCATTGATGACCGGAGCGACATTTGATTCAACCAACACATTCCTGAGATGTGATACGAACCAGTGGAATTCCATTTATTCTGCATCGCCTATCATAATGCAAGTCCTGACTTGTGCTTGGTAGCTTGGTGGCAGCGACTGCAACACAACGCCATTTGCAAAAGAGCCCATCATCTAGCTATCTAGGAAGTATGCAGGCCTCATGTACACATCATGCATGTGCTCCAAGTGGTCGTCATGTGATGAGTTCTCCTCCATCTTAATGGAGAGGAATTCTCCCATCAGCTCATGCTCCCATATGCGTGCTTGTTCCACGAAATGTGTCCTAAGCTGTAGCATTACCGTACGAGGGTTGAAATCACCCACGAAAGGCCACAGCTCGTCCACCATTCTGAAACGCATTGTAACTGAAATGAAGGAGGCCATCTCCCGGCGGAGATAGCGGTCTTCCCGCTGCTCTCGGGTCTCTAGGTCAATGGGATGATCCAAATCCATACCGTCGAGTATGTAGTCAACCACGTCATTCTCGCTAAGGAGAACGTGGAGACGCGCAACCCATATAGAGAAGTTTGATCCATGTAATTGGAGCTTCTCTCCTTCTAACCAATCAATCGTCAACAGGAAAGGTGGCATCGGGGAGAACTATTCTACATTTACAATTGCAAAAGGAATTTAGACTAAGTTTATAATGAAATGAGTTAATAATAACTCCACTCAGAAACACTTATCCCCATAAGGGTTCCTAGTGATAACACGACCCCTATCAGCCACACCTCCCCCGATCATCACGGCCATCAATGTGGGTTCAAGGGTGCACACTAAACATCGGTCACATCATTCATGCGACTCGTGCTCGATCTTTCGACCATCCATGTTCCGAGGCCACGATTCTATGGCGTGCTAGGCTTGCCAACTCAACCTTAGTGTATTCATTGTGCAACATGGCTTACAAGTTACACCCACTGTATGTGAACGTAGATATGTCTGACACCTAGTCACCCTGGGTCGCCTCATACCGAAGAACTTTCTTGGTGGTGCACACTAAGGGGGAACACAATCATTGGTAATTTTAACAGGGATCATCTTATTAGGCTACCGTCGAGTATCTAATACTAGCACACAATAATATATACAAACAATAACATTGAATGTAAATGCGATGTGATATGGTCCTTCACGTCGTGATCTCCATCTGTCGTCACCGAATTCCGGCGCCAGGGTTCTGGCACCGTAGACACCAGGGTACCAGTGTCATTCCGGCGTGGTAGTCCGTCACCTCCAAGACTATCTACTACTACATAACATAAGGTAATCACTTTACCTTTGCCACAACCATATCACAAAGCAACGCCCCCCTGCAAAACAAAGTTAGATGCCTCTACTTTATCTTTGCATGTTTTACGTGGCTGAATGGGCTTTCGCACAAGAACCGTTCTTACCTACGAACTTTCAGCACAACGTTGATCAAGTAGTTGTCTCTACTACGCCCCTTTCGGGGCCCTCCGTTGCAAATGGCATACCAACTAATGCAAGAGAGACATACACCCCCCTAAGCCACTTTATACGGTACAAGCCGTATGTCAAGCATGGACCAGTCTCGCGAATGAACGCATAAAGTCGGTTGGGGCCGTGATACGTTGCAAACGTATCTATAATTTTTGATGTTCCATGCTTGGTTTATCTACTTTCTTATATTTTGTCCACACTTTGGAGTACTTTTCATATGATTTCTTGGACTAACCTATTAACAAGAGCCACAGTGCCAGTTGCTTGTTTTCTGTTGTTTTTGGTTCCAGAAAGTTAGATAATGAATATTCTCGGAATTGGACCGGACAAAAGCCAAAGTCGATATTTTACCAGAAGACTCACAGAGCTAGAAGACGAGATGGAGAGGGGCCACAGGGCGGCCACACCATGTGGTGGCATGGGCTAGCCCTGGCCGGGCCACCATGTGGTGTGGCCCCCCTGGCCACCCACCGACCTTGCCTCTTTGCCTATAAGATGCCTCCCGATGCAAAAACCCTAAATCGTCAAGCCTCCAGCCACAAAAAGTTCCGGAGCGCCGTCTCCACCGAAGGGGAGATTCGGGGGATAGAAAGTCTCTATTCAGCACCTAGCACGGGAAGTGCCCCCGGAGCCATCTCCATCGATCTCCACCACCATCTCCATCACCATTGCTGATTCCCATGATGAGGAGGGAGTAGTTCTCTCTCGAGGCTAAGGGTTCTACCGGTAGCTATGTGTTCATCTCTCTCTCTATGCATGATCATATTGTGATCATGAGCTTTGTAATCAAGTAGATCTACCTTGCTACTCAAGTGCTTTAATAGATCTCTGCTCTCCCCATGTGTGTGAAGTTGACAGTGTGCACACCATGGTGGCACTTAGGCTAGAGATTACAAATACTTGTTATGAGTTATATTTGGAGTTGGACGTCTTTATGAAATTGTGGTGTTTGTTGGAACCATCTAGTGCTCAAGGTGACAGTGTGGGGTTATCTAGATGAGGAAAGCAAACTTTGAGGAGTGCTGTTATAGCCCTACCATCGATTAGAGTATTCAACCAGAGAGTAGTTAAGAGTAGTATCACAAAGAGAAGATATTTATATGACAGTGTTCACTAGTGAAAGTATGATCCCTAGGCCTTGTTTCTAAACATTGAAACGCCGTTTGTAATTAGATATGTTACATGTTTGCTTGCTTCCATCTTTATTTCAGTTTGCCTTTAGTCTCTTCCACGCCATCAAGCTATTTTCTAGCACCGTTGTCTTTTATCGTTACCACTTGTATTTGACTATCTCTTCGCTGAACTAGTGCACCTATACACCTAACAAGTGTATAGGGTGTGTTGGGGACACAAGAGACTTCTTGTATCTTGATTGCAGGGTTGCTTGAGAGGGATACCTTTGACCACTTTCTCCCTAAGTTCGATAAACCTTGGGTGATCCACTTAAGGGAAACTTGTCGTTGTTCTACAAACCTCTGCACTTGGAGGCCCAACAACTGTCTACAAGAATAGAAGTGCGTAGACATCAGGCCGCTTCATCAAGCATTACCGCGGTATACACAAGTACATGTGGGAGGGTAACAACTAAAAGATCAATGCCCACACGCCACATCTCGTGTGTTCTATCCGTACTAGTATTACTACGCATAGATCTAGCTCTGATACCACTGTAGGGGTTCTGCGTATGAAAACAACAATTTTTACCCTACGCCCCTGAACCCCTAATGCAGCTAGGACCTATCTATTAGTAATATATTAACAAGAGGGGCTTTTCGCAAACTTACCCTTGAAGACCAAAAATCGTTGTCAACGCTCAGGAGAGCGTGGTTGATGTAGACGAGTCGAAGCCGACCTCAAGGTCGTGATGAAGTCCTTGCGCTCCTGTGGCTCCAACGACTTGAGTGCCTCAAGTGTGACACCTCACGGGGAGTTACACACGTCCGGTGCCTAACGATGACTCCCGCTTCCCCGATCCAGCAGCAGTTGCGGAAGTAGAGCTCCTAGATCCGAATCCCATGTGACAGCTCCATGATGAAGATATCTCTCGTTGATCAGAACTTGGGACCATGATCACGAGAGAGAGAGAGAGAGAGAGAGAGAGAGAGAGAGAGAAAGAGAGAGAATATCAATTGGAGGTCTTCCTAAAAGTGAGAAGACCTTTATTGAATATTGTGTATATTTATCTGGCCAAATACCCCCACTATATATAGGGGGAGGGGGAGGAGGTGGCACCGCCGGACACCCCATGGGCCCCGCCCGGGGGGGGGGGGGCTGGCCCACTAGGGCGCCGGCCTTCCCTCTTGGCCCTTCTCCCTCTTGCCTTTTCCCTAATGGGCCCTCTTTCCTTTGGAATTGGCTCATTAAGCCTTTGACCATTTAAATTGATTTTCTCTTTTATTAAATAATTATGAATAAATGATTAAATCAATATTTAACATTCATTCACATATTATTCAACCTCCGTGGCTATGGAACACCTTCTAACTCCACTCCGGACATCCTCCGGACTTACCGAAACCCTTCCGGTTTTCTCTCTACTATTCTTCGGCGATTCTTCCGATCCTATAAACACTCTCTAAGCATCATCAAACCCTTAAGCGTGATACCCCACGGTTTGGGAACACTCCAGACATGGTCGGGACACTCCCGCACCAATGATCGATAGAGGGACCTGGATGGCCATGTGACCCCTGTGCGTTCCACGAAGATCTTTCGTCGTTTGAACTGGGACAGTCGTGTCTTATTCCCTTTGTCTCTCGATACTTGCATTGCCCGAGATCTGATCAATGACATCACCATGGCGTGTTCAATCTCGTTACCGAACAATGCTACTTGACTCGTTCTGACAAGTGATATCCCTGTGATCAAATCACACGCTACGCAGCTATTGAATATAACGTCTCCGAGTGGGCCCTTGAGTATCTTTCTGTCATGTGGACGAACAAATCCTGCTCTTGACATATATTGCCTCTACGGTTTCCTCCGAGTACCTGAACACACCTTTATAACCACTGTATTACCAAGTGGCGCTTGATGCTATCTAAACACTCTCGGGAGACAGTGATTGATATAGCCTCATGGTCTAAGGAATAGTCTACGAGGATCCATTTCTAATCATTGTAACTTGAACTTTGTGACATGATCGGATCACGATGTTTAGGTTGGGTATTGGTTCATCATCTCATTCTCATAATGAGTTGACTCCATTTCCAACTGGCATAAATATCACATGATCAGGAAACATGATCATATGTTGACCAATTAACCAGTGACTAGAGTTTTACTGGGAACCCCTAGTTGTTTATATATCACACGTGTATCGATGTTTCCACTCAATACAGTTATAGCATGATATAAAACTTAATCATAAACTATATGAAATATGATAATTATCCTTATAACTATTTATCTCTAGGGCATATTTCCAACAAGAATCTCTATAAACCTATACACTAAAAGACGTCTAGATATATTCAATTCACAAAGCTAAAACGTCTTATATTTCTGAACAGAGGGAGTAGTTGCTATCTCTTCTATTTCTCTTTCCTCTCATTTAATGTTTTTTTTTGTCTAGGAGCACGTGTGAAACCGACTCTTGCATGAGAGTCACCACTTACATTTTTGCTAATTTCTCTTTTTCACATAGTCAAAAATGCCTTATCGGCAAGCTTATAGCCTACTATTGTATTTGCTCTAAGCGGAGTATTTCTTTTTAACAAATCTGACCAATAGACAAAACTGTTGTCGTCTGGCCCTTTGACAAAACTATTTCAGAATCTAACTCTGGGGTCGACGTCATTAAAATGTAGCCGAAGTTGTGCGGTTTGGAGCCAACACAAGACAAAAAAAAATCAGACGAGGAAGTTCGGTGCCTATCACTTGGCGCTGACCTCACCGTGGAGCCAAATGATGTGGCGACGAACTCGTCTGGTCGCTTTCCTTCTGTCCCGTTTTGGCACCGAAGTGCACAATTTCGGCTTCATTTTAGATTAGTTTTGTGCACGGATGAGAAATTAATTTTGCTCGTGGGTCAGATTTGACGAAGAATAGGAGCTGGGCAGAACGGAGCGCCCAGTTGTCCGGCCCACTGGGCAAAAATGTGCCAGCCGACATGGTGCACCGTACACCCCCGTCGCCGTCGGCGATGGCGAGAGGTGCGGCCACCGCACGTCTCCACCAGGCGCCAGGCGCCAGGCCACCACGAGCACGGCTCGGATAGATACGCGCGACGTGTGCCTCTGCCGGTTAACATTTCCGTGCAGGGCCAAAGGAGGAGGCCACTTTACTTCTATTTTTGCCTATGCAGCTGGGACCTGCTGTGAGAAAGCTACCCGCCGCTTCCGGCTTCCCGAAGCTTCCGGACGACTGTCCAATCCCTGCACCCCGTGGTCGGCCCTGTTGGGGGCCCGCCTGACCGTCCACCACCGCATATTTTACGACACCGAGGATGATGCTAAAGCCGAATAAACCATCAGCCTACGAGTACCAAAACAAGATGCGCATGTCATAGTTTTAAAAACCAAACCAATTCGGCGGTTTAACCGGAAAAATCTGAAACGATGGTCTCATCGGTTTTTTAAGAGGCACTGGTCCAAACAATAAAAAACCCGGAAAAAAAAAGATGTTGCGAGAGGAATCAAACCCATGATCCTATGCTAGACAGAAATAGCATTACATAAAGTCCAATACCACTTATATACGTCATGTTTTGTGATTACTTATTGAAATATACACTTATATATACCTTTTATGTTTATTTTATTCCATAATTTGCTTAAATTTCGATTAAAAAGAACGGTTTTTTGTCGCCATCGAATTGAATGAACCAGTGGTCCGACTAGTAAACCAGTGAACCAGTAGGCTCATCGGTTCACTCACCGGTCCGATTTTTAAAATTATGAATGAAATACACCGTCAGTTCCGATTTATAAAATAAGCTTTAAACAGATATTTCGACGGGAACTATACATAGACTGAAGTAAGTAGACATACACACTACACTAAAACATGTATATGTACATACACATTTAGAAAAGGAAAAAAATGTAATTCAAAATGGATGGTGTACCTACATACGGTAGGCTTTGGAGATGGTAATGTTGGGAGCTATACCGACTCACTAGTCACCGGGATTCCTCCTCGAGCTTCACGTCGTCGCCCGAACAAGAAAGTAGTATTCATGTAGGTAGCTGGAAAGTCATCGATCTCTACTGGAAGTGTCGGTGATGTCGAACTCGAAGGATCAACCGCACAGAGAAAAACTTGGTGTTGGACCGATCACACCTAGACATCACCCTCGAGACCAAGTCGGCATCAATGTTCCCGCAACTCCATAGGACCGACAAAAACAAACTTCCCCTACATGCACCGAGGGAAAGGTAAAATGTGCACCGATCTCATCTGATGGCTAGAAGGGTAAACATACGCACTACACAAGATGAGGGTGACACTTGTGCAGCCAGTCATGTTTTTGTCGATCGTTTTATTTGTTTTGTTTTGGATTTGATTGCATGCATTGCTTCTAGATGATTAGTAAATTCAAAAAATAGAAAATTAAAAATTAAAAAAATCTGATTACCGTTGTATGTTACCCAATAAAAAAGTGCTCTAAGCGAGCAATAAATTTGACACTCTTTTTTTGTGAATGAATAAATTTGACACTCAGCTTGTCTTTTCAACACATGTGGCAATATTTTTGTTTTCCCGTTCAATTTTTGCAGACAACCAAGGAACAAGAACATATACTATATGTTTTTTTCGTATTTCTTTGGCATTCGTATGATTATTTTCACATGCATATAAATACTCTATGCTCTTAGTAGCTGAGTTGTATATGTTCTCTTGATTTTAAGGATGTGTTTAGTTCACCTTCACTGGCTGCCCCTTAGAGAATAACCAGTTTAGTAAGGTCGGATATGCCCTTTGTCACCAACCCTGAACTTAACACACCCCAAGAGGTGTATGCGCGCGTCATCACCTAAAAAAAGAGGCTAAAATCATCATTCCAAAACAAACGTATTGTCGCTACTAGTCGTCGTCTGGAAGTAATCTCGGGGATAATAACTCGAGTTAGCACCATGAAAGCACGGAAGACATATTCTATTTTAACTGGTGGACGCGGCGAGCGCGGAAGATCAAATTCGTTCTGCAAATTGTGGTAGCCCACGGTCTCTCCGGGCCCCGCTTCCACCACCCCACTCTCCCGGCAGATGCCACGTACAGCGTCTAGGTCCTCACCTCCAAGCTCCAACCCCCGCCCCTTCCAGAACCTTCCGGCCATTTCCTGGCCAGGAATCCCCGGCCCGATCCAGCGGCTCTCCGCGCGCCACATGTACGGTCCCGGCCACGTTGGCGTCTGACGTGGCTCCCCCGCCCCCGACGAAACTGATACGCCCAAATCTCGCTGCCTCCAGCCTCACGCTTGGAAAGCAAGTGTCTGCTGCTGCTCTGTTCGCCAAACCAACGCCATCTCCCTCCCGTGTGGCCGCCAGCGAGCGAGACGGAGGCGAAGACGGAGGTAATAGCGGCGCTGGCGAGTACGGGATTTTCCGAGGAGATGAACGGCGGCGGCGGCGGAGAAGTGGGTTCAGTAGGGGGCGGGGAGGAGGACATGGAGGAGGACGGCGCGCAGGGGTTGTCGGGGAAGGAGCAGCTGGTGCTGATGTGGGGGTACCTCCCCGGCGTCTCGCCGCAGCGCTCGCCTCTGCTGGGCCCCGTGCCCGTCAGGCTGCCCCCGGCGGCGGCCGGCGACGTGTGGAGGGACGTCTGCGGCGGAGGGTGCGGCTTCGCCATGGCCATCTCCGGTGACGCATCCCGCTCTCCCTTCGCATTTTTTGTTGCGTTTGTGCTCTGTTTCTATCCCGTTCGTTCGTTCGTTTGTTCGTTCGTTGCCTCTTCTCCTTAATTTGCTGCGCAGATCTACTGCGTGCGTCGGCTTGTGCGGTTTCTGTGGAGGGTTGTTGCTTGTAGGATTGCGACCTGACACGAGACGAGTGAAGGAGCGTTTTGCGATGCAAGTACTTTGTACTACTCCTACCGTGCTGAAATTTTCTGAAACAGGGGGGAAGTATAGGATGCATTTGAAACAGATGACTGTGAAGTTGCATTTTCAAGGGCGGTTGAGTTTTGCACGATCGTTGATTTGGCCTTGAGGTGTCTCTTTTCAATCATTGTGGCAAGGTTCGTGTAGTCTAAATATGTTGTAGGTACAGGTGTTTGACCATTTCTTAGTGGCGAACGAATGTGTGTATTTGGGATTTGTTCCACCGAGTGCCAAATAATGAGAGGAAGGGTGGCATTTTTTTTAGCAAAGCTTATTTCTTATTTTTCTGGAGCCTTATTCCGATTTTCGAACAAAGTTTGCCATAGAAACAGGAGGATGAATAAGGGTCTCAAATTGTTGGACTGTCTGTTCAAATCCTTTCTTTGCTTGAACACTAGTTCTGAATTTGCCCTTTTGTTGGTTGCATCAATCTCCATAGAATTTCTTGATGTTCAAATTACAAATTCAGACTGTTCGTTCTAACCGCCTTCCAAAAGATCATTCCTCGAAACAGGCTTCCAAAAGATCATTTGTTCAGTGATATGTCGAACCGAACATTTTCTTTCATTAGGCTGTCTTGGTCAATGCGATCAAGTTCTACACACTGACTTGTGTTCTTCATTTGCTTAAGAGTCTGGCAAACTCCTCACCTGGGGCTCTACTGATGATATGGGCCAAAGTTATGTGACTGCTGGGAAGCACGAGGTAAAGCTACTAACATGGTTGTCGCCTTTGCTCTCAGTCTGCACGACGAGAACACTCGGGTGACATTACTAAAGAAGTGTCTTGCACCTCTCAGGAGACTCCAGAGGCTTTTCCTCTTCCTAGTGATGTTGCCATAGTGCGGGCTGATGCTGGGTGGGCTCATTGTGTTGCAATAACAGGTACACAGCTAATCAGCCATGTAACACTTCATGCTTAGTGAGGAGCTCATAGTTTTGGTATCAGTACTGTCCTCATAGTTGTTATGCTGAACCAGATGAAGGGGTTGTCTATACATGGGGTTGGAAAGAATGTGTTCCAACTGGAAGGGTCGTTGCAGATCAATCTAAAGTTGGAACTTTGGAGAAGGATGAAAGACAAAGTGCAGTTGCCAGTGACCAAGGTTGTGACACATACTACCTAACTTGTTTCAGATCTGCATTATGAAAACTGAAAACCATGTAAGCTCCTCACTAGTAACTGCTTACAGATATATCATGTATAACAAAGGAATTTCCATTGCAGTGAGCCCGAGGTCACAGGTGTCGAGGACAAGCAGCGGAGCGGCATCTGGTCCTTCTGAAAGTAGAGGTACCGAGGATAGCACGAAGAGACGCCGGTTGTCTTCAGCAAAACAGGGCCAAGACAGTTCGACATCTAGTGATGAAAACCTTTCCGCACCACCTTGTATTGTGACATTTAATACTGGAGTGAAAATAGCGGCAGTAGCTGCTGGTGGTCGCCATACATTAGCACTATCAGGTAATGTACGTTAGTGCATTTAGTTGTGTGCTAGTACTATTCTTTTAACTTATGTAGGGAGCTTTACTGATTAGCACACAATGTTTTGTGAAACCTTCAGATTTTGGTCAAGTATGGGGATGGGGATATGGAGGAGAAGGCCAACTGGGTCTGGGGTCCAGAATCAGGACAGTTTCCTCTCCTCATCCTATACCGTGCATTGAATCGGATTCGTATGGCAAGGATCGATCAGCAGCTACGAAAGCCAACAGAAACACTGAAGGGCATATCAATAAGGTCATGGGAAATCGTGTGAAGTCCATTGCTTGTGGAGGTCGCCATAGTGTTGTGGTAACAGGTCTGTTCATTCTTTCAAACTCTCCCTGGTAGTTCTGTTACCATATCCATGTAAAGGCAGTACCTATCATTTTTTATATCGAGGTGGCGTGCAAATAATAAGGTGTCAAGTGGGATCCTGCCAATATCCTGCTTCTAGTTCATCTTGAGATTCTAGTTCAAGTTTTGACACCAAAATTTGAACTAGAAATCTCAAAATGAACTAGAAGCGGGATATTGGCGGGATTCAACAGTCCAATTTGTAAGATACTGGTAGCTTACTTTTAGATTACCCAATTTAGGTATTTGAACCAAAATGTTGAATGGAGTAATTTTTTTGCACAAATGCATACCATCTGACTTGTGAATCTAAGACGAGTTTGCTTCTGGATGATATTTCTCCAATCAAACCATGAATTAGCAACTGCTCACATGTCGCAAGATGTATCTTCATGTGAGTTCAAACATTACTTTTAAGAGAAAATATAGCGCTATTTTGCCATGGGATGTATCACTGAATGCTGCAAGAGGACCTGAGGTCTTTGGAATTTGTGTGGTTTGGCCACGGTGTTGGGACTGAGGAAGCAAATGATTAGGAACTAATCCGTTTATTTGTTTTTTCTTGTCCTTGTCCACTTATTGCAATACTTTGAAAACAAAGCTCCCTTGATTTTAGTAGAAAGTTCCCTACACTTTTAAACTGTTAGCTCTTGTTCGCAGATTCTGGAGCACTTCTTGCTTTTGGGTGGGGACTGTACGGACAGGTTGGATCAAACAACTTAGTGGTTTCTGTAATATATTTTGTATCTGTCATTCACATACCTATTACTCTTACTCCCTCCATTTCAAAATATAAGATGTTTTAACTTTGTGAAAGGAGTGTATCTAGACCCCTTTTAGCGTGTAGATTCATTCCAAACCTAGATGAACCTACAAACTAAAAAGGTCTAGATACACTCCTTTCACAAAGCTAAAACATCTTATACTCCCTCCGATCCAAATTAATTGACTTAGATTTGTCTAGATTCGGATGTATCTAGACATGTTTTAGTGCTAGATACATCCGAATCTAGACAAACTTGAGTCAATTAATTTGGATCGGAGGGAGTATTTTGAAACGGAGGGAGTACCTAGCAGAGGATATACTCGGGTTAGAAATGCATATGGCTTTTTTTTTTTTGCGAATTAGAAATGCATATGGCTTTGTATTGCACAATTCAACTATGGATCAACATGATCAACCACTGACATGGCCTGTTTATTCGAGAAGTACAATCAAAATAGTTTATCTTGTTATTACTTTCTAATTAAGACGCGGTTTGTGCTATCTCCAATCAAATTTTGTGCACACATGATGAAGAATGGGTGATAATCTTTTGGGTGTCTCACTTTCATGTTATTATTTTTACTTGAGACGTTATAATGACAATGATTAATCTAATGTACTTGAGTTGTGTTGTATGTTTTGAGATGACATTTCATGATATTCATGCGGTTTGATACTTGCTATGATCAACTAAAAATTGTCAGTGGCTCGGTGTTCTTAATTAATGTGCTCTTTATTTTCAGTGTGGACAAGGGAATACGGATGATGTTCTGAGTCCAACATGTGTATCATCTATTCTAGGAGTGAAGATGCAAGATGTTGCTGCAGGGTTGTGGCACACTGTATGCATATCTGAAGATGGTGGTGTCTATTCCTTTGGAGGCAATCAGTTTGGGCAGCTGGGGGTTGGTTCTGATCAAGCTGAGGTAGGAGCTTTGATTATTTTTTCCATTCTAATTTCATCAATTAACTTATTTAGTGCTATGAATTGAGGACAAATAACTGCATCGGATTAAGTACTTGATAGAATGTCTTGCCCCCAAAAATGTTCATAGCTGTCTGCTGACTTCACGGAATACATGATAAATATAACTGTAAGACTGCTATTTCCTTTGAATGCAGACTATACCAAAATTGGTGGACGCCCCAAGCTTGGAAGATAAGAATGCAAGATCGGTCTCTTGTGGAGCTCGTCATAGTGCAATAATAACAGGTACTTCTGAGTGGTCGTGTTTTCTTCTGGAGTGATTTTGTTCTAAACCATGCTATTAGCAAGCATTATCAATGTCTTATCGTAAAATGCATCTGAAATCATGGAGCGATATTGTATAGTGCCTTAATCTAGGTGTGATGTCCACAGAAGGGGTGTAGTATGTCCTTTCTGTCAGAATTCTAACACTGTTATGAAATTTCTGCAGATGAAGGAGAGGTCTTCTGCTGGGGATGGAACAAGTACGGCCAGGTAGGTATCTGTTGCTCTGTTCTTTCACAGGTGAAGTGGAAGAAGTTGCCGTGGTATCTTTTTTTTATAGTCACGGCAAGTTTGCTCTGAAATCTGAACTTGGAGTTGTGCGTGCAGCTGGGTCTTGGCGACTCGATGGACAGAAATGTGCCCTGCATTGTTCCTGTGGATGCATACCGCCCACTGAATGTGTCATGCGGTTGGTGGCACACATTAGTGCTCGCTGAGTCTCCTACGTGAACCCCAGCGAAGAAGGAACTGCCCGTAGGTGACATTTTTGTAGGAATTTGGTAGTCTCATCCAGGTCTCTTGTACATACATGACGGTGCATACAGATATATGTGCATCCATTCTTTCCAGTGCACCATTACAGAGTGCGGCGTGGACAGGTTTACATTGCGCTGGTTGAGAATTAGTACTGCCTGTACACTTGCACTGTTTAATTGTGTATACAGTTCGAGTAGGATTTGCCACCCTTGTTGCGTGGAAGTGCTCGTGGTTGTGCTTGTATGGTCGTACTGCCCTCACATTTCCAAACTGTGGAATACCCACTTTCTGTTTTCATCGTTCTGCTCTTCTGCTCTCACATTGCCTTGGTCCGACTGTTGCTCCGCGAGAAGCAAGAGATTAGCATGATATATCTTGACTTAAGTTGGTGTGCAACAAGTGACCACAGAATAGGGCAAGAATATGAATTCCTCATGCACATAATACTCCCTCTGTCCCAAAATAAGTGACTTCACTTTGTCTAGATTCGTATGTATTAGTCACAAAACAAGTCTAAATACATATGGATCTAGACAAGGTGAAGTCACTTACTTATTTAGGACGGGGGGAGTAACATTTAAACCGCAAATGGTTGCCCTGTTTACAAAACATTATATACAACGAACAGGGCAAGCTACGACAACCAACGTCGAATAAGGTTACAGATGACACATGCAATAGCCTGTTGCAAAAGGCCTGTCAGTCAGCAACTGCCTTTCCCTTCGAGACAAGCATCCAGGCTGGAGGGTACACAAACAAGCAGCCGAAGTTTGCCCACAGATGCTCAAAGATTTATTGTGCTTCCACTATCGGGTTAGAGACCATCGGTGGGTCCAGATGTCCTAGAACCTGTACTGGAACCTTCAACTGGTAAGTAAGAAGAACCATTCGACGTCCCGACACACAACAAAGATGATATGAAAGAGCAGAAACATAGATTTCTGTCTGCATGCTAATTGTTTGAGACTGTAAGAACATGGTGGAGGCATTTCTATGTATGCCTATGGTCATGTGAACATGGTAATGCGAAACTGAACGGGAAACTAGGTACTCATGAGAATATTAACTGCGATTGATCAGAAGAACACCGGAAACTGAACGGAACACATGGTGGATAATTTATTCTCAGTAAAATATCATTGTGAACGTAACAAACGTGTTAGGGACACAATGACACATCCAACCAAAGGCTCTCAATGGAGAGTTATTGTGATTTCCAACTGAGAGCAGTACTATATTAAAGAATGTTTCGGCTTGACCAGCAGTGTTGAACATGAACATCTATATGCACATAAGTGGACTTACATAGAGGTTACCTTTCACCAAGGGGACAGCATGGAGCTCAGAAGCGAGGAATTTTTGACAGAGGGCCCGCCGTAGGTGTTGGCGAAGGCTCCCCCACAGGACCCCTTGCCTGATAGTTGGCAATTGAATTGTTAATGGCAAGTTTATTGCTTGTGCTTCTAACTCCAGCAGCTTCACATTCCGGCTGTTGGGGATCCAACCCTGCCTTTACCTGTCGTAGTTCTAAAATTCAGTCAACCTTTTGCATGTGCGTGTTGATAGCAGTAGTGAAGATGCAAGTAGAAGCGAGTTAAAAGAATGTTCCAGGGAAACTTTATCTATGCTATGAGTAAAGATTTGTAAAATACCAAGAATAAATTCTTGGTATAAATTTGTACCAGTGTTATTTTTTTCAAGGAGGCAAAATAGCTACATCCTGGCATCAAATTCAAAACCCTAAAATAATGAATGGACATTCACCATCACTGATGCACCTCTTGTCATCAGTTGCTTCTATTCTGAGTTTTATATAGACAACATTCATCATCAGCCATGACCACAAAATGTCAAAATGAGCAGATGTAATGAAGTCAATTGAAGTGAAAAATCATTAGATACAGAACTGTTCATACTATGTGGCTGATTCCCAATTTGACAATATCCAAAGGCTACGGCCCACACTATAAACTCAAACAAGTTTGGCCCTGTTTGGAACAAAAGGAAAGCATAGGAAATTTGAAGGATGGGATTCCTATAGTAAAATTTCCATAGAAAAAATCATTAGGCCCCTTTGAAATTCCTATGGAATAGCCCCTTCCATAGGAATTTTGGAGGAAAACTAACATGAGGTCTACAATTCCTGTGTTTTTCCTGTGTGACATCCAAACGACGCATTTGAAATTTTCCTGTGGTTCTGGTTCCTGTAAGAATTCAAGATACATGGGCATTTCAAATCCTGCATTTTTCCTATTCCTATGTTTTGATTCCCTGTGTTCCAAATGGGGCCACTGGAATAGTCAGAATGACGGCGTGTGCAGTAGAGTTCAGTAGGATTAGTGCATAGCCCAAATGCATATGTACAGATGATAAAGGTATCACTGTAGTGTGGCGGTTTCGTATAAAACAGAAGTAATGACAAAATACCCTTCATCTTACATAATTTCTTTGAGGATTCTTGTCTTCCTTTGAGAATCCAGGAACTGTGAGATGCCAATTTCTCTCTGCATGAAATAAATAATGAATTTATAAGGACAAAAAATGCTTGTACCGCATGAGAGAGAGAGAGAGAGAGAGAACAGACGTAGATGCAGTAACACATCCTTAGCTTCCAGAACTGATGACTTCCGGTGCTTTGCCAGGCTGCACGCAAATGCAGTCACCTAGTGACAAACCCAAGTCAGAAAATCAAAAGATGTCTCCAGCAGAAAAAATATGACCAAAATCAGAACATGAAACTACTAGAAATTTGAATCAGACACGACATGATCTACAAATTATAATCACAGTACCGACTCAATGAAGTCATCAGCAATCTCTAAAACCAAATCTTCAACTTCTGGATCAAGTTTGCCAAGGGGGTCCACCTGAAATAAATGTTTCAAATTCAAAGATGGACCAAAGTATATCCAAGCACAAACCGAACATGCTTCCAAACGAAAGAAAGTATTGCTAAAATTTCCTGAAAACGTGAATCACATTACACAATATACAAGTCAAAAGGCATGTCCACAGAAAAGGTATGCAATTACCTGTGCAACCAAATCTTGTATTTTTCTCTTCCCGAGGAGTTGGTTAGTTCCTTCTGCTCCTTGACTTCCACTTCCACCAGCCATAGTCCCACCTGACAAAGGTGTGCCTGGCTGCGATCCTGTCAAGTTTGCAGACTTCTGCGAACCAGATGCTGACATCCTAGGAGATTGTTGCTGTTGCTGCTGTTGAAGCTGCTGCATAATCTGCTGCTGATGCATCAACTGTTGGGCATTGAGATGTGGATGCTGCTGTTGGGCTTGTGCAATCTGGTGTGGAGTCAGTCCGGTTTTCTGAAGTTGCTGCATCAATATCATCCTTTGTTGCTGCTGAAGTTGATGTGAAGAAACAGGTGAAGCCATCGATGATTGCATTTGCTTCAACCATTGTTGCTGTTGCTGAGGTGACATCTGCATCATCTGTCCATTTTGTGATGCACCAGGTAGTTGTGAATTTAACGCTGCAATCGATGCTGTTCTCGCCAAGCCTTGACCAGCTACCTTCTGATAAATAAAACGATGTAAAACTAAGGCTGTAGTCTTTCGAAAAGAATCTACAGCTAATATGAAGGCCTTTGGAAAACTGATATAAACAAGTGAACAGAGGCAGCATGTAACATGTGGAATGCAGATGCGATAAACCCTGGCTATGATAGCCTGTACTCGTGTAACATGGAGTAACAGAAAGAGGAGTAGGCACACACAATATCTCAAGTTCTCAACTTGTGTTTGATTTCCTTCCGTTTAGCGTAGGAATTTCATCTTGCAGCATAGCTCTATATGAATAAAAGCTGCAGAGATACTGGTTATTGCCTCAGATGTGCTTCCAAGAACCTTGCTTAATCATAGCATTGACACTAGGCCTACCACAAGGTCATGGACAGATACTACAGCTGGACAAGTAACTTACGGAAAACGCAGTGCCGGGGGGGGGGGGGCGATAATTACTTTCACTTACAAATGAAAAACTCACTAGAGGTACCTGTGGAGATAGTGCACCTTGCTGTGGCCTCATCTGTGCGTGCGCAAAACGTTGCTGAGCACTATATGGCATGGTTCCATTTGGTCTCATCTGGTTTATCCCCAAAGTACCCATGACTCCCATGGATTGCATCCCTTGTAACGCTTGAGCTGCATTTGCAGTATTATATTGTGCACCTTGTACTATTCCTTTTTGTCTTGGCTGCAGTAAGAGGACAGTTCAATCACACGACTAGGCTTATAACCATTACAATTTGTAAGCAAAGGTAGAATGGGGTAATATTGTTCTTCTTAATGGGTTTCCCATTTCATTCATTTCTAAGCAATTTCAAACCTAACATGGATACTGAAATATCTGAGCGCACAGGTAAAAGTTCAAACAGAAGACCTTTCGTTGGGGCTAGAAATTTAGTGTCACATTCTTTACAAGCATTTAGTCTTGACAGGCACAATGACCGACATTTACTATTTGAATGAGTTACCGGGCAGATCCTAAACCTAAACAGATATTCACTTTTATTTAGTTTGGAGTGCATCGTCCCCGAGACCTCCTTGCCTCTCTCTCTCTCCATGACATGGAAGCAACGAAAAACTTTCAGTGACTCCAAAATTCTGGATCCACAACCCATTTCTTTCTACTCCCTCTGGTCCTCTTAAGAGCTGTTTTTTGGACATGGCAGTCTTCAAAATGCAACTTTGACCCCTAATTTTCATTCTAATATATTTACAAACATCCAAAATAATCCTGTATTGTGAAAGCTCTATTCAAGACGAATTCTGATGGGTATACTCAAGTTTTAGCCAGACTCATATTCCATTTGAATAGCTTTGATTTCCAATCCTATCCATCAACATTTTCTTTTATCCAGGCATTTGGCTTGTTAATTCACTATAAGATGCTACAAAACTGCTCCTACCTATGAATGCTAAAAATAAAGTGATAAAAAAACAGCAATGTCTAGCCAGAATTAATTGAGATCTTCCTGGAATAACTTTTTTACAATTAAAGGCATAATTGTTTCTTCATTCCTTCCTGTTACAAGTAGCATTTATGCATGATGAAATGTGAAATTCATAAGTTTACTTATGCCATTATACGAGCTCGAAACCCCAACTTCACCTGTGCCATCATCTGTGACTGGAGTCCGTAGTGTGCAGCAGAGACCGCGTTGCCCTGCCCTTGCATCATCCCCAGCTGCCCCTGACCAAGCATTGCCGCGCGCGCCGCCATCTGCTGCTGCTGCCCCAGCTGCCCTCCGCCACCTGAGAAGCTCATCTGTCCGCCGTACATCCTGGCCGTCGCAGCGGAGTACTGCGGAAGCTGGCTGGCAGCAGCGAGGCGTGAGGCCGAACCCGAGCGGTGGATCTGGCCGAAGCCTCCGGCGCCGGCCACTGCCTGCGTGGGCGAAGGCGCCTGCGACTGCTGCGGACGAGGCGGGAAGTCCGCGGATCCTCCCACTGCAGCTGCTGCAGCTGGGTCCAGCTGCGGGGAGGAGATTGCGGAGAGGTCGGAGACGGTGGGGGAGGGAGGGATTTGGGGGGATAGGAGGGGGTTAGGGTTGGAGTTCTGCGGGCCGGAGGCGGAAGCCCCAAGCTGGTCGGGCTGCGGCGAGGCGATGGCGGCTATGGACGGCGGGTCCGCCATGGCGGCCGGGGTATAGGGTTACCGCGGCGGTGGTCGGAGACGACGCGGGGTGGACGGTCGCGTCGAGGGAGAGGGGTAGGTACCGGTCGTGTGGGACACTTTGACGTGTACACGTGGTCTTTTCCAGTCAGGGGTTATTCTAGCCACTGACAGGTTGGCCCGCGGGCAACTTTCTTTTCGGTGTTCCAGACATACGCACGCAGTATCTAAGGGCGTGTTTGGTTGCTCGGCTTAAGATTTTTTATTTTTGTCACTTGGTCCGCTATGTGCTGCATGGCTCAATTGTACTTAGTCAAGTTCAACAAGTTGTTTGGACTCATGCATCTTTGTTTTCCTGCAAATAGGCCCAGTTGTTTGGTTGCCCAGATTTGGTGTGGTGCTTTGCATCTGATCACATGGGTTATGTCACCCATTTCAAATTCGGTGATCTTACCATCCAGCACACACACAACACATGATCACAAGAACATTCATATGCACACACACAACACATTGCGAGCTAGATGATCACCATAACATCCATATGTACACATAAACATTGCTAGTTACACAAGAACAGTCTTAACAGTAACTCACGGGTAGCAATCAGGGGTTCTAAACTTCACCCCTGATCAAAAGAACCATCAGCAGGGGCATCGCACTAGGGACTTAACCCCTGATGATACAAACCATCAACAGGGGCATGGGATGCCCCTGAACCACCACCAGGGGCTTTCACCCCTGATCAAAGTGCCATCAGCCTACTTAGTTCAGCATCACAAGTTGTCCATCAGCAACTACTACTACTTACAAACTTACACAAGCATCGACATGAATGCCGCCGCCGGCTAGCCGTGGTATGGGCAGGTGTACTACCTGGCGCTGGAGGAGCCGACCTTGTAGATCGTCATCTTAATGACGAAAGCCTTCAGCTTGAAATCCACGACATCGTCGCACTCCAGGTCATACTTGTAGACAGCTCCGGCCAGTTCTTCCTGAAGGCAACCTAGCTAGCAAACCAGTCCACCTGCACCCACTCGGCGCACCACTGACAGGCTGTGCCCTACACAATGCGTGGCAACGGTTGCTTAATCCAGGTCCTCAGGCCGAACTGGAACGTGGGCGGGATCACCAGCATGTGTAGGTCGGCCGCGTCCAGCTAGATGATGAAGCAGCGAGGGACCTCGGCGATTGGGTAGTGGCCAAGCTTCGGTTGCCGACCCTTCTTGCTTTGCGGCTATGTAGCCGCCTCCACCCTGCCGATGACCACGGGCTTCATTTGTCAGCGGTTGGCCGGGAGCACTTCGGCAAAACCCGGTGGGGGTGCCAGCCCCTCCCGACAGTCTCGCGTTCGAACTTAAGCACTTTGGCATGAAGGAAAACAAGGTCAGCAAGCAGTATTTCCTAGTTTGGCAATGGCCATGGTACAAACATGGAGTACAATGCCTAATATGGCAATGCACATGGTACAAACATGGAGTACAACTACCTAGTATCCCCAATCGGGCAATGCCCCAGGACAACAATCAATTTGAGGATTCTGCTATGAATCCCCAATCGGTAAATGCCCTAGGACAACACTCAAATGGAGGAATCTGCTCAATTAAATCCCCAAATTTGTCTGCACATTATCAAATATGTTGCTACGTATTGCGAAAAACCCCAAATCACTCTACAACTACCAAAGATCAAGTCCTAACTGCCGTCGATTTGGGGCTAACCCCTAACCACTATGTAGATCGAGAACTTACCCTAGTCGGTGGTTGCGCCATCGATGATGATGGTGCAGTAGAAGGCGCCGTCGGAGTGAGAGAAGAAGCTCCGTCCGTGAAGATTAGGCCGCTGGCACGAGCGGAAAAACCCTATCCGAATAGTCGATGGTAGCCCTGACTATGGCGGGGGCTTTTCGGCCTGCTTGCCATAGATGCGGCGTCCTCCGCGGGTGTAGGCGACACTGCCACAACCGCGGCCGCCGCCGATGCCACTCGAGTTACGCGCGCACAGATGGGTGCAGGAGCCCTGAGCACTCTCGCGAGGGCCGCCTCGCTGTCGCCGGTCACCTTCTCTAGTTGAACAGCCGCCCATAGGCTATGCGCACTCACCTTGCTGATGCGGGGGCGCCGAACAAGGGGGAGGAGGAGGAAGAGCGGCGGCCATGGTTGGGAATCTAGGTGACAGGACAAGACTGTGCAGTGAGCGGAGTGGCTTGGGTGTTAAGGCGAAAACATCCCGTATCCCGCGCTTCCCCACGCATGCAAGGGGTAGGCACGCGGCGCTCGCCAGGGCCTCGCCCCGTGAAAACGGCCGAAATCAGTGTTCCCAGTGGGCCAAGTTTTGGTCGGCTTTAAGAACCGTGCGATGCAGCACTTTCATGCGACCTAACTCTCCAAACGGGTTTATTTCTTCCCGCGCCGTGCGAGAAACGGACATCGTCCCAACCAAACACGCCCTAAAGATCTTAAACCTACTTCTTCTTTTCTTAGGATTTTGGTGAGCCTTGTTGATTTTCCTGGTGTCGACACGTGTTGTGTTTCTAGGTTTGCAATTACGTGGTACAAACTTGCCCGTGATTTTGGGTGCTTCGTAGTGTTTCAGTGTGTGGGGCCGGCCATAGGTGGCGTTGATATGGCGCTGGTGTGTCATTGGGGTGGTTGTGTGGTCCCCGCATGTCGATTCCTGATTTGTCTCCTTTTTTCTCTTGGTGTGACCGTAGCAGCGACTGGCCTACTCCGTATCACTTTGTTGTTGCACTTAATGCATGTTGAAGTCTCTTTTCTTTTGTTTTCATCATTGCCTATTTTGGCTCCATATATGATTGTATTTCTTTCCATCATTGCCTAACTTGGATATATATGCAATTGTCTATCTCTGATAGGTTGGCATCTATTCTTTCTTTCCATCATTGCATATCTTTGCTCTATATGTAATTGTCTTTCTTTTCATCATTGTCTATCTTGGCTCCTACCGCTGAGCGATCTATCTCTCATTCATCTGTGCCGCATCTCTGTAAGGAGGAGAGAGATTCTTTCAGTCCAGATCGATCTGCTGATCGGATCATTGGCCAGGTGATCTGGTGAGAGGAGGGCAAGGGGAGGCGGTGGAGATGGCGCACCGCATGGACAACGAGTATGATTACCTCTTCAAGATCATGCTCATCGGCAACTCTAGCATCCCCAAGTCCAACATCCTTCCCCGCTTCACCCGTAACAAGTTCTACCTCGAGTCCAAGTCCACCATCAGCGTCGAGTTCACCACGTGCACCCTGCAGAGCCCCCGCTCACAATCTTGCCTCCTCGAGTCCCTGAGATTCCTCTCTCTCTTGCATGGACCAGGTGACGCCCGCAGTCGTGATTCACCAGTCGGACCTAGCGGAGATACTCTACTCCTCTAGCACCATCGGGCTCGCCAAGGCGGTCATGTTGACGCATCGAAACATCATGACGTTGTGCGTCATGGCTACTTCGCCGCTAGCCTCACCCGCACCCGAGGTCCTACTGCCGCTGACAGTGTCGGTCTTCCACATATGTGGGTTCGTGTTCTTCCTCAGGCATGTGATGGGGGAAACACGCTAGTGTTGCTCATAGAGAGGAGGTTCGACGTCCGGGCGGTGCTAGAGTTCCTTTCCTGCCGCGTAAACATTTCTTCAAATGTTGCTTTTATTTTGAAAAGCTATGCCCGGTAGCCTTCACAGGTTTACCAGAACTTCATGGAGTTCCTTTCCTACCGCATTCGTATCTCCTTTCCGGAATAGGGAGTAACATGTCGCACTTTTATACACTCTACAGAGGTGCTTTGCTTTACCCATAAGAGATCTTAGCCTTGTTGCACATCCGGGCCGCGAATCCCGTTCACACTTCCTTGTTATGAGGCCCAATCTAAGATCCAAGCCGATCACTGTTCTTCTCCGCAACCCCACATGCCAACACAACCCCCAAGAAAAAATACCTCTGTTAACCCCCATATAGGCAGATATAACTCTAGTAGACTCCTTGAGGACTCTAGTGAGCAGATCATGTCCATGGTAGCCCCCTCAAAGTGGCAGACCTACCTCCAACAACCCCTCATAGATAATCTAGATACAAGATTGCGGGGCACTGAGGGGTCCCACCCACATACTAGTCCTCGAAAGGAAACACAACATCATGATATGGTCATCCGTCGACATGCGAAAGGAAGAAGATCCATCTGACTTGTCCGTCCCATTCCAGATCTTATGGTTAACGTGTATTATACGATGCAAGAATCACTGGCGACATTGGTTATTTAAGTCCTAGATATTATGTTCCTTTACCACTAGAACTGCAATAGTAGGTTATTACCACTTGGTAAATAACCCATAATCATATCATCATGAAAATAGAGTTTTCTGACCTTTTCGAAATGTAGGTGATGACAATAGCAGATTGCAAATACTTGATAGAAAATAATCAAAGGGCATGAGCAAGTGTGAACTTGCCTTTGTGATTACGAGATTATGCAATCACGGTCTTCAAGACAATATAAACTCCAATATCTGAAAACAACATCATTGGTCCGATAAGGATTAATATTTGAAGAAGAAATATGCTATTATACATAAGTAATGCTATGCATTTTATAAAACTACCAAAGTGAATCCCAATGTTATAAGTGAGTTGAACTTAGGTGATTTATTTAAGATTTGGTTTATCTTCAAGTTTACTTCATAAGCAAATATATCTATAAGGAACTTAAGTATTGACATACAATATATAAAAGTAGAGTACAATAACAATCTAAGACTTAGGCTAATTGCTATCTGGTAACTATGATGAAAGTCCTTGTGTTGTTAAGAGTTGAAAGAAACTAGTATAGAGTTGTTTTTTGAAGTGGCAAAATATTAACCTTCGAAGAAGATGTTGTTTAGGTTATGTTCATCAATATTGAATATTTCTAGGATTAAAGTTATGGTTTTTAATAAATTACAAATGATGTTGAGCCATTTTACTTTTGGTTAATTATATACCAAACTTTAACTATAAAAATATGAATAAACTTAAGACATAATGTTTATGGTATTGTAGACCAAGGTCTAGGGTTTTCTTAATCCTAATCAAGGTTACAAGATCATTTGTCCTTAGTATGCTAGATTTTATCTTCTAAGTGACAACCTTTTCTTTATGTGTAAATGTGAGAATTAGCTTATAAGCAAGTTTAATAACTTAGATACCAAGTTGATATAGTCAATAATTCAAAGGTATGTGGCTTGAGTTTGGTATGTAGCTTATAATTCAAAGGTATTTGTAAGTTTATAATTCAAAGGTATTTATAGCTTATAATTCAAAGGTATTTGTAAGTTTGGTATGTAGCTTATAATTCAAAGGTATTTGTAAGTTTGGTATGTAGCTTATAATTCAAAGGTATTTGTAAGTTACTTAATATGGTTATTTTGGTATAACATATATTAACTTGTATTATAAACAAATAAATGCTTGATAGAAAATAATCAAAGGGCATGAGCAAGTGTGAACTTGCCTTTGTGATTACAAGATTATACAATCACGGTCTTCAAGACAATATAAACTCCAATATCTGAAACCAACATCATTGGTCCGATAAGGATTAATATTTGAAGAAGCAATATGCTATTATGCATAAGTAATGCTATGCATTTTATAAAACTACCAAAGTGAATCCCAATGTTATAAGTGAGTTGAACTTAGGTGATTTATTTAAGATTTGGTTTATCTTCAAGTTTACTTCATAAGCAAATATATCTATAAGGAACTTAAGTATTGACATACAATATATAAAAGTAGAGTACAATAACAATCTAAGACTTAGGCTACTTGCTATCTGGTAACTATGATGAAAGTCCTTGTGTTGTTAAGAGTTGAAAGAAACTAGTATAGAGTTGTTGTTTGAAGTGGCAAAATATTAACCTTCGAAGAAGATGTTGTTTAGGTTATGTTCATCAATATTGAATATTTCTAGGATTAAAGTTATGGTTTTTAATAAATTACAAATGAAGTTGAGCCATTTTACTTTTGGTTAATTGTATACCAAACTTTAACTATAAAAATATGAATAAACTTAAGACATAATGTTTATGGTATTGTAGACCAAGGTCTAGGGTTTTCTTAATCCTAATCAAGGTTACAAGATCATTTGTCCTTAGTATGCTAGATTTTATCTTCTAAGTGAAAACCTTTTCTTTATGTGTAAATGTGAGAATTAGCTTATAAGCAAGTTTAATAACTTAGATACCAAGTTGATATAGTCAATAATTCAAAGGTATGTGGCTTGAGTTTGGTATGTAGCTTATAATTCAAAGGTATTTGTAAGTTTATAATTCAAAGATATTTATAGCTTATAATTCAAAGGTATTTGTAAGTTCGGTATGTAGCTTATAATTCAAAGGTATTTGTAAGTTTGGTATGTAGCTTATAGTTCAAAGGTATTTGTAAGTTACTTAATATGGTTATTTTGGTATAACATATATTAACTTGTATTATAAACAAATAAATGTCTAAAGTTGACTTTGTTAGACATAATAATTATTATTATGGCTTTATCTAAGTAGAATGAATACTTTAACCTTCTTTGCATGTTTTACCTAAGTTATAAAGGTAAAAGTAATTTTAAAACATTAAAATATTTTATTTATAATTATTAAAGAGATAATATTATTTATGTTAGACAAATTAATGCTAAAGGCTTAAGGTAAGGTTAAAAGGAATTCATTGTTTATAAGTGATAGAGGAAAACATATTATATATTTTTAATGATTCCTAGGTAGTTAATTGTTATTAAGGTTTTGTGTTGATTTGTAAATGATAGAAGAGAATATCTCTATATAATTTTAATAGGATGAAAAGATTCATGAATTCAATACTTAAATTAAAAAATGATTTGAAATCTTATAATTAGGATTTTTTTAAGATATTAAATGTATTTTGTTCCCCAAAAAGTGATTTTTATTTATTTTTAGGACTTTTCCTTAATTTACTAAATTTCATTGAGAGATTTAATGGTGTTAATAGTTATTTGCATTTTACTTAAGGCAAACAAGTGATGTTATATTTTTCTTAGGTAGATATTATTTTTATAATCATTTTGACATATTATATGTATTTTTAGGATTTTTCTATATTTTTCTAGAGATATAATAATATCAAGGGCATTTTGCTAATTTTCTATCTTACTTCTTTATTGTTCTATTTATTTCTATGTTTTTCTTTTATAACTTGGCTTGTTTGGTTGGTTGGGTGGATGGGCCGGCCTAGCCTAGCTAGGCCTGGGTCGGGGTATTCCACCCCGACCCATATCACCTCTGACGCACGCACACCACACATGCACTCGTACACGTACACGACCTCGACCTCGTTGCCCTCACACGTCTCTGCCAGACATCATTGTTGCCTCCTGTTCGATCCCGGCGAGGCCAGGTCGCTGCGGCTATCGCTGTCGGTCATGAAAGCTCCACTGTCTCTTGATCTACCTTTCCATCCCACTTGATTTGTGTATGGTTCTATATTGAGCTTTCCCCAACCCTTCTATGGCTAGGGTTCAACGACCCCACGACTCCATTACTCGCCGGTGGTACCCCAGCTTAACACGGTCATGGTTAGTTCTGGCGCCTCCTTTTACTGGTGTGGTTCCATCTCCTTCCTCTTCTCCACTGAACCTCTCTACTTCTTTCCTTCTTCTCTAGTGGGACGACGATACTCAACCACAACCCCGGTGCACCAATTCGTGGTGGTCCCTCTTTGGTGTGGTTGATGGTGTTGGTGACGTGTTAATGCTGGTGAGGCTTTGTGCGGGTAGCAGAGGTGTGGCGCTCCTCGTGCTTTTATGTCGTGGCCTTCTTCGCCGACATGCCACCAGTTCCTTTGTGTCGTTTTTTTTTCTCGATGATGACCATGCCTTCCTCTTCGGCAAGCCTTGCCTTGCCAAAGTTAAGTACTACCCCCTTTTCCCTGATATTTCTACTTCTCTCTCAATGGCAACCTTGGCCTCATCGTGCTATTCGTGGGTATTTATCTTTGAGCACCATGTGCTTAGCTGTTTGGTTAACTGGAATGTTGATCTTATAACTTTGCTTTAGTTGGTAGCTTAGATGAGTTAAGAATAAGTTGGACCTATAATCATTGGAACTCTATCACTACTATGGTTATGATGTTATTAACATGATTTCTGACATTATTAATAATGGCTATCAAAATTACTTGATTCCTAGAGTGGTTGCCATTTAGTGGATATGTTTCCCGAGCTTATAAACCGAGAAGATGATTTAGAAATACTAGCTTTTAGCATTGAATTGAAATGACTAACAAATATACACTATAAATCATGACAAAGATCATTCAAATGATTTCTAGGCCTTATTCTTACCTAGAAATATGATGTGGAAGCCATAGTTGCTTACAAATGAGGTTGGCCTACATATCCTTGTTCATGTGACTTAGATTTTACTTATAATGATTCCTAGGTACTTTACCTAAGGAAAATCATTCCTAAGAATGAAGTGATTCCTAGATTGTTGAATAGGAATATGATTAAATTTATTTAGCTGGTTGATGACTGCAAGTGCATAGATCGTTTGTAGCTAGTTTCAAAATAAAGATATCGATCCCACAGGGAGCAGGAGTATGAAGTCTAATAACTCTTGAAATAAATATTACAATAGAAATGCTAAATAAAGTTCTAAGTGACAAGATAAAATGCGAGTATTGTGTAAAAAGGGGGTTTTGGGCTTTAAGTATAAGAGCAACAATAAAGTAAAGTAAAACCACAGAATACAGAAAGTAAGTATCGCGTATGTAAGAGAGATTGGAGCTGCAATAGGGGAAAAGCGTTCTCACATAGTAGCGGATACACCACTAGCACTATAAGGAGCTAAGATAAAGATTATTATCATGAACATTCTCAACTATGTATGCGTGGGAGGAACTCTGTATTTGGACAAATAGGCAGCAACCGCTGCTCACATCATCCTCATAACCATAGCAGTTAGCAATCAATATCAATCAAATTACTGTGCTATTAAGGGACGTAATCCTGTAGGACATATCCCATGGCATGGATAGTGTTCCGTAAGTTTCCTCGGTTTCCCAAGTTGATACGTAAGGAGTGCCAACAGCTTTATAGTCACTGTAAGTGCTAGCACACCTCTGCCTACCAACAAGTAGTTCCCTCCATCAAGTCCTCACGAGAGGCAAATATTGAGAGGTCGACTTCTCTCAACATCAAGATGAAGACAATCTAACACATGGTCACAGCGATGAGTATCATAATAAACTTTATCTTATTTCAATCTCATACTAGGGTTTCTCCATCTCCCCAAGAACTAATGATCTACTAAGATATGGAGGCAATCAACATCATGGCAATAACAATGGAATCTATCATAGATAAATAGTACTTGTCTAAATCCACAACGAGTACGGAAATTACAACAATATCTAGACAAGATGTAGATGGGATGGATGGATATGGTGGTGATGCAACGGTGGATGATGAAGATCGATGCCTTAGCCTCCCAGATCTACGCAGGGAAAAGATGGATCCCGGTGGATGAGTTCCCCCTCCAGATGCCTTCCGAAGGTGAGGTTTCGGCGATTTCTGGGTGTTCTGTATGTCGTCTCTCTGATCCAGTTGCACGGTGTGAAACTATTTGAGGAGGCGGTGGCGGCACCAACTATACAACCGGAACTATACAGCCGGAAAATTTATTCCGGTCGTATAGTTGGTCGTTAAACCGTTTGTCTCCTTTGATCGATTCGGGTTTTCTTCTAGTATTATGAATATTTCCCAAATAAGCGATTTACGTTGTTTTGGACTTCTTTTCTCCTCAGTACAACTGCTCCAAGAATTGTGTCCATTGGATCCATCATCTGTCCTGATCCTGGTGAAAACAGACATAAAATATGCGTGTGAGCACTGTAAAATTCCAAGATCCTACATCTACAATGCAAAATAATAGTGTAAAACATGATGCAAATATGCACTCATCAACTTCCACAAGCTTAGACTCTTGCTCGTCCCGAGCAAGTTTAGCTTAATGGATGTGATCCTCATATTCATCAAGCTAAGTCAATAAAATAAATGAGACAGTTGCAGCATGTGTTTATTATATATGATACATAGGAATAAGTTCATGAATAGCACGTTACTTGAACCATCTAAATAGTATTAGCAGGCTTCCACACCTTAGTGATCAACAATTCATAAAAGATGAACCTCAACATAATGTAAAAGTATCTGGTTCAACCGAATGAGTTAGCGAGGTACTCCCAAGTGTTTTAGGATCAACGTATTCACTTGGGATTCAAAAATCTCAAAAGTGTCTCTTTGTCATACTATAATATAGTGGTGTATGCCTATTTGCTCTTTGCACACTCGCTCTTTTCCTTCTTTCTTTTGTTCTCTTTTGTGTATATGCTCACACTTTTGTTTAAGTGTTGTGCAAAGAAGCTAGCCATACATTCCACTTCATGTTGGAAGTCAAAGTTTAATGATCTAAATTATCAAATTCCAATTGTATATGAAGCATTATTATGACTTGAAGATTCTACCTCGACTTGTTCTCACTCTATTTTGATAGCACTTTCATTTTCCTTTGTTCAAGGTTTCTTTTTCAACTTAACTGCATAGATAGTTTTTCTTTGTAAATAAAACCGTAGACTTACAACATATTGACCAAATTATCTTTATGTGTTCCATTAATACCAATGGTGTGGAAGACTCCTATTGCTATCATCAAGTGCAAGTAAAATTATACTCAAGCCATTTATATATCCAATAGAACAAGCACAAACTCAATATTGCTCCATATATAATAATAAACTCGGAATTTCATAAAAGGGATCGACTATTCCTGAAGGGAATTCTAATGATGCAAACTTTATTTCTAATTTGAACTAATGCAGATCTAAAATAGTAATGTAAAACTTATAAGATAGATTACAAGGTCTTAAAGATCTCCCCAAGCTTGGAATCAAGCTAGGGATCAAATAATCCCTTGCGATTATTTGATACCGTGATTATTGTAGATCACTGTGGCGCCATGGCACGTGGTATCTTCTCTTCACGGGCCAGCCTGAGACGGAGGGATTGATTGACAACTTATAATTCTTTAACACGCAGCTTGTAGAAAAGATTGTTCCTCTCCAGCACTTTCACTTGTTCTTTAATGAACTCATTGTTATCCTGAAGTGTTTGTAGAGACTTAAGACTCATAGAAAAACCTGCTTCGGTTGTTGATGTCTACGCACTTCTATTCTTGTAGACAGTTGTTGGGCCTCCAAGTGCAGAGGTTTGTAGAACAGCAACAAGTTTTCCCTTAAGTGGATCACCCAAGGTTTATCGAACTTAGGGAGGAAGTGGTCAAAGGTATCCCCTCTCAAGCAACCCTGCAATCAAGATACAAGGAGTCTCTTGTGTCCCCAACACACCCAATACACTTGTCAGGTGTATAGGTGCACTAGTTCGGCGAAGAGATAGTGAAATACAAGTGGTATGGATAATTATAAGTGGTAACGATGATAGAAAATAGCTTGATGGTGTGTGGTTAACGTGGGAAAAGACTAAACGCAAACTGAAATAAAGAAGGAAGCAAGCAAACATGTAATAGATCTAATTGCCAATGGTCTACCAATGATTAGAAATAAGGCCTAGGGATCATACTTTCACTAGTGAACACTCTCATATAAATATCTTCTCTTTATGATACTACTCTTAACTACTCTCTGGTTGGACACTCTAATCGATGATAGGGCTATAACAGCACACCTCAAAGTTCATATTTCCCATCTAGAAAACCCCACATTGTCACCTTGAGTACTAGATGGTTCCAACAAACACCACAATTTCATAAAGACATCCAACTCCAAATATAACTCATAACAAATATTTGTAATCTCTAGCCTAAGTGCCACCATGGTGTGCACGCTGTCACTTTCATACACATGGGGAGAGCAGAGATCTATTAAAGCACTTGAGTAGCAAGGTAGATCTATAGACTACAAGCTCATGATCTCAATAAGATCATGCATAGAGAGAGAGATGAACACATAGCTACTGGTAGAACCCTTAGCCTCGAGAGAGAACTACTCCCTCCTCATCATGGGAATCAGCAATGGTGATGGAGATGGCGGTGGGGATCGATGGAGATGGCTCCGAGGGCACTTCCCCGTCCGTGGTGCCTAACAGAGACTTCGTCCCCGAATCTCCCCTTCGGTGGCGGCGGCACTGCAGAACTTTTCATGATTGGAGGCTTGATAATTTAGGGTTTCTGCCCCGGGAGGAATATATAGGCGAAGGAGGCAAGGTCGGTGTGGCCAGGGGCCCACCATGCCAAGCGCTGGCTGGGCTGGCCCGCCAAGGGGGTGTGGCCACCCTGTGGCCCCTCTCTGACTCTCCTTGTGGCTCCGTGAGTCTTCCGGGAAAATAGTAACTTTGGCTTTTGTCCCGTCCAATTCCGAGAATATTCATTTTCTGACTTCCTGGAACCAAAAACAGCAGAAAACATGCAACTGGGGTTGTGGCATCTTGTTAATAGGTTAGTCTAAGAAATCATATGAAAAGTACTCCAAAGTTGGAACAAAACACAAGAAAGTAGATAAAACCAAGCATGGAACATCAAAAATTATAGATACATTTGCAATGTATCAGTTGTTTGCTTAATATCTTCATCAAGTTTGTCAAGATAAAGTCACATCAACCGAAGATGTTTGGGTGTCCCTGGCGTCTCCCTATCCATCTATTCAATCTTTAGCTCGAGAGCCTTCAAATCCCTCTTCCGGCGTGCATTGTTGGCATCGAGGAACTCCATAGGGATGATCTTGATATCCTTGCCTTTCTTGCTATTGCTCTCAATCTCCATAGGATCCTTTCTTATTGACTTTCGTCACTTGGTTACGTGTCCTCATGTGTGAATAAAAGGTGGATTGGTTTCTGGAGATTATGATTAGAGAGAGACACAATGACAGTATATAAGGGGGGTCAGAGGTCGGTAAAACTCATGAAAACACCAAATTTTTGCCCAAGAAAAGAATCTTAACGAAACAGGGAAAGAAATCATAGATTTGGAAGAGTCCTGTCGCGTAATGACCAACTATACGGGCGCAGCCCGTATAGCTCCGATAGTATAGTTGGTTCCAGGCAGATATTTCCAAATATCTCGAGTCCAGGTCGATTAAGTCACGACTCAGAACCGACAATAATGAAAAGTGTCCAGTAAATGAAAAGTGTCTGGTAGTTTAACGACCAACTATACGACCTTAAAATTGGCTCCGGTCGTATAGTTGCGACCGTATAGATACAGACATAAAAAATCGAAAGTGCCTAGGAGTTCAACGACCAACTATACGGCCGGAAAATTGGCTCCGGTCGTATAGTTGCGCCCGTATAGGTCTAGACTTCGAAAACAATTTAACAAAGATAATACAGAGAGTTTAATGACCAACTATATGGTGGGAGATTTTTCTCTGGTCGTATAGTTGCGCCTGTATAGTTGGTAAAAACCCTCAGAAACTTCAGAAAAACACGAGGAATTCAAAGATAAAATTTTAAGAAGTAAAATCTATGAAAACAAATCACTTATTTGAGTAGGAACACTTACCTCGAACTTACAATTTGCTTATTCGGGGATGAAAAGTTCCTCCAATAACAAAAACTTCTTCTCTTTTGGAGGAATTGACGTTATTTCATTGAATAATTATCATAAATGAAAATCAGTGGGACTAAAGTTCCTCTTAACAAGATTGGTGCATTGCTGGGTGATACATTGCAAATGTATCTATAATTTTTGATGTTCCATGCTTGGTTTTATCTACTTTCTTGTGTTTTGTCCATGCTTTGGAGTACTTTTCATATGATTTCTTGGACTAATCTATTAACAAGAGCCACGGTGCCAGCTGCCTGTTTTCTGCTGTTTTTGGTTCCAGGAAAGTCAGAAAATGAATATTGTCAGAATTGGATGGGACAAAAGCCAAAGTGCCTATTTTTCCAGAAGACATCAGATGCCAGAATACGAGACGGAGAAGGGTTGGGGCTGGCCACACCACCTGGCCGCGCGGCTAGGCCTCGCCCGTGCCAAGGGGTGGTCTGGCCGACCCCAACACCCCCTCGGCCTCTCCTTTCGCCTATAAGATGCCCTCATTACGAAAACCCTAAGTACCCGATCAAAAATCCATGAAAGAGTCTGTAGCTGCCGTCATCTCCATCCCTAGACCGGGAGGGATCTGAAGCTCTTCCCGGCACCCTGCTGGAGAGGGGAATTCACCCTGGAGGCCTTCTTCATCATCATGTAAGCCTCCGGTGTGATGCGTGAGTAGTTCATCCCTGGACTACGGATCCATGTAGTAGCTAGATGGCTGGTTCTCCTCCTTTGTGCTTTCATGTCTAGATCTTGTGAGCTCCGTTCATGATCAAGATCATCTATTTGTAATTCTTCATGTTGTGTTTGCGGGGATCCGATGGATATTGAGATGCTATTTCAGATTGATTATTGATTCTATCATGTCTTTGTTATTTGTGATCTTGCAAGCTTTCCGTTGTTAGTAGCTATCTTGGCCAAGTAGATGCTAGCAACTCCAAGAGTTAGTATTTATGCTCGATAGTGGGTTCATGCCTCTGGTAATCTAGGGAAGTGGAAGAAATCTCTAAGGTACTAGATGTGTTGTTGCTACTAGGGAGAAAACAACAATCCTTTGTTCATAGAACAATCCTATTGTTTACATTACACGCAATTCGTAAAGCAATAATCTGTTGCTTGCAACTTAATACTGGAGGGGGTTCGGATGATAACCTGAAGGTGGATTATTAGTCATAGATGCAGTTGGATGGCGGTCTATGTATAATGTTGTAATGCCCAATCAAGTTCCAAAGGAGTCAAGATGATTAGTATATGCATGTATTGGTTTCTCGATGTTTGTCAATTGCCCGCTGTAATTTGTTCACCCAACATGTTATCTATCTTAAGGAGAGCCACCTCTAGTGAACTATGGATCCCAGTCCTTTTCTTTTACATACAATCTATAAATTGTTTACTGCTTTGTGTTTACTTTCTGCAAACTATTACTTCCTTCCATTCGATACGTTTAATCCTTTGTTTTCAGCAAAACCAGTGAGATTGATAACCTCATCGCAAGTTGGGGACAGAGTTCTGTGGTTGTGTTGTGCAGGTCTCCATGTTGCTGCTGGCACCGGTAGTGCGCCCTGCCATCGTTCAGCTAGCTACACCTTTGGGTGTTTCCTTGCTCCTACTGGATTGATAACCTTGGTTTCGTACTGAGGGAAAACTTGTTGCTGTGCTCATCATACCTTCCTCTTGGGGTTCCCCAACGAGCTCGATATATTTTGGGCCATCAAGCATATTTTCTGGCGTCGTTGCCGGGGAGTCAAGGACATCTTCACAAGGGGAGTCCCTCATAACCAATCTCTTTACTTTGTTATTTTTGTTTTGCTTAGTTTCTTTTTGCTTTGTTTGCTTGTTTCTTTATCAAAAACACACAAAAATAGTTTTTACTATTTGCTTTCTTATTTGAAAACAACAAAAAAATGACTACTCTTGAAAACACTAAGTTGTGTGACTTCACTAGCACCAACAATAATGATTTTATGAGCACACCTATTGCTCCACCTGTGCCTGAAGATACTTTCTTTGAGATAAAACCTGCTTTACTCAATCTTGTTATGAGAGAACAATTTTCTAGTATTGGTAATGAAGATGTCACGCCCATCTAAATAACTTTGTTGAACTTTGTGAGATGCAAAAGCATAGGGATGTAGATGGTGATATTATTAAGCTGAAATTGTTTCCTTTCTCTTTGAGAGGAAAAGCTAAAGAGTGGTTGAATTCCTTAACTAGGAATAGTATTGATTCTTGGACTAAGTGCAAAGATGCTTTTATTGGAAAATACTATCCTCCTGCTAAGATTATATCTATGAGAAGTGAAATAATGAAGTTTAAACAATCTGATAATGAGCATGTTGCTCAAGATTGGGAAAGAATGAAATCTTTGGTAAAGAATTGTCCCACTCATGGACTGACTGCTTGGATGATCATCCAAACTTTTTATGCAGGATTGAACTATTCTTCAAGGAACCTATTAGACTCGGCTGCTGGAGGTACCTTTATGACCATTACTTTGGGTGCTGCAACGAAACTTCTGGACAATATGATGGTTAATTATTCTAATGGCATACTGAGACAGCTCCACAAGGTAAGAAGGTAAATTCTATTGAGGAAACCTCCTCCTTGAGTGATAAGATTGATATTATTATGTCTATGCTTGTGAATGGGAAATCCCATGTTGATCCAAATAATGTTCCCTTAGCCTCTTTGGTTGCTCAAGAAGAGCAAGTTGATGTGAACTTCATAAGAAATAACAATTTTGGAATTAATGCTTATAGGAATAATTTTGGTAACAACAATTATAAGCCATATCCTCCCAACAATGGTAATGCTTATGGAAATTCCTACAACAACAATAGGAGTGCTCCCTCTGAACTTGAAGTTATGCTTAAAGACTTTATTAGTAAACAAACTGCTTTCAATAAAACTATTGAGGAAAAACTCTCTAATGCTGAAAGAAATATAGCATCTTTGGCTGAAGCTCAATCTTCTTTGAATAAAATAGCTGCTAAACCTGAAACTAATGATAATCCCTTTGCAACTACTAATGCCATACAAGTAAGAATTGATGAAAATGTTAGACTATTAGCTGAATTACATGCTAAGTGGGAAAGAGAAGATGAAATTGCTAGAAACATTAGTGTTTCTACTATTACCACCACTAGTGTTTGTTGGAATTATGCCCTAGAGGCAATAATAAAGATGTTATTATTATAATTCTTGTTCATGATAAAGTTTATATTCCATGCTAGAATTGTATTAAGCGGAAACATTAATACTTGTGTGGTTTGTGAACAACACCGTGTCCCTAGTACGCCTCTATGGACTAGCTCATTGATCATTGATGGTTAAGGTTTCCTAACCATAGACATGAGTTGTCAATTGATAATGAGATCATATCATTGAGAGAATGATATGATGGACAAACCCAAACTAAGCGAAGCAATTAGATCGTGTCATTGTGTTCATCTTTGCGAAGCTTTTCCTATGTCAAATATTGTATTCCTTAGACCATGAGATAATGCAACTCCCTGGTATCGGAAGAAAGCTTTGAGGTCATCAAACGTCATCCTATGAGAGGGTGATCATAAAGGTGTCTCTCAGGTGATCGGAAAGTATCTGTTGGGTTGTATGTATCGAGATGGGATTTGTCCCTCCCAAGTCGGAGAGATATACTTCGGGCCCACTCGGTAATCGATATCAACACCGCTTGCAAGCATGTGGTTAAGGATTTAATCACAAAGTGATATCGGATTATGGAACAAGCAAAGTACTTGCTGTGAACGAGATTGAACTAGGTATGACGATACCGACGATCGAATCTCGGGCAAGTAAAATATCGCGAGACGAAGGGAATATATATATGGGATTGATTGAATCCTGGCATCGTGGTTCATCCGATATGATCATCGATGAATGTGTGGGAGTCAATATGGGTGCCTGCACCCGCTGTTGATTATTGATAGAAGATCATGTCAGATATTCTCGAACCCGCAGGTCACACACTTAACGTGTCTCACGCTAGGATAGATTGGATAATTGGTTGAATTTTGTTCGAGTCTCGGATGGGATCCGGGACATCACGAGAGGTTCCGGAGTGGTCCGGAGAATAAGATTCATATAAGGCGAGGCAGTTTTTGGAGTTCGAATTGTTCTGGATTAATCGGTATTGTACCGAGCTTCTAGAACCTTCCGGAAGGGGCCAACGTGGTCCCACCTTCCGGGAGGGCATGGGCCTATGAGGGAGTGTCCAGGGCACAAGGCCCCATAGGGCCCAGCCGATCCTAGATAAGTTTAAACTCGTTTAAACTAGAGATAGCGTTCTAGATAAGGGATAAGTTTAAATCGCTTAAACTAGAGATAGGCTTGGAGGATGGGCAGGGCTGGCCGCACCCCCTCTATATATAGAGGGCTGGTGCGCCTCCCCCAACCTACACCTTCCTCCAAACCCTAGTTGCCCTCCGCCTCCTCTCCCTCCCGACCGCTTGCAGTGAGCCTGCTGCAGAAATTCTCCACCAAATACACCACGCCGTGTTGTAGATCCAATCCATATCTCCACCATACTTGCTGGTCCAAGGAAGGAGGAGGAGACGCCGAGGTGCTGCAGTGTGCATCTCACGGAGGCACCGCCACTTGTGGTGCTAGATCGGATCGGATCGCGAGGAGGAGAAGCGAAACGACTACATCACCCACGTTCCGAACGTTCCGCTGTGTGAATCTTCAAGGGTATGAAGATCTAATCCAATCTATCTCGTTGTTTGCATCTCCTAGATTAGATCTTGGCTTCCCTCTGTTCGCAGAAAATTTTGATTTACTATGCTGAAACCCTCCGGGTATCGAGCTAGATCTATGCGTAGATGTGATTCACGAGTAGAACGCAACATGGTTGTTGCGCGTTGATGTTTTCTGTTGCAAGCCTCTTGTTTGTGTTCTTCTTATGACGTGGGATAGTGAGATTGAAGCGGTCCATGCCAACCTTACGCGACGCCGTCATGAGACCGGCTCCGCACTTGACGCGTGGCTTGTACCATACATGCGCTGGTGGATGCCGCTTTCTCACTATAGTTGTCATGGGATTAACACCGAGTTTGGCTACCATAATCTCACCGTTGTTGCTTTCAGTAGGTAAGAATCTTTCTTATCATCTTCTCCAATAAGCCACTTAAAACATGAAAAAACTAATTAGTTGCTTGTAACTTGTTTTTGCAGTGAGTGTTTTCGTGATATGGTATGGCCCAAGATGTGATGTGTATATTGTATGCGATGATCATGTTTTGTAATGTTTCACGACTTGCATGTCGATGAGTACACAACCGGCAGGAGCCATATGGTTGTCTTTATAATTGTGTATGACCTGAGTCAACTTCTTATACGCCATGTAATAGCTTTACTTTATCGCTAAGTAGTTAGCAATAGTTGTAGTTGCTATTCGTGGTGGAGGCAATCATGGTGGAGTGATGGAGATCATGCCGAACGCACAAGATGGAGATCATTGCGCCAAGATTGGCTATACCATGTCACATAAAGTTATATGCATGTGATGTTTATCCTTTTATGTATCTTATTATGCTTAGATCATGCGGTAGCATTATAAGATGATTCCTCACTTAAAGATCAAGATAAAACTGTGTTCTCCCCAAGTATGCACCGCTATGAAAGTTCGTCGTCCAAGCATCACGTGATGATCGGGTGCTATAGACTCTCACGCCACATACAAGCCGCCAGTACACGCTGAAATACTTGGGTCTAACTTGACGAGCCTAGCATGTACGTACATGGCCTCGAACACAAGAACCGAAAGGTTAAGCATGAGTCATATGAATGATATGATCGACACTTCATTGTCCACCATTGAAACCACATCTCTTCTTGTGATGATCGGATTAGGTGTGGTGAATTTGGATCGTGTTCACTAAACAACTTGAGGGATGTTGAATTTAGTGGGAGTTCATCTAGTAATTTGATTAAGTTGAACTATTTATCATGAACATAGTCTAAATTGTACTTGCAAATCATCGTAGATCACATGGCCAAGTCCAACTTCAACTTCAACGTTTTTGCTGAGAAAGAAAAGCTTAGAAACAATGGGTCTAACTTCACCAACTGGTTCCACAATCTAAGAATCATTCTGGCATGGACAAAAGGACTATGTCCTTGAGAAAGCGTTAGGTAACCCCTCACAATCGCAAGCTACCGATGAGAAAGCTGTCTATCATCACAAGAAGATGATTATGGTGTGATTAAGAGCACCATGTTGTTTGCTATGGAACCGAACTTCAAAATCGTTTTGAAAACTATCCCGGCCCTTTGAGATTCTCAAGAGTTGAAAACCATGTTTCGACTCAGCCCGCTCGAGAGATATGAGATCTCCGAGAAGTTCTTTAACTGCAAGATGGAGGAAGGGAGTTCCGTTAGTGAGCACGCCATTAAGATGTCGGGCTACACTCAATGCCTTGAGCAACTGGACTGCAAGATTCCAGAGGATCTCAAGATTGACAGGGTTCTACAATCACTCCCTCCCAGCTACAAAAGTTTTGTAGTGACTCATAATCAGATTGGTTCCACTGATACGATCACCGAGCTCTTCGCAAAGCTGAAGGCTGCGGAGGTGGACATCAAGAAGGATAATCATGTGTTGATGGTCAACAAGCCCTCCTTTAAGAAAGGTAAAGGTGCAAAGAAGCCCTTCAAGAAGGGCGGCGGCAAGCGCAATGCCCCTGCTGAGAAGAAGCTCAGGTCTGGTCCCAAGCCAGAAACTGAGTGCTTCTATTGCAAGGACAAGGGTCACTGGAAGCGCAACTGTCCGAAGTACTTAGCGGACAAGAAGGCTGGCACCATCAAAGGTATATTTGATATACATGTTATTGATGTTTTCCTTACTAGCCCTCGTTGTAGTGCCTGGGTATTTGATACCGGTTCAGTTGCTAATATTTGTAACTCGAAACAGGAGCTACGGAATAGACGGCGGCTTGCGAGGGATGAGGTGACGATGCGCGTTGGCAACGGATCAAGAGTTGATGTGATGGCCGTCGGCACGCTCTCCTTAGTTTTACCTTCGGGATTAGTTTTAAACCTTAATAAATGTTATTATGTGCCTGCGTTGAGCATGAACATTATTTCTGGATCGTGTTTATTGCAAGACGGTTATTCATTTAAATCGGAGAATAATGGTTGTTCTATTTATATGAGTAACATCTTTTATGGTCATGCACCTCTTGTGAGTGGTTTATTTCTTCTAAATCTCGAAAGGGATGAAACACACATCCATAACATTGAGGCTAAGAGATGCAAAGTAGATAGTGATAATACTACTTATTTGTGGCAATCGCTGCTAGGTCATATTGGTGTAAAGCGTATGAAGAAACTCCATTCTGATGGACTTTTGGAGTCTCTTGATTTTGAATCATTTGACACATGCGAACCATGCCTCATGGGCAAGATGATCAAAATCCCGTTCTCCGGTATGATGGAGCGAGCAACGGAGTTGCTGGAAATCATACATACCGATGTATGCGGACCGATGAGTGTTTCGACGCGCGGTGGATATCACTATTTTCTCACTTTTACTGATGACTTAAGTAGATATGGGTATATCTATTTAATGAAACATAAATCTGAAACGTTTGAAAAGTTCAAAGAATTTCAGAATGAAGTGGAGAACCATCGTAATGTAAAGATTAAGTTTCTACGATCCGATTGTGGGGCGAATATTTGAGTTATGATTTTCTCACGCATCTCAAAGCAAGTGGAATCGTTTCACAACTCACGCCACCCGGAACACCACAAGAATGGTGTGTCTGACGCATAATCGAACCCTATTAGATATGGTCCGATCGATGATGTCTCTTACTGATTTGCCGTTATCATTTTGGGGTTATGCATTAGAAACCGCTGCATTCACTTTAAATAGGGCTCCATCTAAATCCATTGAGACGACACCGTATGAACTATGGTTTGGTGCTAAACCTAAGTTGTCGTTTCTTAAAGTTTGGGGATGCGAAGCTTACGTCAAGAAGTTGATGCTGGACAAGCTCGAACCCAAAGCGGAGAAATGCGTCTTCATAGGATACCCTAAGGAAACTATTGGGTATACCTTCTATCACGTAACCGAAGGCAAAGTGTTTGTCGTGAAAGAACGGTTCCTTTCTTGAGAAGGAGTTTCTCTCAAAAGAAGTGAGTGGGAGGAAAGTAGAGCTAGACGAGGTTATTGAACCTTCTCTTGAATTGGAGAGTAGCGCAGACCTGAAATTGTTCCAGGTCACCGCACCAACAATAGAGGAAGCTAATGACAAGGATCATGAAGCTTGGACGATGTCAAGTATCGAACGTCAGGTCGACAAGGTCGCGTGCCCTCCCGAGTGGTACGGCAACCTGTCTTGACCGTCTTGTTAGTAGAAGACAGCGAACCTACGAACTATGAGGAAGCGATGATGAGCCCAGACTCGAGAAATGGCTAGAAGCCATGAACCGAATTGGGATCCATGAGCGAAAACCAAGTATGGACTTTGGTGGACCCTCCTAGCGACCAAAAGGCTGTTGAGTGCAAATGGATCTTCAAGAAGAAAACGGACGCGGATGGTAATGTTACCATCTATAAAGCACGGCTTGTTGCGAAAGGTTTTCGACAAGTTCAAGGTGTTGACTACGATGAGACTTTCTCTCCGTGGCGATGTTTAAGTCCATTCGATTTTATTAGCAATTGCTGCGTTTCATGATTATGAAATATGGCAAATGGATGTCAAGACTGCTTTCCTCAATGGCAACATTGATGAAGAGTTGTATATGATGCAACCCGAAGGTTTTGTCGATCCTAAGGATGCTGATAAAGTATGCAAACTTCAGCGTTCCATTTATGGACTGAAGCAAGCGTCTCGGAGTTGGAACCTTCGTTTTGATCAAGTGATCAAGAGCTTTGGATTTGTTCCAAATTGCTACGAAGCTTGCATCTACAAGAAAGTGAGTGGGAGCTCGGTGACGTTTCTGGTACTATATGTGGATGACATATTGATTATTGGAAATGACATCAACATGCTTAACGATGTGAAGAGTTATTTGAACAAGTGTTTTTCAATGAAAGACCTAGGTGAAGCTGCTTATATATTGGGCATCAAAATCTATAGAGATAGACAAAGACGCCTGATAGCTTTAAGCCAGAGTACATACCTAGACAAAGTTCTAAAAAGGTTCAGAATGGATAAGGCATTGAAAGGTTCAGTGCCTATGTTGTCAGGTAAGATATTGAGCAAGGCTCAGTGTCCAGCTACGGTAAATGATAGGGAAGCTATGAGCAAAGTGCCTTATGCCTCGGCCATAGGTTCCATCATGTATGCCATGTTGTGTACTAGACCGGATGTGTCCAATGCTCTTAGTTTGACGAGCAGATATCAAAGTGATCCAGGAGTGGAACACTGGACAGCCGTGAAGAACATCCTAAGGTACCTAAATAGGACTAAAGAAATGTTCTTAGTCTATGGGGGTGATGAACAATTGTCGTAAAGGTTACGTCGATGCTAGTTTCGACAATCGACAAGGATGATGCTAAATCTCGCACGTGATACGTGTATATTTTGAATGGAGGAGTTGTGAGTGGAGAAGCTGCAAGCAAAGCGTGGTCACGGATCTATGAGAAGCGGAATACATGGCTGCAGAAGCGTCAAGTGAAGGAGTTTGGATCAAACTTCATCATCGAGCTTGGCGTTGTTCCAAGTGCATTGGACCCACTCGGAGATATTGTGTGACAACACCGCGCCATAGCACTCGCTAAGGAACCAAGATATCATCCAAAGACCAAGCATATCAACTAAAGTTTCATATAATCCGAGATTATATAGCGATGGAGATCTGAAGATTAGCAAAGTACATACAGATCCGAATGTCGCAGATCCATTGACTAAACCTCTTCCACGTGTAAAACATGATCAAGACCTCGGCCATGGGTGTGAGATTGTTGCCGATGTAAACTAGATTATTGACTCTAGTGCAAGTGGGAGACTGTTGGAATTATGCCCTAGAGGCAATAATAAAGATGTTATTATTATAATTCTTGTTCATGATAAAGTTTATATTCCATGCTAGAATTGTATTAAGCGGAAACATTAATACTTGTGTGGTTTGTGAACAACACCGTGTCCCTAGTACGCCTCTATGGACTAGCTCATTGATCATTGATGGTTAAGGTTTCCTAACCATAGACATGAGTTGTCAATTGATAATGAGATCATATCATTGAGAGAATGATATGATGGATGAGACCAAACTAAGCGAAGCAATTAGATCGTGTCATTGTGTTCATCTTTGCGAAGCTTTTCCTATGTCAAATATTGTATTCCTTAGACCATGAGATAATGCAACTCCCTGGTATCGGAAGAAAGCTTTGAGGTCATCAAACGTCATCCTATGAGAGGGTGATCATAAAGGTGTCTCTCAGGTGATCGGAAAGTATCTGTTGGGTTGTATGTATCGAGATGGGATTTGTCCCTCCCAAGTCGGAGAGATATACTTCGGGCCCACTCGGTAATCGATATCAACACCGCTTGCAAGCATGTGGTTAAGGAGTTAATCACAAAGTGATATCGGATTACGGAACGAGTAAAGTACTTGCTGTGAAAGAGATTGAACTAGGTATGACGATACCGACGATCGAATCTCGGGCAAGTAAAATATCGCGAGACGAAGGGAATATATATATGGGATTGATTGAATCCTGGCATCGTGGTTCATCCAATATGATCATCGATGAATGTGTGGGAGTCAATATGGGTGCCTGCACCCGTTGTTGATTATTGATAGAAGATCATGTCTGCATATTCTCGAACCCGCAGGGTCACACACTTAATGTGTCTCGACGCTAGGATAGATTGGATAATTGGTTTATGAATTTTTGTTCGGAGTCTCGGATGGGATCCGGGACATCACGAGAGGTTCCAGAGTGGTCCGGAGAATAAGATTCATATAAGGCAGTGCAGTTTTTGGAGTTCGGAATTGTTCCGGATTAATCGGTATTGTACCTAAGCTTTAGAACCTTCCTAAGGGGGCCAACGTGGTCCCACCTTCCGGGAGGGGCATGGGCCTATGAGGGAGTGTCCTGGCATTGGGCCAGGGGCACAAGGCCCCATAGGGCCCAGATCCTAGATAAGTTTAAACTCGTTTAAACTAGAGATAGGGTTTCTAGATAAGGGATAAGTTTAAATCGTTTAAACTAGAGATAGGCTTGGAGGATGGGCAGGGCTGGCCGCACCCCTCTATATATAGAGGGCTGGTGCGCCTCCCCCAACCTACACCTTCCTCCAAACCCTAGTTGCCCTGCCGCCTCCTCTCTCTCCCTCCCGACTGCTTGCAGCGGCCTCGGCAGAAATTCTCCACCAAATACACCACGCCGTCGTGTTGTAGATCCAATCCATCTCTCCACCATACTTGCTGGTCCAAGGAAGGAGGAGACGTCGAGGTGCTGCACGTGTGCATCTCACGGAGGCACCGCCACTTGTGGTGCTAGATCGGATCGGATCGCGAGGAGGAGAAGCGAGTACGACTACATCACCCATGTTCCATTTAACGCTCACTGCGAATCTTCAAGGGTATGAAGATCTAATCCAATCTCTCTCGTTGTTTGCATCTCCTAGATTAGATCTTGGCTTTCCCTCTGTTCGCTTCCGTAGAAAATTTTGATTTACTATGCTGCGAAACCCTTCAGTGTTGAGGCTAGTAATAGTTCTACTACTTTAGATGATAAGTATGATTTTGATCTTGATGGTTGCAATATCTCTGAAGTTATTAAGTTCATACAAAAGCTTGCTAAAAGTCCTAATGCTAGTTCTATGAACATGGCCTTTACAAAACACATTACTGATGCTCTCATAAAGATTAAAGAAAAAAAGATGAAACATAAAGCTTCTATTCCTATTAAACAAGAAGATGGTTGGGAACCCATCATTAATATGAAAGTGAATGACTTTGATTTCAAAGCTTTATGTGATCTTGATAGTAGTGTTTCTATTATGCCTAGAAGGATTTATGATATGCTTGATTTGCCTCCACTTGAAGATTGTTATTTGAATGTCCCACTTGATGATAGTGCTAAAAAGAAACTCATGGGGAGTCTTAATGATGTTATTATTATGGTTCACAATGCTTATGTCCCCGTTGATTTCTATGTTTTGAATGTTGAATGCAATGCTTCTTGTCCTATTACTTTGGGAAGACCTTTTCTTAGAACTGTCAGTGCCATTATTGATATGAAAGAAGGCACCATTAAATATCAAATCCCCCTCAAGAAAGGTATAGAACACTTCCCTAAGAAGAGAGATAAGATTTCTTTTGCCTCTCCTATGAAAACAAAATTTGGTCTTAATGCTTCTTCATTTGAGAACACTTGATTCTTTTTCTTGCTTCTTATGCCCAACTTAAATGTGTTAAAGAAAAGTACTTATTGGGAGATAACCCAAAAGTTTTAGATGAGTCTTGGAAGTTATTAATTCAGTAATAACCGCTCCTTATCCTTTTTATTTTCTTTTTGTGCCAAGAGTAACCTCTAATGAGAGAGAAGTAATGATTGAGAAAGTTGCTGTCCTGAAACAGATTTCTGTGCTTCACCGTAAAAATTCTTGTAAAATCTCTGAACATCTTTTTGAGGCGTGAATTTTTGTGATTCTGCCCCCGGTTGTTATCTAACTTTCGTTAGTTCAACACTTTTTGATTTGAGCAACATAAGGTCTTAGAAAAAATTCGTCTTTACCTGCTGGTCTGTTTTGACAGATTTCTGCCATTTTCTGCATTTGCTTCTTGTTGGTTCCTTTTTGAGTTCTTTTGGGGAATTGAGATTTTTGAGGGAAGTTCTAAAGTATCTAGTGTCCTAATGGAAGTTTATTTGGTGTTAGAACTGAACCTTGAGACCTATTATCTTGAGTGCACTAATGTTGCTAATAAAGATTGTGTGAAGATTTTGTATGAAGGAAAAATTTCAGGTGTATGGAAGGAATGAGTAATGAGATGAAAGATGGACTAAAGCTCAAGCTTGGGGATGCCACGCGTGTAACCCCAAGAAATATCCAAGAATTACAAGCGTCAAAGCTTGGGGATGCCCAAGGCATCCCCTTCTTCATCAATAAAAATCCCAGGTTTCTTCCAAACGCTTCATTTTTATTGTTTCATGCACAGTTGTGTTGTTCTTGGAGCGTCTTCTTTTTCATTTTCATTTTGGTTTTTTGTTTGCTTGGTTTGCTTAGTTTGCTGAATAAATTGGTTGGACCCCCACTTTCATACATTGGTTTGCAAATAGTTTGGTTTGGATTGGAAAAGAGTAGGAAAGTTCATACTTATGTGGTAAAAAGAGCTTGTTTTTGACTGTGGCCTATACTTTGTCATGCCATGCTTGATATTGTTTTGGCTTTTTGCTTAGTATTCTTTGTTGTAGCATGACTTGTTATAAACAATTGAGATTGCTTAATGTGCCTTGGATGAATCATGCATTGTTTTAGCATATTAAAGCATAGTATAGTGGTATTCTCCTTTGATGCTTTATTTGGGTTGACTTGGCACATGCTCACACCATGTTATGACTATCTCAAGTCACCATAGTCTTTATGATCCTTTAGTTTTCAACTTTTTGTATCACTTTATGCTTTGATCAATGATGTTTTGTCGCTCTGCATGATTATGGCCATTATTGCTCTCTTAGTTTGTTGCTTCCAGTCTTTTGCTAGCCTCCACAACCAAGTATGAGTTCCACTCATGCATCCAACTCCTTAAACCAAGTTATTACAAAGAGTCCACCATACCTACCTACTAGCTTATGCTATTCCAAGTATATTTATGCTTTTGTTTACCTTCCAAATTAAACTTGTTATGATAAAACTAGTGATTAAAGCTCTCACGAACTTGATGGCACAATTTACTTTTCTTGCCCTTAATAAACTTGAACCATTGGGTCCTTCTTTGTTACGTATATGCTTGCGCTTTATAAGTTGAAGTTAGCAGAACCATGTATCATGGGGAACGCTTTCAACATTGCACTTGTACTTTGTGCCCCGTTGATATCATGTTCTTTTGCTTACAGATTCTGGTGGTGTGAAATAAAAGTGGAACTTGTAAGATCATGGAGTTTGTATGTGTGTTAGAGAAACGCCTGGGCCGCTAGCCTAAGCCATGCCTAATCATGGTGGAAACTTGCAGCATCACCATAATGAGCACTCTATGAAGCATCCTCAATAAAAACTTATGCAAATAGCAAATAAAAAGATCGCTAAGATGCTCATTGTCGGCTTGCCTTGTCATTTTGATTATGGGATAGCTCCTATATCATGTGCAAGGGGTACCCCGTTGGTGGTTCTTTATGATACATATGTACTTACAATGGCAAGAGCTTACCCGTGACTAAATTTGAGTAGCATGAGGTTCGGTCTTCATAAGTAAGGGGCATGAGATTTCGGTTTATAACTTGTCAAGCATATCCTCTTAGTTCTGTCACTTTAACCTTAATCACCTTCAAGATGCTTATGATAGGGGCAATGAGAGCTGAAATCTATAAGTACCATAATTTTTGGAAGCTCTTTATGAGTCTTGAATCCCTACTTCCTTCTATGAAGGCCTTTCTTCCACCATTATATTGAGTCTCCACCTTCTATCTTTATGCACTTACTTTGAGAGCATAGTGGCCATTCTTAGTTCTATGTGCATTGTCCCAAGACTAGTTGATTGATGCATAACTTGATATTGCTTGTTTTAAACTATTTGTATCTAGTCACTCTTATGAACTTTGAAGGTGTCCTATGCATTTATATTTGCTACTCTATGAGGGACAAGCTGAATACTATTATGCTATGTTTTCTTTATGTGAAACAAACAAACGTCTTGCAAAGCATTGTTATTCATGAATCTTTTGTTTGTGCCTTTTCATGTTGCATCATAGTTTCTTTGTCTTATTGCTAGAACCTTGTCTTTCATGTTATGATTGAAGTACTATGATCCCAGCTTTGAATGTTCTACAAATACTTTGATCAAGTCTTTGATGGTGCATGTCACCTCAAAAATTATTCTTTCTTTTTATCACTTATCTACTCAAGGACGAGCAGGAGTTAAGCTTGGGGATGTTGATACATTGCAAATGTATCTATAATTTTTGATGTTCCATGCTTGGTTTTATCTACTTTCTTGTGTTTTGTCCACACTTTGGAGTACTTTTCATATGATTTCTTGGACTAACCTATTAACAAGAGCAACAGTGCCAGCTGCCTATTTTCTGCTGTTTTTGGTTCCAGGAAAGTCAGAAAATGAATATTCTCAGAATTGGACGGGATAAAAGCCAAAGTGCCTATTTTTCCGGAAGACATCAGATTCTAGAATACGAGACGGAGAAGGGCTGGGGGCCGGCCACACCACCTGGCCGTGCAGCCAGGCCTGGCCCATGCCAGGGGGTGGTCTAGCCGACCCCAGCACCCCCTCGGCCTGTCCTTCCGCCTATAAGATGCCCTCGGGACGAAAACCCTAAGTACCCGATCAAAAAACCACGAAAGAGTCTATAGCCGCCGTCATCTCCATCCCTAGATCGGGAGGGATCTGAAGCTCTTCCCGGCACCCTGCCGGAGAGGGGAATTCACCCTGGAGGCCTTCTTCATCATCATGCAAGCCTCCGGTGTGATGCGTGAGTAGTTCATCCCTGGACTACGGATCCATGTAGTAGCTAGATGGCTGGTTCTCCTCCTTTGTGCTTTCATGTCTAGATCTTGTGAGCTCCGTTCATGATCAAGATCATCTATTTGTAATTCTGTATGTTGTGTTTGCGGGGATCCGATGGATATTGAGATGCTATTTCAGATTGATTATTGATTCTATCATGTCTTTGTTATTTGTGATCTTGCATGCTTTCCATTGTTAGTAGCTATCTTGGCCAAGTAGATGCTAGCAACTCCAAGAGTTTGTATTTATGCTCGATAATGGGTTCATGCCTCTAGTAATCTGGGGAAGTGACAGAAATCTCTAAGGTACTAGATGTGCTGTTGCTACTAGGGAGAAAACAACAATCCTTTGTTCATAGAACAATCATATTGTTTACATTACATGCAATTCGTAAAGGTATAATCTATTTCTTGCAACTTAATACTGGAGGGGGTTCGGATGATAACCTGAAGGTGGATTATTAGTCATAGATGCAGTTGGATGGTGGTCTATGTATAATGTTGTAATGCCCAATCAAGTTACAAAGGAGTCAAGATGATTAGTATATGCATGTATTGCTTTCTCAATGTTTGTCAATTGCCCCGCTGTAATTTGTTCACCCAGCATGTTATCTATCTTAAGGAGAGCCACCTCTAGTGAACTATGGATCCCGGTCCTTCCTTTTACATACAATCTATAAACTGTTTACTGCTTTGTGTTTACTTTCTACAAAATATTACTTCCTTCCATTCGATACGTTTAATCCTTTGTTTTCAGCAAAACCGGTGAGATTGACAACCTCATCGCAAGTTGGGAACAAAGTTCTGTGGTTGTGTTGTGCAGGTCTCCATGTTGCGCTGGCACCGGTAGTGCGCCCTGCCATCGTTTAGCTAGCTACACCTTTGGGGTGTTTCCTTGCTCCTATTGGATTGATAACCTTGGTTTCGTACTGAGGGAAAACTTGCTGCTGTGCTCATCATACCTTCCTCTTGGGGTTCCCCAACGAGCTCGATATATTTTGGGCCATCACTGGGCAAACATGGACACTGCATCCAACATTTTTATTTCTTGCCTCTGCATAATCTGCAACTCAAATTCTTGAAGTGAAAGAATCCAACATATCAGTCTTGGATTATGGTCCTCTCAAGGAGTTCTTTTAAACCATCACGATCTGTATGAACTCTTACTTTTGCATCAACTATATAGGAACGAAATTTATCACAAGAGAAAAATATAGCAAAAAGTTCCCTTTCTTCCTTAGGGTAATTCTTTTGAGCACCGTTAAGAGTTCTACTATCATGATGTATAATATTAAATCTGTGACGAATGTATTGTCCCAGAGTTACTCCTACAACATCATCACTAGCTTCACATATTAAGTCAAAGGTTGTATCCTAGATAGGTGGTTTAATGATATGAGCATATGATAAAGCATTTTTGAGTTTATCAAAGGCTTCAAGGAATTTATCATCAAAATTAAATCTTACTCCCTTTTGTAGGAGGTTAGTCAAAGGTTTAGATATTCCAGAGAAATTTTTAATAAACCTTCTATAAAAACCCACATGACCAAGGAAACTTATTATACCTTTAATATCCCTAGGTTGTGGCATTCTCTCTATTGCCTCAACCTTAGCTCTATCCACTTCAATTCCCTTACCTGATACCTTGTGTCCAAGGACTATACCTTCTTTGACCATAAAATGACACTTCTCCTGGTTTAGAACAAGATTGGTTTCTTCGCAATGCTGCAAAACTCTTTTGAGATTATCCAAGCAACTAGTAAACAAAATTCCATAGACAGAAAAGTCATCCATAAATACTTCCATTATCAGTTCTATAAAATCCGCAAAAATAGCAGTCATGCATCTTTGAAAAGTAGCTGGAGCATTACATAAACCAAAAGGCATACGTCGGTAAGCATGTAAACCATAAGGACTAATGAAAGTTGTTTTAAGTTGGTCATTCGGATGAACAACTATTTGAGAAAAACCGGAGTATCCGTCCAAGTAGCAAAAATGAGTATGGTTTGCTAACCTTTCTAAAGTTTGATCTATGAACGGTAAAGGATAGTGATCTTTCCTAGTTTCTTTGTTTTATTTCCTGAATTCCATGCACATCCTGTGCCCAATAATACTTCTAGTAGGTATCAATTCATTGTTTTCATTAGGAACAACAGTAAAACTGCCCTTCTTAGGGACACAATGAACATGACTTACCCATTCACTTTCTTTAACAGGATAGATTATACATGCTTCCAGTAGGCGTACAATTTCTTTTCTTACCACTTCCTTCATTTCAAGCTTCAATCTTCTATTAAATTCCGCAACTGGTTTAACACCTTCTTCCATGAATATTCGATGGATGGTTATCATGGGACTAATGCCCTTCAAATCATCCATTGAGTACCCAAAGGCCTTGTGATCCTCCTTAAGTATTTTCATGAGTTCTTCTTCTTTTCCTGAAAGTTTAGCACTAATAATAACAGGAAATTTATTTGTATCATCTAAAAACCTATATTTAAGGTTATCTAGTAGAGTCTTCAACTCTGGGGGTGGTAATTCCTCGCCCCCTCTCTTTTCTGGCTCTTCAAAAGCCTCATCAGTTGGAGGTCCCATAACGGGAAGTGAATCAAATTCATCTTCTATTTCTTCTAGGGACTTGTCCTTCATAACTATTTCTTCATAATTTGAGTCTTCATTTATTTCTTGTTCTTGATTACTAAAGGAGAGAGCTGCCATTTCCTCAATAGTATTCTCTTCCTCTTCTTCTTGTATTTGTGGAGGCATGTCTTTAAATTTGGAAAAGTGGAACTCCTTTTCCGCTCCCCCAAGCTTAAGAGACAAAATCTACTTTTTGAAATCAACATAGGCACCTATATCACTCAAAAAGTTTCTTGCAAATATAATCGGGCAAAGAGTGTCAGCTGTCATATCAACAACTACAAAATCGATAGGAAAGTTTGTGTTGCCAATTGTGACAGTTGCATCTTCAACTACTCCCATTGGAATTCTAAGATTTTTATTGGCTAGCATAATTGTCATATCCGTATTTTCAATTGTAGACGGTTCTATTTCTTCTTTTATTTCTAAATAGAATTCATAAGATATAACATTAACTTTGGTGCCAAGATCATATAAACCATAATGTGAGGTTTCTTTAAATATGCAGGGAAGAATAGGCTTACCCACATCTTTTACCTTTGTTTTACCTTAAACCAATACGGAAGTATCTTCATCAAGTTCAACTATGTTACAATGTGCGTACATAGCCATAATTGATTCCTTGGTTACCTCTTCATATTTGGTCTCTTCCAGATGTTCCACGACTTCTGGCATACTTTCTTCTTCCTTCTTCTCTACACTGCTTTGATCTGTTCATATTCAAGAATATGCTTTTTTGCAGTGTTAGGGAAAGGCATCTCATGTATTAGTTCTAGGGAGGCCAGTGTTGCCTTAACTTCTCTTTGCTTCTCAGGTTCGGGTGGTGGATCATATTTGACCACACCCTCTTTCGGAGCTTTGATATGTTCTGTAAAAGCCTTAACAACTTGCAACACAAGATATGAATCTAGATAAAGTTCTTTAGATAATTCTTTAACATGGCCCTTTTTATTATAGTCATGAATACAATCATGTTTTATTTCTATGCCTCCTTCACTTCCTAGACCAAAATTCCATGAGACTCTATGATCGCGAATTCTATTAAGTAAAGCCCAAGCTTTAGTTATAGGAAGATTCATAAAGGCTCCTTCCACGAAAGAGTCTAGTTCAATTTTATTAGGTTCAATTAAACTGCCATAAAAGATATGCAATAAATACCATTCAGGCAAATCATGATGAGGACATAGACGTAGTAAATCTTTAAATCTAATATAAGCTCTTACCAGTCCTTCATTAGAACGGTTCCTCCAAGTCATTATAAGACGCCTGATTCCAAAGGATTTTGATAATGGATAATATTTTGCTAGAAATTCACATGCTAGATTATCCAAAGTAGTAGTGGCTTCAGGGGGTAGAGATGTATACCATGAGAGAGCTGTACTAGTCAAAGTATGACTAAAAAGTTTAACCCTTACCTAGTCAGCAGTATATCCCGTCAACTGAAAAGTGCCATATATATCTTTGAAACATGCAATATGCTCATATGGATTAGGATCCTCTTCATCTCCAGTAAATTGCTTCTTGTGTAGAATACCGAGTAGTAGAGGATTTATTTCAACCCCCCTTGTCTTCTCATTGGAGTTGTCTCTTTTATAAATATCATAGGGCTTCCCAAAGTGGTTGGGTGGGTTAGCACTAGTCATATGCTCAAACTCCATCATGTTGGTGGAAACTTGTAACTCAAAACAAGACTTAGCAATACAAAAATAAATAAGCAAAAACTAAAAGACCTGCAATGCTTAGCTCCCTGGCAACAGAGCTAGAAAATAGCTTGATGACAGCAAGTGCACAGATCGTTTGTAGCTAGTTTCAAAATAAAGATATCAGTCCCACAGGGAGCAGGAGTCTGAAGTCTAATAACTCTTGAAATAAATATTACAATAGAAATGCGAAATAAAGTTCTAAGTGACAAGATAAAATAAGAGTATTTTGTAAAAAGGGGGTTTTGGGTTTTAAGTATAAGAGCAACAGTAAAGTAAAACAACTGAATACAGAAAGTAAGTATCGCATATGTAAGAGAGATTGGAGCTGCAATAGGGGAAAATCATTCTCAAGGAGTAACGGATACACCACTAGCATTATAAGGAGCTAAGATAAAGATTATTATCATGAACATTCTCAACTATGTATGTGTGGGAGGAACTCCGTATTTGGACAAATAGGCAGCAACCGCTGCTCACATCATCCTCATAACCACATCAGTCAGCAATCGACATCAATTGAATTACTATGCTATTAAGGGACGTATCCCATGGCATGGATAGTGTTTCGTGAGTTTCCTCGGTTTCCCAAGTTGATACGTAAGGAGTGCCAACAGCTTTATAGTCACTGTAAGTGCTAGCACACCTCCGTCTACCAACAAGTACTTCCCTCCATCAAGTCCTCACGAGAGGCAAATATGGAGAGGTCGACTTCTCTCAACATCAAGATGAAGACAATCTAACACATGGTCATAGTGATGAATATCATAATAAACTTTATCTTATTTCAATCTCATACTAGGGTTTCTCCATCTCCCCAAGAACTATGATCTACTCAGACATGGAGGCAATCAACATCATGGCAATAACAATGGAATCTATCCTAGATGAATAGTACTTGTATAAATCCACAACGAGTATGGAAATTAGAACAAGATCTAGAAAAGATGTAGATGGGATGGATGGAGATGGTGGTGATACAACGGTGGATGATGAAGATCGATGCCTTAGCCTCTCGGATCTGCACAGGGCGAAGATGGATCCCCGGTGGATGAGTTCCCCCTCTAGATGCCTTCCGAAGGTGAGGTTTCGGCGATTTCTGGGTGTTCTGTATGTCGTCTCTCTGATTCAGTTGCACGGGGTGAAACTATTTGAGGAGGCGGTGGTGGCGCCACCTATACGACCAGAACTATACGGTTGGAAAATTTATTCTGGTCGTATAGTTGGTCAATAAACCGTCTGTCTCCTTTGATCGCTTCAGGTTTTCTTTTGGTATTATTAATATTTCCCAAATAAGCGATTTATGTCATTTTTTACACCTTTTCTCCTCAGTACAACTGCTCCAAGAATTGTGCCCATTGGATCCATCATCTGTCCCGATCCTTGTGAAAACAGACATAAAATGTGTGCGCGAGCGCTATAAGATACCAAGATCCTATATCTACAATGCACAATAATAGTGTAAAACATGATGCAAATATGCACTCATCACTGGTCTTTGTTGCATGATTCAGTTGGTGTTGTGTCTGTCTCTAGTGGAATATGCTGCCTTGGCTGCTGTTGTGGTGCCTCCATCCTAGAATGTGCACATTAGTAGCTAGGTAGCATAACTTGTTGTTGTGTTACAACTAACTTGAAATTTTCCAAGGATGCACAGGCTGAGGCCCATTCTTTGGTAAGAACATATGCTACGAAGTAATCTTCTAAATTGCTCAAGGATGAACCTACACACCACTTGTGCTATTTTGAGAGCAACGTCTCTACCAACCCTTCCTAGCTAAGATGATAAAAGTAATGGCTAGAATTTGGGTTGTTAAATACAACCTGCTACTGTAGAGTCGACAGATGACTTGTGTTGGGATTATGTCTACTTTTGATTAGCTAGATCTTCTTGCTCTTAGGCTTGAACTATTCCACCTTGATCTATTGTGGATCTTAGATTCTTTCTTCTTAGCTACTGGACTGCTCCTCCTCTTGAGCTAGCTTATGATCATGTCCTTCTTTTCTTGGTGCTTCTTGTACTAGATCTTGGTCTAGAAATCCATGTGATATTGGTTGGTGATTTGTATGGATAGATTAGGGACAATAAGGTGGTGTCCATGACAATGTAGTGGAAGTTTGGGTGATGAGATGGAATTACTATGAAGATCTTGGCTGTGTTCTAACAAGACCGGTGGTGTTCTTATAATGATAATGAGATGATAGATGTGCTCTGGTTTTCCATGTGGTTGTGCTATGGATGTGTTACCTTAAATGGCAGTTGCTCTCTCTACTACGTTGACAGCACATCCCAGTGCATGTGATGTGTATGCTGCTTGCAAGTGGGACCTCATGTCCAAGTTTCAATGGTGTAGATCTTGTCTGGTGCATGTGATCAAGTGAAAATGTGGGCTTTTATAGGATTAACTATTTCTTTGTTACTTAATAAGATGGAACTTCCCCTAGCTTATGATGCTAAGCTGAAGACCTTTTCTAATGATAAGAATAGATTATTGCTTCATATCCTGCTCACAGGGTTGTGATATACAACACTTTTTAGCAATATAAATTGTGTCATTTGCCTATTATATCATGCTCCATCTAACTATTGCTATGCTTAATATGCATGATTACTTGTTTTTGTTAAATTCAATATGAGCCTTGAACATTTAGTAGTTTAGGTAGAATTTTATCCCTCTTCCTTGTCTTTGACATGTGTGTAGGTGTTGATGATGATTATGGACAAAACAAAGGCAAAAGGAACCAAGAGAGCACAGTATGGAGGAGCTGCAGGGACCAGACTTAGCCATTTGAGAGGTTGAAAAAGTGATTTTTTCCAACTTCTCAAAATAAAGATCCAAGACCACAGGGTTGTATCCCTTGATGATACAAACTCAACGATCCCAAGAACACCCAAAACAGAGTTCGATGAAGAAATGGCGGCCAAAATACTAAAGCATGCTATACGACCGGAGCTATATTTTTGGTCGTATAGCTCCATCCATATAGTTGCCAAAAAGGTCGAAAACGACGGGATTTTGCCCTAGAAAAGCTCCAGAACCTTCCCTAAGTCATATGACGGTATTGGGGGAACCCTAGGGCACCCCAAGGCCTATATAAAGGAGGGAGGACCCAAGGAAGCCATATATACACAAGACACCATATACAAGATCTAGATCCCATCTACCGCCTCCACGGCGGCGCCCTGCCGCCGTGCCGCCTCCATAGCCTCTATAGCTCCACCAAGATCTAGATCTCCATCAACACCATCAAGCCATCCAAGCAAGAAGAGGAGGAGAAGGAGGACACCGCCATCACCACGCCGACACCACCATCACCGCGCCATCATCACCATCACCATCTCCATTGCTGCTACTCCTTCATCCTTCCCCATCATGATCTTCGTGATGGGTTGTAACATGGCTTGAACCCCCTTTTATTAATGTTACGATGATTTGAGTAATTGAAGTGTGGTGTGTTGTTGTTAATTAATATGTGTGTGCTTTCTCTTTACATTGTTCTATTCATGATATTATTCTAGTGATTGGAGACATCCAATCCATTGTTGAGGAGTTTACTAGGGATTCACGGTGTGTCACAAAACTTATCATTAGTCTCTACTCGTTTGCAAGGGGTTTAATCACAAGTATGTATTAGTCCTAGGAAGGTCAGTACATTAGCACAGGTTCACCCACACAACACTTATCAAACTAAAGAAGATTAATCAACTATATGAAGCGAAAGCACTTGACGATATTACCGTGTGTCCTCGAGAATGTTTGGTCATCTTAAATAATACAACCGACTTGTCCTTTGCTAAAGAAAGGATTGGACCAGTTGCTGCATTTATTATCATTGTCTTTTATTTACTCGTACTTTATTTATCTGCATTATCAAAAAACCCTAAAAATCCGTTTGTTAAGTATTTATAGAGAATTCCTACTCCAAGCCACTTGTCAACACCTTCTGCTCCTCGTTGGGTTTGACACTCTTACTTATCGAAAATACTGCGATACACCCCCTATACTTGTGGGTCATCAAGACTATTTTCTGGCACCATTGCCGGGGAGTGAAGCGCTATTGGAGAGTGGAACTGGTAAAGGAAACTTCTACTGTGAGTATTGTTTACTTTTGTTAGTTACTTTATTTCAATATGGATAATTCACTTAGTTTCTTATTTCGTAATGCTACTACCATTGCTAAGGTAGTAGATGAACCTGCACCTGCTGAAAATGATACTTTTAAAATACCTACAAGAATTATTGATCATGTTATGGATAACTACTATTTTGGAGATGGAACTGTCCATCCCGGTGATCATTTGCTCTTTATACACGAATTATGCGGGTTGTTCAAGTGTGTAGGTATTACAACAGATCAAGTCAAGAAGAAGTTATTCTCATTATCACTTAAAGGAAGAGCTGAAGAATGGTACAAGCTGTTGAAGAATGGTCGAGCTCTTGAATGGGAGGAAGTAATACCTCTCTTTTATTCAAAATTTTATCCTCCTAGTGAGATTCATAAAGATCGGAATCAAATATACAACTTTTGGCCTCTTGATGGAGAGAGTACAACTCAAGATTGGGGGAGATTGAAGTTACTAATGCTCAAATGTCCTATTCATGAGCTCCCCAACAATATTATTATCAATAACTTTTATGCAAGGCTTTATCTTCATGATAAGGATCTATTGGATGCTTCTTGTGCTGGATCATTTACACGCATGGAAGAGAAACTAAATGGGATCTTCTAGACCATATTCAAGACAATGCTGAAGCATGGGAGAATGATAAAGGAAGAAATTCAGTTATAAATTATGATTATGAATGCATTAAATCTTTTATGGGAACTGATGACTTTCGTAATATTAGTAATGCTTATGGTCTAGACTCTCAAGCTATTGCAACTTATTTTAAGGCTTTTGCTTCCTATATTGAAATTACTAAAAAGAAATGGAATAAGTATCATGAGCCATATAAAGATATTGTTAATAGTGTTCCTGCAAGAAATACTGAAGTTTATACTGCTAATCATGTTTTACCTGAACCTTACATTGAGAAAATGCCTTTCCCAGTTAAGATAAATGAACATTCTATGATAACTAGTTTGGTTAATGAAAGTACAAATAAAGCTATAGACCCTGATGAACAAGTGGATGAACCTGTAATAGCAAATGTGAAAGACTTTGTCACTAAATATGTAGAATATGGACACACTAACCATTGTAGCAATTGATGTTATTCAAGCGGTGATTCCAGAAGAATTTATCCAAGACCAACTTCAGAGACTTACAGAGCCCGTTTTCGAATAGGTAACAGTTCTGGTAAGAAAAGGTCCGTGAAAAATCTGTCAATTTATATTTTTGCAGTTTTTATCTAACATGGAAAGCAATGAGTCGAAAGAGGGATGGAAACGGATCCCGGGCGGCTCACACCACCCCGTGGCATGGGCCCACCTGGCCACGCCACCAAGGGTGTGGCCGCCCCGGAGCCTGTCTCCGACCCGTTTTCTCCCAGTACCTTCCTTTTGTTGTAAAACTTCGTAATATATAATCCCCCGGATCCCCCGAGGTTCGTATATCATGTTCTCGTATGTTTTTGTTTCAATCTGTTTCTGGCAGGTAGAGTCTCAGTTTTGGAGCCACAATATCCTCCTCTGGATTAGCCAAGGAAGATTCCTCTGCGGACGTCATCAACCCTTACATGCAAGAGTTGAAGATTCATCCCAAGGAGTTGTTGCTCGAGGATGGGAAGATATAGATAAAAGACGTTCAGGGCCCTAAAGGTGAAGGTAGTCTGGGGGACAGGATGGAAGCACCGAAGCAGGAAGTCTTTAAGTGCAAGAAGATGGCGTAACGTGAAGTGGATATCATCCATAAGATTAGTTCTGAACTCATCACCAAGCACCAGAAGGAGACCGCTGAGCTTAAGGATGAAATTTTCTCACTCCACCGAACAACCAACCAACTACAAGCGCAGCTCTACAACGTGAAAAATCAAAACTGTGAGTATGAGGTTATCTTTAAACACATAAGTGCTGCTGCTAGTTTCAGGATGTTGGAGACCAGGATGTCTTTTGTTGATGGGGAACCCTTACCTTGGAAGTCAGACGATGACGAGAGAACACCACCACCATCGAAGGATTAATTCGTCATCAGGTTTTGGCATCCCCTTGGTTTGTTTCAAGCTTGGGGGAGTGTCACGGTATCACATCACTATCTTTTATCTTTTTACCTTTTTAGTAGAGCCATATCATGAATTGAGAAGTTATCATGTAGGATGGTTTGCATTATGGAAGTGTCCCCCTCTAGTTAGTTATCTATGTATCCCTTGGTGTGAGTTGCTGTTATGGAATATTAATGAGAAGTTCTATCGTTTACTCTTTTGCATATCTTATTTTATTTTTCAATTTCTGTTATATGATTGATCTTGTTGTTAGTATTGGTATCACTTTGGGATCATAAGTAGATTTAGTTGGTTTTGGCAAACCTGGCTCGGTCAGTAGCAACACTGTTATGAGAATTGAACGAAAAAGATAAAAGTACTCTTAAGAAACATAATTTCATCATCTTTCTTGATTTGCTCATAAGCTTAGTATTCTCTAGTTAAGATCTTTTGTGCTTCCAAGGAAGATTGCATGTTTGTTTTTATCACTTGTATGTTTGTTTGTTTCCTTCAACTCTTATGCTTGCTACCCAGCCTTGCTAGCCTAAAATCTGTACTGAGAGGGAATGCTTCTCGTGCATCCAATCCTTAAACCAAAACCTATGCCATTTGTGTCCACCATACCTACCTATTAGCACTATTGCTATTCCAAGTAAATTCATGTTTTTATCTACCTTCTGAATTAAACTTGTTATGTGAAAATTAGTGATTAAAGCTCTCACGAACTTGAAGGCACACTTTACTTTTCTTTCACCTAATAAACTTGAACCATTGTGTCATCTATGTTGTATATGCTTGCACTTATACATTGGGGATTAGCAGAACCATGCTGTCATGGGGAATGCTTTCAACATTGCACTTGCACATTGTACCCAGTTGATATCATGCTCTTTTGTTTATGGATGTCGTTAGTGTGAAATTAAAGGGGGAGCTTGTAATTCCATGGAGTTATGTATGTGTGTTAGAGAAACTCCTGGGCCGCTAGCCTAAGCCATGCCTAATCATGGTGGAAACTTGCAGCATCACCATAGTGAGCAATCTATGAAGCATTCTTCTTATAAAAAAAGAGATAGAGATTGAGAAAAGGGAGAAAAAGATGGGAAAAGAGGAAAGAGAGAAAAAAGCACCATTTTCCCATGGTAAATAAGAAGATTGCTGAGATGCTCATTGTCTGCTTGCCTTGTCATTTTGATTATGGGATAGCTCCTATATCATGTGCAAGGGGTACCCCGTTGGCGGTTCTCTATGATACACATGTACTTACTATGACAAGAACTTACCGGTAACTAAACTTGATTAGAATGAGGAGCGACCCTCGTATTCAAGGGACATGAGATTGCCAACTTATACTTTCTCAAGCATATACTCCATAGTTTGTTCACTTTAACCTTAATCACCTAAAGATGCTTATGATAGGGGCAATGAGAGCTAAAAGCTAATAAGTACCATATTTTTTGGAAGCTCTTTATGAAACTCGAGATCCCTGCTTCCCTCTATGAAGGGCCTATCTTTTACTTTCTAGTTGAGGCAGTAAACCTATTCCTTTCTATCTCAGCAAGTATTTTGAGTTGTTGTGTTTCATTCATTCATATGATGATTTATTCAATCATGTTTCTTATGTTCCTTGTTTTACACACTGCTCTTATCTTAGTGAATATTACTTTGAAAGCTATCATTGAAAATCCCTTTATGATTGAACTCCTTCAAATTGTTAACTATCCTTTGACCAAGAGCAAAGTTTGCCATTACCAATTATGATTTACTTTATGTATCTTTATTGTGTTTCCTTTACTTATTGCAAGTTAAGTTATATAATAGTGAGTTGTCTTCTATTATGATTTATGCATTGATGAATGTGATGCTTCTTGTCCGTATTCATTTATTGACTCTTCACTCCATAAACCTGAGGTCATGTTTATTGAGCTCAGTTTTCGCTTAGGGACAAGCGAAGTCTAAGCTTGGGGGGAGTTGATACGGCCATTTTGCATCACTATTCTATATCATAATTTACTGTTATTCATTGATATATTTCATATTAAGAGATGATACTGATGTTATTTCATCTGTTTTTGCATGGTTGATGACTTTTGGAGGATGGACCGCTGAAGTCAGGATTCTGATGGAAAATGCACTGTTTGGAGGCGAAATTCGCGAAGATCAGAAAATTCCAGAAAATACATGGAAAATCCTATTTTTCCAGAAGACGAAGGATGCCAGAAGGGGGAGCGGAGTTGGGCCACAGGGGGCCCACACCACCCCCTGGCGCGGGCCACCCCTGGCCGCGCCACCAGGTGGTGTGGCCACCCTGGCCCACCTCCAGCTCTCCTCTTTGGCGTATATTATCCCCACGAAACCCCAAGCCTCGGGGAGCGACCACAGAAAGAATCCGCCGCCTCTACAGGGCGGAAAACTGCAGAGAGAGAAAGAGCTCTTCGGCAGGCAGAAATCTGCCAGGGAAATTCCTTCTCGGAGAGGGAGATCGTCGCCATCAACACCACCATCAAGCTGGAGTTCATCGGGATCATAATCATCATCTCCACTAGCACCATCATCACCACTTCATACCGCTGTAACAATTGGGTTGAATCTTGCATAGTTCTTAGGGGAAACTTTGCCGGTGTTGATTACTTGTTGTAGTTGATACTATTGAGTGGAACCATTGAATTATTGTTATGTTCAGATTGTTACTTATCATTATTTCATCTCTGATCTTGATCCATATGATGCCTTGTGAGTAGTTCGTTTAGTTCTTGAGGACATGGGAGAAGTCATGTTGTTAGTAGTGGAATTGTGTTGAGAAAGATTCAACAGTTTGTTATTTAAGCTGTGGTGTTATTCTTCTAGTGGTGTCATGTGAACATCGACTACATGACACTTCACCTTTATGGGCCTAGGGGAGTTCATTGTGTATTTGGCTACTAATCGTAGGGGTTGCCGGAGTGACAGAAACCTAAACCCCCGTTAGGAAACCTTTGCACAAGGGAGTGTAGGATCTCAGAATTTAAAGTTGTGGTTGGGTTTTTATCTTAGTTACTTTCTTGTACTTGCGGATGTTTGCAAGGGGTTTAATCACAAGTATGCATTAGTCCTAGGAAGGTCAGTAATTAGCACAGGTTCACCCACACAACACTTATCAAACTAAAGAAGATTAATCAACTATATGAAGCGGAAGCACTTGACGATATTCCCGTGTGTCCTCGAGAACGTTGGGTCATCTTAAGTAATACAACCGGCTTGTCCTTTGCTAAAGAAAGGATTGGGCCACTTGCTGCATTTATTATCATTATCTTTTATTTACTCGTACTTTATTTATCTGCATTATCAAAACCCCCTAAAATCCGTTTGCTAAGTATTTACAGAGAATTCCTGCTCCAAGCCACTCGTCAACACCTTCTGCTCCTTGTTGGGTTCGACACTCTTACTTATTGAAAATACTGCGATATACCTCCTATACTTGTGGGTCATCACGCCTCCACGGCGGCGCCCTGCCGCCGTGTCGCCTCCATAGCCTCTACAGCTCCACCAAGATCTAAATCTCCATCAACACCATGAGGCCATCCAAGAAAGAAGAGGAGGAGAAGGAGGACGCCACCATCACCACACCGACGCCACCATCACCACGTCGTCATCACCATCTCCATCGCTGCTACTCCTTCATCCTTCCCCATCATGATCTTCGTGATGGGTTGTAACATGGCTTGAACCCCCTTTTATTAATGTTATGATGATTTGAGTAATTGAAGTGTGGTGTGTTCTTGTTACTTAATATTTTTGTGCTTTCTCTTTACATTGTTCTATTCATGATATTATTCTGAAGGAAATATGCCCTGAGAGGCAATAATAAAGTTGTTATTATGTATTCCTTGTATATGATAGATGTTTATTTTGCATGCTATAATTGTATTGATAGGAAGCGTCAATACATGTGTGTTTAATAAACAAAAAGGGTTCCTAGTTATGCCTCTCTTATAGACTAGCTTGTTGATTAACAAGATGATCAAGGTTTCCTGATCATGGACATTGGATGTTGTTAATAACAAGGTCACAACATTTGTGAAATGATGTGATGAACATTTATCCGAAGTATAGCATTACGATCAAGTCATTATGTTTATATTGCTATAACATCATACGAAGTAGTCTTAGTACTTAGACCATGAGATCATGTTAATTGCTAACACCAGAAAAGTATCTTGATAACATCAAACATCACACCGTAACATGGTGACTATAAAGGTGGGTTCAGTGCTATGAAGGTGTTATGTTGAGGCTCATGGATCAAGAGTGGAATTTGTCAATCCCGATGACGGATAGATATACTCTAGGCCCTCTCGGTAATATCACATTAAGATAGCTTGCAAGCAAGTGATGTGATCACTAGAATGTTATATCACGAGAACGAGAAAAGAGTGCATGTCGATAATGAGATCAAACTAGGTATTTGGATACCGATGATCGAATTTCGGACATGTATTATATCATGAGACAAAGGGATTAAATTACTAGCATTAAAGGTTCTCACGATCACAGAAGTCATCGTTGAATGTGCAGAGTCAAGATGGATCTCGTGTCCTGCTTCTGATTATTGATCTGAGAGGAGTCTCAATCATGTCTGCATTATTCGCGAACTGTAGGGTGACACACTTAAGGGTTGCCGGACACCATTTAGGAGCACATATGTTTCAGACAAAAGGTTTGCAAAGCGCAGGAATTGTTTCGGGTGAAATTGCAGAAAGTGGTTCTGCATGTGATATTGAAATGTTGCAAGGGGTTTTATGTGAATGTTTGTTAATTAAAGTAATTAACAAAATTCTGAATAAAATAAATAAAAGAGTTTTATTAAATTGAGAGTTGCATTTAATTTGGTGGAAATTAAATACATATGAGTGGGATTTTGGGCGGAGGCCATGTTTATGTGAGTGGAGGTTCACCACATGAATGAAGGAGGGAGGAGTCCCCCCCTCATGCGCCGGCTATGGGAGGGGAGGGGTCTCCCTCCCTCCTATATAAATCCCCCTCTCCCCTCTCACAAACCACACCTCCTCATGAAGGATCTCTCTCCCCCTCTAGATATTCCCCCATGGTCTCGGATTAGCGAGATACATGTTCTCGGTGGCCTTGCGTCTGGAAGGAGTTGCTGCTTCCGCTGATCCGCTGGAGCAAGGAGGTGGAGGTTGTCCAGTAGCTTGAACGTGTGTGCGAGGATGGATGCGTTGCTGATTTGCGGCGCTCGGACTTCCACATGATCTTGAGATCGGCAAGCGTACGACTACATCAACCACAAGTTCCTACTCGTTAACAAAACGCGTTGTCTTCGAGGGTAAGTTCTCCATGGATGTATGTACACCCGTTGCTTTGTATCTAGTAGATAGATCTTGGCGTATAGTTCTCATCGTAGGATTTTTTTTCTATGCTGCGGACCCAACTGTGGTATTAGAGCCTGATCTATGCGTAGGTGCTTTGCATGGGTAGTACACATATGTTTATATGTGGGCGATGATGATCATGTTATTGCATCTTCTATGTATTTTGGATATTGGTGGCATAGTGGGATGAAGTGGCCCGTACCAACCTTACATGTCATCGTACATGAGACCGGTTCCACGACTGACATGCAACTAGTTTTGCATAAGTGGCTAGCGGGTGTCTGTCTCTCCTACTATAGTCAATATCTGATTTACAACGAGTTGCTAATAACTTGGTTATCCTCGTTGTGGTTCATGTTCGTAGGTAAGACCGGTTCTGTCTCCGAAAGCCCTAAGCCACGTAAAACTTGCAATTGATAAATTAGAGGCATCTAGTTTAGATCGTTGCTGGGCTAGTGTCTTGATATGGTATTGTTGTAAGTAGATGTATGATAGATACTCTTACAACTCACTTAACGTGTAAGTTCCATAGACCTTGGCCTTACACACAAAGGAATGATAGAGATCATACCACGATGCAAATGATAGAGATCAAATGCATGGACCGTATTATCTCACTTCACACATTAGATGTTAGCATCTTATATTGCTAGTTTGGCGTTTTTGGTAGCATTATAAGATGATCCCTCATTTAGATATCAAGATAAAATGTGTTCTTCCTTAAGTATGCACCGTTTTGTGGATCGTGTTTTGAGGCATCATGTGATGATCGGGTGTTTTCGACTCTATGCTTTCATACAACGGGTGTAAGACAGTTTTACACACGCGAATACTAAGGTTCTTACTTAGCGAGCCTAGCATGTACATACATGGCCTCGGAACATGGACCGAAAGGTTAAGCATGAGTCATATAGTTGATATGATGCCCATATAGATGCTCGCCTTTGAAGCTACACCGACTCACGTGATGATCAGACTTGGTGTAGTGGATTTGGTTCATGTAATCACCCAAAAGGACACGTGGGATGTCATTTTTGAGTGGGAGTTCATTAGTAATTTGGATTAGTTGAACTCAATCTATCATAAACTTAGTCTAAATATACTTTACAAATTATGTTGTAGATGGCACCACCTGCTTTTAATTTCAGTGTGTTCATGGAGAAAGAAAAGCTTGCTGCGAATGGTAGCAACTTCACCAACTGGGCTATGAATTTGAGGATTCTCCTCACTGCTACACAAAAGCAATATGTGCTAGAGGCGCCGCTAGGCCCCCCACCAGCTCCTGATGCCCCTGACGAGGAAAAGAATGTCTATATAACTCGTCAGGAGGACCACAACTTAGTTCATTGTGGCATACTGTATGGGCTAGAGACAGAACTTCGAAAACGTTTCGAAAATGGCAATGCCTTTGATACCATGGGAGAATTGAAAATGAGTTTCGATACCCATGTTGTCGTAGAGAGTTATAATGCTTCTGAAAAGTTCTTTAGCTGCATGATGGAGGAGAACAACTCCGTTAGTGAGCACGTACTCAAAATGTCTGGGTACGCCGATAAGCTTGTGTCCTTGGGAATAACGATTCCCATTGATTTAGGCATACATCGTGTTATCCAATCTCTTCCACCTAGCTACAAGAGCTTCGTGATGAACTATAATATGCAGGGCATGAAGAAGTCTCTTCCCGAGCTTCTGTTAATGCTTAAGACTGCATAAGTGGAGATTAGGAAAGAACATCAAGTGTTGATGATCAATAAGACCACCAGTTTCAAGAAGGACAAGAAAGGCAAGCAGAAGGGAAATAAGGGCGGCAAATCTATTGCCGCACCTAAAAAGAAACCCCGAGCTGTCCCTAAGTCTGACACCTAGTGTTACTATTGCAAGGGGACTGGCCATTGGAAGCGCAACTACCCCAAGTATTTAGCAAACAAGAAGGCCGACAAGGCAAACAAAGGTATATGTGATATACATGTTATTGATGTGTACTTGACTAGTACTCGCAATAGCACCTGGGTAGTTGATATGGGATCAGTTGCTAATATATGTAACTCGGTTCAGGGGCTGCGGAACAAGCGACAACTAGCAAGGGATGAGGTCACGATGCGGGTTGGCAATGGATCAAGAGTTGATGTGATCGCCGTCGGAACGCTGCCTCTCCATATGCCGTCGGGATTAGTTATAAACCTAAATAATTGTTATTTGGTGCCTGCACTAAGCATGAACATTGTATCCGGATCGTGTTTGATGCAAAGTGGTTATTCGTTTAAGTCTGAAAACAATGGTTGTTCGATTTATATGAATAATATCTTTTATGGTCATGCACCTGTGTTGAATGGTTTATTTCTGTTGGATCTTGATAGTAGTATTACACATATTCATAATGTTGATGCTAAAAGGATTAAACTTGATAATGATATATCTGCATATATGTGGCACTATCGTCTAGGTCATATTGGCATTAAACGCATGAAGAAACTCCATTCTAATGGACTTTTGGAATCACTTGATTTTGAATCATTTGATACATGTGAGCCATGCCTTATGGGCAATATGACTAGAACGCCGTTTTCCGGTTCAATGGAACGCAGGCGTGATTTATTGGAAATCATACATACTGATGTGTGTGGACCAATGAGTGTGTCGGTGCGAGGTGGATATCGTTATTTTGTTACTTTCACGGATGATTTGAGTAGGTACGGGTATATCTATTTGATGAAACATAAGTCTGAAACCTTTGAAAAGTTCAAAGAATTTCAGAATGAAGTGGAAAATCATCGTAACAGAAAGATCAAATTTTTGCGGTCCGACCGTGGAGGAGAGTATCTTAGTTACGAGTTTAGCACACATATGAAAGACTGTGGAATAGTTTCACAACTTACGCTTTAGGAACACCACATCAGAATGGTGTGTCGTAACATCGTAATCGCATTTTATTGGATATGGTTCGATCTATGATGTCTCCGATCGACTTGCCACATCATTTTGGGGTTATGCACTGGAAACCGCTGCATTCACTTTAAATAGGGCACCACCTAAATCCGTTGAAAAGACACCATATGAATTATGGTTTGGAAACAAACCTAAGCTGTCATTTCTTAAAGTTTGGGGATGCGATGTTTATGTGAAGAAACTTCAACCAGATAAACTCGAACCCAAAGCGGAAAAATGCGTCTTCATAGGATACCCTAAGGAAACGATTGGGTATACCTTCTATCACAGATCTGAGGGCAAGGTTTTTGTTGCCAAGAATGGATCCTTCCTTGAGAAGGAGTTTCTCACGAAAGGTGTGAGTAGTCGGAAGGTAGAACTCGAAGAGGTTATTGAATCTTCTCTTCATGAAATGGCGAGTAGCGCAGCATCAGAAGTTGTTTCGGAGTTGACTTCACCTAATGAAGAGAGAGCTAATGATATTGATCATGAAACTCCGAAAGAGGACACTACCGAACCTCGCAGGTCAAGCAGGACACGATCGCTCCTGAATCACGGCAATCCTGTTATGAATTTCATGATTGATGAAATAGATGACCCTGCGACGTATGAAGAAGCGATGATGAGCCCTGATTCCAACAAATGGCTAGAAGCCATGAAATCCGAGATGGAATCCATGTACGAAAACCAGGTTTGGACTTTGGTAGACTTACCTCACGATCGAAAGGCCGTTGAGAATAAATGGATTTTCAAAAGAAAAACTGATGCTGATGGTAATGTGACCATCTATAAGGCTCGACTTGTCGCAAAGGGGTTTCGACAAATTCAAGGAGTTGACTATGATGAGACATTCTCTCCCGTAGCGATGCTTAAGTCGGTTAGGATTATGTTAGCAATTGCTGCATATTTCGATTATGAAATATGGTAGATGGATGTCAAAACTGCGTTCCTCAATGGTAATATTGAAGAAGAGTTGTATATGATACAACCTAAGGGTTTTGTCGATCCTAAGGATGCTGATAAGGTATGAAAGCTTCACGATCCATCTATGGACTGAAGCAAGCATTCCGGAGTTGGAATCTCCGCTTTGATGAGGTGATCAAAGAGTTTGGATTTGTCCAAACTTATGGAGAGGCTTGTATTTACAAGAAAGTGAGTGGGAGCAATGTGGCATTTCTAATATTATATGTGGATGACATATTACTGATTGGAAATGATATAGATCTTTTAAACAGTGTTAAAAGTTATCTAAACAGCAAATTTTCGATGAAAGACCTTGGTGAAGCTTCATATATATTAGGCATTAAAATCTATAGAGATAGATCAAGATGCCTAATTGGGCTATCGTAGAGTACATACCTTGATAAGATATTAAAGAAGTTTAATATGGACGGAAGTAAGAAGGGGTTCTTACCTATGTTGCAAGACAAGACATTGAGTAAGACTCAAAGTCCGGCTACAGCGGAAGAAAGAGAGATAATGGATAAGATCCCCTATGCCTCAACCATAGGCTCTATAATGTATGCCATGCTATGTACAAGACCGGATGTGGCACATGCTACTAGTTTGACTAGTAGGTACCAATCAGATCCAGGTTCGGAACACTGGATAGCGGTCAAGAATATCCTTAAGTACTTGAGAAGAACTAAGGATATGTTTCTTGTATACGGAGGTGAAGAAGAGCTAGTCGCTAAGTGTTATGTCGATGCTAGCTTTGACACTAATCCGGATGACTCTAAGTCTCAATCCGGATACGTATTTCTCTTAAACGGAGCAGTAGATAGTTGGAGGAGCTCCAAACAACCTGTGGTAGCTGGATCAACGACGGAGGCGAAATGTGTTGCTGCTTCAGAAGCGGCACATGAAGCGGTTTGGATGAAGGAGTTCATAACGGAACTAGGTGTGGTTCCTAGTGCGTTGGACCCAATGGTGATCTATTGTGACAACAATGGAGCCATAGCCAACGCCAAGGAACCAAGGTCTCACAAGAATTCCAAGCATATTAAGCGCCGGTTTCACTCCATCCACGAGCATGTCAAGGATGGAGATATAAATATTTGTAAAGTGCACACGGACCTGAATGTAGCAGATCCGTTGACTAAAGTACTCCCTAGAGCAAAACATGATCAACACCAGAACTCCATGGGTGTTAGATTTATCACTATGTAAACTAGATTATTGTCTCTAGTGCAAGTGGGAGACTGAAGGAAATATGCCCTGAGAGGCAATAATAAAGTTGTTATTATGTATTCCTTGTATATGATAGATGTTTATTTTGCATGCTATAATTGTATTGATAAGAAACGTCAATACATGTGTGTTTAATAAACAAAAAGGGTTCCTAGTTATGCCTCTCTTATAGACTAGCTTGTTGATTAACAAGATGATCAAGGTTTCCTGATCATGGACATTGGATGTTGTTAATAACAAGGTCACAACATTTGTGAAATGATGTGATGAACATTCATCCGAAGTATAGCATTACGATCAAGTCATTATGTTTATATTGCTATAACATCATACGAAGTAGTCTTAGTACTTAGACCATGAGATCATGTTAATTGCTAACACCAGAAAAGTATCTTGATAACATCAAACATCACACCGTAACAGGGTGACTATAAAGGTGGGTTCAGTGCTATGAAGGTGTTATGTTGAGGCTCATGGATCAAGATTGGAATTTGTCAATCCCGATGATGGATAGATATACTCTAGGCCCTCTCGGTAATATCACATTAAGATAGCTTGCAAGCAAGTGATGTGATCACTAGAATGTTATATCACGGGAACGAGAAAAGAGTGCATGTCGGTAACGAGATCAAACTAGGTATTTGGATACCGATGATCGAATCTCAGACATGTATTATATCATGAGACAAATGGATTAAATTACTAGCGTTAAAGGTTCTCACGATCACAGAAGTCATCGTTGAATGTGCAGAGTCGATGGATCTCTGTGTCCCGCTCGATTATTGATCTGAGAGGAGTCTCAATCATGTCTGCGTTATTCGCAAACCGTAGGGTGACACACTTAAGGGTTGCCGGACACCATTTAGGAGCACATATGTTTCAGACAAAAGGTTTGCAAAGCGCAGGAAATGTTTCGATAGAAACAGGAATTGTTTCGATAGAAACCGGAATTGTTTCGGGTGAAATTGCAGAAAGTGGTTCTGCATGTGATATTGAAATGTTGCAAGGGGTTTTATGTGAATGTTTGTTAATTAAAGTAATTAAAAAAATTCTGAATAAAATAAATAAAAGAGTTTTATTAAATTGAGAGTTGCATTTAATTTGGTGGAAATTAAATACATGTGAGTGGGATTTTGGGTGGAGGCCATGTTTATGTGAGTGGAGGTTCACCACATGAATGAAGGAGGGGAGGAGTCCCCCCCTCATGCACCGCTATGGGAGGAGGGTCTCCTCCTCCTATATAAAGCCCCACTCTCCCCTCTCACAAACCACACCTCCTCGTGAAGGATCTCTCTCCCCCTCTAGATATTCCCCCATGGTCTCGGATTAGCGAGATACATGTTCCCGGTGGCCTTGCGTCTGGAAGGAGTTTCTACTTCTGCTGATCCGCTGGAGCGAGGAGGTGGAGGTTGTCCGGTAGCTTGAACGTGTGTGCGAGGATGGATGCGCTGCTGATTTGCGGTGCTCGGACTTCCACACGATCTTGAGATCGGCAAACGTACGACTACATCAACCACGAGTTCCTACTTGTTAACAAAACTCGTTGTCTTCGAGGGTAAGTTCTCCATGGATGTATGTCCACCCGTTGCTCTGTATCTAGTTGATAGATCTTGGCGTATAGTTCTCATCATAGGATTTTTTTTGTTTTCTGTGCTGCGGACCCAACATATTCTAGTGATTGGAGACGTCCAATCCATTGTTGAGGAGTTTACTAGAGATTCACGGAGTGTCACAAAACCTACCATTAGTCTCTACTCGTTACATGGGCCTAACAAGTCCGTGGGTAGAACTAATAGGCTATTTGCTATAAGTGATTCGTGGAGGCAATAGCAGCTTAGGAGGCACCACCCATTAAGATTTAATTTCCTCAAGATCACTCATGATATAGATAGGTATAGTGTTGTGAATTGCTTGACCCCAAAGTAACATACGGGGTATCTTTTGACTAGCACACTTGCTTAGGAGTACGGTTGTCCATAGAACTTAATGCCTTTGCTCTGGTTTACCTTGATTGGTCTTGTTACCTTAATACAATATTCTCTTACGGATGACCCATGTCTAGAGAGGGTGTGGACAATTGAGTTATCTAGTTGCCACTTACCAACGGTGGGAGACAACAGTATATGAGGGACCGCCACAATTATATCTAACAACTATTCCATAAGCACTTATCATACACACCGGTATACACAACATTACTTGAGGAATCATAACATTAATATTTCATCTCATTGCATTCACCTATTTTTAGTTTTACTTTTGTTCTAGTTTTCTTCCAGTTCTAGTAGTAGTTATTACAAAACATCTTAAATTCATTTATCCTAGCAACTTATAGAATATACTATTTCCAAACCACGGTTGGGGTGCGTACGTGGTCGCATTGAAAACACGGCTGTGAGGGGCGTGTTCGCCGAGCTCTCATTAGGACAAACTCTTTAAATATTTGCTGCTGCAAGTACTGCAATAACCCTGTTTTGGTGAAGGAACTCAACCCCATCAAATTGGCATCGTTGCCGGGGAGCAAAGCGTTCAGTTATCTACTCACACATAGTTTATTTCCGTTTGTTGCTATTATCTTACTGCTTTCTTTTATATTGAAAATAATAAAAAAATTACAAAACCAAAAATTTATAAAAATTGTTGCTACTAATCATGTCTTTTGAGATAAATTTTGTTCAAGAGATAATACAAGCATTGGAGGAGATAAAGGATTCTAGGTCATCAAGCCTGGTTGCTAGACATGAGCTGATAAAGAAACTGTTGGACTAATTGGAAAGGAATTCATTATGGTTGCGTGCTAATGATGGATCTTATTGCACAATTTGTATAACAGATGACCACCTTAATTTTGAATGTAAGTGTTCCAACAATCCTACTCTAGCAAATTATAATAGAGATAAATCCTATGCTAGTTTGGAAGTTCTAGAATGCGTTCTTTTCAAAGGTGCATCTGAAATGGTATTTAGACTAGGAAGTATTGATGTTGAAAGTGAAGCACTTGATGGAGTTTTTAATTTAGTATACCTCATATACCTCTTTTGTGAAAATAATTTAAGTGGAGAGGAAAAGGAGCACAAGGAAGAGGAGGAAGAACGGATTGATCACTCGCTCACACCTTCAACTTCTACTTTTGATTCTATCATTGCTATTAAAACACTAGTCGATGAAAAGGAGGAACAAAAAGGTGAGGTTGACAAAGAGAGTCACACTACAACTTTTGTTTGTGATGCCTCTCACTCTAGTAGTGATTTTTATGATGCTAAAACTGTTGATAATTGTTCTACGAAGGCCTTGTGCCTAGACACTCATATGGCGAGCATTAATAATAATGAACTAGAGATAGAACCTTGCTATACTAACATGCAGGGTCCTGAACTCCCTGCTATGAAGGAAGAACACTATGAAGTGTTCCCCTACACAGGTAACCAAGGTAAAGATTTATGAATTTTATATGAATCTCAAATCCTCTCATTGCAGCTATACACGGAGGCATGTTCACCAAGCTTGGTGCATCAACACTCGCTTGAAAGCTAGAACTTGTTCATCTACATGATGCCGATGCACCATAAGCGGGTACGAGTCTGACCGAACTCTACTTCAATATGCTCCGAGCTGGTATGTACAACCTCACCTCGAGTCGATATCCCTTGGGATCCAGGTGGGTAATGTATGGAGCTTCCTAGCCTGGCTTTATGGCTTTAAAGAGAGCGCTTCCCGGGAGGCAACCCGGAAGTCATTAGGCGTCTTTCTTAGTTTTGTGTCTTGAGTCTAGTTGCATTCATGTTGCATTGGCACTTTTTTCTTTGCATGTCTTGCTATTAGAGTAATCTTGTGGTAGTTTTCAAAAAGTAGAATTTACTGTCACCATATTATGTGTTGCATAAACTCGATAAAAAGGAAGAGAAAATCAGTTTCAGGTGAATCCTTTAATTATATATATTTATTGGTCAAAAATTAAAGTTGTTATTTTACCGTCAAAACAAGGTATTTCACTAAGTTACAGGATAAAAAAGAATTCACGAAGAAATAGAATGTTTTTATGCATACAGAGAGTTTAACGACCAACTATACGACGGGAATAAAATTCCGGCCGTATAGCTCGAGTCGTATAGATATCTTTCCCATCAACAATTTCTCTTTCATATGTACTAAGAGTTTAACAACCAACTATATGACCGGAATAAAAATTCCGGCTGTATAGTTCCGGTCGTATAGATATCGATGCTTTCATACAATTTCTTTTCCAGGTACAGAGGGTTTGACGACGAACTATACGGCGGGACCTTTTTGGTCCGGCCATATAGTTGCAGCCATATAGATATCGACCCTTCGATGTTCAAGGTATTGTAAGTTTAATGACCAACTATACGGCAGGAACACATTGTTCCGGCCGTATAGTTGGGAAAACCCCTCAAACGCCAACTGAAGGTATCCATTGCACAAAATTTCATTCTTTCTTTTTCCTTCTTCTTCTAAAAACCTCGAAACACCACCTGGGAGCTTCTCCCATGTTTTAGAGAAGCCGAACGTATGTAAACAATAAAGTTCTATCTCAGAAATTCCTTAAGTTGTAATTCTCTTTAGTAGTTCATGTTTTCTTTTTGTTTTCTTTCATTAGTTGGGTGAACGAACTTCGTTCGTATACCAAACCGTTGTCTTTTATTTTTTGTGTTATTTTTGCAGGGACTTGAACCTTGTGTGATGACGTGTACGGTAGTACCAACCGTGCAAACACTCGCATGAGCCACTTGGTTGCTTCAATTCAACGTTTCAATAATCAGTGTCTAGTAAAACCTTCCAACTCGAACCTCTTTTAAATAAACACATAGGGGTTACACACTCGTGTCTCGTATTCTGTTTTACTTGCACCTCATCACAATCTAGGAGAGGCCACTTCTAGAACTAGTTTGTTGACTTAGGCGTGGTTCTTAGGTTGATGAACCGACTCAGTGGGACTTGTATTTTTATCACTTGTGAGATAAACCCGTGTCTTCATAAACACAAAAATATTTTGTCTTCTTTCTAGTCTTGTTCCTACCAGGTTCTTAAGGAAGGCCTACACCGGATCGTGAAGCATTCATTGAAGCAAAGGTTCTTTGTCCATCAAAGTAGAGGTTAAAAGCACCTCAACAGTAAAGTGTGTCACCCTTGCTTTAACTTAAGCTTGGGGAGGTAACCACTTCCTTATACTCTCTTTTGATAACTGCATTTTCTCTTTCGTTTTCATTATCTTCTCAAGTTTAGCTTGGGGAGATTATTTTGCATGCGTAGAATCTTGTGCAAAGTTCTTTATCTTAAAAAGTTTTCATGCTATTGTGTATCTCTCTGTTTTTGAATGCTTGCTTGGGTGAGGTTTTGTTCATATTTATATAAGGGATATACTTGCTCATGTTAGGCCCCATAGGAGACTAGCCATAGCTTTGATGCAGCTTGTTCAACTTTTATCTAGCTTGTTAATAATATTGTGATCCTCTAAATATAAATTGCCATGTTCTCTAAATTTTGAAAAGAAAAAAAATATAATAAAGAAGTTCTTCGAAACTAGCTAGTTGTCACTATTTAGAATTGTCTTAAGTGAATGGTTATGGAGTAGCACGACCCCATAGTGTTGGAAATGATGGTCTTAATAGATGCTTACTGAGTGAGTTGTCAAATAAGAAATGATGTTTCAAAGTTTCGGGATTACATATGCCAAAATTTTGTCTTGGAAATCAAAGTGAGATATTGCTTTATGTGTGTCTTGCACCACTATCGCACAACATGGGATGCTAACAACTCCGCTGGCCTTTAAACAATCCGAAAAGAGGAAGCTCTTGGAGTTTGGCTATGAGTTGCCCAACATATGTAGCAAAAATGCTATATTTGGGTATGCATTGGTATTCTCATGGGCCTACGTGAAAAGCAAAAGTCGGAATACTCCTCTGACCGCTATGAGAAATCATTATATACCGAAAAGGTAAACCTTGGTAATGGTCACGAGTGTCCTTCCTAGCCTGCATAGTCTCGCTTGAACATATACCACTCTTTTAGCATAGTCTTGTTACTAATAAATATATTTTCTATGATCTCAACAATCGAAGTTTGCACTTGAGAGACTTTAATATATGGCATGAGTGGGCAACATTGGAAAACTCTATTTCTATTTATTATTGACAACTAAACCGTGTTCAATTTGCCTTATACAAATAAAAATACAATAAAGTGCATATAGAAGGATCACAAGTTTACTTGCAAGCTAGATTTAACTTTGACATGGGGCATAGAAGTTTTTGACTAATCTCTAGTAGTTTGTAATAAATATAACTGAGCTTATACTGCCTTGTATGATTATGTGCTCTCTTACTTTGAGCTCACAGGAAAAACAAGGATACGATGCATCGATTTCCAATGATAAGCAAGATCACATCCATTAAGTAATCGATCCCTTTTGCTCGAGGACAAACAAGATCTAGCTTGGGGAAGTTGATGGCTGTGATATACAACACATTTTAGCAATATAAATTGTTTCATTTGCCTATCATATCATGCTCCATCTAACTATTGCTATGCTTAATATGCATGATTACTTGTTTTTGTTAAATTCAATATGAGCCTTGAACATTTAGTAGTTTAGGTAGAATTTTATCCCTCTTTCTTGTCTTTGACATGTGTGTAGGTGTTGGTGATGATTATGGACAAAACAAAGGCAAAAGGAACCAAGAGAGCATAGCATGGAGGAGCTGCAGGGACCAGACTTAGCCATTTGAGAGATTGAAAAAGTAAAATTTTAAACCTCTCAAAATAAATATCCAAGACCACAGGGTTGTAGCCCTCGATTATACGAACTCAACGAGCCCAAGAACACCCAAAATGGAGTTCGTATGAAGAAATGGCTGCCAAAATACTAAAGCATGCTATACGGCCGGAGCTATATTTTTGATCGTATAGCTTCGCCCGTATAGTTGCCAAAAAGGTCGGAAACGACGAGATTTCGCCCCAGAAAAGCTCCAGAACCTTCTCTAAGTCATATGACGGTATTGGGGGAACCCTAGGGCACCCCCAAGGCCTATATAAAGGAGAGAGGACCCAAGGAAGCCATATATACACAAGACACCATATACAAGATCTTGATCCCATCTACCACCTCCACGGCGGCGCCCTGCCGCCGTACCGCCTCCATAGCCTCTACAACTCCACCAAGATATAGATCTCCATCAACACCATCAAGCCATCCAAGCAAGAAGATGAGGAGAAGGAGGACACCGCCATCACCACGCCGACGCCACCATAACCGCGCCGTCATCACCATCACCATCTCCATCACTACTACTCCTTCATCCTTCCCCATCATGATCTTCGTGATGGGTTGTAACATGGCTTGAACCCCCTTTTATTAATGTTATGATGATTTGAGTAATTTAAGTGTGGTGTGTTGATGACCCACAAGTATAGGAGGTGTATCGCAGTATTTTCGAGGGAAGTGAAACCCAATTTATTGATTCGACACAAGGGGAGCCAAAGAATATTTATAAGCCTTAACAACTGAGTTGTCAATTCAGCTGCACCTAGAAACAATCTTGCTCACAACAGTTTATCAGTAGCAACAGTTTTGTAGTAGGAATAGTAAAGTAACAGCAGTAGTAAAGCAAGGACAGCAGTAACAAAAGCACTAAACAGTGGGATTTGAGTGCGGTAGGCATAGGGATGGATGGACAGGCGTTGCATGGACAAGACAATTCACATGGCAATCAAAACATAGGGTAATTGCAGATAAATAAGATAAAGCATCCAAGTACTATACAATCCTAGGCATGTGTTCCATATATAGTCATATGTGCTCGCAATGAGAACTTGCACAACATATTTTGTCCTGCCAGCCCGTTTGCAACGGGGCCTCTAGGGAACTACTGGCAATTAAGGTGCTCCTTTTAATAGAGCACCAGAGCAAAGCATTAACACTCCGTGAACACATGTGATCCTCACATCAAAGCCATTCCCTTCCGGTTATCCCAATTTCTATCACTTCGGGGCCATAGGTTCCGGACATCAACGTGTGTATACAACTTGCAGATAAGACCCAAAACAATACTATCATAATGAATCAATACCATGTTCAGATCTGAAATCATGGCACTCGGGCCCTAGTGACAAGCATTAAGCACAACAAGTCGCAACAAAGTCATAAAGCACTAATAAAAGATACTAGGCACGATGCCCTAACAATCTGAAGCCATTACATGAACGATCTCATCCAATCCCTACCATCCCCATAGCCTACAGCGGGGGATTACTCACTCATGGATGGGAGAAACATGGATGGTCGATGGAGAAGCGATAGTGATGATGATGGCGATGATCTCCTCCAATTCCTCGTCCCGACAGGGTGCCAGAACGGAGTTTCTGGTGCTGTTTCGTGGAATCTAGTGGTGGCGGCGGAGCGGAACTCCTTCTGGAAAAACGTCGAACACCCCGAAGTTTTTAGGTTAGAAGGCTCCTTATAGGAGAAGAGAGAGGCCAAGGGGGTGCCTGGGGGGCCCACACCACCCCCTTGCGCGGCCTGGCCTGGCTCGCGCCACCATGTGGTGTGGCCACCCCCTGGCTCTTCTCCGTCTCGTATTCTGGCTCCTGGAGTCTTCGGGTGAAATAGGATTTTTGGCATATTCTCCGAGATTTTTCTTGATAGTTGGTTTTCTGCACAAAAAGTAGACACCAAGGCAATTCTGCTGAAAACAGCGTCAGTCCGCATTAGTTGCATCCAAATCACACAAGTTTAGAGGAGAAACAATAGCAAAAGTGTTTGGGATAGTAGATACGTTTTGAACGTATCAACTCCCTCAAGCTTAGCTTATTGCTTGTCCTCAAGCAATTCAGTTGAAAATTGAGTGCGATAAAAGAACTTTCACGAACACATTTGCTTCATATGATGTAAATATTATCAGCAATGTGATCAACTACTCAGACAGTTCATAATAAAGAGTATGCAACTGAGTCTACTTAATAGTCATTGCAAGCTATGAAGAGATTCCAACTCAAGAATAATAAGTAGCATGAAGCACAAACATAAGCAACATTACAATGCTCATAAAAAGGTATGATAGAGTGGTATCTCGCTTGCCCTTTGATTATGAATATCAAGGCACCTCTGAAGTTCAAGTGATGACTAGAAGTAAAGATATCAAGGATAGAAGCATCAAAGTCATAACACAAATAATCAAGTAATGGAGCAAACACAAAGAATGACAACTATGCTCTCAAGAAGGTGCTCAAAGAATATGTGGAGACTCAACAAGTAGAAGAAAAGGTTTTGAATAATTTGAAAGGCTTCCAAATGCTGAAAGTATGGTACTAGTTAGCTTTGAGCTCTCATTGCCCCTATCATAAGCATCTTTAATGTGGTTAAGGTGAAAGTGTGGTCCAATCTGAGTTATATGCTTGACAGACTATAAATTGAAGATCCCAAGTCCCTTGAGTACGAGGGCCGCTCCTCATGCTACTCAACTTTAGTTACCGGTAAGTTCTTATCATCGTAAGTATGTGCGTATCATTGAGAACCGCCAACAGGGTACCCCTTGCCCGATGATACGGAAGAATCCCCATATCAAAATGACAAGGCAAGCAGACAATGAGTATCTCAGCAATCTTCTTATTTACCAAGGGAAAATGGTGCTTTTTTCTCTCTTTCCTCTTTTCATAAATCTCTTTTTTTTCTTTTTCTCAATAGCTATCTCTCTCTCTTTTTTTATAAGAAGAATGCTTCATAGATATCATTATGGTTACGCTGCAAGTTTCCACCATGTCAGCATGGATTAGACCAATGACCCAAAGTGCTTCTAACACACATACATAACTCCATGTACTTACAAGCTCCCCTTTTATTTCACACCGACGACATCCGCAAACAAAAGAGTAAGGTATCAACTGGGTATATATTTACAAGTGTTGAAAGCGTTCCCCGTGACATCACGGTTTTGCTAATCCCTAGCCTATAATTTGCAAGCATATAACTTTCATGGAGAGTTCACAATGGTTCAAGTTTATTAAGTGCAGGAAATAAAGTGTGCCATCAAGTTCGTGAGAGCTTTACTAACTAGTTTTCCCATAACAAGCAAACATTTTATTCGGAAGAAAACAAGGCATAATGAATATGCACGGGAGTAGCAAATGATGCTAATAGGTAGGTATGGTGGACACTTTGGAAATATTTGGTTTAGGGAGTTGGAAACATGAGTAAAACACTCATTGGAAGTGAAGGCTAGCAAAAGTAAGGGAGCGACAAATGAGAGAGCAATAGCTGTCATTATCATGCTTGCAACAAAACAAGACTACTCATGGCATGAAAATGATTCAAGATCCTCAAGGAAAAATAATTCATCGAGGCTTAACTGATTATTACAGTCATGTGCATGCGTGAGCATGTGCCAAGTCAAATCAAAATGAAACATTCAGAGGAGGATACCACGGTGTCATACCAATTTATGAATAGAGCAATGCAAGCAAACATTCATAAGACATGCTACAAACTATTAGTGAGCCGGAGCTAATCATAAGAAAGCAAGAACTACTAAGCATCCAAAGATAACATACACCCTACTTGAACGGACTAAGCAAGCCCATAGTGATGAGTATATGTACAAAAATGAAAACAAATAGAGTTCGTTACCAGCCTCTTACCATGCCTCAAGTTGTCATTGATCCTCATTATTGCTCTTCACTTGTGTGGCTTGAATAAATATGAAACCAATATCCACTGAGGACTGCCAAACCTCAGAGCAAACTCAAAAACCAAAGAAGAACGACAAATATTTTTGGTGTTTTCGATTTTTAAACAAGAACCAAAAGGGAAAACAAGCAAAGCAAAATCTTTTTGGGTTTTTCGATTAGTTCAAACAAAGCAAAAAGGGAAAAACAAACCAAGGCAAAAAGAAGAAGCAAACCAAAGAGAAACAACAAAAATATTTTTGGTCTTTTTGTGTATTAGGAAGCAAAAGCAAAGAAGAACGAAAACTCCCCCCAAGCTTAGGGTTTTGGCCTAAGTGGGTATCAATCCCAAGCTGGCCAGGATGAAGTGTCACCGTAGTATGACGAGGAGGTCCCCTCGTCCTGGTGCACACTCGAGTACGTCCCTCCGTAATGTGCGGAGTAATCATAGGAGGGCACATCCTCCGGTGTGCTGCCAGGAAACCCAAAGAAGCGAAGCTGCTCGTCCACCTCCTCCTTGGAGCGCGACCACGGTCTCCTGTGAACACTAAACAAAGCAGGCTGTGGAAAAAGGATCTCCCTTTCATCCCCATCAGTGAAAAGCATCCTATATACTAGATTGTTCAAATCAGAGGTAGCAGTGACAAAGTGATGAGTTTTCATGGCAACAAGGTCAAGCCTCTGTGGTGCCAGCATAGCACCATCGGGGTCCACTGAAAGACCTAATGCATTGACTATGCGTGATGCAATGATGCCCCCATAGATAGGCCCCCTAGAAGCTAAGAGGCGAGCAATAAGCGAGCCAAGATTGTACCGAGTATCATTGTTAAGCGCAGCAACAAGGAATGCTAAATGTTAGTTGGAGATATTACTAGTGTTCTCCCTACCCAAAACACTAGTGGCAAGATAATATGCAAAGTATCTAAGAGCGAGGAGTTGGATATTTCTTATCTTTTCGCGCTGCGCTACGCAGTCATCATCATTGGTCACCTCTCGGTAAAGCTCCAACAAATCAGCGGGTCGCCCTTGAATTTTCTTCACGGTCCCTGTCATACGCACACCTACAATACTACAAAATCTCTCCAAAGGCATGGTGAAGGGCAGATCATAGATTTTAAAAGAGACAGTAGATTGATAGGGTGTGTTAGTAACGTGAAGCTCTCAACAAAAGTTTTGGTGAGCATAGCGTATTGTGCACTCTCATCTTGCATGTATGAGGTCAAACCAACCCTCTCAATCAGTAGCAAGAAATCATCAAGAATACCTGCAGCTTGCAAGAAAGTAAAACAAGGAAAAGAGGATGGGTGAGCATCCCCATCATCCCTTTCACTGCCAATACGGGTTGCAATGAGGTCTTCATTGTATGATGGCCTAGCTTGAGAGGCTGTTCTTGAGGGCCTCGACCTCCTAGGTGCATCACTCTCAAATATCTCTCCAAAAGTATGGTTGTTCATGCTTGGTATTCTGAAATTTAAACACCTATTAAACAAGTGATTGCAAAGTAAATATAATGAAGGATTCTACTCATAGGGACTTGCAAAAGGCCTAAACATGCATCAAAACTATATCTCTAAGCATAAAAAAGCTTACTAGCTCTCATAACCAGTCACCTACAGCAGCAAAATACTCAACATATAATCCACTAAACACAAATCTACTTGAACAAGGGGAGGAGTCACATACCAGGGAACAATTGCTCCAAATTTCAGCAAGAAAGATGGGCTGAGCAAGGAGATCGAAAAAAAGAGAGCAAGCAGAGCAAGAACGCGATTTTGAGCTATGAACTAGAGCTTACTCGGGAGAGAGAAGAAAGTGGCAGGTGAGAGAGTTGGTGGGGGGCCAGGGGTGGCCCACACCAGGGCATGGCACCACCCAAGGCTGGCCGCGCCACCATGTGGTGTTCCTGCCTGGTGGGCCCCCCTGGTACCTCCCAGGTACTCCTCTGCCCCTTTTTCACGTAAAAATTTAATATGAATTTCCTGGAATTTTTCGAGACACTTTATTTTTGGGCATTTTCAGAAATAGAAGAATGATTTTTCTGACAGACAGATTTTTTTCTTTGGAAACATGATGCAAGGACAAAACAAGGCTAGAACTACAGAAGTTCTAGCATGCAAGCAACTAACAACAAAAAGAAAACTAAACGAAAGCAAAAACTAAAATGCAAAGGATAGAAATAAACGGAGATAATCATAATGAAAACATTGTTTTGTTCAATGGAATCCTTTTGTTAGCAAGGTTGATCAAGTCTTGCTACCAAAACAATTGCATATGAGACAAAACTTTGTATTCCACTAATGATTATCTTACCTCAACCTTGATAGCAATGGTCCCAACCATAATAGTTTCAAATTTTTCTCTTGGTATGAGACAATATATTTCTCCAACTTGAATGCCTTCAACATGTTCAATTGAATTCAAACCATAAGTCCTTTCAATCTTCTTGGGAAAATAGACAGTATGTTACTTGTCATTAACATTGAAGGTAACCTTTCCTTGATTACAATTAATAACCGCTCCTGTAGTATTAAGAAAAGGTCTCCCAAGAATAATAGACATATTATCATCTTCTGACATTTCAAGCACGACAAAATCAGTTAAAATCAAGCAATTATGGGCCACCTGAATAGGTACATCCTCACATATACCCACAGGAATAGTGGTAGATTTATCAGCCATTTGCAAAGATATATCAGTTGGTATCAATTTTTCAAGCTGAAGCCTCTTATATAGAGAGAAAGGCATAACACTAACTCCAGCTCCCAAATCACACAAAGCAGTTCTAACATAACTGTTCTTAATAGAGCAAGGGATAGTTGGAATCCCTAGGTCTCCAAGTTTCTTAGGAACCTTACCACTGAAGGAATAATTAGCAAGCAAAGTAGAAATTTCTTCATTAGGGATCTTCCTTTTATTCGAGACAATGTCCTTCATATACTTTGAGTAAGGAGGCAATTTAATAGCACCAGTCAAAGGAATTTGCAAGAATAAAGGCTTCATCCACTCACAAAATTTATTATAGTGTTCATCTTCCTTTGACTTGTGTTTCTTATCAGGGAAAGGCATAGGTTTTTGGACCCAAGGTTCTCTTTCACTACCATGTTTCTTAGCAATAAAATCTTCTTTGGTGTATTTAGTATTCTTAGTGTGGTTTTCAGGTTCTTCTTCAACTTTTTCTTCATTAGGAACAACATTTTCTCCATTACCACTTTCAGTTTCAGCATCAGAGATACATATACTATTAGGATCTATAGCAGGTTCAGAGGGTTCTACAACAGTTTTATGTTTCTTTTTCCTTTTCTTATGAGTAGAACCACTATTTTCAGCTTGTTGAGAATCCTGCTCAATTCTTTTGGGATGCCCCTCAGGATATAGAGGATCCTGGGTAGCACCACCACTTCTAGTTCTAATTTCATAAGCATGTTTTTCTTTAGCAGCATTAACTAGCAAGTCGTTTTGTACTTTAACGAGTTGGTCTATTTGCGTTTGAACCATTTGAAAGTGTTTAACAATCATTTTAACATCATTAGAGGTTCTTTCCACAATATCTTTCAACTCAACAATAGCTCTAGTGTTTTCCATTAGATGATTTTGCACCCTTTTATTAAAGTTATCTTGCTTAATAATAAAGATATCAAATTCTTCTAAGCATTGATCAGGAGGTTTAGAGTAAGGGATATCACCTTCATCAAAGTGTTGGAGAGGGTGTACCTCAATAGTGGATGAGTAGGAAATAGGCTTACATAATTCTTCTATAGGAGGTAAATTCTTGACATCTGCAGCTTTAATTCCCTTCTCCTTAAGACATTTCTTAGCTTCCTTCATCACTTCATCATTTAATTCAATAACTCCCCTCTTCTTTGATGTTGGAATAGGCACATGAATAGATGGTTCAGGTGCAATTACTTCAGGTATAGCTTGTTTAGGAGGAGTCCAATCTTCATAATTCTTGCTTATTTTAGCCATTAATTCCTCAGCTTCCTTAGGAGTCCTATTCCTAAAAACACAATCAGCACAACTATCTAGGTATGTCCTAGATTCCTCGGTTAGTCCATTATAAAATATATCAAGAAGCTCATTTTTAGGTAATGGACTTCTAGCTTGTGCATGAACCAAAGCACAAAACCTTGCCCAAGATTCGGGCAATACCTCTTTTTCTCCCTGTTTAAAATCAAGAAGTTCCTACAAAATAGCATGTCTAGCACTAGGAGGAAAATATTTCTGCAGGAAAGTACTAATCAAGCACTCAGGGCTATCAATAGATCCAGGAGGTAAATTACTAAACCAAGTTTTAGCTTCTCCTTTCAGTGAAAAGGGAAAAATCTTAGCAACAGAGTAAGTACACATCTTAATATCATCAGAAAACAAGCCACTCATGGTAGAAAGTTCATTCATATGTGCTACCGCACTTTCATTCTTAGTCCCACAAAAAGGTTCTTTCTCGACAATAGCTATGTAAGATATATCGAGAGAGAAATCATAATCTTCATCTATAATGTTTATGGGAGAAGCAGCAAACTTAGCAGCAGGATATAATTTCGGTCTAATAGTACGCCTCTCAAGGAGACTCTTAGCAGCGCTCCTATCATGGGTGTTCTTACATTCTTTAATAAATTCACCGGTCATCTCAACATAACCGTCATCAATATCATAACTCTCACTAGACTCAGGTGATCTAACAGGTGTGGTAGTGTCTTCATTAGGAGTTTTGGTATTTCCAGCTATAGTTCTAGCAATCGTAGCATCTAGGAAAGGACCTAATGAACCACTCTTATCAAGCACAGTAGAAGCAACATCATAAGCATTAGAAGTTTCAGATTCAGCAGTAGTAGCAGTGTGTGTAGCATGAGTATGTGGTGGTGTAAGGAACTTACTCAAAACAGACGGTGAATCAAGAGAAGCAGAGGTGTTCAGAACCGTCCCTCTTCTTGTAGTGGATGGTAAAATAGGAACCTTGCCATCACGAGACTTACCCATGATGGATGGATAGCAGCGAACAATAGAGAATCCAAGTGAGCTTGATAAATAAAGCTATGCTCCCCGGCAATGGCGCCAGAAAATAGTCTTGATGACCCACAAGTATAGGGGTGTATCGCAGTATTTTCGAGGGAAGTGAAACCCAATTTATTGATTCGACACAAGGGGAGCCAAAGAATATTTATAAGCCTTAACAACTGAGTTGTCAATTCAGCTGCACCTGGAAACAATCTTGCTCACAGCAGTTTATCAGTAGCAACAATTTTGTAGTAGGAATAGTAAAGTAACAGCAGTAGTAAAGCAAGGACAGCAGTAACAAAAGAAGTAAACAGTGGGATTCGAGTGCGGTAGGCATAGGGATGGATGGACGGGCGGTGCATGGACAAGACAATTCACATGGCAATCAGAACATAGGGCAATTGCAGATAAATAAGATAAATCATCCAAGTACTAGACAATCCTAGGCATGTGTTCCATATATAGTCATACGTGCTCGCAATGAGAACTTGCACAACATCTTTTGTCCTGCTAGCCCGTTTGCAGCGGGGCCTCTAGGGAACTACTGGCAATTAAGGTGCTCCTTTTAATAGAGCACCAGAGCAAAGCATTAACACTCCGTGAACACATGTGATCCTCACATCAAAGCCATTCCCTTCTGGTTATCCCGATTTCTGTCTCTTCGGGGCCATAGGTTCCGGACATCAACGTGTGTATACAACTTGCAGATAAGACCCAAAACAACACTATCATAATGAATCAATAACATGTTCAGATCTGAAATCATGGCACTCGGGCCCTAGTGACAAGCATTAAGCACAACAAGTCACAACAAAGTCATAAAGCACTAATAAAAGATACTAGACACCATGCCCTAACAATCTGAAGCCATTACATGAACGATCTCATCCAATCCCTACCATCCCCATAGCCTACAGCGGGGGATTACTCACTCATGGATGGGGGAAACATGGATGGTCGATGGAGAAGCGATAGTGATGATGATGGCGATGATCTCCTCCAATTCCCTGTCCCGGTAGGGTGCTAGGACGGAGTTTCTGGTGCTGTTTCGTGGAATCTAGTGGTGGCGGCGGAGCGGAACTCCTTTTGGAAAAACGTCGAACCCCCAAAGTTTTTAGGTCAGAAGGCTCCTTATAGGCGAAGAGAGGCGAGGGTGCTCGGGGCCCACACCACCCCCTGGCGCGGCCTGGCCTGGCCCGCGCCACCAGGTGGTGTGGTCACCCCTGGCTCTTCTCCGTCTCGTATTCTGGCTCCTGGAGTCTTTGGTTGAAATAGGATTTTTGACATATTTTCCAGGATTTTCCTGATAGTTGGTTTTCTCCGCAAAAAGTAGACACCAAGGCAATTCTGCTGAAAACAGCGTCAATCCGCATTAGTTGCATCCAAATCACACAAGTTTAGAGGAGAAACAATAGCAAAAGTGTTCGGAAAAGTAGATACGTTTTGGACGTATCATGTCTTCTTGTTAATTAATATGTTTGTTCTTTCTCTTTACATTGTTCTATTCATGATATTATTCTAGCGATTAGAGACATCCAATCCATTATTGAGGAGTTTACTAGGGATTCACGGTGTGTCACAAAACTTATCATTAGTCTGTACTCGTTACATGGGCCTGGCAAGTCCGTGGGTAGAATTAATTGGCTATTTGCTATAAGTGATTCATGGAGGCAATAACAGCGTAGGATGCACCGCCCGTTAAGATTTAATTTCCTCAAGATCACTCATGATATAGATAGGTATAGTGTTGCGAATTGCTTGACCCCAGTGACATACAGGATAATCTTGTGACTAGCAAACTTGCTTAGGAGTACGGTTGTCCATAGAACTTAATGCCTTTGCTCTGGTTTACCTTGATTGGTCTTGTTACCTTAATACACTATTCTCTTATGGATGACCCATGTCCGGAGAGGGTGTGGACAATTGAGTTGTCTAGTTGCCACTTACCAACGGTGGGAGACAACGGTATATGAGGGACCGCCACAATTATAGTTAACAGCTATTCCATAAGCACTTATCATACACACCGGTATACACAACATTACTTGACAGTTTTACTTTTGTCGTAGTTGTCTAGTTGCCACTTGTCATACGGGACAATTGAGTTGTCTAGTTGCCACTTGTCATAGCATTAATATTTCATCTCATTGCATTCACCTATTTTCAGTTTTACTTTTGTTCTAGTTTTCTTCCAGTTCTAGTAGTAGTTATTACAAAACATCTTAAATTCATTTATCCTAGCAACTTATAGAATAGGCTATTTCCAAACCATGGTTTGGGTGCGTACGTGGTCGCATTGACAATGCGGCTGCGAGGGTCATGTTCGCCGAGCTCCCATCAGGACAAACTCTATAAATATTTGCTGTTGCAAGTACTGCAATAATCATGTTTTGGTGTAGGAACTCAGCGCCATCACCCATCCATTCAAACATCCTGCCCGTCCATTCAAACATCCAGCCTCGGAAATTATTTTATTGCACAAATTTAGCCTGGAAGCTTGAAAGGGCGTTATACATTGTGTGAAAAAGGGGGCGGTGGCATTTTGAGCCATCATATTTGTAGTTGCTTCACAACAAAACACATTGTTGTTACTTGGAAATTCGAAAACAAACTTCAAATTTGGAACTAGACATATTAGTTGATTTGCAAAGATGCACCGATCTACCAAATACAGACACATCATAATAAACTATTTCCATGACCTTGATCACCTTTTTTGGATGATGGTCATCTTATTGGAAGCCTTAAATTCTTTGAAAATTTCAGCAAATGCCTAGAAACTCGTTTAAATGCTGGGAAGCAACTCTTGCTGGCATGTGGGTCTAGACGATGACAGCACATCTGAGAGTCCCCACGCCGGAGTAGCGTATGCTAGAAGCTTCGACCTCAAAATTTTGGTACGACGACCAAACATTGCACCCATCCCTTAAAATATCCCACGCATCCATACAAACATGCTTCACCTCTTTCTAAAATGCAAAATTCCTCTTCTATCCCTACTCTAGAAACAAGAATCTGAGGGAGCACTGCAATAACAGAGGGATATAGGTGGTAAATTTGCGTTCTCCCAAGTGCATCACCCCATCGATGTTTCCTAGCCCTTCTTCAATATTTACCTGCCCGCCCACTCTGACCTACACTAACATTTTGGACCCACCATGCAAGTGACCCACATGTCGGTGAGCCAGAATTACAGGAAGTATAGATTCCCATTGCTTGTTGTCCAAAATTCGAACATTTTTCACTAAACCGAGATAAAATCGTTAAAATCATCGAACTTGGCTCGGAAGCTTGAAAATTCATGAAACTTGGGCATTATCCGTCAAAAAAATATATTCTATGAGAAAATTGGTGGGGTGATACAATAAAAATTCCCGAAACCCTAAACCCCTAAAACCCAAACCCTAAACCCTTACCAAACACGTAGCATGCACTTATAGATCAAAATTTGATATACTTTTATTAAATTGGTAACACCATTCTATTCGACGAATATAAGCATAAATCTTGAGCATTATCGAAACATCTCTAAACCCTAAACAAGCCCTAAAACCAAAACCTAAAATGTAACACCCCAAAAATATTAATCAAGACTATCAAGTTCAAATCACCTAAGTTTAGGGTTAACAAAAACTTTTATTATTAAATTTAATATGAGTGTATGTGTGAATTGTATCAGTGTATGAATGAGAGCAATTGCCATGTTTGATTGCTACCAATGATAAGGAATGGTTTAAAGATGAATACTACATCATCTAGGCCATTTACAAACAAAATCAAAAGAAAAGAAAATCAAATATGAATCATATGATCAAATGGTCATTTTGACCAAAATTATCCACTAGACCACTTTGAGTGTTTCTAGTCAAAGATTTCTAACAAAAACTTTCCCAATTCTTTTCACCCCTTGCTAGACCAAGTAAAAGTGAACCCAAGCCCACTTTACAAATTAACAAAAAAAGATTCCAAATCATTTTAAAGGACATTGCAAAATTGAATCAAGTTCATATGCATAGATCACCATTTTTCAAAAACCAACCAAATCAATTCACCTTGACTTTTCCAAGCAACCATAGACTATCAAGCAAGTACTCAGAACACTCACCAAAATTCATCGAAAAATTCAAATCTTGAATTCATGCGGCCATGTGGTCGAGCACCTGGCAGACACAAATAAACACTGCCTAACTTCTACTGTTCTGAGTAGTAATCAATCACCACTAGTGCCTTAATTCTCTCCCCTGGTCTCCCCTAGCACCCATCATTGCAGTGGACATGCTCCCCCTTTGACGTTCGCACCAGTGCCGTGCCGCCTGAGCTCACCGTGCTGGTCGACCATGCCCCACTCACCATAGACCGCGTTGCCCTCTCCCACGATGTCCAGGAGACAGGCGACACGCCACTGCCACCCTCTGTCCGCCATGTCGAGAGCGCGCCAGAGCGCCGCAACCGACACGCGCACACACACCGTGCCTCGCCCTCTCCGTGCATGCCCGCACTCACCATGACCGTAGCTACCCCCAGACACGCCCGTTCGCCGCCGCGTGAACCGTGGACACTGTGCGCCGTCTCGAATGTCGCCGTTCCCGCACAAAGCACATACCGCTCCCGACCGTTCTCGACCGCCCCTTGCCACGCCATCACTCGCATGACAACCGCCCTGAAGCACCACGTCGACCCCTACCCTCAGCCATGTCGATAACCCTCTGTAACGATGTCGCCGACGATCCCAAGCCATGCCGCTCTGCCCCTCTAGCCCGTGTATAAATAGAGGCCACCCCAGACCTCATTCGCCACACCATCCCACTCCCATCTCTCTCAAAAACCTTCCACACCTCTCCCCGGAGCAAGGCGAGCACCCCATCGCTGGAATTTCACCAGAGTCCGCCGGTGTAGAGGAGAAGAGGAACTAGAGCTGGGAGTCGCCCTAGGAGCCGCCGCGACCACCATTCGACTCACCATCGACGATAACCTCATTCGCCCCCATCGCCGACCTTAGCTGGAGCCGAGGTGATCCCCCACGTACCCCCACCGTCGTGATTAGGGTTCAGTCTCGTCGGAGCTATTCGACGGAGACGACGAACCACAACCGTAGATCCTAGTCTAATCGTAGGGCTTAGATTGAAAGATACCGTTTCAGTTTAGATGAGTCACTGACGCGTGGGACCGATCTATCAGCAGCCTGCTACGCGCGCGCCGTGTAGCTGGATCGTCCCAATTAGTTTCCCACGCAGAGCCCGTCCATTCAAATAAACTTTTTCCAATTTAGTTAAAACTAGATTCTATCAGTAGATCGAAAAGTCAATTCAAAGAGATTCACTGAACCAAATTGCATGATTCCAATTTTGTTAGAAAGGTATTCAAAATATCTAACCAAGCCCATTGGATTCAAACCATTTGAAATTATAGATCACCTATACCAAAAATAACAAGACAGAGACTTTTACAACTTCAAACATTTTTCAAAAATCAACCATAAATGCGTTTGAATTGATTCCAACTCTCAAAAATCACATTTGACAAGATCTATCAGAATATGTAAAAATATTTAGGTTTACATGCAGTGATCTTGGACTAGTACCAAAAGAATGCTATATAGGCATTTCTAGTCACTTTAATTATATTAAATAGTAATTTTAAACTTTATAAAATATGACCACCACTTTAAATCACATTCCCAAGTATTAGAATATGTGGTGATGACATGTGTCAACATGATCCCATATTTTAATTGGAGAATATTAAATCTTAAGTATTTTCAATGAGTAGAAATTACTTTTCTAAAATAAGAAAAAATAAAATTAGGTCTTTATTTCATGTGATGATTGTGATGATGGTAGATCATCTAGTGTGAGCCCTTGCGTGCTTCGAGTGTGAGCCCTTGTGTGCTACATATAAGTAGTTTAGTATTGTTTTTGTGATTGTGTACCTCGTATTCATTTATAGACGATAGTACCGACCCGGGATACGAGGAGGAGGAGTACTACAAAGAAGAAGAGAACTTCAACCACTGCACTACTCAAGGCAAGCCTAACACTACAAGTTAACTATGCAATCCATCACTAATTGCAAGCTAGATCTATGCATACTATATATGCACACTAACACTTGCAAGTTTCCTACCTATGCAAGATGCATTATGCATGATTTGGTTATGCAACCTTGATTATACCAATCCCCAGTTTTAATTGCAAGCTTTATTCTTTTAATTTTACCAAAGTTCTTTACCTTTAGTTAGTGATTTGTGAGTATTGGAAAAATAGGATAAATAACATAAAGAGTATAAAACTAGGCCTAAGTAGTTATACTTAGATGCCATCAAAAGTTAAAACTAGATTTGGATAGTTACACTTGATTAGCATCCCTCAATAGTGACACCCTCATTATTAGTTGCTAGTGCTAAACTACTACTGATCACCTTAGATGGGAATACTTGGATGAAATGATTATGAAAACCTTGGAATGATGATTCATTCTATTGAAATGTTTTGACATGTGTGATGAACACAAAATGATTTGATGATGAAACTTCTTGAGGCATGAGCCTTGATTTTGATAAAAATTGATGGTTGGGTTCAGATGCGATACCATTCCAATTTTACCGTACAACCACAATACCCGAATTGGGTAGGGATTAACTAGAAGTTTATATGCCTTATTATGGGTTCCCTCGCGGAAAGAGGTTGAGCTGAGGCTACCTCGTGAATGAGAATGTCCACCTATGCAGTGCCCAGGATGGCAGATGGCCATGGCTGGGAGGCCAAACTCATAGCGGAGGTTCCTATACTAGAGTGTGTAATTGAAAGGTTATGATTGATTATCCGCATACTAAGTATGATGATTCAGGGTTATCCCTGACGGATGTATCGGATTTTGTGGTGAAAGTGTACCACCTCTGCAGAGTGTTAAACTATTCGAATAGCCGCGTCCGCGGTTATGGACAGTTGGAGTGGCCATACTGTTCCGTTGTCAGATGTTTTCAAAATGACTTGTGAATTAAACTATGACCTTGACTTGACCACAACAGGGTTGTGGACATGAAAACTAGGTTCCCACTTAGGTGATGCAGAAAATTAAATTAGGTTCTTTACTATTGAACTCTTATGAAATAAACATGGCTTTTGCAAATACACCTAGAGCTTAAGATTCCTACTAGAACTATCTTACTTATTAGTAATAGTTTGCGAGTACTTAAAGAGTACTCATGGCTTTGTCCCTGGCTATTCCCATGGCCAGACTATGAGGAGGACTACCAGGAAGATGGACAACAAGAGGCCTATGACAACTAGGATCATCTCCCATCGCCATCATTGCCTGTGACCCTGAAGATGGAGCCCCTACTACGTTTACTTTCCGCTGCTTTGATTGTATTAATATTGGATCATGAGATCCTTTATTTGTGAGACCTTTATTATGGTTTGTAATGGATGATGTAATGTGGTACCAATTCTGTTATGTCTCGTGATGACCCACAAGTATAGGGGGTGTATCGCAGTATTTCGATAAGTAAGAGTGTCGAACCCAATGAGGAGCAGAAGGTGTTGATGAGTGGCTTGGAGCAGGAATTCTCTGTAAATACTTAGCAAACGGATTTTTAGGGGTTTTTGATAATGAAGATAAATAAAGTGCGAGTAAATAAAAGACAATAATAATAGATGCAGCAAGTGGCCCAATCCTTTCTTTAGCAAAGGACAAGCCGGTTGGATTACTTAAGATGACCAAACATTCTCGAGGACACACGAGAATATCGTCAAGTGCTTTCGCTTCATATAGTTGATTAATCTTCTTTAGTTTGACAAGTGTTGTGTGGGTGAACCTGTGCTAATGTACCGACCTTCCTATGACTAATACATAGTTGTGATTATACCCCTTGCAAGCATCCGCAAGTACAAGAAACTAATTAAGATAGAAACCTAACACAACTTTAAACTCTAAGATCCTGACATCCCTTGTGCAAAGGTTTCCTAACGGGGGTTCAGGTTTCTGTCACTCCGGCAACCCCTACGATTAGTAGACAAATACACAATGCATTCCCCTAGGCCCATATAGGTGAAGTGTCATGTAGTCGATGTTCACATGACACAACTAGAAGAATAACACCACAACTTAAATAACAAACTATTGAATCTTTCTCAACACAATTCCACTACTAACAACATGACTTCTCCCATGTCCTCACGAACTAAACGAACTACGCACAAGACATCATATGGATCAAGATCAGAGATGATATAATGATAAGCAACAATCGAAACATAACAATAATTCAATGGTTCACTCAATAGCATCAACTACTACAAGTAATCAACACCGAGAAAGTTTCCCCTAAGAACTATGCAAGATTCAACCCAATTGTTACAACGGTATGAAGTGGTGATGATGGTGCTGGTGGATATGATGATGGAGATGATGATCGCGATGAAGTATAGCTTGATGGTGGTGTTGGCGACGATCTCCCCTCTCCTGGAAGGAATTCCGTCGGCAGAATTCTATCTGCCGGAGAGATCTTTCTCTCTCTGTAGTTTTCTGCCCCGCAGAGGCGGCAAAATCTTTCTATGGTCGCTCCCCAGGTGTTAGGGTTTCGAGGGGATAATATACGCCAAAGGGGAGAGCCAGGAGTGGGCCAGGGTGGCCACACCACCTACTGGCGTGACCAAGGGTGGCCCGTGCCAGGGGGTGGTGTGGCCCCCCTGTGGCCCATCTACACTTCCCCTTCTGGCATCCTCTGTCTTCTAGAAAACTAGAGTTTTCCATATATTTTCCCGGATTTTCTGATCTTCGCGAATTTTGCCTCCAAAAAGCACCTTTTCCATCAGAATCCTGACTACAGCGGTTCATGCTCCAAAAGTCATCAACCATGCAAAAATAGATGAAATAACATAAGTATCATCTCTTAATATGAAATATATCAATGAATAACAGTAAATTATGATATAGAATAGTGATGCAAAGTGGACGCATCATCTCGCAAAAAGGGTAATCCTGGGATTGCGATGTATGGCATAACAGGCATCTGAGATTAAAAATCCGGGTGTTGGCAAGTTGGTATCAAAGCCATACTGACCATAGGAGACCTTAGTTAGAATGGACGTCTGAACAAAAACTTAGTTTCAAAACAAAAGAAGTGAGTATTTATGAAAACCTATTCCCACTCTTATCCTTGAGATTCTTTCAAAAAAATTCATGTTCCTCAAAAATTCTTGCAATTCTACAATTTTTTTTGACACACTTGATCACCCCACTAACTTGCTCACCCTAAATTCTTATAGATGGAGGTCAAGTATAGCAAGTTCTACCAGCTAGGCAACGGAGGTCACTTGATTTTTGAGAGGGATCTAAATGCACTCGCAGAGTATCTTGAGCGCTCGCACCCAGAATTCTTCGGAGCACAACTCAACGATCAGGTGGGAGGAGATATACAGTGGCTGATAGTTGCAGATCTCAGAGGCAAGATGGAAGCACCCACCTCGGAGAAGATCCAATTCAACTTGAGGGAGAACAACTAGCTAGATGCACTAGCCAGGGCTATGCAAGAAGCTCTTGCCCGTCTGTGTGGACAAAACATCAACCAGATTAGTGGAACTTGCTTTGCTCACTATGCAAGGCATGATTCTATGGGACTGCCCTTGGAGATGCCAGGACACCCGGAGCTGAAGCACCAGGTGGATAATCTCGACTTCATGTTGTATGATAGACAGACGGAGTTGGACAATGCCCGTGCCTACGCCAACCACAACCATGCCATTGCAGTCAAGAAGGACCAGACCCTCGCCATCCTCGCCAAGGAACGCCATTCACTTCGTCGTCAGCGTGACAAGAAGGATCGCATCATCGATCGTCTTCGCAAGAAGGTGGCCACTCTCAAGAAGACCATCCGTGAACAGGAGATCCAGCTTGAAGCGAAGGAGGAGGAAGGTGAAGATATCCGTGGAGATCTCTACTCTTACCTCAGTGATGATGATGACTGCCTGGAGGATGAGGCCATGGATTTCCACACTGATGATGATCATTCCGCCTTCATTGATGATGATTAGATGCACTTAAGCACTACCATAGGAGTGAGTTGTACCCGGTCCCTCTATATCATAGTTTTGTAGAATGGTTCTTAAAACCATCTGTTTTCTATTTGTGTTGTGGTGTGTGCTTGTATTGGGTGCTATGAATGAATGAATGAGAGGAAATTGTTATGTTGCAAAACCTGAGTCAAAACTCAAAGTTTAAAGCTTTTGAAACAAAACCATAAACCCTAGAAATTTCCCCCTTGTCTCATTAGCTATCTCAATCTTCAGATGACTCGCGGAAATCCCGGAGGAAGCAGTTCATCTCAGGACCCAATGCTGCAGATTCTGCAAATGTTAGTTTCTGACCGTGAAGCTAGTATATCTGAACATCAAGACAACTTAGCCACTCTTAACAGATAGCTCAGATGGCCCACAATAATCAAGGCCACGGAAACCAGGATAACCATGGATCCAAGCTCAAGAACTTTCAAAACACCAATCCCCCTATATTTAATAAGTCCGAAGAGCCCTTAAATGCTGATGACTGGCTGCAAACCATGGAGAACAACTTAGAGGTCACATGAGTTGAGGCCAATGAAAAAGTACTGTTTGCCACCCATTATATGGCAGGTGATGCAAGAGCCTGGTGGAATAGCACCCGTACCATGAACAGAGGTTAGATGATGACTTGGGATGAGTTCAAAATCAAGTTCAGCAGGACTCATGTGCCCCGGGTCTGATTAAGAGGATGAGGGATGAGTTCAGAGATTTGAAACAAGGAAGGATGACTATGGTGGAATACCGTGACAAATTCTTATCTTTAGCTAGGTATGCCCTTGATGAGATTGACACTGAAGCAAAGAAGAAAGAGAGATTCCTGAACGGACTACATGATGAGATGCAAATCGTGCTAGTCAACATTCCCTTTGATGATCTTGAAGCTTTAGTGGACTCTGCTATCCAGATGGAAGGAAAGATCAACCAAGCCAATGATAACCACAAGCGTCGCATGATGCACCAGCCTGGATCCCACCATACCCAGAAGTATCGCCCCAACCCGTCTGCAGGATATGCCCCAAGAAACAACAGACCCCCTATGGCCCATCCAAACTATCCCAACTGTGGAGGAGGAAACCCAAGGCCCAAAAGAAACCACAACAATAACCCCGACAACTCCAATAACTTCAACCATGCATCGCCCAAGTACAACAACAACAGCAACAATACCGCCCCAAGGACTAGAAGCAATGTTGTGCCTATTGCAGGAAAAGACAAGTCCCTGATTGCTTGCTTTGAATGCGGAGTCAAGGGTCACTACTCCAACGAGTGCCCCAAGAAGCTTGCGGCAACCACCAATGTGAATGCACCCTCTTAGTAGCAACGCCGTGTTCATCCTGGAAGGAGATTTGCCCCAGGGAAGCAACGGCTGTCTGTTCCACATGACTGCTGAAGAAGCTCAGGAAGCGCCAGATGTCGTGCTGAGTATGTTTTCTATTAACTCAGTACTTGCAAGAGTGTTGTTTGATTCTGGAGCAGCTCACTCGTTTGTTACAGAAGAATTTGCATGCACTAGTAAGATTCAACCAACAAAACTGAAGCATGTTATGATAGTTCAAATACCTGGTTCAACCACCAAAGCTAGAAAAATTGCAAGGATGTACCTATCAAAATCCATTGAATAGATTTTTATGCTAATCTAATAGTACTTGGAGCCAAAGGTTTGGAAGTAGTACTAGGAATGGATTGGATGTCGAAACATAAAGGATTAATCGACTGTGACAAGAAAGCCATAACCATGACCAGTAGCACTAGAGTATTAGTAGAGCATGTATCTGAGACACTGCCCCGTCAATTCAAATGCAATAAGAGTCTAGCCTAACCAACCCTAGAACAAGTCAGAGTAGTCTGTGAATACTCCGACTTGTTCCCAGATGAATTGCCCGGTATGCCCCCAGATCGGGATATCGTGTTCATCATTGAACTAGTTCCTAGAACTGGACCCATATCTCAGAGACCTTATAGTATGACCCTGATATATCGCAAATGTATCTATAATTTTTGATGTTCCATGCTTGGTTTTATCCACTTTCTTGTGTTTTGTTCCAACTTTGGAGTACTTTTCATATGATTTCTTGGACTAACCTATTAACAAGAGCCACAATGCCAACTGCCTGTTTTCTGCTATTTTTGGTTACAGGAAAGTCAGAAAATGAATATTCTCGGAAATGGATGGGACAAAAGCCAAAGTGCCTATTTTTTCAGAAGACATCAAGTGCCAGAATACGAGACAGAGAGGGGCCAGGGAGCCACCACACCACCTGGCCGTGCGGCCAGGCCTGACCCGCGCTAGGGGGTGGTGTGGCCGCTCCCGGCACCCCCTCGGCCTCTCCTTGCGCCTATATATTACCCTCGGGACGAAAACCCTAAGTGCCTGATCAAAAATCCACGAAAGAGTTCAGAGTCATCTCCATCCCTAGATCGGGAGGGATCTGAAGCTCTTCTCGGCACCCTGCCGGAGAGGGGAATTCACCCTGGAGGCTTTATTCATCACCATGCAAGCCTCCGGTGATGCGTGAGTAGTTCATCCTTGGACTACGGATCCATGTAGTAGCTAGATGGCTGGTTCTCCTCCTTTGTGCTTTCATGTTTATATCTTATGAGCTCCGTTCATGATCAAGATCATCTATTTGTAATTCTTACATGTTGTGTTTGCGGGGATCTGATGGATATTGAGATGCTATTTCAGATTGATTATTGATTCTATCATGTCTTTGTTATTTGTGATCTTGCATGCTTTCCATTGTTAGTAGCTATCTTGTCCAAGTAGATGCTAGCAACTCCAAGAGTTAGTATTTATGCTCGATAGTGGGTTCATGCCTCTGGTAATCTGGGGAAGTGACAGAAATCTCTAAGGTACTAGATGTGCTATTGCTACTAGGTAGAAAACAACAATCCTTTGAAATCGTATTGTTTACTTTACTTTACATGATTCAGAAGCAATAATCTATTGCTTGCAACTTAATACTGGAGGGGGTTCGGATGATAACTTGAAGGTGGATTATTAGTCATAGATGCAGTTGGATGGCGGTCTATGTATTATGTTGTAATGCCCAATCAAATCTCAAAGGAGTCAAGATAATTAGTATATGCATGTATTGCTTTCTCGGTATTTGTCAATTGCCCCGCTAGAATTTGTTCACCCAGCATGTTATCTATCTTAAGGAGAGCCACCTCTAGTGAACTATGGATCCCGGTCCTTTCTTTTACATACAATCTATAAACTGTTTACTGCTTTGTGTTTACTTTCTGCAAACTTTTACTTGTTTCCATTCGATACATTTAATCCTTTGTTTTCCGCAAAACACAGTGAGATTGACAACCTCATCGCAAGTTGGGAACAAAGTTCTGTGGTTGTGTTGTGCAGGTCTCCACGTTGCTAGTAGCACCGGTAGTGCGCCCTGCCAAAGCTCAGCTAGTAACACCTTTGGGGTGTTTCCTTGCTCCTACTTGTTCGATGAAACCTTGGTTTCATATCTGAGGGAAACTTGCTGCTGTGCTCATCGTACCTTCCTATTGGGGTTCCCAACGATCTCTACATCAACCACGCACCAGCACTTTTCTGGGCGCCATACACAGAGCCATCAAGCATTTTTCTGGCGCCGTTGCCGAGGAGTCAGGGACATCTTCACAAGGGGAGTCCCTCATAACCAATCTCTTTACTTTGTTATTTTTGTTTTGCTTAGTTTCCTTTTGCTTTGTTTGCTTGTTTCTTTATAAAAAAACACAAAAAATTAGTTCCTACTATAGTTGTTATTTTCATTGGTCTGTTATTGTCTTGCTTTATCATGCTTTCTATCAATGGTTGGTTTCTTTGAAACTGAATCTTATTGGTAAGGTGGGTTCACGGAAGAACAAAAATATTATTATAAGGAACACCGCTTGTCACAAAATGGGAAACACTTATGGGAACAAATTGATAAATTGTATACCATTGCTATAAATGTGTGCTCTACTTATAATGTTACTTATTGCCTTGATAAATCTTGTTGCTGTAGGAGGTATAAACACCACCTTTTCAATGTGAGTATAATGATAATGTTACCATATCTTCTTATGTTAAAGGAAATTATGATTTTTATGATGTGGAACAAATTGAAGAATTTATTGCTTGGAAGGGTGCATTTGAACTTGCTAGTTTGCTTGAAAATACTGATGATTCACTTTATAAATATGAGGTTTATGATATACTCAAATTTTGCTTTGATAATTATAAGGTAGAAAATGGCTATATTCTTGAATATCTTAATAGATGCTCTCCACCAATGGAAGAGACTAGTGTCTTGCAGGAGCCTATGGAAGAAGAAATTGCTGAAACTGGAAGCTCATTGGATGAAAAATAAGAGGAGATTGATGATCAAGAGGAGGAAGAATGGATCTACCCATCCCTACCTTCTAATGAGAGTAACTCTTTACCCCTTACATTATTTGATTGTCCCTCATGCTTACCAAAGGAGGATGAATGTCATGTTCCTGAGGATTCTTTTGAAAATGTTTGTAATAAAGCTATAGTGTTTGTAGATCATGAAAAACATGCTTTATGTGATAGTTATATTGTTGAGTTTATTCATGAGGCTACTGAAAATTATTATGAGAGAGGAAAATATGGTTGTAGAAGTTTTCATGGTATTGAAACACCTCTCTATGTGCTGAAAGTTTTGAAGTTGCTCTTGTTTTATATCTACCCATTCTTGCTACTATGTGCTTCTTTAATTTATTTTCTTACAAGGTTCCTATGCATAGGAAGTGGTTTAGACTTAAATGTATTATGAATTTGCTTCTTGATGCTCTCTTTTACTTCAATTCATATTTCTTATGTGAGCATCTTCTCAAACTATCATGCCTAACTTAAAGGCGTTAAAGAAAAGTACTTATTGGGAGATAAACCAAAAGTTTTATATGAGTCTTGGAAGTTATTACTTCAGTAATAACCACTCCTTATCCTTTTTATTTGCTTTTTGTGCCAAGAGTAATCTCTAATGAGAGAGAAGTAATGATTGGGAAAGTTGTTGTCCTGAAACAGATTTCTGTGCTTCACCGTAAAAATTCGTGTAAAATTTCTGAACGTCTTTTTGAGGCGTGAATTTTTGTGCTTCTGACCCAGGTTGTTATCTAACTTTCTTTAGTTCAACACTTTTTTATTTGAGCAACAGAAGGTCTTCGAAAAAATTCGTCTTTACCTGCTGGTCTGTTTTGACAGATTTCTGCCATTTTCTGCATTTGCTTCTTGTTGGTTCCTTTTTGAGTTCTTTTGGGGAATTGAGCTTTTTGAGGGAAGTGCTACAGTAGCTAGTATTCTAATGGAAGTTTATTTGGTGTTAGAACTGAATCTTAAGACTTATTTATCTTGAGTGCACTAATGTTGCTAATAAAGATTGTGTGAAGTTTTGTATGAAGGAAAATTTTCAGGTGTATGGAAGGAATGAGTAATGAGATGAAGGATGGACTAAAGCTCAAGCTTGGGGATGCCTCGCGTGTCACCCCAAGAAATATCCAAAAAGTACAAGCGTCAAAGCTTGGGGATGCCCAAGGCATCCCCTTCTTCATCAATAAAAATCCCAAGTTTCTTCCGAACGCTTCATTTTTATTGTTTAATGCAGAGTTGTGTTTTTCTTGGAGCATCTTCTTTTTCGTTTTCATTTTGGTTTTTCGTTTGCTTGGTTTGCTTAGTTTTCTGAATAAATTGGTTGGACCCCCTCTTTCATACATTGGTTTTCAAATAGTTTGGTTTGGTTTGGAAAAGAGTAGGAAAGTTCATGCTTATGTGGTAAAAAGAGCTCGTGGCCTATGCTTTGTCATGTCATGCTTGATATTGTTTTGGCTTTATGCTTAGTATTCTTTGCTGTAGCATAAATTGTTATAAATAATTGAGATTGCTTAATGTTCCTTGGATGAATCATGCGTTGTTTTAGCATATTAAAGCATAGTATAGTGGTATTCTCCTTTGATGCTTTATTTGGGTTGACTTGGCGCATGCTCACACCATGTTATGACTATCTCAAGTCACCATAGCCTTTATGATCCTTTAGTTTTCAACTTGTAGTATCACTTTATGCTTTGATCAATGATGTTTTGTCGCTCTGCATGATTATGGCCATTATTGCTCTCTTAGTTTGTCGCTTCCAGTCTTTTGCTAGCCTCCACAACCAAGTATGAGTTCCACTCATGCATCCAAATCCTTAAACCAAGTTATTCCAAAGAGTCCACCATACCTACCTACTAGCTTATGCTATTCCAAGTATATTCATGCTTTTGTTTACCTTCCAAATTAAACTTGTTATGAGAAAACTAGTGATTAAAGCTCTCACGAACTTGATGGCACACTTTACTTTTCTTTCCCTTAATAAACTTCAACAATTGTGTCTTCTATCTTGTATATGCTTGCACTTATTTGTTGGGAATTAGCAGAACCATGCTTTCATGGGGAACGCTTTCAACATTGCACTTGGTACTTGTACCTAGTCGATATCATGCTCTTTCGTATATGGATGTCATGGGTGTGAAATGAAAGGGGAGCTTGTAAGTCCATGGAGTTATGTATATGTGTTAGAGAAACGCCTGGGCCGCTGGTCTAATCCATGCCGACATGGTGGAAACCTGCAGCGTAACCATAATGAGCTGTCTATGAAGCATTCTTCTTATAAAAAAAGAGTCCTATATTGAGAAAAAAAGAGAAAAGGAAAAAAGAGATATTATGAAAAGAGGAAAGAGAGAAAAAAGCACCATATTCCCAAGGTAAATAAGAAGATTGCTGAGATGCTCGTTGTCTGCTTGCCTTGTCATTTTGATATGGGGATTCTTCTGTATCATCGGGCAAGGGGTACCCCATTGGCGGTTCTCTATGATACACATGTACTTACAATGACAAGAACTTACCGGTGACTAAACTTGAGTAGCATGAGGAGCGGCCTCAGATACAAGGGACATGAGATTTCGACTTATACTCACAAGCATGTACACCATAGTTTGTTCACTTTAACCTTAATCACCTTCAAGATGCTTATGATAGGGGCAATGAGAGCTGAAAGCTATAAGTACCATAATTTTTGGAAGCTCTTTATGAGACTTGAATCCCTACTTACTTTTACAAAGGCCCTTCTTCCACCATTACATATTGAGTCTCCACCTTCTACCTTTATGCACCTACTTTGAGAGCATAGTGGCCATTCTTAGTTCTATGTGCATTCTCCCAAAACTAGTTGATTGATGCATAACTTGTTATTGCTTGTTTTAAACTATTTGTATCTAGTCACTCTTATGAACTTTGAAGGTGTCCTATGCATTTATATTTGCTACTCTATTGAGGGACAAGCTGAATACTATTATTGTATGTTTTCTTTATGTGAAACAAACAAACGTCTTGTAAAGCATTGTTATTCATGAATCTTTTGTTTGTGCCTTTTCATGTTGCATCTTAATTTCTTTGTCTTATTGCTAGAACTTTGTCTTTCATGTTATGATTGAAGTACTATGATCCCAGCTTTGAATGTTTTACAAATACTTTGATCAAGTCTTTGATGGTGCATGTCATTTCAAAAATTATTCTTTATTTTTATTACTTACCTACTCGAGGACGAGCAGGAGTTAAGCTTGGGGATGTTGATACATTGCAAATGTATCTATAATTTTTGATGTTCCATGCTTGGTTTTATCCACTTTCTTGTGTTTTGTTCCAACTTTGGAGTACTTTTCATATGATTTCTTGGACTAACCTATTAATAAGAGCCACAATGCCAGATGCCTGTTTTCTACTATTTTTGGTTCCAGGAAAGTCAGAAATTGAATATTCTCGGAATTGGACGGGACAAAAGCCAAAGTGCCTATTTTTCCGGAAGACATCAAGTGCCAGAATACGAGACGGAGAGGGGCCAGGGGGCCACCACACCACCTGGCCGCGTGGCCAGCCCTAGCCCACGCGAGGGGGTGGTGTGGCCGCTCCTGGCACCCCCTCGGCCTCTCCTTCCGCCTATATGTTACCCTCGGGACGAAAACCCTAAGTGCCCGATCAAAAATCCACGAAAGAGTTCAGAGTCAGCCATCTCCATCCCTAGATCGGGAGGGATCTGAAGCTCTTCCCGGCACCCTGCCAGAGAGGGGAATTCACCCTGGAGGCCTTCTTCATCGCCATGCAAGCCTCCGGTGTGATGCGTGAGTAGTTCATCCTTGGACTACGGATCCATGTAGTAGCTAGATGGCTGGTTCTCCTCCTTTGTGCTTTCATGTTTAGATCTTATGAGCTCCGTTCCTGATCAAGATCATCTATTTGTAATTCTTACATGTTGTGTTTGCGGGGATCCGATGGATATTGAGATGCTATTTCAGATTGATTATTGATTCTATCATGTCTTTGTTATTTGTGATCTTGCATGCTTTCCGTTGTTAGTAGCTATCTTGGCCAAGTAGATGCTAGCAACTCCAAGAGTTAGTATTTATGCTCGATAGTGGGTTCATGCCTCTGGTAATCTGGGGAAGTGACAGAAATCTCTAAGGTACTAGATGTGCTATTGCTACTAGGTAGAAAACAACAATCCTTTGAAATCGTATTGTTTACTTTACACGCAGTTCGTAAAGCAATAATCTATTGCTTGCAACTTAATACTGGAGGGGGTTCGGATGATAACTTGAAGGTGGATTATTAGTCATAGATGCAGTTGGATGGCGGTCTATGTATTATGTTGTAATGCCCAATCAAATCTCAAAGGAGTCAAGATAATTAGTATATGCATGTATTGCTTTCTCGGTATTTGTCAATTGCCCCGCTAGAATTTGTTCACCCAGCATGTTATCTATCTTAAGGAGAGCCACCTCTAGTGAACTATGGATCCCGGTCCTTTCTTTTACATACAATCTATAAACTGTTTACTGCTTTGTGTTTACTTTCTGCAAACTTTTACTTCTTTCCATTTGATACGTTTAATCCTTTGTTTTCCACAAAACACGGTGAGATTGACAACCTCATCGCAAGTTGGGGACCAAGTTCTGTGGTTGTGTTGTGCAGGTATCCACGTTGCTACTAGCACTGATAGTGCGCCCTGCCAAAGCTTAGCTAGTAACACCTTTGGGGTGTTTCCTTGCTCCTACTGGTTTGATTAAACCTTGGTTTCATAACTGAGGGAAACTTGCTACTGTGCTCATCATACCTTCCTCTTGGGGTTCCCAACGAGCTCTACATCAACCAAGCACCAACACTTTTTTGGGCGCCATACACAGAGCCATCAGACCCCATCTGAATTAATGGAGCTGATGAAGCAACTTGCGCTATGCTGGAGAAAGGTCTGATTCAACCAAGTGCATCGCCATGGAGATCGCCTTTTTTGTTTGTGGATAAGAAAGATGGAGGTAACCGTTTGTGTACAGATTACCGGAAGCTGAATGATGTCACCATTAAGAATAAGTACCCACTACCGAAGATAGAGGATCTGTTTGACCAGTTGACTGGTGCCAGAGTGTTTTCTCAGATTGATCTTAGAACTGGTTATCATCAACTCAAGATTCGTGCAACGGATATCCCAAAGACCGCCTTTACCACCAGATATGGATTGTATGAGTACACTGTCATGTCTTTTGGATTAACCAATGCCCCCGCTTATTTCATGAATCTCATGAATAAGATTTTTATGAACTTCCTAGATAAGTTTGTCGTTGTTTTTATCGATGATATTCTGATCTATTCCAAGTCAGAAGAAGACCATGAGCTACACCTGAGAACCATCCTTGAAACCCTTAGAGAACATCAGTTTTATGCCAAGTTTAGCAAATGTGAGTTCTGGTTAAAGGAAGTAGGATTCCTAGGACATATCGTGTCAGCAGGAGGAATTGCTGCCGATCCCACTAAGATTAAGGATGTTGAAGAATGGAAAACCCTAACCACTCAAACCCAAGTCTGCGCATTTCTTGGATTAGCCAGATATTACCGCAAGTTTGTTGAAGGATTTTCGAGCATCGCAAGACCGCTGACCCAACTGTTGAAGAAAGATCAGAAGTTTGAATGGACGGACAAATGTGAAGCAAGTTTTCAAAAGCTCAAGAAGAGATTGATTTCAGCCCCAATTCTGATTATGCCAGATATCAAGAATCCTTTTGATGTGTATTGTGATGCATCCAAGATTGGTCTCGGATGTGTGTTGATGCAAGAAGGAGATGGATAGAGTTAATCAAGTATTATGACCTTGACATTCACTATCACCTCGGCAATGCCAATGTGGTAGCGGATGCTCTTAGCAGATTGCCGTGTAGATTGAACACCATGATTAAAGAAGCCCAACCAAGTTTACATGAAGAGTTGGAGCAATTTAGAACGGAGCTAGTTAGCGAAGGATTTTTAGCTAGCATAGAACTTCAACCCACTTTGATTAGTCAGATCAAGGAAGTGCAGAAAGGAAATGCAAGTATCAACGGAATCAAGCGTCGTATCGGTACATGGAAGGTACCCAGATTCACCGAAGATGAAGAAGGAGTTTTGTGGTACAAAGGACGTATCTGTGTACCAGTAGATTCCGAGTGGAAACAAGTCATCATGCAGGAAGCTCATGATACTCTTTATTCTATACATCCCGGAGGAACGAAGATGTATCAGGATTTGAAGGAGTAATTTTGGTGGCACAAGATGAAGAGAGAAATCAGAAGCTACATAGCCAAGTGTGATATCTGTCAGAGAGTCAAAGTGGAACATCAGCGACCCACAAGACTTTTGCAACCATTGCAGATTCGGAATGGAAATGGGATTTTGTCGAAATGGATTTCATCACCGATTTGCCTACCTCTAGTAGGGGAAATGACTCTATTTGGGTCATAGTGGATAGACTGTCTAAGGTAGCCCATTTTATACCTGTCAAGACCACCTACCAGAGTTCAAATCTAGCAGAGCTGTACATTGCTAGAATCGTCAGTTTGCATGGAACCCCTAAGACCATAGTGTCAGATCAAGGAACCCAGTTTACCTCAAGATTTTGACAGAAAGTCCAAGAAGGATTAGGAACCAAGCTGAACTTCAGCACAGCTTATCACCCACAAACCGATGGACAAACTAAAAGAGTCAACCAAATCTTAGAAGATATGTTGAGAGCTTGTGTGCTAGAATATGGATCAAAATGCGAAGATTGTCTGCCTTTCGCATAATTCTCATACAACAATAGTTATCAAGCCAGTTTGCAAATGGTCCCATTTGAATTTCTATATGGAAGGAAGTGTCGTACCCCCTGAATTGGTCGCAAGTAGGAGAGAGTCATATTTTGGACCCGACATCCTACGAGAAGCCGAAGAGAAGGTTCACAAAGTCCGTGAACACCTCAAGACTACCCAATCCAGACAGAAGAGTTATGCTGACAAAAGACGTCGAGACCTGAACTTCAATATCAGAGATTTTGTCTATCTCAAAGTATCACCCTTGAAAGGAATGCAACGTTTTCAACTAAAAGGGAAGTTAGCCCCCAGATATATTGGACCCTTCAAGATTTTGAATCGCCAAGGAGAAGTATCATATCAACTGGAACTGCCAGAGGAGATGTCATCCATACATGATGTGTTCCATATCTCGTTACTTCGCAAATGCCTAGAAGTTTCGGAGAAGACCGAAGTGTTCAAGACCATCGATCACCGAGCCATAAATATCAACAAGGATCTAGCCTATCGTGAAGTACCCATTCGTATTTTGGAAGAATACTTTAGAACCACCAGGACCCAGAGTATTAAGTTTCTCAAGATCCAGTGGAGCAACCATACTGAAGAAGAAGCTACTTGGGAGCGAGAAGATTACATTAGGACTGAGTTTCCAAATCTCTTTAGTTCCTAGTTTTTCTTAAATCTCGGGATGAGATTTTGTTTAAGGAGGGAAGGTTTGTAACACCCCAAAAATATTAATCAAGATTATCAAGTTCAAATCACCTAAGTTTAGGGTTAACAAAAACTTTTATTATTAAATTTAATATGAGTGTATGTGTGAATTGTATTAGTGTATGAATGAGTGCAATTGCCATGTTTGATTGCTACCAATGATAAGGAATGGTTTAAAGATGAATACTACATCATCTGGGCTATTTAAAAACAAAATCAAAAGAAAAGAAAATCAAATATGAATCACATGATCAAATGGTCATTTTGACCAAAATTATCCACTAGACCACTTTGAGTGTTTCTAGTCAAAGATTTCTAACCGAAACTTTCCCAATTCTTTTCACCCCTTGCTATACCAAGTAAAAGTGAACCCAAGCCCACTTTACAAATTAACACAAACAGATTCCAAATCATTTTAAAGGACATTGCAAAACTAAATCAAGTTCATATGCATAGATCACCATTTTTCAAAAACCAACCAAATCAATACACCTTGACTTTTCCAAGCAACCATAGACTATCAAGCAAGTACTCAGAACACTCACCAAAATTCATCCAAAAATTCAAATCTTGAATTCATGCGGCCATTTGGTGGAGCACCTGGCAGACACCAATAAACACTGCCTAACTTCTACTGCTCTAAGCAGTAATCGATCGCCACTAGTGCCTTAATTCTCTCCCTGGTCTCCCCTAGCACCCAACATTGCAGTGGACACGCTCCCCCTTTGCCGTTCACACCAGTGCCGTACCGCCCGAGCTCACCATGCCGGTTGACCATGCCCCACTCGCCACAGACCGCATCGCCCTCTCCCACGATGTCCAGGAGACAGGCGACACTCCACCGCCACCCTTTGTCCACCCATAGACTAGAGACACGCCATGGACCAGCCGTGATCGACGCGCCCACCTCTCTGTCCGCCATGCCGAGAGCGCGCCAGAGCGTCGTAGCCGACACACGCACACACGCCGCGCCTTGCCCTCTCCGCACATGCCCGCATTCACTGTGACCCCAGCTACCCCTAGACATGCCTGTTTGCCGCCGCGTGAACCGTGGACACTTTGCACCGTCTCTAACGCCGTTGTTCCCGCACAGAGCACATACCGCTCCTGACCATTCTCAACCGCCCCTTGCCGCGCCATCACTCGCATGACAACCACCCTAAAGCACCGTGTTGACCCCTACCCTCAGCCATACCGATAGCCCTCTATAACGACGTCGTCGACGAGCCCGAGCCAAGTCGCACCATCCCACTCCTCTCTCTCTTAGAAACCTTCCACACCTCTCCCCGAAGCAAGGCGAGCACCCCATCGCTGGAATTTCACCGGAGTCCACCGCTGCAGAGGAGAAGAAGAATTGGAGCTAGGAGCCACCCCAGGAGCTGCCGCGACCACCATTCGACTCGCCGTTGATGACAACCTCATTTTCCCCCAACGCCGACCTTAATTGGAGCCTAGGTGAGCCCCCACGTACCCCCACCATCGCGATTAGGGTTCAGTCTCCCTAGAGCTATTCGACGGAGATGACGAACCACAACCGTAGATCCTAGTCTAATTGAAGGGCTGAGATTGAAAGATACCATTTCGGTTTACATGAGTCACTGACGCGTGGGACCGATTTGTCAGCAGCCCGCTGCATGCACGCCGCGTAGCTGGGTCGGCCCAATTAGTTTCCCGCGCAGAGCCCGTTGATTCAAATAAACTTTTTCCAATCTAGTTAAAGCTAGATTCTGTCAGTAGATTCAAAAATAAATTCAAAGAGATTCACTAAACCAAATTGCATGATTCCAATTTTGTTAGAAAGGTTCAAAATATCTATCCAAGGCCGTTGGATTCAAACCATTTTAAATTATAGATCACCTATACCAAAAATAAAAAGACAGAGACTTTTCCAACTTCAAACATTTTTCAAAAATCAACCATAAATGCTTTTGAGTTGATTCCAACTCTCAAAAATCACATTTGACAAGATCTATCTGAATACGTAAAAATATATAGGTTTACATGCAGTGATCTTGGACTAGTACCAAAATAAATCTATATAGGCATTTCTAGTCACTTTAATTGTATTAAATAGTAATTTTAAACTTTATAAAATATGACCACCACTTTAAATCACATTCCCAAGTATTAGAATATGTGGTGATGACATGTGTCAACATGATCCCATATTTTAATTGGAGAATATTAAATCTTAAGTATTTTCAATGAGTAGAAATTACTTATCTAAAATAAGAAAAAAATAAAATTAGGTCTTTATTTCATGTGATGATTGTGATGATGCTAGATCATCTAGTGTGAGCCCTTGTGTGCTTCTAGTGTGAGCCCTTGTGTGCTACATAGAAGTAGTTTAGTATTGTTTGGTGATTGTGTACCTCGTACTCATTTATAGATGATAGTACCGACTCGGGATATGAGGAGGAGTACTATGAAGAAGAAGAGAACTTCAACCACTACACTACTCAAGGCAAGCCTAACACTACAAATTAACTATGCAAGCCATCACTAATTGCAAGCTAGATCTATGCATACTATACATGCAAGCTAACACTTGCAAGTTTCCTACCTATGCTATATAACCTATGCAAGATGCATTAGGCATGCTTTGGTTATGTAACCTTGATTATACCAATCCCCAGTTTTACTTGCAAGCTTTATTCTTTTACTTTTACCAAAGTTCTTTACCTTTAGTTTGTGATTTGTGAGTATTGGAAAAATAGGATAGATAAAATAAAGAGTATAGAACTAGGCCTAAGTAGTTATACTTAGATGTAATCAAAAGTTAAAACTAGATTTGGATAGTTACACTTGATTAGCACCCCTCAATAGTGACACCCTCATTATTAGTTGCTAGTGCTAAACTACTACTGATCACCTTAGATGGGAATACTTGGAGGAAATGATTATGAAAACCTTGGAATGATGATTCATTCTATTGAAATTTTTTGACATGTGTGATGAACACAAAATGATTTGATGATGAAACTTCTTGAGGCATGAGCCTTGATTTTGATAAAAACTAATTGTTGGGTTCGGATGTGATACCATTCCAATTTTACCGTACAACCACAATACCCGAATTGGGTAGGGCTTAACTGGAAGTTTATATGCCTTAGTATGGGTTCCCTCGCGGAAAGAGGTTGAGCTGAGGCTACCTCGTGAATGAGAATGTCCACCTATGCAGTGCCCAGGATGGCAGATGACCATGGCTGGGAGGCCAAACTCATAGCGGAGGCGCCTATACTAGAGTGTGTAATTGAAAGATTATGATTGATTATCTGCATACTAAGTATGATGATTCAGGGTTATCCCTGACGTATGTATCGAATTTTGTGGTGAAAGTGTACCACCTCTGCAGAGTGTCAAACTATTCGAATAGCCGCGTCATGATTATGGACGATTGGAGTGGCCATCTTTGTTTTGTCGATGTTTTCAAAATGACTTGTGAATTAAACTATGACCTTGACTTGACCACAACAGGGTTGTGGACATGAAAACTAGGTTCCCACTTAGGTGATGCAGAAAATTAAATTAGGTTCTTTACTTTTGAACTCTTATGAAATAAACCTGGCTTTTGCAAATGAACCTAGAGCTTAAGATTGCTACTAGAACTATCTTACTTGTTAGTGATAGTTGCGAGTACTTAAAGAGTACTCATGGCTTTGTCCCTGGCTATTCCCATGGCCAGACTATGAGGAGGACTACCAGGAAGATGGACAACAGGAGGTCTATGACAACTAGGATCATCTCCCATCGTCAGCATTGCCTGTGACCCTGAAGATGGAGCCCCTACTATGTTTACTTTCCGCTGCTTTGATTGTATTAAGACTGGATCATGAGATCCTTTATTTGTAAGACCTTTATTATGGTTTGTAATGGATGATGTACTGTGGTACTAATTCTGTTATGTCTCGCAAAAATGGTAATCCTGGGATTGCAATGTATGGCATAACAGGCATCTAGGATTAAAAATCCGGGTATTGACATAAAACCCCAATCCCTCAACCCATTAACCCTAACCAAGGAGTTATCATGCACTTATAGATCAAAATTTGAGATACTTTCAATGAATTAGGTAACGCCATTCTATTCAACGAATATAAGCATAAAGCTTGAGCATTATTGAAATTTTGCTAAACCCCCTAAACCCTATACATAAAACCTAAACCGTATAACCCTAAAACCCTAAACCCTCGACCCATAAACCCTAACCAAGCAGGTACCATGGACTTATAGATCAAAATATGAGTTTCTTTCATTAAATTGCGGTAACGCCATTCTATTCCACGAATATAACCATAAATATTGAACATTATTGAAAATTCCCTAAACCCTAAAACCCTAAAGCCTCAACCCCGCCTAAACGATCCTGGCAAATGAGGTATCATGTAGTTGTAGATCAAAATTTCAGATATACTTTCCTCAAATTGTGCTAAAGCCATTCCATTCCATGAATATAAGCATAAAACAGCTTGAAAATTATCGAAAATTCCCAAAAAAACTAAACCCTAAACCCCAAAACCCTAAAACCTCAACCCCTTACCAAGCAGGTATCATGCACTTATAGATCAAAATTCAAGATACTTTCATTAAATTGCGATAACACCAGTCTATTCCACGAATATATAAGCATATATATAAAGCTTGAACATTATTATTGAAAATTCATAAACCTTAAAACCTAGAGAACCCTAAACCCTAAAACCCTAAACCCTAAATACCAACCTTAAACTCCTAAACCCTAAACCCTAAAATCATATACCATAAACCCTAAACCCCTAAACCCTCAACCCAAAAAACACGAACCCTGAACCCCAGGCTATATATATCTTGTGTGAAAACTAGGGCAGTGGAATTTTGAGCCATACTTATTTGTAGTTTCTTCAAGACAAAAGCCACTATCGTCGCTTAAAAAATTGAAAATAACTTCAAATTTAGAAGCTTCCTTTGTAAATAATATTTTAAATGCCAATAATACATACCAATCTACCAAATACAGACATGTTGTTATAAACTATAACAATGATATGGCCATGACCTTCGTCATCTGGTTTGAAAGCTACGCATATTCCTACATGGTAGGCCATATACTGTATGACAAAATTAAAGCCATCATTATCGATTGGGGCTTTTAAAATAACTTCAAATATGGAAGCTCTTTTTGTAAACAATGTTGAAATGCTAATATGCATCAATCTACCAAACATGGTTACATTATCATAAAGTATGGTAACACATATGGCATTGACATTGGTCATATAGTTTTTGAAAGCCATGAATGTTCAAACATGGTACGCCATATTATGAAACGAGTTATTCAAGAGTTATCAAATTTTATATATTTTTCATGGAAACTAGCTAATGCACAAAGTGAGACACCAACGGAGAAATGAATGGTTGTATTTCATTTAATATTTTGTATCTTTATTTTTTTTAAATGGCCCAAATTTGGTGTCATTACCGTTCATATCAGAAAATTGAAATCTTGCAAAACTCTCGGTGGTTCTCCAATATTTGACTAATTCAATACCTATAAATTATTTTTAAAAAGTCAAGAGCAAGCTATATCACACACTTTGTAGTTCATAATTAGACATACTTACTTTAAATTGTCAAAAAGTCATTTTATTGCACATCTTTAGCTAGGAAGCTTGGAAACTCATGAAAGTAGGACATTATCCATCAAACATGGAATCTCCTTTGTAAACAATTGCTTGAAATGCCAAGATGCACCGATCTACCAAATATGGACACGTTTGTAAGCTTGATTGGCGAAGATGCTTCAATGTATGGAGTATTACAAAACATGAAAAAGGTACAGAAACTATGATTGTGACCTTGGTCATCTTGTTTGAAAGCCTTGAATTAATGTTCATTAATTTCGGCAGATGTCTATAAACTCATTAAATGCTGGAAAGTATACAGGTCTGTGGGTCTATCTGACGGGGACAACATTCCAAGTGGGAGTAGCGTACCTTAGAAGCTTCAACTTCAAAATTTCGGCAGAGCGCCAAAATATCCCGCCCACCCATTCAAACATCCCGCCCATCCATTCAAATATCCAACCCCAAAAGTTATTTTATTGCACAAATTTAGCCTAGAAGCTTGAAAGGGCGTTATACATTGTGTGAAAAAGGGGGGGTGGCATTTTGAGCCATCATCTTTGTAGTTGCTTCACAACAAAACACATTGTTATTACTTGGAAATTTGAAAACAAACTTCAAATTTGGAACCAGACATATTGGTTGATTTGCAGAGATGCATCGATCTACCAAATACGGACACGTCATCATAAACTATTTCCATGACCTTGGTCACCTTTTTTTTGGATGATGGTCATCTTCTTGAAAGCCTTAAATTGTTCGGAAATTTCAGCAAATGCTTAGAAACTTGTTTAAATGTTGGGAACAACTCTCGCTGGTGTGTGGGTCTAGACGGTGATAGCGCATCTAAGAGGCCCCGCGTTGGAGTAGCGTATGCTAGAATCTTCGACCTTAAAATTTTGGTACGGCGCCCAAACATCACACCGATCCATTAAAATATCCTGTGCATCCATACAAACATGCTTCACCTCTTTCTAAAATGCAAAATTCCTCTTCTATCCCTGCTCCGGAAACAAGAATCTGAGGGAGCACTGCAATAACAGAGGGATATAGGTGGTAAATTTGCATTCTCCCAAGTGCATCACCCCATCGACGTTTCCTAGCCCTTCTTCAATATTTACCTGCCCGCCCGCTCCGACCTACACTATCTTTTTGGACCCACCATGCAAGTGACCAACATGTCAGTGAGCCAGAATTACGGCAAGTAGAGACTCCCATCGCTTGTTGTTCAAAATTCGAACTTTTTCGCTAAACCGAGATAAAATCATTAAAATCATCGAACCTAGCTTAGAAGCTTGAAAATTCATGAAACTTGGGCATTATCCGTCAAAAAATTACTATGTGAGAAAATTGGTGCGGTGAGATTTTGAATCACCTATAATCTTTGTAGTTGTTTCACAATGGAAGCCATTGTGGTCTCTTGGGCAATTTAAAATAACTTTGATTTGGATGCACCTTTTTTGTAAACATTGTTAGAAATGCCAATATGCAGTTATGCACCGATCTACCAAACATGGACACATTATAATAAACTATGGCAAACATATTGCCATGACCTTGGTCATCTCATTTGAAAGCCATGAATGTTCACACATGGTACGCCATATTGTGAAACGGGTTTCTTCGAAAGTTGTCAAATTTTAGCATACTTTTCATGGAAACTAGGCAGTGCACATAACAAAATACTTTGCAAAATAAAGACATTGCTTCAATTTATATATTTTTATTTGGATTTTTCTTTCAAATAAAAGGTCCCAAAATTGGCTGCGTTATTAGCATTCATATCAAGAAGTTGAGGGGTTGTTTGGTTAAGCTTATCTATCGGTTTTAGCTTTATTTTATAAGTAACTTTAGATTTTTTATTTTCGCTTATACCATCATTCAACTATGTCAGAGTAAAAGCTAAAAAAAGAAATCCAAAAACACGTTCGTGGCTTTATAAGCCAAAAATCAAAAGCTAGAATTAGAGCCCAACCAAATAGCTCGTAAATTTCACGGAACTCTTGGTGCTTCTCCCTTGTTTTAGTACTTGGGTACCTTCAATTGTATTTAACAAAAAATATTACCAAGCAGAGTATCATCGACTTGTAGATCAAATTTTGAGATACTTTCATTAAATTGCAGTAAAACTATTCCACAAATATATATAACCATAAAGTTTGAACATATTGTTGAGAATTCACGGAATACTAAACCGTAAACTCTAAACCCCTAAACCCTGACTAGGCACATATCATGCACTTATAGATCAAAATTTGAAATACTTTCATTAAATTGGATAACACCATTCTATTCCACGAATATAAGCATAAAGCTTGAACATTTTTGAAAATTCTCGAAACCCTAAACCCTAAACCCCTGAAACCCAAATCCTAAACTCCTAAACCCTATACCCCTAAACCTTGACCAAGCACGTAGCATGCACTTATAGATCAAAATTTAAGATAATTTCGTTAAATTGGGTAATGCCATTCTATTTGACGAATATAAGCATAAATCATGAGCAATATCAAAAATTCCCTAAACCCTAAACAACCCCTGAAACCTAAACCCTGAACCCTAAAGCCCTAAACCCTCAGCCATAATCCCTAACCAAACAGGTGTCATGCACTCATTGATCAAAATTTGAGATACTTTCATTAAATCAGCTAAAACCATTCTATTCTATGAATATAAGCATAAATCTTGAGCATTATTGAAAATTCGCTAAACCCTAAAACCTAAACAACCAATAAAACTAAACCGTCAAACCCTAAACCCTCGACCCATAAACCCTAACCAAAGCAGATATCGTGAACTTATAGATCAAAATTTGAGGTACTTTCAATAAGTTGATGTAATCCCATTCTATTCCATGAATATAAGCATAAAGCAGCTTGAACATTATTGAAAATTCTAGAAACCCTAAACCATAAACCCTAAAACCCTAAACCCTTACCAAGCACGTAGCATGCACTTATAGATCAAAATTTGATGTACGTTCATTTAATTGGTAATGCCATTCTATTCGACGAATATAAGCATAAATCTTGAGCATTATCAAAAATTTCTTAAACCCTAAACAACCCCTAAAACCTAAACCCTAAAACCCCAAACCCTCAACCCATAAACACTAACCAAGCAGGTATCATGCACTTTATAGATCAAAATTTGTGATACTTTCAATAAATTAGGTAACGCCATTCTATTCGACGAATATAAGCATAAAGCTTGAGCATTATTGAAAATTCGCTAAACCCTATACAACCATAAAACCTAAAATGTACAACCCTAAATCACAAAACCCTCGACCCATAAACCCTAACCAAGCAGGTATCATGCACTTATAGATCAAATTTCAGATACTTTCATTAAATCAGGTAACACCATTCTATTCGATGAATATAAGCATAAATCTTTGAGCATTATTAAAAAATCGCTAATCCCTAAATGCTAAACAACCCATAAAACCTAAACCGTAAAACCCTAAATCCTCGACCCATAAACCCTAAACCAAGCAGGTACCATGCACTTATAGATTAAAATTTGAGACACATTCATTAAATTGCGGTAACTCCATTCTATTCCATGAATATAAGCATACAGCTTGAACATTATTGAAAATCAAAAACCCTTAACCTTAGACCCTAATAATCTCCTAACCCTAGAACCCTAACCTCCTAACCCTAGAACCCTAACCTCCTAACCCTAGAACCCTAACCTCCTAACCCTAGAACCCTAACCTCCTAACCCTAGAACCTAAACCCTTACCAAGCAGGTATAATGCACTTATAGATCAAAATTTAAGATACTTTCATTAAATTGCGATAGCACCATTCTATTCCATGAATATAACCATATATATAAATCTTGAACATTATTATTGAAAATTCCCTAAACCCTAAAACCTAAACAACCATAAACCCTAAAACCCTGAACAACCCTAAACCCTAAATCATGAACCCTAAACCCCTAAACCCTAAAATCCTAAACCATAAACCATGAACCCTTAAACCCTCAATCCAAAATAAATTCGAACCCTAAACTTAACCCTAGGCTACATATACTTTGTGTGAAATTGGGGCAGTGGGATTTTGAGCCATATTTTGTAGTTGCTTCATGACAAAATCCATTGTTGTGCCTTAGAAAATTGAAATAACTTCGAATTCGGAAGCTTCCTTTGTAAATAATATTTTAAATGCCAATACGCACCAACTAGCAAATACAGACAGTTTATTATAAACTATAGAAAAAGATATGGCTATGACCTTGGTCATCTAGTTTGAAAGCCATGCATATTCTTTTGTCAAAAGTTATCAAATTTTAAGATTATATTTTTCCATGGAAACTAGCTACTGCACATAGTGAGACAGGAAGAGAGACAAAATGGATGTATTTTGTTTTATATTTTGTTTCTTTGTATTTTATAAAAAAGGCCGAAATTAGGTGTCATTACCATTCATATCAAAAAGTTGAATTTTGGGGAACTCTTTGGTGGTTCTCCAATATTTGACTACTTGGTATCTTTGAATTATTTTAAAAAGTCAAGAGCAAGGTATATCAAACACTTTGTAGTTCGAAATTAGACATACTTACTTCAGATCGTCAAAAAGTCATTTTATTGCATAGGTTTAGCTAGGAAGTTTGGGAATTCATGAAAGTTGGGCATTGTCCATCAAATCTAGAACCTTCTTTTGAAATGCCAAGATGCAACAATCTACCAGATATGGACACGCTATCATAAACTATAATAGAGATATGGCCGTGACCTTGGTCATCTTGTATGAAAGCCTTAAAAATATAATGTTTATCAATTTCGGCAAATGTGTGGAAACTCATTTATATGTTGGTAAGCATACTGTTGCTAGCGCGTGGGTCTAGACGGGGCCAACACGTGAGAGCGGCCGTGTTAGAGTAGCGTATGTTGGAAGCTTCAACCTCAAAATTTCCGCAAGGCATCAAAACATCCCGTGCCATCTATTCAAATATCCCGCGCATCTATTCAAATATCCCGCCCTGCTTTTTGCAAATGCAAAATTCCTCTTCTATCCCTGCTCCAGAAACAAGGACCGTGGGAGTACTGCAATAATAGAGGGTATAGGTGGTAAATGTGCATCATCCCACCTATATCCCCCATCGCCTCTTCCCTGCCTACACCCCTCTAACCTCGACTTTCTTCTAGCTGCTTCACCGTCGGCCCTCTCTTCCACACCGGAGCTCCTCCACTGCCAGCGCTCTTCACTAGAACTATTTCACTCATGGAAGCAATCAACAAAGGAACTACTCATTCATGGAAGGAATCAACAACATCATCATAATCAAATGAATGGATAAAAGTACGAAGGTAGATCTAATGCAAACCACAATTGAATATGGAATTACAATGAGATCTAATAGATGAAAGATGGGGGTAATGGTGGCAGTAGAGATGCATCAATTGATGATGAAGGGAATGATGTGTTGTCCTCCAATGATACGTGAAGCAACTGGGATTTTGCCCTAGCTAAGTTCCTCCTTCAGATCCCTCTCGGATGTGTTTTTTCGTGGTTTTTGGTGGCTGTGTATGTCGGATCTTCCTCTCATCTTTGCTAGGAGACAGTATTTGACGAGGCGGTCACGGTGGCGCCTGGTACGGGCAGGCTCCGCCTATACCAGTGGTCGTTATTAATACTGGTGCCTCCTCCTCGCTTGGTATTCTCCTAGGTACGAAGGTGAATTTATAAAATGACTTTTATCACTTAGAAATATCATATAATTATGCAATATGACAGCTCTAATTGTTATGTTCATATACGACTCAATGATTTGGGATCCTATTGAAACAAGAACAAAATAGTGCGTGTAGACGCGATGAAATACAAAGATCCCTACTCTATTTATGCAAAAACACAAGGTAAATATGCTTCAATTTTGGACTCATCAATACACTTGGGTATATTTCTTCAATAAGAAGAGTGAGACTCAACAAACCATCATCGACTTTCCCAATGAAGTTCAACGTCAACATAACAACAAGATCTTGTCCATTAGAAGTGACAATGGCACCGAGTTCAAGAACTACACTTTGGATGAGTCCCTTAGTGATGAGGGCATCAAGCATCAATATTCCACTCCTTATACCCCTCAACAAAATGGTCTGGTGGAAAGGAATAACCGGACCCTTTTGGATATGGCAAGAACCATGATTGCGGAGTTCAAGTCTCCATATAATTTTTGGGCCAAAGCTATCTCAACCGCTTGTCATATTGCCAACCGTGTGTATCTCCGCAAGCACTTGAACATGACTCCTTATGAGATCCTCACTGGCAAGAAATCAAGTATCCACTACCTTCGAGTGTTTGGGTCTAAGTGCTATATTCTCAAGAAAGGTAACCAATTATCCAAATTCGAATCTCAAGATATTGAAGGTATATATTGTCTATGCCTCGAATTCTCATGCTTATACAGTGTATAACAAGTCCACCGGGCAAGTTATAGTCTCTTGCAACGTGAGGTTCGATGAGCATCAAGGCTCCCAAGTGGGGCAATTTGGTCTTGGTGATGTAGGTGATGAAATTCCTCCTCAAGCCATAATAAAAATGGGTGTGGGATTCTTCTGCCCCATTTAGGAACCCCTTGTGGTGGAAGGAGAAGGACAATGCTCTACTCCTGTGGAGCCCTCACCTACTCAAGATCTTCATCAACCCCATAGCCATCAAGATACTTTGGTTGAAGATGTAGTTCATGATCAAGGTCAAGCTCAAGTGAATGATGGGTGTGCATCACCCCATACGGACCAAGGTCAAGCTCATGAAGTGGGACAAAGCCAAAATGTTGAGCAAGCTCAAGAAGAGGAGAAAGCTCAATTTCAAGGTAAAGACAAGGATCAAAATAGTGGTGATGACCAAGTAGCTTCTCAAGAATCCATTTAGGAAGCTCAAGCTCATCGTGAAGAAAGAAGGATAGCCAAGCTCGTCTGAAAATGTTGTTGGTGATCTTGAAAGGGGCATTACCATTCGTAACCAAGTGGCTAACCTTGTTGGCTACAATAGTTTAATTTCTTGTGTACATCCCCAAAAGGTTTATGAAGCACTTGAAGACCCGGATTGGCTTGAATCCATGCATGAAGAGCTTCACAACTTCAAGCGCAACAATGTGTGGTCATTAGTGGCGAGACCCAAGGAATGTCATAATTTCATTGGAACAAAGTGGATCTTCAAGAACAAGCAAGATGCAAATGGGATGGTCATCCGCAACAAGGCAACATTGGTGGCTCAAGGCTTCTCCCAAGTCGAGGGTATTGACTACGGTGAAACTTTTGCCCCCTCTGTTCGTCTTGAATCTATCTGTATCTTTCTTGCATATACATCTCATCATAACTTCAGTTTGCAACAAATGGATGTTAAGAGTGCATTTCTTAATGGTCCCCTTAATGAATTGGTTTATATCAAGCAACAGGTTTTGAGGATCCAAGTTTACAAACCACGTCTACAAACTTGATAAGGCACTCTATGGACTTAAACAAGCTCCATGTGCATGGTACGAGTACCTTACAAAGTTGTTGGTAGACCGTGGTTTCGAAGTTGGGCTAATTGAACCCTCTCTTTTTACTAAGAGAGTTGGAGGAAACTTGTTCATATGCCAAATTTATCTTGATGATATTATCTTTGGTTCTCCTAACAAATCTTTCAATGATTTTTTTGCTAAGCTAATCATCGATGAGTTTGAAATGTCTATGATGGGCAAATTGCAATTCTTTCTTGGATTTGAAGTGAAGCAATTCATTGGAGGTATCTTCATTAATCAAGCCAAATACATTCAAGATATGCTCAAGAGGTTCAAGTTGGTGGATCTAAATGGAGTCAAGACTCCCATGCCTCTCAAATGTGATCTCACTCTTGATACTAAGGGTAAATATCTGGATAAAAAGGTATATTATTCTATGATTGGGTATTTGTGCATGGTTTCAAGACGCACCAAAAGAAATCCACCTTGTGGCGGTCAAATGAATCTTTTGATATTTAGTTGATACCCCAAACTTTGGATTATGGTATTCCAAGGGCTCAAGCTTTGTACTTCATGGATTCACGGACTCGGATTGGGCGTGAGACAAAGTTAGAAGTAAATCAACCTCCGGGGCTTTCCAATTCTTTGGTAGGTCCTTGGTGTGTTGGTCATCTAAGAAGTTGTCATCCGCCGAGGCCGAGTATATTGTGTCCGCTAGTTGTTGTGCACAATTGTTGTGGATGAGGAAAACTTTAAAGGATTATGGTGTCACATGTGACAAAGCGTCTCTTCTTTGTGATAATGAAAGTACAATCAAGATCACCTATAGTCTGGTGCAACACACAAGAACGAAGCATATTGATATTCGTCATCACTTCATCCGCGAGCATATGTGAGAAACCGAGAAGAATCTAGCAGATTTGTTCACCAAGCCCCTTGATGAGAAGAGATTCCAAGAGTTAAGGCATGAGCTAAATATCATAGATTTGAGCAATGTGGCTTGAGATCATGCACCCATTCCCATGCATTCATATGTTATTCTATCTAGATGTAGGCATGGATATAGGGGGAGTGCGGTCCTAATTGGTTGGGATATCCTCCCCCGTTATGCCCAAAGTGAGAAAATCATCCTCTTAATATCATTTTGTGATATGTGAGCTTCAATGGCGAGTTTTGGTAATGGACCCAAGATATAGCTTCGTGGTGCCAAGCCAAGTATACTCAAACATGGTGGCCTAGGCCACCGACCCTCTCCCACATGAGAGGTTGGTTCTTACTCATGTTTGTCACCTTTCGTGTATTTTGTTTTGTATCTTTAGTACATGCACTCTCCTTTGTCTTTGTGTTAATTCTTACTTCTTAGAGTGTTTTGTTCTTTACCTCAATTTGATCTTCCAACCTAAGCCCGCTTTCTCGCTTCCTCGGCCATGCTTCTATTCTTCATGCTTGTTGCTCTGTGATCAGGTGTTTCTGGCTTTGGAGGTCGGAGACTATGGGGTACAACCCAGGAAACTCCGGCCTAGATGGTTTTGCGACATATGCGTTATGAGCGTCGGGGTGACGGGTAACGGTTTGTTCCCCTCATTCACCCCCGATGCCCACACCACCTCCACCTCGTCTCCTCCTCTGCCTCTCACCATCAGGGCCGGCATCGCCTCGGATCCACTGCTGCCACCGGCCTGCCTCATCCCTCCGCTGCTGGGCCTCCTTCCCACCAGCACAGATCCCCATGGATCAAGGTTTTCCCTCTCTCTCAATCCCTCTCTAGGGTTTTCCCCTAGGTGATTTGTGAGGATTGGGGCACTCTTCCTATCTGGATTCCTTCATGTAACAACAATGCCATCTTCTGTGTGTTCATTAGACCTCTGATTTGCTTCGTGGAGTCAAGTTCCTGTCATAGCGCTCAGCCAAACCTCCACATCTGGAGACTCCGGGGTGCGCACCCTAGAAACTCCGGCCTTGCTGGTGGTTTAGGGGTAGGGTTGCTGTGATAGTGCCTTATGTCCACTCTTGATCTGGTTTCTAACCAGTACTCCACCATATATGTCTGGACAAGCATGCTCACCTTTTGTTATCTCCCTCGCTCTATTTTTCATAGGTGGTTCGGTTCTCATCCTCGTTGCACCAAAAATAAGGCTTCCAACTATGGGGGCAATCCTCAGAGAGCTCTTGCTCACAAGCAGCTTTTGAAGAAGAGGATGAGTATGGTGTGCGCCAAGGGAAATCCAAGAACAAACATCTCCCTAGGAGAGAATAAGAGCGCCTGAGAAAGATTGAGCTTGCGAAGAATAGGAAATATGACAACCTCACCACATTGAAGAATCTAAACATTGCTGAGTTTTGAATAATGAGAAGGCAACCATTCTGACATGCCATCTAACCACGCTGATCCTTATTATTGGAGGACAGAACACCGGTTGGTCATGCAAGAAGTATTTGCCCGTCTCTCTACTAAGAATGTCGCTTGTACACAACATCCTCTTGATCTTGAGTTCATGCATAGCAAGTCCTACTTTCGCGACACCTTATGGATCACTCAGAAGCTTGGGATGCATCATCTCATGGAATTTAAGAAAGACTACAACATCTGAATTGTTTATCAATTTTTACAATAGTGGTGTTTCATTATGGTGATGATATTCCTTTCACCTGGATGACATGTGAGACCCGCTGCAGCTCCAACTTCAATGAGTTTGCTGAGGTTATGGGTTATCCGTTTGGGGGAGACATCATACCATGGACTTGCGGCTGCATGATACTTCTGGTCTTGAGTATGACAAGAGTCCGCTCACTCCACTCTACTAGTGGGGAAGTCTTCTTGGGGAGGCCAAGAATCTCAAGCCTCCATTCCATGTGGTGCTCTGTGTATTCCATGAGAACATATATCCTCAAGCGGGCAACTTGGACAACATTCGAGGTGCATTGGTCAATCTTATTGTTCAATCTCACACCAGCTACTCTTTGGGTCTCGAGGCACCTTGAAAGGGCATGTATGACCCCATGTGTGGTTTTGGTAATTAATGACAATCTCTATAGACTAATGTGTAAATTGAGTTTCACTTGTAGGTTTTTCCATTGGCATCGCTTGGACCATGTGTTGGGTTCAAGGTTGAATAAGAATAAGCAATGTCCAAGGGTTTTGTGCCTATTGGAATCTTGTTGAAGAACAAGAAGGACACTATCAAGTATGTCTTGAAGAATAAGAAGATGGACTTCCTTATGGCCATCTTCAATACATCATCATGAAATGAAGTGCAATCTCAAGATGCACCATCTCTAGAAGATCTCATGCTTGAAGCTTGCCATCCTCAGCGATCATGGAGTGATGAAGACAAGTTCAAAGAAGAGGTTTCCCCATGGAGTATGTGGGAGAATTTCACAAGTCTTCATCAAGCAAGAGAAATCAAGAAAAGCGATCCATCTTGAGAAGGACAAGATGTTCTACATCAAGCTCAAGTGGAATGCTCAAGGCAAGGTATGATCTTGATATATTTTCTATTTTACCGGTCTCTCGTAGTGTTGGGAGACTGGGTTTAGGATAGATAGCCGTACTATCAAGAGGGGCTCTTGAGTAGGTGACTCGATCGTATCATTCAGAGAGAGCTCAAGCCTTTGCATACATAGCATCATCTCTCTTGGTTGTTGTTTGGTTCTTGTCCATAGTAGGATCTAGAGCTTGTGGTTTTCATCATAACAAGCTCTAGTTCATAAAAAACGGAGTTCCCTAATATATCTTATTGCAGTTTTGATTTTGCGGGTTTTTCGGCCCCACACCTTGGGAGATATATCTCATATATATTCATGATATTTTCTCCCTTGGCTCCACACCGGTGATTCTACACGTCGTTATCTTTCCAATAAAAGTGGTTTCGTCTCATTTGGAGTTCAGATGCGAAAGTTATTGCAGTTTTGGTTTCTAAAGTTTTCCTGACCGGAAGTTCCGGCTCTCCACCTGTAGTACCGCTAGGGCATGTTTGCCTCCAATAGTTCCGGTGGAAGTTTTGGCCAATGTTCCTATGCCCATGGGATGTGTTTAGTAATTTCTCTATTTTGGTGAGTTCTATTTGGCGGAATTTTGGTCGAATGTTCACGCGGTAGTACCATCCCTGCCGGAAGTTCCGGTGGGCGATGGTAGTACCGACCAGGCTCATTTTTATTTCTCTCGCTCACTGTTCTTTTGACCGTTGGCGTGGTGCCACCGGTAGTACCACTCCCCCACTGGTACTTATACATTGCAAATGTATCTATAATTTTTGATGTTCCATGCTTGGTTTTATCTACTTTCTTATGTTTTGTCCACACTTTGGAGTACTTTTCATATGATTTCTTGGACTAACCTATTAACAAGAGCCACAGTGCCAGTTGCCTATTTTCTGCTGTTTTTGGTTCCAGGAAGTCAGAAAATGAATATTCTCGGAATTGGACGGGACAAAAGCCAAAGTTACTATTTTCCCGGAAGACTCACGGAGCCAGAAGGAGAGTCGGAGAGGGGCCACAGGGTGGCCACACCTTGGGCGGCCAGCCAGCCGCTTAGGGCATGGTGTGGGCCCCCTGGCCGCCACCGACCTTGCCTCCTTCGCCTATAAGAGCCTCTCGATACCAAAACCCTAGATCATCAATCAGAAATCCACGAAAAGTTCTGTAGCACCGCCGCCACCGAAGGGGAGGTTCGGGGGACAAAAAGTCTGTTCAAGACACCTGTGGACGGGAAGTGCCCCCGGAGCCATCTCCATCGATCTCCACCGCCATCTCCTTCACCGTTGCTGATTCCCATGATGAGGAGGGAGTAGTTCTCTCTCGAGGCTAAGGGTTCTACCGGTAGCTATGTGTTCATCTCTCTCTCTATGCATGATCTTGTTGTGGTCATGAGCTTTGTAATCAAGTAGATCTACCTTGCTACTCAAGTGCTTTAATAGATCTCTGCTCTCCCCATGTGTGTGAAAGTGACAGCGTGCACACCATGGTGGCACTTAGGCTAGAGATCTCGAATACTTGTTATGAGTTATATTTAGAGTTGGATGTCTTTATGAAATTGTGGTGTTTGTTGGACTCATATAGTACTCAAGGTGACAGTGTGGGGTTTCTAGATGGGAAAGATGAACTTTGAGGTGTGCTGTTATAGCCCTACCATCGATTAGAGTGTTCAACCGGAGAGTAGTTAAGAGTAGTATCATAAAGAGAAGATATTTATATGAGAGTGTTCACTAGTGAAAGTATGATCCCTAGGCCTTGTTTCTAAGCATTGATACACCGTTTGCAACTAGATCTGTTACATGTTTGCTTGCTTCCTTCTTTATTTCAGTTTGCCTTTAGTCTTTTCCCACGTCAACCACACACCATCAAGCTATTCTCTATCACTGTTACCACTTATAATTATCCATACCACTTGTATTTCACTATCTCTTCGCCGAACTAGTGCACCTATACCCCTGACAAGTGTATTGGGTGTGTTGGGGACACAAGAGACTTCTTGTATCTTGATTGCAGGGTTGCTTGAGAGGTTATATCATTGACCACTTCCTCCCCGAGTTCGATAAACCTTGGGTGATCCACTTAAGGGAAAACTTGCTGCTATTCTACAAACCTCTGCACTTGGAGACCCAACAACTGTCTACAAGAATAGGAGTGCGTAGACATCAGGTACTACCGGCCGTGCACGCATCTGTGCTTAACAGGTAGATTGGGGAGCCCTTTAAAAGGAGCTCCTCTTCCCTTTTGTGGCCAACATGCTTTTTCTTGGACCTTACCCTTCTCTCTCTCCTCCATTGTTGACCTTGAAGAGCTTGCCCTCTCCCCTTCCCCCTCCTATGGTTCTTGCATCTTTTTGAGAGATTTTGTAGAGGAAATCTAGATCTACAACCCCCACCAAACCAAATCCCTTATGTGTGAAGGAATCATTGGGATCTAGATATCTTGGAGAGTTTTGTGTTCTCCTCTTGTGTTCTTCCTATCTTATTACCCCAATAGCATTTATAGCTTTGGTGGAATTTGAGAGTAAAGGACTTTCCTCTTGCATTTGGTGCATAGGTTTGAGTTCTCCTCAGAGTTTCGACGAGTTCAAGTTCTTGGTCTTGTTAATCTTGGGTTCTTGGAACCCTAGACAGTTGTGTGGAGTTGTGGTGTGTTCTTGAGGCCTCCAATTGAGTTGTGGAGATTCCTCAAGCTTGTGGCCTGTTGTGGCCTTGTGGAGTCTTTGTGGTGTTTCTTGGGAGCCCTCCAATTGAGTTGTGGAGATTTCCCCAAGCCTTGTACGGGTTCGGTGACCTCCCTCAAGTGTCCCATAGTGGATCGTAGTAGGCATTTGTGGTGAGATCACGGGAGAATAGGGTTAGCCTTTTGTGGTGTCAGTGAGTTGCGTGCCTTCGCATCTTGAGGTGAGGCCTTGTGTGTCAATGGGTGAGCATCGAGCCAACACACCTCAAGGTGAGCCATTTGTGGCGTTCAGAGAGCATTGCACCATTGCACCTCTCCAACAGATACGTAGCTTCTTTGGAAGTGAACTTCGGGATAAAAATCATCGTCTCCACGTCCATCGGTTTTCTCTCAACCAAGCCCTTTACTTATGCAATTTACATTGTGATAGCCATCATGCTTGAAGTATTATATATTGCTATCACCTTGTTGCTTGTCTTGCTTAGCATATGGTGTTGGTGCACTTAGTTGAACCTAGTGGATATAGGTTTGGGTTTGATAAATTAAACATGGTTTTATTCCACATTTATTAGAGCCTAAACCATAATAATTTTAAAACACCTATTCACCCCCTCTAGTCGACACCCATTTCCATTTCACTCCTCCTATGCCTCTTGATGTCATGTACTTCATGTTCCTTGAGCTGGGCATCATCATCTCTGAAAATAAGACTCCAACATATGCTCCCTATGTGATGCAGATGATTCTCTCGCACTTCGAAAGGAACAACATCCCTCCATTCTACTTGTTTCATAGCTAGCTTGTGTCTCTTGCACCTCGCCAAATGCAATGTAATAATGCTCCCTCCTCCACACAGCCCCGTGGTCCTACCGCCCTCCCCGAGCATGAGAGTGAAGACAAGATTATGGAGGAGGAGGAGAGTCCTCCCACCTGTGGGGTTCGTTCCAAGAATGCAAGCAATGTCTACATGCCTTCTCACACACTAGCAGTCGTGCATCGTCAAGTGAAGAAAGAAAATTGGTGGGAGAAAACTCTCTTGTGCATGAACTTTGATATTCTCCATGGTCAATATGACTCCTACAAGCATGATCAGTAGCTCACGAAAGCTGTGGAAAAGCATGATGCTCCCACTAGTGTTGGAAGTTCCTCCCAGCCTAAGCCATCCTCCACTCTCTCCTATGGTACATGGTATCAAGGTCTTGTTAATTGGAGCAACTTCGAAGACACTGCTTCTTCTCATGCATCTTATGGCAAAGGCCCTGCTCAAAAGGAAGACTCTCAAGATGAGGATGATGAAGATGATCAAGATGAAGATAACGAGAGCTCTGAGGACACTGATGATGATGAGAAGGAGGACAAGGATGAGGAGGAAAGTGGCTGATTATCTTGGGGCATGTAGCTTCGCTCTTTTCCCCTTTTTGGTGTCTCGATGCCAAAAGGGGAGGAGTTTAGGTTGTTCTTCCGGGATTTGCATGGGTTGGCACAACCTTTTCGCTCATTCGAGTTGCCTCTTCAAAGCTTGTACCCGTGTTATATTTTTGTGATGAACTATGTTTACTTGTGAACTTCATTCCGTTTATGTGTGGGGTAAGACATTCCCAGTACTTTCATATCTTGTTGCTTAAATCCCCTATTTTGCTAGTATTTATCCTCTTTTACCATGTCCTTACCTTGTGTGAGCTATGGTGAATTTCTTATTATGTATATATCCTTACACATGTTGTTTGTTTGGAAAATATAGGGGGAGTATTGATCCTAGTAGGTATGTACTTGCATTCAGAAGCAAAGTCAAATTGTGCACATCTCTAGGGGAGCTCATCTATATTTTAAAAATCTTTGGTATGCTTATTATTATCATATTTCTTGCAAATCCTTGTGTTGTCATCAATCACCAAAAAGGGGAGATTGGAAGGGCATTTCTCTCTCTAATTGTGTTTTGATGATTATTGTCAACACAAAGATTTTCTAACCGTGTGCTAAGATGATTTCAGTTAAACATGGTGAGAAGCACAAGACAGTAGTTGTTCCCTCAAAGAGATGAGAAGACTAGTGAAGTGTAGTCATAGGGCTCCTTAGTTTTATTTGCTAGTTTATTAGGGATCCCGAACTATCAAGAGGGGTTACTCAATGGAAGGTGTGTGGGTTTCCTATTCTTTTCACAACCCAAATTATTTCTGCATAGCCTTCCTATTCTTGCAATAGTGGAATCCTCCCAAGGATGACCTCACTACAAGAAAAGTTGGCTTTTACAACGGACGATTTTCGTGGTTGAAGGCCTGTTTTTCGTGGACAAAGAGTCTTCCGCGATGGATGGCCTTCATGGTAAAAGCCCCATCACAAATGAATTAACCATGGTTTTTTTCGACCGTGGCGGATCACACCCTTCAGACACGAAAACTTGTTCCGTCGTAGATCTGTTCGCCAGCCACGCTGACTGCTGACGTCATGCAAACTGCCACGTGGCAGCCATCATTAACGGTCATAGAAACCGTGGCAGAAGCCAGGCCTAGCCAAGGCCTGCTAAATACTAATTGGGCCGGCCCATCAGGGGAGCCCAATAAGAAGATGGCCCGTTACTGTTTTGTCCTGCAGTATTTGAAATGGGTCCAAAAAATGCAGCCAGTAGTAGCCCGTGAACTTTCAGGCCCGATTCTGTTTAAGCCTACAGAAGGCCCATGTTGGTCCAACACTGTGTGGCCCATTAGCAGCCTGCGCCAAGTCACTCCTGTAAACATAAGGCCCGGGTCATTATTATCATATCTTTCATCGTCGATCACTTCACGGCCCTTCTCTGAGATGGTCCGTTACTGTTCTAGCCTGTTACTATTCTAGCCTTTTACTGTTCTGGTCTTTAGTTGTTTAGGCCCACAAACAGACCTTTACTGTTCTAGCCTGGTAAATTTGTCGGCCTATTACTACCCTCGTCTGGAAATTTCTTGGCCCATACTGTTCAGGCTCGTCACAATTCTGGTCTTTTACTGTTGCGGTCCTTTATTGTTGAGGCCCACTACTGTTTTGGCTTGTTACTGTTCTGTGATTTTTGTAGTTTCTTGCATTCATGTAATCCGCTGTTTCGCTACGGCCATCTGTTATGCCATGTTACCACAACTGTTATCGTTATGGCTCGTTATCATTCTGCCTATTAGGCTGTTATCGATTCGACATGTTACCACATGCGGGTTGGCCCGTTACATTTACGGCCTTTTATAGTTTCGTCATTTCTGAATCCCATGCCAATATCATAAAATGTGTATAATAATCCAGCATTTTTTACTGTTCGTCATCGGCCGAATACACGACGGGCCAATAACAAAGCCTGGTATTGTTCCCTAATTAACCTGCCTGACATAGTTACCGTAACGACTACCGCAATGTGTGGACGACGCCAACTAAATGCCTACATGGCCTATGCGAGTTATCTAGATATTACATCAGCTGCAAACTTCTTAAAATTATTACATATTATCAACCCAAGGGAAAGAAAAATCGGCATTTCAGTTGACAATCAAGTTGATAGCAGAGTCCTCAATTAGCTTTCTCAATCGATCACCTGCATCTTCCATTGAGTGTGATAGCTACATTGGATGAGACATGATCTTGCAGCCCCCTCTTTGGTGGGGCTAGCAATAATTGCAGTCTGAAAATAAGTAATAACAAACTACTCATTTGACTGATATGACAGGAGCTATGAATTGGAGTTTATAACTGGTCAATGGTTCAATTATTGACCAACACGTCAAACAAACATGACAAGCAAGCACGCATTAAACAAGTGTGACTACCATGCAACGAGCAATCAAAAAATGTGTGTGTGTCTTAGAATTTTAGCAAATATAAACTAGCCAGGTCATTTTGAACAAATATATATGGAAGCAGTTCTATAACCTAAAATGCAAAAGACGTTGGGTGACTCAGAATTTGCGTTGAGCCACAAAATGGCATGTAGTTACTGTCATAGCGAAGAATGAACCAGATAGAAATTATAACCGCATCATACGAGAACCTGTAGAGCAGGAATGCAAACCACGAATGAACTATATATTGTAGAGGATAGTTATGTCATGACTTGGGACGAACAAGACCTAGAACCAGATGCCAGATATAATGGCGTCGCTCGTGAACCTGTAGAATAGGACAAACAAGCATTAGACAAGTGTGCCTGGAATGAAATGAGCAATCAAACAAAGTGTTTCTTAGAATTTCAGCAAATATACATGGAAGCAATGGCATCTCCTGGAATGCATAGAGTCGTTGGGTGACTCAGAATTTGCAGTGAGATACACAATGGCATGTAGTTACTGTCATAGCTAAAAATCAACCAGATAGAAATTATAATGGCATCATAAGAGAAATTCTAGAGCAGGAATGCAAACCACGAGTGAACTACATAGTAGAGGATAGTTATGTCGTTGCTCAAGACGAACCCGCACCAGATAAGGAAGTAATGTCATCCCTTGTGAACCTGTAGAATAGGTTTTGCAAACCAACATGTTCATTGTTCCATTTTGAGCTCTATGCAAGAAAAAGGAAATAGTTAGTGATGCAGCTTTTGAAGATCCAGATGACATTATGGCAACAACAAAATTATAATCGAATTAGTACGAAGAGTTTAAACGGCTCTTACAGGATAGTAGAACAATGCCAAGGAGGAAATAATAGCAGGAACTGATCTTAGGATGAAACAGATAGATTCAGCAACTGTAGAGTAGGGAATCCACACTAATATTTTCCACTGACTACAGATTTTGCAAGAATTACACGGTAGCACGCAATTACTGTTGTATGGAGTAGCTAAGAAAATGTGCATGACAAAATAACAGACATGTGCATGACTTGGAATTTGTAGAGCATCGAATGCAAACCAACATGTCTAATGACCTTGCATGTACTAGCACGAAGAATAGGCGTGCCCAGTGACTTGTATGTAATAGCACGATTACAAAAATGCAGTTCACTACGACAGGCTTGAACCTGCTATACCACTTACAAAACAAAAACGGGTTGAAGATTTGGTTAACCTTGGTCGGAGAGGCGTCTAAGCATCATCGGTACCATGCGAGTGACGTCCAGGTCACTGAGGGTGCTGCGGTTGCGGTGGCTGTTGGCATCGGGGAAGCAGATCTTGGGTGGTCGATGCCGGCTTGAACACGGTAGACGAGAGTGTTGCTGAGGCAGATCTGGTGCAGTGAACAGCGACGGCCGTGCAGCTGGTCTGGAGCGGTGGACATGGAACTCTTTGAACTAGATCACGCCTGATGGACATCGGTGAAGCGGATCCGGTACGGTTGGGTAGCTTTCGGTGGCGAGGAAGCATAGCTTGGGCGGTCGATGACGCTATCGGTGTGGTGAATGACACCGCAGCTCCTAGATCTGGTGGGTGAGCATCGGTGAAGCAGCTGCGCGGTGGTGCATGAGACAACAACTCAAGCCGGTGCGCACGGTGGTGGTGGAGCGGACAGAGGAGCTTGGGATTTTTGGGAGTGCCGGCGGAAAAAACTAGGGGAATCGGGGCCATAAAGGTGAGCAGAAAAAATAATCACGATCATGCCCCTGAGCTACCGACTTTAGCATGCCCATTTGTCGTCTGAACAATGGGTAGTGTAACACCCTCGAATCGGCCCTATGCAAGTTTGAGCGATTCCCGCCAAACCCGCATAGAAAAGATTCAAAGATGCCCACCAGGCACTTGCGTGCGGGTGGAAAACAAAGTAATACCATTACACATTAGTCCACGATGGAACCCACAGAACATATATATACAACAACGACTCCATGAGTCAAAAACAGATATGCAATACAAAGATCCAAATCACCTTGAAAATGATAGAGCGTCCGACTATGAACAAGATGCAAATGGGGCTAAGAGCCCCGAAGAATAACCAATGGCGTCCATAACCCTGCCCAGGCCAAGCCGGAAGGGTAACCCTGCTAACGACGTCGAACTTATACCTGTTAAAACAAAAGGGGTGCCGACAAAGGGCAAAGGAAAAAGAGGAGCATCAGTACTGAGGCCAGTACACGACGAGGCTAGAATTCGGCGGCTCTCTCCTACATAGGTATGGTGGACGGAAGCGGCAGCGAAGCATGCACTATACAACCTATAGAGACTCGATATAACTGTCGGCTATTAGAGAGGGGTAAGAAATACCTATTCGGATCCAACCTGATACTAACACCAATCATACCCATCCCGGTATTCCCCCTCGAGACCAAACAAGGAAGTCAAACCGAGGAACTCACACAGTTGAGAGTTTTATTCATTCCGTTATAGTTGCAGCACTTACTAGTCAGATATTGATTGCACGAGTCATCCTGATATCATAAGAAGTGGGCAGTTTTAGTTAACCATTCCGTTGTAGTTACAATACTTACTAGTCAGATACAATTAGCATGTGACATCCCAAACCCAGCAGTTGTTGGCACTTTTATTTCATTCCATTGGAGTTGCGATACTTACTAGGAAGGTATAGCAGGTCACGATACACCCCAGTTCCACCAGTTGTTGGCACTTTTACTATCCATTCCCTTGTGGTGAAGCTGATTACTAGTCACATATTAAGTCAAATTTATAGCACTACTTTAGTTATGCTTGTCTATGATCGAGATACTATGCTCCAAGTCGTCCATAACCGCGGACACGGCTTTCAAAAAGATTTACCCTGCAGGGGTGCACAAATAGCAACACACACGATCAACCTCGGAAAAACCAAATAAAAAACCAACGACGCTTTCACGACAAAGCAATCACAGGATTCATAAAATATTTCAGGGGGCCATCCCATTAAGCTACCCGCAAGGAAGTTGGCCGGCTCTGAGACGGACCCAAGGTTTGCATCAATGGCTGTAAACGACTGGGAACCCGAAAGTGTGACTGGGCTTGTCGATACTGCGAAAATACTCCGCATCCAAAATAGTATAGGTGCTCCACGCACAATCATAAATAAAGCAGCAAAGCATGGCATAAGTACAGGATAGTAATAAAGCCCCAAACTAGTTTGTGGCCCCAAGAACTAAGAAATGAATCAAGCTCTGGCAAAGGGGGATCCATAGGGTCTCCCAGATGTGGATAGTGCGAATAATCAAGGAACAGGTATCAAGTACTCGGGGCCTACGGGACACAAGTGGACATGAAAAACCAAATAGTATATATTGCCCACCGGTGCATCTTTCATTAGTTATCCCAGCAATTTAATAGTTGTATTTAAAGTCATGATCCTCTCCACTGTAAAGCATATGACAACATTCCAACAACTGTGTGGTACTTCACGACACGAGATCGCACCTAAGCAAGCGACTATGACTCGCAAGACCATCTATCTACCAAACAACAGGTAATAGGAGGTGTCCAAGGCAATATAAAGGCTTCACGGAATATATCTGGTACGGAACACTAAAGCATCGCGCCACGGATAGCAATAGATCAACAGGAGGAAATGAAGACTATAAATGCAAAATAGGTAGAAAGGGGGAGATTGCTCGCCTGGAAAACATAGCCGAAGGTACATATCCGAAGAACTTGTCGATACTCGCATCCACTCAATGGCCTAATCCGCGAAGAAGCTGTTCACTAGAAGAAACACCGGATGCACTACTTAATACTACGACAGAAGATCGGGCATGATGCATGTATGATGTATGACATGGCAAATATGCGATGCAACTAGGCAATATTAAGCGGAACCGGGGTCCCGACAACTAAATATAAGGTTCAAGTTGTTTAGATACCCCGCAATTTAAATGTTGTATGAACAAGGCGAAACATGGCACGGGTTCGCTACACATATTTAAATGGAGTACAGAATAAGACAAAAGTATCCCGCATAAACACTCCATGTTTAATTATATAAGGTGAATCGACATAATGCCCCAAACCACAAAACATGTATACAACATGAACAATTTAAATGCAACAAGTATTGTCATGTATTATAAAAATAAGGGTCTTGGAAAGGGAATCACACATTAGCGTTTGGCGATCTTGGTTCGATGTGGTTTAGGTTTAGTCGCGCCGGGATCGGTCTTCGGATCCAGGTAGAAGAACTTGGTGTTCTAGGACGAAGATCTTGGTGTGCCGGGGTCTTCGGGTTCAGCGGATTTTGGACTCGTGTGGATAACCTAGGGGTTCCGGCTTCTCGTGTTGGCACCGGTCCACGGAAGTCTCTACATCGAAGATCTTGGCAGGCCTTGATCTAGTCGATCGACACGGACATCACTGACAGCAGCAGCTCAACTTGGTTAGGCAACACCATGACCCAAGATCAAAACATCCATGAGCTGGGACTCGTGAGACACTTGCAGGAGACCCAAAAATAAAAGAGGACCTGGCAGCAGCCGTCGAGCACGGGAATAGCAAAGTCGACGCCCGGTTGCTTGCTGATGGAGGAGGGCGACGCGTCCGGTGGCGAGGAGCGGACGCACAGGGCTCGACGAGGTCGGGGCATAGGCCGCTGCTGTGGGGCTCGGCGAGCGACGAGGAGGACGTCCATGGCAGTAGCGCGGGACTCAGCAGGCCGGGAACAGAGAGGGGAGGTGCTTGCAGAGGTGGCCGGCGAGGCGGATCATGTAGGTCTAGAAGTTGACGTGGTCGGCCCGGAGCACGTCGGCATGCTGCGAGGAGAGCTCGGGCCGAAGGAGGGCTTGCAGGGGCACAAACGCCGTTGCAGAGGGGGCCATGGCGCCGAGCTTGCAGGGAGGAGGGGCGGCGGAGAGGCGAGCTCGCTGTGCGGGGAGGTTGCTGCGGAGAGACGGCCGCGAGCGTCGGGCTCCTGGCAGCGGCGATGTGCCTGGCGGGGTGTAAGCAGACAGCGTCTGGCCCAGGAGATGGAGCACGGCAGCTGGAGTCCCTGCGGGCGAGCGCCACGGGAACATGGCGGCTGAAGGCGACACAGGGGCTCGGGGCGGCGGCCAGAACAGAGGGCGGCGGCCGGTGTCGATTTGCAGGGACACGGGCGAGGAGAGCAGAGGAGGGAGCAGGGTCAGGGTGGGGCCAGGCTCGCGCGAGGATCGAGGGTGGGGTTCGGATCGAGAAGGAAGGGCCACCGGGTGGTTGGCGACACGGTTTACACGCGGGGTAGCAGGACCCGCGTCGGTCATGGGCGCATGCTGTGTGCGTGTGCGGCGGTAGTTGGTTCCTGGCATCGAGGAGGAATCGAACGCAGGTGGTGGGTTGCTCGATGCGGAAGGAGAAAAAGGTGGGGTTGTGTGCAAGGTTAGGTGGGGATCGAGAGGATCTGGGGGTCGCGTCGCTCGCGATGGGTATGGGGTGAGGAGCAGGGCGTGTTGCGTCAAGGCCAGCATACTGTAACGTGTGTGTAGCGGTGCAGGGTTGGGCATCAGCAGCAGGTGTACAACTGACGTGTCGGGTTAGGGTGCTGCTATGCGGGCGGGGTGGTGCTAGCTCGGTGGGGTGGTCCGGTAGGTGCGCCTGGGTAGGTAGGTGGGGTGTGGCGACTCGTCCGACTAGGGTTAGGGTTTTGTTTTATCTGGGTTGTACGCTGGCTGCTGGTTGGGCCTCGGGCCTGACCAGTGGCTGTCTCCCCAGTCAAAATATTTTTATTTATTTTAATTTTAAAAGGTGTTTGTAAATAGTTTTAAGACAAACAAAAAAAATTGAAATAGATCGGGGTTTTGATTTGAAATAAACACAGAGAATATTTAGAAAACAAAGATAGACTTTTGGAAAATAGTTTTAGGCAAACCATGCATGATGATGATGCTCAAATGCAATGTGGCATGATGACAAGAGCATGCAGTCATGATGATGCACAAAACAAAATACCAAGAGATTTTCTAGTAGTGGTTTTACCGGGTTGCTACAGGTAGATTTGGAATTTTAAATTCTAAAGTTTTTGAAACGGAAGGGCGTGAAATGCTTCAAGGTTTGTATGTGGTTTTGCCGCTCGATTGAGAATTTTAATTTGGCTAGCGCCCATCTAATAATAATAATAGAAAAATGGTACTCCCCCGGTCGGTGGGATATTTTGGCTCAAAGTTTTTGAAATGGTGGGACGGGAAATGCTTCAAGGTAGGTGGGTGATTTTGCTGCTCGATTGAGAGTTTGAATTTGGCTAGCCTGCATCTACTAATACAAAAAAGGTAGTAGACCGTACGCTATATGTCCAGGAATTCAAGGCCGAGAGTCACATCAACTAATCATCCATAAACATTTTTTGCACAGAAACTTGGATACCTTCCATTCACACAGCATAGGTAGTAAATTTTGCCACTTGACGTAGATTTTAAATTTGGCTAGCGTCCATGTAATAATATAAAAATGGTACTACCTCGGTGGGTGATTTTGCCTGAAAATGTTTGAAACAGAGGGGTGCGAAATGCTTTAGTGTTGGTGGGTTATTTTCCCACTCGATTACAATTTTAAATTTGGCTGCCGGCCAAGTTTTTATTACTAGAAAAAGGTTGTGTAGGTCGAACGTCATCTGGTCAGGAATTTAAGGCGAGACTCACATCAACTGATGCCTCCGATTCAAACGGGGTAGGCGGTAGGTATTGGCGGTCGATTGTGATTTTGAATTTAGAGATTGTCCAAAGAATAATTAAAAAAATAGGCCATTCTCCCTCTATTTTAGGGATCCAAGTCAGGGAGAGTGATTATCTACCACGCGTATGAAAATGCAGATCTGCGATACAAGAATGTTTGTTTAACATAACAACAAACAAATGTCTGAAGTAGCTCTGATTCAAGCATGTGAAAATGGTGTGCAACCAAGGTCTACTAATTATTTAGGTGTCGGCACAAACTCTTCTACAGGAAGCACTAAATAAATGGTAGTACTAATTCAGATCAAATAAAAAGCCTGCTGTGACACAAATACTCCTACTACAACATACTATCAAAACACAAACACTAGCTAAAGTATATGTAGAACACATAAAACAAGATTTCATCACGCATACACTACTATATAGAGAACACCACTTCATCATATAAAACAATGTTTTATCAGACACACATAGGCCCCAAAATGAACAGACAACTCTAATATTCCAGCCCCTGCCGCTGTGACAGCAACACAAACAAAGGTGCCGCCACAGTTCCATCAGCTACCAAAATAAACAAATATCAGACTGCAGCTCCAAATAACACAACCTGGGCAAACACATTCTTGCCCAAACAAGCCTTGCTTGATCTGAGTGTTATTTTCATCTCCTTGATGTTGCAGTCTGAATCAGCTATGTTACTGACATGACTTCCTTTTTGTTTCTTTGATTTAGCACTCCGAATCATGTCGGTTGCTGAAGGAAATGAACAAAATGATCAGCAAAATCATAGGTGTACAAAAATGCAAGGGTTGCACATGAATGACTGCACTAACCAGGTGTCATAATGTAGGGATGTAAAGTACACCAACGTTTACAAGATCTGAACTTCTTAGACGTCATGCTACTGAGATCTAATTCGAATACTCCTTCCTTCGCCCATATAACCACCATTTCTCTATCCTCAAATGTGTAGAATAACCTTACTACATCTTTCCCACCGTATGCCCATGATTTCTCAAGGCCAAGGAGAGTATCCAACTCAACCTTTATATGAGGCACCCAAGCTTCCCATTTGCCTGTTGATGATCTTGCACTGGACCACATGTTTAGAGTGAAGTCTCTTATAACCGCAAGGGCAACATCTCCATTATGCCCCTTAGAAATGACAAAATTGCGTCTGGAAATATCATGTGTCTCATGGGGGAACTCAATATAACACAGTTTTGTTGTCATGTTGTCAAAGGCAATTATATATCTGGAGTTCATTTTTGGCCAATACAAAATGCCCCCTATGAGAGTTGATGGCCTGCGATCAATCTTAGCCAGCATCTCAGCAGGTTCAATCCAGTCCTCCCATTTTTCTAACTCTGATGAGTACCTCTACACCAGTGCTTGGTTACCATTGGTTACTATAAAAAAACCAGAAATTGCTGCAACAGTGTGAAGACAATTACCCATGGTTTCTCGAATAGAGAATTGTGCCGCTATCATACTCACGTCTCCGCCAAATTGGTGGTTCTGGTATCACTATTTTACTTCCACTGATTGGATCTCAAGCCTTTATCATGTTAGACCCTTGCGGATAATGAAGTAGCACCCTACCATTGCGACATCCGAGTACATATGGTTTGTAGGCTTTATGTACTTCCACCAGCCTGTTTAGCTTCTGGAAGATGGATTGGTTAAGATTATGATCTGTTATGAATCGAGTGTCCTCAGAGCTGTTGGTGAAAAACCCAAGTAACGGCATTCCTCTATTGTGTGACAGGGTTAGTGATGACTGCAAGTGCACATATCGTTTGTATATAGTTTCTAAATAAAGATATCAATCCCACAGGGAGCAGGAGTCTAAAGTCTAATAACTCTTGAAATAAATATTACGATAGAAATGCTAGATAAAGTTCTAAGTGACAAGATAAAATGCGAGTATTGTGTAAAAAGGTGTTTTTTGGGTTTTAGTTATAAGAGCAATAATAAAGTAAAGTAAAATAACTAAATACAGAAAGTAAGTATCGCGTATGTAAGAGAGATTGGAACTGCGGTAGGGGAAAAGCGTTCTCGGGGAGTAGTGGATACAACACTGGTATTATAACGAGCTAAGATAAAGATTATCATGATGAACATTCTCAACTATGTATGTGTGGGAGGAACTCCGTATTTGGACAAATAGGCAGCAATCGCTGCTCACATCATCCTCACAACCACACCAGTCAGCAATCGACATCAATCAAATTACTGCGCTATTAAGGGATGTAATCTCGTAGGACGTATCCCATGGCATGGATAGTGTTCCGTGGGTTTCCATGGTTTCCCAAGTTGATACATAAGGGGTGCCAATAGCTTTATAGTCACTGTAAGTGCTAGCACACCTCCGTCTACCAACAAGTAGTTTCCTCCATCGAGTCCCCATAAGAGGCAAATATTGAGAGGTCGACTTCTCTCAACATCAAGATGTAGAAAATCTAACACATGGTCACAACGATGAATATCATAATAGATTTTATCTTATTTCAATCTCATACTAGGGTTTTGATACTCTCCCCAAGAACTAATGATCTACTCAGACATGGAGGCAATCAACATCATATCTGTCGTTGTATTGGGAACGGCAGTACCTGAAGAGGTTAGATAGAGGTGTGGGGACTAGCAGGGAAGCTATCGACGGTGTCCGCAGGCGGGATTGGATATGAGCAAGCGTAGCTGGACGCAGGAAGTACCCAGGTTCGGAGCCCTCGTGATGAGGTAAAGCTCCTACTCCTGCCGGATCTGACTATGTGGGATATACGAACTACAAGTGCTCCTCGAGCTGTATTCTCTAGCTACTGCTTTAAATGCAATGAGACCAACCCTTACTACTGAGGCCTTGCCTCTCCTTATATAGGCAGAGAGGCAACGGTCTCACTGGCCAATCCGACTAGCGGGCCCCACATGCGGGTCCTAGCCGGCTGGTCATCTACAATATCCGGTATGGTGTGTCACATCGGAGTATGAGCGGTATGGCTGTCGTAGGCATAGTGGACACCGTGCGAGCCTATCGTCAGCATCGGGCCACTGTTCCTGCGTCATCCCCGCAAAGTCTTCGGTATGGCCGGGTGGTTGCCGGTCTTGTCATCGTCTGGGCGCATGCGTACCGTACATACGCCGTATCTGTCTCACTTATTGGTTCCGGCTACGTCGCCGTAGCCGTCCGCTTCTTGCTGATCTGGCTACCATGCGATAGCCGGCCTGTCTTGCCTTGTCCGGCTGCATCTGGTCAGCCAGACGTGATCCGACTGCCCAGTTTCTTGTCCGGTTGGGGTACCTGGGGACCATCCCCCTGACACTAGCCCCCGAGCGCATGTGGATTCCGATCTTAGGCGAAATGTGCGCGCGCTCCCTCCTGATTTTGAATTTGTGTCCGGCTGTGCCTAGCGGTTGCGCTACCCGTGACGTCAGTGCTGACGCCAGCCACGCGTTCACTGCGGTGGGCAGCGTAACATCCCGTCGCACGTCGCCTCAGGAAACTGCTGCCCGACGCTTGGTTCCCGCTCCCGGATCTTCTGCGCATCCCACGTCAGTGCACGGGATCTGGGTGGTGGTTGGGGTGAGGGTCGTCCGGATGCGCCCCACGTGGCGCTATTGACGGTTGCGCTTCCGGTCCTTTAAAAGGGACGCCGTGGGGGAGCAGTTCCTCTCCTTCGCTCCCCCGCTCCAGTTTTCCTCTTCCCAGCGTGCTCCTGCCCTTTGCGCCCTTGCTCTGCTGCTGTTGTAGCCCGCTACGCCGCCCACTTTTCATCATCGGCGGTACGGGCCATCATTACTCCTCCGCCGTTGGCCTCCCTGTCAGCCGGCAATGGCAGCCGACCGCGGAGGTTGGTGTGGCTCCTCCGTCATGGAGGACCACATCCAGAAGTACCGTGCGACCCGCGTCCTTCCGCCGGAGGAGGAAGTGGCGGTGCAGTTGGCGCCGACGAGAGAGGTGTCGCCGCACCCGGCGAAGGGGGAGCGCATCATCTTCCTCTCCCATCTGGCGCGCGGGTTCGCCTTGCCGGTGCACCCCTTCTTCCTCACCTTCCTGGCGTTCTTCGATCTCCGCCTCCACCATCTCGGTGCCAACGCAATCGGGACATTGGTACACTTCATGGCCTTCTGCGAGAGCTACCTCGGGATCTAGCTGGATCTCGGGCTCCTCTGCCGGCTCTTCCGAGTCCGGTCGCAGGTGCAGTACACGAAGGGGACGCTAGTCGTCTGCAGCGGCGCCTCCATCTACTCCCGTGCCCAATCCGGCTACCCCAAGTTCTTGCTCCATGACACGGTATGACTGTGGCAGCAGTCGTATTTCTACGTCAAGAACGTCACCAACGTCGACCAGATCAATCTTCCGGCTTTCCAGGATGTCGAGTCCAGCCGGCAGAACTGGGAGCTGAAGATCCACGGCGACAAGGCGGAGTCGGACGTGATGCTGTAGCGCATGCGCTCCCTCGTCACCTGCCGGCTAACCGGCCTGGACATCACCCTCAGCTGGATGTCCCGGCTGATGATGCCGTTGCAGCAGCGAGCGCACAAAATGTGCTACTACTCCGGCCGGCTGGACCCGACCCGGCTGTCCCGCCGCGATCCCCGCTACCACAACCTAAAGGAGTGGGTGTGGACGATCACCAAGGAGCGGCTGCCGGAGGGCTGGAAGTTCAGTTTGGCGCCCTACAGCCGGGAGAACCGCGCGCCCCGGGTAAGTTCTTCTAGCCGGAGGCTTCTTTTGTACTTCTTGCATTTCTTTCTTGTTTTGTCCGGCTAACTTCTTGTATTTGGCAGATCTTCGCTTGCATCCTTCGCGAGGAGGGTGAGGCTCCCCTTGAGGAGTTCACGCCTGACTTGCCCGAGCCGCGTGCTCGGCGGTTCAGCGAGGAGTCGAACAGGGATGGTGATGCCTTCCCCAGCCGAAAAGATGAGCCGGCTGCCGACCCCCACGCGGAGGTTCACGAGGAGGAGGAGGCCGCGCCGATCACCAATCCAGCGCCGCGCTTTGCGACGGACGGTGAAGCTGGCGGGAGCGGCTCCAGCCATTCTAGCTCTCGCCGGCCTGCCGCGGAGGATCCGGCCCCCAAGAGGAGCCGGACCAGCGCCCTGCCACTGAGCCGCCTTGGCCGGAAGAAGGGGCTGCCTCCGGTTGTGCCGGGGTATGTTCCTGCTCCCTTTGCCTTTATCATTTTCTGCTTGTTTCTTTTCCTGCCTTTCTGTCCTTGACTTATTTGTTTTTCTTTCCTTCCTCTCCTCTTCTGTCTTCTTAGCACGCTGGTTTCCATTGGAGCCGCGAGCCCGGCTCGAGCGTCGACCGAGTCGCTGCCCCGCGCTCCGGCCGCGCCTGCCCGTGCCCCTCCTTCTCCCGTGGCGCCGCCTCCGCCACCACCTCGATCTGAACCGGCTGCCTCAGCCGGAGCGTAGGGTCCACAGCCGGATGTGGTGGTTCAGCCGAAGGCGGAGGATCCTCAGCCAGGTGGCTCTTCCGCAGGTGCACGGGGGGCCGCTACCGGCAAGGAGCTCGTGGTTGTCGGCGACGACAACTCCGACGAAGAGCCAGGGGAGGAGTGGAGGACGACGGTGGTTGCCGCGAAGGAGTCCCTGGCCGTCAACGCCGTGGATGACGACGCTTCCTCCGCTGCCTCGTTGACGGTCCTCGCCGCCACCCTCGAACAGGTGGTGAAGGAGATCCGGCTACTAGATGCCGCAGCCGACGGGAACCGGTCCCTGGAGCAGAAGCTCGCTGCCGCCAATGGGACTTCCTAGAGTAAGTTTGCTTCATCCGTCCTTTTTTTTGCTGATAGCCGGTTTTGTCGCAGCCATCCTCGTGTGCGCTCAACGCGAGATCGATCGCTTGAAGAAAGTGAACGACCGACTGAGCAAGTCCAACTCTATTCTGCGGCTGCAGAACAAGGATTGGCATGCGAAGGTAGACGGCCTGGAGGCCACCATTAAGGAGCGTGACGCCTCGCTTGCCAGCCGGACCGAAGCCTTCAATCTTCTCAAGGCCTAGAACAAGGACAAAGAGAAAGAGATCAAATGACTGGCGACGAAGGAGAAGGCTCCGGTGGAGGAGCTGATGCAGGTTGGCCACACGGCTAAGGGTGAGTTCCTCTTCTCCGCCTTCTTTTCTTTCCGGATCCGGTTGCCGGATCTTACTCTCTTTTCTGACAGCATTTTACCCCGGCATAGACCTGCTGGCCTACAACCGGCTGCAGGAGAACTGGCCGGGAGCACAGCCGATGTCCCATGAGCTTGTCGTTCTTCTTGGCGAAGAAGCTGCCAAGCTTCGTCAAGCGGCACGGGACGTCTTATCCTTCCTATGGCCGGATGCTCCGGTTCCGAAGATGATGGCATAGCTAGCCGCGAGGGTAGGGGAGGTGCCGGCTGTGGTGGATCGGCTGCGGGAGTTGGCGGCGCGAGCCGGAGCGGAGATGGCTCTGGCCCTCATGCTCTCCTGGTACAAGGACGCCCGCGTCGAGAAGATCGACGGAGGCTTCCGTGCCAGCGCTGACCTTGCCGCCATCCACCAAGCCCATCCAGAGCTCCGCGGATCCGCCATCAAGATCGCCGACTATGTGGACCCCGACGAGGTGCTCACCGACTCGGAGTCCGTCGGCACTCCTGATGTGGAAGGCCCGACCCAGCCGCCTGCGGGCGCCGGAACCGGATCGAGTGCCGCACCTACTCCTCCGCCTGAAGCTTCTGCCGGCCAAGACGCTCCTCAGAGCAAGGGTCCTGCCGATTAGTCGTTGCCCCGGGATGCCGGGTGTATTTGTGTTGCTTTAGTTCTGTTTGAAACTTGTCTATCTGTACCGGCTGTCTCTAACACTGGGTAAACTTATGGGAGCTTCATCTCCCTTTTTTCTTTGCTCGCCAATATTGAACTTGCTTGAGTTTCCTTTAACTTGTGTGCTTCGAATTTTTTTTCAACATTTTGCCGGTTGACTTTATTCGGCTTACTTCATCCGGCTACACACCTTTAGCCAGGGGAACTTCACCTCCAGGGGCGCTGGCGCTAAGCCACTGGTGTAACCCCGAGATTCGTAGTAGCTGGCGTAGCCAGGTGCTTCGAATCTTCCTTCTTTTTCCCACGTCTTCTAACTTTATCCGACTAGACTCGTCTTAGTCGGCTGCTTTTGCTGGCTGAACACCTTTAGCCAGGGGAACTAACATTCCAGTGGGGGCGTGTGAGCGCACCCACTGGGTGTAGCCCCCGAGATTCGGAGTAGCTGGTGTAGCCAGGTGCTTCAAATCTCTCTTGCCTTCTCTTGCTCCTGCCCTTGCCCTCACCTAGGCTCCGAACGGCCGGCTAAACGCCCTTAGTCGGTCAGGAACTACAAGATTCCACTGGGGGCGCACGAGCGCACCCAGTGGGTGTAGCCCCTGAGATTCGGAGCGCTTGATGAAGGCAAGGACTTCGAATCTTCTTCTCCTTTCCTGAATTCCGACTCGAGGTTGTCAGACAAGAATATACATATACATACACATACATCCTCATAGGTTAATAGGTTAGTCTGCCAAATTGTAGCTGAAGGACGGATTTATTTTTTCGAAAACTAGCTTGCTCCTCTCTGGACACTTGGTCGCTTTCCCGGTTGCTCTGCTGTTTTTGCTGCGTCCTTGCCGGGCAGCCGGGTTGCGGTCTGCAGCCGGAATCGAAGGGAGCTGATAGTACATCACGCACGGTACTAACGGCTTAGTAACTGGATTGGCTTAAGCTAGTTGCAAGGCCGGGACGCCCGGTCTATCGCGTCTCCTCCCCGTTTTTCGTGTGGGATGCCTCGGGCTTTTGCTCTTGCTAGCCGGACAGCCGGGTTGCGGTCTATAGCTGAGACGAAGAGTCGGCCTCTGACATCATCGCACACTACTCAGTCGGTTTGTTGACTTAGCAGGCCAGGCCAGCCAGCGAGCCCACGGGTAGGGGTTGCTGGAGCCGGAAAATCAGAACCGGAAAACAGATGCGAAAACACATTTCTAGCAAGGAGCCCCCGAGCATCTTGTAGGGGTCCGCATTTTCATTCATAGGGTTTGCGGGATACATACACTTTCTGGCGACTAGGTGTAAAACGGGCGCAGCAACGCCGCGTTCCAGGGACGCTCGGTCTCCTTGTCTGATTTGTCCATCTTGTTCTTCCACGGCTACTGCACGTCAATGAGGTAGTAGGAGTCGTTGGGCAGCGCCCGGCTGATGATGAAGGGGCCCTCCCAAGGTGGCGATAACTTGTGCATGCCCTTCGTGTCTTGCACCAGCCAGAGAACCAGGTCGCCCTCGCGGAACGCGACTGGGCGGATCCGGCTTGAATGGTAGCGGCGTAGTCGCTGCTGGTACAGGGCTGACCTGGACAGAGCCAGCTCGCGGGCCTCCTCCAGGAGGTCCACTCCGTCCTCCCGCGCCTCCTGGTTGGCTTTTTCATCATATAGGAGCTTGCGCGGTGAGTCGAACTCGATGTTCGTGGAGAGGACGGCTTCCGATCCGTAGACCAGGAAGAATGGTGTGTAGCCGATTGATCTACTCGGTATGGTGCAGAGGCTCCACAGCATAGCTGGAAGCTCCTTGATCCAACATCCGGGTGACTGCTCCAATGGCTCAATGAGACGCGGCTTGATACCGGCTAGCACCAAGCCATTTGCTCTTTCGACTTGCCCGTTGGACCGCGGGTGCGCGACGGAGGCAAGGTCCAGCCGGATGCCTTTATTGCTGCAGAACCAGGCGAAGGCCCCCTTGGCGAAGTTCGTGCCATTGTCGGTGATGATGCTATTGGGGTAGCCAAACCGGTTGATGATGTCGGTGAAGAAGGTGACGACTGTCGCCCCGTCTAGCTTCCGGATAGGCTTGGCCTCGATCCACTTCGTGAATTTATCCACCGCCACCAGCAGATGGGTCATACCCGCGCGTGCTCGCTTGAAGGGACCGACCATGTCGAGGCCCCAAACCGCGAAGGGCCAGGTGATCGGTATGGTCTTGAGTACCAAAGTTGGCATGTGCCTAAGCTGCCCGAAGCGCTGGCACACATTGCACGCGCGGACCAGCTGCTCAGCGTCCTCGAGGGCGGTGGGCCAATAGAAACCATGGCGAAACGCCTTGGCGACTATCACCCTTGATGAAGCGTGGTGCCCGCACTCGCCCTGGTGGATGTCCTTGAGTAGCCGGTAGCCCGTGTCTACATCGACACACCTTTGAAAAATGACGGATACGCTCTGCTTGTACAGTTCGCCGTTGATGATGGTGTACATGTGCGCACGGCGCCGGATTTGCCTGGCCTCCACCTCGTCATCCGGAAGTTCTCCGTTGGCGATGTAGCTCATGAAGGGTTGTGCCCAGGATGGCACTTCCCGAATGACGAGGATGCTCCCGCTCGTCGGTTGAGGGATGTCGGGGGGTCGTCTGGATGGCGTACCCGGGACGGCAGCCCCCGAGCTGCTTGACGAACCGGCAGCCCCCGAGTCTTGCGAGTCGGAGGGCACTGCCTTGCTAGAGTTGGTGCAGGTCTTCTTCTTTGGCGGCTCTGCAGGCTCTGTTTCTGCTGCTCTATCAGCCGGAGCGCTTCCTTCCCAGACGATGGAGTCTGACTCTGGCGATGGGTTGATGGAGGGCTTGCGCAGGTGCTCTAGGGAAATCCCTGGTGGGATTGCCTGCCTGGTGGATCCGATTCAGGCGAGCGAATCGGCTGCCTCGTTGTTGACGCAGGGGACATGATGGAATTCACATCCGTCGAAGGAGGCGCTGAGCTTCTGGATGTTGAACCGATAGAGGGCCATGTTTGCATCTCTGGTGTCCCATTCTCCGGATACTTGCTGTACCACCAGATCCAAATCACCGAAGCAAAGGATCCGGTTGATACCGATCTCCTTGGCTAGCCGGAGTCCGTGCACCAGTGCCTCATATTCAGCTATGTTGTTGGAGGCCTTGAAGTGGATCTGCAGCACGTACTCCAGCCGGTCTCCCTTGGGCGAGGTGAGCACGATGCTGGCTCCCAAGCCCCCGAGCATCTTTGACCCGTCGAAGTGCATCTTCTAGTGGTCCGAATCCGGAACCGGTGGGAGGTACTGGGTCTCGGACCAGTCGACAAGGAAGTCCGCCAATGCCTGCGACTTGATCGTGAGCCGGGGCTCGTACTGGATGGAGTAGGCGGTGAGCTCGATGGCCCATTTGGTGACTCGGCCGGTGGCGTCCTTGTTGCCGATGATTTCCGAAAGGGGTGCGGTGCACACGACCTTAATCAGATGCTCCTGGAAGTAGTGCTTGAGCTTTTTGTATGCCAGGTACACGCTGTAGCACATCTTGTGGTAGTGGGGGTAGTTCTGCTTGGAGAGGGAGAGAACCTCGCTGAGGTAGTAGACGGGCCTCTTAACCGGCTGAGCCTTGCCTTCCTCGGGGCGCTCCACCACCAGGACGACGCTGACGACCCGGCTGATGGCTGCTATATAGAGCAACATCGGCTCCTTGCTAGTCGGTGTGGCTAGAACCGGCGCTGTGGATAGCATGCGCTTGAGGTCATGAAATGCGGTGTCGGCTTGCAAAGTCCAGGAGAACTTGTCCGTCTTCTTCATCAGCTGGTACAACGGGAGTGCCTTCTCCCCTAGCCGGCTAATGAAACGGCTGAGGGAGGCTAGGCATCCGGTGAACTTTTGGACTCCAAGCAGGCTCCTGGGTGGCTACATCCTTTCGATGGCCGCGATCTTCTCCAGATTTGCCTCGATGCCTCGTTGTGATACGAGGAAGCCGAGGAGCTGACCGGATGGCACTCCGAAGACGCACTTCTCCGGGTTTAGCTTCATCTGGTACTGGCGGAGGTTGCCAAATGTCTCTCCTAGATCCTCGAGGAGGGTACGATTCTCCTTGGTCTTGATGACCACATCGTCCACATAAGCATGCACGTTTCGGCCTATCTGCGAGTGCAAGCACTTCTGCATGCAGCGTTGATAGGTAGTGCATGCATTCTTTAGACCGAAAGGCATGGTTACGTAGCAGAAAGCCCCGTAGGGGATGATAAATTATGTCTTAATCTGATCAGCCGGGTTTAACCAGATCTGATTGTAACCGGAATAGCAATCTAGAAAAGACAACAAATCATAGCCGGCTGTGCAATCGATAACTTGATCGATACGGGGCAAGGCAAAGGGGTCTTTCGGGCACGCCTTGTTTAGGCTGGTGTAGTCGATACACATGCGCCAGGTCTTGTTCTTCTTCAACACCAGGACTGGGTTTGCCAGCCAATCCGGGTGGTATACTTCCATGATGAACCCGACTGCAAGGAGCCGGGTGATCTCGTCACCGATTATCTTCCTCTTCTCCTCTGCGAACCGGCATAGAGGTTGCTTGACCGGTTTGGCATCCGGCCGCACATGAAGTGAGTGCTCGGCGAACTCCCTCGGCACACCCGGCATGTCCTTGGGGGACCATGCAAAGATGTCCTGATTCTCACGGAGGAAGTCGACAAGCGCGCCTTCCTATTTGCTGTCCAAGCCGGCACCAATGGTGACGAACTTAGTCGGGTCGGAGGGGTCGAGCAGGATCCTCTTTGTCTCCTTTGCCGGCTGGAAAGCTCCTTCTCTAGCCGGTTTGCTGCTGGCCGGCATGTCCTGCTGGGCCATGGCCACATTGCGCATGATCACGCGCTTCTCCTCGGCTATGATGAGGGCCTCTGCCAGTTTGGAACCGGCTGAGGCGCACTCCATCGACCGCCTAAAGCAGCTGGCGACGGTGATCACGCCGTGGGGTCTCGACATCTTCGTCTTGAGGTAAGTGTAGTGGGGGATGGCGATGAACTTGGCGAGGGCGGGGCGCCCGAGGAGAGCATGGTAGGAGCTCGTTAGGTTTACCACCTCGAACCAAATTGGCTCGCGGCGGAAATTCTCCTCGGTCCCGAAGATGACGTCCAGCTGGATTTTCCCAATAGCGCGCAAGATGCGTAGTAGAACATTGTGGTAGTCGGGCGCAGGTCGCATTCGCGAATGCCCAGCTTCTCCAGCGAGGACTGGTAGAGGAGGTTGAGGCTGCTGCCTTCGTCGATGAGGACGCGTGAGAATCAACAGGTGCGCGTGTTGGAGATGATGAGGGGGTCGAGCACCATGGCGTAGCCCCCGGGAGTCGGCAGCTGCTCCGGTTGGTCTGCACGGCTCCAGGTGATGGGGGGTTTCCGACCAGTTCAGGTACCGGGGGACCGGAGAGACGATGGCATTGACCTCCTTGGAGCGTCGCCTGCGGCTGTGCTTGTCACCTAGCTCCGTCTCGAAGATGTGGTAGGCGGCATGCGGCTGGGGGTAGCCGTTGTTGTGGCCGCCGTTGCCGCCATTACCATCATTGCCGGCTTCCCTAGCCGATGGTGGTGGTCCACCAGGAGGGGGCGGGGGGAGAGGAGGCTGGTTACCCTGATCTTTTAGCTGGCGAGTCCAGCTGCAATTCCGAGTGGTGTGCGTGGCCGGTTTGAAGGGACCGTTGTGCCACTTGCACGGGCCGTCAAACATCTAGTCGAAGGTGAGCCGTGGGTCAACGCATCTCTCCACAGCATTGACCTGCCGCGCGTGGTAGCGGGGCTTCTGATGCCCGGCTTGATAGTCCCCATGGAACCGGTTGTCGTTGTCGTGGCGCCTGGAGGATCCGGCTTCGCCAGCCGGATTGCTCGGACGGTCGCGAGCCGGCTCCATAGGAGTCGGACGCCCGCCAGCATTTACTCGGAGGGGCTTCTTCATGGTGGCATCCGCCGTGGCGTACCGGTCCGCTACCGTCATGAGCTCTGCCATGGTTTTTGGCTCGTCACACAGTAGCCGGTGGCAAAGCATGGTGCCTTCTCGGCACCCCTCGATGAAGAAACTGATGGCCTAGCTCTCTAGGATGCCCTCGCAGGTGTTGTGCAGCTCCGTCCACTTGGCGAGGTACTCGCGGTCACCCTGGATGCACAAGGCCAGGTCGCGTGGGCGTCCCGGACGCTTGTACATGCCGTTGAAGTTGCGGACGAACACCTTCTCGAAGTCTGGCCAGGCGTTGATGCTATTGGGCGCAAGGCTGTTGAGCCACGTCCTTGCCGACCCGGTTAGCATAAGGGGGACGTAGCGCACGGCTGTGCGCTTGTTCCCATGGGTGATGCCGACTGCTGTAGCATAGTCGGTCAGCCAATCTTCCGGCTTGATGCTGCTGTCGTACTTGGGGGTGTCCCTGGGCAGGGAGAACTTATCCGGAAATGGCTCGTTCCGGATGCGGGGTCCGAAACAAACCAGACCGGTAGAATCTTCTTCCTCCGTGACGCGCGCTTGAGCGAGGAGCTCGATGCGGTCACGGGCATCCAGACAATCCGGGTTGGGCGCTCCCACCTGGCCCGAGAGACGGGAACCGGCAGGTCTAGATGCTCCGGTTGGTGGAGGGGGAGGCGGCGGGTTGCTATTCACCGTCTGCTCCTGGCGCGGCTGGCGCTTGCCAGAGCTGCGACGCCTGCTGCGGGCCTTAGCCGGCTGAGGGGAGGACGCCTGCTGGGTGTCGCGCGGCGCGCCCCTGCTGTTGGTAGGCAGCTTGCTCCCCCTGGAGTAGCTGGGGTCCTCCTGCATCTGCCGGTTGGCATCGGCCTGCTCGTCCGCGATGCGGAAGAGCTCCTGCTGGTGGGCTCGCTCCTCGCCCTCCAGACTGGGCAGTTCTTCTGCCACGGCTCGCGCCACGCGCAGGTTCTTGATGGGCGTGCTGTAGGTGGGCCATATGAGGGCGGGCGCGGGATCCGGCTCCCCATCCTTTTCCATCCTACCGCCTAGCTTGCCGCCCCGGCACCGCACCTGGCCGCGCCGGCTCGGCTCCGCTGTAGCCGGAGTGAAGCCGTGCGCACGGTCGTACTCGCGCCGGGTGATCTCGAGTTGCTTGCGGGTTGCCGCCGGCTCCATGGCCTCCTGGAGGAGGATCTGTCTCTCCATGGCGAAGTTGGCCTCCGCCTCCTCCGGGTTATCCCCGAGGTTAACCGGCGTCAGGAGCCGATCAATGGCATCCTCCACCGGGTTCCGAGGTTGCGGAGGGGCAGAAGTTCCAACCTCGTCCACGCCTCGCTCCCGCGGCTGGCGGGGGTGAGAGCTGGAGCCGACCATCATGACCTCCACGCCGCAGGATGCGACATCGGCGCTACCGCTCGGATGCGGAAGCTCCACGACAGAGACGATTTCCCTAGGGAAATGCTCCGGAACGGTGGCGACATAGACAAGGAGGTCGCCGAATAGCAGGACGGTGCCGTTCGCCGGGAAGGAGGTTCCGGCGAAGCAGGAAGCGTTGTCGATGAAACAGTCGAATTTGCCAAGCGTGAGCACCAGGCCGGAGGCCACGCGCTCACCGGCTGAAGTGCAGGGTCCCGTGCGGAACGTGACTCCGGTCGAAGCCATCTTGCCCCACGTTGGACGCCAACTGTCGTTGTATTGGGAACGGCAGTACCTGAAGAGGTTAGATAGAGGTGTGGGGACTAGCAGGGAAGCTATCGACGGCATCCGCAGGCGGGATTGGATACGAGCAAGCATAGCTAGACACAGGAAGTACCCAGGTTCAGAGCCCTCGTGATGAGGTAAAGCTCCTACTCCTGGCGGATCTGACTATGTGGGATATACGAGCTACAAGTTCTCGAGCTGTATTCTCTAGCTACTGCCTTAAATGCAGTGAGACCAACCCTTAATACTGAGGCCTTGCCTCTCCTTATATAGGCAGAAAGGCAACGGTCTCACTGGCCAATCCGACTGGCGGGCCCCACATGTGGGTCCCAGCCGGCTGGTCATCTACAGTATCCGGTACGGTGTGTCACATCAGAGTGTGAGCGGTATGGCTGTCGTAGGCACACTGGACGCCGTGCGAGCCTGTCGTCAGCATTGGGCAACTGTTCCTGCGTCATCCCCGCAAAGTCTTCGGTATGGCCGGGTGGTTGCCGGTCTTGTCATCGTACAGGGCGTACCGTGCACTAATATGCACGCCGTCCTGTCTCACTGATTGGTTCCGGCTACGTCGCCGTAGCCGACCGCTTCTTGCTGATCCGGCTAACATGCGATAGCCGGCCTGTCTTGCCTTGTCCGGCTGCATCTGGTTAGCCGGACGCGATCCGACTGCCCAGTTTCTTGTCCGGTTGGGGTACCTAGGGATCATCCCCCTGACAATAGCAATGGTAATGGAAACAATCATAGATGAATAGTACTTGTATAAATCCACAACGAGTATGGGAATTACAACAAGATCTAGACAAGATGTAGATGGGATGGATGGAGATGGTGGAGATGCAGCGGTGGATGATGAAGATCGATGCCTTAGCCTCTCGGATCTACGCAGGGTGAAGATGGATCCTTGGTGGCTAAGTTCCCCCTCCAGATGCCTTATGGAGGTGAGGTTTCTGCGATTTCTGGGTGTTGTGTATGTCGTCTCCCTGAACCAATTGCATGGGGTGAAACTATTTGACGAGGCGGAGGCGGTGCCAACTATACGTCTGAAGCTATACGGCCGGAAAATTTGCTCCGGTCGTATAGTTGGTCATTGAACTCTCTGCCTCCTTTGTTTGCTTCTGGTTTTCTTCTGGTATTATTAATATTTCCCAAATGGGCGATTTACGTTGTTTTTGACTCCTTTTCTCCACAGTACAGCTGCTCCAAGAATTGTATCCATTGGATCCATCATCTATCCTGATCCTGGTGAAAACAGACATAAAATGTGCATGCGAGCGCCGTAAAATACCAAGATCCTACATCTACAATGCAAAATAATAATGTAAAACATGATGCAAATATGCACTCATCAGTTAGCCTTTTGAAATTGTTGCTTCCCATGAAGTCCATCCAACATTTTTGGGCGACTGATGCCTTTTGAAACATTGCTAACCGTTGGATCTTCTTTTCCATTCTTAGCATCTAGAAAGATTCTACCGATAGTCTTTAGCACGATGAACACTAGTATGTGCAAACCTCAAAACACATAGTACTTCATTACTCGGTTTAAGGGTCCTTGTGCTAAATGCACAGACTTGTTGGATGCAATTTTCAGTTTTATGAGGTCCTTAATGTAACTTGTACTTTCACCGACCGTGTTAACTCTCAAGCACCTCGCTCTTACGATACCTACCATTAGATCGGCCATTTGAAGTACTTCTTATCTTATCTTTATCTTGTCTCTTATATCTTACAATACCATACCACTACATATAGTGTAGATATTAACTTTGAACATTAAAGTTGGATCAAGACTGGCAAATCCAAACATTGCTAACCGTTGGATCTACTTTTCCATTCTTAGCATCTAGAAAGATTCTACTGATAGTCTTTAGCACGATGAACGCTAGTATGCGCAAACCTCAAAACACAATACTTCATTGCTTAGTTTCAGGATCCTTGTTCTAAATGCATGGACTTGGATGCAATTTTCATTCTTTATGAGGTCATTGATGTAACTTGTACTTCCACCGACCGTGTTAGCTCTCAAGCACCTCGCTCCTACGAGACCTACCAAGGTTAAAAGAAAATGCAACCGCCCCAATTATCACACAAACTGGACCATGATTTCTTATACGTAATACCCAAGTTTTTAGTACTAGGATTCCAAGCTAACTTCGTGCACTTCGGTTACTTCTTGTCAATTTAACGAAATTAAGTCAAACTTTAGCTTCTAGACATATTAGCTAGGTGGACCAATGTGTTTTACTTACGATTCCCATGTTTTATGAGTTTTCAAGGTTCCTAGCTAACCCCGTCCACTTGTTGAATGACTTTATGTCGATGTATCAAAATAAAAGGTCAAATTTGAACTACAAGCAATAAATTGTACTCCCTCTGACCCAAATTAATTGACTTGGACTTTTTAAATTTGGAAGTATCTAGCACTAAAACATGTCTAGATACATCCGAATCTAGACATATCCGAGTCAATTAATTTGGATCAGAGGGAGTAGGTTGGTTTGAAAGTTTTATGTAAAAAGCTTTTGGGGGTACCCATCGAATATCAGTTGAGACTGTTCAACTTCTAGCTACTAAGATTTTGCATATTGAAAATTTTGAACCCCTTTTGAAAACGATCACATGAAATAAGGAGAGAGGGAAAATGATTTTTCTATTCTCTATGGTCAACACACAAGATACTTTATAGTTTCCACTATGTATAAGATGAACCTTAGCGGATGCCACATAGTAGGCCTTATTAAGGTGCGCTTTTTATCTACTAATATAATGGAGTAGTTTTGAATTGGATACATAGCACCAATCCTGACCGTTAGGCTATTAGATCCAATGGTTAAGAGCAGCTAGATTCGTGTTGAATAGTACCTAGAGCAAACTCTACCATGTTCTAGAACCATCATGTCACCAACCCCAAAATTTCAAAGCACAGTAGGTTGTATTCTCAATATGTGTAGATAGTTATTATTAATAGACTTAATTTTATGCATTTTGGGGGTGGTGACACGATGGTTTTAGAACATGGTGGAGTTTGCTCTAGGTTTGTACTCCCTCCGTCCCAGAATATAAGGCGCCTAAGGATTAGTCAAAAGTCAAACCTTACTAACTTTGACCAAATATTTAGAAAAAATATCTACATCTACAATATGGAATGGACATATTAAGAAAATATACTTTATGGTGAATCTATTGCTATTAATTTAGTATTATAAATTTTTATATTTTGGTGTATAATCATGGTCAAACTTAAAAAATGTTGACTTTTGACTAATCCTTAGGCGCCTTATATTTTGGCGGAGGGATTACTATTCAACACGAATCCAGTTGCCCTAAACCATTGGATCTAACAGCCCAACAGTCATGGGGTGCTATGGATCCAATTCAAAACTGCTCCACTATAGTAGTAGATAGAATATAGCCTACTGTGCTATGAAATTTTGGGGGTGATGACATGATGGTTCTAGAACATGCATGGTCGAGTTTGCTCTAGGTACTATTCAACACGAATCCAGCTTCTCTGAACCATTGGATCTAACAACCCAATGGTCAGGATTGGTACTATGGATCCAATTCAAAACTGCTCCACTATAGTAGTAGATATATCTTATCTTACCACTATATAGTGTATGAATAACTTTGAATGTTGACCATTGGATCAAGACTCGCGAATCCCAGCTTTTCTAGCTGTTGGATCTTCTTTTCCATTCTAGCATCTAGAAGATTCTATTGATAGTCTTCGGCATAATGAATGCTATGCACAAACTTCAAAACACACTTCTCCATCATACTAGAATCTTCTCCCTTGTTTCTCTAGACCATGTTATCAAAAATTTCATGTGTTAGGTAGCTAATAATCTTTGACTTCTACATGATGATACAAAGTACAAGGACCAAATATACACCCATACTCTATAGATGTTGATCAAATTTATAATTTTTTGTGCTTTACCAATTATAATTGTATATAGTGATGATATGTCATACGTCTACTATCGGAGTCTCACGTGCAAGGCACGTGCAACTTACTAGTATATATAGTGGACCAACATGTTGTACTAACGATTCCTATGTTTTATGAGTTTTCAAACTTCCTAGCTAACTCTGCCACTTGAATGACTCTATGTAGATTCATAAAAATTAGGTAAAATTTGAACTACAAGTAAATTGTAGGTTGCTTTGGAAGTTTTAAGAAAAATCTTTTGGAGGCACCCATCAGACAGTCAATTAATATACTCCGTATCAGAAACCACAGAGAGTTTTGACAAGAGGTTTAACTTCTTCCTAAGATTTTGCATCTTGACAAACTTCAACTACAAGTAAGCGTAGATACTTGCCTCGAATTAAATGTCTTTTCAGAGTTAATTAATGAAAAAAGAAAGTGACGTAATAACTTAGCTAGTTACCATAACATCACACATACCAAGACTAGTAGTATATGATTGGGATTTCTATTTTCGTGCCCCTGGTTCATTAGTTATACTCAGTTTTCCCTTGACGCTTAGTTTTTCCTCACTTTTCCCTCCCTCCATTCCGAAACCCTCACATGCGCTCGGACGGGGGATGCCGTCAGGTTAAAGGCTTGACCATTACATGCTGACCGGTGGGACCGTGTTGGGGCGGGTCGTGCACTGAGCGTTATGTTACGTCGCCTCGACCGTTACATGCTGACATGTGGGGCTAGGATACACAGCGGACCAGCCATCCATCTCTCGTTGATTATGGGGGACGTGGTGTGGGACCATGCGGGGCGCGTATGGTGGTTACGTGTGCCTTGTCGCCTAAATTGGAATTTTTCTTTTTTGTCATTTTTATGATTGGACTTTTTAAGAGCACCTTTTCCCCTCTCTCTCGCTAACAGTTGTGTTTTTTGCCCAAAAAGGTAGCGAATCTAGAGCAGCTTATCTATGGCGCCTCAGTGGCCCCTCATGGCCTCTGCCAGGAGGGCCTCCGCAGCAGTAGCAGATCAGTGGCCCCTCATGGCCTCTGCCAAGAGGGCCTCCGCCTCCTCCCTCTAGCGCCTCCTCCACTTCTTGCTGCCCAATCCCTTGACCTTGGGTGCCTTGGGCTTGATCGGGGGCATGCGACCCTTCTCGATAGCCACCTTATGGAGGTTGCGGAGGTGAAGACCGAGTGCCTAGTGCTTGGCTATCAAGCCGTGGATGTTCTCGGACTCTCCGCAAGTCCTCACGTCCTCGACATGCTTCACGAGGGAGTTGAAGTCCATGGCGCGGAGCCTCCTGGTGGGGCAGAAGGGGTACCTGTACATGTCGCTGGCGAAGAAGTTGTTGTACTGGCCAGACTTCAGCCTCCTCAGCCGGCGAAGAGTCTTGGTGTCCTTGGACTCGTCGTCGCTGCGAATGTCGCTTCTATCCTCTTGTTGGAAAAAACAGTAGATTGCAATAAGGACATGATTGAGATACTTTGATTATCGGGATTGATTATTTGCATAAATTAACCGATTGAGATCTCCTGATTATTCCCCAAATCTCAAACCAGATCCAATACTGATCCCAACTACGAATAGGGGGGTTCAAATACGAACAGGGGATTCATCGAAATACGAGATCTAACACAAGAGGATTAACTACTGTAAAAATATGAACAACTGAGCCCTAATAACATACGATCTAGCATCCAACGATGGGAACATGGGAAGAACAAGGGAAGGGGAGAAAACCCTGGTTACCTCCGACCATGGGTCGACGATGCTGGTGTCGTAGGGGTTCTTCGGCCTTATGTAAACAACCTCCTCGTAGGGGTCCCAGCCGAGCGGGATCTTCCCGAGACTGGTGGGGGCCTCGCCGTGGCTATGGCGGATCTTGAGGGGGCGGCCTATCCTATCTGAGGGACGGGGCCTCCTGACCTTGGAGGCGTCGATGGCCACCACACCATTCTTCTCCATCGCCGGCGTGGTTGGGGTTTTCTTGGGGGTTTGTAGAAGGTGATGGGATAGTGGAGACGGTTGAGTGAGCGAGTGAGTGGTGAGTGAGAGTGGGGAGGCCTCTATTAAAGGAGAAGGGAAGCAACGTTTCATTGCACTACCGTGCACCGCGTAATCGCGTATGCTACTACACCATGCACGGCCACACGTGTCAGTTACCGCCCCGTGCACCACACACGCGTACCGTGAGTCACGTTTTTCCCTCGTGTCTAAACCTGGCGACTCAGTTCTACTCAGTTTTTCCCTCGAGTGTAACACTAGCAGTTTGGTTGTACTCAGTTTTGCCCTCCAGTACTGACATGGGTATACCCTACAGGTACTCGAGCTTGTTATATACGGCCTAAATACGTGGAGGTCCACGGTATCGCCAAGACCCAAATGAAGGACTCGAGTGGCCTACAAACTCTGCATTGCTTGAAGAACAAGAAGAAACTAAAGATAGAAAGTTCAAAGGGGAAAACCCTAATCTATAACCGACTCGACCTGCTACCCGAGTCCTAGCCTATCTATATAAAGGCTAGGAGGGGGCAGCGAGAAGGACACACACAACCCTAATTTCCACTACCCTCGCCAGATTGCATCTGCGCACCATTGTAATCTTTGATTCCCTTGATAATTCCACGAGCAGACAAGCAGGAGTAGGGACCTCTACGAGGCCTGAACCTGGGTAAATCTTCGAGTCCCCTGTGTGCTTGTTTGCTAGCCGATAGATGTCTCCAGCGCTCCCTCCTTCTCCAAAACCAAGTCCATAACAATGGGCATTGATGAGTTAAACCCTCGTCAATTGGCGCCGTCTATGGGAATTGGGAGTCCTGATGTTGCGGCTTCTTCGGCCCCATCAACCGCGATCTACAACTCCGCAATAGCGGAGATTTGCCAGCTCTTCGGCGCGTTCAACTTCACCATCCACACGCCAGCCACTCGCCTGGCTTTCGAGTCCGTGGGCGACGAGATCAGCCTGGCAATAGGGAGCTTCCGCTTCCAAGTTGGTCAGATGGGCACGCTTCGCATGCCAGACCAGCCGACGGTGCCGTCGAATGCCCTAGCATCTTGGTTCCCTCCATCGATCGGCACCCTCAGTGAGCTCAACGCCTCGACAACAGTCGAGAACACGGTTAGCGATAGCAGTCACGACTCCGATCTGAGCGATCTGGCCACTGAAGATGGAGCCTACGGCTCCGGATCTGAGAGTTGTGGAAGCAGCAGCTTCCCCAATCACTTCATGTGCGCCGTCATCAATGCAGGCGATACCTCCACCAACCGCGATAACACTGGCAATCGCGGTAATAGAACCGACCCACCTCTTGTTGGCAATGGCGGCAACGGTGCCAACAGCGGTAACGGTGGCGATCGCACCAACGCCAACAACGAAGGAGAAGTCGAACCTCCAACAATAATAAATGAGCAAACCGGCGAACGCGTCGTGATCAGGCCCCAACGAGCAAGAATGGGCTCGCTGCCGCGAGGCCCTGCGAGGCACTCCTCTACCCTTCGGATCCTCGCAAGAACTGCTGATGGGCTACCACTGGCTCCTGAAGGAAGAATTCAAGCGCCAAGTACAAAAAATCGCGCAACTCGAGGCGCGCAAAAAGGCAGTAGACGAATCGAGCCTTCGTCGTGCTGGGCTCTCGTCCCATGGAGGATCCTCCTCAAAAGGCAACAAATACATCGCCAAAAAGAGGCAATCTCGGATGGCCCATCTCACCGAGCAAGAACGCATAGAAGCTGCAAAAGTCCTCGACTTCAGCTCTATGACAGTCGATACACGGGGCAATGTGGTCCCCAAGACGCCGCAGGCTGCGGTGACAGCGGCCACCATGTACCTCCTTAACAACCAGCCGCCAGCTGGAGATCCCCGAGCCACCATGCACCGATCTACAATCACGGGCTTGGGATTAATGGAGGCCGCCATGCACCGATCAACAAGGATCCAACACCGGAGACAAAGAAAGGCAAAGCGCTACCAAAGCGTTATTCCTCGCCCTCATCTAGTGATGACAGTCATGACCTGTCTCGACGTCGCCGCTCACGGTGACACGACCACGACTACGACGCGCGTGATGACATCACGCAGCGCAAGATCGACAAATCAAGGGCACGACGTGCTCGGTCGACTGACTCAAAAGAGGAAGACGTGCAGCTCTGCGGCGCCAGATGCTTCAGTAGGTCCATTAGGCAGAAGCGAATGCCAAAGGGGTTCAAACTCCCGTCGGAGAAACCAAAGTTTGACGGCCTGCAGGATCCAAAGATCTAGCTGGAGGACCACATCTCCTCCGTCAGGCTCCACGGAGGCAGTCGAAGTACGGCCATGCAATGCTTACAGCTACAGCTGCAGGGCGCCGCCCGAGCATGGCTCAACAACCTCCCACGCGGATCCATTCGCAGTTGGGATGAGCTGGTTTACAGCTTCGTGTGCAACTTTAAGGGCACAAACAAGTGACCTGCATCAATCGAAGAACTGAGATGCTGCCAGCAAAGATCGGGCGAATCGATGCACTCCTACATCCAAAGATGGTCCATCATCAAGAACTTCGCAGAGAACATCTCAAAGGATCACACGATTGACGCATTCAACGGCGGCGTCCACTGCATAGAGCTCAGGGAGGAGCTGGGCCGCTCAAATCCCAAGACCATCGACCACCTGATGGAAATTGCGAATCGGTGGGCCAATGGAGAAGATTCGGTGAAGAATCGCATTCACTCCGACGAGGAGGTGGAACTCGAGCACAGACGCGATCGCCGAGGCAAATGCGGCATGCGCATCTATGATGACCGCGACGACGTTAACATGGTCGCAGCTGGCTACGCCGACAGACGCGATGATAACCGCAACAGCGGATACCGCAGCGGTGGATACCACGACTCCGGGAAAACCACGCAAGTGTGGCAACGCCGCAACCGTGATGAGGCACCCGCGATATCCATCAAAGAAAAACTGTCCGGACCATGCACGGTGCACTTCTACATCGACAAGCATGATGGAAAGAAGAAGTCCAGCCGCCTCCTCAAGGACTGCCGCGAGTTCCTCAAATTACATGAGGGATTGGTGTGAATGAATCGCAACGCGGTCGAGAGAGGCTATGGAGCGGCTCCAGGCGCCGTGGCACATGGCGCTCCGCCACCACCACCGGGATGCCCCCAAACGCAGTTGCGCCCGACCAGCACCAGGGAGGTGAACCCTACCCACGGGCCATGGGTACTATGATGATCCAAAAAGGACGCCCCTCCAATCGGGTGCAGAAGGACATCACTCGCCAAGTCAACTTGGCCCAACACTCGCCACCATCTACCACTGAGTACCTCAGCGGAAGCAAGTCCTGCATCGCCTTCGACAAACGTGATCATCTGCCTCAAGTACCTCGTCCAGGCCACTGTCCCCTCGTACTCGAGGCGCAAATCGAAGGCTTCGACATGAGTCGCGTCTTCATGGATGGCGGAAGCGGCATCAACCTCATATTCACGAGTACCTTGCGGGCAATGAGGATCCCTCTAACTTGCCTAGAGGCCTCAGACACAACATTCCATGGCATTGTCCCAGGCAAGTGCATGTATCCCCTGGGCAAAATCAACCTCGGCGTCATCTTTGGCACGCCGAAAAACTTTTGGCGCGAACGCATCGACTTTGAGGTCGTCGACTGGCCCTCACAGTACTACTGCATCCTCGGATGTGTCGCGTTCGCTAGGTTCATGGCAGTACCACACTACGGCTACCTGCAAATGAAAATGCCAGGTCACAATGGCGTCATCACAGTCAACGGGATCTTCGAGATCAAGCCATGCGCGACGAAATTCAACAGAATTTCCTAGTCCTTTGGCATGCAGGAAGAACTCGCGAGACTGAAGGAGTCGACAGACAACAGTCTGCCTCCCCCAAGCCGGTCAAGCTCGCCTGATTTATCTTTCGACTCATCAGTGCACACAAAGAAAGTGCAGGTGCACCCATCAGATCCCGCCAAAACAGCTCTCATCACCAACAACTTGAGTCCCGCATAGGAACTCGCGCTCGTCGAATTCTTCCGTGAGCACTGGGAAATTTTCGCCTGGTGTCCTGCGGACATGCCAGGAGTTCCCAGGGAATTCGCCGAGCATGCACTCAACGTCAACCCAAACGCAAGGCCAGTCAAGCAAACAATCCGGAGATTATCTGAGCCACGGGCGCAGGCAGTTGGAATGGAGATCAACAGAATCCTCGACGCCAAATTCATACGCGAGATCAAGGAAAGCGCTTGGCTCGCCAACACGGTGCTGGTACCAAAAAAGGACACGGATATCCTGCGGATGTGCGTGGACTTCACCTCTCTGAATAAGCACTGCCCAAAGGATCACTTCCCGTTGCCGCGCATCGACCAGATCATCGACTCCACCACGGGCTGCGAGCGCCTCTGCTTCCTCGACGCCTACTCAGGCTATAATCAGATTCGAATGAAGGAGGAAGATCAAGAGAAAATAGTGTTTACAACACCCTTTGGTGTGTTCTGCTACAACACAATGCCCTTCGGGCTAAAGAATGCGGGAGCCACCTACCAGCGGTGCATGCAGGCTTGCCTTAAGGAACAACTTGGTCGCAACATCCAAGTCTATGTCGACGACATAGTAATCAGGACCAAGGAGGAAGTCTCCCTAATCGACGATTTGCGCGAAACCTTCGCCAACCTCGACCGCTACCGGATCAAGCTCAATCCGGACTAATGCGCCTTTGGCGTGCCATCCGGGCAACTACTCGGGTACCTCATCTCTGCAAGAGGAATCGAGGCAAATCCGAAGAAAATAAAAGCCATACTGGCCATGGAGAAGCCAAAAAACATAAGGGGCGTTCAGCAGCTGGCTGGGCGAATCATGGCCCTCAGTCGATTCATTAGTCGGATGGGTGAAAAGGCGTTGCCCTTCTACCAACTCCTCCACAAAACTGAAAAGTTCGAGTGGACCAACGAAGCGCAGGAAGCATTCGAGGACCTCAAGCGCCTGCTCTCCACCTCGCCAGTACTAGTAACCCCGCGGGAAAGGGAACCACTGTTGCTATATATCTCCGCCACCAACCAGGTGGTCAGCACAGTGCTCGTCATCGAGCGAGCCGAGGAAAACAAGGTCCACGGGGTACAACGCCCAATCTACTACCTCAGCGAGGTTCTCACGCCAACAAAACAGCGGTACCCGCACTACCAGAAGCTGGTGTACGACGTCTTCATGACCGCCCGGCGACTGCGCCATTACTTCCAGGAACACCCAATCGTGGTGGTCAACGACGCCCCATTGGGGCATATCCTCAATAACCCCGACGCCACGGGACGAGTCGCGCTTTGGGGAATAGAATTGTCTCCACGAGACATTACTTACAAAAAGCGCGACGCAATCAAGTCGCAAGTTCTCCCTGACTTCCTCATGCACTGGATGGAGAACCAGCTCCCTGACAAACCAGACATGTCCTACCTCTGGACAATGCACTTCGATGGGTCCAAGAGGAAGGACGGAGCAGGTGCAGGTGTCATACTGACATCACCTCAAGGGGACAAGATGAAGTACATCCTGTGAATGCAGTTCACCGCCTCCAACAATGAAGCTGAATACGAGGCCCTGCTACACGGGATGAGGATGGCAAAAGCCTGCGGCGCCAAGAGACTCATTATTTACGACGACTCCAAGTTGGTCGTCATCCAAACAATGCATGAGTGTGACGCGCTGAACGACAACATGATCGCCTACCGCAACCTCTATGACACGCTCGAAGGGGACTTCGACGACTACGAACTGCGACACGTAGGCCGCGAAAGCGATGAAGAGGCGGACGCACTCGCCAACATAGGCTCTACCTGTGCCCCCATACCATCTGGGGTATTTCTCGAGTGCATCTGCGAACGCTCCATCAAGCCAAAGGCCGCAGAGAAGAAAACAAGCGTAGCAACGGACTCGGGGGCTACGCCGCCCAATGAGCCAATGGCACTCGATGACTTGGAGCTGGACACAGGATTCGAGGGACCAATGAGCGTCATGATGATTGAGCAATCCTGGACATAACCATACATCACATACCTCCTCAGCAAGAGGCTACCAGACGATCCGACTGATGCACGGCACATCGCGCGATGATCCAAGGCATTCGCTGTCATCAACGGTGAACTATACAAGCGTAGCATCACATGAGTGCTCCAGCGATGCGTCTCCACGGCTGATGGAAGAGCTGTTCTCCTCGACATCCATGAGGGAACCTGCGGACACCACGCTGGCAGTCGCGCCCTCGTGGCCAAAGCTCTACGAGCTGGGTTTTACTGGCCTACTGCCATGCGCGACACCAAGGACATTGTCCAAAAGTGCAACGCGTGCCAGCGATTCGCGGACAAGCCACATGCGCCTGGCACAGAGCTCCAGCCAATTCCATTGGCCTGGCCCTTCGTGCAATGGGGACTCGACATGGTCGGCAAGCTCCCTAAGTCCTCACGCGGAGGTTACGTCTACCTCCTGGTGGTAGTGGACAAGTTCACCAAGTGGATAGAGGCCATGTCAGTGACCAATCAATCAGGGCACAGTGCGGTCAAATTCTTTGAGTCAATCGTCTTCCGCTTCGGAGTGCCACATAGCATCATAACAGGCAATGGAACAAACTTCACATCCAAGGAGTTCCAAGATTTCCGCGAGAATCTAGGAATCAACATCAGCTATGCCTCGGTAGCACATCCACATACCAATGGTCAAGTCGAAAAGGCGAACGGGCTCGTCTGCGGCGGCATCAAGAAGTGACTCCTCCGACCACTCGAACAAGCTGCGGGTTGCTGGCCTGACGAACTACAGTCAGTACTTTGGAGCCTACGTACAACTCCAAACAGTGCTACAGGCTACACCCCGTTCTTCATGGTCCACGGGGCTGAAGCGGTGCTACCCGTCGAAGTACGGTACAAAGCACCACGCATGGTCGCCTACAGCGAGCATGAATCCCCCTCGCACTCGAAGACTCCGTCGACCTCCTCGACGAGGCGAGAGAAATCGCCGCGGAAAGATCAACGATCTACCAGTAGAACCTGTGCAACTACCACAGCAGGAGGCTACGGCCCCGATCCTTCGTCGAAGGCGACCTGGTCCTGTGACTAAAACAGCAGGGACACCTCAAACTCGAGTCCCCCTGGGAAGGACCATACGTGTTTACAGAAGTAACCCAGGTGGCGCCTATCGCCTTCAAGATCTAGAGACAGGAGTCGCATACTCCAACCCCTAGAACGTCGCACAGCTGCGACGCTGTACTTTTGCATCGCAAATAAGGCACTTAGCCAAGGCTACTTAGCCACACATTGTACTTCGTACTGTCTCACGAATAAGTAAAGCTAAGTGCCCCAAAACTCTGTGTCTTCCTTTATTTTTCCGCAACTTATCGACTCGGGGGCTACGCCACCCAATACACATCTGTTCTACGAACTAAAACGCGATATCCTGAGTAGGTGGCACATCAATCGAAACCCTTGACACAACATCAACCCAGTTGCAACGCACCTGACAGGTTGACAAGGGACTAAGATAAACGCATGGCCAGGCTAACGAAAATGAGTCGCATAGTGCAACGCATTTACACGCTAACAAGATCTTTATACATATTCGACAATCAGTTATACACAACATTTATATGAACTTTACAACATGGGTACACTTATGTGCAGGATACAAACTAAGCTACTACTGGAACAAGAGAATGTTGGTTTGTTCCTCAAAGAAGTCGACGATCTCTTCTGTTAGGCGATCCACCGCCTGGTAGTGCGACACCATATTCGAGGCAGAACCTGCTGGTGGCGCAGGTGGCCCAGCCGCAATTGCCGCAACATCTACGTCAGGCCTATGCAGTCGCACCAGCGATAGAGCGGCCTTGGCACCATCCACCAACTGTTGCCTCACACACTCGCGAACTGCTGCGAGGTCTTGAAACTTGGCGAGGAGGGCCAGCAAGCTTGATGGAGTAACATCTAGCGGAAACATCGTCCAATAAATGTTCTTCAAGCATGACTGTGACTTCTTTAGAAAGTGCAGCACTCGCGACGCACGATCCTGCAGAGTCGACAGCGCAATCGCACGATCATGATCTACCCAGAAGTATCCACTCTCTTGAAGTTGCTCCTGGGTCAGATCATGCATACGAATGACAATTCTCTCCTTCTCATCTTGCAGATGACACGCGCTGACAACTATACGAAGCAACAACAGAAGCATAAGGACAGCGCACCATCGCGAGTGACTACAAGGAAAAGATAAGAGCAAGCAAACTAACACTTGAATTGGTCACCCAGCCGCGTCACCTCGCCAAGAAGATACTGTTCTCGGGCGGCGGCCTTCTCTGCCTTTGACTTCCATACATCCGCGTTACCGTGGAGCATGGGCAATTCATGCTCTAACTGCTTCACGCGGTCACGCAGTCATGAAAGCAGCGGCAGCTCATCCACCCTGGAGCGCGACGATGCCAAGGTATCATTAAGGGGCGGCGAGTCCTGAGGTTCCCTCAAAGGATCACTTGATGTACCCTACCACAAGCCAAGCAAGAAGCGAATAAGAAGATCAAATCGACACACAGACAAAAGATTCGAGTGCATTCAAGATTGGCAAAAGTATTAGCAGATACACCCGCCAAAGGCATGTTCTAGACAAAAGGCATAAACTAATCAACTATTACAAAACTACTGAGGAGCGATTGGCTTCTTCGACTTCGATGGCTTCGGCGGCTTCATCGAGTTCGTGGCAGTGTCAGATGCCACTGACTTTCTGCCAGCCCCTGATGGCGCAGCCTTCGCCGCCTTCTTGGCTCGCTGCAGCTCCTCAGAGTACTTTGCAACCGTGTTAATCAGCTGCGGCCCATACTTGCCATAGGCAGTCACGAAGGGAGCAAAGACTACCTGCTGGCCGTCCGTGCTAACGGGAATCGCCTTCAAAACTGCTGCAGGATCAACTTCAATTCCATGGGCCTGCACCATGGCAAGTGACATGGACGCGCCAGCCGCACGGAGCGAGTTCTTGAAGGATGCAGGAACACCACCGGCGAGAGACTCCACCAGCTCGTTCATGTTCTCGATTAGCTCCGCCTTGAACAGCAACGCTACGGTCTTCGACTGCTGAAAGCGCGCCCGCCAAGGCATCGTCACGGCAGAGGACCTAAGGATCAAAGCTCAAATCGCCAGCATCTGTACATAAACCCACACATGGACAAAAACATCAGCACCGGCAGCAAAAAGTCGAGCAGAGAAAGATAATCATATCCAAAGCAAAGTACCTGAGAGGGCCTTAGCAATCGAGAAAAGCTGTTCTTCGAACAACTTCTCCCTGGCTGCGAAGGAGGCACACAAATCGTCTTCGTGCCTTTATGCCTCGTCACGCGCCGCGATTGCCTCATCGCGACCCTTCACAGCCGCGGTGAGTGTTTTCTCCATGGTGGCAGTGTTGCGCAGGAGGGCATTATGTTCAGCTACAAAACAAAAAGGATTGACTATCAGTCGACTATATAAAAAGGAGAAGAAGAAAAAGTGAAGAACACTTAATTTCGACCATGCGATGACGCGTCTCCAGCATTGCATGCTGGCGGCCCATCGCAAGCACTTGCTCCGCCAAGTGATCGGCTTCCTTCACAAGGAGCTATCGCACAACAAGGGATCAGCAGAAGCAATAGATAACATCGACTGCAACATTAAAAGAAGAAATCCTACACTTACATGATCCTCCAATGACTCCAAAGTTGTCTGCTGTGCCGTCATCCGGGCAACCATTCGATGCTCCCCTTCATGCGGAGAGCTGGAAGAGTAGTGCCCAGAGTGGGCCGCCAATGGAGGGGAAGGAGCACGCTCGACCTCTTTCATGGCCCTTGAGGTCGCGACTCCTGATTCTTTCAAAAATTGGACGTCGCTAGACGATGACGACGCCTCTTGACTGCAAAGACAAAATCAACATCAAGAAAAAGGCAAAATCTAGAGACGAACCAAAAAGGGCAAATTCAGAGAAGAGTAAACAAACTAGAAAACTTACCAATCAAATTTATCAAAGTCAAAAGTTGGTTCCCCCGACTCTGACAAAGACTCCTTTGGCAGTCGCATCTTCTTGCGAGAAGACGGCGCCACGATGCTCACAGGAATGGCAGGGATTGGCGATCCCGCACCAACGCTTGCACCTTCCAGAGTCGAAGGAGACGATGCATCGGAATCTGGCTATTGTGAACGCTTGCAGTATCCGACTACCCGACTCGGGGCTTCCTCTTCCACATCGGATAGGACGGTCAATTCTGACTGTCCTCTTCCAAGTCCTCGCGAGGATAACCCCTCAGAAGAGGGGCATACAGGGTGACACCGCCCAATCCTGTATACAGACAACAAATTCAGCACAAAGCAAAGAAACAACAAAGAAGCAATCAACAAACTAAGCTACTACATAGCACAGTTGTACCTCAGGAGGAGGGTTAGAAGCGTCAAACGGGGGAACGACTGGCTCACTAGGAAGCACATCCATGACGGTGTATGTGGTCACCAGTCGAACCCTTTTATCCACCTCACTCGCGGACATGCCATCGGCAGACACGCGAGTGACATCTTCAGCACCATCCCACTGAAACATGGGGTGGACTCTGGCCTGCAGGGGCTGGACGTGATGGCGCAACCACGTGCGAATGAGGGCGCATCCTCCCTCCTCTTTTCCTATGCGACTCTCGAGGTTGCAGACGTGCTCGTACAACACATCTGTGTCCGTGGACTCGCCAGGCATGACTACATTCTTCCAGGAGCGCCTCCTCTTGCACGGCGTCGCGGGATCAAAAGGTGCGAGTCCGAAGTGGTCTCCGTCAGCCTTCTGGTCACGAATGTAGAACCACTTGTCCCTCCACCCTTGGACGGACTTCATCAGCTTGATGTTGAAATAGGTGGCGGATGGACCGACGTGAATTCCGCAACCGCCTACATCATAGACTAAGGAGCCAGAAGCAGATTGGCGCTTCAACTTGAAGAGGCGCTTGAAGATGCCAAAGTGCGGCTCGATTCCGAGCCAGCACTCGCAGAGGGTGATGAAGCAAGAGATGTGGAGGATAGAGTTCAGGGACAGCTTATGGAGCTGGAGCTCGTAAAAGCAAAGGAGGCCCCTGAAGAAGGGATGCAGGGGCAACGAGAGGCCGCGAATGATGAACGCCAAGAACATCACTCGAAAACCAGCGGGAGGAGAGGGAATTATCTCACCACCAGGGATGCACGCGTCGGTGACTATGGCAGACACCACTCCGTCTTGGCGAAGAAGATCGAGATTAGAGGACTTGATGATGGAGGGACACCACGCACCATTCGTGACGCGGGTGCCCGCGCCCTTCTTCTTCCCGTCGACGGCGGTGCTGGTACCCACAGCGGCGGAGCCGCCCTTCTTCTTCATCACAGCAGCGGTAGCCGCGGAATCGGCTACAGCACCTCCCTTCTTCTTCCCCATTGCACGGTGACGATGAGACCGAAGAAAGTAGCTGGGAAATGTGCGGAGCTGGTCCAGCGTCGCGGAGGAAAAGAGAGCAAAAAAAGCAGGGGAGCAGCAGCAATGGCGATGAAGGCAAACGATGAGCGAAAACAGATGTGGATTTTACCGTCGCAGCACCACTACTTAACCCCTGGAAGATGCAATCCAACGGCTCAGAAAAACCCTACTGGACGCGTGGCGATCATCGTGCTAGACATGTGGAGGAGCTGAAACACGAACCGTCCCCCCACTACTCCCATTACGTGCGGAAATCAAGGAGGCGCGATTAAAATAAAGATTGCGCATGCCCAGTCAAATCAAAGTCAGATAGTGGGGCCTACCGCTCGTCACGCCTCGTCAAACTCGCTCACGCGGGTAACTGAGGTCATGAAATCGTCAGCACTGACGTCATCAAAAGCTACGCAGCAGCAGACTTCGACTACTTTAGTTCTTGCTCGAGTCTTCGACTCCACCAAGCACTCGGGGGCTACTCCCATAGGGAGCGCTGGTCGCGCACCCTATGATTTTTTCTTCTTCTTCTTTTTCAGGAACATGGACAATCAAAGCAAACACAACCACTCGAAGCATGGCTCGACTATGGACATGGGTTACTCCCATAGGGAGCGCCGGAAGCAAATTCGACTGAAACAAGCAAACAAAAAACGACAGCAGTCGCAAAAGTTACTTAGTCCCTGCCTGAGTCTTCGACTGAACCAGGCACTCGGGGGCTACTCCCATAGGGAGCTCTTGTCGCGCACCCTATGATTATTTGTACTAAGTACTGTGTGTCGATAACATCCACACTCGAAGTTTATGGCAACACCGCCTCATAATTTTTCCCTACAAAGAGACTGCGTCTCCTGGGTCACCCGAATCGTCTCCGCGATGATAAAATTCAGATGTCGCGCTTACAGCGTGAAGGTAAGACCTGAATAAGGCCTGGCAACACATTTTCTGCACACTACCAGAAATATATCCGTGCCTACAGGTACGATGAATATGCCTTGACGGACGCGTCGAGTGCTCACACCCATATACTGGAATTCGACTCCTGAAAGACCTTCGCGGCTTGAGTCGAATTACACCAGCATTTTTCTGGATTCGAGTCCGGGGACTCGAGTTTGAGTAGGTGGAATTGTTTTACCCTAATACTGATACATCGGTTAAAATCAGGCACGCACACCAACAATCCCTATGACATAGATAGAGCAGTCGAAAAATGTACTCAGTCATGCACTCAAAAGACTTCATAAAGTCTCTAATCGAATCTGCGATTCCACTAGACACTCGGGGGCTACTGACATGGGTATACCCTACAGGTACTCGAGCTTGGTATATACGGCCTGAATACGTGGAGGCCCACAGTGTTGCCAAGGCCCAAATGAAGGACTCGAGTGGCCTACGAACTCTCGATTGCTTGAAGAACAAGAAGAAACTAAAGATAGAAAGTTCAAAGGGGAAAACCCTAATCTGTAACCGACTCGACCTGCTACCCGAGACCTAGCCTATCTATATAAAGGCTAGGAGGGGGCATCGAGAAGGACACATACAACCCTAGTTTCCACCAGCCTTGCCAGATTGCATCTGCGCACCATTGTAATCTTTGATTCCCTTGATAATTCCATGAGCAGACAAGCAGGAGTAGGGACCTCTACAAGGCCTGAACCTGGGTAAATCTTCGAGTCCCCTGTGTGCTTATTTGCTAGCCGATAGATGTCTCCAGCACTCCCTCCTTCTCCAAAACCCAAGTCCATAATAATGGGCATTGATGAGTTAAACCCTCGTCAAGTACTAACACTGCCATGTGCAATATACTTAGTTTTACCCTCTGGTGGCTAGTCAAAAAAGAGTAAACGAATAGGTTTTAGCTAGATAATTGAGTCATTATATGCACAACAAATTCAAAAATAGCAAAACATAGTGGCGTCTACCCAGGGAGTCTTATTATGTGACCTGCCACCATAAGAAATGTATATAAACCAAGTTTTAACCTAAATCACTACTTCTCAAATCACCTACTATCTATGAAGGTTCATGGCTTTGTACTCAAGCCTCTTCCTAAAACATCCCTCTCCAAAACATAGTTTGTCTAAATGAGGCAATAATTGTCAAACTGGTGTATATTTGAATTGCAAATAGTTTGATATATGCCAAGATGTATTTTATTGTATAAAAGACGCATTTTCCATTTTTAAATCTTTTTCTATTTTCTATTTCAATCCCTTTGTCAGTCTTGCCCGTGGTTTTTAAGTTCTACTCAGTTTTGCCCTTGGTTCTTAAGTTCTACTTAGTTTTCCCCTCTCTCTTAGTCACAATCTATTACACCTATGCTCATCTTGGCTGCTACGCTCTGATTGGTTGGTAAAGTTGTCACCCGGATCGTGCTCACCAACTATTGATCCTCTGTGATCTAATGGACAGGATAACCCCTATATCTATCGGGGCACCCCTCTATCCGTGCAAAATAATGAGTTTTCCACCGATACTTTAACTCCATAAACAAATCATTTCGAATATAATTTGAAGGGGAAGTGTTCGAATGTGTATAATTTTCGTATATGCAAGTTTGGGCATTACATTCCACTCTATTAAAATGATAATCTCTCAACTGCTACTAAATTTTCCCCTCTCTTTGTATCCATCTCTCGCACATGTGCTCATCTTCGCTGCTATGCTCTGATTGGTCGAGACAGTTGTCACACGGATCGTGCCTACCAACCGTTGATCCTATATGATCTAGCGGACATGATAACCCCTATATCTATCGGGGAGCACCCCTCTATCCATGCAAAATAACGAGTATGCCACTGGTGAAGGAAATATGCCCTAGAGGCAATCATAGAGATGATTGTATTTCATGTGTATCCATGAGTTATTATAATGTTCCTTGAATATCCATATACCAGGCAACTTGTATTGATTGGCAATTATGGGAATTGTTTGTGAAACTCTTTACTTGTATGGTTATCTAATAATTGTCCCTAGTCGGAGTTCATGTGAGTACACACGTGCAAGTCATAGACATGGAGATGTCAAACCAATGATGTGGACACATGTTATGAACATGGGGTTGGACTAACCCAACTTGAGACTAGCAATAATACTTACAGCTCTCTCTACACATCGTGTACGTTTTGTCCTTAGACCTGAGATTGTCACATGTACTTGAGATGTGGATCGACCTACTTTGGGGCTATCAAACACTACTCCGTAGCTGGGTAGTTATAAAGGTATTTTCGGGTTTGTCCTAATACATGTTGCAAGGCATCGGTCAATCAAGATGGGATTTGCCCCTCTCTACTTGAGAGAGATATCTCTGGGCCCCTCGAGTGATCGGATCCAGAAATGCATGGCTGTGCTACATATGGTTAAGAGTTAACCTAGTAAAGGGATTCCGAATCATAGTAATCGAGAAAGAGAGGCCAGCTTGGAGCTAGACCAAATATCATGAGGCAAAGGGAAAGACATGTACTCAACCTTGTGATGGTTCGTCCGAATGATCTTTATATGCGATTAGGAGTTGGCATGTCTTGCTAGAGGCCACTACCAACTATTGACAGAGTAAGTGTACTCGTGTCATGTCTATACGTGTATGAACCTATAGGGTCACACACTTTAGGGGCTGGAAGCATAATAAGGATTGGATCTGAATTAGACCAGGCTTAGGCTGCTAATGGGCTGCTAATGTAGAAGCCCACCAGGGATGCCTATATAAGAGAGAGTGAGGCGAGCAGAATAGGGTTGAGCATTCCACCCAGCCGCCACTCCTCTTCCGCCTGTGTTGCACGTGCAGACCTAGCAAGGCGTGTGTGGCGGCTTCCACTACGGGCGTGTGGATACCTCGGAGGTGCTACATCAGTAGCACTTGGGCAGCCGCAAAGAAAGGGCTTTCGTGGGACGAGGGCAAGGAGGAGACGTAGAACATCTACACTGCCGCGACGTGCTTCATCGAGTTCCGCACCTGCGCGTCTAGCGGTAATCCCGTGATCTATGACAATAGCATTCCTGGTTGACGCGGTAGAAAATTATGATTTTTCGCTAGTGTAGCCTACCCGTTACCCTACAACTGGTACTTTAACTCCATAAACAAATGAACTTGAATATTTGAAGGGAACATGTTCGAAGGTATATAATTTGTGCGTTATATTCCACTCTATGAAAATGATAATCTCTCAAGATTTTCTTAGCACAATATTATCATGTATTAAGTGCGATTTCAAAGAGTTCAAATGTGTATAATTTTCATATACGGAAGTTTATGCATTACATTCCACTCCATAGAAATTATAAATGATCAGGATTTTATTAGCACAACATTATCATGACCTAAGTGCGATTTCAAAGAGTGCAAAGGTGTATAATTTTTGTATATGCCAGTTTATGCATTACATTCCACTATATGAAATTGATAATCTCTCAAGATTTTCTTAGCACAACATTATCACGTATTAACTATGATTTCAAAGAGTTCAAAGGTGTATAATTTTTGTATACGCAAGTTTATGCATTATATTTCACTCCATGGAAATGGCAATCTCTCAAGATTTTCTTAGCACAACATTACCACATATTAAGTGCAATTTCAAAGAGTTCAAAGGTGTATAATTTTTGTATACGCAAGTTTATGCATTATATTTCACTCCATGGAAATGGTAATCTCTCAAGATTTTCTTAGCACAACATTACCACGTATTAAGTGCGATTTCAAAGAGTTCAAAGGTGTATAATTTTTGTATACGCAAGTTTATGCATTATATTTCACTCCATGGAAATGATAATCTCTCAAGATTTTCTTAGCACAACATTATCACGTATTAAGTGCGATTTCAAAGAGTTCAAAGGTGTATAAACTTCGTATATGCAAGTTTATGCATTACATTCTACTCTATGAAAATAGGGGAGAAAATAATAATCTCTCAAAATTTTGTTAGCACATCATTATCACGTATTAAGTGTGATTTAAAAGTGTTCAAACGTTTATAATTTTCGCATTTGCAAGTTTGTGCATTACATTCCACTCTATGAAAATGATAATCTCTCAAGATTTTCTTAGCACGACATTATCACGTATTAAGTGCGATTTTAAAGAGTTCAAAGGTATATAATTTTTGTATACACAAGTTTATGCATTATATTTTCACTCCATAGAAATGATAAATGATCAGGATTTTATTAACACAACATTATCATGTGCTAAGTGTGATTTAAAAGAGTTCAAAGGTGTATAATTTTTGTATAATTTTCATATATGCATTAAATTTCACTATATGAAAATGAAGCAACGGCATGGGCGCGGGCACGGGGCTGTCTTGGAGTCCCATCTTGCAACACCAACCTGGGTAAGCTGTGGGTCCGACACTCATGTGGATAAGATGTGGGTCCGGCGCTCACGTGGATAAGTTGTGGGTCCGATGCTGATCTGGATACGTTGAGAGAGGTGTCCACTACGGGAATCGACTGAATGCGACCCCACTTGTCAGCATGTAGCGGCAAGGGTACACTACAGGACCCGACAGAACGCGACCCTACTCATCAGCACGTAATGTCGAGGGTCCACTACGGGACCTGACTGAACGCGGCCCCACTTCTCAGCACGTAACGACAAGGCTAACAGACAACGAGTTTCAGACCATGTGAGAGTTTCATACAAGAAGATGGGCAAAAGTGAGGAAAAACTAAGCGGCTGGGGAAAACTGAGTACAACTAATGAACCAAGGGCACGAAAATAGAAATCCCAATATGATTCTACTCCCTTCGTTCAGAAATATAATACGTTTTAGCTTTGTGAAATGAATGTATCTAGACGCCTTTTGGTGTATAGGTTCACTCTGAACGTCTACGAACCCATACACTAAAATACGTCTAGATACATTCGATACACAAAGCTAAAACATCTTATATTTCTAAACGGAGGGAGTACAACTGATGGCTCTGAAATATAGCCATCTAACATCCATATTTAAACTGGATATTAGTCATATTCTTGATGAAATATCTCTCTAAACCTTGTCACTAATGCTAATATTCAGAGGGGTATGCAATCCTTTCTTTTGTATTTTTCCTACATAGATAATGTCGATTAAAGGAGGGAATCACTATATTAAAGTCAAAGATACGATATTTCCTTCAACCAGAAGAAACCAGGAGTCGTTCAACGAAGGCAGATGCTATAACGACCACCTATACGGCCAGAGCAAAAATTCCGACCGTATAGCTCCGATCGTATAGTTGGCGTCGCCACCGTTAGGTCAAACAGAACAACTTTCATGAAGGGACCCCTATATAAAGAAGCCTCGGGTGACGAGAAACAGAGGCAGACCCGAAGAAAGTCCCTGCCACAGATCACCAGCCGCCTCCAGATCTCCAAACCGTTATCCATCTCCATAGCCATACTCCACCACTTTTAATAGTAGATCTTTTCTCCGATTGGCGACATTGTAAGACTATCGCTATCAATCTCATGATTTTTATTACAATGTTTATGATTGTTGATCTCATCTCTATGTGTGAGTAATTCTCCTTGGGCTAAGGGCTCCGGCCTAGCCATGTAGCAATTGTGCATGTGAATTATCATAGATGGGATCATGTATTAGTTTGTATGACATGATGATTATTGTATCCTCTCTTGCCTCAATCTAAGGACTTGTCAGGTACCCCAAGACCTCAAGGGTTGAGCCAGGTATATGGAGTATGAGTGATGACTGATCTGTAGGTTGGGAACCCCAGTGATAGAAGGGGTAGTACGGCTGTATGTGAGGGACTTGCTTGGGATTAACGGTGACATCACTATGCATATCATTAGTTCTCTTTCTTCTATGGATGAGACTAGTAGATTATCGCTATAAGCGATTGCGAAGGCAATAGTAATTATGGATGCACTGCCCACATATAATTTATCTTGCTCTAACAAGTACACGCATGCTTTATTTCTATCTTTTATTTCCATTAGATGTTTTGCACAGCTACAGGTGAAACAGTACACCCTAGGCCCTCTCTCTCCATCATCGACAACAACCAAAAGACGCAAACTACTGGTCCGGTCAAAACACAAAAGGAATTCTAAAACTCCTAAAGGTCCGTTAAAGTAACTTCACTATGCATTCGCTTCCCGTGGATTCGATAACCTAGGTCTACTAGGGAAAAAGAAGCTATACTACATCCATAATCCGGATTGAAGGTATAGCTACCCTGGTGAGGTTATTAAGAACCTTGCTAGTTTTAATTCTTGTTTTTAATTTTGTTAGTTTGCTTTAAATCTTTATTTGATAAACCAAAAAAATTAGTTAGTCTTTAAATTCTTGTTTTATAGTTATAATTCTTTATCTAAAGAAAACCCAAAAACATAGGAAGTATGGATGAAAAGAAGCTTGGGGAGTTTCCTACTCCCAATAATGATTATTTGCGTACTCCTATTACTCAGACAGCAATTGCTGCTGATGACTATGAAATTAAGCCCCATTACTTAAGTTTGGTTCAACAGAATCAATTTGGAGGCTCTGTTGTTGAAGATGCATGTATGCACTTAAATACTTTCACTGAAATATGTGATATGATGCGTATAAAAGACATTGACCCTGATGCGATCAAATAGCGTCTATTTCCTTTCTCTCTAAGAGGAAGAGCTAAATAATGGTTGCTATCTTTGCCTAAAAATACTATTACATCATGGGTGGGATGTACTTTTTTATTTATGACTAAATTTTTCCCACCTGCAAAGACTATGCAACTTCATCTAATATTACTAGCTTTAGACAGGAAGAGCGTGAGCCACTAGCGGTTGCATGGGAGAGGATGAAAGAATGCCTAAGAAACTGTCCTAGTCATGGGATGGAAGATTGGTTAATCCTCCATTTATTTTACAATGCTCTTAATCCTGTATCTAAGTCTATGCTTGATACTACAGCTGGAGGAACATTTATGAGTAAACATATTACCGAAGCCAAGCAGCTGCTAGACAATTTGCAAGACAACTATGCCCAATGGCATGGGGGAAAGATCAAACACTAAGAAGGTGAACTCTGTCTCACCACAAGAGAATGAATATCTCAATGCTAAGTTGGATGAGCTCATTGTTGTTGTATTGGGAACGGTAGTACCTAAGCAGGTTAGATAGAGGTGTGGGGACTAGCCGGGAAGCTCTCGACGGTGTCCGCAGGCGGGATTGGGTACAAGCAAGTGTGGCCGGACACAAGGGAAGTACCCAGGTTCAGAGCCCTCATGGTGAGGTAAAGCTCCTACTCCTGCCAATCTAACTATGGGTGGTATGCGGGCTACAATCGCTCCTTGAGCTGTATTCTCTAGCTACTATCTTAAATGCACTGAGACCAACCCCTTCTACTAGAGCCTTGCCTCTCCTTATATAGGCAGAGAGGCAAAGGTCTCACTGGCTAGTCTGGCTGGCGGGCCCCATAGGCGGGTCCCAGTCGGCTGGTCATCTACAGTACTCGGTACACTTACATCCCATCAGAGTACAAGTGGTAAGGTCGTCGTGGGTACAGTGAACACCGTGCGAGCCTATCTTCAGCGTCTGGCCACTGTTCCCGCGTCACCCCGCAAAGTCTTCGGTATGGTCGGGTAGTTGTGGGCCTTGTCATCGTACCAGGGCGTACCGTGCACTGTGCAGCACGTCATACTATCCTCTTGATTGAGTGCGGATGCGCTGATGTAGCTAGCCCCGTGCCTTGCTGCTCCTCGTGGTTCCGGCTACCGTGAGGTAGCCGGCTTGACTTGCTCTTGTCCGGCTGCGCTCAGCCAGCCGGACATGATCCGACTACTATGATTCTTGTCTAGTTCGGGTATCCGGAGGTCATCCCCCCGACACTAGCCCCCGAGCGCGTGTAGATTTCGCCCTTAGGTGAAATGTGCACGCGCTTCTCTCCAAACTTTGAATTTTCTGGCCGACTACGCCTAGCGGTTGCGCTACCGATGGCGTCGTCTGGCGCGACGCCGCCACGCGCACACGCCTTCATTACAACTGCGGCGAAAGCATAACGCTCGTCGCCGACGTCAGCTGAACTGCCGTCTGCCTCTTCGGTTTCTGCTCCGGGATCGTCTGCGCATCTCGTGCCTGCACAAAGGATCCTGCGTGGTGGGGAGAGCGGGGTGCGGCTCGATGGGCGCCACGTGGCACCGCGGACGGTTCCACTTCTGGGTCTTTAAAAGGCCACCCGAGGAGAGCGGTTCGTCCTTCCGTTTGTTGCCTTCCCAATCTTCCCCTGCGCCCTTGCCTTCCTCGCTCTGCCTCGCTTGCTGCTGCTATAGCCCGCCGTGCTGCCAGTTTAGCGTCGTCCGTAGTACGGGCCACCACCACTCCTTAGCTGGTGCGACGCCCAGCGAGCCGGATATTGCCGCCGAACATGGAGCCCGGTGCGGCTCCTCCATGATGGAGGAGCACATCGAGAAGTATCACGCCACCCGCGTGCTGCCACGAGAGACGGAGGTGGAGGTGTGGCTGGCGCCGGAGGGAGAGGAATCACCTCACCCGATGGAGGGGGAGCGGGTGATTTTTCTGTCGCATCTCGCCCGTGGCTTTGCGCTTCCGGTGCACCCCTTCTTCCTCACCTTCCTCGCCTTCTTCGACCTCCGCCTCCACCACCTCGGCGCCAATGCTATCGGCATGTTGGCGCACTTCGTGGATTTCTGCGAGAGCTATCTCGGGATCCAACCGGATCTCAGGCTCTCCCGCCGGCTCTTCCGAGTCCGGCCGCAGGTCCACTTCACCAAGGGGCCGCTGGTGACGTGCAGTGGTGCCTCCATCTACTCCCGCACACAGACCGGCTACCCCAAGTTCTGGCTACAGGACACAGTGCGACTGTGGCAACAGTCGTACTTCTACGTCCGCAACCTCACCGACAAAGACCGGATCAATCTACCGGCTTTCCAGGACGATGAATCTAGCCGACAGCAATGGTATCTAAAGGTCTACAGGGAGAAGGCGGAGTCGGATGCGATGCTGCAGCGCATACGCGCCCTCATCACTGTCGGCTTAACCGGCCTGGACATCACCCTTAGCTGGATGTCCAGGCTGATGATGCCATTGCAGCAGCGTGCGCACTAGATGTGCTTCTACTCCGGCCGGTTGGACCCGACCTGGTTGTCCCACCGTGATCCTCGCTACCACAACTTGAAGGAGTGGGTACGGACGATTACGAAGGAGCGGCTGCCGGAAGGCTGGAAGTTCGGGCTGGTCCCTTACAGCCGCGACAACCGCGTGCCCCGGGTAAGTTTTGCCTGCTGGATTTTTCCCTTCTTGTGATTTTTTGTCGTTCGGCTAACCTCTTGTGCTTCTTTCTTCTTGGCAGATGTTCCCCTGCATCCTCCGGGAGGAGGGCGAGACCCCCTCCAGAACTTCACTCCTGACCTTTCCGAGCCACGCGCTCGTCGGTCCGGTGAGGAGTCGGATGGGGACGGCGACGTCTTCCCCAGCCGGAATGACGAGCCGGCCCCCGACCCCCACGCGGAGGTTGACAAGGAGGAGGAGGCCATGCCGGCTCCCGATCCGACTCGTCGCCGTGCAACAGACGGCAACTCCAGTTGGTCCGGCGCTGGCGGGAGCGGCTCCATCCGGTCCAGCGGGGGAGATGGCGGGGCCAGCCGGCCCGCCATGGAGGAGCCGGACTGGCACCCTTCCAACCAGCCGCCTTGGTCGCAAGAAGGGACCGCCCCCCGTGGTGTTGGGGTAAGTTCCTCACTGGCCCTTATGCCTTTTTCCCCCTTTCCTTGTGCCGATTCTTCCTTATTTGCTTTTGTCTCTTCCTTGTGTTCTTTTATTCAGTGTGCTAGTTTCCTTTGGTGCCACGAGCCTGGCCCGGGCTCGTACTAGCTCACCACCCCGTGCGCTGGACACCACGGCGCCCGCATCCGCTTCCTTCGTCTAGGGCACTGTCTCCGCCACCGCCTCAAGCTGATCTGATTGCCGTAGCCGGAGCAGGGGACGCTCCACCGACTGTGGTGGTGCAGCCAGAAACAGCTATACCTTCTTCACAAAGTGGAGGTAGTTCCCTTGCGGCAGCACGGAAGGCCTCCGCTGGCAAGGAGCTCATGGTAGTCACCAACGAAAACTCCGACGACGAGCCAGGGAGGAGTGGCGGACGGCGGTGGCCAAGGCAAAGGAGTCGCTGGTCGCCAATGCCATCAACGACGACGCCTCCTCTCCCTCTTTGCTAGCAGACCTTGCTGCCACCCTCGAGCTGGCAGTGAAGGAGATCCAGCTGCTCGAGGCCTCAGCTGGCGGCAACTGGACCCTGGAGCAGAAGCTTGCGGCTGCCAACGTGACCTCCCAGAGTAAGTCCCTTCAGTGGGATACTCTGGTCATTCTTCTTCCCCTTTTTTTGCTGATAGCCGGTTTTCGCAGCCATCATGGTGTGCGCTCAACGGGAAATCGATCGTCTGAAGAAGGCGAACGACCGACTGAGCAAGTACAATTCTACGCTTCAGCCGCAGAATAAGGACTGGAACGCCAAGCTGGACGCCCTGGAGGCCACCATCAAGGAGCATGACGCCACCCTCGCCAGCCGGGCCCAAGCATTTGACCTCCCAGAAGCACAGAACAAGGACCAAGAGAAGGAGGTCAAACGGCTGACCGTTCGGGAGAAGGCTCTTGTGGAGGAGCTGATGCAGGTTGGGCACACGGCGAAGGGTAAGTTTTCTCTCCCACTCTATTCGTCTTTCCGGATCCGGTAGCCAAATCTGATGTTACTTTTTTCTGACAGCTTTTTATCCCGGCGTAGACCTGCTGGCATATAACCAGCTGCAGGAGAACTGGTCGGGGAGCAGCCGACCGCCCAGGAGTTAGTCGTCCTCCTTGGCGAGGAGGCCGCCAAGCTTCGCCAGGCGGCTCAGGCTATCTTCATGTTTCTGTGGTCGGATGCTCCGGTTCCGGAAACAATGGCGCAGCTGGCGGCCAAGGTGGTGGAGGTGCCGGCTACTGTCGATCGCCTGAGGGATCTGGCGGCGCGAGCCGAGGCAGAAATGGCCTTGGCCCTGATGCTCTCTTAGTACAAGGACGCCCGTGTCGAGAAGATCGACGGGGGCTTCCGTGCCGGTGCCGACCTCGCCGCCATCCGCCAGGCCCATCCGGAGCTCCGAGCCTTTGCCATGAAGATCGCCGATTACGCGGACGTTGATGAGGTCCTCACCGACTCGGAGTCTGCCAGCACTCCTGATGCGGAAGCCTTGTCGCAGCCGAATGGTGGGGACGCTGGAGCCGGATCTTCCAACGCGCCTCCTCCGCCTCCTGAAACCGCTTCTAGCCAGGATCCTCCTCATGGCAAGGGCCCTGCCGCCTAGATATGATCCCGGAATGTCGGGTGTACTTGTTATTTATCTTGTTTCATTTGAACCTTATTGTTTGTGCCGGCTGACTCTGACGCCGGGTGAACTCGTGGGAGCTTCGTCTCCCCTCTTTTTTATCCAACTGAACCATTTGTCTTGTTTCCAACTTGTTATTTTTGTGTGCTTCGAAGTTTTGACATTTTGCCGGTTGAATTTGTCCGGCTGTCTTCACTCGGCTGAACGCCTTTAGCCGGGGGAACTCCAATTCCAGTGGGGGCGCGCCAGCGCACCCACTAGGTGTAGCCCCCGAGATTCTGAGTAGCTGGTGTAGCTAGGTGTTTCGAATCTTGTTTCTTTCCTTCAAGTCTTTAGCTTCATCCGGCTAAACACCTCTAGCCGGTTACTTTCACTGGCTGGACGCCTGCAGCCGGGGGAACTTCCATTCGGAAGGCGGCACAACTCCACTGTTGTAGCCCCGAGATTCGAGTAGGCGAGTAGCAGTGCTTTGAATCTTCTTCTTTCTTCGCCTTGCCCTCACTGGGCTCCAAATATCCGCTAACGCCTTTAGCCGGAAACTACAAGATTCCATTGGGGCGCGGCATGGCCACTCACTAGTGTAACCCGAGATTCGGAGCGCTTGATGAAGGCAAGGACTTCGAATCTTCCTCCTTCTTGAATTCTGACTCGATGTAGTTGTACAAAAACAAACATACATACATTCCCACCCGTCAATAGGTTAGTCGGTTAAGATAGCGCCCTTTTAGCCGGAAGGCGAATTTGTTTTTCGAAAACTAGCTTGTCCCTCTCTGGACACATAGCCACTTTCCCGTGTGCTCTGCTGTTTACGCTGCGTCCTTGCCGGGCAGCCGGGTTGCGGTCTGCAGCCGGAATCAAAGGGAGCTGACAATACATTGTGCACGGTATTGAAGGCTTAGTAGCCGGATCGTCTCAAACCAGTTGGAAGGCTGGGGCGACCGATCTGTCACATCTCCTCCCTGTTTTTCATGTGGGATGCCTTGGGCTTTTGCTCTTGCTATCCGGACAGCCGGGTTGTAGTCCGTAGCTGAGATGAAGAGTGGGCCTCTGACATCATCGCACACTACTCAGCTGGTTTGTTGATTTAGCAGGTCGGGCCAGCCAGCGAGCCCCCGGGTAGGGGTTGCCGGAGCCAAAAAACTGAACCGGAAACGGATACACACAAATTTCTAGCAAGGAGCCCCCAAGCATCTCGTAGGGGTCCGCATTTTCATTCATAGAGTTTGTGGGATACATACACTGTCCGGTGACTAGGTGTAAAACGGGTGGAGTAGGGCCGCGTTCCAGGGGTGCTCTATCTCTTCATCCAACTTGTCCATCTTGTTCTTGCACGGCTGCTGCATGTCAATGAGGTAGTAGGAATTGTTGTGCAGCGCCCGGTTGATGATGAAGGGGCCCTCCCAAGGCGGTGATAGCTTGTGCATGCCCTTCGTGTCTTGCACCAGCCGAAGAACTAGATCTCCCTCGCGGAATGCGACGGGGCGAATCCGGCTCGAATGGTAGTGGTGTAGGCGCTGTTGGTACAGGGTTAATCTGGACAGCGCCAACTCGCGGGCCTCCTTGAGGAGGTCCACGCCATCCTCCTGCGCCTCCTGGTTGGCCTTTTCATCATAGAGGAGCTTGCGTGGTGAGTCGAACTCGATGTCTATGGAGAGGACGGCTTCCGAGCCGTAGACGAGGAAGAACGAGGTGAAGCCGGTTGACCTATTCGGCGTGGTGTGGAGGCTCCACACCATAGCCGAAAGTTCCTCAATCCAGCATCCGGGCGACCGCTCCACAGGCTCGATAAGGCGCGGCTTGATGCCGGCTAGCACTAGGCCATTTTCCCTTTCGACTTGCCCGTTGGATTGCGGGTGCGTGACGGAAGCGAGGTCTAGCCGGATGCCCTTGTTGCTGCAGAACCGGGCGAAGGCCCCCTTGGCAAAATTTGTGCCGTTGTCGGTGATGATGTTGTTGGGGTAGCCAAACCGGTTAATGATATTGGTGAAGAAGGTGACGACTGTCGCCCCGTCCAGTTTCTGGATAGGCTTGGCCTCTATCCACTTTGTAAACTTGTCCACCACCACCAGCAGATGGGTCATTCCTGCATGCGCCCGCTTGAAGGGACCGACCATGTAGAGACCCCAGACAGCGAAGGGCCACGTGATTGGTATGGTTTGTTGCACGCGCGGACTAGCTGCTCAGCATCCTCGAGGGCGGTGGGCCAATAGAAACCATGGTGGAACGCCTTGGCAACTATTGCCCTGGATGAAGCGTGATTCCCACACTCGCCCTGGTGGATGTCCTTGAGAAGCCGGTAGCCTATGTCCACATTGACACACCACTGAAAGATGCCGGATACGCTGCGCTTGTGCAGTTCCTTGTTAATGATGGTGTACGTGTGCACATGCTGCCGGATTTGCCCAGCCTCCACCTGATGTCTACGCACTTCTATTCTTGTAGACAGTTGTTGGGCCTCCAAGTGCAGAGGTTTGTAGAACAACAGCAAGTTTTCCCTTAAGTGGATCACCCAAGGTTTATCGAACTCAGGGAGGAAGTGGTCAAAGGTATTCCCTCTCAAGCAACCCTGCAATCAAGATACAAGAAGTCTCTTGTGTCCCCAACACACCCAATACACTTGTCAGGTGTATAGGTGCACTAGTTCGGCGAAGAGATAGTGAAATACAAGTGGTATGGATAATTATAAGTGGTAACGGTGATAGAAGATAACTTGATGGCGTGGAAGAGACTAAAAGCAAACTGAAATAAAGATGGAAGCAAGCAAACATGTAACAGATCTAGTAGCAAACGGTGTTTCAATGCTAAGAAACAAGGCCTAGGGATCATACTTTCACGAGTGAACACTCTCATATAAATATATTATCTTCATGATAATACTCTTAACTACTCTCCGGTTGAACACTCTAATCAACAGTAGGGCTATAACAACACACCTCAAAGTAAGCCTTTCCCATCGAGAAAACCCCACACTGTCACCTTGAGTACTAGATGAGTCCAACAAACACCACAATTTCATAAAGGCATCCAACAGCAAATATAACTCATAACAAGTATTTGTAATCTCTAGCCTAAGTGCCACCATGGTGTGCACGCTGTCACTTTCACACACATGGGGAGAGCAGAGATCTATTAAAGCACTTGAGTAGCAAGGTAGATCTATAGATTACAAGCTCATGATCACAATATGATCATGCATAGAAAGAGAGATGAACACATAGCTACCGGTAGAACCCTTAGCCTCGAGAGAGAACTACTCCCTCCTCATCATGGGAATCAGCAATGGTGATGGAGATGGTGGTGGAGATCGATGGAGATGGCTCCGGGGGCACTTCCCCGTCCCGGCAGGGTGTCGGAACAGAGACTTTCTGTCCCCCGAATCTCCCCTTCGGTGGTGGCGGCGCTGTGGAACTTTTCGTGGCTAGAGGCAGGACGATTTAGGGTTTTTGTCTTCGGGAGGCTTCTTGTAGGCCAGAGGGCAAGGTCGGTGGAGTGCCAGGGGGCCCACACCACCTGGTGGCGTGGGTAGGGCTAGCCCGTGCCTGGGGGTGGTGTGGCCACCCTGTGGCCCCCCTCCGGCTCTCCTTCTGGCTCCGTGAATCTTTCAGGAAAATAGTAACTTTGGCTTTTGTCCCGTCCAATTCCGAGAATATTCATTTTCTGACTTCCTGGAACCAAAAACAGGAGAAAACAGGCAACTGGCACTGTGGCATCTTGTTAATAGGTTAGTCCAAGAAATCATATGAAAAGTACTCCAAAGTTGGAACAAAACACAAGAAAGTAGATAAAACCAAGCATGGAATATCAAAAATTATAGATACATTTGCAATGTATCAACATCCCCAAGCTTAACTCCTGCTCGTCCTCGAGTAGGTAAGTGATAAAAAGAAAGAATAATTTTTGAGGTGACATGCACCATCATAAAGTTGATCAAAGTATTTGTAAAACATTGATAGCTGGGATCATAGTACTTCAGTCATAACATGAAAGAAAAAGTTCTAGCAATAAGACAAAGAAATTATGATGCAACATGAAAGGGCACAAACAAAAGATTCATGAATAACAATGCTTTGCAAGACGTATGTTTGTTTCACATAAAGAAAACATAGCATAATAGTATTCAGCTTGTCCCTCATAGAGTAGCAAATATAAATGCATAGGACACCTTCAAAGTTCATAAGAGTGACTAGATACAAATAGTTTAAAACAAGCAATATCAAGGTATGCATCAATCAACAAGTCTTGGGACAATGCACATAGAACTAAGAATGGCCACTATGCTCTCAAAGTAGGTGCATAAAGATAGAAGGTGGAGACTCAATATAAGGGTGGAAGAAAGGACTTTTGTAAAACGAAGTAGGGATTCAAGTCTCATAAAGAGCTTCCAAAAATTATGGTACTTATAGCTTTCAGCTCTCATTACCCCTATCATAAGCATCTTGAAGTGATTAAGGTTAAAGTGAACAAACTATGGTGTACATGCTTGACGAAGTATAAGTCAGAAATCTCATGTCCCTTGTATACGAGGGCCGCTACTCATGCTACTCAAGTTTAGTCACCGGTAAGTTCTTGTCATTGTAAGTACATGTGTATCATTGAGAACCGCCAACGGGGTACCCCTTGCCCGATGATACGGAAGAATCCCCATATCAAAATGACAAGGCAAGCAGACAACAAGCATCTCAGCATTCTTCTTATTTACCATGGGAATATGGTGCTTTTTTCTCTCTTTCCTCTTTTCATAGTATCTCTTTTTTTATTTTCTCTTTTTTTTCTCAATATAGGACTCTTTTTTTATAAGAAGAACGCTTCATAGACAGCTCATTATGGTTACGCTGCAGGTTTCCACCATGTCAGCATGGATTAGACCAATGACGGGCATTTCTCTAACACATATACATAACTCCATGGACTTACAAGCTCCCCTTTCATTTCACAATCGACATCCATATACAAAAGAGCATGATATCAACTAGGTACAAGTACCAAGTGCAATGTTGAAAGCGTTCCCCATGAAAGCATGGTTCTGCTAATTCCCAACAAATAAGTGCAAGCATATACAACATAGACGACACAATGGTTCAAGTTTATTAAGGGCAAGTAAAGTAAAGTGTGCCTTCAAGTTCGTGAGAGCTTTAATCACTAGTTTTCTCATAACAAGTGGAAGGTGAACAAAAGCATGAATATACTTGGGATAGTATAATATAGTAGGTAGGTATGGTGGACTCTTTGGAATAACTTGGTTTAGGGAGTTGGATGCACGAGTGGAACTCATACTTGGTTGTGGAGGCTAGCAAAAGACTGGGAGCGACAAACTAAGAGAGCAATAATGGCCATAATCATGCAGAGCGACAAAACATCATTGATCAAAGCATAAAGTGATACTACAAGTTTAAAACTAAAGGATCATAAAGGCTTATGGTGACTTGTGATATTCATAACATGGTGTGAGCATGTGCCAAGTCAACCCAAATAAAGCATCAAAGGAGAATACCACTATACTATGCTTTAATATGCTAAAACAACGCATGATTCATCCAAGGCACATTAAGCAATCTCAATTGTTTATAACAAGTCATTCTACAGCAAAGAATACTAAGCATAAAGCCAAAACAATATCATGCATGGCATGACAAAGCATAGGTCATAGTCAAAAACGAGCTCTTTTTACCACAAAAGTAAGAACTTTCCTACTCTTTTCCAAACAAAACCAAACCACTGGCAAACCAATGTATGAAAGAGGGGGTACAACCAATTTATTTAGAAAACTAAGCAAACCAAAGCAAACAAAAAACCAAAAAAAAACGAAAAAGAAGACGCTCCAAGAACAACACAACTGTGCATGAAACAATAAAAAATGAAGCGTTTGGAAGAAACCTGGGATTTTTATTAATGAAGAAGGGGATGCCTTGGGCATCCCCAAGCTTTGACGCATGTACTTCTTGAATATTTCTTGGGGTGACACGCGTGGCATCCCCAAGCTTCAGCTTTAGTCCATCCTTCATCTCATTACTCATTCCTTCCATACACCTGAAAATTTTTCTTCATACAAAACTTCACACAATCTCATTAGCAACATTAGTGCACTTAAGATAAATAAGTCTCAAGGTTCAGTTCTAACACCAAATAAACTTCCATTAGAACACTAGCTACTGTAGCACTTCCCTCAAAAAGCTCAATTCCCCAAAAGAACTCCAAAAGGAACCCACAAGAAGCAAATGCAGAAAATGGCAGAAATCTGTCAAAACAGACCAACATGTAAAGACGAATTTTTTCGAAGACCTTCTGTTGCTCAAATAAACAAGTGTTGTACTAACGAAAGTTAGATATCAACCTGGGTCAGAAGCACAAAAACTTACAGCTCAATCCGACTTACAGAGCTCTCTCACGAATTTTTACGGTGAAGCACAAAAATCTGTTTCAGGACAGCAACTTTCCCAATCATTACTTCACTCTCATTAGAGGTTACTCTTGGCACAAAAAGCAAATAAAAAGGATAAGGAGCGGTTATTACTAAAGTAATAACTTCCAAGACTCATCTAAAACTCTTGGGTTATCTCCCAACAAGTACTTTTCTTTAACGCCTTTAAGTTAGGCATGATAGTTTGAGAAGATGCTCACATAAGAAATATGAATTGAAGTAAAAGAGAGCATCAAGAAGCAAATTCAAAGCACATTTAAGTCTAACCCACTTCCTATGCATAGGAATCTTTTAAATAAACAAGTCATGAAAGCACAAAGCAACAAGAATAGTAAAGCAAAACAAGTGCAACTTCAAGACTTTCAACATAAAGAGGGGAAACTTAATATTGTTGAGATACATAAGACCATGTTTCCCTCTCTCATAATAACTTTTAGTAGCATCATGAATAAAATTAACAATATAACTATCACATAAATCATTCTTATCATGAGCCACATGCATATAATAATTATTACTCTCCACATAAGCATAGTCATTCTTATTTGTCGTTGTATTGGGAACAACAGTACCTAAGGAGGTTAGATAGAGGTGTGGGGACTAGAAGGGAAGCTATTGACGGCGTCCGCAGGCGAGATTGGATATAAGCGAGTGTAGCGGGACGCAAGAAGTACCCAGGTTCGGGGCCCTCGTGGTGAGGTAAAGCCCCTACTCCTGCCTGGTCTGTCTATGTGGGATATACGAACTACAAGTGCTCCTTGAGCTATATTCTCTAGCTACTGCCTTAAATGCACTAAGACCAACCCTTTCTACTGAGGCCTTGCCTCTCGTTATATAGGCAGAGAGGCAAAGGTCTCGCTGGCTAGTCCAACTGGCGGGCCCCACAGGCGGGTCCCAGCCGACTAGTCATCTACAGTATCCAGTATGGCTTGTCCTATCGGTGTATGAGCGGTATGGCTATCGTAGGGTAGTGGGCGCCGTGCAGTCTGACACATGCCCATTGCCAGTCGTCACCCATAAAGTCTTGGTATGGGCGGTGGTTGCCCGTCTTGTCATCGTCTGAGGCGTATCGTGCCTTGTCACGCCGTCGTCTGTCTCTGATTGGGTCCGGCTACGTCGTCGTATCCGGCTGTCTCTTGCTGATCCGGCTACTAGGTGATAGCCGGCCCGTCTTGTCCTGTCCGGCTGCATCTGGTCAGCCGGACGCGATCCGACTGTCCTGTTTCTTATTCGGATGGGGTACCCGGGGATCATCCCCCTGACACTAGCCCCCGAGCGCGTGTGGATTCTGCCCTTAGGCGAAATGTGCGCGCGCTCCTTCTTGCTTTTCAAATTTTCATCCGGCTGAGCCTGGCGGTTGCGCTACCCGTGAAGTCAGTGCTGACGCCGGCCACGCGCGCACGCGCCATCATTGCTCTGCGGCGGGTAGCGTAACGTCCCGTCGCACGTCGCCTCGAGAAACTGTTGTCCGACGTTTTGGTTCTCGCTCTAGGATCTTCTGCGCATCCTGCCTTGGCACACGGGATCTAGGCGGCGGTTGGGGTGTGGGTTGCCCGGATGCACGCCACGTGGCCCTACCGACGGTTGCCCTTCTGGTCCTTTAAAGGGACGCCGCGGGGGAGGCAGTTCTTTTCCTTCGCTCCCCCGCTGCAATCTCCTTCTCCCTCGCTTGCACTTGCTCTTGCGTCTTGCCCTCTGTGCCGCCCGCTCGCCGTCGTCGATGCTACGGGCCACCGTCACTCTTCCGTTGTCGTTCCTCTCCCTCAGCCAGAAATGGCCGCCGACCGTGGAGCCTGGTGCGGCTCCTCCGTCACCGAGGACCAAATCGCGAAGTACCGCGCGACCCGCGTCCTCCCGCCGGTGGAGGCGGTGGCGGTGCGGTTGGCGCCGGTAGGGGAGGTGTCGCCGCATCCGGCGGAGGGGGAGCACGTGATCTTCCTTTCACACCTGGCGCGCGGGTTTGCGCTGCCGCTGCACCCATTCTTCCTCACGTTTCTGGCCTTCTTCGACCTCCGCCTCCACCACCTCGGCGCCAACGCAATCGGAACGCTGGCGCACTTCATGGCGTTCTACGAGAGTTATCTCGAGATCTAGCCGAATCTCAGGCTCTTCTGCCGGCTCTTCCGAGTTTGGCCACAGGTGCAGTACACGAAGGGGCCGCTAGTCGTCTGTGGTGGCGCCTCCATATACTCCCGCACCCAATCCGGCTACCCGAAGTTCTTGCTCCAGGACACGGTACGGCTATGGCAGCAGTCGTACTTCTACGTCAAGAACGTCACCAACGTCGACCGGATCAACCTGCCGTCCTTCCAAGACGTCGAGTCCAGCCGGCAGAACTGGGACCTGAAGATCCACGGTGACAAGGCGGAGACGGACGCGATGCTGGCACGCATGCGCTCCCTCGTCACCTGCCAGCTAACCGGTCGGGACATCACTCTTAGCTGGATGTCCCGGCTGATGATGCCGATGCAGCAGCGGGCGCACAAGATGTGCTACTACTCCGGTCGGCTGGACCCGACCCGGCTATCGCGCCATGATCCTCACTACCACAACTTGAAGGAGTGGTTGTGGACGATCAACAAGGAGCGGCTGCCGGAGAACTGGAAGTTCAGTCTGGTGCCCTACAGCCGGGAGAACCGCGCACCTCGGGTAAGTTCTCGTAGCCGGAAATTTTGCTTATTCTTTCCGTGTTATTTCCTTGTTCTGTCTGATTGATTTCTTGCATTCGGCAGATCTTCGCCTGCATCCGTCGTGAGGAGGGCGAGGCTCCCCTCGAGGTATTCACGCCAGACTTGCCCGAGCCGCGCGCTCGGCGGTCCGGTGAGGAATCGGATGGGGACGACGACGCCTTCCCCAGCCGGAACGATGTGCCGGCCGCCGACCCACACACGGAGGTGCACGAGGAGGAGGAGGCCAGGCCGACCGCGGATCCGGTGACGCGCTCTGCGACGGACGGCGAAGCAGGTGGGAGCAGCTCCAGCCGTTTCGGCTCCCGCCATCCTGCGGCGGAGGAGCCGGCTACCAAGAGGAGCCGGTCCAGCACCCTGCCGCTGAGCCGTCTTGGCCGGAAGAAAGGGCCGCCCCCGGTCGTGCCGGGGTACGTTTTTCCTCTCCCCCTCTATCTTTCGATGCTTTCTGTCTATTTGTCCTCCTTCTTGTTTTTCTGACTTTGGCTTGTTTTTCTTTTGCATTTTCCTCCTTCTCTTTAGCACGTTGGTTTCTTTCGGAGCCGCGAGCCCGGCCTGGGCGCCAACCGGGTCGCCGCCCCGTGCCCTGACTAAGCCAACCGACGCCTCTCCTTCTTCTGAGGCTGAGCCGACTGCCTCCTCCCAGCCCGAGGGTCCCCAGCCGGAAGGCTCCTCCGTGGGCGCACGGGGGGCTGCCGGCAAGGAGCTCGTCGTTGTTGGCGACGATAACTCCGACGAGGAGCTCGGGAAGGAGTGGCGAACGGCGGTGGTCACGGCGAAGGAGTCCTTGGCCGTCAATGCCATGGACGACAACGCCTCCTCCGCTGCTTCGCTGTCGGACCTTGCCACCACGCTCGAGCTGGCGGTGAAGGAGATCTGGCTGCTTGAGGCCACAGCCGGCGGGAACCGGACCCTGGAGCAGAAGCTTGCTGCCGCCAACGGGACCTCCTAGAGTAAGTTCGCTTTATCCGTCTTGATCTTTTTTTTACTGATAGCCGGTTTCGTTGCAGCCATCCTTGTGTGCGCTCAGCACGAGATCGGTCGCTTGAAGAAAGCGAACGACCGGCTGAGCAAGTCCAACTCCACTCTGCGGCTGCAGAACAAAGATTGGCATGCGCGGGTAGACGGTTTGGAGGCCACCATCAAGGAGCGCGACGCCTCGCTCACTAGCCGGGCCGAAGCCTTCTCCCTTCTCGAGGCCCAGAACAAGGACCAAGAGAAGGAGATAAAACGCCTAGCGGTCAAGGAGAAGGTGCTGGTGGAGGAGCTGATGCAGGTTGGCCACACTGCCAAGGGTGAGTTCTTTCTTCCATATTCCTTTCTTTCCGGATCCGGTAGCCGAATCTGACTCCTCTTTTCTTACAGCTTTTTACCCCGGCATAGACCTGCTGGCCTACAACCGGCTGCAGGAGAACTGGCCGGGAGCACAGCCGACGGCTCAGGAGCTCGTCGTCCTTCTTGGTGAGGAAGCTACGAAGCTTCATCAGGCGGCGCGAGATGTCTTCTCCTTCATGTGGCCGAAGGCTCCGGTTCTGGAGACGATGGTGCAGCTGGCGGCGAAGGTGGGAGAGGTGCCAGCTGCGGGACCTGGCGGCACGGGCCGGAGCAGAGATGGCCCTGGATCTGATGCTCTCCTGGTACAAGGACGCCCGCGTCGAGAAGATCGATGGGGGCTTCCGTGCCGGAGGTGATCTTGCCGCCATCCGCCAAGCCCATCCAGAGCTTCGCGGGTCCACCATCAAGATCACCGACTACGTGGACCCTGACGAGGTGCTCACCGACTCGGAGTCCGTCGGTACTCCTGATGTGGAGGATCCGATGCCACCGCCTGCCAGTGCCGGAGCCGGATCGAGCACTACGGCTCCTCCTCCGCCCCTAGCCTCTACCGGCCAAGAACTCTCCCACGGCAAAGGCCCTGCCATTTAGCTGCTGCCCCGGGATGCCGGGTGTAATTGTCTTGTGTTATGTACTTGTGAACCTTGTCTGCTTGTGCCGGCCGTCTTTGACGCCGGGTAACTTATGGGAGCTTCGTCTCCTTTTTGTTTATTATTGTTAAAATTCTTGAATCTTGCGTGTTGAGCTTTCCTTTTGCGTATTTTGCCCGACTATCTTCGTCCGGCTACACACCTTTAGTCGGGCGACCTGCACCTCCAGTGGGGGCGCTAAGCCTCTTGAGTGTAGCCCAGATTGAGTAGTTGGCGCAGCCAGGTGCTTCAATCTTTCTTATTCTGCCAAGTCTTTTAACTTTATCCGGTGGCCTCATCGATCGGCGCTTTCGTCGGCTGGGCGCCTTGACCGGGGAACTAACATTCGATGAGGCGCAGCGCACCAGGTGTAACCCGAGATTCGGAGTAGCTGGCGTATCCAGGTGCTTCGAATCTTTCTTGTCTTTTCTTGCTCCCGTCCTTGCCCTCACCTGGGCTCCGAACGGCCGGCTAAACGCCCTTAGCCGGTCAGGTACTACAAGATTCCACTGGGGGCATGCGAGCGCACCCAGTGGGTGTAGCCCCCGAGATTCGGAGCGCTTGATGAAGGCAAGGACTTCTAATCTTCTTTCCTTCTCCTGAATTCCGACTCGAAGTAGTCGGACAAGAATGCACATATGCATACACATACATCTTCACAGGTTAATAGGTTAGTCTGTCAAATCGCAGCCGGAAAACGGCTTGTTTTTTTTGAAAAACTGGCTTGCTCCTTTCTAGACACTTAGTCGCCTTCTCGTGTGTTCTGTTGTTTTCGCTGCATCCTTGCCGGGCATCCGGGTTGCGGTCTGCACCCGGAATCGAAGGGAGCTGGCCGTACATTAGGCACGGTACTAGCGGCTTAGCAGCTGGATTGGTTCGAGCTAGTTGCGTGGCCGGGACGCCCGATCTGTCGCGCCTCTTCCCTGTTTTTCGTTTGGGATGCCTCGGGCTTTTGCTCTTGCTAGCCGGAAAGCCGGGTTGCGGTCTGTAGCTGAGATGAAGAGTGGGCCTCTGACATCATCGCACACTACTCAGCCGGTTTGTTGACTTAACAGGTCGGGCCAGCCGGCGAGCCCCCGGGTAGGGGTTGCCGGAGCCGGAAAATTTGAACCGAAAAACAGGTGCACACACATTTCTAGAAGGAGCCCCCGAGATTCTCGTGGGAGTCCGCATTTTCATTCATGGGGTTTTTGGGATACATACACTGCCTAGCGACTAGGTGTAAAACGGGCGCAGCAGGGCCGCGTTCCAAGGACGTTCGGTCTCCTCGTCTGATTTGTCCATCTTGTTCTTGCGTGGCTATGGTGCGTCGATGAGGTAATAGGAGTCGTTGGGCAGCGCCCGGCTGATGATGAAGGGGCCCTCCCAGGATGGTGATAGCTTGTGCATGCCCTTCGTGTCTTGCACCAGCCGGAGAACCAGGTCGCCCTCGTGGAATGCGACTGGGCGAATCCGGCTTGAATGGTAGCGACGTGGTCGCTGCTGGTACAGGGCAGATCTGGACAGGGCCAGCTCGCGGGCCTCCTCCAGGAGATCCACCCCATCCTCCCGCGCCTCCTTGTTGGCTTGCTCGTTGTAGAGGAGCTTGCGAGGGGAGTCAAATTCGATGTCGGCGAAGGACGGCTTCCAATCCGTAGACCAGGAAGAATGGCGTGTAGCCGGTTGACCTATTCGGTGTGGTGCGGAGGCTCCACAGCACAGCTGGAAGTTCTTCGATCCAACATCCGGGTGACCGCTCCAACGGCTCAATGAGACGTGGTTTGATGCCGGCTAGCACCAAGCCGTTTGCTCATTCGACTTGCCCGTTGGACTGCGGGTGTGCAACAGAGGCGAGGTCCAGCCGGATGCCCTTGTTGCTGCAGAACCGGGCGAAGGCCCCCTTGGCGAAGTTCGTGCCGTTGTCAGTGATGATGCTGTTGGGGTAGCCGAAACGGTTGATGATATCGGTGAAGAAGGTAACAACCGTCGCTCCATCCAGCTTCCGGATAGGATTGGCCTTGATCCACTTTGTGAACTTGTCCACCGCTACCAGCAGGTGGGTCATTCTGGCGCGGGCTCGCTTGAAGGGCCCGACCATGTCGAGGCCCCAAACTACGAAGGGCCAGGTGATCGGTATGGTCTTGAGTACCGAGGTTGGCATGTGCATGAGCTGCCCGAAGCGCTGGCACCCATTGCACGCACGAACCAGCTGCTCGGCATCCTCGAGGGCGGTGGGCCAATAGAAACCATGGCGAAACGCCTTGGCGACTATCGCCCTTGACGAAGCGTGGTGCCCACACTCGCCCTGGTGGATGTCCTTGAGTAGCCGGTAGCCTATGTCTACATCGACACATCTTTGGAAGATACCGGATACACTGCGCTTGTACAGCTCGCCGTTTATGATGGTGTATGTATGCGCGCGGCGTCAGATTTGCTTGGCCTCTACCTCGTCGTCCGGGAGTTCTCCGTTGGCGATGTAGTTCATGAAGGGTTGTGCCCAGGATGGCACTTCCCGGATGACGAGGACGCTCCTGTCCTCCGGCTGACGGGTGTCGGGGGATCGTCCGGGTGCAATATCCGGGACGGCAGCCCTCGAGCCATTAGGCGAGTCAGCAGCCCTCGGGGCTTGCGAGCCGGAGGACACTGCCTGGCCGGAATTGGTGCGGGTTTTCTTCTTTGGTGGTTCTGCTGGCTCCGTTTTTGCCGCTCCGGCCGTCGGAACCCTTCCCGCCCAGACGATGGAGTCTGACTCCGGCGACGGGTTGATGGATGGCTTGCGCAGATGCTCCAAGGAGACCCCTGGCGGGATGGCCTGCCTGGTAGATCCTATCTTGGAGAGCGCATCGGCTGCCTTGTTGTTGGTGCGGGGGGCGTGATGAAATTCGCACCCGTCGAAGGAGGCGCTGAGCTTCTGGATGTGGAAATGGTAGAGCCATGTTTGCATCTCTGGCGTCCCATTCCCCGGACACCTGTTGCACCACCAAGTCTGAATCACTGAAGCACAGGATCTGGTTGACACCGATCTCCTTGGCCAGCCGGAGCCCGTGCGCCAGTGCCTCGTATTCGGCTACGTTGTTGGAGGCCTTGAAGTGGATCTGCAGCACGTACTCCAGCCGGTCTCCCTTGGGCGAGGTGAGCACGATGCCAGCTGCCAAGCCCCCGAGCATCTTCGACCCGTCGAAGTGCATCCGCCAGTGGTCTGAATCCGGAACCGGTGGGAGATACTAGGTCTCGGCCCAGTCAACGAGGAAGTCCGCCAACGCGTGTGACTTGATCGTGAGCTGGGGCTCGTACTGGATGGAGTAGGCGGTGAGCTCGATGGCCCACTTGGCGACTCGGCCGGTGGCGTCCTTGTTGCCGATGATTTCCGAAAGGGGTGCGGTGCACACGACCTTGATCGGGTGCTCCTGGAAGTAGTGCTTGAGCTTCTTGCATGCCAGGTACACACCGTAGCACATCTTTTGGTAGTGGGGGTAGTTCTGCTTGGAGAGGGAGAGAACCTCGATGAGGTAGTAGACGGGTCTCTGAACCGGCTGAGCCTTGCCTTCCTCGGGGCGCTCCACCACCAGGACGACGCTGACGACCCGGTTGGTGGCTGCTATATAGAGCACCATCGGCTCCTTGCTAGCCGGCGTGGCTAGAACCGGTGCTATGGATAGCATGCGCTTGAGGTCGTGAAACGCGGTGTCGGCCTGCAAAGTCTAGGAGAACTTGTCCGTCTTCTTCATCAGTTGGTACAACGGGAGTGCCTTCTCCCCCCAGCCGGCTGACGAAATGACTGAGGGAAGCCAGGCATCCGGCGAACTTCTAGACTCCAAGCAGGTTCTTGGGCGGCCGCATCCTCTCGATGGCCACGATCTTCTACGGATTCGCCTCGATACCTCGCTGTGACACGAGGAAACCGAGTAGCTGACCGGATGGTACTCCGAAGACGCACTTCTCTGGGTTCAGCTTCATCTGGTACTGGCGAAGGTTGCCGAATGTTTCTCTCAGATCCTCGAGGAGGGTGCGCTTTTCATTGGTCTTGATGACTACGTCATACACGTAAGCGTGGACGTTTCGGCCTATCTGCGAGTGCAAGCATTTCTGCATACATCGCTGATAGGTGGCGCCTGCATTCTTTAGGCCAAAAGGCATGGTTACATAGCAGAAAGCCCCGTAGGGGGTGATAAATGATGTCTTAATCTGATCAGCCGGGTTTAGCCGGATCTGATTGTACCCGGAATAACAATCTAAAAAGGACAACAAATCACAACCGGCCGTGGAATCGATGACTTGATCGATACGGGGCAGGGCGAAGGGGTCTTTCGGGCACGCCTTGTTCAGGCTGGTGTAGTCGATACACATGCGCCAGGTCTTGTTCTTCTTCAACACCAAGACTGGGTTCGCCAGCCAGTCTGGGTGGTACACTTCCATGATGAACCCGGCTGCAAGGAGCCGGGTGATCTCATCACCGATTATCTTTCTCTTCTCCTCTGCGAACCGGCGCAGAGGTTGCTTGACCGGCTTGGCATCCAGACGCACATGAAGTGAGTGCTCGGCGAACTCCCTCGGCACACCCGGCATGTCTTTGGGAGACCATGCGAAGATGTCCCGATTCTCACGGAGGAAGTCGACGAGCGCGCCTTCCTATTTGCTGTCCAAGCCGGCACCAATGGTGACGAACTTAGTCGGGTCGGAGGGGTCGAGCAGGATCCTCTTCGTCTCCTTTGCCGGCTGGAAAGCTCCTTCTCTAGCCGGTTTGCTGCTAGCCGGAATGTCCTGCTGGGCCATGGCCACATTGCGCATGATCGCGCGTTTTTCTTCGGCTATGAAGAGGGCCTCTGCCAGTTTGGAACTGGCTGAAGCGCACTCCATCGATCGCCTGAAGCAGCCGGTGATGGTGATCACGCCGTGGGGTCCCGGCATCTTCGTATTGAGGTACGCGTAGTGGGGGATGGCCATGAACTTGGCAAGGGCGGGGCGCCCGAGGAAAGCATGGTAGGAGCTCGTCAGATTTACCACTTCAAACCAGATTGGTTCGCGGTGGAAGTTCTCCTCGGTCCCGAAGATGACGCCCAGCTGGATTTTCCCCAGCGGAGCGCAGGCTGGCCCTGGCAGTATGCCGTGGAACGTCGTGGTAGTCGGGCGCAGGTCGCTTTCCGAATGCCCAGCTTCTCCAGCGAGGACTAGTAGAGGAGGTTGAGGCTGCTGCCTCCATCGATGAGGACGCGCGAGAATCGGCAGGTGCGTGCATTGGAGATGATGAGGGGGTCGAGCACCATGGCGTAGCCCCCGGGAGTCGGCAAATGCTCGGGCTGATCTGCCCGGCTCCAGGTGATGGGGGTTTTCGACCAGTTCAGGTACTGGGGGACCAGAGAAACGATGGCGTTGACCTCCTTGGAGCGTCGCCTGCGGCTGTACTTGTCGTCCTGCTCCGTCTCGAAGATGTGGTAGGCGGCGTGTGGCTGGGGGTAGCCATTGTTGTTGTTGCCGCTGTTGCCGCCGTTACCATCATTACCGGCTCCCCTAGCCAGTGGTGGGGGTCCACCCGGTGGGGGAGGTGGGAGACGAGGCTGGTTGCCCTGGTCCTTTAGCTGGCGGGTCCAGCTGCAGTACCAGGTGGTGTGCGTAGCCGGTTTGAAGGGACCGCTATGCCACTTGCACGTGCCATCAATCATCTGGTCGAAGGTGAGCCGGGGCTTCTGCCTTCTTGCGTCTTTAGCCGGTGCGTCGGGCGCACCCTCCACAGCATTGACCTGCCGCGCGTGGTAGCGAGGCTTCTGTTGTCCGGCCTGGCGGTCCCCATGGAACCGGTTGTCGTTGCCGTGGCGTCTGGAGGATCCGGCTTCACCAGCCGGATTGCTCGAACAGTCGCGAGCCGGCTTCGTGGGAGTCGGACGGCCGTCCGCGTTTACTCGGAGGGGCTTCTTCATGGTGGCATCCGCCATGGCGTACTGGTCTGCAACCGTCATGAGCTCCGCCATGGTTTTCGGCTCGTCACACAGTAGCCGGTGGCGAAGCATGGTGCCCTCTCGGCATCCTTCGATGAAGAAGCTAATGGCTTGGCTCTCCAGGATGCCCTTGCAAGTGTTGCGGAGCTCCATCCACTTGGCGAGGTACTCGCGGTCTCGCGGTCGCCCTGGACGCACAAGGCCAGGTCGCGCGGGCGCCCTGGACGCCTGTACGGCGTTGAAGTTGCGGACGAACACCTTCTCGAAGTCAGGCCAGGCGTTGATGCTGTTGGGCGCAAGGGTATTGAGCCATGTCCTTGCCGACCCGGTTAGCATGAGAGGGCGTGGCGCGCACAGCTGTGCGCTTGTTCCGTGGGCGATGCCGGCGCCGTAGCATAGTCGGTCACCCGATCTTCCGGTTTCATGTTCTTTGTCGTGCTTGGGGTGTCCACAGGCAGGAGAATTTATCCGGAAACGGCTCGTTCCGGATGCGGGGTCCAAAACAAACCGAACCGGTAGAATCTTCCTCCTCCGTGACGCGCGCTTGAGCGAGGAGCTCGATGCGATCGCGGGCATCCGGACAATCCGGGTTGGGCGCTCCCACCCGGCCCGAGAGACGGGAACCGGCTGGTCTGGGCGCTTTGGCTGGTGGTGGGGGAGGTGGCGGGTTGATGTTCACCGTTTGCTCCTGGCACGGCTGGCCCCTGTTGCCCGAGCTGCGGCGTCTGCTGCGGGCCCTGGGCGGCTGAGGGGAGGACGCCTGCTGGGTGTCGCGCGGAGTGCCCCTGCTGTTGGCAGGTAGCTTGCTCCCTCTAGAGTAGCTAAGGTCTTCCTGCGTCTGCCGATTGGCGCCGGCCTGCTCGTCCATGACCGGCGCTCCTGAGCGTCTTTGGCGAGCTTCGCCTCGCTCTCCAGGCTGGGTAGTTCTTCTACTGCGGCTCGCGTCGCGCATAGGTTCTTGATGGGCGTGCTGTAGGTGGGCCGTGTGAGGGCAGGCACGGGATCCGGTTCCCCGTCCTTTTCCTTCCTACCGCCCAGCTCACCGCCCCGACGCCGTACCTGGCCACGCCGGCTCGGCTCCACGGTAGCCGGAGTGAGGCCGTGTACGCGGTCGTACTCGCGCCTAGCGATCTCAAGCTGCTTGCGGGCTGATGCCAGTTCCATGGCCTCCTGGAGGAGGATCTGTCTCTCCATGGTGAAGTTGGCCTCCGCTTCCTCCGGGTTGTCCCCGAGGTTAACCGGCGTCAGGAGCCGATCGATGGCATCCTCCACCGGGTTCCGGGGCTGTGGGGGAGCGGAAGTTCTGACCTCGTCCGTGCCTTGCTGCCGCGGCTGGCGGGGATGCGAGCCGGATCCGGCCATCATGACCTCCACGCCGCGAGGTGCGGCGGAGGTGCTGCCGTCTGAGCACGGTAGCCCCGCGACAGAGACGATTTCCCTAGGGAAACGCTCCGGGACGGTGGCGACGTAGATGGGGAGATCTCCGAATAGCAGGACGGTGTCGTTCGCTAGGAAGGAAGTTCCGGCGAAGCAGGAGGCGTTATCGATGACGCAGTCGAACTTGCCAAGCGTGAGCACCAGGCCGGAGGCCACGCGCTCACCGGCTGAAGTGCGGGGTCCCATGCGGAACGTGACTCCGGTCGAAGCCATCTGCCCCACGGTGGGCACCAACTGTCGTTGTATTGGGAACGATAGTACCTGAGGAGGTTAGATAGAGGTGTGGGGACTAGCAGGGAAGCTATCGACGGCGTCCGCAGGCGGCATTTGATACAAGCGAGCGTAGCGGGACGCAAGAAGTACCTAGGTTCGGGGCCCTCGTGGTGAGGTAAAGCCCCTACTCCTGCCTGATCTGTCTATGTGGGATATACGAACTACAAGTGCTCCTTGAGCTGTATTCTCTAGCTACTGCCTTAAATGCACTGAGACCAACCCTTTCTACTGAGGCCTTGCCTCTCCTTATATAGGCAGAGAGGCAAAGGTCTGCTAGCTAATCTTGGCGGGCCCCACAGGCGGGTCCCAGCCGACTAGTCATCTGATTATCTAGTATGGCTTGTCCTATCGGTGTATGAGCGGTATGGTCGTAGAGTCGTGGACGCCGTGCGAGCCCGTCGTCGCCAAGACAGCCCTTGTTCCAGCGTCACCCACGCAAGGTCTTCGGTATGGGCAGGTGGTTGCCCGTCTTGTCATCGTACAACGCGTATCGTGCACTGATACGCACGTCGTCCTGTCTCTCTGATTGGTCCGGCTATGCCGTCATATCCGGCTGTCTCTTGCTGATCTGGCTACTAGGTGATAGCTGGCTCGTCTTGCCCTGTCTGGCTGCATCTGGTCAGCCGGACGCGATCCAACTGTCATGTTTCTTATTCGGATGGGGTACCCGGGGATCATCCCCCTGACATTATTAATTATGGTGGGAGCAAATTCAACAAAATAGCTATCACTATTATTCTCATCACCATAATCATCAAATATAGGAGGCATATTGTAATCACAATAAATTTTCTCCTCAATAGTAGGTGGACTGAAAATATCATATTCATCATTGTAATCATCATAGATTGGAGGCATAGTATCATCAAAGTAAACTTTCTCCTCCATGCTTGGGGGACTAAAAAGATCATTTTTATAAAAACTAGCTTCCCCAAGCTTAGACTTTTCCGTAGCATTAGCAATAATGGTGTCCAAAGAATTCGTACTAACAACATTGCTATTAGCATGCAAATAAAGTTCCATAGGTTTTTTAATCTTCTCTTCAAACACTTCATGTCCTAACTCAAGATAAATACTATAAAGCTCTCTAATTTTGTTGTTGTTTTCCATTAAGCCAAACTAGTGAAAACAAGAAACAAAAAGACAAAATTGCAGAATCTAAAGGAAATAACTTCGAGCACTCACACTGGAGGATGTGAGTACCTTTTACCTTACCTCCCCGGCAATGGCACCAGAAAATAGGCGTTTTTCGTGGGAGGTTCTTCTTCTTTAATCCTCCGGTGTGAATACCTTTTACCTTACCTCCCCGGCAACCGCGCCAGAGAATCGCTTGATGTCTACGCACTTCTATTATTGTAGACAGTTGTTGGGCCTCCAAGTGTAGAGGTTTGTAGAACAGCAGCAAGTTTTCCGTTAAGTGGATCACCCAAGGTTTATCGAACTCAGGGAGGAAGTGGTCAAAGGTATTCCCTCTCAAGCAACCCTGCAATCAAGATACAAGAAGTCTCTTGTGTCCCCAACACACCCAATACACTTGTCAGGTGTATAGGTGCACTAGTTCAGCGAAGAGATAGTGAAATACAAGTGGTATGGATAATTATAAGTGGTAACGGTGATAGAAGACAACTTGATGGCGTGGAAGAGACTAAAAGCAAACTGAAATAAAGATGGAAGCAAGCAAACATGTAACAGATCTAGTAGCAAACGGTGTTTCAATGCTAAGAAACAAGGCCTAGGGATCATACTTTCACTAGTGAACACTCTCATATAAATATATTATCTTCATGATACCACTCTTAACTACTCTCCGGTTGAACACTCTAATCAACGGTAGGGCTATAACAACATACCTCAAAGTAAGCCTTTCCCATCTAGAAAACCCCACACTATCACCTTGAGTACTAGATGAGTCCAACAAACACCACAATTTCATAAAGACATCCAACTCCAAATATAACTCATAACAAGTATTTGTAATCTCTAGCCTAAGTGCCACCATGGTGTGCACGCTGTCACTTTCACACACATGGGGAGAGCAGAGATCTATTAAAGCACTTGAGTAGCAAGGTAGATCTATAGATTACAAGCTCATGATCACAATATGATCATGCATAGAAAGAGAGATGAACACAAAGCTACCGATAGAACCCTTAGCCTCGAGAGAGAACTACTCCCTCCTCATCATGGGAATCAGCAATGGTGATGGAGATGGCGGTGGAGATCAATGGACATGGCTCAAGGCACTTCCCATCCGGCGGTTGATTAATAGAGACTTCTGTCCCCAGATCTCCCCTTCGGTGGCGGGCAAGGCCTTGGAACTTTTCGTGGCTGGAGGCAGGACGATTTAGGGTTTTGGCTTCGGGAGGCTTCTTATAGGCCAGAGGGCAAGTCGGTGGAGTGCCAGGGGGCCCACACCACCTGGTGGCGCGGGTAGGGCTAGCCCGCGCCTGGGGGTGGTGTGGCCCTGCCCCCCCCTCCGGCTCTCCTTCGCTCAAGTGAATCTTCAGGAAAATAGTAACTTTGGGTTTTGTCCCGTCCAATTCCGAGAATATTCATTTTCTGACTTCCTGGAACCAAAAACAGCAGAAAACAGGCAACTGGCACTATGGCATCTTGCTAATAGGTTAGTCCAAGAAATCATATGAAAGTACTCCAAAGTTGGAACAAAACACAAGAAAGTAGATAAAACCAAGCATGGAACATCAAAAATTATAGATACATTTGCAATGTATCACCACCTCGTCATGCGGAAGCTCTCCGTTGGCGATGTAGTGCATGAAGGGTTGCGCCCTGGATGGTATCTCCCGGATAGTGAGGACGCTGCCACTCTCCGGTTGAGGGTCGTCGGGGGTCGTCCGGGTGAGGTACCCGGAACGGCAACCCCCGAGCCGCTTGATGAGTCGTTAGCCCCTGGGTCTTGCGAGCCAGAGGGTACGGACTTGCCAAAGTTGGAGCGATCCTTCTTCTTCACGGGTTCTGCCGGCTCCGCGTCTGTCGTGCCATCAACCGGAGTGCTACCGGCCTAGATAATGGAATCCGACTCGGGGGATGGGTTGATGGAGGGCTTGCGTAGATGCTCCAGGGAGACCCCTGGCGGGATCGCCCTTCTGGTGGATCCGATTCACGCGAGCGAATCGGCTGCCTCATTGTTGACGCGAGGGACATGATGGAACTCACATCCGTCAAAGAAGGCGCTGAGCTTCTGTATGGGGAACTGGTAGAGAGCCATGTTTGCGTCGCAGGCGTCCCACTCTCCGGATACATGCTGCACCACTAGACCCGAGTCGCCAAAGCAAAGGATCTGGTTGATGCCGATCTCCCTGGCCAGCCGGAGGCCATGCGCCAGTGCCTCGTTGTCGTGGTGGTGTCACGGCAGATGCCATGGATAGGCTAAAGGTGGGGACTGAATGCACTAGGGGAATCCAGGGAGGGATAGTGTGGTGATTCCACACACGGTAGCTTTGTATTTGATTCACCTTCGCAGATTACAAGTGCTCCTTGAGCTGTATTGGAGAGAGGAGGAAGAAGGAACTCTCTTACTCTCACCGCTAGCTAGCCCTCAGGAACCAAGTAAAACACAACCTTCTCGCTAGAGATCAACCAGTCAAAGACCAACCCCTTCTACAGAGGCCCTAGCCCTCCTTATATAGGGGTGGCTAGGTCTCCAATTAGCGCATACGTGGAGGTATATTCTAGGGAATATGCCTCCTCCCAAAATAGTAAGCCGACCGGGTCACTTTAGCCCAGCGTCATCCATGCAGAGGCTACGTAAGCCTCTACGGCGCCTGCGTCATCCAACATAGGTATCGTCACCTTTGTCGGCCACGCCTCGGTGGTCCTGCCTGTGTCCGCTTCGCTCACGCTTTGCGTACAGTGGTCACCGTTGACCATCGAGATACCTTCCTTCTCCTACAAGCTTGATACAACCCGGATCGTACCTAGTTGATCCGGTCACACCTGTTCCTGCATACAAGTTAGATATATCTCACCGACTTACGATATAAGTCGGCTGAGACCTAGTTAGGTGGACATCCCCTGGTCTGGGTTACCCCGTGATTCGGCCTGCCTTGAGGTGACTCGGCCAGCACCTGCTTTGACCCTTGTCGTACCTCGGCTAACTCGGCCTTTATACCCCGGCATGACCCTACCCGGGGGTATCCCCCCAACATTAGTCCCCGAAGCTGGTGCGGTCTTAGCTGCCTTAGTCGCTAAGGCCACAACAGGTTCAATTTTATCGAGCCTCCGGTTTTGTTTCCGAGTTACCTCATAGTCCGGATTTTCATAGGGTAACTTCCCCTTGGCACATTCCGAGTTTTCACTCGCTGGCCGGGTTACCTCATACTCATCCGGATCACTCTTCCTTCTCTCGTACGCTTCCCCATGTGGAGGATAATCATTATTTCACCTCATTTTAAGGGCCAGCAATAGTAACCGTCGTAGTTATTGTCAGAAGTTACTGTTGCACACATCGCGTCGTGCCTGCCTCCTCGTTAACTGCACCATAACGTCATGTCATGGGATTCGCTGCGCCATGTGGCCCTTCGTGTGGCTCGTCGTTGATTGGTGGATCCGGGTTGTACACGGCCACACCGTGTGGCCCGCCCGCACAATGCGATCCCACTACCCCCTCAAGGGAGTGGTTAAATAAGAAAGGGGTGAGCCCCCTAGGGTCTTTCCCCACTTCCACGCCCCTCTGCCTCCGCTTCTTCCTCTTCTTCTCCAGCGATAGCGCCGCCGCCACCACACCTGAGCAGCTGTGCCGCCGCTGCACTGCTTCCACGCGCACCAGCACCGCCACCACCTCTACGCATCTCCTCCGCCACGGGTCCTTGCCAGTCCAAGCCAGTGCCCCCCGCCGCCGCTAGCGCCAGTGGGGATAGCGATCTCGAGATGACTGAGGAGGAGCTCGCCGTTGCAGAGCAGGAGATCGAGGAAGATGCGGCGAACGCCGACTGCGGCGCGTGGGCAGGCTCCTGGGTTTGCCAGGATGACCTGGATTGGCTTTATCGCACCAGGCGCATCCCGAAGGGCGTCACCGCATGCCTTGCTACCTCCGAGCTTGCCCCCACACCCAATCTGGGTGAGTATGTGGTGTTTCTATCCCACTTCCAGCGTGGATTCGGGCTCCCAATTAGTGATATTTTCCACGACTGGCTCGATACGTACGAGCTTCAGCCACACCATCTTCCGGCTAACGCCATCACCTCTTTATCTGCCTTCGCTTCCACTATCGAGGGCTATGCCAGACTATGGCCCATGAAGGAGCTCTGGATCCGGTTCTTTGGCCTTCGCCGGAACGTGATTCCGAACGTAGATCTTGAGCCGGAGCACAAGCAGCTCACGTAGTTCGGCGCTGCGTCAATCTCTCCCCAGAAGCAGTCCATCTTCCCTCGAGTCACGGGGCTTGACTCTTGCAAGGGATGGGCTCAGACCTTCTTCTATGTCCGGAACAGCACCACTGAAGATCTGATCCGGCTACTCCCTTATGCTCTGGGTCCTCCTAATCCGGATTTGTGGGAGAATATCCCCAAGAATCCCACCGTTCTGGCGAACCAAGTCCACAAGAGGTTCAAGGAGCTGAAGGATCTCGGATTGCACAATGAGGACGCTATGATCACATTTGTGCGCAACCGGATCTCCCCCCTCCAGAAGCGCACGCACAAAGTCTGTCACACGAGCTGGGGCCACGACCCCAACCGGACCTCGTCGTTCGAGTTAAATAACACTGAGATCTACCGCCAGGTCATGGCCCTCTTCACCACCCACAAGGATTTTTCTTCGGCTGGGCTTCTTGCACTTCGGCTTCTGTGTATTGGGTGACCCTAGGCGAGTCATGCTCTATGTCGGCTGGTAATACAGCTTCTGCCCCATATACCAGAAAGAATGGCGTATAGCCTGTTGATCGATTTGGAGTTGTTCTTAAACTCCACAATACCGCTGGTAGTTCTTCTATCCAGCACCCCGCTGATCTTTGCAGCGGCTCAATGAGCCGGGGTTTTATCCCGGATAATACTAATCCGTTGGATCTTTCCCCTTGTCTGTTCGATGCAGGATGGGCTACCGAGGCAACGTCCAGCCGGATCTTCTATCTTGGCAGAATCGCGCAAATGCTCCTTCAGTGAAATTTGTGCCATTATCTATTATGATACTGTGAGGATAACCGTATCTCAAGATGATGTCTTTGAGAAATGTCATGGCCGTAGCTCCATCACATTTTCTTATTGGCTTTACTTCAATCCACTTTGTGAATTTATCAACCATGACCAAAATGTGAGTCATATTTCCCCTCGCTGGTTTGAACGGGCCAACCATGTCCAAACACCATACGGCAAATGGCCAGGTGATTGGTATGGTCTTGAGCTCCAACATTGGCATATGCGTCTTGGTAGCATACCTCTGACAACCATTGCATTTTCTTACCAAGTCCTCTGCTTGTTCTATGGCACTTGGCCAGTAGAATCCATGCCGGAAAGCTTTTGCTACCAAGGCTCTAGACGAGGCATGATGCCCACATTCCCCTTGATGTATATCTCGGAGGATGTCAAGCCCTTCTTCCGAGTCAACACATCGCTAGAGGACATTAGTCACACTCCTTTTTTATAGCTCGGAATTGATGATCGTGTATGCCTTTGCTCTCCTCTGAGTTTGCCTAGACAACACCTCCTCAACGGGTAACGTCCCATCTTTCAGGAATTGAAATATAGGTAGTGCCCAAGCTGGTATTGCTCGTACAGGGAACACATCCTCATCAATTTCCATCTGATCCACCGGCATAACCTCAACCACGGTCCTGTTGAGCAGTCCAGGTCTTGAAAGCGATCCCGAGTTCACCGAGGCGATCCCGGGTTTGAAGGCAGTCCCTGGGTTTCACGTACCACCTCCCATGTCGATGTCCATGGGTACGGCTCCGGACTCCGAATCCTCCGGGACATAAATTGAGTCGGTTTGTAGGGACGGCCTGATAGATGGTTTTCTGAGGTGTTCTAATGCTACACCTGGTGGAATTGCTTGTCGGGTTGATCCGAGCTTCGACAATACGTCGGCAACCTCATTTTCCACCCGGGGTACATGGCGAAATTCGCATCCCTCAAAGTAACCAGATATCTTCTGCACATGGAATCTGTATAATGCCATGTTTGGATCAAGAGCGTCCCACAAGCCGACACTTGATGAACTACCAAATCCGAGTCACCAAAGCATTGGATCCGATGTATCCCAATTTCTTTTGCCACTTTGAGCCCATGCACAAGTGCCTCATATTCAGCGACATTGTTTGATGCTGCGAAATGGATCTGTAGCACATACTTCAACTAGTCATTCTTTGGCGAGGTAAGCACAACTCCGGCGCCTACCCCGGTTTTTGTTTTTGACCTGTCAAAGTGCATTCTCCAATAGTTTGGATCTGGTAGCGGTGGTTCATATTGCACCTCGGCCCAGTCCATAAAAAAGTCGGCCACAGCCTGAGACTTGATTGCTTCTCTTCTGTCATATTGTGGCGCATAAGGAGCTAGCTCAATTGCCCATTTCGCAATCTTGCCACTTGCATCCTTGTTACTCATTATCTCGGATATGGGGGCTTCACATATCACTTTGATGGGGTGTTCCTCAAAATAATGTTTTAGCTTCTTGGCCGACATGTACACACCATATGCCACTTTCTGATAGTGCGGATAATTTTGTTTTGAGGCTGATAATACCTTGCTCAGATAATACACTGGCCTTTTCACTGACTTACCCTCTTCGTCGCGCTCTACCACGATTACTGCACTTACAACTCGATTGGTTGCGGCTATATAGAGCAACATTGGCTCATTTGATAGTGGAGAGGCTAACACTGGTGCAGTGGCTAACATTTTCTTTAATTGAATAAAGGCTTCATTGGCCTGCGGCGTCCAAATGAACTTGTCCGACTTTTTCATGAGTTGATAGAGAGGCAGTGCCTTTTCTCCCAACCGACATACAAACCAACTTAACGATGCCAGGCAACCAGTGAACTTCTAGACATCGTTAAGACACTTCGGCAGTTCCATTCGCTCTATGGCCCGGATTTTAGTTGGATTGACTTCGATACCTCGGCTGGAGACAAGAAATCCGAGTAATTTTCCAGCCGGGACACCGAAGGTACATTTTTCCGGGTTAAGCTTCATCCGGAACCTCCTTAGGTTCGCGAACGTCTGCCTGATATTGTCAAGGAGCGTTTTGCTTTCCTTGGTCTTGATAACCACATCATCCACATACACCTGTACATTTTGACCAATTTGGTCGTGCAAACATTTCTGCATACATCTTTGGTACGTTGCCCCTGCATTACGTAAACCAAATGGCATGGTGCGATAGCAATAAGCCTCATACGGGGTGATAAATGCAGTTTTTATTTGATCATCCGGATTCAGGGGGTATCTGGTGGAAACCAGAATATGCATCAATGAATGATAGCAGTTCACACCCAGCAGTTGAATCTATGACCTGATCTATCCTTGGCAGTGGAAATGGATCTTTTGGACACGCCTTATTCAGGTTCGTGTAATCGATACACATACGCCATACCACTACCACATTCGGATCATCCTTCTTCTTCTCCACCAGCACCGGATTAGATAGCCAATCCGGGTAAAGAACTTCCATGATAAATCCAGCTGCTAGTAACCGAGCTATCTCATCTCCAATGACTTTTCTCCTATCTTCAATGAAGCGGCGGAGAGGTTGCTTCACCGGCCTTGCTCCGGGTCTCACATTGAAAGAGTGCTCGGCCAACTCCCTCGGAACACCTTGCAAGTCTTGTGTAGACCAAGCAAAAATGTCCCGATTCTCACGGAGGAAGCTGACGAGCTCGCTTTCCTATTTGTCATTTAACCCGGCACCAATTGTTACGGTGCGCTCTGGGAACATATCATCAACAGGCACTTTCTTGGTATCCTTTGTGGCTTGGAACAAGACACTACCATGCGGATTACTCAACACCGTCATATATTGCTGCGCAGACTGAGCCAACGCCGCCACCTCCTGTATCTTTCTTTTCTCTTGCACAATCACGAGTGACTCGGCTAGGCTGATGCACACTCAATGGAACGTCGGAAATCTCCAGCTATGGTAATCACTCCATTTGGCCTAGGCAACTTCATCTTCAGATAACTGATGTGGCAACTTGCCATGAATTTGTTCAGTGCTGGTCTACCGAGTAATGCGTGATACGCACTTTCTAAGTTCACCACTTCAAACTCCAAATTCTCAGTTCGGTAGTTATCTCGCATGCCGAACAATACGTCAACCCGGACCTTGCCTATGGGCTCACAAGAAATGCCTGGCACAATGCCATGGAAAGTTGTCCTCGTAGCCTGGAGCATGTTCTCCGAGATACCCAACTTGCGCATTGTATCCGCATACATGATGTTAATGCTACTGCCATTGTCAATTAGTACCTTTGAGAACCTCACATTGATGTTAGGCCCAATGAATGTCGGATCCAGCACTAGTGCATATGAACCAGGACTTGGCATAAGCTTGGGATGATCTTTGATGCTCCAGGTAATTTCCTGGTCTGACCAAGGCATATACCGCGTCACTGCTGGCATTACCGCATTCACCTCCATGTGTCGGCGCTACAAACTCTTTCTATCTGTTTCTTCTGTGGTAAACACACAGTAACTCTGATGATGCTCTCTGTACTCATTCCTTCCCTCGTTTCTAGGGTACCTCTGATCCGGATGCTGCTGGTTTTCCACTTGATGCACTGCATCCCTTCTCTCATGGTTGTCATACCTCGGTGGAGGGGGAGGCAACATTAGCTGTTGCGTGTTTGCTTCGGAGAGCAGTTGCTGCCGGGGTAACTCCTGCCGAGGTTGATCATTCCGAGGTGCCTGAGCATTCCCCGAACCACCTTGTTCTATCTTACGCATCCACTCACACTGCCTTGTTGTATGACCCGCTGGGTTACTCGGATTTGGCCTGTGAAATTTACACTTCTGATCCAGCATTGACTCATAAGTATACCTCGGACGGTCCTTCTTTTCCTGCCACTGTTTCTTTTGCTCTGGCATCCAAGTTTTCTTGCCATCGTTTCTCGGTGTCCATTGTTGCCCTCCAGTTTTCTGACGTTGATTGCCCCCTGCTCCGGGTTGATCTTGATTTATAGCAGCAACTTGTTGCAAACTGTACCGGTAATCCGGTCTGTCATCTCTTCTTTTACCATGATAGTCATTCCTCCGGGATGACCCGGCTCCATCTCTCTGGTAGTACTCCTCATTTGACTCGTTTGACACGAGCCTGGGTTGAGTCGGATCACCCAAAGCATACGAATCAGCAATCCGGATTGTCTCTACCAATGTAGTTGGCATATCCCTTTGCAATCTTTGCCACAACATGCTCGCATATCTGCATCCTTGCGCAAACCATGCTATGGCATGTGACTCAATCACACCCTCACATGAGTTTCGCACGGTACACCACCTGGTTAAGAACTCCCGGTCCATATCATTCGGTCTCTGCTTGCACATTGCTAGGGTCTATGGCCTATTCGGCCTCTGATACATACTTGAGAAATTGCTGACAAACATTTCCTCAAAATTGATCCAATAGTTGATACTCCTGGGTGGAAAATTATTTAGCCATACCCTCGCTGGCCCCTCCAACATCTGGGGTATGTATCTCATAGCCCATCTCAAGTTGCCTGTAACAATTTTCACAGCTGTAGCATAGTTAATCAACCAATCCTCCGGCTTTGTGCTGCCATTGTATGTCTTAGTGCCTCTAGGTAGCTGGAAGTTAGGTACCGGAGGTTCCTTCATGATTCGGGGCCCAAAACACGCAGGACCCGCGGGACCTTGACATTCAATCTGCTCCGACCTATACAGCCGGTCTAGTTTTAATCTGGCATCGTCAGGCACCAAATCCCTGCTTCCCAATATTGATCCTATCACATGATAGTCCGGCCTTGGGTATCCTGCGTTCACCATTTCCGAATCACCATCATTATATCGGTCTTGCTCTCGTGGAGGACCTCTCTGTTGCATACCTCGGGCGGCACTTTGCTCTTGCTTTGGTATATTCCGCTGCTGCGGTTGTCCTGCTCCTGCTGAGTTGCGCTGTCCGGCATTGCCATTTACAGCATTACCTTGACCGACATTGCCTTGGTCGCGGTTAACTCGAACAGCTTCACCTCGGCTCACACTTCACCGATCCTCATTTCTCTGCACTTCTTTTCCTTTCCCTGCCCTTGCCGGGTCATACGGGAATATCTGTTTGTTCCTCCTGGCCGAGGTTACTACCTCTTCTCTCCTATGACCACCATGAGGAGACGATGCAGCTCCAGCGGATTTCTTCGGGTTACCCACCGCCAAATGAACGATCTTGGAGGCCCCAGCTCTCTCCGGGTTAGCCCTGAGCAATTCCTCATTTTGCCTGTTCGCGATCCGAACCAACTCATTGACCCTATCTTGGTGTCTCTAACGGGCTTCACCCGTTAGACCCTCTAACTCGGACGCAGCTGCATCCGCTGCTCTGAGGTTTTTTGCCGGGGTGCTATACTTCGGTATCCCTACGGATAAACAGTTCTCTGACTCCTCAATCCTAGTATCACCCTCTTTGTTCATTTCACTCATGAGGTTTCTCCCCTTCACTTTTACAGCATCTACTTTATTTGCCTTTGCATACTCACGCAGTGTCATGTTCAAAGACTGCTGAGCCGTGGCTATCTTTTTCGCACCCTCTAGTATTTTTTGCCTAGTTTCCTCTAGCTCGGCCTGTGCCTGAGCCGGATCTACCACTGCTGCTACAGGGTTTGCCAAGCTATCCATCGCTTCATGCAGCACATTCTCTGGCCTCTCTAGTGGAGGACCTCTATTTTTCCTCGGTGCCTTAGGCGTTACCTCCGGATCTGGTGCCGGATCTTTGCTTGCGCTAGTGCCAGGCGCAGTCATCATCACCTCGGCACGGTCCGGGGAGCGAGTGATGCGCGCCCCGTGAACCATGCTAAGGGGTGGCTCGCCTCCTTCGACGACGTGCCGCGGGTGAACGCACGACACATCGACAGCAACGTAGACCTTGTGCGCGCCGAGCTTGACGAAGAGGCCGTTGCACGGAAGTGGACGCTTGCCAAAGCAGCCAGCGTTGTCGCTGACAAAGTCCAGCGCTCCAAAGCGCTAAACGAGCCCGGAGACGACGCGTTCGCCGGTGCCGATGAGGTTTCCTGTCCGGATCTTCACCCCTGCTAGCGCTGCTAGCCCCACGGTGGGCGCCAACTGTCGTGGTGGTGTCACGGCAGATGCCATGGATAGGCTAAAGGTGGGGACTGAATGCACTAGGGGAATCCAGGGAGGGATAGTGTGGTGATTCCACACACGGTAGCTTTGTATTTGATTCAGTTTCGCAGATTACAAGTGCTCCTTGAGCTATATTGGAGAGAGGAGGAAGAAGGAACTCTCTTAATCTCACCGCTAGCTAGCCCTCAGGAACCAAGTAAAACACAACCTTCTCGCTAGAGATCAACCAGTCAAAGACCAACCCCTTCTACAGAGGACCTAGCCCTCCTTATATAGGGGTGGCTAGGTCTCCAATTAGGGCATACGTGGAGGTATATTCCAGGGAATATGCCTCCTCCCAAAATAGTAAGTCGACCGGGTCACTTTAGCCTAGCGTCATCCATGTAGAGGCTACGTAAGCCTCTGCGGCGCCTGCGTCATCCGACATAGGTATCGTCACCTTTGTCGGCCACGCCTCGGTGGTCCTTCCTCTGTCTGCTTCGCTGACGCTCTGCATACAGTGGTCACCTTTGACCATCGAGATACCTTCCTTCTCCTACAAGCTTGATACAACCCGGATCGTACCTAGTTGATCCGGTCACACCTGTTCCTGCATACAAGTTAGATATATCTCACCGACTTACGATATAAGTCGGCTGAGACCTAGTTAGGTGGACATCCCCTGGTCCGGGTTACCCCGTGATTTGGTCTGCCTTGAGGTGACTCGGCCAGCACCTGCATTGACCTTGCCGTACCTCGGCTAACTCGGCCTTTATACCCCGGCGTGACCCTACCAAGGGGTATCCCCCAACACTCGTATTCGACAACGTTGTTGGAGGCCTTGAAGTGGATCTGGAGGACGTACTCCAGCTGGTCTCCTTTGGGCGAGGTGAGCATGATGCCCGCTCCCAACCCCTCGAGCATCTTCGAGCCGTCAAAGTGCATTCTCCAGTGGTCCGAATCAGGAACCGGTGGGAGGAAGTCCGAAAGAGCTTGCGACTTGATCGTGAGCCCGGGCTCGTACTGGATGGAGTAGACGGCAAGCTCGATGGCCCACTTGGTGACTCGGCTGGTGGCATCCTTGTTGCCGATGATTTCCTAAAGGGGTGCGGTGCACACGACCTTAATCGGATGCTCTTGAAAGTAGTGCTTGAGCTTCTTGCACGCTAGGTACACACCATAACACATCTTCTGGTAGTGGGGGTAGTTCTGCTTGGAGAGGGAGAGAACCTCGCTGAGGTAGTAGACGGGTCGCTGAACTGGATGAGCCTTGCCTTCCACGGGGCGCTCCACCACCAGGACGGCACTAGCGACCCAGCTGATGGCTGCTATATAGAGCAACATCGGCTCCTTGCTAGCCGGCGTGGCTAGAACCGGCGCTGTGGATAGCATGCGCTTGAGGTCGTGAAAAGTGGCGTCGGCCTGCGAGGTCCAAGAGAAATTGTCCGTCTTCTTCATCAGCTGGTACAACCAAAGTTCCTTCTCCCCAACCGGCTGACGAAACGGCCGAGGGAGGCCAGGCATCCGGTGAACTTCTGGACTCCCAGCAAGCTCCTGGGCGGCTGCATTCTCTCGATAGCCGCAATCTTCTCTGGATTTGCCTTGACCCCTCGCTATGAAACAAGGAAACCGAGGAGCTGGCCGGATGGGACACCGAAGACACACTTCTTTGGGTTCAGCTTCATCTACTACTGCCGGAGGTTGCCGAATGTCTCTCCCAGGTCCTCGATGAGGGTGCGCTTCTCCTTGGTCTTGATGACCACATCGTCCACATAGGCATGCACGTTTCGGCCGATCTGCGAGTGCAAGCATTTCTGCATATAGCGCTGATAGCTAGCGCCTGCATTTTTTAGACTGAAAGGCATGGTTACATAACAGAAAGCCTCGTATGGGGTGATAAATGATGTCTTTATCTGGTCAGCCGGATTTAGCCGGATCTGATTGTAACCGGAGTAATAATTGAAGAAGGACAACAAATCGCAGCCGCCATGGAATTGATAACTTGATCGATACGGGGCAAGGCGAAGGGGTCTTTCGGGCACGCCTTGTTCAGGCTGGTGTAGTCGATACACATGCGCCAGGTCTTGTTCTTCTTCACCACCAGGACTGGGTTGGCCAGCCAGTCCAGGTGGTACACCTCCATGATGAATCCGGCTGCAAGGAGCCGGGTGATCTCGTCATCAATGATCTTTCTTTTCTCCTCCGCGAACCGGCACAGAGGTTGCTTGACCGGCTTGGCATCCGGCCGCACATGAAGCTAGTGCTTGGCGAACTCCCTCGGCACACCTGGCATGTCCTTGGGTAACCATGCAAAGATGTCCCGATTCTCACAGAGGAAGTCGACGAGCGCGCCTTCCTATTTGCTATCCAAGTTGGCACCAATGGTGACGAACTTGGTGGGGTTGGAGGGGCTCCTGGCGCGGCTAGCCCTTGCTGCCAGAACCGCAACGCTTGATGCGGGCCTTGGCCGGAGGAGAGGGCGTTTGCTGGGTGTCGCAGGGCGCACCCTTGTTGTTGGCGGGTGGCCTACTTCCCTTGGAGCAGCTGGGGTCCTCCTGCATCTGCCGGTTGGCATCAGCCTGCTCGTCCGTGATCCGGAGGAGCTCCTGCACCCGGGCGTGCTGTCGGGCTCGCTCCTCGCCCTCCAAGTTGGGAAATTCATCTGCCACGGCTCGCGCCGCGTGCAGGTTCTTGATGGGTGTGCTGTAGGTGGGCCGGATGAGAGCGGCTGCCGGATCTAGCTCACCATCCTTCTCCATCCTACCGCCTAGCTCGCCACCCCGGTGTCGCACTTGTCCGCGCTGGCTTGGCTCCGTGGTAGCCGGAGTGAAGCCGTGCGCGCGGTCGTACTCGCGCCAGGCGATCTCGATCTGCTTGCGGGTCGCAGCCAGTTCCATGGCCTCCTGGAGGAGAAGTTGTCTCTCCATGGCGAAGTTGGCCTCCCCCTCCTCCGGGTTATCCCCGAGGTTAACCGGCATGACGAGCCGGTCAATAGCCTCCTCCACCGGATTCCTGGACTACGGTGGAGCAGAAGTCCCGCCCTCATCCGCGCCCCGCTCCCGCGGCTGGCGGGGGTGAGAGCTGGAGACGGCCATCATTACCTCGATGCCACGAGGGGCGACAGAGGCGCTGCTGCCGAGGTGCAGCGGCTCTGTGATGGAAACGATCTGCTTAGGGAAACACTCCGGCACGGTGGCGATGTAGACGGGGAGGTCGCTGAAAAGCAGGATAGAACCGTTTGCCAGAAACGAGGTTCCGGCGAAGCAGGAAGCGTTGTCGATGATGCAGTCAAACTTGCCGAGCATGAGCACCAGGCCGGAGGCCACGCGCTCACCGGCTGAAATGCGGGGTCCCGTGCGGAACGTGACTCTGGTCGAAGCCATCTCGCCCCATGGTGGGCTCCAACTGTCGTTGTATTGGGAACGGCAGTACCTAAGTAGGTTAGATAGAGGTGTTGGGACTTCTAGGGAAGCTCTCGACAGCGTCCGCAGGCGGGATTGGGTACAAGCAAGTGTGGCGGGACACAAGAAGTACCCAGGTTAGGAGCCCTCATGGTGAGGTAAAGCTCCTACTCCTGCCAATCTAACTATGGGTGGTATGCGGGCTACAATCGCTCCTTGAGCTGTATTCTCTAGCTACTGTCTTAAATGCACTGAGACCAACCCCTTCTACTAGAGCCTTGCCTCTCCTTATATAGGCAGAGAGGCAACGGTCTCACTGGCCAGTCCGGCTGGCGGGCCCCACAGGCGGGTCCCAGCCGGCTGGTCATCTACAGTACTCGGTACACTTACATCCCATTAGAGTACAAGCGGTAAGGTTGTCGTGGGTATAGTGAATGCCGTGAATGCTTCGTCGTCGTGCCATCGCTTTGTTGCGTCACCCATAAAGTCTTGATGTATGGGTAGTTGTGGGTCTTGTCATCGTGCAGGTATGTCGTGCCTTTGTCAGCATGCCGTCATGTCCTCTTGATTGAGTCTGTTACACCGATGTAGCCCGTGCGTTTCTTTCATGGTTCGGCTACCGTAGGTAGCTTGACTTGATCTTGTCCGGCTGCGCTTAGCTAGCCGGATGCGATCCGACTGCTATGATTCTTGTCTGGTTGGGGTATCCGGAGGTCATCCCCCCGACACTCATACTAGCCGTAAAAGGTAAGAAAACTCAGGTAAGAGCCACCCCCGAAGCAAATATTGAAGAAATAGACTTCATAGCTCGTAACGATTATAATCCTGCTTGGAAGAAGAGTTACAATCCTAACTTTCAGAAATGCTATGCTAGTCCTGCAGGAAATTCTAATAATAATATGGGAAATAGTAATGGTAGTATCCAAGAAACACTAAAGTCTTTCATAGACTCACAAAACGAACAAAAGTTAGTTTGAGAAATGATTTACATGCCCTTCAAGAAATAACAAGGATCGTTGAGGCACAACTAGGTAAGATAACCGAGAGTCAAACTCTCATTCTAGCTAAGTTTGCAGGTAAAGCTAAGCCCAGTCCTGTTGAGGAACTCAAAATGATGAGGATCCAAAGGGAGGAGCCTGAAGAACTTGATTATAGTAATGCTCCTTCACCAAGTTACACCGTTGAAGATCTCGTAAAAAGGATCAACGTCAAGATTTCGGTAAGTGAAGGTAGTGATGAAGCTATGTACCAACATTTTGTCAATCAAGTAGTGATAAAGGTATGCGAGCTTGAAGAAGAATACAAACAAATTGCTGAAAAATTACATGTTAAACTAGATGACATATTTGAGCCTACTATTAAGATTAAAATAGGAACCAATGAGATAGTTGCACTTTGTGATCTAGGTGCAAGCGTCTCAACAATTCCGAAGAGTCTTTTCAACAAGTTAAATCTTGGCTCCTTTGAAATTACTGAGTTAAAATTGCATCTAGCAGATTCTACCTACAAACAAGCTGTAGGAATCAAGGAGAATACTTTAGTATACATTAAAGGTTGTCCCGCTCTTATCGATTTCATTATAGTTGACATGCCTGAAGATGCTACTGCTCCTATTATATTAGGCCGTCCTTTCTTAAGAACTATTAAGGCTTTGATTAATCAGCATGAAGGGAACGTGAAGCTACAATTGCTTTCACGGGATCCTTTTGTTATTCATTTCCCCAGGAAGAAGAAAACCAAGCATGACGAAAAGGAGGCCATCACTTTGAAGGCCAATTACTTTGGAGTGGGTGTTCCACTCATCTGGCCCAAGTGAGTATTATTAAGGTCAAGCTATTGACCATAAAAGAGCGCTCCATGGGAGACAACCCATGTGAAATAAAGGTTTGAGTTAAGTTTTCAGTTTTAGTTTAAGTTTTTGTTTAATAAAGAGTGCTAGAAAACTCCATTCGAGGAGAAGAAATTCGGTAGTACTTAAAATTCTGGTATATTCATGCTATTGTTGGTCGATAATATTTGCTATCAATTTTTTGTCAAAAACAAGATATATCACTAATTTACAGGAAAAGATATAGTCTGCGAAGAAACAGATTTTTTTAACGCATACAGAGAGTCTAACGACCAACTATATGACGGGAATAAAAATTCCGGTTGTATAGCTCTGGTTGTATAGTTATCTTTGCTATCGTAAATTATTCTGCAACATGTAACAAGAGTTTAACGACTAACTATATGGCGGGAATAAAAAATTCCGGTCGTATAGCTCCGGTCGTATAGATATCGATGCCTCCGTACAATTTATTTTCATATGTTCTGAGAGTTTAACGACCAACTATACGGCGGGAATAAAAATTCCGGCCGTATAGTTCCGGTCATATAGATATCAATGCTTTTGGAAATTTACTTTTATAGGGACAGACGGTTTAACGACCAACTATACGGTCAGAACATTTTGTTCCGCCCGTATAGCTGCGTCCGTATAGCTGCGGTGCCAGGAGGAAAACCTAGAATTTTAACAAAAGGCCAACTATATGGCTGGAACACATTGTTCCGACCATATAGCTGCGCCCGTATAGTTGCGTCCGACCACAAAATCGCACGGGAAGGTACTCCCAACTCCAAAACTTCAATTCTTTTTTCCTTCTTCTACCTCCAAACTCTCTCAAAACCTCAAGGTCTCTTCATCTCTGCTCAATTTCGTTCGATTTCCTCGCACATGAGTGATCTACGGTATGTTTCTCATCCGATCCTCCAATTACTTTTTGCAAATTCATCTTTGATCTATTGTCATTATCAATCTAGGGTGAGACCTACTATGAACCAATTGTCATGATTCTCTTGCTTAGATTAATATTTTGAGGAGAATTCTTTAGTGTGCTATGATGAGGAATATGATGCACTTACTGTTGTTGGATCAAAAAGTTTTATTTTTTACTTTCTTAAGTGATTTAGATGATGAACACAAGGAGCCAAACTCGTGCTCGTGCCACCGCTAGCACTTCTCAGGCTATCGCTCAGGAATGCATGGGGATACAGTTCATGAATGAGGCCCATCGTGATCGCTTCTACAGGATCAAGAACCACGAAGTGAAGGCCACCAAGTGGGCTTGCCCCATCATACTGAACCAACTCGGTATTGCTGATGACTTCAATTTACTTTGCAATAGAGCTGGCCTGCAAAACTTTATGTACAATGATGTACCTACCTATCGCCGCTTAACCATTGAATTCCTTAGTTCATTGCAAAGCACCGTTAAACAATGGCAAGGAGAGGATACTATTTATTTTCGTCTGATGAACAACAATTACACTTTAACATTAGATGAATGGTGTGCATGTTTTAATTTGTCAAACAATGATATTCATGCTCTATGCGCATCCTTTACTGGCTTAAATCCTTCCCCCAATCAATACTATAATGGAATGAGTTTCACTAGTAGAGTGAACAAGGGGAAGAATATTCAACATCCTGCAATTTGCTATTTGTTCTATGTTATTGCTAACACCTTGCAGGCACGTAATGAGTTCACGAGACTCAACGAGGAGGACATTCTAGTCCTTGCAAAGGCTACTTACATTAACTGCAGCTTGTCACTCAACTTGGGCGCCATCCTTGTGCGCTACCTGGAGAACCAAGCCTCCCAAAGCCAAGGGCCAATCATAGGAGGAGGCGTCATCACCGTACTTGCCACTGCCCTAGGACTCGACCTAGGTGAGTTGCAACCGGTACTAGGTGAGACACGTGTTGGTTTCTCCACCTCGAGAGCCTATGGAATGCTCACTAGGAGAGGTGGTTCTTATTATCTGCATATTGCTGGAGCTGGGCGTATCTACCCCGCTCCTATGCCTAATGGTCTTTTATCTATCGAGGAGGGACGTTTGCTATATGATGTGCAGGTTGAGCAACACCAACCCGAGGAAGAGATTCTTGAAGAGGACGAAGACCAAGAGGAGGAGCAAGAAGTTCCTCATCAAGAGGAGCAGCCACAAACCCGATACGCCACATACCAACATTTCCAAGGACTTGGAGGAACTATAGAGAGGATGCACAACATTTCTTTGAACCTCCGAGAATCAACAAGTAACCTCTCAACTCAATTCGTGAACTAGAGTAATGAATTTTTCCCGCCACCATAATGATTTACAGGGCTTGCAAAAGCCTAAGCTTGGGGAAGTTTCCCCATGCATCTTTACGTGGCGTCCATTTGCTTTTATTTATTTTAGAGGTTGTCTTTTTATTTGAGTTTATCAGCACTCGTGTTGGCTTTCCCAACACTTTATCTTTAGTTCTTTTTATTTTCTTTCGAAATTTTCTAGCCGAGCTTTACCGCTAACTCTCTATTCTTTAATTTTCCTCTCTTAAAAAACACACAAAAAAAGATTTCTCCATTTTTCCTTATTTTCCCTCTTTCTTTTTCTTTCCGCCTCGAGATCTTCATATGTTTGCAGGAGAGTGATCGACTTTGAGTTTCCAAGAAACAAATAAAAAAGGAAGAGAGAAGTGGAATCAAACATGAGAGGTATGCCTTATGACTCCCCACTTTTGAAGTTTGAGAAACCCATTCTAGTTAGTAGTAAATGTTGAGATATTATATTGGTCGAGTGAGTCTTTGTATTGTAGTAAGATTTTCGTTTGCATGGGTATTTAATTGGGTACATTTTGTTCCAGCTCTCGTAATTAACCAAGTCTTGCCTCAAAATTGCTAAACAATTGTAATAAGAAAAAGTCTCGCAAATGACGACTTGGGTGTTGTAGTGCTTAGTCTTGAAGGCTTATTTCTAGAGATACTCAACACCACTGAAAATATTAATTGACTTGATATCTCTCTTTGAAAGGATGTGTGCGATTGAATTAATGTTTAGAGGTTTTTGTGAGCATGCCAAAGTTTGACTTGTTAATCATAAGAATGATATAGCTTTATGTGTGTCGAACTTCATGGGATGCCAACAACTCCGCTGGCCTACGAACGATCTTTATGGAGGAAACTCCTAGATTTTGGCTATGACTTAATTAAACACTTGTAGCAGCAATGCTATAGTGGGTAAGATTCTTGGCACTCCCGGGTAGCTGTAATCATGATGGGATCACTTCTCTGGCTGTTATGAGAAATCATTATGCAGAACGAACAAAAACCTTAGTGATGCCACGAGTGTCCATCACAGCCCGATAAGCTAAATATTTTTTTTGGCATGCTCTCAATTACTTAAAAACTGAAATTCTTGAAGGACAATGAATATAAAAGTAGTGCTTGAAAACTCTTGATTTATTGATGTGGGAGATTTGAGACACTCTAGTATATATGCTTTTCATGACAACTCACACAGTCTTAATTTACATGATTATACTTTACTGTTCAAAGGCAGGCCTATGAGTTGATTACTTGACATGGAATAAAGTTTACTCATTTGAATCATCCATGCTTACAATAATTTTGCTACACTATAAGGATGCATGAAACCCATATGATATGCTTGCCATTGCTCTATCTATGCTGAAGTTTTTCAGATTTATAAAGTGGAGGAAACATGAGACTATTAATCATGAGTAAGATCACCATCTCGTTATTTCAGTTTAAATGTTGAGTTCCTTTTCGATTTTGGTTTTATTGCTCGAGACGATCAAGTTTAAACTTGGGGAGGTTGATGGCTCTAAAATATATCCATCTAACGTCCACATTTAAACTGGATATTAGTCATATTCTTGCTAAAATATCTCTCTAAACCCTGCCACTAATGCTAATATTTAGAGGGGTATGCAATCCTTTCTTTCGTATTTTTCTGCATGGATAATGTCATTTAAAGGAGGGAATCACTACATTAAAGTCAAAGATACGATATTTCCTTCAACTAGAAGAAACCAGGAGCCGTCCAAAGAAGCCAGATGCCATAATGACCAACTATACGGCCGGAGCAAAAATTCCGACCGTATAGCTCCGTTCGTATAGTTGGCACCGCTGCCGTTAGGTCAAACAGAAAAACTTTCGTGAAGGTACCCCTATATAAAGAAGCCTCGGTGACGAGAAATAGAGGCAGACCTCGAAGAAAGTCCCTGCCACAGATCACTAGCCGCCTCCAGATCTCCAAACCCTTCTCCATCTCCATAGCCATACTCCACCACTTGTAGTAGTAGATCTCTTCTCCGATTAGCGATATTGTAAGACTATTGCTATCAATCTCATGATTTTTATTACAATGTTTATTATTGTTGATCTCATCTCTGTGTGCGAGTAATTCTCCTTGGGATAAGGGTTTTGGCCTAGCCATGTAGCAATTGTGCATGTGAATTATCATAGATGGGATCGTGTATTAGTTTGTATGAGATGATGATTATTGTATCCTCTATTGCCTCAATCTAAGGACTTGTCAGGTACCCCAAGACCTCGAGGGTTGATCCAGGTATAGGGAGTATGAGTGATGACTGATCTGCAGGTTGGGAACCCTAGTGACAGAAGGGGTAGTATGGCTGTATGTGTGGGATTTGCTTGGGATTAACGGTGACATCACTATGCATATCACTATTTCTCTTTCTTCTATAGATGAGACTAGTAGGTTATTGCTATAAGCGGTTGCGGAGGCAATAGCAATTATGGATGCATTGCCCACATATAATTTATCTTGCTCTAACAAGTACACGCATGCTTTATTTCTATCTTTTATTTCCATCAGATTTTTTGCATATACAGGTGAAACCGAATGCCCTAGGCCCCCTCTCTCCATCATCGACAACAACCAAAAGATGCAAACTACTGGTCCAGTGAAAATACAAAAAGAATTCTAAAACTCCCAAAGGTTCGTTAAAGTAACTTCACTACGCATTCTCTTCTTGAGGATTCGATAACCTAGGTCTACTAGAGAAAAAGGAGCTATACTACATCTATAATCCGGATTGAAGGTATTAACAACCTAATTAATTAGGCCTTTGCGTGACACTACACACATGTTGTTACCCACTATGAAGGTACATGTGCAAGTTACTAGTCTAAGTTATTTAGCACTATGTGACCATCCTAAATCAGAATGGAGGTGTACATAGTGTATGCCTTAAAGGCACCTATTCCGCTGCGCTTCAAGTTGTTCACCACTCATGTCGGCTCTCAATGGTCAGAAGAATAAAACCACTGACTTGTTGATTTGGTACTGTATATCATCGATCTTCTTCCGTCACTGACAGAGAATAAATTCGTATGCCGCTTCCAGGCGCGTGCTTTCGTGGAGCTACAACTAGTAGCTTAGACGACTACTTCTGCGCGGTGCTCGAGTAATTGCGACCGTCCGATCATAATGAACAGGGAGCATTAGACAATAGATTTTCTTTTGGCGGATGGTTGATTATTTTTTGAGAGATTGTCGACTTTTTTCTTTATTAAACTAAGAGATGTTCGATTTGGGGTCCAGTAACGAGGGTGTAGAGGCCGACAGGGGAGAGGAAATTGGCGGTGTGGCAGGCAAGCTTATTTGAGGTGGCAGGATGTGGGTGTATAGATGGTACTGCTAGCCCATTTTGTGAGCATTTTGTTGTTGTACTACATAAGAGTTCGAGAGTAGTAGTATTCAAGTTTTGGTTCCTTAATTACCGGTGGAACCTTTATATGTTTATTAGTTACAGTAGTACTTGTTCCAAATGTGCCTACACAAGATGATGAATGTAGAAGATCCAAGGATTATTACATTCGGCAAGAGGAGCTCCGAGTATACTCCAAACCGTCTCTCTGCCATGACCATTTATTTGAGAGGACGGTACATCTCCATCCCGTTCTAGGCTAGCTATGATGTACTACTCCTAGAAAGGCCTGACCTATTTACTCGATAGGCACCAAGAAACGCAGAGAAGAGAGAAAAACCACGCTCGATAGGCGGTATGATTTCAATCGATTTATTCTATTTTTCTTTGCTCTCCATCCTCTTCCTCTCCATCTTCTTGTTGATCCCCACTCGCCCACCTTTAGCACACACCAACGCCGCCATGCCGCTTTTGGAGCATCTCCGTAGCCCAGTTCGATAGACATAGTAGATTTAGCAGAGACAAAGAAGGCACGCTTGGTTTTATTTCATTTCGTATTTCTATTTGCCTTGATCACCATCCTCACTTAACCTCCACCATCTCGGAGACGACCATTACCACTCGCACACCAATACAGGCACGTGCCAACACCACCATGCCGCTTTAGGATTAGCTCCGGCGTCCAGTTTGATAGACTATTCATCTCGCCCTGACAGCTACCGCTTGCTCTCTCCTCCAAAACCCCCAACCAAAACCGCTACAGGGGATACTACTATTGCGGCAGGGGCAAGCAGAAGCCACAGAAGAAGTTCGGGTGGACCTTGTGCGAGCTAATGTCGCTGGACAGGTCCTCCTCCGATGTTGTGATGCCATATTGTGAGGGTAGGAAGTGGGCAGGCGCCCATGGGGATTGGATCGCCACTTTTGGCCTCTCCTGGAACTGGGAGCTTGTGAATGTGTTCACTCGTCGCCAGATTCCTCTACCAGCAATCTTCAATTTTGAGGCCACACCCGAGGTACTTAAGTTTATCGCGGCTGGTCAGCCTACTAATCTACTGAATATAGCCATTTGCCGAGTTCCCACAGATGCTGGGAACTATAAGGATTTCTCTGTCCTGGCCATCTTCGACATGGTAATTTCATTCCTTGATGGTTCTCATGGTTTGTGGATGGTTCTTGAGAACCAGTTCGGCATGTTCAGCTATCGCGATGCAATTATCCACAAGGGAGTTGTCTATGATGTAACTCAGATTGGCAATGTTTATGCATGGGATCCTCGGGCACGGGGTAAAATTTCCATCCTTAAATTTTCAAGCTTCATCATTCAGATTTTGCTTAGCTGACCTCTGAATGTGCTTTCCTTGCAAGGTCTTGTGTGTCTTCCGGTGCCACCTGAATTAGACAGTAATCATGAGTACAGTCCTGATCTATGGTGGTTAGCGAGATCTCCTGATGGTGGTAGCCTTATTCTGATCAATACTATGGGCGTTAGTGCTAGGCGGTATGACACTACTTATGGTGGTTATCATGTGGCTGAAAATGTTGGTTATCATCACGGCCGCAATATTCACACCTATTCTACTGGGTTTTGCTGCCATGTGTTCTTGATGGACACTAGTAGATTACTTCCACCGAGGCAATGGCGGAGGGTTTTAGACCTTGGAGCATTTTCTATCTTCCTTGGATTGAACTATCCGATTACCATTCCAGTTGGCACGGTAGGACTTGGCCCTAGAGATCTAACGAGGAGCAACTGTGTATACACCTCGCCGCATGCAGTTAGTCTCGGTGGATTTAATCTTCATCCTGAAATATGTCGCTTTAGTATGAATGCTCAAGACGCCGCTGGTGGTTTCTCAACCAACATTGCCTGGAATTTCCCTAAAAACCATTGGCTGGAATTGGCGGCAGACTCTGTTGTGGTTCGTCCCAAGCTTGGCCAATGCGAAGGATTGGAACCGACATAATTAACGGTTCAAGGGAGATCATATGGAATAGGGATTTGCGTATCTTGAATTATTTCCTCCACCTTATTTGTATCGTATGGCCTGAGTCATTAACTTGCTGTACTCTAACACTCATTTTGCCACAATGTAGTGCAAGTCCTACGATTTGATCAAACTCCTTCTGTATGTAAGACATAGTTTTACTCAGTGCGGGTTGAATATTCTGCAATTCGTTGCGCCCGCACCCCTTTATTATTTGTTGCACTTTTGAGTTCTCAAAAAATGTGAAATAAATCCGGAACATTGGCTATGTTGTATCTTGTGCATCTACAATATTCGGTCCCACAATAAGATCTTATGTGACCTGTGTGAATGAAAAAGAAAACACCAAAGCGAACAATATCTTGTGTTCATTTGTTCATTTTGTGGTGGCCAGGCCATGTACTAGTAATATTTTTGGGATGGAAATTTATAGATGAACTATATAAATATGATCTATGTTCATGATTTATTTCACACTGTCTGAAAACTTGGAAGTGCCACATGCAACAGCTTGTTTCCGGTGCAACTAGTTGGAAATTGTAATTTCCATCGTGCACGTACCTAGTGGCTCCAAGCACATGGTTCATGCAGATTCTCACTGGCAGGTGGAGCCGATCTAAACAGGGCCCACATGTCAGTGAATCAGAGCCACACAGAGTCATGCACGTTGCCTGACTTGAGCGAAATCTAGTGTACGTGCACGTCTCATTTTGCTGCGCGGTTGCATGATGTACACGTGTAATTTCATGTACCTTGTACTAGAACATATATGAACACATGCAACATACCAAAAATACCACAGACACACCTATATCATGCATTATATCCGGTGTATATATTTTCGGTTCTGTGATACGAGTTCTGCATGTAGGGGAACAAGATGAAAGTACATGTGTCCATGTCGTGGCTACTACTAGTAGTAGTAGTTCATCCTCCTATTTTCCGTTGAAAATACTATGCTATGTTGAAATGAAAGCTGTAAAAAGAAAACCCTCTAGTCAAACTGATGTGACTAGACAATATTGCACCTCTTATACATAATAGTAAGTAGGAGTATTGTCAAATTACTAGCTGCATGGCGTGCTAGTCTAACATATAGTGAAGTCTACACGACGGTGTCGATGTTGTTGTTGACTAGACAGAGAAAGCAAGTAAAATCTCCTCCCTTGTTTTTTATTTGCCTCTCCATCTTCTTGCTCAGTCCCTACTCTGCCCACGATCTCCCCCACGCTCTCTCTTCTCACACATTCCTAACTCTCCCCTCCTCCTACAGAAAACCCCAACCGCACTTGGCATCCGCCTAAATCCATCCGGCTGTGATGGCTGATTCGAAGCTCAGCGGGCGATGCAAGTGGGATCAACTCAGCACGGACGATATCGACCTCATCGTTCAGCATCTGCACATTTCCAGCACTGTCAGGCTAGCTGCATGCTTCAAGCTGCTGTATGATTGTATCACCAACAACGAAGGTACGAAATGGACTTTTCACCATTGGAATGAACCCTGCCTACTGATGCATCGGCCTGCTTATTGGTTCGACGAGCACTATGACAATACGAGGGTACATCGTCTGTACGACATGGTGTACGACGTGGTGCCCCTAAACCATCCTCGACGCACCACCATCCTGCCCTTCATGCACGAAAAATTCTGGGTTGGCATGAATGGCGACGGGCTCGCCGTCGTGGACCAGCGCGGGGCCTGGTGCCTAGCGAACATCTACACCTATCGAGTAATCGACCTTCCATCGATGGATACTCGTGGCATTGAGGCCACCTCACATCCAGTATATAACCTGTAATGCTACTAGCCAGCCAGGGTTCCCCCAGTTATATGTAGTTATTTTTGAACTCATTCACATTTCAAAAGTTTTTTTTGGCGAATCCGCAGGTACGAAGAAAAGTTCAATAAGTCGTGGGATGGATCTCTTGAGCTGTTGAAGATCGTAATCTGCAGAGTGCCCACAGAAGCTAGGGGTTACACGAACTATAAGCTTCTCGCGTTGTTCGGTGGTGAAATTGCCTACCTGGAAGGCAGTAGCCAAGTTTGGAGATGTCTGGAGCATTCAGGTCATGTAAGATGACAATACTATGATGCCATTGAACACGGTGGCCTCATTTTTGCAGTCGCAAGTCAAGGATGCACCTACTGCTGGGATCCCACATCGGAAGGTAATCCTAGTTCCATGATGATACATTGTGAGTGATTCGGTGAAGTTGTTATTTAACTACCTTGTTTATGTTTTACCTTTCGTATGACTGAATGATCACACACTTTATGTCCTAAAAAATGAATGAACCATTGTCAGTAATGAATTAGTACTAGTAATATGCCTTCCAAAAATATAGTGTATGATGGCGTCCCTACACTAGTAAGTTTGTTCATTGTCATTATATGAAAGGTATTATTAACCAGCATCTCAATTGTGAGCGCAACACAATGAAGCTGGGTTTCTTTATCTGTTTGTACTTTCAGACCCTTGTCGGATTGTAGGAATCACATAGGATTTTTGTAGGACACCAATCTTTACTTTTTTGATTTTGCCTTGGGATTCAGAGGAACTGTGTAGGATTTTTGTAGGATTTGGATCCTTAGGATTTTTCTATAAAATTCTGTTTGATTCAAAAGAGTATAATCCTTAGGAATTCCTTCAAAGTATTCCTTTGCACTCTCTTTTGGAGGAAAATTTCCATCCACTCCAACCTCTTTGTACAATTCCTTTGGTTTTCATGTGCAATCAAACACCACTTGATCCAAAATATTGTAGGCATCTAATCCTATAGGATTCAAGTGGACATGCCTCTATATCAATGAAAAGTGGCGCTTCCTCTTTTGAAACATACAACAACTAGGAAACTAAGATAAGCAAGAAATCCAAATGTTCGGAATAGCAGAGTAAGAAATGCAATTCCTAATGTTTTTCATTTATTGAGTAATATTATTGTCAGGATTTGCCTATTCACACTGTTAACATGAACAATGAAGAATGCTGGTGTTAGAATATGTATGCTAGTAATGCACTTTTTGTCTCGAATTCGGATGTTGCTGGAAACAAGGATCTTCCGTTTGTAATCCCAACACCTATTCTGAATGATCGGCTAGGCATGTGGTTCCTCGCTCGATCGGCTGATGGTGAACGCTTGATGATCATAATTACAACATATGGCATGGGGGTTGCCCATGACGAAGAGGGTGAAATCATTCCTCATGCTCAAAATAGGACTAACCTATGCCTATATCCTGCCTCTCGTGTCTACATTTTTGAAGAGGATCCTAGCTCTGCTGGACCTCTAGGGGTCATTGTTTGGAGGCAGGTTAACAGCCTAGGCGACAACTCTCTGTTTCTCGGTCTCATTTATCCAATAATTGACAAGATGATGAAGATACACGGATGCAAGGCTGTTCATGGCACATTGTTCCCATTCATGAGGAAAAACTGTGTGTACACAACATACAGGAGCTTTCGCATAATAGAATTCCCTTAGATTAAACGCTGCAACCCGCAGCCAACTGAAGGTGAGAATGTGGCAGTTATCGGCCTTCCCAAAGATGGTTGGACCTGTGTGTGATAGGCGGCAATTTGGTTTAGGCCTAGTTTAGGTGTGGTAGGCTTGTTGTGTCATCCCTAGACTAAGCTATGGATCTTTCTGGTGTATCGTTGTGTCATCTTTTTTGCATCGTGGTTCAATAGTTGACTGTTAGTACACTAGTTTTAGTGGCCAGCTTGAATCAGTTTATATGAGCCCTGTCATGCTTTTGTATTTAGTATTATTGCATTCCACGGTATAATCCATGTAGCAGTGCTTATTTCGTAGCATGATTTCTGTACTATAGTTTTCAGTACTATTACTGGCTTGTATATACGTGACTCGTGTAGCTTTTTTTTTGAACCATCGCACCTCGTGCAACTTTGTGTTTTGAGAGGAATATTCCTTCTTTCCTCTTAGCAAACAGGGAAAAGTAGGTCACTGCTTCTTATAGGGCCACGAAATAGGCCTTAACTGGGTCGTAATTGATCTTGGCTCGGTACGCCAAAACAGGCCGAGACGCCCTAGGATGATAGCCGCAAATGTTTATGCTGATATTCTAAAAAAAAGTTAATGCACACCCTTCCAAAAAAGAAAAATTGTTTATACAGACCCCATATTGTCTCTGATATATGGCATACTTTTGGCTCTACCGTGAAATTACTTGTTCAATACAGTATGTATCCTTGCTAATTCTTCTATATGTGAAATGAACAAGTCAAGCTCTGATGTGACATGAACAAGTCAAGCTCTGATGTGCTTACATTCTACTGTTTGTGCTAGTGTATAAACTGGTTGTATTATTATGCTCGAAACTGTGAACTAAATGTGTGAATTCTGAGTCTTTTTGCATGACGACAATGCCACATGTTGGCGCTAATTGCGGTATGTACTAATTTCATTGTACGGAAGCATACAACTTTGAGTGATCAATTTAAGCTGGTGCTGAGCCGAGATATTTGCGGTTGGGCAAGTCAAGGCCACCGTGTGTCTATCGCCAACACTTTATATGGCATGATTACAAGGTTTTGAGTACATCAAATCGATTGGGCACTTAGGCCAATTCAAAGCCACCCAAACCATCTCGAAATATATCCTTTGCTAAAAAGATGATTGCGCGCTATAAGACTTAATATGACACGATTTTATGTCAATCAGTCAAACTTCCTCCAGTACTTTCCATGTTCGAATCTTGCACTGCCCAAGTTCCTCGCTATGTTCGCTATCTATAATAAGGCGCAATATCGGTCACTTTTCTCCATTTCCAACTTCATTCTTTTAGATCCGGCCTAGGTACAGCCAGGTCAGGTGGACCATCGACCTTCAGTACAATATATTTTTACTACTTAGCCTATGAAAACGAATATTTCAACCCCACTTCGGACAAAAAACTTTCCATATTCTTGTTTCAAAAAAATCCCTTAATTAGCCTTTCGTGGTGAGCAGAGTATATATTTTTTAGGGTACCAACTACATTTTTTTTAGGATGGGGTACGAACTACATTGAATTTTCACTAAGGACCTAGCAAAAAGATTGCACTTTAGACCCAACACTGGCCCAAAACCTTGCAAATTTAGCCTGCCGGGTCAGGTGGACTGCCAACCCCCGACATATTGAGTACATTGAATTTTCAGTGAGGAGGTTATTAGAAAATAGTACTACATTCTACCCAATTGTGGCCCAAAACCTCGCTAATTTATCCTTCCGGGTTCAGGTTGGCCGTGGGCCGCCAACCCTCAACACATTGTTACTTGGTTTTTTAAGCATGAACCACACTAAAGAAGTTTCGATAAGGAGCCCACGATAAGAAGCCCATTGGTTCACAATATTGGACCCAAGTTATTTTTTGTATCACCCAAAATCATCTTAATTTAGTATTTCCGTGCCATTCTAATAAAGTACAGGACAAGCTTCTCCTACCCATGATGTATTTGTATAGAGCATTTAGCATTTTTTATGCCAAGTCGTCAGGGTCGCTGCCTTTTCATTTTAAGTGATTTTAACATTTCTAAATGTAATCATTTCCAGTAGTGGCATAGATGGTTCTGGCATAGTGGAAGCACACGCGGTTACCATTTGTTGAAGTCTTGAGTTAGATTCCTGGTTTTTTCAATATAAATATATAATATATAGTATAATATATGTCGTTCTTTTACATTTTTTCCAGCATACACATGTTTCTTACACAGAGAAGGCTGACATTTGGGACCCAGCAACATTGCCAAGGTCAAATCAGCGGAGTCCATCATACACACGTTGCATTTGCAAAGACACTGACATGTTGGACCCAGCAAAGACCTTATATAGATGTTGCATCGAGCAATCAATGTTTCATTATAGAGAGGCTGATATGTGGGACCCAGCAGCGCAACCTTATACAGATGCTGCATCGAGCAACATTGCCAGTTCGAAATAGGAAGGTGCAAGCGAGAAAAAAGTTCAGCATGCACACATTTCTTGTAATGACAGGCTGAAATGGTGGACCCAGCAGCGTGAGCAAATGGTAGATTCGTCGAGCAACACTATCTAGTTCGGAACAGGGTAGCGCTAGAGAAGAAAAAAATTCCATCATACCCACGATTCTTCTAATGTGAGGCATACATAAGGGACCCACCAACCTGAATAATGGCTGATGCAGCAAGCAACGCTATCAAATTCAGAACACGAAGCCGCGACAGAGGGTAAAAAATCCAGCATGCGCATGTTTCTTCTAATGAAAGGATGACATGTGGGGCCCAGCAGCATGATTAAATGGTAGATGCATCGAACAACGCTATCAAGTTAGGAACAGGGTAGCGTGAGCCAAGGGAAAAAATTCCATCATACACACATTTCTTCTAATGAGAGGATGACATGTGGGGCTCAGGAGGTTGGTTAAACGATAGATGCCTTGAGTAGCGCTATCAACTTTGGAACGGGGTAGCGCCAGCGAAGGAAAAAATTCCATCATACACACGTTTCTTCTAATGAGAGGATGACATGTGGGTCCCAGGAGGTTGATTAAATGGTAGATGCATCGAGCAGCGCTATCCACTTCGGAATAGGATAGCGCGAGCGATGGAAAAAATTCCATCATACACACGATCCTTCTAATGAGAGGCTGACATGTGGGACCTAGCAGCCTGACTAAACGGCAGACGCATCGAGCAACCTTATCGAGTTCAAATCAGGGAGGCACGACCGAAAATATGGTCCGCTAGAGACACTGGTGTCCACGCCTCAAAAGACTTCGGTGAGTCAACATCGCGTGAGGAAACGAAAATCTTGCTTCTGCCACGCGCCAGCTGAGCTTCCTCCATGTTTTTAGCAGATCCGTCGTAGTAGAGGGCCGCGAAACCGGAAAAAAAAGTTTTCCATTGGCCACGGCTGAGCCGACAATTTCGTCGCGGAAGACGCGCCTTCTACAACGACCGTCGGGCCAAGTCGTTGCAGAAGGAAACTATTCTTGTAGTGCCTCCTGGTGTCCTGAGTTCAGAGACTTCAGGGTTCAACCCCGGTGACTCCGGGGTGCGCACCTCGGAGACTCTGGAGAGCGTTTTCGGCTTGTTCTCTGGCTTGGCTTCATAGAAGCTCCAGGATCTACCTCGGAGACTAGCCTAGAGACTACCCCGGAGACTTCGAGGTCCACACCCCAAAGACTCTATGCCTCGTCTCTGGCTCAATCTCCAGCCTGGATTAATAGAGGCACTCCCGTGCAAGCCAGAGACTGGCTCGGAGACTCCGCCTGACCGAAGACTCGAGGGTACGCATGCGGTGACCCAGCCTACCACTGCATGCTGTAGTATACTATAGTCGTTGACATAACACTCACGGAACACCATCCTGCAAATATTACATCCCTCAGAGTGGTACAACAGAAACATTACGGGTCCAAATTACAAACATACACATATTATTATTACAATACCAAAAGATCGAGATCTTTGAAAGGTTCAAACTTACAAACCATACAACTTATTTAATAGGTTCAGCGGAAGAATGAAAGACACAACGATAAAGTAAGACATGGGCTCAACAGCTTATTGTATATGGTTCAACTGCTCGGCTCAACCTAGATAACTAAGTTCCGGCATGACAACTACTCTGACTCATTGTCTTCAGCTCCATAGTGTATCCTATAGTCCACCCCTTCGACTCCACCGGACAGGTCCAACTCTTCATAGTAGACATCATTCTTGACTTTTGTAGCATACACCTGGTTATCCTTTTGTTTCTCAGAGTCTAAGCAAAGGATCAAAGGAAAGGGTGAGTAACAGCGTTACCCAGCAAGTTCATTATATGCACGGTGGAAAGTTTGATGCTCTAACTACCACCTCAGACTATAAGTGTTTGGCACTATGTAGTTTTTGTAAACATTTCTTTAAAGATTGATTTTATTATCAAAAACTATGCCCATCAGCCTTGACAGGTTGACCAAAACTTCATGGAGTTCCTTTCCTGCCGCGTTCGTAGCTCCTTCCCGGAACAAGGAGTAACATGTCACAATTCTTACACTCTACAGAGGTGCGTTGCTTTACCCATAAGAGACCAAATCTTTTTTGCACAACCGGGCGTACTTTCCCGTGTACAATTCCTTGATGTGGGGCCCAGAAGTTGATCCAAGCCAACCACTGCCCTCCTCCACGACCCCGCATGAAGACATGACCCCCCAAGCAGGAATACCTCCGTTAACCCCCATATAGGCAGATATAACCCTTGCAACCCCTTGGAGACTCCAGTGAGCAGATCATGTTTGTGGCAACCCCCACCATAGTGACAGAAATACCTCCGACAGCCCCTCACGGATAGTCTAGACACCAATATCACGGGAAACTAGGGGTCCCACCCATCTACTGGATTCTCCACGATAAATCTACAGCCTCACTATAAGGTCATCCGTCCATACGAAACGAAGATCCAGCTGACTTCTCTGTCCCATTCCAAATCTTATGGTTAACGCCTAATATACGATGCTAGAATCACTGACATTATGGGTTATTAAGTCCTAGTTGTTCGGCAACTAGAATCCTAGATTCCATTGTCATTCATAGTATTTATCATCACTTAGGATGATAATAGCATTTCATTTGTTTGGGAAAATACTGATTTTTTATCTCTTTTAGAATATAGGTGATATCACACAATTTTCAAATACTTTCATAAAGACTCTTAGGACATGAGCAAGTGATGAACTTGTCTTGTGACTACAAGGTAGTGAAGTCAGATGCTTCCACCTGACCTTGAGCTCCTATTTCTACAAAACACCATTACTACCCGATAAGGACAATATTTAAAGAATCAATATGCAATGCATAGTAATGTCATGAAATGCTTTATTATTTTTGTTCCTTGCGTGTTTTACCCACCTTATAAAGGTTTTATCATTCTTTTAATTAATGGAAGGAATGTAATAATGTAAAGACCCTTAAATTCACATAATTCTTTTATCTAATATTTTGATGATATCTAGTAATATTCTAAGAGTTTAAAAATGAATTTATTAAATTTTTAACTCTTACTAATATTTTCTTAAAATTCTAATAAGGAATAAAGATTTTATTTTTAAACAAGCTTGATTTACTTTCCAGAAATACAAATAGTATTTTTCTACAATAGTATATCTATTTAGGATCTTAAAAATTAACTTGTTCAATTTTAAGTATTTTATTTATTTTTATAAAATTCCAAAAGGAATATATATAATTACAATAATAGATCTAAATTTAATTACCTAAAATTACCATCTACTATTTTTATTGGGTAGAGAATATTTTTGTGATTTCATAGATACATTATTTGTATTTTTAGGATTTTTATTTATTTTTCTAGAGCCTAGTTTATCTTAGGGGTATATTTGTAATTAATAATTTTAAACAAGCCCTTCTTTTAAAACACGGGCCTAGCCCACTGGCCTGGACCGGCCCGTATGGGCTGGTCTATTGCCCTTGGGAGGTACTAGGTTGTCCTACCCGGCCCAGTACCCCCCACTCGCTCTCTCTTCTCTCCCTTCTCTCTCGTGTGACACCCTCTATGGCCGCTCGATGCCGCCGCAATGCAGAACAACATGGTGCAGAACAACATGGTTGATGCCAATGCTCGTCACTGTCCAGCTCGATCTGACGTTGGTGCTCTCTACTGGCCGCGTTGACCCCACCCAGTGGCTAGGGTTTGGGTCTGTTGCGCTCCGGTGCTCCCTCGACGATGTTGTGGTGCTCGTGGTGCTGCCCTTCCTTGGCCACCACCGCCGTGGGTTGATGCTGGTTGCAGCGCCCCCTTCAGGGTGCTCCCCGTGCCGCCAAACATCTCTATCGTCGGCCTCCTCCTCTGCTTCCTCTTCGGTATAATCGCGAGGACCTCGAGTAGTAAGTGTTCCTTCTACTCCCTCTATTCTCTCTCTTACATCTACCTTATGCCATGTGGTTACTTGCGATGTATTCCCTATTTTAGGGTTCATCCCTAAATTCTAGGGTTCATTCCCCCTGTAGTGGTAATTAGCTTGGTCTCCTAGTTAGTTGCCTGGGCTAACACCCTTGATGATGTCCTACTGTTTGTTACACTCTGTTGATCATGCCCTGCTACTCCGTTCTCTGTCTGAGAATACTCTATAATTGCCTAGTTGATTTTGCATGGATTCTTAGGTTATTGTTATTGTGGATTCACTCCTATGGAGTTTTGGTTCACTATGGAGATGATTTAGTCTGTTTTGATACTGTTTATGAAGCACCTTTGAGATCAAAGGCTCTGCCCGGGAACTTATCCTGGTACTGTATAGAACTATGGTGAATAATGCTTATTCTTCTCACTGGAATGATTTCTAGAATGATTCCAATATGCTTGTAGGAAGATGATTAAATTTAGTGGTTTCTAGGGTTTTGTATATTGTGACCTAGTGATCAGTGGTGTTGACCCTTGCTGTCTTTTCTAAATAAAGTGAATATGTATGATTACTAAATCTTTTAGGAAGATGATTATGTGGGTTTAAGAAAGTGTACTTGAGCTTGTACTCAAGCAACATTGAATCTGCTAGGTACAGAAGTGTTACCCTCTAGGGATGTGCCCTGTAGCCTAGAAGCTGTGATTTATATTTATCTAGTTAAAACTAGATAATAGGGTTGATGATGCTGGTCTGAAACCCTCTCTGTAAGAACACATGTTTTATAGTGGCTATTTGTTATATCCAATGATGAAGTATACACCCCACTTGGGTGTATCTCTGAGGATTCTACTTATCTAACAGATCTTTACTTATTGAATGGATAAGAATAGATACAAAGCATGTTTGCTATATGAATCATCAACATGTTAGTAATTGGTGAAGAGATATGGTTGTTGTCTTATCCTAGCCTTGCTGATGATCTTGTAGATCAGCTTCTGGAACTGTTAATTCTCCTTGTGCTGCTCCTCCTGTGAGGCCTTGCTGGCCACCTAAATTTCCCCCTCCTTATGTGATCATCTTGTGTGGTTTCTGGCTGGGTTGGTGTGAGTAATCTTGGGTTGATCTAGTAAAAAATGGCAGTGCTTGTGGTGGTATCTGTTGTCTTCTTGATATAAGCAGTGACTATGGCTGTGAAGTGAGTAGCAAAGAAGGCTTTGCTATGCTCTGACTGTGATTTAAACTCTCTCTCACTCCCTCTATTTTTGACAGCACATTGCATGCAGTTAGTGGTGTGTGCTGCTTCACTGTTGCTTTTATCCTACAGATCAGATCGAGTGAATTGGATTTACTTCCTCTTCCTTTTACTCTTACCTGCCCTGGTGAAACTTGCCCCTTATGCTAATGATATTGTCCTGAAGCTTGCAATTTGTAAAGAATAGATTCTACACTTGATCCATTTAGTCCCTTTTTATTTAACTTGCTCAATGATGTATTGGGAGCAAACTAAAACTAACCCCCTTTTTGTTTATTTCTTTTCTGCCTTTGTTTGCAGGTACCAGACCAAGTGAAGAATAAGAAGATTAGTTTAGGATTAGTTTAGGGCTAGTCTTTTATTTCTTCAATTGTAATATTTTCTTTTTCTCCTTTGTAAGAACAATGTAGTATATATTCATTATTTAATAAATCGTTTCTTTCTTTGATAATGTCTCTGTAATGTTTTTTACTTCAATTACCTTTGTATTCATTATTACTTATTGAACGAAGGAAAGAATTAAGTACTGTTTGAGTTATACATTTTGTATTTTTCTCAATTTCCTTTATCGTTTTATAATTGTTAAATATTCAAACAACAATAACTAAATCTTTTTGGAATTCAAATAAACACTAATTACTTCTAATTTACTACTCTTATTCAAATGTTTCAAATTTCAAATATGAATTCAAATTATTCACCCAAATTCATAATAATTCCTACGGATCATGTTAGAATTCATAGCAAACACTCCTGAGAGCTAAACCCTAACTCAAAGTAGTTAAAGAAACTCTGATCTCCCTAGGGTTTTGTTTGGCAAAAAGAATTACCCTAATTTTACAGATGAATGCATGCACATGCACAAATTTATATTTCTACCCTTTGTTGGTTCCTAAATGCTGGGATATTACAACGCACCCCAGAGACTCCAGCCTAAGTGGACTCCAATGGCTACTTCTTGAGAGAACATGTATATACCTGTCTTCTACCTCCAGCTTAGTTGACGACTTCCACACTCTCTACCATTGTTGCTGAGCTTCAAATCACCTATATCTCCTTTCCTAGCCAATATAACTTGATGCCCTTTGGGGAATCAAGGGAGGAGGCCTAGATCTACACTTCCACCAAAGGAATTTAAAATCCCCCCACTTTCCATTGAGTTACTTGTTACTCTTGGTTTGAGAAACCCTAGCCAGGAGAAGAAGTCGTCCCCAAGCTCATCCTTGTGTGTAAGAGATTGTGATCGAGTTGGGAGCCTCCAATTCAGTTGCGGAGAAGTGCCCCAAGGTGTTATAAAGGTTTCGGCCGCTGCCTTCAAGGTAACCGTATAGTGGATCGTGTGCTTGCCTTGTGGCGGGTGCGCGAGAGAGTAAGGTGAGGCCTTTTGTGGCGCTAGTGGTCTTAGTGCCGCCCACCCCTCAAACGAAGACATACTTCCCCTTAAAAGGAAGGAACTTTGGGAAAACATCTCCATGTCTACTCTCAATTATTTCTATCCTTTACTTTCTATTATTATTGTTGCATGCTTGCGTATCATATAGGTTCTCTCACCTAGTTGCATATCTAGATAACTTACTTTGTGTCAAGCCTTAATTGAAAAGAAGTTAAAAATTGAGTAGCGCCTATTCACCCCCATCTTGTCGCTTATACCGATCTTTCATAGTGCCTTTCTTGAGACCGACCAAATTCCGCCATCCACTTGCCATCTCCTTTAGGCCTTGAGGGTGGATGGTGCGTCGGACAAGGAGAGTCCACTTGGATTTGTTGTGCTTCATAGGTGTGTGACACTGGTTGAGAAGCTCATATGTTGCTCAATTTATGATAGGCTATTTTGTGTTGTAGTTGTAAGGTCTGTGGTAGATGTCTACGCCTAGCCGGTGTGGAGTCCATACTACGCTCGCTATTCATGACGGATTAGATATTAATTAATGATAAAAGACTAGATTACCCTTTTAAGATGTAGGAAGGGAGCAGGGACGGACTATAGCAAGGGGCAGATGGGCGACAACCCTAGGCCCCTAGTTTTCAGGACCCCGACCCATGTAACGCATTGATAGAGTGGTAGGCTAGTGGTTATCTTGCTCCATTCAATTAATTTCTAGTTGTTTGCATTTAATTTTTCAACTCGATCGGTGTGCCCTTATTTGGGGATGACATGTGTTTTTACTTCTTAATACTACTTAAATAGCACACGTACAAATGTCACCTAGAAATGAGTTCACTATTTCTTGTCTATCCTTGGCTTGGAAGTATTTCTCGAATTTTTGTCTATCGAAGTGAATATCAAAACCTTCAAGGAACGAACTAATTAGCATGAATGTTTGTACAAAAATCTAAAAGTTAAATAAAACCCATAATTATTTGGCCTTTTCTATGGCAACTTATTTTGAGAAATTCACAACGGTATGTTTCTACCAAATATCTAGATACATGATTTTTTTTCAAAAGTATGTTTCATATGTACCCATATGCTTTTATTCTGTTATTTTATTTTTTGAAAGTTCAAAGAGAAAGTTCCTCTATTTGTTTGAAAATTCATTCTATAATGGCATTGCAATCTTTAAATTCGGTCTTCGATACATGAGATTTTCTGAAATTTTGAACCTTTAGGTTTGTGAGAATTTTACAAAAGTTAATAAAAAAGCTAAAATATGGTTTAAACTTTTGGTAAGAGAATTGTAACATATACACTAGAACCACCCAAATAGAACCACCCTAGTTAGAATATTTCTTCCAGTGTATGTTTTAAAGATTTCTATCTTAATATTTAATGATATTAAAATATATACATCGACACACTACATAGGAAACCCTTATGCATTACTGCATTTATTCCACAATGGGTAATTAATTAAATGGGAAATTTTAGTACAACATGTAATCTAAATTTAGAACAAGCAAACTATTAAGTGATACATTACAACATAATAACAAAGAATGGTATAACTAACTGACAAACATTTTTATGTGTGCCATCTAACTAAATAAAACTGTGATAATGCAAGTGTAGAAAATATAAGTTCAAATAAGTATAATAGTTTAGTATAAAACATATCAATTTTTGTCTTGGACCCATTTTTGTTTGGACCGTCGCTGATGCAGAAGTGGCTAGAAGTGGCTAGCTGGTGTTGTGAACTAAGGAGGAGAGCGCAAGCCTCTATTTATATACTGTTGGGAAGAACGTGGCACTTGAAAAATTATTTACTACCACTTCGTAACCCCATATTTGTATTACTAGTACGTACTTTAAATTTGATGCTATTTTTCACCTAGGACTAGTAGTATGTAGGTCGTGTGATGGTAGCAGAGGCCTGGTCTTATTCTGTACATTATCCAAGGTCCAAGCTACCTACTTACTTGCACACCTTGCTGGATCGATCGACCTTATCAATGTGAGGTGCTGCACCAACAACGTGTATGTCTTATATTAACTTGGTTGGCACGCTCGATCGTCTTAAAAGTTGAGGGCGCTTGATCGATTGATCTGTCGTCCTGTTGGATCTATTGATGGATCGAGATGATCCATTAAATGCATGAAGATGTACATGGTGTCGAATCATGATCGACTCGATCGCCGTGCGCAGCTAGCAGACGATCGTAAGTACATCAAGCTAGCTAGCTCCACTCTCCGTGACATGCCTGGATTTCGCATAGGTCGCCGAAAATGCGGCCGGCAGTCGCCGGGCCGATCGATCGATATGACATTCAACAACATACAAACTTTGTTTTTCCTAGTAGTATAAGGTTTGACAACGCATGCATGCACCATATACATCTACTCGAAGATAAATACGAACGGTGGGAAGTAGCACAATCACTCTCTTCTCTATAGCTAAGCTAGCTCTCCCTCCCTCACCTCTCTGTACATATCTAAAGATCCTAAACCAGCAAGAAGCTCCTTTTTGTGGGATTTTTAGCCAGCCTTCCTAATTTTTTAGGCGACCATATGTGGTTGATTGGTTGCTTTGTATTATTCTTGTGCGCATTCTCGGTGCTCTCTAGCCTTTTTCTGTGGTGTGGCCGTCCTACGTGGCACTTATGTGGGTGTCCACGTGGTGCTGATGTATGCGTGGCTCCCACGTGTCATCTTCTTCTATGTTTTGTTTGACTTTTTCTTGATGTGGATTTGTGTGGCCGTAGCAATTAGAGGTTGCCATGGTTGTCTATATGTCCGATTGTGATCCGGTTCTTAAGGCATCTCCACCGGGCCGACCCAAATAGGCGACCCAAAATGTTTGTTTCTGTCTATTTGGGTCAGACCACGGAGGATTGGGTCGTGGTCCAGCCAATCACGCCTAGCGGCGCGACCAACCTATCCGTCCTGGCTAATAGGACGATGACGATTTAAAAAAAATCAAACAGAGACAATAACATACTAAATCTGGCAAAGTTCATATGCAACTTACATTCAAAATATAAAAAGATGAAATATAAACTAGCCCGTCGATGCCGTCGTGCCCATCTAGGGGTCGAGGTTGATGTACTCCGACAGCGTCCAGAGGTCGGAGACATCAGGTCAATCACATGCCCAGGCCACGCTGTCAGCAGCGCTATGCGGAGGTGGATCTGCCATCTCCATCCCCTTCTCCGGCGCGATCGGTGGCGTCCGCCCCGGCAGCGAAGGCACTAGAGATAGCCCCGCTTTTGCATGCGCCACCAGGACGGTGGGCTAGATGGCCTCTTGGAAGCCGACCCACAAGGTGTCCTCGTCCTACACGCTGGCCACAATCCCCTGCTCGGTGAAGGCATCCTCATTGTAGCCTCGCGCCAAGAGCTCCTGGTACTCCAATGGAAGATGCACGGCAGCGGCTGCGATAACATCCACCTCCTCCTCCTTGACAATGATGTCATCGTCATCGATGCCGAGCTCGTTCTCGGAGTGGTTAACAATGTCATCGTCATCGGGGTTGAAGGCGGGGATGTCGTATACCTCCCACAGCTGGAACTCGTTGTGGAAGGTGCTCGCACGCCGCGCCAGGTGCTCCTAGGCCAGGAATTCTTTCCAAAAGTCTTGTCTCTCATAGCCACACTCCCACCGGAGGGCTGGTGGGAGCTTGCAGATGCGGTGGCGGATCTCCTCCTCCATCCCTTTGCCCTCCTTGCGCATGGGCATCACCGAAATTCTCTCACGGTTGAGGTGCCAGCCCATGGGGAGGGAGGCATCATGGTGGGAGATGCCTACTCCCACCCTCCATCATCGCTCGCACTCTGCTAGGTGGAAGTAGCAGTGGTCGCAGAGGGCTCCTCCACCTAGCACACGGCGGGGCGGCGAATAAAGTCCTGGGGCCGCGACGATGGTGGCAAGATGCCGTGAAGGAAGGCCGGCAGGCCAACAAAGGCGGGAGCCCGCTGCCAGCGCCAGCGGTTCGAGCTATATCCTCTCTCCTCATGGTCATTCTTGGCCTTCTGCATCTAGCCCGATGTCTTCATTGTTGGCGGGGACGGCGGTGGCACCGGCGGTGGCGAGAGGTGGGAAGTACGGCACCGACGGGTATAGGGGAAGCTTAAGTAGCCCCTGCTCGTGCAAACGCACGCCTTCGCCATCAATGCTGGCATGTGAACTCAGACGACGTCATGTCAGTGAGGCTATCGTCTCGTCGATATTGATGGCAAAGGCTGCCACCGACATTGTTGTGGAGACCCCATGTTAGTATTAGTGGAATGTGTTGCATCATACCAACCATAGGACGTTATGTTCATATGAATGTTAATCAACCACATTATGAAGTTACAACAATATTATGCCTTCTTTGAAACCGCTTTGAGTCCGCCATGTTTATGAGAGAGTAGACAAGTGAATCTATGAACTTCAGTCCATTTTTATCATAAGAAACACCTTTTAATTGCATTTGTAAGTCCTCCTTATTTTCAACACTCATTTATCTGAAAATACAAAAAATGTCTATCATTTTTGCATTTACTTCTCTTGTTTTACACCACTACCAACACCATTACACTTTACTTTTGCACTGCATTTAGTTTATCTTTCATACATAGTTTAGTTCCTTATACTTGATGCATTTAGTTTATCTTTCATACATATTATTTTGCCATTCTAATATGAAATCTTGTCCTTGGCATGCACTTGGTGGAGTTGGGAACACAAGGCAACACTTTCTCGTTTTGTAAGATGCTAGAAAAGGAAGGACTAGTTCATCTCTACTATTTCTCTCAGAGTTTGATATAAACCTTCAAGACACACTTATGGATAAATCACCCTTACTGCAACACTTTGCGCTTGAAGTACCAAAGAATTGGTATACTAGTGAATCTCGTGTGATCACCAGTCCTAGCACTTCAAAAAAAGAGGAGCTAAGTTGTAGTATGGGATCATGCTTATACTAGCATTCATATCGAAGAGCGACATCGAGCATCGGTGTGGTAGGAAAAGACAACCGAGTCACCATCAGGTGTTTGTACCAAAGGATGTAACCCATCAATCTTTTATTTCGAAATGCTAAGGTCAGAGGTTCACCTTGTAGTTGTTCTATTGCACTTCATTATTTTATAGGTATTTCTATTTCCGTGCCCCTGGTTCGTTAGTTGTACTCAGTTTTCCCATCTGCTTAACTTTTCCTCACTTTTGCCCCTCTCCTTCTTAGAAACCCATCAAAGAGCTCGAACGGCAGCTGCTGGTAGGTTGACTGTTGGCTGACGTGTGGGGTCACGCTATGTGGGACCACGTGGGGTCGTTTGGTTAGGAACGTGTTATGCTGATGTGTGAGTCCACACCATGTGGGACTCCGTGGGGCTGGTTTGTTGGAAACACGTTATGGGGGATGTGATGTGGGACCATGTGGGGCACGTTTGGTGGTTACGTGCGTCCTGTCGCCTAAACTGGAAGTTTTATTTTTTGTTACTTTTATAATTGGCCTTTTAAAGAGCGCATTTTCCCCTCTCTCTCTCGCTAACAGTTGTGTTTTTTGCCCAAAAAGGTAGCGAACCTAGAGAAGCTTCTCTCTTTATTCATTGTTCCTTTTGGCCCTTGTTTTTTCCCAATCTGGTAGCAAATCTAGAGCAGGAAATTTAACCAGCACCATAAATATATTCAGTAAACAGAGCAGATGTAGATAAAACAGTTAATAGAGGACATATAAAAGATGTAGATAAAGCAGCTAATATATTATATATAGTACGGTACTTAATGAGGTTCGACAATTAGACTGCTCAGCAGTAGTAGCGGACAAGTTCAACACAGACAATACAAAAGAATCTGCTTTACAGTAGCAACACAAGATCAGTGGCCCCTCATGGCCTTTGCCTCCTCTCTCTGGCGCCTCCTCCACTTCTTGTTGCTCAGTCCCTTGATCTTGGGCGCCTTGGGCTTGATCGGGGGCATGCAACCCTCCTTGATGGCCACCTTCTGGAGGTTGCAGAGGTGAAAACCGAGCGCCTAGTGCTTGGCTCTGAAGCCGTGGACGTTCACGGACTCACCGTAGGTCCTCATGTCTTGGGTATGCTTCACGAGGGAGTTGAAGTCGGTGACGAGGCTCCTCCTGGTGCAGAACGGGCACTTATAGACGTCGTTGGCGAAGAAGTTGTCGTACCATCTGTACTTCAGCCTCCTCGGCACCTGATGAGTCTTGGTGTCCTTGAACTCATCGTCACTACTATCCTCCTATTGGAAAAAAAGTAGAGTGCAATAAGGACATGACTGAGATACCTTGATTATTGGAATTGATTATTTGCATAAACTAACCAACTGAGATCCCCTGCTTATTCCCCGATCCCTAAATCTCAAACCAAATCGAATACTGATCCCAACTACAGATCGGTGCTAGTACTAACTAAGGAATCCCTTAGCTACAACTCGGAGGACAAATAAAATAGGATTGAAATATGAATAAGGGGTTCATCTAAAAATGAGATCTAGCACAAGAGGATTAGCTACTATAAAAATACCTAGCATTCAACGATTGAAAATACGAGCAGTTGAACCCTAATAACATACGATCTAGCATCCAAAGATGGGAATGGGGGAAGAACAAGGGAAGGGGAGAAACCCCTAGTTACCTCCGACCATGGTTCGGTGATGCTTGTGTCATAGGCGTTCTCATAGGGGTCCCAGCCGAGCAAGATCTGCCCAGGAGTAGTGGGGGCCTCTTCGCCGGCAGCTACGGCAGAAGCGGAGACGAGGGTCTGAACAGGGACAGTGGCTGCCTTCAATGCCTCGATGGGGGCATGTACAGGGATGGGAGCCTCCTTGCTGGCGGCCTTGGAGGCGACGATGGCCACCACGCTGTTCTTCTCCATTGCCGACGTGGTTGGGGTTTTCTTGGGGGTTGGCAGAAGGAGTTGGGACAGTGGAGACGGTTGAGTGAGCGAGTGAGTGATGAGTGAGAGTGAGGATGCCTCTATAAAGGAGAAGGGAAGAGACGCTTCATTGCACCACCATGCACCTTGTAACCGCGTACACTACTGCACCGTGCACGGCCACACGTGTCCACTAACGCCCCGTGCACCGCGACACGTGTACCGTGAGTCACGTTTTATCCCTTGTGTCTAACCCTGGCGACTTAGTTGTGCTCAGTTATAACCTCGAGTGTAACACTAGCAGTTTGGTTGTACTCAGTTTTGCCCTCCAGTACTAACACTGTCGTGTGCAATATACTCAGTTTTACCCTCCGGTGGCTGGTCAACACAGATTCAATGCATGGGTTTTAGCTAGCTAATTTATGCACAACAAATTTAAAAAGATCAAAACATAGTGGCATCTATCCAGGGAGTCTTATTATGTGAGCTACCATCATAAGAAATGTATATAAATCAAGTTTTAACCTAAATCACCACATCTCAAATCACCTACTATCTATGAAGGTTCATGGCTTTCTACTCAAGCCTCTTCCCAAAACATCACTCCCCAAAACATAGTTTGTCTGAATGAGGCAATAATTATCAAACTGGTGTATATTTGAATTGCAAATAGTTTGATGTATGTCAAGATGTATTTTATTGTATAAAAGACGAATTTTTCATTTTTTAAATCTCTTTCTGTTTTCTATTTAAATCCCTTTGTCAGTCTTGCCCTTGATTTTTAAGTTCTACTCAGTTTTGCCCATGGTTCTTAAGTTCTACTCAGTTTCCCCTCTCTCTTAGTCACAATATATTACACCTATGCTCATCTTGGCTGCTACGCTCTGATTGGTTGGGAAAATTGTCACGTGGATCGTGCTCACCAACCGTTGATCCTCTGTGATCTAGTGGACCGGATAACCCCTATATCTATCAGGGCATCCCTCTATCCATGCAAAATAATGACTTTTCCACCGGTACTTTAACTCCATAAACAAATCATTTCGAATATAATTTGAAGGGGAAGTGTTCAGATGTGTATAATTTTCGTATATGCAAGTTTGGGCATTACATTCCACTCTATTAAAATGATAATCTCTCAAGATTTTCTTAACACAATATTATCACGTATTAAGTGTGATTTTAAAGATCTCAAATTGTATAATTTTTGTATATGCAATTTTATGCTTTACCTTCCACTCTATGAAAATGGGGGAGAAAATAATAATCTCTTAAAATTTTGCTAGCACATCATTACCACATATTAAGTGCGATTTCACATTGTTCAAAGGTTTATAATTTTAGTATACACAAGTTTATGCATTATATTTCACTCCATGGAAATGATAAATTATCAGGATTTTATTAGCACAACATTATCATGTCCTAAGTGCGATTTGAAAGAGTTCAAAGGTGTATAATTTTCGTATATACAAGTTTATGCATTACATTCCACTATATGTAAATGATAATCTCTCAAGAATTTTTTAGCATAACATTATCACGTATTAAGTGCGATTTCAAAGAGTTCAAATGTGTATAATTTTCGTATATGCAAGTTTATGCATTACATTCTACTCTATGAAAATGGGAGCGAAAATGATAATCTCTCAAAAAAATTGTTAGCACATCATTATCACGTATTAAGTGTGATTTCACAGTGTTCAAAGGTTTATAATTTTCGCATATGCAAATTTGTGCATTACATTCCACTCTAAGAAAATGATAATCTCTCATGTTTTTCTTAGCACAAGATTATCACGTATTAAGTGCGATTCAAAGAGTTCAAATGTGTATAATTTTCGTATATGCAAGTTTATGCATTACATTCCACTCTATGAAAATGGGGGAGAAAATGATAATCTCTCAAAATTTTGTTAGCACATCATTATCACGTATTAAGTGTGATTTCACAGTGTTCAAAGGTTTATAATTTTCTTATACGCAATTTTATGCATTATATTTCACTCCATGGAAATGATAAATTATCAGGATTTTATTAGCACAACATTATCATGTTCTAATTGCGATTTCAAAGAGTTCAAAGGTGTATAATTTTCGTATATGCAAGTTTATGCGTTACATTTCACTTAATGAAAATGAAGCTAGAAAAAGGGTCGCCATCGCCGGAGAAGGGCCACCGTCACCGGAGAAGAAGAAGGAAGGGGAGGCAACGGCATGGGCACGGGCACGGGGCTGGCTCGGGATCCCATCTTGCAACGCCAACCTAGGTAAACTATAGGTCCGGCGCTTACATGGATAAGTTGTGGGTCCGATGTTGATTTGGATAAATGGAGAGAGGTGTCCACTATGGAAACTAAACATGACCCCACTTGTTAGCATGTAACAGCAAGGGTCCACTACGTGACCCGATAGAACGCGGCCCTACTTGTTAGCACGTAACGGCGAGGGTCCACTACGGGACCCGACTGGACGTGGACCACTTGTTAACACGTAACGGCAAGACTGGCGGACAACGAGTTTTCAGACCGTGTGAGAGTTTCATAGAAGAAGATGGACAAAAGTGAGGAAAAGTTAAGCGGCTGAGGAAAACTGAGTACAACTAACGAACTGAGGGCACGAAAATAGAAATCCCTATTTTATATACCCCCAAAACACCCTAGCCTATAATTCTTTATAGTGTTTCATGTCTTATTTTATTTTATCGATGGGTGAATGAACTCCGTCCATACACCAAATCATTCACTTTTATTTTATGTGTCATTTTCAAAAAAACTTGAACCTTGTGCGGAGACATGCACGGTATGGTGCCAATCATACAAACATTTGCATAAGTGATTTGGTTGTTTCAATCCTTCTGTCAAGGTTAAAAAGGGAGCACCATAGCCGAAAGTGCGGCCAGAGACCAAGATACCCCTCACGGGATGTGATGAAACCCGCCATATGGATACTTCTTTTGGGGTTAAGATGGTAGAGCTGAAGGTTGTATGCAAGGAGAGATTGGCGCATAAAGTAGCTGACGGGAAGGGAGAGCCCTCTCTCAACAAAGGCGGTAATAGCACATGATCCGCTCCCCGAGGGCGCACTGTCGTCTCCATCCCTAGAGCTCTCCACACACACTGAGTGGAGCGGCAATAGCCACTCAGCCTCCAGTCTCTACATAGTTGCATGAGTGCCGACATGAGAGGCCATCGGCAAAACCAACCGTACACCAGTGTGAAGGAGCGGGTGGGAGGACTCTTCGTCTCGGGAGGCTAGCCGACAATGATTGGGTGTGTTCCTAGTTTTGGTTGGTCCTAATCAACATTGTATTGATCCTTTGGCTGTGTCAACGTAGATGCGTGGATGGATCCATAGTGAAATCTTGGTAGGGTTCTTCCCATTTTTGGCGACAACTACGTCTTAGATGTTGTTCCCCTCCTAAGAGTCATGACTATTCTAGTTGCTTCCCTTCATTGTTCTGTTGTCATTTGCCCCCTTTGCAAGGTCGTTCTTCTCTTTGTTGGGCTCTACAACACTTCTTACCTCACCTCATGCCCTCATTCTGCCTAGCTAGGTCAATGTCAATGGGGTGTCTTGCATATAGTGAGTTCTTCAGTTTGTGCATCTAATTCTAAGCCTAGGGGTGTTGTGTGGATCAACAGTGTGCCATGGAGACTACCGATATTTTCTCCCTACTCCATGGTTGCTATATTTTTCTTGGCCAGCATCGAAGTCCGTTGAGCAAGAGGATGGAGAAAGGCGAAAGCTTTGCAAGTCATCGGTTGTTGTTGGCGATGTTGATGCCCTTGGGTACCGTTTCTCCTTGGATACGTTGCTTTTAAAGCTCCTCCTTCATTTGAGTCACAAAGTTGTGTACAATTCCGCAGGTTTGAAGACGATGTTGGTGCAAGAATGAGTTCAGTGGGCTTAGATTGGACTCGGAGCCGTTCCGCGCCGGAAGCTTCTTCGTTACTACTTGGTGGTGTTTTGTGCTTTTAGGAGCAGGCCCCGTTTAGCCGATGGGTTGTGTCTTATGTCGAGATCAAGAAATTTCTAGTTCGGTGCTTAGCTTGGTTTTGCTTGATCTTGTGGCTTTGTTGTTTCTTGGTATTCACCTTTGTGCTTGTCTGTTGAACGGTTATCCCTAGTTTTTTCGTTTTTTGAGCGGTTTTTCTTACATTCTTAGCCGAATGTTTCCTTCTTTAATTTAAAACCGGATTTAATTTCAAGCCTTCTGTCAAAAAGAATGTGATCTAGGTTGTTATGCCCTTGTGTGCAATTGACGGGCATCGTTAGAGCACCTACCACCGTCAGTTCGGACACCTCTAAACTAGACAATAATATTAAAGCTTCAAACAAAGTAGAAACCCAAATTCTAATTACTGGGTGGGCATGCCCTTGTCTTGCATGGTGCTCACGCCTCGCGCGCGTTGGATCGCGATCGAGCGGCTAGGACGAAGCGGCACAAGCGTCCAAAGACTTTCCTTTTCCGTTTCTTAGATGGTTCTGCTCGTCCGCATCCCCTCTCCTCTCTCTCCCCCACATCGCGATCCTCTCTCCGCTGGGGGGTGGGTCGATCTCCCCAAATAAATCTGCCTCGTCGGCGGTGAGCGGTCCGCCGAGAAGCCGCATGGCGGTTCTCCTGGTTGGTGGGACCAGTGGCGGAGGAGCCTCAGCGGCGCGAACCCGTGGATCAACGCGTCCGAGGCGGGTGGCCGGGCTGGGCGGTGTCGATGAGAGACCATTGATGGCGTGGTGCTGCATCCAAACCGTGCTTTGAAATGGTTAGTGCATGGTTCTCGGGAGTTTACCTGCCTCTGTTGCCTCCACGCCGGTGATTTTTCTCGTCGCCCGTTTAGTTTAGTGGTTGGGCAGCTGCCTGGGATCCTCTGACAAATCCTCCGTCCATTTTAGAAGCCCACGAGTGTTCCAGCTTCAGTTTTATGGACATTTGTTCCCAGCAGTCGCAGATTTCCGGTATTTCCCACGCTTCATGGACGAGCTGGCTCTGTCACTATTTGATTTATCTCCTATTTGGTCACGGTAGTGCTGAGGGGGATAAGTTTGTCTTCCATCGGTTCAATTTATCTATTTAGAGTATACAGTAGCATCCTATGTAGTTTTGGCTCAGTATATACATACACATGATCCTTACCACACTATATGTATGATGCGATTGTGTGGAGATACACACTATGGTTCTCTGAATATCTTTTGTCCATACAGTATGTAGTGCTATATTGAAAATATGAGAAGAAACCAGGCTCACGAATGTTTCTGTACTCAACTTAGTATACCTCACGATTGCTTAAGATGTGCTATGGATATACTTTTGAAATTTCTATTTTCGTGCCCTTGGTTTCTTAGTTATACTCACTTTTCTCCAGTCGTTTAACTTTTTCTTACTTTTGCTAATCTCCTTCTATGAAACTCTCACACGGTCTGAAAACTCACTGCCCGTCAGTCTTGCCGTTATGTGCTGACAAGTGGGGCCGCGTTTAGTCGGGTTCCGTAGTGGACCCTCGTCGTTACGTGCTGATAAGTGGGGCCGCGTTATGTCGGGTCCCGTAGTGAACCCTTGCCGTTACATGCTGACAAGTGGGGCCGCGTTTATTCAGTTCCCGTAGTGGACACCTCTCCCTACTTATCTAGATCAGCATGAGACCCACAGCTTATCCACGTGAGCGCCGGACTCACAGCTTACCTAGATTGGCGTTGCAAGATAGGATCCTAAGCCAGCCCCGCGCCCGCACCCATGTCGTTCCCCTTTCTTCTTCTTCTCCGACAATGGCGGCCCTTCTCTGGCGATGGCGGTCCTTTTTCTAGTTTCATTTTTATATACTGAAATGTAATGCATAAACTTACATATACGGAAATTATACACCTTTGAACTCTTTGAAATCGCACATTATACACCTTTGAACTCTTTGAAATCGCACTTAGGACATGATAATGTTGTGCTAATAAAATCATGATCATTTATCATTTCTATGGAGTGAAATATAATGCATAAACTTGCGTATACGAAAATTATAAACCTTTAAACATTATGAAATCGCACTTAATACGTGATAATGATGTGCTAACAAAATTTTGAGAGATTATTATTTTCTCCCCCATTATTTTCAGAGAGTGGAATGTAATGCATAAACTTGCATATACGAAAATTATACACATTTTAACTATTTGAAATAGCACTTAATACGTGATAATATTGTGCTAAGAAAATCTTGAGTGATTATCATTTTCATAGAGTAGAATGCAATGCACAAACTTGCATATATGAAAATTATAAACCTTTGAACACTAAGAAATCGCACTTAATACGTGATAATGATGTGTTAACAAAATTTTGAGAGATTATCATTTTCTCCCCCATTTTCATAGAGTGAAATGTAATGCATAAACTTGCATATACGAAAATTATACACATTTGAACTCTTTAAAATTGCACTTAATATGTGGTAATGTTGTGCTAAGAAAATCTTGAGAGATTATCATTTTCATATAGTGGAATGTAATGCATAAACTTGTATATACGAAAATTATACACCTTTGAACTCTTTGAAATCGCACTTAGGACATGATAATGTTGTGCTAATAAAATCCTAATTATTTATCATTTCATTGGAGTAAAACATGATGCATAAACTTGCGTATACAAAAATTATAAACCTTTGAACACTGTGAAATCACACTTAATACATGATCATGATGTGCTAACAAAATTTTGAGATATTACCATTTTCTCCCCAATTTTCATAGAGTGGAATGTAATGCATAAACTTGCATATACAAAAATTATACACATCTGAACTCTTTAAAATCGCACTTAATACGTGATAATATTGTGTTAAAAAAATCTTGAGAGATTATCATTTTCATCGAGTGGAACGTAATGCCCAAACTTGCCTATACGAAAATTATACACCTTTGAACACTTTCCTTTCAAATTATATTCAAAATCATTTGTTTATGGAGTTAAAGTAATGATAGCAAACTCGTTATTTTACATGGATAGAGGGGTCCTCCGACAGATATAGGGGTTATCTTGTCTGCTAGATCACAGAGGATCAACGGTTGGTGGGCGTGATCCGCGTGACAACTGTCTCAACCAATCAGAGCATAGCAACCAAGATGAGCACATGTGTGAGAGTCTATGACTAAGATAGAGGGGAAAACTGAGTAGCACTTAAAAACCAAGGGCAAAACCGAGTAGAACTTAAAACCAAAGGCAAAACTGACAAAGAGATTCAAATAGAAAATAGAAAGATATTTAAAAGATAGAAAATGCCTCTTTTATACAATAAAATACATTTTGGCATACATCAAATTATTTGCAATTCAAATATACACCAGTTTAGCAATTATTGCCTTATTCAGACAAATTATATTTTGGGGAGGGATGTTTTGGGAAGAGGCTTTAGTACAAAGCCACGAACCTTCATAGATATAGTAGGTGATTTGAAAAGTGGTGATTTAGGTTAAAACTTGATTTCTATACATTTCTTATGGTAGCAGGTCACATAATAAGACTCCCTGGATAGATGTCACTATGTTTTTGATGAGTTTCGTAGAAGGAGATGGGCAAAAGTGAGAAAAGATTAAGCGGCTGGGGAAACTGAGTACAACTAACAAATCAGGAGCACGAAAATAGAAATTCCTGTACTTTTTTGTACTCATACGATGTATTTTTATTCTGATGGATGTAACAAACGCATAAAATCATGACTATGTATGTAACATTCTATACACAGAATGTATGTATTTTTTCACCTAATTTTTTAATCATATTACACAGTGGAGGTATTGCATTATCGTAGGGTGTAATTTTTTTTACAATAAATACACCCCGATAACATGGTTGTAGTGTTTTCATATACATAGGATGTATGTTTATACTTAAAAAATCATATGGAGTTATTATGTTGTTGTTGGGATGTAATTTTGTATATGTATGATATTAAATGCATATGGATGGTATCTTTTTATATGGGCTGTAACTTTTTTTGCATATGGATAGTGTCTATACCATAAGTTTTTGCATATGGATAGTAGGTTGTAATTTTACGGTATTAAATGAATATGGATTGTAACTTTTTATATATAGCCTATAATTTTCTTAAATATGGCCTGTAACTTTTCGTTAATCTGTATATATGCACATGTAACTTTTAGTCAAATATGAATGCATTTAATACCGTAGTTGTCAATTTTAACCGTTACAGGTTTTTTTTACACATGGATTGTAACTAGCAAGTAACTTTTTGTATATGGATAGTATCTAGGCTATAACTTTTTTATCATGGATACCCATGGATATTTATTATTTTGTCTTTTTTAATATGGACTGTAACTAGCAAGTAACTTTTTGCATATGGATAATATCTAGATCATAACTTTTTGCATATGGGTAATATATAGGCCGTAACTTTCTCCATTATGGATGCCCATGGATATATTTCTTTTTGTCATGTTTTTGTGTCATATGCATGTAACTATTTTTCATGCTTTTGTATGCTTGTGAGTTTAATCAAATTTTCCTGAGATTTACACATTCAAAGTTTATGCTATGTTGTCAAATTATACATGGTCATGCTATGCACAAATTCCAGGATTTTTTACATGCTGCTACAAATGATTCATGTTAAGCTGTGAGTTTCTACATGCTACTTCTATGAATTGGTGAGAATTTTACATGAGTGTGACTTTATTTTTAGATTTTTTACATGCATGCCTACATGGTGTTTGGCAGATGTATAAAATCTCCGTTTTGTGAATAGCAACTAGTTCAGAAGTTCCTAAAAGCACATACAAGCTACATTGGTTATGCCTGTCCTAGGAATTTTGCAACAGATTAAGAACCACATGTTCTTTCTTGGGGTTGGGGGTGTAGGGGGAGGGGTTCCTATCATGATTCTTTAGACACCAATTTATACTTCTGCTCTGTACTGGGTTGAAATTGGATTGAACATACTTTTTGCAGATTTGGATGTTCACTATGCAGAGGGGAAGATCTATGCTTGTTTGTTCATGTTATTGACTTATTGTAGCTCTGATCTGCCTTGCTCTGTGCTTCAGGCCGATGGATTGGTAAGAAGCAGATATGCAAAATAGAATCCATATGAACTCATGCCACCCCTTCAAGTCAAATGAGCATAAAACCTCAAGGAAATTTACATGTTGCTTTTGCTTCAGTTCTCTGCTACTATTGGCTCTTTTCAAGCCGTTGGTGTGGTGGTTCAAAGTTTGGATCTCATGAACATAAGAGAAACGAGATGCTTTTGCTCATAGTTTCGACAACAAACAGTTTGTACTACCTAGTATACACAGCAAACTAGATGCTTTACCATGAGTTCGTGCTCCCAAACTGGAACATCTTTGCTCATAGTTTCGACAACAAACAGTTTGTACTACCTAGTATGCACAACAAACTACTCCCTCCGTTTTAAAATATAAGATGTCTTAGCTTTATAAAGATAATATATCTAGACTCTTTTTAGTGCCTAGGTTCAGAATGAACCTCTCTGAACGTACACACTAAAAGGTGTCTAGATACACTATCTTCACAAAGCTAAAACATATCATATTATAAAATGGATGGAGTAGATGCTACTTCCTTTTCACCGTGAGTTCGTGCTCCCAGACTGGAATATTTGTGTTACATCTTCGTTTTATATGAGCTATGACCGTGTTTCCTTTTTTAAGGTATCAATGCTTCACCCACAGAGCAATTTTTACATTCAACCAGGCTTCTATAATAGATTCTACTTGTACAGATCTGCATGTGCGGAAGTAATCAAACCGTTTGCTGAGGTCCTTGCACAGCAGGAGGAAGAGGATACTGATTCGGCTTCTTATTTTTCTACAGAGTAGTTTGTTTGTTTATTACTTCCACCGTTTTAAAATATAAGATGTTTTAGCTTTATAAAGGAAGTATATCTAGACCCCCTTTAGTGTGTAGTTTCAATCCAAACCTATATAAAACTACACACTAAAAGTGGACTGGATACACTTTTTTCACAAAGCTAAAACATCTTATATTTTAAAATGAAGGGAGTATTTGCTTATAATTCTTGTTCCACGATCCGCTTTTGCCATGGAATTTCCTACCTCAAATGGAGGGACGAAGAAGAGGGTGTTAAAAAGCCTAGCAAGAAAAGGTATTGGGTCGTGTTTCTATTTTATTTTATGGAACTGTCGCTTTGAGCTCGTGGGACTAGTTTCTATTTCTGGTAAATGTCCCTTTCGAACAAGGGGGGCACCCTGTAGTGCTAAATGGTAACCGCGCACCCTGTAGCAGGGTCCAAGTAGAAATATTAATATCATGTTGCTCCGAATTAGATGCCATGCGCACCGTGTAGCAGGGTCCAAGTAGAAATATTAATATCATGTTGTTCTGAATTAGACGCCATATACACTAAAACGTGTCTCAGTACGTAAGAATCTCGAGAAATCTGTGACATTTAATTCCGTAGAAGAGAGTATCAAATCTTCAAACAAACTGTATAATATCAGAGGTGTTCATGACACAGAAAACCCGAGGCCGGTCTCAAATGGGGCAAGGCAAGCACACACCGACATGTCGTTTCACTTTCACCCAACCACGCGTATCATGCCGCACTTGCTTTGCTCCCTGCGTCGATCGTAATCAAAGAGCAAGACGAGAGGCAGACTGAAAGCAATCTGGTTCCTTCGATTCAGGTTTACCAACCTGATGACAAAGAAAAGATGTCGGGATCTGCCGAGTTCCACGACGCATCACCGCGGAATCAGCGAGAATAATATGCCGAACGCAGGACACAGAGCTTCGTAGTCAGCCAGAGGCCCAGCTTTGTGTCAGCTTCGATTCCACTAATCGCGCCGGTGGTGCCTTGATCCGGGGAAAGTGCCCGCCAGAAAACTGGATCCCCAAGGAAGAACTGCTTTCCACGATGGAGGAAATCGTACATGTTCGTCCGGACTTCCGGAGCTTTGAGGAGGCGAACTTCGTTGTAGTACCAGTGTATTTCATTGTATTTTTGAGCAAAAATCAAAGTGAATATCATAAGCTTCAAGGAACGAACTAATTACTCCCTCTGATCCATATTAATTGTCGCAAAAATAGATGTATCTAGACATGTTTTAGTGCTAGATACATCCATTTCAGCGACAAGTAATATGAATCAGAGGGAGTAGCATGAATGTTTGTACAAAAATCTAAAAGTTAAATAAAACCCATAATTATTTGGTCTTTTCTATAGCAACTTATTTTAAGAAATTCACAGCGGTATGTTTCTACTAAATATCTAGATACATGATTTTTTTTCAAAAGTATGTTTCATATGTACCCATATGCTTTTATTCTGTTATTTTATTTTTTGAAATTTCAAAGAGAAAGTTCCTATATTTGTTTGAAATTCATTCTATAATGGCATTGTAATCTTTAAATTTTGTCTTCGATACCTGAAATTTTCTAAAATTTTGAACCTTTAGGTTTGTGAGAATTTTACAAAAGTTAATAAAAAAATAAAACATGGTTTAGACTTTTGGTAAGAGAATTATAACATATACACTAGAACCACCCCTAGTTAGGATATTTCTTCGAGTGTATATTTTAAAGATCTCTATCTTGACATTAATGGTATTAAATATATACATCGACACACTACATAGGAAACCCTTATGCATTACTGCATTATTCCACAATGGATAATTAATTAAATGGGAAATTTTAGTATAACATGTAATCTAAATTTAGAACAATCAAACTATTAAGTGATAAATTACAACTTAATAACAAACAATAGTATAACTAACTCACAAATTTTGTTATGTGTGCCATCTAACTAAATAAAACTGCGATAATGCAAGTGTTTGAAATATAAGTTTAAATCTAAAGGTATAATAGGGGCTACCTCTAGGGGCCTCCTCAGCGATTAGGGCTGCTAGGCCGTGTGATCGAGACCCTGGGTGCATCTAGAGCGTCCATAAGGTAATTGACCGTTCTGCCCCCATGCAGTTAGCTGCTACGCACATACACAAGGACATGACAGAATATTTCTCCTCGGGCCCGCTAGTTTAATTTACGGTCGTCGCTGCCGCTAGTTTATTTCTCCTCGGGCCCGCATCACAAGGACATGACGAATATTTTCACGGGGGATGGAGCATCCGACGAGGGCAAAGATGATGTCCAGCTTCGTGGTGGACAAACCCTAGGCTTCTCCTCCAATTCCCGTGCCCTCCTCTCTCCCAAGCCCCATCCTTTTCCTCCTTTGTCCTCCACCGCCGCCAGCCACGTCCCACAGCTCGTGCTCTCGTTGTCCTCCCTAACCTCCTCCTATCTCTCCCTCCGATAAAGGTCGAGGAGGGCACGCACGCGGAAAGGGAAGCCACGCGGGGAGGCGCTGGGCGACGGTGGAGACGAGGCAGCGAGGCCGCGGATGTCGCGCTAGAGAAGGGAAGTAGCATGGGGAGGCGCTGGGCGATGTTAGCAATAGTAATCACGTCCGACGCCGGTACGGCGTCATGTGCTCCATAGTCTACTCGTAGTCTACGTAGGTTCCTGGTATCCTAGTGTAAACGGCTTTGTAACCGGATCAGCGTCGTGTTGGATGTAAAGTCGAGTTGGATGCTGAGTAGTTTACCGTGTAGGAGTAGAACTGGCCGTGTATATATACACGAGGAGTCCGCCCTTGTAAACAACCACCGTGAGATCAATACAATCAAGAAGACAGGAGCGATACGCCCCTGTAGCAATCCTATTCAGCTTTTTCGCGTACGTGCACTGCGTGTTTGAGTTGAGCTGATCGTTTGTGCTAGCTAGCTTGCTACGTAACTAGTCTGCCTAGCTACTCGGGATTGTTTTGGTACTGCATCGTCTCGCCGGATCGTTGTCGTCGTCTACGTCGCCGGAAGTACTCGGCGCTTGGGGCTGGACCAACAATTGGTATCAGAGCCTCGAGGAGGATCTCCTAGTAACGGGAGGTCATGACGGGCAAGGATCAAGGCGAGTACTCCGGTGCGGCTGCGGGTGCATCGGTGTCGTCACAGTACCCGCGGTATGATCGCGGCAACTACACGACGTGGGCGAAACGGATGGAGTGGGCCATGGAGGGCAACGACATCTGGGAGGCTGTCGATCCCGGCGGCGACGAGTTCAAGAAGGGCGCGTCGAAGTACCGACAGGCACTCACGGCCATCGGCTCCGTGGTGCCGGCGGACGTGATGCAGCACCTGATCTTGAAGGTTTCTGCAAAGGAGGCGTGGGAGACACTCAAGACGTTGAATCTTGGGCACGAGCGCGTCCGCAGGGCGACCCTACAAACCTTGCAGAAGAAGTACGAGAACCTGAAGATGGAAGGAGATGAGACGCTGGACGCTTTTGCCTCGAGGGTAGCCACAATTGTCAACGGGATTCGTGCTCAAGGTGAGAAGCTGGAAGATATCTCAGTCGTGTCGTTTCCTTGGCGTCGCGCGGTACATATCTGTGGTGTCGCGAATCGAGCAATGCGTTGATCTCACCACCCTCACGATGGATGACCTGGTTGGACGGTTCAAAGGCGCATGACGAAGCGGATGAAGATCACCTCGGCGACGCGAATCAAGATGAGCACCTCATGCTTACGTGCCCGATGGCAGGCAATGGTCGCCAAGGAGAGGAGCGATAAAGCATCTGGCGATGGTGATGGTTCGGTCCCGTGAAGAAGTCGGACAGCAAGTCAAGAAGCCAAAGAAGAAATTCGACAAGAAGAATCTTCGCTGCCATAAGTGCAATCAGCTCGGGCACTTCAAATCGGAGTGTCCCAACCGTTCAAAGGAGAAGGCTCTCATGGCGAAGGAAGGAGATGATGGACCGATGATGCTCATGCTCGAAGCTTGCGAGGTAATGACCACCAAGGAATCAACTCCTCGTGAGTCCGCTACGGAGATCGTCACGCCGTGGAAGAGAAGGTCTTCCCGGAGGATGCAGACGGCTCACGACGTTTGGTACCTCGACACAGCGCTAGCAACCACATGAACGGGCGACAAGGCCCAGTTTTTGAGTTGAACCTCATGGTTGGAGGCTCCGCTCGATTCGGCGATGGGTCGAAGGTGGAGATTGCAGGGCGAGGCACCGTCTGTTTGAGTTGAAGGATGGAGGTCACAAGGTACTCACGACGTGTACTATATTCCCAAGCTTAAGACCAACATTATCAGTCTTGGTCATTTCGCGGGCGTGGATGCAAGATCGTGTTGGAGGCGAGTTCTGTGGGGATATGACCGCCAAAGGCAGCTCATCATGAAGGTGGAGAGGTCGAAGAATAGACTCTACATCCTCAATCTCAATTGGGCTGATCCAGTATGTTTGATGACAAGCATGGAAGACTCGGCGTGGAAGTGGCATGCACGCTACGGACATCTAAATTTCCAAGCTCTACGACAACTTGGACAGAAGGAGATGGTACGTGGCTTACCGTGTGTTGATCATGTTGAGTAGGCGTGCAACGGTTGTCTCATTGTGAAGCAAAGCGAGCCCCATTTCCAAGGGAGGGACAATATCGAGCAAGTAAGGTTCTTGAGTTGGTGCATGGAGACTTATGCGGACCAATCACGCCGGCGACCCCCGCCGGGAACAAGTACTTTTTGCTCATCGTCGACGACTTCAGTAGATACATGTGGGTTGTGTTGCTGAAGAGTAAGGATCAAGCTTTGCAAGCGTTCAGGATTGTGAAGATGGCAGCCGAGGTGGAGTCCGAGGCAAAGTTGAAACCCTCCGTACTAATCGGGTGGGAGTTCAAATCCAATGAATTCAAGGCGTTTTGTGAAGCTCATGGGATCCGGCGGTATCTCACTGCACCATATTCACCGCAGCAAAACGGTGTTGTGGAAAGAAGAAACCAAACCGTGGTGGCCATGGCACGCAGCATGATGAAGAGCAAAGGCATGCCAGGCAGGTTTTGGGGTGAGGCAGTTAGTACAGCTGTCTATTTGCTGAACAGGCACCAACTAAGAGTAGTTGGTATGACGCGTCTGAAGCATGGTGCGGGCGCAAGCCCTCGGTTGATCATCTTCGCACTTTCGGGTGCGTGGCGCATGTGAAGACGGTGTCCAGGCATACAACCAAGTTGGCGGATAGAAGCACTCCAATGGTCATGATCGGCTATGAAGCCGGTACGAAGGCATATCGCGTGTACAACCCGGTGGACAAAAGTTGGGGTGACGCGCGACGTACTCTTCGAGGAGGAGAGGTCATGGAATTGGGGATCCGCAGAACCGGTACAGCCAATCTCAGATGAGATTTTTTCTGTTATTTATAACAGTGATCTTGAGTATGCAGATGATCAACCGGAAAAGAGCGAGGATGATGGAAATTCACGCGTCGATCCCTCGACTCCGTCTTCATTGGCACGTACGGATTTGGTTGCAGCTAGATTGGACCCGGATCCCCGGGGCACTGGTGCATGCACAGAGAGCAACACGTCTAGCGCGAGTCCTGGAGCTGCACGTGGTCCAGGAGAAGACTCTCCGATCACAAGCAGCACAGCAACAGGTTCTTCACGTGGAGGAGTTTCACGTGGAAGCCCAGCAGCTCACGAACGTACATGGCCAGGAGGACGTGCTTCCGATCGGGAGGAATCGGAAGGTCACGCTCACGACAACGCGGACAGAAATTTCGCTTCGCCGGTACGTGAGCGATCAGGAAGGTCAGCTTCCTCCACGGCTGAAACTTCAGAAGATCAGACGACAAGTACTACGTCAGCTTCCACGTCTCCTCCAAGTGCACAGGAAGAAAGGAGACGGCCACCTACTCCAGAAAAATTCCGAAGTGTACTGGAGTTGTATCCGCCGGAGACCCTTCGTCGTGCGGCGCGAGGGAGAGGACAAGGACGGTGTTTACTCACCGAGGAGCCGACGAAATTCGAGGATGCTAATACGGAGTGTTGGCGTCGGGCTATGGATGAGGAGTTGGGTCGATCCGACAACAATACATGGAAGCTTGTCGATCTACCCAACAATCACAAGGCCATAGGGCTCAAGTGGGTGTACAAGATCAAGAAGGATGCCGAAGGGAAGTTGGTGAAACACAAAGCTCGGCTAGTGGCCAAGGGATACGTGCAAGAGCAAGGTGTGGATTTCGAAGAAGTGTTTGCTCCCGTTGCAAGGATGAAATCGGTGAGATTACTTATCGCTCTCGCAGCTCAAGAATCTTGGAAATTGCATCACATGGATGTGAAATCCGCGTTTTTGAATGGGGAGTTAGAAGAAGAAGTTTATGTGAATCAACCACCGGGATACATCAAAGAGGGAGAAGAACACAAGGTTTTGAAGCTACACAAGGCATTGTATGCAGACTCGGCAAGCCCTCGGGCGTGGAACATCAAGCTTGATCGTACATTGATCTCTCTCGGATTCGAGAAGAGCCCACTGGAGCATGCGATGTATAAGCGAGGTAAAGAAAGGGATCATCTACTAGTTGGCATCTATGTTGATGATCTATTGATAACTGGAGCGGATGAGAAGGAGATTGCAAAGTTCAAGCTACAGATGAAGGAGTTATTCAAGATGAGTGATCTAGGCTTGTTGAGCTACTACCTTGGGATCGAGGTACATCAAAAGCTGGGTGAGATCACGCTATGCCAAGAGGCATATGCAAAGAAGATACTCGAGAAGTGTGGCATGGAAGAATGCAATCCAACTCATGTTCCGATGGAACCTCGTCTTAAACTGAGCAAAAGGAGTGAAGCACCTGCGATTGATGCAACGGAGTATAGGAGCGTTGTCGGAAGTTTGAGGTATCTCATTAACACAAGACCCGACTTGGCCTATTCCGTTGGCTATGTGAGTCGCTTCATGGAAGCACCCACAATGGAGCATTGGACAGCCGTGAAACATATACTCAGGTATATCAAAGGTACTACAAACTTTGGTATTGTCTACTCGAAAGAGAAGGAGGAGGTGAAGCTACTTGGCTACAGTGATAGCGACATGGCAGGAGATATTGACGACCGTAAGAGTACCTCGGGCGTGGCATATTTCTTGGGAAGAAACATAGTAAGTTGGCTATCACAAAAGCAAAAGGTGGTGGCACAGTCATCCTGTGAAGCTGAGTATATTGCGGCTGCAACTGCGGCGTGTCAAGGTGTGTGGCTAAGAAGTCTACTCGGTGATCTCACCAATCAAGAGGCGGAACAAGTGGTGCTCAATATTGACAACAAGTCTGCAATTTCATTGTGCAAGAATCCGGTGCATCATAACAGGAGTAAGCACATTGATACGAAGTATCACTACATACGACAGTGTGTAGAGGAGAGCAAGATTGAAGTCAACTATGTTTGCACCGATGATCAGCTTGCGGATATCCTAACTAAATCTTTGGGACGAGTGAAGTTCGCGGAGATGCGAGGAAGGATCGGCGTCCAAGCTGTGAAGACGGGCACATCGTGCTTAGAGGGGTGATTGTTAGCAATAGTAATCACGTCCGACGCCGGTACGGCGTCATGTGCTCCGTAGTCTACTCGTAGTCTACGTAGGTTCCTGGTATCCTAGTGTAAGCCGGCTTTGTAACCGGATCAGCGTCGTGTTGGATTACCGTGTAGGAGTAGAACTGGCCGTGTATATATACACGAGGAGTCCGCCCTTGTAAACAACCACCGTGAGATCAATACAATCAAGAAGACAGGAGTGATACGCCCCTGTAGCAATCCTATTCAGCTTTTTCGCGTACGTGCACTGCGTGTTTGAGTTGAGCTGATCGTTTGTGCTAGCTAGCTTGCTACGTAACTAGTCTGCCTAGCTACTCGGGATTGTTTTGGTACTGCATCGTCTCGCCGGATCGTTGTCGTCGTCTACGTCGCCGGAAGTACTCGGCGCTTGGGGCTGGACCAACAGGCGACGACGGAGACGAGGCAGCAAGGCCGCGGGGGTCACGCTAGAGAAGGGCACTGCCGTGTCCGTCGGGGAAGCGCGGCTCAGGGGATGGGCGACGGAGGCGCTGAAGACGCGCTGGGGGCGGCATCGAGCACACATGGCTCTGGGAGCCAGAGGGGAGCTCGGGGGCCGTGAAGGAGGGTCGTGGGGTGGCGTCTGGCCTGCGGCGGCGCCACGGTTGCTTTGGGCGGTGCGGCTCGGGGTGGAGCTCCGGGGCGACGCCATGAGGGGGGCGAGGCCGATGACGCTCGAGGCAGGAGGCAGACGGGGTCGTGGCCGGCGCCAGGAGAGAGGTGGGCGGCTAGCCTGGCGGCGACGCCATGGGCAGGCGGAGAGATGAGCAGGCAGCGGCGATGGGGGATCGAGGAGATGGGGCAGGGGTTGGTGGAGATGTGCGGGTCGCGTGCGTCCCCCAACACAAACAGCACACACACCCCACGCACACACAGAGCTGCGGGAGCTCGAGAGGAGCTCTGCTTCTGGGCCCAATGCCGCGAGGGAGAGGAGCGGCGGCGGCCAGCCGGTAATACGCCTGCACTACCCCTGACCCGTCTCGGGAAATGAGGCCACGGAGGCATTCCTATGGAAGGGACGGCAGGAGCGTGGCGGTGGCGGTGCTGCTGGTGCTCTGCCTCTGCGTCACCAGCGTGTTCCTCCTGCTGCTGCATGGCTCCTCCCCGCCCATGCAGGTCGATGGAGAGGAGAAGGAGGTGGCCGCGGAGCGGAGGAGGGAGGAGGCGCTGGTGGTCCAGGCGGAGGTGGAGGAGGCGCCACTGCCGCCGGGGAACGCGAGGATCGCCTTCCTCTTCATCGCCCGCAACCGTCTCCCGCTCGACCTCATCTAGGATGCATTCTTCCGAGTACGCACGCCCCATGTCCTTTTTTTGCTTGCTGTCTTGGATGCACCAATGCCGGTCTGAAAAATTGCACTGTGATTCTTGTGCGGATTTAGGGCGACAATGAGGTGCGGTTCTCCATCTTCGTGCACTCGCGGCCAGGGTTCATGATCACTCGCGCCACCACCTGCTCACGCTTCTTCTACAACCGGCTGGTCAGCAACAGCGTCCAGGTTAGTGCTATGCCAGCTTCTACCATTATGACCTGCACGTTCACCGCTGCGCTGCTGCTAACATGGTTGGCAACTTGGCATTCAGGTGGATTGGGGGGAGGCGTGCATGATCGAGGCCGAGGCCAAGCGCATCCTTCTAAGCCACGCCCTCAAGGAACCCTTCAATATGTTTGATTCCTATCAACTAGCAGATCATATGCACGTGAAATTTGATGCTCATGTACTTTGTACAGCTAATGCTTCACGCATCTGCTCTGTTGTTGTGTTTTGTCTCCTCCTAGGAGCACAACAGAAGCAAACAACTCTCTAGAAGTTTACGAAATATTACAAATAATATGTTCTCTACTTGCTTTAAAAAAAATCACATTTTTTTTGTTCTTAATGATATTTTCCTGCTAACTCGGTTACTTTTCAGTTCATATTTGTGGATGTCGGTTCTTATGTGTCTACTGTGTTGTTCTTATCGACAGGCACACCAGGTGATGAGGTTCAACCGCGCGTTCGGGAGGCATGGTAGCAAAATATATACAAGAGAAATGTTCAAAAAGTTCAGAGAAATCCTGTACAAAGGCCAGATATTATGAATGTGAAGAGGTTGAGTAGGACAGTTTATTAATTGGCGTTAGTTTTGGATTGCTTTGTTGTTGATTATTATGCAGCCATGTCGAACCACTGCTTGGAGTTTTAGTAGTTTTGACCCGGTTTTATTAACCCGGATTTGGATTATGCAGCAATATCGCACCACCGCTTGAGTTAATAAAATATGTTTAGTAGTTTAGACCAGAGGTACTATTTTTGCGGCAAACTGTGATCGAATTTGGTGAGTTTTGGGCTATTGACCCATTAGACAGATTCTGAAATTCTCTTTGGCCCATTTGTGCATGGCAGCTTATGGCTGTGCTAGTGGTGTCAAAGTTTAGTCCCACATTGTTAGTTGAGTCAGAGTTACACCTCCTTATATACTAGGTTGTTCCACCACTCACTAAGGTGTGAGAAGAAGAGCAGCTCTTGCGCACTTCTCCTCCGACGCCGCCTGTCTCGCCTCCTCACGACGCACGCGCGCGCTGCGGGTTGCGGGAATCTCGCCGAGCCGAGCCAGTCTATTGCGCCGCTGCCTTCGTCTTCCCCATCCCGGCTTGCGGCGTGCACCGCAGATCGGGACTGTAGCCTCCGGAACCCCGCCTTCTTGTCAACATGTATGGGTGAGGGGCGATCAGGTTTTTGGGGAGCGCTCAAGCGCGACTACTGGCTTTCACAACGTCTTCCGATGACTCCTTCCCCGACGAGGACTTCTTTCCGGACATCGGCAGCCTCTACATCGACGACATGGCTGACGACGCTGCCGCCGCGGCCGCTGCTGCCGCTGCTCTACCGTACGTAATACTGAACTTCTTTTTTTCAGATTCTGCTAGAGTTCCTTATTCTAGCGTTCGGTGTAGATGTGATAGGTTTATCTTATTTAGATGTAATCTGTTCATCTACTTTGTTGATCTGCATGATTAGTTTTGGTACTGTCTGTATGATCATGTTTTATCAGTTTATTATTCGGATTAAATCATATGGATTATTGATTATATTTTCAACAATCCAAAAACCTGATTATAGGCAACTGAATTCCACTGGTGTAGCCGCGGCTACTAGGCCTCCTTCGTTTGATGGTATGCACTATAAGAGATGGCGCGCGAGAGCAATTCTATGGTTTAAAAACCTAAGCTGCTATAGCGTCACTCTTGGTAAACCTGAAGGAGATCTTTCTGCTGAGCAGGAAGCGGCCTTTAAGAAAGTCGATACCATGTTTATGGCGGCTCTGTTCAGTATTTTTGGGGACAACATTGTTGACCCATATATGTTATTTGATAATGGCAAAGACGCGTGGGATGCGCTCGAGGCCAAGTTTGGGGTCTCGAACGCATGCACTGAGTTGTATGTCATGGAGAAATTCTATGACTACAAGATGGTTGATGAGCGCTCCGTCGTTGAGCAAGCTCATGAGATACAATCACTTGCTAAAGAACTTGAGCAGTTCAAGTGTACCTTACCGGACAAGTTTGTGGCCGGAGGCATTATTGCCAAGCTTCCTCCCATGTGGAGGAACTTTGCTACTTCTCTGAAACATAGGAGACAGGAGTTTTCCGTTACGGATCTCATTGGGTCTCTTCATGTGGAAGAGAAGGCGAGAGCAAAGGACACACGTGCTCGAGTACTCGAGGGAGCTTCTAGTGCCAATTTGGTACAGAAGAAAAACTTTCAATCCCATAAGTTTAAGAATAAGAACAAATCTGATGGCAAAGGAAAGTTTGATGGCAAGAACAAGGCCACTCACTCCACAAACTTTAAGAGGAAGAATGATAAGAAGAAAGGCTATTGCCATGTCTGTGGTGATCCTGATCATTGGACTCCTATCTGTCCTAATCGCTTTGACAAGCGGCAACATGGGAACAGCGACAAGACCGCCAATGTTGTTATTAGCGATACTGAGATGAAGGACGTCGGGTACGGTATTTTACCTACTATCCTTTCAGTATGTCGTTCTCCTGATTGGTGGATTGACACGGGTGCTAATACACATGTATGTTCTGATATATCCATGTTCTCTTCTTATCAGGTCGCAAGGACTTCCTCTGTGCTGATGGGAAACGGCTCACGTGCTTCTGTTCATGGTGTTGGTACGGTAAATCTGAAGTTTACTTCGGGGAAGACCGTACAGCTGAAGAATGTGCAGCACGTTCCCTCCATCAATAAGAATCTCGTCAGCGGATCGCTTCTATGTCGAGATGGTTTTAAGTTGGTGTTTGAGTCCAATAAAGTTGTAATTTTTAAATATATACAATTTGTTGGAAAGGGTTATGAGTGTGAAGATATGTTCCGCTTATCTTTGTCAGACTCATGTACTAAAGTTGTTAATCATGTTTGCAATGATAATGAGTCCAATATTTGGCATTCACGACTTTGTCATATTAACTTTGGTTGCATGACGCGGCTAGCCAATATGAGTTTAATTCCGAAATTTACCACTGTCAAAGGTTCTAAGTGCCAAGTTTGGTGCAAGCAAAGCAACCCCGCAAGTCTCATACGACTGCGGAACCGAGAAACTTAGCACCTCCAGAACTTATATATTCAGATCTTTGTGAGATGAATGGTGTGTTGACACGAGGTGGAAAAAGATACTTTATGACGTTGATTGATGACTCCACTAGATACTGCTATGTTTATTTTCTGAAATCTAAAGATGAAGCTTTGAGTTACTTCAAAAACTATAAAGCTGAGGCAGAAAACCAACTTGATCTTAAAATCAAGCGGTTAAGGTCGGATCGTGGTGGAGAGTACTTTTCAAATGAATTTGATATATTCTGTACGGAACATGGTATTATCCATGAGAGGACGCCTCCTAGTACATTGCAAATGTATCTATAATTTTTGATGTTCCATGCTTGGTTTTATCTACTTTCTTGTGTTTTGTCCACATTTTGGAGTACTTTTCATATGATTTCTTGGACTACCCTATTAACAAGAGCCACAGTGCCAGCTGCCTGTTTTTTGCTGTTTTTGGTTCTAGAAAAATCAGAAAATGAATATTCTCGAAATTGGACGGGACAAAAGCCAAAGTGCCTATTTTTCCGGAAGACATCTGATGCCAGAATACAAGACGGAGAAGAGCTGGGGGGCGGCCACACCACCTGGCCGTGTGGCCAGGCCTGGACCGTGCCAGGAGGTGGTCTGGCCGACCCCAACACCCCCTCGGCCTCTCCTTCCGCCTATATATTGCCCTCGGGACTAAAACCCTAAGTACCCAATCAAAAATCCACGAAAGAGTCTATAGCCACCGTCATCTCCATCCCTAGATTGGGAGGGATCTGAAGCTCTTCCCGGCACCCTGCCAGAGAGGGGAATTCACCCTGGAGGCCTTCTTCATCATCATGCAAGCCTCCGGTGTGATGCGTGAGTAGTTCATCTCTGGACTACGGGTCCATGTAGTAGCTAGATGGTTGGTTCTCCTCCTTTGTGCTTTCATGTCTAGATCTTGTGAGCTCCGTTCATGATCAAGATCATCTATTTGTAATTCTGCATGTTGTGTTTACGGGGATCCGATGGATATTGAGATGCTATTTCAGACTGATTATTGATTCTATCATGTCTTTGTTATTTGTGATCTTGCATGCTTTCTGTTGTTAGTAGCTATCTTGGCCAAGTAGATGCTAGCAACTCCAAGAGTTAGTATTTATACTCGATAGTGGGTTCATGCCTCCGTAACTGGGAAGTGATGTAAATCTCTAAGGTACTAGATGTGATGTTGCTACTAGGGAGAAAACAACAATCCTTTGTTCATAGAACAATCGTATTGTTTACTTTACACGCAATTCGTAAAGCAATAATCCGTTGCTTGCAACTTAATACTGGAGGGGGTTTGGATGATAACCTGAAGGTGGATTATTAGTCATAGATGAAGTTGGATGGTGGTCTATGTATAATGTTGTAATGCCCAATCAAGTTCCAAAGGAGTCAAGATGATTAGTATATGCATGTATTGCTTTCTCGATGTTTGTCAATTGCCCCGCTGTAATTTGTTTATCCAGCATGTTATCTATCTTAAGGAGAGCCACCTCTAGTGAACTATGGACCCCGGTCCTTTCTTTTACATACAATCTATAAATTGTTTACTGCTTTGTGTTTACTTTCTGCAAACTATTACTTCCTTCCATTCGATACGTTTAATTCTTTGTTTTCAGCAAAACCGATGAGATTGACAACCTCATCGCAAGTTGGGGGCAAAGTTCTGTGGTTGTGTTGTGCAGGTCTCCATGTTGTTGCTGGCACCGGTAGTGCGCCCTGCCAATGTTCAGCTAGCTACACCTTTGGGGTGTTTCCTTGCTCCTACTGGATTGATAACCTTGGTTTTTTACTGAGGGAAAACTTGTTGCTGTGCTCATCATACCTTCCTCTTGGGGTTCCCCAACGAGCTCGATATATTTGGGCCATCAACAACTTTTTCTAGCGCTGTTGCCGGGGAGTCAAGGACATCTTCATAAGGGGAGTCCCTCATAACCAATCTCTTTACTTTGTTATTTTTGTTTTGCTTTGTTTGCTTGTTTCTTTATCAAAAACACGAAAAATTAGTTTTACCAGTTTGCTTTCTTATTTAAAAACACACAAAAATTAAGTCCCCTTTAGTTGTTGCCTCTTCCTTAGCTCACCATGTTGATCCCTAAATTCACCCTGAAAGATCTTTCAATTGGTAGTGGTTCTATAATTAGGAAAGACAATATTGAAGAATTCTTTAATCATGTTAGTAAGCATGAAGATACTGAGGATAGATCCCTTGCAGAACTTGCTCCAAGCTATGAGATTGTTGCAGCTTCTTTAATTCACATATTAGAAGCTAGGTTTGTTAACCTCAACCCCTTAATGCAAGTAATGTTTCTTAAACTTAAAGAAACTGAGGATCCTGAAAAGAGGGATTTTATTCTAGAAACTTTGTTTAAGGAATTCTATGATGTTGACAAGGAAGATAGAAAAGTCTTTGAACGTTTCAATATGTTAGGCTCATGCGTAGATGTTGTTGGTACACGAGAAAAGATGAGAAAAACTGAACTTAATGGGGAGGAAATTAAGATACCAACACCTTTCAAACTAGTAGCAATGCATGAAGACATAGAAAAGAATCTTGATTGGATCGTTCCTGAAAACCCATTTGATGAAAATATTGAACCTGAGAGCATTGATAGAGGATCCTATAGAACTTATTTGGATGATATACCTTGCCTTGTTGAAGATATTTCTGGTATTAATCTTAATGCTTCTTCATTTGAGAACACTTGATTTTTTCTTGCTTCTTATGCCTAACTTAAAGGCGTTAAAGAAAAGTACTTATTGGGAGATAACCCAAAAGTTTTAGATGAGTCTTGGAAGTTATTACTTCACTAATAACCGCTTCTTATCCTTTTTATTTGCTTTTTGTGCCAAGAGTAACCTCTAATGAGAGAGAAGTAATGATTGGGAAAGTTGCTGTCCTGAAACAGATTTCTGTGCTTCACCATAAAAATTCGTGTAAAATCTCTGAACGTCCTTTTGAGGCGTTAATTTTTGTGCTTCTGCCCCAGGTTGTTATATAACTTTCGTTAGTTCAACACTTTTTGATTTGAGCAACAGAAGATCTTCGAAAAAAATCGTCTTTACCTGCTGGTCTGTTTTGACAGATTTCTACCATTTTCTGTATCTGCTTCTTGTTGATTCCTTTTTGAGTTCTTTTGGGGAATTGAGCTTTTTGAGAGAAGTGCTTCAGTATCTAGTGTTCTAATGGAAGTTTATTTGGTGTTAGAACTGAACCTTAAGACTTATTATCTTAAATGCACTAATGTTGCTAATAAAGATTGTGTGAAGTTTTGTATGAAGGAAAAATTCCAGGTGTATAGAAGGAATGAGTAATAAGATGAAAGATGGACTAAAGCTCAAGCTTGGGGATGCCACCCGTGTCACCCCAAGAAATATCCAAGAAGTACAAGCGTCAAAGCTTGGGGATGCCCAAGGCATCCCCTTCTTCATCAATAAAAATCCCAGGTTTCTTCCAAACGCTTCATTTTTATTGTTTCATGCACAGTTGTGTTGTTCTTGGAGCGTCTTCTTTTTCGTTTTCCTTTTGGTTTTTCATTTTCTTGGTTTTATTAGTTTGCTGAATAAATTGGTTGTACCCCCTCTTTTATACATTTATTTTCAAATAGTTTGGTTTGGTTTGGAAAAAAGTAGGAAAGTTCATGCTTAAGTGGTAAAAAGAGCTTGTTTTTTGACTGTGGCCTATGCTTTGTCATGTCATGCTTGATATTGTTTTGGCTTTATGCTTAGTATTCTTTGTTGTAGCATGACTTGTTATAAACAATTTAGATTGCTTAATTTGCCTTGGCTGAATCATGTGTTGTTTTAGCATATTAAAGCATAGTGTAGTGGTATTCTCCTTTGATGCTTTATTTGGGTTGACTTGGCGCATGCTCACACCATGTTATGACTATATCAAGTCACCATAAGCCTTTATGATCCTTTAGTTTTCAACTTGTAGTATCACTTTATGCTTTGATCAATGATGTATTGTCGCTCTGCATGATTATGGCCATTATTGCTCTCTTAGTTTGTCGCTCACAGTCTTTTGCTAACCTCCGCAACCAAGTATGAGTTCCACTCATGCATCCAACTCCCTAAACCAAGTTATTCCAAAGGGTCCACCATACCTACCTACTAGCTTATGCTATTCCAAGTATATTCATGTTTTTGTTTACCTTCCGAATTAAACTTGTTATGAGAAAACTAGTGATTAAAGCTCTCACGAACTTGATGGCAAACTTTACTTTTCTTGCCCTTAATAAACTTGAACCATTGTGTCGTCTATGTTGTATATGCTTGCACTTATTTGTTGGGAATTAGCAGAACCATGCTGTCATGGGGAACGCTTTCAACATTGCACTTGGTACTTGTACCTAGTTGATATCAAGCTCTTTTGTCTATGGATGTCGTCGGTGTGAAATGAAAGGGGAGCTTGTAAGTCCATGGAGTTATGTATATGTGTTAGAGAAACGCCTGGGCCGCTAGTCTAATCCATGCTGACATGGTGGAAACCTGCAGCGTAACCATAATGAGTTGTCTATGAAGCATTCTTCTTATAAAGAAAGAGTCTTATATTGAGAAAAAAATAAAAAAAAGAAGAGATTATGAAAAGAGGAATGAGATAAAAAAGCACCATATTCCCATGGTAAATAAGAAGATTGCTGAGATGCTCGTTGTCTGCTTGACTTGTCATTTTGATATGGGGATTCTTCCGTATCATCGGGCAAGGGGTACCTCGTTGGCGGTTCTCTATGATACACATGTACTTACGATGACAAGAACTTACCGGTGACTAAACTTGAGTAGCATGAGGAGCGGCCCTCGTATTCAAGGGACATGAGATTTCTAACTTATACTTTGTCAATCATGTAAACCATAGTTTGTTCACTTTAACCTTAATCACTTCAAGATTCTTATGATAGGGGCAATGAGAGCTGAAAGCTATAAGTACCATAATTTTTGGAAGCTCTTTATGAAACTTGAATCTGTGCTTCCTTCTTTGAAGGCCTTTCTTCCACCATTATATTGAGTCTCCACCTTCTACCTTTATGCACCTACTTTGAGAGCATAGTGGCCATTCTTAGTTCTATGTGCATTGTTCCAAAACTAGTTGATTGATGCATAACTTGATATTGCTTGTTTTAAACTATTTGTATCTAGTCACTCTTATGAACTTTGAAGGTGTCCTATGCATTTATATTTGCTACTCTATGAGGGACAAGCTGAATACTATTATGCTATGTTTTCTTTATGTGAAACAAACAAACGTCTTGCAAAGCATTGTTATTCATGAATCTTTTGTTTGTGCCTTTTCATGTTGCATCATAGTTTCTTTGTCTTATTGCTAGAACTTTGTCTTTCATGTTATGATTGAAGTACTATGATCCCAGCTTTGAATGTTTTACAAATACTTTGATCAAGTCTTTGATGGTGCATGTCACCTCAAAAATTATTCTTTTATTTTTATCACTTACCTACTCAAGGACGAGCAGGAGTTAAGCTTGGGGATGTTGATACATTGCAAATGTATCTATAATTTTTGATGTTCCATGCTTAGTTTATCTACTTTCTTGTGTTTTGTCCACATTTTGGAGTACTTTTCATATGATTTCTTGGACTAACCTATTAACAAGAGCCACAGTGCCAGCTGCCTGTTTTCTGCTGTTTTTGGTTCCAGGAAAGTCAGAAAATGAATATTCTCAGAATTGGACGGGACAAAAGCCAAAGTGCCTATTTTTTCGGAAGACATCTGATGCCAGAATATGAGACAGAGAAGAGCTGGGGGCCGGCCACACCACCTGGCCGCGCGACCAGGCTCGCCCACGCCGGGGGTGGTCCGCCGACCCCAAGCACCTCGGCCTCTCCTTCCGCCTATATATTGCGCTCGGGACCAAAACCCTAAGTACCCGATCAAAAATCCACGAAAGAGTGTAGCCACCGTCATCTCCATCCCTAGATCGGAAGGGATCTGAAGCTCTTCCCGACACCCTGCCAGAGAGGGGAATTCACCCTGGAGGCCTTCTTCATCATCATGCAAGCCTCCGGTGTGATGCGTGAGTAGTTCATATCTGGACTACGGGTCCATGTAGTAGCTAGATGGCTGGTTCTCCTCTTTTGTGCTTTCATGTCTAGATCTTATGAGCTCCGTTCATGATCAAGATCATCTATTTGTAATTCTGCATGTTGTGTTTGTGGGGATCCGATGGATATTGAGATGCTATTTCAGATTGATTATTGATCCTATCATGTCTTTGTTATTTGTGATCTTGCATGCTTTCTGTTGTTAGTAGATATCTTGGCCAAGTAGATGCTAGCAACTCCAAGAGTTAGTATTTATGCTCGATGGTGGGTTCATGCCTCTGGTAATCTAGGGAAGTGACAGAAATCTCTAAGGTACTAGATGTGTTGTTGCTACTAGGGAGAAAACAACAATCCTTTGTTCATAGAATAATCGTATTGTTTACTTTACACGCAATTCATAAAGCAATAATCTGTTGCTTGCAACTTAATACTGGAGGGTGTTCAGATGATAACCTGAAGGTGGATTATTAGTCATAGATGCAGTTGGATGACGGTCTATGTATAATGTTGTAATGCCCAATCAAGTTCCAAAGGAATCAAGATGATTAGTATATGCATGTATTATTTTCTCGATGTTTGTCAATTGCCCCGCTGTAATTTGTTTACCCGGCATGTTATCTATCTTAAGGAGAGCCACCTCTAGTGAACTATGGACCCCGGTCCTTTCTTTTACATACAATCTATAAACTGTTTACTGCTTTGTGTTTACTTTCTACAAACTATTACTTCCTTCCATTTGATACATTTAATCCTTTGTTTTCAGTAAAACCAGTGAGATTGACAACCTCATCGCAAGTTGGGGGTAAAGTTTTGTGGTTGTGTTGTGCAGGTCTCCACGTTGCTGCTCGCACCGGTAGTGCGCCCTGCCAACGTTCAGCTAGCTGCACCTTTGGGGTGTTTCCTTGCTCCTACTTGATTGATAACCTTGGTTTCTTACTGAGGGAAAACTTGCTGTTGTGCTCATCATACCTTCCTCTTGGGATTCCCCAACGAGCTCGATATATTTGGGCCATCACCTCCCTACTCACCTTAGTCAAATGGGGTGGCCGAAAGAAAGAACCGCACTCTAACTGGTTTGGTTAACGCCATGTTAGATACATCACGTCTTTCCAAGGAATGGTGGGAGAGGCGCTAATGATTGCGTGTCATGTCCTAAACAGTGTTCCTATAAAGGATAAAACCATGACTCCATTTGAGGAATGGGAGAAGAAAAGGCTTAAACTCTCTTACTTACAAACTTGGGGGTGTTTGGCGAAAGTCAATATTCCAATACCCAAGAAGCAAAAGCTTGGACCAAAAACCGTGGATTGTGTATTTCTAGGATATGCTTTTCATAGCATTGGCTATAGATTTTTGATAGTAAAATCTGAGGTATCCGACATGCATGTTGGTACGATTATGGAGTCGAATGATGCGACTTTCTTTGAGGACATCTTTCCCATGAAAGGTATGTCAAGCTCATCAACTCAGGAGATGACTAGTTCATCTAGTCAGGAATTTATTATAATTCCTGAACCCACTATGCCGATAGAACACTATGATGATCCTGTGGAGGACGACAATGAAGCTCCTAAAAGGAGCAAGAGAGAAAGGACTGCAAAGCCATTTGGTGATGATTTCATTGTGTACCTTGTGGATGATAATCTTACCTCTATTTCAGAAGCCTATGCATCTCAAGATGCTGACTACTGGAAAGAAGTTGTTCGTAGTGAGATGGATTCCATCTTAGCTAATGGAACTTGCGAGGTCACTGATCGTCCTTATGGGTGCAAACCTGTAGGATGTAAGTGGGTGTTCAAGAAAAAGCTAAGACCTGATGGTACTATTGAAAAGTACAAGGCACGTCTTGTGGCCAAGGGTTATACCCAGAAAGAAGGTGAAGACTTCTTCGATACCTACTCACATGTTGCCAGATTAACCACTATTTGAGTACTACTATCCTTGGCTGCCTCACATGGTCTTCTCGTTCATCAAATGGATGTTAAGACGGCTTTTCTAAATGGAGAGCTAGATGAGGAAATTTATATGGAGCAGCCTGATGGATTTGTAGTAGATGGTCAAGAAGGAAACGTGTGTAAGTTAGTGAAGTCTTTATATGGTCTTAAGAAAGCTCCTAATCAGTGCATGAGAAGTTTGAAATAACTTTAACCGCTGAAGGCTTTGTTGTAAACGAAGCTGATAAGAGTGTGTACTATCGCCATGGTGGGGGCGAGGGAGTTATTATGTGTCTCTATGTCGATGACATATTGATATTCGGGACCAACCTCGCTGTTATTGAGGAGGTCAAAGAGTTCCTATCTCGTTGCTTTGAGATGAAGGACTTGGGAGTGGCTGATGTAATCTTAAACATCAAGCTACTAAAGGATGACAATGGTGGGATTACACTGCTTCAATCCCACTATGTGGAAAAGGTATTGAGTCGCTTTGGATATAGCTACTGCAAGTCTTCTCCAACGCCTTATGATCCGAGCGTGCTGCTTCGAAAGAGTCGAAGGAATGTTAAAGATCAATTGAGATATTCTCAAATCATTGGCTCGCTCATGTATTTAGCCAGCGCTACGAGGCCTGACATATCCTTTGTTGTAAGCAAACTGAGTCGATTTGTGTCAAATCCTGGAGATGATCATTGGCATGCTCTTGAGAGAGTTTTGCGCTATTTGAAAGGCACTGGGAGTTATGGTATTCACTATACCAGGTATCCTTGAGTACTTGAGGGTTATAGTGATTCAAACTGGATATCTGATGCTGATGAGATTAAGGACACAAGTGGTTATTTGTTTACACTTGGTGGTGGCGCTGTTTCCTGGAAGTCTTGCAAGCAGACCATCTTAACGAGGTCAACTATGGAAGCAGAACTCACAACATTAGACACAGCCACTGTTGAAGCAGAGTGGCTTCATGAGCTTTTGATGGACTTACCTGTGGTTGAAAAACCTATACCCGCCATCCCAATGAACTATGATAATCAAACTGTGATCATCAAAATAAACAGTTCTAAGGATACTATAAAGTCATCAAGGCATGTGAAGAGGAGATTGAAATCTGTCAGGAAACTGAGAAACTCCGGAGTTATTGCGTTGGATTATATCCAAACATCTAAGAACTTGGTAGATCCCTTCACAAAGGGCCTATCACGTAATGTGATAGACAATGCATCGAGGGAGATGGGTTTGAGACCCACACAGTGAGTTGTTCGTAGTGGCAACCCACTCTATGTGATCGGATATCCCGTGAATTAGAGATGGGAGACAAGCTGTTGATCAGCTGAGAGGAGAGTATGCCCATATTATGTTTACATCTCCATAAAGATGCAATACTCTCTTATTCTGCATGGCAGGTTGATATTTATCTTAATGTGTTCTAAGTGGCTTTTCTAAGCAGAGATGTTGTCCTGCAGAACATCTATTGAGGAACACACATATATGAGTCTGACTGTTAAACGTCGCAATCCGTGAGAGTTGGGTGCTCTCTAATAAACTCATGAAAGGCCCTGGAGTATGACGCATAAGTTCTAAACCGCGGGGAAGCCCTGTGGCAGCCCTGTACCGGTCTAGATTTTGTGTGAAACTAGTATGCAGAAAATTTGTAGTTCAAGGCATAGTCCACTATTCAAGTTGCTCGCTAGTGTAGCATGAAGTTTAACATGGAAGTTCAACTTAACAGTCTCCATTACACACCGGTATATAAAACAATATTCTAGAATGGAAATGAGGTGATGTGCCAATGAGACTTTGTGAGGGATTGTTGGAATTTGGTGAGTTTTAGGCTATTGGCCCATTAGACAAATTCTGAAATTCTCTTTGGCCCTTTTGTGCATGGCAGCTTATGGCTGTGCTAGTGGTGTCAAAGTTTAGTCCATATTGCTAGTTGAGTGAGAGTTACACCTCCTTATATACTAGGCTGTTCCACCACTCATTAAGGTGTGAAAAGAAGAGCAGCTCTCGCGCCCTCCTCCTCCGACGCCGCCCGCCTCGCCTCGCCACGACACGGTTGTGGGAACCTCGCCGAGCCGAGCTTTGTTTTTGCTAGTTGGGAAAATTAATCTTGGATTAATTACGAGTAATTAACAGACACGTTAATGAGTCAGCCGTTTCCAATCTTTATGGGACGTGGGCTGTTACCGACTCGGACGTGGGCTGAGTCCCACGGTTTCCCTGACCTGCTCTATATAAGCCTACGCGTTTACCCTAATTTGCACGACCTACACACGCGTCTCCTTCCAGTCTATTGCGTCGCCGCCTTTGTCTTCCTCATCCCGGCTTGCGGCGTGCACCTATTATGATGCATATGGAATATGTAGAAGGAGGTCTAGCTTATCAGGGGAAAACAAGGCACTAATGTAGGAGAAGAAATATCACTGGTTATTTTGGGTGGCTGCAATTACATCTACCATCGAGGTATGCTATAAGTTGTTTTTCCATTGATCCTTAATCTGGTTGTCTATTTCCTATCAGTTCTTAGTTGTATGAAGAAATTCAGCCAATGTGTATGCGTCTATGTTTCTGATGGTAGTTTTCCCTACGTTATCTATCCTCGAACCATCTCCTCATCTGTGGCGCTTGGCAGTAACAGCATGGGCCTCCGTTGCACCACGCCTTTGAGCCGAGGTGAGTCCCTCTGATCTGGCACTAGCCCCTCTTGTTTTAGATGGCTTAAACTTATATGATTCTTCATTCTCTCCGCAGTTCCCATGTTTCATGCTCAACCTTTCGACAACTTTGTGTATTTTGTCTGCTTGTTTGTCCATAGAACTGAAGCTCAAGGCGAAGTTCCCACGTTTACGAGTTTCCTGCTTAATCTCCACCTTACATTTCCTTCTATGTTATGCATTGCTTTTGCCTAACATGATTGAGAAGAGAAAAATGGAATATATAGGTGGATATAGGTTGGAGAGCTATGTTGCTTACATGTTAATATCAATAGATGGTTTAATGTCTTTTTTTCTTTTGTTCATATTGTTGCATTGTTTGAACTTTGAATGGATAATGTATGCTTCTTATTATGGCAGTTTTGTAGCCTATATTTCTTATCGTGTATGGTTTCTATGAGCAAAGCATGCTCGAAATACATTATCCCAGAAACATTTATTTCTACAGATATGTAATATATTTTCCTAGTTTTGGCACTTCTATGTATTTCTCTAATTTTTTGTTTTGAGATATACAGACTATGTTTTGTTCTTTTGCTCCTCTTTATCAGCTATAATTTCCCATGTATCATGTAAAATGAAACAGTTAGTTGTTCATTATTTATTTAATACTTGGGGCTAAATCGTGGAAATGATTTGGTGATTAGGACTTGGTGACGTCAGCTTAGCCCTGCACAGTGCTGGCGGTTCTCTTCTTCCCTAATCTGCCATAAACCACGCTTCCCTTTGGTGGTGTTCTGATCCAGCTGTTCCAGTACTGATGCATTGCCTATGTGATTGTTCTGTCTGTTTAATGTAAGACTAGGAAGATTCTATGTCTAAATTCTTACTATTAATGTTACAAATACACCAGAATATGTGAATTTTGCATGCAATAATAGCTACATAGTCAAGGCAGATAAGTTAGGATTTAACACGGAAAATAGACCTTAGAAATTATTCATGGCATCACGCTTAGATTCACTGGTTCATTTCTACTTCACTCATTTGAGTTTGGTGCTTTGACCGAACATCTCGGAAATTATACAAGTTCACTGTTTTGAATCTTCCACAAGTACACATTAGAAATCTTCCAAGGTGCTGCTGAATTAAGAAGACGTCGCAGTGAGCAATGTTAAGATTGATTTGACGCGTGGGAGGGATAACCCCCTTGAAAGGTTTTTGATGCTTGAACACTTCAGACTGTCTTTGCTTATGTACAATTTTCCATGTTGTAACCAGTTTTTTTTTTTGGCATGTATAACGACCATTCCGCAGCGTCAAGTTCTTCAAGGTAATTACGACTCCTTTCCCATCTTGGATATGTATTGTGGTTATGCCTTGATAATCAAGACACATCTCCATGACTCCCACTTGGTCTAAATAGGAACTGTTGTCATGCCAGGATTCCGGATGCGAAGAGAAGTTTGCGATAACAGATGATCGGGTCAGCCACTTGCTGCCTGCCTGCAACCAAGACAGAATCGTCAGGGTCTACGCTAAAAAGCCCGAGCTGGTGAGTGAAGAAAACATACCACTAGGCAGCTACCATCCGATACTAGCACGCACCGGTACCTGTTCCGCTACGTTGTGTTAACCCAAATCTCGGTTGCAGGTCCAAGCAGTGTCTGAAGCCTTTGAGAACCTACAGTTGAGGATGTATGGCGAGAAGACACAGGTGCACGATACGCCCAAGAAGACACAGGAATTTTACTATCATATCGCAACTTGAATTTGAAGCATCAAGACTCTTTGGATGAATTGCCTGCTATTGGAAATCTTTCCAGAGATTTAGTTATTTCAGAGCAGACTTATATCTGGCAGTATGTCCTCTCCCCTTAGCCCCCTTCGTAGTACTCCCTCCGTTCATTCGTATAAGATGTTTTGGCAAGCCAAATTGACTTGCCAAAACATCTTATATTGAGGAGAAGAGGAAGTAGTTATGAAGTCTTTAACATGCATTTTTTCTAGAGGTATCTTTGAGGTTTCAAGACCTGGAAACTCTTCTGAAATATTTGATGGGATTCAGGCTCACTTGTCCGCCCCTGCCTCACCCAAAGCACTTGATGTATTCAAACAATTACCTCAGACAATTCAGCTGGTAGAAGTTCCACATTGTTTTTCATGGCCACAGCTGGTAGAACAATTAGAGCCCTGGGGTCTTTAGTATTTTCCTATATTATTGGCCTCTCTTGTCCTAAATTGCGTGGGACACTCGCTGTACACCTGGATGGAATCCTTGTGTGTGTGTCGCAACATTACCTTAGAAGTCAGAACCATTTACTTATTGTACTATATAAATCTCTACTCTGGCTAATTATATACTCCCTCCTTCCCAAAATATAAAGCACCTAAGGATTCGTCAAAAGTCAAATCTTACTAACTTTGATCAAATATTTAGAAAAAAAATATCTATATCAAATGGATACATTAGTGAAATATACTTTATGACGAATCTATTGATACTGATTCAGTATTATAAATGTTTATATTTTTATGTATAAACTTGATCAAACTTAGAAAATGTTGACTTTGGACTAATCATTAGGCGCCTTATATTTTGGGACGGAGGGAGTATAGTGCATGCCTCCACTCTCCTATCTTCATGTTTTTGTTGTCTTCTCTTGGCCGACTAATACCACTCTTGCTTAATTCTGCATATTGCCATTAAATTATAATCTCATTTAAAATCGCCTATAAAATTTGAGTATTATTTTTCATTTAACTATATCGCTAAATCGGCTCAAATTTAACGGGATCGTGCGCCAAGACGCACCTCTAAATCTTGTAAGTATAATAGTTTAGTATAAAACATATTACTTTTATCTATCCTAGACCCATTTTTTGTTTGGACGGCCCTGGAAGGAAGGTGGTCTGAAGCACGCCTCGCGTAGAGAACGTATCTTGGTAGCCGGTAGCCGGTACCGGTACATGATGGCTTGGTGGGATTGCAAGTGCAGGGACACCGCATGCTCCTTGAGAGGGACTGTCAAGTTGTCCACGAACATGTCCGTGAGGTGAAGAAGTCAGCGAGCACGACTGCAAGTACATGCATGCATTCGGGGATTAGTATTAGGAGGAGTAAGTAAGCTAGGCATGCGCATCCACAAGTGCACAGCTGATTGATCGATGCATTGGTTGAAGTGGATGTACCAAAAGTGGTCGTATCCAGCATTGGCCAGTCGGGGTAGCTTCTGTTACCGTTGATAAAGGTAGTGTCCTTGTCGTCACCGGAGACGACAAGGTTGATCTTTCCCTCGGGTACCATGATGTTTTTGACGTAGTGACTGGACTTGAAGCAGATGCAGAAGGTGGTGCCGCTGCATCAGCACCGTCGCTGAGATACTGATGTGCGTGTTGGATCCGTTAGTTACCACTACGTAAAAAAAGACTTCAAAATATTAGTATTCCATAAAAAAATATTATTATAATGTAATAGAAAATTAAGTAACCTGTATATTTAATAGATTCATGGTCTTTGAAATCGCGGTGAAGACATTTAAAACCACTTATTTCTATTGATCAATATCATACTTATTTTACCAATTGCTGATTGTGTACATAGGTTTGTGCAAAAAATAAATAGATGAGTAAATATATTAGACACTGAATTAATAAAAAATGAAAATAGTCTCTGAAACATGTATGAAGGGAACAAGTAGAGAGCTGAAGTGGCTAGCTGGTGTTGTGAACCAAGGAGAAGAGGCAAGACTCTATTTATATAGAGCTGGGAAGAACGTGGCACTTGCAAAATTATTTACTACCACTTCGTAGCCCTATGTTTGTATCACTAGTACGTATGTTTAAATTTGATGCCATTTTTTTACCTAGGAATAGTAGTATGTAGGTCGTGTGATGGCAGCAGAGGCCTGATGTCTACGTACTTCTATTCTTGTAGACAGTTGTTAGGCCTTCAAGTGCAGAGGTTTATAGAACAGCAGCAAGTTTCTCTTAAGTGGATTATTCAAGGTTTATCGAACTTAGGGAGGAAATGGTCAAAGGTATCACTTTCACACACATGGGGAGAACGGAGATCTATTAAAGCACTTGAGTAGTAAGGTAGATCTACTTGATTACAAACATGATCATAATTTGATCATGCATAGAGAGAGATGAACACATAGCTACCAGTAGAACCCTTAGCCTCGAGGGAGAACTATTCCCTCCTCATCATGGGAGTCAGCAACGGCGATAGAGATGGCGGTGGAGTCGATGGAGATGGTGGTGAAGATGGTGAAGAGGCGGCGGCGCGGAGGACTCTTTCCCCGCTGCCGGTATCACAGGGGAGCACCGCCCCTTAGCACCCTTCCTTCATGGCTTCTTGGAAGCCCTTCCCCATGGACATGGGATCCATGGGGGAGGGAAAACCTGGCTTTGGTGGCTGCAAATTCGTGGGTGGAGGTGTCTCCCACGAATTAGGTTTTCTCCCTTTATATAGCTTCTCGGATTCCCGTCACCCCATCTTGGGCTGCAGTAAATTGGGCCTATCAGGCCCATCCGGACTCGAAATCAGCTAAATTTTATGTCTAGAACGTTTATCGTGAAATTTCCAACAACTTTGTAGTTGAAGAGTTTTCCGTTTGGCGCCATATTCGACCCGAAACGTGACCATCTTAAAAAAGAGTTCTGAGACAGATTTCTGGAAAATCCCAATTTGACTCCAACAAGGTTTTCACTTGTATTCTTGGTAATTCCTACACATTAAAGTATAAAATAAGAACATTGTGCACTTTTCCAACTATTAGTAGGTTAGTCTAAATAAATCATAAACTTTATATAAAAAGGAGTATCAAAAGCATATTATTAGCATAAAACCATCAAAAATTATAGATACGTTATGGACGTATCAACATCCCCAAGCTTAGTTCCTGCTCGTCCTCGAGTAGGTAAACGATAAAAACAATATAATTTTTAAGGTGACACGCAGCCAACACAATCGTGATCATCATTATTGTAAAAGCATTGTTAGCTGGGATCAAGGTACTCTAAACATGAACATGAAAGATAGAGTTCTAACAATAAAACATAGCAACTATGTTGTAACATGAAAAAGTACAAACAAAAGATCATGAATAACAATGCATTGAAAGATGTTTGTTTGTTTCACATATAGAAAACATAATAAGAGTGGTATTCATCTTGTCCCTCATAGTGTAGCAAAACATAAATGCATAGGACACCTTCAAAGTTCATAAAGGTGACTAGATACAAATGGTTTAAGAACACGCAATATCAAAGTTATGAATCAATCAACAAGTTTTGGTACAATGTACATTAAACTATGCTCTCTCAATAGGTGCATAAAGCTAGAAGATGGAGACTCAACATAAAAGTAAAAGAAAGGTCTTGATAGAAGGAAGCAGGGATACAAGTCTCATAAAGAGCTTCCAAAAATTATGGTACTTATTAGCTTTCAACTCTCATTGCCCCTATCATAAGCATCTTAAAGTGCTTAAGGTTAAAGTGACACAACTAAGAGGATATGCTTGACAAGTTATAAGTTGAAATCTCATGCCCCTTACTTACGAGTACCGAACCTCATGCTACTCAACTTTAGTCACAAGTAAGCTCTTGTCATTATAAGTACATATATATCATAGAGAACCGCTAACGGGGTACCCCTTGCACATGATACAAGAGCTATCCCATAATCAAAATGACAAGGAAAGCAGATAATGAGCATCTCAGCGATCTTTTTATTTGCTATTTGCATAGGTTTTTATTGAGGATGCTTCATAGAGTGCTCATTATGGTTATGCTGCAAGTTTCCACCATGATTAGGCATGGCTTAGGCTAGCGGCCCAGGCGTTTATTTAACACACATACAAACTCCATGATCTTACAAGTTCCCCTCTTATTTCACACTGCCGGGATCCATAAGCAAAAGAATCATGATATCAACGGAATATAAGTGCAATGTTGAAAGCGTTCCCCATGATACATGGTTCTGCTAACTTCAACTTATAAAGCGCAAGCATATACGCAACAAAGATGGACATAATGGTTCAAGTTTATTAAGTGCAAGAAAGTAAAGTGTGCCATCAAGTTCGTGAGAGCTTTAATCACTAGTTTGCACATAACAAGTTTAATTCGGAAGGTAGATAAAAACATGAATATACTTGGAATAGCAAATGCTAATAGGTAGGTATGGTGGACTCTTTGAAATAATTTGGTTTTATTTGGAGTTGGATGCATGAGTGGAACTCATACTTGGTTATGGAGGCTAGAAAAAGACTAGGAGCGACCAACTAAGAGAGCAATAATGGCCATAATCATGCAAAGCGACAAAACATCATTAATTAAAGCATAAAGTGATATTACACAAGTCGAAAACTAAATGATCATAGAGGCTATGGTGACTTGGTATAGTCTTAACATGGTGTGAGCATGCGCCAAGTCAACCCAAATAAAGCATCAAAGGGGAATACCACAATACTATGCTTTAATATGCTAAAACAACGCATGATTCTTTTAAGGCACATTAAGAAATCTCAATTTTTTATAACATGTCATGCTACAGCAAAAATCACTAAGCATAAAGCCAAAAAAATACCAAGCATGACATGAGAAAGTCTAAGTCACAGTCAAAAACAAGCTCCTTTTTACCACTTAAGCATGAACTTTCCTACTCTTTTTCCAATCCAAACCAATCTTATTTGAAAACTAATGTATGAATGAGGGGGTCCAACCAATTCATTCAAGCAAACTAAGCAAATGAAAACCAAAAACGAAAATAAAGACGCTCCAAGAACAACACAACTCTGCATGAAACAATAAAAATGAAGTGTCTAGAAAGACCTGAGATTTTTATTGATGAAGAAGGGGATACCTTGGGCATCCCCAAGCTTTGACGCTTGTACCTCTTAAATATTTCTTGGGGTGACACCGGGTGGCATCCCCAAGCTTAAGATTTTGTCCATTTTTCATCTCATTACATCATTCTTTCCCTACACCTGAAATTTTTCCTTCATACAAAACTTCACACAATCTTTATTAGCAATATTAGTGCACTCAAGATAATAAGTCTTTGGGTTCAGTTTCAAAACCAATAAAACTTCCATTAAAACACAAACTACTGTAGCACTTTCCTCAAAAAGCTCAATTCCCCAAAAAGAACCCAAAAAGGAATCAACAAGAAGCAAATGCAGATAATGGCAGAAATCTGTCAAAACAGACCAGCAGGTAAAAACCAATTTTTTCGAAGACCTTCTTTCGCTCAAATCGAAAAGTGTTGGACTAACGAAAGTTGGATAACAACCTAGGGCAGAAGCACAAAAAATCATAGCTCAAAGCGACGTACAGAGATTTTACATGAATTTTTACAGCGATGCACAAAAATCTGTTTCGGGACAACAATTTTCCCAAGCATTACTTGTCTCTCATTAGAGGTTACTCTTGGCACAAAAACCACACAAAAAGGATAAGGAGAGGTTATTACAGAGGTAATAACTTCCAAGACTCAACTGAAACTTTTGGGTTATCTCCCAATAAGTACTTTTATTTAATGCCTTTAAGTTAGGCATGATAATTTCAATGATGCTCACATAAGAAATATGAATTGAAGTAAAAGAGAGCACCAAGAAGCAAATTCAAAGCACATTTAAGTCTAACCCACTTCCTATGCATAGGAATCTTGTAAAGAAATAATTCATGAAAGCACAAAGCAACAAGCATAGTAAAGCAAAACAAGTGCAACTTCAAGACTTTCAACGTAAAGAGGGGAAACTTAATATTATTGAGATGCATAAACCATGTTTCTCTCTCTCATAATAACTTTCAGTAGCATCATGAATAAAATTAACAATATAATTATCACATAAAACATCCTTATCATGATCCACATGCATAAAATGATTATTACTCTCCACATAAGCATAGTCATTCTTATTAATTATGGTGGGAGCAAATTCAACAAAATTGCTATCATTATTATTATCATCACCATAATCATCAAATATAGGAGGCATATTGTAATCATTAATTTTCTCCTCAATAGTAGGTGGACTAAAAATATTATATTCATTATTGTAATCATCATATATTGGAGGTTTGGTATCATCATAAGCAATAGAGTAGCTATCTTCCAAAGCTGGGGAACTAAAAAGATCATTTTCATAAAAACTAGCTTCCCCAAGCTTAGACTTTTTCATAGCATTAGCAATAATGGTGTTCGAAGAATTCATTCTAACAACATTGCTATTAGCATGCAAATAAAGTTCCATAGGTTTTTTAATTTTCTCTTTAAACACTTCATGTCCTAACTCAAGATAAATACTATAAAGCTCTCTAATTTTGTTGTTGTTTTCTATTAAGCCTAACTAGTGAAAACAAGAAACAAAAGGACAAAATTACATAATCTAAAGGAAATAACTTCGAGCACTCACACCGGAGGATGTGAGTACCTTTTACCTTACCTCCCCGGCAACGGCGCCAGAAAATAGCTTGATGTCTATGCACTTCTATTCTTGTAGACAGTTGTTGGGCCTCCAAGTGTAGAGGTTTGTAGAACAGCAGCAAGTTTTCCTTAAGTGGATTACCCAAGGTTTAACGAACTCAGGGAGGAAGTGGTCAAAGGTATCCCTCTCAAGCAACCCTGCAATCAAGATACAAGAAGTCTCTTGTGTCCCCAACATACCCAATACATTTGTCAGGTGTATAGGTGCACTAGTTCGGCGAAGAGATAGTGAAATACAAGTGGTATGGATAAAAGACAATGGTGCCAAAAAATAGTTTGATGGCGTGGAAGAGACTAAAGGCAAACTGAAATAAATATGGAAGCAAGCAAACATGTAACAAATCTAGTTGCAAATGGTGTTTCAATGTTTAGAAACAAGGCCTAGGGATCATACTTTCAGTAGTGAACACTCTCATATAAATATCTTCTCTTTATGATACTACTTTGAACTACTCTCTGGTTGGACACTCTAATCCATGGTAGGGCTATAACAGCACACCTCAAAGTTTGCTTTCCCCATCTAGATAACCCCACACTGTCACCTTGAGCACTAGATGGTTTCAACAAACACCACAATTTCATAGAGACATCCAACTCCAAATATAACTTATAACAAGTAATTGTAATCTCTAGCCTAAGTGCCACCATGGTGTGCACGCTGTCACTTTCACACACATGGAGAGATCAGAGATCTATTAAAGCACTTGAGTAGAAAGGTAGATCTACTTGATTACAAAGCTCATGATCACAATTTGATCATGCATAGAGAGAGAGATGAACACATAGCTATTGGTAGAACCCTTAGCCTCGAGGGAGAATTACTCCCTCCTCATCATGGGAGTCAGCAACGGCGATGGAGATGGCGGTGGAGTCAATGAAGATGGCGGTGAAGATGGTGAAGAGGCAGCGGCGGCGCGGAGGACTCCTTCCCCGCCACCGGTATCACAGGGGAGCACCGCCCCTTAGCACCCTTCATTCATGGCTTCTTGGGAGCCCTTCCCCATGGAGATGGGATCCATGGGGGAGGCAAAAACGTGGATTTGGTGGCTGCAAATTCGTGGGTGGAGGTGTCTCCCACGAATTAGGTTTCCTCCCGTTATATAGCTTTTCGGATTCCCGTCACCCCATCTTGAGCTGCAGTAAATCGGGCCTATCAGGCCCATCCGGGCTCGGAATCAACTAAATTTTATGTCCAGAACGTTTGTAGCGAAATTTCCAACAACTTTGTAGTTGAAGAGTTTTCCGTTTGACGCTGTCTTCGACCCGAAACATGACTATCTTAAAAAAGATTTCTGGGACAGATTTCTGGAAAATCCTAATTTGACTCCAACAAGGTTTCCACCTGTATTCTTGGTAATTCCTACACATTAAAGTGTAAAACAAGAACATTGTGCTCTTTTACAACTATTAGTAGGTTAGTCTAAATAAATCATAAACTTTATATAAAAAGGAGTATCAAAAGCATATTATTAGCAATAAACTATCAAAAATTATAGATACGTTATGGACGTATCAAGACCTGATCTTATTCTGTACATCCTCCAAGGTCCAAGCTACCTACTTACTTGCCTACCCTACTGGATCGATCGATTGATCAATATGAGGTGTTGCACTAGCAACGTCTTCGTCTTATATTAACTTGCCTGGCGCGCTCGATCGTCTTAAAAGTTGAGGGCGCGTGATCGATTGATCTACCGACCTATTGGATCTATCGATGGATCGAGGTGAGCTACCGAATGTATGCAGATGTACATGGAGTAGAATCTTGATTGACTTGATCGCCGCACGCATCTAGCAGGTGATTTGACGTACAACAAGCTAGCTAGCTCCGCTCTCCCTGACATGCATGGCGTTTGCATAGGTCGCGGAACAAGTGGCCTGCGGCCGGCCGAGCCGATCGATCGACGATCGACGTGACATTCAACAACACACAAACTTTATTTTTCCTAGTAGTAGAAGATTTGACAACGCATGCATGCACCGTATACAGCTAGACGAGGATAATAACGGTGGGAAGTAGCACAACCACTCTCTTCTCTATAGCTAAGCTAGATCTCCCTCCCTCACCTCTCTCTACATATCTAAAGATCCTAAACCAGCAAGATGCTCCTTTTGTGGGATTTTTGGCCAGCCTTCCTGATTTTTTAGGCGACGACATGTGGTTTATTGGTTGCTTTGTATTATTCTTGTGTGCATTCTCGGTGCTCTCTATCCTTTTCCTGTGGTGTGGCCGTCCTGCGTAGCGCTGATGTGGGTGGCCACGTGGTGCTGATGCGTGCGTGGATCCCATGTGTCATCCTCTTCTATGTTTTGCTTGATTTTTTTCTTGCTGTCGATTTGTGTGGCCATAGCGATTAGGGGTTGCCATAGTTGGATCTATGTCCGGTTGTGGTCCAGTTCTTAACGCGTCTCCACCGGGCTGACCCAAACAGGCTACCCAAAATGTTTGTTTCTGTCTGTTTGGGTCAGGCCACGGAGGATTTAGGTCGTGGTCCGGCCTATCCGGCCAATCACACCCAGCGGCGCGACCAACCTATTCGTCCTGGCCAACAGGACGATGACGATTTAAAAAAAATCAAATAGAGATAATAACGTGCTAAATCTAGCAAAGTTCATATGAAATTTACATTCAAAATATAAAAAGACATAATTTAAACTAGTCCTAACTATTGATATTCGCCGCCAGCATCGTCGCGTCCATATAGGGGTCGAGGTATATGTACTCCGGCGGCGTTCAGAGGTTGGCCGGTGGCAGGGCACGGGCGGGTCAATCACCTATCTAGGACACGCTGTCGATGATGCGATGCGGAGGTGGACATGCGCTAGCTCCATCCCCTCCTCCGGCGCGATGCCCCGGCAGTGCCGTCGCTGGAGGCAGCTCTGTGTTTGCCTGCGCCACCAGGCCGGTGGGCTGGACGACCTCTTGGAAGCCGACTCACAAGGCGTCCTCGTCCTGCGCGCTGGCCGCAATGCCCTGCTCGATGAAGGCGTCCACATCATAGCCCCACGCTAGGAGCTCCTGGTACTCCAGAGGCAGGTGCGCGGTGGCGGCTACGACAATGTCCACCTCCTCCTCCTTGACAATGATGGCGTCATCATCGATGTCGAGCTCATCGTCGGAGTGGTTGATGATGCCATCGTCGTCGGGTTGAAGGCGGGGACGTCGTATACCTCCCACAGCTGGAACTTACTGCGGAAGGTGCTCGCGTGCCACGCCAGGTGCTCCCAGGCCAGGAATTATTTCTAGAAGTCCTAGCTCTCGTAGCTGCACTCCCACCGGCGGGAGCTTGCAGATGTAGTGGCGGATCTCCTCCTCCAGCCCTTTGCCCTCCTTGGGCATGGGCAGCACCGGGACCCTCTCCCGGTTGAGGTGCCAGCCCATGGGGAGGGAGACATCATGGTGGGCGATGCCTGCTCCCTCCCTCCATCATCGCTCGCACTCTATCAGGCGGAAGTAGCAGTGATCGCGGAGGGATCCTCCACCTGGCGCACGGCGGGGTGGTGGGAGAAGTCATGGGGCCACGGTAGCGGTGGCAAGACGCCGCGAAGGAAGTCCGGTAGACCAACAGGGACGGGAGCCCCCTGCCTACGCCAACGGTTTGAGCTAGATCCTCTCGCCTCGTGGTCATTCTTGGCCTTCTTCATCCAGCCCGACATCTTCATCGTTGGAGGTGGTGACTGTGGCGCCGGGAGGGGTGTATCTGGTGATGGGCGAGAGGTGGGAAGTGTGGCACCAATGGGTGCAGAGGGCGGCTTAAGTAGCTCCTGCCCGTGCGAATGCGCACCTTCGCCATCAATGCCAGCATGGGAACTCAGACGGTGTCCCGTCAGTCAGGTTGTCGTCATGTTGGTATTGATGGCGAAGGTTGTCGCCGATATTATGCGGAGACCCCATGTTAGTATTAGTGGGATGTGTTGTATCATCTCAACCATAGGATGTTATGTCCATATGAATGTTAATCAAACACATTATGAAGTTTCAACAATATTATACCTTCTTTGAAACTATTTTGAGTCCACCATGTTTATGAGAGAGTAGACAAGTGAATCTACAAACTCTGGTCCATTTTTATCATAAGAAACACCTTTTACTTGCATTTATAAGTCCTTTTATTTTCAACAATCATTTATCTGAAAATACAAAAACGCCTTGATACGTCCAAAACGTATCTACTTTCTCGAACACTTTTGCTATTGTTTTTCCTCAAAACTTGTGTGATTTGGGTACAACTAACATGGACTGACGCTGTTTTCAGTAGAATAACCTTGGTGTCTAGTTTTTGTGCAGAAAATCAACTATCAGGAAAAATCCCGGAAAATATACCAAAAATCCTATTTCACCAGAAGACTCACAGAGCCAGAAGACGAGACGGAGTAGGGCCACGAGGGGCCCACACCACCTGGCCATGTGGGTCAGGCCAGGCCGCGCCTGGGGGTGGTGTGGCTGCCTCGGCTGCCCCCTCGGCCTCCCTCTTCGCCTATAAGTCACCTCTTGACCTAAAAACCAAGAGGGGTTTAATGTTTTTCCAGAAAGAGTTCCGCTGCACCGCCGCCACCAGATTCCGTGATTTGGAACCAGAAACTCCGTTCCGGCACCCTAGCGAGACAGGAAATTGGAGGAGATCATCGCCATCATCATCACCATCGCTTCTCCATCGACCATCCATGTTTCCCCCATCTATGAGTGAGTAATCCCCCGCTGTAGGCTATGGGGATGGTAGGGATTGGATGAGATCATTCATGTAATGGCATCAGATTGTTAGGGCATGGTGTCTAGTATCTTTTATTAGTGTTTTTTGACTTTGTTACAACTTGTTATGCTTAATGCTTGTCACTAGGGCCCGAGTACCATGATTTCAGATCTGAACATGTTATCGATTCATTATGATAGTATTATTTATGGTCTTACCTGCAAGTTGTATACGCATATTGTTGTCCGGAACCAAAGGCCCCGAAGTGACAACAATCGGGATAACCGGAGGGAATGGCTTTGATGTGAGGATCACATGTGTTCACGGAGTGTTAATTCTTTGCTCCAGTGCTTTATTAAAAGGAGCACCTTAATTGCCAGTAGTTCCCTTGAGGCCACGCGTCAAATGGGCCGGCAGGACAAAAGATGTTGTGCAACTTCTCATTGTGAGCACGTATGACTATATATGGAACACATGCCTATGATTATTTAGTACTTGGATGCTTTATCTTATTTATCTGCAAATGCCCTACGTCTTTATTGCCATGTGAATTGTCTTGTCCATGCAACGCCCGTCCATCCATCCCTATGCCTACCGCGCTTTAATCCTATTGTTTACTGCAATTGTTACTACTGTCTTTACTTCTACTACTTCTATTACTCTACTATTGCTACTACAAAACTGTTGCTACTGATAAACTGTTGTGAGCAAGATTGTTTGTAGGTGTAGCTGAATTGACAACTCAGTTGTTAAGGCTTATAAATATTCTTTGGCTCCCCTTGTGTCAAATCAATAAATTGGGTTTCACTTCCCTCGAAAATACTGTGATACACCCCCTATACTTATGGGTCATCAAGACTATTTTCTGGCGCCGTTGCAGGGGAGCATAGCTTTATTTATCAAGTTCACTTGGAATCACTATTGTTCGTTGCCATCCATCCATCATGGGTAAGTATCGTGATGGCAAGGTTCCTACCATCCACTACAAGAAGAGGTACGGTTCTAAACACCTCTATTTCTCTTGATTCACCATCTGTTATGAGTAAGCTCCTTACACCCCCACATACACATGCTACACACACTGCTACTACTGTTGAATCTGGAACTTCTGATACTTACAATGCTGCCTCTACTGTGCTTGATAAGTGGTTCATTAGGTCATTTCCTAGATGCTACGATTGCTAGAACTATAGCTGGAAATACTGAAACTCCTAATGAATACACTACTACACCTATCAGTTCTCCTGAGTCTAGAGAGAGTTATGATATTGAAGACGGTTATATTGAGATGACCGAAGAATTTATTATAGAATGTCAAAACACCCATGATAGGAGTGCTATCAAGAGTCTCCTTGAGAGGCATACTATAAAACCCAAATTGTCTCCTAATGCTAAGTTTGCTGCATCTCCCATAAACATTAAAGATAAGGATTATGATTTCTCTCTTGATCTTTCTTACATATCTACTGTTGAGAAAGAAACTTTTTGTGGGAGTAAGAATGAAAGTGCGGTAGCACATATGACTGAGATTTCTACCATGAGTGGCCTGTTTTCTGATGATATTAAGATGCGCACCTACTTTGTTGCTAAAATTTTCCCTTTTTCACTAAAAGGAGAATCTAAAACTTCGTTTAATAATTTACCTCCTAGATCTATTGATAGCCCTGATTGCTTGATTAGTACTTTCCTGCAGAAGTATTTTCCTCCTTGTGCTAGACATGCTATTTTGCAGGAACTTTTTGATTTTAAACAGGGAGAAAAAGAGATATTTCCTGAATCATGGGCAAGGTTTTGTGCTTTGATTCATGCACAGGTTGGATGTACATTTCCTAAGAATGAGCTCCTTGATATATTTTATAATGGACTAACTGAAGAATCTAGGACATACCTGGATAGTTGTGTTGATTGTGTTTTCAGGAATAGGACTCCCAAGGAAGCTGGGGAATTAATGGCTAAAATAAGCAAGAATTATGAAGACTGGACTCCTCCTGAACCAGCTATACCTGAAACAATTATACCTGAACTAGCTATACCTGCACCTATACCAACATCGAAGAAGAGGGGAGTTATTGAACTAAATGATGAAGTGACGAAGGAAGCTAAGAAATGTCTTAAGGAGAAGGGAATTAAAGCTGCTGATGTCAGGAATTTACCTCCTATAGAAGAATTATGTAAGCCAATTCCCCACTCATCCACTATTGAGGTACAATCTCTCCAACATTTTGATGAAGGTGATATTCCTTACTCTAAACCTCCTGATCAATGCTTAGAAGAATTTGATGTTTTTATTGTTAAGCAAGATAATTTTAATAAAAGGGTGCAAAATCATCTAATGGAAAACACAAGTGCTATTGTTGAGTTGAAGGATATTGTGGAAAGAACCTCTAATGATGTTAAAATGCTTGTTAAACAATTTCAAATGGTTCAAACTCAAATTGATCAGCTTATTAAAGTACAAAAAGACTTGCTAGTTAATGTTGCTAAAGAAAAAACATGCTTATGAAATTAGAACTAGAAGTGGTGCTGACACCCAGGATCCTCTATATCCTGAGGGGCATCCTAAAAGAATTGAGCAGGATTCTCAACAAGCTGAAAATAGTGGTACTACTCCTAAGAAAAGAAAAAAGAAACATAAAACTAATGTAGAACCCTCTGAACCTACTAAAGATCCCAATAGTATATCTGTCTCTGATGCTGAAACTGAAAGTGGTAATGAAGAAAATGATGCTCCTGATAAAGAAAAAGTTGAAGAAGAACCCGAAAGGCACACTAAGAATACTAAATACACTAAAGAATATTTTGTTGCTAAGAAACATGGTAGTGAAAGAGAGCCTTGGGTCCAAAAACCTATGCCTTTCCCTGATAAGAAACACAAGTCAAAGGAAGATGAACATTATAATAAGTTTTGTGAGTGGATGAAACCTTTATTCTTGCAAATTCCTTTGACTGATGCTATTAAATTGCCTCCTTATTCAAAGTATATGAAGGATATTGTCTCGAATAAAAGGAAGATCCCTAATGAAGAAATTTCTACTTTTCTTTCTAATTATTCCTTTAATGGTAAGGTTCCAAAGAAACTTGGAGACCCAGGGATTCCAACTATTCCTTGCTCTATTAAAAATAGTTATGTTAGAACTGCTTTATGTGATTTGGGAGCAGGAGTTAGTGTTATGCCTTTTTCTCTCTACAAGAGACTTCAACTGGAAAAACTAATATCAACTGATATATCGTTGCAAATGGCTGATAAATCTACTACTATTCCTGTTGGTATATGTGAGGATGTACATGTTCAAGTGGATCATAATTGCTTGATATTAACTGATTTTGTTGTGCTTGAAATGCCTGAAGATGATAATATGTCTATTATTCTTGGGAGACCTTTTCTTAATACTGTAGGAGCTGTTATTAATTGTAATCAAGGAAAGGTGACTTTTAATGTTAATGACAAGGAGCATACTGTCTATTTCCCCAAGAAGATTGATAGGACTTATGGCTTAAATTCAATTGAACATGTTGAGGCATTCAAGTTGGAGAAATATATTGTCCCATACCAAGAGAAAAATACGAAACTATTATGATTGGGACCATTGCTATCATGGTTGAGGTAACATAATCATAAGTGGTATGCAAAGTTTTGTTTCATCTAAAATTGTTTTGGTAACAAGACCTAATCAACCTTGTTAACGAAGGGATTTTAATGAACAAAACAATGTTTTCACCATGATTATCCTCGCTTACTTTCATTTTATCCATTTTAGTTTTTGCTTTCGCTTAGTTTACTTTTCTGTTGCTAGTTGCTTGCTTGTTAGAGTGTCTTAGAACTTCTAAAGTTGTTGTTTTGTTTTGTCATTGCATCTTTCCAAAAACATCTTTCTGTCAGAAAATCATTCATCTATACCTGAAAATTGCTCAAAAATAAAGTGTCTCGAAAAATTCCAGAAAATTCATATTAAATTTGTACGTGAAAAAGGCAGGAGTGCCCGAAGGTACTGGGGGCCCACGAGGCAGGCACACCACCTGGTGGCGCCCAGCCAGGGGCCTGGCCATGGTGTGGGCCACCCCTGGCCCTCCACTCACTCTCTCACTTCCCACTTGTTTCTCTCTCCCGAGAAAACATCAGTTCTTTGCTCGAAATCGCGTTCTTGCTGCTCCTGCCCATGATTTTTCGATCTCCTTGCTCAGCCCATCTTTGCTGCTGAAATTTGGAGCATTTGTTCTCCGGTATGTGACTCCTCCGCTTGTCCAAGTAGATTTGTGTTTAGTGGTTTATATCTTTAGTATTTTGCTGCTGTAGGTGACAGGTTATGAGAGCTTGTAAGCTTGTTCAATGCTTAGAGATATTGTTTTGATGCATGTTTAGGCCTCTTACAAGTCCCTATGAGTAGTTCTCTTCATTATGTATTCACTTTGCAATCACTTGTTTAATGGATGTTTAAATTTCAGAATAGAAGATGAATGAGCATCAACTCAACCAACATGAACTGAGGGTGCCTGAGGTTATGAAGGTTCACCGAGAGGAGGAAGTTTTTCCTTCCATCTATCCATGCTCCGAATTCATGAGGGCTGCAGGAATTTCCCAGGACTTCCATACTTTAGTTGCTAATGCAGGATTAGAGCACTTTGTGGAAGATGAACCTAGTCAATTTGTGAAACTAACTATGTCTATAGTGCAGGACTTCCGATTTAGTTGCTCTTTGCCTAACCCCATGGTTCACTACAAAATTTACAATATAGTTGTCGACCTTCCTCTTGATGACTTTTGTGCAGCTATTAAGGTACCTTAGTGGGGATCGTGTGGAAGGATTAAAGAGCGACCTGCACCACTCATGGACTTGTATGCGGAGATTTTCCAGGGGAGCAGCTTCTCAAAGGAGAGCGGGAAAATCCATAACATTCATCTCCCGTCTATTCGCTACTTTGCTTACTTTATTGCCAAGTGTGTTCTCGCTAGGAAAACTGCTAATAAGTTATCCTCCTATGATCTAGCATTCATCTCAGCTGCTTTAAAACGAGATAGGACTTATAACTTGGGTGCATTGATAGCTTTCCGTCTTGCTGCTAACTGCGAGAAAGGTGGAAATTGTGGAGGCCTCATCGCCTCTCGTTTATTAGCTTTGCATGGTGTAGTGCCTCATCATCTAGACTTACAATTTCCCATAGAAAGGCTTGACCTTAATTCCATGATACAGCATAAATTTGTTTCTTCTTGGGCTAATTTGAGTGATTTGTCTTATGAAATAACCTTTCTCATGGCTGGTTGGAGAAGGAGTAAGTCCAAGCGATTTGTTCTTTTGCCTGCACCTGTTTTGTTTAACCTTGATACCAGGGTAGGATGGTCACTCACTGAGGAAGAACTTGATACGTAATTGGGAGAGCTCTCCCAACAAGAGCAGGATACTAGAAGGGAGGTTACAGATGATTTGGTCCAGCCCTCGAATGAGGGGGAGTCTTCATATCAGCAGCCTACCTATGATTGGGGAGCTTCTTCTTCTTCCCAAGGGCCTAACCACGATCATTCTTACAATGACCTGCCTGCTTGGAACCCTTACCCGGGTTGGGGTTGATAACCACTTAGGCCAAAAGCCTAAGCTTGGGGGAGGTACACCGACATCACACTCATCTCCATATCATGTTTAGTCGGTACTTTGTATATCCATGCTTCGCTCTCTTTTTAGTCTTCATTCTTTCTTTGCTTTTGTTTTCTAAAACACAAAAAGACCAAAAATATTTCCGTTGTTTCTCTTTGTTTGCTTCTTCTTATTTTTGCCTTGGTTTCCTTTTTCCTTTTTTCTTTGTTTGAACTATTCGAAAAACCCAAAAAGATTTTGCTTTGCTTCTTCTTCCTTTTGGTTCTTGCTTTTAAAAATTGAAAACACCAAAAATATTTGTTGTTCTTCTTTGGTTTTGTGAAGTTTGTTGCAGGGTTCAGCAGTCCTCAGTGGAATTTGGTTTCATGTTATTATCCAAGCTACACAAGTGAAGGGCAATAATGAGGATTAATGACAACTTGAGATGTGGTAAGAGGCTGGTAACGAACTCTATTTTTTTCATTTTTGTACATATACTCATCATTGTGGGCATGCTTAGTCTGTTCATGTAGGGTGTATGTTATTTATGGATGCTTAGTAGTTCTTGCTTTCTTATGATTAGCTCCAGCTCGCTAATAGTTTGTAGCATGTCGTATGAATGTTTGCTTGCATTGCTCTATTCATAACTTGGTATGACACTATGGTATCCTCCTCTGAATGTTTTATTTGAATTGACTTGGCACATGTTCACGCATGCATATGACTGAAACAATAATCAGTTAAGCCTCGATGAATTATTTTGCCTCAGGGGTCTTGAATCACTTTCATGCCATGATTAGTCCTGTTTTGTTGCAAGCATGATTATGACAGTTATTGCTCTCTCGTTTGTCACTCCCTTACTATTGCTAGCCTTCACTTGCACTGAGTATGAGCTCTACTCGTGTTTCCAATTCCCCAAAACCAATATTGCCAAAAGTGTCCACCATACCTACCTATTAGCATCATTTGCTATTCCGTGCATATTTAGTATGCCTTGTTTTCTTCCGAATAAAATGTTTTCTTGTTATGAGAAAGTTAGTTAGTAAAGCTCTCACGAACTTGATGGCACACTTTACTTTCTTGCACTTAATAATCTTGAACCATTGCGTCCATCTTTGTTGCGTATATGCTTGCGCTTTATAAGTTGAAGTTAGCAGAACCATGTATCATGGGGAACGCCCTTTCAACATTGCACTGGTACTTTGTACCTCGTTGTATCATGATTCTTTTGCTTATGGACCCCGGCGGTGTGAAATAAAAGGGGAACTAGTAAGATCATGGAATTTGTATATGTGTTAGAGAAACGCCTGGGTCACTAGCCTAAGCCATGCTTAATCATGGTGGAAACTTGTAGCATAACCATAATGAGCATTCTATGAAGCATCCTTAATAAAAACCTATGCAAATATCAAATAAAAAGATCGCTGAGATGCTCATTGTCTGCTTGCCTTGTCATTTTGATTATAGGATAGCTCATGTATCATGTGCAAGGGGTACCCCGTTGGCGGCTCTCTATGATACGTACGTACTTACAATGATAAGAGCTTACTTGTGACTCAAGTTGAGTAGCATGAGGTTCGGTACTCGTAAGTAAGGGGCATGAGATTTAACTTATAACTTGTCAAGCATATCCTCTTAGTTGTGTCACTTTAACCTTAACCATTTAAAGATGCTTATGATAGGGGCAATGAGAGCTCAAAGCTAATGAGTACAATACTTTCAGCATTTGGAAGCCTTTCAAACTTTTCAAAACCTTTTCATTTCCTTGTTGAGTCTCCACATATTCTATGAGCACTTTCTTGAGAGCATAGTTGTCATTCTTAGTGTAATGTGATTGTCTCAAAACTGGATTAATTGTGTTATGACTTTGATGATTGTATCTTTGATATCTTTACTTCTAGTCTTCACTTGAACTTCAGAGGTGCCTTGGCATTTATGTTTGCTCTACAATCAAAGGCAAGCGAGATACCACTCTATCATACCTTGTTATGAGCACTGCAATGTTGCTTATGTTTATGTTTCATGCTACTTATTATTTTTGAGTTGGAATCTCTTCATAGCTTGCAATGAATATTAAGTAAACTTAGTTGCATACTCTTTATTATGAATTGCCTGAGTAGTTGACCATATGCTGAGAATATATACATCTCATGAAGCAAATGTGTTCGTGAAAGTTTCTTTTATCGCACTCAGTTTTCAACTGAATTGCTTGAGGACAAGCAATAAGCTAAGTTTGGGGGGAGTTGATACGTCCAAAATGTATCTACTTTCCCGAACACTTTTGCTATTGTTTTTCCTCTAACCTTGTGTGATTTGGGTACAACTAACACGGATTGACGCTATTTTCAGCAGAATTACCTTGGTGTCTAGTTTTTGTGCAGAAAATCAACTATCAGGAAAAATCTCGAAAAATATGCCAAAAATCCTATTTCACCAGAAGACTCATGGAGCCAGAAGACGAGACGGAGTAGGGCCACGAGGGGCCCACACCACCTGGCCGCGCGGGCCAGGCCAGGCTGCGCCTGGGGGTGGTGTGGCCGCCTCGGCTGCCCCCTCGGCCTCCCTCTTCACCTATAAGTCGCCTCTTGACCTAAAAACCAAGGGGGGTTCGATGTTTTTCAGAAATAGTTCCGCTGCGCCGCCACCACCAGATTCCGTGATTCAGAACCAGAAACTCCGTTCTGGCACCCTACTGGGACAGGGAATTGGAGGATATCATCGCCATTATCATCACCATCGCTTCTCCATCGACCATCCATGTTTCCCCCATCTATGAGAGAGTAATCCCCCGCTGTAGGCTATGGGGATGGTAGGGATTGGATGAGATCGTTCATCTAATGGCATCAGATTGTTAGGGCATGGTGACTAGTATCTTTTATTAGTGCTTTTTGACTTTGTTGCAACTTGTTATGCTTAATGCTTGTCACTAGGGCCCGAGTGCCATGATTTCAGATATGAACATGTTATTGATTCATTATGATAGTATTGTTTATGGTCTTACCTAGAAGTTGTATACACATATTGTTGTCCGGAACCAAAGGCCCCAAAGCGACAACAATCAGGATAACCGGAGGGAATGGCTTTGATGTGAGGATCACATGTGTTCACGGAGTGTTAATGCTTTGCTCCGGTGCTCTACTAAAAGGAGCACCTTAATTACCAGTAGTTCCCTTGAGGCCCCACTGCAAACGGGCTGGCAGGACAAAAGATGTTGTGCAAGTTCTCATTGTGAGCATGTATGACTATATATGGAACACATGCCTATGATTATTTAGTACTTGGATGCTTTATCTTATTTATCTGCAAATGCCCTATGTCTTTATTGCCATGTGAATTGTCTTGTCCATGCAATGCCCGTACATCCATCCCTATGCCTACCGTGCTTTAATCCTACTGTTTACTGCAATTGTTACTACTGTCTTTACTTTTACTGCTGCTATTACTCTACTATTGCTACTACAAAACTGTTGCTACTGATAAACTGCTGTGAGCAAGATTGTTTCCAGGTGCAGCTGAATTGACAACTCAGTTGTTAAGGCTTATAAATATTCTTCGGCTCTCCTTTTGTTGAATCAATAAATTGGGTTTCACTTCCCCTGAAAATACTGCGGTACACCCCCTATACTTGTGGGTCATCACGCCTATCATTCTTGCATTTACTTCTCTCGTTTTACACCACTACAAACACCATTACACTTTACTTTTGCATTGCATTTAGTTTATCTTTCATACATAGTTTAGTTCCTTATACTTGATGCATATTTACTTTTTTCATTCTTTTTCCATTCTAATATGAAATCTTGTGCTTGACAGCCACTTGGTGGAGTTGGGAACACATGGCAACACTTTCTTGTTTTGTAAGATGCTATAAGAGGAAGGAGTAGTTCATCTCTACTATTTCTCCGAGAGTTTGGTATAAACCCTTAAGTCACACTTATGGAGAAAACACCCTTGCTGCATCACGTTGCGTTTGAAGTACCAAAGAATTGGTATACTAGTGAATCTGGTGCTATCACTAGTCCTGGCACTTAAAAATAAAGAGGAGCTGAGTTGTAGTATGGGATCATTCTTATACTAGCATTCATATTGAAGAGCGACATCGAGCATCGGGGTGGTAGCACAAGACAACTGAGTCACCATCAGGTGTTTATACCAAAGGATGTAACCCATCAATCTTTTATTTTGAAATGCTAAGGTCAGAGGTTTACCTTGTAGTTGTTCTATTGCACTTCATTATTTTATATACCCCCGAAACTCCCTAACCTATAATTCTTTGTAGTGTTTCATGTCTTATTTATTTTATTTTATTGATGGGTGAATGAACTCTGTCCTTACACCGAATCATTCACTTTTATTTTGTGTGTTATTTTCGCAAAAACTTGAACCTTGTGCGGAGACATGCACAATATGGTGCCAATCGTATAAACATTTGCATAAGTCATTTGGTTGTTTCAATCCTTTTTTCAAGGTTAAAAAGGGAGCACCATAGCCGAAAGTGCGTCCAGATACCAAGATACCCCTCACAAAATGTGATGAAACCCTCCATATGGATAATGCTTTTAGGGTTAAGATGGTAGAGCTGAAGGACGTATGGAAGGAGAGATTAGCGCATAAAGTAGCTGACGGGAAGGGAGAAACCTCCCTCAACAAAGGCGGTAATAACACATGATCCGCTCCCTGAGGGCACACTGTCGTCTCCATCCCTAGAGCTCTCCACACACACTGAGTGGAGCTAAAATAGCCCCTCGGCCTCTAGTATCTACATAGTTGCATGAGTGCCGACATGAGAGGCCATCGGAAAGACCAACCATACACCAGCGCGAAGGAGTGGGTGGAAGGCCTCTTCGTCTGGGGAGGCCAGCCAACAAAGATTGGGTGTGTTCCTAGTTTTGCTTGGTCCTAATTGACGACATATCGATCCTTTGGCTGTGTCAACGCTGATGCGTGGAAGGACCCATAGCGAAAGCTTTGTAGGGTTCTTCCCTTTTGGGGCGACAAATACGTCATTGATGTTGTTCCCCTCCTAAGAGGCATGACTATTCTAGTTCCTTCCCTTCATTGTTCCGTTGTCATTTGCCCCCTTTTGCAAGGTCGACCTTCTCTTTGTTGGGTGTTAGACTTTGTATAGTAGCCCAACTGTGTAATCCATACCGTATTGGTATAGGACTTGTATTGTACCATTGTACACCATTATATATATATGTGATAGACCACCCATAGAGGGTTGAGCAAGTTCCCCCAAAACATTACGTTTTACATGGTATCAGCCTAACCTTGGTCCTCCCCCACCTCACCCGCCGCCACCGCACCCAACCCTAGGGTCGCCGCCACTTTCACCATGTCCGCTTCCTCCTCGGGCGCTGCTAGCTCCGGGTCTATCCCCGCGTCGCTTGCCACCCTCCTCAACCTTCTGCCTCGTGATCTCGCTCCATCGGTGCCCCAATTCTTTGGCACCATCGCCCTAGGATCCATGTTTTTGGCTCCGATCCCGCCGCCTCTCGCACTTGCGCTCTCCGTTGCCACGACGAAGGTCCAGGCCACGGCGCCACCCACAGCCTCCACCGGCTCGTCCCCGACACTCGCCATCTCGGCGGCCTCGGGGGCCCTCGACACCCCGCCCGCGGCCACGGCCCCTGCCGCCGCTGAGACACCCGCTGCCCCGGTTGCCGACGCCATCGCGTCCTTCATGTTGTTCCACTTCGACAACCTGATCACCATCCGACTCACGCCGGGCAACTACTTATTCTAGAGCACCAAGGTACTACCGCTACTCCGCAGCCGCTCCCTCCTTGGGTATGTCGATGGTTCCCTGTCGTGTCCTCTACAGGTCATCGCCACCATCCACAGTCCGGCTATCAACCTGGAACACCATGTGTGGGTGCAACAGGACCAGGCGATCCTCTCTACCATTCAGGGTTCCATGGGCGACGGGTCACTGGCCTCTGCCTATTTGCTGTCACCTCCATGGACGCCTGGACGACCCTGGAGCATGCCTTTGCCCAGGTCTCTACCTCTCGTTCGATGGCTCTTTGCAGCGATCTTGTCGACATCAAGAAGTTGGACTCCTCCACCAAGACCTACTTAAACAAGATCAAGGTACTGGCGAACATGTTGACCTCCATTGGTCAGCCGCTTCATGACGAGGAGTTCGCCGGATTCGTCATCAAGGGCCTCGAAGACGAGTACGACAATCTCGCGGAGGCCATCCATAACGCCAAGCAGCTGATGCCTCCTCACGAGCTCTACTCACGCCTCCTCTTCATTGAGCAGCGTGTCGAGGCTCATCGCGCCTCCGCCACCATCACCGCGTAGCCAGCGGCCTATTGGGACTCTCGCGGCTAGTGCCCATCGGCGTCCCTGTCCGCTGGCAAGGCTGCCCCAACCCCTATGCCGACCTCGGGTGGGGGCCACAATGCTCGGGTGTGCCAACTGTGTGGCCATGAAAACCACGTCGCCTCTAAGTGCCACCGACACTTTCAGAAAAGCTTCCCCGGCATCGACAACGACGGCAGGAGCAGCGAGCGCTAGTTTGCCATGGTCGACTTTGGCCCTCTCGCCGCCCGGCTACCCACGTCGCCGCCAAGGGCAATGACATGCGCGTCGAGCAGGGGTACACATCGTCCTACCCCATTGATCCAGCGTGGTACATGGACACCAACGCCACGGATCACATGATGAACGAGCTCAATAAGCTCGCCACCTACCAGCCCTACTATGGGCACAACAAGGTTCACACCGCCAATGGTGTAGGTATGCCCATCTCTCACATTGGTAAATCATCTCTTTTAACTAGTCATCCCTCTAGGCAGCTCCACCTTCGTAACATTCTGCGGGTACCCTCGGTTACTCATAATCTTTTATCCGTTCCTAAGCTCACCCTTGATAATAATTTCCTATGTGAATTTCATCCTTTTGATCTTTTTATTAAGGACCGAGCATACCGGGACGTTCTGCTTAGTGGGCGCTTAATCCAAGGCTTGTACCATTTGGAGGATCCATCCACCTCGCGCATCTTTAGTGGGGTTCGTGTGTTGCTGTCAAAGTGGCACTCTCACCTTGGTCACCCTGCCACCCCCATCGTTCGCCACATACTCCATCGCCATGAGCTGCCATTAGAGTCTAGCAATAAAGAGATGTCTGTGTGTGATGCATGTCAACAAGGCAAAAGTCATCAACTACCATTTGTTTCATCTACTAGAGAAGTCAAGAGTCCTCTTGAACTTGTTTTTTCCGATGTGTGGGGTCCAGCACAAACATCTGTTAGTGGTCACAACTACTATGTCAGATTTATTGATGCCTATAGTCGATTTACATGACTTTATCTTATTAAGCGCAAGTCTGATGTGTTTGGTATATTCATTCTGTTTCAATTGCATGTTGAACATCTACTCAAGAATAAAATTATTCATGTTTAGTCAGATTGGGGGGGCGAATATCGCAACCTCAACACTTTCTTTAATAACCTTGGGATCTCTCATCGTTTATAATGCCCACATACACATCAGCAAAATGGCCCCGCTGAGCGCAAACATCGCCATATAGTTGAGAGCAGCCTCACACTTCTTGCTCATGCTTGTACCCTTTCGCTTTTGGAGTGATGCCTTTGCCACCGCATGTTTTCTTATTAATAGATTATCTGTGCGTGTTCTTAATATGAAAACTCCTATTGATCTTCTCTTGAATGAAACTCCTGACTGTACCTTTTTCAAGGTATTCGGGTGTGCCTGTTGGCCCCATCTTCATCCATATAATAATCGAAACTTGAGTTTCGGTCCAAAAATTGTGTTCTTTGGGTATAGTTCTCTCCATAAAGGCTACAAGTGCCTCCATGTGCCAACAAATCATGTCTACGTATCTCGTGATGTTGACTTTGATGAGAACGTCTTCCCCTTTTCCACCATGCCTAAACCACCTATCATAGCCCCATCTATGCATTCATCTCCTATTATGCCTGGCCAATTTGTAGATGTTGCATATTCGCCTGCGTTGTTACCTAATCATGGTGTAGAAACTAGATGTGGTGCTCGCTTGGAACTCCTACCCGATGCACCACCTGCGTCGCCTGTGGCGCATGTCGATCGAATGGTGCATGCGCATGCACCGCCTCCTGCCTTCGACCCTGCCACGCCTACCCCTGCGCCTGAGCTGGCATTAGAAACGGCCTCCCCTGAGCGGCCCATGTCGTCGCCTCCTTGCCCGGACTCGCCTCCGTCGTCGCCCACGTCGCCCACACGAGCATCCCTGCTGCCCACCTTGTATGGGTCGGTAGCGCACAGCTCAGCGCCGTGCTGACTCGTGTATTAACGAGCTCGTTGGGGAACCCCAAGAGGAAGTATGATGAGCACAACAGTAAGTTTTCCCTCAGTTATGAAACCAAGGTTATCAATCCAGTAGGAGCAAGGAAACACCTCCAAGCTGTTGCTAGCTAGACTTTGGCAGGGCGCACTACCGGCGCTAGCAACAACGTGGAAACCTACACAACACAACCACAGAACTTTGCCCCCAACTTATAGTGAGGTTGTCAATCTCGCCGGTTTTGCTGAAACAAAGGATTAAACGTATTGCGTGGAAGAGAGTAATAGTTTGTAGAAAGTAAATAGAAATCAGTAAACAGTTGTAGATTGATGGTAAAAGAAAGGATCGGGGTCCTTAGTTCACTAGTGGTCGCTCTCCTGAAGATAGATGACACGTTGGGTGAACAAATTATAGCGGGGCAATTGACAAACATCGAGAAAGCAATACATGCATATACTAATCGTCTTGACTCCTTTGAGATTTGATTGGGCATTACAACATTATACATAGACCGTAATCCAACTGCATCTATGACTAATAATCCACCTTCAGGTTATCATCCGAACCCCCTCCAGTATTAAGTTGCAAGCAACAGATAATTGCATTACGCATTGCGTGTAAAGTAAGCAATACGATTATTCTATGAACAAAGGATTGTTGTTTTCTCCCTAGTAGCAACAGCACATCTAGTACCTTAGAGATTTCTGTCACTTCCCCAGATTACTAGAGGCATGAACCTACTATCGAGCATAAATACTAACTCTTGGAGTTGCTAGCATCTACTTGGACAAGATAGCTACTAACAACAGAAAGCATGCAAGATCACAAATAACAAAGACATGATAGAATCAATAATCAATCTGAAATAGCATCTCAATATCCATCGGATCCCCGCAAACACAACATGTAGGAATTACAAATAGATGATCTTGATCATGAACGGAGCTCACAAGATCTAAACATGGAAGCACAAAGGAGAAGAACCAGCCATCTAGCTACTACACGGACCCATAGTCCAAGGATGAACTACTCACGCATCACACCGGAGGCTTGCATGGTGATGAAGAAGGCCTCCAGGGTGAATTCCCCTCTCCGGCAGGGTGCAGGGAAGAGCTTCAGATCCCTCCCAATCAAGGGATGGAGATGACGGTGGCTACAGACTCTTTCGTGGAATTTTTATCGGGTACTTAGGGTTTATGTATTGGAGGCATCTTATAGGCGAAAGGGGAGGCTGAGGGGGTGCCCGAGGCGGCCAGGCTTGGCCGCGTGGCCAGGTGGTGTGGCGGCCCCCTGGCCCCTCTCCATCTCATATTCTGGCTTCGTGTCCCCCTTGGTGAAAAACTGACTTTGGCTTTTGTCCCGTCCAATTCCGAGAATATTCATTTCCTGACTTTCCTGGATCCAAAAACAGCAGAAAACGGGCAGCTGGCACTGTGGCTCTTGTTAATAGGTTAGTCTAAGAAAGTGTATAAAAAGTACTCCAAAGTGTGGACAAAACATAAGGAAGTAGATAAAACCAAGCATGGAACATCAAAAATTATGGATACGTTAGCAATGTATCAACATCCCCAAGCTTAACTCCTGCTCGTCCTCGAGTAGGTAAGTGATAAAAAGAAAGAATAATTTTTGAGGTGACATGCACCATCATAAACTTGATCAAAGTATTTGTAAAACATTGATAGCTGGGATCATAGTACTTCAACATAGCATGAAAGATAAAGTTCTAACAGTAAGACAAAGCAACTATGTTGCAACATGAAAAGGCACAAACAAAAGATTCATAAATAACAATGCTTTGCAAGATGTTTGTTTGTTTCACATAAAGAAAACATAGCATAGTGGCATTCAGCTTGTCCCTCATAGAGTAGCAAACATAAATGCATAGGACACCTTCAAAGTTCATAAGAGTGACTAGATAGAAATAGTTTAAAACAAGCAATATCAAAATTATGCATCAATCAACAAGTCTTGGGACAATGCACATAGAACTAAGAATGGTCACTATGCTCTCAAAATAGGTGCATAAAGATAGAAGGTGGAGACTCAACATAAAAGTAAAAGAAAGGCCTTCATAGAAGGAAGTAGAGATTCAATTTTCATAAAGAGCTTCCAAAAATTATGCTACTTATTAGCTTTCAGCTCTCATTGCCCCTATCATAAGCATCTTGAAGTGATTAAGGTTAAAGTGAACAAACTATGGTGTATACGCTTGACGAAGTATAAGTTGGAAATCTCATGTCCCTTGAATATGAGGGCCGCTCCTCACGCTACTCAAGTTTAGTTACCGGTAAGTTCTTGTCATAGTAAGTACATGTGTATCATGGAGAACCGCCAACGGGGTACCCCTTGCCCGATGATATGGAAGAATCCCCATATCAAAATGACAAGGCAAGCAGACAACGAGCATCTCAGCAATCTTCTTATTTACCATGGGAAAATGGTGCTTTTTCTCTCTTTCCTCTTTTCTCATATCTCTTTTTTTTTCTTTTTCTCTTTTTTCTCAATATCTGACTCTTTTTTATAAGAAAAATGCTTCGTAGACAGCTCATTATGGTTACGCTGGAGGTTTCTACCATGACAGCATGGATTAGACCAGCTGACCCAGCGTTTTCTAACACACATACATAACTCCATGGACTTACAAGCTCCCCTTTCATTTCACACCGACGACATCAATAGACAAAAGAGCATGATATCAACTAGGTACAAAGTATAAGTGCAATGTTGAAAGCGTTCCCCATGACAGCATGGTTCTGCTAATCCCCAACATATAAGTGAAAGCATATACAACATAGACGACACAATTGTTCAAGTTTATTAAGGGCAAGAAAAGTAAAGTGTGCCATCAAGTTCGTGAGAGATTTAATCACTAGTTTTCTCATAACAAGTTTAATTCGGAAGGTAGAGAAAAACATGAATATACTTGGAATAGCAAATGCTAATAGGTAGGTATGGTGGACTCTTTGGAATAACTTGGTTTTAGGAGTTGGATGCGTGAGTGGAACTCATAATTGGTTATGGAGGCTAGCAAAAGACTGGGAGCGACCAACTAAGAGAGCAATAATGGCCATAATCATGCAGAGCGACAAAACATCATTGACTAAAGCATAAAGTGATACTACAAGTCGAAAACTAAAGGATCATAAAGGCTATGGTGACTTGGGATAGTCATAACATGGTGTGAGCATGTGCCAAGTCAACCCAAATAAAGCATCAAAGGAGAATACCACAATACTATGCTTTAATATGCTAAAACAATGCATGATTCTTCAAAGGCACATTAAGCAATCTCAATTGTTTATAACATGTTATGCTACATCAAATCACTAAGCATAAAGCCAAAACAATATCAAGCATGGCATGACAAAGCATAGGCCATAGTCAAAAACAAGCTCCTTTTACCACTTAAGCATGAACTTTTCCTACTCTTTTCCAATCCAAACCAAACTATTTGAAAACCAATGCATGAAAGAGGGGGTCCAACCAATTTATTCAGCAAACTAAGAAAACCAAGCAAACAGAAAACCAAAACAAAAACAAAAAAAAAGATGCTCCAAGAACAACACAATGGTGCATGAAACAATAAAAATGAAGTGTTTGGATGAAACCTGGGGTTTTTATTGATGAAGAAGGGGATGCCTTGGACATCCCAAAGCTTTGATGCTTGTACCCCTTGAATATTTCTTTGGGTGACACGGGGTGGCATCCCCAAGCTTGAGCTTTAGTCCATTCTTCATTTCATTACATCATTCTCTCAATACACCTGAAATTTTTCCTTCATACAAAACTTCACACAATCTTTATTAGCAACATTAGTGCACTCAAGATAATAAGTCTTTAGATTCAGTTTCAACACCAATAAAACTTCCATTAAAACACAAGATATTGTAGCACTTCCCTCAAAAATCTCAATTCCCCAAAAGAACTCAAAAAGGAATCAACAAGAAGCAAATCCAAATTATGGCAGAAATCTGTCAAAACAGACCAGTAGGTAAAAAACAATTTTTTTCGAAGACCTTCTGACGAGGGTTTAACTCATCAATGCCCATTGTTATGGACTTGGGTTTTGGAGAAGGAGGGAGCGCTGGAGACATCTATCGGCTAGCAAACAAGCACACAGGGGACTCGAAGATTTACCCAGGTTCAGGCCTCGTAGAGGTCCCTACTCCTGCTTGTCTGCTCGTGGAATTATCAAAGGAATCGAGGATTACAATGGTGCGTAGATGCAATCTGGCAAGTATTGTGGAAACTAGGGTTGCGTGTGTCCTCCTCGCCGCCCCCTCCTAGCCTTTATATAGATAGGCTAGGTCTCGGGGTGGTCAGTCGGTTCTGAGTTTGGGTTTTCCCCTTTGAACTTTCTATCTTTAGCTTCTTCTTGTTTTTCAAGCAATCGAGAGTCCGTAGGTTACTCGCGTTCTCCATTTGGGCCTTGGCGACACCGTGGGCCTCCGCTGTATTCAGGCCGTATATACCAAGCTCGAGTACCTGTAGGGTATATCCATGTCAGTAGCCCCCGAGTGTCCGGTGGAATCGCAGATTCGACTGGGTACTTTATGAATCCTTTCGAATGCATGACTGAGTATGTTTTTCGACTGCTCTGTTTGCGTCATAGGGATTGTTGATGTGCGTGCCTGATTTAACCGATGTATCGGTATCAGTTAACTACCTTAGGGTAAAACAACGCAATCTACTCGAACTCGAGTCCCCGGACTCGAATCCAGAAAAGTGCTGGTGTAATTCGACTCAAGCCACGGAGGTCTTACAGGAGTCGAATTCCAGTATATGGGTGTGAGCACTCGACGTGTCCGTCAAGGCATGTTCATCGTACCTGTAGGCATGGATATATTTCTGGTAGTGCGCAGTGAATGCGTTGCTAGGCCTTATTTAGGTCTTACCTTCACGTTGCAAGCACGACATCCGAATTTTGTCACCACGGAGATGATTCGGGTGACCCGGGAGACGCAGTCTCTTTGTAGAGAAAAATCTTGAGGCACTATCGCCATAAGCTTCGAGTGTGGATGTTATCAACACATAGTACGATGTACAAATAATCATAGGGTGCACGACCAGCGCTCCCTATGGGAGTAGCCCTCGAGTGCCTGGTTGAGTCGAAGACTCAGGCAGGGACTAAAGAACCTTTTGCGACTACTGTCGTCTTTTGTTTGCTTGTTTCAGTTGAATTTATTTCCAGCGCTCCCTATGGGAGTAACCCATGTCCATAGTCGAATTCCGGATTCGAGTAGTTGGGTTTGTTTTGATTGTCCATGTTCCTGCAGAAAAGAAAAAGAAAAAAATCGTAGGGTGCGCGACCAGCGCTCCCTATGGGAGTAGCCCCCGTGTGCTTGGTGGAGTCGAAGACTCGAGCAAGGACTAAAGTAGTCGAAGTCTTATGCTCCTCAATTTTTGATGATGTCAGTGCTGACTATGTGATGAGATCAGTTGCCCGCGTGAGCGGGTTTGACGGGACGTGACGAGCGGTGGGTCCCATTTTCTGACTCTGACTTGACCGGGCGTGCGTAATCTTTGTTTTAACTATGCCTCCTCGATTTCCATGCGTAATGGGGGTAGTGGGGGACGATTCACGCTTCGGGTCCTCCATGTGTCAAGCACGATGAACGCCACGCGTCTTGTAGGGTTTTTCCTAGCCGTTAGATTGCATCTTCCCGTGGGTTAAGTAGTGATGTCGCGACGGTAATTTCCACATCTGCTTCTTTTCTCTGCCTTTGCCTCCGTCGCCATTGCTGTTTCTCCTCTGCTTCTTTGTGTTCCTCTCTTTGGCGGCGCTGGACCAGCTCCGCGTATTTCCCAGTTACTTTCTCCGGTCACACCGCCATCGTAGAATGGGGAAGAAGAAGGGAGGTGTCGCGGCCGATTCCGCCGCTGCCACGGTTGCTGTGAAGAAGAAGGGTGGCTCCGCTGCTATGGGCACCAGCACCGCCGACGCCGGGAAAAAGAAGGGCACAGGCACTCGCGTCACCAATGGTGCGTGGCGTGCATCAATGATCAAGTCTTGAGAGCTTCGTCTTCTATGCCAAGATGGAGTTTTGTCCTCCGCAGTCGCTGACGCGCGCGTCCCTGGCAGTGAGGTAATCCCCTCTCCTCCTGCCGGCTTTCGGGTGATGTTCCTAGTGTTCATCATCTGCGGTGTCTCGTTGCCCCTACATCCTTTCTTCAGGGGCCTTCTCTGTTTTTACGGGCTCCAGCTCCATCAGCTGTCCCCAAACTCCATCCTCCATGTAGCTTGCTACATTACTCTTTGCGAGTGATGGCTCGGAATTGAGCCGCACTTCGGTCTCTTTAAGCGCCTCTTCAAGCTGAAGCGCCAATCGGCGTCTGGCTCCATAGTCTACGATATAGGCGGCTGCGGTATCCACGTCGACTCCTCTGCCACACTTTGACATCAAACTCACGGCGTCCGTCCAAGGGTGGAGGGATAAGTGGTTCTACATCCGCAACCTGAAGGCCGACGGAGACCACTTCAGACTCACGCCTTTCGATCCCGCGATGCCGTGCAAGAGGAGGCGCTCCTAGAAGAACGTAGTGATGCCTGGCGAGTCTGCGGAGACAGATGTGCTATATGAGCGCGTCTGTGACCTCGAGAGTCGCATGGGCAAAGAGGAGGGAGGCTCTGCCCTCATTCGCACATGGCTGCGTCGTCGCGTCCAGCCCCTACAGGCAAGAGTCCACCCTATGTTCTAGTGGGCTGGCACGGACGATGTCACTCGCATATCTGTCGATGGCATTTCCGCAAGTGAGGTAGATAAAAGGGTGCGACTGGTCACCAAGTACACCACCAAGGATGTGCTTCCCAATGATCCATACGTACCTCCCTTCGATGCTGCTAACCCTCCTCCTGAGGTACAGTTGTGCTACGTAGTAGCTTTGTTTGTCGACTACTTTCTTGACTTTGCGCTAAATTGTTTTCTGTATGCAGGATTGGGGGGTGTCACCCTGTATCCCCCTCTTCCTGAGGGGGTTATCTCTCATGAAGCCTTGGAAGAGGATGAGTCGGAGGCGACTATCCCATCTGATGTGGAGGAGGAAGCCCCCGAGTCAAGTGGTCCGGACACTCACAAGCGTTCGCGCAGCAAGGACTCGGATGCATCGTCTCCTTCGACTCCGGAAGGTGCAGTTGTTGGTGCAGAGTCGCCTATACCTGCCATTCCTATGAGTGCTGTGGCGCCATCTTCTCGCAAGAAGATGCGCCTGCCGAAGGAGTCGTTGTCAGAGTCGGGGATCAAACCTTTGACTTTGACAAGTTTGATTGGTAAGTGCATGAGTCTTTCTCTTGGTTGTTCTTTGAAGTTGCCTTTTCTTGATATTGGTTTTGATGTGCAGTCAGCAAGCGTCGTCATCTTCTGGCGACGTCCAATTTTTGAAGGAATCTGGAGTCGCGACCTCCAAGGCCAAGAAAGTGGCTGAGCGCACTCCTTCTCCTCCATTGGCGGCCCACTCCGGTCATAATTCGTCAAGTTCTCCACACAATGTGGAGCACCAGATGGTTATCCGGATGTCTGCGAATCCATCGACTTCGGAGTCTTTGGAGGATCATGTAAGTGTAGTATCTCTTCTTCTGATTTTGCAGTCGAATTTTCATCTGTGCTATCTGTTGATCCTTTACTATGTCTTTTGCCATAGCTTGTTGTGAAGGAAGCCGCTCGCCTTGCGGAGCAGGTGCTTGCGATGGGTCGTCAGCATGCAATGCTGGACAATCGCCATCGCGCGGTGGAAAGTGAGTGCTCCTTACTTTTGCTCTGTATCCTTTTGATGTATTCGACTGACGGTTTATCTTCGATTGTGTCACAACTGAGCATAATGCACTCCTTCGTAGCACTACTTCCCTCGAGAAAACGCTCACCGCGGTGGTAAAAAGTCACGATGAGGCAGTCGTAGCATGTGCCGAGTCACGGAAACGCGAGGAGGATCTGCGCGCCTCCATTGTGGCCAGGGAGAAGTTGTTCGAGGAACAGCTTTTCTCGATTGCCAAAGCTCTCTCAGGTATTCTTTTGTCTGGATTTTCACTATTTTCTCCTATTTCGAATTTGTTGTTGGTACTGAATTTTGTACCCATGCTTTGGTTTTGTGTAGATGACAGCGGTCTGAGCTTCGATACCTAGGCACTCCGTCGTGATGATGCCCTGGCGGGTGCCATTTCGGCTGTCGAGGATCGCAGCGCTGCCGTTTAGGGGACGCTCACCAAGGCCAAGGGCGTGCTCAGTCGCCTCCAGGAAGAGTTGGCGCCCAAAGCTGAGTTGATCGAGAATATGGATGAGCTGGTGGAGTCCCTTGCCCGAGGCATTCCTTCAAGCTTCAAGAACTCACTCCGTACGGCCGGTGCTTCAATGTCACTCGCCATGGTTCAAGCACACGGAGTCGAAGTTGATCCTGTAGCGGTCTCCAAGGCGATTCCTGTCAGCACGGATGGCCAGTAGGTAGTCTTTGCTTCTTTCGCAACTGCTTGTGGCAAGTACGGACCGTAGCTGATTAATACAGTTGTGAAGTACTCTGAGGAGCTTTAGCGAGCCAAGAAGATGGCTAAGGCTGCGATGTTAGGGGCCGGGGGAAAGTCTGTGGCGTCTGACACTACCACAGACTCGATGAGGCCCCCAAAACCAAAGTCGAAGTCGAAGAAGCCAATCGCTCCTCAGTAGTCGCGTCTTGTAATAGTTAAATAGCTTATGTCTTTTGTCGAGAACATGCCTTTTGGCGAGTGTATCTGTTGATACTTTGTTAATCTTGAATGCACTCGAGTCTTTTATATATGCCTTGCCTTAGTCTTCTTATTTTCTCTTGCTTAACTTGTGATAGGGCACATCGAGTGATCCTTTGAGGGAGCCTCAGGATTCGCCGCCCCTTGATGACACCTTGGCACCACCGCGCTCAAGGGTGGATGAGCTATCTCTGCTCTCGCGACTCCGTGACCGCGTGAAGTAGTTGGAGCATGAATTTCCCGTACTCCGCGGTAACGCGGATGTATGGAAGTCGAAGGCGGAGAAGGCCACTGCCCGAGAACAATATCTGTTAGGGGAAGTGACACAGCTGGGCGACCAATTCAAATGTTAATTTTCTTCTTCCTTATCTTTTCCTTATAGTCGCTCGCAGTAGTCCGTTGTCTTCATACTTCTGTCTTTGCTTGGTGTAGTTGTCAGTGCGCGCCATCCGCAGGATGAGAAAGATAGGATTGCTATTCGCATGAATGATCTGACCCAGGAGCAGCTTCAGGCGAGTAGATATTTCTGGGTGGATCATGATCGCGCAATCGCACTAGTGACCCTGCAGGATCATGCGTCGCGAGTGCTTTACTTCCTGAAGAAGTCGCAATCGTGCCTGAAGAATATTTATCGGACGATGTTTCCGCTGGACATCATTCCATCAAGCCTGCTAGCCCTTCTTGCCAAATTCCAAGACTTGAATGCGGTCCGCGAGTGTGTACGGCAGCAGCTAGTGGTTGGTGCCAAGGCTGCTCTATCTCTGGTGCGACTGCACAGACCTGATGTGGACGTTGCTGCAATTGCGGCCGGACCTCCAACGCCGCCAGCAGGTTCGTCCTGGAACATGGTTCCTCACTACCAGGCAGTGGATCGCCCAGTGGAGGAGATCGTCGACTTCTTTGAGGAGCAAACCAACGTTCCTTTGCTGCAACAGTAGTTTAGTTTGTATCCTGCACATAGTTGTATCAGTGTTGTAAAGTTTGTATATATGCTATGTATAATTGATTGACATTGATGTATAAGGAGCTTGTTAGCGTGTATGTTTTGTGAGTGCGTTGCACTATGTGATTCCTTTTCGTTAGCCTGACTTGTGCTTATCTCAACCCCTTGCCAACCTGTCAGGTGCATTGCAACTGGGTTGGTGTTTATCAAGGGTTTCGACTGGTGCGCCAGCTACTCAGGATATCGCGTTAGTTCGTAGAACAGATGTGCATAGGGTGGCACAGCCCCCGAGTGGATTAATTGCAGAAAATAAAAGGAACACGGAGTTTTGGGGCACTTAGCTTTATTTATTCGTAGAATGGTACGAGGTACAATGTGTGGCTAAGTAGCCTTGGCTGAGTAGCCTTATTTGCAGTGTAAAAGTAAAAACAACTAAGGGTAGAAGCGTCACAGCTGCGCGACATTCCAGGGGTTGGAGTATGCGACTCCAGTCTCTATATCATTAAGGCGATATGCGCCACCTGGGATTACTTCTGTAATCACGTAAGGTCCCTCCCAGGGGGACTCGAGTTTGAGATGCCCTTGCTGTTTCGGTCGCAGGACCAAGTCGCCTTCGACGAAGGACCTGGGGTGTAGCCTTCTGCTGTGGTAAATGCGCAGGTTCTGCTGGTAGATCGTTGATCTTTCCGTGGCGATTTACTGCGCCTCGTCGAGGAGGTCGACGGAGTCTTCGAGTGCAAGAGTTGACTCCTGCTCGCTGCAAGTGACCACTCGTGGTGCCTTGTACCGTACTTCTGCGGGTAGCACCGCTTCAGCCCCGTGCACCATGAAGAACGGGGTGTACCCGGTGGCGCCGTTTGGAGTTGTGTGTAGGCTCCAGAGTACCAATTGCAGCTCGTCTGGCCAACATCCCACGGCATATTCGAGTGGCCTGAGGAGTCATTTCTTGATGCCGCCGCAGACGAGCCCGTTAGCTTTTTTGACCTGACCGTTGGTCTGTGGGTGCGCTACGGAGGCATAGCTGATGTTGATTCCCAGATTCTCACAGAACTCTTGGAACTCCTTGGATGTGAAGTTTGTCCCATTGTCCATGATGATGCTGTGTGGTACTCCGAAGCGGTAGACAATGGACTCGAAGAACTTGACTGCACTGTATCCTGACTGATTAGTCACTGGCATGGCCTCTATCCACTTGGTGAATTTGTCGACTGCGACCAGGAGGTAGACGTAGCCTCCTAGTGATGACTTTGGGAGCTTGCTGACCATGTCGAGTCCCCATTGCGCGAAGGGCCAGGCCAATGGAATTGGCCGGAGCTCTGCGCCAGGTGCGTGTGGCTTGTCCGCAAATCGCTGGCAAGCGTTGCATTTCTGGACGATGTCCTTGGCGTCGCGCATGCCCGTAGGCCAGTAGAATCCAGCTTGTAGAGCTTTGGCAACGAGTGCGCGACTGCCGGCATGGTGCCCGTAGGTCCCCTCATGGATGTCAAGGAGAACGGCTCTTCCATCGGCCCTGGAGACGCATCGTTGGAGTACTCTTGTGATGTTGCGCTTGTATAGTTCGCCGTTGATAACAGCGAATGCCTTGGATCGCCGCGTGATGTGCCGTGCGTCAGTCGGATCATCCGGTAGCCTCTTGCTGAGAAGGTACGTAATGTACGGTTGAGTCCAGGATGGCTCGATCATCATGACGCTCATTGGTCCTTCGAGTCCTGTATCCAGCTCGCCAAGTCAAGTGCCATTGGCTCATTGGCGGCGTAGCCCCGAGTCCATTGTTGCGCTTTGTTTTCTTCTCTGCCTTTGGCTTGATGGAGCGCTCAGAGATGCGCCGAAATACCCTGTGGTATGGGGGCACAGGTAGAGCCTATGTTGGCGAGTGTGTCCGCCTCTTCATTGCTTTCGCGACCTATGTGTCGCAGCTTGCAACCGTCGAAGTCCCCTTCGAGTGTGTCGTAGAGGTCACGGTAGGTGATCATGTTGTCGTTCAGTGCGTCGCACTTGTGCATTGTCTGGTTGACGACCAGCTTGGAGTCACCATATATTATGAGTCTCTTGGCGCCGCAGGCTTTTGCCATCCTCATCTCGTGTAGTAGGGCCTCGTATTCAGCTTCATTGTTGGAGGTGGTGAACTACATTCACAAGATATATTTTAGTTTGTCTCCCTGGGGCGATGTCAGTATGACACCTACACCGGCCCTGTCCTTTCGCTTGGAACCGTCGAAGTGCATTGTCCAGAGGTAGGACATGTCTAGTTTTTCGGGGAGCTGGTTCTCCATCCAGTGCACGAGGAAGTCAGGGAGAACTTGCGACTTGATTGCATCGCGTTTTTCATATGTAATGTCTCGTGGAGACAGTTCGATTCCCCAAAGCGCGACTCGTCCGGTGGCGTCGGGATTGTTGAGGATGTGCCCAAGCGGGGCGTCGTTGACTATCATGATTGGGTGCTCCTGGAAGTAGTGGCGCAGTCGCTGGGCCGTCATGAAGACGTCGTACGCCAGTTTTTGGTAGTGCGGGTACCGCTGTTTTGTTGGCGTAAGTACCTCACTGAGGTAGTAGACTAGGCGTTGTACTCCATGGACCTTGTTTTCCTCGGCTCGTTCTACCACGAGCACCATGCTGACCACCTGGTTGGTGGCGGAGATGTATAGCAACAGTGGTTCCCTTTCGCGTGGGGTCACCAGTACTGGCGAGGTGGATAGTAGGCGCTTGAGGTCTTCGAATGCTTCATGTGCCTCGTTGGTCCACTCGAATTTGTCGGCTTTGCGGAGGAGTTGGTAGAAAGGTAGTGCCTTCTCGCCCATTCGACTGATGAATCGACTGAGCGTCGTGATTCGCCCAGCAGCTGTTGGACGCCTCTTATGTTTTTCGGCTTCTCCATGGCCAGTATGGCTTTTATTTTCTTCGGGTTCGCTTTGATCCCTCTCGCGGAGATAAGATACCCGAGTAGTTGCCCAGATGGTACGCCGAAGGCACATTTGTCCAGATTGAGCTTGATCTGGTAGCGGTAGAGGTTGGCGAAGGTTTCACGTAAATCGTCGATTAGTGAGGCTTCCTCTTTGGTCTTGATTACTATGTCGTCGACATAGACTTGAATGTTGCGACCAAGTTGGTTCTTGAGGCAAGCCTGCATGCACCGCTGGTAGGTGGCTCCTGCATTCTTTAGCCCGAAGGGCATTGTGTTGTAGCAGAACACACCAAAAGGCGTTGTAAACGCTGTTTTTTCTTGATCTTCCTCCTTCATTTGAATCTGGTTATAGCCTAAGTAGGCATCGAGGAAGTAGAGGCGCTCGCATCCCGAGGTGGAGTCGATGATCTGGTCGATTTGCGGTAGCGGGAAGTGGTCCTTTGGGCAGTGCTTGTTCAAAGAGGTGAAGTCCACGCACATCTGCAGGATATCCGTGTCCTTTTTTGGTACCAGCATTGTGTTGGTGAGCCAAGTGCTTTCCTTGATCTCGCGTATGAATTTGGCGTCGAGGAGTCTGTTGATCTCCATTCCGACTACCTTTGCTCTTGGTTCAGATAGTCACCGAATTGTTTGCTTGACTGGCCTTGCGTCTGGGTTGACGTTGAGTGCGTGCTCGGCGAATTCCCTAGGAACTCCTGGCATGTCCGCTGGACACCAGGCGAAGATTTCCCAGTGCTCACAGAGGAATTCGACGAGCGCAATTTCCTATGCGGGACTCAAGTTGGCGATGAGAGCCGTCTTGGCGGGATCTAATGGGTGGACCTGAACTTTCTTCGTGTGCATTGACGAGTCGAAGGACAAGTCGGGTGAGCTTGGCCGGCTTAGGGGAGGCAGACTGTTGTCTGTCGACTCCTTCAATCTTCGAAGTTCCTCCGCATGTCAAGGACCGGAGATTCTGTTGAATTCCCTATCGCAACTGTCGGACCTCTCGAAGCTCCCGTTGATTGTGATGACGCCATTAGGGCCTGGCATTTTCATATGCAGATAGGCGTAGTGCGGCACTTCCATGAACCTAGCGAACACGACACGTCCGAGGATGCAGTGGTACTGTGAGGGCCAGTCGATGACTTCGAAGTCGATGCGCTCACGCCAAAAGTTTTTCGGTGTGCCTAAGATGACGTCGAGGTTGATTTTGCCAAGGGGATATACGCCTTTGCCTGGGACGATGCCGTGGAATGTTGTGTCTGAGGCCTCTAGGCAGGTCAGAGGGATCCTCATTGCTCGCAAGGTACTCGCGAACATAAGGTTGATGCCACTTCCGCCGTCCATGAAGATGCGACTCATGTCGAAGCCTCCAATTTGCGCCTCGAGGATGAGGGGACAATGGCATGGGCGAGGTACTTAGCGCGGGTGGTCGCGCTTGTCAAAGGTAATGCAGGAGTCGCTTCCACTGAGGTACTCAGTTGTGGATGGTGGTGAGTTTGTCGCCAAGTTTACTTGGCGAGTGATGGCCTTCTGCACCCGATTCGAGGGCCGTCCCTTTTGGATCATCATGGTACCCATGGCCCGTGGGTATGGTTAGCCTCCTTGGTGCTGGTCCGGCGCAGCTGCATTTGGGGGTAGTCCAGGTGGTGGTGGCGGAGCTCCATGTGCCACGACACCTGGGGCGGCTCCGTAGCCCCTTTTGACTGCGTTGCGATTCATCCGAGTCAGACCCTCATGTAGTTTGAGGAACTCGCGGCAGTCCTTGAGGAGGTGGCTAGACTTCTTTTTTCTGTCATGCTTGTCGATGTAGAAGTGCACAGTGCATGGCCCGGATAGCTTGTCTTCGATGGATGTTGTGCGTGCCTCATCGCGATTGCGGCGCTGCCATACTTGCGTGGTTTTCCCGGAGTCGCGGTATCCACCGCTACGGTAGCCGCTGTTGCGGTTGTCGTCGCGTCTGTTGGTGTAGCTGGCTGCGACCATGTTGACGTCATCGCGATCATCGTAGATGCGCATGCGGCGTTTGCTTCGGCGATCGCGTCTGTGTTCGAGTTCCGCCTCGTCGTCGGAGTGAACGTGATTTTTCACCGAATCTTCTCCATTTGCCCAGCGATTCGCGATTTCCATCAGGTGGTCGATGGTTTTGGGCTTCGAGCGGCCCAACTCCTCCCTGAGCTCTATGCAGCGTACGCCGCCGTTGAATGCGTCAATCGCGCGATCCTCGGAGATATTCTCTGGGGAGTTATTGATGATGGACCACCTCTGGATGTATGAGCGTAGTGACTCGCCCGACCTTTGTTGGCAGCATCTCAGCTCTTCGATTGATGCGGGCCTTTTGTAGGTGCCCTTGAAGTTGCGCATGAAGCTGTAGACCAGCTCTTCCCAACTGCGAATGGATCCGCGTGGGAGGTTGTTGAGCCATGCTCGGGCGGCGCCCTGCAGCTGTAGCTGCAGGCATTGCATGGCCGTGCTTCGACTCCCGTCATGGAGCCTGACGCAGGAGATATGGTCCTCTAACCAGATTTTCGGGTCCTGCAGACCATCGAACTTTGGGTTTTCTGATGGGAGCTTAAACCCCTTGGGCATTCTCTTTTGTCTGATGGCCCTGCTGAAGCATCTAGCACCACAGAGCTCTACATCTTCGCCTTCTGAGTCAGTCGATCGGGCATGTCGTGCCCTTGATTTGTCGATTTTGCGCTGCGTGAGGTCATCGCGTGCATCGTAGTCGTGGTCATGTCGCCGGGAACGGCGACGTCGAGACAGATCGTGACTGTCGTCGCTAGATGAGGGCAAGGAGTAGCGCTTTGCTAGAGCCTTGCCTTTCTTCGGTTCTGATGCTGGTTCTTTGTCGAGGGCGGCCTCGATTAACCCCAAGCCTACGATTGTAGATTGATGCATGGCAGCTCGAGGGTCTCCAGCTGGCGGCTGGTTGTTGAGGAGGTACATGGTGGCCGCCATTACCGCAGCTTGTGGCGTTTTTGGAAGCACGTTGCCACGTGTATCTACCGTCATGGAGCCGAAGTCGAGGACCTTTGCGGCTTCTACACGCTCTTGTTCAGTGAGGTGGGCCAATCGAGATCGCATCTTGTTAGCGATGTACTCGTTGCATTTGGAGGAGGATCCTCCATGGGAGGAGAGCCCAGCTCGTCAGAGGCTTGACTCATCTGCCGCCTTTTTACGTGCCTCGAGTTGCGCGATTGTTTGCAGTTGGCGTTTGTATTCCTCCTTCAGGAGCCAATGGTAACCCATCAGCAGTTCTTGTGGGGAGCCGAAGGGTAGAGGGTGGCCTCGTAGGGCTTCACGACAACGAGCCCACTCGAGATCATTGAGCCTGATCACGACGCGTTCGCTAGTTTGCTCGTTTATCATGGTAGGGGGTTCGGCTGCCCCTCCGTTGTTGACGGGGTTGCCGTTGGTAGGGCCGCCATTGGGTGGTCCGCCATTGGGTGGTCCGCCGTTTGGCGGGTCGGCTCCATGGCCACCGTTGCCCGTGTTGTCGCGATTTGCAGAGGAATCACCCGCGTTGATGACGGCACACATGAAGTGGTTGGGGAAGCTGCTGCTCCCACAACTTTCAGATCCGGAACCGTAGGCTCCATCTTCAGTTGCCAGATCACCCAGATTGGATTCACGACTGTTGTCGCTGACCGTATTCTCGATTGTTGTCGATGCATTGAGCCCACTCTGGTGCCGATCAGCGGAGGGAACCATGATGCTAGAGCAATCGATGGTATTGTCGGCTGGTCAGGCATGCAAAGAGTACCCATCTGACCAACTTGGAAGCGGAAGCTCCCGATCGCCAGGCTGATTCCGTCGCCCACGCATCAAGGCCGTGAGTGGCGGCATGGTGGACGGTGAATTCGAACGCATCAAGAGTTGGCAAATCTCCGCTATGGAGTTGTAGATCGCGTTGATGGGGCAAGAAGCGCAACATCAGCACTCCCAATTCCCACAGACGGCGCCAATTGACGAGGGTTTAACTCATCAATGCCCATTGTTATGGACTTGGGTTTTAGAGAAGGAGGGAGCGCTGGAGACATCTATCGGCTAGCAAACAAGCACACAGGGGACTCGAAGATTTACCCAGGTTCAGGCCTCGTAGAGGTCCCTACTCCTGCTTGTTTGCTCATGGAATTATCAAAGGAATCGAGGATTACAATGGTGCACAGATGCAATCTGGCAAGGGCTGTGGAAACTAGGGTTGCGTGTGTCCTCCTCGCCGCCCCCTCCTAGCCTTTATATAGATAGGCTAGGTCTCGGGTAGCAGATTGAGTCAGTTACAGGTTAGGGATTTCCCCTTTGAACTTTCTATCTTTAGCTTCTTCTTGTTTTTCAAGCAATCGAGAGTCCGTAGGTTAGTCGAGTTCTCCATTTGGGCCTTGGCGACACCGTGGGCCTCCGTTGTATTCAGGCTGTATATACCAAGCTCGAGTACCTGTAGGGTATACCCATGTCACCTTCTGTTGCTCAAATTGAAAAGTGTTGAACTAACGAAAGTTAGATAACAACCTGGGGCAGAAGCAAAAAAATTGACGCCTCAAAACAACGTACAGAGATTTTACACTAATTTTTACGGCGAAGCACAAAAATCTGTTTCGGGACATCAACTTTCCCAATCATTACTTCTCTCTCATTAGGTTACTCTTGGCACAAAAAGAAAATAAAAAGGATAAGGAGCGGTTATTACTAAAGTAATAACTTCCAAGACTCATCTAAAACTTTTGGGTTATCTCCCAATAAGTAGTTTTCTTTAACGCCTTTAAGTTAGGCATAAGAAGCAAGAAAATGAATCAAGTGTTCTCAAATGAAGAAGCATTAAGAGAAAATTTTGTTTTCATAGGAGAGGCAAAAGAAATCTTATCTCTCTTCTTAGGGAAGTGTTCTATACCTTTCTTGAGTGGGAGTTGATATTTAATGGTGCCTTCTTTCATACCAATAATGGCACCAACAGTTCTAAGAAAAGGTCTTCCCAAAGTAATAGGACAAGAAGCATTGCATTCAACATCCAAAACATAGAAATCAACGGGGGCATAGGCATTATTAACCATAATAAGAACATCATTAATACTCCCCATGAGTTTCTTTTTAGCATTATTATCAAGTGGGACATTCAAATAACAATCTTCCAATGGTGGCAAATCAAGCATATCCTAAATCCTTCTAGGCATAATAGAAACACTACTATCAAGATCACATAAAGCTTTAAAATCAAAATCATTCACTTTCATATTAATGATGGGTTCCCAACCATCTTCTTGTTTTATAGGAATAGAAGCTTTATGTTTCATCTTTTCTTCTTTAATCTTTATGAGAGCATCAGTAATGTGTTTTGTAAAGGCCATATTCATAGCACTAGCATTAGGACTTTTAGCAAGCTTTTGTAGGAACTTAATAACTTTAGAGATATTGCAACCATCAAGATCAAAATCATAATTATCATCTAAAGTAGTAGAGCTATTACTAGCCTCAACACTAGTGGTAGTGATAGTAGAAACACTAATGTTTCTAGCAATTTCATCTTCTCTTTCCCATTTAGCATGTAATTCAGCTAATAGTCTAATATTTTCATCAATTCTAACTTGTATGGCATTAGTTTAGCAGCAAAGGGATTCTCATTAGTTTTTAGATTTAGCGGCCATTTTATTCAAAGAAGATTGAGCTTCAACTAATGATGCTATATTTCTTTCAGCATTAGAGAGTTTCTCCTCAATAGTTTTATTGAAAGCAGTTTGTTTACTAATAAAGTTTTTAAGCATAACTTCAAGTTCAGAGGGAGCACTCCTATTATTGTTGTAGGAATTTCCATAAGCATTACCATTGTTGGGAGGATATGGCCTATAATTGTTGTTACCAAAAGCATTGTTGCCAAAATTATTATTTCTTATAAAGTTCACATCAACTTGCTCTTCTTGAGCAACCAAAGAGGCTAAGGGAACATGATTTGGATCAATATGAGCCTTCCCATTAACAAGCATAGACATAATAACATCAATTTATCACTCAAGGAGGAGGTTTCCTCAACAGAATTTACATTCTTACCTTGTGGAGCTCTTTCAGTGTGCCATTCAGAATAGTTAACCATCATATTATCTAGAAGCTTTGTTGCAGCACCCAAAGTAATGGTCATAAAGGTACCTCCAGCAGCAGAATCCAATAGATTTCTTGAAGAATAGTTCAATCCTGCATAAAAGGTTTGGATAATCATCCAAGCAGTCAGCCCCATGAGTGGGGCAATTCTTTACCAAAGATTTCATTCTTTCCCAAGCTTGAGCAACATGTTTATTATTAGATTGTTTAAACTTCATTATTTCACTTCTCATGGATATAATCTTAGCAGGAGGATAGTATTTTCCAATGAAAGCATCTTTGCATTTAGTCCAAGAATCAATACTATTCCTAGTTAAGAAATTCAACCATTCTTTAGCTTTTCCTCTCAAAGAGAAAGGAAACAATTTAAGCTTAATAATATCCCCATCTATATCCCTATGCTTTTGCATCTCACAAAGTTCAACAAAGTTATTTAAATGAGCAGCAGCATCTTCATTACCAATACCAAAAAATTGTTCTCTCATAACAAGATTGAGTAAGGCAGGTTTAATTTCAAAGAAAGTAGCTTCAGGAACAGGTGGAGCAATAGGGGTGCACATGAAATCATTATTGTTGGTGCTAGTGATGTCACACAACTTAGTGTTTTCAAGAGTAGTCATTTTTTGTGTTTTTAATAAAGAAAGCAAACTAGTAAAACTATTTTTTGTGTTTTTGATAAAGAAACAAGCAAACAAAGCAAAAATAAACTAAGCAAAACAAAAACAACAAAGTAAAGAGATTGGTTATGAGGGACTCCCCTTGTGAAGATGTCCTTGACTCCCCGGCAACGACGCCAGAAAATATACTTGCTGACTCGAGTATTTACGAGCTCGTTGGGGAACCCCAAGAGGAAGGTATGATGAGCACATCAGTAAGTTTTCTCTCAGTTATTAAACCAAGGTTATCAATCTAGTAGGAGCAAGGAAACACCTCAAAGGTGTTGCTAGCTGGACTTTGGCAGGGCGCACTACCGGCGCTAGCAGCAACGTGGAAACCTGCACAACACAACCATAGAACTTTGCCCCCAACTTACAGTGAGGTTGTCAATCTCACCGGTTTTGCTAAAAACAAAGGATTACACGTATTGTGTAGAAGAGAGTAATAGATTGCAGAAAGTAAACAGAAAGAAGTAAACAGTTGTAGATTGATGGTAAAAGAAAGGATCGGGGTCCATAGTTCACTAGTGGTGGCTCTCCTTAAGATAGATGACATGTTGGGTGAATAAATTACAGCGGGGCAATTGACAAACATCGAGAAAGCAATACATGCATATACTAATCATCTTGACTCCTTTGAGATTCGATTGGGCATTACAACATTATACATAGACCATAATCCAAATGCATCTATGACTAATAATCCACCTTCAGGTTATCATCCGAACCCCCTCCAGTATTAAGTTGCAAGCAACAGATAATTGCATTACGCATTGCGTGTAAAGTAAACAATACGATTGTTCTATGAACAAAGGATTGTTGTTTTCTCCCTAGTAGCAACAACACATCTAGTACCTTAGAGATTTCTGTCACTTCCCCAGATTACTAGAGGCATGAACCCACTATCGAGCATAAATACTAACTCTTGGAGTTGCTAGCATCTACTTGGCCAAGATAGCTACTAACAACAGAAAGCATGCAAGATCACAAATAACAAAGACATGATAGAATCAATAATCAATCTGAAATAGCATCTCAATATCCATCGGATCCCCGCAAACACAACATGTAGGAATTACAAATAGATGATCTTGATCATGAATGGAGCTCACAAGATCTAAACATGGTAGCACAAAGGAGAAGAACCAGCCATCTAACTACTACATGGACCCGTAGTTCAAGGATGAACTACTCACGCATCACACCGGAGGCTTGCATGGTGATGAAGAAGGCCTCCAGGGTGAATTCCCCTCTCCGGTAGGGTGCCAGGAAGAGCTTCAGATCCCTACCGATCTAGGGATGGAGATGATGGCAACTACAGACTCTTTCGTGGAATTTTGATCGGGTACTTAGGGTTTCTGTATATGAGGCATCTTATAGGCGAAAGGGGAGGCCGAGGGGGTGCCCGAGGTGGCCAGACCACCCCCTAGCGCGTGCCAGGCTTGGCCGTGTGGCCAGGTGGTGTGGCAGCCCCCTGGCCCCTCTCCGTCTCGTATTCTGGCTCCGTGTCCACCTCGGTGAAAAACTGACTTTGGCTTTTGTCCCGTCCAATTCCGATAATATTCATTTTCTGACTTTCTTGGAACCAAAAATAGCAGAAAACAGGTAGCTGGCACTGTGGCTCTTGTTAATAGGTTAGTCCAAGAAAGTGTATAAAAAGTACTCCAAAGTGTGGACAAAACATAAGAAAGTAGATAAAACCAAGCATGGAACATCAAAAATTATGGATACGTTAGCAACGTATCACGCCGCACACGACGCATGGGCCCTCGTCGACCGGCCCTCCATCGCTCGGCCCACCGTCACCCGGCCCCTCGTCGTCGGAGTCCTCTGGGCCAGCCTCGCCTGCTCCGGAAGTTCTGCCTACCCCTATGCTCGCTGCTCCGCGGCGTCCGCACACATGCATCCGCAGTGGCATCGCTCGTCCCAAGAAGCGCACCGACGACACAGTCACATATTTGGCTGCTTGTCTGGCTCATGTTGTGGAAGATCCAACTGCTGAACCATGCAGTTATCAAGCTGCTATGAGTATCCCACACCGGAGGGCTGCTATGGAAAAAGAGTATCATGCTCTTATGTAGAATAAGACCTGGACACTTGTTCCCCCTCCGTCTCGCATCAACATCATTGATTCGAACTGGGTTTTCAAGGTGAAGAAACATGCTGATGGTTCTATTGAGCGCTACAAAGCGCGTCGTGTGGCTAAGGGCTTTAAACAACGCCATGGACTGGATTATGAGGATACATTTAGCGCAGTTGTCAAGCCTACCACTATTCGGCTTCTCCTGTCTCTGGTAGTTCCTCACGGATGGTCTCTCCGCCAGCTTGATATGCAGAATGCTTTTCTTCATGAGTTGCTTGAACAAGAGGTTTACATACGACAGCCACCTGGATTTGTTGATCACACTCAGCCTCATCATCTCTATCGTATGACGAAGGCTCTCTATGGACTGAAGCAGGCGCCTCGTGCCTGGAATGCTCGCCTGGCTTCAGCTCTACGTGCTCATGGCTTTGTTCCTTCGATGGACACTTCACTGGTAAGCTCTTCTCCGACGGCTGCCGATGCTCTTGTGACTGCGCTTGGCAAAGACTTTGCAGTTAAGGATTTGGGACGGCTCCACTTCTTCCTAGGTATTGAGGTTGCTCATCAGTCTCATGGCATCTTAGCTCTCACCCAGAAGAAGTACTCTCTTGATCTCTTGCGTCGTGCTGGTATGCTCAAGTGCAAGACATGTCCTACGCCCATGTCCTCCACCGACAAGATTTCCGCTGGTGATGGTGCTCTTCTATCTCTTGAGGATGCGACTGAGTATCGGAGTATTGTTGGTGGCCTACAGTATCTGACGATCACGCATCATGATCTCTCCTTGCGGTTAACAGGGTGTGACAGTATCTTCATGCGCCTACTGATGTGCACTGGTCTACTGTGAAACGCATCATGCGTTATGTGCGTCTCATTGTCTCCTATGGTCTCCACCTGTGCCCTAGTCCCTCCAGAGTTCTTTCTGCATTCTCAGATGCTGATTGGGCTGGGTATCCAGACGGCAGGCGATCTACGGGGGGATATGTTGTGTTCTTGGGTCCTAATTTGATCGCCTGGAGTGCACGCAAGCAAGCCATTGTTTCCCGCAGCAGCACAGAAGCCCAGTACAAGGCGGTTGCCAATGCGACTGCCGAGCTTATATGGATTGAGTCCCTACTTCGAGAACTAGGAATTTCCTAGCCACATCCTCTGGTTCTTTGGTGCGACAACATCGGTGCTACGTTTCTATCATCAAACCCGGTGTTCCATGCATGGACCAAACACATTGAGATTGACTATCATTTTTTGAGGGAACGTGTTGCACAAAAGCTACTACAAATCAGATCAACTTGCAGACATCTTCACCAAGCCTCTACCTTCACCCATGTTTGAGGTATGTAGAGGCAATCTCAACCTTCTAGATGCTTCAGGAGTGAGTTGAGATTGAGGGTGGGTGTTAGACTTTGTATAGTAGCCCAACTGTGTAATCCATACCGTATTGGTATAGGACTTGCATTGGACCATTGTACACCATTATATATATATATATATGTGTGTGTGTGTGTGTGTGTGTGTGATAGGTCACCCCATAGAGGATTGAGCCAGTTCCTCCAAAACATTACGTTTTACATTGGGTCTACAACACTTCTTCCCTCACCTCGTGCCCTCATTCTGCCTAGCTAGGTCAATGTCAATGGGGTGTCTTGCATACAGTGAGTTCTTCGGTTTGTGCATCTAATTCTAAGCCTAGGGGGTTGTCTTGATCAGCAGCGTGCCATGGAGGATACCGATGTTTTTTCTCCCTGCTCCATGGTTGCTATATTTTTCTAGGCCAGCATCGAAGTCCGTTGAGCTACAGGATGGAGAAGGCCAAAGCTTTGCAAGTCCTCGGTTGTTGTTGGTGATGTCGACGCCCTTGGGTGCCATTTTCTCCTTGGATACGCTGCTTTTAAAGCTCCTCCTTCATTCGAGTCACAAAGTTTTGTACAACTCCACATGTTTGAAGACGATGTTGGTGCAAGAATGATTCAGTGGGCTTAGATTGGACTTGGAGCCGTTCCACACCGGAAGCTTCTTCGTGACTGCTTGGTGGTGTTTCGTGCTTTTAGGAATAGGCCCCGTTTAGCCGATGACTTGTGCATTATGTTGAGATCAAGGTCCCGTTTGGTAGCTAAGTATTTTCTAAGTATTTGATAGATACTTCAGTTTTTAGAAATACCATAGTTTTAGATACTTTGAGGTGTTTGGCTCTAGTGAAAACTGCAGTTTTAAATACTGCATTATTGGCAATACTGTGGTATTTTGGCTGTATCTAAAAAAGAGCCCTGGACCTCTTTTTTCTAAAACCGGGAATTGCTTTCTTCTTCCGTCTCTTTCCGTGGCACTCCTTCCCGATCTTGCAGCTCTGCGCCATCTTTTTCGCGATCTGTCGAGGTTCAATCCGTCGCTTCCTTGGATCACTAGCTAACCAACGTCTCAACCCGATGCATCCTCCTCCGCAAGCCATTGCTAGCTGAAATCAATCAAAAAGCTAGCTTGTATGTGGGTATGTTGCTTCGGCCAATTGCATAGGCCAACAGCAGATAGACTAGATGCTCGGTGACATACTCACCAGAAAGTTTTAAGCTCACCATGGCGGTCCAGAAGTTTACCAGGTGGTTCTCCATAGAGCAGAGCAACTAAATACTACAGTGTGTGCACATTCCCAAACACCTCAGATTTTTGGCAAAATAGTAGAAAAATGTGGTTTTCCAAAACTGCGGTATTTCATTGCCGGGCATCCGAATACTACGGTTTAGATATACCATGGTTCTAAAAATACTGAGCTGCCAAACGGAGCCCAAGCAATTTCTAGTTCGGTGCTTAGCTTGGTTTTGCTTGGTCTTGTGGCTTTGTTGTTTTTTGGTATTCACCTTTGTGCTTGTGTGTTGAACGGTTATCCCTAATTTTTTCTTTTTTTTGAGTGGTTTTTCTTACTTTCTTGGCCGGTTGTTTCCTTCTTTAATTTAAAACCGGGTCTATTTCGAGCCTTCTGTCTAAAAGAATGTGATCTAGGTTGCTATGGCCTTGTGTGCAATTGACGGGCATCGCTAGAGCACCCGCCCCCGTCAGTTCAGACACCTCTAAACTAGACAACAATATTAAAGCTTCAAACAAAGTAGAAATATTAATATCCCGTTGTCCCGAATTAGATGCCATATACACTAAAACGTGTCTCTGTACACAAGAATCTCGAGAAATCTGTGATATTTAATTCCGTAGAAAAGAGTATCAAATCTTCAAACAAAATGTATAATATCGGAGGTGTTCGTGACACAGAAAACCCGAGGCCGGTCCTCAAATGGGGCAAGGCAAGCACACACCGACAGGTCGTCCTAGTTTCACCCCACCACGCGTATCACGCCGCGCTTGCTTTGCTCCCGGCGTCGGTCACAATCAAAGAGAAGACGAGAGGCAGACTGAAAGCGATCTGGTTCCTTGGATTCAGGTTGACCAACCTGATGATATAATACTAGTACTAAAAAAGAAAAAATGCCGGGATCTGCCGAGTTCCTCGACGCATCACCGCGGAATCAGCGAGTAGAATATGCCGAACGCAGGACGCAGAGCTTCGTCGTCAGCCAGAGGCCCAGAGCTGCTCACGTGCTTTGTGTCAGCTTCGATTCCACTAATCGCGCCGGTGGTGCCTTGATCCGGGGAAAGTGCCCGCCAGAAAACTGGATCCCCAAGGAAGAACTGCTTTCCACGATGGAGGAAATCGTACGTGTTTTTTTTTTTTTTTTGAGCAAAAATCATTGCGACGAGCTGAACGAACAAAAACCGCCGGCGTTCACGAGACGGGCACGTCCGGTTGCCGGTTGGTTGGACACGAATTGCCTGTCCAGCACATCGTGGGCTCCTATAAAACCGCGACGCTGGCCTCGTTGCCTCCTTGGACACCAAGGCCAAAACTGTGCCCAGTCCTGAATTCTGGTAGTCTGGTAAGTCTCGTGCCGGTCGTGCCAAAGGGGAAGGAAACGAGGCAACCAGGTGGAGGTGGGCTTCTCGCTCGCTCGCGCGCTGCTCCAAATCTGACTCCGTCGCCTCCTCCGGACTCCAGGTAAATCTCCCCCTGAATCCCCTTCCCTTCCCGGTTGGCGAGGGTTCCTTCATCCCAAATTGATCTGCGTCCCCGCAGATCGGTTCCCGTCTGTCCCTGTGGATTTCACCAAACCGAACCGAACCATGTCCGGCCGAGTAGTGATCTGATTTGTTTCCGGCGTGCGGCCAGCAGGGATCAGGGGAGGGAGAACACAGAGGCGCCGCACCATGAAGGCGCTCATCCTCGTCGGAGGCTTCGGGACTCGCCTCCGGCCTCTCACGCTCAGCTTCCCCAAGCCCCTCGTGGATTTCGCCAACAAGCCCATGATTCTGCACCAGGTACACGGCTTCGCTGATACAGTTTCTGTATGCTAGTAATTGTGAATCACACTAAGCTATGCACGATTTATCCGCACCTCACCTCTTGTGCATAAGAACATTACATTGTACTACTATTTGCTTTGTTGGTTTAAACTTCAATTCCATGCACTACTTATTACCATTAGTAGAATTTGAATGTGCTGTGACTGGAGGGAGCAAGAAACCTCTTACCCCTGCAACTGTTACTTCCCTTGATTACTTGCTGCATCTTTGTTTGCATAAGAACTCTATGTGTTTGGGGAAAAAAAACTTTCTCTATCAGATCATAACTTTCCTGGGATTTCTTTCTCTCACAAGTGCAAAATAGTTGTCATCTGAGGCAAAGCTGCTCTATATCTAATTCCATATGTTAGCACAGACAAGCTGATTTATTTTTGTCCGAGGAAAGAACAGTTTTTCCAATAAAAACTTGCCAATTTGTGCAGATTGAAGCTTTGAAAGATGTTGGTGTCACAGAAGTTGTTTTGGCCATCAACTACCGCCCAGAGGTAAAGAAGAGATAATTCATCTTTACTGCTGCATCACGTAATTATTATACTTTGGCAATCTAATCGTTGTGCTATATATCTTTCAGGTCATGATTAACTTCTTGAAGGATTTTGAGGATAAGCTTGGCATCACAATCACATGCTCCCAGGAAACCGAACCCTTGGGAACTGCTGGCCCTCTTGCTCTGGCGAGGGACAAGCTTCTGGATGGATCTGGCGAGCCATTCTTTGTCCTCAACAGTGATGTCATAAGTGAATACCCATTTGCCGAGCTCATAAAGTTTCACAAGAGCCATGGCGGTGAGGCAACAATTATGGTCACAAAGGTAGAACCCCTTCCTTTGACCACTTTCTTGTGCAATCAACTCATACATCCAAACTGACTTCCTTTTTCACTATAGGTGGATGAACCATCGAAGTATGGTGTTGTAGTTATGGAGGACACAACTGGTGTGGTCGAAAAATTTGTAGAGAAGCCAAAAGTATTTGTAGGCAACAAGATCAATGCGGGAATCTACTTGTTGAATCCGTCAGTCCTGGACCGCATCGAACTGAAGCCTACATCAATTGAGAAAGAGGTCTTCCCTCAAATTGCAGCTGATCAAAAGCTCTACGCTATGGTCCTTCCAGGTTTCTGGATGGATATTGGTCAGCCAAGGGACTACATTACTGGCTTGCGTCTTTACCTGGACTCACTTAGGAAGCGATCAGCAGCCAGGCTGGCCACTGGAACACATGTTGTCGGGAATGTCTTGGTGCACGAGAGTGCCAAAATTGGAGAGGGTTGTCTGATTGGTCCTGATGTTGCTATCGGACCTGGATGTGTTGTGGAGGATGGTGTGAGGCTTTCCCGATGTACGGTGATGCGGGGTGCGCGTATTAAGAAGCATGCTTGCATCTCAAACAGCATTGTTGGATGGCACTCGACTGTCGGGAAATGGGCACGCATAGAAAATATGACTATCCTGGGAGAGGATGTACATGTAGGTGATGAGGTCTACAGCAATGGCGGTGTTGTTCTTCCACACAAGGAGATCAAGTCAAGCATCCTGAAGCCTGAGATCGTCATGTGAGCTCACCACTTTTGGCTATGGTGCACCAATGTTTTACTTCTGAACACTGTCGTCTGGTGTCTTTGTTCTAGTGCATACTGTAAACAGCTTGGTATATGTCAGTAGTTGTGAGACTCGTTAAATTGTTGACCATGTATGTGCATTAGTCATTTCCAGTGTTGGCTCATTGAGAGAGTATTGTGCCGCCATGATCCATGGACAATTGGGATCAGTTAAGCCTCCAGCTTTTGGATAGTTCTGAGGGGATGTCGCCCTGTCTATTTATTTTCTTTGTTTTACAGAAAGTGTGATGACAATGACATAGGGGAATAAATCAGAACAGTATTTTCAGACTTTAATTTAACCATGCTTCATATGAATCCCCAGATTGAGACAGTATGCCATGAGCTGTTATCCTTGCACCAAGAAGATAAGAAATAATTTTCGAAGAAAAAAAAGAACACCACATTCCAAATCTTTATTTCTGGAAAAATATATGAGATATTGTTCAATTCTGCTGCAGACAAATCAGTAGTACTGTAGGTACAGCAGTTGGTGTGTTATCACCTGTCAATTTTCCTATGCTGGAAGGTCAAATCGTGGTCTCGAGTTTTTCTGCAGGCATCTCAATCAACAAATCAAACTGGGATACTTCTGCAATAGCAGTCGCAAAGATGAGAACCGTCCCAGGCGATGCTACTTGTCCTTCCGCGAGCCTCTTGTAACTGGAGAAATTTTGTGGATGGGACTACTCATATCATTTTCGTACAATTGTAGAAATGGTTATGCTTGGCCAGGAGAATGTGAATGTGAACGCTGACTGTATTATGAACTTTATCCGTTTCTTCCTTTTTTTGTTGGGAAATGGAAAATGCATACCAGGATGGTTTGTGATCATGCCAACTGGAGAGAACTGAAATTGGATCGCTTTCAGTTGCAAGTCGTTGTCCTAGGATTCTTCAGATAAGACATCCGTGTGCTTTCACATTATATTACCCAGAGACTTTTTGCATTGGTAGATTGATAGTTTTGTCTCTCCCTCCCGGTCGTTGTGTGCTTGGATACTGTGAAGTCGCACATCTCTATTAGAGTGAAATGACACAGCAGAATATCCTAATATGGAACTTTATACAGTATTTTTCACTGTCATATTTACTATGGAACTTTATACAGTATTATCCACCGTCATATTTACTACTTTTGGCGACAATCCAGTGTGCCACATTTGCAAGTTCAAATAGGTAAAACGAGTTGGAAAGTGGCCTTGGTAAGTCTATGGAGCTAACCAACACCAAGGCTACAATATTACGAACCAAATTAACTTTTGCCTTTACATCAAAGCGTGACAAAGATTTGCTTATTCAAATTTCGAAGCTTGAAGCAAGGCATATATTTGAGCACCGTGAGCACAAATTGCCTACCCATGTTCCATTCAATTAATTCCTGAAGACACAAGGGTTCATGGAACTTGCCGCTGTTGCACATCTCTGAAATTAGCAGTCTTTTTTCTATGTAGTCTGCTTCGAATATCAGTTGGTATACAACAGGACGGGATCAAACAACACTACGCACACACGGAGCTTCATACGGATCCATTCAAGATGAAGCCAGGAGCCAAAACATTACAAGGGCAGATGTACCGCTAAGCGCCCAAGAAAGGAAAGAAAACGCTGTGGCCAGCTCAAATGCCCCACAGGGGAGGTTCGGGTCCCTGCTGCAGAAGAATGCATCCCTATCAAACAGAACAACGACACCTCCTGCTGAGCACGCAGCAGCGAATGACAGGATTGACGTTACCTGCATCATAAGGAACGATTTACCTCGGTACTTCAAAAGGAACATTTAAAAGTTCAATTACCGGAGGCATAACATGTTCTCATAGACACGTGTCCAGAAGAAGAATCTGAACTGCACAATATAACTAGACGGGTCTGATCCTAGGGTGCTAATGGAACTCATGCAAATGCAGTCCATAAAAACCTTTCAAGCATTGTCTTTGTTTTTTATGCCTTGCTCAATTAGTTTTGATTAATTGGATGTAACCTCAAGTATATATTAGCTAAAACTAAGAAAACAATATTCAACTTCACCAACATATAGTGTTAGTGCCATGAACTTGCTCCACAGCAGAGGGGATAATGGCCCTAGGGCATGTACGAGGTTGCCCTGGACCCAAGAGGCACGGCAGCTCCATGAAGGTTGTCGTGTCTCTTGGGTCCAAGGCAGGGAGGAAGGAGAGGGATAACTAGATTGATTTATTTCTTGACTCATAACGAGTACATGGGGTCCCTTATACAGGGAAGACTCAACTTGATATCCAAGAAACCTGTCTCTACTTTCCTAACAAACCATATCTTCATATTCTTATTTAAATAAAGATTCCTTGATTTAAATGATAGAAATCCCAACTCATGGATACTTCCTAACGGAAGCCAGCTAGGCCGGCTGCTTCTATGGCCCTTACCCGCCCACGTGACAGTTAGCTGTGACTGTTTATACCTGAAAGTTTGCTAGCCTAAAATACTCCAACAAGTTGGCTAGTCTTGATGTCTTAACATAAGATGAGGTTACATAAATCAAAATAATGCCTAACATGTTTTTTGATACTGCACAAATATGGTGGGTCTCACTACATGAGATGTATATTTAAAGTAACACCACCAGAGAAATTCAAGAAATTTATAAGGTTTTCGATTTGGCTTCCAAAAAACTGTCATACTTTATGTGGGATGAATGAAGACAATAAAATATACTCCAATGCAAAGTTCTGATAAAAATTCAGGGAATTACCCAATCGCCAACAACAAATAAGCTCATGAGAACAGGACTGTGAAGATCCTTTTTCAATCTCAAAGCATAGCCATCAAGACAGGCAAGTCCCAAGCTCCAGAGTGCTTGTAATCCCATTGACGCAATCAAGTAGCTGAAATTTGACAGATGAAATCAAACTGTTTACCAATTCACAATCAGGGCATAATCATACAGCTGAAATTTGGAAGTTAAAATAAAAACACTTATTACACAAATGGAGAGCATGGTATAAGCTTATTTAATCCCAAATCCAGTTGACAGATTTATTAATAAATGGGCACATGAAGTGCATCGCGGGTGTTTTATAACAACAGAACATACACAGGTGAATGCCCCTGCCAGATATCCTTGAATAAAATGTATGCATCAATCCTATACCAATACTCAACCTTAGTAGAGATGAATGCACACTTCAAATAAAGGATGTTAGCTATGACATACAGAGCAATATAATAGTAGTTCTAACGTACTACCTGTATGGCTTGTCATACAATTATACTTAACAGACTGTCAGTTTGGGTTTTTTGGGTTGAAAGAGTGCTCGAGAAGGGTCAAGTGATCGATGTTCAAAGCTGGTGAATGGCCTGAAACGGACTGGAAGTTCGGAACTTCCAACCAAAGGGATATACACATGTAAGTTCCAGCAGATGTACTTACAAAACCGTTCTCTCCTAGTGCTTAAAAGTTAGCATGTGGCCTCAATCACTGAATCGGTTTTGCCGACTCTCTCAAGATCTTGGGCAACATGGTGTGCTCTACACTAAAGTGGGTTTCTGAGTTAATACTACCATAAACTAGACGTGGAATGAACTCTGCTGATTAGACGTATCTTCTACCCACATGCTGAGTATTTGCTTCCCAGATATGGTTGATGGTCTAATTGCTTGGCACCATAATTAGGTTTTAGCTGTCAGCTCGCGACCAAATGATGGCTCTTTAATACACAAGACTGCTACTGAGGGAAGACAAAAAATTATGGAAAAATATCTGCAACGCTAGTGTTTCGCACACACAAAAAAACAGAGTTTTTTATGGGAACTTGCGGCAGATGCTCTTGCTGTCCAACAAAGTGGCTGGCGACAAACTCTTGCAACTCAACCGACTTGTACAATTTGTGGTCAAGAGAGTGAGGATGGCTTTCATAGGATGGTGTGTCACACTAAGCAGTGGCGGAGCCATGTCTATGCTGTGTAGTCATTTGACTACACAGTTTTTTGGCAATTCAAGCTAGAAGTATGCAAAAAATATTTTAAAATTTATACAAATACATGTATTTGACTACACAGTTTCACACTGACTACACAACTTTGATATCCTGGCTCCGCCACTGGCACTAAGTCACGAGACCTGTGGCAGCTGGTTTGGGATCTCCCTGATAAATCAAAATTTAATTGCCCTGATCCTGACTGGTCACTCCATTTTCTAGATTCCGTTGATGAGACAGTATGAAGCAGATATTACTGTTCTTTTCTGGAGAGCTTGGCGCAGCTGAAATGAGGTACTCCACAGTTGTTCTCTCCTAGTGCTTCCAAGTCAGCAAATCGGTTCAGCTGCTGATCAATTTAAGGTAATGTTTATTTCAGAATTTCAGATCCTGTAACTTTTGGGCGTTGAGATATTTAGCAGCAATGTACTTCCAAGAAAGACCTAATTGCCAAACATTTTCCATCCCACCAAACTATTGTAGTACGGACTGCCATACTATGCCAATATGTCATGTGATCATGTCCAAATACCCAATGGCTGATGGCGACTGACTGCATCCGGTTGTAAAAAAAAGTTACTGCATCTGTAATCGCACTGCCTAAGAAGTAAGCAGTAAGCACGCGACGACTGACGGCCACCGGTAATTGGAGGCAGATAAGGCAAATCCGGGCGATTGGGGAGGGAGGGGGGCTGTACCAGAAGGCGGTGTAGTTGGCGAAGCCGACCGCGGTGGCCATGACGCAGACGGACGCGGCGGCGAAGAGGAACCGACCCAATATTACAGAGTTTTTTATGGGAACTTGCGGCAGATGCTCTTGCTGTCCAACAAAGTGACTGGCGACAAACTCTTGCAACTCAACCGACTTGTACAATTTGTGGTCAAGAGAGTGAGGATGGCTTTCATAGGATGGTGTGTCGCACTAAATCACGAGACCTATGGCAGCTGGTTTGGGATAGCCCTGATAAATCAAAATTTTATTTCCCTGGTCCTGACTGGTCACTCCATTTTCTAGATTCAGTTGATGAGACAGTATGAAGCAGATATTACTCTTCTGGAGAGCTTGGCGCAGCTGAAATGATGTTGTATTTGGCAAGGGTGAAGCCCTGATTGCTGGATCGGTTCAATTCCTATAAATCTATGTTCATCCTTTATCTGGTATTTACCAAGGGAGCAACATACATGATCTGATAGGTGAAGGGAAAATTAGGATAACGGCTATTAGGAGCCCAACCGAAGTCAGGGCACTTCTGACAGACCTTTGATCTGGGAACGTTCACCAATTCGTTGGGTCAAAGTGAATGTGGATGCCAGGTTTGGTCCAATTTGGGACCATTTTGCTGACGGACTGGAGGTATATCCACAACTGTGCAAGCATTCTGGAAACTGGGATAGACACGTATTTGGAAGGACTTTGGCCGGCAGCTCAATAGATCAATCAGCCGGCTTGTTGAAAAGGATTGCCTAGCATTAGCTCAAGCTGTATATGCTTCTGAATTCTGAACAGGACAGACCTTGGCGGAGTATTCCAAACTAAAGGATATATTCCCTCTCAATTTTTTAAGGCAATGAAAATTCAGATCCTATAAATTTTGGGAGCTGGCATGTTTAGTAGCATATGTACTCCACAATTGTTCTCTCCAAGTGCTTCCAAGTAAAAAAATAGGTCCAGCTGCTGATCCATTTAAGGTATTGTCTATTCAGAATTTTAGATCCTGTAACTTTTGGGAGTTGAGATATTTAGCAGCAATGTACTTCCAAGAAAGACCTAATTGCCAAACATTTTCCATCCCACCAAACTATTGTAGTACGGAGTACCATACTATGCCAATATGTCATGCCCAAATACCCAATGGCCGATGTCGACATTTACTAGTTACTGCATCCGGTTGTAAAAAAAAAGTTACTCCATCTGTAATCGCACTGCCTAAGCAGTAAGCACGCGGCGACTGAGGGCTACCGGTAACTGGATACAGATAGGGCGCAAATCCGGGCGATTGGGGAGGGAGGGGGACTGTACCAGAAGGCGGTGTAGTTGGCGAAGCCGACCGCAGTGGCCATGACGCAGACGGACGCGGCGGCGAAGAGGAACTGGCCCAGCCGCAGCGACAGGCCGCTCCACGTCCCGGGGCTCCCGGCCAGCTCCCTCATCCCGCCGGCTCAGCCGCCACCCGCTCAGATGCCGGCTCGCCGATCGGCGGCCATGCGGGCGGAGGGTTAGAGGAGCGGGTCTGAGGAGGTCTCGGTCGGTGGGCCGGCGTGCACGAAAGAGCGGCGGAAAGGTGGTGGTGGTTCTCTGTGGACTGGGTTGGGGGTTTTCTACTTTTTTTTTTCCAAAAGGAGGACGGAGAAAGCCGGAGAGGGGAGAGGAGATCAGGAGGCCTTTCAGTTACGATTTGGAGAAATGTGGCGCGTTGTGGTGGTGACGACGCCTGCCTGCCGTGCCGCGGCGGCGACGAAAGCGGGTTCGCCGCCGTGCCGTGCCGTGACCGTTGACACCGGGGACAGGGTTGCGGCGTGGTTTGGTCAGTCAAGCGGTGGGGATCTGGGATGTGGGAAGTGCGGCCTCGGTTCACGGCGCCATCGGGTCAGACGCGGTTGCTTGCGTTGATGGCTTATCACGTGACGGAAATTCTTGGTCGATAATGTCACATTTTCTCCTCGTACCAGTACATAGAGCCGCACCAGAACAACCTTACCTATCTATACTATTAAAAGTCTTGTGGTCTTGATGGTCTGGTACGTCGTCCTAAAACTGCCCCCGAGATTGAAATAAATTACGGCCCTATACCATCGCCAAGAGAACAAAACGGTTCGACACGCGGTCCGTAATCTGCTAAAGCACTTTGCCTCTTTGGCCCCCGGTACACCACAACCCCACCCACTGCCTTATCCACTCCATAACGCCGACGCCCCGTGCGGCGCCTCGAGGATGAGGCTCACTTGCCGGCGAACGTCGGGCTCCTGTCGAGGAAGCCCAGGGCGAACAACGGCAGCGTGCAACTGTCGGGTCGAGGTCTCCCGCGAGAACCAGGCTGCGACCGGCCGGGACGGCAGCATGGGAGGGAGAGGGGAGGAGCTCGAGCGGGTAGGGTCAGGGTTGTCAGACTATCGGTGAGGAAGAGAGGCCAAGGGGTAAGGTCGAGCGGGGGCTGCTGGGTCTTGGTCCTGTACTTGTCAGACGGTGGCGGCTACAGGGGCAGGGCCGGACGGGGTCTCCGGGGTTGAGCAGGACGAGAGGGGGAGAAAGAGGAGTCGTGGTCGTCCGTCCTCCACAAGCGCCGGGGAAAAGCGACGCCCTCGCCGTCGCTGGCGTCGTCCTCCGGGGCGCTTGCCTGGTGGAACGCCATGCCCAAGAGGCGGCACAACAGCCGAATCAAGCAGAGCTTTGATCTCGTGAAACATCGCTGATGCATGCAAGTCCCCAGTTCCTGGAATATTTTAGACGCACAAATCTGATTACGGCCTGATGAAAGTTTCAGCTTTTGGTGATTCCCATGATTTTTTCAGAAATTTTCTTCTGAATTTGTGCAAATTTTTTGTTGTACCGTTCAGTTCTTCTTGGTTTGCAGTATGCGGTGGTAAATTGGTGCTCATCTGCACGTTCCTAGCAATTCATCTTGTATTTTACTGAATTTTGAAGTATCAAGAGCTAAAGTATTGCACTTCAAATGTGGTTCAGTTCGTGTGGAAAAAAACTACTCCCTCCGTCTAAGAAGTATGTCATTAGTTTGTTTTAAATTCGGATGAATCTTACTAAATATTCTGTAGACATATTTAAATTTAGACAAATCTGAGACATTCTTTTCAGGATGGAGGGAGTAATTCCTATCTGTCGTTTTTTAACTAATCATCCGAGCTATTACTTCAACATTTTGAATGAACAGTGTGATAGCTTCTCTGTTGTATTTTGCAGTTTTGGGACAAAACATTGTAGACAATGATTATGCTATAAAAGTTCAGCATCATATGGTTCGTGTGGCTTGATTTTTAGGTCTAAGAAGTAACAACATTTTGCCAAACTCTGCATATTAATGCTAAGTTATCAAAGAATTAGAACCGAAACTTTATAACATGGTAAAGATTATGTAAAAACATGCATGTTTTTGTAATTTTTGTACTTCCCAAAAAGGACATAAACCATGATGCATTTTAAGGTACGTTAACAAGGTAAATAGATGATGATAGATATGCTGGTGCTTAGATGTGGAAGGAACTTTTCAGTTATATTTTATTGTATATTCAGATTTTATGTTATTAAAGCACCAATTCGCCGACTTATACCACTCTTTATCAATGTACACACTACTATTACACGTTTGAAATAGATGTTATGTGATTTTCACTAATACACAGTACAAAAGATAGGTCGATACAAGTCTACATGTTATTGTAATTTTCACTAAAATACGGTACAAAAGATAGGTCAATCAAAGTCTACATGTCATTTGGATTCGATCGACGTACAAATTTAAACATATAAAAGAATGCCCATTTAATTTGATGTGATACCGTAGCAACGCACAGGCTTTGTGCCAGTAATAATGAAAGTTCGCTCTGAGATTACTAAGAAAAGTCAGATCTATGACTATTAGCCACTGTCTGCTTCACTTGGGCCCAAAGCCACCTTCCATTATCGCCGATCGTTGTGGATCGTAGGTGCCAAAAAGTAAGAAGAAGCTTTTTGAAATAAAATTGTACTATATTATATGTTGTTGCAGTTCGTGCTAGGCACATTCGTATTAAATTGAAGACTTGTTACAAAGGTCCACGGATGACTCATAAAATTGACGAGGCCACGCGGGAAAATGACATCGTTATGCATACAAGAGCATCTTCACCGACGCTCCAAATAGCTCGTAATACTTCTGTATCCCGAGCCGGACACGGACTATCTCCGCCCCAGGGGCCTGTGGGCCCTGACGACCAAGAAGACTTCTCGGGGCTTAACCCAGGCACTCTTCCAGTCCTAGCATGACTTGCCGCCAGTGAGCACCATACAGTGGCCATCAATGGACATCGACGCCATCATCGACCTGGATGACAACTACTCATACGACGACTCGTACGACGATGCCGACCCTTTCGGCGAGGATGGCGACTATCGGGCCGGCAACGACAACGACATGGGCTTCAGCCTGTGCCGATACCGCTACCAGTAGTTAGGTTTAGTTTAGTTTTTTCAATTTCATTCAAACTTTATACAAAAATCCTAAATGTTGGAACGAAAACAGCTGATTTGTTTTAAATTTCTCATTTATTTATTTTTGAATCCCATTTAGGGGATGCCGGTGTGGGCAGACCATCCAAACTGGGCGCTCAAGGAAGGAGACACTCTAACTGCCTTGCGCTTCGTTTTTCCATGACCCCTAATCACTTACCTATGGGCCCTTAAAATAAATTTCGAGGGAAATATGCCTATGACTTTCACCAGGTGGAGCAATATGCCAATCCTAGTCACAAAGCACAATCGCTACAAGGAATCTGGGATTCTATGACCCTCCATTTTTTTCACAGAATCGTCATAATACTCCATTTATGATAATCCTATGACGAAAATGAGATCGTCGAAAGTTGAGTGTCGCTAATGAACTATAACAACAATTTTGGTAAAATCATCATAACCGCCTATGACGATATTGGATCGTCATAACCGTTATGACGATCCCATATCGTTATGGGTTGTCTAACCTTGCTAGGTCAGATCCCACGTGGCTGATCCGACGTGGCAAATCTATGACGAAATAAGATCGTCGTAGTGTGAAATCAGCCCGGTCCATTTTAGTGATCTAAATGGGTTGAGCTCAATAATTCCAGCCTTTAATTTACTAGGCCTTGGCCTTTTTAGGTCTATTTCTCTTTTGGGCCTTGACTTCTTATAGTCCACTTATCTATTTTTCACATTTTGTTTTTTGTATTTCTGAATTGTTTCTGCAATATATTTTGGGCTATAGCCTTTTTAGAGCCCACCTACATTTCGTCCAGTTCATATTTCTGCGATTTTTTAACTAGAATTTGTATTTTCAATTCTGGAATTTGCTTTAGCCAAGTCATACATCAAGAAAATATACAAGAGTTTGGATAATCAGCAAATACACAACAGTCAGATAATTTATCTGCAAATAACAGGTTCACAAGTGCACAACCAAGATTACAATTGAGTATAGCATTAACTTATCAGCAAATAGCACCAATTGTATCAACCATCAAGTTAACCAAGGAATACACAACCTCCAAGCTCTGGGATTATCTCCTACCAGAATGGTGCTACCTTCTCGGCGCCACTAGCTCCAAGATCACCAAGTGCATATCCAGGATCATCTCCTACCAAAATGGTGCTACCATTCTCAACACCACTAGCTCCTATAAAAGAACAAGAAATTATGGTTATGACTATCAAGTCAGAATTAAAGCAATATCTTTTAACAATAACATAAAATAGCAGAAAACAAAATAAACACAAATCTACAAATAGCTAGAGTCTAATCTTAAAGCATGAGGGCATGGATAACAGTCACCAATGGCAAGGAATAACTCTTAACAAATATTATTTTGTTGAACATTAACATCAGCATCGGGTGAGCATGTATAGAAGATATGCATTCATCCTGAAGTGAATTAGTTCACCCACCTGAACTACTTATAGGACCTTGAGGAACAGACAAATATCCCTACATGGGACTACTGAAATTCCTAGAGCCATCAAAATAGGTGGGACTACTAAAAATCCAAACATTGTCCTCCACCTGATTACGCACATGACACAACCAAAACAGATAAAAAAGTGAATAATTCATCTATTTACCATGCCAAATTCTTAAAAGAATTTGGCATGGTAAATAGATGAATTATTCACTGCTAAAATTCTTTACAGTAAATTGTTTTAGCAGTGAATTGAGTCTAAAAACACACCTCAGGAATGCACCTCCAGCCAAAACACCTCCAGCCATGCACCTCCAGTAAAAGAACCTACTGGCGCGCCAATGAGGTTTGTGCTAACCACCCATCCTAAAAGAAATGCAGATGCATTGTGAAGCATATCAACAAAAATAATATCTCATGGAACCATGCTATGAAGTCCTAGCATATAGATACAAATGAGATATTCAATTTTGCTATACAACAGTATTGGGAAATTACATTGCCGAGTAGGAAACTATGCTTCATTCCCTTACGTGGGATTTTTTACTCTACAATACAATGACAAAAAAACATACCCAAGATGGTATCCAAATAGAATTTCCCCCAAGCAAGCAACGCCAACATACAATAGAACATTTCCAGAAGATTTGGCTTGAACCTTGTTAGGCAGAATATCCTTAGGGTCAACTGGACATGGTAGTATATGAGTTGAGATCAGTTGTCATGTTTAAAAGTGTATTCCAGTTCCAACTTGCAGAAACGAAACTATGAAAAATGCACGGGCCGCTACTATAAGACGGCAAGCAGTATCACGAGGATCTAGCAGTCCACGGTTCTCACACAGAATTGTTAAAGCATTCAAAATATGTTGCCTATTATTTCCTTAACCGAACACATCATTCCAGGACCGGGACCATCAAGTTCTCCTACAGTCCCCAACAAATAAATTCAAGTGACACACTGTCATAGTCACCACGTACAATCACCATGTACAAAACCATAAAAAAGATGTTGAAGACTCTTGCCAATAGAGACTGTGAGTAGTGATGCACAAAGGGGAAAGATATTATACAACGCAAGATGTGGATCTTGGTTCATCTCTTTAGCCCATCAAAATGCATATATATATATAGCCTAGTGCAGATTCTAATAATTGTAGGAAATACATGAGCTCACTAGAGAACTAGCACATACGTGAAATTGATTACCTAGGTCTAGGGATCGAATGAAAATTATAATATACTCAGAACCTAATATGTTGCTCATTCATTATTCTTTTGCTTCTCTAGAAGACTAGAATAGGCAACAAAAGAAAATCCTATGCAATGACTATGAAACTTAATGAACAAAAAATCACCCTAGACAGTGAAGTGTACAACTTAATCCATACACAGATAATAACTTAACGTGTTGAGCATTCCTTTTGCATCATAACTACACAGACAATTACATAATGCAGATCTGATATAAATTCTAAGCCCAAGGAACAACAAATAAGATGAGACAAACCAGACAATTTTGGAATCAGTAATGCTAGTTCGAGACAGACATGCATATAAAGTATACCTTGTCAAAGTCATCACCCCCAAGGTGGGTGTCACCAGAAGTATACATCACCTCAAAAACACAATCACTAACCTCAAGAACCGATAGCAAATAGGAAATGTAATAAGGAACTGAAATGTAATAAGGAAGTGTCCTACGAGGAAGTAAAACTTTTCGAGTGTCAAATAAGGAAATCTCTCGATTAATTTCTCAGGTGCATCAATGATACGTCCAAAACGTATCTACTTTTCCGAACACTTTTGTTATTATTTTTCCTATAAACTTGTGTGATTTGGATACAACTAACACGGACTGACACTGTTTTCAGCAGAATTACCTTGGTGTCTAGTTTTTGTGCATAAAATTAACTATCGGGAAAAATCCTGGAAAATATGCCAAAAATTCTATTTCACCAGAAGACTCACAGAGCCAGAAGACGAGACGGAGTAGGGCCACGAGGGGCCCACACCACCGGCCATGGGCTGCCGAGCCACGCCTGGGTGGTGGCCGCTGCCCCCTCGGCCTCCCTCTTCGCCTATAAGTTGCCTTCTAACCTAAAAACTCAAGGGGGTCGACGTTTTTTCAGAAAGAGTTCCGCTCTGCCGCCACCACCAGATTCCGCGATTCGGAACCAGAAACTCCGTTTTGGCACCCTGCCGGGACGGGGAATTGGAGGAGATCATCGCCATCATCATCACCATCGCTTTTCCATCGATCATCCATGTTTCCCCCATCTATGAGTGAGTAAATCCCCCGCTGTAGGCTATGGGGATAGTAGGGATTGGATGAGATCGTTCATGTAATGGCATCAGATTGTTAGGGCATGGTGCCTAGTATCTACTATTAGTGCTTTTTGACTTTATTGCAACTTGTTATGCTTAATGCTTGTCACTAGGGCCCGAGTGCCATGATTTCAGATCTGAACATGTTATTGATTCACTATGATAGTATTGTTTATGGTCTTACCTGCAAGTTGTATACACACGTTGTCCAGAACCAAAGGCCTCGAAGTGACAGAAATCGGGATAACCTGAGGGAATGGCTTTGATGTGAGGATCACATATGTTCACAGAGTGTTAATGCCTTGCTCCGGTGCTCTATTAAAAGGAGCACCTTAATTGCCAGTAGTTCCCTTGAGGCCCCGCTGTAAACGGGCTAGCAGGACAAAAGATGTTGTGCAAGTTCTTATTGCGAGCACGTATGACTATATATGGAATACATGCCTATGATTATTTAGTACTTGGATGTTTTATCTTATTTATCTGCAAATGCCATATGTTCTGATTGCCATGTGAATTGTCTTGTCCATGCAACGCCCGTTCATACATCCCTATGCCTACCACGCTCTAATCCTACTGTTTACTGCAATTGTTACTATTGTCTTTACTTTTACTACTGCTATTACTTTGTTATTTCTACTACAAAACTGTTGCTACTGATAAATTGCTGTGAGCAAGATTGTTTGCAGGTGCAGCTGGATTGACAACTCAGTTGTTAAGGCTTATAAATATTCTTTGGCTCCCCTTGTGTCGAATCAATAAATTGGGTTTCACTTCCCTCAAAAATACTGCGATACACCCCTATACTTGTGGGTCATCAAGACTATTTTCTGGCGCCGTTGCCGGGGAGCATAGCTTTATTTATCAAGTCCACTTGGAATCATTATTGTTCGCTGCCATCCATCCATCATGGGTAAGTCTCGTGATGGCAAGGTTCCTATTTTACCATCCACTACAAGGAGAGGTACGGTTCTAAACACCTCTGTTGCTCTTGATTCACCGTCTGTTATGAGTAAGTTCCTTACACCACCACATACACATGCTACACACTGTTACTACTACTGAATCTAAAACTTCTTATACTTATGATGCTGCTTCTATTGTGCTTGATAAGAGTTGTTCATTAGGTCCTTTCCTAGATGCTACGATTGCTAGAACTATAGCTGGAAATACTGAAACTCCTAATGAAGACACTACTACACCTGTTAGTTCACCTGAGTCTAGAGAAAGCTATGATATTGAAGATGGTTATATTAAGATGACCGATGAATTTATTAAAGAATGTCAAAACACCCATGATAGGAGTGCTGCTAAGAGCCTCCTTGAGAGGCGTACTATTAAACCCAAACAATCTCCTAATGCTAAGTTTGTTGCATCTCCCATAAACATTAAAGATAAAGATTATGATTTCTCTCTTGATCTATCCTACATAGCTATTGTTGAGAAAGAACCTTTTTGTGGGACTAAGAATGAAAGTGCGGTAGCACATATGACTGAGCTTTCTACCATGAGTGGCCTATTTTTTGATGATATTAAGATGTGCACCTACTTTGTTGCTAAGATTTCCCCCTTTTCACTAAAAGGAGAAGCTAAAACTTGGTTTAATAATTTACCTCCTAGATCTATTGATAGCCCTGATTGCTTGATTAGTACTTTCCTGCAGAAATATTTTCCTCCTAGTGCTAGACATGCTATTTTGCAGGAACTTTTTGATTTTAAAGAGGGAGAAAAAGAGATATTGCCTGAATCATGGGCAAGGTTTTGTGCTTTGATTCATGCATAGGCTAGATGTCCATTACCTAAGAATGAGCTTCTTGATATATTTTATAATGGACTAATTGAAGAATCTAGGACATACCTGGATAGTTGTGCTGATTGTGTTTTCAGGAATAGGACTCCCAAGGAAGCTGAGGAATTAATGGCTAAAATAAGCAATAATTATGAAGATTGGACTCCTCCTGGACCACCTATACCTGAAACAATTATACCTGAACCAGCTATTCCTACGCCTATACCAACATCTAAGAAGAGGGGAGTTATTGAACTAAATGATGAAGTGATGAAGGAAGCTAAGAAATGTCTTAAGGAGAAGGGAATTAAAGCTGCAGATGTCAAGAATTTACCTCCTATAGACGAATTATGTAAGCCAATTCCCCATTCACCCACTATTGAGGTACACTCTCTCCAACACTTTGATGAAGGTGATATCCCTTACTCTAAACCTCCTGATCAATGCTTAGAAGAATTCGATATTTTTATCGTTAAGCAAGATAATTTTAATAAAAGGGTGCAAAATCATCTAATGGAAAACTCTAGAGCTATTGTTGAGTTGAAGGATATTGTGGAAAGAACCTCTAATGATGTTAAAATGCTTGTTAAACATTTTCAAATGGTTCAAACTCAAATAGATCAACTTATTAAAGTGCAAAACGACTTGCTAGTTAATGCCGCTAAAGAAAAACATGCTTATGAAATTAGAACTAGAAGTGGTGCTGCTACTCAGGATCCTCTATATCCTGAGGGGCATCCTAAAAGAATCGAGCAGGATTCTCAACAAGCTAAAAATAGTGGTACTACTCGTAAGAAAATAAAAAAGAAACATAAAACTATTGTAGAACCCTCTGAACCTACTAAAGATCCTAATAGTATATTTGTCTCTGATGCTGAAACTGAAAGTGGTAATGAAGAAAATGATGTTCCTGATAAAGAAAAAGTTGAAGAAGAACCTAAAAAGCACACTAAGAATACTAAATACACTAAAGAAGATTTTGTTGCTAAGAAACATGGTAGTGAAAGAGAGCCTTGGGTCCAAAAACCTATGCCTTTCCCTGATAAGAAACACAAGTCAAAGGAAGATGAACACTATAATAAGTTTTGTGAGTGGATGAAACCTTTATTCTTGCAAATTCCTTTGACTGATGCTATTAAACTACCTCCTTATTCAAAGTATATGAAGGATATTGTCTCGAATAAAAGGAAGATCCCTAATGAAGAAATTTCTACTTTGCTTGCTAATTATTCCTTTAATGGTAAGGTTCCAAAGAAACTTGGAGACCCATGGATTCCAATTATTCCTTGATCTATTAAGAATAGTTATGTTAGAACTGCTTTGTGTGATTTGGGAGCAGGAGTTAGTGTTATGCCTTTTTCTCTCTACAAGAGACTTCAACTGGAAAAACTAATACCAACTGATATATCTTTGCAAATGGCTGATAAATCTACCACTATTCTTGTTGGTATATGTGAGGATGTACCTGTTCAAGTGGCTCATAATTGCTTGATATTAACTGATTTTGTTGTGCTTGAAATGCCTAAAGATGATAATATGTCTATTATTCTTGGGAGACATTTTCTTAATACTGCAGGAGCTGTTATTAATTGTAATAAAGGAAAGGTGACCTTCAATGTTAATGACAAGGAACATACTGTCTATTTCCCCAAGAAGATTGATAGGACTTATGGTTTGAATTCAATTGAACATGTTGATGGCATTCAAGTTGGAGAAATATATTGTCCCATACCAAGAGAAAAATTTAAAATTATTATGATTAGGACCATTGCTATCAAGGTTGAGGTAACATAATCATTAGTGAAATACAAAGTTTTGTTTCATATAAAATTGTTTTGGTAACAAGACCTGATCAACCTTGTTAAGAAAAGGATTTCATTGAACAAAACAATGTTTTCACCATGATTATCTCCGCTTACTTCTATTCTATCCATTTTAGTTTTTGCTTTCGTTTAGTTTTCTTTTCTATTGTTAGTTGCTTGCATGTTAGAGCGTCTTAGAACTTCTAAAGTTTTAGCCTTGTTTTGTCATTGCATCATTCCAAAAACCTTTTTCTATCAAAAAATCATTCATCTATACCTAAAAATTGCTCAAAAATAAAGTGTCTCAAAAATTCCAGAAAATTCATATTAAATTTTTACGTGAAAAAAGGGGCAGAGGAGTGCCTGGAAGGTACCAGGGAGCCCCACCAGGCAGGCACACCACCTGGTGGCGCGGCCAGCCCAGGGGCGCGCCTGGCCATGGTGTGGGCCACCCCTGGCCCTCCACTCACTCTCTCACTTTCCACTGCCTTCTCTCTCCCGAGAAAACATCTGTTCATTGCTCGAAATCGTGTTCTTGCTGTTCTTGTCCATGATTTTTCAATCTCCTTGCTCAGCCCATCTTTGCTGCTGAAATTTGGAGCATTTATTCTCTGGTATGTGACTCCTCCGCTTGTCCAAGTAGATTTGTGATTAGTGATTTATATCTTGAGTATTTTGCTGCTATAGGTGTCAGGTTTTGTGAGCTTGTGAGCTTGTTCAATGCTTAGAGAAATTGTTTTGATGCATGTTTAGGCCTCTTACAAGTCCCTATGAGTAGTTCCCTTCATTATGTATTAACTTTGCAATCACTTGTATAATGAATGTTTAAATTTTAGAATTTCAAAGATGAACAACCACACCTTTGGAGAAATTTTTGAGAGGGATGCACCTAGGAGGTCAAGGCCCTCAAGATCAGCCTCTCAGTTTAGGCCTTCATACAACGAAGATATCATTGCACCTCGCTTTGGTAATGAAGGAGATGATGGGGATGCTCACCCATCTACTTTTCCTTATTATACCTTCTTGCAAGCTGCAGGGATTCTTGATGATTTCTTGATACTGATTCAGAGGGATGGTTTGACCTCATACATGCAAGATGAGAGTGAGCAATACGCTATGCTCACCAAAACTTTTGTTGAGAGTTTCGTTTTCACTAACACCCCTATCAGTCAACTGTTTCTTTCAGAATTTTTAATCTACCCTTTACCATGCCATTGGAAAGATTTTGCAGTATTATAGGTGTAGGCATGACAGGGACCATGAAGAAGATTCAAGGGCGACCCGCTGATTTGCTAGAGCTCTATCGAGGTGTGACTAATGACGATGACCGCGTAGCTCAGCGCGGGAAGATAAGAAACATCCAACTCCCTGCTCTTAGATACTTTGCCTATTATCTTGCTAGTAGCATTCTTGGTAGGGAGAATACGAGTAATATCTCCAATTATCATTTAGCCTTCCTCGCTGCTGCGCTTAACAATGATACTCGGTAAAATCTTGGCTCTCTTATTGCTCGTCGCCTAGCTGCTAGGGGACCTATTTATGGGGGCATCATCGCTTCACGTATGGTCAGTGCATTAGAGCTTTCGGTGGATCCCAATGATACTATATTGGCACCATAAAGGCTTGACCTTGCTGCTATGAAAACACATCACTTCATCATTGCTAACTCTGATATGGACAGTTTAGTATAAAGGATGTTGTTTACTAACAGGGATGAAAGGGAGATTCCTTTGCTGCAATCTACTTTGTTTAGTGTTCACAGGAGTTCATGGTCGCACTCCAAGGAGGAGGTGGATGAGCAGCTCCGCTTGCTGGGTTTCCACAGGCAGCACTAGGAGGATGTGCCCTCCTACGATTACTCTGCGCACTATGGTGGGGCGTCCTCGAGCTCGCACAAGGACAAGGGTACCTCCTCACTGTAGTATGGAGGCGCTCCATCTTGGCCAGCTTGGGATTGACACCCACTTAGGCCAAAAGCCTAAGCTTCGGGGGAGGTACACCGACATCGCACTCATCTCCATATCATTTTGCATCGGTACTTTGTATATTCATGTTTCGTTCTCTTTTTAGTTTTCGTTCTTTCTTTGTTTTTGCTTTCTAAAACACAAAAAGACCAAAAATATTTCTATTGTTTCTCTTTGTTTGCTTCTTCTTCTTTTTTCCTTGGTTTGTTTTTCCCTTTTTGCTTTGTCTGAACTATTCGAAAAACCCAAAAAGATTTTGCTTTGCTTGTTCTTCCTTTTTGGTTCTTGTTTAAAAAATCGAAAACACGAAAAATATTTGTTGTTCTTCTTTGGTTTTGTGAGTTTGTTGCAGGGTTCAGCAGTCCTCAGTGGAATTTGGTTTCATGTTATTATTCAAGCCACACAAGTGAAGGGCAATAATGAGGATTAATGACAACTTGAGGTGTGGTAAGAGGCTGGTAACAAACTCTATTTGTTTTCATTTTTGTACATATACTCATCATTTTGGGCATGCTTAGTATGTTCATATAGGGTGTATGTTATTTATGGATGCTTAGTAGTTCTTGCTTTCATATGATTAGTTCCAGCTTGCTAATAGTTTGTAGCATGTCATATGAATGTTTGCCTGCATTACTCTATTCATAACTTGGTATGACACTGTGGTATCCTCCTCTGAATGTTTCACTTGAATTGACTTGGCACATGCTCACGCATGCATATGACTGAAATAATCAGTTAAGCCTCGATGAATTATTTTGCCTTGAGGGTCTTGAATCACTTTCATGCCATGATTAGTCCTGTTTTGTTGCAAGCATGATTATGACAGTTATTGCTCTCTCATTTGTCGCTCCCTTGCTATTGCTATCCTCCACCTACACTGAGTATGAGCTCTACTCGTGTTTCCAATCCCCCCAAAACCAATATTGCCGAGAGTGTCCACCATACCTACCTATTAGCGTCATTTGCTGTTCCGTGCATGTTCAATGTGCCTTGTTTTCTTCCGAATAAAATGTTTGCTTGTTATGAGAAAGTTAGTTAGTAAAGCTCTCACAAACTTGATGGCACACTTTATTTCTTGCACTTAATAAACCTGAACCATTGTGACTGTCCATGAAAGTTATATGCTTGCAAATTATAGGTCAGATTAGCGTAACTGCGTCATCACGGAACGCTTTCAACACCTGTAAATACATACCCAGTTGATATCATGCTCTTTTGTTTACGGATGTCGCCGGTGTGAAATAAAAGGGGAGTCTGTAAGTCCATGGAGTTATGTATGTGTGTTAGAGAAACGCCTGGGCCGTCGGTCTAATCCATGCCTAATCATGGTGGAAACCTGCAGCATAACCATAATGAGTATCTATGAAGCATTCTTCTTATAAAAAAAGAGATAGCTATTGAGAAAAGAAAAAAAGAGATATGAGAAAAGAGGAAAGAGAGAAAAAAGCACCATTTTCCCATGGTAAATAAAAAGATTGCTGAGATACTCATTGTCTGCTTGCCTTGTCATTTTGATATGGGGATTCTTTCGTATCATCGGGCAAGGGGTATCATGTTGGCGGTTCTCTATGATACACACGTATTTACTATGACAAGAACTTACCGGTAACTAAAGTTGAGTAGCATGAGGAGCGGCCCTCGTACTCAAGGGATATGACATTTCTAGTTTATAGTCTGTCAAGCATATAACTCAGATTGGACCTTACTTTCACCTTAACCATTTAAAGATGCTTATGATAGGGGCAATGAGAGCTCAAAGCTAACGAGTACCATACTTTCAGCATTTGGAAGCCTTTCAAACTTTTCAAAACCTTTTTCATTTCCTTGTTGAGTCTCCACCTATTCTATGAGCACTTTCTTGAGAGCATAGTTGTCATTCTTAGTATAATGTGCTTGTCTCAATTCTGGACTAATTGTGTTATGACTTTGATGCTTGTATCTTTGATATCTTTACTTCTAGTCTTCACCTGAACTTCAGAGGTGCCTTGGCATTCACAATCAAAGGCAAGCGAGATACCACTCTATCATACCTTGTTATGAGCATTGTAATGTTGCTTATGTTTATGTTTCATGCTACTTATTATTTTTGAGTTGGAATCTCCTCATAGCTTGCAATGCCTATTAAGTAAACTTAGTTGCATACTCTTTATTATGAATTGCCTGAGTAGTTGATCATACGCTGAGAATATATACATCATATGAAGCAAATGTGTTTGTGAAAGTTTCTTTTATCGCACTCAGTTTTCAACTGAATTGCTTGAGGACAAGCAATAAGCTAAGCTTGGGGGGAGTTGATACGTCCAAAACGTATCTACTTTCCCGAACACTTTTGCTATTGTTTTTCCTCTAAACTTGTGTGATTTGGATACAACTAACACGGACTGACGCTGTTTTCAGCAGAATTACCTTGGTGTCTAGCTTTTGTGCAGAAAATCAACTATCAGGAAAAATCTCAGAAAATATGCCAAAAATCCTATTTCACCAGAAGACTCATGGAGCCAGAAGACGAGACGGAGTAGGGCCACGAGGGGCCCATACCACCTGGCCGCGCGAGCCAGGCCAGGCCGCGCCTAGGGGTGGTGTGGCCGCCTCGGCTACCCCCTCGGCCTCCCTCTTCGCCTATAAGTTGCCTTCTAACCTAAAAACTCAGGGGGGTTCGACGTTTTTCTAGAAAAAGTTCCGCTCCGCCGCCACCACCAGATTCCACGATTCGGAACCAGAAACTCCGTTCTGGCACCCTGCCGGGACGGGAATCATCATCACCATCGCTTTTCCATCGACCATCCATGTTTCCCCCATCTATGAGTGAGTAAATCCCCCGTTGTAGGCTATGGGGATGGTAGGGATTGGATGAGATCGTTCATGTAATGGCATCAGATTGTTAGGGCATGGTGCCTAGTATCTACTATTAGTGCTTTTTGACTTTGTTGCAACTTGTTATGGTTAATGCTTGTCACTAGGGCCCGAGTGCGATGATTTCAGATCTGAACATGTTATTGATTTATTATGATAGTATTGTTTATGGTCTTACCTACAAGTTATATACACACGTTGTTGTCCGGAACCAAAGGCCCCGAAGTGACAGAAATCGGGATAACCGGAGGGAATGGCTTTTATGTGAGGATCACATGTGTTCATAGAGTGTTAATGCTTTGCTCCGGTGCTCTATTAAAAGGAGCACCTTAATTGCCAGTAGTTCCCTTGAGGCTCCGCTGCAAACGGGCTGGTAGGACAAAAGATGTTGTGCAAGTTCTCATTGCAAGCACGTATGACTATATATGGAACACATGCCTATGATTATTTAGTACTTGGATGCTTTATCTTATTTATCTGCAAATGCCCTATGTTCTGATTGCCATGTGAATTGTCTTGTCCATACAACGCCCGTTCATCTATCCCTATGCCTACTGTGCTCTAATCCTACTATTTACTGCAATTGTTACTATTGTCTTTACTTTTACTACTGCTATTACTTTGCTATTCCTACTACAAAACTATTGCTACTCATAAACTACTGTGAGCAAGATTGTTTCCAGGTGCAGCTGGATTGACAACTCAGTTGTTAAGGCTTATAAATATTCTTTGGCTCCCCTTGTGTCGAATCAATAAATTGGGTTTCAGTTCCCTCGAAAATACTGCGATACATCCCCTATACTTGTGGTTCATCAATCAATCAACCAACAATAATACAATATAATACAAGCATTTGAAAGCTTTTTATCATGAGAGATCTATAAAGAGCAGACTTTGCAAGGACAACCATTGCATACCGCCTGCTGTGGGTTGGTCCTGGAGGAGCCAAAGTCAGCCTTGGAAAGTGGCAACCACTAGTGTACGACATCTCTGATGATCCTGTAGTCCTGCCACAACAAAGAGCCAAAACAAACAGGTCAAGGATATGATGACTAATCGGTGTCCATTGGATTCTTCCATAGATCTGTATTAAGAGAGGTAGAAAATAGCTACGTGGAGGGAACATATGCGCTTACCACAGGGATTGGCTTGCTGTTGGGGGTGCTTCTCCTCTAGTCCTTCCTGAAACCCTCCCTGCATAGACACAAAACACACCAAAACTCTATGAGAATGCATGTTAAAAGTAGCATAAAATCTTTATTTAGACTTAGGAAAGTAATTGTCAAAACAATTTAGACAGAAGAGAATCATTGGCCATGCATTTTTTTATGTGGACCAAAGTAAATGAGCCAACACAAAGCAGTACTGTCATGATATACAAGACTATTTTAGTAGCAAGGCATTCTGTCATGATATAGAAGATAGACTGCAATATTGTCATGATATACAAGAAATAGTAATCCGATACATATATACAGTTGTATCAAATTAATATCAGTATCCAACGATTAACTGATTCAGGAATAGAATGAGAGTACCAGATTAAAAATGCATGGACATCACAACGACAAGTGCAAGCACTCGAGCTATCCTAACAAGAATTTTCAAGCTTGAGAAGAAATAGAATGTTGGAATGTAGATGCAATGACATTAAAATGTTGCACTGTGTATTAGCATGTAAGTGGATACGTTAGCAACAACCCACCGATATCCGTATAAATTAGACGGGATGCAGCTTCATGCCCGTATAATAGCCTCAGGCTAAGCAGCGTCTGCATTCTCGTATAAATCCACATGCGTCCCATCAGGCAAAGCCAACTAATACATTGCAAATGTATCTATAATTTTTGATGTTCTATGCTTGGTTTTATCTACTTTTTATGTTTTGTCCACACTTTGGAGAACTTTTTATATGATTTCTTGGACTAACCTATTAATAAGAGCCACAGTGTCAGCTGCATGTTTTCTGCCGAGGGGGACACCGAGCATGAATACGAGACGGAGAGGGGCCAGAGGGCCGCCATACCACCTGGCCGTGCGGCCAGGCCTGGCCCGTGCCAGGGGGTGGTGTGGCCGCCTAGGGCACCCCCTCAGCCTCCCCTTTCGCCTATAAGATGGCTCCGATATAGAAACCCTAGGTACCCGATCAAAAATCCACGAAAGAGTATGTAGCCGTCATCATCTCCATATAGGGAGGGATTTGAAGCTCTTCCCGACACCCTGCTGGAGGGGAGAATTCACTCTGGAGGCCTTCTTCATCACCATGCAAGCCTCCGACAAGATGCCACAGTGCCAGCTGCCTATTTTCTGTTGTTTTTGGTTCTAGGAAAGTCAGAAAATGAATATTCTCGGAATTGGACGGGACAAAAGCCAAAGTCATTATTTTACTGGGGGACACCTAGAGCCAGAATACGAGACGGAGAAGGGCCAGAGGGCGGCCACACCACCTGGCCACGTGGCCAGGCCTGGCCCGCGCCGGGGGTGGTGTGGCTAGCCCAGGCACCCTCTCGACCTCTCCTTCCGCCTATATATTGCCTCTGATACGAAAACCCTAAGGACCCGATCAAAATTCCACGAAGAGTTCAGAGTCACTGCCATCTCCATCCCTAGATCGAGGGATCTGAAGCTCTTCAAGACTCACGGAGAGGGAATTCACCCCGAGGCCTTCTTCATCATCATGCAAGCCTCGATGTGATGCGTGAGTAGTTCATCTCCGACTACGGGTCCATGTAGTAGCTAGATGGCTGGTTCTCCTCCTTTGTGCTATCATGTTTAGATCTTATGAGTCTGCTCATGATCAAGATCATCTATTTGTAATTCTGCATGTTGTGTTTATGGGATCCGATGGATATTGAGATGCTATTTCAGATTGATTATTGATTCTATCATGTCTTTGTTATTTGTGATCTTGCATGCTTTCCGTTGTTAGTAGCTATCTTGGCCAAGTATATGCTAGCAACTCCAAGAGTTAGTATTTATGCTCGATAGTGGTTTCATGCCTCTGGTAATCTGGCGAAGTGACAAAAATCTCTAAGGCACTAGATGTGTTGTTGCTACTAGGGAGAAAACAAGAATCCTTTGTTCATAGAACAATCGTATTGTTTACTTTACACGCAATTCGTAATGCAATTATCCGTTGCTTACAACTTAATACTAGAGGGGGTTCGGATGATAACCTAAAGGTGGATTATTAGTCATAGATGCAGTTGGATGGCGGTCTATGTATAATGTTGTAATGCCCAATCGAATCTCAAAGGAGTCAAGATGATTAGTATATGCTTGTATGCTTTCTCGATGTTTGTCAATTGCCCCGCTGTAATTTGTTCACCCAGCATGTTATCTATCTTAAGGAGAGCCACCTCTAGTGAACTATGGACCCCGGTCCTTTCTTTTACAATCAATCTACAATCAAACTGTTTACTGCTTTATGTTTACTTTCTGCAAACTATTACTTCCTTCCATTCGATACGTTTAATCGTTTGTTTTCAGCAAAACCGGTGAGATTGACAACCTCATCGCAAGTTGGAGACAGAGTTCTGTGGTCGTGTTATGCAGGTCTCCATGTTGCTGCTGGCACCGGTAGTGCGCCCTGCCAACATTCAGCTAGCAACACCTTTGGGGTGTTTCCTTGCTCCTACTGGATTGATAACCTTGGTTTCGTACTGAGGGAAAACTTGCTGCTATGCTCATCATACCTTCCTCTTGGGATTCCCCAATGAGCTCGATATATTTTGGGCCATCACCAACTGCCAATGTTTGATCCATCTAGCACCCCATCAGGCAAAACCAGCACCCAACACCCTAGTATAGTACATGGATCCCATTTCTGATTGTATAAACTAATTGCATGAATCAAACCAAAACAACACAAGAACAAATCAGAACATGTATAGAATAGCTAGAGCATTTCTTGTTTCTCGGAGTTTGGGGTATAACACTCACTTTTTTTTATGCGGAACAACTTTATTCCATTATATGATCTCAACACACTCATTGGCCACCAGTACAGAAGTAGAGTTCGGAACCGATCAGTGCAAAAACACATGAATGGAACTTAAAACCTGTAATACCTTGATAATTATATGTGATTGTTCTTCCTTCTCGAGTTCTATAATTGCTTTCTTCGGTGAGGCTTGTGGAAAGTTCTTCATGATTAAGTGGCTGCAATTTAGGGATTGTAGTAGTCACTAGTCTCTCCTTAGTTAATAGTTGCATAAGAAATGTTCACTATTCAGACTTATGAGGCTACAAACATCAAGTCAAACTAGTAAGAAGAAGAAGTGCACATGAGATAGCACTGTCCATATTCCTTAACTAATTTAGTAAAATACAATCATATTTCAAGTCAATAGTGCACTTAAAAAGGAGCATACTACTTCCACATTTCTTATTATGAATGTATTAATCAGAAATATGTTATATTTCTCGTAACAAAAAGTAAATCACAGTTGCTTGATAGCAGATAATTAACATGTATCCATAACTATGGTTACATTGCAACAAAGAATAAGTGAAGATAATGATTACAACTATGGTTTCTGAGTTCTTCAGAGGCTAAATAATTAAAAAAACTAGCATCAAATGACATGGGAACTAGCATGAGTTTCCAAGGGGATACTTTCTTCGAGCAATTCCTGGATGATGGCAGTGACCTAGGGACCTCACTATCATCCCTCTACTCCACATACCTCGCTGGTAACTTAGCAACTCTCCACGGACATCGTCAGACCGCAGCTAATCCCTAGAGGCCCCGCGGATTCCAACGTCTCCCCACATAATTTCTAACAAAGTGAGATAAAAATGTATAGGTTCAGACCTACGAGGCTATGAACCACAACCATATTAATATATTATTTAGATACAAAGGTATGTGCATCAAATAATATATTATTTCGGAGAAAATAACAATATAATAATATAAGCTCTACAAGATATGCTAGTAAAAGTGCAAGCGGCCCTTTGTACTTTATGCAAGAAATACGCTAGATGCTTGAAATCAATCACATAAATTTTCTATAATTCGTTATGCGTCAACATGTGCTTAACTATTGTGTCACAATATGTTGGTGGCCGTTGTATCAATATTTTCAGTTTTCCTAAATAATGTATTACTTGGCAAGAAGCTAATGTGTTTGTTGCTCATTAGCAATAGTATCATTTAATCAAGTCAATTGTACAGTGGAATGGTGAATACATCTGCTTAATAAAGGCTCGAACATGCACACAAACAAACATGACAATGAGCAAATTAATCGAGATTTTAGATAACCAACGCCTCAGATTATCTATTAGAATTTGTACATAGTTACAAATCCAGTTATTCTAAAAAAAATAGTTACAAATCCACATGGCACTATAAATACATATAGTTTCCATTAAAATATTTTTTACTTAAGACTGCATAGTGTCCACCATGTCCTAAGTTCCAATAGAAGCAGATTTACCAACAATTGTAGGGCAGGACCGTTTCAAACCTCTAGTAAACTGTTTGCTAGACTACCAATAGTTTTTCAAGCCAGCATGTATATATTGTCAAATGGAGATCAGTAGGGAGTTGGGGACATAGAGTGAGGCTCTCACCTAGTGTCCCGTCCATGATTACGACCATCTCGTTCCTCGGGTGGTACACGGACCTACCCGTGGACGAGAACATGGACCGACCGTCCTTGGTGTAGGGCCAGTCATTGCTCGACCGTACGAACCAAATCAGCTACCACCACATCCTGAATTAGTTCCTAGATCCGACGGTGGAGTGGATCGGCCAGCACCAGGTTGGCGTGTCCTTCATGGAGAGCAGCAACAGAAGAAGGTCAGCCTTACCGTTGCGACGACGCATCAGGAGGAACCAGCGGCCCTCTTCCCGGATGAGCGCTAGAGACAGAACGAGTGGGCCTCGCCGCCAACGAGCACGGGCATCCATGCCACATAGAGGAAGGTCGGATATGAACTGGAGAATTCGCGAGTGTCTAGGCTTGTTCGTCCACCACGACGACCTGTAGTGTCCCGGCTATGTTTCACATGCATTATGTCATGGTCCATGTCGAGGAAGGCAGACTAGGAAGGGGTGTAGTGCTAGATCGAGTCTTGAATGGTAAGAGAGGACAGGTGAGGAGAGGATGATAGGGTGGGGGCGGTGTGGATCCATCGGGGGAGAAGAGTGAGGGGAGAGAAAGACCCGGAGATGAGCGTGGTGTGGCAGTGGGGAGAGATAAGGGTTAGGGTTAGAGGATGGAGGGTCATGGCAGCGGGAGATTCCATGTGTGCGCCAAATATTCGCCGTGTGTACGCGCGATGGATGCCACGTCATCGATCCGCAACAAATTTCCATAGTTCACCATCCCATCCATTCATTATTTTCGCATCCTATGGCTCATATTGTACTTCTCTTATATCTCGGCCTATCTAGCAATTATGACGATTTTTCCATAGAAATTATGACATTTTTTTAGCGAAATCGTCATAGTTTAACAAGGATTTGGCCCTCCCAAACAGCTTACGACCATCTGGTGTAGAATCATCATAAATCTATGACGATTTCATTCACGGTCACTACCAAAACGTCATAGGTTGACACATTCCTTGTAGTGAATGTTGGCCCGATGCGAACTCCAGGGTCATGTATGGTTGCTCGTTCCCTTTTGGTGCACTTGGGGGTCATGGTTCTGTGATGACTACAAGTGCATAGATCGATTGTAGCTAGTTTCGAAATAACAGTATCGAACCCACAAAGATCTATTTGGTTAAGGTCTTTATATCCCTCGTCACTGTCTACCAAAGGATACTTGTAAGCCGCCTTTGATTTCAAGTAAAGGATGTTTAAAAGGTTTTTGTTTGAATGCAGAAAAGTAATTAAAAATAAAAAAAAGAACCAACTAACAAAAGCGTTTGGAAAATGTGGTTGAACTCAATAGGGCTAAAGCATTCACGGGGGGTGTAGGATACACCTCTAACATGATATTATTAATCATAATTATGATAACGTATTTCTTGTGTCATGATATGTGTGGAGAGAGATCCATAATAAGATGCTCACTACAAGATTTGTAGGTAGTTACTTTGTTGAGCCAAGAATGAGATCACCTCTAAATAACCACCGTGATGTCTAAGAGCAGTCACCCATATATACCACCGCAATTAAGGGTCTCCCCGTGGATATCGTAATTATCTTAGGGAATCTCTCTTAATCCTTTTTTGACCATGCAGTTTGCTAGCCGGTGCTTATAGTCACAATAGCTCCAGGCACACTTCCAAAACACGTCCAAAGGATTTTACCCTCTTCTTTAGTCCCGAAGGCAAATGATATGTGGCCAAGTACACCATACCATCTAAAGAGAGAGATCAAACACACATCATAAATACATCATAGACTAATAAGTTAATGGACACAAGTATAGATCATCTTTATTTCAATTCATAATAGTGCTAGGGTTTCTCCACTCCCCAAGAATGAGGGAAACTACTCACACATGGAAGTAGTCAACGATAACATCATAATCAAATGGATGGATAAAAGTAAGGGGATAAATCTAGTGCAAACCATAATTGAATCAAGAATTACAACAAGATCTAATGAATGAAAGATGGGGGTAATAGTGGTGATGGTGATGTAGCGGTTGATGATGAAGGGGATGATGCGGTGTCCTCCAATGATCTATCAAGTAGCAATGGTTTTCCCTTCTCCAAGTTCCTCCTTCAGATCTCTTTTTGGTGTGGTTTTTCGTGGCTCAAGGTTGTTGTGAATGTCGGATCTGTGATTTTTCTTTGCCAGGAGAAACTATTTGACGAGGCGGTCATGCTGCCGCGTGGTATGGGAGGACGGTACGAGCGGGCTCCGCCCATACCCTTGGTCGTTAACACTGTAGTAGCTTTCCTTCATGTTTGCTATTCTCCCAGATGCGAAGATAAATCAATAAAATGACTTTTATCACTTAAAAATATCATATTACAACATAATATGATAGTTCCAATTGATATGTTCATAAGAGACTTAGTAATTCAGGACCCTGTTGAAACAAGGACAAAAGGTGCGTGCGAACGCAGTAAAATACCAAAATTTCTATTCTACTTATGCAAAAAACAAAAGGTAAATATGCTTAAATTTTGGACTCATCAACTCCCCCAAGCTAGACTTTTGCTCGTCCCCGAGCAAGATAGTGGCTTATGGACAAGATCATCATGTTCATGAGGCATGAGTCGCTATATAAATGAGGCAGAAATTCAAACATGAATATAATATTAGATGTAAAGTTACTTCGGGGGTATTATGACACCCTTACACATCACACGACTTAGAGGCTTCCACACCTTTTTGCATCAATGAAGTTATAAGAAGCTTTTAGTGATTCAAGATATTATATAATCATAAGGTTAAATTGGTTAAGCACTTGATTTTAGTAATGAAGATTCATGATCATTCTTTTTTCTCCTTTCAAGCTTGTACTTTTCTTTTGACTTGAAATTATTTTAGTAGCTAATCTTTGATCTCTCTTCTTCCCCTTTTTATAGCACAGCTGCTTGATCATGCTCACTATTTTTTATGGCTTTAAAAAAAATCGTGCTATAATATGCTACCAAAATTTCTCTTCTCATAATTTAATTAATACTTTTATTGGTGTGGAAGACCCTAAAATCATGATAGCTGTACAAGTATCATAACACTCAACCTAATTCAGTCACCTAATATAATAGTCATGAATCAAAAGATAACTTCAAATATTATTAAGTCTTGAAACTCAACGGATATAATCCTTTTCTTGAATAGAAGGGAGCTTGAAGTTGATGCAACTAATGTAAATTCTTAAATCAAAACCTAACATGCATGCAGTAAAGTAAACATGCTAAAACTGTAAGATAGATTACAAGGTGTTATAGATCTCCCAAAGTTTGGGATCAAGCTGGTGGGATCAAATAATCCCTTGCGATTATTCGATACCATGTCACACTTCAAGATGAAGGTGTTCTATTGAAAACAACTGCGTGAAGTTTCTTGTTCGTCTCCTCCAGGGCAGATATGCGATGGAGACACTGTTGAAAATATGCCCTAGAGATAAATAGTAATAAGGACTATTATCATATTTCATAAAGTTTATGATTAAGTTTTATATCATGCTATAACTGTATTGAGAGGAAACATCAATACACGTGTGATATATAAACAACCAGGGGTTCCCAGTGAAACTCTAGTCACTAGTTCATTGGTCAACAAATGATCAAGTTTCCTGATCATGTGGCATTTATGCCAGTTGGAAATGGAGTCAACTCATTCTGAGAATGAGATGATGAACCAATACCCAACCTAAACATCGTGACCCGATCATGTCACGAAGTTCAAGTTACGATGATTAGAAATGGATCCTCGTAGACTATTCCTTAGACCGTGAGGCTATATCAATCACTGTTTCCCGAGAGTGCTTAGATAGCATCAAGCGCCACTTGGTAATACAATGGTTATAAAGGTGTGTTTAGGTATTCGGAGGAAACCGTAGAGGAAATATATGTCAATAGCGAGATTTGTTCGTCCACGTGACGAAAAGATACTCAAGAGCCCACTCGGAGAAGTTATATCCAATAGCTACACAACGTGTGATTTGATCACATGGATATCACTTGTCGAAACGAGTCAAGTAGCATTGTTCAGTAACGAGATCAAACATGACATGGTGATGTCATTGATCAGATCTCGGGCAATGCAAGTATCGAGAGACAAAGGGAATAAGACATGACCGTCCTAGTTCAAACGACGAAAGATCTTCGTGGAACGCACATGGGTCACATGGCCATCCAGGTCCCTCTGTAGATCATTGGTCCAGGAGTGTCCCGACCATGTGTAGAGTGTTCCCGAACCGTAGGGTATCACGCTTAAGGGTTTGATGATGCTTAGAGAGTGTTTATAGGATTGAAAAATCGCTGAAGAATAGTAGAGAGAAAACCGGAAGGGTTTCGGTAAGTCCGTAGGATGTCTGGAGTGGATATGGAAGGTGTTACATAACCACGGAGATTGAATAATATATGAATGAATGTTAAATATTGATTTAATCATTTATTCATAATTATTTAATAAAAGAGAAAATCAATTTAAAGGTCAAAGGCTTAATGGGCCAATTCCGGAGGGAAGAGGGCCCATTAGGGAAAGCTAAGAGGGGAGAAGGGGCAAGGGGGTGGTCGGGTGGGCCAAGCTCCCCCGCGCGGGGCCCACTAGGTCTGGCCAGCGGTGCCCCCTCTCCCTCTCCTTTAGTCCCACCCCGGGACTTTGAGGAAGGTAGTGCCTCCCCTCCCCCTATATATAGTGGGGTATTTGGCTAGATAAATACACACAGTATTCAATAAAAGGTTTCCTCTCTTTTGGGGAGACCTCCAATTGATATTATCTTTCTCTCTCTCGTGACCATGGTCCCAAGTTCGGACTGCACGAACGAGAGACATCTTCACCGCGGAGCACCGTCCCGCTGCGGGATTCGGATCCAGGAGCTCTACTTCCGCAACTGCTGCTGGATCGGGGAAGCGGGAGTCATCGTCAGGCACCAGACGTGTGTAACTCCCCGTGAGGTGTCACACTTGAGTCACTCAAGTCGTTGGAGCCGCAGGAGCGCAAGGACTTCATCACGACCTCGAGGTCGGCTTCGGCTCGTCTACATCAACCACGCTCTCCTGAGCATTGACAACGCTTTTCGGTCTTCAAGCGTAAGTTCGCGAAAAACCCATCTCGTTACTGCATTACTAATAGATAGGTCCTGGCAACATCAGGGGTTCAGGGGCATAGGGTAAAAATTTATTGTTTTCATACGCGGAACCCCTACAGTGGTATCAGAACTAGATCTATGCGTAGTAATGCTAGTACGGGTAGAACACACGAGCTGCAGCATGTGGGCGTTGATCTTTTAGTTGTTACCCTCCCACGTGTACTTGTGTATACCACAATAATGCTTGATGAAGCGGACCCCAACCGACTTTACGCGTTCATTCGCGAGACTGGTCCACGCTTGACATACGACTTGTACCGTATAAAGTGGCTTAGGGGGGTGTCTGTCTCTCTCGCATTAGTTGGTATGCCATTTGCAACGGAGGGCCCCGAAAAGGGTGTAGTAGAGACAACTATTTGATCAGCGTTGTGCTGAAAGTTCGTAGGTAAGAACGGTTCTTGTGCGAAAGCCCATTCAGCCACGTAAAACATGCAAACATAAAGTAGAGGCGTCTAACTTTGTTTTGCAGGGGCATTGCTTTATGATATGGTTGTGGCAAAGGTAAAGTGATTACCTTATGTTACATAGTAGTAGATAGTCATGGAGGTGACGGACTACCATGCCGAAAAGACACCGGTACCCTGGTGTCTACAGCGCCGGAACTCTGGCGCCAGAATCCGGTGACGACAGATGGAGATCACGACGTGAAGGACCATATCACATCGCATTTACATTCAATGTTATTGTTTGTATATTTTATTGTGTGCTAGTATTAGATACTCGACGGTAGCCTAATAAGATGATCCCTGTTAAAATTACCAATGATTGTGTTCCTCTTTAGTGTGCACCACCAAGAAAGTTCTTCAGTATGAGGCGACCCGCGGTGAGCGGGTGTCAGACATATCTATGTTCGCATACAGTGGGTGTAAGCCATGTTACACAACAAATACATAAGGTTGAGTTGGTGAGCCTAGCATGTGTAGACATGGCCTCGGAACACGGATGGTCGAAAGATCAAGCACGAGTCGCGTGAATGATGTGACCGACGTTTAGCGTCCACCCTAGAACCCACATTGATGGCCGTGACGATCGGGGAAGATGTGGGGAAAGGGGTCATGTTATCACTAGGAACCCTTCATGGTAGGTGTTTTTGAGTGGGGTTATTATTAACTCATTTAATTATAAACTTAGTCTAAATTCCTTTTGCAATTATAAATGTAGAAAAGGTTCTCCCCGATGCCACCTTTCCTGTTGACGATTGATTGGTTAGAAGGAGAGAAGCTCAGGCTAGACGGATCAAACTTCTCTATGTAGGTTGTGCGTCTCCATGTTCTCCTTAGCGAGAATGACGTGGTCGACTACATACTCAACAAGATGGATTTGGATTAGCCCATTGATCCAGAGACCCCAAAGCAGCGGGAAAACCGCTATCACCGTCGGGAGATGGCCTCCTTCATTTCAGTTACAATGCGTTTCGGAATGGTGGACGAGTTGTGGCCTATCGTGGGTAATGTCAACCCTCGTACGGTAATGCTACAACTTAAGACACATTTCATGGAACAAGCACACATATGGGAGCATGAGCTTATGGGAGACTTCCTCTCCATTAAGATGGAGGAGAACTCATCACTTGACGACCACTTGGAGCGCATGCATGATGCGTACATGAGGCCTGCATACTTCCTGGATAGCTGGATGACATGATCTTTTGCAAACGGTGTTGTGTTGCGGTTGCTGCCACCAAGCTACCAAGCACAAGTCAAGACTTGCATTATGAGAGGCGGCGGGGAAACACTGGATTTCCACAGGTTCATATCACATCTCAAGAATGTGATGGTTGAACCTGTTGTCGCTGAGGTCATCAATGACAAAGGTATATATATGATATACAATTTTATAAATCTTATAATCCTGCAAACACATTTGCAGTGTTAAGTATATTTGATACTTGTTCTATTTTACTGAAAACATGTCCTTTTGCATGAGAGGTGCTTGCTGGAGAGGAGGTGACGTTGTGTGTTGATGGCGAGCATGATGATGATTGCCAACGACACTCTCCCTCAACATTTATCACTTAGTTTATGTTTGGATAGTTATTATAATCAAAAGATTGTGAACCTCTTTAGTGTGTCTCTGATACGTCCATAATGTATCTATAATTTTTGATGGTTTTATGCTAATAATATGCTTTTGACACTCCTTTTTGTATAAAGTTTATGATTTATTTGGACTAACCTACTAATAGTTGCAAAAGTGCACAATGTTCTTGTTTTACACTTTGATGTGTAGAAATTACCAAGAATACAAGTGGAAACCTTGTTGGAGTCAAATTGGGATTTTTTCAGAAATCTGTCTCAGAACTCTTTTTTGAAGATGGTCACGTTTCGGTTCGAATACGGCGTCAAACGGAAAACTCTTCAACTACAAAGTTGTTGGAAATTTTGTGACAAACGTTCTGGACATAACATTTAGCTGATTCCGAGTCCTGACGGGACTTTTAGGCCTGATTTACTGCAGCCCAAGATGGGGTGACGGGAATCCGAGAAGCTATATAAAGGGAGAAAACCTAATTCGCCCAGGGCATCTCCACCCACGAATTGGCAGCCACCAAAGCCACGTTTTTGCCTCCCCCATGGATCCCATGTCCATGGGGGAGGGCTCCCAAGAAGTCATGAAGGAAGGGGGCTAAGGGGCGGTGCTCCCCCATGATACCGGCGGCGGGGAAGGAGTCCCTTGCACCGCCGGCGGCGCCGCCGCCCTCTTCACCATCTTCACCACCATCTCCATCACCTAATCCTCCTAGTATGCAGTCGTTCATCCTCCCACACACCTCTATACCGTCCTATGTAAACATGGTGTTTGATGCTATAAAGTTATAATCCTATGATATATGTCATGTTTGCGTAGTTTCTTTGTTCTTAGATTGAATGGTTGAACGTGTTTGGTTCATTAGAGTTGTATGTTGATATGGTAAAGTCCTTTGGTGTCCATTGTATTTTTGTGCGCATGGATTAAACATCATAGGGTTTGTAGTATGTGTAAGAGGAAGGGGGGAAGTTCTACCGGAGTGACAGAAACCTGAGGACGCGAACCGGAATGTTGCACGTATGGGAGTAAGAGGACCATTAAACTTAAGGCTATGGTTGTGGAAACCTTTATGCATTGATTAGTACTTACGGATGTTTGCTAACAATCCAATCATATAGTACATGTAATTCCAAGTACTGAAGCGCATGTATATTTAGCCTCTCCCACATAGAAAACTGCATCGAAGACAATGAACCCGATCTATTCGCTATGTAAACTTGGAAAAAGCCACCACAATTACCACGACTATTCCACACTCATGGTTCTGTTAGTTTAGTGTATTTTATTGCTGCAGCAACTAGCTTTACTTTCTTGTTATTTATTATCATTCAAAGCTATCTCTATTACTCGTATTGTTGCTCTAGTTTTATTTCCTAGATAATGCAAACATTTAGTGTGCGTAGAGTTGTATTAGTGGTTTATAGAACTTGAGAGAATATTTATCCTACCTTTAGCTCCTCGTTGGGTTCGACACTCTTACTTATTGAAAAGGCTACACACGATCCCTTATACTTGTGGGTTATCAAGACCTTTTCTGGCGCTGTTGCCGGGGAGCAATAGTGTGTGGGTGAATATTCTTGTGTGCACTTGTTTGCTTTATCTCTAAGTAGGTTTTACTTTCAGTTTTAAGTTGTTCTCTATCTTAGTATGGATAGGTAATGCGAATTATAAATAAAATAGTTGTACTTGTTACCTAAAAACGTTTTCAAAAAGGAAAGTGATTGGAAAGATGAGTACTGGTTAAGTGGGGGTCGACCTTGAACACTTGTGTTCATGCCTATGAAACCAAAACAAATCTTTTCATGAAAGCTTTTCAGTTAAAAACTTGTAGGAATGCATGAAGCCTTGAAAAAGAAAGATATTTCTGGTATTGATCTTAATTCTTATGAATTCGAAAATACTTAAATCTTCCTCCTATGCCTAACTTAAAGGCGTTAAAGAAAAGTACTTATTGGGAGATAAACCCAAAAGTTTTAGATGAGTCTTGGAAGTTATTACCTCTGTAATAACCGCTCCTTATCCTTTTTATTTGCTTTTTGTGCCAAGAGTAACCTCTAATGAGAGAGCAGTAATGCTTGGGAAAGTTGCTGTCCCGAAACAGATTTTTGTGCTTCGCTGTAAAAATTCGTGTAAAGTCTTTGTACGTCGGTTTTAGCTGTAAAGTTTTGTGCTTCTGCCCTAGGTTGTTATCTAACTTTCGTTAGTTCAACACTTTTCGATTTGAGCAACAGAAGGTCTTCGAAAAAATTGGGGATATACTTTCCGGGTATCCTCACAGTTCCTCACTGACCAGGGTGGCCCACTTCGGGTTAGAGCACTGCTTCACGGGCGACCCAGTCAGGGAGAAAGACGGAGTCCAATCCGGCTACAGGAAGGCCCGGAAGACTTACCGACTTAGGCCCATAATGTTACTTGTAGTTCAAGATGTACTCTGTAACCGACTCTTAGTCGTAGCCGGATAGATATCTCCTGTAAACCATAGGCCGGATATCTATATAAGCCGTCCTTGGGAGAGCCTTTAGGGAACCTACCACCAATACTTTAGACCCTCAACTCGCACAGGTGAAACCCTTGTAACCCATATTCCGCTCTGTAGACATCGATTGCTAGCAGGAGTAGGATCCGTCCAAAGCCGGCGGATTCGAACCTGGGTAAACTTGTGTGCTCACCGTCCTGGAACACCGTACGTCTCACACCCCTCTCTTCCGCATGCCTCGAGGACCCCCTCATGGTGTAATTGTCATCAATCCGACGACAGTTGGTGCCAACTATGGGGCAAGTGAGCTTCGGATTTGTGTTCCGAGCGGAATCTGCAAGAATCGGAATCGGCGAGACTATCGCTGTCGGTCGTATCCTCTACGCCAGTGACGTCCCTCTCATCGTTCTCGACGAGACTTGGATTCCGGCTAGGGAGGCTGTGACTGCCTACACAATCATGTCTTTTGGCGAGATCGATGTTTACATCGGTTTTATTGAACCTGCCCACCACCCAGCGGTGATGATAGAGGCAAAAGAATCTTCTGGGTCCCCTTTGTCCATGGAGGCGACAGAGTTCCGGATCTCAGAAAACCCTAAACCCACCCAGCCCACACCAATTGCGGAGATAGTGGAGAAATCCGAGCCTGAAGAAGACCCGGCGGTCCAAGTTGAATCTGGAGTGGATCTCCATGGAGGAGCCAGATCCCAGATCGACCCACCCGCGGAAGTCGAAATCCAGGAGAAGCATATCAATGACACTGATTCCGGCTCTGATGATGCCGAGACAGATAGACCTTTCCTAAGGTACACACTATGACGTATGATAATGCAAGATGCAAGCGCAGATGCAATTCTCGAGACCATCAAAAATTTCGACATGGCTAATCGTGAAAGCCGCAGGTACCTTAGGAAGCACGCGTCGCACTTCGTCGGTTACGTGGGATCTAGATCCGGCTCTGCCGATGCTGGAGAAAACACCGACTCGGTGCTGGAGGCAATTGGAACAAATGCCGACGTACCCGCATCCTCGAATGAGTCGATGACATCAGCAGATTTCCGAAAGTTCTCCGCGGAATATGAAGAGGAGTACAACTCCAAGGCTGCAGAAGAAGGAGAAGCCATGGATGAAGGATCTGGGGAACACTCTCCCAAAGCGCAGGATGACATGGATGTTGGAGATAATCCCGAGGTCCAGAGGTCTGAAAGTACCGATCAGAGCTTGACTCCGGGAAACGGACCCAAAGCCGTCTTTGCTACCGGCGCTGCCAAGAAGGCAAAGAAGAAGAACAAGAAAAACAAGACCCCGGCAAAAGACCCTCTGGCTGAGGAAGTGATTGCCGAGGAATACGAAAAAGACTCGGATGGTGCACTTATCCCAGAAGAGCCGAAAAAAGAAGAATCGGTGGATGGACACGTGATCACCGAAGGTGCGTGTAAACTCATCGATGCTGCATTAACCACACATATCCCTACAGCTGCAGAACTTACTGCTGAAGAGCTGGACGAAAGGGCCCAAGCCCTAGAAGCGCGTCGTCAACAACTCCTGGATGAAGCCAAAAACATCGAGGAGGAGAAGAAATGCATGACAACTAAGGATTACATGTCTCGGTTGCATCAGAAGACACGGAAGCGTCACACCAATGACGACCAATTCCCACATATCCGTGCTGTCCTTTTCGGAGATGAGATGGGGAAGCCATGGAAATGTAGCAAAGGAGATTAGGTATATCCAACCCCAGTACAGAATACCTTGGCGGACCGAGAAATTCTATCGGCTAATCCAGGACCAGAGGAGATCCGTTTGGGTATCAAACTACTCAACAAGGGACTGGAGCAGCAAAAGGTCACCTTGTCCGAAAGTCAAAATCTGGTCTCGGATTTCGACCAATGTTGAACAGATCCGGCATGGGCCGATGTGAGACCCCACCATGTTCCGGAGCAGCATTATCGCCCCGAACGACGGGAGGACAATTATTCGAAAACCGGATTGTCAGGACAGCATCACAGATCGACGCCGACCGAGCAACGTCGCACAATGCCAAGAAAGAGGCCATCACTGCTCTGAATCCAAGGAATCCTCCCTGATGAGAATCTAACGATTGAAGGGGAGAAGATAATGAGAAAGGTCAGGAGGAGGATCGTCAAAAAATGCCACCTCCTAGACATGCAAGCCGTCCGGCTGAGCCCCACCATGGTGGGAAGGACGGACGAAGGAACGACGGAAACCATGCCGGGACAAGCCGGCAGGTGGCTCGTCACAGTCAAGACCCTCCCCGGAATCGGAATAATGACGTTCCGGACGGAGGCCGGCGATCAGCCGGAAACTATCCAGCTGCCCCACCCTCTCTACCACACAGTCATGACAACGGCTCCCAAGGAGGGCAAGGAGGACGACATGGCGGAGGAGGTGGTGGCACAAGCTGAAGTCCGGCTCCAAGGCACCGCAGCCACAGCTGACATTCGGGATGATCTTTATCCCCGAACGACGCAAGGCATAGGATCAACTCCAACATAGAGGCTCGGCGCTACGAAAACGATGATATCTACGTGGGCCCAAAGTGCTTCGGACCACGCATCAGAGCTACAAAATTCCCGGAAGGATTTGCTATCTCAAGATATATCCAAGCCTACGACGGCATTGCTCGGCAGATACCTGGCTACAGGATTTCTTCCAAGCTTGCTGCATCGCCAAAGGCGGAAACAGCTTGGTCGCAACCAGATATCTCCCACTTATGTTGCGGAAGATGGCACGATCATGGCTCAATGAACTTCCGGAGAAGACCATCCATAACTGGTATGACATGCAAAGTGCATTCTTTCGGAATTTTGAGGCACATATCGGAGGCCCTGTATGGTCGGAGACCTACAGCGTTGCACCCAGAAAGCCGGAGAAACTTGCCGGGATTACCTCGGACGATGGATCGACACCAAGAACTCCTGTGAAGGAGTAAATGATCAAACTGCGATTGAAGCTTTCATTGCAGGTCTCCCAATTGGTCTACTGCGCCATTGCTTCAAGTGTGACAAGGTCACTAACTTGGGAGAGATGATAGAAACAGCGAGCAAGTATGCAGATGCTGACGACGATGTAGAGGGATTGCTCAATGCCCTAGCTGTGCCTCAGTCGGCAAAACAACCAAAGCAACAAGCTCAGAAGCGCAAAAATACCTCAGAAGAAAAACCCAACGCGGAAACGGCAGTGGTCACTACTACTTTTGGGTCTGGAGGACGAGGAGGACACGACGAAGGCCGCGAGCGTAGTCGTGGAACTTTAAGAGTCTAGGGTAGAGGAGACCAGCAACCAGTCAAAACCTACTCTTGGGCCGACATTGCCAATAACCCATGTGTGCATCACCTAGACGCCAATGGGGGCTCGTCCCACACCAACACCGAATGTCGTTTCAATGGCGACATCAAAAGAGATGATACCGCGGGCTACAAAGCTAAGCGGAAGAAGGGAAAGAAGAATCCCGAAAAAGAAAAAGAGACCAAGGAAGATTCCGACATGGAGGAAGCTGATGCTTCAAACCCCAAGTCGGAAGAGAAGAAAACTTTTCCCACCAAGAAGGACACTTATGTCACTTTCCTCGGATCTCAACCAGCAAAGGTCAAGAAAGCAGTTCTACACGAGCTCAATGCAACAGCTTCATTCCCCCAAAGATTCTGGACTGGTCGGAAGTGGCAATCACATTTGACCATGATGATCATCTGCCTAAGTTACACAGGCGAGGAAAATACGCTTTAATCGTCAATCCACTGATTGAAGGTTATGGTTTCTCCAAGACCCTCATGGACAGTGGTAGCAGTATCAATATTCTCTATGTCGAAACGCTACGCCGGATGAAGATCTCGGAAACACAGCTGAACCATAGCTCTGTGATCTTTCACGGAGTTGTCCCAGGAAGACAAGCTAATTCCCTGGGAGAGATCACTTTGGATTTTACCTTTGGAACTCCAAAGAACTATCAAACGGAGGCACTTTCCTTCAAAGTGGTTCCGTTCAAGAGCGCGTACCACGCTATATTCAGACGTCTGGCTTACTGGGCTTTTATGGCTCGTCCGTGTTACATTTACAATATGATGAAAATTCTAGGTCCCAACGGCGTGATCACCATCAGGGGAGACCCGAAGAAAGCACGAGAGTGCGAGGATGGAAATGCCGCCTTTGCTGAAGCCGTGCTCCACGCCCAGGAGTACCAGGAGATCAAGAAGAGCATAGATCCGTCCAAGATGCCCGCAACAAAGAAGGATGTGACAAAGCCAAATCCGGAGTTCAAGGCATCAAAAGAGACGTAGAAGACGCCGTTGAAGGATGGTGACCCCTCCAAGGTGACCCAGATAGGCGTAGGCCTAGGTAGCGCATAGGAAAGCGCGCTCGTCAAGTTCCTCCAAGCAAGTCAAGATATCTTCGCATGGTAGCCATTTGACATGACCGGAGTACCTAGGGAACTTGTCGAGCACTCTCTAAATGTAAACCCGAATGCTAAACCCGTCAAACAGTCCCTACGATGATTTGGCGATGAAAAGCGTAAGGCAATAGCTAAGGAACTAGCACTCGAAAGTTAGCGGATTCATAGAAGAGGTCATCCACACTGAGTGGTCGGCCAATCCTGTAATGGTCCCTAAAAAGGACACCACTGATTTAAGGATGTGTGTTGATTATACTGCCTTGAACAAGGCTTGTCCAAAAGATCCATTCGCTCTGCCCAGAATTGATCAAGTTATCGATTCTACGGCAGGCTCGGAACTCCTCTATTTTCTTGACGCATATTCCGGTTATCACCAAATCCGGATGAAGGAATCTGACAAAGTCAAAACTTCATTCATAACCCCCTTCGGAACCTTTTGTTTTGTTACGATGCCCTTTGGGCTGAAGAACGCAGGAGCTACGTACCAGCGCACGATGCAGCGTTGCCTCCATGACCAACTCGGACGCAATGTGCATGCATACGTGGATGATATTGCAGTAATGTCCAAAAAGAAGGAAACCCTGATTTCTGACTTGGAGGAAACATTTGCCAACTTACGAAAATACAACATCATGCTTAACCCGAAGAAGTGCTTCTTTGGAATACCAGCCGAAAAATTGTTAGGTTTCATCGTGTCTCAGAGAGGCATAGAGGTGAACCGGGACAAAATCAAGGCTATACTCAATATTTCTAGGCCAACTCGCCTGAAGGACGTACAAAGGTTAACTCGCTGCAGTCAGTCGATTTATAAGCCGGCTTGGCGAAAGAGCCGCACCATTATACAAACTCCTGAAAAAGACCAAGGATTTTGTTTGGACTGATGAAGCTGAAGCTGCACTACAAGACCTGAAGAAAGTACTCTCATCTGCTCCTATCCTTGCAAAGGTTTAACCTCAAGAACCGATGTTGCTTTATCTTGCTGCGACAAATAAGGTTGTTAGTATTGTCATGGTGGTGGAGAGACCGGAGGAAAATCAGGAGCACCTGGTGCAGCGTCCGACTTACTTTGTCAGTGAAGTCCTAACAGAGTCAAAATAGCGGTATCCGCATTATCAAAAGTTGGATTACGGTGTTTTTCTAGCATCTCATAAGTTGCGACACTACTTTCAGGAGCATCCAATTACCATGGTGAGCACAGCTCCCATGAGAGATATAATCAACAACAGTGACGCCACAGGAGGCATCGCCAAATGGGGCATAGAGCTTTCAGCTTTCGACATTGAGTATAAACCTCGGACAGCAATCAAATCCCAGATCCTTGCTGACTTTGTCGCTGATTGGACACAGACGAGGGAGAACATGATTCTCCCTGAGTTGGAATATTGGACCCTCTTCTTCGATGGGTCTAAGGCTCGCGGGGGCTCAGGGGCTGGCGTGGTGCTCAAGTCACCCCAAGGAGATAAAATTTTATACGTGCTGCAGATCCACTTCACAGCGACAAACAATATTGCCGAGTATGAAGCACTGCTGCATGGAATCCAGATTGCTAAGGATATTGGCATCCGACGTTTAATGTGTTAAGGAGATTCGGATCTTGTTGCTCAATAGTGTCGGATATTTGTAATGCAAATAAGCACATGGCAGCATATAAAGCTGTTGTGGATGATCTATCTAAATCGTTCGCAGGATTTGAAGTTCAACATATTCCTCGAGCAGAAAATGAGGAAGCAGACGCACTATCTCGGATAGGTTCTGCACGGAAAGAGGTCCCGGATGGCACTTTTTTAGAGCACCTCAAAGTTCCCTCAATAAAGGGAGTAGATGAGGAATATCCGACCAAATCCGACTCACCTTTGATAGCAGTTCTGGCTGTGGTTCCCAGCTGGACTCAAACCTACCTCGATTATTTGGTAGATGGCAAATTACCCAAAGACGAGGTGCTGAGCCGGCAGATTATCTGACGAGAAAAAGCCTATACTATTGTTAAAGGTGATCTCTATAAGCGGAGTGTTTCTGGGGTTTTTCAGTGATGTGTATCTCCGGAAGAAGGAGTGGAAATCTTAAGGAAAATCCACGAAGGCGAGTGTGGTCACCACGCTGCAACCAAATCTTTAGTGGCAAAAGCTTTTAGACATGGATTTTTCTGGCTTACAGCTCAGGCAGATGCCGAACGACTAGTCAAGACGTGCAAAGGCTGCCAAAAGTACGCCAAACAAGCTCATGTTCCGGCTGATCAGTTGCGAACAATACCTATAACATGGCCCTTTGCGGTCTGGGGGCTTGATATGGTAGGACCTTTTAAACGAGCTCCAAGTGGATTTACTCATCTCTTAGTGATGGTGGATAAATTCACCAAATGGATTGAGGCTAAACCTGTCACTAGTTGTGATGGAGCAACAGCCAAAAGATTTGTCGAGGATGTTATAATCCGGTATAGTTATCCACATAGCATTATCATGGACAACGGGAGTAACTTCTCTATGGGAGAATTGGCTGAATTCTGCAACGAGCAAAATATCCGGCTTGACATTGCGTCAGTCGCGCATCCACAAGCTAACGGACAAGTCGAAAGAGCAAATGGTTTAATCCTACAAGGCCTGAAACCGAGACTCGAAGCACCACTACGACGTGCTGCGGGGGCTTGGGCAGAGGAATTACCCTCTGTAATATGGAGTTCTGAACGACTCCAAATAGGTCAACCAGATACACACCTTTCTTCTTGGTCTATGGTGCAGAAGCAGTTCTTCCTAGTGATTTGATTCACACTTCTCCTAGAGTGGCCGCGTATATTGAAGAGGATGCCAAGATTTCTCGACAAAACGATCTCGACTTAGTCAAAGAAGTTCGCATCGTTGCTAAAATGAGATCTACAGCCTATCAGCAGAAGTTACGCAAGTATCATAGCCAGAGAGTCCGAAATGGATCTTTCAATAAAGGTGATTTGGTTCTCCGGCTTTTGCAACAAAGAAAGAACATGTTGGGGGGATACCCCCGGGTAGGGTCACGCGGGGTATAAAGGCCGAGTTAGCCGAGGTACGGCAAGGTCAAAGCGGATGCTGGCCAAGTCACCTCAAGGCAGGCCGAATCACGGGGTAACCCGGACCAGGGGATGTCCACCTAACTGGGTCTCATCCGACTTATATCGTAAGTCGGTGAGATGTATCTAACTTGTATGTAGGAACAGCTATGGCCGGATCGACTAGGTACGATCCGGGTTATAGCAAGCTTACAAGAGAAGGAAGGTATCTCGCTGGTCAAAGGGTGACCACTGTACGCAGAGCGTGAGCAAAGCGCATGCAGGCCAGACCACCGAGGCGTGGCCGACAAAGGTGACGGCCAGTGTCGGATGACGCGGGTGCCGCAGAGGCTCACGTAGCCTCTACATGGATGACGCTGGGTTAAAGTAACCCGGTCGGCTTACTATTTTGGGAGGAGGCATATTCCTTGGAATATGCCTCCACGTATGCCCTAATTGGAGACCTAGCCACCCCTATATAAGGAGGGCTAGGGCCTCTGTAGAAAGGGTTGAGTTTTACTTGGTTGGTCTTTAGAGGTTTATGTTCTACGAGCAAGTTACTGAGGGCTAGCTAGTGGTGAGAGTAAGAGAGTTCCTTCTTCCTCCTCTCTCCAATACAGCTCAAGGAGCACTTGTAATCTGTGAAAGTGAATCAAATACAAAGCTATAGTGTGTGGAATCACCACACTATCCCTCCCTGGATTCCCCTAGTGCATTTAGTCCCCACCTTTAGCCTATCCATGGCATCTGCCGTGACACCACCACGCATTGGCGCCACCACTGGGGCTAGCGGTGCTAGCAGGGGTGAAGATCCGGGCGGGAAACCTCATCGGCACCAGCGAACGCATCGTCTCCGGGCTTGTTCAGCGCTTTGGAGCGCTGGACTTTGTCAGCGACAACGCTGGCTGCTTCGGCAAGCGCCCTCTTCCACGCAACGGCCTCTTCGTCAAGCTCAGCGCGCACAAGGTCTACGTTGTTGTCGATGTGTCATGCGTTCATCCGCGGCACGTCGTCGAAGGAGGCGAGCCACCCCTTAGCATGGTTCACGGGGCGCATATCACTCGCTCCCCGGACTATGCTGAGGTGATGATGACTGCACCAGGTGTAGGCGCAAGCAAGGATCCGGCACCAGATCCGGAGGTAACGCCTAAGGCACCAAGGAAAAGTAGAGGTCCTCCACTAGAGAGGCCAGAGAATGTGCTGCAACAAGCGATGGATATCTTGGCAAACCCAGTAGCAGCAGCGGTAGATCCGGCTCAGGCATAGGCCAAGCTAGGGGAAACTAGGCAAAAAATACTAGAGGGTGCGAAAAAGATAGCCGCGGCTCAGCAATCGTTGAACATGACACTGCGTGAGTACATGAAGGCAAATAAAGTAGATGCTGTAAAAGTGAAGGGGAGAAACCTCATGAGTGAAATGAACAAAGAGGGAGATACTAGGATTGAGGAGTCAGAGAACTGCTTATCCATGGGGCTACCGAAGTATAGTACCCCGATGAAAAACCTCAGAGCAGCAGATGCAGCTGCATCCGAGTTAGAGGGTCTAACGGGTGAAGCCCGTCAGAGACAGCAAGATAGGGTCAATGAGTTGGTTCGGATCACGAACAGGCAAAATGAGGAATTGCTGTGGCTAACCCGAGAGAGCTGGGGCCTCAAGATTGTTCATTCGGTGGGTAACCGGAGAAATCATTGAGCTGCATCGTCTCCTCATGGTGGTCCTAGGAGAGAAGAGGTAGTAACCTCGGCCAGGAGGAACAAACAGATAGTCCCGTATGACCCGGCAAGGGCAGGGAAAGGAAAAGAAGTGCAGAGAAATGAGGATCGACAAAGTGTGAGCCAAGGTGAAGCTGGCCGAGGTAACCGTGACCAAGGCAATGCCGGTCAAGGAAATGCTGTAAATGGCAATGCCGGACAGCGCAACTCGGCAGGAGCAGGACAACCGCAGCAGCGGAATATACCAAGGCAAGAGCAAAGTGTCGGCCGAGGTATGCAACAGAGAGGTGCTCCACGAGAGCAAGACCGATATAATGATGGTGATTTGGAAATGGTGAATGCAGGATACCCAAGGCCAGACTATCATGTGATAGGGTCAAGATTGGAAAGCAGGGATTTGATGCCTGACGATGCCAGATTAAAACTGGATCGGCTGTATAGGTCGGAACAGATTGAATGTCAAGGTCCCCTGGGTCCTGCGTGTTTTGAACCCCGGATCATGAAGGAACCTCCGGTACCTAACTTCCAGCTACCTAGAGGCACTAAGACATACGATGGCAGCACAAAGCTGGAGGATTGGTTGATTAACTATGCTACAGCTGTAAAGATTGCTACAGGCAACTTGAGATGGGCTGTGAGATACGTACCCCAGATGTTGGAGGGGCCAGCGAGGGTATGGCTAAACAATTTGCCGCCCGAAAGTATTAATTGTTGGATCGATTTTGAGAAAATGTTTGTCAGCAATTTCTCAAGTACGTATCAGAGGCCGAATAGGCCACAGACCCTAGCAATGTGCAAGCAGAGACCGAATGAGACGGACCGGGAGTTCTTAACCCGGTGTTGTACCGTGCGAAACTCATGTGAGGGTGTGATTGAGTCACAGGCCATAGCATGGTTTGCGCAAGGGTGCAGATATGCAAGCATGTTGTGGCAAAGATTGCAAAGGGATATGCCAACTACATTGGCAGAGACAATCCGGATTGCTGATTCGTATGCTTTGGGTGATCCGACTCAACCCAGGCTCGTGTCAAACGAGTCAAATGAGGAATACTACCAGAGAGATGGAGCCGGGTCATCACGGAGGAATGACTACCGGGGTAAAAGAAGAGATGACAGACCGGATTACCGGTACAGTTCGCAACAAGTTGCTACTGTGAATCAAGATCAACCCGGAGCAGGGGCAATCAACGTCAGAAAACTGGAGGGCAACAATGGACACCGAGAAACGATGGCAAGAAAACTTGGACGCCAGAGCAAAAGAAACAGTGGCAGGAAAAGAAGGACCGTCCGAGGTATACTTACGAGTCAATGCTGGATCAGCCGTGTAAATTTCACACGCCAAATCCGAGTAACCCAGTGGGTCATACAACAAGGCAATGTGAGTGGATGCGTAAGATAGAACAAGGTGGTTTGGGGAATGCTCAGGCACCTCGGAATTATCAACCTCGGCAGGAGTTACCCCGGCAGCAATTGCTCTCCGGAGCGAAAACGCAACAGCTAATGTTGCCTCCCCCTCCGCCGAGGTATGACAACCATGAGAGAAGGGATGCAGTGCATCAAGTGGAAGGCAAGCATCAATCGGATCAGAGGTACCCCGGAAACAAGGGGAGGAATGAGTACAGAGAGCATCATCAGAGTTACTGTGTGTTCACCACAGAAGAAACAGATAGAAAGAGCTTGCAGCGCCGACACATGGAGGTGAATGCGGTAATGCCAGCAGTGACGAGGTATATGCCTTGGTCGGACCAGGAAATTACCTGGAGCATCAAAGATCATCCCAAGCTTATGCCGAGTCCTAGTTCATATGCGCTAGTGCTGGATCCGACATTCATTGGGCCTAACATCAATGTGAGGTTCTCAAAGGTACTAATTGACAATGGCAGTAGCATCAATATCATGTATGCAGATACAATGCGCAAGTTGGGCATCTCAGAGAACATGCTCCAGGCTACAAGGACAAGTTTCCATGGCATTGTGCCAGGCATTTCTTGTGAGCCCATAGGTAAGGTCCAGGTTGACGTATTGTTCGGCACGCGAGATAACTGCCGAACTGAGAATTTGGAGTTTGAAGTGGTGAACTTAGAAAGTGTGTATCACGCGTTACTCGGAAGACCAACACTGAACAAGTTCATGGCAAGTTGCCACATCAGTTATCTGAAGATGAAGTTGCCTGGGCCAAATGGAGTGATTACCATAGCTGGAGATTTCCGACGTTCCATTGAGTGTGCGTCAGCCGGGTCTAACCTAGCCGAGTCACTCGTGATTGCGCAAGAGAAAAGAAAGATACAGGAAGTGGCGGCATTGGCTCAGTCCGCACAGCAGTATATGCCGACACTGAGTAATCCGCATGGTAGTGTCTCATTCCAAGCCACAAAGGATACCAAGAAAGTGCCTATTGATCACATGTTCCCACAGCGCACCGTAACAATTGGTGCCAGGTTAAACGATAAATAGGAAAGCGAGCTCGTCAACTTCCTTCATGAGAATCGGGATATTTTTGCTTGGTCCACACAGGACTTGCAAGGTGTTCCGAGGGAGTTGGCCGAGCACTCTTTGAATGTGAGACCCGGAGCAAGGTCGGTGAAGCAACCTCTCCACCGCTTCGCCGAAGATAGGAGAAAAGTCATTGGAGATGAGATAGCTCGGTTACTAGCAGCGGGATTTATCATGGAAGTTCTTTACCCGGATTGGCTATCTAATCCGGTGCTGGTGGAGAAAACGAAGGATGATCCGAATGTGGCAGTGGTTTGGCGTATGTGTATCGATTACACGAACCTGAATAAGGCGTGTCCAAAAGATCCATTTCCACTGCCAAGGATATATCAAGTCATAGATTCAACTACTGGGTGTGAACTGTTGTCATTCATTGATGCATATTCTGGTTTCCACCAGATACCCCTGAATCCGGATGATCAAATAAATACTACATTTATCACCCCGTATGGGGCTTATTGCTATCGCACCATGCCATTTGGTTTATGTAATGCAGGAGCAACGTACCAGAGATGTATTCATAAATGTTTACATGACCAAATTGGTCAAAACGTACAAGTGTATGTGGTTGATGTTGTTATCTAGACCAAGGAAAGCAAAACGCTCCTTGACGATATCAGGCAGACATTCGCGAACCTAAGGAGGTTCCGGGTGAAGCTTAACCCAGAAAAATGTACCTTCGGTGTCCCGGCTGGAAAATTACTTGGATTCCTCGTCTCCAGCCGAGGTATTGAAGTCAATCCAACTAAAATCCGGGCCATAGAGCGAATGGAACTGCCGAAGTGTCTTAACAATGTCCAGAAGTTCACTGGTTGCCTGGCATTGTTAAGTCGGTTTGTATGTCGGTTGGGAGAAAAGGCATTGCCTCTCTATCAACTCATGAAAAAGTCGGACAAGTTCATTTGGACGTCACAGGCCAATGAAGCCTTTATCCAATTAAAGAAAATGTTAGCCACTGCACCAGTGTTAGCCTCTCCACTATCAAAGGAGCCAATGTTGCTCTATATAGCCACAACCAAGCGAGTTGTAAGTGCAGTAATTGTGGTAGAGCGCGACAAAGAGGGTAAGTCAATGCAGAGGCCGGTATATTACCTAAGCGAGGTATTATCCGCATCAAAGCAAAATTATCCGCATTATCAGAAAGTGGCATATGGTGTGTACATATCGGCAAAGAAGCTAAAACATTATTTTGAGGAGCACCCCATCAAAGTAATATGTGAAGCTCCCATATCCGAGATAATGAGTAACAAGGATGCAAGTGGCAGGATTGCGAAATGGGCAATTGAGCTAGCTCCTTATGCGCCACAATATGACAGAAGAGAAGCCATCAAGTCTCAGGCTATGGCCGACTTTTTTGTGGGCTGGGCCGAGGTGCAATATGAACCACCATTACCAGATCCGAACTATTGGAGAATGCACTTTGACGGGTCAAAAACAAAAACCGGGTTAGGCACCGGAGTTGTGCTTACCTGGCCAAAGAATGACAAGTTGAAGTATGTGCTACAGATCCATTTCGCAGCATCAAACAATGTCGCCGAATATGAAGCACTTGTGCATGGGCTCAAAGTGGCAAAAGAAATTGGGATACGTCGGATCCAATGCTTTGGCGACTCGGATTTGGTAGTTCAGAAAGTGTCGGGGCTGTGGGACGCTCTTGATCCAAACATGGCACTATACAGATTCCATGTGTAGAAGATATCTGGTTACTTTGAGGGATGCGAATTTCGCCATGTACCCCGGGTGGAAAATGAGGCTGCCGACGTATTGTCGAAGCTCGGATCAACCCGACAAGCAATTCCACCAGGTGTAGCATTAGAACACCTCAGAAAACCATCTATCAGATCGTCCCCAGAAACCGACTCAATCTACGTCCCGGAAGACCCGGAGTCTGGAGCTGCACCCATGGACATTGACATGGGAGATGGTACGTGAAACCCGGGGACTGCCTCGGTGAACCCGGGGACTGCCTCGGCGAACCCGAGGACTGCCCATAAGACCGGGGGATTGCTGTGATCCGGTTGAGGTTATGCCGGTGGATCAGATGCAAATTGATGAGGATGTGTTCCAAGTGCGAGCTGTACTAGCTTGGGCGTTGCCCATATTTCAATTTCTGAAAGATGGAACTTTACCCGCTGAGGAGGTGCTATCCAGGCAAACTCAGAGGAGAGCAAAGTCATACACGATCATCAATTCCGAGCTATACAAAAGGAGTGTGACCAATGTCCTCTAGCGATGTGTTGACCCGGAAGAAGGGCTTGACATCCTCCGAGATATACATCAAGGGGAATGTGGGCATCATGCCTCGTCCAAAGCCTTGGTAGCAAAAGCTTTCCGGCATGGATTCTACTGGCCAAGTGCCTTAGAGCAAGCAGAGGACTTGGTAAGAAAATGTAACGGTTGTCAGAGGTATGCTACCAAGACACATATGCCAATGTTAGAGCTTCAGACCATACCAATCACCTGGCCATTTGCCGTATGGTGTTTGGACATGGTAGGCCCGTTCAAACCAGCGAGGGGAAATATGACTCACATTCTGGTCATGGTTGATAAATTTACAAAGTGGATTGAAGTAAAGCCAATAAGAAAATGTGATGGAGCTACGGCCGTGACATTTCTCAAAGACATTATCTTGAGGTACGGTTATCCTCACAGTATCATAACAGATAATGGCACAAATTTTGCTGAAGGAGCATTTGCGTGATTCTGCCGAGATAAGAAGATCCGGCTGGATGTTGCCTCGGTAGCCCATCCTGCATCGAACGGACAAGTGGAAAGATCCAATGGATTAGTATTATCCAGGATAAAACCCCGGCTCATTGAGCCGCTGCAAAGATCAGCGGGGTGCTGGATAGAAGAACTACCAGCGGTATTGTGGAGTTTAAGAACAACTCCGAATCGATCAACAGGCTATACGCCATTCTTTCTGGTATATGGGGCGGCTGTATTACCGATATAGAGCATGACTCACCTAGGGTCACCCAATACACAGAAGCCGAAGTGCAAGAAGCCCGGCAAAATGATGTTGATCTGCTGGAAGAAGCAAGAGAATTGGCATTGTCTAGATCCGCCATATATCAGCAAAATCTCCGACGCTATCATAGCCGGAAAGTAAACCCCCGAGTCTTCTGGGAAGGTGATCTGGTACTCCGGTTGGTACAACGTACTGCTGGCATGCACAAGTTATCCCCCCCATGGGAAGGGCCATTCATTGTGAGCAAAGCATTGCACAATGATTCCTATTATCTTATCAATGCAAAACCACAGGAGAAGAACAAGGCGGACAGGTCCGGCGAGGAATCTAAGCGTCCATGGAATGTAGCTCTACTTCGTCCTTTCTACACTTAGCAGAGAAGTGTATGTATCCGAGTCTCTCATATGTCGGTATGTATGCCGGCAATGAGCCTATCAATGAAATGTGGGCACCTCGAGCAGTAACTCTGGGACTGCCTTGAAAATGTTTGTTGCTTTTCGTATTTATTATTTATACGTCGGCTGGCGTAAGTTTTTCTACTTAAGCCGGATTAGTAGTGTGTGAGAACCAAGAACCCAACTCTTCGACTTGCTGTTGTCCAACAAGATTTGGCTTCATGGCAAGCAAGAGAACAAGTTTGGAATTGCGTAGCACATGAAAAACGACTAAGGAAAGGAACTTAATCGAGCCAACGTTTGTTTTTTGGACTAACCTTATGTTTACTTTCAATTTATTATGCTAAATTATTTTGAGCTAATCCTAAAGTTTCCAAGTATTGTTAAGACAATTTTTTACGCTCAGACTCGTAAGTCATAAAACCGAACCAAGGTAGACACGAGCCGAGCCAAGAAATTGGAAGAACGAGAAAATGAAACTCGGGGACTATGCCCAAGTCAATCCAGCATAAAAACTTAGTAGCAAAATATCACTTGTGTGCTTGATACAATTGCACCCGGCATACCGGGGATCTGATGAAATTTAAAGTGTTTATAATCAAGGAGCAGCAGGAAAAGGTAATTCGGCGCCAGCAGGTGCAGCCCCAGCCTCGGCTTCAGAGTCATCTGCGTCTTCCTCGATGTATGAGGCTTCGTACTCTTCGTCCTCATCCGAATCATCTTCAGCGTTTTCAGCATTTTCATCGTCGTCGGCATCTAGGAAGCTTGGTCCCTCGTTCCATTGATGAATGGGGGCGTATTGGATGAATCTATGAGCGCAAGCCTTGCACCGAGCTACCCAATCCGGGTCAGTAGACCACCTTGATCCGGTGCGCATGCGCTCAAGGAGTTTGAGGTCAATCTTCTCGTACCACGTCAGCACGTAGTGAAGAACGATCTCAGCTTCGGCGCGTCCAGCAGATTCTCTCCAGAGATCGAGCTGAGTCTCGCATTCCATCAGCCTGGCAAAAAGAGCAGGGGCACCCTCCGGAGTATCTTCTCCAGGCCAAAAGGCATTGAAGATCCGGACTGCTACATCCAAGACGTCCTTGCCGTAGTTCTTCACAATCTCGACACGAGAGGACAAGCTGACCAGCAAGTCCTCCATGTCATATGGAATTTCTCCAGCGCCAGGGGCAATTGGGGTACCCCTCTTCTGGCGGAACTTGGCGACAGCAGTAGTTGCAACAGCATTGCCCTCTGGAAATTTGTCTGAAAACGAGAAAGGTGAAATAAGTGAGAAGGGTTGACCCGGAGAGATTCATGACAACTGAAGAGAAAAGGAACTTACGAGAAATGTGGCTGTGGATCCGGGTTAGCTCCTTGGTACACTTGTCACGCCTCTCCCGGAGTTGAACAAGCTCAGCATTCGCCGACTCAAGTTTAGAGTCGGCCTCCTTCAGCAATTCTTGGTCCTTGGCAATCTGGAGGTTGAGGCGCTCGTGCTCTTCAGTAAAGTCCTGGCCAGCTTTTTGAAGTTCGGTTTGGTGCTGTGCTTTGAGCTTCTTCATATCTTCCTTGAGCTTGGCAATCTCATCATCTTTGGTTCGGAGGAGGGCAAGCTCATCATCTTTCTTTTTGAGTTCGGCCTGATGCTGCTCTGCTTGTTCGAGAAAATGCAGCATCATATCAGGCATGGGCACACTATCTTTAAGAGATGCTGAAATAGTTTGTTGACCCGGCAAAGCCGAGGTATGAATGTTTGCCAAGACACGAAGAAAAGGAGATAGAGAGCATAGCAAATTTGATCAAAAATGACTTACCCTTTATCTGGTCCAGGTTTTTCCTCATGATGGTATTCTCATCTTCCACCTCAGCTGCGAAATCCAAATGATGGATTAGTTCGGCGGAAAAAGATGAAGAAAAATGGAAAAATGCCAAGGAAGAAAATTACCCCGTTTATCGTGTTCAGCGATAAGCACATTATGTTCCGCACGAAGCATTTTGTGAGTATCCAGGAGACGCTGAAACTCAGCACTCCGGCGATTGGTGGTCACCTGGAAAAAAGTACAAAAAGATAGCTTAGTCTTGTGCATATTCGAAGTCCACAAAATCCGGGACAAGTGGAACTTAACCCGGCTCTAGGTGTGTGCATATTCGAAGTGTACAAAATCCGGGCCAAGTGGAACTTAACCCGGCTCTAGGTGTGTGCATATTCGAAGTGTACAAAATCCGGGCCAAGCGGAACTTAACCCGGCTCTAGGTGTGTGCATATTCGAAGTATACAAAATCCAGGCCAAGTGGAACTTAACCCGGCTCTAGGTGTGTGCATATTCGAAGTGTACAAAATCCGGGCCAAGTGGAACTTAACCCGGCTCTAGGTGTGTGCATATTCGAAGTGTACAAGATCCGGGCCAAGTGGAACTTAACCCGGCTCTAGGTGTGTGCATATTTGAAGTTATTAAGGAGCTACGTTAATTCTCTAAGGAGCATCCGGCCGAGTAACAAGTTACTCCCCCCGGAGGCTCGGGGACTAATGGCTATATCAATAATATCTACAACATGTTAAGGAAAAGACGAAGTAATGTACCTCCATCATCCGACCCGCAAGGTTAATTGCCTTGGCAGCAGTATTCATCTACATAGCAAATTCGGCGGGACCGAACTTCTCCGGGAGATCGTCGTTGTGGATGAACTCCGCCTTGTTCCAGTTATTCACAAACTCGATCAAGGTCGGAGGGTATCGCTCGTCGCTAAGCATGTGGGGCGCCACTAAACCCTTGGCATGTTCTTCCTTCCTCTCAACCTGGGCAACGGTGGGGCTAGTGTGCAAAACAAGTTGCGCATCAGCTGGCTCGGCAGGGGCATCCTTCGGTGGTGGAGTCTTCTTTGAAAGCATGGACGCGAGTGTGCGCTGTCCAGCCTCGCGGACGCCTGCCGGTGGCATCAGAGCCTTTGTTCCCTTTGGGCTGCTGAGAAGTTGAGGTTGCCGCAATGGATTTGCCCTTGGGAGCTGCCTTGGCGCCAGCTTTGGTGTCGCTGATGTCTTCGCCGAGCCTTGGAAGACTCGGACGAGGCGGTATGACTTGGTGCCGCCGATGGTGCTTTGCTTTGTCTGGGGCGATGGTGCTGGTTTCGCTTTACGGAGGTGTCAAGGAACCTTGGTGGTAGCTGGCGTGGAGCCAAGTGGTGGTTGCTGCCTCGGCAGAGTTAGCTTCGCCCGAGGTTGCCCTCCTCTTGACAAGATGGGCTAGAACCCGGAGCAGCCGCTGAACCCTCCAGAATGGGGCTCAACGGGCATGAATTGTCGCCACGAGGGGGAGAAGGGCTGTGTCGGAGCGGCGAGGCAATGCCGGATCCACTCTGTGGGACTCCATCGCGTCCGCCAATCAAATAATGTATGATGAGAAACTATAACAAAAGAAGAACAAGTGAATGGCAAAGGGAGAAACGACTTACTCATCCGAAGTCAGGGGCTCTTTCGGCTTGCGAGCTCTCCGGGCCACAGCCTTAGTCGTGGCCTTGGTGGCAGCTTTGTCTGTGGACTTCTTTCGCCTCTTAGCTGGCTGAGAAGGTCCGGAGGAAGAAGCAGATGCGGCCCCCCTCTTCTTCGGTGCGACCGGGACAGGCTCACCCATGGCAAGGGGAGGATCTTCATGGATCTGCCCACCGAGGTTAGCTGATGTCGGAAAAGCATAAGAAAGGGGGATAGCGTCAAATGCCTCCATCACCTCAACGTCCAAATCATCTTCATCGTCAGGCCAATCTCTAATGGAAGAGAGTTTACCGGTAGGTCGCTTGGTCGCGTCTGCCATCGGCAGGAACATCTCCTGATCCGGCTCCTCCACATCTGAGGTGTCTCGATCAGGTGCCCATTTGAGAGAAGGCTCTGTGCCATCCTCAATGGTTTGCTGAAGAAACATCTAAGGGATAGAAAAGACAGAGGGATTAAACCTACAACAGAAACCGACATGTGATATAATTCAGAGAAAGCTTGGGGAACGAGACTTACCGCGGGGGGAAGCCTATCTCGGTAGAAGTGTTCGATCCCCCATGTCCACTCAGCTGAGAAGTCCTTCTTAGTAGTGAAGAGGGCCTTGACCCGGCAGAAGATCTCGGTGTTGCTTAACTCAAATGAGGAGGTCCGGTTGGGATCACGGCCCCAGCTCATGTGGCAAACTTTGTGTGTATGTTTCTGGAGGGGGGAGATCCGGTTGTGGACAAACGTAATCATCGCGTCCTCATTGCGCAACCCCAAATCCTTCAGCTCCTGGAACCTTTTTTTGACTTGGTTCGCCAGGACGGTGGGCTTCTTGGGGACCACGTCCCACAGATCCAGATTGGGAGGACCCGGAGCGTAAGGGCGCAGCCGGATTTGATCCTCAGTTGTGCTGTTTCGGACATAGAAGAAGGTTCGGGCCTAGCCCTTGCAGGAGTCAAGCCCCGTAACTCGGGGAAAGATAGACTGCTTCCGGGGGGAGATGGAAGTTGCGCCGAACTGTGTGAGCTGCTTGTCCTCTGGATTAAGCTGGACGTTCGGAATCACGTTCCGGTGAAGGCCAAAGAACCGGATCCAGAGCTCCTTTGTGGGCCATAGTACGGCATAGCCTTCAATGGTGGAGGCGAAGGCAGAGAGAGAGGTGATGGCGTTAGCCGGAAGATGGTGCGGCTGAAGCTCATATGTGTTGAGCCAGTCGTTGAAGAAATCGCTTGCTGGGAGCCCGAATCCATGTTGGAAGTGGGAGAGGAATACAACATACTCACCCGGATTGGGTGAGGGGGCAAGCTCCGCAGCAGGAAGGCGTGCGGTAACACCCTCTGGGATGCGCCTGGTGCGATACATCCAATCTAGGTCATCCTGGCAAACCCAGGATCCAGCCCACTCGCTGCGGTCGGCGTTCACCGCGTCCTCCTCCATTTCTTGCTCAGCGACGGCGAGCTCCTCCTCTATCATCTCGAGATCACTACCTCCGGCGCTTAGCGGCGGGTGACAAACCTGGATAGGCGAGGACCCGTGGCGGAAGAGATGCGGGAGGTGGCGGCGATGCGATGCTGCGGGAAGCAAGACGGTGCAAGGCCGCTACTGATGGCGGTGGCGCTGCCGCTAGAGAGGAAGAAGAAGAAAGGGAGGCGTAGGAAGTGGGAAAGAACCCAAGGGCGCACCTCCCTATTTAACCACGCCCTTAAGGGGTAGTGGGATCGCGCTATGCGGGCAGGCCACACGGTGTGGCCATGTATACCCCGGATCAACCAATCAGCAGCGAGCCACAGGAAAGGCCACATGGCGCAGGAAATCGCACGACGTGACGTTATGATGCAGTTAACGAGGAGGCAGGCACGATGTGACGTGTGCTACAGTGATAACTGACAATTACTGTGGTAGTTACTGGCGCAGGCCCTTAAAATGAGGCAAAAGTAATGATTAACCTCCACGTGGGGAAGCGTACAAGAGAAGGAAGAATGACCCGGATGAATATGAGGTAACCCACCCAGCGAGTGAAAACTCGGAATGTGCCAAGGGAAAGCAAACCTATGAATCCGGACTATGTGGTAACTCGAAAAGCAGCCAGAGGCTCGATAAAATTGAACCTGCTGTGGCCTTAGCGGCTAAAGCAGCTAAGACCGTACCAGCTTCGGGGACTAATGTTGGGGGGATACCCCCGGGTAGGGTCACGCCGGGGTATAAAGGCCGAGTTAGCCAAGGTACGACAAGTTCAAAGCGGATGCTGGCCAAGTCACCTCAAGGCAGGCCGAATCACGAGGTAACCCGGACCAGGGGATGTCCACCTAACTGGGTCTCAACCGACTTATATCGTAAGTCGGTGAGATGTATCTAACTTGTATGCAGGAACAACTATGGCCGGATCGACTAGGTACGATCCGGGTTATAGCAAGCTTACAAGAGAAGGAAGGTATCTCGCTGGTCAAAGGGTGACCACTATACGCAGAGCGTGAGCAAAGCAGACAGAGGCCAGGACCACCGAGGCGTGGCCGACAAAGGTGACGAAGCCTGTGTCGGATGACGCGGGCGCCACAGAGGCTCATGTAGCCTCTGCATGGATGACGCTGGGTTAAAGTAACCCGGTCGGCTTACTATTTTGGGAGGAGGCATATTCCTTGGAATATGCCTCCACGTATGCCCTAATTGGAGACCTAGCCACCCCTATATAAGGAGGGCTAGGGCCTCTGTAGAAAGGGTTGAGTTTTACTTGGTTGGTCTTTAGAGGTTTATGTTCCATGAGCAAGTTACTGAGGGCTAGCTAGTGGTGAGAGTAAGAGAGTTCCTTCTTCCTCCTCTCTCCAATACAGCTCAAGGAGCACTTGTAATCTGTGGAAGTGAATCAAATACAAAGCTACTATGTGTGGAATGACCACACTATCCCTCCCTGGATTCCCCTAGTGCATTTAGTCCCCACCTTTAGCCTATCCATGGCATCTGCCGTGACACCACCACGACAGCACAAACTTTCCCCAGTATGGGAAGGGCCCTTTTTAGTTAGTCGAGTATTGCACAATGGATCGTACTACTTAACTGACATGAGGCCAGTCAAAGAAAGACCTGCTACTAAGAAGAGAAAGAGAGCTGGAGGCAGTACAAATCCGGATGAGTTAGACAGACCGTGGAATATTGCTTAGCTATGTCCCTTTTATTCTTAGTTTATCCTTCTTTGTAAACATATATATGTACATGTTCTGTGAGAAATAAAAGTTTTGGTTGCCTCATTTTTTTCTGAGAAGTTTTTACCATCTTATTTCTGAATGATCATGTCATAGTCGAAAATCCCAGAATGCTTGAAAGTACTTTATGCTCATGTTTGTTCTGGTTTAGATTTCCGATTCTAAAACTGCTACCCTCGGGTATAACTCTAAAGTTTCTAGTCTTTACTTTGTTTATTTGTCTGATTGCTGGATGCGGGCATTTTCCGAGTAGTGAATTGTTGGTACTAGAAGCCGGCTTTGTTTCCGAGTTTAAACTGGTTTAGAAATTGAGCTCCGCTGTTCGCAAAGTTTCGCGTAAGGTTTAGCCGGCTCACGAAAGGGACGAGGCGGAAAGCCAGATAAACGATAAGTTTAGACGAAAAAATACAAGTGCTTATGTAAACATTTCAGGCACACAAAAGTTAAAGCCAAAAGTGCTGAATAGATCAAAAGCTTAGCACTAGCAAAATCATAGTACTTTACATTTATAGACGCATCATGTGTTTTTAGGATAATACAAATATTTCTGGCAATTTATGATGCAGGAGGAGATGAAGGAGCTGCTTGCTCGCTGGAAATGCCGCCTTGATATCGTTCCGAGATGTCCGCATCCAAGGTGGTGCGTTCATCGTCGGAAACTTCTGCTGGTTCTTCCGGAGGAGGAGGTGGAGTATCTAAGCGGGTGAAGAAGGGGATCTCGTAGCTGGTCAGGTCAGCCACGTGACACCCATATCTGGTGCAGGAGTGCATGATGGCTTGAAGGTCCTGCTCCTGGCCGTCTTCATCTACCTTGCAGTACCCTCTGGTCACTTGCCATATTTCCGTGTTTCCATGGTGGCTCATGACCATGGTGAGAGCGTTCTGCGCAGCAGTCCGCGTGTAGGACATGTTCCAATCCTGAACAAGTTGCGGCATCTCCTTTTCCTTGTCCCGCACCTGAAAATCTGACATGCTAGGCATGTCCGGAATCTTGAGAGCTTCGCCGATGTCCTCAAGGGATTGGCAGAAGTCATGAAGCAGGTCACCGACTTGTGTAAGCCGGTGGGTGCAGGGCTCGGTGGAGGAAGAGTCCATAAAGTTCAGAGGACCTATACACAAAACAAGTTAAGAAAAATCCGACATTGATAGAAGTCAAAGAAACAGACAAGTCAGACAGATGGAACGTACCGAAAATGACGTCGTCAATTTTGGTCTTCTCCTCCCGGAGACTCTGGAGTTCAGCCCGGAGCACCTGGGACATGTCCCTCTCTCCGCTAAGCTCATTTTTGAGGTCCGATATTGTTTTATCTTGAGCAGCGATCTTGCGATCACGCTCATCAGTAGCCATGGAGGAGGACTCAAGGATTTGAGCAATGCTCTTTTCATGATCCGCCTTGAGCTTATCCAGCTCTTGACGAAGCTCCTCGTTCTCCACCACTAAGGTCTTGAGGTTCTCGACCTCTTCAATCATGGCGAAGGATTGTTTCACCAGCGCTATAGGTCAAAAAGAACAACAGTTCAGAAAAAATTCAACATTGAAAAATACAAAGACAAGGTTTGAGTCTCGGAATGTTTACCTTCGGCCTCATCCTTGGCAACTTTAAGTTCAGCATTCTTAAGCCGGAGAGCCTTGATCTCTCTCCGCTTATCACAAACATTCTTCAATAAATCCTGATTATAGGAACATACTTTCTGTAAGTCAGAATACCCAAAGTCAGAAAGCTACTAAAGATTCGAGCTAATATTTTTGCTAAATATCAGCACGAGCCTTGGGGGCTACACTAGTTCATTCTTTGGCATCCTAATGAAGCATAAACCCGGATTGTTTATCCTACTTCATGCTTGGGGGCTAGAGGATATGATATAAAATACAATAAAGGAAAAACAGGAGTTGGAATTCCGACTTACATATTGTTCGCGAGTGAGTTTATCCAAACTCGCGTTCACATCAACAGCGACCTTCTCGGCGAGAGTCAGAGGAATCACTGGGGCTGTTGGAAGCTCACCAGTCCTAATCCTTTCATCGCGAAGGCGCACCTGGGCGAGAAGGTCGGAGAACTTGACGTCCTCTGCTTCTTGCGCTTCTTCTTCGGCAGATAAGGTTCTTTTCTCCAAGCATTGCTTGGCGAGCCGCTGGATTTCTTCAACAGATTTCCAGGACATGCCAAACTTGGCAAGTCCCGGATTGCTGATAAGGTTTTCGGTGAAGGTTTCTGCCAAGGGATCATTACCCAAAGAGGGTTCACCCTTATCTAACTCTGACTCTCCCATGGTGACGTCAGTTTGCGACTCAAGGTTCGCATGCTCCGTTGAAGGAGCCGGATCTTCTGCGGCATCCGGGGAGATCACCGGCGTTGCAGAAGGTTGAGGGGCAGGAGTCGGAGGAGCCACGGCAGGAGAAGCTATGGTAAGCTTCGTCTGCCGCAGCAGCTTCGAAGGAATCCCTTTCCCTTTGCCCTTGAAGAGCGGTTTTGCTCTGAGAATGTAGTAAAGTCGGAAACATTACATCTCGGAAAGAGATTCGAGTAAAATACAACAGGCAGCTCCTTTGTGCCAACAACCACTATCAGAGCTTTGCGCTTCTTGAGCGCAAGATCCGGCAATGGGACCACTTCTACCTCCTGAGAGAACTCCGGAGGATATCCTTCGAGCGGAGCAAGTTCCGACTCGAGGAGGTCAGCAAGCTGAAAATAAGAAAACATATCAGCATTGCAGTGTAACTCAAAGCTTGAAACACATAAAAAGGTGTACTGATAGAAGCTTACCGGCACTATGGGGTTATCCGCCGTGTGCATGTCTAGAGAAACCTGCGGGATTCTCCTCTTGATCCGCTCCCAAATCAACCACTTGACCTGGCTTATGTAGCCCTGTGTGGTGTAGGCTTTGGGGCTGATGCGGAGGGAGTCTTTCTGGGACGATGTGGTGGAATGCATTAATCGGGTTCCGTGGTACTGAAGGGGCTGGATCCGACGTGAGACCCAGCACTGGACCAAGTCAGATCCCTTCAGACCCTTATATTTGATCAAGTATTCGATCCACCTCTTGGCAAGGATCAGATTGTCGGTGAGAGCCAGAGCGGCCATGTCCCAGGATGGTTGGGCCGTGGCAGATCCGTCGATGAAAGCCGGCAAAGCAGTGGCTTTGCCGGGAGGCGGAATATCCCTATGATAGAAAAACGTGGCTGGCCATTATTTGACCGAGTCACTAGCTAAAATTTTGGGATACGCGCGCTCGCGTCTAAGCGAAAAGCTAATAGTACCAGTGATGTAAGGAACACCGGCGGTAATGGAGTTTCTCCGTACATGAAAATAGTACCGGAATAGAGTCAAACTCGGCCTAATGCCGAGAAAGCCCTCACACAATGAAGCATACACGCTCATCTCTAAGAGAGAGTTGGGAGGAAGATGATGGAGTTGAACTCCGTAATGATCAATCACCTCGGAGAAGAACTCTGAGGGAGGAAACGACAAACCTCTGTCGAGGTGGGTGCCGAAATGGACCCGCTCGCCATCGCACGGGTTGGGGACGGTTTCCTTGAAGCCGCACCGCCAGTCGTCGGCGCGGAGGAGTCCTTCTTTCTCCACATTCTCGAGGCCCTCGTCGTTGAGCGCGCAGGGGATCCAGAGCCCACGGAAGCTCTCTTTCTCCGCCACCGTTTCCGCCGCCGCTGCCGCTAAGCCGGAAGAGGAAGATGGAGCCATTTCCCCGGTGAGCAGTTGACCTAAAAGGGGCAGCGCTGGGAGTTTTTGGGGGGAGGAACGGGGAAGCTCTGTGCGCGCAGGGAGATTGGAAGGAGAGGAAAAGGCAAAGGACTGGTGAAAGGAGAAGAAGAAAATCCTAACCCCTTATATTCACCTAACCGCGCCAAGATTCGTGCAAGTGCTACAGTATAACCGCCACGCGTCGTGGAAGGAACTGGGAAGGTCCCACGCGATGATTACGTTGCCTCGATCTCCGTGCATGCATTGAAACGGCGCCTCGGTTCCACAAACCGCGGACCCACCAATGGTCGTGCTGATGGAATGCCTGTCAGATGACGTGACTTGACCATGACTTGTGTTAGGTGGCGTTAGAGATCAAGTTCCAGCTTAGTTTGAAATCAAGCTGGAAAATCCGAGTAACCTGTTGATAGGTCCGACTTATTTTTTAAGACCCGGATCGTATTTCTTGTTTTGAAGTTTCAGGAACCCTTCAAGATTCTACAAGCCGAAGATTAAGCTAGACGATGATAAATCTGACTTTAGATCTTGGAGGCCTCCGGGGGCTACTGTTGGGGATATACTTTCCGAGTATCCTCACAGTTCCTCACTGACCAGGGTGGCCCACTTCGAGTTAGAGCACTGCTTCACGGGCAGCCCAGTCAGGGAGAAAGACGGAGTCCAATCCGGCTACGGGAAGGCCCGGAAGACTTACCGACTTAGGCCCATAATGTTACTTGTAATTCAAGATGTACTCTGTAACCGACTCTTAGTCGTAGCCGGATAGATCTCTCCTGTAAACCCTAGGCCGGATATCTATATAAGCCGTCCTAGGGAGAGCCTTTTGGGCACCTACCACCAATACTTTAGACCCTCAACTCGCACATGCGAAACCCTTGTAACCCATATTCAGCTCGCCAGACATCGATTGCTAGCGTGAGTAGGATCCGCCCAAAGCCATGGATTCGAACCTGAGTAAACTTGTGTGCTCACCGTCCTGGAACACCGTACCTCTCACACCCCTCTCTTCCGCATGCCTCGAGGACCCCCTCATGGCGTACTTGTCATCAATCCGACGACACCTGCTGGTCTGTTTTAACAGATTTCTGCCATTATTTGCATTTGCTTCTTGTTGATTCCTTTTTGGGGAATTGAGATTTTTTAGGGAAATGCTACAGTAGCTTGTGTTTTTATGGAAGTTTTATTGGTGTTGGAACTGAACCCAAAGACTTATTATCTTGAGTGCACTAATGTTGCTAATAAAGATTGTGTGAAGTTTTGTATGAAGGAAAATTTTCAGGTGTACGGAAAGAGTGATGTAATGAGATGAAGAATGGACTAAAGCTCAAGGTTGGGGATGCCACGTGTGTCACCCCAAGAAATATCTAAGAAGTACAAGCGTCAAAGCTTGGGGATGCCCAAGGCATCCCCTTCTTCATCAATAAAAATCTCAGGTTTCTTCCAAACACTTCATTTTTATTGTTTCATGCACAGTTGTGTTGTTCTTGGAGCGTCTTCGTATGCTTGGTTTTCTTAGGTTGCTTGAAAAAATTGGCTGGACCCCCTCTTTCATACATTATTTTTCAAATAAGTGTGGTTTGGATTGGAAAATAGTAGGAAAATTTCATGCTTAAGTGGTAAAAAGAGCTCGTTTTTTACGGTGGCCTATGCTTTGTCATGTCATGCTTGATATTGTTTTGGATTTATGCTTAGTGATTTTTGCTGTAGCATGACATGTTATAAACAATTGAGATTGCTTAATGTGCCTTGAAAGTATCATGCGTTGTTTTAGCATATTAAAGCATAGTATTATGGTATTCTCCTTTGATGCTTTATTTGGGTTGACTTGGCGCATGCTCACACCATGTTATGACTATCCCAAGTCACCATAGCCTTTATGATCCTTTAGTTTTTGACTTGTAATATCACTTTATGCTTTAATTAATGATGTTTTGTCACTTTGCATGATTATGTCCATTATTGCTCTTTTAGTTGGTCACTCCTAGTCTTTTGCTAGCCTCCATAACCAAGTATGAGTTCCACTCATGCATCCAACTACAAATAAACCAAGTTATCCCAAAGATTCCACCATACCTACCTATTAGAATTTGCTATTCCAAGTATATTCATGCTTTTATCTACCTTCCAAATTAAACTTGTTATGAGAAAACTAGTGATTAAATCTCTCACAAACTTGATGGCACACTTTACTTTTCTTGCCCCTAATAAACCTGAACCATTGTGTCCTCTATGTTGTATATGCTTGCACTTATATGTTGGGGATTAGCAGAACCATGCTGTCATGGGGAATGCTTTCAACGTTGCACTTGTACATTGTACCTAGTTAATATCATGCTCTTTTGTCTATGGATGTTGTCAGTGTGAAATGAAAGGGGAGCTTGTAAGTCCATGGAGTTATGTATGTGTGTTCGAGAAACGCCTGGGCCGCCGGTCTAATCCATGCCTAATCATGGTGGAAACCTGCAGCGTAACCATAATGAGCAATCTATAAAGCATTGTAGAAGTCCTTGTAGAGTATTCATTGGAAACTTTAGTGAATAAGTCCTTGTAGAGTAGCGAATAAGTCCTTGTAGAGTATTCATTGGAAACTTTGAATACGAAATCCATAGCTGAAACCAAAAGGAAAGCAAAACTCATATTTCTTGGATTTTGGTGCATTCTTGAGAAAGTTCGCATTTAGTGATATTTCTCAGTTATGAAGCAAATGGAAGATAGTGAAAAACATGATGAGGATTCAAATCCCTGCATCAGAGTGTTGAGAAGCGCAACGGACAACGTTCCTGAATGATTCTTTTCACAAAGGAAAAAATCAATGAGAATGGTCATTGTGTTTTCCCCACTGGTGTTTTCACTACATGAAGTAGGATTCAAAATGTAACCCATATCTTGTATGGAGACATTTGTGAATCATTTGTCAATATTCTTGGAATATGACATACCTACAAACTACTAAGGAAATAATGGCAAGCTAAAGCTATGAGAAATCCCATAGCAAAATTCCCTTGAGATTAGAAAGCAATTCATTGCTGAATCTCACAAGTAAAAGGGGTTACTTGAATTTTCCCAAATGACTGCAAAGCCATAGTGGAAAAGGGGGTGAATGACAAAAGCACAATTTGTCAAGTAATGGACGAATTCAAATGAATTTGATTCAAGTGTGTTAAATGTCTAGTCGATTTAAAACTAGTAAAAGTACTAGTATCTCATAGTAAATCTCCAAGTTTGATATTTGATCAAAGGATTTTGAAGTTGTTCAAAATTGTGAGTGGATATGCAATTTGCATAAAATTGAGTGGTAGCTATAAAAGTCTTCCTAAAACAATATGTGAATGACATATTTTTGAGTGGGAGCAATATAAGTCTCAAATTCAAATATGTAGGAACATAGTTTGAGTAAGAGTAGTGAGTCATACCCAAATATGTTAGGAACATATTTTGAGTGGGAGCTTATAAGAGTGATTCTTAAGTGTGTTAAGAATAAAAGCGCAAGTACCGATAAATAATGATTTATAAGGTGTAGGAGTTGATAATAAGTGTATTATTATATTATGTAGTATTCCTTAAGGGATTCTGAAAAGGGTTTCAGAATAGAAGTTAATTAAGGAACTAGTCCTTAATAACTCAAGTTAGGAATAATGATAAGTTTAATATCAATGGTTGAAAGAAAGAAAGGATGATCATCATCCACTATGTTGAGACATAGGTTCTATCTTAGAAAACCATGATAATAACTTAACATAATATATATGATCCAATAAGGAATGTTTAAAAGGTGATTAAGTTTGAATCACAGAACGTTGAGCTAAGTTTGTCCGCAGTGTATAATAGAGAACTGTAAACATGTTTTCCAAATCCACAAAAGGATGACATATCTTTAAACATAAAGGGTTATGTTATAAGGGAATATGTTGGAAACTCCTGTAAATACCGATTAAAGTCAAGTAGGAAGCGAGGTGAACAAAAACATCGAAAGTTGCACAGGTTTGATGACCCACAAGTATAGGGGGTGTATCACAGTATTTTCGAGGGAAGTGAAACCCAATTTATTGATTCGACACAAGGGGAGCCAAAGAATATTTATAAGCCTTAACGACTGAGTTATCAATTCAGCTGCACCTGGAAACAATCTTACTCACATCAGTTTATCAGTAGCGACAGTTTTGTAGTAGCAATAGTAAAGTAACAACAGTAGTAAAAGTAAAGACAGTAGTAACAATTGCAGCAAACAGTAGGATTAAAGCGCGGTAGGCATAGGGATGGATGGACGAGCGTTGCATGGACAAGACAATTCATATGGCAATCAAAACATAGGGCAATTGCAGATAAATAAGATAAAGCATCCAAGTACTAAATAATCATAGGCATGTGTTCCATATATAGTCATACGTGCTCGCAATGAGAACTTGCACAACATCTTTTGTCCTACCAGCCCGTTTGCAGCGAGGCCTCAAGGGAACTACTAGCAATTAAGGTGCTCCTTTTAATAGAGCACCGGAGCAAAGCATTAACACTCCATGAACACATGTGATCCTCACATGGAAGCCATTCCCTCTAGTTATCCCGATTACTGTCACTTCGGGGCCTTTGGTTCTGGATAACAACGTGTGTATACAACCTGCAGGTAAGACCATAAAAAATACTATCATAATGAATCAATAACATGTTCAGATCTGAAATCATGGCACTTGGGCCCTAGTGACAAGCATTAAGCATAACAAGTTGCAACAAAGTCAAAAAGCACTAATAGTAGATACTAGGCACCAAGCCCTAACAATCCGATGCCATTACATGAATGATCTCATCCAATCCCTACCATCCCCATAGCCTACAGCGGGGGATTACTCACTCATGGATGGGGGAAACATGGATGGACGATGGAGAAGCGATGGTGATGATGATGGCGATGATCTCCTCCAATTCCCCGTACCGGCATGGTGCCAGAACGGAGTTTCTGGTTCCGAATCGCGAAATCTGGTGGTGGCGGCACAGTGGAACTCTTTCTAGAAAAACATCGACCCCCCTTGGTTTTTAGGTCAGGAGGCAACTTATAGGCAAAGAGGGAGGCCGATGGGGTGCCTGGGGCAGCTAGACCACCCCCTGGCACGACCAGGCCTAGCCCACGCGGCCAGGTGGTGTGGCCAGGCCCCAGCCCCTCTCCGTCTCGTATTCTGGCTCCTGGTGTTCCTCGGGGAAAAACTGACTTTGGCTTTTGTCCCGTCCAATTCCGAGAATATTCATTTTCTGACTTTCTTGGAACAAAAACAACAGAAAATAGGCAGCTGGCACTGTGGCTCTTGTTAGTCCAAGAAATCATATGAAAAGTACTCCAAAGTGTGGATAAAACATAAGAAAGTAGATAAAACTAAGCATGGAACATCAAAAATTATGGATACGTTTGCAACGTATCAACACCCCAAAGCTTAACTCCTGCTCGTCCTCGAGTAGGTAAGTGGTAAAAAGAAAGAATAATTTTTGAGGTGACATGCACCATCATAAACTTGATCAAAGTATTTGTAAAACATTCATAGCTGGGATCATAGTACTTCAACATAACATGAAAGATAAAGTTCTAACAATAAGACAAAGCAACTATGTTGCAACATGAAAAGGCACAACCAAAAGATTCATGAATAACAATGCTCTGCAAGACGTTTGTTTGTTTCACATAAAGAAAACATAGCATAGTGGCATTCAGCTTGTCCCCCATAGAGTAGCAAACATAAATGCATAGGACACCTTCAAAGTTCATAAGAGTGACTAGATACAAATAGTTTAAAACAAGCAATATCAAAGCTATGCATCAATCAATAAGTCTTGGGACAATGCACATAGAACTAAGAATGGCGACTATGCTCTCAAAGTAGGTGTAGAAAGATAGAAGGTGGAGACTCAACATAAAAGTAAAAGAAAGGCCTTCATAGAAGGAAGTAGAGACTCAAGTTTCATAAAGAGCTTCCAAAAATTATGGTACTTATTAGCTTTCAGCTCTCATTGCCCCTATCATAAGCATCTTGAAGGTGATTAAGGTTAAAGTGACACAACTAAGAGGATATGCTTGACAAGTTATAAGTTGAAATCTCATGCCCCTTACTTACGAAGACCGAACCTCATGCTACTCAACTTTAGTCACAAGTAAGCTCTTGTCATTGTAAGTACATATGTATCATAGAGAACCGCCAATGGGGTACCCCTTGCACATGATACAGGAGATATCCCATAATCAAAATGACAAGGCAAGCAGACAATGAGCATCTCAACAATCTTTTTATTTGCTATTTGCATAGGTTTTTATTGAGGATGCTTCATAGAGTACTCATTATGGTTATGCTGCAAGTTTCGACCATGATTAGGCATGACTTAGGCTAGCGGACCAGGCGTTTCTCTAACACACATACAAACTCCATGATCTTACAAGTTCCCCTTTTATTTCACACCGCCGGGATACATAAGCAAAAGAACATGATATCAACGGGGTACAAAGTACAAGTGCAATGTTGAAAGCGTTCCCCATGATACATGGTTCTGCTAACTTCAACTTATAAAGCACAAGCATATGCGCAAGAAAGATGGACACAATGGTTCAAGTTTATTAAATGCAAGAAAAGTAAAGTGTGCCATCAAGTTCATGAGAGCTTTAATCACTAGTTTTCTCATAACAAGTTTAATTCGAAAGGTAGCTAAAAACATGAATATACTTGGAATAGCATATGCTAATAGGTAGGTATGGTGGACTCTTTGGAATAACTTGGTTTTAGGAGTTGGATGCATGAGTGGAACTCACACTTGGTTATGGGGGCTAGCAAAAGACTGGGAGCGACCAACTAAGAGAGCAATAATGGCCGTAATCATGCAGAGCGACAAAATATCATTAATCAAAGCATAAAGTGATACTACAAGTTGAAAACTAAAGGATCATAAAGGCTATGGTGACTTGGGATAGTCATAACATGGTGTGAGCATGCGCCAAGTCAACCCAAATAAAGCATCAAAGGAGAATACCACAATACTATGCTTTAATATGCTAAAACAACGCATGATTCTTCTAAGGAACATTAAGAAATCTCAATTGTTTATAACATGTCATGCTACAGAAAAGAATCCTAAGCATAAAGCCAAAACAATATCGAGCATGGCATGACAAAGCATATGCCACAGTAAAAAAGAAGCTCTCTTTACCACGTAAGCGTGAACTTTTCCTACTCTTTTCCAATCCAAACCAAACTATTTGAAAACCAATGCGTGAAAGAGGGGGTCCAACCAATTTATTAAGCAAACTAAGAAAACCAAGCAAACGAAAAACCAAAATGAAAACAAAAAAGAAGACGCCCCAAGAACAACACAACTGTGCATGAAACAATAAAAATGAAGTGTTTGGAAGAAACCTATGATTTTTATTGATGAAGAAGGGGATGCCTTGGGCATCCCAAAGCCTTGACGCTTGTACTTCTTGGATATTTCTTGGGTGACATGCGTGGCATCCCCAAGCTTGAGCTTTAGTCCATCCTTCATCTCATTACTCATTCCTTCCATACACCTGAAATTTTTCCTTCATACAAAACTTCACACAATCTTTATTAGCAACATTAGTGCACTCAAGATAATAAGTCTTTAGGTTCAGTTCCAACACCAATAAAACTTCCATTAATACACAAGCTACTGTAGTACTTCCCTCAAAATCTCAATTCCCCAAAAGAACTCAAAAAGGAACCAACAAGAAGCAAATGCAAATAATGGCAGAAATCTATCAAAACAGACCAGCAGGTAAAGATGAATTTTTAGAAGACCTTCTGTTGCTCAAATCGAAAAGTGTTGAACTAAAGAAAGTTAGATAACAACCTGGGGCAGAAGCGCAAAAATTCACGCCTCAAAAGGACGTATAGATATTTTACACGAATTTTTACGGTGAAGCACAGAAATCTATTTCGGGACAACAACTTTCCCAACCATTACTTCTCTCTCATTAGAGGTTACTCTTGGCACAAAAAGCAAATAAAAAAGATAAGGAGCGGTTATTACTGCTGAAGTAATAACTCCAAGACTCATCTAAAACTTTTGGGTTATCTCCCAATAAATACTCTTCTTTAACGCCTTTAAGTTAGGCATGATAGTTTGAGAGGATGCTCACATAAGAAATATGAATTGAAGTAAAAGAGAGCATCAAGAAGCAAATTCAAAACATGTTCAGTCTAACCCACTTCCTATGCATAGGAATCTTGTATGCAAATAAATTCGCAAAGAACAAAGTGACAGGCATAGGAAGATAAAACAAGAGTAACTTCAAAACTTTCAGCACATAGAGAGGTGTTTCAATACCATGAAAACTTCTACAACCATATTTTCCTCTCTCGTAATAATTTTCAGTAGCCTCATGAATAAATTCAACAATATAACAATCACATAAATCATGCTTTTCATGTTCTACAAAAACATAATTTTTATCAAGCTCAAAAATAGTGGGATTAAAACCTTCAAAGCCACTTTTAACAATTCTATAACAAGATGACTGATCATTTAATACAGGACCGTCGTCTAGAGCTTTATCATAAACAATTTCTAAGCAAAACTCTTTAGTACCATGCATCTTGAAGTTAGACACAAATAAAGGATTATCACAGATAACATGAGCATAACATTCACCCTCCTTTGGTAAGCATGGGGGACAATCAAATAATGTAAGGGATAAAGAGTTACTCTCATTAGAAGCTAGGCATGGGTAGATAATCCATTCTTCCTCCTTTTGTTCATCACTCTCCTCCTCTTTTTCATCTAATGAGCTTTTAGGTTCATCAATTTCTTCTTCCATAAGATCCTGCAAGGCATTAGTCTTTTCCATTTGTGGAAAGCATCTATTAATATATTCAAGAATATAGCCATTTTCTTCCTTGTAATTATCAAAGCAAAATTTAAGTATGTCATAAACCTCATATTTATAAGGTGAATCATCAATATTTTCAAGCAAACTAGCAAGTTCAAATGCACCCTTCCAAGAAATAAATTCCTCAATTTGTTCCACATCATGAAAGTCATAATTTTCTTTAACATAAGAAGATATGGTAACATCATCATTATACTCACATTGAAAAGCGAGGTGTTTGTACCTCCTACAGCAACAAGATTTATCAAAGCAATAAGTAACATTATAAGTAGAGCACACGTTTATAGCAATGGTATACAATTTATCAATTTGTTCCCATAAGTGCTTCCCTTTTTGTGACAAGCGGTTTTCCTTATAATAATATTTTTGTTATTCCATGAACCCACCTTGCCAATAAGATTCAGTTTCAAAGAAACCAACCATTGATAGAAAGCATGATAAAGCAAGACAATCATAGACCAACGAAAATAACAACTAGAGTAGGAACTATTTTTTTGTATTTTTGATAAAGAAACAAGCAAACAAGGCGGAAATAAACTAAGCAAAACAAAAATAACAAAGTAAAGAGATTGGTTATGATTATGCTTGAACAATAGTGATTCCAAGTGGACTTGATAAATAAAGCTATGCTCCCCGGCAACGGCGCCAAAAAATAGTCTTGATGACCCACAAGTATAGGGGGTGTATCGTAGTATTTTCGAGGGAAGTGAAACCCAATTTATTGATTCGACACAATGGGATCCAAAGAATATTTATAAGCCTTAACAACTGAGTTGTAAATTCAGCTGCGTCTGGAAATAACCTTGCTCACAATAGTTTATCAGTAGCGACAGTTTTGTAGTAGCAATAGTAAAGTAACAGCAGTAGTAAAACTAAAGACAGTAGTAACAATTGCAGCAAATAGTATGATTAAAGCACGGTAGGCATAGGGATGGATGGACGGGCGTTGCATGGACAAGACAATTCATATGGCAATCAAAACATAGGGCAATTGCAGATAAATAAGATAAGGCATCCAAGTACTAAATAATCATAGGCATGTGTTCCATATATAGTCATACGTGCTCGCAATGAGAACTTGCACAACATCTTTTGTCCTACCAGCCCGTTTGCAGCGGGGCCTCAAGGGAACTACTGGCAATTAAGGTGATCTTTTTAATAGAGCGCCGGAGCAAAGCATTAACACTCCATGAACACATGTGATCCTCACATCAAAGTCATTCCCTCCGGTTATCACGATTGCTGTCACTTCGGGGCCTTTGGTTCCGGACAACAATGTGTGTATACAACTTGTAGGTAAGACCATAAACAATACTATCATAATGAATCAATAACATGTTCAGATCTGAAATCATGGCACTCGGCCCCTAGTGACAAGCATTAAGCATAACAAGTTGCAATAAAGTCAAAAAGCACTAATAGTAGATACTAGATCATGGCACTAGGAAACTTATAGGCGAAGAGGGAGGCCGAGGGGGTGCCTGGGCCGGCCAGACCACCCCCTAGCGCGGACAGGCCTAGCCCGCGCGGCCAGGTGGTGTGGCCAGGCCCCAGCCCCTCTCCGTATCGTATTCTAGCTCCTGGTGTCCCTCGGTGAAAAACTGACTTTGGCTTTTGTCCCGTCCAATTCTGAGAATATTCATTTTCTGACTTTCCTGGAACCAAAAACAGCAGAAAACAGGCAGCTGGCACTATGGCTCTTGTTAATAGGTTAGTCCAAGAAATCATATGAAAAGTACTCCAAATTGTGGACAAAACATAAGAAAGTAGATAAAACCAAGCATGGAACATCAACAATTATGGATACGTTTGCAACGTATCAAGGGTGCACCATTTTTTCGATGAATACATTTATAATAATAGATAAGGGTACCATCTAAAGTGTTGTATAATGTTATGGCGGGGCTAGTTCGCTTTTAACATAGAATGATGTGTGCTAGGGCATAGTGCCCATGAGAAAGCCCTCGAGGTTGATCTAAAGTCACTGTAGGCTCCTAGAATCAGGCCTCGTTCTGCTCCCATAGCGATGATGCATACACACAGATGTTATCATGTGATGATAAAGTATTAATGTCAATCAAGGTGACATTAGTAAGTTGCAAAGGATTTGGGACTATAAAGTATAGACCCAAGACTCAACCTATTCCATGAGCAAGCATGTTCAGGGTACCGGATATATGGTGCCAGTGATTAAGAACAAATGCAGCTAGTTTATTTGTACTCTAGTGCAAGTGGGAGACTGTTGGAAATATGCCCTAGAGTCAAATAGTAATAAGGACTATTATCATATTTTATAAAGTTTATGATTAAGTTTTATATCATGCTATAACTGTATTGAGAGGAAACATCAATACACGTTTGATATATAAACAACCATGGGTTCCTAGTGAAACTCTAGTCACCAGTTCATTGGTCAACAGATAATCAAGTTTCCTAATCATGTGGCATTTATGCCAGTTGGAAATGGAGTCAACTCATTCTGAGAATGAGATGATGAACCAATACCCAACCTAAACATCGTGACCCGATCATGTCATGAAGTTCAAGTTACGATGATTAGAAATGGATCCTCATAGACTATTCCTTAGACCGTGAGGCTATATGAATCACTATCTCCCGAGAGTGCTTAGATAGCATCAAGCGCCACTTGGTAATACAGTGGTTATAAAGGTGTGTTCAGGTATTCGGAGGAAACCATAGAGGCAATATATGTCAAGAGCGGGATTTGTCCGTCCACGTGACGGAAAGATACTCAAGGGCCCACTCGGAGAAGTTATATCCCATAGTTGCGCAGCGTGTGATTTGATCACAGGGATATCACTTGTCGAAACGAGTCAAGTAGCATTGTTCGGTAACGAGATCGAACACGACATGGTGATGTCATTGATCAGATCTCGAGTAATGCAAGTATCAAGAGACAAAGGGAATAAGACACGTTCGTCTCGGTTCAAACGACGAAAGATCTTCGTGGAACGCACAAGGGTCACATGGCCATCTCGGTCCCTCTGTCGATCATTAGTCCGGGAGTGTCCCGACCATGTCTAGAGTGTTCCCAAACCGTAGGGTATCACGCTTAAGGGTTTGATGATGCTTAGAGAGTGTTTATAGGATCGGAAGAATCGCCGAAGAATAGTAGAGAGAAAACCGGAAGGATTTCGGTAAGTCCGGAGGATGTCCGGAGTGGAGATGGAAGGTGTTCCATAACCACAGAGATTGAATAATATATGAATGAATGTTAAATATTGATTTAATCATTTCTTCATAATTATTTAATAAAAGAGAAAATCAATTTAAAGGTCAAAAGGCTTAATGGGACAATTTCGGAAGGAAGAGGGCCCATTAGGGAAAGGTAAGAGGGGAGAAGGGGCAAGGGGGTGGCTAGGTGGGCCAAGCTCCCCGAGCGGGGCCCACTAGGGCTGGCCGGTGGCGCCCCCCTCTCCCTCTCCTTTAGTCCCACCCCGGGACTTTGAGGGAGGTAGTACCTCCCCTCCCCCTATATATAGTGGGGGTATTTGGCCAGATAAATACACACAATATTCAATAAAAGGTTTCCTCTCTTTTAGGGAGACCTCCAATTGATATTCTCTTTCTCTCTCTGTCTCTCTCTCTCCCTCGTGACCGTGGTCCCAAGTTTGGGCTACACGAATGAGAGACATCTTCACCACGCCCGTCGTCTTTGCGGGATTCGGATCGAGAGCTCTACTTCAAGAATCGCCATCGGATAGGGGAAGCAGGAGTCATCGTCATGCACCGGACGTGTGTAACTCCCCACGAGGTGTCACACTTGAGGCACTCAAGTCGTTGGAGCCGCAGGAGCGCAAGGACTTCATCACGACCTTGAGGTCGGCTTCGGCTCGTCTACATCAACCACGCTCTCCTGAGCATTGGCAATGCTTTTCGGTCTTCAAGGGTAAGTTCATGAAAAGCCCCTCCCATTACTGCATTACTAATAGATAGGTCCTGGCAACATTAGGGGTTCAGGGGCGTAGGGAAAAAATTTATTGTTTTCATACGCGGAACCCCTACAGACACTTCTACAGATCCGAACGCAAGAGGAACATCCCTTCAGCGACTCTATTTAGCACGTCATTGATTTCCATCTTCCTTTCAAGATCTAAGAGGTGCTTGCGCATGATCCCTTGATGAATGAGTTCTTCCTTCTGATACTTCTCTATCTTGCAAAGACAATGTTCGATTTTTGGAATGTGCGGGCTGATGGGCACATCTAGAAGGTTGAACCCCCAATCCTCTTGTGGCTTCACGCTCATGCGCGTGTTCAGGGTAATCTTCTTTGTTGTAGAAGTATGCATCGTAGTCTCCTGAGAGGTTCCTACATCAGGTCGGCTAGCTATCTTACGCTTGGGTAAAGAGTAGTTGCTGGCGATGAACTTGAGTGACTCCGTGCACCCCTTCCCTTGGGGTTTCTTTGCTTCTTCTTCGTCTTCAGGCTTCACCATAGCTAGGTAATCTAGTTGCTTCCATCCTCTCTTCTTTTGCTTCATGAAGGTATTGAATTCCTCCTCCTCATCATCAGAGTCATAAGCATACCTCTTACTCTTTGGGCTTAGGCCTTGAGCTTCATGGTTATCTGCTTCAATGGAGGAAGTTGGAAGCTATCCCACGAAGAAGCCATGAGGCTTAAAGGTTTGCCTTTGCCTAGAACAGGATAGTGCATCAAGTAGATTGGATCTGCTGATATAAGAGGGAGGAAGACCTCTAGGGAGGCTTATTAAGGGTTAGAAACAGGGAAAACTTCGTACTGGAAGAAAGAGGATCTACCAAGAAAAGAATCCCAACAAATAAGGAAAGAAATAAGCGGAAAACAAAGAAAACGAAACCTTAACAAACACCGGTACGGGCGGACGCTCGTACGGCGTGCCCGTACCGGGTTTCTTTCCAAAAATCCGCCCTGAAAAAGGTGGTAAATAATCAACCGACTAAGTGGTATGGGCGGGACCCGCCCATACGGTCCGCCCGTATTGATTATTACCGACTTTGTTTCTTGTTTCTCTCCCCTCTTTTGTGGACCTAACTGAACAAACGGGAGAACACAGGGCTGGTAACGACTTGTCGTATGGTCGGATGTGACCATATGGCCCCATCGTACCAATATGCGAGAAAACAAAAGATAAGTACTGCCGGTTTAATGAGCAGTGGTACGGGAGGGTACGGTCATATCATCCTCCTGTACTAGCCTCGTAAACCTGCCAATAGCTTTAGAAAAACAAAGGGAAACCAAAAATATGAAAAGGAATGGCAAATGAGCATCCAAAATAAAGAAGAATCAAGATTTCAAATATCTTGCTCATCTAGAGGGAATGAGTTTACTTGGGTACGTTCATATCCTTTTAATTCTTGGATCAACCTTTTCTTTTTCCCACTGAACAAGGTTGGTCGGAGGAAGTTGCTAAAACCATTGCAAAGAGAAATTGGAAATTTTCTTTTAGGAGTTGTAGTCCCTAAGGGTATGCAGATAGATGACACTACTTTAGGCGGATCAATTTCCTCAATGTCCATGAATGCTTCCTCCTTTGCTTATTTTCTTTGGAGAATCTATAAATAAAATTCTTGCAAAAGTAAAGTCCAACGGATCATCCTTGGCTCAACTTAAGTCCTTTCAAGGATCTCTTTCAAGCCAATACGATCAGTATGCACTCTTACCTTAGAGTCAATAATATAAGATCTAAATTTAATGCAGGAGAAACCACAACGAAAAATTCATTTTCTGCCATGGGGTAATTCTTTTGGGTGCGTTAAGGTACAACTAGCATGATGAATGATATTGAGTTCATCACCATCATAGTGGGAAATAATTGCTCCAACAGCTTCATGGCTAGCCTCACGGAATAAATAAAAAGGTTTCTTCCAATTTGGTGGTTTTATAACAGGAGCTTCAATAAGGGCTTGTTTTAATATGTTGAAAGCAGTGAGACAGTTTTCATCAAAATTAAAAGCAACGTCCTTTTGTAGAAGGTTGGTTAGTGGTCAAGTAGTTTTTGAGAAGTTCTTAATGAACCTTCTATAAAACCCAGCATGGCCTAAGAAACTCATAATACCTTTTACATCTTGAGGAGGAGGAAGCCTTTCTATTGCTTCAATATTTGCTTTATCAACTTGTATACCATTACCCGAGATTTTGTGACCAAGCACTATACCTTGTTGAACCATAAAATGACATTTTCCTAATTCAAGACTAGGTTAGTATCTTCACATCTCTACAAAACTTTATGAAGGTTAATGAGACAATGATTAAATGAAGTTCCATAAACAGAAAAATTATCCATGAATACTTTCAACATAATCAACAAATATAGCAGTCATACATCTTTGGAAGGTGGAAGGGGCATTGCAAAGAACAAAAGGCATACGGCAATAAGCATATAAACCGAAAGGGCAGATAAATGTCATTTTTAGTTGGTCATCAGGGTGAACAACAATTTGAGAAAAACCAAAATAACCTTCTAGGTAGCAAAAATGAGAATGCATAGCTAGCCTTTCTAAAGTTTGATCTATAAACGGTAAAGGATAATGATCCTTTCTAGTTTACTTATTAAGTTTTCTATAGTCAATACACATAATGTGGCCAACAACAGTTCTAGTAGATACCATCTCATCCTGTTCATTTTGAACGATAGTAAATCTCCCTTTCTTAGGAACACAATGAACATGACTTACCCAATCACTTTCCTCCACATGAAAGAGGATTCCTTCATCTAATAAACGTATTACTTCCTTACTTACCTCTTCTTTCATGTGAGGTTTAAGTCGTCTCTGAAAATCTACAACCGGTTGCACTCCTTATTCCATAAATATTCTATGGGTGGCTATCGAGGGACTAGTCCCTTTAAAGTCACTCATCGAATACCCAAGAGCATTCTGATGCATTTGGAGAACCATCATTAAGTTTTCCTCCTCTTTTTATCTACAAGGTTAGAGCTTATAATAATAGGGAAATTATTAGTTCCATCAAGAAACCTATATTTTAATTCCTTGGGTAAGGTTTTGAGAGTAGGAGGTGGAGGTGCCTCGTCCCCTTTTCTTATAGTTTCTTCATACTTCTGATTCATCTCGGGATCCACCTCAGGTGTGGAGTCAAGAAAATCATCCATTTCCATTTTTTATGTCTTGGGGAATATTATTATTATCGACTAAACTCCTCGCTAAATCATCACCATGAGTCTCAATAACTATTGAGCCAAGACTAATGATATTAACTTCCTGTTCTTGTCCATACTCATAATCATCCAATTCTTCGATCGTCGGCTTGTGGTGAAATTTGGAAAATTGAAAGACCATTTTCTCTTCACAAAACTTGAGAGATACAGTTTGTCTCCTGCAATCAATGTTTGATCCTGTGGTGTTAAAGAAAGTTATTCCTAAAAATAATTGGACAATAAACATGAGTAGGCATATCAACAAGTATAAAATCAATGGGATACTTATATGGTCCAATACAGATTGGGACATCTCTAATTATTCCCATAGGAACTCTGAGTGTCTTATCTGCAAGCTTTATAGTCATATCAATACCCTCTAATTCAGCTCGGGCTAGTTCATTTTGGATTTTCAAATAAAAATTAAAGGGGATTATGTTAACATTTGTTCCAATTTCGTAGAGGCCACAATAAGAAGTTCCATCAAAAGTACAAGGGAGAATAGGTTTACCAACTTCTTTATACTTTACCTTTCCTTCAACGAACTGTGAAGCTTCAGTATCTAGCTCTATCACGTTGCAATGTGCAAACATGGTTAGAATATCTTCCCTCGTTGGTTCCCTAGTCTCTCGTATACTTACTTTGTTAATTTTTCTTGCTTGTGCCTCCTTCTCTAGCATCTTAAGGAACATCATTTCTTCTTCGCGTTGATCTTTGAGCTTGTGATCACCCATCTTACTTTGGCTCTCTTTACCCTGGGAAAGAATCGAAATACGAATTCTCCTTTGAGTTTTTCCCAAGTATCAATTTTCTCTACAGGGCAAATTCTATACCAAGCTAAAGCAGTGTTGGTTAGGGATTGGTGATGACCCACAAGTATAGGGGGTGTATCGCAGTATTTTCGAGGGAAGTGAAACCCAATTTATTGATTCGACACAAGGGGAGCCAAAGAATATTTATAAGCCTTAACAACTGAGTTGTCAATTCAGCTGCACCTGGAAACAATCTTGCTCACAACAGTTTATCAGTAGCAACAGTTTTGTAGTAGGAATATCAAAGTAACAGTAGTAGCAAAGTAAAGACAACAGTAACAATAGCAGCAAACCGTGGGATTCGAGTGCGGTAGGCATAGGGATGGATGGACGGGTGTTGCATGGACAAGACAATTCACATAGCAATCAGAACATAGGGCAATTGCAGATAAATAAGATAAAGCATCCAAGTACTAGATAATCCTAGGCATGTGTTCCATATATAGTCATACGTGCTCGCAATGAGAACTTGCACAACATCTTTTGTCCTACCAGCCTGTTTGTAGCGGGGCCTCAAGGGAACTAATGGCAATTAAGGTGCTCCTTTTAATAGAGCACCGGAGCAAAGCATTAACACTCCATGAACACATGTGATCCTCACATCAAAGCCATTCCCTTCCGGTTATCCCGATTTCTGTCACTTCGGGGACATAGGTTCCGGACAACAACATGTGTATACAACTTGCAGATAAGACCAAAAACAATACTATCATAATGAATCAATAACATGTTCAGATCTGAAATCATGGCACTCGGGCCCTAGTGACAAGCATTAAGCACAACAAGTTGCAACAAAGTCATAAAGCACTAATAAAAGATACTAGGCACCATGCCCTAACAATCTGATGCCATTACATGAACGATCTCATCCAATTCCTACCATCCCCATAGCCTACAGCGGGGGATTACTCACTCATAGATGGGGGAAACATGGATGGTCGATGGAGATGATGGTGGAGATCGATGGAGATGGCTTCGGGGGCACTTCCCCGTCCCGGCAGGGTGCCGGAACAGAGACTTTCTATCCCCGGAATCTCCCCTTCGGTGGTGGCGACGCTGCGGAACTTTTTCTGGAAAAACGTCAAACCCCCTAGAGTTTTTAGGTCAGAAGGCTTCTTATAGGTGAAGAGGGAGACCGAGGGGGTGCCTGGGGCCACCACACCATGCCCTAGCGCGGTCAGGCCCATCCCGCGCCTGGGGGGTGTGGCCAGGCCTTGGCCCTCCTCCGTCTCGTATTCTGGCTCCTGGAGTCTTCTAGAAAAATAGGCACTTTGGCTTTTGTCCCGTCCAATTCCGAGAATATTCATTTTCTGACTTTCCTGGAACCAAAAACAGCAAAAAACAGGCAGCTAGCACTGTGGCTCTTGTTAATAGGTTAGTCCAAGAAATCATATGAAAAGTACTCCAAAGTGTGGACAAAACACAAGAAAGTGGATAAAACCAAGCATGGAGCATCAAAAATTATAGATACATTTGCAATGTATCAACATCCCCAAGCTTAACTCCTGCTCGTCCTCGAGTAGGTAAGTGATAAAAAGAAAGATAATTTTTGAGGTGACATGCACCATCAAAGACTTGATCAAAATATTTGTAAAACATTCAAAGCTGGGATCATAGTACTTCAATCATAACATGAAAGACAAAATTCTAGCAATAAGACAAACAGACTATGATGCAACATGAAAAGGCACAAACAAAAGATTCATGAATAACAATGATTTGCAAGATGTTAGTTTGTTTCACATAAAGAAAACATAGCATAGTGGCACTCAGCTTGTCCCTCATAGAGTAGCAAACATAAATGCATAGGACACCTTCAAAGTTTACAAGAGTGACTAGATACAAATAGTTTAAAACAAGCAATATCAAGGTATGCATCAATCAACAAGTCTTGGGACAATGCACACAGAACTAAGAATGGCCACTATGCTCTCAAGAAAGTGCTCATAGAATGTGTGTAGACTCAACAAGGAAATGAACAGGTTTTGTAAAGTTTGAAAGGCTTCCAAATGCTGAAAGTATGGTACTCATTAGCTTTGAGCTCTCATTGCCCCTATCATAAACATATTTAAGTGGTTAAGGTTAAAGTGACACACTAAGAGGATATGCTTGACAAGTTATAAATCGAAGTCTCATGCCCCTTGCTTACGAAGACTGATCCTCATGCTACTCAACTTCAGTCACGAGTAAGCTCTTGTCATTGTAAGTATATACGTATCATAGAGAACTGCCAACGGGGTACCCCTTGCACATGATACAGGAGCTATCCCATAATCAAAATGACAAGGCAAGCAGACAATGAGCATCTCAACAATCTTTTTATTTACTATGTGCATAGATTTTTATTGAGGATGCTTCATAGAATGCTCATTATGGTTATGCTGCAAGTTTCCACCATGATTAGGCATGGCTTAGGCTAGCGTCCTAGGCGTTTCTCTGACATACATACAAACTCCATGATCTTACAAGTTCCACTTTTATTTCACACCGCCAGGATCCATAAGCAAAAGAACATGATATCAACGAGGTACTAAGTACCAGTGCAATGTTGAAAGCGTTCCCCATGATACATGGTTCTGCTAACTTCAACTTATAAAGCGCAAGCATATACGCAACAAAGAAGGACACAATGGTTCAGGTTTATTAAATGCAGGAATTAAAGTGTGCTATCAAGTTCGTGAGAGCTTTACTAACTAACTTTCTCATAACAAGCAAACATTTTATTCGGAACAAAACAAGGCATATTGAATATGCACGGAAGTAGCAAATTATGCTAATAGGTAGGTATGGTGGACACTTTGGCAATATTTGGTTTAAGGGAGTTGGAAACATGAGTAAAACACTCAGTGTAAGTGAAGGCTAGCAATAGTAAGGGAGCGACAAACGAGAGAGCAATAATGGCCATAATCATGCAGAGCGACAAAACATCATTGATCAAAGCATAAAGTGATACTACAAGTTGAAAACTAAAGGATCATTAAGGCTTATGGTGACTTGGGATAGTCATAACATGGTGTGAGCATGTGCCAAGTCAACCCAAATAAAGCATCAAAGGAGAATACCACTATACTATGCTTTAATATGCTAAAACAACGCATGATTCATCCAAGGCACATTAAGAAATCTCAATTGTTTATAACAAGTCATGCTAAAACAAAGAATACTAAGCATAAAGCCAAAACAATATCAAGCATGGCATGACAAAGCATAGGCCACAGTCAAAAACAAGCTCTTTTTACCACTTAAGCATGAGCTTTCCTACCCTTTTCCAAACCAAACCAAACCAAACTATTTGAACACCAATGCATGACATAGGGGGTCCAACCAATTTATTCAGCAAACTAAGAAAACCAAGCAAACGAAAACCAAAACAAAAAACGAAAAAGAAGACGTTCCAAGAACAACACAACTGTGCATGAAACAATAAAAATGAAGCGTTTGGAAGAAACCTGGGATTTTTATTGATGAAGAAGGGGATGCCTTGGTCATCCCCAAGCTTTGACGCTTGTACTTCTTGGATATTTCTTGGGGTGACACGCGTGGCATCCCCAAGCTTGAGCTTTAGTCCATCCTTCATCTCATTTCTCATTCCTTCCATACACCTGAAATTTTTCCTTCATACAGAACTTCACACAATCTTTATTAGCAACATTAGTGCACTCAAGATAATAGGTCTTAAGGTTCATTTCTAACACCAAATAAACTTCCATTAGAACACTAGCTATTGTATCACTTCCCTCAAAAAGCTCAATTCCCCAAAAGAACTCAAAAAGGAACCAACAAGAAGCAAATGCAGAAAATGGCAGAAATCTGTCAAAACAGACTAGCAGGTAAAGACGAATTTTTTCGAAGACCTTATGTTGCTTAAATCGTGTAGAACTAAAGAAAGTTAGGTAACAACCTGGGGCAGAAGCACAAAAATTCACGCCTCAAAAAGACGTTCAGAGGTTTGACATGATTTTTTACGGTGAAGCACATAAATCTGTTTCGGGACAGCAACTTTCCCAATCATTACTTCTCTCTCATTAGAGGTTACTCTTGGCACAAAAAGCAAATAAAAAGTATAAGGAGCAGTTATTACTGAAGTAATAACTTCCAAGACTCATCTAAAACTTTTGGGTTATCTCCCAATAAGTACTTTTCTTTAACGCCTTTAAGTTAGGCATAAGAAAAAACTAAAATGGATAGAACATAAGTAAGCGGAGATAATCATGGTAAAAACATTGTTTTGTTCAATGAAATCCTTTTGTTAACAAGGTTGATCAGGTCTTGCTACCAAAACAATTTTCATATGCGACAAAACTTTGTATTCCACTAGTGATTTTGTTACCTCAACTTTGATAGGAATGGTCCCAATCATAATAGTTTCAAACATTTCTCTTGGTATGGGACAATATATCTCTCCAACTTGAATGCCCACAACATGTTCAATTGAATTCAAACCATAAGTCCTTTCAATCTTCTTGGGTAAATAGACAATATGTTCCTTGTCATTAACATTGAAGGTCACCTTCCCTTGATTATAATTAATAACAGCTCCTGCAGTATTTAAGAAAAGGTCTCCCAAGAATAATAGACATAATATCATCTTCGGGCATGATAGTTTGAGAGGATGCTCACATAAGAAATAAGAGTTGAAGTAAAAGAGAGCATCAAGAAGCAAATTCAAAACACATTTAAGTCTAACCCACTTCCTATGCATAGGAATCGTGTATGCAAATAAATTCGCAAATAACAAAGTGACAGGCATAGGAAGATAAAACAAGAGTAACTTCAAAACTTTCAGCACATAGAGAGGTGTTTCAATACCATGAAAACTTCTACAACCATATTTTCCTCTCTCCTAATAATTTTCAGTAGCCTCATGAATAAACTCAACAATATAACTATCACATAAAGCATGCTTTTCATGATCTACAAGCACTAGAGCTTTATTATAAACATTTTCAAAAGAATCCTCAGGAACATAACATTCATCCTCCTTTAGTAAGCATGGAGGATAATCAAATAATGTAAAGGATAAAGAGTTACTCTCATTAGAAGGTAGGCATGGGTAGCTAATCCATTCTTCCTCCTTTTGTTCATCACTCTCCTCCTCTTTTTCATCTAATGAGATTTCAAGTTCATCAATTTCTTCTTCCATAGGATCCTGCAAGGCATTAGTCTCTTCCATTTGTGGAAAGCATCTATTAAAATATTCAAGAATATAGCCATTTTCATCCTTGTAATTATCAAAGCAAAATTTAAGTATACCATAAACCTCATATTTGTAAGGTGAATCATCAATATTTTCAAGCAAACTAGCAAGTTCAAAAGCACCCTTCCAAGCAATAAATTCTTCAATTTGTTCCGCATCATAAAAGTCATAAATTCCTTTAGCATAAGAAGATATGGTATCATTATCATTATACTCACATTGAAAAGGGAGGTGTTTATACCTCTTTCTGCAACAAGATTTATCATAGCAATAAGTAACATTATGAGTAGAGCACACGTTTCTAGCAATGGTATACAATCTATCAATTTGTTCCCATAAGTGTTTCCCTTTTTGTGACAAGTGGTGTTCCTTATAATAATAATTTTGATCTTCTGTGAACCCACCTTGCTAATAAGCTTCAGTTTCAAAGAAACCAACCATTGACAACAAGCATGATAAAGCAAGACAATAACAGACCAACGAAAATAACAACTAGAGTAGGAACTACTTTTTTTTGTATTTTTGATAAAGAAACAAGCAAACAAGGCAAAAGTAAACTTAGCTTGAACAATAGTGATTCCAAGTGAACTTGATAAATAAAGCTATGCTCCCCGGCAACAGCGCCAGAAAATAGTCTTGATGACCCACAAGTATAGGGGGTGTATCGCAGTATTTTCGAGGGAAGTGAAACCCAACTTATTGATTCGACACAAGGGGAGCCAAAGAATATTTATAAGCCTTAACAACTAAGTTGTCAATTCAGCTGCACCTGGAAACAATCTTGCTCACGACAGTTTATCAGTAGCAACAGTTTTGTAGTAGGAATAGTAAAGTAACAACAGTAGCAAAGTAAAGACAACGATGGCAATTGGGATTCGAAAAGGTAGGCATAGGGATGGATGGACGGGCGTTGCATGGACAAGACAATTCACATAGCAATCAGAACATAGGGCAATTGCAGATAAATAAGATAAAGCATCCAAGGACTAGATAATCCTATGCATGTGTTCCATATATAGTCATACGTGCTCGCAATGAGAACTTGCACAAAATCTTTTGTCCTGCCAGCCCGTTTGCAGCGGGGCCTCAAGGGAACTATTGGCAATTAAGGTGCTCCTTTTAATAGAGCACCGGAGCAAAGCATTAACACTCCATGAACACATGTGATCCTCACATCAAAGCCATTCCCTTCCGGTTATCCTGATTTCTATCACTTCGGGGCCATAGGTTCCGGACAACAACGTGTGTATAAAACTTGCAGATAAGACCAAAAACAATACTATCATAATGAATCAATAACATGTTCAGATCTGAAATCATGGCACTCGGGCCCTAGTGACAAGCATTAAGCACAACAAGTCGCAACAAAGTCATAAAGCACTAATAAAAGATACTAGGCACCATGCCCTAACAATCTGATGCCATTACATGAACGATCTCATCCAATCCCTACCATCCCCATAGCCTACAGCGGGGGATTACTCACTCATAGATGGGGGAAACATGGATGGTTGATGGATATGATGGTGGAGATCGATGGAGATGGCTCCGGGGGCACTTCCCTGTCCCGGCAGGGTGTCGGAATAGAGACTTTCTGTACCCCGAATCTCCCCTTCGGTGGTGGCGGCGCTGCGGAACTTTTTCTGGAAAACGTCAAACCCCCCGGAGTTTTTAGGTCAGAAGGCTTCTTATAGGCGAAGAGGGAGACCGAGGGGGTTCCTGGGGCCACCACACCATACCCTGGCGTGGCCAGGACCAACCCGCGCCTAGGGGGTGTGGCCAGGCCCTGGCCCTCCTCTGTCTCGTATTCTGGCTCCTGGAGTCTTCTGGAAAAATAGGCACTTTGGCTTTTGTCCCGTCCAATTCCGAGAATATTTATTTGCTGACTTTCCTAGAACCAAAAATAGCAGAAAACAGGAAGTTGGCATTGTGGCTCTTGTTAATAGGTTAGTCCAAGAAATCATATGAAAAGTACTCCAAAGTGTGGACAAAACACAAGAAAGTGGATAAAACCAAGCATGGAGCATCAAAAATTATAGATACATTTGCAATGTATCAATTGGCTAAACAATTTAAGTTTCAATTTGTCATCAGAATAGCCTCTCAATTTAAGTGTCCAACATAACTCGATAAAATGCATTCAATGAGTGTAAGGATCCTTATCGGGATCATCTCCTGCAAAAGTTTTATCTTTAATAATAGCAATAAAGCGAGGGTTAACCTCGTTTTCTGGTTCGCTCCCACTCGGGAATTCTTTGACAAGTCCTCTATTGAATTTCCGGAGGTGTTTAGCTGCATCGAGCTGATTCATCGGTCTAAGTGCAGTCATGGTGCTGACCTGAAACTAGTAAACTACTTTAGTAAAACAATTAGTATAATAAGCAATTAAGAACAAAGACCAAAAAGCTTAGCTCCACGGCAACGACGCTACAAAATAGCTTGATGACTTTAAGTGCACAGATCGATTGTAGCTAGTTTCGAAATAAGAGTATTGAACCATAGAGAGCTATTTGGTTAAGGTCTTTATACCCCTCGTCACTGTCTACCAAAGGATACTTGTAAGACGCCTTTGATTTCAAGTAAAGGGTGTTTGAAAGGTTTTTGGTTGAATGTAGAAAAGTAATTAAAACAAGTAAAAGGAAGCAAGTAACAAAAGCATTCAGAAAAAGTGGTTTAACTACAATACGGCTAAAGCATTCTCGTGGGTGTAGGATACACCTCTAACATGATATAATTAATCATAATTAGAATAACCTATTTCTTGTGTCATGATATGTGTGGAGAGAGCTCCATAATAAGATGTTCACTATAAGGCTCATATGCAGTCACTTTGTTGAGCCAAGAATGAGGTCACCTCTAAATAACCACCGCAATGTCTGAGAGCAGTCACCCCATATAGACCACCACAATTCAGGGTCTCCCCGTGGATATCGTAATTAGCTTAGGGTATCTCTCTTAATCCTCCTTTGACCATGCTTGTTGCTAGCTAGTGCTTATAGTCCCAATAGCTTCGAGAACACATCCAAACACATCCAAAGGATTTCACCCTCTTCTTTAGTCCCGAAGGCAAATGATATGTGGTTGACTACACATACCATCTAAAGGGATATCAAACACACATCATAAATACATCATAGACCAATAAGTCAATGGACACAAGTATAGATCATCTTTATTTCAATTCATAATAGTGCTAGGGTTTCTCCATCTCCCCAAGAACGAGGGAAACTACTCACACATGGAAGCAATCAACAACATCATCATAATCAAATGGATGGATAAAAGTAAGGGGACAAATCTAGTGCAAACCACAATTGAATCTAGATTTACAACAAGATCTAATGAATGAAAGATGGTGGTAATAGTGGTGATGGTGATGCAGCGGTTGATGAAGAAGGGGATGATGCGATGTCCTCCAATGATCCGTGAAGCAGCAAGGATTTGCCCTTCTCCAAATTCCTCCTTTAGATCCCTTTCTGGTGTGGTTTTTTGTGGCTCAAGGTTGCTGTGAATGTCGGATCTGTGATCTGTCTTTGCAAGGACAAATTATTTAATGAGGCGGTCACACTTCCGCGTGGTACGGGTGGATGGTACGGGCGAGCTCCACCCGTACCACTGGTCGTTAACACTGCAGTAGCTTTCCTTCACATTTTTTATTCTCCCATGTGTGAAGATAAATCAATAAAATGAATTTTATCACTCAAAAATATCATATTACAACATAATATGATAGTTCCAACTGATATGTTAATAAGAGACTTAGTAATTCGGGATCTTGTTGAAACAAGGACAAAAGGTGCGTGCAAACGCAGTAAAATACCAAAATCCCTATTCTACTTATGCAAAAACAAAAGGTAAATATGCTTGAATTTTGGACTCATCATTCTGCAGAAGTTTTGCATACCAATTCAACTTCTCATACCTAAATAGCATTTCGTTTGGTTTCCCACATTTATATTTTTTGGTCGATGGAGAATCCAAGTGAAGGGAATATGCCCGAGGGGTAACAATAAAGTGGTTATTATCTTATTCCATGTTTATGATAAATGTTTATTCTTCATGCTATAATTGTGTTAATTGGAAACATTAATACATGTGCGTTTAATAAACAAATAAGAGTTCCTATTTATGCCTCTCATTTAAACTAGCTCGTTGATTAACGGATGATCAAGGTTTCCTGATCATGAACATTGGGTGTTGTTAATAACATGGTCACAACATTAGTGGAATGAAGTGATGAACATTCACCCAAAGTATAGCAATATGATCAAATTATGTTTACATTGCTATAACATCACATACGAAGTAATCCTAATCCTTAGACCATGAGATCATGTTAATCATTAACACCAGAAGAATGCGTTGATAACATCAAACGTCACACCATAACAGGATGACTATAAAGGTGGGTTCAGGTATTCCGAAAGTGTTATGAATGGGCTCAAGGATCAATGGTGGAATTTGTCCATTCCAATGACAAACAGATATACCCAGGGACCTCTTGATGATATCACATTGACATAGCTTGTAAGCATGTGAATTGGATCACACAAAATGTTATATCACGGAAACGAGAAAATAGTACTTGTCGGTAACGAGATCAAACTAGGTATGGGGATACCGATGATCGAATCTCGGACATGTAATATATCATGATATAAAGGGATTTAGTTACAACGTTAATGGTTCTCACGATCACAAGAGTCATCATTCAATTTGTGGGAGTCGGTAAGGTTCTCAAGGTCCCGTTGCTGATTATTGATTGAAGAGGGGTCTCGATCATGTATGCATTATTCATGAACTGTAGGGTGACACACTTAAGGTATACCAACACCAAATAGGATAGATATAATACCAGAGAAAGGATTTGAAAGCGCTAGGATTATTTCGATGAACACCGGAATTGTTTCGGGTCAATTTGCTGATATTGGTTTTAGATGTGATATCGAAGTAATGCAAGGGGGTTTATGAAAATGTTTGTTAATTAAAGTAATTAACAAAATTATGAATAAAATTGTTTTATTAATGTGAGTATGCATTAATTTTGGTGGAAAATTAATGCAGCATGAGTGGAGCTGAAATTTATTTGGAGGGGCTTAGTGGAAGCTCCACTCACATGAATGAGGGATAGGTGGGAGAACCACCATGGCCACCCGCAATGGGCTTGGGGCTGCGCCCCTCCCCTATAAAATGAGATGGTGACCTCCTCTACACTCACACCTCCTCGTGAAGGATCTCTCTCTCCTTCTAGCAAATTCCCCATGGATTCAGACTAGTGAAGTACATGTTCTCTGTGTTTTTTTGGAAAGGATCTACTGCTTCTACTGCTTTGCTAGAGCAAGGGCTTGGAGGTCGTCTGGGTGCTGGACGTGTGTGCGATCACGGACACGTTGCTGGTTTGTGACGCTCACTACTAGGAAACCCCTTATAAGTGGCGCACCTTTTTTCACTTTTTGTGGCGCATATTTGATGCACCACTGATATTTATTTTCTATGGCACATATTGAAATGTGCCACAAAAATCTCACATTTGTGTGGCGCATATGGCCAATATGCGCCATAGATTTTTTTTCCAAAATTTAAAAAAAAGGTGGGCCAAATCTCAAATTTCTATGGCGCATATGGCTAATATGCACCACATAATTTTTTTAAATTTTCAAAAAAAAGCGGGCCAGATCTAGATCTGGCTGGAGGTGGTGGTGGCTGGTGGCTGGAGGAGGGCTAGGAGGAGTGGGTCGTCGGAGGTGGTGGCTGGAGGAGAAGGAGGAGGAGGCCACCGCCAGAGGTGGTCGAAGTAGGAGGAGGAGTCTGCCGGAGGTGGAGGAAGGTGTCGCCAGAGGTGGGGGAGGAGGCCGCCGGAGGTGGTGGTGGAGGAGGAGGAGGTCGCTGGAGGTCGCCGGAGGAGGAGGAGGTTGCCAGAGGTGGTGGAGGAAGAGGTTGCTGGAGGTGGTGGAGGAGGAGAAGGAGGAGGTCACCGTGGTGGAGGAGGAGGAGGGAGGAGAAGGGGAGAAGTGTGGAGGGGAGGAGAAGTAGGGAGGGGAGAAGAAGTGGGGGAGAAAAAGGAAAAAGAGAGGGAGAAGGGCGCCGACGGGATTCAAAATTTCAAATCCTGCCCAAGACTTCTGTGGCGCATATGGGAGCGCCACAAAAGTTTCTCCCCCTTTTTTATTTTTTTGCAGGAAAAATCTTCTTTCTACCATAAATTTTTACTCTTTTCGAATTTGGGGAATGTATGAAATCTTCAACGCAGTTGTTGAAATCGAGTAGGAAATTTCGAGAGGATCATTTTGACATAATAAACTTTTTTTTCCAACATCGTATGCAAAAGTTATGGCCGTTTTACCGTGCCATGACCTATTTTTGCAAAATACATCGAAATTCATGTATTTAATTTTTACTACAACTACACCCCAAAATATAACTACATCTCAAAGGAATTATGTTTTTGAAGTTTTTATCATTTTCGTTTATTTTTTATAAAACTGAAAAGGCGATCCACAGGGGGGTCTATTTTTCCATATTCTGTAGCGCATACATCTATATGCGCCACCGAAACATATTCTGTAGCGCATACATCACTTTCTGTGGCGCATATAGACATATGTGCCACATAATTGTCTCCCCCTTTTTTAGTGCTGGGTCCCATCACCTTTCTATGGTGCATACATCTATATGCACCACAGAATCATCACTTTTTGTGGCGCACATGAAAATATGCGCCATAGAAATGTGGATTTCTGTGGCGCATATTGGTTCCGTGCGCCACTAAATTGCCAAATTTCAGTGGCGTTTTTTTCTGTATGCGCCACTAATATTTATCTGTGGTGCATGGTTTTTCATATGCACCATAGAGTAACTTGTCTACCTATAGCTATTTTCCTAGTACTGGCTCTACAACTCGATCTTGAGATCGGCAAAAGTACGACTACATCATCCACGAAATCAGATTTTGTTAAAAAGGTTCTCGATATTTGAGGGTAAGATCTCTATGGATGTATATCCACCTATTGTGTGCATCTAGTAGAAAGATCTTGGTGCTTAGTTGTTCATATTGTAAGAATTTTTTGATTTCTATGTTGCGAACCCAACAATGATATCAGAGCTGGATCTATGAGTAGATGCTTTGCACAGGTAGAACATATATGAGTATGTGGGTGATGATCATCATGTTATTACATCCACTTATGTATTTTGGATTTTAGCGACATAGTGGATGAAGCGGCCCAGACTAACTTTTTACATGTCCTCGCACATGAGACCGGTTCCATGCTTTACATGCAACTAGTTTTGCATAAGTGGCTTGTGTGTGTCTATCTATCCTACTATAGTTGATATATGATTTACAATAGGTTGCTAATAATTTTACTATCATCGTTGTGGTTCCATGTTCGTAGGTAAGAACGGTTCTATCTCCTAAAGTCCTAAGCCACGTAAAAATATGAAAAAGAAAAATTAGAAGTGTCTAGTTTCATTTTGCTAAGTAAGTGTTATGATATGGTAATATTATAATTTTAGGTATGGTTACACACTCTTGGAAAATTATAATAAACCAAAGTGTAAGCATCATAGACCTTGGCGTTACACAAATGTAATTATGAACAAGATAGTGATCAGGTGCAAGAACTATATCATATCATTTTTTGCATATGATGTTTGTTCGCATCTTATTTTGCTTGAATAACGGTTAGTAGCATTATAAGATGATCCCTCATTTAAATATCAAGATAAAAATATGTTCTTCCTTTAGTATGCATACACCGTTAATAAAGTTCGTCGTTTCGAGACACGACGTGATGATTAGTTGTGATAGTCTCTACGTTCGCATATAATGGGTGTAAGACAGATTACACACCCTGGTACTAAGGTTCTTACTTGGCGAGTCTATCATGTACAAACATGGACTCGGAGCATGAACCAAAAAGTAAGGTATGAGTCATATAGTTGATATGATAACCCTATAGATGCTTGCCTCTGTAGCTGCACCAATTCACGTGATGATCAGAATTGGTGTAGTGAATTTGGTTCATGTAATCACCAAAATGACTCGAGGGATGTTCGTTTTGAGTGGGAGTTCACGTAGTAATATGATTAAAGTTGAACTCAATTTATCATAAATTAAATCAATATGAATTTGCATAGTTTGTTGTAGTTATTGGCATCCGTTTACTACCTTGATTATAATTGAGATAATATAATTATATAATTCTGGATATTTACTTTATGAAGTTGTATCGTATTGTTTTGGGTGTCGATCTAAAGTTTAAAGTCCTATTGCAAACTTTCGTCAAACTCCACCGACTCCATGAAGTTTAATAAGTAGTATTAAATCAAGTGTAACAATTCCAGTGTTAGTATCTCAATATCATGTTTGTGTTGGAATTTTGCCTAAATTAGCCCAACCCATTTACTTTAATTAACAATTCCTGAAATCCTGGAGGCCCACTTGGCCCATTCATGCATGGCAAGAGGTGGGATGAATGTTTAGTCCCACATTGCTAGTTGAAGGAATATTTTACCACCTTATAAGGGGGTCTCTTCCATCATTTGGTAAATGGATGAGAAGGAGGGAGATTTACACGCGCACTCCTCCTCCTTCACTGCCCACCACGCCACGACGCGCGCGCTGCGGGTTGCGGGAATGCCTCAAGCCGAGAGCTCCTTTTCTTTTTGCCGTGCATGAATGGAAGACGAACAATCTGCGCTAGTGGGTTTTTAATACAAACTCAGTGGAAAATATTTTTGAGTGGATTATTAAGACGAATTGAGTGGAGGCCGCATCCGGTGCCTATTCATTTTACCTTCTGTCTCTTTGCTTCATCTCTTTGCGCTGGTTGTTTGCCTTTCCCTCCAGTGCCTATATAAGAGAGGTCGCTCCTCTCGGCCACCAGCGCCTCCAGAGTACTGAGCGACCACCAATTCTTTCCCATCCCATCTTGCAACATGCACTACAAGACGGAACAGTAGGCCTCCGAGACAATGCTACTTCGAGTCCTGTATGGGAGAAGGGCGATAAGGTTTTGGGGAGCGCTACCGCACGACTATTATCTTCTTCTTCCCCTTTGTGATGGATGCTCTGGCCACCGACGACATCTTTCCAGACGACGACTTCATCCCGAGGTTGATGACATCCTCGGCGACATGTCTGGCAATGGCAGCAACTCGCATGCTCCCTCCTCTAGGCAGTACATGTTTTCCTACGAGATACTTGATACATTGCAAATGTATCTATAATTTTTGATGCTCCATGCTTGGTTTTATCCACTTTCTTGTGTTTTGTCCACACTTTGGAGTACTTTTCATATGATTTCTTGGACTAACCTATTAACAAGAGCCACAGTGCGGCTGCATGTTTCTGCTGTTTTTGGTTCAGGAAAGTCGAAAATGAATATTCTCGGAATTGGGCCGGGACAAAAGCCAAAGTGCCTATTTTTCCGAAGACTCAGGAGAATACGAGACGGAGGAGGGCCAGGGGCTGGCCACACCCTCCCAGGCGCGAGCTGGGCCTGGCCACGCCAGGGCATGGTGTGGTGGCCCTAGGCACCCCCTCGGTCTCCCTCTTCGCCTATAAGAAGCCTTCTGACCTAAAAACCGAGGGGGGTTCGACGTTTTTCCAGAAGGAGTTCCGCTCCGCCGCCACCACCAGATTCCACTAAACAGCACCAGAAACTCCGTTCTGGCACCCTGCCGGGATGGGGAATTGGAGGAGATCATCGCCATCATCATCACCATCTCTTCTCCATCGACCATCCATGTTTCCCCCATCTATGAGTGAGTAATCCCCCGCTATAGGCTATGGGGATGGTAGGGATTGGATGAGATCGTTCATGTAATGGCATCAGATTGTTAGGGCATGGTGCCTAGTATCTTTTATTAGTGCTTTATGACTTTGTTGCGACTTGTTGTGCTTAATGCTTGTCACTAGGGCCCGAGTGCCATGATTTCAGATCTGAACATGTTCTTGATGCATTATGATAGTAATGTTTCTGGTCTTATCTACAAGTTGTATACACACGTTGTTGTCTGGAACCTATGGCCCCGAAGTGATAGAAATCGGGATAACCGGAAGGGAATGGCTTTGATGTGAGGATCACATGTGTTCACGGAGTATTAATGCTTTGCTCCGGTGCTCTACTAAAAGGAGCACCTTAATTGCTAGTAGTTCCCTAGAGGCCCCGCTGCAAACGGGCTGGCAGGACAAAAGATGTTGTGCAAGTTCTCATTGCGAGCACGTATGACTATATATGGAACACATGCCTAGGATTATCTAGTACTTGGATGCTTTATCTTATTTATCTGCAATTGCCCTGTTCTGATTTCTATGTGAATTGTCTTGTCCATGCAACGCCCGTCCATCCATCCCTATGCCTATCGCACTCGAATCCCACTGTTTACTGCTTTTGTTACTGTTGTCCTTGCTTTACTACTGCTGCTACTTTGCTATTCCTACTACAAAACTGTTGCTATTGATAAATTGCTGTGAGCAAGATTGTTTCTAGGTGCAGCTGAATTGACAACTTAGTTGTTAAGGCTTATAAATATTCTTTGGCTCCCCTTGTGTCGAATCAATAAATTGGGTTTCACTTCCCTCGAAAATACTGCGATACACCCCCTATACTTGTGGGTCATCAAGACTATTTTCTGGCGCCATTGCCGGGGAGCATAGCTTTATTTATCAAGTTCACCTGAATTCACTATTGTTCAATCTAAGTTTATTCTTGCCTTATCATGCTTGTTGTCAATAGTTGGTTTCTTTGAAACTGAATCTTATTAGCAAGGTGGGTTCACAGAAGATGAAAAATATTATTATAAGGAACACCGCTTGTCACAAAAAGGGAAACACTTATGGGAACAAATTGATAAATTGTATACCATTGCTAGAAATGTGTGCTCTACTTATAATGTTACTTATTGCTTGGTTAAATCTTGTTGCTGTAGGAGGTACAAACACCTCCCTTTTCAATGTGAGTATAATGAAAATGTTACCATATCTTCTTATGTTAAAGGAAATTATGACTTTTATGATGTGGAACAAATTGAAGAATTTATTGCTTGGAAGGGTGCTTTTGAACTTGCTAGTTTGCTTGAAAATATTGATAATTCACCTTACAAATATGAGGTTTATGGTATACTTAAATTTTGCTTTGATAATTACAAGGATGAAAATAGCTATATTCTTGAATATTTTAATAGATGCTTTCCACAAATGGAAGACACTAATGCCTTGCAGGATCATATGGAAGAAGAAATTGATGAACCTGAAAGCTCATTAGATGAAAAAGAGGAGGAGAGTGATGAACAAAAGGAGGAAGAATGGATTAGCTACCCATGCCTACCTTCTAATGAGAGTAACTCTGTATCCCTTACATTATTTGATTGTCCTCCATGCTTACTAAAGGAGGATGAATGTTATATTCTTGAGGATTCTTTTGAAAGTGTTTATAATAAAGCTCTAGTGCCTGTAGATCATGAAAAGCATGCTTTATGTGATAGTTATATTGTTGAGTTTCTTCATGAGGCTACTGAAAATTATTATGAGAGAGGAAAATATGGTTGTGGAAGTTTTCATGGTATTGAAACACCTCTCTATGTGTTGAAAGTTTTGAAATTACTCTTGTTTTATCTTCCTATGCTTGTCACTTTGTTCTTTGTGAATTTATTTGCATACACAATTCCGATGCATAGGAAGTGGGTTAGACTTAAATGTGTTTTGAATTTGCTTCTTGATGCTCTCTTTTACTTCAACTCATATTTCTTATGGGAGCATCCTCTCAAACTTTTATGCATAAAGATGATAATATGTCTACCATTCTTGGGAGACCTTTTCTTAAATACTGTAGGAGCTGTTATTAATTGTAATCAAGGGAAGGTGACCTTCAATGTCAATGACAAGGAACATACTATCTATTTCCCCAAGAAGATTGATAGACTTATGGTTTTGAATTCAATTGAACATGATGAGGGCATTCAAGTTGGAGAAATATATTGTCCCATACCAAGAGAAAAATTTGAAACTATTATGATTGGGACTATTGCTATCAAGGTTGAGGTAACATAATCATTAGTGGAATACAAAGTTTTTTCTCATATGGAATTGTTTTGGTAGCAAGACCTGATCAACCTTGTTAACAAAAGGATTTCATTGAACAAAACAATGTTTTCACCATGATTATCTCAGCTTACTTCTATTCTATCCATTTTAGTTTTTGCTTTTGCTAACTTAAAGGCGTTAAAGAAAAGTACTTGAGATAACCCAAAAGTTTTAGATGAGTCTTGGAAGTTATTACTTCAGTAATAACCGCTCCTTATCCTTTTTATTTGCTTTTTGTGCCAAGAGTAACCTCTAACGAGAGAGAAGTAATGATTGGGAAAGTTGCTGTCCCGAAACAGATTTCTGTGCTTCACCGTAAAATTCGTGTAAAATCTCTGAACGTCTTTTTGAGGCATGAATTTTTGTGCTTCTGCCCCAGGTTGTTATCTAACTTTCGTTCGTTCAACACTTTTTGATTTGAGCAAAAGAAGGTCTTCGAAAAAATTCGTCTTTACCTACTTGTCTGTTTTGACAGATTTCTGCCATTTTCTGCATTTGCTTCTTGTTGGTTCCTTTTTGAGTTATTTGGGGAATTGAGCTTTTTAAGGGAATTCCTACAGTAGCTAGTGTTCTAATGGAAGTTTATTTAATGTTATAACTGAACCTTAAGACCTATTATCTTGAGTGCACTAATTTTGCTAATAACGATTGTGTGAAGTTTTGTATGAAGGAAAAAATTTAGGTGTATGGAAGGAATGAGTAATGAGATGAAGGATGGACTAAAGCTCAAGCTTGGGGATGCCACGTGTGTCACCCCAAGAAATATCCAAGAAGTACAAGCGTCAAAGCTTGGGGATGCCCAAGGCATCCCCTTCTTCATCAATAAAAAATCAAGGTTTCTTCCAAACGCTTCATTTTTATTGTTTCATGCACACTTGTGTTGTTCTTGGAGCGTCTTCTTTTTCGTTTTCATTTTGGTTTTTCGTTTGCTTTTTTTGCTTAGTTTGCTGAATAAATTGGTTGGACCCCCCCCCCCCCTTTCATACATTTGTTTGCAAATAGTTTGGTTTGGTTTGGAAAAGAGTAGGAAGCTTAAGTGGTAAAGAGAGCTTGTTTTTGACTGTGGCCTATGCTTTGTCATGACGTGCTTGATATTGTTTTGGCTTTATGCTTAGTATTCTTTGTTGTAGCATGACTTGTTATAAACAATTGAGATTGCTTAATGTGCTTTGGAAGAATCATGCGTTGTTTTAGCATATTAAAGCATAAGTATAGTGATATTCTCCTTTGATGCTTTATTTGGGTTGACTTGGGGCATGCTCACACCATGTTATGACTATCTCAAGTCACCATAAGCCTTTATGATCCTTTAGTTTTCAACTTGTAGTATCACTTTATGCTTTGATCAATGATGTTTTGTCGCTCTACGTGATTATGGCCATTATTGCTCTCTTGTTTGTCGCTCCCTTACTATTGCTAGCCTTCACCTACACTGAGTATGTTTTACTCAAGTTTCCAACTCCCTAAACCAAATATTTCCAAAGTGTCCACCATACCTACCTATTAGCATCATTTGCTACTTCCGTGCATATTCAATATGCCTTGTTTTCTTCCGAATAAAATGTTTGCTTGTTATGAGAAAGTTAGTTAGTAAAGCTCTCACAAACTTGATGGCACACTTTATTTTCTTGCATTTAATAAACCTGAACCATTGCGTCCATCTTTGTTGCGTATATGCTTGCGCTTTATAAGTTGAAGTTAGCAGAACCATGTATCATGGGGAACGCTTTCAACATTGCATTGGTACTTAGTACCTCGTTGATATCATGTTCGTTTGCTTATGGATCCCGGCGGTGTGAAATAAAAGTGGAACTTGTAAGATCATGGAGTTTGTATGTATGTTAGAGAAACGCCTAGGCCGCTAGCCTAAACCATGCCTAATCATGGTGGAAACTTGCAGCATAACCATAATGAGCATTCTATGAAGCATCCTCAATAAAAATCTATGCACATAGTAAATAAAAAGATCGTTGAGATGCTCATTGTCTGCTTGCCTTGTCATTTTGATTATGGGATAGCTCATGTGTCATGTGCAAGGGGTACCCCGTTGGCGGTTCTCTATGATACGTATATACTTACAATGACAAGAGCTTACTTGTGACTGAAGTTGAGTAGCATGAGGATCGGTCTTTGTAAGTAAGGGGCATGAGACTTCGATTTATAACTTGTCAAGCATATCCTCTTAGTTGTGTCACTTTAACCTTACCCATTTAAAGATGCTTATGATAGGGTCAATGAGAGCTCAAAGCTAATGAGTACCATACTTTCAGCATTTGGAAGCCGTTCAAACTTTTCAAAACCTGTTCATTTCCTTGTTGAGTCTCCACACATTCTATGAGCACTTTCTTGAGAGCATAGTGGCCATTCTTAGTTCTATGTGCATTGTCCCAAGACTTGTTGATTGATGCATACCTTGATATTGCTTGTTTTAAAGTATTTGTATCTAGTCATTCTTGTAAACTTTGAAGGTGTCCTTTGCATTTATGTTTGCTACTCTATGAGGGACAAGCTGAATGCCACTATGCTATGTTTTCTTTATGTGAAAGAAACAAATGTCTTGCAAGGCATTGTTATTCATGAATCTTTTGTTTGTGCCTTTTCATGTTGCATCATAGTCTCTTTGTCTTATTGCTAGAACTTTGTCTTTCATGTTATGATTGAAGTACTATGATCCCAACTTTGAATGTTTTACAAATATTTTGATCAAGTCTTTGATGGTGCATGTCACCTCAAAAATTATTCTTTCTTTTTATCACTTACCTACTCGAGGACGAGCAGGAGTTAAGCTTGGGGATGTTGATACATTGTGAATGTATCTATAATTTTTTATGCTCCATGCTTGATTTTATCCACTTTCTTGTGTTTTGTCCACACTTTGGAGTACTTTTCATATGATTTCTTGGACTAACCTATTAACAAGAGCCACAGTGATGCCTGTTTTTTCTGCTGTTTTTGGTTCCGGAAAGTCGGAAAATGAATATTCTCGAATTGGACGGGACAAAATCCAAAGTGCCTATTTTACGGGGACACTGGATCCGAGAATCTGAGGCGGAGGCAGGGCAGGCTGGCCACATCCCAGTGCCGGCTAGGCTGGCGCGCCAGGCATGGTGTGGTGGCCCCAGGCACCCCCTCGGTCTCCCTCTTCGCCTATAAGAATCCTTCTGACCTAAAAACCGAGGGGGGGTCGACGTTTTTCCAGAAGGAGTTCCGCTCCGCCGCCACCACCAGATTCCACTAAACAGCACCAGAAACTCCGTTCTGGCACCCTACCGGGATGGGGAATTGGAGGAGATCATCGCCATCATCATCACCATCTCTTCTCCATCGACCATCCATGTTTCCCCCATCTATGAGTGAGTAATCCCCCGCTGTAGGCTATGGGGATGGTAGGGATTGGATGAGATCGTTCATGTAATGGCATCAGATTGTTAGGGCATGGTGCCTAGTATCTTTTATTAGTGCTTTATGACTTTGTTGCGACTTGTTGTGCTTAATGCTTGTCACTAGGGCTCGAGTGCCATGATTTCAGATCTGAACATGTTATTGATTCATTATGATAGTATTGTTTCTGGTCTTATCTAGAAGTTGTATACACACGTTGTTGTCCAGAACCTATGGCCCCGAAGTGACAGAAATCGGGATAACCGGAAGGGAATGGCTTTGATGTGAGGATCACATATGTTCACAGAGTGTTAATGCTTTGCTCCGGTGCTCTATTAAAAGGAGCACCTTAATTGCCAGTAGTTCCCTAGAGGCCCCGCTGCAAATGGGCTGGCAGGACAAAAGATGTTGTGCAAGTTCTCATTGCGAGCACGTATGACTATATATGGAACACATGCCTAGTATTATCGAGTACTTGGATGCTTTATCTTATTTATCTGCAATTGCCCTGTTCTGATTGTTATGTGAATTGTCTTGTCCATGACGCCCGTCCATCCATACCTACTGCACTCGAATCCCACTATTTACTGCTTTTGTTACTGCTGTCCTTGCTTTACTACTGCTGCTACTTTTCTATTCCTACTACAAAATTGTTGCTACTGATAAACTGCTATGAGCAAGATTGTTTCCAGGTGCAGCTGAATTGACAACTCAGTTGTTAAGGCTTATAAATATTCTTTGGCTCCCCTTGTGTCAAATCAATAAATTGGGTTTCACTTCCCTCAAAAATATTGCGATACACCCCCTATACTTGTGGGTCATCAATACTCTTTCTTCTAGATTATCTGTCTAGTCTGCTCGTTACAATATTGGGTTATTATTTGTCTGTTTGGATAGTTTCTTCTGTGAAATTATCCATGGATGTAATATTCCACATGTTTTATCTACTACTTTTATCTATTAAATCGTGTGGTAAATTGGTCATATTTCTAACAGTCCAAAAACCTTATAATAGGCAATTTACCTCAAGTGGCTTAGCTGCATCTATGAAGCTACATGTGTTTGAAGGTGTCAATTATAAGAGATGGCGTGCGAGGGCAGTGCTCTAGTTTCAGACCATGAGATGCTATAACGCCATCTCTGGCACACCCGATGGAGATCTCACTCCTGCTAAGGGAGAGGCTTTTCAAAATCTTGATACCACTTTCAAGGCTACCTTGATCATCATTCTAGGCGACAATATTGTCGATTCATATCTATCATTTAGCAATGGCAAGGATATGTGGGATGCGCTCGAGAGAAAATTTGGAGCCTCTAACGCTGGTAGTGAACTATATGTCATGGAACCATTCTATTACTATAAGATGGTTGAAGACTGCCCCATCATGAAGCAGGCGCATGAAATATATTCACTCACCAGGGAGCTTGAGCACTTCACATGTGTGTTACCGGACAAGTTTGTTGCAGGAGGCATTATTGCCAAGCTTCCCCCGTCATGGAGGAATTTTGCTACTTCTCTGAAGCATAAGAGACAAGAGTTTTCAGTGACTGATCTCATTGGGACTCTTGATGTGGAAGATAAGGCGAGAGCAAAAGACACACGTGTTCAAGGTGCTGAGCGAGGCTCTAATTCCAATATGGCACAGAAAAGGAACTTCTAGTCTCACAAGTTCAATAACAAGAGCAAGTTTGATGGCAAAGGAAAGTTCGATGGAAAGAACAAGGCCTCACAGTCTACCAGTTTCAATAGGAAGACTGATAAGAAGAAAGGTGCTTGTCATGTGTGCGGTAATCCTGGTCATTAGGCTCTTGCGCGTCCCAACCGCTTTGACAAGTGCCAGCATGGGAAGGGCAGCAAGACTGCTAATATTGTCATGAGCGATGTTGAGATGAAATATGTTGGGTATGGTATATTACCTACTGTTATTTCATTATGTCATTCTTCTGATTGGTGGATTGACATAGGCGCTAATGTACATGTTTGTTCTGATATTTCCATGTTTTCTTCATATCCAATCAGAGGGACTCAAACCGTGCTGATGGCGAATGACTCGCATGCTTCTATTCATGGTGTTGGTACAACCGATCTGAAGTTCACTTCGTGAAAGACCGTGCGCCTAAAGAACATGCATCATGTTCCCTCAATAAATAAAAATCTTGTTAGCGGATATCTTCTGTGTCGAGACGGCTACAAGATTTTATTCGAGTCCAGTAAATTTGTAATTTCAAAGTATGGAACCTTTGTTGGTAAAGGCTATGAGTGCGGAGGCTTGTTCCGCTTATCACTGTCAGATGTTTGTAATAAAGTTGTTAATCATATTAGCACGAATTTTGAATCAAATGTATGGCATTCTCGTATCTGTCATATTAACTTTGGTTGTATGACGTGGCTAGCCAATATGAACCTAATACCTATTTTTAATATGGTTAAGGGATCTAAGTGCCAAGCCTGTGTGCAAGCCAAACAACCTCACAAGTCCCATACGACTGCAGAAGTGAGAAATTTAACACCACTAGAGCTCATACATTCCGATCTTTGTGAGATGAATGGTGTATTAACAAAAGGTGGAAAGAAATATTTCATGATGTTGATCGATGAATCTACGAGATATTGTCATGTGTATCTTATAAAATCAAAAGATGAGGCTTTCAGTTTCTTCAAAATCTATGAAGCTGAAGCAGAGAACCAACTTGATCGAAAGATTAAGAGGCTTAGGTCTGATCGTGGTGGAGAGTATTTTTCCAACGAGTTTGTTACCTTTTGTGCGGTACATGGTATAATCCATGCAAGGACGCCTCCCTATTCACCCCAGTCAAATGGTGTGGCTGAAAGAAAGAACCGTACTCTAACATATTTGGTTAACACCATGTTAGATACATCGGGTCTATCTAAGGAATGGTGGGGGAGGCACTATTGACTACGAGTCATGTCCTAAACCTAGTTCCCACACAGAACAAAGAAATTACTTCATTTGAAGAATGGGATAAGAAAAGTTTAAAACTCTCTTACCTAAGGACTTGGGGATGTTTGGCAAAAGTTCATGTGCCAATTCCCAAGAACCACAAGCTTGGACCAAAAACCGTTGACTGTCAATTTTTGGGTTATGCTTTCCATAGCATTGGTTATAGATTCTTGATAGTAAAATCCGAGGTACCTGCCATGCATGTCGGTACAATTATGGAGTCGACTGATGTGACTTTCTTTGAGGATATCTTTCCTATGAAGGATATACCTATCTCATCAAATCAGGAGATGCCTACTTCATCCAGTCAGAAATTTGCTACAATTTCTGAACCTACCACTCCAATTGAACATGTTGAAAATCCTGAGGAGGAGGATAATGAAATTTCTAAAATTAGCAAGAGACGGAGGACTGTGAAGTCCTTTGGTGATGATTTCATTGTGTCCCTCATGGATGATACTCCCACTTCTATTTCAGAAGCCTATGCATCTTCTGATGCTGAATACTAGAAGGAAGCTGTCCGCAGTAAGATGTGTTTTGTCTTAGCCAATGGAACATGGGAGATCACTGATCGTCCTTATGGGTGCAAACCTGTAGGATGTAAGTGGGTGTTCAAGAAACTCTTAGGCCTGATGGTAATATTGAGAAGTACAAGCCACGACTTGTGGCCAATGGTTACACTCAAAAGGAAGGTGAAGACTTCTTTGACACTTACTCACCTATTGCCAGATTGACCACCATCCGAGTACTACTTTCATTGGCTACCTCACATGGTCTTCTTGTTCATCAAATGGACATTAAGACAACTTTCCTAAATGGAGAGTTGGATGAGGAAATTTACATGGATCAGCCAGATGGTTTTGTGGTAAGTGGTCGAGAAGGAAAGGTGTGCAAGTTGTTGAAGTCTTTATATGGCCTAAAACAAGCCCCTAAGTAGTGGCATGAGAAGTTTGAAAGAACTTTAACTACTACAGGCTTTGTTGTAAATGAAGCTGACAAATGTGTGTATCATCGCCATGGTGGGGGCAAGGGAGTCATCCTCTATTTGTATGTTGATGACATACTGATTTTTGGAACTAACCTTAATAATGCAATTAAGGAAGTCAAGGATTTCTTATCTCGTTCATTTGAGATGAAGGATCTGGGAGTAGCTGATGTTATCCTGAACATCAAGCTATTGATATGATGATGGTGGGATCACTTTTCTTCAGTCTCACTATGTGGAAAAGATTTTGAGTCGTTTTGGGTATAATGACTGCAAGTCTTCTCCAACACCGTATGATCCTAGTGTGTTGCTTTGAAAGAATCGAGGGACTGCTAGAGATCAACTAAGATACTCTCAAATTATTGGCTCGCTCATGTATTTAGCTAGTGCTATGAGGCCTGGCATCGCTTTTGCTGTAAGCAAAGTCAGTCGATTTGTTTCAAATCCAAGAGATGGTCATTGGCATGCTCTTGATAGACTTATGCGCTATCTAATAGGCACTGCGAGCTATGCCATTCACTATACCGGGTATCCAAGGGTACTAGAGAGTTATAGTGATTCAAATTTAATATCTGATGCTGATGAGATGAAGGCCATAAGTAGTTATGTTTTTACACTTGCTAGTGGCGCCGTTTCTTAGAAGTCTTGCAAGTAGACCATCTTAACAAGGCCAACTATGGAAGCGGAACCCACAGCATTAGACACAACCAATGTTGAATAAGAGTGGCTTCATGAATTCTTGATGAACCTACTAATGATTAAAAAACCAATACCTGCAATCCTTATGAACTGTGATTTTCAAAGTAAATAGTTCTAAGGATAATATGAACTCATCAAAACATCTGAAGAGGAGACTGAAATCTGTTAGAAAAATGAGAAACTCTAGAGTTATTGCGTTGGATTATATCCAAACATCTAAAAACCTAGCAGATCCCTTCATAGAGGGTCTATCTCGTAATGTGATAGATAATGCATCGAGGGAGATGGGTATGAGACCCATGATACCTTCAATCCGGATTACGGATGTAGTATAGCTCTTTTTTCCCTAGTAGACCTAGGTTTATCGAATCCTCGGGAAGCAGATGCGTAGTGAAGTTACTCTAACGGACCTTCGGGAGTTCTAGAATTCCTTTTGTGTTTTTATCGGACCAAGAGTTTGCGTCTTTTGTTATTGTCGATGATGGAGAGAGAGGGCCTAGGGCGTTTGGTTACACCTGTAGCTATGCAAAACATATGATGGGAATAAAAGATAGAAATAAAGTATGCATGTAATTGTTAGAGCAAGATAAATTATATGTTGGCAGTGCATCCATAATTGCTATTGCCTCCGCAACCGCTTATAGCAATAACCTACTAGTCTCATCCATAGAAGAAAGAGAACTAATGATATGCATAGTGACGTCACCGTTAATCCCAAGTAAATCCCTCACATACATCCGTACTACCCCTTCTGTCACTAGGGTTCCCAACCTGCAGCTTAGTCATTACTCATACTCCCTATACCTGACTCAATCCTCGAGGTATTGGGTACCTAACAAGACCTTAGATTGAGGCAAGAGAGGATACAATAATCATCATGTCATACAAACTAATACATGATCCCATCTATGATAAATAACATGCAAAAAAGCTACATGGCTAGGCTGGAGCCCTTAGCCCAAGGAGAATTACTCACACAAAGAGATGAGATCAAAGATCATAAACATTGTAGTGGAAATCATGAGACTGATAGTAAATAGTCTTACAATGTCGCCAATCGAAGATGAGATCTACTATTACAAGTGGTGGAATATGGCTATGGTGGTGGAGAAGGGTGATACATTGCAAATGTATCTATAATTTTTGATGTTCCATGCTTGGTTTTATCTACTTTCTTGTGTTTTGTCCACACTTTGGAGTACTTTTCATATGATTTCTTAGACTAACCTATTAACAAGAGCCACAGTGCCAGCTGCCTGTTTTCTGTTGTTTTTGGTTCCAGGAAAGTTAGAAAATGAATATTCTCGGAATTATAGGGACAAAAGCCAAGGTGCCTATTTTTTCGGAAGACATCTGATGCCAGAATACAAGACGAAGAAGGGCTGGGGGCCGGCCACACCACCTGGCCGCACGGCCAGGCCTAGCCCGCGCCAGGGGGTGGTCTGGCCAACCCCAGCACCCCCTCGGCCTCTCCTTCCGCCTATATATTACCCTCGGGACCAAAACCCTAAGTACCCGATCAAAAATCCATGAAAGAGTCTGTAGCCGCCGTCATCTCCATCCCTAGATCGGGAGGGATCTGAAGCTCTTCCCGGCACCCTGCCGGAGAGGGGAATTCACCCTGGAGGCCTTCATCATCATCATGCAAGCCTCCGGTGTGATGTGTGAGTAGTTCATCTCTGGACTACGGGTCCATGTAGTAGCTAGATGGCTGGTTCTCCTCCTTTGTGCTTTCATGTCTAGATCTTGTGAGCTCCGTTCATGATCAAGATCATCTATTTGTAATTCTGCATGTTGTGTTTGCGGGGATCTGATGGATATTGAGATGCTATTTTAGATTGATTATTGATTCTATCATGTCTTTGTTATTTGTGATCTTGCATGCTTTCCGTTGTTAGTAGCTATCTTGGCCAAGTAGATGCTAGCAACTCCAAGAGTTAGTATTTATGCTCGATAGTGGGTTCATACCTCTGGTAATCAGGGGAAGTGACAAAAATCTCTAAGGTACTAGAAGTGTTGTTCCTACTAGGGAGAAAACAACAATCCTTTCTTCATAGAACAATCGTATTGTTTACTTTACACGCAATTCGTAAAGCAATAATCTGTTGCTGGCAACTTAATACTCGAGGGGGTTCGGATGATAACCTGAAGGTGGATTATTAGTCATAGATGCAGTTGGATGGCGATCTATGTATAATGTTGTAATGCCCAATCAAGTTCCAAAGGAGTCAAGATCATTAATATATGCATGTATTGCTTTCTCGATGTTTGTCAATTGCCCCGCTGTAATTTGTTCACCCAGCATGTTATCTATCTTAAGAAGAGCCACCTCTAGTGAACTATGGATCCCGGTCCTTTCTTTTACATACAATCTACAAACTATTTATTGCTTTGTGTTTACTTTCTGAAAACTATTATTTCCTTCCATTTGATACGTTTAATCCTTTGTTTTCAGCAAAACCGGTGAGATTGACAACCTCATCACAAGTTGGGGCAAAGTTCTGTGGTTGTGTTGTGCAGGTCTCCACGTTGCTACTAGCACCGGTAGTGCGCCCTGCCAAGACTCAGCTAGCAACACCTTTGGGGTGTTTCCTTGCTCCTGCTGGTTCGATTAAACCTTGGTTTCATAACTGAGGGAAACTTACTGCTGTGCTCATCATACCTTCCTCTTGGTGTTCCCCAACGAGCTCCACATCTACACCGATCCATCAAGTATTTTTCTAGCGCCGTTGCTGGGGAGTCAAGGACATCTTCACAAGGGGAGTCCCTCATAACCAATCACTTTACTTTGTTATTTTTGTTTTGCTTAGTTTCTTTTTGCTTTGTTTGCTTGTTTCTTTATCAAAAACACAAAAAAATTAGTTTTACAAGTTTGCTTTCTTTATTGACAACACAAAAAAAGACTACTCTTGAAAACACTAAGTTGTGTGACTTCACTAGCACCAACAACAATGATTTTATGAGCACACCTATTGCTCCACTTGTGCCTGAAGCTACTTTCTTTGAGATAAAACCTGCTTTACTCAATCTTGTTATGAGAGAACAATTTTCTGGTATTGGTAATGAAGATGTTGTTGCCCATCTAAATAACTTTGTTGAACTCTATGAGATGCAAAAGCATAGGGATATAGATGGTGATATTATTAAGCTGAAATTGTTTCCTTTCTCTTTGAGAGGAAAAGCTAAAGAATGGTTGAATTCCTTAACTAGGAATAGTATTGATTATTGGACTAAATGCAAAGATGCTTTCATTGGAAAATACTATCCACCTGCTAAGATTATATCTATGAGAAGTGAAATAATGAAGTTTAAACAATTTGATAATGAACATGTTGCTCAATCTTGAGAAAGAATGAAATCTTTGGTAAAGAATTGTCCCACTCATGGACTAACTGCTTGGATGATCATCCAAACCTTTTATGCAGGATTGAACTATTCTTCAAGGAACCTATTGGACTCTGCTACTGGAGGTACCTTTATGACCATTACTTTGGGTGTTGCAACAAAGCTTCTGGATAATATGATGGTTAACTACTCTAAATAGCATACTGAGAGAGCTCCACAAGGTAAGAAGGTAAATTCTGTTGAGGAAACTTCCTCCTTGAGTTATAAGATTGATATTATTATGTCTATGCTTGTTAATGGGAAAGCCCATATTGATCCAAATAATGTTCCTTTAGCCTCTTTGGTTGCTCAAGAAGAGCAAGTTGATGTGAACTTCGTAAGAAATAACAGTTTTGGCAATAATGCTTATAGGAATAATTTTGGTAACAACAATTATAAGCCATATCCTCCCAACAATGGTAATGCATACGGAAATTCCTACAACAATAATAGGAGTGTTCCCTCTGAACTTGAAGTTATGCTTAAAGACTTTATTAGTAAGCAAACTACTTTCAATAAAACTATTGAGGAAAAACTCTCTAATGCTGAAAGAAATATAGCATCTTTGGCTGAAGCTCAATCTTCTCTGAGTAAAATGGCTGCTAAACCTGAAACTAATGATAATCCTTTGCAGCTACTAATGCCATACAAGTAAGAATTGATGAAAATGTTAGACTATTAGTTGAATTACATGCTAAGTGGGAAAGAGAAGATGAAATTGCTAGAAACATTAGTGTTTCTACTATCACTACCACTAGTGTTGAGGCTAGTAATAGTTCTACTACTTTAGATGATAAATTTGATTTTGATCTTGATGGTTGCAATATCTCTGAAGTTATTAAGTTCCTACAAAAGCTTGCTAAAAGTCCTAATGCTAGTGCTATGAACATGGCCTTTACAAAACACATTACTCATGCTCTCTTAAAGATTAAAAAAGAAAAGATGAAACATAAAGCTTCTATTCCTATAAAACAAGAAGATGGTTGGGAACCCATCATTAATATGAAAGTGAATGACTTTGATTTTAAAGCTTTATGTGATCTTGATAGTAGTGTTTCTATTATGCCTAGAAGGATTTATGATATGCTTTATTTGCCACCACTTGAAGATTGTTATTTGAATGTCCCAGTTGATGATAATGCTAAAAAGAAACTCATGGGGAGTCTTAATGGTGTTCTTATTATGGTTAACAATGCCTATGTCCCCGTTGATTTCTATGTTTTGGATGTTGAATACAATGCTTCTTGTCCTATTACTATGGGAAGACCTTTTCTTAGAACTGTTGGTGCCATTATTGATATGAAAGAAGGCACCATTAGATATTAACTCCCACTCAAGAAAGGTATAGAACACTTCCTTAAGAAGAGAGAGAAGATTTCTTTTGCCTCTCATATGAAAACAAAATTTGCTCTTAATGCTTCTTCATTTGAGAACACTTGATTCTTTTTCTTGGTTCTTATGCCTAACTTAAAGGCGTTAAAGAAAAGTACTTATTGCGAGATAACCCAAAAGTTTTAGATTAGTCTTGGAAGTTATTACTTCAGTAATAACCGCTCCTTATCCTTTTTATTTGCTTTTTGTTCCAAGAGTAACCTCTAATGAGAGAGAAGTAATGATTGGGAAAGTTGCTATCCAGAAAGAGATTTTTGTGCTTCACCGTAAAAATTCGTGTAAAATCTCTGAACGTTTTTTTCAGGCGTGAATTTTTGTGCTTCTGCCCCAGGTTGTTATCTAACTTTCCTTAGTTCAACACGTTTTGATTTGAGCAACAGAAGGTCTTCGAAAAAATTCGTCTTTACCTGCTGGTCTGTTTTGACAGATTTCTGCAATTTTCTGCATTTGCTTCTTGGTTGTTCCTTTTTGAGTTCTTTTGGGGAATTGAGCTTTTTGTGGGAAGTGCTTCAGTAGCTAGTGTTATAATGGAAGTTTATTGATGTTAGAACTGAACCTTAAGACCTATTATCTTGAGTGCACTAATGTTGCTAATAAAGATTGTGTGAAGTTTTGTATGAAGGAAAAATTTCAGGTGTATGGAAGGAATGAGTAATGAGATGAAGGATGGACTAAAGCTCAAGCTTGGGGATGCCATGCGTGTCACCCCAAGAAATATCCAATAAGTACAAGCGTCAAATCTTGGGGATGCCCAAGGCATCCCCCTCTTCATCAATAAAAATCCCAGGTTTCTTCCAAACGCTTCATTTTTATTGTTTCATGCACAGTTGTGTTGTTCTTGGAGCGGCTTCTTTTTCGTTTTCGTTTTGGTTTTTCATTTGCTTGGTTTGCTTAGTTTGCTGAATAAATTGGTTGGACCCCCTCTTTCATACATTGGTTTTCAAATAGTTTGGTTTGGTTTGGAAAAGAGTAGGAAAGTTCATGCTTAAGTGTTAAAGAGAGCTTGTTTTTGACTGTGGCCTATGCTTTGTCATGCCATGCTTAATATTGTTTTGGCTTTATGTTTAGTATTCTTTTCTGTAGCATGAATTGTCGTAAACAATTGAGATTGCTTAATGTGCCTTGGATGAATCATGCGTTGTTTTAGCATATTAAAGCATAGTATAGTGGTATTCTCCTTTGATGCTTTATTTGGGTTGACTTGGCACATGCACACCATGTTATGACTATCTCAAGTCACCATAGCCTTTATGATCCTTTAGTTTTCAACTTGTAGTATCACTTTATGCTTTGATCAATGATGTTTTGTCGCTCTGCATGATTATGGCCATTATTGCTCTCTTAGTTTGTCGCTCCCAGTCTTTTGCTAGCCTCCACAACTAAGTATGAGTTCCACTCATGCATCCAACTCCCTAAACCAAGTTATTCCAAAGAGTCCACCATACCACCTATTAGCATATGCTATTCCAAGTATATTCATTCTTTTGTTTATCTTCCAAATTAAACTTATTATGAGAAAACTAGTGATTAAAGCTCTCATGAACTTGATGGCACACTTTACTTTTTTGCATCTAATAAACTTGAACCATTGGGTCCTTCTTTGTTGCGTATATGCTTGCGCTTTATAAGTTGAAGTTAGTAGAACCATGTATCATGGGGAACGCTTTCAACATTTCACTTGTACTTTGTACCCCGTTGATATCATGTTCTTTTGCTTATGGATCCCGGCGGTGTGAAATAAAAGTGGAACTTGTAAGATCATGGAGTTTGTATGTGTGTTAGAGAAACGCCTGGGCCACTAGCCTAAGCCATGCCTAATCATGGTGGAAACTTGCAGCATCACCATAATGAGCACTCTATGAAGCATCCTCAATAAAAACCTATGCAAATAGCAAATAAAAAGATCGCTGAGATGCTCATTGTCTGCTTGCCTTGTCATTTTGATTATGGGATAGCTCCTGTATCATGTGCAAGGGGTACCCTGTTGGCGGTTCTTTATGATACATATGTACTTACAATGACAAGAGCTTACTTGTGACTAAAGTTGAGTAGCATGAGGTTCGGTCTTCGTAAGTAAGGGGCATGATATTTCGGTTTATAACTTGTCAAGCATATCCTCTTAGTTGTGTCACTTTAACCTTAATCACCTTCAACATGCTTATGATAGGGGCAATGAGAGTTGAAAGCTATAAGTACCATAATTTTTGGAAGATCTTTATGAGACTTGAATCCCTACTTCCTTCTATGAAGGCCTTTCTTCCACCATTATATTGAGTCTCCACCTTCTACCTTTATGCACTTACTTTGAGAGCATAGTGGCCATTCTTAGTTCTATGTGCATTGTCCCAAGACTAGTTGATTGATGCATAACTTGATATTGCTTGTTTTAAACTATTTGTATCTAGTCACTCCTATGAACTTTGAAGGTGTCCTATGCATTTATATTTGCTACTCTATGAGGGACAAGCTGAATGCTATTATGCTATGTTTTCTTTATGTGAAACAAACAAACGTCTTGCAAAGCATTGTTATTCATGAATCTTTTGTTTGTGCCTTTTCATGTTGCATCATAGTTTCTTTGTCTTATTGCTAGAACCTTGTCTTTCATGTTATGATTAAAGTACTATGATCCCAGCTTTGAATGTTTTACAAACACTTTGATCAAGTCTTTGATGGTGCATGTCACCTCAAAAATTATCCTTTCTTTTTATCACTTACCTACTCGAGGACGAGCAGGAGTTAAGCTTGGGGATGTTGATACATTGCAAATGTATCTATAATTTTTGATGTTCCATGCTTGGTTTTATCTACTTTCTTGTGTTTTGTCCACACTTCGGAGTACTTTTCATATGATTTCTTGGACTAACCTATTAACAAGAGCCACAGTGCCAGCTGCCTATTTTCTGTTGTTTTTGGTTCTAGGAAAGTCAGAAAATGAATATTCTCGGAATTGGACGGGACAAAACTCAAAGTGCTTATTTTTCCGGAAGACATCTTATGCCAGAATACAATATGAAGAAGGGCTAGGGGCCGGCCACACCACCTGGCTGCACGTCCAGGCCTAGCCCGTGCCAGGGGTGGTTTGGCCAACCCCAGCAACCCCTCGGCCTCTCCTTCCGCCTATATATTGCCCTCGGGACCAAAACCCTAAGTACCCGATCAAAAATCCACGAAAGAGTCTGTAGCCGCTGTCATCTCCATCCCTAGATCAGGAGGGATCTGAAGCTCTTCCCGACACCCTACCGGAGAGGGGAATTCACCCTGGAGGCCTTCTTCATCATCATGCAAGCCTCCGGTGTGATGCGTGAGTAGTTCATCTCTGGACTACGAGTCCATGTAGTAGCTAGATGGCTGGTTCTCCTCCTTTGTGCTTTCATGTCTAGATCTTGTGAGCTTCGTTCATGATCAAGGTCATCTATTTGTAATTCTGCATGTTGTGTTTGCGGGGATCTGATGGATATTGAGATGCTATTTCATATTGATTATTGATTCTATCATATCTTTGTTATTTGTGATCTTGCATGCTTTCCGTTGTTAGTAGCTATCTTGGCCAAGTAGATGCTAGCAACTCCAAGAGTTAGTATTTATGCTCGATAGTGGGTTCATGCCTCTTGTAATCTGGGGAAGTGACAGAAATCTCTAAGGTACTAGATGTGTTGTTGCTACTAGGGAGAAAATAACAATCCTTTGTTCATAGAACAATCGTATTGTTTACTTTACACGCAATTCGTAAAGCAATAATCTGTTGCTTGCAACTTAATACTGGAGGGGGTTCGGATGATAACATGAAGGTGGATTATTAGTCATGGATGCAGTTGGATGGCGGTTATGTATAATGTGGTAATGCCCAATCAAGTTCCAAAGGAGTCAAGATGATTACTATATGCATGTATTGCTTTCTCGATGTTTGTCAATTGCCCCGCTGTAATTTGTTCACCCAGCATGTTATCTATCTTAAGGAGAGCCACCTCGAGTGAACTATGGATCCTGGTCCTTTCTTTTACATACAATCTACAAACTGTTTACTACTTTGTGTTTACTTTCTACAAACTATTAATTCCTTCCATTTGATACGTTTAATCCTTTATTTTCAGCAAAATCGGTGAGATTGACAACCTCATCGCAAGTTGGGGGCAAAGTTCTGTGGTTGTGTTGTGCAGGTCTCCACATTGCTACTAGCACCGGTAGTGCGCCCTTGCCAAACTCGCCTAGCAACACCTTTGGGGTGTTTCCTTGCTCCTACTAGTTCGATTAAACCTTGGTTTCATAACTGAGGGAAACTTACTGATGTGCTCATCATACCTTCCTCTTGGGGTTCCACAACGAGCTCCACATCAACACCGAGCCATCAAAGGGTTTGGAGATTAGATCTAAGTCTATTCCTCCGGCGGCTGATGATCTGAGGAGCTGGTGAGTGTAGGGTCATTTTTCTCGTCTCCCAAGGCCTCTTTATATAGGGGTCCCTTCACGAAAGTTGTTCTGGTTGACCTACTAGTGTCGATGGCAACTATACGAATGGAACTATATGTCCGAAATTTTATTCCCGCCGTATAGTTGGTTGTTAAAGCGTCTGTCTCCACTTCATGACTCCTGGTTTCTTTGGGTTGTTGGAAATCTCGTATCTTTGACTTTAATGTGGTGATTCCCATCATCAAATGTCATTATCTGCGCAGGGAAAAATAGAAAGGAAGGATTGCATACCCCTTTGATCATTAGGCATTAGTGGCAGGGTTTAGAGAGATACTTCATCAAAAATATGAATAATATCGAGTTTAAATATGGACGTAGATGGCTATATTTCAGAGCCATCAACCTCCCCAATCTTAAACTTGATCGTCCCCGAGCAAGAAAACCAAAATCAAAAAGGAACTCAGCATTTATACTAAAATAACGAGATGATGATCTTACTCATGATTGGTAGTCTCATGTTTCCTCCACTTCATAAATCTAAAAAACTTCAGCATAGATAGAGTAATGGCAAGCATATCATACGGGTTTTCATGCATCCTTGTAGCGCAGCAAAATTATTGTTAACATGGATGATTCAAATGAGTAAAGTTTATTCCATGTCATGTAATCAACTCATAGGCTTGCCTTTGAACAATAAAGTAATCATGTAAATTGAGAATGTGAGAGTTGTCATGAAAAGCATATACACTAGAGTATCTCAATTCTCCCACATCAATAAATCAAGACTTTTTAAGAACTACTTTTCTATTCTCTGTCCTTCAATAATTTCAGTTCTTGAGTAATTGAGAGCATGCCAAAGATTTTTATTAGTTTATCGGGCTGTGATGGACACTCGTGGCATCACTAAGGTTTTTGTTCCTTTTTGCATAATGATTACTCATAACAGCCACATGAGTGATTCCATCATGATTACAGCTACCCGGGAGTGCCAAGAATCTTACCCACTATAGCATTGCTGCTACATGTGTTTAATCAACTCATAGCCGAAATCTAGGAGTTTCCTCCATGAAGATCGTTCGTAGGCCAGCGGAGTTGTTGGCATCCCATGAAGTTTGACATGCATAAAGCTATATCATTCTTATGATTAACAAGTCAAACTTTTTGTGGTTTTTAAGAGAGGGGGTTTAAAGAATAGAAAATTGGCGGCAAAGCTCGGCTAGAAAATCTAGAAAGCAAATAGAAAGAACTAAAAATAAGGTATTGGGGAAGCCAACACGAGTGCTTATAAACTCGAATTAAAAACACAATCTCTAAATAAATAAAAGCAAATGAACGCCAAATAAAAATACATGAGGAAACTTCCCCAAGCATAGGCGTTTGCAAGCCCTTCAAATCATTACGGTGGCAGGAAAAAGTCATTACTCTAGTTCGCAAATTGAGTTGAGAGGTTACTAGTTGATCCTTGGAGGTTCAAAGAGAGGCTATGCATCCTCTCCACAATCCCTCCAAGTTCTTGGAAGTCTTGGTATGTAGCGAACCGGGTTTGTGTCTGCTCCTCTTGATAAGGAACTTCTTGATCCTCTTCTTGGTCCTCATGCTCCTCCAAAACCTCCTCCTCTGGTTGGTGTTGCTCAACCTGCAAGTCATATAGTAAACGTCCTTCCTCGATAGAGAAAAGACCATTAGGCATAGGAGCAGGGTAGAGATGCCCAGCTCTAGCAATATGTAGGTAATAAACACCACCTCTCCTAGTGAGCATTCCACAAGCGCATAAAGCTATATCATTCTTATGATTAACAAGTCAAACTTTGGCATGCTCACAAAAACCGCTAAACATTAATTCAATCGAACAAATCCTTTTAAAGTGAGCTATCAAGTCAATCAACATTTCCAGTGGCGTTGAGTGTCTCTAGAAATAAGCCTTCAAGACTAAGCACTACAACACCCAAGCCTTCAATTGTGAGACTTTTTTCTTATTACAATTGTTTAGCAATTTTTAGGCAAGACTTGGTTAATTATGAGAGCTGGAACAAAACGTACCCAACTAAATACCCATGCAAATGAAAATCTTACTACAATACAAAGACTCACTCCACCAATATGATATCTCGACATTTACTACTGACTAGCATGGGTTTCTCAAACTTCAAAAGTGGGGAGTCATAAGGCATACCTCTCATGTTTGGTTCCACTTCTCTCTTCCTTTTTTATTTGCTTCTTGGAAACTCGAAGTCAATCACTCTCCTGCAAATACATGAAAACCTTGAGGCACAAAGAAAAGAAAGAGGGAAAATAAGGAAAAATGGAGAAATCTTTTTGTGGTTTTTAAGAGGGGGGGTTTAAAGAATAGAAAATTGGCGGAAAAGCTCGGCTAGAAAATCTAGAAAGCAAATACAAAGAACTAAAAATAAGGTATTGGGGAAGCCAACACGAGTGATTATAAACTCGAATTAAAAACACAACCTCTAAATAAATAAAAGCAAATGAACGCCAAATAAAAATACATGAGGAAACTTCCCCAAGCATAGGCGTTTGCAAGCCCTTCAAATCATTACGGTGGCAAGAAAAAGTCGTTACTTTAGTTCGCAAATTGAGTTGAGAGGTTACTAGTTGATCCTTGGAGGTTCAAAGAGAGGCTATGCATCCTCTCCACAATCCCTCCAAGTTCTTGGAAGTCTTGGTATGTAGCGAACCGGGTTTGTGTCTGCTCCTCTTGATAAGGAACTTCTTGATCCTCTTCTTGGTCCTCATCCTCCTCCAAAACCTCCTCCTCTGGTTGGTGTTGCTCAACCTGCAAGTCATATAGTAAACGTCCTTCCTCGACAGAGAAAAGACCATTAGGCATAGGAGCAGGGTAGAGACGCCCAGCTCTAGCAATATGTAGGTAATAAACACCACCTCTCCTGGTGAGCATTCCACAAGCTTTTAAAGTAGAGAAACCAACACGTCGCTCACCTAGAATGGGTTGCATTTCACCTAGGTCGATGCCTAGTACAGTGGCAAGCACGGTTATGACGCCTCCACCTGTGATTAGTGCTTGGCTTTGGGAGGCTTGGTGCTCCACGTAGTGCACAAGGACGGCGCCCAAGTTGAGTGAAAAAACGCTGTTGATGTAAGCAGCCTTTGCAAGGACTAAGATGTCCTCCTTGTTGAGTCTCGTGAACTCATTACGTGCCTGCAAGGTGTTAGCAATAACATAGAACAAATAGCGAATTGCAGGATGTTGAATATTCTTCCCCTTGCTCACTCTAGTAGTGAAACTCATTCCATTATAATATTGTTCAGGGGAAGGTTCTAAGCTAGTAAAGGACGCGCGCAAGGCATTATGATCATTGTTTGGCAAATGAAAACATGCGCACTGTTCATCTAATGTTAAAGTGTAGTTGTTGTTCATAAGTCGAAAAGAAATCGTGTCTTCTCCTTGCCATTGTTTAATGGTGCTTTGCAACGAGCTTAGGAATTCAATGGTTAAGCGGCGATAAGTAGGCACATCATTGTACACAAAGTTTTGCAGGCCAGCTCTATTGCAAAGTGAATTGAAGTCATCAGAACCGAGTTGGTTCAATATAATGGGGTAAGCCCACTTGGTGGCCTTCACTTCACGGTTCTTGATCTTGTTGAAGCGATCACGTTGGGGCTCATCCCTGAACCGTATCCCCATGCGTTCTTGAGCGACAGCCTGAGAAGCGCTAGCGGTGGCACGCGCACGAGTTTGGCTCCTTATGTTCATCATCTAAAACATTGAAGAAAGACAAAAATAAAACTTTTGATCCAACAACAGTAAGTATAACATATTCCTCATCATAGCTCACTAAAGAATCTCCTCAAAATAATAATCTGGGCAAGAGAATCATGGCAATTGGTTCATAGTAGGTCTCACCCTAGATTGATAATGACAATAGATCGAAGATGAATTTGCAAAAAGTAACTGGAGGATCGGAGGAGAAACATACTGTAGATCACTTGTGCGCGAGGAAATTGAACGAAATTGAGTAGAGATGAATATCTCTTGAGGTTTTGAGAGAGTTTGGAGGTAGAAGAGAGAAAAATGATTGAAGTTTTGGAGTTGGAGGTACCTTCCCATGCGATTTTGTGGTCGTACGCAGCTATATGGGCACAACTATACGGCCGGAACAATGTGTTCCCGCTGTATAGTTGACCTTCTGTCAAAATTTTAGGTTTTCCTCCTAGCGGTGCAGCTATACGACCGGAACTATACGGCCGGAATAATATGTTCCCGCCATATAGTTGGTCGTCAAACCGTCTGTACCTGGGAAAAGAAACTATACAAAAGCATCGATATCTATACGACTGGAACTATACGGCTGGAATTTTTATTCCCGCCGTATAGTTGGTCGGTAAACCGTCAGTACATTGGAAAAGAATTTGTATGGAGGCACCGATATCTATACGACCGGAGCTATATGGCCGGAATTTTTATTCCCGCTGTATAGTTGGTCGTTAAACTCTCAGTACATATGAAAGAAAAATTGTCGATGGCAAAGATATCTATACGACCGGAACTATACAGCCGAAATTTTTATTCCCGCCATATAGTTGGTCGTTAAACTCTCTATATGCATCAAAACAAATTTGTTTCTTTGTAAAAAAATTCTTATCCTGTAACTTAGTGATATACCTTGTTTTTGACAGAAAATTGACAGTAAATATTGTCGACCAACAACAACATGAATAAAGCAGGATTTTTAGTATTACCGAACTTCTTCTCCTCAATTGGAGTTTTCTAGCACTCTTTATTAAACATAAACTTAAATTAAAACTTAAAAACTTTACTCAAACCTTTATTTCACATGGGTTGCCTCGCATGAAGCGCTCTTTTATGGTCAATAGTTGACCTCAATGTTGCTCACTTAGGCCAGATGGATGGAACACCCACTCCAAAGTAGTTGGCCTTCAAAGTGATGGCATCCTTTTCATCATGCTGGGCTTTCTTCTTCTTGGGGAAATGAATAACAAAAGGATCCCGTGAAGGTAATTAAAGCTTCACATTCCCTTTATGGAGATTAATCAAAGCATTAAAAGTTCTTAAGAAAGGACGGCCTAATATAATAGGAGCAGTAGCATCTTCAGGCATGTCAACAATAACAAAATCAATAAGAGTAGGACATCCTTTAATGTATACTAAAGTATTCTCCTTAATTCCTATAGCTTGTTTATAGGTAGAATCTTCTACATGCAATTTTAACTCGATGATCTCAAAAGAGCCAAGATTTAACTTGTTAAAAAGACTCTTTGGAATTGTTGAAATGCTTGCACCTAGATCACAAAGTGCAACTATCTCATTGGTTCCAATTTTAATCTTAATAGTAGGCTCAAATATGTCATCTAGCTTTATAGGTAATTTTTCAGCAATTTCTTATATTCTTCCTCAAGCTCACGTGCCTTTATTGCTACCTAATTAACAAAGTGTTGGTACGTAGCTTCCTCATTACCTTCACTTACCAGATTCTTAATGTTGATCCTTTTTATGAGATCTTCTACGGTGTAGCTTAGTGAAGGAGCATTACTATAATCAAGTTCTTCAGGCTCCTCCCTTTGGATTCTCATCATCTTGAGGTCTTCAAAGGGATTGGGCTCAACTTTACCTGCAAATTTGGCTAGAATGAGAGTTTGACTCTCGATTATCTTACCTAGCTGTGCCTCAACAATCCTCATTCTTTCTTGGAGGGCCTGTAAATCATTTCTCAAACTAACAACTTGGTTAGATGATTTACCAAGCATAGCATCACGGTTCTCCGTTATTTTAACAAGAATATTGTTTTGTTCATTTTTTGAGTCTATAAAAGACTTAAGTGTTTCTTGGAGACTATCATTACTAGTTCCCATATTATTATTAGAATTACCTGCAGGACTAGAATAATGTTTCTGAAAATTAGGATTATAATTCTTCTTCCAAGCAGGGTTATAATCATTACGAGCTATGAAGTCTATTTCTTCAATATTTGTTTCAGGGATGGCTCTTACCTGGGTTTCCTTACCTTTTACGGCTAGTATGAGCTCATCCAACTTAGCATTGAGTTCTTCATTTTCTTATGGTGAGATGGAGTTCACCTTCTTCGTGTTTGATCTATCCACATGCCATTGGGCATGGTTGTCTTGCATATTGTCTAGCAGCTGCTTTGCTTCGGTAATATGTTTACCCATAAATGTTCCTCCAGCTGTAGTATCAAGCATAGACTTAGACACAAGGTTAAGAGCATTATAAAATAGATGGAGAATTAACCAGTCTTCCATCCCTTGACTAGGACAGTTTGCATTCTTTCATCCTCTCCCATGCAAGCACTAGTGGCTCATGCTCTTCCTGTATAAAACCAGTAATATTAGATCTGAGTTGCATAGTCTTTGTAGGTGCGAAAAATTTAGTCATAAATAAAGAAGTGCATTCCACCCATGATGTAATAGTATTTCTAGGAAAAGATAGCAACCATTCTTTTGCTCTTCCTCTAAGAGAGAAAGGAAATAAACACAATTTGACCGCATCGGGGTCAACGTCTTTTATACGCATCATATCACATATTTCAGTGAAAGTATTCAAGTGCATACCTGCGTCTTCAACAACAGAGCCTCCAAATTGATTCTGCTGAACCAAACTTAAATAATGGGGCTTAATTTCATAGTCATCAGCATCAATTGCTGGCTGAGTAATAGGAGTATGCAAATAATCATTGTTGTGAGTAGCAAACTCCCCAAGCTTCTTTTCAGCCATATTTCCTATGTTTTTGGGTTTTCTTAAATAGAGACTTATAATAGTAAAAGCAAGAACTTAAAAGGTTAATTTTTTTTTGGTTCATCGAATAAAGACTAAAAGCAAACTAATAAAATTAAAAACAAGAATTAAAACTAGCAAGGTTCCTAATAACCTCACTAGGGTAGCTATTGCTTCCCCGGCAACGGCGCCAGAAAAATGGTTGATACCTTTGATCCAGATTACAAATGTAATATAGCTCTTTTTCCCTAGTAGATCTAGGTTTATTGAATCCTCGGGAAGCAGATGCGTAGTGAAGTTATTTTAATGGACCTTCGGGAGTTTTAGAATTCTTTTGTGTTTTTACCGGACCAAGATTTTGCGTCTTTTGTTGTTGTCGATGATGGAGAGGGAGGGCCTAGGGCATTCGGTTTCACCTGTATATGCAAAAAATCTGATGGAAATAAAAGATAGAAGTAAAGTATGCATGTAATTGTTAGAGCAAGATAAATTATATGTGAGCAGTGCATCCATAATTGCTATTCCCTCCGCAACCGCTTATAGCAATGACCTACTAGTCTCATCTATAGAAGAAATAGAACTAATGATATGCATAGTGACATCACCTTTAATCCCAAGTAAATCCCTCACATACAACCGTACTACCCCTTTTATCCCTGCGGTTCCCAACCTGCATATTAGTCATTACTCATACTCCCTATACCTGACTCAATCCTCGGGGTCTTGGGGTACCTGACAAGTCCTTATATTGAGACAAGAGAGGATACAATAATCATCATGTCATACAAACTAATACATGATCCCATATGTGATAAATAACATGCAAAAAAGCTACATGGCTAGGCCGAAGCCCTTAGCCTAAGGAGAATTACTCACACATAGAGATGAGATCAAAGATCATAAACATTGTAGTGGAAATCATGAGATTCATAGCAAATAGTCTTACAATGTTGCCAATCAAAGATGATCTACTATTACAAGCGGTGGAATATAGATATGGTGGTGGAGAAGGGTTTGGAGATTAGATCTAAGTCTATTCCTCCGACGGCTGATGATCCGAGGAGCTGGCGAGTGCGGGGTCATTTTTCTCGTCGCCCGAGGCCTCTTTATATAGGGGTCCCTTCACGGAAGTTGTTCTGTTTGACCTAGCGGTGTCCATGGCAACTATACGACCAGAACTATATGGCCGAAATTTTATTCCCGTTGTATAGTTGGTCGTTAAAGCGTCTGTCTCCACTTCATGACTCCTGGTTTCTTTGGGTTGTTGGAAATCTCGTATCTTTGACTTTAATGTAGTGAATCCCATCATCAAACGTCATTATCTGTGTAGGGAAAAATAGAAAGTAAGGATTGCATACCCCTTTGATCATTAGGCATTAGTGGTAGGGTTTAAAGAGATATGTCATCAAAAATATGAATAATATCGAGTTTAAATATGGACGTAGATGGCTATATTTCAGAGCCATCAACCCACTATTTAAGTTGCTCATAGTGGTAACCCAATCTATGTGACTGGAGGTCCCGTGAATTAGAATTGGGAGACAAGGTGTTGGTCAACTAAGATAAGAGTATCCTTACTTTTGAATAATACCACTCCATGAAGATGCAATACTCTTCTAGTCTGCAAGGAAGGATGATTTTTATCTTAATGTGTTCTAAGTGGCTTATTTTAAAGTAGAGATGTTGTCCGACAGAACATCTTTTGTAGAACACACATATATGAGTCTGATTGTTAAACGTTATAGTCTATGAGAGTTGGGTACTTTCTAATAAACTCATGAAAGGCCACGGAGTATGACGCATAAGCTCCACTTGCAGGAAGTTCTGCGGTTGCCTAGTATCGATCAAGGCTCTATGTGAAACTAAATTTGTAGCAAACTTACAGTTCAAGGCATAGTCCACCATACAAGTTGTGAACTAGTGTAGCATATAGTCTAGGTGGAAGTTCAATTTAACAGTCTCCACTATAATACAGGTATATAAAAAAAGTACTTTGGAATCATAGGCAATTTTGTGTGTCTCTAGGATCTGGTGAGGGATTGTTGGAATTTTGCCTAAATTATCCCAGCCCATTTACTTTAATCCACAATTCCTAAAATCCTAGAGGACCACTTGGCCCATTCATGCATGGCAAGAGGTGGGACAAATGTTTAGTCCCACTTTGCTAGTTGAAGGAAGATTTTACCACCTTATAAGGGGGCTCTTCCATCATTTGGTAAAAGGATGAGAAGGAGGGAGACTTACACACGCGCTCCTCCTCCACCGTCGTGCGCCACGCCACGCCTCGCCTCATCATGATGCGCGTGCATGCCGCGTGTTGCGGGAATGCCTCGAGCTGAGAGCTTCTGCACTGGATGTTCGCCTTTCCCTCCAGTGCCTATATAAGAGAGGTCGCTCCTCTCGGCACAACATACCAACACAACCAACGCCTCCAGAGTATTGAGTGACCACCAGTTCTTTCCCATCCCGTCTTGCAACATGCACTACGAGCTGGGATAGTAGGCCTCCGAGACCGCGCTACTTCAAGTCCTGTACGGGAGAAGGGCGATAAGGTTTTTGGGGAGCGCTACCGCGCGACTACCATCATGGAGGCTCTGGACACCGACAACATCTTTCCAGATGACAACTTCTTCCCAGAGGTCGATGACAACCTCGGCGACATGTCTAGTAACGACAACAACTCATCTGCTCCCTCCTCTGGACAGTACGTGTTTTCCTGCGAGATACTCTGTCTTCTAGATTATCTGTCTAGTCTTCTCGTTATAGTATTGGTTTATTATCTATCTGTTTGGATAGTTTCTTCTGTGAAATTATCCATGGATATAATATTCCACATGTTTTATCTACTACTTTTATCTATTAAATCTTCTGGTAAATTGGTCCTATTTGTAACAGTTTGCCTCCATCATTCTAGATATTTAAAATGTCATTTTAGTATCAAGAAAATCTATGAGCTTGAAGAATTATTTCAGAGACCATCATGTGTGAAAGATATTTTGATATCTGAAACAATTTTTTTGGTTGCAAAATGATAGATTATAAATTAGTAAATTCACATTCTCATATTGTATGAGAATTTGTGGAGATTGGAGACGCTAGGTGTCCTAATATCCCAAAAGGTTTTGGGAACTAGTATTATACTCACGGTTCACCTTTATAGACTATAGTAGCTTGATTATGAAAGTTGTCGTGATAGGATGAATAAAAGATGCAGTTAAAATGTTTACTACACTAAAATATTACTAAAGAATGGCATTGTTCGTTTGGAAAAGTCTACAATCAGTCAACACTCGCACATTAATGTCATTTTACAACCTGCCATTTGATTCCATTTATACAATTTGGCATTTGATTCTTTTTCTTTTGATAGAGAATTTGATTCAAATTTGTCTAGGCACCTAGATGTGAAGGCAAAAGATCAACGGGTGCTTACATTAGAAGTGCTAATATTTTATTTCCTTTTGCCATCATTGTATAGGCAATGGCCATTCTCCAACTGTAAGGCTAGAGTTCAAGAAGAGGCTTTCTATTGCTCATGGAACTACTAAAGGTAAGTTTTCATATCGACGCTAACTCTGCACTTTCCTTAGTGGCAGACACTTATCTGCATAAATTATAAGTGCCATGAAATATATTATCGAATGCCTCATTGTTGGGTAGCGAAGTGATTCGAGGAGTCACATGCATTCCATGACCCATCCTGCTGTTCATAAGAACTTCAAAACAGTTTATGTCCTGGTGGATGATCTTGGAAGATATGAGTAGAATATATATCTACTGCAACGAATTCTTGTGACATGCAAAGTGCAATAAGCAATGAGTTGAAGATATATCTTTGATTGCAGATTCACAAAGTTCAATGAGCAATGAGTAGAAGATATATCTACTACAACGAATTCTTGTGATGCGCAAGCTTCAGTTCTTGCACAAGTTTGGAACAAGGGACTATAGGAGAATTCTGAAGTTTCTTGTAGTCTCATAGAGAGAAACCAACATGGATCAAGAGATGCAAAGAGCATTTCCTTATGCAGTTTAACATGCTCTGCATTTCAATAAAATGCATTTATACAGCTTCTTGATGCATCTTAAGTCATCTGATGTTTCAATGTTTTCAATCTTCTCTGAATGTTACCTGAGTTGTCCCTATCTTCTCTAAATATTCTCTGATTGCTAAGCATCGATCACCTAGTCAAGAGTTGTGGCCATAACACGGACATGGTGGAGATGTTAGATCAAGGAGGCTGGCCATTGGAGTGAGCCTAACGCAGGCTGTAGGAGGGAGCGCGGAGCCTGCCGGCCGGCCGGCGGGAGCCCGACGAGCGGAGTTGGAAAAACACATAGGGGAGTTTGTGAAGGCGATATGCCCTAGAGGCAAATAATAAGAGGGTATTATTGTCATATCTCATTAGTTCATAATAGTTTTATATCATGCTATAACTGTATCATGTAGAAACATTGATACATGTGTGGTATACAAACAAACCCAAGTCCCTAGTAGCCTCTATTCAACTAGTTTATTGGGCAGACGATGATCAAGGTTTCCTGATCATGGGCTAAACAAAAGTCACTAACAATGAAGTCATATCATCTGGAATGATGTGATGGACATTTACCACCAATGATTGTTGCAACACGATCATGTCACTTGGTTCATGTTGCAATTGTCAAAAACAGATTGTCCTAATCCTTAGACCGTGAGATCATATAAATCACTATTACCGGAGGATGCTTCGACTGTATCAACCGTCATCTCATGATAGGGTGACCATAAAGGTGCATGTTGGGTATCTGAAGGAGCATGTAGAGGCAATATGCTTCAAGATCGGGAATTGTTCTCCTGTGTGATAGGAAGATACAACCGGGCATATCGGTGAATTACATCCATGTTGCGCAACACATGACTAGGTCATGGGGATGATATTTCACGAGAACGAGTAAAACAATACTTGTTGGAAACGAGATTGAACAAGGTATCATGATACCGATGATCAAATCTCGAACAAGTCTTATATTATGAACAAGGGAATTGGATATATCGTTTCAGGTTCAACGTGATGGAGATTCGTGGAGTGCATAGGGGTCACATGGGCATCCCGGTCCCTCTATTGATCATTGATATGGATCATGTCTATAGCATTTCCGAACCGTAGGGAAACACGCTTAAGGGCATTCCGACGCTTGGAGATCTACTTGTAAAAAGGAATCCTGAAAGAGAGAGAAACCAGAATTGTTCTGGGGAGATCCGAAGTTGTTCGAAGAAAGGAAGAAGTAAAAAGACTGAAAGGAGTTTCAGATAAATGAGGATTTAAATATACATTTATTATATGTTAATTGTGAATTAATATATTCTAAATAATATTTAAATTGAGATTTATAAAGTCAAGTTTCTTATTAGGCCAAAACCCCGGAGGGATTTGACCAAAAAAATGCTGCAGAAAAACAGGAAAAAGGAAAAAGTCAATGGACTGGTTTGACCAGCCCAGGCCCACGTGGGTGGCAGATAATAGCTGCCGCACGGGGCGGCACGCGGCAGGGCAATGAGCGGCCAACTCGACCCGGCCTAGGACAGCTTGCGGGGAGCTGGCGCACCTACTGGGTCGCGTGCGCCTAGAGCCGACCCACCTTGGGTCACCTCCCCTCTGCCTAGCGTTGGGTCGTCGGGGCACTAAGGCCCACGCGAGCACACGCTGGGCCACGGGCTGCCGCTAGTCGGCCCACCCGGGTCTGCCTGGATGCCACCAGCCATTGCCTTTGCTTGTTGGCCTGAGTAAAATCAGCCCATCTGGCTGGAATTTTTGTGTTGCCTTTTCCTTTAACTTTAGTCCCATATGGGGCACCTAAGAGGGAGGGCACACCTCCCTTAGCCTATATAAGGAGGTGCCTATGAGTGGGATTAAACACACAATAATTGAGTTATTCCCGTTGGTTGGAATACTCTCTCTCTTTCTAAAGTTGCCTCTGCTAGTGTGCGGTCCCAAGTCTGGACTATACATGCAAGGCGCTCTCTTCTGCGGCACGCTGTTGCGCTGCAGGGATTCTAGCCAGGAGGTCTACTTCTACAACATCAACAGGGATCAAGAGGTCGGGAGTCATTGCATTGCACCGTATGTGTGTGATAACTCGGGGGAGCTGCACTTGTAGCGAATAGGCCATCGTACAAGGACCTGGACAAGGGTGACATGCAAGGAGCTTTGCGACCTTAAGGTTGGACCGGTACGACTATATCCACGCTCGTGCATGAGCATACTATTGATGGCCCAAATATATCGAGCTCGTTGGGGAACCCCAAGAGGAAGGTATGATGAGCACAGCAGCAAGTTTTCCCTCGGTAAGAAACCAAGGTTATCAATCCAGTAGGAGCAAGGAAACACCCCAAAGGTGTGGCTAGCTGAACGTTGGCAGGGTGCACTACCGGTGCCAGCAGCAACGTGGAGACCTGCACAACACAACCATGGAACTTTGCCCCCAACTTGCGATGAGGTTGTCAATCTCACCGATTTTGCTGAAAACAAAGGATTAAACGTATCGAATGGAAGGAAGTAATAGTTTGTAGAAAGTAAACACAAAGCAGTAAATAGTTTATAGATTGTATGTAAAAGAAAGGACCGGCGTCCATAGTTCACTAGAGGTGGCTCTCCTTAAGATAGATAACATGCTGGGTAAACAAATTACAGCGGGGCAATTGACAAACATCGAGAAAGCAATACATGCATATACTAATCATCTTGACTCCTTTGGAACTTGATTGGGCGTTACAACATTATACATAGACCGCCATCCAACTGCATCTATGACTAATAATCCACCTTCAGGTTATCATCCGAACCCCCTCCAGTATTAAGTTGCAAGCAACAGATTATTGCTTTACGAATTACGTCTAAAGTAAACAATACAATTGTTTTATGAACAAAGGAATGTTGTTTTCTCCCTAGTAGAACAGCACATCTAGTACCTTAGATATTTCTGTCACTTCCCCAGATTACCAGAGGCATGAACCCACTATCGAGCATAAATACTAACTCTTGGAGTTGCTAGCATCTACTTGGCCAAGATAGCTACTAACAACGGAAAGCATGCAAGATCACAAATAACAAAGACATGATAGAATCAATAATCAATCTGAAATAGCATATCAATATCCATCGGATCCCCACAAACACAACATGCAGAATTACAAATAGATGATCTTGATCATGAACGGAGCTCACAAGATCTAGACATGAAAGCACAAAGGAGGAGAACCAGCCATCTAGCTACTACATGGACCCGTAGTCCAGAGATGAACTACTCACGCATCACACCGGAGGCTTGCATGGTGATGAAGAAGGCCTCCAGGGTGAATTCCCCTCTCCGGCAGGGTGCCGAAAGAGCTTCAGATCCCTCCCGATCTAGGGATGGAGATGACGGTGGCTAGAGACTCTTTCATGGATTTTTTTATCGGGTACTTAGGGTTTTGGTCCTCAGGGCAGTATATAGGCGGAAGGAGAGGCCGAGGGGGTGCTGGGGTCAGCCAGACCACCCCCTGGCGCGGGCCAGGCCTGGCCGCGCGGCCAGGTGGTGTGGCCGGCCCCTAGCTCTTCTCCGTCTCGTATTCTGGCATCAGATGTCTTCCAGAAAAACAGGCACTTTGGCTTTTGTCCAGTCCAATTCCGAGAATATTCATTTTTTGACTTTCCTGGAACTAAAAACAACAGAAAATAGGCAGCTGGCACTATGGCTCTTGTTAATAGGTTAGTCCAAGAAATCATATGAAAAGTACTCCAAAGTGTGGACAAAACACAAGAAAGTAGATAAAACCAAGCATGGAACATCAAAAATTATAGATACATTTGCAATGTATCACATACCACTCTCTCGGTCTTCAAGGGTACGTTATCGATATCTTCCTCCATTACTGGATTACTTCTAGATAGATCCTTGGGCATTCAGGATGTTCCGCGTAGTTAAATTTTTGTTATTATTAAAATAGGTCTAGTATGTATATTAGTCTGTCATGTATTTGTACAGTATTGCACCACTGTAACGCTGATCATTATATAAAGGAAGACACTGTGTGAGGCTATGCCCACGGGACCCTAATCACTTTGACTTGGTATAAGAGCCTCAAGCTCCTCCTTCCGTCGTTGTCGCTTGAAACCCTAGCGAGCTGCCTTCCACCGCTGCCGCCACGATCCCTCGCCACCGCCACCATGATGACCACCTCCTCAACCCTCACGATCGCCACCGCCCCGAGCTCCTCCTCCACCATCGTCTCGGGCCCGGTCGTCGATCCCCGTCCGCTTCCTCCACCACCCTCACCATCCCCTCCATCGTTGTTCGCCTCACCGGCAGCAACTTCATGCTCTGGAAGGCCCTATCCATCCCCAACTTCGCTAGAGCCCGCCTCCATGGCTTCCTCGATAGCTCATTTCAGGCACCCCCCAAGACCATCCAACAGGGGACATGCGACGCTACCGTCATGGTGGCCAATCCCGAGTACGCCCAGTGGTGGACCTTGGACCAGAAGGTCCTCGGCCATCTTCTTTCGTCCATGTCCGAGGAGATCTTGGGCCAGCTCATCGGCTGCACCTCTACAGCTGCGGCATGGGGGGAATTCACTCCATTTTTGCCAGATTGTGGCACTGAGGAAGGGCGACGGGCCTGCTGCCGCCTATTTGCAGTAGGTGAAGACCCTTGCGGATGCGATGGTAGCCGCTGGCTCTCCGCTAAGCAACAATGACATCATCGACTACATGATGACCGGTCTCAGCTCGGCGTTTAATCTAATCGCCGCCTGATACGTTGCTAACGTATCCATAATTTTTGATGTTCCATGTTTGGTTTTATCTACTTTCTTATGTTTTGTCCACACTTTGGAGTGCTTTTCATGTGATTTCTTGGACTAACCTATTAACAAGAGCCATAGTACCAGCTGCCTATTTTCTGTTGTTTTTGGTTCCAGGAAAGTCAGAAAATGAATATTCTCGGAATTGGACGCGACAAAATCCAAAGTCAGTTTTTCACCGAGAGACACCTAGAGCCACATCTGAGGCGGAGAGGGCTGGGCCCGGCCACACACCACTGGTCAGCATGGCGCCTGCCTGTGCTGGAGGGTGGTCTAGCCACCCCAGGCACCCCCTCGGCCTCTCCTTCCGCCTATAAGTTGCCTCTGATACGGAACCCTAAGTACCGGATCAAAAATCCACGAAAGAGTCTGTAGCCGCCGTCATCTCCATCCCTAGATCGGGAGGGACCTGAAGCTCTTCCCAAGACACCGTCGAGAGGGAATTCACCACAGAGGCCTTCTTCATCATCATGCAAGCCTCTGGTGTGATGCGTGAGTAGTTCATCTCTGGACTACGGGTCCATGTAGTAGCTAGATGGATGGTTCTCCTCCTTTGTGCTTTCATGTCTAGATCTTGTGAGCTCCGTTCATGATCAAGATCATCTATTTGTAATTCTGCATGTTGTGTTTGCGGGGATCTGATGGATATTGAGATGCTATTTTAGATTGATTATTGATTCTATCATGTCTTTGTTATTTGTGATCTTGCATGCTTTCCGTTGTTAGTAGCTATCTTGGCCAAGTAGATGCTAGCAACTCAAGAGATATTTATGCTCGATAGTGGGTTCATACCTCTGGTAATCAGGGGAAGTGACAAAAATCTCTAAGGTACTAGAAGTGTTGTTCCTACTAGGGAGAAAACAACAATCCTTTGTTCATAGAACAATCGTATTGTTTACTTTACACGCAATTCGTAAAGCAATAATCTGTTGCTTGCAACTTAATACTCGAGGGGGTTCGGATGATAACCTGAAGGTGGATTATTAGTCATAGATGCAGTTGGATGGCGATCTATGTATAATGTTGTAATGCCCAATCAAGTTCCAAAGGAGTCAAGATCATTAATATATGCATGTATTGCTTTCTCGATGTTTGTCAATTGCCCCGCTGTAATTTGTTCACCCAGCATGTTATCTATCTTAAGAAGAGCCACCTCTAGTGAACTATGGATCCCGGTCCTTTATTTTACATACAATCTACAAACTATTTACTGCTTTGTGTTTACTTTTTGAAAACTATTATTTCCTTCCATTCGATACGTTTAATCCTTTGTTTTCAGCAAAACCGGTGAGATTGACAACCTCATCGCAAGTTGGGGACAGAGTTCTGTGGTTGTGTTGTGCAGGTCTCCACATTGCTGCTGGCACCGGTAGTGCGCCCTGCCAAAGTTTAGCTAGCTACACCTTTGGGGTGTTTCCTTGCTCCTACTGGATTGATAACCTTGGTTTCATAACTAAGGGAAACTTACTGCTGTGCTCATCATACCTTCCTCTTGGGGTTCCCCAACGAGCTCGTTAGTACACGAGTCAGCACCGCCTCCATGAACTTTGCAAGTGCTCTGATCTCGCTTGCCATGTTCTACGCCAATGTTGTCAGCTATGAGGCCCTTCAGAAGACGCAATCGGAGCCCGATGATTGGTCATCCTCGTCTAACAACGCATCACGGCCGGTCATCCAAAACAATCCCGGTCGCGTGTACGATGCCAACCGCCCAAGTGGCGGTCATCCTGTGGATGGAGCTCCACAGGGACAACCCGGCTATGGCCAGGGCTCGGGGGGGCAAGGTCATCGTCTCAACGACGGCAACGGCGGTAACAACAAACACAATGGAGGAGGCAACAATGGTAACAACCGCAACCGTCGTAATAATCGTCCCCAGTGCCAGATTTGCCGATACTGGGGGCATAAGGCGGTGGACTGCTGCAGGCGCTACGACTACGAAAACTAGTGCCTCGGCAATGCCGCCTCGACCTCCGCCTCCTCTCACGAGCACGGCTAGCTAGGTCATGGACTCAGGGGCAACATATCATCTGCCGAGTGATCTCGAGCGTCTCCACGTCCACGATCGCTATGGCGGGAAGGATCACGTTCAAGTGGTTAATGGTGCAGGTTTGTCTATTGCCCATATTGGTAACTCGTATTTACCCAGTTCATCTCTCCACTTGAAAAATATCCTTCATGTTCTGCATATTAGCAAGCATCTTCTCTCCGTTTATCGTCTAGTATGTGACAATGATGTTTTTGTCGAATTTCATTGTGCTTTTTTCCTTGTTAAGGACAAGGCCATGATGGCTCAAGATATGTAGAGCTCATTGGGAACCCCAAGAGGAAGGTATGATGAGCACAATAGCAAGTTTCCCTCAGTTATGAAACCAAGGTTATCGAACCAGTAGGAGTAAGGAAACAACTCCACGGTGTTGTTAGCAACTTGGAATCCTGCACAACACAACCACAGAACTTTGCCCCAACTTACAGTGAGGTTGTCAATCTCACTTGTTTTGCTGTAAACAAAGGATTAAACGTATAGTGTGGAAGATAGTAATTGCTTGCAGAAAGTAAACAGTAAACAATAAACAATCGATGGTATATTAATGGTAAAGGAATGGACTGGGGTCCACAGTTCACTAGAGGTGTTTCTCGTTAAGATAAATAGCATGTTGGGTGAACAAATTATAGGGGGCAATTGATAGATTGAGAAAGCATAATAATGCATATACTAGACATCTTGACTCCTACGAGATTTGATTGCGCATTACAACATAATACATAGACCATAATCCAACTGCATCTACGACTAATAATCCACCTTCAAGTTATCATCCGAACCCCTTCTAGTATTAAGTTGCAAGCAACAGATAATTGCATTAAGAAAAATGTGTAAAGTAAACAATACAATTGCCCCATGGACAAAGGATTGTTGTTTTCTCCCTAGTAGCAACATCACATCTACAACCTTAGAGATTTCTGTCACTTCCCTAGATTACTAGAGGCATGAACCTACTATCGAGCATAAATACTCCCTCTTGGAGTTACAAGCATCTACTTGGCCCAGATAGCTACTAGCAACAGGGAGCATGCAAGATCACAAATAACATAGACATGATAGAATCAATAATGAATCTAACATAGTATCTCAATATCCATCGGATCCCCGCAAACACAACATATACGATTACAAATAGATGATCTTGATCATGAACGGATCTCACAAGATCTAAACATAATAGCACAAAGGAGGAGAACCAACCATCTAGCTACTGTATGGACCTATAGTCCAAGGACGAACTACTCACGCATCACTCCGGAGGCTGGCATGGTGATGAAGAAGGCCTCCGGGATGATCTCTCCCCACCGGCAGGGTGCCGGGAAGAGCTTCAGATCCCCCCGATATAGGGATGGAGATGGAGGCGGCTACAGACTCTTTCGTGGTTTTTTTTATAGGGTCCTTAGGGTTTCTGCATCAGGGTAATTTTATAGGCAAAGGGGAAAGGTCAGTGGGCGCCCAAGGGGCCCACACCATGGGGTGGTGAGCCCTAGGGGTGGCCGCGCCAGCCCTAGGGGTGGCCACCTCGTGGCCCCACTTTGGCTGCTCTTCAGACTCCGCGTTCCTTCTGGTAAAATATTGACTTTGGCTTTTGTCCCATCCAATTCTGAGAATATTTCCTTACTACTTTTCTGAAACCAAAAACAACAGAAAACAGGCAACTGGCACTGCGGCATCTTGTTAATAGGTTAGTTCCATAAAATGTATTAAATACCTCAAAGTGTAAACAAAACATAAGAAAGTTGATATAAAACAAGTATGGAGCAACAAAAATTATAGATACGTTTACGACGTATCAAGCATCCCCAAGCTTAACTCCTGATCGTCCTCGAGTAGGTAAGTGATAAAAATAATAATTTTTGAGGTGACATGCACCATCACAATCTTGATCAAGGTATTTGAAAAGCATTGATAGCCGGGATCAAAGTACTCTAAACATGAGCATGAAAGATAGAGTTCTAACAATAAGACATAGCAACTATGTTGTAACATGAAAAGGTATAAACAAAAGATCATGAATAACAATGCATCAAAAGACGTTTGTTTGTTTCACATATAGAAAACATAATAAGAGTGGTATTCAGCTTGTCCCTCATGGTATAGCAAAACATAAATGCATAGGACACCTTCAAAGTTCATAAGGGTGACTAGATACAAATAATTTAAGAACAAGCAATATCAAAGTTATGAATCAATCAACAAGTTTTGGGACAATGCACATTAAACTAAGAATGACCACTATGCTCTCTCAATTGCTGCATAAATATAGAAGGTGGAGACTCAACATAATAGTAAAAAGAAAGGCCCTTCACAAAGGGAAGCAGGGATTTCAAGTTTCATAAAGAGCTTCCAAAAATTATGGTACTTATTAGCTTTCACCTCTCATTGCCCCTATCATAAGCATCTTGAGGTGATTAAGGTTAAAGTAACACAAATATGAGGATATGATTGACAAGTTATAAGTTGAAAATCTCATGCCCCTTTCTTATGAGTACCGAACCTCGTGCTACTCAACTTTAGTCACAAGTAAGTTCTTGTCATTGTAAGTACATGTGTATCATGGAGAACCGCCAACGGGGTACCCCTTGCCCCATGACACATGAGCTTTCCCATATCAAAATGACAAGGCAACAGACAATGAGCATCTCAGCGATCTTTTTATTTGCTATTTGCATAGATTTTTATTGAGGATGCTTCACAGAATGCTCACTATGGTTATGCTACAAGTTTCCACCATGATTAGGCATGGCTTAGGCTGGCCGCCCAGGCGTTTTTCTAACACACTTACAAACTCCATGAGCTTACAAGCTCCCCTTTTATTTCACACCACCGGGATCCATAAACAAAAGAACATGATATCAACTGAATAATAAGTGCAATGTTGAAAGCGTTCCCCATGGTATCATGGTTCTACTAATTCACAACTTATAAAGTGCAAGCATATAAGCAACATAGATGGACACAATGGTTCAAGTTTATTAAGTGCAAGAAAATAAAGTGTGCCATCAAGTTTGTGAGAGCTTTAATCACTAATTTTCACATAACAAAAGTTTAATTTGGAAGATAGATAAAAACATGAATATACTTGGAATGGTGTAACACACCATGCATAGGAATTTATAGTGGACTCTTTGGAATAACTTGGTTTTCTTGGAGGTTGGATGCATGAGTGGAACTCATACGTGGTACAGGTGGAGGCTAACAAAAGACTGGGAGCGACCAACTAAGAGAGCAATAATTGCCATAATCATGCAAAGTGACAAAACATTATTAATTAAAGCATAAAGTGATATTACAAGTCAAAAACTAAATGGTCATAGAGGCTAAGGTGACTGGTTCATAGTCTTAACATGGTGTAAGCATGTGCCAAGTCAACCCAAATAAAACATCAAAGGAGAATACCACAATATTATGGTTTTGTATGCTAAAACAATGCATGATTATTTAGGCACATTAGCCAATCTCAATTGTTTGGAACAAGTCATGCTACAACAATAATCACTAAGCATAAGGTCAAAGCAACATCAAACATGACATGATAAAGTCTAGGCCATAGTCAAAACAAGCTCCTTTTGTACCACTTATAAGCATGAAGCTTCCTACTCTTTTCCAACACCAATCAACTTATTTGAACCAACATATGAATGCGGGGTCCAACAAATTTATTTAAGCAAACCAAACAAAATAAAACTAAAAACAAAAACAAAGACGCTCCAAGAACAACACAATCATGCATGAAACATAAAATGAAGTGTTTTAGAAGAAAACCTGGAATTTTTATTGATGAAGAAGGGGATGCCTTGGGCATCCCCAAGATTTGATGCTTGTACCTCTTGAATATTTCTTGGAGTGATATGGGTGGCATCCCCAAGCTTGAGCTTTTGTCCATACTTCATCTCATCACATTATTCTTCCCTACACTTGAAAATTTCCTGCATACAAAATTTCACACAATCTTCATTAGCAACATTAGTGTATTCAAGATAATAAGTCTTTGAGTTTAGTTTCAACGCAAGTAAAACTTCCATTAAAACACAAGCTCTATAGCAATTCCTTCTAAAAGGTCAAGTGATCAAAGAGAACTCAAAGAGAAAGAGATTAAGAGGCAAATGCAAATAGTGGCAGAAATCTGTCAAAACAGACCAGTAGGTAAAAACCGATTTTGTAGAAGACCTTCTGTTGATCAAATCTAAAAGTGCTAAACTAATGAAAGTTAGATAATAACCTGGGGCACAAGCACAGAAAATTACAGCTCAATCAGACATACAGGGAATTTTCACAAGTTTTTATAATGAAGCACAAAAATCTGTTTCGGGACAACAACTTTCCCAAGTCTTACTTCTCTCTCATTAGAGGTTATTCTTGGCACAAAAACCACACAAAAAGGATAAGGAGAGGTTATTACTGAGGCAATAACTTCCAATACTCAACAAAAGAAAAACTTACTAAAAGTAAAAATAATTTAGGTTATCTCCCAATTGTGCTTTTCTTTAACGCCTTTGAGCTAGGCTCAGTAATTTGAGAAGATGCTCACATAAGAAATATGAATTGAAGCAAAAGAGAGAATAAAGGATCAAATATGATACACATTTAAGTCTAACCCACTTCCTATGCATAGGAATCTTGTAAGAAAATAAATCAAAGAAGCACATAGTAACAAGAATGGGTAGATAAAACAAGAGCAACTTTGGAACTTTCAATATAAAGAGAGGTGTTTTAGTAACATGAGAATTCCAACAACCATATTTTCCTCTCTCGTAATGATTTTCACTAGCATCATGAACAAACTCAAGAATATAAATATCACACTCATCCTCCTTTGGTAAGCATGGAGGGCGATCAAATAAGGTATTAGTTAAAGAGTTACTCTTATTGGGAGGTAGACATGGGTAGCTGCTCCATTCTTCCTCCTCTTGATCATCACTCTCCACCTCATTTTCATCCAATGAGCTTCCAGTTTCAGCAATTTTTTGTTCCATAGGCTCCTGCAAGGCATTAGTCTCTTCTGTTGGTGGAGAGCATCTATTAAGATATTTAAGAATATAGCCATTTTCTTCCTTGTAATTATCAAAGAAAAATTTAAGTATATCATAAACCTCATATTTATAAGGTGCATCATCAATATTTTCAAGAAAATAAGCAAGTTCAAATGCACCCTTCCAAGCAATAAATTCTTAAATTTGTTCCACATCATAAAAGTCATAATTTCCCTTAATATAAGAAGATATTGTAACATTATCATTATACTCACATTGAAAAGGGAGGTGTTTATACCTCCTATAGCAACACGAGATTTATCAAAGCAATAAGTAACATTATAATTAGAGCACACGTTTATAGAAATGGTATACAATTTATTAATTTGTTCCCATAAGTGTTTCCCTTTTTGTGACAAGCGGTGTTCCTCATAATATTTTTGTTCTTCCGTGAACCCACCTTGCCAATAAGATCTAGTTTCAAAGAAACCAACCATTGATATAAAGCATGATAAAGCAAGACAATAACACACCAACAAAAATAACAACTATAGTAGGAACTAACTTTTTTGTATTTTTGATAAAAGGAAGCAAACGAAATAAAGTAGAGAAACTAAGCAGAACAATAATAAAGTAAAAAAGATTGGTTGTGAGGGACTCCCCTTGCAAGAATCTTCTTTCTCCCTGAAAAGTGATTGACGAGGAGGAAGAGATTGAAGCTGTCCTTAACTCCCCGGCAACAGCGCCAGAAAAGTGCTTGATGGCTCAAGATATGTAGAGCTCGTTGGGAACCCCAAGTGGAAGGCATGATGAGCAGAGTAGCAAGTTTCCCTCAGTTATGAAACGAAGGTTATCGAACCAGTAGGAGTAAGGAAACAACTCCAAGGTGTTGCTAGCAACTTGGAATCCTGCACAACACAACCACAGAACTTTGCCCCAACTTATAGTGAGGTTGTCAATCTCACTGGTTTTGCTGTAAACAAAGGATTAAACGTATAGTGTGGAAGATAGTAATTGCTTACAGAAAGTAAACAGTAAACGGTAAAGAGTAGATGGTATATTAATGGTAAAGGAATGGACTGGGGTCCACAGTTCACTAGAGGTGTTTCTCCTTAAGATAAACAGCATGTTGGGTGAACAAATTACAGCGGGGCAATTGACAGATTGAGAAAGCATAACAATGCATATACTAGACATCTTGACTCCTACGAGATTTGATTGGGCATTACAACATAATACATAGACCGTAATCCAACTGCATCTATGACTAATAATCCACCTTCAGGTTATCATCTGATACCCTTCCAGTATTAAGTTGCAAGCAACAGATAATTGCATTAAGCAAAGTGTGTAAAGTAAACAATACAATTGCCCCATGGATAAAGGATTGTTGTTTTCTCCCTAGTAGCAACAACACATCTACAACCTTAGAGATCTCTGTCACTTCCCCAGATTACTAGAGGCACGAACCTACTATCGAGCATAAATACTCCCTCTTGGAGTTACAGGCATCTACTTGGCCAAGATACCTACTAGCAACGGAGAGCATGCAAGATCACAAATAACATAAACATGATAGAATCAATAATCAATCTGACATAGTATCTCAATATCCATCGGATCCTCGCAAACAGAACATATAGGATTACAAATAGATGATCTTGATCATGAACGGAGCTCACAAGATCTAAACATGCTAACACAAAGGAGGAGAACCAACCATCTAGCTACTGTATGGACCCATAGTCCAATGACGAACTACTCATGCATCACTCCGGAGGCTAGCATGGTGATGAAGAAGGCCTCCGGGATGATCTCTCCCTCCGGCAGGGTGCCGGGAAGAGCTTCGGATCCCCCCGATCTAGGGATGGAGATGGCGGCGGCTGTAGACTCTTTCGTGGATTTTTGATCGGGTCCTTAGGGTTTCTGCATCGGGGTACTTTTATTAGCGAAGGGGAAAGGTTGGTGGGCGCCCGAGGGGCCCACACCATGGGGCGGCGTGCCCTAGGGGTGGTCGCGCTAGCCCTAGGTGTGGCCACCTCGTGGCCCCACTTCCGCCGCCCTTCAGACTCCGTGTTCCTTCTGGTAAAATATTGACTTTGGCTTTTGTCCCGTCCAATTCTGAGAATATTTCCTTACTAGATTTTCTGAAACCAAAAACAACAGAAAACAGGCAGCTGGTACTGCGGCATCTTGTTAACAGGTTAGTTCCAAAAAATGTATAAAAATACCTCAAAGTGTAAACAAAACATAACAAAGTTGATATAAAACAAGCATGGAACATCAAAAATTATAGATATGTTTACGATGTATCAGGCCACGACGCGTGCTCTCCTTCGTGGTAGAAGTCATGGCGTTCTCTACTCCATCCCGTTCAGTCGCGTGTCATCGGCGTCTCGCCAGGCGTCCTCCAGCGTCAAAACCACCTCTTCGAAGTGGCATCATAGGCTTGGCCACCCCACCAATAATGTCGTGCAAACTATTGTTCGCCAAAACGATTTAGTGTGTTCTTCCAATAATCATACTTCTATTTGTGATGCTTGTCAGCGTGCTAAGAGTCGCCAATTGCCTTATAATACTTCCCATCGTGTTTCTACTATGCCTCTTGATTTGATTCATTCTGATGTTTGGGGCCCTGCCATTGCATCTTCGGGCGGGTATAAGTATTATGTTAGCTTTGTCGATGATTACTCTCGTTTTACCTGGATTTATCTCCTAAAAAACAAGTTGGATGTTGAGCATGTCTTTTATGAGTTTCAGTCACACATTGAGCGTCAGCTAAACATTAAAATCAAAGTTGTTCAGTCCGATTGGGGTGGCGAGTACCATAAGTTGCATCGCTATTTTCAGCGCACGGGCATCTCTCATCGCGTGTCGTGTCCTCATACCTCGCAGCAAAACGGGATTGCCAAACGCAAGCATCGCCACTTGGTAGAAACAGGTCTCGCGCTCCTGACGCACTCCTCTCTCCCACTTTGTTATTGGGATGAAGCTTTCCTGACCGTCTTCTACCTCATAAACCGTATATCCACTCCTATTTTGCAACAGGACACCTCCGTTCATCGGCTTCTCAAGGTGCGACCCACTACAGTTTTCTCCGCACCTTTGGTTGCGCATGTTGGCCTAGCTGCGCAAGTACAACACACATAAGCTCTCTTTCCGTTCCACTATGTGTATTTTCCTAGGGTACAGTCCGATGCATAAGGGTTGCAAGTGCTTGGATCGCTCCACGGGACATATTTATATTTCTCGTGATGTCGTCTTTGATGAGTCTGTTTTTCCCTACGTCACTCCTGGCGTTCAGGTCGATGTCTCCACTCTTGAAGATGCTCTATCGTTTCCTTCTGATGAACCGGTTACGAGTACTACTATGGGAAACTATGACCTGTCTTATTTGTCCACTAACGTGCCTACCATAGGCAGTTTTCCTATTGTGCTACAGGAACCTCCAGCGACCGACGATGACCGCGCGCCCGTGATCGACGTGCATGGCGCACGACATGCGCCTACGATCGACGTGCATGGCGCACGCGACTCGAGGACGCCCGGTCCCGCGATGCCTTCGTCGTCGCCTGCGTCTGCACGCACTGGGCCGCGCCGCTTGCTCCATCCCAGCCCGACGGCTCCGTCCCTCTCACAGGCGATGTCTCGCCCATCTCTGCTCAGCCCGCGTCGCCTCCTATTCAGAGCCCTGTCTCTTCAACCGCGACGCCCTCAGCTAAGCATGGCCATGCTATGGTCACTCGTGCGCGGGATAACACGCGTCGCGAGAAGCAGTTTACCGATGGCACAGTGCGTTATGATCCGGGACGCCGTGCCTTTCTTGCTACACCGGTGTCTCATCGCGATGCTCTCCGCGAGACCGTGTGACGTGCAGTGATGGCAGACGAGATTGCTGCTCTTCATCACACCAAGACTTGGGTCCTTGTTCCTCGCCCTCCTCATGTCAACATTGTTGGTAGCAAGTGGTGTTCAAGACCAAGCATCGTCCGGATGGCTCTATGGACAAGTACAAAGCACGCCTTGTCGCTCGCGGTTGTACTCAGCAGCACGGCATTGACTATGACGACACCTTCAGTCATGTCGTCAAACCGGCGATTGTTCGCCCGGTTCTCTCTCTTGCTGTCTCACGCGGATGGACTCTTCAACAAGTTGATGTTAGTAATGCTTTCCTCCATGGTTTTCTCACTGAGGATGTCTGCATGCAGCAGCCACCTGGCTTCGAGGATGATCGTTAACCCTCACATGTCTGCAAGTTGCAACGAGCCCTTTATGGTCTGAAGCAGTCTCCCCGCGCCTGGTATGCGCGGCTCAGCGCCCTCCTGGCCGAGCTTGGTTTTCGCTCCTCCACGGCTGACACCTCCCTGTTCACTTTCTCTAGAAAGGTATTCACATATATATGCTGGTATATGTTGATGATATTGTTATTGTTGGTTCCACTCCAATAGCAGTTGATGGTCTGGTTCGTCAGTTGTCTGCTCAGTTTCCTATCAAGGATCTTGGTACACTGGAGTATTTTTTGGGATTAGAAGCGTCCTACAATTCAGGGGGTCTGACACTCACTCAACGGAAGTATGCACTGGATCTTTTGCACCGTATGAGTATGGAGAATTGTAGACCTACTTCTACACCATTGGCGATAGGAGATCGCTTATCTCGTGAGTCTGGTACTCCACTTGATGCTGATGACTCTTTCCGGTATCGAAGTGTTGTTGGAGGCCTGCAGTACTTGACTCTCACTCGTCCAGATTTGTCCTTTGCGATGAATAAGGTTTGCCAGTTTCTCTCACAGCCCACCGATGTTCATTGGGAAGCGGTGAAGCGCATTTTCCGATATGTGAAGGGAACACTAAGTACATGGCTCCATTTTCGTAAATCTGCCACCACTAGCATAAGCATTTTTTACTGATGTTGACTGGGCAGGTTGTGTTGATGATCGTCGATCCACATGAGGTTTCGCAGTATTTGTTGGACGGAACCTCATCTCTTGGAGTTCCAAGAAGCAGCCTACTATCTCGAGGTCTAGTACCGAGGAAGAATATAAAGCTTTGGCAAATGGACTAGCCGAAGCTATTTGGGTAGATTCGCTACTCAAGGAGTTAGGGATCTCCCAGCAGCGCACCTCTATCTTCTGGTGCGATAATTTAGGGGCTACATACCTGACAGCCAATCCAGTCTTCCATGCAAGAACAAAACACATTGAGATAGATTTTCATTTTGTGCGAGAGCGTGTGGCCGCTGGAGCTCTTCAGGTCAGGTTTATTTCTTCCGATGATCAGTTGGCTGATGTCTTCACTAAACCAGCCACCCGATAGATGCTAGACCATTTCAAGACCAATCTGAATCTTGTACAGAATAGAAGTTCAGATTGAGAGGGAGTGTTAAAATAGGTCTAGTATGTATATTAGTCTGTCATGTATTTGTACAGTATTGTACCATTGTAACGCTGATCATTATATAAAGGAAGACACCGTGTGAGGCTATGCCCACGGAACTCTAATCACTTTGACTGTTATCTGCTACGAAAACCCTATAGTTTGTCTGTGGAGGGATCCCTCCACTAGCGGAAGAGTGCCACCGCACGAGGGATCTTGGAGCCGGCCGGCGGGAGCCCATCAAGCGGAGTTGGAAGAACATGTATGGGAGCTAGCGCGGGGTCGCGTCTTACGGAACTGGCGCGGGAGGACGGCGACCTGGCGCACAAGGGAGGACAACGACCTGGCGCCCATGGGACCTGCCGCGGGAGGATGGAGGCGGGGTCGACGGAGGCGAGGTCAACAGAGACGGGGACGGCGACAACTCTCCCCGAGGACGACGACGGGACAGGAGGTAGAGCTAGCGATTGTCCTACTCCCCTGAAGAAGACGCGTGGGGATGGGGATCACGGGCGCTAGTGTTCGGGGTGACGCTGGGGATCGCGGACGGGTGATCGCGGGAGGACGCCGGGGATCGCCAGGGATTTGCCAAAGTTTAATTTTGAATTTAGGCTAATTTGAACGATTTAGATATGGTCTAGGTTTTTTTGTAATATTTGAATTGAACTGCACCCGTGGCCATTAATTTGGGCCGGAGGGAATAGAACATGAGGTGCGTTTGTTTCTTTAGTGGAATTAAGATTCGAATTGGGGCAAAAAATACATATTTCGTATCAAATTGAGCTAAATATATTTTCATATATTCTTAGAAAAAACACATATTAAAGTTATATAATAAAGTGAACATGTGTTCTAGTTACTCCCTCTGATCCATATTACTTGTCCTAGAAACGGATGTATCTAGACATGTTTTAGTACTAGATACATCCGTTTCAATGACAAGTATTATAGATCGGAGAGAGTATTTATTATTGTTGTCTGATTTTTTCAAGTCTAGAGCCCCATTTGCATTCTGTAGTGGGGCCTTGAATGTCCTAGAGGCAGCCTTGTTTAGGTGTACATATATACATACTAGTAATTGTGCACGAATGCAGGTGTTGACCAATACAATTTAAATCTTGAAGCCAAAAGAAATTGAATCTCTATTTTTCATGAATTATGTTTAGTACAGCTTTACATGACATATTGCGGCTTGTCACATCATAGATTTTATGATACACTGCATCCTTCTAAAGATAACCCGGACGAATCTCTAAAGGGAATGATGTTACAAAACACAAATAGATCAAGTGTACAAAACACCTGCAAATTCACTGAATCTCTATCAACAACAAAGATCATAACGGGAGCAAAGAAGAAAATAGCGCATAACTTCATTTTTTGACAAACACCGTGTCCATCAGTTTTCCACCATTTGCATGCATTAAATCTCACACCAAATCCGCTCAACTGAAAATAGAACTGAATGATAAATTATGCAGACTCTTATTGACGGAAAAAACACAAATGTGCAGGTGTAACAATCCGCTAAGTTGATAAGCAAGCATTAGAGATTCGATGTATTGGACAACAGAACAATGTTACACAAACGTTCAGATGTAATAATCTCCCTAAGTTGGTAAGCAAGGATTAGAGATTTGATACACTGGACAATAGAACACTGTTAAAAAATTCTTTGATTGCTGAGAGTATGCTTTTTTAGGGAAACTGTAGTTATCATGCTATTGACTCATCCAAATCATGTTCATCTAGAAAATAAGATACATTTTCATGGAGGGGACCCGGTTACGACTCAACAATTGTAATACATAATTACACCTCGAGCCAATGTTTCTAGAGAAAAAAGACAATAAACTAATATAAATAAGCAAAAACATTGCACGAGCATGCAACCTGGCAAGCAAACAGAACAACGATAAAAAATATAACACTGCAATGTTTGCATTCCCTTTTTAGTTATCTAGTAGTCCGTAGCTTTAAACATCTTCCCTCTTATTCAGCTGCTCGAGAACGGGACAATAGTCTAGTGGTTGAGTCACAGTGGCGCACCCTAGTGACCAGAGTTCGATTCTCCGGAATTCTCACGCCTAGTCCCGCTTCTACTGTATCATTACCACCAAGAGCTAATCCTGGTCGGTTTTCATTTTTTTGAGAACGGGGTAGTAGTCTAGTGGTTGGGTTGCAATGGCGCATCCTAGTGACCGGAGTTCGATCCTTGTGAGAGATAAATTTTCCGAATTCTCACGCTATCCTGCTTCTACTATATAAAAAAAAAAGTCCAATTCCTCCTAGGCACTGTTTTTTTTTTAATTCAGCTGCTCATGTAAAAAAAAAAAACACAAAAAACTTTGCCAGGTTCCTCATATTTGATTTTATTTTTGCGAAACAGTTTCCTCATATTTATGCTCATCTTGCTGCGAATGGATACAACAAAGAGGATGAAAGACAAAATCGAAATTATGGAATAGAGAGGCAGCAATAAAAAATGAGATCCAGGGACACCTCATGCAGCCTAGGAAGCATGCTGTGAAGATGGTGGCAAGTTGACAATGATCACTCGATCGTTGGAGACGCTGGGTCTGGCTTAGGTAATTATAATAATGGCACTTAATCTACACTAAAATAGATAAGGACCTGCATTAATCGCTTGTGAAAAATAGTATGCATGCAATCGACCTGGCTGTCAGCTATGAATGCTAGTAAACGTGCACGTGCAACACACGCCACATCTCAGCTTCAGATAAAATAAATTATTAATGTACTAGTTAAATGTTCGTGCGTTGTCACGGGTAACTTAAAATTTTCTTGTCATACATTTAAAGATTATAAATATGCAAATTGACGTGTATAGAAAATTACCATGGATTGCTAGGAAGTAACATAGATTTTTTCCTCTGTTATCCATAAGAACCAATTCATAGATTTTTTTCTAATTCCAAAGTGTGATATCTGGAGCTCATGACAATCAATTTTCAACAACTGATTTGCCACTGCAATGTCATCTCCTCTATTAAGTGTCGCATGCTTCCTTATTTATCTCGTCACTTTGTACTTCCTCTCTCCAATTCACGATTGGCCCACTATACTCGCTCATTTTGAAATTTTGACACCCAACACATAGATTTGTATTTAGGTGACACATATACCTTGCTTCTAACAATTTTCGTAGGCTCTCCATTCAACCTGCATTTTCCGTTCGACTACTTCAATTTTCTATAGAAAGGAAATATCATTGTATAGCAAATTTAAGATGATATCTTCCACTATGGAATATTTTGTACAGCAAAATAAAAAATTGCCATGCCATGGTAATTTCCAGTTAATTAAAACAAAATGATATGTCCAAGTAGTAGCACGAGAGAAAATCTTCAGTTGTAATACTCTCGGATATGCCCGAAAGATAGATGTTTGTCATCACCGGCCCTATACATTTCATAAAGTGGTGGAAATACTGTATTTGTTGCATTATCTAGGAATTTGTGCATATTGATAGGTTATGTATAAATATTCTTCAGAAAAATGCAATAATAATTAAACCACATTATCTCAATCCCATGAGATTATTTTGCAGACCCCTAGATAAGCAAAAATAAGTACATCGCATTATCTAAATCCCACGAAAGAAAAAACACTAAATATAAATTTCGGACAGCACAATAAAACTAATACTCGATTTTTTTAATCCATCTAATTTTGGTTGTAGGAAGCAAGCATCGTGGATATGCATGATTTCTAACTTTCTTCCCTACCATCATACCGAGCCAGATCTTTATCTGTGCTTTCTATCTTATTATTCTTCTAAGTGCACATATTTTGTACAATATTAATGTAGGTCCATTTGTTACGATCCCAGAATGCATGTGGGGGGATGGAGCTGCACGATTCTTGATGCAACTCTTGCTATCGCTCCCACCGCAATAGCCTAGCCGCCGTCGAACTCCTCGTCGACAGCCCTCCCAACCCCCAAGCCTAGCCCCCAACCCCCTCCCCCTCCCCTCCCCGGCACCATGTCCTCCGACGAGAGCCACAGCTCCTACCACCAGCGGCAAGACCACTGGCTGGCCTCCGGCAGCGAGCTCGCAATATCTCAGCAGTCTCTTGCATCACATTCATTCCATTGATCTTGCATTACTGCATCGACTTGATCAAAGAGCTATTCCATATGTAGATGAACGGTGTCTTCCTATGAACCTCCTTCCAGAAACTGAATGTACATGCTTCAACACGAACCGTTGTTAGCATGTTGCAAGCATAAAGTCAGAAATTAATCATACTAATTACAGAAAAAACATGTTCCAACTAATTACATAAAAAGCACTAAAGCTAACGCATAAGAACATCAAAAAGAGAAAATTATATTCAGCACACAATCATTATTTTAGTATACACACTGAGCTTTGCTACCGGTTGATTCTTTTTTTCTAAGAATATAAACATGAGTTTTGTCTTAAATTTGCAGACACTTTTCATGTATTAGTATTAACATTAACCAAATTTTTCTTAGAATAGAATAGATAATTAACTTCTAGATATTTTCTTCTAATACAAATTAGGATGGAGATTTTCAAAATGTTATGTCCCTTGCACATATTTTATGTCATACTTTTTAATCATGGCATATGATCAGGCACGCGTGATACATACAGAACAACATATTGAAAAAAGTAGGCACATATGAGGAACCTATATGTTATGGTAGTTTGCCTGTATCATTTCTATTCACGTGAATTTTAGAACACAAAAAAACAGGTCCTTGACTCAAGACATGATTTAGAAAGTTGCCATACTCGATGTGAGCAGCTCTTTTGTGGTAATATTGCTATGTAAACCGCTAGAATCACTGCTCCAGTGAGCAATCGGCGATGACGCTGAAACTCACATAGCAGGAAAAGGGAGATGGAGGTGTTGGTGGGGACGCGAAACTTCTCAGCCCAGTCCTGCGCCTCAAGAAAGAGCTTGGAGATCTTTGCGGAGACCCTAGTCATATCCAGCCACGCCGTGGGGTCCTTGGCCACGCACTGGAGCACCACTTCCTTGAGCGCCTCTGTCATGTCCGGCGAAGGAGTCCTTGATCTGGTTGTAGATATATTCTCTATTTGTTTCAAACTGTGCAAATGCAAACACATTATAGAAGATACAAACACATGAACACATGAGAGTTGGTATAGCTATGGATATAGAAGATAAAATATTACGAAAAATAAAAACTCCAAAATGAAACTATATGAAGCAGTGCAACAAGGTTTCACACATTTTACCCATAGAATCTAAGTAGTCAGTAAATGAACTTTTCAGTCAATCTGAACAATCACAACATGAGGAGGGAAACAATTTATCTAGCCCTACAAAGACAAGGACAAACTTAATCTGATAAATACATGTGGAAATCAACAACTTTGATCTGCAAAACTCCTAGCATTTCATTAGCATGTAAAAAACTTTTAAGCTCAAGTAAGTGAGCTGACCAACCCTAACATTTAATTTTTACTCTACGATTATATTTAATTTTCTCAAGGCCATATGTGTAACATTGATAAGAATTATAATTTATACTAAATAGTTTTACTGAAAGGCAATTAAAGAGTGGCAACAAAAGAAGAGGTTCCAACTTAGGGGTGAAGTCATAGCATTGTATGAACCAAGTAATACAAATTTATTTCTTATCATAAAATTGGTTACACATATCTGCATTGCCCTAATAAAATTCAGAATACAAAAACATGAATTACATAATGTTCATGTAAGAAACTACTTGGAAGACAACACCTAAAGAAAAATGGAATAAATTTTGGCTCGTAGCCTGTAGCCAGACCTTCCTAATAAATTTGGAAGCTTATGCTCAATTTAGCATGAGCTCAGATTAGATTTCATTGTACACACTTCATACATGTCATTCAGAGGGAGTACTTACTTTGGGGAGGGGGGGCAACTGAATTTTTCAGCACACTCTCTAGTGTGTTGGCCATCCGCCCAACAAAACATCACCAAGAAAGCAATTTTTTAAATAGAATCGCACAACATCACCACCCGTGTGATCCTGACCAGGACTGAATTTGGATTACCCGTACCACGGTCTTGGTGTGTACGTGCTCCTCGATCTTGTTCCAGTCACGTTCAAACCTGAAATCCACACGAATAAATCAGTTATTTCAGCGACAGCAGATTAGCTGGATTCAGGCTTGTTCATAGGCAGAGCAAAACAGAGCACGTCTTAGTGTCATGTTGTCATATAGGTACTCTTCTGAGAAAGAATCAGTGGAGGTTAAACAAACTTGGTACCACAAATTTGCTTTCTATCTTCACTTGCAATGTTACCATGATGAATGTGTCTTACCCGTAGAAAGATCTAACCATTTGTCTATTTGACAAGAATGACACATGGACAATCTTAAAATCAATAAAAGAAAAATGTCAGATCTATATATAGTTCAATAGACACCTAGAGACATCAAATTTATCAGCTGCCCAACGCAGCAATTAAAAGGGATTAATGTTCTAAAAGAAGAGCAATAATTACGGCAATCTACAAAATTAGACCTCCTCACTATATTTGGTCTGAAGGAAAAATATAATATGGTAACAAAGATAAATGGCAGAAAAAGGGAAGGAGAAACATAGCACACCTGAGGCAATGTATCAAGGCTGTTGGTTGCAAAAGGTAACCTGAATCCTTCTGCACAATTCATGTCAAACAGAATGTAACTTTGATCAGTTTTTCTAGTATAGAGAATGCAACATGGAGACCATTTGTTCACACAAATCTGCTCTTATACTTGAGTAAGTAATAAAGATTAGGAAAACTTATGCTAGCCTTATGTAGATCAACATGGTAATCAGCCCTAATTCAGTAATGTGGGAACCTAGAATTTTACTACTAATATGTTATCAGAGGAAAACATGAAAAAGGCGAAAGCAACAATTTTGCATTCAGTTCTAGCTTAGTCATGAAGTATCATGGAAAAAAGCGACCAAAAATCTTAGTGCCATGGAGTATTAGGGAAAAACATGTGGAAAAATACCCATCTTGGACCTTCATGTCTCTCCCTTTCTTATTGACCATTTTTTACCCTAGTGTCTATCTTCCCCTAATGTGGGTCTTAACTTCTCTATCCCCACAATATGAGATGACAGGGTGTAGTCTTCCACCTCGATAAAAACTCTTTGTCCAGCTCCATTGGTGTAGTCTTCGACCTCGATAAACACTCTTTGTCAAGCTCCATCTCTAGTCCAAGTTCGGGAATAACACGTCCATAGTTCACAAACGTAAAGTGATTACAAGTCGTATGCACCCTTGTACTCTTTAATATGAAAACACATAGTGACATGAAAACTTAGTGGTGTACTGCCTACCTAATTCAGGAAATTCGCTCCTATTCTAATCAAAGTCATCACAGAAAAACTACCATTCAATAGAGTTCTTCAGAAGCATTCTTTAGTTTCCACACGGTCATGAGTATGCGTGTACCAAAAGAACAAAGCATCAGTTCAATCGAGTGTTTTCCAAGCCCAATGGATACCAGCAACGTTAAATATATGGATTTGCACTTCAGAAATTGGTGACGGCTTCCTGATGGCAGAAGAAGCATCATCTCTCTCCGTCTCTGATTACAAAATTAATTAAGCTACATTGGACAAGTTAGAATCTAAAACTTTTTGTGTAAATAAACTCAAGGCATAACAATTTGAGTGAAACATCTCACCTGGATTACAATACTATATCACTTCTATTCTGTCAAATAAACAATATCATGTCTACATGACTACACGATTCCCGCATTCCCTTGGTTAAAACTCAATGAATAGATGGCTTAGCGGAGGTGAATTAAGGAGGCAGCGACAGCTCGGGATTAGGGTAGCTGTAATTAGGGATTAGGGACGTAGGTTGATTGGACCATACTCTGGTAGGAGGAACTGAGGAAAGGTCACCGGCCTTCGTAGCCTCCAATGGAGACCTCGGACCCCAGGGCCTGCACAGGCCTCTAGAACACGCCTCCACTCGTTGCGCCTCCCTGCGGCGCCACGCCGCTCCCCGTCTCCATTAATCCCACCCGAGCATCCCCTGCGCATCACCACCTGCTCTAGCCTCCAGGGATCCCCTCTCTCCCGGGTGGAATGTAGCAGAGAATGAACATGTGAAGGATGCGTGAAGGGAGTGAGGATTACCAGTCGATCTGCTCCCCGTGGTCATCGATCTTGCCCCCAAACTTGTTACCGGGTGGGAAGAAGTCGGCGGTCGGGGTAGTCGGTGCAGCGGCGTCCAAGATACCGAACGACCTTGTGCGAAAGCTGGCGGTGGTGGGCGTGGCAGCAGGGATGCTGGTGATGGAGCAGGAGCTGCTCGTCGGTCGTCCTTCGTGCGACGCATCCAGACGTTGGGCTAGGCGGTTACCATAGCGGGCGCGACGGGAGATGCGGTAGATGGCGGTGGATGAGGGAGAGGGAGCCGCGGGCGGTGTGCCGACGGGAGGTGCGGCGGGGCGTTGTGTGGGCGTGGGTGGGTTGACCGGGGCATTTATGACGACACTTTATTTCGCGAGGCTCAGTTTGAGGAGGAAGCGATGAACGAGCGGCGTCGGACGAAGGGGCCGACGTAGCGGCAGAATACGGAACATCTAAGTTCTTTTTAGATAAAATAAAATAAATAGAGATAGAGAAGTAGAGATTACAGTCACAAGTATTCAGAAGTTATAGAACTCAGTTTAGACTTGGGAGCATTTTCTTTAAAGATCATCGTTACTGTTTATTTGTCACCAGTTATTTGCCAGGCTCAATATATACATCCTGAAACCTAGAAAACAAAATATGTTAAGTTCTTTGCTTGGATCAAAGAAATTTAGTTAGCGAAAAGAACAGAAGAGTTACTCGTATTGCAATCTTGGCACACATATAACCAAATCCATTGAGCAATCACAACAATGCATGGAGCAATGCAATGGTATGAGAAATGGAATATGATAATTGATTATAAATATCACCAATCTCACCAAGTAGGAAGCAAATATGGTCTTTAGGAGCCACTTGCTTACATCAACATGGCAATTTATAAGCTTGCATGGTCATACTTCAACCTAAATTTGACTACAATTACAACAAAGTGACGGGCAAGCTAATTGTCCATCGGATGCAAGGTATGCAGAGATTCCCACCTGACATTTCATCGAACAAATTAAACAAACCAGTTATTAGTAAGCACTAAACATATAATAATAATTGAAATAATAAACTCAACATCAAGGTAAAAGCACAATTTGTTTGAACAAACAATATCAAGTTTAATATATTAAAATTCATGGAGATTAGACATGTACTCCGTAACATGCATCTTTCATTTCTTGCCATTCTTCTCAGCTAGTGATGCTGTCCGAAACTCCACAACAATTATATTCTAGAGATCCAGAAGACACATTTATCAGCGAGTTTAGTACTGCATACTATCGGACTATTCGACAAAATACAACATATTAAGAGATAGAAGCAAAGGAGAGACTTGCCTCATGTCAAGGAAGAGAAGCAGAATTTCAGTGGTTTGGTCATCCATCAAACAATTCTCAATCCATCAAACAGTTCTCTTAGAAAACCCCCAGAATAATCCCAAGGATAAAGCTCATTAACTTTTGGTATAGAAAACTCTCAACTTCCTGTCAGCAAGCAAATTGAGCGCAGCCAACCAAACAACGGATATTTATTGTTATCCTCGTGCAAAAAAATCTCGTAAACAAACAAATTGTAGAAGAAGCATAGGACGCGTATACGTGTGACAGTGCTAACCCTGACACTGTCCAAAGTAGACGGGGAGTAACTGCACGCTACCAAACGCCCCATAGGTGAGAGCTGCACACGATGATCTTTCTCGAACCATGGTAGCGACAAACGGGACTTGTGCTCCTCATATTTTGCTCCATAGTACAGACTACCCCTTCCATCTGGCGATCCCGAGCGAGCACTAGCTTTTTAACGCGTCACTGCTTACGATTCAGATCGTTACATGTGGATAATACGATCCTGTCAAGTCTACCAGCCTACCAGGAGTAGCACTAGCAGCTAGCTAATTGCAGCGCAGCAGCACACTGACCGATCGATAGCCGCCGAGTCGATTCTGTGCCATGCGTTCGGTATCTTTGCATTCCATGTCCAAAAGGGAACACGCGGGCAGCTACCTAATCCGATCTGCGTCTCTACGATGTGGACAAAAAAGGTTTCCCCACTTCCTTGGATCGGCCGGGCGAAAGATGCCTGCCGAATCCGGCAGAGCGGCGCATGCGACGGAAGTAGGTAAGCCATATTTGTGCACCGTCATAAAAGCCCTCCGATTCAGATTCATATTAATGACTTCACCTTTGTCTACTACTAGTAGATAAGAAGGTGTTTAGTCTAAATTTTTAACTAGATGTACTATCCTGTTTGTGATTATTAGTCCTAAGAGCTTTCTACATTGTTTGAGATTATAAGGGTTATCTCATTTATTAGTCTCTCGTGAAATGCATGTTCTACTTTTTCACTCACCTCTCTCATGCATGTAAAACTATTGGTGCATGCATGTATTAATGAGAGAGTTATGGAGTGTCTTGGTATTATGAAGTACTAATATAAGTAAAGTTGACGTAATTAATATAAACCGGAGTGAGTAGTGTTAAACAAATTGAGGAGGGTTTTTGAATAGTATAGATATATTGGAGTATTTGTGAAAACTTAGCAAAACATATATCTATAGCTTAAGCGTGATGACTAGGGGCTGCGGAGAGGCTATCTACCGCGCGCCCTGATGCTGTTTGACGCGCATGATGCCGCTGGTTGTGGGCCTCTGCTGCTCTTCGTCGCTTGTTTTAGGCCAGGGCACGGAGCCTCTGTTATGTGTGATGCTGCCTATGGGGCCAAGGCAGTCTTTAGGATGCAGCTGTCGTGCTCGTGCGGTAAGCGGTCTCGGTAAGACCTGAACCCTATCCTCTTAGCAGTCTTCCTCTTAGCCTTTCAATAAAAGTAGTTGTACTTGTCATCGTCTATAATAAGTAATCCTCAGCCCTTTATTCGACGATAAGACCTACTTCTTGACATTAATGGTGGTGTTGAAAGATTACAATTCTTTTGGTATGGGCTTTTAGATCTTGCTTCAAATCGATCTTGGTGTTTTTCTCATGGTTGCCACGAGGAGGTTTGTCCTCGCAATATTTGTTTCGACTGCTACGTCTTCGATAATGGTGATTCCTACTCTCGATTCGCCGACGATGTCGATCAAGCAGTTCGGTTACTTTTGACTAATATTGGTGTTGGTCTCTTGCCGATATTGCTTTGATTACTCTAGCACGTAGCCTTGACGCTGTGGCTCAAACAAAAATTACGGGAGAACCCTCATTGGTAGTTTCAGGTTGTGGTTTGATATCTATTATTTTTCGGTTGTCTTCAGAAAAATACAAGATGGTGTCCTAGAAGAAGAAAGAGTTTGAAGATCTCGAAGTTTTGTTAGTTTTAAGACTTTATTTTATAATTGTCAAGATAGTTTTTATATCTCTACCATGTACTATTTTCTGCTATGAATATATGTGATATTGATTGCCAAAAAAATGTATAGTACTCTCCGTTCAGAAATATAAGACATTTTTGTTTTGTGAATCAAATATATCTAGACATATTTTAGTGTATAAGTTTGTAGAGGCTCGCTAAAAAGCGTCTAGATACATTTATTTCACAAAGCTAAAATATCTTATATTTCTAAACAGGGAAGTATCATATAATATTTTATCATGATCTCATCATATTTATTGAATCGTAGAATCTCAATGTAAATTTTTGTTGAAGATTTATTTGGCATTAATTTTTTCATTTTTTATGTGCTATGATACGGTATCTACTTATAATAATATCGTACTCTCTCATCATTGATTACATTGATACATCAATATTTTGCATACACCTAATGCATGATACTCTCTCCGTCCAAAAATAACTGATTTTTATTTGTCTAGATTTATATGTATCTATACACTAAAATGCGTCTAGATATATGCGAATCTAAAAAAATCCAAATCAGTTATTTTCATTTTCGGACGGAGGGAGTATGATAATCCTACGGTGAGTAGTTTTGGAAAAAACATGAAAACCACTGCACAGGGCGCATTCCGGCACGCACTGGTGTAGTCTGATTGGCTCATCCGGCCACTTGGCGCACGGAGCACCAGCCTCCGTGCCACCAGTCCCCACCACTACCAGAGCCCCGGAGCGAACCAACCTACCTACCCGTGGCCGCCCGCGCCGTGCCGTGCCGAGCCAGCCCCGCCGTGCCGTGCCGAGCCAGCCCCGCCGACCGCGCCCGCTGCCTATAAACAGCGCGCACCACTCTCTGCTCGCCGTTCCTTCCCGTTTCTTCCCCCGCCTGCCTGCTTCTGTGACTGACCTCCGTGTCCGTGCGCGAGGGAGAGTGCAGAGTGCACGAGGGAGCGGAGATGGCGACGCACTACGTGCTCAACACCGGCGCCAAGATCCCCGCGGTGGGGCTAGGAACCTGGCAGTCCGACCCCGGAGTCGTCGGCGAGGCCGTCTACGCCGCCGTCAAGGTCATCTCACTGCAATGCCCCCGCCTGCCTGCTTCGCTTCGGATTTTTATTCTGCCCCCTTCACCATCGATTCTTTTGGGGGAAGAATGTCGGCGAATTATTAGTGTCTGATCTGTTCTTCTACCAAATCGTGCAGGCGGGGTACCGGCACATCGATTGCGCCAGGGCCTACAACAACGAGAAAGAGGTAACTGTTTGCTTTCTTTTCTCCAAAGCTTTGGATCGCTGTACGGTTCCGAATATTCGTGTACAGATTTCGTGCTCGTGTCCTGCAAAACCGAACACACGGTCTACCACAGTAACAATAACAGACGGGAACATAACAACTGAGTACTAGTATTCATCTGTCGAGTCTGTATTCATGTGGGCCTTATGCGAACTTGCTTTCTGTCCACTCATTTAACACTACACCTGTGAACTGTGATCTGGTTTACAAAGAGTCCAGGACAGATTTACCTTCTTCCAGAAAAAGGAAAAGAAAAAAGAAACTGATTTAGAAAGTACTCCCTCCGTTTAGAAATATAAGACGTTTTAGCTTTATGAATTGAATGTATCTAGACATCTTTAAGTGTATAGGTTCGTAGAGGTTCGGAGTGTACCTATACACTAAAAGGCATCTAGATACATTCATTTCACAAAGCTAAAGTGTCTTATAATTCCAAATGGAGGGAGTAGAAGTGACCAATTCGGACTATACTTATCAAATTGAGATGGACATCAAAACTAGTAGTCCTAACATTTACCCCCTGCAAACGTTAGCACATTCTTTTGACCAAACTTGTCTCTGTTTAAGTTGGGTAACGAATAACAGAACCACACTTTTGGATTGTCCAGGTGGGTTTGGCTCTGAAGAAGCTATTTGAAGAGGGTGTAGTCAAGCGCGAAGATCTGTTTATCACCTCTAAGCTTTGGTAAGGCCGGATTTGTGGTGACTCCCTGTAGTTTTATCTCTTTTAATGCTCCATGTCTAACTGATTGCTTCTAATGGCCATGTTGTTTCAGGTGTGGTCATCATGCCCCAGAAGATGTGCCTGTGGCACTTGACGAATCCCTGAATGATCTGCAGCTTGAGTACTTGGATCTTTACCTTGTAAGTTATATGCATCTTCCTGTTCAGGAAATGTAGTTCAATATTTATGTTACTTGCTCAGTTATGTTTTCGCAATCTGAGTAATCATCTCTATGTAAATATGCTAGTCCATTGCACGATGATTCTCCATATCCATTTTTGTATTGATTGGCATTGTACTATAGACTTCCACTTACTAATACTAAATCTTAAGATTACTTTTGTGGCTCATTTTATTGTACTTCTGTCTAACTTCTGAGCTAAATAATTGTTCGTTGAAAGTGTCAAATATAAAAATAATAACCGTGTGTACTTTTTTTGTAGATCCACTGGCCATTTAGCGTTAAGAAGGGAACCAGTATTGGCAGCCCTGAAAACTATGTAACACCTAACATCCCAGCTACCTGGGGAGCAATGGAGAAGCTACATGATGCTGGCAAAGCTCGTGCTATTGGTGTCAGTAACTTTGCATCGAAGAAACTGGGTGACTTGCTTGCTATTGCTCGCATACCTCCTGCTGTTAACCAGGTGGAGTGCCATCCTGGTTGGCAACAAACTAAACTCCATAGCTTCTGCCAAACGACTGGTGTTCACCTCTCTGTAAGTCTGCAGTGTAACTATATTTTCTTGCCAGTCAAGGTGCTGGCTAGTGGTGCTTATGCATTTAATTTTCGGAAAACCTGGTGCTTGTGCTTATGATTCCGCTTCTGCATTTTGCAGGCATACTCGCCACTAGGTTCACCTGGTTCAACATGGATGAACGGTAATGTCCTAAAAGAACCTGTCGTCATCTCAATCGCAGAGAAGCTTGGCAAAACTCCTGCGCAAGTAGCGCTGCGCTGGAACATTCAGATGGGTCACAGTGTACTTCCAAAGAGCGTGAGTGAAGAACGTATAAAGCAGAACTTTGATGTTTATGGCTGGTCAATTCCAGATGACTTGCTTGCGAAGTTCTCTGAGATTAAGCAGGTGAGTTATGCAACTTTGTATTGGCATTTATCATTCTACTTTTAGGTGTGCTGTGCCTTAGGAGACTTCTTTACCAGATGGGAGCAATCTTATTTAATTGGGAGAATAATACACTGATGCTGGGTACTGAATTAGAAATCTATATAGAATAAACTGGCGTTCTAAAACCCCATAAAAATGTTCTGTATCGAACTAAGTAGCATTTCTGCATTTGCAGTCTTTAAAGTTATATCTTCCTTCCATAGCTTCAGTGCCAGGATACTCAGACATAAATGTTCCTTTATCCTTTGATCTTGCCTGTTCATAGAAACATGTGAGCAATAACAGGCAGCAATGTTATAGTTAAAATGATTTGCAGGTGAGTTATGCAACTTTCTATTGGCATTTACCGTTTACATTTTGATGTGCTGTGTCTTAGCAGACTGTTCATACCAGATGGGAGCTATCCTATCTAATTAAGCGAAAAAATACACTGATTGTGGGTATCAAATTAGAAATATATATGGAATAAACTGACGTTCTGAAACTCCATCTGAATTGCTTTATATAGAATTAAGTACTAGCATTTCTGCATTTGCAGTCTTCAATGTTTATATTTTCGTTTCGTAGCTTCAGGACACTTGTTTTATCCTTTGGTCCTGCCTGCTCATAGAAACATGTGAACAGTAACAGGCAGCAATGAAATAGTTGAAATGATGTGCATGTTTCAGGTTTAGTCTTTATTGTAGTACTCCCTCCGTTTAGAAATATAAGATGTTTTAGATTTGTGAATCGAATGTATCTAGACGTTTTTTAGTGTATAGGTTCGGAGTGAACCTATACACTAAAAGGTGTCTAGATACGTTGAATTCACAAACCTAAAACATCTTATATTTCTAAACGGAGGGAGTATAAGCGATGGTTATGTACTCCCTTTATTTCACTGTGTGCTACGGCGCCCAGCCGCCTGAGTCTGGATGTGCTTTGTCAGTGGCAGCCCTAATTTTTCTTTAGTTTCTCCTTGTGAAAGAAGGAGCACCGTTCTTTTTAAGAGAACAACACTGATAGATCCAAATTACCACTTCACTGTGTAGGGGTTATTGCTTGCTGCATGACCTTATCAGGACAGCACGGTTTGCTTCTTGGGCTGTTGTTCAAAACAAACAACTTCATTTTTCTACTAGTATAAATCTCTAATGAATGACCGATAAGTGTCAGCAATTTCCTTCTTCACTTTCTCATCCTTGATGGCCTGGGTAGTGACAGTTTGATCACCAGAGAAACCACAATATGCATTTTCCACGTGTCAACACCGGTTATTTCTCACGTGCCATATTTTCCTTTTTCTTTTTGTGATGTTCAGACTAGGCTGCTCATGGGCAACTTCATCGTGAACAAAGACAGCGTGTACAAGACCCACGAGGAGCTCTGGGACGGGGAAATTTAGGAGGACTGCTCCTGGTGCTGGTTCTGCACAGAGAGCAGGGCACCTGTAGACTGCAGCCACTTGTTATATGTATTGCCCAGAAAAATGTACGGCTTCGACCTTGGGAATTAGTACGCTGTAGACTGCATGTATTGCTCCTCTAGGTCATGGATTCTCTGCTACAGAGGGCATGAATTTAGCCTGCCTTGATACTGTCTGCCACTGCCATTATTCTTCCCGTACTGCTCGTTTGTTTGCCAGAGAAGATGCTCGTTTGTTTGTATGAACTCTAGTGTTGCCAGAGAAAGATGCGAAGGAATAAATAAAATTTTACAGTACTTGACTAGTTGTGTTAGTAGCAAATGTTAAAATGTTAAGCATGATCTATGATAACAGCGTTTCATGCTTTTATCCCATGGAGCTTGCTGGATTTATTCCAGATAGGGAGCACCTGGAGGACATTATGTGGACATCCATCTATGGCACACATCCCTAGCCAGGTGATCCCAATGCTGGGTGGGTGTCGACATTTTCCTTCGCTTAATTTAGCGTTTGTATGCATGCTGATGACGTCTCCTCCACGCCACGCTCCTACCACACCATACCCGAGCCCACCACAGCGGACATGCCCGGAGCTGCCGGATCAATGGCGTGCGATCTATCATACATCTCTAGCGGGTGGCATCTGTCAGGGGCGGTCTAGCTCGATCTTGATCACCGAGGGGTCCTTTCTTCTCCTTGATGAGAAGGATGGGGTGGTTGACAGATGTGTGACCGATAGATCAATCTGCTATGGGTCGATTTATCTTCTCGGGACACAAGGTGTTGATCGGTCCAAAATCCGATGGTGTGTCGAACTCCCGCACCATGGTCCGTGTGCCGCGTCATGCACCGTCCTTGGCACGTGTGTGCGATGCAGTTGAGCTTGGATCCGCGATCGGTCGGTCTCCAATGGCGGCCCCAGTGTCAAAGGAACCGCGTGAGGGGATCGACCCAGCACCGGTCTAACCCCCACCGGATATTTTGTCCCGCAGCAGTTCCCCATCTCTCAGATTCGCATCAACCCTAGACGGCGGAGGTCTGTGGTGTTGTTTTCGTGAGCTCTCCTCCTACATCCAAATCCACATCTCCGTCTGCGGTTGTGCCGGCAAGGTGGCGAGGGGTGAGATCCGGTGACTCCAGATCTTTCGCGCAAGTGGTTGCTGAATCACCGCAGAGAAGGATGAATCACAGATTCGAGAACACCCGCAGATCCCCTCCTAGAAACAATCGTCCGCCTCAATTCAACAACTCGTGTGGGCTTTAGATCTCTGATGTCGATCGTTGAGAAGAGGAGAGGAGATGGGAAGAAGAAAAGAGATGGTCAGAAGAGCGGAAGAGAGAGGAAGATTGGCGTAGGAAGGATGATAGGCGTCGGGCGGATGAAGCTCGTCACAGATCGGAAGAGCGTGCTCGGCTAGATGAGGAGAGGCGTCGGCAAGATGAGGAGAACCGTCGTGCTGAAACCCTTCGCACCTCTGATAAGCTGGCAAGGGAGAGGACGTTGCTCGAATGTAGGCGAAAGGAAGAAGAAACTCGCTCTACAAACAGAGATCGATGGGCGCACATGCATGAGATGCAAGGTGGATCAAGTGCTTCTGCTACCTCGAATCATCATGATGCAAGGGCTTCCACAGTTGCTCCGGTGGTAGTGCAACAAGATGTCATGGCTTCTTCGGTTCCGACGAGTACTTCAATATCCGGTAAGTGCTCCCTCGTGCCAACAGCAAGTTGCAGGTGCTAGTCAGATTCCCTCTACTTCTAGATCGATCACGACGGTGAGTCTGGTACCGGTGGGGTCCTTTGTACCTCCACCGGTTCCAGATGCTGAGGTTGCTCGTCAAAATCTGGAGAGGGAGGTAGTTCATGTCGATGATATTAGGTGTGAGAATTGTGGAGGAGATCATCAAATTGTTGTCTGCCAAACAAGGAACCCCTAGGATTATGTTGCTCCTTTCTTTGGTTGTTCTGATTTCGATCAAGGCTTCTATTCCATCCCTGCAGTTGAGACTGACGTTCAACCGATGGAACAGCTGAACTATGCCCACATCATTCTGGAGAAGGGGGAAGTGAATTGCAGAGACATTGAACATGAGCTGCAGGTGTGGGCTGATTCAGTGAATATCAAACGGAGGTTCTTCGTCAAGGCTGTCTCAACGTTTTTGACTACGATCCAAATGTTACCTCTGCAAATCGGGCTGCTACTAATGTGAATGGTGAGCAACAAGGGACTCCAAAAAGACAAAGAACAAACAATCCAACTGAAAATGTGGAAAATGCAGGAGGTGGTGGTGATGGATCTAATCCTTCTAGAACTGAAAATAACAGGAGCAATGGTGGTCATCAGGCTGGGCTTTTAACTGAAAGCAGTACTCGGATTAACAAAGGCAATAATATAGTGCAAGATGATGACATTTCCTCTGGCTCCTTCTCTTTTGAGGCTAGAATGGCTCCTTTACTAGGAGAAGCTGGACAAGGGAGTAGTCAATAGGGTGGTACTAGTATGGATGTTAATCAACAGAGCTATGTCCAACATCAAAATCTCTCCGAGGTCCATCAGGAAGTGATCTCCTCCTTGGCCCAGGAGAATATTGATGTTGTTGGCATGCATGGAGAGCAGGAGGATGTTCCTAGTTTCACCGAATTTGTTAACAATCTGGCAAATTCTAGTAGTGACAAAGTTTTTGAGATTAGAAAGTAATACAAACACTTGTTGGATCCTATCCTAGACGATATGGAAGTTAAAGATGATGAGGTGGTGGACAGAAATACAAATATGGTTGTTGAGAGTAGTGAGGAACATGTGGATTATGGTGACAGTGATTTAGAGAGGGGATCTGATTCTAAGAAAGAAAGTGGATTCATTGCTGGAGCTGTCTTAGGGCTTGTTGCTCCAACTCTTTCTCAAGAACACAGAGTTGTGGTGATACCTATTGATGGATCTCAACCAAAGGCTAAATCTACTCAAGAGGAGTTGGAAGACAATGTGTTAATATCTAAAGATATTCCTCCTAGAGCAAGCTCAAGACTAGACTAGCTGCACAACCAGATGCCCATATGAGGATGGATCAGAGAGCAGGTAATCAAGCTGATGCCAGAAACCTTGAAGGTACCAATCTCACCTCATCTAATTATTTTGCTATTTTAGATGTTGATGATGTTTTCAGTAGAGCTCTTGAGCTGGGTGTTGATCCCTCTTCTTTTGATTTAGAAAAAGTTAATCTCATGCAAGTTTTAGAAATTGCTAGGCATAATCTAGCTAATAAACAAAAAACCTTCTCTGATAATGCCTCTGAACAAGATAAGCAATATGTCTTGGTGGAGTTTGGTGAGGTGGATGAAGATTTGGAAGGTTTTACTCCTGTTGTATCAAAAAACAGGAGAAAGAGTAGATCTGCTTGTAAGATCAGTTTTGGAAAAGCACAATCTCAATCTGGTGCTTCTTCGAGAGGAGCACAAGCTCAATCCAGTGCCGCCTCGGTGAAAGTATACAATGATCACCCATTGAGTGGCATTGTTACTAGAACCAGAGTGAGAAAAAAGAATCCAAAATTCCAATGATTGGTGCCAGTTTGAACTGTAGAGGTGTGGGTAAGAAAGGCATGGGCGTTTTTTGACTGATTTGATCAAAGAGCAGTGTTTGGATTTTGTGGGGCTGTAGGAAACCATAAAAAAGATTATTCTCAAGCCTTTTTCAAGAGAATTGATCCTTTGAATCGATTCTCCTAGAAATGGATTTCCTTTGTTGGCAGAACTGGTGGCATACTAGGAGGTTTCAGTAATGAAAGGTTCAAGATCTGCAATTCTGTTACAGGGAGATTCTCTGTGAAAGTTGACCTGTTTGATCGAAAAATTCAAACTCATTGGAGTTTGGTCATTGTGTATGGTGCTGCACAAGGTAAAGACAAGGAAGATTTGCTTGTAGAATTAGGAGGTATTTGTAGGAACCAACAACTATCTTTGTTGGTTGGTGGGGACTTCAATATTCTCAGATTTTCTATAGAGAAGAATAAAGGGAGCAAACTTGGCAAGTGGTCTGATATTTTCAACTCTATCATAATACTTGTGAGATGAGGGAGATTCACGTGTCTGGAGGTAACTACACTTGGTCTAATAATCAAGTTATTCCAACTTTGGAAAAACTTGACAGATTCTTGATGAGTAGTGATTAGGAGATGTTGTTTCCTCTGACAACTGTCCACAAGTTAACTAGAGACATTTCTGATCATAATACCATTGTGCTAGATACTATGGAAGGAAGAGAGAGAAGATGTAGAAGTTTCAGATTTGACAAACGATGGTTGAAAGAGGAAACTTTCCTTTTGAGTTTCCAGAATCTGGGACCAACCTGTCAGGCCAAAAAATAGCCTAGATTTGGTGCATAAAAAGCTGAAGAAGGTGAAAAATGATCTAAAAGGTTGCGGCGTGAATTTAAGAGGACAATCCATCCAGAAGAACAAAAATCTGCTGAATGAGTTAACAGAATTGGAAAAGATAGAAGAGGATGGCATGTTGAATTCTGAACAACTAAAAATAAAAGGCAGCATTCAAGAAGCAACTCTGGGGATCTTTGCTGATGAAGAAGCTTATTGGCATCAATGCTCTATTCAAAAGTGGCTGCTTCAGGGGGCAGCAATACTGAATTCTTTCAAAGGATTGCCAATGGAAGGAAAAGGAAGAGTTATATCTTCTCTTTGAGAAGTGAGTTGGGTATTATTCAGGGGACCTCAGAATTAGTAAAACAAGCTACATATTATTACAAAGATTTGTTTGGCCCTGTCAATGCCACCAATGTCAGATTGTCTGATGATGTTTGGAATGAAAGTGAGAAATTGTCTGATGCTGATAGAGAAGAAATGGACAGAGATTTCACTGATGAAGAGATCAAGCCTGTCATTGATCTGATGGAGAAAAACAAGGCACCTAGCCCGGATGGCATCCCAGTGGATTTTCTTTCAGAAGTGTTGGGATGTGATCAAAAGTGACATTATGATGTTGTTTCATGATTTCTATAGCCATAGAATTGAGTTAGCTAGTATCAACTATGGAGTGATTATCCTGATTCCAAAAAGTGATGATGCCTATCGTATTCAAAAGTTCAGACCCATTTGTCTACTGCAAGTTTTGTTCAAGATTTTTACCAAAACTCTTATAATTAGGGCTGAATCTGTGATGCATAAATTGATTGATGATTGTCAGAATGCTTTCATAAAAGGCAGATACATTGCTGATGGGGTTACACTGCTGCATGAGGTACAGAGGGAGGCAAAAGTCAAAAAACAGCAAGGTGTGGTTCTGAAGATTGACTTTGAAAAAGCCTATGATAAGGTGAATTGGGACTTTGATGTAGACAGAAAGGTTGTAGTGATAGATGGATGAAATGGATCAAACAGGTTGTTTCACATGGCACTTTGAGTGTGAGAGTTAATGACATAGTGGGACCCTATTTTTGCAGTCAAAAAGGTGTGAGGCAGGGGATCCTTTTGCCCCTTTTATGTTCAACATGGCTGCTAACAGCCTTTCTAAGATGATGGCTTCTGCCTTGCAACATGGTTTATTTGCTGGGCTGGTGGATCATATTATTCCATAGGGGATTGCCATTTTGCAATATGCAAATGATATAATCCTCCTAATAAAAGATGATGTTGAGGGTGCCAGAAACCTGAAGATTCTCCTGTATATTTTTGAAGCTATGTGAGGCCTGAAAATCAACTTTGAGAAGAGTGAAATTATGATGGTATCTGCTGATGAAGCTAAAGAAAATATGTATGCTGAGTTTTTTAATTGCCAACAAGGATCTTGGCCTATCAAATACCTAGGCACTCTTGTTTGCTCAAGAAGGGTTACTGTGGCAGAGATGGGGTTCCTAAAAGATAAGTTGATCAATAAATTGGGAGGGTGGATGGGTGGTGCTATGTCTATTAGTGGTAGTGTTGAGGGCTAACCTCATGGATGGCCCGATCTTTCATGAATCCCTTGGAAATTGAAGCGGAGTGAGTGGGGGGATGAGGGAGAGGATGAAATCCACGAACTCACGCACGAAGAACATGACAAACTCACACACACGCAGGCGGCTACCGGTTCGACGCAATCCCTAGGATCAGCGTCGGGCAAAGATCTCTGTCTCTCGAACCGGCACAACGAGTGGGGAGTCTTGGTGAGATCTTGACGTCTTAGCAAGGGGCTCCGATGCCAAGGCCTTGTACAACGAGGGAGGCACGATGCAAACTCCAACGAGGTGGGGATAATTGGTGCTCCTTTATCAAGGAGCATGAGACTAGAAATTAGGGAGATCCACAAGGGTGTCTTCTAATTTCAATTATCCAAGTCTAAGTATTACAGAGGGGTGTGGGGGCTATATATAGGCCAGCCACTTAAACAGGGATAGTTTGGGCACAAAAGGGTAAAATCTGAACGAAATAGGAATATTCTGGGGCATCAAACTCATGTTGACTTTCAGACTGGGGCTTTCGGCGATAAGTCCGGTCGTGTCAGACTGTGCGTCGGAAATTCCGGTCAGCCCCGATTGTTCCGGTCGGCCGCCGGAATGGCGTACAGAGATGTGTTCTGGTTTGCGCTGATTGCTTTCGGTGCTCGCCAGGATTTCTGGTCGTGGGGCCGGTGCACCGGGGTGGTCGCCGGTATTTCCGGTGTGGGAACCGGCTCGCCGGGCTTGGCGTCGGTTTGAGCCAGAACTCTGTCTTGTGATGGCTTGGTCCCTTCCCTTGGCGCTTCTTCATGGGGTTCATAGATGAGGATGCATAAAGTATTGGCATGAAGTAGCAAGCCATCCAATGATGTATCGAAATCACATGAGATGAGGAGCAAATTCACCTTAGCTTGAAGGAGCTTGGCTCGGGCACGAGTCATTGGTCCACTTTGGGGACTTGGTGGTGTAGATATAGGGACGTCCGTAGCATGGGTTGCATCAGGTAGGGTGGTGAAAATTAATGCATGTCTTATTGGAGTGGTTGTTTATCCTATGTCAATGTGCATTATGCATAAGACTAATATTGAATGCTTGGTTAAACCAATCAGATCTTTCTTTTGGGCTAGCAGTGCAGATAAAAGGAAGTATCATATGGTGAAATGGAAATACATCTGTAGGCCCAGAGAGAAAGGTGGCCTAGGGATAAAGGACTTTACCAGGTTTAATTTGAGCCTTATGTGCAAGTGGTGGTGGAAACTAGAAAATGGGGATGGATCCTAGCAGGATTTCATGAGGAAGAAATATGTTGGTAATAAAGGTGTTTCTGAGGCTAAACACAAACCTGGTGATTCTGCTTTTTGGACAGATATGCTACATGTGTGAGAGAGATGTATGTTTGTGGCAGAAGAATGATTGTTGGCAATGGAAAAATAACCAATTTTTGGTGTGATGCATGGTGTGGTCATGGCCCTTTGAAGGAAAAAATCCCTGAGTTCTTTGACCTCTATAATGAACAACACATCTCGGTTGCTGATGTGGCTAGATCAGGTTGGAGGTTCAATTTTAGAAGATGGCTACCAACAGGGCTACAAGAACAGATGCATGGCATTATAAACCTGCTTGATAACACCAATCTTTCTGATGTGGAAGATAAACCCTTCTAGAAATGGTCCAGAAATGGGATATTTACTGTCAAATCAATGTACAAATTTTTGTGCAGTCCTGGGCCTGACAGATCGTTTAGACATCTGTGGAAAGCAAAAATTCCCCTGAAGATCAAAGTTCGGCTCTGGTTGATATGGCACAATGCCATTGCTACTAAGGATAATATGATTAAAAGCCAATAGGTTGGTAACCCCAGATGTCAGTTATGTGATGCTCATGAGACTATTCACTATATTTTCTTCGTATGTCCTGTAGCTAAGTATCTATGGAGTGATGTTGCGAAATCCATTCCCAATTCTTCGGTGGCTTCCCAGACAACTGCAAGTTTCCAGGAATGTCCAGATTGCTGGGATTGTGGCAATTTGCTGGGTCATTTGGAAAATGCGTAATAAAGCTTATTTTGAAGGAAAATTAATTAATTTTTGTGTTGAACTAATTTGTTACTCTACTGTGTTCATGAATTATTGGGCAGGTGCTCATTCTTCTGAAGATTGTGATGCTTTACGTACTGGTGTCTGATGACCCACAAGTATATGGGGTGTATCGCAGTATTTTCGAGGGAAGTGAAACCCAATTTATTGATTCGACACAAGGGAAGCCAAAGAATATTTATAAGCCTTAACAACTGAGTTGTCAATTCAGCTGCACCTGGAAACAATCTTGCTCACAGCAGTTTATAAGTAGCAACAGTTTTATAGTAGGAATAGTAAAGTAGCAGTAGTAGTAAAGCAAAGACAGTAGTAACAAAAGCGATGCAATTGGGATTCGAGTGCGGTAGGCATAGGGATGGATGGACGGGCGTTGCATGGACAAGACAATTCACATAGCAATCAGAACATAGGGCAATTGCAGATAAATAAGATAAAGCATCCAAGTACTTGATAATCCTAGGCATGTGTTCCATATATAGTCATACGTGCTCGCAATGAGAACTTGCACAACATCTTTTGTCCTGCCAGCCCGTTTGCAGCGGGGCCTCAAGGAAACTACTGGCAATTAAGGTGCTCCTTTTAATAGAGCACCGAAGCAAAGCATTAACACTCCGTGAACACATGTGATCCTCACATCAAAGCCATTCCCTCCGGTTATCCTGATTTCTGTCACTTTGGGGCCATTGGTTCCGGACATCAACGTGTGTATACAACTTGTAGATAAGACCATAAACAATACTATCACAATGAATCAATAACATGTTTAGATATGAAATCATGGCACTCGGGCCCTAGTGACAAGCATTAAGCACAAGTCGCAACAAAGTCATAAAGCACTAATAAAATATACTAGGCACCATGCCCTAACAATCTGATGCCACTACATGAACGATCTCATCCAATCCCTACCATCCCCATGGCCTACAGCGGGCGATTACTCACTCATAGATGGGGGAAACATGGATGGTCGATGGATAAGCGATGGTGATGATGATGGCGATGATCTCCTCCAATTCCCCATCCGGCAGTGCGGAACGGAGTTTACGGTGTCTTTGTTCATGGAATCTAGTGGTGGCGGCGGAGCGGAACTCCTTCTGGAAAAACGTCAAACCCCCCGAAGTTTTTAGGTCAGAAGGCTCCTTATAGGCGAAGAGAGAGGCAGAGGGGGTGCCTGGGTGGCCCACAGCACCCCCTGGCGCGGCCTGGCCTGGCCCGCGCCACCAGGTGGTGTGGCCACCCCCTGGCTCTTCTCCGTCTCGTATTCTGGCTCCTCGAGTCTTCGGGTGAAATAGGATTTTTGGCATATTTTCCGGGATTTTTCCCGGTAGTTGGTTTTCTGCACAAAAAGTAGACACCAAGGCAATTCTGCTGAAAACAGCGTCAGTCCGCTTTAGTTGTATCCAAATCACACAAGTTTAGAGGAGAAACAATAGCAAAAGTGTTCGGGAAAGTAGATACGTTTTGGACGTATCAACCGCCCCAAGCTTAGGTTATTGCTTGTCCTCAAGCAATTCAGTTGAAAACTGAGTGCGATAAAAGAACTTTCACGAACACATTTGCTTTATATGATGTAAATATTATCAGCAATGTGACCAACTACTTAGGCAATTCATAATAAAGAGTATGCTACTGAGTCTACTTACTAGTCAATGCAAGCTATGAAGAGATTCCAACTCAAAAATAATAAGTAGCATGAAGTATAAACGTAAGGAACATTACAATGCTCATAAAATGGTATGATAGAGTGGTATCTCGCTTGCTTTTGATTATGAATATCAAGGCACCTCTGAAATTCAAGTGATGACTAGAAGTACAGATATCAAGGATACAAGCATCAAAGTCATAACACAAATAATCAAGTAATGGAACAAACACAAAGAATGACAACTATGCTCTCAAGAAGATGCTCAAAGAATAAGTGGAGACTCAACAAGTAGAAGAAAAGATTTTGAATAATTTGAAAGGCTTCCAAATGCTGAAAGTATGGTACTCATTAGCTTTAAGCTCGCATTGCCCCTATCATAAGCATCTTTAATGTGGTTAAGGTGAAAGTGAGGTCCAATCTGAGTTATATGCTTGACAGACTATAAACTGAAAATCCCAAGTCCCTTGAGTACGAGGGCCGCTCCTCATGCTACTCAACTTTAGTTACCGGTAAGTTCTTGTCATCGTAAGTATGTGCGTATCATTGAGAACCGCCAACGGGGTACCCCTTGCCTGATGATACGGAAGAATTCCCATATCAAAATGACAAGGCAAGCAGACAATGAGTATCTCAACAATCTTCTTATTTACCATGGGAAAATGGTGCTTTTTCTCTCTTTCCTCTTTTCATAAAACTCTTTTTTTTCTCTTTTTCTCAATAGCTATCTCTCTCTTTTTTATAAGAAGAATGCTTCATAGATATCATTATGGTTCTGTTGAGTTTCCACCATGTCGGCATGGATTAGACCAATGACCCAGGCGTTTCTCTAACACACATACATAACTCCATGGACTTACAAGCTCCTTTTATTTCACAATCGACATCCACAAACAAAAGACCAAGGTATCAACTGGTATATATTTACAAGTGTTGAAAGCGTTCCCGTGTGACAGCAGTTACGCTAATCCCCAGCCTATAATTAGCAAGCATATAACTTTCATGGAGAGTTCACAATGGTTCAGGTTTATTAAGTGCAGGAAATAAAGTGTGCCATCAAGTTTGTGAGAGCTTTACTAACTAACTTTCTCATAACAAGCAAACATTTTATTCGGAAGAAAACAAGGCATATTGAATATGCACGGTAGGTATGCTGAACACTTTGGAAATATTTGGTTTAGGGAGTTGGAAACTTGAGTAAAACACTCAGTGGAAGTGAAGGCTAGCAATAGTAAGGGAGCGACAAATGAGAGAGCAATAGCCGTCATTATCATTCTTGCAACAAAACAGGACTAATCATGGCATGAAAGTGATTCAAGATCCTCAAGGCAAAATAATTCATCGAGGCTCAACTGATTATTACAGTCATGTGCATGCGTGAGCATGTGCCAAGTCAATTCAAATGAAACATTCAGAGGAGGATACCACGGTGTCATACCAATTTATGAATAGAGCAATGCAAGCAAACATTCATAAGACATGCTACAAACTATTAGCGAGTTGGAGCTAATCATAAGAAAGCAAGAACTACTAAGCATCCAAAGATAACATACACCCTACATGAACAGACTAAGCATGCTCACAATGATGAGTATATGTACAAAAATGGAAACAAATAGAGTTCGTTACAGCCTCTTACCACGCCTCAAGTTGTCATTAATCCTCATTATTGCTCTTCACTTGTGTGGCTTGAATAATAATATGAGACCAATATTCCACTGAGGACTGCTGAACCCTGTAGCAAACTCACAAAACCAAAGAAGAATGACAAATATTTTTGGTGTTTTCGAATTTTAAACAAGAACCAAAAGGGAAAAACAAGCAAAGCAAAATCTTTTTGGGTTTTTAGAATAGTTCAAACAAAGCAAAAAGGGAAAAACAAACCAAGGCAAAAAGAAGAAGCAAACCAAAGAGAAACAACAGAAATATTTTTGGTCTTTTTATGCTTTAGAAAGCAAAAGCAAAAGAAAAACGAAAACTAAAAAGAGAATGAAAACATGAATATACAAAGTACCGACGCAACATGATATGGAGATGAGTGCGGTGTCAGCGTACCTCCCCCCAAGCTTAGGCTTTTGGCCTAAGTGGGTATCAATCCCAAGCTGGCCAGGATGAAGTGTCACCACAGTGCAGCGAAGAGGTCCCCTCATCCTGGTGTGAGCTCGAGTACGTCCCTCCGTAATGTGCGGAGTAATCATAGGAGGGCACATCCTCCTGGTGCTGCTTGTGGAAACCCAGCAAGCGAAGCTGCTCGTCCACCTCCTCCTTGGAGCGCGACCACGGTCTTTTGTGAACACTAAACAAAGAAGGCTGTGGCAAAAGGATCTCCCTTTCATCCCCGTCAGTGAAAAGCATCCTATATACTAGACTGTCCAAATCAGAAGTAGAAGTGACAAAGTGATGAGCTTTCATAGCAACAAGGTCAAGCCTCTATGGTGCCAGCATAGCATAATAGGGATCCACTAAAAGACCTAATGCATTGACTATACGCGAGGCAATGATGCCCCCATAGATAGGCCCCCTAGCAGCTAGGCGGCGAGCAATAAGCGAACCAAGATTGTACCGAGTATCATTGTTAAGCGCAGCAGCAAGGAATGCTAAATGATAGTTGGAGATATTACTTGTGTTCTCCCTACCAAGTACACTAGTAGCAAGATAATATGCAAAGTATCTAAGAGCAGGGAGTTGGATATTTCTTATCTTTCCACGCTGCGCCACGCGGTCATCATCATTGGTCACCCCTCGGTAAAGCTCCAACAAGTCAGCGGGTCGCCCTTGGATTTTCTTCACGGTCCCTGTCATGCGTACACCTACAATACTGCAAAATCTCTCCAAAGGCATGGTGAAGGGTAGATTATAGATTTTAAAAGAGACGATCGATAGGATGTGTTAGTAAACGTGAAGCTCTCAACAAAAGTTTTGTGAGCATAGCGACATGCACTCTCATCTTGCATATATGAGGTCAAACCAACCCTCTCAATCAGTAGCAAGAAATCATCAAGAATACCTGCAGCTTGTAAGAAAGTAAAACAAGGAAAAGAGGATGGGTGAGCATCCCCATCATCCCTTTCACTACCAATACGAGTTGTAATGAGATCTTCGTTGTATGATGGCCTAGCTTGAGAGGCTGTTCTTGAGGGCCTCGACCTCCTAGGTGCATCACTCTCAAATATCTCTCCAAAAGTATGGTTGTTCATGCTTGGTATTCTGAAATTTAAACACCTATTAAACAAGTGATTGCAAAGTAAATATAATGAAGGATTCTACTCATAGGGACTTGCAAGAGGCCTAAACATGCATCAAAACTATATCTCTAAGCATCAAACAAGCTTACAAGCTCTCATAACCAGTCACCTACAGCAGCAAAATACTCAATATATAATCCACTAAACACAAATCTACTTGGACAAGGGGAGGAGTCACATACCAGGAAACAAATGCTCCAAATTTCAGCAAGAAAGATGGGCTGAGCAAGGAGATCGAAAAAATCGAGAGCAAGCATAGCAAGAATGCGATTTTGAGCAATGAACTGGAGCTTACTCGGGAGAGAGAAGAAAGTGGCATGTGAGAGAGTTAGTGGGGGGCCAGGGGTGGCCCACACCAGGGCATGGCGCCACCCAAGGCTGGCCGCGCCACCATGTGGTGTGCCTGCCTGGTGGCCCCCCCTGGCACCTCCCAGGTACTCCTCTACCCCTTTTTCCTAGTAAAAATTTAATATGAATTTTCCGGAATTTTTCGAGACACTTTATTTTTGGGCATTTTTCAGAAATAGAAGAATGATTTTTCTGACAGACGGATTTTTTTTGGAAACATGATGCAAGGACAAAACAAGGCTAGAACTGCAGAAGTTCTAAGACACTCTAACATGCAAGCAACTAACAACAAAAAGAAAGCTAAACGAAAACAAAAACTAAAATGCAAAGGATAGAAATAAACGGAGATAATCATAATGAAAACATTGTTTTGTTCAATGAAATCCTTTTATTAACAAGGTTGATCAAGTCTTGCTACCAAAACAATTCCATATGAGACAAAACTTTGTATTCCACTAATGATTATGTTACCTCAACCTTGATAGCAATGGTCCCAATCATAATAGTTTCAAAATTTTCTCTTGGTATGGGACAATATATTTCTCCAACTTGAATGCCTTCAACATGTTCAATTGAATTCAAACCATAAGTCCTTTCAATCTTCTTGGGGAAATAGACAGTATGTTCCTTGTCATTAACATTGAAGGTCACCTTTCCTTGATTACAATTAATAACAGCTCCTGCAGTATTAAGAAAAGGTCTCCCAAGAATAATAGACATATTATCATCTTCAGGCATTTCAAGCACAACAAAATCAGTTAATATCAAGCAATTATGAGCCACCTGAACAGGTACATCCTCACATATACCCACAGGAATAGTGGTAGATTTATCAGCCATTTGCAAAGATATATCAGTTGGTATCAATTTTTCAAGCTGAAGCCTCTTATAGAGAGAGAAAGGCATAACACTAACTCTAGCTCCCAAATCACACAAAGCAGTTCTAACATAACTATTCTTAATAGAGCAAGGGATAGTTGGAATCCCTGGGTCTCCAAGTTTCTTAGGAACCTTACCATTAAAGGAATAATTAGCAAGCAAAGTAGAAATTTCTTCATTAGGGATCTTCCTTTTATTCGAGACAATATCCTTCATATACTTTGAGTAAGGAGGCAATTTAATAGCATCAGTCAAAGGAATTTGCAAGAATAAAGGTTTCATCCACTCACAAAACTTATTATAGTGTTCATCTTCCTTTGACTTGTGTTTCTTATCAGGGAAAGGCATATGTTTTTGGACCCAAGGCTCTCTGGCACTACCATGTTTCTTAGCAATAAAATCTTCTTTGGTGTATTTAGTATTCTTAGTGTGGTTTTCAGGTTCTTCTTCAACTTTTTCTTCATTACCACTTCATTTACTTCATTACCACTTTCAGTTTCAGCATCAGAGATAGATATACTATTAGGATCTATAGCAGGTTCAGAGGGTTCTACAATAGTTTTATGTTTCTTCTTCCTTATGAGTAGAACCATTATTTTCAGCTTGTTGAGAATCCTGTTCAATTCTTTTGGGATGCCCCTCAGGATATAGAGGATCCTAGGTAGCAGCTCCACTTCTAGTTCTAATTTCATAAGCATGTTTTTCTTTAGCAGCATTAACTAGCAAGTCGTTTTGCACTTTAACGAGTTAATCTATTTGAGTTTGAACTATTTGAAAGTGTTTGACAATCATTTTAACATCATTAGAGGTTCTTTCCACAATATCTTTCAACTCAACAATAGCTCTAGTGTTTTCCATTAGATGATTTTGCACCCTTTTATTAAAATTATCTTGCTTAACAATAAAGATATCGAATTCTTCTAAGCATTGATCAGGAGGTTTAGAGTAAGGGATATCACCTTCATCAAAGGGTTGGAGAGAGTGTACCTCGATAGTGGATGAGTAGGGGATAGGCTTACATAATTCTTCTATAGGAGGTAAATTCTTGACATCTGCAGCTTTAATTCCCTTCTCCTTAAGACATTTCTTAGCTTCCTTTATCACTTCATCATTTAATTCAATAACTCCCCTCTTCTTTGATGTTGGAATAGGCACCGGAATAGATGGTTCAGGTACAATTACTTCAGGTATAGCTTGTTTAGGAGGAGTCCAATCTTCATAGTTCTTACTTATTTTAGCCATTAATTCCTCAGCTTCCTTAGGAGTCCTATTCCTGAACACACAATCAGCACAACTATCTAGATATGTCCTAGATTCCTCGGTTAGTCCATTATAAAATATATCAAGAAGCTCATTCTTAGGTAATGGACTTCCAGCTTGTGCATGAATCAAAGCACAAAACCTTGCCCAAGATTCAGGCAATACCTCTTTTTCTCCCTGTTTAAAATCAAAAAGTTCCTGCAAAATAGCATGTCTAGCACTTGGAGGAAAAATTTTCTGCAGGAAAGTACCAATCAAGCACTCAGGGCTATCAATAGATCTAGGAGGTAAATTACTAAACCAAGTTTTAGCTTCTCTTTTCAGTAAAAAGGGGAAAATCTTAGCAACAAAGTAAGTTCACATCTTAATATCATCAGAAAACAAGCCACTCATGGTAGAAAGTTCATTTATATGTGCTACCACACTTTTATTTTTAGTCCCACAAAAAGGTTCTTTCTCGACAATAGCTATGTAAGATAGATCGAGAGAGAAATCATAATCTTCATCTATAATATTTATGGGAGAAGCAGCAAACTTAGCGACAGGAGACAATTTGGGTCTAATAGTACGCCTCTCAAGGAGACTCTTAGCAGCGCTCCTATCATGGTTGTTTTTACATTATTTAATAAATTCATCGGTCATCTCAACATAACCATCTTCAATATCATAACTCTCACTAGACTTAGGTGAGCTAACAGGTGTGGTAGTGTCTTCATTAGGAGTTTCGGTATTTCCAGCTATAGTTCTAGCAATCGTAGCATCTAGGAAAGAACCTAATGAACCACTCTTATCAAGCACAGTAGAAGCAGCAACATAAGCATCAGAAGTTTCAGATTCAGCAGTAGTAGCAGTGTGTAACATGTGTATGTGGTGGTGTAAGGAACTTACTCATAACAGACGGTGAATCAAGAGCAACATAGGTGTTTAGAACCGTACCTCTTCTTGTAGTGGATGGTAAAATAGGAACCTTGCCATCACGAGACTTACCCATGATGGATGGATAGCAGCGAACAATAGAGAATCCAAGTGAACTTGATAAATAAAGCTATGGTCCCCGACAGCGCGGAAAATAGTCTTGATGACCCACAAGTATAGGGGTGTATCGCAAGATTTTCGAGGGAAGTGAAACCCAATTTATTGATTCGACACAAGGGAGCCAAAGAATATTTATAAGCCTTAACAACTGAGTTGTCAATTCAATTGCACACTGAAACAATCTTGCTCACAACAGTTTATCGGTATATAGCTTTGTAGTAGGAATAGTAAAGTAGCAATGATAGTAAAGCAAAAGGTAGTAACAAAGCGATAGCAGTGGGATTCGAGTGCGGTAGGCATAGGGATGGATGGACGGGCGTTGCATGGACAAGACAATTCACATAGCAATCAGAACATAGGGCAATTGCAGATAAATAAGATAAAGCATCCAAGTACTTGATAATCCTAGGCAAGTGTTCCATATATAGTCATACGTGCTCGCAATGAGAACTTGCACAACATCTTTTGTCACCGACCCGTTTGCAGCGGGGCCTCAAGGAAACTACTGGCAATTAAGGTGCTCCTTTTAATAGAGCACCGAAGCAAAGCATTAACACTCCGTGAACACATGTGATCCTCACATCAAAGCCATTCCCTCCGGTTATCCCGATTTCTGTCACTTTGGGGCCATTGGTTCCGGACATCAACGTGTGTATACAACTTGTAGATAAGACCATAAACAATACTATCACAATGAATCAATAACATGTTCAGATATGAAATCATGGCACTCGGGCCCTAGTGATAAGCATTAAGCACAACAAGTCGCAACAAAGTCATAAAGCACTAATAAAATATACTAGGCATCATACCTAACAATCTGATATCATTACATGAACGATCTCATCCAATCCCTACCATCCCCATGGCCTACAGCGGGGGATTACTCACTCATAGATGGGGGAAACATGGATGGTCGATAGAGAAGCGATGGTGATGATGATGGCGATGATCTCCTCCAATTTCCTGTCCGTGGTGCCGAACGGAGTTTACGGTGTCATTTCGTGGAATCTGGTGGTGGCGAATGGAACTCCTTCGGAAAAAGCGTCAACCCCGAAGTTTTTAGGTCGAAGGCTCCTTATAGGCGAAGAGAGGCCGATGGGGTGCAGGGGCCCACACCACCTGGCGCGACTGGCTGGCAGCGCCACCAGTGGTGTGGCCACCCACAGCTCTTCTCCGTCTCGTATTCGCTCTGAGTCTTGGTGAAATAGGATTTTTGGCATATTTTCCGGGATTTTTCCTGATAGTTGGTTTTCTGCACAAAAAGTAGACACCAAGGCAATTCTGCTGAAAACAGCGTCAGTCCGCATTAGTTGTATCCAAATCACATAAGTTTAGAGGAGAAACAATAGCAAAAGTGTTTGGGAAAGTAGATACGTTTTGAACGTATCAGTGCCTCTCTCCGATGAATGTAGTTATTGGGAGGCCTAATAATGTTGCTCGAGATGCTCCTACTGGTGGTTCCTCGGCAAGGTTGATTACTGATGGAAGGTTCCCTGACAAGGAAGAAGATGATGCATCGAGGGGGAGTTGACTGACGTTGTTGCTCGTGTCTAGCGTTGGAGATGTTTCTGGCCGCAAGTGACCCTGGGTGTGGCTTGTTGAATTTTTACCTTTAGTTGTCCTTGTTGCTAGCATTAGGCGCCTTTTTCCTTTTCCTTGTTCTGGAACCTCTAGGTTACTTTTGCTCTTTTGCTGGTGGTGTAGCGCCGTGAGACGCTTGAACCTGGATCTTTGTATGCCGTTATTCTGCTGAGTAATGGAATTCGGTCCCCTCGGGTGGATTGCGTGAAAAAGATAGGGAGCGTCTAGAACTCGGGCGCTTGAGAACTTCTTATGTTTCAGTCAATTGACATCATATCATATTATTTGTATTAATTCTCAGTTGAAACTTATAAAATTTGTATTAATTCTTAGTTGAAAACCTAGTTACGACTTATTAAATTCTCAGTTACAATTTAATTGAGGCTCATACGTAACTCTCGTATTGTACGAATCGCGATTGCAGAGGTAAATTCAACGTTGAGAGAGAGGTGAGTGATGAGACGTGAGAAGAATGCACTTGCCGAAGTGCGTGTGTGTGTGTGACATGTGGGCTTAGTGCAAATGTGCGATGACACTGGGTATCATGGCTGCATCTCCTTGGGAGGCACACAGGGTGTGACTGGGATGATTGGGACACGTCCCGGGTCGTCTGCCTAGCCGGCCATTGCTTCTTTCACGTTCGCTTTTCATCTTCTAGCTCGTGCGTGTCCCATTTTTGTTTTCTTCCTTGGCGAAAGGAAACGACATCTCCCAAGTCCCAATCCCTGTGACTCGCGGCGGTCAGCCGGAGGGGTGGGGGAAGAGGGTGCAAAGCGAGCAGGAAGCCGCCGGAGGATGGCCGCCGGCCATTTCACGCTGAACACCGGCGCCCGCGTCCCCTCCGTGGGCCTCGGCACCTACAAGGCCGCTCCGGGAGTCGTCACCGACGTGGTCGGCGCCGCCATCAAGGTCTGTATACTCGTCTTACTTGCTCGCACACGTACCCTTCCTTCAGAGTCTGTTTAGTGACTGACTGAAATGTTCGTTTTCTATGGGGGCTATGGGAATGGCATGGCAGGCAGGGTACCGGCACATCGACTGCGCGCCTATGTACAAGAACGAGAAGGAGGTTAGTTGGTAAACACCCTGTAAATCACATCCTGCTACTGCAAGTGCACCATCTCTGATTTACAGAGTATCTTTGTGTACTGTTAGATTGGTGTTGCTCTGAAGAAGATCTTTGACGATGGCGTGGTCAGGCGAGAAGACGTCTTCATCACCTCCAAGCTATGGTAATGCTAGAATTTCTTTCTAGCGACCTCGAGTTCTGAACATTCAGATGTTCAGATATTGTTTCAGATTAGTCCGCCCCCTTCCTCTCGTGATAACTGTAGAATTTAAAAACTCTGTATAGGTGCAGCGATCTCGCGCCTGAAGACGTCCCACATGCAATTGACAGCACACTGCAAGATCTGCAGCTGGATTATGTGGATCTGTATCTAGTAAGTTCGTCATGATCAGACACCATCTATCTATTATATATTAAAAGCAATATAAGGACGTTTTTCGAGACACCTGGTTGATCCACATCACCCAAATTATATTGACCGTTAGATCTATAATTTGTGGTTACAATTTAAAGATAAAAAAGGTTACCTAAAAAGTGGTTGATACAACCACCTGTCAACAATGTCACGTACGAGGAGTTTTTTTTTTTTTTGGACAAGCACGTACGAGGAGTTAATAAAACACGCAAATTGACCACGATAGGTTGAAGAGTTACGTTAGGCTGCTTCGGTGCCGCATGCCTGAACTTGGCCTTTTTCCTTTCGTTTTTTTCTTTGGCGTCATCCTTTTTCCTTTCGTTGACAAGTCACAAATGATTCCTCTGGGGTCTCTGTAGATCCACTGGCCATTCCAGGTGAAGAAAGGCACCGAGATCAGCCCCGAGAACTTCGTCCGGCCCGACATACCCAAGACCTGGCAAGCGATGGAGCAGCTGTACGATTCAGGCAAAGCTCGCGCGATCGGCGTCAGCAATTTCTCCTCCAAGAAGCTGGGTGATCTGCTCGGCGTCGCTCGTGTCCCTCCGGCCGTCGATCAGGTCGAGTGTCACCTCGGCTGGCAGCAGGAGAAACTCAGAGCGTTTTGTCACTCCCATGGAGTCCATCTGTCAGTAAGTCTGCACGTCTTTCTGAGCTCAGTTACCTGGCTTGCAACCCTGGAATGATCTGATAATATGTGCTTTCCATCGACAGGCGTATGCGCCATTGGGCAGGATGAAAGATGTCGCGAGTAACCCGGTGGTGGCATCGATAGCCGAGAGCCTGGGGAAAACTCCGGCACAGATCGCTCTGCGCTGGGGTCTTCATCAGGGCCAGAGTGTCCTTCCCAAGAGTGCTAACGAGTCCAGGTTGAAGGAGAACATTGATCTGTTCGACTGGTCCATTCCTGAAGAACTGTGCGCCAAGCTCTCTGAAATTAACCAGGCAAGTATTCAACATCTCAGTTACTTGTCTGAGGTCTGAGCCTCTGATGCGCAGAAGATGTTTACAGTGTTGACACCTGCAAGTGCGCATTTCACAACATAATGATAGTTCTGGCTACTTCATCGTTACAAAAGTATACGCCTGACAGCGTAATATTATAGGCCTTCTACAGGTTTTACTGAAATATTTGTCTTGTACAACGCCCATGCTGAAACAGGTTAAGCAGATCAAAGGCGATGCGTTTGTGCACCCTCAGAGCATCTACAAAACCTATGAAGATCTCTTTGATGGAGAAATCTGAAAGAAGACATCATTGGTGTGAAACTTGATGCATCACCAGAATGGAAGGGTAATAATTGTAATCTGCTGTTGTTTCTCCCAACTGAATTGATGAGCCAGCCAATTCACCCAAAAGTCCGAACTGTTTGAAAAAGGGCTAGCAGTGTGTATACTTCAACACTCCCTTGGAGAGAAATAGGCCATATCGGCAGCATCGCGTGGAAGATATTCATCCAAGGACACCAGCTAAGGAATAATTCACATGTTTAGTGCATGCAGAACCCATGGCATGCTTTGCTCTACCCTCAAGATAAACAAGTTAAATACGATGAGCAAGTGCCGATGGCTAATAAAAAGGGGAAAGTTCGATAAACAGTGCAGATGAAGCTGCAGTATCTCCCTCCATTAGTTTGTTATAACTGCAACTGACAACGCAGCAAATTCAGAGCAATATGATTTGAGGGGAATTAACATTAATGTTTTTGTAAGGAAGCAATTAGTGTTAAGATAGAATAGAAAAATTGTGGGTAGGCATCCCAGACCCAAACAACAAGCAACTACCTTAATTTCATCGATCTCCCATAAGAAATAATCACAAAATAAGATTTATTTTGGATCTTGGCACCATTGCTTTAACAAAAACTTTCACATGAAAAACAATTAAGAATTAAGCGAAGCACGCTAATGCAGTGTGCTTGCACATCCTATCAAATGCAGCTATCTAATCGTTAAATCTACACTATGGACATGCTAATGGTCCAGTTGTGGGGGTGAAGTTATCAATTCCTACCCCACATTCTTTTTGAAAGATCAACCCGGTGTGCTTTCATAAAGTATGCATGTCTATTGTTCAATTAAAAAAGAACACAATTCCTGGTATTTATAGTTGAATACATAGGTGTGTGCTCGGGACCATCAAGCGCATGTTTGACAACTAGTTCGTGCATTATGGTCAGTCATTCAAGTGGCCTCTAACTTATACGGAGTACTCGCCAATATCTTTGACAACTAGTTGCATGGGATATATCACAAGTACTCCTTCCGTCCCAAAATAAGTGACTTGAGTTTGTCTAAATTTAAATGTATCTATATACTAAAACATGTCTAGATACGTGCGAATCTAAACAAACTCAAGTCACTTATTTTAGGACGGAGGGAGTATAAAATTCTCATTTGCTGTAATATGGTTGCTATAACTATGTAGAAATGATTTGGTTTTTAGTGGTAATTTGGTATCTCATTTAGGGGTGTACCTATTTGCTCCGTTTGTGAATGCAACATTTGGAGAACAGTGGCCTATTTACGAAGTTCCGTACATGGTTAGTAGAAGGTGGCAAGAGGTACTTTTACCCTACATGTATGATGGTGTAGTCTACGGATCAGCCAACCGCCGGAGCTTTTACGAGTCTTTCATGTACTTCTTGTATTGTGCCGACATTATTTTCTTTTCTTTTTGTTATGCGGCTGTGATCATCCTAACAGTTCAGAGACTAGGTGTAAACTCCTGTAGTGACTTATATCGCCTTGATGCCAAGGTGTGTATGCGGGTAGCTGTGTGCCTCCTCTCCTTTACTCGCGGAAGAAAAGAAAAAAAAACTCTGAATGAGCCAATGACACTCACGCAACAATTATGCCACACAATATATTCATGATTGAATCATATAGAGAGCGAAGATTTCTAGCTCAAGAGCTCCAGTGATCACTTTATTTTAAAAACGAAAATCTTGTTTACAAGTTTTAAAAAATTGAAAGAAAATCTTGGACGACGATGTATCCCACCAAGGTGCAAACTTCAAATGCTTTGTATTCTGAGCTTCACAAACATGACAAAAGTGTGGATTTGTGTACATTGAACAATGTATATTTTCAAACTCTAAGCTTTATGATATTTTTTATTTTTACGTAGCTCATAATATATTCGTTTTGCGATTTTACATGTTTGTAGTATACATGTTTGTATTATACATCATTGACTATCAGTTTTTTCAGATTATTACTTATAAATATGATTTTTCTAAAAAAATAAAAATAAAGGGGTTGCTATAGCTCGGGGGCTAAAGAGACTTTTCGCTATATAGGAGTCAACATATACGGAGAGAGGAAGGCACACGCTGTAAAGAAAAGGAAATACATAGGGAGTATATAGCTTGCTATAATTCCTCCATACTGATCGGAATTCCTCTCTAAACGTGTACAAACGAGCTTGCAGACTTGATGCTCTGAACCTGGCTTTGATCAAGGTTGCTGCAAGGTACGAACTCAAGTATTAGGGCATAGGGTTACATATGAATTTTGAAAATGCATATTGTTCCAGCCTTACCGAGTAGCCAACAAGTAATGCCCAACGAACTGCGAGGAGGTTAGGACTAAACCCTGACTCATAAACTTGTAGCTATTTTTTTAAATAATACATTTCTTTTATTGATTTCAAAATATAATACGTGAATTTAGAAATTTACAAATTTAGCATATTGTCGGTTTGATCCAAACTGAATGGCCCAGTCTAACTAGCATGAGCACCACCAGTGGTGGTGACACCTAGATTCCAAAAGGGGTTCTCCAAAAAGATGCCGCCAAGAAGGTAACAACGTACAAATGCGGTCGTCCTCCGGTCTAACTAGCATGGCCAGATCCTGGATTTTTAACCTAGAGAAGGTTCAATCTCCACACAATGTCTTCAACAAGAAACCGATTAGAGAACCACCATTGCCAGGTACAAGACCTGGGATTTTCACCCTGAAAACTAAGACGCGGAGCTCAAAGAGCAACACCAAGAACAAAGTGTTGCTGCCCCCAATAGCCGAAAACACTACCGCAGAACGTCTATCATATGACACACATACTTTCTACTATCCGTTGCAAGTACTCCGTGTAATCTTCACCATCTCTCAACTCAATATGAGCATGCGAGATAGAACCTCCAAAGCATATCCAGCCTTATTGAAACGCGATCCCCGTCAACACCTTCGTGAATGTGGTAATGAAGGTGCCAAGGTGGACCCAAGGCGTAGCCATAGAAAAATGGATCTTCGCGTCATCATCGGCAATGGTGGCACATCGGCTTGCACTCCCATGGAGACGGCAGAACAGGCGACAAGCCCATCGCTCTTCCTACCACAAACGTCGATCCGGTGCCTCTCGATCCAAGGATGCACACCTCCTAGGCGAGTTGCGTGCACATGCTCGATCGTAGCAGCCCACATGAGATTGAGATTCGCCGTATTGGTGCCATGAACCTTTTTTAGAGGAACCTGCGGCCACAGTGACGTCGAGGTCCCACCTTCTGAACCATTTTGGCATCGATGGTAGAGGATGCACATGGCAGCGGCAGCAGAAAAACGCTAGGGCCATAAAATAACGCGAAACCGCCTACAAATACCATTTTATTAGGGTCACCTCACTGTTGTCGTCGCCCGACCATGCCAACCTACCAAAGCCCAAATCGGTTTGGTTGTGATGTCACCTACTACATCCCATCGGGAGTACAGGATCCACCACACGCAAGTGCAGCTCGACCCTCGGCCGACCAAGCCAACATAAGGCCACGAGGAGAAGGGGGGGCCCGAACCTCGAGTTTGGAGGCATACCTGAAGCAGGACGCGTTCAATCTAGGCCTTGAAGGAGGGAGATTGGGGAGGGGATGGGGGTGAGCGCACGTAGGGACGGCCGCCTGCTGCCGTCGCGACCCTTACGCCGGCAGTGAGGGCATCTGGGCTGGCGGTGGCGGCAGGGACACCTAGGAACAAATCATTTTGAACACTCTCATTCTTTGTTTTTAGGGCCTATTTGTTACAAACTCTTTTTACGGAACTTGTTTCATCTATAGGTTCATACATCATAGACATTTTCTTGTACTGTCTACCTTTATAATGCAATTTTAAATTAAAAATTCATTGAGTTTAAACTTCATTGAATCTCCCCTCCCCGGTGTAAAGATAAACTTCATGGAGAGCACCTCCCCAGGGCCATCGATAGTGCAAAGGAGGTACATGGGCTTTTTTTTTCTTCTATAGAGCAGAGCCACCGAGATCATGACATCTCCACTCTACACATGGCGATGCTGAGTTGCTGCATGTTGGTGAAGCTCCTCATGACACGTTGGATTGGAGAATGTGGGTGAGAATTAACCTGGGTATCCTTTAGAGACAAAATCCTGTTAAAGTTCCAGGAATTGTAGTAATATATCTAGCAGATCGTGTTCGAATGGTATCATTTTTCATACAGTACTACTTCGTACAAAGAATGTCGTAGTTCACGTTTAATTATACTCAAATATATACTCATTACACACTCAACATGTACTCATCTAATGCACGTTTAATTAACGCTTAAAGTACATTGGCGATAGCAACGATCTTGTTAGTGTGCCTGGCATAATAATTAATGTGCCACCTGGTTCCGGTGACACTGACGGTGTACGTGATCTTTTGACCCGTCTCAGTCCTTCACCAGACCTCCGGGATGCAAATTCGCTTTGATTTCGCAAGGGCACGTCGATCTTGGGCACGTCCCTTTGCCTCTTTGGATGCATACGTGAGCTAGATGGATCATCGATCACACAAGGTCATGGACTTGGCAAGTGCGCGCGCATTGCTCAGAAAGCAACATCCGGAGACACCTTTGTGTCATTGTGTGGTGGGTAGGGTTGTGCATTGGAAAGAAAACTCCGAAGTTGTTTTGGAGAACAATTGCACGGTTCTTGCATCTTCAGAAGAGAAAACAAGAAGAGGAATAATTGACCGTTTTGGATGGATGTCACGTGTTCACAAATCTCCTCTAGACACGTCACATTTTTTTTCCCACAATGTTAGTTTTGTTTCTAATGGTAGCATTCATAAACCAGAGGCATTTATAAACGCGGAATTCATCTTGGAAGGAGTACTTTGCATGCTATTTTAAAAGGAAAAATGGATCTCATACTAGATTTTTCGTTTGTTTTGATGACAACTATGATATGCGCGCACATAATCATTTACAATATCCTATTTGGTTTTTTCTTTGTCACACAACCAATGTTTCTTTATGTGTTTCTTATATTTATTTCCTATTCATGTATTTTTTTTTAAAACCATTCAAACCAAAAAACCATCTGTTAACCCATAACACGGTCATCGACATTCCGAAAATGGTATGTGGGCTTTACTATCCTTTTTCTATAACTGTCATATATATATCCGTCGAGCCGTGGCATCACATATCCAAAACTCGACATTTGCACGTCTACATAGTGATGTTGAGCCATTCGATATTGGTGAAGCTCCTGGTGACACGTTGGATTGGAAACTGTGGGTGGGAACTAACCTGGATATCGGTCGAGATAGTAGTATCCCGTTAATATTTTGATAAACGTAATATCCAACATATAGCGTGTGAACGATATTCTCACCATATCCGATCCAATGTCAGTTATACACTTGTCAACTTTTTGAATAATGGTTGTGTATTATAACATCAACACTTCAAAGGACATTGGCTAGGTATTATCGTGCCACCTGTTTGCGGTTGTGACCCGTCATAGTCTTCAACCGGACAACAGTTGGGATACAAATTCATCACGACGTCGAAAGCCACGTCGATATTGGGCGATGCCCTTTGCCTCTTTGGATACATACGTGAGGTAGATGAATCATCGATCACGATTCACACAAGTTCATGCACTTAGAAGGTGGAAACACCATTATTGTGTGGTGGGCAGGGTTGTCCATCGGAGAGAAAACTCTGAATTGAAGTTGTTTTGGGGAATAATTGGTGCTTGTTGCTGTTGCAACTTCATCTTCAGAAAGAAAAAACATTACTGGTTGCTTTGGACGGATGTCACGTGTTGGCACATCTCGTCTAGACACGTCACGGATTCTCGATCTCGATTACCGTGTGTGATTGGACATCACCTCTTCACGCATCTCCCCCTGACACGTCCGACTTCGTTTCTCACCTTAATCATTGGTCGTTTGTTTGGAGTTAACCTCTTGACGTCACGCATCTCATAGTTAGGCATGTGACACTCGCTTTGGACTTGCACGCCAGGTGGTAGGCTGGTACCGTTAGCTATGGTGACGACAAGGGAAGAGGTGGCTCCTATGCACACCCAGCCCCCAGGGCTACAGAAGCCACGCTGCCAGTGTACAGGTTGCAGAATAAAATGGAACGGATATGCTGCATGCCAATGTACGCCTCCAGTTTTGCTAGCTCATCCAACAACATGGAAAATATAAAGTGGTAAGAGCATCTCCAGCCAGCCCCAGAGCCTTCTTTTGCGCCGACGAAAAGAAATTCTCCCGGGAGACGAAATTCGCCGGTTTGGGCTGACGTTTCAGACCGAACCCGGCGCGTTGGGATCACTTGAGGGCGCCGGTGAAACAAAAAACGCGCGCCCAAATTTCGCCCGACAGGTGGCCCCGCCATGTCAGTGAGCTGAACCTCGTCGTCCTCATCCTCTCGTCTTCCACGCCGTACTAATGGTCAGGCGCCGATCAGCTTTGCAGGCGAGCCATGGCAGATTACCGCTCGGTTTCCCGCCGACGTGTCCCGCCGCTACACCCCTCCCGCCCACGCCCCAACCCCTATAAATCCCCCATTTACCCCGCGAGCTCACACACCACTCAACCCCCGCAAAAGAACCGAACCTACCAGAGAGCAATGGCGGAGCAATATCCCCGCGGCCAGGCGACAGCCAATGGCTTTGGCCGTTGCTGGCTTCGGGAGTGGCATGCGCACCTCCTCTACCAGGCCGGCTATCCAGCGTCGTCAGACTGCTGGTGCCCGCCGACCTAGAAGCTCAGCGTTGGAGGCGTGCCGGTGCCTCTCGTCCCCGTCGGCCACGAGCTTCTCAGCCACATTCAGGAGGTCTTCTGGGGCGAGTTCTCCGACAAGCAGCGCACCGATCCCGCCTGGGACACCGTCAACCTCCAGCCGCGGATCGCCTACTTCATCGAACGGTGAGCCCAGGAGCTCGCCGCGTACAAAGGAGAAGGTCCCTGGCCAACGAGGGGAAACTCTATCGGCCGGACTCTGTGATAGGGGGGGTGCATGTGCACATGCTTGAGGCCGTCCTTGCCCACATTGAGGCCGGCAACCAGCCGCGCCTCGCCTACCCGCCACCTTCGCTGTCGATCTCGCACCACCGTGGATGCTCCTAGATGCCGCAGCGGATGGTGTCGCCCTCTTCTTCCTCCTCTTCATCGATGTCGAGGTCGTCGGGTTCTGCCGGCAACATCGTCGCTGCGCTTCGCGATCCAGCTCACCCCGGTGAAGGACGAGCCCGAGGAGTCGCTGCCACGCACATGTGCGTGCTCCGGCTGCATCATCATCAATGATTATCGCGCGCCGTCTCCGGTGCGGTAGTCTTCGTCTCGTCCGGCCGAAGCGGGAGCAAGACACCGGCGGATCATCGTCTAGGCAAGCGCCGCCACACTGGTCACCTCTGAGGGAGTACCTCCGGAGCGTGTTGAAGGTGGAGGCGCCAGACGACCCCGAGGATAGGCCAGGCTTGAAGTAAGCTGTGCAGGCATCGCTAGATGACATCCCGTGATGTCGCTGCGGGGCTCGCTCGCCTGGTCCAAGGCCGAGGCCGAGCACGAGGAGGGCGTGCCAGCAAGGCCAGCTGGATCGTGCGGCGCACGCCCGGTTCAACCGCGAGGTCATCGGCCCGGCAGCGATGATAAAGTGCGTCGGCGCGCCGACCAAAGTCGAGAAGTAAGCGGACTAGTGGCGGACAAGCCGCCGAGCACGACGACGAAGACGAAGACGAAGACTACACCTCCTTATACCGCCGCTTCAGCTTGAAGTAAGATTAGTTTAGTTTAAATTCGTATTTTAGTTTAAATTTGGTCAAATCTTGTATGAACTCGCCTATTATCTATGAATTTTCCGTATTTTATGAAATTCGTTTGGATTTGCCCGATTTTGCCAGCCTGGATCTAGGGACACGGCTGGGAATTCGCCAGCCCGAGATCGAGGAATTTCGCCAGGCACCCCAAAATGCCCAACTTTTGCGCTGAATATTTCACTTGGGTCACTACGGCTGAAGATGCTCTAAGGTAGAAGAAGAGACCATCAAAACCGTTTGTCTGATGTAATGAATTTCAAAAAGAAAGGGATCGGATATTCGGATCCTACGCAACATGAAAAAAAATGGGATATTCGGATCGTACGCAATACTCCCTCCATTCACAATTACCTTGCATCCTGGGTTTAGTCAAAGTCAAATTTTGTAAACTTTGACTATATATTTAGAAAAAAAATTATATATATTTGAAATCATGGATGTTGATATTTTTTCTTATATTGTTGGTCAAACTTTGCAAAATTTGACTTTGACTAAACCCGAGGTAATTGTGAACGGAGGGATTAAAAAAAATGTCTGAGCCCAGGTTCGAACTGGGGACCACTAATGTGTTAGACTAGCGTGATAACCAACTACACCACCCAGATGAAACACAGGAGTTAATTATTTTAATAAAAACCTCCTGACGGGCACAGAAGACATCAGAAAATGTACGTTCTTGATATTTTGTTTCATTAGAGGAAAAAAAAATGTCTGAGCCCAGGTTCGAACTGGGGACCACTAGTGTGTGAGACTAGCGTGATAACCAACTACACCACCCAGACAATATATGATGTAGTGCACGAATAAATTATTTTAGTACAATCTCCTGACACGCACGGAAGGCACATCAGAAACTGTTTCGCTCTTGATATTTTGATTACCAATCTAGACTCTACATGGCGGCCGGACGGGGGTGGTTGGTCGACGGTTCGCGTAAAGAACGATCCCGAGTGCGTCGAGCGCCGTGCATGCAGGTGTGTTTGTCGCGCACTGACCGATGTGAATCGAGAGCATGTGCGAGTGCGAGGCATCTTTTCCATCGGGTCCGTCGAACGGTGCTCTGGGACCGTGCCGACTTGGGTAGTACCAAAACATCGTGGGTGGACCCTTGTGGCGCGTAGCACGGTTTGGCCGGGCGCGCCGTGTGGTGCAGTGCACCGCCATATAGTACAGGCCACACGATGATCAGGTAGGTAGGTAAGCTAGCCGCGGCATACTGTACCTGCTTGGTGCATGCCTCCTAGTCTTTGCTTTATCGCGCATGCTGCACATGAACCTTTTTTTTTTTTTTGACAGAACACATGAACCAAGTTGGTGTTGGAAATATACGGCGTCTAGAGGGAGTCACATTGCTGCTGAGACTGGGGACTTCCCAGAGAAGAAGGACGCGTGGTAGAGGGGGCAATCAGTGGCGGACCCAAACAAAATATGAAACCCGGGCACACTTGCTTATGATGATAATTTGTTGTCTAAATTAGCACAAAGTAGCAAGCAAATTAAGCCGTCGTTGGGCCGGCAAGCCCGGGCAGCTGCCCGGGCAACAGGGACCTTGGGTCTGCCACTGGGGGCAATGCTATATTAATTGTACTGTAATTAGTTTTGCGCATTCTAACTCTACATTTATTGCGTTGAATCAGCCCAAGATTTTTTTTTTGGGTGAATTAACCGGTGCTAAATATAGGAGTACTTGGAGTCTACGAAAGCCTGGATACGCTTGGTATGTGTGTGTGCAATATGCGAAATGTATACAAATAGATGTTGACACATGCAACAGAGTTCACATAAGAGAATGCTACTGTATATGGAGAGGGCGACCGAGAAAACGGGCGTACCGTGTTTTTTTTTACTCTCACACCTATATTCAAATATCAATAATGTTTACAGGTATGTTTAAACCGGGTGGTGGTTCTAAGAACCAAACATATCTACCCGCCGGCAGCGTTGAAGCATATCTGGCCAGACAGTGAGCTTCACCATCGAACTCCCTCTTCTCGTGATGGAAGGAGATGCCTCCACTTGCGCGAACGACGTCGGATTTCCACAAGAATACTCCCAAAGACGCACCGAGGAAGGGCTTCGAGGGTACCCGGATGAATGATTTCGTCATATACCATCGCAGAGGCACCGAGGAAGGAACCATCTCCCGAGCGGCAAACCGCCCCAACAGCCCCCTTCAGCTCGACTTTTGCCACCGCTGCGTCAACATTTACTTTAGCACATCCCGTCCGAGGAGCGATCCATCGCTGAACGCCTGAAGAAGGTGGACTCCTCGCCACTCTCGTCTTCAGTTGTGTTTTACATGCCTCCAGGTCAACCAAAATCCTGTCAACAAAGGCCATCGTTGCCATCGGATTTTGGAATACATCCTCATGGATTACCTTGCGCCTCGAGTGCCACACAACCCACAATGTAATAAGCATGCGTGTAAGATCTCCCCCTCCATAGTGCCGAGCATAGTGAACAACCACTGTCGGGCTGTCGGCTCCGTTACAAGAGAGATATGCTCGACAATTTCCGGCTTCGACAATGCCAACACACATCTTTCCAAGTTGCATTCAATCAAGGAGTGTCTCCACGAGTCCTCCTGACCACAAATCGAGCATGTTGCAGATGATGCCATGTTCCGCCGGTGTCGCACGTCCCCAGTGGGTAGGGAATGTTTAGCTAATCGCCATAAGAAGATGCGGACCTTTGGAGGTACATCCATCCTCCATAGCTTCTTCCATGCCTTCTCCTTTGTGGCTATACCAGAGCATGCTGGTCTCCCCTCTAGCCAGTCCTCGCGAACTTGCCTTGTTGTAGCCAAGGCTCGGTAGCATGATCTCACAGAGAAAACCCAAGTGCGCTCCAAATTCCATGCCTAGAAATCATCCTAAACACGATGGCACAGAGGGATATTCAGTATAACTTCAATGTCCATAGGAAGGAAATGCTCATTTAACATCTCCAGGTTCCATTCGGTAGTTGCCTGCAATATGAAGTCGCTGACCATCACCAGTGGGTCATCCTTCTGAGGTGCGATCCGACGCATCCTCTCGTTGCGCGACAACCAGTTCTGTGTCCATGTGTCCATGCCTGGGTAGTCCTCCCATCACTAATGCGCCGTATTATACCCACATTCATGACCATCTCTTCCCTCCAAAATCGAGCGCCAAATCTGAGATGACTGTGATCCCAGCCGTGCTGTCAAAAAATCCCCGTCAGGGAAGTAAGCTGCCTTGAGTACCCGCGCACTCAGAGATTCGGGTACCTTGATGACCCTCCAATCCTAGCTAGCTAGGAGTGCTAGATTAAATAGCTCAATGTCTCTAAAGCCCAACCCTCATGTAGACTTAGGTTGAATCATCTGATCCCAGGAGACCAAGTTGGTTCTTCGTTTACGTTCCTTACATCCCCACCAGAACTTTTGGAATAGTGAATTTATATGCTCACACAATCCTCTTGGTAATTTAAAACAAGACATGGAGAAGGTTGGAACAGTCTGGGGCACAGATTTGATTAGGATCTTCCTTACCCCCGACTGACATAAGTTGCTCCAGCCACCCAAGGCCTTTTTCCACACCTTATCTCTTAAATATTTGAAGGCACCACTATTGGATTTACCTACATCAGATGGCATCCTTAAGATACTTTTCATTAAGTGTCTCCCTTTGGATTTGCAACTCATCTTTAGTAATCGATCGCATCTCCTCTGGATAGCCCTCGCTAAAGAAAATAGAGGACTTATCCATATTTATCCTCTGTCCCGAGGCATTACAATACTCATGGAGTAACTTTTTTTACCTCCAAAGCGTCTTCCCTAGATGCACGGATGAACAACACGCTATCATCGACAAAGAGTAACTGGTTTACCGCAGGTGCAGACGCCGCCACTTTCACCCCTGAGAGAGCTGGTGATTGAACTCAATTATTGAGGAGGCACGAAAGGCCATCTGCTAGCTGCTAACAAGAACAAATAGGGTGAAATGGGATCTCCTTGGAGAATACCTCACGAGGGTCTGAACTCCTCCTGTGGTACTCCATTGAAGAGCATCGTAAAGGATATAGTAGTTACCAACTGCATGATCATCGAGACCCATGAACTACTGAATCCTAGCTTTAGCACAATAGCCTGTAAATAACTCCACTCCAAACGGTCATAAGATTTCCTCATATCAAGCTTTAGGGCCGCGAATTTGTTCCTCCTTCCCCTATTCTGCTTCATAAAATGCAAGCATTCATAAGCAGTAATAATGTTACCAGTAATCAGTCTACCTGGGACAAAAGCAGATCGCTCCTCTGAAATGACCTCAGTTAACACCTTCTTTAGCTTGTTCACTGCCACCTTCGATGCAATCTTATAGATCATATTGCACAAGCTTATGAGGCAAAATTGACTCAACTCTCTTGGACTTTCGATCTTTGGGATCATAACCACAAAAATTTTGTTCACCACTTTAGAGTTTTCCTCCTATAAAGGATTCACAACACCGCTTTTGTTACCTCCTCCCCACACAACTCCCAGTGGCGCTGAAAGAACTATGTGGGAAAGTCGTCGAGACCAGGAGCTTTTGTTGGGTATATCTCGAACAGAGCAGCCTTTACTTCCTTTGGCTCAAAAGGCACATCTAGCATTATATTCATCTCCCTGTAACTTTCAAAGGGACAGTTTCGAGGAAAACTTCCATGCCTTGCACTCCCTCTGACGTGTACAGCTCCTGATAGAACTCACTCGCCATCTTTCCTAACTCTGGTTCTCTCACTTTCATTGTGCCATCTGCCTGCACAAGCCCCTTTATCTTATTCTTTCTCCTCCTTTGACTTGCCCTCATGTGGAAAAACCTCGTATTTCTGTCACCTGCTGCAAGCCATTGGATACATGACGTTGACGCCACATTACTTCCTCTTGATGTTACTTCACCTTCTCTTTTAGTCGGTGCCACCCAATCAGGAATATTTTGCAAAGCTTCTATTTCGTGTTGTAGTCTTTGTACTTGGTGCTGAATATTGCCAACTGTATGCTTACCCCAGCTTTCCAGGTCCGCTGACACAGCTGACAGCTTCGAGCCAAGAGCTTCAATGGTTTCACAAATCCTGCCTAAGCCCCATCCTTGATTCAGTTTTGAAGAGAACTATGAATGCTCCTCCCAGGCAACCTCGTACCTGAACGGAGGCTTGCTTGGACGGGTACCGCTGGCCGTCTCCTGTTCATGCTTCAGCAAGAGCGGCAAATGATCGGATGACACAAATGCCGCCAGGTGTTGAACCTCTGCCTCTGGATACCGTTCGCACCAACCTGGGTAAGTGAGTGCCCTCTCAAGCCTTGTATGACAAAAAGAAACCCAACCACTCTCTTCTCGAACATACAAAAAGAACCCCCAACCACCTTGTATGACAATCCACGGACATCAACCACTTCTCTAAACCCAGCCATCTGGTTGTAACTCTGCTCATTTACTCCCTCATGTTCCGATCGGTGCAAGACTTCATTGAAATCTCCGATACACAACCATGTAAGGTCATTTGTCGAGCGTATAAACTTGAGTATGTCCCAAGTTTTATGACGTTCATTCACTTGCGCTTCACCATAGACCACAGTTAGACGTCACGACTGAAGGAAATATGTCCTGAGAGGCAATAATAAAGTTGTTATTATATATTTCTTATACATGATAGATGTTTATTTTACATGCTAAAAATGTATTGATTCGGAAACATCAATACATCTGTGTTTAATAAACAAAAAGGGTTCCTAGTCATGCCTCTCTTATAGACTAGCTTGTTGATTAACGGGATGATCAAGGTTTCCTGATCATGGACATTGGATGTTGTTAATAACAAGGTCACACAATTGGTGGAATGATGTGATGAACATTCATTCGAAGTATAGCATTACGATCAAGTCATTATGTTTATATTTCTATAACACCATACGAAGTAATCTTTATCCTTAGACCATGAGATCATGTTAATTGCTAACACCGAAAGAGTATCTTGATAACATCAAACGTCACACCGTAACAGGGTGACTATAAAGATGGGTTCGGTACTACGAAGGTGTTATGTTGAGGCTCATGGATCAAGAGTGGAATTTGTCAATCCAAATGACGGATAGATATACTCTGGGCCCTCTCGGTGATATCACATTAGGATAGCTTGCAAGCAAGTGATGTGATCACTAGAATGTTATATCACGGGAACGAGAAAAGAGTGCATGTCGGTAACGAAATCAAACTAGGTATGGAGATACCGATGATCGAATCTCGGACATGTAATATATCGAGAGACAAAGAGATTTAGTTACAAGCGTTAAAGGTTCTCATGATCACAGGAGTCATCGTTGAATGTGTAGGAGTCAGTACGGATCTCCAGGTCCCGCTACTGATTATTGATCGGAGAAGGGTCTCGATCATGTCTGCATTATTCGCGAACCGTAGGGTAGCACACTTGAGAGTTACCGGGCACCATTTTGGAGCACATATGTTTCAGACGAAAGAATTGCAAAGCGCAGGAATTGTTTCAATAGAAACCGGGAATTGTTTTGGGTGAAATTACAGAAGGTGGTTCTGCATGTGATATTGAAATATTGCAAGGGGCTATATGTGAATGTTTGTTAATTAAAGTAATTAACAAAATTCTGAATAAATTTAATAAAAAGAGTTTTATTAAATGAGAGAGCATTAAATTTGGAGAAATTTAATGCATTTAAAGTGGAGACTTTAAAAGGGAATGTGAAGAGGCATTTTAATGTGGAGGGTTACCACCACATGAATGGGGAGGTGAGGGTCACCCCCATGCGCCGCCATGGAGAGAGGGGCACCTCCTCCTATAAAAGGCCACCCATCCTCCTTCATCCTCACACCTCCTTGTGAAGGATCTCTCTCCCCTCTAGAATTATTCCCCATGGTCTCGGATTAGCGAGATACATGTTCCCGTAGCATTTAAATGCGGAAGGAGTTGCTGCTTCTGGATCGCTGAGCGAGGAGGTGGAGGTTTTCCGTGGCTTGAGCGTGTGTGCAGTGCGGATGCGTTGAGTTGCGGCGCTCGGGCTTCCTCACGATCTTGAGATCGGCAAGTGTACGACTACATCAACCACGAGTTCCTACTCGTTAACAAAGCTCGTTGTCTACGAGGGTAAGTTCTCGTTGGATGTATGTCCACCCGTTGCTTTGTACCTAGTAGATAGATCTTGGCGTGTAGTTCACACCGTAGGAAATTTTTTGTTTTCTATGCTGCGGACCCAACAGTGGTATCAGAGCCTGATCTATGCGTAGGTGCTTAGCACGGGTAGTACACATATGGTTTATATGTGGGCGATGATGATCATGTTATTGCATCTTCTATGTATTTTGGATATTGGTGGCATAGTGGGATGAAGCGGTCCGGACCAACCTTACATGCCATCGTACATGAGACCGGTTCCACGACTGACATGCAACTTGTTTTGCATAAGTGGCTGGCGGGTGTCTGTCTCTCCTACTATAGTCAATATCTGATTTACAACGAGTTGCTAATAACTTAGTTATCCTCGTTGTGGTTCATGTTTGTAGGTAAGAACGGTTCTATCTCCGAAAGCCCTAAGCCACGTAAAACTTGCAATCGATAAATTAGAGGCGTCTAGTTTAGATCGTTGCTGCGCTAGGGCATGAAGAAGTCTCTTCCCGAGCTTCTGTCAATGCTTAAGACTGCAGAAGTGGAGATTAGGAAAGAACATCAAGTGTTGATGATCAATAGGACCACCGGTTTCAAGAAGGACAAGAAAGGCAAGCACAAGGGAAAGAAGGGTGGCAAGTGCATTGCCATGCCTAAAAGAAACCCGGGCTGGCCCTAAGTCCGAATCGAAAGTGCTACTATTGCAAGGGGAGCCATTGAAGCATAATCCCCAAGTATTTGGCGGACAAGAAGTCCAGCAAGGCAAACAAAGGTATATGTGATATACATGTTATTGATGTGTACTTGACTAGTACTCGTAGTAGCACCTGGGTATTTGATACCGGATCGGTTGCTAATATATGTAACTCGGTTCAGGGGCTATGGAACAAGCGACAACTAGCAAGGGATGAGGTCAGGATGCGGGTCGGCAATGGATCAAGAGTTGATGTGATCGCCATCGGGACACTACCTCTCCATTTGCCATCGGGATTAGTTATAAACCTAAATAATTGTTATTTGGTGCCTGCACTGAGCATGAACATTGTATCTGGATCGTGTTTGATGCAAAGTGGTCATTCCTTTAAATCTGAGAACAATGGTTGTTCGATTTATAAGAATGATATCTTTTATGGTCATGCACCTATGTTGAATGGTTTATTTCTATTGGATCTCGATAGTAATATTACGCACATTCATAATGTTAATGCTAAAAAGATTAAACTTGATGATGATATGTCTACATATATGTGGCAATGCCGTCTAGGTCATATTGGCGTTAAACGCATGAAGAAACTCCATTCTGATGGACTTTTGGAATCACTTGATTTTGAATCATTTGATACACGTGAGCCATGCCTTATGGGCAAGATGACTAGAACACCGTTTTCCGGTTAAATGGAACGGGCGATAGATCTATTGGAAATCATACATACTGATGTGTGTGGACCAATGAGTGTGTCGGCGCGAGGTGGATATCATTATTTTGTTACTTTCACGGATGATTTGAGTAGATACGGGTATATCTATTTGATGAAACACAAGTCTGAAACTTTTGAAAAGTTCAAGGAATTTCAGAATGAAGTGGAAAATCATCGTAATAGAAAGATCAAGTTTGGACTGTCTGACCATGGAGGAGAGTATCTAAGTTACGAGTTTAGCACACACATGAAAGAGTGTGGAATAGTTTCACAACTCGCGCCTGCCGGAACACCACAACGTAATGGTGTGTCGGAACATCGTAATCGTACCTTATTGGATATGGTTCGATCTATGATGTCTCTGACTGACTTACCTCTGTCATTTTGGGGTTATGCATCGAAACATTTGCATTCACTTTAAATAGGGCACCATCTAAATCCGTTGAAACGACACCGTATGAATTATGGTTTGGAAACAAACCTAAGCTATCATTTCTTAAGGTTTGGGGATGCGATGTTTATGTGAAGAAACTTCAACCGGATAAACTCGAACCCAAAGCGGAAAAATGCGTCTTCATAGGATACCCTAAGGAAACAATTGGGTATACCTTCTATCACAGATCCGAGGGCTGTAGGGGTTCGTAGCATGGAAAACAAAAATTTTCTATCGCATACAAACAAACAAGCCAAGATCTATCTACTAGATTGCAGCAACGAGTCGATGGAATAACTCACCCTCGAAGATTCCAAAGTGTTTAACGAGGCATTCTCGTGGGTGATGTAGTCGTACTCTTCCGATCTCAAGATCGCGTAGACGATCCTTCCGGCCGCTCCCTCATGGCGCTCCCGCAGTCGGTCACATCGTTCGATTCGACGAAGACCTTCCTCTCCTTGTTCCAAAGAAAGCGGAGGTTGTAGCACTCTCTGCGATTCCTGACAACGTGGTACCGAGGTAGAGGGAGATCCGCAGGCTTCGCCTTAAGCCGGTGCAGTATGGTGGAGCTTATGAGAGAGGCTATTAGTGGTCTAGTAATTAGACACACCAATTAGAGGCTCTAAACCAATTAGAAGGCTCTAAACCAAACAGCTCTAAACCGGGTCTAGGTCTAGTTTCTAGTTTAGAGGATAGGAACTTGTGTGTGTCTAGAGGGAGGCCCTGCCTCCCTTTATAGGTGGGAGGGCTGGCGGCTAGGAGGGAGGAGTCCTCCCCAACTCGGCCTAGGCTGGCCGCCGGCTTGGGAGGAGGACTCCTCCCCCAAGTCGGATTCCAACTTCTCCTCTTTCCGAAAACTGGCAGTTTGACCGAAAACTGGCAGTTTGACTTTTCCAATTTAGGAATTAAATAAACCCTTTATTTTGGACAGCGAGAACACTTAGTACATGATGCAATCATTCCATCTTGCAATGACACATTCATGTACCCTTCCCCCGGAGTGGGACATTAGGGACCTTCTAGAATGTTCCGATGAAAACACGGAACCATTCCCCAACTCCTAAATGGGACTTTCCTTATTTGAATCTTATTCTCCGGACCATTCCGGATCACCTCGTGATATCCCGGATACCATCCGAGACTCCGAACAACATTCGGTCTCTTTCTCATAATACCATAACTACTCAAACAACGTCAATCCTTAAGTGTGTCTCCCACGGTTCGTGAATTATGCGGACATGATCGAGACACTTCTCGAACAATAACCAATAGAGGAATCTGGAAATTCATATGGCTCCCACATATTTCTACGATTACTTTGCGATCGAATGAACCACTTACATACGATACCAATTTCCCTTTGTCTCACGATATGTTACTTATCCGAGGTTATGATCGTCGGTATCTCTGCATACCTAGTTCATCCTCGTTCTTGATAAGTACTCTTTTCGTTCCTGATATGTGATCCCTTGTGACCAAGTCACATGCTTGCAAGCTAATTGGATGACATTTCACCGAGAGGGCCCAGAATATCTATCCGTCATGTGGATGGACAAATCCCACTCTTGATCCATGTGTTTCAACCAATACTTTCCAACACCCAATGCCACTTTTATAGCCACCTTACGGTGTGGTGTTTGATGACATCAAAGCATCCATCCAGTAAAGGCAATATGCATGATCTCATGGTCAAGGAATTAGGTTACTATGTATCGTAAAGCATATAGCAATTGAACTATTGAAATGACTTGATCTTTATGCTACGCTTGTCTATAGGAGTATGTCCACCATATCATTCTCCTAACGATATGATCTTGTTGTTGATAACATCTCAATGTTCATGACAAAGAAACCACATCATCAATCAACCAACAAGCTAGTGAAGTATAGAGGCCATACTAGGGACTTCAATTTAAGTTTACAAATCACACAAGTATTAATGGTTTCCTTGTTAATACTATTATAGCATGAATGTAAACATTTATCATAAACACAAAGATATATAATAATAACCACATTTATTATTACCTCTAGGGCATATCTCCAACAGTCTCCCACTTGCACTAGAGTCATCTAATCTAGATTACATGGTAATATACCGAACACCCATGGCAGTTTGGTGTTGGTCATGTTTTGCCCTTGGGAGAGGTTTAGTCAATGGATCCGCCACATTCAGATCTGTGTGTACTTTGCAAATCTTTATATCCTCATCCTGGATATGTTCTCGAATAGCGTGAAAACGCAGCTTGATATGCTTCAGCTTCTTGTGTGACCTTGGTTCTTGCGCATTGGCTATGGCGCCCATGTTATCACAGTAGATAGACATTGGGTCCAGAGCACTAGGAACCACACCCAGCTCTGTAATGAACTCTTTCATCCATATCGCTTCTTGTGAAGCCTCAAGCGACCATGTATTCCGATTCAGTTGAAGATCTCGCCACAACGCTTTGCTTTGCACTCCTCCAGCTAATCTTTGCACCATTCAAAATAAATACGATCCAGTTGTGATTTAGAATCATCCGGATCGGTGTTCCAACTAGCATCGGTGTAACCATTAACAACGAGCTGTTCATCACCTCCATAAGAAAGAACCATATCCTTAGTTCTTCTCAAGTACTTAAGGATGTTTTTGACCGCTGTCCAATGATCCACTCCTGGATCACTTTGATATCTGCTAGTTAGACTAACAGCATATGCAATGTCGGGTCTAGTACATAGCATGGCATACATTAGAGATCCTATGGCTGAGGCATAGGGAGTCTTACTCATCTTTTCTCTATCTTCTGCCGATGTCGGACTTTGAGTTTTACTCAAGGTCATATAGCAACATGGGCAAGAACCCTTTCTTGCTATCTTCCATTCCAAACCTCTTTAGAACTTTGTCCAAATATGTACTTTGTGACAATGATATTTGGCGTTCGATCTATCTCTATAAATCTTTATGCCTAATATGTAAGCTTCGCCAAGATCCTTCATTGAAAAACTATTATTCAAATACTCTTTGACACTATTAAGAAGGTCTACATCATTCCCAATCAACAATATGTCATCCACATACAGTATTAAGAATGCTCTGAGCTCCCACTCACTTTCTTGTAAATACAAGCTTCTCCATAAGTTTGTATAAAACCAAAACTTTTGATTACCTTATCAAAACGTTGATTCCAACTTCGGGATGCTTGCTTCAATCCATAGATGGACCGTTGAAGTTTGCATACCTTGTTAGCATCTTTAGGATCGACAAAACCTTTGGGTTGCATCATATACAACTCTTCATCAATGTCTCCATTGAGGAATGCTGTTTTGACATCCATCGCCATATCTCATAATCATAATATGCAGCATTGCTAACATAATCCTCACAGACTTTAGCTTCGCATCGGTGAGAAAGTCTCATCGTAGTCAACTCCTTGAATTTGTCGAAACCCTTTTGCGACAAGTCGAGCTTTATAGACGATAACATTACCATCAAGATCTGCTTTCTTCTTGAAAATCCATTTGTTCTCGACAGCCTTCCGCCATCCTAAGTCCACCAAAGTCCATACTTGGTTTTCGTACATGGATCCAATCTCGGATTTCATGGCTTCTTGCCATTTATTGGAATCTGGGCTCATCATTGCTTCCTCATATGTCTCGGGGTCATCGGTGTTGTCCACCAACATGACATTCATAACGGAATCATACCAATCTGGAGTGGTACGATTTCTCGTTGACCTCCGAGGCTCAGAGCAACTTCAAGTTTCATGATCACCATCACTAGCTTCCTCTCTTATTGGTGCAGGCACCACAGAACTTCTTCCAAGTCGCGCTACTCGCAATTTCGAGAGAAGGTTCGACAACCTCGTCGAGTTCTACTTTCCTTCCAGTCACTTCTTCGAGAGAAATTCTTCTAGAAAGGATCCATTCTTGGCAACAAAGATTTTGCCTTCGGATCTATGATAGAAGGTATACCCAATAGTTTCCTTCTGTATCCTATGAAGACGCATTTTTCCGCTTTGGGTTCAAGCTTGTCCGCTGTAACTTCTTTACATAGGCTTCGCATCCCCAAACTTTAAGGAGCGACAATTTAGGTTTCTTCCCAAACCATAATTCATACGGTGTCGTTTCAGCGGATTTAGGCGGTGCCCTATTTAAAGTGAATGCTACTGTTTCTAATGCATAACCCCAAAATGATAGTGGCAAATCTGTAAGTGACATCATAGAACGAACCATATCTAAGAGAGTTCGATTCGACGTTCGACACACCATTACGCTGTGGTGTTCCCGGCGGTGTCAATCAAGAAAGTATTCCACATTTCTTCAAATGCTCGCCAAACTCGTAACAGATATTCACCTCCACGATCGAGCGTAGAAATTTAATCTTCTTGTTACGTTGATTCTCTACCTCACTTTGAAACTCCTTAAACTTCTCGAAAGTTTCGGACTTATGTTTCATGAAATAGATATACCCATATCTACTCAAGTCATCCGTGAAGGTAAGAACATAACGATAACCATCACGATGCTACACTCATTGGACCACACACATCGGTATGTATGATTTCCAATAAGTCCATAGCTCGCTCCATCATACCGAAAATGGAGTCTTAGTCATTTTACCCATCGACATGCTTCAGATCTTTCAAGTGATTCAAAATCAAGTGATTCAAGAAGTCCATCGAATGGAGTTTCTTCATACGCTTCACTCCAATGTGACCAAGACGACATTGCCACATATAGGTCAAATTATCGCTTGATTTCAAACGTTTAGCCTCAATGTTATTAATATGTGTATTTCTACTATCGAGATTCAATATGAATAGACCATCTATCAAAGGTGCATGTGCATAAAACACATTACTCATATAAATCGAACAACCATTATTCTCGGATTTAAACAAGTAACCGCCTCGCAATAAACAAGATCCCGATATAATGTTCATGCTCAACGCAGGCACCAAATAACAATTATTTAAGTATAAAACTAATCCCGATGGTAGATGAAGAGGTAGTGTGCACCGCGATCACATCAACCTTTGATCCGCTTCCCACGCCGCATCGTCACCTCGTTCTTCACTAGCTTCCGTTTATTCTCAGAGCTCTGTTTGAGTTACAAATATGAGCAACCGAACCAAGATCAAATACCGGGCACTACTACGAATACTAGTGAGATACACATCAATAACATGTATATCGATATACCTTTCTTCTTGATGTTGCCGTTCTTCAAATCTGCCAAGTACTTTGGGCAATTCCGCTTCGATGACCTTCTCCTTGCAGAAAAGCACTCAGTTTCAGGTTTGGTCCAGCCTTGGTCCTCTTCGTCGGTATGGTAACTTTCTTACCACCCTTCTTGAAGTGTCCTTCCGCTTAGACTTGCCTTTCTTGAATTTGGTGGTCTTATTGACCATCAACACTTGGTGCTCTTTCTTGATCTCCACTTCGCAGATTTTAACATAGCAAATAGTTACGGCAACTCTTTGTTCATGTTCTCGCATGTTGTAGTTCATCACAAAGTTCTTGTAACTTGGTGGTAGTGATTGAAGGATGCGGTAAACCCCAAAGTATTAGGAATCACTATACCCAAACTTTGAAGTTTATTTGCGTGCCCAGACATCTTAAGCACATGCTCACCGACGAGCTACCCTCTTCCATCTTGCGGTTAAAGAACTTTTCGGAAGCTTCATAACTTTCAATTGCCGCATGAGTCTCAAAGATTAATTTGAGATCCTCGACAATATCATATGGGTCCGACTCTTCAAACCTTTTCGAAGCTCGATTCTAAACCATACAAGATAGCACATCGAACTATGGAGTCTTGATTCTTCCGGCGAGGTAAACATTCTTTACTTCATCGGTAGCATCACCGCAGTGGGTCACCTAGCGGTGCATCCAGCACATAGGTCAAATTACCAATTGTGAGGACAATCCTCAAATTGCGGAACCAATCCAAGTTGCTTCCATTGTTTTTCAACTTTTCTTTCTCTAGGAACGCATTAAAATTGATGGTAGGGCTGCCATTGATCTACAACATATTTGCAATAGTTTAGACTAAGTTTATGACAAATTGAGTTCAAATTAATTAATGAAATTAAACTAGGTGAACTCCCACCAAAACAACATCCCTCACATTGTTTTAGTGATCACACGAACCAAATCCACTACATCAACACCGATCATCACGAGAGTTGATATAGTTTCAATGGCGAACAATCATCATGTTCATCATATCTACTATATGATTCATGCTTTGCCTTTCGCGATCCGTGTTCACGAGGCCATGTCTACATGCTAGGCTCGTCAAGACAAACCTTAGCTTCCGCATAAGCAAATCTGGCTTGCTTACGTTGTAGTCACCATGAATCAAAGACACCCGATCATCACGTGGTGCTTCAAGCGAAGCTTTGGCAACGGTGCATACTAAGGGTGAACACTTTAGAACTTGAAATTTATGTGCATGAGGGATCATCTTATAATGCTACCGTCTACTAAGCAATACAAGATGCATAAAGGATTAACATCACATGCAATTCATAATATGTGATATGATATGGCCTTTCTTCTTTGTGCTTCCGATCTCCATCTTCAAGCACGAACATGATCTCCATCATCTCCGATAGCATCAAGGTCAATGACGCTTCTTCATGGTTGTCCCACCAGCTTCAACTATTACAACTATTTTGAATAGACACGCAGGTCTTAACAGAAATTAAAGACAACCATATGGCTCACGCCGTTGCCAACTTACAATAAGGAACATTGCATACATCAAATATAATCACAATCATGGCCATATCACATCAAGACACCCTCGCAAAACAAAGTTAGACGCTTCTACTTTCTTTGCATATTTTACGTGGTTTGGGGCTTTCCATAAGTGTCGTTCTAACCTACGAACAAGAACCACAACATTGATACTAGCATTGTTGATTACCCGTTGTAAATTGGATCTTTACTATGCTAGGAGAAAGCAGCACCCGCAAAGCCACTTATGCAATACAAGTTGCATGTTAAGCGTGGAGCAAGTCACATGAACGATGTCATGTAAGGTTAGCCCGGTCCGCTTCATCCCAACATACCGCAAGATGCAAATTACACAAAAGCAATCTACAATAAAGCATCAACGCCCACAATGACCATTGTGTTCTACTCAGCAACAGATCTACATATAGACACGGCACTTCTACCACTGTAGGGGTTCGTAGCATGGAATACAAAATATTCTATCGCATACAAACAAACAAGCCAAGATCTTTCTACTAGATTGTATCAACGAGTCGATGGAATAACTCACCGAAGATTCCAAAGTGTTTAACGAGAGCAGATTCTCGTGGGTGATGTAGTCGTACTCTTCCGATCTCAAGATCGTAGAGACGATCCTTCCGGCGCCAAGGTTCCTCAAGAGCGCCCCAGATCGGTCACACGTTCGATTGACGAAGACCTTCCTCTCCCTTGTTCCAGAAAGCGGAGGTTGTAGCACTCTCGCGATTCCGCTGACAACGGCGTGGTACCGAGGTAGAGGGAGATCCCGCAGGCTTCGCCTTAAGCTTCATGCAGTATGGTGGAGCTTATGAGAGAGGCTATTAGTGGTCTAGTAATTAGACACACCAATTAGAGGGCTCTAAACCAATTAGAAGGCTCTAAACCGAAACAGCTCTAAACCGGGTCTAGGTCTAGTTTCTAGTTTAGAGGATAGGAACTTGTGTGTCTAGAGGGAGGCCCCGCCTCCCTTTATAGGTGGGAGGGCTGGCGTGGCTAGGAGGGAGGAGTCCTCCCCAACTCGGCCTAGGGCTGGCCGCCCGGCTTGGGAGGAGGACTCCTCCCCAAGTCGGTTTCAACTTCTCCTCTTTCCAAAGCGGCAATTGACAAAACCGCGCTTGACTTTTCCAATTTAGGAATTAAATAAACCCTTTATTTTGGACAGCGAGAACACTTAGTACATGATGCAATCATTCCATCTTGCAATGACACATTCATGTACCCCTTCCCCCCCGGAGTGCCGGACATTCCGGGACCTTCTAGAATGTTCCCGATGAAAACACCTAACCATTCCCCAACTCAAATGGGACTTTCCTTATATGAATCTTATTCTCCGGACCATTCCGGATCACCTCGTGATATCCCGGATCCCATCCGAGACTAACAACATTCGGTCTCTTTCTCATAATACCATAACTACTCAAACAACGTCGAATCCTTATGTGTCTCCACGGTTCGTGAATTATGCGGACATGATCGAGACACTTCTCCGAACAATAACCAATAGAGGAATCTGGAAATTCATATGGCTCCACATATTTCTCGATTACTTTGCGATCGAATGAACCACTTACATACGATACCAATTTCCCTTTGTCTCACGATATGTTACTTATCCGAGGTTATGATCGCTTGTATCTCTCGCATACCTAGTTCATCCTCGTTACTGATAAGTACTCTTTTCTCGTTCCCGTGATATGTGATCCCTTGTGACCAAGTCACATGCTTGCAAGCTAATTGGATGACATTTCACCGAGAGGGCCCAGAGAATATCTATCCGTCATGTGGATGGACAAATCCCACTCTTGATCCATGTGTTTCAACCAATACTTTCCGAACACCCAATGCCACTTTTATAGCCACCCTGTTACGGTGTGGTGTTTGATGACATCAAAGCATCCATCCAGTAAAGGCAATATGCATGATCTCATGGTCGAAGGAATTAGGTTACTATGTATCAGAAAGCATATAGCAATTGAACTATTGAAATGACTTGATCTTTATGCTACGCTTGTCTATAGGAGTATGTCCACCATATCATTCTCCTAACGATATGATCTTGTTGTTGATAACATCTCAATGTTCATGACAAAGAAACCACATCATCAATCAACCAACAAGCTAGTGAAGTATAGAGGCCATACTAGGGACTTCAATTTAAGTTTACAAATCACACAAGTATTAATGGTTTCCTTGTTAATACTATTATAGCATGAATGTAAACATTTATCATAAACACAAAGATATATAATAATAACCACATTTATTATTACCTCTAGGGCATATCTCCAACAAGGGCAAGGTTTTTGTTGCCAAGAATGGATCCTTTCTTGAGAAGGAGTTTCTCGCGAAAGGTGTGAGTAGTCGGAAGGTAGAACTCGAAGAGGTTATTGAACCTTCTCTTCATGGAATGGCGAGTGGCGCAAAGCCGGAAGTTGTTTGAGTTGACTTCACCTGATGAAGAGAGAGCTAATGATAATGATCATGAAACTCGAAAGAGGACACTAGAACCTCGCAGGTCGAGGCGGGACACGTCAGCTCTCGAACTGCATTAATCCTGTTAGAATTTCATGGTTGATGAAATGGATGACCCTGTGACGTATGAAGAAGCGATGATGAGCCCGGATTCCAACAAATGGCTAGAAGCCATGAAATCCGAGATGGAATCCATGTACGAGAACCAAGTTTGGAACTTGGTGGACTTACCTCACGACCGAAAGGCCGTTGAGAATAAATGGATTTTCAAAAGGAAAACTGATGCTGATGGTAATGTGACCATCTATAAGGCTCGACTTGTCGCAAAGGGGTTTCGAAAAATTCAAGGAGTTGACTACTATGAGACATTCTCTCCCGTAGCGATGCTTAAGTCGGTTAGGATTATGTTAGCAATTGCTACATATTTCGATTATAAAATATGGCAGATGGATGTCAAAACTGCGTTCCTCAATGGTAAGATTGAAGAAGAGTTGTATATGATACAACCTAAGGGTTTTGTCGATCCTAAGGATGCTAATAAGGTGTGCAAACTTCAGTGATCCATGTGTGGACTGAAGCAAGCATCACGAAGTTGGAATCTCCACTTTGATGAGGTGATCAAAGAGTTTGGATTTGTCCAAACTTATGGAGAGGCTTGTATTTACAAGAAAGTGAGTGGGAGCAATGTGGCATTTCTGATATTATATGTGGATGACATATTATTGATTGGAAATGATATAGATCTTTTAAACAGTGTTAAAAGTTATCTAAACAACAAATTTTCGATGAAGACCTTGGTGAAGCGTCATATATATTAGGCATTAAAATCTATAGAGATAGATCAAGGCGCCTAATTAGGCTATCGCAGAGTACATACCTTGATAAGATATTAAAGAAGTTTAATATGGATGAAAGTAAGAAGGGGTTCTTACCTATGTTGCAAGGCAAGACATTGAGTAAGACTCAAAGTCCGGCTAAGGCAGAAGAAAGAGAGATGATGGATAAGATCCCCTATGCCTCGGCCATAGGCTCTATTATGTATGCCATGCTATAGACTAGCTTGTTGATTAACTGGATGATCAAGGTTCCTAGTCATGCCTCTCTTATAGACTAGCTTGTTGATTAACAGGATGATCAAGGTTTCCTGATCATGGACATTGGATGTTGTTAATAACAAGGTCACACCATTGGTGGAATGATGTGATGAACATTCATCTGAAGTATAGCATTACGATCAAGTCATTATGTTTATATTGCTATAACATCATACAAAGTAATCTTTATCCATAGACCATGAGATCATGTTAATTGCTAACACCGGAAGAGTATCTTGATAACATCAAACGTCACACCATAACAGGGTGACTATAAAGATGGGTTCAGTACTACGAAGGTGTTATGTTGAGGCTCATGGATCAAGAGTGGAATTTGTCAATCCAGATGACGGATAGATATACTCTGGGCCTTCTCGGTGATATCACATTAGGAAAGCTTGCAAGCAAGTGATGTGATCACTAGAATGTTATATCACGGGAACGAGAAAAGAGTGCATGTCGGTAACGAGATCAAACTAGGTATAGAGATACCGATGATCGAATCTCGGACATGTAATATATCGAGAGACAAAGGGATTTAGTTACAAGCGTTAAAGGTTCTCACAATCACAGGAGTCATCATTGAATGTGTAGGAGTCAGTACGGATCTCCAAGTCCCGCTGCTGATTATTGATCGGAGAAGGGTCTCGATCATGTCTGCATTATTCGCGAACCGTAGGGTGGCACACTTAAGAGTTACCGGACACTATTTTGGAGCACGTATGTTTCAGACGAAAGAATTGCAAAGCGCAGGAATTGTTTCAATAGAAACCGGAAATTGTTTCGGGTGAAATTGCAGAAGGTGGTTCTGCATGTGATATTGAAATATTGCAAGGGGCTATATGTGAATGTTTGTTAATTAAAGTAATTAACAAAATTCTGAATAAATTTAATAAAAAGAGTTTTATTAAATGAGAGAGCATTAAATTTGGAGAAATTTAATGCATTTAAAGTGGAGACTTTAAAAGGGAATGTGAAGAGGCATTTTAATGTGGAGGGGTTACCACCACATGAATGGGGGAGGTGAGGTCACCCCATGCACGCCATGGAGAGAGGGGCACCCCTCCTCCTATAAAGGCCACCCATTCCCTCCTTCATCCTCACACCTCCTTGTGAAGGATCTCTCCCTCTAGAATTATTCCCCATGGTCTCGGATTAGTGAGATACATGTTCCGGTGGCATTTAAATGCTGAAGGAGTTCGCTTCCACTGGATCGGAGCGAGGAGGTGGAGGTTGTCCGGTGGCTTGACCGTGTGTGTGCGAGTCACGGATCGCTGCTGAGTTGCGACGCTCGGACTTCCTCACGATCTTGAGATCGGCAAGTGTACGACTACATCAACCACGAGTTCCTACTCGTTAACAAAGCTCGTTGTCTACGAGGGTAAGTTCTCGTTGGATGTATGTCCACCCGTTGCTTTGTACCTAGTAGATAGATCTTGGCGTGTAGTTCACACCGTAGGAAATTTTTTGTTTTCTATGCTGCGGACCCAACAACGAGTCCTACCCCTGTTGCGTAACAATGGAGTCAAAATGGTACCGCGAGTAGGGTAACACATCGATCTTTATTTCATTATTCTAGAACACACAAATACCACCGCTACGACTCGAACTACTAACAGCAAAACACTTATCAAAACCTAAAGAACGCGATAAATTATCCACCCTCAACTTTTGCATCTGGGTCTCCAAAACACACAAGAAGGCGAGGGAATAGCGCCTCACAAGATCACGAAGCTCTCGAATTGTCGCAGAACCATCGAGACCATGACAGATCACGCTTAGAACACTCGTTGCACCACGCGACCCTCCGTCTCGAAGGCCGCAGAATCAAAGAACCTCTACTTGTCCTTTTTTGGAGAACCCTACTTCTTTGGGTGCTTTGTTTCCCTTGCCGAGGGAGTAGGTGGAGGGGTACCACTCCTCGGTTCGTAATCCTTAGCCTCACTCTTAGGGAAAACCGTAGTCCCAATACCATGTTGCCTCCGCGACCTCAACAACCCCTGGTTCCTTCCACTTTAGCATCATCACTAGTTCTGCAGCACCCACCACACCTTTCCCTAGGCTCCCCAGGTGAGCATCCGTTGAGGACCTCTTCCCATTATCTACAGCCACACCCTCCTGGCCACGGCCATGCCCTTTGGTTCCACGTCCATCCCGGCCGCCCCGACTGGCACCATGACCATCTCCACACCCACGTGCTTCAGTCTGTACCCCCTGTCGCTCCCGCTCCTCAGGCCGGCCGGTCATTGCTCCATACAACCTAGAACAATTCCATGGGGTATCAGCAAGCATCCACTTGCCAAAACTCACTACCTCAGCCGCATATTCTCTAGGCCCACATTCCTCTTGTTCAAGTCCGAGCATACCACAAATAACACCTAATATAGGATGTTTTTCATATTTCACTCTCATAATCAACGGCTTCTCCCCTTCAGGTTTAAAAGAAACATAGCGAGTGAGAGGTTTTCTCACATCCAGCCAAACTGTTGCCCTAACAAAATCACCACCCTCCAGGCTAGATTCGTTCAAATCATCCAGGATTTCTTCTCCGATGTTACCCGCCAGTCAAGTTATTAGTTGTTTTTTCCTATACAGCTCAGGAACATCATGGATACGAACCCACACATGAATGCGATTAAGTTCAACTGCTTTTTCCCGAACACTCCTTTTCATACTTCTCGATCAGCAGCCCATGATCACGGAATAGCCAAGGACCCTGCTCCGTAATCTTATTCCAATCTCCCAAGCAGTTTGGTTGTACAAGGAATCTATTCTTATCAATGTCCAGAAACTAAGATCTCTTGTGCTGGAGCCCAAGCAATCCTCATCGTCTTCTTTAGGGACATGGCGCTAAAACTCCTTGTGGTAAGCACACGCATCACCACCATCCACTTCACCTCCTCCTTCAGAGATTCGACCTCGCTCTTCAGCACAAACAAACCCTCGATGTCCTCCCCCTTAAGGTTCAGACTCTACAATAACTCTTCTAGGGACGGCTCCCTGATGGGCATACCATGTACATTGGACCAATTAGAGCATCTCTAGCAAACCCCTTGACATGGGTATACCCTACAGGTACTCGAGCTTGGTATATACGGTCCAAATACATACAGGCCCACGGTGTCGCCAAGGCCCAAATGGAGGGACTCGAGTAACCTACAGACTCTCGATTGCTTGAAGAACAAGAAGAAGCTAAAGATAGAAAGATTAAAGGGAAAACCCTAACCTGTAACCGACTCGACCTTCTACCCGAGACCTAGCCTATCTATATAAAGGCTAGGAGGGGGCGGCGAGAAGGACACATGCAACCCTAGTTTCCACAACCTTCGCTAGATTACATCTGCGCACCATTATAACTTTCGACTCCCTCAATAATTCCACGAGCAGACAAGTAGGAGTAGGGACCTCTACGAGGCCCGAACCTGGGTAAATCCTGTGTCCCCTGTGTGCTTGTTTGCTAGCCGATAGATGTCTCCAGCGCTCCCTCCTTCTCCAAAACCCAAGTCCATAACAATGGGCATTGACGAGTTAAACCCTCATCAATTGGCGCCGTCTGTGGGAATTGGGAGTGCTGATGTTGCGGCTTCTTCGGCCCCATCAACTGCGATCTACAACTCTGCAACAGCGGAGATTCGTCAGCTCTTCGGCGCCTTCGACTTCACCGTCCACACGCCGGCCACCCGCCCGGCCTTCGAGTCTGTGGGCGACGAAATCAGCCTGGCGATTGGGAGCTTCCGCCTAAGTTGGTCGATGGGCACGCTTGCATGCTGATCAGCCGACAACACGGCGATTGCCCGGCATGATGGTTCCTCCATCGATCGGCACCTCAGCAAGCTCAACGCTCCGGTGGCAGTCGAGTACACGGTCAGCGACAGCAGTCGCGACTCCGATCTAAGAGATCTGCCATCAAGATGGAACCTACGGTTCGATCTGAAAGTTGTGGAAGCAACAGCTTCCTAATCATTCATGTCTTGTCATCATCAGCTGGCGACACCTCCGCTTATGTCGCGGCAACGGTGGTAACACCGCAAGCGGCACCGATCCACCTAATCGCGACAACGGTGGTAACACGGCAGCAAAGCACGACCACCCAACGCCGGCAACGATGGCAACGGCGGCAACGGCGGTAACAGTGGCAACGGAGGAGCAGTCGAACCTCCTAGCATGATCAACGAGCAAACCGACGAACGCGTCGTGATCAGGCTCAACGAGCAAGAGTGGGATCGTTGCCGCGAAGCCCTACGGGGTGCACCTCTACCCTTCGGGTCCCTGCAGGAACTGTTGATGGGCTACCACTGGCTCCTAAAAGAGGAATTCAAGCGCCAAAAACAAGCAATCGCGCAACTTGAGGCGCGTAAAAAGGCAGCGGACGAATCAAGCCTTCGTCGTGCTGGGCTCTCCTCCTATGGAGGATCCTCCTCAAGAGGCAACGAGTACCTCGCCAAGAAGAGGCAGTCGCGGATGGCTCACCTCACCGAACAAGAGAACATAGAGGTCGCGAAAGTCCTCGACTTTGGCTCTATGACAGTCGACATGAGAGGCAACGTGGTTCCCAGGACACCGCAAGCCGCGATGACAGCAGCCACCATGTACCTCCTCAATAACCAGCCGCCAGCTGGAGATCCCCGAATGGCCATGCACCGATCTACGATCACGGGCTTGGGGCTAATCAAGGCCGCCCTCGACAAGGAGATGGTACCAGACCCAAAAAAGGGCAAAGCGCTACTCCTCGCCCTCGTCCAGCGATGACAGTCATGACCTGTCTCGACGCCGCCACTCACGGCGACATGATCGCGACTACGATGCGCGCGACAACCTCACACAACGCAAGATTGACAAGTCAAAGGCACGACGTGCTTGGTCGACTGACTCGGAAGAGGAAGATGGGGAGCTCTGTGGCGCCAGATGCTTCAGCAGAGCCATTAGGCAGAAGTGAATGCCTAAAGGGTTTAAACTCCCATCGGAGAACCCAAAATTCGACGGTCTACAGGACTCTAAGATCTGGCTGGAGGACCACATCTCCTCAGTCAGGCTACACGAAGGCAGTCGAAATATTGCCATGCAATGCTTGCAGCTACAGCTGCAGGGCGCCGCCCGGGCATGGCTCAATAACCTCCCACGCGGATCCATTCGCAGTTGGGATGAGCTGGTCTACACCTTCGTGCGCAACTTTAAGGGCACGTACAAACGGCCCGCCTCAATCGAAGAACTGAGATGTTGCCAGCAAAGATCTGGCGAATTGCTACGCTCTTACATCCAAAGGTGGTCCATCATCAAGAACTCCGCGGAGAACATCTCGGAAGACCGCGCGATTGATGCATTCAACGGTGGTGTCCGCCGCATGGAACTCAGGGAGGAGCTAGGCCGCTCAAAGCCCCAGACCATCGACCACCTGATGGAGATCGTGAATCGGTGGGACGATGGAGAAGATTCGATGAAGAATCGCGTTCACTTCGACGAGGATGCAGAACTCGAACGCAGACACGACCACCGGGGCAAGCGTCGCATGCGCGTCTACGACGATCGCGATGACGTCAACATGGTCGCAGCCGGCTACGCCGATAGACGCGACGATAACCGCAACAGCGGATACCACGACTCCGGGAAAACCACACAAGTGTGGCAACGCCGCACTCGCGATGAGGCACCCGCGACCTCCATCGAGGACAAACTGTCTGGGCCATGCACGGTACACTTCTACATCGACAAGCATGATGGCAAGAGAAAGTCCAGCCACCTCCTCAAGGACTGCCGCGAGTTCCTCAAGCTACACGAGGGATTGGTTCGGATGAACCGCAACACAGTCGAAAGAGGCTACGGAGCCGCTCCAGGTGCCGTGGCACATGGCGCACCACCACCACCACCTGGGCCACCCCCGAACGGAGCTGCACCGGACCAGCACCACGGAGGCGAACCGTATCCACGGGCCATGGGTACCACGATGATCCAAAAGGGGCGCCCCTCCAACAGGGTGCAAAAGGCATCACTCGCCAAGTCAACTTGGCCACGCACTCGCCACCATCCACCACTAAGTACCTCAGTGGCAGCGAGTCGTGCATTACCTTCGACAAACACGACCACCCGCCTCAAGTACCTTGCCCAGGTCATTGCCCCCTCGTACTCGAGGCGCAAATTGGAGGCTTCGACATGATTCGTGTCTTCATGGATGGTGGAAGCGGCATCAACCTCATATTCGCAAGTACCTTGCGAGCAATGAGGATCCCTCTAACCTGCTTGGAGGCATCAGACACAACGTTCCACGACATCGTCCCAGGGAAAGGCGTATACCCCTGGGCAAAATCAACCTCGACGTCATCTTTGGCACGCCGAAGAACTTTCGGCGCGAGCGCATCGACTTTGAGGTTGTCGACTGGCCCTTACAATACCATTGCATCCTTGGGCGCATCGCATTCGCCAGGTTCATGGCAGTACCCCACTACGCCTACCTGCAGATGAAAATGCCAGGTCCCAACGACGTCATAATGATCAACGGGAACTTTGAGCGATCTGACGCTTGCGACAGGGAATTCAACAGAATCTCCCAGTCCTTCGGCATGCAGGAGGAACTCGCAAGACTGAAAGAGACGACAAACAACAGTCTACCTCCCTTGAGTAGGCCAAGCTCACCTGATCTCTCCTTTGACTCATCTGTGCACACAAAGAAGGTGCAGGTCCATCCATCGGATCCCGCCAAGACGGCCCTCATCGCCAACAACTTGAGTCCCGCATAGGAACTCGCGCTCGTCGAATTCCTCCGTGAGCACTGGGAAATTTTGCTCGGTGTCCTGCGGACATGCCAGAGTTCGAGGAATTCCCGAGCACGCACTCAATGTCAACCCCGACGCAAGGCCATCAAGCAAACAATCGACGTCTCGAGCCACGAGCGCAGGCAGTCGGAATGGAGATCAACAGACTCCTCGAGGCCAAGTTCATACGCGAGATCAAGGAAAGCACTTGGCTCGCCAATACGGTGCTGGTACCAAAAAAGGACACAGACATCCAACGGATGTGTGTGGACTTCACTTCTTTAAACAAGCACTGCCCAAAAGATCACTTTCCGCTGCCACGGATCGACCAGATCATCGACTCCACCGCGGGATGCGAGCGCCTCTGCTTCCTCGACGCCTACTCAGGCTATAATCAAATTCGAATGAAGGAGGAAGATCAGGAGAAAACAACATTTACAATGCCCTTTGGTGTGTTATGCTACAACACAATGCCCTTTGGGCTAAAAAACGCGGGAGCCACCTACCAGCGATGCATGCAGGCTTGCCTCAAGGAACAACTAGGTCGCAACATCCAAGTCTATGTCGACGACATAGTAATCAAGACCAAGGAGGAAGCCTCTCTAACCGATGATTTGCGCGAAACCTTCGCCAACCTCGATCGCTACCGGATCAAGCTCAATTCGGACAAATGCGCCTTCGGCGTACCATCTAGGCAGCTACTCAGATACCTCATCTCCGCGAGGGGGATCGAGGCGAACCCGAAGAAGATAAAATCCATACTGGCCATGGATAAGCCGAAGAACATAAGAGGCGTCCAGCAACTGGCCGGACGAATCGCGGCCCTTAGTCGATTTATCAGTCGGATGGGTGAAAAGGCACTGCCCTTCTACCAGCTCCTCCGCAAAGCCGAAAAATTCGAGTGGACCAATGAAGTACAAGAAGCATTCGAAGATCTCAAGCGCTTGCTATCCACCTCGCCAGTACTGGTGACTCCACGAGAAAGGGAACCATCAAGTGTCAGACATCTCCGCCACCGACCAGGTGGTCGACCTGATGCTTTCGTCGTCGAGCGAGAAAACAAAGTCCACGGCGTAGAACGCCCGGTATACTACCTCAGCGAGGTCCTCACGCCAACAAAACAGCGGTACCCACACTACCAGAAGCTGGCGTACGGCGTCTTTATGACCGCCCGACGATTGCGCCACTACTTCCAGGAACACCCAATCGTGGTAGTCAACGACGCCCCATTGGGGCATATCCTCAATAACCCCGACGCCATGGGGCAAGTCGCGCTTTGGGGAATAGAGCTGTCTCCACGAGACATCACATATGAAAAACGCGACGCCATCAAGTCGCAAGTGCTCCCTGACTTTCTCGTGCACTGGATGGAGAACCAGCTCCCGGACAAGCCAAATATGTCCTACCTCTGGACAATGCACTTCGATGGGTCCAAACGGAAAGACGGAGCAGGTGCAGGTGTCATATTGACATCACCTCAAGGGGACAAGCTGAAATATATCCTGCGAATGCAGTTCACAGCCTCAAACAACGAGGCTGAATATGAGGCCCTGTTGCATGGGATGAGGATGGCAAAAGCCTGTGGCGCCAAAAGGCTCATCATATATGGCGACTCCAAGTTGGTCGTCAACCAAACAATGCACGAGTGTGACGCACTGAACGACAACATGATCGCGTACTGTGACCTCTACGATACACTCGAAGGAGACTTCGATGGTTGCGAGTTGCGACACATACGTCACGAAAGCAACGAGGAGGCAGACATACTCGCCAACATAGACTCTACCTGTGCCCCCATACCACCTGGGGTATTTCTCGAGCGCATATGCGAACGCTCCATCAAGCCAAAGACCGTAGAGAAGAAAACAAGCGCAGCAACGGACTCGGAGGCTATGCCACCCAATGAGCCAATGGCACTCGATGACTTGGAGCTGGACACAGGACTCGAGGGACCAATGAGCGTCATGATGATCGAGCAATCTTGGACGCAGCCGTACATTACGTACCTCCTCAGCAAGAGACTACCGGACGATCCGACAGATGCACGGCACATCGCGCGGCGCTCCAAGGCATTCGCCGTTCTCAACGGCGAACTGTATAAACGCAGCATCACAGGAGTGCTACAACGATGCGTCTCCATGGCTGACGGAAGAGCAATACTCCTCGACATCCATGAAGGGACCTACGGGCACCACGCAGGCAGTCGCGCCCTCGTTGCCAAAGCTCTACGAGCTGGATTTTACTGGCCCACGGCCATGCGCGACGCCAAGGACATAGTCCAAAAATGCAATGCTTGCCAGCGATTCGCAGACAAGCCACACGCACCAGGCGTAGAGCTACGGCCTATTCCATTGGCCTGGCCCTTCGCACAATGGGGGCTTGATATGGTTGGCAAGCTGCCAAGATCCTCGCGAGGAGGCTACGTCTACCTCTTGGTGGCAGCCAACAAATTCACCAAGTGGACCGAGGCCATACCAATGACCAACCAATCAGGGCACAACACAGTCAAGTTCTTCGAGTCCATCGTCTATCGCTTCGGCGTGCCGCACAACATTATTACCGACAACGGGACGAACTTCACATCCAAGGAGTTCCAAGAATTCTGCGAGAACCTGGGGATCAACATCACCACGCCAAGATGGCGCATCCACAGACCAACGGTCAGGTGGAAAAAGCAAACGGGCTCGTCTGCAGCGGCATCATGAAGCGACTTATGCGACCACTCGAACAAGCGGTGGGTTGCTGGCCAGATGAGCTGCAATCCGTACTCTAGAGTCTACGTACAACTCCAAACAGCGCCACGGGCTATACGCCATTCTTTATGGTGCACGGAAAAGAAGCAGTACTACCCGCCAAGGTACGGTACAAGGCGTCGCGCGTGGTCGCCTACAGCGAACAAGAGTCATCCCTTGCACTCGAAGACTCCGTCGACCTCCTCGACGAAGTAAGAGAAATCGCCACAGAAAGATCTACGATCTACCAGCAGAACCTGCGCAACTACCACAGTAGAAGGCTTCGCCCCAGATCCTTCGTCGAAGGCGACCTGGTCCTACGACTGAAACAACAAGGACATCTCAAGCTCGAGTCCCCCTGGGAAGGACCGTACGTGATTACAGAAGTAATCCCAGGCGGCGCCTATCGCCTCCAAGATTTAGAGACAGGAGTCGCATACTCCAACCCTTGGAACGTCGCACAACTACGACGCTTCTACCCTTAGTCGTTCTCTTTACTTTTACATCGCAAATAAGGCTACTCAGCCAAGGCTACTTAGCCACACATTGTACTTCGTACTATTCTTCGAATAAATAAAAGCTAAGTGCCCCGAAACTCTATGTTCTCCTTTACTTTGTCAATTTTCATACTCGGGGGCTGCGTCACCCTATACACATATGTTCTTCGAACCAAAACGCGACATCCTGAGTAGCTGGCATATTAGTCGAACCCCTTAACACAAACTCAACCCAGCTGCAACGCACCTGACAGGTTGACAAGGAAGTGAGATAAAAGAATGGCCAGGCTAACCAAAAGGACTCGCATAGTGCAACGCACCTCACGCTCACAAAGCTCCTTATGCACATTCGACAATAAATTATATACAACATCTATACGAACTTTAGAACACAAGTACACTTATGTGCAGGATACATATTTGGCTACCCTTGCAACAGAAGAACATTAGTTTGTTCCTCGAAGAAGTCGACGATCTCCTCGGCTGGGCGGTCCACCGCCTGATAGTGCGGCACCATATTCCAGGAAGATCCTGCTGGTGGCGCCGGTGGCCCAGAGGCAATGGCGGCAATATCCACGTCAGGCCTATGCAAACGCACCATTGAGAGGGCAGCCTTGGCACCAGCTACCAACTGCCACCACACGCACTCGCGAACCATGGATAGATCTTGAAATTTGGCAAGAAGAGCCAGCAGGCTTGACGGAGCATCGTCTAGCAGGAACATAGCCCGATAAATGCTTTTCAAGCACGACTGCGACTTCTTCAGGAAGAGCAGCACTCGCGATGCGCGATTCTACAGGGTCGCCAACGCAGTCGCACGATCATGATCTACCCAGAAGTATCCACTCTCTTGAAGTTGTTCCTGGGTGAGATCATGAAGGCGGATGGCAATTCTATCCCTCTCCTCCTGCGGATGGCACGCGCTAACAACTACACGAAGCAGCATCAATAGCATGAGTACAACGTACCTCTGCAAGTGACTACAAAGGAAAAGACGAGGAAAAAACAAACTAACACTTAAACTGGTCTGTTGGGTCCGCAGCATAGAAAACAAAAAAAATCCTATGGTGTGAACTACACGCCAAGATCTATCTACTAGGTACAAAGCAACGGGTGGACATACATCCAACGAGAACTTACCCTCGTAGACAACGAGCTTTGTTAATGAGTAGGAACTCGTGGTTGATGTAGTCGTACACTTGCCGATCTCAAGATCGTGAGGAAGTCCGAGCGCCACAACTCAGCAAGCATCACTTTTCACACGTTCAAGCCACTGGACAACCTCCACCTCCACCTCCTCGCTCCAGCGATCCAATGAGCAAGAACTCCTTCAGACTAAATGCCACCGGGAACATGTATCTCGCTAATCCGAGACCATGGGGGAATAATTCTAGAGGGGGAGAGAGATCCTTCACAAGGAGGTGTGTGGATGAAGGAGGGAACGGGTGGCCTTTTATTGGAGGAGGGGGGGTGCCTCCTCTCTCCATGGCCGGCGCATGGGGGGTGACCCCTCACCTCCCCCATTCATGTGGTGGTAAACCCTCCACATTAAAATGCCTCTTCACATTCCCTTTTAAAGTCTCCACTTTAAATGCATTAAATTTCTCCAAATTTAATGCTCTCTCATTTAATAAAACTCTTTTTATTAAATTTATTCAGAATTTTGTTAATTACTTTAATTAACAAACATTCACATATAGCCCCTTGCAATATTTCAATATCACATGCAGAACCACCTTCTACAATTTCACCCCGAAACAATTTCTGATTTCTATTGAAACAATTCCTGCGCTTTGCAATTCTTTTCGTCTGAAACATATGTGCTCCAAAATGGTGTCCGTTAACTCTTAAGTGTGCCACCCTACGGTTCGCGAATAATGCAGACATGATCAAGACCTTTCTCTGATCAATAATCAGCAGCGGGGCCTGGAGATCCGTACTGACTCCTACACATTCAACGATGACTCCTGTGATCATGAGAACCTTTAACGCTTATAACTAAATCCCTTTGTCTCTCGATATATTACATGTCCGAGATTCAATCATCGGTATCTCCATACCTAGTTTGATCTTGTTACCGACATGCACTCTTTTCTCGTTCCCGTGATATAACATTCTAGTGATCACATCACTTGCTTGCAAGCTATCCTAATGTGATATCTCCGAGAGAGCCCAGAGTATATCTATCCGTCATCTGGATTGAAAAATTCTACTCTTGATCCATGAGCCTCAACATAACACCTTTGTAGTACTGAACCCATCTTTATAGTCACCCTGTTACGGTGTGATGTTTGATGTTATCAAGATACTCTTCTGGTGTTAGCAATTAACATGATCTCATGGTCTAAGGATAAAGATTACTTCGTATGATGTTATAGCAATATAAACATAATGACTTGATCGTAATGCTATACTTCGGATAAATGTTCATCACATCATTCCACCAATGGTGTGACCTTGTTATTAACAACATCCAATGTCCATGATCAAGAAACCTTGATCATCCTGTTAATCAACAAGCTAGTCTATAAGAGAGGCATGACTAGGAACCCTTTTTGTTTATTAAACACACATGTACTGATGTTTCCGAATCAATACATTTCTAGCATGTAAAATAAACATCTACCATATATAAGGAATATATAATAACAACTTTATTATTGCCTCTCAGGGCATATTTCCTTCAGTCCCCCACTTGCACTAAAGACAATAATCTAGTTCACATAGTGATAAATCTAACACCCATGGAGTTCTGGTGTTGATCATGTTTTGCCCTAGGGAGAACTTTGGTCAACGGATCTGCTACATTTAGGTCCGTGTGTACTTTACAAATCTTTATATCTCCATCCTTGACATGCTCGCGGATGGAGTGAAACTGGCTCTTAATATGTTTGGAATTCTTGTGAGACCTTGGTTCCTTTGCGTTGGCTATGGCTCCATTGTTGTCACAATAGATCACCATCGGGTCCAACACACTGGGAACCACACCCAGTTCCGTAATGAACTCTTTCATCCAAACTGCCTCTCACGCGCTTCAAGCAAAGAACATATTTCGCCTCTGTTGTTGATCCAGCCACCACAGGTTGTTTGGAACTCCTCCAACTAACTGCTGCTCCGTTTAAGAGAAATACGTATCTGGATTGAGACTTAGAGTCATCCGGATCGGTGTCAAAGCTAGAATCGACATAATACTTAGCGACTAGCTCTTCTTCACCTCCGTATATGAGAAACATATCCTTAGTTCTTCTCAAGTACTTGAGGATGTTCTTTACCGCTATCCAGTGTTCCGAACCTAGATCAGATTGGTACCTACTAGTCAAACTAATAGCATGTGCCACATCCGGTCTTGTACATAGCATGGCATACATAATAGAGCCTATGGCCGAGGCATAGGGGATCTTATCCATCATCTCTTTTTCTTCCGCCGTAGCCGGACTTTGAGTCTTACTCAATGTCTTGCCTTGCAACATAGGTAAGAACCCCTTCTTACTTTTGTCCATATTAAACTTCTTTAATATCTTATCAAGGTATGTACTCTGCAATAGCCCAATTAGGCGCCTTGATCTATCTCTATAGATTTTAATGCCTAATATATATGACGCTTCACCAAGGTATTTCATCGAAAATTTGTTGTTTAGATAACTTTTAACACTGTTTAAAAGATCTATATCATTTCCAATCAATAATATGTCATCCACATATAATATCAGAAATACCACATTGCTCCCACTCACTTTCTTGTAAATACAAGCCTCTCCATAAGTTTGGACAAATCCAAACACTTTGATCACCTCATCAAAGCGGAGATTCCAACTCTGATGCTTGCTTCATCCATAGATGGATCGCTGAAGTTTCCACACCTTATTAGCATCCTTAGGATCGACAAAACCCTTAGGTTGTATCATATACAACTCTTCTTCAATCTTACCATTGAGGAACGCAGTTTTGACATCCATCTGCCATATTTCATAATCGAAATATGCAGCAATTGCTAACATAATCCTAACCGATTTAAGCATCGCTACGGGAGAGAATGTCTCATCATAGTCAACTCCTTGAATTTGTCGAAACCCCTTTGCGACAAGTCGAGCCTTATAGATGGTCACATTACCATCAGCATCAGTTTTCCTTTTGAAAATCCATTTATTCTCAACGGCCTTTCGGTCGTGAGGTAAGTCCACCAAGTTCCAAACTTGGTTCTCGTACATGGATTCCATCTCGGATTTCATGTCTTCTAGCCATTTGTTGGAATCCGGGATCATCATCGCTTCTTCATACATCGCAGGGTCATCCATTTCATCAACCATGAAATTCACAACAGGATTGCCCGTGCTCAGAGCTGCACGTGTCCTGCTTGACCTGCGAGGTTCGTTAGTGTCCTCTTTTGGAGTTTCATGATCATTATCATTAGCTCTCTCTTCATCAGGTGAAGTCAACTCCGAAACAACTTCCGGTGTTGCGCCACTCGCCATTCCATGAAGAGAAGGTTCAATAACCTCTTCGAGTTCTACCTTCCGACTACTCACACCTTTCGCGAGAAACTCCTTCTGAAGAAAGGATCCATTCTTGGCAACAAAAACCTTGCCCTCGGATCTATGATAGAAGGTATAGCCAATTGTTTCCTTAGGGTATCCTATGAAGACGCATTTTTCTGCTTTGGGTTCGAGTTTATCCGGTTGAAGTTTCTTCACATAAACATCGCATCCCCAAACCTTAAGAAATGACAGCATAGGTTTGTTTCCAAACCATAATTCATACGGTGTCGTTTCAACGGATTTAGATGGTGCTCGATTTAAAGTGAATGCAGCTATTTCCAGTGCATAACCCCAAAATGACAGAGGTAAGTCAGTCAGAGACATCATAGATCGAACCATATCCAATAAGGTACGATTACGATGTTCCGACACACCATTACGTTGTGGTGTTCCGGCAGGCGTGAGTTGTGAAACTATTCCACACTCTTTCATGTGTGTGCTAAACTCGTAACTTAGATACTCTCCTCCACGGTCATACCGTAGAAACTTGATCTTTCTATTACGATGATTTTCCACTTCATTCTGAAATTCCTTGAACTTCTCAAAAGTTTCAGACTTGTGTTTCATCAAATAGATATACCCGTATCTACTCAAATCATCCGTGAAAGTAACAAAATAACGATATCCACCTCGCGCCGACACAATCATTGGTCCACACACATCAGTATGTATGATTTCCAATAGATCATGCCTGCTCCATTGAACCGAAAAACGGCGTTCTAGTCATCTTGCCCATAAGGCATGGCTCACATGTATCAAATGATTCAAAATTAAGTGATTCCAAAAGTCCATCAGAATGGAGTTTCTTCATGCGTTTAACGCCAATATGACCTAAACGGCAGTGCCACATATATGTAGACATATCATCATCAAGTTTAATCTTTTTAGCATTAACATTATGAATGTGCGTACTATTACTATCGAGATCCAATAGAAATAAACCATTCAACATAGGTGCATGACCATAAAAGATATCATTCTTATAAATCGAACAACCATTGTTCTCAGATTTAAAGGAATGACCACTTTGCATCAAACACGATCTAGATACAATGTTCATGCTCAGTGCAGGCACCAAATAACAATTATTTAGGTTTATAACTAATCCCGATGGCAAATGGAGAGGTAGCGTACCGACGGCGATCACATCAACTCTTGATCCATTGCCGACCCGCATCCTGACCTCATCCCTTGCTAGTTGTCGCTTGTTCCGTAGCCCCTGAACCGAGTTAAATATATTAGCAACCGATCCGGTATCAAATACCCAGGTGCTACTGCGAGTACTAGTCAAGTACACATCAATAACATGTATACCACATATACCTTTGTTTGCCTTGCTGGACTTCTTGTCCTCCAAATACTTGGTACAGTTGCGCTTCCAATGGCCAGTCCCCTTGCAATAGTAGCACTCGGTGTCAGACTTAGGGCCAGCTCGGGGTTTCTTTTCAGGCGTGGCAATAGACTTGCCACCCTTCTTTCCCTTGTGCTTGCCTTTCTAGTACTTCTTGAAACCCGTGGTCCTATTGATCATCAACACTTGATGTTCTTTCCTAATCTCCACTTCTGCAGTCTTAAGCATTGATAGAAGCTCGGGAAGAGACTTCTTCATGCCCTGCATATTATAGTTCATAATGAAGCTCTTGTAGCTAGGTGGCAGAGATTGGAGAACACGATGTATGCCTAAGTCAATGGGAATTGTTATTCCCAAGGACACAAGCTTATCGGCGTACCCAGATATTTTGAGTACGTGCTCACTAACGGAGTTGTTTTCCTCCATCATGCAGCTAAAGAACTTTTCTGTAGCATTATAACTCTCTACGGCAGCATGGGTATCGAAAATCATTTTCAATTCTCCCATGGTATCAAAGGCATTGCCATTTTCGAAACGCTTTCAATGTTCTGGCTCTAGCCCATACAGTATGCCGCAATGAACTAAGTTGTGGTCCTCCTGACGAGTCACATAGACATTCTTTTCCTCGTTAGGGGCATCAGGAGCTGGTGGGGGGCCTAGCGGCGCATCTAGCACATATTGCTTTTGTGCAGCAGTGAGGAGAATCCTCAAATTCATAGCCCAGTTGGTGAAGTTGCTACCATTCGCAGCAAGTTTCTCTTTCTCCATGAATACATTGAAATTAAAAGCAGGTGGTGCCATCTACAACAGAATTTGTAAAGTTTATTTAGACTAAGTTTATGATAGATTGAGTTCAACTAATCCAAATTACTAATGAACTCCCACTCAAAAATGACATCCCTCGTGTCCTTTTGGTGATTACATGAACCAAATCCACTATACCAAGTCTGATCATCACGTGAGTTGATATAGCTTCAAAAGCGAGCATCTATATGGGCATCATATCAACCATATGACTCATGCTTAAACTTTTGGTCCGTGTTCCGAGGCCATGTCTGTACATGCTAGGCTCGCCAAGTAAGAACCTTAGTATTCGCGTGTGTAAAACTGTCTTACACCCGTTCCTATGAAAGCGTAGATTCGAGTACACCCGATCATCACGTGATGTCTCGAAACACGATCCATAGAACGGTGCATACTCAAGGAAGAACACATTTTTATCTTGATGTCTAAAAGAGGGATCATCTTATAATGCTATCAAACGCGCCAAACTAGTAGTATAAGATGCTAACATCTAATGTGTAAAGTGAGATGATATGGTCCATGCATTTGATCTCTATCACTTGCATCGTGGTATGATCTCTATCATTCCTTTGTGTGTAAGGCCAAGGTCTATGGAACTTACATGTTGAGTGTGTTGTAAGAGTATCCATCATACATCTACTTACAACAATACCATATCAACACACTAGCGCAGCAATGATCTAAACTAGACGCCTCTAATTTATTGATTGCAAGTTTTACGTGGCTTAGGGCTTTCGGAGATAGAACCGTTCTTACCTACGAACATGAACCACAACGAGAATAACTAAGTTATTAGCAACTCGTTGTAAATCAGATATTGACTATAGTAGGAGAGACAGACACCTGCCAGCCACTTATGCAAAACAAGTTGCATGTCAGTCGTGGAACCGGTCTCATGTACGATGACATGTAAGGTTGGTCCGGGCCGCTTCATCCCACTATGCCACCAATATCCAAAATACATAGAAGATGCAATAACATGATCATCATCGCCCACATATCAACCATATGTGTACTACCCGTGCTAAGCACCTACGCATAGATCAGGCTCTGATACCACTGTTGGGTCCGCAGCATAGAAAACAAAAATTTTCCTACGGTGTGAACTACACGCCAAGATCTATCTACTAGGTACAAAGCAACGGGTGGACATACATCCAACGAGGACTTACCCTCGTAGACAACGAGCTTTGTTAACGAGCAGGAACTCGTGGTTGATGTAGTCGTACACTTGCCGATCTCAAGATCGTGAGGAAGCCCGAGCGCCGCAACTCAGCAGCGCATTCGCACTCGCACACACGTTCAAGCCACCGGACAACCTCCACCTCCTCGCTCCAGCGATCCAGCGGAAGCAGCAACTCCTTTCAGACGAAATGCCACCGGGAACATGTATCTCGCTAATCCGAGACCATGGGGGAATAATTCTAGAGGGGGAGAGAGATCCTTCACAAGGAGGTGTGTGGATGAAGGAGGGAACGAGTGGCCTTTTATAGGAGGAGGGGGGTGCCTCTTCTCTCCATGGCCGGCGCATGGGGGGGTGACCCCTCACCTCCCCCATTCATGTGGTGGTAACCCCTCCACATTAAAATGCCTCTTCACATTCCCTTTTAAAGTCTCCACTTTAAATGCATTAAATTTCTCCAAATTTAATGCTCTCTCATTTAATAAAACTCTTTTTATTAAATTTATTCAGAATTTTGTTAATTACTTTAATTAACAAACATTCACATATAGCCCCTTGCAATATTTCAATATCACATGCAGAACCACCTTCTACAATTTCACCCGAAACAACTTTCGGTTTCTATTGAAACAATTCCTGCGCTTTGCAATTCTTTCGTCTGAAACATATGTGCTCCAAAATGGTGCCCGGTAACTCTTAAGTGTGCCACCCTATGGTTCGCGAATAATGCAGACATGATCGAGACCTTTCTCCGATCAATAATCAGCAGCGGGACCTGGAGATCCGTACTGACTCCTACACATTCAACGATGACTCCTGTGATCATGAGAACCTTTAACGCTTGTAACTAAATCCCTTTGTCTCTCGATATATTACATGTCCGAGATTCGATCATCGGTATCTCCATACCTAGTTTGATCTCGTTACCGACATGCACTCTTTTCTAGTTCCCGTGATATAACATTCTAGTGATCACATCACTTGCTTGCAAGCTATCCTAATGTGATATCACCGAGAGGGCCCAGAGTATATCTATCCGTCATCTGGATTGACAAATTCCACTCTTGATCCATGAGCCTCAACATAACACCTTCGTAGTACTGAACCCATCTTTATAGTCACCCTGTTACGGTGTGACGTTTGATGTTAGCAAGATACTCTTCCGGTGTTAGCAATTAACATGATCTCATGGTCTAAGGATAAAGATTACTTCGTATGATGTTATAGCAATATAAACATAATGACTTGATCGTAATGCTATACTTCGGATGAATGTTCATCACATCATTCCACCAATGGTGTGACCTTGTTATTAACAACATCCAATGTCCATGATCAGGAAACCTTGATCATCTTGTTAATCAACAAGCTAGTCTATAAGAGAGGCATGACAAGGAACCATTTTTGTTTATTAAACACACATGTATTGATGTTTCCGAATCAATACAATTCTAGCATGTAAAATAAACATCTATCATGTATAAGGAATATATATAATAACAACTTTATTATTGCCTCTCAGGGCATATTTCCTTCAGTCTCCCACTTGCACTAGAGACAATAATCTAGTTCACATAGTGATAAATCTAACACCCATGGAGTTCTGGTGTTGATCATGTTTTGCCCTAGGGAGAACTTTAGTCAACGGATCTGCTACATTTAGGTCCGTGTGTACTTTACAAATCTTTATATCTCCATCCTTGACATGCTCGCGGATGGAGTGAAACCGACGCTTAATATGCTTGGAATTCTTGTGAGACCTCGGTTCCTTTGCGTTGGCTATGGCTCCATTGTTGTCACAATAGATCACCATCGAGTCCAACGCACTGGGAACCACACCCAGTTCCGTAATGAACTCTTTCATCCAAACAACTTCCTGCGCCGCTTCTGAAGCAGCAACATATTCCGCCTCCGTTGTTGATCCAGCCACCACAGGTTGTTTGGAACTCCTCCAACTAACTGCTGCTCCGTTCAAGAGAAATACGTATCCGGATTGAGACTTAGAGTCATTCGGATCGGTGTCAAAGCTAACATCGACATAACACTTAGGGACTAGCTCTTCTTCACCTCCGTATATAAGAAACATATCCTTAGTTCTTCTCAAGTACTTGAGGATGTTCTTTACCGCTATCCAGTGTTCCGAACCTGGATCATATTGTTAACTACTAGTCAAACTAATAGCATGTGCCACATCCGGTCTTGTACATAGCATGGCATACATAATAGAGCCTCTGGTCGAGGCATAGGGGATCTTATCCATCATCTCTCTTTCTTCCGCCGTAACCGGACTTTGAGTCTTACTCAATGTCTTGCCTTGCAACATAGGTAAGAACCCCTTCTTACTTTTGTCCATATTAAACTTCTTTAATATCTTATCAAGTTATGTACTCTACGATAGCCCAATTAGGCACCTTGATCTATCTCTATAGATTTTAATGCCTAATATATATGACGCTTTACCAAGGTCTTTCATTGAAAATTTGCTGTTTAGATAACTTTTAACACTGTTTAAAAGATCTATATCATTTCCAATCAATAATATGTCATCCACATATAATATCAGAAATACCACATTGCTCCCACTCACTTTCTTGTAAATACAAGCCTCTCCATAAGTTTGGACAAATCCAAACTCTTTGATCACCTCATCAAAGCGGAGATTCCAACTCCGTGATGCTTGCTTCAGTCCATAGATGGATCGCTGAAGTTTGCATACCTTATTAGAATCCTTAGGATCGACAAAACCCTTAGGTTGTATCATATACAACTATTCTTCAATCTTACCATTGAGGAACGTAGTTTTGACATCCATCTGCCATATTTCATAATCGAAATATGCAGCAATTGCTAACATAATCCTAACCGACCTAAGAATCGCTACGGGAGAGAATGTCTCATCGTAGTCAACTCCTTGAATTTTTCGAAACCCCTTTGCAACAAGTCGAGCCTTATAGATGGTCACATTACCATCAGCATCAATTTTTCTTTTGAAAATCCATTTATTCTCAACGGCCTTTCGATCGTGAGGTAAGTCCACCAAGTTTCAAACTTGGTTCTCGTACATGGATTCCATCTCGGATTTGATGGCGTCTAGCCATTTGTTGGAATCTAGGCTCATCATCGCTTCTTCATACGTCGCAGGGTCATCCATTTCATCAACCATGAAATTCACAATTGGATTGCCGTACAGTTCAGGAGCTGTACGTGTCCTGCTTGACCTACGAGGTACGGTAGTGTCCTCTTTCGGAGTTTCATGATCATTATCATTAGCTCTCTCTTCATCAGGTGAAGTCAACTCCGAGACCATGGGGAATAATTCTAGAGGGGGAGAGAGATCCTTCACAAGGAGGTGTGAGGATGAAGGAGGGAATGGGTGGCCTTTATAGGAGGAGGGGGGTGCCCCCTCTCTCCATGGCCGACGCATGGGGGATGACCCCTCACCTCCCCCATTCATGTGGTGGTAACCTCTCCACATTAAAATGCCTCTTCACATTCCCTTTTAAAGTCTCCACTTGAAATGCATTAAATTTCTCCAAATTTAATGCTCTCTCATTTAATAAAACTCTTTTTATTAAATTTATTCAGAATTTTGTTAATTACTTTAATTAACAAACATTCACATATATCCCCCTTGCAATATTTCAATATCACATGCAGAACCACCTTCTGCAATTGCACCCGAAACAATTTCCGGTTTCTATTGAAACAATTCCTGCGCTTTGCAATTCTTTCGTCTGAAACATATGTGCTCCAAAATGGTGTCCGGTAACTCTTAAGTGTGCCACCCTACGGTTCGCGAATAATGCAGACATGCTCGAGACCCTTCTCCGATCAATAATCAGCAATGGACGGAGATCCGTACTGACTCCTACACATTCAACGATGACTTCTGTGATCGTGAGAACCTTTAACGCTTGTAACTAAATCCCTTTGTCTCTCGATATATTACATGTCCGAGATTCGATCATCAGTATCTCCATACCTAGTTTTATCTCGTTACCGACATGCACTCTTTTCTCGTTCCCGTGATATAACATTCTAGTGATCACATCACTTGCTTGCAAGCTATCCTAATGTGATATCACCGAGAGGGTCCAGAGTATATCTATCTGTCATCTGGATTGACAAATTCCACTCTTGATCCATGAGCCTCAACATAACACCTTCGTAGTACTGAACCCATCTTTATAGTCACCCTGTTACGGTGTGACATTTGATGTTATCAAGATACTCTTCCGGTGTCAGCAATTAACATGATCTCATGGTCTAAGGATAAAGATTACTTCGTATGATGTTATAGCAATATAAACATAATGACTTGATCGTAATGCTATACTTCGGATGAATGTTCATCACATCATTCCACCAATGGTGTGACCTTGTTATTAACAACATCCAATGTCCATGATCAGGAAACCTTGATCATCTTGTTAATCAACAAGCTAGTCTATAAGAGAGGCATGACTAGGAACCCTTTTTGTTTATTAAACACACATGTATTGATGTTTCCGAATCAATACAATTCTTGCATGTAAAATAAACATCTATCATGTATAAGGAATATATATAATAACAACTTTATTATTGCCTCTTAGGGCATATTTCCTTCACTTAACACAAAGGCAAAAGTAACAGATGCATTCAATATCAGCATAAAGTATTCACAAACACACTCGCCAGCAGGCATGTTCTCTGACCAAAAGGACAATTCATTAACTATTACAAAAAAGCTAACTACGGAGCAGCTGGCTTCTTTGACTTCGATGGCTTCGGGGGCTTCATCAAGTCCGTGGCAGTATCAGACGCCACTGACTTTCCGCCAGCCCCTGAGGCCAAAGCTTTCGCCGCCTTCTTCGCACGTTGGAGCTCCTCCGGATACTTGGCAACAGTATTTATCAAGGAATGGCCATATTTGGCACAGGCAGTCGCGAAAGGAGCGAAGACTACCTCCTGACCGTCCGCGCCAACAGGCATCGCCTTAGACACCGCAGAGGGATCTATCTCGACTCCGTGGGATTGCACCATGGCGAGTGACATGGTCGCACCAGCCACGCGGAGGGAGTTCTTGTAGGTGGCAGGATAACCCCCGGCGAGTGACTCTACCAGCTCGTCCACATTATCAACCAGCTCCGCCTTCGGCATCAACTCCTCCCGGAGGCGACTAAGGGTGACCTTGGCCTTGGACAATGTACTTTGGACAGCGGCGCTACGGTCCTCGACTGCAGACACCGCGCCTGCCAGAGCATCATCACGATGAAGGGCCTGCGGGTCAAAGCTCAAATCGCCAGCATCTGCACAGAAAACCCACACATGGATGAAATCTCTAGCGCCACCGGCAAAGCTCCACATGAAGAGAAGGACAACAATAAAACATCTATCAGCAAAGGTACCTGAGAGGGCCTTGGCGACTAAGAACAGTTGCTCTTCGAACAACTTTTCCCTAGCTACAAAGGAGGCACGCAGATCCTCTTCACGCTTTCGTGTATCATCACGAGCCACGATTGCCTCGTCGTGCCCCTTCACAGCCGCGGCTAATGTCTTTTCCAAGGTGGCGACATTGCACAGTAAAGCGTTATGCTCAGCTACATGGCAACCAAAAGTTGACTATCAGTCGACTATACCAAGAAGGAGGAGATGAAAAGAATAAGTGTAGAACACTCACTTTCGACCACGCGGTGACGCGTTTCTAGCATTGCATGCTGGCGACCAATCACCATCACCTGCTCCGCCACTTGCGCGGCTGACTTTACAAGGAGTTGTCGCACAAACAAGGAATCAAAAAGAGCAACAGAGAGCGTCGACTGCCATACTAAAAGAAGGAAAGATATACTGACATGATCCTCCAGCGACTCCAAAGAAGTTTGCTGAACGGTCATCCGAGCAACCATTCGATGTTCCCCTACGTGACGAGAGCTTGAAGAGTTGTGCCTGGAGTGGGCCGCTGCCGGAGGGGAAGGAGCACGCTCGACCTCTACCTTGGCCCTTGAGGTCGCGACTCCCGATTCTTTCAAAAACTCGACGTCGCTAGAAGATGACGACGCCTCTTGACTACAAGATCAAATCCACATTGAGAAATGGAAAACTCCAGGGCAAAGTCAACAAGAAGAAAACAGAAAAGAATGAATGATCTAGCAAACTTACCAGTCAAACTTGTCAAGATCAAACGTGGCCGCCGCCGACTCCGACGAAGACTCCTTGGGCAATCGCATTTTCTTGCGAGAATACGGTGCCACGGCCCTCACAGGAATGGCTAGAATTGGCGACTCCCGCGCCAACAGCCGTGCCTCCTGGAGTCGAAGGAGTCGACGCGTCGGAATCCTTGCTGCGCGAATGCTTACGAGTATCCGGGCTCTCAGACTTGGGGGCTTCCTCTTCCACATCAGAAGGGACAGTCGACTCAGACTCGTCCTCTTCCAAAGCTTCGCAAGGAATAATCCCCTCAGGGAGAGGAGGCATACAAGGCGACACCGCCCAATCCTGCATACAAACAGAACAAGTAAGCAAACAGAAAAGCAATCGTGAAAATAAGCTACTGCGTTGCACAACTATACCTCAGGAGGAGGATTCGAAGCATCAAAAGGAGGAACAACTGGTTCACTCGGAAGCACATCCTTGATAGTGCACTTCGTGACCAGTCGAATCCTCTTATCCACCTCACTCGCGGACATGCCATCGGCAGACACGCGAGTGGCATCATCAGCGCCACTCCATTGAAACATGGGATGGACTCTAGCTTGGAGAGGTTGGACACGACGGCGCAGCCAAGTTCTGATAAGAGCGCAACCTCCCTCTTCTGCGCCTATGCAACTTTCGAGGTCGCAGACGCGCTGATACAGCACGTCCGTCTCCGCGAGTTCGCCAGGCATAACTACGTTCTTCCAAGAACGCATCTTCTTGCAGGGAGTTGCTGGATCGAAGGGCGCGAGTCCAAAGTGCTCATCTTTGGCCTTCTGATCGCGGACATAGAACCATTTGTCCCTCCATCCCTGGACGGACTTGGTAAGCTTAATGTCAAAGTAGGTGGTGGATGGGTCGACATGGATGCCGCAACCACCTACGTCATAAACTAAAGAGCTAGATGCGGACTGACGCTTCAATTTAAACAAGCGCTTGAAAAGACCAAAGTGTGGCTTGATTCCGAGCCAGCACTCGGAAAGGGTGATGAAGCAGGTGATGTGGAGAATCAAATTTGGGGACAGCTGATGGAGCTGGAGCCCGTAGAAGCAAAGAAGACCTCTAAGAAAGGGGTGGAGAGGCAAGGAGAGACCGCGAATGACGAATGCAAGAAACATCACTCGAAAACCAGCGGGAGGAGCAGGAATGGTCTCACCGCTGGGGACGCGCGCATCGACGACTACCACAGAGATAACTCCATCCTGGCGAAGAAGACGGAGATCCGACGCCTTGATAATGGAGGGGTGCCATGCACCATTGGTCACGCGAGTGCCCGCGACCTACTTCTTCACGCCGGCGGCTGCGCTGGTGCCCGCAGCAGCGGAGCCACCCTTCTTCTTCGTCGCGGCGACAGTGGCCGTGGAATCAGCGGCAGCACCTCCTTTCTTTTTCCCTATTGCGCGGCGGCGATGAGAGCGCAGAAAGTAACTTGGAAACGACCGAAGGTGGTCCAGCACCGTGGAGGAGATGAGCGCAGGGAAAAGCAGAAGAACAGCACCAATGGCGATGGCAGCAAGGAAGAAAGAGCGCAGATGGAAAATTACCGCCGCAGCACCGCTACTTAACCCCTGGGAGATTCAATCCAACGGCTGACAAAAACCCTATTGGACGCGTGGCACGCATCGCGTTGGACACGTGGAGAAGAGGAAGCGCGAACCGTCCCCCCACTTCTACCATTACACGCGGAAATCAAGGAGGCGCAGTTAAAAATAAGATTACGCACGCCCAGTCAAATCAAAGTCAGAAAGTGGGACCCACCGCTCATCACGTCCCGTCAAACTCGCTCACGCGGGCAACTAAGGTCATACAAGCATCATCACTGACGTCACCAAGGCTATGCAGTGGAAAACTTCGACTATTTTTAGTCCTTGTTGGAGTCTTCAACTCCACCAAGCACTCGGGGGCTACTCCCATAGGGAGCGCTGGCCGCCCACCCTACGACTTTTTCTTTTCTTGTTGCAGGAACATGGACAATCACAAAGCAAACCCAACCACTCGAAACACAGTTCGATTATGGACATGGGTTACTCCCATAGGGAGCGTCGGAAACAAATTCGACTGAAACAAGCAGGCAAAAGATGATAGCAGACGTAAAAGTGTTTTAGTCCCTTCCTGAGTCTTTGACTGAAACAAGCAAGCAAAAGACGACAGCAGTCGCAAAAATTCTTTAGTCCCTGCCTGAGTCTTCGACTCAACCAGGCACTCGGGGGCTACTCCCATAGGGACCGTTGGTCGCGCACCCTATGATTATTGGCACAAAAACTGTGTGTTAATAACATCCGCACTCGCAACCCTTGGCGACACCGCCTCACAAATTTTCCCTACAAAGAGACTACGTCTCCTGGGACGCTCGAATCATCTCCGCGATGATAAAATTCGGATGCCGCGCTTACGACATGAAGGTAAGACCTGAATAAGGCCTGGCAACGCATTTAACTGCGCACTACCAGAAATGTATCCGTGCCTACAGGCACGATGAACATTCCTTGACGGACGCGTTGAGTGCTCACACCCATATAATTGGAATTCGACTCCTGTAAGACCTCCGCGGCCTGAGTCAAATTACACCAGCACTTTTCCGGATTCGAGTCCGGAGACTCGAATTTGAGTAGATTGCGTTGTTTCACCCTAAGGTGGTTAACTGATACCGATACTTCGGTTATATCAGGCACATATATCAACAATCCCTATGACACAAATAAAAGCAATCAAAATGTACTCATTTAAGCACTCGAAGGCTTCCAAAGTTCCCAGTCGAATCTGCGATTCCACTGGACACTCGGGGGCTACTGACATGGGTATACCCTACAGGTACTCGAGCTTGGTATATACGGTCCAAATACATACAGGCCCACGGTGTCGCCAAGGCCCAAATGGAGGGACTCGTGTAACCTACGGACTCTCGATTGCTTGAAGAACAAGAAGAAGCTAAAGATAGAAAGATTAAAGGGAAAACCCTAACCTGTAATCGACTCGACCTGCTACCCGAGACCTAGCCTATCTATATAAAGGCTAGGAGGGGGCAGCGAGAAGGACACACGCAACCCTAGTTTCCACAACCTTCGCCAGATTACATCTGCGCACCATTGTAACTTTCGACTCCCTCAATAATTCCACGAGCAGACAAGCAGGAGTAGGGACCTCTACGAGGCCCGAACCTGGGTAAATCCTTTGTCCCCTGTGTGCTTGTTTGCTAGCCGATGGATGTCTCCAGCGCTCCCTCCTTCTCCAAAACCCAAGTGCATAACAATGGGCATTGACGAGTTAAACCCTCGTCACCCCTTAAACGGGCCAAATCTATAAGACTCTAGCGAGTATAAGGACTCGACCTACTTTTTTGGCCCGAACAGACCCATATACGATGCCCGGTCCGTGTTTTCATTACATGGCACCGAAAAAACACCCTACCCGGCCTTTATATGTAAGGTTTGACAGGAGGATATGGTTCTCGACCCGTCGATTTTTCGCATGCGCCTTCGCTAGCTATTTCTCTACCGCACACCGCCGATCAAATCCACCCACTCCGATGAGAAATTAGAGTTGAAGCTTAGCATATCCTGTTGGATATATGCCCAAGAGGCAATAATAAAGTGGTTATTATTATATCTTTGTGTTTATGATAAATGTTTACATTCATCCTATAATTGTATTAATAGGAAACACTAATACTGGTGTGTTTTGTAAATGTAAAAGAGTCCCTAGTAAGCCTCTTGTTAAGACTAGCTTGTTGATTAATAGATGATCATGGTTTCCTTATCATGGACATTGGATGTTATTAATAACAAGATCATATCATTAGGAGAATGATGTGATGGACATACACCCATAGTAAGCATAACATGAGATCAAGTCATTAAGTTTATTTTGCTACAAGCTTTCAAATGCATAGTAACCTAATCCTTCGACCATGAGATCGTGTTAATCACCATCACCGGATGAGTGCTTTGATGACATAAAATGTTGCTTCATAACTGGGTGGTTATAAAGGTGGAATTAGGTATTCTGAAAGTATGTGTTGAAGCGCATGGATCAAGACTGGGATTTGTCCATCCATATGACGGATAGATATGCTCTGGGCCCTCTCGGTGGAATGTCACCAATTAGCTTGCAAGCATGTTACTACGTAACAAGGTATGTCATATCACAAAACGAGTAAAGAGTACTTATTAGTAACGAGGTAGAACTAGGTATGGAGATACCGATGATCGAACCTCGGATAAGTAGAGTATCGCGTGACAAAGGGAATCAGTGTCATATGTAAATGGTTCTATCGATCACGAAGTCATCGTTGAATATGTGGGAGCCATTATGGATCTCCAGGTCCCATTGTTGGTTATTGATCAGAGAGGAGTCTCGATCATGTCTACATAGTTCACAAACCGTAGGGTGACACACTTAAGGTTCGATGTTGTTTAGGTAGATATGGAATATGAGTTGGAGACTGAATGTTGTTCGGAGTCTCGTATTGGATCCAGGACATCATGAGGAGATCCGGAATGGTCTGGATAATAGGATTCATATAACACAAGTAGTTTTCTAGGATTCAGAAAAGTTCCAGAGTTTTGTTTGGAGCTTCTAGAAGGTTTCGGAATATTCTAGAAGGTTCTACGAAGAGATACACATAAATCCCTAAATTATAGGGGATAAGACTTGGGAGGAAGGAAACCTCCCCCTCCCCTTGTGTGCCGGCCCTAGGAGGTGGGCCAAGGGGTAGGAACCCTGGGCCACACCCCCTTTATATAAAGAGGGGTGGGGGTGCCTCCCCCTTGCCCCTCCACCCAAACCCTAGCCGCCACTCCCTCCTCCTTCCTCCTGATGCAGCTTAGGCGAAGCCCTGCAGGAATTCTCCACCATCACCACCACCACGCCATCGTGCTGCTGGGATTCCATGGAGATCTACTACCTCCGCTGCCTGCTGGAATAGGGAGAGGATCGTCTTCATCGACTCCGTACGTGTGACCGAGTCCGGAAGTGCTGCCAGAACGTGGTGCTGGAAGGATTGTCTACTCGATCTTGAGATCGGAAAGTGATCTTCTACATCAACCACGAGATCCGATCTCGAACAAGGCTTTGGATCTACAAGGGTTAGTACAGATCTATCTCGTTGTACTTATCTCATAGATTAGATCTTGGCTTTCCATAGATTAGATCTTGGTTTTGTTTGTTCTTGCGGTAATTTTTTTGTTTTCCCTGCTATGAACCCAACAGTGGTATCAGAGATGTGTCTATGCGTAGATCTGTTGCACAAGTAGAGCACAATGGTTTTGTGGGATTTGATGCTTTTGTTGTCGTTGTCTTCACGTGTACTTTGCATCTTGCGGGATGGTGGGATGAAGCGGCCCGGGCTAACCTTACATGTCCTCACACATGAGACTTGCTCCACGCTTGACGTGCAACTTGCATTGCATAAGTGGCTTTGCGGGTGTGTGCCTCTCCCACTATAGTTAAGATTCAATTTACAATTAGCATCTGACAACACTTGTATCACTGTTGTGGTTCTTGTTCGTAGGTAAGATCGGTTCTTATACTAAAGCCCCAAACCACATAAAACATGCAAAGAAAATTAGAGGCGTCTAACTTGTTTTTGCAGGGGCATGTGATGTGATATGGCCACGATGTGATTGTGAATATATTTGATATATGCAATGATCCTTATTGTAATATGGCAACCAGCAGAAGCCTAATGGTTGTCTTTATTTTGTTAAGACCTGCCTGTCTATTCATCATGTAATAACTTTATTCCAAGTAGTTGTAATAGTTGTTGTTAAGTGATGGATATCAAGGTGTGCTCAAATTTAATAGTATTTGTAAGCATGTGGAGCACACCACAAAGCACATATACATTAACTTTTAAGTCTAACTCTCTTTCTATGAATTGGCATTTTATATATGAATAAATAGCAGCAAGATTGTGGTATCCAATGCATATAATGATCATTAGCTTGCATTTTAAATAACATAGAAATATAAACAGGGCTCTTATCTCTTCCTCTCTCATAATAGTTGCAAGCATCAAAAGCAAACTTAATCTTATAGTTTTGAATAGATTCACCATATAAAGACAAGTCATCTAATGAGCATATTGGATCATATAACTCAATTATATCACATTCATCCTCCCATATATTAGTCATAATTGTTCCACATAGAGGACTACTAGACAATCAAAAGATCATCATCATTAATAAGAATGTGTTCATTACCATTGTTGGGTGTAGGAGATGGGTAGCTACTCCATTATTTCTCCACTTGTTCTTCCTTTTACTCTTCTTCTTGGGGTGGCATGGACATCCCCAAGATTAGGCTTTTGTCATCTCCTTCCTTGGCACTTTCAACATTATCTCTTGCATCCAAAAGGTTAGTACCCAAAAGAATATATTTGACATAAAAAACATATATCTCACAGTTAATCTTGGGAAAAGGATCCATCTAATTTTTCTGGCTTTTAGTTTTATATAAAATAAAAAAGTACTAAAAATAAACTAGCAATGCAAGCAATAATAGAAGCCTAGCGCTATGCTCCCCGGCAACGGTGCTAGAAAAGTATCTTGATAACCCCCAAGTGCATGGGATCAGCGTAGTACAATTCGATAAGTATTTGAGTGTCGAATCCACGAGGAGCTAAAGGTAAACTATATATTCTCTAAAGCTCTATAACCCTCTTAGAGAATCTCCAGCAGGCGCGCTATATAGGCCGCGCGCTAAAAAACCGCCGATGTGCAGTGCGTGGAGCAAAAACGACCCTCCAGCAGATGCTATAAACCACACGGTGCTGTAATTGTTTTTGGGCGCACTGCGTTTTGCACTATCCGGAGCGCCAAATGTGACGTGTCGGCTGCAGCGCATGCCATCTCCCCCCACGCGCGTGAACCCCCAACGGCTGGAAAATTCATCCCGCGCCCGCGCCTCCATTTTCCCCACCCGCGCCGCTGCCTTGTGATTTCTCCTGCGCCGGTCGATTTTGCCGCCACCCGCGCTCGACTTCGCCGCCACACCATAGATCCGCCTCCCCTGCGCATGTTCCCGGTGTTTTTGAGCTCTCTACCATGTTGTACCGAGCGGGCACCACCGCCGCCACCGATGCTACTGCCCCTGCCAACGATGGTGCCTAGCCTTCCTCCTCTTGCTCCAGCGGCGCGCTCCAGCGGTGACCATGTTGTCCTCAAGCCTACTTCCAACATGGCACCGCCAAGATGCTCGCCGATTTGCTCCCAAGGTATGCGCCTCCTCGGCCGCAAACTTTTTTAGCTAAAAGGTAGTAGTAGTAATAAGTCGTTTCATATGTATATTTGTAGAGTTCATCATACGATTCTTCAGACGATGAGTATGATATAGAGGAGGAAGAGAACATATCCATATTATTGTCATACCGTGCCATTAAGAAGCCGAAAATTGGTGGATCGATGTTTGGTAGACAGAAATTGTGGAGAGAAAGGATTAAAGGGCACGATAAGTTGATGCGGTCGTATTTCAATGAAAATCCGATATTTCCCAAAAGCTATTTTCTTCGGTGTTTTCGGATGAGCATCTACTTGTTCAAGCACATCGTAACGGAGGTGATGAAGTATGATCGGTTCTTTGAGCAACGAAGAAATGCTGCCGGAGAACTTGGTCATAGCACCTATCAGAAGGTGACCGCCACCTTGTGTATGTTGGCATACGGTATACCGGTGGATCTTATTGATGATCACTTGGCCATGGGTGAAAGAACTTCTATCACGTGTGTCAAACGCTTTGCCGTGGCAATTGTGAAAGTTTTTGGATCCACATACTTGAGAGCCCCCAATGCTCAAGACACGGCAAGACTTTTGGAGTTCAACACTGAGCGGGGATTTCCAGGTATGCTTGGCTCAATTGATTGTATGCATTGGAGTTGTAAGAATTGTCTAGTGGCATGGCATGTACAATTCAAAGGGTACAAAAAGGATGCCACTATAGTCCTTGAAGCGGTCGCCGATCATGAGACTTGGATATGGCATGCATTTTTTGGAATGCCCGGGTCTTGCAATGACATCAATGTTCTTCAACGGTCACCACTAATGACAAGACTTGCAATGCGGGAAGGTCCATTGGTGGAGTTTGAAGCTAATGGCCACAAGTACAACTATGACTACTTTCTCGCCGACGACATCTATCTAAGGTGGCAAACATTTGTGAAGTCGGTTATTCAACCACCGGCTAGAAAGATGTAGAGAGAGCATTTGGGATTTTGCAAGACCAATTTTCCATTGTGAGGGGCCCGGCTAGATTTTGGGACCAAGAGTGCCTTTGGTATATCATGATTGCTTGTGTCATCATGCATAACATGATTATAGAGGATGATCGTGGGAAAAATGTGGATCATACCCACTACGAATTGATGGGGGTTCCCGTGTAAGTGAGGAGGAACACACATAGGATTGCCCGGTTTATTGCCTCGTATCATTCCATTCGTTCCAACGAAACACATGATGAGCTCCAAAAAGATCTCATGGAAGAATGGTGGAATTGGCATGGACAACAATAGTGCCTACTTCTAATTTGCATTTTCGTTGTATTGTTCGAAAACTATGTTGTATTGTTGATTCATTAAACTTGTTGTATTTGTTGTAAACAATTGGATGTACCTATTGTAAACAATTTGATGTACTTGTTGTATTTTTGGTGCATTTATTCGTTAATTTTAGAAGCTTGTTTGATCTTGTTGAATTCATAGCGATGTGTGAATGTTGTTTTCCAGCGCTGATGCGCTGTAGTTTGGAGCGCCTGGTGGAGCACCCTTTTTGCGGTCGTGCTCGCACTGCAGTTTAGCGCCTCCGGTGGAGGAAAATAGTGCACGCCGCACTCTAAAACTATACAACATGGGCGCAACAACGTTTACAGTGCCGAAATATAGCGCGCCTGTTGGAGATGCTCTTATATGGCCTTCTATGCAAAGCTAGGGTCTAAGTGTGTGCTTTGTTAGAAAATAAATAAAGTATGTGTTAGTGGAAACTACAAGAAAACTAGTGCAAGTTAAATTGATCTAATGAAGTGGAGTGGAGTGGTGGCAAGTTTTCTCAAGTAGCAAGTTTCTCTAAGGGAGTAAATGTTTAGGCAATTGTTATTTCATTCATTTGTTTGGTTGTTTATTGTTTCTTCCAGGACGGAGCCTTAATTAGGTGCAGCCAAATAAATGTGCATACACGACTCTTATGATGGATCCTGAGGCCATGTTACTGAGCAAACATAGGAATTATTAATACATAATTGTCCCACCATAGCTATAAACTCTAGGGTCCCCGATATATGTCCCCCCTAATGTAACTTTATGGATTGGACCATGATTTTCTGTCCTCCACGGTCCTCCCCACTCCATTACATCACGGTGATCACCTTACATGCATTCCCCAACATATGCATGCACTCATATATTGTACAAGAATACAATCATAAAAGATAACAACACTAAATGCAACCAATAAACGAACTATTTTACTTTTGCCATAACAATTCACTACTCAAACAAAGACATGGAGTCACAATAGATTAAGGGAAGATAAAATATTGCTTCACACATCATGTTTGCCAAGAGATTACAGTAGGGGGATGATGGAGAGTTGCTGTAGATGTTGATGATGAACACGCTAGAGGGGGTGGATCTCTCCGGAGGCGATTCCGGCGAAGTTTCCCCCCTCTAATCTTCCGCGGCGGCAGCCTCCTAGCTCTATGTTCCTATGTTTTCAATCTCTGCCTCCGTCTGTGTCGAGGATCACCGAAAGGGGGTATATATAGTAGGTTTTAGGTCAAGACAAGTCGCTTGGCGAAAGAATCGACGACATCCAAAGCTCGAGGGAGGAAATAGCATATCAGTTGTGGCCAAGGGGGTGGGCCACGGCTGTTGTGCCTATTCCCTCCTCGGTCTACTTTTCTCACGGATCTTTGGCCTATTGTTCTTCATTATGATAAATGCTAGGTCCCATGAAGTTTCAGGTCAATTGGACGTCGTTTGGGTACCTGAAAGTCAAAAACATTAAAATAGGTTTTTTTTGCCTCGACAGGGTTAATTCCAAAGCAATATGGGATGTGTGAATTATTCCCAATAATCATTATAAAACATGAATATAACCCATATATGATGCAAATATGTTGGAATATCAAGTAATAAAGTGCAAAGTTCATGTATGCATTTTACATGCATCAACATCTCGTATGAGCACCTGAAGGTTTTTAGGTGCAAGGCCTTTGTTCATATCCCTCAGGATGAAAGGTCAAAGCTTGATTCAAAGACATGCTAGTGTATATTTCTTGGCTATGGAGGTGATCATTTCGGCTATAAGTTGTATGATCCAATAGCAAGAAAGGTTGTGAGAAGCCATGATGTTGTGTTTTTTGAAGACCAAACAATTGAGGATATTGTGAAGACAAAAGTTGTAGGTTCCAGAGCAAGTTCCGGTACATGTTTTTCCTCGAAATTAGCAGCAAGAAAGATCTGATTCTGACCCAGTTCATGCAGATTCAGCTCAACAAGAAGTTGAAGATGATGATGCAGAAGATGTGCAAGATGATGCACATAGTGGTACATGTGAGGATGATCCCCAACAGCAAGAGTATGATGCTAAAGAAGATGATCATGATCAACAAGCACCTGAAGCAGATAGTCCACCAGCTGCTCCACTCAGACGGTCCAGCCGAGGCCGTGTTCCTTTGACCATGTACGATTCAGACCAATATGTGGTGTTATTGTCTAATGGTTTAGAACCTGCATGCTTTCAATATGCAATGTAAGATGAGAACAAGAAGGAGCGGAATAAGTATATGCAAGAAGAGATGGATTCCTTGCATAGGTACAAGGCAAGGTTAGTTGTAAAAGGATTTAGCCATAGAAAAGGTATTGATTTTGATGAAATATTTTCTCCGGTGGTGAAGATGACATCAATCCGAATGATCCTTGGCATTGCAGCAAGTCTCAACTTGGAGTTTGAGCAAATGGTTGTGAAGATAGCTTTCCTTCATGGAGAGTTGGAGGAAGAAATCTACATGGTGCAGCTGAGGGATTTCTTGTTAAAGACAAAGAAGACTTTGTGTGCAAATTGAAGAAATGTCTCTATGGCCTTAAACAAGCACCGAGACAATGGTACATGAAGTTTGAATCTGTCATGGGGGAGCAAGGCTACAAGAGGTGTAGCTCAAACCATTATGTGTTTATTCAGAGGTTCTTAGGTGATGATTTTATCATGTTATTGTTCTATGTGGATGATATCTGGATTGTTGGCAAGAATGTATCTAGGATTTCTAGAATAAAGGAAGAGCTGAGCAAAAGTTTTTCCATGAAAGATTTGGGTCTAGCAAAGTGTATTCTCAGCATGAGAATTGAGAGACAAAAAAACAAGTTGTACTTGTCTCAAGAGAAATATACTGAGAAGGTAATTCACAAGTTCAAGATGGACAAGGAAAAGGAAGTGAGTTATCCACTCGCAGCTCATTTCAAGTTGAGTAAGAAAGCAAAGTCCCTCCAATGAAGAGATGGAAAAGGAAATGCAGAAAGTTCCTTATGCTTCATCGGTTGGGAGTTTGATGTATGCTATGGTGTGCACACGGCCTGACATTGATCAAGCAGATAGTACTATGAGAAGATTTATATCCAATCTAGGAAAACCACATTGGGAAGATGTGAACTGGATTTTGAGGTATCTCCGGGGCAGAACTAATATGAAGCTTTGCTTTGGTGGTAGTGAGACCAAACTTATTGCATATTCAGATTTAGACTTGGTTGGAGATGTTTATGGAAGAAATTCTACTTTAGGTTATTTGATTGCCCATTCAAGGGAGCAGTGGCATGGGAAAGTAGGTTGCAAAATTGTGTGGCTAAAAACAACTAAGGCCGAGTTCATCACAGTAATGGAGGCGAGCAAAGAGCTATTATGGCTGAAACGATTGTCTTGTGAGCTTGGTTTTGAGGAAGACAAGTATGTGATATTTTGTGACAACCAAAGTGCCATTCACCTGAGTAAGAATGCAAGTTTCACTCGAGGTCGAAGCATATTGATGTTAGCTATCACTGGATTCGAGATGTGCTGAATTCCAAGCAAATGCAAATTGAGAAGGTGCACACAGATGACAATGGGGCTGATATGTTGACCAAGGTGGTGACAAGAGGAAAGCTCCAGGTATGCTATCGGCTCACTGGCATGACTGCTAGTTGGCAGTGAGACCCTCCATGATGTCGGGAGGGGGAGTTTGTTGGGCCATGTCCCTCCACATGGAGGTGTGTGATGACCCACAAGTATAGGGGGTGTATCGTAGTATTTTCGATAAGTAAGAGTGTCGAACCCAACAAGGAGCAGAAGGTTCTGGCTAGTGGTATGGATCAGGAATTCTCTGCAAATACTTAGCAAACAGATTTTTAGGGGTTTTTGATAAAGCAGGTAAACAAAGTACGAGTAAATAAAAGACAGTAGGAATAAATGCAGCAAGTGGCCCAATCCTTTATGCAACAAAGGACAAGCCGGTTGTATTTCTATAGGTGACCAAATGTTCTCGAGGACACATGGGAAGACTGTCAAGTGCTTTCGCTTCATATAGCTGATTAATCTTCTCTAGCTTGCTAAGTGTTGTGTGGGTGAACATGTGCTAATGTACCGCCCCATCCAAGACTAATACATACTTGTGATTATACCCCTTGCAAACATCCGTAAGTACAAGAAAGTAATTAAGGTAGAAACCTAACCACAACTTTAAACTCTAAGACCCTTACGTCCCTTGTGCAATGGTTTCCTAACGGGGGTTCATGTTTCTGTCACTCCGGCAGCCCCTATGATTAGTAGCCAAATACACAATGCATCCCCCTAGGCCCATATAGGTGAAGTGTCATGTAGTCGACGTTCACATGACACCACTAGAAGAAGTAAACCACAACTTAAATAACAATCTATTGAATCTTTCTCAACACAACTCCACTACTAACAACAAGACTTCTCCCATGTCCTCAAGAACAAAACGAACTACTCACAAGACATCATATGGATCATGATCAGAGATGGAATAATGATGTATAACAATCTGAACATAAACAATATTTCAATGGTTCACTCAATAGCATCAACTACAAAGAGTAATCAACATCGGGAAAGTTTCCCCTATGAACTATGCAAGATTCAACGCAATTGTTATAGCAATATGGAGATGGTGATGAGGGTGCTGATGGTGATGATGGTGGTGATGATGATGATGATCCCGACGAACTCCAGCTTGATGGTGGTGTTGATGGCGACGATCTCCCCTCTCCGAGAAGGAATTCCCCTGGTAGAAATCTGTCTGCCGGAGAGATCTTTCTCTCTCGGTGTTTTCCGCCCCGCAGAGGCGGCGGAATCTTTCTATGGTCGCTCCCCGAGTCTTAGGGTTTCGTGGGGATGATATACGCCAGAGGAGAGAGGCTGGAGTGGGCCAGGGCAGCCACACCACTCCTAGGCGCGGCCTAGGCCTGCCCGTGCCATGGGGTGGTGTGGGCCCCCTGTGGCCCACCTCCACTCCATCTTCTGGCATCCTTAGTCTTCTGGAAAAATAGGATTTTCTGTATATTTTCCCGGATTTTCGGATCTTCGCGAATTTTGCCTCCAAAGACCTTTTCCATCGAATCCGACTGCAGCGGTCCATGCTCCAAAAGTCATCAACCATGCAAAAATAGATGAAATAACATAAGTATCACCTCTCAATACGAAATATATCAATGAATAATAGTGAATTAAGACATAGAATAGTGATGCAAAATGGATGTATCAGTGTGTTGGTAGCCCGACATCAACCCATGAAGTTCAACATGTTTCAACCGTTGATCGATGTTCGTATCCAACGGCTGAGGTGCTCCTTGGGAGAGGAGTAGAAAAGAAAACCCTAGCCACCATTGGTGGCTATGTGTGTGACTCAATCAGAGTGAGAGATGATCAAGCAAGCTATCGTGGTTGCCGTGTGAGAGGGTGAGAGAACACCACAACCTAGTGAGAAGAGAGGGAGAAGAAGGAGAGGTGATTTCTATCCAGATTTCTAAGTTCTGAACGGCCTATCTTCAAGCTGGTGGTTGGAGTCTCAAATGGGCAGGAAAACAATATCGATTTAGCTGAATTTGGCGTGTATGTTTGGAACTGGTATGTCTACTTTTCTACCAAGTTTTGTGCTGATTGGATCTGCGGTTTAAGATAAGTTTGCTGATTACTGAAGGGGATAGTAGCTGAGATACTCTGCTTTACTGTAATATTTCTTTCAAGTGGTTGTTGTTGCCTGTTGACAACATGCTGAGTGTGTTGTACAACTCTGGATGTTCTAGAGAATACTCTGTACCTAGGCTGCTCATAGTGAAGCTCGCTTGAATCGGTTGGTCCACAACCATGGTTTTTCCCCTCACCTTGAGGAGGTTTTTCCACGTAAATCCTTATGTCACATGTGCATGTGTTCGTTGTTTTATTTCCGTTGCATACCTATTGATTGAAACTTTCCTCGGAGTTCACTACAAACAACGTGGGGTGTGTACCTTCCCTCAACAATGACTACCATCAACCACTATTGTCACTAAGGGTGTGTTTGGTCGGGGAAACCAAATGTGGCCAGGGGGAGCAGGTAACCGGTAGGTTCGTACATCTTAGAGTTATCGGTTGGTTGTATCATCTTCTTTAGTGATTCTTTTTATGGAACCGACATCCACAGTCTTGTTCTACTTTGCAAATTGTGACCCTGAATTTGTATATTCCATTTTGTCGAGCAGACGTGCAGGATCATTCAAAAAGAAACGAGGTTGCAAGGGACTAACCCTTTCTTTCCCATGAGCGCCTGAAGGAACCAACTCGCTTGGAATCCAAATGCAGAGTGTTGTAGCAAGCGTCTTTTCCTCCACAAGGGTGACTCGAGAGTTTATATCGAACTCTCGGGGAATTGGAACAATGATATGTTTTGCTTCTCCTCTTCTTGCAACATGCAAAGCAAAGCCCTTGTCTTGTGTCCCCAAATCCACCGTGTAATATGAAATAGATAAAGTAAAGCAATCTATAACTATGCAAGCAAAGTAATAACAATAGTATAAAGGTGTTTTTGGGTTTTGGTTTGTGTTTGCTAATAGAGAAAGTATTTTTGTATTTTTGAAATATTTAATTGCAAAAAATATAAAGGATAGCAATGGCGTTGGAAAGTTGTTTCTTATGATTTAAAATGAATCGGGGTTCATGGGTTCACTTGTATATTCTCTTTTTAGGTGGTAGTGGACATACAAGCAATATAATATTGATGAAACTTTATTATGTGTTTGATACACATTTATATGGGCATTACATCCTATCATAAAGATGATGCAGCACATCTCTTTTATCCTACTCAAAAAGGAAAAACTCCAAACAATCTTGAATTAAGAATTAACAGAGCATAGCCTTAGGTATTTTGACATGATGTTTGAATAACAAATATGCTACCTTGACCAAACAATATTATCAAGCTGTCACAAGATAATTATAGCACATGAATTCACTTTATCCCTAGTAAGGTAACAAAAGATAGGTAAAAACCACAGTAGATCTTAAATGTGTTGTCCATATTCAATCACTATGACCATGTTACTCCAACTAATACACATGTTCCCCCACACATGTTCTTGCATACAAGTTTGATCAAAACAAGTACTTAAGAAAGGCGTACATGATATTTATCTATCAGTACATCTTACACATAAATATGTTCCAGTATCATATAACAACTCATAGAATAAATATCCACCACATAGGAATTACATATTTGACGATAATCATGTTGGGCAGTTTATATGGTACTAGATCTATGGTAAAACAAGAGAGAAATATATCAAGCTACTGCCATGAAACCATAGTCAAGAGGTGTACTACTCCCTCTTCATCATGGTGATAATGGTGGATATGTTGGATAAGATAGATATCCCTCTAGCGGCGGCTCCGGTGGAGTTTACCCCTCCAATTTTCGCTGGTTCTACCTCTGTTTTGGTGTTTTAGTGTTTCTGCGATGCCCTCCTCCATAGATGCGTAGGAGGACCTTTATATAGGCGTTTTTAGGTCAATACAAGTCCGTGGGCAAAAGATTGAGGAGAATCGGACGACCGAGGGCCAAAAGAGTGTAGGTGGCACATGCACCAGTGTGGGTCATGCCACCCTACCTCTTTTGGGCCTCCTGTCCCTTCTGGGGAGGTTCAAGTGCTCCAGGTCCTTCCTCTTCGTAAAATATTGACTTTACCAGAATCATAACTCCGTTTGACTTTGTTTAGGTCCCTGAAAGATAAAAATACACAAAGCAGGGGTTTCGTGTCCTATAGAGTTATAACCAAAATAAAAGGATTATTGGTAAATCCCAAAAAATCAATATAAAACATGGATATAACATTATATAACTTGCCAATATGTGGGAATATGTATCAATAAACTACAAAGTTCATGTATACATTTTGTATGCATCAGCGCTCCCATTGAGAGTCATGTCTAGTCTAAGGCCACTGCCCCTCTTCTTCCTTCTTCCTAGTGGCCATGGCGGCGAGCGAGAGGATGAAGTAGGTGGTTAACCCCTCTGTATTTAGTAGTATTAGGATTAGGGTTAGAGTTCCCCTAGTGGGGTGTCGACCTCATGCTGGTCTGGAGCTGTGCACCCATCTCTAGCCAGATCTGGTGCATGGTAGGGCTCTTCTACCTCTCTTTGATTCTCTGGAGGTTGGAGATGGAAGAGATGGAGATGGGAATTAGAGTCTCCTCTAATAAGGCCTTGATCTGCAAAGATCTGGATCTGTCTGCTCTTCTTCTTGGTCGCCATGGTGGCGGGCGGCGGAGTGGGCTCGTGGTTCCCGGAGTCTTTGGGGAAGAGCAGGTGGTTGTTTGGTGAAGTTTATGTGTGGCAACGAGGTCTTGTCACTGTGATCCTGGGCCGGTGAGGCGGCCGCTCCACAACAAGCTTGGGAGTATCTTCTCGGCGGCCAGGTCACCGTCGACTTTGATGACAGAAAGGCGGTCACTCCCGGCCTCGTCGCGGGCATCAGCTATGGCGCTCTGCTGGCGCTTGGTGAATCTCAACTTCCTGGCCGATGCACCCTTTTGGAGGCTCCTCAGATTTGTCGTGGTGTGCTCCTGTCGCAACACCCCAAGTGGTACTGTCCTCGGTGGTGCAGCTGTCGGCCGCGCGTGGACCTTGCGAAATCGCTGTGGAGGAGGAGCAGGCGGAAGACCTGGACTGTATTGCGTTTCTCAACTTTTTGTTGGGGCCTTTGTTGTAAAAGTTAAGGGCCTGGTTGTAATTTTCTTTCTCTTTGAGGTCCTGTATGCCTATTGTACTCCACCAACGATAAAATGAGTACATCTATCGGGATCCCTCTTCCCGTTTAAAAAAAAACTATATTCCATTTTGTTTGGTTTCCCTCAACAATCGCTATCTCTAGTATACAAGTCTACAGTCTACACAACGCTCCTCTGCTTGCTCCCCTCCCCCTACTAACCGAGTAACGAGGTAGAGCAACAAGATGGGAGGAAATGGATCTGGTTTGTTCAAACGAGTGTGCATCTCATCGTCTCGGAACTTACACTACATCGACATCATCGTGCTTGCACGCAATTCCTTCCAAGGAAACCATGTATACGAGTAAAATGCATCGTATGGACGAAGCCTTCCAAAATCCAAAGAGCCCTACCCCGCAAACGTCCATTCCCCCTGTACCTGGCCGCAGTGGTTCCAGGTGCGGGGCAACAGGTGGCACGGGATCCAATATACCTCGCCCTATATTTCCTCCGCGCAAGCAGCCAAAACGCGTCCCCCGGGATATTTTGCGCAACAGCTTTTCGTCTCCGAACGCGGGGCGCCCACGTACGCGCCTCCCACGGGCCCGTCAAAGGCGGTGGTCACGGGCTCTCTCTCCCGAGGCCCGCTCGCCGCAGACGATCCATTTTTTAGGCGACCCCTCGCCGCAGACGATCTAGGAGGGGCGAGGCGGCCGCATCCCGCCGCACACGTACCGCCCCGTGTGGCCGCGACGCCCCCCTCTCCCTCCCCCTTTAAAACGGAGGACCCCGTTAGCTCCACTTGGTTATCTATCTCACGGTTCGGTTCGCCACTTCCACCCACCCACCCGCCTTCCTATTTTTCTCTCTTCCTTTCTCCCCACCCCCGTCCCGATCCACAGCGACGCGGAGCGAGCGAGCGCGGGTCGCCACGGCCAGGAAAGAGGAGCGGAGGCGATAATGGGCAGGGGAGGCATCGGAGGAGCCGTCGCGGCGGCGGACATGGAGAACAGCGACTCCACCCGCTGCTTCGTCAGGGACGTCAAGCGCATCGTCATCAAGGTCACCACCACCACCACGATACTTCTTCCGTAATACTACATGCATGCATGGCCGGCTAGCTTTTTCCTCCTCCTCCTCCCTGATGCTATTCCAACGCCTCCGGCCGTCGTTTCGGCCTCCCGTTCGTTGTGCTATGGCTGTTTTTCCCCTTCTTCTCCGGCGTGATCCTGTTTTTTCTCCGAGAGACGGCCGGTAAGGTGATCGGCGGAAACGCGAGGCTAGTAAGAACAGAAATAAAAGTTTCGGATCTGATGACGTCACGAAACTGATTTAGTAAAGTATCTAATATATATCTGATGACGACAATTAGCTTTGAATCGCTGCTCCTGCCGTAGCATAAAAATCACGTGCTAGGTTCTAAATTATCCCCACTTTTATGAAGGAGACTAGTAAAAAACTAAATTGCCAAGTAAATGTATTTTTTAGTTTAATTGCAAGGTAAATCGGTGTTCTGTTCGTTGGGTCCATCCATCTAAACATCTAACCCGCTATCTCGTACCGCAGGTGGGCACCGCCGTTGTCACCGGGCAGAATGGCCGACTGGCCATGGGCAGGCTCGGAGCCCTCTGTGAGCAGGTAACTGAATTTTTTGACAAGTCATGTGTGCTTTTAACAGTATAATCAATCAAGGAGCATGTAAGTGTTTATTTTTTGACAGATGCTAACCGGTGAAAAATGTGGAAATATTTCAGGTGAAGGAACTTAATTTTCAGGGGTATGAGGTGATTCTGGTCACCTCCGGCGCCGTTGGTGTCGGGAGGCAGAGGCTCAAGTACCGAAAGCTCATCAACAGCAGGTTGCAGACAGTTTTGCTGACAACATTTTTTACTGATGGTCACTAGCTTTGGTGTAATGGCAACAATTTTGCTGATAATTCTCCCTGCTTTGCAGTTTCGCGGATCTTCAGAACCCACAGCTCGACCTGGATGGGAAGGCCTGTGCTGCCGTTGGTCAGAGTGGCCTGATGGCGATCTACGACACGCTGTTTAGCCAAGTGCGTTTTGCGACAGATTTATGCTGCTGTTCTTTGCTTTTTTCTGTTGAGGTTAATAGCGTGTTTCTGACACCAAAGTTACCCTCACTGCTGCAGCTTGATGTAACATCATCTCAGCTTCTTGTTACGGACCGTGATTTTCGGGATCCAAGTTTCGGGCACCAGCTCCGCGAGACAGTTGTCTCTCTATTAGATCTTAAAGTGATACCAGTGTTTAACGAGAATGACGCCATCAGTACAAGGAAAGCGCCATATGAGGTGTGCTTTCTCTTAAGAAAATTCGCATGCACAACCAAACTTCAGACTTTTGTGTCTGTCTCTAATGATCTCTGCACAAAGAGCTTAATTGACAATGAAACGTGTATCTACTTTATGCCTTCAACTATTTTCCATAACATGGTTATAACAATCGACTTCCATGTGTAGGATTCATCTGGTATATTCTGGGATAATGACAGTTTGGCAACGCTGTTGGCAAAAGAACTGGATGCTGATCTTCTTATCATGCTTAGTGATGTGGAGGGACTCTTTAGTGGTCCACCGAGTGATCCTCAATCAAAGATTATCCACACGTACATCAACGAAAAGCATGGGAAGCTAATTAATTTTGGTGAGAAGTCTCGTGTAGGAAGAGGTGGAATGCAAGCTAAAGTGGCAGCTGCTGTTTGTGCCGCATCAAAGGGCGTACCTGCTGTAATTGCAAGGTGACTACAACTTACCCCTCCCCGCCTCATAGCACAAGTTTACCCATATGCGTATGTACTAAATATTCCCATTAGGTTAATCAACATATTCAAGCTACTACTACCCATATGAGTATATGGCTAGTCACACTGCATTTTATTGTTGATAGCATGTAGATAAGCTTGCGCTGCATTTTAGCTGCAACTGCCATCATAGACCTGTGCATACTACTGTATAAAGCTAGAGTTTATGCCTACATGTAAGATTATTCATTTCTGGTTTTAACCTTTTGTTACTACATCCATGTAGTGGATTTGTGGTAGATAGCATTATTAAGGTTATGCGAGGAGAGAAAATTGGTACACTTTTCCACAATGAAGCAAATGTCTGGGACTGTTCCAAGGAAGTGACAAGTCGTGAGATGGCAGTTGCTGCGAGAGACTGCTCACGGCATCTACAGGTATTATTTATTGCTTTCTGTAGAAACAATTACAGGTATTATTTATTGCTTTCTGTAGAAACAATTAGACATTGTAGGGATACTAAAATATACCATCAACTCTTTTAGAATCATAAGTATCTAAAGAAAGTTTGAGTTGTAATATTATGGTCTTTTTGCTGTCATTGCTAATTTATTCTGTTTCATCTGGCCACCAAACAGAATTTGTCGTCAGACGAGCGTAAGAAGATTTTGCTAGATATTGCCGATGCTCTGGTAGAAAATGAGGGCTTAATTATATCCGAGAATGAAGCTGATCTAGCTGCGGCACATGATTCGGGTTATGAGAAATCTTTGGTTTCTAGGATGACCCTGAAGGCAGGGAAGGTGGGTCAAATATATATTTCTTTGCCTCAGCTGTACGGATTGGTAATATCATCTGTTCTCATTATATTAACTATTTCTAGATAACAAGCCTTGCGGAATCCATTCGTTCAATTGCGGATATGGAGGACCCTATTTCCCATACAGTGAAAAAAACAGAGGTGAAAGGGCTAGACCACATTCTGAAATTTGAAGACCTATATTATGAATAATATGCCAAAGATAAAAAAAATATAATTTCCTGCGATTCATGTTTTTAATCAATCAAGGACTTGTTTTGTAGGTTGCTAAGGATTTAGTGTTTGAGAAGATGTACTGCCCATTGGGTGTTCTCCTAATTATTTTCGAATCTCGTCCTGATGCCCTCGTCCAGGTAAAGATCTTTGGTGGTAACAGATTATAAAAATCAGCTGCAAGGTCAACTGTTATTTATGATCAACACATTATTGTACAGATTGCAGCTCTAGCAATCCGAAGTGGAAATGGTCTTCTTCTGAAAGGAGGAAAAGAAGCTATGAGATCAAACACAATATTACATAAGGTATGGTAGTCAGCTTACTGTGTTCTTGGTAATGCGGCAACATGGTTTAGCTTAATTATGCTTCTGATGTATCAAAAAATGAATATCTGTGAATCTCTGATGTATCACTTTATTGCTGTTTATTAGGTCATAACTAGTGCGATTCCAGATGTTGTCGGTAAAAAACTTATTGGCCTTGTAAAAAGCAAAGATGAGATTGCTGATTTGCTAAAGGTAAGCATGTCATTTGGTACGTTGGTTGATGAGTACATAAATATGTCTAAACTGGATGCACGCTATGCAGCTTGATGATGTGATTGACCTTGTTATTCCAAGAGGCAGTAATAAGCTTGTTTCTCAAATCAAAGCAGCAACCAAGATTCCCGTTCTTGGTCATTCAGGTAAGCCATTTTTATCACTAAACTCTTGTCACTCCCTATTGGAATGACATAATTGTATTTCAGCTTTGTTTGAATTACTTAACGCATAGTTTCATTTTTCTCTACAGATGGTATCTGCCATGTTTATATTGATAAATCAGCTGACATGAATATGGCAAAACGGATCGTACTGGATGCAAAGGTCGATTATCCGGCAGCATGCAATGCTATGGTGCGTCTCTGACTTCGATATTTGTGTACGATTTTTAATATTTCTTATCATAACAGACTTTTTCAGAGGTTGTGTATATCACTGTAACACAACACTGATTCTACTTGAAGTTAGTAATTTATTTCAAATCTGAATATCTGATACACCATTTTTGACATGGATGCCTAAACAAATAAAATAAATGATTATGTACATCATCTGTGCAGGAAACACTACTTGTTCATAAAGATCTTAACAAGACAGAGGGTCTTGATGATTTATTGATGGAACTTGCGAATGAAGGTATTAGCTGACACCCTGAATTCATGATGGCATCAGTGTCCTTTGTGCTGAAGTAGTTAAAAAGAATAAACAATATTGTAGATTATGCTTCATCACAAGTTGTGAATATGCTAAACCAATGTCAATTTATATTTTGTTGGCTTGCAATCTAGCAAAATTACTCACATGTAGAATTTCTACTAAAGTAGACACCACCAATTTAAAAAAATGGTATTTGTGCGAATAGACATTTGATGGACATGCTCAGTTGATTTATTAGTTGATGTCATATTGCAGGAGTTGTTATTTATGGTGGGCCTGTTGCACATGACACGTTGAAAGTGCCAAAGGTAGATTCATTTCATCACGAGTATAGCTCAATGGCATGCACCCTCGAATTTGTTGACGATGTACAGTCAGCGATTGACCATATAAATCGTTATGGCAGGTATGCATGTTCCTTTGAACACCCTCTCCCCAATTACTGTTTTTTGTTGCACTAAATCTGACTGACTTATTTTTGTTTCAGTGCGCACACAGATTGCATTATCACAACCGATAAGAAGTCTGCAGATACATTTCTACAACAAGTTGATAGGTATTTATTTAACTTCCTTTGCGGTTATGCTAGCTTTATTTATAGTTTAATTATTTGATAAAATCTCAATGTAACTAATGAAATGACATTTCATTTAAACTGTGACAGTGCTGCTGTGTTCCATAATGCAAGCACAAGGTTCTGTGATGGGACTCGCTTCGGTCTAGGTGCAGAGGTATTGTCCTTTGACTGTTCATTTTGTGCGCGAGCTGTTTCTACTCTTTTTGGAAAATTATCCAGTTCTATGTTTGAACCTGTTCAAATACCTTGAATAGGTTGGCATAAGTACAGGGCGTATACATGCTCGTGGACCTGTTGGTGTTGATGGGCTTCTAACTACTCGATGGTAGGACTCTATGACATGTAGTTTTTCCTGCAATTATATCCCTCTTTGTTTCGTCTCCAACATATAACAGTACTTTCATTTGTGGATGCATTCTGTGTGCACTATCTTCCTTTGTAGTCTGTTCAGTGTATGCTAGATTTTTGCCACTCCCAATATTTTTTATCATACGCAAAGAAATGGATCTATTTGTATCTTTCATTTAATATGTATCCATTTTTCTATTGTATTAATTTGTATGCATTGGTTTGCTCATTATGTATAGCATTCTAAGAGGGAGTGGACAAGTAGTGAACGGTGACAAGGGAGTTGTGTACACCCACAAGGAGCTTCCTTTGCAATGAGTAAGTCATGGTTTTACATCTCTTCTCTTCGATAGAATGCTTAACTGGAGTAATTACTAACCTTCAACCCCTGTGGCTGGTTGCAGGTAGAGGATTCGTGCTGTAGAGCAATTTTTGTAGAATAATCCTCTTCAAAGCTCCTTCTCTTCACGCCAAGAAGAAAGACAATATTGATACCATGTCGCCATCTAGTTCTGTGATCACCTCTACAATGATTGATCCATACAATGTCGTTACGGCACTAGTTGTTGTAACTATAGAATTGCATCAGCACATCTGTGCTATATATTAGAAACATAGCTATGCTGTTTCGCATGAAGTCTCAAATCCTTTTGTTATCTTGTCTTTCAATGGCATGTGCATGTACTCAAGGAGCAGATGAAATGAAACCTTCAAGGGGAATACATCTTTATGTAATGGCGTTTGACATCTTGGGGCTGAAAAACCACAGATCGTGCTGAGACTTCTGGCACCAGGCGAAGCACACACCCCATGCCACGCAAAGAAGAGAAAAGAGCCCAGGCTCTATGTCCATGGAGCTCAGACACTTTATCGGAGTCCCAATTGCAAGAGAAGTCTTGACTCCTGCAAGTCCTTATTAATTATATAAGGACTCATCACAAGTCTCACCAAAACGAGAGTAAACTGCAATCTGCACAATTCTTAGAATGCAACGACCCACTCATTTATGCGCCAAATAACAGGAACATGAACCTCTGATCATATATTATCCTTCCTTGCATATCTTCAACAAATCTCAAGTCTAATAGTTGGGATTTTACAAGAGCGAAATTAAAAAATGTATCAGGAAGACCATTACTACAAAACATGTCGTTAAAGGGGGACCCATTACAAACGTGTCAAAATTGCCTTGCAGAAGTTCCATCGGGTCTCCAAGTAAAGACCAGCAATTAATTTGAGGTTCCTCCTGAAAGACTGGGTCATCATGGCTAGTCTAATCATGTTAGGCTGTACAATAGTTCCTACTTCATGGTCATTTGGTATGATCAGCAAAGATCAAAAAACACCAACAAGTTTGCAGCATCTTCACCAATAATCGCCACATGAGCAAGTTCCATCCCTGAAGTGGTGAAACCGGTTCACATCCTTCACAACAATTTCCCGCTCCGTGAATTTGGAGATGAACTTGGTAACTGAGTGACAGTCCTCACATAGCCTCAGGTTCTTGGTGATCCTGATGACTTCCCCGCTACCAGTGTTGATAAGCCCAAAAGCAACTGCCAGCTTCTCACTGTGACCAAGCAAAATCCTTTCCTTTTCTTCTTCTTCAATATCATAATGAACAATCCCTGTGTCAGGAACATAGCCCTCATTTTTCATCTCTGCCACAAACTCACCTATCAGAGCTTGAAGCTGCTCAACATGTGGGTTCTTGTTGTCCACGGACGTGAATGAGTGGAGCTTCTTCTTTACCTCTATCCAGCTGCAACCAGTCACCTTCTCCAGCGCATGCTCCTCCAGCAACTCCTTTAGCACATCAACTTGGTTCTGCAAATTAGCTCGGGCATAAATATCAGCGAGGAGTACATAGTTCCCGGCATTTCTGGGTTCAAGATCAAAGAGATGAGAGCAAGCCATCTCTGCGTACTCCACATGACCATGAATACGGCAAGCTCCAAGAAGTGCACCCCACACTTGAGGACTCGGCTCAATGTGCATGCTCTCTATGAGCTCCACAGCTTCATCCAACTGCCCAGCACGACCAAGGAGGTCTACCATGCAAGCATAGTGCTCCGCACGAGGTTTAACACTATAATCCACCATCGACTCAAACAACTCCTTCCCCTCGTCCACAAGTCCGGCATGGCTACAAGCTCCGAGGACACAGATAAACGTGATGATGCTCGGCGATAGCCCCACTTGGACCATTTCCTCAAACACCTGAATCGCCTCACGGCCAAAGCCATGCATCCCATATCCAGATATAAGTGAATTCCACGACACAACATCCCTCCGATGGCCTATCCAATTGAAGATATGCCGGCCATCTTCAAGGCATCCACATCTCATGTACATTGCCATCAATGCGTTCAGTACTGAAACAAGTGAGTGGAAACCCCTCCGTAGAATATATGCATGCAATAGTTTGCCATGACTGAGCGCGTTCACTCCTGCGCACGCATTCAAGACGCTTACTATCGTGATCAAGTTAGGCACCAGGTCTGGATCAGAAGCCATCATATCCTTGAAGAGCTCAATTGCATCAGCTGGTCTCTCATTCTTGGCATAGCACCCGATCATGGCACTCCAGGAAACAACATTCCTCTCTGGCATTGCAGCAAATACACTCTCAGCATAGCTGACGATCCCAAGCTTTGCATAGCAGTCAATAAGAGTAGTGGCGACATGCGTGTGCAACGCGTAGCCACGGCGGATCGCATGTGCGTGCACCTCACGTACACGGGCAGAGGCCGGTGCGTGTGATGCCGACACAGCGATGCAGGCCTTGAGTCCATGCGTGTAGCTGTAGCTGTCGACGGGTACTCCTAGCCACCCCATGTCAGACAGGCGCGCGATTGCCTCGTCACCATGGTCGGCGAGCGCGAGGGCCTTGAGCAGCGCGTTCCACACGAAGATGCTCTTCTCGGGCGCCTCGTCGAACACCTGGCGCGCGGCTGGAAGCGCACCGAGCGCGGCGTAGGACTCGATGAGGCGGGTCGAGAGGAACGGGTCCGAGCGGAAGACCGGGTCGGCCTCGAGCCGGCGGTGGACCGCGGCGGCGAGCGCGGCGTCCCCGGCCCGCGCGGCGGCGAGGAGGAGCGACTCGTAGGTGCGCTGCGTGGGCGCGGGGAGGCCCGGGAGGAGCGCGGCGGCGCGGGCGAGGCGGCCGTTGGCGCAGAGCGTCTGGATGAGGTGGTTCGCGTTCGCGGGTGGGGGCGCCGCGCCCGACGAGGACGAAGACGCAAGGGACGACCTGCAGCGCGCGAGCCTTGGGCGCCTGGTGCCAAACGCCGGGTGGGAGAGGTGGAGCGAACTTGTGGGGGCGGAGGTGAACATGAGGAGGGGGCGGAGGCGGAGGGGGCGGCTCGGGAAGGGCTTCACCGTGGCAGAGAAGGCGAGCGCCGCTGCGCCGGCGCGGAGAGAGAGATATTTTGGGTTGGATTGTGGAGGCGGGGAGGCGGAAGTGGAATGGCACCGCGCCGCGCGGAGCTGGAGAGGGGTGGGGATTTTCCGCGATTTTTGTGTGGATTGGGGAGGCCGATGGGCTCGGCGTTCATCTTGGGACCTCCTATATGACGCTCCTGGCAAATGATATTTCCCGACCAACGCATGCGTTAACAGGCTCTGCTCACGCGGCCGCGCGCGCGTTGCCCCGGCCCATAAGCGTTTTTCTCTCTTTTTCTGTGTCTCTTTTCTCTTTTTTTACTTTCAGTTTATTCTGTTACCTTTTTCTTTTCTCTTTTCTGAACAGTTTTCGAATTTGAACAGTATTCGTATGTGAACAATTTTTGAATTTGAATATTTTTCGAATTTGAACATTTTTTCGATATGAACAATTTTTGAGTATGAACAGTTTTCGAATGTGAACAGTTTTTATATATGAACTTTTTTCGATTTTGAACTTTTTCAAATCTGAACAGTTTTCAAATTTGAACAGTTTTTATATATGAACTTTTTTGATTTTGAACATGATTCACATTTGAACATTTTTAAATTTTGGTTAATTTTTGAATTGAAACATTTTAAAATTTGAATTTTGATTTTGAACAAGTTCCATATTTTTGGACAGAACTGCACCATTGGAGGACAGACCTAAGAGCATCTCCACTCGGCTTCCCAGCACGCCGTTTCCAAAACGTATTTTTGGTCTGGATGCCGAAATTCGGTCCAGTCGTGTTCCCAGGACCCCGGTTTCGTTCGGATTTGGCCCAAAATACGTTCGGCCTTCCCAGGCCGTTCCCGGGGCAACGGGAAAGCGCTGGGAACGCCGGACGAAGCGATTTCGGCGGGAAAAGAGCCGTTCGACGAGTGGACCCGCCCAGTCAGCGGCAGAAGCTGAGTCGTCCTCATCCTCCCGCATCGGAACACCGTGAAGGACCGCCGGGCATTAACCACTAGTCTCGTCGGCCACGCGTCGCCGTAATGGCGCGCCACCGTCGCCTCGGCTCCCGCAACGGACCGACGGGCATTAACTTCCCGCCGCTTCCCCTTTTTCCCGCCCTCGCTGCTACACCCCTCCCGCCTTCGCCGCCCTCGCTCGGCCTATAAAACACGGTCGCACCGCCGGCTCGCAGCACACTGCCACCTCCAACCCGCACCACCCCTGAACTCCGGCAAAAGAGGAAGATGGCGGAGAGGTACCTAGGGGATCCCGCGGCGGCGAAAGGCTTCGGCCGGCGAACGCTCCAGCCACGGGAGGCAAGGATGCTCCACGACACCGGGTACATGGCGCCGCCGGACTTCCGCTGCCCCCGGTGGAGGCTCAGCGCCGGCGACATACCGGTGCCGCCGGTGCTAGAGGACCACGAGCTGGTGGACGAGATCTAGGCCGCCATCGCGGCGATGCTGGATCCGGAGCTCGCCGAGGACCCCGGCAACCTCGCGTTCTAGGAGAACTTCTTCGAGGAGCGCCGCCTCGCCGAGCTCGCCGCCGCCGATGGTGGAGCACGCAAGGGCACACGCTCGCGGCTGTCCTCGAGCACATCCATGCCGGTAACAACCCCCGGTTGGGGTTCCCGCATTCGCCGGCGGCACCCCCTCGCCGCGAGCGCCAATAACCTCCGACAAGCTGGGCGCCCAGGAGGATGGCCAGCCTCTCCACCTCCCCCTCCGCGTCGCGCTCCTCGGCATCGGCTCCTACACAGTCGCCACGCAGTAGCGGCGAGGTATTTCGGCCTCCTAAGCGTGAGGCCGACACGCCGAGGTTCTCACCGGCGAGAACACACGCACGCAGAAACAATAGTTTATTTTAGTGCCATGAGAAAAGCCGATTGGAATATTTAGTATTCTATTAATACAAAATATAACAATGACTGCATCAAGATCTATATCCCTACTCGGTAATCCAAGAACTTTTCCAGTGGAGAGTACCTGGAGATGTCGGAGATGCTGGTGGCCATGGGCATGGGGGACCTTGCTTACTTGGGGATCCATGTCGAGGAAGAATAAGTGGAGCTGCTACAGGACCGCCTCCTGGCTCTTGCCATTGGCGGATCTCCTCCCACTCCAAACTATCAGGGAGGTCCTCCTCGAGGCAGTCCGTAGGCGTGGGCACATGGTTGCGAAATCTAGAGAGGCCGGGGAAAGAAGACGGACACCGGCTGGCGGAGGGCCATCAGTGGCAAGGAGGAGGCTTTAGCGGACGTCGTGTTGGGGAAGAGGCCAGGGTGGCTGGATGAACGCATTGGTGAGGATGCGATGTTGTGACGAGGTGGAGCTGCAACCGGTCGTTGACTTGACTTCTTCACTTGGCGGTGGTAGAGGTTGTTATTTCTCTGAACTACCAGCGGCAAAACCAGAAATAAAAGGGCAGACGGAAATTTTCTTGTGTGACAAACATCGTGAATCTTTTTAATAGTATAGATCACCAAGGGAATAGGAGATAGTTGAAATATATGGAGAAAGACAACAAGTATCACAAAGAAAAATCACCATTGCAAATTCCTTGCTATTGCACATGAGAGCAATTGAGGAGAAGATAGACAATAAAATTGCTAAGATTGACATATTTGGAATTGGTGAGTGATGACTGCAAGTGCACAAATCATTTGTAGCTAGTTTCGAAATAAAGATATCGACCCCACAGGGAGCAGGACTCTGAAGTCTAATGATTCTTGAAATAAATATTACGCTAGAAATGATAGATAAAGTTCTAAGTGACAAGATAAAATGCGAGTATTATGTAAAAAGGTGTTTTTGGGTTTTAGGTATAAGAGCAACAATAAGGTAAAGTAAAACAACTGAATATACAAAGTAAGTATTGCATATGTAATAGAGATTGGAACTGCAATAGGGGAAAAGCGTTCTCAGGGAGTAGCGGATACACCACTAGCATTATAAGGAGCTAAGATAAAGATTATCATCATGAACATTCTCAACTATGTATGTGTGGGAGGAACTCCGTATTTGGACAAATAGATAGCAACCGCTGCTCACATCATCCTCATAACCACAACAGTCAGCAATTGACATCAATCCATTACTGTGTTATTAAGGGACGTAATCCCGTAGGATGTATCCCATGGCATGGATAGTGTTCCGTGAGTTTCCTCGGTTTCCCAAGTTGATACGTAAGGGGTGCCAACAACTTTATAGTCACTGTAAGTGCTAGCACACCTTCGTCTACCAACAAGTAGTTTCCTCCATCAAGTCCCCATGAGAGGAAAATATTGAGAGGTCGACTTCTCTCAACATCAAGATGTAGAAAACCTAACACATGGTCACAGCGATGAATATCATAATAGACTTTATCTTATTTCAATCTCATACTAGGGTTTCTCCATCTCCCCAAGAACTAATGATCTACTCAGACATGGAGGCAATCAACATCACGACAATAACAACGAAATCTATCATAGATGAATAGTAATTGTATAAATCCACAACGAGTATGGAAATTACAATAAGATCTAGACAAGATGTAGATGGGATGGATGGATATGGTGGTGATGCAGTGGTAGATGATGAAGATCGATGCCTTAGCCTCCCGGATCTGCGCAGGGCGAAGATGAATCCCCGGTGGATGAATTCCCTCTCCAGATGCCTTCCGGAGGTGAGGTTTCTGCGATTTCTGGGTGTTCTGTATGTCGTCTCCCCGAACCAGTTGCACGAGGTGAAACTATTTGAGGAGGCGGAGGCGGCGCCAGCTATACGGCCGGAGCTATACAGCCGGAAAATTTTCTCCGGTCGTATAGTTGGTCGTTGAACCTTCTGCCTCCTTTGTTCTCTTCTGGTTTTCTTCTAATATTATTAATATTTCCCAAATAAGCGATTTACGTTCTTTTTGACTCCTTTTCTCCTCAATACAACTTCTCCAAGAATTATATCCATTGGATCAATCATCTGTCCCGATCCTGGTGAAAACAGACATAAAATATGCACGCGAGCACCGTAAAATACCAAGATCCTATATCTACAATGCAAAATAATAATGTAAAACATGATGCAAATATGCACTCATCAACTTCCCCAAGCTTAGACTCTTGCTCCCCCCGAGCAAGTTTTAGCTTAATGGATGTGATCCTCATATTCATGAAGCTGAGTCAATAAAATAAATGAGGCAGTTGCAGCATGTATTTATACGATACATAGGAATAAGTTCATGAATAGTACCTCACCCGAACCATCTGATTAGTATTAGCAGGCTTCCACACCTTAGTGATCAACAGTTCATAAAAGATGAATCTCAACATAATAAAAAAGTATCCGGTTCAACCGAATGAGTTAGCGAGGTAGTCCCAAGTGTTTTAGGATCAACATATTCACTTGGGATTTAAAATCTCAAAAGTGTCTCTTTGTCATACTACAATGCAGTGGTATATGCCTACTTGCTCTTTGCACACTCGCCCTTTTTTCTTCTTCCTTTTATTTTCTTTTGTATATATGCTCACACTTTTGTTTAAGTGCTGTGCAAAGGAGCGAGCCATACATTCCACTTCATGTAGGAATTCAAAGTTTAACAATCTTAATTATCAAATTCCAATTGTATATGAAGCATTCTTATGACTTGAATATTCTACCTCGACTTGTTCTCACTCTATTTTGATAGCACTTTCATTTTCCTTTGTTCAAGGTTTCTTTTTCAACTTAACTGCATAGATAATTTTTCTTTGTAAATCAAACCGTAGACTTACATCATATTGACCAAATTATCTTTAGGTGTTCCATTAATACCAATGGTGTGGAAGACTCCTATTGCTATCATCAAGTGCAAGTGAAATTATACTAAAGCCATTCATATATCAATAAAGCAAACACAAACTCAATATTGCTCCATATATAATAATAAACTCAGAATTTCATAAAAAAGATCGACTATTCCTGAAGGGAATTCTAATGATGCAAACTTTATTGCTAGTTTGAACTAATGCAAAAATAGTAATAAAAACTTATAGGATAGATTACAAGGTCTTAAAGATCTCCCCAAGCTTGGAATCAAGCCAAGCGGGGTCAAATAATCCCTTGCGATTATTTGATACCGTAATTGTTATAGATCACTGTGGCACCATGGCACGTGGTATTTTCTCCTCACGGGCCAGCCTGAGTCGGAGGGATTGATTGACAGCTTCTAATTCTTTAACACGTAGCTTGTAGAAAAGATTGTTCCTCTCCAGCACTTTCACTTATTCTTTAATGAACTCATTGTTATCCTGAAGTGTTTGTAGCGCCTTAAGACTCATAGGAAAACTTGCTTCGGTTGTCCGCTTGATATCTTCATCAAGTTTATCAAGATAAAGTCACAACAATTGAAGGTGTTTGGGTGTCCCTGGCTTCTCCTTATCCAACTCTTCAATCTTCAGCTCTAGGGCCTTCAAATCCCTCTTCCGACACCCATGGTCGGCGTCGAGGAACTCTATAGGGATAGTCTTGATCTCCTTGCCTTGCTTGCTATTGCTCCCGATCTCCATAGGAGTTTTTCTTCTTGACTTCTATCCCTTGGTTGAGAGCCCTCACATGTGAATAAGAGGTAGATTGGTTTCTGGAGATTATGATTAAACAGAGAGACAATAGCAATATATATAAGGGGGGTTAGAGGTCTGTAAAACTTGCGAGAAACACCAAATTGTCGCCCAAGAAAAGAATCTTAACGAAACAAGGAAATAATTCATGGATTTGGAAGAGTCCTGCCGTGTAACGACCAACTATACGGGCGCGGCTCGTATAGCTCCGGCCGTATAGTTGGTTCCAGGCAGATATTTTCAAATATCTCGAGTCCAGGTTGATTAAATCACGACTTGGAACCGATAATAACGTTTTATTTATTTATTTAATGAATAAACGAAAGGACAAACGAAAAGTGTCTGAGAGTTTAACGACCAACTATACAGCCGGAATTTTGGCTCCGGTCATATAGTTGCGACCGTATAGATACAGACACCAAAAAGCAAAACTATCTGAGAGTTTAACGACCAACTATACGGCCAAAATTTTGGCTCCGGTCGTATAGTTGCGACCATATAGGCTCAGATATCGAAAACAATTTCACAAAGATGATATAGAGAGTTTAACGACCAACTATATAGCAGGAGCTCTCTGGTCATATAGTTCCGCCCGTATAGTTGGTAAAACCCCTCTAAAACTTCAGAAAAACACAAGGAATTCAAAGGCAGAATTTTCAAGAGTAGAAATTGTGAAAACAAATCACTTATTTGGGTAAGAACACTTACCTTGCACTTACCATTTGCTTATTTGGGAATAAATAACTCCTCCAACAACAAAGACTCCTTTTCTCTTGGAGGAATTGACCTTAGTTCATTGAATAATTCTCGTAAACAAAAATCACCAGGACTAAAGTTCCTCTCAACAAGATTGGTGTCTTGCTGGGCAAACATGGATACTACATCTAACATCTTTATTTATTTCCTCTACATGATCTACAACTCAAATTCTTGAAGTGAAAAAATCCAACGGACCAGTCTTGGCTTATGGTTTTTCCTCTCAAGGAGTTCTTTTAAGCCATCACGATCTGTGTGAACTCTTACCTTTGCATCAACTATGTAGGAACGAAATTTATCACAAGAGAAAAATACATCAAAAAGTTCCCTTTCTTCTTTAGGGTAATTCTTCTGAGCACCATTTAGAGTTCTAGTAGCATGATGTATAATATTAAATCTACGACCAATGTGTTGTCCCAGAGTTACTCCTACAACATCATCACTAGCTTCACATATTAAGTCAAAGGTTGTATCCTAGATAGGTGGTTTAATGATGGGAGCACAAGATAAAGCATTTTTGAGTTTATCAAAGGCTTCAAGAAACTTATCATCAAAATTAAATCTTACTCCCTTTTGTAGGAGGTTAGTCAAAGGTTTAGATATTCCAGAGAAATATCTAATGAACCTTCTATAAAAACCCACATGACCAGGGAAACTTCTTATACATTTAATATCCCTAGGTTGTGGCATTCTCTCTATTACCTCAACCTTAGCTCTATCAACTTCAATTCCCTTACCTGATACCTTGTGTCCAAGTACTATACCTTCTTTGACCATAAAATGGCATTTCTCCCAGTTTAGAACAAGATTAGTTTCTTCACAACACAGCAAAACTCTTTTGATATTATCCAAGCAACTAGTAAACAAAGTTCCGTAGACAGAAAAGTCATCCATAAATACTTCCATTATAAGTTCTATAAAATCCACAAAAATAACAGTCATGCATCTTTGAAAAGTAGCCGGAGCATTACATAAACCAAAAGGCATACGTCGGTAAGCATGTAATGAAAGTTGTTTTAAGTTGGTCATCATGATGAACAACTATTTGAGAAAAACCAGAGTATCCATCCAAGTAAAAAAATGAGTATGGTTTGCTAACCTTTCAAAAGTTTGATCTATGAATGGTAAAGGATAATGATCTTTCCTAGATTATTTATTTAATTTTCTGAAGTCTATCCACATCCTATGCCCAACAATAGTTCTAGTAGGTATCAATTCACCGTTTTCATTAGGAACAACAGTAAAACCGCCCTTTGATATGCTGCTAACGTATCTATAATTTTTGATGTTCCATGCTTGGTTTATATCTACTTTCTTATGTTTTGTCCACACTTTGGAGTACTTTTTATACACTTTCTTGGACTAACCTATTAATAATATGCCACAGTGCCAGATGCCTGTTTTCTGCTGTTTTTTGGTTCTAGGAAAGTCAGAAAATGAATATTCTCGGAATTGGACGGGTGATGTCTATGCACTTCTATTCTTGTAGACAGTTGTTGGGCCTCCAAGTGCAGAGGTTTGTAGAACAGCAACAAGTTTTCCCTTAAGTGGATTACCCAAGGTTTATCGAACTCAGGGAGGAAGTGGTCAAAGGTATCCCTCTCAAGCAACCCTGCAATCAAGATACAAGAAGTCTCTTGTGTCCCCAACACACCCAATACACTTGTCAGGTGTATAGGTGCACTAGTTCGGCGAAGAGATAGTGAAATACAAATGGTATGGATAATTATAAGTGGTAACGGTGATAGAGAATATCTTGATGGCGTGAAAAAGACTAAAGGCAAACTGAAATAAAGATGGAAGCAAGCAAACATGTAACAGATCTATTTGCAAACGGTGTTTCAATGCTAAGAAACAAGGCCTAGGGATCATACTTTCACTAGTGAACACTCTCATATAAATATATTATCTTCATGATACTACTCTTAACTACTCTCCGGTTGAACACCCTAATCGATGGTAGGGCTATAACAGCACACCTCAAAGTAAGTCTTTCCCATCTAGAAAACCCCACACTGTCACCTTGAGTACAAGATGAGTCCAACAAACACCACAATTTCATAGAGACATCCAACTCCAAATATAACTCGTAACAAGTATTTGCAATCTCTAGCCTAAGTGCCACCATGGTGTGCACACTGTCAACTTCACACACATGGGGAGAGCAGAGATCTATTAAAGCACTTGAGTAGCAAGGTAGATCTATAGATTACAAGCTCATGATCTCAATAAGATCATGCATAGAGAGAGATGAACACATAGCTACCGGTAGAACCCTTAGCCTCGAGAGAGAACTACTCCCTCCTCATCATGGGAATCAGCAATGGTGTTGGAGATGGTGGTGGAGATCGATGGAGATGGCTCCGGGGGCACTTCCCCATCCGGCGAGTCTTGAACAGACTTTCTGTCCCTCGAATCTCCCCTTCGGTGTGGCGTTCTTGAAACTTTCGTGGCTGGAGGCTTGATGATTTAGGGTTTATGCATCGGAGGCTTCTTATAGGCGAGGCGAGGTCGGGTGGAGTGCCGGGGCCCACACCACAGTGGCGTGGCCGAGGCTAGCCTGCGCCACCATATGGTGTGTGAGCCTGGCCCTCCTCAAATCTCTGCTCGCTCGTGAGTCTTCCGGTAAAATAGGAACTTTCGCTTTTGTCCCGTCCAATTCCGAGAATATTGATTTTCTGACTTTCCTGGAACCAAAAACAGTAGAAAATAGGCAGCTGGCACTGTGGCTCTTGTTAATAGGTTAGTCTAAGAAATCATATGAAAAGTACTCCAAAGTTGGAACCAAACACAAGAAAGTGGATAAAACCAAGCATGGAACATCAAAAATTATAGATACATTTGCAATGTCTCAACATCCCCAAGCTTAACTCCTACTCGTCCTCGAGTAGGTAAGTGATAAAAAGAAAGAATAATTTTTGAGGTGACACGCACCATCATAAACTTGATCAAAGTATTTGTAAAACATTCAAAGCTGGGATCATAGTACTTCAATCATAACATGAAAGACAAAGTTTTAGCAATAAGACAAAGAAACTATGATGCAACATGAAAAGGCACAAACAAAAGATGATGAATAACAATGCATTGAAAGACGTTTGTTTGTTTCACATAAAGAAAACATAGCATAATGGTATTCAGCTTATCCCTCATAGAGTAGCAAATATAAATGCATAGGACACCTTCAAAGTTCATAAGAGTGACTAGATACAAATAGTGTAAAACAAGCAATATCAAGTTATGCATCAATCAACTAGTCTTGGGACAATGCACATAGAACTAAGAATGGCCACTATGCTCTCAAAGTAAGTGCATAAAGGTAGAAGGTGGAGACTCAATATAATGGTGGAAGAAAGGCCTTTTGTAAAAGGAAGTAGGGATTCAAGTCTCATAAAGAGCTTCCAAAAATTATGGTACTTATAGCTTTCAGCTCTCATTGCCCCTATCATAAGCATCTTTAAGGTGATTAAGGTTAAAGTGACACAACTAAGAGGATATGCTTGACAAGTTATAAACGGAAATCTCATGCCCCTTACTTACGAAGACCGATCCTCATGCTACTCAACTTCAGTCACGAGTAAGCTCTTGTCATTGTAAGTATATGTGTATCATTAAGAACCGCCAACGGGGTACCCCTTGCACATGATACGGGAGCTTTCCCATAATCAAAATGACAAGGCAAGCAGACAATGAGCATCTCAGTGATCTTTTTATTTGCTATTTGCATAGGTTTTTATTGAGGATGCTTCATAGAGTGCACATTATGGTGATGCTGCAAGTTTCCACCATGATTAGGCATGGCTTAGGCTAGCGGCCCACGCGTTTCTCTAACACACATACAAACTCCATGATCTTACAAGTTCCACTTTTATTTCACACCGCTGGGATCCGTAAGCAAAAGAACATGATATCAACGGGGTACAAAGTACAAGTGCAATGTTGAAAGTGTTCCCCATGGTACATGGTTCTGCTAATTTCAACTTATAAAGCAAGCATATCATAACAAAGAAGTACCCAATGGTTCAAGTTTATTAGATGCAAAAAGTAAAGTGTGCCATCAAGTTCGTGAGAGCTTTAATCACTAGTTTTCTCATAACAAGTTAAATTTGGAAGGTAAACAAAAGCATGAATATACTTGGAATAGCATAAGCTAGTAGGTAGGTATGGTGGACTCTTTGGAATAACTTGGTTTAGGGAGTTGGATGCATGAGTGGAACTCATACTTGGTGGTGGAGGCTAGCAAAAGACTGGGAGCGACAAACTAAGAGAGCAATAATGGTCATAATCATGCAGAGCAACAAAACATCATTGATCAAAGCATAAAGTAATACTACAAGTTGAAAACTAAAGGATCATAAAGGCTATGGTGACTTGAGATAGTCATAACATGGTGTGAGCATGCGCCAAGTCAACCCAAATAAAGCATCAAAGGAGAATACCACAATACTATGCTTTAATATGCTAAAACAACGCATGATTCATCCAAGGCACATTAAGCAATCTCAATTGTTTATAACAAGTAATGCTACAGCAAAGAATACTAAGCATAAAGCCAAAACAATATCAAGCATGGCATGACAAAGCATAGGCCACAGTCAAAAACAAGCTCTCTTTACCACTTAAGCATGAACTTTTCCTACTCTTTTCCCAACCAAGCCAAACTATTTGCAAACCAATGTATGAAAGATGGGGTCCAACCAATTTATTCAAAAAAATAAGCAAACCAAGCAAATGAAAAACCAAATCGAAAACAAAAAAGAAGACGCTCCAAGAACAACACAACTATGCATGAAACAATAAAAATGAAGTGTTTGGAAGAAACCTGGGATTTTTATTGATGAAGAAGGGGATGCCTTGGGCATCCCCAAGCTTTGACGCTTGTACTTCTTGGATATTTCTTGGGGTGACATGCGTGGAATCCGCAAGCTTGAGCTTTAGTCCATCCTTCATCTCATTACTCATTCCTTCCATACACCTGAAAATTTTCCTTCATACAAAACTTCACACAATCTTTATTAGAAACATCAGTGCACTCAAGATAATAAGTCTTTAGGTTCAGTTCTAAAACCAATAAAACTTCCATTAGAACACTATATACTGTAGCACTTCCCTCAAAAATCTCAATTGCCCAAAAGAACTCAAAAAAGAACCAACAAGAAGCAAATGCAGAAAATGGCAGAAATCTGTCAAAACAGACCAGCAGGTAGAAACCAATTTTTTCGAAGACCTTATGTTGATCAAATAAAAAAGTGTTGAACTAACAAAAGTTAGATAACAACCTGGGTCATAAGCACAAAAATTCACGCCTCAAAAGGACGTAGAGAGATTTTACACAAATTTTTACGATGAAGCACATAAATCTGTTTCGGGACAGCAACTTTCCCAATCATTACTTCTCTCTCATTAGAGGATACTCTTGGCACAAAAAGCAAATAAAAAGGATAAGGAGCGGTTATTACTGAAGTAATAACCTCCAAGGCTCAACTAAAACTTTTGGGTTATCTCCCAATAAGTACTTTTCTTTAACACCTTTAAGTTAGGCATGATAGTTTGAGAAGATGCTCACATTAGAAATATGATTTGAAGTAAAAGAGAGCATCAAGAAGCAAATTCAAAGCACATTTAAGTCTAATCCACTTCCTATGCATAGGAATCTTGCAAAGAAACAAGTCATGAAAGAACAAAGCAACAAGCATATTAAAGCAAAACAAGTGCAACTTCAAGACTTTCAACATAAAGAGGGGAAACTTAATATTATTGAGATGCATAAAACCATGTTTCCCTCTCTCATAGTAACTTTCAGTAGCATCATGAATAAAATTAACAATATAACTATCACTTGAAACATTCTTATCATGAGCCACATGCATATAATAATTATTACTCTCCACATAAGCATAGTCATTCTTATTAATTGTGGTGGGATCAAATTCAACAAAATAGCTATCATTATTATTCTCATCACCATAATCATCAAATATAGGAGGCATATTGTAATCATAATTAATTTTCTCCTCAATAGTAGGTGGACTGAAAATATCATATTCATCATTGTAATCATCATATATTGGAGGTTTGGTATCATCATAAGCAATAGAATAGCTATGTTCCAAAGCTGGGGAACTAAAAGGATCATTTTCATAAAAACTAGCTTCCCCAAGCTTAGACTTTTCCATAGCATTAGCAATAATGGTGTTCAAAGAATTCATACTAATAACATTGCTATTAGCACGCAAATAAAGTTCCTTAGGGTTTTTAATTTTCTCTTCAAACACTTCATGTCCTAACTCAAGATAAATACTATAAAGCTCTCTAATTTTTTTGTTGTTTTCCATTAAGCCTAACTAGTGAAAACAAGAAAAAAAAGACAAAATTGCAGAATCTAAAGGAAATAACTTCGAGCACTCACACCGGAGGATGTGAGTACCTTTATACCTCCCGACAGCGGGCGCCAGAAAATAGGCGTTTGCCGTGGGAGGTTCTTTTTCTTTAATCCTCCGGTGTGAATACCTTTTACCTTACGTCCCCAGCAACAGCGCCAGAAAATAGCTTGATGTCTACGCACTTCTATTCTTGTAGACAGTTGTTGGGCCTCCAAGTGCAGAGGTTTGTAGAATAGCAGAAGGTTTTCCCTTAAGTGGATTACCCAAGGTTTATCGAACTCAGGGAGGAAGTGGTCAAGGGATCCCTCTCAAGCAACCCTGCAATCAAGATACAAGAAGTCTCTTGTGTCCCCAACACACCCAATACACTTGTCAGGTGTATAGGTGCACTAGTTCGGCGAAGAGATAGTGAAATACAAGTGGTATGGATAATTATAAGTGGTAACGGTGATAGAGAATAGCTTGATGGCGTGAAACAGACTAAAGGAAAACTGAAATAAAGATGGAAGCAAGCAAACATGTAATAGATCCAATTGCAAACGGTGTTTCCATGCTAAGAAACAAGGCCTAGGGATCATACTTTCACTAGTGAACACTCTCATATAAATATATTATCTTCATGATACTACTCTTAACTACTCTCCGGTTGAACACTCTAATCGATGGTAGGGCTATAACAGCACACCTCAAAGTAAGTCTTTCCCATCTAGAAAACCCCACACTGTCACCTTGAGTACTAGATGAGTCCAACAAACACCACAATTTCACAGAGACATCCAACTCCAAATATAACTCATAACAAGTATTTGTAATCTCTAGCCTAAGTGCCACCATGATGTGCACACTGTCAACTTCACACACATGGGGAGAGCGGAGATCTATTAAAGCACTTGAGTAGCAAGGTAGATCTATAGATTACAAGCTCATGATCTCAATAAGATCATGCATAGAGAGAGAGATGAACACATAGCTACCGGTAGAACCCTTAGCCTCGAGATAGAACTACTCCCTCCTCATCATGGGAATCAGCAATGGTGATGGAGATGGTGGTGGAGATCGATGGAGATGGCTCCGGGGGCACTTCCCGTCGGCGAGTGCCTAACAGAGACTTTCTGTCCCCTGAATCTCCCCTTCGGTGGCGGCGGCGCTGCGAAACTTTTCGTGGCTGGAGGCTTGATGATTTAGGGTTTATGCATCGGGAGGCTTCTTATAGGCGAAGAGGCAAGGTCGGTGGAGTGCCAGGGGGCCCACACCACCTGGTGGCGCGGCCAGGGCTAGTCCGCGCCACCATATAGTGTGGCCCGGCCCTAGCCCTCCTCCGTCTCTGCTTCTGGCTCCGTGAGTCTTCCGGTAAAATAGGAACTTTGGCTTTTGTCCCGTCCAATTCCGAGAATATTGATTTTCTGACTTTCCTGGAACCAAAAATAGCAGAAAACAGGCAGGTGGCACTGTGGCTCTTGTTAATAGGTTAGTCCAAGAAATCATACGAAAAGTACTCCAAAGTTGGAACCAAACACAAGAAAGTGGATAAAACCAAGCATGGAACATCAAAAATTATAGATACATTTGCAATGTATCAACGGGACAAAAGCCAAAGTCAATATTTCACTAAGGGGGACACGGAGCCAGAATACGAGACGGAGAGGGGTCAGGGCCCGGCCACACCACCTGGCCGAGCGGCCAGGCCTGGCCCACGCCAGGGGGTGGTGCGGCCACCTAGGGCACCCCCTCGGCCTCCCCTTTCGCCTATAAGATGCCTCCGATACAGAAACCCTAAGTACCCGATCAAAAATCCACGAAAGAGTCTGTAGCCGCCGTCATCTCCATCCCTAGATCGGGAGGGATCTAAATCTCTTCCTGGCACCCTACCGGAGGGGAGAATTCACCCTGGAGGCCTTCTTCATCAGCATGCAAGCCTCCGGTGTGATGCGTGAGTAGTTCATCCTTGGACTACGGGTCCATGTAGTAGCTAGATGGTTGGTTCTTCTCCTTTGTGCTACCATGTCTAGATCTTGTGAGCTCCGTTCATGATCAAGATCATCTATTTGTAATCATACATGTTGTGTTTGTAGGGATCCGATGGATATTGAGATGCTATTTCAGATTGATTATTGATTCTATCATGTCTTTGTTATTTGTGATCTTGCATGCTCTCCATTGTTAGCAGATATCTTGGCCGAGTAGATGCTAACAACTCCAAGAGGGAGTATTTATGCTCGATAGTGGGTTCATGCCTCTAGTAATCTGGGGAAGTGACAGAAATCTCTAAGGTACTAGATGTGTGATACATTGCAAATGTATCTATAATTTTTGATGTTCCATGCTTGGTTTTATCTACTTTCTTATGTTTTGTCCATACTTTGGAGTACTTTTCATATGATTCCTTGGACTAACCTATTAACAAGATGCCATAGTGCCATTTGCCTGTTTTCTGCTGTTTTTGGTTGCAGGAAAGTCAGAAAATGAATATTCTCGGAATTGGACCGGACAAAAGCCAAAGTTGTTATTTTCCTAGAAGACTCGTGGAGCCAGAAGGAGAGTCATAGAGGGGCCACAGGGTGGCCACACCACCCCTAGGCGCGTGTCCCTCTCGGCCGTGCCAGGGCATGGTGTGGTCCCCCTGGGCGGCCACCGACCTTGCCTCTTTCGCCTATATATCTCCCCCAAGGCAAAAACCCTAGATGGTCAATCAGAAATCCACGAAAAATTCCGCAGCGCCGCCGCCACCGAAGGGGAGATTCGAGGGACAGAAAGTCTCTGTTCCGTCACCCTGTCGGGATGGGGAAGTGCCCCCGGAGCCATCTCCATCAATCTTCGCCACCATCTCCATCACCGTTGCTGATTCCCATGATGAGGAGGGAGTAGTTCTCTCTCTCGAGACTAAGGGTTCTACCGGTAGCTATGTGTTCATCTCTCTCTCTCTATGCATGATCATATTGTGATCATGAGGTTTGTAATCAAGTAGATCTACCTTGCTACTCAAGTGCTTTAATAGATCTCTGCTCTCCCCATGTGTGTGAAAGTGACAGCGTACACACCATGGTGGCACTTAGGCTAGAGATTACAAATACTTGTCATGAGTTATATTTGGGGTTGGATGTCTTTATGAAATTGTGGTGTTTGTTGGACCCATCTAGTGCTCAAGGTGATAGTGTGGGGTTATCTAGATGGTAAAGGCTAACTTTGAGGTGTGCTGTTATAGCCCTACCATGGATTAGAGTGTCCAACCAGAGAGTAGTTCAGCGTAGTATCATTAAGAAGAATATATTTATATGAGAGTGTTCACTAGTGAAAGTATGATCCCTAGGCCTTGTTTCTAAGCACTAAAACACCGTTTGCTATTAGATCTATTACATGTTTGCTTGCTTCTATCTTTATTTCAGTTTTACTTTAGTCTTTTCCACGCCATCAAGCTATTTTCTATCACCATTACCACTTATAATTATCTATACCACTTGTATTTCAATATCTCTTCGCCGAACTAGTGCACCTATACACCTGACAAGTGTATTGGGTGTGTTGGGGACACAAGAGACTTCTTGTATCTTGATTGCATGGTTGTTTGAGAGGGGATACCTTTGACCACTTCCTCCCTAAGTTCGATAAACCTTGGGTGATCCACTTAAGGGAAAACTTGCTGCTGTTCTACAAACCTCTGCACTTGGAGGCCCAACAACTGTCTACAAGAATATAAGTGCGTAGACATCAAGCTATTTTCTGGCACCATTGCCGGGGAACGAAGAAGAAGAAACTCCCACGTTAACACCGCACCAGAAAAGCTATTTTAAAGGCCGTTCTTAGGAGTAAGGTAAAAGGTACTCACATCCTCCGGTGTGAGTGCTCGAAGTTATTTCCTTTAGATTCTGCAATTATATCTTTTTGTTTCTTGTTTTTATTTTCACTAGTTAGGCTTAATGGAAAACAACAACAAAATTAGAGAGCTTTATAGTATTTATCTTGAGTTAGGACATGAAGTGTTTGAAGAGAAAATTAAAAAACCTATGGAACTTTATTTGCATGCTAACGACAATGTTGTTAGTATGAATTCTTTGGACACCATTATTTCTAATGCTATGGAAAAGTCTAAGCTTGGGGAAGCTAGTTTTTATGAAAATGATCTTTTTAGTTCCCCAGCTTTGGAAGATAGCTATTCTATTGCTTATGATGATACCAAACCTCCAATATATGATGATTACAATGATGAATATGATATTTTCAGTCCACCTACTATTGAGGAGAAAATTAATGATTACAATATGCCTCCTATATTTGATGATTATGGTGATGAGAATAACAATGATAGCTATTTTGTTGAATTTGCCCCCACTACAATTAATAAGAATGACTGTGCTTATGTGGAGAGTAATAATTATTATATGCATGTGGCTCATGATAAGAATGTTTTATGTGATAGTTATATTGTTAATTTTATTCATGATGCTACTGAAAGTTATTATGAGAGAGGGAAACATGGTCTTATGCATCTCAATAATATTAAGTTTCCCCTCTTTATGTTGAAAGTCTTGAAGTTGCACTTGTTTAGCTTTCCTATGCTTATTGCTTTGTGCTTTCATGACTTGTTTATTTACAAGATTCCTATGCATAGGAAGTGGGTTAGACTTAAATGTGCTTTGAATTTGCTTCTTGATGCTCTCTTTTACTTCAATTCATATTTCTTATGTGAGCATCTTCTCAAACTATCAAGCGTAACTTAAAGGCGTTAAAAAAAGTACTTATTGAGAGATAACCCAAAAGTTTTAGATGAGTCTTGGAAGTTATTACCTCAGTAATAACCGCTCCTTATCCTTTTTATTTGCTTTTTGTGCCAAGAGTACCCTCTAATGAGAGAGAAGTAATGATTGGGAAAGTTGTTGTCCCGAAACAGATTTCTGTGCTTGACCATAAAAATTTGTGCAAAATCTTTGTACGTCATTTTGAGGCGTGATTTTTTTTCTTCTGCCCCAGGTTGTTATCTAACTTTTGTTAGTTCAACACTTTTTGATTTGAGCAACGGAAGGTCTTCGAAAAAATTCGTCTTTACCTGCTGGTCTGTTTTGACAGATTTCTGCCATTATTTGCATTTGCTTCTTGTTGGTTCCTTTTTGAGTTCTTTTGGGGAATTGAGATTTTTGAGGGAAGTGCTACAGTAGCTAGTGTTTTAATGGAAGTTTTATTGGTGTTGTAACTGAACCCAAAGACTTATTATCTTGAGTGCACTTATGTTGCTAATAAAGATTGTGTGAAGGAAAAATTTCAGGTGTATGGGAGGAATGAGTAATGAGATGAAGGATGGACTAAAGCTCAAGCTTGGGGATGCCACGAGTGTCACCCCAAGAAAAATCCAAGAAGTACACGCGTCAAAGCTTGGGGATGCCCAAGGAATCCCCTTCTTCATCAATAAAAAATTCTAGGTTTCTTCCAAACACTTCATTTTTATTGTTTCATGCACAGTTGTGTTGTTCTAGGAGCGTCTTCTTTTTTGTTTTCGTTTTGGTTTTTCGTTTGCTTGGTTTTCTTAGTTTGCTGAATAAATTGGTTGGACCCCCTCTTTCATACATTGGTTTTCAAATAGTTTGGTTTGGATTAGAAAATAGTAGGAAAGTTCATGCTTAAGTGGTAAAGGGAGCTTGTTTTTGACTGTGGCCTATGCTTTTTCATGCCATGCTCGATATTGTTTTGGCTTTATGCTTAGTATTCTATGCTGTAGCATGACTTGTTATAAACTATTGAGATTGCTTAATGTGCCTTGGAAGGATCATGCGTTGTTTTAGCATATTAAAGCATAGTATTGTGGTATTCTCCTTTGATGCTTTATTTGGGTTGAGTTGGCGCATGCTCACACCATGTTATGACTATCCCAAGTCACCATAGCCTTTATGATCCTTTGGTTTTCGACTTTTAGTATCACTTTATGCTTTAATTAATGATGTTTTGTTGCTTTGAATGATTATGGCCATTATTGCTCTTTTAGTTTGTCGCTCCCAGTCTTTTGCTAGCCTCCATAACCAAGTATGAGTTCCACTCATGCATCCAACTCCAAATAAAACCAAGTTATTCCAAAGAGTCCACCATACCTACCTATTATCATTTGCTATTCCCAGTATATTCATGTTTTTATCTACCTTCCGAATTAAACTTGTTATGAGAAAACTAGTGATTAAAGCTCTCACTTGAGCACACTGGCACTTTACTTTTCTTGCCCTTAATAAACTTGAACCATTGTGTGTTCTATGTTGTATACTTGCACCATTGGGGATTAGCAAAACCATGCTGTCTTGGGGAACACTTTCAACATTGCTCTTGTACTTTGTACCTAGTTGATATCATGCTCTTTTGTCTATGGATGTCATCGGTGTGAAATGAAATGGGAGCTTGTAAGTCCATGGAGTTATGTATGTGTGTTAGAGAAGCACCAGGCATGGTCTAATCCATGCCTAATCATGGTGGAAACACCGCAGCGTAACCAAATGAGTTGTCTATGAAGCATTCTTCTCTTATAAAAGAGATAGAGATTGAGAAAAGAGAAAAAAGAAAAAGAGAAAGAGGAAAGAAAAGAAAAAAAAAGCACCATTTTCCCATGGTAAATAAGAAGATTGCTGAGATGCTTGTTGTCTGCTTGCCTTGTCATTTTGATGTGGGGATTCTTACGTATCATCAGGCAAGGGGTACCCCGTTGGCGGTTCTCTATGATACACATGTACTTACTAGGACAAGAACCGGTAACTAAACTTGAGGAGCATGAGGAGCGGACCTCGTATTAAAGGGACATGTGATTTCCAACTTATACTTTGTCAAGCATATACTCCATAGTTTGTTCACTTTAACCTTAATCACTTCAACATTCTTATGATAGGAGCAATGAGAGATGAAAGCTAATAAGTACCATAATTTTTGGAAGCTCTTTATGAAACTTGAATCTCTGCTTCCTTCTATGAAGACCTTTCTTTTACTTTTATGTTGAGTCTCCACCTTCTATCTTTATGCACCTATTGAGAGAGCATCGTGGCCATTCTTAGTTCTATGTGCATTGTCCCAAGACTTGTTGATTGATGCATAACTTTGATATTGCTTGTTCTTAAACTATTTGTATCTAGTCATCGTTATAAACTTTGAAGGTGTCCTATGCAATTATGATTTGCTACTCTATGAGGGACAAGCTAAATGCCACTATGATATGTTTTCTTTATGTGAAACAAACAAATGTCTTGCAAAGAATTGTTATTCATGAATCTTTTGTTTGTGCCTTTTCATGTTACAACATAGTTGCTATGTCTTATTGTTAGAACTTTATCTTTCATGCTATGTTGAAGTACTATGATCCCAGCTATCAATGTTTTACAAATATTTTGATCAAGTTTATGATGGTGCATGTCACCTAAAAATTATTATTTCTTTTTATGACTTACCTACTCGAGGACGAGCAAGAGTTAAGCTTGGGGATGTTGATACGTTGCTAACGTATCTATAATTTTTGATGTTCCATGCTTGGTTTATATCTACTTTCTTATGATTTGTACACACTTTGGAGTACTTTTTATACACTTTCTTGGACTAACCTATTAACAAGATGCCACAGTGCTAGCTGCCTGTTTTCTGCTGTTTTTGGTTCCAGGAAAGTCAAAAAAATGAATATTCTCGAAATTGGACGGGACAAAAGCCAAAGTCATTATTTTACCGAGGGACACCTGGAGCCAGAATACAAGACGGAGAGGAGCCAAGGGCAGCCACACCACACACAGCCACGCTGGCCAGCGCCGAGGTGGTGCGACGCCTAGGGCACCCTCCGCCTCCCTTTTGCCTATAAGATGCCTCCGATCTAAACCCTAAGTACCCATCAAAATCCACGAAAGAGTGCATGTCAGCCATCATATCCATCCCTAGATCAGGAGGGATCTGAAGCTCTTCTTGGCACCCTGCCAGAGGGGAGAATTCACCCTATAGGCCTTCTTCATCACCATGCAAGCCTCCAGTGTGATGCGTGAGTAGTTCATCCTTGGACTACGGGTCCATGTAGTAGCTAGATGGTTTGTTCTTCTCCTTTGTGCTACCATGTCTAGATCTTGTGAGCTCCGTTCATGATCAAGATCATCTATTTGTAATCATCCATGTTGTGTTTGCGAGGATCCGATGGATATTGAGATGCTATTTCAGATTGATTATTGATTCTATCATGTCTCTGTTATTTGTGATCTTGTATGCTCTCTGTTGTTAGTAGATATTTTGGCCGAGTAGATGCTAGCAACTCCAAGAGGGAGTATTTATGCTCGATAGTGGGTTCATGCCTCTAGTAATCAGAGGAAGTGACAAAAATCTCTAAGGTACTAGATGTGTTGTTGCTACTAGGGAGAAAACAACAATACTTTGTTCATAGAACAATCGTATTGTTTACTTTACACGCAATGCATAATGCAATTATCTGTTGCTTGCAACTTAATACTGGAGGGGGTTCAGATGATAACCTGAAGATGGATTATTAGTCATAGATACAGTTGGATTACAGTCTATGTATAATGTTGTAATGCCCAATCAAATCTCATAGGAGTCAAGATAATTAGTATATGCATGTATGCTTTCTCGATGTTTATCAATTGCCCCGTTGTAATTTGTTCACCCAACATGTCATCTATCTTAAGGAGAATCACCACTAGTGAACTATGGACCTCGGTCCTTTCTTTTACCATCAATCTACAACTATTTACTGCTTTCTGTTTACTTTCTGCAAGCTTTTACTTTCTTCCACACAATATGTTTAATCCTTTGTTTTCAGCAAAACCGGTGAGATTGACAACCTCACTGTAAGTTGGGGGCAAAGTTCCGTGGTTGTGTTATGCAGGATTCCAAGTTGGCAACAACACCTTGGAGGTGTTTCCTTGCTCCTACGGGTTCGATAACCTTGGTTTCATAACCGAGGGAAACTTGCTGTTATGCTCATCATACCTTCCTCTTGGGGTTCCCCAATGAGCTCGAGATATCTTGAGCCATCACCCTTCTTAGGGACACAATGAACATGACTTACCCATTCACTTTCTTTAACAGGATAGATTATACCTGCGTCCAGTAGACGTACACTTTCTTTTCTTACCACTTCTTTCATTTCAGGCTTCAATCTTCTATTAAATTCTGCAACTGGTTTAGCACCTTCTTCCATGAATATTTGACGGACGACTATCATGGGACCGATGCCCTTCAAGTCATCCATTGAGTACCCAAAGGCCTTGCGATGCTCCTTCAGTATCTTCATGAGTTCTTCTTCTTCTTTTCCTAAAAGTTTAGCACTAATAATAACATGAAATATATTCGTATCATCTAGAAACCTGTATTTAAGATTATCTGGTAGAGTGTTCAACTCCGGGGGTGGTAGTTCCTCGTCCCCTCTCTTTTCTAGCTCTTCAAAAGCCTCGTCGGTTGGAGGTCCCATAATGGGAAGTGAATAGAATTCATCTTCTAGTTCTTCCAGGGACTTGTCCTCCATAACTATTTCTTCATAATTTGGATCTTCATTTATTTCTTCTTCTTGATTACTAAAGAAAAAAGTCACCATTTCCTTAGTAGTTCTCTCTTCCTCTTGTTCTTGCATTTGTGGAGGCCTATCTTTAAAATTGGAAAAGTGGAATTTATTTTCTGTCCCCCCCAAGCTTAAGAGACACAATCTCCTTCTTCAAATTACCATAGGCACCTATATCACCCAAAAAGTTTCTTCCAAATATAATTGGGTAAAGAGTGTCAGCTGGCATATCAACAACTACAAAATCGATAGGAAAGTTTTTATTGCCAATTGTGACAGTTGCAACTTCAACTACTCTCATTGGAATTCTAAGATTTCTATTGGCTAACATAATTGTCATATCAGTATTTTCAATTGTAGCCGGTTCTATTTCTTCTTTTATTTCTAAGTATAAATCATAAGATATAACATTAACTTTGGTGCCACGATCACATAAACCGTAATGCGAGGTTTCTTTAAATATGCAAGGAAGAATAGGCTTACCCACATCTTTTACCTTTGATTTACCTCCAACCAATACGGAAGTCTCTTCATCAAGTTCAACTATGTTACAATGTGCGTACATAGGCATAATTTCTTCCTTGGTTACCTCTTCATCTTTGGTTTCTTCTAGATGTTCCACAACTTCTGGCATACTTTCTTCCTCTTTCTTCTCCTGTACTGCTTTGACCTGTTCATATTCAAGAATATGCTTTTGTGCAGTGTTAGGGAAAGGCAACTCATGCATTGGTTCTAGGGAGGCCAGTGTTGCTTTATCTTCTCTTTTCTTTTTAGGTTCAGGCGGTGGATCATATTTGACCGGTCCCTCTTTTGGAGATTTCATATGTTATGTAAAATATTTAACAACTGGCAACACAAGATCTAAATCCAAATAAAGTTCTTTAGATAATTCTTTAACATGGCCTTTTTTATTATAGTCATGAATACAATCATGTTCTATTTCTACGCCTCCTTCACTTCCTAGACCAAAATTCCATGAAACTCTATGATCACGAATTCTATTAAGTAAATCCCAAGCTTTAGGTTTAGGAAGATTCATAAAGGCCCTTCTACGAAAGAGTCTAATTCAATTTTATTGGGTTCGATTAACCCTCCATAAAAGATATGTAATAAATACCATTTAGGTAAATCATGATGAGGACATAGACGTAGTAAATCTTTAAATCTAATATAAGCTCTTACTAGTCCTTCATTAGAACGATTATTCCAAGTCATTATAAGATGCCTGATTTCAAAAGATTTTGATAATGGATAATATTTTGCTAGAAATTCATAGGCTAGATTATCCCAAGTAGTAGTGACTTCAGGGGGTAGAGATCTATACTATGAGAGAGTTGTACTTGTCAAAGTATGACTAAAAAAGTTTAACCCTTACCTCATCAGCGGAATATCCCGTCAATAGAAAAGTGCCACATATATCTTTGAAACATGCAATATGCTCATATGGACCAAGATCTTCTTCATCTCTAGTAAATTGCTTCTTATGTAGAATATCAAGTAATAGAGGATTTATTTCAAACCCCCTTGTCTTCTCATTGGAGATGTCTTTTTATAAATATCATAGGGCTCCCCAAAGTAGTTGAGTGGGTTAGCATTAGTCATATGCTCAAACTCCATCATGTTGGTGGAAACCTGTAACTCAAAACAAAATTTAGCAAGACAAAAATAAATAAGCAAAAACTAAAAGACCTACAACGCTTAGCTCCCCGGCAACAGTGCTAGAAAATAGCTTGATGACTGCAAGCGCACAGATCGTTCGTAGCTAGTTTCGAAATAAAGATATCGATCCCACAGGGAGCATGAGTCTGAAGTCTAATGATTCTTGAAATAAATATTACACTAGAAATGCTAGATAAAGTTCTAAGTGACAAGATAAAATGCGAGTATTGTGTAAAAAGGTGTTTTGGGGTTTTAGGTATAAGAGCAATAATAAGGTAAAGTAAAACAACTGAATACAGAAAGTAAGTATTTCATATGTAAGAGAGATTGGAACTGCAATAGGGGAAAAGCGTTCTCAGGGAGTAGCGGATACACCACTAGCATTATAAGGAGCCAAGATAAAGATTATCATCATGAACATTCTCAACTATGTATGTGTGGGAGGAACTCCGTATTTGGACAAATAGGCAGCAAATGCTGTCACATCATCCTCATAACAATAACAGTCATCAATCGACATCAATCGAATTACTGCGCTACGTAATCCCGTAGGACGTATCCCATGGCATAGATAGTGTTCCGTGAGTTGCTCGGTTTCCCAAGTTGATACGTAAGGGGTGCCAACAGCTTTATACTCACTGTAAGTGGTAGCACACCTCCGTCTACAAACAAGTAGTTTCCTCCATCAAGTCCAAATGAGAGGAAAATATTGAGAGGTCGACTTCTCTCAACATCAAGATGTAGAAAATCTAACATATGGTCACATCGATGAATATCATAATAGACTTTATCTTATTTCAATATCATATTAGGGTTTCTCCATCTCCCCAAGAACTAATGATCTACGCAGACATGGAGGCAATCAAAATCACGACAATAACAACAGAATCTATCATAGATGAATAATACTTGTATAAATCCACAACGAGTATGGAAATTACAACAAGATCTAGACAAGATGTAGATGGGATGGATGGAGATGGTGGTGATGCAGTGGTAGATGACGAAGATCGATGCCTTAGCCTCCCGGAGCTGCGCAGGGCAAAGATGAATCCCCGGTGGATGAATTCCCCCTAGATGCCTTCCGGAGGTGAGGTTTCTGCAATTTCTAGGTGTTCTGTATGTCGTCTCCCTGAACTAGTTGCACGGGGTGAAACTATTTAAGGAGGCGGAGATTGCGTCCACTATATGGCCGGAGCTATAAGGCCGGAAAATTTGCTCCGGTCGTATAGTTGGTTGTTGAACCTTCTGCCTCCTTTGTTTGCTTCTGATTTTCTTCTGGTATTATTAATATTTCCCAAATAAGCGATTTACGTTGTTTTTGACTCCTTTTCTCCTCAGTACAACTGCTCCAAGAATTATATCCATTGGATCCATCATCTATCCTGATCCTAGTGTAAAGACATAAAATGTACACGCGAGCACCGTAAAATACCAAGATCCTACACCTACAATGCAAAATAATAATGTAAAACATGATGCAAATATGCACTCATCAGTGAGTCATGAGCATGATTTTGTATAGTACCCATTATATGCACCCATCTCAACTTACTCACATTGCAATTAATCTCCTTAAAACCGAAACAACAACCACAACATTTTCAAATACACAAATTCATGCCAAGAAGCAACCTACAAAAAGGTTGCAAGAAAGCGATGTATGCATGAGAGAGATACTTGTTACCGAGAAATAATTGGTAGGATGTAGTGGATATGAATTCGTTGATCATCCTAGCTTCCCTCCAATTGCCATGTAGACACCACTTCTTCCTAATTGATGAGACAAGCATACAATATATCTCCAATGTATATAACACAACATTAAGTACAATATGGTCCCCAAACATATTGGGTCCAAAGTAGTTAGAGCAACCATAATACATAGGAGAGACTCCGCATAAACATGTGCTTTTTTATATGAAATTGAATTTCATGCACATCTTAGCCAATTAGTATTTGCTGGAGTTTCCCCTGTATATTGGATCAAAGAAATCAAGTATCCCATTATATATATACAAATAGTAAATATGCATGCACAAGACTTTCAAGAAGCAAAGGGGATACAATTTGAACAAAAACAACAAGTAAACCAAGATAGCACTCAAAATTGTGACACACCAAAAGGTGCCAAAATTGTATCAAAGAACCAATTCAACACATGAAATATCACAAGTTCAACAAATGAACTAGACAAAAGCCAAAGAGAAAAAGATAGACAAAAAAATAAATGCTCAAGGATTTTTCTCATTCTAAAAGGTCAAAACAGGTAACAAAGAATGAGACAAAACCAACTCCCAAAGAGAGCAAGGTTCCAACAACCAAATCAAACTCGTCACACTTTTCATGATGGCACACAAAGTACCAAAACGAAAAGATCGAGCTTACAAGCACAAATGAAAAGGATATAGATAAAAACAAGAAGAATAAAAAGGAGTGTTCTAGATAATGTACGAGGGCTCCCCCATAAATAGTGCATTATGTAGAATTTTTATTTTGAATGCAAAAATGCACACAAATGACATCATCACACTTCCTACATTAAATAAAACACAAGAGAACCGATAAAATAAAATGATCCATTAGAGGCAAGTAAAACTTGGGAGCAACACAAATCATTTTCTTGGCATGAGATAGGACAAAAATAAGCAAAGGCCAAAGTGAATATGATCAATAAACTCTACCATTAATCAAGTACTAATTGTCCAGGGACAAGAAGTATTGGGAATGATCTTCCCGAGGTAGTCCGCAAGGATATCCAAGATCATATTCACACAAAGATTCTTAGTAGCTCCAAATAGTCACGCAATCACTAGTTATTAGAGTAACTTGAAGCAAATGGTTTCCATGAGGATATAGAGATCCAAATACGAGGAAACACATACCAAGAAACACTCTCACACACAGGATCCACAATATGAGCAATAAAAACATCCAAAAAATGGAACTTGTATGGCTAATGTGCCACATAGGAGCTAGATAATTCTCAATATCAATTCTAAGTGGCACTACCTCAAATGTCCACATTTTCTAGGTTTGTAATATGCACAAAGCATATGACCCCCATAATGTGATAAACCAAGAAATCTCAACATGAGGCAAGGAGAACAAAATAGAGATAATTAATGGACATTATAGAACTATAAGCTCTCATTAGAATTACATACCACATAGATACTAGATAATACAATATAAATACTACACGGTATTCCTCATGTACACACATTTTAGGATTATGGAATTCCCAAGCATGACACTCTCCAAAAATGGGATAGTTCATTAAAATCTCATACGGGCCAAATAAGATACCAAATGGATTCAATAAAGGCTCCAAACCAAGAAACACAAATACATGGTGTTCCAACCAACATACACAAATATACTTAATAGCTCAATAAAAGTAAGTGGGAAGCACAACATATACAAACACATGAAAGGTACAAAATCACACATGCATAAGGGACCAAGTAACTTTCAATGTAAATGAGTTAAGCACATGCTATCGCAAGGAGGAATATTGAATATATGATAGAAGCATGATAATCCAAATGGCTTGGGTTGACAAAAATAATTGATGTAGATCCCTCAAATATTCATAATGTCGCCAAACCTCCAATGCCCCTCCACTAAAACCTATTGATCAAGCTTGAGCTTGTTGGTACCCAACCAAGTTAGGACCTAATAAGTTAGTCACAATAAGCTTGGCCACGCAAATGGTTCTTTTATTGACACCACTTTGAGCACCAACAAATTTGGCAAACACATTGCTACCCTCATCCTTATGAAGAGAATAAACATCATCTATAATGATCCAGTTGGATGAGGAGTTACCCATGGTACATGAGGAAGAAAGGTGCCCCTTTTAACGGAAAATGTAGCAAGTTCTTCTCTTGCTATCTTTCTTCTTGGGAGATGACACACCATGAGGAATAGCTTTAGACTTCTTGGGAAGTGTCCCAACTTGAGATTGAGGTGGAGATTGAGGCCGCTTACCTTGTTGCTTCTCACTAAGAGGCTTGTTCTTCAATGGGCAAGATCTCACATGATGCCCTTCTTCCTTGCACTTGAAGCAAACAATGTTAGCCAGATTCTTGACTTGTTCTTGGCCCTTCTTCTTGTTGGCCTTGTGCTTCTTCTTATTCGTGGGCTTGTTCTTGATGTTGGATTTTAATCCAAGCCAACCCTTGTCACTTGGGGGTCTTCACACACTCAAAATGTTCTTGAGTGTGGTCTTGCATTTATGACACTTTTTCAAGTCATTCTTCAAAGAAGTGATTTGAGCCTTGAGCTATTTGATTTCCTCTACACGGTTAGTATCAAGAACAATACTAGAGGAAGTATATGCTTCATTGTTAGAGCAACAAGGCAAGGAATGCAATTCATCACAAGATATAGCATGGTTATGATAGGATGAATTACAAGGAATAACACATGGCCATATCACATTTAGAGTAGGTATAGTGCTAATGTCCACATGAGGCTCACTAGATGTTACCTTTGACATTGTGTCCTCATGAGCTAACTTTAGCCTACCATGGGAGACTAGAAGGTCCTCATGTGAGCTTGAGAGCTTAACATGACTTTCTTCCCGATGGGGATATGCTGAATGGGGTATGCCTAGCAAGACGTTCTGATTGGGCCAAAAGGTCTCACGAGTGGGCCTGTAGGACGGCGCCTGGAGACTGGAGGCCCAGAAGCGTACCAGAAGCCTAGTCGGATTAGGTCAAAGCCTCCGGATCCATATCTTGTTCGGTTGAAACTTGTAAACCCTAGTGAGGTGCCTCATATATAAACCTCCCTAGGGTATCCTGAGGACTTACGTTCCATCATACACCCCTTCAAGCGACTCGCTGCTTAGACGCCGAGCTTGCCACCCCTGTAACTCGCTCTCCAATAATCTAATCTAGCAGGAGTAGGTCTTTACCCTCTGGGGGCCGAACCTGGGTAAACCCATGTGCATCCGCCCCCATATCGCTCCGCAGATGGCCGCCAGCTCTCGCCCCCGATTCAATCAATCGCTTCCTACTGCAGCAACTGCCATGGTCATTTCCACGACAGTGGCACCCACCGTGGGGCATAGCAGGACTGGCTTGAGTTCTGCGGCGAGACCCTATTCGCTGATCTATCGGCCGCTCGCCACCGGCCGCATGATCGCCATCAGCGGGATCTTATAGATCCTGCCCAGTAGCTACATCCCGATGTCGTGCCCGGTCACCCACGACGCGGTGATGCCGGTCGGCTCCATCAACCTCTTCGTCGGCTTCACCGGCGTGGTCGACCCAGCGGCGATGGTGATCGTTGGCGAATCACCGCCACACCGCGATCTACTCTCGGAGGAGCAGGTCCGCTCCATCAGGAGCCTCGTCACCGAGTACGACTTGGCCGCCAGCAACGCGGCCGAGACCAACGCCGCCATGAACGACGAGGCCCTAAACAACGACGTCGACTCCGCGACCCCTACCTCGGTCGACGGATCTATCACCGCGGAATCACGAGAGGACTCCATCATGCCAGTCTCCAACCCGGAGGATTTCGAAGACTCGTCCATCCTCGGGATCTTTGACTCTGATTCCGGCTCGGAGTCGCCCGAAGACTTCCGCGCCAGATCCAATCGCTTTAACACGATCTACATGGTGGGCAGCACGGCCGCCTCGTAGATCCGTTCTCCACACCGATCCCGCCGACTGCCATGGCCACAGAGGTGGAGGAGGCCCGCCTGCGACTCGTGGAGGCGCAGCGCAATGAGCTCGCCGAGCGCGAGAAATATCGCCTTGAGCGGGAAACGGCGCGTGAGCTATCGCTCTATCACCAGCGCCGCATCAAGACCCGCCTGAACTCCAACGTCTAGGGCCGCGTCTTGAACTTCAACGACGAAAGCGACCCCGCACGCGTGGCCGAGCGCGAGTACTGCGAGAACGCGCCACTAGGTGGAAGCAACCGACCACCACCTGGCGCACCGGCGACCGGAGCCCCTCCACCACCCATTGGCCGTGCGCCCCCGCCGGACCAGCCGCGGATCATCATCTCGCCACAAGCCCGCGACACGAACGGACTCCCACTCTACTCCACCCCGATGGATAATGTCGTCGCGACTGACGCCATGGTCACCAACCTTGACATCCAGGGAGACGGCGCGCTGCAGATCCAGTACGCTAAGGCCCTACTCACCAGGGCCGTCGAGCAACAAGCCGCGGGAGTCGACCCATGGGGTCGGATGTATTCCCGCTCCTCAGCAAGCAGGGCGGCCTCAAGCGGCCACCCCACCATCACCAATGCCGTGACCTGCCCACCACCGCAGCCACTGGTGAACCAGCCGTGGGCTGCCAACCCCGCACTCTCCACCAACGAACCGTGACCGGTGAACAACACGGTCGCCGCCAACGGGCATCCCATCAACGCCCACACACACATCGTCAACAACCAGGCCTGGCAGGCGCGCTAGCCCAACGACTTGAGGCACACCCTCATTAATCGCGGCGACCCCGAACTGAGGGGCTCGCTCAGCCGAGTTGGCCCCCAATGCTTTGGGCCTATGATCGGAGGGGAAAAATACCCCGCCAACTTCAAGGCGCCCAAAGAGATCGAAAAGTATGATCCAACGTACGACCCAATAGTGTGGCTGGACACATACCTCATGGCGATGGGAATCGCCGGACACACCGACCTGCTCGCCGCTCGCTACCTCCCCCTAATGATGGAGGGCGCGACCCGACAATGGATCAACACCCTCCCTGCTGACAGCATCGACTCCTGGGAGGAAATGCGGGATGCCTTCGTCAGGCACTTCGAGGGCTCCTACACCTGGCCACAACGATTGAAGACCTGGAGCAGTGCATCCAGGGACAACACGAGTCGACCCGCCACTGGATTCAAAGGTGGCAAGAACTATGGATCAACGCCTCCGGCATCCACCCGGACACGGCGATACATTGCTTCAAAAATGCGTGCCGGTACGAACCACTGGTCGCTAAGATCAAGCGGGTCTACTGGACGCTCGACAACATCCCCGATCTCCTCGAAATCGCCAAGCGCTACGTGGAGGAGGACCCTAACCAAGACTCCGACGACGAGTCGGGAGGAAGACGCCGCACCAGCGGCCACGACAGCGGGCGACAGTGACATGCGCTACAGCAACACCCGCATCACCGGCAAGCGCTGCACGGACGGGCGAGTCGACTTCGTTGCCAACACCGGCTATGGCCAACGTGACCCCAAGATCTACTGCCGCGATGGAGGAAACTACCGCGATAGCAGAAACTACCACGCCAACAACACGGTGAGGCCGAAATTCGACCCCGCCGCCCTGCTCAACCAGCCCTACGTCTACCATAGCAGGGAGGGGAAACCTGCCACCCACACCACCACGGACTGCCACTCTCTCAAAGAGATCGAAAATGCAAGGCGAGCAAGGGAGGACACCAACAACAACCCACCTCGGGACAACGGAAACGATGGTGGCTTCGGAAACACCGCCGGCTCGCTACACACCTTCACCGGGTTTGGCACCAAACGCGAGAGGAAGGTGCTCGCCCGCGCAGTCGCCATCAATGCGGTGACACAGGTCGACATCCCACGCTTCCTCAACTGGTCCGAATAGAACATCACCTGGAGTCGCCAGGACCATGCTTCCAAGATCGAGTACCCGGGGCGAGTCGCCCTGGTAGTCAGGCCCAAAGTGGCCGACTATTGTCTGCCTAAGACACTAATGGACGACGGGAGCTCCATCAACATCATGTATCTGGACACGTTCAAAAGGCTCCAGCTCCCGGAATCGGCAATCCAGCCGACCTTGACAACCTTCCACGACATCGTCCCCGGTCGGAAGGCGTACCCGATCGGAAAAGTGACATTACCGGTCACCTTTGGCACTCCAGCAAACTACTAAACCGAGTGAATCGAGTTCGAGCTGGTGAACTTCCGCAGGCCCTACCACTGCGTCCTGGGACGCCAAACGTTTGCCAAATTTATGGCGACCCCCCACTATGCATACAACATGATGAAGCTCCCAGGGCCGAGCGGCATCATCACCGTCCACGGTGACCCTGATATGGCCGTGGAATGCGAGGACAAAGGCACTGAGCTTGCCGACACCGTCATCATCGCGGAGAGTGACCACGCGGAGGAGCTCGTGAAATACGCGGGCAACATCAACAAGGACGACCCCACCATACCAAAGAAGCCAACCGCCGCGAACTCCACGTTCGAGGCAACCACGCATACCCGCACCGTCAAGCTCGTCCTAGGCGATTCTAGCCAGACGGTCACCATTGGGGTGCATATGAGCCCCACATAGGAAAGCGCACTCATCGAGTTCCTCCATGAGAACCGCGACATCTTCGCATGGAAACCTTCCCACATGCCAGGTGTCCCGAGGGAACTCGCTGAGCACAAACTACACGCCGACCCCAAAGTGCGACCGGTAAAGCAGTCGCTGCGGCCCTTCAATGAAGAGCGCCGCCGAGTGATGGCCCAAAATATATCGAGATCGTTGGGGAACCCCAAGAGGAAGGTATGATGAGCACAGCAGCAAGTTTTCCCTTAGTACGAAACCAAGGTTATCAATCCAGCAGGAGCAAGGAAACACCCCAAAGGTGTTGCTAGCTGAACGTCGGCAGGGCGCACTACTGGTGCCAGCAACAACATGGAGACCTGCACAACACAACCACAGAACTCTGTCCCCAACTTGCGATGAGGTTATCAATCTCACCGGTTTTGCTAAAAACAAAGGATTAAACGTATCGAATGGAAGGAAGTAATAGTTTGCAGAAAGTAAACACAAAGCAGTAAACAGTTTGTAGATTGAATGTAAAAGAAAGGACCGGGGTCCATAGTTCACTAGAGGTGGCCCTCCTTAAGATAGATAACATGCTGGGTGAACAAATTACAGCGGGGCAATTGATAAACATCGAGAAAGCATACAAGCATATACTAATCATCTTGACTTCTTTGAGATTTGATTGGGCATTACAACATTATACATAGACCGCCATCCAACTGCATCTATGACTAATAATCCACCTTCAGGTTATCATCCAAACCCCCTCCAGTATTAAGTTACAAGCAACAAATTATTGCATTACGAATTGCGTGTAAAGTAAACAATACGATTGTTTTATGAACAAAGGATTGTTGTTTTCTCCCTAGTAGCAACAACACATCTAGTACCTTAGAGATTTCTGTCACTTCCCCAGATTACTAGAGGCATGAAACCACTATCAAGCATAAATACTAACTCTTGCAGTTGCTAGCATCTACTTGGCCAAGGTAGCTACTAACAACGGAAAGCATGCAAGATCACAAATAACAAAGACATGATAGAATCAATAATAAATCTGAAATAGCATCTCAATATCCATCGGATCCCCGCAAACACAACATGTAGAATTACAAATAGATGATCTTGATCATGAACGACGATCACAAGATCTAGACATGATAGCACAAAGGAGGAGAACCAGCCATCTAGCTACTACATGGACCTGTAGTTCAGAGATGAACTACTCACGCATCACACCGGAGGCTTGCATGATGATGAAGAAGGCCTCGTGGTGAATTTCTCCCAGGTGCCGGGAAGAGCTTCAGATCCCTCCCAATCTAGGGATGGAGATGACGGTGGCTACAGACTCTTTCGTGGAATTTTGATCGGGTAGTTAGGGTTTCCATATCAGAGGCAATATATAGGCGGAAGGAGAGGCCGAGGGGGTGCCTGGGCTGGCCACACCACCCCCTGGTGCAGGCCAAGCCTGGCCGCGCGGCCAGGTGGTGTGGACGGGCCCCAATCCATCTCCGTCTCGTATTCTGGCTCCAGGTGTCCCCCGGTAAAATAATGACTTTGGCTTTTGTCCCGTCCAATTCCGAGAATATTCATTTTCTGACTTTCCTGGAACCATAAACATCAGAAAACAGGCAACTGGCACTGTGGCTCTTGTTAATAGGTTAGTCCAAGAAATCATATGAAAAGTACTCCAAAGTGTGGACAAAACACAAGAAAGTAGATAAAACCAAGCTTGGAACATCAAAAATTATAGATACATTTGCAATGTATCAACATCCCCAAGCTTAACTCCTGCTCGTCCTCGAGTAGGTAAGTGATAAAAAGAAAGAATAATTTTTGAGGTCACATGCACCATCATAAACTTGATCAAAGTATTTGTAAAACATTCAAAGCTGGGATTATAGTACTTCAATCATAACATGAAAGACATAGTTCTAGCAATAAGACAAAGAAACTATGTTGCAACAGGAAAAGGCACAAACAAAAGATTCATGAATAACAATGCTTTGTAGGACGTTTGTTTGTTTCACATAAAGAAAACATAGCATAATGGTATTCAGCTTGTCCCTCATAGAGTAGCAAATATAAATGCATAGGACACCTTCAAAGTTCATAAGAGTGACTAGATACAAATAGTGTAAAACAAGCAATATCAAGTTATGCATCAATCAACTAGTCTTGGGACAATGCACATAGAACTAAGAATGACCACTATGCTCTCAAAGTAAGTGCATAAAGGTAGAAGGTGGATACTCAATATATATAAGTGGAAGAAAGGCCTTCATAGAAGGAAGCAGAGATTCAAGTTTCATAAAGAGCTTCCAAAAATTATGGTACTTATAGCTTTCAGCTCTCATTGCCCCTATCATAAGCATATTGAAGTGATTAAGGTTAAAGTGAACAAACTATGGTGTACATGCTTGACGAAGTATAAGTTAGAAATCTCATGTCCCTTGAATACGAGGGCCGCTCCTCATGCTACTCAAGTTTAGTCACCGGTAAGTTCTTGTCATTGTAAGTACATGTGTATCATAGAGAACCGCCAACGGGGTACCCCTTGCCCGATGATACAGAAGAATCCCCATATCAAAATGACAAGGCAAGCAGACAATGAGCATCTCAGCAATATTCTTATTTACCATGGGAAAATGGTGCTTTTTTCTCTCTTTCCTCTTTTCATAATCTCTTTTTTTCTTTTTCTCTTTTTTCTCAATATAGGACTCTTTTTTTATAAGAAGAATGCTTCATAGACAGCACATTATGGTTACGCTGCAGGTTTCCACCATGTCAGCATGGATTAGACCATGACCAAAGCGCTTCTCTAACACATATACATAACTCCATAGACTTACAAGCTCCCCTTTCATTCACACCGACTACATCCATAGACAAAAGAGCATGATATCAACTAGGTACAAAGTACCCGTGCAATGTTGAAAGCGTTCCCCATGACAGCATGGTTCTGCTAATCCCCAACAAATATGTGCAAGCATATAGAACATAGACGACACAATGGTTCAAGTTTATTAACGGCAAGAAAAGTAAAGTGTGCCATCAACTTCGTGAGAGCTTTAATCACTAGTTTTTTCATAACAAGTTTAATTTGGAAGGTAAACAAAAACATGAATATACTTGGAATAGCATAAGCTAGTAGGTAGGTATGGTGGACTCTTTGGAATAACTTGGTTTAGGGAGTTGGATGCATGAGTGGAACTCATACTTGGTTGCGGAGGCTAGCAAAAGACTGGAAGCGACAAACTAAGAGAGCAATAATGGCCATAATCATGCAAAGCGACAAAACATCATTGATCAAAGCATAAAGTGATACTAGAAGTTGAAAAATAAAGGATCATAAAGGCTATGGTGACTTGGGATAGTCATAACATGGTGTGAGCATGCGCTAAGTCAACCGAAATAAAGCATCAAAGGAGAATACCACAATACTATGCTTTAATATGCTAAAACAACGCACGATTCATCCAAGGCACATTAAGCAATCTCAATTGTTTATAACAAGTCATGCTACAACAAAGAATACTAAGCATAAAGCCAAAACAATATCAAGCATGGCATGACAAAGCATAGGCCACAACCAAAAACAAGCTCTCTTTACCACTTAAGCATGAACTTTCCTACTCTTTTCCAATCCAAACCAAACTATTTGAAAACCAATGTATGAAAGAGGGGGTCCAACCAATTTATTCAGCAAACTAAGCAAACAAAGCAAACGAAAATGAAAAAGAAGATGCTCCAAGAACAACACAACTGTGCATGAAACAATAAAAATGAAGCGTTTGGAAGAAACCTGAGATTTTTATTGATGAAGAAGGGGATGCCTTGGGCATCCCCAAGCTTTGACGCTTGTACTTCTTGGATATTTCTTGGGGTGACATGCGTGGCATCCCCAAGCTTGAGCTTTAGTCCATCCTTCATCTCATTACTCATTCCTTCCATACACCTGAAATTTTTCCTTCATACAAAACTTCACACAATCTTTATTAGCAACATTAGTGCACTCAAGATAATAAGTCTTTGGATTCAGTTCCAACACTAATAAAACTTTCACTAAAACACTAGCTACTGTAGCACTTCCCTCAAAAAGCTCAATTCCTCAAAAGAACTCAAAAAGGAACCAACAAGAAGCAAATGCAGAAAATGGTAGAAATCAGTCAAAACAGACCAGTAGGTAAAGACGAATTTTTTCGAAGACCTTCTGTTGCTCAAATCAAAAAGTGTTGAATTAACGAAAGTTAGATAACAATCTGGGGCAGAAGCACAAAAATTCACGCCTCAAAAGGACGTACAAAGATTTTAGACGAATTTTATGGTGAAGCACAGATATCTGTTTCGGGACAGCAACTTTCGCAATCATTATTTCTCTCTCATTAGAGGTTACTCTTGGCACAAAAAGCAAATAAAAAGGATAAGGAGCGGTTATTACTGAAGTAATAACTTCCAAGACTCATCTAAAACTTTTGGGTTATCTCCCAATAAGTACTTTTCTTTAACGCCTTTAAGTTAGGCATAAGAAGCAAGAAAAAGAATCAAGTGTTCTCAAATGAAGAAGCATTAAGAGCAAATTTTGTTTTCATAGGAGAGGCAAATAAATCTTCTCTCTCTTCTTAGGGAAGTGTTCGATACCTTTCTTGAGTGGGAGTTGATATTTAATGGTGCCTTCTTTCATATCAATAATGGCACCAACATTTCTAAGAAAAGGTCTTCCCAAAGTAATAGGACAAGAAGCATTGCATTCAACATCCAAAACATAGAAATCAACAGGGACATAGGTATTGTTAACCATAATAAGAACATCATTAAGACTCCCCATGCGTTTTTTTAGCATTATCATCAAGTGGGACATTCAAATAACAATCTTCAAGTGGAGGCAAATCAAGCATATCATAAATACTTCTAGGCATAATAGAAACACTACTATCAAGATCACATAAAGCTTTGAAATCAAAATCATCCACTTTCATATTAATGATGGGTTCCCAACCATCTTCTTGCTTTATTAGAATAGAAGCTTTATGTTTCATCTTTTCTTCTTTAATCTTTATGAGAGCATCAGTAATGTGTTTTGTAAAGGCCATGTTCATAGCACTAGCATTAGGACTTTTAGCAAGCTTTTGTAGGAACTTAATAACTTCAGAGATATTGCAACCATCAAGATCAAAATTGAATTTATCATCTAAAGTGGTAGAACTATTACTAGCCTCAACACTAGTGGTGGTGATAGTAGAAACACTAATGTTTCTAGCAATTTCAACTTCTCTTTCCCACTTAGCATGTAATTCAGCTAATAGTCTAACATTTTCATCAATTCTTACTTGTATGGAATTAGTAGCTGCAAAGGGATTATCAATACTTTTAGGTTTAGTAGCCATTTTGTTCAAAGAAGTTTGAGTTTCAGCAAGTGATGTTATATTTCTTTCAGCATTAGAGAGTTTTTCCTCAATAGTTTTATTGAAAGCAGTTTGTTTACTAATAAAGTCCTTAAGCATAACTTCAAGTTCAGAGGGTGCACCCTATTATTGTTGTAGGAATTTCCATAAGCATTACCATTGTTAGGAGGATATGGCTTATAATTGTTGTTACCAAAATTATTCCTGTAGGCATTGTTGCTAAAATTGTTATTTCTTATAAAGTTCACATCAACTTGCTCTTCTTGAGCAACCAAAGAGGCTAAGGGAACATTATTTGGATCAATATGGGCTTTCCCATTAACAAGCATAGACATAATAATATCAATCTTATCACTCAAGGAGGAGGTTTCTTCAACAGAATTTACCTTCTTACCTTGTGGAGCTCTCTTAGTATGCCATTCAGAATAGTTAACCATCATATTATCTAGAAGCTTTGTTGCAGCACCCAAAGTAATGGTCATAAAGGTACCTCCAGCAGCAGAATCCAATAGGTTCCTTGAAGAATAGTTCAATCATGCATAAAAGGTTTGGATGATCATCCAAGCAATCAGTCCATGAGTGGGACAATTCTTTACCAAAGATTTCATTCTTTCCCAAGCTTGAGCAACATGTTCATTATCAGATTGTTTAAACTTCATTATTTCACTTCTCATAGATATAATCTTAGCAGGAGGATAGTATTTTCCAATGAAAGCATCTTTGCATTCAGTCCAAGAATCAATACTATTCCTAGTTAAGGAATTCAACCACTCTTTAGCTTTTCCTCTCAAAGAGAAAGGGAAACAATTTAAGCTTAATAATATCTCCATCTATATCCCTATGCTTTTGCATCTCACAAAGTTCAACAAAGTTATTTAGATGAGCAGCATCATCTTCATTACCAATACCAGAAAATTGTTCTCTTATAACAAGATTGAGTAAAGCAGGTTTAATATCAAAGAAAGTAGCTTCAGGAACATGTGGAGCAATAGGTGTGATCATGAAATCATTGTTGTTGGTGCTAGTGAAGTCACACAACTTAGTCTTTTCAAGAGTAGTCATTTTTTTGTGTTTTTGATAAAGAAAGCAAACTTGTAAAACTAATTTTTTTGTGTTTTTGATAAAGAAACAAACAAAGCAAAACAAAAATAACAAAGTAAAGAGATTGGTTATGAGGGACTTCCCTTGTGAAGATGTCCTTGACTCCCCGGCAATGGCGCCAGAAAAAGAGCTTGATGGCCCAAAATATATCGAGCTCATTGGGGAACCCCAAGAGGAAGGTATGGTGAGCATAGCAGCAAGTTTTCCCTTAGTACGAAACCAAGGTTATCAATCCAGTAGGAGCAAGGAAACGCCCCAAAGGTGTTGCTAGCTGAATGTTGGCAGCGCGCACTACCGGTTCCAGCAGCAACGTGGAGACCTGACAACACAACCACAGAACTCTGTCCGCAACTTGCGATGAGGTTGTCAATCTCACCGGTTTTGTTGAAAACAAAGGATTGAACGTATAGAATGGAAGGAGGTAATAGTTTGCAGAAAGTAAACATAAAGAAGTAAATAGTTTGTAGATTGAATGTGAAAGAAAGGACTGGGGTCCATAGTTCACTAGAGGTGGCTCTCCTTAAGATAGTTGACTCCTTTGAGATTTGATTAGGCATTACAACATTATACATAGACCGCCATCCAACTGCATCTATGACTAATAATCGACCTTCAGGTTATCATCCGAACCCCCTCTAGTATTAAGTTGCAAGCAACAGATTATTGCATTACGAATTGCGTGTAAAGTAAACAATATGATTGTTCTATGAACAAAGGATTATTGTTTTCTCCCTAGTAGCAACAACACATCTAGTACCTTAGAGATTTCTGTCACTTCCCCAGATTACCAGAGGCATGAACCCACTATCGAGCATAAATACTAACTCTTGGAGTTGCTAGCATCTACTTGGCCAAGATAGCTACTAACAATGTAAGCATGCAAGATCACAAATAACAAATACATGATAGAATCAATAATCAATCTAAAATAGGATCTCAATATCCATCGGATCCCCGCAAACACAACATGCAGAATTACAAATAGATGATCTTGATCATGAACGGAGCTCACAAGATCTAGACATGATAGCACAAAGGAGGAGAACCAGCCATCTAGCTACTACATGGACCCATAGTCCAGAGATGAACTACTCACGCATCACACTAGAGGCTTGCTTGATGATGAAGAAGGCCTCTAGGGTGAATTCTCCCCTCCGGCAGGGTGCCGGGAAGAGCTTCAGATCCCTCCCGATCTAGGGATGGAGATGACGGTGGCTACAGACTCTTTCGTGGAATTTTGATCAGGTACTTAGGGCTTCCGTATCAGAGGCAATATATAGACGTAAGGAGAGGCCGAGGGGGTGCCTGGGCTGGCCACACCACCCCCTGGCGCATGCCAAGCCTAGCCATGCGGCCGGACCCCAGCCTCTCTCCGTCTCGTATTCTAGCTCTAGGTGTCCCTCGGTAAAATAATGACTTTGGCTTTTGTCCCGTTCAATTCTGAGAATATTCATTTTCTGACTTTCCTGGAACCAAAAACAGCAAAAAAAGCAGCAATCGTGTCTCTTGTTAATAGGTTAGTCCAAGAAATCATATGAAAAGTACTCCAAAGTGTGGACAAAACACAAGAAAGTAGATAAAACCAAGCATGGAACATCAAAAATTATAGATACATTTATAATGTAGCATCGAGCAATCGCCGAAGAAGTGCAACGCTTGTTGGCCGCAGGCTTCATTCGGCCAATAAAACACTCCAAGTGGCTGGTGAACCCAGTCCTGGTCCTGAAAAAGAACAACACATGGAGAATGTGTATCGACTACACCAACCTCAACAGCGCTTGCCCGAAGGAGGAGTTCGTCCTACCGTGCATCGATCAGATCATCGACTCGACCGCGGGATCGGAGTCGCTGTGCTTCCTCGATGCTTACTTCAGTTACAACCAGATCAAGATGGCGGTCGAGGATGAGGAGAAGATGGCATTCATCACACCATTTGGTGCCTTCTGCTACACGGCCATGACGTTCGGCCTCAAGAACGTCGGCACCACATACCAAAGGTGCATGCAGGAGTACCTCGCGAGCCAAATTGGCCGCAACATTCACGTCTACATCGACGACGTGGTGGTAAAATCCACCCGCCAGGACGACCTGCTCGCCGACCTGGCCGAAACCTTCGCAAATCTGTGGAGGTACAACATCAAGGTGAACCCAGGAAAGTGCACCTTCGGCGTCCCTATCGGACAGCTACTGGGATACATAGTCTCCAAGCGAGGCATCGAAGCCAACCCCACCAAGATTGACACCATCGCACGACTCAGAAAACCCGAGTGCCTGCGCGACGTCCAGAAGTTGGCTGGACGAGTCACGGCTCTCAGTCGCTTCATCCCCCGACTAGGCGAGAAGGCCATGCCTCTCTATCGCCTGATGCGCAAGAACCCCACATTCCAATGGGACGCAGAGGCGGACGATGCACTCAAAGCACTCAAAGAAGTACTACTCGCAGCTCCACTACTTGCCGCCCCAATCGACAAAGAGCCAATGCTCGTCTACGTGGCGGCCTCTAATCGAGTCGTCAGCACCGTGATGGTCATCAAACGGCCAGAGGAGGGTAAGGAGCGCCCCATATAGCCCCCCGTCTACTACATCAGTGAAGTCCGGACGGACTCACGGCAACGCTACCCGCAGTACCAGAAACTGGTGTACGTGGTATTCCGAGCTCAGCGGCGACTCCCCCATTATTTCCAAGAGCACCCAATCACGATGGTCTCATCCGCACCGCTGCATGACATAATACGTAATTGCGAGGCTACTGGGCGAGTCGCCAAGTGGGCCGTCGAAATCGGCATCCACAACATCAAATACGAGCCCCGCAAAGCAATCAAGTTACAAGCCCTAGCTGATTTCCTCGCAGATTGGGAAGAAGCGCAGCAGCCGGAGAAGCTACCATATCTCCACTACTGGTCGCTACACTTCGACGGCTCGAAGAACGCCGACGGCGCAGGGGCCAGGGTCATACTGACCTTCCCCAAAGGGGACAAGCTCCGATACGTCCTCCACCTCAATTTCAAGCCTTGCACCAACAACATGGCAGAATACAAGGCCCTCCTCCACGGCATGCGGGCCGCCAAGGAAATGAACATCAACCGCCTATGATGCTATAGCGACTCCGACCTAGTCGCCGACCAGGTCGCCGGAACATGCGACGTAATCTCTCCAACAATGATCGCGTACCGCCAAGCGGTAGACCAGCTGGGAGGACACTTCGACGGCTATTCTGTCGAGTGGATCGATAGACGCAAGAATGAGGAGGCAGACGCCCTTTCCCGCATCGGGTTGGCCCGACAAACGCCACCAGCAGGCGTCTTGCTTGACATGATCCACAAACCTTCGGTCTGCCCATCGAAGGAGATCGACGTCAGGATACCACTGCAACTAGAGCCGGCCCTAGTCGCCATGGTTGCGCAGCCCAACAACTGGACGGGACCATACTTTGCCTTCCTCGAGCACAAGATCCTCCCAAGCAATGAGACGGAGGTGCGAATGATCGTGCGCCGCTGCAAATTGTTTGTCATCATCAACGGCGAGCTCCACAAACGCAGCGTGACTGGCGTGTTCCAGCGCTGCGTACAACCAGAAGAAGGCCGCAAGATCCTCCAGGACATTCACACCGACGACTGCGGCCATCACACCGGCACCTAGTCGCTGGTCGCCATGGCCATGCGGCACGGCTTCTACTGGCTCACCACGCACGCCGACGCCACCAACATCATCCAACGATGCGTCAGGTGCCAAAAGTACGCCAACCAGATGCACCACCCTGGTTCGACACTTAAGACCATCCCCATCACATGGCCATTCGCTATATGGAGCATGGACATGGTAGGCCCGTTCAAGAAGGCCCCATCCGGCTTCACCCACCTCCTGGTCGCGGTCGACAAGTTCACCAAATGGGTCGAGGCCAAGCCGATCAAAAAGTGCAACGGCAAGATGGCCACCAGGTTCTTACGTGACCTCATCTACCGGTATGGCTACCTGCATATCATCATAATGGACAATGGCACCAACTTCGCCAAAGAGGCCATGGCATACGACTCGACCTCGCCTCAGTCGCCCACCCGGAGTCGAACGACCAAGCAGAACGTGCCAACCAGAGCATCCTCCACGGGCTCAAGCCACGGCTCAAGGTGCCCCTCGAGCGCACCCCAGGATGCTGGGTCGAAGAGCTCCCTTCCGTCATATGGGGGATCCGCACATCCGTCAATCGCTCCACCGGGTTCACACCCTTCTTCATGGTGTACGGCGCCGAAGCCGTAATGCCAACGGACCTGGAGCACGACTCACCTCGAGTCGCCAATTACGTCAAGGCGACAAATGAGACCGCCCGCCAAGACAGCATCGACCAAATCGACGAGGCACGCGACCTGGATCTCTCCCGCACAGCAATCTACCAGCAGGGACTCCGCGGCTACCATAGTCGCCGAGTCCGGACTCGCACCTTCCAGGAGGGTGACCTGGTCCTACGACTGGCTCAAGACAAGAAGGGCATGCACAAGCTCTCCCCCCCATGGGAGGGGCCATTCGCCATAGAGAGAGTCCTCGGCAATGATGCCTACTACCTCATCGACATACAAGGCGACGGCTAGCTCGAGGTTGGGAGGCCATGGAATGTAAACCTCCTCCGAAAGTTCTATACATAGAACTAAAACATGTACTCAGCTGACATATATAATGAAATTCATTCGGTTCACAAAATTGTGTCTACTCGCCATATCCTTGTGCCACTTCAGACTGCATAATTAGCAATACGCTACGCACGGAAGTCAAACTTTGGTCGAGCGACTGGCATGGCTAAGTAGTGCGCCCCAAGGGCACCGAAAATACTCGGGCCTTGGGACGTCCACGAATACGCCAACCCAGAGCCACGATCGGAGTCGCCTAGCTTGACTAGCCCACCGGGCTAAGACGACCGGTATACGCTTCTCACAGCGACCTGTCCTTCCCATCCTCGCGCAAAGCGACTCGAACGGTTAAGTACCACGCACGGGGACTCCACAAAAATGGAACCCTCACGCGGCTCGGGAACACGCCAAGTAAGAGAGTTTCCTTGGACTCGCCTAGCGACTGGCTCTCCGAGCCAGGGGAGGAGACGCGTTACAAACAACACACTGGCAACTTGCAACAGGCACGTGCCCAAAACAACTAAGTACTACACTTGGGGACTCGCCTACAAACGAACCCACTCGCGCTCGGGGACTCGCCCCTTCAGGAGACGCAAGGGATAAACAATGCACCATAAAAGAAAACACATATGTATACAATCGAGTTATACCCCATTAAAAGGGCGGACGCGCTCAGGGACTCGCTCAAACAAAAATAAACACACCACACAATCACGGTCACATTGCGAGTCGATTGACTCCTCTTACTCAAAATATTGTTTATATTACAAAAGTCGCCACCTGGCATATGTTACAAACTGCCCAATGATACTATCTATTTCGCAGGCCCTGACGAAGAAGCATCCCTACCACCCTTGACACGAACGAAAGGTTGCCATGGGTTCGTCGGGTAGGTCGTCAGTGACTTCGACAACGCCGACCGGAAGGGTTGCTCCGACTTCATGTAGCGATGCTCCGGCTCGGGGTCGCCAGGCGCCAATACCGTCTCCTGGTATGGCAGAAGGTCCCCCATCGCCAACACTCGATCAGCAAAAGGGGCGGCCTTGGCAGTCAACTTCAGCACCTCTGACACCTCCACCATACCAGTCGCCGAAGGATAGCCGCTGGTGACGTTGTCAAGGTCGAAATCGTCGAGGAAGTGGGCGAGACCCAGGCTTAATGCCATGGTGGCCCCGCGCCTGAAAGCCGAGCGTGCCATCCACTCCACGATGTCGGGCACCTCCTCCAGATAGCGCCACACTTCTGTAAGTCCCCCAGGAATAACCTCGGTGGGGGACATCCCTTGAAGGACCGCTTGGACGCACAACGCCGAGGCAGTGGCCGCGTTCACCACGGCAGTCACGCACTGCGAGGCATTGAAGGTCTGAACCACCGGGTCGCTTTTCCCTATAACAACTGCAACATCAGACGTCAGTGACACTACGGACCTTCCCACTCGGGACTCGCCAAACATGTTAAGCAAAGAACAGAGACTCACCAAGAAGCTTGTGGCAGTGCTCGGTGACGTGCTTCTCCAGGGCGGCGTGATCGTTCTGCAGCCCCAGGATGATCGAGTCTGTGGCCTTGCGCTCCTCTTCAGCTGTAGCAACTGCAGCCTTCGCTCGATCCTCAGAAGAAATTGAGGCTGCCTTCGCCTCCTCCAACTCCTGGATTAGTGAGGCGATTCGCCCATTCGCCGCGTCCAGCTCGGCGACTAAGACGTATCCTTCACGAGACTTGGAAATCATAGACGGAAGACCAGCTGAAAAGAAAAGGTACAGATCGTCAACACGCCAGCACACTAAAAGTTCACAGTCGAAAAACGAATCAAGTACTTACCAACAGTCTCCTGGATTCACCGGTTTGCTTCCTGCGCCATGCGCAAATCCCGCTCCAGACGCTCCGTCGCGGCCTGTCGATCTGTCGACTCCCTCTACAAACCCTGCAAGAGTAACAAAACTTAGTACTTACCAAAAACAATATTCAATTCCCAGGCGCTGAAATTCAGCGACTAGGAACTCAGGGACTGGAGAGTAGAAGAAACTCAGTGCGTAGCCGCTGAAATTCAGCAGCTAGACACTCGGGGACTGGACGTACCTGAATGGCGGCGCCAAGCATCTTGTGAAGCTCTCCGGCGTCAGTCGACAGGACCATGAAGGAGGTGCGCCCACGACGAGACCCGACGTCTTCATCAACGATCTCCGGGCTTTGTGGAGACTGGTTGTCCGCCACGCCTGGAAACCCCCTCGCCATGAAGCGTGGGAACATTGCTGACGCTCTAGCCGGGGCACTGGTCGCCGGAGCTGGCGCTTCCGTCGCAGGAGCGACCGTGACTGGCTCCGACCGCGCTGCCGCCACCTATTCGACGACTGCAACGAGATCGCACTCCTTGGCGCTATCCATCGCCACGACATCATCGACATGACCCTTCTGCCTCTTCGCGCCTTCCACGGTCGCCATGTCTTCAACAAGTTTCCTCTTCTTGGGGAGGTCGCCCTCTCCCGTGGTGGTGACCGGCGGGATCTTCGCCACTAAAGGGAGACCAATCTTCTTGGCCCCAGACCTGCCAAACCTCCAAAGTCAATACAGAGACAGCATAAAAACAGAACACAACTTGGAATGGAAAAGTCGAAATTTACTTGGCGACTGGGAGAACGCGCAGCCCGGTGCTGATGTGGGAGGGCTTGTCTAACTCCGGTCCCAGCTTGCGCGTGAGACCCCTCTCGAAGACATCTGAAGCCCATGACACCGCGGGCTTCCTTGATGACGAAGCCGCGGTCGCCGGAATGTCCGGCTCCAAAGACGCGACCGCTCTTGAAGGTTTTGGCGATTTCGACACCACGGCTTTAGCCGTCTCCTGGCTTGGCACCCTCGAAGCCGTTGGCGCAATCACCACAAGAGGAACTTCTACCGCCGACCCGGTGTCCTCGTCTCCCATTCCCTTCATTGGAATCGCATCCTCCGGGATCTTATGCGAAGAATCAGGGGCATCATCGTCATCGGAGTCGTCATCAGACTCAAACACCACCGCCGACCTTGGCGGTGACGCTGGCTTCTTCGCTAGCGACTTTGGTTTGCGCGTGGGCTTTGCTGGCGTGGCTGTGCACCGAGATGTGTGCTCTTGCACGATCTCGTCGCCCCCTTCATGTTCTTCGAGGTTGCGACTCGCCTCGAACTCGCGCTGCTTCTGCATGCGAGTCTTGCGAGCCATAGGCACTGGGGGAGGAACCTCCTCCTCCTCCTCTTCACTTCTAGAGGAATCTCCCTCGGAGGCCTCTCTGAGCTCCCGGGGAACCTCTTCGTCAAGCGGAGGGAGCCAACCCTCCAGCACCTGGAACAACTGAGAACAACCACCAATGAGTATCGAACGACGTGACTGTGAGTTACATTGCAGAGATTGCGACTGGAAGGAAAAACTTACTGTGGGGGCTTCGTTCTTCATGGGAGTATACGGGGCGAGCCCGACCGATACAGTTGTGAATTCCGCATCGGTGATCTTCTTTAGGGCAGCCTTGTAATCTTCGGTCTCCCACGACTCTTTGCTGGTCCGGGAGGGATCGTGTTTCCCGCGGCCGAGCCGCTAGCGGAACCATACGCCGCCCGAGCCAGCAGTTGTAGAGGTTGATCGAAGATAACCCCTAGTCCTTCAACCTTTGGATCTGGTCCATCATCTCCGTGACGGCCATCCTCTGGTCTTCGGGGAGTTTCTTCGGTGCCAGCCGGCGAGGCTCACTCCTTTCGGCGACGAACTCGGGAAGCGCCACTTTGCCGGAGGGAGTGGATTCCTTCACGTAGAACCAGCTCTTCTTCCACTCGCTCGCGGCCTTCTTCGGCAGTAGGAGCTTGGCAAAAATGGCCTTCGGCTTCAGTTGGAACGTGACGCCGCCGGCCGCTAGCATCAAGCCGCCAGACGCCTTGCGCCCGATGCGGCCGTGGAAGAGCTCCAGCCACAACGGGAAATACGGCCTGTAGCCGAGGTATCATTCACAGAAGGCGACAAAGATCGCCAGCTGCTCGATGCTGTGCAGACCGAGATCCGACGGCTTGATTGCGTAATACGCACAGAAGCGCCGAAAGAAGAGTGAGGTGGGAAACCCCAAACCCCTCTCTAGGTGGCTGGGGAAGCAGATGAACTTGCCGGCTCGTGGCTTCGGCTTAGTCTCAGAGGGAGCGGGAACCCGCCAGTTCCCCTTGCGGAGAACTCCAGCATCCTCGAAGGATTTGAGCTGGGCCGTGGTGCACTTGGATTTCCCCCATGAACCTTTTGGAGGTGCCATTGGGAATGATGTGGAGTCGCTCGGTGTGAAAGGATCGAATCGAAGGAAGACAGGAAAAATGAATGCACGAGAATGAAGAATGTAGGAAAGGATCCGCAAGGCTGATTCGTCACTCCCCTTATAGGGGGGGCTACCCGCTAGATTCGGGATAGCCGTTACCTGTGGTAATTACGCCAAAGTTACCGTTGGAATGTCCAACGGATAGTTTAACCGAGTTGATAGTCCAACTCCTCCGTTCCACTCGGCCAAGCAAAGGACTTGGCAGCCGCGACATTCGCCGGAGGAGCGACTGGGAGCCTGGGGAAAATTTCCCTGGTTTCAGTGGAGTCCATCACCGATTCGACTAGGCGTCCAAATTGGACTCGCCTACTCCGACCACCATATGACCACCTGCGCTTGATTCAACGATGGCCTCGGGGACTACTGATGGGGATATGCCGAATGGGGTATGCCTAGCAGGACGTTCCGATTGGGCCAAAAGGTCTCACGAGTGGGCCTCCAGGACGACGACTGGAATGCGACTAAGGGGAAGGCCCGACAACTAGAGACTGGAGGCCCAGAAGCGTACCAGAAGCCTAGTCGGATTAGGTCAAAGCCTCCAAATCCATATCTTGTTCAGTTGTAACTTGTAAACCCTAGCAAGGTGCCTCATATATAAACCTCCCTAGGGTATCCTGAGGACTTACGTTCCATCATACACCCCTTTAAGCGACTCGCTGCTTAGACGCCGAGCTCGCCACCCCTGTAACTCGCTCTCCAATAATCTAATCTAGCAGGAGTAGGTCTTTTCGCTCCAGGGGGCCGAACCTGGGTAAACCCATGTGCATCCACCCCCATCTCGCTCCGAAGATGGCCGCTAGCTCTCGCCCCCGATTCAATCAATCGCTGCCTACTGCAGCGACTGCCGTGGCTATTTCCACGACACTTCCAATTTCCCATAGTTTCTAGTTAGCAAAGCTAGTTGAGTCTTTAACTCAACATTCTCCTTCAATATAGATGCTTCAAAATAAGCAGAGTTAGTAGCACAAGCATCATCATTTAATGCAAGAGGTGAGGGAAACATGGAAAGCTCTTTTGAGTAAGAAGCTTTAAGTTGCTCATGTGACTCGGTGAGTTTGATGAGCTCACCCTTGATGACCCTAGAGCCATTGTTGAGGTGCTCAGAATCCTCAAGGAGTTTAGCTAAGCAACTTGAAGCTCATAATTTTTAATTTGGAGGGTACTTTCCACCTCAAGATCTCTATCATGAGATTCCTTCACTCTAGATAGCTCTAGAGCACAAGTGTCCTCAAGAGATTCCTTAGTGGTGTGTTTTTCTTCAAGAGCTTCATTTAGATTTTGCAATGTCATTAGCATAATCATGCTCAAGACTACTCATTCTGTCAATTGCGTCCTCATGCTCATCAATAAGTTGCTTACTTTCAATAGCAAAGGTCAAGATTTCAATGAATGTAGAGCAAGCATTTTTATTTTTATTAGCATGAAGGACTAGCTCCCCCTTCTCTTTTAAAGAAGCAACATGATCATCTACTTCATAATGATCAACATTCACATCATTATGAGATATATTGTGATCCTAAGGAGATGATACCTTTGAAGCCTTAGCCATGAGGCATAAGTTAATGTTGGGTGAATATGATGATGAGGGAACAATTGAAGCTCCAATCACAACCTTGCCTTGGCCCATATATTCTTTGATTTCCTCTACACGGTTAGCAACACAAGTAATAAGGGAAACATAAGCATATTTATCATGGCAACAAGGCAAACCAAGCATATCATCATGAGATATATTCAAGGCATTTCTACATGATGTGCAAGGACAATCAACACAAGCATGTAAATCATTTATAGTGCTACAAGTGTTCAAGTGCAAAGATACAACATTGCAATGAGATTGATATGAAGGATCATGGATGGCAAGCTCACTATCCACATTCCAAGTTCTATCACCACTCACAATATCATTACCTAGTGACAACTCACATGTTGGTGTGGTGGAAGAAAATGAGAACTCATCGCTGATGACTGCAAGTGCACAAATCATTTGTAGCTAGTTTCAAAACAAAGATATCGATCCCAAAGGGAGCAGGAGTCTAAAGTCTAATAACTCTTGAAATAAGTACTACAATAGAAATGCTAGATAAAGTTCTAAGTGACAAGATAAAATGCGAGTATTGTGTAAAAAGGTGTTTTGGGGTTTTGGGTATAAGAGAAATAATAAAGTAAAGTAAAACAACTGAGTACAGAAAGTAAGTATCGCGTATGTAAGATAGATTGGAACTGTAATAGGGAAAAAGTGTTCTCAGGGAGTAGCGGATACGCCACTAGTATTATAAGGGTCTAAGATAAAGATTATCATCATGAACATTCTCAACTATGTATGTGTGGGAGGAACTCCGTAATTGGAAAAATAGGTAGCAACCGCTGCTCACATCATCCTCATAACCACAACAGTCAGCAATCGACATCAATCGAATTACTGCGCTATTAAGGAAAGTAATCCTGTAGAACGTATCCCATGGCATGGATAGTGTTCCGTGAGTTTCCTTGGTTCCCAAGTTGATACGTAAGGGGTGCCAACATCTTTATAGTCATTGTAAGTGCTAGCACACCTCCGTCTACCAACTAGTAGTTTCCTCCATCGAGTCCCCATGAGAGGCAAATATTGAGAGGTCGACTTCTCTCAACATCAAGATGTAGAAAATCTAACACATGGTCACAACGATGAATATCATAAAAGACTTTATCTTATTTCAATCTCATACTAGAGTTTCTCCATCTCCCAAGAACTAATGATATACTTAGACATGGAGGCAATCAACATCATAGCAATGGTAATGGAAACTATCATAGATGAATAGTACTTGTATAAATCCACAACAATTACGGGAATTACAACAAGATCTAGACAACGTGTAGATGGGATGGATGGAGATGGTGGTGATGCAGCGGTGGATGATGAAGATCGATGCCTTAGCCTCCCGGATCTGCGCAGGGCGAAGATGTATCCCTTGTGGAGGAGTTCCCCCTCCAGATGCCTTCTGGAGGTGAAGTTTCTGCGATTTCCGGGTGTTCTGTATGTCGTCTCCCCGAACCAATTGCCCGGGGTGAAACTATTCGACGAGGTGGAGGCAGCGCCAACTATACGGCCGGAAAATTGCTCCGGTCGTATAGTTGGTCTTCGGACTCTCTGCCTCCCTTGTTCGCTTCTGGGTTTCTTCTTGTATTATTAATATTTCCCAAATAAGCGATTTATATTTTTTTTACTCGTTTTCTCCGTAGTACAACTGCTCCAAGAATTGTATCCATTGGATCCATCATCTGTCCTGATCCTGGTGAAAACAGACATAAAATGTGCGTGTGAGCGCCGTAAAATACCAAGATCCTAAAACATGATGCAAATATGCACTCATCAACTTCCCCAAGCTTAGACTCTTGCTCGTCCCGAGCAAGTTTTAGCTTAATGGATGTGATCCTCATATTCATGAAGCTGAGTCGATAAAATAAATGAGGCAATTGCAGCATGTGTTTATCATGTATGATACATAGGAATAAGTTCATTGAATAGTACCTTACTCGAACCATCTGAATAGTATTAGCAGGCTTCCACACCTTAGTGATCAATAGTTCATAAAAGATGAATTTCAACATAATGTAAAAGTATCCAATTCAAACGAATGAGTTAGCGAGGTAGTACCAAGTGTTTTAGGATTCACTTATTCACTTGGGATTCAAAATCTCAAAAGTGTATCTTTGTCATACTCCAATACAGTGGTATATTCCTACTTGCTCTTTGCACACTCGCTCTTTTTTCTCTTCTTCCTTTTCTTTTCTTTTATATAAATGCTCACACTTTTGTTTAAGTGTTGTGCAAAGGAGCTAGCCATACATTCCACTTCATGTAGGAATTCAAAGTTTAACGATCTCAATTACCAAATTCCAATTATATACGAAACATTCTCATGACTTGAAGATTCTACCTCGACTTGTTCTCACTCTATTTTTATAGCACTTTCATTCTCCTTTGTTCAAGGTTTCTTTCTCAACTTAGATAATTTTTCTTTGTAAATCAAATCGTAGACTTACAGCATATTGACTAAATTATATTTAGGTGTTCCATTAATACCAATGGTGTGGAAGACTCCTATTGCTATCATCAAGTGCACGTAAAATTATACTCAAGCCATTCATATATCAATAAAGCAAACACAAACTCAATATTGCTCCATATATAATAAAAAAACTCGGAATTTCATAAAAGGGATCGACTATTCCTGAAGGGAATTCTAATGATGCAAACTTTATTGCTAGTTTTAACTAATACGAAAATAGTAATAAAAACTTATAGGATAGATTACAAGGTCTTAAAGATCTCCCCAATCTTGGAATCAAACCAGGCGGGATCAAATAATCCGTTGCTATTATTTGATACTGTGATTGTTGTAGATAATTGTGGCGCCATGGAATGTAACACCGCGGTGCGTAGCTTCTTGTTGTTCTCCTCCAAGGCAGTTATGCGGCTGTAGCACCTCCGCAAATTAGACTGCAGAGTGTCCACTCTATCAGCGAGTTTAGTCACCAATGGAAGGAGGTCTTCCTTCTTCTCCATCTCATTGAGACGGTGACGGACTTCAACGTGATGGAGTAGATCCTGCTGATGATATATCTCCAATGCCCGCACGTGATCCTTGGTCATGGGGATAGCTTCTTCTTCCTTGTCCATAATTGATGGATCGGGGAAGTGGAAACCGTACCTCCACTCTTCTTGAGGCTTGACCTTCATACGAGCACCAATGGTTGGCTTCGAAAGTGGTTCCTCCATTCTCTTGCTAGCACCTGCACCAATATTAGATAATTCCTTACGCTTGTGAGGCCTTTGATCCGTAGTGATGAACTTAACCGTCTCCACACGCCCTTTTCCATGTGGTTTGCGATCTTCTCTCTTGTTGAGCTTTCTTCATCGCCGCCCAATTGATCTCCGGTGGATCATAGACGTCACGACGGATGTAGACGTCAACCACATCATCATCAGAACCGTTGTTGAAGTATCTTGGCTCGACGTACTCCTTTTACCTTGGGCTAAACCTCTCTACCTCCTCATCATCGTCCTCCATGGACGGGCTGCTAGAGCGGTCCCTGGAAGGAGCAATGAGCCCAAGGGTTTTCCATGGCTTGGGATGGGATAGCGCATCGCTAGATTGGTTTATGGAGATTATGATTAGAGAGAGAGACAATGGCAGTATATAAGGGGGGTCAGAGGTCGGTAAAACTCGTGAGAAAAAACAAATTATCGCCCAAGAAAAGAATCTGAACAAAACAGGGAAAGAAATCATAGATTTGGAAGTGTCCTGCCGCGTAACGACCAACTATACGGGCGTGGCTCATATAACTCTGTCCGTATAGTTGGTTCCGAGCAGATATTTCTAAATATCTCGAGTCCAGGTCGATTAAATCACGACTCGGAACCGACAATAACGTTTTTTATGAATAAACAAAAGATCAAACGAAAAAGTGTTTGAGAGTTTAACGACCAACTATACGGCCGAAATTTTCGGCTTCGGTCGTATAGTTGCGACCGTATAGATACAAACACCAAAAATCAAAAGTGTCTGAGAGTTTAACGACCAACTATACGGCCGGAATTTTTGCTCCGATCGTATAATTGTGATCGTATAGATACAGACACCTAAAGCAAAACCATCTGAGAGTTTAACGACCAGCTATACAGCCAGAATTTTTGGCTCTTATCGTATAGTTGCGACCGTATAGGCTCAGATAGCAAAAAAAATTTCACGAAGATGATACAGAGAGTTTAACGACCAACTATACGACGGGAGCTTCCTCTCCGGTCGTATAGCTTCGCCCGTATAGTTGGTAAAACCCCTCTAAAACTTCAAAAAAACACAAGGAATTCAAAGGCAGAATTTTCAAAAGTAAAAATTGTGAAAACAAATCACTTATTTGGGTAAGAACACTTACCTTGCACTTACCATTGTTTACTCGGGGATGAAAAGTTCCTCCCACAACAAAGACTTCTTCTCTTTTGGAGGAATTGACCTTAGTTCATTGGATAATTCTCGTAAATGAAAATCACCAGGACTAAAGTTCCTCTCAATAAGATTGGTGTCTTGCGGGGCAATCATGGACACTGCATCCAACATATTTATTTCTTGCCTTTGCATAATCTGCAACTCAAATTCTTAAAGTGAAAGAATCCAACGGATCAGTCTTGGCTTATGGTCTTTCCTTTCAAGGAGTTCTTTTAAGCCATCATGATCCGTGTGAACTCTTACCTTTGCATCAACTATATAGGAACGAAATTCACAAGAGAAAATTATCACTAGTATTATAAGGGTCTAACATAAAGATTATCATCATGAACATTCTCAACTATGTATGTGTGGGAGGAAATTCGTAATTGGACAAATAGGCAGCAACCGCTACTCACATCATCCTCATAACCACATCAGTCAGCAATCGACATCAATCGAATTACTGTGCTATTAAGGAACGTAATCCCGTAGGACGTATGCCATGGCATGGATAGTGTTCCGTGAGTTTCCTCGGTTCCCAAGTTGATACATAAGGGGTGCCAACAACTTTATAGTCACTGTAAGTGCGAGCACACCTCTGTCTACCAACTAGTAGTTTCCTCCATCGAGTCCCCACGAGAGGTAAATATTGAGAGGTCGACTTCTCTCAACATCAAGATGTAGAAAATCTAATACATGGTCACATCGATGAATATCATAGTAGACTTTATCTTATTTAAATCTCATACTAGGGTTTTGATACGTCCATTTTGCGTCACTATTCTATATCATAATTTACTGTTATTCATTGATATATTTCATATTTAGAGATGATACTTATGTTATTTCATCTGTTTTTGTATGGTTGATGACTTTTGGAGGATGGACCGCTGCAGTCAGGATTCTGATGGAAAAGGTGCTATTTGGAGGTGAAATTCGCGAAGATTAGAAAATCCAGGAAAATACATGGAAAATCCTATTTTTCCAGAAGACGAAGGATGCCAGAAGGGGGAGAGGAGATGGGCCACATGGGGCCCACAGCACCCCCTGGCGCGGACCACCCTTGGCCGCGCCAACAGGTGGTGTGGCCACCCTAGCCCACTCCTGGCTCTCCCCTTTGGCGTATATTATCCCCACAAAACTCTAATACCTGGGGAGCAATCACAGAAAGATTCCACCGCCTCTGCGGGGCAGAAAACTACAGAGAGAGAAAGATCTCTCTGGCAGACAGAATTATGCCGAGGGAATTCCTTCCTGGAGAGGGGAGATTGTCGCCATCAACACCACCATCAAGCTGGACTTCATCGGGATCATCATCTCCATCAGCACCATCATCACCACTCCATACCGCTGTAACAATTGGGTTGAATCTTGCATAGTTCTTAGGGGAAACTTTCCCGGTGTTGATTACTTGTTGTAGTTGATTCTATTGAGTGGAAATGTTGAATTATTGTTATATTCAGATTGTTACTTGTCATTATATCATCTCTGGTCTTGATCCATATGATGTCTTGTGAGTAGTTTGTTTAGTTCTTGAGGACATGGGAGAAGTCATGTTGTTAGTAGTGGAATTGTGTTGAGAAAGATTCAATGGTTTGCTATTTAAGTTGTGGTGTTATTCTTCTAGTGGTGTCATGTGAACGTCGACTACATGACACTCCACCTTTATGGGCCTAGGGGATGCATTGTGTATTTGGATACTAATCGTAGGGGTTGCCGGAGTGACAGAAACCTGAACCCCCATTAGGAAACCTTTGCACAAGGGATGTCAGGATCTTAGAGTTTAAAGCTGTGGTTAGGTTTCTATCTTAATTACTTTCTTGTACTTGCGGATGCTTGCAAGGGGTATAATCACAAGTATGTGTTAGTCCTAGGAAGGTCGGTACATTAGCACAGGTTCACCCAGACAACACTTATCAAACTAAAGAAGATTAATCAACTATATGAAGCGAAAGCATTTGACGATATTCCCATGTGTCCTCGAGAACGTTTGGTCATCTTAAGTAATACAACCGGCTTGTCCTTTAGTAAAGAAAGTATTGGGCCACTTGCTGCAATTACTATTATTGTCTTTTATTTACTTGCACTTTATTTATCTGCATTATCAAAAACCCCTAAAAATCCGTTTGCTAAGTATTTAGAGAGAATTCCTGCTCCAAGCCACTCGTCAATACCTTCTTCTCCTTGTTGGGTTTGACACTCTTACTTATCAAAAACACTGCGATACACCCCCTATACTTGTGGGTCATCAAGACTATTTTCAGGCACCGTTGCCGGGGAGTGAAGTGCTATTGGAGAGTGGAATTGGTAAAGGAAACTTCTACTGTGAGTATTGTTTACTTCTGTTAGTTACTTTATTTCAATATGGATAATTCACTTAGTTTCTTATTTCGTAATGCTACTACCACTGCTAAGGTAGTAGATGAACCACCACCTGCTAAGAATGATACTTTTAAAATACCTATAAGAATTGTTGATCGTGTTATGGATAACTACTATTTTGGAGATGGAACTGTCCATCCCGGTGATCATTTGCTCTTTATACACGAATTATGCGGGTTGTTCAAGTGTGTAGGTATTACAATAGATCAAGTCAAGAAGAAGTTATTCTCATTATCACTGAAAGGAATAGCTAAGGAATGGTACAAGCTGCTGAAGAATAGTCAAGCTCTTGAATGGGAGGAAGTAGTACCTCTCTTTTATTCAAAATTTTATCCTCCTAGTGAGACTCATAAAGATCGGAATCAAATATACAACTTTTGGCCTCTTGATGGAGAGAGTACAGCTCAAGCTTGGGGGAGATTGAAGTTACTAATGCTCAAATGTCCTATTCATGAGCTCCCAAACAAGATTATTATCAATAACTTTTATGCAAGGCTTCCTCTTCATGATAAGGATCTATTGGATGCTTCTTGTGCTGGATCATTTACACGCATGGAAGAAGGAGCTAAATGGGATCTTCTAGACCGTATTCAAGACAATGCTGAAGCATGGGAGAATGATAAAGGAAGAAAGTCAGGTATAAATTATGATTATGAATGCACTGAATATTTTATGGGAACTGATAATTTTCAAAATATTAAAAATGCTTATGGTCTAGACTCTCAAGCTATTGGAACTTATTTTAAGGCTTTTGCTTCCTATATTGAAGTTCCTAAAAAGAAGTAGAATAAGTATCATGCACCTTATAAAGACATTGTTAATAGTGTTCCTGCAAGAAATACTGAAGTTTATACTGCTAATCATGTTTTACCTGAACCTTACATTGAGAAAATGCCTTTCCCAGTTAAGATAAAGGAACATTCTATGATAGCTAGTATGGTTAATGAAAGTACAAATAAAGCTGTTGAACCTAATGAACAAGTAGCTGTTGAACCTATGATAGCAAATGTGAAAGACTTTGTCACTAAATATGTGGAAGAGGGACACACTATCCTTTGTAAGGATATCCCTAATATTGTTTCACAAAGTAGTGTTATGAGAGCTAGTGTCCCTGTGTTTTCTGTTAGGATAAGTGATTATTGCTACAATGGTTCTTGTGATAGTTATATCGTTAAATTTATGCATGATACTGAAATTTATTATGTGAGAGGGAAGATGGTTCTAATGCATCTTAATAATATTAAGTTTCCTCGCTTTATGCTGAAAGTCTTTATGTTGCACTTGTTTTGCCTTCCTATGCTTGCAGCTTCTGGTTTCAACAATTTGTTTGCTTGCAAAATTCCCTTGCATAGGAAGTGGGTTAGACTTAAACATGTGTATTTTTGCTTCTTGATGCTCTGTTTTACTTCAATTCATATTCTTATACGAGCATCATTGAAATTATCATGCCCATCTTAAAGGCTATAAAGAAAGAGCTTTTTGGGAGACAACCCAATATATTTTTGCGTTCAGTTTGTTTTTGTTTCTTTGAGTCTTGGAAGTTATTACTTCGGCAATAACCTTTCCTTATCGTTTTTGTTTGGTTTTTGTGTCAAGATCAACCTCTAAGAAGAGAGAAGTAAGATTTGGGGAAGTTGCTGTCCCGAAACAGATTTTTGTGCTTCACTGTAAAAAATCGTGAAAAATATCCGTATGTCAAACTGAACTGTAATTTTTTGTGTGCATGCCCTAGTTTATTATTTAACTTTTGTTAGTTTTGTAGTTTTTGATTTGAGCAACATAAGATTTTCGAAAAAATTGATCTTTATCTGCTGGTCTGTTTTGATAGATTTGTGCCACTCTTGCATTTGCCTCTTAAATCAATTTCCTTTTTGAATTATTTTTGGGTTTTCGGAAGGAGTTGCTACAGTAGCCTATGTTTTGATGGATTTTAGTTGAAATTGAACTTAAAAGGTTTATTACCTCGCTTGCACTAATGTTGCTAATGAGAATTGTGTGAAGTTTTGTGTGAAAGAAATTTCCAGGTTATAGGAGAGAATGGTGTTTAGATGGTGAAAGGTTATATGACTCAAGCAATATGTGTATGAAGATGAAGATATTGATGTTATTAAAGCGGTGATTCTGGAAGAATTTATCAAATGCCAACTTTAGAGACCTGCAGAGTCTGTTTTCGAATAGGTAACAGTTCTGGTAAGGAAAAGTCCGTGAAAAACTGTCCAGTTATATTTTTGCAGTTTTTATCCAACAAGGAAATCAATGAAGCGAAAGAGGGACGGAAATGGAGCCAGGGTGGCTCACACCACCCCCTGGTGCGGGCCCCCTGGCCGCGCCACCAGGTGGTGTGGCTGCCCCGGAGTCCGTCTCCGACCCGTTTTCTCCCAGTACCTTCCTTATGTTGTACAAATTCGTAATATATAATCCCCCAGATCCCCCTAGGTTTGTATATCATGTTCTCGTTGTGTTTTTGTTTTGATCTTTTTCTGACAGGTAGAGTCTCAGTTTTGGAGCCACAATGTTTTCCTCCGGATCAGCCAAGGAAGATCCCTCTGCGGACATCGTCAACCCGTACATGCATGATTTGAAGATTCATCCCAAGGAGTTGTCGCTGGAAGATGGGGAAGTACAGATAAAAGAGGTTCAGGGCCCTAAGTACAGGATGGAAGCACTGGAGCAAGAAGTCTTTAGGTACAAGAAGATGGCAGAGCGCGAAGTGGATATCATCCATAAGATTAGTTCAGAACTCATCGCCAAGCACCAGAAGGAGACTGTTGAGCTTAAGGATGAAATTCTCTCACTCCACCGAACAACCAACCAACTACAAGCACAGCTCTACAACATGCAAAATCAAAACTATGAGTATGAGGTTAGGTTTAAACGCATAAGTGCTGCTGCTAGTTTCAGGATGTTGGAGACCAGGATGTCTTTTGATGATGGGGAGCCTTTACCTTGGAAGTCAGACGAGGACGAGAGAACACCACCACCGAAGGAGTAATTCATCATCAGGTTTTGGCATCCCCTTGGTTTGTTCCAAGCTTGGGGGAGTGCCGCGGTATCACATCACTATCTTTTATATTTTTTACCTTTTTAGTAGAGTCATGTCATGAATAGAGAAGTTATCATGTAGGATGGTTTGCATTATGGAAGTGTCCCCCCTCTCGTTAGATATCTATGTATCCCTTGGTGTGAGTTGCCATTATGGAATATTAATGAGAAGTTCTATCATTTACTCTTTTGCAAATCTTATATTACTTTTCAATTCATGTTATATGATTGATCTTGTTATTAGTACATGTATCACTTTGGGATCATTGAGTTAATTTAGTTGGTTTTGGCAAACCTGGCTCGGTCAGTAGCAACACTATTATGAGAATTGAATGAAAAAGACAAAAGTACTCTTAAAGAATATAATTTCATCATCTTTCTTCCTTGATTTTCTCCTAAGCTTAGTATTCTCTAGTTAAGATCTTTTATGCTTCCAAGGAAGATCGCATATTTGTTTTTACCACCTGTATGTTTGTTTGTTTCCTTCAACTCTTATGCTTGCTACCCAACCTTGCTAGCCTAAAACCTGTACTGGGAGGGAATGCTTCTCGTGCATCCAATCCTTAAACCAAAACCTATGCCATTTGTGTCCACCATACCTGCCTATTAGCACTATTGCTATTCCAAGTAAACTCATGTTTTTATCTACCTTCCGAATTAAACTTGTTATGTGAAAATTAGTGATTAAAGCTCTCACGAACTTTATGGCACACTTTAATTTTCTTGCACCTAATAAACTTGAACCATTGTGTCATCTAAGTTGTATATGCTTGCACTTATATGTTGGGAATTAGCAGAACCATGTTGTCATGGGGAATGCTTTCAACATTGCACTTGTACATTGTACCCAGTTGATATCATGCTCTTTTGTTTATGGATGTCATCAGAGTGAAATGAAAGGGGAGCTTGTAAGTCCATGGAGTTATGTATGTGTGTTAGAGAAATGCCTGGGCCGCTGGTCTAATCCATGCCTAATCATGGTGGAAACCTGCAGCATAACCATAATGAGCAATCTATGAAGCATTCTTCTTATATAAAAAGAGATAGAGATTGATAAAAAGAAAAAAAAGATGAGAAAAGAGGAAAGAGAGAAAAAAGCACCATTTTCCCATGGTAAATAAGAAGATGCTGAGATGCTTATTGTCTGCTTGCCTTGTCATTTTGATATGGGGATTCTTCCATATCATCGGGCAAAGGGTACCCTGTTGGCGGTTCTCTATGATACACATGTACTTACTATGACAAGAACTTACCGGTAACTAAACTTGAGTAGCATGAGTAGCGGCCCTTGTATTCAAGGGACATGAGATTTCCAACTTATACTTTGTCAAGCATATACTCCATAGTTTGTTCACTTTAACCTTAATCACCTAAAGATGCTTATGATAGGGGCGATGAGAGATGAAATCTAATAAGTATCATAATTTTTGGAAGCTCTTTATGAAACTTGAGATCCCTACTTCCCTCTACGAAGGGCATATCTTTTACTTTTTGTTGAGTTAGTAAACCTATTCCTTTCCATCTCAGCAAGTATTTTGAGTTGTTGTGTTTCATTCATTCATATGATGATTTATTCAATCATGTTTCTTATGTTCCTTGTTTTGCACATTGCTCTTATCTTAGTGAATACTACTCTGAAAGCTATCATTGAAAACCCCTTTATGATTGAACTCCTGCAAAATTGTTAACTATTCTTTAACCAAGAGCAAAGTTTGCCTTTACCAATTATGATTTACTTTATGTATCTTTATTGTGTTTCCTTTACTTATTGCAAGTTAAGTTATATAGTAGTGAGTTGTCTTCTATTATGATTTGTGTATTGATGAATGTGATGCTTCTTGTCCATATTCTTTTATCGACTCTTCACTCCATAAACCTGAGGTCATGTTTATTGAGCTCAGTTTTCGCTTGGGGACAAGTGAAGTCTAAGCTTGGGGGGAGTTGATACGTCCATTTTGCATCACTATTCTATATCATAATTTACTGTTATTCATTGATATATTTCATATTAAGAGCTGATACTTATGTTATTTCATCTATTTTTGCATGGTTGATGACTTTTGGAGGATGGATCGCTGCAGTCAGGATTCTGATGGAAAAGGTGTTGTTTGGAGGCAAAATTCGCGAAGATCAGAAAATCCGGGAAAATACATGGAAAATCCTATTTTTCTAGAAGACGAAGGATGCCAGAAGGGGGAGTGGAGATGGGCCACAGGGGGCCCACAACACCCCCTAGCACGAGCCAACCTTGGCCACGCCAGCAGGTGGTGTGGCCACCCTGGCCCACTCCTGGCTCTCCCCTTTGGCGTATATTATCCCCACAAAACCCTAATACCTGGGGAGCGACCACAGAAAGATTCTACTAGCTCTGCGGGGCGGAAAACTATAGAGAGAGAAAGATCTCTCCGGAGACAGAATTATACCGGGGGAATTCCTTCCCGGAGAGGGGAGATCGTCACCATCAACACCACCATCAAGCTGGACTTCTTAGGATCATCATGATCATCATCTCCATCATCATCTCCATCAGCACCATCATCACCACTCCATACCGCTATAACAATTTGGTTGAATCTTGCATAGTTCTTAGGGGAAACTTTCCCGGTGTTGATTACTTGTTGTAGTTGATGCTATTGTGTGGAACCGTTGAATTATTGTTATGTTTAGATTGTTACTTGTCATTATATGATCTCTGATCTTGATCCATATGATGTCTTGTGAGTAGTTCGTTTAGTTCTTGAGGACATGGGAGAAGTAATGTTGTTAGTAGTGGAATTGTGTCAAGAAAGATTCAATGGTTTGTTATTTAAGTTGTGGTGTTATTCTTCTAGTGGTGTCATGTGAACGTCGACTACATGACACTTCACCTTTATGGGCCTAGGGGGATGCATTGTGTAATTGGCTACTAATCATAGGGGTTGTCAGAGTGACAGAAACTTGAACCCCCGTTAGGAAACCTTTGCTCAAGGGATGTCAGGATCTTAGAGTTTAAAGTTGTGGTTAGGTTTCTGTCTTAATTACTTTCTTATACTTGTGGATGCTTGCAAGGGGTATAATCACAAGTATGTATTAGTCCTAGGAAGGTCGGTACATTAGCATAGGTTCACCCACACACCACTTATCAAACTAAATAAGATTAATCAACTATATGAAGCGAAAGCACTTGACGATATTCCCATGTGTCCTCGAGAACGTTTGGTCATCTTAAGTAATACAACCGGCTTATCCTTTGCTAAATAAAGGATTGGGCCACTTGCTGCAATTACTATTATTGTCTTTTATTTACTCGCACTTTATTTATCTGCATTATCAAAAACCCCTAAAAATCCGTTTCCTAAGTATTTATAGAGAATTCCTGCTCCAAGCCACTCGTGAACACCTTCTGCTCCTCGTTGGGTTCGACACTCTAACTTATCGAAAATACTGCGATACACCCCCTATACTTGTGGGTCATCAGGTTTCTCCATCTCCCTAAGAACTAATGATCTACTCAGACATGGAGGCAATCAACATCATAGCAATGGTAGTGGAAACTATCATAGATGAATAGTACTTGTTTAAATTCACAAGGAGTACGGGAATTACAACAAGATCTAGACAAGATGTAGACGGGATGGATGGAGATGGTGGTGATGCAGTGGTGGATGATGAAGATCGATGCCTTAGCCTCCTGTCGTGGTGGTGTCACGGCAGATGCCATGGATAGGCTAAAGGTGGGGACTAATATGCGCTAGGGGAATCCAGGGAGGGATAGAAGAGTGATTCTCTACACAGAAGCTTTGTATTGATGTTCAATCTCCCAGATTACAAGTGCTCCTCGAGCTGTATTGACAAGAGGAGGAAGAAGAAACTCTCTTACTCTTGCCTACTAACTAGCCCAGGAACCCTAGACCCACAAGGTTAAGAGCCTTGCTATGTATCTGAAAAGACCCAACCCCCTTACCAGAACCCCAACCCCCCTTATATAGGGGTGGTTCGGTCCTGGCCTAGGGCATACGTGGAGGCATATTCCTATGCCTCCTCCCAAAGTAGTAACTCGACAGGGGCGCGTTTCCCCCGCGCCACTCTTGCTTTAGCGACGTTGCCTCTGCGGCGCTTGCGTCAGCCGACGTGAGCGTCGTCGCCCTTGTCGGCCATGATCCGGTGGTCCTGCCCTTGCTTTATTCGCTCACCCAGTATGCACCGGCCCTTCTTTTTGACCAGAGATATTCCTTCCTTATCCTAGAAGCCAAACGAGGATCCGGATCACAGTTGATCCGGCCACACCTGTTCCTGCATATAAGCTAGACAAGTGTCCCCGACTTACTCCTTGAGTCGAACGAGACAATGTTAGGCGACCCTCCTAGTCCGGGTTACTCCGTGATCCGGCCTGCCTTGAGGTGACTCGGCTAGCATCCGCTTTGACCTTGCCGAACCTCGGCTAACTCGGCCCTTATACCCTGGAGTGACCCTACCCGGGGTTATCCCCCCAACATTAGTCCCCGAAGCTGGTGCGGCCTTAGCGGCCTTGGTCGCTAAGGCCACATCAGGTTCATTCGTATCTAAGCTTCGGACGTTTAGCTCCGGGTTAACTTTTTGTATCGGATTATATGGATTTATGTTCCCTTCGCACGTTCCAAGTTTTCACTTGCCGGCCGGGTCACCACTTTGGCTCGGATCCTATGGTTTTACTTTCCCTCTGCACAGTTCAAGTTTTCACTTGCCGGCCGGGTTACCATCGTGGCTCGGATCCGGGCCTTGCTTCCTTCTCTCGTACGCCAACCCATGTAACAGTTAATCATTGTGTTGCCTTATTTTAAGGGCCTGCACAGTAACCGCCGCAGTAAATGTCAGTGTTTACTGTGCGGGGGTTACGTCACATCTGTCTCCTCGTTTACCGCAACTGCACGTCGTGTCATGGGATCACTTTTACTCTGCGGCCCCGGTGTGGCTTCTCTCTGATTGGTCGATGCTGGTGATACACGGCCACACCGTGTGGTTTTCCAGCGCAACACGATCCCACTCGTTAATGACTGGGGGCGGTTAAATAGGGGAGGAGCACGCTCCTTAGAACCTTTCCATCTCCGCGCCCCCTCGCCTGTTCCTCTTCTTCTTCCTCGCAACCGCGCCGCCGCCAGTGCCCGTTCCAGCAGCGCCGCCGCCGCATCCTCTCCGTTCCTCCGTACCGCAGTCACTGCTGCGCCTCTGTTTAGCCACGGGTCCTCGTCAGTCTAAACCACAGAGCCCCGTCGCTGCCAGCTCCAGCGAGGACAGCGGAATCGAAATGACGGAGGAGGAGCTCATCGTCACCGAGCAGGAGATGGAGGAGGACGCCGGCGTGGCGGACCGTGGCGCGTGGGCCGGCTCCTGGGTCTGCGAGGACGACATCGACTGGCTCTACCGGACCCGACGCATTCCCGCCAGCGTCGCCGCTCGTCTCCCCTCCTCGAAGTTGGCCCCCTCATCCAATCTGGGTGAGTTCGTGGTTTTCCTATCCCATTTCCAACGGGGATTTGGGCTTCCAGTGAGTGATTTCTTCCGGGACTGGATCCGGACCTATCACCTGTAACCACATCATCTCCCGGCGAACACCATCACCTCTGTCCGCTGCTTTTCGATCAAGGGCTACACCGGCTATGGCCTCACGGCGAGCGGATCCGGTTCTTCGGCCTCCGCCGCAACATCATCCCCAACATCCACGCCGAGTCGGAGGACAAGCAGCTAACTCAGTTCGGAGCTACCTCGATCTCGCCCCGGAGGTACTCAATCTTTCCCCGGGTCACCGGGCTTGACTCCTGCAAAGGATGGGCCCGGACCTTCTTCTACGTCCAGAACGAAGGCACGGAAGATTTGATCTGGTTGATGCCCTACGCTCCGGGTCCCCCTAACACGGATTTCTGGGAGGAGGTTGCCAAGAAACCTACGGCTCTGGCCAACCAAGTGAACAAAAGGTTTGCAGAGCTGAAGAAGCTCGGATTGCGCAACGAGGATGCCATGATCACATTCGTGCGCAACCGAATCTCTCCCCTTCAGCGGCGCACTCACAAGTTGTGCCATATGAGCTTCAGTCACGACCCCAACCGAACCTCCTCGTTCGAGTTGAGCAATACGGAGATCTTCCGTCGGGTCAAGGCTCTTTTCACCACCCATAAGGACTTCTCCGCCGAATGGACGTGGGGAATCGAGCATTACTGCTGTGACAGGCTCCCTCCTGCGGTAAGCTTCGCGGGGTAAACTTATTTCGGATCAATTTCATGTCGGTTTTATCATATTTCTGACTTTGCTCCTTGTGCTTTTTTCTTAGCTGTTTCTCCAGCAAACCCTCGGGGATGGCCCGGATCCGACCCTTAAGTGGGCCCCGGACCGAGAAATTCTGGATGAGGAGGAGCTGGACCAGGAGATGTTTCTCCCCAGACCTGATGCCACCAGACGACCCAGTGGTAAATTCTCTTCTCTTAGAGATTGGCCCGACGATGAGGATGACTCGGATATCGATGTGATTGAACCCGTTGAGGCTGTCCCTCTTTCTTTTGCCTTCCTGGCATCAGCTAACCCCGGTGGGCACATCCACGAGGATTCTCCACTTGCCACGGGCGAGCCTGTTCCGGTGGCGTCAAAGAAGAAGCGCGGATCCGCATCGAGTTCTTCTTCCGAACCTTCTCAGCCTTCCAAAAGGCAAAAGAAGGCCGGAGACAAGACTGCCTCCAAACGGGCAGGCAAAGCCCCGACACGGAGGGCCCGGAAACCTAAGGAGGCCGAGACCTCGGATGCGTAAGTTCTTTTTTCACCACGCAACACACTTCTCCCTGCTTCGGGGTAATTTCACTCCTGACATTATGTTCTCTTGCAGGGCTCCTGTGGAGGTCCCTTAGAGTGGATCGAGCATCTCCTCTCCTCTTCGGTCTAGTCCTTCCCCTCCTCGTGACGACGAGTCACGCCCGCTGAGCCCTATTCCGGAGGGCTCTGCGGCCACTCCGGGTTCCGTAGTACCTCCTTCAGAGGGACGCGACCTCGGATCGGGAGGGGTTGGATCGGCCGAGGCAACGGCGTCTGGCACTTCGGCATTGCTGCAACCAGCGACTACCAAGTCTACCGCAACTCCAGCACCAGCAGCAGCTCCAACACCAGCCACCGAACCAGCGCCTGTCTCGGCTCTGAAGAAACAAATAGCAGCTCCAGCGCCAGCCACCAAAGCTCCCGTGCCAAGTTCATCTGCCTTGTCCGAGTCATCTCAAGCTCGGCGAGGACCCACTCCAGCGGCTTCCAAGGGAAATCCACTGTGGTCACTTCCTCCCAGCAGGCCAAAGGCAAGTCCACCTCCTTCGAGGCTGGGCGGTGAACCTTGTCGTCGATGCTTCCAAAGAAGTCACCAGCAGCGACGGATCCTCCCGCCGAGCCAGCTGATTCGCATCAGATGGTTCTTCACACTAGCCCGGCTCTTTCCCTGATTGAAAGGAAAGAAGCTCACGCAAAGGGCTTGGTGGCACCTCATATGCCCACTGGCGAATGGTACCCTCCGAGCCTCATCGAGTTTGTCATGAACTGGAATAAGGCGGAGTTCGTCTACAACGACGATCTCCCGAAAAAGTTCGGCCCAGCTGAATTTTCCGCTCAGATGAATACCGCCGCCAAGGCCATTAACCTTGCTGGGCGTATGATGGAGGTACGTCGCTTCTTCTTTACATGCTGTAGATAATAACCATTAGTCCCCGAGCCTCCGGCGGAGTAACTTGTTACTCGGCCGGATGCTCCTTAGAAGATCAACGTAGCTGCATGTAAACTTCAAATATGCACACACCTAGAGCCGGGTTAAGTTCTGCTTGGCCTGAATCTTGTACACTTCGAATATGCACACACCTAGAGCCGGGTTAAGTTCTGCTTGGCCTGGATCTTGTACACTTCGAATATGCACACACCTAGAGCCGGGTTAAGTTCTGCTTGGCCCGGATCTTGTACACTTCGAATATGCACACACCTAGAGCCGGGTTAAGTTCCGCTTGGCCTGGATCTTGTACACCGAACTAACTTGACATGCCTATGCCTTTGTCAGGTAACCACCAATCGTCGGAGCACCGAGTTTTAGCGCCTGCTTGATACCCATAAGATCTTGCGCGCAAAACACGTTGCACTTGGCGCGGAGCATGAAAACAGGGGTAATTTCCTCTCTTAACACCTCACCGTTTCGTTTGCTTCTGCCGGACTAACCTCCTTATTCGGTTTTTTGCAGTTGGGGTGGAGGCTGAAAACAAGATTATGCGGAAAAACTTGGAGGAAATCCGAGGTATGTCCCCTTTCGGCCAACGTCGCTGTGTTTTCCATTCTTTCTTTTTCTTGGCTTGGCAAACATTCACTCCTCGGCTTTGCCGGGTCAACACACTATTTCAGCATCGCTTGAGGATAGTGTGCCCGTGCCTGATATGATGCTGCATTTTCTCGAACAAGCAGGACAACATCAAGCCGAGCTGAAGAAGAAGGATGACGAGCTCGCCCTCCTCCGGACCAAGGACGGCGAGATAGCCAAACTCAAAGCCGAGATGGAGAAGATGAAGGCCCAACACAAAACCGAGCTCCAGAAAGTTGGCCAGAACTTCACCGAAGAGCGTGAGCGCTTTACCCTTCAGATCTCCAAGGACCAGGATCTGCTCAAGGAATCCGAAGTCCGGCTTGGGTCGGTGCTTGCCGAGCTTGAACAACTTCGCCAGAGACGCGATAGTTGTATCAAGGAGTTGACCCGGATCCATCGCCATATCTCACGTAAGTTTCTTCTCCTTGCCCGACCTATTTTTCCGGGTTAGCTCATACGCCTTTGCTTCAGCATCCTCCCTTTCCTTATTTTCAGATAACTTTCCGGAGGGTACTGCCATTGCCAGTGCTGCCGTTGCCAAATTCCGCCAAGAGAGGGGTACTCCCATTGCTCCTGATGGTGAGAGCATCCCTTTAGACATGGAGGACCTGTTGGTTAGCGTATCAGCCCGTGTGGAAACTATTAAGAACTATGGAAAAGATCTCCTCGACGTTGCGGTCCGGATCTTCAACACCTTCTGGCCAAGCGAGGATGCTCCGGAAAGGATCACGCTCCTTGCGGAAAAACTGATGGAGATTGAGACTCAACTTGACCTCTGGAGGGAATCTGCCGGGCGTGCCGCGGCAGATACCCTTCTCCATCATATCCTCTCATGGTACGAGAAAATCGATCTGAGCCTGCTCAGCCGCCGGTGCACCGGATCCAAATGGACCGATGATCCGGAGTGCATAGCTCAGCGCGAGGCTTGCGCCTACAGCCTCATCGAATATTCTCTAGTCCATGACTGGGTTGAGGGGCCGAGCTTTCTGGAATCCGGCAAGGAGGAGCAGATGGAGAACGTGGAGGATGGGTCAGGCGATGATGGAGAAGATGCTGCTTCAGATATTGAAGACAGTGATGATGACGCCGAACTTCCTCCTCCTGCCGCTCCTTAGTTGAAAAAACTTGAAAATTTATCAGATCCCCGGTATGCCGGGTGCAATTGTATGCTGAATACATAATATTTTGCTATTATGCTTGTATGCTGGATTAACTTGGGCGTAGTCCCCGAGTTTCATTTTCTTGTTCGTCCAATTCTCCGTCTCGATCCGTGTCTACCTTGATTCGGTTTTACGACTTATGAACCCGAGCTTCAAGAATCGTTTTAACAATACTGAGAAACTTTGAGGCTTGGCTCAAAATAATTCAACATAATAGCTTGAAAGTAAATACGGGGTTAGTCGAAAAAAAAAACGTTAGCTGGAATAGGATCATTTCCTTAGTGGTTTTTCATGTGCTACGCAATTCCAAACTTGTTCCCTTGCTCGCCATGAAGCCAATTCTTGTTGGACAGCAGCAAGTCGAAGGGTTGGGTTTTTGGTGCTCACACATTACTAATCCGGGTTAAGCGAAACGAGTCATTCTAGTTAATGCATAAAAAGTAACAACAATCGTTTATTAAGGCAGTCCCCGAGTTACTACTCGAGGCTCCGCTATTTCATTGATAGGCTCATTGCCGACATACATACCGACATATGAGGATGAGTCGGGTACATACACTCTTTAGCTAAGTGTAGAAGGGACGAAGTAGTGCTACATTCCACGGTCGCTTGGATTCCTCTCCGGACCTGTCTGCCTTGTTCTTTTCCTGTGGCTTTGCATCTATGAGATAGTAAGAGTCATTGTGCAATGCTTTGCTCACAATAAATGGTCCTTCCCATGGGGGGGATAATTTATGCATGCCAGTGGTATGCTGTACCAACCGGAGCACCAGATCGCCTTCCGGGAAGACTCGGGGGCACACTTTCCGGCTATGATAGCGTCGGAGATTTTGCTGATATATGGCGGATCTGGACAGTGCCAGTTCTCTCGCTTCTTCCAGCAGATCAACATCATTTTGCCGGGCTTCTTGCACTTCGGCCTCTGTGTATTGGGTGACCCTAGGCGAATCATGCTCTATGTCGGCTGGTAATACAGCTTCTGCCCCATATACCAGAAAGAATGGCGTGTAGCCTGTTGATCGATTCAGAGTGGTTCTTAAACTCCACAATACCGCTGGTAGTTCTTCTATCCAGCACCCCGCTGATCTTTGCAGCGGCTCAATGAGCCGGGGTTTTATCTCGGATAGCACTAATCCGTTGGATCTTTCCACTTGTCCGTTCGATGCGCGGTGGGCTACCGAGGCTATGTCGAGTCGGATTTTGTTATCTCGGCAGATTCGTGCAAATGCTCCTTCAGCAAAATTGGTGCTGTTATCAGTTATGATACTATGAGGATAACCGTATCTCAAGATGATGTCTTTGAGAAATGTCACAGTCGTAGCTCCATCACATTTTCTTATAGGCTTCACTTCGATCCATTTTGTAAACTTGTCCACCATGACCAGAATGTGCGTCATGTTCCCTTTTACTGGTTTGAATGGGCCAACCATATCCAAGCACCACATAGCAAATGGCCATGTAATTGGTATGGTTTTGAGTTCTGACATAGGCATATGCGTCTTGGTGGCGTACCTTTGGCAACCATTGCATTTTCTCACCAGATCTTCTGCTTGCTCCAAGGCGCTTGGCCAGTAAAACCCATGCCGGAACGCCTTTGCCACTAGGGCCCGGGATGAGGCGTGATGCCCGCATTCTCCTTGATGTATATCTCGGAGGATGTCAAGTCCTTCTTCTGGATCAACACACCGCTGGAGGACATTGGTTACACTCCGTGTGTATAGCTCGGAATTGATGATTGTATAAGCTTTGGCTCTCCTCTGAGTTTGCCTGGCTATCACTTCTTCAGTGGGTAACGTTCCATCTTTCAAGAACTGATATATAGGCAGTGCCCAAGCTGGTATTGCTCACGCAGGGAACATCTCCTCATCAATTTCCATCCGATCCACCGGCATAACTTCAACCGGATCACGCTGAACAGTCCCCGGGTTTTCCGAGGTAGTCCCCGGGTTTGCCGAGGTAGTCCCCGGGTTTGGCGTACTACTTCCCATGTCAATGTCCATGGGCTCAGCTTCGGATTCCGCGTTTTCCGGGACATAGATTGAATCGGTTCCTAGGGACGGCCTGATAGATGGTTTTCTGAGGTGCTCCAATGCAACACCCGGTGGAATTGCCTGTCGGGTCGAGCCGAGCTTCGACAGCATGTCGGCAGCTTCGTTTTCCACGTGAGGTACATGATGAAATTCACACCCCTCAAAGTAACCCGAGATTTTCTGCACATGAAATCTGTATAGTGCCATGTTTGGATCCAGGGCGTCCCACACTCCGGACACTTGCTGTATTACTAGATCCAAGTCGCCAAAGCAGATTATCCGACGTATGCCAATTTCCTTTGCCACTTTTAGACCACGCACAAGAGCCTCGTACTCAGCGACATTGTTTGATGCCGCGAAATGGATCTGCAATACGTACTTGAGCTGATCCTTCTGTGGCGAGGTAAGCACAACCCCGGCACCTAATCCGGTTTTGGTCTTCGATCTGTCAAAGTGCATCCTCCAGTAGTTCGGATCTGGTGGCGGTGGTTCGTATTGTACCTCGGCCCAATCCACGAAAAAGTCCGCTACACGGGACTTGATCGCTTCTCTTCTATCATCTTTGGGCCAGATGGTGCTAGCTCAATTGCCCATTTCGCAATTCGCCATTCATCTTTGTTACCCATTATCTCGGATATGGGGCTTCAGCATATCACTGATGGGATGCTCCTCAAAGTAGTGCTTTAACTTCTTTGCCGCCATATAAACTCCAGATGCCACCTTTTGAAAATGCGGTAGTTCTGTTTTGAGGCGCATAACCTCGCTCAAGTAATACCTGGTCTCTGCACCGACTTACCCTCTTCATCTCGTTCCACTACAATCACTGCACTTACAACTCGGTTGGTTGCGGCTATGTAGAGCAACATTGGCTCCTTCGACAGTGGAGAAGCTAACACTGGTGCGGTGGCCAACATCTTTTTCAAGTGGGCAAAAGCTTCATCAGCCTGTAGCGTCCAAACGAATTTATCTGATTTTTTCATGAGTTGGTAGAGAGGCAGTGCCTTTTCCCCTGACCGACATACGAACCGACTCAACGACGCCAGGCATCCAGTGAACTTCTGGACGTCGTTGAGACACTTCGGCAGCTCCATTCGTTCGATGGCTCGGATCTTAGTTGGATTAACCTTGATACCTTGGCTAGAGACGAGAAATCCAAGTAATTTCCCAGCCGGGACACCGAAGGTACATTTCTCCGGGTTAAGCTTCATCCGGAATTTCCTCAAGTTCGCGAATGTTTGCCTTATGTCGTCAAGGAGCGTTGCGCTTTCCTTGGTCTTGATAACCACATCATCCACATAGACTTGTACATTTTGACCTATTTGATCGTGCAAACATTTTTGCATACATCTTTGGTACGTTGCTCCTGCGTTTCGTAAACCAAACGGCATAGTGCGATAGCAATAAGCCCGTCTGAGGTAATAAAGGCAGTCTTTATTTGATCATCCGGGTTCAGGGGTATCTGGTGGAAACCAGAATAAGCGTCAATAAATGACAACAGTTCACATCCCGCGGTAGAGTCGATGACCTGATCTATCCTCGGCAGTGGAAATGGATCTTTTGGACACGCCTTGTTCAGGTTCGTGTAATCGATACACATACGCCAAACCACTGCCATGTTCGGATCATCCTTCTTCTTTTCTACCAGCACCGGATTAGAGAGCCAATCTGGATACAACACTTCCATGATAAATCCTGCTGCTAGCAACCGAGCTATCTCGTCACCAATGACCTTTCTCCTATCCTCGGCGAAGCGTCGGAGAGGCTGCTTCACCGGCCTTGCTCCAGGTCTTACATTCAAAGAGTGCTCGGCCAACTCCCTCGGAACACCTTGCTGGTCCTGTGTGGACCAAGCAAAAATATCCCGATTCTCACGGAGGAAGTTGACGAGCTCGCTTTCCTATTTGTCAGTTAACCCGGCCCCAATTGTCACGGTACGCTCCGGAAACATGTTATCCACCAGGATCTTCTTGGTGTCCTTCGCGGCTTGAAATGAAACGCTTCCATGTGGGTTACTTAAGCCGGCATATACTGCTGCGCGGACTGAGCTAATGCCGCCACTTCTTGGATTTTTCTTTTCTCTTGGGCTATTACGAGTGATTCGGCTAGGTTAAACCCGGCTGAAGCGCACTCCATAGAACATCGGAAATCCCCAGCGATAGTAATTGCTCCATTTGGCCCGGACAACTTCATCTTCAGATAACTAACATGGCAACTTGCCATGAATTTGCTCAGTGCTGGTCTCCCGAGTAATGCATGATACGCGCTCTCCAAGCTTACCACATCAAACTCCAGATTTTCGGTTCGGCAGTTATCCCTCGTACCGAATAGCACGTCGACCCGGACTTTGCCTATGGGTTCGCAGGATATGCCGGGCACGATACCATGAAAAGTAGTTCTTGTAGCCTGGAGCATGTTCTCCGAGATGCCCAACTTGCGCATCATATCCGCATACATGATGTTAATGCTACTGCCATTGTCGATCAGTACCTTGGAGAACCTCACATTAATGTTTGGTCCAATGAACGTCGGATCTAACACTAGTGCATACGAGCCCGGACTTGGCATAAGCTTGGGATGATCTTTGACGCTCCAGGTAATTTCCTGATCCGACCAAGACATGTACCTCGTCACTGCAGGCATAACCGCGTTAACCTCCATATGTCGGTCGCAAGCTTTTCCTATCTGTTTCCTCTGTTGTGAACACACAATAGCTCCGTGATGTTCCTCAGATTCATTTCTTCCCTCGTTTCTGGAGTACCTCTGATCCGGTTGTTGCTGGTTTTCTATCTGATGCACTACATCCCTTCTCTCACTGTTGTCATACCTCGGCGGAGGGGGAGGCAACATCAGTTTCTGCGTGTTTGCTCCGAAGAGCAATTGTTGCCGGGGTAACTCCTGCCGAGGTTGATCATTCCGAGGTGCCTGAGCATTCCCCGAACCACCTTGTTCTATCTTGCTCATCCACTCACATTGTCTCGTCGTGTGACCCGCCGGGCTGTTCAGATTTGGCGTGTGAAACTTGCACGGCTGGTCCAACTTTGACTCGTAGGTATATCTCAGACGATCTTTCTTTTCTTGCCATTGCTTCTTCTGCTCCGGAGTCCATGTTTTCTTTCCCTCGTTTCGGGGAGTCCATTGCCCTCCCGTTCTCTAGCGTTGGTTGCTCCCTGCTCCGGGCTGATCTTGATTCACGGTCGCAACTTGTTGCGAACCATATCGATGGTCCGGTCTATCATCTCTCCTTTTTCCCCTGTAATCATTCCTCCGGGATGACCCGGATCCGTCCCTCGGATAGTACTCCTCATTCGACTCGTTCGACGCGATCCTAGGTTGAGTCGGATCACCCAAAGCATAAGAATCCGCGATCCGGATCATCTCTGCTAATGTGACTGGCATTTTCCTTTGCAATTTCATCCACAACTCGCTGCCATATCTACATCCTTGTGCGAACCATGCTATAGCCTGTGACTCTATGACTCCCTCACACGAGTTTCTCACGGTACACCACCGGGTCAAGAATTCACGGTCCGTTTCGTTAGATCTCTGCTTGCACATTGCCAGGGTCTGCGGTCTATTCGGTCTCTGGTATGTACTTGAGAAGTTGCTGATGAACATTTCTTCAAAATCTATCCAGCAATTGATGCTTTCGGGTGGCAAATTATTCAGCCAAACCCTGGCTGGACCTTCCAACATTATGGGTACATATCGTACAGCCCACCTCAAGTTGCCACTTGCAATTTTCATAGCTGTTGCGTAGTTTATTAGCCAATCCTCCGGCTTTGTACTGCCGTCATACGTCTTCGTGCCCCTGGGTAATTGGAAATTGGGTACTGGCGGTTCCTTCATGATCCGGGGTCCGAAGCACGCTGGACCCGGAGGACCTTGACATTCGATCTGTTTCGACCTATACAGGCGATCCAGTTTTAGCCTGGCGTCATCCGGCATCAAATCTCTGCTTCCCAATCTTGACCCTATCACATGATAGTCCGGTCTTGCGTATCCCGCATTCATCATCTCCGAGTCTCCATCATTGTATCGGTCTTGTTCTCGTTGTGCACCTCTCTGTTGTATACCACAGCCAGCACTTTGCTCTTGCCTTGGTGCATTCCGCTGCTGCGGTTGACCCGCTCCTGCCGGGTTTCGCTGTCCGGCATTGCCGTTGGCAGCATTCCCTTGACCGGCATTGCCTTGGTCGTGGTTACCTCGGCCAGCTTCGCCTCGGCTCATACTTCGTCGATCGTCGTTTTTCCGCATCTCTTTTTCCTTTCCCGCACGTGTTGGGTCGTACGGAACGATCTGCTTGTTCCGTCTGGCCGAGGTTACTACCTCTTCTCTTCTAGGGCCACCATGAGGCGATGATGCGGCTCCAGTAGATTTCTCCGGGTTACCCATCGTCGAATGGACGATCCTAGAAGCTCCAACTCTCTCCGGGTTACCTCTCAACAGCTCCTCATTCTGCCTGTTCGCGATCCGAACCAGCTCATTAACCTGGTCTTACTGTCTTTGGCGGGCTTCACCCGTCAGACCCTCTAGCTTGGACGCCGCGGCATCTGCTGCTCTGAGGTTTTTCGCTGGGGTACTATACTTCGGCAACCCCACGGACAGATAGTTTTCCGACCCTTCTGGTCCATCATCACCTTCTCTGTTCATCTCGCTTATGAGATTTTTCCCTTTTACCCTCACTGCATCAACCTTGTTTGCTTTCGCGTACTCACGCAGCGTCATGTTCAATGACTGCTGAGCCGCTGCTATTTTCTTTGCGCCCTCTAGTATCTTTCGCCGGGTCTCCTCTAGCTCGGCTTGTGCCTGAGCCGGATCTACCACTGCTGCCACCGGGTTAGCCAAGCTATCCATAGCTTCCCTCAGCATGTTCTCAGGCCTCTCTAGTGGAGGACCCCTAGCTTTCCTTGGTGCCTTGGGTGTTACCTCCGGGTCTGGCGCTGGATCCTTGCTCACGCCCGCGCCTGGCGCAGTCATCATCACCTATGCATGGTCCGAGGAGTGAGCGATACGCGCCCCGTGAGCCACAGTGAGGGGTGGTTCCCCCGCATCGACGACGCGACGCGGATGAACGCAAGACACGTCCACAGCAACATAGACCTTGTGCGCGTCGAGCTTGACGAAGCGCTGAACAAGCCTGGAGACGATGCGTTCGCCGGTGCCGATGAAATTTCCCGTCCGGATCTTCACCCCTGCTAGCGCTGCTGGCCCCACGGTGGGCGCCAACTGTCGTGGTGGTGTCACGGCAGATGCCATGGATAGGCTAAAGGTGGGGACTAATATGCGCTAGGGGAATCCAGGGAGGGATAGTAGAGTGATTCTCTACACAGAAGCTTTGTATTGATGTTCAATCTCCCAGATTACAAGTGCTCCTCGAGCTGTATTGACAAGAGGAGGAAGAAGAAACTCTCTTACTCTTCCTACTAACTAGCCCAGGAACCCTAGACCCACAAGGTTAAGAGCCTTGCTATGTATCTGAAAAGACCCAACCCCCTTACCAGAACCCCAACCCCCCCTTATATAGGGGTGGTTCGGTCCTGGCCTAGGGCATACGTGGAGGCATATTAACCCGACAGGGGCGCTTTTCCCCCGCGTCACTCTTGCTTTAGCGATGTTGCCTCTGCGGCGCCTGCGTCAGCCGACGTGAGCGTCGTCACCCTTGTCGGCCACGATCCGGTGGTCCTTCCCTTGCTTTATTCGCTCACCCAGTACGCACCGGCCCTTCTTTTTGACCAGAGATATTCCTTCCTTCTCCTAGAAGCCAAACAAGGATCCGGATCACAGTTGATTCGGCCACACCTGTTCCTGCATATAAGCTAGACAAGTGTCCCTGACTTACTCCTTGAGTCGGACGAGACAATGTTAGGCGATCCCCCTGGTCCGGGTTACTCCGTGATCCGGCCTGCCTTGAGGTGACTCGGCCAGCATCCGCTTTGACCTTGCCGAACCTCGGCTAACTCGGGCCTTATACCCCGGAGTGACCCTACCCGGGGTTATCCCCCAACACCTCCCGGATCTGCGCAGGGCGAAGATGGATCCCTTGTGGAGGAGTTCCTCCTCCAGATGCCTTCCGGAGGTGAGGTTTCTATGATTTCTGGGTGTTCTGTATGTCGTATCCCCGAACCAATTACATGGGGTGAAACTATTTTACGAGGCAGAGGCGGCGCCAACTATACGGCCGGAGCTATACGGCCAAAAAATTGCTCCGGTCGTATAGTTGGTCATTGGACTCTCTGACTCCCTTGTTCGCTTCTAGTTTTCTTCTAGTATTATTAATATTTTTGAAATAAGCGATTGATACGTTGCAAACGTATCTATAATTTTTTATGTTCCATGCTTGCTTTATATCTACTTTCTTATGTTTTGCCCACACTTTAGAGTACCTTTTATTCACTTTCTTGGACTAACCTATTAACAAGATGCCACAGTGCCAGCTGCCTGTTTTTTGCTGTTTTTGGTTCCAGGAAAGTCAGAAAATGAATATTCTTAGAATTGGATGGGACAAAAGCCAAAGTCAATATTTTTCACCGAGGGCGGACATGGAGCCAGAATACGAGACAGAGAGGGGCCAGGGGCTAGCCACACCACCTAGCCGCGCGACCAGGCCTGACCCGCGCCAGGGGGTGGTGTGGCTGCCTAGGGACCCCCCTCGGCCTCCCCTTTCGCCTATATATTGCCTCTGATACAGAAACCCTAAGTACCCGATCAAAAATCCACGAAAGAGTCTGTAGCCGCCGTCATCTCCATCCCTATATCGGGAGGGATCTGAAGCTCTTCCCGGCACCCTGCCGGAGGGGAGAATTCACCCTAGAGGCCTTCTTCATCACCATGCAAGCCTCCAGTGTGATGCATGAGTAGTTCATTCTTGGACTACGAGTCCATGTAGTAGCTAGATGGTTGGTTCTTCTCCTTTGTGATACCATGTCTAGATCTTGTGAGCTCCGTTCATGATCAAGATCATCTATTTGTAATCCTACATGTTGTTTTTGCGGGGATCCGATGGATATTGAGATGCTATTTTAGATTGATTATTGATTCTATCATGTCTTTGTTATTTGTGATCTTGCATGCTCTCCATTATTAGCAGATATCTTGGCCGAGTAGATGCTAGCAACTCCAAGAGGGAGTATCTATGCTTGATGGTGGGTTCATGCCTCTAGTAATCTGGGGAAGTGACAGAAATCTCTAAGGTACTAGATGTGCTGTTGCTACTAGGGAGAAAACAACAATCCTTTGTTCATAGAACAATCGTATTGTTTACTTTACACGCAATGTTTAATGCAATTTTTTGTTGCTTGCAACTTAATACTGGAGGGGGTTCAGATGATAACCTGAAGGTTGATTATTAGTCATAGATGCAGTTGGATTATGGCCTATGTATAATGTTGTATTGCCCAATCAAATCTCATAGGAGTCAAGATGATTAGTATATGCATGTATGCTTTCTCGATGTTTTTCCATTGCCCCGCTGTAATTTGTTCACCCAACATGTCATCTATCTTAAGGAGAACCACCTCTAGTGAACTATGGACCCCGGTCCTTTCTTTTACCATCAATATACAACTATTTACTATTTTCTATTTACTTTCTACAAATTATTACTTTCTTCCACACAATACGTTTAATCCTTTGTTTTCAGCAAAACCGGTGAGATTGACAACCTCACTGTAAGTTGGGGGCAAAGTTCTGTGGTTGTGTTGTGCAGGATTCCAAGTTGGAAACAACACCTTGGAGGTGTTTACTTGCTCCTACTGGTTCGATAACCTTGGTTTCATAACTGAGGGAGACTTACTGCTATGCTCATCATACCTTCCTCTTGGTGTTCCCCAACGAGCTCGATATCAACCATGATTCAGCAGCGATTTACATTGTTTTTTACTCCTTTTCTCCATGGTACAACTACTCCAAAAATTGTATCCATTGGATCCATCATCTGTCCTGATCCTGGTGAAAATAGACACAAAATGTGCGCACGAGCGCCATAAAATACCAAGATCCTACATCTACAATGCAAAATAATAATGTAAAACATGATGCAAATATGCACTCATCAATCACGGCCGGAGGTGGAGGGAACACCATCATCATCATTAATCTTGGACGCATCATATTTAGCTTGAAGCTTGGTCCAAATATCATGAGCATTCCGAAAAGGCATGATTGAGGAAAGAACTACAAAGCTCACAACATTAACAAGCACATTAGATGCTTGAGCTTCAAGATAAGAGTTTGTCTCCTCCTCCAAATATAGATTTTGGGGATCCTTAGGAGGATACAAACCCATATCAAGAATTCACTCTATATTTGGGTCAATGCCTCGAAAATGACTATGCATGCGAATTCTCCAAACACCATAGTTTGTGCCATCAAATGTAAAAGTGTCATTGTGCACTAAACCCCTAGGAGACATCTTTACTCTTGAGGCGGTGAAGCCTAAGAAGCAAGAGACCTTGCTCTAATACCAATTGAAAGTGCAATGGACGTCGCCTAGAGGGGGTGAATAGGCGTAATAATTATGGTTTGGTCCCTAATAAATGCAGAATAAAACTAACATTTAATTTATAGAGCACAAAACCTACATACACTAGGTTCAACTAAGTGCACCAACAACCTATGCTAAGCAAGACAAGCAACAAGGTGATAGCAAGATATAATACTTCAAGCACGATGGCTATTACAATGTAAATTGCATAAGTAAAGGGCTCGGTTGAGAGATAACCGATGGATGCGGAGACGTTGATTTTTATCCCGAAGTTCACTTCAAAGAAGCTACATCTTTGTTGGAGAGGTGCAATGGCGCAATGCTCTCCGAACACCACAAATGGCTCACCTTGAGGTGTGGTGGCTCAATGCTCACCCAATGCCACACAAGGCCTCACCCAAAGATGTGAAGGCATGCAACACAACGACGCCACAACAGGCTCACCCTATTTCTCCCGTGAGCTCACCACAAAGGCCTACTCACGATCCACTATGGGGCACTTGAGGGCATTCATCGAACCCGTACAAAGTTGGGGCTATCTCCACAACTCAATCGGAGGATCCCAACAATCACCACAAAGGCCTCTAGCTTGAGGAATCTCCACAAATCAATTGGAGGCCCGAGGGTATCACACCACAACCACACAACTGTCTAGGATTCCAAGAACCCAAGAGTAACAATCCCACAAGCTTGAACTCGTGAATCTCCGAGGAGAACTCAAAACTTTGCACCAAATGCAAGGGCAAGTCCTTCACTCCCAAATTCCACCAAAGCTACAAAAACTATTGAGGGAATAAGGGGGAACAACATAAGAGGAGAACACAAAACTCTCCAAGATCTAGATCACAAAGATTCCTTCACAAAGAAGGGATTTGGTTAGGTGGGGTTGTAGATCAAGATCTCCTCTCTCAAATCCCTGAAAGAGATGCAAGAATCATGGGAGGGAGAAGGAGAAATGGCAAACTTTTGAAGATCAACAATGGAGGAGAGAGAGTGGAAGAGCAAGCAAAAATGGCCTCAGAAGTTAGGGAAACATTAGGGAAGAGGGGGACTTAAATAGGGCAAGAGAAATCTGCCTGCTTGGATCACCTTCGCGTGCCACTGAAACTTCTGGTAAATTGAAACACAAGTGACTGATGTGAGATCCAGGCACATGGCTTAATAGGATTGATAGGATACTCATACCAACAAGTTGCAACTTCTTTTCTGGAAGCTCATCTGAAAAGAACTTTGAGGTTAAGTGTGCTTGGCCTAGAGCAATTCTGGGATGGGTGACCAGCCGAGAAGTGGGTACCGGGTGCGCACGAGTGAGGACAAAGTGCGCAGAAAAGACTAGTGTTGGTGTGTACGGCTAGTCTAGAGATCCTATTAAGCTGCCAGGAGTGACACCTCTAGGGCCAAGTGGATGGGGTGTTACAAAGTGGTACCAGAGCTGACCCTCGTGGTTATACAGGTGTGCGGGTCAGTGGAAGAACATGTGGAGCATGGCACGTGTGGCCCGGAGTGGACACGACATGGCACATGTGTCGGCACTAGACGTTCAGACGTGTGCCAAGAGGGAATGTTCCTGGGGTGTGCTTGATCGATGAGGGCATCGATCCTCTAAAGGATGAGTGTATGTGAGATCTACGCACATGGCTCAATAGGATTGATAGGATACTCATACCAACAAGTTGCAACTTTTTTCTAGAAGCTCATTTGAAAAGAACTCTGAGGTTAAGCGTGCTTGGCCTAGAGTAATTGTAGGATGGGTGACCGACCGGGAAGTGGGTATCGGGTGCTCACGAGTGAGAACAAAGTGCGTAGAAAAGACTAGTGTTGGTCTGTGAGGCTACTCTAGAGATCCTATTAAGATCCCATGAGTGACACCCCCGGGTACACTGAACAAAAACCATCCTTCACCGAAAGTAGGTCGGAAGTTGGGCCGGAACTTCTGCTCAAGCAAAAACGTTGGACATCATTGTACGAAAACTTTAATAACTTTTAATTCCCGACTCTGTTTTTGATGATCTTAGGCTAGTTTTTACGAGAACAACAAGCTCTAAAATATTATTCAAAGAAACATCATAGTCTAACATGGGATGATAAAACCAAATGGATAAAGGTATGACCTCTCTAGAAGCGATGAACTGGTAAAACCTCCAAAACCCAAAACACAAGAAGTTGAGGTTGGAAACTCCGATTAAGATAAAACCAACTTTGTTGGGATATACAACCAACTAGAACCAACAAAAAGGTGTAAATATTAGATACCATAAAGGAAGAAAATATCAAGTATGAATATGTGAGGTACCTCCCAAGGTGTGGAGCTCGAAAACCCGCAAGATAAAAAATGCAATAGGATATGCAAGGAAAATCCATTTTTGATGAATTAGAGCTTGTTATGAATGGGGTGTTGGGGGTGTTACACTGAACAAAAATCAGCCTTCACCGGAAGTAGGTCGGAAGTTGGGCCGGAACTTCTGCTCAAGCAAAAACGTTGGACATCATTGTACGAAAACTTTAATAACTTTTAATTCCGGACTCCATTTTTGATGATCTTAGGCTAATTTTGACGAGAAAAACAAGCTCTAAAATATTATGCAAAGAAACATCATAGTCTAACATGGGACGATAAAACCAAATGGATAAAGGTATGACCTCTCTAGAAGCGATGAATTGGTAAAACCTCCAAAACCCAAAACACAAGAAGTTGAGGTTGGAAACTCCGATTAGGATAAAACCAACTTTGTTGGGAATATACAACCAACTAGAACCAACAAAAATGTGTAAATATTAGATACCATAAAGGGAGAAAATATCAAGTATGAATATGTGAGGTACCTCCCAAGGTGTGGAGCTCGAAAACCCACAAGATAAAAAATGCAATAGGATATGCAAGGAAAATCCATTTTTGATGAACTAGAGCTTGTTATGAATATACCCACAAGACATAGATCCTGACATGGACAAGATCAAGCAACAACCAAGAAAGATGATGCAAGAATGCAAAGTTTGAGCTCTCACCGAAAGATGCGATAGAATCACTCACTCGAGAGCCCCTCTTGATAGTACATCTATCTATCATAAACACGGTCTCCCAACTAACAACATGAGACCAGAAAAGAGAAAACCTATCAAGGTCATACCTTTGCCTTGAGCATTCCACTTGAGCTTGATGTAGACCATCTTGTCCTTCTCAAGATGGATGTCGTGGTGGTGGCACGGCAGATGCCATGGATAGGCTAAAGATGGGGCCAATGAGTGCTAGGGGAATCCAGGGAGGGAGAACGTGGTGATTCCACACACAGAAGTTCTCGTGTATTCTCTATCAATGGTGTTTACAAGTGCTCTTAAGGCTCCCAGCAAGAAGGAGACAATGTATCTTACTCCCTACTAACTAGCCCTAGAGTTCTACCTTAGACAGAAAGAATGATCTCTCGGCCGACCCCTTCTATGGAGGCCCCGGTGCTCCTTATATAGGGACGCCCGGGTTACAATTCTAGGGCACAGGTGGCCGCATATTCTACGAATATGCCCCTTTCCTAAAGCAGATGCTTCTTTATTCTCTTTAACGGCTCGTCTAGGCTTTGGACGTAATCCACAGTATAATCCTTTTCTTTTGGCGTCACTAGACACGGGCTGCATCATCCGGCTCTGCCCGCGTCACCTTGGTTGCCCCTGACCTGCTGATCCTCTTCTTTACTTTACTTTGCTCATGCTACAGCTAATAAAGCCACCTTTTGACCAGCGGGGGATTCCTTCTCTTGGAAGCTAAGATAATCCGGCCAGCATATAGCTAATCTGGCTTACCAAGTCACCTGCAAAACAGATAGACATGGCTGGCTTATATCTTATGCTGGCCGGACCATTGTCAAGGAGATGCTCCATGGGCCGGGTCACACCGTGATTCGGCCTGCCTTGAGGTGACCCAGTCAGCACTTGCTTTGACCATGCCGTACCCCGGCTAACTCGGCCCTTATACCCCAGTGTTACCCTACCCGGGGGTATCCCCCAACATTGGTCTCTGAAGCTGGTGCGGTCTTAGCAACTTTTAGTTGTTAAGGCCATAGCAGGTTCCCATATCTAGATCTTCTGCTTCTTAGGACGATTTACCTCGTAGCCCGGAGTTTCTTATCTTGCGACCCTTTGGCTCATTCCGAGTTATTGGCCGGGTCTTTTGCTCGCTTATCCGGGTTACCTTTCCTTCTCTTGTACGCTTCTCCACATCCTACGTGGAGAGTAATCATCATTTTGCCTCATTTTAAGGGCCACGCGTATTTAATGCGCCGGTTACTATCGCCATGTCAAGAATAACTGATGTAAACGTCCCTTCACTACAGCGCCTCGTTAACCGTAACATTACATCACATCGTGAGATCATTTGCTCCTGTAGCCCTTCCTGTGGCCTTGCTCTAATTGGTTGTTCTGGCCGCGTACATGCCCGTTGCATGCAGTGTGACGCCTGCAAATGATCCCATGACGCGTGTGCTGTGCGGTTAAGTAGGAGGCATTGGGCGATTTCAGGGGAAGTTCCCCTATTTCCTCTGCGCTTCCCAGCCTTTCTCTTTCTCACAGCAACCTCGCCGTCACCGCCAGTTTTCTGCTACACGAGCGCCGCCGCGACCATGCTCAGGCAGACCCTCGCACCTGCGCCACCGTTCCCACTCAAGGTTTCCATCACGGGGCCTTGCGCTTCCCGTTTTCCTTCCTCCGGCTACCTCTACTCCAATTACTCTCTCGAAGACCTCGAATCCACCATGTCAGAGGCGGAGGCAGCGGTGGTGGCACAGCAGGAAGAAGGAGCAGAGGGCCGCGGGCGCGGCTGTTGGGATGGCTCCATCGTCCGCGAGGAGGACCTGGATTGGCTCCACGCCACGCGGCGTATCCCCGCCGGCGTCGCCTGCCGCCTCGCCTCCGGTGAAGTCACTCCTTCCCCCAAATCTAGGGAATACGTTGTCTTTCTTTCGCATTTCCAGCGTGGCTTCGGCCTTCCCACTTCCGATTTTTTCTTTGATTTTATTTCCACATACAAGTTGCAACCGCATCATCTCCCCGCAAATGCCATTACCTCTCTGTCCTCCTTTGCTTTTGGCATTGAGGGGTACATCGGCCTCTAGCCAACCAAAGAACTTTGGATCAAGTTCTTTGGTCTCCGGAGGAACGTAGTTCCGGACAAGGAGCATGCCTCGGAGGACAAACACTTGACCTAGTGTGGCGCCGCCTCCATTTCTCTCTGGAGGCAGTCCGTATTCCCCTGGGTCACTAGACTCGAGTCTTGCAAGGGCTGGGCCCGAACTTTCTTCTATGTCTAGAACACCACCAAGGAGGACTTGATCCGGTTGCTCCCCTTCAGACTTGGCCCTCCTGACACCTCGCGTTGGGAGAGCGTTTCGAAGCGGCCTATAGCCCTGGCAAATCAAGTGGAGCGCCGGATCAAGGAGCTGCTCAAGGATCACCTCCAGGGGGAGGATATTATGATTACCTTTCTCCGCAACCGGGTCTCCCCCCTCCAGAAGCGAGCCCACAAGATCTGCTACCTTAGAGGCCCTCTCGAGCCTCACCGGACTTCTTCCATCGAGCTGGATAACTCAGCGGTTTATCACCGGGTTAAGTCCATATTTAATGTGGAGAAGGAGTTCTCCGAGGATTGGGAGTGGGGACTTGAGCCCTTCACCCGGGTTAACCCTCCTCCAAAGGTGAATTTTCCTTTTCTTGTTCTCTGAATCTTCTCTGTATGTCGATTTACTTTTATAACTCATCAATTGTTGCGTTGTTCTCAACAATTCCTCCAGTAGCCACTGGAGGATGGCGAGGTGCTGGCGAGCACATGGTTGCCGAACCGCACCGAGGAGGACGAGGAGGATCCTGACCCGAAGGCCTTCCTGTCCACCCCGGACGTTGTCAAATGCAGCACTGGTAAGGCCTCTTCTCTAAGGGATTGGCTAGACGATGATGACTCGGACATTGAGGTCCTAGAGGTACTTGATCTAGTTCCCATCTCTTACACGCATCTGGCTATGTTCGAATGTTTAGCTAACCTGGACGACCAGGTCCATGAGGTTCCCCCCTTGCCACTGGTGGCCCGGCCCCTGCTCCTTCCTAGAAACACGTGGCTACCTCGGTCGCAGCTTCGGAGGCGTCGCCGCCCAAGAAGAGGCAGAAGAAATCCGGGGTGAAACCCTCGTCCAAGCCGACCGCCAAGAGCACGGTTTGGAGGGCTCCCAAACCTTGGGCTCCTCCTACCGCGGATGAGTAAGTCCTTTAATACTGCTACTTGGGATTTTTCCTTTGCCTGCCTTTGTTTTTTATAGATTCTCTCCTTTTGACTTGGTGCTTTTTCTCAAAGCTCCTAGGGATATCCCTCAGAGCGGCTCCGACATTGCCTCCCCACTCCAGAGCAGTCCCTCCCCCTCCCCCCGCAATGACGATTATCGCCCGCTCAGCCCTATTCAAGAGGGCTCCGCGGCTGCGCCTGACCAAAGCCCACCTCGCCAAGAGGAGGGCAATGTCACCGCTGGGGGTAGTGGGGCGGATCCGGATACAACAATGCTGGATCTCCCTAGTTCCTCGGCCTCAGCGCTAGATCATGGAGTGCTAGCTTCATCAGCGCCGCCCCCAACAAATCCTTTTGTTCCAGTGCCCCCAGTATCGCCAGTACCAGCACCAGCATCAACACCAGCAGCACCAGCAACACCAACAGCATCAAGCTCAACAAGATCAGCACCAAGACTGCAAGCAGATCAACAAAAAAAGCCTCCAAGCCTCCCAAGGGACAAGCCCCATCGTCTCCCACCGGGTCTACCCCTTCAATGGCAGATATTTTTCAATCTATTCCTCCACCTTCATCCGACGTAGTCAAGAAGACTACTGGGTCAGCAAAGAGAACTTCATCCGGGTCTACCGCCTCCGGATCAGAGGGCAACCAACAGCTGGTTTTGCATACCAGCCCCACTGCAGCTCAATCCGCCAGGCAGGAGGCCCACATGAAGGGTCTTGTGGTGAACTACTCTCTGAGCGGCGAAAGCTACAGTCCACTACTCCTTGAGTATGTGAAGAACTGGAACAACACAGAATTCGTCGACCCTCAAGATGATCTGCCAGAGAAGTTCGGCCCAGCCGAGTTTAGCACCCTGATGAACTCCGCTACCAAGGCTATCTCCTTAGCTGGCCGGATGATGGAGGTAGTTCTTTTTCTCTGCTGTTGATGTTTTACATAACTGAGCACTTGTAGATATAGCCCCTAGTCCCTGAGCCTCCGAGGGAATAACTTGTTATTCGGTCGGATGCTTCTTATAGAACTTAGCTTTTGTTCATAATGACATCAAACTTTAGTATAGTTAGAGCTAGGTCTAGTTCCCTTGGCCCGTATCTTATGCACTTTGAATATCCACACACCTAGAGCCGGGTTAAGTTCCACTTGGCCCGGATCTTGTATACTTCAAATATCCACACACCTAGAGCTGGGTTAAGTTCCACTTGGCCCGGATCTTGTAAACTTCGAATATCCACACACCTAGAGCCGGGTTAAGTTCCACTTGGCCCGGATCTTGTAGACTTCGATTATCCACACACCTAGAGTCGGGTTAAGTTCCACTTGGCCTCGATCTTGTAGACTTCGAATATCCACACACCTAGAGCCGGGTTAAGTTCCACTTGGCCCGGATCTTGTAGACTTCGAATATCCACACACCTAGAGTCGGGTTAAGTTCCACTTGGCCCGGATCTTGTAGACTTCAAACTATTTTTTACTCTGCCTTTGAACTTTGCCATTGCCTTGCTTGTTTCAGTGTTGGGGGGATACCCCCAGGTAGGGTCACGCCGGGGTATAAAGGCCGAGTTAGCCAAGGTACGGCAAGGTCAAAGCGAATGCTGGCCGAGTTACCTCAAGGCAGGCCGAATCTCGGGGTAACCCGGACCAGGGTGTCCACCTAACTGAGTCTCATCCGACTTAAGCAATGAGCCGGATAGATGAATCTAACTTGTATGCAGGAATAGGTGTGACCGGATCCTCTACGATCCGGGTCATAGCAAGCTTCTAGCAGAAGGAAGGAATCTCGCTGGTTAAAAGTAACCCCGGTACGCACTGCATGAGCGAAGCGGACAGGGGCAGGACCACCGAGGTGTGGCCGACAAGGGTGACGACGCCCGTGCCGGCTGACGCAGGCGCCGCAGAGGCCCACGTAGCCTCTGCATGGGTGACACGGGGGAAAAGCACCCCGGCCGGCTTGCTATTTTGGGAGGAGGCATATTCCCCGGAATATGCCTCCACGTATGCCCTAAGTGGAGACCTAGCCACCCCTATATAAGGAGGGATAGGGCCTCTATAGAAGAGGTTAGGTTCTACTGGTTGATCTCTAGTTGGTCTTGTACGGGTTAGCCGGTGGTGAGAGTAAGAGGGTCCCTTCTTCCTCCTCTCCCCAATACAGCTCTAGGAGCACTTGTAACCTTGGAAGTGAATCGAATACAAAACTTCTGTGTGAGGAATCACCTCACTATCCCTCCCTGGATTCCCCTAGTGCTATTAGTCCCCACCTTTAGCCTATCCATGGCATCTGCCGTGACACTACCACGACAGTTGGCGCCCACCGTGGGGCTAGCAGCGCTAGCAGGGGTCAAGATCCGGACGGGAAACCTCATCGGCACCGGCGAACGCATCGTCTCCAGGCTCGTTCAGCGCTTTGGAGCGCTGGATTTCGTCAGCGACAACGCTGGCTGCTTCGGCACACGCCCACTTCCACGCAACGGCCTCTTCGTCAAGCTTGGTGCGCACAAGGTCTACATTGCTGTGGACGTATCATGCGTTCATCCGCGGCACGTCGTGGAGGCAGGGGAGCCACCCTTTAGCGTGGTTCACGAGGCGCGTATCACTCGCTCCCCGGACCGTGCTGAGGTGATGATGACTGCGCCAGGTGCAGGCGCAAGCAAGGATCCGGCACCAGATCCGGAGGTAACACCTAAGGCACCGAGGAAAAGTAGAGGTCCTCCACTAGAAAGGCCTGAGAATGTACTGAGAGAAGCTATGGACAGCTTGGCAAACCCGGTAGCAGCAGTGGTAGATCCGGCTCAGGCACAGGCCGAGCTAGAGGAAACTAGGCAGAAAATTCTAGAGGGAGCAAAAAAGATAGTTGCGGCTCAGCAGTCATTGAACATGACGCTGCGTGAGTACGCGAAGGCAAATAAAGTAGATGCTGTAAAAGTGAAGGGGAGAAATCTCATAAGTGAAATGAACAAAGAGGGTGATACTAGGATTGAGAGGTCAGAGAACTGTTTGTCCTTGGGGCTGCCGAAGTATAGTACCCCGGCAAAAAACCTCAGAGTAGCGGATGCAGCTGCATCCGAGTTAGAGGGTCTAACGGGTGAAGCCCGTCAAAGACAGCAAGATAGGGTCAATGAGTTGGTTCGGATCGCGAACAGGCAAAATGAGTAGTTGCTTAGGGCTAATCTGGAGAGAGCTGCGGCATCCAAGATCGTTCATTCAGCGGTGGGTAACCCGGAGAAATCCACCGGAGACGCATCGTCTCCTCATGGTGGTCCAAGGAGAGAGGAGGTAGTAACCTCGGCCAGGAGAAACAAAGAGATCGTTCCTTATGACCCGACAAGGGCAGGGAAAGCAAAAGAGGTACAAAGAAATGATGATCGACAGAGTGTGAGCCGAAGTGATGCTGGCCGAGGTAACCGTGACCAAGGCAATGCCGGTCAAGGAAACGCTGTTAATGGCAATGCCGAACAGCGCAACTCGGTAGGACAACCGCAGCAGCGGAATATACCAAGGCAAGAGCAAAGTGTCGGCCGAGGTATGCAGCAGAGAGATGCGCCACAAGAGCGAGACTGGTATAACGATGGAGATTCAGAAATGGTGAACGCAGGATACCCAAGGCCGGACTATCATGTGATAGGGTCGAGATTGGGAAGCAGGGATCTGATGCCGGACGACGCCTGGTTGAAACTGGATCAACTGTATAGGTCGGAGCAGATTGAAAGTCAAGGTCCTCCGGGTCCTGCGTGTTTTGGACCCCGGATCATGAAAGAGCCACCGATACCTAACTTCCAGTTACCCAGAGGCACGAAGACGTATGACGGCAGCACTAAGACGGATGATTGGTTGATAAACTATGCTACAGCTGTGAAAATTGCTATAGGCAACTTGCGATGGGCTGTGAGATACGTACCCTAGATGTTGGAGGGGCCAGCAAGGGTATGGTTGAACAATTTGCTGCCCGGAAGTATTAACTGCTGGATCGATTTTGAGGAAATGTTTATCAGCAATTTCTCAAGTACGTATCTGAGGCCAAATAGGCCACAGACCCTAGCTATGTGCAAGCAGAGACCGAATGAGACAGACCGGGAGTTCTTAACCCGGTGGTGCACCGTGAGAAACTCGTGTGAGGGTGTGATAGAGTCACAGGCCATAGCATGGTTTATGCAGGGGTGCAGGTATGCAAGCGAACTGTGGCAAAAGTTACAAAGGAAAATGCTAACCACTTTGGCAGAAATGATCCGGATTGCTGATTCATATGCTTTGGGTGATCCGACTCAACCTAGGCTCGTGTCAAACGAGTCGAATGAGGAGTACTACCAGAGAGATGGAGCCGGATCGTCCCGAAGGAATGATTATAGAGGTAAAAGAAGAGATGACAGACCAGATCACCGGTACAGTTCGCAACAAGTTGCAGCTGTGAATCAAGATCAGCCCGGAACAGGGAGGAATCAACATCAGAAAACTGGAAGGCAACAATGGACACCAAGGAATGATGGCAAGAAAACTTGGACGCCAGAGCAGAAGAAACAGTGGCAAGAAAAGAAGGACCATCCAAGATACACTTATGAGTCGATGTTGGATCAGCCGTGTAAATTCCACACGCCAAATCCGAGTAACCCAGCGGGTCATACAACGAGGCAATGTGAGTGGATGCGTAAGATAGAACAAGGTGGTTCGGGGAATGCTCAGGCACCCCAGAATGATCAACCTCGGCAGGAGTTACCCCGGTAGCAATTGCTCTCCGGAGCAAACACGCAATAGCTAATGTTGCCTCCCCCTCCGCCGAGGTATGATAACCATGAGAGAAGGGATGCAGCACATCAAGTAGAAAACCAGCATCAGCCGGATCAGAGGTACCCCAGAAATGAGGGGAGGAATGAGTACAGGGAGCATCATTAGAGTTACTGTGTGTTTACCACTAAGGAAACCGATAGGAAGAGCTTGCAGCACCGACATATGGAGGTCAATGCGGTAATGCCCGCAGTGACGAGGTATATGCCTTGGTCGGACCAAGAAATTACCTGGAACATCAAAGATCATCCCAAGCTTATGCTGAGTCCTGGTTCGTATGCGTTAGTGTTGGATCCGACATTCATTGGGCCAAACATCAATGTGAGGTTCTCCAAGGTACTGATTGACAATGGAAGTAGCATTAACATCATGTATGCGGATACAATGCGCAAGTTGGGTATCTCGGAGAACATGCTCCAGGCTACAAGGACAACTTTCCATGGTATTGTGCCAGGCATTTCTTGTGAGCCATAGGCAAAGTCTGGGTTGACGTGTTGTTCGGCACGAGAGATAATTGCCGAACTGAGAATTTGGAGTTTGAGGTGGTGAACCTGGAAAGCGCATACGGAAGACCAACATTGAACAAATTCATGGCGAGCTGTCACATCAGTTACTTGAAGATGAAGTTGCCAGGGCCAAATGGAGTGATTACCATTGCTGGAGATTTCCGACGTTCCATTGAGTGTGCCTCAGCCGGGTCTAACCTAGCCGAGTCACTTGTGATTGCGCAAGAGAAAAGAAAAATCCAAGAGGTGGCGTCATTAGCTCGATCCGATGCGGCGAGATATGCCGGTGTTGAGTAACCCGCATGGTAGCGTTTCGTTCCAAGCCGCAAAGGATACTAAGAAAGTGACTGTTGATGATATGTTCCCAGAGCACACCGTAACAATTGGTGCCGGGTTGAATGATAAATAGGAAAGCGAGCTCGTCAACTTCCTCCGTGAGAATCGGGATATTTTTGCTTGGTCCACTCAGGACTTGCAAGGTGTTCCGAGGGAGTTGGCTGAGCACTCTTTGAACGTGAGACCCGGAGCAAGGCCGGTGAAGCAACCTCTCTGCCGCTTCGCCGAGGATAGGATAAAAGTCATTGGAGATGAAATAGCTCGGTTACTAGCAGCAGGATTTATCATGGAAGTACTTTACCCGGATTGGCTATCTAATTCCGTGTTGGTGGAGAAGAAGAAAGATGATCCGAATGTGGCAGTGGTTTGGCGTATGTGTATCGATTACACGAACCTGAACAAGGCGTGTCCAACAGATCCATTTCCACTGCCGAGGATAGATCAGGTCATAGACTCAACTGCTGGATGTGAACTATTGTCATTCATTGATGCATATTCTAGTTTCCACGAGATACCTCTGAATTCGGATGATCAAATAAAGACTGCATTTATCACCCCGTATGGGGCTTATTGCTATCTCACCATGTCGTTTGGTTTATGTAATGCAGGGCAATGTACCAAAGATGTATGCAGAAATGTTTGCATGACCAGATAGGCCAAAATGTACAAGTGTATGTGGATGATGTGGTAATCAAGACCAATGAAAGCAAAACGCTCCTTGACGACATCAGGCAGACATTCGCGAACTTAAGAAGGTTCCGAATGAAGCTTAACCCAGAAAAATGTACCTTTGGTGTCCCGGCTGGAAAATTACTCGGATTTCTCGTCTCCAGCCGAGGTATCGAAGTTAATCCAACTAAGATCCGGGCCATTGAACGAATGGAACTGCCGAAGTGTCTTAACGATGTCCAGAAGTTCACTGGTTGCCTGGCATCGTTAAGTCAGTTTGTATGTCGGTTGGGAGAAAAGGCATTGCCTCTCTACCAACTCATGAAAAAGTCGGATAAGTTCATTTGGACGCCACAGGCCGATGAAGCCTTTGCCCACTTAAAGAAGATGTTAGCCACTGCACCCGTGTTAGCCTCTTCACTATCAAAGGAACCAATGTTGCTCTACATAGCCGCAACCAACCGAGTTGTAAGTGCAGTGATTGTGGTAGAGCGCGACGAAGAGGGTAAGTCGGTGCAAAGGCCAGTGTATTACCTGAGCGAGGTATTATCTGCCTCAAAGCAGAACTACCCACACTGTCAAAAGGTGGTATATGGTGTCTATATGGCAACTAAGAAGTTAAAGCATTACTTTGAGGAACATCCCATCAAAGTAATATGTGAAGCTCCCATATCCGAGATAATGAGTAACAAAGATGCGAGTGGAAGAATTGCAAAATGGGCAATTGAACTAGCTCCTTATGCGCCACAATATGACAGAAGAGAAGCAATCAAGTCTCAGGCTGTGGCCGACTTTTTTGTGGACTAGGCCGAGGTACAATATGAACCACCGCCACCAGATCTGAACTACTGGAGGATGCATTTTGACGGGTCAAAAACAAAAACCGGGCTAAGCGGAGTTGTGCCTCGCCAAAGAAGGACCAGCTGAAATATGTCTTTGCAGATCCATTACTCGCCATCACACACTGTCGCCGAGTATGAAGCACTTGTTCATGGGTTCAAAGTGGCAAAAGAGATTGGGATACGTCGGATACTATGCTTTGGCGACTCGGATTTGGTAATACTGACAAGTGTCGAGATTGTGGGCGCCTTGATCCAAACATGGCTCTATCTGATTTCATGTCGGGATATATCTGGTTACTTTGAGGGATGTGAATTTCACCATGTACCCGGGTGGAAAATGAGGTCACGACATCTTCAGCTTCGGATCAACCCGACAAGCAATTCCACCGGGTGTAGCATTGGAACACCTCAGAAAACTGTCTATCAGGCCGTCCCCAGGAACCGACTCAATCTATGTCCCGGAAGATACAGCATCCGGAGCTGTGCCCATGGACATTGACATGGGAGGTAGTCTGTGAAACCGGGGCATCAGCAAACCCGGGACTACCTCGCGAACCGGGGATTGCCTCGCAGACCGGATCTCAGCATGATCCGGTTGAAGTTATGCCGGTGGATCAGATGGAAATTGATGAGGATGTGTTCCCTGTGCGAGCAATACCAGCTTGGGCACTGCCTATATTTCAATTCCTGAAAGATGGAATGTTACCCACTGAGGAGGTGTTATCCAGGCAAACTCAGAGGAGAGCAAAGGCATACACAATCATCAATTCCGAGCTATACAAACGGAGTGTGACCAATGTCCTCCAGCGATGCGTTGACCTGGAAGAAGGGCTTGACATCCTCCGAGATATACATCAAGGGGGGTGAGGGCATCATGCCTCGTCCCAAGCCTTGGTGGCAAAAGCTTTCCGGCATGGATTCTACTGGCCAAGTGCCTTAGAACAAGTGGAAGATCTGGTGAGAAAATGCAATGGTTGTCAGAGGAATGCTACCAAGACACATATGCCTATGTCGGAACTCAAAACCATACCAATCACGTGGCCATTTGCCCTATGGTGTTTGGATATGGTTGGCCCGTTCAAACCAGCAAGGGGGAATATGACTCACATTTTGGTCATGGTGGATAAGTTTACAAAATGGATTGAAGTGAAGCCTATAAGAAAATGTGATGGAGCTACGGCCGTAACATTCTCAAAGACATTATCTTGAGATACGGTTATCCTCACAGTATCATAACTGATAATGGCACAAATTTTGCTGAAGGAGCATTCATGCGATTCTGCCGGGATAAGAATATCCGGCTGGACGTTGCCTCGGTAGCCCACCCCGCATCGAACGAACAAGTGGAAAGATCCAACGGATTGGTATTATCCGGGATAAAACCCCGGCTCATTGAGCCGCTGCAAAGATCAGCGGGGTGCTGGATAGAAGAACTACCAGCGGTACTGTGGATTTTAAGAACAACTCCGAATCGATCAACAGGCTATACACCATTTTTTCTGGTATATGGGGCAGAAGCTGTATTACCAGCCGAGATAGAGCATGATTCGCTTAGGGTCACCCAATACACAGAAGCCGAAGTGCAAGATGCCCGGCAAAATGATGTTGATCTGCTGGAAGAAGTGAGAGAATTGGCATTGTCCAGATCTGCCATATATCAGCAAAATCTCCGACGCTATCATAGCCGGAAAGTAAGCCCCCGCATCTTCCGGGAAGGCGATTTGGTGCTCCGGTTGGTACAACATACTGCTGGCATGCATAAGTTATCTCCCCCATGGGAAGGGCCATTCATTGTGAGCAAAGCACTGCACAATGATTCTTATTATCTTATCGATGCAAAGCCATAGGAAAAGAACAAGGCGGACATGTCCGGCGAGGAATCTAAGCGTCCATGGAATGTAGCTCTACTTCGTCCTTTCTACACTTAGCAGAGAAGTGTATGTATTCGAGTCTTCTCATATGTCGGTATGTATGCCAGCAATGAGCCTATCAATGAAATATTGGCACCTCGGCGATAACTCGGGGGCCTAATAATATTTGTTGTCTTTCATTATTTATACGTCAGCTGGAGTAAGTTGTTCTACTTAACTCGGATTAGTAGTGTGTGAGCACCAAAAACCCAACTCTTCGACTTGCTGCTGCCCAACAAGAATTGGCTTCATGGCAAGCAAGAGAACAAGTTTGGAATTGCGTAGCACATGAAAAACGACTAAGGAAAAGAACTTAATCGAGCCGACATTTGTTTTTCAGACTAACCTTGTATTTACTTTCAAATTATTATGCTGAATTATTTTGAGCTAAGCCTAAAGTTTCCAAGTATTGTTAAAACGATTTTTGAAGCTCGGATTCGTAAGTCGTAAAACTGAATCAAGGTAGACACGAACCGAGCCAGAAGATTGGATGAACAAGAAAATGAAACTCGAGGGTTACGCCCAAGTTGATCCGGCATAAAAACTTAGTAGCAAAATATCACATGTGTACTGGATACAATTCCACCCGGCATACCGGGGATCTGATAAATTTTAAAGTGTTTTCACTCAAGGAGCAGCAGGAGAAGGAAGTTCGGCATCATCTTCGCCTTCTTCGATATCCGAGGCATCGTCCTCTTCACCCTCGTCCGAGCCATCTTCCACGTTCTCAGCATTTTCATCACCAGCGGCTTCCAGGAAGCTCAGACCCTCAGTCCATTCATGAATGGGAGCATATTCAATAAGGCTATGGGCGCAAGCCTGGCGCCGAGCTACCCACTCCGGGTCATTGGACCACTTGGATCCGGTGCACAGGCGCGTCAGGAGGTTGAGGTCGATCTTCTCGTACCACATGAGTATGTGGTGAAGAACGGTCTCAGCTGCGGCACGTCCAGCGGACTCCCTCCAAAGGTCGAGCTGGGTCTCAATTTCCATCAGCTTTTCAGCGAGAATTGCCGTTCTCTCTGGAGTGTCTTCGCCAGGCCAGAACATGTTGAAGATTCGGACTGCAACGTCAAGGAGATCCTTGCCATAGTTCTTGATGATTTCCACGTGAGATGACAGGCTGACCAACAGGTCCTCCATGTCATAGGGAATGTCTTCATCGTCAGGAGCAACGGGAGTACCCCTATTTCGGCGGAAATTGGCAACGGCGGCGCTCGCAATGGTAGTGCCCTCTAGAAATTTTCCTGAAAACGAGACAAGAGAAACAAGAAATGAAAAGACATGTGAAGTAACCCAGAGAAATATGACGGATAGGGGAAAGGAACTTACATAATATATGGCTGTGGATCCGGGTCAATTCCTTGGTACAGTCATCACGTCTTTTGCGAAGCTGCACAAGTTCAGCGTTCGCCGACTCAAGCTTGATGTGGGCCTCCTGGAGAAGTTCTCGGTCCTTGGCAATTTGGAGATTAAGGCGCTCGTGCTCTTCGGTGTAGTCCTGGCCAGCCTTTTCAAGCTCGGTTTGGTGCTGTGCTTTCAGCTTCTTCATTTCTGCCTTTAACTTGGCAATCTTGTCATCCTTGGTTCGTAGAAGAGCAAGCTCATCGTCTTTCTTCTTGAGCTCGGCCTGATGCTGCCCTGCTTGTTCGAGAAAATGCAGCATCATATCAGGCACGGGCACACTATCTTCCAGCGATACTGAAATAGTTTGTTAACCCGGCAAAGCCGAGGTATGAATGTTCGCCGAGCCAAGGAGAAAAGGAGATAGAAAGAAAAGAAAGGTCGGACAACAGTAACTTACCCTTAATCTGATCCAGATTCTTCCTCATAAGCTTGTTCTCAGCCTCCACCCCAGCTGCGAAAACCGAATGACGGATTAGTTCGGCAGAAAAAGATGAAGGAAACAGAAAAATGTGAAGAAGAGAACTTACCCCTTTTCTCGTGCTCAGCGAGATGTGCATTGCGCTTTGCGAGCAGCATTTTGTGAGTGTCCAGGAGACGCTGGAACTCAGCGCTCCGGCGGTTGGTGGTCACCTGAAAAGAGTACAAAAAATTAGCTTAAGCCTTGTGCATATTCGAAGCGTACAAGATCCGGGCCAAGTGGAACTTAACCCGACTCTAGGTGTGTGCATATTCGAAGTGTACAAGATCCGAGCCAAGCGGAACTTAACCCGGCTCTAGGTGTGTGCATATTCTAAGTGTACAAGATCCGGGCCAAGCGGAACTTAACCCGGCTCTAGGTGTGTGCATATTCGAAGTGTACAAGATCCGGGCCAAGTGGAACTTAACCCGTCTCTAGGTGTGTGCATATTTGAAGTGCATAAGATCCGGGCCAAGCGAAACTTAACCCGGATCTAGGTGTGTGCATATTCGAAGTGTACAAGAACCGGGCCAAGCGGAACTTAACCTGGCTCTAGGTGTGTGCATATTCGAAGTGTACAAGATCCAGGCCAAGCGGAACTTAACCCGGCTCTAGGTGTGTGCATATTTGAAGTGTACAAGATCCGGGCCAAGCGGAACTTAACCCGGCTCTAGGTGTGTGCATATTTGAAATGTACAAGATCCGGGCCAAGTGGAACTTAACCCGGCTCTAGGTGTGTGCATATTGAAATTGTCAAGGAGCTACGTTAGTTTTCTAAGAAGCATCTGGCCGAGTAACAAGTTACTCCCCCGGAGGCTCGGGGACTAATGGTTATATCACTAATATCTACAGCATGCTAAGGAAAAGGTGAAGTAACGTACCTCCATCATCCGACTCGCGAGGTTAATTGCCTTAGCGGCTGTGTTCATCTGAGCAGAGAACTCGGCGGGACTGAACTTCTCCAGGAGATCGTCGTTGTAGACGAACTCCGCATTGTTCCAGTTGTTCATAAACTCGATCAAGGTCGGAGGATATCGCTCACCGTTGAGCATGTGGGGTGCCACCAAGCCCTTGGCATGTGCTTCCCTCCTCTCAACCTGAGCAAGGGCCAGGTTGGTGTGCAGAACAAGTTGTTGCGCATTAGCTGGCTTGGCAGGGGCGTCCTTCGGTGCTGGAGGCTTCTTGGCAAGCATGGACGCGAGAGTCCGCTGTCCAGACTCAACGGATGCTGCCCTGGTGGCGTCAGGGGCCTTCTTGCCTTTGGGCTGCTGAGAGGAGGAAGTGGTTGCAGTAGATTTACCCTTGGGAGCTGCCTAGGTGCTTTCTCGCCGAGACTGAGAAGACTCGGACGAGGCGGAGGGGCTTGGCGTTGCTTCTTTGGCTGCTGGCGCTGGAGTTGGTGCTGGTGCTATTTTCTTCTTCGGAGGAGGTACTGAAGTAGACTCGGTAGTAGCTGGTTGCGGCGGAGCCGAAGTGGTGGATGCCGCTGCCTCGGCTGGGTCCATCTCCCCCGCTCCGAGGTTGCCCCCCTCCTGACGAGGTGGGATGGAACCCGGAGCAGCAGCTGAACCCTCCGGAATAGGGCTCAGCGGTGTGAATCGTCCCCACGAGGGGGAGAAGGGCTGAGTCAGAGCAGCGAAACGATGCTAGATCCACTCTGGGGGACCTCCACCGCAGCTCTGCCGAATCAGATAATGTCAGATGAGAAACTATAACGATGCAAGAACAAGTAAATGGTAGAGGGAAAAAGAGGCTTACGCATCCGAGGTCAGCGGCTCCTTGGGCTTCCGAGCCCTTCGTGCTGGGGCCTTGGTTGCAGGCTTGGAGGCAGTCTTATCCCCGGACTTCTTTCGCCTTTTGGTTGGCTGAGAAGGTCCGGAGGATGAAGTGGATGTGGCTTCCCTTTTCTTCTTCGGCGCAACCGGAACAGGGTCACCCACGGCAAGGGGAGGGTCCTCATGGATCTTCCCACCGGGGTTAGCTGATGTGGGAAAAGCATAAGAAAGGGGGACAGCGTCAAATGCTTCCATCACCTCAATATCCGAGTCATCTTCATCGTCGGGCCAATCTCTAATAGAAGAGAGTTTACCGGTGGGTCGCTTGGTTGCGTCGGACATTGGGAGGAACATCTCCTGGTCCGGTTCTTCCTCAGCCGAGCTCTCCCGGTCAGGCGCACATTTGAGGGTAGGGTCGGTGCCATCCTCGATAGTCTGCTAAAGGAATTGCTAAAGAAGAAAAAAGACAACAGAGTTAAAATACAACAACAACCGATATAAGATCTGATTTGGAGAGCGTATGTGGCACAAAGCTTACCACGGGAGGAAGCCTATCCCGGCAATAGTGCTCAATTCCCCACGTCCACTCAGAGGAGAAGTCCTTGTGGGTGGTGAAGAGGGCCTTGACCCGGCGATAAATTTCTGTGTTGCTTAGCTCGATAGACGAGGTCCGGTTGGGGTCGCGGCCCCAGCTCATGTGGCACACCTTGTGAGTGCGCTTCTGGAGAGGGGAGATCCGGTTGCGGACGAATGTGATCATGGTGTCCTTGTTGCGCAACCCGAGCTCCTTCAGCTCCACGAACCTTTTATTGACCTGGTTGGCCAAGACTGTGGGCTTCTTGGGGACAACGTCCCATAACTCCGGGTTAGGAGGACCCGGAGCATAGGGGCGAAGCCAAATCAAATCCTCAGTGCCTTCATTCCGAACATAGAAGAAGGTCCGGGCCCATCCTTTGCAGGAATCCAGCCCGATAACCCGGGGAAAGACGGAGAGCCTCCAGGGTGAAATGGACGCAGCGCCAAACTGCGTAAGTTGTTTATCCTCCGGCTCTAAATCTACATTCGGAATTACATTACGACGAAGGCCAAAAAACCGGATCCATAGCTCCTTCGTGGGCCATAATCCGGTGTAGCCTTCGATCGTGGAGGCAAAAGCAGAGAGAGAAGTGATGGTGTTGGCAGGAAGGTGGTGCGGCTGGAGTTCATAGGTGTTCAACCAATCGTGGAAAAAATCGCTGACTGGCAAACCAAATCCCTGCTGGAAGTGTGACAAGAACACAACGAACTCACCCAGATTGGGTGAGGGGGTGAGTTCGGTAGAGGCGAGGCGCGCAGTGACGCCTGCGGGGATGCGCCTGGTGCGGTAGAGCCAGTCCAGGTCGTCCTGGCAGACCCAGGAGCCAACCCATGCACCGCGGTCCACCGTCGCGGTGTCCTCCTCCATCTCCTGCTCAGCAACGACGAGCTCCTCTTCTGTCATCTCCGGTTTGCTGCCCTTGCTGGCACTAGCGACAGTGGGGGGCAGCGGCCTAGATTGACAGCGACCCGTGGCGGAGGAGGTGCGCAACAGCGATGGCGATGCGGATGCGTATGGATGCAGTGCGGCGGCGACGCTACTACTCATACGCGGTGGCGGCAGCGCTGTCGCGGGAGAAGGTGAAGAAGAAGAACTAGAGGCAGAGGGGCGCAGAAGTGGGAAAAAACCCAAGGGGCGCACCCCTCCCCTATTTAATCGCTCCATCGAGGAGGAAGTGGGATCGTGCTGTGCAGATGTGCCACACGGTGTGGCCGTGTATAAACTAGATGGGACAATCAGCAAAGAGCCACACGGAAGACCACAAGGTGTAGCAAATCCCATGACGTGACACATTGATGCAGTTAACGAGGAGGCAAAGGACGTGACGTCGCCCATGGTGATAATCGACAATTACTGCGGCCATTCGTGGCTGGCCCTTAAAATGAGGCAATCTAATGATTAGCTTCCACGTGGGGAATCGTACGAGAGAAGGAAAAGCAACCCGGATGAGAACGTGGTGACCCGGCCAACAAGTGAAAACTTGGAATGTGCCAAGGGAAAGTAAATCCATGGGATCCGAGATAAGGTGGTAACCCGACCAGCGAGAGAAAACTTGGAATGTGCCAAGGGAAGGTAAATCCGAGGAATCCGAGATAAGGAGGAAACTCGGAGAAGGATCACAAAGCTCGGTGGCATTGAACCTGCTGTGGCCTTAGCGGCTAAGGCAACTAAGACCGCACCAGCTTCAGGGACTAATGTTGGGGGGATACCCCCGGGTAGGGTCACGTCGGGGTATAAAGGCCGAGTTAGCCGAGGTATGGCAAGGTCAAAGCGAATGCTGGCCGAGTTACCTCAAGGCAGGCCGAATCTCGGGGTAACCCAGACAAGGGGGTGTCCACCTAACTGAGTCTCATCCGACTTAAGCAGTGAGCCGGATAGATGAATCTAACTTGTATGCAGGAATAGGTGTGACTAGATCCTCTATGATCCGGGTCATAGCAAGGTTCTAGCAGAAGGAAGGAATCTCGCTGGTCAAAAGTAACCCCGGTACGCACTGCATGGGCGAAGCGGACAGGGGCAGGACCACCGAGGCATGGCCGACAAGGGTGACGACGCCCGTGTTGGCTGACGCAGGCGCCGCAGAGGCTCACGTAGCCTCTGCATGGGTGACGCGGGGGAAAAGCACCCTGGTCGGCTTGCTATTTTGGGAGGAGGCATATTCCCTGGAATATGCCTCCACGTATGCCCTAAGTGGAGACCTAGCCACCCCTATGTAAGGAGGGCTAGGGCCTCTATAGAAGAGGTTAGGTTCTACTGGTTGATCTCTAGTTGGTCTTGTACGGGTTAGCCGGTGGTGAGAGTAAGAGGGTCCCTTCTTCCTCCTCTCCCCAATACAGCTCTAGGAGCACTTGTAACCTTGGAAGTGAATCGAATACAAAACTTCTGTGTGAGGAATCACCTCACTATCCCTCCCTGGATTCCCCTAGTGCTATTAGTCCCCACCTTTAGCCTATCCATGGCATCTGCCATGACACCACCACAACATTCAGATTACCACTAATCGCCGATCCGCTAAGTTCGAGCGCCTGCTGGGCTCCTACAAAGACATTCGCGCGATATGGTAAAGTCTGGTGGAGTATCATAAGAGGGGTAATTTACATTCTTCCTCTTTCGGATTTACTCGAATCTTCTCAGGATCCATATTAATTTGTTGTCCAAATCATGCAACCGAGGTTGAAGCTGAGAACATAATCATGCGGAAAAACCTTGCTGAAATCCAAGGTAAATTTATCCCCTCCACATGATCATTGTATTTTCTTTCCTTTATCCGGTGGACACTCATACCTTGGGTCCTCCGGATCATTATGCTATTGTAGTTGCTCTCGAGGATAGCGTCGCCATGCCTGAAATGATGACTCATTTCCTCGAACAAGCAGGGAAGCATGAGGCTGAGCTGAAGAAAAAAGATGAAGAGATAGCTCGGCTCCAACACCAGGACTCGGAGATCACTCGGCTAAATGCCGAAATCCAGAGGCTTAAGAACTTCCATAAGTCCGAGTTGGAGAAGGCCGACCAGGAGTTTGCCAAGGATAAAGAGCGTTTAACCACGCAAATCTCCAAGGATAAGAGCCTATTGGAGGAAGCCGACGTCAAGCTTACGACGGTTACCACCGAATACGAGAAACTCAAGGCCTGTAGTGCCGACGTTGATTCCGAGCTTCAGCGACTCCTCTTCCAGATCGCACGTGAGTTTTCTGCCCTTGCTTGATTTTCTTTCCTCCGGATTTGGTCCTTTTGTTCACTATTTTTCTTCTCATCCTTAGGCAAATTTCCAGAGAGCGATACGCTTGGTGATCCTACCGTATGCCAGTCCCGTGAACAGCATGGTATTCTTGCTGCCGCTAGCGCCGAGACAATCCAGTATACTATGAAGGATTTTCTGGCGAGTCTCACCGCTCATCTTGAAGTAGTGAAGAATCACGACACGGATATTATCCCAGTGGCAACACAGATGTTCAGCTGCCTCTGGCCTAGTGAAACCATTCCAAAGAAAGGCTTGGCTTTCATAGCCAAGTTAATGGAGTGTGACACGCAGCTGCATCTGTGGCGTGAATCTGCTGCACGGACTGGGGCCGATATTGCGTTGAAATTTTCTCTCTCATGGTACGAATGAATTGATCTTGGATTGCTCACTCGCATGCGCACCGGGTCTAAGTGGTGCAAGGATCCGGAGTGGATCGCGTGCCGCCAAGCCTGTGCCAACAATCTCATCCAGTACTCCTTCTGACATGCTTGGAATGAGGGGCCGAGTTATCTCGATGTTGTTGAAGAAGAAGAAATTGTCTCTAAAGATGAAGAGGGAGGGAGTGGAAGCGAGGGCTCCGAACTGGGCGACAAGGCTGAAGACCAGGAGGTTAGCAAGGTTAACCCAGAGGACGAAGCCGAGGCTAGCGCCCCTCCCCCACACTCCGAAGTACTTCCTTCCTTGATGGATGATTCGTCTGCTGCTCCTTCTCCTTGAAAAACACTTGCCATATTTATCAGATCCCCGGAATGCCGGGCGTAGCTGTATTTAAATACTTAAGTTTGGTTGTGCTACAATTTGATGTTCTGAACTAAGTTCTATTGTTGGATTATCATGGGCGAAGTCCTCGAGTTCTGTTTTCTTGTTCCCCCAATTTTTGACTTGGCTCGCGTCTACCTTGATTCGGTTTTTTGACTTACGAGTCCGAGGTTCAAAAAATTGACTTAACAATACTTGAAACCTTGAGATTAGCTCAAAATGATCCGGCATTTTAGTGATTCGAACAAACTAAAGGTTAGTTAAAAAACCAATGTCGTCCCACTTAAGTTCTTTCCCTTAGTCGTTTTTCATGTGCTTTCCCATTCCAAACTTGTTCTCTTGCTTGCCATGAAGCCAATTCATGTTGGACAGCAGCAAAGTCGAAGAGTTAGGTTTTTGGTGCTTACACATTACTACTCCAACTAAGGTGTAAGCGACTTAACCCGACCGACATAAAAATACGAAAACGAGAAAAGCATTATAGCAGTCCCCGAGTCTCTGCTCGGGGTGGCAAAGTTTTTATTGATAAGCTCATCGCCGACATACATACCAACGTATGAGTAGCTCGGATACATTCACCTCTTAGGTGTAGAAAGGATGAAGCAGTGCTACGTTCCACGGTCGTTTGGATTCTTCTCCGGACCTGTCCACCTTGTTCTTTTCCTAGGGCTGTGCATCAATAAGATTAGGAGTCATTGCACAAGGCTTTGCTCACAATGAAAGGTCCTTCCCATGGTGGGGATAACTTATGCATGCCAGCAGTGCTTTGTATTAGCTGTAGTACCAAATCACCTTCCCGGAAGACTCAGGGGTTTACTTTCTGGCTATGATAGCATCGGAGATTTTGCTAATATATGGCAGATCTGGACAAGGCCAGTTCTCTCGCTTCTTCTAGCAGATCAACATCATTTTGCCGGGCCTCGTGCACTTCGGCCTCTGTGTATTGGGTGACTCTTGGCGAATCATGCTCTATGTCGGCTGGTAATACAGCTTCTACCCCATATACCAGAAAGAATGGCGTATAGCCTGTTGATCGATTCAGAGTTGTTCTTAAACTCCACAGTACTGCTAGTAATTCTTCTATCCAGCACCCCGCTGATCTTTGCAGTGCCTCTATGAGCCGGGGTTTTATCCCGGACAATACCAGTCCATTGGATCTTTCCACTTGCCCGTTCGATGTGGGGTGGCGACTGAGGCGACGTCTAACCGGATCTTCTTTTCTTGGCAGAATCTCGCAAATGCTCCTTCAGCGAAATTTGTACCATTGTCTGTTATGATGCTATGGGGATAGCCATATCTTAGGATAATATCCTTGAGGAATCTTACTGCTGTTTCCCCATCACATTTCCGAATTGGTTTCACCTCAATCCATTTGGTGAACCTGTCAACCATAACTAGGATATGGGCCATCCCTACTTTGGCCAGCTTAACTGGCCCTACCATATCTAGGCACCACACAGCAAATGGCTAGGTAATGGGGATAGTTTTCAGCTCCGACATTGGTAGATGAGTTTTTGTGGCGTATCTTGATGTCTACGCACTTCTATTCTTGCAGACAGTTGTTGGGCCTCCAAGTGCAGAGGTTTGTAGAATAGCAGCAAGTTTTCCCTTAAGTGGAACACCCAAGGTTTATCGAACTCAGGGAGGAAGTGGTCAAAGGTATCCCCTCTCAAGCAACCATCCAATCAAGATACAAGAAGTCTCTTGTGTCCCCAACACACCCAATACACTTGTCAGGTGTATAGGTGCACTAGTTCGGCGAAGAGATAGTGAAATACAAGTGGTATAGATAAGTATAAGTGGTAACAGTGATAGAAAATAGCTTGATGGCGTGGAAAAGACTAAAGTAAAACTGAAATAAAGATAGAAGCAAGCAAACATGTAATAGATCTAATAGCAAACTGTGTTTCAGTGCTTAGAAACAAGGCCTAGGGATCATAATTTCACTAGTGAACACTCCCATATAAATATATTCTTCTTTATGATACTACGCTGAACTACTCTCCGGTTGGACACTCTAATCCATGGTAGGGCTATAACAGCACACCTCAAAGTTAGCCTTTCCCATCTAGATAACCCCACGCTGTCACCTTGAGCACTAGATGGGTCCAACAAACACCACAATTTCATAAAGACATCCAACTCCAAATATAACTCATAACAAGTATTTGTAATCTCTAGCCTAAATGTCACTATGGTGTGCACGCTATCACTTTCACACACATGGGGAGAGCAGAGATCTATTAAAGCACTTGAGTAGCAAGGTAGATCTACTTGATTACAAATCTCATGATCACAATATGATCATGCATAGAGAGAGAGATGAACACATAGCTACCAGTAGAACCCTTAGTCTCGAGAGAGAACTACTCCCTCCTCATCATGGGAATCAGCAACGGTGATGGATATGGTGGAGGAGATCGATGGAGATGGCTCCGGGGGCACTTCCTTCCCAGGTGCCTTGAACAAAGACTTTCTGTTCCCCGAATCTCCCCTTCGGTGGCGGCGGTGCTGCGGAACTTTTCGTGGATTTCTGATTGATTATTTAGGGTTTTTGCCTCGGGAGGAATATATAGGCGAAGGAGGCAAGGTCGCTGGCCAGCCAGGGGGCCCACACCATGCCCTGGCGCGACTTGGGGGTACCCGTGCCTGGGGGGTGTGGCCAGGCCCTGGCCCTCCTCCGTCTCGTATTCTGGCTCTAGATGTCTTCCGGAAATATAGGCACTTTGGCTTTTGTCCCGTCCAATTCCGAGAATATTCATTTTCTGACTTTCCTAGAACCAAAAACAGAAGAAAACAGGCAACTGGCACTGTGGCATCTTGTTAATAGGTTATCTCAAGAAAGTGTATAGAAATACTCCAAAGTTGGAACAAAACACAAGAAAGTAGATAAAACCAAGCATGGAACATCAAAGATTATGGATACGTTAGCAACGTATCAACATCCCCAAGCTTAAATCCTGCTCGTCCTCGAGTAGGTAAGTGATAAAAAGAAAGAATAATTTTTGAGGTGACATGCACCATCATAAACTTGATCAAAGTATTTGTAAAACATTGATAGCTGGGATCATAGTACTTCAATCATAACATGAAATACAAAGTTCTAACAATAAGGCAAAGCAACTATGTTGCACCATGAAAAGACACAAACAAAAGATTCATGAATAACAATGCTTTGCAAGACGTTTGTTTGTTTCACATAAAGAAAACATAGCATAGTGGCATTCAGCTTGTCCCTCATAGAGTAGCAAACATAAATGCATAGGACACCTTCAAAGTTCATAAGAGTGACTAGATACAAATGGTTTTGAACAAGCAATATCAAAGCTATGCATCAATCAACAAGTCTTGGGACAATGCACATAGAACTAAGAATGGCCACTATGCTCTCAAAGTAGGTGCATAAAGGTAGAAGGTGGAGACTCAATATATAAGTGGAAGAAAGGCCTTCATAGAAGGAAGCAGAGATTCAAGTTTCATAAAGAACTTCCAAAAATTATGGTACTTAATAGCTTCCAGCTCTCATTGCCCCTATCATAAGCATCTTGAAGTGATTAAGGTTAAAGTGAACAAACTATGGTGTACATGCTTGACGAGGTATAAGTTAGAAATCTCATGTCCCTTGAATACGAGGGCCGCTTCTCATGCTACTCAAGTTTAGTCACCGGTAAGTTCTTGTCATCGTAAGTACATGTGTATCATAGAGAACCGCCAACGGGGTACCCCTTGCCCGACGATATAGAAGAATCCCCATATCAAAATGACAAGGCAAGCAGACAACGAGCATCTCAGCAATCTTCTTATTTACCATGGGAATATGGTGCTTTTTTTCTCTCTTTCCTCTTTTCATAATCTCTTTTTTTCTCTTTTCTCTTTTTTCTCAATATAGGACTATTTTTTATAAGAAGAATGCTTCATAGACAACTCATTATGGTTACGCTGCAAGTATCCACCATGTCAGCATGGATTAGACCAGCGGCCCAGGCGTTTCTCTAACACATATACATAACTCCATGGACTTACAAGCTCCCCTTTCATTTCACACAGACGACATCCATAGACAAAAGAGCATGATATCAATTAGGTACAAGTACCAAGTGCAATGTTGAAAGTGTTCCCCATGATAGCATGGTTCTGCTAATCCCCAACAAATAAGTGCAAGCATATACAACATAGATGACACAATGGTTCAAGTTTATTAAGGGCGAGAAAAGTAAAGTGTGCCATCAAGTTCCTGAGAGCTTTAATCACTAGTTTTCTCATAACAAGTTTAATTTGGAAGGTAAAAACACATGAATATACTTGGAATAGCATATGCTAGTAGGTAGGTATGGTGGACTCTTTGGAATAACTTGGTTTAGGGAGTTGGATGCATGAGTTGAACTCATACTTGGTTGCGGAGGCTAGCAAAAGACTGGGAGCGACAAACTAAGAGAGCAATAATGGCCATAATCATGCAGAGCGACAAGACATCATTGAGCAAAGCATAAAGTGATACTACAAGTTCAAAACTAAAGGATCATAAAGGCTATGGTGACTTGAGATAGTCATAACATGGTGTGAGCATGCGCCAAGTCAACCCAAATAAATCATCAAAGGAGAATACCACTATACTATGCTTTAATATGCTAAAACAACGCATGATTAATCCAAGGCACATTAAGCAATCTCAGTTGTTTATAACAAGTCATGCTATAGCAAAGAATACTAAGCATAAAGCCAAAACAATATCAAGCATGGCATGACAAAGCATAGGCCATAGTCAAAAACAAGCTCTCTTTACCACTTAAGCATGAAGTTTCCTACTCTTTTCCAATCCAAACCAAACTATTTGAAAACCAATGTATGAAAGAGGGGGTCCAACCAATTTATTCAGAAAACTAAGAAAACCAAGCAAACAAAAAACCAAAACAAAAATGAAAAAGAAGATGCTCCAAGAACAACACAACTGTGCATGAAACAATAAAAATGAAGGGTTTGGAAGAAACCTAGGATTTTTATTGATGAAGAAGGGGATGCCTTGGGCATCCCCAAGCTTTGACGCTTGTACTTCTTGGATATTTCTTGGGGTGACACGCGTGGCATCCCCAAGCTTGAGATTTAGTCCATCCTTCATCTCATTACTCATTCCTTCCATACACCTGAAATTTTTCCTTCATACAAAACTTCACACAATCTTTATTAGCAACATTAGTGCACTCAAGATAATAAGTCTTAAGGTTCAGTTCCAACACCAATAAAACTTCCATTAAAACACTAGCTACTGTAGAACTTCCCTTAAAAACTCAATTCCCCAAAAGAACTCAAAAAGGAACCAACAAGAAGCAAATGCAAATAATGGCAGAAATCTGTCAAAACAGACCAGCAGGTAAAGACGAATTTTTTCGAAGACCTTGTATTGCTCAAATCAAAAAGTGTTGAACTAACGAAAGTAGATAACAACCTGGGTCAGAAGCACAAAAATGCACGCCTCAAAAGGACGTACAGAGATTTTACACGAATTTTTACGGTGAAGAACAGAAATCTGTTTCGGGACAACAACTTTCCCAAGCATTACTTCTCTCTCATTAGAGGTTACTCTTGGCACAAAAAGCAAATAAAAAGGATAAGGAGCGGTTATTACTGAAGTAATAACTTCCAAGACTCATCTAAAACTTTTGGGTTATCTCCCAATAAGTACTTTTCTTTAACGCCTTTAAGTTAGGCATGATAGTTTGAGAAGATGCTCACATAGGAAATATGAATTGAAGTAAAAGAGAGCATCAAGAAACAAATTCAAAACACATTTAAGTCTAACCCACTTCCTATGCATAGGAATTTTGTAAAGAAACAAGTCATGAAAGCACAAAGCAACAAGCATAGGAAAGCATAACAAGTGCAAATTCAAGACTTTCAACATAAAGAGGGGAAACTTAATATTATTGAGATGCATAAAACCATGTTTCCCTCTCTCATAATAACTTTCAGTAGCATCATGAATAAAATTAACAATATAACTATCGCATAAAAACATTCTTATCATGAGCCACATGCATAAAATGATTATTACTTTCCACATAAGCGTAGTAATTCTTAGTAATTGTGGTGGGAGCAAATTCAACAAAATAGCTATCATTATTATTCTCATCACCATAATCATCAAATGTAGGAGGCATATTGTAATCATAATTAATTTTCTCCTCAATAGTAGGTGGACTGAAAATATCATATTCATCATTGTAATCATCATATATTGGAGGTATAGTATCATCAAAGTAAATTTTCTCCTTCGTGCTTGGGTGACTAAAAATATCATGCTCATCAAAACTAGCTTCCCCAAGCTTAGACTTTTCCATAGCATTACTAATAATGGTGTTCAAAGAATTCATACTAACAACATTGCTATTAGCATGCAAATAAAGTTCCATAGGTTTTTTAATTTTCTCTTCAAACACTTCATGTCCTAACTCAAGATAAATACTATAAATCTCTCTATTTTGTTGTTGTTTTCCATTAAGCCTAACTAGTGAAAACAAGAAACAAAAAGATATAATTGCAGAATCTAAAGGAAATAACTTCGAGCACTCACACCGGAGGATGTGAGTACCTTTTACCTTACCTCCCCGGCAACGGCGCCAGAAAATAGGCGTTTGCCGTGGGAGGTTCTTATTATTTAATCCTCCGGTGTGAATACCTTTTACCTTACCTCCCCGGCAACGGTGCCAGAAAATAGCTTGATGTCTACGCACTTCTATTCTTGTAGATAGTTGTTGGGCCTCCAAGTGCAGAGGTTTGTAGAACAGCAGCAAGTTTTCCCTTAAGTGGATCACCCAAGGTTTATCGAACTCAGGGAGGAGGTGGTCAAAGGTATTCCCTGTCAAGCAACCCTGCAATCAAGATACAAGAAGTCTCTTGTGTCCCCAACACACCCAATACACTTGTCAGGTGTAAAGGTGCACTAGTTCGGCGAAGAGATAGTGAAATACAAGTGGTATGGATATAAGATAATGGTGCTAGAAAATACTTTGATGGCGTGGAAGAGACTAAAGGCAAACTGAAATAAAGATGGAAGCAAGCAAACATGTAACAGATCTAGTTGCAAACGGTGTTTCAGTGCTTAGAAACAAGGCCTAGGGATCATACTTTCACTAGTGAACACTTTCATATAAATATCTTCTCTTTATGATACTACGCTGAACTACTCTCCGGTTGAACACTCTAATTGATGGTAGGGGTATAACAGCACACCTCAAAGTTCATCTTTCCCATCTAGATAACCCCACACTGTCACCTTGAGTACTAGATGAGTCCAACAAACACCACAATTTCATAAAGACATCCAACTCCAAATATAACTCATAACAAGTATTTGTAATCTCTAGCCTAAGTGCCACCATGGTGTGCACGCTGTCACTTTCACACACATGGGGAGAGCAGAGATCTATTAAAGCACTTGAGTAGCAAGGTATATCTATAGATTACAAGCTTATGATCTCAATAAGATCATGCATAGAGACAGAGATGAACACATATCTACCGGTAGAACCCTTAGCCTCGAGAGAGAACTACTCCCTCCTTGACATGGGTATGCCCAATAGGCACTCAACTACAGCCTACCTGGTGCGGCTCAAACGGAAGGCCCACTCGACAAATTGCCAAGGTCCATGACGCCTATGACGGTTCGAGTGGTATGAAGCTCATATGGACATGGACTCCCAAACGCACAAGGCAAGGAAAGCTCAACACTAGAGTTCTAATCTAACTTGTAACCAACTCATATTGGTACCTGAGACCTAGCCTCCCCATATATAAAGGCTAGGAGGGTCCAACGAGAAGGTAATCTTTCAACCGCGACTCCGACAATAGACAGATCTACGACATCGCCACAATAGACAATAGATCTAGACATCGATCTCTCGCATATACGCCAGATCTAATCTGCGCATACGCCGCCATCAGCGACATTGTAATCCTTCGGATCATCATCAATCAAGAGCAGACAAGCAGGAGTAGGGTCCTCTACGAGGCCTGAACCTGGGTAAACTTGCGTCCCTGTGTGCTTGTTTTCTAGCCATACCAAGATCTCCAGCGCTCCTATCTTCTCCAAAACCCAAGTCCATAACAATGGGCATTGATGAGTTAAACCCTCGTCAATTGGCGCCGTCTGTAGGAACTGGGAGCGCTGATGTTGCGATCTCGATGGCCCTATCACCCGCAATCTATGACTCGCTGACAAATACAACGACAGTTCAAGCACGGATCTGGGCAGGATCCCTCGTAGCCTTTGAAGACGGCCATATCGCATTGGCCGATAGCGTTAACCTCAATCAACAAGGGCAGTGTCTTCGTCGCGGCGTCGTGTCTATGCAGGACTTTGATCGAGTTGATTTCGATCTGGAGGCAGCAATGAACTACGTGAGTTCCGCACAGCCTGGTCAATTTCCTCTTGGCCAACAAGGGAAGGTCCATCAATCCGGTCTAGATGCCAACAATCGCAATGCACGTACGCACATGCAGATGTCGATTCGAAGAATCACAGCGCGTGTCCATGCACCTGTCGTGGCTGTTGGTCTAGGAGTCGAAGGAAAAAATCTAAAAACATGGGATCATGTTGCTAAATTACCAAGACGGGCTATTAATTTGGATCAAAGCAGCTATGGGAAAAGACCAATACAACACACATGAATCGGATGAGCATAAAATAATCTCTTCACCCAAGCTTACTTTAATTATTATATTCTATCTTATTTTCTGATCGTTTGTGTGTGCAAGTACAAGAAACCACAATGCAATGAAGCAATGTGTGGAATGTCGGACACCTCGACGTCCGAGCGCGTGGCCATTCAACTCATCGTTCCATTCGCCGCCTTGTCGACTCCCTCCAAACAAAAAATCCGACGACCATGCTGTGACAACTCCGTCCGTCCGCTGACTCTACGTCACGGGGCTTCGTCGATTCCGCCGTGCGACTCGCTACAACTTTCGACTCCAGCGACCCGCTGCGGTTTTCGGATTCAGCGACTCGGGGGCTCCTTCGACATCAGAAACTTGCTGCGGTCTTCAACTCCTGTGATACGCTGCCGTCATCGGCTACGGGAACTCGCTACCACCATCGGCATCGGCGACCCGCTGCCGCGTCGACTCCGGTCCACCGTATTGGCTCTCGGATGCTGCCTCAACTATATCGACCACATCGAATCTACACTCAGGGGCTCCGCCGACTCCGCTGTGAGGCTGTTGCCTCCTTCGGCTGCGGCGACCCACTTCGGTCTTCAGTTACCACGACTTGCTGCAGTCTTCGACTCTGGCGACCCAATGCGATCTTCAGCTCCAGCGACTCGGGCGCTCGGGGGCTCCCTCCGCTTCGGCGACCCGCCACGGTCTTCGACTTCGATAACTCACTGCAATCTTCGACTCTGCCGACCTACCGAGTCTTCGACTCCATCACGTGACCTGTTGCGGTCTTTGGCTGCGGCGACGCGTTGTGGCCTTCGACTCCGGCGAGATGCTACCTCCTTCGGCAACGGCAACCCATTACAATCTTCCACTCCACCATGCGTATCGTTATTGCATCGCTCCGCAGCCACATCGATTTCATTCACGACAACTACCCATAAAGCTAAGTTCTCTACTTCGAGTTGATTTCTTTCTTACTTTAATCGCACTCGAAACACTCGGGGGCTACGCCCTCTTCGAGTAACCTAATGTTTCGTCGACTCAATGCACTCGAGCACCTCATACGCGACAGCCCGAGTAGCTGCTTCTGCCTGATCATCGAATCCTTGAACTCTGAGTACCTCGGCAAGGTACTGAGACTAAGGGTAATCAGGCTAATGAAAAGGCCTAGCATGCAGTACAAAAGTGTCGACTCGATTAGCACCAGAATCTTACTTTACAATCCACCATGCAACTATTCTTTACAAGATACAAGTACTTTACAATTCTTCATGTTTTCTGCAACCTACTAGAACATCGACTGCATCGAGCTATTCTATCGGGTCCTTCAACATGAGTCGACAAAACAACTAACTACACCATATACTCAAGACCTGAGTCGAGTTCCTCTTCGGATGGTTACATCGCTTGATGCTACAAAGACGCGGTGCTAGCGACACACCCGACATAAGTGATTGTGTCGACTCCAACTGCATCGTCGATTCAAGCTCCTTATACATGAGACGCTGACTCGATGCACTTCCGGGTCAGTGGTTTCTCGTCATGTGATTGTCGACTGCAACTGCAAGATACAAGGCTCGAGTCTCTGCCCGAGTCTACGACTTCGCTAGAAACTCGGGGGCTACTCCAAACTGGAGCGCTGGTCGCGCATATACAAGATCCTCGAGTGACACGCTCTGAATCCTCACTCGAATCCACGATTCGACTAAGGACTCGGGGGCTACTCCCATAGGGAGCATTGGCTGCACACCCAAAGAAATTTGTGAAGATATCCAAGCATTATGAAAACCCTTCACTCAAATCTATGATTCGATTGTGGGTTTCGGGTTATTCCCATAGGGAGCGCTGAAAGCATATTCGACTGAAACAAGCAACAAAAGACGACAGCAGTCGCAAAAGTTATTTAGTCCCTGCCTGAGTCTTCGACTCAACCAGGCACTCGAGGGCTACTCCCATAGGGAGCGCTGGTCGTGCACCCTATGATTATTTTCTTCCTAGTACATCGTATTGTGTGTTGATAACATCCACACTCGAATGCTATGGCGACTCCGCCTCATATTTTCCCTAAAAAGAGACTGCGTCTCCTGGGTCACCCGAATCATCTCCGTGATGAAAAAATTCGGATGCCGCGCTTGCAGCATGAAGATAAGACCTGAATAAGGCCTGGCAACACATCTGCTACGCACTACCAGAAACATATTCGTGCCTGCAGGTACGATGAACATGCCTTGACGGACGCGTCGAGTGCTCACATTTACACACTGGAATTCGACTCTATAATACCTCCGCGGCCTGAGTCGAATTACGCCAACAATTTCCAAATTCGAGTCCGGGGACTCGAGTTTGAGTAGGTAGCGTTGTTTTTGCCCTAGAGCAATTAACTGGTCTCGATCCATCGAGCGCACCAGGCACGTTTACCATCATCCCTATGAACTACTATAAATTCGACTGACTCGATGTACTTCCGGGTGAAGTGCTTCGCACTCGACACAATTGTCGACTCCAACATCCTAATGCAAAGATCAAGACTTTTGAGTCTTCGCCTGAATCTACGATTCGCATGGACACTCGGGGGCTACTGACATGGGTATGCCCAATAGGCACTCAACTACAGCCTACCTGGTGCGGCTCGACAGAAGGCCCACTCGACGAATTGCCAAGGTCCATGACGCCTATGACGTTTCGAGTGGTATGAAGCCCATATGGACACGGACTCCCAAACGCACAAGGCAAGGAAAGCTCAAGACTAGAGTTCTAATCTAACTTGTAACCAACTCGTATTGGTACCTCAGACCTAGCCTCCCCATATATAAAGGCTACGAGGGTCCAACAAGAAGGCAATCTTTCAACCGCGACTCCCACAATAGACAGATCTACGACATCGCCACAATAGACAATAGATCTAGACATCGATCTCTCGCAAATACACTAGATCTAATCTGTGCATACGCCGCCATCAGCGACATTGTAATCCTTCGGATCATCATCAATCAAGAGCAGACAAGCAGGAGTAGGGTCCTCTACGAGGCCTGAACCTGGGTAAACCTTGTGTCCATGTGTTCTTGTTTGCTAGCCGTACCGAGATCTCCAGCGCTCCTATCTTCTCCAAAACCCAAGTCCATAACAATGGGCATTGATGAGTTAAACCCTCGTCACTCCTCATCATGGGAATCAGCAATGGTGATGGAGATGGTGGTGTAGATCGATGGAGATGGCTCCGAGGGCACTTACCCATCCCGGTAGGGTGCCGGAACAGAGACTTTCTGTCCCCCAAATCTCCCCTTCGGTGGCGGCGGCGCTGCAGAACTTTTCGTGGATTTCTGATTGATTATTTAGGGTTTCTGCCTTGGGAGGAATATATAGGCGAAGGAGGCAAGGTCGGTGGCCAGCCAGGGGGCCCACACCATGCCCTGGTGCGGCCTGGGGGTACCCACGCCTAGGGGTGTGGCCAGGCCCTGGCCCTCCTCCGTCTCGTATTCTGGCTCCAGATGTCTTCCGGAAAAATAGGCACTTTGGCTTTTGTCCCGTCCAATTCCGAGAATATTCATTTTTTGACTTTCCTGGAACCAAAAACAGCAGAAAACAGACATCTGTCACTGTGGCATCTTGTTAATAGGTTATTCCAAGAAAATGTATAAAAATACTCCAAAGTGTGGACAAAACATAAGAAAGTAGATAAAAACCAAGCATGGAACACCAAAAATTATAGATATATTTGCAATGTATCATATCTCTGATAGCCATTGCATTTCCTCACCAAGTCCTCTACTTGCTCCAAAGCACTGGGCCAATAAAATCCATGCCGAAAAGCTTTTGCTACTAAGGCCCTTGAGGAGGCATGGTGGCCACATTCCCCTTGGTGAATATCCCGGAGTATGTCAAGTCCTTCCTCCAGATCAACACACCGTTGTAGTACTGCTGTCACACTCCTTTTATATAGTTCGGTGTTGATAATTGTATAGGCCTTTGCCTTTCTCTGAATTTTCCTTGAACTTATTTCGTCGTCCGGCAAGATTCCCTCCTTCAGGAAATCAAAAATTGGCTTGGCCCAAGTTGGTATAGTCCGAACGAGAAATGGTTCCTCATCAACTTCCATTGCATCCACCGACATAACTCTAGCCGGGTCAAGCTGAACAATCCCCGGGTTTGCTGAAGCAGTCCCCGGGTTTGGTGAGGTGCTTCCCCATTCTATCTCCATAGGTGCAACTCCTGATCCGGAGAGTGTTGGGATGTAAATGGAATCTGATTCGGGTGAGGGTGTGATAGATGGTTTTCTCAGGTGCTCCATGATGGGTTCGTAGCATGGAAATCAAAAAAATTCTACTGCAAGAACGAACAAAACCCAGATCTAATCTAGATAAAAGCCAAGATCTAATCTTTTAGACATGTGCAACGAGATAGATCTGTACTAACCCTCGTAGAACCGAAAGCGATACGAGATTAGATCTAGGGGTTTATGTAGTCGATCACTTGCCGATCTCAAGATCATGTGGACGATCCTTCCGGTGCCGCGTTCCGGCAGCGCTTCCGCAGTCGGTCACACGTGCGGAGTCGAAGCAGACCTTCCTCTCCCTGCTCCAAATGAGCAATGAGGTAGTAGATCTTCTCCACGGAATCCCAGCAGCACGACGGTGTGGTGGTGGTGGAGGAGAATTCTGCAGGCTTCGCCTAAGCCGGAGAGCGAAGGAAGAGGAGAGTGGGGGCTGATAGGGCTTGTTATGGGGGAGGTCAAGGGGGTGGCGCCCCTCCCCTCTATTTAAAGGAGGGAGGCGCGCCATGGGAGGGGGAGTCCTAGTAGGACTCCCCTCCTTGGCCGGCGGGTTGGGAAGGGGGAGGAGTCCTCCTCCCCCACAAATCCGTGTCTAGCCCCACAAGGTTTCCTTGACCCTTTCTTGGTTTTCAAGCAAACTCCAAGAAATCTTTCTAGAACCTTCTAGAACATTCCGAAACCTTCTAGAATCTCCACTCCGGAACATTTCCTAACTTAGAAAATGATCCCCAATATATGAATCTTATTCTCCGGACAATTCCAGATCTCCTCCTGATGTCCCGGATCCAATCCAAGACTCCAAACAACATTCGGTCTCCAACGCATATTCCATATCCACCTAAAACAACTTCGAACCTTAAGTGTGTCACCCTACGGTTCGTGAATATACAGACATGATGGAGACATCTCTCCGATCAATAACCATCAGCAGGATCTGGAGATCCATAACGGCTCCCACATACTCAACGATGACTTCGTGATCGATAGAACCATTAACATACGAAACCAATTCCCTTTGTCACGCGATATTCTACTTATCCGAGGTTTGATCGTCGATATCTCCATACCTAGTTCTACCTCGTTACTGATAAGTACTCTTTACTCGTTCCATGTTATGTCATCCCTTGTGACCTAGTCACATGCTTGCAAGCTAACTAGATGACATTCCACCGAGAGGGCCTAGAGCATATCTATCCGTCATATGGATGGACAAATCCCAATCTTGCTCCATGCGCTTCAACACATACTTTCAGAATACCCAATGACACCTTTATAACCACCCGATTCTGAGCGGTGTTTGATGTCATCAAAGTACCCATCCGGTGATGGTGATTAACATAACCTCATGGTCGAAGGATTAGGTTACTATGCATTTGAAAGCTTACAGCAATACGAACTTAATGACTTGATCTTATGTTACGCTTACTATGGGTGTGTGTCCATCACATCATTCTCCTAATGATATAACCTTGTTATTAATGACATCCAATGTCCATGATCAGGAAACCATGATCATCATTTAATCAACAAGCTAGTTCCACAAGAGGCTTACTAGGGACTCTTTTATGTTTACAAAACACACATGTATCAGTGTTTCCTTGTAATACAATTATAGCATGGGATGTAAACATTCATCATAAACACAAAGATATAATAATAACCACTTTTATTATTGCCTTTTGGGCATATCTCCAACAGTCTCCCACTTGCACTAGAGTCAATAATCTAGATTACATGGTAATATACCTAACACCCATGGCGTTCTGGTGTTGGTCATGCTTTGCTCTAGGGAGAGGTTTAGTCAACGGATCTGCCACATTCAGATTATTGATGTGTACTTTGCAAATCTTTATGTCACCATCTCGGACATACTCGCGAATAGCATGGAAACGTAGCTTGATGTGCTTCAGCTTGCTATGTCACCTTGGCTCCTGTGCATTAGCTATGGCACCTGTGTTGTCACAGTAGATGGCCATCGGGTCCAACGCACTGGGAACCATGCCAAGTTCAGTAATGAACTCCTTCATCCATATGGCTTCTTGTGCAGCCTCCGAAGTAGCTATGTATTCCGATTCAGTTGAAGATTTCGCCACAACGCTTTGCTTGGCACTCCTCCAGCTCACTGCAGCACCATTCAAAATAAATACGATCCGGCGTGACTTCGAGTCATCTGGATCGGTGTTCCAACTAGCATCAGTGTAACCGTTTACAACAAGCTGTTCATCACCTCCATAAGAAAGAACCATATCCTTAGTCCTATTCAGGTATTTTAGGATATTCTTGACGCTGTCCGAGGCTCCATTCCAGATCACTTTGATATCGCTAGTCAAACTAACAGATGTGCTATATCCGGTCTTGTACACAGATGGCATACATGATAGAACCTATGGCGAGGCATAGGGAATATTATTCATCTTTTCTCTATCTTCTGTCGTAGCCGGACTTTGAGTCTTACTCAAGGTCTTACCTGACAACATGGGCACGAACCCTTTCTTGCTCTCTTCCATTCTAAACTTCTTTAGAACTTTGTCTAAGTATGTACTTTGTGAAAGCGCTATTAGGCGTCTTGATCTATCTCTATAAATCTTGATGCCTAGAATATATGCCGCTTCGCCATGATCCTTCATTGAAAAACTATTATTCAAATAGGTTTTGACACTATTAAGAAGTTCTATATCATTCCCAATCAACAATATGTCATCTACATATAGTACTAGGAATGCTACAGAGCTCCCACTCACTTTCTTGTAAATACAAGCTTCTCCATAAGTTTGTATAAATCCAAAGTTTTTGATTACTTTATCAAAACGTTGATTCCAACTCCGAGATGCTTGCTTCAGTCCATAAATGGAGCACTCAAGTTTGCATACCTTGTCAGCATCACTAGGATCGACAAAACCCTTGGGTTGTACCATATACAACTCTTCCTCAATGTCACCATTAAGGAACGCCGTTTTGACATCCATTTGCCAAATTTCATAATCAAAATATGCAGCGATTGCTAACAAAATCCTCACAGACTTTAGCTTCGCTACTGGTGAGAAAGTCTCATTGTAGTCAACTCCTTGAATTTGTCGGAACCCTTTCGCGACAAGTCGAGCTTTATAGACAGTAACATTACCATCAGCATCTGTTTTTCTTTTGAAAATCCATTTGTTCTCGACAGCCTTACGGCCATCCGGTAAGTCCACCAAAGTCCATACTTGGTTTTCGTACATGGATCCCATTTTGGATTTCATGGCTTCTAGCCATTTGTCGGAATCTAGGCTCACCATAGCTTCTTCATACGTCGCAGGGTCATCAGTGTTGTCCACAAACATGACGTTCAAGGCAGAGTCATACCACTCAGGAGTGGTACGAACCCTCATTGACCTGCGAGGTTCAGCAGTAACTTCGTTCGAAGTTTCATGATCACCATCATTAGCTTCCTCTCCAGTTGGTGCAGGCGGCACGAAAACATCTTCTGGTGCTGCGGTACTCTCAACTCCGAGAGAAGGTTCAATAACCTCGTCGAGTTCTACTTTCCTTACAGTCACTTCTTTCGAGAGAAACTCCTTCTCAAGAAAGGATCCATTCTTGGCAACAAAAAATTTGCCTTCGGATCTATGATAGAAGGTATACCCAATTGTTTCTTTAGGGTATCCTATGAAGACGCATTTCTCCGCTTTGGGTGCAAGCTTATCAGGCGGTAACTTCTTTACATACGCTTCGCAACCCCAAACTTTAAGGAACGACAACTTAGGTTTCTTACCAAACCACAATTTGTACGGTGTTGTTTCAACGGATTTAGATGGTGCCCTATTTAAAGTGAATGCGGATGTCTCTAATGCATAGCCCCAAAACGAGAGCGGTAAATCTGTAAGAGACATCATAGACCGAACCATATCTAAGAGAGTTCGATTACGACGTTCGGACACACCATTACGCTGTGGTGTTCCCGGCGGTGTCAACTGCGAAAGTATTCCACATTTCTTTAAATGCATGCCAAACTCATAACTCAGATATTCACCTCCGCGGTCAGAACACAGAAACTTAATCTTCTTGTTATGATGATTTTCCACTTCACTTTGAAATTCCTTAAACTTCTCGAAAGTTTTGGACTTATGTTTCATAAAGTAGACATACCCATATCTACTTAAGTCATCCGTGAAAGTGAGAACATAACGATATCCACCACGCGATGCTACACTCATTGGACCGCATACATCGGTATGTATTATTTCCAATAAGTCTATAGCTCGCTCCATTATCCTAGAGAATGGAGTCTTAGTCATTTTTCCCATTAGACATGCTTCGCATCTTTCAAGTGATTCAAAATCAAGTGATTCAAGAAGTCCATCAGAATGGAGTTTCTTCATACGCTTCACTCCAATGTGACCAAGGCAGCGATTGCCACATGTATGTAGAATTATCATTCAATTTTATTCGTTTAGCATCTATGTTGTGAACATGTGTATCACTACTATCGAGATTCAATAAGAATAAACCATTCATCTCAGGTGCATTACCATAAAAGATATTACTCATATAAATCGAACAACCTTTATTCTCAGACTTAAAAGAGTAACCGTCTCGCAATAAACAAGATCCAGATATAATGTTCATGCTTAACGCAGGCACCAAATAACAATTATTTAAATTTAAAACTAATCCCGAAGGTAGATGTAGAGGGAGCATGCCGACGGCGATCACATCAACCTTGGAGCCGTTTCCAACGCGCATTGTCACCTCGTCTCTTGCCAGTCTTCGTTTATTCCGCAGCTTCTGTTTCGAGTTACATATATGAGCAACCGAACCAATATCAAATACCGTGCACTACTACGACTACTAGTAAGATACACATCAATAACATGTATATCGAATATACCTTTCTTCTTGATGTTGCCGTTCTTGATCCGCAGTACTTGGGGGCGATTCGCTTCGGTGACCAGCACCCTTGCAAGAGAAGCACTCGGTTTCTTAGGATCAGCCTTGGGCTTCTTAGCAGTCGGCGACTTTCTTGCCGTCCTTCTTGAAGTTGTCCTTTTCTTAGGCTTGCCCTGTTTCTTGAAATTGGTGGTCTTATTGACCATCAACACTTAGTGCTCCTTCTTGATCTCCACTTCAGCAGTTTTCAGCATGGACGATAGTTCAGGCAACGTCTTGTTCATGCAGTGCATATTGTAGTTCATCACAAAGTTCTTATAACTCGGTGGCAGTGATTGGAGGACACGGTGAATCCCTAACTCATTAGGAATCGTTATCCCCAACTCTTGGAGCTTGTTTGCGTGCCCGGACATGGTGAGCACGTGCTGCTTGAGCTTCCTCTTCCATCTTGCGGTAAAGAACTTCTCGGAGGCCTCATAGCTCTCCACGCGTGAGTCTCAAAATGAGCTTGAGCTCCTTAATGATCTCGAGCAGGTCGTGGTGCTCAAAACGCTTCAAGCTCCGTTTCTAAACCGTATGAGGATGGCACACTAAACTGTGGAGTAATGATTTTCAGTGGGCGTAAACATTCTTTCGTCATTGGTGGCATCATCTGCGTGGGTCACCTAGCGGTGCTTGAGCACATAGGTCATCGACCAGCCCCGAGGACAATCTTGAGACCACGGGCCAGTCCGTGAAGTTGCTTCCATTGTTCTTAAGCTTTTCTTTCTCTAGGAACGCATTGAAATTGATGGAGAGATTCGCCATAATCTACAACAAATTTGCAAGTAGTTTAGACTAAGTTTATGATAAATTGAGTTCTACTTTAATTCTTAAATTAACTAGGTGAACTCCCACTCAAAACAACATCCCTCACATTGTCTTAGTGATTACACGAACCAAGTCCACTACACCAAGTCCGATCTTCACGAGAGAAGATGTAGTTTCATCGGCGAACAATCTTCATGTTCATCATATCACTTATATGATTCATGCTCTGCCTTTCGGTATTCCGTGTTCCGAGACCATGTCTGTACATGCTAGGCTCGTCAAGATTAACCTTAGTTTCCGCATGTGCAAATCTGGCTTGCACCCGTTGTATGCACACGTAGAATCTATCACATCCGATCATCACGAGATGCTTCGAGACGACGAGTCTTAGCAACGGTGCCAACTAAGGACGAACACTTTATTACTTGAAATTTAGTGAGAGGGGTCATCTTATAATGCTACCGTCGCGATCTAAGCAATACAAGATGCATAAAGGATTAACATCACAGGCAATTCATAATTAGTGTGATATGATATGGCCCTTTCTTCTTATGCCTTTGATCCCATCTCCAAAGCACGGACATGATCTCCATCATCACCAGCATTGCATCAAGGTCAGTGGCGCCGCTTCATGGTTGTCCATCATCACCAGCAACTATTACAACTACTTGGAATAAAGCTATTACAAGATGAATAGACACGTAGGTCTTAACAGAATTAAAGAAAACCATTAGGCTCCTGTCGGTTGCCATATTACAACAAGGATCATTGCATACATCAAATATAATCACAATCACATGATGGCCATATCACATCACAAAACCCCTGCAAAAACAAGTTAGACACCTCTAATTTTCTTTGCAAGTTTTACGTGGTTTGGGGCTTTCGAATAAGAACGGATCTTACCTACGAAACTGAACCACAACGTTGATACAAGTGCTATCAAGTGCAAAGTGTAGATTGGATCTATACTATGATGGGAGAGACAGACACCCGCAAAGCCACTTGTGCAAAGCAAGTTACACGTCAAGCGTGGAGCAAGCCTCATGTGCGATGACATGTAAGGTTAGCCCGATCCGCTTCATCCCACCATACCGCAAGATACAAAGTACACAAAGCAAAAGACGTCACGAGCACCAACGCCCACAACATTATTGTGTTCTACTCGTGCAACAGATCTACGCATAGACAAGGCTCTGATACCACTGATGGGTTCGTAGCATGGAAAACAAAAAAATTCTACCGCAAGAACGAACAAACCCCAGATCTAATCTAGATAAAAGCCAAGATCTAATCTATTAGACATGTGCAACGAGATAGATCTGTACTAACCCTCATAGAACCGAAAGCGTTACGAGATTAGATCTCGGGGTTGATGTAGTCGATCACTTGCCGATCTCAAGATCATGTGGACGATCCTTCCGGTAGCGTTACGTTCAGCGCTTCATGATCGGTCACTGCGTGCGGAGTCGAAGCAGACCTTCCTCTCCCTGTTCTAGCGAGCAGCGGAGGTAGTAGATCTTCTCCACGGAATCCCAGCAGCACGACGGTGTGGTGGTGGTGGAGGAGAGAATTCTGCAGGGCTTCGCCTAAGCCGGAGCAGAGCAAAGGAAGAGGAGAGAGGCGGCGGCTAGGGCTTGTTATGGGGGAGGTCAAGGGGGTGGCGCCCCTCCCCTCTATTTAAAGGAGGGAGGCGCGCCATGGGAGGGGGAGTCCTAGTAGGACTCCCCTCCTTGGCCGGCGGGTTGGGAAGGGGGGGAAGAGTCCTCCTCCACCACGAATCCGTGTCTAGCCCCACAAGGTTTCCTTGACCCTTTCTTGGTTTTCAAGCAAACTCCAAGAAATCTTTCTAGAACCTTCCAGAACATTCCGAAACCTTCTAGAATCTCCATACAAACACTCCAGAACATTTCCTAACTTAGAAAATGATCCCCAATATATGAATCTTATTCTCCGGACAATTTCGGATCTCCTCGTGATGTCCCAGATCCAATCCGAGACTCCAAACAACATTCGGTCTCCAACGCATATTCCATATCCACTTAAAACAACTTCGAACCTTAAGTGTGTCACCCTACGGTTCGTGAATATGCAGACATGATGGAGACATCTCTCCGATCAATAACCATCAGCGGGATCTGGAGATCCATAACGGCTCCCACATACTCAACGATGACTTCGTGATCGATAGAACCATTAACATACGAAACCAATTCCCTTTGTCACACGATATACTACTTATCCAAGGTTTGATCGTCGGTATCTCCATACCTAGTTCTACCTCGTTACTGATAAGTACTCTTTACTCGTTCCATGTTATGTCATCCCTTGTGACCTAGTCACATGCTTGCAAGATAACTAGATGACATTCCACCGAGAGGGCCTAGAGCATATCTATCCGTCATATGGATGGACAAATCCCAATCTTGGTCCATGCGCTTCAACACATACTTTCAGAATACCCAATGACACCTTTATAACCACCCGATTCTGAGCGGTGTTTGATGTCATCAAAGTACCCATCCGGTGATGGTGATTAACATAACCTCATGGTCGAAGGATTAGGTTACTATGCATTTGAAAGCTTACAATGTCTGAACTTAATGACTTGATCTTATGCTACGCTTACTATGGGTGTGTGTCCATCACATCATTCTCCTAATGATATAACCTTGTTATTAATGACATCCAATGTCCATGATCAGGAAACCATGATCATCATTTAATCAACAAGCTAGTTCCATAAGAGGCTTACTAGGGACTCTTTTATGTTTACAAAACACACATGTATCAGTGTTTCCTTGTAATACAATTATAGCATGGGATGTAAACATTCATCATAAACACAAAGATATAATAATAACCACTTTTATTATTGCCTCTTGGGCATATCTCCAACACTCCAAGGCGACATTTGGCGGGATTGGCTGCCGGGACGAGCCTAACTTGGACAGCATGTCCACTGCCTTGTTTTCAATCCGGGGTATGTGATGGAACTCGCATCCCTCGAAGAACCCACTTGTCTTTTGAACATGGAATCTGTACAGGGCCATGTTAGCATCCAAGGCATCCCAATTTCTAGACACTTGTTGCACCACCAAATCAGATTGTCCAAAGCATTGTATCCGACGTATCCCTACTTCTTTCGCCACTTTGAGACCATGCACCAATGCTTCGTACTCCGCCACATTATTCGAGGCACTGAAGTGGATTTGAAGGACATATTTCAGTTGATCCTTCTTGGGCGAGGTAAGCACTACTCCGGCGCCCAACCCATCTTTCAGTTTCGATCCATCGAAGTGCATCTGCCAATAATTGGAGTCCGACAGGGGTGGCTCGTATTGCATTTCAGCCCAGTCCACAAAGAAATCCGCCACGGATTGTGACTTGATTACATCTCTTCTGTCAAACTGTGGTGCATAGGGAGCTAACTCGATTTCCCACTTTGCTATTCAGCTGCTTGCGTCTTTGTTGCTCATAATTTCAGAAATGGGTGCCTCACATATCACCTTGATGGGGTGTTCCTCAAAATAGTGTTTGAGTTTCTTGGCCGATATATATACGCCGTATGCCATTTTATGATAGTGAGGATAGTTCTGTTTCGAGGCTGATAATACCTCGCTCAGATAGTACACCAGCCTTTGCACGGACTTTCCTTCCTCTTCGTGCTCCACTACGATTACTGCACTTACGACTAGGTTGGTCACGGCTACGTAGAGCAACATTGGTTCCTTAGGTAGTGGTGCGGCCAGGATTGGCATAGTAGATAACATCTTTTTCAACTCTCGAAATGCAAGATCCGCCTGTGGCATCCATGTGAACTTGTCTGCCTTTTTCATTAATTGGTAGAGGGGCAAGGCCTTCTCTCCCAACCGACATACGAACCGACTTAACGATGCCAGGCAACCAGTGAACTTCTGCACATCGTTAAGGCATTTTGGCAGTTCCATTCTTTCTATGGCCCGGATTTTTGTCGGGTTAGCTTCAATGCTACGGCTAGACACCAAAAAACCGAGTAACTTTCCGGCGGGTACGCCAAAGGTGCATTTCTCCGGGTTTAGCTTCATTCGGAACCTTCTTAAGTTCGCGAATGTCTGTTGGATATCATCAAGGAGCGTATTGCTTTCCTTGTTTTTTATCACCACATCATCCACATAGACTTGCACGTTTCGACCTATCTAATCATGTAAGCATTTTTGCATGCATCGCTGGTACGTTGCTCCTACATTACGCAATCCAAACGGCATAGTGCGATAGTAGTAAGCCCCGTACGGGGTAATAAACGTAGTCTTTATTTGATCATCCGGATTTAGGGGTATCTGGTGGAAACTAGAATACGCATCAATGAATGACAGTAGCTCACATCCGGCCGTTGAGTCTAGGACTTTATCTATCCTAGGGAGTGGAAATGGATCTTTGGGACACGCCTTATTCAGGTTCATGTAATCAATACACATGCGCCATACCACAACTACGTTCGGATCATCCTTCTTTTTCTCCACTAGCACCGAATTAGAGAGCCAATCTGGATAGAGTACTTCCATGATAAATCCGGCCGCTAGGAGCCTAGCTATCTCATCTCCAGTGACTTTGCTCTTGTCCTCGGTGAAACGCTGGAGTGGTTGTTTTACCAGCTTAGGCCTGGGCCTTACGTTTAATGAGTGCTCAGCCAACTCCCTCGATACACCTTGCAGATCCTGAGTAGACCAAGCAAAGATATCCCGATTATAACGGAGGAAGTTGACAAGCTCGCTTTCCTATTTGCTGCTTAACCCGACACCAATGGTCACGGTGTGCTCTGGTAACTGATCATCGATTGGCACCTTCTTCGTGTCCTTAGTTGCTTGGAACGATACGCTCCCGTGCGGGTTGGTCAGGGCCGGCATATGTTGTTGCACGGATTGAGCCAGTGCCGCTACTTCCAGTATCTTCCTTTTTTTATTGAGCTATCATGAGTGACTCGGCTAGATTAGATTCGGCTGAAGCGCACTCGATCGAATGTCAGAAGTCCCCTGATGCAGTTATCGTGCCCCTTGGTCCGGGCAACTTCATCTTAAGGTAACTGATGTGGGTAGTTGCCATGAACTTGTTCAGCGCTGGCCTGCCAAGTACCGCGTGATAAGCGCTCTCCAGATTCACCACTTCGAATTCCAAGTTATCAGTGCGGCAGTTGTCTCTGGTGACGAATAACACATCAACCCGGACCTTACCAATTGGCTCATAGGAGATACATGGTACGATGCCATGAAAGGTGGTCCTCGTTGCTTGCAACATGTCCTATGTTATTCCCAACTTGTGCATGGTATCCTTGTACATGATGTTGATACTACTGCCATTGTCAATCATTACCTTGGAAAACCTTACATTGAGATTCGGCCCGATGAACGTCGGATCCAGGACCAGTGCATAGGTTCCTAGGCTTGGCATTATCTTTGGGTGATCCTTGACACTCCATGTAATCTCTTGATCCGCCCAGGACATATACCTCACTACTGCTGGCATTACTGCGTTCACCTCCATATGCCGGCGCTGCAAGATTTTCTGGTCATTCTCTTCTGTGGTAAACACACAGTAGCTTTGATGATGTTCCCTGTACTCGTTTCCTCCCTCATTCTCGTTGTAACCTTGACCTTGTTGTTGGCTATTGCCCACTTGATGTACTGCATCCCTTCTTTCCGGATTCTCGTACCTCAGAGGAGGTGGTGGCAGCATCAGTTGTTGTCCATTGCCTCCCGTTAGTAATGGTGGCCGTGGTGCTTCATTCTGAGGTGCCTGAGCATTCCCCGAACTTCCCTGTTCTAACTTCCTCATCCATTCACATTGCCGGGTTGTATGATTCGCCGGGCTATTCGGGCTTGGCGTATGGAACTTGCAAGGTTGATCCAGCATGGACTCAAATGTATACCTTGATCTATCCTTTCGTTCTTGCCATTGCTTCTTCTGCTCCGGGGTCCAAGGTTTTTTCCCTTCGTTTTTCTACTGCTAGTTTTGCCCTCCATTTTTTAGCGTTGGCTGGCTCCGACATTGGGTTGATCCCGGTCTACCGCCGCGACCTGCTGCGAGTTATACCGATAATCCGGACGCTCATCCCTTCTCTTTCCTTGAAAATCATTCCTCCTGGACGATCTGGGGCCATCTCGGCCATAATATTCCTCGTTTGCCTCGCTCGACATCAGTCGGGGTTGCGTTGGATCTCCCAAGGCGTACGAATCCGCGATCCAGATCGTCTCAGCCAAGGTAGTAGGCATGTCTCGCTATAACCTCTGCCACAGCATACTTCCATATCTGCATCCCTGAGCGAACCACGCAATAGCTTGTGATTCAATTACTCCCTCGCACGAGTTTCGCACATTGCACCATCGAGTCAGGAAGTCTCTATCTGGCTCATTCGGTCTCTGCCGGCATAACGCAAGAGTCTGCGGCATGTTGGGTCTCTTGTAAGTGCTTGATAAATTGCTAACAAATAGCTCCTGGAAATCCAACCAACAGTTGACACTCCCTGGTGGCAAATTGTTCAGCCAAACTCGCACTGGTCCTTCCAGCATTTGCGGCACATACCTTACCGCCATCTCAAATTTCCTGTTGTGATCTTGACTGCTGTGGCATAGTCAATCAGCCAATCCTCTGGCCTAGTACTACCATCATAAATTCTGGTTCCTCTGGCCAGCTGAAAGTTCGGCACTGGTGGCTCGTTCATGATCCGGGGCCCAAAGCATGCTGGACCCGGTGGACCTTGTATCTCAATTTTCTCCGACCTATAAATCCTATCCAATTTCAGCCTCGCATCATCTGGCTGCAAGTTCCTGCTTCCCAGCCTTGACCCAATCATGTGGTGATCCGGTCTAGGGTATCCGTCGTTGACCATAGCCAAATAACCATCATTGTATCTTTCCTGATCCGGACGAGCATTTTGTTGTGTTGCTTGTCCCGTGCTCCCCTCTTGCCGAGGTGCATGATGTTGCTGTGTCCGAGGTAAATTTTGCCACGTTCCCCCGGGATCGCTGTCCGGCATTGCCATTGGCAGCATTTCTTTGACCGGCATTGCCTTGGTCACGGTTACCTCGGGCAGCCACACCTCGGCTGGTACTGTGCCGATCTTCATCCACTTGCGCTGCTTTGCCTTTTCCGGCCCTTACCGGGTCATAAGGAACCATCTGTTTGTCTCTTCTTCTGGAGTCTACTACCTCTTCTCTTTTGGGATTATGACCCGAAGATGACGCAGCTCCTCTGGATCTTGCTGGGTTATCTCTGGCCGAATGTACCACCTGTGAGGCTCCTGGTGGCGCCGGGTTTGCCTTGTTTATTTCTTCATTTTGCTGGCAAGCAACTCTTAACAAGTGATTTATTCTTTCTTGCTGCCTTTGCCGGGCCTCTCCGGTTAAACCTTCTAACTCGGACGCGGCCGCATTTGCTGCCTTGAGGTTCTTTGCCGGGATACTGTACCGATCCAACCCTCCTGTTACTATCGTGGCTGTCTAACCCAGCCTAGGCTCGTACTCCTTGTCAATCTCAGTGATCAGGTTCCTACTCCGGATTTTCACTCCATATATGTTGTTTGCCTTTGCATATTCTCTCAAGGTGATGTTCAAAGACTGATGCAGCTCTGCTACCTTCTTTGCCCCAGCTAACATTTTCCGCCTAGTTTCCTCTAACTCAGCTTGCGCCTGCGCCAGATCTACCAGAGGTGCTATTGGCATCGCTAGGCTATCTATTGCTTGCTAGAGCACATTCTCTAGCCTTTCTAGCGGAGGAAACCTAGACCTAGTCTGCTTTGGGGTTACCTTTGGCTCTGGCGCCGGACCCTTGTTCGGTTCTGCGTCTAGCGCGGTCATCAGGATGTCAACGCTGCTAGTGGGGCGAGTGATACGCACTCCACGAGCTATGCAGAGAGGTGGCTCGCCTCCCTCGATGATGTGCCGCGGATGAACGCAGGACTCGTCCACACCGACGTAGATCTTGTGTGCGCCAAGCTTGATGAAGACGCCGTTGCGCGGTGGAGGGTGCCTGCCGAAGCTTCCTGCATTGTCGCTGACGTAGTCCAGCGCTCCAAAGCGCTGAACCAAGCCTGAGACGATACGCTCGCCGGTGTTGGAGAAGTTTCCCGTCTGAATTTTCACCCCTGCTAGCACCGCTAGCCCCATGGTGGGCGCCAACTGTCGTGGTGGTGGCACGGCAGATGCCATAGATAGGCTAAAGATGGGGCCAATGATTGCTAGGGGAATCCAGTGAGGGAGAACGTGGTGATTCCACGCACGGAAGTTCTCGTGTATTCTCTATCAATGGTGTTTACAAGTGCTCTTGAGGCTCTCAGCAAGAAGGAGACAATGCCTCTTACTCCCTACTAACTAGCCCTAGAGTTCTACCTTAGACAGAAAGAATGATCTCTCAGCCGGCCCCTTCTATGGAGGCCCCGGTGCTCCTTATATAGGGAAGCCCGGGTTACAATTCTAGGGCACAGGTGGCAGCATATTATATGAATATGCCCCTTTCCTAAAGCAGATGCTTCTTTATTCTCTTTAATGGCTCGTCCGGGCTGTGGACGTAATCCACAGTGTAATCCTTGTCTTTTGGCGTCACCAGACACCGGCTACATCATCCGGCTCTGCCCACGTCACCTTGGTCACCCCTGACCCGCTGGTCCTCTTCTTTACTTTACTTTGCTCATGCTACAGCTAATAAAGCCACCTTTTGACCAGCGGGGGATTCCTTCTCTTGGAAGCTAAGATAATCCGGCCAGCATATAGCTAATCCGGCTTACCAAGTCACCTGCAAAACAGATAGACATGGTCGGCTTATATCTTATGCCAGCCAGACCATTGTCAAGGAGATGCTCCATGGGCTGGGTCACACCGTGATTCGGCCTGCCTTGAGGTGACCCGGTCAGCACTTGCTTTGACCGCGTCATACCCCGACTAACTCGGCCCTTATACCCCGGTGTTACCCTACCCGGGGGTATCCCCCCAACAATGGAACACATTTCTTGATTGCTCTTGCTCTCTCTTGCTTGATGAAGTCTTGTGAATTGGTCCCCCCATACACCAAGGGAGACCTCTTCCTTGAACTTGTCTTCATCAATCCATGATCACCGAGGATGGCAAGTTTCAAGCATGAGATCTTCTAGAGATGGCGCATCTTGAGCTTGCACTTCTTCATTCCTTCTTGAGATTCCAATAGGCCCAAATCCCTTGGACATTGCTTCTTCTTCTTTTTCTTATTCAATTCTTCATCATTCAACCTTGAAGCCAACACATGGCCCAAGCGATGCAATGGACAAAATCTACAAGTGAAACTCAAATCACATATTAGTCCATATAGATTGTCATTAATTACCAAAACCACGCATGGGGGAATGCATGCCCTTCTGGAGGTCATCACTACTAGATATTTGATTGTGCTCTAATGCTTTGGGTTAAAGAGTTTAGATGATGAAATCTTCATTTTTTTGGAAAGGCTATCCAGGTAACATCAAGGAGGAAGTGAAGCAAATCATGAATGTTCCTAACAAGTCATTGTTTGCGAGATATTTGGGTTTACCATCAGGCGGATAAAAATCGAGCATTTAAGTACATGAAAATCGTAGTTGGATGCATGCCTAGGCATAGATGGAGAAGAGCTTGTCAGCAGGAGTCCTCATTAACCAGTGCCATAGACTATCTTGGATACCCTATGCTATGATTCTTTGTTACGAGAGATCTTTGTTAATATATCAATGCTTTGATTTCCAAGTTTTAGTGAGAAAGCAAGAAGAATTGAACGTAACATTGCATGGGTCTCGCGAGAATCGATTATAGTTCTGAAGGACATGGAATGAGCGAACAGGAATGGATAAGAGGCTTGTGGGATTGGGCGTGACAGGGTAGGGTTGAGAATTGGATTTTCACGATATAGAAATGTTCGATTTTTCACTGCTAGTTAGGAGCATGAAGGCTTTTGCAAGAGAGAGATATGTTGAATGGAAGGATACTCTTTTTTAAATAAAAATCGAATGGAAGGATACTCAGCTCGTTGTATTTCCTTGAAAATGATCTTCTTTGGGATTCATCTGTCGACTAGTGTAGGGTCATCCACTAGGGAATTAGTGTTTGTATTCAAGCAAGACTTGATTGAGCGAATTGGTAAAGAAAATGAGACAAGTAAGAATGACATTCGATTGCTTAGGAGCTATATGATGAGTCTGGTTGGCATAAGATCAAGTGGCCCTCCTGAGCTAGTGGCCCTCTTGTCGGATCCCATGACGAGTTGCTGAAACTTTCAGTCCTGGAAGAAATATGTTCTCGTTGGATATCGAAGTGGTACGAAATATTCCTATCAGTGCAATGACATACAAGTTAGATGAAGCACTTCGAGCTAAATGGTTGTCATGTTTGCTTATCATGTCATCTGACACAAAACGTCGTAGGGAGGATTGGCTTGAAGGACGCGTTGTGGCGTCGGCCACAAAAATCTGGTCAATGACAATTGATGTTTTTGTGGAAAACAGGATACTATTGAAGGTGGAATTAGTTTGATGATATTCTCCTGTAGATATCAACCATCGTTTTTGAGCTTTTGTTTTAGTACAGAAATTTGGGGCTTTTCTGTTCGTGGGTTCACATGAGCCATATTTATCAACCTGGGTCTTGTGCCGTAGTAGTTCGGTCCGAATAAAATCGAATAGTGGCCCATGAGGTATTACGGAAGGAGGCTGGGCCCAGACCAGAGCAGGAGTATATATAGTTCCAGACTCCCGTGACCTACCTTTGTCTCTCGCTCGTGCAGCGGCGCCGGCACAAACAAAACAATTGTGAGCAGTGAGCTCATCACGTCCTGCATGAACCCCAATCAGTCATTGTTTACGTCTCCGCGGGATCGAAGAAGATTATTCTAATTCACATAAAATTTTCCTATTTACCACGCTGAGTTTAGCCAGAAAAATTCCGGGATATCCTCAGAAATCCTTCGGCCTTGTTTGATACTAATCTATTTGTGGGGATTAGAAGGGACAATTCCTACCAAACACCAGATTCCCACCTATGACTAAAACCATGTTTGGTTCTAGAGTATTGGCCTAGTTTAATCCCTACTTATCCTCACTTCTCCCCAAGTTTTACTGTATTTTTTACAATATCCAACACACTACTCATACCTAATGAATTGGTGGGGATTGGGTTTTGGGGGATTAGAGGGGTTTGGGGATTGGGTTTTGGGGGATTAGAGGGGTTTGGGTGAAGCTGGGGTTTCACCCAATCCCCGTGGAAATTATCCATGCTAATCCCTACAAAAACACTACATGTTTTTTCTAGATTGAAAACTCTCCTCTATGGTAGAGTATTTTTAGGAAAGAGTAGGGGATTGAGGAGTATTGGGTGAACATCAAATTCCCGCATAACCCCAAAACTCTAGTAGATAAAAATACGAGAAGTAAACAAGCCCTCACAGTACGCTGTACGCGACAGTTGATGGGAGTGGTAGTTCGGCGACCACCGCCGGTCAGTGGGCATGCGACTTTCCGGTGGACCGTGGAATAGGTAATTTCTCTTTCTCAAATGTATTGCATATGCAGCTGCCTTTTCTCTTCAATCGGTAGTTCAGAACAAAATCCATTCTGCTGATTTTTATGGCACCAACTATGTGGAGTTTGTTGGTTTTATGTGCATTCACAATGTGTGGTCTCCATATGTAGGGTGTTCTCTCTAGGGAGATCCCTTGTCTATCGCATCTTGTTGATCCTATGGTTTCTACTCCGCCGACAACACTGGTTTTGTATACTGATACTTCTGAGGCTGCTAAGGATGCAGCCAGGAATGATGATGATGTTATGATGGTTGCTTATGATCAATATGTGTCCAACTACTCAGATGCTCCTGCTAGCTATCATGATGATCTGGTTGCTTATATACTAAGTGGTGTGACGAGGATACTCGTGTTGCGGCTATGCCCACTTCCAATGTTCTCTCCTAGTTTTCCTCTGACTTTACGAGACTCAGTTATATTGCCGATATGTGAACCTTGCTTCGCCAGTGGTGTCAGCCTCTAGTGGTTTTCTCTATTCGTCCATGGTTTTTAGTAGCATGCTCTTCATTAGGGTGACTCCACTGCTGATGATTTTTACACATAGAGTTCTGCTCTATGGCATCAGCTTGACTCTCTCCCCTGTGTTGTTTGTGGTACTTGCCCATGTGAGATTACAAGGTCAGATTTCGAGTTTCAACGCATCCATGATTTCTTGTCTCAGTTTCGTCTAGAGTTTGAGGCCCGTCAAACTAATCTGTTTGCTTGGGTCCGTGTTCCTCTCTCGGAGGTGCTTGCTGAGATTCGTGGTGTGAGACTTGTCTCCGTTGCACTGGTTTTCTTGGAATTCCCATTGTGCTCACCGCTTGAGTGCCTGCTCTGTCGTCTTATATGCCAACTATTGTACTACTGCTACTACCCAGCTTTGCTAGTGTAGGTCGCCCTCCTTATGGTGGTCGGGGTCCACCTGGCGGTTCAGGCCGCCCTCGCTCTCGTTAGTTCAGTGGCTACTGTCAGAATCCTGGACACCCAAGTGTTATTGTTTCAAGAAGTTGCATGACAGGGAGTGTGCCTCTTCTTCTGGGTCACATGGTCCTCCATCGACGCCCTCTACTGTCTCACTCACTCAGCATGAATTATGCTATTGAAGCATATGCTGCCTGCCTCTAGTTCTTCTTTGATGGTGAATATACATGGATGTCGCCTAGAGGGGGTGAATAGGTGAGTTAAACCAATTACGAATTTGGATCTAATAAATGGGAATAAAATTAGCGTTTAATTTATCAAGCACAAGACCTAAGTATGCTAGGTTGAACTAAGTGCACCAACAACTTATACTAAGCAAGACAAGCAAAAAGGTGATAAAAAGATATATTACTTCAAGCTCGAAGGCTACCACAATGTAAATTTCATAGTAAAGAGTTCGAGTATACAAATAACCGAGACATGTGGAGACAATGATTTATCTTGAAGTTCAGTTCCAAGGAAACTAATCTCCGTTGGAGAGGTGTGGTTACATAATGCTCCCCAACACCATAAAAGGCTCACCTTGAAGTGTGGTGGCTCGATGCACACCAAACGCCACACAAGGCGTCACCCTGAGATGTGGAGGCACACCAACTCACCGACACCACAAATGATCACCTTATTCTCCCGTATGCACACCACCAAGGCAGGCACATGATCCACTATGGGGAACATGAAGGTGGACACAAACTCGCACAAGCTTGGAGAAATCTTCACAACTCAATTGGAGACTCCCAAGAAACACCACCAAGGTCATAAACAATCTAGGGTTACAAGAACCCAAGAGGAATAAGCTTCTCACTTTCACCAACCGATTCTTCGTAGAGAACTCAAACCGATGCACCTAATGCGATGAAAATACCTACACTCAAAATTCCACCAAAGCTACAAAAGCTATTGGGTAAATAAGAGAGGAAGAACAAAGAAAGCCCACAAAGAACTCCAAGATCTAGATCCCAAGATTTCCTTCACAAATAAGGGATTTGGTTGGGTACGATTGTAGATCAAGATCTCCTCCTTCAAATCCCTCAGAAGATTCAAGAAATAATGGAGAGAAGGGCAAGCTCTTGAAAGTCAACAATGAAGGAGAGAGAGAGTAGAAGATCTAACCCTGCAATGCGGAAGAAGAGCTCCTTTTAAAAGGCTCTCCAAAACCAAACGTTTGCGACATTCATGTGCCTAGCTGGTACTACTTGCTACTGGGTGGTAGTACCGCCTGCACAGCCCCAATGACTCTCCTGCTGCCAGAGAGTTGGTAGTACTGGCCGGAACTTCTGGCTACTGGTGGTCCACTTCCTGCCAAGTATCGGTCAAAACGAATGGGTATCTAGAAAGGTTACTGCAGGATGCCATGGGCCCGGAGGTACTGCCTTGGTACTTTCACCGATACTAGCAATGTCAAAGATTTCCTAGTGGTACTACTGGTGGCTAGGCAGTACTATCGGTCCTAGAAATCTGCAAAACTCAAAACTGCGATAACTCGAGCAACCAAACTCCAAATGAGATGAAACCAATTTTGTTGGAAAGATAATGATGTATAGAATCGCCAAGGGAGAAAATTCCAAGAGAAAAAGTGAGAAACCTCCCAAGGTTAAGAGTTGGAAAAACGTCCAAGATCAAAAAACACAATAAGATATTCACTCGAAATCTGTTTCTAACAAACTGGAGATTGTTATGAAGATAACCACAAGCTCTTGAACCACACAAGGATAAGATCCAAATAACATCATTGCTTGGAATGCAGAGATTTTAACTCTCTACAAAAGATACGATCAAGTTACTAACACTTGAGAGCCCCTCTTGATAGTACTCCTATCTATCCTATAATCCGGTATCCTAACTTCACGCATTCCACTTGAGCTTGATGACGATGATGTTGTCCTTATCAAGTTGGAACAACCTTCTTATTGCTCTTGCTCGCACTTGCTTGATGAGGAATTTTGAATTGCTCCCTGATACTCCTATGAGAGAGCCTCTTCTTTGGGCGTGTCTTCACATATCCATGATCACCGAAGATGGAAAGATTCAAGCATATGATCACCGCGAGATGGATCATCTAGAACTTGCACTTCTTCATTTCTTCTTGAGTGTTGATCCACTTGAAACCCCTCTTTGCACTTTGTCTTAATCAACCTTGTATCTCCTTCTCTATGACCATTCTTTGGATCACACCTTGAATATCTCCGTAGTCATTGCTTATTCTTATTCACTTTCAACCTTGAATCCAACAAATGGTTCAAGTGATAATGATGGAAGATTCCTACAAGTATAACTCAATGCAAACATTAGTCCATAGAGATTGTCGTGAATTACCAAAATCACACATGAGGGCACACATGCACTTTCGGATGGGAACTGTAGCACTGCGGCTCCACCGTCTACATTGTAAGGTATATCCTTGTGGGTCCTAGATTCTAGAGCTTATTTTCATATCTATTATGATTCTTCTTTGTTGTCCTCTCTTCGTCCTCTTGATTGTCTTGTTAATGTTTTCACCACTGATGGCACTCCTCTTCCTATTGCTAGTCGATGCAATCATTCCACTCCTTTCTCTGCTCCTCGTGTTTTCTCATGTGCCGTGTCTTACCATGAACCTGTTTTCTGTCGCTCAACTTATTGATATTGGCTATCGCGTCATCCTTGATGCATATTCTTGTTCTGTTCAGATTGTCGCATGAAGGTTCTGGTTGGGGCTGGCCCTTACTGCCTGATGTATCTAAACTTAGCCATCTTTCACTGCATTTAAACATTGCTTTTAGTAAAGAAATTGACAATAAACTCTAGGCTTGCCACTAATGACTAATAATTGCATAGATATGCAAACCATTGCTTTGATTTGTGTTGCGCAGGAAATCATGCTTTCTAATGCGAAATCAGGAGTCGTAATGAAGGTTTTGAGGAAGTCCACACGACTAAGTAATTTTGGAGCCATTGTCAGGCGTATGCATCTGTAACGACCACTGGTACGGGCAGGGTCCGCTCGTACTATCCACCCGTACCATGTGGCATCGGCTTCGTCTCGTCAAACCCTACAACTTTCGTGAAGAGGCCTATATATTTTGAGGCCTCAACCACCGCGTAGAAGGCCACCATTGTCAGATTGCATCACAACACCACCAAAGTAGATCCACACCATAGTTCATCCCTTCCATCTTCCATCCCCTCCATTAGCCATAGCCATTACTTTGTACTTGAGATCTTGTGATTCGGCGACCATTGTAAGAATATTTGATTTCAATCGAAGTATTTTGCACAATGTTTTCTATTCTTGATCTTATTGTTATGAGTGAGTAGTCCTCGCGGGTTGCGGGTTGGGGAGAAACCTCATAGCAATTATGTGCATCTAATCTATGGGAGCATTGTGTATTGTTTGAAAGAGAGATTTTTATCTTTTGTTTCTTTGTCTCTTGCCTCGATCTTTAGACTTGTAGGTACCCAAGACCCCCGAGATCGATAAAGGCTTGAGGTGAGATACTTGGCTAGTGGCGATCTCATAGGAAACCCTAAAAGAACATTTCATGATCTCTATTGTTTTGAGTGTTAGATAACAATGCCAAGGATTATTAAATTGTGTATTTAGTGCTGCAGGTTAGTGTCACCCCAAATGCAGCTAAACAGAGATGTGGGGGCGGATTATCCGCCCCTGTCAAGGGCCAAATTATCTGCCCTTACCCATATCGCCAAACGCCAACTTAGCGCGTCATGCATTAAGGGGGTAGGATTTCCCCCGGATTGTCCGGCCAGGACCAGAGGTTTTTTCCCGGGCTGGATAATCCGCCCCACCAGGAAATTTGACAAGGAGCCAATGCACGGATCTCGGTATAGGGGGTGAATAATTCCCCCAAATTTTCTGACTAGGGCCGGACTTTGTGCCCTAGCCAGATAATCCTCCCCTCCAGGGGCAGATTATCCCCCCAAGGAAGGTTGCAAAGAGATCCAAGGCGCGGCTCTCGGTATAGGGGTGGATTTCCCCCCAGAATATTCGACCTTGGCCGGAGATTTTGGCCCGGCCGAATTATCGGGCGCCACTAAGGCCGGATTATCCGCCCCCATGTTCTCCAACGAATCCTTGTTGGATGGAGGTATATGTTGTTGGAGATATGCCCAAGAGGCAATAATAAAGTGGTTATTATCATATCTTCATATTTATGATAAATGTTTACATACCATGCTATAATTGTATTAACAGGAAACTTTAATACTTGTGTGATTTGTAAACATAAAAGAGTCCCTAGTAAAGCCTCTTGTAAAACTAGCTTGTTGGTTAATATATGATCATGGTTTCCTGATCATGAACATAGAGATGTTATTAACAACAGGGTCATATCATTAGGAGAATGATGTGATGGACATACTCCTATAGATAAGCGTAGCATAAAGATCAAGTCATTTCAATAGTTCAATTGCTATATGCTTTCTGATACATAGTAACCTGATTCCTTCGACCATGAGATCATGCATATCACCTTTACCGGATGGATGCTTTGATGTCATCAAACACCACACCGTAACAGGGTGGTTATAAAGGTGGCATTGAGTGTTTGGAAAGTATTGGTTGAGACACATGGATCAAGAGTGGGATTTGTCCATCCACATGACGGATAGATATACTCTGGGCCCTCTCGGTGAAATGTCATCCAATTAGCTTGCAAGCATGTGACTGGCTCACAAGGGATCACATATCACGGAGCGAGAAAAGAGTACTTATCGATGCGAGGTTGAACTAGGTATGCAGAGATCTGAACGATCATAACCTCGGATAAGTAACATATCGTGAGACAAAGGAAATTGGTATCGTATGTAAGTGGTTCATTCGATGCATAAGTAATCGTAAAATATGTAGAGCCATATGAATTTCCAGATTCCTCTATTGGTTATTGTTCGAGAAGTGTCTCGATCATGTCCGCATAATTCACGAACCGTGAGACACACTTAAGGATTCGACGTTGTTTGAGTAGTTATGGTATTATGAGAAAGAGACCGAATGTTGTTGAGTCTCGGATGGGATCCGGATATCACGAGGAGATCCGGAATGGTCCGGAGAATAAGATTCATATAAGGAAAGTCCCATTTCGGAGTTGGGGAATGGTTCGGTGTTTTCATCGGAACATTCTAGAAGGTCCCGAATGTCCCAAGACTCCGGGGAAGGGTACATGAATGTGTCATTGTAAGTTGGAATGATTGCATCATGTACTAAGTGTTCTTGCTGTCCCAAATAAAGGATTAAATTAAATCCTAAATTGAAAAGTCAAGCGGCTAGTTTGAAAGTCAAGCAGCAATTTTGGGAAGTGGGAAAAGAGGAGGAGGTGAAGCCGAGTTGGGGAGGAGTCCTCCCCAAGCCGGCGCCCACCAAGCCGAGTTGGGGAGGGACTCCCTCCCTTGGCCGGCCAGCCCTCCCACCTATATAAGGAGGCAGGGCTCCTCCTAGGACACACAAGTTTCCACCTCTAGATCTCCGGTTTAGAGCCGTTTTGGTTTAGAGCTTCTAATTGCTTTAGCCAGTTTAGAGCCTTCTAATTGGTTTAGAGCCTTCTAATTGGTGTGTCTAATTACTAGACCACTAATAGCCTCTCTCATAAGCTCCACCATACTTTGACCGGCTTAAGGAGAAGCCTGGGATCTCCCTCTACTTCCGGTACCACGCCAGCCGCCGAATCGCGAGAGTGCTACAACCTCCGCCTGCTGGAACAAGGAGAGGAAGGTCTTCGTCGAAAACCGAACGTGTGACCGACTGCGGGAGCGCTGCGGAGCGTGGCGCTGGAAGGATCGTCTCTGATCTTGAGATCGGAAGAAATGACTACATCACCCACGAGAATCTGCTCTCGTTAACCGCTTTGGAATCTTCGAGGGTGAGTTCCTCTATCGACTCGTTGCTACAATCTAGTAGATAGATCTTGGCTTGTTTGTTTGTATATAGAAATTTTTGTTTTCCATGCTCGAACCCCTACGGGTATCGAGCCGTGTCTATATGTAGATCTGTTGCACGAGTAGAACACAATGGTCATTGTGGGCATTGATGCTTTATTGTAGATTGCTTTTTGTGTACTTTGCATCTAGCGGTATGTTGGGATGAAGCGGCCGGCTAACCTTACATGACATCGTTCATGAGACTTGCTCCGCTTGACATGCAACTTGTATTGCATAAGTGGCTCTGGGTGCCTGTTTCTCCTAGCATAGTTAAGATCCAATTTACAACGGGTAATCAACAATGCTAGTATCAATGTTGTGGTTCTTGTTAAGTAGTTAGAACGACACTTATTGAAAGCCCCAAACCACGTAAAATATGCAAAGAAAGTAGAGGTCTAACTTTGTTTTGCAGGGTGTGCTTGATGATGTGATATGGCCATGATTGTGATTATATTTGATGTATGCAATGTTCCTTATTGTAAGTTGGCAACCGGCGGAACCATATGGTTGTCTTTAATTTTGTTAAGACCTGCGTGTCTATTCAAAGTAGTTGTAATAGTTGAAGCTGGTGAGCGACAACCATGAAGAAGCGTCATTGACCTTGATGCTATGCGGTGATGATGGAGATCATGTTCGTGCTTGAAGATGGAGATCGAAAGCACAAAGAAAAGGCCATATCATATCACATATTATGAATTGCCTGTGATGTTAATCCTTTATGCATCTTGTATTGCTTAGTAGATACGGTAGCATTATAAGATGATCCCTCACATAAATTTCAAGTTCTAAAGTGTTCACCCTTAAATGCACCGTTGCCAAAGCTTGCTGCTTGAAGCACCACGTGATGATCGGGTGTCTTTGATTCCGGGTGAATACAACGTAAGCAAGCCAGATTTCCTTGCGGTAGCTAAGGTTTGATCTTGACGAGCCTAGCATGTACGGACATGGCCTCAGAACACGGATTACCGAAAGGTAGAGCATGAGTCATATAGTAGATATGATGAACATGTTGATTGTTCGCCATTGGAACTATATCAACTCTCGTGATGATCGGTTTTGATGTGGTGGATTTGGTTCATGTGATCACTAAAACAATGTGAGGGATGTTGTTTTAAGTGGGAGTTCACCTAGATTAATTTAATTATTAATTAGAACTCAATTTATCATAAACTAAAATCAAAGTGAATTTGCATAGTTGTTGTAGTCATTGGCATCCGTTTACCACCTTGCGCTTAGTTTTAATTGAGATGATAGAACTATAGAATTCTGGTTAGTTACTTTCTGAACTGGTATCGTATTGTTTTGAAGTGTTAATCTAAAGTTTAAAAGTCCTATTGCAAACTTTCAGTAAGTTCGGTTACTCCATAAAGTTTAATAATTAGTATTAAAACAAGAGTGACAATTCCAAGTGTTAGTGTTTGAGTATCATGTTTGTCTCCATGATTCTTGATATTCAAAGGATTGTCTTAATATCAAGGTTATCTAGGATCTGAAAGAGTTGTTTGAAACCATGATGTGTGGAAGATATTGTGATATCTGAAATGAAGTTTTAGTTACAACATGATAGAGTATAATATGGCAAAAGTCATGTTCTCATATTTGATGAGAATTTGCAAAAGGTTGGAGACACTAGTTGTCCTAATCTTCCAAAAGGTTTTGGAGAGCAACATTATACTCGCGATTCACCGTTACAAGCTAAAGGTAGCTAGATCATGGATAAGTCCATGATGAGGGTGAATATTTGATGTAGGTAAAATGTTTACTACACCAAGAGATTACTAAAGAAAGGAATTTGAAAGAACACCAAATATTTGATAATGGTGATCTACTTCAAAGTGCAAGTTCAAAGACATTGGTATTTAACTATACACGCTTTGGACTATGTGTCATAAGTATGACTCCACTATTGATGTTGATAGATTCTTTCAAGCGAAGGAAATCTTGAAAGAGAATCTCATAAGTATATGGCAGAAAAGAAAAGACTAGAATTGTTCAGTTTAAGTATATAGATGATATATGTGTTATGGCTATATTCTTTGCTTATTAAACAATGTGGTTCTTAAGTATTTGATACTGAATTTGTTGGTGTGAATCGTCATACGAAACAACACAATTCATGAACTACAATGGCCTAAGTAACTAGCAAAAGAATAGGTGATGATGTTCATCGAGAACAAATAAAGGGTTATTTTGTTGCTCGTTAAACATCAACGCTTGCCTTCAAGATTTGTTTTATCAGGTATTATGAGAACAAAAGGGTTGTTCAAATAATTGCCGTAATCCATAAAAGATGGATGATTCACAAATCTCGTTGGAGAAATCACATCCATAAAACTAGTGCTAAAATTGTCGAAAGACAAATTGATTGAAAGATCACTTAGGAAGTGACATATCGCGTTTAAATTATATTTGAAAGAAAACATGAAGAAACTCCATGTGGATAGAATTTTGGAGTCTTTTGATTTTTGATCAAATGACGTTTGTGAAACTTTCCTAGAGATAATTAAAACTTCGTTCATAGGCCAAAAGGGAACGAAAGACTAGCTTATTGGAACTTGTGCATATTGTTGTACGAACTCCATTATGTGTAGTCAAGAGCGATGGATTTCAACTTCATATGCTTTCTCCGAAAATTTGAGTGAATATATGAATATTTACTTAATAAGGATAAAGTATGAAATATTTGAAAAGTTCAAAAAGACTTTCAAGATGAAGTGCAAAATCATTGTAACAAGAATATGAATAGTTTATGATAAGATCATAAAGGAAGATATTTGAATTACAAGTTTAGCATAATACCTAAGATTTAAGGAATCGTTCTGTGGATTTGCATTTCCTGAAACACCATAAGAGTATGGAGCGTTCGAGATATGTAATTAAAACCTTGTTTGACATGGTAAGATCAAAGGTGTAATTCATAGAACTGCCATTATATTTTAAAGATTAAAAGCTTTGGAGATTACCGCTTTTCCTTTGAAAGAGCTCCATCATAATCCTTTGAAATGACACCATATAAAGTTATGGTTTGGGATAAAACCCAAGTAGTCCTTTCTTAAAACATTGGTATGCTATGCATAAGAAAGATGTGTGCAACCAAAGTCGGATAAACCTGTCTTTGTATAAATGTTAAGTATTCCTCCATAAACACCGGAGACAAAAGTGTTTGTCGCTTAGAACGTCAAGTTTCTTTGAGAAGGAATTTTTCGTGAAAAGTTAAGTGGGAGGACAATAGAACTTTGATAAGGTTAAAGGAACCTTAGCTATATGTGCAGAGTTGCGCAGCGCCGAAAAAGTGTTCCGGAGGCAGCAACAAAACTCATGGCTCACGTACCTCAAAGGTTGTGGTCACGGAGATCCAAGTTCCTATTGAAACAAGTAGGTCGGATGAACAATCAAATACCAAGATTTGAGGGTTGAATCATTATTTGAGAATAATGAACCTACTACATGCAAAGAAGCGATGATGGGCCCTGACTCCGTCAAATGGCTTGAAGCCATATAATCCATGATAGTTCCATACACGAGAAATCAAGTTTTGAACTTGAAGGACCCTCGGAAAAGGTGTAAGACCTTGTAGTTGTGTTTGGATCTATAAAGAAGTAGACATGGATGTTTCACATCTATGAAATAGTCGACATGTTGGGAAAGAGTTCACAACAATGTTCAAAGGTTGTATATGACAAGATTTGATCTTTCATAGCGATTTTTAGTCTAGACGGATTAATGTAGCAACCACTACATATAATTTGTTATGTGGTAGTAGAATAAACAAAACAAGTTCTTCTGATAGAATGGTTACCTAGGACGTGTGCATGACACGGTCCAAAGGGTTTTGTTAATTCAAAGGATGCTAAAAGCATATGCAAACTTCAATGGTTGAAGTAAGCATAGCGGAGTTGGAATCTTCACTATGATGAAACTGTTAAAAGAGTTTAATTTCATCGGAGACAATGAAGATGCTTGCATTTGCAAGAAATTAAGTGGGAGCGCTAAGACATGTTTCTAATACATTATGTGGAAGACATATTGTTGATTGGAAATAATGTATCTTTTATTAACACATATTAAGAATTTCATCCCGATGAAAGACTTAGGCAAAACCAAATATTTGGCATCAATAGGCGCTAATATGGTTGTGCAGAAGTACATAGACGAGATATTGAATGAATTCAATATAGAAACTACAAGAAAGGTTCTTGTTGCACGTAAAGGATTGAAAGAGTTCAATGTTGATGATATATTCAAGTGTATTGGCACTTGGTAAGTGAAACAAAGATTCAAGTATAGATTGATACTTGATGTATGAAATCACAAAGAGTATTTATATCAATCATCTTGTGATATGTACAAATCCGGATATGTCCTATGCTATAAATATTATGAGCATATACCAGAATGATTCATAAGATGATCATTGGACGATAGTAAGGATATTCTTATGATTTTTGGAAGAACTAAGAGTATATTATTTGTAGAAGTGACAAATAGATGGTTAGTTCATTGTAAAAGTACTACATTGATACTAGTTTTGTCACAAAGTACAAATTAAGTTTATCTCAATCTAAATTAAGGGTGGCACAATATAATGGAAAGTGAGTTCCATAATGGATTTGGATGAGTTCCAAAGTTAAGACATTGTGACAGATACTTCAACAAAAGGCTAAGTATATGACTGCTATTATAGCGTAAAGAGGGCATTTGTGTCAAGTAGTTTGTTATCAAACTAGGTGTAGTTCACAGTGAGGATAATACTATGAAGATATATTGTGCGACAATATTATCAACATGTTTTAACCCCAAAGAACTAAAGGTCACACCGAAAGACCAAATTATACAAAGCCATCTCATTAGAGAATGAGTGATGCGTAGAGGCAAAGATATGCAATTACACGGACACGGAAGTGTCGATCCGGAGATCGATTGACCACTAGCAATCGTGTACATACAACACCGAAAGCCATAGGTGTTGAATACACAAGGTTTGAAACTAGATTATTGACTCTAGTGCAAGTGGGAGACTGTTGGAGATATGCCCAAGAGGCAATAATAAAGTGGTTATTATCATATCTTCATATTTATGATAAATGTTTACATACCATGCTATAATTGTATTAACAGGAAACTTTAATACTTGTGTGATTTGTAAACATAAAAGAGTCCCTAGTAAAGCCTCTTGTAAAACTAGCTTGTTGGTTAATATATGATCATGGTTTCGATCATGAACATAGAGATGTTATTAACAACAGGGTCATATCATTAGGAGAATGATGTGATGGACATACTCCTATAGATAAGCGTAGCATAAAGATCAAGTCATTTCAATAGTTCAATTGCTATATGCTTTACGATACATAGTAACCTGATTCCTTCACCATGAGATCATGCATATCACCTTTACGGATGGATGCTTTGATGTCATCAAACACCACACCGTAATAGGTGGTTATAAAGGTGGCATTGAGTGTTTGGAAAGTATTGGTTGAGACACATGGATCAAGAGTGGGATTTGTCCATCCACATGACGGATAGATATACTCTGGGCCCTCTCGGTGAAATGTCATCCAATTAGCTTGCAAGCATGTGACTGGCTCACAAGGGATCACATATCACGGGAACGAGAAAAGAGTACTTATCGATGTGAGGTTGAACTAGGTATGCAGAGATACCGACGATCATAACCTCGGATAAGTAACATATCGTGAGACAAAGGGAAATTGGTATCGTATGTAAGTGGTTCATTCGATCGAAAGTAATCGTGAAATATGTGGGAGCCATATGAATTTCCAGATTCCTCGATTGGTTATTGTTCGGAGAAGTGTCTCGATCATGTCCGCATAATTCACGAACCGTAGGGAGACACACTTAAGGATTCGACGTTGGTTGAGTAGTTATGGTATTATGAGAAAGAGACCGAATGTTGTTCGGAGTCTCGGATGGGATCCGGGATATCACGAGGAGATCCGGAATGGTCCGAGAATAAGATTCATATAAGGAAAGTCCCATTTCGAGTTGGGGAATGGTTCCGTGTTTTCATCGAACATTCTAGAAGGTCCTAATGTCCACTCCGGGGAAGGGACATGAAGGTGTCATTGTAAGTTGGAATGATTGCATCATGTACTAAGGGTTCTTGCTGTCCCAAATAAAGGATTAAATTAAATCCTAAATTGAAAAGTCAAACGCTAGTTTGAAAGTCAAGCGGCAATTTTGGGAAGTGGGAAAAGAGGAGGAGGTGAAGCCGAGTTGGGAGGAGTCCTCCCAAGCCGGGCGCCCACCTGCCGAGTTGGGGAGGGACTCCACTCCCTCCCCTTGGCCGGCCAGCCCCTCCCACCTATATAAGGAGGGGCAGGGCTCCCTCCTAGGACACACAAGTTTCCACCTCTAGATCTCCGGTTTAGAGCCGTTTTGGTTTAGAGCTTCTAATTGCTTTAGCCAGCGGTTTAGAGCCTTCTAATTGGTTTAGAGCCTTCTAATTGGTGTGTCTAATTACTAGACCACTAATAGCCTCTCTCATAAGCTCCACCATACTACTTGGCTTAAAGAAGCCTGCGGGATCTCCCTCTACTTCTGTACCACGCCAGTTGTCTTTGGAATCGCGAGAGAGTGCTACAACCTCCGCTGCTGGAACAAGGGAGAGGAAGGTCTTCGTCGATCAACGTGTGACCGACTGCGGGAGCGCTGCCGGAATGTGGCGCTGGAAGGATCGTCTACGCGATCTTGAGATCGGAAAGAGTACGACTACATCACCCACGAGAATCTGCTCTCGTTAACCGCTTTGGAATCTTCGAGGGTGAGTTCCTCTATCGACTCGTTGCTACAATCTAGTAGATAGATCTTGGCTTGTTTGTTTGTATGCGATAGAAAATTTTTGTTTTCCATGCTATGAACCCCTACATATATACCCCATCAGATCCTTATTTCAGATGTCTAGGATCCCACAAAAAAGCTCTATAGTGTTCATATCGATTCAATCGCTATCTCCATCTTCAACCACTCAAAGGCTCTGGGCTTTGGGGAATTGTAGGAGGAGGCTTTGATCTTTATCGACACCAATCACGATCTTCATTTACCCTCCATTCACTTGGAGGGTTATTGATCTAGAGTCTCTTACGATTTTCTAGATCTTGGTTACAATTATTGATAAACTTGTTTCTTATGGCAGCTTGTTGTCATCACGGGAGCCTCCAATTGAGTTGTGGATGCGTGCCCCGCTAGTGGTAAAGGCATTTGTTCCTGCCTAGAAGGGTACCAAATAGTGGAAGGTGGATCAGGCCTCTCGTGGCGAGATCCATCGGAGAACAGGGTGAGGCCTTTTGTGGCATGGTGGTCTTAGTACCGCCCACCCCTCCAACACAGACATACTTCCCTTAACAAGGAAGGAACTGCGGTAAAACAAATCTTGTGTCTCCACATGCTCCACTACAGTTACCTTGTTCCACTCTCTTCGCCTTTACTCGCTTAGTAGCTAGGTTGACATATAGGGAAATTCATCTTAGTTGTATATCTAGAGAATTTACCTTTGTGTTAAGCCTAAAATTTAAAAAGAGTTAAAATTTGGAGTAGCACCTATTCACCCCTCTCTAGGTGCCCATACAATCCATTTCAATTGGTATCAGAGTCTCGTCTCTTTATTGGGGCTTTACTGCCTAAGAGCGTATGGGTACTAAGGAAGATGGTAGTGAGGCTGGGAATAAAGTCACCATGTATGATCTCAAGACCTTGGAAACAAGCTTGATTAAAATCGCAGAGACCCAAATGCAAGAGATGCGTGAAATGATAGAGCAACTCATGCCACCCATAGCCTCTCCTCCATCTTCCACTGAGGCCACAACTCCTCTTTCTAAGGACAAAGCTAAGGCTAACCCCTAAGAAAAGGAGTTGGAGGGTGAAGATAAAAATAAGGGTTCCTCTTCCAAAAAGGGAAGTGGTAAGGAGGACTATAGTGAGGTTTCTCACCTGTATTCACCTAATCCACCAATCCCTCACCCTCATATAAATAATAGGGTGACCACCCAAGCTCAGTGCATCTTCTTTAAACCAATGTCAATTTTTAATGAAATCTCATGTGTGCAGCTTGTCTATTGAGTTATGGAAGATAATCGAGGGTGGTCTCCATATTAGGGATCCAACCAATTTGGAAAGACATGAAGTTGTCGATAGTCAACTCAACACGACAACCTTGCACATGATCCAACTTGGTATGGGTCCCAAGGACATGCCACACATTGAACATCTCATCACCACTAAGGAAGCGTGGGATGCCCTCACCAAGCTATTCATTGGAAATTAAAGCATGAGAAGGAATATGTATGATGCTCTAAGTAATCAAGCTAAAGGGTTCTATATGATGGATGGTGTGGACCGCAAAGATATGTATAGAAGACTCAAGTCCATTGCCACCACATTTACAAATCATGGTGCAACAAATGTTGATGATGCTTGGATCAAGAGGAAATATTAAAGTGCACTCATGCCATTTGATCCCACGTATTTGAACAGCCTACAAGGAAGACATAATTAACACCAAATGACTTCCAACAAAGTCATGCAAGAAATGGTTGCATTCAAAGTTGCGGACAAGAATGCTGAAGATGCTCGTGCTCGAGCAATTGGAATGCAAAAAGGTGTGAATGTTGCTTTGAAGGATAATGCCATCGAGCAAGAAGAAGATGATAGAAGTCTTGACATACTTGCCATGAGTTGTCCCGAGGAGGTCAAACGTGCTCATGGTGATTACATGGCATTCTACGCAAGAAAGTTTTGGAAAGACCTTGCCAAAGCAAAATATGAACTTGAGCCCAAGAATGGGTCAAGTGTAAGAAAAGAAAACGGTCCAAAACTAAGGTCATGTTACAATTGTGGTGACCGTTTGTGTTTCGTATCAGAGAAGATCATGGGGGGAAGACTTGTTCTCAAGGAGAAGTCAAAGGCTCCTCACAAGAAGCCTTTTATCAAGAAGAATGATTCTTACAAGAAGCGACCAAAGATAGTGTTGGTAGCTCAAGATGAGTATTCACCCGCAAGTGAAGACAAAGAAGGTGATGATAGTTCAAAGGAGGTGGCTGTCATAGACACTACGTCTAAACCAGCCGCTTCACTCTTTGATTCTCCAAATGAGAACTTCTCCAACAAGAACATCACTTGTCTTATGGCAAGAGGTTCCGAGGTATCACCTTCCATCACTTCCTTTCCTAAGACTACTATGAATGCTGATATGGATGATTCCACTAGTCTTAAAGTTAAGGAAGAAGTTATTGCTTTGGACTGTTTTATGACTAACTTTCAAGGTGAACAAAATTCATTTTGAGGCTCTCACGCGTCAACTTGCTCACTCGGAAGAACTTCTTGAAGAAAAGGGCAGAATTGAAAGGGAGGATGCAACGGAAATAGCATCCTTAAAAAATGCTCTAGAAAAAGAAGAGGAGATTTGGGATTCTCTTGAGAAGAGCCTTGAGTTAATTGAGGAGTCAAACGATGAAATTGTGGCCAAGCTCATGAAGGAACGGGATCATGCTATTTCTAAGGCAAAGAACCTAAAAAGGGAGAAGGTTGAATTTGGGCCTGCTCATGCTAGACTTTCTGAGAAGTTAGAGACACTTGACATTGCTCAAAAGGCATTGGAGAGTGAATACTCTATTCTCAATGAGTCTCATGATCAGATCCAAACTCGACTGGCCAAGTATGATGTTCTGAGCACCTCTACTTCAGTGTGCAATCATGAGGACATTCTTCAAGAAAATGCTAGATTGAAAGATGAGCTCGCCAAGTCATCCCTTCCCAAAGGTAAGGAAGTTCTCGATGAGCTATTGAGCAAGAAAAGGACGAATAATGGAAAGGAGGGACTTGGATATGTCCCCAAGACCAAGAATAAGAATAACAAGAAGAAGGCCAAAAATACTAAGACAAAGACAAGCACCCCAGAAAACAACATCATGAAGAACAAAACTGACTATGATGGTTTTGCAGGACACAATAATCCTCATTATGAGTCATTTCATGATTATTATGGTGATTTTTATGCTAGCTATATTGGTACTTATGATAATTATATTTATTGGTCTATTTGGATTCCAAATACCCTTGTTACTAACATGAGAGGACCCATTGAAAAATGGGTATCTAAAACCAAGAAGTAATTTTCTTATAGGGATATGCTTCTAGTTTGTCGAAATGGGTGCTTGATAGTGGATGCACAAGTCATATGACCAGAAGCAAGGAGATCATCACGGAGATGAGGAATAATCGTGATCAAATAACCGTCTCCTATGGTGATAAGTCCAAGTCAAAGGTATTAGGTCTTGTCAAGGTTGTGGTTTCTCACGATATGTCTCTCATGGACGTCATACTTGTTGAGACCCTTGGGTATAATTTACTTTGTGTATGTTCCCTTGGTAAGATGGGCTTTGTAGTTTTCATTGATGATGATATCATGGTACTCTTGTGGAGCAAGTCTCTTAAGGTCACTTTCATTGGGTACATCAAAAACAACTTCTATGTGGTGAACTTTTCGGTGAAAACCACTACAGTTCTGATGTGCCTATTCGGAAAGGACGATGTGGGTTGGCTATGACATCACCGGCTAGCTCATGTCAATATGTGAACTTTGCAAAGTCTTCAAAACGGTGGCCACATCCTTGGACTAAAAGAAAATGTTTCCTTTGCCAAAGATCATGTTTGTAGGGCTTGTGTTGAAGGAAAGATGCATGACTCTCCCCATTGAAGGAAGACAAGTATTTCATCAAAGAGGATCTTAGAGCTTCTTCATGTGGATTTCTTTGGTCCTCCATCACATGCAAGTCTCGGTGGGAAGAAGTATTGCCTTGTTATTGTTGATGACTATTCAAGGTACACATAGGTCTACTTCTTCAAGCAGAAAAGTGAAACTCAACAAATCGTCATTGACTTTGCCAATGAGGTGCAACGACAACACAATGTCCCCATTTTGGCTAAATAAGAAGCGACAACGGCTCCGAGTTCAAGAGCTACGCCTTGAATGAATTCTTAAGTGAAGAGGGGATAAGACATCAATATTCCGTTGCGTATACCCCTCAACAAAATGGTGTAGCCGAGAGGAAAAACTGGACCTTGATGGATATGGAAAGATCTATGTTGGCTGAATTCAAAGCACCATACAACTTCTGGGCTGAAGCCATATCCACCGCTTGTCACTCCTCAAACCAGCTTTACCTCCGCAAGCTCTTGGACAAGACTCCCTATGAGATACTTACCGGTAACAAGCTAAACATTTCATACTTCTGGGTATTTGGTTGTAAGTGTTTATTTCTCATTAAAGGAGTTCGTTTATCTAAATTTGAGTCTAAAGCTTTAGAAGGTATTTCGGTTGGTTATGGTGCCGAATCCTACACTTATAGAGTCTACAACAAGACCACCGGGATTGTTGTGGAATCTTGTAGTGTGGTGTTCGAAGAGAATGACGACTCCCATGTGGGGCAAGTTGATGTTTGTGATATAGGTGCTGAAATACCCCAAGATGCCATAAGAAGAATGGGTGTGGGATTTTACTGCCCATAAAGGAACCCCTTGTGGCAGATCGGGAAGGACAATGCTCTACTCAAGTAGAGCCCTCATCTACACAAGATCAGCAAACTCCACCTGTAGAAGCAACTACTGCACTGATACAACAAACTTATAAAGATCATACGTCTGCTAATCAAGTTGGAAGTCCCAGGCTGGATTATCCGGCCCTGCATCTCCCTCACTGACTAGGGATGAAGAAGAAGTTGAAACTCATAGGAAGAAGAAGCTGAAACTCCCAGGAAGAAGAATCTAAAACTCCAAGGCCAGATTATCCGGCCACTCCCTCGGCCGGATTATCCAGACCTAGAAGCTTATAACAACAACCTCTTGTTATGCTTGTTGAACAAGAACAAGGACACGTTTCTCCATCACCTGTTAGTACTAAACAATTTGTTGATCAAGATCAAGAAAGTGGTCAAGACAAAGACCAAAGTGATGAATATATTCCTCCTAGAAACAATAAAGAAATTGAAATTCATCACAAAGCTCGATCTGAAAGACACCTAGAACTCAGGGGTCACACACTTGAAAAAGTGGTGGGTGATTTAAGAAGAAGGGTCTCCACAAGGAGTGAATTAGCAAGATTCAGCGATCATCAAGCATATATATATCCATGGTGGAACCCAAGAGGGTTTTTAAAGCTCTTGAAGATCCGTACTGGGTTGTGGCTATGCATGAAGAGCTCAACAATTTTGAGCGCAAAAAATTCTAGAATCTTGTTGAGAAGCCTAAAGAGTGCCACAATGTTATCAACACAAAGTGGATTTTTCAAGAATAAACAAGATGAGAATGAAATTATGGTGAGGAACAAGGCAATACTTGTGACACAAGGCTTTTCCCAAGTGGAAGGCATCAAATTCAGCGAGACTTATGCTCTAGTGGCTCGCCTTGAGTCCATCTGTATCCTCCTTGCTTATGCAGCTCACCATAATTTTAAATTATAGAAAATGGATGTTAAGAGTTCCTTTCTTAATGGTACATTACATGAGTTGGTATATGTTAATCAACCCCAGGCTTCGAGGACACCAACTTCCTAATCATGTCTACAAACTCGATAAGGTTCTCTATGACCTTAAACAAGCCCCACATGCATGGTGTGAGAATCTTAAAGAGTTATTGTTAGACTGTGGTTTCAAGGTTGGGAAGATTGACCCAACTCTTTTTACTAAGAAGATTCATGGGGAGCTTTTTGTATGCCAATTATATGTTGATGACATTATTTTTGGCTCCACTAACCAAGCTTTTAACGATGAATTTTCAAAACTTATGACTAACATGTTTAAGATGTCCATGATGGGGGAGTTAAGGTTCTTTCTTGGTTTCAAAATCAAGCAACTATGAGAAGGGACTTTCATTAATCAAGCAAAATACATAAAGACATGATCAATAGATTCAAGATGACTGATATTAATGGCGTTGCTACCCCGATGCAAACAAAGTGTCATCTTGAGCTAAATCCAAATGGTAAAGATGTGTACCAAAAGGTATACCAGCCCATGATCGGCTCTCTACTCTACCTCTGCGCATCTAGACCCGATATTGTGTTGAGTGTAGGTGTGTGTGCAAGGTATCAAGTGGATCCTAAAGAAAGTCACTTTGTGGCGGTTAAGAGAATCTTGCGATATTTGGTTCATTCCCCAAACTTTGGTCTATGGTATCCCAAGGGCTCTAATTTCTCTTTATGTAGATGTACAGATTCTGATTAGGCTGGTGATAAGGATGATAGGAAGTCAACTTCTAGAGCTTGTCAATTTTTGGGAAGATCATTGGTATGTTGGTCTATTAAAAAGCAGAATTCTATTTCTCTCTCCATCGTCGAAGCTGAATATGTGGTTGCTATAAGTGCTTGCACTCAGTTGTTATGGATGAGGCAAACTTTAAAGGAATACAGTGTCAATTGTGACAAAGTGCCTCTTTTATGTGACAATGAAAGTGCCATCAAAATTGCTTACAATCCGGTGCATCATACAAGGACTAAACATATTGAGACCACAACCATTTTATTCGAGACAATGTTTCTCGTGGAGACACTGATCTATCTTTTGGGAGCACGAAGAATCATCTTGCAGATATTTTAACGAAGCCACATGATGAAGTAAGATTCTATTATTTGAGGAATGAGCTAAATATCATTGATCCAAGGAGCTTGACTTGATTACCTTTGCATACGCATCTCTATATCTTCCTCTATTTGGCTTAGATGTGGGCATGTATATAGGGGGAGGTTGGTCCTAACTATTGGACTAACTCTCCCCCCATAATGCTGAAAGCGAGACAAATTATTTCTCTTAATATCATTATGTGATATGTGAGTTATTAATGAGTATTGGTCATGAACCCAAGATACATATTCGCGGTGTCATACCATTCGCTCCTACATGGCGGCTTCGGCCACCGCACTATTCTTTGTGAAGAGTTGGTTCTTTGTGGGTGTTTTTGGTTTTTCTTTGCCTTTTTTTGTTCTTATGGAAAACACACAACAATTGGCTTTTCATTTTCTTGTCTCTTGCAATTCTTGGTGTGTAGTACCATCTCAGAATTTTTCTAAACCTAATCCTTTCTACTATCTCAAGACACCTTTTGTATCTCGCACACAAGTCCGTTGTTTATCTTGTGAGGGTTTTGTGGGGATGTCTTGGCCCAATTTCTATGTAAACAATTTTTTTGGAGAGGGCCGGATTATCCGCCCCAAGTTGGCCCTAGATTTTCTCTTGTCCCTTTTTGGCGTTTCGATGTTAAAGGGGGAGAAGTTGCTCTATTAGGCCATCAAGGGGATTTGCCTGGGTCGGGTACAAGCCTATTGATACCTTTGATCTGGATAACGGATGTAGTATAGCTTCTTTTTCCCTAGTAGACCTAGGTCATCGAATCCTCAGGAAGCTAATGAGTAGTGAAGTTACTTTAACGGACCTTCGGGAGTTCTAGAATTCCTTTTGTGTTTTTAACGGACCAATAGCTTGCATCTTTTTGTTGTTGTCGATGATTGAGAGAGAGGGCCTAGGGTGTTCGGTTTCACCTGTAGCTGTGCAAAACATCTGATGGGAATAATGTAACATCCGAATTTCAGGAACCCTGATTAGTTGTCCAGAATGCAAAAATCAGGGGGAACAAAAACTTTTTCTTGATTAGTGATACAGTGTTTGCTTGTGCTTGTGCATATGAGTGTATAACGTATGATATACTTCTTACCTCACCATCAGTTGACAAAAGCTATTTAACAAAACTGTCTTGGCTTATTTTTCATATTCTCAAATGTTTTGGCATTTCCAAAACCTGAGCCAAGATTCTTTTGTAAACCTTAACTATTTTAGTAGGTTCTATTGACCAAACTATGGAGAGCTATATAACATAATCTCCTTATGTTTTCAAGACAAAACTTTCAACTACTCTTACCTCTAGGCTTTTCCAAAACCTTTTCATAAAGCTTTTGAAACTCCACTCTTGCTAGATATATCAAGAACTCTCATATTATTCAAAATCCAACCTTTCCACCTACCCATCCTTACCTCAAGCTAGGCTTGATGGTAACCCTAATAGTAGATTTGTTTTGCTTGTGAGATGAGTTGTCTTGCTCTGCTAAGATGAATTGCCTTGATCTGTTGTTTGAATTGTTTGCTTAGGAACTAAATGAGATACCCTATGGTCTCATCCTATAGCATCTAACTAATCCTACCCACCCTAAGTAAGTTAACCAAGCTGGATCTAATCATAGCCACTAGGTGATCATCTAAAACCATTAACCATATCACTTCTAAAGTTATTCATTCTAGAAGCTTCCAAGTCAATGAAGACCAATATCAAGCATGTATCTATTATACTCAATCTAAACTTCAACCCCCATACACTTGATGATGCTTTGATACCTTGCTACCCATCAAAAACATCCCCACTCATATTCTAGTCAAAAACCATAAATCTGCTAAATTTGAATTAGTCTGGAAACTGTTTCAACATCACTTCCTCGAATGCCTTTATTTCTCAACCCTTGTGTATTTTTGGTAATGCACTTGAACCACCTTATAAACCATCCTAAGGACTACCAAGTCCCACTCTTGTCCTTGGCTAGATCACCTTTTAAAACACTTGTCCTTGATGGTTTTGCAGGCAAGAAAATAACTTTTTTGCAAATCTTATCAACTAGCCTAGTTGGTCAGAAACTCACACCTTCATCCTACCTTATTTGGACCAACTCTTTGCATGATTATATTCTACTCATAAAATTCTACCAATAAATACTTTGCTTGTTCCAAATGGATCCTTGTGCTGCAAAAACCCACAAGGTTTTGAAGGCTATTTGATAATCTGATTTGGCACCCTTATTTTATTCAAAAGTTTGAAATCATTTCCTAGAGCACTCAAGCAATATAAAGATCAACCTCTTATACCATGGTGATCCACTCAACTTGGTCTATCCATCCATATATCCCATGCCCCAAGGGGAGAATTGAGCTCCAAGACCCCACAAGGTTTTGTTGGTATAAAAATAACCTTACCCTAGATCCCTAATCTCATGTTCTTCGCCAAAATAAACTTTGATTCCCAACACCCAAGGTTTAAAATGCTAGATACACCTTGTGTACATCCTCTAACTTGATTATAAAGATTTATCAAATATTATCCATAATTCTTTTGGCCCAAAAACAATTAAATCCCTTTAATTAACAAAAACCCCAAAACTCCTTCTATAAAGTCAAGTTTGTGTTTCTCCAAACTACTCTCCCAACTTTAGGCTCATTTGAGGCCTATATATCATGACCTATCTTCCCACTTCAAAAATAAATATTTTTGAAGAGTTTTAGTAATTCTTTTTGCCTATTTTCTTAAATGGCAGAAATGAGAAAATAATTACTTTAAATAGTTTTATGACTCAATAAATTCCGAGAAAATTCTGCAATGTTTGAATTGATATTTAGGATCATCTCAGAGCAGAATCACACCCTTGACAATTCAAAATTCTCAAATAAAATCTAGAAAACCACTTCAGCACTTTCCTAATAATTGATAAAATGAGGATCTAAAATACTCAGAAAATTCTCAAATAATTCTAGGAGCAGTATCTTGATCACCTCCATCTACCAGCACCATTACTTCAGCTTGCTAAGATCACTTCTTGAGGAGTAGATCATGATCCTCAAGTATGGTAGATTTGAGATTTGAATAACCTTGAAACTAAAACTAAACTAAACTCCACCAAACTTCCTCAAATCTTGTCCAACACTCCTCCTCAACACCAGAACCCTCTCTGGTCGTCGGAACTGTAGCACTACAGTACCCCTACCCTCTTTTGTCCTTTGCACTTGGAGTGAGTGAGAGAGAGACACTTGAAATTAGTTCAAAATATTGCAAAGTAAGGCAGCAGCAACCACCCCACCTCCTCTCTGTACCCTGCACGACCCCAGTGCCCTCTCCACCACCCATGGCAACCAATGAGGAGCCCCAAGATCTGCCCTAGCTCCTCCATAGGCTATGTCCACCATACACCCTCCCTTCCCCAAATAAAAGGCCACAGGATAGTAAAGCTTCCCTCTCGCCCCTCATTTTATCCCCCACTCCCTCACACACCACCCCTGAGATCCACCCTCCTCCCCTACCTCTGCATGTCACGGGAGAAGACGAAGAACTCCTCTCGGCCACCGCTAGAGATCTGGTCGAGGTTCTCTCATTCCTGCTCTCCTCCCTCTGCGTGTCCCCGAAATGGAATCCCCATACCCTCATGCATCTAACCCCCTCCTTTTTTGTCCCAGGAACGGCTCCTTGTTCAGCACTGGCGAGCTCCGACGAGCTCCCTCTCGGGCGCTGTTGCACGAGCTCCTTTCTGGCATGAAGACTACCCCTGCCTCCCTTCTCTGAGCTCGTCGTACTACACCGCGTCACCTTCGACCCTCCCTGTTCGCTGGCGAGCCCCCGCTGTCGCCCAGCTCCGCCCTAGGGATCCCACCCTCGCCACCCTGTCCCCGTTAGATGACGACCTGGGACCGTCAATTGATTTCTAATCGAACGGCCCAGGCGTCCCTATACCCCTTCACCCCGTCGTCCCGCTAACCACTGGGCCCCGCCCTGCGGGATTTGAACCCGCCATCCCACGCGTGGCGTCGCCCGCTGTGGGCCGATTTCCCCCTCACCGGCCCAATCTGCCCCAGCTCAAGCCCAGGAGCCCCTCAGCTCCGCCTTTCATTTTTATTTTTAATCACATATCTGAAATTGATAGTGTGGTTTAATTCAAAATGAAAATGGAAAATACCCCATTTTACCCAGATCCAATTTTTGACATGTTCCTGTATGTTTTGTCTAACATGCAGAACCAACCCTAGTCCAAAAAGGTCTGTCAATAATTTCTAGAAATAAATATAGAAACAGGTATCTATTACAGTAAATAAATTCCCCAAAAACTTCCACTTGACCAAATGAATTAAACCCAACTCTCTCTGGAGTTTAATTGAAGTGAAAACCTAATGGACTTGGCCCCATGCCAATTGGAGGCCTGGTTTTCCTGCAGCAAAAATAACAAAAGCAAGCCGTTTCAGCCTTTAGGAAATTCTCCAAGTCAAACCAAAGGTTGTAATGACCTAATTCCAACTCCCAGTGATGTTGTACTTTGGTACCTATCATAACCCAATAGAACACTATTTATTGTTCCTATGTTGAATTTTTGTGAATTAAATACTTCTGCATGTGGTATATTCACTAGATAAATTATTTCAAAAGCTTAGAAAATCCAAAAATAGTGATTCCAATTTATAATGGAAGGTATTTTCAATGCCTATCCAGTGACCTTAGTCTCATACCTTTTGGACATGTTAAGTAAATCTGGTTAAAAAGACAAATAGACTACATAACTTACTTTGGGAATTTCCCAAGGGCATTCTGGTAAATATTTTGAGGTGATTCCAACTCACGGTGAATCAGCCCATCAAACCTTACTTAACCATGCAAGGAAATAATTTTTGGAATTACAGATATTTTCTGGTGATTTATTCCCCTAAACTAGAGGTTATTTCACGAGAAAAATCAGAACTAAATATAGAAAATTGATAAAATCATGAAACCACTTTTGTTGGCCTTGTTATTTCAATATCTACCTGATGATATAATTTTTGTACAATAATATCATACATACCCAAGACTTAGTTCAAAACCCTTTCATTAGGTGGTATTTGGCAATTAAATCCTTAAACAACTTCCACAAATGCCTCTTCATTATTTCCCATTGCAACAAACTCAAATCTATAAAAACCTACTGAATTGAATCATGGGTTGTATGTTTGTTTGCTGTATTGTCTTGATGATTGTATGCCTTGTATTGATTGTGCCCCTTTGTTTGCTTGCATGTGATCCATATCGACGATAGATGCGATTACATCGGTGACCAGAAGAAGATGGTTACTGTTATTGGTATTGGTATTCTTGGTTATCTAAAGAATAAGTCCAGGGACATATATGCCATGTTGCTGATCTTAGGCAAGCCACCTTCTTGCTCATAAGCCTTGTCCTACTATTTTACTTATGCATGTCTTATCTTCTGTTTTATGAAAACTTCATTGTTTTACTATATTATGATCTATATCTGGTAGTGGCTTGGCTCCTCCAAACCAATACACATTGGTACTACTAAGTACAACCCCATTGATGATACCTACTTGACCCTAGTATGGTAGATGGTGTATAACACCATACCCTTTGGAGACCCCGTTTAGCCGAAGCAAAACTAGAGGATGGGAAGACCCTCGGAAAAGTTTTACAAAAATGTTTATGGCAAAACCTTGGTGAGGTTTGACCTACCAAGGGAAGTTTGAGAAAATAAAAGGTTTTGTTTTACAAAATGCTAAAAGATGGAGGAAAAATGTTTACGAAAACGCACCCAGTTCTTTGCAGTTTTGCCAGAACAATTAACCCGTGCAACCACATTACCCCAGAGTGGGACGGGGCTTAACTCAAAGTAGTTCACTCTGATATAGGAATTCTCACTGCTATGTATGGGGATCATCTCCCTCAAAATCTAGGCTTACCTTTACAGAAAGGGTCAACTGTTAAACAGTCACCTGGAGGAAGCAGAGTCACCCATGCGAGTGACCGGGCAAACTATGCGCCCTTCATTGAAAGTGCCCCCTCCAGGTCTGAGTGGGGTGCTCTGATTGGTCCGTGGATCCAGACATCTCGGCCTTGAGGGGAACAACTCATAGGTTAGGGCCCGTGTCGGAGTGGACTTTTCGAGGGTTATGTATGATTTTCTGAACCCCGCATAGTGGTGTATGATGATTCACGGTGAACCGCGGCGAATGGATCGAATCTTGTGGGTAAAGTGTACAACCTCTGCAGAGTGTAAATCTATTCGAATATCCGTGTCCATGGTCATGGACGGTTGGGAAGGTTGGTGTAGAGCAGTGTTGGTTTTGATTTCAAAAAGGACTTCGGAAAAGCAAAGGCTTTGGAAATGATTTGACCATGGGATGTTCGGAAAGGAAGGAAAGGAGTTTGGTCACGAGATGACCGGAAAGAAGAAACAAATGGGTGACCCAGTCCTAGTGTTTTCTAAAACTTTTCAAAAAGGTTTCCAAAATAGTTTTACAAAAGTTTTCAACAAAGATATGTAGATGCTATATCTACAAGAGAAATTATTTGAGAAGAGAACCTCTCTTGGAGCCCTCCTACTACTAGAGCTATATTGCATATCCTCTTATTGTTACTTTCTTAAGGTGGTTTGCGAGTACATTCAAAGTACTCACTGGCATTGTCCCTGGCTATTAACTTGGTCAGATTCGAAGAAAAAGGTGATGTTGACGACTATGCGATCTAGGACGTTCTCCCAGTCAGTTGCATGTAGGCTAAGGCATGGCTCGGGCTCTACGCTTGATGAAGTTCCACTGATGATTATTGATGTAGACATAATGGAATGTATGGTATGACATGTATCCGCTTAAGTAATTGATGTTTACTTTGATACTTGTCGATTATGTGCCACGACTAACTGATCATGGGATCGTGGTGTATGCATAACAGGGATCCTTGGAGGATTAATCCGGGGGCACCATAGACTTGGTATCAGAGCCATCCTGACTGTAGGAGAACCTTAGTTAGCATGGTCATTAGACAGGAAAACTGTTTTGGAAACACCGACTTTCGAAAACTACTTTCTCGAAAGATTTTTGAATGGTTCTACTTCTTATCCTCTCCTAATTTAAAGGATTTCGAAACATGGTTTCCTCTATCCCTCGTCCAAATTTCAAACCTACGGATTTCAAATAACTATGACCCAGAACCCGGTGAAGACGTTGAGGACGAGATGAAGAGAAGCAACTACCAGCAAACACAAGGAGACTACAATATCGCCCTACCAGCGGAATCCTCACAATTCAAAGAAATCAGGTGCTATCCCACCGAGAAGCAGCCCATAATGCGACGAAGGCCTCATCTACAAGATAGTGACCCAGACCTGAACACCGTGACATGTAGGGTTAATAGTCTCAAGATAGGATTCCCCTATATCGCGAGTAGTTAACTCGTTGGTCTCTGTAGTATGTTGTGTTTGCTTGCCTAAGTGCATAATGTGTTGCTTCATGTGTGATGTTTGCAAAGGACACTGCAATTTGGTATGTATGTTTTGGCATGATTCACCCAAGTAGATTATGCTTTGAGGACCAATACACCCCCTAAGAACCCCGGACACCGCTGTTAGTTGTCGCTAACTAGACTCATACAAACCTCGGGAGTTATGAGAGGAAAAGCATCGCAAGAACCAGGAGTTCGACATCATCAAGACAAAATAACTCGAAGACTCCACCTTAGTAGGATGGAATACCTCGTCAAACTCACTTCTCAAGACTCTTCATCAACACTGCGCGACATCATTCGTCGGCCAACAATAGAAAGAGTCCTGTTGGAGCCAGACATCAATCACCGAAGGATCCTCACTATCCGCAAGAAACCACAAGACATACCCACCCAGACAGGAAGTGAAGAACTAACTACACTCACCTTCGGTATATTAGAGCTTCCGACCACCTCAATAGACTAACTACTCTAGCCAACCCTACCCCAAACCAACGGGAAGTTCCTCACCAGAAAGTCAGATTACTCCAAAATCCTAAGGGCAGGACTGCCGAAAAACAACGAGTCAATTCCGCCATCGAGCAGAAGCAACGCAAAAAGTTCAAGTGAAGATAACTTATCTGAAGTTGGATGCCTCTAACTTGACTGAAGACTAACTAGAAGAGCTGTTAACCACTAACTTGCCTTGAGCTAACTCCCTAAGGCTTTGTTAGGCAACCACCCCCACAAGGTTTATGCAATAGAACACCCCTCGAGGACCTCAACTCAAGACCCAAGGAGATACAACCTTCTTTAACATCACGCCAGCACTTCAAGATGGAAGATCTACACCCTTAGTGAAGCTCTAAGGTGGAAAGACTGCGTCTTTCCTACTCAACCCTAGAAGACTGTCTACCAGAAGGCACTTCAGAAAAGATCTCCGAATTCGACGCCTTTTTGCCAACAAAAAACTCATGAGGCATTAGACGAGAAACTAACTGAAGATTCTACTGAGTCTCTCTACTAATTCAGCTGAAGACCTACCTGAAAGATCACCGGATCACTAACCCCTCAGTTCTAACCCATCTAGAGGACCTGCTTTGAGTAGGCTAAGTATGAATAAAGTAGTCTATGAGTATCATAAAACCTAGCTTGTGGACGACATCTGAAGGCTTCAACTCCAGATAGAAGGTTGGCGATGGTATTAAAGGCATCATCTGATGACACTAAGAAAGAAGGACTTCCGTATTCCTGAGCTACCCTAGTTTAACCCTAAGGGGGAAAGACCTGCGTCTTTCCCACAAAAATAGACTAACCATCTGTCAGAAGCAACCTCAGGAGTTAGAACCAAAATCGTGAACTAGGATACGACAATCCCTTAAGAGAAACACCGTAAATCCTTACAGAAGGAAGATCACCCCTCACAATCCTGATGGAAGCCTACTCAACACTCGTGCATCCAAGACGATTGAAGTTCAACCTCACCGTTGTAGTGACCGGTTCAAAGACAAAGCCAACAAGTTAGTACGCGAGAAACACATGACACTAACTCCAACACAAAATCCACTAACCTTACTCTCCTGAATCTCGGGACGAGATTCTTTTAGGGGGGAAAGGTCTGTAACATCTCAATTTTAGAAACCCTGATTAGTTGTCTAGAATGCAAAAATCAGGGGGAACAAAAACTTTTTCTTGATTAGTGATACAGTGTTTGCTTGTGCTTGTGCATATGAGTGTATACCATATGATATACTTCTTACCTCACCATCGGTTGACAAAAGCTATTTAACAAAACCGTCTTGGCTTATTTTTCATATTCTCAAATGTTCTAGCATTTCCAAAACCTGAGCCAAGATTCTTTTGTAAACCTTAACTATTTTAGTAGCTTCTATTGACCAAACTATGGAGAGCTATATAACATAATCTCCTTATGTTTTCAAGACAAAACTTCACTCTTACCTCTAGGCTTTTCCAAAACCTTTTCATAAAGCTTTTGAAACTCCACTCTTGGTAGAGATACCAAGAACTCTCATCTTATTCAAAATCCAACATTTCCACGTACCCATCCTTACCTCAAGCTAGGCTTGATGGTAACCCTAATAGTAGATTTGTTTTTCTTGTGAGATGAGTTGTCTTGCTCTGCTAAGATGAATTGCCTTGATCTGTTGTTTGAATTGTTTGCTTAGGAACTAAATGAGCTACCCTATGGGCTCATCCTATAGAATCTAACTAATACTACCCACCCTAAGTAAGTTAACCAAGCTGGATCTAATCTATAGCCACTAGGTGATCATCTAAAACCATTAACCAGATCACTTCTAAAGTTATTCATTCTAGAAGCTTCCAAGTCAAAGAAGACCAATATAAAGCATGTATCTATTCTACTCAATCTACACTTCAACCCCATACACTTTATGATGCTTTGATACCTTGATACCCATCAAAAACATCCCCACTCATATTCTAGTCAAAACCATAAATCTGCTAAATTTGACAAAGTCTAGAAACTATTTCAACATCACTTCCTTGAATGCCTCTCTTTCTCAACCCTTGTGTATTTTTGGTAATGCACTTGAACCATATTGTAAACCATCCTAAGGACTACCAAGGCCCACTCTTTCCATTGGCTATATCACCTTTTAAACCACTTGTCCTTGATGGTTTTGCAAGCAAGAAAATAACTTTTTTTGCAAATCTTATCAACTAGCCTACTTGGTCAGAAGCTCACACCTTCATCCTACCTTCTTTGGACCAACTCTTTCCATGATTTTGTTCTACTCATAAAAGTCTATCAATACCTACTTAACCTGTTTAAAATGGATCCTTGTGCTCCAAAAACCCACAAGGTTTTGAAGGCTATTTGATAATCTGCTTTGGCACACTTATTTTATTCAAAGTTTGAAATCAATTCCTAGAGCAGTCAACCAATATCAAGATCAACCTCTTGTACCATGGTGATCCACTCAACTTGGTCTATCCATCCATATATCCCATGCCCCAAGGGGAGAATTGAGCTCCAAGATCCAACAAGGTTTTATTGGTATAAAAATAACCTTACCCTAGATCCCTAATGTCATGTTCTTCACCAAAATAAACTTTGATTCTCAACACCCAAGGTTGAAAATGATAGATACACCTTGTGTACATCCTCTAACTTGATTATAAAATTTTATCAAATTTTATCCATAATTCTTTTGGCCCAAAAACAATTAAATCCCTTTAAATAACAAAAACCCCAAAACTCCTTCTATAAAGGCAAGTTTGTGTTTCTCCAAACTACTCTGCCAAATTTAGGCTCATTTGAGGACTATATATCATGACCTATCTTCCCACTTCAAAAATAAATATTTTTGAAGAGTTTTAGTAATTCTTTTTGCCTATTTACTTAAATGGCAGAAATGAGAAAATAATTACTTTAAATACTTTTATGACACGATAAATTCTGAGAAAATTCTGCAATGTTTGAATTGATGTTTAGGATCATCTCAAAGCAGAATCCCACCCTTGAAAATTCAAAATTCTCAAATAAAATGAAGAAAATCACTTCAACACTTTCTCAATAATTGATAAAATGAGGATCTAAAATACTTAGAAAATTCTCAAATAATTCTAGGAGGAGTATCTTGATCACCTCCATCTACCAGCACCATTACTTCAGCTTTCCAAGATCACTTCTTGAGGAGTAGATCATGATCCTAAAGTATGGCAGATTTGAGATTTGAATAACCTTGAAACTAAAACTAAACTCCAGGAGCCCCTCAGGTCTCCCTTTTGTTTTTATTTTTAATAACATATCTGAAATTGATAGTGTGGCTTAATTCAAAATAAAAATGGAAAATACCCCGTTTTGCCAAGATCCAATTTTTTACATGTTCCTTTATGTTTTGTATAACATGCAGAACCAACCCTAGTCCAAAAAGGTCTGTCAATAATTTCTAGAAATAAATATACAAACATGTATCTATTACAGTAAATAAATTCCCCAATGACTTCCACTTGTCCAAATGAAGTAAACCCAACTCTCTCTAGAGTATAATTGAATTGCCAACCTAATGGACTTGGACCCATGCCAATTGGAGGCCTGGTTTTCCTGCAGTAAAAATAACAAAAGCAAGCCATTTCAGCCTATAGGAAATTCTCCAGGTCAAACCAAAGGTTGTAATGCCCTAATTCCAACTCTGAGTGATGTGGTACTTTGGTACCTATCGTAACCCAGTAGAACACTATTTATTGATCCTATGTTGAATTTTTGTGAATTAAATACTTCTGCATGTGGTATATTCACTAGATAAATCATTTAAAAAGATTAACAACTCCAAAAATAGTGATTCCAATTTATACTAGATGGTATTCTCAATGCCTATCAAATGACCTTAGTCTCATACCTTTTCGACATGTTAAGTAAATCTGGTTAAAAAGACAAATAGACTACAAAACTGACTTTGGGAATTTCCCAAGGGCATTCTGAAAAACCTTTTGAGGTGATTCCTGCTCTCAGTGAATCATCCCATCAATCCTTACTTAACCATACAAGGAAATAATTTTTGGAACTACAGATCTTTTTTGGTGATTTATTCCCCTAAACTAGAGGTTATTTCACTAGAAAAATCATAACTAAATATAAAAAATTGATAAAATCATGAAACCACTTTTGTTGGCCTTGTTGTTTCAATATCTACCCGATGATATCATTTTTGTTCATTAATATCATACAGACCCAAGACTTAGTTCAAAACCCCTTCATTAGGTGGTATTTGGCAATTAAATCCGTAAACAACTTCCACAAATGCCTCTTCATTATTTCCCATTGCAACAAACTCAAATCTATCAAAAGATACTGAATTGAATAATGGGTTGTATGTTTGTTCGCTTTATTGTCTTGATGATTGTATGCCTTGTATTGATTGTGCCCCTTTGTTTTCTTACATGTGATCCATATCAATGATAGATGCGATTACATCGGTGACCAGAAGAAGATGGTTACTATTATTGGTATTGGTATTCTTGGTTATCTAAAGAAGAAGTCCAGGGACATATATGCCATGTTCTGATCTTAGGCAAGCCACCTTCTTGCTCATAAGCCTTGTCCTACTATTTTACTTATGCATGTTTTATCTTCTGTTTTATGAAAACTTCATTGTTTTACTATATTATGATCTATATCTGGTAGTGTCTTGGCTCCTCCAAACCATTACACATTGGTACTACTAATTACAACCCCCTTGATGACACCTACTTGACCCTAGTATGGTAGATGGTGTATAACACCATACCCCTTTGGAGACCCCGTTTTAGCCGAAGCAAAACTAGAGGATGGGAAGACCCCCAAAAAAGTTTTACAAAAATGTTTATGGCAAAACCTTGGTGAGGTTTAACCTACCAAGGGAAGTTTGAGAAAATAAAAAGGTTTTGTTTTACAAAATGCTAAAAGATGGAGGAAAAATGTTTACAAAAATGCACCCAGTTCTTTGAAGTTTTGCCAGAACAATTAACTCATGCAACCACATTACCCCGGAGTGGGACGGGGCTTAACTCAAAGTAGTTCACTCTTATATGGGAATTATCACTGCTATGTATGGGGGATCATCTCCCTCAAAATCTGGGATTACCTTTACAGAAAGGGTCAACTGTTAAAACGTCACCTGGATAAAGTAGAGTCACCCATGCGAGTGACCGGGCGAACTATGAGCCCTTCATTGAAAGTACCCCCTCCAAGTCTGAGTGGGGTGCTCCGGTTGGTCCGTGGATCCAGATGTCCTGGTCTTGAGGGGAACAACTCATAGGGTAGGGCCCATGTCGGAGTGGACTTTCCGAGGGTTATTTTTGATTTTCCGAACCCCGCATAGTGGTGTATGATGATTCGCGTTGAACCGCGGCGAATGGATCAAATCTTGTGGGTAAAGTGTACAACCTCTGCAGAGTGTAAATCTATTCGAATAGCCGTGTCCATGGTCATGGACTATTGGGAAGGTTGTTGTAGAGCGGTGCTGGTTTTGATTTCAAAAGGGACTTCGGAAAAGCAAAGGCTTTGGAAATGATTTCACCACGGGATGGTCGGAAAGGAAGGAAAGGAGTTTGGTCACGAGATGACCAGAAAGAAGAAACAAATGGGTGAACCAGTCCTAGTGTTTTCTAAACTTTTCAAAAAGGTTTCCAAAATAGTTTTACAAAAATTTTCAACAAAGATATGTAGATGCTATATCTACAAGAGAAACTATTTGAGAAGAGAACCTCTCTTGGAACCTTCCTACTACCGGAGCTATATTGCATATCCTCTTATTGTTACTGTCTTAAGGTGGTTTGCGAGTACATTCAAAGTACTCACTGGCATTGTCCCTGGCTATTAACTTTGCCAGATTCGAAGAATAAGGTGATGTTGATGACTATGCGATCTAGGACGTTCCCCCAGTCAGTTGCCTGTAGGTTAAGGCATGGCTCGGGCTCTACGCTTGATGAAGTTCCGCTGATGATTATTGATGTATCCATAATGGCATGTAATACTTGTCGGTTATGTGCCACGACTAACTTATCATGGGATCATGGTGTATGCATAACAGGGATTCTCAGAGGATTAATCCAGGGGCACCACAAATAAAAGATAAAAATAAAGTATGCATGCACTTGTTAGACAAAGATAAATTATATGTGGGTAGTGCATCCATAATTGCTATTGCCTCAGCAACCTCTTATAGCAATAACCTACTAGTGTCATCCATAGAAGAAAGAGAACTAATGATATGCATAGTGATGTCACTGTTAATCCCAAGCAAATCCCTCCATACAGTCGTACTACCCTTTCTGTCACTAGGGTTCCCAACCTGCAGATTAGTCATTACTCATACTCCCTATACCTGGCTCAAACTTCGGGGACTTGGGTACCTAACAAGTCCTTGGATTGAGGCAAGAGAAGATATAATAATCATCATGTCATACAAACTAATACACGATCCCATCTATGATAAATAACATGCACAAACGCTACATGGCTAGGCCGAAGGCCTTAGCCCAAGGAGAATTATTCACACATAGAGATGAGATCAACAATCACAAACATTGTAATGAAAATCATAATATTGATAGCAATAGTCTTATAATGTTGCCAATCGGAGAAGATATCTACTATTACAAGTGGTGGAATATGGCTATGGAGATGGAGAAGGGTTTTGAGATCTGGAGGCGGCTGGTGATCTGTGGCTGAGACTTTTTGGCGAGGTCTGGCTTGTTTTCTCATTGCCCGAGGCTTCTTTATATAGGGGTCCATTCACGAAAGTTGTTCTCTTTGACCTAACGGCAATGATGCCAACTATACGACCGGAGCTATACGGCCAGAATTTTGCTCCGTTCGTATAGTTGGTCGTTAAAGCGTCTTCCTCCGCTTTATGGCTCCTGGTTTCTTCTGGTTGTTAGAAATCTCGTATCTTTGACTTTAATATAGTGATTCCGTCCTTTAAACGACATTATCTGCGCAGGAAAAATATAAAAGAAAGGATTGCATACCCCTCTAAATATTAGGCATTAGTGGCAGGGTTTAGAGAGATATTTCATCAAAAATATGAGTAATATCCAGTTTAAATGTGGACATAGATGGCTATATTTCAAAGCCATCGACCTCCCCAAGCTTAAACTTGATCGTCCCCGAGCAAGAAAACCAAAATCAAAAAGGAACTCAACATTTAAACTGAAATAACGAGATGGTGATCTTACTCATGATTAGTAGTCTCATGTTTCCTCCACTTCATAAATCTGAAAAACTTCAGCATAGATAGAGTAACGGCAAGCATATCATACGGGTTTCATGCATCCTTATAGTGCAGCAAAATTATTGTCAACATGGATGATTCAAATGAGTAAACTTTATTCCATGCCAAGTAATCAACTCATAGGCTTGACTTTGAACAATAAAGTATAATCATGTAAATTAAGAGTGTGAGAGTTGTCATGAAAAGCATATACACTAGAGTATCTCAATTCTCCCACATCAACAAATCAAGACTTTTCAAGCACTATTTTTCTATTCATTGTCCTTCAAGAATTTCAGTTTTTAAGTAATTGAGAGCATGCCAAAAAAAATATTAGTTTATCAGGTTGTGATGGACACTCGTGGCATCACTAAGGTTTTGTTCCTTTTGCATAATGATTTCGCATAATAGCCAGAGGAGTGATTCCATCATGATTACAGCTACCCAGGAGTGCCAAGAATCTTACCCACTATAGCATTGCTGCTATAAGTGTTTAATCAACTCACAGCCGAAATCTAGGAGTTTCCTCCATGAAGATCGTTCGTAGGCCAGCGGAGTTGTTGGCATCCCATGAAGTTTGACACGCATAAAGCTATATCATTCTTATGATTAACAAGTCAAACTTTGGCATGCTCACAAAGACCGCTAAACATTAATTCAATCAAACAAATCCTTTTAAAGAGATCTATCAAGTCAAACAACATTTTAAGTGGTGTTGAGTGTCTCTAGAAATAAACCTTCAAGACTAAGCACTACAACACCCAATCCTTCAATTGTGACACTTTTTCTTATTACAATTGTTTAGCAATTTTTAGGAAAGACTTGGTTAATTACGAGAGCTGGAACAAAATGAACCCAATTTAAATACTCATGCAAACGAAAAATCTTACTACAATTCAAAGACTCACTCCACCAATATAGTATCTCAACATTTACTACTAACTAGAATGAGTTTCTCAAATTTGAAAAGTGGGGAGTCATAAGGCATACCTCTCATTTTTGGTTCCACTTCTCTCTTCCTTTTTATTTGCTTCTTGGAAACTCGAAGTCGATCACTCTCCTGCAAATACATGAAGACCTCGAGGCGGAAAGAAAAGAAAGAGGGAAAATAAGGAAAAATGGAGAAATATTTTTGTTGTTTTTAAGAGAGGGAGTTTAAAGAATAGAAAATTGGCGGCAAAGCTTGGCTAGAAATTCTAGAAAACAAATAGAAAGAACTAAAAATAAAGTGTTGGGGAAACCAACACGAGTGCTTATAAACTCAAATAAAACACAACCTCAAAGTAAATAAAAGAAAATGAACGCCAAGTAAAGATACATGAGGAAACTTCCCCAAGATTAGGCTTTTGCAAGCCCTTCAAATCATTGTGGTGGCGGAAAAAGTCGTTACTCCAGTTCGCTAATTGAGTTGAGAGGTTACTAGTTGATTCTCGGAGGTTCAAGCAGAGGCTATGCATCCTCTCCACAGTCCCTCCAGGTCCTTGAAAATCTTGGTTTGTGGCGAACCGGGTTTGTGGCTGCTCCTGTTGATAAGGAACTTCTTTCTCCTCCTCTTGGTCCTCATCCTCTTCCAGAATCTCCTCCTCGGGTTGGTGTTTCTTAGCTTGCAAGTCATATAGAAAATGTCCTTACCGATAGATAAAAGACCATTAGGCGTAGGAGCGGGGTAGAGACGCCTAGCTCCAGCAATATGTAGATAATAAACACCACCTCTCCTAGTGAGCATTCCATAGGCTCTCAAAGTGGATAAACCAACACGTGTCTTGCCTAGCATGGGTTACAACTCACCTAGGTTGATGCCTAGGGAAGTGGTAAGCACGATGATGCATCCACCTGTGATTGGTCCTTAGCTTTGGGAGGCTTGGTGCTCCAGGTAACGCACAAGGATGGCTCCCAAGTTGAGTGACAAGCCGCAGTTGATGTAAGCAGCCTTTGCAAGGACTAGGATGTCCTCCTCGTTGAGTCTCGTGAACTCATTACATGCCTGCAAGGTGTTAGCAATAACATAGAACAAATAGCGAATTGCAGGATGTTGAATAGTGTTCCCCTTGTTCACTCTACTAGTGAAACTCATTCCATTATAGTATTGTTCAGGGGTAGGTTCTAAGCCAGTAAAGGATGCGCGTAAGGCATGAAGATCATTGTTTGGCAAATTAAAACATGCGCACCATTCATCTAATGTTAAGGTGTAGTTGTTGTTCATCAGAATAAATAGTGTCCTCTCCTTGCCATTGTTTAATGGTGCTTTTCAAAGAACTTAGAAAATCAATGGTTAAGCGGCGATAAGTAGGCACATCATTGTACACAAAGTTTTGCAGGCCAGCTCTATTGCAAAGTAAATTGAAGTCATCAAAAATACCGAGTTGATTCAATATAATGGGGCGAGCCCACTTGGTGGCCTTCACTTTGTGATTCTTGATCATGTTGAAGCGATCACGATGGGCCTCATCCCTGAACCGTATCCCCATGCATTCTTGAGCGGCAGCACGAGAAGCGCCAGCAGTGGCACGAGCACGAGTTTGGATCCTTGTGTTCATCATCTAAAACATTGAAGAAAGGCAAAAATAAAACTTTTTGATCCAACAACAGTAAGTGCATCATATTCCTCATCATAACACACTAAAGAATTTCCTCAAAATAATAATCTAGGCAAGAAAATCATGGCAATTGGTTCATAGTAGGTCTCACCCTAGATTAATAATGACAATAGATCAAAGATGAATTTGCAAAAAGTAATTGGAGGATCGGGGGAGAAACATACTGTAGATCACTCGTGTGCGAGGAAATCGAACGAAATTGAGCATAGATGAAGATCTCTTGAGGTTTTGAGAGAGTTTGGAGGTAGAAGAAAGAAAAAGGATTGAAGTTTTGGAGTTGGAGGTACCTTCCCGTGCGATTTTGTGGTCGGACGCAACTATACGGGCGCAACTATACGGCCGGAACAATGTGTTCCCGCCGTATAGTTGGCCTTCTGTCAAAATATTATGGTTTCCTCCTGGCGGCGTAGCTATACGTGCTCAACTATACGGCCGAAACAAAATCTTCCCGCCATATAGTTGGTCGTTAAACTGTCTGTCCCTGGGAAATAAAATATACAAAGGCATCAATATCTATACGGCCGGAATTTTTATTCCTGTCGTATAGTTGGTCGTTGAACTCTCAGTACATTGGAAAAGAATTTGTATGGAGGCACCGATATCTATACGACCAGATCTATACGGCCGGAATTTTCAATCCCACCATATAGTTGGTCGTTAAACTCTTAGTACATTTTAAAGAAAAATTCTCGATGGCAAAGATATCTATACGACCAAAGCTATATGGCCGGAATTTTCATTCCCGCCGTATAGTTGGTCGTTAAACTCTCTGTGTGCATCAAAAAAATTCCGTTTCTTCGAAAACTATTTCTTTTCCTGTAACTTAGTCATATACCTTGTTTTTGACAAAAAAATTGACAGTAAATATTTTCGACCAACAATAGCATGAATAAAGCAGAATTTCAAGTACTACCGAACTTCTTCTCCTCAAATGGAGTTTTCTAGCACTCTTTATTAAATATAAACTTAAACTAAAATTAAAAATTTAACTCAAACCTTTATTTAACATGGGTTGCCTCCCATGGAGCGCTCTTTTATGGTTAATAGCTTGACCTTGACGATACTCACTTGGGCCAGATGAGTGGAGCACTCACTCCAAAGTAATTGGCCTTCAAAGTGATGGCCTCCTTTTGATCATGCTTGGCTTTCTTCTTCCTGGGAAAATGAATAACAAAAGGATCCCGCGAAGGCAATTGAAGCTTCACGTTCCCTTCATGTAGATTAATCAAAGCATTAATAGTTCTTAAGAAAGGACGACCTAAAATAATAAGAGCAGTAGCATTTTCAGGCATGTCAATAATAACAAAATCAATGAGAGTGGGACAACCTTTAATGTATACTAAAGTGTTCTCCTTAATTTCTACAGCTTGTTTGTAGGTAGAATCTGCTAGATGCAATTTTAATTTAGTGATTTCAAAGGAGCAAAGATTTAACTTGTTAAAAAGACTCTTTGGAATTGTTGAGACGCTTGCACCTAGATCACAAAGTGCATCTATCTCATTGGTTCCATTTTTAATCTTAATAGTAGGCTCAAATATGTCATCTAGTTTAACAGGTAATTTTTCAGCAATTTTATTGTATTCTTCCTCAAGCTCACGCACCTTTACTGCTACCTGATTAACGAAGTGCTGGTACATAGCTTCCTCACTACCTTCACTCACCGGAATCTTGATGTTGATCATTTTTATGAGATCTTCAACAGTGTAGCTTGGTGAAGGAGCATTACTATTATCAAGTTCTTCAGGCTTCTCCCTTTGGATCCTCATTATTTTGAGTTTTTCAACATTATTGGGCTCAGCTTTACCTGAAAATTTAGCTAGAATGAGAGTTTGACTCTCGGTTATCTTACCTAGCTGTGCCTCAACGATCCTCGTTCCTTCTTGGAGGGCCTGCAAATCATTTCTCAAACTAACAGCTTGGTTAGATAATTTACTAAGCATAGCATCATAGTTCTCTGTTATTTTAACAAGGATATTGTTTTGTTCATTTTGTGAGTCTATAAAAGACTTAAGTGTTTCTTAGAGACTACTATTACTAGTTCCCATATTATTATTAGAGTTAGCTGCAGGACTAGAATAATGTTTCTGAAAGTTAGGATTGTAACTCTTCTTCCAAGCAGGGTTATAATCGTTACGAGCTATGAAATCTATTTCTTCAATATTTGTTTCAGGAGTGGCTCTTACCTGGGTTTCCATACCTTTTATGGCTAGTATGAGCTCATCCAACTTGGCATTGAGTTCTTCGTTTTCTTGTGGTGAAATAGAGTTCACCTTCTTCGTGTTTGATCTTTCCGCATGCCATTGGGCATGTTTGTCATGCATATTGTCTAGCAGCTGCTTTGCTTCGGTAATATGTTTACCCATAAATGTTCCTCCAGCTATAGTATCAAGCATAGACTTAGATACAGGATTAAGAGCATTATAAAATAAATGGAGGATTAATCAATCTTCCATCCCATAACTAGGACAGTTTCTTAAGCATTCTTTCATCCTCTCCCATGCAAGCGCTAGTGGCTCACGCTCTTCCTGTCTAAAGCCAGTAATATTAGATCTGAGTTGCATAGTCTTTGCAGGTGGGAAAAAATTAGTCATAAATAGAGAAGTACATCCCACCCATGATGTAATAGTATTTCTAGGCAAAGATAGCAACCATTCTTTTGCTTTTCCTCTTAGAGAGAAAGGAAATAAACACAATTTGACCGCATCGGGGTCAAGGTCTTTAATACGCATCATATCACATATTTCAGTGAAAGTATTCAAGTGCATACCTGTATCTTCAATAACAGAGCCTCCAAATTGATTCTATTGAAGCAAACTTAAGTAATGGGGCTTAATTTCATAGTCATCAACAGTAATTGCTGGCTGAGTAATAGGAGTATGCAAATAATCATTGTTGGGAGTAGAAAACTCCCCAAGCTTCTTTTCAACCATATTTCCTATGTTTTTGGGTTTTCTTAAACAAAGAATTATAATAGTAAAAGCAAGAATTTAAATGCTAACTTTTTTTTGGTTTATCAAATAAAGACTGAAAGCAACCTAACAAAATTAAAAACAAGAATTAAAACTAGCAAGGTTCCTAATAACCTCACTAGGATAGCTATTGCTTCCTCGGCAATGGTGCCAGAAAAAGGGTTGATACCTTCGATCTGGATTACGGATGTAGTATAGCTTCTGTTTCCCTAGTAGAGCTAGGTTATCGACTCGGGAAGCGAATGCGTAGTGAAGTTACTTTAACGAACCTTCAGGAGTTTTATAATTCCTTTTGTGTTTTTACCGGACCAATAGCTTGCATCTTTTTGTTGTTGTCGGTGATGTAGAGAGAGGGCCTAGGGCATTCGGTTTCACCTGTAGCTGTGCAAAACATCTGATGGGAATAGAAGATAGAAATAAAGTATGCATGTACTTGTTAGAGCAAGATAAATTATATGTGGGCAGTGCATCCATAATTTCTATTGCCTCCGCAACCACTCATAGCAATAACATAGTAGTCTCATCCATAGAAGAAAGAGAACTAATGCTATGCATAGTGATGTCACCGTTAATCCCAAGCAAATCCCTCACATACAGTCGTACTACCCCTTCTTTCACTGGTGTTCCCAACCTGCAAATCAGTCATTACTCATACTCCCTATACTTGGCTCAACCTTCGGGGTCTTGGGTACCTGATAAGTCCTTGGATTGAGGCAAGATAAGATACAATAATCATCATGTCATACAAACTAATACACGATCCCATCTATGATAAATAACATGCACAAACGCTACATGGCTAGGCCGAAGCCCTTAGCCCAAGGAGAATTACTCACACATAGAGATGAGATCAATAATCACAAACATTGTAATGAAAATCATAAGATTGATAGCAATAGTCTTACAATGTCGCCAATCAGAGAAGAGATCTACTATTACAAGTGGTGGAATATGGTTGTGGAGATGGATAATGGTTTTGAGATCTGGAGGCGGCTGGTGATCTATGGGAGAGACTTTTTGGCGAGGTCTAGCTTGTTTTCTCGTCACCCGAGGCTTCTTTATATAGGGGTCCGTTCACGAAAGTTGTTATATTTAACCTAACGGCGGCAGCGCCAACTATATGACTGGAGCTATACGACCGGAATTTTGCTCCTGTCGTATAGTTGGTCGTTAAAGCGTCTGCCTCCGCTTTATGGCTCCTGGTTTCTTCTAGTTGTTGGAAATCTCGTATCTTTGACTTTAATGTAGTGATTCCCTCCTTTAAATGATATTATCTTCACAGGAAAAATATAAAATAAAGGATTGCATACCCCTCTGAATATTAGGCATTAGTGGCAGGGTTTAGAGAGATATGTCACCAAAAGTATGAGTAATATCCAGTTTAAATGTGGACGTAGATGGCTATATTTCAGAGCCATCATCTATTTGCCTTTTGTGAGCTTTCTTGTTCTGTGATTGTACCCATTTTTGCGTTGAACTTTTATTTGCTTTGTGGTTGTGAGACTATGTTGGATCTATCCCTATGGTTATCTATGGTTATCTATCACTATGGATCTATTATTATGGTTATCATCATGGTTATCTATGGATTTCTGGAATTATCTCTATGGTTATATTGATATGATGTTATCCTTGGAAGTCTCAAAATATGGTTATTAAATTGTATCTATCATTTTATTATTGACGACTTCATCATGGTGGTATGATGTATCTTCCCCTAACTCATCATTCGGTATTAGTTTCCAATCCTTGAAAAAGTCTTGAACCTATGTGTGTATATTTGTATTCAAATGCAAACTTTCTATATGCACACATCTAGAGGGAGTATTCTTCATCCTTGGAATGATGTTGTTAGTAGGGCTCTTTTGCAAATCCTAGTATTGTCATCTAACACCAAAAAAGGGGAGATTGAAAGAACATTTAATGATCTCTATTATTTTGAGTGTTAGATGACAATGCCAAGGATTATTTAATTGTGTGTTTAGTGATGCAGGTTAGTTTCACCCAAATGCAGCTAAACAGAGTTGTGGGGGCGGATTTCGCCCTTGTCAAGAGCCAGATTATCCGCCCTTGCCCATATCGCCAAACGCAGACTTCGCGCGTCATGTAGTAAGGGGGCAGATTTTTCCTCGGATTGTCCGGCCAGGGCCGGAGGTTTTCCCCGGGCCGAATAATCCGCTTGTCCAGGGGGGCAGTTAATCCGCCCTACCAGGAAATTCAACAAGGAGCCAAGGCGCGACTCTCGGTATAGGGGGCAGATAATTCCCCTAGATTTTCTCACTAGGGACGGACTTTGTGCCCTAGTCAAATAATCCGCCCCTCAAGGGGGCGGATTATCCGCCCCCTATGGAAGGTTACAAAGAGATCCAAGGCGCGGCTCTCGGTATAGGGGTGGTTTTTTCCCCCGAATATCCGACCCGGGCTGGAGATTTTGGCCCGGACGGATTATCCATCCCCCATGTTCTTCAACGACTGCTTTTTGGATGGGGGTATATATACCCCATCAGATCCTCATTTCAGATGTCTAGAATAGCACGAAAAAGCTTTGTACTATTCATATCAATTCAAGCGCGATCTCCATCTTCAACCACTCAAAGGCTCCGGGCTTTGGGAAATTGAAGGAGGAGGCTTTGATCTTCATCGACACCAATGAAGATCATCATTTCCCCTCCATTCACTTGGAGATTATTTATATAGAGTCTCTTACAATTTTCTAGATCTTGGTTACGATTATTGATAAACTTGTTTCTTGTGGCAGCTTGTTGTCATCACGGAAGCCTCCAATTGAGTTGTGGATGCATGCCCCTCTAGTGTTGTAAAGGCACCGGTTCCCGGCTAGAAGGGTACAAAATAGTGGAAGGTGGATCAGGCCTCTCGTGGCGAGATCCATCGGAGAACAGGGTGAGGCCTTTTGTGGCATGGTGGTCTTAGTACCACCCACACCTCCAATGTAGACGTACTTTTCTTAACAAGGAAGGAACTGCGTAAAAAATCCCGTGTCTTCGTGTGCTCCACTGCGGTTACCTCATTCCACTCTCTTTGCCTTTACTCGCTTAGTAGCTAGGTTGACATATAGGGAAATTCATCTTTGTTGCATATCTAGAAAATTTACCTTTGTGTTAAGCCTAAGATTTAAAAAGTGTTAAAATTTGGAGTAGCACCTATTCACCCCCCCCCCTCTAGGTGCCCATACGATCCATTTCAAACCCAGTGACAGAAAGGGTTGGACGGTATTGGCTTAGCGACCCATTCGGGATCATAACAACATCACCTCTTAAAGCTTTGATCTGTGTTTTACACTTAATAATTGTTTGTATCCCGGTGCTTCGTGGTACACTTGGTTGGATCAAAAGACTATTGCTATGAATGTTTCCTCTCAGGGGCTCTAGCATATTAGGATGTGTTGCCCACAACATATTATCTCTATTAAAACATTACACATGACTATGCTTATTATTATCTTTCATCCCATATGATGTGCAGCTGGAGGTGAATCTTCAACCCTGGCCTATCTCCATCCATTGAATCAACCCACAATAAAAGTAAACTAGATTGGTCCGGTAAGCGAAGGTAAAACAAACAACCAACTAGACGTGTCCTTTTTATTTCCTTTTAGCGTTGTTTCCCAAGGTTCGATTAAACCTAGATCTACTAGGGAAAAAGACTATTATACTACATCCGTGAATCCGGATCAAAGGTATCGCCGCCATAATTTATAGGGTCATTGGGATCCCGATTGGCTGCATGTTCCCTCTTGTACCAACACTCCCACCAACTCTTGTGCTCTCTTATTTTTTTTGCATATTTTCAATAGTGGCATCATTGACTCGGCCATCTTTGTGGTTCTCGGTTATCGTCCTTAGTTCATCGAGGTCTTCTGGGGCATGTCTCTGGAGATGTCTCCTTGCCCTGCCAAGGTTTTAGACTTGGCAAGTAGACTCGATTACCATATCCTACTAGTGATTTCAATGTCTCAACTCCCCTTTGATTTAGTTCATTCTAATGTATGGGGTCCTCCTCCCTTCGCTTCGAAAGGGGAGTCATCGCTACTATGTTCTTTTTATTGATGAGTTTTATCCCTACACTTTACTTTATGACTTCCCACAGTGAGGTTCTCTCTATCTATAAGCATTTTGCTGCCATGGTTCACAACCAGTTTTCCATGCCTATTCGTGTGTTTCATGTGTTATGTCGGTGAGTACATCTCTCGGATGTTGCGTGGTTTTCTTGTTGATCAGGGCACTCTTTCTTAGTACTCTTGCCCTGGTGCTCATGCCTAAAATGGTGTTGTTGAATGCAAACATCGTCACCTTCTTGAGACGGCGGGTGCACTAATGATTGCTGCTTATCTTCCACCTCTTTTCTAGGCTAGGCCTATTTCTAGTTCCACCTATCTCATACACATTAAACCATCGGCTGCCCTATACTCCGAAGCGTCTTTCTAATTGTTCTCGTAATTATTAACGCCTCGTTTGTTTGGTTGTGTTTGCTATGTTTTCCTTGTTCTTCGTGAACACACCAAACAGACCGCAGAGTCTATTGAGTGTGTCTATCTCCAATATAGTGATGAGCATAAGGGTTATCAGTGTCAGGATCCTATTGCTTGCTAGATGCGCATTTCCTCGGGTGTGATCTTTGATGACTCTCGTCCATTCTATTGGCATACATATTCCTCGACTTTCTCTAGGGAGGACATCTCTTTCTTTGATTTCCCTAATACACCTCCCCCGTGCCCCGTGTTCCTACTCCTACAAGCCCCATTGTTCCTGATTTGACGCCCTCTTCCCCCACAACTTCTTCTCCCCTTTCATTACCTTCTCACTCATCGCTTGATTCTCCACATTCATCCTTGATTTCCAGCTCGTCTTCACCTTCTCTGGCGATTCCTCCTCATCTATCTTTTCCTTTCTACTATTCTCGTCATTCACAAGTGGTGGATGCCTCTACTGATGGGCCATTTACCTCTGATGTGTTGTTTTTCTCCTCTCAGTGGACTTATGATCTTCATACTCAGCCTCCCTCCACATGTTTGCTATTCTCCTGATCGGTTTGGTCTTTCTGCCGTCCTTGAGCGGACTTCTTACTGACATGTTGTTGCTCACCCCGAGTGGTACCTTGCGATGTCCGAGAAGATTGTTGCGCTTAAGCACACTTGCACTTGGGATCTGGTCTCTCCCCTCCCCATGTCCATCCCATCACGCACAAGTGAGTCTATAAAGTTAAGACTCACTCTAATGGTTCTCTTGAGCTCTGTAAAGAGCATCTTGTGGCTCGTGGTTTTCAACAGGAGCAGGGCCGTGCCTATGATGAGACTTTCGCCCATGTGGCTCACATGGCCGATGTTTGCACTCTTATCATGTGGCCTTTGTTCACCATGTTTATGTGTCCCATATCTATGTTGGATGCCTTCCTCAATGGTGAGCTACATGGGAATGTTTATATGTAGCCACCTCATGGGTACTCTATCCCTGATGGCATGGTTTGTCGTCTTTGGCACTCCTTTTATGGCCTTAAGCAAGCCCTCTGCGCTTTGTTTGAGCGTTTTGCCTCTGTGGTCACTGCCGCTAGTTTCTAGCCCAACACCCATGATCCCACGTTGTTTGTCCAGACTTCTTTTCGTGTTCGTACTCTTCTTCTTATTCTAGACACGAACCGGGACTAAAGGCCTAGCTATATCTTCTTCCCCAACCTGCCCGAGCCACCATTTCAAGCTGGTGGCGCCTCTCTCTTTCTTGCTTCAAGCTCGAGTTCATGCCCAATTTTCTCTCAAGATTTGTCTATATTTTCTGGTGCCCCATCTATCCAAAGGTTCTAAAAGGCGAGCAACTTCATCCTTTGAACTCGCATTGCTATATTAGCTCATTTCATGCTCTATCTTGTAGATGGATTTGTGGATTTAGTTTGGTAGTAATTTTTGCAATGATAACATGAGATCGATGTTTAGATTCTATCTATCTTGTATTAATTTAAGAAACTCTAAGGTAAATATCACAATATGTGGATTCTATCTATATATCTTGTTTTGGCACATAGTCTCGAAATTTGATTTTAGAAGCACACACATGCGTGAGTTCATCAATCTAACTAGCTAGGATAAATACCCTTCTTCGTCTACCTGCATTCAACAAACTGATTTTTTTAACAAAGATAGGGTTAATTCATAAAAGCTTGATAAGAAGACATCACAGTACATCTTCGAGAAGCTCCTGTATGGCAAGATCCTCGAAGATGTCTGAGGATAGGATCCTAAGACATCTTCGAGAAGCTCCGCCGTAGTGGTGTCCCTCTCGCACCATCTTGGAGTTAATAAATTCTCTAGCTATAGATTAATACGCTGGGTAACTAAAACAATTCACATATTAGGGAGTGCCTCTATGGCGAGCTCCTCAAAGATGTCTGAGGACAGGATCCTAAGACATCTTCGAGAAGCTCTGCCATAGTGGTGTCCCTGCTCTCGCACACCATCTTTCAGTTTATATCTTCTCTAGCTAGATCAGTATGCTGGTGGAGCTAACTAATTTCACATATTAGAGAGTGCCTCTACGGTGAGCTCCTCAAAGATGTCTGAGGACGAGGTCCTAAGACATCTTCTAGAAGCTCCGCCGTAGTGGTGTCCCTGGTCTCGCACACCATCTTGCAGTTCTTCACAAGAATGCATACCTATTTATAGATTAAGCAGCACAACATAGTGTCAGGCACTAAAGACATAATGTCGACACACTCACCCCTAGTACTGCCACCCACCCAAAATAGTGTCGTCATTTACTGGCTTAGTGTTGCCCACTAATAACATAGTATCGACATGTTGTCGCCACATCCACATTTATTCCCGGTTGGTGCCTCCAACCGGGACTAAAGGTTCATCATATCTTTAGTCCTGGTTGTTGGCTTTAATTTTGTTTTTTAGACCAGTACTAATTTTATCATCATGATTATGTTTGATGTACTTAATTAATTATATAATGCAGATGAGCCGGCAATGGATGTACGCTAACCGACTCTCTAGCGAGTTCATTAAAGGCGTGCATTATTTTATCCTTGTGGCCGAGGCAAACAAGCGGAATGGTTTTATGTCTTGTCCATGTGTTGTCTGTCGGAATCATAAGGAATACTTTTCCTCAAGAGTCCTTCACAGCCACCTGTTTCGGTTCGGTTTCATGACCGGCTATAATTGTTGGACCAAGCACGGAGAAAGAGGGGTTATGATGGAAGACAACAAAGAAGAAGAGAATGATAACGAATACCCTACTATGTCCCCTGAATACGATGGTACTACAATGGAAGACATTAATGAAGAAGAAGATGAAGAACGGGCATCAGATCTGCCCGATGATGATCTTAGTCGGGCCATTGTTGATGCCCAGGAAGAATGCGTAACTGAAAGGGAGAGGTTGAAGTTCAAGCAGATGTTAGAGGATCACAACAAATTGTTGTACCCAAATTGTGAAGATGGGCACAAAAAACTGGGTAGCACACTGGAATTGCTGCAATGGAAGGCAGAGAACGGTGTGACTGACAAAGGATTTGAAAAGTTGCTGAAAATAATGAAGAAGTTGCTTCCAAAGGATAATGAACTACCTGCCAGTACCTACGAAGCAAAGAAGGTTATCTCCCCTCTAGGATTAGAGGTGCAGAAGATACATGCATGCATTAATGACTGCATCCTCTACCGCGGCGATTAGTACGAGAATTTGGATGCATGCCCAGTATGCACTGCATTGTGGTATAAGATAAGACGAGATGACCCTGGTGATGTTGAGGGCGAGCGCCACATGAAGAGGGTTCCTTCCAAGGTGATGTGGTATGCTCCTATAATACCACGGTTGAAACGTTTGTTTAGGAACAAAGAGCATGCCAAGTTGTTGCGATGGCATATGGAAGACCGTAAGAAAGACGAGATGTTGAGACACCCCGCTGATGGGTCGTAGTGGAGAAAAATCGAGAGAGAGTTCCCAGAATTTGCAGGTGATGCAAGGAACTTATGGTTTGGTCTAAGTACAGATGGCATGAATCCTTTTGGGGAGCAGAGCTGCAGTCATAGCACCTGGCCTATGACTCTGTGTATCTATAACCTTCCTCCTTGGTTGTGCATGAAGCAGAAGTTCATTATGATGCCAATGCTCATCCAAGGCCCGAAGCAACCCGGCAATGACATTGATGTGTACCTAAGGCCATTAGTTGAAGAACTCTTACAGTTGTGGCACGGACAAGGTGTACGTGTGTGGGATGAGAACAAGCAGGAGGAATTTGAACTACGAGCGTTGTTGTTCATAACAATCAATGATTGGCCTGCTCTTAGTAACATTCCAGGACAGACAAACAAGGGATACAATGCATGCACACACTGTTTAAATGAGACTGAAAGTATATATTTGGATAAATGTAAGAAGAATGTGTACCCGGGGAATCGTCGTTTTCTTCCACCCACGTACACCCTAAGAAAGAAAGGTAAGCATTTCAATGGTGAGGCAGGCAGCCGGTGTAAGCCTATCTGCCGTACTGGTGATGATGTATTTGATATGGTGAAGGATTTAAAAGTAATCTTTGGAAAGGGTCCTGGTAGACAATCTGTTCTGAAGGATGATGTCGGACACACACCCATGTGGAAAAAGAAATCTATATTTTGGGAGCTACCCTATTGGAAAGTCCTAGAGGTCCGCTCTGCAATTGACATGATGCACCTGATGAAGAATCTTTGCGTGACGCTGCTAGGCTTCTTGGGCGTGTATGGGAAGTGCAAAGATACACCTGAAGCACGGCAGGACCAACAACGTATGAAAGACTGAAACATCATGCATCCAGAGTTGTTTGAAGGTACTTCCAGCTATGCTCTTACCAAAGAAGAGAAGGAAATCTTTTTTGAAGTCCATTACAGTATCAAGGTCCCGTCTGGTTTCTCGTCAAACATAAAGGGAATAATAAATATGGCAGAGAAAAAATTTCAAAACCTAAAGTCTCATGATTGCCACGTGCTTAGGACCCAGCTGCATCCGATTGCATTAAGGGGACTCCTGCCGGAAAATGTTCGAGTACCCATTGTGAAGCTATGTGCGTTTCTCAATGCAATTTCTCAGAAGGTAATCAGTCTAGATAGTCTACCAAGGTTATAGAAAGGTGTGGTCCAATGTCTTGTCAGCTTCGATTTGGTGTTCCCACCATCCTTCTTCAATATTATGATGCACCTCCTAGTTCACCTAGTCGAAGAGATTAACATTCTCGATCCTGTATTTCTACACAATATGTTCCCCTTTGAGAGGTTCATGGGAGTCTTAAAGAAATATGTTCATAACTGTGCTAGGCTAGAAGGAAGCATCTCAAAGGGATATGGAATAGAGGAGGTCATTGAGTTTTGTGTTGACTTTATTCCTGACCTTAAGCCCATCGGTGTTCCTGAATCACGATATGAGGGTAGACTTAGTGGAAAAGGCACGCTAGGAAAGAAAGCAAGGATATGTATGGACGGACATTCTCTCACTAAAGCACACTACACAGTTCTGCAAAGTTCCACTTTGGTGGCTCCGTATATCGAGGAACACAAGAATATTGTACACTCCAACAACCCGGGGAAGCCTGGCTCCTGGATTAGAGATGAACACATGAGGACTTTCAGCGGTTGGTTGCAGACACATCTCATGAAGGACATCAATATTGGAGAGCAGTTGTACTTGTTGGCTAGGTCACCATCTTCGACTATATTGACTTTCCAAGGGTATGGGATAAATGGGAATACATTTTACACAATCGCCCAAGATAAAAAGAGCACCAACCAAAATAGTGGTGTCTGATTTGATGCAATAGACGAGAATGGGCAAAAGGATACATATTATGGTTACATAGAGGAGATATAGGAACTTGACTATGGAACTTATTTTAAGGTCCCTTTGTTTCGGTGCAAATGGGTCAAGCTGACATGAGGCAGGGTTGAGGTAGACAAGAAATACGGAATGACAACAGTGGATCTCAACAACCTTGCGTATAGAAATGAACCATTTTTCCTAGCCAATGATGTGGCTCAGGTTTTTTATGTGAAGGACATGTCTACCAAACCGAGAAAAAGGAAAGGTAAGCAAAAGAATACAGCATACGATGAGCCAAAGCGCCACATAGTTCTTTTAGGAAAAAGAAACATCGTGGGGGTGGAGGATAAGACAGACATGTCAAAAGATTATGATAAGTTTCATGAAATTCCGCCCTTCGCTGTGAAGGATGACCCAAGCATCCTGTTAAGTAAGGAAGATGCTCCATGGTTACGGATTAGAATAAAACCCTAACAATAGAGATATGTGGATGTTGGTGATGTACAATATTATTAAACCTTTATTTTTAATGATGCTTATATATATATGGATATGAACTGTCTCGATCTCAATAGGTAGTATTGCAACTTGCTGTGGTCAGATATTTATTAATATTAAAACGTAAAAATTAGTCATAATCATATCTAGCCCTGTAGTACACAGCTTCAGGGTCGTCTTTGGAATCGTCATCGTCATCGTCGTCGCTCGTAGCACACGGCTGGATCCTCAGCCCTTCCCCAGCTTGTGCACGGGGGAACGAGGGAGGGGAACCTGCCACTCTGGCCTCGAATTCTCGATGCGCGGGGGAGGGGGCTCCCGGATGACGACCGCAGTACGCCCTAGGCCTTCACCACCACCACCATTCTTGTGGCTATGCGGCTGGTGAAAGTGCGGGTACCTCAGGCGAGGATGATCTCCCATGGCGATGTAGCGCATCACGCCGGCGATAGTCCGGTTCGCCCACCACAAGCGGCGACCGGCCTCAATGTGGTTCACTGGGGGCGGGCCGTCACCCTCGTACCTGGCGAGCTCCCTTTCCTGCCGGTTTGCAAAGAAGGCATTCCAGGTGTCAAGGTTGTTGGGATCCCAATGGGGATCCATCCGCCGCTCTGGTGTGAGCTCGAGGTAGAAGTGGTTCGTGATGGCCGCCTGGCGGGCCGAACCTTGAGGCATAGGAGGAACAGGAACCCTCCAACGGCCAAAGATCCAAATTATGGACAACTGTACCCCCGGGCATGGGCATGACAAGGCGCCTCGGTCTCCTTGAGCATCGAAGGCCCGATGGCGGTGTGCATTGTTGTGAGAGAGAAGGTGTGGATGTGTGGATGGACATGGCGGTCGGCCTAGATATAGAGGGAAATGGCGGGAAATACCTAGTCCCAGTTAGTGGCTCCAACTGGGACTAAAGGCCCCCGAAATATGTTTGAGTCCTAGTTACTAGTTTTAGTATAAAATATTATATTTATAATGAGTATATTATTTTTTGTGAATATTTTGGTATATTATATGTATTTTTCTGTTTTTAAATAATAAACTATATTATTCCAACATTTGTACTAAATATAATACTTGTTAAACAATAGATAATTTTATTTAAGTTGTATAATAAAGTATGATAATAGATTCAAATTATAGATTTTTTTTCTGAAATTTTTGATATATAATACATAATTTTCTGAAAACTACAAACCATTTTTCTTTTTGGCGCCAAAAAAACACCTTTAGCCCCGGTTTGTAATACAAACCAGGACGGGGCTAAAGGTGTTTGGCACGCGGGGAGAGCGGCGGGCTGAAAACACCTTTAGTCCCGGTTTGTAATACAAACCGGGAATAGTCCCGGTTTGTATTACAAACCGGGGCTAAAGGTTGGGGGTATAAATACCCCCGCCTCCACCTCGGGTCTAGTCACGACCCGGAGCAACGCCCATCTTCTTTCTCGACGATGAACCGCCACCGCCTGCGCCCGTGGAGGAGCACGCCGCGCCGCTGCCCGTGGAAGAGCACGCTGCGCCACCGCCCGTGCCGCCGCCCGCCGAGTAGATCCAGCAGCGCCATCGCCTGCTCCACCACCCGCCGACGAGGAGCCAGTAGCGCCACCGCCCGTGCTGCCCGTGGAGGAGCTCGCCGCCACCGCCGCGCCCTCCGCCGCCCATGTAGGTGATTAATTAGGGTTAGGTAGTTTAATTATTTAGTTAGTGTGTTAGGGATTTAATTAGTTAATTAGGTGTTAGAGATTTAGTTAGGTTTGTGTTAGGGATTTAGTTAGGGTTAGTGTTAGAGATTTAGTTAGAGTTAGAGTTAGAGTTAGAGATTTAGTTAGGGTTAGTGTTAGGGATTTAGTTAGGGTTAGTGCTATTAGGGATTTAGTTAGAATACTTAGTTAGTTAGGGATTTAGTTAGAATATATACTTAGTTAGTGTTGGGGATTTAGTATTAGGGTTAGTGTTATAGATTTAGTTAGGGTTAGTGTTAGAGATTTAGTTAGGGTTAGTGTTAGGGATTTAGTTAGGGTTAGTGCTATTAGGGATTTAGTTAGAATACTTAGTTAGTGTTAGTGATTTAATTAGGATTAGTGCTAGGGATTTAGTTAGAATACTTAGTTAGGGATTTAGTTAGAATATATACTTAGTTAGTGTTATTAGGGCAATACTTAGTGATTTAGTTACTGTTTATGTTTTATGATTGTTTATTGCTATTATTTAGTTATGTCGCATCCTCGTCCAGCCTCTTGGTCCTCGGTTTGAGGATGTCCAAGCCTGGCTCACTGGTTGGCACTGGGAGGTGCTACCTGTTGGGACTCGTACCTTGGTGAGGAATCTGGGTATCATCGTCGATCCGGAGCTTCTTTGGTGGCGTCCATGAGGTCTAGGAGCGATGCAAAGCGAGCCGGCCCCCGAGGAGGTGGTACGTCATCGTATCAGGCAGGAGGACGAGCACGTACGGTGATATATGTACCTTTTGGAGACCAGGTTCTCCAATATCTGGCAGGTTCACGGATCTGATCACCCGAGCTATTCTCCGGTGATGGTTCCACTTTCCTGGGTGCAGAGCTGTCGTGGCATAGAACATGGTAGCCGAGTTCGCTAGTTTGATTATTATTGTACTTTATCTTATGAGCGAGATATGAGCGACATGTATTAATAATATACTTTATCTTATATTATTGTATTTTATCTTAATGCAAAATTGTTTCATTATTAGTACGTAATATTGTTTCTGTATCCGAGTTGTCGCAATTGTAATATTCTTTTACTTAATGCAATATTATTTTTCTGTATTAGTTAAGCTATGAACGGTAGACAGAATAAAGATGAGATTTTCAACATGATAGATGACGGTAGTGGGGGTTACGATGATGACTCCCAGTATCTTAATTTGTCTGTAGGAGACGAGGGTGGAGACGATAGTGGAGACGATGGTACTGACCATGGTGGAGACCATGGTGAAGACACCATCATAATAACAAACTCCGTCGAGGTATATAAAGCCTCTTCCGATCGATCACTAGTATAGATGCACTAATTGATTCGTATATATGTACTGACAAATGTTTCTTCTCTTAACCTCGGCATCTGGCCAATCTTCTACAAGGACAAGAGGCCCGGCACAAAAGTTGCCCGTTGATGTCCGTTTCAGCATTGACTTAGTCTCTGCGCTTGGTAAACCGTTGGAGCCCAAAGAATCTGTGAATGCATTTGTACATCAATGCGGAGTTATTGTTAGAGACACCGTCCCGATCACCACACGAGAGTGGAATAAGCCAGGAAAGAAAAGCGATCCAGCTGGGGCTAGTTTTGTAGATGACAGAGCGAGAGATGCGATGTGGAATTCTCTCATGACACATTTCACCCTACCAGTCTTGGAGACTGATGAGCTCACACAACAAATGACGAGGAAATTCAAGGCGTGGGCTCTTAAGAAGATGGGTGAACTATTCAAGGACTGGAAGAAAAGATTGTACCACAACTATGTCTTGAAGAAAAGAACTCCTCCATTCACTGGCCCACTAGAGATGTAGCAGGATAACTGGGCCGCATTTGTGGAATACAAGGACTCGGCACGAGTTGTGGCATTGTCAGAAAAGAATAAGCTAAATGCAGCCAAAAACAAATATCATCATCATATGGGCACAGGTGGCTACAAGAGTGCCATGCCTAAGTGGGATAAAGCTTAGGCTGGCCTGGAGGCTAAAGGGGTCACTCCAGCTATGTCTGGTTGGCCCTTGAGGTCAAGAAATTGGTTACTCGGGCATGGGGCATCGTATGACCTAGAAACAGGCGAGATTGTTGCAACCAAAGAAGTTGCTGGACCCAAAGATGATCTTATTAAAGTGATAAAAGAGGTTGAAGAGGGAAAGTTTGTTCCCGATAGAGAGAACGATGAGCTGATAAAGGCTCTCGGGAATCCTGAAAAGGCTAGACGAACAAGAGGGTTCGGACCTTCTTGTCCATGGGCTATCGGGTTTCCCGAGGACCTTGACATGTACAGAAGCCGATCGAGAAAAACAAAGCGGCAAAAAGAGGAGGATGCGGAGCGGTTCACGAGGTTTGAAGCCATGCTGTAGGAGCATCGGCAGGAGCTTAATGAACTTAAAGGACTCCGACAACAAGATCCTGCACCAGACAGTATGGTTCGCCCATCGCAATGAAAAATCAGCATGGCTTCCACGGAGGGCCACGGTAATGATGCAACGATGGATGTGTACCCCGTGGATGCAATTAAGGAGAAGACTAGTTGTGAGATGCATGTTGAACTGAAGAACATATCCATGAAGGTGGCGGTCGGCTTTGTTTTACCTTCTGCACCGGGAGCGACCTACCATTGCAATCCGATTCTAGCTGGCTATGCTCGTGTCGGTGTGGATGAAGTTCAACCGGTGTGTCAGTCACTATAGCTTGACTTCCCTGGAGGTGAAGGGGAGACGGCACTAGGAGAAGTCACGAGTGGCTTCATTCTTTGGAAAAAGGAATACATCAAGTTTCCAGGCTTGGCACCAAGGCCACCTTCTCCACCGAGAAACATGATGGGTTCGTAGCATGGAAAACAAAAAAATTCTACCGCAAGAACGAACAAAACCCGGATCTAATCTAGATAAAAGCAAAGATCTAATCTATTAGACATGTGCAACGAGATAGATCTGTACTAACCCTTGTAGATCCGAAAGCCTTGTGCGAGATCGGATCTCGTGGTTGATGTAGACCATCACTTGCCGATCTCAAGATCGAGTAGAGATCCTTCCGGCGCCGCGTTCCGGCAGCGCTTCCGCAGTCGGTCACACGTGCGGAGTCGATGCAGACCTTCCTCTCCCTGTTCCAGCAAGCAGCGGAGGTAGTAGATCTCTCCACGAAATCCCAGCAACACGACGGCGTGGTGGTGGTGGTGGAGTAGAGAATTCTGCAGGGCTTCGCCTAAGCCTGAGCAGAGCGAAGGAGGAGGAGAGAGGCGGCTAGGGCAAGAGTGGAGGGGCAAAGGGGGGTGGCGCCTCCACCCCTCTATATAGAGGGAGGGGTGCAGCCTAGGGTTCCCACCCCTAGGCCCACCTCCTAGGGCCGGCGCACAAGGGAAAGGGGGGAGGGAGTTTCCTTCCCCCCCCCCCAAGTCTTCCCCTTTCCTTTCTTGGTTTTCAAGTAAAGTCCACGGAACCTTCTGGAACTTTCCGGAACTTTCCGAAACCTTCTAGAATCCCCATAAAAACACTCCGGAACATTTCCGAACCTAGAAAATGATCTCAATTATATGAATCTTATTCTCCGGACAATTTTGGATCTCCTCGTGATGTCCCAGATCCAATCCGAGACTCCGAACTACATTCGGTCTCCAACGCATATTCCATATCTACCTAAACAACATTGAACCTTAAGTGTGTCACCCTATGGTTCGTGAATATGTAGACATGATGGAGACACCTCTCTGATCAATAACCATCAGCGGGATCTAGAGATCCATAACGGCTCCCACATACTCAACGATGACTTCGTGATCGATAGAACCATTAACATACGAAACCAATTCCCTTTGTCACGCGATACTCTACTTATCCGAGGTTTGATCATTGGTATCTCCATACCTAGTTCCACCTTGTTACTGATAAGTACTCTTTACTCGTTCCATGATATGTCATCCCTTGTGACCTAGTCACACGCTTGCAAGCTAACTAGATGACATTCCACCGAGAGGGCCCATAGCATATCTATCCGTCATATGGATGGACAAATCCCAATCTTGGTCCATGCGCTTCAACACATACTTTCAGAATACCCAATGACACCTTTATAACCACCCGATTCTAAGCAAAGGTTTGATGTCATCAAAGCACCCATCCGGTGATGGTGATTAACATAACCTCATGGTCGAAGGATTAGGTTACTATGCATTTGAAAGCTTGTAGCAATACGAACTAAATGACTTGATCTTATGCTACACTTACTATGGGTGTGTGTCCATCACATCATTCTCCTAATGATATGGCCTTGTTATTAATGACATCCAATATCCATGATCAGGAAACCATGATCATCTATTAATCAACAAGCTAGTTCAACAAGAGGCTTACTAGGGACTCTTTTATGTTTACAAAACACACAAGTATAAGTGTTTCCTAATAATACAATTATAGCATGGGATGTAAACATTCATCATAAACACAAAGATATAATAATAACCACTTTTATTATTGCCTCTTGGGCATATCTCCAACAAAACAATCCATCACCTCCAAGGCAACCGTCTCCTCCCAGTAAAAGTCCACCTCCAAGGGCACCGTCTCCTCCCAGTAAAAGTTCACCACCTCCAAGTACAATCCATGACCTCAACATGAGTCCATCTCAATCTACATAGCCGCCTCCACCTAGTAAGGGACAAAAGCGGAAGAATAGCACCGCTCCGTCGAGCGATAACCGACGCCCAAAGTGACAGTTGTCACCCCTCCCAAGAGTACCGCCGGTTCCTCCCAAGAGGGCTTACGACCTGAACGATGAGGAGACCGATGCGGTCATACGGGCCGAAGTGGATGCTCATTTTAAAAAGAAACAACATGAGCCAGAGGTCCAAATAAAACTGGAAACCAAGGAGCACTTTAGGAAATTACTGACGCAGCCATCCCAAGCTCAGTTAAATGCGCCAGATGACTATACACGATGTCTTCAGAAGACACTGAAATAGAAGAGATCAAGTGTTAGAGGAAGCATCAGAAAAGACGTTCCCCAGCAGGGGGAACAAGCAAAACAATCGAGTGGTAACGGAAGCATCAGAACGGACGTTCCCCAGTTGGGGAAACAAGCAAAACAATCAATTGGTAGCCGAAGAACCAAAAGAGACATTCCCTAGCTGGGGAAACAAGCAAATCAATCGATCCCCCCGCTCCAGGTGTATATACCCGAACCTCAACTATATGGGGGAGAACCTATGGATCCAAAAACGGCTAAGATATTGGCTAAGCAATGTAATATGTCTATTCATGACATTATTCACAGCGATCATATGCCCAAGGCTGAGGTAGCACCCAAATTTGTTCACGGGGAGCCTCTGGTCAGTTCTGAGAGGCTTCGGAATATGCCAACAAAAATGCGACGATTGCATGAATGGTACATGAAAGTATCAAAAGAAGAGCGATATTGGCTCATAGTGAAAGTTCGAAAACAGCATTACTTCACTGAAGACGAGGTCCCTATTGAATTTACAGAATTATTTCAGTTATTCAATCTAAAGGAACTCAACAAATCTATCCTCAGTTGCTATTGTCTGTAAGTGATTACTTTATTTATGTAATTAAGTCTCTATCTCAGCTTGTTCAATTCATTGCCGGTAAGTATACTCACTATATTCTTTTGTACGCTATATATAATGATGCAGATTGAAGATTCTCGAATGTAGAAGAAAGGCTATCAACGGATTTGGGTTCATTGACCCACATCGAGTTAATGGAGCTGTGCTAAAGGATAAGCCACTGGAGACCGAGCAAAACTTGCTCCGGCTTCTCATGAACCAACATTTATATAATGAAATACTATTTCCTTACCACGACGGCAATTGAGTACTTGTACACATTAACTTTTACTTACTCGATGTTCAGTGTAAATGATAAGTTACTGACATATGTAAACCTTGCGTAGGTATCACTGGATTCTTCTAAGCATTTCAGTTGACTTGGAAAAAGTTCACATCATGGACTCACTCAACAAAGACATTGAAGACTACCGCAACATTATCGATATGCTCCAGAGGTAATTTCAACCATTATCACACTATATCGGTTTCTTTCGTTCATTTTCTGGGATATCAAATAGTTATTAACTCATACATTCATTTTCTTTATCGGGTAGGGTTTGGACACGGTTCAAGAACAAGGTCTGCGGTCAATGGCGTGAGGAGCTATTTTTTAAATCGGTCTCGGTAAGTAGTACGAGCTAAGTCCGCGCATCTATTTAATTCTAGTTTATGTGCATTTATCATGCTAAAGTTATTATTTGATTGAATTCTATTCTTGTAAAGTGCGCGAGGCAGCCACGGGGGACTAATCTATGTGGATTCTACGTGTGCGAGTTTATTCGCATCACTACTGAGAAGCTCTTGCAAACTGTCCGAGTAAGTAAACAATATATTCACCCTTTATTTTTATTACAAAAAGTTGTGTTGAGTCTAATTTATACGATCTCCTTCTTTATAGTTGGACGCGATGCGGGACAAGCTCCTACCAGAGGACTGCCTACTAGCAATCCAAGAGGAATTTGCTGAATTTTTTGTTACGAGGTCATAGACCCATACGAAGAATACTCTCTAGATAGACCCTAAAGCATCTATGTAATGATCTCCATGTAATCAAATAGACAGGCTCTGGATCCGGTTGAGACTCCATGTAATGATCGACCTTCCATGCATGTATGCTTGTAAGAGAAATTATATTATATATATGCATCAATGTGTACAAGTACTGTGTAGTAGCGTTCTGTATGTATACGAAAACTTGTTTCTAATGAAAACACAGAATGAAAAATAATTGAACACAAAACACAAAATAAAAAGAAAAACACAAAACCCTAAAACCCCATCTCCTGCCGCGGCAGCCAAATGGCCCAAAACGCTGCCGCGGCAGGGAACCTTTAGTCCCGGTTCGTGTTACGAACTGGGACTAAATGTCCTCCAGCCTAGCGCGGCTCGCGGGGCCACGTGGTGGACCTCTAGTCCCGGTTCGTAACAGAACCGGGACTAAAGGCAGGACCTTTAGTCCCGCTTTGGCAGTCCCAGTTCGCAATCCGGAACTAAAGGTCCTTACGAACCGGGGCTAATGGCCTGGTTTCTACTAGTGCTTCTTCGCTCGCTCCAGCTCCCTTCAGCTCCAAGCCTACTCGGATGCTACGTGGGAGGGATCCATCGGATCGCCGTTCGCTCTCTGCTTATTATGTGTTTCTTGGGGTTCTCTCATTGTTTGGAAGATGAAAAAACAGACCGCGGTATCCCGCTCGAGTGCAGAGGCTGAGTTGCGAGCCATGACTCTTTTGACCGCCAAGGTTACTTGGTTATGTTAGTTACCTGAAGATTTTTGGCGTTTCTGGTTCTACACCTTCTCCTCTTTTTTATATAGTATATGTGCTATTAGTATTGTGAGCAACCCAGTGAGACATAAGCTCACCAAACACATAGATGTTGATGTCTTTCCTTATGGTTCCAATTTTATCGGATGTCCCCAAAAGGACGTGTTGATGCCTTCTTTGTGCATACTTCTGTGCAGGGTGAGGTTATCGCTCTTCAGTATATGTATTTCTAGTTATAGTCAGCGTCGGATCCACTGTTGTATCAAATGTACGGTCCGCAAAGGGTCCAAAATTTTGAGGACCCCAATATTTTATATAGGTCTACTCTACATATTTACCGGAATGAAAAAATAGTAGATAAAATGCCGTATACGTCTTAGCTGGCCGCAAAAACCGCCTTCTTAGTGTTTTCGTGTGGCGGACCTGTTGGCTTCTTGCTAACATTCCAACGCGGATCGATCGATCTGATTGATTGATGATCGTGGCCAGCTACAAACAAGCAAAAGGCTATAGGAGAATAGGGCCCTGGATACGTACGCCTCCACCTGCCTCCACGCAAGACATACGTGAATAGACCGAGTCGCCGACCGAGACTCAACAAGGCAGGTCGCCGATCGCCAGGTGAGTTCCGATTTTGTTTTCTGTTTCATCTTTATCACATGATCGCGGGTTGTACCCTCGCTATGATCAGCACTGATACGGGCTATGGTTGGGTATTTTTTTTATATTTTCCAGTCTGTTGTACGTATTTTTACCAGCGTTTTAAGAATTAAGGGGTATGAATCTGGTTGTTAAATAGTTCAAAATTTCTAGTAAGACAGGGGCCCATTTTAGATTTTTGCACAAAGTCCCAGATTTTGCTGGCTCGGCCCTGGTTGTAGTTGGTGGACTTTTTCATGAAGCACCATATTAGAGCAACTCTAGTAGATACGGTAAAACGCCAAACCGTCAAAATAACCTATTTTACAGATTGCGCGTAAGTATCTGCGTCGATCAGTCCATGTAAAAGGCCCTGACTCTTACTTTTTTTAGGGTTTCAGAAAAATCCGCACGTCGACAGATACATACACCGTGCGAAGCGTCTACCCGAGCCAGAATCCAACTCCCCGGCCAATTCGTGGCACGCTGAAATTTCACCCCCGCGTGCACTTCCCCCCGCCTCCACCACCAGTTGTCGCCGTCTCCCACTCCCATCTCTGCTGCCGCGACCCACCCCCGGCCAGATCTGCTACCTTCCGACGCCGTAGTCGCCTGAATCTTGCCACCGTAAGTTATCCGCCGCTCTCTCCCCGCTGCTCGATTTTGACCCGCTCGATGTAGGTTTTGATTTGTGGTTTCACGTAGATGAGTTCGACGATGAGCGAGAGTGAGTTGTTCTTCTTCGATGACTCGTCCTCCTCCGACGAATCGGAAATCGAGGATTTGCTCCAGGACGACGACACCGAGCACTTGTCCGTCGTCCTTGCCGTCAAGGAGATTGAAGATGGGAAGGAGTTGCTCGGCAGGCGGCGGGGATCTGTCATGGGCCGCATCACCATCTCTCGCAATCGCGCTGCCGGTCACTACGCACTGATGCAAGATTATTTTCACGAGGTACCAACATATCCCGCGCATCTCTTCCGTAGGAGGTTTCGGATGCGTCCCTCCTTGTTCGTCAAAATCGTTAAAGATTGCGAGGCCAGCTGCACCTATTTTCAGCATCGTAGAAATGGTGCCGGCACCCTAGGATTTAGTGCCTACCAGAAAATCTGCGCAGCTATACGAGTGCTTGCATATGGCGTGCCCGCTGACTACACAGATGAGTATCTGCGCATTAGTGAAGATACGACCATTGAGTCAGTGCGCCGGTTTGCCAAAATGGTGATCCAACTATATGGCCATGTGTATCTTCGAACTCCCACCGAAGAAGACACTGCCAAGCTGATGCAAATTAACGAAAAAAGCGTTTGGCCTGGCATGCTTGGGAGTGTTAATTGTATGCACTAGAAGTGAAAGAATTGCCCAAAAGCTTGGCAAGGTCAGTACTGCGGCAAAAGTCATGATCCAACGATTGTGCTTGAGGCCGTGGCTTCTGAGGATTTGTGGATATGGCATGCCTTTTTTGGATCGTCGGGATCACTGAATGACATCAATGTCTTGCATAGATCCCACCTCTTTGCAAAACTAGCTAATGGAGAGGCCCTAGCTTGCAATTACAAAATCATGAACCATGAGTATACAATGGGCTACTACCTTGCGATGGCATATATCCAGATTGGGCCACTTCGGTGAAAACCATTCACAAGCCAACCACAAAGCTAGAATCTAATTTTGCCAAAGCTTAAGAGGCAGTCCGAAAGGATATTGAGAGAGCTTTTGGTGTTTTGCAAGCTAGATTTGCTATTGTGAGAGGTCCTGCTTGATGAGGACATCCCTACAATTACACCTACCCTAATGACTACTAAAGATGCTACAACTGTTGCAAGAAAGGATCAGTCCAATGAGATTAGAATTAGACCTGTTACAAGAGCTTGTGCTAAGCTACTGGAACAACAGGTGAATTTACTCCTAAACGAATCTGGTACTTTGATTGATGAGAACTTTATACTGCCTAAGTCTATGCATTTATGTATGATCAGGTTCGTTGGAGAAACAAGCATGGCGCGAGGAGGAGAAGGGATACAAGAGAAGCCCAACATGATGATCGCCCAAGGATGCGCGAGGAAGGAGCGGGAGGAAGGCGCAAGAGAAGATCATCAAGACGAAGGCAAAAAGATCTGCCACGACCAGATCCACCCGGACTGTCCGGCCTGGTTGAGAGGCAAACTGGCGTGGACATTCAGTATGCCAGTTCGGATACTACCCGGACACCACCCGGAAACTTCAGAGTTTCGGACCGGATCGTCCGCACACTTCACCCGGAGTGTCCGCCTGACCGGATCGTCCGCCCGATTCGGACTTTCCGACCGAATCTGGTCCGAGTCGGTTTGTATCAGTTTGAGTCGTTTGCGTTTAGTTTTGGTTTCTGGCCGCCCTTATAAGCTATGGGACGACCTCTAGTTAGGGTTTAGACCACGTTAAAATATTTTGGAGTTGTTTCTTTCATAGAACCTCTGGAATTACCACGTTGAATCTACCAACTATAATTGAGTGTGATCTGTTGTTCCATTGGGAATTAGTAGATTGCATACTACCATTCGTGGTCACGACTGCGTGCGCAAGAGCGTGGTGTTGTGAATATCCTACAAGGTTCGAGAGTTGTTGCATTGGCATCAGGGATCGAGCGGGAGAGTTCATAGCTACAGGCTAGTTATCTATTATCCACCATCATCACCGCCATCCGCTTACTGAGAAGATCGGGCCACCCCATATCATCTTGGTATCAGATTTCCAGTGTTGCCTCGATAAGCATCCACAAATCCATCCATAGATTAGAGAGAGTTTTCGTCCTATACAGAAAAAGCCTTACAAAAAGATTTGCCATAGACTAGATTGCATCGTTTTCGAGTTTTAGTTGTTGATCGTATCTTCTTGTAGATCCGATCTACACGTTTTCCTCGTAGGAGTCTAGTTTTTGTTTGTGTCTAGGTTTAGGTTTGATCTTGTTTTCCGCTGTTCCCACCGTTACCGTTTCCGCAAGTGTTTAATTGTTTTTCCGAGTCCACATAGCGTACCTTTGTTTGCACACCATAGACATAGCCTATCTACAGCATTTGTGCCTAGGAACGTACCCACGAGACTAGTTGCTTTGCTCCGACAGGCTGCTCATTAGGGTTTGCAGTGCAGAAATTTTTCGACAGGAAAAACCGGACTATCCGGCCGAATCACACCGGACTATCCGGCCCAACCGGAGTCTCCGGTGCATATCAACCGGACTATCCGGCCTAGTTCTGTTATAAGTTGCTGTGCTCGTTTGCATTGAGTAATATAGTTGAAAAAAATCAAAAAAAAGAGAAAAGAAAAGAGAATCAGTATAAAAAAAGAGAGAAAAGAGCTACAAGCCTGACAAAAAAGAGATATAGAAGTGTGCAATATTGGAGGCCTTGTTGTGTATAGCACTAGTAGATTGAGCAATCTTGTGCCTGTTCTATTTGAGCTATTACTAGCGTCTCTCTTGTGCAGTGCAATATTCCTTTTCATAAGTTGCTTTGCCACGTTTATCTCCACCGTGTTTGTTTCTTGGGTTTTTGTACGATCAGCACTAGGACTTGTTTGCGGTGTAGATAGGATACCATACCTATAGCTCCACCTTAAATAACCTGTGTGCCCTGCGATCGTTCTCTATACCTTTGATATTTACTTCATCACATCAAGTGCATCAGTCTTTGATTTTGTTTGGTTGAGCATCTCTATTCACTTTGGAACGGTAAGATCTCCTTTCTTATTAGTTGTGAGTGAGTTGTGAGAGTTTCCACCATACAGATTTTGATTTTTGCACTAACCTACTAATCATGTCTTCTAGTAATAATGATGTTGTGTTGCAGAAAAAGAAGGATGAGGAGCTCGTCAATTGGCGTGAATATGAGGCTTTGAAATCCCACTTGACACGTGTGTTTACTAACACGATAGATGCCATTGACAAGAATCTCCAAGATATGAATATGAGATTGGATCAGCATGTTGGGAAAGTTGATACTATCCAAACGCAAGTGGCTACGCTCAATGTCAATGTCACCACTTTGCAACATTCCATTGAGGGTTTGACAGCCGCCTTGCATAGAAGGGAAGATCCTCAACATGATGATGCCTTTGATGATTTCGATGAGGGTAGCGTTGTTAATGCTGCTCCACATGTTGGTAGGGGACGTGCTATTCCCCCTGTCCATGCACATGCTTATGGTCGTGGGTTTGCCCATCTTGGGTGTGGTCCACGTGTGCCCAACCAAGCTGCTAATGACGGTTTGGGCAAGCCAAAATTCTCGATTCCTAAGTTTGATGGTTCCATTGATCCTGAAGACTACCTCACCTGGGAATTGAAGATTGAGAAACTCTAGTGCTTATTTGACTATCCAGAAGATAAGAAGGTCAAGCTTGCAGGATCTGAGTTTGATGGTTATGCTTTGCGTTGGTGGGATGCTCTTGTGCAACATAGGAGGGAGGACAATGAACTTCCTGTGATGGATTGGCTTGAGATGAAGCAAATCATGAAGGCACGTTTCATACCAACCAACTACTTGCGATCGGTTTTTGATAAATTGACGCAATTGAAGCAAGGCACCATGACAGTTGATGACTACTACATAGAGATGGAGATGCTTATGCAGCGTGCTCGAGTTCGTGAGTCCATTGAGATGACCATGCAGCGATTCCTAAACAATTTGAAGTTACCGATCAAGAGCATTGTTCGTCATCACAAGTATGAGACCATGAATGAGTTGTTGCATCATGCTAGAGAGGTCGAATCCCAGTTGGCAGAAGAGGCGAAGTCACGCGCTCGTTTTCCATCCTCCAGCAGATTTTCGGCCAGATCTACACCTCCTACAGTCACGCCACCAGCTGCTGCTCCATTTACACCATCGGCCAAACCAGCAAGTACACCTTCGTTTGGTTCTAATGCTTGGAAACCCGCTGCTCCTGTTGCTAGCTCGGATTCCAACATGTCTACTGCACGTACTCGTGATGTAGTGTGCCATACTTGTGGAGGTAGAGGTCACTACAAGAAGGATTGTCCAAAAAGCAAGGTTATGTTTGTTAATGAACAAGGTGAAGTAGAAAGTGGAGATGAAGCTTCTGATGATGATATTGATGACGGTGAGGAAGGTGTTGATGCATATGCTGAGCGTGCACCCACTATTGTCGTATCTTCACGTGTACTTAGTGTGCAACCGGTTGAGGAATCCCAGCGTTGCAACTTGTTCCAAACAAAAGCTCTAGTTGGACCAAACAAAGCTTGCAAGGTTATTATTGATGGAGGTAGCTGCAGAAATCTTGCAAGTAAGGAACTATGTGCCAAACTGAATTTGACATACTTACCTCATCCCAAGCCATACTACATACAATGGTTGAGCAACAATGGTGAGATGAAGGTAAATCATATGGTACGTGTGAATTTTCAAATAGGGCCATACAAAGATTCTATTGATTTTGATGTGGTTCCTATGACTGTTTGTCACCTATTATTAGGTCGGCCTTGGCTCTATGATCGCCATGTGCAACACAATGGCCGAGCCAATACATATCACTTAGAATTCAAAGGGAAGAAGATTACTATGCGGCCAATGACACCACGAGAAATTGTGAATGATTCTCGCCAGAAGATAGAGGTGAACTTGAAGGAAGATACTACCACTGGCGAGGCGTGTTACTGTTCTGATGTAATTGAGCCTAAATTGAGTGATATAACGAAAGTGAGAGAGTGCTGGTTTATTGATACTAGCCACCAAGGAGGATATGAGAGAGTTTCGTGAGGATCCTGACCATGCCACTTGTGCTCATGTATAAGGCGAGGTATTGGTTTCTAACGACATGACCCCTATTTCTCTTGGTGTCTCTTCTGCTTTTGCAGGATTTTGGGGATGTGTTTCCGTAAGACGTACCCTGAGTTTGCCCCCATTGCGTGGTATAGAACATCAAGTGGACCTGATTCCTGGCGCCACACTTCCCAACCGTGCACCTTACAGGACTAATCCCGAAGAAACTAAGGAAATTCAGAAACAAGTGCAAGCGTTGCTGGATAAAGGGTACATTCATGTTTCTCTTAGCCCTTGTGTTGTTCCTGTTATTTTAGTTCCTAAGAAAGATGGTACTTGGCGCATGTGTGTTGATTGTAGAGCGATTAATAACATCACTATTCGATATCGTCATCCTATTCCACGCTTAGAGGATATGCTAGATGAATTGAGTGGTGCTGTTGTTTTCTCTAAAATTGGCTTGCGTAGTGGTTATCATCAAATTAGGATGAAAGAAGGGGATGAATGGAAAACTGCTTTCAAAACTAAATTCGGTTTGTATGAGTGGTTAGTTATGCCGTTTGGTCTTACTAATGCACCTAGTACTTTCATGCGTTTGATGAATCATGTTTTGAGAGAGTTTATTGGTCGTTTCTTGGTTGTTTACTTTGATGATATACTCATATACAGCCACACCGAATCTGAACATTGCACTCATATTAGACAAGTTTTGCAAGTGTTACGTGATAATAAACTGTATGCTAATCTTGAGAAGTGTACTTTTGCAAAAGATAAGGTCATATTCCTAGGATTTGTTGTTTCTAAACATGGAGTAGAGGTAGATCAATCTAAAATTGAATCAATTTAGAATTGGCCTACTCCGATGAATGTTAGTCAAGTGCGTAGTTTCCTCGGTCTCGCTGGTTTCTATAGGCGCTTTGTGAAAGATTTTAACACCATTGCTGCACCATTAAATGATTTGACAAAGAAAGGTGTTCCTTTTGTATGGGGCACGGCCCAAGATATTTCTTTTGATACATTAAAACGTTTGCTTACTTCTGCACTATTACTTGCATTACCTGATTTTTCGAAGCAATTTGAAGTTGAATGTGATGCTAGTGGTATAGGCATAGGTGGCGTTTTGATGCAAGAGGGTCAGCCTATAGCTTATTTTTCTGAGAAATTGCGTGGTGCTCGTTTGAATTATTCTATCTATGATAAAGAATTGTATGCACTTGTTAGAGTACTTGAGATTTGGCAACATTATTTGTGGCCAAAAGAATTCATCATACATTCTGATCATGAAGCATTGAAATACTTGAAAGCTCAATCAAACTTGCATAGAAGATTAGCTAAATGGATTGAGTTCATTGAGTCTTTTCCTTACATCATTAACTATAAGAAGGGAAAAGAGAATGTTGTTGCTGATGCTCTATCTAGGAAGAACATGCTATTAACCAATCTTGATGTTAAAATTCCTGGATTAGAAGCTATTTGTGCACTTTATGCAACTGACCATGATTTTGCTGAACCATATCGTTTGTGTGCTCTTAGAAACGCATGGGATAAGTATCATATACATGATGGATATTTGTTTCGAGCTAACAAACTATGTATTCCAGAATCGTCGTTGCGTTTGTTCTTAATGCAGGAATCACATGCTGGTGGTTTGATGGGTCACTTTGGGCGTGAGAAGATATTGCTCATGCTTGCTGATCACTTTTATTAGCCCAAGATGAGGCTTGATGTGTACAGATTTGTGAGCCGATGTATTACATGCCACAAGTCGAAATCTAAGCTGAAGCCTCACGGTTTGTATACACCTCTCTTTGCACCGACTACTCCATAGGAAGACATTAGTATGGATTTTGTACCAGGTCTACCTAAAACTCAGAGAGGTTATGATTCTATCTTTGTGGTAGTGGATAAGTTCTCTAAGATGGCTCATTTTATTGCCTGCCACAAAAGCGATGATGCGTCTCTGGGATCGAGCGGGAGAGTTCATAGCTACAGGCTAGTTATCTATTATCCACCATCATCACCGCCATCCGCTTACTGAGAAGATCGGGCCACCCCATATCACTGCTCGTCTTTGGGATATGAAAACCCTCAAGAACATTATGAAATGTTGTGTCATTCTTCACAACATGATCATCAAAGACGAGAGAGGGTTGGATTTGGAGGTTTTCTACGATAATGTTAGCATCCGAGTCAAGCCCCAAAGGAACCCCGACAAGATCTCAGCCTTTCTTGAGTTGGACCGCAACACTGAAAATGAGCAAATCCACTCAAAGCTTCAGAAGGAACAGCCTCGACCACCACTGGCTGAGGCTAGGCCGCCAATGAGCAATATTTGTTCTCCAATTCTTCGGTGTGTACCATCAACATTTATTTGGTCTATGATTCAATTTCTTTGTATTTGATTTGAACAACATTGTTGTAATTTGATCAGAACTATTGTTGTAATAAATTGTACTTGAATTTTTATTTTGGAACTACTGTTGTAATTTGATGAGAACTATTGTTGTGATTTGGATATGTTGAAATTGTGTGCAATCTGCTAAGTTTTCAAGTTTCAGATCGTCAGCAGCGCAGATCAAATATTCCTTTTAACGGGTCAAGTTTGAGAGCATTGATCTGCGTCGCGTGTTTTCCAACGGTAAAAACCGAGTACATACGCATGTACTCACGTTTTACAGTTCGGCGTTTTACCGTAGTATCCGCTAGAGTTGCTCTTTGAGCGTGACATAGGTTTTTTTTTGTCCATACACCACCATGAGTTTGAGGGCTGTTAGAGACGTATAACTTTTTTTTTGTATTTGTCCATTGTATAAGAGCCCCGGTTCCTGAAAACTGAAGACCGATGGATCAACTCAATAACTCCTCGTTGGTCGACACCTGAGAAAAGGATCAGAGAAAGGAGGAAAGCAGGAGAGATGGGGAAGAGCAGGTGCCGCGGCCCTGCCCAATCGCGATGCCCTTCGATGCTCACTCGCACTGCGCTGTGTGTCATTTCCAACGAAAGCAAAAACATATTCTGTATGCAAACCAAACAGCAATATGTCCATGTCATTTCCAAGGCAAAAGCAGCAGGTGCGCCACTGCCACTGCCGTTGAGAAAGATAGTGGTGGGAGCAGCGGCAGCAGCAAGCGGCAGGCGTGGGTCGCGTTTGATTGGATTAGATTGGATGAGAAGTGAGAGATGTCGACAAAACCACGCAGGAATTTCTAAAAGCTTCCCAAATCCAGAGAGGGATCAAATCGGCCATATCTTAGAGTGGAAAGAACATATGCTTAACGAGAACCCATCGGTGATTAGATTAAGGAAAGGCCAGTAGGCCACACTGCACACCGATCAGCTTCTTTTGATCATGTGCCTCTGCAGTGTTTCCAAGACAAGATATGCAAAGAAAAGTGAAAAGGGTCCATGGAATTAATAAAGCTTTGGATCACTAGAGGCATGTACCTGGACAAGGAAGCAATGGAAATAATGCTTAGTTAATTGCTCAAGCTTTTTTCAGGACTGTGGCCACCAAAGGATGGGCTTTAAATGTACTTTGATTTTTCTTAAGGGGTAAAGTAGTTTAGATTTGTCGATGAAAAGCTAGAGAGATAGATTATATAGATAAAGAGTCACAAACAGGAGGTGGGAACATTATTACCATGGGCGGATGAACAAGAGAAATAGAGAATCCAGTGGCAAACTTAGTTTTCTCTAGCACAACTTATATTCTGAAATTGGCTTGTGCTGATGTGAGTCCATACAGGAATCACATACATGATAGATTACTTGATTGATTCTGATTCCATGTGAGATAATAATTTTATGCTTTGAGTTATAGCCTAGTCACCACCCACGTGCAGTTACAGAGAAAACATTGTATTTCTTAATGAGTAAAATGATTTAGATTTCTTACTTAAAAGCTAAAAAGATTTCCTATTAAGATATAATATAACTGGAGGTGGGAAAAGTATGATCATTTTTTTAAATACGTGATTAAAAAGTTTAAGTATTACACTCAGGCTCTACATAATCAGGATGCACACAGTCGACACGAGTCCAGAAACCAAAAAAAGAACGAAAGGCGAATTACATGAAGCTCAACAAAGATACAGCAAAACACCTATGACAACAGTGGCCCGACGCGAAGATCACGATGCCACCCATGTCGAAAAATATCCCTCGCCGTATCTTCCAAGCTTTTACAGATCTCTGTAAATAGGTCGCGACACTCCACATGATGTAGAGGCAACCGCAAATGGAGCGTAGTGGTGCACCCGTAGATAACCTGCATATGAGAAGACATTTTATGGTTAAAAACCTTGTCATTTCTTCATAGCCGCAACAACTAAATAATATTTGTAATATATCCCATGTAGCCAATTTTCGAATATATTTGCAACGCTACGAGAGGGACTCAGTCCCGAAGCTACTTGGATGATTGATCATATAGACCTAGCGAATTTGCATTCAAAGAAAAGGTGTTTAATTGTCTCATCATGATGACAAAAAACACATTGCTTACTTCCTTGCCAATCCCTTCTAACAAGCTTTTCCTTTGCTAGGATGACACCCCGACGAAGATACCATGCGAATATTTTTGTCTTTAGTGGTATCTCCATCTTCTAGATTTTTTGTTATCATCATTTGGCACCGAAGGCATGATCAAAGCTCTGTACATGGATTCCACGGAGAACTTGTCATTCTCATGTAGGTTCCATTTGAACTCATCGGAACCATCAGAGAGATGCACCATAGTCAAACGTTGTATCGGAGCGTTCCACGATGCAAGTCTGGGTCCAAATAAGTTTCTCTTGAACGACACATTAGGGAGAGGGGGAGATTTTAGCATGGAGGCAATGGTGTCCCCTTTGTGACGAACAATATTATACAGAGTCGGGTATTATTCTCGGAGTGTAGTATTTCCTAGCCACTTCTCCCAGAACCTTACCTCTAATCCATCCTTAATGGAGAAGGTGCCGAATCTGAAGAAATGATTCTTCATACTCATCGGCCCATCCCAAAAATGTAAATCAGCTGGCTTCCAAAGCACTTGAGATAATGCTTTTAAGCCAACATATTTCCTTCATTGGAGGGTTTGCCGTACACCATCTTTAGTAAGTAGCTTAAAAATCCATTTACCCAGTAGAGCAGTATGTTTGACCTCTAGGTCATAAATACCTAGTCCACCCTGGTCTTTTGCGCAACAAACCACACTCAATTTTGTGAGATGATATTTATTTTTCTCACTATGTCCTTGCCAAAAGAATTTAGATCAGAAATAACCCAAATTTTGCAAAACTCCTTTGGGAAGCAAGAAGAAAGATATCATATGCAGTACAATATTGGTGAGTATTGAATTTATGAGCACCAATCTCTCGCCTAGAGATAGCAATTTGCCTGTTCCAAATGCTAAGTACTTTCTGTAGTCTCTCCTCGACTAATTTTCATTCAGCATTTGTGAGTGTTCGATGGTGTATCGGTATTCCCAAATAGTTGATTGGAAACTGTCCATGCTCACATAAAAAATCTCAGCATAAAGGTTAGCCTCGTCTTGAGCTTCTCCAGAGCAAAACAATTCACTTTTATGAAAGTTTATTTTTAGATCGGATAATTGTTCGAATGCTGATAATATTAGTTTCAGATTCTTAGCCTTCTTCAAGCATGTTCCATAAAAAGAATTGTGTCGTTATCATATTGAAGTATAGACAAACCAACATCAACTAGATAGGGAACTACACCTTCAATCTGGCCATTAGACTTAGCACGCTCTATCAAGATTGCCAACATATCCGTCACTATATTAAATAGTATAGGTGATAATGGGTCACCTTGTCTCATTCTTTTTCTCGTCTAAAAGTAGTTACCAATGTCATCATTGACTTTAATAGCCACACTATCTCCCGACCTAAAACTATGGAGCCTGCCACTCGTCAGAAAAACCTTTCATTCAGAGTATTTGCTGAAGAAAAGACCGCTTGACTTTATAGTAGTCTTTTTCAAAATCATTTTTTAGAAGAACGTTGTTTAGCTTTTTCTATGTATCGTAGTTTGTTCACTGTTTCATGAAAGATTACTGCACCATTTAAGATGTTTTTTCCTTGTATGAAAATAGATCGCGAAAGCCGAACTACATGACCCGCCATGGAATTAAGCCGAATCTATGTTGTTTTAGTAAAAAATTAAAATTAATGTTAAGAAGACATATCAGACGATACTGTTGTATCCTTTGTGTCTCGTTAACTTTGGGAAACAGTAAAACAACACATGAATAGAAACAAGGCAAGTGGGAATGGATGAACAAGAAAGAGCATCCAATAGCAAAGAAACATGGTTTGCTCCAGGACAACATCTATTCTGAAACTGATTTTCGCTCATGTCTGGAGTCCATGAAGCTAGGCATGCAGCTAGCTAGCACAAGCATTACTTGCTTGATGCTGATTCCATGTGAGACATGTTTTTAAGCTTTGAAAGTGACCTAAAAAGAAGTTTGAAATTATAGGTCAGACTCCACCCACCCATGTGTGTAGTTGCAGCGGTTACTGCATGACGTACATATTGAAAGAACAATTATGTGGCCATCCGCCAGCTGACACGCCTAAGAAAGGAGGCAACAGTGAGTACTTTTTAAAAACATGAACATCACTGCATGTTTCTTCAGAGAGTACCCTCCCGTTACAGTAGCCACTGACCTGACGTGCACGGATTCTCTCCAGGGAAAAACAACGTGCATGGCGCCACGGTCGATATGCTCCCCCGCCCCAGCTGTCTCCTATCTCCAGGCAACAGCATACCTACAAAAATCATCACTGGACGTATGCAAATCAGATTAACTATGCGGCAGGTACCGCCATGGATGGGCCTAATATAATACACCTCCACACTGACAGCATACAGCCAGGATCCATCATGCATGGCCTTGCCATTTGAGGTATGCTGTGCCAAATAGTTTAATGCATCGATCTCTGATCAAAAAGGGATAAGCCAAATCTACCGCAGCAGCTACCCTAGTGATACTTAATTAGTAGAGTGACAGCCAATCAGAGGTGAACACGTGTCCAAATCATGGTTTGTCCAGTCTTTAGGAGGCCACTCCCGTCTAAGGATGCATACAAGAGATAACAGAGACGTCTGAGTGCTTAGGATAATGTAACTACACATGGAAAGAGTAACACGACAGGTTCATGTCACAGAAAGGCTAACATAACAGGCCGAAAGATGGTCATATTCTACAGAGACCAGTTGAAGTTTCAAATTAAGTAGTACAGTAATAGTGAAACCCTTTTGGGCATAAAACAACACAAGAGCCACCTTTTCCTTTCCTTGGCCATGTGGGATACACGACACCCGAGCCAAAGGCATCCATTTCATTACCACAGGCTAATCCAAAAGCTTAGACAACAGATGCCTTTTACAAGGTGTTGCCAAGCTCTCTGTGTAGCCCACACAGAGTGTTGAATGTTCGACAGCATACCTGGATCTACATGGACTGGAAGGGCATATCAATGTGTCTTCCGCCCTCCAAAGAAATCTTGATCGATCGTCAAGCCGAACCGCGCCAAGTGATTGATTGACTGCTTATATACCATCCTAGCATACTACTAGTAGTTCGTACATTACAATGTGCATCATCAGCGGACACGAGGCCGAGCAAGCAAAGCACAGCCACCGGCATGGCAGGCATCGCATCACCCGACGAAATCGTGGAGCAGATGGCCGGTGATCTCCTTGGAGAAGTGCCGGTCCTGGCCTCCGAACGAGCCCATCACGTAGGGGTCGCTCACATCTTCCAGCCCGAAACGGTGCGCGAGGTTGGCCGGGATCGTCGACGGCAGGGGCTCGCCGAAGCAGATCTTGTTGTTCTGGTGGAGGCCGAGGGTGAGGGAGACGCCGCTGTTCCCGGCACCGCCGACATGATGGTGCTGCGTCGATGCCATGCTGTGCTGCTGCTGGTGGGAGGGCAGCGCGCTGTATCCTGCGAAGCTCACCTGGCCCTGGATGGAGTGGGACATCTGCTGGGAGAGTTCGTCCTGGAAGCCTCCATGGGAAGTAGTAGTTGCGTTGTGATGGTTCCTCGTGATGCTGCTGCTTTGCCCCGGATGCGAGTCACAAGGCTCTGAGCGCTTCCCGTTGCGCCGCGACGAATGCTCGGTCTGATTGTGAATGCCAAGCTGCTGTCCCTTGTCGAGAGACGAGTGCTTGTGGATCTGCCTCATCTCGAGGTTGTGGATTTCTTCCACCATAGGCTTCCAGAGTCTAACCCTCGCGTTAATGAACCAGTTTGACACCTGCATAGTCATTAACCATCGCATTAATCCTTTTTTTCTTCTGATCAATGGCATTTTTATTAAAGTCTAATTTCGCATCAACTCGATACAAGGAAAAGATTTTACTAGTTTACCTAAATCTTTTCCTGTAAACTAGTAAAATCTTTTCCTTGTATCGAGCTGATGCGAAATTAGACTTTAATAAAAATGCCATTGATCAGAAGAAAAAAAAAAGGATTGCGCTATACCTGATTCCTTGTCAAACCAGTTTGTTTAGCCAACATTTGCTTGTCGCCATCAGTAGGATACCTGCACAGTTTTAATTGGACCATCAAACGAATGCAGCACTCTTGGTAAAAGGAACATAACACATTAAAAGGGAGATAAATAAACAGATCATCAAGATGCCACACACACACAACAATTGCATCAGATTGCCAAATTCGAATAGAGAAGAGTAGCAAGTCAGGTATATAGGTTAGATCAGGAGAGCACGGAATAAAATTGTGCTGAGGTGTTTGTCATGCTTTTATTATTCAGTCTGAAAATACGCAACTCCGAGCGGCATCCCAATAATAAAAGTTTGATTGATCTTTAACGAATTAATTTCTCTTATAAGTCTAGCACCATCCAACTAGACCTTTTGTAAAGAGTAAGTTAAATCTAAGCATTGATTGATGTGGGATCTAGCAAAAGGACATGAATTGACAATTATGGGTCTTTCTTTCTAGAGGCTTGAAAATTTGGTACCAATAATGAAGAAAGTAAGGGTACGCAATATAATATCAAATCCAGTTGAAAAATGGAAGCACTAAAGTTATAATGATCAACAACTGAATATCCTAACACTGTACCAATCAACTTGATGTAACCACTAGGGCATTATAACAGCTTTTAGACCATACTGTTAATGCCATAGTACTACATAAGATTGATATAATATGTAGGACAACCGAAATAACGAAGATGTTTCATCTTCCTATTGGTTGGTGCCTGAAAACTGGGTTAGAAGTAAGCTTACACACAAGTTGTTTAGTGATCCGTACTTTATAAAATATAAGCAATATATGACAAATTGGACGACCTAACCAAATTCATAAAGCCACTCACCTAACTATATATAATTAGAAAATAATGTAAATCTTACTACAATCTAAGAACGATGCAGTCTAGTACTTAAATCCACTCGAGCACCCGGGCCGTTAGTACACTAATGATGTGTACAGCTCAAAATACACAAAGTCTAGAAAGCTGACTGCCAATCTTAGTAACTTCAATAGAATGATTTGGAAGCCAAGCCATGACATTCCATCATGTATCTAAGTCCATCGTAATGATTTCGACAACGAGGATTGCTTGCTAGTAGTATCAGCAAAAACATCTACAAGTCCAACATAATCATGTTGAAGAAACACCATCATGCATAGAAAACATTATTATCTTGGAAAGGTGCAAAGTACGTTGTCCAGTGCTAATTACCCTTGATTGTGACTACGACCATCAGCAGTAAGATTAAGTGGGTAAAAAATAACTTACGGATGCAGGAAGTGCTCAAACAGCCAAGCGCGGAGAACGGCCACAGAGCGCTCGGGAAGACCCCTCTGAGGGCGCCAGATGTTGTGCGGCTGGCCGAAGCCATTGACGCTGCCCCCTCTCTGGAAGCCAACGGTGCCGGCGCCGCCGCCGCCGCCGAGGCCAAATATGGTGATGTCTTTGCTCATGCCTTCTTTGACAGGCATCTTGCTGGTGTTGCGCAGCTGGTTGAGTATCATGGATTTGAGGTGCCTGAAGTGCTTGGCCATCACCCTCAGAGCCATCACCGCGAACGGGGCGGCATTGTTGAACCCTGCGACGGTCTCGAAGGAGGCGATCACGGCCTGCACCTGCTGGTAGTACTGCCGGTACCTCTTGCAAACCTATAAAAAGAGAGAGATTTCCTTCGGGTTAATTAGTTGCTGCTTGATTAGAACTCGATTAGAGATAAACAGCTACTGATGACGTCTGGATTGAGAAAGATTCCCATGGTTAGTTTTCGTGTGGATGTGACATCAACAATGCAAAGCCTACTTCCCAACTATAGAAGTGAGACGCCATTAAAGAAGATCGCCTACTGAGGGTTCCATAAATAGAAGCTTTCTACATCGTACGTAGATTCCCATGTATTGCCCCAGGCTCGATGGAAGAGGACGCTGCGAGAGGGTCAAGTACTAAGCATGTGAAACTGAAAGAACACAATTATCTTGACATGACATACGCAAAGGGTTGGTTTCCAGTGTCGCCTAGATCCCCTCATCGCCCAAGAGTTGGAACACACTAATCGATTTTAGTTTTCATGTAGTAGTAGTAGTAAATGACATACGAAAAAGGCACACATAAACTTGGTGGTATGAAAGTAATCAAAATCCAATCTATAGATCACTCTTTGGTGATAAAAAGGTTCAGCGTGAGTAGCAGTGAAGCACTACTGTAGAAAAAGGAGAAAAGGAAAATCTGAACAAATGTAACAAGAGCAATGGAAATGATGATCAAATCAAAAGCACATGCAACCACGGAAGCACAGTAAATAAAAGCAAAGCCACAGCCGCATCGGTGATGTGACGGCTATGTGAAAGATTCTTGGCCCTCCCTCCAGGGCAGGGACGAGAGAGAATTGCAGTAACACCGAAACAAGCTAGTAGGTGGAAAAAAGCTGGAAGCCAGCCACCAGCCAACACGAAGTGAAATCTAGCGGGCAGGAGAGATTTGGGAGCAAGCTCATGCTCACCTCTTCCATCATGGAGATGAGCCTCGTCTTCTTCCACTGCTGCTCGGCGCCGGACATGGGGCCGGCGTCGGAGGCCGCGCGGTCGGCGTCGTCCAGCTCGGCGTCGGCGCCGTCCATGGGATCCGCGTCGAGCAGGCCCTCGTCGGGGAGGCTACGGTCGACGTGCGCGGCCGCGCCGCCCACGTCGCAGATCTCCTCGAGCAGCTTCTGCGCCGGGCCGAGGAACCTGGACCGCCCGAGCACCGTGGCGTAGCCCGTGAACGGCCCATACGGCCCGGCGGCCGGCGCGGGGCCTCCTAGCTGCTGCCTCTTGGGCGTCGGGGGCGTGGTGGCGGGATTGGATGACGCGAAGGAGAGGGACAGCGAGAAGTTCTGCGTCGGGATCGGGGTGAAGTGCTGCTGCTGCTGCTGCTGCTGCTGCGTGGCGAACTCGTTGGGCACCAGCTGGCCCTGCGTCACCGTGGGGCTGTGCGGCGAGTAGGACGAGGAGGAGGACGCGTAGGAGTAGAAGGCCGGAGGCGGCCACGCCCCGGTCTGTTGCTGGTGCTGCGGGACGAGAGTGGTCGGGGACGAGTCCCCCGCGGCAGCATCCGGCGGGAACCGGAGCTTCTCGCGGCGGCTGTGCTGCGGCACGTGGAACAGCTGCACGCCCGACGCCGCCGCCGCCGCCGCGGCCACGTGGTGCGCATGGTTATGAAGGAGCATGTGCCCGTGGCTGTGGTGGTGGTGGTGTACCTCGGCGCTGCTCCCTGTCCCTCCGCCGTACCCGCCGGCGGGCGACGCCATGGCAAGTGACGCGATCGCTGTCCCGCACGTACGCACGCGCGTGCGGTGGTGGTGGAGCACCTGGGTGGCTGGCTGGAGAGAGTGGAGGTAGAGGGGAAACGGCTCCGCACTTTCCGAGCGCCGGGCCTGGCTGGCCTGGTCTCGCTCTGTCTCCGCTGCTGTAGCCTTCCTGCCTCTCACCCCTCGCCTTTTATTTTTCTCTCTCTCCCTTTCTCCGGCTCAACTGCTGGCTGATGCCGCTTGCTCTGCCGTTGTTGCTGTTGGTGTTGGTTCTGGGGGTGCCTTTCTTTCTTTCCGCAAGGCGGGGAAACCCAGGAAGGTGAAAAAAGAGAGCTCCAATGGGGGAGAAATGGTAAGCCGTGAAAGCGAAAGCGGAAAGGAATGAGATGGAAGAGAGATTGGAGGGAGGAAATGAGCGGGTAAAATAGATCGGAGAACGATGCTCCTGCTCTTGCTTGTCCAAGTCCAAGGTGGAACTGGGACCGAACTGGGTGTGTTGTGTGTGTGGTGCCAAGCTGACGCGGCCCGCGCGCGCGTGCACCTGCCGTTGGCGCGAGACTGTGGTGGTAAAATGGTAATCATGCATGGCTAGAATTTTACAGATGCTCTTCTCCTGCTGGCGTATCTGATTCTGCGTCTGAGTCCCGATTCTTCTCTGGTTTTGTCTTTGTGCATCGATTAAATACGACCATATTTCTGACGTGTGCACAACTTTTCAAAACTAAGTAAATAGCATGTCATTTTTGTACAGACCACATTACTGTCAAGTTTTTGGATGATTTTTGGTAAATGAGCAAGCAGCCACGTAACCTATGTCCATGATTTGTTGCATATTTCTTAAAAGCTAGTGTGACATGCGACATAAGCTGCGGGTGCAACTTGTTGCAAACTTTACTTTATGTTATTCTCCAGCTTCTTTTCCCCTTGTGTTTAGTTAGGGTGTGTTCGGTTCGGGAATAAAATAGAATGAAATGTTATGATTCCATTACACTGAAATGGGTCGGTTCTGACCCTGTTCTTGGTTCGAGAAATGTCGTGGTTCCATTCTACTGGAATGGTCGGTTCTGACCCTGTTCTCGGTTCGAGAAAAACTGAGGAACGGAATGGTTCCGATTTCTGTTCAGTTAGGACAAAAACATGGAATGAAATAGAGTTTTACCCATAATTGACTTTTGTTGCCCAAAACTGAGTAGCTTACAGCTAAACGGAGATCATATTGTATCAAAATCGGAATACATTTAAGCCAATCGGATGAATAGCGGCAAAATATGATGCATAGCTAGCAACAACCGTCGCCAAATTGGAATACACATAGCCCAAAATCAAAACACACTTAGGCCAAATCCAATGAATAACTAGCAGCAGCAGCGCATGCTTCGCGCGTCTCGCGCCGCCGCCCGCGCATGCTCGACTATGCCGTCGCCGCATCTGCCTGCTTGTGCCTCCACGCGTGCTTGCCTGCGGCGTGTGCCCGGCTGCGCCGCCGCGCGTGCTTGCCACGGCCGCCGTGGGCCTCGCGCCGCCGCATGCATGTTGCGTGGTTAGCGAGCCGTTTTCAAGTAAGAGAAAAATTAGCGCGAGTGGAACAATACATTCCGCCGATTCGGTGGAATGGGTGCATTCCGGATCTACTAAGAAATATTCCCTTTTCTGAAACCACTTCATTCCATTCCATTTCCCAACTAAACACGAGAACGGGTGCCAGGTGTGAAATGGTTCCATTCCATTCCACTTGGTCACACGAACCGAACACACCCTTATTGTATCTAGTTATGTGGTTGGAGCAAAAGACACCGGAGCAGAATGAACATTTTAGACTAGTAAGCCGAGAATATTTGAGAATATATTCGGTCTATATATCAACTTCTATGTGTGGTTTTAGAATGGCAATGAAAGTTTAGGTTGCAAGGAAGGGTTTCTATCTTTTCAATAATTAGGTGTTTGAATCCATTACAAAAAATTGCTTAACATAGGATGGAATTCGGTAGAGAAGTGCTTTGAACAAAAATTGGGATGCTGGAAGGCAAGGTACTCTTATACGAAAATCGTCTTGTGCTTATTAATTTTGTTCATGCTAGGCTCTTCCTATTATAGTATCATTTTTGAAAGGGTTTTCTCTTTTGATGCCCCTGGTTCTTTAGTCCCACTTAGTTTTGTCCACAAACGAAAACTTTGCTCACTTTTCCATCTCTCTTGTGTCAAACCCTCATAATGCTGACGAGTGGAGGCGCGTTGGGTCGGGTCCGCCATTGGCTGTTACCTGCTGACGAGTTGGACGCGCATGCAAACCTCAATTCGATCTTGTGAGGGTTCCATGGAAAAAAGAGGGTAAAACCGAGCAGTAGTTTTGAGGCTAGACAAAACTGAGTAGAACTAAGCAACCAAAGGTATGAAAATATAAAAATCTTTCTGAAAATACATAAAGGGGTGCCAAAAAAGACTTCTGTAGGCCCTACTTCTTCCGGCAGGGTGACTAACTAATAGAAAATACCATCTCACCAAATAAAACACCATTTGTCGACCAAAACTTCAAGGGGGTCTAGAGTTTGAGGTATTATATATAGAGAGAATAAATGTTTACTCACCGAGTGATTGTTTGAACATTTGAATGGGATGGGAGAGTGTCGAGAGCTGCTGCAAAATAAGTATCTCAAAAAAACTTTGTCCCAAGTTTAAGCAAAGTGACATGGGTATACCCTACGGGTACTCGTGTTTAGCCTATATGGTCCAGCCCAAGAGGAACCTGCGGGACAATTGAAGCCCAATAAGGATTCTAGTGGCCCAAGTCCGGAGGATTTTTAAAAGGATGGAACCCTAATCTGTAACCGACTCGTCCTGCTATCCCGAGACCTAGCCTCCCTATATAAAGGCCAGGAGGGGGCAGCGAGAAGGATATCCGCAACCCTAGCATACACCTCGCCAGATCTCATCCGCGCATCCCTTGTAACTTTTGACTCCTCGATAATCTAAGAGCAGACAAGAAGGAGTAGGGTCCCTTACGAGGGCCTGAACCTGGGTAAATCGCCTGTCCCTGATGTGCTTGTTTGCTATCAGATCGATGCCTCCAGCGCTCCCTAATTCCTGTAAACCAAGTCCATCAACGATGGGCATTGATGAGTTAACCCCTCGTTAATTTGCGCCATCAGTGGGAAACGGGAGTGCTTCCTCGGCCCCATCAACTGCGATCTACAACTCCGCTGTAGTAGAGAATCGCCTCCTCTTCGGTACGTTCAACTTCACCGTCCACTCTCTGGTGACCCGCCTGGACTTCGAGTCCGTGGGCGACGGAATCGGCATGACAATTGGAAGCCTACGCTTTCAGGTCGGTCAGATCAGCACGCTCCGCTTCCTTGATCACTCGCGAGCTCCTTCGATTGCCCCTGCCTCGTGGTTCCCACCACCGATTGGCACCCTGAGCGAGCTCAATGCCTCGACATCAGCTTACGACATGGATAGCAACAATAGTTGTGAGTCTGATCTATGCGATCTGACGTCAGAAGATGGAGCCTACGGCTCCGGATCTAAGAGTTGTGGAAGTAAGTGCTTCCCCAACCACTACATGTGCGATGTCGTCAACTTCGGTGGTAGTCGCACTTAAGGCAACACCGGCAACCCGGGGCCTACAAACGACGCCCCTGTCAACGGCGACCCCACCAACAACCCCGTCAATGGTGCTCCCGTAATCGGCCCTGTCAATGGCGAACAACCCGTCCCTCCCAACCCCGACAATGAAGGCGAAGACGCCAACAATGGATCAGAACTCCAGCAAATCCACCTCAACCAAGCCGAATGGGCATGATGCAGGGAGGCCCTACAAGGCAACCCCTACCACCAGACACACCATGTGACATGCTGATGTGGTACCATTGGCTACTCATCCAGGAGTTCAAGCGCCAGCAGGTAGTGAACGCGCAACTCAAAAAATGCAAGAAGGCAGAGGAGGTGTCGAGTGCTCGACGGGCAGTGCTCTCCTCTACCGGTGGATCCTCCTCCAAAGGCAATGGTCCTGTAGTCGCCAAAAGGCGCTCTCGACTGGACCACCTCAATGGCGAAGATTGGGAAGAGGACACTAGAGCCCTCGACTTCTCGTTCATGTCGATAGACTCGCGGGGTCACATGATCCCCGAAACGCCGCAAGCGGCGGTGATAGCAGCTACTACGTATCTGCTCACCAACCATCCACTAGCCGGAGATCCATGAACTGTCGTGCACCAGTTCGCCATCGTCGGACTTGGATTGGTTGAGGCTGGGCTAGCCAAAGAGCCATCACCGGAGCCGAAGAAATGTAAGGCTCCATCTCCGAAATACTACTCATTGTCTTCCATTGAGGACAACCATGACTTATCGCGACGAAGCCGCAGCTCGCGCAGGAACGACCGCAATTATGACGCCATAGCTTGCGGAGGCACGACTGCGATTACGATGCGCGTGACGAGATCACTTAGCGCAAGGTCAACAAGATGCGCGTCAAACTCGTCTACTCGATAGAGTCGGAGGACGAAGGAATAGAGCTCTATGACGCCAACTGCTTCAACAAAGCTATATGGAAGACTCAAATGCCAAAGGGTTCAAACTTCTTTTAGAAAACCCGAACGACCTTCAGGACCCAAAGAACTGGTTGGAAGACCACATCTCTTCTGTCAAGCTGCACAGCAGGAACAAGTGCATAGCCATGCAATGCCTCCAGCTGAAGCTGTAGGGCGCTACTCACGCATGGCTCAAAAATCTGCCTCACGGATCGATCTGCAACTGCGAGGAGCTGGTGTACAACTTTGTTCGAAACTTCAAGGGCACCTACAAGCGATCCGCGTCAATCTAAGAGCTCAGGGCCTGCTGCCAAAAACCGAGCGAATCCCTTCGCTCCTACATCCAAAGGTGGTTCATCATAAAAATATCGGCGGAAGATATCTCCGAGGATCATGCAATCGATGCGTTCAACGGAGGTGTATGGCACGTAGAGCTTAGGGACGAGTTGTGCCGCATGATGCCCAAAACCATCGACCACCTGATGGACATCGTGAATCAGTGGGCAAACAGGGAAGACTCAGTGAACAACAACCGCATCCGCTCAGATGATGAGGATGGACTCGGCCATAGATGCGACTGTCGAGGGAAGCGTCAGTTGTGCTGCTATGAAAACCATGAGGAGGTCGACATGGTCATGGCTGGCTACGCCGAACAAAGGCGATAAGGGTAACCGCAACATCGGATACCATAGCAGCAGCTACCACGACAGCGGGAAAACCGCGTAAGTGTGGCAACACCGCACTCGTGACGACGCACCTGGAACATCCATCCAGGAGAATCTGTTTGGACCCTGCAACATTCACTTCTACATCGACAAACACAATGGCAAGAAGTCTAGCCACCTCCTCAAGGACTGACGCTAGTTCCAGAAACTCCACAAGGGTTACACCTAGCTACATCGTGATGCGATGACTCAGGGGTACAGAGTTTCCCTAGGCGCCATAGATAATGGAGCGCCACCACCACCTAGAGGACCCGCCAAGCCCACGACTATGCCGGTACAAAACAATGGAGACGAGCAATACCCACGCGTGCTAGGGAACATGTGCATGATCCAGAAGGGGCGCCCCTCAAACAGGGTGCAGAAAACAATCACTCGCCATGTCTATTTGGCATTCAATGCCCCACATTGAACCCCTGAGTACCTCAGTGGGTTAGAGTGCTGCATCACCTTCGACAGGAGCAACCATCCACACCTGTGAGCAAGAAGAATGCACCGGACCCGTCCTTCGACTCAACGGTGAACACCAAGACCGTCCAGGTCCACCGACGAACCCGAACAAGACGACCCTCATTGCTAACAACTCGAGTCCCGCCTAAGAACTCGCGCTTGTCAAATTCCTTTGTGAGATCTATGAAATATTCGTCTGGTATCCTGCGGATATGCTAGGAGTTCCTAGAGAATTCACCGAGCATGCACTCAATGTGTCTCCATGTGCAAGATGAGTCAAGCAGTCGATGCGTCGACTGTCAAAACCAAGGGCCAAGGTAGTTGACATGGAAGTCAAGAGACTCCTTGACGCCAATTTTATACGCAAAATCAAGGAAAGCACCTGGGCAGCTAACCCCGTGCTCATTCCCAAAAAGGACACGATATCCTGCGGATGTGCGTGGACTTCACCTTCCTCAACAAGCACTGCTCGAAGGACCACTTCCCATTACCACAGATCGACCAGATAATTGACTCCACCGCAGGACATGAACGCCTCTGCTTCCTCAACACCTACTCAGGCTATCATCAGATTCGAATGAAGGAAGAGGATCGGGAGAAGACGACCTTCATCATGCCCTTTGGCGTTTACTGCTACAGCATGATGTCCTTAGGACTGAAGAACACATGAGCCACCTATCAACGATGTATGCAGGCCTGCCTCAAGAAGTAGCTTGGTCCAAAAATCTAGGTCTATGTCGACTACATAGTGGTCAAGACCAAGGGGGAAGCTACACTCATTGATGATCTCCGCGAGGCCTTTGACAACCTCGACCGCTATCGGATCAAACTGGATCCGGAGAAGTGCACCTTCAGCATACCATCCGGGTAATTACTCGGGTACCTCATCTCCACCAAGTGAATAGAGGCTAACCTGAAGAAGATAAGGGCCATACTGGCCATGGAGAAGCCGAAGAACATCAAGGGCATCCAACAGCTGGCTGGGCGAATTACGACGCTTAGCCGATTCATCAGTCCAATGGGCAAGAAGGCACTACTGTTCTACCAGCTCCTCCGTAAGACCGACAAATTCGAGTGGACGGACGAGGCGCAAGATGCATTCGAAGATCTCAAGCGCCTGCTCTCCACCTCGCATGTGCTGGTGACCCCCAGGGAAAAGGAGCCAATGTTGCTATACATATCCGCCACCAACCAGGTGGTTAGTACCATGCTGGTGGGGTAGAACGAGCCGAAGAAAACAAGATCCATGGGGTGCAACGCCTAGTATACTACCTCAACAAGGTACTGATACCAACAAAATAGCGGTACCCGCATTACCAGAAGCTAGCCTATGGTGTCTTCATGATAGCACGGCGACTGTGCCACTACTTTCAGGAGCACCCCGTAGTTGTGGTGAATGACGCCCCGTTGAACCACATCCTCAACAACCCTGACGCTATGGGGAGGGTCGCCCTCTAGGGTACCGAGCTATCCCCGCGAGACATCACATACGAGCGACGAGTGGCGATCAAGTCGTAGGTCCTACCAAACTTCCTCATACACTCAATGGAGAATCAACTCTCTGACACACTAGACATGTCCAACCTCTGGACCATGAATTTCGATGGATCCAAGCGCAAAGAAGGAGCTTGCGCCGGCATCATCCTAACATCTCCTCAGGGTGATAACCTCGATGTACATCCTACGGATGAAGTTGCATGCATCCAACAATGAGGTAGAGTATGAGGCGCTAATCCATGGGATGCAGATGGCCAAGGCCTATGGAGCCACAAGGCTCATCATCTATGATGACTCCAACCTTGTGGTCCGGCAAACCATGAACATTTGCGATGGTCTGGGTGAAAACATGGTTGCATACCACGACCTCTACAACACACTCGAAGGGGACTTTGATGGCTGCGAGTTGTGCATGTAGGTCACGAAAGCAACGAGGAGGCGGATATGCTCGCCAACATAGGTTCTACCTGCGAGCCAGTACCACCAGGCGTGTTCCTGGAGCAAATCTGCGAGAGGTCCATCAAGGTGAAACCTGCCGCCAGAGCATCAGAAGCAACAACGCACTCAGGGTTGCGCCACCTAAAGAAGATGCGGCACCCACCGGCACAGACTAAGACCCCCCACTAGAAGGTGCTATGGAGGTCATGCTCATCGAGCCACCGGTGCAAAACAAAAGGCTGCCAGACGACTCGATGGATGCGCGGCACATCGCTCGACGCTCTAAGGCCTTCACCATAATCAACAACGAATTGTACAAGCGCATCATCATGGGCGTCCTCCAACGATGCATCACCAATGGCGATGGAAGAGGTATCCTCCTAGAGATACACGAGGGGACCTACGGACATCACGCCAGCAGTCGCGCTCTTGTCACCAAAGCTCTACGAGCTAGCTTCTATTGGCCAACCGCGATGCGTGATGCTAAAGACATCATCGAGAGGTGTAACACCTGTCAGAAATTTGCGGATAAGACGCACACACCAGGCGTAGAACTCATGCAATACCCGTGTCCTGGCCCTTTGCGCAATGGGGACTCGACATGGTCAGGAAGCTACAGAAATCATCGCCCGGAGGCTATGTCTTCCTCCTCGTGGCTGTCGACAAATTCACCAAGTGGATCGAAGCCATGCCAGTCACCAACCAAACCGGTGCCACCACCGTCAAGTTTTTCAAGTCCATCGCTTTCAGGTTCGGGGTGCCACATAGCATCATCACCGACAACGGGACGAACTTCGTCTCCTCGAACGACTTCTAGGATTTCTGCGAAAACTTGGGAATCAACGTCAGCTACGCCTCTATGGCGCACCCCCAGACCAACGGTCAAGTCGAAAAGGCCAACGGCCTCGTATGCAACAACATCAAGAAGAGACTTATTCGACCTCTCGAGCGAGTAGCTGGTTGCTGGGCTGATGAGCTGCCCTCCGTACTATGGAGCATGCGCACAACGCCGAACAACACCACATGCTACACACCATTATTCATAGTGCATGGTGTTGAGGTGGTACTACCTACCGTAGTGCACTACAAAGCCCCAAGGGTTGTCGTTTACAGTGAGGCCAAATCTACCGCCGCACTCGAGGACTCCGTCGACCTTCTCGACGAAGCACGCGAATCGTGGTGGAGCGATCGATGATCTACCAGCAGAGCATCCGCAACTACAACAACTGACAGCTGCATCCAAGGTCCTTCGTCGAAGGAGACCTCGTCCTACGTTTGAAGTAGAAAGGGCACCTCAAGCTCGAATCCCCATGGAAAGGACCCTACGTGGTCACCGAAGTAATCCCAAGTGGCGCCTATCGCCTGAAAGATGTAGAGAGTGGAGTCAAATACTCCAACCCATGGAATGTTGCGCAGCTGCTACGTTTCTACCCCTAGATGTTTTTTACTTTACAATAAGGCTACTCATCCAGGCTACCCAGCTGAACAATGTACCTCCTACTATTCTCCAAATAAATAAAGCTAAGTGCCTCAACTATGAGTCTTGTTACATTTTTACTTTTATTTGCATCTTACATTCGGGGGCTACGCCTCCCTAACGACCTCATCACATGTATAACTCAACACCACAATGACCCGAGTAGCTGACTCTGCTTCCAATCAAACCCTTGATACCTCCAACCCAGTTGCAAGCCAACTGACAGGCTGGCAAGGTGTTGAGATCCAAAAGTGTTAGGCTAACGAAAAGGCATCGCATAAGAAACATACTCGAAAACACATATGATAACAAGCTTACATATTGCAAGGGCGACAAAAGGCCCAATCGAAAAACTATACGAGCTTTACAACACTTATACATCTTGTGCAGGCTAAAAACTATTGTATTGGCGCTGAAGAAGTACAATTGTTCATTCGTTGAACAAGTTCACAATATTCTCCACTAGCCGGGTGACTGCTCGATAGTGCGGAATCATGTTCCACGCCATTCCCGCCGAAGGCGCTGGCGGTCCTTCTGTGATGGCATCCAAGTGCACGTTCGGATGATGCATATGCACAAGCGCAAGTGCAACTTTGGCACCCTCGACAAGTTGCTGGTGCACGAACTCGCGGATGGCACCAGCATCATGGAACTTCCGTAGCAGCGGCAGCAAAGTCACATGGACTACATCTAGAAGATACATCGCCCTGAAGATATGCCTAAAGGATGATCACGCCATCTTCAAGAAATGCAGCACCTGCGAGATGCGATCCTTCAGGTTCGCCAATACGGTTGCTCGATATTGATCGATCCAGAAGAAACCCCCAACTCCTAGCTCCTCCTGAGTCAGACAGTTCAGTCAAATGTTGATTCGGTCCCTCTCTTCCTGTAGAATCAGATTGGCAACTGCACATGCAAAATAAGATACATCATCCAAAACCATGGCAAGCACAGAATAGCATATGATAGTCAAATGATGCTCACATCACAGATGTTCATTGATATGGGCAACTTTGCTAAGCAGATACTTCTCCCGCTCGATGGATTTCTCCGCCTTCTATTTCCACACGGCGGCGTTACCACAGATGATCAATGTGTCCCGCTCCAACTGCTTCACGCGGTCACACAGGCAGGACAGAGAGACAACTCTTCCACTCTAGATGGTAGAGAGACCAAGGGAATGGCCGCAGATGGCATACCCTACACGCCACTCGAAGAAGCCTAACCAACCAAAAATTCAAAGTGTAAGAACCCTTGAACATGGAATTCGAGTCCAAAAGGAGCAAACAGAAAATTCATGCATCAAACTTAAAACATGTTCTGATAGGGGCACCCCCACAAAAGTACTCCAGGAAAACTCAAGGTCCTAACATCACTATACAACAAACAGAAAAACAGCTAGGGCCTTTGCAGCTGTAGCCCCCGACGCTATGGCCTTTGTCATGCCCAGTCGCCTTTGCTCTACGGAGTACTTGACAAGTGTCTCTATTAGCCGAGGTCCGTACTTATGACAGCTATCATCAAAAGGAGCGAATGCTACCTCTTCACCGTCCACGGTCATCAGCGTCCTCTTTGTGATCCTACTCATGTCGAGATCAGTGCCATAGGCTTGCGCCATCGCCAAGCCGAGAGATGCGCCCGCTCCTTTCTGAGCCTGCTTGTAATCCGCTGGTACGCCTCCAACGAAAGAGTCTACGAGGCCGCCCACATCTTCAATAGACTTTGCCTTCGGCATCATTTCCTCTCAGAGATGATGAAACGGGACCTTGGACTTTTGAAGTGCGTTGGTGGCAGAGGCACTACGATCCTCGATTGCAGCCACGACGCTAGCTAGCAGATCCTCACAGACGAGCGCCTAACGGTCAAAGTCAATTCTAGCCGCATCTGTGAAAGCCCATTAGTCAATAGCTAAGGATAGAACAAAATAAAAGATACAGTCATACATGCCACTCAAATAAATATCTATCGGAGAGAGCCTAGGCAGCCGAGATAAGCTGTTCTGCAAACACCTTCGCTCTATCGGCTGCAGCAACCATTAGATCCTCCTCATGCTTCTTCGACTTCGTCTTGAAGCGCTCCAGGGCTTCGAGTGCTTTGTCCCACTTGGTCTCCGCTACACAAATCCCCTTTTCAAGGGAGCTCATCCGACGAAGAACGTCATTGTTCTCCTCGGGTATATGAAGCAAGCATATTAAGCATAGTTGAAACCTGTTTTTGGCAAACCATGCAAAGTATAATAACATACTCTGAAGCTGGCGGTGATTAGTATCCAGTCGAACTTGCTACCTACCGAGGCAAACCATCTCCTCACCAAGATGAACAATCTCCTGGAGGAAAGGCTACATAATAAGACATGTCAAGGGAAGCATGTGACTTGGGGGATCTTCGAGAGACTTCGAACGCGCACTTACATGGTCACCCGAAGACTCTGAAGGTTCTTTTTTGATCATCCAGGCAATGGCCCTGTGTTCTCCCAACTTGGAAGAGCTCGAGGAGCTTGCGCTGGAGGTGGTCACCATCTTCGGGGAGGGCTCGGATCTCTCCACACCCTTACCTTTTGAGTCCACGACTCCTGCATCCTCCAGGTCATGGCAAGTGCTAGAGGATGATGATGTAGTCATGCTTCAATGGACATAGAAGGCATTTAGAACAAGGAAATTGACGGGAAAGACAACCTTAAAGCACTCCGAACAGGCAACAAAGACTCACCCGTCAAAATTGTCGAGATCAAAGACCTTATCCTGCTTCTCCTTCAACTTCTTCAGTGGTGGAGGAGCTACGTTGCGAACGGGCACCGCCAGAATCGGGTCTGTGGTACCCACCTCAGGAACAAAATCCTTCGGTGTTCCTAGTGTGGAATCATCCGAGTCTTCACTCCAAGAATGCTTGTGAGCCCCATCCTCACTAAACTTGGGGGCTCCCATGGCTCTGTAATAGGCACGGTCGAGCCTGACTCATCTTCTTCTGCAGCCTCAAGGGGGAGTATCCCTTCCGACTGAGGAGGAATTGATTCTTCAACCTTCTAGTCCCATGACAAAAATACAACGTCATCATACTTACAACTAAATCTACCTCACAGACAAAAGAGGAAACATTCAACAGAAAAATTACCGCAGGAGGAGGATGAGTCGCACAGAAAGGCAGAGTGCTCGACTCCCCAGGAAGAGCATCCTTCAGGGTGAATTTGGTCAGCGCCCTGATCTTCTTATCAAGTTCCACCAAAGACATATCCTTAGGGGAGATGCTGGTCAGGTCCATCACGGTGGTCCAGAGATAAATGGGGTATGATATGGCCTATAGCGGTTGTACCCGACGCCACAACCACGTCTGAATAAGGTCTATGCCTATGACCTCCTTGCCACTGACAAGTTTAAGGTCTAGCACCCGCTGGTACAAGACCTCTACTTCTTTCACTTTGCCTGGCATCATGATGTTCTTCCAGGATCTCCTTCTCTTCAATTCAGCATTTGGATCAAAGGGGCACGAGGCTGAACCTTTCGTCGGTTACCTTCTGGTCTCGAATGTAAAACCACTTCTCCCTCCATCCTTGGGCGGACTCGACAAGATTGAGGCTAAAGTAATGAACATGGGAACCGACATATATATCGCCCCCCATATCATACACAATAGACCCTGAGCCCGACTGCCTCTTCAAGCTAAACAACTTCTTGAAGAGGCTGAAGTGTGGCTCAATACCGAGCCAGCACTCGTAGAGAGTGATGAAGCATGCAATGTGTAGAATAGAGTTGGGAGACAGCTGATGGAGCTGAATCCCGCAAAAACAAAGCAACCCTCGCACGAATTTGTGGAGGGGGAGAGAAAGGCCTCAGAGGATCAAAGCAAGAAACATCACCCGAAACCCGACAGGAGGATCAGGAATTACCTCCGGTACGGGGACCCAACAATCATCTTCATTGGCTGGAATCAAACCAGCCTAGCAGTGAGGCTAGAGATGATGCGACTTCAGAGTTGAGTGCTACCACAACCAATTGGTCACATAGGTCTCGACGCCTTTCTTCGACTTTGTGGTGGCAGTGATGCTAAATCCAGAAGTGGTGGTGGACTTGGCGCCCTTCTTCTTTCCCATCTTCCTTCGACGGAGTGACCAAAGAAAGTAGCTTGGAAATGCCCTAAGAACGTCCAGCGTGGAAGGGGGTGGAGTACAATGGAGAAAGGAAAATAAGTGATGGAAGCAGTGCGAGGAGGAAGAAGAAGCACAGTGCAAAAATTACTACCCCAGATCCCTACTTAAGCATCACCGAAGTACCATCCAACGGCCAAAGAAGCTCCACCTTGATATGTGGCACATATCGGTGAGAGCGCGTGGCAACACGTGTACCGAATCGTCGCTACACGATCCCCACTCTGCACAGAAATCGAGGAGACACAGTTAAAACCCCAATTTACGCATGACTGGTCAAATCCAAGCAAGACTTTGGGGCTCACTTCTGTCATGTCCCATCAGCACCGCTTATGCGGGCAACTGAGGTCATCAAATCATCAGCCCTGACGTCATCCAGATGCATGCCCCAGCGGGAGTTGATACCAAGAAACATTGAGATTGTCCTTTCGAATCATTTAGGTTTTGCTCGAATCTACGACTTGACCAAATACTCGGGGGATACTCCTAATAGGAGCACTGGCCGCGCACCCGAAGATTTTATGGGCACATAATTGCGTCAGTAAATACAGATCTTGCCCTGATTCCGTTCATTGAATCTGCGATTCGATTGCAGACTTGATGGGATACTACCATAGGGAGCGCCAAAAGCACATTCAACTGAACATATGACTGTCGACATCACTTGAAAAAAGTTCAAAAGTCCCCACTTGAGTCTGCGACTCGAATTGGCACTCGGGGGCTACTCCCATAGGGAGCACTGGTCGCGCACCCTATGAAAAACAAAAATTAATCATGAAAATTGCGTTGACCACGTATGCATTCGAAGCATTTGGTGACTCCGCCTCATAATCACTAGAAATACCCTACAAAGAGATAGCATCTCCTGGGCCACCCGAATCACCTCTGTGGTGACTAAACATTCGGATGTCGCATTTACAACATGAAGATAAGACCTGTGAAAGGCCTGGCAACGCACCTGCCATGCTCTGATAGAAATAAACCGTGCCTACAGGCACGATGAAAAAGCCTTGACAGACGCGTCGAGTGCCCATATTAAAACACTGGAATTCGACTATGTAAGGCCTCCGTGGTATGAGTCAAATTATGCCGGCAATTTTCCAAATTCGAGTATAGGGACTCGAGTTTGAGTAGATAGCGTTGTTTCTCCCAAAGGAAGTTAACTGATCCCAATTCGTCGGATGTATCAGGCACGCATATCGAAAATCCCTATGGCACAAACTAAGGCACCCTAAAGCACTTTCGGATGGCCTTATATTCCGCGCACTTGAAGCTTTATAGTCTCCACCCGAATCTACGATTCGGCTAGACACTCGGGGGCTACTGACATGGGTATACCGTACGGGTACTCATGTTTAGCCTATGTAGTCTAGCCCAAGAGGAACCTGGGTGACAATTGAAGCCCAACAAGGATTCGGGTGGCCCAAGTCCGAAGGAAGGTGACTCCTTGAAGGACACGGCAAGCAATAGAAAGATTTTCAAAAGGGTGAAACCCTAATCTGTAACCGACTCGACCTACTATCTTAAGACCTAGCCTCCATATATAAAGGCTAGGAGGGGCAGCGGAGAAGGATATACACAACCCTAGCATACACCTCGCTAGATCTCATCTGCACACCCTTGTAACTTTTGACTCCTCGATAAGCTAAGAGCAGACAAGCAGGAGTAGGGTCCCTTCCAAGGGCCTGAACCTGGGTAAATTGCGTGTCCCTGATGTGCTTGTTTGCTAGCCAATCGATGCCTCTAGCGCTCCCTAATTCCTGTAACCCAAGTCCATCAACGATGGGCATTGATGAGTTAACCCCTCGTCACAAAGCCACATGTTTCCTCTTAACCGATGTATTTCAAAGAGTAGCTCTTTAGTAGGAGGTGTCTCTCAATTGAAAAAAACCCCAAACACTCATTTTAGGAGGATACTTGGCTAGGGAAAACACCTATAGTCTATGAGATCCTAGCCCATGGATTAATAGGATTGGTTGTGTTGGCATAGTGGATACCGGGGTACCCCGATTGTGCCATTGGCGCATGGGCTTGCACGTGTCACACCATGAAAAAGGAAGGGTACACAACTCAACCAAGATGGTATGGTTGGGAGCAAGGCCTAACCTGCCGCGTGTACAACAAGCCAAGGTAAGGCAAGTATATATACTCTCCCGCTATGTGCAAGGAAGTGATCAAGCCCATGAAGAAGTCCAAGAAGAGAGTAGAGACCTACAAGATCTACATCTTGTGAGGCAGCAACGACGGGATTGGCAAGGGGCACTACTACGGGCTTGTTCGTCTACGGTACCAAAGTTGGCAGGCCAGCGCATGGCCGTACCTAAGTTGCCTGAAATTACCGCGTTTCGAAAAGTTGGGCCGCCAACTACTGAGAGGGGCCATTTCGAGGCAAACTCATCTCACCACTGCCAAATACAAACATTTCGTTAAACCACCCCGTGAAGTAGACGGTCGGGACCCACATGTCGGTTATCTGTCCGTGACGCGGGCGCCAACGCGGCAACCTCTTAGGCAAATCGAGTAGCTAAGTGGATTGGATGCGTTGACCGATTTCACAAATCCATTCCCAGCTTTCTCCTAGCACCGGCGGCGTCGGAATCCACCCTCTAGGCAGGACGATCCCTTCGGACATTTGACTTCTGGGGCCAAGTTGCTGCGCCCGATTCTGCGCCAGTTCTGCGCCCGATCACCGATATCGAGCTCCAATGGCGCATGTCGAGTCCGCTATGAGGTTTCTAGTCGCCTCCACGCCGACGAGCCGAGCAGCTTGGAGGATGGCATATCCTACTATCAAGAAAGAAGAAGTTCTATCTACAAGCGGGTGATCTATCCTTCTCTTTGCTATTCGCACTAGTTACAACTGTTAGCTGGCTACTGAACCTCAAATTGTTTGTTAGCCCAACGCTGACAAACATATTCTGGCCACAGTTTTCTGTCAAGTGGGATCTGCACGGACCCCCCTTACCTGGTTACGGTAGTCCTCTATAGGTACGACTCTAAGGGCAAGAGGTATGGACACCATTGTTTCATGATGGAAGAAGCGCCTATGCAGATCTACACTATATCTGGTATGGTTGCTGCTCTGCGTAATCATGTTGAATTATGGCCGAAGCAGACTGCAAAGTTCAGCTTCATGGATGAACGTGGCATCATGGTTCCTATAACGTGTGACAGTCAGCTAATTGGGTTGATGAAAAGGTATGCTTCGGCTGCCATGTTTGAGTTGAAATGTGATTTACTGTATGTGGAAGCTGCTGCAACTGGGAGTCGCCCTTCTGTTCTTGGACAAGGTGGTTGTTCGAACCCAATTAGCTCCTCGTAAGCAAAGGTCTCTTGGGGTTCGCATGTTTGTGCTGAATTGTAATTTTTGTTTTATTTACTCTGTAGATATTGGGCAGTTATGCAACAATCTTGTTTCTTTGACAGGAAGCGCCGCAAGGTTAGAAACATGACTGTCAGGTCAGTCATTTTGCTGCTCGAAGAAATTAAAAACGAGTGGAAAGATGTCATTTTGCTACCCGAAGAAATTAAAAACGAGTGGAAAGATGATGCTGCACACGATTCTGGTGCCCATTGTCCTGGCGATGCAGAGTACGTGAAGCTAAGAAAATTGGCACCGAGGAAGAGGAAGAAGGCAGGAAATGAAGAATTCATTGGACGTGAAGGCTTGGCACCTAGGCCGCGGAAGAAGGCTGCTGGCAATGAAGATGCATAGTAATGTGTTTAACTTGAACCTATATATGTAATTCTGTTAAATTATGATTGCTCTATGTGTGGAACATTGCTGGGCGAAACAATCTACCCACGTTCTCTGAGTAAAATGTACCGCGACTTAGGGTTTGGAAACGCTCGAGTCAGTAGTTGAATCCGAAATTGTGATTGTGCCACTGCTATCTGAAAACAAGGATCCACTGGTTCCATGATTGCTGAAGGGCAGGAGGTCTCCAAATACGACGGAATGTAAGTGGCACATAAATAAATTATTTAAGCTGCCACACTCCACGAAGCAGCAGCTTATTTCAGATGCTGCACAACAACGTGACAACATAAACAACAATGTTCTCACCGATAATGCCCAGATGAGGAGGAAATGGGTACCACTTTCTGGCCTAATCTTGAGCCCGTCTATCTCATCGCCTCTCTGCTCCTGCATCCCCTACATCTGGCGAAGCTCCCGGATCTCCAGTAACCGGGTGTACGTGCTTCCACTTTACAAATTGTGGTTGTGCCATTTGCATGCGGCACAATCCACGTAGATTACGTTTAAACAAACCACCAATGTCAGAATACACTAGTAGAAAAGGTGTCTTTGGTCCACGGTTACGTTCCCAATCCGGGACAGAGATCTAAATCGAGACAGAAATTGATCTCAATCACAAATTCTTCCACAAATTAATGCGGGGTCAGAGCAATTTTTTTCCTCCCTGGAATCCAGGACCAATAGTTTAGACCGCTAGGTCAACAAGTACAAATATTACAACTTAAAAAGGCACGGAGCTTAAGCTAAATAGAACTAGTTATCACACATCTCCTTGATCTTCCTAATCTTGGCCCGATGCGCATCTTCCTGCGAGAGCAAGGATCGAATTGTCTGCTCCTTCCTTTTAGCATCTTCCTTGCACAGCTTCAATTGTTTCTCTGCATTTTTCCTCATGCACTTATCAATACTCGTAGTTGTGTACTACAGGACTTTGGCCTGGTGGAGATTGTTCCTTGCTTGAGTCAGTTCTTGCTCTGCTTTAGCCTTCAGGGCCAACGACGCGTCCCTCTCCTTCTCGACGTTGATAACCTTGTCTTGCACCCACCTGAGATCTCGCTTATGCTTGGTTGTGTCAACTGGTTCCCATAGCTTCATCTCAACACTGTCAAGAAGTGAGCTGAATATGGATTCTTTCAACTCGACAGTCATTTCCCATAGTTTCTCCAGCGTTTTCTGCATCGATTTGTGCCACTCTAGATCTACCCATTTGACAACACTGCAACTTCCGCCTTGCATCATTGCACGATGTCCTTGACACCGTAGAAACCCCCTGCCTGCATTTCGTCCTTCGAAGGCTACAAATTTTAGCAGGCACATATCCATGTTTACATACCAGAGGACCGTGTTCATCCTCTAAACCGTGATAGTCGGAGTCATACATCGTCTGGTTGGCCTAACACATCATACGCGCATGAATAAACATATTAGATCTAGCTCAAAAAATAGATAACTGGCCATAGATGATAGAAATAGAGATGATACGACTCACATTGAAATCACCATCCCTGTCGTCATGACGTGTTTCCTCGCTGTCTCCCCTTGAACCCATGGCGAGAGGGGTGGGGGGTGGCTGCCGGAGAAGGGATTGGGATGGAGGCGCCATCGGCTTGCGGCTATGGCAGGATGGGAGTGAAGTGGGGAAGTGGCTTCGAGGGTAAGGAAGAGAAGTACGGGGAGGAAGAGAAGTAATGGGGACGTGACACTAGGTTGTGGCCCACTGAACTCGTGAGACGTGACACTGGCAACAGGGGAGCACCCGGTGTTGCCAGTTTGTCCAGAGCAAGCGTGGCCAATCATGCCGCAGAACAGCCTACTCGCGGATCGCTCTCACGAAGACCATCCCAATCGTCCAAGCGCCCCAATCGAAAGGTATGTAACAATCGTCAAGCAGAACAACTGTGTTAGGGCGTGCCTTCTAGAAGACTTGGTCTAACGGCTACCCATGCAATGACACTGGTGTATCCATGTGTGGTTTGTGAAAAGAACAGACATGCAATCACACTAGGTGGATCCATATGTGGTTTATGGAAGTAACACACATGCAATGACTCTAGCTGTGATTCATGAAAAGAACTGACATGCAATGACATTGGGCGTGGTTCATGAAAAGAACAAACATGCAATGACATCGGTGGATCCATGTGTGGATTATGGAAGTAACAGACATGCAATGACTCTAGCCGTGGTTAATGAAAAGAACATGCCTGCAATGACACTAGGTGTGGTTCATGAAAAGAACAGACACACAATGACACTGGTGGATCCTTATGTGATTTGTTTAGAGGAACATACATGCAATGACACCGGTGGATCCACGTGGGGTTCATGAGAAGAACACACATCCAATGACACTGGTGGATCCTTATGTGGTTTGTTAGAGGAACAGACATGCAATGACACTGGTGGATCCTTATGTGGTCTGTCTAGAGGAACACACATGCAATGACACCGGTGGATCCTTATGTGGTCTGTCTAGAGGAACACACATGCAATGACACCGGGTATGGTTCATTAAAAGAACTGTCGTTGTATTGGGAACGGCAGTACCTAAAAAGGTTAGATAGAGGTGTGGGGACTAGCAGGAAAGCTATCGACGGCGCCCGTAGGCGAGATTGGATACGAGCGAGCGTAGCGGGACGCAAGAAGTACCCAGGTTCGGGGCCCTCGTGGTGAGGTAAAGCCCCTACTCCTACCTGATCTGACTATGTGAAATATACGAGCTACAAGTGCTCCTCGAGCTGTATCCTTTAGCCACTGCCTTAAATGAACTGAGACCAACCCTTTCTACTGAGGCCCTCCCTCTCCTTATATAGGAAGAGAAGCAAGGGTCTCACTGGCTAGTCCGACTAGCGGGCCCCACAGGCGGGTCCCAGCCGGCTAGTCATCTACAGTACCCGGCATGGTATGTCACATCGGTGTATGAGCGGTATGGCTGTCGTAGGCACAGTGGACGCCGTGCGAGCTTGTCGCAAGACAGCCATCGTTTCGCCGCCCACGCCAAGTCTTCGTATGGGCGGGTGGTTGCCTTGTCGTTGCCGTAGTATGCATCGCGGCAATCGACACGCACGCCGCCCCGTCCTCTGATTTGATCCGGCTATGTTTGTTGTATCCGGCTACCTCCTCATGGTCCGGCTACCGGGTGGTAGCCGGTCCATCCTACCCTGTCCGGCTACATCTGGTCACCGCCGAGATCCGCTCGTCTCTGCTTATTCGGTGGGGTATCCGGGATCATCCTCGACACTAGCCCCGAGGTGTGGATTCCGCCTTGGGCGAAATGCGCGCCCCTTTGCTTTTCAATTTTGATCTGCTGAGCTCGGGCGGTTGCGCTTACCCGTGACGCTGCTGTCGACGCCGGCCATGCGCGCACACGCCATCATTGCTCTGCGGCGGGCAGCGTAACGTCCCGTCGCGCGTCGCCTCGAGGAACTGCTTGCCCGTCGCCTCGGTTTCCGGCCCAAGATCTTCTGCGCATCCCGTCCCGGCACACGGGATCTAGGCGGCGGTTGGGATGTGGGTCGCCCAGATGCGCGCTACATGGCCCCACCGACGGTTGCCCTTCCGGTCCTTTAAAGGGATGTCGCGGGGGAGGCAGTTCCTTTCCGTCGCTCCCCCGCTGCAATCTTCCTCTCCTTCGCCGCTGCTCCCTGTTTGCCCTTCTGCCGCGCTTCGCCGCCGTCGACGCTACGGGTCACCGTCACTCCTCCGTCGCCGCTCCCTCTCCTCAGCCGGAAATGGCCGCTGACCACGGGGCCTGGTGCGGCTCCTCCGTCACCGAGGATCAGATTGTGAAGTACCGCGCGACCCGCGTCCTCCCGCCGGTGGAGGAGGTGGCGGTGCGGTTGGCGCCGATGGGGGAAGTGTCGCCGCATCCGGCAGCGGGGGAGCGCGTGATCTTCCTCTCGCACCTGGCGCGCGGGTTCGCGGTGCCGCTGCATCCCTTCTTCCTCACGTTTCTGGCCTTCTTTGACCTCTGCCTCGACCACCTCGGCGCCAATGCCATCGGAACGCTGGCGCACTTCATGGCGTTCTGCGAGAGCTACCTCGATCCAGCGGATCCGCTCTTCCGGCTCTTCCGAAGTTCGGCCACAGGTCCAGTACACGAAGGGCCCGCTAGTCGTCTATGGCGGCGCCTCCATATACTCCTGCTCCCAATCCGGCTACCCGAAGTTCTTGCTCCAAGACACGGTACGGCTGTGGCAGCAGTCGTACTTTTATGTCAAGAACGTCACCGGTGTCGACCGGATAAACCTGCCGGCCTTTCAAGACACCGAGTCCAGTCGGCAAAACTGGGACCTGAAGGTCTATGGCAACAAGGCGGAGACGGACGCGATGCTGGCGCGCATGCGCTCCCTTGTCACCTGCCAGCTAACCGGTCGGGACATCACTCTTAGCTGGATGTCCCGGCTGATGATGCCGCTCCAGCAGCGGGCACACAAGATGTGCTTCTACTCCGGCCGGCTTGACCCGACCCGGCTGTCGCGCTGTGATCCCCGCTACCACAACTTGAAGGAGTGGTTGTGGACGATCAGCAAGGAGCGGCTGCCGGAGAACTGGAAGTTCAGCCTGGCGCTCATACCGGGAGAACCGCGCCCCCCGGGTAAGTTCTTGTAGCCGGAATTTTTGCTTATTCCCTCTGTTATCTCCTTGCTCTGTCTGACTGACCTTTTGCATTCGCCAGATCTTCCCCTACATCCTTCGCGAGGAGGGCGACGCTCCTCTCGAGGTGTTCGCGCCGGACTTGCCCGAGCCGCGCGCTCGGCGATCCGGCGAGGAACCGGATGGGGACGGCGATGCGTTCCCCAGCCGGAACGACGAGCCGGTCGCCGACACGCACGCGGAGGTGCACGAGGAGGAGGATGCCGGGCCGACCGCAGAGCTGGCGGCGCGCTCCACGGCGGACGGCGAAGCAGGCGAGAGCGGCTCCGGCCATTCCGGCTCCCGCCGGCCTGCGGCAGAAGAGCCGGCTCCGAAGAGGGGTCGGACTAGCGCCCTGCCGCCAAGCCGCCTTGGCCGGAAGAAAGGGCCGCCCCGGTTGTGCCGGGGTACATTTTTCTCCCTCCCCCTCGGTGCCTTCTGTTTGTTTTTCCTTGTCCTTGTTTTTCTGACTTTAGCCTGTTTTGCTCTTGTCTTTTCCTCTTTCCCTTTAGCGCACTGGTTTCTTTCGGCTCCGCGAGCCCGGCTCGGACGCTAGCCGGGTCGCCGCCTCAGCCTCGATCGATCCAACCGCGCCTCTTCCTCGAGGCGCAGCCTCCTTCTCCTCCTCAAGCCGAGCCGGCTGCCCCCTCCCAGCCGGAGGGTCCCCAGCCAGAAGCGACTCGCTCCTAGCCAGAAGGTTCCTCCGGGGGCGCGCGGGGGTGTACTAGCAAGGAGCTTGTCGTGGTTGGCGACGACGACTCCGACGAGGCGCTTGGGGAGGAGTGGCAGACCGCGGTGCTCGCGGCGAAGGAGTCCTTGGCCGTCAATGCCGTGGACGACGACACCTCTTCCGCCGCTTCGTTGTCGGATCTTGCCGCCACGCTCGAGCTGGCGGTGAAGGAGATCCGGCTGCTTGAGGCCATAGTCGGTGGGAACCGGACCCTGGAGCAGAAGCTTGCTGCAGCCAACAGGACCTCCCAGAGTAAGTCCGCCTCATCCGTCTGGCTCTTTTTTTAATAGTCGGCTTTGTTGCAGCTGTCCTCGTGTGCGCCCAGCGCGAGATCGATCGCTTGAAGAAAGCGAACGACCGGCTGAGCAGGTCAAACTCCACGCTGCGCTTGCAGAACAAGGACTGGCACGCGCGAATAGACGGCTTGGAGGATACCGTCAAGGAGCGCGACTCCTCGCTCGCTAGCCGGGCCGAAGCTTTCTCCCTTCTCGAGGCCCAGAACAAGGACCAAGAGAAGGAGATAAAACGGCTAGCGGTCAAGGAGAAGGCACTGGTGGAGGAGCTGATGCAAGTCGGCCACACTGCCAAAGGTGAGTTCTTTCTTCCATCTTCTTTTCTTTCCGGATCGGGTAGCCGGATTTGACTCCTCTTTTCTGACAGCCTTTTACCCCGGCATAGACCTGCTGGCTTACAACTGGCTGCAGGAGAACTGGCCGGGAGCGCAATCGACGGCTCAGGAGCTCGTCGTTCTTCTTGGCGAGGAGGACGCGAAGCTTCGTCAGGCGGCACGGGACATCTTCTCCTTTATGTGGCCAGAGGCTTCGGTTCCGGAGACGATGGCGCAGCTGGCGGCGAAGGTGGGAGAGGTGCCGGCTGCGGTGGACCGGCTGCGGGATCTGGCGGCGCGGGGTGGAGCGGAGATGGCCCTGGCGCTGATGCTTTCCTGGTACAAGGATGCTCGCGTCGAGAAGATCGACGGGGGCTTCCGTGCCGGAGCCGATCTTGCCGCCATCCGCCAAGCCCATCCGGAGCTTCGCAGGTCCGCCATCAAGATCGCCGACTATGTGGATCCGGACGAGGTGCTCACCGACTCGGAGTCCCCCGACACTCCGGATGCGGAGTCCTCGGTGCCACCGTCTGCCAGCGCCGGAGCCGGAACGAGCACTGCGGCTCCGCCACCGCCTCCAGCATCTGTCAGCCAGGAGCGCCCCCACGGCAAAGGCCCTGCCGTTTAGCTGTTGCCCCGGGATGTCGGGTGTATTTGTCTTGTTTTAGATTATCGTAAAACTTGTCTGTCTGTACCGGCTATCTTTGATGCCGGGTAACTCTCGGGAGCTTCGTCTCCCCTTTTGCTTGTTAATATTGAATTCTTGAGTCTTCCTTTATTTGTGTCTTGGATTTTCTTTTGATATCTTTGCCGGCTCACTTCGCCCGGCTGACCTAGCCCGGCTACACACTTTTAGCCGGATGAACTACACCTCCAGTGGGGGCGTGCCAGCGCACCCACTGGGTGTAGCCCCCGAGATTCGGAGTAGCTGGCGTAGCCAGGTGCTTCGAATCTTCCTTGTTCTTCCCCGCTCTTCTAAATTTATCCGACTGGCCTCGCCCCAGTCGGCATCTTTTGTCGGCTGGATGCCTTCAGCCGGGGGAACCAACATTCCAGTGGGGGCGCGCGAGCGCACCCACTAGGTGTAGCCCCCGAGATTCGGAGTAGCTGGCGTAGCCAGGTGCTTCGAATCTTTCTTGTCCTTTATTGCTCCCGCCCTTGCCCTCACCTGGGCTCCGAACTGCCGGCTAAACGCCCTTAGTCGGCCAGGAACTACAAGATTCCACTGGGGGCGCGCGAGCGCACCCAGTGGGTGTAGCCCCCGAGATTTGGAGTGCTTGATGAAGGCAAGGGCTTCAAATCTTCTTTCCTGCTCCTGAATTCCGACTCGAAGTAGTCGAACAAGAACGCACATATGCATACACATACATCTTCATAGGTTAATAGGTTAGTCCGTCAAATCGTAGCCGGGAAACGGCTTATTTTTTGAAAAACTGGCTTGCTCCTTTCTAGGCACTTAGTCGCTTTCTCGTGTGTTCTACTGTTTTTGCTGCGTCCTTGCCGGACAGCCGGGTTGCGGTCTGCAGCCGGAATCGAAGGGAGCTGACAGTACATTATGCACGGTACTAGCGGCTTAGCGGCTGGATTAGTTTGAGCTAGTTGCGGGGCCAGGACGCCCGATCTGTCACGCCTCTTCCCCGTTTTTCATGTGGGATGTCTCGGGCTTTTGCTCTTGCTAGCCGGACAGCCGGGTTGCGGTCTGTAGCTGAGACGAGAGTGGGCCTCTGACATCCTTGCACACTACTCAGCCGGTTAGTTGTCTTAACAGGCCGGGCCAGCCAGCGAGCCCCGGGTAGGGGTAGCCGGAGCCGGAAAATTTTTAATCGGAGAACAGGTACGCACACATTTCCAGAAGGAGCCCCCAAGATTCTCGTGAGGGTCCGCATTTTCATTTATGAGGTTTTCGGGATACATACACTGTTTGACGACTAGGTGTAAAACGGGCGCAGCAGGGCCGCATTCCAAGGACGTTCGGTCTCCTCGTCCGATTTGTCCATCTTGTTCTTGCGCGGCTGCTGTGCGTCGATGAGGTAGTAGGAGTCGTTGGGCAGCGCCCGACTGATGATGAAGGGGCCCTCCCAGGGTGGTGATAGCTTTTGCATGCCCTTCGTGTCTTGCACCAACCGGAGAACCAGGTCACCCTCGCGGAATGCGACTGGGCGAATCCGCCTGGAATGGTAGCGGCGTAGTCGCTGCTGGTACAGGGCGGATCTGGACAGGCTAGCTGGCCTCCTCCAGAGATCTACCCGCCCCGCCAAGGCCTTGTTGGCCTGCTCTGCCGAGAGGAGCTTATGGGGAGTCGAATTGGCGTCGGCGGAGAGGACGGCTTCCGATCCGTAGACCAGGAAGAATGGCGTGTAGCTGGTTGACCTATTCGGTGTGGTACGGAGGCTCCATAGCATAGCCGGAAGTTCTTCGATCCAGCATCCGGGTGACCGCTCCAACGGCTCGATGAGACGTGGTTTGATGCCGGCTAGCACCAAGCCGTTTGCTCGTTCGACCTGCCCGTTGGACCGGGATGCGACGGAGGCGAGGTTCTAGCCGGATGCCCTTGTTGCTGCAGAACCGCCAAGGCCCCTTGGCGAAGTTCGTGCCGTTGTCGATGATGATGCTATTGGGGTAGCCGAAGCGATTTATGATGTCGGTGAAGAAGGTAACCACCGTCGCCCCGTCCAGCTTCCGGATAGGCTTGGTCTCGATCCACTTTGTGAACTTGTCCACCGCTACCAGCAGGTGGGTCATTCCCGCGCGAGCTCGCTTGAAGGGCCCGACCATGTCGAGGTCCCAAACCGCGAAGGGCCAGGTGATCGGTATGGTCTTGAGCACCGAGGTTGGCATGTGCCCGAGCTGCCCGGCGTTGGCACCCATTGCACGCCGACCAGCCGCGCTCTCGGCGTCTCGAGGGTTGGGGCCAATAGAAGCCGTGGCAAAACGCCTTTGGCGACTATCGCTTGATGAAGCGTGGTGCCCGCACCGCTCGGTGGATGTCCTGAGTAGCCGGTAGCCCGTGGTTCACGCCGACACATCTTTGGAAGATACCGGATACATTGCGCTTGTATAGCTCGCCGCTTATGATGGTGTATGTATGCGCGGGCGCCGATTTGTCCGCCTCCACCTCGCCATCATCCGGGAGCTCGTTGTTGGCGATGTAGTTCATAAGGGCTGTGCCTGTGATGGCACTTCCGGATGACGAGGACGCCTGCCCTCCGCCATCGGGTGTCGGTGGCCGTCCGGTGGGATATCCGGCAGCAGCCGAGCCATCTGGCGAGCCGGAAGCCCCGGTCCTGCGAGCCGGAGGGCACCGCCCGCCGGAGTTGGCACGAGTATTCTTCTTTGGTGGCTCCGGCTCGCTTCCGCTGCCCGGCCGGGACGCCTCCGCCAGATGATGGAATCGATTCCGCGACGGGTTGATGGATGGCTTGCGCAGTGCTCTGGAGACCCTCGTGGGATGGCCTGCCTGTGGACCCTATCTTGGAGATCACGACCGCCTCGTTGTTGGTGGGGACGTGATGAAATTCACACGCCGTCAAGGAGGAGCTGAGCTCGGATGTGGAACCGGTAGAGGGCCATGTTGGCATCTCTCCGGCCCCATTCCCGGATACTTGTTGTACCACCAGGTCCGAATTGCCGGGCACGTGATCCGGTTGACGCCGATTTCCTTGGCCAGCCGGAGGCGCCAAAGGTTTCGTATTCGCTATGTTGTTGGAGGCCTTGAAGTGGATCTGCAACACGCACTCCAGCCGGTCTCCTTGGGCGAGGTGAGCACGATGCCGCTCCTAAGCCTCGAGCATCTTCGACCCGTCAAGTGCATCCTCCATGGTCCGAATCCGAACCGGTGGAGATATCGGTCTCGCCCATGACGAGGAAGTCTGCCATCGCCTGTGACTTGATCGTGAGCCGGGGCTCGTATTGGATGGAGTAGGCGGCGAGCTCAATGGACCATTTGGCGACCCAGCCAGTGGCGTCCTTGTTGCCGATGATTTCTGAAAGGGGTGCAGTGCACACGACCTTGATCGGGTGCTCCTGGAAGTAGTGCTTGAGCTTATTGCATGCTAGGTACACGTTGTAGCACATCTTTTGGTAGTGGGGGTAGTTCTGCTTGGAGAGGGAGAGAACCTCGCTGAGGTAGTAGACGGGTCTCTGAACTTGCTGAGCCTTGCCTTCCTCGGGGCGCTCCACCACCAGGACGATGCTGACGACCCGGCTGGTGGCTGCTATATAGAGCAACACCAGCTCCTTGCTAGCCGGTGTGGCTAGAACCGGCACTGTGGACAGCATGCGCTTGAGGTCGTGAAACGCGGTGTTGGCCTGCAAAGTCCAGGAGAACTTGTCCGTCTTTTTCATCAGCTGGTACAACGGAAGTGCCTTCTCTCCCAGCCGGCTGACGAAATGACTAAGGGAAGCCAGGCATCCGGTGAACTTCTGGACTCCAAGCAGGTTCTTGGGCGGTTGCATCCTTTCGATGGCCACGATCTTCTCCGGATTTGCCTCGATGCCTCGCTGAGATACGAGGAAACCAAGTAGCTAGCCGGATGGTACTCCGAAGACGCATTTTTCTGGGTTCAGCTTCATCTGGTACTAGCGGAGGTTGCCAAATGTTTCTCGCAGGTCCTCGAGGAGGGTGCGCTTTTCCTTGGTCTTGATGACCACGTCATCCACGTAAGCGTGCATGTTTCGGCCTATCTGCGAGTGCAAGCACTTCTGCATACATCACTGATAGGTGGTGCCTGCGTTCTTTAGGCCGAAAGGCATGGTTACATAGCAGAAAGCCCCGTAGGGGGTGATAAATGATGTCTTAATCTGATCAGCCGGGTTTAGCCGGATCTGATTGTATCCGGAATAACAATCTAGAAAAGACAACAAATCACAGCCGGACGTGGAATCGATGACCTGATCGACACGGGCAAGGCGAAGGGTCTTTCGGCATGCCTTGTTCAGGCTGGTGTAGTCGATACACATGTGCCTGTGTCTTGTTCTTTTTCAACACCGTGACTAGGTTCGCTAGCCATCCGGTGGTATACTTCCATGATGAACCCGATCGAGGAGCCGGTGATCTCCACCGATTATCTTTCTTCTCTTCGCGAATCGCACAGAGGTTGCTTGACCGCTTGGCATCCGGACGCACATGAAGTGAGTGCTCGGCGAACTCCCTCGGCACACCCGCTATGTCTTTGGGAGACCATGCGAAGATGTCCCGATTTCACGGAGGAAGTCGACGAGCCGCCTTCCTATTTGCTGTCCAAGCCGCACCTATGGTGACGAACTTAGTCGGTTGGAGGGGTCGAGCAGATCCTCTTCGCCTCCTTTGCCGCTGGAAAGCTCCTTCTCCAGCGGTTTGCTTCTAGCCGTAATGTCCTGCCGGGCCATGGCCACATTGCGCATGATCGCACGCTTTTCTTCGGCTATGATGAGGGCCTCGCTAGTTTAGAACCGGCCGAGGCGCACTCCATCGATCGCTCAAGCAGCCCGGCGACGGTGATCACGCCTGGGGTCCCGCATCTTCGTATTGAGGTATGCGAGTGGGGACGGCCATGAACTTGGCGAGGCGGGCGCCCGAGGAGAGCATGGTAGGAGTTTAAATTTACCACCTCAAACCAGATTGGTTCGCGGCGGAAGTTCTCCTCGGTCCCGAAGATGACGTCCAGCTGGATTTTTCCCAATGGAGCGCAGGCTGGCCACGGCAGTACGCCGTGGAACGTCGTGGTAGTCGGGTGCAGGTCGCCATGAATGCCCACTTCTCCAGCGAGGACCGGTAGAGGAGGTTGAGGCCGCTGCCTCGGCGATGAGGACGCGAAAATCGGCAGTGCGCTGCTGGAGACGATGAGGGGTCGAGCACCATGGCGTAGCCCCGGAGTTGGCGATGCTCAGTTGATCTGCCCGGCCTGTGATGGGGTTTCACCAGTTCAGGTATTGGGGACCGGAGAAACGATGGCGTTGACCTCCTTGGAGCGTCGCTGGGTCAGTGCTTGTCGCCCCGCTCCGTCTCAAGATGTGGTAGGCGGCGGCTGGGCTAGCCGCTAGCCGTTGTTGTTGTTGCGCCGTTACCATCATTACCGGCTCCCCTAGCCGGTGGTGGGGGTCCACCCGTGGGGAGGCGGAGACGGGCTGGTTGCTCGGTCCTTTAGCCGGGCGAAGTCCAACTGCAGCCCGTGGTGGTGCGAGCGGTTTGAAGGGACCGCTATGCCACTTGCACGTGCCGTCAATCATCTGGTCGAAGGTGAGCCAGGGCTTCTGCCTTCTTGTGTCGTTAGCCGGTGCGTCGGGCGCACCCTCTACGGCATTGACCTGCCGCGTGTGGTAGCGAGGCTTTTGTTGCCTGTCTTGGCGGTCCCCGTGGAACCGGTTGTCGTTGCTCGGATTGCTCGGACGGTTGCGAGCCGGCTCCGTGGGAGTCGGACGGCCTTCCGCGTTTACCCGGAGGGGCTTCTTCATGGCGGCATCTGCCGTGGCGTACTAGTCGGTGACCGTCATGAGCTCCGCCATGGTTTTCTGCTCGTCACACAGTAGTCGGTGGCGAAGCATGGTGCCCTCTCGGCATCCTTCGATGAAGAAACCGATGGCTTCGCTCTCCAGGATGCCCTTGCAAGTGTTGCGGAGCTCCGTCGACTTGGCGAGGTACTCGCGCTCGGTCTCGCGGTCGCCCTGGATGCACAAGGCCAGGTCGCGCGGCGCCTGGCGCTTGTAATGCGCTGCTGAAGTTGCGACGAAACCTTCTCAAATCAGGCCAGCGTTGATGCTGTTGGGCGCGAGGCTATTGAGCCAGGTCCTGCCGACCCGGTTAGCATGAGAGGGACGAACGCACGAATGTGCGCTTATTCCCGTATGGCGCCGACCGCTGCGGGCGTAATCGGTCAACCAGTCTTCCGGCTTCATGCCGTCGATTTTGGGGTGTCCTCGGCAGGAGAATTTATCCGGAAACGCCTGCCGGATGCGGGTCCAAACAAACTGGTCCGTAGAATCTTCCTCCGTGAGGCGTGCTTGAGCGAAAGCAGCTCGATGCGGTCGCGGCATCCGGACAATCCGGTTAGGCGCACCACCCGCCCGAGAGGCGGAACCGCTGGTCTGGTGCTCCGCTGGGGGGTGGGGGTGGCGGTTGCCGCTGATCGCTCGCTTCCGTGCGGCTGGCCCTTGTTGCCGAAGCTGCGACGCCTGCTGCGGGCCCTAGCCGGCTGAGGGGAGGACGCCGCCGCGGTCACGTGGTGCGCCTCGCCGTTGGCGGGTAGCCGCTTCTCCGAGTAGCTAAGGTCCTTCCTGCTCGCCGGTTGGCGCTGCCTGCTTGCCCGCGACGCGAGGAGCTCTGACGCGAGCGTCTGGCGGGTTTCGCCTCGCCCTCCGTGCTAGGTAGTTCTTCATCGCGGCTGCCGCGCGCAAGTTCTTGATGGGCGTCTAGGTGGGCCGTAGGGGCAGGCACGGATCCGGTTCTCCGTGCTTCTCCATCTGCCGCTTAGCTCACCGCCTCGACGCCGTACCGCACTGGCCGCTCTACGGTAGCCGGGTGAGACTGCGCGCGTCATACTCGCGCTGGCGATCTCCAATGCTTGGGCTGCCGCCAGCTCCATGGCCTCCTCGAGGAGGATCTGCTCTCCATGGTGAAGTTGGCCTCCTTCTCCTCGGGTTGTCCCCGAGGGCAACCGCGCCAGAGCGATCAATGGCATCTCGACCGGGTTCCGAGGCTGCGAGGGAGCGGAAGTTCGACCTCGCCCACGCCTCGCCCCGCGGCCGGGCGGGCTGCGAGCTGATCCGTCATCATGACCTCCACGCCGCAGGTGCGGCGGAGGTGCCGCCGCTGAGCATGGCGACCACGATGCAGACGATTTCCCTAGGGAAACGCTCCGGGACTGTGGCGATGTAGACGGGGAGATCGCCGAATAGCAGAACGGTGCCGTTTGCCGGGAAGGAAGTCCCGGCGAAGCAGGAGGCGTTATCGATGACGCAGTCGAACTTGCCAAGCATGAGCACCAGGCCGAAGGCCACACGCTCACCGGCTAAAGTGCGGGGTCCCGTGCGGAATGTGACTCCGGTCGAAGCCATCTGCCCCACGGTGGGCGCCAACTGTCGTTGTATTGGGAACGGCAGTACCTAAAAAGGTTAGATAGAGGTGTGGGGACTAGCAGGAAAGCTATCGATGGCGTCCGGAGGCGAGATTGGATACGAGCAAGCGAAGGGACGCAAGAAGTACCAGTGTTCGGGCCCTCGTGGTGAGGTAAAGCCCTACTCCGCCTGATCCGACTATGTGAAATATATGAGCAAGTGCTCCTCGAGCTGTATCCTTTAGCCAACGCCTTTAAATGAACTCAGACCAACCCTTTTCATCGAGGCCCTCCTCTCCTTATATAGGAAGAGAGGCAAGGGTCTCACTGCTAGTCCGACCGGCGGGCCCCACAAGCGGGTCCCACCGGCTAGTCATCTATAGTACCCGCATGGTATGTCACATCGGTGTATGAGCGGTATGGCTGTCAGAGCACAGTGGACGCCGGCGAGCCTGCCGTCAAGACAGCCACTATTCCGCCAACCACGCCAAGTCTTCGGTATGGGCGGGTGGTCGCCCGTCTTGTCGCCGTATGAGGCGCATCGCTGCAATCGATACACGCACGCCGCTCCGCCCCTCTGATTGGATCCGACTATGTTTGTTGTAGCCGGCTACCTCCTCATGGTCCGGCTACCGGGTGGTAGCCGGTCCATCCTACCCTGTCCGGCTGCATCTGGTCAGCTGGCCGAGATCCGTCTGTCCTGTTTCTTATTCGGGTGGGGTATCCGGGGATCATCCCCCTGACAAGAACAGACATGCAGTGACTTATGTGGTTTGTTTAGAAGAACACACATGCAATGACACTGGGTGTGGTTCATGAAAAGAACAGACAGGAAATGACACCGGTGGATCCTTATGTGGTTTGTTTAGAAGAACACACATGCAATGACACTGGGTGTGGTTCATGAAAAGAACAGACACGCAATGACACTGGTGGATCCTTATGTGGTTTGTTTAGAGGAACATACATGCAATGACACCGGTGGATCCGAGTGTGGTTCATGAGAAGAACACACATCCAATGACACTAGGTGGATCCTTATGTGGTTCATGAAAAGAACAGACATGTAGTGAAACTGGGTGTGGTTCATGAATAGAACAGACATGCACTGACACTAGGGGTGGTTCATGAAAAGAACAGACATGCAATGACACTGGTGGGTCCATCCTTATGTGGTTCATGAAAAGAACAGACATGCAATGACACTGGTGGATCCTTATGTGGTTTGTTTAGAAGAACACACATGCAATGACACTGGGTGTGGTTCATGAAAAGAACACACACACAATGACACTAGTGGATCCTTGTGTGGTTTGTTTAGAGGAACAAACATACAATGACACCGGTGGATCCACGTGTGGTTCATGAAAAGAACAGACATGCAATGACTCTGGTAGATCCTTATGTGGTTCATGAAAAGAACTGACATGTAGTGACACTGGGTGTGGTTCATGAAAAGAACAGACATCCACTGACACTAGGTGTGGTTCATGAAAAGAACACACAGGCAATGACACTGGTGGATCCTTATGTGGTTTATGGAAGGAACAAACATGCAATCACACTAGGTGGATCCATATGTGGTTTATGGAAGTAACACACATGCCATGACACTGGGTGTGGTTCATGAAAAGAACAGACATGCAATGACACTGGTAGATCCTTATGTGGTTTATGAAAAGAACATACATGCAATGACATTTGGTGAGGTTCATGAAAATAACAAACATGCAATGACACTGGTGGATCCTTATGTGTGGTTCATGAAAAGAACAAACATGCAATGACACTAGTGGATCCTTATGTGGTTTGTTTAGAAGAACACACATGCAATGACACTGGTGGATCCATGTGTGGTTCATGGGAAGAAAACACATCCAATGACACTGGTGGACTCTAGCTGTGGTTCATGAAAAGAACAGACATGCAATGACACTGGGTGTGGTTCATGAAAAGAACAGACATGCAATGACATCGGTGGATCCATGTGTGGTTTATGGAAGTAATAGACATGCAATGACTCTAGCTATGGTTAATGAAAAGAACACACATGCAATGACACTAGGTGTGGTTCATGAAAAGAACATACATGCAATGACACTGGTGGATCCTTATGTGGTTTGTTTAGAGGAACAGACATGCAATGACACCGGTGGATCCATGTGTGGTTCATGAGAAGAACACACATCCAATGACACTAGGTGGATCCTTATGTGGTTCATGAAAAGAACTGACATGCAGTGACTCTAGTTGTGATCCAGGAAAAGAACAGACATGCAATGACACTGGTGGATCCATGTGTGGTTCAATGGGAACAAACATCCAATGACTCTAGCTATGGTTCATGAAAAGAACACGCATGCAATGACACCGGGTGTGGTTCATGAAAAGAACAGACATGCAATGAATTATGTGGTTTGTTTAGAAGAACACACATGCAATAACACTGGGTGTGGTTCATGAAAAGAATAGATAGACAATGACACTGGTGGATCCTTATGTGGTTTGTTTAGAAGAACACACATGCAATGACACTGGGTGTGATTCATGAAAAGAACAGACACGCAATGACACTGGTGGATCCTTATGTGGCTTGTTTAGAGGAACATACATGCAATCACACTAGGTGGATCCATATGTGGTTTATGGAAGTAATAGACATGCAATGACTCTAGCTATGATTCATGAAAAGAACAGACATGCAATGACACTAGTGGATCCTTATGTGGTTCATGAAAAGAACATGCAGGAAATGACACTGGTGGATCCTTATGTGGTTTGTTTAGAAGAACACACATGCAATGACACTGGGTGTGGTTCATGAGAAGAACACACATCCAATGACACTGGTGGATCCTTATGTGGTTTGTTTAGAGGAACAGACATGCAATCACACTAGGTGGATCCATATGTGGTTTATGGAAATGTACATATGCAATGACTCTAGCTGTGATCCATGAAAAGAACAGACAGGAAATGACACTGGTGGATCCATGTGTGGTTCATGGGAAGAATAGACATCCAATGACACTGGTGGACTCTAGCCATGGTTCATGAAAAGAACACGCATGCAATGACACCGGGTGTGGTTCATGAAAAGAACAGACATGCAATGACTTATGTGGTTTGTTTAGAAGAACACACATGCAGTGACACTGGGTGTGGTTCATGAAAAGAACAGATAGGCAATGACACTGGTGGATCCTTACGTGGTTTGTTTATAATAACACACATTGAATGACACTGGGTGTGGTTCATGAAAATAACAGACACGCAATGAGACTAGTGGATCCTTATGTGGTTTGTTTAGGGGAACAGACATGCAATCACACTAGGTGGATCCATATGTAGTTTATGGAAGTAACAGACATGCAATGACTCTAGCTGTGATTCATGAAAAGAACAGACATGCAATGACACTGGTGGATCCTTATGTGGTTCATGAAAAGAACAGGCAGGAAATGACACTGGTGGAGACTTATGTGGTTTGTTTAGAAGAACACACATGCAATGACACTGGGTGTGGTTCATGAGAAGAACACACATCGAATGACACTGGTGGATCCTTATGTGGTTTGTTTAGAGGAACAGACATGCAATCACACTAGGCGGATCCATATGTGGTTTATGGAAGTAACAGACATGCAATGACTCTAGCTGTGATCCATGAAAAGAACAAACAGGAAATGACACTGGTGGATCCATGTGTGGTTCATGGGAAGAACAGACATCCAATGACACTGGTGGACTCTAGCCATGGTTCATGAAAAGAACACGCATGCAATGGCACCGGGTGTGGTTCATGAAAAGAACAGACATGCAATGACTTATGTGGTTTGTTTAGAAGAACACACATGCAGTGACACTGGGTGTGGTTCATGAAAAGAACAGATAGGCAATGACACTGGTGGATCCTTACGTGGTTTGTTTAAAATAACACACATTGAATGACACTAGGTGTGGTTCATGAAAATAACAGACACGCAATGAGACTGGTGGATCCTTATGTGGTTTGTTTAGGGGAACAGACATGCAATCACACTAGGTGGATCCATATGTGGTTTATGGAAGTAACAGACATGCAATGACTCTAGCTGTGATTCATGAAAAGAACAGACATGCAATGACACTGGTGGATCCTTATGTGGTTCATGAAAAGACCAGAGATGCAATGACACTGGTGGATCCTTATGTGGTTTGTTTAGAACAACACACATGCAATGACAGTGGGTGTTGTTCATGAGAAGAACACACATCCAATGACACTTGTGGATCCTTATGTGGTTTGTTTAGAGGAACAGACATGCAATCACACTAGGTGGATCCATATGTGGTTTATGGAAGTAACATAGATGCAATGACTCTAGCTGTGATCGATGAAAAGAACAGACAAGCAATGACACTGGTGGATCCATGTGTGGTTCATGGGAAGAACAGACATCCAATGACACTAGTGGACTCTAGATATGGTTCATGAAAAGAACAGACACGCAATGACACCGGGTGTGGTTCATGAAAAGAACAGACATGTAATGACTTATGTGGTTTGTTTAGAAGAACACACATGCAATGACATTGGGTGTGGTTCATGAAAAGAACAAATAGGCAATGACACTGGTGGATCCTTATGTGGTTTGTTTAGAAAAACACACATGCTATGACACTGGGTGTGGTTCATGAAAATAATAGACACGCAATGACATTGGTTGATCCTTATGTGGTTTGTTTAGAGGAATAGACATGCAATCACACTAGGTGGATCCATATGTGGTTTATGGAAGTAAAAGACATGCAATGACTCTAGCTGTGATTCATGAAAAGAACAGACATGCAATGACACTGGTGGATCCTTATGTGGTTCATGAAAAGAACAGACATGCAATGACACTGGTGGATCCTTATGTGGTTTGTTTAGAACAACACACATGCAATGACAGTGGGTGTGGTTCATGAGAAGAACACACATCCAATGACACTTGTGGATCCTTATGTGGTTTGTTTAGAGGAACAAACATGCAATCACACTAGGTTGATCCATATGTGGTTTATGGAAGTAACAGACATGCAATGACTCTAGCTGTGATCCATGAAAAGAACAGACAGGCAATGACACTGGTGGATCCATGTGTGGTTCATGGGAAGAACAGACATCCAGTGACACTAGTGGACTCTAGCTATGGTTCATGAAAAGAACACGCATGCAATGACACCGGGTGTGGTTCATGAAAAGAACAGACATGCAATGACTTATGTGGTTTGTTTAGAAGAACACCCATGCAATGACACTTGGTGTGGTTCATGAAAAGAACAGATAGACAATGACACTGGTGGATCCTTATGTGGTTTGTTTAGAAGAACACACATGCAATGACACTGGGTGGTTCATGAAAATAATGCATACAATGACACTGGTGGATCCTTATGTGGTTTGTTTAGAGGAACAGCCATGCAATCACACTAGGTGGATCCATATGTGTTTTATGGAAGTAAAAGACATGCAATGACTCTAGCTGTGATTCATGAAAAGAACAGACATGCAATGACACTGGTGGATCCTTATGTGGTCCATGAAAAGAATAAACATGCAATGACACTGGTGGATCCTTAAGTGGTTTGTTTACAAGAACACACATGCAATGATAGTGGGTGTGGTTCATGATAAGAACACACATCCAATGACACTGGTGGATCCTTATGTGGTTTGTTTAGAGGAACAAACATGCAATCACACTAGGTGGATCCATATGTGCTTTATGGAAGTAAGAGACATGCAATGACTCTAGCTGTGATCCATGAAAAGAACAGACAGGCAATGACACTGGTGGATCCATGTGTGGTTCATGGGAAGAACATACATCCAATGACACTGGTGGACTCTAGATATGGTTCATGAAAAGAACATGCATGCAATGACACCGGGTGTGGTTCATGAAAAGAACAAACATGCAATGACTTATGTGGTTTGTTTAGAAGAACACCCATGCAATGACACTTGGTGTGGTTCATGAAAATAACAGATAGGCAATGACACTGGTGGATCCTTATGTGGTTTGTTTAGAAGAACACACATGCAATGACACTGGGTGTGGTTGATGAAAGTAACAGACACGCAATGACACTGGTGGATCCTTATGTGGTTTGTTTAGAGGAACAAACATGCAATCACACTAGGTGGATCCATATGTGGTTTATGGAAGTAACAGACATGCAATGACTCTAGCTGTGATCCATGAAAAGAGCAGACAAGCAATGATACTGGTGGATCCATGTGTGGTTCATGGGAAGAACAGACATGAAATGACACTGGTGGATCCTTATGTGGTTTGTTTAGAAGAACACACATGCAATGACACTGGGTGTGGTTCATGAGAAGAACACACATCCAGTGACACTGGTGGATCCTTATGTGGTTTGTTTAGAGGAACATACATGCAATCACACTAGGTGGATCCATATGTGGTTTATGGAAGTAACAGACATGCAATGACGCTAGCTGTGATGCATGAAAAGAACAGAGAGGCAATGACACTGGTGGATCCATGTGTGGTTCATGGGAAGAACAGACATCCAGTGACACTGGTGGACTCTAGCTATGGTTCATGAAAAGAACACGCATGCAATGACACCGGGTGTGGTTCATGAAAAGAACAGACATGCAATGACTTATGTGGTTTGTTTAGAAGAACACCCATGCAATGACACTTGGTGTGGTTCATGAAAAGAACAGATAGGCAATGACACTAGTGGATCCTTATGTGGTTTGTTTAGAAGAACACACATGCAATGACACTGGGTGTGGTTGATGAAAATAACAGACACGCAATGACACTGGTGGATCCTTATGTGGTTTGTTTAGGGGAACAGCCATGCAATCACACTAGGTGGATCCATATGTGGTTTATGGAAGTAATAGACATGCAATGACTCTAGCTGTGATCCATGAAAAGAGCAGACAAGCAATGATACTGGTGGATCCATGTGTGGTTCATGGGAAGAACAGGCATGAAATGACACTGGTGGATCCTTATGTGGTTTGTTTAGAAGAACACACATGCAATGACACTGGGTGTGGTTCATGAGAAGAACACACATCTGATGACACTGGTGGATCCTTATGTGGTTTGTTTAGAGGAACATACATGCAATCACACTAGGTGGATCCATATGTGGTTTATGGAAGTAACAGACATGCAATGACTCTAGCTGTGATGCATGAAAAGAACAGACAAGCAATGACACTGGTGGATCCATGTGTGGTTCATGGGAAGAACAGACATCCAGTGACACTGGTGGACTCTAGCTATGGTTCATGAAAAGAACACGCATGCAATGACACCGGGTATGGTTCATGAAAAGAATAGACATGCAATGACTTATGTGGTTTGTTTAGAAGAACACCCATGCAATGACACTTGGTGTGGTTCATGAAAATAACAGATAGGCAATGACACTGGTGGATCCTTATGTGGTTTGTTTAGAAGAACACACATGCAATGACACTGGGTGTGGTTGATGAAAAAAACAGACACGCAATGACACTGGTGGATCCTTATGTGGTTTGTTTAGAGGAACAGACATGCAATCACACTAGGTGGATCCATATGTGGTTTATGGAAGTAACAAACATGCAATGACTCTAGCTGTGATCCATGAAAAGAGCAGACATGCAATGACACTGGTGGATCCATGTGTGGTTCATGGTAAGAACAGACATCCAATGACACTGGTGGACTCTAGATATGGTTCATGAAAAGAACATACATGCAATGACACCGGGTGTCGTTCATGAAAAGAACAGACATGCAATGACTTATGTGGTTTGTTTAGAAGAACACCCATGCAATGACACTTGGTGTGGTTCATGAAAAGAACAGATAGGCAATGACACTGGTGGATCCTTATGTGGTTTGTTTAGAAGAACACACATGCAATGACACTGGGTGTGGTTCATGAAAATAACAGACACGCAATGACACTGGTGGATCCTTATGTGGTTTGTTTAGAGGAACAGCCATGCAATCACACTAGGTGGATCCATATGTGGTTTATGGAAGTAAAAGACATGCAATGACTCTAGCTGTGATTCATGAAAAGAACAGACATGCAATGACACTGGTGGATCCTTATGTGGTCCATGAAAAGAATAGACATGCAATGACACTGGTGGATCCTTATGTGGTTTGTTTACAAGAACACACATGCAATGACAGTGGGTGTGGTTCATGATAAGAACACACATCCAATGACACTGCTGGATCCTTATGTGGTTTGTTTAGAGGAACAAACATGCAATCACACTAGGTGGATCCATATGTGCTTTATGGAAGTAAGAGACATGCAATGACTCTAGCTGTGATCCATGAAAAGAACAGACAGGCAATGACACTGGTGGATCCATGTGTGGTTCATGGGAAGAACATACATCCAATGACACTAGTGGACTCTAGATATGGTTCATGAAAAGAACACGCATGCAATGACACCTGGTGTGGTTCATGAAAAGAACAAACATGCAATGACTTATGTGGTTTGTTTAGAAGAACACCCATGCAATGACACTTGGTGTGGTTCATGAAAAGAACAGATAGGCAATGACACTGGTGGATCCTTATGTGGTTTGTTTAGAAGAACACACATTTAATGACACTGGGTGTGGTTCATGAAAATAACAGACACGCAATGACACTGGTGGATCCTTATGTGGTTTGTTTAGAGGAACAGACATGCAATCACACTAGGTGGATCCATATGTGGTTTATGGAAGTAAAAGACATGCAATGACTCTAGCTATGATTCATGAAAAGAACAGACATGCAATGACACTGGTGGATCCTTATGTGGTCCATGAAAAGAATAGACATGCAATGACACTGGTGGATCCTTATGTGGTTTGTTTACAAGAACACACATGCAATGACAGTGGGTGTGGTTCATGATAAGAACACACATCCAATGACACTGCTGGATCCTTATGTGGTTTGTTTAGAGGAACAAACATGCAATCACACTAGGTGGATCCATATGTGCTTTATGGAAGTAACAAACATGCAATGACTCTAGCTGTGATCCATGAAAAGAACAGACAGGCAATGACACTGGTGGATCCATGTGTGGTTCATGGGAAGAACATACATCCAATAACACTGGTGGAATCTAGATATGGTTCATGAAAAGAACATGCATGCAATGACACCGGGTGTGGTTCATGAAAAGAACAAACATGCAATGACTTATGTGGTTTGTTTAGAAGAACACCCATGCAATGACACTTGGTGTGGTTCATGAAAATAACAGATAGGCAATGACACTGGTGGATCCTTATGTGGTTTGTTTAGAAGAACACACATGCAATGACACTGGGTGTGGTTGATGAAAATAATAGACACGCAATGACACTGGTGGATCCTTATGTGGTTTGTTTAGAGGAACAGACATGCAATCACACTAGGTGGATCCATATGTGGTTTATGGAAGTAACAGACATGCAATGACACTGGTGGATCCATGTGTGGTTCATGGGAAGAACAGACATCCAGTGACACTAGTGGACTCTAGCTATGGTTCATGAAAAGAACACGCATGCAATGACACCGGGTGTGGTTCATGAAAAGAACAAACATGCAATGACTTATGTGGTTTGTTTAGAAGAACACCCATGCAATGACACTCGGTGTGGTTCATGAAAAGAACAGACATGCAATGAGACTGGTGGATCCTTATGTGGTTTGTTTAGAACAACACAAGTGCAATGACACTTGGTGTGGTTCATCAAAAGAACACACATCCAATGACACTAGTGGATCCTTATGTGGTTTGTTTAGAGGAACAGACATGCAATCACACTAGGTGGATCCAGATGTGGTTTATGGAAGTAACATAGATGCAATGACTCTAGCTGTGATCGATGAAAAGAACAGACAAGCAATGACACTGGTGGATCCATGTGTGGTTCATGGGAAGAACAAACATCCAATGACACTCGTGGACTCTAGATATGGTTCATGAAAAGAACAGACATGGAATGACACTGGTGGATCCTTATGTGGTTTGTTTAGAACAACACACATGCAATGACAGTGGGTGTGGTTCATGAGAAGAACACACATCCAATGACACTGGTGGACTCTAGATATGGTTCATGAAAAGAACACGCATGCAATGACACCGGGTGTGGTTCATGAAAAGAACAGACATGCAATGACTTATATGGTTTGTTTAGAAGAACACCCATGCAATGACACTGGGTGTGGTTCATGAAAAGAACAGATAGGCAATGACACTGGTGGATCCTTATGTGGTTTGTTTAAAAGAACACACATGTAATGACACTGGGTGTGGTTCATGAAAAGAACAGACATGCAATGACACTGGTGGATCCTTATGTGGTTTGTTTAGAGGAACAGACATGCAATCACAGTAGGTGGATCCATATGTGGTTTATGGAAGTAACAGACATGCAATGACTCTAGCTGTGATTCATGAAAAGAATAGACATGCAATGACACTGGTGGATCCTTATGTGGTTCATGAAAAGAACAGACATAAAATGACACTGGTGGATCCTTATGTGGTTTTATTAGAAGAACACACAAGCAATGACACTAGGTGTGGTTCATGAGAAGAACACACATCCAATGACACTGGTGGATCCTTATGTGGTTTGTTTAGAGGAACATACATGCAATCACACTAGGTGGATCCATATGTGGTTTATGGAAGCAATGCATATGCAATGACTCTAGGTGTGATACATGAAAAAAGAACATGTGCAATGACACTGGTGGATCCATGTGTGGTTCATGGGAAGAATGACATCCAAAGGACACCGTGGACTCTAGCTATGGTTCATGAAAAGAACACGCATGCAATGACACCGGGTGTGGTTCATGAAAAGAACAGACATGCAATGACTTATGTGGTTTGTTTAGAAGAACACACATGCAATGACACTAGGTGTGGTCATGAAAAGAACAGATAGGCAATGACACTGGTGGATCCTTATGTGGTTTGTTTAGAAGAACACACATGCAATGCCAGTGGGTGTGGTTCATGAAAAGAACAGACACACAATGACACTAGTGGATCCTTATGTGGTTTGTTTAGAGGAACAGACATGTAATCACACTAGGTGGATCCATATGTGGTTTATGGAAGTAACAGACATGCAATGACTCTAGCTGTGATTCATGAAAAGAGCAGACATGCAATGACACTGGTGGATGCTTATGTGGTTCATGAAAACAACAGACATGCAATGACACTGGCGGATCCTTATATGGTTTGTTTAGAATAACACACATGCAATGACACTGGGTGTGGTTCATGAGAAGAACACACATCCAATGACACTAGTGGATCCTTATGTGGTTTGTCTAGAGGAACAGACATGTAATCACACTAGGTGGATCCATATGTGGTTTATGGAAGTAACAGACATGCAATGACTCTAGCTGTGATTCATGAAAAGAACAGACATGCAATGACATTGGTGGATCCTTATGTGGTTCATGAAAAGAACAGATAGGCAATGACACTGGTGGATCCTTATGTGGTTTGTTTAGAAGAACACACATGCAATGACACTAGGTGTGGTTCATGAGAAGAACACACATCCAATGACACTGGTGCATCCTTATGTGGTTTGTTTAGAGGAACATACATGCAATCACACTAGGTGGATCCATATATGGTTTATGGAAATAACAGACGTGCAATGACTCTAGCTGTGATCCATGAAAAGAACAGACAGGGAATGACACTGGTGGATCCATGTGTGGTTCATGGGAGGAACAGACATCCAATGACACTTGTGTACTGTAGCCATGATTCATGAAAAGAACACGCATGCAATGACACCAGGTGTGGTTCATGAAAAGAACAGACATGCAAGGACTTATGTGGTTTGTTTAGAAGAACACACATGCAATGACACTAGGTGTGGTTCATGAAAAGAACAGATATGCAATGACACTGGTGGATCCTTACGTGGTTTGTTTAGAAGAACACACATGCAATGACAGTAGGTGTGGTTAATGAGAAGAACACACATCCAATGACACTGGTGGATCGTTATGTGTTTTTTTAGAGGAACAGACATGCAATCACACTAGGTGGATCCATATGTGGTTTATGGAAGTAACATACATGCAATGAATCTAGATGTGATCGATGAAAAGAACACACATGCAATGACACTGGTGGATCCATGTGTGGTTCATGGGAAGAACAGACATCCAATGACACTGGTGGACTCTAGATATGGTTCATGAAAAGAACAGACATGCAATGACACCGGGTGTGGTTCGTGAAAAGAACAGACATGCAATGACACCGGGTGTGGTTCATGAAAAGAACAGACATGCAATGACTTATGTTGTTTGTTTAGAAGAACACACATGCAATGACACTGGGTGTGGTTCATGAAAAGAACAGATAGGAAATGACACCGGTGGATCCTTATGTGGTTTGTTTAGAAGAACGCACATTCAATGACACTGGGTGTGGTTCATGAAAATAGCAGACATGCAATGACACTGGTGGATCCTTATGCGGTTTGTTTAGAGGAACAGACATGCAATCACACTAGGTGGATCCATATGTGGTTTATGGAAGTAAAAGACATGCAATGACTCTAGCTGTGATTCATGAAAAGAACACACATGCAATGACACTGGTGGATCCTTATGTGGTTCATGAAAAGAACAGACATGCAATGACACTGGTGGATCCTTATGTGGTTTGTTTAGTAGAACACACATGCAATGACAGTGTGTGTGGTTCATGAGAAGAACACACATCCAATGACACTGGTGGATCCTTATGTGGTTTGTTTAGAGGAACAAACATGCAATCACACTAGGTGGATCCATATGTGGTTTATGGAAGTAACAAACATGCAATGACTCTAGCTGTGATCCATGAAAAGAACACACAGGCAATGACACTGCTGGATCCATGTGTGGTTCATGGGAAGAATAGACATCCAATGACAGTGGTGGATCTAGATATGGTTCATGAAAAGAACAGACCTGCAATGACACCGGGTGTGGTTCATGAAAAGAACAGACATGCAATGAATTATGTGGTTTGTTTAGAAAAACACCCATGCAATGACACTGGGTGTGGTTCATGAAAAGAACAGATAGGCAATGACACTGGTGGATCCTTATGTGGTTTGTTTAGAAGAACACACATGCAATGACATTGGGTGTGGTTCATGAAAATAACAGACACGCAATGACACTGGTGGATCCTTATGTGGTTTGTTTAGAGGAACACACATGCAATCACACTAGGTGGATCCATATGTGGTTTATGGAAGTAAAAGACATGCAATGACTCTAGCTGTGATTCATGAAAAGAACAGACATGCAATGACACTGGTGGATTCTTATGTGGTTCATGAAAAGAACAGACAGGCAATGACACTGGTGGATCCTTATGTGGTTTGTTTAGAAGAACACACACGCAATGACACTGGGTGTGGTTCATGAGAAGAACACACATCCAATGACACTGGTGGATCCTTATGTGGTTTGTCTAGAGGAACAAACATGCAATCACACTAGGTGGATCCATATGTGGTTTATGGAAGTAACAGACATGCAATGGCTCTAGCTGTGATTCATGAAAAGAACAGACATGCAATGACACTGGTGGATCCTTATGTGGTTCATGAAAATAACAGACATGCAATGACACTGGTGGATCCTTCTATGGTTTGTTTAGAAGAACACACATGCAATGACACTGGGTGTGGTTTTCATGAGAAGAACACACATCCAATGACACTGGTTGATCCTTATGTGGTTTGTTTATAGGAACAAACATGCAATCACACTAGGTGGATCCATATGTGGTTTATGGAAGTAACAGACATGCAATGACTCTAGCTGTGATCCATGAAAAGAACAGACAGGCAATGACACTGGTGGATCCATGTGTGGTTCATGGGAAGAACAGACATCCAATGACACTGGTGGACTCTAGCCATGATTCATGAAAAGAACAGACATGCAATGACACCGGGTGTGGTTCATGAAAAGAACAGACATGCAAGGACTTATGTGGTTTGTTTAGAAGAACACACATGCAATGGCACTAGGTGTGGTTCATGAAAAGAACAGATAGGCAATGACACCGGTGGATCCTTATGTGGTTTGTTTAGAAGAACACACATGCAATGACACTAGGTGTGGTTCATGAAAATAACAGACATGCAATGACACTGGTGGATCCTTATGTGGTTTGTTTAGAGGAACAGACATGCAATCACACTAGGTGGATCCATATGTGGTTTATGGAAGTAAAAGACATGCAATGACTCTAGCTATGATTCATGAAAAGAACACACATGCAATGACACTAGTGGATCCTTATGTGGTTTGTTTAGAAGAACACACATGCAATGACAGTGTGTGTGGTTCATGAGAAGAACACACATCCAATGACACTGGTGGATCCTTATGTGGTTTGTTTAGAGGAACAAACATGCAATCACACTAGGTGGATCCATATGTGGTTTATGGAAGTAACAGACATGCAATGACTCTAGCTGTGATCCATGAAAAGAACAGACATGCAATGACACTGGTGGATCCATGTGTGGTTCATGGGAAGAACAGACAGCCAATGACACTGGTGGACTCTAGATATGGTTCATGAAAAGAACAGACATGCAATGACACCGGGTGTGGTTCATGAAAAGAGCAGACATGCAATGACTTATGTGGTTTGTTTAGAAGAACACCCATGCAATGACACTTGGTGTGGTTCATAAAAAGAACAGATAGGCAATGACACTGGTGGATCCTTATGTGGTTTGTTTAGAAGAACACACATGCAATGACACTGGGTGTGGTTCATGAAAATAACACACATAATGACCGGTGGATCCTTATGTGGTTTGTTTAGAGGAACAGACATGCAATCACACTAGGTGGATCCATATGTGGTTTATGGAAGTAAAAGACATGCAATGACTAGCTGTGATTCATAAAAAGAACAGACATGCAATGACACTGGTGGATCCTTATGTGGTCCATGAAAAGAATAGACATGCAATGACACTAGTGGATCCTTATGTGGTTTGTTTAGAAGAACACACATGCAATGACAGTGGGTGTGGTTCATGAGAAGAACACACATCCAATGACACTGGTGGATCCTTATGTGGTTTGTTTAGAGGAACAAACATGCAATCACACTAGGTGGATCCATCTGTGCTTTATGGAAGTAACAGACATGCAATGACTCTAGCTGTGATCCATGAAAAGAACAGACAGGCAATGACACTGTGGATCCATGTGTGGTTCATGGGAAGAACATATATCCAATGACACTGGTGGACTCTAGATATGGTTCATGAAAAGAACACGCATGCAATGACACCGGGTGTGGTTCATGAAAAGAACAGACATGCAATGACTTATGTGGTTTGTTTAGAAGAACACCCATGCAATGACACTCGGCGTGGTTCATGAAAAGAACAGATAGGCAATGACACTGGTGGATCCTTATGTGGTTTGTTTAGAAGAACACACATGCAATGACACTGGATGTGGTTCATGAAAATAACAGACACGCAATGACACTGGTGGATCCTTATGTGGTTTGTTTAGAGGAACAGACATGCAATCACACTAGGTGGATCCATATGTGGTTTATGGAAGTAAAAAACATGCAATGACTCTAGATGTGGTCCATGAAAAGAATAGACATGCAATGACACTGGTGGATCCTTATGTGGTTCATGAAAAGAATAGACATGCAATGACACTGGTGGATCGTTATGTGGTTTGTTTAGAAGAACACACATGCAATGACAGTGGGCGTGGTTCATGAGAAGAACACACATCCAATGACACTGGTGGATCCTTATGTGGTTTGTTTAGAGGAACAAACATGCAATCACACTAGGTGGATGCATATGTGGTTTATGGAAGCAACAGAGATGCAATGACTCTAGCTGTGATCCATGAAAAGAACAGACAGGCAATGACACTGGTGGATCCATGTGTGGTTCATGGGAAGAACATACATCCAATGACACTAGTGGACTCTAGATATGGTTCGTGAAAAGAACACGCATGCAATGACGCCGGGTGTGGTTCATGAAAAGAACAGACATGCAATGACTAATGTGGTTTGTTTAGATGAACACACATGCAATGACACTGGGTGTGGTTCATGAAAAGAACAGGTAGGCAATGACACTGGTCGATCCTTATGTGGTTTGTTTAGAAGAACACACATGCAATGACACTGGGTGTGGTTCATGAAAAGAACAAACACGCAATGACACTGGTGGATCCCTATGTGGTTTGTTTAGAGGAACAGACATGCAATCCCACTAGGTGGATCCATATGTGGTTTATGGAAGTAACAGACATGCAGTGACTCTAGCTGTGATTCATGAAAAGAACAGACATGCAATGACACTTGTGGATCCTTATGTGGTTCATGAAAAGAATAGACATGAAATGACACTGGTGGATCCTTATGTGGTTTGTTTAGAAGAACACACATGCAATGACACTGGGTGTGGTTCATGAGAAGAACGCACATCCAATGACACTAGTGGATCCTTATGTGGTTTGTTTAGAGGAACATACATGCAATCACACTAGGTGGATCCATATGTGGTTGATGGAAGTAACAGACATGCAATGAATCTAGCTGTGATCCATGAAAAGAACAGACAGGCAATGACACTGGTGGACACATGTGTGGTTCATGGGAAGAACAGACATCCAATGGCACTGGTGGACTCTAGCTATGGTTCATGAAAAGAACACGCATGCAATGACACCGGGTGTGGTTAATGAAAAGAACAGACATGCAATGACTTATGTGGTTTGTTTAGAAGAACACACATGCAATGACACTAGGTGTGGTTCATGAAAAGAACAGATAGGCAATGACACTGGTGGATCCTTATGTGGTTTGTTTAGAAGAACACACATGCAATGACACTTGGTGTGGTTCATGAAAAGAACAGACACGCAATGACACTGGTGGATCATTATGTGGTTTGTTTAGAGGAACAAACATGTAATCACACTAGGTGGATCCATATGTGGTTTATGGAAGTAACAGACATGCAATGACTCTAGCTGTGATTCATGAAAAGAGCAGACATGCAATGACACTGGTGGATCCTTATGTGGTTCATGAAAAGAACAGATAGGCAATGACACTGGTGGATCCTTATGTGGTTTGTTTAGAAGAACACACATGCAATGACACCGGGTGTGGTTCATGAGAAGAACACACATCCAATGACACTGGTGGATCCTTATGTGGTTTGTTTAGAGGAACAAACATGTAATCACACTAGGTGGATCCATATGTGGTTTATGGTAGTAACAGACATGCAATGACTCTAGCTGTGATCCATGAAAAGAATAGACATGCAATGACACTGGTGGATCCACGTGTGGTTCATGGGAAGAACAGACATCCAATGACACTGGTGGACTCTAGCTATGGTTCATGAAAAGAACAGACATGCAATGACACCGGGTGTGGTTCATGAAAAGAACAGACATGCAATGACTTATGTGGTTTGTTTAGAAGAACACACATGCAATGACACTGGGTGTGTGTGATGTCTACACACTTCTATTCTTGTAGACAGTTGCTGGGCCTCCAAGTGCAGAGGTTTGTAGAACAGCAGCAAGTCTTCCCTTAAGTGGATTACCCAAGGTTTATCGAACTCAGGGAGGAAGTGGTCAAAGGTATCCCTCTCAAGCAACCCTGCAATCAAGATACAAGAAGTCTCTTGTGTCCCCAACACACCCAATACACTTGTCAGGTGTATAGGTGCACTAGTTCGGCGAAGAGATAGTAAAATACAAGTGCATGGATGATTATAAGTGGTAAAGGTGATAGAAAATAACTTGATGGTGTGGAAAAGACTAAAGGTAAACTGAAATAAAGATGGAAGCAAGTAAACATGTAACAGATCTAATTGCAAACGATGTTTCAATGTTTAGAAACAAGGCCTAGGGATCATACTTTCACTACTGAACACTCTCATATAAATATATTCTTCTTTATGATACTACGCTGAACTACTCTCCGGTTGGACACTCTAATCGATGGTAGGGCTATAACAGCACACCTCAAAGTAAGCCTTTCCCATCTAGATAACCCCACACTGTCACCTTGAGTACTAGATGAGTCCAACAAACACCACAATTTCATAAAGACATCCAACTCCAAATATAACTCATAACAAGTATTTGTAATCTCTAGCCTAAGTGCCACCATGGTGTGCACACTGTCAACTTCACACACATGGGGAGAGCAGAGATCTATTAAAGCACTTGAGTAGCAAGGTAGATCTATAGATTACAAGCTCATGATCTCAATAAGATCATGCATTTAGAGAGAGATGAACACATAGCTACCAATAGAACCCTTAGCCTCGAGAGAGAACTACTCCCTCCTCATCATGGGAATCAGCAATGGTGATGGAGATAGTGGTGGAGATCGATGGAGATGGCTCCGGGGCACTTCCCCGTCTCGGCAGGGTTTTGGAACAGAGACTTTATGTCCCCCGAATCTCCCCTTCGATGGCGGCGGTGATGCGGAACTTTTTGTGGATTTATGATTGACGATCTAGGGTTTTGGTATCGGGAGGCTCTTATAGGCGAAGGAGGCAAGGTTGGTGGCTGGCCAGGGGGCCCACACCATGCCCTGGCGGCTGGGCTGGGCCTCAAGGGGGTGTGGCCACCCTGTGGCCCCTCTCCAACTCTCCTTCTGGCTCCGTGAGTCTTCTGGGAAAAAAGTAAATTTTGCTTTTGTCCCGTCCAATTCCGAGAATATTCATTTTCTGACTTCCTAGAACCAAAAACAGCAGAAAACTGGCAACTTGCACTGTGGCATCTTGTTAATAGGTTAGTCCAAGAAATCATATGAAAAGTACTCCAAAGTTGGAACAAAACACAAGAAAATAGATAAAACCAAGCACGGAACATCAAAAATTATAGATACATTTGCAATGTATCAGTGTGGTTCATGAAAAGAACAGATAGGCAATGACACTGGTGGATCCTTATGTGGTTTGTTTAGAAGAACACACATGCAATGACACTGGGTGTGGTTCATGAAAAGAACAGACACGCAATGACACTGGTGGATCCTTATGTGGTTTGTTTAGAGGAACAGACATGCAATCACACTAGGTGGATCCATATGTGGTTTATGGAAGTAAAAGACATGCAATGACTCTAGTTGTGATTCATGAAAAGAATAGACATGCAATAACACTGGTGGATCCTTATGTGGTTCATGAAAAGAACAGACAGGCAATGACACTGGTGGATCCTTATGTGGTTTGTTTAGAAGAACACACATGCAATGACACTGGTGGATCCATGTGTGGTTCATGGGAAACACACACATCCAATGACACTGGTGGACTCTAGCTGTGGTTCATGAAAAGAACAGACAGGCAATGACACCGGGTATGGTTCATGAAAAGAACAGACATGCAATGACTTATGTGGTTTGTTTAGAAGAACACACATGCAATGACACTGGGTGTGGTTCAAGAAAAGAACAGATAGGAAATGACACTGGTGGATCCTTATGTGGTTTGTTTAGAAGAACACACATGCAATGACACTGGGTGTGGTTCATGAAAAGAACAGACACGCAATGACACTGGTGGATCCTTGTGTGGTTTGTTTAGAGGAACAGACATGCAATCACACTAGGTGGATCACTAGTGGAAACGAGGCCTTTGGTTGAGCCTGGAAATGGGCTTTGAACCGGTGTTAAAGGGGGGCCTGTACCAGCGTGGCCCGTGCAGCAAAAAGGAGCCCCCCTTTAACACCGGTTCGTGGCATGAACTGGTATTAAAGGCCCTCGACACTGCTAGCCCACACCCCACTCTTCCATTTTTTCACTATCTCATTTTGGAGCCTAGCAAGAGGGTGTGAAGTGTGCTAGTTTGTGTATTTTTCGTATGCACAAGAGGTGTTCGGTGAAATGCCCGAGAGCTCAAAATAAGTTTTCTCGTTGCTCTTTCCTTCTCGGTCGAGGTCGGCAACTATCCTTTCATGTGTCATTGATGTACTATATATATAAATGGTCATCTCCCTATTATTTTTTGATATATACTATATATTAATGCAGATGAACCGGCAATGGATGTACGGTGACCGCCGCACTTCCAGTACATTACGGCCTCCAAAATTTCATCGTTGTGGCTAATGCAAACCGTGGTCACAATGGTTTTATGTGCTGTCCGTGTGTTCACCGTCGTAACAAGAACGACTACTCAAATACCAGAACCATTCACGCCCACCGCTTTCGATCCGGTTTCATGCCCGGCTATAATTGTTGGACCAAGCACGGAGAAAAAGGGGTTGTGATGGAAGACAACGAAGAAGAAGAGGATGATGACAACTATCATAATATGTATCCTGAATATGATGATACTGCAACAGGGGTAGATAATGAAGATCAAGAGGCAGCAGATGGGCCCGCTGACGATCTTGGTCGGCCATTCTTGATGCAAAGGAAGAATGTGAAACTGAAAAGGAGAAGGAGAAGCTGGAGCAGATGTTAAAGGATCACAAAAATTGTTGTACCCAACTTGCAAAGATGGCCACAAAAAGCTAGGTACCACCGGATTTGCTGCAATGGAAGGCGTAGAACGGTGTGACTGATAAAGACATTTTCAAAGTTGTTGGTAAAAATGAAGAATCTTCTTCCGAAATAATGAGTTGCCCGAAGACATACCAAGCAAAGAAGGTTGTCCGCCCTCTAGGATTAGACGTGAAGATACATGCTGCATTAATGACGCATCCTCTACCGGTGAGAGGTAATGAGAATTTGGATGCATGCGGTATGCAATGACCGCGGGATAAGATCGACAGACAATCCTGGCGATGTTGAGGGTGAGGCCCCTAGGAAGAAGGTTCCTGCCAAGGTTATGTGGTATGCTCCTATAATACCATGGTTAAAACGTCTCTTCAGAAATAAAGAGCATGCCAAGTTGTTGCGATGGCACATGGAAGACGGTAAGAAAGACGCGATGTTGAGACACCCCGCTGATGGGTCACAGTGGAGAAAAGTCGAGCGAGAGTACCCGAACTTCGCACGTGACGCAAGGAACTTAAGATTTGGTCTAAGTACAAATGGCATGAATCCTTTTGGTGAGCAGAGCTGCAGTCACAGCACCTGGCCTGTGACTCTATGTATCTATAACCTTCCTTCTTGGTTGTGTATGAAGAGGAAGTTCATTATGATGATAGTGCTCATCCAAGGCCCGAGGCAACCCGGCAATGACATTGATGTGTACCTAAGGCCATTAGTTGAAGAACTTTTACAGCTGTGGGCCAAACCAGGTGTACGTATGTGGGATGAGCACAAAGGGGAGCCATTTGACCTACGAGCATTGCTTTTCGTAACCATCAATGCTTGGCCTGCTCTTAGTAACATTTCAGGGCAGACAAACAAGGGATACAATGCATGCACACACTATTTAGATGAGACTGAAAGTGTATATTTGGATAAATGTAAGAAGGTTGTGTACCTAGGGTATCGTCGATTTCTTCCAAACCTACATCCAGTAAGAAAGAAAGGCAAGCATTTCAAACGTCTGGCGTAACCCGGAGGAAGCACGTCCTCCGTGCGGTGAGGAGGTATTTGGTATGGTCAAGGACCTAGAAGTAATCTTTGGAAAAGGTCCTGGCAGTCTATCTGTTCTGAATGACGATGCCGGACACGCGCCCATGTGGAAGAAGCAATCTATATTTTGGGACCTACCCTATTGGAAAGTCTTAGAGGTCCGCTCTTCAATCGACGTGATGCACATGACGAAGAATGTTTGCGTGAACCTGCTAGGCTTCCTAGGAGTGTATGGGAAGAAAAAAGATACACGAAGCACGGCAGACCAGCAACGTCGAAAGACCACGAAGAGCCTATGCATCCCGAGAACGAGAAGGGTAAACGATGCCACTTAACTCCCGCCACTACGCTCTTACTAAAAGCGAAGGAAATCTTTTTCAATGCCCGAGCGGTATCAAGGTCCGTCGGCTTCGTCGAATATAAAGGAATAATAAATATGGCGGAGAAAAATTCCAAAACCTGAAGTCTCATGATCGCCACGTGATTATGACACAATTGCTTCCGATTGCATTGAGGGGCTTCTACTGAAAATGTTCGAGTACCCATTGTGAAGCTATGTGCATTCCTCAATGCAATATCTCGAAGGTAATCGATTTAGAAAGCTTACCAGGTTCTGGGCATGATGTGGCCCAATGTCTTGTCAGCTTTGAGTTGGTGTTCCCACCATCCTTCTTCAATATTATGACGCATCTCCTGGTTCACCTAGTAGAAGAGATTGCCATTCTCGGTCCTGTATTTCTACACAATATGTTCCCCTTTGAGAGGTACATGGAGTCTTAAAGAAATATGTTCATAACCGTGCTAGGCGGAAGGAAGCATCTCCAAGGGCTATGTAATGAGGAGGTCATTGAGTTGTGTGTTGATTTTATTCCTGACCTTAAGGCGATTGGTGTTCCAGAATCACGACATGAGGGGAGACTGCGTGGAAAAGGCACCCTAGGATGTAAAGCAATGATATGTAGGGATGGGCATTCTCTCAATCAAGCACACTACGGTTTTACAAAGATCTATCTTGGTTGCCCGTATATCAATGAACACAAGAATTTAATCGCCTCAAACACCGGACAATCGATGAATGGATTATAAGTGAACACATGGCGAGTTTTGGTGGTGGTCAAAGACTTCTCACGAATAACACCACGTTGGGGATCAGCTATACTTGTTGGCCAGACACCATCTTCGATCAGTATGTACTTTCCAAAGTACGAGATAAATGGGAATACATTTTACACGATAGGCCAAGATAAAAAGAGCACCAACCAAAATAGTGGTGTTCGCTTCGATGCAGCAGAAGACAATGGGCAAAAGACCACGTATTATGGGTTCATAGAGGAGATATGGGAACTTGACTATGGACCTAATTTTAAGGTCCCCTTGTTTCGATGCAAATGGGTCAAGCTAACAGGAGGGGGTTGAGGTAGACAAGAAGCAGAATGACAATGGTGGATCTCAACAATCTTATGAAGGTAGACAAGAACTTAGACGAACCATTCGTCTTAGCCAATGATGTGGCTCAGGTTTTCTATGTGAAGGACATGTCTACCAAACCAAAAAAAAGAAAAAATAAGCAAACAGATACATCACACGATGAGCCAAAGCGTCACATAGTTCTTTCAGGGAAAAGAAACATCGTGGGAGTGGAGGACAAGACAGACATGTCAGAAGATTATAATAAGTTTGATGAAATTCCGCCCTTCAGAGTGAAGACTGACCCAACCATCCTGTTAAACGGTGTTGATACTCCATGGTTACGGCTGACGCGATCATAAGATTGACTATATGTATTAATTGAGCCATTTTTGGCACACATATGTATCTCAACATGGAAATCAATGTCATATTTCTTCATTAATGTATATGTATTAAATGAGCCATTTTTCTTCCTTCTATTTCTTCCCTCCATTTTTCTTCCCGCCATTTTTTCCCGCCATTTTTCTTCCCGCAATTTTTCTTCCTGCCATTTTTCTTTAAGACTCAGGAAGAGGGTTCCTGCCAAGGTGATGTGGTATGCTCCTATAATACCATGGTTGAAACATTTGTTCAGAAATAAAGAGCATGCCAAGTTGTTGCGATGGCACATGGAAGACCGTAAGAAAGACGGGATGTTGAGGCACCCTACTGATGGTCCGCAGTGGAGAAAAATCGAGAGAGACTTCCCGGACTTTGCTGGTGACGCAAGGAACTTATGGTTTGGTCTAAGTACCGATGGCATGAATCCTTTTGGGGAGCAGAACTGCATCACAGACTGGCCCGTGACTCTATGTATCTACAACCTTCCTCCTTGGTTGTGCATGAAGCGGAAGTTCATTATGATGCCAGTGCTCATCCAAGGCCCGAAGCAACCCGGCAACGACATTGATGTGTACCTAAGGCCATTAGTTGATGAACTTCTACAATTGTGGGCCAAAATATGGGGGGCCTTATCTGGGGGAGGCTTATCTGGAGGGCCTTATCTGGGGGGTGGCTAACCTTTAGTACCGGTTGGTGGGTGCAACCGGGACTAAAGGTGGTTTTTTTGTCATCTAACAAAAGCCGTGGGATAAGGACGTGGGTAGCCTTTAGTACCGGTGGGGGCTCAAACCGACTAAAGCTCGATAGGATAAGGACGCGTGGGTGGACTACCTTTGCTCGATGTAGCGCCTGACATACTGCCGGAGGAAGAAGACAAAGTAGAAGCGGCGCCGTGCCTATAAAAGGAGCATCGATACGCCATGGCAAGCAACTCAACAAGCCAACATGGATGGAGAGTTTCATCCCCATGGATGGAGGAAAGGGTTGGGAAATCTCCCGTGGCGGAACTTCTCGAAGATGCCCTTGGTGCACACGCCCTATGGCATCTTCGGAAGTTCCGCCTCGGAAAATATTTTCCTGCTAGCTCGTGAAAGACTACATCTCCGCCTCCCTAGGGTTAGAGGTATGGTGGAAGCCATGGGATAGAGTGGAGAGAGGCGGCAGATATGAGTGTAGATGTGCTATTGCAACGACCAAGCCAACATGGATGGAGAGTTTCATCCCCATGGATGGAGGAAAGGGTTTGGAAATCTCCCGTGGCGGAATTTCTCGAAGATGCCCTTGGTGCACACGCCCTATGGCATCTTCTGTTAACAGTATATGTATTAAATGAGCCATTTTTCTTCCTTCTATTTCTTCCCTCCATTTTTCTTCCCGCCATTTTTTCCCGCCATTTTTCCCGCCATTTTTCTTCCCGCCAGTTCTTCCCGCCAGTTCTTCCCTCCAGTTCTTCCCGCCAGTTCTTCACTATATATATATGTAGGGTTGGCCTCCATTGTCATTGCACATCTCTAGAATCATATCTGCAACCTCATCACTCTTTCCCATGGCTTCCATCGTAGCACTAACCCCCAGGGAGGCGGAGGCGCTTTGCGCCTCGAACTACCCCTGCCACTTGGCTCGTGTCCCCGTCGGCTGGATGCTGAGCGCCGGAGGCGTGCCGGTTCCTCCTGTCCCTCTAGGTGTGGCACGCCGGATGGCCATCACGAACCACTACTACTCCGGGCTCACGCCGGAGCAGCGGAGGAATTCCAGATGGCATCCCGACTATTTCCCTACTTGGGAAGCCTTCTTCGTGGATCGGCGTGAGAGGGCGCTCGCCAGGCACGAGGAGGACGGCCTACCTCCTCCGAACTTCAACGAGGCCGGCCGTCGGCTATGGTGGCGCGGTCGGACTCTCTAGAGCGTCATGGCCTATGACACTGCCGCCGACTCTAACCCCCGTCTGCGCTACCCTCAAGTCCAGCCCACGCGTACTCAGCCTTCAAGGTTCAATTACGGCGACCCCGACGACGACAGCGATGACGACGGTGGCAAGTACGATGACTATAGTGGCGAGTATTACAGGTGTAGGCAGGAGCATGACTGAATCACTCCAACATTCTGAAACAAGTTCGGCCGATTGTTACTTAATCTGGCCATGTATCTTAATTTTTAGTTCTTTTATGTATCTTAATTTTCAGTCGTGCTTTATGTAACTTACTATTAGTTGCATTCTGTATTTTAATTCCAGTTCTATCTCCTTTACAAAATGACCTATCTCATTCGAGGTTTCTTGGCTTTCGGGTCAAATGACCAATGTTATGGCTAGAATCAAGGCATAGTTTGTGATAATATGGCCATATTGTGCATACATGTGCATCATGGCATGGCAAACAATGTTGCTAGAGGAAGTTTTCCTTTTTATCGCACCAAAAAGGCATTTTCCATTTTCGGAGCATAAAAAACGGACGGTTTTGTGAAGCAACCACCAAATGGCTAATTCAAAAAACCACCACCACATTTTACAAAAATACTAGACCACCTTATATGAAAAATGTACCAACAGGGGGATCTGAAACCTTTTCGTCCACCTCTGGTGAAAAAGACAAATTCCTACCGAATCGGTAGGAAGTGGGTCAGATATAAACTACAGGTACATGATACGATGCTCATGATTTTTTACAAAAATCATTTTTAGGTTCACAATATGCTATTTTATCAAAAATCTAATGCAAGTTGAGCGAGGCTTTGTCAGATTCAAGTGTATACAAAAGATGCGGCATTTAAATATCCAATCAATTCAAAAATGTTAATACAAAATAAAATATGATTTTCTCTAATAAAATAGGGTTAGATTCCTTTTTAGATGCTTAATATTTCTTATGTTCAAAGTTTTAGGATTTGACAATTTATTTTTGTTTGAATTGAATAATCAAAATTTATATGTAAGTGTTTTAATCATTTTGAAAAATTTCATCTAAAGTAAATATAAAATGTTTTTACATGAATGGATAGATATTATTTTTCTGAAAATTATGATATATTATTCATATTTTTCTGAAATGAAATGAATAAGATATGAATTTTCTAAATTCATATCCTATTTTTTGAATTATAAATGCCCCCACCCCTTTAATGCATGAAATAAATGCCCCCTTTAACACGGTTCCAGCCACGAACCGGTGTTAAAGAAGCGCATTATTCGTTTCACACCCCCTTTAACACCGATTCGTGGCTGGAACCGGTGTTAAGAGAAATCTGTAACAATTCTTTAACACCGGTTCCAGCCACGAACCGGTGTTAAAGAATCTTAACGAATTCCCCTTTAACACGGTTCCAGCCACGAACCGGTGTTAAGAGGGGTTTATAGCTGTGGCCACCCCTTCCTTCTTCCCCAGCCCTCTGAGGGAGCAACTCGTCCAAGGCGGCACCCGATCATCCGCCGCCTCAACTCCCCGCTGCCGTCTAGCCTCTTCCTCCTCCGTCCCCACGGTCCCCGCTCCTCCCTCATAGTCTCCTTGGATCCCATCGCCCTCCCACCTCCGCCCTCCCACAAGGTCAATGGCGCCAAGAACCTCGGCCGCCCGTCTTGCCGGAATACGCCCTCCTAGGCCGAAGCTCGACTCACGCTCCTCCCAGCCGACCTCCATAAGGTGAGCCTCCGTCCCTCTCCCCATCACCTGGTTGGAATCTTGCTGTTATACATCTTGCCATACCTATTGTGCTTGTACGATGTTTGTAGAGTGATCTTGTTGGAGTTCTTGGTTTTCTTTGAGAATAGCTAGTTGATCTGCGATTAGCATAACAGACAAGGGATACAATGTTTTTGTGATAAAATATCTGCAGAATTTTGCCTTTCAGATCGGCTAATTGATCTGCTATGTTCTGCTGTTCATTCCCTGAAATTTTCAATCAAAATGCAGTAATTAGTGATTATGGCGTGGGAGAAAAGATCATGTACCACTATATTGTCGGTAGGTCATGGGCAGGACCAGAACATCGACGACATGGTGAACTGAAGTGGCGGGAGGGTGAACGGCGGCGACCATCGGGGGGAGTTCAGGTCTATCCCTTCTTGGTCATGTTTGTAAAGCAGGACACGACACCCATACTGAGATATTTTTGTAAAGCTAGAGCTCCCTGGCCGCAGCTCGCTGGCGCAGAGACCCGGTTGATTTTTATTTATGTGTATAGGCAGCCGGCCGATTAGTTTTGTTTGTGTATACAGGGACTTGATTGATTTTTATTTTTGTATATAGAGACTTTATTGCTTTTCATTTGTGTATTCAGGGGATTTTGTTTACACAAGATTATTTTGTAAGCTAATGGGCCTCCTAGCACAAGATTATTAGTAGTAAATTTTTTGTTCTGATGTCGGAGGCGTGCTTGACTGTTTAAGCCTCTTGTTGGCCTCGCCTTTCTTGGCGAGGACACGACGACGTTCTGCAGCCGAAAGCAGCGAGAATACGGGACCATGACGCGCGGCGAGGCGGCACAAAGTGGCGTGGAAGGGCTTGTCGAGGAGGTGGAGATGGCCGAAGAAGGGGATGGCCCTCAGGCTCGGCGGGACCCTTATTATTATGTTCTTCTTCTTGCCGGCGACGACGAGGAAGCGGAAGAGGAGAAGGGAGGCGAGGGATTAGTAGTGATTTAGTTAGAGATTTAGTGTGATTTTGTTAGTTAATTAGTGTGATTTTGTTAGTTAATTAGTGTGATTTTATTAGTTAATTAGGGATTTAGTAGTGATTTAGTTAGGGATTTTAGTTAGGTATTTTAGTTAATTAGGGATTTTAGTAGTGATTTAGTTAGGGATTTTAGTTAGGGATTTTAGTAGTGATTTAGTTAGTGGTTTAGTTAGGGATTTTAGTAGTGATTTAGTTAGGGATTTTAGTTAATTAGGGATTTAGTTAATTAGGGATTTTAGTAGTGATTTAGTTAGGGATTTTAGTTAGGGATTTTAGTAGTGATTTAGTTAGTGATTTAGTTAGGGATTTTAGTAGTGATTTAGTTAGGGATTTTAGTTAGGGATTTTAGTTAGGGATTTTAGTTAGGGATTTTAGTAGTGATTTAGTTAGTGATTTAGTTAGGGATTTTAGTTAGTTTATTATTAGGGCTTAGGGTTTTATTAGGGATTGGGGTTTATTAGGGATTAGGTTTAGTTAGAATACTTAGTTAATGAGGTTTAGTTTAGTTAGTGATAGGTTTAGGGTTATTGTTATTAGGGCAATATATACTTAGTGATTTAGTTACTGTTTATGTTTTATGATTGTTTATTGCTATTTTTTAGTTATGTCGCATCCATCTCGTCCGAGCCTACTGGACTCTGTCGGGGATGTCCGAGTCTGGACTCCGCCGGGTTGGCACTGGGAGGTGCTACCTGTCGGGACTCGTACCTTGGTGAGGAATCTGGGTATCATCATCGACCCGGAGCTTCTTTGGTGGCGTCCACGAGGTCTAGGAGCGGTGCAGAGGGAGCGAGCCCCCGAGGAGGTGGTACGTCGTCGTATTAGGGAGGAGGACGAGCATGTACGGTGATACATGTATCTTTTGGAGACTAGGTTCTCCAATATCTGGCAGGTTCACGGATCTCACCCGAGCTATTCTCCGGTGATGGTTCCTCTTCTGTGGCTGCAGAGCTCCCATAGCATAGAACGCGTCAGCCGCGTTTGCTAGTTTATCTTAATAATGTACTTTATCTTATACTTTATCCTATAATGCACCCGAGCTATTCTCCGGTGATGTATTAATAATGTACTTTATATTATACTTTATCCTATAATGCACCCGAGCTATTCTCCGGTGATGTATTAATAATGTACTTTATCTTATACTTTATCCTATAATGCACCCGAGCTATTCTCCGGTGATGTATTAATAATGTACTTTATCCTATTTGTGTATTTTTGTATGAATAATATGTATATTTGTGTATGAATCCAAGTCCACTTGAATGTTTACTCTCTTACTCTAGATAATATTATTGTTTTAGAAACTATGGATCCACTTAGTAAAAACCTTGAAGAAGAAGAAATAATAGAGAACATTATCAATGAGGACACCCCACAATATCTAGACTTGGAGGGACATGATGACAACTCAAGTAGTCATGGAGAAGATGAAGACTCCGGTGAACGCAATTTAGTGATTACAAAGTCCAGCGAGGTATATGCATTGATTAAGCCTCTGCTGACTTCCACCAACAATCTTCTTCTACATGTATTAATTAACGCTTCTTTCTTCTTTTAGCCCTCTGGATCGACCAGCCAACAACCATCTTCTTCTACGAAAAAGAGCAAGCGAGGCGCGAGCCATCGGTTGAAAGATCGTGCAAAGTTCACGATCGAAGCAGTCTGTGTTGATGGCAGGCCGATGGAGCCCAAGAAGGCCGCAAACAAATTTGTACGTCAGGGTGGAGTTCTTGTTAGGGACCAAATCCCAATCATAATTAAATATTGGAATAAGCCAAAGAAGGGCGACGGTACCTTTGTCGATGAAAGATCCAAAGAAACGCTTTGGAATTCGCTGTTGGTAAATTTCATCCTTCCGCCAGAGGAGGATGAAAACAAACCGGTTATAAAGGAAAAGGTCAAAGAGTGGACTCTAAAGAAGATGGCTGACGCTTTCCGCAACTGGAAGACAAAATTGAACAAATTTGTCAAAGCTCGCGAGACTCCAGATTTCGAAGATGCATATTATGCGAAGATAAGACCTCACTGGCACGAATTTGTGGCATACAAGGAAGGTGCTATAGCTACAAAGAGGTCAGAAACCAATACGCTAAATGCCTAGAAGAAGGAATATCACTAGAGGACAGGGTCAGGTGGCTACATATCTCAGAGGCCTAAGTGGGAGGAAGATGAGAAGGCCCTGCGCGACAGAGGGATCACACCCCAGACACATGGGTGGGACCTACGTGCAAAGACTTGGTTCTACGGAATCGGGGCAAGGTTGGACCCAGAAACAGGATTGTGTATCTTCCCAACCCTCCTTGCCAAACCCGTCACTGAACTCATCACGGCATACGAGGAAACAACCGCCAGGACCTTCCATCCCGACAGAGAGAATGACTAGCTCACATGCGCCATCGGTAAAAAAGAACACCCTGGACATGCACGAGGCACAAGGGGTATGACGTGGAAGGATGGGTTTGCCGAGTGGAGCGACTCTTACAGATGGCACTAAAAGAAAAAAGAAGCGTGAGCGGATGCCAGATAGAACATGTACTTGTGGCGCGAAAGGCGCAAGTGAATGCAACAGAGCCATCAAGCTACCGCCCATCTCAGCACGAAGAGCCTGCATTGGAAGTCGCCGGCGGACTCTGTAGCGGAAGCGTGGCTTCCACGGAGAACGCAGCAACCCACGCTGAAATGGCGGGTCTCGATACCCGTGGATGAGATCACGGAGAGCGAACACGCTGAGCTGCATGTGAGATTAATGGGCTTATCCATTAAGGTGGTATCGGCTATGCCTTACCTCCTGTAGCTGGTGGAACTTACCACGCCGACCGATTCCAGATGGCTATGCTATTGTCGGTGTGGATGAGGTTGTGAAGGAATATGAGGAAGCACAGCTTGACCATGCTACAGGTGAAGGGGAAACTCAACTCAAATTTGAAGTGAAAACAACCATTCTTTGGAAGAAGGAACACATCGTGCTTCCAAATTGGAGGCTCTTGCACCCCGCCTCTCAGAGCGTCGGCCGATCTGAGTCGCTTCAGCCATCTCTCAAGGCAGCCATCTCCGGCGCTTCACCATCTCTGCGTGGCAGCCATCTCCGGCCACCATCTCCTGCCCGTTAGCCATCTCCGGCGCTTCAGCCATCTCCTCAACAGAAGGTAAGAGCACTGCCACGAAGAGCATCACTAGCACTGCCACAAAGAGTTCAAAAAACTACGTCCCGCAGCCTTCCGCCAAGCCATTGCCGGTTTTACCGTGGAATCGCAGCGACGAGGAGACCAATAGGATCTCGGAAGAAGAGGTCAAGAAATTCTTTGCACCTAGACGGGCCGAGCCAAAGGAGAAAATAGATCCGGCGGTGGTGGAGAAGTTTTACAAAAATCTTTTGAAACCTGAAACCCCACTTGTGCGGACTTGGCGCCAGATTTTGAAGGCGGATGCAAGGCGCCGTAGGGAGACTGAAAGTAGCGATCGTCGCACCCAAAAACAGTTCCCATGCTCGGAGATCAGGAAACCAATCATGCGCCCCGCTCCAAGTGTTCGACACACGGGACGCTCCTGCCGTAAATGATTACGAGGCAGAGCTACAAAGAAAGGCCAATGAGATGGGGATGACTTACATTGCATACTTGAACATCATGGGAGACAACTTTCCCAAATGCGATGCCAACCCCATACAGCCATGGAAGTATGGGAAGAATCTCGTCAAGAAAGAGGAGCTCAAGAATCTACCAACAAAGATGCGAAGATTGCACAAGTGGTACCTTGATTTCTGCAAGACGAGAAAGGAAGAATGGATCACGATGCATATAAGAGATCAGATTTTCTTGTGCGGAGACGACGAGATCGCCTTCAACATTCAAGACTTGCATTTTCTATTCAATCAGAAGGAACTCGACAAAGCTGCCATCAGCCTTTATTGTGTGTAAGTACTATTTCTGTATTTTCTATCTCATCTCATTCACTTCATTAATTGCATGTATATATATATGCTCACCATATATGTATATATTATTATGCAGGAAAAAGGTTATGGAATGCATGAAAGGAGGACCTTTTGACATTGGGTTTGTTGACCCACCGGGCAAACAGAAAATTTATTGCTAAGGTCTTTACTGAGACAATAAACCAAAAGGGAAATACTTTTGCCTTACAACTTCTCGTGAGTACTGTTACCCTCTCTTGTACACATTCTGTTTCGGCTTACTCGATGTTAAGTGTAACTGATGATGAGTTATGCGTGCGTAGGTTCCACTTTATTCTGCTAGTCATTCAACCTGACTCAGGAAAAGTCCTTGTCATGGACTCGTTACAAAAAGAAAAAGATCTATGGGCAGACTTTAGAGAGATGCTCTAGAGGTAATTTCAATCATATTATCGCACTAGATCGGCAACTTTCCTGACAACAAGTAACTAATTACTCCTTTATCCATTTTCTTTGCCGGACAGGGTTTGGAAAAGGTTCACGGGCAGGGCCGTGGGTGAATGGTCAGAAGAACTAAAATTTGTAGACCAAAATGTAAGTAATACTAGCTAGCTAGGTCTGTGTATCTCTTTGATTCTGCTTCCAATTCCATTATATCATGGTTTATTGATTATTATTTTGGTTGAACTCTCTATTCTCGTAAAGTGCACGCATCAGGGACACGGAAATAACTTATGTGGGTACTATGTTTGCGAGTTCATTCGCAACACGATATGTGCGACGGGCCAAGCCGCACTAGAACAACTTAGAGTAAGTAAACAAAGTACACAACATTATTTTATTACCATCAATTGTGTTGAGTTTTATTCTTATATATATATATTGACCCCATTGTTCATATATATTCAGATCGAACGGATGCGGGACCAACTCCTACCATTTGACCGCATACGAGCCATTCAAGAGGAATTAGCGGGGTTCATACTTGATGAGGTCGTCACGCCTGGCGGAGAACTCTTTAGATATCCACCAAAATGAACGTTGTATATATGCTTGAACGTGTTTGTCTTGTACTTGATGCTTCAACATTTACGGAGAATACCACACAATGACGATGTTGTGTATAATAATAGTTGCTTAATTATTCATGTACTCGTATGTACCGATGACGATGTATGTGTATACCGCTCCCGATCGATTCCTCCTCCCCCCTCCCCGTCCCCTGGCTGCGTAAATCGCCCGAGCAGGCGGGGGCGTAACTCTGCCATGGCAGATTTAGGCGTTTTCTGCCGGCGAGAACTCTTCCTTGCAGAGATTATTTAGAACCTTTAACACCGGTTCGTGTTACGAACCGGTGTTAAAGGGGGGGTCCCTGAGCCCTGCGGCAGCCCCACGTGCGCCACCCTTTAACACCCGTTCGTATAAGAACCAGTGTTAAAGGGGGGGGCCCTCTAACACCGAACCCTCAACAACGGTTCTACAACCGTTGTTAGAGGGCCCTCCAAACCGGTGTTAGAGGGGGGGGGTGCACTAGTAGATCCATATGTGGTTTATGAAAGTAACAGACATGCAATGACTCTAGCTGTGATTCATGACAAGAACAGACATGCAATCACACTGGTGGATCCTTATGTGGTTCATGAAAAGAACAGACAGGAAATGACACAGGTGGATCCTTATGTGGTTTATTTAGAAGAACACACATGCAATGACACTAGGTGTGGTTCATGAGAAGAATACACATCCAATGACACTGGTGGATCCATATGTGGTTTGTTTAGAGGAACATACGTGCAATCACATGAGGTGGATCCATATGTGGTTTATGGAAGTAACAGACGTGCAATGACTCTAGCTGTGATCCATGAAAAGAATAGATAGGGATCGACACTGGTGGATCCACGTGTGGTTCATGGGAAGAACAGACATCCAATGACACTGGTGGACTCTAGATATGGTTCATGAAAAGAACACGCATGCAATGACACCGGGTGTGGTTCATGAAAAGAACAGACATGCAATGACTTATGTGGTTTGTTTAGAAGAAAACACATGCAATGACACTAGGTGTGGTTCATGAAAAGAATAGATAGGCAATGACACTGGTGGATCATTACGTGGTTTGTTTAGAAGAACACACATGCAATGTCACTGGGTGAGTTTCATGAAAAGAACAGACACGCAATGACACTAGTGGATCCTTATTTGGTTTGTTTAAAGGAACAGACATGCAATCACACTAGGTGGATCCATATGTGGTTTATGGAAGTAACATACATGCAATGACTCTAGCTGTGATTCATGAAAAGAACAGACATGCAATGACACTTGTGGATCCTTATGTGGTTCGTGAAAAGAACAGACAGGCAATGACACTGGAGGATCCTTATGTGGTTTGTTTAGAAGAACACACATGCAATGACACTGGGTGTGGTTCATGAGAAGAACACACATCCAATGACACTGGTGGATCCTTATGTGGTTTGTTTAGAGGAACAGACATGCAATCACACTAGGTGGATCCATATGTGGTTTATGGAAGCATGTACATGCAATGACTCTAGCCGTGATCCATGAAAAGAATGCATGTGCAATGACACTGGTGGATCCATGTGTGGTTCATGGGAAGAACAGACATCCAATGACACTGGTGGACTCTAGCTGTGGTTCATGAAAAGAACAGACATGCAATGACACTGGTGGATCCTTATGTGGTTCATGAAAAGAACAGACATGCAATGACACTGGTGGATCCTTATGTGGTTTGTTTAGAAGAAAACACATACAATGACACTGTTGGATCCATGTGTGGTTCATGGGAAACACACACATCCAATGGCACTGGTGGACTCTAGCTATGGTTCATGAAAAGAACAGACAGGCAATGACACCGGGTGTAGTTCATGAAAAGAACAAACATGCAATGACTTATGTGGTTTGTTTAGAAGAACACACATGCAATGACACTAGGTGTAGTTCATGAAAAGAACAGATAGGCAATGACACTGGTGAATCCTTATGTGGTTTGTTTAGAAGAACACACATGCAATGACACTGGGTGTGGTTCATGAAAAGAACAGATAGGCAATGACACTGGTGAATCCTTATGTGGTTTGTTTAGAAGAACACACATGCAATGACACTGGGTGTGGTTCATGAAAAGAACAGACCCGGAATGACACTGGTGGATCCTTGTGTGGTTTGTTTAGAGGAATAGACATGCAATCACACTAGGTGGCCCCATATGTGGTTTATGGAAGTAACAGACATGCAATGACTCTAGCTGTGATTCATGAAAAGAACAGACATGCAATGACACTGGTAGATCCTTATGTGGTTCATGAAAAGAACAGACAGCAAATGACACTGGTGGATCCTTATGTGGTTTGTTTAGAAGAACACACATGCAATGACACTGGGTGTGGCTCATGAGAAGAACACACATCCAATGACACTGGTGGATCCTTATGTGGTTTGTTTAGAGGAATAGACATGCAACCACACTAGGTGGATCCATATGTGATTTATGGAAGTAACAGACATGCAATGACTCTAGCTGTTATCCATGAAAAGAACAAATAGGGATTGACAATGGTGGATCCATGTGTGGTTCATGGGAAGAACAGGCATCTAATGACACTGGTGGACTCTAGCTATGGTTCATGAAAAGAACACGCATGCAATGACACCGGGTGTGGTTCATGAAAAGAACAGACATGCAATGACTTATGTGGTTTGTTTAGAAGAACACATGCAATGACACTGGGTGTGGTTCATGAAAAGAACAGATAGGCAATGACACTGGTGGATCCTTATGTGGTTTGTTTAGAAGAACACACATGCAATGACACTAGGTGTGGTTCATGAAAAGAACAGACATGCAATGACATTGGTGGATCCTTATTTGGTTTGTTTAGAGGAACAGACATGCAATCACACTAGGTGGATCCATATGTGGTTTATGGAACTAACAGATATGCAATGACTCTAGTTGTGATTCATGAAAAGAGCAGACATGCAATGACACTGGTGGATCCTTATGTGGTTCATCAAAAGAACAGACAGACAATGACACTGGTGGATCCTTATGTGGTTTATGGAATGAACGAACTTGCAATCACACTGGTGGATCCATTTGTGGTTTATGGAAGTAACAGACATGCAATGACTCTAGCTGTGATCCATGAAAAGAACAGATAGGCAATGACACTGGTGGATCCATGTGTGGTTCATGGGAAGAACAGACATCCAATGACACTGGTGGACTCTAGATATCGTTCATGAAAAGAACAGACATGCAATGACACCGGGTGTGGTTCGTGAAAAGAACAGGCATGCAATGACTTATGTGGTTTGTTTAGAAGAACACACATGCAATGACACTGGGTGTGGTTCATGAAAAGAACATATAGGCAATGACACTGGTGGATCCTTATGTGGTTTGTTTAGAAGAACACACATGCAATGACACTGGGTGTGGTTCATGAAAAGAACAGACACGCAATGACACTGGTGGATCCTTATGTGGTTTGTTTAGAGGAACAAACATGCAATCACACTAGGTGGATCCATATGTGGTTTATGGAAGTAAAAGACATGCAATGACTCTAGCTGTGATTCGTGAAAAGAACAGACATGCAATGACACTGGTGGATCGTTATGTGGTTCATGAAAGGAAAACACATGCAATGACACTGGTGGATCCTTATGTGGTTTGTTTAGAAGAACACACATACAATGACACTGGTGGATCCATGTGTGGTTCATGGGAAACACACACATCCAATGACACTGGTGGACTCTAGCTATGGTTCATGAAAAGAACAGACAGGCAATGGCACCGGGTGTGATTCATGAAAAGAACGGACATGCAATGAATTATGTGGTTTGTTTAGAAGAACACACATGCAATGACACTGGGTGTGGTTCATGAAAAGAACAGATAGGCAATGACACTGGTGGATTCTTATGTGGTTTGTTTAGAAGAATACACATGCAATGACACTGGGTGTGGTTCATGAAAAGAACAGACATGCAATGACATTGGTGGATCCTTATTTGGTTTGTTTAGAGGAACTGACATGCAATCACACTAGGTGGATCCATATGTGGTTTATGGAAGTAACAGACATGCAATGACTCTAGCTGTGATTCATGAAAAGAGCAGACATGCAATGACACTGGTGGATCCTTATGTGGTTCATGAAAAGAACAGACAGGCAATGACACTGGTGGATCCTTATGTGGTTTGTTTAGAAGAACACACATGCAATGACACTGGGTGTGGTTCATGAGAAGAACACACATCCAATGACACTGGGTGTGGTTCATGAGAAGAACACACATCCAATGACACTGGTGGATCCTTATGTGGTTTGATTAGAGGAACAGACATGCAATCACACTAGGTGGATCCATATGTGGTTTATGGAAGTAACAGACATGTAATGACTCTAGCTGTGATCCATGAAAAGAACAGACATGCAATGACACTAGTGGATCCATGTGTGGTTCATGGGAAGAACAGACATCCAATGACACTGGTGGACTCTAGCTATGGTTCATGAAAAGAACAGACATGCAATGACACCGGGTGTGGTTCATGAAAAGAACAGACATGCAATGACTTATGTGGTTTGTTTAGAAGAACACACATGCAATGACACAGGGTGTGGTTCATGAAAATAACAGATAGGCAATGACACTGGTGGATCCTTATGTGGTTTGTTTAGAAGAACACACATGCAATGACACTGGGTGTGATTCATAAAAAGAACAGACACGCAATGACACTGGTGGATCCTTATGTGGTTTGTTTAGAGGAACAGACATGCAATCACACTAGGTGGATCCATATGTGGCTTATGGAAGTAAAAGACTTGCAATGACTCTAGCTGTGATTCATGAAAAGAACAGACATGCAATGACACTGGTGGATCCTTATGTGGTTCATGAAAAGAACAGACATGCAATGACACTGGTGGATCCTTATGTGGTTTGTTTAGAAGAACACACATACAATGACACAGGTGGATCCATGTGTGGTTCATGGGAAACACACATCTAATGACACTGGTGGACTCTAGCTATGGTTCATGAAAAGAACAGACAAGCAATGACACCGGGTGTGGTTCATGAAAAGAATAAACATGCAATGACTTATGTGGTTTGTTTATAAGAACACACATGCAATGACACTGGGTGTGGTTCATGAAAAGAACTGATAGGCAATGACACTGGTGAATCCTTATGTGGTTTGTTTAGAAGAACACACATGCAATGACACTGGGTGTGGTTCATGAAAAGAACAGACCCGGAATGACACTGGTGGATCCTTGTGTGGTTTGTTTAGAGGAATAGACATGCAATCACACTAGGTGGATCCATATGTGGTTTATGGAAGTAACAGACATGCAATGACTCTAGCTGTGATTCATGAAAAGAACAGACATGCAATGGCACTGGTGGATCCTTATTGTGGTTCATGAAAAGAACAGACAGGAAATGACACCGGTGGATCCTTATGTGGTTTGTTTAGAAGAACACACATGCAATGACACTGGGTGTGGCTCATGAGAAGAACACACATCCAATGACACTGGTGGATCCTTATGTGGTTTGTCTAGAGGAACAGACATGCAACCACACTAGGTGGATCCATATGTGGTTTATGGAAGTAACAGACGTGCAATGACTCTAGCTGTTATCCATGAAAAGAATAGATAGGGATCGACACTGGTGGATCCATGTGTGGTTCATGGGAAGAACATGCATCTAATGACACTGGTGGACTCTAGCTATGGTTCATGAAAAGAACACACATGCAATGACACCGGGTGTGGTTCATGAAAAGAACAGACATGCAATGACTTATGTGGTTTGTTTAGAAGAACACACATGCAATGACACTGGGTGTGGTTCATGAAAAGAACAGATAGGCAATGACACCGTGGATCCTTATGTGGTTTGTTTATAAGAACACAAATGCAATGACAATGGGTGTGGTTCATGAAAAGAACAGACATCAATGACATTGGTGGATCCTTATTTGGTTTGTTTAGAGGAACAGACATGCAATCACACTAGGTGGATCCTTATTTGGTTTGTTTAGAGGAATAGACATGCAATCACACTAGGTGGATCCATATGTGGTTTATGGAAGTAACAGACATGCAATGACTCTAGCTGTGATTCATGAAAAGAGCAGACATGCAATGACACTGGTGGATCCTTATGTGGTTCATGAAAAGAATGACAGGTGCAATGACACTGGTGGATCCTTATGTGGTTTATGGAAGGAACAAACTTGCAATCACATTGGTGGATCCATTTGTGGTTTATGGAAGTAACAGACATGCAATGACTCTAGACATGCAATGACTCTAGCTGTGATCCAGGAAAAGAACAGTATGTGCAATGACACTGGTGGATCCATGTGTGATTCATGGGAAGAATAGACATCTAATGACACTGGTGGACTCTAGATTTGGTTCATGAAAAGAACAGACATGCAATGACACCGGGTGTGGTTCATGAAAAGAACAGACATGCAATGACTTATGTGGTTTGTTTAGAAGAACACACATGCAATGACACTGGGTGTGGTTCATGAAAAGAACAGACAGGCAATGACACTGGTGGATCCTTATGTGGTTTGTTTAGAAGAACACACATGCAATGACACTGGGTGTGGTTCATGAAAAGAATATACGCAATGACACCGGTGGATCCTTATGTGGTTTGTTTAGAGGAATGCATATGCAATCACACTAGGGGGATCCATATGTGGTTTATGGAAGTAAAAGACATGCAATGACTCTAGCTGTGATTCATGAAAAGAATAGACATGCAATGACACTGGTGGATCCTTATGTGGTTCATGAAAAGAACAGACATGCAATGACACTGGTGGATCCTTATGTGGTTTGTTTAGAAGAACACACATACAATGACACTGGTGGATCCATGTGTGGTTCATGGGAAACACACACATCCAATGACACTGGTGTACTCTAGCTATGGTTCATGAAAAGAATGACATGTGCAATGACACCGGTGTGATTCATGAAAAGAATGACATGCAATGACTTATGTGGTTTGTTTAGAAGAACACACATGCAATGACACTGGGTGTGGTTCATGAAAAGAACAGATAGGCAATGACACCGGTGAATACTTATGTGGTTTGTTTAGAAGAACACACATGCAATGACACTAGGTGTGGTTCATGAAAAGAACAGACACGCAATGACACTGGTGGATCCTTGTGTGGTTTGTTTAGAGGAATAGACATGCAATCACACTAGGTGGATCCATATGTGGTTTATGGAAGTAACAGACATGCAATGACTCTAGCTGTGATTCATGAAAAGAATAGACATGCAATGACACTGGTGGATCCTTATGTGGTTCATGAAAAGAACATACATAAAATGACACTGGTGGATCCTTATGTGGTTTGTTTAGAATAACACACATGCAATGAAACTGGGTGTGGTTCATGAGAAGAACACACATCCAATGACACTGGTGGATCCTTATGTGGTTTGTTTAGAGGAACAGACATGCAACCACACTAGGTGGAACCATATGTGGTTTATGGAAGTAACATACGTGTGGATCCTTATGTGGTTTGTTTAGAAGAACACACATGCAATGACACTGGGTGTGGTTCATGAGAAGAACACACATCCAATGGCACTGGTGGATCCTTATGTGGTTTGTTTAGAGGAACAGACATGCAACCACACTAGGTGGATCCATATGTGGTTTATGGAAGTAACAGACGTGCAATGACTCTAGCTGTGATCCATGAAAAGAACAGATAGGGATCGACACTGGTGGATCCATGTGTGGTTCATGGGAAGAACAAACATCTAATGACACTGGTGGACTCTAGCTATGGTTCATGAAAAGAACACACATGCAATGACACCGGGTGTGGTTCATGAAAAGAACATACATGCAATGACTTATGTGGTTTGTTTAGAAGAACACGAATGCAATGACACTGGGTGTGGTTCATGAAAAGAACAGATAGGCAATGACACTGGTGAATCCTTATGTGGTTTGTTTAGAAGAACACACATTCAATGACACTAGGTGGTTCATGAAAAGAATGTACACGGAATGACACTGGTGGATCCTTGTGTGGTTTGTTTAGAGGAATAGACATGCAATCACACTAGGTGGATCCATATGTGGTTTATGGAAGTAACAGACATGCAATGACTCTAGTTGTGATTCATGAAAAGAACAGACATGCAATGACACTGGTGGATCCTTATGTGGTTCATGAAAAGAACATACATAAAATGACACCTGTGGATCCTTATGTGGTTTGTTTAGAAGAACACACATGCAATGACACCGGTGTGGTTCATGAGAAGAACACACATCCAATGACACCGTGGATCCTTATGTGGTTTGTTTAGAGGAATGACATGCAACCACACTAGGTGGATCCATATGTGGTTTATGGAAGCAATGCACATGCAATGACTCTAGCCGTGATCCATGAAAATAACAAATAGGGATCGACATCGGTGGATCCATGTGTGGTTCATGGGAAGAACAGACATCTAATGACACCGTGGACTCTAGCTATGGTTCATGAAAAGAACACGCATGCAATGACACAGGTGTGGTTCATGAAAAGAATGACATGCAATGACTTATGTGGTTTGTTCAGAAGAACACACATGCAATGACACTTGGTGTCGTACATGACAAGAACAGCTAGGCAATGACAAGGGTGGATCCTTATGTGGTTTATGGAACAAACAAATTGAAATCACACGAGCTGGAACCAAATCAGTTTTAGGGAAGTAACACACATGCAATGACACTAGGTGTGGTTCATGAAAAGAATGTACACGCAATGACACCGTGGATCCTTGTGTGGTTTGTTTAGAGGAATAGACATGCAATCACACTAGGTGGATCCATATGTGGTTTATGGAAGTAACAGCCATGCAATGACTCTAGCTGTGATTCATGAAAAGAACAGACCTGCAATGACACTGGTGGATCCTTATGTGGTTCATGAAAAGAACATACATAAAATGACACCGGGTGGATCCTTATGTGGTTTGTTTAGAAGAACACACATGCAATGACACCGGGTGTGTGGTTCATGAGAAGAACACACATCCAATGACACTAGTGGATCCTTATGTGGTTTGTTTAGAGGAATGTACATGCAACCACACTAGGTGGATCCATATGTGGTTTATGGAAGTAATGACGCGGCAATGACTCTAGCTGTGATCCATGAAAAGAACAGATAGGGATCGGCAGTGGTGGATCCATGTGTGGTTCATGGGAAGAACAGACATCTAATGACACTGGTGGACTCTAGCTATGGTTCATGAAAAGAACACGCATGCAATGACACTGGGTGTGGTTCATGAAAAGAACAGACATGCAATGACTTATGTGGTTTGTTTAGAAGAACACACATGCAATGACACTGGGTGTGGTTCATGAAAAGAACAGTAAGCAATGACACTGGTGAATCCTTATGTGGTTTGTTTAGAAGAACACACATGCAATGACACTAGGTGTGGTTCATGAAAAGAATGTATACACGGAATGACACCGTGGATCCTTGTGTGGTTTGTTTAGAGGAATAGACATGCAATCACACTAGGTGGATCCATATGTGGTTTATGGAAGTAACAGACATGCAATAACTCTAGCTGTGATTCATGAAAAGAACAGACATGCAATGACACTAGTGGATCCTTATGTGGTTCATGAAAAGAACATACATAAAATGACACTGGTGGATCCTTATGTGGTTTGTTTAGAAGAACACACATGCAATGACACCGGGTGTGGTTCATGAGAAGAACACACATCCAATGACACTGGTGGATCCATATGTGGTTTGTTTAGAGGAATGACATGCAACCACACTAGGTGGATCCATATGTGGTTTATGGAAGCAATGATGCAATGACTCTAGGTGTGATCCATGAAAAGAACAGATAGGGATCGACACTGGTGGATCCATGTGTGGTTCATGGGAAGAACAGACATCTAATGACACTGGTGGACTCTAGCTATGGTTCATGAAAAGAACACGCATGCAATAACACAGGGTGTGGTTCATGAAAAGAACAGACATGCAATTACTTATGTGGTTTGTTTAGAAGAACACACATGCAATGACACTGGGTGTGGTTCATGAAAAGAATGATAGGTAATGACACGTAGATCCTTATGTGGTTTGTTTAGAAGAACACACATGCAATGACACTGTGTGTGGTTCATGAAAAGAACAAACACACAATGACACTGGTGGATCCTTATGTGGTTTGTTTAGAGGAACAGACATGCAATCACACTAGGTGGATCCATATGTGGTTTATGGAAGTAAAAGACATGCAATGACTCTAGCTGTGATTCATGAAAAGAATGCATATGCAATGACACTTTGGTGGATCGTTATGTGGTTCATGAAAAGAATGTATATACAATGACACTGGTGGATCCTTATGTGGTTTGTTTAGAAGAACACACACAATGACACTGTGGATCCATGTGTGGTTCATGGAAACACACACATCCAATGACACCGTGGACTCTAGCTATGGTTAATGAAAAGAATGATGTGCAATGACACCGGGTGTGATTCATGAAAAGAACAGACATGCAATGACTTATGTGGTTTGTTTAGAAGAACACACATGCAAAGCCACTGGGTGTGGTTCATGAAAAGAACAGATAGGCAATGACACTGGTGGATCATTACGTGGTTTGTTTAGAAGAACACACATGCAATGTCACTGGGTGAGGTTCATGAAAAGAACATACACCCAATGACACTAGTGGATCCTTATTTGGTTTGTTTAAAGGAAAAGACATGCAATAACACTAGGTGAATCCATATGTGGTTTATGGAAGTAACATACATGCAATGACTCTAGCTGTGATTCATGAAAAGAACAGACATGCAATGACACTTGTGGATCCTTATGTGGTTCGTGAAAAGAACAGACAGGCAATGACACTGGAGGATCCTTATGTGGTTTGTTTAGAAGAACACACATGCAATGACACTGGGTGTGGTTCATGAGAAGACAACACATCCAATGACACTGGTGGATCCTTATGTGGTTTGTTTAGAGGAACAGACATGCAATCACACTAGGGGGATCCATATGTGGTTTATGGAAGTAAAAGACATGCAATGACTCTAGCTGTGATTCATGAAAAGAATAGACATGCAATGACACTGGTGGATCCTTATGTGGTTCATGAAAAGAACAGACATGCAATGACACTGGTGGATCCTTATGTGGTTTGTTTAGAAGAACACACATACAATGACACTGGTGGATCCATGTGTGGTTCATGGGAAACACACACATCCAATGACACTGGTGTACTCTAGCTATGGTTCATGAAAAGAACAGACAGGCAATGACACCGGGTGTGATTCATGAAAAGAACAGACATGCAATGACTTATGTGGTTTGTTTAGAAGAACACACATGCAATGACACTGGGTGTGGTTCATGAAAAGAACAGATAGGCAATGACACCGGTGAATACTTATGTGGTTTGTTTAGAAGAACACACATGCAATGACACTAGGTGTGGTTCATGAAAAGAACAGACACGCAATGACACTGGTGGATCCTTGTGTGGTTTGTTTAGAGGAATAGACATGCAATCACACTAGGTGGATCCATATGTGGTTTATGGAAGTAATGACATGCAATGACACTAGCTGTGATTCATGAAAAGAATAGACATGCAATGACACTGGTGGATCCTTATGTGGTTCATGAAAAGAACATACATAAAATGACACTGGTGGATCCTTATGTGGTTTGTTTAGAATAACACACATGCAATGAAACTGGGTGTGGTTCATGAGAAGAACACACATCCAATGACACTGGTGGATCCTTATGTGGTTTGTTTAGAGGAACAGACATGCAACCACACTAGGTGGAACCATATGTGGTTTATGGAAGTAACATACGTGTGGATCCTTATGTGGTTTGTTTAGAAGAACACACATGCAATGACACTGGGTGTGGTTCATGAGAAGAACACACATCCAATGGCACTGGTGGATCCTTATGTGGTTTGTTTAGAGGAACAGACATGCAACCACACTAGGTGGATCCATATGTGGTTTATGGAAGTAACAGACGTGCAATGACTCTAGCTGTGATCCATGAAAAGAACAGATAGGGATCGACATCGGTGGATCCATGTGGTTCATGGGAAGAACAAACATCTAATGACACTGGTGGACTCTAGCTATGGTTCATGAAAAGAACACACATGCAATGACACCGGGTGTGGTTCATGAAAAGAACATACATGCAATGACTTATGTGGTTTGTTTAGAAGAACACGAATGCAATGACACTGGGTGTGGTTCATGAAAAGAACAGATAGGCAATGACACTGGTGAATCCTTATGTGGTTTGTTTAGAAGAACACACATTCAATGACACTAGGTGTGGTTCATGAAAAGAACACGGAATGACACCGTGGATCCTTGTGGTTTGTTTAGAGGAATAGACATGCAATCACACTAGGTGGATCCATATGTGGTTTATGGAAGCAATGTATATGCAATGACTCTAGTTGTGATTCATGAAAAGAATGACATGCAATGACACTGGTGGATCCTTATGTGGTTCATGAAAAGAACATACATAAAATGACACTGGTGGATCCTTATGTGGTTTGTTTAGAAGAACACACATGCAATGACACTGGGTGTGGTTCATGAGAAGAACACACATCCAATGACACTGGTGGATCCTTATGTGGTTTGTTTAGAGGAACAGACATGCAACCACACTAGGTGGATCCATATGTGGTTTATGGAAGTAACAGACATGCAATGACTCTAGCTGTGATCCATGAAAATAACAAATAGGGATCGACACTGGTGGATCCATGTGTGGTTCATGGGAAGAACAGACATCTAATGACACTGGTGGACTCTAGCTATGGTTCATGAAAAGAACACGCATGCAATGACACAGGGTGTGGTTCATGAAAAGAACAGACATGCAATGACTTATGTGGTTTGTTCAGAAGAACACACATGCAATGACACTGGGTGTGGTTCATGAAAAGAACAGATAGGCAATGACACTGGTGGATCCTTATGTGGTTTATGGAATAAACAAATTGCAATCACACTAGGTGGATCCATATCTGTTTTATGGAAGTAACACACATGCAATGACACTAGGTGTGGTTCATGAAAAGAACAGACACGCAATGACACTGGTGGATTCTTGTGTGGTTTGTTTAGAGGAATAGACATGCAATCACACTAGGTGGATCCATATGTGGTTTATGGAAGTAACAGACATGCAATGACTCTAGCTGTGATTCATGAAAAGAACAGACATGCAATGACACTGGTGGATCCTTATGTGGTTCATGAAAAGAACATACATAAAATGACACTGGTGGATCCTTATGTGGTTTGTTTAGAAGAACACACATGCAATGACACTGGGTGTGGTTCATGAGAAGAACACACATCCAATGACACTAGTGGATCCTTATGTGGTTTGTTTAGAGGAACAGACATGCAACCACACTAGGTGGATCCATATGTGGTTTATGGAAGTAACAGACGTGCAATGACTCTAGCTGTGATCCATGAAAAGAACAGATAGGGATCGACACTGGTGGATCCATGTGTGGTTCATGGGAAGAACAGACATCTAATGACACTGGTGGACTCTAGCTATGGTTCATGAAAAGAACACGCATGCAATGACACTGGGTGTGGTTCATGAAAAGAACAGACATGCAATGACTTATGTGGTTTGTTTAGAAGAACACACATGCAATGACACTGGGTGTGGTTCATGAAAAGAACAGATAGGCAATGACACTGGTGAATCCTTATGTGGTTTGTTTAGAAGAACACACATGCAATGACACTAGGTGTGGTTCATGAAAAGAACAGACACGGAATGACACTGGTGGATCCTTGTGTGGTTTGTTTAGAGGAATAGACATGCAATCACACTAGGTGGATCCATATGTGGTTTATGGGAAGCAATGCATGCAATAACTCTAGCTGTGATTCATGAAAAGAACAGACATGCAATGACACTAGTGGATCCTTATGTGGTTCATGAAAAGAACATACATAAAATGACACTGGTGGATCCTTATGTGGTTTGTTTAGAAGAACACACATGCAATGACACCGGGTGTGGTTCATGAGAAGAACACACATCCAATGACACTGGTGGATCCATATGTGGTTTGTTTAGAGGAACAGACATGCAACCACACTAGGTGGATCCATATGTGGTTTATGGAAGTAACAGACGTGCAATGACTCTAGGTGTGATCCATGAAAAGAACAGATAGGGATCGACAATCGGTGGATCCATGTGTGGTTCATGGGAAGAATGTACATCTAATGACACTGGTGGACTCTAGCTATGGTTCATGAAAAGAACACGCATGCAATAACACAGGGTGTGGTTCATGAAAAGAACAGACATGCAATTACTTATGTGGTTTGTTTAGAAGAACACACATGCAATGACACTGGGTGTGGTTCATGAAAAGAACAGATAGGTAATGACACTGGTAGATCCTTATGTGGTTTGTTTAGAAGAACACACATGCAATGACACTGTGTGTGGTTCATGAAAAGAACAAACACACAATGACACTGGTGGATCCTTATGTGGTTTGTTTAGAGGAACAGACATGCAATCACACTAGGTGGATCCATATGTGGTTTATGGAAGTAAAAGACATGCAATGACTCTAGCTGTGATTCATGAAAAGAACAGACATGCAATGACACTGGTGGATCGTTATGTGGTTCATGAAAAGAACAGACATACAATGACACTGGTGGATCCTTATGTGGTTTGTTTAGAAGAACACACATACAATGACACTCGTGGATCCATGTGTGGTTCATGGGAAACACACACATCCAATGACACTGGTGGACTCTAGCTATGGTTAATGAAAAGAACAGACAGGCAATGACACCGGGTGTGATTCATGAAAAGAACAGACATGCAATGACTTATGTGGTTTGTTTAGAAGAACACACATGCAAAGCCACTGGGTGTGGTTCATGAAAAGAACAGATAGGCAATGACACTGGTGGATCATTACGTGGTTTGTTTAGAAGAACACACATGCAATGTCACTGGGTGAGGTTCATGAAAAGAACATACACCCAATGACACTAGTGGATCCTTATTTGGTTTGTTTAAAGGAAAAGACATGCAATAACACTAGGTGAATCCATATGTGGTTTATGGAAGTAACATACATGCAATGACTCTAGCTGTGATTCATGAAAAGAACAGACATGCAATGACACTTGTGGATCCTTATGTGGTTCGTGAAAAGAACAGACAGGCAATGACACTGGAGGATCCTTATGTGGTTTGTTTAGAAGAACACACATGCAATGACACTGGGTGTGGTTCATGAGAAGACAACACATCCAATGACACTGGTGGATCCTTATGTGGTTTGTTTAGAGGAACAGACATGCAATCACACTAGGTGGATCCATATGTGGTTTATGGAAGTAACAGACATGCAATGACTCTAGCTGTGATCCATGAAAAGAACAGACAGGCAATGACACTGGTGGATCCATGTGTGGTTCATGGGAAGAACAGACATCCAATGACACTGGTGGACTCTAGCTGTGGTTCATGAAAAGAACAGACATGCAATGACACTGGTGGATCCTTATGTGGTTCATGAAAAGAACAGACATGCAATGACACTGGTGGATCCTTATGTGGTTTGTTTAGAAGAAAACACATACAATGACACTGTTGGATCCATGTGTGGTTCATGGGAAACACACACATCCAATGGCACTGGTGGACTCTAGCTATGGTTCATGAAAAGAACAGACAGGCAATGACACCGGGTGTAGTTCATGAAAAGAACAAACATGCAATGACTTATGTGGTTTGTTTAGAAGAACACACATGCAATGACACTAGGTGTAGTTCATGAAAAGAACAGATAGGCAATGACACTGGTGAATCCTTATGTGGTTTGTTTAGAAGAACACACATGCAATGACACTGGGTGTGGTTCATGAAAAGAACAGATAGGCAATGACACTGGTGAATCCTTATGTGGTTTGTTTAGAAGAACACACATGTAATGACACTGGGTGTGGTTCATGAAAAGAACAGACACACAATGACACTGGTGGATCCTTGTGTGGTTTGTTTAGAGGAATAGACATGCAATCACACTAGGTGGATCCATATGTGGTTTATGGAAGTAACAGACATGCAATGACTCTAGCTGTGATTCATGAAAAGAACATACATGCAATGACACTGGTAGATCCTTATGTGGTTCATGAAAAGAACAGACAGCAAATGACACTGGTGGATCCTTATGTGGTTTGTTTAGAAGAACACACATGCAATGACACTGGGTGTGGCTCATGAGAAGAACACACATCCAATGACACTGGTGGATCCTTATGTGGTTTGTTTAGAGGAATAGACATGCAACCACACTAGGTGGATCCATATGTGATTTATGGAAGTAACAGACGTGCAATGACTCTAGCTGTTATCCATGAAAAGAACAAATAGGGATTGACACTGGTGGATCCATGTGTGGTTCATGGGAAGAACAGGCATCTAATGACACTGGTGGACTCTAGCTATGGTTCATGAAAAGAACACGCATGCAATGACACCGGGTGTGGTTCATGAAAAGAATGCATATGCAATGACTTATGTGGTTTGTTTAGAAGAACACATGCAATGACACTGGGTGTGGTTCATGAAAAGAACAGATAGGCAATGACACTGGTGGATCCTTATGTGGTTTGTTTAGAAGAACACACATGCAATGACACTAGGTGTGGTTCATGAAAAGAACAGACATGCAATGACATTGGTGGATCCTTATTTGGTTTGTTTAGAGGAACAGACATGCAATCACACTAGGTGGATCCATATGTGGTTTATGGAAGTAACAGACATGCAATGACTCTAGTTGTGATTCATGAAAAGAGCAGACATGCAATGACACTGGTGGATCCTTATGTGGTTCATCAAAAGAACAGACAGACAATGACACTGGTGGATCCTTATGTGGTTTATGGAAGGAACGAACTTGCAATCACACTGGTGGATCCATTTGTGGTTTATGGAAGTAACAGACATGCAATGACTCTAGCTGTGATCCATGAAAAGAACAGATAGGCAATGACACTGGTGGATCCATGTGTGGTTCATGGGAAGAACAGACATCCAATGACACTGGTGGACTCTAGATATCGTTCATGAAAAGAACAGACATGCAATGACACCGGGTGTGGTTCATGAAAAGAACAGACATGCAATGACTTATGTGGTTTGTTTAGAAGAACACACATGCAATGACACTGGGTGTGGTTCATGAAAAGAACATATAGGCAATGACACTGGTGGATCCTTATGTGGTTTGTTTAGAAGAACACACATGCAATGACACTGGTGTGATTCATGAAAAGAATGACACGCAATGACACCGGTGGATCATTTTGTGGTTTGTTTAGAGGAACAAACATGCAATCACACTAGGTGGATCCATATGTGGTTTATGGAAGTAAAAGACATGCAATGACTCTAGCTGTGATTCGTGAAAAGAACAGACATGCAATGACACTGGTGGATCGTTATGTGGTTCATGAAAGGAAAACACATGCAATGACACTGGTGGATCCTTATGTGGTTTGTTTAGAAGAACACACATACAATGACACTGGTGGATCCATGTGTGGTTCATGGGAAACACACACATCCAATGACACTGGTGGACTCTAGCTATGGTTCATGAAAAGAACAGACAGGCAATGGCACCGGGTGTGATTCATGAAAAGAACGGACATGCAATGAATTATGTGGTTTGTTTAGAAGAACACACATGCAATGACACTGGGTGTGGTTCATGAAAAGAACAGATAGGCAATGACACTGGTGGATTCTTATGTGGTTTGTTTAGAAGAATACACATGCAATGACACTGGGTGTGGTTCATGAAAAGAACAGACATGCAATGACATTGGTGGATCCTTATTTGGTTTGTTTAGAGGAACTGACATGCAATCAGAATAGGTGGATCCATATGTGGTTTATGGAAGTAACAGACATGCAATGACTCTAGCTGTGATTCATGAAAAGAGCAGACATGCAATGACACTGGTGGATCCTTATGTGGTTCATGAAAAGAATGCATGTGCAATGACACTGGTGGATCCTTATGTGGTTTGTTTAGAAGAACACACATGCAATGACACTGGGTGTGGTTCATGAGAAGAACACACATCCAATGACACTGGGTGTGGTTCATGAGAAGAACACACATCCAATGACACTGGTGGATCCTTATGTGGTTTGATTAGAGGAACAGACATGCAATCACACTAGGTGGATCCATATGTGGTTTATGGAAGTAACAGACATGTAATGACTCTAGCTGTGATCCATGAAAAGAACAGACAGGCAATGACACTAGTGGATCCATGTGTTGTTCATGGGAAGAACAGACATCCAATGACACTGGTGGACTCTAGCTATGGTTCATGAAAAGAACAGACATGCAATGACACCGGGTGTGGTTCATGAAAAGAACATACATGCAATGACTTATGTGGTTTGTTTAGAAGAACACACATGCAATGACACAGGGTGTGGTTCATGAAAATAACAGATAGGCAATGACACCGGTGGATCCTTATGTGGTTTGTTTAGAAGAACACACATGCAATGACACTGGGTGTGGTTCATAAAAAGAACAGACACGCAATGACACTGGTGGATCCTTATGTGGTTTGTTTAGAGGAACAGACATGCAATCACACTAGGTGGATCCATATGTGGCTTATGGAAGTAAAATACTTGCAATGACTCTAGCTGTGATTCATGAAAAGAACAGACATGCAATGACACTGGTGGATCCTTATGTGGTTCATGAAAAGAACAGACATGCAATGACACTGGTGGATCCTTATGTGGTTTGTTTAGAAGAACACACATACAATGACACAGGTGGATCCATGTGTGTTTCATGGGAAACACACATCTAATGACACTGGTGGACTCTAGCTATGGTTCATGAAAAGAACAGACAAGCAATGACACCGGGTGTGGTTCATGAAAAGAATAGACATGCAATGACTTATGTGGTTTGTTTATAAGAACACACATGCAATGACACTGGGTGTGGTTCATGAAAAGAACTGATAGGCAATGACACTGGTGAATCCTTATGTGGTTTGTTTAGAAGAACACACATGCAATGACACTGGGTGTGGCTCATGAGAAGAACAGAATCAATGACACTGTGGATCCTTGTGTGGTTTGTTTAGAGGAATAGACATGCAATCACACTAGGTGGATCCATATGTGGTTTATGGAAGTAACAGACATGCAATGACTCTAGCTGTGATTCATGAAAAGAAAAGACATGCAATGGCACTGGTGGATCCTTATTGTGGTTCATGAAAAGAACAGACAGGAAATGACACCGGTGGATCCTTATGTGGTTTGTTTAGAAGAAGACACATGCAATGACACTGGGTGTGGCTCATGAGAAGAACACACATCCAATGACACTGGTGGATCCTTATGTGGTTTGTCTAGAGGAACAGACATGCAACCACACTAGGTGGATCCATATGTGGTTTATGGAAGTAACAGACGTGCAATGACTCTAGCTGTTATCCATGAAAAGAATAGATAGGGATCGACACTGGTGGATCCATGTGTGGTTCATGGGAAGAACATGCATCTAATGACACTGGTGGACTCTAGCTATGGTTCATGAAAAGAACACGCATGCAATGACACCGGGTGTGGTTCATGAAAAGAACAGACATGCAATGACTTATGTGGTTTGTTTAGAAGAACACACATGCAATGACACTGGGTGTGGTTCATGAAAAGAACAGATAGGCAATGACACTGGTGGATCCTTATGTGGTTTGTTTAGAAGAACACACATGCAATGACAATGGGTGTGGTTCATGAAAAGAACAGACATCAATGACATTGGTGGATCCTTATTTGGTTTGTTTAGAGGAACAGACATGCAATCACACTAGGTGGATCCTTATTTGGTTTGTTTAGAGGAACAGACATGCAATCACACTAGGTGGATCCATATGTGGTTTATGGAAGTATCAGACATGCAATGACTCTAGCTGTGATTCATGAAAAGAGCAGACATGCAATGACACTGGTGGATCCTTATGTGGTTCATGAAAAGAACAGACAGGCAATGACACTGGTGGATCCTTATGTGGTTTATGGAAGGAACAAACTTGCAATCACATTGGTGGATCCATTTGTGGTTTATGGAAGTAACAGACATGCAATGACTCTAGACATGCAATGACTCTAGCTGTGATCCATGAAAAGAATGAGCAATGACACTGGTGGATCCATGTGTGATTCATGGGAAGAATAGACATCCAATGACACTGGTGGACTCTAGATTTGGTTCATGAAAAGAACAGACATGCAATGACACCGGGTGTGGTTCATGAAAAGAACAGACATGCAATGACTTATGTGGTTTGTTTAGAAGAACACACATGCAATGACACTGGTGTGGTTCATGAAAAGAACAGACATGAGCAATGACACCGGTGGATCCTTATGTGGTTTGTTTAGAAGAACACACATGCAATGACACCGGTGTGGTTCATGAAAAGAATGACGCAATGACACCTGTGGATCCTTATGTGGTTTGTTTAGAGGAATGACATGCAATCACACTAGGTGGATCCATATGTGGTTTATGGAAGTAAAAGACATGCAATGACTCTAGCTGTGATTCATGAAAAGAACAGACATGCAATGGCACTGGTGGATCCTTATGTGGTTCATGAAAAGAACATATGCAATGACACCGGTGGATCCTTATGTGGTTTGTTTAGAAGAACACACATACAATGACACTGGTGGATCCATGTGTAGTTCATGGAAAACACACACATCCAATGACACTGTGTACTCTAGCTATGGTTCATGAAAAGAATGAGGCAATGACACCGGTGTGATTCATGAAAAGAAATGTACATGTAATGACTTATGTGGTTTGTTTAGAAGAACACACATGCAATGACACTGGGTGTGGTTCATGAAAAGAACAGATAGGCAATGACACTGGTGAATACTTATGTGGTTTGTTTAGAAGAACACACATGCAATGACACTAGGTGTGGTTCGTGAAAAGAATGTACACGCAATGACACCGGTGGATCCTTGTGTGGTTTGTTTAGAGGAATAGACATGCAATCACACTAGGTGGATCCATATGTGGTTTATGGAAGCAGACATGCAATGACTCTAGCTGTGATTCATGAAAAGAATAGACATGCAATGACACCTGTGGATCCTTATGTGGTTCATGAAAAGAACATACATAAAATGACACTGGTGGATCCTTATGTGGTTTGTTTAGAATAACACACATGCAATGACACTGGGTGTGGTTCATGAGAAGAACACACATCCAATGACACTGGTGGATCCTTATGTGGTTTCTTTAGAGGAACAGACATGCAACCACACTAGGTGGAACCATATGTGGTTTATGGAAGTAATGCACGGTGGATCCTTATGTGGTTTGTTTAGAAGAACACACATGCAATGACACCGGGTGTGGTTCATGAGAAGAACACACATCCAATGACACTGGTGGATCCTTATGTGGTTTGTTTAGAGGAACAGACATGCAACCACACTAGGTGGATCCATATGTGGTTTATGGAAGTAACAGACGTGCAATGACTCTAGCTGTGATCCATGAAAAGAACAGATAGGGATCGACACTGGTGGATCCATGTGTGGTTCATGGGAAGAACAAACATCTAATGACACTGGTGGACTCTAGCTATGGTTCATGAAAAGAACACACATGCAATGACACCGGGTGTGGTTCATGAAAAGAACAAACATGCAATGACTTATGTGGTTTGTTTAGAAGAACACGAATGCAATGACACTGGGTGTGGTTCATGAAAAGAACAGATAGGCAATGACACTGGTGAATCCTTATGTGGTTTGTTTAGAAGAACACACATTCAATGACACTAGGTGTGGTTCATGAAAAGAACAGACACGGAATGACACTGGTGGATCCTTGTGTGGTTTGTTTAGAGGAATAGACATGCAATCACACTAGGTGGATCCATATGTGGTTTATGGAAGTAACAGACATGCAATGACTCTAGTTGTGATTCATGAAAAGAACAGACATGCAATGACACTGGTGGATCCTTATGTGGTTCATGAAAAGAACATACATAAAATGACACTGGTGGATCCTTATGTGGTTTGTTTAGAAGAACACACATGCAATGACACTGGGTGTGGTTCCTAAAAAGAACAGACACGCAATGACACTGGTGGATCCTTATGTGGTTTGTTTAGAGGAACACACATGCAATCACACTAGGTGGATCCATATGTGGCTTATGGAAGTAAAAGACTTGCAATGACTCTAGCTGTGATTCATGAAAAGAACAGACATGCAATGATACTGGTGGATCCTTATGTGGTTCATGAAAAGAACAGACATGCAATGACACTGGTGGATCCTTATGTGGTTTGTTTAGAAGAACACACATACAATGACACAGGTGGATCCATGTGTGGTTCATGGGAAACACACATCTAATGACACTGGTGGACTCTAGCTATGGTTCATGAAAAGAACAGACAAGCAATGACACCGGGTATGGTTCATGAAAAGAATAGACATGCAATGACTTATGTGGTTTGTTTATAAGAACACACATGCAATGACACTGGGTGTGGTTCATGAAAAGAACTGATAGGCAATGACACTGGTGAATCCTTATGTGGTTTGTTTAGAAGAACACACATGCAATGACACTGGGTGTGGTTCATGAAAAGAACAGACCCGGAATGACACTGGTGGATCCTTGTGTGGTTTGTTTAGAGGAATAGACATGCAATCACACTAGGTGGATCCATATGTGGTTTATGGAAGTAACAGACATGCAATGACTCTAGCTGTGATTCATGAAAAGAAAAGACATGCAATGGCACTGGTGGATCCTTATTGTGGTTCATGAAAAGAATGAGGAAATGACACCGTGGATCCTTATGTGGTTTGTTTAGAAGAAGACACATGCAATGACACTGGGTGTGGCTCATGAGAAGAACACACATCCAATGACACTGGTGGATCCTTATGTGGTTTGTCTAGAGGAACAGACATGCAACCACACTAGGTGGATCCATATGTGGTTTATGGAAGTAACAGACGTGCAATGACTCTAGCTGTTATCCATGAAAAGAATAGATAGGGATCGACACTGGTGGATCCATGTGTGGTTCATGGGAAGAACATGCATCTAATGACACTGGTGGACTCTAGCTATGGTTCATGAAAAGAACACGCATGCAATGACACCGTGTGGTTCATGAAAAGAATGACATGCAATGACTTATGTGGTTTGTTTAGAAGAACACACATGCAATGACACTGGGTGTGGTTCATGAAAAGAACAGATAGGCAATGACACTGGTGGATCCTTATGTGGTTTGTTTAGAAGAACACACATGCAATGACAATGGGTGTGGTTCATGAAAAGAACAGACATCAATGACATTGGTGGATCCTTATTTGGTTTGTTTAGAGGAACAGACATGCAATCACACTAGGTGGATCCATATGTGGTTTATGGAAGTAACAGACATGCAATGACTCTAGCTGTGATTCATGAAAAGAGCAGACATGCAATGACACTGGTGGATCCTTATGTGGTTCATGAAAAGAACAGACAGGCAATGACACTGGTGGATCCTTATGTGGTTTATGGAAGGAACAAACTTGCAATCACATTGGTGGATCCATTTGTGGTTTATGGAAGTAACAGACATGCAATGACTCTAGACATGCAATGACTCTAGCTGTGATCCATGAAAAGAACAGACAGGCAATGACACTGGTGGATCCATGTGTGATTCATGGGAAGAATAGACATCCAATGACACTGGTGGACTCTAGATTTGGTTCATGAAAAGAACAGACATGCAATGACACCGGGTGTGGTTCATGAAAAGAACAGACATGCAATGACTTATGTGGTTTGTTTAGAATACCACTGATGCTATGTCACTTGGTGTGGTTCATGAAAAGAACAGAGTGTCTATGAAACTGGTTGATCCTTATGTGGTTTGTTTAGAAGAACACACATGCAATGACATCGGGTGTGGTTCATGAAAAGAATGATACGCAATGACACTGGTGGATCCTTATGTGGTTTGTTTAGAGGAACAGACATGCAATCACACTAGGTGGATCCATATGTGGTTTATGGAAGTAAAAGACATGCAATGACTCTAGCTGTGATTCATGAAAAGAACAGACATGCAATGACACTGGTGGATCCTTATGTGGTTCATGAAAAGAACAGACATGCAATGACACTGGTGGATCCTTATGTGGTTTGTTTAGAAGAACACACATACAATGACACTGGTGGATCCATGTGTGGTTCATGGGAAACACACACATCCAATGACACTGGTGTACTCTAGCTATGGTTCATGAAAAGAACAGACAGGCAATGACACCGGGTGTGATTCATGAAAAGAACAGACATGCAATGACTTATGTGGTTTGTTTAGAAGAACACACATGCAATGACACTGGGTGTGGTTCATGAAAAGAACAGATAGGCAATGACACTGGTGAATACTTATGTGGTTTGTTTAGAAGAACACACATGCAATGACACTAGGTGTGGTTCATGAAAAGAACAGACACGCAATGACACTGGTGGATCCTTGTGTGGTTTGTTTAGAGGAATAGACATGCAATCACACTAGGTGGATCCATATGCGGTTTATGGAAGTAACAGACATGCAATGACTCTAGCTGTGATTCATGAAAAGAATAGACATGCAATGACACTGGTGGATCCTTATGTGGTTCATGAAAAGAACATACATAAAATGACACTGGTGGATCCTTATGTGGTTTGTTTAGAATAACACACATGCAATGACACTGGGTGTGGTTCATGAGAAGAACACACATCCAATGACACTGGTGGATCCTTATGTGGTTTCTTTAGAGGAACAGACATGCAACCACACTAGGTGGAACCATATGTGGTTTATGGAAGTAACAGACGTGTGGATCCTTATGTGGTTTGTTTAGAAGAACACACATGCAATGACACTGGGTGTGGTTCATGAGAAGAACACACATCCAATGACACTGGTGGATCCTTATGTGGTTTGTTTAGAGGAACAGACATGCAACCACACTAGGTGGATCCATATGTGGTTTATGGAAGTATGAGCGTGCAATGACTCTAGCTGTGATCCATGAAAAGAACAGATAGGGATCGACACCGTGGATCCATGTGTGGTTCATGGGAAGAACAAACATCTAATGACACTGGTGGACTCTAGCTATGGTTCATGAAAAGAACACACATGCAATGACACCGGGTGTGGTTCATGAAAAGAACATACATGCAATGACTTATGTGGTTTGTTTAGAAGAACACGAATGCAATGACACTGGGTGTGGTTCATGAAAAGAACAGATAGGCAATGACACTGGTGAATCCTTATGTGGTTTGTTTAGAAGAACACACATTCAATGACACTAGGTGTGGTTCATGAAAAGAACAGACACGGAATGACACTGGTGGATCCTTGTGTCGTTTGTTTAGAGGAATAGACATGCAATCACACTAGGTGGATCCATATGTGGTTTATGGAAGTAACAGACATGCAATGACTCTAGTTGTGATTCATGAAAAGAACAGACATGCAATGACACTGGTGGATCCTTATGTGGTTCATGAAAAGAACATACATAAAATGACACTGGTGGATTCTTATGTGGTTTGTTTAGAAGAACACACATGCAATGACACTGGGTGTGGTTCATGAGAAGAACACACATCCAATGACACTGGTGGATCCTTATGTGGTTTGTTTAGAGGAACAGACATGCAACCACACTAGGTGGATCCATATGTGGTTTATGGAAGAAACAGACAGGCAATGACTCTGGCTGTGAACAATGAAAATAACAAATAGGGATCGACACCGGTGGATCCATGTGGTTCATGGGAAGAATAGACATCTAATGACACTGGTGGACTCTAGCTATGGTTCATGAAAAGAACACGCATGCAATGACACAGGGTGTGGTTCATGAAAAGAACAGACATGCAATGACTTATGTGGTTTGTTCAGAAGAACACACATGCAATGACACTGGGTGTGGTTCATGAAAAGAACATATAGGCAATGACACTGGTGGATCCTTATGTGGTTTATGGAAGAAACAAATTGCAATCACACTAGGTGGATCCATATCTGTTTTATGGAAGTAACACACATGCAATGACAATAGGTGGGGTTCATGAAAAGAACAGACACGCAATGACACTGGTGGATCCTTGTGTGGTTTGTTTAGAGGAATAGACATGCAATCACACTAGGTGGATCCATATGTGGTTTATGGAAGTAATGTACATGCAATGACTCTAGCTGTGATTCATGAATAGAATGACATATGCAATGACACTGGTGGATCCTTATGTGGTTCATGAAAAGAACATACATAAAATGACACTGGTGGATCCTTATGTGGTTTGTTTAGAAGAACACACATGCAATGACACTGGGTGTGGTTCATGAGAAGAACACACATCCAATGACACTAGTGGATCCTTATGTGGTTTGTTTAGAGGAACAGACATGCAACCACACTAGGTGGATCCATATGTGGTTTATGGAAGCAATGACGTGCAATGACTCTAGCTGTGATCCATGAAAAGAACAGATAGGGATCGACACTGGTGGATCCATGTGTGGTTCATGGGAAGAACAGACATCTAATGACACTGGTGGACTCTAGCTATGGTTCATGAAAAGAACACGCATGCAATGACACCGGGTGTGGTTCATGAAAAGAACAGACATGCAATGACTTATGTGGTTTGTTTAGAAGAACACACATGCAATGACACTGGGTGTGGTTCATGAAAAGAACAGATAGGCAATGACACTGGTGAATCCTTATGTGGTTTGTTTAGAAGAACACACATGCAATGACACTAGGTGTGGTTCATGAAAAGAACAGACACGGAATGACACTGGTGGATCCTTGTGTGGTTTGTTTAGAGGAATAGACATGCAATCACACTAGGTGGATCCATATGTGGTTTATGGAAGTAACAGACATGCAATAACTCTAGCTGTGATTCATGAAACGAACAGACATGCAATGACACTAGTGGATCCTTATGTGGTTCATGAAAAGAACATACATAAAATGACACTGGTGGATCCTTATGTGGTTTGTTTAGAAGAACACACATGCAATGACACTGGGTGTGGTTCATGAGAAGAACACACATCCAATGACACTGGTGGATCCTTATGTGGTTTGTTTAGAGGAACAGACATGCAACCACACTAGGTGGATCCATATGTGGTTTATGGAAGTAACAGACGTGCAATGACTCTAGCTGTTATCCATGAAAAGAATAGATAGGGATCGACACTGGTGGATCCATGTGTGGTTCATGGGAAGAACATGCATCTAATGACACTGGTGGACTCTAGCTATGGTTCATGAAAAGAACACGCATGCAATGACACCGGGTGTGGTTCATGAAAAGAACAGACATGCAATGACTTATGTGGTTTGTTTAGAAGAACACACATGCAATGACACTGGGTGTGGTTCATGAAAAGAACAGATAGGCAATGACACTGGTGGATCCTTATGTGGTTTGTTTAGAAGAACACACATGCAATGACAATGGGTGTGGTTCATGAAAAGAACAGACATCAATGACATTGGTGGATCCTTATTTGGTTTGTTTAGAGGAACAGACATGCAATCACACTAGGTGGATCCATATGTGGTTTATGGAAGTAACAGACATGCAATGACTCTAGCTGTGATTCATGAAAAGAGCAGACATGCAATGACACTGGTGGATCCTTATGTGGTTCATGAAAAGAACAGACAGGCAATGACACTGGTGGATCCTTATGTGGTTTATGGAAGGAACAAACTTGCAATCACATTGGTGGATCCATTTGTGGTTTATGGAAGTAACAGACATGCAATGACTCTAGACATGCAATGACTCTAGCTGTGATCCATGAAAAGAACAGACAGGCAATGACACTGGTGGATCCATGTGTGATTCATGGGAAGAATAGACATCTAGTGACACTGGTGGACTCTAGATTTGGTTCATGAAAAGAACAGACATGCAATGACACCGGGTGTGGTTCATGAAAAGAACAGACATGCAATGACTTATGTGGTTTGTTTAGAAGAACACACATGCAATGACACTGGGTGTGGTTCATGAAAAGAACAGACAGGCAATGACACTGGTGGATCCTTATGTGGTTTGTTTAGAAGAACACACATGCAATGACACTGGGTGTGGTTCATGAAAAGAACAGACACGCAATGACACTGGTGGATCCTTATGTGGTTTGTTTAGAGGAACAGACATGCAATCACACTAGGTGGATCCATATGTGGTTTATGGAAGTAAAAGACATGAAATGACTCTAGCTGTGATTCATGAAAAGAACAGACATGCAATGACACTGGTGGATCCTTATGTGGTTCATGAAAAGAACAGACATGCAATGACACTGGTGGATCCTTATGTGGTTTGTTTAGAAGAACACACATACAATGACACTGGTGGATCCATGTGTGGTTCATGGGAAACACACACATCCAATGACACTGGTGTACTCTAGCTATGGTTCATGAAAAGAACAGACAGGCAATGACACCGGGTGTGATTCATGAAAAGAACAGACATGCAATGACTTATGTGGTTTGTTTAGAAGAACACACATGCAATGACACTGGGTGTGGTTCATGAAAAGAACAGATAGGCAATGACACTGGTGAATACTTATGTGGTTTGTTTAGAAGAACACACATGCAATGACACTAGGTGTGGTTCATGAAAAGAACAGACACGCAATGACACTGGTGGATCCTTGTGTGGTTTGTTTAGAGGAATAGACATGCAATCACACTAGGTGGATCCATATGTGGTTTATGGAAGTAACAGACATGCAATGACTCTAGCTGTGATTCATGAAAAGAATAGACATGCAATGACACTGGTGGATCCTTATGTGGTTCATGAAAAGAACATACATAAAATGACACTGGTGGATCCTTATGTGGTTTGTTTAGAATAACACACATGCAATGACACTGGGTGTGGTTCATGAGAAGAACACACATCCAATGACACTGGTGGATCCTTATGTGGTTTCTTTAGAGGAACAGACATGCAACCACACTAGGTGGAACCATATGTGGTTTATGGAAGTAACAGACGTGTGGATCCTTATGTGGTTTGTTTAGAAGAACACACATGCAATGACACTGGGTGTGGTTCATGAGAAGAACACACATCCAATGACACTGGTGGATCCTTATGTGGTTTGTTTAGAGGAACAGACATGCAACCACACTAGGTGGATCCATATGTGGTTTATGGAAGTAATGACGTGCAATGACTCTAGTGATCCATGAAAAGAACAGATAGGGATCGACACCGGTGGATCCATGTGTGGTTCATGGGAAGAACAAACATCTAATGACGGTGGACTCTAGCTATGGTTCATGAAAAGAACACACATGCAATGACACCGGTGTGGTTCATGAAAAGAATGTATATGCAATTACTTATGTGGTTTGTTTAGAAGAACACGAATGCAATGACACTGGGTGTGGTTCATGAAAAGAACAGATAGGCAATGACACAGGTGAATCCTTATGTGGTTTGTTTAGAAGAACACACATTCAATGACACTAGGTGTGGTTCATGAAAAGAACAGACACGGAATGACACTGGTGGATCCTTGTGTGGTTTGTTTAGAGGAATAGACATGCAATCACACTAGGTGGATCCATATGTGGTTTATGGAAGTAACAGACATGCAATGACTCTAGTTGTGATTCATGAAAAGAACAGACATGCAATGACACTGGTGGATCCTTATGTGGTTCATGAAAAGAACATACATAAAATGACACCGTGGATCCTTATGTGGTTTGTTTAGAAGAACACACATGCAATGACACCGGTGTGGTTCATGAGAAGAACACACATCCAATGACACCGTGGATCCTTATGTGGTTTGTTTAGAGGAACAGACATGCAACCACACTAGGTGGATCCATATGTGGTTTATGGAAGTAACAGACATGCAATGACTCTAGCTGTGATCCATGAAAATAACAAATAGGGATCGACACTGGTGGATCCATGTGTGGTTCATGGGAAGAATAGACATCTAATGACACTGGTGGACTCTAGCTATGGTTCATGAAAAGAACACGCATGCAATGACACAGGGTGTGGTTCATGAAAAGAACAGACATGCAATGACTTATGTGGTTTGTTCAGAAGAACACACATGCAATGACACTGGGTGTGGTTCATGAAAAGAACAGATAGGCAATGACACTGGTGGATCCTTATGTGGTTTATGGAAGAAACAAATTGCAATCACACTAGGTGGATCCATATCTGTTTTATGGAAGTAACACACATGCAATGACAATAGGTGGGGTTCATGAAAAGAACAGACACGCAATGACACTGGTGGATCCTTGTGTGGTTTGTTTAGAGGAATAGACATGCAATCACACTAGGTGGATCCATATGTGGTTTATGGAAGTAACAGACATGCAATGACTCTAGCTGTGATTCATGAATAGAACAGACATGCAATGACACTGGTGGATCCTTATGTGGTTCATGAAAAGAACATACATAAAATGACACTGGTGGATCCTTATGTGGTTTGTTTAGAAGAACACACATGCAATGACACTGGGTGTGGTTCATGAGAAGAACACACATCCAATGACACTAGTGGATCCTTATGTGGTTTGTTTAGAGGAACAGACATGCAACCACACTAGGTGGATCCATATGTGGTTTATGGAAGTAACAGACGTGCAATGACTCTAGCTGTGATCCATGAAAAGAACAGATAGGGATCGACACTGGTGGATCCATGTGTGGTTCATGGGAAGAACAGACATCTAATGACACTGGTGGACTCTAGCTATGGTTCATGAAAAGAACACGCATGCAATGACACTGGGTGTGGTTCATGAAAAGAACAGACATGCAATGACTTATGTGGTTTGTTTAGAAGAACACACATGCAATGACACTGGGTGTGGTTCATGAAAAGAACAGATAAGCAATGACACTGGTGAATCCTTATGTGGTTTGTTTAGAAGAACACACATGCAATGACACTAGGTGTGGTTCATGAAAAGAACAGACACGGAATGACACTGGTGGATCCTTGTGTGGTTTGTTTAGAGGAATAGACATGCAATCACACTAGGTGGATCCATATGTGGTTTATGGAAGTAACAGACATGCAATAACTCTAGCTGTGATTCATGAAACGAACAGACATGCAATGACACTAGTGGATCCTTATGTGGTTCATGAAAAGAACATACATAAAATGACACTGGTGGATCCTTATGTGGTTTGTTTAGAAGAACACACATGCAATGACACTGGGTGTGGTTCATGAGAAGAACACACATCCAATGACACTGGTGGATCCTTATGTGGTTTGTTTAGAGGAACAGACATGCAACCACACTAGGTGGATCCATATGTGGTTTATGGAAGTAACAGACGTGCAATGACTCTAGGTGTGATCCATGAAAAGAACAGATAGGGATCGACACTGGTGGATCCATGTGTGGTTCATGGGAAGAACAGACATCTAATGACACTGGTGGACTCTAGCTATGGTTCATGAAAAGAACACGCATGCAATAACACAGGGTGTGGTTCATGAAAAGAACAGACATGCAATTACTTATGTGGTTTGTTTAGAAGAACTCACATGCAATGACACTGGGTGTGGTTCATGAAAAGAACAGATAGGCAATGACACTGGTAGATCCTTATGTGGTTTGTTTAGAAGAACACACATGCAATGACACTATGTGTGGTTCATGAAAAGAACAAACACACAATGACACTGGTGGATCCTTATGTGGTTTGTTTAGAGGAACAGACATGCAATCACACTAGGTGGATCCATATGTGGTTTATGGAAGTAAAAGACATGCAATGACTCTAGCTGTAATTCATGAAAAGAACAGACATGCAATGACACTGGTGGATCCTTATGTGGTTCATGAAAAGAACAGACATACAATGACACTGGTGGATCCTTATGTGGTTTGTTTAGAAGAACACACATACAATGACACTCGTGGATCCATGTGTGGTTCATGGGAAACACACACATCCAATGACACTGGTGGACTCTAGCTATGGTTCATGAAAAGAACAGACAGGCAATGACACCGGGTGTGATTCATGAAAAGAACAGACATGCAATGACTTATGTGGTTTGTTTAGAAGAACACACATGCAATGCCACTGGGTGTGGTTCATGAAAAGAACAGATAGGCAATGACACTGGTGAATCCTTATGTGGTTTGTTTAGAAGAACACACATGCAATGACACTAGGTGTGGTTCATGAAAAGAACAGACACGCAATGACACTGGTGGATCCTTGTGTGGTTTGTTTAGAGGAATAGACATGCAATCACACTAGGTGGATCCATATGTGGTTTATGGAAGTAACAGACATGCAATGACTCTAGCTGTGATTCATGAAAAGAACAGACATGCAATGACACTGGTGGATCCTTATGTGGTTCATGAAAAGAACATACATAAAATGACACTGGTGGATCCTTATGTGGTTTGTTTACAAGAACACACATGCAATGACACTGGGTGTGGTTCATGAGAAGAACACACATCCAATGACACTGGTGGATCCTTATGTGGTTTGTTTAGAGGAACAGACATGCAACCACACTAGGTGGATCCATATGTGGTTTCTGGAAGTAACAGACGTGCAATGACTCTAGCTGTGATCCATGAAAAGAACAGATAGGGATCGGCACTGGTGGATCCATGTGTGGTTCATGGGAAGAACAGACATCTAATGACACTGGTGGACTCTAGCTATGGTTCATGAAAGGAACACGCATGCAATGACACCGGGTGTGGTTCATGAAAAGAACAGACATGCAATGACTTATGTGGTTTGTTTAGAAGAATACACATGCAATGACACTGGGTGTGGTTCATGAAAAGAACAGATAGGCAATGACACTGGTGGATCCTTATGTGGTTTGTTTAGAACAACACACATGCAATGACACTGGGTGTGGTTCATGAAAAGAACAGACATGCAATGACATTGGTGGATCCTTATTTGGTTTGTTTAGAGGAACAGACATACAATCACACTAGGTGGATCCATATGTGGCTTATGGAAGTAAAAGACATGCAATGACTCTAGCTGTGATTCATGAAAAGAACAGACATGCAATGACACTGGTGGATCCTTAAGTGGTTCATGAAAAGAACAAACATGCAATGACACTGGTGGATCCTTATGTGGTTTGTTTAGAAGAACACACATACAATGAAACTGGTGGATCCATGTGTGGTTCATGGGAAACACACACATCCAATGACACTGGTGGACTCTAGCTATGGTGCATGAAAAGAACAGACAGTCAATGACACCGGGTGTGATTCATGAAAAGAACAGACATGCAATGACTTATGTGGTTTGTTTAGAAGAACACACATGCAATGACACTGGATGTGGTTCATGAAAAGAACCGATAGGCAATGACACTGGTGAGTCCTTATGTGGTTTGTTTAGAAGAACACACATGCAATGACACTAGGTGTGGTTCATGAAAAGAACAGACACGCAATGACACTGGTGGATCCTTGTGTGGTTTGTTTAGAGGAATAGACATGCAATCACACTAGGTGGATCCATATGTGGCTTATGGAAGTAACAGACATGCAATGACTCTAGCTGTGATTCATGAAAAGAACAGACATGCAATGACACTGGTGGATCCTTATGTGGTTCATGAAAAGAACATACATAAAATGACACTAGTGGATCCTTATGTGGTTTGTTTAGAAGAACACACATGCAATGACACTGGGTGTGGTTCATGAGAAGAACACACATCCAATGACACTGGTGGATCCTTATGTGGTTTGTTTAGAGGAACAGACATGCAACCACACTAGGTGGATCCATATGTGGTTTATGGAAGTAACAGACGTGCAATGACTCTAGCTGTGATCCATGAAAAGAACAGATAGGGATCGACACTAGTGGATCCATGTGTGGTTCATGGGAAGAACAGACATCTAATGACACTGGTGGACTCTAGCTATGGTTCATGAAAAGAACACGCATGCAATGACACCGGGTGTGGTTCATGAAAAGAACAGACATGCAATGACTTATGTGGTTTGTTTAGAAGAACACACATGCAATGACACTGGGTGTGGTTCATGAAAAGAACAGATAGGCAATGACACTGGTGGATCCTTATGTGGTTTGTTTAGAAGAACACACATGCAATGACACTGGGTGTGGTTCATGAAAAGAACAGACACACAATGACACGGGTGGATCCTTATGTGGTTTGTTTAGAGGAACAGACATGCAATCACACTAGGTGGATCCATATGTGGTTTATGGAAGTAAAAGACATGCAATGACTCTAGCTGTGATTCATGAAAAGAACAGACATGCCATGACACTGGTGGATCCTTATGTGGTTCATGAAAAGAACAGACATACAATGACACTGGTGGATCCTTATGTGGTTTGTTTAGAAGAACACACATACAATGACACTGGTGGATCCATGTGTGGTTCATGGGAAACACACACATCGAATGACACTGGTGGACTCTAGCTATGGTTCATGAAAAGAACAGACATGCAATGACACCGGGTGTGATTCATGAAAAGAACAGACATGCAATGACTTATGTGGTTTGTTTAGAAGAACACACATGCAATGACACTGGGTGTGGTTCATGAGAAGAACAGATAGGCAATGACACTGGTGAATCCTTATGTGGTTTGTTTAGAAGAACACACATGCAATGACACTAGGTGTGGTTCATGAAAAGAACAGACACGCAATGACACTGGTGGATCCTTGTGTGGTTTGTTTAGAGGAATAGACATGCAATCACACTAGGTGGATCCATATGTGGTTTATGGAAGTAACAGACATGCAATGACTCTAGCTGTGATTCATGAAAAGAATAGACATGCAATGACACTGGTGGATCCTTATGTGGTTCATGAAAAGAACATACATAAAATGACACTGGTGGATCCTTATGTGGTTTGTTTAGAATAACACACATGCAATGACACTGGGTGTGGTTCATGAGAAGAACACACATCCAATGACACTGGTGGATCCTTATGTGGTTTCTTTAGAGGAACAGACATGCAACCACACTAGGTGGAACCATATGTGGTTTATGGAAGTAACAGACGTGTGGATCCTTATGTGGTTTGTTTAGAAGAACACACATGCAATGACACTGGGTGTGGTTCATGAGAAGAACACACATCCAATGACACTGGTGGATCCTTATGTGGTTTGTTTAGAGGAACAGACATGCAACCACACTAGGTGGATCCATATGTGGTTTATGGAAGTAACAGACGTGCAATGACTCTAGCTGTGATCCATGAAAAGAACAGATAGGGATCGACACTGGTGGATCCATGTGTGGTTCATGGGAAGAACAAACATCTAATGACACTGGTGGACTCTAGCTATGGTTCATGAAAAGAACACACATGCAATGACACCGGGTGTGGTTCATGAAAAGAACAGACATGCAATGACTTATGTGGTTTGTTTAGAAGAACACGAATGCAATGACACTGGGTGTGGTTCATGAAAAGAACAGATAGGCAATGACACTGGTGAATCCTTATGTGGTTTGTTTAGAAGAACACACATTCAATGACACTAGGTGTGGTTCATGAAAAGAACAGACACGGAATGACACTGGTGGATCCTTGTGTGGTTTGTTTAGAGGAATAGACATGCAATCACACTAGGTGGATCCATATGTGGTTTATGGAAGTAACAGACATGCAATGACTCTAGTTGTGATTCATGAAAAGAACAGACATGCAATGACACTGGTGGATCCTTATGTGGTTCATGAAAAGAACATACATAAAATGACACTGGTGGATCCTTATGTGGTTTGTTTAGAAGAACACACATGCAATGACACTGGGTGTGGTTCATGAGAAGAACACACATCCAATGACACTGGTGGATCCTTATGTGGTTTGTTTAGAGGAACAGACATGCAACCACACTAGGTGGATCCATATGTGGTTTATGGAAGTAACAGACATGCAATGACTCTAGCTGTGATCCATGAAAATAACAAATAGGGATCGACACTGGTGGATCCATGTGTGGTTCATGGGAAGAACAGACATCTAATGACACTGGTGGACTCTAGCTATGGTTCATGAAAAGAACACGCATGCAATGACACAGGGTGTGGTTCATGAAAAGAACAGACATGCAATGACTTATGTGGTTTGTTCAGAAGAACACACATGCAATGACACTGGGTGTGGTTCATGAAAAGAACAGATAGGCAATGACACTGGTGGATCCTTATGTGGTTTATGGAAGAAACAAATTGCAATCACACTAGGTGGATCCATATCTGTTTTATGGAAGTAACACATGCAATGACAATAGGTGTGGTTCATGAAAAAACGAACCAATGACACTGGTGGATCCTTGTGTGGTTTGTTTAGAGGAATAGACATGCAATCACACTAGGTGGATCCATATGTGGTTTATGGAAGTAACAGACATGCAATGACTCTAGCTGTGATTCATGAAAAGAACAGACATGCAATGACACTGGTGGATCCTTATGTGGTTCATGAAAAGAACATACATAAAATGACACTGGTGGATCCTTATGTGGTTTGTTTAGAAGAACACACATGCAATGACACTGGGTGTGGTTCATGAGAAGAACACACATCCAATGACACTAGTGGATCCTTATGTGGTTTGTTTAGAGGAACAGACATGCAACCACACTAGGTGGATCCAAATGTGGTTTATGGAAGTAATGACGTGCAATGACTCTAGCTGTGATCCATGAAAAGAACAGATAGGGATCGACACTGGTGGATCCATGTGTGGTTCATGGGAAGAACAGACATCTAATGACACTGGTGGACTCTAGCTATGGTTCATGAAAAGAACACGCATGCAATGACACTGGGTGTGGTTCATGAAAAGAACAGACATGCAATGACTTATGTGGTTTGTTTAGAAGAACACACATGCAATGACACTGGGTGTGGTTCATGAAAAGAACAGATAAGCAATGACACTGGTGAATCCTTATGTGGTTTGTTTAGAAGAACACACATGCAATGACACTAGGTGTGGTTCATGAAAAGAACAGACACGGAATGACACTGGTGGATCCTTGTGTGGTTTGTTTAGAGGAATAGACATGCAATCACACTAGGTGGATCCATATGTGGTTTATGGAAGTAACAGACATGCAATAACTCTAGCTGTGATTCATGAAACGAACAGACATGCAATGACACTAGTGGATCCTTATGTGGTTCATGAAAAGAACATACATAAAATGACACTGGTGGATCCTTATGTGGTTTGTTTAGAAGAACACACATGCAATGACACCGGGTGTGGTTCATGAGAAGAACACACATCCAATGACACTGGTGGATCCATATGTGGTTTGTTTAGAGGAACAGACATGCAACCACACTAGGTGGATCCATATGTGGTTTATGGAAGTAACAGACGTGCAATGACTCTAGGTGTGATCCATGAAAAGAACAGATAGGGATCGACACTGGTGGATCCATGTGTGGTTCATGGGAAGAACAGACATCTAATGACACTGGTGGACTCTAGCTATGGTCATGAAAAGAACACGCATGCAATAACACAGGGTGTGGTTCATGAAAAGAACAGACATGCAATTACTTATGTGGTTTGTTTAGAAGAACACACATGCAATGACACTGGGTGTGGTTCATGAAAAGAACAGATAGGTAATGACACTGGTAGATCCTTATGTGGTTTGTTTAGAAGAACACACATGCAATGACACTATGTGTGGTTCATGAAAAGAACAAACACACAATGACACTGGTGGATCCTTATGTGGTTTGTTTAGAGGAACAGACATGCAATCACACTAGGTGGATCCATATGTGGTTTATGGAAGTAAAAGACATGCAATGACTCTAGCTGTAATTCATGAAAAGAATGACATGCAATGACACTGTGGATCCTTATGTGGTTCATGAAAAGAACAGACATACAATGACACTGGTGGATCCTTATGTGGTTTGTTTAGAAGAACACACATACAATGACACTCGTGGATCCATGTGTGGTTCATGGGAAACACACACATCCAATGACACTGGTGGACTCTAGCTATGGTTCATGAAAAGAACAGACAGGCAATGACACCGGGTGTGATTCATGAAAAGAACAGACATGCAATGACTTATGTGGTTTGTTTAGAAGAACACACATGCAATGCCACTGGGTGTGGTTCATGAAAATAACAGATAGGCAATGACACTGGTGAATCCTTATGTGGTTTGTTTAGAAGAACACACATGCAATGACACTAGGTGTGGTTCATGAAAAGAATAGACACGCAATGACACTGGTGGATCCTTGTGTGGTTTGTTTAGAGGAATAGACATGCAATCACACTAGGTGGATCCATATGTGGTTTATGGAAGTAACAGACATGCAATGACTCTAGCTGTGATTCATGAAAAGAACAGACATGCAATGACACTGGTGGATCCTTATGTGGTTCATGAAAAAGAACAGACAGGTAATGACACCGGTGGATCCTTATGTGGTTCATGAAAAGAACAGACATGCAATGACACTGGTGGATCCTTATGTGGTTCATGAAAAGAACATACATAAAATGACACTGGTGGATCCTTATGTGGTTTGTTTACAAGAACACACATGCAATGACACTGGGTGTGGTTCATGAGAAGAACACACATCCAATGACACTGGTGGATCCTTATGTGGTTTGTTTAGAGGAACAGACATGCAACCACACTAGGTGGATCCATATGTGGTTTCTGGAAGTAACAGACGTGCAATGACTCTTGCTGTGATCCATGAAAAGAATAGATAGGGATCGGCACTGGTGGATCCATGTGTGGTTCATGGGAAGAACAGACATCTAATGACACTGGTGGACTCTAGCTATGGTTCATGAAAGGAACACGCATGCAATGACACCGGGTGTGGTTCATGAAAAGAATGTATGCAATGACTTATGTGGTTTGTTTAGAAGAATACACATGCAATGACACTGGGTGTGGTTCATGAAAAGAACAGATAGGCAATGACACTGGTGGATCCTTATGTGGTTTGTTTAGAAGAACACACATGCAATGACACTGGGTGTGGTTCATGAAAAGAACAGACATGCAATGACATTGGTGGATCCTTATTTGGTTTGTTTAGAGGAACAGACATACAATCACACTAGGTGGATCCATATGTGGCTTATGGAAGTAAAAGACATGCAATGACTCTAGCTGTGATTCATCAAAAGAACAGACATGCAATGACACTGGTGGATCCTTAAGTGGTTCATGAAAAGAACAAACATGCAATGACACTGGTGGATCCTTATGTGGTTTGTTTAGAAGAACACACATACAATGACACTGGTGGATCCATGTGTGGTTCATGGGAAACACACACATCCAATGACACAGGTGGACTCTAGCTATGGTGCATGAAAAGAACAGACAGTCAATGACACCGGGTGTGATTCATGAAAAGAACAGACATGCAATGACTTATGTGGTTTGTTTAGAAGAACACACATGCAATGACACTGGATGTGGTTCATGAAAAGAACCGATAGGCAATGACACTGGTGAGTCCTTATGTGGTTTGTTTAGAAGAACACACATGCAATGACACTAGGTGTGGTTCATGAAAAGAACAGACACGCAATGACACTGGTGGATCCTTGTGTGGTTTGTTTAGAGGAATAGACATGCAATCACACTAGGTGGATCCATATGTGGTTTATGGAAGTAACAGACATGCAATGACTCTAGCTGTGATTCATGAAAAGAACAGACATGCAATGACACTGGTGGATCCTTATGTGGTTCATGAAAAGAACATACATAAAATGACACTAGTGGATCCTTATGTGGTTTGTTTAGAAGAACACACATGCAATGACACTGGGTGTGGTTCATGAGAAGAACACACATCCAATGACACTGGTGGATCCTTATGTGGTTTGTTTAGAGGAACAGACATGCAACCACACTAGGTGGATCCATATGTGGTTTATGGAAGTAACAGACGTGCAATGACTCTAGCTGTGATCCATGAAAAGAACAGATAGGGATCGACACTGGTGGATCCATGTGTGGTTCATGGGAAGAACAGACATCTAATGACACTGGTGGACTCTAGCTATGGTTCATGAAAAGAACACGCATGCAATGACACCGGGTGTGGTTCATGAAAAGAACAGACATGCAATGACTTATGTGGTTTGTTTAGAAGAACACACATGCAATGACACTAGGTGTGGTTCATGAAAAGAACAGATAGGCAATGACACTGGTGGATCCTTATGTGGTTTGTTTAGAAGAACACACATGCAATGACACTAGGTGTGGTTCATGAAAAGAACAGACACACAATGACACTGGTGGATCCTTATGTGGTTTGTTTAGAGGAACATACATTCAATCACACTAGGTGGATCCATATGTGGTTTATGGAAGTAAAAGACATGCAATGACTCTAGCTGTGATTCATGAAAAGAACAGACATGCCATGACACTGGTGGATCCTTATGTGGTTCATGAAAAGAACAGACATACAATGACACTGGTGGATCCTTATGTGGTTTGTTTAGAAGAACACACATACAATGACACTGGTGGATCCATGTGTGGTTCATGGGAAACACACACATCGAATGACACTGGTGGACTCTAGCTATGGTTCATGAAAAGAACAGACATGCAATGACACCGGGTGTGATTCATGAAAAGAACAGACATGCAATGACTTATGTGGTTTGTTTAGAAGAACACACATGCAATGACACTGGGTGTGGTTCATGAGAAGAACAGATAGGCAATGACACTGGTGAATCCTTATGTGGTTTGTTTATAAGAACACACATGCAATGACACTAGGTGTGGTTCATGAAAAGAACAGACACGCAATGACACTGGTGGATCCTTGTGTGGTTTGTTTAGAGGAATAGACATGCAATCACACTAGGTGGATCCATATGTGGTTTATGGAAGTAACAGACATGCAATGACTCTAGCTGTGATTCATGAAAAGAACAGACATGCAATGACACTGGTGGATCCTTATGTGGTTCATGAAAAGAACATACATAAAATGACACTGGTGGATCCGTATGTGGTTTGTTTAGAAGAACACACATGCAATGACACTGGGTGTGGTTCATGAGAAGAACACACATCCAATGACACTGGTGGATCCTTATGTGGTTTGTTTAGAGGAACAGACATGCAACCACACTAGGTGGATCCATATGTGGTTTATGGAAGTAACAGACGTGCAATGACTCTAGCTGTGATCCATGAAAAGAACAGATAGGGATCGACACTGGTGGATCCATGTGTGGTTCATGGGAAGAACAGACATCTAATGACACTGGTGGACTCTAGCTATGGTTCATGAAAGGAACACGCATGCAATGACACCGGGTGTGGTTCATGAAAAGAACAGACATGCAATGACTTATGTGGTTTGTTTAGAAGAACACACATGCAATGACACTGGGTGTGGTTCATGAAAAGAACAGATAGGCAATGACACTGGTGAATCCTTATGTGGTTTGTTTAGAAGAACACACATGCAATGACACTAGGTTTGGTTCATGAAAAGAACCGACACGGAATGACACTGGTGGATCCTTGTGTGGTTTGTTTAGAGGAATAAACATGCAATCACACTAGGTGGATCCATATGTGGTTTATGGAAGTAACATACATGCAATGACTCTAGCTGTGATTCATGAAAAGAACAGACATGCAATGACACTGGTGGATCCTTATGTGGTTCATGAAAAGAACATACATAAAATGACACTGGTGGATCCTTATGTGGTTTGTTTAGAAGAACACACATGCAATGACACAGGGTGTGGTCCATGAGAAGAACACACATCCAATGACACTTGTGGATCCTTATGTGGTTTGTTTAGAGGAACAGACATGCAACCACACTAGGTGGATCCATATGTGGTTTATGGAAGTAACAGACGTGCAATGACTCTAGCTGTGATCCATGAAAAGAACAGATAGGGATCGACACTGGTGGATCCATGTGTGGTTCATGGGAAGAACAGACATCTAATGACACTGGTGGATTCTAGCTATGGTTCATGAAAAGAACACGCATGCAATGACACAGGGTGTGGTTCATGAAAAGAACAGACATGCAATGACTTATGTGGTTTGTTTAGAAGAACACACATGCAATGACACTGGGTGTGGTTCATGAAAAGAACAGATAGGCAATGACACTGGTGGATCCTTATGTGGTTTATGGAAGGAACAAACTTGGAATCACACTAGGTGGATCCATATCTGTTTTATGGAAGTAACACACATGCAATGACACTAGATGTGGTTCATGAAAAGAATAGACACGCAATGACACTGGTGGATCCTTGTGTGGTTTGTTTAGAGGAATAGACATGCAATCACACTAGGTGGATACATATGTGGTTTATGGAAGTAACAGACATGCAATGACTCTAGTTGTGATTCATGAAAAGAACAGACATGCAATGACACTGGTGGATCCTTATGTGGTTCATGAAAAGAACATACATAAAATGACACTGGTGGATCCTTATGTGGTTTGTTTAGAACAACACACATGCAATGACACTGGGTGTGTGTAAGATCCCTCCTTATTAAAGAAAAGATCCCTGTGATTGCAATGCTAGTCCCTGGATCAATGCTAGCATCCACAGTTTAAGATGAAGTACACAGATACAAAGGTCGTTTATTACAGTCATTCCAGAGATAAAACATAGTCTTTTACAACTCATGGCAAAAGGCCTAATACAAGAGTTTATGGAATATGTAAATAAACATAAGTCTTCATCTTCATGTGCCACAGGCAAGCATGTTGAGTGTAGACTCATGACTCCTATTCATCATCAGAGTAACCTGCAACATCATAAGTTACAGCCACAGAGGGTCAATACTTTGGAATAGTATTGGCAAGTGATACCTTAGTATATATTTAAGTGGACTATAATACCAGATGCATTTGGCTGGTGGAGCTTAGGCTTCCATTGCTCAAAATAGATTTTTCCTTAACTTTTTGAAAATACTAAATTTTTGTTTGGCAAAGACTATCCCAAGGTATCTACCAATCAAAGACTGAAGATCCACTCAGGGCATCTACCAATCAAAGACTGAAGATCCTTTAACCCTTGTTCACCCACAAGTTTTATTCAGAAATTGGAGTGATGAGATTCTTGAAGTTTCCATGTCTTGATGCTCAAATTGTCCTTTACCAGGGACATGGCTAAGTACTTAGGTTTTACACTGCAGAGGTGGTGCACTTTCCCACAAGCCTTGGTTTCCCAAGACATGATCCTTCAAGTAGCCTTTCCTTAGTCAAATGGACGCTCCAACCTATCAACCCATCTACCACCCACTGTCCAAGAGACTAAGTTCCAGCATCCTAAGATCATGGCAGAGCCCATATTACCAAGTGGTTGCACTTGAAGCTTCTCAACATTTGACAACTCAAATCTCTTTGTTCTGGGTGGCCATCCACAAGTGAGATACACAAGGTTCACAGTACCCTGGCCTTGTGTAACCACTCAACATATCCCATTCTTTCCATTCCACCCAGGTGATTCATTAACTTAGTTGTTTTGTTAAATAAAAACAAGTCCTTAGACTTAGAATATTTTTCCATAGTGTGAATATATAAACCACCCTTGTTTTCTAGTAGCTAGGCTAAGCATGGCATGGCAACTTATCTTTAGGGAATTCTCCTAGCAATTCTAGCATTCTATTCTAAATAGGATTTCCCATCATCAATTGACAAAAGTAGCATGCAAGTCCTAACAAAATATATCTAATGCAAGTATAAAATATAGGTATGGAATGTTCATGAAGATATCACTTGCCTTGGTAGTGTGGAGAGTAGCACTCGTCACAATCACAATCACTAGCAAAATCTACACACAAAGTTATAGCACACAATTACACACAAATATATACAAACAAAAATATTATGAATGCATGCATGCATGAATCTACCAAGTGATGATTTTTGAAAACTCAACCAAGCAAGTGCATGAATACAGAAACTAAACAAGTCACAAAATAGCCAAGACAACTTAAATAGCCCTAAATATAAAATACTAAACTAAACTTATATTCAAAAAGGCCTCAAACAAGTCTCTGCAATTTAAGCACATCTAATGGTTACTATTTACTAAACAAAAGGGATAGGCAGAAAGGTCTTGTTTTTCTGAATCCAACGGTATAAAGTTTGCAAAATTCTAACGTGGGATTCAAAAGATATAGGCATTTGAATTTGGATCAAATTTCTGGTTTTTAAATCTATTTTCAGATCTAACCTAGCCACGCGTCATGCTCTTATTCGCCCGCATCGTTTACCTTTGGATCGAGCTCCACAGCCGTAGGATCTAAATGAAATCTAGCGGCTCAGATCGCGCATCGCCGGGGTTAAGTGGATCTATCCTAGCGCTACGATACGCATCTAATGCTATTTCTCGCCAAGAACCTGGCGGCGAGCGGTGGCTACCGGCGGGCGAACTGTCGGTCGATGACGTTGCCGGCAATCACGAGAGAGGAGAAGGAGGAGTAGCTCATCGGGCTCAGGAGGTCACGCGAAGCTCGTCGTACTGCGGTTGGTCAAGGGCGCTCGGGCACGCCGCGATTGCTCACCGGAGTTAAATGGCGGCGTCCGGTGCGTCGGGTGGTCGTCGTGGACGCCGCTGTGGATCACCCCAAGGCAAAGCGAGGACACGGTTAGATTCACTGGGTCAAGGCGAAGTAGTGGCGTGAACGGAAGGCGAGGGGCGGTACCTTCCGGAAAAACTTCGGAGTAGATGTCGCCGTCGGTGCTCGCGCGGTGTCAAGTGGAACCGGCGACTGGGCAGTACAAAGACGGACTAGTGAGGTCGAGGTGCGCCAAGACACGCGAAGTCAGATTGAAGAACGAGGCGAGGGAGCTCCGGACTCACGGAATCGATCGTCAGATAACTCTGTCTGGCGGGCAAAGCTGATTGAGGACACTGGTGGCGGAGTGAGTGAGGTGTTTGGGGAAAAAGATCGCGAGGCGAGAGGATCTTATAGCCGGGAATCGACAGAAACGCTTCGAGGATAAATGCCCATTTACGCCGCCATTACCCATCCATCATTGCTGCAGCGACGTGGTCGCCGGGGATGCAGGAAGACGAGGGCGACGTGGACCGGGCCGCTCGTCGTGAAGAGTGCGAGGTGGCGTGGGGTCTGTCATCGGCGACTTAACGTCAGCCAAGCGTGTGAGAAGAAAAGGAGATCCCCGGGTGGGCTTTGGGCTTGATTTGCTGGCGCGATTCGCCGCTCGGCCCTTTTCTTTTCTTTAGGCCTTTTCTTTTCTAATTCCATTTCTGAATAGAATTTGATATGAATTCAAATCCTTTTGAATTCAAACTGCTGGGGATTTTTGCAGGGTTCGTGGGTTCATAAACAATCAAATATCCTAGTGGTTACCTTGCAAAGGCTTAGAAAAGCTTGGGTTTCAAAATAAACAGATTTGCTCTAGTTGCAAATATTTGAAATATGGTTTTGAAACTATTTCTAAATTTGGAATCTTGGGTTTAAATGCTACTCCTAATCTTTCCAATCATGGAGGCAAGCAAACAAGGTCATGGACAAACAAATCCCAAAGGGTGGTGGCCAATTGAGACAATTTGCCCACATGAAATCATAGCTCAAACTTCTGCCTCTAAATGATTTTGAGAAAACCCTATATGAATGAATGATGCAAGGATGAAATGAATGAGTTTTTGAAACATGATTTTTGGGATGTTACAAATCTAACCCTTAAAATGAATCTAAGCCCTCGAGATTCGGATTAACTAACAAATAGGTGAGGTGGTCTTTCCGAAGATCGTCTTCTCTTTCCCATGTTGCTTCTTCTTCGGAATGATGGTTCCATTGTACTTTGCAAAACTTGATGGTTTTTGTCCTTGTGACTCTTTCTGTGGTCTCAAGAATCTTGACAGGCTTTTCTTCATAGGTGAGATCACTTTCTAGTTGAACTTCTTCCAAAGATATGGTATCTTTCAAAGATGTTTCTTCCATTTCGGGTGACATTTCTTGAGGCTCACATGAAAAACATTATGAATTGCTAATAAAGATCTTTGGCGATTCGATTTCATATGCAGCTTCTCCCTTGCGACTTAGAATGTTGAATGGTCCTACATATCTTGGTGCTAACTTTCCTTTGACTCCAAATCTTTTTACTCCACGAAGTGGTGATACTCTAAGATAAGCTCTATCCCCAACTCCGTAAGTGACTTCTCTACGCTTAGCATCTGCGTAGCTTTTCTGTCGAGACTGTGCTATCTTCAATCTGTCTCTAACCAATTTGACCTTTTCTTCGGCGTCTTTGATAAGATCTGGTCCAAACAAACTTCTTTCTCCCACACCATTCCATAGCAATGGGGTGGTACACTTTCTTCCGTATAGAAACTCGAATGGTGCCATCCCAATACTAGATTGGTATTATTGTTGTAAGAGAACTCTGCGTAAGGCAGACTTTTATCCCAACTTGCCCCATAGTCTAGGGCACATGCCCTCAACATGTCTTCAAGAATTTGATTAATCCTTTCTGTTTGTCCATCAGTTTGAGGATGAAAAGCAGTGCTGAATTCCAACCTCGTTCCTAGAGATTCATGAAGCTGTCTCCAAAAGTGAGAAGTGAATTGAGTTCCTCTATCAGACACAATACTCTTAGGTACTCCGTGAAGGCATACAATTCTGCTCATGTAGATTTTGGCTAACTTTGCATTGGTATAAGTTGTCTTTACGGGTATAAAATGAGCCACTTTAGTTAGGCGATCTACGACTACCCATATGGAATCATACCCTGACCTGGTCCTTGGTAATCCGGTAATGAAATCCATACCAATATTTTCCCACTTCCATTCAGGAATAGGCATTGGTTGAAGCAAACCTGCTGGTTTCTGATGCTCCGCTTTCACTCTACTACACACGTCACACAAGGCAATGTGTTCGGCGATGTCCCTTTTAAGATTGTTCCACCAAAACCTTTCTTTCATATCCATATACATTTTGGTGTTTCCCGGGTGAATAGAATACGGAGAGTTATGGGCTTCTTGTAAAATCAGTTTCCGCATTTTCGGATCTTGTGGAACACAAATACGTTTCTCGTGCCATAAAGTACCTTGTTCGTCCATATGGAAATTTTTAGCTTTCCCTTGGCTAATCCTTTCCTTGATCTCTCCGATCTCTTTATCCGTCTTTTGGGCTTCTTTAATCTTATCCAACAGAGTGGGTTGAACATCCAAAGACATGAGATGTCCTTCCGGCACAATCTCCAACCTGAGTTCCTTGAATTGCTTACACAAGTCATCTGGCAATTCACCTTTGGTAAGGCCATTTACAAACGCTTTACGACTTAGGGCATCTGCTAATACATTTGCTTTACCGGGGTGGTATTGCAAATTCAAGTCGTAATCCTTGATAAGTTCTAGCCATCTTCTTTGTCTCATATTGATCTCCTTCTGGGTGAAGATATATTTCAAGCTTTTATGGTCGGTGAATACTTCACAACGTTTTCCCAAAAGGTAATGTCTCCATGTTTTGAGTGCATGGACTACAGCGGCTAACTCTAAATCATGAGTATGATAATTTACTTCATGAGTTTTGAGTTGTCTCGAGGTATAAGCCACAACTTTTCCGCTTTGCATAAGTACGGCTCCTAATCCCTGATGCGAAGCATCACAATACACAAATTCTTTTCCAAATCTGGTAACACGATCTTTGGTCTTGACACAAGTCTCTTCTTTAATTCTTGAAAGCTGAGTTCACATCCTTGGACCAAGCAAATTTCTTATCTTTCTTTAACAATTCATCATTGGTTTAGCAACCTTAGAAAATTTTCAATGAATCTTCGTAGTAACCTGCTAAACCAAGGAAACTACGAACCTCTTTTACATTCTTAGGAGATTCCCATTACATCTGCGAAACTTTAGCAGATCAATCATACACCATCCTTTGTCATAACATGACCAAGAAATCCAACTTCCTCTAACCAAAACTCACACTTGCTGAATTTGGCATAAAGCTTATGTTCCTTAGTTTCTCAAGTATCAAGCGTAGATGTCTTTCATGCTCTTCCTTGCTCTTGGAGTAGACTAAGATGTCATCGATGAAACGACAACGAACTTGTCGAGAAATTCCATGAACACTTTGTTCATCATATTCATGAAGTATGTCGGAGCGTTGGTTAAACCAAAAGGCATCACTTGTACTCATACAATCCATACCTCGTGGTAAATGCTGTTTTAGGTATGTCTTGCTCTCTTATCTTGAGTTGAAAATAGCGACCAAGATCAATCTTGAGAACACACATGCTCCTTCTAGCTGATCAAACAAGTCATTTATTCTTGGCAAAGGATACTTGTTCTTGATGGTTACCTCGTTGAGAGAACGGTAATCTATGCATAACCTTTGAGTTACATCTCTCTTTTCTACAAACAAAACTGGAGCTCCCAAGATGAAGAACTTGGCTGGATGAATCCTTTACGCAATTGTTCTCCAAGTTGTTTCTTGAGTTCCTTAAGTTCACAGTGACATTTTATAAGGCCTTTTTGCCCTTGGTCCGAACCTGGTTCCAAATCTATTATAAACTCCACATCTCTATCTGGTGGCATTCCGGTAACTCTTCCGAACACATCCGGATACTCACACAATTGGCACACTGTCCATACTAACCCCTTAAGAGAATTTAGCTTGCTTCCTTTAGATTGAAAATTTGACTTAAATGTTATCCTCTTACCTTGGGGTTGTGAGTGAAATTGCGATTTGCACAATCTAGTACCCCTCATACTTAGCCATCAATCCATTCCCAAAATTACATCCAATCCTTGGGAATTTAGGATTATTAGGTTTCTTGAAACTTATGTTTTCCGATCTCTATGACTAGATCCCGCATCCAAGACTCACTATCATATCCCCTCCCGGAGAGCTAACATTTATCGGACACCCAATGTTTTCAGATGCAATCCCATTTATATCAACAAACGCTTTTGATATGAATGAATGAGATGCACCAGTGTCAAAGAGTACAAATGCTGAGATGGAATTGAGTCTGAACTTACCGAATGACATCGGGTTCTTCATAGACCTCCTCCACATTGATGTGGTTAACCTGTCCTTTCTGAAAAGGATTGGGCTTGTTAGGTCCTTCAACGTTCTTCTCAGGGCACTCATTAGCATAATGCCCCAGCTTCTTGCATTTGAAGCATTCAACCTGACTGTTGTCCTTCTTAGGTTGACTTCAACTTCCACTTCCTCTTCCACTATGGTGGCTCTTATTTCCACTCTTGTGGTTCTTGTACTTATCATTGTCATGACGCGATGATGCTTGTTGTCATAACGGTTGTGGTTGTGGTGCTTGTTAAACTTCCCATGCTTGTGGGATCTGGTGACACTATCATCATAGTGAGATCGTTTATGAGGCGATCCCGAGCTATGCTTGTCGGAGTGTTTCCTCTTTCTACTCTCAACTTGCTTCATTTATTCTCCACAATAACAGCCTTGTCACACTGATCGATAAGTTGGAACATATGCCACGACATACTGCAGATTGATTCGTCATTCAAGCCTTCCAGAAACTTTTCCTTCCTTTTGGCATCAGTGTCAACCTCATCTGGTGCATAGCGCGCCAAATTGTTGAACTCTTCAATATATTCAGCCATGCTGTGGTGGCGCTGCTTCAGGTTGTGAAATTCCTTCTTTTTCAGGCTCATCATTCCTGGTGAGATATGTGTAGTGCGAAAGCCATATTCAAAGATAGCCCAAGTCACTTCATCAATAGGCGTGGTAATCTGGAAGTTGTCCCACCATGCGGCGGCTGGTCCTTCCAACAGATGTGCTGCGAACCTGACCTTTTCAGCATCTGTGCATCCCACGGTCACTAAGTCTTTGTTCACAGAACGTAGCCAATCATTGGCCACCATGGGATCAGTCGTTCCCGAAAACTTAGCTGGCCTCAGACGCAGAAATCTGGTGAGCATATCAAAACCTAGAGGGTTGTTGTTGTTGTTGTTGTTATTGTTATTGGGGTTGTTGTTGTTGTTGTTATTGTTATTGGGGTTGTTGTTGTTCTGGTTCTGGATGAACGTCGTCATCATTTGCATAAGCTGTGTTTGCGCATTCATCATTTGTTGCATTCGGGTAATGTTGGGGTTGGGGTTGGTGTTTGCGCGACGGGGAGGCATCTGTGGTTTATTCATATAGAGATAAGAATGAGATACCCTTACATGATTTATGCACAATACATCACACAAGCAGACATATAGCATGCAACACAAGGATAAAGCTAAACAACAAGATAACAAAATGTCTCAAAGTACAAACACACAAGTGGCAAGCCATCCACATGTCGGATGGTCCAATAATAAGTTCACAAATAACAAGTGCGGTAAATAAAACTGAGTAGTCAAATCCACTCGGCATCAATCTCCTCGACAAAGGTAAGACCTGCGTTCTCCATTGCGGTCTTGTTCTCCTCGATGGTAGTGGTCAAAGAGTCGATCTTGGCCTTGAGAGCCCTCTTCTTCGGGAACGAAGCCTCTCAATCAACATTGTCTGCTGCTCTAACTTCAAGTCCTTGACCGCAGTTCCTCGGTCATATCACGAATCCTCTTGTTCCTATCCTGGACACGCTTCTCTTGACTCTTGAACTTACGATCTTGGGTCTCGAACTTCGTCTCCATCTCCTTGACTATCTCGTCCTGCTGCGCAAAGAGCTTGTCCTTCTCGCGAAGCTGCACCTGGAGCTCGTCATTACTAAGCATGACGTTGGTCCTATCGGTATCCACGTGCCTAATAAGAGTCTCTAAGTCCTGGAGGTACAGGCGTATCGGCTCTCGTGACCCTCGAGTCGTCCTCAAAGTCGATGGACTCTCGTCGTCATCACGCCTTCCGGCGTGGAAGTGAGTGCCTCTAACCTGTCGGGAGTGGCGTCCTAACAATCGTCCTATCGGATCTGCATGACAACCTCTATGCCTCTCTCCTGTCATCGTGCATAAGCTTGAAGACGATGGCCTCCGTAGTAGGCTCGATCTGGCGTCTGGCTGGTTCACCTTGAAGCCAAAGGTCCTTCCTCTCAAACTTGGTGAGTGGGTGCACCGTAATGATAGGAAGAGGAGATCGAGTAAAGTAGTAAGCTCTACGATACGAGGACCAAAACAGGTACTGGAACTCCTCAACAGTCTTGATGGCAATAGGCATCTATTTATAAGATTGAAAAGTTAGAACAACACAATTTAAGATAAACAAGACAAACATTCAAACACATTCTTGGGACACAAAAATTATACAAGTCATGCATACAAGAATCCATTACATCAACCAAGGTTCAAACTTATTTAAGGTATCCTTTTGGAAAATAAGGTGATAGGTGGTGGTCCAACTAACGGCGCGCTTACAATCCTATCTCATTGGATCCGTGGCTAACACAATGTTCCTAGTGGAAATCACCCTATCTTGTTCACATGCTTCTATCACTAAGTCTATAATATCTCCTCTTAAGGATTGGTTGGTGATTTCCAACTCTTGGGTATGTTCCTTCTCTTTCTCTAAGTCTTTTTGGAGGTTGAGCATCTTGCACTTGACTCTAACACTTAGTTCCTTGATAGTCTTCCAAGCTGCTTCTTTGTCGACTCAAAGAATGTGGTGTGCATAAAAGTGTTGGTGAACATGCAAGCCCTTTTCTTTGTGGTTGTCTTCCTTATTCTTGTACAAGTGAAGTTGCACCCACCAATACTCCACTCCATCCTCCATCAACTGGAAAGCCTTTGTACACTGCTGCACCATGTACTCCCATGGTTTCCATGAGGTCCTTGAGAATCTTGGGAAACTCAGTCTCACACTCCAAAGTCATGGTCATGAGTGGTCCTTTCTTCACGGCTTAGTTGGCGGAGTTCATCTACAAATAGAGATGAGAATGAGAAGATTAGAAAAGTTTAAGAAGAATAGACAAGTGTAGAAGAAGTTAAAATTTTCCTTAGTGGTTTCCAATCCTAGGGTCATAATCCTACAGGCAACACGGTGCTCGATACCATCTGTAAGATCCCTCCTTATTAAAGGAAAAGATCCTGTGATTGCAATGCTAGTCCACGGATCAATGCTAGCATCCAGTTTAAGATGAAGTACAGATACAAAGGTCGTTTATTACAGTCATTCCGGAGATAAAACATAGTCTTTTACAACTCATGGCAAAAGGCCTAATACAAGAGTTTATGGAATATGTAAATAAACATAAGTCTTCATCTTCATGTGCCACGAGCAAGCATGTTGAGTGTAGACTCATGACTCCTATTCATCATCGAGTAACCTGCAACATCATAAGTTACACCACGAGAGGGTCAATACTTTGGAATAGTATTGGCAAGTGATACCTTAGTATATATTTAAGTGGACTATAATACTATAAGCATTTGGCTGGTGGAGCTTAGGCTTGCATTGCTCAAAATAGATTTTCCTTAACTTTTGAAAATCTGAAATTTTTGTTTCAAAAGACTATCCCAAGGTATCTACCAATCAAAGACTGAAGATCCACTCGGGGCATCTACCAATCAAAGACTGAAGATCCTTTAACCCTTGTTCACCCACAAGTTTTATTCAGAAATTGGAGTGATGAGAAACTTGAAGTATCCATGTCTTGATGCAAAAATTGTCATTTACCAGGGACATGCCTAAGTACTTAGGTTTTACACTGCAGAGGTGGTGCACTTTCCCACAAGCCTTGGTTTCCCAAGACATGATCCTTCAGTAGCCTTTCCTTAGTCAAATGGACGCGCTCCAACCTATCAACCCATCTACCACCCACTTGTCCAAGAGACTAAGTTCCACATCCTAAGATCATGGCAGAGCCCATATTACCAAGTGGTTGCACTTGAAGCTTCTCAACATTTGACAACTCAAATCTCTTTGTTCCTGGGTGGCCATCCACAAGTGAGATACACAAGGTTCACCAGTACCCCTGGCCTTGTGTAACCACTCAACATATCCCATTCTTTCCATTCCACCCAGGTGATTCATTAACTTAGTTGTTTTGTTAAATAAAAACAAGTCCTTAGACTTAGAATATTTTTCCATAGTGTGAATATATAAACCACCCTTGTTTTCTAGTAGCTAGGCTAAGCATGGCATGGCAACTTATCTTTAGGGAATTCTCCTAGCAATTCTAGCATTCTATTCTAAATAGGATTTCCCATCATCAATTGACAAAAGTAGCATGCAAGTCCTAACAAAATATATCTAATGCAAGTATAAAATATATGTATGGAATGTTCATGAAGATATCACTTGCCTTGGTAGTGTGGAGAGTAGCACTCGTCACAATCACAACCACTAGCAAAATCTACACACAAAGTTATAGCACACAATTACACACAAATATATACAAACAAAAATATTATGAATGCATGCATGCATGAATCTACCAAGTGATGATTTTTGAAAACTCAACCAAGCAAGTGCATGAATACAGAAACTAAACAAGTCACAAAATAGCCAAGACAACTTAAATAGCCCTAAAAATAAAATACTAAACTAAACTTATATTCAAAAAGGCCTCAAACAAGTCTCTGCAATTTAAGCACATCTAATGGTTACTATTTACTAAACAAAAGGGATAGGCAGAAAGGTCTTGTTTTTCTGAATCCAACGGTATAAAGTTTGCAAAATTCTAACGTGGGATTCAAAAGATATAGGCATTTGAATTTGGATCAAATTTCTGGTTTTAAATCTATTTTCAGATCTAACCTAGCCACGCGTCATGCTCTTATTCGCCCGTACCGTTTCGCACTGGATCGAGCTCCACAGCCGTAGGATCTAAATGAAATCTAGCGGCTCAGATCGCGTACCGCTTCGGGGTTAAGTGGATCTATCCTAGCGCTACGATACAGATCTAACGGCTGCTATTTCTCTGGCCAAGAACTGGCGGCGGTGGCTACCGCGGCGAACTTGGTCGATGGCGTTGCCGACGATGCACGGAGAGGAGAAGGAGGAGTAGCTCACCGGCTCGGGAGGTCACGGCGAAGCTTCGTTACTGCGGTTGGTCAAGGCGCTCGAGCAACTGCGATTGCTCACGGGAGTTCGTGGCGGCGTCGGAGTGGTCGGGTGGTCGTCGTGGGCGTCGTGTGGATCACCCAAGGCAAAGCGAGGACACGGTTAGATTCACAGGTCAAAGCGGTAGTGGCGTGAGCGGAAAAAGCGGTGCATACCTTCCGGAAAAACTTCGTCGGAGTAGATGTCGCGCCGCGTGCTCGGCGGTGTCAAGTGGAACCGCGACTGGGGCGAAAGACGGACTAGTGAGGTCAGGAGGTGCGCCAAGACACGCTGAGTCAGATTGTAAGAACGAGAGGCAGAGGGGAGCTCCGGACTCACCGGAATCGATCGTCGGAGTAACTCTGTCTGCGGCGGGGCAAAGCTGATTGAGGACAGCCTGGTGGCGGAGTGAGTGAGGTGTTTGGGGGAAAAAGATCGCGAGGCAGAGAGGATCTTATAGCCGGGGAATCGACGAAACGCCGAGGATAAATGCCCATTTACGCCGCCATTACGCCATCACTACTGGCGACGTGGTCGTCGGCGCGATCTGGGAAGACGAGGCGGCGTGGACCGGCCTTCGTCGGCGAAGAGTGCGAGGCGGTGGGGTCTGTCTGTCGTGACTTAACGTCTTCAGCGTGATGTGAGAAGAAAAGGAGATCCCGGGTGGGCTCATTGGGCTTGATTTGCTTTGGGCGATTCTGGCCGCCGCCTTTTCTTTTCTTTAGGCCTTTTCTTTTTCTAATTCCATTTTCTGAATAGAATTTGATATGAATTCAAATCCTTTTGAATTCAAACTGCTTTGGGGATTTTTGCAGGGTTCTGTGGGTTCATAAACAATCAAATATCCTAGTGGTTACCTTGCAAAGGCTTAGACAAGCTTGGGTTTCAAAATAAACAGAAATTTGCTCTAGTTGCAAATATTTGAAATAGGGGTTTGAAACTATTTCTAAATTTGGAATCTTGGGTTTAAATGCTACTCCTAATCTTTCCAATCATGGAGGAAAGCAAACAAGGTCATGGACAAACAAATCCCAAAGGGTGGTGGCCAATTGAGACAATTTGCCCACATGAAATCATAGCTCAAACTTCTGCCTCTAAATGATTTTGAGAAAAACCCTATATGAATGAATGTTGCAAGGATGAAATGAATGAGTTTTTGAAACATGATTTTTTTGGGATGTTACAGTGTGGTTCATGAGAAGAACACACATCCAATGACACTGGTGGATCCTTATGTGGTTTGTTTAGAGGAACAGACATGCAACCACGCTAGGTGGATCCATATGTGGTTTATGGAAGTAACAGACGTGCAATGACTCTAGATGTGATCCATGAAAAGAACAGATAGGGATCGACACTGGTGGATCCATGTGTGGTTCATGGGATGAACATACATCTAATGACACTGGTGGACTCTAGCTATGGTTCATGAAAAGAACACGCATGCAATGACACCGGGTGTGGTTCATGAAAAGAACAGACATGCAATGACTTATGTGGTTTGTTTAGAAGAACACACATGCAATGACACTGGGTGGGGTTCATGAAAAGAACAGATAGGTAATGACACTGGTGAATCCTTATGTGGTTTGTTTAGAAGAACACACATGCAATGACACTAGGTGTGGTTCATGAAAAGAACAGACACGGAATGACACTGGTGGATCCTTGTGTGGTTTGTTTAGAGGAATAGACATGCAATCACACTAGGTGGATCCATATGTAGTTTATGGAAGTAAGAGACATGCAATGACTCTAGCTGTGATCCATGAAAAGAACAGACATGCAATGACACTAGTGGATCCTTATGTGGTTCATGAAAAGAACATACATAAAATGACACTGGTGGATCCTTATGTGGTTTGTTTAGAAGAACACACATACAATGACACTGGGTGTGGTTCATGAGAAGAACACACATCCAATGACACTGGTGGATCCTTATGTGGTTTGTTTAGAGGAACAGACATGCAACCACACTAGGTGGATCCATATGTGGTTTATGGAAGTAACAGACGTGCAATGACTCTAGCTGTGATCCATGAAAAGAACAGATAGGGATCGGCAGTGGTGGATCCATGTGTGGTTCATGGGAAGAACAGACATCTAATGACACTGGTGGACTCTAGCTATGGTTCATGAAAAGAACACGCATGCAATGACACAGGGTGTGGTTCATGAAAAGAACAGACATGCAATGACTTATGTGGTTTGTTTAGAAGAACACACATGCAATGACACTGGGTGTGGTTCATGAAAAGAACATACATGCAATGACATTGGTGGATCCTTATTTGGTTTGTTTAGAGGAACAGACATGCAATCACACTAGGTGGATCCATATGTGGTTTATGGAAGTAACAGACATGCAATGACTCTAGCTATGATTCATGAAAAGAGCAGACATGCAATGACACTGGTGGATCCTTATGTGGTTCATGAAAAGAACAGACAGGCAATGACACTGGTGGATCCTTATGTGGTTTGTTTAGAAGAACACACATGCAATGACACTGGGTGTGGTTCATGAGAAGAACACATGTCCAATGACACTGGTGGATCCTTATGTGGTTTGATTAGAGGAACAGACATGCAATCACACTAGGTGGATCCATATGTGGTTTATGGAGGTAACAGACATGTAATGACTCTAGCTGTGATCCATGAAAAGAACAGACAGGCAATGACACTGGTGGATCCATGTGTGGTTCATGGGAAGAACAGACATCCAATGACACTGGTGGACTCTAGCTATGGTTCATGAAAAGAACAGACATGCAATGACACCGGGTGTGGTTCGTGAAAAGAACAGACATGCAATGACTTATGTGGTTTGTTTAGAAGAACACACATGCAATGACACAGGGTGTGGTTCATGAAAAGAACAGATAGGCAATGACACCGGTGGATCCTTATGTGGTTTGTTTAGAAGAACACACATGCAATGACACTAGGTGTGGTTCATGAAAAGAACAGATACGAAATGACACTGGTGGATCCTTATGTGGTATGTTTAGAGGAACAAACATGCAATCACACTAGGTGGATCCATATGTGGTTTATGGAAGTAACAGACATGCAATGACTCTAGCTGTGATTCATGAAAAGAACAGACATGCAATGACACTGGTGGATCCTTATGTGGTTCATGAAAAGAACAGACATGCAGTGACACTGGTGGATCCTTATGTGGTTTGTTTAGAAGAACACACATGCAATGACACTAGGTGTGGTTCATGAGAAGAACACACATCCAATGACACTGGTGGATCCTTATGTGGTTTGTTTAGAGGAACGGACATGCAATCACACTAGGTGGATCCATATGTGGTTTATGGAAATGCTGAGACACAATGACTCTAGCTGTGATCCATGAAAAGAACAGACAGAACAATGACCTTTGGTGGATCCATGTATGTGTTAATGGGAAGAACAGACATCCAATGACACTGGTGGACTCTAGATATCGTTCATGAAAAGAACAGACATACAATGACACCGGTTGTGGTTCATGAAAAGAACAGACATGCAATGACTTATGTGGTTTGTTTATAAGAACACACATGCAATGACACTGGGTGTGGTTCATGAAAAGAACAGATAGGCAATGACACCGGTGGATCCTTATGTGGTTTGTTTAGAAGAACACACATGCAATAACATTGGGTGTGGTTCATGAAAAGAACAGACACGCAATGACACTGGTGGATCCTTATGTGGTTGGTTTAGAGGAACAGACATGCAATCACACTAGGTGGATCCATATGTGGTTTATGGAAGTAACAGACATGCAATGACTCTAGCTGTGATTCATGAAAAGAACAGACATGCAATGATACTGGTGGATCCTTATGTGGTTCATGAAAAAGAACAGACAGGTAATGACACCGGTGGATCCTTATGTGGTTTGTTTAGAAGAACACACATGCAATGACACTGGGTGTGGTTCATGAATAGAACAGACATGCACTAACACTGGGTGTGGTTCATGAAAAGAACAGACATGCAATGACACTGGTGGGCCCATCCTTATGTGGTTCATGAAAAGAACAGACACATAATGACATTGGTGGATCCTTATGTGGTTTGTTTAGAAGAACACACATGCAATGACACTGGGTGTGGTTCATGAAACGAACACACACGCAATGACACTGTGGATCCTTATGTGGATTGTTTAGAGGAACATACATGCAATGACACCGGTGGATCCACGTGTGGTTCATGAGAAGAACACACATCCAATGCCTCTGGTAGATCCTAATGTGGTTCATGAAAAGAACTGACATGCAGTGACACTGGGTGTGGTTCATGAAAAGAACAGACATGCACTGACACTGGGTGTGGTTCATGAAAAGAACAGACAGGCAATGACACTGGTGGATCCTTATGTGGTTTATGGAAGGAACAAACTTGCAATCACACTAGGTGGATCCATATGTGTTTTATCGAAGTAACACACATGCAATCACCCTGTGTGTGGTTCATGGAAAGAACAGACATGCAATGACACTGGTAGATCCTTATGTGGTTCATGAAAAGAACAGACATGCAATGACATTGGGTGTGGTTCATGAAAAGAACAAACATGCACTGACACTTGGTGTGGTTCATGAAAAGAACATACATGCAATGACACTGGTGGATCCTGATGTGGTTTGTTTAGAAGAACACACATGCAATAACACTGGTGGATCCATGTGTGGTTTATGAGAAGAACAAACATCCAATGAACTCTAGTGGATCTATATTGGCAAAATTTGGTGTATTCCATGATGTATTTCATTGTACAAGACACTTTCCATTTTTATACTACTCAGTTTTGCCCTTGGTTTTATGTGGTACTACTTAGTTTTGCCCACCCCCCTCTCTATCTTTAGTAGAAGCCCAAAACTGTGCTCACCCTGTCTGCTACTCCCTAATTGGTTGTCACAGTTGTCACGTGGATCGTGCGCACCAACCATTGATTCTGTGCGATCCAACGATGATCGTTGCACACCTCGTGCCCTTCACAGTACAGCGTGAGACAGCACGGACGTCTCCCTCCGCGAGACTTCTATAGGAAGGAACACAATGCCGTCCATGGAAAAAGTCGTCGAGCGGTCATGTCAAGTTTAATCAAGTCTGAAAAGCCTACTACTGCTACTACAACTCATGCACAGGGCAACGGGGTCATCGAGTGCACGGTTGTCAACGGGATGCTGCAATTTATTGCCACTTGATTTTAATCAGACATATCCCATTTTTATGCAGCGCTCTCAATCTCACTTCCAACTGGGCCCTACCGCTAGTAAATTCCATGAGTCAAGGGCCCCCTCGAGTAGATCTAACGTTGCTAGAAATTAGTTCCGTGCCACTTGCATGCAGTGGAATCGAGGTCTGCCATGAGCGTGTTTTCAATGCAGCTCTAAAGTGGAGATCGTGGCTGTTTCAAAAAAAGGGAACCAAAAAAAAGGGTGGAGATCGTGGTAGCCCCCCGCCCACCACACGTGTCCACTCGAGGACTACGAACGGTCCGGTGTTTATAACCCCCTCGACCTTCTTCTTCCATGAGCTCGTGTCATTTCACCCCAGTCTGTCTAGTCCCCATACCCCAATCTACACTTGTCGCGCGTGCCGAAGCTCCCTCATTTGCACTACCTCCTTCTCTTGGTGCGCCATGAAGAGTACGCGTGGAGAAGATCCGGAGGTGAATCGATTGAAAGGCGCAATGGCCATGGCAAATTCGTCGCCAGCAGACGGGCGTCTTCTCTCCTGAACGCCGCTCGTCACCGCACCGTCGAGGGTGCGAACTCATCCGTCCATCCAGTAGCCGTTGCCACCGAGCAGTAGGTGGTAGCCGTCGCTGCCGAGTAGCAGTTGGTAGCCATCATCGCCGAGCAGCAGGTGGTAGCCATCGCTGCCGAGCAGCAAGTAGTAGCCGTTGCAGCCGAGCAGCAGGTGGCCGACAACGTTGTGGTGCCAGTGGCAGATCTGGATGGGGGGCAGGCGGCAGACAGAGGCAATCCGCTGATCTACATCAACGACCCCATCGCCGTTCAAGAAATCTTCGACGCAATCATGGAGAATGATGATTTCGAGGAGGAGGTCCCTTATGAGGAGTCCGAGGTACTACATTGCTAGCTTCTCTAGGTGCAGCCGCAGTTTTCACTGTTCATACATAGGATTTGCTCAATCGTGTACATATTCTTTTGCTCTTGAAGTAGGGTAGTATATATATGATTTGATCGATTGATTGATGCATCTGCCATCTAGTCACAAAACCCCAATCCATCTAGTCACAAAACCCCAATCTGCTCATTTGCGATCTAGTTGAGTGTTGATTTCGATACACAGTAGGCCTATAACATTACATTTCTATTCCTTACTGAGCCCAATGATTCAATTTTGCCCCAAAATAGTGCAAGGGCATCTGATGGTCTCGTTTTCTTAGGGATGGTTAGTGGCCCTGAGGCAGCAATGCACATAAACAATATAGGTTGTGCTAATTTTTTCTCTCATATGGAACCTAAATATATAATATTTGTATTGTTTCTAATCTATGAATGCGTTGTATGATGCATTTGTATATCCCTGAATATTGTTTGGTACGATTACATTTCAATTTCTTATTGTGGCCAATGATTCAAATTTGCCCCAAAGAGAGGCAGACACATTGGTGTCAAATTTTTACAGGGATGAGTGAGCGAACCTAGGGCCATGTACAAGATCAATATAAGTTGTGCAAGTGTTACTTGGTTCGCTTACGCCATCTCTGTAGAAACTTATGAGGCTCCAATCTTTATTCTACATTCATAGAACTATGATATTTGAATTATCTATTCCATGCATTCATAGTGTATAAGAATTACATTTTAGTTTGTCACCGAGGCCGATGATTGAAATTTGCCCCAAAAGAGTTCAAGTGGAGACACGTATGATGGTGTCGTGTTTTAGGGATGAGTTGGTGAACCTGAGGCAGCAATGCACACAAACAATATAGGTTGTCCTGTTGGTACTTTGGTTCCCCAACTCCATCTCTGAAACAAATTTTGAGGCCCTAGATTTATTCTCATATGGAACTACATATATGATCCTTGAATTGTTTCTGATCTTTTAATGATTGGTATGATTCATATGTATATGAATGGTTTTGATCATAAGTATTTTTAACATGTACCTAAAGATTAATTGTTTGGTTTTTTATTTATGATTACAATATTTAGGCTTGTTTTTGTACCTGACTATGTATATCCCTGAATAATGTTTTGTATGATTACATTTCAATTTCTTATTGTGGCCAATGATTCAAATTTGCCCCAAAAGAGAGGCAAACACATTGGTGTCAGATTTTTTCAGGGACGAGTTAGTGAACCTGGGGCGCTGTACAACAACAATATAGGCTGTGCAATTGTTACTTGGTTCACTCACGCCGTTCCTGAATAAACTTATGAGGCCTTAATCTTTATTCTACATTCATAGAACTATGATATTCGAATTATCTATTCCATGCATTCATAGTGTATAAGAATTACATTTTAGTTTGTCATCGAGGCTGATGATTGAAATTTTCCCCAAAAGAGTTCAAGGGGAGACACGTATGATGGTGTCGTGTTTTAGGGATGGGTTGGTAAACCTGAGGCAGCAATTCACACAAACAATATAGGTTGTGTTGTTGGTACTTTGGTTCGCCAACTCCGTCTCTGAAACAAATTATGAGGCCCTAGATTTATTCTCATACAGAATACATATATGATCCTTGAATTGTTTCTGATCTTTTAATGATTGGTATGATGCATATGTATATGAATGGTTTTGATAATAAGTATTTTTAACATGCACCTGAAGATTAATTGTTTGGTTTTTATTTATAATTACAATATTTAGGCTTGTTTTTGTACCTGACTATGTATATCCCTGAATAATGTTTTGTATGATTACATTTCAATTTCTTATTGCGGCCAATGATTCAAATTTTCCCCAAAAGAGAGGCAGACACATTGGTGTCAGATTTTTTCAGGGACGAGTTAGTGAACCTGGGGCGATGTACAACAACAATATAGGCTGTGCAATTGTTACTTGGTTCAATCACGCCATCCCTGAATAAACTTATGAGGCCGCAATCTTTATTCTACGTTCATAAAACTATGATATTCGAATTATCTATTCCATGCATTCATAGTGTATAAGAATTACATTTTAGTTTGTCACCGAGGCCGATGATTGAAATTTGCCCCAAAAGAGTTCAAGGAGACACATATGATGGTGTGTTTTAGGGATGGGTTGGTGAACCTGAGGCAGCAATGCACACAAACAATATAGGTTATGCTGTTGGTACTTTGGTTCGCCAACTCCATATCTGAAACAAATTACGAGGCCCTAGATTTATTCTCATACAGAACTACATATATGATCCTTGAATTGTTTCTGATCTTTTAATGATTGGTATGATGCATATGTATATGAATGGTTTTGATCATAAGTATTTTTAACATGCACCTGAAGATTAATTGTTTGGTTTTTTATTTATAATTACAATATTTAGGCTTGTTTTTGTACCTGACTATGTATATCCCTGAATAATGTTTTGTATGATTACATTTCAATTTCTTATTGCGGCCAATGATTCAAATTTTCCCCAAAGGAGAGGCAGACACATTGGTGTCAGATTTTTTCAGGGACGAGTTAGTGAACCTGGGGCGATGTACAACAACAATATAGGCTGTGCAATTGTTACTTGGTTCACTCACGCCATCCCTGAATAAACTTATGAGGCCGCAATCTTTATTCTACGTTCATAAAACTATGATATTCGAATTATCTATTCCATGCATTCATAGTGTATAAGAATTACATTTTAGTTTGTCACCGAGGCCGATGATTGAAATTTGCCCCAAAAGAGTTCAAGGAGAGACACATATGATGGTGTCGTGTTTTAGGGATGGGTTGGTGAACCTGAGGCAGCAATGCACACAAACAATATAGGTTATGCTGTTGGTACTTTGGTTCGCCAACTCCATATCTGAAACAAATTACGAGGCCCTAGATTTATTCTCATACAGAACTACATATATGATCCTTGAATTGTTTCTGATCTTTTAATGATTGGTATGATGCATATGTATATGAATGGTTTTGATCATAAGTATTTTTAACATGCACCTGAAGATTAATTGTTTGGTTTTTTATTTATAATTACAATATTTAGGCTTGTTTTTGTACCTGACTATGTATATCCCTGAATAATGTTTTGTACGATTACATTTCAATTTCTTATTGTGGCCAATGATTCAAATTTGTCCCAAAATAGAGGCAGACACATTGGTGTCAGATTTTTTCAGGGATGAGTTAGTGAACCTATGGGGATGTACAACAACATTACAGGTTGTGCAATTGTTACTTGGTTCGCTGACTCCATCCCTGAAGAAACTTATGAGGCTGCAATATGATGCAATTATTTGTCATTGTGTTGAGATGAAATGATATATGAACTGTAAGATCCCTCCTTATTAAAGGAAAAGATCCCTGTGATTGCAATGCTAGTCCCTGGATCATTGCTAGCATCCACAGTTTAAGATGAAGTACACAGATACAAAGGTCGTTTATTACAGTCATTCCAGAGATAAAACATAGTCTTTTACAACTCATGGCCAAAGGCCTAGTACAAGAGTTTATGGAATATGTAAATAAACATAAGTCTTCATCTTCATGTGCCACAGGCAAGCATGTTGAGTGTAGACTCATGACTCCTATTCATCATCAGAGTAACCTGCAACATCATAAGTTACAGCCACAGAGGGTCAATACTTTGGAATAGTATTGGCAAGTGATACCTTAGTATATATTTAAGTGGACTATAAGGCTATATGCATTTGGCTGGTGGAGCTTAGGCTTGCATTGCTCAAAATAGATTTTTCCTTAACTTTTTGAAAACACTAAGTTTTTGTAAGGCATAAAACACCCAAGGCATCTACCAATCAAAGACTGAAGATCCACTCCGGGCATCTACCAATCAATGACTGAAGATCCTTTTAACCCTTGTTCACCCACAAGTTTTATTTAGAAATTGGAGTGATGAGATTCTTGAAGTTTCCATGTCTTGATGCTCAAATTGTCCTTTACGGGGACATGGCTAAGTACTTAGGTTTTACACTGCAGAGGTGGTGCACTTTTCCCACAAGCCTTGGTTTCCCAAGACATGATCCTTCAGTAGCCTTTCCTTAGTCAAATGGATGCGCTCCAACCTATCAACCCATCTACCACCCACTGTCCAAGAGACTAAGTTCCAGCATCCTAAGATCATGGCAGAGCCCATATTACCAAGTGGTTGCACTTGAAGCTTCTCAACATTTGACAACTCAAATATCTTTGTTCCTGGGTGGCCATCCACAAGTGAGATACACAAGGTTCACCAAGACCTGGCCTTGTGTAACCACTCAACATAACCCAATCTTTCCATTCCACCCAGGTGATTCATTAACTTAGTTGTTTTGTTAAATAAAAACAAGTCCTTAGACTTAGAATATTTTTCCATAGTGTGAATATATAAACCACCCTTGTTTTCTAGTAGCTAGGCTAAGCATGATAGTAATAGGAATCTTGACTTAGGTAATTTTCACTAAGGTTTTACCTAATAGGTTTTCCCAAAGCTTAGCTTGTACTTAGCAAAAGTTCATGCAAGTCCTATACTTAGAAAAATAATACTAATGCATATATAAAATATAGGAATGGAATATTCATGATGATATCACTTGCCTTGGTAGTGTGGAGAGAAGCACTATCACAATCACAATCACTAGCAAAATCTACACACAAAGTTGTAGCATACAATTACACACAAATATATACAAACAAAAGTATTATGAATGCATGCATGCATGAATCTACCAAGTGATGATTTTTGAAAACTTCAACCAAGCAAGTGCATGTTTACAGAATCTAAACAAGTCACAAATATATCCAAGACAACTTAAATAACCCTAAAACAAAAATACTAAACTAAATCTATACTTAAAATGGCCTCAAACAAGTCTCTGCAATTTTAGCACATCTAATGGTTACTATATGCTAAACAAAAAGGATAGGCAGAAAGGTCTTGTTTTTCTGAATCCAACGGTATAAAGTTTGCAAAATTCCAACGTGGCATTCAAAAGATATAGGCATTTGAATTTGGATCAAATTTCTGTTTTAAATTCTATTCTCAGATCTAACCTAGCCTGCGTCTTATTCTTATTAGCGCCTGCAGTTCGCTGGATCGAGCTCCACAGCCGTAGGATCTAAAGGGGCAGGTGCGGCTCAGATCGCGTACCGCTTCGGGTTTAAGTGATCTATCGTAGGCGTTCGATCCAGATCTAACGGCTGCTGCTGCCTGGCCACAGATGGGCGGCTGATAGCTAATGGCGGAACCGTCGGTCAACGACGTTACCGATGATGCGAGAGTAAGGAAGTTCGAGGAGTAGCTCACCGGGCTCAGGAGGTCACGGCGAAGCTCGTCGTACTTGCGGTTGGTCAAGGGGCGCTCTGTCACGGCTGCGATTCCTCACCGGAGTTCGCGGCGGCGTCGGGTGCGTCGGGTGGTCGTCGGGGACGTCGCTGTGGATCACCCCAAGGCAAGTCGAGGACACGGTTAGGTTCACAGGGTCAAGGCGAAGTAGTGAGCATGAACTAGGAGGCGCGGGGCGGTCTGGACTTACCACTAGAGCTCGTCGGAGTGATGTCGTCGGTGCTCGCGGTGTCCAAGTGGAACCGGCGACCTGGCAAGTCAGACAGACTAGCGAGGTCGATGATGCGCAAGGATTCACCGAGCGGGATAGCAAGAACGAGGCGAAGGGGAACAGGCTCACCGGAATCGATCGCGGAGAGGCTCATGTCATGGCGGTGCAAAGCTGATTGAGGCAGCCTGGTGGCGGAGTGAGCGAGGTGTCCGGGGAAAAGATCGTGGAAGCGAGAGAGGATCTTATAGCCGGGAATCGACATGAAACGCCGAGGCTGACGTGGAAAGGCCCGTTCGTCGGCCGAGGTGCGGAGTGAGTGGGGTCGGCTTGTCAGCGTCTGTCTGCGTGGGCTCGCGCGTGTGAGAAGAAAAAGGAGGTCCCCGGGTGGGCTTGCTGGGCTTCATCCGCTGCTGGGCCAGATTCTGGCCGTGCGGCCTTTTTCTTTTCTTTAAGCTTTTTCTTTTTCTAATTCTATTTTCTGGATAGAATTTGATATGAATTCAAATCCTTTTGAATTCAAACTTCTTTGGGGATTTTTGCAGGGTTCTGTGGGTTCAAAAATGAGTCAGATGACCATGTGGTTACTAGCAAGGCTTGGTCAAGCTTGGGTCTTTGAAATAAACAGAGACTTTGTCTCTTTTTCTCTAGTTGCAAATATTTGGAAATAGGGTTTAGAAAATATTTCTAAATTGGAATCTTGGGTTTAAATGTTACTCCTATCCTTTCCAACCATGGTGGCAAGCAAACAAGATCATGAACAATCAAATCCCAAAGGGTGTTGGCCAATTGAGACAATTTGCCCACATGAAATCATAGCTCAAACTTCTGTCTCCAAATGATTTTTGAGAAAAACCCTATATGAATGAATGATGCAAGAATGATATGAATGAGTTTTGAAACATGATTTTTAGGGATGTTACAAATCTAACCCCCTTAAAATGAATCTCGCCCTCGAGATTCGGATTGGCTAGCAAATAGGTGAGGGTGGTCTTTCCGAAGATCATCTTCTCTTTCCCATGTTGCTTCCTCTTCGGAATGATGATTCCATTGTACTTTGCAAAACTTGATAGTCTTTGTTCTTGTGACTCTTTCTGTGGTTTCAAGAATCTTGACAGGCCTTTCTTCATAGGTGAGATCACTTTCTAGTTGAACTTCTTCCAAAGATATGGTATCTTTCAAAGATGTTTCTTCCATTTCTGGGTGACATTTCTTGAGCTGGCTCACATGAAAAACATTATGGACTGCTAGTAAAGATGCCGGCAGTTCGATTTCATATGCAGCTTCTCCCTTGCGACTTAAAATATTGAATGGTCCCACATATCTTGGTGCTAACTTTCCTTTGACTCCAAATCTTTTTACTCCACGAAGTGGTGATACTCTAAGATAAGCTCTATCCCCAACTTCGTAAGTGACTTCCCTACGTTTAGCATCTGCGTAGCTTTTCTGTCGAGACTGTGCTATCTTCAATCTGTCTCTAACCAATTTAACCTTTTCTTCGGCGTCTTTGATAAGGTCTGGTCCAAACAAACTTCTTTCTCCCACACCATTCCATAGCAATGGGGTGGTACACTTCCTTCCGTATAGAAACTCAAATGGTGCCATCCCAATACTAGATTGGTGACTGTTGTTGTAAGAAAACTCTGCGTAAGGCAGACTTTCATCCCAACTTGCTCCATAGTCTAGGGCACATGCCCTCAACATGTCTTCAAGAATTTGATTAGTCCTTTCTGTTTGTCCATCAGTTTGAGGATGAAAAGCAGTGCTGAATTCCAACCTCGTTCCTAGAGATTCATGAAGTCGCTCCAAAAGTGAGAAGTGAACTGAGTTCCTCTATCAGACACAATACTCTTAGGTACACCGTGGAGGCATACAATTCTGCTCATGTAGATTTTGGCTAACTTTGCACTGGTATAAGTTGTCTTTACGGGTATAAAATGAGCCACTTTAGTTAGGCGATCTACTATTACCCATATGGAATCATACCCTGACCTGGTCCTTGGTAATCCGGTAATGAAATCCATACCAATATTTTCCCACTTCCATTCAGGAATAGGCATTGGTTGAAGCAAACCTGCTGGTTTCTGATGTTCCGCTTTCACTCTACTACACACATCACACAAAGCAATGTGTTCGGCGATGTCCCTTTTAAGGTTGTTCCACCAAAATCTTTCTTTCATATCCATATACATTTTGGTGTTTCCCGGGTGAATATAATACGGAGAGTTATGGGCTTCTTGCAGAATCAGTTTCCGTATTTCCGGATCTTAATGGAACACAAATCGTTTCTCGTGCCATAAAGTACCTTGTTCGTCCATATGGAAACTTTTAGCTTCCTTGGCTAATCCTTTCCTTAATCTCTTGATTTCTTTATCCGTCTTTTGGGCTTCTTTAATCTTATCCAGCAGTGGGTTGAACATCCAAAGACATGAGATGTCCTTCTGGCACAATCTCCAACCTGAGTTCCTTGAATTGCTTACACAAATCATCAGGCAATTCACCTTTGGTAAGACCATTTACAAACGCCTTACGACTTAGAGCATCTGCTACTACATTTGCTTTACCGGGGTGGTATTGCAAATTCAAGTCATAATCCTTGATAAGTTCTAGCCATCTTCTTTGTCTCATATTGATCTCCTTCTGTGTGAAGATATATTTCAAACTCTTATGGTCGGTGAACACTTCACAACGTTTTCCCAAAAGGTAATGTCTCCATGTTTTGAGTGCATGGACAACAGCGGCTAACTCTAAATCATGAGTAGGATAATTTACTTCATGAGTTTTGAGTTGTCTCGAGGCATAAGCCACAACTTTTCCGCCTTGCATAAGTACGGCTCCTAATCCTTGATCACGAAGCATCACAATACACATAAATCCTTTTCCAAATCTGGTAGGCAGGTAAATGTGACACAAGTCTCTTCTTTAATTCTTGAAAGCTGAGTTCACATCCTTCAGACCAAGCAAATTTCTTATCTTTCTTTAACAATTCCGTCATTGGTTTAGCAACCTTAGAAAAATTTTCAATGAACCTTCTGTAGTAACCTGCTAACCCAAGGAAACTACGTACCTCTTTTACATTCTTAGGAGATTCCCATTCTGTTACGGCTGAAACCTTAGCAGGATCAACTGCTACACCATCCTTTGTCATAACATGACCAAGAAATCCAACTTCCTCTAACCAAAACTCACACTTGCTGAATTTGGCATAAAGCTTATGTTCCCTTAGTTTCTCAAGTATCAAGCGTAGATGTCTTTCATGCTCTTCTTTGCTCTTGGAGTAGACTAAGATGTCATCGATGAAAACGACAACAAACTTGTCGAGAAATTCCATGAACACTTTGTTCATCATATTCATGAAGTATGCTGGAGCGTTGGTTAAACCAAAAGGCATCACCGTGTACTCATACAATCCATACCTTGTGGTGAATGCTGTTTTAGGTATGTCTTGCTCTCTTATCTTGAGTTGAAAATAGCCTGACCGAAGATCAATCTTCGAGAACACACAAGCTCCTTCTAGCTGATCAAACAAGTCATTGATTCTTGGCAAAGGATATTTGTTCTTGATGGTTACCTCGTTGAGAGAACGGTAATCTATGCATAATCTTTGAGTTCTATCTCTTTTCTACTGAACAAAATGGAGCTCCCCAAGATGAAGAACTTGGCTGGATGAATCCTTTCTCGCAATTGTTCTCCAAGTTGTTTCTTGAGTTCTTTAAGTTCGCAACCGACATTTTATAAGGTCTCTTTGCTCTTGGCCCGGATCCTGGTACCAATTCTATTATAAACTCCACATCTCTATTTGGTGGCATTCTGTAACTCTTAGGAACACATCCGGATACTCACACACAATTGGCACCGTGTCCATGCTAACCCCCTTAAGAGAATTCAGCTTACTCCCTTTAGATTTAAAATTGGACTTAAATGTTATCCTCTTACCTGCAGGGGTTGTGAGTGAAATTGTGCGATTTGCACAATCTAGTACTCCCTCATACTTAGCCATCCAATCCATTCCCAAAATTACATCCAATCCTTGGGAATTTAGGATTATTAGGTTTACTGGAAACTTATGTTTTCCGATCTCTATAACTAGATCCCGGCATCCAAGACTCACTATCATATCCCCTCCCGGAGAGCTAACTTTTATCGGACACCCAATGTTTTCAGATGCAAACCCATTTCTTTCGACAAATGCTTTAGATATGAATGAATGAGATGCACCAGTGTCAAAGAGTACAAATGCTGAGATGGAATTGAGTCTGAACTTACCAGCAACGGCATCAGGTTCTTCATAGACTTCCTCCACATTGATGTGGTTAACTTGTCCTTTCTGAAAAGGATTGGGTTTGTTAGGTCCTTCAACGTTCTTCTCAGGGCACTCATTAGCATAATGCCCCAGCTTCTTGCATTTGAAGCATTCAACCTGACTGGTGTCCTTCTTTGGTTGACTTCCACTTCCACTTCCACTTCCACTATGGTGGCTCTTATATCCACTCTTGTGGTTCTTGTACTTATCATTTTCATGACTGCGATGATGCTTGTTGTCATGACGGTTGTGGTTGTGGTGCTTGTTAAACTTCCCATGCTTGTGGGATCTGGTGACACTATCATCATAGTGAGATCGTTTATGATACGATCCCGAGCTATGCTTGTCGGAGTGTTTCCTCTTCCTACTCTCAACTTGCTTCATTTTATTCTCCACAATAATAGCCTTGTCACACAGCGACTGATAAGTTGGAACATATGCCACAGACAGCTGCAGATTTAGCTCATCATTCAAGCCTTCTAGAAACTTTTCCTTCCTTTTGGCATCAGTGTCAACCTCATCCGGTGCATAAGCGCTGGCAGATTGTTGAACTCTTGATGTATTCACCACGCTGTGGTGGCGCTGTTTCAGGTTGTGAAATTCCTTCTTTTTCAGGCTCATCATTCCTGGTGAGATATGAGTGGTACGAAATCCATCTTCAAAGATAGCCCAAGTTACCTCATCAATAGGCGTGGTAATCTAGAAGTTGTCCCACCATCTGGCTGGTCCTTCCAATGTGTGCAAAACCTGACCTTTTCAGCATCCATGCATCCCACGGTCACTAAGTCTTTGTTCACAGAACGTAGCCAATCATTGGCCACCATGGGATCAGTCGTTCCTGAAAACTTAGCTGGCCTCAGACGCAGAAATCTGGTGAGCATATCAAAACCTGGAGGGTTGTTGTTGTTGTTGTTGTTATTGTTGTTATTGTTGTTGTTGGGGTTGTTGTTGTTGTTCTGGTTCTGGATGAACGTCGTCATCATTTGCATAAGATGTGTTTGCGCATTCATCATTTGTTGCATTTCCGGGGTAATGTTGGGGTTGGGGTTGGTGTTCGCCGACGGGAGGCATCATGGTTTATTCATATAGAGATAAGAATGAGATACCCTTACATGATTTATGCACAATACATTACACAAGCAAACACATAGCAAGCAACACTAGGATAAAAGCTAAACAACAAGATACAAACACAAGCGGCAAGCCATCCACATGCCGGATGGTCCAACAATAAGTTCATAAATAACAAGTGCGGTAAATAAAGATAACTGAGTAGTCAAATCTACTCGTCGGCATCAATCTCCTCCTCGACAAAGGTAAGACCTGCGTTCTCCATTGCGGTCTTGTTCTCCTCGATGGTAGTGGTCAAAGAGTCGATCTTGGCCTTGAGAGCCCTCTTCTGGGAACGAAGCCTCTCAATCACTGTCTGCTGCTGCTCTAACTCGAAGTCCTTGGACTGTAGTTCCTCAGTCATATCACGAATCCTCTTGTTCCTATCACAGACACGCTTCTCTTGACTCTTGAACTTACGGTCTTGGGTCTCGAACTTTGCCTCCATCTCCTTGACTATCTCGTCTGCTTGGCGAAGAGCTTGTCCTTCTCAAGCTGCACCTGAGCTCGTCATTACTAAGCATGGCGTTGGTCCCATCGGTATCCACGTGCCTAATAAGAGTCTCTAAGTCCTGGAGAATGCAGGCGTACGGCTCTTGTGACCCTTGAGTCGTCCTCAAAGTCAATGGACTCTCGTCATCATCTCGCCTTCAAGGCGTGGAAGTGAGTGCCTCTAACTGTGGGAGTGGCGTCCTAACAGTCGTCCTATCGGATCCTGCATGACAACCTCCATGCCTCTCTCCCGTCATCGTGCATAAGCTTGAAGGCGATGGCCTTCGTAGTAGGCTCACTTTGGCGTCTGGCTGGTTCACCTTGAAGCCCCAAAGGTCCTTCCTCTCAAACTTGGTGAGTGGGTGCACCGTAATGATAGGAAGTGGGAGATTGAGTAAAGTAGTAAGCTCTACAATACGAGGACCAAAACGGGTAGCCTGGAACTCCTCAACAGTGCTGATGGCAATAGGCATCTATTTAAGATTGAAAAAGTTAGAACAACACAATTTAAGATAAACAAGACAAACATTCAAACACATTCTTGAGACACACATAAATCATACAAGTCATGCATACAAGAATCCATTTCTTCAACCAAGGTTCAAACTTATTTAAGGTCTTATTTTGGAAAATAAGGTGATAGGTGGTGGTCAACTAACGAAGTGCGCTTACAATCCTATCTCATTTGATCTGGTGGCTAACACAATGTTCCTAGTGGCAATCACCCTATCTTGTTCACATGCTTCTATCACTAAATCTATAATATCTCCTCTTAAGGATTGGTTGGTGATTTCCAACTCTTGGGTATGTTCCTTCTCTTTCTCTAAGTCTTTTTGGAGGTTGAGCATCCTGCACTTGACTCTAGCACTTGAGTTCTTTGATAGTCTTCCAAGCTGCTTCTTTTCTGACTCAAAGAATGTGGTGTGCATAAAAGTGTTGGTGTACATGCAGAAGCCTTTTTCTTTGTGGTTGTCTTCCTTGTTCTTGTACAAGTGAAGTTGCACCCACCAATACTCCACTCCATCCTCCATCACTGGAAAGCCTTTGTACCTTCTTTGCACCATGTACTCCCATGGTTTCCATGAGGTCCTTGAGAATCTTGGGAAACTCAGTCTCACACTCCAAGGTCATGGTCATGAGTGGTCCTTTCTTCACGGCTTCGTTGACGGAGTTCATCTACAAATAGAGATGAGAAGGAGAAGATTAGAAAAGTTTACGAGAAGAATAGAGAAGTGTAGAAGAAGTAAAATTTTCCTTAGTGGTTTCCAATCCTAGGGTCATAATCCTACAGGCAACACTGGCTCGATACCATCTGTAGATCCCTCCTTATTAAAGGAAAAGATCCTGTGATTGCAATGCTAGTCCTGGATCATTGCTAGCATCCACAGATTTAAGATGAAGTACACAGATACAAAGGTCGTTTATTACAGTCATTCCGGAGATAAAACATAGTCTTTTACAACTCATGGCCAAAGGCCTAGTACAAGAGTTTATGGAATATGTAAATAAACATAAGTCTTCATCTTCATGTGCCACAGCAAGCATATTGAGTGTAGACTCATGACTCCTATTCATCATCGAGTAACCTGCAACATCATAAGTTACACCCACGAGGGTCAATACTTTGGAATAGTATTGGCAAGTGATACCTTAGTATATATTTAAGTGGACTATAAGGCTATATGCATTTGGCTGGTGGAGCTTAGGCTTGCATTGCTCAAAATAGATTTTTCCTTAACTTTTGAAAACACTAAGTTTTTAAGGCATAAAACACCCAAGGCATCTACCAATCAAAGACGAAGATCCACTCGGGCATCTACCAATCAATGACTGAAGATCCTTTTAACCCTTGTTCACCCACAAGTTTTATTTAGAAATTGGAGTGATGAGATTCTTGAAGTTTCCATGTCTTGATGCTCAAATTGTCCTTTACCAGGGACATGGCTAAGTACTTAGGTTTTACACTGCAGAGGTGGTGCACTTTCCCCACAAGCCTTGGTTTCCCAAGACATGATCCTTCAAGAGCCTTTCCTTAGTCAAATGGACGCTCCAACCTATCAACCCATCTACCACCCTTGTCCAAGAGACTAAGTTCCGACATCCTAAGATCATGGCAGAGCCCATATTACCAAGTGGTTGCACTTGAAGCTTCTCAACATTTGACAACTCAAATATCTTTGTTCCTGGGTGGCCATCCACAAGTGAGATACACAAGGTTCACCAGTACCCCTGGCCTTGTGTAACCACTCAACATAACCCAATCTTTCCATTCCACCCAGGTGATTCATTAACTTAGTTGTTTTGTTAAATAAAAACAAGTCCTTAGACTTAGAATATTTTTCCATAGTGTGAATATATAAACCACCCTTGTTTTCTAGTAGCTAGGCTAAGCATGATAGTAATAGGAATCTTGACTTAGGTAATTTTCACTAAGGTTTTACCTAATAGGTTTTCCCAAAGCTTAGCTTGTACTTAGCAAAAGTTCATGCAAGTCCTATACTTAGAAAAATAATACTAATGCATATATAAAATATAGGAATGGAATATTCATGATGATATCACTTGCCTTGGTAGTGTGGAGAGTAGCACTCGTCACAATCACAATCACTAGCAAAATCTACACACAAAGTTGTAGCATACAATTACACACAAATATATACAAACAAAAGTATTATGAATGCATGCATGCATGAATCTACCAAGTGATGATTTTTGAAAACTTCAACCAAGCAAGTGCATGTTTACAGAATCTAAACAAGTCACAAATATATCCAAGACAACTTAAATAACCCTAAAACAAAAATACTAAACTAAATCTATACTTAAAATGGCCTCAAACAAGTCTCTGCAATTTTAGAACATCTAATGGTTACTATATGCTAAACAAAAAGGATAGGCAGAAAGGTCTTGTTTTTCTGAATCCAACGGTATAAAGTTTGCAAAATTCCAACATGGCATTCAAAAGATATAGGCATTTGAATTTGGATCAAATTTCAGTTTTAAATTCTATTCTCAGATCTAACCTAGCCACGTCTTATTCTTATTCGCCTGCAGTTCGCTGGATCGAGCTCCACCGTAGGATCTAAAGGGCAGGTGCGGCTCAGATCGCGCATCGCTTGGGTTTAAGTGATCTACTCGTGGCGTTCGATCCGGATCTAATGGCTGCTTTGCCACAGATGGGCGGCGCTATGGTACCGGGCGGCGAACCGTCGGTCAACGACGTTGCCGCGATGCAGAGTAAGGAAGATCGAGGAGTAGCTCACCGGGCTCAGAGGTCACGGGCGAAGCTTCGTCGTACTACGGTTGGTCAAGGGCGCTCTGTCACGGCTGCGATTCCTCACCGGAGTTCGTGGGCGGCGGGTGCGTCGGGTGGTCGTCGGGGCGTCGCTGTGGATCACCCCAAGGCAAGTCGAGGACACGGTTAGGTTCACAGGGTCAAGGCGAAGTAGTGAGCAAGAACTAGGAGGCGCGGGGCGGTCTGGACTTACCACTAGAGCTCGTCGGAGTTGATGTCGCCGTCGGTGCTCGCGGTGTCAAGTGGAACCGGCGACTGGGCAAGACAGAACTAGCGAGGTCGAGATGCGCAAGGATTCACCGGCAGGATAGCAAGAACGAGAAGCGAGGGGGAACAGGCTCACCGAATCGATCGCCGGAGAGGCTCTGTCCATGCGGTGCAAAGCTGATTGAGGGCAGCCTGGTGGCGGAGTGCGAGGTGTCTGGGGAAAAAGATCGTGGAGCGCAGAGGATCTTATAGCCGGGAATCGGCGAAGCGCCGGGTTTAATGCCCATTTACGCCAAGGCCATTACCGGCCTTCATCGCTTGGCGACGTGGTCGCAGATGTCTGGGAAAACGAGCGACGTGGACGAACCCGTTTCGTCGAGGTCGCGGAGTGCAGTGGGGTCGGCTTGTCGGTCTGTCTGCGTGGGCTCATGGCGTGTGAGAAGAAAAGGAGGTCCCCGTGGGCTTCTTGGCTTCATCCATTCGCTGGGCGATTCTGGCCGCTCTGACCTTTTCTTTTCTTTAAGCTTTTCTTTTCTAATTCTATTTTCTGGATAGAATTTGATATGAATTCAAATCCTTTTGAATTCAAACTTCTTGGGGATTTTGGGGGTTCGTGGGTTCAAAAATGAGTCAGATGACCATGTGGTTACTAGCAAGGCTTGGTCAAGCTTGGGTCTTTGAAATAAACAGAGACTTTGTCTCTTTTTCTCTAGTTGCAAATATTTGGAAATAGGGTTTAGAAAATATTTCTAAATTGTAATCTTGGGTTTAAATGTTACTCCTATCCTTTCCAACCATGGTGGCAAGCAAACAAGATCATGAACAATCAAATCCCAAAGGGTGTTGGCCAATTGAGACAATTTGCCCACATGAAATCATAGCTCAAACTTCTGTCTCCAAATGATTTTTGAGAAAAACCCTATATGAATGAATGATGCAAGAATGATATGAATGAGTTTTGAAACATGATTTTTAGGGATGTTACATGAACCGATCAAACTATTGCTGAGATGCTTTATCTTTGATATCCACGGATATATTGTCTTACATATACATGTTGTCAATTCTTGAGTTGTAATACAATTCAATCATATGTACGAGTTCTAAGTTATGTTCTTAAAAATCAACAGGAGGATGATGATGAAGTGGATGATAGCAAGGTATCCAGGGACAACAAGAGCTACGTCTTTGGGCGGTTACGGTGTGGGCTAATCCGTTTCCACCGTAGGGGGAGACTGTTTTGCCCATTCTGTGGCAGAGCAATCAACATGGACCTCAATAGCATGATCCAGCACGCGGAGGGCGTTGGCAGAGACAGAGGCAGAAGCCATAGGCCGATTACCTTGGCACGGCACGCAGCCTACGGCAAATTCCTTCGGGAGTATGTCAGGACTGGCCTATATCCCATCGACTAGGCTGCCGCTGCCTCCTGCTGATAAACCCTTGCCCTGCTAGGCATCTCCGTGTCCCGGCCTCCTGCTGCAGCCCCTGCTTTTATTTTGTTCTAGTTAATTATTACCTGTGTGTGACATGTAAGACAATATATCTGTGGTGTCTCTGGTGAACCTTATATATTAATCTACTCCTTTATATGGAGTGCCTTAAAGTTTCTAGTGTTCAATTATATTTACTGATCATGCTCATGCACACTACAATATTTCTAGTGCTTGATTATATTATAATTGTCAAGAAATACATCAACAAGTTAAATTGGTCGAAATTTTGTATTGAAGTAACTAAATGTATCACACACATAATAAACTAGAAACTAAAATCTAGTTCAAACACATAATGTACCACCACCACTTGTTGTCGTCCTTGACTTGCTTCCCCTTCAGCCGCTTGATGTCGCCACCGTCCCAAGATCCCTGCTCGTCCTGAATCCGCTTTCTGTCCTCCTCGCGCTTCTTCTCCTGGGCTAGCTTGCAACCAGGGCATAGCTCTCTCGTGAAAAACCCCGCCTTAACCATCCCATCTTTCATGGTAATGAGCTTCTCAGACAACTCAGACGCCATGTAGGCATCCCTGCTGCATACTCGAGGACCTGGCTCATCGGCTTCCACTCCCGATGAGTCGTGATCGAGTCGCGTCAATTTCTTCACTTTTAATAGGATTTATAAATGCTTTCCCCGGCCAGATCACCCATGCCATCCTTCGCTGGGTATGATTTGATCTTGTACAGATTTTGGATGTCGATGTGGTGCCCCTCTGGGATTTTTATCAACGCACGAGAAAGCATAATTGTGTCATTTGTGATATCCACGCTAGTGAAAGTTATCCCTTTCCTACACAAGAACTCGACCAAAGCCGGACAACGCATATCAGTTGGTTTACTCCTGCACTTAGATGGTTCTAGGGATGTAAGGGAACAAGGGATGAAGAAGTGGTGATCTCAAATTTAAATTTCACATACCTGTAGAAGTGGTAAACGAGGACCTCCTCATGTATGGCGATTTGCACGACAGCGATCTCTTGTGGAGGATTTTTTCGCTTATTTGCACGGGTATACTCCAAGTCTAGCCCCACAAACTTGTGCTTCTCTTTCTCAAGCAATTGCTCAAACCTGGCGAGAGTTGTCTCCACAGTCGCTTCATCATTTGTGTACACCACTATCAAAGTCGTGGTGCCATGGGCAGGGACCAAGTGGGTCTCTGTTGTGCATTTCCCATCGTCCATGCCTGCAAGGAAATGGGTGAAAGGAACTGCCTGAAAGGAACTGCCTGCGAGAGGAAGAAGAAGATGAACCGACGGTTCCAGAATAGAGGAAGAAGAAGCGCCCAGGAAAAACTACAGAGGAATGACTGAGGAAGAGGAATGACTACAGAAGAAACGTGGTAACTGTAACTTTCGGTTCGAGAACTCACCGTGGTTACGTGGAGATCGTGGCAGTGCCGCCGGTTCAACAAGTGGGGCCAGTTCCTGCGAGAATATGAAATTAGCTGTGCATTTTTCTATGCGAGAAATTGAGAGAAGTCATTTATATTTTGTCTTTCATAATTAGACACAATGAAGTTGGTACATCCCAAGAGATTTGCTAGTTTAACATACAACAACACTTACAGGCCCAACATGGCAGAACTTGGAGAGCCCCAGAACTTGAGCTACCACAGAGACCTCGGCAGAGGTGGCAGAATTGAAAGGGTGCAACCACCGGGCACGACGAGCTCGGATTCTAGAGGAGGAAAAAGAACCGAGCATGGTCGACAAGGTGATAGATCTCACTGGGAACCAATTGCGTCCATGGTGAGGGCGAGCTTTGACTCGGGATGGGGAGGAGAGCGGGGCCGAGAAGCTTCGTCACTTCCCAGCTCTGCGCCATGGCCGCGACCACAGATTTCCGCTCCGGGGAAGAAGAAGCGTAATGGATGCAGGCACCAACGCTACAAGCCTATAGGGAGGAGAGTTGGGCCGAGAAGGTTCGTCCACGTCACAGCTCCGCGCCATGGTTGCGACGCCCCACAAATTGCCGCTCCAGGGAAGAAGAAGACGCGTAATAGATGCAGGCGCCAACGCTGCAAGGCTAATTGACACCTAGGCAACGGGAGCGACAGGAGCGACATAACAGCGAGAACTAACAGGGGGGCCCAACTTGACGGCCGTTAGCCTGATTTTTTGTATTGAAACATAAAGTTGAATTCGTGCCGAAAAAGACCCTCTGAGTATTTGGCACACCAACTGTAGTCATCGCGGATGATTTCAGGGAATTCGGGTACCGCGTTGCCTGGACACCCCAACTTTCGGGCCACAAAATGATATTCTCCACTACTACAGTAGAGCTTCATGAAGATGTCTTAGGGTCATTATATATGATATCTTCGAGGAGATCGCCTTAGATGCATTCCTGGGCCACGTGGATTCCTCCCGGGAAGCATGCCCAGGAATAGGGAAAAGACAGTAGTGGCATGTGTTAGATGTCTCACCCGGAGGCCTGGGGGCTTCCTCGCTAGTGTTGCCGGGAACCCTAGAATCCTCTACAACCGATGCGGGGCAGGATACAAAGTCAACAAGTGGCACGACAATAGCAGTGCGTAGGATGGCATGAAGGCCACCCATTGCACCCATCCCTGCTGTCGCGCACCTGCCATTTAATAGAGCAGTAGGCATAGAAGGCTGGACAAAACAGGATGTTGTTTTCCTATCCCATCGTCATCAAGTACCACAGTGCACCACCAGGATTGGGGATTGGCGCGTAGAATCGCCCCGGTCTTCCACATCACATGGCGCGCGAGTCTAGGCCCGGTAACCATAGGAAGTGCGCATGCGCGCGTGTGGCTATGGTATCCACTTGTACTATAAAAGGAGGGCTGACACCACCTAGAGAGGAGGTTGGAACATTGGTTAGAAGGTTATAATCCTAGTGGGTCTTCACTCCCTCGAAGGAGCCCAGTAGAGCTAGATGAGTGAGTTTAGGAAGCCTGGGAAGCAAATGAGCCAAGATCAGCCGCCTGCTGGTAAGAGAGTAAGAGAGAGTTCACCCTATTGTAACCACCTTTACACCAAGAATGAGTAAGATGCAAGACGTAGGGTTTTTAGCCTCAGGATGCCTGAACCCGGGTAAAAAATGGCTATGTGTTTGTCGTGTTTTGCAGAGGGGTCGAGTTTGTTGCCCCCATTCCCTTGCCAAACAGAAAGAGGGTATCACACATCCTCGATGTCTATGTCCTAGCACGCGATAGGTAGAATACTTATACCAATAAGTTGCAACTTATTTTTGAAAGCTCATCCCAAAGAACCTTGATGTTAAGCCTGCTAAGTAGGGAGAAAGTTGAGGATGTGCAACTGATAGGGAATTTTTTTCTCGACACGAAAAGGGACAAAGAGTGGGGAAAGACTACTGTGTTCTGGGGAGATAGACTAGAGATTCTAGGGACCTGTTAGGGGTAACAATCACCGGTATCTAGGTCTTACATGGTCCAACAATGCTCATGCATGTACAACATTGTCTGACAACAAGACATTTATGTTGTGAGTGTTATGTCCCTCTAGATATAGTATTTATACGGACCTTAAGCATGAACAAGTGGTATGTGTGGTTACACTTAGTCCAATGGGGATTTTGTAATAAAGGGTCCTTTATTAGTGAAAATAAAATATCAAGATCTAACACCCAATCTCTACATAACTATGATGCACATGATGTGAATCACAACATGGAAAACAAATCTTTTTCGTACGAGAGAGTGAACAAAACCAAGATTGAATCTACATACCCTTGTAGAACACAAGAGAAAACATTCTTACAAATGTGGATGATGCAGTTGTACTTTCCTCGCGATTTGATCTGATCCAACACCGCACTAACGAAACCTCCGATATATGCACACATACAGCTTGATGATGTATCCTCCTTATTGATCCATCAAGACGAGGTGGAGAGGTAGATGAGATCACTTCTAGAAGCATGACGGTGTGGTGCTGGAAGTATAGTGGAATTGTTGTAGGGCTTCACCAAGCGACTACGCAAAGGAGAAAGGATAGGGAGAGAGAGAGGAGGCGTCTAGGCTTTAGGGTTGTGGTGCCCAACCATCTATTATCCTTATATAGGCGTGGGGGTATCACATGCCTTGACCGCCTCCAAGATGATGTGGTGGAGGCTAGAGGGAGGGGCCCCCTTCCATACACACCCTAGTGTTTCCACTTGGGGTGTTTGGCGCATGGGACTTTGGGTAGTGGCGCCCTAGACCATATAGGCCAGGGTGCCCCATATAGGTTCATGATTATTCTCCAAATAGGTGGGCCCAAATGGTGGACCCTAGAACCCTCTTGGTATGATACCAAAAAATCCCGAACTTTTCTAGAACCCTGAAATCAACTTCCCTTATAATATTTTCAATGTCTGGATCATTGTGAAGCTCCGCATGATGTGATAGATCTCATACGAGGCTTCGAATCAAGATTCGATATCACCATCTTAATATCTCATTACTACCCTAGCGGCATTGGACATTAAGTGTGTGACCCTATAGGGTCAAGAACATGTGGATATGATCGAGAGAGATGTCTGATCAATAATCAATAGAGGGACCATGGATGTCCATATGATTCCCCACATATTCTATTAAGATAATGTATCGGTTGAACCATGATGTCGAGGATTCAAACAATGTCGTATTATATTCCCTTTCTATCACGATATGTTACTTGACCGAGATTCATTTGTTTGGATCACCATACCTAGTTCAATCTCGTCATTGGAAAATTCACTTTACTCATACCATATTACAATGTCCCTGTGAACAAACTCATTACTCACTTAATTGCAAGCTATTTAGAATGTTGTATTACCGAGAGAGCCTAGAGATATCTCCCCGTCACATAAAGTGACAAATTCTAGTCTTTATCCATACAACTAAACAAGTACTTTCTGGGATACCTGAAAGACACCTTTATATAATCACCATGTTAAGAAGTGATGGTTGGTTCCCTAGAGTATTCTTCTAGTGCTAGTGAGTAACATGATATCATGGTCTAAGGAATATGATCCCTGCCATTAGAAAGGTATGGCAATTTAAACTTAGTGACACTGCGAGAATTGCTATGCTTAGTTTTGGGCCTGTCCATCACATCATTCTCCTAATTATATGACCTCGTTCTTAAATGGCAACACATGTACATGGTTAGGAAACATGAACCATCATTTAATCAACGAGCTAGTCTAGTAGAGGCTTACTAGGGACACGTTGTTCTTTATGTATCCAAACATGTATTGAGTTTCTAGTTAATACACTTATAGATGGAGAATAAACACATATCATGAACATGAAATATGATAATAGCAACTTTATTATTTCCTCTTGGGCATATTTACAACTGTCATGGTGGTTTCACGGTAGATACCATGGATAGGCTAAAGATGGGGCCAGAGTGTGCTAGAGCTATCTAGGGAGGGATAGTGTGGTGATACCACGCACAAATGATTTGTATTCTCAAGATATATGGTGTTTACAGATGCTCCTTGAATTGTTCGTGGGGAGGAGGAAGATGAAGTTCTTCACTGCTGACCCCTCTTGCTAGGGTTCTACCCTTAGTAAAATGATCGACCCCTCCTCTAGGAGGTTGATGACTGCAAGTGCACAGATTGTTTGTAGCTAGTTGCAAAATAAAGATATCGATCCCACATGGAGCAGTATGCGAAAGAATAAAATGCTTTTAACTAAAACTAAATGAAGTACTTAAGGAATAATTTTGAGATGCAAGAAAAGTAGAATTATGTTTGGGTTTTTGATTGAATGAAGCAATTTAAGTAAAGTAAAACTTAATGTAGAAAGTAAGAATTGCGTGTGTAAAAGATCTTGGAACTGCAATAGGGAAAAGGGCGTACTCAGGGAGTGGTGGATACACCGCTAGCAATTTAGACTAAGCAATCAAGATTATTATAACAAATATTCTCATGATATGTATGTATGTGGGAGGAGCTCCGTATATGGACAAATAGGCAGCAACCATTGCTCACATCATCCTTCATAACCATAGCTGGCAGATAAACGACATCAATCATATTATCCTGCTATTAAGAGATTTCTCCCGTGGCATGGACATGGCTTTATGAGTTCTCCTTGTTTCCACAAGTTAGTACGTAAAGACTGACAACATCTTTATAGTCACAGTAAGTGCTATCATCCCTCCATCTACCAACAAGTAATCCCCCTCATCGTGTTCCCAATAGAGGCAAATATTAAGGAGGTGCACAACTCCCAATATCAAGATGAAGACAATTAACACATACACATAATGATGTATAACATAATAATCTCTATATTATATCAATCATATGCTAGAGTTTCTCCATATCCCCGAGAACTAATGATCTACTCAGACATGGAGGCAATCAACATCATGGCAATGGTAATGGAAACAATTGTAAATGAATAGTTCTTGTATAAATCCACAACGAGTATGGAAATTACAACAAGATCTAGATGGGGTGAAGATGGGATGGATGGAGATGATGGTGGTGCAGCGGTTGATGAATATGAAGACCGATGCCTTGGCCTCCCAGATCTACGTAGGGTGAAGATGGATCCCTTGGGCAAGTCCCCCCTCTAGATTCCTTCCGGAGGTGAGGTTTTCCGCGATTTCTCGGTGTTCTATATGTTGTCTCCCCCATCCAGTTGCATGGGGTGAAACTATTTGAGGAGGCGGTGGCGACACCAACTATAGGGCCAAAACTATATGGCTGAAAAATTAATTCCTGCCTTATAGTTGGTCGTTAAACCTTCTGGATGCCTCGATTGCTTCGGGTTTTCTTCTGGTTTTATTGATATTTACCAAATAAGTGATTTACATTGTTTTTGACTCCTTTTCTCCCTAATACAACTGCTCCAAGAACTGTGTCCATTGTATCCATCATCTATCCTGATCCTGGTGAAAATAGACATAACATGTGCGCGCGAACACTGTAAAATACCAAGATCCTACCACTATAATGCAAAACAATAATATAAAACATGATGCAGATATGCACTCATCAACTTCCCCAAGCTTAGACTCTTGCTTGTCCCGACCAAGGCTGGCTTAGTGAATGTGATCCTCATATTCATGAAGCTGAGTCGATAAAATAAATCAGGAAATTGTAGCATGTATTTATCCTATAAGATACATAGGAATGAGTTCATGAATAGTACCTTACTCAAACCATCTGAATAATATTAGCACGCTTCCACACCTTAGTGATCAACAGTTCACAAAAGATGAATCTCAACATGATGTAAAAGTATTCGGTTCGACCGAATGAGTTAGTAAGGTAGTCCCAAGTGTTTTAGGAGTAACATATTCACTTGAGATTTAGAATCTCAAAACGTCTCTTTGTCTGTGGTATATGCCTATTTGCTCTTTGCACATTCGCTCTTTTTCTTCTCTCTTTTCTTCCCCTCTTTTATATATATATATATATATATATATGCTCACACTTTTGTTTAAGTGTTGTTCAAAGGAGCTAGCCATACATTCCACTTCATGTAGGAATTCAAAGTTTAACGATCTCAATTACCAAATTCCAATTGTATATGAAGTATCTTTATGGTTTGAAGAATCTACCTCGACTTGTTCTCACACTATTTTGATAGCACTTTAATTTTTTTTCTCTATTCGAGGTTTCTTTCTCAACTTGACTAATCAGATTATTTTTACTTTTGAAAATCAAACCATGAACTTACAACATATTGATTGAAATTATCTTTATATGTTCCATTAATACCAATGGTGTGGAAGACTCCTATTGCTATCATCAAGTGCAAGTAAAATTATATTCAATCCATTCATATATCCAATAAGACAAGCACAACCCAATAATGCTCCATATATGAATGGGATCAACTATTCCTTAAGGGAATTCAAATGATTAAAATTTTATTTCTATGCTCGAACTAATGCAAAACTAAAATAGTAATATAAAACTTATAAGATAGATTACAAGGTCTTAAAGATCTCCCCAAGCTTGGAATCAAGCCAGGCGGGATCAAATAACTCCTTGTTGGTACCTATTCCTCTCCTAGGTAGGAAGAGTATTGATTTGTTCCCCTGTGTTGCAAACTCCAGCTATGCTTGTGAGGCGGATGCTGAGCTTGGCCATGTCGTATTGAAGCTTCTAAATTTTCTTCTGGAGGAATTTCTTCTCATGTGTCAACTCAAAAACAGTTTTAATCAAGAAACCAACTCTACCATCAATGCCATTAACCTTTTTCTCAAGGTCTTTGCTCATCATCTAGTAGGAGTCAATCCCTTCTCCAATTATTTCAACACATGCTTTCGAATCTTTTTCCAACTTATGGATCTTATCATGAATCTCATCTTGCTGCACCTTCTTAGGCTTAAGAGGCGATGGACCAAGAGGAGGTTTATAATAGGATCCTATGTTGTGACGATAGGGATTAGGGAGATACTCATCCTTGCTCTTTCCCTGCTCTGCTTGCCTCATCATCTCCATCCTTTGCGGGAACATGTCCTCCCAGTTTGGGAGAGGCTTGATCTCCAGGTTGGATGATGATGATCCTTTAGGTTATACTTCTTCGATCCTCTTCACGGGGTTCTCTTCTTCCTTCCTCCAAATCTTGTTGACATGGAAGGGCTACATCTTTGCTACATGTATATTGTTAGAAGGGGCTTGTATAGGGATGGCGAGGATTTCTTTAGGCTGGAGGCTGTAGCTCTACGAAAACTTAATGAAAAAGGTTAGATGCGATCAACTTTAAAGGGGAAGGTCGAAAACCCTAGCCGCAGTTCGTAACGAGCAACTATACGGGTGTGGCCCGTATAGGTCCCACCATATAGTTATGAACCGACTATATTTTCCTTCTATGGTGGAACCAACTATATGGCCAGAACTATATGGGCAGGAATTTTTATTCCCGTCGTATAGTTGGTCATTAAATCTTCTGTATTCTAGATATTTTTTTGAAATGGGTTGATATCTATACAATGGCAACTATATGAGCGGAATTTTTATTTCCGCTGTATAGTTGGTCATTAAACCTTCGGTACCCTAGAAAAGAATTTTGATGAAGGTATTGATATCAATACGAAGGCAACTATACAACCGGAATTTTTATTCCTGCCGTATAGTTGGTTGTTAAACTTTTAGTACCTTTCGTAAATGGAAGGGGTGATGTCGAAACAACTACATGACCGCAACTATATAGCAAGAATTTTATTCCCAAGTATATTTGGTCGTTAGACCTTCTTGATCCACCAAAAAGTTATCTGCTTCTCCGAGAATTCTTTATTAATCTAAAACTTAATGAAATATCAAGTTTTGACAGAAAAATGACAGTTTAAATCTTTGAGCAATATTAGCATCCCTTGAACGGGATTTTAGCATTATCAATCTTCTTTTGCTTCGCTAGAGCTTTAAATGTTCCTTATTTAATACAAGCTCAATTAAAACTTAATTGAATATTTAAAAAACTTACTCAAACCTTTATTTCACATGGGTTGCCTCCCATGAAGCGCTCTTTCATGGTCAATAGCTTGACTATAGTGTTGCTCATTTCGTCTCGATTGCATCCTTCTTGCAGTTGCCATTCCTTGTATATCTTTGCTTAATCACCTCTTCTAGGGAGATCACTTGTATGGTGACTGCACTTATATCTTATTTTGCTCGATAATGCTTCAAGCGTTGTCTATTTACCACCCATGAAAGAGAGGGTGTTTTTCCCTGGAGCTTCACTGTTCCCAATGAATAAGCTTCTTCAACTATATAGGGGCCTTCCCACTTTGATCTGAGATTTCCTGGAAACAACTTATGACAAGAATTATAGAGCAACACCTTGTCTCCACTTTTAAAGGCCTTATTTTCTATTTTTTCTATCATGCCACCTTTTCACCTTTCCTTTAAACAATCTAGCATTCGCATAAGCCCCACTTCTAAACTCATCTAAAGCATGAATATCTAATAAACATTTTTCTCCCGCTACTTTAAGATCATAGTTTAGGTTCTTGATTGCCCAAAAAGCTTTGTGTTCCAATTCTAAAGGTAAATGGCATGCCTTACCGTATACCATCTTATAAGGTGTCATACCCATTGGATTTTTAAACATAGTACGGTATGCCCATAGAGTGTCATTTAACTTGTATGGCCAATCTTTTCTTGATTTTTCCACCATCTTCTCGAGTATGGTCTTTAATTATCTATCGGAGAGTTCCACTTGACCACTCGTTTTAGGATGATATGGTAAAGCAATGCGGTGAGTTACCCCATATTTGTAGAGGATTTTCCTGAAAGTTCCTTTCATAAAATGAGAACCACTGTCAGTGCTTAAAAATCTAGGAACTCCAAACCTGGGGAATATAACATCCTTGATCATCTTCACTAAGGTAGCTACATCTGCATGGCTTGCTGGAATAGCTTCAACCCATTTAGTAACATAATCGATAGCAACAAGAATATGTGTGTAACCATTTAATTCTATAAAAGGTCCCCTGTAATACATTCCCCATACATCAAAGGGTTCGATTATAAGACTACAATTCATTGCCATCTCTTGTCTCCTACCTATATTACCCCTTCTTTGGCAAGCATCACAATGTTCTACATACCTGTGTGTGTCCCTGAGCAAGGTGGGCCAATAGAATCTAGATTGAAGTACCTTTGCTGCAGTTCGCTTGACTGCATGATGTCCTCCATACGAGATGTAATGATAATCTTGCAAAATTGCATTCATTTCATGGTTATGAACACACTTCCGAATCATTTCGTCAGGTCCATGACGATATAGATACGAATCATCCCAAAAATAATATTTAAGATCATTCAAGAATTTCATACTTTGATTTCTTGTCATACCAGGAGGTACAAATTTTATTGCGAGATAGTTAGCATAATACGAAAACCAAAGATCAACAATTTCAATGTTTGCTAAATATTCTCCTGGAAATGACTCATTTATAGGTATGGGGTTAGTAATTATTCCCTCCATCCTAGAGAGATGATCTGCTATCGGATTATCCTTACCCCTCCTATCTACTATTTGCAAATCATATTCTTGCAGTAATAAAACCCACCTAATCAACCTGGGATTCACATCCTTTTTTCACAAGGAGGTGACGCAAAGCTTGGTGATCCGTATGAACTATTACCTTAGAATTAATAATGTAAGATCTAAATTTGTCACAAGAAAAAATTATAGCTAGGAACTCTTTTTTTCTGTAGTAACATAATTTTTATGAATATTATTAAGAGTTCTACTAGCATAATAAATAACATCTAAATTCTTTCTGTCTCGCAGCCCTAACATAGCCCCTAAAGCATAATCACTAGCATCACACATGATTTCGAAAGGTTCATCCCATTTTGGAGATTGCATGATGGGTGCTAAAACTAATTTATTTTTAAGGTTCTCAAAAGCTGCAATGCACTCATGATCTAAGTAGAATGCAGTTTCTCTCTCAAGAAGGTTGGTGAGAGGCATAGCTATTTTAGCAAAATATTTTATAAAAACCTGCATGTCCTAGAAACATTTTTAAGTTTTTTATGTCCTGAGGAATTGGAAGATTTTCTGTAGCATTTATATTTGTTTTAGCTATTTCTACACCCTTCTCCGAAACTTTACCTTCTCTTTCCATGAAACGACATTGTTCCCAATTCAAAACCAAATTTGATTGCCTACATCTCTGCAAAACTTTGGTTAAATTGTAGAGGCAATTATCAAATGTTGTTCCACAAACAATGAAATCATTTGTTAGAACTTCCATAGTTTTCTCAACAAGATTATCAAAGATTTTTAAAACACATTCTTTAAAAGTCGTAGTTGCATTACATAATCCAAACGGAATTAATCTATAAGCATATGTGCCATAAGGGCAAGTGAAAGTTGTTTTCTCTTGATCTTTCGGTTCTATAGCAATTTGAGAATATCCAGAATAACCATCAAGAAAACAAAAATAAGAATTATTACTAAGTCTTTCTAAAATTGCATCCATAAATGGTATAGGTTTATGATTTTTTCGTGTCTCACGGTTTAGTTTCCTAAAATGAATGCACATGCGATATCCAACAATATGTTTTATGGGAACTAGCTCACCATCCTCATTCATAGCAGCATCAAGACCCCCTTGTCTTGGTATGTGATACCTTGGTTCCGATTACTGATGTAGTATAGGCTCTTTTTCCCTAGTAGACCTAGGTTATCAAATCCTCGGGAAGCAAATCCGTAGTGAAGTTATTTTAACGGACCTTCAGGAGTTTTAGAATTCCTTTTGTGTTTTCACCGAACCAGTAGTTTGTGTCTTTTGGTTGTTGTTGACGATGGAGAGAGGGGGCCTAGGGCATTCGGTTTCACCTGTAGCTGTGCAAAACATCTGATGGAAATAAAAGATAGAAATAAAGCATGCGTGTACTTGTTAGAGGAAGATAAATAATATGTTGGCAGTGCATCCATAATTGATATTGCCTCCGTAACCTCTTATAGCAATAACCTACTAGTCTCATCCATAGAAGAAATATAACTAATGATATGCATCGTGATGTCACCGTTAATCCCAAGCAAATCCCTCACATATAGCCGTACTACCCCTTCTGTCACTGGGGTTCCCAACCTGCAGATCAGTCATCACTCATACTCCTTATACCTGGCCAACCCTAGGATCTTGGGTACCTGACAAGTCCTTGGATTGAGGCAAGAGAGGATACAATAATCATCATGTTATACAAACTAATACACGATCCCATCTATGATAATTCACATGCACAATTGCTACATGGCTAGGCCGAAGCCCTTACCCCAAGGAGAATTAGTCACACATAGAGATGAGATCAACAATCATAAACATTGTAATAAAAATCATGAGATGGATAGCAATAGTCTTACAATGTCGCCAATCGGAGAAGAGATCTACTATTACAAGTGGTGAAGTATGGCTATGGAGATGGAGAAGGGTTTGGAGATCTGGGGTGGCTTTTTGGCGGAGTCTGGCTTCTTCGGGGTGGAGCGAGAGATATTTTCCCGTCGCCTGAGGCTTCTTCATATAAGGGCCCCTTCACAAAAGTTGTTCTGTTTGACCTAACGGTGGCGGTGCCAACTATACGGCTGGAGCTATACGGTCAGAATTTTTGCTCCGGTCGTATAGTTGGTCGTTATGGCGTTTTCCTTCGTTGGACGGCTCCTAGTTTCTTCTGGTCGAAGGAAATATCATATCTTTGACTTTAATGTAGTGATTCCCTCCTTTAAACGACATTATCTGCGCAGGAAAAATACAAGAATAAAGGATTGCATACCCCTCTGAATATTAGCATTAGTGGCAGGGTTTAGAGAAATATTTCATCAAAATTATGACTAATATCCAGTTTAAATGTGGATGTTAGATGGCTATATTTCAGTGCCATCAACCTCCCCAAGCTTAAACTTGATCAATTCCATCCAGATTTATGCTTTTACTGACAGTTATAAAAGCGTCCATGGGCGAACCCATTTTCCTTACTGCCTTAAGTTGGATTAAATGATGAGTGCTTTACATTGTTGCGGTCCTGCAACTTAAATTAAAAATTAGTACAACGAAAGTAAATAACTAAAATTAAAGTGACTTATAGCGTTAAGCTCGTCGACAAAAGCGCCAGAAAAAAGCTTGATGACTGCAAGTGCACAGATCGTTTGTAGATAGTTTCGAAATACATATATCGATCCCACAAGGAGCATTAGGCGAAATACTAAAATGCTTTTAACTAAAACTAAACGAAGTACTTAAGAAATAATTTTGAGATGCAAGAAAAGTAGAATTATTTTTGGGTTTTTGATAGAATGAAGCAATTTAAGTAAAGTAAAACTTAATGCAGAAAGTAAGAATCGCGTGTCTAAAAGAGCTTGGAACTACAATAGGAAAAAGGGCGTTCTCAGGGAGTGGTGGATACACCTCTAGCAATTTAGACTAAGAAATCAAGATTATTGATGAGTGCATATTTGCATCATGTTTAACATTATTATTTTGCATTGTAGATATAGGATCTTGCTATTTTATGGTGTTCGCGCGCACATTTTTTGTCTGTTTTCACCAGGATCAGGACAAATGATGGATCCAATTGATACAATTCTTGGAGCAGTTGTACTGTGGAGAAAAGGAGTCAAAAACAACGTAAATCGCTTATTTGGGAAATATTAATAATACCAGAAGAAAACTAGAAGCGAACAAGGGAGGCAGAGAGCGCAACGACCAACTATACAGGCGGAGCAACTTTTCTAGCCGTATAGCTCCAGACGTATAGTTGGCGCCGCCTCCGCCTCGTCAAATAGTTTCACCCCGTGCAATTGGTTCAAGGAGACGACATACAGAACACCAGAAATTGCAGAAACCTCACCTCCGTAAGGCATCTGGAGGGGGAACTCATCCACCGGGGATCCATCTTCGCCCTACGCAGATCCGGGAGGCTAAGGCATCGATCTTTATCATCCACCGCTGCATCACCACCATCTCCATCCATCCCGTCTACATCTTGTCTAGATCTTATTGTAATTCCTATACTCGTTGTGGATTTATACAAGTACTATTCATCTATGATTGTTTCCATTACCATTGCCATGATGTTGATTGCCTCCATGTCTGAGTAGATCATTAGTTCTTGGGGAGATGGAGAAACCCTAGTATGAGATTGAAATAAGCTAAAGTCTATTATGATATTCATTGTTGTGACCATGTGTTAGATTTTCTAATCTTGATGCTGAGAGAAGTCGACCTCTCAATATTTGCCTCTTGTGGGGACTTGATGGAGGAAACTACTTGTTGGTAGACGGAGGCGTGCTAGCACTTACAATGACTATAAAGCTGTTGGCACCCCTTACGTATCAACTTGGGAAACCAAGGAAACTCACGGAACACTATCCATGCCATGGGATACTTTCTATGGGATTACGTCCCTTAATAGCGCAGTAATTTGATTCATGTCGATTGCTGACTGATGTGGTTATGAGGATGATGTGAGCAGCAGTTGTTGCCTATTCGTCCAAATACGGAGTTCCTCCCACACATACATAGTTGAGAATGTTCATGCTGATAATCTTTATCTTAGATCTTTACAATACTAGTGGTGTATCCGCTACTCCCTGAGAATGCTCTTTCCCTACCGCAGTTCCAATCTCTCTTACACACACGATATTTACTTTCTGTACTCAGTTATGTTACTTTACTTTATTGCTCTTATACCCAAAACCAAAAAACACCCTTTTACACAATACTCGCATTCTATCTTGTCACTTAGAACTTTATGTAGCATTTCTATTGTATTATTTACCTCAAGAGTTATTAGACTTCAGACTCCTGCTCCTTGTGGGATCGATATCTTTATTTCGAAACTAGCTACAAACGATCTGTGCATTTGCAGTCATCAAGCTATTTTCTGGCGTCGTTGCCGGGGTGCTAAGCGTTGTAGGTCTTTTATTTTTTGCTTATTTATTTTTGTCTTGCTAAATTTTGTTTTGAGTTACAGGTATTCACCAACATGATGGAGTTTGAGCATATGACTAGTGCTAACCCACTCAACCACTTTGGGAAGCCCTATGATATTTATAAAATAGACAACTCCAATGAGAAGACAAGGGGGTTTGAAATAAATCCTCTACTACTTAGTATTCTACATAAGAAGCAATTTACTGGAGATGAAGAAGATCCTGATCCATATGAGCATATTGCATGTTTTAAAGATATATGTGGCACTTTTCTATTGACGGGATATACCACTGATGAGGTAAGGGTTAAACTTTTTATTCAAACTTTGACAAGTACAACTCTCTCATGGTATAGATCTCTACTCCCTGAAGACACTACTGGTTGGGATAATCTAGCTTGTGAATTTCTATCAAAATATTATCCATTATCAAAATGCTTTGGAATCAGGCGTCTTATAATGACTTGGAAGAATCATGCTAATGAAGGACAAGTAAGAGCTTATATTAGATTTAAAGATTTACTACGACTATGTCCTCATCATGATTTGCCTGAATGGTATTTACTATATATATTTTATGGCGGTTTAATTGAACCTAATAAAATTAAACTAGACTCTTTCATGGAAGGAGCCTTTATGAATCTTCCTATACCTAAAGCTTGGGCTTTACTTAATAGAATTCGTGATCATAGAGTTTCATGGAATTTTGGTCTAGGAAGTGAAGGACGCGTAGAAATAGAGCATGTCTGTATTCATGACTATAGTAAAAAGGGCCATGTTAAAGAATTATCAAAAGAAATTTATTTAGATTCAGATCTTGTGTTGCAAGTTGTTAAAGCTTTTATAGAACATATTAAAGCTCCAAAGGAGGGTCCAGTCAAGTATGATCCACCACCCGAACCAGAAAAGAAAAGAGAAGATGAATCAACACTGGCCTTCGTAGAACCAATATATGAAGTGACTTTCCCTAACACTGTGCAAAAGCATATTTATGAATATGAGCAGGTCAAAGCAGTACAGGAAAAGAGGGAAGAGGAAAGCATGCCAGAAGTCGTGGAACATCTAGAAGAAACCAAAGATGAAGAGGTAACCATGGAAGAAATTATGGCTATGTACCCACACTGTAACATAGTTTAACTTGATGAAGAGACTTCCGTATTGGTTGAAGGTAAAACAAAGGTAAAAGATGTGGGTAAGCCTATTCTTCCCTGCATATTTAAAGAAACCTCTCATTATGGCTAATGTGATCTTGGCACCGAAGTTAATGTTATATCTTATGATTTTTACTTAGAAATAAAAGAAGAAATAGAACCAACTACAATTGAAAATACCGATATAACAATTATGTTAGCTAATAAAAACCTGAGAATTCCAAAGGGAGTAGTTGACAATGCAACTGTCACAATTGGCAACAAGGAGTTTCTATTGATTTTCTAGTTGTGGATATGCCAACTGACACTCTTTGCCCAATTATATTTGGAAGGAACTTTTTGGGTGATATAGGTGCCTATGTTAACTTCAAGAAGGAGATTGTGTCTCTTAATTATATTTGGAAGGAGATTATATTGATTTCTACCAACAAGTAATCCCCTTCATTGTGTCCCCATAAGAGGCAAATATTAAGGAGGTGCACAACTCCCAACATCAAGATGAAGACAATTAACACATACACATAATGATGTATAACATAATAATCTCTATCTTATCTTAACCATATGCTAGGGTTTCTCCATCTCCCCAAGAACTAATGATCTACTCAGACATGGAGGCAATCAACATCATGGCAATGGTAATGGAAACAATTTTAAATGGATAGTTCTTGTATAAATCCACAACGAGTATAGAAATTACAACAAGATCTAGATGGGGTGAAGATGGCATGGATGGAGATGATGGTGGTGCAGCGGTTGATGAATATGAAGATTGATGCCTTGGCCTCCTAGATCTGCGCAGGGCAAAGATGGATCCCTTGGGAAAGTTCCCCCTCCAGATTCCTTCCGGAGGTGAGGTTTTTAGCAATTTCTAGGTGTTCTGTATGTCGTATCCCCCATCCAGTTGCACGGGGTGAAACTATTTGAGGAGGCGGTGGTGGTGCCAACTATACGGCCAGAAAATTAAATCATGCTGTATAGTTGGTCGTTAAACCTATGGATGCCTCGATCACTTCGGGTTTTCTTCTGGTGTTATTGATATTTCCCAAATAAGCGATTTACGTTGTTTTTGACTCCTTTTCTCCCCAATACAACTGCTCCAAGAATTGTGTCCATTGTATCCATCATCTGTCTTGATCCTGGTGAAAATAGACATAAAATGTGTGTGCGGACGCTGTAAAATACCAAGATCGTACCACTATAATGCAAAACAATAATATAAAACTTGATGCAAATATGCACTTATTAGAGGTCCGAGCGCACCTTATAAAGGGGTGGCCAGGTTACACTTAGGGCATACGTGGAAGGCATATTGTAGGAATATGCTCCTCCCAAAATGGCAAAGCGGTGCTCCCCTTTTTCCCTTCTTATGGCGCCCAGAGCTCATGGCGTAAGCCTCTCTGAACCCCTGGCGTAAGCCTCTGGGCGCCGTGTCACCCGACCCGCAACGGTTAGGTGACTTCACCTTTGTCAGCCTGTGCTGCTAGTACTTCTCTGTATCTTCTGCGCTCTCTCTATAGTGGAGAGAGAAAAGCATTGACAATGGAAGATACCTTCCTTCTCCTATAAGCCAAGTAGTAACCTGACTACTACCTGGTTAACTTGGTCCCGAGGGTACCTACAAACAAGTAACATTGTGTTTGTGTCGACATACGCTTTATGTTGGCCGAGGTCTTGTTGGGTGAAGACAACCTTGACTGAGTCGGACGTAACTCGGCTGGCCTTTAGGTAACTTGGTCAGCTCCTGCTTTGACCTCGTCATACCTCGGCTAACATTGCCTTTATACCCTGGCTCGACCCTACCCGGGGTCATCCCCCAACAACAAACTCCCACTTTCACTAGAGTCAATAATCTAATTTACATCAGTATAATCTAACACCCATGGAAACTTGGTGTTGATCATGCTTTGCTCGTGGAAGATCCTTAGTCAATGGATATGTGACATTAAGATCCATACGTACTTTGCCAATCTTTATTTCACCATATTTGACATAATAACAAATAGTGTGAAAACGACATTTGATATGGTTGTAATTCTTGTGTGACCTTGGTTTCTTGACATTAGCTATTGCAATAGACGACCCATGGGATCGAACACACTAGGAAACACACCTAGTTCGGATATGAAGTACTTCATCCAAACTGCCTCCTATGCCACCTATGAAGCGGCTACATACACCACTTCAGTTGAAGATGCCGCTATAATGCTTAGCTTAGAACTCCTCGAGCTGATTTTTGCACCATTCAAAATAAATACTATCCATATTGAGACTTTGAGTCATCCAGATTGGTGTTAAAGCTAGCATCAATGTTAACCTTTACAACAAGATATTCATCACCACCCTAGATGAAAAACATTTCCTTAGTCCTGTTTAGGTACTTAAGGATATTCTTAATTGTTGTCCACTGTTCTACTCTTGGATCATTTTGGCACCTACTTGTCAAACTAACATAATGACACACATCTGGTCCAGTACACAACATGGCATACATGATTGAGCCTATGGTCGAGTCATAGGGTATGTTACTGATATTTTCTATTTCATCTGTCATAGATGGACATTGAGTCTTACTCAATGTATTACCGTACAACATGGGCAAGAATCCTTTCTTTGACCGATTCATTCTGAACTTCTTCAGAACATTGTCAAGGTATGTACTTTTTTGTAAGTCCTATTAAGTGTCTCAATCTATCTCCAAAGATCTTGATGCCTAATATGTAAGTGTCTTCACCAAGGTTTTTATAGAAAAACTATTATTCAAAAAACCTGTTGTCACTTTCAAGAAGTTCTATAAAATTTCCAATCAGAAATATGTCATCCATATATAGTATTAGAAATGCTACACAGCTCCCACTCACTTTCTTGTAGATACAAGATTTTCCATAGGTTTGGACAAATCCAAACCCTTTGAGCACCTCATTGATACGTCCAAAACGTATCTACTTTTCCGAACACTTTTGCTATTGTTTTTCCTCTAAACTTGTGTGATTTGGATTCAACTAACATGGACTAACGCTGTTTTCAGTAGAATTATCTTGGTGTCTAGTTTTTGTGCAGAAAATCAACTATCGGGAAAAATCCCGGAAAATATGGCAAAAATCCTATTTGACCAGAAGACTCGTGGAGCCAGAAGACGAGACGGAGGAGGGCCACGAGGGGCCCACACCACCTGGACACGCGGGCCAGGCCAGGCCGTGCCTGGGGATGGTGTGGCCTCCTCGGTCACCCCTCGGCCTCCCTCTTTGCCTATAAGTTGCCGCTTGACCTAAAAACCAAGGGGGGGTTCGACGTTTTTCCAGAGAGAGTTCCGCTTTGCCGCTACCACTAGATTCCGTGATTCAGAACTAGAAACTCTGTTCTGGCACCCTGCTGGGATGGGGAATTGGAGGAGATCAACGTCATCATCATCACCATCACTTCTCCATCGACCATCCATGTTTCCCCCATCTATGAGTGAGTAATCCCCCATTGTAGGCTATGGGGATGGTAGGGATTGGATGAGATCATTCATGTAATGGCATCAGATTGTTAGGGCATGGTGCCTAGTATCTACTATTAGAGCTTTTTGACTTTGTTGCAACTTGTTATGCTTCATGCTTGTCACTAGGGCCCGAGTGCCATGATTTCAGATCTGAACATGTTATTGATTCGTTATGATAGTATTGTTTATGGTCTTACCTGCAAGTTGTATACACATATTGTTATCCGGAACCAAAGGCCCGAAGTGACAATAATCGGGATAACCGGAGGGGATGGCTTTGATGTGAGGATGCATGTGTTCACCGAGTGTTAATGCTTTGATATGGTGCTCTATTAAAAGGAGCACCTTAATTGCCAGTAGTTCCCTTGAGGCCCCGCTGCAAACGGGCTGGTAGGACAAAAGATGTTGTGCAAGTTCTCATTGCAAGCACATATGACTATATATGGAACACATACCTATGATTATTTAGTACTTGGATGATTTATCTTATTTATCTGCAAATGTCCTATGTCTTGATTGCTATATGAATTGTCTTGTCCATGCAACGCCTGTCCATCCATCCCTATGCCTACCGCGCTTTAATCCTACTGTTTACTACAACTTTTACTACTGTCTTTACTTTTACTACTACTATTACTTTGCTATTGCTACTACAAAACTGTTGCTACTGATAAACTGTTGTGAGCAAGATTGTTTCCAAGTGCAGCTGAATTGACAACTCAGTTGTTAAGGCTTATAAATATTCTTTGGCTCCCCTTGTGTCGAATCAATAAATTGGGTTTCACTTCCCTCAAAAATATTGCGATACACCCCCTATACTTGTGGGTCATCAAGACTATTTTCTGGCGCTGTTGCCGGGGAGCATAGCTTTATTTATCAAGTTCACTTGGAATCACTATTGTTCGCTGCCATCAATCCATCATGGGTAAGTCTTGTGATGGCAAGGTCCCTATTTTAACATCCACTACAAGGATAGGTATAGTTCTGAACACCTCTGTTGCTCTTGATTCACCATCTGTTATGAGTAAGTTCCTTACACCACCACATACACATGCTACACATACTGCTACTACTGCTGAATCTGAAACTTCTGATACTTATGATGCTTCTTCTACTGTCTTGATAAGAGTGGTTCATTAGGTCCTTTCCTAGATGCTACGATTGCTAGAACTATAGCTAGAAATACTGAAACTCCTAATGAAAACACTACTACGCCTGTCAGTTCACCTGAGTCTAGAGAGAGCTATGATATTGAAGACGGATATATAGAAATGACTGATGAATTTATTAAAGAATGCCAAAACACCCGTGATAGGAGTGCTATTAAGAGTCTTCTTGACAAACATACTGTTAGACCTAAATTATCTCCTAATGCTAAGTTTGCTACATCTCCCATAAACATTAAAGACAAGGATTATTATTTCTCTCTTAATTTCTCTTACATAACCATTGTTGAGAAAGAACCTTTTTGTGGGACTAAGAATGAAAGTGCTGTAGCACATATGACTGAGCTTTCTACCATGAGTGGCTTATTTTATGATGATATTAAGACGCGCACCTACTTTGTTGCTAAAATTTTCCCTTTTTCACTGAAAGGAGAAGCTAAAACCTGGTTTAATAATTTACCTCCTGGATCTATTGATAGCCCTGATTGCTTGATTAGTACCTTCCGTCGGAAATATTTCCCTCCTAGTGCTAGACATGCTATTCTGCAGGAAATTTTTGATTTTAAACAGGGAGAAAAAGAGATATTGCCTGAATCATGGGCAAGGTTTTGTGCTTTGATTCATGCATAGATTGGATGTCCATTACCTAAAAATGAGCTTCTTGATATATATTATAATGGACTAACTGAAGAATCTAGGACATACCTAGATAGTTGTGCTGATTGCGTTTCGAGAATAGAACTCCCAAAGAAGCTGAGGAATTAATGGCTAAAATAAGCAAGAATTATGAAGATTTGACTCCTCCTGAACCAACTATACCTGAGACAACTACACCTGAGTTAACTGTGCCTGAGCCAACACCAACACCAACATCGAAGAAGAGGGGAGTTACTGAACGAAATGATGAAGTGATGAAGGAAGCTAAGAAATGTCTTAAGGAGAAGGGAATTAAAGCTACAGATGTCAAGAATTTACCTACTATAGAAGAATTATGTAAGCCAATCTCCCACTCATCCACTATTGAGGTACACTCTCTCCAACATTTTGAAGAAGGTGATATTCCTTACTCTAAACCTCCTGATCAATCCTTAGAAGAATTTGATATTTTTATTGTTAAGCAAGATCATTTTAACAAAATTCGAAATCCTTTGATTTTCATCTATTAAAGAGTATTTAAGTCCTTGAAGTACCTGGAAGGTTTGTTTCAAATTGGTAAAAGGGTGCAAAACCATTTAATGGAAAACTCTAGAGCTATTATTGAATTTAAAGATATTGTGGAAAGAACATCTAATGATGTTAAAATGCTTGTTAAACATTTCCAAATGGTTCAAACTCAAATTGATTAGCTTATTAAAGTACAAAAAGACTTGCTACTTAATGCTGCTAAAGAAAAACATACTTATGAAATTAGAACTAGAAGTGGTGCTGCTACCCAGGTTCCTCTATATCCTGAGGGGCATCATAAAAGAATTGAGCAGGATTCTCAACAAACTGAAAATAGTGGTACTACTCCTAACAAAAGGAAAAAGAAACATAAAACTATTGTAGAACCTTCTAAACCTGCTAAAGATCCTAATAGTATATATGTTTCTGATGCTAAAACTGAAAGTGGTAATGAAGAAAATGATGCTCCTGATAAAGAAAAAGTTGAAGAAGAACCTGAATGGCACACTAAGAATACTAAATACACTAAAGAAGATTTTGTTGCTAAGAAGCATGGTAGTGAAAGAGAGTCTTGGGTCCAAAAACCTATGCCTTTCCCTGATAAGAAACACGAGTCAAAGGAAGATGAACACTATAATAAGTTTTGTGAGTGGATGAAACCTTTATTTTTGCAAATCCCTCTGACTGATGCTATTAAATTACCACCTTATTCAAAGTATATGAAGGATATTGTCTCTAATAAAAGGAAGATCCCTAATGAAGAAATTTCGAATTTGCTTGCTAATTATTCCTTTAATGGTAAGGTTCCAAAGAAACTTGGAGACCCAGGGATCCAACTATTCCATGCTCTATTAAAAATAGTTATGTTAGAACTGCTTTGTGTGATCTGGGAGCAGGAGCTATTGTTATGCCTTTTTCTCTCTATAAGAGACTTCAACTAGAAAAACTAAAACCAACTGATATATCTTTGTAAATGGATGATAAATCTACTACTATTCATATTGGTATATGTGAGGATGTACCTATTCAAGTGGCTCATAATTGCTTGATATTAACTGATTTTGTTGTGCTTGAAATGCCTGAAGATGACAATATGTCTATTATTCTTGGGAGACCTTTTCTTAATACTGCAGGAGCTGATATTAATTGTAATCAAGGAAAGGTGACTTTTAATGTTAATGACAAGGAGCATACTGTCTATTTCCCCAAGAAGATTGATAAGACTTATGGTTTAAATTCAGTTGCACATGTTCAGGGCATCCAAGTTGGAGAAATATATTGTCCCATACCAAGAGAAAAATATGAAACTATTATGATTGGGACCATTGCTATCAAGGTTGAGGTAACATAATCATTAGTGGAATACAAAGTTTTGTTTCATATAAAATTGTTTTGGTAACAAGACCTGATCAACCTTGTTAACAAAGGGATTTTAATGAACAAAACAATGTTTTCACCATGATTATCTTTGCTTACTTTTATTTTATCCATTTTAGTTTTTTGCTTTTGCCTAGTTTACTTTTCTTTTGCTAGTTGCTTGCATATTAGAGTGTCTTAGAACTTCTGAAGTTTTAGTTTTGTTTTGTTATTCCAGCATTCTGAAAACATCTTTCTGTCAGAAAATCATTCGTCAATACCTGAAAATTGCTAAAAAATAAAGTGTCTCGAAAAATTCCAGAAAATTCATATTAAAGTTTTACGTGAAAAGGGGCAGAGGAGTACCTAGAGTGACCCAAGGGGGTCCACCAGGCAGGCAGACCACCTGGTGGCGCGGCCACCCCAGGGGCGCGCCTAGCCATGGTGTGGGCCACCCCTGGCCCTCCACTCACTCTCTCACTTGCCACTACCTTCTCTCTCCTGAGAAAACACCAGCTCGTTACTCGAAATCGCGTTCTTGCTGTTCTTGTCCATGATTTTTTCGATCTCCTTGCTCAGCCCATCTTTGCTGCTGAAATTTGGAGCATTTGTTCTCTGGTATGTGACTCCTGCGCTTGTCCAAGTAGATTTGTGATTAGTGGTTTATATCTTGAGTATTTTGCTGCTGCAGGTGACCGGTTATGAGAGCTTGTAAGCTTGTTCAATGCTTAGAGAAATTGTTTTGATGCATGTTTAGGCTTCTTACAAGTCCCTATGAGTAGTTCCCTTCATTATGTATTCACTTTGCAATCACTTGTATAATGGATGTTTAAATTTCAGAATATCAAAGATGAACAACCACACTTTTGGAGAAATATTTGAGAGGGACACACCCAGGAGGGCAAGGCCTTCAAGATCAGCCTCTCAGTTTAGGCCATCATATAATGAAGATCTTATTGCACCACACTTTGGCAATGAAGGAGATGCTCACCCTTCTACTTTCCCTTGTTTTGCCTTTTTGCAAGCTGCAGGGATCCTTGATGATTTCCTACTACTTTTTCAGAGGGTTGGTCTGACCACGTATATGGAGGATGAGAGTGAGCAACATGTCGTGCTCACCAAAACTTTCGTTGAGAGTTTCATTTTCACTAACACCCCTTATCAGTCAACTGTTTCGTTTAGAATTTGTAATTAGCCTATTACCATGTCATTGGAAAGATTTTGCAGCATTATAGGCATAGGCATGACTGGGACAGTGAAGAAGATCCAAAGTCGACCCGCTGATTTGCTGGAGCTCTACCGAAGTGTGAAAAATTACGATGACCGCACAACTCAGCATGGACAGAAAAGGAACATTCAACTCCCAGCTATTAGATATTTTGCTTATTGTCTTGCCACTAGCATTCTTGGTAGGGAGAACACTAGTAATATTTCTAACTATCATTTGGCCTTCCTCGCTGCTGCACTTAATAATGATACTAAGTATAAACTTGGTTCTCTCATTGCTTGCCGCTTAACCGCTAGAGGACCTATTTATGGGGGCATTATTTCCTCACGCATGGTTGCTGCTTTAGAACTTTCTGTGGATCCTAATGACACTGTGTTGACACCACAAAGGCTTGACCTTGCTGCTATGAAAACACATCATTTTGTCACTGCTGACTCTAGTATGGAGGGTTTAGTATACAGGATGTTGTTTACTGACGGGGACGAGAGAGAAATTCCTTTGCCACAATCCACTTTGTTCAGTATTTATAGGAGGCCATGGTCGCATTCCAAGGAGGAGGTGGATGAGCAGCTCTGCTTGCTTGGTTTCCATGGGCAGCACCAGGGGGATGTGCCCTCTTATGACTATTCTGTGCACTACGCTGGGGCGTCCTCGAGCTCGTACCAGGATGAGGGCACCTCTTCGCCGTACTACGGGGGCGCTCCATCTTGGCCAGCTTGGGATTGATACCCACTTAGGCCAAAAGCCTAAGCTTGGGGGGAGGTACACCGACATCACACTCATCTACATATCATGTTTTAGTCGGTACTTTGTATATCCATGTTTCGTTCTCTTTTTAGTTTTCGTTCTTTCTTTATTTCTGCTTTCCAAAACACAAAAAGACCAAAAATATTTTTCTTGTTTCTCTTTGTTTGCTTCTTTTTCTTTTGGCCTTGGTTTGCCTTTTTCTTTTAGCTTTGTCTTAATTATTCAAAAACCCAAAAAGATTTCCCTTTGCTTGTTCCTCCTTTTCATTTTTGCCTTTAAAAATCAAAAACACCAAAAATATTTTCCTCAGTGGAGTTTGGTTTCATGTTATTATTCAAGCCACACAAGTGAAGGGCAATAATGAGGATTAATGACAACTTGAGGTGTGGTAAGAGGCTGGTAACAAACTCTATTTCTTTTCATTTTTGTACATATACTCATCATTGTGGGGATGCTTAGTCTGTTCATGTAAGGCGTAAGTTATTTATGGATGCTTAGTAGTTCTTGCTTTCTTATGATTATCTCCATCTTGCTAATGGTTTGTAGCATGTCATATGAATGTTTGCTTGCATTTCTCTATTCATAGCTTGGTATGACATTGTGGTATCCTCCTCTGAATGTTTCACTTGAATTGACTTGGCACATGCTCACGCATGCATATGACTGAAACAATAATTAGTTAAGCCTCGATGAATTATTTTGCCTCAGGGGTCTTGAATCACTATCATGCCATGATTAGTCCTATTTTGTTGCAAGCATGATTATGACAGTTATTGCTCTCTCGTTTGTCGCTCCCTTACTATTACTAGCCTTCACTTGCACTGAGTATAAGCTCTACTCGTGTTTCCAACTCCCCAAAACCAATATTGCCAAAAGTGTCCACCATACCTACCTATTAGCATTATTTGTTATTTCGTGCATATTTAAGTATGCCTTGTTTTATTCCGAATAAAAATGTTTCCTTGTTATGGGAAAGTTAGTTAGTAAAGCTCTCACGAACTTGATGGCACACTTTATTTCTTGCACTAAATAAACCTGAACCATTGTGACTGTCCATGAAAGTTATGTGCTTGCAAATTATAGGCTGGGGATTAGCAGAACCGTGTTGTCACGGGGAACGCTTTCAACACCTGTAAATATATACCCTGTTAATATCATGCTCTTTTGTTTACATATGTCGTCGATGTGAAATAAAAGGGGAGCTTGTAAGTCCATGGAGTTATGTATGTGTGTTAGAGAAACGCCTGGGCGGCTGGTCTAATCCATGCCTAATCATGGTGGAAACCTGCAGCATAACCATAATGAGCAATCTATGAAGCATTCTTCTTATAAAAAAAGAGAGAGATAGTTATTGAGGAAAAGAAAAAAAGATGATGAGAAAAGAAGAAAGAGAGAAAAAAGCACCATTTTCCCATGGTAAATAAGAAGATTGCTGAGATGCTCATTGTCTGCTTGCCTTGTCATTTTGATATGGGGATTCTTCCGTATCATCGGGCAAGGGGTACCCCATTGGCAGTTCTCTATGATACGCATGTATTTACTATGACAAGAACTTACCGGTAACTAAAGTTGAGTAGCATGAGGAGCGGCCCTCGTACTCAAGGGACATGAGATTTCCAGTTTATGGTCTACCAAGCATATAACTCATATTGGACCTCACTTTCACCTTAACCATTTAAAGATGCTTATGATAGGGGCAATGAGAGCTCAAAGCTAATGAGTACCATACTTTCAGCATTTGGAAGCCTTTCAAACTTTTCAAAACCTTTTCGTTCCATTGTTGAGTCACCACCTATTCTATGAGCACTTTCTTTAGAGCATAGTTGTGATTCTTAGTGTAATGTGCTTGTCTCAAAACTTGATTAATTGTGTCATGACTTTGATGCTTGTATCTTTGATATCTTTACTTCTAGTCTTCACTTGAACTTCAGAGGTGCCTTGGCATGTGTGCTCTTCAATCAAAGGCAAGCGAGATACCACTCTATCATACCTTTTTATGAGCATTGCAATGTTGCTTATGTTTATGCTTCATGCTATTTATTATTTTTGAGTTGGAATCTCTTCATAGCTTGCAATGACTATTAAGTAAACTTATTTGCATGCTCTTTATGATGAATTGCCTAAGTAGTTGATCATATGCTGAGAATATATACATCTTATGAAGCAAATGTGTTCGTGAAAGTTTCATTTATCGCACTCAGTTTTCAACTGAATTGCTCGAGGACAAGCAATAAGCTAAGCTTGGGGGAGTTGATACGTCCAAAACATATCTACTTCCCCGAACACTTTTGCTATTGTCTTTCCTCTAAACTTGTGTGATTTGGATTCAACTAACACGGACTGACGCTGTTTTCAGCAGAATTACCTTGGTGTCTAGTTTTTGTGCAGAAAATCAACTATCGGGAAAAATCCTGGAAAATATGCCAAAAATCCTATTTCACCAGAAAACTCACGGAGCTAAAAGACGAGATGGAGGAGGGCCACGAGGGGCCCACACCACCTGGCCGCCTGGCCGCGCCTGGGGGTGGTGTGGCCACCTCGGTCACCCCCTCAGCCTCCCTCTTCGTCTATAAGTTGCCTCTTAACCTAAAAACCAAGGGGGGTCGATGTTTTTCCAGAGAGAGTTCCGCTTCGCTGCCAGCACCAGATTTCGTGATTCAGAACCAGAAACTCTATTCTGGCACCCTGTCGGGACAGGGAATTGGAGGAGATCATCGCCATCATCATCACCATCGCTTCTCCATCGACCATCCATGTTTCTCCCATCTATGAGTGAGTAATACCCTGTTGTAGGCTATGGGGATGGTAGGGATTGGATGAGATCGTTCATGTAATGTCATCATATTGTTAGGGCATGGTGCCTAGTATCTACTATTAGTGATTTTTGACTTTGTTGCAACTTGTTATGCTTAATGCTTGTCACTAGGGCCCAAGTGCCATGATTTCAAATCTGAACATGTTATTGATTCGTTAGGATAGTATTTTTTATGGTCTTACCTGCAAGTTGTATACACACATTGTTGTCCGGAACCAAAGGCCCTGAAGTGATAATAATCGGGATAACCGGAGGGGATGGGTTTGATGTGAGGATCACATGTGTTCACGGAGTGTTAATGCTTTGCTCCGGTGCTCTATTAAAAGGAGCACCTTAATTGCCAGTAGTTCCCTTGAGGCCCCGCTGCAAATGGGCTGGCAGGACAAAAGATGTTGTGCAAGTTCTCATTGCGAGCATGTATGACTATATATGGAACACATGCCTATGATTATTTAGTACTTGGATGCTTTATCTTATTTATCTGAAAATGCCCTATATCTTGATTGCTATATGAATTATCTTGTCCATGCAACGTCCGTCCATCCATCCCTATGCCTACCGCGCTTTAATCGTACTATTTACTGCAACTGTTACTACTGTCTTTACTTTTACTACTACTATTACTTTGCTATTGCTACTACAGAACTGTTGCTACTGATAAACTGCTGTGAGCAAGATTGTTTCTAGGTGTAGCTAAATTGACAACTCAGTTGTTAAGGCTTATAAATATTCTTTGGCTCCCCTTGTGTCGAATCAATAAATTGGGTTTCACTTCCCTCAAAAATACGGCGATACACCCCCTATAGTTGTGGGTAATCACTCATAAAATTGAAGATTACATCCCTAGGATGCTTGCTTCGGTCCATAAATGGATCTCTAATGTTTGCATACTTTATTAGCATCCTTGGGATCCACAAAACCTTCAGGTTGCACCATGTAGAAGTCTTCCTCAATGTGGTCATTAAGGAATGTAGTTTTAACATCCATCTGCCAAATTTCATAATCAGAAAATGTAGCAATTGATAATAGAATCCTAACAAAATTTAGCATTGTTATGAGTGAGAATGTCTCATCACAGTAAATGCCTTGAATCTGTTGAAAATCTTTTCCGACAAGTTGTGCTTTATAGACGGTAACATTACCATCAACGTCTATTTTCTTCTTAAAATCCATTTGTTCATAGCGGCCTACACTCATTGGGTAAGTCAACGAAAGTCCGTACTTAGTTTTTGTACATGGATCCAATTTCTGATTTCACTGCTTCTATCCATTTCCCGAAGTCTGACCTATCATCACGTCTCATAGTTTGCAGGTTCATCATTGTGTAACAACTTGACATTCATCACAGGATTTTTGTACCATTTAGGATTTAGCGATTTCCCTATTGATCCGCGAGTTTGAGTAGCAGGATTGTCCGGAGCTTCATGATCATCATCATTAGCTTAATCTCTAGGTGGTGTAGATGCCACAAAACATCTTCCTGTGTTGCGCTATGATGAGTCCAAAATCGAAGCATTTTTTTACCTTTTGCTTTTGCATAAATAGAGTAGGCATCTTTGTATTTCACCGTGTTTGCACGCAGCATTTTGTTCTTATTTTAACAGGATCCCGAATCACTAAGTCTTATATGAACATATCAATTGGGGTTGTCATATTGTGTTATAATATGATATTTCTAAGTGATAAAAGTCATTTTATGGATTAACCTTTGCACCTGGGAGAATACCAAGCGAGGAGCAGCACCCAGTACCGATAACGACCGTCGGTACGAGCAGAGCCCACCCATACCGTCTACCCGTCCCGTGTGTCATCATGATTGACTCGTCAAGTACTTTCTCCCGGCAAAGACGAGAGGGAGATCCGACATTCACAGCCACCAGAAATCACGAAAAACCACATCTAAAAGCGATATGAAGGAGGAACTTGGTTGGGGCAAAATCCCAAATGCTTCATGGATCATTGGAGGACAACGCATCATCCCTTTCATCATCAACCACTGCATCTCCATTACCACCATTACCCCCATCTCTCATCTATTAGATCTTGTTGTAATTCTAGCTTCAATTGTGGTTTGCATTAGATCTATCTCCGTACTTTTACCCATTCATTTGATTACGATGATGTTGTTGATTTCTTCCATGCGTGAGTAGTTCCTTTGTTATTGGGGAGATGGAGAAACCCTAGCACCATTATGAATTTGTAATAAAGATGATCTATTCTTGTGTCCATATGACTTGCCAGTCTATGATAGATCTATGATTTGTGTTTGATCTCTCTCTTTAGATAATATGTGTAGTAGGCCACATATCATTTTCCCTTGGGACTAAAGGGAGGGAGAAATCATTTGGACGTGTCTTGGAATCGTACCCGGAATGGCCCCGTGACAGATGGCGCCGACTCATAACCTACACGGTCAAAGGAGGATAAAAGAGGGACTCCCTAATCTAATTACAATATCCACGGGGAAACCCTTAATTGTGGTGGTTTGTATGGGTGACTGCTCTCAGACATCGCAGTGTTTATTTAGAGGTGACCTCGCTCTTGGCTCAACAAAGTTACCTCCTATGAGCCTTGTAGTGAACATCTTATTATGGAGCTCTCTCCACACATCTCATGACACAAGAAGTATGTTATCTTGATTATTAATAACGACTATCCATGCTAGTGGTGTATCCTACATCCCCGAGAACGTTTAGCCCTACTAAGTTCAACCACACTTTCATACAAACTTGTTACTCTTTTCGTTTTACTTATTTTAATTACTTTTCTGCAAACAACCATAAACCTTTCAAACACCCTTTACTTGACATCAAAGGCAGCTTATAAGTATCCTTTGGTAAATAGAAACGAGGGGCATAAAGACCTTTACCAATAGCTCTCTGTGGGTTTGATATCTTTACTTCGAAACTAGCTACAATTGATCTGTGCACTTGCAGTCATCACGCTACTCTCCAATTCAAGAGAAGGTTCGACAACCTTGTCTAGATCTACTTTGCTCCCACTCCCTTCTTTTGAGAGAAACTCCTGCTCTAGAAAGGATCCATTCTTAGCTACAAAGATCTTGCCTTTGATCTATGGTAGAAGGTATACCCAATTGTTTCCTTAGGGTACCCAATGCAATACGATCTAATTCAAGATTTAAAAACTCTTAAGAAGTTGCAGGCCCAATCCTTAGATCACATTGTCATATATGTGGGTTAAAAATATCCCTCACTGTATCCTACAACCATGCATATACCTCCATAAACAAGTCGTGACTTTCCACATATTGCAAATACGACCACAAACAGAGCATATGAGTACACTAGTAGATGACCTGCATAAGATAAGAATTCTTACCATTAAAACCATGTGTTCCTACATAGCCAAAGTGACAATGTTATGACAAATCACTCACACCAAAATTGTAAATCTTACATTGTGATCAATTCCATCTAACCAATTAATAAAAACATTGGAAACACTATGTGCCGGATAAAAGCTAGAAGCTACTTAGAGGACTCGCCATATAGAACGAGTAGACTTATAATAGAATAATAAATACTTAACTGTCTTATTATGGTTACAAAACCATGCCATTTTTGTTTTACACGGTTGTGCTTGGAAATATTATCCCTCTACGAAGGTACCACATAAAAATATCATTTTAGTCATACCCACATTTTCTAGATTTTCTTATTATTGTTGATTCACACCTCTTAGACGTGGAGATAAACACTTGGATCTTCATTACTCCCTTGTTGAATGCTTATAAAAGGAGAGTGGTGTATTTTTTTCACTTCTATGCCCACTAAACTTCACCGTATATATACACCAACGACAACCTCCTTCATATCATATCCCCATAGGGAAATAATATGTAATCGATGTTTGCATAATGTCATGAAGAACATTACTACACCTTTATAAAAGTAAGAACAAGAAAATATTATTTCAATCCATGATGGTGCTAGGGTTTCTCCATCTCTCAGGGAACAAAGGGAACTACTCACACATGGCGGCACAAAACATCATTGTAATAACTGGTACTTGCATTTTCCATCATCATAATATCCACATATAGGACTAGTTTATATTGTATTGGCATTGATATATCATTGTTTATGCAATTTCTAGATGATTTATTAGACTTTCGTACAAAGTCTCTTGTTTTGTATTTAATTTCTAGGAGACAAAAACCTCCTTTTTAATATTTTACTTTTTCAGGGACTTTCTAGACACCAATTAATTCAAGGGAAAATACCACGGAAGTTTTTCATCACGAGAAGTACAATGGACATTGGAAGCAGACGAGGGGAGCCACGAGGGCCGAACGAGGCCAGGTGGCATGGGCCCACTCGTAGGCTATACCACCAGGGCTCATTTGGGCCTCGACCATCATCTCGGGCCCCCTTTTTATAGATGGCTCCGTATCACCCAAAAACCTACACCATATTTTTTCCACGATTTATAGTGGCGGTGGTAGAGGCAAATGTCTTCTCCTACTCGGGGAGAGGGCAAATACTGCTTCTACGAGGCCTCCAGAGAGGGGAAAATCGAAGCCATCATCACCACTCCTTCTTGGCGTATGGGGGCTTATCCATCGCCATCTCCATCACCCCCAACATCAGAACCATCTCCATCTCGATGATCCAACTTGTTCCCCTTGCAGTTTGTGATCAACTTAAACCCTGGATATTATTTTATTGCTTTGTTCATGATTGTACTTGGTAACTTGTAATTATCTGGTGGTGAAGTTATAATTTCATATTGTGTTGTACTCCATACACCTCTGATTTGTGTCATGTTTCACTGTTGTGAGTAGTTACCCATGTTCCTGAGGGCATAGGATGAATTGGCTATGATTTTCATATAGTATGCAATGAGTATTTCGTTAAGTTTTAATATTTTATGTGGTTCTATGATGGTGATATGCGAATGTCGACTTCAAATTACTTCACCTATATGGGATCACAGGGCTGCACCTTAGTGTAATTAAGAGAGTAACGACATAATGAATTACATAAACCGTGTCCTGAGTCTTGATGCTGTATTAAGGGTTTTTTATAGTGGGTACCTTACAACTTTATGATATGGTTGGACTTTATGTCTTAATGAATCCTTTTATTGCTCATGAAAATGTCCTTAGGACTAATCATAAGGGGTGTGCTTGTTCATGTATATTGATGTACCTATTTTAGGCTCCATCAAAAGAGAATAAAGCTTGACAAGATACTTACATGTTGTTGTAGAAATATATATGCTAAGTAAATCCATGTTGCCCTCAGGAACGATTGTCACATATAATAACACATACTTGAGCTTGTCCTATTGCTCATAGAAGATTGGACTTTTTCTAAAAAAGAGCATTTACTTTACTTGCATTTACCTTATGATAATTTACTTTTCTACAAAATATAAACTCCAAAACACAAACCTTTGAATCTTCTATTTTTACTTGTTAGACTTACTAACCAATACCTTCATCTCCTCGTGGGTTCGACAACATTTTCTTATTGAAAGTTACTACAATAGATCTTCACTTGGGAGACATCAAGATACTTTTCTGGCGCTATTGCTAGGGAACATCGTGCTATTGGTAGTTTCCTTTGGTAAGGGAACTTGAAAGCTATTTTTACTATTTACTATTTTACTTTATTGTTGTTGCTATGGTTTCCGACTTTATAAATCTTTCTTTATATAATTATGTCCACTCTATTAAGGAAAAAGTTCATAAATCTCCTGAGCCAAAAAAGGGAGTTTCAAATTCCCATTGGTCATGTTAAAAGGTTTAGGAAACAAGCTTTTTAAGGTGATGGAAGCAAAACTACCCAGGATCATGTGCACATGATTGAGGATATGTGTTGTTTGTTTAAACTTCCTGGTATCTCTCAAGCTGAAGTAAAAAAGGAATCTATTATACTTATCTCTTTTTAGTGATGCTCACGAATGGTTTAGATCTCTAGATGAAGAATAAAATCTTGATTGGGAATATGTGAAGAAGGCTTTCTATCTTAAATACTACACTCCTAAGGAGGCTTATAATGATTGTTGTCATATTTATAATTATTAGCCTCATGTTGGAGAAAGTATTACTCAAGGTTGGGGAGATTAGAGGAACTCCTTTGTAAGAATCCTTGTCATGGTCTTTCTAAAAACATCATATTGATAAATTTTTATGTGAGAATACCTCAACATCAGAAGGAATTTCTGGATAATTCCTCTAAACGATGTTTTACTCATAAGAGTGAACAATAAGCATGGGATTTATTAAATATAATCTCTGAGGATACTGATAATTTGGATCTTGACAAAGGTAACAAACCCCATTACGAATATGAATACTCATGTGTAGAGATTTTCTCTACTTCTATCTTGTTTGAAGAATTGAGTAATATGTTTGGTCTTGATCCATATATTTTAGTATAAGTGGTTAAATCTTTTGCTAACCATATTTCTATCCCCAAAAGAGGTTTTGATGTATATGTTGAACCTGTTAAGCATCCTATTGTTATGCCTAAAATCATTAAGAAGGTCAACCAAGCTTCATCTACTAAAACTAAAGAATATGTTGAAACTCCTCCATATGCAAATAAAGTGCAGGAGAATTTACTCAGTGCTATTGCAAACAAGAGTTCTGGAGGATCTTGTGTGCCATAGGAACAAATTAAAGAATATAATGAAGAAGACCCTTGTGATGTTTATTTATGTGAATATTCCACCAAGGTAATTCAAGGAAAAACCACAAAGGTGGGTAACCCATATCATGTGCTATTGGAACTTCATGTTATCATGGTCTTTGTGATATTGGAGCAAGCATAAGTGTTGCACCATATTCTCTATATCTTGAAATTAAATTTGACATTGATCCCATATACATGGAGAGCTAGGTATGACTATCCAACTTGTTAATAAAGAATATATTTGTCCACTTGGTATGGTTAGGAATGTTGAAGTACTTGTAGGGAAGATTAAATATCCTATAGATTTTATAGTACTTGGCTGTTCTCAAGATTCACTTTTCCTAATATATTTGGTAGACCTTTCTTACATACTATTGGTGCTAAATTATTCTACCTAAAGAGAAAGTATTCATTAAATGTGCTGGTGAAAAGCTAGAGATTATTTTTTCTAATTTTACTGATAAACATTTAGAAAAATAAAGATTTGCCAAAGATGAAGTGGAGACTCTTTATTATGTTGTTGTTGCCTCGTCGGATGTGATGGAGTGATATGTACTTAACCAGGATGAACCCTTCACTGATGAAGAAAAAGAAGCTTTAGAACAAATTATGTCAACAAACTCCTCAATCGCGATTACATATTATCCTGGTGATTTAGGAGAATTGCCTCCACCTAAAAGAAGATATGTATGCATAAATATATGAAATATGTATACCCTTACCTAAATATATGAACTTACACCCTTACCTAAATATATGAAATATGTATACCTTTATGAAAATAATATATATCCTATTATTATTAGTGCTAAACTTTCATATGAAGAAGAATCAAAGTTACTTGATGTACTACGTGCTCATATACCAACTATTGGTTATTCACTTGATGATTTGAAAGGTATAAGTCCAGCTTTATGTATGCATAAAATTAATTTGGAGGAAGATGCAAAACCTATTGTTGATTATGTGCACCGTCTTCGTCCAAGAATGAAAGAAGTGCTCATTAAAGCATGCATTATGTATCCCATAGCTGATAGTAAATGGGGTAGTCTTGCCCATTGTGTACCTAAGAATGGTGGAATCACTGTTGTCCAATGATGAAAATGAACATGTAGCTCAACACACTATTACTGATTATAGAATGTGCATTGATTATAGAAAACTAAATAAAGCTACTCATAAAGATCATTATCCTTTTCCACTTATTGATCAAATGTTAGAAAGGTTGTCAATACATTCACACTTTTTTATTTAGATGGTTATTCAGGTTCCTCGCAAATTCATGTGCATAAGGATGATCATGAAAAGACCACTTTCACATGTCCATTTGGAACTTTTGCTTATAGGAGAATGCCTTTTGTTTGACGTAATGCTCCTGCTACTTTTCAAAGATGCATGAATGCTGCATTTGCTAATTATATTGAGAAAATTAAGGTAGTATTCATGGATTATTTCTCTATGTATGGTACCTCTTTCGATAATTACCTTCTCAACTTTAACAAAGTTTTGCAGAGATGTGAGGACCAACACTTACTCTTAAATTAGGAGAAGTGCCACTTCATGGTTCGAAAAGGTTTTATTCTTGGACTACATGTTTCAGGAAGGGGATTTGAAGTGGATCGTGCCAAGATAGAAGCTATAGAAAATATACCATACCGCAAAGATATCAATGGTATACGAATATTTATTGGTAATGCAAGTTTCTATAGAAGGTTTAATAAAGACTTCTCTAAAATTTCAAAGCCTCTAACTAATTTTTTGCAAAATGATGTTCCTTTTTCTTTTAATGATGATTGTGTATATTCCTTTAATGTTTTAAATAATGATTTAATAAGCGCTCCTATAATTTAACCTCCTGATTGGAATTTACCTTTTGAAATTATGTGTGATGTTAGTGATTACGTAGTTGCTGTTGTTTTAGGCCAACGAGTTGATAAGAAAGTAAATATTATTTACTATACTAGCAAAACACTTGATGGTGCTCGAAGAAACTATGTTACTACTGAAAAAGAACTCTTAGCTGTGATATTTGCATGTGATAAGTTTAGACCTTACATTGTTGATTCTAAAATCATTCTCCACTCTGATCATTCAGCTATTAAATATATCATGAATAAGAAAGATGCTAAGCCTAGATTAATAAGATGGGTTGTTTTACTTCAAGAATTTGATTTGCATATGATTGATAGGAAAGGTGAATATAATCCTTGTAGATGATCATTTATCTAGAATGGAAAACATTCCAGCTGATACTATACCCATTAATGATATTTTTGCTACTAAACAACTTACAAACATTAATGTTTCTAGTGCTAAAGTTGCATCTCCTTGGTTTGCTAATTATGCAAACTTTATTGTTGGAAAAGTCATGCCACCACACTTTAATTCACAAAAAAGAAAGAAATTCTTTTATGATCTTAGACATTACTTTTGGGATGACCCATTCCTATATAAGAAAAGTTTGGATGGTATGATTAGAAGTTGTGTACCTAAATTTGAGCAACATGATATCATAAGAGATTGCCATGATAGTCTTTATGGAGGGGATCATGCAGGACACCACACCGCTACAACGGTACTACATTATGGTTTTATTAGCCTACTTTATTTAAAGATTGTATTGGATATGTTAAAGCATGTGATAAATGTCCAAGAGTAGGAAATATTGGTAATAAAAATGAAATTCCTATGAATTATTCATTGCCACTTGAACCATTTGATGTGCGTGGGATTTGATTCTATGGGATCATTCCCACCATCAAAAACAAAACATACTCATCTTATCGTTGCAGTGGATTATGTAACTAAATGGGTGGAATCAATTACAACCGAGAGTGTAGATCATGCTACAACAGTGAAGATGCTCAAGGAGGTAATCTTTCCTAGGTTTGGAGTACCTAGATTTTTAATTCCTGATGGTGGTTCTCATTTCTTACATGGTGTTCTTAGGAAAACTTTAGAAAAGTATGGGTTTAATCATAGAGTTGCATCTCCATATCTCCCTCAAACTAGTGGTCAAGTTGAACTAAGTAAAAGGGAAATTAAACTCATTTTGGAAAAGATAGTTAATAGGTCTAGGTCTGATTGGCCAACTAAAATCAGTGATGCATTATGGGATTATGGAACTACTTCTAAGAATCCTATGGGTATGACTCCTTATAAAATGGTTTATGGTAAAGCTTGTAATCTCCCAGTAGACTTAAAACATAAAGCTAGGTGGGATGTTAAGCAACTTAACTTTGAATTTAAAACTGCTAGAGAGAAGAGAATTCTTGACTTGAATTTATTAGATGAGTGGATGAATGAAGCTTATGAAAGTGTTAGATAGTTTAAAGAAAAGTTAATATTTGGGATGATGATAAGAAAATAAAAATAAAAGAATTCAAAGTAGGTGATCAAGTTTTATTTTTCAACTCTCGTTTCATGTTTTTCTACAGGAAAGTTAGCATCAAAATGGTAAGGTCCATTAGTGATACAGGAAGTGTACGGCTCTAGAGCCGTCAGACTTCATGAAGATATGAAAGGTAAACCTATGGTGGTTAATGTACAATATCTTAAACATTATATTGCAGGTGAAACTTTCATCGGAAAGGTGGAGGAGTTAAATATCCAGAGTCCAAAGGACGTGATCGCGAAGTAATATCCCCTGCCAAAACTCCAAAATCAATAAAAGGTAACTTTGAGGTTCGTAACTATCTCAGAATATCGCAAGATTATGGGAAAGTTATTAATTTTGGAAAATTAAGCCATGTCGCAAAAGAATTGGATGAAACAGAGTCCCTAGGGAGGAAAGATACTAGGTGGCATGAGCCCCACCTGTGACTGCACCATCCAGGGTCTTTCGCCCTTTGAGACTCTATTTTTCCCTATTTTGACTCAAAATCTTCGTCTTACCCTAAAAACCGACAATATATACCCTCTTTGTAGCAATAATCTCGCACCAAGTCTTTTCGAGGTGGACCTTGTTTTTCTCTTCCTGTCCTTTCAGCTTTTTGCCATGGCAAGCTATGGATATAATCTGGGAGGTGATGGTGCTGAGAATAAGGGTGTGGTTAACGACTACCTCAACTCCGTGGTGTCTCATATGAAGACCTTGACCTTCAAGGAAGGGGTGCCGCTCTTGGAGGAGGTGAAAGCTCTCAAGATTGAAGGCACCATGGGAGAGAGGCTGCATAAGCTGGAAGATACCACTCTTAGTAGGAGGCCTTATTCGTGGAAGCTCAAGGAGTGGGACACCCACTATGAGGAGAACGATGCACGTGAGGAAGAACCCGTAACAACAAATCAAGATTTGGGGAGTGCCTTTTCTATGCATCTAGTTATGAGTTTTTAGTTTGGGAGTGCCTTTTCCATCTTTTATATATCTATCTTTTATTATAGTATGCAAAGCTCTTAGAGCATTATCATGTATCATTGTTCGGGCAGTTTTTCGATGAAATATAAAATATGGTGTGATCCATGGTTCCATTATTTGGAGGATTTATGGGTAACACTGATGTACATGAGTGCATCATATTTAGAATATTCAATTACAATTTTTCAAGAAAATAGATTAACCTGAATATGTTGGACAAGTAAAGAATTAATCTAAAGTTCGGATGGTAAAAGTCTCAAAGGAAGTTGTGTTGGAATTTAGAATCTGGAGGATAGATGTGATTTTATAGGATAAAAAGTTAGGAAGAGGTTTAAAAGGGGGCACCTGATACTCTTGTTATGATTAGTAACCAAAGGGTAAAGTGAGGGTTATGGATATTTCAATACATATGCTCTAGTGAAAAGTGAATGCAAAGGTGGACATCCGAGAATTCGGTTAACCATGGAAAGTGCAAGTTAAAGGTTGGAAGAGAATATGACATGATTGAATGATCCATAAATAAGGTTTGTGCTAGGGATAATTGTCGTGGTGGTGTCATGGCAGATGCCATGGGTAGGCTAAAGATGGGGCCAATGTGCACTAGTGGTATCCATGGAGGGATAGTGCGGTGATTCTGCACACTGAGATCTCTATTATGTGGATCAATGGAGAATATAGATGCTCCTTGAGTTATATTGAGGAGAGGAAGGAGATGAAGTGATCATGCTCTCTACTCTCACGCTAGGGTTTTCCCTAAACCAAAATGACTGACCTCCTCCTTGGAGGTCCTGGCTCACCTTATAAAGAGGTGGCCAGGTTACACTTTGGGCATACATGGCCGGTATATCATTTGAAGATGCTCTCCCTGAAATAGCAAAATGGTGCTCTCCTTTTGTATGTCGTCAGCCTCTGTGAGGCAATTCCCCAGAGTCCATGTTGTCTGTCCGTTGGCGGTTAGACAACGTCATGCTTGTGGGCCTGTGCACTGTCTCTATCTCTCTGGCTTTTGTCTCTAGCGCTGTCTCTACAGGGAAACCCAGTAGAGAGAGAAAGGTCCTGACCTTGGAAACGATTCCTTCCTTCCAGTGTACACCAACCTGTACCTTGGTTCTAGTCTGGCTAACTCGGCCGAGGTGATACCTGCAAATATGAAACAACTCTTTCATGAAGCTGACATATGATATATGCCGGCTGTGGTCTTATTGGGTGAAACCGACCATGGGTAAGTCGGCCGTGACTCGGCTGGCTTCTAGGTACCTCGGCCAGCATATGCTTTGACCTTGTTACACCTCGGTGGACTCTGCCCTTTTATTTCAGCTTGGCCCAACCTAGGGTCATCCCCCCAACATTAGTCCCCGAAGCTGGTGCGGTCTTAGCAGTGTTAGCTGGTAAGGCCACAACAGGTTCAATCTATCCGGATCTTTGTCCTTCTTGCTGACATACATTTATGTCAGCCAATACCGATTTTAATTCGGCCATATCATCCAACGACTTGTCGTTCAATTTGACATTCCTTGGCTCTTTTCGAGGTATATCTCGTTGGCCGAGTCATAATGTCTCATCCGGGCTATTCCTCTTAGATGCTTATCTTCTCGTGTACTCCTCCTTGAATCCTACGTGGCGATTAATCATTGCACTTTATCTTATTTTATGGGTCATGATGTCAGTTACTGTCACACCGTGCCAGTTATCACTACCGTACACCCCTTCAATGTTGGGCTCCTCGATAACTATCACAACCATGATCCGCCATTACGTTTCCACGTCATGTGACCGTGTGTGTGGCACGATCCCACTATCCTTCCACGGAATACACGCGCGTGTGGCGGGCTACACCGTGAAACTGATCCCACTATGCACTGGGTGCGGTTAAATAGGGGTGCGGGGTGAAACCCTGGTTCACTTTCCCCCGCACCCAACTCCTCTTCTTCTTCCTCCTAGCACTGCCACCACCATTGCTCTCTGATCTAGCGATTGCGCCGCCCGTTTGCCTCTTTCGTGCCACCGCTCTGCCCCAGCTTCACTCCGGCACCACCACATGACCGCGGTTGTCCGTGCCTCATATCCCTTCTACAAACTCTTTGCCAGAGAGCAACAAATATGAGATGGATTCACAGGAGGTGCTCGCCGTTGACAAGCATGAGGAAGACGCCACTTCCGAGTGTGTCTCCTGGGAGGGATACACTGTCACCCAGAGAGAGATTGATTGGCTGACGCGGACTCGCCAGATTCCTGTGGGGTCACCTGCCATCTCCCTAGGGATGAGCAAATCCCCTCCGCCAAACAAGGTGAGTGCTGACTCGTGTATTAACGAGCTTGTTGGGGAACCCCAAGAGGAAGGTATGATGAGCACATCAGTAAGTTTTACCTCAGTTATGAAACCAAGGTTATCAATCCAGTAGGAGAAAGGAAACACCCCAAAGGTGTAACTAGCTGAACTCTGGTAGGGCGCACTACCGGTGCCAGCAGCCACATGGAGACCTGCACAACACAACCACAGGACTCTGTCCCCAACTTACGATGAGGTTGTCAATCTCACCGGTTTTGCTAAAAACAAAGGATTAAACATATCGAGTGGAAGAAAGTAATAGTTTGCAGAAAGTAAACACAAAACAGTAAACAGTTGATTGTAGATTGATAGTAAAAGAAAGGACCAGGGTCCATAGTTCACTAGAGGTGGCTCTCCTTAAGATAGATAACATGTTGGGTGAACAAATTACAGCGGGGCAATTGACAAACATCGAGAAAGCATACAAGCATATACTACTCATCTTGACTCCTTCGATATTCGATTGGGCATTACAACATTATACATAGACCACCATCCAACTACATCTATGACTAATAATCCACCTTGAGGTTATCATCCGAACCCCCTCCAGTATTAAGTTGCAAGCAACGGGTAATTGCATTACGAATTGCATGTAAAGTAAACAATATGATTGTTCTATGAACAAAGGATTGTTGTTTTCTCCCTAGTAGCAACAACACATCTAGTACCTTAGAGATTTCTGTCACTTCCCCAGATTACCAGAGGCATGAACCCACTATCGAGCATAAATACTAACTCTTGGAGTTTCTAGCATCTACTTGGCCAAGATAGCTACTAACAACGGAAAGCATGCAAGATCACAAATAACAAAGACATGATAGAATCAATAATCAATCTGAAATAGCATCTCAATATCCATCGAATCCCCGCAAACACAACATGCAGAATTACAAATAGATGATCTTGATCATGAACGGAGCTCACAAGATCTAAACATGATAGCACAAAGGAGGATAACCAGCCATCTAGCTACTACATGGACCCGAAGTACAGAGATGAACTACTCACACATCACACCGGAGGCTTGCATGATGATGAAGAAGGCCTCCAGGGTGAATTCCCCTCTCCGGCAGGGTGCCGGGAAGAGCTTCAGATCCCTCCTGATCTAGGGATAGAGATGACAGCGGCTATAGACTCTTTCGTGGAATTTTGATCGGGTGCTTAGGGTTTTGGTATCGGAAGCAACTTATAGGCGGAAGGAGAGGCCGAGGGGGTGCCTGGGGCAGCCATACCACCCCCTGGCGTGGGCCAAGCCTGGCCGTGCGGCTAGGTGGTGTGGCCGGGCCCTAGCCCCTCTCCGTCTCATATTCCGGCTCCAGGTATCCCTTGGTGAAAAACTGACTTTGGCTTTTGTCCCGTCCAATTCCGAGAATATTCATTTTCTGACTTTCCTGGAACCAAAAATAGCAGAAAACGGGCAACTGGCACTGTGGCTCTTGTTAATAGGTTAGTCCAAGAAATCATATGAAAAGTACTCCAAAGTGTGGACAAAACACAAGAAAGTAGATAAAACCAAGCATGGAACATCAAAAATTATGGATACGTTTGCAACGTATCAACATCCCCAAGCTTAACTCCTGCTCATCCTCGAGTATGTAAGTGATAAAAAGAAAGAATAATTTTTTAGGTGACATGCACCATCATAAACTTGATCAAAGTATTTGTAAAAGATTCAAGGCTGGGATCATAGTACTTCAATCATAACATGAAAGATAAATTTCGAGCAATAAGACAAAGAAACTATGTTGCAACATGAAAAGGCACAAACAAAAGATCAATGAATAACAATGCTTTGCAAGACGTTTGTTTGTTTCAAATAAATAAAACATAGCATAGTAGTATTCATCTTGTCCCTCATAGAGTAGCAAACATAAATGCATAGGACACCTTCAAAGTTCATAAGAGTGACTAGATACAAATAGTTTAAAACAAGCAATATCAAAGCTATGCATCAATCAACAAGTCTTGGGACAATGCACATAGAACTAAGAATGGCCACTATGCTCTCAAAGTAGGTGCATAAAGATAGAAGGTGGAGACTCAATATAAAAGTAAAAGAAAGACCTTCATAGAAGGAAGTAGGGATTCAAGTTTCAGAAAGAGCTTCCAAAAATTATGGTACTTAATAGCTTTCAGCTCTCATTGCCCCTATCATAAGCATCTTGAAGGTGATTAAGGTTAAAGTGACACAACTAAGAGGATATGCTTGACAAGTTATAAACCGAAGTCTCATGCCCCTTACTTACGAAGACCGAACCTCATGCTACTCAACTATAGTCACAAGTAAGCTCTTGTCATTGTAAGTACATATGTATCATAAAGAACCGCCAACGGGGTACCCCTTGCACATGATACAGGAGCTATTCCATAATCAAAATGATAAGGCAAGCAGACAATGAGCATCTCAGCAATCTTTTTATTTGCTATTTGCATATGTTTTTATTGAGGATGCTTCATAGAGTGCTCATTATGGTGGTGCTTCAAGTTTCCACCATGATTATTCATGGCTTAGGCTAGCGACCCAGGCGTTTCTCTAACACACATACAAACTCCATGATCTTACAAGTTCCACTTTTATTTCACACCGCCGGGATCCATAAGCAAAAGAACATGATATCAACAGGGTACAAAGTACAGGTACAATGTTGAAAGTGTTCCCCATGATACATGATTATGCTAACTTCAACTTATAAAGCGGAAGCATATACGCAACAAAGATGGACGCAATGGTTCAGGTTTATTAAATGCAAAAAAGTAAAGTGTGCCATAAGGTTGGTGAGAGCTTTAATCACTAGTTTTTTCATAACAAGTTTAATTCAGAAGGTAGATAAAAACATGAATATACCTGGAATAGCATATGCTAGTAGGTAGGTATGGTGGACTCTTTGGAATAACTTGGTTTTAGGAGTTGGATCCAAGAGTGGAACTCATACTTAGTTTCGGAGGCTAGCAAAAGACTGGGAGCGACAAACTAAGAGAGCAATAATGGCCATAATCATGCAGAGCGACAAAACATCATTGATCCAAGCATAAAGTGATACTACAAGTTGAAGACTAAAGGATCATAAAGGCTATGGTGACTTGGGATAGTCATAACATGGTGTGAGCATGCGCCAAGTCAACCCAAATAAAGCATCAAAGGAGAATACCACAATACTATGCTTTAATATGCTAAAACAACGCATGATCCTTCCAAGGCACATTAAGAAATATCAATTGTTCATAACAATTCATGCTACATCAAAGAATAATAAGCATAAAGCCAAAGCAATATCGAGAATGGCATGACAAAGCATAGGCCACAGTCAAAAACAAGCTCTCTTTACCACTTAAGCATGAACTTTCCTACTCTTTTCCAATCCAAATCAAACTATTTGAAAACCAATGTATGAAAGAGGGGGTCCAACCAATTTATTCAGCAAACAAATAAAACAAAAAACCAAAACAAAAACGAAAAAAAGACGCTCCAAGAACAACACAACTGTGCATGAAACAATAAAAATGAAGCGTTTGGAAGGAACCTGGGATTTTTATTGATGAAGAGGGGGATGCCTTGGGCATCCCCAAGCTTTGACGCTTGTACTTATTGGATATTTCTTGGGGTGAATCGCGTGACATCCCCAAGCTTGAGCTTTAGTCCATCCTTCATCTCATTACTCATTCCTTCCATACACCTGAAATTTTTCCTTCATACAAAACTTCACACAATCTTTATTAGCAACATTAGTGCATTCAAGATAATAGGTCTTTTAGGTTCAGTTATAACACCAATAAAACTTCCATTAAAATACTAGCTACTATAGCACTTCCCTCAAAAATCTCAATTCCCCAAAAGAACTGAAAAAGGAACCAACAAGAAGCAAATGCAAATAATGGCAGAAATCTGTCAAAACAGACCAGCAGGTAAAGACAAAAAAATTCGAAGACCTTCTGTTGCTTAAATCGAAAAGTGTTGAACTAACGAAAGTTAGATAACAACCTGGGGCAGAAGCACAAAACTTCACGCCTCAAAAGGACGTATAGAGATTTTACACGAATTTTTATGGTGAAGCATAGAAATCTGTTTTGGGACAGCAACTTTCCCAATCATTACTTCTCTCTCATTAGAGGTTACTCTTGGCACAAAAAGCAAATAAAAAGGATAAGGAGCAGTTATTACTGAAGTAATAACTTCCAAGACTCATCTAAAACTTTTGGGTTATCTCCCAATAAGTACTTTTCTTTAACGCCTTTAAGTTAGGCATAAGAAGCAAGAAAAAGAATCAAGTGTTCGAAGAAGCATTAAAACCAAATTTCTTGCCCTTACCTCTCTTACCTTTATTCTTAACCTTGGGGAACTTGTGAATGCTTGGTGGAGAAACAAAGTGCATGGTGCCCTTTTCCACATCTATTATTGCTCCAAGGAGTTTCAATATGGATCTTCCAAGTGTGATTTGTCATTTTCCTACACATTCAATAACAAGATAATCAGTAGAAACCATTTTCCCTAGGATCTTTGTAAACACTCCTTCAGCTATTCCAATGGGTAATATTGTGGAATTATTAGCAAGAAAAATTTCTTCTCCTCCTTCAGAAAGCCCCCAAAGATTCAAAGATTCATAAATATCTTTGGGCATAAGAAAAAATTCAGACATGATATCACAACGAGCATGAAAAGTTTCATTGTTTATAGCAATTTTTACTGTGGGAAGCCATTCTGAGGGTGTAGAATTTATTGGAACATAGTTATGATGCTCTCTAAGCGTATTATAGCAATCTTTCAAACTAGCAGTGCTGGTCTCAAGAGTATTCAATCTAGCAAATATGTTTATGAAAGAAGAATCAGATTTGCTAGGCAAGTTGTAAGTAAAGACCAATTTCCTTATGGCATTAACATCATCATCCTCATTGCATTGGAGGAAATCTCCTCCCACAATAGCATCTAAAGCATATCTATATCAAAGAGCAATTCCAAGGTAGAAACTGTGAAGGAACAAGCTTTGAGTCATTTTAGGTTTAGTTTTTTCATGTAGATCAGAGATTCTAGACCAAGCTTCTTTGAAACTCTCTTCAATTCCTTGTTTAAAAGTGAAAATCATTTACTTAGGTGACATAGTGATTGGGGAAATGCTAGACATAATGGCAACTTAAGATAGGAACTAATTTTTTGTGTGTTTTTAATAAAGAAAGCAAACTTGTAAAACTAATTTTGTGTGTGTTTTTGATAAAGAAACAAGCAAACAAAACAAAAGTAAACTAAGCAAAACAAAAACAACAAAGTAAAGAGATTGGTTATGAGGGACTCCTCTTGTGAAGATGTCCTAGACTCCCCGGCAACGGCGCCAGAAAACGTACTTGCTGACTCGTGTATTAGCGAGCTCGTTGGGGAACCCCCAAGGGGAAGGTATGATGAGCACAGCAGTAAGTTTTCCCTCAGTTATGAAACCAAGGCTATCAATCTAGTAGGAGCAAGGAAACACCCCAAAGGTGTAACTAGCTGAACTGTGGCAGGGCGCACTACCGGTGCCAGCAGCTACGTGGAGACCTGCACAACACAGCCACAGAACTCTGTCCCCAACTTACGATGAGGTTGTCAATCTCACCGGTTTTGCTGAAAACAAAGGATTAAATGTATCGAGTGGAAGAAAGTAAAAGTTTGCAGAAAGTAAACACAAAACAGTAAACAGTTGATTGTAGATTGATAGTAAAAGAAAGGACCGGGGTCCATAGTTCACTAGAGGTGGCTCTCCTTAAGATAGATAACATGCTGGGTGAATAAATTACAGCAGGGCAATTGACAAACATCGGGAAAGCATACAAGCATATACTACTCATCTTGACTCCTTTGAGATTCGATTGGGCATTACAACATTATACATAGACCTCCATCCAACTGCATCTATGACTAATAATCCACCTTCAGGTTATCATCCGAACCCCCTCTAGTATTAAGTTGCAAGCAACGGATAATTGCATTACGAATTGCATGTAAAGTAAACAATACGATTGTTCTATGAACAAAGGATTGTTGTTTTCTCCCTAGTAGCAATATCACATCTAGTACCTTAGAGATTTCTGTCACTTCCCCAGATTACCAGAGGCATGAACCCACTATCGAGCATAAATACTAACTCTTGGAGTTGCTAACATCTACTTGGCCAAGATAGCTACTAACAACAGAAAGCATGCAAGATCACAAATAACAAAGACATGATAGAATCAATAATCAATCTGAAATAGCATCTCAATATCCATTGGATCCCCGCAAACACAACATGCAGAATTACAAATAGATGATCTTGATCATGAACGGAGCTCACAAGATCTAAACATGATAGCACAAAGGAGGAGAACCAGCCATCTAGCTAGTACATGGACCCCTAGTCTAGAGATGAACTACTCACGCATCACACCGGAGGCTTGCATGATGATGAAGAAGGCCTCCAGGGTGAATTCCCCTCTCTGACAGGGTGCTGGGAAGAGCTTTAGATCCCTCCCGATCTAGGGATGGAGATGACGGCGGCTATAGACTCTTTCGTGGAATTTTGATCGGGTGCTTAGGGTTTTGGTATCGGAGGCAACTTATTGGCGGAAGGAGAGGCCGGGTGCACTGGCGGCAGACCACCCCTGGCGCGGTCCGAGCCTAGCCGCAGCCGTGGTGGTGTGCAGCCCTAGACCCTCTCCGTCTCGTATTCTGGCCCCAGACCCTCTCCGTCTCGTATCCGGTGAAAAACTGACTTTGGCTTTTGTCCCGTCCAATTCCAAGAATATTCATTTTCTGACTTTCCTGGAACCAAAAACAACAGAAAACAGGCAGCTGGCACTATTGCTCTTGTTAATAGGTTAGTCCAAGAAATCATATGAAAAGTACTCCAAAGTGTGGACAAAACACAAGAAAGTAGACCAAGCATGGAACATCAAAAATTATGGATACGTTTGCAACGTATCAGTGAGTACATGGTATTCGTGGCTCATTTCTCCCGTGGCTTCATCCTTCCCCTTAGCGATTTCGCTGAGGATTTCTTTGAAACCTTTGATCTCCAACCTCATCATCTTCCAGCAAAATCTCTCGCCTCTCTCTTGGCTTTCATCTCTGGTTTGGAGGGATATTTTAGCCTCTTGCCAAATGTACACATCTGGGCGAGGTTCTTTTAGTTCCATGCTAACTTAGTTACTGACAAGGATATTCCTTCTGGCGAGAAATCCTTGACTTAGTGTGGGGATGCGTCCATCTCTCCTTGGAAGAACTCTGCCTTTCCTTAGATTCGTAGCCTTGACTCGTGCAAGAAGTGGGCAAGGTGTTTTTTCTATGTGAAGAATAGCACAACCAAAAATTTGATTCGGCTTCCCCATTTCTCTCTCGGCATCCCCACCAGACATAACTAGAACCTCAACCCGAGGAAAAACAATGCTCTTGTCAACATGGTTGAGAAACGACTCATCAAGCTGAAGAAAGTTGGGTTATGCAGTACCGACCTAATGGCCACCTTCATCAGCCGTCGAGTCTACCCTCTACCGAAGCGCAACCAAAAAATGAGACAACCCCATACCTCAGGTAATATCTACCGAGTTATCCTTGTCGAGTCGTTATGTTGGCTGGTTTATTTATCTGTTCTCACTATATTTCCTTGTACAGGAGTTCCTTCAGCAAATCATTACGGATACTCAGAACCCTGCGCTTTCTTGGGGTAAGGATCGTGAGACCTCGAACCTGGAGGAGCTAGACCCTGAGGAGTTCCTGCCTATTCCCGACACTAGATCTGGTCGACCCCATGGTAAGGCATCCATCTAAACGGATTGCCTGGATGATGATGACGATCATGACTATGAGATTCTGGAGGTATATGATTCGATGCGAATATCATATGCCTTCCCGTCTACCTTTACCCTAGCTAACCCAGCTAGGCAGGTGCATGAAGGGCATCCCCTTTCCGTGGGAGGCCGAGGTGTGGTCAAGAAATGTGTCGCAGCCTCGGCACTCCATCCGAATCATCCAGGGTTGGGAAGAGGTATAAGAAACTGGGGAATAATCCTAGGGCTTGGAGGGTTCGGAATCCAAAGACCCCCCAGGTGTTTCCGCATAAGTATTTCTCCTTTTGTGTATTTCTTGTTTCTCTTTTTCTTTCTTTGCTCAAGCTTATTTTTTGTTTGATTTGACAATGCTCCTCTGAACATTCCTTAGAGCGGATCCAACATGGCTTCTCCCATTCCTGTGTCGATGTCTCCCCCGCCTCAAGATGATACTCAGGCTTCGAGCCCTATCCAACATAGCACTCCTCCTCCCGTGTCGGATCATGGTTCACCTCGATGAGAGGACGAAAATGCCAACATGGGTGGGGGTGATGATTCGGAGGAGGTGCCATTGCTGGATTAGTAGGGTGATTCATCTGCCCCAAAAAAATAAGATCGTTGCATCGGTAGTGCTGGTGTCGAGCCAATTTTAACCGAGGTGTCGGTAACCCCGGCACCGGAGCAACCTCAGCCTCAGGAACAAACACCCTTAGCCTTATCCCAACAGCAACAACCACCGCCAGCTTTATCCGAGTCTCCCCAGGCTTGGACACAATATCCGCCTCGGTAGAGCCCGCATGCCAAGGCCCGACAAACTTTACAGTCTCAACCTCAGCCTTAACGGCCGACATTTGGCCAACCGCCTCTCAATAGCAGGCCAACCTGGCCATTAAGATGAAGAAGGCAGTTGAGTGACCAAGTCAGCGCCAAAGGGACCAGCCGCTAGACCTAGATAGACTACCCTTGCTTATATGATGCAAAAGGGGGTGCTGCTTCTGGTTCTACTCCGGGTAAACAGATCACGCTGCATACGAGCCCGACTACTGTAAAGGCCGCCCAGCCAGCATCCTTTGGGAAAGGCTTAGTCCCGACTTAGACTGTAAGCAAAGGGGGCCTTGGCCAACTCGCTGAGTATGCCGAGAATTGGAACAATGCTGAATACGTCGAGGTCACCTCTAGGAATCCCCAGAATTTCGTCCCTGCCGAGATTGGTGCCAAGATGTATACTGCCAGTCAAGCTATTTATGATGCTGGCCGAATGATGGAGTTAAGCATCTCGACTACTTGTTTTATATTTGTGCAAGCACATGTATACATAACCTCTAGTCCCCGAGCCTCCGGGGGAGTGAACTATTACTCGGCTGGATACTCTTAGCATTACACTTGCACAATTTTCCTTTATATTTTCTTCAATTCTGAGGTGCTTGAATCGAGCTATTGGGACTTAGGTAAAATCTCATGTTATCTTTGAATAGCTATCCACTTAGATTCGGATCGCGTTTACTTGGTTCAAATCTGTATTAGAGTTCTGATATCCAGCCTCCTAGAGCCGGGTTAAGTTTCACTTGACTCGGATCTTTTACTAGCTTCAAATATCCAATCACCTAGAGCCGGGTTGAGTTCCACTTGACTCGGATCTTGTAGCGAATATCCAATCACCTAGAGACAGGTTAAGTTCCACATGACTCAGATCTTTTATTAGCTTTGAATATCCAATCACCTAGAGCTGGGTTAAGTTCCACTTGACTCGAATCTTTTATTAGCTTCGAATATCCTCATTACCCAGTGACTACCATTTGTTCTTTTCAGATCACCACCAATCGGTGTACTATCGAGTTTCCGTGGCTCCTTGATGCGCATAGGGAGCTCTCCACAAAGCATAAGGCATTGTTGCTGGAGTTGAAGAAGAAAAGTAAGTCTTTGTATTATTCCCTTCAGTGCGGTTCCTTTTGTTCTAGACTTGCCGAGTTAACTTATGACTCGGATTTTTCCAGCCGGTGTGGAGACCTAGAACAAGGAGCTGCGAAAGCAGGTGGCTGAGCTAAAAGGTATTTTCCTATGGCCCCTTGTCCTTTGCGCCTTTCCCTCCTGGATCAGCGAGTAATTATTCCTTGGCTTGGCAGGCCAAAAAACATCGTAGTGTCTCCATGCCTAAATTGATGCTTCACATTCTCGAAGAAGCAAGCCAGCATCAAGCCAAGCTGGAGGAGAGAGACAAGGAAATTTCTCGGCTCCGTGCCGAGAATTATAATCTGAAATAGCTCTAGAAGATTGAGCTTGACAAACTGGACCAGCAGTTCACTAAGGAGAAGAGCCGACTCACTGGCCAATTGGAGAAAGAGAAAAAGCTACTCCAGGAGGCCGAGGTCAAATTTGACTCGGTGAACCTTGAGCTTGAAAAACTCAAGAAAAGGAATGATGACTGGTTTACCAAGCTAACCCGGATCAATAGCTTCGTGTCTCCTAAGTCTAATCTCTAGTTGCCGACATTTCGTTTTTGGCTCCTATTTTCTCTATTAACTTGTTTCTTTTACTTTTTTCCCAGCCAATTTTCTGGAGTCTGATTCCCGTTTTACCACTATCGTCACAAAGTTTTGGTTACAAAAGGGTGAATATGGTGCTATTTCTACTGACTATGATATGGACGACACGTTGGTCAGCCTGGCAGCTCGGGTGAATTCCATGAAGACCTTTGTGTTGATCTCATCATAGCTGCCATCCGGGTCTTCCACGCCCTCTTGACGATAGAAACTGGTCCCATACGTGCCTCCCCTCTGATTGTGAGGTTAATGGAGTGCGAGACGCAAGTCAACCTGTGCAGGGAATCTGCTACACGTGCTGGAGCCGACACATCTTTGGCTTTTGTGCTATCATGGTACGAAGCCATCAACTTGGATGTTCTTCGCAACATGCACACTGGATCCATGTGGACCACTGATCCGGCCTCCATCGCACAATGCCAATCCCGAGCCTATGACCCCATTCAGTATGCTAACTGCCATGCATGGAATGAGGGGCCGAGCTTCCTCGATGCTATCGATCATGAATATGTCGAAGATGGTGTTGACGAAGATCAGGAAAACCCGGTCGGCAACAAGGATAACTCGGATGACAACGAGGAAAACTCGGACAATGACGAGGAGAACTCGAATGATGATGCGGGAGCCGAGGCTCCCAACGCTGAAGCTAACATTCCTCCTCCTATCGTGGATGATCCGGCTGTTGCTTCTCCTTGAGCATATGAACTACGAATTTGATTAGATCCCCCGTATGCCGGGTGCAAGATGTAATATATAGTTTAAGTTATTTTGCTACTTCTATGGTTTATGTCAAATCCTTTTTGGCGAAGTCCCCAAGTTTCATATTCTTGTTTGCTCAATTTTTGGCTCATGTCTACCATTTTTGGTGTTCGACTTACGAGTCCAAGTTCAAAAAATTAAACCAACAATACTTAAAACTATGAGAATCAGCTCAAAGTGATTTGGCACAGTATTAAAGAAAGTAAATATAGGGGTTAGTCCAAAAACGAATGTTGGCTCGATTATTTTTCCTTCCTTAGTCGTTTTTCATGTGTTCAACATTTACCGGCTTGTTCTCTTGCTTGCCATGAAGCCAATTTTATGGACAGCAGCAAGTCGAAGAGTTAGCTTTTGGTGCCGACACATTACACTCGGCCTAAGGGGTAAGAAATTTAAGCCAGCCGATATATAAAACAGTAAATACAAAAAGAAAAACCATTAGTACTAAGGAACTCCCCGAGTCACTACTCGAGGTGCCAAGATTTCATTGATAAGCTCATTGCCGACATACAGGCTAACATATGAGAGTTCGAGATACATACAGTTCTTCTAAGTGTAAAATGGACGAAATAGTGCTACACTCCATGGCCTTTTAGATTCCTCGCCTGACCTATCTGCCTTATTATTCTCTTGTGGTTGAGCATCTATAAGATAGTATGCATCATTGTGCAATGCTTTGCTCATGATAAATTGTTCTTCCCAAGGTGGTGAGAGCTTATGCATGCCAGCAGTGCATTGCATTAGCCGAAGTACTAAATCCCCATCCTAGAAAACTCGAGGGTTCACTTTCTGGTTATGATAGCGTTAGAGATTTTGCTGATATATGGTGGATCTAGACAATGCCAATTCTCTCGTTTCTTCCACCAGATCAACATTGTTTTGCCAGGCTTCTTGCACTTTAGCTTCTGTATATTGGGTGTCTCTAGGCGAATCATGCACTATGTCGGTTGGTAATATAGCTTCTTCCCCATATACAAAAAAGAATGGCGTATAGCCAGTTGCTCTATTCGGAGTTGTCCTTAGACTCCATAGTACTGGCAGGAATTCGTCAATCTAAGATCCTGCTGATCTTTGCAGGGACTCAATGAGCCAGGGTTTTATCCCGGACAATACCATCCCATTGGATCTCTCCACTTGCCCGTTTGATCTGGGGTGTGCAACTAATGCAATATCAAGTCTTATTCTTTTATGTTGGTAGAACCGAGCAAATGCTCCTTCGGCAAAATTTGTGCCATTACCTGTTATGATATTGTGTGGGTACCCATATCTCATGATAATGTCCTTGAGGAATGATATGACAGTGGGTCCATCACACTATATGATTGGCTTGACCTAAATCCACTTTGTAAACTTGTCCACCATGACTAGGATATAAGTCATGTTTCCACGAGCAGGCCTAAATGGTCCAACCATATCCAAACACCATACAACAAATGGCCAAGTGATAGGTATAGTCTTGACCTCGGAGGATGACATGTGTACCTTGCTCGAATACCTATGACACCCACTTCACTTCCTCACAAGGTCCTCAGCCTCTTGTAAAGCACTAGGCCAGTAAAATTCATGCCGAAATTCCTTGGCGACTAAATCTCTAGACAAGGCATGATGCCCACACTCGCCCTGATGTATATCTCGGAGGATTTCCTGCCCTTCTGCTGGATCAACACATCGTTGAAGGACACTTGTGACATTTCTCTTATATAACTCAACATTTATTATGGTATATGCCTTTGCTCTTCTCTGAACTGGCCTGGAGAGTACCTCATCACTCGGCAAACTCCTAGCTTTCAAGAAGCAAAATATTGGCTGAGCCCATGCTGGTATAGCTCATGCCAGAAAAATATCTCCATCCACTTCCATTGGGTCAGCCGACATACCTTCTATCTGGTTAAGCCGAACAGTCCCCTTGTTCTGTGAGATAGTCCCTGGGTCTGCCGAGGTAGTCCCCGGGTTACTCGAATTGTTCCCCCAATCAATGTCTATTGGGACAACCTCGGACCCTACATTGGCCGGGATATAGATTGACTCTGATTCTAGTGATGGTTTGATAGATGGTTTTCTGAGATGTTCCAAAGCTACGCCCGACAAGATTGCTTGTCGAGATGAACCAAGTTTCGAGTATACATCGGCTGCATCATTTTTAGCTCGAGGTACATGGTGGAACTCACACCCTTCAAAGTATCCAAAGATTTTCTAAACGTGAAATCCATACAAGGCCATATTTGCGTCCAAAGCATCCCAATGACCCGACACTTGACATATCAGTAAATCCAAGTCACCAAAGCACTGGATCTGACGTATTCCAATTTCCTTTGCTACTTTTAAGCCATGCAAAAGTGCCTCATATCCGGCCACATTGTTTGATGCTCTGAAGTGGATCTACAGCACATATCACAACTAATCATTTTTGGGCGAGGTAAGCACTACCCCGGCACCTAAACCATCTTTCAGTTTTGATCAATCAAAGTGCATTCTCCAGTAATTCGAATCAGGCAAAGGTGGTTCATACTGCATCTCGGCCCAATCCACGAAAAAGTCGACCACTGCCTGAGACTTGATTGCATCTATTCTATCATATTGTGGAGCATATGGGGCTAGCTCAATTGCCCACTTATCAAGTCGGACACTTGCATCTCTGTTTCCCATTATCTCAGATATGGGTGCTTCACATATCAGCTTTATGAGGTGTTCGTCAAAGTAGTGCTTAAGCTATTTGGCCACCATATAGACGCCATATGCAATTTTCTGATAATGGGGATAGTTTTGCTTTGAAGTAGAAAGTACCTCGCTTAAATAATAGACAAGCGTCTGCATCGACTTACCTTCCTCGTCACGCTCCACCACTACCATAGCACTTACGACTCGGTTAGTCGCTGCTATGTAGAGCAACATCGGCTCTTTGGATAGTGGTGGGGCTAGCACTGGTGCAGAGGCTAGCATCTTTTTTAATTCATGAAATGCGTCATTCTCCTATGGTGTCTATATGAACTTATCCGATGTTATCCTTAACTGATAGAGAGGCAAAGCCTTTTCTCCAAGCCGGCATACAAACTAACTCAATGATGACAGGTAACCCGTGAACTTCTAGACATCATTGAGACACTTCGGCAATTCCATTTGCTTGATAGCTCAGATTTTAGTCGGATTAGCTTCGATACCTCGACTGGACACGAGGAAACCGAGTAATTTTCTGGCCGGTACACCGAAGGTGCATTTTTCCGGGTTAAGTTTCATTCGGAACCTTCTTAAGTTCGCAAATGTTTGTCGGATATCATCTAAGAGAGTATGACTCTCCTTAGTTTTTATCACCACATCATCAACATACACTTGGACATTTTTGCCAATTTGGTCGTGCAAGCATTTTTGCATGCATCTTTGATACGTTGCCCCTGCATTACGTAAGACGAATGGCATAGTGCGATAGCAATAAGCCCGTACGAGGTAATAAAAGCAGTTTTTATTTGATCAGCTGGGTTTAGCGGTATCTGGTGGAAACCAGAATACGCGTCTACAAATGATAAGAGCTCACACCAAGCAGTCGAGTCAATGACCTAATCTATCCTCGGTAGAGCGAATGGATCCTTTGGACACCTTGTTCAGATTCATTTAATCAATGCACATTCGCCATACCACGGCAACATTCGGGTCATCCTTTTTCTTTTCCACCAGCACTGGATTAGATAGCCAATTTGGATGAAGTACTTCCATGATAAACCCTGCTGCAAGGAGCCAATCTATCTCATCCCCTATGATCTTTCTCCTATCCTCGGCAAAGCGGCAGAGAGGTTGCTTCACCGGCCTTGCATCAGTCCTGACATGCAAAGAGTGCTCAGCCAGCTCCCTCGACACACCTTGCAGATCCTGTGTGGTCCAAGCAAAGATATCCCGATTCTCACGGAGGAAGCTGATGAGCTCACTTTCCTATTTATCATTCAGGCCCGCACCAATAGTGACAGTATGCTCTGGGAACTGGTCGTCAACTGGAACCTTCTTTGTGTCCTTAGTCGGCTAGAATGATACGCTCCCATGTGGGTTACTCAGTGCCGGCATATTCAGCTGAGCCAATTCTACAACCTCCTAAATCCTAATTTTCTCTTGTGCTATCACCAATGACTCTGCCAGGTTTGACCTGGCTGAGGCGCACTACATAGATTGCCTATAATCTCCATCAATGATGATGACCCCATTTGGTCCTCGCAACTTCATATTCAAGTAACTTGCATGACAACTTGCCATAAACTTGGATAGAGGTGGTCTACCCAACAGTGCATGGTAACAACTATCAATATCCACAACCTCAAACTCGAGATTTTCTGTCCGACAGTTCTCTATTGTGTCGAATAGCACATATATCCGAACTTTCCCAATTAGCTCACATGACAAACCCGACACAATGTCATGGAAAGTGGTTTTAGTTGTTTTGAGCATGTTCTCTGAGATTCCTAGCTTATGGATTGTGTCCTTGTATAGTATATTAATATTGCTACCATTCTCAATCAATACCTTGGAGAACTTGACGTTCAGACTCGGCCCAATGAATGTCGGATCAAATACTAGAGCGACCCAGGAGTCAGCATGATTTTAGGGTGATCTTTTATGCTCCATGTGTTTTCCTAATCTGACTAGAACATATACTTTGGCATTGCTGGCATAACTACATTTACTTCCATATGCCGCTACTGCACACTTTGCTTGTCATTTTGCTTGGTGGTGAACACACAGTAGCTCTGATGGTGCTTCCCATGCTCATTTCGGCCACCTTGGCCGACATATTCATAGTTCGCCTAATTCTGGTCCTCCACCCTATGCACTTCCCTTCTTTCCTGGTTCTCATGCCTTAGTGGGGGTGGCAGCAGCATCATTTGTTGAGTGTTTGCTCCTGTGAGCTGTGCCTGCCGAGGTGCCTGAGGTGGTCCCATGTTACCTTGTCTAGCATGCTAAAACCATTCACATTATCGGGTCGTATGATTCGCCGGTGTACTCGGGTTGGGCGTGTGAAATTTACACGGCTGATCCAACATAGTCTCGTAGGTATATCCCGTTTTGTCTCTTTTTTCTTGCCATTCCTTTTTCTGTTCATTGGTCCAGCTCTTCTTGGCATCAGTTTTCTGTGTCCACTGCTGGCCACTGTTTTTCTATCGCTGACTACTCCTAGCACCTAGCTAATCTTGGCTTACTGCACCTACATGGAGAATATCATTTTGCGGCCCGAAAGTTAGGGTGACCAGGCAACGCGGTACCCGAGTTCCCTGATATCAGCCGCGATGACTACAGTTGGCGTGCCAAAATACTCAGACGGTCTTTTTCGGCACGAATTCAACTTTACGTTTCAATACAAAAAACCAGGCTAACGACCGTCAAGTTGGGGCCCCCTGTCAGCTTTCGCCGTTATGTTGCTGCCGTCGTTGCTGCCATGTAGGCTTGCAGCGTTGGCGCATGCATCCTTTACGCGTCTTCTTCTTCCTCCGGGGCAGCAATCTATGGTCGCGGCCATGACACGGAGCTAGGACTTGGACAAACCTACTCGGCCCGTTCTCCTCCCCATCCCGAATCGGAGCTCGCCCTCACCATGACCGCACCATTGGCACGGCGCGGGGACGAGAATTCATTCCCGGGTGAGATCTGTCACCATGCCGACCATGCTCGGTCCTGTTGGTCTGCTCTAGAATCCGAGCTCGCCGTCGCCGTGGTCGCACACGCACCAGCCACGGCGCCTTCCTCTCCGAACCCCAAAACCACATCCACCCAGTTCGGCACAATGCCAACAAGGTGAAAATGCATCAAGGTTTCTTCTTGTAATTGTAGAAAAACATGTATGTACCATGGCCGTAGCATACTCTAACAATGTACACATATATTGTTTACAAGATTTTCATTTGAAATTAGTAGCTCCGTGATGACGAAACATAGAGAACCTAAATGGAATGACGATGACGACCATGTTCTGTACTTTGCATTGCATCAACAAGTGCTTGCTGACAAAGCAAGTTACCAAGAGAGTGGAGTTCATCAGCCATTGCCAAAAAATATGTGAACAAATCAATGAGCAATTCAATGCAAATAAGCGCAGAAAAGCTAGATCCATGTCATCAATCATCAATAGGTGGCACACTCTAGTGATGCGTTCAAATGCATACACGATGTATCATTTGCTTGAAGTGGTTGTTATCCTGAGAAAAAATGACTGGTATGCACATTACATTTGTATGTTCTATGCTGCAATTCTGTTGTTATGGGTGTGGAAAGAAAAGTTGGGCTTCACTGAATATTATGCAGTTAGGCCTAACTTAGTCTTACACAAATAAGCACAACTTAGTCTTTACACACATAAGCGTAACTAATGATAAAGATAAAGACAAATAGTTCATCGGATCTACCAGTATGAGCACTAGGTCCCTGGAGCTGGTGGTATCGTTGGAACGAACCAGAATGCTGCGTTTGGCCGTCTTTCATTCTCCTTCAAATTGTACGACCCCACTGATGAGCCAATTGTAGGCCCCCTCCCCCGACGTGGATTTGGCTCCAGGTCGGGTTTGGAGTGTCAACATGATAGGCGCGTGAGTGTGCAACAAACACACAGTCTGCTATCAACACTGGAAGTGCTGGCACCTCAGCAACAACACCAGCATGTTCTTCCTGGACTCCGGCAACAGCCTCAGCAGGTATTTTGTTAGCTTCACCAACAACAGCATTAGCAAGTATTTCGTCAGCTTCACCAGCAGCAACATCACCAAGTATTTCGTCAGCTTCACTAGGAGCAGCAGCAGCTAGTTCTTCATCAACTCCACCAACACCACCACCACTAGCTGCAGCAGCAGCAACATCATCAGGGGCCACGGATGCCTGAGCAATTACAGGTTCAACAGCTCTAGGGGCTCCGACAAAGAAAGGGTAGTTGATCCCAAGAAACACAGGTTGTCCCTTCAGATTGTTGACTCTACTCCAGACTTGCTCTACTGGGTCTTCGGATGGGCATGCGGACCTCGAGAAAACATGACACCGCAGCGATGGGTATGAAGAAAGTTGTGTCCCCATATGTTCTATTGTATCACCAACGCTGTTTAGTGCTCCCCTGATATGAATCCACAAGAGTTCATCATCCTATTCCGTGTTGTCTCCGAGAGGTGCCAGGAACCAGCGCCGTGTCCCAAGTTCAGCATCTGCTACTGCATCTTCGATGACCGGAGCTGGAATGATGCGCGGGGCTGCGTGGGTACCTGCGTGTTACTAATAGTCAGTAAGAAGAATTTTGAATGGGATTTTACATGCTATATGACACCATGACTCACCCCAAATGGACGGCTCCCAAACACGCACGTCGCCGCTAGGTTCAGTGACCGCATAAATGTGTTGCGGTCTATACGAAGAGTAGCCATAGGTGAAGACGGCGTCGACATACATCTCCGGCCGTAGGAAGTCGTCGCGCAAGACTGTCCATTCCTTGTCTTCTAGGCATCTAATGAATGTGATTTCCTTGTCGAACACCGCTAAGAGGTCGTACTCCTAGTTCTTCCACGCCCCCTCACACGGTCTATTTGGGAGCTATACCTTCACGAGGTCAAGTTCTGCTATGTTGAACCTGTAAACGAATTCAGAAATGGGCGGCAGCCACCCGCTGCTGAATGTAGTAATGCCGACACTCTTCAAAGATGGCACTGCAAGTCTCTTCGATCTGTAGCCATTTTTTAGAGTCCAAGTACTGCCATCCTGTGATAAAAGGACCAACCACTCGCCGTTGCCACCCACCCAGTTCTGGTCATCTTCCAGTTCCGTCTCTTCTTCTTCCTTGATATTCACCACTACTGATTCGGACCACTTATCTAGTAGCATCAGTTTTGCATGAATATTCTGCAGAGTTTGTTGTCAGTTGGTACAATAAAGTAGCATGGATTCCATTGCATATACAATTTGACAACTGGGCCTTCAGATTAAAGTACACAAAATATCGCCTAAATACGAGTGTCTCCTCAGATATCGCCTAAATTGTGCCTATGTCACTATGATGATACTCAATATATGGAGTAGTAGCAGAGCCCCCAGAACAAACTCCTGACGATGATCATAATTAAATAACTCGGGGCATAACAGCCTTAAATCCTCTAAGCTGCTTGTTTTTATTTTAGGAAACAGAATATCACCTAGCAGGCATTCCATTGCAAAATCGAAATTGACAACTCGTCTATCACCTAAAGTAAGACTGTGTCACTATGAAAATACCAGAATATCAGGTACGAGCAGAGCTTCCGCTGTACAGAATAGTCTTAAATGGTTCGATTTGTTCAAACCGCGCGTGCACACAACACGTTCGACGAAAGGAACATAGGATTCCGATGAGAGTTCAACATATATGAATCAACGATATGACTGAACGAATAAGCTACATACTGGAACTTACGTGGCCATCGCGGTCGTCTGGCCGTTTGCTGTTATCGGGGTAAAGAAGGCCTGCGTGTCGAACGGTTGTTCGTCCATGTTCCGCATCATCATGCGGTAGCCAGGGATGCAGCGAGCGAGGCGGTCGGCTGAGATGATGTCCAACTCCGAGGCGATCCTGTGCACGTTCGCGGCGCTGAGGTTCGGCCATCCCCAATCCTCGCGGTAGCGGTCGCCCTGGCCATCCGCGTCGTCGTCGCATGCCTTTCGCTTCAGCCTGCTGCTACCCCAAGCTCTACCCATAGCGGCAAATGGAGTCTGGAATCCGATAGATTAATGGAGACGTTGTGATAAGGAGGCGGATGGATTCGAGAGGGGGTGGAATCAGGGATGGGGGTAGTTCTTCGAGTGGGGAGTGAATCTGCAAGGAACCGCCGCCGCTGCCGGTTCTCGTCCGCGTGGAAGACAAGAAGGGGTGCGTAATTATTGAGGGCGGGCACCGGAACCGTCTAGAGGAAGTGAAAAAATAAATCATAAAAGGGAAATGTGTGGCCCGCCTATCAGTGAGTGAAGGTCGGCACGCGCAAACGTGCCTACATTTGAATTGATTCCACCGCATGCAAGTGGCGCAGAACAAATTTTAGGAAGTGCTAGAGTCGACGTGTAAAACCGCCGTTTTTAGCCACCTTCACCCTACTACGAACGGTCGTGCACCATTCCAGATATTGGTAAGGGCGGTTCCAATCTTTCACTTCTCCGTCTCATTTCCTCCTCCACGGCCTCATTGTCTTTCTCCTCAACGGCCTCATCCATTTCCTCCACCACCGCATCACCCTCTTCCTCTGTATCCTTTCCCTCTTGCCTGTAGTCATGGACGCTCCGGACGTCCGAAACGACGGCAGGCAAGAAACTGTGCACTTCGACATCGAAGTACATGGCAGGAAGAAGATCGATGTCGTCTACACCACCGACCCTCGGACGTTGAGGAACACTCTGAATAATTACACGAGTTGGCTATAGTTCGAAGAAAACAGGTTCGTAGGTCTCGACCTCGAGTACAGCCGCGATCACCATAGGATCACCGTGGTGCAACTCTCCATGAAGGGGCACGTCCTCGTATACCAGCCTTTTTGCGAGAAGGGTGCTGACAGGATCTGGTAGACTTTGCTATCTTTTTGTTCCTGAACCGTCTGTTTGCAAAAGTTATTGCTATATTATTTGTCTGAATTCATTTTCATGCAGGTAGGGCGAAAGCATTAGGGATCTGTTTCATGACTTTCTCGTGAACCAGCACATAACATTTACCAGTGTTGACATCACGAATGGCAGCAAACTACTTGCCTCCGAACTGTCAACATTAAAATCCCAAAGGAGTGCATAGTGGACATCCAGGAAATTTACTGGATCCCAGGGACGAAGGGCGGCAAGACCGGGATGGCCGCTCTTGCCTCCGAACTCATCGACCCGTGGTACGCTGACATGAAGGACAGATTGCCGAGATGTTCGTGGAGGCGTTTAGGGCACGATTTCTGGGAGGATAAGCCACTTTCTGAACCTAATCTGAAGTACGCTGCAATTGACGGGTATGTTAGCCACGAGCTGTACCGCCAGATTGTAAAATCTCGTTCCAGGCATCGCATCATTGAACCACTGATGACCCACAAGTATAGGGGGTGTATCACAGTATTTTCGATAAGTAAGAGTGTCGAACCCAACGAGGAGCAGAAGGTGCTGGCTAGTGGTATGGATCAGGAATTCTCTGCAAATACTTAGCAAACGGTTTTTTAGGGTTTTTTGATAAAGCAAGTAAACAAAGTACGAGTAAATAAAAGACAGTAGGAATAAATGCAGCAAGTGGCCCAATCCTTTATGCAGCAAAGGACAAGCCGGTTGTATTACTTAAGATGACCAAACGTTCTCGAGGACAGATGGGAAGACTGTCAAATGCTTTCGCTTCATATAGTTGATTAATCTTCTCTAGCTTGCTAAGTGTTGTGTGGGTGAACCTGTGCTAATGTACCGATCCATCCAAGACTAATACATACTTGTGATTATACCCCTTGCAAACATCCGTAAGTACAAGAAAGTAATTAAGGTAGAAACCTAACCATGGCTTTAAACTCTAAGACCCTTACGTCCCTTGTGCAATGGTTTCCTAACGGGGGTTCAGGTTTACATCACTCCCAACCCCTACGATTAGTAGCCAAATACACAATGCATTCCCCTAGGACCATATAGGTGAAGTGTCATGTAGTCGATGTTCACATGACACCACTAGAAGAAGTACACCACAACTTAAATAACAATCTATTGAATCTTTCTCAACACAACTCCACTACTAACAACATGACTTCTCCCATGTCTTCAAGAACAAAACGAACTACTCACTAGGCATCATATGGATCATGATCAGAGATGGAATAATGATGTATAACAATCTGAACATAAACAATAATCCAATGGTTCACTCAATAGCATCAACTACAAAGAGTAATCAACACCGGGAAAGTTTCCCCTATGAACTAATGCAAGATTCAACTCAATTGTTACAGCAATATGGAGATGGTGATGAGGGTGCTGATGGTGATGATGATGGTGGTGATGATGATGATGATCCCAATGAAGTCCAGCTTGATGGTGGTGTTGATGGCGATGATCTTCCCTCTCCGGGAAGGAATTCCCCTGGCAGAAATCTGTCTGCCGGTGAGATCTTTCTCTCTCGGTGTTTTCCGCCCCGCAGAGGCGATGGAATCTTTCTGTGGTCGCTCCCCTTAGTCTTAGGGTTTCGGGAGGATGATATACGCCAAAGGGGAGAGGCTGCAGTGGGCCAGGGTGGCCACACCACCTCGAGGCGCGGCCTAGGGCTGCCCGCGCCAGGGGGTGGTGTGGGCCCCCTATGGCCCATCTCCACTTCGTCTTCTGGTATCCTTAGTCTTCTAGAAAAATAGGATTTTCCGTATATTTTCCTGGATTTTCTGATCTTCGCGGATTTTGCCTCCAAACATCACCTTTTCCATCAGAATCCTGACTGCAGCGGTCCAAGCTCGAAAAGTCATCAACCATGCAAAAATAGATGAAATAACATAAGTATCACCTCTCAATATGAAATATATCAATGAATAATAGTGAATTAAGACATAGAATAGTGATGCAAAATGGACGTATCAACTCCCCCCAAGCTTAGACTTCGCTTGTCCCCAAGAGAAACTGAGCTCAATAAACATGGCCTGATGTTTATGGGGTGAAGAGTCGATAAAAGAATACGGACAAGAAGCATCACATTTGTCAAGTGCATAGATCATAATAGAAGACAACTCACTATTATATAACTCAACTTGCAATGAGTAAAGGAAACACAATAAAGATACATAAAGTGAATCATAATTGGTAATGGCAAACTTAGCTCTTGGTCGAAGAATAGTTGATAATTTGCTAGAGTTTACAAATAGCTGGTTTTCAATGATAGCTTTCAAAGTAGTAAACATCAAGATAAGAGCAATGTGCAAGACAAGGAATATAAGAGACATGTGTGAATAAATCATCATATGAATGAATGAAACACAACAACTCAAAATACTTGCTGAGATAGAAGGGAGTAGGTTTACTGACTCAACTACAAAGTAAAAGAAAGGCCCTTCAAAGAGGGAAGCAGGGATTACAAGTCTCATAAACAGCTCTCAAAACTTATGATACTTACTAGCTTTCAGCTCTCATTGCCCCTATCATCGGCATATTTTGGTGGTTAAGGTAAAAGTGACACAACTAAGAGGATATGCTTGACAGGTTACAAGTTGAAATCTCATGCCCCTTACTTATGAGTACCGATCCTCATGCTACTCAATTTCAGTCATGAGCAAGCTCTTGTCATTGTAAATACATGTGTATCATTGAGAACCGCCAACGGGGTACCCCTTGCACATGACACAGGAGCTATCCCATAATCAAAATGACAAGGCAAGCAGACAGTGAGCATCTCAGCGATCTTTTTATTTGCTATTTGCATAGGGTTTTATTGAGGATGCTTCATAGAATCCTCACTATAGTTATGCTGCAAGTTTCCACCATGATTAGGCATGGCTTAGGCTAGCGGCCCAGGCGTTTCTCTAACACACATATAAACTCCGTGATCTTACAAGTTCCACTTTTATTTCACACTGCCGGGATCCATAAGTAAAAGAACATGATATCAACTAGGTACAAGTACCAATGAAGTGTTGAAAGCGGTCCCCATGATGCATGGTTTTGCTAACTTCAACTCATAAAGCGCAAGCATATACACAACAAAGAAGGACCCAATGGTTCAAGTTTATTAAATGCAAGAAAGTAAAGTGTGCCATCAAGTCCGCGAGAGCTTTAATCACTAATTTTGACATAAAAAGTTTAATTTGGGAGGTAGATAAAACAAGAATTTACTTGGAATAGCAATAATGCTACTAGGTAGGTATGGTGGACACAAATGGCAAATGTTTTGGTTTAAAGGAGGTGGATGCACGAGAAGAATTCCCTCTCAGTACAAGTTTTTGGCTAGCAAGGCTGGGTAGCAAGTATAAGAGTTGAAGGAAACAAACAAACATACAAGTGATAAAAACAAACATGCAATCTTCCTTGGAAGCACAAAAGATCTTAACTAAAGAATACTAGACTTATGAGCAAATCAAGAAAGAAAGATGATGAAATAATTTTTCTTTAGAGTACTTTTATCTTTTTCATTCAACTCTCAAAAATAGTGTGCTACTGACCGAGCCAGGTTTGCCAAAACCAACTAAATTAACTCAATGATCCCAAAGTGATACCAATACTAACAACAAGATCAATCATATAACCACGAATTGAAAACTAATATAAGCTATGCAAAAGAGTAAATGATAGAACTTCTCGTTAATATTCCATAACGGCAAACTCACACCAAGGGATACATATCTAATGAGAGAGGGGACACTTCCATAATGCAAACCATACTACATAATAACTCCTCTGTTCATGATATGACTCTACTAAAAAGGTAAAAAGATAGAAGATAGTGATATGATACCGCGACACTCCCCCAACCTTGGAACAAACCAAGGGGATGCCAAACCTGATGACGAATTACTCCTTCGGTGGTGGTATCCTCTTGATGAGCTCTTTGATCAATTTCCCCAAGTCCTCAATCTCGAAGGTGAGAGTCCGAATCAACTCCGAGTTATGCTCAATGCGGCTCATGATCATGTCGTGTTGAGAATTCTAGCTCTTGCTATTCTTTCCCCACTCTTCCTCCTTGAAGTCTTCTTTTCCTACATGGCTAGAACGAGGCAAATCCCAATTGGAGGGTAATTTCCATTTGGGCATATTCTGGTATTGATGCTCATGGATAAGGGTATGGAAAGGATTCTTGGTGCGTGGAGGAAGTGACCAGGGATCTGAACGGTGATGAGGAGGCTTCCCTCCAATGGCTGGGTTTGCCACCACTCCAATGCTTGCAATGGTAGTGCTGGTGTGCGGATGTTGGCCTTGCTCCACTTCACCTTCACTCTTGATCTCCTTCTCCTTCCCGGGGTCTTGGAGGTCTTCCTCCATAGGCTCCTTCCCTTTATCCTTGGCGGACACCATTGTGCTTCTAAGCCTTCAAAGAGTATGTCCTGGCAGAAACAGATCGAAACAAAAACATGACGAAAACACGATATATGAACCTCGGAAGATCCGGGGGGTTATGTATTACGAAGTTTCATATCAAAAGGAAGGTACTGGGAGAAAACGAGTCGGAGGCGGAGTCCGGGGTGGACTCACCACCTGGTGGCCCGGCCAGGGGTGGGCCCGCGCCATAGGGTGGCGTGGGACACCCTGGCTCCGGTTCCGTCCCTTTTTCGCTTCGTAACTTTACTTATTGACTGAAAACTGCAAAAAATATAGTTGGATAGTATTTTCGCGGAACTTTTCTTACCAGAACTGTTACCTATTTGAAAACAGACTCTGCAGGTCTCTGAATTTGGTATCTAGTAGATTCTCTCGGACTCACCACTTGAATAACATCAATATCTTCATCTTCATACACATATTACTTGAGTCATAAAACCCTTCTCTTCCTTATTACACCATTATCTCCACTACCTGGAAATTTTTTCACACAAAACTTCACACAGTTCTCATTAGCAACATTAGTATAAGTGAAGTGATAAAACCTTTTGAGTCCAACTTCAACTGAAAACCATCAAAACATAAGCTAATGTAGCAACTCCTTCCGAAAACCCAAAAAGAATTCAAAAAGGAAATCGAATAAAGAAGCAAATGCAAGATTGGCTAAATCTGTCAAAACAGACCAGCAGGTAAAGATCAATTTTTTCGAAAATCTTCTGTTGCTCAAATCAAAAAGTGAAAAACTAAGGAAAGTTAAATAACACCCTGGGGCAGAAGCACAAAAAATTACAGCTCAATCCGATAGACAGAGATCTCTCACGAAGTTTTACGGTGAAGCACAAAAATCTGTTTCGGGACAGCAACTTCCCCAAATCTTACTTCTCTCTCATTAGAGGTTAATCTTGACACAAAAACCAAACAAAATGGATAAGGAGCAGTTATTACCGAGGTAATAACTTCCAACACTCAAGGAAACAAAAACAAACTGAAAGCAAAAACAAATTGGGTTGTCTCCCATAAAGCTCTTTCTTTATAGCCATTAAGATGGGCATGGTAATTTTGAAGACGCTCTCATAGGAATATGAATTGAAGTGAAAGAGAGCATAAGAAGCAAAACATAGACACACTTTTAAGTCTAACTCACTTCCTATGCAAGGGAATTTTGTAAACAAACAAGTTGTTGAAACCAGAGGCTACTTGCATAAGAAGGCAAAAGAAGTGCAACATAAAAACTTTCAGCATAAAACGAGGAAACTTGATATTATTGAGATGCATAAGAACACTTTTCCCTCTCTCATAGTAACTTTCAGTATCATGCATAAACTTAAAAATATAGCTATCACAAGGACCATCATAGCAATGATCACTTATTCTAACAGAAAACACAGGAATACTAGCTCTCATAACACTACTATGTGAAACAATATTAGAGGTATCCTTACAAAGGATAGTGTGTCCCTCTTTTTCATATTTAGTAACAAAGTCTTTCACATTTGCTATTATAGTTTCATCAACCATTTGTTTATCAGGTTCAACAGCTTTACTTGTACTTTCATTAACCATACTAGCTATCATAAAATGTTCCTTTACCTTAGCTGGGAAAGGGATTTTCTCAACGTAAGGTTCAGGTAAAATATGATTAGCAGTATAAACTTCAGTATTTCTTGCAGGAACACTCTTAGCAAAATCTTTATAAGGTTCATGATACTTATTCCACTTCTTTTTAGGCACTTCAATGTAAGAAGCAAAAGCCTTAAAATAAGAAGCAATAGCTTGAGAGTCTAGACCATAAGCATTTTTAATATTTTGAAAGTCATCAGTTCCCATAAAAGATTTAATGCATTCATAATCATAATTTATACCTGACTTTCTATCTTTGTCATTCTCCCAAGCTTCAGTATTGTCTTGAATACGGTCCAGAAGATCCCATTTAGCTTCTTCTTCCATACGAGTGAATGATCCAGCACAAGAAGCATCCAATAAAGCCTTGTCATGTAGAGGGAGCCTTGCATAGAAGTTGTTGATAATAATATTGTTGGGGAGCTCATGAATGGGACATTTGAGCATTAATAACTTCAATCTCTCCCAAGCTTGAGTTGTACTCTCTCCATCAAGAGGCTAAAAGTTGTATATTTGATTCCGATCTTTATGAATCTCACTAGGAGGATAAAACTTTGAATAAAAGAGAGGCACTATTTCCTCCCATTCCAGAGCTTAACCATTCTTCAGCAGCTTATACCATTCCTCAGCTCTTCCTTTTGGCGATAATGAGAATAACTTCTTCTTAACTTGATCTGTAGTAATACCTGCACACTTGAACAACCAACATAATTCGTGTATAAAGAGTAAATGATCACCGGGATGGACAGTTCCATCCCCAACATAGTAGTTATCCATAACACGATCAATAATTCTTGTAGGTATTTTGAAAACATCATTCTCAGTAGGTGGTGGCTTATCTACTACCATAGTAGTGGTAGTAACATTACCAAATAAGAAACTCAGCGAATTATCCATAACAAAAATAAAGCAACTAACAGAAGTAAACAATACTCATAGTAGAAGTTTCCTTTACCAGTTCCACTCTCCAATAGCGCTTCACTCCCTGGCAACAGCGCCAGAAAATAGTCTTGATGACCCACAAGTATAGGGGCTGTATCACAGTATTTTCGATAAGTAAGAGTGTCGAACCCAACGAGGAGCAGAAGGTGCTGGCTAGTGGTATGGATCAGGAATTCTCTGCAAATACTTAGCAAACGGATTTTTAGGGGTTTTTGATAAAGCAAGTAAACAAAGTACGAGTAAATAAAAGACAGTAGGAATAAATGCAGCAAGTGGCCCAATCCTTTATGCAGAAAAGGACAAGCCGATTGTATTACTTAAGATGACCAAACGTTCTCGAGGACACATGGGAAGACTGTCAAGTGCTTTCGCTTCATATAGTTGATTAATATTCTCTAGCTTGCTAAGTGTTGTGTGGGTGAACCTGTGATAATGTACCGCCCCATCCAAGACTAATACATACTTGTGATTATACCCCTTGCAAACATCCGTAAGTACAAGAAAGTAATTAAGGTAGAAACCTAACCACAACTTTAAACTCTAAGACCCTTACGTCCCTTGTGCAATGGTTTCCTAACGGGGGTTCAGGTTTCTGTCACTCCGGCAACCCCTACGATTGGTAGCCAAATACACAATGCATTCCCCTAGGCCCATATAGGTGAAGTGTCATGTAGTCGACGTTCACATGACACCACTAGAAGAAGTACACCACAACTTAAATAACAATCTATTGAATCTTTCTCAACACAACTCCACTACTAACAACATGACTTCTCCCATGTCCTCAAGAACAAAACGAACTACTCACTAGACATCATATGGATCATGATTAGAGATGGAATAATGATGTATAACAATCTGAACATAAACAATAATCCAATGGTTAACTCAATAGCATAAACTACAAAGAGTAATCAACACCGAGAAAGTTTCCCCTATGAACTAATGCAAGATTCAACTCAATTGTTACAACAATATGGAGATGGTGATGAGGGTGCTGATGGTGATGATGATGGTGGTGATGATGATGATGATCCCGATGAAGTCCAGCTTGATGGTGGTGTTGATGGCGATGATCTCCCCTCTACGGGAAGGAATTCCCCCGGTACAAATCTGTTTGCTAGAGAGATCTTTCTCTCTCGGTGTTTTCCGCCCCGTAGAGGCGATGGAATCTTTCTATGGTCGCTCCCCCTAGTCTTAGGGTTTCGGAAGGATGATATACGCCAGAGGGGAGAGGCTGGAGTGGGCCTGGGTGGCCACACCACCTCCAGGTGCGGCCTAGGGCTGCCCGCGCTAGGGGGTGGTGTGGGCCCCTTCTGGCCCATCTCCACTCCGTCTTCTGGCATCCTTAGTCTTCTAGAAAAATAGAATTTTCCGTATATTTTCCCGGATTTTCTGATCTTCGTGAATTTTGACTCCAAACAGCACCTTTTCCATCAGAATCCTGACTGCAGCGGTCCAAGCTCCAAAAGTCATCAACCATGCAAAAATAGATGAAATAACATAAGTATCACCTCTCAATATGAAATATATCAATGAATAATAGTGAATTAAGACATAGAATAGTGATGCAAAATGGACGTATCAACCACCACCAAGGCAGGTTGTTTGTCCCAGATGCCGGAGTGTAGATGAATCTAGAAACTAGGGCAAGCGACTGAAGGCATCCTGGGATCGGTTGCCTTCTCCAATAGGCTGGGATGTAGACTATTAGTGCATGATTGTTGTGTTTATGAGAACATGTTATTTCATAAGTACACTATCTGAGCAATCACGAACTGTTGTGTATTACCTTTGTCAAACTATAATATGGTTTATGACTGTATCCTTCTCTATAATCTGGGTTTGGTTATGACTTATGACTATATCACACCTTATGCATGTCAGTCCTGGATTCTGTCGCATGCAAATGGCACAGACAGAATTTGTAAGAATGAATGTTGAGCATACAAAAGGGGGAATGTAATTCATATAGGTTAAGTAGCTAATAGCACAGGGATCATACGAGTTTGGTTCTTACACACAGAATGCGAAATACATGCGAGATAAAATACAGGCGAGATAAAACTAGGAACGAAATGCGAAACTAGTAGTGGTAAACAACACACTCACCCACCCGCCAGATCCTGTTGAGCATCTCATAGCAGACATACGCGTCCCTGGCTGCGTACTTGATCGCATCATAATCCAGGTGCCTCCACTCCCATCGCTCGTGCAGGTGCTTCGGGAACTCGATTTTCATGCCGGCGTACTCGCGATCGATGATGTCGGAAGCGAGTCTAGCCATGCCGGCTTTCCCCGTACCGCCATTCGGGTACCTCCATAAGCATTGGAGATCGATGTGATTGACGATATGAACGAGGAGATCCTGTTCTAGCTTCGGAGTGTCGTTCTTGATGTCGACACTGGCAAAGTAGATCTCCCTCCTGTGTAGGAACTCGTGAAGCTCCGGGCATACAGATTTGGCCCTACATACGTGATATAGTAGCCAGTGGTTGCACATGGACAGCTGCAAAACCGCCGTCCTCTTCCTATCTCTGGTATACTCGAGGTCAAGGCCGACGATCTTGTACCGGTCCATCGGCTCCTGTAGCCACCACTCGTACATTGCGATGACCTTGGCCACCTCCGCTGACGCATTTGTGTGGACGACCGTCGGCTTGGTGGTGCCATGGGCGGTGATGGTGTACTCGTCGGTGTAGTCGCTCCCGTTGCCGAACACGCCGTACTCTGCGTCCATGGCAGCAGCTAATGCGGCGGCGGTGGCCTAGGGTCAGTAGCGGTGACTGGGACTGGGCGTGGAGGTGGAGTGATCTGTTGCGGTGGTATGGCCAGGCAGAGGCGTCCTGCGGAAGGAATGAGTTGGGGATTTTTGCACAGTGATGTGCTATGGCGGCGCCGGCAGAAGGAGTGAGTTGGGGATTTTTGCACAGTGATGTGCTGAGGAGACGGAAGGCGATGCTTAAATTCCGTTTACCAATATTCCGGTCATACCCATGCGGAAGCAAGTTTGACCGGGCGAGCACCGATGGTTTCCAATCCTAGCAATTAAATTCAGCGTCCATCCCGGTAGGCGATGGGACGGGTGTGCGACGTGGCTTTGGCGTGGCAGAGACCAGTCACGTAGACCATCGTCCCGTTGCCGATCCACAGCGGGTGCGCGGTGTTGACACGATGTAAGATGACAGGACAGAAGGAAGTGTACAGTTATTATTAATTCCTTAAAGTGTAAGCATAGACATGGACCTAGCATCCCTACCCCCCGGGGCAGCCGCCCAGCCGATCAGGCCTGCCGATTGTGCAAAGCATGTCCCGAATTTGCGAAAATGAAGCTCATTTGCCCATGCTTCTATAAGTTTCTCTGTATGCCACTTGTGTAAGCATGCACAATCAAGCACTTTGCAACACACGTGTCGGTGGAAAAGCATTAGGTTTCAATGCACCACATAGTTTAGGGATTTAGAATAGCTACATTGTGGAGCTCTAGCCAAATTCAGCTTTTTGTCAGATTTAGCTATAGCAACATTGTGGCTCGTTTGTCCTCACTTTTGCCCTCCCGATATTCCGAAGCCCTCACATGCGCTCGGAGGGGGGTGCCGTCTGGTCAAAGGCTTGGCCGTTACATGCACCATGACGCCTAAAGTGGAAGTTTTTTTTGTTATTTGGCCTTTTTAAGAGCGCCTTTCCCCTCTCTCTAACAGTTGTGTTTTTTTTGCCCAAAAAGGTAGGGAATCTAGAGCAGTTTCTCTCTTCATTCATTGTTCCTTTTGCGATCGTTTTCCCCAATCTGGTAGCAAATCTAGAGCAGCAAAACATGATGGGTTCGTAGCATGGAAAACAAAAATTTTCTACCGCAAGAATGAACAAAACCCAGATCTAATCTAGATAAAAAACAAGATCTAATCTATTAGATATGTGCAACGAGATAGATCTGTACTAAAGCTTGTAGATCCGAAAGTGTTACGAGATTAGATCTCAGGGTTGATGTAGTCGATCACTTGCCGATCTCAAGATCGTGTGGACGATCCTTCCGGCGCCACGTTCCGGCAGCGCTTCCGCAGTCGGTCACACGTGCGAAGTCGAAGCAGACCTTCCTCTCCCTGTTCCAGCGAGCAGCAGAGGTAGTAGATCTTCTCCACGGAATCCCAACAGCCCGACGGTGTGGTGGTGGTGGTGGAGTAGAGAATTCTGCAGGGCTTCGCCTAAGCCTGAGCAGAGCGAAGGAGGAGGAGAGAGGCGGCGGCTAGGGTTTGTTATGGAAGAGCTCTAGGGGTGGCGCCCCCTCCCCTCTATTTAAAGGAGGGAGGCGCCATGGGAGGGGTAGTCCTAGTAGGACTCCCCTCCCTCCTTGGCCGGCAGATTGGGAGGGGGGAGGAGTCCTCCTCCCCCACAAATCCTTGTCATGCCCCACAAGGTCTCCTTGATCCTTTCTTGGTTTTCAAGCAAACTCCAAGAAATCTTCTAGAACCTTCCAGAACATTCTGAAACCTTCTAGAATCTCCATACAAACACTCCCGAACATTTCCTAACTTAGAAAATGATCCCCAATATATGAATCTTATTCTCCGGACAATTCTGGATTTCCTCGTGATGTCCCGGATCCAATCCGAGACTCCGAACAACATTCGGTCTCCAATGCATATTCCATATCTACTTAAAACAACTTCGAACCTTAAGTGTGTCACCCTACGGTTCGTGAATATGCAGACATGATGAAGACACCTCTCCGATTAATAACCATCAGCGGGATCTGGAGATCCATAATGGCTCCCACATACTCAACGATGACTTCGTGATCGATAGAACCATTAACGTACGAAACCAATTCCCTTTGTCACGCGATATTCTACTTATCCGAGGTTTGATCGTCGGTATCTCCATACCTAGTTCTTCCTCGTTACTGATAAGTACTCTTTACTCGTTCCATGATATGTCATCCCTTGTGACCTAGTCACACGCTTGCAAGCTAACTAGATGACATTCCACCGAGAGGGCCCAGAGCATATCATCCGTCATATGGATGGACAAATCCCAATCTTGGTCCATGCGCTTCAACACATACTTTCAGAATACCCAATGACACCTTTATAACCACCCGATTCTGAGCGGTGTTTGATGTCATCAAAGTATCCATCCGGTGATGGTGATTAACATAACCTCATGGTCGAAGGATTAGGTTACTATGCATTTGAAAAGCTTGTAGCAAAACGAACTTAATGACTTGATCTTATGCTACGCTTACTATGCGTGTGTGTCCATCACATCATTCTCCTAATGATATAACCTTGTTATTAATGACATCCAATGTCCATGATCAGGAAACCATGATCATCATTTAATCAACAAGCTAGTTTAACAAGAGGCTTACTAGGGACTCTTTTATGTTTACAAAACACACAAGTATTAATGTTTCCGGTTAATACAATTATAGCATGGGATGTAAACATTTATCATAAACATAAAGATATAATAATAACCACTTTATTATTGCCTCTTGGGCACATCTCCAACAAAACAAACCACCACCATAAATAAATTTAGTAAACAGAGCAGATGTAGATAAAGCAGCTAATATAGGTTATATAGTACGGTACTTAACGAGGTTCGACAATTAGGCTGCTCAGCAGCGGACTGCTTCAACATAGACAAGACAAAAGAAGCTGCTTTACAGCAGCAACAACAGCTGATCAGTGGCCCCTTGTGGCCTCTGTCAGGAGGGCATCCGCCTCCTCCCTCTGGCGCCTCCTCCACTTCTCGCTGCCCAGCCCCTTGACCTTGGGCACCTTGGGTCTGATCGGGGGCATGCGACCCTCCTTGATAGCCACCTTCTGGAGGTTGCGGAGGTGAAGACCGAGCGCCTGGTGCTTGGCCCTGAAGCCGTGGACGTTCACGAACTCGCCACAGGTCCTCACGTCCTCGGCATGCTTCACGAGGGAGTTGAAGTCCGTGCCGCGGGGCCTCCAGGGGCACCTATACACATCGCCGGCGAAGAAGTTTTTGTACTGACCAGACTTTAGCCTCCTCAGCACATGACGAGTCTTGGTGTCCTTGGCCTCGTCGTCGCTGCGGAGGTCGCTGCTATCCTTCTGTTGGAAAAAACAGTAGAGTGAAATAAGGACATGATTGAGATACTTTGATTATCGGGATTGATTTTTTGCATCAATTAACCGAATGAGATCTCCTGATTATTCCCCAAATCTCAAACCAAATCGAATACTGATCCCAACTATGAACAGGGGGATTCATCGAAAATCGTGATCTAACACAATAGGATTAGCTACTGTTAAAAATACGAACAGCCGAGCCCTAATAACATATGATCTAGCATCCAACAATGGGAACGGGGGAAGAACAAGGGAAGGGGAGAAAACCCTGGTTACCTCAGACCACGGTCGGTGATGCTGGTGTCGTAGGGGTTCTCCGGCCTTATGTAGACAACCTCCTCGTAGGGGTCCCAGTCGAGCGGGATCTGTCCGAGACCGGCGGGGGCCTCCTCGCCGGCGGCTACGGCGGATGTGGGGACGGGGACGGGGGGCTCCTTGCCGACGGCCTTGGAGGCGCCGATGGACACCGCGCCGATCTTCTCCATCGCCGGCGTGGTTGGGGTTTTGTTGGGTGTTTGCAGAAGGTGATGGGACAATGGAGACGGTTGAGTGAGCGAGTCCGTGATGAGTGGGAGTGGGGAGGCCTCTATTAAAGGAGAAGGGAAGCGACGTTTCGTTGCACTACCCTGCACCGCGTACGCTAATGCACCGTGCACCGACCACGTGTACCGTGAGTCACATTTTTCCCTCGTGTCTAACCATGGCGATTCAGTTGTACTTAGTTTTGCCCACCAACCGTTGATCCTCTGTGATCTAGAGCATAGGATAACCCTTATATATGTCGGGGGCACCCCTCTATCCATGCAAAATAACGAGTATGCCGCCGGAACTTTAACAACATAAACAGATGAACTTGAATATATTTTGAAGGGTACAAAAATAGAAATCCCCATAGTTTAAGGGTCTAGATACGGTAAGAGAACTGAATATTATTAGTGGCCGGGGCAGCACAGTGACGGGGTTGGTCGGCTAGAAGTTGCTGATTCCTAAGTAAGGGGACACTAGGCCGGTCTTGACATACTCCCTCAGGAACTTGCCATAAGCAGCGTGATTAGCCTTGGTCGCCGACTTGTGTTTACTAGCCGGGATTTTACCGATGCCAACCGCATGCGGAATCTAGCTGGCAATCCTCGGGTTGACTCCTTTCTTACAGAAAGGGCACTTGAGCTCCCCAAGTCGAGTGCGGAAAGGGATTATCCCGCTCTTGAGCTTCTTCATGACATGGCGGCTCTTGTTGTCCCTGGTCTCCTTGTCAGAGTCCATCTCACTTGAATACACCTGTAATGTATGGAATACAAACCGAAATGAGCAAAATAATAAATATATATTCCTTCCACCATTCCAAGTTACTTTCGATGCAATAACATGTCTATACAGGTTCAGCAGTTTATTACGGCCGTCTACCCAGCTCGCTCCTAAATTAATGTGGTTTGTGTTCTTGGTAACTTATTAATAAATAAATAATGTGGATTCATTCAGAACAGACTACATCTCTCCATGTACCGGTTCGTACGTTGCATCTAATCATTAGGACTAGATTTTTTTATGACGCCAGGATAGATTAAGCTCGAGCAAAAAACATGAAACATGTAGAAATAGATGTACCTCCGGGTACACGAGCGGAGCGTGTTCGTCGAACTCCACGCCCTCATCGGTGCCTCCGAAGTCGTCAGCACCGGCGTGCATATGGTCCCCCAAGGGGTTGAACTGCACATCCTCCTCGGCCTGTGTTGTGTGATGCTCCTCCAGATCTACCACGTGAAGCACCACCCCGGTGGCGATGCCCGGACACTCACCCCCACGCACTTGTTTCATGGGGAAGGTTCGTGCAAGTACGTTCAAGATTGTGGAGTTTTGCTGGATAGGGAAGAGAGAGTAGTGGATGAGTGCGAATGGAGGACCCGATAGGCTGGGTTTTTAATGCAGGGACGTTTAGGCCTCCTCGAGGGCCCCGGTTGGCAGCTCTTCCGGCTGCGGCTATCGCGTGGACCGTTCGTATGGTGGGGGCCTGACAGAAGTGAGAGTGCAGGCGCGCTGCATAGTAAAAATGGTATAGCCGGTGGTCCGTGGATGACCAGTTGCCGTGCAGTAGACTTGTAGCCTTTGCAAACTAGATTAAACATGACATGACCACTCGACGACTTTTTCCATGGACGGCATCGTGTTCCTTCTTGTAGAAGTCTTGTTGAGGGAGACGTCCGTGCTGTCTCGCGCTGTCCTGTGAAGGGCACGACGTGTGCAACGAGCCTTGTTGGATCACACGGGATCAACGATTGGTGCGCACGATCCGCGTGACAACTATGACAACCAATCAGGGCGTAGCAGACATAGTGGGCACAAGTTTGGGCTTCTACGAAAGAGAGAGAGAGAGGGGGGCTCTCGGGGGGGGGCAAAACTGGGTAGTATCAAATAACCAAGGACAAAGCTGAGTAGTATAAAAATGTAAAGTGGGTGTCTTTTACAATGGAATGCATCGTGGCATACATCAAATTATGCCAAGATAGATCCACTAGAGTTCATTGTATGTGTGTTCTTTCCACAAACCACATATGTATCCACAAGAGTTATTGCATGTGTGTTCCTGTCATGAACCACATTTGGATTAACCAGTGCCATTGCATGTGTGTTCTTTCCATAAACCACATATGGATCAACCAATGGCATTGCATGTGTGTTCTTTTCACAAACCACACATGGATCAACCAGTGTTCACTGCATGTGTGTTCTTTCCACAAACCACTTATGGATCAATCAGTGGTCATTGCATGTGTGTTCTTTTCCACAAACCACATATGGATCCATATGTGTTTTTAAACTAAAACCAGCATTAGATTCACTACATGTGTGTTCTTTCCACAAACCACCTATGGATCCACCAGTGTTCATTGCATGTGTGTTCTTTTCCACAAACCACATATGGATCAACCAGTGGTCATTGCATGTGTGTTCTTTTCACAAACCACATGTGGACCCACTAGAGCCATTGCATGTGTGTTCTTATACTAAAACCAGCACTAGACTCATTGCATCTGTGTTCTTTTCCACAAACCACACATGGATCCACCAGTGTTCATTGAATGTGTGTTCTTTTCCACAAACAACTTATGGATCAACCAGTGGTCATTGCATGTGTGTTCTTTTCACAAACTACATGTGGACCCACTAGAGTCATTGTATGTGTGTTCTTATACTAAAACCAACACTAGAGTCATTGAACATGTGTTCTTTCCACAAAACACATATGGATCAACCAGTGTCATTGCATGTGTGTTCTTTCCACAAACCACTTATGGATCCACCAGTGTTCATTGCATGTGTGTTCTTTTCCAAAAACCACATATGGATCAACAAGTGGTCATTGCACGTGTGTTCTTTTCCACAAACCAGTTATGGATCCATTAGAGTCATTGCATGTGTGTTATTTCCACAAACCACACATGGATCAACCACTAGAGTCATTTCATGTGTGTTCTTTCCACAAACCACACATGGATTAACCAGTGTCATTGCATGTGTGTTCTTTCCACAAATCACATATGGACCCACTAGAGTCATTGCTTGTGTGTTCTTCTACTAAAACCAGCACTAGAGTCATTGCATGTGTGTTCTTTCCACAAACCACACATGGATCCACCAGTGTTCATTGCATGTGTGTTCTTTTCCAAAAACCACATATGGATCAACCATTGGTCATTGCATGTGTGTTCTTTTCACAAACCACATGTGGACCCACTAGAGTCATTGCATGTGTGTTCTTATACTAAAACCAGCACTAGATTCATTGCATGTGTGTTCTTTTCCACAAACCACACATGGATCCACTAGACTCATTACATGTGTTTTCTTTTCCACAAACCACATATGGATCAACCAGTGGTCATTGCATGTGTGTTCTTTTCACAAACGACATGTGGACCCACTAGAGTCATTGTATGTGTGTTCTTTTACTAAAACTAGCACTAGAGTCATTGCATGTGTGTTCTATCCACAAACCACACATGGATCAACCAGTGTCATTGCATGTGTGTTCTTTTCACAAACCACACATGGATCAACCAGTGTCATTGCATGTGTGTTCTTTCCACAAACCACATATGGATCAACCAGTGGTCATTGCATGTGTGTTCTTTTCCACAAACCACTTATGGATCCATTAGAGTCATTGCATGTGTGTTCTGTTCAGAGACCACACATGGATCCACCAGTGTCATCGCATGTGTGTTCTTTTTACTAACAATGACCAGAGTCATTGCATGTGTCTTCTTTTCACATACCACATATGGATCCACCGGTGTCATTGCATGTGTCTTCTTTTCACAATCCACACATGGATCCACCAGTGTCATTGCATGTGTGTTCTTTTTACTAACAACAACTGGAGTCATTGTATGTGTGTTCTTTTCACATACCACATATGGATCCACCCGTGTCATTGCATGTGTGCTCTTTTCACAATCCACCTATGGATCCACCAGTGTCAATGCATGTGTGTTCTTTTTACTAACAACAACCAGAGTCATTGAAATGTGTGTTCTTTTCACATACCACATATGGATCCACCAGTGTCATTGCATGTGTGTTCTTTTCACAATCCACCTATGGATCCACCAGTGTCATTGCATGCGTGTTCTTTTCCATAAACACACATGGATCCACTAGTGTTCATTGCATGTGTGTTCTTTTCCACAAACAACTTATGGATCAACCAGTGGTCATTGCATGTGTGTTCTTTTCACAAACTACATGTGGACCCACTAGAGTCATTGTATGTGTGTTCTTATACTAAAACCAGCACTAGAGTCATTGCATGTGTGTTCTTTCCACAAACCACATATGGATCAACCAGAGTCATTGCATGTGTGTTCTTTCCACAAACCACTTATGGATCCACCAGTGTTCATTCATGTGTGTTCTTTTCCAAAAACCACATATGGATCAACCAGTGGTCATTGCACGTCTGTTCTTTTCCACAAACCACTTATAGATCCATTAGAGTCATTGCATGTGTGTTATTTCCACAAACCACACATGGATCAACCACTAGAGTCATTGCATGTGTGTTCTTTCCACAAACCACACATGGATCAACCAGTGTCATTGCATGTGTGTTCTTTCCACAAATCACATATAGACCCACTAGACACATTGCTTGTGTGTTCTTATACTAAAACCAGCACTAGAGTCATTGCATGTGTGTTCTTTCCACAAACCACACATGGATCCACCAGTGTTCATTGCATGTGTGTTCTTTTTCCAAAAACCACATATGGATCAACCAGTGGTCATTGCATGTGTGTTATTTTCACAAACCACATGTGGACCCACTAGAGCCATTGCATGTGTGTTCTTATACTAAACTAGCAGTAGACTCATTGCATGTGTGTTCTTTTCCACAAACCACACATGGATCCACTAGACTCATTGCATGTCTGTTCTTTTCCACAAACCACATATGGATCAACCAGTGGTTATTGCATGTGTGTTCTTTTCACAAACTACATGTGGACCCACTAGAGTCATTGTATGTGTGTTCTTATACTAAAACTAGCACTAGAGTCATTGCATGTGTGTTCTTTTCCACAAACCACACATGGATCAAGCAGTGTCATTGCATGTGTGTTCTTTCCACAAACCACGTATGGATCAACCAGTGGTCATTGCATGTGTGTTCTTTTCACAAACCACATATAGATAAACCAGTGGTCATTGCATGTATGTTCTTTTCACAAACCACATGTGAACCCACTAAAGTCATTGCATGTGTGTTCTTATACTAAAACCAACAATAGAGTCATTGCATGTGTGTTCTTTCCACAAACCACACATGGATCAACCAGTGTCATTGCATGTGTGTTCTTTCCACAAACCACATATGGATCCATTTGAGTCATTGCATGTTTGTTCTTATACTAAAACTAGCACTAGAGTCATTGCATGTGTGTTCATTCCACAAACCATTTATGGATCCACTAGTGTTCATTGCATGCGTGTTCTTTTCACAAACAACATATGGATCCACCAGTGGTCACTGCATCTGTGTTCTTTCCACAAACCACTTATGGATCAACCAGTAGCCATTGCATGTGTGTTCTTTCCACAAACCACATATGGATCAACCAGTGGTCATTGCATGTGTGTTCTTTTCACAAACGACATGTGGACCCACTAGAGTCATTGAAATGTGTGTTCTCTTTCGAGACCACACATGGATCCACCAGTGTCATTGCATGTGTGTTCTTGTTACTAACAACAACCAGAGTCATTGCATGTGTGTTCTTTTTACATACCACATATGGATCCACTAGTGTCATTGCATGTGTGTTCTTTTTACTAACAACAACTAGAGTCATTTCATGACTGTTCTTTTCAAATACCACATATAAATCCACCAGTGTCATTGAAATGTGTGTTCTCTTCAGAGACCACACATGGATCCACCAGTGTCATTGCATGTATGTTCTTTCTACTAACAACAACTGGAGTCGTTGCATGTGTGTTCTTTTCACATACCACATATGGAACAACCAGAGTCATTGCATGTGTGCTCGTTTTACTAACAACAACCAGAGTCATTGCATGTGTGTTCTCTTCAGATACCACACATGGATCCACCAGTGTCGCTGCATGTGTGTTCTTTTTACTAACAACAACCAGAGTCATTGAAATGTGTGTTATCTTCAGAGACCACACATGGATCCACCAGTGTCATTGCATGTGTGTTCTTGTTACTAATTACAACCAGAGTCATTGCATGTGTGTTCTTTCCACAAACCATATGTAGACCCACTAGAGTCATTGCATGTGTGTTCTTATACTAAAACCAGCACTAGACTCATTGCATGTGTGTTCTTTTCCACAAACCACACATGGATCCACTAGACTCATTGCATGTGTGTTCTTTCCACAAACCACTTATGGATCAACCAGTGGCCATTGCATGTGTGTTATTTCCACAAACCACTTATGGATCAACCAGTGGCCATTGCATGTGTGTTATTTCCACAAACCACTTATGGATCAACCACTAGATTCATTGCATGTGTGTTCTTTCCACAAACCACACATGGATCAACCAGTGTCATTGCATGTGTGTTCTTTCCACAAACCACACATGGGTCAACAACTGATCATTGCATGTGTATTCTTATACTAAAACCAGCACTAGAGTCATTGCATGTGTGTTCTTTCCACAAACCACACATGGATCAACAAGTGGCCATTGCATGTTTGTTCTTATACTAAAACTAGCACTAGAGTCATTGCATGTGTGTTCTTTCCACAAACCACTTATGGATCCACCAGTGTTCATTGCATGTGTGTTCTTTCCACAAACCACTTATGGATCAACCAGTGGTCATTGCACGTGTGTTCTTTTCACAAACCACATGTGGACCCACTAGAGTCATTGCATGTGTGTTCTTTTCCACAAACCACTTATGGATCCACCAGTGTTTATTGCATGTGTGTTCTTTTCCACAAACCACATATGGATCAACCAGTGGTCATTGCATGTGTGTTCTTTTCACAAACCACATATGGACCCACTAGAGTCATTGCCTGTGTGTTCTTATACTAAAACCAGCACTAGAGTCATTGCATGCGTGTTCTTTCCACAAACCACACATGGATCCACCACTGTTCATTGCATGTGTGTTCTTTTCCAAAAACCACATATGGATCAACCAGTGGTCATTGCATGTGTGTTCTTTTCACAAACCACATGTGGACCCAATAGAGTCATTGCATGTGTGTTCTTATACTAAAACCAGCACTAGATTCATTGCATGTGTGTTATTTTCCACAAACCACACATGGATCCACTAGACTCATTCCATGTGTGTTCTTTCCATAAACCACTTATGGATCAACCAGTGGCCATTGCATGTGTGTTCTTTCCACCAACCACTTATGTATCAACCAGTGGTCATTGCATGTGTGTTATTTCCACAAACCACTTATGGATCTACCACTAGAGTCATTGGATGTGTGTTCTTTCCACAAATCACACATGGATCAACCAATGTGATTGCATGTGTGTTCTTTCCACAAACCACACATGGATCAACAAGTGGTCATTGCATGTGTGTTCTTTCCACAAACCACACATGGATCAACAAGTGGTAATTGCATGTGTGTTCTTATACTAAAACCAGCACTAGAGTCATTGCATGTGTGTTCTTTCCACAAACCATACATGGATCAACAAGTGGTCATTGCATGTGTGTTCTTATACTAAAACCAGCACTAGAGTCATTGCATGTGTGTTCTTTCCACAAACCACTTATGGATCCACTAGTGTTCATTGCATGTGTGTTCTTTCCACAAACCACTTATGGATCAACCAGTGGTCATTGCATGTGTGTTCTTTTCACAAACCACATGTGGACCCACTAGAGTCATTGCATGTGTGTTCTTTTCCACAAACCACTTATAGATCCACCAGTGTTTATTGCATGTGTGTTCTTTTCCACAAACCACATATGGATCAACCAGTGGTCATTGCATGTGTGTTCTTTTCACAAACCACATATGGACCCACTAGAGTCATTGCATGTGTGTTCTTTCCTTTAAACCACATATGGATCAACAAGTGGTCATTGCATGTGTGTTCTTTTCACAAACCACATATGGATCAACCAGTGATCATTGCATGTGTGTTCTTTTCACCAACTACATGTTGACCCACTAGAGTCATTGTATGTGTGTTCTTATACTAAAACTAGCAATAGAGTCATTGCATGTGTGTTCTTTTCCACAAACCACACATGGATCAAGCAGTGTCATCGCATGTGCGTTCTTTCCACAAACCACATATGGATCAACCAGTGGTCATTGCATGTGTGTTGTTTTCACAAACCACATATGGATCAGCTAGTGGTCATTGCATGTGTGTTCTTTTCACAAACCACATGTGAACCCACTAGAGTCATTGCATGTGTGTTCTTATACTAAAACCAACACTAGAGTCATTGCATGTGTGTTATTTCAACAAACCACACATGGATCAACAACTAGAGTCATTGCATGTGTGTTCTTTCCACAAACCACACATGGATCAACTAGTGTCATTGCATGTGTGTTCTTTCCACAAACCACATATGGATCCATTTGAGTCATTGCATGTTTGTTCTTATACTAAAACTAGCACTAGAGTCATTGCATGTGTGTTCTTTCCACAAACCACACATGGATCAACCAGTGTTCATGGCATATGTGTTCTTTTCACAAACAACATATGCATCCACCAGTGCTCACTGCATGTGTGTTCTTTCCACAAACCACATATGGATCAACTAGTGGTCATTGCATGTGTGTTCTTTTCACAAACCACATGTGGACCTACTAGAGTCATTGAAATGTGTGTTATCTTCTGAGACCACACATGGATCCACCAGTGTCATTGCATGTGTGTTCTTGTTACTAACAACAACCAGAGTCATTGCATGTGTGTTCTTTTTACATACCACATATGGATCCACCAGTGTCATTGCATGTGTGTTCTTTTCACAATCCACCTATGGATCCACCAGTGTCATTGCATGTGTGTTCTTTTTACTAACAACAACTGGAGTCATTTCATGACTGTTCTTTTCACATACCACATATGGATCCAACAGTGTCATTGAAATGTGTGTTCTCTTCAGAGACCACACATGGATCCACCAGTGTCATTGCATGTGTGTTCTTTTTACTAACAACAACTGGAGTCATTGCATGTGTGTTCTTTCAAAATACCACATATGGAACAACTAGAGTCATTGCATGTGTGCTCTTTTCACAATCCACCTATAGATCCACCAGTGTCATTGCGTGTGTGTTCTTTTACTAACAACAACTAGAGTCATTGCATGTGTGTTATTTTCACATACCACATATAGATCCACTAGTGTCATTGCATGTGTGTTCTTTTTACTAACAACAACCAGAGTCATTGCATGTGTGTTCTCTTTAGAGACCACACATGTATCCACCAGAGTCATTGCATGTGTGTTTACTAACAACAACCAGAGTCATTGAAATGTGTGTTCTCTTCAGAGACCACACATGTATCCACCAGTGTCATTGCATGTGTGTTCTTGTTACTAATTACAACCAGAGTCATTGCATGTGTGTTCTTTCCACAAACCACATATGGACCCACTAGAGTCATTGCATGTGTGTTCTTATACTAAAACCAGCACTAGAATCATTGCATGTGTGTTCTTTTCCACAAACCACACATGGATCCACTAGACTCATTGCATGTGTGTTCTTTCCAAAAACCACTTATGGATCAACCAGTGGCCATTGCATGTGTGTTCTTTCCACAAACCACTTATGGATCAACCAGTGGCCATTGCATGTGTGTTATTTCCACAAACCACTTATGGATCAACCACTAGAGTCATTGCATGTGTGTTCTTTCCACAAACCACACATGGATCAACCAATGTGATTGCATGTGTGTTCTTTCCACAAACCACACATGGATCAACAGGTGGTCATTGCATGTGTGTTCTTATACTAAAACAAGCACTAGAGTCATTGCATGTGTGTTCTTTCCACAAACCACACATGGATCAACAAGTGGTCATTGCATGTGTGTTCTTATACTAAAACCAGCACTAGAGTCATTGCATGTGTGTTCGTTCCACAAACCACTTATGGATCCACCAGTGTTCATTGCATGTGTGTTATTTCCATAAACCACTTATGGATCAACCAATGGTCATTACATGTGTGTTCTTTTTACAAACCACATGTGGACCCACTAGAGTCATTGCATGTGTGTTCGTTTCCACGAACCACTTATGGATCCACTAGTGTTCATTGCATGTGTGTTCTTTTCCACAAACCACATATGGATCAACTAGTGGTCATTGCATTTGTGTTCTTTTCACAAACCACATATGGACCCACTAGAGTCATTGTATGTGTATTCTTTCCTTTAAACCACATATGGATCAACCAGTGGTCATTGTATGTGTGTTCTTTTTACGAACCACATATGGATCAACCAGTGGTCATTGCATGTGTGTTCTTTTCACAAACCACATGTGAACCCACTAGAGTCATTGCATGTGTGTTCTTATACTAAAACCAACACTAGAGTCATTGCATGTGTGTTATTTCCACAAACCACACATGGATCAACCACTAGAGTCATTGCATGTGTGTTCTTTCCACAAACCACATTTGGATCAACCGTGTCAGTGCATGTGTGTTCTTTCCACAAACCACATATGGATCCATTTGAGTCATTTCATGCTTGTTCTTATACTAAAACTAGCACTGCCCCCCAATGGATCCACCGTTAGACCGAGTCTTCTAGAAGGCATGCCATAACACAGTTGTTCTGCTTGACAATTGTTACATACCGTTCGATTGGGGTGCTTGGATGATTGGGATGTCTTCGCGAGAGCGATCCTCGAGTAGGATGTTCTGCGGCATGATTGGCCACGCTTGCTCTTGACAAACTGGCATGTTGCGAGTGTTACGACTCACGAGTTCAGTGGGCCATATCCCAGTGTCACATCCTTGTTACTGTCTTCCTCCCCGTACTTCTCTTCCTTCCCCTCGAAGCCACTTTCCCCACTTCACTTCCATCCTGCCGTAGCCGCAAGCCGACGACATCCGCCAATTCTCCGATCGCTACCTTCATGGTAAGAAATCATTTTACAAGCTTTTAAAGTTATCCTACATATTCCTGCTATTCGCCAATCTAACTGTTGATCTTTTTTCCGATTTCTCGACGAACTTCAGATGTGGCAGATGTTGTAGCCCAAGAATCTAGAGATCCTCGTGCGCAACTTCACAACAGCGTTCCCGCTCGTGTGCTCCCACACAAGATGCTTTCGCCGTTACTCCTACCACGAGCTCCCGCTCCACGAGCTCGCGTGCATGCACGGCGCGTGCTCCTGCATGGAGCCGGGCTGCAACTACATTGGCCCGCCGGTAGAGCTTGTCGTCCACCTTGTAGAGGGGCACTTGATCGAAGTGATTAGGATCTCGTACGGGCAAGCCCAACTTCTCCAAGAGCAGGTGTCGTTCACTGACTCGGCACGCCGCCTGCTAATTTTCCAGGGGGGCGACTCTGTTTTCGTCCTGACCATAACACCGGTGTTCCGGGAACCAGAGTCGGGCCCACTGTCATGGGTGCCGTATGCGTCAGGTCGGTCTCATGTGCCTAGCCCGTATACACGGTGCGCATGTGGGCGAACGCCCAGATGCCGTCATCGGATAGCATTCCTGTGCTAGCTGAGGCGCCGAGCTGCCCAATGCCGCGGGAGGTGGAGTATGTGGACCTAAGGTCGATCCTATGCGTGCCATCTCAGTACCTTGTCGGTGCTGGACCGAACAGGCAGATGCATTTCTACATTTGTATCGAGAAGATCAACATGCAAATGTACTACTTGTGCTGTCGTTACTGTTAGACTTAAGCGATGCTTCTCAGGTTCTTAGAGCATACGTGTTGTGCGAATGTACCCCAGTTGTAGTTTTCAGGACTCCTTAATACTTCAACGAGTTATTATATTGGTCCAATCAGCTTGCTGTTGTCACGTTCTAAAGTCCGCTTGCTCTGGACAGAGCGGCAATACCGTGTGCTCCCGCTCCCGCATGTCAGTGTCATGTGTTCCGAGGACCCACCTGCCAGTGTCACGCCCCCTCCTCTTCCATCCTGCCACTCCCATCCGATGGTTGTAATATGATGATTTTCGTTGGATTGTTTACAAGTAATCTACGTTGATAATGCAACATGCAAATGGCACAGACACAATTTCTAAAGTGGAAGCACTCACACTCTGCTATTGCACATATTTCTCAATATAGCTCGACAAACCCATTACAATAATTGTACTCGCATTAAACATAACCTAAATTGCAACCATCCTAAACAACATCTAAACCCACATCACACCGCTATCGTCGGAGTCCACCTCGATTGGTGACACCGCTGTGCCCTTCCCGGCGACATCCACTCCCACCCGTGGCTTTCCCTTCGCCAAGGAGGCAACAATGGCGTTCTTCACAGCTTCGTCCCCGTCGTCCTCCACATCGGAATCGACAATGACGAAGGTGACGGGGTTGGCATGGACCAAGCGCCGTCGTGCCTGGCGGCTCCTGCTCGAGCTCGACACCGCATTAGTCCTTCTACAGGTAGGAGGGGCCGAGCTCGTATACATAGCGTCATCGCTCCTCTCAAGAAACCATGGCCATTTGATTCTGCGACGGTAGGATCTTGGGGTGGATCCGCCACGACGAGCCCTACCGGAAGCGGTGGAGCGGATGGATCTGCCGGCACGAGCCATGACAAGTTCCTAGGAGGGAGTAAGATTGTGGGCCAGGCGTGTCTGGTTCCTGAGCAAGGCCTCCCAGTGATATGTACGTGGGCAAGGTACCAAAAAATTTCGTCCAATGCGCGCGAGAGGGCTTTTGAACCACGAAGGTGCGAGGTTTTTTGACAAGTCCACACGCTAGGTCCCCCCCCCCGTCAGCCAAATGTGGACGGTAGGATTCTTCCCGAGTTATTAAGTAGGGATAAATCACGCTTCACCACTACCCAGACATCCAAAGGCTCCTCTTTCCTCTGCCCTCGCTCCCCTCGCTCATGGCTCGCAGCTCGTCTCGGGCGGAATCAGGGTCGGCTCAACGCTGTCAGGCGGGTAGCCCATTCAGGTACCGGAGGGCGCCCTACGATTACTACCCCGATATGTTGTGTTTGTGCGGTGAGAAGATGACGAGATGGATTTCATGGACCGACGAAAATACTGCAGGAAAATTCAGCAACTGACAGATCGAGCGATAAGTTCCTCAGAGGTACAATGGTAACCCAGATCCAGAAAGCATAATGTAATTCTTTTTTTCCTTCGATCTACTACGCAGGAAGGGAGGGGGACTGGCTATGACAAGTTTGTGTGGATCGAAAAGCCACTGAGAGGTTTTCATAGAGAGCTTGTTCAGGATCTGCGTGATGCTGTGTGGGACAAGAAAGAGGAGATTCGTGCGATGGAGCGAGAGATCCGGGAGCTTCGGCAGGTGCAGGGGAGGCAGGGGCAGGGAGGTGGTGAGACAGACGGGCTCAAGATTAGGCCAGATAGTGGACACAATTTCCTCATTATCTGGGCATTATCTGTTGCATTTGCAGTTTATGTTGCAGTGTCGTTGTCTAGCAGCTGAAATAAGTTGCTGCTTCGTGGAGTGTAGCAGCCAGCTTAATAAATTGTTTTCCAGCCCAGAAACTTATCATAAGTGTAATGCCAACAGCAGGGATTTATTAAGCACCTATAAATAAATCATGTATGTGCCACTAACACCCATCGATTTTGGAGAGGATTTAACCGCTCAGCTATCGCGATTGTTCAGATAGTAGTGGCACGATCCGATTTTGGATTCAACTAGTGGCCTCGTGTATCAAATCCTAAAGTCGCGATAGATTTTACTCCAAGTATGGGAGGCAGATTGTTTCGCGACAAGTTCCACGCAGTTCGAGTTTAACCGAACTACATATATAGGTTCAAGTTCAATACATCATTAATTTGCTACTTTGCTAGCCCTCTTTCTCTGCTTGGGTGCCAACTTTCTTCCTCTTTCCTTCATGTCCACTAGCTTCTTCATCTCCTGCCTTCTTCCTCTTCCTGGGTGCCAATTTTCTTACCTTCACGTACCCTGCATCTCCGGGCCGAGGGAAGTCAGGCCAATCAGCACCAGAATCTTGTCCGGCATCATCACTCCACTCGTTTTGGTTTTCTCCCCACAACAAAATCACTGAGTCGGCTGTCTTGTTTCTTATCGTGCGCTTCCTGTAAAAAAACAGTACATGGATTACTACCTTATATCTATAGACTATAAACAATTTTTTTGTGTGAATGTACCATCTCATACCTAGGTTTGGGAGCATTAAGGGACATCCAATGCTCTATGGCCTATAAGATGGCAGGTCTTGCATCTGTTTTTGCCCTTCTTTGTAGCATGAAAGCGAACCCTTCTTCTCGAGAAAATTCTTAAACCTATTCACCGGGTCTTCCTCCGCCTTTTTTGTAACTGGCAAAGCTCGAAGACAGTTGGACTTGAGGCCACGAGATGGGTGCATGCATGGCTCGACGGATCCAGCGTACGCAACTCTGAACTTTTCCATAGAGTAGTAGTCTGAAAAATACTGATCCAAATGTGGTAGAGTTTTTTCTTCACCAAGAAGGCCAAGGCATGGTCGCAAGGTTTCCCGGTATGCTGCCACTCTAAGCAGGTGCATTCTCGCAGCTGGATGTTCACAACATCCCTTTTGCCACTCTTGGACATATCGACCACCTCACGACCTTCTGGTTAACGAGAACCTTAAGATGAGCAAGTCCTCGGCTTCTCTTGTGCGATTCTTTGTACAAGCGGTAGCATATGTCCTCTAAGTCTCCTACCGATCTCTCTTCTTATATTTAATGACTTCATGATCATACCACGTATCTTGTCCATCAAGATATGAACAGGCGCACTTTTATGTCCTTCACCCGCTTATTCGGCATTACAAGGTTGTTGTTTATGTAATCAACTTTGATGTCAGGGTTGAATTGACTCCTCTTCCATAGCTGCGAATGATGGATGGCTAAGTACTCTGGAAGTTCAGGGGCTTCGGCAAAAATCTTTCTCATGAAATAATCGCTGCTACTAGGTTTGTAAACTCTAGCAGCAGGAAACATGTAACGAAATACGTTGCCTGCATAGTGTGAGTACAAGTTGAGCATCATATGGGCATGGCATTCTCTACCTTCAGCTCGCGGGAACACCTCCTTCACTGCATTCGTCAGCCCTTTGCATGCATCCATGGATATAGCCAATGGATCCATGTGGTATATTGATCTCCTGAGCTGCCTCATAAACCAGACCCAGTTTTCCTCCGTTTCTGTTTCAAACAGCCCGAATGCCACTGGGAACATCTAGTTGTGACCATCAAGTGTTGTGGCAGATGACAGGCAGCCTTTCCATTTGCCAGTTAGGACAGTGTTGTCTACACTCAGATACGGCCTACAGCCGTCCTTGAATCCCTGGATGCAAGGTTTAAGCGCCATGAAAAATCTTTTGAAATATATTTTACCACCTTCTGATTCAGTGTCAATCTCCACAACACTCCCTGGACACCTAGGTTGTACCTCTGCCTTGAAGTTGTACAGCATCCTGAAGCTATTGGTCCAATCCCCGTGCAAGACCCCCAGAGCTTTCTCTTTACCTTTCCAAACCATGTAATACGGAAGGACAATGTTGTATTTGGAACCGAGGCTAGTCTCAATATTCTTCGCAGTCTCCTTAGAGTTATCCTTTAGTATGGACATAGATTGCATAGCCACCCACTCCGTATCAGCCATTGAGGATTTCAGTTTGCTGCCTGTCGGACACATGTGTGGAGGGTCCATTTTGTTCACCTGCAACACAGATTCATTTAAAAGATAAGCGGAGTCGACTAGTTGCCAGAAAGATATCGCACATCAATTGTAGTTATAGAGCGAAAAGAGAGAGAGAGAGTTCTAATGGTTTGCTGCATTCATTGCCCCAATACCCTAATTGCAGTCGACACAGGTCAGGATCTTGCTGTGATCCTCCATGGACAATGTACCTCGTACCCATCCATTCATCCACGTTAACTTGCAAACGGCCTCATACCTCTCAGCAGAGTTCTTTAGTTGATAAACGTCGAACTCCCCCTTGATACAAAAATGCCGGAACGACATCCTGAACTCATGCATTCTCTTAAACTCGGTGCCAACCGAAATTATAGGATACTCGTGGTCATGTTTCATTTCTTCTACTTCAATACCCAAATCATCGACTGGAATACCAGCCTCATCATTAAGTTCCTCGTTTATTTCATCATCACTAGATTCTTGATCCTCTACAGTGCCTTCTTCTTCATCTGATTCAGAATCTTCGCCATCGTCTCTAATGCCTAGTACTGCACACATCATATTGACTCCCATAGGTGGGGCTGCACCATCGTCTCCACTCGGATAGACAGGAACATTGCCCCAGCCCACCTCACCGGCAACTCTGTTTTCTCCAAGACACTCGGTTGGTTCTGCTGCAACCACATGGGGTGGTCTTACGTTTGCACGCATCCCAGGTACTTCAGTGGACAAACAGCGATGTAATCAATTTCATCTTGAGTGTACAAAACCCTCTTGCTCTTCCTGTGTACATCCTCCTTCCTGATGTAATCTTTCCTGATGGTATCAGTAGGGCTTGACATCCGCGTTCCATTCCCCATCGAACTAGGCCTTTTGCTGCCGCTCTTGGGTGTGATCTCCTTACTGCCTACCCTCACGGGCGTTGACTCTAGGGTGCTGGCATTATTGCCTGACCTCTGCGGCGTGTTCTTCTTCAAATTAGCCCTTTTGCTGCTACTATTGGGCATGTTCTCCTTCGTGCTGGCATTATTGCCTGACCCCAGCAGCGTGTTCTGCTCCAAATTAGCCCTTTTGCTGCTACTATTGGGCGTCTTCTCCTTCGTGCTGGCATTCTTGCCTGACCTCAGCGGCGTGTTCCGCTCCAAATTAGCCCTTTTGCTGCTACTATTGGGCGTGTTCTCCTTCGTGCTGGCATAATTCCCTGATAGCAGCATGTTCCGCTCCAAATTAGTGTTTTTTCTGCTCCCACTGGGTGTGGTAGCCTCCGTGCTGGCCATCTTCGCCTCTTTGCTACCACTCCTGGGAGTATTCACCACCGTGCTAGCTCTCTTAGCGTTTTTGCTGCTACCGTTCAGTGTGTCATTTTGACTGGATCTCAGGGGTGTACTCTGCGGCGTGGTGCCTTTTATCATGCGACTCTTGGGCGTCCTCTTCTCTGGCGTGGTCTCCTTGGTGACGTTCTTCTTCGGGGTGCCCTTTCTGGGGATGCTCTTCCTGCTCCTCTTTATGACGCTCCTCTGTAAGACTCTCCTCTGTTCAAAGCCACCCTCAATCGCACCAGCCCCAGTGATGCCATGAATCAGGTCACGCATGCCTTCTAAAAGTCCATCATCTCTATTGTCGAGTTCCAATTCCTCTCCAACCGCGAGCACTACCAAGTGGAAGAAAACTTCACCTCTATAATGTTTCCTTGTAAACGGTACGACTAAATCCTTGGTATCTTTCACTTCAATAGCATTTTTGCTCCTGTAACCATAATATAACAAACATGCTTCCTGGGAGGACCCCCACAGCACCTTCACGCGTAATGATGCCATCAGGTCAGATAACTCTACCACTTCAGGGTCGTATCTGCCAAGGATTACATCAAACTCGTCATAGAATTTTTCGGTGCCATCATCTAATTTTGCAGTATAATCCGCGACACCGATACGAACGATTACTTTGCCATCGTCAGGTTCTTCAGGATAGAAACCTCCGAGAGGTTTGAGAGATGGAGCGGCACCATCAGACCCAGCCCCAATGCCACCGCCGCCATCACCAGTGTCATCGTTAGCTGGATCAACCTCGGTGGAAGTACCAGGACCAGGAGCAAGGCGAGGGCCCTTAGCAGCGGGAGCTACATTACAGGTGGACAGGCAGGGTCCCTTCTAACGGCAGACACAATAGGATCAGTTGCTGCCATGCCACCTCGACGATCAGGAGCAGTTCCCACAACAGTAGTGTTTCGAGTGCTAGCAGAGTCCAGACCATGAGCTGGCTTCAGACCAGCAGTTCGCTGAACCCGAGCACGGGTTCGAGGAGGAGACAAGGCATCCATCTTTGCAACAACAGTGGGGCAGGATCCGGAAGCCTTAGTTTGCTCAATAGCGGCAGGGATTGGGTCAACGGCGTCCAGATCAACAACAACACAAGGACGACCAGTACCAGCAGATTCTAGAGCACGGGTTCGCACAACTTGAGGATGGTTTTGAGGAGGAGTAGCACACAAGGCGGCGGTCTTGGCAACAACAGCGGGGCAGCCTCCGGACGCCTTATTTTGCTCAACAGCGGCATGGATTGGGTGAGCAGCAGCCGCAAAAGCACGGGCACGGGGACGGGGACGACCAGTACCAGCAGATTCTAGAGCAGAGTTTTCCACAACGGCAATACGGGGACTCCTACGAGGAGGTTGCCTGACAAAAGCATGACGCAGACAAGGAACCACATTTTGCTCAACAACAGCTGGGGTTCGAGTTAGACCTCCCTGTCCAATAATAGCTGTGCGACTCCCAGTAGTAGGAGCTTCCTCATCCACTATGTTAGACACCAGCGTAACCACGCGAAGCCTAACATGATGTTTCATCAACCCAATTAGCTGACTGTCACATGCTATAGGAACCCTGAAGCCTCGTTCATCAACGATGTTGAACCGTGCAGTCTGCTCTGGCCTCATTTCAGCAAGTTCACGCACAGCAGCAACCAAACTAGGGACAGTGCATAACTGCACAGGCGCTACTTCCATCTTCAGACTCTGAGCCTGTTTCCACGTGCTCTTCCCATGTGCTAATTTCACGAGGTAGCCGCATATGCTTACCAGAACCGTGTATTTGGGTTCAGCGGAGATCCTAGTTGATAGAAAATTGAAGATAAAAGATAATAATTGTTTGTCAGTGTCGTGCTAGCAAACAATTCTATGTTCGATATATCTCTGTAATGCCAATAGCTAGCTAGCAGTTATAGGTAGTGCGAATAGCAAAGAAGAGTAGCTCACCTGAAATTAGCCAGAAGTACTTCTTCCTCAGCAAATGGATCTACCATCCTTCACGCTTCTTAGCTCGTCGGCGGTAGAGGCGGGCTAGATCGTCGCAACGGCTGGCACGGCATTCGGCATTAGAGCTCGGTAGCAGCGAGTAGGCGCAACAACTTGGCGCCGGAAGTCAAATGCCCGAAGAGATCATTCTGGTTGGAGAGGGGATTTCGACACCGTCGGTGCTAGGGTTCATGCGAAAGGAGGGAGGGAGTGGATTTGTGAATTTGGTCAACGCACGATGCTCCTTTAGTATCTCATTTCACCTACGTGGTTGCCGTGTTGGCGCTCGCGTCATGGAAATATTACTGATATGAGGGTCCCGACCGTCTACTTCACGGGGTTGTTTCACGGCATGTTTGGATTTGGTAGGGGTGAGACGAGTTTGCATCGAAATGGCCCCTCCGGTAGTTGGCGGCCCAACTTTTCGAAACATGGTAATTTCAGGCAACTTAGGTACCGCCATGCGCTGGCCTGCCAACTTTGGTACCGCAGACGAACAAGCCCAGCCACATGACTCAAACCATATCGGTAGTCTTGCCTCTCATCTCTTCTTTTGCCCCGTAAATCATTCCGCCGGAATGACCCGGCCCTGTCCCTATGGTAGTACTCCTCGTTCTGCTTAGCCGACATAATCAAAGACTGGGTCGCATATCGCAGTGCGTATGAATCTGCAATCTTGATTGTCTCAGCCAATGTAGTTGACATATCTCTTTGCAGCCTCTACCACAGTACACTTCCATGTTTACACCCTTGTGTGAACCAAGCTATTGCCTATGATTCGATCACACCTTCACATGAGTTGTGCATTGTGCACCACCGAGTCAAAAACTCTCGGTTAGTCTCATTTGGCCTCTGCTTACACATTGCTAAGTGATGTGGCATGTTTGGCCTCTTGTATGTGCTGGTAAAGTTACTAATGAACATCTCCTCAAAATCTATCCAACAGTTGATACTTCCTGCTAGCAGATTATTCAGCCATACTCTTGTTGGTCCTTCCAGCATCTGAGGGACATATCTCACCGCCCATATGAGATTTCCCTATGCGATGTGTACAGCATTGGCATAATCAAGTCAACCAATCTTGTGGCTTGGTGCTACCGTCATATGTCTTTGTCCCCCTAGCCAACTGAAAGTTCGACACAGGTGGTTCCCTCATAATCCGAGGTCCAAAACATGCAAGTCCTGGAGAACCTTGTCTTTCCATTATTTCTGACATATAAATTCTATCAAGCTTCAACCATGCATAATCTGGTTGCAAGTGTCTATTTTCTAGCCGAGATCCTACGGCATTGCCTATCAAGTGATGCTCCGGCCTAGCAAACCCGTCATTGGCCATAGCCGAGTAACCATCATTATACCTGTTTTGCCCTGGATGTGCATATTGCTGCTGCATAGCTGGCCCCGCACTTTGCTCTTGTCGAGGTATATATTGCTATTGTTGTTGATGACGAGGTTGATGTTGCCCCGCATCAGCCAAATTATGCTGGCCAGCATTACCTTGCCCAACATTTCCTTGACTCATGTTGCCTTGGTCATGGTTTCCTTGACCACCATTACCTCGACTAGCACTCCTTCTATCATCATTGCTTGGCGGTGCTTTGCCTTTCTCGACCACAGCCAGGTCATATGGCACCATCTGCTTGTTCTTCTGCCAGAGGTTACCACCTCTTCTCCCCTTGGAGCAGCACTGGGCAAAGATGCTGCCCGGCTGATTTTGCAAGTGTGCCCCTAGTCGAGTGAACGACATGGGAACCACCTTCTCTAGCCGGATTAATCCTGCGTAACTCCTCATTCCGCTGTTTGCTATTTGCACCAGCTCAATAACTCTCTCTTCCTGCCTGTCTCGGGCTTTTCCGGTCAGAGCAGGTATCTCAGCAACTGCTGCATCTGTAGCCCTGAGGTTCTTTGTCAGGGTGCTATACCTCAGTAGACCTACTAACATTGGGTTACCCGACTCTCCTGGCCTAGGTACGTATTCCTTATCCATTTCAGCAATTAGGTTCTTTCCCCTAATCTTTACACCATCCATATGAGTAGGACTAGTTCTGTTGGCTCTAGCGTACTCACGCAAAGTGATGTTCAATGCCTACTGAGATGCAGTTACTTTCTTAGCTCCCTCTAGTACTTTCTGCCAAGTCTCCTCTAGTTCGGCTTGTGCCTGAGCCAGATCTACTATAGGAGCTACAGGGGTAGTTACGCTCTCTATGGCTTTCTGCAGTATGTTTTGCGGCCTTTCTAGCGGTCGACCTCTAGATCAAGCTACCTTGGGATTTACATATCCTTCTTCTGTCGGGTCTTTACTCGTGCCTGCATCTAGCGCGGTCATCATCAGCTCGACGCAGTTGGCGGGGTGAGTGATATGCGAACCGCGAGCCATGCTGAGAGGGGGCTCTCCTGCCATGGTGACTTGCTATGGGTACGCGCAGGAATCATCGACCCCGATGTAGATCTTGAGTGCGCTGAAGCTGACGAAGAGGCCATTGTGCGAAGGTGGGCGGTTGCCAATGGTGCTCGCGTTGTTGCTGGCGTAGTCTAGTGATGAGTCCAAAATTGACGCATATTTAAGTATAAAAATTATTCATATTTTCACTCATCACATGCTTCATCTTTCTACAACAATGCCTATTATGTATTGATTCCTAGTTCTCATTCATTTCCACATGGACTTTTCACATTACTAGTTTTATTAGGATTTTATAACCTTTTTCTTTTCTTTGATTTGTGTGTAGGTGCTATGGAGAATCATGGATAAATGGAGCGAAGAGAATTCAATATGGAGGAGTTGCAAGCACCAGACTTAGCCATTTGAGGGCAAGAAAAAGTGGATTTTCCATCAAATCCAAATGAATATCCAAGGCCATGGTCTTGTATCCCTTGTCCATACAAATCCAACGAGCCAACGAACACCTCAGTCAGAGTCCATATGAAGAAATGGTGACCAAAACACTATAGAGTTAAGAAGGCTTAACGACCAAGTGGAGGAATGATAAGTGTAACAATTGTAATCTTATAAGTATATGTGTAGGTGAGCAACCCATAATTAGTCGGAACTCCTCTAGCTAGATTTCATCCCAACTTCAATAATCCTACTAGTCTATTACCAAAACCATGGTCAGACACTAGACGATTAAGATCCTTGAAGTTGCTTAGCAATAAGCTCCTTGGATCGGACTAATGCAATAAGCACGGTGGTTCCTCGTTATCATCAAGTCTACTAGTTTTCCATTGATATCCCCGTGTCACTCGGGGGTCGCCGGTCTCCTAGCGAATAGGATCCTATCCATGTAGAACAAAGCATCATGTTGTCTGGGCCCTTAATTGGACAACAAGCATTAGTCATCCCACAGATAGTCAAGCACACATAATATAGTAATTAAAATCAGTCACAAACTAATGGAAAATATATGGAGGCATATCACATGTCACCAATCCCTTACATATCCCACGCCCAAAGGGACTTACTCACACATGAGGGAAGACAGCATCATCGATATAATTAAATAAAGGGAGATCTTCTTGATGTTACCGTGGAGATCCACAGTAGGAATATAAAAGTAATCCAACACAATTCAAGATAGGAAGAAACAATCTCAAACCCTAATCTTGCAAGGTGAAGATCTCTCACTCTCTCTCAAGTACAAGTAATGGCTATGAGGGTGTGATGGCTAGGAGGTCGAAGATCATGGAGCAAGATGAAGAACATCTTCCCCTTCTTCTCCGGATCTCTTCTTTCTCCTTTCTAGATGGGATGGCGGCTACTGTGTTATGTTTTTGTGTTCAGACTCTTCATGGAAGTTGTCGAGGCGGCGGCAGCTATATGGCGGGAACTTTACGGTTGGAAAAAATGTTCCTGCCGTATAGTTGCTCGTTAAAGCGTCTGTTTGCCTCCCTTGATTGCTTCCAAAGAGGGACATGCTTGTTTTCGCCTGAATATTGTCTTTCCCTTGTTAAAACCTTCTATTGATGTCCAGAACCTGAAACACACATTAAAAACCAAGTTTTCTTTGCTACCGAAGTATTAGTGTTAGGCAAAGCTAGAAAACGTTCAAATCCAGAGGAAAACCATCAATAAAAACCATAAAGAATGTGTCAAATCTCACAGCTATCAAGTCCCCAAGCTTAGATGTTTCTCACCCTCGAGTGACAAGAAATTAAGGAAGAATAGTAGAGATTCGAGACTGAAATAAAAGAACTTACAAGCTCGAATTGGTGTCAAATTCTTTTCTTCACAATTCCTGCAATCTTAAACATGATCATACAAGTATTCACAAGATTGCACCGGGTCCACTTCCTAACCACGTATATCTTGCTAGCATATAAATCATATGTCCGAGCAAGTGTCAAAAGTTTAGCTAGGAGAGTAAGATAAAATCTATTGGTGTATCTCTTTGTTGAGAGATGAAAACTTTCTGCTCTTGTTTCTTTAATCAATTAAGAGTGCTCAAGTTGGCACCAAGAACATTCAATTTAAGAACAACTCATCTATTTCCACGTGAAAATTTCAAGACTCTAAAAGCACCTTTTTCTTTCCTTGCCTTTCAAAAACTTTAGCTCCTTCATAGAGAAATCATGCCACTGTTTTTAACATGTTAATTGGATCTGTGTTGTGCACTCGTGACCATGCCAATAAATAATTATTAAGCAATAGTGGGTCAGAGGAGTACTACAACTTCGCTTGGAACGTGAAACCATGAGGAGACTAAAATTTTACCCGTCATAGCATTGTTGTTACAGACGTTTACATAACTCAATAGCTGAAATCAAGTGGTTTCCCACATTTAGATCGTTCGTTGGCTAGCGGAGTTAATAGTTCCCTATGGAGCACGACAGTGTTGTAATGATACGCTTAAAGTAATATCTTATGGTAATTATTAGAAAAAGCAGTGGCATAATCTCTACTACTTCGAAGCATCCATTTTATCAAACAATTTCATTCAAGGGTGCAATCGAGTCTATTTACATTAAGCTCAAATGGGATGGAGTAGTTCTAAAATCAAATCCTTTGGCTAAACATTGACTCAAGTCATCTTTTGGATGCTTTTTCTTTTTGTAAAAGTGTAGGAAATATTTTTAACCAAGTTCATTGCTCATTGTTTCTAAGCTAAAAAGGTGTCACATCCCAAGATTTTCCAAATCTTGTAATGTGAAAAATAAAATAACAAAATAAATCTTTGTTGAAAATCAGGGTGAAAAGAAACTTTTGTTTCTAGAAGGAGACTTAAAGTCCCATCTTGAACAAACTTTGGCAGAAGTTTGAATTCAACAAAAATTCAAATCAAGGGAAATGCATTCCTCAATGAATGTATCTGGAAATTTGAACATTTGGAAAGTAATCCAAAACCCTAAACCCTAATGGAAGGAAATCATTTTCCAAAGTATCTCCAAATCTATGGATTTGATCCATACCAAAGTTGATCAACAAATATTCACAAAGGATCAAGAAAGACCTTGGAGATTGGTTTCACTTAGTTTAGAACCTTAGACAAAATCTTGTGGATACAATAAGAGAAGGAAATTGAATTTCCAAAGCCAATAAAGCCCTTACCAAAAGCCCACACCAATTGGTGATCAAGAAATCCTAAAGGGATCAAAAAGATAAACCTTTGTTAAAGGAAAAATAAATTGTTTTGGAAATACTATTTAGATCTTTTAATAAAAGACTTTGTTTTCAAATGAGAAGGTGAGCCAAATTAATTTTGGCCAAGCTTTTGTAATAAAATATTTTGTTTTGATAAAATGAGTAAAGGTTTATTTAAATAAAATAATAAGGATTTAAACATCCAATTTTATTTGAGTAAAAGCTTTTCCCATTTTAAATGAACACCAAGTATTTTATTACTACTTTGAAATCTTTTATTAAAAGGTTTTGCTTTGATTAAAATGAGTAAAGGATTATTTAAATAAAATAATAAGGATTTAAATATCCAATTTTATTTAAGTAAAGGCTTTCCCATTTTAATTAAAACACCAAAACTTATTTATTTAAATAAGTTTCCAAGTATTCTGGTTTGGTTTTGAAAGTAATTGGATTTCAAATGGAAATATTATTAAATAAATCAAACCCTAATAACTAAAGATCCATTTTATTTAATTATTAAATGGATCCTAAAATAAATAAAAATAATATTTCATTTTGAGATTTGGATTATGTTGCCAAACAGAACCAAATTCAAAGTGAAGTTGAGTGATTGATTTGAAATCATTTGAGTGTTGTTTGAAATTGTGTGAATATTTGTTTGAAATTGAAAACAGAAAAAGAATTAGAAAAAGGAAAAAAGAGTTAGACAGAAAAAAAAATAGGAAAACAGGAGCAGCCCAATAGGCCCAGTCCAGCCCAGTATTTTTCCCCCGAAGAAATCTCTTCTCACTAAGAAATCTACCCACACAGAGACAGACAACCGGGACCCACTTCTCCCTCTTCCCCTTTCACTGCCAAGCGGACCCACCTCCTCTTACTCCTTCCCGAACCGTTTTCCTCACTCAGAAACTAACCCGCGCGGAGTATGACAAGTGGACCCCGTTCCTTCTCTTTTTCCCACTGACTGGTAGGCCCACTCTCTACTGTTCTTCTCTCTCACCCGCGCCAGCCGTTTCTTCCTCCCCTCAATGGCGCTCTGCCGATTTACTCCGGCGTTGAATTCGCGTTAACCACGGACTTTACTCCCCCTGCGACGACGCCTACTTAAACGCCTTCCTCTCCTCTGTCTTTTCCCTCAGACCCCTTCCCCAAGCTCGCCTCAGCCGCCTCAATTCCTCCTCGACGCCTCTGCTCCGACGATGTTCCGGTGACAATTCCGACTAAACCCCACCGCCTTGCCTCATTGACCACGCACGATACTCCACACTCATCGGTGCTTCCGTGCCCTCCGTTCGACGCTGGTGCCTCAAACCTCGCCTTGACGACGACTGCAGCCGCCCCGTGTTCCAACTACGGCGACATTCCACGGTGAGCACAGACCTCCCCAGCACCTCTCAATGATGCTCCCTCGTTCGCGACCCTCGTGCGCACCTAACCCTGCCTCTCCTTTGCCTTAGGACGATATCCAGCGACGACTCCGACAAGCTCTAAACGCCACCGTGTCTGCTTCTTCTCCGGCAACGTTTCCTGGTAAGAGCCGACCGCCCCGAGCCTCCTCGTTCACGCGCACAGTTTCGTCATGATCCTGCGCACCTAACCGCATCGATGTTCTGCTTTGAGGTGATCCACAGCGACGCCAACGATGACGACCCGAGAGCCCCGCCACCGCAGCAACTCCGGCGAGCAATCAAGCTCACTCCAGTACGCCCCGCGATAGGAAGACACTACCCCGAGCTTCCCCACGATCTTGCGAACTCGGTGAGCATTCCCTCTTTCTCTCTCGCTTTCTGCATCGCCGGCACCATCATCGACCGACGACTCCGCCGCCGTTAGCCACCGCAGCGCCGCCAGTTGATGGTCTGAGTGATTGCAGCCGTTCGATCTAGATCCATCGGATACGATCGAACCACTTACACGCGAATAGGTACGCTCTCTGGACCGCACGATTAGATTAGATCCAACGCTCCACAGCCACGATCCGGCCGAACCTGTATCGACCAATGATATCACGCCGCGTTTCACCTATCTGTTTAAAACAGAATTTGAAAACAGAAACTTTTGCAAACTTCAAACCTTTGTATCTTTTGATCCACACGTCCAAATTTTACAAATTTGATGTCGTTGGAATCAGCAAGACAAACCCTAGCCAACCCTGCCCTTAGTTTAGCAAATAGTATCTGTTAACTTGTTTAACTTTGCAGATTCTTTTGTATGCTTGCTAACATTAGAAAAATCATTTAAAAATGATATTTAGGTTAAAAACTTTGCCAAATAGTTTGTTGTGACCTTGCTGACCATAGGAACCAACCCATAGTTTGGAAAGTGATTTTGGAAAAGAATAGAATGGATTAATTAGTTTAGTCCATTTTTAGCTAACTAAAAACTATTTGTTTTGTTTATGAAAATGCTTTCATAAAGAAAACTTTGGAGAAAATGTTTTGAACCAAACCTACTGACCCAAAACACCAAGGTTTGCAATAGCAACTCATTTGGTGAACCCTATAGACTAATGCCCTAGTAAGACATATTTCTACACCACATAGAATGACACTTTGTTTTGCAAATGGTTTTATAGTGAAACCTTTTGCAAATGACTTAGCCACTTCACAAAATGACCATTAGGTGTACTCCAAAAGTCTATGACCCACTAGGAACCACTTTTGCAAACAAAGCAAAGCTTGGCATGCTTGCATGCATTTCTTTGACTTTGTTATTTTATGTGTGTTGTTTTGCTTGATTGGTAGATTGAGTTTGTGCCTTGCTTGATTGATTGTAGTGACTTGAAGAGTGTGAGTGTTGCAAGGACAAGGAGTGAACTTATACCCTCTACCAAAAAGGCAAGTGATGCTTCATATCTTATGTCCCATTATTTTCACTATGCATTAGTGTTTTTGCTAAAGTAAAATCTTGCATGGTTTTTATTTTGCTAAGTATAGACCTTGCTATAGGAAACCTAGTAGATAAATCCTTAGAAGGATTTTCCTAAGTTAAGAATCCTATTACTACCAAGCTTAGCCTAGCTAATAAAAAACTTGGGTGGGATATATATTCATGCTATGAAAATTTCTAAGTCTATGGACTTATGTTTTGTTTAATAAAACAACTAAGTTAATGAATCTCCTGGGTGGAATGGGACTTGCTTGGTGGTTTTTGGTTGAGTGGATCACAAGGCCCATGTCTATGGTTTACCTTAGTGTATCTCACTTGTGGATGGCCACCCAGGAAACAAAGAGATTTGAGATGTCAAATGCTGAGAAGCTTCAAGTGCAACCACTTGGCATTATGGGCTCTGCCATGATCTTAGGATGCTGGAACTTAGTCTTTTGGACAGTGGGTGGTAGTGATTGATAGGTTGGAACGCGTCCATTTGACTAAGGAAAGGCTACTGAAGGATCATTCTTGGGAAACCAAGGCTTGTGGGGAAAGTGCACCACCTCTGCAGAGTGTAAAACCTAAGTACTTAGCCATGTCCCTGGTAAAGGACAATTTGAGCATCAAGACATGGAAGCAATCAAGAATCTCATCATTCCAATTTCTAAATTAAAACTTGTGGGTGAACAAGGGTTGTGTGAAATTCTTCAATCTTTGATGGAGAGATGGCTTGGTACAAGGATCTCAAAATCTTAGATTGGGAAATTGTTTTTGCCAAGTAAATCTTCAGTCTTTGATTGATAGATGCCCTGAGTGGATCTTCAGTCTTTGATTGATAGATGCCTTGGAATTTGTTTTTGCCAAATAAAACTTATTTTCAAAAAATGATAGGAAAAATCTATTTTGAGCAATGCAAGCCTAAGCTCCACCAGCCAAATGCATATAGTATTATAGTCCACTTAAAATATACTAAGGTATCACTTGCCAATACAATTCAAATGTATTGACCCTTGTGGCTGTAACTTATTATGTTGCAGGTTTGATTGTTTTAGTGAAGATTGATTGATTAGGATTACAAAGTCTACAACCAACATCTGCCTGTGGCACTTTGAAGATAAAGGACCCAATGCTTATAGTTATTCCGCTGCAATGTAATGTAATAGCCTAATGAGCTATGTTTGATGTAATAAAATTATGTTATTCCTGGTTATAAAGTTGTATTATGACCTTTGTTTCTCGATATTACATCTGAACTGTGGATGCTAGCTATTGATCCAGGGACTAGCATTGTAAACACAGGGGACTCAATCTTATTTAAGGTTGGGGACGCTACAGAATGGTATCAGAGCATTGTGTTGCCTGTAGGATTTGTAACCCTAGGATTGGACAAAAACCCTTAGACAATAGGAGTTGTCTTATTCCAAAAATTATTTACAAAACAATCTTGTAAACTCTTTCCTCAACCATTTTGGTTTCAACTCTACCTCTCATCTATATTCAAACTTGATGGAAAAGCCTACCCCATGACCAAAGACTACACCATGTGCAAAGGACTTCTTCAACATTTTCAACTCTAATGACTTCAACTTCTTCAACATCTTCAACATGTACACCAAGGACTTTAACTTGGATATCACTAAAGACTACAAGTCTTGAGTAACGTTTCACTTGAAGACTAAGGAAAAACAACTTAGAAGGAGCCATCAACATCTTTGAAGATTGTGACCAAGACACAAGAATTCTCCAAGGATACAAAGATCTCAATCAAGAAGAATCAATCAAGAAGGATGGAAAGATCACAAGTAAACCATGTAGATGGACCACCATATTTTAGTTAAGTCAAACCCACCAACTTATGTGGTGTAACAAAAATATTTTGTTGCCTAAGTATGTGCTTGACCTTTGTTTGAGTGGAGTGTTTGTTTGTGATTGCTTGCACATTGCTTGTGTGAATTGTGATGTGTGTGAATAGAATTGACTTCTTAGAAATCTTTTGCCTATTCTAATCCCCTCCAACCCAAACAGATGACTTCTCCAAGAAACTCCGACATCAAGGATGGTGACAACAACAACAACCAAGAGGACAACATGAGGGAACTCATAGCAACCCAACACCAATTGAGCCAACTAACAGCTCAGTTCATAGCCAACAATAGTGATAAAGACCCTACCTTGCAAAAGTTTTTGGAAGAACAATCCCAACTGATGCTTAAGGTGACTAATCAAATGATCAGCATGGAAGAAAACTATCCCAAAAGAATGTATGACAACAAGGATGACAAGAATGTTATTCTAGATGGAGCCCCAGCTTGCATTATTTGTGGAGACAAGGATCATACATCCAAAGAGCATGAAGATCAATGCCCCAATTGTGAAGAGGAACATCCAGTTGGCCAATGCCCCACATCTCAAGTTACTTGTTACCTTTGTGAAGGAAATGACCATGTTCCTATCCAATGCCCCATCTATGCCATTGTTGAACAAAAGAAACAAGAAGGATCCAAGTACGCCAAGAATGTCGATGACAAAGGAAAAGGACCACTTATACCTCCAAACAAGACAACCCAATTCAAAGGATCAAAGAAGCCCAAGAAACCAAAGCAAGACATGAGCCTTGTGCAATGTCGTAAATGTAAGGAAATGGGACACAACCCCAGTGGATGCCCAGAGTCCATAAAGAATAAAAGGATGGACCAAGTAGTGTGCAACAACTGCAAAGAGCTAGGCCATTATGTAGCAGTTTGTCCACAAGAGCAACGTAAAGAACTCCAAGATATCCACTGTTTCAATTGCAAGGAACCAGGACACTATGTGAGCAATTGTCCAGAAAAGATGAAGAACAAGATGATCAAGCCTATGGAGAAACTCAACCTTGGCCCATGAGTCAAGTGGGAAAACAAGGGCACTATGCAGAAGTTTTCCAAGAAGAAGTTTTCCAAGATTCCAAGCAAGCCAAGATGTAGTTTAGTTGGAAAATTTTTAAGGGTGGTAGTACCCTAGTTGTCTTGAACCTGCTTGTAACCCTAGCCTCCCCAAATCTCGGGACGAGATTTCTTTTAAGGGTGGTAGCCTGTCACATCCCAAGATTTTCCAAATCTTGTAATGTGAAAAATAAAATAACAAAATAAATCTTTGTTGAAAATCAGGGTGAAAAGAAACTTTTGTTTCTAGAAGGAGACTTAAAATCCCATCTTGAACAAACTTTGGCAGAAGTTTGAATTCAACAAAAATTCAAATCAAGGGAAATGCATTCCTCAATGAATGTATCTGGAAATTTGAACATTTGGAAAGTAATCCAAAACCCTAAACCCTAATGGAAGGAAATCATTTTCCAAAGTATCTCCAAATCTATGGATTTGATCCATACCAAAGTTGATCAACAAATATTCACAAAGGATCAAGAAAGACCTTGGAGATTGGTTTCACTTAGTTTGGAACCTTAGACAAAATCTTGTGGATACAATAAGAGAAGGAAATTGAATTTCCAAAGCCAATAAAGCCCTTACCAAAAGCCCACACCAATTGGTGATCAAGAAATCCTAAAGGGATCAAAAAGATAAACCTTTGTTAAAGGAAAAATAAATTGTTTTGGAAATACTATTTAGATCTTTTAATAAAAGACTTTGTTTTCAAATGAGAAGGTGAGCCAAATTAATTTTGGCCAAGCTTTTGTAATAAAATATTTTGTTTTGATAAAATGAGTAAAGGTTTATTTAAATAAAATAATAAGGATTTAAACATCCAATTTTATTTGAGTAAAAGCTTTTCCCATTTTAAATGAACACCAAGTATTTTATTACTACTTTGAAATCTTTTATTAAAAGGTTTTGCTTTGATTAAAATGAGTAAAGGATTATTTAAATAAAATAATAAGGATTTAAATATCCAATTTTATTTAAGTAAAGGCTTTCCCATTTTAATTAAAACACCAAAACTTATTTATTTAAATAAGTTTCCAAGTATTCTGGTTTGGTTTTGAAAGTAATTGGATTTCAAATGGAAATATTATTAAATAAATCAAACCCTAATAACTAAAGATCCATTTTATTTAATTATTAAATGGATCCTAAAATAAATAAAAATAATATTTCATTTTGAGATTTGGATTATGTTGCCAAACAGAACCAAATTCAAAGTGAAGTTGAGTGATTGATTTGAAATCATTTGAGTGTTGTTTGAAATTGTGTGAATATTTGTTTGAAATTGAAAACAGAAAAAGAATTAGAAAAAGGAAAAAAGAGTTAGACAGAAAAAAAATAGGAAAACAGGAGCAGCCCAATAGGCCCAGTCCAGCCCAGTATTTTTCCCCCGAAGAAATCTCTTCTCACTAAGAAATCTACCCACACAGAGACAGACAACCGGGACCCACTTCTCCCTCTTCCCCTTTCACTGCCAAGCGGACCCACCTCCTCTTACTCCTTCCCGAACCGTTTTCCTCACTCAGAAACTAACCCGCGCGGAGTATGACAAGTGGACCCTGCTTCCTTCTTTTTTCCCACCGACGGTAGGCCCACTCTCATCGTTCTTCTCTCTCACCAAGGCCACTGCTTTCTTCCTCCCCTCAATGGCGCTCTGCCGATTTACTCCGGCGTTGAATTCGCGATAACCACGGACTGTACTCCCCCTGCGACGACGCCTAAATAAACGCCTTCCTCTACTCTGTCTTTTCCCTCGCCCCTTCCCAAGCTCGCCTCAGTGCCTCAATTCCTCCTCGACGCCCTCTGCTCCGCGATGTTCCGTGACAATTCCGGAAACCCCACCGCCTTTGCCTCATGACCACGACGCATACTCCACTCGGTGCTTTTGTGCTTTGTGCCTCCGTTCAGACGCGGGTGCCCTGAAACCTCGCCTTCGACGACGACCTGTAGCGCCGCCGTCTGTTCCAACTACGGCGACATTCCACGGTGAGCACAGACCTCCCCAGCACCTCTCAATGATGCTCCCTCGTTCGCGACCCTCGTGCACACCTAACCCTGCCTCTCCTTTGCCTTAGGACGATCTCCAGCGACGACTCCGACAAGATCTAAACGCCACCGTGTCTGCTTCTTCTCCGGCAACGTTTCCTGGTAAGAGCCGACCGCCCCGAGCCTCCTCGTTCACGCGCACAGTTTCGTCATGATCCTGCGCACCTAACCGCATCGATGTTCTGCTTTGAGGTGATCCACAGCGACGCCAACGACGACGACCCGAGAGCCCCGCCGCCGCAGCAACTCCGGCAAGCAATCAAGCTCACTCCAGTACGCCCCGCGATAGGAAGACACTACCCCGAGCTTCCCCACGATCTTGCGAACTCGGTGAGCATTCCCTCTTTCTCTCTCGCTTTCTGCATCGCCGGCACCGTCATCGACCGACGACTCCGCCGCCGTTAGCCACCGCAGCGCCGCCAGTTGATGGTCTGAGTGATTGCAGCCGTTCGATCTAGATCCATCGGATACGATCGAACCACTTACACGCGAATAGGTACGCTCTCTGGACCGCACGATTAGATTAGATCCAACGCTCCACAGCCACGATCCGGCCGAACCGGTATCGACCAATGATATCACGCCGCGTGTCACCTATCTGTTTAAAACAGAATTTGAAAACAGAAACTTTTGCAAACTTCAAACCTTTGTATCTTTTGATCCACACGTCCAAATTTTACAAATTTGATGTCGTTGGAATCAGCAAGACAAACCCTAGCCAACCCTGCCCTTAGTTTAGCAAATAGTATCTGTTAACTTGTTTAACTTTGCAGATTCTTTTGTATGCTTGCTAACATTAGAAAAATCATTTAAAAATGATATTTAGGTTAAAACCTTTGCCAAATAGTTTGTTGTGACCTTGCTGACCATAGGAACCAACCCATAGTTTGGAAAGTGATTTTGGAAAAGAATAGAATGGATTAATTAGTTTAGTCCATTTCTAGCTAACTAAAAACTATTTGTTTTGTTTATGAAAATGCTTTCATAAAGAAAACTTTGGAGAAAATGTTTTGAACCAAACCTACTGACCCAAAACACCAAGGTTTGCAATAGCAACTCATTTGGTGAACCCTATAGACTAATGCCCTAGTAAGACATATTTCTACACCACATAGAATGACACTTTGTTTTGCAAATGGTTTTATAGTGAAACCTTTTGCAAATGACTTAGCCACTTCACAAAATGACCATTAGGTGTACTCCAAAAGTCTATGACCCACTAGGAACCACTTTTGCAAACAAAGCAAAGCTTGGCATGCTTGCATGCATTTCTTTGACTTTGTTATTTTATGTGTGTTGTTTTGCTTGATTGGTAGATTGAGTTTGTGCCTTGCTTGATTGATTGTAGTGACTTGAAGAGTGTGAGTGTTGCAAGGACAAGGAGTGAACTTATACCCTCTACCAAAAAGGCAAGTGATGCTTCATATCTTATGTCCCATTATTTTCACTATGCATTAGTGTTTTTGCTAAAGTAAAATCTTGCATGGTTTTTATTTTGCTAAGTATAGACCTTGCTATAGGAAACCTAGTAGATAAATCCTTAGAAGGATTTTCCTAAGTTAAGAATCCTATTACTACCAAGCTTAGCCTAGCTAATAAAAAACTTGGGTGGGATATATATTCATGCTATGAAAATTTCTAAGTCTATGGACTTATGTTTTGTTTAATAAAACAACTAAGTTAATGAATCTCCTGGGTGGAATGGGACTTGCTTGGTGGTTTTTGGTTGAGTGGATCACAAGGCCCATGTCTATGGTTTACCTTAGTGTATCTCACTTGTGGATGGCCACCCAGGAAACAAAGAGATTTGAGATGTCAAATGCTGAGAAGCTTCAAGTGCAACCACTTGGCATTATGGGCTCTGCCATGATCTTAGGATGCTGGAACTTAGTCTTTTGGACAGTGGGTGGTAGTGATTGATAGGTTGGAACGCGTCCATTTGACTAAGGAAAGGCTATCAAGGATCATTCTTGGGAAACCAAGGCTTGTGGGGAAAGTGCACCACCTCTGCAGAGTGTAAAACCTAAGTACTTAGCCATGTCCCTGGTAAAGGACAATTTGAGCATCAAGACATGGAAGCAATCAAGAATCTCATCATTCCAATTTCTAAATTAAAACTTGTGGGTGAACAAGGGTTGTGTGAAATTCTTCAATCTTTGATGGAGAGATGGCTTGGTACAAGGATCTCAAAATCTTAGATTGGGAAATTGTTTTTGCCAAGTAAATCTTCAGTCTTTGATTGATAGATGCCCTGAGTGGATCTTCAGTCTTTGATTGATAGATGCCTTGGAATTTGTTTTTGCCAAATAAAACTTATTTTCAAAAAATGATAGGAAAAATCTATTTTGAGCAATGCAAGCCTAAGCTCCACCAGCCAAATGCATATAGTATTATAGTCCACTTAAAATATACTAAGGTATCACTTGCCAATACAATTCAAATGTATTGACCCTTGTGGCTGTAACTTATTATGTTGCAGGTTTGATTGTTTTAGTGAAGATTGATTGATTAGGATTACAAAGTCTACAACCAACATCTGCCTGTGGCACTTTGAAGATAAAGGACCCAATGCTTATAGTTATTCCGCTGCAATGTAATGTAATAGCCTAATGAGCTATGTTTGATGTAATAAAATTATGTTATTCCTGGTTATAAAGTTGTATTATGACCTTTGTTTCTCGATATTACATCTGAACTGTGGATGCTAGCTATTGATCCAGGGACTAGCATTGTAAACACAGGGGACTCAATCTTATTTAAGGTTGGGGACGCTACAAAAGGAGACACTAGCAAAGGGATAGGATTGATAGGATAGCAAGCTAAGTGGGGAGTGACTCCAGTGCAAGCAAGTAAATAGTCGTAGGATCAATTTAAAATTACAGAAAAGGTGATGAAAGGAATGTGATACCTCCTCTTGCTTGCTTCATTCTTGTACTTGAGTTGAATCCCCTCTATATTTCCCTATTGCCAAGTCACCTGAAATTGAGCAATCTTCAAGAGAAACAAAGAAATGAATTTGCAATAAAAGTTACAACTAATTTTTTGTGTTTTGGTTTAGGAATGCAAACTGAAAGTAAACATGCATTTTTGAAGAAGTAAAATAAATCAAAAGAATAAATGAAAATATGAATGCAAGGTTTGGAGGTTTTCAAACCTTCCCCAAGCTTAGGCATTGTCGCTTAGTTTGTGCCGTTCTTGGCTTGCAGACATCGGGTAGTAGTCGTGGGGGGAAGTGACTGACATTGTGAGTCAAGGCACTCACATCTTCATTCACTCCTTGTAGAGTGTGGTCAATCTCCCCAACGCGCTAGTTGAGCTGCTGAAATTCCTAATAGGGGATGTAGTTGAACCCCTGATGCGGCTGATTGGGCCATGGGTCACAAGGTACCTCTTGCTACTGCTGCTGTCCCTCCCAAGGAGGGTTGTATTCCTGCTCATCCCCATGCTCCTGCTCATCCTCATCCTGCTTCTCTCCTTCTTCATCTTCCTCTTGATTAGGATGGAGTTCAGCCATGATCTCCATCACTTAATCCTTGGTGAGGACCCAAGTGTCCTTCTCCACAATTGAGAAGGCTTGTGGATAAGGCAATTGAACCTGCTCACCCTGTGCATCACCAAGATAACCAAACTGATATGCTTGGAGCCTCTTGTTAGCTTGGTAAATACCAAGGAAGCCACAAGCAGTTAAATAATTGATGTCCATAAGTTTGGAGCCGTCAACAGGTTGCATAACAGGTAATATAATATTAAATGCATGGGCAAGGTGGGTTACCAATCCACCAATGCGAATGTCATCTCTCGTCTTATTGCTCTGGTGATGAAAATGTTGGATGAGTAGAGTTGCGGGATTGGGGCTTTGCGATGCATTGGGGAAGAGTGCCTTGGTGATCATTGCCATGTCCGCATTGGCCATGGAACCAGTATCTCATCTTCCCAACAGTGTGTTGGCGAGTAACAGGGCATAGTAGCAAATTGTTGGGTTCTAAATGGTGGACATCTTCTGGTAGAATTCGCTGCCACAATTAATAGAAATAACATCCCAAGTTTCTCCACTTGTGATGCTATATAGGTTAGTAACAGTGGACTCCCCAACGTGAGGGAAGCCAAAAGCATCACAAAATTGTTAAAAAGTTATTTCATAGTGCCGCTGGTTCATGGTGAAGCTTACCGTGCACGCATTACCTTTCTCCCTGTGGTCATCGTAGGAGGAGGGAAGGAACTCATAAGTGAGCTCTGTGTAGGTGTTGTGGCTTGCGTAGACGAGTAGTGTTAGCCTGGCCTAATCACACATGAGGTCAAAGTCCACTCTCAACCCTGCCACGGTGAGAAAGCTGTGATCGGCCCAACGTGTGGGTAACACCCTCCTCGATGAAACTATGGCCAACTTAGGGTTGAGCTCGGCCCTCTGCCCTGAGCTCTCGCCACGTTGGCGCTTGCCCTTGCGAAAAATGCTACCAATTTTGTTCATTTTGATGCACTGGAAAATTTCACCATAAAACCTTAGGGACATAGTTTGTACATGATATACGAACGATTCTACATGGAAAAATTTAATCCTAGCGTGAGAAATCAATAGGAAACACGAAACAAGCTTGAGTTCATCCACTAGATTAATGTGAGAGTTTCAACCATGGAATTCTGAAAATAAAGCATGGATAGGGAGAGAAACATACCAATCTGTTGATTCCCCCACTCAAACGAACAAAATCCGTGAAGAATCAAGAGTTCTAGGTGGGTTTGGAGAGGTTTGGAGAGAGAGTAGAGAAAAAGTGAGGTAGTAGAAGAAACCTAGCCGCCCCGGCGCGATTATGAGGTCATGCCGAACTATTCAGCCGCAACTATACGGGCGGGATATGTATTCCCGTCGAAGAGTTGCGGTGGTGCCGCCAACTAGGGTTTCTTTATGCCAGGACACGACTATACGGACGCAACTATACGGCCAGATCATAATGATCACGCCATATAGTTGGTCGTCAAACCTTCTGTATCCTTGAGATAAATTGTCTAAAACATGCATCGATATCTATACGACCGGAACTATACGGCCGGAATTTTTATTCCTGTTGTATAGTTGGTCGTTAAACTGTCAGTACCTTTGAGAAGAAATTCGATGAAGGCATCGATTTTTATACAACCAGAACTATACGGACATAATTTTTATTCCCGACGTATAGTTGGTCGTTAAACCGTCAGTACTTTTGAGAAGAAATTCGATGAAGGCATCGATATCTATACGACCGGAACTATACGGCTAGAATTTGTATCCCCGCCATATAGTTGGTCGTTAAACTGTCAGTACCTTTGAGAAGAAACTCGACGAAGGCATCGATATCTATATGATCGGAACTATATGGCCAGAATTTTTATTCCTGCCGTATAGTTGGTCGTTAAATCCTGTGTACTTTCGAAAGAAAATTTGTTGATGGTAAAGATATATATACGGCCAAACTATACGGACGGAATTTTTATTCCCGCAGTACAGTGGGTCGTTAAACCATCAGTATCCATCAAAAAAAATTCTATTTATTCGAGAATACCTTCTTATCCTAAGACTTAGCAAAACACCTTGTTTTTGACAGAAAAATGACAGTACAAACTGTCGACCAACATTAGCATATAAAGAGTAGAATTTTAGTGCAACTTAATTTATTTTCCTCAACTGGAGATTTACTTTTTAGTCTGAACTAAATGATGGAGCTAGTCCTTGTAGATAAAACTCAAACTTTTATTTTATACTTATTCTACATTTGTTCAATCGATGTTTATACTAATTTTTGACAACTGCATCTTCACGGGCGTGCTTCCGCAAGAATGTCTGTGAAAAAGTTGTAGGAATGCGATGAACATTTTATTCTTTAGTTTATTTTATTTATGAGATGGGTTGACTCCCATTAAGCATTTTATTAAGAATGGTTGAATAACTCAACCCCTTCTCTATTCTTGAATTCTTACCTTGGGTTACCCCTTATCGAAGGCACTTACCACATGAACTCGTTTGCCGGTGGAATATATCTTTCTCCTACTTCTAGCTTCTTGGGAAAATACGAGATGATTTCAGCATCATAGACATTGAAGATTATCTTTCCCTCAGCACAATCGACAGATGCTCCTATAGTACTAAGGAAAGGTCTTCCAAGTATTATGGATATTTTTTCATCCTCTAGCATCTCAAGAATAATAAAATCAGTGGGAATAACATGCTCATCTATTCTAAGTAGAACATCCTCAATCATACCAATGGGTTGTTTAGTGGACTTGTCAGCCATTTGTAAAGTGATAGTAGTAGGGGAATACTCCCCTAATCCTAACCTTTTATAGACGAATATGGCATTACACTAACTCCTGCACCTAAATCACACAAGGCATTGTGAATATCAGTTTTGTCAATTGAGCATGAAATAGTTGGTATTCCGGGATCTCCTGATTTAGGCAATAGCTTCCCATTAGCAGGATAACTAGTCACCATGGCAACGGTTTTAGTTATTTCTTTCTTTCTACTAAGAATATCACGGAGGAATTTAGAATAGGCGGGAACTTTTATTGCATCCGCAAATGGAATTTCTAGGCGAAGATCACCAAGTGCCTTTCTGAAAGAATCATAGATTACCTGATCTGGTGCTTTCTTTTTTGATCTGCATAAGGAAGCTTTTGCTCACCTTTCTTATTCTTGTCTTTTACCTTTTGTGGGGGGGGTCAGGCTCTTTTGTTGCTTTCTTTTGTTGTTGCTTATCACTTTTCTTCTTTGCTTGTCTCCTTTTCTCCTCTTAGATCAACCGTCTCTGCATCAGAATCATAACGGTCATCATGTGCATCATTTTGTTCCTCCTTGGTTTGAACTTGTGTTTCTTGAGCAGTTTCATCTTGAGGATCCACCGGTGTATTAACTTCTTGGCTTGCTTTGAGCAAGGATTTCTCCTTTCGCTCTTTTTCAGTTGCATATTCTGGTGGTCCTAATGGTCCTGTAACAACTGCACCTCTCCTCATAACAACATTAGTAGAAACGGGAATATCTATATCATCTCAAAGAAAAATTTGATAACCAGATGCTATTTGTTCACATTGAGTTTCAATCATACTAATCTACTTGTGAAATAATTTTATTTCTTGGCCAATCTCATCATAATTTTCCATGAGTTCTGCCAAAATGTTCTTATGTTTTTGAAAATGCTTATGAAGGTTATTATGAGATTTTGCTTGTTGATGTTTTAATTCTTGAAAAACTTTTCTAGTTTCATCTTCTTCAGTAAAAACTTGTAACAAGTCTACTTTGTTTTCCTTAACAAGTTCAGAAGGTATACCTTTTTATTTCATTGTTTTGCGTCCTTCAGGCATAAGGCCAGGATTTATACGAAGCATCCCTTTTTCCGGCTTAGTGTCAAAATCAGGATTGTATGTAGAATCATTCTTAGCCCTAGTAGACATTAATTCTGTAACTACCTCGGTGAATTACGCTCCTAGTTACAAGCCTGGATGAACGGAAATGGTTGAAATAGTACGGTGGGGCCCAAATGCCACTCACAGGTAGACCTTTCGGCCGTCCCAACCATTTCCAAACATCGGGACAAGAAGCGCGTAATCGGCAAGAAGGATCAACTACATACACAAGTGAGTATGTATGCAAGCCACCATACAACAAAGACATCGAGCCATTCCATCTAAAAAGAAAGGAAATATAGCAACGCCATACGGCAAGATCCAAATATCCTAGATAGATATAATAGTTTAGGATATCTCCTCATACATCAAACATCAGAGTATCAAGCGGAAGCGGAAGACAAAATCCGAGTACGGATAAGAAGCAAATCGGCATAAGATGCCCCATAAATAAGCACATCCCGCCCACAGATCTCACGGATCCCCGTTCCCGGAATATCTACACCGAATGATCGTTGCCCACATCGTCTGGCCTCTTCCGCCCAAAGATCCATCTTGCAGTGTACTGTTCATATGAACCAATAATTTATCGTGTGAGACCCTAGGGTACTCAGCAAGTCTTTATGCCTCTAAAGGGACACAACACAGGGTGACGAATTGCAGCAAAAGATAAACCCTAACAATTCTATAGATACTCGCTAACCATCCGCCTAACCAGAGAGACGGATGTCCGTGAATTAATAACAACAATTATAACGGTAATATCCACAGATCCATCCTCCTCCTCGCCATCGAAGCGGAAGCGAACAACCCCCCCCCCCATCCGTTGGCAGTTTTATTATCCATTCCGTGAGTTTTGCACTATTTACTAGTTAGGTACCTAGTCTAGTCAAATTAAAAGCGGTACTTTAGTTATGCTTGTCTATGATCGAGAAACTGTGCTCCAAGTCGTCCATAACCACGGACACGGCTTTCAGAAAGTTTTACCCTGCAGGGGTGCACAAATAGCAACACACACTCGATATGCCTCGGAAAAACCAAATCAAAACCCAACGAGGCAGTCACGACAAAGCGATCACAGGATTCAGAACTATTTCAGGGGGCCACCCCATTGAGCTACCCGCAACGAAGTTAGCTGACTCCGAGACGGCCTCAAGGTTTGCGCCAATGGCTGTGAACGACTGGGAACCCGAAAATGTGACTGGGCTTGTCGACACCACGAAAACACTCCGCTTTCCTAAAGAGTACAGTGTGCTCCTCGCACAATTTTAAATAAAGCAGTAAGCATGGCATAAGTACAGGATAGTAAATAAAACCTCAAACTAGTTTGTGGCCCTCAAGAAATAAGAATGAATCAAGCTCTGGCTCAGGGGGGTTCATAAGCCTCCCGGATGTGGATAGCGCGAATATTCAAGGAACAGGAATCAAGTACTCGGGGTCCTACGGGACACAAGTGAGCCTGAAAAACCAAATAGCGAATATGGCTCACCGATGCCACTTTCATTAGTTATCCCATTACTACTCAGGTTAAGTTGTTTAGGTACCTCGTTATCCATCAGACACTCACATACCCTACACATGTCGTTCTCTACTGCATGGCTCAAACAACTCATGTAGTAAAGGCTCATGGGATGGAGGATCAAGCTTCGGTGGGGTTTAAAAGTAAAGGCTATGCAATACTTGGGATTCAGTTTAATGCAATCGTGACTCAATGATGCAAGAATAAGATAGAGGCAATAGGTACTATATGTATGCAAGCATGTGGTAGTGCTTGCCTGGCAGCTCAGTTGAAGCAAGGGATGGATCTGGGTAGTGCTCCTGGTTCTCTTGATATATCCCCTGCTCAGCGTCTATTCGAAGAAGAACCAAACAAACAAGGACCAACATAAATAAAGTGCACAAGCATATGAATAAATGCATCAGGCAAACAATCATGCCATGATGAATGATGCACAATTTGCATGGCAATAAAGTAGCATGGCATGGGTGAGGTGTGGAATACAATAATAAAGCATTTTATTTAGTTTTGGTCATAATTTAACCCCATATTAGTTGCTGTACTCTTTATATTTATATGATGCATGCTTCAATTCAGATCATGGAATGCATAAATAGAAAGGTCTCGTCGAGCTAATCATTTTAGACATATCATTTGTTAAATTTGGAGTTATAAAACAAAAGTTATTAATTAATTAAGGTGGAAGGGCAATTTATTGTAATTTAAACAAACTTGGAATTTTTAATGTTCAAAATATATTTTGAATGGCATATTTGAAATCCTCATATTTTCCTGATTTGAAAACATATATTATATGTATTATTTGGATTTATATTTCAAAAGTTATTTAAAACAGAAAATAAATTTGAATTTGAATTAATTTTGAATAGATTTGAATTTAAACAGATTACAGAATTACTTTTGCTACTCAGTCACAGCTAGCCATAGCCAATGACCAGTGGGGCCAGCAGCTGACTCAGCAGCGCACTTCGCAGAAAAGGTTTTTACACCGCGAGCTAACCTAGCCTAAGCGACAGACAGGCGGGCCCGACAGTGACTCCGGCCCCACGTGACAGCGAAGGCCCAGGGTGGACCACGTGGCGTCGCGAGGGGAGCGCGGGTGAAGGAATCCAAAAGCCTAGGGGGTTTTCTGCAAAAGCGTTGGTGGTGGCCGAGTGGGTCTGCAGACATGGTTGATCGAAAAAGAACGGAGGGCTAAAGCGCAAACGACCACGCGCATCTGGATCTCCTTCTGCGTTGAGCGGCAGTCGATGCAGCGCGAGCAGGGATCGAGCGCGGTCGCGAGGGTGCGGCGAGGCCGTAACCATGGGCTAGGGCTGGTGTCTTGAGGAACGGCACGCCGAGAAAAGGCTGGCGCGTGGGGAGGCTGACGAAGCGCAGCAATGGCGCTGAGAGGCGTTCGGCGGTCCGGTGAGGCTAGGGCGAGATCGGCGAGAGGGGGTTGTCTGGGAGGTGGGGCTGCTCACCGCGAGGGTGTCGGTGGTGGAGGATCGGCTCGAGGCGCAGTGGAACGGCGACGACGCAGACGGACCGAAGGCTAGGGTTTCCCGTCGGTGGCGTCGGTGTTCTTCGGCTCCGTTGCGTCTCCTCCTCGACAGCGGGCATGAGGAGGCCTCCTAAGGCGTCTCCTCGTTCTCCCAGCTTCTTCTCGGTCGTGCCGCAGCTGGATCGACCCAGGTGGTGGAGGCCGGTGGCGGCGATGGTGTAAACAGTGGCGGTAGGGGGTGACGGGAGGAAGGAGTAGGTGGGCACAGTGGGGGAGATATGGGAGGGGCCGGAGGTGTCGTGGAGATGGGGATAAAGCGAGGGAGGAGGAGGGCCGTGGGGAGTGGGTGGATGAAAGGTGGCTGGGCCACCTTTTCTCTACCTCTCCTCACGTGCTCTGGTCAGGCGAGGAGGCGAGGCCAGGGGTAGATGGGGACGTCCAGGTGGGGTAGGGTGAGGCCAGGAGGGAGGCTCGGGGTGGAGGGGCCCTTGTGGCATGGAGAGAAAAGAGAGAGGGAGGAGCTCGGGTGGGGCTAGGGTAGGAGCTAGGCTCGGTTAGGGTTTAGGTTTGGTGGGGTAGCTAGGTGGCCAGGGTGGCCAAGCTAGGTAGGTCATGGTGGGGTGGCTCGGCTAGAGAGAGGAGAGAAGAGGGAGGTTACTTAGGGTTTGGTGTAGATTAGGGTTTAGGTTTAGATGGGGTATGGGTATGGTGATGATGGAGTAGGTTTAGATGAGAGAGAGAGAGATGAGGGTGAGGTTTATTGTTTTGTCAAGCTCAAGCAAGATCAAGCAAAAGCAAGCAAGAACTAGACAAGGAAAGAGAGGGTGAGGATTAAGCAAGATCACACTAGATCCCACCAAGAGAAGGGGAAGATAGAGATGCTCCCCTCAAACAAATAAAATCCAAAAGGCAAGCAAAAAGGTGGTACTTGCATGGGCCATGCAAAAATATTCAATGCCATGTGTATTTTGTGAGAACAATAATATTAACATGGCATTATTATTATACATTCCAAAAATTGGAATAAAGGCCAAGCAAAAAGAATTAACAAGGATGTCCCATGTGGAGTAGATGGAGATGACCATTTTGATATACAATGGGACTTGCTAGTGTGTATATGCCACTAGGTAGTTAATAAGCCCACAAAATATTCCAACATGATGATCACCCCCAAAACAATACATATGAGAGCTAGAAATAGGGTTCCACCCACAAGGCATGCAAAGGTGGCCATGTGGCTCTCATATATCAATGAGGTGAAAACAACATGATGCCAAGATGAGAGCATGTGGAAAAGAATTGGATCCATCCCAACCCACATGAGCTAGAAGTAAAACCAGTAATGCCAAGCTCATATTTAGTTGGATGGTGGAATTATAAGGTGGTGAAAGAAAGGTGGTGGAGTTAATAAAAGATATGCCCCCAACTCAACTTGGGCATTAAACAATATATCAATAACCAAATACAATATCAAGGGGCAAATACAATTAATAATGCATATGAGATAAGAACCAAATCAAAAAGGGTTTTATATGATGCTCAAATGCAAGGTGGCATGATGACATGACCATGATATAATGATGATGCAACAATTATATATATGAAGTAGCCATTATATTACTAGACCAAGTAGCATTACAATTTTTAGACAATTGGGATGCTACAACTCTCCCCCACTAAACAAGAATCTCGCCCCGAGATTCCTAGGAAAAAGAAAACAACACAAGGAGAGGCGGGTGTTCGGAACGAAGGTGATCCTTGCGTTCCCAAGAAGATGAAGAACGGAATGGTGTGACCACCACACCTTGCAAAACTTGCTAGACTTGTTGCGAGTCCTGCGTTTTGCTTGAGAAACAACGGGTTAGAAGAGTTGAAGGATTGTCGTGAGACAAGAAGGATAGGATGGACATAGCTCCGGTTTTCTCAAGAACATGATAAAAGAATAGAACCACTTGTGAAAGAAAGGACAAGATGATGTATCATGGATAAGAAAGATACGCCATTAAGATTAAAGATTTACCGATACTAGAGAGGATGGATCTTTGTGTCGCCGGAAGAAAAGAGCTAGATTGGAGAGGTTTTGAACCACTATGACAATAGCATCGTATCCTCTCTCGGATTTGAGAAATGAAGTACGGAAACAATATTGCCTTCAAACAATAGAGTCCCTTGATATCAACAGAAAGATTTAGTTAGACATCGTCGGATTAGATTCTTGTTGCGCCGGTAAGAACCAAAGGATCACGCAATTGAGGTGCGCGGATATAACTTCCAGAGACGGATGTGATGCCAGATCATGGTGGAATCCCGAGAAGCAAAGAATATAGAGGATCTGGAGTTTATTGTAGAGATACTTATTGCTTTCTTTAGCCTCGAGGCTAACGCAATAGATCAGCGACTGATGGCATCAACCATAACTGGCTTTACCACAGAAAACGAAATGATGGAACAAAGAGAGATAGTTTCCTTTCATCTTGTTTGGGGATGTCGAGCATCGGTAGAAAGACGAGGACCGAAAGGAGTTTGCGTTTGTTTCCACCAGATAATTGAGGATTTTGCTCCGTGTAGGAAAGGACGAGATCACCAACAAGAGATTATTGATTACTCTCTTGGAGAGAGCACTCCGGAAAAACAAAGACGGAAGTAAAAGTATCGAGGGATAAAGGCCACTTCTAACTTCCGTGGAATGAGTGGAATCACATTAATTCACCAATTCAATGTACAAGAGCGAATGATAAGAGTAGTGGTATGGTAGCTACTCCATCCCGCACTCAAAGCATTACTCCGCACATGAATAGGAAAACCATGCATCCCAACTACCGAAACAGACTGAAGGTATTGATAAGAAGATCCCATGGAACTCCGTTAGAAAACAAGGATAGATGCAAACGATTCACCGGATCCAATATAGATAAAGATGATGATGTTGTCGTCATGTCAGAAGTAACAAGCCACCGGAAAGATATGAAGGAAGATCCGGAGACAACTGCAAGATTCCACAGATAAAGAAAAAGATAACACCACTTGAACATAAGGATTACAAAAGATCTGGAAAATCTTCATGGCCTCCGGTGGATTGAGCATAGATGATAGAGCGAGAGGGTTCAAAAGATCACTTAACGAGATAGAGGTGAAAGAACTCCATGTTCTCCTTGAAAAGATTGAGAAAGATTTAGCAGCCTTGAGGAAAACTATGGCGGAACGACGATGATAACTTGCCAACAAGGAACAACTCCGGATTGGTTGAAGATGGAAGATGGCATTAACAATGAACTTGCTGATTCCAGAATTGAAGCAATGTATTTAGCAGATGGACGTGGTCGAGATAGGTGACTTCAAGAAGCCAGAATTCACGTTCTGAGAACTTTGCACACAGGCAGTGCTCACGAAGCTTGAGAGAAAGAGACATAGATGATCTTCCATGTCCTTCCATTGATATCGAATAGGCAGCATATTATCAACATATACCACCATGGATTAACAAGATATTCCCAGAATACCAAGTTCAAGCGACGAGAGAAACGAACGAATGCTCGAAACACTTTCTGAGCTCAACGCTCTTAGAAAGATCAATATTAAGAGCACGGGTTCGTGTTGAAGGAGATGCACTGGAAGAATAGATTATCTGGTCCTTCGGAAGAAAAAGAGATGTCACCTGGTCCACATTGTCGATTGGATCGCCGGTTACAAGGATAAAGAGATCTTGGATAAAGAAACGATGATAGATCATACCTTAAGCAAAACTATCAGAGACGAAAAGATGCAATTCCCTCGTATCCAGGAGAATTGTGCAGATATGGGGTTCAAAAAGATGTGCAGCATGATGAATAGATGATAGACCGCCGTAGTGCTTTGAGAAACTCCGGATTGCCAAGGATGCTTGAATATGCATAGATATGGTCACGGTGTACTCAAAATCACAGGAGATAACCTTATCCTCCAGATGGTGACGGTTGATAGCATTTTCCCATATTCCAATCGACACTTATCATGATTGGAATATAGCTATGCCGAGAGCCAAAATACAATCATCCGCATCGGATCGACACACGTTATGTAATTAGCCCAAGAGAAAAGGAGATGAAAAGGAACTCCAGGATTAAGCGCCGGTGACAAAAGAATGAGTTAGCATGGACATGCTGATAAAAGGAAGATAGATAATGTTTCACACACGACTGGAAAGGAGTGTGGAAACACAGATGTATCAAAGAAAAAAATCCGCATTTTTCGGCAATAAAATACCAATAGATACGCAAAATCACTTATCAGATAGAGATTAGCAACTGATGTTTCACAGAATATGGAGTTGCTAGAAGGAAGGACACCCTTAAGAAGATGGCACCGGTTAACAAGAAGTCAGATAGATCGCGCCAGTTTGCAAAATCCTGTTAGTATGGAATGTACCAACAGTTGATAACCAAAGGCAGATAAGATAACAAATTGGATGCAACAGATAGACAAGGAATTACACACACACACACACTTTCTATGGTACTACGGAAACCCAGAACACGTGAATCCTAGTTTGAATTTTAAGAAGAGGATTGAAAACGTTTCACTTCCTTACCAGAAAAGGGCGGTGGGTGGGTAAGAAGAAAAGTGGAAGCAGTCCTACTCTCGCGTTTTGTTTTTCCTTAGTATACATAACTATCAAAATATTTGCTAGACAGACAACGACCATTTGGCTGAGACCCTGAAGGTCGGGATGGCTCTGATACCAATTGTAACTACCTCGGTGAATTACGCTCCTAGTTACAAGCCTGGATGAACGGAAATGGTTGAAATAGTACGGTGGGGCCCAAATGCCACTCACAGGTAGACCTTTCGGCCGTCCCAACCATTTCCAAACATCGGGACAAGAACGGGCGGCGTGTCGGCGAAGGGATCAACTACATACACAAGTGAGTATGTATGCAAGCCACCATACAACAGTACATCAGAGCCATTCCATCTAAAAAGAAAGGAAATATAGCAACGCCATACGGCAAGATCCAAATATCCTAGATAGATATAATAGTTTAGGATATATCCTCATACATCAAACATCAGAGTATCAAGCGGAAGCGGAAGACAAAATCCGAGTACAGATAAGAAGCAAATCGGCATAAGATGCCCCATAAATAAGCACCTCCCGCCCACAGATCTCACGGATCCCTGTTCCCGGAATCTCTACACCGAATGATCGTTGCCCACATCGTTTGTCTCTTCCGCCCAGTATCCATCTTGCGAGTGTACCTGTTCATCTGAACCAATAATTTATCGTGTGAGACCCTAGGGGTACTCAGCAAGTCTTTATGCCTCTAAAGGGGACACAACCTGGGGTGACGCAATTGCAGCAAAAGATAAACCCTAACAATTCTATAGATACTCGCTAACCATCCGCCTAACCAGAGATAGACGGATGTCCGTGAATTAATAACAACAGTTATAACTGTAATATCCACAGATCCATCCTCCTCCTCGCTTACCGACGAGGAAGCGGACGAACAACCCCCCCTATCCGTTGGCAGTTTTATTATCCATTCCGTGAGTTTTGCACTATTTACTAGTTAGGTACCTAGTCTAGTCAAATTAAAAGCGGTACTTTAGTTATGCTTGTCTATGATCGAGAAACTGTGCTCCAAGTCGTCCATAACCGCGGACACGGCTTTCAGAAAGTTTTACCCTGCAGGGGTGCACAAATAGCAACACACACTCGATATGCCTCGGAAAAACCAAATCAAAACCCAACGAGGCAGTCACGACAAAGCGATCACAGGATTCAGAAATATTTCAGGGGGCCACCCCATTGAGCTACCCGCAACGAAGTTAGCTAACTCCGAGACGGCCTCAAGGTTTGCGCCAATGGCTGTGAATGACTGGGAACCCGAAAATGTGACTGGGCTTGTCGACACCGCGAAAACACTCCGCTTTCCTAAACAGTACAGTGTGCTCCTCGCACAATTTTAAATAAAGCAGTAAGCATGGCATAAGTACAGGATAGTAAATAAAACCTCAAACTAGTTTGTGGCCCTCAAGAAATAAGAATGAATCAAGCTCTGGCTCAGGGGGGTTCATAAGCCTCCCGGATGTGGATAGCGCGAATATTCAAGGAACAGGAATCAAGTACTCGGGGTCCTACGGGACACAAGTGAGCCTGAAAAACCAAATAGCGAATATGGCTCACCGATGCCACTTTCATTAGTTATCCCATTACTACTCAGGTTAAGTTGTTTAGGTACCTCGTTATCCATCATACACTCACATACCCTACACATGCTGTTCTACGACTCGCATGGCTCAAACAACTCCTGTAGTAAAGGCTCATGGGATGGAGGATCAAGCTTCAGTGGGGTTTAAAAGTAAAGGCTATGCAATACTTGGGATTCAGTTTAATGCAATCGTGACTCAATGATGCAAGAATAAGATAGAGGCAATAGGTACTATATGTATGCAAGCATGTGGTAGTGCTTGCCTGGCAGCTCAGTTGAAGCAAGGGATGGATCTGGGTAGTGCTCCTGGTTCTCTTGATATATCCCACCTTTCGTCTATTCGAAGAAGAACCAAACAAACAAGGACCAACATAAATAAAGTGCACAAGCATATGAATAAATGCATCAGGCAAACAATCATGCCATGATGAATGATGCACAATTTGCATGGCAATAAAGTAGCATGGCATGGGTGAGGTGTGGAATACAATAATAAAGCATTTTATTTAGTTTTGGTCATAATTTAACCCCATATTAGTTGCTGTACTCTTTATATTTATATGATGCATGCTTCAATTCAGATCATGGAATGCATAAATAGAAAGGTCTCGTCGAGCTAATCATTTTAGACATATCATTTGTTAAATTTGGAGTTATAAAACAAAAGTTATTAATTAATTAAGGTGGAAGGGCAATTTATTGTAATTTAAACAAACTTGGAATTTTTAATGTTCAAAATATATTTTGAATGGCATATTTGAAATCCTCATATTTTCCTGATTTGAAAACATATATTATATGTATTATTTGGATTTATATTTCAAAAGTTATTTAAAACAGAAAATAAATTTGAATTTGAATTAATTTTGAATAGATTTGAATTTAAACAGATTACAGAATTACTTTTGCTACTCAGTCACAGCTAGCCACAGCCAATGACCAGTGGGGCAGCGGTGACTCAATGCAGCCTTGAGAAAAGGTTTTTACACCATGAGCTAACCTAGCCTAAGCGGCAGACGGCGGGCCGACGATGACTCCCACGTGATGTCAAGGCCGTGGTGGATCACGTGGCGTCGCGAGGGGAGCGCGGGTGAAGGAATCCAAAGCCTAGGGGTTTTCTGCAAAGCGTTAGCACGGTGGCCGTGGGGTCTGCGGAATGAGTTGATCAGAAAAAGGACGGAGGGCTAAACTGCAAAATGACCACAGCCGTACTGTGGATCTCCTTCTCTGCGTTCAGCGACAGGTCGATGCACGGCGCGGGCAGGGATCGAACGCGGGTCGCGAGGTCTGTAGGAGGCAGGCCGAACAGTGCAGTGGGCTAGGGCTGGTCTTGAGGAGCACTGACGAGAAAAAAGGCCGGGCGCGGTGGGGAGGTATGAGAGAAGCGAAGCGCGGAGGGCGTTCACGGCCGTCCGCGAGGCTAGGGCGAGATCGGCGAGAGGGGGTTGTCTGGGAGGTGGGGCTGCTCACCGCGAGGGTGTCGGTGGTGGAGGATCGGCTCGAGGCGCAGTGGAACGGCGATGACGCAGACGGACCGAAGGCTAGGGTTTCCCGTCGGTGGCGTCGGTGTTCTTGGCTCGGTCGTCTCCTCCTCGGCCGGGTACAGAGGCCTCCTAAGGCGTCTCTCGTTCTCCAGTCTTCTTCTCGGTCTTGCTGCAGCTGGATCACTGGGTGTGGTGGGAGGCCAGTGGCGGCGATGGTGTAAACAGTGGCGGTAGGGTAGGAGCAGGGAGGTGGGCCTGGGGAGATATGGGAGGGGCCAGAGGTGTCGTGGAGATGGGGATAAAGCAGAGGGAGGGAGGACGCCGTGGGGGAGTGGGTGGATGAAAAGGTGGCTCGGCCACCTTTTCTCTACCTCTCCTCACGTGCTCTGGGCAGAGGCGAGGCGAGGCGGCAGATGGGGACGCGTAGTGGGGTAGGGTGAGGCCAGGAGGGAGGCTCGGGGTGGAGGGGCCCTTGTGGCATGGAGAGAAAAGAGAGAGGGAGGAGCTCGGGTGGGGCTAGGGTAGGAGCTAGGCTCGGTTAGGGTTTAGGTTTGGTGGGGTAGCTAGGTGGCCAGGGTGGCCAAGCTAGGTAGGTCATGGTGGGGTGGCTCGGCTAGAGAGAGGAGAGAAGAGGGAGGTTACTTAGGGTTTGGTGTAGATTAGGGTTTAGGTTTAGATGGGGTATGGGTATGGTGATGATGGAGTAGGTTTAGATGAGAGAGAGAGAGATGAGGGTGAGGTTTATTGTTTTGTCAAGCTCAAGCAAGATCAAGCAAAGAGCAAGCAAGAACTAGACAAGGAAAAGAGAGGGTGAGGATTAAGCAAGATCACACTAGATCCCACCAAGATAAGGGGAAGATAGAGATGCTCCCCTCAAACAAATAAAATCCAAAAGGCAAGCAAAAAGGTGGTACTTGCATGGGCCATGCAAAAATATTCAATGCCATGTGTATTTTGTGAGAACAATAATATTAACATGGCATTATTATTATACATTCCAAAAATTGGAATAAAGGCCAAGCAAAAAGAATTAACAAGGATGTCCCATGTGGAGTAGATGGAGATGACCATTTTGATATACAATGGGACTTGCTAGTGTGTATATGCCACTAGGTAGTTAATAAGCCCACAAAATATTCCAACATGATGATCACCCCCAAAACAACACATATGAGAGCTAGAAATAGGGTTCCACCCACAAGGCATGCAAAGGTGGCCATGTGGCTCTCATATATCAATGAGGTGAAAACAACATGATGCCAAGATGAGAGCATGTGGAAAAGAATTGGATCCATCCCAACCCACATGAGCTAGAAGTAAAACCAGTAATGCCAAGCTCATATTTAGTTGGATGGTGGAATTATAAGGTGGTGAAAGAAAGGTGGTGGAGTTAATAAAAGATATGCCCCCAACTCAACTTGGGCATTAAACAATATATCAATAACCAAATACAATATCAAGGGACAAATACAATTAATAATGCATATGAGATAAGAACCAAATCAAAAAGGATTTTATATGATGCTCAAATGCAAGGTGGCATGATGACATGAGCATGATATAATGATGATGCAACAATTATATATATGAAGTAGCCATTATATTACTAGACCAAGTAGCATTACAATTGTTAGACAATTGAGATGCTACAAATTCCAAACATGCTTTAACAGTTAAAATATTAATCGATCATCCTACTAATAAGTCGAGCAACTCTCTGCTTTGAGTATTAAGACCATGGTAAAATAAATGGCAAATAGTTGATTCAGAATAGCCATGATTAGGAATTCTATTGATCATTCCAAAGAATCTATCCCAGGCTTGTGGGTAATTTTCTCCCACGTTCTGACTAAACTTGCCTATATTCTTTCTAGTTTAAATTAACTTTTTGAAAGTATTAAACCTGTTTATGAATTTGACAATACAATTTTCCCAATATTTAATGTAATGACGAGGGAGAGAATATAACCAGTCTAGAGCTTTACCTTTAAAAAACCAACAAAAAAATTTAGACGAGAGAAATCTCTCAGCAAACCTTTTGGTCCAAGTGTTGTCATCAAATCGTCAAACTCTCTAATATGTCTTCATGGGTCTTCATCTTCCCTTCCACTAAAAGCTTTTTCCTGCAAAATTTTAATAATTCCACCATCAAATCGATATTCTCTAACTCCAGGGTTAGGAAATTCTATTGGTTGTTTAAGCAAAGCAGCGTTTGGAGCATTGTATCCCCTGAGAGTTTTCTCAGGTTTCTTGGGAGTTGTCCTATAAATGGACATGATTTCCATAAAATCACTTAGGTTTTAAACTTAAACTTTGTCTGGTCTTAAAAGTTTTTCAATAATTTCTTCACGCCTTTGAATAGTCACGCGCTCAAAATAATCAGGTAAATAGGTCCTACCAGAGCGTGTAGACCCTTTGTCTCCAAGGGAGACCATTTTGTAGTAGTAACACCTGAAATGTCAAGAGACAAACACTTAGTGCTTAGCTCCCTGGCAACAACGCCAAAAAATAGCTTGATGACTACAAGTGCACAGATCGTTTGTAGCTAGTTTCGAAGTATAGATATCGATCCCACAGGGAGCCCAAAGGTAAGTGTTTATGATTGAATTCTCTGTCACACTCAAAGTTGTCATGGGTCTTCGAGTGAATTGACTGCAAGTGTGAAATAAGATTGAAATTTGGATTAAACTGGATGTATTTAAGTAAAACTAAAATGTAAACTTTAGAAAGAAAAATCATAAAAGTAAAGAACGATTTGGTTGTTTGTTGTTTTATGCAAATGACAAACAACGCGTAGGAGATACATTTCATGGTGATAGTGACTGTGCCAGGTGGAGGAATGATTAGTGTAACAATTGTAATCTTATAAGTATATGTGTAGGCGAGCAACCCATAATTAGCTGCAACTCCTCTTGGTAGATTTCGTCCCAACTTCAATAATCCTACTAGTCTGTTACCAAAACCATGGTCAGACACTAGACGATTAAGATCCTTCAGGTTGCTTAGCAATTAAGCTCCTTGGATCGGACTAATGCAATAAGCATGGTGGTTCCTTGTTATTCTCGAGTCTACCGGTTTCCCATTGATATCATTGTGTCACTCGAGGGTCGCCGGTCTGCTAGCAAACAAGATCCTATCCATGTAGAACAAATCATCATGTTGTCTGGGCCCTTAATTGGACAACAAGCATTAGACATCCCACAGATAGTCAAGCACACATAATATAGTAATTAAAAACAATCAACCCACAATAGGAATAAAAATTAATCCAACACAATTAAGGATAGGAAGAAACAATCGCAAACCCTAATCTTGCAAGGTGAAGATCTCTCTCTATATCTCAAGTACAAGTAATGGCTATGAGGGTGTGATGGCTAGGAGGTCGAAGATCGTGGAGCGAGATGAAGAACGTCTTCCCCTTCTTCTCTGGATCTCTTCTTTCTCCTTTCTAGATGGGATGGCGGCTGTTGTGTTATGTTTTTGCATCCGGCCTCTTCATGGAAGTTGTCCCTTTTGACAAGACGGAGGCGGCCGTAGCTATACGGTGGGAACTATCCGACTGAAAAATGTTCCCGCCGTATAGTTGCTCGTTAAAGTGTCTGTTTGCCTCCCTCTATTGCTTCCAAAGAGGGACTTGCTTGTTTTCACCTAAATATTGTGTTTCCCTTGTTAAAACCTTATGTTGATGTTCAAAACCTGAAACACACATTAAAAACCAAGTTTTCTTTGCTACTGAAGTATTAGCATCAAGCAAAGCTAGAAAACAATCAAATCCAGAGGAAAATCATCAATAAAAACCATCAAAAATGTGTTGAGTCTGATAGCTATCAGACGCTTGCATCTTGAAGGGTTGCGCATCCATCTTCATCAACAACGTCTCCAACTTTGATCCCCTTTGTTTACTTTGTTGTGATCCAGTCTCTATTGTGGATTTGCACTTGTATTCAATTGTACCTTCATATTGCATCCATACAATTGCCATGATGTTGATCCCCTTCATGTATGAGTAGTTGCCTTGTTCTTGGGGAGATATGGTGAAACCCTAGTATTATTATGCATTGAAATACAGATGATCTATTACTTGTGAACAAAGATCCATTGATCTATGATTTCTGTTTTATCTCTCTCTTTAGATGGTATGTGTAGTCAGTCGCATATCAATTGCCCTCGAGATTAACGGGAGGGAGAAATCCTTTGGACGTGTCTTGGAAGCATACCTGAAATGGCCCCATGATAGATTGGCGCCGGCTCATAACCTACACGGTCAAAGGAGGATTAAAGAGGGACTCCCTAAACTAATTACGATATCCATGGGGAAACCCTTAATTGCGGTGGTTTGTATGGGTGACTTCTCTCAGACATCACAGTGGTTATTTAGAGGTGACCTCACTCTTGGCTCAACAAAGTTGCCTCCTATGAGCCTTGTAGTGAACATCTTATTAAGGAGCTCTCTCCACACATATCATGACATAAGAAATAGGATATCCTAATCATTCATAATTATTCCATGCTAGTGGTGAATCCTACACTCCTTGAGAACTCCTCAATCATATTACACGACACTTCATAAATACTCTCTTGCTCTACTTTACTTTTGTTATTTACTTTGCTCTTAGTTACTCGCTCATTCATTGCTATTCAAGTAACCTATAGAGTAGACTATTTCCAAACACCGTTTTGGGTGCGAACATGGATACATTGATAACGCAGTTGCGGGGTTGTGTGGTTTCCATCCTACAAAGATCCCTTGGGATCGATCTTTCTAATAAATAGTTGCCACTATGATTATTGCAATAACCTTGTTGTTGGACACAGGAAACGAGTCATCATCCAGCGAGCTGAATCGCTGAACCAGCTCGGAGACAATGATATCTCCAGTGGCGATGAAGTTTCCCGTCCAGATCTTGACTCCAGGTAGCGCCGCTGCTGGCCCCACGGTGGGCACCAACTGGCGTGGTGGTGTCACGACATATGCCATGGGTATGCTAAAGATGGGGACAATGTGCACTAGTGGTATCCGGGGAGGGATAGTGTAGTGATTCCGCACACTGAGATCTGTATTATGTGGATCAATAGAGAATGATGCTCCTTGAGATGTATTGAGGATAGGAAGGAGATGAAGTGATACTGCTCTCTACTCTCATGCAAGGGTTTTCCCTTAACCAAAATGACCGACCTCCTCCTTAGAGGTCCTGGCTCACCATATAAAGAGGTGGCCAGGTTACACTTAGGGCATACGTGGCCGATATATCCTTTGAAGATGCTCTCCCAAAATAGCAAAATGGTGCTCTCCTTTTGTATGTCGTCAACCTCTATGAGGAAATGCCCCAGAGTCCATGTTGTCTGCCTGTTGGCGGTCAGACATCGTCATGCTCATGGGCTTGCGCACTATCTCTATCTCTCTGGCTTTTGTCTCTAGCACTATCTCTACAAGGAAACCCAATAGAGAGAGAAAATCTCTGGCCTTGGAGACGGTTCCTTCTAGTGTATGCCAACCTGTACCTCGGCTCTAGTCTGGCTAACTCGGCCGAGGTGATACCTGCAAATATGAAACAACTCTTTCATGTAGCCGACATATGATATATGTCGGCTAGGTCTTATTGGGCGAAACCGACCATGGTTAAGTCGGTCGTGACCCGGTCGGCCTCTAGGTACCTCGGCCAGCATATGCTGTGGCCTCGTTATACCTCGGCGGACTCTGTCCTTATACCTCAACTCGACCCTACCTAGGGTCATCCCACCAACAATATTAAGAAATAAGACCGTTAATTGATACCATGCAAGTGGTGAAAGTGTTCGACATAAGTTGAACTTCATGTATATCTTGTTATAATCATTCTCTTCTAGCAATTGGTTATCCTATTATTTATTTTGCAAAGTCTTTGAAAGTGTAGTGATTAATAATGAAAGTCAGTATGAAAGTGGAGATGATTCAAAATTGTCCAATGTGCAATGGTTATTCTTACTCAAAGTAACGGGTAGTTGCTAGAGTTCCTACTTATCATTCCCTCATTTGTATGAGTATTAATCACAAATCTTTTAAGTTAACTGAACATGCATAAGTTGATGGTACAATGCTCATATTTATTTTATTAACCATAAGGTCATTGATGCATGATATGATCTATTTGCTTCTTTGCTCAAGGATGAGCAAAAGTTTAAGGTTGGGGGGGTCGATACTTGCATTTTGTATTATCATAATAGACACATATAGGACAAGTTTGTATTGTCATTGGCATTGATATATCATTGTTTATGCAATTTCTAGATGATTTGTGGTACTTTCCTACAAAGTCCCTTGTGTTGGTATTTAATTTATCGGAGACAAGAAACCTACTTTTTCGTATTTTTCGTTTCAGGGAATTTTTGGACACCAATTAATTCAAGGAAAAATACGACGGAAGTTTTTCACCATGAGAAGGACAATGGGCCTTGAAATTACACGAGGGAAGGCATGACGGTTGAATGAGGCTAGGTGGCATAGGCCCACCTATAGGTCACGCCACCAGGGCTCGTTAGGTCCTCAAGCGTCGCCTTAGCTCCTACTTTATACAAAAGGCTCCATATCACCCAAAAGCACAGGCCATATTTTCCCACGATTTACATAGGCGGCGACGGAGGTGAAAGTATTATCCTACTCGGGGAGAGGGCAGGTCCTTGTGCTCCGAGGCCTACGAGGAGGGGGAAATCGAAGCCATCATCATCACCACTCCTCTTTGGCGTAGGGGGATTCTCCATCACCATCTCCATCATCCCCAACATCAGTACCATCTCCATCTCGTCCCCCTTGTAGTGCTTTGTGCATGATTGTACTTGGTAACTTTTCATTATTTGGTGGTGAAGTTATAATTTTAGATTGTGTTGTACTCCATAGGCCTATGATCTATATCATGTTTCACCATTGTGAGTAGTTCCCCATGTTCTTGAGGGCATATGATGAATTGGCTATGATTTTCATATAGTATACAATGAGTATTTGGTTAAGTTTTAATCTTTTATGTGGTTTTATGATGGTGATATGCGAACATCGAATGCATATTAATCCACCTATATGGGCTCATAGGGTTGCACCTTAGTGTAATGCAGAGAGTAAGGAGGGACGAAATGATAGAAACCATGTCCCGAGTCCTGAAGTTGTATTAAGGTTTTTTATAGTGGGCGCCTTAGAACTTTATGTTATGGTTGGACTTTATATTTTAGTGAATCCTTTGCTTGATAATGAAAATGGCATTAGGAACAATCATAAGCGATGTACTTTCTCATGTATATGGCTGCACCTATTTTAGGCTTCGTCCAAAGAGAATAAAACTTGACAAGATACTTACATGCTGCTATAGAAATCTCTATGCCAAGTAAATCTATTCCACCCTCAGGAACATTTGGCACATATAAGAACACATAATTGAGCTTGTCCTCTTGCTGCATAGAAGATTGGGCTTTCTCTGAAAAGAGCATTTACTTTAATTGCAATTTACCTCACAACAATTTACTTTTCTGCAAACAATAAACCTAAAAACACCAAAACTTTGCATATTTTATTATTTTACTTGTCAAACTTGTTAACCAATACCTTCATCTCCTCCTGGGTTTGACAACATTTTCTTATTGAAAGGTACTATAATAGAACTCCTGCACTTGGGAGACATCAATAATATAAAGGAATTTTTATTTCCATGCCCCACTAAGGCTTCCACTACTTATTTTTTCCCACGGTACGTGCTAGCTCTACTCATGTTTTCCCTCCTCCTTTGAAATCAACCTTAGAAGTAAATAAATAGTTTTTTTTGTGGGCCCATGCCCTTTGACTGTTCATGGAATAATGTCTGCCATGTTTGGGACCCACTTAAATCTTACAAGTCGGACCGGATATAAGCTTAAATGGACCTTCCAAACATGGAATATTTTTATGTGTGGGCCCATAGCGCTCTCATGTGTGTCCATGCCGCTCGCTTTTCCCAAATAAGCGACTTAAATGGAACTTCCCTTAGCGAACAAAAAATTGTATTGATGCCTATGTTATCGGCCTAGCCGCTCGTGTGCCCCACCAATGTCTCGTCTCTCTTCCCTAGTTTGTACAACTGCTCCCATAGTCTGGTGAGCCTAATAAATGCCCATCTTGATGTGTGAACCCTTCCCTATCACCATTACTATTGGTCTGGTGAAACACACCTACTAAGTGGCCCATTCCCTCCTCCTTGCACCCAAACATCCCATTGACCTCATCTTTCTCTGCTTGCAACTCATGCCCAATCCTCTGACCTTTTCAGTGGATCATGGGGCTGCTCCAGGCCCCGCTCACGGCATCATATCCAACCATTCATGTCGCATCACATATCCATGGTTTGTTTAGCTGAGCATTGGTGCATTATACATGGGTCATAGAGAGACGAGCATGACTCTTAGAGCTCAACAAAATCCGCAATGTTGGCCTCTGGTTCATGTTTGATGTTCATTTTATTCCCTTCATCAATCATGAATCTGATGAGGAGGATGGCAGTATCGATGAGGGCGAGTATAAGATGCGAGACGATCTGGCCTGGTCAAGGGCTGACTTTCATGCCACAGAGCAGGACAAACAAGCCATGGAGAAACAATAACTCGCGGAAACTCTAGCCTATTCTATGGCCAATGCAAAAGCATAGTAGGCCAAAGCCGCAAAGTATGAGGAAGACCTGCATACGGATTAGACCGAGTCCTTGGCACCCAGAAGGTGCATGGCAAGGACAAGACCCCAATGGAGATGGACAACAAGGGAAAGGACCTGATTATATCATAGAAAGGAGGTTGTCGACAATGATGATGATGATGATGATGATGACGATGATGTTGACTGTACAATGTTGTGGAGTGAAAAATAGTGTAGGTTGTATATTTATAATTATGTTAGAGAAGTTAGTTAGGAATAGTACTACTTGGTTTGATGTCTGATGATGCTAGAGAGGACACCGTTGAAAGTTCGAATGGATTTGATTTGTATGAAAATTTTAAAATTAAATCATGCTTCACAAAAGTACAACCAAATCAAACACCCATATCCCTCTGACTCCACCACACACCTTGTATTCCACGAAACAAGTGCATGCCACAAGACTTCCTGGTGCCACTTGTTCAATTGTATGGTCAATATATTCATCAATTAACTATGAACTATGGACCATAAGTATATGGCATTGGCATGTTGAATGTAGAAGGCATTGAACCATTAATTGTGAAGGGGCAGCGTCTTGTTATTTTATTGAATAGTCTATGTGCATTAATAGAGTGAGTTCCCAATGCGAACTGGAACATTTCTCATAGATAGAGTGTGCTCTCAGAGGCCAATTCACCAAGGATATGGCCAGTTCGATGATTATCTTCATGATAATGCACCCTAATTTTGCACATAGGTGCATCTTAGCATGGGAAATAAAAGTGATAATGGGGGTTTCCAACTTTTTGTCACAAAAAGTAGATTTTCCATCTTATTAGTTCTTAATGGGGTTTATTTGGGGAAGCAACTACACAAAATATGGGGGAAGGTCGATGTTGGAAATATGCCTAGAGGCAATAAATGGTTATTTTATATTTGCATGTTTATTATGTATGTTTATTATTCTATGATATCACTTCTACGTGTATTGATCGTGAGAATCAAAGGAAAACTCATATGCACATGTAGAAAGATAAACACCAATTGTTCCTAGTCGTGTCTCTAGACTAGCTCATGTGTTGCACGATGATCCAGTTTCTTGATCATGGATATACCTGTTATACTTGCAACAATGGGAGTATGTTGTTGGCAAGTACAATGGTACTGAACTGAACCAATGGATCATTCACTATGAGTTGTCATCGTGAATGTTAATAGGACATCATCATCATTATCTTCTGCATAAATCTTTATACCATAAGAATATCAAGTGCCCTCATGATGGAAAACTTGTCTTTGGGATTGTTCAAACACTACCTGAAAGAGGTGGCCATACCAGCAATATTTGGATGCTTATGAAAGCATGTTTGGGTACTTGGATAGTTCAATACTATGATCTTTCTCCTCCTGGTGATGGATATATATACTCTAGGCCACTTAGTATTACAATATCACCTAACGTCTACACATATGATGCATGTAAAATGCATACATGAACTTTATAGTTTATTATCACATATTCCAACATATTTGCATCATATACAATATTATATCCATGTTTTACATTTTTGGGGGACTTACCAATGATCCCCTTTTATTTGGTTTATAACTTTATAGGAAGGAAAAAACTGTTTTGCGTATTTTCAACGTTCAGGGACCTAAACAAAGTTAGATGGACCTGGAAATTTTTGAGGAACATTTTTTCATCAAGAAAACCTTTTGGAGCACTAGAACCTCATGAGCGGAGGCTAGAGGGCCAAAAGAGGGCTAATGGCATGGCCCAGGGGGACCGCGCCACCCCTTCTTTTCCCCTCCTAGAGCATCATTAGTTGTCCATCTTGTGCCCTATGTCAAAGCCTTAACCTAAAACGTCTATAAAAGGTCCCCCGTCTTGATCTCGGAGAGGATACAGACAAAAGAAAAAACCACAAAATATAGTCAAAACTAGCAAAGATTGGAGGGGAACATCATTAAAACCATCTCTGGTTGGATCTCCACCTTCTCCAATACAATCAACACCGTCTCCATGATGAAGAGGGAGTAGTCTCCCTTTGGACTATGGGTTTGTGGAGGTAGCTTGACCTCTCTCTCATGTCATCGTTGTTTAGTACCATATATAGCCCAACATGATTATGGTCATCTATGTAATTCCTATATGGTGGATCTTTATTTTATGAGATAATATGTGATATTGGAATTCTATTACGTGTAAGATGTATTGGTAGATGCATATTATGTACCCATTCTTAAGTACTTTTTTGATCATACTTGTATGCAAGAGCATGTATGGTGGATCGTGTGTATTAGTTGGAGTAACGTGGTGTTGGTGATTGGATAGTTACAGAAATTTGAGATCCACTATGTTTTTTACCTTTCTTTTGTTACCTCCCTAGGGATAAAGTGAATGCATGTGTTATATTCATATTGTAAAACAAAGATGATCTTGTTTTCTCAAGGTAGCACATTTTTTATTCAAATATCATGTCAAAGTATCTAAGGATAGACTCTGCTCATTCTTAATTCTAGATGGCATGGAGTTTTCCCTTTCTAGAGGAGTATAAGTGAGATGTGTCGCATCATCTTTATATTAGGACATGATACCCATATGAATGCTAATCAAACACATAATGAAGTTCTAAGTAATATTAGATCATCTGTGAGCAGTTTTATGTCCACCATACTTTATGAGAGAGTAGACAAGTGAATCCATGAACCTTGCTCTACTTTTTATTACAAGAAACCCATTTTAGTTGCTTTTACTATCTTTTACATTTTCTGCAAGAATTATTCAAAAATGAAAAAATACTTTTACTTCCGCAAGCATAAACAAAACCCAAAAAGAAGTTTACTTTATTGTTTTTACTTTCTTGTTCTAGCTATAGTTTACTTTATTATTGTTCTTTTAATTTACTATTTTATTTCAGTTTTATTAATACAAAACTTTGTGCTTGACAACCACACGACGGATTTAGGTACATAAGGAAAAAACTTTGTTTTTCAGGTTGCTAGCAGAGGAGAAAAGACAAGTTCCTACAATTCCCCGAGAATTCTACAGAAATCCTAGAGTTACCCTTGTGGGGAAATATGCTTGCTAAAACACTCCACACCTAGAGTCCCAAGGATTTGGTACACACAAAGTTGTTGCCATCAATAACATTTACTGATGCTGTTGTGGGGGAGTTAAGGAAGAACACCACAGTAGCATCATCATCAAGCTTGGAGCATAGTTCATCTCCCACTACAATTGCTAGAACATTTCTGGTACCGTCACCAACCTGTGCAAACACCTAATATTGGGGAGGTTGCACCAATGTTAGCTTATCTTGTCCTTTATATCTACAAAGATATTTTATTTTGTATTATTTTTTTGTCTTTCTTGTTCTTTTTATTTGTTTAATTTCTAGTCTTGTTTTAAAAATTTCCTATACACATAAAAATCCTAAAATTAGAATAGCTCTGTTCTTACTTGCAAGATGGACAAGAGGAAGTTTGGGCCCTTTAGCGTTATATTTTCCTCAACAGTGCAATTTCTATATTCCACCTTTTAAAATTGAATTAAATTAATCTATGAAGATTGATTTCATTAACATACTAAAGAAGATCCTATATCACATATAAAGAAATTCAATGATAGATGTAAGACCATGAAGATAAGCGATGCCAACAACAATCCAATAAAAGCTAAACTTTTTCCTTCTTCATTTGCTGGGAAAGCTATGGATTGGATATTACAATGGCCAATTGGTAATTTTAGTACTTGGTTTAATATTAAAGCTGCATTTGTAGAAAGTTTTGGTTCCCTAGAGTCTCTAAGTAACAATAGAGATCTACCCTTTTCTTTTAAACAAGTGAATTATGAATTACTTGTAAAATCTTGGCAAAGATTTAGGGGACTTGCCAATTGAATTGAACATGGTCTTAGAGATTGGATGATATTGCACATATTCTAAAATGCGTTAACCATGAGTTCTACATCTCATTTGGATAATGAATGTGGAAAAGATTTTATGAATATGACTGTTGCTAATGCTTATGCTTTACTAGATTATTTACTTTTGGACGTTTAAATTATGAGAAGTCTAGAAAAGGTAGATGTTTCAGAAGAAATATTTAATGATTATTATGAACTTTAGAATTTACAAAGAGGAAATAAATGAGTAGAGGAAGTTAAAATGCAATGACCTCTACTACATATTGACAAATATACAACAATGAAGCTATGATGTCACCTAATCTTGGGGATTCTTGGATCCCCCATATACTAGTTACTATTCGGAAAGAAACCCAACATGCTATATTAGATCTTGGATATAGTGTTTCTGTTTTGTCAAAATAATTGTATGACTTACTTAAACTTAAGAGTATGGTAAAATGCACCATAGATCTTTTAATTGCCGAGCATTCTACCAAACATGCTTTAGGTAGATTTAATGATGCTATGATTGAAATACATATGACATTTGTGTTGAATTTATTGTTATGGATATGGAGAGTAAAACCATATAAAGATGTGTTTAATGAATATGAAAGAGCTACTAGAATAAAATTGAAGATAAAGTTGGATGCAAATTAGAGAAAGTGGAAAGAGAAAGAATAGTTTCATTAAAAGTTATGCATATTGACACACTTCGTTATTTACTCATTTGTTTAAATGAGTGATAATTCACAAGTGACTTATTTAGTTCCAGTTCTTATTTACTTCATAGATGTTTAACTTTATGTTGATATTTTCTATTAAGAAATGATTGGTACTATGGAAACTTTTACATACTTGTATATGGTCAACTATGTACCTCTTGCTACCCTAGTAGTTAAACAAGCAAATCTTGTGCATCCATGATCCCTATAAACAAAGTGATTCCAACATTTTCCACCATATCTACCCATATAGAAAATGCTATTCCAAGTATATTTTCACGAGTGGGTTCTATTTATCTGCCAAATGGTATTGTTTATGGTTATAGTTGCCATAGAGAAGTTGGTTGTGGGGTGACCACGAACTCATAAGGCATAATCATCCTTGCAGTAGAATAAAATATGCATACTAAATAAAATGAGGGCACAAAACCTTGTAGCAAAGATGTTATAGCTAATAAAAGGACACAAACCCTTCAATAAAAAGTATCAATAGTGAGAGAGTGAGTATGTAGGCAAATTTTCTTAATTTGAACTTCTTATAAAGATACAAATGTATCCAAAAAAACAAATAAATATAGGTGGTTAGAGGAAAGAAGCAAAAGGTGTCCAAAAACAAGAATGCCAAAAGAATCAGAGAGATGAGGGGAAATGGTACCAAACACCAATGATGAACTATTTCAAACATAAACTTAAGGGTAGTGTTTGGAAGCTAAATATTACTTGTACATGTTAATCCCTACTTACTATCTACTTTTTAAAGTATCTACATAAATCATAGTAGGTATTCTAAAGAACATAGTAGGGAAACACACAATGCACATTCACTTGCACTTTGTATACTTAATTTTTCATAGTACTTTGTGCATTTAATTTTATACAATATTGATATATTGTTATGCATAAATGGTAGTTGACAAATATCACTTCATAAGGTAAGTGCTTGTTGTCATTCTTGAAAGGAGGAATTATTTAACTTGGTGCAGTAATGATCATCAGTTTTGATGTTCAACTTAACAACAAACTCCAAAGTACATGTTTAGTTTTATCACCTTCATGCCCGAGGAAGATCATATGTTAAGCTTGGGGATGTTGATGCATGTAAAATGCATACAAGAACTTTGTAGTTTATTGTCAAATATTCCAACATATTTGCATCATATACAAGGTTATATCCATGTTTAACATTGATTTATAGGGATTTACTAATGATTCCCTTTATTTGGTTTATAACTCTGAAGGTAGGAAAACCCTATATTGTATATTTTTAACTTTCAGGGACCTAAATGAAGTCAAACTGACCTGGGATTTTTTTAGGAACATTGGCAAGTGTCTTATTTAGTTCTAGTTCTTATTGACTTCATAGATGTTTAACTTTATGTTGATATTGTCTATTAAGAAATGATTAGTACTATGGAAACTTTTACATACTTGTATATGGTCAATTATCTCCCTCTTGTTACCCCAGTAGTTAAACAAGCAAATCTTGTGTGTCCATGATCCCTATAAACAAAGTGATTCCAACATTTTCCACCATATCTACCCATATAGAAAATGCTATTCCAAGTATATTTTCACGAGTGGGTTCTATTTAGCCGCGAAATGGTATTGTTTATGGTTATAGTTGCCATAGATAAGTTGGTTGTGGGGTGACCACGAGCTCATAAGGCATAATCATCCTTGAAGTAGAATAAAATATGCATACTAAATAAAATGAGGGCACAAACCCTTGTAGCAAAGATGCTATAGCTAATAAAAGGACACAAACCCTTCAATAAAAAGTATCAATAGTGAGAGAGTGAGTGAAGGAAATATGCCCTGAGAGGCAATAATAAAGTTGTTATTATGTATTCCTCGTATATGATAGATGTTTATTTGGCATGCTATAATTGTATTGATCGGAAACGTCAATACATGTGTGTTTAATAAACAAAAAGGGTTCCTAGTTATGCCTCTCTTATAGACTAGCTTGTTGATTAACAAGATGATCAAGGTTTCCTGATCATAGACACTGGATGTTGTTAATAACAAGGTCATAAAATTTGGGAAATGATGTGATGAACATTCATCCGAAGTATAGCATTACAATCAAGTCATTATGTTTATATTGCTATAACATCATACGAAGTAATCTTTATCCTTAGACCATGAGATCATGTTAATTGTTAACACCAGAAGAGTATCTTGATAACATCAAACGTCACACCGTAACAGGGTGACTATAAAGATGGGTTCAGTGCTACGGAGGTGTTATGTTGAGGCTCATGGATCAAGAGTGGAATTTGTCAATCCCGATGACGGATAGATATATTATGGGCCCTCTCGGTGATATCACATTAAGATAGCTTGCACGCAAGTGATGTGATCACTAGAATGTTATATCACGGGAACGAGAAAAGAGTGCATGTCAGTAACGAGATCAAACTAGGTATTTGGATACCGATGATCGAATCTCGGACATGTATTATATCATGAGACAAAGGGATTAAGTTACTAGAGTTAAACGTTCTCACGATCACAGAAGTCATCGTTGAATATACAGGAGTCAGTATGGATCTCCAGGTCCCGCTTCTGATTATTGATCTGAGAGAAGTCTCAATCATGTCTGCATTATTCGCGAACCGTAGGGTGACACACTTAATAGTTACCGGACACCATTTTGGAGCACATATGTTTCAGACGAAAGAATTGCAAAGCCCAGGAATTGTTTCGATAGAAACCGGAATTGTTTCGGGTGAAATTGTAGAAAGTGGTTCTGCATGTGATATTGAAATGTTGCAAGGGGTTTTATGTGAATGTTTGTTAATTAAAGTAATTAACAAAATTCTGTATAAATTTAATAAAATAGTTTTATTAAATGAGAGAGCATTAAACTTAGATAATTTTAATGCATTTAAAGTGGAGACTTTAAAAGGGAATGTGAAGAGGCATTTTAATGTGGAGGGGTTACCACCACATGAATGGGGGAGGTGAGGGGTCACCCCCCAAGAGGCGCCGGCCATGGGGAGGGGCACCCCCTCCTCCTATAAAAGGCCCCCCTCTTCCTCCTTCCTCACACCTCCTCGTGAAGGATCTCTCTCCCCTCTAGAATTATTCCCCCATGGTCTCGGATTAGCGAGATACATGTTCCCGGTGGCATTTAAATGCAGGAAGGAGTTCTTGCTTCATGCATCGCTAGAGCGAGGAGGTGGAGGTTGTTCGGTGGCTTGAACGTGTGTGTGAGGATGGATGCGCTGCTGATTTGCGGCGCTCGGACTTCCACACGATCTTGAGATCGGCAAGTGTACGACTACATCAACCATGAGTTCCTACTCGTTAACAAAACTCGTTGTCTTCGAGGGTAAGTTCTCGATGGATGTATGTCCACCCGTTGCTCTGTAACTAGTAGATAGATCTTGGCATATAGTTCTCATCGTAGGAATTTTTTTGTTTTCTATGCTGCGGACCCAACAGTGTTGGGGGATACCCCAGGGTAGGGTCACGCCGGGGTATAATGGCCAAGTTAGCCGACGTACGGCAAGGTCAAAGCGAATGCTGGTCGAGTCACCTCAAGGCAGGCCGAATCACGGAGTAACCCGTACCTGAGGATGTTCGCCTAACTGAGTCCCGACCGACTTATGTCATATGCCGGCAGGATTTATGTAACTTGTATGCAGGTACAGGTGTGGCCGGATCAACTAGGCACGATCCGGGTTATATCAAGCTTGCAAGAGAAGGAAGGTATCTCGCTGGTCAAAAGGTTACCACTGTACGCAGAGCGTGAGCGAAGCGGACAGAGGCCAGGACCACCAAGGCGTGGATGACAAGGGTGACGATGCCTGTGTCGGATGGCCTTGGTAGCATGAGGCTCACGTAGCCTCTGCATGGATGACGCTGGGCAAAAGTGACTCGGTCGGCTTACTATTTTGGGAAGAGGCATATTCCCTGGAATATGCCTCCACGTATGCCCTAATTGGAGACCTAGCCACCCCCTATATAAGGAGGGCTAGGGCATCTGTAGAAGGGATTGGTCTTTGACTAGTTGATCTATAGTTGGTTGAGTTTTACTAGTATGTTCCTGAGGGCTAGCTAGTGGAGAGAGTAAGAGAGCTCCTTCTTCCTCCTCTCCCCAATACAGCTCAAGGAGCACTTGTAAACCCTGGAAGTGAATCAAATACAAACATTTGTGTGTGGAATCACCACACTATCCTCCCTGGATTCCTCTAGTGCATCTTGTCCCCACCTTTAGCCTATCCATGGCATCTGCCGTGACACCACCACGATAGTTGTCGCCCACCATGGGGCTAGCGGCGCTAGCAGGAGTGAAGATCCGGACGGGAAACCTCATCGGCACCGGCGAACGCATCGTCTCCGGGCTTGTTCAGTGCTTTGGAGCGCTGGACTTTGTCAGCGACAACGCTGGCTGCTTCGGCAAGCGACCTCTCCCGTGCAATGGCCTCTTCATCAAGCTCGACGCGCACAAGGTCTATGTTGCTGTCGATGTGTCGTGCGTTCACCCACGGCACGTCGTCGAGGGAGGTGAGCCACCCCTTAGCGTGGTTCAAGGGGCGCGTATCACTTGCTCCCCTGACCGCGTCGAGGTGATGATGACAGCGCCTGGCGCTGGCGCGAGCAAGGATCCGGCACCAGATCCGGAGGTAACGCCCAAGGCACCAAGGAAAAGTAGAGGTCCTCCACTAGAGAGGCCTGAGAATGTGCTGCAGTAGGCGATAGATAGCCTACAGAGTCCTATAGCACCTGCAGTAGATCCGGCTCAGGCATAGCAGAGCTAGAGGAGACTAGGCAGAAAATACTAGAGGGTGCGAAAAAGATAGCCGCGGCTCAGCAGTCGTTGAACATGACACTGTGTGAGTATACAAGAGCGAATAAGGTAGATGCTGTAAAAGTAAAGGGAAAAAACCTCATCAGCGAAATGAACAAAGAGGGTGATACTAGAGTTGAGGAGTCGGAGAACTTTCTATCTGCGGGGCTGCCGAAGTATAGTACCCCGATAAAGAACCTTAGAGCAGCAGATGCAGCTGCATCCAAATTAGAGGGTTTAACGGGTGAAGCCCGGCAAAGACAACAGGAAAGAGTCAATGAGTTAGTTCGGATCACGAACAGACAAAATGAAGAATTGCTCAGGGCAAACCCGGCAAGGGCTAGGGCATCCAAAGTTGTTCATTCAGCTGTAGGTAACCTAGAGAAATCAGCTGGAGCAGCATCATCCCCTCATGGAGACCCAAGAAGAGAAGAGGTGGTAACCTCGACGAGGAGAAACAAACAAATAGTCCCATATGACCCGGCAAGGGCAGGGAAAGGAAAAGCAGTGCAGGAAAATGATGATCGGTGAAGTGTCAGCCGAGGTGAGGCTGGCCGAGGTAATCGCGACCAAGGCAATGCCGGTTAGGGAAACGCTGTAAACGGCAATGCCGGACAGCGCAACTCGGCGAGAGCAGCACAACCACAGCAGCGGAATATACCACGGCAAGAGCAAAGTGCTAGCCGAGGTATGCAACAGAGAGGTTCTCCACGAGAGCAAGACAAATATAATGATGGTGATTCGGAAATGGTGAATGCAGGATACCCAAGGCCGGACTATCATGTGATAGGGTTAAGATTGGGAAGCAGGGACTTGATGCCTGACGATGCCAGGTTGAAGCTGGATTGGCTTTATAGGTCAGAGCAAATTGAGTGTCAAGGTCCTCCGGGTCTGGCGTGTTTTGGGCCCCGGATCATGAAGGAGCCTCCGGTACCGAACTTTCAGTTACCCAGAGGCACAAAAACATATGACGGTAGCACAAAGCCAGAGGATTGGTTGATCAACTACGCTACGGCAGTGAAAATTGCTATAGGCAACTGGAGATGGGCTATGAGATGCGTACCTCAAATGCTGGAGGGGCCAGCAAGGGTATGGCTGAACAATTTGCCACCCAGAAGTATCAACTGTTGGATTGATTTTGAGGAAATGTTTGTAAGCAACTTCTCGAGCACGTATCAGAGGCCGAATAGGCCACATACCCTAGCAATGTGCAAGCAGAGGCCAAATGAGACGGACCGGGAGTTCTTAACCTGGTGGTGCATAGTGCGAAACTCATGTGAGGGTGTGATCGAGTCACAGGCCATAGCCTGGTTTGCGCAGGGATGTATATATGCAAGCATGTTGTGGCAAAGGTTGCAAAGGGATATGCCAACTACACTGGCAGAGACAATCCGAATTGCTAATTCATATGCATTGGGTGATCCGACTCAACCTAGGCTGGTGTCAAACGAGTCAAATGAGGAGTACTACCAGAGATATGGGGCCGGATCATCCTGACGAAATGATTACCGGGGTAAGAGAAGAGATGATAGACCGGATTACAGATACAGTTCGCAACAGGTTGCTGCTGTAAATCAGGATGAATCCGGAGCAGGAAGTAATCAGTGTCGGAAAACTGGAGGGTAGCAATGGACCCCAAGAAATGATGGCAAGAAAACTTGGACGCCAGAGCAGAAGAAATAGTGGCAAGAAAAGAAGGACCGTCTAAGGTATACCTATGAGGCAATGCTGGATCAGCCGTGTAAATTTCACACACCAAATCCGAGTAACCCGGCGGGTCACATGACTCGGCAATGTGAGTGGATGAGGAAGATAGAACAAAGTGGTTTGGGGAATGCTCAGGCACCTCGGAACGATCAACCTCGGCAGGAGTTACCCCGACAGCAATTGCTCTCCAGAGCAAACACGGAACAGTTAATGTTGCCTTCCCCTCTGCCGAGGTATGAAAATCATGAAAGAAGAGATGCAGTGCAGCAGGTAGAAAACCAACATCAACCAGATCAGAGGTATCCCGAAAATGAGGGGAGAAATGAATATAGAGAGCACCACCAGAGTTACTGTGTGTTTACCACCGAGGAGACATATAGAAAGAGTTTGCAGCACCGACATATGGAGGTGAACGCGGTAATGCCCGCAGTGACGAGGTATATGCCTTGGTCGGATCAGGAAATCACCTGGAGTATCAAGGATCACCCCAAGCTTATGCCTAGCCCCGGTTCGTATGCGTTAGTGCTGGACCCAACGTTCATCGGGCCAAATATCAATGTGAGATTTTCTAAGGTGCTGATAGACAATGGCAGCAGCATCAATATCATGTATGCGGATACAATGCGCAAGTTGGGTATCTCGGAGAACATGCTCCAGGCTACCAGAACAACGTTTCATGGTATTGTGCCAGGCATATCCTGTGAGCCCATTGGGAAAGTCTGAGTCGATGTGTTATTCGGCACCCAAGATAATTGCCGAACTGAGAATTTGGAGTTTGAATTGGTGAACTTAGAAAGTGTGTATCACGCTTTACTCAGCAGGCCAGCACTGAACAAGTTCATGGCAAGTTGTCACATCAGTTACTTGAAGATGAAGTTGCCTGGGCCAAACGGGGTAATTACCATAGCTGGAGATTTCCGACGTTCCATTGAGTGTGCATCAGTCGGGTCTAACCTAGCTGAGTCACTCGTGATTGCGCAAGAGAAAAGAAAGATACAGGAAGTGGCATCACTGGCTCAGTCCGCGCAGCAGTATATGCCGGCGCTGAGTAACCCGCATGGAAGTGTTTCGTTTCAAGCAACGAAGGATACGAAGAAAGTGCCTGGTGATGATCTGTTCCTAGAACGCATCGTAACAATTGGTGCCGGGTTAAATGACAAATAGGAAAGCGAGCTCGTCAACCTCCTCTGTGAGAATCGGGATATCTTTGCTTGGTCCACACAGGACTTGCAAGGTGTTCCGAGGGAGTTGGCCGAGCACTCTTTGAATGTGAGACCCGGAACAAGGCCGGTGAAGCAACCTCTCTGCCGCTTCGCCGAAGATAGGAGAAAAGTCATTAGGGATGAGATAGCTCGGCTCCTCACAGTCGGGTTTATCATGGAAGTGCTTTACCCGGATTGGCTATCTAATCCGGTGCTCGTGGAAAAGAAGAAAGATGATCCGAATGTGGCAGTGGTTTGGCGTATGTGTATCGATTACACGAACCTGAATAAGGCGTGTCCAAAAGATCCATTCCCACTGCTAAGGATAGATCAGGTCATAGATTCAACTGCTGGGTGTGAACTGTTGTCATTCATAGATGCATATTCTGGTTTCCACCAGATACCCCTGAATCCGAATGATCAAATAAAGACTGCATTTATCACCCCGTATGGGGCTTATTGCTATCGCACCATGCCTTTTGGTTTACGTAATGCAGGGGCAACGTACCAAAGATGTATGCAAAAATGTTTGCACAATAAAATTGGTGGAAATGTGCAAGTATATGTGGATGATGTGGTTATAAAGACCAAGCAAAGCAAAACGCTCCTTGATGATATCAGGCAAATGTTCGCGAACCTGAGACGATTCCAGATGAAGCTTAACCCGGAAAAATGTACCTTCGGTGTCTCGGCTGGAAAATTACTCGGATTTCTTGTATCCAGCCGAGGTATCGAAGTTAACCCAACTAAAACCCGAGCCATAGAGCGAATGGAGTTGCCGAAGTGTCTTAATGATGTCCAGAAGTTCACTGGGTGCCTGACATCTTTAAGTCGGTTTGTATGTCGAATGGGAGAAAAGGCATTGCCTCTCTATCAACTAATGAAAAAAGCGGATAAGTTCATATGGACGCCGCAGGCCAATGAAGCCTTTATCCAATTAAAGAAAATGTTAGCCACTGCACCAGTGTTAGCCTCTCCACTATCAAAAGAGCCAATGTTGCTCTATATAGCCGCAACCAACCGAGTTGTAAGTGTAGTCGTAGGGGTAGAGCGCGATGAAGAGGGTAAGTAGATACAGAGGCCAGTCTATTACCTGAGCGAGGTGTTATCCGCATCAAAACAGAACTATCCTCACTATCAGAAAATGGCATATGGTGTATACATGTCAGCAAAGAAGCTGAAGCACTACTTTGAAGAACACCCCATCAAAGTGATATGTGAAGCCCCCATATCCGAGATAATGAGTAACAAGGATGCAAGCGGCTGAATCGCAAAATGGGCAACTGAGCTAGCCCCTTATGCTCCACAATACGACGGGAGAGATGCGATCAAGTCTCAGGCTATGGCCGACTTTTTCGTAGATTGGGCCGAGATGCAATACGAACCACCATTACCAGATCCGAACTACTAGAGAATGCACTTTGACGGATCAAAAACGAAAACCGGGTTAGGCGCCCGCGTGGTGCTCACCTCGCCAAAGAACAACCAGCTATTGGGGATACCCCTGGGTAGGGTCACGCCGGGGTATAAAGGCCGAGTTTGCCGAGGTACGGCAAGGTCAAAGCAGATGCTGGCCGAGTCACCTCAAGGCAGGCCGAATCACGGGGTAACCCGGACCAGGGGATGTCCACCAAACTGGATCTCAGCCGACTTATATCGTAAGTTGGTGAGATGTATCTAACTTGTATGCTGGTATAGGTGCGGTCGGATCTACTAGGTACGATCCGGGTTATGCCAAGCTTACAAGAGAAGGAAGGTATCTCGCTGGTCAAAGGGTGACCATTGTACGTAGAGCGTGAGCGAAGCGGACAGAGGCCAGGACCACCGAGGCGTGACCGATAAAGGTGACGATGCCTGTGTCGGATGACGCGGGCGCCGTAGAGGCTCACGTAGCCTCTGCATGGATGACGCTGGGTTAATGTGACCTAGAATATGCCTCCACGTATGCCCTAATTGGAGACCTAGCCGCCCCTATATAAGGAGGGCTAGGGCCTCTTTAGAAGGGGTTGAGTTTTACTTGGTTGGTCTTTGAGGAGTTGATCTTTAGAGGCTTAAGTTCTACGAGCAAGTTCCTGAGGGCTAGCTAGTGGTGAGAGTAAGAGAGTTCCTTCTTCCTCCTCTCCCCAATACAGCTCGAGGAGCACTTGTAATTTGTGGAAGTGAATCAAATACAAAGATACTGTGTGGAATCACCACACTATCCCTCCCTGGATTCCCCTAGTGCATTTAGTCCCCACCTTTAGCCTATACATGGCATCTGTCATGGCACCACCATGACGCCATGGCGCCCATAGCGGCGCTAGCGGGTGAAGATCGGACAGAAACTACGTCAAGACAAAGTAATGCATCGTCTTCGGGCTCGTTCAGCGCTGGACTTTGTCAGCAACAACGCTGGCTGCTTCGGCAAGCGTCCTCTTCCGCCCAACGGCCTCTTCGTCAAGCTCGGCGCGTACAAGATCTATGTTGTTGTCGATGTGTCGTGCGTTCACCCGTGGCACGTCGTCGAAGGAGGCGAGCCACCCCTTAACGTGGTTCACGGGGCGCGTATCACTCGCTCCCCGGACCGTGCCGAGGTGATGATGACTGCGCCTGGCGCTGGCGCAAGCCAGGATCCGGCACCAGATCCGGAGGTAACGCCTAAGGCACCGAGGAAAAGTAGAGGTCCTCCACTAGAAAGGCCAGAGAATGTGCTGCAGCAGGCGATGGATAGCTTGGGAAACCCAGTAGCAGCAGCGGTAGATCCGGCTCAAACACAAGCCGAGCTAGATGAAACTAGGCAAAAGATACTAGAAGGTGCGAAAAAGATAGCCGCGGCTCAGCAGTCGTTGAACATGACACTGTGTGAGTATGCAAAGGCGAATAAAGTAGATGTTGTAAAAGTAAAGGGGAGAAACCTCATGAGTGAAATGAACAAAGAGGGTGATACTAGGATTGAGCAGTCAGAGAACTGTTTATCCGTGGGGCTGCCGAAGTATAGTACCCTGGCAAAAAACCTCAGAGCAGCGGATGCAGCTGCATCCGAGTTAGAGGGTCTGACGGGTGAAGCCCGTCAGAGACAACAAGATAGGGTCAATGAGTTGGTTCGGATCGCGAACAGGCAAAATGAGGAATTGCTTAGGGCTAACCCAGAGAGAGCTGGGGCCTCCAAGATCATTCATTCGGCGGTGGGTAACCCGGAGAAATCCGCTGGAGCTGCATCGTCTCCTCGTGGTGGTCCTAGAAGAGAAGAGGTAGTAACCTCGGCCAGGAGGAACAAACAGATAGTCCCATATGACCTGGCAAGGGCAGGGAAAGGAAAAGAAGTGCAGAGAAATGAGGATCGACGAAGTGTGAGCCGAGGTGAAGCTGGCCAAGGTAACCGTGACCAAGGAAATGTCGGTCAAGGAAATGCCGTAAATGGCAATGCCGTCAGCGCAACTCGGCAGGAGCAGGACAATCGCAGGAGCGGAATATACCAAGGCAAGAGCAAAGTGCCGGCCGAGGTATGCAACAGAGAGGTGCTCCACGAGAGCAAGACCAATATAATGATGGTGATTCGGAAATGGTGAACGCAGGATACCCAAGGCTGGACTATCATGTGATACGGTCAAGATTGGGAAGCAGGGATTTGATGCCTGATGATGCCAGATTAAAACTGGATCGGCTGTATAGGTCGGAGAAGATGGAATGTCAAGGTCCCCCGGGTCCTGCGTGTTTTGGGCCCCGGATCAAGAAGGAACCTCCGGTACCTAACTTCCAGCTACCTATAGGCACTAAGACATATGACGGTAGCACAAAGCCAGAGGATTGGTTGATTAACTATGCTACAGCTGTAAAGATTGCTACAGGCAACTTGAGATGGGTTGTGAGATATGTACCCCAGATGTTGGAAGGGCCACCGAGGGTATGGCTAAACAATTTGCCGCCCAGAATTATTAACTGTTGGATCGATTTTGAGGAAATGTTTGTCAGCAATTTCTCAAGTACGTATCAGAGGCCGAATAGGCCACAGACCCTAGCAATGTGCAAGCAGAGACCGAATGATACGGACCGGGAGTTCTTAACCCGGTGGTGTACCGTGCGAAACTCATGTGAGGGTGTGATTGAGTCACAAGCCATAGCATGGTTTGCGCAAGGGTGCAGATATGCAAGCATGTTGTGGCAAAGATTGCAAAGGGATATGCCAACTACATTGGCAGAGACAATCCGGATTGCTGATTCATATGCTTTGGGTGATCCAACTCAACCCATGCTCGTGTCAAACGAGTCAAATGAGGAGTACTACCAGAGAGATGGAGCTAGGTCATCCTGGAGGAATGACTACCGGGGTAAAATAGGAGATGACAGACCGGATTACCGATACAGTTCGCAACAAGTTGCTGCTGTGAATCAAGATCAACCCGGAGCAGGGGGCAACCAACGTCAAAAAACTGGAGGACAACAATGGACACCGAGAAACGATGGCAAGAAAACTTGGACGCCAGAGTAGAAGAAACAGTGGCAAGAAAAGAAGGACCGTCCGAGGTATACTTATGAGTCAATGCTGGATCAGCCGTGTAAATTTCACACGCCAAATCCGAGTAACCCAGTGGGTCATACAACAAGGCAGTGTGAGTGGATGCGCAAGATAGAACAAGGTGGTTCGGGGAATGCTCAGGCACCCCGGAATGATCAACCTCGGCAGGAGTTACCCCGGCAGCAATTGCTCTCTGGAGCGAATACGCAACAGCTAATGTTGCCTCCCCCTCTACCGAGGTATGAAAACCATGAGAGAAGGGATGCGGTGCATCAAGTGGAAGACCAGCATCAATCGGATCAGAGGTACCCCAGAAATGAGGGAAGGAATGAGTACAGAGAACATCATCAGAGTTACTGTGTGTTTACCACAGAGGAAACAGATAGAAAGAGCATGCAGCGCCGACATATGGAAGTGAATGCGGTAATGCCAGCAGTGACGAGGTATATGCCTTGGTCGGACCAGGAAATTACCTGGAGCATCAAAGATCATCCCAAGCTTATGCCAAGTCCTGGTTCGTATGCGCTAGTGCTGGATCCGACATTCATTGGGCCTAACATCAATGTGAGGTTCTCAAAGGTACTAATTGACAATGGCAGTAGCATTAACATCATGTATGCGGATACAATGCGCAAGGTGGGTATCTCGGAGAACATGCTCTAGGCTACAAGGACAACTTTCCATGGCATTGTGCCAGGCATTTCTTGTGAGCCCATAGGCAAGGTCCGGGTTGACGTATTGTTCGGCACGCGAGATAACTGCTGAACTGAGAATTTGGAGTTTGAAGTGGTGAACTTAGAAAGTGCGTATCACGCGTTACTCGGTAGACCAGCACTGAACAAGTTCATGGCAAGTTGCCACATCAGTTATCTGAAGATGAAGTTACCTGGGCCAAATGGAGTGATTACCATAGCTGGAGATTTCCGACGTTCCATTGAGTGTGCGTCAGCCGGGTCTAACCTAGCCGAGTCACTCGTGATTGCGCAAGAGAAAAGAAAGATACAGGAAGTGGCGGCATTGGCGCAGTCAGCACAACATTATATGTTGGCACTGAGTAACCCGCATGGTAGTGTTTCGTTCCAGGCGACAAAAGATACCAAGAAGGTGCCTGTTGATGACATGTTCCCAGAGCGTACCGTAATAATTGGTGCCAGGTTAAATGACAAATAGGAAAGCGAGCTCGTCACCTTCCTCCGTGAGAATCGGGACATTTTTGCTTGGTCCACACAGGACTTGCAAGGTGTTCCGAGGGAGTTGGCCGAGCACTCTTTGAATGTGAGACCCGGAGCAAGGCCGGTGAAGCAACCTCTCCATCGCTTCGCCGAAGATAGGAGAAAAGTCATTGGAGATGAGATAGCTCGGTTACTAGCAGCTGCATTTATCATGGAAGTTCTTTACCCGGATTGGCTATCTAATCTGGTGCTGGTGGAGAAGAAGAAGGATGATCCGAATGTGGGAGTGGTTTGGCGTATGTGTATCGATTACACGAACTTGAATAAGGCGTGTCCAAAAGATCCATTTCCACTGCCAAGGATAGATCAGGTCATAGATTCAACTGCTGGGTGTGAACTATTGTCATTCATTGATGCATATTCTGGTTTCCACCAGATACCCCTGAATCCGGATGATCAAATAAAGACTGCATTTATCACCCCATATGGGGCTTATTGCTATCGCACAATGCCATTTGGTTTACGTAATGCAAGGGCAACGTACCAGAGATGTATGCAGAAATGTTTGCACGACCAAATTGGTCAAAATGTGCAGGTATATGTGGATGATGTTGTTATCAAGACCAAGGAAAGCAAAACGCTCCTTGATGATATCAGGCAGACATTCACGAACCTAAGGAGGTTCCAAATGAAGCTTAACCTGGAAAAATGTACTTTCGGTGTCCCGGCTGGAAAATTACTCGGATTTCTTGTCTCCAGCCGAGGTATCGAAGTCAATCCAACTAAAATCCAGGCCATAGAGCGAATGGAACTGCCGAAGTGTCTTAACGATGTCTAGAAGTTCACTGGTTGCCTGGCATCTTTAAGTCGGTTTGTATGTCGGTTGGGAGAAAAGGCACTGCCTCTCTATCAACTCATGAAAAAGTCGGACAAGTTCATTTGGACGCCGCAGGCCAATGAAGCCTTTATCCAATTAAAGAAGATGTTAGCCACTGCACCAGTCTTGGCCTCTCCACTATCAAAGGAGCCAATGTTGCTCTATATAGCCGCAACCAACCGAGTTGTAAGTGCAGTAATTGTGATAGAGCACGACGAAGAGGGTAAGTCAGTGCAAAGGCCAGTGTATTATCTGAGCGAGGTATTATCAGCCTCAAAACAAAATTATCCGCACTATTAGAAAGTGGCATATGGTGTGTATATGTCGGCTAAGAAGCTAAAACACTATTTTGAGGAGCATCCCATCAAAGTAATATGTGAAGCTCCCATATCCGAGATAATGAGTAACAAGGATGCAAGTGGCAGAATTGCAAAATGGGCAATTAAACTAGCCCCCTATGCGCCACAATATGACAGAAGAGAAGCAATCAAGTCTCAGGCTGTAGCCGACTTTTTTGTGGACTGGGCCGAAGTGCAATATGAACCACCGCTACCAGATCCGAATTACTAGAGAATGCACTTTGACGGGTTAAAAACAAAAACCGGGTTAGGCGCCAGAGTAGTACTTACCTCGCCAAAAAATGACCAGCTGAAGTATGTGCTGCAGATCCATTTCGCAGCATCAAACAATGTCGCCGAATATGAGGCACTTGTGCATGGGCTCAAAGTGGCAAAAGAGATTGGGATACGTCGGATCCAATGCTTTGGCGACTCGGATTTGGTAGTTCAGCAAGTGTCGGGGCTGTGGGACACTCTTGATCCAAACATGGCATTATACAGATTCCATGTGCAAAAGATATCTGGTTATTTTGAGGGATGCGAATTTCGTCATGTACCCCGGGTGGAAAATGAGGATGCCGACGTATTATCGAAGCTCGGATCAACCCGACAAGCAATTCCACCGGGTGTAGCATTAGAACACCTCAGAAAACCATCTATCAGACCGTCCCTAGAAACCGACTCAATCTACGTCCCGGAGGATCCGGAGTCTGGAGCTACGCCCATGGACATTGACATGGGAGATGGTACGCGAAACCCAGAGACTGCCTCGGGGGACCCGAGGACTGCCTCGGCGAACCCGAGGACTGCCTTGGCAAACCCGGGGACTGCTCAGCATGATCCGGTTGAGGTTATGCCGGTGGATCAAATGGAAATTGATGAGGACGTGTTCCCAATGCGAGTTGTACAAGCTTGGGCGTTACCCATATTTCAATTCCTGAAAGATGGAACTTTACCCGCTGAGGAGGTGCTATCCAGGCAAACTCAGAGGAGAGCAAAGGCAGACACGATCATCAATTCCGAGCTATACAAAAGGAGTGTGACTAATGTCCTCCAGCGATGTGTTGACCCGGAAGAAGGGCTTGACATCCTCCGAGATATACATCAAGGGGAATGTGGGCATCATGCCTCGTCCAGAGCCTTGGTAGCAAAAGCTTTCCGGCATGGATTCTACTGGCCAAGTGCCTTAGAACAATCAGAGGACTTGGTAAGAAAATGCAATGGTTGTCAGAGGTATGCTACCAAGAAACATATGCCAATGTCGGAGCTCAAGACCATACCAATCACCTGGCCATTTGTCGTATGCTGTTTGGACATGGTTGGCCCGTTCAAACCAGCGAGGGGAAATATGACTCACATTTTGGTCATGGTTGATAAATTTACAAAGTGGATTGAAGTAAAGCCAATAAGAAAATGTGATGGGGCTATGGCCGTGACATTTCTCAAAGACATCATCTTGAGATACGGTTATCCTCACAGTATCATAACAGATAATGGCACAAATTTTGCTGAAGGAGCATTTGCGCGATTCTGCCGAGATAAGAAGATTCGGCTGGACGTTGCCTCGGTAGCCCACCCCGCATCGAATGGACAAGTAGAGAGATCCAACGGATTAGTATTATCCGGGATAAAACCCCGTCTCATTGAGCCACTGCAAAGATCAGCGGGGTGCTAGATAGAAGAACTACCAGCAGTAATGTGGAGTTTAAGAACAACTCTGAATCGATCAACAGGCTATACGCCATTATTTCTGGTATATGGGGCAGAAGCTGTATTACCAGCCGACATAGAGCATGATTTGCCTAGGGTCACCCAATACACAGAAGCCGAAGTGCAAGAAGCCCGGCAAAATGATGTTGATCTGCTGGAAGAAGCGAGAGAATTGGCATTGTCCAGATCCGCCATATATCAGCAAAATCTCCGACGCTATCATAGCCGGAAAGTAAACTCCCGAGTCTTCCGGGAAGGTGATATGGTACTCCGGTTGGTACAACGTACTGCTGGCATGCACAAGTTATCCCCCCCATGGGAAGGGCCATTCATTGTGAGCAAAGGATTGCACAATGATTCTTATTATCTTATCAATGAAAAACCACAAGAGAAGAACAAGGCGGACAGGTCCGGCGAGGAATCTAAGCGTCCATGGAATGTAGCTCTACTTCGTCCTTTCTACACCTAGCAGAGAAGTGTATGTATCCGAATCTCTCATATGATGGTGTGTATGCCGGCAATGAGTCTATCAATGAAATGTGGGCACCTCGAGGAGTAACTCGGGGACTGCTTTGAAAATATTTGTTGTCTTCCATATTTATTATTTATACGTCGGCTCGCGTAAGTTTTTCTACTTAAGCCGGATTAGTAGTGTGTGAGCACCAAGAACCCAACTCTTCGACTTGCTGCTGTCCAACAAGATTTGGCTTCATGGCAAGCAAGAGAACGAGTTTGGAATTGTGTAGCACATGAAAAACGACTAGGAAAGGAACTTAATCGAGCCGACGTTTGTTTTTTGGACTAACCTTATGTTTACTTTCGATTTATTATGCTGAATTATTTTGAGCTAATCCTAAAGTTTCCAAGTATTGTTAAGACAATTTTTGAAGCTCGGACTCGTAAGTCATAAAACCGAACCAAGGTAGACACGAGCCGAGCCAAGAGATTGGATGAACAAGAAAATGAAACTCGGGGACTACGCCCAAGTCAATCCAGCATAAAAACTTAGTAGCAAAATATCACTTGTGTGCTTGATACAATTGCACCCGGCATACCGGGGATCTGATGAAATTTAAAGTGTTTATAATCAAGGAGTAGCAGGAGGAGGTAATTCGGAGGCAGCAGGTGCAGCCCCAGCCTCGGCTTCAGAGTCATCTGCATCTTCCTCGACGTCCGAGGCTTTGTCCTCTTCATCCTCATCCGAATCATCTTCAATGTTTTCAGCATTTTCATCATCGGCGGCATCTAGGAAGCTTGGTCCCTCGTTCCATTGATGAATGGGGGCGTATTGGATGAAGCTATGAGCACAAGCCTTGCGCCGATCTACCCAATCCGGGTCAGTAGACCACCTTGATCCGGTGTGCATGCGCTCAAGGAGTTTGAGGTTAATCTTCTCGTACCACGTAAGCACGTAGTGAAGAACGATCCCAGCTCTGGCGCGTCCAGCTGATTCTCTCCAGAGATCGAGCTGAGTCTCGCATTCCATAAGCCTGGCAAAAAGAGCAGCGGTACTCTCCGGAGTATCCTCTTCAGGCCAAAAGACGTTGAAGATCCAGATTACTCCGTCTAAGATATCCTTGCCGTAGTTCTTCATGATCTCGACTCGGGAGGACAAGCTGACTATCAAGTCCTCGAGATCAAGAGGAATTGTGCCAGGACCAGATGGAGTACCCCTCTGCCTGCGGAACTTGGTAACATCATTGGATGCAATGACATCGCTCTCTGGGAATTTGCCTGAAAAAATAAGACAGGTGGAGTAAGTAAAGGAAGTAGACCCGGAAAGATCAATGTCGGTTGAAGGAAAAGAACTTACCAGAAATATGGCTATGAACCCGGGTCAGCTCCTTGGTGCAGTTGTCGCGCCTCTCTCGGAGTTGCACAAGTTCAGCATTCGCCGACTCAAGCTTGACGTTGGCCTCCTTATGTAATTCTTGGTCCTTGGCAATCTGGAGGTTGAGGCGCTTGCGCTCTTCAGTAAAGTCCTGGCCAGCTTTTTGAAGTTCGGATTGGTGCTGTGCTTTCAGCTTCTTCATATCTGCCTTGAGCTTGGCAATTTCATCACCTTTGGTTCGGAGGAGGGCAAGCTCATCATCTTTCTTTTTGAGTTTGGCCTGATGCTGCCCTGCTTGTTCGAGAAAATGCAGCATCATATCAGGCACGGGCACACTATCTTCAAGAGAGGCTGAAATAGTTTGTTGACCCGACAAAGCCGAGGCATGAATGTTTGTCGAGCCACGGAGAAAAGGAGATAGAGAGCATAACAAAGTTGAGCAAGAATAACTTACCCTTTATCTGGTCCAAGTTTTTCCTCATGATGGTATTCTCAGCCTCCACCCCAGCTGCGAAATCCGAATGATGGATTAGTTCGGCGGAAAAAGATGAAGAAAAACGGAAAAATGCCAAGGAAGAAACTTACCCCTATTATCGTGTTTGGCGATAAGCGCAGTATGTTTCGCACGCAGCATTTTGTGAGTATCCAGGAGACGCTGAAACTCAGCACTCTGGCGATTGGTGGTCACCTGAAAAAAGTACAAAAAGATAGCTTAGTCTTGTGCATATTCGAAGTGTACAAAATCCGGGCCAAGTGGAACTTAACTCGGCTCTAGGTGTGTACATATTCGAAGTATACAAGATCCGGGCCAAGTGGAACTTAACCCGGCTCTAGGTGTGTGCATATTCGAAGTGTACAAGATCCGGGACAAGTGGAACTTAACCCGGCTCTAGGTGTGTGCATATTCGAAGTGTACAAGATCCGGGCCAAGTGGAATGTAACCCGGCTCTAGGTGTGTGCATATTCGAAGTGTACAAGATCCAGGCCAAGTGGAACTTAACCCGTCTCTAGGTGTGTGCATATTCGAAGTGTACAAGATCCGGGCCAAGTGGAACTTAACCCGGCTCTAGGTGTGTGCATATTCAAAGTGTACAAGATCCGGGCCAAGTGGAACTTAACCCGGCTCTAGGTGTGTGCATATTCGAAGTGTACAAGATCCGGGCCAAGTGGAACTTAACCCGGCTCTAGGTGTGTGCATATTCGAAGTGTACAAGATCTGGGCCAAGTGGAACTTAACCCGGGTCTAGGTGTGTGCATATTCGAAGTTATCAAGGTGCTACGTTAGTTTTCTAAGGAGCATCCGGCCGAGTAATAAGTTACTCCCCCGGAGGCTCGAGGACTAATGGCTATATCAATAATGTCTACTACATGTTAAGGAAAAGACGAAGTAACGTACCTCCATCATCCGACCCGCAAGATTAATTGCCTTGGCAGCAGTATTCATCTGCGCAGCGAATTCGGCGGGACTCTCCGAGAGATCATCATTGTGGACGAACTCCGCCTTGTTCCAGTTGTTCACAAACTCGATCAAGGTCGGAGGATATCGCTCACCGCTGAGCATGTGGGGCGCCACTAGACCCTTGGCATGTGCTTCCTTTCTCTCAACCTGGGCAATGGCGGGGCTAGTGTGCAAAACAAGTTGCGCATCAGCTGGCTGGGCAGGGGCGTCCTTCGGCAGTGGAGTCTTCTTCGTGAGCATGGAAGCAAGTGTACACTGTCCAGCCTCGATTGACGCTGCCCTGGTGGCGTCAGGAGCCTTTTTGCCCTTGGGCTGCTACTGAGAAGTTGAAGTTGCTGTTGTTGATTTGCCCTTGGGAGCCGCCTTGGTGCTAGATTTGGTACTGCTAGTATCTTCTCCCCAAGCCTTGGAAGACTCGGACGAGGCAGAAGGGCTTGGTGCTGTTGATGGTGCTTTTGCTGTTGCTGGGGCTGATGATGATGCTGGTCTTTGTGGTGGCGGAGGTGCTGTGGGTAACTCAGATGAAGCTAGTTGCGGCGGAGCCGAAGTGGTGGTTGCTGCTGCCTCGGTAGAGCCAGTCTCCCCCGCTCCAAGGTTGCCCTCCTCTTGACGAGGTGGGCCGGAACCCGGAGCAGCCGCTGAACCCTCCTGAATGGGGCTCAACGGGTGTGAGTCGTCGCCACGAGGGGGAGAAGGGCTATGTCGAAGCAGAGAAGCAATACCGGATCCGCTCTAGGGAACCTCCACCGCGGCCCTGACGAATCAAATAATGTATGATGAGAAACTATAACAAAAGAAGAACAAGTGAATAGCAAAGGGAGAAACGGCTTACTCATCCAGTCGGGGCTCCTTGACACTGGCTCTCAGACCACTGACCTTAGTCATGGCCTTGGTGGCAGCTTTGTTCGTGGACTTCTTTCGCCTCTTAGCTGGCTAAGAAGGTCCGAAGGAAGAAGCAGATGCGACCCTCCCTCTTCTTCGATGCGACCGGGACAGGCTCACCCATGGCAAGGGGAGGATCTTCATGGATCTGCCCACCGGGGTTAGCTGATGTCAGAAAAGCTTAAGAAAGGGGGACAGCGTCAAATGCCTCCATCACCTCAACGTCCGAATCATCTTCATCGTTAGGCCAATCTCTAATGGAAGAGAGTTTACCAGTGGGTCGCTTGGTCACGTCCGCCATCGGCAGGAACATCTCCTGATCCGGCTCCTCCACATCTGAGGTGTCTCGATCAGGTGCCCATTTGAGAGAAGGCTCGGTGACATCCTCAATGGTTTGCTGAAGAAACATCTAACGGAAAGAAAAGACAAAGGGATTAAACCTACAATAGAAACCGACATGTGATACAATTCAGAGAAAGTTTGGGGCACGAGACTTACCGCGGGGGGAAGCCTATCTCGGTAGAAGTGTTCGATCCCCCACGTCCACTCAGAAGAGAAGTCCTTGTGGGTGGTCAAGAGGGCCTTGACCTGGCGGTAGATCTCGGTGTTATTTAACTCGAACGAGGAGGTCCGGTTGGGGTCGTGGCCCCAGCTCATGTGACAGAGTTTGTGCGTGTGTCTCTGAAGGGGGAGATCCGGTTGCGGACGAATGTGATCATGGCGTCCTCATTGCACAATCCGAGATCCTTCAGCTCCTGGAACCTCTTGTTGACTTGGTTTGCCAGGATAGTGGGCTTCTTGGGGATCTTGTCCCACAGATCCGGGTTAGGAGGACCCGGAGCGTAAGGACGCAGCCGGATCAGATCCTCAGTTGTGCAGTTCCGGACATAGAAGAAAGTCCGGGCTCATCCCTTGCAAGAGTCAAGCCCTGTAACTCGGGGAAAGATAGACTGTCTCCGGGGGGAGATGGAAGCTACGCCGAACTGCGTGAGCTGTTTGTCCTCCGGGTTAAGTTCTATGTTCGGAATAACATTCCGGCGAAGACCAAAGAACTGGATCTAGAGCTCCTTCGTGGGCCACAGTCCGGCGTAGCCTTCAATGGTGGAGGCGAAGGCAGAGAGAGAGGTGATGGCATTAGCCGGAAGGTGATGTGGCTGAAGCTCATATGTGTTGAACCAGTCATTGAAGAAATCGCTTGCTGGGAGCCCGAATCCACGTTGGAAGTGGGAGAGGAATACAACATACTCACCTGGATTGGGTGAGGGGGCAATCTCCGCGGGAAGGCGGCGATAACACCCTCAGGATGTGCACAGTGCGATACTGACCGATCCAGGTCATCCTGGCAAACCCAGGATCTAGGCCATGCTCCGCGGTCGGTGTTCACCGCGTCCTCCTCCATTTCTTGCTTAGCGACGGCGAGCTCCTCCTCTGTCATCTCGAGATCACTGCCCTCACTGGCGCTAGCGGCGGTGGGTGACATTATCCTGGATGGGCGAGGACCCATGGCGGAAGAGATGCGGGGAGGTGGCGGCGATGCTGGTCTTGGCGTGGAAGCGATCTGGCTGGCTGCTACTCGAATCTGCAGTGGCGGTCTTTGTCGCTGGAGAGGAAGAAGAAGAAGTAGAGGCAGAGGGGCACGGAAGTGGGGAAAGAACCCAAGGGGCGCACCCCTCCCCTATTTAACCACTCCCTTGAGGGGTAATGGGATCGCGTTGCGCGGGGCGGGCCACACGGTGTGGCCGTGTACAACCCGGATCGACCAATCAGCAACGAGCCATAGGAAAGGCCACAGGGCGCAGGAGATCCCATGACGTGACATTATGATGCAGTTAACAAGGAGACAGACACGATGTGACGTGTGCTACAGTAATAACTGACAATTACTGCGGCAGTTACTGGCGCAAGCCCTTAAAATGAGGCAAACGTGATGATTAACCTCCACGTGGGGAAGCGTACAAGAGAAGGAAGAATGATCCGGATGAATATGAGGTGAGCCGGCCAGCGAGTGAAAACTCGGAATGTGCCAAGGGAAAGTAAACCTATGAAAATCCGGACTATGAGGTAACTCGGAAAGAGAAACAGAGGCTCGATAAAATTGAACCTGCTGTGGCCTTAACGGCTAAGGCAACTAAGACCGCACCAGCTTCGGGGACTAATGTTGGGGGGATACCCCCGGGTAGGGTCACGCCGGGGTATAAAGGCCGAGTTAGCCGAGAGTGCAGCAAAGGTCAAGCGGATCTTGGCGAGTCACCTCAAGACAGGCCGAATCATGGGGTAACCCGGACCAGGGGATGTCCACCTAACTAGATCTCAGCCGACTTATATCGTAAGTCGGTGAGATGTATCTAACTTGTATGCAGGTACAGGTGCGGCCGGATCTACTAGGTACGATCCGGGTTATGCCAAGCTTACAAGATAAGGAAGGTATCTCGCTGGTCAAAGGGTGACCATTGTACGCAGAGCGTGAGCAAAGCGGACAGAGGCCAGGACCACCGAGGCATGGCCGACAAAGGTGACGATGCCTGTGTCGGATGACGCGGGCGCCGCAGAGGCTCGCGTAACCTCTGCATGGATGACGCTGGGTTAAAGTGACCCGGTCGGCTTGCTATTTTGGGAGGAGGCATATTCCCTGGAATATGCCTCCACGTATGCCCTAATTGGAGACCTAGCCGCCCCTATATAAGGAGGGTTAGGGCCTCTGTAGAAGGGGTTGAGTTTTACTTGGTTGGTCTTTGAGGAGTTGATCTTTAGAGGCTTAAGTTCTATGAGCAAGTTCCTGAGGGCTAGCTAGTGGTGAGAGTAAGAGAGTTCCTTCTTCCTCCTCTCCCCGATATAGCTTGAGGAGCACTTGTAATCTGTGGAAGTGAATCAAATACAAAGCTACTATGTGTGGAATCACCACACTATCCCTCCCTGGATTCCCCTAGTGCATTTAGTCCCCACCTTTAGCCTATACATGGCATCTGCCGTGACACCACCATGACACCAGCTGAAGTATGTGCTGCAAATCCATTTCGCCGCGTCAAACAATGTCGCTGAATATGAAGCACTTGTGCATGGGGTCAAAGTGGCAAAGGAAATTGGAATATGTCAGATCCAATGCTTTGGCGATTTGGATTTGGTAGTTCAGCAAGTTTCGGGGCAGTGGGACGCTCTTGATCCAAACATGGCATTGTACAGATTCCATGTGCAAAAGATATCTAGGTACTTTGAGGGATGCTAGTTTCACCATGTACCCCGGCTGGAAAATGAGGCTGCCGACGTATTGTCGAAGCTCGGATCAACCCGACAAGCAATTCCACCGGGTGCAGCACTGGAGCACCTCAGAAAACCATCTATCAGGGTGTCCCTAGAAACTGACTCAATCTATATCCCGGCAGATCCGGAGTCCGGAGCTGTACCCATGGAAATTGACGTGGGAAGTGGTTCAGGAAACCCGAGGACTGCTTCGCAGAACCCGGGGACTGCGCAGCATGATCCGGTCGAGGTTATGCCGGTGGAGCAAATGGAAGTAGATGAGGAGTTGTTTCGGTATGAAGCTATACCAGCTTAGTATTGCCCATATTTCAATTCCTGAAGGATGGAACTTTGCCTAGTGAAGAGGTGCTTTCCAGGCAAATTCAAAGGCGCGCAAAGGCGTACACAATCATCAACGCCGAACTATACAAGAGAAGTGTCACTAATGTCCTCCAGCGATGTGTTGACACGGAAGAAGGGCTAGATATCCTCCGGGATATACATCTAGGGGTATGTGGGCATCACGCCTCATCCAGAGTGTTGGTGGCAAAAGCTTTCCGGCATGGATTCTACTGGCCAAGTGCCTTAGAACAAGCAGAAGATTTGGTGAGAAAATGCAATGGTTGTCAGAGGTATGCAACCAAGACACATATGCCAATGTTTGAGCTCAAGACCATACCAACCACCTGGCCATTTGTCGTATGGTGTTTGGATATGGTTGGCCCGTTCAAACCAGCAAGGGGAAATATGACCCATATCTTGGTTATGGTGGACAAGTTTACAAAGTGGATTGAAGTGAAGCCAATAATAAAATGTGATGGCGCTACGGCCGTAACATTCCTCAAAGATATCATCTTGAGATACGGCTATCCTCACAGTATCATAACAAATAATGGTACAAATTTTACTGAAGGAGCATTTGCACGATTCTGCCGAGATAAAAAGATCCGCTGGACGTTGCCTCGGTAGCCCACCCCGCATCGAACGGACAAGTGGAAAGATCCAACGGATTAGTATTATCCGGGATAAAACCCCGGCTCATTGAGCCGCTGCAAAGATCAGCGGGGTGCTGGATAGAAGAACTACCAGCCGTACTATGGAGTTTAAGAACAACTCCGAATCGATCAACAGGCTATACGCCATTCTTTCTGGTATATGGGGCAGAAGCTGTATTAGCAGCCGACATAGAGCATGATTCGCCCAGAGTCACCCAATACCACGAGAAGCGAGCGAGAAGTTCGCAAAATGATGTTGATCTGCTGAAAGAAGCAAGAGAATTTGCATTGTCCAGATCTGCCATATATCAGCAAAATCTCTGACGCTATCATAGCCAGAAAGTTAACCCCTAAGTCTTCCGGGAAGGTGATCTAGTACTCCGGTTGGTACAACGTACTGGTGGCATGCACAAGCTATCACCCCCATGGGAGGGGCCATTCATTGTGAGCAAAGCATTGCACAATGACTCATATTATCTCATCGATGCAAAACCACAGGAGAAGAACAAGGCGGACAGGTCAGGAGAGGAATCTAAACATCCATGGAATGTAGCTCTACTTCGACCATTCTACACTTAGCAAAGAAGTGTGTGTATCCGAGTCTCTCATATGTCGGTGTGTATGCCGGAAATGAGCTTATCAATGAAATCTTGGCACCTCGAGCAGTAACTCATGGACTGCCTTAGTGGTATTTGTTGTTTCTCGTATTCGTTATTTATTTTTATGTCGGCTGGCGTAAGTTGCTTCTACCTAAGCCGGATTAGTAGTGTGTGAGCACCAAAAACTCAACTCTTCGATTTGTTGCTGTCCAACAAGATTTGGCTTCATGGCAAGCAAGAGAACGATTTTGGAATTGCGTAGCACACGAAAAACGACTAAGGAAAAGAACTTAATTGAGACGACATTTGTTATTCCGACTAACTTTATGTTTACCATGTTTTTATTATGCTGAATTATTTTGAGCTAATCCTAAAGTTTCCAAGTATTGTTAAATCAATTTTTGAAACTCGGACTCGTAAGTCATAAAACCGAACCAAGGTAGACACGAGCCGAGCCAAGAAATTGGAGGAACAAGAAAATGAAACTCGGGGACTACGCCCAAGTTAATCCGGCACAGACAACTTAGTAGCAAAATATAACTGATGTGCTTAATACATTTGCACCCGGCATACCGGGGGTCTGATAAACTGCAAAGTGTTTCTAATCAAGGAGCAGCAGGAGGAGGTAACTCGGCGCCAGCAGGTGCAGCTCTAGCCTCGGCTTCAGCATCATCTTCATCTTCTTCGACGTCCGAGGCTTCGTCCTCTTCCTCCTCACCCAAACCTTCTTCGACATATTCGTCGTCGACAGCGCCAAGGAAACTTGGTCCCTCATTCCATTGATGGATGGGGGCGTATTGAATGAGGCTATGGGTGCAAGCCTTGCGCCGGGCAATCCAATCCGGGTCCGTGGACCACCTTGATCCGGTGCGCATGCGCTCGAGAAGCTTCAAGTTTATCTTTTCATACCATGTGAGCACATAGTGGAGGACGATTTCAGCTCCGGCGCGTCCAGCGGATTCCCTCCAAAGATCGAGCTAGGTCTCGCACTCCATTAGCTTGGCAATAAGAGCAGTGGCTCCCTCCGGAGTATCTTCTTCAGGCCAAAAGGCATCAAAGACCCGGATTGCTACATCCGATATATCCTTGCCATAGTTCTTCACGATCTCGACTCAGGAGGACAAGCTGACTATCAAATCCTCCAAATCAGGAGGAATGGTGCCAGGACCAGATGGAGTACCTCTCTGCTTGCAGAACTTGCCAATGGCATTGGATGCAATGACATCGCCCTCCGGAAATTTGTCTAAAAAATGAGACAAGTCAATTAAGTAAAGGGAGTAGACCTGGAAAGATCAATGTCGGTTGAAGGAAAAGAAATTACGAGAAATATGGCTGTGGATTCGGGTCAGCTCCTTAGTGCAGTTGACGCGCCTCTCTCGGAGTTGCACAAGTTCCGCATTCGCCGACTCAAGCTTAGTGTCGGCCTCTTTCAGCAATTCTTGGTCCTTGGCAATTTGGAGCTTCAGACGCTCTTGCTCTTCGGAGAAATCTTGGCCAGCTTTATCCATCTCGGATTTGTGGAGCGCCTTGAGTTTCTTCATCTCTGCCTTAAGCTTGGCAATTTCTTCATCCTTGGTCCGGAGGAGGGCAAGCTCATCATCATTCTTCTTGAGTTCGTCCTAGTGCTGCCCTTCTTGTTCGAGAAAATGCAGCATCATATCAGGCACAGGCACACTATCTTCAAGAGATGCTGAAATAGTTTATTAACCCGGCAAAGCCGAGGTATGAATATTTGCCGAGCCAAGAAAAAAAGAAGATAGGGCGCAGAGGGAGATTGAGCAAAATGACTTACCCTTTATCTGATCCAAAATTTTTCTCATAAGGATGTTCTCAGCCTCCACTCCGGCTGCACAATCCGAATATCAGATAAGTTCGGCGGAAAAAGACGAAGAGAAATGGGAAAAATGCCAAGGAGAAAACTTACCCCTTTTCTCGTATTCGGCAAGAAGCGTAGTATGTTTCGCGCGCAGCATCTTGTGAGTATCCAAGAGACGCTGAAACTCAGCGCTCCGGCGATTGGTGGTCTCCTGAAAAGAGTACAAAAGGATAGCTTAGTCATGTGCATATTCGAAGTGTACAAGCCGGGCCAAGTGGAACTTAACCTGGCTCTAGGTGTGTGCATATTCGAAGTGTACAAGATCCGGGCCAAGTGGAACTTAACCTGGCTCTAGGTGTGTGCATATTCGAAGTGTACAAGATCCGGGCGAAGTGGAACTTAACCCGGCTCTAGCTATGTGCATATTCGAAGTGTACAAGATCCGGGCCAAGTGGAACTTAACCCGGCTCTAGGTGTGTGCATATTCGAAGTGTACAAGATCCGGGCCAAGTGGAACTTAACCCGGCTCTAGGTGTGTGCATATTCGAAGTGTACAAGATCTGGGCCAAGTGGAACTTAACCCGGCTCTAGGTGTGTGCATATTCGAAGTGTACAAGATCCACGCCAAGTGGAACTTAACCCAGCTCTAGGTGTGTGCATATTCGAAGTGTACAAGGTTGGAGGATAGCGTTCTCCGCTAAGCATGTGGGGCGTAACTTCTTCGGGAGATTGTCATTATGGACGAACTCCGCCTTGTTGTAGTTGTTAACAAACTCGATCAAGGTCGGAGGATAGCGTTCTCCGCTAAGCATGTGGGCGTAACCAAACCCTTAGCATGGGCTTCCCTCCTTTCAACCTGGGCAACAGCGGGGCTCGTGTGCAAAAAGAGTTCGCATCAGCTAACCCGGTAGGCGTGTCCTTCGTCGGTGGAGTCTTCTTTGAAAGCATGGACGCAAGTGTGCGCTGTCCAGCCTCGATAGACGCTGCCTTGGCGGTGTCAGGAGCCTTTTTGCCCTTGGGCTGCTGCTGAGAGGTTGAAGTTGATGCGACGGATTTGCCCTTGGGAGCTGCCTTGGTGCTAGCCTTGGTACTAGATGGGTCTTCTCGCCGAGTCTTGGAAGGCTCGGACGAGGCGGAGGGACTTGGTGCTATTCGATCTTTGGTCCTGCTCTTTGTTGGTCTTTGGCGCTGATTCTGGTGCTGATTTCTGTTTTGGTGGAGGTGCTGTTGGAATCTCGGATGAAGCTGGTTGTGGCGAAGCCGAAGTGGTGGGTGCCCGATGCCTCGGCAGAGCCAGTTCCCCATGCTTCGAGGTTGCCCTCCTCTGGACGAGGTGGGCTTGAACCCGGAGCAGCCACTGAACCCTCCTGAATGGGGCTCAGCGGGCGAGAATCATCGCCATGAGGGGGAGAAGGGCTATGTCAGAGCGGCGAGGCAATGCCAGACCCGCTCTGAGGAACCTCCACCATGGCCCTGCCGAATCAAATGATGAGTGATAAGAGACTATAACAAAGGAAGAACAAACGAACAGCAAATCGCGAAGCAGAAAATTGGATAAGGAAGAAATGACTTACTCATCAGAGGTCAAAGGCTCCTTGGGCTTGCGAGCTCTCCGGGTTATCGCCTTGGTCGTAGGCTTGGTGGCAGCCTTGTCTGCAGACTTCTTTCGTCTCTTTGCTAGTTTTGAAGGTTCGGAAGAAGAAGCAGATGCAGCTCCCCTTTTCTTTGGCACGACCGGGACAGGCTCGCCCGTTGCAAGGGGAGGATCTTCATGGATCTGCCCACCGGGGTTAGCTGATGCCGGAAAAGCGTAAGAAAGGGGGACAGTGTCAAATGCTTCCATCACCTCAACGTAGGAATCATCTTCATCCTCAGGCCAATCTCTAATGGAAGAGAGTTTACCAGTATGTCGCTTGGTCGCATCGGGGAACGGAATGAACATCTCCTGATCTGGCTCCTCCTCATCCGGGACATCTCGATCTGGCGCCCACTTGAGAGAAGGCTCGGTGCCCAAGGATTGGAGCTGCATATAATTTAACTCGGAAAAGGATTGGAGTGTGAGATTTACCGCAGGAGGAAGCCTATCTCGGCAGAAGTGCTCAATCCCCCACACCCATTCAGCGGTGAACTTTTTGTTGGTGGTGAAGAGGGCCTTGACCCGGCAGAAAATCTCGGTGTTGCTCAACTCGAATGAGGAGGTCCGGTTCGGGTCAAGGCGCCAGCCCATGTGGCAGTGCTTATGAGTGCGTTTCTAGAGAGGGGAGATCCGGTTGCGGACGAATGTGATCATTGCATCCTCGTTGCGCAATCCCAGATCCTTCAGCTCCTGGAACCTTTTGTTGGCTTGGTTCGCCAGGACGGTGGGCTTCTTGGGGATCTGGTCCCAGAGATCGGGATTAGGAGGACCCGGAGCGTAGGGGCGCAGTCGGATCAGATCTCAAGTTATGCCATTTCTGACATAAAAGAAGGTTCGGGCCCAGCCCTTGCAAGAGTCAAGCCCCATGACTCGGAGAAAGACGGACTGTTTCCGAGGAGAGATAGAAGCTGCGTCGAACTGTGTGAGCTGCTTGTCCTCGGGTCAAGCTCTCTATTCGGAATCACGTTCCGGTGGAGGCCAAAGAACCGGATCCAGAGCTCCTTACTGGGCCACAATCCGGTGTAGCCCTCGATGGTGGAAGCAAAGGCAGAGAGAGAAGTGATGGCGTTCGCCGGAAGATGATGCGGCTGAAGCTCATAGGTGTTGAGGCAGTCGTGGAAGAAGTCGATGACAGGGAGGCCGAACCCACACTGGAAGTGGGAGAGGAATACTACAAACTCACCCGGATTGGGTGAGGGAGCTAGTTCCTCGGCGGCGAGGCGGGCGATGACGCCCTCCGGGATACGGCGCGTGTGATACCACCAGTCGAGATCGTCCTGGCATACCCAGGACCCCGCCCAGGAACCGCGCTTAGCGTTCTCCGTGTCCTCCTCCATCTCCTGTTCTGCAACGATGAGTTCCTCCTCGGTCATTTCTAGGTCACTGTCCTCACTGGCCCTATCGGCGGTGGGGGCAGTGGCCTGGACTGGCGTGGACCCGTGGCGGTGGGGATGCGCGGGAGTGGCAGCGACGCTGGTGCGAACGACATGGGGCAATGGCGGCGCAGCTAAGCAGGTGCGACGGAGGAGGCGCAGTTGCTGGGAAGAAGAAGAAGAAGAGGCAGAGGGGCGCGAGAATGGGGAAAAGACCCAAGGGGCGCACCCCTCCCCTATTTAACCACACCCTTGAGGGGTAGTAGGATCGTGCTGTGCAGACGGGCCACACGGCATGGCCGTGTACAATCCGGATCAGCCAATCAACGATGAGCCACAGGAAGGGCCACAGGGCGCAGGGGATCCCACGACGTGACGTGGTGATACAGTTAACGAGGAGACAGACACGATGTGACATGGCCAACGGTAATATCTGACAATAACTGCGGCGGTTACTGGTGCAGGCCCTTAAAATGAGGCAAAATAATGATTATCGTCCATGTAGGACGTGGAGAAGCGTACGAGAGAAGGAAGAGTAACCCGGATAACTATGGATGACCTGGCCAGCGAGTAAAAACTCGGAATGTGCCAAGGGAAAAGATAGTCAATGAAATCCGGGATATGATATAACTCGAAGCAAAAGGTTCGGCGAAATTGAACCTGCTGTGGCCTTAGCGGCTAAGGCAACTAAGACCGCACCAGCTTCGGGGACTAATGCTGGGAGATACCCCCGGGTAGGGTCACGCCAGGGTATATGGCCGAGTTAGCCGAGTTACGGCAAGGTCAAAGCGAATGCTGGCCGAGTCACCTCAAGGCAGGCCGAATCACGGAGTAACCCGGACCTGAGGATGTCCGCCTAACTGAGTCCCGGCCGACTTATGTCATATGCCGGCAGGATTTATGTAACTTGTATGCAGGTACAGGTGTGGCCGGATCAACTAGGCACGATCCGGGTTATATCAAGCTTGCAAGAGAAGGAAGGTATATCGCTGGTCAAAAGGTGACCACTGTACGTAGAGCGTGAGCAAAGCGGACAGAGGCCCGGACCACCGAGGCGTGGCCGACAAGGGTGACGATGCCTGTGTCAGATGACGCGGGCGCCATAGAGGCTCACGTAGCCTCTGCATGGATGACGCTGGGCAAAAGTGACCCGGTCGGCTTACTATTTTGGGAAGAGGCATATTCCCTGAAATATGCCTCCACGTATGCCCTAATTGGAGACCTAGCCACCCCTATATAAGGAGGGCTAGGGCATCTGTAGAAGGGGTTGGTCTTTGACTAGTTGATCTATAGTTGGTTGAGTTTTACTAGTATGTTCCTGAGGGCTAGCTAGTGGAGAGAGTAAGAGAGTTCCTTCTTCCTCCTCTCCCCAATACAGCTCAAGGAGCACTTGTAAACCTTGGAAGTGAATCAAATACAAACATCTGTGTGTGGAATCACCACACTATCCCTCCCTGGATTCCTCTAGTGCATCTTGTCCCCACCTTTAGCCTATCCATGGCATCTGTCGTGACACCACCACGACAAATAGTGAGTATGTAGGCAAATTTTCTTAATTTGAACTTCTTATAAAGATACAAATGTATCCAAAAAAATAAATAAAAATAGGTGGTAAGAGGAAAGAAGCAAAAAGTGTCCAAAAACAAGAATGCCAAAAGAATCAGTGAGATGAGGGGAAATGGTACCAAACACCAATGATGAACTATTTCAAACATAAACTTAAGGGTAGTGTTTGGAAGCTAAATATTACTTGTACATGTTAATCCTTACTTACTATCTACTTTTAAAGTATCTACATATATCATAGTAGGTATTCTAAAGACCATAGTAGGGAACACACAATGCACATTCACTTGCACTTTGTATGCTTAATTTTTCATAGTACTTTGTGCATTTAATTTTATACAATATTGATATATTGTTATGCATAAATGGTAGATGAGAAATATCACTTCATAAGGTAAGTGCTTGTTGTCATTCTTGAAAGGAGGAATTATTTAACTTGGTGCAGCAATGATCATCACTTTTGATGTTCAACTTAACAACAAACTCCAAAGTACATGTTTAGTTTTATCACCTTCATGCCCGAGGAAGATCATATGTTAAGCTTGGGGATGTTGATGCATGTAAAATGCATACAAGAACTTTGTAGTTTATTGTCACATATTCCAACTTATTTGCATCATATACAAGGTTATATCCATGTTTAACATTGATTTATAGGGATTTACTAATGATTCCATTTATTTGGTTTATAACTCTGCAGGTAGGAAAACCCTATATTGTATACTTTTAACTTTTAGGGACCTAAATGAAGTCAAACTGACCTAGGATTTTTTGAGGAACATTGGCAAGTGTCTTATTTAGTTCTAGTTCTTATTTATTTCATAGATGTTTAATTTTATGTTGATATTGTCTATTAAGAAATGATTAGTACTATGGAAACTTTTACATACTTGTATATGGTCAATTATCTCCCTCTTGTTACCCTAGTAGTTAAACAAGCAAATCTTGTGCATCCATGATACCTATAAACAAAGTGATTCCAACATTTTCCACCATATCTACCCATATAGAAAATGCTATTCCAAGTATATTTTCATGAGTGGGTTCTATTTAGCTGCCAAATGGTATTGTTTATGGTTATAGTTGCCATAGATAAGTTGGTTGTGGGGTGACCACGAGCTCATAAGGCATAATCATCCTTGCAGTAGAATAAAATATCAATACTAAATAAAATGAGGGCACAAACCCTTGTAGCAAAGATGCTATAGCTAATAAAAGGACACAAACCCTTCAATAAAAAGTATCAAGAGTGAGAGAGTGAGTATGTAGGCAAATTTGCTTAATTTGAAATTCTTATAAAGATACAAATGTATCCAGAAAAATAAAAAAATATACGTGGTAAGAGGAAAGAAGAAAAAAGTGTCCAAAAATAAGAATGCCAAAAGAATCAGAGAGATGAGGGGAAATGATACCAAACACTAATGATGAACTATTTCAAACATAAACTTAAGGGTGGTGTTTGGAAGCTAAATATTACTTGTACATGTTAATCCCTACTTACTATCTACTTTTTTAAGTATCTACATATATCATAGTAGGTATTCTAAAGACCATAGTAGGGAAACACACAATGCACATTCACTTGCACTTTGTATGCTTAATTTTTCATAGTACTTTGTGCATTTAATTTTATACAATATTGATATATTGTTATGCATAAATGGTAGATGAGAAATATCACTTCATAAGGTAAGTGCTTGTTGTCATTCTTGAAAGGAGGAATTATTTAACTTGGTGCAGCAATGATCATCACTTTTGATGTTCAACTTAACAACAAACTCCAAAGTACATGTTTAGTTTTATCACCTTCATGCCTGAGGAAGACCATATGTTAAGCTTGGGGATGTTGATGCATGTAAAATGCATACAAGAACTTTGTAGTTTATTGTCACATATTCCAACATATTTGCATCATATACAAGGTTATATCCATGTTTAACATTATTTATAGGGATTTACTAATGATTCCCTTTTTTTGGTTTATAACTCTGCAGGTAGGAAAACCCTATATTGTATATTTTTAACTTTCAGGGACCTAAATGAAGTCAAACTTACCTGGGATTTTTTGAGGAACATTGTTTCATCAAGGGAACCTTCTGGAGCACTAGAACCTCATGAGCAGAGGCCAAAGGGCCAATGGGCACGACCCAGGGAGATCGTTCCAACCCTCTCTTTTCCTCCCAGAGCATCACCATTCGTCCATCTTGTGCCCTATGTCAAGGTATTGACCTAAAAAGTCTATACCCCCCCCCCCCGCCGCAATCACAGAAGGGAGGCATAAAAAATACAGAAACCATGAAACATAGCTAGAACCAGTGAAGATTGGAGGGGGGAAACGCTGCTAGAAACATCTTCGGTTGGATATCCAGCCTCGTCAACATCATCAGCATCGTCTCCATGACGAAGAGGGAGTAATCCACCTCTGGACTATGAGTGTGTAGGAGTAGCTTGATCTATCTATCTCTCATGGTATCATTGTTTAGTACCATATGAGCTACCCAATATGATAATGGTCATCTATGTAATTCCTATGTGGTGTATCTTTGTTTTATGAGATGATATTTGAGATTGGAATTATATTATGTGTAAGGTGTATTGGTAGATGCATGTTATGTACCCTATTCATAAGTACTTGTTTTGATCATACTTGTATGCAATAGCATGTGGGGGAACGTGTGTATTAGTTGGAGTAAGATGGTGGTGGTGATTGGACAGTGACAAAAAATTTGAGACCCACTATGGTTTTTAACTTTATTTTGTTACCTTGCTAGGGATACAGTGAATGCACGTGTTATATTAGTCTTGTGACAACAACGATGATCTTATTTTCTCAAGGTAGCATATTTGTTATTCAAACGTAATGTCAACGTACCTAAGGCTATACTCTGTTTATTCTTAATCTTATATTGCATAGAGTTTTCCCTTTCTAGCGGAGTATAAGTGAGATGTGTTGCATCATCTTTATATTAGGACTTGATACCCAAATGAATGTTAATCAAACACATAATGAAGTTCTAAGTAATATTATATCATATAGGAGCAGTTTTATGTCCACCAGACTTTGTGAGAGAGTAAACAAGTGACCCATGAACCCATGTCCACTTTTTATTACAAGAAACCACTTTTACTTGCTTTTACTGTCTTTTACATTTTCTACAAGAATTTTTTCAAAAATACCTTTACTTTTTGCAAGCATAAACAAATCCCAAAAAGAACATTACTTTATTGTTTTTACTTTCTTGTTCTAGTTATAGTTTACTTTACTTTAATCTTTTTACTTTACTGTTTTATTAATACGAAAACTTGTGCTTGACAACCACATAGTCGAGTAGGGGAAATAAGGCAAACACTTTGTTTTGCAGGTTGCTAGAAGAGAACAAAAGACAATTAAGTTCATGCAATTCCCTAAGAATTCAATGTAAACCCTCGAGTCACCCTTGTGGGGAAAAGACGCTTACTACAACACTCTGCACTTGGAGTCCCAATGAGTTGGAACACCCAGAGTTGTTGCCATCAACATACAAGCTATGATATTGATCATAAGGACATTGGAATGCAAACGAGTAGAAGAGAGTGAAAACCGAACAAGGACAACGGATATAGTGATCAAAGAGTTCCTTCACAAGCATAATAACATCTTGCCTCAGTGTTTTCACATATCATGAAGTGTAAGGATTAGCACTTGTAATGAATTAGGTTCACTCTATGTGTCTTGTAATATAAAGGAACCATCGTGGGCGTTAAGTTCCCATTATTGGTTATTGATACGAAAGGAGTGTTCATCGACATGTCTGCATATTATCAAACATAACTAGGTCATACACTTAAGGATAAACAATCAAATTGTGATAATAGTATATTTTGCTAAGATAAACATCTGTAATATGTCTAGAGACACCAAGATATTTTTGGAGTTTCTGAAATAGTTTTAGAGAAATCAAAATAGTTCTGGTGACATAACCTATTTCTTGAAGATAGTTTTGAAGTCGTCAATATTGAATACGAGGTTCATTGGAGTCCTTCCGAGACGTTTAAAATGTCGACAATCTTTTGAAAAGGTTTCATAATATATAGGTTTGCATACACTATAAGAAATGTTGCCATCCGCAATGGTTTGGTCCATCGAGCTTCGTACAAGGTGCTCCTTCTACCACGATACCGTTCGCTTGACCGTGATAGATGGATTTATTTGCAGCTCTCTACTATGATGAAACTATTAAAAACATGGAAGATGGAGCTCGACCAGCGTGTGGCATAAGTAAAATTTTCCGTTCCCCGCGCGATGTTGACTCAGCGAGGCGTGCGGGTCCTAGATGTGAGTGTCTCTAGTAGACCATACTTTTTGGTCGTGCCTCCCTGATTTGAACTCGATAATGTTGCTCGATGTGTCTACCATTTAGTCAAGTTGTTGGGTCTCCCATGTCAGCCTCTCGTTACAAGAATCGTGTGTATGATGGATTTTTTCTTTGCTCGCACTTCCCTGTTTCAAACCTGATAGCATTGCTAGATGCATCAACCATTTACACTACAAGATATGTCTTCATCCACGACAGTTTGGTCTGTTGGTCTTCGTAGAAGGTTCGTCTTTTGTGAAGATTTAGTTCGCTCGAGTGTGGCTGATGAAAAATGTTTTCCCCCATTTTCACGGCCCTCTACTACGACGAAATCGCCAAAACATAAACGAAGTTCGACCAGTGTGTGGTAGAAGTAAGATGGTTAGTTCCTCGTGCGATGTTGAGTCGCCAAAATCTTTTGAGGTGTGTGGGTTCCGAATGACAGCGTCTCTAACAGACCATACTTTTCGGTCGTGCCTCCCTGATTTGAGCTCGGCAATGTTGCTTGATACATCCACCGTTTAGTCAAGCTGTTAGTCCCTTATATTAGCCTCTCATTAGAAGAATCATGTGTATGATGGAAAAAAAATTCCTTTGCTCGCGCTACCCTATTCCGAACTTGATAGAGTTGCTCAATGCATCTGTCGTTTAGTCAGGATGTTGGGTCTCCTATGTCAGCCTCTCATTAGAAGAATCATGTGCATGATGGAATGTTTTCCTTGGCTCGCGCTACCCTATTCCGAACTTAATAGAGTTGCTCGATGCATCTGTCGTTTATTCAGGCTACTAGGTCCCACATGTTAGCCTCCCATTAGAAGAAACGTGTATATGATGGACTATCTATATCCGCTCGTGCCTCCCTGTTTCGAACTTGATAAAGTTGCTCGATGCATCAACCATTTTTTCAGGCTAGTGGGTCCCCCATGTTAGCCTCATATGTATTGGAAATGTGTGTATGTTGGACATTATTTTGGTCGCATCCGCTATTTTGACCTTGATAATGTTGCTCGATGTGACAACCATGTATGGTGTTGCTGCTGGGTCCCTAATGTCAACCTCTCTGGACAAGAAATGTATCCATCTTGGTCTTCTTTTATTTGGTCACTACCGTCGTTGTGCCCTTGCCAATGTTGATCCATGCAGTAGCCATGAATGTTTTGACTAATGGGTCCCCGATGTTAGCCTCTTTGTATAGGAAACGTGTCTATGTTGGTCTTTTTCTTTCAGCCACATCCATTAATTTGAGCTTCTTAACGTATCTTGATGCAGTCGTGTATGTTCTGGCTAGTGGGTCCCTGATGCCAGCCTTTCTGTACAACTACTTAATTTTTTTTAAACCCGCTCATTAAACTCGAGGGACGTTGCAGTGGGTCCTCTAAAAACTTCTGACTGGTTCGGTGTTGTTTGGTCAACACACCTACCCTTGTATGAGCCGGTTGTTAGAGTCACAAGCTTGTCGCTTGCCATTCGTACAAGTGCTATATGCGATGTCAGACTCACCGTAAAGAAGTATTACTACAAGAAAAAATGTAAACCCAAGATATGTACGCACAGAGGATTCGAACTCAAGACTTTCAATAGATGTAAACTGAGTACGTTGTCACTACACCAAAGATATTTCTTGAAAAGTTACCATTAAAGATTTATTAGCACCTATAACTTATGTATTAGTATTCTTAATAAGATTTTGTGTGTCCATGTTTATCTCTTCTAAAATAAAAGGGCAGCACTCCTGGCATCTCAATTTATAAAATGCCACATAATAGAGTAGTTTCTTCAAAACATGTGTGGGCGGAGTTTTTTAAGAGGTGCGGGGCAATGCCCAAAAGGCCGAATTATAAAGATTTTGGCTATTCTACATGGGCTACTACAAATTGGCTATACTCCATGGGCTATGCTCCATGGGATCCTTTCTCAAATTTCATTGGGCTATGCTTAGTACTCTCGTGACGCCGAAAAGGCTGAATTAAAATGTCCTAGGCTATGATTCATGAGCTGCTTTCTCAAATTTCACTGGGATGTGGTCAGCAGTCCCCTGACACCGAATGGGCTAGATTTCTTATCCTCGTTAATAAAAAATTCATTGTGTTGTGTCTCGTCCGGATTCGAAACAAAGACCTCATAGAGGGAGGGGAAAGTGATACTTATTTTGACGGATATTCATGTAAAAAATCAGTAGTGTAGAATAAGATAAAAAAATATATCAACAGATTCACAATTAATATTCAGTAGCGCTTGACCGATTCAAACATCATTTTAAAGTGACCAATTCACAATATAGACACTGAAATTCAATAGCAGTATAGAGAGAACCAGTTCTTGTTGTAGCTCTAAAAACCTTGTCGCGTGATCAGTTTCCCTTTTTTTCCAAACACACTCGACTATTGGAGCAAGCAAAACTAATGATCAAGTTTGCTTTTGAGTACCTTATTCTCATATCAATGCCTATATGACCCCTATATGTAATCCAAAATGCCCAAGTCTCATCTAGATTATGATAAGGCCTTGTTTCAAAAAAAAACATGATTATCTACTTCCCTTGATTTAAACAAATACCAGTACATTAGTATTAGTTCCACAAAATGCTTTAGTAATAGCAATGACAAAACATTTAAGAGATTCAATAGCTTTCCTACTTGAAATTCAATAGAAGTACAGAGAGAATCAGTTCTTCTTCTAGCTCAAAAAACCTTGGCGCATGATCAGTTTACCCTTTTCTCCGAACAAACTCGATCATTCGAGCAAGAAAAATTCACAATCAAGTCCACGTGTGTGTGAATACCTCCTTCACATGTCAATGCCCGTGCGACCCCCATATGCAACCCAAAATTACAAGGACTCATCTAGATTGTGACAACACCAAGTTTCAAAAGAAAAGCAAGACAATCTGTTGTACTTGATCTAAACAATTACCAGTACATCACTATTAGTTCTACAAAATATTGTACTAATAGTAACGACAGAACATTTGACAGATTTTGTAGCATTTGAAAGATTAACCAGTACAAAATAAGACCAAAAAAATATCGACAGATTCCCATTTCATATTCAACATCACTTGATAGATTCAGCAGCATTTCAAAGTGACCAATTAGTAGTACATAGACAATGACCAAATGAATTGGTAGATTCAGTAATTCAAACATTGAAATTTAATAGCTGTAGCAAGGCCTAATTCAAAAGGAAAGCAAGACCATATTCTAAACTTGATAGTTCATTCTAAACAAGTACCAGACAAAACTTTTGACAAATTCAGTAGCATTTGAAAGATTTAGCAGTACAAAATAAGAAAAAAATATCGATAGATTACCTGTTCATATTCAGTGGCACTTGACAGATTCAATAGCATTTCAAAGTGACCAATTCAGTAATGGAGATGATGAAATTCAATAGCGGTATGGAGAGAACTAGTTCTTATTTCAGCTAAATAAACCTTGGCGCATGATCAATTTTCCCTTTTCTCCGAACACACTCGATCATTGGAGCAAGCAAACTGATAATCAAGTTTGCTTTTGTCTACGTACCTCCTTCTCACATCAATGCCTATGTGCAACCTCCATATGCAACCCAAAATTCCCAAGCCTCGTCCAGACTATGAGTTTATGACAAGGCCGAGTTACAAAATAAAAGCAAGACCATCTACTGCACTTGATCTAAACAAGTATCAGTACATCAGTATTAGTTCTATAAAATACTATAGTAATAGCAACCATAGAACAAAGGCAAAGCAAGACCATCTCTTTTCCTTGATCTAAACAAGTACTACGAGTTTATAGTACAAAATACTCCGAAGTACAAGAACTAGTATTATACTAGTACTACTTTGCAGCCAAAATCCACCTCCAACACATAGAAATCCCTCGTATCTAGAGTGTGATACCTAAATTCTTGGGTAGTACAAGGATCAATTGAGAATTCTGCCTCTCGATGGATGCATATTGAGTAATGCAGGCCCTAGGTGATCTCAGAAATATCCAAGTACACCAACATGAAATGCTTTTTCTTCTGGATGATGCCTAGCGCCGCTCTTCTCCTAGACATGAAGGAATTGTGCATTGAACCCTCCCAAAACTCTGTACCATGATTACAAGAAATGTTTGGTCACATTGCAGGCCATGGGAGTTGACTACGCGTCAATTGCTTCAGCTAGCGAGACAAACCAGACAAAAGAAATAGTTCAAAGGCCCGATACCAAATGAGCTATCCTATTACATAGTATTACTAGTACTTATGATAGCTAGGTTCTAATCTGGGGCATTGGCGAGTCTTAGGATGAACCATAACGGAGTTTGCGGAGATTTCCAGTCAATGTTGGTGGAGAAATCAACAAGTGCTTATTTAGTATTCAGACTGAAGCAACATATTTTAGGAAATAGTGTATATCAAAGTCATGTTGCATGGTGGGAGGTGTAGACACAGTTGTTTTTCATAAGTTATCCTGGGGCAACATCTACACCACCTACTACAATGTTAATCGTATAGTTCAATCCAAGGAAAAGCAAATATGCTCCTAGGTCATTAATCGGTATCCATGCCTTAGGTGGATACAAGTAAGCAGTGTCCTTTGACTACACATTACAACCAAACCCAATAGCATAGGCGCCAAAAGTGTGACCGCAACGATCAACACTATGATCAGCAACAGGATTGCCATGGCCATGATAAGTACCACCATAAAACTCCTCATCAGTAACACCCTTGGTATGGATAAGAAGAAGGTGAGATTCATCTGCATATATTGCTAAGAACCATAAACCAGGTTCGTAGTTCTCGTGATCTATGTCATCAAGGTTGCCCACCCCGACATTCGCGTCGGGTGGTGACCAAAGCAGAAGAGTACCTTGAAAAAGAAATGATGGCCAAATCAGCCAAAACTAGTTTACATCCATTAAAACTGAAGTTAATGTATACAACAAGAGGGGATCAAACTTTCCAAAATATAGATGATTCCAGACATAAAAACTGCCCCTCTCAATTGCTGCAAACACGAGACACTGGTGGATAACTGCATCACTACATCTGAAATATCACTGGAACTAGTTCTCAAGAACTGTGCATGCATACTCATTGCCATCAAGGGTAGCAATTGAGTAGTAGAAGATAGCGACAAAAGAGAAATCTAAATAAATCGCAGCAACTATGGCAGCTTGGCAAATAGCAATCTTCTGGAGGAGAATAAGGCAATCATTATGCATGAATGTAAATGGATCATTGGTTGGTACAAGCTCCTTGATTTATGGGAGAGGAACGTGTTGATGAGTGTACACATTGACAAGCTCCCACTTGAAGTCACACCCAACGGTGGCGATTCAATCTCCATTGGCACCTACCAACTTCTTACCCATACAATTCGGTAAAACAGCGTCGGAAGAGAACCTGTCCAGCAACATCATCTTGCATGTCGTGCCCTTGCCCTCTAAGTACTCGTTGCTTTCCCATGGTTTGTTAGTCGGGTGAGAATGAAGAAAACATGGGAGCCCAAACAGCTGAGAAGCATGTAAATTTTCACTATATTTTGCCAACTCGACAAGATGTTTGGATCAACAGGTGAGGCTCATGGTGGTGATGATGTCGCGTATGGTTATGGGTTCTTCAAGCGGGTCTTCGGTAAAAACATCTTGGAACTGCTCAGAATCGTCACTGTCCTTTCTCGGTCCTGCCATCGCAAGGGAGCTAGTGGATGTTGGGATGAAGGCTGGATTTGGTTTTCTAAAAAAGAGGAAAGATTGATGGCGGCAGGCCGCGCAGCAAGAAGAGCAAGCACTCTCAAACTATGTAGTGAATATGATAGGAAAAGCGACATGGTGGAGGAGGGGAACAACAATGCTTGGCATAGAGGTAGGGGAATGGGGAACTGGGGATAGAGAGTATATGGCTACCAGTACCAACAATTCACTACTCGGAAAATACCCGTGTCCAGCAATCAGGCAAAAACCAAAGTATAAACAAAAAATGAGACTTACACCCGAAGATAGCTTTTATTTAGAATCGAAAATCTAACCAGAACAAACATGAGTATAAAGTACATTCAAGTATCCTGGGATTTTCGACCATGACATGATCATTCGGAAATAAGATGATACTTAGAACTTCTCAGAAAAAACATTGAGGGGGCCAATACTTTATTTCACTTTGAACATGTACATTGATATGATTACAAAGAAATAAATTTTAATAATAAAAGGGACATAGCTGAGCAATATTCCATGGACGGTCTATCTCATTCGGATATGTACTTCCTCCATCTCTCTTCCTCTTCTTAGTAGCGGGTCTTATTTCGACCTCATGTCTTTTAGATAGTATGAACCATTGTGCAATACTCTAATAACCATAAAGGGTCCTTCCCAGATTAGGGAAAGTTTGTGCTTTCTTTTTTTTGCTCTAGTCAGAGAACTAGATCGCCCTTTTTGAAAGACCGGTTTTGACTCTCTAACTATGATACTTGCGTAACTTTAGCTGATAGGATATAGATCTCTGCTCAGCAATGACGCGAACTTCCTCGAGTACATCGAGGTCATCTTGTCGAGCAACTTCGGCATCTTCTTCGACATAGGCAGTGACTCGGGGAGAAAGATGGATAAGATCACTCGGAAGAACTGTCTCTGTGCTGTAGACCAAGAAGAAAGGTATATATCCGGTTGACCTGTTAGGAGTAGTTCGTAAACTCCATACAATAGACGGCAATTCATCCGCCCAAGCCCCCGCAACATGATGAAGTGGTGCTTCGAGTCTAGGACAGAGGCCTTGAACAATTAAACCATTAGCCCTTTCGACTTGTTCATTGACTTGTGGATGTGCAACTAATGCAATATCAAGTCAAATCCCTTGATCTTCGAAAATCTGCAAGTTCTCCCATTGAAAAGTTGCTCCTATTGTCTATAATAATACTGTCTGGATAGCTGAATCGGATTATGACGTCCTCGACGAACCTTTTGGCTGTTGCTCCATCACAACTTGTGACATGTTTAGCCTCAATCCATTTTGTAAACTTGTCCACCATCACTAGTAGGTGAGTAAATCCACTTGGAGCCCGTTTAAACGGTCCTACCATGTCGATCCCCTAGACCGCAAAGAGCCATGTAATCGGAATTGTTCGCAGCTGATCAGCCGGAACATGGTCTTGTTTGGTGTATTTTCGGCAGCCTTTGCACGTCTTAACCAATCAGTCGACATCTTCCTTAGCTATAAGCTAGAAAAATCTGTGTCGAAAAGCTTTTGCCACTAAAGATTTGGCTGCAGCCTGATGTCCGCATTCTCCTTCATGGATTTCCCTTAGGATTTCCACTCCTTCTTCCGGATAAACACAGCGAAAAACCCCTTGATACACTCTGCCTATAGAGCTCACCACTGATCACTGTGTAGGATTTCACTCGTCGGATGATCTTTCGTCTCAGTACTTCGTCTTTGGGTAATTTTACTTCTACCAAGAATTCGAAGTAGGGTTTTGTCCAGATGGGAATTATAGCCAGAACTGCTATGAGTGGTGAGTTGGATTTGGTCGGATACTCCTCATCAACTCCTGTGATAGAGGGAACTCTGAGGTCCTCCATAAAAGCACCATCCGGGACCATTTTTCATGTAGAGCCTATTCTTGATAGTGCATCTGCTTCCTCATTTTCTGTTCGGGGAATGTAATGGACTTCAAACCCTTCAAACGATTTTGCTAGTTCATCCCAATAGCTCGATATGCTGCCATGTGCTTATTTTCCCTACAAATGTCGGATATTTTATGAGCAACTAGATCCGACTCTCTGTATCACATGAGTCGGCGAATGCCGATGTCTTTTGCAATTCATATTCTATTCAGCACGGCTTCATATTAGGCAATGTTGTTTGTCACCGTGAAGTGAATCTGCAAAACATAGAATGGTTTGTATCTTTGGGGTGATTTGAGTACCACGCTAGCCCCGAGCCCCCGAGCGCTTTCGACCCGTCAAAGTGCAAGGTCCAATATGTCGACTCTAGGACATTTCTATTTTCTGCCGTCTCTGTCCAATTAGCGACAAAATCGGCAAGTATTTGGGATTTGATTACTGTACAAGGTTTATACTTAATGTCAAAAGTTGCTAGCTCAATTCCTCACTTAGCAACGTGTCTCGTGGCATCGATGTTGTTGATTATGTCTCTCATGGGAGTTGTGCTCACCACGGTAATCTTGTGCTCTTAAAAATAGTGTCGTAGCTTTCTGGATTCGAAGAACAAACCATATGCCAACTTTTTGGTAATGAGAATACCTTTGCTTTGACTCAGTCAGGACCTTGCTAAGATAATAAGTCAAACGCTGCACCCTGCTCTAATGGTATTGAGGCACTGAGCTTAGTAGTACCATTGTCTTTCAAGCTAGTGCTTTTGAGTTCGCTTTTATTTGTGAATCCTCATTGCACATAGTAGGATCTCGAATCTTGTATTTCTCTTTGTTTGTTATCAATGAATAAATAAGAGTCTGGACCCGCAATGGTTCTGTTGTACCACTCTGAGGGTTTATTATTTTAAAAAAGGACTTTAGTGAGTGTTATACTAACGACTTGTACACTACAACATGCAGTGGTGTACGGGGTCGCGGCACGTGGACGACTATGGGGGGCATTTTTTCTATGTTTGCAATATGTGCCATTGGCAAGCTCTGTCTTCGTGCAATGTTGTGTGACCTAGTACAACATTGGCTGTGATAGTTAACCTCCTCTCAAGGATGTTTCTCTCGGCGGCGAGGCCTCGGTTCATTGTGGTCCTTTGATGGCATCAGATGTTCTCTTTGTCTTGCATAGTGCACAACTTTTCTCATATGGTGACGGTCGCCTAGTTTGAAGCCAATGGTAGGTGAGATTGTTGTCTCAGTGAAATATTGCCCTTCGGTGGTGTCGACGGCATAGAATGTCACGATGTGACATTGGCAATGTGATGCCCTTCGATGACATTTTCTATTGTCCTAGTTCTACAAGGTATAGAGTGGTCGCAAGGCAAGTGGGGATGCTTCTCTCTGCATTGTGGCGATAATGGTAATTTTTTGGCTAAACCAACAACACTCCCTCGTGCTCTTCTCGGTGTCTCACTCTGGTGGTGTTTGTGTGCTATGTGTAAGGCATGGTGATGGTGTCTATATCATAGTTTATTTTCGGATTTTTCTTTTTGCCCCCCCCCCTTGAAGGAGTTATGCCCTAGAGGCAAATAATAAAGTGTATTATTTCATATATCTCCTATATGTTCATAATATGTTTCATACTATGCTATAACTGTGTTAATACGAAATGTTAATACATGTGTGGTATGTAAACAAACCGTGTCTCTAGTTACCTCTAGTGAACTAGTTCATTGGTCATGAGGATGGTCTGTGTTTCAAGATCATGGGCATTTATGCCAACTGACAATGAGGTCATGTTATTAGTTGAATAACATGATAGACAAACATCCGACTGTTATATCTTAATGAGATCTAGTTACAAAGTTCACCATTGATGATAAAACACAGAGAACCTCGCAACCTGATCCCTTGACTGTGAGGTAATACAAATCACCATTCCAGAAGAATCTTAGATGGTTATCAAGAATCATCTCGTAACAGGGTGATCAAAAAGGTGCCACTCAGGTTTTCCGAAGGCATGCGTAGTGGAGTACATATCAAGACCAGGATTTGTCTAGTCCATGTAACGGACAGATACATGTGGCCATCTCGGTGACGTTGTATTGATGAAGCTTGCAAGCATCTGACTAGGTCACTGAATGCAACGACATGAGAACGAGAAAACAAGTTCATCGGTAACGATATCAAACTAAGGTATGGAGATACCAAAGATCAAGTCTCGGATGAATTAGGTATCGAATGACAAAGGGAATGGAAAAGACTATCTCATGGTTCGAGCGATTGTATTCGTGAAACACATAGGGGTCACATGGCCATCCAGGTCCCTCTGTTGATCATTGATATGAGAGTGGTCTCTATCATGTCCGGAGTGTTTCCGAACCGAAGGATGTCACGCTTAAGGGTAGAGATGCTTAGGGTAGATGAGGTATCGTATGAGAAATAGAGAGAGAGAAACCGGAATAGTTTCGGTAACATCCGATGGAGATCGGAAGGGGTCCGGAAGTTGTTCTAGAGTGAAGGAATAATATAATATGTGTATTTGAATGTTAATTGGAGAATTAATATTAAATATATATTTTATTTTATTTTAAAGGCTCCATATTGCTAATGGGCCTCACCCGAAGGGAGGCCCAATAGGGCAAGGCGCCTGGGGAGTGGGGGCCGGCCGGCCTAGGGCTGGTGGGACGCCCCAGTGGATCCCACCTAGGGCCGGTGGCTGCCCCTAGGTGGCCGGCGGGTGTGGGGATTAGTCCCACACCGTCTGGCCCCTGGGTGGTCCCCCCCCCCTCTCCCTATATAAAGGGGTCCCCCTCCCCCTTTGGAATCACCCATTCCTCTCATTCTCTCTCTCATCTGCTGAGGACTTCCACGTAATATTGGGGAGGACCTCGTAGTTGAGTTCTCCACCTTCACACTACCATCGTGTGATCAGGCGATCCGCCATCTACTTCTTCCGCCGCGCGGCTAGATCGGAGTCCGGTTGACGTCTCCTACATCAGACGTGTGACGAACTTCGGAGGCATCACACTTGGGGTGCTGCTCGTCTTCATCAGACGTAAGACGTGCCTCTGTTTGCAAAGGTATGAATATTGTATTCCTTCTCTGTTACTTATGTCTACATAGTATATATCCTGGTATTAGTGTTCGAGTAGATAGAATTTTTTTGTTTTCTGCTGCGAAACCCTTCAGTGATATCAGAGTGGGTCTATGGGTAGACATGTCGTACGGATAGAACACATATCAATATGTGGGCATTGATTCTCTAGTTGCTACCCTCTTTAGTATTATTGTTCATATCGTGACACTGTTTAATGAAGCGGCCCCCAACCGACCTCACGTGGTGATTCACGAGACTGGTCCACAAATCAAAGTGTCTTAGGGGGGTGTCTGTCTCTCTACAGTAGTTGATATGGCATTGATACTGGAGGGCCCTGAAGAGGGAAGATGAACGGCAATCATTCAATCCATGTTGTGGCTCAATGTTCGTAGGTGGGAAAGGGTTCTACTGCGAAAGCCCTAAAGCCGCGTAAAACATGCAATAGTTAATATAGAAGCATCTATCTTCATTATTGCATAGGGGCAAGTATTATAACATGGCAATGACGAGTTTGCGAAACTCTTATTAGAGCTGTTGATGATGATCATAAAGCTACAACCATGTCATAACACTTTACTTTTTGAAGTATTACTTATTGTGCTAGTATACTTACTAGACGGTAGCATAATAAGATAATCCCTCATAGTGTTCCAGTTATCGTATTCCCCTTGTGTGTGCACCACCAAGAAAGTTCTTCGGTATGAGGCGATCCAGGGTTACAGGCCTGGGTGTCAGACATATCTACGTTCGCGTACAGTGGATGTAAGCCATGTTGCACTGCGAATACAGACGAGTTAGAACTGGCGAGCCTAGCATGTGCAGACATGGCCTAGGAATACAAGAGACCGAAAGGTCGAGCATGAATCACATGGTTGATGTGATCGACATTAGGGAATTTCCACCCTTGATACTGCATTGATGGCCGTGACGATCGGGGGAAGTGCAGAGGATTGGGATCATGTGATCCCTAAACGAGTAGAGGGATGTTCGTTTGAGTGGGAGTTCTTTAAATACTACTTGAACTCATTATTATGAACATAGTCTAAACACTTTGCAAATCCTTTGTAGATGTCTCGCCCACCCACCTTCAACCTTAGCACTTTCCTTGAGAAGGACAAGCTGAAAACTGATGGAACCAACTTCACCGCATGGTTCCGCAATCTTAGGATCCTCCTAGTCCCCTACAAGTTGACTTATGTCATCGAGGCTGAGCTTCCGGCTAAGCTTGCAAATTCCGCCTCCTAGGATGAAAAGAATGTCTGGCAGTCCAAGGCGGACGATTTCTCCCTCATCCGGAGTGGAATGCTCTATGCCATGGAGCCGGAGCTTCAAAAGAGATTTGAGAAGATGAATGCCTTTGAGATCATTGAGGATCTCAAGGTCGTCTTTGCTCCATAGGATCATAAAGATAGGTATGATGCTTCCAAGCTCTTCTTCTCTGCTAAAATGGAAGAGCACAACAGCATTAGTGAGCACGTGGTTAAAATGTCTGGCTACGTTAAGCGCTTAAACGCCCTGGATTGCAAAATCTCGGAGGAGCTCGCTATAGATAGGGTGCTGCACTCGCTACCCCCTAGCTATAAGAGCTTTGTGATTAACTACAACATGCAAGGGATGACTAAGACCCTTGCTGAGGTGTTCGCCATGCTCAAAACTGCTGAGGTTGAAATCAAGAAGGAGCACACAGTGATGATGGTCAACAAGACCACCAACATTAAGAAACCGGGGCAAAAGGGAAAAGGCAAGGGTAAGAAGTCTAAGAGGGATGGCAGGTTTGCTCCCAGCACCGCAAAGACTGCCAAGCCTGGCCCTAAGCCCGGCACTTCGTGCTTCTACTGCGAAGGGGATGGGCACTGGAAACACAACTACCCTAAGTACCTTGAAGACAAGCGAGCTGGCAAGATAGCCATCCCGGACAAAGGTATATATGATATACATGTTATTGATGTATTCCTTACAAGCGCCAGGAGTAACACCTGGGTATTTGATACCGGATCTGTTGCTCACATTTGTAACTCTCAGCAGGATCTGCAGAGTAGGAGGCGCCTGAGGGAGGACGAGGTGACGATGAGCGTTGGCAATGGTTCAAGAGTCGAAGTGATGGCCATCGGCACCCTGCATCTCCGTCTACCGTCAGTATTATTGTTGATTTTGAATAAATCCTATTATGTACCCGCATTGAGTATGAATATTGTGAGTGGGTCTTGCTTGTTGCAAGACCGTTATTTGTTTAAATCAGGAACAAGTGGTTGTTAAATTTATATGAATGATGTTTTCTATGTTCATGCTCCTGTACGTGATGGTTTATCCTTACTTGATCTTGATTGTGATACACACATCCATAGTGTTGATGCTAAACGTTGTAAGCACAGTGACGATAATTGCATGTTCATATGGCATTGCCGTCTTGGTCACATTGGCATAAAACGCATGAAGAAGCTTCATTCAGAATGGCTTCTAGGATCATTGGATTTCGAATCCCTTGATACATGTGAGCCATGCCTTATGGGCAAGATGACTAGGACACCATTCTCCGGAATAGTGGAGAGAGCTGTAGACTTACTTGGGATCATACATATGGATGTATGTGGACCAATGAGTGTCTCAACACGCAATGGTTATCGTTACTTTGCTACCTTTACCGACGACTTAAGCAGATATGGATATATCTACTTGATGAAGCACAAGTCTGAAACCTTTGAAAAGTTCAAGGAATTTCAAAAAGAGGTAGAGAATCAACTTAACAAGAAAATCAAGCACCTTCGATCGGATCGAGGAGGCGAGTATTTGAGTTATGAGTTTAACATGCACTTGAAGGACTGTGGGATTATCCCACAGCTTACGCCAGCCGGAACACCACAGCGTAATGGTGTGTCGGAACATCGTAACCGAACCCTATTGGATAGTGTACGGTCCATGATGTCTTTAACTGACTTGTCTGTGTCTTTTTGGGGATACGCGTTAGAAACCGCCGCTTTTATTTTAAACCGAGCACCATCCAAATCCATGGAGACAACCCCATATGAGATATGGCATGGCAAGAAACCAATGTTGTCATTTTTGAAAGTTTGGGGATGTGAGGTTTACGTTAAGAAACTACAACCTGACAAACTCGAACCCAAATCGGAAAAATGCATCTTTGTAGGATATCCAAGGGAAACCATTGGATATACTTTCTACAACCAAGCCGAGGGCAAAACGTTTGTCGCAAAAACCGGCACCTTTCTCGAGAAAGAGTTTCTTGCAAAAGGAGTGAGTGGAAGGAAAATTGAATTAGATGAAACTGTTGACCCTTCTCTTCAAATTCCGAGTAGCGCAACGGAAGCTGTTCCGAAACCGCACTCTAATATGGAGGAAGAGTCCATTGATGATGATCAAAACAATGACTTCGAAACTCCTGAGGTTCGCAGGTCTACAAGGGTTCGTGCCACTCCTGATTGGTACAGCAGCCTTGTGATGTTTGTCATCCTAGATGAACAGGAAGAACCTGCAAACTACAAAGAAGCTATGGATAGTGCTGACTCCGAGAAATGGCTAGAATCCATGAAATCCGAAATAGGATATATGCATGAAAACCAAGTTTGGACCTTGGTGGATCTTCCAGAGGGCTGCAAGGCCGTGGAAAATAAATAGATCTTTAAGAAAAAGACAGATGCGAATGGTAATGTGACCATTCACAAAGCTCGACTTGTCGCAAAAGGTTTTCGACAAATTCAAGGAGTTGACTACGACGAGACTTACTCTCCCGTAGTGATGCTTAAGGCTGTCAGGATTTTAATAGCAATTGCTGGACATTTCGACTATCAAATTTGGTAGATGGATGTCAAGACCGCTTTCCTCAATGGTCACATTGATGAAGAGTTGTATATGATGCAACCAGAAGGTTTTGTTGATCCTAAGGATCCTGGAAAGGTATGCAAGCTTCAATGATCCATTTATGGATTGAAGCAAGCATCTCGGAGCTGGAACCAACATTTTGATCAAATGATCAAGAGTTTTGGATTTGTCCAAAACCAACAAGAGTTCTGTGTTTACAAGAAAGCGAGTGGGAGCTCGGTTGTTTTCTTAGTAGTATATGTGGATGACATATTACTCATGGGAAACAATGTGGATCTTATGAAAAGCATGAAAGCATATTTGAGCAACCAATTTTCCATGAAGGATCTAAGTGAAGCTGCATATATATGAGGAATCAAGATCTATAGAGATAGATCAAGGTACCTAATAGCATTGAGTCAGAGTACTTACATAGATAAGATTTTGAAGAGGTTCAAAATAGAAAACACCAAGAGGGGTTTTACACCTATGATGAAGAATTGCAAAATGAGTATGACTCAATGTCCTGTAACGGACGATGATAGAGAGAAGATGTCTTACATCCCCTATGCTTTAGCCATAGGATCTATCATGTATGCAATGCTTAGTACACGACCTGATGTGGCATTGGCTCTTAGTTTGACGAGCCGATATCAGAGTAATCCAGGACCGGATCACTGGACAGCTGTGAAAAATATCCTAAAGTATCTAAGAAGAACAAAGGATATGTTCCTAATCTATGGAGGAAATGATGAAGCTCTAAACGTAATAGGTTACGTGGATGCGAGCTGGAATTCAGATCATGATGACTCGAAGTCTCAAACAAGATTTGTTTTCTTGGTGAATGGTGGGGCGGTAAGCTGGAAGAGCAAGAAGCAGCCGGTGGTGGCACAATCTTCAATGGAGTCTGAATACATTGCTGCGGCTGATGCAGCAAATAAAGCTGTTTGGCTAAGGAATTTCGTCATCAAACTGGGAGTTTTTCCCAATGCGCAAGACCCCGTGACGATCTATTGTGATAACACGGAAGCTATTGCAAATGCAAGGGAACCAAGAACTCATTCCACAGCCAAACACATCAAGATTAGATTTCACGTCATCCGGTAGAACGTTGACGAAGGTGAAGTCAAGATTTGCAAAGTAGATACGGAACTGAATGTGGCAGATCCTTTGACGAAAGCTCTCCATCTAGAAAAGCACGAACAACACCGAGATTCCATTGGTGTTAGGTTCCTGCCTATTGTAAACTAGTTTTGTTTATACTCTAGTGCAAGTGGGAGACTGAAGGAGTTATGCCCTAGAGGCAAATGATAAAGTGTATTATTTGATATATCTCCTATATGTTCATAATACGTTTCATCTTTGTCTATAAGCGTATTGTCTGAAAGCGTTAATACACGTCTGGTATGTAAACAAACCGTGTCTCTAGTTACCTCTAGTGAACTTGTTCATTGGTCATGAGGATGGTCTGTGTTTCAAGATCATAGGCATTTATGCCAATTAACAATAAGGTCATGTTATTAGTTGAATAACATGATAGACAAACATCCGACCATTATATCTTAATGAGATCTAATTACAAAGTTCACCATTGATGATAAAACACAGAGAACCTCGCAACCTGATCCTTTGACTGTGAGGTAATACAAATCACCGTTCCGGAAGAAGCTTAGATGGTTATCAAGAATCATCTCGTAACAGGGTGATCAAAAAGGTGTCACTCAGGTTTTCCGAAGGGATGCGTAGAGGAGTACATATCAAGACCAGGATTTTTCTAGTCCATGTAATAGGCAGCTACATGTGGCCATCTCGGTGACATTGTATTGATGAAGCTTGCAAGCATGTGACTAGGTCACGGAATACAACGACATGAGAACGAGAAAACAAGTTCATCGGTAACGAGATCAAACTAAGGTATGGAGATACCAAAGATCAAGTCTCAGATGAATTAGGTATCGAATGACAAAGGGAATGGGGAACAACTATCTCACGGTTTGAGCGATTGTATTCGTGAAACACGCGGGGGTCACATGGCCATCCAGATCCCTTTGTTGATCATTGATATGAGAGTGGTCTCTATCATGTCTGGAGTGTTTCCGAACCGAAGGATGTCACGCTTAAGGGTAGAGACGCTTAGGGTATATGAGGTATCGTATGAGAAATAGAGAGAGAGAGAAACCGGAATAGTTTCGGTAACATCCGATGGAGATCGGAAGGGGTCCGGAAGTTGTTCTGGAGTGAAGGAATAATATAATATGTGTATTTGAATGTTAATTGGAGAATTAATATTAAATATATATTTTATTTTATTTTAAAGGCTCCATATTGCTAATGGGCCTCACCCGAAGGGAGGCCCAATAGGGCAAGGCGCCTGGGGAGTGGGGGCCGGCCGGCCTAGGGCTGGTGGGCCGCCCCAGTGGGGCCCACCTAGGGCTGGCGACTGCCCCTAGGTGGCCAGCGGGTGTGGGGATTAGTCCCACACCGCCTGGCCCCTGGGTGGTGCGCCCCCTCCCCCTATATAAAGGGGTCCTCCCCTCCCCCTTTGGAATCACACATTCCTCTCATTCTCTCTCTCTCATCTGTTGAGGACTTCCCCGTAATATTAGGGAGGACCTCGTAGTTGAGTTCTCCACCTTCACACTACCGTCGTGTGATCAGGCGATCCGACATCTACTTCTTCCGCTGCTCGGCTGGATCGGAGTCCGGTTGACGTCTCCTACACCGGACGTTTGATGAACTTCGGAGGCACCACACTTGGGGTGTTGCTCGTCTTCATCAATATACGCCTTCCTGCGTAAGGCGTGCCTCTGTTTGCAAATATATAAATACTGTATTCCTTCTCCGTTACTATGTCTACATAGTATAGATCCTGGTATTAGGGTTCGAGTAGATAGAAAATTTATGTTTTCTGCTATGGAACCCTTCACCCCCCACATCTCTTTCTATTGTTTTAGTCGTTGTATGCTAAGGTTTGTAGCCATTATTTTGTGTCCAGTTCTATCTTTAAATTGATAATGATTTGGGCTAGTAACAGTGTTGCAAGTGGCAACTCGCATAAACCCACGAAAACAAAATTTAGTTTAAACTAGACCAATTTACTGAAAAAATTAGAACTGGACTAAACAATTTTGACTATGAATCAGGACCGGGACGGATCGGGTGCCGCTTGGCAACCATAGCTAGTATATAGGTTTGGAGTTTATATGATTTTTGTTTTGAAAAAACACGGCACAGAGTGCGTACTGGAATGTTGTTTTCAAACGACACACAATTGTAGTGCTAACCCGGTGCACGCACGGACGCATGTGGATATGGTGGCTGGATCTCTCGCCGAAATATTCTCGGATTACCCGCAAAAAAACAAACTTGGATCAAGTGTGTTACTAAAACAGACCAAAGTAGTATGATTTTTTTCAGTCACAGGGATGGGCTTTATTTTGAGTTTGTGTTGGGCGGTTACTTTGACCGTTCCATGCAGTCCAAGAGTAGAGGACATTCCATGTGCAGAGAGATTAAGTCCATATAAATGCACCCCAGTAGTAGTACTAACTAGCTCTGCACCGCTCACCTCCTAGCCGCTACAGCGAGTTCCTAAATGAACAAATCAATGCACACACCCCATGAGCAGTATCCAGAGCTATCAGGGTGACGAAACGAGGATTTGCCGAAAGCGAGTGCAGACGCGAGATCCATAATACTAGAAGAGGAACCGCCCGCGCCCCTGCCCTTTGGCCGCTTGCGTGGGCCAAGAGACCTACTAGCTGCGTTGGTATGCTGGTCACGCAACGCAGGTGATGGTACTCCTACTAGTAGTAGTCTCAGCGAAGCATCATCAGCAGCGGAGCAAATCATCACACGCGCGCTTCAATGCGAACCAAACCAAGCCATCCCATTGGGCCCGCGGGGGCAAGCCAATCACCCGGCCGGGTCCTACCCCGTGACATGACCAAACATAGCACACGGCCTGGCCCACGGCCCGTCCCGCATCGACGTCTCGGCACCCGCACCGCACCCACTCTCACTCCCTCGTCGACACGCCGACAGGCGGGGCCCCGGGCGATTCCCGTCCCCGTCTCGGGCTCTGTAGCGCGGAGAACTGCCGCGCGACCGCTCGCCGTGCGTGGTGGTTCCTGCGATACGCGCGGCGCTGGCACCGCTGCCGTCAAGGAGCTGAGCTGGTAGCACGCGTGTCGACTCTCCATAGGGGGGAGCATGATTAGGGGCTACGTAATGGCAGGGGGAGGTGACGTGGCTACTGTTACGGGTAGCTGGCTAGGGGCTGGCTATCCAGCTTGACGTACACTCGTCTCGTCTGTAGTAATAACGTAGCTGGACAGAGGGCAAAGATACGAGGGGTACGAACGGGCAGTAGCGCTGGGTGAAGGAACGACTCCTCCTCCGGGGCTACGTTGTTGTTGTTACTGTAGGTGTAGGGTTTCCCTCCCTCGTAGATCCAGCGTAGCTAACCGTGACTAGCCACCTATCTGAGCATCTGCATGCACACAGGCAGGTGAAAGCGAAGCGAGCAAAGCCCTGAATGCGCACAGTGCCAGGACAGTGTGCGCCGAGCTCCGCCGTGGGCCCATCCCGCAGTGTCACTTTACGACTGTGCTCGGTCTTTCATCCCAGCACATGCACCAGCAGGGTGGGTACGTACGTACAGCCGCACGTTTCAGCCGATTCGGACACTGTCGTCTGTGGGACTCGACGGTTTTTCTGTCAACTGTCTGTATTCTGCTGGCTTGAACCCGTAGCGAAACTCGAATCTTGATCTTCCTGTTCCTCCGCCAGCATCAATGAGTTTTTTCGACGGATGGAACGGACGTGCAATAAACCAAAGCCTCTCTCTTCGTGACCTATGCTTTTGAATTTACCCCGTCTCTATGGAATAGGCTACTTTGAGCTTAGTCAAACTATATTTCAAACTTTGTACACATTTACATAAAAAATGTAAAACTATTTATGAAACCAAATGCCTATATGGTAAAACTATATTTCAACATGAATCTAATGATACTAATTTGATGGCATAAATACTGGTGCCGTTTTGTATAACCACGATCCAACTTTAAAAGTTTTGACTTTCCATGAATATTGCAAGTGCATTCATTCATGGACAGAGGGAGTAAATCATATGTTACATATCAATTGCGTAGTTATCGATTGATGTGCTACTTTTGATTTAAATTCTTTAAATGTTGCACTGTCGTCTATTTATATGAGCGTATTGTATGTTTATTTTCTGCTCTGGTCTAAAACAATATTTGTTAATTTTTTAATATATTTTTAGCCCTTTTGTCAATTATATGAACTATATGACTCTAGGGCAACTCCAACATGAGCCCTAATTCCACCACATGGGTTCGTTTGGGCTAGACGGACAAAACCCGTGCCCACGTAGAGACCCTCGTTACAGGAAACATGGACTATTGTAAAATCTCGAAGAATAGGAAGGGGATGGTAGATGTTTGAATTGTGTATTAGCATTGCATGTATTTGAAAAATGAGGGGGAATTTAAAAAAATTGTTGTTTGAATAACAAGTGATTGAGACTTGACTCTAGTATTGAGTTTGACTCAAGTCAACTCTAGAATAAAATAAATTGAGCCAGTCTAAACTTGAAGAGTAAACACTCTTGCACATACATACATACATACATACATACATACATACATACATACATAATAACATATTCTAAGGAATTTAGAATCCAAACAAGAAGATTTGCATTCAAATTTTAAGTTTAACATAGTCAAACTTGAGTTCAAATTTCCACAAAAAATATACATACAAAGGAATTCATAATAACAAGAGCAAACTTGGCAATATAACACAAATATTTGGCTTTATTCATTTCAACGTGCGTATGAGATATGATAGAGTTGAAATGCAAATTTACAATAAACAAAAGGAAATCCTAATACAAACTAAAATAAGAAATCTAAACTAAACCTAACTAAATTCTTCACATATTCTCTTATCTTATCTTCTCACTTCATTTCTCAACTTGTTCTCAAACCTGCAATTAAATACAAACAAAAGAAGAACCATTTTATGATTAAAATTTAGGTTTCTCCCTAAGGTAAAACCAATTAATATGGAATCCAATTTTGGGTTCCAGGAACTTGTCTGAAACCCATGTCTAAGGGTTAGAAAATGTAAAACACTAGGGAGTCTGAAAGTAGAATAGATCCTAATCGAAACCCAAAATAAGAATTCCAAAACCAACAAGAATCAAAGGAACGAGTAAACTATCTTGACAAGGTGAACACCCTAGTAGTGCTACAATAAGCTAGTAGCGGCAGTAACCAAATGATAGATACAATCATTGTCATACCAGTTACTAGAATGGTATAAGTGACAGTAGCTGTCAGCAGTAGTAGTAAAACTAGAAGTTATAAGTAGAACCAGCTATAGTAAATAGCCACATTTGACATCACATGGCAAGAACCATGTTAAGCAAAGAGATAAAACCATTAGTATTGCCTTAACAACTAGGAAAACCCCAAGATTGGGATTCCTTAATAAACAACAAATGCTGATACTGAACACTATCAGATCAATATTCCAACTTAGGCAAAACAACATTTAAGCATGTAAAGCCATAACCTAAGACAATTATGTTAAGACAACAACTTAAAATTAAAACTAAAGCTCATAAAAGTAAATATTTATAAAATCCACTTATCAATAGACAAAATTAGACAAGGACCAACTTTGCAATTACTAAGCCGACATTTAAGTGTATCTGAACATAATACCAATCTTCAAGGTTGGTTCGGAGCACTATAAATAGCCAAAGACTCCAACCCCAAGCCTCACAACTCACCTCGTCAACTCAGACCACAAACACACACTTACTCACTTAGAGAGAGATCTGAGAGAGAGGTGGAGAGGGAAAGCAAGCAATAATATCTCATGAACATGAAGAACAAGTAAGATCAAGGAGGACCCGACATTTGTAGATCTTGAGCAAGCACACTTAGGAAACTATAAAGATTTTTAGCATAACTTTCTAGTAGATTGGTAGGAGGGTAATAGTGGGAACATTGGTAGCTAGTGATCATCTAGATCTAGGGAGAGGGAAGCTAGTAATAGTACTTATGGTGCTTAGTGCCAATAGATCATGCCAATCCATGATCTTATTGCTGGGAAGGAAGCACATGACAGACATGTGATTAAAATTTGTCTACTCTCACTTAAGAGGCCTCACAAATGATTGATCATGGATTACACTTATGCACATACCAGCTTTAGGAACACACTAGTTAAAACATGACAGTAAGAAATTAAGGAATACATTAAAACTAAGTAAACCAACTTATGATCAAACTGCAACATCTGCTAGAAAGAAACTCAAATAAGTTCTAAGTAGCTCATATTGCAGCTAGAATGAACAGAGTAGCAGGAAGTGTCTTTGTCACATGGACACAAGTGCTCCTTCTTTTATTTAATAAAACTTTTATGTTTTGCTTGCCGAAATATCTGAGCTAGATACATACATCTAGAATGTACGTAAAAAAATTGTTTGAAAATTAGTTGTATTTTTGAGCTAAATTTTTAGCAAAATATATGTAAGTCTTATCACTGTCAGAAATCTGTTTTTGCTAACGATTTTTTACTCAAATTTTACACAAATATATGCACCATGTATATATTTTCTGAGTTTTTTTAATTTTGTAAAACTCAAAAGTACATTTTTGTTGTTTTCAAAAGAAAAGGAGCACTAGTGACCATGTGCACCAAATCTTCACCCACATGGGAGGTACTACTTTGTAGGTTGCCTAGAGGGTTGGTAGTCAAAGTGTCGAGGGTAGGTGGCAAAGAGATTGGAATTGCTTTCGTTATTTTATTATTTTGGAATTTATCTAGAACAATGGAATTGGAATTGCTTGTCATTGAGGTTATGTCCCGATTTAGACGATGTACATTGAGAAACACTATAAAATTCTCTTTTAAATATGTGGTAACTGAACACACGCCTTTTTGCACGATTCGTAATGAAATTTCGGTTGCCCTGCATAAGTTGACTAAGAGGGGCAATCGATCTCTACATGTTCAAGAATAAGATTAAATCTTCCGGTTTTACAATAACTTAGAGCATCTCTACCCGTGCTCCCCTAATGACCGGTAAGATTGTCGGCAACGATTTTAGTGGTCTGCGCCCAAACCGTCGGCACTTTGGGGAAGCGGCCTCACACCGACAACCCCAACGGTCACGCGGAGGGTAAAAACGCCCAAACATGGAAAAGATCATACAATTGGAGCATGTTTATTACAAAAAATAAAAATACAATCAAGTTTAATACAACAAATTGAATGTTTCAAAGAATAAACAAAATTTTAAAATGTATCAAGCCGCAGGGTGTCCGTTGGCTTAAGAGTTTTGAGGTGAATTTTCTCTGAGCGCCCACAAATGCTCAACGAGATCTTGTAGCTAATAGTGCACCTGGGTGTCGCAGATTTCTTTATGCATGGCAAGTAAAGCACCAAAACCAATCATAACCTCATGATTGATGTCGGCAAGAGGGCTTGTGCCGTCAAATGGCAACGGATCAACCACGGGAGTATCGCGCTCGCTCTCGATGATCATATTACGCATGATTGATACGTCCAAAAACGTATCTACTTTCCCGAACACTTTTGCTATTTGTTTCTCCTCTAAACTTGTGTGATTTGGATGCAACTAACGCGGACTGATACTGTTTTCAGCAGAATTGCCTTCGTGTCTAGTTTTTGTGTAGAAAATTCAACTATCAGGAAAAATCCCGAAAAATATGCCAAAAAACCTATTTCACCAGAAGACTCCCGGAGCCAGAATACGAGACGGAGGGGGGCTGGGCCACACCACCACTGGCAGCCTTGGGCTCAGCCACACCAAGGGGTGGTGCAGCCCCCAGACCCCCTCGATCTCCCTCTTCGCCTATAAGTTGCCTTCTGACCTAAAAATTCAAGGGGGTTCGACGTTTTTTCAGAAAGAGTTCCGCTCTGCCGCCACCACCAGATTCCATGAAACAGCACCAGAAACTCCGTTCTGGCACCCTGCCAAGACGGGAAATTGGAGGAGATCATCGCCATCATCATCACCATCGCTTCTCCATCGACCATCCATGTTTCCCCCATCTATGAGTGAGTAATCCCCCGCTGTAGGCTATGGGGATGGTAGGAATTGGATGAGATCGTTCATATAATGGCATCAGATTGTTAAAGCATGGTGTCTAGTATCTTCTATTAGTGCTTTATGACTTTGTTGCGACTTGTTATGCTTAATGCTTGTCACTAGGACCTGAGTGCCATGATTTTAGATCTGAACATGTTATTGATTCATTATGATAGTATTGTTTATGGTCTTACCTGCAAGTTGTATACACACGTTGTTGTCCGGAACCAATAGCCCCGAAGTGACAGAAATCGGGATAACTGGAGGGAATGGCTTTGATGTGAGGATCACATGTGTTCACGGAGTGTTAATGCTTTGCTCCGGTGCTCTATTAAAAGGAGCACCTTAATTGCCAGTAGTTCCCTTGAGGCCCCGCTGCAATTGGGCTGGTAGGACAAAAGATGTTGTGCAAGTTCTCATTGCGAGCACGTATGACTATATATGGAACACATGCCTAAGATTATCTAGTACTTGGATGCTTTATCTTATTTATCTGCAATTTCCCTATGTTCTGATTGCTATGTGAATTGTCTTGTCCATGCAACGCCCGTCCATCCATCTTTATGCCTACCGCACTCGAATCCCACTATTTACTGCTATTGTTACTGCTGTTTTTACTTTACTACTGTTGTTACTTCACTATTCCTACTACAAAACTGTTGCTACTGGTAAACTGCTGTGAGCAAGATTATTTCCAGGTGCAGCTGAATTGACAACTCAGTTGTTAAGGCTTATAAATATTCTTTGGCTCCCCTTGTTTCGAATCAAAAAATTGGGTTTCACTTCCCTTGAAAATACTGCGATACACCCCCTATACTTGTGGGTCATCAAGACTATTTTCTAGCCGTTCTTGGGAGCATAGCTTTATTTATCAAGTTCACTTGGATTCTCTATTGTTCGCTACTATCCATCCATCATGGGTAAGTCTCGTGATGGCAAGGTTCCTATTTTACCATCCACTACAAGAAGAGGTACGGTTATAAATACCTATGTTGCTCTTGATTCACCATCTGTTATGAGTAAGCTCGTTACACCACCACATACACATGCTACACACACTGCTACTACTGCTGAATCTGAAACTTTTGATACTTATGATGCTTCTTCTACTGTGCTTGATAAGAGTGGTTCATTAGGTCCTTTCCTAGATGCTACGATTGCTAGAACTATAGTTGGAAATACTGAAACTCCTAATGAAGACACTACTACACCTGTTAGTTCACCTGAGTCTAGTGAGAGTTATGATATTGAAGATGGTTATGTTGAGATGACCGATGAATTTATTAAAGAATGTAAAAACACCCATGATAGGAGCGCTGCTAAGAGTCTCCTTGAGAGGCGTACTATTAGACCCAAATTGTCTCCTATTGCTAAGTTTGTTGCTTCTCCCATAAACATTAAAGTTAAAGATTATGATTTCTCTTTTGATCTATCTTACATAGCTATTGTTGAGAAAGAACCTTTTTGTGGGACTAAGAATAAAAGTGCAATAGCACATATGACTGAGCTTTCTACCATGAGTGGCTTGTTTTCTGATGATATTAAGATACGTACTTACTTTGTTGCTAAGATTTTCCCCTTTTCATTAAAAGGAGAAGCTAAAACTTGGTTTAGTAATTTACCTCCTGGATCTATTGATAGCCCTGATTGCTTGATTAGTACTTTCCTGGAGAAATATTTTCCTCCTAGTGCTAGACATGCTATTTTGCAAGAACTTTTTGATTTTAAACAGGGAGAAAAAGAGATATTGCATGAATCATGGGCAAGGTTTTGTGCTTTGATTCATGCACAGGCTGAAAGTCCATTACCAAAGAATGAGCTTCTTGATATATTTTATAATGGACTAACTGAAGAATCTAGGACATACCTAGATAGTTGTGCTGATTGTGTTTTCAGGAATATGACTCCCAAGGAAGCTGAGGAATTAATGGCTAAAATAAGCAAGAATTATGAAGACTGGACTCCTCCTGAACCAGCTATACCTGAACCAACTATTCTTGTGCCTATTCCAACATCAAAGAAGAGGGGAGTTATTGAATTAAATGATGAAGTGATGAAGGAAGCTAAGAAATGTCTTAAGGAGAAGGGAATTAAAGCTGCAGATGTCAAGAATTTACCTCCTATAGAAGAATTATGTAAGCCAATTCCCCATCCATCCACTATAGGTACACTCTCTCCAACATTTTGATGAAGGTGATATCCCTTACTCTAAACCTCCTGATCAATGCTTAGAAGAATTCGATATTTTCATTGTTAAGCAAGATAATTTTAATAAAAGGGTGCAAAATCATCTAATGGAAAACACTAGAGCTATTGTTGAGTTAAAAGATATTGTGGAAAGAACCTCTAATGATGTTAAAATGATTGTTAAACACTTTCAAATGGTTCAAACTCAAATAGATCAACTCATTAAAGTGCAAAAGACTTGCTAGTTAACGCCGCTAAAGAAAAACATGCTTATGAAATTAGAACTAGAAGTGGTGCTGCTACCCAGGATCCTCTATATCCTAAGGGGCGTCCCAAAAGAATTGAGTAGGATTCTCAACAAGCTGAAAATAGTGGTACTACTCGTAATAAAAGGAAAAAGAAACATAAAACTATTGTAGAACCCTCTGAACCTGCTAAAGATCCTGATAGTATATCTATCTCTGATGCTGAAACTGAAAGTGGTAATAAAGACAATGATATTCCTAATGAAGAAAAAGTTGAAGAAGAACCTGAAAAGCATACTAAGAATACTAAATACACTAAAGAAGATTTTGTTGCTAAGAAACATGGTAGTGAAAGAGAGCCTTGGGTCCAAAAACCTATGCCTTTCCCTGATAAGAAACACAAGTCAAAGGAAGATGAACACTATAATAAGTTTTGTGAGTGGATGAAACCTTTATTCTTGCAAATTCCTTTGACTGATGCTATTAAATTGCCTCCTTACTCAAAGTATATGAAGGATATTGTTTCGAATAAAAGGAAGATCCCTAATGCAGAAATTCCCACTTTGCTTGCTAATTATTCTTTTAATGGTAAGGTTCCTAAGAAACTTGGAGACCTAGTGTTATGCCTTTCTCTCTCTAGAAGAGACTTCAACTCAAAAAATTAATACCAACTGATATATCTTTGCAAATGGCTAATAAATCCACCACTATTCCTGTTGGTATATGTGAAGATGTACCTGTTCAAGTGGCTCATAACTGCTTGATATTAACTGATTTTGTTGTGCTTGAAATTCCTGAAGATGATAATATGTCTATTATTCTTGGGAGACCTTTTCTTAATACTGCAGGAGCTGTTATTAATTTTAATTAAGGAAAGGTGACCTTCAATGTTAATGAAAAGGAACATACTGTCTATTTACCTAAGAAGATTAATAGGACTTATGGTTTGAATTCAATTGAACATGTTGAGGGCATTCAAGTTGGAGAAATATATTGTCCCATACCAAGAGAAAATTTTGAAACTATTATGATTGGGACCATTGCTATCAAAGTTGAGGTAACATAATCATTAGTGGAATACAAAGTTTTGTCTCATATGAAATTGTTTTGGTAACAAGACCTGATCAACCTTGTTAACAAAGGATTTCATTGAACAAAACAATGTTTTCACCATGATTATCTCCGCTTACTTCTATTCTATCCATTTTAGTTTTGTTTTCGTTTAGTTTTCTTTTTTGTTATTAGTTGCTTGCATGTTAGAGTGTCTTAGAACTTTTGTGGTTCTAGCCTTGTTTTGTCATTGCATCATTTCCAAAAAAATCTTTTTCTGTCAGAAAATCATTCATCTATGCTTGAAAAATTCCATAAAATTCATATTAAATTTTTACGTGAAAAAAGGGGCAGAGGAGTGCCTGGAAGGTACTAGAGGGGCACACCAGGCAGGCACACCACCTGGTGGCGCAGCCAGCCCTGGGGCGCGCCAGCCTATGGTGTGGGCCACCCCTGGCCCTCCACTCACTCTCTCACTTGCCACTTTCTTCTCTCTCCCGAGTAGACACTAGTTCATTGCTCAAAATCGCATTCTTGCTATGCTTGCCCTCGATTTTTTGATCTCCTTGCTTAGCCCATCTTTGCTGCTGAAATTTGGAGCATTTCTTCTCCGGTATGTGACAACTCTTCTTGTCCAAGTAGATTTGTGTTTAGTGGATTATATCTTGAGTATTTTGCTGCTGTAGGTGACAGGTTATGAGAGCTTGTAAGCATGTTTGATGCTTAGAGATATAGTTTTGATGCATGTTTAGGCCTCTTACAAGTCCCTATGAGTAGTGCCCTTCATTATTTTCACTTTGCAATCACTTGTTTAATAGGTGTTTAAATTTCAGAATAGAAGATGAATGAGCATCAACTAAACCAACATGAACTATGGGTGCCTGAGGTCATGAAGGTTCACCGGGAGGAGGAAGTTTTTCCTTCCATTTACCCATGCTCTGAATTCATGAGAGCTACAGGAATTCTCCAGGATTTCCACACTTTGGTTTCTAATGCAGGGTTGGAGCACTTTTTGGAAGATGAACCTTGTCAATTTGTGAAGCTAACCATGCCTGTGGTGCAGGACTTTCAATTTAGTTACTCTTTGCCTAACCCCATGGTCCACTACAAAATTTACAATATTGCTGTCAACCTTTCTCTCGATGACTTTTGTGCAGCTATTAAGGTACCTCAGTGGGGATCATGTAGAAGGATTAAAGAGCGACCTGCACCACTCATGGATTTATACGCAGAAATTTGCAAGGGAGCAGCTTCTCGAAGGAGAGTGGAAAAATCCGTAACATTCATCTTCCCTCCATTCGCTACTTTGCCTACTTTATTGCCAAGTGTGTTCTTGCTAGGAAAACTGCCAATAAGTTATCCTCTTATGATCTAGCATTCATCTCTGCTGCTCTTAAACGAGATATGTCTTACAACTTGGGTGCTTTGATAGCTTTCCGTCTTGCTGCTAACCGCGAGAAAGGTGGAAAATTTGTGGGGGCCTCATTGCTTCTCGTTTACTAGTATTGCATGGTTTAGTGCCCCATCATCTAGACCTACAGTTTCCCATAGAAAGGCTTGATCTTAATTCCATGATACAACATAAATTTGTTTCCTCATGGGCTAATTTGAGTGAGCTGTCTTATGAAATAACCTTTCTCAAAGCTGGTTGGAGAAAGAGCAAGTCCGAGCGTGTTGTCCTTTTGCCTGCACCTGTTTTATTTAATCTTGATAACAGGGTAGGATGGTCCCTCACAGAGGAGTTTGATACGTACTTGGGAGAGCTCTCCCAACAGGAGCAGGGTACTAGGAGAGAGGTCATAGATGATTCGGTCCAGCCTTCGAATGAGGGAGAGTCTTCATATCAGCGGCCTACTTATGATTGGGGAGCTTCTTCTTCGTCCCACGGGCCTAACTACGATCATTCTTACAATGACCCGCCTGCTTGGAACCCTTACCCATATTGGGATTGACACCCACTTAGGCCAAAAGCCTAAGCTTGGGGGGAGGTATGCCGACATCGCACTCATCTCCATATCATGTTTCGTCGGTACTTTGTATATTCATGTTTCGTTCTCTTTTTAGTTTTTTTCTTTCTTTGCTTTTGCTTCCTAAAACACAAAAAGACCAAAAATATTTCTGTTGTTTCTCTTTGGTTTGCTTCTTTTTCTTTTCGCCTTGGTTTGTTTTTCCCTTTTTGCTTTGTTTGAACTATTCGAAACCCCCCAAAAAAATTGCTTGTTCTTCCTTTTTTGTTCTTCTTTTAAAAATCGAAAACACCAAAAATATTTGTTGTTCTTATTTGGTTTTGTGAGTTTTGTTGCAGGGTTCAGTAGTCCTCAGTGGGATTTGGTTTCATATTATTATTCAAGCCACACAAGTGAAGGGCAATAATGAGGATTAATGACAACTTGAGGTGTGGTAAGAGGCTAGTAACAAACTCTATTTGTTTTCATTTTTGTACATATACTCATCATTGTGGGCATGCTTAGCCTATTCGTGTAGGTGATACGTCCATTTTGCATCACTATTCTATGTCTTAATTCACTATTATTCATTGATATATTTCGTATTGAGAGGTGATACTTATGTTATTTCATCTATTTTTGCATGGTTGATGACTTTTGGAGCATGGACCGTTGCAGTCAGGATTCTAATGGAAAAGGTGCTGTTTGGAGGAAAAATTCGCGAAGATCAGAAAATCCGGGAAAATATACAGAAAATCCTATTTTTCCAGAAGACTAAGGATGCCAGAAGATGGAGTGGAGGTGGGCCACGGGGGGCCCACACCACCCCATGGCGCGGGCAGGCCTAGGCTGCGTCTGGAGGTGGTGTGGCCGCCTTGGCGCACTCCAGCCTCTCCCCTCTGGCGTATATCATCCTCCCGAAACCCTAAGACTCGGGGAGCGACCATAGAAAGATTCCGCCGCCTCTGCGGGGCAGAAAACACCGAGAGAGAAAGATCTCTCGTGAGACAGATTGCCGGGAATTCCTTCCCGGAGAGGGGAGATCGTCGCCATCAACACCACCATCAAGCTGTACTTCATCGGGATCATCATCATCATCATCACCACCATCATCACCATCAACACCCTCATCACCATCTCCATATTGCTGTAACAATTGAGTTGAATCTTGCATAGTTCATAGGGGAAACTTTCCCGGTGTTGATTACTCTTTGTAGTTGATGCTATTGAGTGAACCATTGAATTATTGTTTATGTTCAGATTGTTATACATCATTATTCCATCTCTGATCATGATCCATATGATGTCTTGTGAGTACTTCGTTTTGTTCTTGAGGACATGGGAGAAGTCTTGTTGTTAGTAGTGGAGTTGTGTTGAGAAAGATTCAATAGATTGTTATTTAAGTTGTGGTGTACTTCTTCTAGTGGTGTCATGTGAACATCGACTACATGACACTTCACCTATATGGGCCTAGGGGAATGCATTGTGTATTTGGCTACTAATCGTAGGGGTTGCGGAGTGAAAACCTGAACCCCGTTAGGAAACCATTGCACAAGGCACGTAAGGGTCTTAGAGTTTAAAGGCGTGGTTAGGTTTCTACCTTAAATACTTTCTTGTACTTACGGATGTTTGCAAGGGTTTAATCACAAGTATGTATTAGTCTTGGATGGGGGTACATTAGCACAGGTTCACCCACACAACACTTAGCAAGCTAGAGAAGATTAATCACTATATGAAGCGAAAGCACTTGAGCTCTTCCCATGTGTCCTCGAGCGTTTGGTCATCTTAAGTAATAGAACCGGCTTGTCCTTTGCTGCATAAAGGATTGGGCCACTTGCTGCATTTATTCCTACTGTCTTTTATTTACTCTTACTTTGTTTACTTGCCTTATCGAAAACCCCTAAAAATCCGTTTGCTAAGTATTTGCAGAGAATTCCTGATCCATACCACTAGCCAGCACCTTCTTCTCCTCGTTGGGTTCGACACTCTTAGTTATCGAAAATATTGCGATACACCCCCTATACTTGTGGGTCATCAAGACTATTTTCTGGTGCCGTTGCCGGGGAGTGAAGCGCTATTGGAGAGTGGAACTGGTAAAGGAAACTTCTACTATGAGTATTGTTTATACGCTAGTTGCTTTATTTTCGTTATGGATAATTCGCTGAGTTTCTTATTTGGTAATGCTACTACCACTGCTAAGGTAGTAGATAAGCCACCACCTGCTGAGAATGATGTTTTCAAAATACCTACAATAATTATTGATCGTGTTATGGATAACTATTATGTTGGGGATGGAACTGTCCATCCCGATGATCATTTACTCTTTATACACGAATTATGCGTGTTGTTCAAGTGTGCAGGTATTACTACAGATCAAGTTAAGAACAAGTTATTCTCATTATCGCTGAAAGGAAGAGCTGAGGAATGGTATAAGCTGCTGAAGAATGGTCAAGCTCTGGAATTGGAGGAAATAGTGCCTCTCTTTTATGGTCAAGCTCTGGAATGGGAGAAATGCCTGGGCCGCCGGTCTAATCCATGCCGTCATGGTGGAAACTTGCAGCGTAACCATAATGATATCTATGAAGCATTCTTCTTATAAAAAAGAGAGAGATAGCCATTGAGAAAAGAAAGAAAAAAAGAGAGAGATTTGAAAAAAGAGGAAAGAGAGAAAAAAACACCATTTTCCCATGGTAAATAAGAAGATTGCTGAGATACTCATTGTCTACTTGCCTTGTCATTTTGATATGGGGATTCTTCCGTATCATCAGGCAAGGGGTACCCTGTTGGCGGTTCTCTATGATACGCACGTATTTATGATGAAAAGAACTTACCGGTAACTAAAGTTGAGTAGCATGAGGAGCGTCCCTCGTACTCAAGGGACATGGGATTTCCAGTTTATAGTCTATCAAGCATATAACTCAGATTGGACCTCACTTTCACCTTAACCATATTAAAGATGCTTATGATAGGGCAATGAGAGCTCAAAGCTAATGAGTACCAAACTTTCAGCATTTGGAAGCCTTTCAAATTATTCAAAACCTTTTCATTTCCTTGTTGAGTCTCCACTTATTCTATGAGCACTTTCTTGAGAGCATAGTTGTCATTCTTTGTGCCTGTCTCATTACTTGATTATTTGTGTTATGACTTTGATGCTTGTATCTTTGACATCTTTACTTCTAGTCTTCACCTAAACTTCAGAGGTGCCTTGGCATTCACAATAAAAAGTCAAGCGAGATACCACTCTATCATACCTTGTTATGAGCATTGTAATGTTGCTTATATTTATACTTCATGCTACTTATTATTTTTAAAGTTGGAATCTCTTCATAGCTTGCAATGCCTATTAAGTAAACTTACTTGCATACTCTTTATTATGAATTGTCTAAGTAGTTGATCACATGCTGAGAATATATACATCATATGAAGCAAATGTGTTCGTGAAAGTTTCTTTTATCGCACTCAGTTTTCAACTGAATTGCTTGAGGACAAGCAATAAGCTAAGCTTGGGGGGAGTTGATACGTCCAAAAACGTATCTACTTTCCCGAACACTTTTGCTATTGTTTCTCCTCTAAACTTGTGTGATTTGGATGCAACTAACATGGGTGATCGCTTTTCAGCAGAATTGCCTTGGTGTCTAGTTTTTGTGCAGAAAATCAACTATCAGGAAAAATCACGAAAAATATGCCAAAAATCCTATTTCACCAGAAGACTCCCGGAGCCAGAATACAAGACGGAGGCTGGGCCAGCCACACCACCCACAGCGCTGAAGCTTGGCCGCGCCAGGGGGTGGTCTGTCCGCCCTAGACACCCCCTCGGTCTCCCTCTTCGCCTATAAGTTGCCTTCTGACCTAAAAACTCAGGGGGGGTTCAACTTTTTCCAGAAAGAGTTCCGCTCCGCCGCCACCACCAGATTCCACGAAACAGCACCAGAAACTCCGTTCTGGCACCCTGCCGGGACGGGGAATTGGAGGAGATCATCGCCATCATCATCACCATCGCTTCTCCATCGACCATCCATGTTTCCCCCATCTATGAGTGAGTAATCCCCCGCTGTAGGCTATGGGGATGGTAGGGATTGGATGAGATCGTTCATGTAATGGCATCAGATTGTTAGGGCATGGTGCCTAGTATCTTCTATTAGTGCTTTATGACTTTGTTGCGACTTGTTATGCTTAATGCTTGTCACTAGGGCCCGAGTGCCATGATTTCAGATCTGAATATGTTATTGATTCATTATGATAGTATTGTTTATGGTCTTACCTCCAAGTTGTATACACACGTTGTTGTCCGGAACCAATGGCTAGGAAGTGACAGAAATCGGGATAACCGGAGGGAATGGCTTTGATGTGAGGATCACATGTGTTCACAGAGTGTTAATGCTTTGCTCCGGTGCTCTATTAAAAGGAGCACCTTAATTGCCAGTAGTTCCCTTGAGGCCCCGCTGCAAACGGGCTGGCCGGACAAAAGATGTTGTGCAAGTTCTCATTGCGAACACGTATGACTATATATGGAACACATGCCTATGATTATCTAGTACTTCGATGCTTTATCTTATTTATCTGCAATTGCCCTATGTTCTGATTGCTATGTGAATTGTCTTGTCCATGCAACGCCCGTCCATCCATCCCTATGCCTACCACACTCGAATCCCACTGTTTACTGCTATTGTTACTGCTATCTTTACTTTACTACTGTTGTTACTTCACTATTCCTACTACAAAACTGTTGCTACTGGTAAACTGCTGTGAGCAAGATTGTTTCCAGGTGCAGCTGAATTGACAACTCAGTTGTTAAGGCTTATAAATATTCTTTGGCTCCCCTTGTGTCGAATCAATAAATTGGGTTTCACTTTCCTCGAAAATACTGCGATACACCCCCTATACTTGTGGGTCATCAATGATCACGCAAGCATTTATCAACTTCCATCTGTGATGTTGACAAGGTTAGAGAAGGGTACCTGATGTTAGCAAAACAAGCTTGGAGCACACCAAATGGTCGATCCACATCCTTTCTACAGGCCTCCTAACACTTGGTAAACCAAGCTCTTGCATCAGTATGAGGCTCGGTGATTGTCTTCAGAAAGGTGTCCCATCTATGGTAAATAACATTGGCTGGGTAGTAGTCTTTGGTGTATTCCGTGTCATTGACCACACAGTTCACTGCTGGAGTGTTAGAGTATATTACGACTAGACATATTTGGTAGTTCAATATTGTAATCCAATTCTATCTCTATTAGGCTTCTTGCCCCCAAGTCTTCTAGTACTATGTAAACAGTCTAAGTTCTCACGATGTAATCACCTCTTGCAATATCAATATAGTTTCATATTCCACAATCTTTCATGGTATCAGAGCGGGTCGCTCCTCAGCCTAGGGTTTAGCCACCACCGCTTCTGCCGCGCCGTCCCCGGGGAGATCCTTCTCCGCCGGGGGCCATGCAATAGTAGATTAGATCTTCGAAAAAAATTCTCACCGGCCGCTTGACCAGCGTTTCTTCTTCTTTCGCCAATCATAGATCGGATTGCATCGTCTACAGCCGCATTTCGTCATCACGCGCCTCTACTTCAACCTCGGCGTCGACTCATCTTCGGCAAATCATCGCCAACGATCGTGCCAAGGAGGCTCCACGTGACGTCCAAGGTCACATGCTGTGTCGGCTGCTCCATCCTTACGTCATCACCCCGCTGGGCTGTCTTCGCCGACATCGACCGGGACGCACGTCCCTGAGTACGCGTCTCGCCATCAACAAAGGGCTACAACTTCATCAATTGTGGTCATCATCGCTGACAACCATCTACACCACATCATCGCCACATTGTCGCTGCCACCACCAATCGTGGTCATCATCAACGCCAACAAGTTCTTCTCCACGAGCGATGTCGCACTCATACAAGCGGAAAATATAGGTCTAATCCCCGAAATCGACTACCGCTACAATTCAATCGCCATCGACAACTACCACCATCGTCTTCGTCCACCACGACCTTGCCGCCAGAGTCATAGTCTAATTTTTATTTGCACAAGTCTATGCTCAATTTTTCTTCTTGCAGACACTTCGTCTACTCCGACACGGCGGACAACTTCTACACCGACTGATGAGGGTTAAACTCATCAATTCCCATTGTTATGGACTTAGGTTTTGGAGAAGGAGGGAGCGCTGGAAATCTTGATCGGCTAGCAAACAAGCACACAAGGACACAAGTTTTACCCAGGTTCAGGCCTCGTAGAGGACCCTACTCCTGCTTATCTGCTCTTGATTGATGATGATCCGAAGGATTACAAAGTTGCCGATGGCGGTGTCGTGCAGATTGGATTTGGCGTATGTGCGAGATATCGATGTCTAGATCTATTGTCTGTTGTGGCGATGTCATAGATCTGTCTATTGGGGTATTGTTGGAGTCACGATGCCCTTCTCGTTGGACCCTCCTAGCCTTTATATATGGGGAGGCTAGGTCTCAGGTACCAATACGAGTTGATTACAAGTTAGATTCAAACTCTAGTATTGAGACTCCCTTGTATTGTGAATTTGGGAGTCCGTGTCCATATGGGCTTCATACCACTCGAATCGTCATAGGCGTCATGGACCTTGGCAATTCATCGAGTGGGCCTACCGTCGAGCCACACCATGTAGGTTGTAGTTGGGTGCCTGTTGGGCATACCCATGTCAGTAGCCCTCGAGAGTCCATGCGAATCATAGATTCGGGTGGAGACTTAGAAGTATTGATCTTGCATTAGGATTTTGGAGTTGACAGTTATGTCGAGTGCGAAGCACTTCACCCGGAAGTTCATCGGGTCAGTCGGATTTTATAGTAGTTCATAGGGATGATGGTAAACGTGCCTGGTGCGCTCGACGGATCGGAACCAGTTAATTTCTCTAGGGCAAAAACAATGTCACCTACTCAAACTCGAGTCCCTGGACTCGAATTCGGAAATTGCTGGTGTAGTTCGACTCATGCCGCGGAGGCCTTACTGAGTCGAACTCCAGTTTATAAGTATGTACCAAACGCATCTGTTGGTATTTTCTTCACGGTATATATCTGGTAGAGCACAACGGATGCGGTTGCCAGGCCATCATATTAGATCTGTAGGTCTTATCTTTGCGTCGTAGACACAACATACGAATATTTATCACCGCGGAGGTGTTTCGGGTGGCCAAGGAGACGTTGTCTCTGAACTCGACTTTGCAATGTAAGTGGGGCGGAGTCGCCAATGCATTCGATTGCTGTAAGCGAGTCGACATTGTGGACGCAGTCGACACAATGGACAGTACCGTGAATCTTTTGTTTTCTATAGGGTGCGCGACTAGCGGTCCCTATGGCAGTAGCCCCTGAGTGTCTGTTCGAGTCATAGACTCGAGTAGAAACTTGTAGTCATCGGTTGCATAGACAGAATGATCCGGAAGTACTTCGGATGATCTTGCGAATGCCATCAACACCGACACTTTTTTGAATGCGCGACTAGCGCTCCCTATGGGAGTAGCCCTCGAGTCCTTAGTCGAATCTTGGATTTGAGTGAGGATTCAGAGCATGCCACTCGAAGATCTTGTATATCCGCGTCCAGCTCTCCAGTTTGGAGTAGCCCCCGAGTGTCTGGTGGAGTCATAGACTCGGGCAGAGACTCGAGTCTTGTATCTTGCAGTCGTAGTTGAAAATCATGCGAGGAGAAACCACTGACCCGGAAGTGCATCGAGTCAGCTTCTCACGCATAAGGAGCCAAGAGTCGACGATGCAGTCGGGGTAGACGTAGTAGAGTCATGCGGCGATTAACCGGGTGAGTCAACGATGCGTATGGAGTCGACATAGTCACTTCTATTGGGTAGGCGGCCAGCATCGCATGTGTGTAGCATCAAGCGATGCAACCATCCAAGGAGGGACTCGACTCGGATCTTGAGTGTATGTCGTAGCCAATCCTTTTGTCGACTCTTGTTGGAGGACCCGATAGAATAGCTCGACGCATTAGACATCCTTGTAAGCTGCATAAAACATTAAGAATTGTGAAGTATTTGTATCTTGTAAAGAATATTTGCCTGTTGTCTTATAAAGTAAAATTCTGGTGCCAATCGAGTCAACACTTTTGCATTGTATGCGAGGCCTTTTTGTTATCCTAATTACCCTTAGTCTCAGTACCTTGCCGAGGTACTCGGAATTCAAGGATTTGACGATTAGGCAGAATCAGCTACTCGGGCGGTCGCGTATGAGGTGCTCGAGTGCGTGGAGTCGACGGCATATTTGGTTACTCGAGGAGGGCATAGCCCCCGAGTGTATTAAGTGCGAGTTAAAAAAAACAGCTCTAAGTAGAGGGAAAAGTTAGCTTTATCGATAGTCGCCATGGTTGAAGGACTCAACACGACGATGAGTCATGCGGCGTATCGCGGAGTCGCGTGGTGAAGATGAGTTGCTGCATCTGAAGACTGTAACGTCCCATAGCAGTCAAATACTGCCTCAGGTCACCGCACCCAAAGACCGCATCGGGTTGATACGTTGCAAACGTATCTATAATTTTTGATGTTATATGCTTGTTTAGTATCTACTTTGCTTTGCTTTGTCAACACTTTAAGGTATTTTTATATGCTTTCTTGGACTAACCTATTAACAAGATGCCACGGTGCCAGTTGCCTGTTTTCTGCTGTTTTTGGTTCCAGGAAAGTCAGAAAATCAATATTCTCGGATTTGGACCGGACAAAAGCCAAAGTTAATATTTTACCGGAAGACTCACGGAACCAGAAGACGAGACGGAGAGGGACCACAGGGTGGCCACACCACCCCTAGGCGCGGGTCCCCTGGCCGCACCAGGGCATGGTGTGGCCCCCTGGCCGCCCACCGACCTTGCCTCTTCGCCTATAAGATGCCTCCCGATGCAAAAACTCTAAATCATCCATCATATAGCCACGAAAAGTTCCGCAGCACCGCCAACACCGAAGGGGAGATTCGGGGGACAGAAAGTCTCTGTTCCGGCACCCTGCCGGGACGAGAAAGTGCCATCGGAGCCATCTCCATCAATCTCCACCACCATCTCCATCGCCATTGCTGATTCCCATGATGACGAGGGAGTAGTTCTTCCTCGAGGCTAAGGGTTCTACGGGTAGCTATGTGTTCATCTCTCTCTCTATGCATGATCATATTGTGATCATGAGCTTTGTAATCAAGTAGATCTACCTTGCTACTCAAGTGCTTTAATAGATCTCTGCTTTCCCCATGTGTGTGAAAGTGACAGCGTGCACACCATGGTGGCACTTAGGCTAGAGATTACAAATACTTGTTATGAGTTATATTTGGAGTTGGATGTTTCTATGGAATTGTGGTGTTTGTTGGAACCATCTAGTGCTCAAGGTGACAGTGTGGGGTTATCTAGATGGGGAATACGAATTTTGAGGAGTGCTGTTATAGCCTACCATGGATTAGAGTGTCCAACCGGAGAGTAGTTCAGAGTAGTATCATAAAGAGAATATATTTATATGAGAGTGTTCACTAGTGAAAGTATGATCCCTAGGCCTTGTTTCTAAACATTGAAACTTCGTTTGCAACTAGATCTGTTACATGTTTGCTTGCTGCCATCTTTATTTCAGTTTGCCTTTAGTCTCTTCCATGCTATCAAGCTATTTTCTAGCACCGTTACCACTTATAATTATCCATACCACTTGTATTTCACTATCTCTTCGCTGAACTAGTGCACCTATACACCTGACAAGTGTAATGGGTGTGTTGGGGACACAAGAGACTTTTTGTATCTTGATTGCAGGGTTTCTTGAAAGGGGATACCTTTGACCACTTCCTCCCTGACTTCGATAAACCTTGGGTGATCCACTTAAGGGAAAACTTACTGTTGTTCTACAAACCTCTGCACTTGGAGGCCCAACAACTATCTACAAGAATAGAAGTGCGTAGACATCAAGCTATTTTCTGGCGTTGTTGCCGGGGAGGTAAGGTAAAAGGTACTCACATCCTCCAGTGTGAGTGCTCGAAGTTATTTCCTTTAGATTCTGCAATTTTGTCTTTTTTTTCTTGTTTTCACTAGTTAGGCTTAATGGAAAACAACAAAAAAATTAGAGAGCTTTTTAGTATTTTTCCTAATGTAGAACATGAATTGTCTGAAAAGAAAATTAAAAAACCCATGGAACTTTGTTTGCATGCTAATAGCAATGTTATTAGTATGAATCTTTTGAACATATTTGTTACTAATGCTATGGAAACATCTAAGCTTGGGGAAGTTAGTTTTTATGAAAATGATCTTTTTAGTTCCCCAGCTTTAAAGAAGAAAATTTGCTCTGATGATACTTTATCTCCCATATGTGGTAATTCTAATGATACTTGTGATATTTTAAATCCACATACTGAAAGCATCTCTTTTAAAATACCTATAAAAATTGTTGAACGTGTTATGAACAACTATTATTTGGGAGATGGAACTGTCCATCCTGGTGATCATTTACTCTTTATACACGAATTATGCGAGTTGTTCAAGTGTGCAGGTATTTCAATGAACCAAGTTAAGAGGAAGCTATTCCCTTTTTCACTTAAGGGCAAAGCAAGAGAGTGGTATGAGCCACTAGATGATCCTCATCATTTGGAGTGGAAGGAACTTGAATCTCTCTTTTACTCTAAATTTTATCCTCCTCATGAAATTCATAAAGATAGGAATTACATTTATAATTTTCATCCACATGATGGAGAAAGTATTGCCCAAGCATGGGGGAGATTGAAGTCACTAATGCTCAAATGTCCCATTCATGAGCTCCCCGGTAATATTGTTATTAATAATTTCTATGCAAGGCTTTCAGGACATTACAAGGACTATCTCGATACTTGTTTAGAGGGATCCTTCAAAAGTAAGGAGGTCAAAGCTAAGTGGGATCTTCTTGAAACAATTCAAAGCAATACCGAAGATTGGGATAACAAGAAAGGTAAAGAACCAGGTATAAACTATGAGTATGATTGCATTAAGTCTTTTGCTGAAACTGCTGATTTTCAAGAGCTTAGTGCTAAATATGGTCTTGATCCTCAAATTCTTATTGATTGTTTTAGAGCCTTTTCTTCTCATATTAATGCTCCTAAATAAAAATGGGACATGTATCATGAGCCTTTCAAGTTATTAATGATAGCAATAAACATGCTCAAACCTCTGAAAGTACTATTTCTTATAAGCATGTTAATTTTTTTGGAATACATAGACCTTGTGAGAATAGTCCAATTGAAGAAGAATATTTTATCACCCACAGGAATGATAAAACTAGAACGTGGTATAGGGCTCTAAATGATCTTGGTAAAAAAGTTTGTGCCCTCTATCCTTTTATTTGTGAACTTTGCTTTGAAGTGGGTCATTTCAATTTTCAATGCTCAGGCCATAATAATAGCCCTTCTAATCCAATGAGTACTGCAAGTTTGTATTGTGATGACATGATCACTCCTAATCAGCATGATGAACTTACATTATTTTTGGGGTGTGAAGAATTATCAAGAAAATCTTCTTTGGTAGATATGGGTGATTTTGATATGAATAGTGTCCTGCATGGTTATCATCTTTATTGTGTTGATAATTGCCACACAAATACTTACATACAAAATATCCTAAAAGATGAGATCTTACCAAAATATGACATGACTAATATGTGTTTTGGTCTTATTAATGAAAAGGAGGAATCCTCCAAAGTTTCTTCTATTGTCTCTAACAATGAACCAGGGTATATGGAGAAGCTTCCTTTCAAGCCTCTCCCTCCTAAAGAGAAGAAGAAAAAGAAGAAAAAGAGGAGTAAAAGGAGAGAGGAAACGGTATTTTCCCCTAAGCATGGTTCTCCTATTATAGTTTTTGATGAGTCTGAACTCGATGATGTTCCTATGCCTATTACCTATAGTAGTGATCATGATTGGGAAAAGCACACTACTTTTGATATTGAAATTCTCTTCGGTACCAATTTTGAAAATGATGATATTAATACTTACTGTACTATTAGTGCTATCCATGTTCCTTCCAATAATGATATGTTTACAAACGAACACACTTTGGAAGATAACTATTCTATTGCTTATGATGATACTATACTTCCAATATATGATAATTACAATGATGAATATGATATTTTCAGTCCACCTACTATTGAGGAGAAAATTAATTATGATTACAATATGCCTCCTATATTTGATGATTATGGTGATGAGAATAATAATGATAGCTATTTTGTTGAATTTGCTCCCACTACAATTAATAAGAATCACTATGCTTATGTGCGGAGTATTAATTCTTTTATGCATGTGGCTCATGATAAGAATGTTTTATGTGATAGTTATATTGTTAATTTTATTCATGATGCTACTGAAAGTTATTATGAGAGAGGGAAACATGGTTTTATGCATCTCAATAATATTAAATTCCCCTCTTTATGTTGAAAGTCTTGAAGTTGCACTTGTTTTGCTTTACTATGCTTGTTGCTTTGTGCTTTCATGACTTGTTTCTTTACCAGATTCCTATGCATAGGAAGTGGGTTAGACTTAAATGGGCTTTGAATTTGCTTCTTGATGCTCTCTTTTACTTCAATTCATCTTTCTTACGTGAGCATCTTCTCAAACTATTATGCCTAACTTAAAGGCGCTAAAAAGTACTTATTGGGAGATAACCCAAAAGTTTTAGATGAGTCTTGGAAGTTATTACTTCAGTAATAACCGCTCCTTATCCTTTTTATTTGCTTTTTGTGCCAAGAGTAACCTCTAATGAGAGAGAAGTAATGCTTGGGAAAGTTGCTGTCCCGAAACAGATTTCTGTGTTTCACTGTAAAAAACCACGTAAATTCTCTGTACATCGTTTTGAGGCGTGAATTTTTGTGCTTCTTCCCCAGGTTGTTATCTAACTTTGGTTAGTTCAACACTTTTCAATTTGAGCAACATAAGGTCTTCGAAAAAATTGGTTTTTACCTGCTGGTCTGTTTTGACAGATTTCTGCCATTATTTGCATTTGCTTCTTGTTAATTCCTTTTTGGGTTCTCTTTGGGGAATCGAGCTTTTTGAGGGAAGTGCTACAGTAGCTTGTGTTTTAATGGAAGTTTTATTGGTGTTGAAACTGAACCCAAAAACTTATTATCTTGAGTGCACTAGTGTTGCTAATAAAGATTGTGTGAAGTTTTGTATGAAGGAAAAAAATTCAGGTGTATGGAGAGAATGATGTAATGAGATGAATAATGGACTAAAGCTCAAGCTTGGGGATGCCACGTGCGTCACCCCAAGAAATATCCAAGAAGTACAAGCGGCAAAGCTTGGGGATCCCCAAGGCATCCCCTTCTTCATCAATAAAAATCCCAGGTTTCTTGCAAACACTTCATTTTTATTGTTTCATGCACAGTTGTGTTGTTCTTGGAGCGTCTTCGTTTTTTGTTTTTGGTTTTCTTAGTTTGCTTGAATAAATTGGTTGGACCCCCGCTTTCATATATTGGTTTTCAAATAGTTTGGTTTGGATTGGAAAAGAGTAGGAAAGTTCATGCTTAAGTGGTAAAGAGAGCTTGTTTTTGACTGTGGCCCATGCTTTGTCATGCCATGCTTGATATTATTTTGGCTTTATGCTTAGTGATGTTTGTTGTAGCATGACACGTTATAAACAATTGAGATTGCTTAATGTGCCTTGGAAGAATCATGCGTTGTTTTAGCATATTAAAGCATAGTATTGTGGTATTCTCCTTTGATGCTTTATTTGGGTTGATTTGGCGCATGCTCACACCATGTTATGACTATCCCAAGTCACCATAGCCTTTATGATCCTTTAGTTTTCGACTTGTAATATCACTTTATGCTTTGATTAACGATGTTTTGTCGCTCTGCATGATTATGGCCATTATTGCTCCCTTAGTTGGTCGCTCCCAGTCTTTTGCTAGCCTCCATAACCAAGTATGAGTTCCACTCATGCATCAAACTCCTAAAACCAAGATATTCCAAAGAGTCCACCATACCTACCTATTATGATTTTCTATTCCAAGTATATTCATGCTTTTATCTACCTTTCGAATTAAACTTATTATGAGAAAACTAGTGATTAAAGCTCTCATAAACTTGATGGCACACTTTACTTTTCTTGCCCTTAATAAACTTGAACCATTGTGTCGTCCATGTTGTATATGCTTGCACTTATATGTTGGGGATTAGCAGAACCATACTATCATGGGGAACGCTTTCAACATTTCACTTGTACTTTGTACCTAGTTGATATCATGCTGTTTTGTCTATGGATGTCGTCGGTGTGAAATGAAAGGGGAGCTTGTAAGTCCATGGAGTTATGTATGTCCTGGGCCGCCGGTCTAATCCATGCTGTTATGGTGGAAACCTACAGCGTAACCATAATGAGCTGTCTATGAAGCATTCTTATCATAAAAAAAGAGAGAAAAAAGAGATATGAGAAAAGAGAAAGAGAGAAAAAGCACCATTTTCCCATGGTCAATAAGAAGATTGTTGAGATGCTCGTTGTCTGATTGCCTTGTCATTTTGATATGGGTATTCTTCCGTATCATCGGGCAAGAGGTACCCTGTTGGCGGTTCTCTATGATACACTTGTACTTACTATGACAAGAACTTACCGATGACTAAACTTGAGTAGCATGAGGAGCGACCCTCGTATTCAAGGGACATGAGATTTCCAACTTATACTTTGTCAAGCATATACTCCATAGTTTGTTCAGTTTAACCTTAATCACTTCAAGATGCTTATGATAGGGGCAATGAGAGCTGAAAGCTAGTAAGTACCATAATTTTTGGAAGCTCTTTATGAAACTTGAATCCCTGCTTCCTTCTATGAAGGCCTTTCTTCCACTTTTATATTGAGTCTCCACCTTCTATCTTTATGCACCTATTGAGAGAGCATACTGACCATTCTTAGTCTAATGTGCATTGTCCCAAGACTTGTTGATTAATGCATAACTTTGATATTGCTTGTTCTTAAACTATTTGTATCTAGTCACCCTTATAAACTTTGAAGGTGTCCTATGCATTTATGTTTGCTAATCTATGAGGGACAAGCTGAATGCCACTATGATATGTCTTGTTTATGTGAAACAAACAAACGTCTTACAAAGCATTATTATTCATGAATCTTTTGTTTGTGCCTTTTCTTGTTACAACATAGTTGCTATGTCTTATTGTTAGAAATTTATCTTTGATGCTATGTTTAAGTACTATGATCCCAGCTATCAATGTTTTACAAAAATACTTTGATCAGGTTTATGATGGTGCATGTCACCTTAAAAATTATTCTTTCTTTTTATCACTTACCTACTCGAGGACGAGCAGGAGTTAAGCTTGGGGACGTTGATACGCTGCAAACGTATCTATAATTTTTGATATTCTATGCTTGTTTAGTATCTACTTTGCTTTGCTTTGTCAACACTTTGAGGTATTTTTATATGCTTTCTTGGACTAACCTATTAACAAGATGCCACAGTGCCAGTTGCCTGTTTTCTGCTGTTTTTGGTTCCAGGAAAGTCAGAAAATCAATATTCTCGGATTTGGACCGGACAAAAGCCAAAGTTGATATTTTACCGGAAGACTCACGGAGCCAGGTGACGAGACGGAGAGGGGCCACAGGGTGGCCACACCACCCCTAGGCGCGGGTCCCCCCTGGCCGCGCCAGGGCAGGGTGTGGGCCCCCTGGCTGCCCACCGACCTTGCCTCTTCGCCTATAAGATGCCTCCCGATGCAAAAACCCTAAATCATCCATCATACAGCCACGAAAAGTTCCACAACACCGCCAACACCGAAGGGGAGATTCAGGGGACAAAAAGTCTCTGTTCCGGCACCCTGCCGGGACGGGGAAGTGCCCCCAGAGCCATGTAACATCCCAAAACTTTAATCCAAGCTTATCAAGATCAAATCATCCAAAAATAGGGTTAACAAAAACTTTTCCAAATTTAAAATGAAAGCATTCATATATGTGTGCATTTAAAATAGGAGTTGTTTGAATTGCCATGATTGATTGATCCAATGCTTGTAAAATGTTTCTTAGGTGATTTAAACCTCATCTACATCATTCCCAAACTTTTCCTAAAGAAAATCAAATCAAAAAGAATTAAAAAGAAGGAATGGTCATTTTGGCAAATTTAACTCTCATGCCTACTTTGGCTATTCCTAGTACTCAATTCTTAACAGAAACAATTCTTGATCTTTGCACCCCTTGCTAGTACACATAATGAGGTACCAAGGCCCACCTTTGGATATGCTAAAAACATTCTGTTAACTATTTTAAATGATAGTTTAAAATTGAATCAAATGCATATGCATAGATCACCCCTATTTCAAAAACCATCTTTTTGAGCTCCATTTTCAGAACCCTTACAACCAGAGACTACCTATCACTAGTGGAGATCACTCAAAAATTTTGAACTCAAAATTCAAAACTTTTTCTCTTGCGGCCATTTCATCAAACACATGGCAGGCAGAATCAAACACAATTAGCTAGCTCACTGTTTCTGCTGGTTTTGCCACCCAATTGACCACAAAACACTCCCTCTGTCTCCACTTGATCAAACCATGCCATTACCACCCCATCCCCTACACCCTAGTGGAAAGGCCAAGCCATGCCGAGCACCAACTCGCCGGCCAACCTTGCCCTCACCCCAGCCGACCACCTCCCTCTCTCTCTCCATGTCTAGGAGGTAGCCAGCACCTCACCGCCACTCCCTGTCCCTTGCCCGAGCCAAGAGCAGTAGTGGACCACCGAGCACAACCCACGCCCAGTGCCACCGCACCAGGCCGAGAGCACGCCAGAGCGCACCAAGACGCTGCACGCCACCGCCGATCGCAGCGCCACCGCGCCGCCCGCCGACACCGAGAACACCCTGACATCCCTGTCACGCCCAAAGCCTCACAGCCACCGCTCACCGTGGACACCGCCGCTTCGGTCGCGCAGAGCACCACCTCGCCCAGACCGCATGCCATCGCCCCTACGGCCGCATTTAAGTCCTAGAGCACCGCCAGGGAACCTCCCATCGATCGCCATCCCCCGCCATGCCGCTAGCTCGCCGTAGCCATGTCGCCACCGTCGACTGCCCATCCCGCTCGGTCTCACCGTCGGGCCTATAAAAGGAGCCCTCCCCAGCCATTCTTCTTCACACCATTCCACTCCCCTCACCTCTTTGAACCTCACCCACCTTTAACCGGAGCAAGTGGAGCAGCAGCTCACCGGAATTGGAGCCGGAGCCGCCGCCTCTGGAGGAGAAGGGTGCCGTTGATTTCGACCGCCCCAAGCTCCGTCGTGACCATGCCCCGCCTCGCCGTCGTCTTCCACTTCGTTTGCCCACCTCGCCGACCCCGCTGGAGCCCTGGTACACCCCCAGTAGACCCCCACCGAGCCGCTAGGGTTCGAGCTCACCGGCGACCTGTTCGTCGTCGACGACGACCCTCAGCCGTTGATCTCGCTTCTAATCCTACGGCCCACAAGCAGCGTATTATTCAGCGTGTTAAGTGTCACGACAAGCGGGACCCCTGTCACTGAGCCTCACCATGAGCGCCACTAGGTCGGCCCAAGTCCTTTCCCGCGCTAGCCCATAGATTCAAATCTGGTTTTTCCTTTTTAGTTAAATCTAATTTCTGTCCCCTATTTCAAAATTCAATTCAGAGAGTGTTATAAATCCAAATTGTATGAAACCAATTTTGTCTGAAAGGTATTAAAATGATCTATTCAAGCCCGTTGGATTTAATTCAATTAGAGTTATAGATCTCTCCTAATAAAAATAACAAAACAGAAGCTTTTGCAACTTGCAACATTTTTATAAAATCAACCAAGTTAGCTTTTGAGTTGATTCCAACTCTCAAAAATCACATTTCATCATATCTATCTAACCATGTAATAATATTAAGGTTGACATGCAGTGACTTTGGACTAGTACCAAAATAATGCTATATAGGCATTTCTAGTCACTTTAAATCATTAAATAATGAACTTAAACCAAAGTAATATTGATCCAACCCTTAAATATCATTCCCACATGTTAGAATATGTGGTGAGGACATGTGTCCACATGATCCCATATTTTGGTGGTGAATATTAAAATTTTAGTTAATATTTCAATGAGTAGAAATTACTTTTCTAAAATAAAAAAGGATGAAACTATTGAATTAAAACTTGTGATGTTTGTGATGATAATAGATCATCAAATGTGTGTTTTAGAATGTTACTTAGCCTAGTTAAGTACTGTTTGGTGATTGTGCACTCCCTATGTATTTATAGACACTAGTACCGACCAAGCTTTCGAGGAGGAGGAGTTCTACCAAGAAGAAGAAGAAGAATAAGAAAACTTCAACCACTGCACCAACCAAGGCAAGCTATTGTTAGCAGGCTAGAATTAAACTAGATGGTTTAGTAAAGATGCCTTAAGCAGGCTTTGATCACACCCCTTTAACTATTAGTACCCCAAGTCTTATTGACAAGTTTTACCTCCCTTAGTTTACACAAAGTTCTTTACTTAATTTTGAAGGTAGCATAAAAAGTATAAAATTTGACCTACTTAGAAACCTTTAGATGTCACTATATGGCAGGAGATTGAACCCATCACTTCCACCTTATTGAACACTCTTAACTTAGTATCTTAGTATAGATCAAAAACTTGAGTCACTCTAGATGGGAATACTTGGTGAAAATGAATTATGAAAACCTTGGAATGATGAGTCATTATATTGAGATGTTTTGACATGTGTTGAGAAACACAACTGGTTTATGATGATGAAAATGACGAGGCATGAGCCTTAACCCTTTTATAAAACGGATGGTTGGATTCGGATGCGATACCATTCCAAATTTACCGTACAACCACATTACCTGAATTGGGTAAGGCTTAGCTGGAAATTTATATGCATTAGTATTAGTTCCCTCATGGGAGAGGTTTGAGCTGAGGCTACCTCTCAATGTTGTCCACCTATGCAGTGCCCAAGATGACTGATGGTCATGGTTGGGAGGCCATGCTCATAGGAGAGGTGCTTGTACTAGGGTGTGTAAAGGGAATGTTATGTTTGATTATCTGCATACTAAGTATGATGATTCAGGGTTATCCCTGACAGATGTATCGAATCTTGTGGTGAAAGTGTACCACCTCTGCAGAGTGTCAAACTATTCGAATAGCCGCGTCCGCGGTTATGGACAGTTGGAATGGCCATACTGTTTCGTTGTCAGATGTTTTCTAAATAACTTGAAACAAATGATGAACTTTGACTTGACCACAACAGGGTTGTGTTGATGATAATTGCTTCCCAACTTAAGTGATTCTAGAACCTTATTTTATCTTTCTTTGCTTCTGAACTCAGCTTAGGTTTCAAACTTAACTTGATAGTTAACTTAGATTCAGCACTTTAACTTAGATTTATACTCCTTGCTAGTAGTAGTTTGCGAGTACTTAAAGAGTACTCATGGCTTTTGTCCCTGGCTATTATCATGGCCAGATTATGAAGGAGATTATCAAGATGATGGTCAACAGGACGGCTATGATAACTAGGACTATCTGCCTTCGTCAGCATTGCCTGTGCCCCTAAAGATGGACCCCACCGCTACGCTATCGTTTATTTCCGCTGCTTGTTGTATTAAAGACTAGATCATGAGATCCTTATTTGTGTAAAACCTTATGTATGGTTTGTAATGGATGATGTACTGTGATATCCAATCCGTTATGTCTCGCAAAAATGGCAATCCTGGGATTGCGAGGTATGGCATAACGGGCATCTGGGATTAAAAATCCGGGTGTTGACAAGCCATCTCCATCGATCTCCGCCACCATCTCCATCGTCGTTGCTGATTCCCATGATGATGAGGGAGTAGTTCTTCCTCGAGGCTAAGGGTTCTACGGGTAGCTATGTGTTCATCTCTCTCTCTATGCATGATCATATTGTGATCATGAGCTTTGTAATCAAGTAGATCTACCTTGCTACTCAAGTGCTTTAATAGATCTCTGCTCTCCCCATGTGTGTGAAAGTGACAACATGCTTACCATGGTGGCACTTAGGCTAGAGATTACAAATACTTGTTATGAGTTATATTTGGAGTTGGATGTTTCTATGAAATCGTGGTGTTTGTTGGAACCATCTAGTTCTCAAGGTGACAGTGTGGGGTAATCTAGATGGGGAATACGAACTTTGAGGAGTGTTGTTATAGCCTACCATGGATTAGAGTGTCCAACCAAGTTTGTACGAAGAGCTGGAGCAGTTCAGGACTGAGTTAGTTAGCAAAGGATTCCTAGCTAGCATTGAACTTCAACCCACTTTGATTAGCCAAATCAAGGAAGCCCAGAAGGGAAATGAAAGTATCGATGGAATCAAACGTCGTATTGGTACAGGAAAGATACCTGGATTCACCGAAGACGAAGAAGGTGTACTGTGGTACAAAGGACGTATTTGTGTCCCAGCAGATTCGGAGCTGAAGGAGGTTATCATGAAGGAAGCTCATGATACTCTTTATTCTATCCACCCCGGAGGAACAAAGATGTATCAAGATTTGAAAGAGCAATTTTGGTGGCACAAGATGAAGAGAGAGATCGGAAGCTACATCGCCAAATGTGACATCTGTCAACGAGTCAAAGCAGAGCATCAGAGACCTCCAGGACTATTGCAACCATTGCAGATTCCGGAATGGAAATGGGATTCCGTCGGAATGGACTTTATCACCGGTTTACCTACTTCTAGTAGGGGAAATGACTCAATCTGGGTCATAGTTGATAGACTGTCCAAGGTAGCCCACTTCATACCAGTCAAGACAACCTACCAGAGTGCAAAGCTAGCAGAGCTGTACATTGCTAGGATTGTTAGTCTGCATGGAACCCCCAAGACCATCGTCTCAGATCGAGGAACCCAGTTTACTTCAAGATTTTGGCAAAAAGTTCAGGAAGGTTTAGGAACCAAGTTGAATTTCAGTACCGCTTATCACCCGCAAACAGATGGAAAAACTGAGAGAGTCAACCAGATCCTAGAGGATATGCTTAGAGCTTGTGTGTTGGAATACGGATCAAAATGGGAAGACGCACGCCTTTCGAATTCTCATATAACAACATTATCGTGCTAGTTTGCAGATGGCACCATTCAATTCCTATATGGAAGAAAGTGTCGCACTTTGAATTGGTCGCAAGTAGGAGAGAGTCGATCTTTGGACCCGACATTCTCCGAGAAGCGTAAGAGAAAGTTCACAAAGTCTGTGAGCACCTCAAGACCGCCCAATCCGCATGTAAGAGCTATCGACAAGAGAAGGAGAGACCTGACTTTCAATGTCGGAGATTTCGTATATCTCAAGGTTTCACCATTGAAGGGAACTCAACGCTTTAGTCTGAAGGGAAAGTTAGCTCCCAGATATATCAGACCTTTCAAGATTCTGAACCGCCGAGGAGAAGTATCGTACCAACTGGAACTGCCTGAAGAGATGTCAGCCATCCACAATGTGTTCCATATCTCGTTACTTCGCAAATGCTTGGAAGTGCCTGAGAAGACGGAAGTTTTCAAGAACATCGATCATAGAGCTGTGGAAATCAACAATGACCTGACCTATCGGGAAGTACCCATCCGTATCTTAGAAGAAGCCTACAGAACCACCAGGACCAGGAGTATCAAGTTTCTCAAGATTCAGTGGAGCAACCATACAGAGGAGGAAGCTACTTGGGAGCGCGAAGATTACATTAGACCAGAGTTCCCAGATCTCTTTAGTTCCTAGTTTTCTTTGTAAATCTCAGGACGAGATTTTCTTTAAGGGTGGAAGGTTTGTAACATCCCAAAACTTTAATCCAAGCTTATCAAGATCAAATCATCCAAAAATAGGGTTAACAAAAACTTCTCCAAATTTAAAATGAAAGCATTCATATATGTGTGCATTTAAAATAGGAGTTGTTTGAATTGCCATGATTGATTGATCCAATGCTTGTAAAATGTTTCTTAGGTGATTTAAACCTCATCTACATCATTCCCAAACTTTTCCTAAAGAAAATCAAATCAAAAAGAATTAAAAAGAAGGAATGGTTATTTTGGCAAATTTTCAAACTTTTTCTCTTGCGACCATTTCATCAAACATATGGCAGGCAGAATCAAACACAATTAGCTAGCTCACTGTTTCTACAGGGTTTTGCCACCCAATTGACCACAAAACACTCCCTCTGTCTCCACTTGATCAAACCATGCCATTACCACCCCATCCCCTACACCCTAGTGGAAAGGCCAAGCCATGCCGAGCACCAACTCGCCGGCCAACCTTGCCCTCACCCCAGCCGACCACCTCCCCCTCTCTCTCCATGTCTAGGAGGTAGCCAGCACCTCACCGCCACTCCCTATCCCTTTTTACTCAGCCAAGAGCAAAGACCACGGAGCACCAGAGCGCCGCGCCCCAAAACCGCCAGGAGAGAGCACCGAGAGCACGCTGCAGCGTCAGCGGCGCGACCGCAGCCAGCCCGCCCGCTCGCCTCGACCTGGAGAACACCCTAGACATCCCCGTTCGCGGCCCAAAGCCTCACAGCCACCGCTCGCCGTGGACACCGCCGCTTCGGCCGCACAGAGCGCCACCTCGCCCAGACCGCGTGACATCGCCCCTACGGCCGCATTTAGGTCCTAGAGCACCGCCAGGGAACCGCCCATCGATCGCCATCCCCCGCCATGCCGCTAGCTCACCGTAGCCATGTCGCCACCATTGACCGCCACTAGTCGCTGGATCCGAAGACCGCATCCGACCAGTGGATCCGAAGACCACAGCGGGTCGCTGGATCCAAAGGAGCCCCCGAGTGTAGCGTCGAGGTGGTTGATGGAGTCGATACGACATTCGTGAGCCGATGCGGTGGACCGGAGTCAACGCGACAGCGGGTCGCCAAAGCCGATGGCGAAAGCGTGTTGTCGCAACCGAATATTATAGTGGGTCGCGCGGCGGAGTCAGCACGCCAGCCAGTCGCATGGTGGAAGAGGTCGAAGCAACAACGATTTTTCGGGGCCGATGGCGGTAGAGATTGCTGTATCCGAAGATCGCCGTATCCGAAGAATGCAGCGGGTCGCCGCAGCCGAGGGAGCCCCCGAGTCACTAGAGTCGGAGACCGCATTTGGGTCGCACGACAGAGTTATTGCAGCCCTCGAGTGTGGAGTCAACGCGACGGTCAAGTAGTCCATCCAGCAGACTAAGTAGACACGACAGGTGAGTGGGAGGAGTTAACCCACTTTCGGAGTCGCGGCAGATGGAGTCGAGCCACGGCTAGACTCATGTGGCGGACGTGGTCGTCGTGGTGGGTGTAGTCGTCTCCATGTCATATGACAAGCTTTGATTGATTCTTTTTTTGGTTCCTTTTCGTACGATCAACCAAGGAAATAGACCTAGGCCTCAACGCGCACTGTTTCACGTTGCTTGCTTGGATTTAATTAGTCTTGGGATTTCACGTGAAGTATCAGGAGTGTATATTGAGTCACGATTTGATCTGGCTGCATGGACGATCTGATATGTGCTCTTTTTTCTTCAATCCAAATAATTAGACCGTCTCGAAACAGGAACATGTCCATTGATACATTCATAACGTATCTATAATTTTTTATGGTTTTATGCTAATAATATGCTTTTTATACTCCTTTTTATATAAAGTTTATGATTTATTTGGACTAACCTACTAATAGTTTCAAAAGTGCACAACGTTCTTGTTTTCACTTTGATGTGTAGGAATTACCAAGAATACAAGTGGAAACCTTGTTGGAGTCAAATTGGGATTTTGCAGAAATCTGTCTCAGAACTCTTTTTGAAGATGGTCATGTTTCGGGTCGAAGACAGCGTCAAACGGAAAACTCTTCAACTACAAAGTTGTTGGAAATTTCGCGACATAGTGGCCATTCTTAGTTCTATGTGCACTGTCCCAAGACTAGTTGATTGATGCATACCTTGATATTGCTTGTTTTAAACTATTTGTATCTAGTCACTCTTATGAACTTTGAAGGTGTCCTATGCATTTATATTTGCTACTCTATGAGGGACAAGATGAATACTACTATGCTATGTTTTCTTTATGTGAAACAAACGTCTTGCAAAGCATTGTTATTCATGAATCTTTTGTTTCTGCCTTTTCATGTTGCATCATAGTTTCTTTGTCTTATTGCTAGAACTTTGTCTTTCATGTTATGATTGAAGTACTATGATCCCAGCTTTGAATGTTTTACAAATACTTTGATCAAGTTTATGATGGTGCATGTCACCTCAAAAATTATTCTTTCTTTTTATCACTTACCTACTCGAGGACGAGCAGGACTTAAGCTTGGGGATGTTGATACATTGCAAATGTATCTATAATTTTTGATGTTCCATGCTTGGTTTTATCTACTTTCTTATGTTTTGTCCACACTTTGGAGTACTTTTCATATGATTTCTTGGACTAACCTATTAACAAGAGCCACAGTGCCAGCTGCCTATTTTCTGTTGTTTTTGGTTCCAGGAAGTCAGAAAATGAATATTCTCGGAATTGGACGGGACAAAAGCCAAAGTTATTATTTTACCAAGGGACACTTGGAGCCAGAATACGAGACGGAGAAGGGCCAGAGGGTGGCCACACCACCTAGCCGCGCGGCCAGGCTTGGCCCGTGCCAGGGGGTGGGGTGGCCAGCCCAGGCATCCCCTCGGCCTCTCCTTCCGCCTATATATTGCCTCTGATACAGAAACCCTAAGTACCCGATCAAAATTCCACGAAAGAGTCTGTAGCCGCCGTCATCTTCATCCCTAGATCGGGAGGGATCTGAAGCTCTTCCTGGCACCCTGCCGGAGAGGGGAATTCACCCTGGAGGCCTTCTTCATCATCATGCAAGCCTCCGGTGTGATGCGTGAGTAGTTCATCTCTGGACTACGGGTCCATGTAGTAGCTAGATGGTTGGTTCTCCTCCTTTGTGCTATCATGTTTAGATCTTGTGAGCTCCGTTCATGATCAAGATCATCTATTTGTAATTCTGCATGTTGTGTTTGCGGGGATCCGATGGATATTGAGATGCTATTTCAGATTGATTATTGATTCTATCATGTCTTTGTTATTTGTGATCTTGCATGCTTCCGTTGTTAGTAGCTATCTTGGCCAAGTAGATGCTAGCAACTCCAAGAGTTAGTATTTATGCTCGATAGTGGGTTCATGCCTCTGGTAATCTAGGGAAGTGACAGAAATCTCTAAGGTACTAGATGTGCTGTTGCTACTAGGGAGAAAACAACAATCCTTTGTTCATAGAACAATCGTATTGTTTACTTTACACGCAATTCATAAAGCAATAATATGTTGCTTGCAACTTAATACTGGAGGGGGTTCGGATGATAACCTGAAGGTGGATTATTAGTCATAGATGCAGTTGGATGGCGGTCTATGTATAATGTTGTAATGCCCAATCGAATCTCAAAGGAGTCAAGATGATTACTATATGCGTCTATGCTTTTTCAATGTTTGTCAATTGCCCCGCTGTAATTTGTTCACCCAGAATGTTATCTATCTTAAGGAGAGCCACCTCTAGTGAACTATGGACCCCGGTCCTTTCTTTTACTTTCAATCTACAATCAAGCATTTCTTGCTTTGTGTTTACTTTCTGCAAACTATTACTTCCTTCCATTCGATACGTTTAATCCTTTGTTTTCAGCAAAACCGGTGAGATTGACAACCTCATCGCAAGTTGGGGACAGAGTTTTGTGGTTGCGTTGTGCGGGTCTCCACGTTGCTACTAGCACTGGTAGTGCGCCCTGCCAAGGCTCAGCTAGCAACACCTTTGGGGTGTTTCCATGCTCCTACTAGATTGATAACATTGGTTTCGTACTGAGGGAAAACTTGCTGTTGTGCTCATCATACCTTCCTCTTGGGGTTCCCCAACGAGCTTGATATATTTTGGGCCATCACCCAGCTTTGGAAGATAGCTATTTTATTGCTTATGATCAATGTTATTTTAAGCATACGCTTAAGCTTGCTTAAGCACGCTTTAGCTCTAAGCGGAGGGCGAACGATCAGTCCGCTTAAGCGCTTAATTGCGCTTTAAGTGTGCGCTTAGCACTTAAGCCTTCATTGTGTGAAAAAGCGGTCAGAAAACGCTCGCTCAGCGCTTAGCGCTTTTTTGAACCTTGCTTATGATTATACAAAACCTCCAATATATGATGATTATAATGATGAATATGATATTTTTAGTCCACCTACTATTGAGGAGAAAATTAATTATGATTACAATATGCCTCCTATATTTGATGATTATGGTGATGAGAATAATAATGATAGCTATTTTGTTCAATTTGCTCCCACTACAATTAATAAGAATGAATATGCTTATGTGGAGAGTAATAATTATTATATGCATGTGGCTCATGATAATAATGTTTTATGTGATAGTTATATTGTTAATTTTATTCATGATGCTACTAAAAGTTATTATGAGAGAGGGAAACTTGGTTTTATGTGTCTCAACAATATTATGTTTCCCCTCTTTATGTTGAAAGTCTTGAAGTTGCACTTGTTTTGCTTTCCTATGCTTGTTGCTTTGTGCTTTCATGATTGTTTCTTTACAAGATTCCTATGCATAGAAAGTGGGTTAGACTTAAATGTGCTTTGACTTTGCTTCTCTATGCTCTCTTTTACTTCAATTTATATTTCTTATGTGAGCATCTTCTCAAACTATCATGCCTAACTTAAAGGCGTTAAAGAAAAGTACTTATTGGGAGATAACCCAAATGTTTTAGTTGAGTCTTGGAAGTTATTGCTTCAGTAATAACCTCTCCTTATCATTTTTGTGTGGTTTTTGTGCCAAGAAATAACCTCTAGTGAGAGAGAAGTAATGCTTGGGAAAGTTGCTGTCCCGAAACAGATTTTTGTGCTTCGCTGTAAAAATTCGTGAAAAATATCTGTAGGTCGGTTTGAGCTGTAATTTTTTTGCTTCTGACCCAGGGTGTTATCTAACTTTCGTTAGTTCAACACTTTTTGATTTGAGCAATAGAAGGTCTTCTAAAAAATTGTTTTTACCTGCTGGTCTGTTTTGACAGATTTCTGCCATTATTTGCATTTGCCTCGTAATCTCTTTATCTTTGAGTTCTCCTTGATCATTTGAACTATTTAAAGGAAGTGCTACAGTAGCTTGTGTTTTTTAATGGAAGTTTTACTTGTGTTGAAACTGAACCAAAAGACTTATTATCTTAAGTACACTAATGTTGCTAATGAAGAGTGTGTGAAGTTTTGTATGAAGGAAATTTTCAGGTGTAGGGAAAGAATGATGTGATGAGATGAAGAATGGACAAAAGCTCAAGCTTGGGGATGCCACCCCGTGTCACCCCAAGAAATATTCAAGAGGTACAAGCATCAAAGCTTGGGGATGCCCAAGGCATCCCCTTCTTCATCAATAAAAATCCCAGGTTTCTTCCATACACTTCATTTTTATTGTTTCATGCACAATTGTGTTGTTCTTGGAGCATTTTCGTTTTCGTTCTTTGTTTTTGTTTGCTTAGTTTCCTTTGTTTGCTTCAATAAGTTAGTTGGATCCCAACACTTCTTTTGGAGAGAGACACACACTGCTTTCATTGTTTAGAACACTCTAATTTTCATTCTTATTGTTTTGTGAGTGTTCTCTTTTGCTAGCACTGGGTTTAGCCTTAGTTTTCTTGTCCTTTCAGCTTAGAAGTTTCTAGTTCTTCCTTTTGGACTTGTGAGACAATATCACTGGTCTTTATTTATTATTATCTTTGTGAGTTGTTTCAAATAAGTAGATTGGTGTTGGAAAAAAGTAGGAAGTTTCATGCTTATAAGTGGTATAAAAGGAGCTTGTTTTTTACTGTGGCCTATGCTTTATCATGTCATGCTTGATATTGTTTTGGCTTTATGCTTAGTGATTTTTGCTGTAGCATGACATGTTACAAACAATTGAGATTGCTTAATGTGCCTTGAAAGAATTATGCGTTGTTTTAGCATATTAAAGCATAGTATTGTGGTATTCTCCTTTGATGCTTTATTTGGGTTGACTTGGCGCATGCTCACACCATGTTAAGACTATACCAAGTCACCATATCCTCTATGATACTTTAGTTTTCAACTTGTAATATCACTTTATGCTTTAATTAATGATGTTTTGTTGCTTTGCATGATTATGGCCATTATTGCTCTCTTAGTTTGTCGCTCCCATTCTTTTGCTAGCCTCCATAACCAAGTATGAGTTCCACTCATGCATCCAACTCCAAATAAAACCAAGTTATTCCAAAGAGTCCACCATACCTACCTATTAGCATTTGCTATTCCAAGTATATTCATGTTTTTATCTACCTTCCGAATTAAACTTTTTATGTGAAAATTAGTGATTAAAGTTCTCACGAACTTGATGGCACACTTTACTTTTATTGCCCTTAATAAACTTGAACCATTGTGTCATCTATGTTGTATATGCTTGCACTTATACATTGGGAATTAGCAGAACCATGCTATCATGGGGAACGATTTCAACATTGCACTTGTACATTGTACCTAGTTGATATCTGATACATTGCAAATGTATCTATAATTTTTGATGTTCCATGCTTGGTTTTATATTGTGTTTTGTCCACACTTTGGAGTACTTTTCATATGATTTCTTGGACTAACCGATTAACAAGAGCCACAGTGCCAGCTGCCTGTTTTCTGCTGTTTTTTGTTCCAGGAAAGTCAGGAAATGAATATTCTCGGAATTGAACGGGATAAAAGCCAAAGTGCCTATTTTTCCAGAAGACTCACGGAGCCAGAATACGAGACGGAGGAGGGCCAGGGGCTGGCCACACCTCCCTAGGCGCGGGTGCCCCCAGGCCGCGCCAGGGCATGGTCTGGGCCCCCAGGCACCCCCTCGGTCTCCCTTTTCGCCTATAAGAAGCCTTCTGACCTAAAAACTCTGGGGTTCAACGTTTTTCCAGAAGGAGTTTTGCTCCGCCGCCACCACCAGATTCCATGAATCAGCACCAGAAACTCCGTTCTGGCACCCTGCCGGGACGGGGAATTGGAGGAGATCATCGCCATCATCATCACCATCGCTTCTCCATCGACCATCCATGTTTCCCCCATCTATGAGTGAGTAATCCCTCGCTGTAGGCTATGGGGATGGTAGGGATTGGATGAGATCGTTCATGTAATGGCATCAGATTGTTAGGGCATGGTGCCTAGTATCTTTTATTAGTGCTTTATGACTTTGTTGCGACTTGTTGTGCTTAATGCTTGTCACTAGGGCCCGAGTGCCATGATTTTAGATCTGAGCATGTTATTGATTCATTATGATAGTATTGTTTTTGGTCTTATCTACAAGTTGTATACACACGTTGTTGTCCGGAACCAATGGCCCCGAAGTGACAGAAATCGGGATAACCGAAGGGAATGGCTTTGATGTGAGGATCACATGTGTTCATGGAGTGTTAATGCTTTGCTCCGGTGCTCTATTAAAAGGAGCACCTTAATTGCCAGTAGTTCCCTTGAGGCCCCGCTGCAAACGGGCTGGCAGGACAAGATATGTTGTGCAAGTTCTCATTGCGAGCACGTATGACTATACATGGAACACATGCCTAGGATTATCTAGTACTTGGATGCTTTATCTTATTTATCTGCAATTGCCCTATGTTCTGATTGCTATGTGAATTGTCTTATCCATGCAATGCCCGTCCATCCATCCCTATGCCTACCGCACTCGAATCCCACTGCTGTCTTTACTTTACTACCGCTGCTACTTTACTATTCCTACTACAAAACTGTTGCTACTGATAAACTGCTGTGAGCAAGATTGTTTCCAAGTGTAGCTGAATTGACAACTCAGTTGTTAAGGCTTATAAATATTCTTTGGCTCCCCTTGTGTCGAATCAATAAATGGGTTTCACTTCCCTCGAAAATACTGCGATACACCCCCTATACTTGTGGGTCATCAAGACTATTTTCTGGCGCCGTTGACGGGGAGCATAGATTTATTTATCAAGTCCACTTGGAATCACTATTGTTCAAGCTAAGTTTATTTTTGCCTTGTTTGCTTGTTTCTTTATCAAAAATACAAAAAAAAATAGTTCCTACTCTAGTTGTTATTTTGGTTGGTCTGTTATTGTCTTGCTTTATCATGCTTGATGTCAATGGTTGGTTTCTTTGAAACTAAATCTTATTGGCAAGGTGGGTTCACGGAAGATCAAAAATATTATTATAAGGAACACCGCTTGTCACAAAAAGGGAAACACTTATGGGAACAAATTGATAAATTGTATACCATTGCTAGAAACGTGTGCTCTACTTATAATGTTACTTATTGATGTGATAAATCTTGTTGCAGAAAGAGGTATAAACACCTCCCTTTTCAATGTGAGTATAATGATAATGTTACCATATCTTCTTATGCTAAAGGAATTTATGACTTTTATGATGCGGAACAAATTCAAGAATTTATTGCTTGGAAGGGTGCTTTTGAACTTGCTAGTTTGCTTGAAAATATTGATGATTCACCTTGCAAATATGAGGTTTATGGTATACTTAAATTTTGCTTTGATAATTACAAGGACGAAAATGGCTATATTCTTGAATATTTTAATAGATGCTTTCCACAAATGGAAGAGACTAATGCCTGGCAGGATCCTATGGAAGAAGAAATTGATGAACCTACAATCTCATTAGATGAAAAAGAGGAGGTGAGTGATGAACAAAAGGAGGAAGAATGGATTAGCTACCCATGCTTACCTTCTAATGAGAGTAACTCTTTATCCCTTACATTATTTGATTGTCCTCCATGCTTACTAAAGGAGGATGAATGTTATGTTCCTGAGGATTCTTTTGAAAATGTTTATAATAAAGCTCTAGTGCTTGTAGATCATAAAAAGCATGCTTTATGTGATAGTTATATTGTTGAGTTTATTCATGAGGCTACTGAAAATTATTATGAGAGAGGAAAATATGGTTGGAGAAGTTTTCATGGTATTGAAACACCTCTCTATGTGTTGAAAGTTCTGAAGTTACTCTTGTTTTATCTTCCTATGCCTGTCACTTTGTTCTTTGCGAATTTATTTGCATACACGATTCCTATGCATAGGAAGTGGATTAGACTTAAATGTGTTTTGAATTTGCTTCTTGATGCTCTCTTTTACTTCAATTCATATTTCTTATGTGAGCATCCTCTCAAACTATTATGCCCGAAGATGATAATATGTCTATTATTCTTGGGAGACCTTTTCTTAAATACTGCAGGAGCTATTATTAATTGTAATCAAGGGAAGGTGACTTTCAACATGAATGACAAGGAACATACTGTCTATTTCCCCAAGAAGATTGAAAGGACTTATGGTTTGAATTCAATTGAACATGTTGAGGGCATTCAAGTTGGACAAATATATTGTCCCATTGCAAGAGAAAAAATTGAAACTATTATGATTGGGACGATTGCTATCAAGGTTGAGGTAACATAATCATTAGTGGAATACAAAGTTTTGTCTCATATGAAATTGTTTTGATAACAAGACCTGATCAACCTTGTTAACAAAAGGATTTCATTGAACAAAACAATGTTTTCACCATGATTATCTCCGCTTACTTCTATTCTATCCATTTTAGTTTTTGCTTATGCCTAACTTAAAGGCATTAAAGAAAAGTACTTATTGGGAGATAACCCAAAAGTTTTAGATGAGTCTTGGAAGTTATTACTTCAGTAATAAACGCTCCGTATCCTTTTTATTTGCTTTTTGTGCCAAGAGTAACCTCTAATGAGAGAGAAGTAATGGTTGGGAAAGTTGTTGTCCCGAAACAGATTTCTGTGCTTCACCGTAAACATTCGTGTAAAATCTCTGTACATCCTTTTGAGGCGTGAATTTTTGTGCTTCTGCCCCACGTTGTTATCTAACTTTCGTTAGTTCAACACTTTTTGATTTGAGCAACAGAAGGTCTTCGAAAAAATTCGTCTTTACCTGCTGGTCTGTTTTGACAGATTTCTGCCATTTTCTGCATTTGCTTCTTGTTGGTTCCTTTTTGAGTTCTTTTGGGGAATTGAGCTTTTTGAGGGAAGTGCTACAGTAGCTAGTGTTCTAATGGAAGTTTATTTGGTGTTAGAACTGAACCTTAAGACTTATTTATCTTGAGTGCACTAATGTTGCGAATAAAGATTGTGTGAAGTTTTGTATGAAGGAAAAATTTCAGGTGTATGGAAGGAATGAGTAATGAGATGAAGGATGGACTAAAGCTCAAGCTTGGGGATGCCACGCGTGTCACCCCAAGAAATACCCAAGAAGTACAAGCGTCAAAGATTGGGGATGCCCAAGGCATCCCCCTCTTCATCAATAAAAATTCCAGATTTCTTCCAAACGCTTCATTTTTATTGTTTCATGCATAGTTGTGTTGTTCTTGGAGCGTCTTCTTTTTCGTTTTTGTTTTGTTTTTTCGTTTGCTTTGTTTTCTTAGTTTGCTGAATAAATTGGTTGGACCCCTCTTTCATACATTGGTGTTCAAATAGTTTGGTTTGGTTTGGAAAAGAGTAGGAAAGTTCATGCTTAAGTGATAAAGAGAGCTTGTTTTTGACTGTGGCCTATGCTTTGTCAATATCATGCTCTTTTGTCTATGGATGTCGTCGGTGTGAAATGAAAGGGAAGCTTGTAAGTCCATGGAGTTATGTATGTGTGTTAGGGAAACGCCTGGGCCGCTGGTCTAATCCATGCCTAATCATGGTGGAAACCTGCAGCATAACCATAATGAGCAATCTATGAAGCATTCTTCTTATAAAAAGTGATAGAGATTGAGAAAAAGAGAAAAAAAGATGAGAAAAGAGGAAAGAGAGAAAAAAAGCACCATTTTCCCATGGTAAATAAGAAGATTGATGAGATGCTCGTTGTATGCTTGCCTTGTCATTTTGATATGGGGACTTTTCCGTATCATCGGGCAAGGGGTACCCTGTTGGTGGTTCTCTATGATACACATGTACTTATTATGACAAGAACTTACCGGTAACTAAACTTGAGTAGCACGAGGAGCGGCCCTCATATTCAAGGGACATGAGATTTGCAACTTATACTCTGTCAAGCATATACTCCATAGTTTGTTCACTTTAACCTTAATCACTTCAAGATGCTTATGATAGGGGCAATGAGAGCTGAAAGCTAATAAGTACCATAATTTTTGGAAGCTCTTTATGAGACTTGAATCCCTGCTTCCTTCTATGAAGGCTTTTGTTTTACTTTTATGTTCAAACTCCATCTTCTATCTTTATGCACCTATTAAGAGAGCATAGTGGTCATTCTTAGTTCTATATGCATTCTCCCAAAACTTGTTGATTGATTCATAACTTTGATATTGCTTGTTCTTAAACTATTTGTATCTAGTCACCCTTATTAACTTTGAAGGTGTCCTATGCATTTATGTTTTGCTACTCCATGAGGGACAAGCTAAATGTCACTATGCTATGTTTTCTATATGTGAAACAAACAAACGTCTTTCAATTCATTGTTATTCATAATCTTTGTTTTTAACTTTTCATGTTACATCATAGTTACTATGTCTTATTGTTAGAACTCTATCTTTAATGTTCATGTTTAGAGTACCTTGATCCCAGCTATCAATGCTTTTACAATAATGATGATCAAGATTGTGTTGGCTGCATGTCACCTCAAAAATTATATTGTTTTATCATTTACCTACTCGAGGACGAGCATGAACTAACCTTGGGGATGTTGATACGTCCATAACGTATCTATAATTTTTGATGGTTTTATGCTAATAATATGTTTTTATACTCCTTTTTATATAAAGTTTATGATTTATTTGGACTAACCTACTAATAGTTTCAAAAGTACACAACATTCTTGTTTTCCACTTTGATGTGTAGGAATTACCAAGAATACAAGTGGAAACCTTGTTGGAGTCAAATTGGGATTTTGCAGAAATCTGTCTCAGAACTCTTTTTGAAGATGGTCACGTTTCGGGTCGAATGGAAAACTCTTCAACCACAAAGTTGTTGGAAATTTCACGACAAACGTTCTGGACATAAAATTTAGCTGATTCCGGGCCCGGACCTGCCCGATAGACCCGATTTACTATAGCCAAGATGGGGTGATGGGAATCCGAGAAGCTATATAAAGGAAGGAAACCTAATTCGCCCAAGAGACCTCCACCCACGTATTTGCAGCCACCAAAGCCACGTTTTTTCCTCCCCCATGGATCCCATCTCCATGGGTAAGGGCTCCCAAGAATACATGAAGGAAGGGCGCTAAGGGGCGGTGCTCCCCTGTGATACCGGTGGCGGGGAAGGAGACCGCTGGCACCACCGCCGCCTCTTCACCATCTTCACCGCCATCTCCATCGCTGTTGCTGACTCCCATGATGAGGAGGGAGTAGTTCTCTCTCGAGGCTAAGGGTTCTACCGGTAGCTATGTGTTCATCTCTCTCTATGCATGATCATATTGTGATCATGAGCTTTGTAATCAAGTAGATCTACCTTGCTACTCAAGTGCTTTGATAGATCTTTGGCTCTCCCCATATGTGTGAAAGTGACAGCGTGTACACCATGGTGGCACTTAGGCTAGAGATTACAAATACTTGTTATGAGTTATATTTGCAGTTGGATGTTTCTATGAAATTGTGGTGTTTGTTGGAACCATCTAGTGCTCAAGGTGATAGTGTGGAGTTATCTAGATGGGAAAGGCTTACTTTGAGGTGTGCTGATATAGCCCTACCATGGATTAGAGTGTCCAACCGGAGAGTAGTTCATAGTAGTATCATGAAGAGAAGATATTTATATGAGAGTGTTCACTAGTGAAAGTATGATCCCTAGGCCTTGTTTCTAAGCATTGAAACACCATTTGCAACTAGATTTATTACATGTTTGCTTGCTTCCATCTTTATTTCAGTTTGTCTTTAGTCTCTTCCACGCCATCAAGCTATTTTCTGGCACTGTTGTCTTTTATCCATACCACTTGTATTTCACTATCTCTTCGCTGAACTAGTGCACCTATACACATGACAAGTGTATTGGGTGTGTTGGGGACACAAGAGACTTCTTGTATCTTGATTGCAGGGTTGCTTGAGAGGGGATACCTTTGACCACTTCCTCCCTGAGTTCGATAAACCTTGGGTAATCCACTTAAGGGAAAACTTGCTGTTGTTCTACAAACCTCTGCACTTGGAGGCCCAACAACTGTCTACAAGAATAGAAGTGCGTAGACATCATCCATCAAGCTTTTACTTCATGTCGCAACTCCTGCGCTCCACCTAACAAAGATCAGATTGGCCGTGTGATCGTAGATCCGATTGGCCTCCTAAAGCAGGTCAGCTCCAATTCTTGTTGAACTCGGTTGGCCACGGCATGTACTCGAAGCAGATCTGCTTCCTAGAGATCAGCGAATCGTAGATTGCCAATGATGGAGCCATCGAGATCGCAACATCAGCGCGCTGAGTCCCCATAGATGGCACCAATTGACGAGGGTTAAACTCATCAATGCCCATTGTTATGGACTTGGGTTTTGGAGAAGGAGGGAGCGCTAGAAATCTCGATCGGCTAGCAAACAAGCACACATGAACACAAGTTTTACCCAGGTTCAGGCCTCGTAGAGGACCCTACTCCTGCTTGTCTGCTCTTGATTGATGATGATCCGAAGGATTACAAAGTCGTCGATGGCGGTGTCGCGCAGATTGGATCTAGCGTATGTGCGAGAGATCGATGTCTAGATCTATTGTCTATTGTGGCGATGACGTAGATCTGTCTATTGGGGTATTGTAGGAGTCACGATGCCCTTCTCGTTGGACCCTCCTAGCCTTTATATATGGGGAGGCTAGGTCTCAGGTACCAATATGAGTTGGTTACAAGTTAGATTCAAACTCTAGTATTGAGACTTCCTTGTCTTGTGCGTTTGGGAGTCCGTGTCCATATGGGCTTCATACCACTCGAACCATCATAGGCATCATGGACCTTGGCAATTCGTCGAGTGGGCCTTCCATCGAGCCGCACCAGGTAGGCTGTAGTTGGGTGCCTGTTGGGCATACCCATGTCACTGACCGTTTACGGAAAATTTTCTTTGCTCCTCAATCCGGCTCTGGCACGCATGGCTCATGATGGTCCATGTCTTTGCAAGTCCGATATTGGCAACACTGATTCGTGGATTCGTCCCCAACATGCTCTCGAGTCTGGCAAGCTCGGCATTGCGGGTCGAGCTACTTTGATCCAAACTACGTCTACCTAAATTACTACGACGAATTTTCCAGGCTCAACAACAACATCGACCACAACACAACAACAACATCGACATCATCGACTTCATCAACGGAGAAAACTTCCCCAACGGCACCATCGACCACAACTACAACGCCCTCACTCCCGGCTACATCGACATCGGCAACAAGGGCTACCACCTCACCTTCGTCTTATTCTCCAGTCAAATCGTCCGCGTCACTACGGATCCGACTGTGGGGGGTGTTAGAGTACATTACGGCTAGACATATTTGGTAGTTCCATATTATAATCTAATTTTATCTCTATTAGGCTTCTTGCCCCCAAGTCTTCTAGTACTATATAAACAGCTTAAGGGATCACGATGTAATCACCTCTTGCAATATCAATACAGTTTCATATTCCGCAATCTTTCACGGAGCACGGCCTTCTGTAAGTCTACCAAACACCAGAGAGCTCAACGGCACATTGATGTCATTATGCGTTTCAGCCATACCAAAAAAGTGTGCCAAATCCACAAGTCATAATTTGTCACGGCCTCTAGTATCACACTACAGTCTCCTTTATGGATTTGAACATACCTTGCCAAACAAAAGGGCAGTTCTCAAGCATCGCAGGAAATCCCCTAGCTATATTTTGTGCCTGAATGCGAGTTGTATTCGCTTCTGTTGGTGTGCTCGGATATGTTGGTCCAAAGTATCCGACAACAGCACAACAGAACCTGTACATACACTCAAATGTTGTGAACTCGGTCATGCGCGGGTAGTTTGAAGGATTCGCAGCATAGAAAACAAAAAAATTCCTACGATGAAAACTATACGCCAAGATCTATCTACTAGATACAAGCAACGGGTGGATATACATCCATGGAGAACTTACCCTCGAAGACAACAAAGTTTTGTTAACGAGTAGGAACTCGTGGATAATGTTGTCGTACGCTTGTCGATCTCAAGATCGTGTGGAAGTCCTTGTGCCGCAAACCAGTAGCACATCCGCACTCGCACACACGTTCAGACCACCGAACAACCTCCGCCTCCTCGCTCCAGTGATGTAGCATAAGCAGCAACTCCTTCCAGACGAAATGCCACCGGGAACATGTATCTTGCTAATCCGATACCATGGGGGAATAATTCTAGAGGGGGAGAGAGATCCTTCAAGAGGAGGTGTGAGGAAGAAGGGTGAGAGGGGTGGCATATTATAGGAGGAGGGGGTAACCCTCCCCATGGTCGGCGCCCCATGGGGGTGACCCCTCACCTCCCTCATTCATGTGGTGGTATCCCCCTCCACATAAAAGTGTCCCTTAACATTCCTCTTTAAAGTCTTTACTTTAAATGCATTAAATTTCTCCAAATTTAATGCTCTCTCATTTAATAAAACTCTTTTATTAAATTTATTCATAATTTTATTAACTACTTTAATTAACAAACATTCACATAAAACCCCCTGCAACATTTCAATATTACATGCAGAACCAATTTCGTCTCCCAATATCACATGTATTAACGTTTCCAAATTAATACAATTATAGCATGCAAAATAAACATCTATCATATACTTAGGATATGTATAATAACAACTTTATTATTGCCTCTCAGGGCATATTCCCTTCAGTCTCCCACTTGCACTAGAGACAATAATCTAGATACATGGTGAGAAATCTAACACCCATAGAGTTCTGGTGTTGATCATGTTTTGCTCTAGGGAGAGTTTTAGTCAACAAATCTGCTACATTGAGATCCGTATGTACTTTACAAATCTTTATATCTCCATCCTTGACATGCTCACAGATGGAGTGAAATCGGCGCTTAATATGTTCGGAATTCTTGTGAGACCTTGGTTCCTTTGCATTGGCTATGGCTCCATTGTTGTCACAATATATCACCATTGGATCCAACGCACTAGGAACCACACCCAGTTCAGTAATGAACTCCTTCATCGAAACTGCTTCATGTGTTGCTTCTAAAGCAACAATATATTCCGCCTCCGTTGTTGACCTTGTTACCACGGGTTGTTTGGAGATCCTCTAACTAACTGCTGCTCCGTTCATGAGAAATACGTATCCGGATTGAGACTTAGAGTCGTCTGGATCAGTGTCAAAGCTAGCGTCAACATAACAATTAGCGACCAGCTCTTCTTCACCTCCGTATACAAGAAACATTTCCTTAGTTCTTCTCAAGTACTTAAGGATATTCTTAACCGCTATCCAGTGTTCCAAACCTGGATCAGATTGGTACCTACTAGTCAAACTAATAGCACGTGCCACATCCGGTCTTGTACATAGCATGGCGTACATTATAGAGCCTATGGCTAAAGCATAGGGGATCTTATCCATTATCTCTCTTTCTTCCGCCGTAGCCGGACTTTGAGTCTTACTCAATGTCTTGCTTGCAACATAGGTAAGAACTCCTTCTTACTTTTGTCCATTTTAAACTTCTTTAAAATCTTATCAAGGTATGTACTTTGCGATAGCCCTATTAGGCGTCTTGATCTATCTCTATAGATCTTTATGCCTAATATATATGACGCTTCACCAAGGTATTTCATAGAAAATTTGATGTTTAGATAACTTTTAACACTGTTTAAAAGATCTATATCATTTCCAATCAATAATATGTCATCCACATATAATATCAGAAATGCCACATTGCTCCCACTCACTTTCTTGTAAATACAAGCCTCTCCATAAGCTTGGACAAATCCAAACTCTTTGATCACCTCATCAAAGCGGAGATTCCAACTCCGTGTTGCTTGCTTCAGTCCATAGATGGATCGCTGAAGCTTGCACACCTTGTTAGCATCCTTAGGATCGACAAAACCCTTTGGTTGTATCATATACAACTCTTCTTCCATGTTACCATTGAGGAACGCAATTTTGACATCCATCTACCATATTTCATAATCGAAATATGCAACAATTGCTAACATAATCCTAACTGATTTTAGCATCCCTACGGGAGAGAATATCTCATCGTAGTCAACTCCTTGAATTTGTCAAAACCCTTTTGCAACAAGTCAAGCTTTATAGACGGTTACATTACCATCAGCATCAGTTTTTCTTTTGAAAATCCATTTATTCTCAATGTCCTTTCGGACATGAGGTAAGTCCACCAAGGTCCAAACCTGGTTTTTGTACATGGATTCCATCTCGGATTTCATGGCTTCTAGCCATTTGTTGGAATCCAGGCTCATCATCGCTTCTTCATACGTCGCAGGGTCATCTATTTCATCAACCATGAAATTTACAACAAGATTCCCGAACAGTTCAGGAGCTGCACGTGTCATGCTTGACCTACGAGGTTCAGTAGTGTCCTCTTTCGGAGTTTCATGATCATTATCATTAGTTCCTTCTTCATTTGGTGAAGTCAACTCCGGAATGACTTCCGGTGCTGCGCTACTCGCCATTTCATGAAGAGAAGATTCAATAACATCTTTGAGTTCTACCTTTCGACTACTCACACCTTTCGCAAGAATCTCTTTCTCTAGAAAGGATCCATTCTTGACAACGAAAACCTTGCCCTCGGATCTGTGATAGAAGGAATACCCAATTGTTTCTTTAGGGTATCCTATGAAGACGCATTTTTCCACTTTGGGTTCGAGTTTATCCGGTTGAAGTTTCTTCACATAAACATTGCATCCCCAAACTTTAAGAAATGATAGCTTAGGTTTGTTTTCAAACCATAATTCATACAGTGTCGTTTCAACGGATTTAGATGGTGCCTGATTTAAATTGAATGCAGCGGTTTCTAGTGCATAACCCCAAAATGACAGTGGCAAGTCAGTCAGAGACATCATAGATCAAACCATATTTAATAGAGTACGATTACGACGTTCTGATACATCATTACGTTGTGGTGTTCCGGCAGGCGTGAGTTGTGAAACTATTGCACACTCTTTCATGTGTGTGCTAAACTCGTAAGTTAGATACTCACCTCCACAGTCGGACCGTGGAAATTTGATCTTTCTATTACGATGATTTTCCACTTTATTCTGAAATTCCTTAAACTTTTCAAAGGTTTCAGATTTATGTTTCATCAAATAGATATACATGTATCTACTCAAATCATCCGTAAAAATAATAAAATAACGATATCCACCTCGCGCCGACACACTCATTGGACCGCATACATCAGTATGTATGATTTCCAATAAATCTATCGCTCGTTCCATTAAACTGGAAAACGGCGTTCTAGTCATCTTACCCATAAGGCATGGCTCACATGTATCAAATGATTCAAAATCAAATGATTCCAAAAGTCCATCAGAATGGAGTTTCTTCATGCGTTTAACACCAATATGACCTAGACGGCAGTGCCACTTATATGCAGATATATCATTATTAAGTTTAATTCTTTTAGCATCAACATTATGGATGTGTGTATGAGTATTATCGAGATTCAATAGAAATAAACCATTCATCATGGGTGCATGACCATAAAAGATATTATCCATATAAATCGAACAACCATTGTTTTCAGATTTAAACGAATAACCATATCGCATCAAACAAGATCCAGATATAATGTTCATGCTCAGTGCAGGCACCAAATAATTATTATTTAGGTTTATAATTAATCCTGATGGTAGGTGGAGAGGCAGCGTTCCGATAGCGATCACATCAACTCTTGATCCATTGTCGACACACATCTTGACCTCACCCCTTGCTAGCGGTCGCTTGTTTCGTAGCCCCTGATTCGAGTTACATATGTTAGCAACCGATCCGGTATCAAATACCCAGGTGCTACTACGAGTACTAGTCAAGTACACATTAATAACATGTATATCATATATACCTTTGTTTGCCTTGCTGGCTTTCTTGTCCGCCAAAAACTTGGGGCAGTTGCGCTTCCAATGGCCAGTCTCCTTACAATAGTAGCACTCGGTATCAGACTTAGGGCCAGCCCAGGATTTCTTTTCAGGCGTAGCAATAGATTTGACGCCCTTCTTTCCCTTATGTTTACCCTTCTTGTCTTTCTTGAAACCGGTGGTCCTATTGACCATCAACACTTGATGTTCTTTCCTAATCTTCACTTCTGCAGTCTTAAGCATTGACAGAAGCTCGGGGAGAGTCGTCTTCATATCCTGCATGTTATAGTTCATCACAAAGCTCTTGTAGCTAGGTGGTAGAGATTGGAGAACACGATGTATGCCTAAATCAATGGGAATCGTTATTCCCAAGGACACAAGCTTATCGGCGTACCCAGACAATTTGAGTACGTGCTCACTTACGGAGCTGTTCTCTTCCATCATGTAGCTAAAGAACTTTTCCGAAGCATTATAACTCTCTACGGAAGCATGGGTATCAAAAATCATTTTCAATTCACTCATGGTATCAAATGCATTGCCATTTTCGAAACGCTTTCAAAGTTCTGGCTCTAGCCCATACAGTATGCCGCAATGAACTAAGTTGTGGTCCTCCTGACGAGTCACATAGACATTATTTTCCTCGTCAGGGGCGTCGGGAGCTGGTGGGGGGCCTAGCGGCGCTTCTAGCACATTTTCTTTTGTGCAGCAAAGAGGAGAATCCTCATATTCATAGCCCAGTTGGTGAATTTGCTACCATTCGCAGCAAGTTTCTCTTTCTCCATGAACATATTGAAATTAAAAACAGGTGATGCCATCTACAACAGAATTTGTAAAGTTTATTTAGACTAAGTTTATGATAGATTGAGTTCAACTAAACTCCCACTCAAAAACAATATCCCTCGTGTCTTTTTGGTGATTACATGAACCAAATCCACTACACCAAGTCCGATCATCACGTGAGTCGGTGTAGCTTCAAAGGCGAGCATCTATATGGGCATCATATCAACTATATGACTCATGCTTAACCTTTCGGTCCGTGTTTCGAGGCCATGTCTGTACCTGCTAGGCTCGCCAAGTAAGAACCTTAGTACTCGCTTGTGTAAAATTGTCTTACACCCGAAATATGATCGTGGATTAAGGTACACCCGATCATCACGTGATGTCTTAAAGCGGTAAAACATACACAGTGCATACTTAAGGAAGAACACATTTTTATCTTGATATTTAAATGAGGGATCATCTTATAATTCTACTAAAACGCCAAACTAGCAATATAAGATGCGAACATCATATGTGTAAAGTGAAATGATATGGTTCTTGCATTTGATCACTATCATATGCATCATGGTATGATTTCTATCATTCCTTTGTGTGTAAGGCCAAGGTCTATGGAACTTACACGTTAAGTGTGTTGTAAGTGTATCAACTATACATCAACTCACAACAATACTATATCATGACACAAGCCCAGCAACGATCTAAACTAGACGCCTCTAATTTATCAATTACAAGTTTTACATGGCCTAGGGCTTTAGAAGATAGAACCGTTCTTACCTACGAACATGGAACCACAACGATGATAAACAAATTATTAGCAACTCGTTGTAAATCAAATCTTGACTATAGTAGGAGAGACAGACACCCGCCAGCCACTTATGCAAAACTAGTTGCATGTCAGTCGTGGAACCATTCTCATGTGCCATGACATGTAAGGTTGGTCCGAACCGCTTCATCCCACTATGCCACCAATATCTAAAGTACATATAAGAAGCAATAACATGATCATCACTGCCCACATACTCTTATGTGTTCTACCTGTGCAAAGCACCTACGCATAGATCAGGCTCTGATACCACTAAAGGATTCGCAGCATAGGAAACAAAAAAAATCATACGATGAGAACTATACGCCAAGATCTACCTACTAGATACAAGCAACGGGTGGATATACATCCATGGAGAACTTACCATCGAACACAACAAAGGTTTTTTAATGAGTAGGAACTCATGGATGATGTAGTCGTACGCTTGTCGATCTCAAGATCGTGTGGAAGTCCTAAGCGCCAACCAAACCAACATCCTTTTCAGCACGCTGCGTTCAGGCCATCGAACAACCTCTGCCTCCTCGCTCCAGCGATGCAGCGGAAGCAGTAACTCCTTCCAGACGAAATACCACCGGAAACATGTATCTCGCTAATCCGAGACCGTGGGGGAATAATTCTAGAGGGGAGAGAGATCCTTCATGAGGAGGTGTGAGGAAGAAGGGTGAGAGGGGTGGCCTATTATAGGAGGAGGGGGTACCCCTCCCATGGCCGGTACCCCATGGGGGGTGACCCCTCACCTCCCCCATTCATGTGGTGGTAACCCCCTCCACATAAAAGTGTCCCTTAACATTCCTCTTTAAAGTCTTTACTTTAAATATATTAAATTTCTCCAAATTTAATGCTCTCTCATTTAATAAAACTGTTTTATTAAATTTATTCAGAATTTTTTAATTACTTTAATTAACAAACATTCACATAAAACCCCCTGCCATATTTCAATATTACATGTAGAACCAATTTCAGCAATTTCACCCGAAACAGTTTCGGTGTCTATTGAAATGATTCTAGCGCTTTGCAATTCATTCGTCTGAAACACATTTGCTCCAAATTATGTTAGTGTCCCTTAAGTGTGTCACCATATGGTTCGTGAATAATGCAGACATGATCGAGACCCCTCTCAGATCAGTAATCAGAAGCGAGACCTGGAGATCCATACTGACTCCTACACATTCTACGATGACTTCTGTGATCGTGAGAACCTTTAATGCTAGTAACTAAATCTCTTTGTCTCGCGATATATTACATGTCCGAGATTCGATCATCGGTATCTCCATACCTAGTTTGGTCTCGTTATCGACATGTACTCTTTTCTCGTTCCCGTGATATAACATTCTAGTGATTTCATCACTTGCTTGCAAGCTAACCAATGTGATATCACCGAGAGGGCCCAGAGAATATCTATCCGTCATCGGGATGGACAAATCCCACTCTTGATCCATGAGCTTCTACATAACACTTTTGTAGCACTGAACCCACCTTTATAATCATCCTTTCACAGTGTGACGTTTGATGTTATCAAGATACTCTTCCAGTGTTAGTGATTAACATGATCTCATGGTCTAAGGACTAGGATTACTTTGTTAGATGTTATAGCAATATAAACACAATGACTTTGATCGTAATGCTATACTTCGGATGAATGTTCATCACATCATTCCACTAATGATCTGACCTCGTTATTAACAACATCTAATGTCCATGATCAGGAAACCTTGATCATCTTGTTAATCAACGAGCTAGTTTATAAGAGAGGCATAACTAGGAACTTTCCTTTTGTTTATTTAACACACATGTATTAACGTTTCCAATTGATACAATTATAGCATGCAAAATAAACATTTATTATATACTTGGAATATGTATAATAACAACTTTATTATTGCCTCTCAGGGCATATTTCCTTCATAGTTATCTTGAGTATTTGCAGGAGCTCCGAATGCAAGACATCGTAAGGCAATCGTGCAGTTCCGAGTAGAGGTGAAACCAGCCAAGCCGGTACAGTCCTTCTTGTAAATGAAATATGGATTAAACTCTCACACTCCATGTACAATCTTTGTGAATAACTCCTTGTTTATTCGAAACCGGCGCCGAAACACCGCTGGCCCATGTGTTGAATCACCTTGGAAATCATCTATCTCCAACATCAGGACACCGTCCAACCACTGTCGGTCTCTGTTCTTCTTCTTACCCAACCTTGAGCCTCCCTGCCGAGGAGCTAACCCGCTGGTCATAATGCGCCGCACTTCGCCGACCTGCGCATCGGCCTGCTCTTTCAGCATTTGCACCATCATGAGCTCACCGTCGCTATCCATGGCCTAGGCAAAAGGTCGAGCACCTTCCGTGCGCGGCCGAGAGGGACGCGCCTTGTTCCCTAGAGACAGTAGCGGCGATGTAGATATGCGACCGGCTCGATCGGCCTCTTACACATGGGGCGGCGTGGTGTCCTTGAATTGACGACGAGAACCCAGCGAGAACCAGGTGGGTGACTGCTAGGGAGTGGGCCGTATCCTAGGGAATGGGTGGCGCACTAGGTGGGCGATAGCCACCAGCTGGTCAAAGAATGGACATCGGCGACGCTAATTCGCGGGATGGAAGGGAAGGAGGAAAGGAGAGGTGGAGAGAAAAGGATGAGGTTTGGCTTCTGTGACTAGCAAGGGGAGTCGGCGCTGGCTTTCCAGCGTGGCGTGGTTCTTGGCAGCCGACCAAATTTATGGTTGCCGGAACAGAAATGGGTGCGACAGTTGGAGGCGGCTTAATCTACCAAAGACCTTTGGTTGGGAGGCTCAGGTGTACGCCTTCTTTTGCCTCCACCCCCAACTCGGTTGGGTGCCGGGTTGGGACGGCGTCGGTGAAGATGCTTTTACGCCGAGTGTGCTGTTGATTGTATTGTGGTCCCGGCTTCACAGAAAAACATAGAAGTACCCACGAGAGCCGCAGCAATTGCATCCCATTCCGAAAAGATATCACGGATTTGTTTAAATTCTAACTAGCACGTCTTTTTGATAGTGACAGGCTGCCTAGCTGTTACTACCACCGTCCCATCATTATTTTCCCCGCCCCGGCCGCGCATTGGAAACCGTTCACGGGGCGAAGACACGGAGCTAGGTTGTTGCAGCGACGCACGTACGTTTACGCACAGGTAGCTCTGTGTCAGTACTACTGTGCGCGCACTGTGTCTACTCTATCGCGCGCACGCAGGTCGGGTCTCGCTTTGTTTTCTTGCCCCACAAGGGTGATGAACGGATAGCGCCGCATCCGGCTACAGGCCTGGCAACTGTGCTGACACGCTGGTCCAAGGCTTGGCGCTGGCGCGGGCACGTGCACGTTTAGCTCGCCCAGTCGATGCTAGCTTCGACAGCATGCAACGTGATCTTTTGCTTGCTGAGCCGAGGCCACGGGCCAAGATCGCATTTCAGACCTCAGACTTGAGAGAGAAAAAGTAGAAGATGAATCCCTGGAATCGAGCAAAGCAATGGGTGCGACTGTGCGAGGGAGGGTGCACGTACGTCCCCATCTCTCTCTGGTGCGCCTGCGTGTATGTGCCAATGTCTGTGCTGTGCCGAGCGCGCCTGGCTGGACCCGCATGTTGGCGCACTGTGCGAGCAACTGCAGCTTTGCGCATGCATGGCAGGACCCGCGCGCCGGGCTTCCTGTTTGACGCGCCGCACGTGTGGCCTTTCGTGTACCGCTGCCCAGAGACACGCCAAAAACGTATGTCCGCGCCCACTTGATCGACCGCGGCGAGAGGGCATCTTTCCCGGCACGACCGAAAGCCTCAGGGCCGGTACGATACGATCCATGCGAACAGAAAAACACGACGCGCATGCTCCAGCGGCACGATTCAAACGAACGTACCTGTCCGGTTTGACTCATTTACGGACCAAATTTGAACCTGAAATACGTCTGGCCAGACACGCCTGCGTCCTCCCATGTCTTACCCCTTGACCGTACCAGGACTTCCGGCCAGTGACACACTCGCCTCTTCATTCTCTCCAAAACCCCTATCCAAAATTTTGCCGACGACTAAGCCCTAGTTAGCGATAGAGATGGTGGCGAAGCTTAGTTGGGGCAAAACTGGGCTATGGCGCGCCTAGCACATGAGATTTTCTGCCTATATACTTGTAAATTTAGCATACTAATAGTTCAATTTAGTCTCCTTTAGCCTAGTTGCCCGCCCAACATTTTGTAGCAAGTTCCGCCGCTGGTCGCCACCACCGCTACTGCAACTGCCACATGCCACGCCGCTACGAAGGTGCCCCAGCCGAAGAAGGAGCAGGCATCGGAGGAGCGATCGCTCGAGTCATCGAAGCGCGCAGGCCGGAGAGAGCCTGCCAAGGGTCGAGCTTTGGCTGCCAGGCTCGAAGCCGAACAATACAGAGAGGCTGAGCCCATCTTCGTCGTTCGGGCCAAGGCCAATGCCGACACGTTGGCCAGAGAAGCCACCACCTAGGTCGCCATCAACTTGAAGCAAGAAGCGCTCACCATCTCCTTAGGCTAGGCGTTCTACCTCTGGTTGTGCCTAGCCATGCCATGGCCGGCGCGTCCTCGACAAGCTCGGTTTGTCCATGCCAAGTGGTCGGCCGCCTCTTCAACCAAAGGCGGCAGCCTCACATACACCATTGTCGCGCGCCCTCTCGGCTTGGCGCTTCCCGCTCGATGTCGTCGGAGACCTCGTCCATGTTGGGAGGGCATGTCCTTGACCTCAACCACACTCCCACACTCAGAGGGACAGCGTTGTTGCCGACAAAGAAGCAACGGCGGATCCCTGCCACAAATCCTCCGAGACTGACATCAATCGTCAAGCTTCCTCGTTGACATTCCAAAGAGACATCGAGGGCTCGTCATGATGGAAAAAGCCAATGTCGAGAGGAAAGAGAGGCGGCGCAAAGAGAAAGAGGCTGCCATCGTGAACTTTGTGGATCTCCAAAAGAGATCGCTTGAGATTGAAAAGACAAATGCCAAAATTAGATTCATGGAGGCCAAAACCAAAGTCATAACCGAAGAGAACCGGATCATGATGACCGACTTGAAGACCATCACCAAATTGAAACGACGAGATTGAATCGAGAAGAAGCAAAAGTTGATCTGAACCCGGGGAGCAATGGCATGGCCTGAGCTCTTCGTCGCCAGTTTCACCTAGCCGGCCGGCGATGGAATCGGGAAAATCGTTTTGTCGCACGTGCGCGCGCGACGAGTGAAAGGGCGACGTAGGCTGCACGGCTACACTGCAGGCTGCGCTCTTTTTGCATGGTGCGCGCGCAATGTCACGCGCAAGTGCGCCTACGCACACGCTGATCGATATGCATGGGAGATGCCGGAAAGTTGCTGCATGCTTTTGATGCATGGGCACACCTCATGCTTCAATCATTCGCGCTCAATTATTACCGCCAGTAGAGGCTACCATAAAGAAACATGGAGCCCAGAGTAAATGAAAATGTTCAAATTTTGGGCCAACCGGTCGAATCCAATGGAGTCTGTCCTGCACAAATCCTTGTCCTCCGCTAAAAGACTCGTACGGCATGCTCCCTCTGTCCTGAAATAAATACGGAGTAACTTGAATTTGCATAGATTCACATGTATTTAATATTAAAATATATCAAAATACATCTGAATCGGGACAATTTTAAGTCAATTATTTTAAGACGGAGAGAGTATATCTAACCCGGCCTAGCCGATGTATAGTTAAAACAGGTGCCATCACCCGGAGTATTGCCCACTGCCGTCCTACAAGCTGCAACTAACTGTCGTTAGCCCTCATTTTTGCTATCATGCAACCTAACTATGAGATCATCTCCACCGGCGTACCAAAGTGTGGTCGGCAATATCAGCGGACAAGCGTTTTAAACAACCACAGAGTGGCGGTTACAAGATTAAATCCTTGCAGTTTCAGCTAATTTCTGATCTTTTCATGCTATCGGCGCAAGAGTTAGAGACCAGCGCTTAGTAGCTGACTCAACAAGAACGATTTTAAACGCGTGTGTAAGCATTCCGAGTTGTGGGTGCTCGTAGGGGCACCGTTTCAAACTGCCGTCGTTTTGGATGGCATGTCCATACCGACGCATCATCTGCCGGCCTTGAAGCGCGACGGTGATTGCTGCTGGTTTGTGATGGATAGTGGAGGATCCGACCGCTTGATATAGGCGGTGTGACACTAATTCCGGATCCAGCGTTGAAGATGCTCGGAGGCTCCTCCGGCCGATGTTCCATAGCAGCAGGCTAGATCCATTCTTACGAGGCTGGTGGTTATTACGGATCATAGACGCCTTTTGGCTAGAGGTTTCTTCAGTGTAAAGTGTGGACCGGTTGTTGGTAATCTTCTTCTTCTCCGGCGATGTCGAAAGATTTGGGTCCTTAATAGTTGCGGCGAGGACGGTAAACCCCCTTGAAGCCCCAACCCTAGCCGCCGCTCCCGGGTCGCTCGCGCGAGACGACCCCGGGGCGCCCCATCCCAACCCTAGCCACCGCCGCCGTCGCTCCCCCGCCGGCCGCTGTCGCCGCCAGCCGTGGCTGCGAGGTGGCGATCTCGCAACCGTCGATCCTCTTGGCGCCCGGTGGACACCACCAAAGGCAGTGCCGGTGGATCAAAGCGGCGGGCGGCTCGCCCGAGCGGCGTTTGCCTATGGCTTGGAAGGAAGGTACGGAGGAGAAGATGGGGGCGATGGTGCAGACTTGGAAGCGGCGTGGTGGTTGCCTTAGGCGGCGACGCTGCATCTCGGTCTCTCTCTAACCGATCTGTGGGTTCAGCCATGGCTTCGCAAGGGCTGAAGGCCGGCCCGCTCGTTCCGTTCGGCGGAAGCCGGCCGACAGTGTGGGAACTGTTGGATCGGCCTGGATAATGGTGGCGGTCGTAGGGTTCCTTTCACGCGAAGATGAAGATCTGTCGGCTGCTTGTCCTCGATGATCTAGGCTAGAGCGGCGAGTTCCGAAAGGCTCCGCCGGCGAACTCCCATGGGCGACTATGCCTGGAGATTGCTGGATCAGATTGAATTCGGTCGTACGTACCCATGTTTTTTCTGTCCATTTGATTTCAGCGGGAGCGGTGCGAAGCTCTGATATTTATTACCATCATGTGTCATGTCTTCAACGATCCATGGTGAAGTCAGATGCGGAGAATGTCAGGAAAGCTGGAACATCAGGGAAGCGATGGTGATTTAAGTGTTTGTGGCGACGAGGACTGGCTGCGTGATCTGTGACCCGCAGCAATGACTATTGGAGGGCGACAACACAGGAGGAGTTCCCAGTCTTACCTTGCAGGGTGAAAATCCAAGGTCTGGTCTTAATTGGTTGTGCTTGGCAATGACCTTGTTGAAGGCATTATTTTGCGAGTGAGGACTTTCTCCAGGGTGAAAATCTATGATCTTTGATCGGGCGACGACAGCGCTTGTCCAATGTTTTCTTCTTGAAGGCATCGCTATTGGAGTGGTTGGACTACTAGTGTTGTTTTGGTGGTGTTAGTGTTGTTGCTTCGAGCAATCATTCTCTCTAGTGGGACTTTTTTTTTTGTAATTCTTCTTCTTCTTTCTGGGCTGTGTGGATCCGTAAGACCACTAGGTCTTGCGTTGTTACAGAGGCTAAGTGTAATTGGTATCTCATGATATTAATAACTCTTTTTCAGAAAGAAAATCGTTTGTTTTCTGTTACTTATATGTGTTTCAGTTTTGTATTGCTACAGTTATAAATACAAATAATGTATGTTCACGGACGTACATATTCTGTGGCTTCTCAAATTAGTCAATTATTTTTAATTAATAAGCACATTTTTCGACCACAAAGGTACCATATTGCAGAGTTATTTAATCATCCCGCGTTGTGTGTGCTCTTGGCGGTGTCGTTTAAAATGTTGATGTTTGAGATGGCCTGTCCACACCGCCGCAACCCCTTCTCAAATTAGTTTCATTTTTTTAAAATAAGCACATATCAATGGTACCATATTGCATAGTTTTAAGCATTCCGCTTTGTGGGTTCTCGGAGCGCTGTTTTAAACTGCTGTTGTTGGCATGTCCACACCGGCGCACCCCAGACGGCTTCTCAAACTAGTTTCAGTTATTTTTTTTTAATAAATAAGCACATATTTCGACCCCAATGGTACCATGTTGCACATTTTTAATACAAATTTTATTACAACAATTTAAATATAGTTTACACATAAAATTTAATTAGTTTAAATAAATCAAATTGTATTTCCTTTAAACATCTACAAATGTTCAATTAGATCATCTTGATATATTTGGCAAGAATTTTTTGATGCATGGCAAGGAAAGAACCAAGTCGGATGGTCATGTAGGTATAAGGATGCCTCTCCACAATGGCTTTCGAGAGCGCACAAAGTAATGAAGAAACCATATACGAGGCATGATTGTGTGGTGTTTTTGCACCATCTTTCCTTTTACTTAGCAAACAACTGACGACAATTCAAGTTTATTGAACTCCACTACTTCTAGCTCACTCTTGGACGTTGCAAACGTAAACTATGGTTCCGTATTATTATGTAATAAAATTCACTTTAAAGCTCAACTAATGTTTAGGCTACCAAACAGACAATACTCGCTGCTCACCAGGCTTAAGCCATTAGATTGTTGCGCACACATACTTACAAATAAATAATGAAACTAATTTTTCATGTTTGAAGATAAATCCCATACACATGTCATCGAATGTTTTGAATTGGTAATTCATCTCGGACTGGAGAGCGAGGAACCATTATGCATGACACGTCCCAGATTATGTTCAATTGAGATCTCACTTATTTATCAACATGCACGATGACAAAAAGAAGATTTTTTTAAATCAGCACCATGATATATTCATAGTAACAAATAATACATGGTAGAGATACATAAGTTGTCTTCAGCGATTACAAAATAAAATCTAAAAGAAACTAGTAAATCTTTGAGGTCTCCAAACTATTTCTTCTTTCAAAACACAATCTTGATTTTTTTCTAAAGTCAGCCAAGAACCGACGGATACCAAACCACAATATATAAATGTTGAGGGTTCCCATAATTTTAATTTGATCTGCAATGCCAAACTACGCGTAGCAACCATTAGAGCAATCAATCAACATCGGAAAGAGTACCAACACCAGTATTCCATCAAAAGTAACCGAACAGCCTGGTCGACGTCGCTGACAAACCGAGAGTATGAACCACCATTGTTGAGGATGTAGCACCGGGACAAATATTGCGAGATAATCCTCCTCACGGCAACCATAAAAAAACTCGAAAATCGACTTGGCGAAGTAAGATTTGAAAGACTGTACCTATAGAACTATAATCTTACAACACCATCATTGACGCCAGGAAAAAGATCTTGTCATCCAACACCACCATTGATGCCAGGAAAAAGATCTTGTCATCGAACGAAAAGCCGAAGATCTAGATGATGTCATCTCCAATGACGTACAGGAGAAAAAAATGACTACCAAACTCTAATATAATCTTTTAACATCACTATTTTTATTAAAAACTCTACCCATAGATCGGGTTCCCAACCCCTCTTGACGTCGGCGAGGCCGAATGGAGGAGGGGGAACCATTCTGTGGAGGAGGCAAAGAAGAGACGGCTTGAGTTTTCTGTGTCTGGCCGACCTTGTCTTAAAAGAAGAATATTTTTTGTCTGGTAACAATTTTTTCTTGGGTTTGGGGAAGGGGGTACAGGAGAGGATCTTAAATATTGTAGTCCGCCAATAACCCTAATAACTAAACTATTTGGCATGACTATACAATGATGGAGAAAGCAACATATGTGTGATACTTGTTCCGGGGGAGTACTATAAGTGTTGTAGTTAGAAATAATGGACCAATACTTTGGGCCCATGTTAGATTCCAGATTTTTTCTAAATCTCAAAGCCCATGTGTGCGAAAGTCCATATGTGATGTAGCCCAATTTGGTGGGAGGTCATATGTGAGTTGAGTGGGAGCAAAAGTTTAATCTCACATGGAAAGTTGGAGGAGAGTTTCACCACCTTATAAGGTGGAGTGTCTCACCACTTTGTAAGTGAGTGAGAAGAGAAGTGCTACACGCGTGCTCCTCCTCCTACGACACCGGTGGCAGGAATCTCGCCGAGCCGGGTTTTATTTTGCTGCTTAGGAAAACTGGTACGGTTTTGTCAGACGTGTCAATATTTAGTGGGTTTAGGTCTCTCCCGGATCATGGACTATCTGTAACCGATCCGAACGTGCGTGATGTGGGCTTGGTCCACGCCGTGTCTTGTGTGGGATTTCTTGAGCTGCTCTATATAAACGTATGTGCGGCCTCCACCACAACACACCGAAAACTAATCTAGGGTGTTGCCTCCTCTCTTCTTGCGCCGCCTCCATAGTCGACTCAATCCCGCACGCCAGCATGCACTGGCGGACGGGAGAGCATGTCTCCGTAACCACTCGCCTTTGCGATCTTGTATGTGACATGGGCATGACCTATCGGGTCCACGCGATTAACTACCCTAGACATACAAATGCCTACGGCCCATGAAGCCCATGAAGAATACAAAGTCCCGAGAGGATCCGATGGACAAAAGCGTGTCTTGGTAGTCAAGAAATAAGTAGAAACCGATATAATAATAGTGTTGTCATTGTAACTTGTAATATATCCGTATACGCTTCAGGACCCAGCCTATTATATAATGGCTCGAAGAAGCTAACGGAGAGGTACCGAAGCTTTGAGCAATTTGTAATCATATTCTCCGCAATAATAAGACGATCTCTACTCCCTTGTTTGTATGATCAGTCAACGAAATCTTCAGCGTTTTCATTTCCATGAAACTCTAAGTCCATAACCATGGACATTGCCGAGGATATCCCTTGTCGGTACGGGAGAGGGAAAACAAGGTTTGTGGGAAGCGTTCCGCGTGACTGCTCAAATTCATCATCACGACTGAAAAGGAAACGGACGTCGCCTAGAGGGGGTGAATAGGCGTTTTAAAATTATTACGGTTAGACTCTAATAAATGCGAAATAAAACTTAACGTTTAATTTATCAAGCCAAACCTATATTTACTAGGTTCACTAAGTGCACCAACAACCTATGCTAAGCAAGATAAGCAACAAGGTGATGGCAAGATAATATACTTTAAGCACGATTTCTATCACAATGTAAATTGCATAAGTAAGGGCCCGGTTGAGAGATAACCGATGAACGCGGAGACGATGATTTGTTTCCCGAAGTTCACTTCCAAAGAAGCTACGTCTCTGTTAGAGAGGTGCGGGGACGCAATGTACTTAGAACACCACAAGTGGCTCACCTCGAGGTGTGGTGGCTCGATGCTCACCCAACGCCACACAAGGCCTCACCCCAAGATGTGAAGGCACACAACTCACTAACGCCACAAAAGGCTCATCCTATTCTCTCGTGAGCTCGCCACAAAGGCCTACTCATATTCCACTATGGGACACTTGAGGGCGGTCACCGAACCCGTACAAGGCTTGGGGCAAGCTCCACAACTCAATTGGAGGGCTCCCAAGAAACGCCACAAAGACTCCACAATGCCACAATAGGCCAACAAGCTTGGGGAAAACTCCACAACTCAATTGGAGGCTCCAAGAACACACCACAACTCTACACAACCGTCTAGGGTTCCAAGAACCCAAGAGAACACAAGCCCAAGGGCTTGAACGCACTGAATCTCCGAGGAGAACTCAAACATATGCACCAAATGCAAGAGGCAAGTCCTTCTCTCTCAAATTCCACCAAAGCTACAAAATCAATTGGGGAATAAGAGAGGAAGAACACAAGAGAAGAACACAAAACTCTCCAAGATCTAGATCCCAAGGATTCCTTCACAAAGAAGGGATTTGGTTTGGTGGGGTTGTAGATCTAGATCTCCTCTCTCAAATCCCTCAAAAGATGCAAGAATCATTGGAGGGAGAAGGGAAGAGGGCAAGCTTTTGAAGGTAAATAATGGAGGAAAGAGAGTGGAAGAGCTAGCAAAAATGACCTCCAAAGTTGGGGAAACTTTGGGGAAGAGGGGCCCCTTAAATACGACAAGAGAAATCTGTCCATTTGGACCAGATTCGCGCCCCACCGGAATTACCGGTGCCCCACCGGTAGTACCAGTAAATAGAAATACAAGTTACTGAACAAAAACGAGATTTACCGAAACTTCGGGGGGAACTTGGGCCGGTACTACCACTCAAGCAAAAACGTTGGACAACATTGCATGAAAACTTCAATAACTTTTGACTCTAGACTCCGATTTCGATGATCTTGGGCTCCTTTTGAAGAGAACAAAAAACTCTACAAGATTATGCAAAGAAACATCATAGTCCAACAAGGGAGGATAAAAATAAAATGGAGAAAGTATGACCTCTCAGAAGCGACGAACCGGTAAAACCTCCAAAACCCAAAACGCAAGAACTTGAGCTTGGAAACTCCAATTGGGATGAAACCAATTTTGTTGGAAAGATAATAAAGATTAGAATCCAAAAAAAGGTGAATATTGGTTATCACCAAGAGAGAAAATATAATTAATATATATGTAAGATATCTCCCAAGATGTGAAGCCGGAAAACCCGCAAGATCAAAAACGCAATAGGATATGCAAGGGAAATCTGTTTTTGATGAACTAGAGCTTGTTATGAAAATAACCACAAGCTATAGATCCTAACATGGACAAGAATCAAACAACAACCAAGAAAGATGATGCTATGTATGCAAAGGTTTGAGCTCTCTCCGAAAGATTCAAACGAGTCACCCACTCGAGGGCCCCTCTTGATAGGTTATCTATCCTAAACCCGGTCTCCCAACACTATAAGAGACCGGTAAAATAGAAAACTGATGGGTTCGTAGCATGGAAAACAAAAAATTTCTACTGCAAGAACGAACAAAACCTAGATCTAATCTAGATAAAAGCCAAGATCTAATCTATTAGACATGTGCAACGAGATAGATCTGTACTAACCCTCGTAGATCCGAAAGCGTTACGAGATTAGATCTCGGGGTTGATGTAGTCGATCACTTGCCGATCTCAAGATCGTGTGGATGATCCTTCGGCATACGTTCGGCGCGCTTCATGATTGGTCACTGCGTCTTGGTCGGCAGACCTTCCTCTCCCTGTTCCGATAGCAGCAAAGGTAGTAGATCTTCTCCACGGAATCCCAAGACCTGACGGTGTGGTGGTGGTGGTGGAAGTAGAAATTCTGAGGGCTTCGCCTAAGCACGAAAGGAGGGAAGGAGGAGGAGAGAGGCAGCGGCTAGGGTTTGTTATGGGAGAGGTCTAGGGGGTGGCGCCCCCTCCCCTCTATTTAAAGGAGGGAGGCGCCATGGGAGTAGGACTCCCCTCCCTCCTTGGTCGGCGGATTGGGAGGAGGGAGGAATCCTCCTCCCCCACGAATCCGTGTCTTGCCCCACAAAGACTCCTTGATCCTTTCTTGGTTTTCAAGCAAACTCCAAGAAATCTTCTAGAACCTTCCAGAACATTCCGAAACCTTCTAGAATCTCCATACAAACACTCCGGAACATTTCCTAACTTAGAAAATGATCCCCAATATATGAATCTTATTCTCTGGACAATTCCGGATCTCCTCGTGATGTCCCGGATCCAATCCGAGACTCCGAACAACATTCGGTCTCCAACGCATATTCCATATCTACTTAAAACAACTTTGAACCTTAAGTGTGTCACCCTATGGTTCGTGAATATGCAGACATGATGAAGACACCTCTCCGATCAATAACCATCAACGGGATCTGGAGATCCATAACGGCTTCCACATACTCAATGATGACTTCGTGATCGATAGAACCATTAACATACGAAACCAATTCCCTTTGTCACGCGATACTCTACTTATCCGAGGTTTGATCGTCGGTATCTCCATACCTAGTTCTACATCGTTACTGATAAGTACTCTTTACTCGTTCCGTGATATGTCATCCCTTGTGACCTAGTCACATGCTTGCAAGCTAACTAGATGATATTCCACCGAGAGGGCCCAGAGCATATCTATTCGTCATATGGATAGACAAATCCCAATCTTGGTCCATGCGCTTCCACACATACTTTCAGAATACCCAATGTCACCTTTATAACTACCCAGTTACGAAGCAGCGTTTGATGTCATCAAAGTACCCATCCGGTGATGGTGATTAACATAACCTCATGGTCGAAGGATTAGGTTATTATGCATTTGAAAAGCTTGTAGCAAAACGAACTTAATGACTTGATCTTATGCTACGCTTACTATGGGTCTGTGTTCATCACATCATTATCCTAATGATATGATCTTGTTATTAACGACATCCAATGTCCATGATCAGGAAACCATGATCATCCATTAATCAACAAGCTAGTTTAACAAGAGGCTTACTAGGGACTCTTTTATGTTTACAAAACACACAAGTATTAATGTTTCCGGTTAATACAATTATAGCATGGGATGTAAACATTTATCATAAACATAAAGATATAATAATAACCACTTTATTATTGCCTCTTGGTCATATCTCCAACAAAAACCTATCAAGATCATACCTTTGCCTTGAGCAATCCACTTGAGCTTGATGTAGACCGTCTTGTCCTTCTCAAGATGGACCCTCTTTCTTGATTGCTCTTGTTCGCTCTTGCTCGATGAAGACTTGAGAAGTGCTCCCCACACTCCATGGGGAAACCTCCTTTTTGAACTTGTCTTCATCACACCATGATCGCCGTGGATGGCAAGCTCCAAGCATGAGATCTTCTAGAGATGGTGCATATTGATCTTGCACTACATTTCTTGATGATGTCTTGAAGATAGTCATGAGGAACTCCATCTTCTTCTTCTTATACTTGATTCCAATAGGCACAAATTCCTTGGATATTGCTTCTTATTTTCCAACCTTGAAACCAACACATGGTCCAAGCGATGCCAATGGACAAACCTACAAGTGAAACTAAATTTACACATTAGTCCATAGGGATTGTCATTAATTACCAAAACCACACATGGGGGCATACCTACCCTTTCAATCTCCCCCATTTTGGTAATTGATGACAATCCCCTAGAGAGGGTTTAAATATGGAATTTAACAAACAAAATGGTTGCCACAACATCAAATACTACACAAGTATGTGTGGTACAACCACAATATATAGAGCAAACTCCCCCACAATCTATGCATGTGTGATGAACTTGAATTTCATTGCATATATTGCCAACCATTATCGTTGGAAGAGTTTCCTCTCTATATTAAACATGCCAAGCAACAACAAAGATGCAAGAGCATGCAAGGCTAATGCTTAAGAACCAACTCAAAGCATAAACCAACTTCCCTTAAACCCTCTAAAACTTCTCCCCCATTGGCATCGATTGCCAAAATGGGTGAAAATTTCTAGATGGCCAATATAGTGAGACTCCCTCCAAAGGTGTGCATATGCACATATCCGATGATAAATCCTTGGGAGGAAGTAAAACTATATAGAGGACCCAAAGATTGCAAAAATAAAATAAAAAGAAAGAAGTTTCAACAAATGAAGCGAGCAACCAAAAAGAACCAAAAATATCAATTGACAACGACAATTGATACCAAAAGAAAATAACAAGATATTATGATATGAGCAAATGAGTGTTTAGATGAAATAGGGAAGCTCCCCAATCTTTTTGCATAATATAGGATCATCATTTGAATACATCATGCACAAATATGGAATCCTCACTCCCCCATAGACATTTAAAAACTCAAACAAAAAGAAAGAAGGAAAATGAGCATTATTAAATGACTTAGAGAAGCTCCCCAAGGATTATGCACCAATTATAATAATTGTATTTGGAAACAAAGTGCATAATCATGGAATCCTCACTTGTACAAACTCTTTTAACAATACACGACAAGGGAGATCAAATTATGAGTGCCCGGAGATGCTAACAAATCAGACAAGCACTCATAGGAAAATAAATTTGGAAGCCACCGAAGAGTCAAAAATAAATAAAGAGTGGTCTCCAAGGAAAACAAAAACAACCAAAGATTTATATTCTCTTGTGTGTATAATTTTCTAGGTGGAAAATATCACAAAGACATATGCACACAAAGAAACATGCACACACAAAATAGATACACAAGAAAGCATATGAAAAACAAAAAGAGGTCATAGAATATAACAATAAGATTTTTGCTTGAAAGCATGGCCAAAGGCTCAAATATATCTTATTGTACATCAATGAGCTTCAAACACCAACACACTACATACATTACAACTATTACCAAGGGAAAAAGGGAATAGTTGCAATATATGGAGAAAGGCAACAAGTATCACAAATAGAAATTAACTATGCAAAATACTCACTATTGCACATGAGAATGAATGAGGAAAAGATATGCAATAAAATTGCTAGATTGACATATTTGGGATTGGTGAATCATCAGCATGATTTTGTATAGCCCACTTATATGCACTCATCTCACCATACTCGCATTTGCAATAGAGGAGAACTTGCAAAAATCAAAATAAGAACCACAAAATTTGTACAAACACAAATTCATGCCAATAAGCAACCTACAAAAGGTTGGAAACAACATAAGTATGCATGAGATAGATACTTGTTACCAAGATATAGTTGGTAGGATGTAGAGGATATGAATTAGTTGATCATCCTAGCTTGCATCCAATTAACATGTAGACACCACTTCTTCCTTTTTCAAGATACACGCACCCAATATATCTCTAATGTACCTAAAACACAATTAAGTACACTATGTTCCCAAACAAATTGGGTCCAAAGTAGTTAGTGAAACTACAATATATAGGAGAACCTCCACATAAATATGTGCATATTAATATGAAATTGAATTTCATGCACATTTTAGCCGATAGGATTTGGTGGAGTTTCCCCTATATATTGGATCATAGAAAGAAAGCATGCCATAATATACTCATGAAGTAAATATGCATGCACAAGACTTTCAAGAACCAAAAAGGAGATATAATTTGAACTAAAACACCAAGTAAACCAAGAAGTAGCACACAAGAGTGTGACACGACAAAAGGTGTCCAAATTGTATCAAAGAGCCAAACCAACACATGAAAGGACACAAATTCAATAAATGAACAAGGCAAAATCCAAAGAGCGAAAGATGCAAAAAACACACAATGCTTAAGGATTTATGTCATTCTAAAAGACCAAAACAAGTAACAAGGAATGAGACAAAGACAACTCCCAAATAGAGCAAGGTTTCAACACATAAACCAAACTCTCTACACTTTTCATGATGGCACAAAGTACCAAAAGAAAAGATTAAGCATCCAAGCACAAGAAACACTATATGGATCAAATTAAGAAGCATAAAACATGAGTATTCGAAATAATATAGGAGAGCTCCCCCATGAGTGGTGCATTACTTAGAATTTTGCTATTGAATGCAAAATGCACACAAGTGAGATCATCAGCACTACCTACATTAAATAAAACACAAGAGAATACCAATAAACTAAAAGGATCCACAAGAGGCAAGGAAAACATGGGAGTAAAATGAAAACATTTTCTTGGCCAAATATAGAGAAAAAAAGCAAAGGCCAAAATGAATATGATCGACAAATTCTACCTTATATGGAGTACCGCTTTTCCAATGACAAGAATTATGGGGAAATATTTCCCAAGGTAGTTTGCAAGGATATCATGATCATATTCACAACAATAAGCATATGACAAAATATAAAAAATAAGCATGATGCTTAGATAGAGATGTTTTGATAGCTCCAAATAGTCACACAATCATTAAATATTAAAGTAACTTGAAGAAAATGGTTTCCATGGACGATATGGAGGTACAAATATGAGCAAAAACATATCAAGAAAAACTCTCACAAACAAGATCCAAAAGATGAGCAATAAAAGCAATCCAAAGTAATTGGAACTTGTTTGAGCTAAATGTGCCACTTAGGAGCTAGATAAATATCAATATCAATTATAAGTGACACTACCTCAAATGTCCACATTTTCTAAGTTTATAATATGCACAAAGCATATGACTCCCCCATAATGTGATAAATCAAGAAAACTCAACAAGAGGTAAAAACATCCAAATAGAGATGATTAATGGACATTATGGAACTTAAATTTATCATGAGAAACACATACCACATAGAGACTAGATAAAATTGTAATATACATACTAAGTGGTATTCCTCATGTACACACATTTTAGGATTGTGGAATGCCCAAGCATAACACTCCCCCCAAATGGGATAGTCCATTAATCTCTCGCAAGAGCCCAAAAAGATACCAAATGAATTCAACAAAGTCTCCAAACCAAGAACACAAATACATGATGTGCCAACTAACATACACAAATATACTTGATGACTCAATATAAGTACGAGGGAAGCACAACATATACATACACATGAAAGGTACAAAACCACACATGCACAAGGGAGCAAGTAACTTTCAATGTAAAGAGTTGAGCACATGTTACCGCAAGGAGGAACATTGGATATAAGATAGAAGCAAGATAATCCAATTGGCTTGACTAGACAAAAATAAATTATGAAGATCGCTCAATTCTTCATAATATAGCCAAGCCCCCAATGCCCTCCAACCAACACCTATTGATCAAGTTTTAGCTTGTTGGTCCCCAACCAAGTTGGGTCCTAAGAAGTTAGTCACAATTGGTTTGGCCACCCAAATGGTTCTTTTCTTGAAACCGTGTTGGGCACCAACATATTTGGCAAACATATTGCCCACCTCATCCTTACGAAGAGAATATACATCATCAATCAAGATAGGCTTGGATGAGGAGTTACCCATGGTACATGAGGAAGAAAGGTGCCCCTTCTCGTGGCATATGTAGCAAGTCCTTCTCTTGCTATCTTTCTTCTTGGAAGATGCCACCCCTTGAGGAAGAGCTCGAGTCTTGGGAAGAGGCCCGCTTCTAGCTTGAGGTGGAGCTTGAGGCTGCTTCCCTTGTTGCTTCTTCTTCAATGGGCAACATCTCACATGATGGCCTTCTTTCTTGCACATGAAGCACACAATGTTGGCCGGATTCTTCATTTGACCTTGGCCATTCTTCTTGTTACCCTTGTGCTTCAACTTGTTGGTGGGCTTGTTCTTGATGTTGGAGTTGTATCCAATCCCACTCTTGTCATTTGGGGATCTTCGCACACCCAAGATGTTCTTGAGAGTGGTCTTCCCTTCATGACACTTCTTCAAGTCATTCTTCAAAGAAGTGACTTGAGCCTTGAGCTTCTTGTTTTCCTCAACATGGTTAGTATCAACAACAATACTAGAGGAAGTAGATGCTATAATGTTAGAGCAACAAGGCAAGGGATGCAATTCATCACAAGATGTAGCAATAGCATGAGTGGATGAATTACAAGGACTAGCACATGTCAATATGTAACTAGGAGTAGATGTAGTGCTTATGTCCACATGAGGCATAATATATGTTACCTTAGACAAAATAGCCTCATGATCCAACTTTAGCCTACCATGGAAAACTAGAAGATCCTCATGTGAGCTTGAGAGCTTAGTATGTTTTTCTTCCAATTTCCCATAGTTTCTAGTTAGCAAAGCAAGTTGAGCCTTTATCTCAACATTATCATTCACAATAGATGCTTCACAAGAGATAGAATTAGTAGCACAAGCATCATCACTAGTAGTAAGAGGTGAGGGAAACTTGGAAAGCTCTTTAGTGTATGAAGCTTTAAGTTGCTCATGTGACTTAGTGAGTTTGATGAGATCCTCCTTGATGACCCTAGAGCCATTGTTGAGGTGCTCAAAATCCTTAAGGAGTTTAGCATAAGCAACTTCAAGTCCATCATTTTTAATTTGGAGGGCACTTGCCACCTCAAATTCTCTATCATGAGATTTCTTCACTCTAGATAGCTCTAGAGCAAAGGTCTCCTCAAGAGATTCCTTGGTGGTTTGTTCCTCTTCTAGAGCTTCATTTAGGTTTGCAATGTCATTAGCATACTCACGCTCAAGACTACTCATTTTGTCAATTGTGACCTCATGTTCATCATTAAGTTGCTTACTTTCAATAGCAAAGGTTAATATTTCAATCAATTTAGAGCAAGCAATTTTATTTGGATGAAGAGCACGAAGTACTAGCCCCCCCTTCTTTTTTAAAGAAGCAACAACATCAACTACTTCATCTATGTCAACATTCACATCACCATGAGGTGCATTGGGACCCAAAGGAGAAGTTACCTTTGATTCCTTAGCCATGAGGCATAAGTGAACATTAGGAGAAGGTGATGATGGGGGAACACTTGAAGCTCCAATCACAACCTTGCCTTGGCCCACACATTCTTCGAATTCCTCTACATGGTTAGCAACACAAGTACTAGAGAAAATAGAAGCACATTTATCATGGCAATAAGGCAAAGCAAGCATATAATCATGAGATATATTCAATCCACTTCTACATGATATGCAAGGGCTATCAACACTAGGATGTAAATCACATATAGTCCTACAAGTGTTCATGCCCAAATATACAACATTGAAATGAGATAGATATGAAGAATCATGAATGACAAGCTCACTATCCACATTGCAAGTTCTATCACCACTCACCATATTATTACCTTGTGACAACTCACATGTTGGTGTAGTGGAAGCAGATGAGAACTCATCACGGCTGGAGGTGGAGGGAACCCAATCATCCTCATTAAGCTTGGATACATCATATTTTGCTTGAAGCTTGGTCCAAATATCACGAGCATTCCGAAAAGGCATGATTGAGGAAAGAACTACAAAGCTCACAACATTAACAAGCACATTAGATGCTTGAGCTTCGAGATAAGATTTTGTCTCCTCCTCCAAAGATAGATTTTGAGGATCCATAGGACGAGACAAGCCCATATCTAGAATTCGCTCAATATTTGGGTCAATGACCCAGAAATGACTAAGCATGCAAATGCACCAAACATCATAATTTGTGCCATCAAATGTAAATGTGTGAGAGTGCATTAAACCCCTAGGAGTCATCCTTACTCTCGAGGCGGTGAAGCCTAAGAAGCGAGAGACCTTGCTCTGATACCAATTGAAAGGTAAACGGACGTCGCCTAGAGGTGGGGTGAATAGGTGTTTTAAATTATTACGGTTAGGCTCTAATAAATGTGGAATAAAACTTAACGTTTAATTTATCAAGCCAAACCTATATTCACTAGGTTCACTAAGTGCACCAACAACCTATGCTAAGCAAGACAAGCAACAAGGTGATAGCAAGATAATATACTTCAAGCACGATGGCTATCACAATGTAAATTGCATAAGTAAAGGGCTCGGTTGAGAGATAACCGATGGACGCAGAGACGATGATTTGTTTCCCGAAGTTCACCTCCAAAGAAGCTACATCTCCGTTGGAGAGATGCGGGGGCGCAATGTACTTCGAACGCCACAAGTGGCTCACCTTTAGGTGTGGTGGCTCGATGCTCACCCAACGCCACACAAGGCCTCACCCCAAGATGTGAAGGCACACAACTCACCGACACCACAAAAGTCTCATCTTATTATCCCGTGAGCTCACCACAAAGGCCTACTCATGTTCCACTATGGGACACTTGAGGGCGGTCACCGAACCCGTACAAGGCTTGGGGCAAGCTCCGCAACTCAATTGGAGGGCTCCCAAGAAACGCCACAAAGGCTCCACAATGCCACAATAGGCCAACAAGCTTGGGGAAAACTCCACAATTCAATTGGAGGCCCCAAGAACACACCACAACTCCACGCAACCGTATAGGGTTCCAAGAACCCAAGAGAAACAAGCCCAAGGGCTTGAACTCGCCGAATCTCCGAGGAGAACTCAAACCTATACACCAAATGCAAGAGGCAAGTCCTTCTCTCTCAAATTCCACCAAAGCTACAAAATCAATTAGGGGAATAAGAGAGGAATAACACAAGAGGAGAACACAAAACTCTCCAAGATCTATATCCCAAGGATTCCTTCCCAGAGAAGGGATTTGGTTTGGTGGGGTTATAGATCTAGATCTCTTCTCTCAAATCCCTCAAAAAGATGCAAGAATCATGGGAGGGAGAAGGAAAGAGGGTAAGATTTTTAAGGTCAACAATGGAGGAGAGAGAGTGAAAGAGCTAGCGAAAATGACCTCCAAAGTTGGGGAAACTTTGGGGAAGAGGGGACCCTTAAATAGGGCAAGAGAAATCTGCCTATTTGGGCTAGATTCGTGCCCCACCGGAACTATCGGTGCCCCACCGGTACTATCGGTAAATAGAAACACAAGTTACTGAACAAAAACGAGATTTACTGGAACTTCGGGCGGAACTTGGATCAGTACTACCGCTCAAGCAAAAACATTGGACAACATTGCACGAAAACTTCAATAACTATTGACTCCGGACTCCGATTTTGATGATCTTGAGCTCGTTTTGAAGAGAAAAAAAAACTCTATAAGATTATGCAAAGAATCATCATAGTACAACAAGGGAGGATAAAAATAAAATGGAGAAAGTATGACCTCTCAGAAGCGACGAACCGGTAAAACCTCCAAAACCCAAAACGCAAGAAGTTGAGCTTGGAAACTCCAATTGGGATGAAACCAATTTTGTTGGAAAGATAATAAAGATTAGAATCCAAAAAAGGTGAAATATTGGGTATCACCAAGGGAGAAAATATCATTAATATATGTGAGATATCTCCTAAGGCGTGGATCCGGAAAACCCGTAAGATAAAAAACGCAATAGGATATGCAACAGAAATCTGTTTTTGATGAGCTAGAGCTTGTTATGGAAATAACCGCAAGCTATAGATCCTCAAATGGATAAGAACCAAACAACAACCAAGAAATATGAGGCTATGTATGCAAATGTTTGAGCTCTCTTCGAAAGATACGAACGAGTCACCCACTCAAGGGCCCCTCTTGATAGTACGGCTATCTATCCTAAACCCGGTCTCCCAACACTACAAGAGACCGGTAAAATAGAAACCTATCAAGATCATACCTTTGCCTTGAGTAATCCACTTGATCTTGATGTAGGCTGTCTTGTCCTTCTCAAGATGGATCGCCTTTCTTGATTGCTCTTGTTCGCTCTTGCTCGATGAAGACTTGAGAAGTGCTCCCCATACTCCATGGGGAAACCTCCTTTTTGAACTTGTATTCATCACACCATGATCGCCGAGGATGGCAAGCTCCAAGCATGAGATCTTCTAGAGATGGTGCATCTTGAGCTTGCACTTCATTTCTTGATGATGTCTTGAAGATAGTGTTGGAGATATGCCCAAGAGGCAATAATAAAATGGTTATTATTATATCTTTGTGTTTATGATGAATGTTTACATCCCATGCTATAATTGTATTATTATGAAACACTAATACTTGTGTGTTTTGTAAACATAAAAGAGTCCCTGGTAAGCCTCTTGTTGATACTAGCTTGTTGATTAATAGATGATCATGGTTTCCTGATCATGGACATTGGATGTTATTAATAACAAGATCATATCATTAGGAGAATGATGTGATGGACACACACCCATAGTAAGCATAACATAAGATCAAGTCATTGAGTTTGTTTTTCTACAAGCTTTCAAATACATAGTAACCTAATCCTTCGACCATGAGATTGTGTTAATCACCATCACCGGATGAGTGCTTTGATGACATCAAACGCCACTTCGTAACTGGGTGGTTATCAAGGTGGCATTAGGTATTCTGAAAGTATGTGTTGAAGCGCATGGATCAAGACTGGGATTTGTCCATCCATATGACGGATAGATATGCTCTGGGCCCTCTCGGTGGAATGTCATCCAATTAGCTTGCAAGCATGTGAATAGATCACAAGGGATGACATATCACGGAACGAGTGAAGAGTACTTATCAGTAACGAGGTTGAACTAGGTATGGAGATACCGATGATCGAACCTCGGATAAGTAGAGTATCACGTGACAAAGGGAATTGGTTTCGTATGTTAATGGTTCTATCGATCACAAAGTCATCGTTGAGTATGTGGGAGCCATTATGGATCTCCAGATCCCGCTGATGGTTAGATCGGAGAGGTGTCTAGATCATGTCTGCATATTCGCGAACCGTAGGGTGACACACTTAAGGTTCGATGTTGTTTAGGTAGATATGGAATATGAGTTGGAGACTAAATGTTGTTCGGAGTCTCGGATTGGATCCAGGACATCACAAGGAGATCCGGAATGGTCCGGAGAATAATATTCATATAACACAAGTTATTTTCTGGGGTTCAGAAAATGTTCCGGAGTTTGTTTGGAGCTTCTAGAAGGTTTCAGAATGTTCGAGAAGGTTCTACAAAGAGATAAACATAAATCCCTAGATTATAGGGGATAAGACTTGGGGGAAAGGAAACCTCCCCCCTCCCTTGTGCGTCGGCCCTAGGAGGTGGGCCAAGAGGTGGGAACCCTAGGCCACACCCCCTCTATATAAAGAGGGGTGGGGGCGCCTCCCCCTTGCCCCTTCTCCCCAAACCCTAGCCGCCACTCCCTCCTCCTTCCTCCTGCTGCGGCTTAGACGAAGCCCTGCAGGATCTCTTCTCCACCACCACCACCACGCCGTCGTGCTGCTGGAATTTCGTGGAGATCTACCACTTTCGCTGCCCGCTGGAACAGGGAGAGGATCGTCTACATCGAGTTGTACGTGTGACCGAGTGCGGAAGCGCTGCCAGAACGCGATGCCGAAAGGATCGTGTACTTGATCTTGAGATCGGTAAGTGATCGACTACATCAACCACGAGATCCAATCTCGAACAAGGCTTTTGATCTACAAGGGTTAGTACAGATCTATCTCGTTGCACTTATCTCATAGATTAGATCTTGGTTTTTCCATAGATTAGATCTTGGTTTTGTTCGTTCTTGCGGTAGATTTTTTTTGTTTTCCATGCTACGAACCCCTCAGATAGCCATGAGGAACTCCATCTTCTTCTTCTTCTACTTGATTCCAATAGGCACAAAGCCCTTGGATATTGCTTCTTATTTTCCAACCTTGAAACCAACACATGGTCCAAGCGATGCCAATGGACAAACCTACAAGTAAAACTAAATTTACACATTAGTCCATAGAGATTGTCATTAATTACCAAAACCACACATGGGGGCATACCTACCCTTTCAATGACGCATCTTCCTGGACAATCTCCAGGTCCACGTGTGACTTGTCTTCAACGTAGTCTCCTTCGAGAAGCTGTTGTCACCGCTGCACCTACGTATACCGCGATCCGATCTGTTGCGATACTATGGCTGATTTTGTATATGCATTGCTGCTGTTCGTGTTGATTAATACATCTAGCATGTGACATTAACACGTTGTTATTAGATGATGTAGTCATGATTTATATATTGGAATTAACTATGAAAATTATGTCTAATATTTCAACAATTCAAAAACCTTATTATAGACAATTTCTCGAGTTAAACATGGGACACCTAGCCGATGCAATGAAGCCAGATAAGTTTATCGGTGTTCATTTTAAGAGGTGGCAGTATAAGGCCACTATGTGGCTGCAAGATCTGAAAGTATTCGAGACTAGTGAGGGTTTACCTGAAAGAGCTATATCTGACGAGGTTCAGAACAAGTTCAAGGAAACCAATCTTATCTTTGTAGGATGCGTTGTGAGTGTTCTTGATAATAAATTGTTTGATGTGTACATACATATCAAAGATGGAAAGAAGCTCTAGAAGGCACTGAACACTAAGTTCAGTGTAGCAGATGCTGGTAGTAAACTGTATATCATGGAGAACTTTCATGATTACAACAACCGTTATATAGTCGAACAAGCTCATGAGATACAATGCTTTGCCAAGGAGCTCGAGCATTTTAAGTGTGACTTACCTAACAAGTTTATGGTTGTGTGCATTATTGCAAAGTTGCCCTCTTCATATAGAAACTTCCCCACAACTTTTAAACAGAAGACATGAGATATCGGTTGAAAACCTGATAGCGTCTCTTGATATTGAGGAGAAGGCTTGGGCTAAGGACACAACTGAGAAAGATGAGGGTCAGTCTAGCGCCAACATGGTGCAGAAGAAACTCAATGGAAAGAACTTCAAGCCTCGTTTAACAAGCATGTGAAAACTACAACCTTCGAAAAGAAGAAAAAGTCAAACAAGGTTGAGCTAGGTTGCTATACCTGTGAACAGCTCGGCCACTTTTCCAAGGTTGAGATATTTTTCCATGGATATCTTGCATGTACCCTTGATGTCTCTTCAAATTTCTATGTTCATGTGTAGCATATGGATTCCTATGTCCCGATTTTCCCTAGGAATCAAGGAGTTGTCCCGTTCTATTCCTATGGCTTATGTTTGGCACTTCTGCTTCAATGATTCTCCCTATGCAAATTTTAAACACAATAACGGCTTAGATCTCTCTGTACCTCTTCATAACTAAGTGCACGATGGTATTTAATAAATAATTAAGCCATCATTAATAAATAATTAATTCCTATATATAGCCTTGTACGAACCCGTACTATCCATATATAATCTGTGGTGTGTCCGTTCTTGTCGCTTACAATTCATGGTGGATCCATCCTTGCCGGCCACGAGGGATGGCACGCCCTTGACATTGTCGGCGGCGAACAATAGTCGCCTCCTGTAAGCACAGGGTGTCATTGTCGCCACAGGCAACAATCGCCGTGAATTCAATGTTCTCATTATGTGCGCACTGGTTTATATTGAGCTATCGACGGTTGGCGAGTTCTGTGCAAGTTAGAAGGAGTGGCGAGGGCAGATGATGAGGACATGAATAGCCCGGATACAACCAAAACTAGGCCTATTTATAAGGTGTGGTGGTTGTGACGCATACCCCATGGCAAGATCATCATTGTCGGCATGGTCAACAACTCCTGCTGGTTGTTGCGCCGCATCGCCTGCTCGACTATCACGTGTAGGCGGTGCGGCTTATAGTGGAGCTTGCAGATTCTCAACAATGGTCTATAGTGCGCCAATTTGAGCACTCAGATCATCAAATCTATTGTCAATCTTTGTCTTCAGATTGGTGTGGCACCGCTGGACGAAGTCGCATGTGAGGTCGAATCCCTCACGCATGTTCTCCTCAAGAACTTCAGCATATACAGGTCCAGATCAGTCGCATCGTTCTCCGCCTTGATAGGTCCTGACATCTCGATAAAACAATATTGTTATCAACCTGGAGCTCTGATACCAGATGATGAGACACGAACCAGCTATATGACGATCAAACAAATATGTGAGATCGTAAGCACAAAAACTAGCGTCTACGCACAGCAGCAACAAATCCCTCCAGGATCAGCAACGAAGCACACACTATTTTGTGTCCTAAACGTCGGTTTTACCTTTTCCGGTGGAACTAACTGGACAGAAATATTGCCACCAAAATTAACATGCTTCTTGTTGCTGTGATGCATCGCTCCTATCTGATTAGAACCATCTTTGACAACAGCGATAAGTCTGGTGTTGTTGCTCCTAGTCGGAATCAAATATGAAGTAGCGATGGCCACATTCTTTCATCTTTTGTCCCGCCTTCGATGTTTATATTCGTGAACGTATTTTGACGCGTGGCTTGTATAAGTCTTCAGTAAATCTGTATGTAATACATAGATTCGTAGTAATTCTGTCTCTAATAATCAAATAAAGTATTATATAAATTACTAGTAGAATTCACCTGATAAATAAGCCTAGTTTTGGTCGTATCCGGCATATTGATGTCCTCATCAGAAGAGGAAATAGCGTTGTTGCCTCTGCGTCCACAGCTCTCGGTGGCCAGTCATCGTTCTCATCTGCGTCTATGATGGAGCTTATGTCGAGAACAACAGGCAGTTAGAACGGTCCCAGTATAGGAATACGTGGTATACACGTGGATAAATATGGGTTTGAATTTAGATCTGAGCTTAATTAATAGAAGTTTGAACATTAATTAATGGCAAAATACCATCTTGGTTTTTTTAAAGTTCGTGGAAGGGAGCAGCACCGAAGTAAGCCTCTAGGTTTGGATTGTGGCCATTTTTTTTTGATGGTCAACACTTTGGTCTTTGTTTGGGCGATTTATCAATTATTTAGCATGTCAATGCTTTAAAAACGTAATACAAAGACGAACACTCACAACATCTGCACACGCTCACAGACATGAACGCACGGACACCCATCCTACCCATATGAGCATCTCCGAAATACTGAGCCAGTGGATTGAGTCTTGAGATCGATGAAGCTATCACATGCGCCTCGCTATCAAGTTCACATTCTCTTGCCAATGTTGGTCACTTATTATCAGCAGTAGTAGTATCTTTTTGGCTAAGAAAATATTTTGTGTAACAACAATTGTCTAGAATGAAACATACATAGTCCTGAGATTAAATTATGTTTGGTTTGAGTCCAACATACACCACCAAACGTTTGGCTAGTAGTTTTGGCCAATGTTTTGTGTGCTTGCGACTGCTCGGTTAACTTTGTCTTGAAAATTGAACCAGAGTTAGTAAGAAGTCCGAAAGTTCGCAACCATCCAAACATGAACCAAACATTTGACCGTGGTAACATAATTTGGTAAAATGTATGTTCACGGTGAATCGGACGTGCCAAGGGGAACGGCTAAAAGAAAAACACAAGGGTCACGGTTTGCCGGACAGGCCGGACCGTGACCCGAATCCTCTGATGACGGCCCGATTTAAAAGGACGTTTTGGGTCGTTTATTTGGATCGGACCAGGAGATGAACCGGAACAAACGCACAAGTAAAACGAGCGATTGCCTGGTAAACTGACAAGTACACTGACACGGGTTGCTGTTAGCAGAGGTCATATATACCTGCTGCTGGATGCGTCCGTGAAAGCAAGCATCGTATACGATGATGCGTAAAACTGGAGGTTTCCTTTTGACGTGCGTGATATGCCCTCCTCGATCGTAGAGTCTGCAAGAAATGAGTACCAGTAGTACGTACGTAGAGAACTGCTCTTACTACTCCTACTTGTAGTAGGAGTAGCAGTAGCAGTACTGCTGTAGCGGCAGAGATAGATAGAGAGGCCATAGATGGAATCATACTCGAAGCTATCTACGACACCCAGGTGAGTTCGGGGCAGCCGTTGCCTTTACCTCTTTTTCTGGCGAGTGATGGATGCATGACCATTGTACGTATCTGCTTGGTTCCTTCTCCCTTTAAGGAGATTGGCAAATCGCCGTCCCGTCGTCCGTTGTACAGTACAGTACGTACCCCGTGGCTGGCTGGCTCCATGTCAGGCCGATCTACAGTACTACCGAGGCTCCACCTCCACTAGCAATTCAAAGCAGCACAAAGCTAGCCGTGGATCGGATAGACGGACACGACAGGCCTCCCTTCCCTTTCCCTCCCCTGGAGCGAGCCACTGCGGCGGCAGCACCTGACCTGACTGGCGTGTAGCGCGGCACCGCACCACCGGCTGAGCCGTAGGAGTACAGTGTGTACGTAGGTAACGTGAAGTACAAGCACAAGATCTCTGCTCGCTCACTTCCACACGCCTGCCTCATCACCCCCTTGTCATCATCCATGTATGCGCCCTGCTAGCTAGCTAGCTAGCTAGCGAGCACCGGTGATTTGACGCCGGCCCTGCTGCGCCTGCGCCTGCGCTGCGATCGATATCTCTCTCTCTCTCTGTTTCGCGAGCGGGACGGGGTTCGGCCCGGTCCGTGGAACGCGCGCGGGACACGCAACACGTAGGAGTACGTACGAACGAGCATGTAGCTCGCCACTGTGCGTGACGTTAACACGTTTGCGTGCGTGACCGGGTGCACATTACGTGCTGTCGGCGGGCGCATGCAGGGCAGCAGGTGCATTCAAACTTCGGCCGTGGATGCACGAACGCAGCCTGGTCAGCCCGCGTGCGTGCGTATGCGCCACCCCGACGCGGCGTCCGAGAACTGGAGTCAGTTCAGTTAATGCATCACTGCACTACAACATCCATCCATCCATCTGCATGCATGATGCATGGATGCATGATACAGATGCATCCACTGCTGGTCGTCCCTTGACCTCGTCCAAGAGAGGGCAGGCGCTGTAGCAGCGGCAGCAGCCGAGGAAGGGAGGGAGTGATGGCGCTGACTCGGCGCATTTTGGTCGTCTCGCTCGCTAGCGCACCGTCATGGGCTCACATACCATGCATGCATGCATGTCACGGTTCACACGTTGTCACGAACCAACAGTGCGCTGCGCGCGTGCCATACCGTACAGGGGCGACCACGACGACTATGGACCACAGCGTCTGGACGTTCGGTGCAGTATTACCTTTATTTTTTTTTTGAAAATTTCACCGATGTATTAATAATTATAAAAGTAATAATAATTACAAATAGGTCAATGGATCACCTAGCGTAGACTATAAACATAGCATGAGCCGAAGACGCACCGCCGTTCTCGCCCCCTCATCACCGGAGCGGGCAAAGCTTGTAGTAGTAGAGTTTGTTATAGTAGATAGACGGGAAGCCGTCGTGCTAAGGTGCCAAAGAACCAGCGCACTAAAGCAGTAACCATCGTCAATGATGACATCAGTAGATTGGAAAAGATTGACCTGAAATTAACACGAAAAACGACTAGATCCCGGGAGATCAGCCGGACACACGACTCCACGCGTCCTCCGTCTGTGCTATGCGCACCACCAGAGCGAGGATAGAGCGGGAAGAATTTTATTCTGAGTTTAGGATGTAGTCGTCGTCTCAACATCCCGAAAAAGACACAGAAAAACAACCTAAAGAAAAACAAAAATCTTCCACCTGCGAGAGGACCACGTCTCCAAGATACTAAAACCGTCGGAGACGGACGGACGATGTCACCGACTAAGGGAAGAAACCCTAGTGCCTGCGTGCAGGTTCGTGTCTGACTGTACCTTTACCTTCGCACCAAGTGCGTGCGTGCATCTTGTATTTCTGATTATTTTCTTTGACAAATCTGACGTTTTTGGCGAACCCAAGATTTACTAGGTTCGTCCTAAAGTTTATCTATACTTCTTTTCATTTTATGTCCAGTTTTGTTTAATTTTGAATTCATGTGCGGTATCCGCCAACCTATATTTATTTTAGTTCGATTTTTCTAAGAAAGAAAGAAAGTGAGATGTGGTGCGCCATGGGGTGACTGGGAACATGGCCGACAGAAACAGAAATATTTCATGCCGCCGTATTGGAGTTTGCTCTTAGCAGCTTCTCGTCGTTTCTCTCTTTTCCTGATAGCCTTTTTACTACTCATCTGGGTTTATACGTGACATGTCTAGATAACTATACGGGCTAGTGCGGCCAACGGGGTTGGGCGCTACATGCTTTTTCTCTCGCGATTTGGTCGCTGATCTGATGGATCAGGCCGTGTGCTATTATGGCTCAGCTAGGGTTTGGTGTGTGATGAAACTGGACATGCGTACCCTATGAAAAGCTATGGAATTTTTTGACGCTATAGTGTTTGGTGCAAAAGATCTAGTGGTTGACACGGCATCTGGATTATTAAGTGGTGCGACACACATATAGTGCGTGGGATAAACAGTTTAACATACTTCCTCCCATCCATATTAATGTTTTTAGATTTGTCTAGATTCAAATGTATCGTTATATTTTAGTGTTAGATACATCTCAATCAGGAGCGAGTAACGTTATGGTACTAACATGTTTCCTTGTACTCCATGTATTTCAAAATATGAGATGTTTTAACTTTTGTGAAACTTATGTATCTAGAACCCTTTAGTGTGTAGGTTCAGGTCCACACTAAAAAATCTAGATACATTCATTTCACTAATATTAAAACACCTTACACGCTAAAGGGGTCTAGATACATTAGTTTCACAAAAGTTAAAATATCTTACAACATTGAGTTTGAAAAAAAAATACTTCCTTCGATCCAAACTAATATTATCAGATTTGTCTAAATTCGGATGTATATTGTCGGTAATATAGTTACTCCCTCCGATCCAAATTAATTGACTTGGGTTTATTTAGATTCGGATGTATCTAATACTAAAACATGTCTAGATATATTCGAATTTAGACAAATCCAAGTCAATTAATTTGGATCGGAGGAAGTATATGGATCGGAGGTATATAACAGAGTGAGGTTGTGAACGAAAAGTGTAGAAATTGCCCAGTCCACTCTTCCGGCCCTAGTTGCTAAACGGTACGAGGTCGCCTCAGAAATAAACGAACAAAAATGTTACTCCCTCCGATTCAAATTAATTGACTCGAATTTGTCTAGATTCAGATGTATCTAGACATGTTTAAGTGCTAGATACATCCGAATCTAGACAAATTCAAGTCAATTAATTTGGATCAGAGGGAGTAAGCCGTATTGGGCCACTAATTAACGGCGACTCCAAGTTCAGATATGCCCAGCCCGCCGGGCGCCGGCCCGTGATGTGCTTGCAATAAAAACCAACACTTACGAGTAGAGTAGTTGCCCTAAAAGAAGACGAGCAGAGTAGTTACACCAACGATACAATAACTATGTACTTCCTCCGTTTTAAAATATAAGATATAAGATATTTTAGCTTCGTGAAGCTATTCATTAGTTTTACAAAGTTAAAATATTTTATATTTTGAACTTGCAGTATGTGATGAACAGGACAATGTGAAGTTGGTTGACAATGGGAAGCTGCCTAATCAAGGCTGGGACAATGTGAGGTATTTGACATCTTTAGAAGTATTAACATGAGAAATTTTTAGGACAGACAAGATGAACTATAATATCTCAAAAATACAAGTCCAAACTTCAAATATGACTAAAACAAATGGACAAGTTTATGGTTGATGGTAAATTCAGCAGGTTTAATTATTAGCAAGTCAGGCTCAGAAAATATGTGTTCGGTGTGGCATATCATCATATCTAGCTAGTACTATGACGTGCCACACGTTTCTTCCATCTAATCTCTACTTGCATAGAACTCGTCTGATTATTAGCTAGTTATTTTACCATCATTAGCCAATTCTAGCCACTCGAAAATATTGGAAGGTGCAAAAGATACCAAGACATGTCATCAGTACATCTCATACCATTCTAATGAAATCCAAAAGCATAATAATACCAGAAATAATAATTATTATTGTTAACAGGAAATGATCATTGTTACAACATGTCCGATTTCTCGAGCGTACAAGTGAAATCGGGGATAGTTACAGTAAGGTTACGAAATGCGAATGATTTGATGGAGGCAGGTTATAGTATGGTAAAAGTGTTCTTCCGATAGGAATTACCAGTCATAGGCATCAGGATGAAAAAGAAGAATATCTGAAACCAAGCTACAACCTATATGTCATGGTCCAAGTCTATGCAGAAACAAACATTTCGAAAAATCACTTCCATTGGAACAAGCTCTTCAACTGGAACAGCAAGAACCTTTCGGATTGGCCGATGATTCAGCAACATTAATAGTAGTTCCTTGCATCGAACGCCCATTCGCAGCCGCAGACTCCTGTGCCGCTAGTGCTTTTTTGCTTACAATCTGGTGAATTTCACTCAATACAGTGTGGAATGCCTTCTCCACATTGAGTGCCTCCATTGCAGATGTCTCAAGAAATGAGAGGCCTTCTTTCTCTGAAAATGCCTGGCCGTCTTCCTCAGGGACTGACCTTAAGTGGTTTAAGTCTGACTTGTTCCCGACCAACATGACAACAATGTTGGCATCTGCATGACCCCGGAGCTCACGAAGCCACCTCTCAACATTGTCGAAGGTCTGCCTCTTTGTTATGTCAAAGACTAGGAGTGCTCCAACAGCACCTCTGTAATAAGCACTAGTAATTGCACGGTATCTCTCCTGACCAGCCGTGTCCCATATCTGTGCCTTCACAGTTTTCCCCTCTATCTGTCTCAAAACAAATTTAAACTTTTGCTGAGCTGCACTGGATATATATGGCTTTATCACAGTATAGGGCACCAACAGGAAATGAGTACTATTCTAGTTCTCAGATCCACATAAACCCTTTTGGATGTTTATTTACAGTACGATCAAGACACTACACGAACAGGTGTTCACAGGATATCATCCAAGCACATAGCATGGGATGGCTACAGATGTACTAAATCTCCAGTTATTCTCCTGATTGAAAAGCTATAGGTAACAAAAGAACTCTCTAAGACTCTAACTACATTGTTTTTTCTTTTTACTGAAGTTCAATTACTAAGACAGATGATGCTATGTACTACTCCCTCCGATCCAAATTAATTGACTTAGATTTGTCTAGGTTCGGATGTATCTAGCCATGTTTTAGTGTTAGATACGTCCGAATCTAGACAAAACGAAGTCAATTAATTTGGATTGGAGGTAGTAAAAAACATGGGTATGTACTTGAAAAGTACTCATAACATTCGTTCATATAAAGGTATAAGTATTACTCCATCCATCCCTAAATAAGTGACTTGGATTTGTTTAGATTCGCATGTATCTAGACATGTTTTAAGTCTAGATACATGCGAATCTAGACAAACTCAAGTCACTTATTTTAGGACAAAGGGAGTACATCTTTTTGCTACGACTTTGAGGCAGATCACACAAAGATGAGCTTAACTGCTTAAGACAGTTAATCAATAAATCAACAGCGAGAAGAGACAGAGACTAAATGTCATTTCCATCGTTACAGCAAATTGCACATAATTTGTAATCAGGACATTAATACTATTCAAAAGAAGGTACCTGCTCTACCAATCAATCTAGGTTACCCAGCACGAGGCTTGTGAACCAAACAGCTCTCGGGTCAAAACTCTGCTCTCACATATATGATGGGACGTCAGTCTATTTCTTGTTTATCCATATTTTTATCTTAGTACAAAACATTATTCCCTTCATCCAATTGCAATGCCAACATGATAATAATAACACAATACCAAATTACTACGTTTAACTTTAATTTCTGAATAATGACGCAATTAACAAGTACTACTGGTACGGTTTATAACCTTCAAATTTTTGAACAATATGTAATTGCTAGCTGATCTAGCATCTTCTACGAACGAAAACAACAGATGTGGACTCTTTAACAACCTAACCTGATGCTATCACAAATACAAGATGGCCTCAAGAGAGGCTACATTAATATTTATAGTTTTCACGGAATTACCATGTGGTGCCAGTGTCATGCAACCAAAAAAGTACTGCATATATTTGCCAGCTCGGCCATTCCACCAACAAAGTCTTGACCTATGCTATGCTACGCGTCCTGGCATTTATCTGCACAATCAATTTATGCATTCACCTAGATCTCCCGTCCTAGCCAGCAGACCGTGACAAGAGCCGGCAAATCAACCTAATGCTCTGTTCGACAGAGAACAGACCAAGCAACAACCCGTCGCAGGATCACAAATAACGACGCTACGAACCACATTTGCAATTCAATTCACATCACGCGCAATTATAACACATGCACGATGCATGGAACCAGCTAATCGTAAGAAACGGCGACAATCAAGACCAGAATGCGGGGCGGGCGAGGGCTCTCACCTGCAGGGTTCGCGTGGCGAACTCGACGCCGATGGTGGACTTGGACTCGAGGCAGAACTCGTTGCGGGTGAAGCGGGAGAGGATGTTGGACTTGCCGACGCCGGAGTCGCCGATGAGCACGATCTTGAAGAGGTAGTCGTACTCGTTGTCCACCCGGTGCGCCATCTCCGCCGCCTCCCCTTGCCCCTCCTCACCCGATCACCGGGCCAATGAGCCGATCAACAGATCGATCTGGACGGAGAAAATCTGTCTCCTCCTTACGGAGATGCGGCGCGGACGAGCGGGAGGGAGATCGCCTGGCGGTGGGAGGTGGGGGCAGATCCGAGAAAGGAACCGCCAGGAAACTGGTGGAAGGAAAGGAAGGGGGGATCTCGTGCCGAGCTGGCCCGGCTTTGGCGAGTGAATTGTCATTGCTATCTCGAGGCCAGCCGATCGACGGCTGGCGTTCGTTCGTGGCTCCTCCTTTTTGTCGCCGCCCGTGCTGTCAGATCCGACGAGATCTTGGGAATGCGAATGTGTGCGTGGTCCGTGGCTGGGTTATGGTGGACGCACCTCGCACGTGGGCTTGGACGCTGCGAGAGAAGTTCGATCAACCGTATGGCCTGACTCTAGTATGGGCCTGCGTGTGCCTATCCAGGTCGGCCCGGTAGGGATCACAATCCACAACATCCTGTCTTCAAACATTTGGACCCGGCAAACCGGAACAAATATTGAAAATAAACAATTAGTTATTTTTTTTTGATTTTGCACCTTTACGTCTAGCTTGAGTTATCTTTTAGTTCTCTCCTCTCGCTAAAGTTATGATTCCTATACATCTAAAAGAAGTCATGGTCCTCGTTTATAGAATCTCCCCATACGATGTCCGTCACCTTTTTTAGATGATTTGATGTCCGTGAATGGTCGTATGGGCATGTGCCGGCTCATGTAGGGCGCGTTCGGTAGCTGCAGTTCATCGGGGAAGGCCTGTAGGGAACAAAAAGGGCTGTTCGGATTCCCATATTCAACGTTGGGTTGCGCCAATGCGAACTGTAAAGAAGATCACAACCAGGCGCAAACGACAACACTTGAATCGAGCGTTTCCAGCGAGCCACCCTCGTCGTGCGCCCAGCAGATGCAAAATCGGCGCTCCCCGCGTGAGCTCGTCCGATGATGGTACAGGCGAGAGATTTCCGCTCTAGTGGAAAAAGGGCGGGAGACATTTGCTCACCTCCTCCCGGGACACTCCCTTACCTCACCGCCGAAACCAGATCCACCATTCCCCCTTCCCCTTCCTAGGTCATATTCAGCCATCGACGGCAGTAGCGGCGACCTTCCCGTGAAGACTATTGCCTCATGTTCGTGTAGCCATCTCAACGGTCACAATGCCAAGCTGGGATGACGGTGATAGCTCGAGTCAACATATCTAGGGGCAAATTTAATTTCCATCAATTCCTCCTTTCGGTTAGGGTTTGCTACTGATTTGGGAATTTTCGATTTGGCATCGGACACACCCGATTTCGTCTGTGAGGACCTAACGAACATGGACTATGCTCCTGACTGCATCGAGATCCCACCTTCTTCGGCATAGCACCAGATTGTCCAAATTTGTGCCACGTCCGCAAGCTTGAACCCATCAGGTGTGTTGCATTTGAAGGAACAACACATGCCACAGATTCTACCTCTACTAAGTGGAGTACGTAAGTTCTTAGCTTCTAATTTCGTACTTCAATTGTCTGGCAAGTACTTGGTCATCCACAATAGTTGTGCCAATGAACTTCTGACTTGCAGGAGGTCACAAATTGTGGGTTTGTGAGTTGGTTGGACAAGGAATGGCCAGACGCTACGAACAATGCATTGTCGAGACTCTGGGGTTGTATGAAGTAAGCAATAATACAAGAATTGACGAGAAGATTTAGAATGCAAAGTTTATGAAGGAGTTGTCTGATGAGAAGAACATCGTTGAGAAGTACTCAAGTCTACTAGTTGATGTGAGGAAGTTAATGGAAGAAACTGAGAAAAAGGTGATGGAGGATAACTTGGCAAGGATTAGGGCTGAGGGGGAATCAATGGACAAGAACAAGGAGATATTGTTGGGTCCGCAACATAGAAAACAAAAAATTTCCTACGGTGTGAACTACACGTCAAGATCTATCTACTAGGTACAAAGCAAACGGGTGGACATACATCCATAGAGAACTTACCCTCATAGACAATGAGCTTTGTTAACGAGTAGGAACACGTGGTTGATGTAGTCGTACACTTGCCGATCTCAAGATCGTGAGGAAGTCCGAGCGCCGCAACTCAGCAGCGCATCCGCACTCGCACACACGTTCAAGCCACCGGACAACCTCCACCTCCTCGCTCCAGCGATCCAGCGGAAACAGCAACTCCTTCCGCGAAATGCCACAGGAACATGTATCTCGCTAATCCGAGACCATGGGGAATAATTCTAGAGGGGAGAGAGATCCTTCACAAGAAGGTGTGAGGATGAAGGAGGAATTGGTGGCCTTTATAGGAGAGGGGTGCCCCTCTCTCCATGGCGCATGAGGGGTGACCTCACCTCCCCATTCATGTGGTGGTAACTCCTCCACATTAAACTGCCTCTTCACATTCCCTTTTAAAGTCTCCACTTTAAATGCATTAAGTTTCTCCAAATTTAATGCTCTCTCATTTAATAAAAACTCTTTTATTAAATTTATTCAGAATTTTGTTAATTACTTTAATTAACAAACATTCACATATAGCCCCTTGCAATATTTTAATATCACATGCAGAACCACCTACGCAATTTCACCCAAACAATTTCCGGTTTCTATTAAAACAATTCACATGCTTTGCAATTCTTTAACGTCAAACATATGTGCTCCAAAATGGTGTCCGTAACTCTTAAGTGTGCCACCCTACGGTTCATGAATAATCTGAGACATGATCGAGACCCTTCTCCGATCAATAATCAGCAATGGACACGGAGATCCGTCTTGACTCCTACACATTCAACGATGACTCTGTGATCGTGAGAACCTTTAACGCTTGTAACTAAATCCCTTTGTCTCTATATATTACATGTCCGAGATTCGATCATCGATCTCCATACCTAGTTTGATCTCGTTCGACATGCACTCTTTTCTCGTTCGTGATATAACATTCTAGTGATCACATCACTTGCTTGCAAGCTATCCTAATGTGATATCACCGAGAGGGCCCAGTATATCTATCCGTCATCCGGATTGACAAATTCCACTCTTGATCCATGAGCCTCAACATAACACCTTCGTAGAATCGAACCCATCTTTATAGTCACCTGTTACGGTGTGACGTTTGATGTTATCAAGATACTCTTCCGGTGTTAGCAATTAACATGATCTCATGGTCTAAGGATAAAGATTACTTTGTATGATGTTATAGCAATATAAACACAATGACTTGATCATAATTCTATACTTCGGATGAATGTTCATCACATCATTCCACCAATGGTGTGACCTTGTTATTAACAACATCCAATGTCCATGATCAGGAAACCTTGATCATCTTGTTAATCAACAAGCTAGTCTATAAGAGAGGCATGACTAGGAACCCTTTTTGTTTATTAAACACACATGTATTGATGTTTCCTATCAATACAATTATAGCATGTAAAATAAACATCTATCATATATAAGGAATACATAATAACAACTTTATTATTGCCTCTCAGGGCATATTTCCTTCAGTCTCCCACTTGCACTAGAGACAATAATCTAGTTCACATAGTGATAAATCTAACACCCATGGAGTTCTGGTGTTGATCATTTTTTCCCCTATGGAGTACTTTAGTCAACGGATCTGCTACATTCAGGTCCGTGTGCACTTTACAAATCTTTATATCTCCATCCTTGACATGTTCGCGGATGGAGTGAAACCGGCGCTTAATATGCTTGGAATTCTTGTGAGATCTTGGTTCCTTGGCGTTGGCTATGGCTCCATTGTTGTCACAATAGATCACCATCGGGTCCAACGCACTGGGAACCACACCCAGTTCTGTTATGAACTCTTTCATCCAAACTGCTTCCTGTGCCGCTTCTGAAGCAGCAACATATTCCGCCTCCGTTGTTGATCCAGCTACCACAGGTTGTGTGGAGCTCCCCCAACTAACTGCTGATCCGTTCAAGAGAAATACGTATCCGGATTGAGACTTAGAGTCATCCGGATCAGTGTTAAAGCTAGCATCGACATAACACTTAGCGACTAGCTCTTCTTCACCTCCGTATACAAGAAACATATCCTTAGTTCTTCTCAAGTACTTAAGGATATTCTTGACCGCTATCCAAAGGTTCGAACTGGATCAGATTGGTACCTACTAGTCAAACTAATAGCATGTGCCACATCCGGTCTTGTACATAGCATGGCATACATTATAGAGCCTATGGCTGAGGCATAGGGGATCCTATCCATTATCTCTCTTTCTTCCGCCAGTGGCGGACTTTGAGTCTTACTCAATGTCTTGCCTTGCAACATAGGTAAGAATCCCTTCTTACTTCCGTCCATATTAAACTTCTTTAATATCTTATCAAGGTATGTACTCTGCGATAGCCCAATTAGGCGTCTTGATCTATCTCTATAGAATTTAATGCCTAATATATATGAAGCTTCACCAAGGTCCTTCATCGACAATTTGCTGTTTAGATAACTTTTAACACTGTTTAAAAGATCTAAATCATTTCCAATCAATAATATGTCATCCACATATAATATTAGAAATGCCACATTGCTCCCACTCACTTTCTTGTAAATACAAGCCTCTCCATAAGTTTGGACAAATCCAAACTCTTTGATCACCTCATCAAAGCGGAGATTCCAACTCCGTGATGCTTGCTTCAGTCCATAGATGGATCACTGAATTTTGCACACCTTATTAGCATCCTTAGGATCGACAAAACCCTTAGGTTGTATCATATACAACTCTTCTTCAATATTACCATTGAGGAACGCAGTTTTGACATCCATCTGCCATATTTCATAATCGAAATATGCAGCAATTGCTAACATAATCCTAACCGACTTAAGCATCGCTACGAGAGAGAATGTCTCATCGTAGTCAACTCCTTGAATTTGTCGAAACCCCTTTGCGACAAGTCGAGCCTTATAGATGGTCACATTACCATCACATCAGTTTTCTTTTGAAAATCCATTTATTCTCAACGGCCTGTCGGTCGTGAGGTAAGTCCACCAAGTTCCAAACTTGGTTCTCGTACATGGATTCCATCTCGGATTTCATGGCTTCTAGCCATTTGTTGGAATCCGGGCTCATCATTGCTTCTTCATATGTCGCAGGGTCATCCATTTCATCAATCATGAAATTCATAGATTGCCGTGATTCAGAGCTGCACGTGTCACGCTTGACTGCGAGGTTCGTAGTGTCCTCTTCGGAGTTTCATGATCAATATCATTAGCTCTCTCTTCATCGTGAAGTCAACTCCAAACAACTTCCGGTGCTGCGCCACTCGCCATTCCATGAAGAGAAGGTTCAATGACCTCTTGAGTTCTACCTTCCGACTACTCACACCTTTCGCGAGAAACTCCTTCTCAAGAAAGGATCCATTCTTGGCAACAAAGACCTTGCCCTCGGATCTGTGATAGAAGGTATACCCAATCGTTTCCTTAGGGTATCCTATGAAGATGCATTTTTCCGCTTTGGGTTCGAGTTTATCCGGTTGAAGTTTCTTCACATAAACATCGCATTCCCAAACTTTAAGAAATGATGCTTAGGTTTGTTTCAAACCATAATTCATACTGATGTCTTTTCAACGGATTTAGATGGTGCCCTATTTAAAGTGAATGTAGCGGTTTCAATTGCATAACCCCAAAATAGCGGTGGCAAGTCAATCGGAGACATCATAGATCGAACCATATCCAATAAAGTACGACGACGTTTTGACACACCATTACGTTGTGGTGTTCCTACAGCGTGAGTTGTGAAACTATTCCACGCCTTTCATATGTGCTAAACTCGTAACTAAGATACTCTCCTCCACGGTCGGACAATGAAATTTGATCTTTACATACGATGATTTTCCACTTCATTCTGAAATTCTTTGAACTTTTCAAAAGTTTCAGACTTGTGTTTCATCAAATAGATATACCCATATCTACTCAAATCATCCGTGAAAGTAACAAAATAACGATATCCACCTCACGACACACTCATTGGTCCACACACATCAAGATGTATGATTTCCAATAGATCATCGCCCGTTCCATTGAACCGGAAAATGGCGTTCTAGTCATTTTGCCCATAAGGCATGGCTCACATGTATCAAATGATTCAAAATCAAGTGATTCCAAAAGTCCATCAGAATGGAGTTTCTTCATGCGTTTAACGCCAATATGACCTAGACGGCAGTGCCACATATATGTAGATGTATCATTATCAAGTTTAATCCTTTTAGCATCAACATTATGAATATGCGTAATACTACTATCGAGATCCAACAGAAATAAACCATTCAACATAGGTGCATGACCATAAAAGATATTATTCATATAAATCGAACAACCATTGTTTTTAGACTTAAATGAATAACCACTTTGCATCAAACACGATCTGGATACAATGTTCATGCTCAGTGCAGGCACCAAATAATAATTATTTAGGTTTATAACTAATCCCGATGGCATATGGAGAGGCAGCGTTCCGACGGCGATCACATCAACTCTTGATCCATTGCCGACCCGCATCGAGACCTCATCCCTTGCTAGTTGTTGCTTGTTCCGCAGCCCCTGAACCGAGTTACATATATTAGCAACCGATCCCGTATCAAATACCTAGGTGCTACTGCGAGTACTAGTCAAGTACACATCAATAACATGTATATCACATATAACTTTGTTTGCCTTGCCGGACTTCTTGTCCGCCAAATACTTGGGGATTCTTATGCCCAATGGCGATCCCTTGCAATAGTAGCACTCGGTGTCAAATTTAGGGCTAGCTCGGGGTTTCATTTCAGGCGTGGCAACAGACTTGCCACCCTTCTTTCCCTTGTGCTTGCCTTTCTTGTCCATCTTGAAACCGGTGGTCCTATTGATCATCAACACTTGATGTTCTTTCCTAATCTCCACTTCTGCAGTCTTAAGCATTGATAGAAGCTCGGGAAGAGACTTATTCATGCCCTGCATATTATAGTTCATCACGAAGCTCTTGTAGCTAGGTGGCAGAGATTGGAGAACACGATGTATGCCTAAGTCAATGGGAATCGTTATTCCCAAGGACACAAGCTTATCGGCGTACCCAGACATTTTGAGTACGTGCTCACTAACGGAGCTGTTTTCCTCCATCATGCAGCTAAAGAACTTTTCTCAGAGCATTATAACTCTCACGGCAGCATGGGTATCGAAAATCATTTTCAATTCTCCCATGGTATCAAAGGCATTGCCATTTTCAAACGCCAAGTTCGCTCTAGCCCATACAAGATGCCGCAATGAACTAAGTTGTGGTCCTCCGACGAGTTATATAGACGTTCTTTTCCTCGTCGAGGGCATCGAGCTGGGGGGCCTAGCGCATCTAGCACATATTGCTTTTGTGCAGCAGGAGGAGAATCCTAAAATTCATATCCCGATTGGTGAAGTTGCTACCATTCGCAGCAAGTTTCTCTTTCTCCATGAACACATTGAAATTAAAAGGTGTGGTGCCATCTACAACAGAATTTGTAAAGTATATTTAGACTAAGTTTATGATAGATTGAGTTCAACTAATCCAAATTACTAATGAACTCCCACTCAAAAACGACATCCCTCGTGTCCTTTTGGTGATTACATGAACCAAATCCACTACACCAAGTCCGATCATCACGTGAGGCGGTGTAGCATCAAAGGCTAGAAGCTAGATGGGCATTATATCAACAATATGACTCATGCTTAACCTTTCAGTCCGTGTTCCGAGGCCATGTATGTACATGCTAGGCTCGTCAAGTAAGAACCTTAGTATTTGCGTGTGTAAAACTGTCTTACACCCGTTGTATGAAAGCGTAGAGTTGAAAACACCCGATCATCACGTGATGCCTCAAAACACGATCCACAAAATGGTGCATAATTAAGGAAGACCACATTTTATCTTGATATCTAAATGAGGGATCATCTTATAATGCTACCAAACGCGCCAAACTAGCAATATAAGATGCTAACATCTAATGTGTGAAGTGAGGTGATATGGTCCATGCATTTGATCTCTATCATTTGCATCGTGGTATGATCTCTATCATTCCTTTGTGTGTAAGGCCAAGGTCTATGGAACTTACACGTTAAGTGAGTTGTAAGAGTATCTATTATACATCTACTTACAACAATACCATATCAAAACAGTAGCCCAGCAACGATCTAAACTAGACGCCTCTAATTTATCAATTGTAAGTTTTACGTGGCTTAGGGCTTTCGGAGATAGAACCTGTCTAACCTACGAACATGAACCACAACGAGGATAACCAAGTTATTAGCAACTCGTTGTAAATCAGATATTGACTATAGTAGGAGAGACAGACACCGGCCAGCCACTTATGCAAAACAAGTTGCATGTCAGTCGTGGAACCGGTCTCATGTACGATGACATGTAAGGTTGGTCCGGGCCGCTTCATCCCACTATGCCACCCATATCCAAAGTACATAGAAGATGCAATAACATGATCATCATCGCCCATATATAAACATATGTGTACTACCCGTGCAAAGCACCTACGCATAGATCAGGCTCTGATACCACTGTTGGGTCCTCAGCATAGAAAACAAAAAATTTCCTACAGTGTGAACTACACGTCAAGATCTATCTACTAGGTACAAAGCAAACGGGTGGACATACATCCATAGAGAACTTACCCTCATAGACAACGATCTTTGTTAACGAGTAGGAACACGTGGTTGATGTAGTCGTACACTTGCCGATCTCAAGATCGTGAGGAAGTCCGAGCGCCGCAACTCAGCAGCGCATCCGCACTCGCACACACGTTCAAGCCACCGGACAACCTCCACCTCCTCGCTCCAGCGGAAGCAGCAACTCCTTCCAGACGAAATGCCACCGGGAACATGTATCTCGCTAATCCGAGACCATGGGGGAATAATTCTAGAGGGGGAGAGAGATCCTTCACAAGGAGGTGTGAGGATGAAGGAGGGAATTGGTGGCCTTTTATAGGAGAAGGGGGGGTGCCCCCTCTCTCCATGGCCGGCGCATGAGGGGGTGACCCCTCACCTCCCCCCATTCATGTGGTGGTAACTCCTCCACATTAAAATGCCTCTTCACATTCCCTTTTAAAGTCTCCACTTTAAATGCATTAAGTTTCTCCAAATTTAATGCTCTCTCATTTAATAAAAACTCTTTTATTAAATTTATTCAGAATTTTGTTAATTACTTTAATTAACAAACATTCACATATAGCCCCTTGCAATATTTTAATATCACATGCAGAACCACCTTCTGCAATTTCACCCGAAATAATTTCTGGTTTCTATTGAAACAATTCCTGTGCTTTGCAATTCTTTAAATGCAGTCAAACATATGTGCTCCAAAATGGTGTCCGGTAACTCTTAAGTGTGCCACCCTACGGTTCGCGAATAATACAGACATGATCGAGACCCTTCTCCGATCAATAATCAGCAGCGGGACCTGGAGATCCGTACTGACTCCTACACATTCAACGATGACTCCTGTGATCGTGAGAACCTTTAACGCTTGTAACTAAATCCCTTTGTCTCTCTATATATTACATGTCCGAGATTCGATCATCGGTATCTCCATACCTAGTTTGATCTCGTTACCGACATGCACTCTTTTCTCGTTCCTGTGATATAACATTCTAGTGATCACATCACTTGCTTGCAAGCTATCCTAATGTGATATCACCGAGAGGGCCCAGAGTATATCTATCCGTCATCTGGATTGACAAATTCCACTCTTGATCCATGAGCCTCAACATAACACCTTCAGAGTAATCGAACCCATCTTTATAGTCACCTGATACGGTGTGACTTTTGATGTTATCAAGATACTCTTCCGGTGTTAGCAATTAACATGATCTCATGGTCTAAGGATAAAGATTACTTTGTATGATGTTATAGCAATATAAACACAATGACTTGATCGTAATGCTATACTTCGGATGAATGTTCATCACATCATTCCACCAATGGTGTGACCTTGTTATTAACAACATCCAATGTCCATGATCAGGAAACCTTGATCATCTTGTTAATCAACAAGCTAGTCTATAAGAGAGGCATGACTAGGAACCCTTTTTGTTTATTAAACACACATGTATTGATGTTTCCTATCAATACAATTATAGCATGTAAAATAAACATCTATCATATATAAGGAATACATAATAACAACTTTATTATTGCCTCTCAGGGCATATTTCCTTTAGATATGCGTCAATCAGAGAGAAGCGCTGAAGAATGAAGTGGAAATGCTGAAGCAGGTGCAAAGAACCCAAGCAAAGATTATGAAAGTGAAGTAGAGTAAATGGGAGGAGGAAAATAAAAAGCTCGAGTGTGTCATCTATGAAATGTTCAGGGATAGCGAGGCTAACATGGTTAAGCTGAAGCATATCAAGGAAATGTGTGATGCTTGACTTCTATTTGCATTGATGTTGTAACTATGTCCTCAAAACTTGGTATGTTGAATTGTGATATACTTTTGGCAATGATCATGCATGCACCTGTTAGTATACTGAGATGCTTGGTATGCTTGGTTCCTGCTGTTGTGTTGTTCTTCCTATTCATGTTGTTCATGCTTGTGTTGTTGGTGTTTGTGTTGCTCTTGTCATGGTAGAGCAAGGTGATCATATAACACCTCTTGTGTTGTTCTTCCTCCTGGTGTTGTTCCTCCCACTAGCGTTGTTCCTTCTTGTGTAGTTCTAGCTTGTGTTGTTCCTGCTAGTGTTGTTCTTGCTAGTGTTGTTCCAACTTGTGTTATTTCTACTAGTGTTGTTCCTGCTAGTGTTGTTCTTGCTAGTGTTCTTCTTGCTAGTGTTCTTCCGGGCTATTTTTGTTCCTCCTAATGTTGTTCATGCTTCTGTTGTTCCTTGATTCAATGTTCATATTTATGTGTTCTTCATGCTCTCATGCGGTGTTCATCCTTGTGTTCTCCCGACCAAGGTAATCTCTGAAGGAGATATGCCCTAGAGGCAAATAATAAAGGATGTTTATTATCATATATAAAAGAAATCATACACTAATCCCCTAGTCAACATCTTTACTCTCAAGGTGGTAAAGCCTAAAAGAGAGAGACCTTGCTCTGATACCAATTGAAAGAACACATATGCCTCCTAGAGGGGGGATGAATAGGCAGTTTAAAACATTTACCGGGTAGGCTTAACAAAGGCGGAATAAAACTAGCATTTATGGTTCACCTATGTGCACCAACAAATTATGCTAAGCAATACACGCGACTAAGTGATAGCAAGATATATGACTTTAAGCACGAAGGCTAACACAAAGTAAACTACATAAGAAAAAGCTCAGGTATAGAGCTAACCGAGGCACGCTAAGACGACGATATGTTACTGAGTTCCTCCCTACAAGGTAGTACGTTTTGTTGGAGGGTTGGTGGTAATAAGACCACCAGCGCCATGATACGTCCATAATATATCTATAATTTTTGATGATTTTATGCTAATAATATGCTTTTGACACTTCTTTTTGTATAAAGTTTATGATTTATTTGGACTAACCTATTAATAGTTGCAAAAGTGCATAATATTCTTGTTTTACACTTTGATGTGTAGGAATTACCAAGAATACAAGTGGAACCTTGTTGGAGTCAAATTGGGATATTTCCAGAAATCTGTCTCAGAACTCTTTTTGAAGATGGTCACGTTTCGGGTCAAATATGGCGTCAAATGGAAAACTCTTAAACTACAAAGTTGTTAGAAATTTCTCGACAAACGTTCTGGACATAAAATTTAGCTGATTCTGAATCCGGACGGGCCCACTAGGCCCGATTTTGCTGCAGCTCAAGATGGGTTGACGGGAATCCGAGAAGATATATAAAGGGAGGAAACCTAATTCGCCCAAGGCACCTCCACCCATGAGTTTGCAGCCACCAAAGCCACGTTTTTCCTCCCCCATGGATCCCATCTCCATGGGGGAGGGCTCCCAAGAAGCCATGAAGGAAGGGGGCTAAGGGGCGGTGCTCCCCCATGATACCGGCGACGGGGAAGGAGTCCCCCACACCGCCGCCGCCGTCTTCACCATCTTCACCGCCATCTCCATCACCTAATCCTCCTAGTATGCAGTGGTTCATCCTCCCACACACCTCTATACCGTCCTATGTAAACATGGTATTTGATGCTATAAGTTATAATCATATGATCTATGTCATGTTTGTGTAGTTTCTTTGTTCTTAGATTGAATGGTTGGACGTCTTTGGTCCATTAGAGTTGTATGTTGATATGGTACAGTCCTTTGGTGTCCATTATATTTGTGCGCGCATGGATTAAACATCATAGGATTTGTAGTATGTGTAAAAGGAAGGGGGGAGTTCTGCCGGAGTGACAGAAACCTGAGGACACGAACCGAAACGTTGCACGTATGGGAGTAAGAGGACCATTAAACTTAAGGCTATGGTTGGGGAAACCTTAATGCATTGTTAGTAGTTACAGATGTTTTCTAACAATCCAATCATATAGTACATGTAATTCCAAGTAGTGAAGCACATATATATTTAGCCTCTCCCACATAGAAAACTACATCGAAGACAATGAACCTGATCTATTCGCTATTTAAACTTCGAAAAAGCCACCACAATTACCACCACTATTCCACACTCATGGTTCTGTTAGTTTAGTGTATTTTATTGCTGCAGCAACTAGCTTTACTTTCTTGTTATTTATTGTCATGCAAAGCTATCTCTAGTACTCGTATTGTTTATCTAGTTTTATTTCCTAGATAATGCAAACGTTTAGTGTGCGTAGAGTTGTATCAGTGGTTGATAGAACTTGAGAGAATATTTATCCTACCTTTAGCTCCTCGTTGGGTTCGACACTCTTACTCATAGAAAAGGCTACACATGATCCCCTATACTTGTGGGTTATCAAGACCTTTTCTGGTGCCATTGCCGGGGAGCAATAGCGTGTGGGTGAATATTCTTGTGTGCACTTGTTTGCTTTATCTCTAAGTAGTTTTTTACTTTCAGTTTTAAGTTGTTCTCTATCTTAGTATGGATAGGGAATGTGAATTACAAAAAAATTAGTTGTACTTGTTACCTAAAAACGTTTTCCAAAAGGAAAGTGATTAGAAAGGTGAGTAATGGTTTAGTGGGGGTCGACCTTGAACACTTGTGTTCATGCCCGTGAAACCAAAACAAATCTTCCCATGGAAGCTTTTAAGTTAAAAACCGCAGAAAAGAATGGGAAAGTTTTTGTGTTCAAGTTTTTTCACAGAGAATAAGGAACACAAATAGAGAAATTGAAGAATGGACAAAGTTTCTTCAACAACCCCTCGGTTTGCATACCTTTAAACTTTGTTTTTTGATCAGCATAAAACTTGAATAAATTTGGAGCGTTTGTATCTTTTTATTTATTTGTCTTAGCATCAAACACCAGTTACATTTGTTTTATTTGAGTTTTGGAAGTTGTTACCTCTGTAGCAACCGCTCCTTATCCTTTTTATTTTAGTTTTTGTGCCAAGTATAACCTCTAATGAGAGAGAAGTAAGACTTGGGAAAGTTGGTGTCCCAAAACAGAATTTTGTGCTTCACTGTAATAAATCTTGAAAAATCTCTATATGTCGGATTGAGCTGTAATTTTCTGTGCTTATGCCCCAGGTTTTTATCTAACTTTCTTTAGTTTAACACTTTTTTATTTGAGCAACAGAAGGTCTTCTAAAAAAATCAGTTTTTACATGCTGGTCTGTTTTGACAGATTTCTGTCGTTATTTGCATTTGCCTCTTAAAATCTCTTTCTCCTTGAGTTCTCGCCAATCACTTGAGCTTTTAGAAGGAATTGCTACAGTAGCTTGTGTTTTAATGGAAGTTTTACTTGTGTTGAAACTAAACCCAAAGACTTATTATCTTGAATACACTAATGTTGCTAATGAAGATTGTGTGAAGTTTTGTATGAAGGAATTTTTCAAGTGTATGGAAGAACAATGTGATGAGATCGATGACGTATGGACAAAAGATCAAGCTTGGGGATGCCACCCGTGTCACCCCAAGAAATATTCAAGAAGTACAAGCGTCAAAGCTTGGGGATGCCCAAGCCATCCCCTTCTTCATCAATAAAAATCTCAGGTTTTCTTCCAAACACTTCATTTTTATTGTTTCATGCACAATTGTGTTGTTCTTGGAGCGTCTTTGTTTTTGTTTTTAGTTTTCTTTTGTTTGGTTTGCTTAAAAAAATTGGTTGGACCCCTGCATTCATATGTGGTTTTAAATAAGTTGATTGGTGATTAGAAAAGAGTAGGAAGCTTCATGCTTATAAGTGGTACAAAAGGAGCTTGTTTAGACTGTGGCCTAGACTCATGTCATCTTTGATATTGTTTTGACTTTATGCTTAGTGATTATTGTTGTAGCATGAATTGTTACAAATAATGGAGATTGCTTAATGTGCCTTGAAAGGATCATGCGTTGTTTTAGCATTCAAAATCATAATATTGTGGTATTCTCCTTTGATGCTTTATTTGGGATGACTTGGCGCATACTCACACCATGTTAATACTATACCAAGTCACCATAGCCACTATGATCATTTAGTTTTCGTCTTGTAATATCACTTTATGCTTTAATTAATAATGTTCTGTCACTTTGCATGATTATGGCCATTATTGCTCTCTTAGTTGGTCGCTCCCAGTCTTTTGCTAGCCTCCATACCAAGTATGAGTTCCACTCATGCATCCAACTCCAAATAAAACCAATTTATTCCAAAGAGTCCACCATACCTACCTATTAGCATTTTCTATTCCAAGTATATTCATGTTTTTATCTACCTTTCGAATTAAACTTGTTATGTGAAAATTAGTGATTAAAGCTCTCATGAACTTGATGGCACATTTTACTTTTCTTGCCCCTAATAAACTTGAACCATTGTGTCATCTATGTTGTATATGCTTGCACTTATACGTTGGGATTAGCAAAACATGCTATCATGAGGAACGCTTTCAACATTGCACTTGTACATTGTACCCAGTTGATATTATGCTCTTTTGTTTATGGATGTCGTGGGTGTGAAATGAAAGGGGAGCTTGTAAGTCCATGAAGTTATGTATGTGTGTTAGAGAAACGCCTGTGCCGCTAGCCTAAGCCATGCCTAATCATGGTGGGAACTTGCAGCATCACCATAGTGAGCAATCTATGAAGCATTCTTCTTATAAAAAAGAGATAGAGATTGAGAAAAAGAAAAAAAAGATCAGAAAAGAGGAAAGAGAGAAAAAAGCCTTTCTTTTACTTTTATGCTGAGTCTCCATCTTCTATCTTTATGCACCTATTGAGAGAGCATAGTGGCCATTCTTAGATTAATGTGCATTGTCCCAAGACTTGTTGATTGATTCATAATTTTGATATTGCTTATTCTTAAACTATTTGTATCTAGTCACCCTTATGAACTTTGAAGGTGTCTTATGCATTTATGTTTTGCTATACCATGAGGGATAAGCTGAACACCACTCTTATTATATTTTCTATATGTGAAACAAACAAACATCTTTCAATGCATTGTTATTCATGATCTTTTGTTTGTACCTTTTCATGTTACAACATAGTTGCTATATTGTTAGAACTCTATCTTTCATGTTCATGTTTAGAGTACCTTTAATCTCAACTATCAATGCTTTTACAATAATGATGATCAAGATTGTGTTGTCTACATGTCACCTCAAAAATTATATTGTTTTTATCGTTTACCTACTCGAGGACGAGTAGGAACTAAGCTTGGGGATGTTGATACGTCCATAACGTATCTATAATTTTTGATGGTTTTATGCTAATAATATGCTTTTGACACTCCTTTTTATATAAAGTTTATGATTTATTTGGACTAACCTACTAATAGTTGCAAAAGTGCACAATGTTCTTGTTTTACACTTTGATGTGTAGGAATTACCAAGAATACAAGTGGAAACTTTGTTGGAGTCAAATTGGGATTTTTCCAGAAATCTGTCTCAGAACTCTTTTTGAAGATGGTCACGTTTCGGGTCGAAGACGGCGTCAAACGGAAAACTCTTCAACTACAAAGTTGTTGTAAATTTGTTCACAAATGTTCTGGACATAAAATTTAGCTGATTCCGAATCCGGACGGGCCCGCTAGGCCTGATTTACTACAACCCAAGATGGGGTGACAGAAATCCGAGAAGCTATATAAAGGGAGGAAACCTAATTCGCCCAGGCACCTCCACCCACGAATTTGCAGCCACCAAAGCCACGTTTTTGCCTCCCCATGGATCCCATCTCCATGGGGGAGGGCTCCCAAGAAGCTATGAAGGAAGGGGGCTAAGGGGCAGTGCTCCCCCATTATACCGGCGGCGGGGAAGGAGTCCCCCGCGCCGCCGCTGACGCCACCGCCGCCCTCTTCACCATCTTCACCACCATATCCATCACCTAATCCTCCTAGTATGCAGTGGTTCATCCTCCCACACACCTCTGTACCGTCCTATGTAAACATGGTATTTGATGCTATAAGTTATAATCCTATGATCTATGTCATGTTTGTGTAGTTTCTTTGTTCTTAGATTGAATGGTTGAACGTATTTGGTTTATTAGAGTTGTATGTTGATATGGTATAGTCCTTTGGTGTCCATTATATTTGTGCACGCATGGATTAACATCATAGGGTTTGTAGTATGTGTAAAAGGAAGGGGGAGTTCTGCCGGAGTGACAAAAACACGAGGGGCCTTGAACGAGCGTTGCGTATGGGAGTAAGAGGACCATTAAACTTAAGGCTATGGTTGAGGAAACCTTAATGCATTGTTAGTAGTTACGGATGTTTTCTAACAATCCAATCATATAGTACATGTAATTTCAAGTAGTGAAGCGCATGTATATTTAGCCTCTCCCACATAGAAACTGCATCGAAGACAATGAACCCGATCTATTCGCTATTTAAACTTGGAAAAAGTCACCACAATTACCACCACTATTCCACACTCGTGGTTCTGTTAGTTCAGTGTATTTTATTGCTGCAGTAACTAGCTTTACTTTGTTGTTATTTATTATCATCCAAAGCTATCTCTAGTACTCGTATTGTTGCTCTAGTTTTATTTCCTAGATAATACAAACGTTTAGTGTGCGTAGAGTTGTATCAGTGGTTGATAGAACTTGAGAGAATATTTATCCTACCTTTAGCTCCTCATTGGGTTCGACACTCTTACTTATCGAAAAGGCTACACATGATCCCCTATACTTGTGGGTTATCACGCCACAAGAGGCCTCACCCTATTCTCCCGAGCACCCGCCGCATGACAAGCACCTGATCCACTATGGAACACTTGAGGGCGGTCACCAAACCTGTACATGATTGGGGCAATATCCACAACTTAATTGGAGGCTCCTAATAATCACCACCAATGCCACTTCACCGTCTAGGGTACCAAGAACCCAAGAGTAATAAGCTTCTTGATTTCACCAACCAAATCCTCCGAGGAGAACTCAAATCGATGCACCTAATGCAATGGCAAGTCCTTCGCTCCCAAATTCTACCAAAGCTACAAAAGCTATTGGGGGAATAAGAGAGGAAGAAGACAAGAGGAAAACCACAAAAGTCTCCAAGCTCTAGATCCAATGGGTTCCCCCTCACTTAGAGGAGAGATGGATTGGTGGAAATGTAGATCTAGATCTCCTCTCTCTTTTCCCTCAAGAAAATGCAAGAATCATGGGAGGAACGGAGAGAAGGGCGAGCTCTTCAAAGTCAACAATGGAGGAGAGAGAAAGGGGAAGGGCTGAAACCACTTGGGAAAGAAGGAGGCCTTTTATAGGCCCCCCACGTCAACTATCCATTGTAGAACACTTATCCCGGAGTATCTGGCCTTCAGGACCAGAGTCTCTGGCCCTCAGTACCGGAGTCTCCGGGGTCCAGACTCTAGCTAGGACTCCGTATGAGCCTCTAGATGCTCTTTGTACACGCCCCAGAGTCTGGGCCGGAATTTTGTGTAACATCCCTAAAAATCATGTTTCAAAACTCATTCATATCATCTTTGCATCATTCATCCATTTAGGGTTTTTCTCAAAATCATTTAGAAACACAAACTTTGGCTATGATTTCATGTGGGCAATTTATCTCAATTGGCCATCACCCTTTGGGATTTGTTTGTCCATGATCTTGTTTGCTTGCCTCCATGATTGGAAAGATTAGGAGTAGCATTTAAACCCAAGATTCCAATTTAGAAATATTTTCTAAACCCTATTCCAAATATTTGCAACTAGATCAAATCTCTGTTTATTTTGAAACCCAAGCTTGACCAAGCCTTTGCAAGGTAACCACTAGGTTATTTGATTGTTTGTGAACCCACAGAACCATGCAAAAATCCCCAAAGCAGTTTGAATTCAAAAGGATTTGAATTCATATCAAATTCTATTCAGAAAATGGAATTAGAAAAAGAAAAGGCTTAAAGAAAAAAGAAAGGCGGCGGCCAGAATCAGCCCAAAAAGCAGGCCCACAAGCCCACCCGGGATCTCCTTTTCCTTCTCACGCAGCAGCACACCTTGAGACAGACGGCGGCCCAAACCCCACCAACACCTTGCGCGATTCGGCGATGGCCCAGATCCACGTCGTCCTCGTCTTCCCAGACCCGCGCTGCGACCACGTCGCAGCAGCAGTGAAGGCCGGTAATGGCGCGGCGTAAATGGGCATTAAAACTCGAGCGTTTCCTGTCGATTCCCCGGCTATAAGATCCTCTCTGCCCCGCGATCTTTTTCCCCCAGACACCTCGCTCACTCCGCCACCAGGCTGCCCTCAATCAACCGCACCGCCAGACGAGCCTCTCCGTGATCGATTCGGTGAGTCCGAGCTCCCTCGCCTCTCGTTCTTACAATCTGACTTAGCGTGTCTTTGCGCATCCCGACCTCACTAGTCCGGTCTGTCTGCCCAGTCGCCGGTTCCACTTGATACCGCAACCACCGTCGTCACGAACTCCGGCGAACTCCGGTGGTAAGTCCAGACCGCCCAGCTTTCTAGTTCACGCATAGCTCTGTCTCGACTCGTGAATCTAACCGTGTCCTCGTTTTGCCTTGGGGTGATCCACGCAACGTCCCACGACCACCCGCCCGCAACCGCCGCCCAGCAACTCCGGCGAGCAATCTAGGACAGCCCCGAGCGCCCCTTGACCAACCGCGAGTACGACGAGCTTCGCCGTGACCCCCTGAGCCCGGTGAGCTACTCCTCCTTCTACCTCGCCGTCTGCATCATCGGCAACATCATCGACCGATAGTTCGCCGCGGTATGCCGCTCGCCGCCATTCTGGCGGTCGATAGGAACCGTTAGATCTGCATCGATGGCTTAGATAGAATGACTAATCGAAGAAGTGCAGCGTTGATCTGAGCCACACCTGCCCTTTAGATCCAGCGGTGCATCGCTCGCTCGATCCGAACCGAACCGATGCAGGCAAATAGGATCATGATGCGTGGCTAGGTTAGATCTGAAAATAGAATTTAAAACCAGAAATTTGATCCAAATTCAAATGCCTATATCTTTTGCATTCCACGTTGGAATTTTGCAAACTTTATACCGTTGGATTCAGAAAAACAAGACCTTTCTGCCTATCCAATTTGTTTAGCAAATAGTAACCATTTGATTGGCTTAAATTGCAGAGACTTGTTTGAGGCCTTTTTAAGTATAGATTTAGTTTAGTATTTTTGTTTAGGATTAAATTTTGTTTAGTTGGTAAACTAGTGGCTTGCTAAGTTTCTGTATTCATGTACTTGCTTGGTTGAGTTTTCAAAAATCATCACTTGGTAGATTCATGCATGCATGCATTCATACTATTTCTTGTTTGTATATATTTGTGTGTAATTGTGTGCTACAACTTTGTGTGTAGATTTTGCTAGTGATTGTGATTGTGACGAGTGCTACTCTCCACACTACCAAGGCAAGTGATATCCTCATGAATATTCCATTCCTATATTTTATATATGCATTAGTATTATTTTTCTAAGTATAGGACTTGCATGGTTATTTGCTAAGAACAAGCTATGCTTTGGGAAAACCTATTAGGTGAAGCCTTAGTGAAAATTTCCTAAGTCCAGATTCCTATTACTATCATGCTTAGCCTAGCTACTAGAAAACAAGGGTGGTTTTTATATTCACTATGGAAAATTTCTAAGTCTAAGGACTTATGTTTTTGTAAATTAAAACAACTAAGTTAATGAACCACCTGGGTGGAATGGAAGGAATGGCTTATGTTGAGTGGTTCACAAGGCCATGGACTTGGCTTGTGTATCTCACTTGTGGATGGCCACCCAGGAAACAAAGAGATTTGAGATGTCTATTGTTGAGAAGCTTCGAGTGCAACCACTTGGTAATATGGGCTCTGCCATGATCTTAGGATGCTAGAACTTAGTCTTTTGGACAGAGGGTGGTAGATGGGATGATAGGTTGGAACGCGTCCATTTGACTAAGGAAAGGCTACTGAAGGATCATGTCTTGGGAAACCAAGGCTTGTGGGTAAAGTGCACCACCTCTGCAGAGTGTAAAACCTAAGTACTTAGCCATGTCCCTGGTAAAGGACAATTTGAGCATCAAGACATGGAAACTTCAAGAATCTCATCACTCCAATTTCTAAATAAAACTTGAGGGTGAACAAGGGATAAAAGGATCTTCAGTCATTGATTGGTAGATGCCCAGAGTGGATCTAGAGTCTTTGATTGATAGATGCCTTGGGTGTTTTGCCAAGAAAGGATCTTCAATCTTTGAATGGTAGATGCCTTGAGAGGATCTTCAGTCATGATTGATAGATGCCTTGATTGGTTTTTGTCAAACAAGATTTGGTATTTTCAAAAGTTAAGGAAAAATCTATTTTGAGCAATGCAAGCCTAAGCTCCACCAGCCAAATGCATATAGTATTATAGTCCACTTATATCATACTAAGGTATCACTTGCCAATACTATTCCAAAGTATTGACCCTTGTGGCTGTAACTTATGATGTTGCGAGTTACTCGATGATGAATAGGAGTCATGAGTCTACACTCAACATGCTTGCCTGTGGCACATGAAGATGAAGACTTATGTTTATTTACTTATTCCATAAACTCTTGTATTAGGCCTTTGGCCATGAGTTGTAAAAGACTATGTTTTATCTCTGGAATGACTGTAATAAACGACCTTTGTATCTGTGTACTTCATCTTAAACTGTGGATGCTAGCATTGATCCAGGGACTAGCATTGCAATCACATGGATCTTTTCCTTTAATAAGGAGGGATCTTACAGATGGTATCAGAGCACTGTGTTGCCTGTAGGATTATGACCCTAGGATTGGAAACCACTAAGGAAACATTTTAACTTCTTCTACACTTGTCTATTCTTCTCGTAAACTTTTCTAATCTTCTCATTCTCATCTCTATTTGTAGATGAACTCCGTCAACGAAGCCGTGAAGAAAGGACCACTCATGACCATGACCTTGGAGTGTGAGACAGGTTTCCCAAGATTCTCAAGGACCTCATGGAGACCATGGGAGTACATGGTGCGGTGTGTACAAGGGCTTTCCAGTGATGGAGGATGGAGTGGAGTATTGGTGGGTGCAACTTCACTTGTACAAGAATAAGGAAGACAACCACAAAGAAAAGGGCTTCTGCATGTACACCAACACTTTTATGCACACCACATTCTTTGAGTCAGCAAAAGAAGCAGCTTGGAAGACTATCAAGGAACTAAGTGCTAGAGTCAAGTGCAGGATGCTCAACCTCCAAAAAGACTTAGAGAAAGAGAAGAAACATACCCAAGAGTTGGAAGTCACCAACCAATCCTTAAGAGGAGATATTATAGACTTAGTGATAGAAGCATGTGAACAAGATAGGGTGATTGCCACTAGGAACATTGTGTTAGCCACCAGATCCAATGAGATAGGATTGTAAGCGCACTTCGTTAGTTGGACCACCACCTATCTCCTTATTTTCCAAAATGATACCTTAAAAGTTTGAACCTTGGTTGATGTAATGGATTTATGTATGCATGACTTGTGTGATTTATGTGTTCCATGGTTATGCTTGAATGTTTGTCTTGTTTAATTTAAATTTGTGTTGTTCTAACTTTTCAATCTTATAAATAGATGCCTATTGCCATCAGCCTTTGTTGAAGAGTTCAGTACCCGTTTTGGTCCTCGTATCGTAGAGCTTACTACTTTACTCGATCTCCCTCTTCCTATCATTACGGTGCACCCACTCACCAAGTTTGAGAGGAAGGACCTTTGGGGCTTCAAGGTGAACCAGCCAGACGCCTTGAGGTGAGCCTACTACGGAGGCCATCGTCTTCAAGCTTATGCACGATGTGAGGGAGAGAGGCATGGAGGTTGTCATGCAGATCTGATAGGGCGGTATTGGGGCGTCACTCCCGACAGGTTAGGGGCACTCACTTCCACGCTTTGGAAGGCGTGATGATGACGGAGAGTCCATCGACTTTGAGGGCGACTCGAGGGTCACAAGCGAGCCGATCGCTGTACCTCCAGGACTTAGAGACTCTTATTAGGCACGTGGATACTGATAGGACCAACGTCATGCTTGGTAATGACGAGCTCAGTGCAACTTCGCGAGAAGGACAAGCTCTTGGCGCAGGGCCAGAGATAGTCAAGGAGATGGAGGCAAAGTTCGAGACCCAAGACCGTAAGTTCAAGAGTCAAGAGAAGCGTGTCCGGATAGGAACAAGAGGATTCGTGACATGACCGAGGCTGCAGTCCAAGGACTTGAGTTAGAGCAACGTGAGACGGTGATTGAGAGGCTTCGTTCCCAGAAGAGGGCTCTCAAGGCCAAGATCGACTCTTTGACCACTACCATCGAGGAGAACAAGATCGCAATGGAGAACGCAGGTCTTACCTTTGTCGAGGAGGAGATTGATGCCGACGAGTAGATTTGACTACTCAGTTATCTTTATTTACCGCACTTGTTATTTGTGAACTTAATGTTCGGACCATCCGACATGTGGATGGCTTGCCACTTGTGTGTATTTGCTTTGAGACTTTTGTTATCTTGTTGTTGAGTTTTTATCCTTGTGTTGCATGCTTGTGTGATGTATTGTGCATAAATCATGTAAGGGTATCTCATTCTTATCTCTATATGAATAAACCACAGATGCCTCCCCGTCGCGCAAACACCAACCCCAACCCCAACATTACCCCGGAAATGCAACAAATGATGAATCTTGTGAACCGACTTATGCAAATGATGACGACGTTCATCCAGAACCAGAACAACAACAACAACCCCAACAACAACAATAACAACAACAACAACAACAACCCTCCAGGTTTTGATATGCTCACCAGATTTCTGCGTCTGAGGCCAGCTAAGTTTTCAGGAACGACTGATCCCATGGTGGCCAATGATTGGCTACGTTCTGTGAACAAAGACTTAGTGACCGTAGGATGCACAGATGCTGAAAAGGTCAGGTTCGCAGCACATCTGTTGGAAGGACCAGGTAGCATGGTGGGACAATTTCGGATCACCACACCTATTGATGAGGTGACTTTTGCTATCTTTGAAGTTGGATTTCGTACTACTCATTTCTCACCAGGTATGATGAGCCGAAAAAGAAGGAATTTCACAACTGAAGCGGCGCCACCAGTGATGGCTGAATACATCGAAGAGTTCAACAATCTGGCGCGCTATGCACCGGATGAGGTTGACACTGATGCCAAAAGGAAGGAAAAGTTTCTGGAAGGCTTGAATGATGAGCTGAATCTGCAACTGTCTGTGGCGTATGTTCCAACTTATCAGTCACTATGTGACAAGGCTGTTATTGTGGAAAATAAAATGAAGCAAGTCGAGAGTAGGAAGAGGAAACACTCCGACAAGCACAGCTCGGGGTCGTCTCATAAACGATCTCACTATGATGATAGTGTCAGCTCAGGATCCCACAAGCATGAGAAGTTTAACAAACATCACAACCACAACCGTCATGACAACAAGCATCATCGCAGTCATGACAATGATAAGTACAAGAACCACAAGAGTGGACATAAGAACCACCACAGTGGAAGTGGAAGTGGAAGTGGAAGTCAGCCTAAGACAGACATCAGCCAGGTCGAATGCTACAAATGCAAGAAGCTGGGGCATTATGCTAATAAGTGCCCTGAAAAGAAAGTTGAAGGACCTAACAAGCCCAATCCTTTTCAGAAAGGACAAGTTAACCACATCAATGTGGAGGAGGTCTATGAAGAGCCTGATGCTGTTGCCGGTAAGTTCAAACTCAATTCCATCTCAGCATTTGTACTCTTTGACACTGGTGCATCTCACTCATTCATATCTAAAGCATTTGTCGAAAGAAATGAACTACCGGTAGAAACCATTGGGTGTCCTATAAGAGTAAGTTCTCCTGGTGGAGAAATGATAGTAAACTCAGGATGCCATGACCTAGTCATAGAGTTTGGAAAACATAAGTTTCCAGTGAACCTAATAATCCTAAATTCCCAAGGATTGGATGTGATTTTGGGAATGGATTGGATGACTAAGTATAAGGGAGTACTAGATTGTGCAAATCATACAGTTTCACTCACAACCCCTGAAGGTAAGAGGATAAAATTTAAGTCCAATTTTAAATCAAAAGGAAGCAAGCTAAATTCTCTTAAGGGGGTTAGCATGGACACGGTGCCAATTGTGTGTGAGTATCCGGATGTGTTTCCGGAAGAGTTACCAGGAATGCCACCAGATAAAGATGTGGAGTTTATAATAGATTTGGTACCAGGTTCTGGACCAAGAGCAAAGAGACCTTATAAAATGTCAGTTGACGAACTTAAGGAACTCAAGAAACAACTTGGAGAACAATTGCAGAAAGGATTCATCCAGCCAAGTTCTTCATCTTGGGGAGCTCGGTTTGTTAAGTAGAAAAGAGAGACAGAACTCAAAGATTATGCATAGATTACCGTTCTCTCAACGAGGTAACCATCAAGAACAAATATCCTTTGCCAAGAATCAATGACTTGTTTGATCAGCTAGAAGGAGCTTGTGTGTTCTCGAAGATTGATCTTCGGTCAGGCTATTTTCAACTCAAGATAAGAGAGCAAGACATACCTAAAACCGCCTTCACCACAAGGTATGGCTTGTATGAGTACACGGTGATGCCTTTTGGATTAACCAACGCTCCAGCATACTTCATGAATATGATGAACAAAGTGTTCATGGAATTTCTCGACAAGTTCGTTGTCGTTTTCATCGATGACATCTTAGTTTACTCCAAGAGCAAGGAGGAGCATGAAAGACATCTACGCTTGATACTTGAGAAACTAAGGGAACATAAGCTTTATGCCAAGTTCAGCAAGTGTGAGTTTTGGTTAGAGGAAGTTGGATTTCTTGGTCATGTTATGACAAAGGATGGTGTAGCAGTTGATCCTGCTAAAGTTTGGCCGTGATGAATGGGAATCTCCTAAGAATGTAAAAGAGGTTCGTAGTTTCCTTGGTTTAGCAGGTTACTACAGAAGATTCATTGAAATTTTTTCTAAGGTCGCTAAACCAATGACAGAATTGTTAAAGAAAGAAAAGAAATTTGCTTGGTCTGAGGGATGTGAACTCAGCTTTCAAGAATTAAAGAAGAGACTTGTGTCAGCACCAGTACTGTGCCTACCAGATTTGGAAAAGGATTTCCAAGTGTATTGTGATGCTTCGCATCAAGGATTAGGAGCCGTACTTATGCAAGGCGGAAAAGTTGTGGCTTATGCCTCAAGACAACTCAAAACCCATGAAGTAAATTATCCTACTCATGATTTAGAGTTAGCCGCTGTTGTCCATGCACTCAAAACATGGAGACATTACCTTTTGGGAAAACGTTGTGAAGTATTCACCGATCATAAGAGTTTGAAGTATATCTTCACCCAGAAGGAAATCAATATGAGACAACGGAGATGGCTAGAACTTATCAAAGATTACGACTTGAGTTTGCAATACCACCCCGGTAAAGCAAATGTAGTAGCAGATGCTCTAAGTCGTAAAGCGTTTGTAAATGGTCTTACCAAAGGAGAATTGCCAGATGACTTGTGTAAGCAATTCAAGGAACTCCGGTTGGAGATTGTGCCAGAAGGACATCTTATGTCTTTGGATGTTCAACCCACTCTGTTGGATAAGATTAAAGAAGCCCAAAAGACGGATAAAGAAATCGAAGAGATTAAGGAAAAGATTAGCCAAGGGAAAGCTAAAAGTTTCCATATGGACGAACAAGGTACTTTATGGCACGGGAAACGTATTTGTGTTCCACAAGATCCGGAATTGCGGAAATTGATTCTGCAAGAAGCCCATAACTCTCCGTATTCTATTCACCCGGGAAACACCAAAATGTACATGGATATGAAAGAAAGATTTTGGTGGAACAATCTCAAAAGGGACATCGCCGAACACATTGCTTTGTGTGATGTGTGTAGTAGAGTGAAAGCGGAACATCAGAAACCAGCAGGTTTGCTTCAACCAATGCCTATTCCTGAGTGGAAGTGGGAAAATATTGGTATGGATTTCATTACCGGATTACCAAGGACCAGGTCAGGGCATGATTCCATATGGGTAGTAGTGGATCGCCTAACTAAGGTGGCTCATTTTATACCCGTAAAGACAACTTATACTAGTGCCAAGTTAGCCAAAATCTACATGAGCAGAATTGTATGCCTTCACGGTGTACCTAAGAGTATTGTGTCTGATAGAGGAACTCAGTTCACTTCTCACTTTTGGAGACAACTTCATGAATCTTTAGGGACGAGATTGGAATTCAGCCTTTGCTTTTCATCCTGGCCCGATGGACAAAGAAAGGACTAATCAAATTCTTGAAGACATGTTGAGGGCATGTGCCCTAGACTATGGAGCAAGTTGGGATGAAAGTACGCCTTCTGAGAATTCTCTTACAACAACAGTCACCAATCTAGTATTGGGATGGCACCATTTGAGTTTCTATACGGAAGAAAGTGTACCACCCCATTGCTATGGAATGGTGTGGGAGAAAGAAGTTTGTTTGGACCAGATCTTATCAAAGACGCCGAAGAAAAGGTCAAATTGGTTAGAGACAGGTTGAAGATAGCACAGTCTCGACAGAAAAGCTACGCAGATGTTAAGCGTAGGGAAATCACCTACGAAGTTGGGGATAAAGTTTATCTTAGAGTATCACCACTTCGTGGAGTGAAAAGATTTGGAGTCAAAGGAAAGTTGGCACCAAGATATGTTGGACCATTTAACATTCTAAGTCGCAAGGGAGAAGTTGCATATGAAATTGAATTACCAGCATCTCTATCAGCAGTCCATAATGTTTTTCATGTAAGCCAACTTAAGAAATGTCACCCAGAAATGGAAGAAACATCTTTGAAGGATACCATACCTTTGGAGGAAGTTCAACTAGAAAGTGATCTCACCTATGAAGAAAAGCCTGTCAAGATTCTTGAGACCACAGAAAGAGTCACAAGAACAAAGACTATCAAGTTTTGCAAAGTACAATGGAATCATCATTCCGAAGAAGAAGCAACATGGGAAAGAGAAGATGATCTTCGGAAAGACCACCAACACCTATTTGCTAGCCAATCCGAATCTCGAGGGCGAGATTCATCTTAAGGGGGTTAGATTGTAACATCCCTAAAAATCATGTTTCAAAACTCATTCATATCATCTTTGCATCATTCATCCATTTAGGGTTTTTCTCAAAATCATTTAGAAACACAAACTTTGGCTATGATTTCATGTGGGCAATTTATCTCAATTGGCCATCACCCTTTGGGATTTGTTTGTCCATGATCTTGTTTGCTTGCCTCCATGATTGGAAAGATTAGGAGTAGCATTTAAACCCAAGATTCCAATTTAGAAATATTTTCTAAACCCTATTCCAAATATTTGCAACTAGATCAAATCTCTGTTTATTTTGAAACCCAAGCTTGACCAAGCCTTTGCAAGGTAACCACTAGGTTATTTGATTGTTTGTGAACCCACAGAACCATGCAAAAATCCCCAAAGCAGTTTGAATTCAAAAGGATTTGAATTCATATCAAATTCTATTCAGAAAATGGAATTAGAAAAAGAAAAGGCTTAAAGAAAAGAAAAGGGGCATGGCGAGAATCCGCCCAGCAAAACGAGCCCAGCAAGCCCACCCGGGGATCTCCTTTTCCTTCTCACACGCGCGAGCACACGCAGACAGACGCTGACAGCCCGACCCCACCAACACCTTGCGCGATTCGCTGATGAGCGGGCCCAGTCCACGTCGTCCTCGTCTTCCCCAGACCGCGCCTGCGACCACGTCGCAGCAGCAGTGAAGGCCGGTAATGGCGCGGCGTAAATGGGCATTAAAACTCGAGCGTTTCCTGTCGATTCCCCGGCTATAAGATCCTCTCTGCCCCGCGATCTTTTTCCCCCAGACACCTCGCTCACTCCGCCACCAGGCTGCCCTCAATCAGCTTCGCACCGCCGCAGACAGAGCCTCTCCGGCGATCGATTCCGGTGAGTCCAGAGCTCCCCTCTGCCTCTCGTTCTTACAATCTGACTTAGCGTGTCTTTGCGCATCCCCTGACCTCACTAGTCCGTCCTGTACTGCCCCAGGTCGCCGGTTCGCACGAACTCCGGCGAACTCCAGTGGTAAGTCCAGACCGCCCCGCGCTTTCTAGTTCACGCACATAGCTCTGTCTCGACTCTGTGAATCTAACCGTGTCCTCGTTTTGCCTTGGGGTGATCCACAGCAACGTCCACGACGACCACCCGACGCAACCGCCGCCCACAGCAACTCCGGCGAGCAATCTAGGACAGCCCCGAGCGCCCCTTGACCAACCGCGAGTACGACGAGCTTCGCCGTGACCCCCTGAGCCCGGTGAGCTACTCCTCCTTCTACCTCGCCGTCTGCATCATCGGCAACATCATCGACCGATAGTTCCGCCGCCGGTAGCCACCGCTCCGCCGCCAGTTCCTGGCCAGGTCGATAGGAACCGTTAGATCTGCATCTGATGGCTTAGATAGAATGACTAATCGAAGGGGTACGCGTTGATCTGAGCCACACCTGCCCCTTTAGATCCAGCGGTCTGTATCGCTCGATCCAGACGAACCGGTACGGGCAAATAGGATCATGACGCGTGGCTAGGTTAGATCTGAAAATAGAATTTAAAACCAGAAATTTGATCCAAATTCAAATGCCTATATCTTTTGCATTCCACGTTGGAATTTTGCAAACTTTATACCGTTGGATTCAGAAAAACAAGACCTTTCTGCCTATCCAATTTGTTTAGCAAATAGTAACCATTTGATTGGCTTAAATTGCAGAGACTTGTTTGAGGCCTTTTTAAGTATAGATTTAGTTTAGTATTTTTGTTTAGGATTAAATTTTGTTTAGTTGGTAAACTAGTGGCTTGCTAAGTTTCTGTATTCATGTACTTGCTTGGTTGAGTTTTTGAAAAATCATCACTTGGTAGATTCATGCATGCATGCATTCATACTATTTCTTGTTTGTATATATTTGTGTGTAATTGTGTGCTACAACTTTGTGTGTAGATTTTGCTAGTGATTGTGATTGTGACGAGTGCTACTCTCCACACTACCAAGGCAAGTGATATCCTCATGAATATTCCATTCCTATATTTTATATATGCATTAGTATTATTTTTCTAAGTATAGGACTTGCATGGTTATTTGCTAAGAACAAGCTATGCTTTGGGAAAACCTATTAGGTGAAGCCTTAGTGAAAATTTCCTAAGTCCAGATTCCTATTACTATCATGCTTAGCCTAGCTACTAGAAAACAAGGGTGGTTTTTATATTCACTATGGAAAATTTCTAAGTCTAAGGACTTATGTTTTTGTAAATTAAAACAACTAAGTTAATGAACCACCTGGGTGGAATGGAAGGAATGGCTTATGTTGAGTGGTTCACAAGGCCATGGACTTGGCTTGTGTATCTCACTTGTGGATGGCCACCCAGGAAACAAAGAGATTTGAGATGTCTATTGTTGAGAAGCTTCGAGTGCAACCACTTGGTAATATGGGCTCTGCCATGATCTTAGGATGCTAGAACTTAGTCTTTTGGACAGAGGGTGGTAGATGGGATGATAGGTTGGAACGCGTCCATTTGACTAAGGAAAGGCTACTGAAGGATCATGTCTTGGGAAACCAAGGCTTGTGGGTAAAGTGCACCACCTGCAGAGTGTAAAACCTAAGTACTTAGCCATGTCCCTGGTAAAGGACAATTTGAGCATCAAGACATGGAAACTTCAAGAATCTCATCACTCCAATTTCTAAATAAAACTTGAGGGTGAACAAGGGATAAAAGGATCTTCAGTCATTGATTGGTAGATGCCCAGAGTGGATCTAGAGTCTTTGATTGATAGATGCCTTGGGTGTTTTGCCAAGAAAGGATCTTCAATCTTTGAATGGTAGATGCCTTGAGAGGATCTTCAGTCATGATTGATAGATGCCTTGATTGGTTTTTGTCAAACAAGATTTGGTATTTTCAAAAGTTAAGGAAAAATCTATTTTGAGCAATGCAAGCCTAAGCTCCACCAGCCAAATGCATATAGTATTATAGTCCACTTATATCATACTAAGGTATCACTTGCCAATACTATTCCAAAGTATTGACCCTTGTGGCTATAACTTATGATGTTGCAGGTTACTCTGATGATGAATAGGAGTCATGAGTCTACACTCAACATGCTTGCCTGTGGCACATGAAGATGAAGACTTATGTTTATTTACTTATTCCATAAACTCTTGTATTAGGCCTTTGGCCATGAGTTGTAAAAGACTATGTTTTATCTCTGGAATGACTGTAATAAACGACCTTTGTATCTGTGTACTTCATCTTAAACTGTGGATGCTAGCATTGATCCAGGGACTAGCATTGCAATCACAGGGATCTTTTCCTTTAATAAGGAGGGATCTTACATTTTGGCTGGAGTCTCTGCCTCGCTTGGAGTCTTCGAGGTGCAACACCGAAGTCTCTGCTCCTTGAAAATTAATAGAAAAACCAATATGAAAACCGCCATAACTTTTGCATACGAACTCCGATCTTGATGATCTTGGGCTTGTTTCGAAGATAGTAAAGAGCTCTACAAGATCGTGCAGGGAACCATTATAGTCCAGAAAGGGAAGATAGAATCAAAATGATGAAAGTTTTAACCTATCTATAAAGGACAAACCGGTAAACTCCAACATCGAACGAATGCATATGAAATCCGTTTTCGAAGAACTTGGTCTTGTCATGGATATTAATACAAGTTCTAAATCCTCTCATTGATAAGAACCAAATAAGAACTAAGAAATATGATGCCAAGTATGCAAAGGTTTGAAATCTCTCTAAAATATATGATCAAGTTACTCACTCGAGAGTCCCTCTTGATAGTACGGTTATCTATCTTATGAACCGGTCTCCTAAATAACAACATGATACCGGCAAAAGGTAAAACATATCAAGATCATACCTTTTCCTTGAGCATTCCACTTGATATTGATGTAGAAGATCTTCTCCTCCTCAAGATGGAACATCTTTCTTGATTGCTCTTGCTCGTGCTTGCTTGATGAAGGCTTACGGATTGCTTCCCCATACACCATGGTGAAACCACTTCTTTGAACTTGCCTTCATCAAACCATGATCACCAAGGATGTCAGGCTTTAAGCATGTGATATCTTAGAGATGGAGAATCTTGAACTTCCACTTCATTTCTTGTAACTCCATTAGGATGATGTATTAAAGATATACATGAGGAACTCCATCTTCTTATTCAAGACACTCTTGATCTTTATTCTTCTTCTTCTTCTCCAACATGATTCCAATAGGCCCAAAGCCCTTGTACATTGCTTCTTATTTTTCATTTATTCTACCTTCAAGTCAACACATGGTCCAAGCAATGCCAATGGCATTTCCTACAAGTGTAACACAATGCACACATTAGTCCATAGATATTGTCATTAATTACCAAAACCACACATGGGGGCACACATTCTCTTTTCAATCTCCCCGATTTTGTTAATTGATGTCAACCCCTTTGAGAGTGTTTATATAAGGAATTTTAACAAACAAACCAGTTACGCCAACATCAAATACTACACAAGTATGTGATGTTGCTACAACCACAATATATAGAGCAAAATCACCCACAACATATGCACGTGTGATGAACTTGAGTTTCATTTGCATATATTGCCAAACTTTACCATTGGTAGAGTTTCCTCTATATATTCAACATGCAAAGCAACAAAAAATATGCAAGAGCATGAGAGGCAAATGATTAAGAACAAACTCAAAGCATAAACCAACTTCCCTTAAACCCTCCCAACCTCATCCCTCATTGGCATCGATTGCCAAAATGGGTGAAAAATTCTAGAAGGCCAATATAGTGAAAATTCCTCCAAAGGTGTGCATTTGCACACATCCAACGATGAATACTTGGGAGGAAGTAAAACTATAATGAGGATCCAAAGATTGAAAAAGAAAACATAAAAAGAAAGAAGCATCAACAAATGAAGCAAGCAATTAAAAGATCTGAAAGAAACCAATTGAATACAACATGATATTATGATAAGAGCAAACGAGTGTTTAAATGAAATAGAGAGGCTCCCCAATATTTGTGAACAAATTAGAACAATTGCATTTGTATACAACATGCACAAATATGGAATCCTCACTCCCCCCATAACCATTTACAACACAAAATATGAGCAAGAAATCAAATGAGCATTCTTAAATAAAGTAAAGGAGCTCCCCAAAGATTATGCACCAATTATAATAATAGCATTTGGAAATAAAGTGCACAACCATGGAATTCACACTACTCCGAACTCATTTAACAACACAAGGCAAGAGATATCAAATATGAGTGCATGAAGAGGTAATCAAGTGGGACTAGCACTCATTGACAAATAAATTTGGAAGCCAGTGAAGAATCAAAAAGAGATAAAAGGTGGTCTCCAAGGAATAGAATATCAACTAAAGATTTATCTTCTCTTATGTGTATAAATTTTTATGTGGATAACATCACAAAGACATATGCCCACAAAGAAACATGCACACACAAAATAGATACTCGAGAAAGCACATGAAAAGCAAAAGGAAGTCATAGAATATACCAATTATATTTTTGCTTGAAAGCATGGCCAAAGGCTCATTTTTATCTTATTGTAAATTAATAAGCTTCAAAACACTAACACACCACATATATTACAACTATCACTAGGGGAAAAGGAGATAGTTGGAATATATGGAGAAAGACAACAAGTATAACAAAAGAGAAATCAACTTTGCAAACTCTCACTATTGCACATAAGAGAAATTGAAGAAAAGATAGGCAATAAAATTGCTAGATTGACATATTTGGAATTGGAGAATCATAAGCATGATTTTGTATATTCCCCAAAATATGCACCCATCTCAACGTACTCACAATTGCAATAGAGAGATCTCCATCTCCTTAAAACCAAAACAATAATCACAACATTTGCAAATACACAAAATCATGCTAACAAGCAACCTACAAAAGGTTGAGAACAAGATATGTATGCATGAAAAAGATATACTTGTTTCCGAGATATAATTGGTAGGATGTAGTGGATATGAATTCCTTGATTATCCTAGCTTGCCTCCAATTGTCATGTAGGCACCACTTCTTCCTAATTGATGATATAAGCATCCAATATATCTCCAATGTACCTAAAACAATTGGGTTCAAAGTAGTTAGAGCAACTACAATACATAGGAGAGACTCCACATAAACATGTGCATATTGATATGAAATTGAATTTAATGTAGCCAATTAGGATTTGGTGGAGTTTACCCTATATATTGGACCAAGGAAAGCAAGCATGACATAATATATACATGTAGTAAATATGCATGCACAAGACTCTCAAGAACCAAAAAGGAGATACAACTTTAATAAAAACACCAAGTAAACCAAGAAGGCACACACAAGAGTGTGACATGACAAAAGGTGTCCAAATTGTATCAAAGAACCAAATGAACACATGAAAGATCACAAGTTCAACAAATGAACTAGGCAGAAGCCAAAGATCAAAATATAGACAAGAACACAAATGCTTAGGGACTTATCTGATTCTAAAAGGTTAAAACAAGGAACAAGGCATGAGATAAAACTAACTCCCAAAAAGAGAAAGGATCCAACAACAAACCAAACTCTCCACACTTTTCATGATGGCACAAAGTACCAAAACGAAAAGGTCGATCTTCCAAGCACATAAAACATAATATGGATCAAATCAAGAAGCATAAAAAAGGAGTGTTCTAAATAATATAGGAGATCTCCCCATGAATAGTGCATTATGTAGGATTTTGCTTTTGAATCCAAAATTCACACAAATGGTATTACCGCTACTACCTACATTAAATAAACACAAGATAATACTAATAAAATCAAATGATCCAAAAGAAGCAAGGAATACATGGGAGTCAAAACATACAAACAAAAACCAATGTAATTATGATCAATAAATTCTACCATCACTAGTAGAAAATGGGCCTTTGGTTCGGGCCATTAGTCCCGGCCGTGGCGGGGGCCGGGACTAATGGTCCGAACCAGACGGCCTGAGGAGGTCGAGGCGCTTTGTCCCGGTCCGTAAGGAACCATTAGTCCCGATTTGAGATACAAATCGGGACAAATGGGTCTGGGCCAGCGCGCATGCTCCTGGCAGAACCTTTAGTCTTGGTTTGTATCTCAAACCGGGACTAATGGCCTGGCCCTATATATATGCACCCAACCCTCCACTCTCTCCTGTTTTTTTCCTATGTGAGAGGTGGGTATAACTTTGTGCTAACTTTTTTTCTTCATATGCACTAGAGGTGTTCGGTGAAATGCCTGTTAGAGCGATGCCACTTGAGTTCACACAAGACAAAATATGATATGAGGTGCCAGAGCGACACTTAAGGTTTCTCCTCTTTGTTTTGAAGTGTCCTAAAAGGTTAGCAACTATTTTCTTGTTTTGACTGCGCGGTACTAATTTAAGAACCGTGATTGTGTTTGATATATATGCATGGTTGTATGATGCAGATGAGCCACCCATGGATGTACGGTGACCGACGCTCTGACGCTTACAGAGAAGGCGTGCGTTCTTTTCGCCTTGTGGCCAAGGCGAACAAGCGGCAGGATGGTTTTATGTGTTTTCCATGTGTTGAATGTCGGAATGAGCAGGCTCACACTTCCTCAAGAGTCATTTAGAGCCACCTGCTTCGGTCCGGTTTCATGTCCGGCTATAATGTTTGGACCAAGCACGGAGAAAGAGGGGTTATGATGGAAGACGGCGATGAAGAAGAGAACGATGATGACAACTACCGATCTATGTTCCCTGAATACGATGATACCACAGTTGAAGATAATGAAGAAGAAGGGGGTGAAGAACGGGAACCAGATGAGCCCGTTGATGATTTTAATTGGTCATTAGTGATGCAAGGCGAGACTGCGACACGAAAAGGAGAGGTTGCGATTCGAGCAGATGTTATAGGCCACAACACATTGCTGTATCCAACTTGTGAAGATGGCCAAAAGAAGTTGGGTAGCACTGGAATTGTTGAAGTGGAAGGCGAGACCGTATGGTGACTCGGATTTGAAAAGTTGCTAGTAATAATGAAGAAGCTACTTCAAGAAATAACCAATTGCCCTCGATGCGTATGAAGCAAAGAAACTTGTGCCCTCTAGGATTAGACGTGCATAAGATACATGCATGCCCTAATGATGCATCCTCTACCGCGGTGAGAAATGCGAGAATATGGATAAATGCCGGTATGCCTTTGCATTGCGGTATAAGATCGAAAAAGATGACCTGGTGATGTTGAGGCGAGCAACCCGGAAGAGGGTTCTGCCAAGGTGATGTGGTATGCTCCTATAATACCACAGTTGAAACGTTTGTTCAGAAATAAAGAGCATGACAAGTTGTTGCGATGGCACATGGAAGACCGTAAGAAAGACGGGATGTTGAGGCACCCTGCTGATGGTCGGCAGTGGAGAAAAATCGAGAGAGACTTCCCGGACTTTGCTGGTGATGCAAGGAACTTATGGTTTGGTCTAAGTACCGATGGCATGAATCCTTTTGGGGAGCAGAACTGCGATCCTGACACTGGCCCGTGACTCTATGTATCTACAACCTTCCTCCTTGGTTGTGCATGAAGCGGAAGTTCATTATGATGCCAGTGCTCATCCAAGGCCCGAAGCAACCCGGCAACGACATTGATGTGTACCTAAGGCCATTAGTTGATGAACTTCTACAGTTGTGGGCCAAACCAGGTGTACGTGTGTGGGATGAGCACAAACAACAGGAATTTGAAGGAGGTGGGCCGGCCTTGTTGAAGTTTGAAGGAGGTGGGCCGTCCTCCTCGTGCCTGGTGAGCGCCCTCTCACGCCGATTGATGAAGAAGGCTTCCCAAGTCGGGAAATAGTCGGGATGCCAGTTGGGATTCCTCTGCTGCTCTGGCGTGAGCTCGAGGTAGTAGTGGTTCGTGATGGCCATTCGGCGCTCCACACCTAGAGGGACAGGAGGGACCGAGCAGTGGCTCGGCCTTGGTAGCCGGTGGGCGGGGGTAGTTCGGCGCCAGCGCCTCCGCCTCCCGGGTGGTTAGAGATACGATGGAAGCCATGGGAAGAGAATGATGAGTCTAGATGTGATATGTAAATGGAGGCCAAGCGTACATATATATACTTAAAAAATGGCGGGAAGACAGAGGTGGGAACCGGTGGAAAGCGCGGGAATGCAGTGGCGCGGGAAACTTTCATCCCGGGTGGGGGCTCAAACCGGGACAAAAGATGGGGGGGCCTTATCTGGGGGAGGCTTATCTGGGAGGGCCTTATCTGGGGGGTGGCTAACCTTTAGTACCAGTTGGTGGGTGCAACTGGGACTAAAGGTGGTTTTTGTGTCATCTAACAAAACTGTCGGTGGGATAAGGACGCGTGGGTAACCTTTAGTACCGGGTGGGGGCTCAAACCGGGACTAAAGCTGTCGGTAGGATAAGGACGCGTGGGTGGACGCACTGCTCGATGAGATAAAGCATGTAGCACACGATGCCCTGTCGGAGGAAGAAGACAAAGTAGAAGCGGCGCCGTGCCTATAAAAGGAGCATCGATACGCCATGGCAAGCAACTCAACAAGCCAACATGGATGGAGAGTTTCATCCCCATGGATGGAGGAAAGGGTTGGGAAATCTCCCGTGGCGGAACTTCTCGAAGATGCCCTTGGTGCACACGCCCTATGGCATCTTCGGAAGTTCCGCCTCGGAAAATATTTTCCTGCTAGCCCGTGAAAGACTCCATCTCCGCCTCCCTGGTGTTAGAGGTATGGTGGAAGCCATGGGATAGAGTGGAGAGAGGCGGCAGATATGAGTCTAGATGTGCTATGGCAACGACCAAGCCAACATGGATGGAGAGTTTCATCCCCATGGATGGAGGAAAGGGTTGGGAAATCTCCCGTGGCAGAACTTCTCGAAGATGCCCTTGGTGCACACGCCCTATGGCATCTTCGGAAGTTCACTCTCGAAAATATTTTCTTGCTGGCAGTGAAAGACTCCATCTCCGCCTCCACAGGGTTAGAGGTATGGGTGGAAGCCATGGGATAGAGTGGAGAGGCGGCGGATGAGTCTAAACCCTAAACCCTAAGTCAGAGGAGGGAACCCTAAACCCTAAGTCAGAGGAGGGAACCCTAAACCCTAAACCCTAAACTAAAAACCCTAAACCCTAAACCCTAAACCCTAAACCAGAAACCCTAAACCCTAAACCAAAACCCTAAACCTTAAACCAAAAACCCTAAACCCTAAACCCTAAACCAAAAACCCTAAACCCTAAACCCTAAACCCTAAAGGGGCTACGATCCGGAAGAGAACGGGCGGGAAGAAAACATGCGGGAAAAAATAAGGCGGGGTAGACGATCCGGGGCCCCCGGTCTAGGTTTTCGCCGGAGGAAGACCACCGGAGCGTCGGAATTACATGAAAATGGCAAAATGGTTAATAGTTTGACTAGTTAGAATAATTATTTTATAAAACAGAAAATTGATTTGAATCACTTATTCAAAAATATGCAAAATATAATATTTAATGCATTTTTAAAATGAAAATGGCAAAATGGTTAATAGTTTGACTAGTTAGAATAATTATTTTATAAAACAGAAAATTGATTTGAATCACTTATTCAAAAATATGCAAAATATAATATTGAATGCAAAATATAATATAAGAAAATCGATATTACCGCCGTCCCATCTCAGCGGAAAATCAGCGTGGCTGAATCGGAGGTCCCTTCTGACGATGCACGTATGGTAGATGGCGGACCCGGCTACCCCGTGGATGGAATCAAGGAGCAGGTATCTTGTGAGCTCCATCAGAAGGTGAAGAACCTATCCATCAAGGTGGCGGTCGGATGTGCTTTACCTTGTTCACCTGGCGCACGCTAGCATGGCCGTGAGATTCCAGCTGGCTATGCTAAAGTTGGTGTGGATGAAATCGCAATGGGGTGGGACTCAATGGAGCTTGACATCCCTGGACCTGAAGGTGAGAGGACACTCGGAGAAGTACTGGGTGGTATCATTCTATGGGACAAGAACAACATCAAGCTTCTAGGCTGGACGCCAAAGCCAACACCGCCTCCGAGTGGTCGCATGTCACCTTCACCTCCATCACCTCCAAGAAGCCCACCCCATGACTATGACCACCACAGCCCGAGTCCATCTCGATCTCTGCCGCAGCCTACGATTAGTACTAAACAACACAGGAGACCAAAACGACAAATGTCGCCCCTCCCAAGAGTACCTCATAAGAATCTTCCTATCAGACCTTACGATCATACTGACGAGGAAACCGACATGATCGTAAAGGCCGAATGTGTTGCGCAGCTTCAAAAGAAGAAACCCGAGCCCGCCCCGGTATACACCGAGAAGCAAAAAGCGTATGCACTTTCTTTTCTGAACACAAAATCGCAATATGACTTGCACCATAAGCCAGATGACTAGCGACGCACACTTCAGAAGGAAGTGAAGAAGAGAAAATCAAGTAGAAGTGCAAGCGGGAGCAAATCATCAAGTCAAAGTGCAACCGGGAAAAGAAAGGACGTCTCCCAGCTCGAGGAACATGCCAAAAAATCGATCCCACCCCTCAAGGTGGTATCCCATGACATTCCCTAGCAGAGTATGGAAGAAGCTGCGAAGCTTGCGGCCTCTATGAATGTGACTGTTGATGAATTGCTAGGTTCCCAGGACGACAAGTTACCCAAGGCTCAGGTAGTCCCTACATATGTCCCAGGGAAGCCTCTGGTCAGCTTTGAGCAGTTCCAACAACTGCCAACACAAATGTGTAGTTTACATAAATGGTACTTGAAAGCCGTAAAGGAGGAGAGAATAATGATCGTGGCGAAAGTCCCATATGACTACTACTTCCGAGAAGAATAGATCCATGTTGAGTTTCTAGAACTCTTCTAGTTATACATTTTCGACGCCCTCGACAAAAGTCTCATGAGTTGCTATTGTCTGTAAGTTGTTGAATTCATTGTCTATATATAAGCTATTCATTTTTTCAGTTGTTCAGTTCATTGCATGTAATTATCCTAATTATATCCTTCTGTACTCTATTATTATGAAGAATGAAGATCATGGAATGTAAAAGAAGGTCAATCTTTAGTGTTGGGTTCATTGACCCAGATAAAATACATTGTCGGATGCTAAAGGATAAACCCGAGGACACACAGGAAAACCTTCTAAGGTTTCTAACGGAGCAAAATTTCTGTGACCACATACTGTTTCCTTACAATTTCGCGTGAGTGTCTTACTCTATTGTATACATTCTCTTTTGCTTACTCGATGTTAAGTGTAATTGATGAGTTACTGATGTATATATAAACGTGTACAATTTTCACTGGATTCCATGGACATTCATCTTGATAAGGGAAGATTTGAAGTCATGGACCCATTAAAGAGACCCCTGGAACAGTTTAGTGACATGCAGGACATGCTCCAGAGGTAATTTTTGTGCTACAGCGGTCTCTTTTGTTGATTTCCTGAGATATCACGTAATAAATAACTCATTCATTTTCTTTACCGGACAGGGTTGGAACCAGTTCAAGAGTGCGGTTACGGGTGACTTTACTAAGAAGCTGACGTTTAAGCCGGTCTCGGTAAGTAGTACGCGCATCTCTTTACTTCTAGTTTCAATACAATTATGATGTTGGATTATTATTTTGATTGAATTCTATTCTCGTAAAGTGCGCGAGGCAGCCACCAAAGACGAATCTATGTGGATTCTATGTTTGCGAGTTCATTATGCGTTTACCGATGAGCTGAATGATTATAGAGTCGATGTAAGCAATACATTCATAACATTATTTTTATTACCGTCACTTTTTGTTATCATGATTGATATTCATATTGATCTCCTTTCTTATATAGTTCGAGAAAATGCGGGATCAGCTCCTACCACAACAACGCGTAGTAGCAATTGCTGAAGAACTGGCAGGATTCTTGATGAATGAGATGATAGATGACGCTGGAGAATTTAGTGTGAATAGGCGCCGATGATCCCCAACCATGTAATTGAATAGACGGGCTCTAGTCCCGATAATTGTGATCTCCATGTGTAACTATCATGTATATATTTGTATGCTCGATCTTAAGAGAAGTTATCTTATGTATGCACGAACATGTACGGTATGTGGTAGCGTAGAAAACTATTTTGAAATGAAAAAAAAGAATACAAATTGAATTCTACGCATGGCAGAAAGTGCTAAAATTCTGCATGGCGAAGAACCATTGTCCTGGTTCGTAATATGAACCGGGACTAATAGCACCAGCCTTGAGAGATACGTGGATGCCCATTTGTCCCGGCTGGTAAGAGGCGGGACTAATGGGTGGGCCTTTAGTCCCGCCCTCCGGTCCAGTTACGGGACGGGACTAAAGCCCCTTACGGAATTTGCTGAGGCCCGTTTTCCACCAGTGCATATATGGAGTACCAATTGTATAATGACAATAACTATAGGGATAATTTCCCGAGATAGCTTGAAAGGCTATCCAAGATCATATTCACAACATAACCATATGGCAACATATAAGAAATAGGCTCGATGCTTAGATAGAGAATCTAGATAACTCCAAATAGCTACACAATAATTAATGATTAGAGTAACTTGAAGCAAATGGTTTACATGGAGGATATAGAGGTCCAAATATGAGGAAACACATACCAAGAAAATCTATCACAAACAAGATCCAACAGATGAGAAACAAAGGCGTTCAAGCAAATTTAAACTTGTTTGAGCAAATGTGCCACATAGGAGCTAGATAATTCTGAGTATCAATTCTAAGTGGCACAACCTCGAGTGTCCACATTTTCTAGGCTTATAATATGCACAAAGCATATGACTCCCTCACTTAGTGATAAACCATAAATTCTCAATAAGAGGCAAAAAGATACAAATAGAGACAATTAATGGACATTAGAGAACTTGAATTTCTCATGAGGATGACATACCACATAGAGACTAGATAATCTTCGAACATCAATGTTAAGTGATATTTCTCATGTACACACATTTTAGGATTGTGGAATGTCCAAGCATAACACTCTACCAAGATGGGATAGTCCATTAATCTCTCAAAAGATCCAAATAAGATACCAAATAGATTCAATAAAGGTTCAAACACAAAACACAAATACAACCAACATACACAAATAAACTTGACAACTCAAGATAAGTGAGATGTAAGCACAACATATTCAAACATATGCAAGGTACAAAATCAACACATGCACGAGGGGGTGCAAGTAACTTTCAATGTAAATAAGTTGAGTACAAGTTACCACAAGAAGGAACATTGGATATAAGATATGCTATGATTTTCCAAATGACTTGGCTTGAGTAAATATAATAGATGAAGATCACTGAATTCTTCATGATGTAGCCAAGTCTCCAATGCCCTCCAAAAACACCTATTGATCAAGTTTTAGCTTGTTGGTCCCCAACCAAGTTGAGTCATAAGAAGTTACTCACAATTGGCTTAGCAACCCAAATGGTTCTTTTCTTAACACCACTTTGAGTACCAACATATTTGGCAAACACATTTCCCACCTCATCCTTACGAAGTGAATAAGCATCATCAATCAATATAGGTTTTGATGAGGAGTTACCAGTGGTGCAAGAGGAAGAAAGGTGCCCCTTCTCCCAGAATATGTAGCAAGTTATTCTCTTGCTATGTTTCTTATTAGGTGATGGTAAAACTTTAGGAAGAGTTTGAGGCCGCTTCCCTTGTTGCTTATCACTAAGAGGCTTCTTCTTCAATGGGCAAGATCTAACATGATGCCCTTCTTCCTTGTACTTGAAGAAAACAATGTTGGCCAGATTCTTGACTTGATATTGGCCATTCTTCTTGACTTGATCTTGGCAATTCTTCTTGTTGCCCTTGAACTTCTTCTTGTTAGTGGATTTGTTCTTGATATTGGAGTTGAATCCAAGTCCATGATGGGGTTTGTTGCATGGAAAACAAAAACTTTTCCTACGATTGCAGCCACCAAGATCATATCTAGGAGATACATGTAACGATTTCAGGTGGACTCACCCTAGAAGACCATAAGGCGAGATAACGTTCCTGCAAACAAATGTGGCTATTGTAGAGTGTACATGGTCGTCCTCAAGGACGCGATGACATTACCACATGTGCAGCACCTCCGTAATCGGTCACACGTACAATGTGCCGAAGACTTCTGTCCCTCGCTCCAGCTCGACAGCGGAAGTAGGGGATCCTCGGGAACTCCGCCCACACTACGACATGGTGGTGATGGTGGTGGATAAGATCTTGAGCAGGGCTTCGCCTAAACACCTCGCTCGTGGCAATGGACAAGGCTCGAAGGGGAGGAAGATGTGAACCAAAGGGCATATGAGAGTAGATGTGAGTGTGTGTGGAAGAAAGAGGAGGAGGGGGGCTTTTATAGGTGAGGGGTAGCCCAAGGGGGCATGGCGCACGGCCATGGTGCTTCCCCATCTCTTCCCCAATTATGTGGGTAGACTCTCCACTCACAAAAAATCACTCTCCACTTTCTTCCATTTATTCTCCACTCAAAAATCAAGAGTCTCTTCATTAAAACCACTTTTAATTCACTTGATTTAATGTCACTCATTTAATGAACACTTGATTTAATGAGTACTTCATTAAATGAACACTTCATTTAATGAACACATTAACAATTCAATCCCCGGTAATATTCCGATACACCGAAACTATACCGACATATTTATCAGAATAATTCCCGCGTTGTCTAGTATTTTATCCGGTGTTCCCTATTGATACATTCGATCCGGATTCACAGATGTAGTATAATAGCTTTTTCCCTAGAATACCTAGGTTTAATCGAACCTCGGAAAGCAATGCTAAAAGGAAATAAAAAGGACACGTCTACAAGACTTTGTTTGTTTGTTTTACCATAGTTTATCGGACCAATCTAGTTTACTTTATAATGGGTTAAATCAATGGATGGATATAGGCCAGGGTTGAAGATCCACCTATAGCTGCACATCATATGGAAAAGATAATAATAAGCATAGTCATGTATAATGTTTGAATGGAGATAATCTCTTGTGGGCAACACATCCTAATATACTAGAGCCCCCGTGATGCAGCGGGCATAGCAATAGTATTTTAATCCAACCAAGTGCACACCGAAGCAATGGGCTACAAACGATTATTAATTGTAAAACACAGATCAAAGCTTTAAGTGGTGATGTTGTTGTGATCCCGAATGGGTCACTAAGCGAAGACCGTATTACCCTTTCTTTCACTGGGGTTCCTATGAGATCGCCGCTAGCCAAGTATATCACCTCAAGTCTTTATCAATTTATGGGATCTTGGGTACCTACAAGTCCACAAATCAAGACAAGACATTCAACAACTAATCATCATACTAATAAACCAACCAAGACTCGGTTAACTAAAAGAACTTCCCACTAGCATGGCATCTTAGCAAATCAACCAACCAAGATAAACAACTCAAACTTCATAAGTAGGAGACATAGGACATACCTCTCATAAGTGACTTCATGATCTGATTCCTTATAGGGATGTGTTCCTTAAAAACTCAAACACTATTACTCTCATAATGATATTAAAGCAAAGAGGCAAAGTGCGAATCCACATTTACGAAAAGGAAGAACAGAAAAATCTTTTTGTATTTTTGAAGATAGGGATTAAAGAACAGAAAAGAAATTGCGACCAAGCAAGGGTTTTAAGAAAAGAAAAACAAATGAAAAAAACAAACTAAAAACGAAAGCAAACTAAAAAGCAAAGGAAAAAAGCAAAGTGTTGGAACAAGCCAACATGAGTGTTTTGAAGCTCCCAAGGAGCTGGAGTACAACCTTGTTATTACACAAATAAATTTGCTAGGGGAACACATCCCCAAGCTCATGCTTTTGCAATCCCTTTTGTTGCTCATTGTGGTGGCGGTGTATAATCTCCCACATTCCATTGGTTGCTCCAATCATGGACCTGGGTGGCGAGGCTTGCAGTAGCATCTCGAAGGTTGATGGAGAGGTTGTTCATATTTTGAATATTTCCTTCGAGTGTGTAGATGTCTTCATAGGTGGTGTAGTAGTTTGGTGGCTCCTCATCTTGTTCGGGTCCTCCTTGTTCTACTTCTTCATCTTCTCCTCCTCCCATAGGTATTTCTTGTTGGTGTAGATTAGCCTCAACCTGCACGTCAAAACACAAACATCCATCCTCAATAGAGAATAAACTGTTAGGCAAAGGATCTAGGATCAAGTGATCCGCTCCAGGTATATCAAAGAAGTATCTACCATGAGTTTTAGAAACCATACCACATGCTCTTAGAGTAGAGAGACCCAGACAGTGACTTCCTATCAACAGTTGGATGTTACCTAGGTTGATGCGAAGTGCACGTGCAAGAACGGTCACAACTCCTCCTCCACATATGGGTTCTCAAGATTGAAGAGCATGATGCTTAAGGTAAAACATGATAAGAACGCCCAAATTTGGTGTTAAGTTATAATTAATAATAGCAGCTTTTGCGAGGATCAACATGTCTTCCTCATTAACTCTAGTAAACTCACCACGCGCCTACAAAGTGTTAGCAATCACATAGAATAAATAGCGAATAGCAGGGTGATCAATTTGGTTCCCCTTGGGTGTGTTTCCATGAATCTTCATTAAATTAAAGTAGGGTAAAGGGGAAGGATTTAAAACAACAGTAGTTGTGCGCACATCAGTGATGTTGTTGGCAAACGCAAACCATTGAGCCCATTGGTCGAGTGTTAGGGTGTACTCATAGTTCATAAGGCAGAATTTGATGCGATCAACTCTGGGCCTTTGTTACTCGGTACAACCGTAAGGGTCCACTTTGTGAGTCAAGGTTCTAAAGAACTCAAGTGTCAAGCAGCAATACGTGGCAACATCCTGAAATACAAAATCATACAAACCAACATTGTTGCAAAGTAAATCAAAATCAGCACCAAGGACAAGTTGGTTTAGGATATAAGGACATGTCCACTTGGTGGTCTTTATTTCTCGGAGCTTGAGATGATTGAAACGGATCAACTGAAATTCCTCGGTGAATTCGATACGAAGTGACTCGGGGGTCAACGTATTAATGGGTGGCTCCTTGTGTTCATCTCACGTGTACGGCTCCTTGTGTTCATCTAAAAATAATAAAAATAAGATAAAGTAATAAAATTGCTAATATTTTTTTGGTCCAATAGAAACATAGCATAACTGATTCTCTACACTAACTACAAAATAAACTCCTCTAAAACAATACTAAGCATGCTCAATTTCAAGATTGAATCAAGAACAAGACCTAAGTCTAGATTGACAATGATGAAAGATTAAGTGAGACTTTTGCACAAATAGGTTGAGGATCGGAGGAGAATCATACCTTAGATCAAATGAGTGTGAGGAATCAAAGAAATATGAAGTAAATTTGAAGATCCAATGGAGGTGGTTTGGAGTTTGGAGGAAGAACAAAGAGAAAGATTTGTTTTTTTGGGAATTTTAGGTTACCTCCTCGGGCTGAATATGGCGGCCGCCTATGTGGTACGGGCGCGCGGTACGGCCGGAGACCGCCCGTACCAGGTGACATACCTTGGGGGCGACGGCTGCTCCCAGGTGGTGCACACGGTACGGTCGCGTGCGCCTGTACTGCTGGTCGTTATTGGTTCGGTACCTTTACTTGAAATCTGATGTTTGCTCGAGGGTATGGTATGGACGCGCGGTATGGGCACGTCTGGCTGTACCAGTGGTTGTTAAGAACACTATTCCCTGTGGCAAAAATCACAATTTCTATCTTCCTTCGGTTCGATGTGGTATGGGCGCACGGTACGGTCACTTTCGGCCGTACCAGTGATCGTTAAGAGAACTTTGAGTTGCAAAACTTAAAATTTTGATTAGAAGCTCCTGGTGCCTTTGCACATCTTATCAAAGGACAAAATAACATCAAATATACTATATAAAGGATCAACAATACTTCTTAGGCCATGTGTTAGTAAAATAAAATATAGAGGATTACCTTATTTCTTCTCCTCTCTCCAAAGGTCTTCTTGAACACTCTCGTTCTATACCTAGATTCTTCACGGTGATCATCTTTAGTAGATCTTCCATGGTATATTCCGGCGTTGGCGCGTTGCTATAATCTAGCTCTTCAGGTTTATCTTTGGTTTCCACCCTCATCATCTTGAGGACTTCTACCGGATTTGGCTCGGGTTTTCCAGCAAACTTTGCTAGTATGAGAGCTTGGCTGTCAGCTACTGACGAGGGTTTAACTCGTCAATGCCCATTGTTATGGACTTGGGTTTTGGAGAAGGAGGGAGTGCTGGAGACATCTATCGGCTAGCAAACAAGCACACAGGGGACAAAGGATTTACCCAGGTTCAGACCTCGTAGAGGTCCCTACTCCTAACTTGTCCGTGGAATTATCGAGGAGTCGAAAGTTACAATGATCTTGAGATGAAATCTGAGGTTGTGAAAACTAGGGTTGCGTGTGTTCTCCTCGCTACCCCCTCCTAGCCTTTATATAGATAGGCTAGGTCTCGGGTAGCAGGTCGAGTCGGTTACAAGTTAGGGTTTTCCCCTTTAAACTTTCTATCTTTAGCTTCTTCTTGTCCTTCAAGCAATTGAGAGTCCATAGGTTACTCGAGTCCCTCCATCCGGGCCTTGGCGACACCGTGGGCCTGTACGTATTTGGGCCGTATATACCAAGCTCGAGTACCTGTAGGATATACCCATGTCAGTAGCCCCCGAGTGTCTAATGGAATCGCAGATTCGACTGGGGACTTTTGAAGCCTTCGAGTGCCTGAATGAGTATATTTCGATTGCTTTTATTTGTGTCATAGGGATTGTTGATATACGTGCCTGATATGACCGATGTATCGGTATCAGTTAATCACCTTAGGGTGAAACAACGCAATCTACTCGAATTCAAGTCCCCGGACTCGAATCCGGAAAAGTGCTGGTGTAATTCGACTCAGGCCGCGGAGGTCTTACAGGAGTCGAATTCCAGTTATATGGGTGTGAGCACTTGACGCGTCCGTCAAGGCATGTTAATCTTGCCTGTGGGCATGGATATGTTTCTAGTAGTGCGCAGTAAAATGCGTTGCCAGGCCTTATGCAGGTCTTACCTTCACGCCGTAGGCGCGGCATCCGAATTTTATCATCGCGGAGACGATTCGGGTAACCCAGGAGACGCAGTCTCTTTGTAGGGGGAAAAATTATGAGGCGGTGTCACCATGAGTTTCGAGTGTGGATGTTATCAACACATAGTTTTTTGTTCAAATAATCATAGGGTGCGCGACCAGTATCCTATAGGAGTAACCAGTGCTGGTTGAGTCGAAGACTCGGCGAGGACTAAAACTTCTACATCGCTGTCGTCTTTTGCTTGCTTGTTCGGTTGATAACCCGGGCAGGTAGTAAAACACCTTTGCGATTTCTATCGTCTTCGCCTGCTTGTTTCAGTCGATGACCCAGGCAGGTGCAAAAATATTTTTGCGACTGATGTCGTCTTTTGCCTGCCTGTTTCCGGCGCTCCCTATGGGAGTAACCCATGTTCATAATCGAACTGTGTTTCGAGTGGTTGGGTTTTCCTTTTGTAATTGTCCATGTTCCTGCAAAAAGAAAAGAAAAATCGTAGGGTGCGTGGCCGTATCCTATGGGAGTAACCCGAGTGCTTGGTGGAGTCGAAGACTCCAGCAAGGACTAAAATAATCAAGTTCTCCATTGCATAGCCTTTTGGTGGCGTTAGTCTTGGCCTTGTATGACCTTAGTTGCCCGTGTGAGCGGTTTTGACGGGACGTGACGAGCTGTGGGTCCCACTTTCTGACTTTGATTTGACTGGGCGTGCGTAATCTTATTTTTAACTGTGGCTCCTCGATTTCCGCGTGTAATGTTGAAGTGGGGGGACAGTTCACGCTTCCTCTTCTCCACGTGTCCTCCGCGATGCGTGCCACGCGTCCAATAGGGTTTTTATCAGCCGTTGGATTGCATCTTCCAGGGGTTAAGTAGCGATGCCACAGCGGTAATTTTCCCATCTGTGTTCTTTCTTCCTTGCTGCCATCGCCATTGCCCTTTGCTTTCCTGCTTTCCTCTGCGCCCATCTGCTCTACGATGCTGGACCAGCTCCGTTTGTTACCTAGCTATTTTCTTTGCTCTCATCGCCGCCGCGCAATGGGGAAGAAGAAGGGGCGCCGCTGAGTCCATGACCACCCTCTTGCGAAGAAGAAGGGTGGCTCCGCTACTGCGGCCACCAGCGCCGCCGCCACCAGGAAGAAGAAGGTCGCGGGCACCCGCGTGACTAATGGCGCTTGGCGCCCCTCCATCATCAAAGCCTCGGATATCCGTCTTCTTCGCCAAGACGGAGTGATCTCTGCATCAGTCGCCGATTCGCGCGTCCCCAGCGGTGAGACCGTTCCTGTGCCTCCTGCTGGTTATCGAGTGATGTTTCTTGAATTCATCATTCGCGGTCTTTCCTTGCCTCTTCACCCCTTTCTTCGGGGTCTTCTTTGTTTCTATGGGCTCCAGCTCCATCAGCTGTCCCCAAATTCTCTCCTCCACATTACTTGCTTGATCACCCTCTGCGAGTGCTGGCTCGAAATCGAGCCACACTTTGGTCTTTTCAAATGTATTTTTAAATTGAAGCGCCAGTCCGCATCTGGCTCTTTGGTTTATGACGTAGGTGGTTGCGGAATACATGTTGATCCATCCGCCACTTACTTCGATATCAATCTCACCAAGTCCGTCCAGGGATGGAGGGACAAATGGTTTTATGTCTTGGCGACCGAAGGCCAGGGCGAGCACTTTGGTCTCGCGCCTTTTGATCCCGACTCCCCAAGAAGATGCGTTCTTGGAAGAACATGATCATGCCTTCCGAACTCGCGAGACAGACGTGTTATATCGGTCGTCTGCGACCTCGAAAGTCGCATAGCGCGAAGAGGAGGCTGCCCTTGTCGGAACTTGGCTGCATCGTCGCGTCCAGCCTCTCGGGCCGAGTCCATCCCATGTTCCAATGGGGTGGCGCTGATGATCCCACTCGCGTGTCTGCCGATGGCATGTCCGCGAGTGAGGTAGATAAGAGGGTGCGACTGGTCATGAAGTATACCCTCAAGGATGTGCTTCCGAACGAGCCAATCGTTCCTCCTTTTGATGCTTCGAATCCTCCTCCTGAGGTATGGTTGTGCTACGTAGTAGCGTATTTTCTCGATTGCGTCTTCTGTTGCTTATCTGTTTTATTTTTGTATGCAGGAGTGGGCGGTGTCGCCTTGCATGCCTCCCCTCCCTGAGGGGATTATTCCTCGTGAGGCTGTGGAAGAGGACCAGTCTGAGTCGACTATCCCTTCCGATGTTGAAGAGGAAGCCCCCGAGTCTAAAAGTCCGGATACTCGCAAGCGTTCGCGTAGCGAGGATTCCAACACGTCGACTCCTTCCACTCCAGGGGGCACGACTGTTGGTGCGGAGTCGCCAATTCCCGCCGTTCCTGTGAGGGCTGTGGCACCGTCATCTCGCAAGAAGATGCGATTGCCCAAGGAGTCTTCGTTGGAGTCGACGGAGGCCACATTTGATCTTGATAGCTTTGACTAGTAAATTTGCTAGTAAATTCGTTCGCCACTTGTTTTCTTCTTGTTGGCTTTTCCCTGTAGTTTCCTTATCTGAGTGCGGATTTTGTCTTGTAGTCAAGAGGCGTCATCATCTTCTGGTGACGTCGAATTTTTGAAGGAGTCAGGAGTCGTGACCTCAAAGGCCAAGATAGAGGTCGAGCGTGCTCCTTCTCCTCCGGCGGCGGCCCACTCCGGGAACAATTCTTCGAGCTCTCCTCACGTAGGGGAGCATCGAGTAGTAGCTCGGATGATGGTTCACTAATCTTCTTCGGAGTCGCTGGAGGACCATGTAAGTATCTCTCTCTCTCTCTCTTTTAACTTGGCAGTCAACGCCCTTAGTTTGCCTTCTGCTGATTCCTTGTTTTGTGCGACAGCTCCTTGTCAAGGAAGCCGCGCAGGTGGCGGAGCAAGTGATGGTGATAGGTCGCCAGCATGCGATGCTGGAGAAGCGCCACCGCGTGGTCGAGAGTGAGTGTTCTATACTTATTTCTTGTCATCTTCTCTGCACATTGGTATCATCGACTGACAGCCAAATTTTGACTGTCCTATAGCTGAGCATAATGCTTTATTGCGTGACGTCGCCACGTTGGGAAAGACTCTGGCCATAGCTGTGAAGGGGCGCGAAGAGGCAATCGCGGCTCGTGATGAAGCCCAGAAGCGCGAAGAGGATCTGCGTGCCTCCTTTGCGGCTAGGGAGAAGTTGTTCGAAGAGCAACTGTTCTCAGTCGCCAAGGCCCTCTTAGGTACCTTTACTTGGCGGATATATTTATTGATGTTCTTCTCTTCCTCCGTGGCGCCGGTGGCATTTAGAAGTTTGATCCGTGTGTTTTTTTTGGTGTAGATGCTGGTGGCTTGAGTTTTGATCCACGAGTCCTTGGTCATGATGGCCTCTGGCGCGGTATTCTGCGATCGAAGACCGTAGCGCCGCTATCCAAAAATCGTTGTCCAAAGCCAAGGCCACCTGAGTCGCCTCGAGGAGGAGCTGATGCGAGCGGCTGTCGACAATGTCGAGGAGCTGGTGGAGTCACTTTTGGGGTGTGCACCCACGTACAAGAACTCCCTCCGCGCAGCTGGCGCAACCATGTCGCTAGCCATGGTGCAAGCCCACGGAGTCAAAGTGGATCCCTCGGCGGTGTCGAAGACAATGCCTGTTGGCGTGGATGGTCAGCAGGTAGTGTTTGCTCCCTTTGCGTCTGCCTGTGCCAAATATGGCCATTCCTTGATAAACACCGTTGCCAAGTATTCGGAGGAGCTCAATCGCGCCAAGAAGGCGGCGAAAAAACTTGACCTCGGGGCGGCGGAAAGTCGATGGCATCGTCGCCACGGACTTGATGAAGCCCCCGAAGTCCTCGAAGTCGAAGAAGCCAGCTGCTCCGTAGTTAGTTTCGTGTAATAGCTGATGAACTCGCTCTTTTGATTGTAGCTCATGCCTGTTGGTGGATGTGTTTTGTACATACTTTTATTGATCCTGAATGCACCTGTTACATTTGGCTTTTGAGTTGGTCGCCTTATTTTTGCTTCTGGCTTGATTTTTGGTAGGGTACATCAAGTGGCCCGATGGGGGGAACCCTGGACTCGCCATCTTTTGAGGATGCAACGGCACCATCTTGCTCCAGAGTAGAGGAGCTTTCCTTGCTTTCGCGACTTCATGATCGCGTTAAGCAGCTGGAGCGTGAGTTGCCCGTGATCCGTGGTAGCGCCGACGTGTGGAAGTCAAAGGCTGAAAAAGCCGCCGCTCGCGAGCAATATCTGCTTGGCGAGGTGACGCAACTGGGCAACCAGTTTAAATGTTAGTTTGCTCATCCTCGTCTTTTCCTTTGTAGTTAATCGCGATGGTACGTTGTACTCATGCTGTTCATGCTGCTTCATGCAGTTGTTAGCGCACACCGTCCGCATGAGGAGAGAGATAGGATTGCCATCCGCCTTCATGATCTTACTCAAGAGCAACTTCAAGAGAGTGGATACTTCTGGGTAGATCATGATCGTGCGACTGCGTTAGCGACCCTGCAGGATCGCGCCTCACGAGTCATGCTCTTTCTGAAGAAGTCGCAGTCGTGCCTGAAGAATATTTACCGGGCGATGTTCCCGTTGGATGATACTCCATCAAGCCTGCTGGCCCTTCTGACAAAATTTCAAGATATGTCCGCGATTCGCGAGTGCGTGAGGCAGCAGCTAGTGGCTAGTGCTAAGGCTGCGCTCTCTTTGGTGCGTTTGCACATGCCTAACGTGGATGTCGCCGCCATTGCATCTGGGCCACCGATGCCACCTGCAGGATCTTCCTGGAACATGGTGCCGCATTATCAAGCGGTGGATCGTCCAGCCGAGGAAATTGTCGACTTCTTCGAGGAGCAGACTAATATTCTTCTGTTGCAAGGGTAGCCGAATATGTATCCTGCATGCAAGTGTATTGGTGTTGTAAAGCTCATATATAATTTTGTAGATAATTTATAAATAGCTTTATAAGCGTGGGGTGCGTTGCACATATGCGAGTCCTTTTCGTTAGCCTGGTCATCTTTGTATCTTCCCCTGTCAACCTGTCAGCTGCGTGGCAGCTGGGTTGTGTTTATGTTTAGGGGTTCGATTGATGTGCCAGCTACTCAGGATGTCACATTTATTGTTCGAAGAACATATGTATATAGGGTGGCGCAGCCCCCGAGTATGAAAGTTGACAAGAAAAAGAGAGCACGGAGTTTTGGGGCACTTAGCTTTCATTTATTCGGAGAACAGTACGTAGTACAATGTGCGGCTAAGTAGCCTTGGCTGAATAGCCTTATTTGCGATGTAAAAGTAAAGAAGAAACGACTAAGGATAGAAGCGTCGCAGTTGCGCGACGTTCCAAGGGTTGGAGTATGCGACTCTTGTCTCTAATTCTTGAAGGCGATAGGCGCCACCTGGGATTACTTCTGTAATCACGTATGGTCCTTCCCAGGGGGACTCGAGCTTGAGATGCCCTCTGCCTTGATCAGCGAGACCAGGTCACCTTGACGAAGGATCTTGGGTGAAGCCTTCTGCTATGGTAGTTGCGCAGGTTCTGGTACATCGTAGATCTTTGCGGCGATTTCTCTTGCTTCGTCAAGGAGGTCGATGGAGTCTTGAGTCGAGGATGACTCCTTCTCGGCTGTGGCGACGAATGACGCTGCATGCATGTACCGTGCGGGTAATACTGCCTCTGCTCCATGTACCATGAAGAATGGTGTGTAGCCGGTGGCGCTGTTTGGAGTTGTACGTAGGCTCCAGAGTACGGAATGCAGTTCGTTTGGCCAGCAGCCTGCGGCTTGTTCGAGTGGCCGGAGGAGTCGCTTCTTGATGCCGCTGCAGACGAGCCCGTTTGCCTTTTCCACCTGATCGTTGGTCTGTGGGTATGCGACTGAGGCATAGCTGATGTTGATCCCCAGGTTCTCGCAGAAATCCTGGAACTCCTTGGATGTAAAGTTCGTTCCATTATCGGTGATGATGCTGTGTGTGGCGCCGAGCGGTGAGCGATGGACTCGAAGAACTTGACCGCGATGTGCCCCGATTGCTTGGTCATCGCATGGCCTCGATCCACTTGGTGAACTTGTCGACTGCGACCAAGAGGTAGACGTAGCCTCCTTGCGAGGACCTTGGAAGTTTGCCGACCATGTCGAGTCCCCACTGGGCGAAGGGCCAGGCCAATGGAATAGGCCGTAGCTCCCCGCCTGGTGCGTGTGGCTTGTCCGCGAATCGCTGACAGGCGTTGCACTTTTGGACTATATCTTTGGTGTCGCGCATGGCCGTGGGCCAGTAAAATCTAGCTCGTAGAGCTTTGGCAACGAGGGCGCGGCTGCCGGCGTGGTGCCCGCAGGTCCCTTCATGGATGTCAAGGAGGACTGCTCTTCCATCGGCTAGGAAGACGTATCGCTGTAACACGCCTGTGATGCTACGTTTATACAGTTTGTTGTTGATAACGGCGAATGCCTTGGAGCATCGCGCGATGTGTCGTGCATCTCTTGGGTCGTCCGGTAGGCATTTGCTGAGGAGGTACGTGATGTACGGCTGCGTCCAGGATTGTTCGATTATCATGACGCTCATTGGCCCCTCGAGTCCTGTGTCGAGCTCCAAATCATCGATTGGTGTTGGCTCATTGGGTGGCGTAGCCCCCGAGTCCGTTGCTGCGTTTGTTTTCTTCTCTGTGGCCTTCGGCTTGATGGAGCGTTCGCATATGCGCTCGAGAAATACCCCAGATGGTATGGGTGCGCAGGTAGAGCCTATGTTGGCGAGTGCGTACGCCTCCTCATTGCTTTCGCGACCTATGTGTCGCAACTCGCAGCCGTCGAAGTCTCCTTCAAGTGTGTCGTAGAGGTCACGGTACACGATCATTTTGTCGTTTAGTGCGTCGCACTCGTGCATTGTTTGGTTTACGGCCAGCTTCGAGTCGCCATATATGATTAGCCTCTTTGCGCCGCAGGCTTTTGCCATCCTCATCCCGTGTAACAGGGCCTCGTATTCAGCCTCGTTGTTTGAGGCTGTGAACTGCATTCGCAGGACGTACTTCAGCTTGTCCCCTTGAGGCGATGTCAGTATGACACCTGCTCCTGCTCCATCTTTTCTCTTGGACCCATCGAAGTGCATTGTCCAGAGGTAGGACATGTCTGGCTTGTCCGGGAGTTGGTTTTCCATCCAATGTACGAGGAAGTCCGGGAGAACTTGCGACTTGATTGTGCCGCGCTTTTCGTATGTGATGTCTCGTGGAGACAGTTCGATTCCTCAAAGTGTGACTCGCCCTGTGGCATCAGGGTTATTGAGGATATGCCCCAATGGGGCATCATTGACTACCACGATTGGGTGTTCCTGGAAGTAGTGGCGCAGTCGCCGGGCGGTCATAAAGATGCCATGCGCCAGCTTCTGATAGTGCGGGTACTGCTGTTTTGTTGGCGTGAGGACCTCGCTGAGGTAGTATACGGGGCGTTGTACGCCATGGACCTTGTTTTCCTCGGCCCGTTCGACGACGAGTACTGTGCTAACCACTTGGTTGGTGGCGGAGATGTACAGCAGCAGTGGTTCCCTTTCTCGTGGAGTTACCAATACTGGCGAGGTGGATAGCAGGCGCTTGAGGTCTTCGAATGCTTCTTGCGCGTCGTTGGTCCACTCGAATTTATCGGTTTTGCGGAGGAGCTGATAGAAGGGCAGTGCCTTTTCTCCCATTCGACTGATAAATTGACTGAGGGCCGCGATTCGCCCAGCTAGTTGCTGAACGCCTCTTATGTTCTTTGGTTTCTCCATGGCCAGTACAACCTTTATCTTTTTCGGGTTTGCCTTGATCCCTCTCGCGGAGATAAGATACCCGAGCAGTTGTCCGGTGGGTACGCCGAAGGCGCATTTGTCCGGATTGAGCTTTATCCGGTAGCGATCGAGATTGGCGAAGGTTTCGCGCAAGTCGTCGATTAGAGAGGCTTCTTCCTTGGTTTTGATTACTATGTCGTCGACATAGACTTGGATGTTGCGACCAAGTTGCTCCTTGAGGCAGGCCTGCATGCACCGCTGGTACGTGGCTCCTGCGTTTTTTATCCCGAAGGGCATTGTGTTATGTGAGAACACGCGAAGAAGCGTTATGCGGTCTTCTCCTGGTCTTCCTCCTTCATTCGAATTTGGTTATAGCCTGAGTAGGCGTCGAGGAAGCAGAGGCGCTCGCATCCAGCAGTGGAGTCGATGATTTGATCGATCCGTGGTAGCGGGAAGTGATCTTTTGGGCAGTGCTTGTTAAGAGAAGTGAAGTCGACGCACATCCGCAGGATATCCGTGTCCTTTTTGGTACTAGTACTGTATTGGCGAGCCAAGTGCTTTCCTTGATCTCGCGTATGAATTTTGCCTCGAGGAGTCTGTTGATCTCCATTCCGACTGCCTGTGCCCGTGGCTCAGACAGTCGCCTGATTGTTTGCTTGATTGGCCTTGCGTCGGGGTTGACATTGAGTGCGTGTTCGGCGAATTCCCTGGGAACTCCTGGCATGTCCGCAGGACACCAGGCGAAAATTTCCCAATGCTCACGGAGGAATTCGATGAGCGTGAGTTCCTATGCGGGTCTCAAGTTGTTGGCGATGAGGGCCGTTTTAGCGGGATCCGATGGATGGACCTGCACCTTCTTTGTGTGCGCAGATGAGTCGAAGGAGAGATCAGGTGAGCTTGACCTACTCAGGGGGGCAGACTGTTGTCTGTCGTTTCCTTCAATCGTGTGAGTTCCTCCTGCATGCCGAAGGACTGGGAGATTCTGTTGAATTCCCTGTCGCAACTGTCAGATCGCTCGAAACTCCCGTTGATCGTGATGACGCCGTTGGGACCTGGCATTTTCATCTGTAGATAGGCGTAGTGAGGTACTGCCATGAACCTAGCGAACGCGACGCGCCCGAGGATGCAGTGGTATTGTGAGGGCCAGTCGACAACTTCGAAGTCGATGCGCTCGCGCCGGAAGTTCTTCGGCGTGCCGAATATGACGTCGAGGTTGATTTTGCCCAGGGGGTATACGCCTTTTCCTGGGACGATGCCGTGGAACATTGTGTCCGATGCCTCCAAGCAGGTTAGAGGGATCCTCATTGCTCGCAAGGTACTCGCGAATATGAGGTTAATACCGCTTCCACCGTCCATGAAGACGCGAATCATGTCGAAGCCTCCAATTTGCGCCTCGAGTACGAGGGGGCAGTGACCCGGGCAAGGTACTTGAGGCGGGTGGTCGCGTTTGTCGAAGGTAATGCACGACTCACTGCCACTGAGGTACTCAGTGGTGGATGGTGGCGAGTGCATGGCCAAATTGACTTGGCGAGTGATGGCCTTCTGCACCCTATTGGAGGGGCGCCCCTTTTGGATCATCATGGTACCCATGGCCCGTGGGTACGGTCCGCCTCCGTGGTGCTGGTCCGGTGCCGCTCCGTTCGGGGGTGGCCCAGGTGGTGGTGGTGGTGCGCCATGTGCCACGGCGCCTGGAGCGGTTCCGTAGCCTCTTTCGACCGCGTTGCGGTTCATCCGCACCAATCCCTCGTGTAGCTTGAGGAACTCACGGCAGTCCTTGAGGAGGTGACTGGACTTTCTCTTGCCGTCATGCTTATCGATGTAGAAGTGTACCGTGCATGGTCCGGACAGTTTTTCTTCGATGGTGGTCGCGGTAGCTTCATCGCGGGTGCGGCGTTGCCATACTTGCGTGGTTTTCCCGGAGTCGCGATATCCGCCGCTACGGTATCCGCTGCTGTGGTTGTCGTCGCGTCTATCGGTGTAACCGGCGACGACCATGTTGACGTCATCGCGATCGTCGTAGACGCGCATACGACGTTTGGCCCGGCGGTCGCGTCTGAGTTCTGCTTCCTTGTCAGAGTGGGCGCGGTTCTTCAGCGAATCTTCTCCATCAGCCCACCGGTTCGCGATCTCCATCAGGTGGTCGATGGTCTTGGGCTTTGAGCGTCCTAGCTCCTCCCTGAGTTCTATGCGGCGGACACCGTCGTTGAATGCATCAATCGCATGGTCTTTCGAGATGTTCTCCGCGGAGTTTTTGATGATGGACCACCTTCGGATGTAAGAGCGCAGCGATTCGCCAGATTTTTGCTGGCAGCATCTCAGTACTTCGATTGAAGCGGGGCGTTTGTATATGCCCTTGAAGTTGCGCACAAAGCTGTAGACCAGCTCATCCCAGCTGCGAATGGATCCGCGCGGGAGGTTATTGAGCCATGCCCGGGCGGCGCCTTGCAGCTGTAGCTGCAAGCATTGCATGGCGGTACTCGACCGCCTTCGTCTTGACTGGCCCGAGGAGATGTGATCTTCCAGCCAGATCTTGGGGTCCTGTAGACCGTCAAATTTCGGGTTCTCTGATGGGAGTTTGAACCCTTTAGGCATTCGCTTCTGCCTGATGGATCTGCTGAAGCATCTGGCGCCGCAGTGCGCCCCCTCTTCTTCCTCCGAATCAGTCAACCGAGCATGTCGTGCCCTTGACTTGTCGACCTCGCCTACGTGATCTCGTCGCGTGCATCATAGTCGCGATTGTGCTGTTGCGAACGGCGGCGTCGAGACAGGTCGTGACTATCGTTGCTTGACGAGGATGAGGAATAGCGTTTTGCTAATGCTTTGCCCTTTTTTGGGTTGGGTACTGGTTCTTTGTTGAGGGCGGCCTCGATTAATCCAAGGCCCACGATCGTAGATCGGTGCATGGCCATCCGGGGATCTCCAGCCGGTGGCTGGTTATTGAGAAGGTACATGGTGGCCGCCGTCACCGCGGCTTGCGGCGTCCTGGGAACCACATTGCCTCTCGTGTCGACTGTCATGGAGCCGAAGTCGAGGATTTTCGCGGCGTCTATGCGTTCTTGCTCGGTGAGGTGAGCCATCCGCGATTGCCTCTTCTTGGCGAGGTGTTCGTTGCCCCTTGAGGAGGATCCTCCGTAGGAAGAGAGCCCAGCACGACGAAGGCTTAACTCGTCTACCGCCTTTTTGCGCGCCTCAAGTTCCGCGATTGCTTGTTTCTGGCGCTTGAATTCCTCCTTTAGGAGCCAGTGGTAGCCCATCAGTAGTTCTTGCGGGGACCCGAGGGGTAGAGGTGTACCTCGTAGGGCTTCGCGGTAGCGTTCCCACTCTTGCTCGTTGAGCCTGATCATGACGTGTTCGCCGGTTTGCTCGTTGATTATGGTAGGGGGTTCGACTGCTCCTCCATTACCACCGTTGCCGCCGTTGGTGGCGTTGGGCGGGTCGGGGCCTTTGCCGCGGTTGGCGGAGGTGTCGCCCGCATTGATGACGGTGCACATGAAGTGATTTGGGAGGCTGTTGCTTCCACAACTTTCAGATCGCGAATCGTAGGTTCCTTCTTCAGTGGCCAGATCGCTTAGATCGGAGTCACGACTTCTGTCGCTTACCATGTTCCCGACCGCCGCTGGGGCATTGAGCTCACTGAGGGTACCGATCGGTGGAGGGAACCATGATGCTAGGGCAATCGCTGGTGCTGTCGGCTGATCGGGCATGCGAAGCGTGCCCATCTGACCAACTTGGAAGTGGAAGCTCCCAATTGCCAGGCTGATTCCTTCGCCCACGGAGTCGAAGGCCGGGCGAGTGGTTTAACTCATCAATGCCCATTGTTATGGACTTGGGTTTTTGAGAAGGAGGGAGCGCTGGAGATATCTATCGGCTAGCAAACAAGCACACAGGGGACAAAGGATTTACCCAGGTTAGGGCCTCGTAGAGGTCCCTACTCCTGCTTGTCTGCTCGTGGAATTATCGAGGGAGTCGAAAGTTACAATGATGCGCAGATGAAATCTGGCGAGGGTTGCGAAAACTAGGGTTGCGTGTGTTCTCCTCGCCGCCCCCTCCTAGCCTTTATATAGATAGGCTAGGTCTCGGGTAGCATGTCGAGTCGGTTGCAAGTTAGGGTTTTCCCCTTTAAACTTTCTATCTTTAGCTTCTTCTTGTCCTTCAAGCAATTGAGAGTCCATAGGTTACTCGAGTCCCTCCATCCGGGCCTTGGCGACACCGTGGGCCTGTACGTATTTGGGCTGTATATACCAAGCTCGAGTACCTGTAGGATATACCCATGTCAGCTACCTTACCCAGCTGAGCCTCCACGGTATTTGTCTTTTCCTATAGAGCCTGCACATTATTTATAATTGCAATGGCTTGGTTAGATAATTTTCCTATACTACTTTCATAGTTCTCCATGATTTTAATAAGCATATTATTCTACTCGGTTTGAGCTTGTATAAAGGTTCTAACAGTCTCAAATGAGAGATTGCCATGATTTGCTCCATTAGTGTTATCATAATTATTATAAGGAGCTCCTACAGGATTAGAATGATATTTTTGAACACTGGAAGCATAATTAATTTTCCATGCAGGATTAAAAGGAGTGCGAGCTATAAAATTAACATCATTAACATCGGTAGCGATAGCATTAACTTGGGTATCTTGTTTACCCTTGACTATGCTAAGCAACTCGTCTACCTTAGATGTAAGCTCTTCATTATTTACCTCGGCAATTGAACTTACTCTCTTCAAGGTTCTTTCCACATGCCATTGGGCATGGTTGTTTTGCATATCATCAAGTAACTTCTTTACAACACTCACTTGCTTTCCCATGATTGTTCCTCCTGTTGCAGTATCTAGCATAGACTTAGACATTGGGTTAAGACCATTATAAAACAAATGTAGTATAAGCCACTCTTCCATCCCATGACTAGGATAGTTCATTACGGCTTCTTTCATCCTTTCCCATGCAAGCGCTAGTGGCTCACGGTCTTCTTGTCTAAAGCTTGTAATGTTGGATCATAGCTACATAGTTTTAGCTGGGTGGATTTAGTCATAAACAAGTTAGTACATTCCACCCAAGATTTAATAGTGCCCTTTGGTAGAGCTAGCAACCAATCCTTAGCTTTTCCTTTAAGAGAGAAAGGAAACAATCTTAATTTAATAGATCTACATCCTTAATACGCATCATGTCACAAATTTTAGTGCAAGTGTTTAAGTGCAAACCTGAATCTTCAGTGGATGAGCCCCCAAATTGGTTTTGTTGAACCAAACTTAAAAGGTTAGGCTTTATTTCATATGTTTCCGCATCAACTGCGGGCTGAGTGATGGGTGCACGAATAAAATCATCACTGGGAGTAGCATACTCCCCTACTCTCTTTTGAGCCATGGATCTTATTTTTTTGGTATTTTTTAAGTAATGAAAACAAATACAAGTAACTATTTTTTTGGGTTTTCAAATAGATAACAAGGAAGTAAACTAATAACAAGAATTAAACTACAAACTAATAATAAAACTAAAAACAAGGTCTCTAGTGACCTCACTAGGATAGCAAAATTGCTTCCACGACAACGACGCTAGAAAAAGGGTTGATACCTTCGATCCGGATTCACGAATGTAGTATAATAGCTTTTTCTCTCGAAGACCTAGGTTTAATCGAACCTCGAAAAGCAATGCTAAAAGGAAATAAAAAGGACACTTCTACAAGACTTTGTTTGTTTGTTTTACCTTAGTTTACCAGACCAATCTAGTTTACTTTATAATGGGTTGAATCAGTGGATGCAGATAGGCCAGGGTTGAAGATCCACCTACAGCTGCACATCATATGGGATAAAAGATAATAATAAGCATAGTCATGTATAATATTTGAACAGAGATAATCTCTTGTGGGCAACACATCCTAATATACTAGAGCCCCCGTGATGTAGCAGGCATAGAAATAGCCTTTTAATCCTACCGAGTGCACACCAAAGCAACGAGCTACGAACGATTATTAAGTGTAAAACACAGATCAAAGCTTTAAGTGGTGATGTTGTTGTGATCCCGAATGGGTCGCTAAGCGAATACCGTACTACCCTTTCTAACGAGGGTTTAACTCATCAATGCCCATTGTTATGGACTTGGGTTTTGGAGAAGGAGGGAGCGCTGGAAGCATCAATCGGCTAGCAAACAAGCACACAGGGGACTCGAAGATTTACCCAGGTTCAGGCCTCGTAGAGGTCCCTACTCCTGCTTGTCTACTCGTGGAATTAACAGAGAAATCGAAGATTACAATGCTGCACAGATGCAATCTGGCGAGGGTTGTGTAAATTAGGGTTGCGTGTGTCCTCCTCGCCGCCCCCTCCTAGCCTTTATATAGATAGGCTAGGTCTCGGTTAGTAGGTCGAGTCGGTTACAGGTTAGGGTTTTCCCCTTTGAACTTTCTATCTTTAGCTTCTTCTTGTTCCTCAAGCAATCGAGAGTCCGTAGGTTACTTGAGTTCTCTATTTAGGCCTTGGCGACACCGTGGGCTTCCGCCGTATTCAGGCCGTATATACCAAGCTCGAGTACCTGTAGGGTATACCCATGTCAGTAGCCCCCGAGTGTCCAGTGGAATCGCAGATTCGACTGGAGTCTTTATGAAGCCTTTCGAGTGCATGAATGAGTATATTTTCGACTGCTCTATTTGTGTCATAGGGATTGTTGATGTGCGTGCCTGATTTAACCGATGTATCGGTATCAGTTAACTACCTTAGAGTAAAACAACGCAATCTACTCGAACTCGAGTCCCCGGACTCGAATCCGAAAAAGTGCTGGTGTAATTCGACTCAAGCCGCGGAGGTCTTACAGGAGTCGAATTCCAGTATATGGGTGTGAGCACTCGACGCGTTCGTCAAGGCATGTTCATCATAGCTGTTGGCATGGATATATTTCTGGTATTGCATAGTAAATGCATTGCCAAGCCTTATTCAGGTCTTATCTTCACGCTGCAAGCGCGACATCCGAATTTTGTCATCGTGGAGATGATTCAGGTGACCTAGGAGACGCAGTCTCTTTGTTGGGAAACATCATGAGGAGGTGTCACCATAAGCTTCGAGTGTGGATGTTATCGACACACAGTACGATGTACAAATAATCATAGGGTGCGCGACCAGCGCTCCCTATGGGAGTAGCCCCCGAGTGCCTGGTTGAGTCGAAGACTCAGGCAGGGACTAAAGAACTTTTTCGACTGCTATCATCTTTTATTTGCTTGTTTCAGTTGAATTTATTACCAGCGCTCCCTATGGGAGTAACCCATGTCTATAGTCGAATTGTGCATTCGAGTGGTTGGGTATGGTTTGAATGTCCATATTCCTGTAGAAGAAAAAAGAAAAATCATACGGTGCGCGACCAGCGCTCCCTATGGGAGTAGCGCCCGAGTGCTTGGTGGAGTCGAAGACTCGAGCAAGGACTAAAGTAATCGAAGTCTTCTGCTGCTCAATTTTGGATGACATCAGTGCTAACGATGTAATGATCTCAGTTTCCCGCGTGAGCGGGTTTGACGGGACGTGACGAGTGGTGGGTCCCATTTTCTGACGCTGACTTGACCAGGCGTGTGTAATCTTTGTTTTAACTGTGCCTCCTCGATTTCCGCGTGTAATGGGGGTAGTGGGGGACGGTTCACACTCCGGGTCTTCCACGTGTCGATCACGATGAACGCCACGCGTCTGATAGGGTTTTTCCTAGCCGTTGGATTGCATCTTCTAGGGGGTTAAGTAGCAGTGCTGCGATGGTAATTTTTACCATCTGCTCTTTTCTCTGCCTTTGCCTCCGTCGCCATTGCTGCTGCTCCTCTGCTTCCTACACTTCATCTTCCTCGTGGCACTGGACCAACTCCGTGTATTCCCTAGTTACTTCCTCCGGCCGCATCGCCACCGCAGGATGGGTAAGAAGAGAGGAGGTGCCGCGGCTGAATCCGCCGCCGCCACTATTGCTGCCAAGACAAAGGGCAGCTCCGCCGCTGCGGGCACCAGCACCGCCGCCGCCGGTAAAAAGAAAGGCACGGGCACTCGCGTCACCAATGGCGCGTGGCGCGCGTCCGTGATCAAGTCTTCTGAGCTCCATCTCCTACGCCAAGACAGAGTTCTATCTTTCGCAATCGCTGACGCGCATGTCCCCGGTGGTGAGGTAATCCCTTCTCCTCCTGCCGGTTTTCGGGTGATGTTCCTAGTGTTCATCATCCGCGGTCTCTCGCTGCCCCTACATCCTTTCTTCAGGGGCCTTCTCTGTTTCTATGGGCTCCAGCTGCATCAGCTGTCCCCCAACTCCATCATCCATGTAGCTTGCTACATTACCTTTGCAAGTGCTGGCTCGGAATCGAGCCACACTTCGGTCTTTTCAAACGTCTCTTCAAGCTGAAGCGCTAGTCGACGTCTGGCTCCGTAGTCTACGATGTTGTTGGGAGGATAACCTCGGGTAGGGTCACTCCGGGGTATAAGGGCCGAGTTAGCCGAGGGTCGGTAAGGTCAAAGCGGATGCTGGCCGAGTCACCTCAAGGCAGGCCGGATCACGGAGTAACCTGGACCAGGGGGTCGTCTAACATTGTCTCATCTGACTCAAGGAGTAAGTCGGAGACACTTGTCTAGCTCATATGCAGGAACAGGTGTGGCCGGATCAACTGTGATCCGGATCCTCGTTTGGCTTCTAGGAGAAGGAAGGAATCTCTCGGGTCAAAAATAAGGCCCGGTGCGTACTGGATGAGCGAATAAAGCAAGGGCAGGACCACCAGATCGTGGCCGACAAGGGTGACGATGCTCACGTCGGCTGACGCAGGCGCCGCAGAGGCAACGTCGTTAAGGCAAGAGTGACGCGGGGGAAAAGCACCCCTGTCGGGTTACTACTTTGGGAGGAGGCATATTCTGGGAATATGCCTCCACGTATGCCCTAGGCTAGGACCGAACCACCTCTATATAAGGGGGGTTGGGGTTCTGGTAAGGGGGTTGGATTTTTGGAGGTTGGGTCTTTTCTGATACATAGCAAGGAAAACACTACTAGATCTAGGGTTCTTGGGCTAGTTAGTAGGCAAGAGTAAGAGAGTTTCTTCTTCCTCCTCTTGTCAATACAGCTCGAGGAGCACTTGTAATCTGGGAGACTGAGCATCAATACAAGGCTTCTGTGTAGAGAATCACTCTACTATCCCTCCCTGAATTCCCCTAGCGCATATTAGTCCCCGCCTTTAGCCTATCCATGGCATCTGCCGTGACACCACCACGACAGTTGGCGCCCACCGTGGGGCTAGCGGCGCTAGCAGGGGTGAAGATCCGGACGGGAAATTTCATCGGTACCGGCGAACGCATCGTCTCCGGGCTCGTTCAGCGCTTCGGTGCGCTGGACTATGTCAGCGACAACGTTGGCTGCTTCGGCATGCGCCCCCTTCCGCGCAACGGCGTCTTCGTCAAGCTCGGCGCGCATAGGGTCTATGTTGCCGTGGACGTGTCTTGCGTTCATCCGCGTCACGTCGTAGATGCGGGGGAACCACCCCTCACTGTGGCTCGCGGGGCGCGTATCGCCCGCTCCCCGGACCATGCAGAGGTGATGATGACCGCGCCAGGCACGGGCGTGAGCAAGGATCCAACGCCAAACCCGGAGGTAACACCCAAGGCACCGAGGAAAGCTAGGGGTCCTCCGCTGGAGAGGCTTGAGAACGTGCTGAGGGAAGCTATGGATAGCTTGGCTAACCCGGTGACAGCACTGGTAGATCCGGCTCAGGCACAGGCCGAGCTAGAGGAGACCCGACGAAAGATACTGGAGGGCGCAAAGAAAATAGCAGCGGCTCAGCAGTCATTGAACATGACTTGCGAATATGCAGCGAACAAGGTTGATGCGGTGAGGGTAAAAGGGAAAAATCTCATAAGAGATGAGCAGAGAAGGTGATGAGGACGGAAGGTCGGAAAACTATCTGTCTGTGGGGTTGCCGAAGTATAGTACCCCAGCGAAGAACCTCAGAGCAGCAGATGCCGCGGCGTCCGAGCTAGAGGGTCTAACGGGTGAAGCCCTCCAAAGACAGCAAGACCGGGTTAACGAGCTGGTTCAGATCGCGAACAGGCAGAATGAGGAGCTGTTGAGAGGTAACCCGGAGAGAGTTGGAGCTTCTAAGATCGTCCATGCGGTGGTAGGTAACCCGGAGAAATCCGCTGGAGCCGCATCATCGCCTCATGGTGGCCCTAGAAGAGAAGAGGTAGTAACCTCGGCCAGACGGAACAAGCAGATCGTTCCGTACGACCCAACGCGTGCGGGAAAGGAAAAGGAGATGCGGAAAAACGACGATCGATGAAGCATGAACCGAGGTGAAGCTGGCCGAGGTAACCACGACCAAGGCAATGCCGGTCAAGGGAATGCTGCCAACGGCAATGCCGGACAGCGAAACCTGGCAGGAGTGGGTCAACCGCAGCAGCGGAATGCACCAAGGCAAGAGCAAAGTGCCGGCCGTGGTATGCAACAGAGAGGAGCACAACGAGAGCAAGACCGATATAATGATGGAGACTCGAAGATGATGAATGCGGGATATGCAAGCCCGGACTATCATGTGATAGGGTCGAGATTGGGAAACAGAGATTTGATGCCGGATGACGCAAGATTGAAACTGGATCGCCTGTATAGGTCGGAACAAATCGAATGTCAAGGTCCTCCGGGTCCAGCATGCTTTGGGCCCCGGATCATGAAGGAACCGCCAGTACCCAATTTCTAGTTACCCAGGGGCACGGAGACGTATGACGGCAGTACAAAGCCAGAGGATTGGCTGATAAACTACGCAACATCTGTGAAAATTGCGACTGGCAACTTGAGATGGGTTGTACGATATGTACCCCAAATGTTGGAAGGTCCGGCTAGGGTGTGGCTGAACAATTTGCCACCTGGAAGCATCAATTGCTGGATAGACTTTGAAGAAATGTTTATCAACAACTTCTCAAGTACATACCAGAGACCGAATAGACCGCAGACCCTGGCAATGTGCAAGCAGAGATCTAACGAAACGGACTGTGAATTCTTGACCGGTGGTGTACCGTGAGAAACTCATGTGAGGGAGTCATAGAGTCACAGGCTATAGCATGGTTCGCGCAAGGATGTAGATATGGCAGCGAGTTGTGGATGAAATTGCAAAGGAAAATGTCAGTCACATTGGCAGAGATGATCCGGATCGCGGATTCTTATGCTTTGGGAGATCCGACTCAACCCAGGATCGCGTCGAACGAGTCAAATGAGGAGTACTATCCGAGGGACGGATCTGGGTCATCCCGGAGGAACGATTACAGGGGGAAAATGAGAGACGATAGACCGGACCATAGGTATGGTTCGCAACATGTTGCGGTCGTGAATCAAGATCAGCCCGGGGCAGGGAGCAACCAACGCCAGAGAACGGGAGGGCAATGGACTCCTCGAAACGATGGCAAGAAAATGTGGATGCCGGAGCAGAAGAAGCAATGGCAAGAAAAGAAAGATCGTCCGAGGTATACCTACGAGTCAATGTTGGACCAGCCGTGCAAGTTTCACACGCCAAATCCGAACAGCCCAACGGGTCACACGATGAGACAATGTGAGTGTATGCGCAAGATAGAACAAGGTGGTTCGGGGAATGCTCAAGCACCCCGGAATGATCAACCTCGGCAGGAGTTACCCCGGCAGCAATTGCTCTCCGGAGCAAACACGCAACAACTAATGTTGCCTCCCCCTCCGCCGAGGTATGACAATAGTGAGAGAAGGGATGCAGTGCATCAGGTAGAAAACCAGCAACAACCGGATCAGAGGTACTCCGGAAATGAGGGAAGGAATGAGTATAGGGAACATCACCAGAGCTATTGTGTGTTCACAACAGAGGAAACGGATAGGAAAAGCTTGCAGCACCGACATATGGAGGTTAACACGGTTATGCCTGCAGTGACGAGGTATATGTCTTGGTCGGACCAGGAAATTACCTGGAGCGTCAAAGATCATCCCAAGCTTATGCCAAGTCCCGGCTCGTATGCACTGGTGTTAGATCCGACGTTCATTGGACCAAATATTAATGTGAGATTCTCCAAGGTACTGATCGACAATGGCAGTAGCATTAACATCATGTATGGAGATACGATGCGCAAGTTGGGCATCTCGGAGAACATGCTCCAGGCTACGAGAACAACTTTTCACGGTATCGTGCCCGGCATATCCTGCAAACCCATAGGCAAAGTCCGGGTCGACGTGCTATTCGGTACGAGGGATAACTGCCGAACCGAAAATCTGGAGTTTGAGGTGGTAAACCTGGAGAGCGCGTATCATGCATTACTTGGGAGACCAGCACTGAGCAAATTCATGGCAAGTTGCCACGTTGGTTATCTGAAGATGAAGTTGCCCGGGCCAAATGGGGCAATTACTATCGCTGGGGATTTCCGACGTTCCATTGAGTGCACCTCAGCCGGGTCTAACCTAGCCGAGTCACTCGTAATTGCCCAAGAGAAAAGAAAATCCAAGAGGTGGCGGCATTAGCTCAGTCCGCGCAGCAGTATATGCCGACGTTAAGCAACCCGCATGGAAGCGTTTCATTTCAAGCTGAGAAGGACACCAAGAAGATCCCGGTGGATAACATGTTTCCGGAGCGTACCGTGACAATTGGGGCCGGGTTAACTGACAAATAGGAAAGCGAGCTCGTCAACTTCCTCCGTGAGAATCGAGATATTTTTGCTTGGTCCACACAGGACTTGCAAGGTGTTCCGAGGGAGTTGGCCGAGCACTCTTTGAATGTAAGACCCGGAGCAAGTCCGGTGAAGCAGGCTCTCCGACGCTTCGCCGAGGATAGGAGAAAGGTCATTGGTGACGAGATAGCTCGGTTGCTAGCAGCAGGATTTATCATGGAAGTGCTATATCCGGATTGGCTCTCTAATCCGGTGCTGGTAGAAAAGAAGAAGGATGATCCGAACGTGGCAGTGGTTTGGCGTATGTGTATCGATTACACGAATCTGAACAAGGCGTGTCCGAAAGATCCATTTCCACTGCCGAGGATAGATCAGGTCATCGACTCTACCGCGGGATGTGAACTGTTTCATTTATTGATGCTTATTCTGGTTTCCACCAGATACCCCTGAACCCGGATGATCAAATAAAAACTGCCTTTATTACCCCGTACGGGGCTTATTGCTATCACACTATGCCGTTTGGTTTACGAAACGCAGGAGCAACGTACCAAAGGTGTATGCAAAAATGTTTGCACGATCAAATAGGTCAAAACATGCAAGTCTACGTGGACGATGTGGTTATCAAGACCAAGGAAAGTGCAACGCTCCTTGACGACATGAGGCAAACATTCGTGAACTTGAGGAGATTCCGAATGAAGCTTAACCCGGAGAAATGTACCTTCGGTGTCCCGGTTGGGAAATTACTCGGATTTCTCGTCTCCAGCCGAGGTATCGAGGTCAATCCAACTAAGATCCGAGCCATCGAACGAATGGAGCTGCCGAAGTGTCTCAATGACGTCCAGAAGTTCACCGATGCCCGCGTCGTTGAGTCGGTTTATATGTCTAGGGAAAAGGCACTGCCTCTCTACCAACTCATGAAAAAATCAGATAAATTCGTTTGGACGCCGTAGGCCGATGAAGCTTTTGCCCACTTGAAAAAGATGTTGGCCACTGCACCAGTGTTAGCTTCTCCGCTGTCGAAGGAGCCAATGTTGCTCTACATAGCCGCAACCAACCGAGTTGTAAGTGCAGTGATTGTAGTGGAACGAGATGAAGAGGGTAAGTCGGTGCAGAGACCAGTGCATTACTTGAGCGAGGTATTGTCTGCCTCGAAACAGAACTACCCGCATTTTCAAAAGGTGGCATACGGAGTTTATATGGCGGCAAAGAAGCTAAAGCACTACTTTGAGGAGCATCCCATCAAAGTGATATGCGAAGCCCCCATATCCGAGATAATGGGTAACAAAGATGCGAACGGCAGAATTGCGAAATGGGCAATTGAGCTAGCACCATACGCGCCCCAGTACGACAGAAGAGAAGCGATCAAGTCCCAGGCTGTAGCGGACTTTTTCGTGGATTGGGCCGAGGTACAATACGAACCACCGCCACCGGATCCAAACTATTGGAGGATGCATTTTGACGGATCGAAGACCAAAACCGGATTAGGTGCCGGGGTTGTGCTTACCTCTTCAAAGAAGGATCAGCTCAAGTACGTATTGCAGATCCATTTCGCGGCATCGAACAATGTCGCTGAATACGAGGCTCTTGTGCATGGTCTCAAAGTGGCAAAGGAAATTGGCATACGTCGGATAATCTGCTTTGGCGACTCGGATCTAGTAATACAGCAAGTCTCCGGAGTGTGGGACGCCCTGGATCCAAACATGGCACTATACAGATTTCATGTGCAGAAAATCTCGGGTTACTTTGAGGGATGTGAATTTCATCATGTACCTCGCGTGGAAAACGAAGCTGCCGACATGCTGTCAAAGCTTGGCTCGACCCGACAGGAAATTCCACTGGGCGTTGCAGTGGAGCACCTCAGAAAGCCATCTATCAGGCCGTCCCCAGGAACCGACTCAATTTATGTCCCGGAAAACGCGGAACCCGGAGCTGAGCCCATGGACATTGACGTGGGAGGTAGTACGCCGAACCCGAGGACTACCTCGGCAAACCCGGGGACTACCTCGCCAGACCCAGGGACTGTTCAGCGTGATCCGGCTGAAGTTATGCCGGTGGATCGAATGGAAATTGATGAGGAGATGTTCCCTGCGCGAGCAGTACCAACTTGGGCACTGCCTATATACCAGTTCTTGAAAGATGGAACGTTACCCACTGAGGAAGTGCTAGCCAGGCAAACTCAGAGGAGAGCCAAAGCTTACACAATCATCAATTCCGAGCTGTACAAATGGAGTATAACCAATGTCCTCCAGCGGTGTGTTGATCCAGAAGAAGGACTTGACATCCTCCGAGATATACACCAAGGAGAATGCGGGCATCACGCCTCATCCCGGGCCTTAGTGGCAAAGGCATTCCGGCATGGATTTTACTGGCCAAGCGCTTTGGAGCAAGCAGAAGATCTGGTGAGAAAATGCAATGGTTGCCAAAGATACGCCACCAAGACACATATTCCTATGTCGGAACTCAAAACCATACCAATTACATGGCCATTTGCTGTGTGGTGCTTGGATATGGTTGGTCCGTTCAAACCAGCAAAAGGGAACATGACGCACATTCTGGTCATGGTGGACAAGTTTACAAAATGGATCGAAGTGAAGCCTATAAGAAAATGTGACGGAGCTACGGCCGTGACATTTCTCAAAGACATCATCTTGAGATACGGTTATCCACGCAGCATTATAACTGACAATGGAACGGATTTCGCGGAAGGAGCATTTGTGCGCTTTTGCCGAGACAAGAAAATCCGACTCGACGTAGCCTCGGTAGCCCACCCCGCATCGAACAGACAAGTGGAAAGATCCAACGGATTAGTTCTATCTGGGATCAAACCCCGGCTCATTGAGCCGCTGCAAAGATCAGCAGGGTGCTGGATAGAAGAACTACCAGCGGTATTGTGGAGTTTAAGAACAACTCCAAATCGATCAACAGGCTACACGCTGTTTTTTCTGGTATATGGGGCAGAAGCTGTATTACCAGCCGACATAGAGCATGATTCGCCTAGGGTCACCCAATACACAGAAGCCGAAGTGCAAGAAGCCCGACAAAATGATGTTGATCTGCTGGAAGAAGCGAGAGAACTGGCACTGTCCAAATCCGCCATATATCAGCAAAATCTCCGACGCTATCATAGCCAGAAAGTGTGCCCCCGAGTCTTCCGGGAAGGCCATCTGGTGCTCCGGTTGGTACAGCGTACCACTAGCATGCATAAATTATCCCCCCATGGGAAGGACCATTTATCGTGAGCAAAGCATTGCACAATGACTCTTACTACCTCATAGATGCAAAGCCATAGGAAAGGAACAAGGCGGACAGGTCCGGAGAGGAATCCAAGCGACCGTGGAATGTAGCACTACTTCGCCCCTTCTACACTTAGCCAAAGAGTGTATGTACCCGAGTCATCCTCATATGTCGGTATGTATGTCGGCAATGGGCTTATCAATGAAATAGCGGAGCCTCGAGCAGTAACTCAGTGACTACCTTAATAAATGATTGTTGTTACTTTTTATGCGTTAGCTGGAATGACTCGTTTCGCTTAACCCGGATTAGTAATGTGGGAGCACCAAAAACCCAACCCTTCAACTTGCTGCTGTCCAACAAGAATTGGCTTCATGGCGAGCAAGGGAACAAGTTTGGAATTGCGTAGCACATGAAAAACTACTAAGGAAACGATCCTATTCCAGCTAACGTTTGTTTTTTCGGACTAACCCCGTGTTTATTTTCACGCTATTATGTTGAATTATCTTGAGCCAAGCCTCAAAGTTTCTCAGTATTGTTAAAACGATTCTTGAGGCTCGGGTTCGTAAGTCGTAAAACCGAATCAAGGTAGACACGGATCGAGCCGGAGAATTGGATGAACAAGAAAATGAAACTCGGGGACTACGCCTAGGTTAATCCGACATACAAGCATAGTAGCAAAATATTATGTATTCAGTATACAATTGCACCCGGCATACCGGGGATCTGATAAATTTTCGAGTTTTTTCAACTAAGGAGCGGCAGGAGGAGGAAGTTCGGCGTCATCATCACTGTCTTCGATATCTGAAGCAGCATCTTCTCCGTCATCGCCCGACCCATCCTCCACGTTCTCCATCTGCTCCTCCTCACCGGATTCCAGAAAGCTCGGCCCCTCAACCCAGTCATGGACTGGAGAATATTCGATGAGGCTGTAGGCGCAAGCCTGGCGCCGAGCTACCCACTCGGGATCATCGGTCCATTTGGATCCGGTGCGCCGACGGGTGAGGAGGCTCAGATCGATTTTCTCGTACCATGAAAGGATATGATGGAGAAGGGTATCTGCCGTGGCACGCCCGGCGGATTCCCTCCAGAGGTCAAGTTGAGTCTCAATCTCCATTAGTTTTTCCGCAAGAAGTGTGATCCTTTCCGGAGCGTCCTCGCTTGGCCAGAATGTGTTGAAGATCCGGACCGCAACGTCGAGGAGATCTTTTCCATAGTTCTTGATAGTTTCCACCCGGGCTGACACGCTAACCAACAGGTCCTCCATGTCTAAGGGGATGCTCTCACCATCAGGAGCAATGGGAGTACCCCTCTCTTGGCGGAATTTGGCAACGGCAGCACTGGCAATGGCAGTACCCTCCGGAAAGTTATCTGAAAATAAGGAAAGAGAGGATGCTGAAGCAAAGGCATATGAGCTAACCCGGAAAACTGCGTCGGGCAAGGAGAAGAAACTTACGTGAGATATGGCGATGGATCCGGGTCAACTCCTTGATACAACTATCGCGTCTCTGGCGAAGTTGTCCAAGCTCGGCAAGCGCCGACCCAAGCCAGACTTTGGATTCCTTGAGCAGATCCTGGTCCTTGGAGATCTGGAGGGTGAAGTGCTCACGCTCTTCGGTGAAGTTCTGGCCAACTTTCTGGAGCTCGGTTTTGTGTTGGTCCTTCATCTTCTCCATCTCGGCCTTGAGTTGGGCTATCTCGCCATCCTTGGTCCAGAGGAGGGCAAGCTCATCGTCCTTCTTCTTCAGCTCGGCTTGATGCTGTCCTGCTTGTTCAAGAAAATGCAGCATCATATCAGGCACGGGCACACTATCCTCAAGCGATGCTAAAATGTTGTGTTGACCCGGCAAAGCCGAGGAGTGAATGTTTGCCGAGCCAAGAAAAAGAAAGAATGGAAAACACAGTGATGTTGGCCGAAAGGGGAAATACCTCGGATTTCCTCCAAGTTTTTCCGCATAATCTTGTATTCAGCCTCCACCCTAGCTGTAAAAAACCGAATAAGGAGGTTAGTCCGGCAGAAACAAACGAAGCGGTGAGGTGTTAAGAGAGGAAATTACCCCTATTTTCATGCTCCGCGCCAAGTGCAACGTGTTTTGCGCGCAAGGTCTTATGGGTATCAAGCAGGTGCTAAAACTCGGCGCTCCGACGATTGGTAGTTACCTGACAAAGGCACAGGCGTGTAAAGTTAGTTCGGTGCATATTCGAAGTGTACAAGATCCGGGCCAAGCGGAACTTAACCCGGCTCTAGGTGTGTGCATATTCGAAGTGTACGAGATCCGGGCCAAGCGGAACTTAACCCGACTCTAGGTGTGTGCATATTCGAAGTGTACGAGATCCGGGCCAAGCGGAACTTAACCCAGCTCTAGGTGTGTGCATATTCGAAGTGTACAAGATCCGGGCCAAGCGGAACTTAACCCGGGTCTAGGTGTGTGCATATTCGAAGTGTACGAGATCCGGGCCAAGCGGAACTTAACCCGGCTCTAGGTGTGTGCATATTCGAAGTGTACGAGATCCGGCCATGGAACTTAACCCGCTCTAGGTGTGTGCATATCAAGTGTACGAGATCCGCCAAGCGGAACTTAACCTGGCTCTACGATGTGCATATTCAAGTTTACATGCAGCTACGTTGATCTTCTAGGAGCATCCGCCGAGTAACAAGTTACTCACGGAGGCTCGGGGACTAATGGTTATTATGTACAGCATGTAAAGAAGAAACGACGTACCTCCATCATACGCCCAGCGAGGTTAATGGCCTTGGCGGCGGTATTCATCTGAGCGAAAATTCAGCAGGGCCGAACTTTTCCGGGAGATCGTCGTTGTAGACGAACTCCGCCTTATTCCAGTTCATGACAAACTCGATGAGGCTCGGAGGGTACCGTTCGCCAGTGGGCATGTGAGGCGCCACCAAGCCCTTGGTGTGAGCTTCTTTCCTTTCAATCAGGGCAAGAGCCGGGCTAGTGTGAAGAACCATCTGCTGCGAATCAGATGGCTCGGCAGGAGGATCCGTCGCTGCTGGTGATTTCTTTGGAAGCATCGACGACAAGGTTCGCTGCCCAGCCTCGGCGGAGGTGGATTTGCCTTTGGCCTGTTGGGAGGAAGTGACCATAGTGGATTTGCCCTTGGAAGCCGCTAGAGTGGGTCCTCGCCGAGCTTGAGATGACTCGGATGAGGCAGATGAACTTGGCGCAGGAGCTTTGGTGGCTGGCGCTAGAGCTGCTGTTGGTTTCTTCTAACCGGACAAAGCGCTGGTTCGGCTGGTGAGCTGGCCGCTGCTGGTGCTGGAGTTGCGGTAGACTTAATTGTTGCTGGTTGCGGCAATGCCGGACGCCGCTGTTCTCGCCGATCCGATTCTCCCGATCCGAGGTCGGCCCCTCTCAAGGAGGTATCGCGGAACTCGGAGCGCCGCAGAGCCTCCTAATAGGGCTTCATGGGCGTGACTTGCCGTCACACGGGAGGGAAGGACTAGAGCGAAGAGGAGAGGAGATGCTCGATCCGCCTGAGGGACTCCACAGAGCCTGCAAGAGAAAATAATGTCGAGGAAATTACCTCAAGGTGGAGAAGTGTGTTGCACAGTGAAAAAAGAACTTACGCATCCGAGGTCTCGGCCTCCTTAGGTTTCCGGGCCCTCCTTGCCAGGGCTTTGCCTACCCGTTTGGAGGCAGTCTTGTCTCCGACCTTCTTTTGCCTTTGGGAAGGCTAAGAAGGTTCGGAAGAAGAACTCGACGCGGATCCGTGCTTCTTCTTTGATGCCACCGGAACAGGCTCGCCCGTGGCAAGGTGAGGATCCTCGTGGATGTGCCCACCGGGGTTAGCTGATGCCGGGTAGGAAAAAGAAAGAGGGACAGCCTCAACGGGTTCAATCACATCGATATCCGAGTCATCCTGATCGTCGGGCCAATCTCTAAGAGAAGAGAATTTACCGCTGGGTCGTCTGGTGGCATCGGGTGTGGGGAGGAACATCTCTTGGTCCGGCTCCTCCTCATCCGGAATTTCTCGGTCCGGGGCCCACTTAAGGGTCGGATCCGGGCCATCCTCGAGGGTTTGCTAGAGAAACAACTGAGAAAAGAGCACAAGGAGCAAAGTCAAGAATGTGATAAGAGGCGACATGAAATTGATCCGAAATAAGTTTACCTGAAGCTTACTGGGAGGGAGCTCACACGGCAGTAATGCTCGATTCCCCACGTCCATTTGGCAGAGAAGTCCTTATGGGTGGTGAAAAGAGCCTTGACCCGGCAGAAGATCTACGTATTGCTCAACTCGAATGAGGAGGTTCGGTTGGGGTCGCGACTAAAGCTCATATGGCACAACTTGTGAGTGCGCCGCTGAAGGGGAGATATTCGGTTGTGCACGAATGTGATCATGGCATCCTCGTTGCGCAATCCGAGCTTCTTCAGCTCCGCAAACCTTTTGTTCACTTGGTTGGCCAGAGCCGTAGGTTTCCTGGCAACCTCCTCCCAGAAATCCGTGTCAGGGGGACCCGGAGCGTAGGGCAGCAACCGGATCAAATCTTCCGTGCCTTCGTTCCGGACGTAGAAGAAGGTCCAGGCCCACCCTTTGCAGGAGTCAAGCCCGGTGACCCGGGGAAAGATTGAATACCTCCACGGCGAGATCGAGGCAGTTCCAAACTGAGTTAGCTGCTTGTCCTCCGACTCGACGTGGATGTTGGGGACGACATTGCGGCGGAGGCCAAAGAACTGGATCCATAGCTCCTTCGTAGGCCATAGCCCGGTGTAGCCCTCGATCAAAGAAACGAAAGCGGACAGAGAGGTGATGGCGTTTGCGGGGAGATGATGTGGTTGCAGGTGATAGGTCCGGATCCAGTCCCGGAAGAAATCACTCACTGGAAGCCCAAATCCTCGTTGGAAATGGGATAAGAAAACAACAAATTCACCCGGATTGGGTGAGGGGGCCAACTCCGAGGAAGGGAGACGAGCGGCGACGCCGGCGGGAATGCGCCGGGTCCGGTAGAGCCAGGCGATGTCGTCCTCGCAGACCCAGGAGCCAGCCCACGCGCCACGGTCCGCCGCGCCGGCATCCTCCTCCATCTCCTGTTCAACGATGATGAGCTCCTCCTCCGTCATATCGATTCCGCTGTCCATGCTGGAGCTGGCGGCGGCGGGGCTCTGCGGTCTAGACTGACGAGGACCCGTGGCTAAACAGAGGCGTAGCGGTGATTGCGGTGCGAAGAAACGGAGAAAGTGCGGCGGCGGCGCTGCTGCAACAGGCACTGGCGGCGGCGCGGTTGCGAGGAAGAAGAAGAGGAACGGACGAGGGGGCGCGGAGATGGAAAAGTTCTAAGGAGTGTGCCCCTCCCCTATTTAACCGCCACCAGTCATCAACGAGTGGGATCGTGCTGCGCTGGAAAACCACACGGTGTGGCCGTGTATCGCCAGCATTGACCAATCAGAGAGAAGCCACACCGGAGGCCGCAGAGTAAATGTGATCCCATGACACGACGTGCAGTTGCGGTAAACGAGGAGATAGATGTGACGTAACCCCCGCACAGTAATCACTGACATTTACTGCGGCGGTTACTGCTCAGGCCCTTAAAATAAGGCAACGTAATGATTAACCGTTACGTGGGTTGGCGTACGAGAGAAGGAAGCAAGGCCCGAATCCGAGACACGAAGGTAGCCCGGCCGGCGAGTGAAAACTTGAACTGTGTAGAGGAAAAGTAAAACCATAGGATCCGAGCCAAACTGGTGACCCGGCTGGCAAGTGAAAACTTGGAGCGTGCGAAGGGAACGTAAATCCATATAATCCGAGACAAAAAGTTAACCCGAAAATAAACATCCGAAGGTTAGATACGAATGAACCTGATGTGGCCTTAGCGACCAAGGCCGCTGAGGCCGCACCAGCTTCGGGGACTAATGTTGGGGGGATAACCCCGGGTAGGGTCACTTCGGGGTATAAGGGCCGAGTTAGCCGAGGGTCGGTAAGGTCAAAACGGATGCTGGCCGAGTCACCTCAAGGCAGGCCGGATCACGGAGTAACCCGGACCAGGGGGTCATCTAACATTGTCTCATCCGACTCAAGGAGTAAGTCGGAGACACTTGTCTAGCTCATATGCAGGAACAGGTGTGGCCGGATCAACTGTGATCCGGATCCTCGTTTGGCTTCTAGGAGAAGGAAGGAATCTCTCGGGTCAAATAGAAGGCCCGGTGCGTACTGGATGAGCGAATAAAGCAAGGGCAGGACCACCGGATCGTGGCCGACAAGGGTGACGATGCTCACGTCGGCTGACGCAGGCGCCGCAGAGGCAACGTCGTTAAGGCAAGAGTGACGCGGGGGAAAAGCACCCCTGTCGGGTTACTACTTTGGGAGGAGGCATATTCTGGGAATATGCCTCCACGTATGCCCTAGGCCAGGACCGAACCACCTCTATATAAGGGGGGTTTGGGGTTCTGGTAAGGGGGTTGGATTTTTGGAGGTTGGGTCTTTTCTGATACATAGCAAGGAAAACACTAGTAGATCTAGGGTTCTTGGGCTAGTTAGTATGCAATAGTAAGAGAGTTTCTTCTTCCTCCTCTTGTCAATACAGCTCGAGGAGCACTTGTAATCTGGGAGACTAAGCATCAATACAAGGCTTCTGTATATAGAATCACTCTACTATCCCTCCCTGGATTCCCCTAGAGCATATTAGTCCCCACCTTTAGCCTATCCATGGCATCTGCCGTGACACCACCACGACAGATGTAGCCGACTGCGGTATCCACGTCGACTCCTCCGCCACGTACTTCGACATCAAACTCATGGCGTCCGTCCAAGGGTGGAGGGACAAGTGGTTCTACATCCGTGACCAGAAGGCCGACGGAGACCACTTCGGACTCGCGCCCTTCGATCCCGCGACGCCGTGCAAGAGGAGGCGCTCCTGGAAGAACGTAGTGATGCCCGGGCGTCATGAGACAGATGTATGTGTCAGATGAGCATGTCTGCGACCTCGAGAGTCGCATGGTAAAAGAAGAGGGAGGTTGCGCCCTCATTCGCACATGGCTGCGCCGTCGCGTCCAGCCCCTAGGCCAGAGTCCACCCTATGTTCCAGTGGGCTGGCGCGGATGATGTCACTCGCGTATCTGCCGATGACATTTCCACGAGTGAGGTAGATAAAAGGGTGCGACTGGTCACCAAGTACACCGCCAAGGATGTGCTCCGCAGTGAACCAGTCGTGCCTCCATTCGATGCTGCAAATCCTCCTCCTGACGTACGGTTGTGCTACGAAGTAGCTTTATTTGTAGAATGCTTCTCTTTTCTTGACTTGTACTAACTTGTTTGTTGTATGCAGGATTGAAGTGTCACACCTTATGCCCTGGCATCGCTCAACTCCTAAGGTGCATTTGGTGCAGAGTCGATATCTATCGTTCGTGAGCGCTGTATGCATCTTCTCGCAAGAAGATGCGACTGCCGAAGGAGTTGTCATCAGAGTCGGGGGATCAAACCTTCGATTTTGACAAGTTTGATTGGTAAGTATACGAGTCTTCCTTCTGCTTCTTCTTTGGAGTTGCATTTTCTTGATGTTAGTTTTGTTTTGCAGTCAGCCGGCATCGTCATCTTCTGGCGACGTCCAATTTTTGGAGGAATTTGGAGTCACGACCTCCAAGGCCAAGAAAGTGGCCGAGCACACTCCTTCTCCTCCATTGGCGGCCCACTCCGGGCATAATTCACCGAGTTCTCCCCATGATGTGGAGCATCAGATGGTTATCCGGACGACTGCACGTCAATCAACTTCGGAGTCATTGGAGGATCATGTATGTGTAGTATCTCTTCTTCTGATTTTGCAGTCGAATTTTTCATCTATGCCATCTGTTGACCCTTTACTATTTCTTTTGTCGCAGCTCATTGTGAAGGAAGATGCTCGTCTGATGGAGCAGGTGCTTGCGATGGGTCGTCAGCATGCAATGCTGGACAATCGCCATCGCGCGATTGAAAGTGAGTGTTCTTTACTTTTCTTCTGCATCCTTGTGATATATTCGACTGATGGTTTATCTTTGTTTGTGTCACAGCTAAGCATAATGCACTCCTTCATGACACCGCTTCCCTCGAGAAAATGCTCGCCGTGGCGGTGAAGAGCCGCGATGAGGCAATCGCAGCATAGGACGAATCGTTGAAACGCGAAGAGGATCTGCGTGCCTCCATCGCAGATAGGGAGAAGTTGTTCGAAGAACAGCTTTTCTCGATTGCCAAGGCTCTCTCAGGTATTCCCTTGACTAGATTTTCTTCGTGTTCCTTCTTTCGAATTTGTTGATGTGCTGACTTTTGTTCCAATGCTTGATTCTTGTGTAGATGCCAGCGGTCTGAGCTTTGACCCCTAGGCACTCTGTCGTGACAATGCCTTGGCAGGTGCCATCTCGGCAGTCGAGGATCACAGTGCTGCTGTTCAGGGGATGCTCACCAAGGCCAAGGGCGTGCTTAGTCGCCTCCGTGAGGAGCTGGCGCCCAAGGCTGAGTTAATCGAAAATATGGATGAGCTGGTGGAGTCCCTTGCTGGAGGCATTCCTGCGAGCTTCAAGAACTCACTCCGTGCGGCTGGCGCTTCAATGTCACTCGTGATGGTTCAAGCCCATGGAGTCGAGGTCGATCCTGCAGTGGTCTCCAAGGCGATGCCTGTCAGCGCGGATGGCCAACAGGTAGTCTTTGCTCCTTTTGTAGCTACCTATGGCAAGTACGGGCCGCAGCTGATCAATCTGATTGCAAAGTATTACGAGGAATCAGAAGAGCCAAGAAGGCGGCGAAGGCTACGGCGTCAGGGGCCAGCGGGAAGTGTGTGGCGTCTGATACCGCCACAGACTCGATGAGGCCCCCAAAACCAAAGTCCAAGTCGAAGAAACCAGTTGCTCCTCAGTAGTCGTGTCTGTAATAGTTGAGTAGTTTGTCTCTTTTTTCTGGAACATGCCTTTTGGCAAGTGTATCTGTTGATACTTTATTATGCTTGAATACACTCGAGTATTTTGTCTATGCATCGCCTTAGTCTTCTTATTGTCTCTTGCTTGGCTTGTGATAGGGCACATCAAGTGGTACTTCGAGTGAACCTCGAAATATGCTATCCGCTGATGATACTTTGGCGCGGTCGCACTCAAGGGTAGATGAACTGTCCTTGCTCTTGTGACTCCATCACCGCGTGAAGCAGTTGGAGCATGAACTGCCCGTACTCCGTGGTAATGCGGACGTATGGAAGTCGAGGGCAGAGAAGGCCGTCGCCCGAGAGCAATACCTGCTAGGGAAGGTGACGCAGCTGGGCGACCAATTCAAATGTTAGCTTTCTTACTCCTCATCCTTTTCTTGTAGTCACCCGCAATGGTTCATTGTCTTCATACTTTTGCCTTTGCTTGGTATAGTTGTCAGCGCACGCCATCCGCAGGATGAGAAGGACATGATTGCCATTCGCATGAATGATCTGACCCAAGAGCAGCTTCAGGCGAGTGGATACTTCTGGGTTGATCATGATCGCGCAATCGCACTGGCGACCCTGCAGGATCGTGCGTCGCGAGTGCTTCACTTCTTGAAGAAGTCGCAATCCTGCTTGAAGAATATCTACCAGATGATGTTCCCGCTGGACATCGTTCCATCGAGCCTGCTGGCCCTTTCAAGATTTGAGTGCAGTCCGCGAGTGTGTACGGCAACAGTTAGTGGCTGGTGCCAAGGCTACTCTGTCGCTGGTGCGACTGCACATGCCTGATGTGGATGTTGCAGCAATTGCAGCCGGACCGCCAGCGCCGCCAGCAGGTTCGACTTGGAACATGGTTCCTCACTACCAGGCGATGGATCGTCCAGCGGAGGAAATCATCAACTTCTTCGAGGAGCAGACCAACGTTCCTTTGCTGCAACAGTAGTTTAGTTTGTATCATGATGTACGGTTGAGTCCAAGATGTCTCGATCATCATGACGCTCATTGGTCCTTCGTGTCCTATATCCAGCTCCAGGTCGTCGAGTACTATTGGCTCATTGCGCGGTGCAGCCCCCGAGTTCGTTGCTACGCTTGTTTTCTTCTCTGTGGCCTTTGGCTTGATGGAGCGTTCGCAGATGCGCTCGAGAAATACCCCAGTGGTATGGGGGCGCAGGCAGAGCCTATGTTGGCGAGTGTGTCCGCCTCTTCATTGCTTTCGCGGCCTATGTGCCGCAGCTCGCAACCATCGAAGTCCCTTCGAGTTCTTTCTCTGGTTGACGACCAGCTTGGAGTTGCCATATGTTATGAGCCTCTTGGCGCCACAGGCTTTTTCCATCCTCATCCCGTGCAGTACGGCCTCGTATTCAGCTTCATTGTTGGAGGCGGTGAACTGCATTCGCAGGATATATTTCAGCTTGTCTCCTTGGGGCGATGTCAGTATGACGCCTGCGCCGGCCCCATCCTTTCGCTTGGAACCATCGAAGTGCATTTTCCAGAGGTAGGACATATCTGGTTTTTCAGGGAGCTGGTTCTCCATCCAGTGCACGAGTAAGTCAGGGAGAACTTGCGACTACCACGATTGGGTGTTCCTAGAAGTGGTGGCGCAGTCGCCGGGTTGTCATGAAGACACCGTACGCCAGCTTCTGGTAGTGTGGGTACCTCTGCTTTGTTGGCGTGAGTACCTCGCTGAGGTAGTAGACTGGGCGCTGCACCCCATGGACCTTGATTTCCTTGGCTCGTTCTACCACGAGTATTGTGATGACCACCTGGTTGGTGGCGGATATGTACAGTAACAATGGTTCCCTTTCGCGTGGGGTCACCAGTACTGGCGAGGTGGACAGTAGGCGCTTGAGGTCTTCGAATGCTTCCTATGCCTCATTGGTCCATTCGAATTTGTCAGCTTTTCGGAGGAGTTGGTAGAAGGGTAGTTCCTTTTCGCCCATTCGATTGATGAATCGACTGAGTGCCACGATTCGCCCAACCAGCTGCTGGACGCCTCTTATGTTCTTCGGCTTCTCCATGTCTAGTATGGCTTTTATTTTCTTCGGGTTCGCCTTGATCCCTCTCGCAGAGATGAGATACCCGAGTAATTGCCCAGATGGTACGCCGAAAGCGCACTTGTCTGGATTGAGCTTAATCCGGTAGCGGTCGAGGTTGGCGAAGGTTTCGCGTAAATCGTCGATTACTGAAGCTTCCTCTTTGGTCTTGATTACGATGTCGTCAACATAGACTTGGATGTTGTGACCAAGTTGGTTTTTGAGGCAAGCCTGCATGCACTGCTGGTAGGTGGCTCCTGCGTTTTTTTAGCCCGAAGGGCATTGTATTGTAACAGAACAACACCAAAAGGCGTTGTAAACACTGTTTTCTCTTGATCTTCCTCCTTCATTCGAATCTGATTGTAGCCTGAGTAGGCGTCACGGAAGCAGAGGCGCTCACATCCCACGGTGGAGTCGATGATCTAGTTGATTCGTGACAGCGGGAAGTAGTCCTTCGGGCAGTGCTTATTCAGAGAAGTGAAGTCCACACACATCTGCAGGATATCCGTGTCCTTTTTTGGTACTAGCACCGTGTTGGCGAGCCAAGTGCTTTCCTTGATCTCGCGTATGAATTTGGCATCGAGGAGTCTATTGATCTCCATTTCGACTGCCTTTGCTCTTGGTTCGGACAGTCGCCGGATTGTTTGTTTGACTGGCCTTGCGTCTGGGTTGACATTGAGTGCATGCTCGGCGAATTAGGAACTCCTGGCATGTCCGCTGGACACCAGGCAAAAATTTCCCAGTGCTCACGGTGGAATTCGACGAGCGCGAATTCCTATGCGGGACTCAAGTTGTTAGCGATGAGGGTTGTCTTGGCGGGATCCGATGGGTGGACCTGCACTTTCTTCGTGTGCACCGATGAGTCGAAGGATAGGTCAGGTGAGCTTGGCCGGCTCAGGGGAGGCAGTCTGTTGTCTGTCGACTCCTTTAGTCTCGCGAGTTCTTCCTGCATGCCGAAGGACTGGGAAATTCTGTTGAACTCCCTGTCGCAACTGTCGGACCTTTCGAAGCTCCTGTTGATTGTGATGACGCCATTAGGGCCTGGCATTTTCATCTGCAGATAGGTGTAGTGCGGCACTGCCATGAACCTAGCGAACACGACACGTCCGAGGATGAAGTGGTACTATGAGGGCCAGTCGACGACTTCAAAGTCGATGTGCTTGCATCGAAAGTTTTTCGGTGTGCCAGAGATGACGTCGAGGTTGATTTTGCCAAGGGGGTATACGCCCTTGCCTGGGATGATGCCGTGGAATGTCGTGTCCGAGGCCTCTAGGCAGGTCAGAGGGATCCTCATTGCTCGTAAGGTACTCGCGAACATAAGGTTGATGCCGCTTCCACCGTCCATGAAGACGCGGCTCATGTCGAAACCTCCAATTTGTGCCTCGAGTACGAGGGGACAATGGCCTGGACGAGGTACTTGGCGCGGATGGTCGCGCTTGTCGAAGGTGATGCAGGAGTCGCTTCCACTGAGGTACTTAGTGGTGGATGGTGGCGAGTTTGTCGCCAGATTGACTTGGCGAGTGATGGCCTTTTGCACCCGGTTGGAGGGCAACCCTTTTGGATCATCATGGTGCCCATGGCCCGCGGATACGGCTCGCCTTCGTGATGCTGGTCAGGCGCAACTGCGTTTGGCGGTGGTCCGGGTGGTGGTGGAGGAGCTCCATGTGCCACATCACCTGGGGCGGCTCCGTAGCCCCTGTTGACTGCGCTGTGATTCATCCGAGCCAGGCCCTCATGGAGTTTGAGGAACTCGCAGCAGTCTTTGAGGAGGTGGCTGGATTTCTTTTTGCCATCATGCTTGTCGATGTAGAAGTGAACGGTGCATAGCCCGGACAACTTGTCTTCAATGGATGCGGCGGGCGCCTCATCACGAGTGCGGCGCTGCCATACTTGCGTGGTTTTCCCGGAGTTGCGGTATCCACCGCTGCGGTAGCCGTTGTTGCGGTTGTCGTCGCGTCTATCGGTGTAGCCGGCTGCGACCATATTGACGTCGTCGCGGTCATCATAGATGAGTATTCAATGTTTGCTTCGGCGGTAGCATCTGCGTTCGAGTTCTGCTTCCTCATCGGAGTGAACGTGATTCTACACCGTATCTTCTCCATCAGCCCACCGATTCGCAATTTCCATCAGGTGGTCGATGGTTTTGGGCTTCGAGCGGCCCAGCTCCTCCCTGAGCTCTATGCGGCGAACGCCACTGTTGAATGCGTCGATTGCGCGGTCTTCCGAGATATTTTCTGCGGAGTTCTTGATGATGGACCACCTCTGGATGTACGAGCGCAGTGATTCGCCCAACCTTTGCTGGCAGCACCTCAGCTCTTCGATTGACGCGGGCCTTTTGTAGGTGCCCTTGAAGTTGTGGACAAAGCTGTAATCCAGCTCTTCCCAACTGCGAATGGATCCGCGTGGGGGGTTGTTGAGCCATGCCCGGGTGGCGCCCTGTAGCTGTAGCTACAGGCATTGCATGGCCGTGCTTCGACTCCTGTCGTGGAGCCTGACGGAGGAGATATGGTCCTCTAACCAGATTTTTGGGTCCTCCAGACCGTCAAACTTTGGGTTCTCTGATGGGAGCTTAAACCCCTTGGGCATTCGCTTTTGCCTGATGGCCCTGCTGAAGCATCTAGCACCACAGAGCTCCACATCTTCGTCTTCTGAGTCAGTCGATTGGGCATGTCATGCCCTTGATTTGTCGATTTTGCGATGCGTGATGTCATCACGCGCGTCATAGTCGTGGTCGTGTCGTCATGAGCGGCAGCATCGAGACAGGTCATGACTGTCGTCGCTGGATGAGGGCGAGAAATAACGTTTTGCCAGAGCCTTGCCTTTCTTCAGCTCCGGTATCGTCTCTTTGTCGAGAGCAGCTTCGATTAACCCCAAGCCTATGATCGTAGATCGGTGCATGGCAGCTCGAGGGTCTCCAGCTGGCAGCTGGTTGTTGAGGAGGTACATGGTGGCTGCCATTACCGCAGCTTGCGGCGTTTTTGGAAGCACGTTGCCACGCGTATCCACCGTCATGGAGCCGAAGTCGAGGACCTTTGCGGCTTCTACACGCTCTTGCTCGGTGAGGTGGGATAGTCGAGATCGCCTCTTGTTAGCGATGTACTCATTGCACTTGGAGGAGGATCCTCCGTGGGAGGAGAGTCCAGCCCGTCGGAGGCTCGACTCGTCTGCCGTCTTTTTACACGCCTTGAGTTGCGCGATCATTTGCAGTTGGCGTTTGTATTCCTCTTTCAGGAGCCAATGGTAGCCCATCAGTAGTTCTTGTGGGGATCCGAAAGGCAGAGGGTGGCCTCGTAGGGCTTCTCGGCAGCGGGACCACTCGAGATCGTTGAGCCTGATCACGACACGTTCGCCGGTTTGCTCGTTCACCGTGGTGGGGGGTTCGGCTGCCCCTCCGTTATTGACGGGGGTGCCGTTGGTAGGGCGGCCGTTGGGTGGTCCGCCATTGGGTGGTCCGCCATTGGGCATGCCACCGTTTGGTGGGTCGGCTCCATGGCCACCATTGCCCGTGTTGTCGCGATTGGTGGAGGAATCGCCCGCGTTGATGACGGCGCACATGAAGTGGTTAGGGAAGCTGCTGGTCACACAACTTTCAGATCCGGAGCCGTAGGCTCCATCTTCAGTTGCCAGATCGCCCAGATCGGATTCGCGACTGCTGTCCCTGGTCGTATTCTCGACTGTTGTCGAGGCATTGAGCTCACTGAGGGTGCCGATCGGCGGAGGGAACCACGATGCTGGAGCAATCGATGGTGTTGTCGGCTAGTCAGGCATGCGAAGCATGCCCATCTAACCAACTTGGAAGCGGAAGATCCCGATCGCCAGGCTGATTCCGTCGCCCACCGACTCGAAAGCCAGGCGAGTGGCCGGCGTGTGGATGGTGAAGTCGAACACGCTGAAGAGCTGGCGAATCTCCGCTGTTGCAGAGTTGTAGATCGCAGTTGATGGGGCCGAAGAAGCCACAACATCATCACTCCCAATTCCCACAGACGGCGCCAATTGACGAGGGTTTAACTCATCAATGCCCATTGTTATGTACTTGGGTTTTGTAGGAGGGAGCGCTGGAAGCATCAATCGGCTAGCAAACAAGCACGCAGAGGACTCGAAGATTTACCCAGGTTCAGGTTTCGTAGAGGTCCCTACTCCTGCTTGTCTGCTCGTAGAATTAACAGAGAAATCGAAGATTACAATGGTGTGCAGATGCAATCTGGCGAGGGTTGTGGAAATTAGGGTTGCGTGTGTCCTCCTTGCCGCCCCCTCCTAGCCTTTATATAGATAGGCTAGGTCTCGGGTAGCAGGTCGAGTCGGTTACAGGTTAGGGTTTTCCCCTTTGAACTTTCTATCTTTAGCTTCTTCTTGTTCCTCAAGCAATCGAGAGTCCGTAGGTTACTCGAGTTCTCTATTTGGGCCTTGGCGATACCGTGGGCTTCCACCGTATTCAGGTCGTATATACCAAGCTCGAGTACCTGTAGGGTATACCCATGTCACTTTCTGTCTCCTATGAGATCTCTGCTAGCCAAGTATCTCACCTCAAGCCTTTATCAATCTATGGGATCTTGGGTACCTACAAGTATACAGATCGAGACAAGAGACAAAATAACAATAGATACAAATCTCAATTGCAAACAAAATACAATACTCCCATGAATTAGATGCACATAATCACTGCGAGTTTTCTCCACAACCTGCGGCCCGTGAGGACTACTCACTCATAACAAATAAATCTGAGATAGAAAACATCATACACATACTTAGATTGGAATCAAATATTCTTAGAATGGACGCCAAATCACAAGGAGATCTAAAGTACAAAGCAATGGCTATGGCTAGTGGATGGGATGGATGGTGGAGGTGATGAAGAATGCATGAACAATGGTGTGGATCTCCTTTGGTGGTGTTGTGATGTAATGTGAGAACGGTGGCTCTCTAGTCGGCGGCTGGAGCCTCAAAATATATAGGCGTCTTCATGGAAGTTGTAGGGTTTGATGAGACCAAGCCAACGCCACCTGGTACAGGCGGACGATACGGGTGGCCCCTTCACATACTAGTGGTCGTTAAGCATGCCGACACCCTGGAATAGCTTCCTAATTACTTGGTGGTGTGGACTTCCTCAAAAACCTTCATTATGACTCCTGATTTCGCATTTAAAATCGTGATTTCCTGCACAACATAATTCAAAGAGAGGTTTTGCATATCTTTGCAATTATTAGTCATTAGTGGTAAGGATTGAGAGTTTCTTGGCAAATGCTTGATCAAAAACAATGTTTAAACACAGTGGAAGATGGCTAATTTTGGAGCCATCACCTATCCACTCAAATGCATCGACTACCCTTAAGTGTGTCTCTCTACGGGCGCGAACTAAGCGGGCATGATCAAGACATTCTCCGATCAATAATCATTAGCGGGACCTGGAGATCCATAATGACTCCCACCAGCTCAAGCAATGACTTAGTGACCGCGTGACCCTTTATTCATAGTAACCAATTCCTTTTGTCTCGCGATATTTTACCTTTTCGGTATCCGATCATTCGGTATCATCCATACCTAGTTCGATTACGTTACTGACAAGTACTCTTTTCTTGTTCCCGTGATATAAAATTCTTAGTGATCATTATCACTTTCTTGCAAGCTAATGTGATATCATCGAGAGGGCCCTGAGTATATCTCTCCGTCATCAGGATGGACAAATCTCACTCTTGATCCACGAGCCTCAACCAACAATTTCCAAGTATCTGACAACACCTTTATAATCACCCTATTATGGTGTGACATTTGATGTAATCAAAATACTCTTCAGGAGTCGGTGATTGAGGTGGTATAATGATTAGGGTTACTTTGAATGACGTTACAGTAGTGTAAACATAATGGCATGATCGTGTTACTATACTTTGGGAATATGTTCATCACATCATTGCTGACTCGTGGTTGATATCGAGCTCGTTGGGGAACCCCAAGAGGAAGGTATGATGAGCACAGCAGTAAGTTTCCCTCAGTTACGAAAACAAGGTTATTGAACCAGTAGGATCAAGGAAACACCTCCAAGGTGTTGTTTCCAACTTGGAATCCTGCACAACACAACCACAGAACTTTGCCCCCAACTTACAGTGAGGTTGTCAATCTCACCGGTTTTGCTGAAAACAAAGGATTAAACGAATTGTGTGGAAGAAAGTAATAGCTTGCAGAAAGTAAACAGAAAATAGTAAACAGTTGTAGATTGATGGTAAAAGAATGGACTGGGGTCCATAGTTCACTAGTGGTGGTTCTCCTTAAGGTAGATGACATGTTGGGTGAACAAATTATAGCCGGGCAATTGACAAACATCATGAAAGCATACATGCATATACTAATCATCTTGACTCCTATGAGATTTGATTGGGCATTACAACATTATACATAGACCGTAATCCAACTGCCTCTATGACTAATAATCCACCTTCAGATTATCATCCAACCCCTTCGAGATTAAGTTGCAAGCAACAGATAATTGCATTACGCATTGCGTGTAAAGTAAACAATACGATTGTTCTATGAACAAAGGATTGCTATTTTCTCCCTAGTAACAACAGCACATCTAGTACCTTAGATATTTCTGTCACTTCCCCAGATTACTAGAGGCATGAACCCACTATCGAGCATAAATACTCCCTCTTGGAGTTTCTAGCATCTACTCGGCGAAGATATCTACTAACAATGGAGAGCATGCAAGATCTCAAATAACAAAGACATGATATAATCAATAATCACTCTGAAATAGCATCTCAATATCCATCGGATCCCCGCAAACACAACATGTAGGATTACAAATAGATGATCTTGATCATGAACAGAGCTCACAAGATCTAGACATGGTAGCACAAAGGAGAAGAACCAACCATCTAGCTACTACATGGACCCGTAGTCCAAGGATGAACTACTCACGCATCACACCAGAGGCTTGCATGGTGATGAAGAAGGCCTCCAGGGTGAATTCTCCCCTCCGGCAGGGTGCCGGGAAGAGCTTCAGATCCCTCCCGATCTAGGGATGGAGATGATGGCGGCTACAGACTCTTTCGTGGATTTTTGATCGGGTACTTAGGGTTTTTGTATTGGAGGTAATATATAGGCGAAAGGGGAGGCCGAGGGGGTGCCCTAGGCGGCCACACCACCCCCTAGCGTGGGCCAAGCCTGGCCGCACGGCCAGGTGGTGTGGGCGGCCCCTGGCCCCTCTCCGTCTCGTATTCTGGCATCTGATGACTTCTGGAAAAAATAGGCACTTTGGCTTTTGTCCCGTCCAATTCCGAGAATATTCATTTTCTGACTTTCTTGGAACCAAAAACAGCAGAAAACAGGCAGCTGGCACTATGGCTCTTGTTAATAGGTTAGTCTAAGAAATCATATGAAAAGTACTCCAAAGTGTGGACAAAACACAAGAAAGTGGATAAAACCAAGCATGGAACATCAAAAATTATAGATACATTTGTAATGTATCAGTACCCCATTGGCGGTTCTCTATGATACATATGTATCAGAGCTTACTTGTGAATGAAGTTGAGTAGCATGAGGTCCGGTACTCGTAAGTAAGGGGCATGAGATTTTAGCTTATAACTTCTCAAGCATATCCTCTTAGTTGTATCACTTTAACCTTAACCATTTAAAGATGCTTATGATAGGGGCAATGAGAGCTCAAAGCTAATGAGTACCATACTTTCATCATTTGGAAGCCTTTCAAACTATTCAAAACCTTTTCATTTCTTTGTTGAGTCTCCACATATTCTATGAGCACTTTCTTGAGAGCATAGTTGTCATTCTTAGTGTAATATGCTTGTCTCAAAACTTGATTATTTGTGTTATGACTTTGATGCTTGTATCTTTGATATCTTTACTTCTAGTCTTCACTTGAACTTTAGAGGTGCCTTGGCATTTATGTTTGTTCTACAATCAAAGGCAAGCTAGATACCACTCTATCATACCTTTTTATGAGCATTGCAATGTTGCTTATGTTTGTGTTTCATGCTACTTATTATTTTTGAGTTGGGATCTCTTCATAGCTTGCATTAATTTATTAAGTAAACCTAGTTGCATACTCCTTATTATGGATTGTCTGAGTAGTTGATCATATGCTGAGAATATATACATCTTATGATAGAAAATGTGTTCGTGAAAGTTTCTTTTATCGCACTTAGTTTTCAACTGAATTGCTTGAGGACAAGCAATAAGCTAATCTTGGGGGGAGTTGATACGTCCAAAACGTATCTACTTTCCCGAACACTTTTGCTATTATTTTTCCTCTAACTTGTGTGATTTGGATACAACTAACACGGACTGACGTTGTTTTCAGCAGAATTACCTTGGTGTCTAGTTTTTGTGCATCAAATCAACTATCAGGAAAAATCCCGGAAAATATGCCAAAAATCCTATTTCACCAGAAGATTCAAGGAGATAGAATACGAGATGGCGAAGGGCTGGGGCCTGGCCACACCACCTGGTTGCGCGGGCTAGGCCTGGTCGTGCCATGGGGTGGTCTAGCCGCCCCAGGCACCCCCTCGGTCTCCCTCTTTGCCTATAAGTTGCCTCCTGGCCTTAAAACCCAGGGGGGGTCGATGTTTTTCCAGAAAGAGTTCCGCTCCGCCGCCACCACCAGATTCCACGATTCAGAACCAAACTCGCTCGCACCTGCCAGACGGGAATTGAGGAGATCATCGCCATCATCATCACCATCGCTTCTCCATCGACCATCCATGTTTCCCCCATCTATGAGTGAGTAATCCCCTGTTGTAGGCTATGGGGATGGTAGGGATTGGATGAGATCGTTCATGTAATGGCATCGGATTGTTAGGGAATGGTGCCTAGTATCTACTATTAGTGCTTTTTGACTTTGTTGCGACTTGTTATGCTTAATGCTTGCCACTAGGTCCTGAGTGCCATGATTTCAGATCTGAACATGTTATTGATTCATTATGATAGTATTGTTTATGATCTTACCTGCAAGTTGTATACACACGTTGTTATCCGGAACCAAAGGCCCCGAAGTGACAGAAATCGGGATAACCGGAGGGAATGGCTTTGATGTGAGGTTGCTCCGGTGCTCTATTAAAAGGAGCACCTTAATTGCTAGTAGTTCCCTTGAGGCCCCGCTGCAAACGGGCAGGCAGGACAAAAGATGTTGTGCAAGTTCTCATTGTGAGCATGTATGACTATATATGGAACACCTGCCTATGATTATTTAGTACTTGGATGCTTTATCTTATTTATCTGCAAATGCCCTATGTTCTGATTGCTATATGAATTGTCTTGTCCATGCAACGCCCGTCCATCCATCCATGTGCCTACCGCGCTTTAATCCTACTGTTTACTGCAATTCTTACTACTGTCTTTACTTTTACTACTGCTATTACTTTACTATTGCTACTACAAAACTATTGCTACTGATAAACTGCTATGAGCAAGATTGTTTCTAGGTGTAGCTGAATTGACAACTCAGTTGTTAAGGCTTATAAATATTCTTTGGCTCCCCTTGTGTCGAATCAATAAATTGGGTTTCACTTCCCTCGAAAATACTGTGATACACCCCCTATACTTGTGGGTCATCAGATAACAATACCAATGATTCTTTAAATGTGTGTTAAGTATTGCAGATACTACTTCCCAGAAGAAGTCCTGGTCAAATGAAGCAAAATAAAGAAATTAAGGGCAGATTATCTGCCCCTGGCTAGGGCCGAATTATATGCCCCTGGCTAAATTGACAAAGGAGCAAGGCGCAACGCTTTGTACGGGGGAAGATTTTTCCTCGGGATTATCTGGCTAGGGCTGGAGTTTTTGCCCTAGCCATATAATCCCCCCTGGCTAGGGACGGATTATCCGCCCCCATGGATTCTGACTAAGGACTAGAGGCGCTACACTCTGATAGGGGGTAGAGTTTTCCGCCAGATATTCTGGAGAGGGACGGATTTTTCGCCCTTGTTGGATAAGTCGTCTCTTCCCATGGGCCGGATTATCCGCCCTCGGGGAATTTTGGCTAAGGACAAGGGGCGCTACGTTCTGAAAGGGGCCGGGGTTTTGGCCTGGATTTTTATCACCAGGCTGGAGTTTTGCCCCGGGATGGTTTATACGCCCCTCCCTTGGGTTGGATAATCTGCCCCCAATAGACTCCAACAACAACATTTCGAGAGGGGGTACAAATACCCCTCCCCGTCTTCAACCTAGAGTCGCTGGATCTGACAAAAAAGCTCTGCTCTGCTGAAATCAATTTGCAACAAGATCTCCACTTTCATCTATCTGAAGGCCTTATCCTTTGGGGAATCGAAGGAGGAGGCCTTGATCTACATCTTCACCGAAGAGATCATAACTTCCTCTCCCATTCATTTAGGGGGCTTTTCATCTAGAGTTTCATTCGAATTTCTAGATCTCGGTTTCATTACTTGATCAAGGGGGAACCCATTGGATCTAGATCTTGGAGACTTTTGTGGTTTTCCTCTTGTGTTATTCCTCTCTTATTCCCCAATAGATTTTGTAGCTTTGGTGGAATTTGGGAGTGAAGGACTTGCCATTGCATTAGGTGCATCGGTTTGAGTTCTCCTCGGAGGATTTGGTTTCTGAAATCAAGAAGCTTGTTACTCTTGGATTCTTGGAACCCTATATGATGAAGTAGCCTTGGTGGCGATTATTGGGAGCATCCAATTAAGTTGTGAAGAGTGCCTCAATCTTGTACAGGTTTGGTGACCGCCCTCAAGTGTCCAATAGTGGATCGGATGCTTGTCATGCGGCGGGTGATCAGGAGAATAGAGTAAGGCCTCTTGTGGCGCTGGTGGTCTTAGTACCACCCACCCCTCCAACAAGACGTACTCCCTTGTAGGGACCAACTCGGTAAAACATCATCGTCTTAGCGTGCCTCGGTTATCTCTATACCCGAGCTTTTTCTTATGCAATTTAATTTGTGATAGCCTTCGCGTTTGAAGTCATATATCTTTCTATCACTTAGCTGCTTGTCTTGCTTAGCATAAGTTGTTGGTGAATATAGGTGAACCATAGTTTATATAGGTTTTGTTTTTGACAAAGTAAATGCTAGTTTTATGCCGCCTTTTTTTAAGTCGACCTTGTAAATGTTTTAAACAGCCTATTCACCCCTCTAGGCGGCATCTATGTCCTTTCAATTGGTATCAGAGGAAGGTCTCTCTCTTTTAGGCTTCACCTCCTTGGGAGTAAATATGTCGACTAGGGGATTAGTGCATGATTCCTTTTCTATATTTGATGGCACAAATTATGATGTTTGGAAATTTTGCATGCTTGATTATTTCTGAGGCAAACACCCAAATATTGAGGGAATTATAGATATGGGTTTTTATCCTCATATGAATCCCCAAAATAAATATTTTGATGAGGAGATAAACTCTTATATAGATGCCCAAGCTACTAAGGTGCTTTTACTTGTTGTGAGCAAAGTAGTTATTTCTTTAGTCATGCCTTATCAGAGTTCTCATGAGATATAGACAAAGCTTTAAGATAAATATGATGTGTCCAACACTATTGAGGATGATTGCATTCCCTCTACCTACGGTCGTGATGAGTTCTCATTGTCTACCACTTCACCAACATGTAATTTGTCACAAGGTAATGATCTGGTGAATGGTGATGGAAAATTGCAATGTGGATAGTGAGATTACTATTAGTAATCCCCCACCTCTGTCTCTTTGCAATGTTTTATATTTGTACATTAACACTTTTAGCACCCAAAATTCCTTACATGCTTATGTTGATAGTCCTTGCATATCATGTAGAAATGGCTTGAATAAATCTCATGATGGTATGCATGTTTTGACTTGTTGCCATGATAAAAATGATTCTATTTCCTCTAGTATGTTTGTTTCTAACCATGTAGAGGAAACCAAAGACTCTATGGGCCAATACAATTTTTTGAATGGAGCTTCAAATAAACTCTCATCATCACCTCCTTCCAGTTCTCACATATGCCTTATGGCTAGGGGCACAAAAGGTAACTCCTTCTTTGGATCCCATTGTATCTCACCATGCATGATGATGATCTTCACCAGTTCTCATCATCATTATGTTGTTGATTTTGATGTAGCCTCTATTCAATATAAGGGAGAGATTGTCTTTCTTGCTCTTCATAAAAAAAATTATTGCTCCAGCTTCATTGAAATTATGACTCTTGCGATTGAGAGAAAGAAACTTATTTAGGAGCAAGAAAATATCATTTTTCAAAATAATGAACATGAGCGTGAGTATGCACTCGAAATTTCTTATCTAAAGAGCTCCCTTGAAGAAGAACAAACAACCAAGAAATCTCTTGAGGAGACTTTTACTCTAGAATTATCTAGAGTAAAGGAAAACCATGATAAAGAACTTGTGGTGGCAATTTTTTTTTAAAACTAAAAATGATGAACTTGTCGTTGCCCATGCTAAACTTGTTGAGGATTGTAAGCACCTCAAAAATGGCTCTTGGGTCATTAAGAGTGTGCTCATCAAACTCACCGAGCCACATGAGCAACTTAAAGATTCATATTCAAAAGAGCTCGCCAAGTTGCCCTCACCTCTTGCAATTAATGATGATGCTTGTGCTACTAACTCTATTTCTTTTGAAGCATCTATTTTGAAGGAGAATGTTGAGCTAAAGACTCAACTTCTTTGCTAACTAGCTACTACGGGAAATTGGAAGAAACCCATGTTAATCTCTCAAGTTCACATGAAGATCTTCTAGTATCCCATGGTAGGCTAAAATTATCTCATGAGGCCATTGTCTAAAAGGTAACATCTAATGAGCCTCATGTGGACATTACCACTATATCCACTCCAAATACCATATTTACATGTGTTAGTCCTAGTAATTCATCCACTCATGCTATTTCTACATCCTGTGATGAGTTACATTTCTTGCCTTGTTGCTCTAACAAAGGAGCATCTACTTCCTCTAGTATTGTTGTTCATACAAACCATGTAATTACATATGTATCATAGAGAACCGCCAACGGGGTACTGATACATTACAAATGTATCTATAATTTTTGATGTTCCATGCTTGGTTTTATCCACTTTCTTGTGTTTTGTCCACACTTTGGAGTACTTTTCATATGATTTCTTAGACTAACCTATTAACAAGAGCCATAGTGCCAGCTGCCTGTTTTCTGCTGTTTTTGGTTCCAGGAAAGTCAGAAAATGAATATTCTCGGAATTGGACGGGACAAAAGCCAAAGTGCCTATTTTTTCCAGAAGTCATCAGATGCCAGAGTACGAGACGGAGAGGGGCCAGGGGGCCACCACACCACCCAGTGCTGGGCTGGCCCACGCCAGGGGGTGGTCTGGCCGCCTCCGACACCCCCTCGGCCTCCCCTTCCGCCTATAAGATGCCCTCGGGACGAAAACCCTAAGGGCCTAATCAAAAAATCCATGAAAGAGTCTGTAGCCGCCGTCATCTCCATCCCTAGACCGGGAGGGATCTGAAGCTCTTCCGGCACCTCACGGAGAGGGAATTCACCACAGGCCTTCTTCATCACCATGCAAGCCTCCGGTGTGATGCATGAGTAGTTCATCCTTGGACTACGGATCCATGTAGTAGCTAGATGGCCGGTTCTCCTGTTTTGTGCTTTCATGTCTAGATCTTGTAGCTCCGTTCATGATCAAGATCATCTATTTGTAATTCTACATGTTGTGTTTGCGGAGATCTGATGGATATTGAGATGCTATTTCAGATTGATTATTGATTCTATCATGTCTTTGTTATTTGTGATCTTGCATGATTTCCGTTGTTAGTAGCTATCTTGGCCAAGTAGATGCTAGCAACTCCAAGAGTTAGTATTTATGCTCGATAGTGGGTTCATGCCTCTGGTAATCTGGGGAAGTGACAGAAATCTCTAAGGTACTAGATGTGCTGTTGCTACTAGGGATAAAACAACAATCCTTTGTTCATAGAACAATCGTATTGTTTACTTTACACGCAGTTCGTAAAGCAATAATCTGTTGCTTGCAACTTAATATTGGAGGGGGTTCAGATGATAACTTGAAGGTGGATTATTAGTCATAGATGCAGTTGGATGGCGGTCTATGTATAATGTTGTAATGCCCAATCAAGTTCCAAAGGATTCAAGATGATTAGTATATGCATGTATTGCTTTCTCGATGTTTGTCAATTGCCCCGCTGTAATTTGTTCACCCAGCATGTTATCTATATTAAGGAGAGCCACCTCTAGTGAACTATGGATCCCGTTCCTTTTCTTTACATACAATTACAAACTGTTTACTACTTTGTGTTTACTTTCTGCAAACTATTACTTCCTTCCATTCGATACGTTTAATCCTTTGTTTTCAGCAAAACATGGTGAGATTGACAACCTCATCGCAAGTTGGGGACAAAGTTCTGTGGTTGTGTTGTGCAGGTCTCCACGTTGCTACTAGCACCGGTAGTGCGCCCTGGGGGGGCCTTATCTGGGGGAGGCTTATCTGGGAGGGCCTTATCTGGGGGGTGGCTAACCTTTAGTACCGGTTGGTGGGTGCAATCGGGACTAAAGGTGGTTTTTGTGTCATCTAACAAAACTGTCGATGGGATAAGGACGCGTGGGTAACCTTTAGTACCGGGTGGGGGCTCAAACCGGGACTAAAGCTGTCGGTAGGATAAGGACGCGTGGGTGGACTACACTGCTCGATATAGTGCACGGCCTACATCGGAGGAAGAAGACAAAGTAGAAGCGGCGCCGTGCCTATAAAAGGAGCATCGATACGCCATGGCAAGCAACTCAACAAGCCAACATGGATGGAGAGTTTCATCCCCATGGATGGAGGAAAGGGTTGGGAAATCTCCCGCGGCGGAACTTCTCGAAGATGCCCTTGGTGCACACGCCCTATGGCATCTTCAGAAGTTCCGCCTTGGAAAATATTTTCCTGCTAGCCCATGAAAGACTACATCTCCGCCTCCCTGGGGTTAGAGGTATGGTGGAAGCCATGGGATAGAGTGGAGAGAGGCGGCAGATATGAGTGTAGATGTGCTATGGCAATGACCAAGCCAACATGGATGGAGAGTTTCATCCCCATGGATGGAGGAAAGGGTTTGGAAATCTCCCGTGGCGGAATTTCTCGAAGATGCCCTTGGTGCACACGCCCTATGGCATCTTCGGAAGTTCCGCTGAAAATATTTTCCTGCTAGCCCATGAAAGACTCCATCTCCGCCTCCCTGGGGTTAGAGGTATGGTGAAAGCCATGGGATAGAGTGGAGAGAGGCGGCAGATATAAGTCTAGATGTGCTATGGCAACGACCAAGACTAAACCCTAAACCCTAAACCCTAAACCCTAAAGGGGCTACCCTCGTACGGAGAAAGCTACAAGGGTAGACGATCCGAGGCCCCCGGTCTAGGGTTTCACCGGAGGAAGACCATTTTTCCCGCCATTTTTCTTCCCGCCAGTTCTTCCCGCCAGTTATTCACTATATATATATGTAGGGTTGGCCTCCATTGTCATTGCACATCTCTAGACTCAGATCTGCAACCTCATCACTCTTTCCCATGGCTTCCACCATAGCACTAACCCCCAGAGAGGCGGAGGCGCTTTGCGCCTCGAACTACCCCTGCCCGCCGGGCTACTGTGTCCCTGTCGGCTGGATGCTGAGCGCCGGAGGCGTGCCGATTCCTCCTGTCCCTCTAGGTGTGGCGCGCCGGATGGCCATCACGAACCACTACTACTTCGAGCTCACGCCGGAGCAGCGGAGGAATCCCAGATGGCATCCCGACTATTTCCCTACTTGGGAAGCCTTCTTCGTGGATCGGCGTGAGAGGGCGCTCGCCAGGCACGAGGAGGACGGCCCACCTCCTCCGAACTTCAACGAGGCCGGCCGTCGGCTATCGTGGCGCGGTCGGACTCTCCAGAGCGTCATGGCCTATGACACTGCCACCGACTCTAACCCCCGTCTGCGCTACCCTCAAGTCCATCCCACGCGTACTCAGCCTTCAAGGTTCAATTACGGCGACCCGTGGCGGCAGCGATAACGGCGGGCGATGCAGTACGACTACGATGGCAGTATTACAGGTGTAGCGGAGCATGACTGAATCACTCCAACATTCCGAAACAAGTTCGGCCGATTGTTACTTAATCTGGCCATGTATCTTAATTTTCAGTTCTTTTATGTATCTTAATTTTCAGTCGTGCTTTATGTAACTTACTATTAGTTGCATTCTGTATTTTTATTCCAGTTCTATCTCCTTCACAAAATGACCTATCTCATTCGAGGTTTCTTGGCTTTCGGGTCAAATGACTAATGTTATGGCTAGAATCAAGGCATAGTTTGTGATAATATGGCCATATTGTGCATACATGTGCATCATGGCATGGCAAACAATGTTGCAAGAGGAAGTTTTCCTTTTTATCGTACCAAAAAGGCATTTTCCATTTTCCGAGCATAAAAAACGGACGGTTTTGTGAAGCAACCACCAAATGGCTAATTCAAAAAACCACCACCACATTTTACAAAAATACTAGACCACCTTATATGGACAATGTACCAACAGGGGGATCTGAAACCTTTTCGTCCACCTCTGGTGAAAAAGACAAATTCCTACCGAATCGGTAGGAAGTGGGTCAGATATGAACTATAGGTACATGATACGATGCTCATGATTTTTTACAAAAATCATTTTTAGGTTCACAATATGCTATTTTATCAAAAATCCAATGCAAGTTGAGCGAGGCTTTGTCAGATTCAAGTGTATACAAAAGATGCGGCATTTAAATATCCAATCAATTCAAAAATGTTAATACAAAATAAAATATGATTTGCTCTAATAAAATAGGGTTAGATTCCTTTTTAGATGCTTAATATTTCTTATGTTCAAAGTTTTAGGATTTGACAATTTATTTTTGTTTGAATTGAATAATCAAAATTTATATGTAAGTGTTTTAATCATTTTGAAAATTTTCATCTAAAGTAAATATAAAATGTTTTTACATGAATGGATAGATATTATTTTTCTGAAAATTATGATATATTATTCATATTTTTCTGAGTTGAAATGAATAAGATATGAATTTTCTAAATTCATATCCTATTTTTTGAATTATAAATGCCCCCACCCCTTTAATGCATGAAATAAATGCCCCCCTTTAACACCGGTTCGTGGCTGGAACCGGTGTTAAAGGGGGGGTGCGGGCGCGAAACGAATTCCCCCCTTTAACACCGGTTCCAGCCACGAACCGGTGTTGAAGGGGGGGGGGTTATAACGCGCGCGCCACCACCCCTTCCTTCTTCCCCCTGCCAGATCGATTCTTCCCCCAGCCCTACTCGTCCACGCCGCCACCCGCAGTCATCCGCCGCCCCCGTCTTGCCGGAATACGCTCTCCTAGGCCGAGCTCGACTCCGCTGCTCCTCCCCAGCCGACCTCCGCAAGGTGATCCTCCCGTCCCTCTCCCCATCAGCTTAAATCGGTTGGATTCAGGAGGGTGCGTATACTGCGGGCAGATGGGCTGAGGGGCTGAACCTCCGTCCTCTCATACCGATGCCAAGCCGAGGCGGGTCGCCACTTCACCTTGTCGAGGCCGCGGGCGGATGGGCTCCCGAGGGACGTGTGGGAGGCGCAGTTGTGCGTGCTGCGGGCGAGGTCATAACGGCGACAGAATGCGAGGAGATGCAGCGGCAATCAAATATAGCGTATTTGTTTCTAATTCGATTTTGTTTACACAAGATTATTTTGTAAGCTGCGGGCGAGGTCAGAACGGCGGTAGAATGCGAGGATTTTGTTTACATGACGACGACGTTGCCGCGGGCCGAGGCGCAGCGAGAAGACGGGACCATGGCGCGCGGCGAGGCGGCACAGAGTGGCGTGGAAGGGCTTGTCGAGGAGGTGGAGATGGCCGAAGAAGGGGATGGCCCTCGGGCTCGGCGGAACCCTTATTATTATGTTCTTCTTCTTGCCGGCAACGACGAGGAAGCGGAAGAGGAGAAGGGAGGCGAGGGATTAGTAGTGATTTAGTTAGGGATTTTAGTGTGATTTTGTTAGTTAATTAGTGTGATTTTGTTAGTTAATTAGTGTGATTTTGTTAGTTAATTAGGGATTTAGTAGTGATTTAGTTAGGGATTTTAGTTAGGGATTTTAGTTAATTAGGGATTTAGTTAATTAGGGATTTTAGTAGTGATTTAGTTAGGGATTTTAGTAGTGATTTAGTTAGTGATTTAGTTAGGGATTTTAGTAGTGATTTAGTTACGGATTTTAGTTAGGGATTTTAGTTAGGGATTTTAGTAGTGATTTAGTTAGTGATTTAGTTAGGGATTTTAGTAGTGATTTAGTTAGGGATTTTAGTTAGTTTATTATTAGGGCTTAGGGTTTTATTAGGGATTGGGGTTTATTAGGGATTAGGTTTAATTAGAATACTTAGTTAATGAGGTTTAGTTTAGTTAGTGATAGGTTTAGGGTTATTGTTATTAGGGCAATATATACTTAGTGATTTAGTTACTGTTTATGTTTTATGATTGTTTATTGCTATTATTTAGTTATGCCGCGTCCATCTAAATGGAGCCCTCTTGGACTCCGTCGGGGATGTCCGAGTCTGGGCTCCGCCGGGTTGGCACTGGGAGGTGCTACCTGTCGGGACTCGTACCTTGCTGAGAAATCCGGGTATCATCGTCGACCCGGAGCTTCTTTGGTGGCATCCACGAGGTCCAGGAGCGGTGCAGAGGGAGCCAGCCCCCAAGGAGGTGGTACATCGTCGTATCAGGGAGGAGGACGAGCATGTACGGCGATACATGTATCTTTTGGAGACTAGGTTCTCCAATATCTGGCAGGTTCACGGATCTCACCCGAGCTATTCTTCGGTGATGGTTCCTCTTCTGTGGCTGCAGAGCTCCCGTAGCATGAACAGCGGCAGCCGCGTTCGCTAGTTTATCTTAATAATGTACTTTATCTTATACTTTATCCTATAATGCACCGAGCTATTCTCCGGTGATGTATTAATAATGTACTTTATATTATACTTTATCCTATAATGCACCCGAGCTATTCTCCGGTGATGTATTAATAATGTACTTTATCTTATACTTTATCCTATAATGCACTCGAGCTATTCTCCGGTGATGTATTAATAATGTACTTTATCTTATATTATTGTACTTTATCTTAATCACTAAGTACTGTATCCGAGTTGTCGCGTATGAATCCAAGTCCACTTGAATGTTTACTCTCTTACTCTAGATAATATTATTGTTTTAGAAACTATGGATCCACTTAGTAGAAACCTTGAAGAAGAAGAAATAATGGAGAACATTATCGATGAGGACACCTCACAATATCTAGACTTGGAGGGACATGATAACAACTCAAGTAGTCATGGAGAAGATGAAGACTCCGGTGAACGCAATTTAGTGATTACAAAGTCCGGCGAGGTATATGCATTGATTAAGCCTCTGCTGACTTCCACCAACAATATTCTTCTACATGTATTAATTAACGCTTCTTTCTTCTTTTAGCCCTCTGGATCGACCAGCCAGCAACCATCTTCTTCTACGAAAAAGAGCAAGCGAGGCGCGAGCCATCGGTTGAAAGATCGTGCAAAGTTCACGATCGAAGCAGTCCATGTTGATGGCAGGCCGATGGAGCCCAAGAACGCCGCAGAAAAATTTGTATGTCAGGCTGGAGTTGTTGTTAGGGACCAAATCCCAATCATATTTGAATATTGGAATAAGCCAAAGAAGGGCGACGGTACCTTTGTCGATGAAAGATCCAAAGAAACGCTTTGGAATTCGCTGTTGGTAAATTTCACCCTTCCGCCAGAGGAGGATGAAAACAAACCGGTTATAAAGGAAAAGGTCAAAGAGTGGACTCTAAAGAAGATGGCTAACGCTTTCCGCAACTGGAAGACAAAATTGAACAAGTTTGTCAAAGCTCGCGAGACTCCAGATTTCAAAGACGCATATTATGCGAAGATAAGACCTCACTGGCGCGAATTTGTGGCATACAAGGAAAGTGCTATAGCTACAAAGAGGTCAGAAACCAATACGCTAAATGCCCAGAAGAAGGAATATCACCAGAGGACAGGGTCAGGTGGCTACATATCTCAGAGGCCTAAGTGGGAGGAAGCTGAGAAGGCCCTGCGCGACAGAGGGATCACACCCCAGACACATGGGTGGGACCTATGTGCAAAGACTTGGTTCTATGGAATCGGGGCAAGGTTGGACCCAGAAACAGGATTGTGTATCTTCCCAACCCGCCTCCTTGCCAAACCCGTCACTGAACTCATCACGGCATACGAGGAAACAGCCGCCAGGACCTTCCATCCTGACAGAGAGAATGACCAGCTCACACGCGCCATCGGTAAAAAAGAACACCCTGGACATGCCCGAGGCGTGGAAGGATGGGTTTGTCGAGTGGAGCGACTCTTACAGATGGCGCGGCAGAAAAGAAAAAGAGCGTACAGAGCGGATGACACAGATAGAACATGCACTTGTGGCGCTGAAGGCGCAAGTGAATGCACAACAGAGCCATCAAGCTACCGTCCCATCTCAGCGGCACCAAGAGCCTGCATTGGAAGCTGCCGGCGGCCCAGACTCTGCACGGAAAAGCAGCGTGGCTTCCACGGAGAACGTGCAGCCCACGCTTGAAATGGCGGGTCCTCGATACACCGTGGATGAGATCACGGAGAGTGAACACGCTGAGCTGCATGTGAGATTAATGGGCTTATCCATTAAGGTGGTTGTCGGCTATGCCTTACCTCCTGTAGCTGGTGGAACTTACCACTGCCGACCGATTCCAGATGGCTATGCTATTATCGGGGTGGATGAGGTTGTGAAGGAATATGAGGAAGCACAGCTTGACCATGCTACAGGTGAAGGGGAAACTCAACTCAAATTTGCAATGAAAAAACCATTCTTTGGAAGAAGGAACACATCGTGCTTCCAAATTGGAGGCCACTGGCACCCCCGCCATCTCCTGCGCGGCAGCCATCTCCGGCGCTTCAGCCATCTCCTGCGCGGCAGCCATCTCCGGCGCGCCAGCCATCTCCGGCACGCCAGCCATCTCCTGCCCGTCAGCCATCTCCGGCGCTTCAGCCATCTCCTCAGCGTAAGCGGAAGAGCACTGCCACGAAGAGCATCACTAGCACTGCCAGAAAGAGTTCAAAAAACTACGTCCCGCAGCCTTCCGCCAAGCCATTGCCGGTTTTACCGTGGAATCGCAGCGACGAGGAGACCAATAGGATCTCGGAAGAAGAGGTCAAGAAATTCTTTGCACCTAGACGGGCCGAGCCAAAGGAGAAAATAGATCTGGCGGTGGTGGAGAAGTTTTACAAAAATCTTTTGAAACCTGAAACCCCACTTGTGCCGGACTACGAGCGCCAGATTTTGAAGGCGGATGCAAGGCGCCATAGGGAGACTGAAAGTAGCAGTCGTGCGGCACCCCAGAAAACAGTTCCCATGCTCGGAGAGCAGGAAAACCAATCATGCGCCCCGCTCCAAGTGTTCGACACACGGGACGCTCCTCCCGTAAATGATTACGAGGCAGAGCTACAAAGAAAGGCCAATGAGATGGGGATGACTTATATTGCATACTTGAACATCATGGGAGACAACTTGCCCAAATGCGATGCCAACCCCATACAGCCATGGAAGTATGGGAAGAATCTCGTCAAGAAAGAGGAGCTCAAGAATCTACCAACAAAGATGCGAAGATTGCACAAGTGGTACCTTGATTTCTGCAAGACGAGAAAGGAAGAATGGATCACGACGCATATAAGAGATCAGATTTTCTTGTGCGGAGACGAGATCGCCTTCAACATTCAAGACTTGCATTTTCTATTCAATCAGAAGGAACTCGACAAAGCTGCCATCAGCCTTTATTGTGTGTAAGTACTATTTCTGTATTTTCTATCTCATCTCATTCACTTCATTAATTGCATGTATATATATATATATGCTCACCATATATGTATATACTATTATGTAGGAAAAAGGTTATGGAATGCATGAAAGGAGGACCTTTTGACATTGTGTTCGTTGACCCAAATAGAGTTCATGAAGAAGTGGTAAGAACCAAACCCGCAAATGTAAGATTTATTGCTAAGGTCTTTACTGAGACAACAAACCAAAAGGGAAATACTATTGCCTTACAACTTCTCGTGAGTACTTACCCTCTCTTGTACACATTCATTTGCTTCGCTTACTCGATGTTAAGTGTAACCGATGATGAGTTATGCGCGTAGGTTCCACTTTATTCTGCTAGTCATTCAACCTGACTCAGAAAAGTCCTTGTCATGGACTCACGTTAAAAAGAAAAAGAGAGCGATGGGCAGACTTTAGAGAGATGCTCCGAGGTAATTTCAATCATATTATCGCACTAGATCGGCAACTTTCGTGACAACAAGTGATTAATTACTCCTTTATCCATTTTCTTTGCGGATGGGTTTGAAAAGGTTCACGGCAGGCCGTGGGTGAATGGTCGAAGAACTAAAATTTGTAGACCAAAATGTAAGTAATACTAGCTAGCTAGGTCTGCGTATCTCTTTGATTCTGCTTCCAATTCCATTATATCATGCTTTATTGATTATTATTTTGATTGAACTCTCTATTCTCGTAAAGTGCGCGCATCAAGGACACGGCAATAACTTATGTGGGTACTATGTTTGCGAGTTCATTCGCAACACGATATGTGCAACGGGCCAAGCCGCACTAGAACAACTTAGAGTAAGTACACAAAGTACACAACATTATTTTATTACCATCAATTGTGTTGAGTTTTATTCTTATATATATATTGACCCCATTCTTCATATATATTCAGATCGAACGGATGCGGGACCAACTCCTACCATTTGACCGCATACGAGACATTCAAGAGGAATTGGCGGGGTTCATACTTGATGAGGTCGCCACGCTGGCGGAGAACTCTTTAGATATCCACCAAAATGAGCGTTGTATATATGCTTGAACGTGTTTGTCTTGTACTTGATGCTTCAACGCTACGAAGAATACCACACAATGACGATGTTGTGTATAATAATAGTTGCTTAATTATTCATGTACTCGTATGTACCGATGATGTATGTATGTATACCGCCTCGATCGATTCCCCTCCCGTCCCCATGGCCTTGAAATCGCCCGAGCAGGGCAGGGGGCAGAACTATGCCGCGACAGGGATTTAGGCCGTTTTCCTGCCGCTGCAGAGATTTATCTCCTTTTCCTGCCATGGCACAGAACCTTTAACACCGGTTCGTGTTACGAACCGGTGTTAAAGGGAGGGGGGGCTGAGCCCTGCGGCAGCCCCACGTGCGACACCCTTTAACACCGGTTCGTATAAGAACCGGTGTTAAAGGGGGGCCCCTCTAACACCGAACCCTCAACAGCGGTTCTACAACCGCTGTTAGAGGGCCCTCCAAACCGGTGTTAGAGGGGGGGTGTGCACTAGTGTACCACTAGCCCGGGCATCTCCCATAAAAGCATCAGACGCAACAGGAGCAAAGGTAACCTTCTAAAGTTTCTTGGCATATGGCTTATTGACTTTGTGAACCCCATCAAGAGAGCCACTGAAATCCTCCTAGGAAGCATGGCCTTGATAAGCATCATAATGTAAGGGGCATCAGGAATAGAATGCCTGAGGGTCATAGTGTCATCCATCTCATGATAAATGAAGTCCATAACATCCAAAGTGTAATCTATAGACAAGTCCTTACTATTGGCACATTCATAAGCAAAACCTAGTCAGTTGATGAGATGGCCACAAATGCGATCATTGTTACCTCCACCTGGAATGATGCAATCATAGAACATGAGAACCAATTGTGAATAGAGTGGAAGGATCCCATCAACCTCGCCAACCACACCGTTGGGACCATATCAAGCTGAGAGTAACGCATCCTTGCTAGGATGATTGGGGCTACATGTGTGATGTCCATAGGGACGATCTTGGTCCTAAAAAGGGTAGGAGAACAGTCGAGCAAAGGTGTAAAAGTTGAACAAGCAGGAATGGAAACCTGACATCCACTTCAACGTGCGAGCCTCATCCCCACAAATCATGTGCGTGGACAAAAACTGATGAATAAGCTTGATGTCATAGGCACACTAAATATCCATAAGATGGTGTAGTCCCATCTTCCTAGTAACAACAAGAGCATCAGTGAAATGTGGCTTGCTCTTTGTATAGGTCAAATCCATGGGGCGCATAGGGTGAATCTTCTAGGTGGAGTAAATGTACTGAAAGATATACATATGATGAGCACACCAAAATTTGGGTCACCAAGGTCCTCATCGTGCTCAGCATCTAGAAACCAATCACATTGCCTGAGAGTGGAATATTCAATGATGTCCATGGTCTTATAGTTGGGCCTTGTTTGCTTGCCCTTATCTTTGAAGCAGCCCTAGCCCTCTTCTCTTTCTTTGCCTATTCAACAATATGTCCAGTCTCTCTTGCCTGTCTCCTCAACCCAAACTCGTCCACAAGTTTACCCTCTATGTTATGTTGCAAATATCAAGGACAGGGACGGTGCTGATATGTCTTTACTGGACCATGAGAACCACCTGTGAAATGAACATTAGGAGATAGCAAGATATGAGCACACACAAGTCCAGGAGGAAAGGTTAAAATTAGTAGAAAAGAAACCATGATATAGATACACTATGGATCAAACTGAATCAAAAAGCATCAGGTCTGACCCTTCCAGGCCGGATAATCCGGCCTATGCGTAGATCATCGAAAATATGTTGTTCGACTCAGATGTGAGGCATATGCGTAGATCAGCGAAAATGGTTGTTAGTCTACTAAAACTAACAGGCATATGAACCAATGGGAAACTTCTACTCAAAGAGTCAACAACAAAAACATAACTTCCACACAAAAATAAAGAATGTGGGAGTTACCCTGACTCATCGGAGGAGCTACTTGGAGGAGAAGATACCAGGGGAGGAGGAGATGCAGATCCAATCAAAACCCAAAGGAATCAGCGGCTAGAGGAACTCTGGGAAGGAGGAAGACGACTGGCGGCCGCTGAGGGTTGGGAGTGGGTTTGGGAAGAGAGATCCTCTGTTTGAGACTCTCTCCCCGACTTCCTGCCCTAAAAGAGAGAAACCACCCAGGCCGGATAATCCAGCCCCCACTAGGGGCGGATAATCTGACCCACTCCAAAAAATCATGTTTACACAAGTTTCAGGCCAACACAATCTCACACAACCTCACAAGGTTACATGAGGACTTGTGTGCAGTAGAGAGAGATGTCTTGAGGTGGGAGTAGGCTTAGGTTTAGATAGCCAAACTGAGATGGTACTTCACACCCAAAATTGCAAGAACCAAAATAAGTGAAAGGCCAAAGTTGAGTGTGTTTTCCATAGGAACAATAGATAGGCAATAAGAATCAAAAGAACCACAAAGAACAAGATCTTCATCATGAAGAGGGTGGTGACCGAAGCCACCATGTAGGAGTGAATGGTATGACACCTTAAAGATGTATCTTGGGTTCATGACCAATACTCATCAATTAAGCTCACATATCACTAAATGATATTAAGAGTAATGTTTTTTATTACTTTCGGCATTATGGGGGGAGGGTTAGCCCAATAATTAGGACCACACTCCCCCTATGTCCATGCTCGCATCTAAACCAAATAAAGGTTAAGCCATAGGTGTGTATGCAAGGGAATCAAGTCAAGCTCCTTGAATCTACAATATTTAGCTCATTCCCTAAGACAAAATCTTGCTTCATCAAGAGGCTTCGTGAAAATATCTGCAAGTTGATCCTTTGTGCTAACATAAGATAGTTTAATATCTCCATGAGCAACATGATCTCGTATAAAATGGTTCCGAATCTCAATATTCTTGGTTCTTGTATGTTGTACCGGATTGTATGCAATTCGGATGGCACTTTCATTATCACATAAAAGAGGCACTTTGTCACAATTGACACCATATTCCTTTAAAGTTTGCCTCATCCATAATAACTGAGTGCATGCACCTGTAGTAGCCACATATTCAGCTTTGGTGGTGGAGATAGAAATGCAATTTTGTTTCTTCAAAGACCAACATACCAAGGATATGCCCAAAAAATTGACACGCCCTGAAAGTTGATTTTTGATCATCCATGTCACTAGCCCAATCGGAATCCGTGTACCCACATAGAGAGAAATTCGAACCTTTCGGATACCAAAGTCCATAGATTGGGGAATGAACCAAATACCGAAAGATTCTCTTGACCGCCACCAATGGGCTTTCTTTAGGAGTCGCTTGATACCTTGCACACACTCCTACACTCATCACAATATCGGGTCTAGATGCACAGAGGTAAAGCAGAAGCCAATCATGGATCGATATACCTTTTGATCCACATATTTACCCTTGGGGTTTAGTTCAAGATGGCATTTTGTTTGCATCGGTGTAGCAAAACCGTTGAGGTTCATCATCTTGAATCTCTTGATCATGTCTTGGATATAATTTGCTTGATTACTGAAGGTTCCTTCTCTCAATTGCTTGATCTCGAAACCAAGAAGGACCTTAACTCTCCCGTCATAGACATTTCAAACCTATCAGTCATAAGCTCTTCTGGGCACCCTTCTTATTAGATCACCCACCACTTTATCAAGTGTGTGACCTTTGAGTTCTAGATTTCTTTTAGCTCGAGCTTTGTGATGAGTTTAGATTTCCTTATTGTTTCTTGGAGCAAAATCTTCAACATTTTGGCCCTCGTCTTGACCATTAACATGATCTTGTTCAATAGCAGGTTCAGTACTGACACTTGAAGGATAGTCTTGCCCTTGATCTTGATTGACAACCATATAAGGAGGTTACTGCTTTGGACTTGCATGGCCGAATAATCTAGCCAAGGGAGGGGCCTGATAATCCGGCTTGGAAGTTTCATATGATTCTTCCTCATTGCTGGTACGAGAAGGATATGCAAGTCTAGATAATCCGGTCGTGGGGTTCGGATAATCCGATCTAGGACTTCCAGCTTGATCAGTTGATGGATGATCTTTAGTAACTTCTTGGGTAGGTGCATTATTTTCCTCAAGAGATGGAGTTTGTTGAACTTGATTAGAGCATTATCCTTCCCGATCTGCCACAAGGGGTTCCTTAACGGAGCAGAAAAATCCCACTCCCATTCTACTTATGGCATCTTGGGGTATTTCAACATCTGTATCACAAACATCAACTTGCCCCACATGGGAGCCGTCATTTTCTTCGAACACCACACTGCATGATTCTACACCAATTCTGGAGGTCTTGTTGTAGATTCTACAAATGTGGGATTCGACACCATAACCAACAAAAATACCTTCTAAAGCCTTAGACTAAAATTTAGACAAACGAACTCCTTTAATGGGAAAGAAACACTTACAACCAAACTCCCGGAAGTATAAGAGATTGGGCTTGTTATCGGTAAGAATTTCATAGGGAGTTTTGTCTAAGATCTTGTGGAGGTAAAGCCACTTTGATGAATGACATGCGATGGATATAGCTTCAGCCTAGAAATTATATGCGGACTTGAATTCAGCCAACATAGACCTTGCCATATCCATCAAAGTATGGTTTTCATCTCGGCTACATAATTTTATTGAGGGGTGTACGCGGTAGAATATTGATGTATTATCCCTTCTTCACTTAGGAGTTCATTCAGGGTGTAGTTATTGAACTCGGATCTGTCGTTGCTTTTTTTGCCAATATGGGGATGTTGTGTTGACCTTGAACCTCATTGGCAAAGTCAATGATGGTTTGTTGAGTTTCACTCTTCAACTTGAAGAAGTAGACCCATGTGTACCTTGAGTAGTCATCAACAATGACAAGGCAATACTTAATCCCCCAAGATTTGCATGAGATGGATGACCAAAGAGATCCACATAAAGGAGCTCTAAGATCCTATTTGACGAAATAATGGTCTTCCTTCGATGGGGAGAGTCAAGCATTATTCCTTCAACACATGCCCTACAAACACAAACTTTGGCAACGGAAACATTGTCTTTTAGTCCAAGAATGTGGCCACCCTTGTGAAGACTTTGCAAAGTTCTCATTTTGACATGGGCTAGTCATCAATGTCATAACCAACTCACATCGGCCTTTCCGAACAAGCACATCAGACCTGTAGTGGTTTCTCTGAGAAGTCCACCACATACAAGTTGTTTTCGACGTACCCAACAAAAGCAACCTTAAGAGACTTGCTCAAGAGCACCACAATATCATCATCAATAAAAACAGTAAAACCCATCTTACGAAGGGCACGAACATAAAGTAAATTATAACCAACGGTCTCAAAAAGCATGACATCCACGAGAGAGATATCGTGGGCAACCACAACCTTGCCAAGACCCAATACCTTTGATTTTGAATTATCACCATAGGAGATGGTTATTTGATCGTGATTAGGACTCATCGTTGAGATGATCTCCTTGCTTCCGGTCATATGACTTGTGCAGCCGCTATCAAGCACACATTTTGACCCACCGAAAGCATATCCCTACAAGAAAATCAATTCTTGGTTTTTAGGTACCCAATTTTAATGGGTCCTCTCATGTTAGTAACAAGGGTCTTTGGAACCCATATATACCAAGCAATATAACCATCAAAGGTACCAACATATCTAGCATAAACATCATGAAACAACTCATAATTGGGATTAATGATTCCTGCAAAACCATCATGAGCAGTTTTGTTATTCATGGTGTTATTTACTGCAGTGGTGCTTGTCTTGGCTTGAGTTGACTTGGACTTGTTCTTATTCTTATTTATCTTGGGAACATAACCAAGTCCCTCTTTCCCATTATTCGACCTTTGCTTACTCAAAAGGTCATCAAGCACATCATTACCTTTAGGGAGAGAAAGCTTGGTGAGTTCATTCTTCAATCTAGCATTCTCCTCAAGAATTTCTTCATGATCACACAAGGAGGTGGAGGTTCTAGGAACATCATATTTAGCTAGTCAAGCATGGATCTGATCATGAGACTCGTTGAGAATTGAGTGTTCACTCTGCAAATCCTTGTGGGCGATGTCAAGTTTCTCTCACTTCTCGGTTAGTCTAGCATGAGCAGTCCCAAATTCAACCTTTTACTTTTTAAGTTTTCTTGTTTTAGAAATAGCATGATCATTTTCCTTTATTAATTTAGCCACAACCTCGTCATTTGACTCCTCAATGGACTCAAGCTTCTCCTTAAGACAAGTCTGAATTTCTTCCTCTTCCTCTAGATCATTTTTCAGAGATGCTATCTCATTGCATCTTCTCTTTCAATTTTGCCCTTCTCTTCAAGTAGTTCTTCCGAGTGAACGAGTTGACCCATGAGGGCCTAGAAATGCCTCTTGTGCTCACCTTGCAAGTTAGTTATGTAATGATCCAAATCAATAACTTCTTTATTTTCCTTTAGACTAGTAGGGTCATGCATATGAACATTCATAGTAGTCTTAGGAAAGGAAGTGGTGGAAGGTGATACCTCGGAAGCCTTTGCAATAAGGCAATTGGCATTCTTGTTGGAAAGGTTCTCATTTGGAGAGTCGAAGAGCGAAGTGGTTGGTGTAGAAGTAGTGGTTGTGGCTGCCACTTCTCTTGGGCTTTCATTATCTTCTTCGTCTTCACTTGCGGATGAGTACTCCTCTTGGGCCACCAACACTATTTTTGGTTGCTTCTTGTAAGGAACATTCTTGTTGTTGAATGGCTTCTTGCGTGGAGATTTTGACTTATCCTTGAGGACCAACCTACCCCCGTGGTCTTCTCTATTTTGATAGGGGCAAAAGATCGATAACAAAATGAAAACAGTCTCCATAGTTGTAACACGGTCTCAGTTTTGGACCATTTTCCTTTCTTCCACTTGACCCATTTTTATGTTCAAGCTTACATTTTTCCTTGGCGGGATCTTTCCAAAAGTTCCTTGCATAGAACGCCATGTACTCACCATGTGCATGTTTGACTTCCTCAGGACAGCTCATGGCAGTAATATCAATGTTCCTTTCATCTTTTTCTTGCTCAACCACATTGGAATTCAAGGCAAGGTTAACCCCCTTTTGCATTCCAATGGCTTGCACATGAGCATATTCAGCATTCTTGGCTGCTACTTTAAATGCAGCCATTTCTTGCATAACTTAATTGGAATGAGGTGGTAGTTGTGTCTTCCTTGTAGGCTCTTCAACTCTGTGGGTTCAAATGGCATAAGAGCACTTACATATTTCCTCTTGATCCAAGTGTCATCAACATGTGTTGCACCATGGTTTCTAAATGTGGTGGCAGTTGATGGCCCAAAATATATCGAGCTCGTTGGGGAACCCCAAGAGGAAGGTATGATGAGCACAGCAGCAAGTTTTACCTCAGTTATGAAACCAAGGTTATCAATCTAGTAGGAGCAAGGAAACACCTCCAAGGTGTTGCTAGCTAAACTTTGGCAGGGCGCACTACCGATGCCAGCAACAACGTGGAAACCTGCACAACACAACCACAGAACTCTGCCCCCCAACTTACAGTGAGGTTGTCAATCTCACCGGTTTTGCTGAAAACAAATGATTAAACGTATTGTGTGGAAGAAAGTAATAGTTTGCAGAAAGTAAAGCGAAGCGATAGTTGTAGATTGATGATAAAAGAAAGGACCGGGGTCCATAGTTCACTAGTGGTGGCTGTCCTTAAGAACGATGACATGTTGGGTGAACAAATTACAGCGGAGCAATTGACAAACATCGAGAAAGCATACATGCATATACTACTCATCTTGACTCCTTTGAGATTTGATTGGGAATTACAACATTATACATACACCGTAATCTAACTGCATCTATGACTAATAATCCACCTTCAGGTTATCATCCGAACCCCCTCCAGTATTAAGTTGCAAGCAACAGATAATTGCATTATGCATTGCGTGTAAAGTAAACAATATGATTGTTCTATGAACAAAGGATTGTTGTTTTCTCCCTAGTAGCAACATCACATCTAGTACCTTAGCGATTTCTGTCACTTCCCCAGATTACTAGAGGCATGAACCCACTATCGAGCATAAATACTAACTCTTGGAGTTGCTAGCAACTACTTGGCCAAGATAGCTACTAACAACGGAAAGCATGCAAGATCACAAATAACAAAGACATGGTAGAATAAATAATCAATCTAAAATAGCATCTCAATATCCTAGAGGTGGAAAATGCCGACTTACGGCGGGAGCTAAATAAGCATAAGGCGGATCATGAGCGCATCATTGCTAGCATTCTTGAATCCTCTAACATGGACACCGAAGAGTGTGATCGAAGGATCGCAATCTAGGATCAGAGAATCTCAGACCTCAATGATGATTTTTTCAGAGAAAAGGACATCACCCAAGCTCTCTAGGATGAACTCTAGAGTCTTCGAGCGGAGAAGACAAAAGTTGATGATGCCATCTTCGGTAATTTTCCTGTCTCTGACCTTTATTTATTTCCAATTCCTAGGAATCTGGATATTAGTCTAACTTTGCTTTTGTATATGCAGCTCCTTTAAACTTACTGGATTCTTCCTCCACCGAGTCTCGCTCCAGCCGGCTTACCAAAGTCGGCGACTTGCTTCACGATTTCCGCCAGTCATTGGAGGATATTGGCGAAGTTCTCAAAGTTCTAGACATGAATAGAATGTCCGCCTTTGAGGTGTGAGACAAGGCAAAGGAGATGCCCCAGCTCATCCAATATTGGAACATGTCCTATGCGTGAACCGCAACATAGAATGCCCTTACCATGGTTATGAGTGAAGGGAACATGCCCCAGAGGCAATAATAAAGTGGTTATTATCTTATTCTATGTTTATGATAAATGTTTATTTTACATGCTAGAATTGTATTGACCGGAAACATCAATACATGTGTGTTTAATAAACAAAAAGGGTTCCTAGTTATGCCTCTCTTATAGACTAGCTTGTTGATTAACAAGATGATCAAGGTTTCCTGATCATGGACATTGGATGTTGTTAATACAAGGTCACACCATTGGTGGAATGATGTGATGAACATTCATCCGAAGTATAGCATTACGATCAAAGTCATTATGTTTATATTGCTGTAACATCATACGAAGTAATCTTTATCCTTAGACCATGAGATCATGTTAATTGCTAACACCGGAAGAGTATCTTGATAACATCAAACGTCACACCGTAACAGGGTGACTATAAAGGTGGGTTCAGTGCTACGAAGGTGTTATGTTGAGGCTCATGGATCAAGAGTGGGATTTGTCCATCCCGATGACGGATAGATATACTCTGGACCCTCTTGGTGATATCACATTGAAATAGCTTGCAAGCAAGTGATGTGATCACTAGAATGTTATATCACGGGAACAAGAAAAGAGTGCATGTCGGTAACGAGATCAAACTAGGTATGGAGATACCGATGATCGAATCTCGGACATGTAATATATCGCGGGACAAAGGGATTTAGGTACTAGCGTTAAAGGTTCTCACGATCACCGAAGTCATCGTTGAATTGTAGGAGTCAGTATGGATCTCCAGGTCCTGCTGCTGATTATTGATCGGAGAGGGGTCTCGATCATGTCTGCATTATTCGCGAACCGTAGGGTGACACACTTAAGGGATACCGACACCATTTGGAGCAAATATGTTTCCGATAAAGATTTAAGAAAGCGCTGGAATTATTTCAATAGACACCGAAACTGTTTCGGGTGAAAATGCTGAAATTGGTTCTGCATGTAATATTGAAATGTTGCAGGGTGTTTTATGTGAATGTTTGTTAATTAAAATAATTAACAAAATTCTGAATAAAAAATAATAAAAGAGTTTTATTAAATGAGAGAGCATTAAATTTGGAGAAATTTAATGCATTTAAAGTGGGGACTTTAAAAGAGAATGTGAAGGGGCAAATTTATGTGGAGGGAGTTACCACCACATGAATGAGAAGGTGAGGGGTCACCCCTTGGGGCGCCGGCCATGGGGAGGGGTACCCTCCCCTCCTCCTATAAAAGGCCCCCCTCTCACACCTTTATACACACACCTCCTTGTGAAGGATCTCTCTCCCCCTCTAGTATTATTCCCCCATGGTCTCGGATTAGCGAGATACATGTTCCCGGTGGCTTTATCTGGAAAGGAGTTGCTGCTTCCGTTGCTTTGCTGGAGTGAGGGACGGAGGTTGTCGGGGTACCGGACATGTGTGCGATCACGGATGCACCGCTGCTTTGCTGTGCTGGACTTGGTGATGCTGGAGCTGGATCTGATGGGCGTCTTTGGGCGGACTGCTGGACTTCATCACGATCTTGAGATCGGCAAGTGTACGACTACATCAACCACGAGTTCCTACTCGTTAACAAAGCTCATTGTCTTCGAGGGTAAGTTCTCCATGGATGTATGTCCACCCGTTGCTTTGTACGTAGTAGATAGATCTTGGCGTGTAGTTCACACCATAGGAAATTTTTTGTTTTCTATGCTGCGGACCCAACAGTGGTATCAGAGCCTGATCTATTCGTAGGTGCTTTGCACGGGTAGTACACATATGTTTATATGTGGGCGATGATGATCATGTTATTGCATCTTCTATGTATTTTGGATATTGGTGGCATAGTGGGATGAAGCGGCCCGGACCAACCTTACATGTCATCGTACATGAGACCGGTTCCACGACTGACATGCAACTTGTTTTGCATAAGTGGCTGGCGGGTGTCTGTCTCTCCTACTATAGTCAATATCTGATTACAACGAGTTGCTAATAACTTAGTTATCCTCGTTGTGGTTCATGTTCGTAGGTAAGAACGGTTCTATCTCCGAAAGCCCTAAGCCACGTAAAACTTGCAATTAATAAATTAGAGGCGTCTAGTTTAGATCGTTCTTTGGGCATTGTTTTGATATGGTATTGTTGTAAGTAGATGTATAATAGATACTCTTACAACTCACTTAACGTGTAAGTTCCATAGACCTTGGCCTTACACACAAAGGAATGATAGAGATCATACCACGATGCAAATGATAGAGATCAAATGCATGGACCATATCACCTCACTTCACACATTAGATGTTAGCATCTTATATTGCTAGTTTGGCGCGTTTGGTAGCATTATAAGATGATCCCTCATTTAGATATCAAGATAAAATGTGGTCTTCCTTAAGTATGCACCATTTTGTGGATCGTGTTTTGAGGCATCACGTGATGATCGGGTGTACTCGACTCTACGCTTTCATACAAGCGGGTGTAAGCCAGTTTTACACACGCGAGTACTAAGGTTCTTACTTGGCAAGCCTAGCATGTACAGACATGGCCTCGGAACATGGACCGAAAGGTTAAGCATGAGTCATATAGTTGATATGATGCCCATATTGATGCTCGCCTTTGAAGCTACACCGACTCACGTGATGATCGGACTTGGTGTAGTGGATTTGGTTCATGTAATCACCAAAAAGGCACGAGGGATGTCGTTTTTGAGTGGGAGTTCATTTCTAATTTGGATTAGTCGAACTCAATTTGTCATAAACTAAATCGAAGTGAATTTTCATAATTTGTTGTAGTCATTCGCATCTGTTCACTACCTTATGCTTAGTTTTAATTGAGATAATAGAACTATAGAATTCTGGATATTTACTTTACGAACTGGTGTCGTATTGTTTTGAATGTCAATTTAAAGTTTATAAGTCCTATTGCAAACTTTCAGCAAACTCTATTTACTCCATGAAGTTTAATAAGTAGTATTAAATCAAGAGTAAGAATTCCAATGTTAGTATCTAAAGTATCATGTTTGCCTCCATGATTATTGATATTCAAAAAAGTTGTTTTAATATCAAGATTATATTGGAGCTGGAAATTGTTTCAGAAACCATCATGTGTAAAAGATATTGTGATATCTGAAACAATGTTTTTGGTTGCATTATGATAGAGTATAATTTAGCAAAATACATGTTCTCATATTGTATGAGAATTTGTGAAGGATGGAGATGTTAGGCATCCGAATCTACCAAAAAGGTTTTGGGAACTGATATTATACTCGCGATTCTTCCTTATAGGCTATAGTAGCTTGATCATGAAAGTTGTCATGATAAGGATGAATAGAAGATGTAAGTAAAATGTTTACTACACTAATAGATTACTAAAGAATGGATTTTTGAAAGAACACCAAACATTTGATGATGGTGATCCACTTCAAAGTGCAAGTCCAAAGGTATTAGTATTTGACTATATACGCTTTGTACCATGTGTCATGTTGATGACACCACTATTGATGTTGATAGATTCTTTTAAAAGAAAAAAGAATTGCTGAAAGAGAATCTATAAAATATTTGGCAGAAAATAAAAGGTTGGAGATGTCCAACTTGGGTATATAGAAGATATACATGTTATGGCTATATTCCTTGCTTGTTAAACAATGTGGTTATGAGGTATTGGATACCGAATTGGTTGGTATGAAGTGTCATACAGGACAACGCAATTCATGAACTACAATGGCCTAAGTAACCAGCAAGAGAATGAGTGATGATGTTCATCGAAAACAAATAAAGTGTTATTGTGTTTTTCGTTGTCATCAAACCAAGCCTTCAAGATTTGTTTAAATAATTGTTATTTTGTTCCGGTATTATGAGAACAATGGCTGTTCAAATAATTACCGTATTCCATAAAGGATGGATGAACTTTTACAAGTCTAGTTGGATAAATCACATCCATAAACACTATTGCTAAAATGTTGCAAGACAAATGATTGAAAGATCACTTATGAAGTGACATCGCTGTTTAAATTATATTTGAAAGAAAACATGAAGAAACTCCATGTTGATGGATTTTTGGAGTCTTTGATTTTGATCAATTGACGCATGTGAAACTTTCCTCGAGATAATTGAAACTTCGTCCATAGACCAGAGAGGAACGGATGACTAGCTTATTGGAAATTGTGCATGCTGATGTGCATAGTCCATTATGTGTAGCCATATGCGATGGATCTTTTTGCTTCATATGTTTTCTCCGAAAATTTGAGTGAATATATCTGTATATTTACTTAATAAGGAAGAAGTATGAAACATTTGAAAATTGTTCAAAGACTTTGAAGATGAAGTGGAAAATCATTGTAACAAGAAAATAAAGAGTTTATGATTCGATCATAAAGGAAGATATTTGAGTTACATGTTTAGCAAAAACACCTAAGACTTGAGGAATTGTTCCATGATTTGTGTTTCCCGATAAACCATAGGAGTATGGCATATTCGAGAGATAAAATCAAACCATGTTTGACATGGTAAGATCAAGGGTGTCATTTATAAACCTACCATTATGTTTTAAGGATTGAAGCTTTAGAGACTACCGCTTTTACACTGAAAAGAGCACCATCGTGATCCATTGAAATGACACCATATGAGTTATGGTTTGGGATAAAACCCGAATTGTCTTTTCTTAAATTTTGGTATGCTATGCATAAGTAAAATGTTTACAACCAATGTCGGATAAGCATGTCTTTGTAGGTTATCCCAAAGAATTTGTTGGGAATTTCTCCATAACACCGAGGACAAACGAGTTTGTTACTTGGAACGTCAAGTTTCTTGAGAAGGAATTTTTCGTGAAAAGTTAAGTGGGAGGACAATAGAACTTTGATAAGGTTGTTGAACCTTAGCTATATGTTCTAAGTAGCGCAGCGCCGAAAAGTGTCCCGGTGGCGGCCAAAATGCTCATGGCTCCCGTGATTACAAAGGGTGTGATCTCGGAGATTAGAGTTCCTATTGAACCGTGTGGGTCGGTAAGAATCAAATAGTAAGATTTGATAAGCAAGTCGTTATTGTTTTGACAATGATGAACCGACTACATGCAAAGAAGCGATGATGGGCCCTGACTCCATAAAATGACTAGAAGTCATAGAATCCGTGATAGTATCCATACACAAGAAAACAAGTTTCTGAACTTGGAAGACCCTCCGGAAAGGCGTGAAGCCTATCAGTCGTGTTTGGATCTATAAAGAAATAAGACATGGATGTTTAACATCTATGAAATAGTCGACATGTCGGAAAGAAGTTTACGACAATGTTCAAGGAGTTGACTATGACAAGATTTGATCTTTCATAGCGATATATAGTCTTGACGGATTAATGTAGCAACCACTAAATATAATTTGGTATATGGTAGTTGAATAAACAAAACAAGGTTCTTCTAATAGAACGGTAACCAAGGACATGTACATGACATGGTCCGAAGGGTTTTGTTAATTCAAAGGGTGCTAAAAGGGCATGTAAACTTCAATAGTTGAAGTAAGCATAGCGGAGTTGGAATCTTCACCATGATGAAACTGTTAAAAGAGTTTAAATTCATCGGAGATGATGAAGATGCTTGCATTTGCAAGAAATTAAGTGGGAGCGCTGAGACATATTTCTAATACATTATGTAGAGGACATATTGTTGATTGGAAATAATGTATCTTGTATTGACACAAGTTAATAATTTCATTAAAATAAGATTTCGATGAAAGACTTGGGCAAACCCGGAATATTAGGCATCAATATCTATATGGATAGATTAAGGCGCTAATATGGTTGTGCCAGACATACATATATGAGATATTGAAAGGGTTCAATATGGAAACAACAAGAAAGGTTCTTGCTGCATGGAAAGGATTGTATCAAGATTCAAGTGTTTCAACACTTGGTGAGTAAAATCACATGAAGATTTTGATCGATTATACCAATATGTATATATCCAGAATGTCCTATGCTCTAAATGTTATGAGCATATACCAGAATGATTCATAAGATGATCATTGGTCAATAGTAAAGATATTCTTATGAGCTTTTGAAGAACTAAGAATATATAATGTATAAGTGATAAATAGTTAAAGGTAGTTCATTGTAAAGTGTTACATTGATACTAGTTTTGTCACAAGATACAAATTAAATTTATCTCAATTTAGACTATGGGTGGCACAATATAATGGAAAGGATGTTCCATGATGGATTTGGATGAGTTCCAAAGTTGAGACATTGTGACGGATACTACAACAAAAAGGCTAAGTATATGACTGCTATAGTAGCAGCAAAGGAGGGCATTTGTGTTAAGTAGTTTGTTATCAAACTAGGTGTGGTTCAAAGTGGGCTAATACTATGAAGATATATTGTGTGACAATAATATCAACATATTTTAACCCGAACGAACTAAAGGTCTCACCAAAGGACCAAATCTATACAATGCCATCTCATTTGAGAATGAGTGATGCGTAGAGACGCAGAGACATGCAAATACACACGGACCTGAAACTGTCAGATCCAGAGATTATGTTAACCACTAGCAATAGCATATATGCAACACCAGAAAGCCATAGGTGTTCAATACACAAAGTTTTCAAACTAGATTATTGACTCTAGTGCAAGTGGGAGACTGAAGGGAACATGCCCGAGAGGCAATAATAAAGTGGTTCTTATCTTATTCTATGTTTATGATAAATGTTTATTTTACATGCTAGAATTGTATTGATCGGAAACATCAATACATGTGTGTTTAATAAACAAAAAGGGTTCCTAGTTATGCCTCTCTTATAGACTAGCTTGTTGATTAATAAGATGATCAAGGTTTCCTGATCATGGACATTGGATGTTGTTAATAACAAGGTCACACCATTGGTGGAATGATGTGATGAACATTCATCTGAAGTATAGCATTACGATCAGTCATTATGTTTATATTTCTGTAACATCATACGAATTAATCTTTATCCTTAGACCATGAGATCATGTTAATTGCTAACACCGGAAGAGTATCTTGATAAAATCAAACATCACACCGTAACAGGGTGACTATAAAGGTGGGTTCAGTGCTACGAAGGTGTTATCTTGAGGCTCATGGATCAAGAGTGGGATTTTTCCATCCCGATGACGGATAGATATACTCTGGACCCTCTCGGTGATATCACATTGAAATAGCTTGCAAGCAAGTGATGTGATGACTAGAATGTTATATCACGGGAACGAGAAAAGAGTGCATGTCGGTAACGAGATCAAACTAGGTATGGAGATACCGATGATCGAATCTCAGACATGTAATATATCGCGGGACAAAGGGATTTAGCTACTAGCGTTAAAGGTTCTCACGATCACAGAAGTCATCGTTGAATGTGTAGGAGTCAGTATGGATCTCCAGGTCCCGCTGTTGATTATTGATAGGAGGGGTCTCGATCATGTACGCATTATTCGCGAACCGTAGGGTGACACACCTAAGGGATACCGACACCATTTGGAGCAAATATGTTTGAGATAAAGATTTAAGAAAGCGCTGGAATTATTTCAATAGACAATCAAACTGTTTGGTGAAAATGCTGAAATTGGTTCTGCATGTAATATTGAAATGTTGCAGGGGGTTTTATGTGAATGTTTGTTAATTAAAGTAATTAACAAAATTCTGAATAAAAAATAATACAAGAGTTTTATTAAATGAGAGAGCATTAAATTTGGAGAAATTTAATGCATTTAAAGTGGGGACTTTAAAAGAGAATGTGAAGGGGCAAATTTATGTGGAGGGAGTTACCACCACATGAATGAGAAGGTGAGGGTCACCTTGGGCGCCGGCCATGGGAGGGTACCCTCCCTCCTCCTATAAAAGGCCCCCTCTCACACCTTCATACACACCTCCTTGTGAAGGATCTCTCTCCCCACAGTATTATTCCCCATGGTCTCGGATTAGCGAGATACATGTTCCCAGTGGCTTTATCTGGAAAGGAGTTGCTTATGCTGCTTTGCTAGAGCGAGGGACGGAGGTTGTCGAGTACCGGACGTGTGTGCGATCACGGATGCACCGCTGCTTTCTTTGTCTTTGGACTTGGTGATCTGAGCTGGATCTGATGGACGTGCTGGAGCCGGACCTGCTGGACTTCATCACGATCTTGAGATCGGCAAGTGTACGACTACATCAACCACGAGTTCCTACTCGTTAACAAAGCTCGTTGTCTTCGAGGGTAAGTTCTCCATGGATGTATGTCCACCCGTTGCTTTTTACCTAGTAGATAGATCTTGGCGTGTAGTTCACACCGTAGGAAATTTTTTGTTTTCTATGCTGCGGACCCAACAATGAGCCACTATGGAACATGGAGATCTGGCAAGTAACCAGGGGTTATTCAACTGTGGATGAAGACGAGAAGGAGCAGAACGTCAAGGCCATCATGGACTCCTTCTCTAGTTATGGATGTCATGTAGCTGATCTGACCAGCTACGACACTCCCTTCTTCACTTGCATGTAAACGCCTCCTCCGCCTGCCGAAGAAACAACTGAAGTTTTCGATGACGAGCAAACCAAATCCGATTTGCCTATCTCGAAAAGATATCATGGCGAAGGCGATGTCTCCAGTGAGCCGGCAGCTCCTACCTCTCCTCCTGCACCATAGAGCATCAAAAAAACAATGTGTTATTTTTAAACAATTGGATTGTAATAAGTAGTATAATATTTTTACTAGTGCTAAGATTTGCAAGTACTGATGCTTTTTACTTATTTTTAGAACTTTTGGCTTTATTTTGACGTGCTTGAAATTTTACATAAGCACTTTTGTTTTGTCTATACTTATCACTTATCTAGCTATCTGCCTCGTCCCTTTCGTGAGCCGGCCAACCTTCAACACGGAAACTTTGCCGAGCAACGGAGCTCAATTGCTAAACCAGTTTAAACTCGGAAACAAAGCTGGCTTCCAGTACCAACAATTCATTACTCGGAAAATGCCCGCATCCGGCAATCAGATAAAGAACCCAAGCATAGACTAGAAAATTTAGATTTATACCCGAAGGTAGCATTTTTAGAATCGGAAATCTAACCATAACAAACATGAGCATAAAGTACTTTTAAGTAATCTAGGATTTTCGATTGTGACATGATCATTTGGTAATAAAATGGTAATATAAAACTTCTCAGAAAATATTGAGGCAACCAATACTTTATTTCTCATTGAACATGTACACATATATGATTACAAAGAAAGTAATTTTAAAGATAAAAGGGATGTAGCTGAGCAATATTCCACGGTATGTCTAATTCTTCCGGGTATATATTGCCTCCAGCTCTCTTTCTCTTCTTAGTAGCAAGTCTTTCTTTGACTGGTCGCATATCAGTTAGATAGTAAGAACCATTGTGCAATACTCAACTAACTAAAAAGGCCCTTCCCATACTGGGGAAAGTTTGTGCTTTCTTTTCTGCATAAGCCGGAGAACCAAATCGCCCTTATTGAAATACCGGTTTTTGACTCTCTGGCTATGATACTTGTGTAAGTTCTGCTGATAGGTTGTTGATCTCATCACAGCAACGACGTGAACTTCTTCGATTAAATCGAGATCATTTTGTCGAGAAATTTCAGCATCCTCTTCGATATACATAGCAACTCGGGGAGAAGTATGAATTAAATCACTAGGAAGAAATGCTTCTGCACCATAGACCAATAAGAAAGGTGTGTATCCCTTTGACCTGTTCGGAGTTGTTCTCAAGCTCCATATCATAGATGGTAATTCATCTACCCAAGCCCCCGCAACATGATGAAGTGGTGCTTCGAGTCTTGGTTTGAGGCCTTGTAGGATTAAACCATTTGCTCTTTCAACTTGTCCATTAGCTTGTGGATGTGTGACTGACGTAGTGTCAAGCCGGATATTTTGTTTGTCGCAGAATTCGGCAAGTTCTCCCATAGAAAAGTTACTCCCATTGTCATGATAATACTATGCGGATAACCGTATCGGATTATAACATCCTCGGCAAATCTTTCGGCTATTGCTCCATCACAACTTGTGACGGGTTTAGACTCAATCCATTTTGTGAACTTATCCACCATCACTAAGAGGTGAGTAAATCCACTTGGAGCCCGTTTAAATGGTCCTACCATGTCACGCCCCCAGACCTCGAAAGGCCATGTTATAAGTATTGTTCGCAGCTGATCAGCTAGAACATGAGCTTGTTTGGCATACTTTTGGTAGCCTTTGCACGTCTTGACCAGCCGTTCAGCGTCTGCCTTGGCTGTAAGCCAGAAAAATCCGTGCCTGAAAGCTTTTGCCACTAAAGATTTGGCTGCAGCGTGATGACTGCATTCGCCTTCGTGAATTTCCCTTAGGATTTCCATTCTTTCTTCTGGAGATACGCAGCGCTAAAAACCCCTAGATACACTCCTCTTATAGAGCTCACCACTTGTTTGTATAGGTTTTTGCTCGTCGGACGATCTGCCGGCTCAGAACCTCGTCTTCGGGTAATTTTCCGCCTACCAAGAAATCAAGGTAGGGTTGAGTCCAACTGAGAATGACAACCAAAACTGCTACTAATGGTGAGTCGGATTTGGTTGGATACTCTTCATCAACTTTTGCGATAGAGGGAACTCTAAGGTGCTCCAAAAAAGCGCCATTCGAGACCTTTTTCCACGCAGAACCTATTCGAGATAGTGCGTCTTCTTCCTTGTTTTTTGTTCAACGGATGTGTTGAACTTCAAACCCTTCGAATGATTTAGATAGTTCATCCACGACAACCCTATATGCTGCCATGTGTTTATTTGCATTACAAATATCTAACACTTATTGAGCAACAAGATCCGAATCTCCATAACACATGAGTCATCGGATGTTGATATCCTTGGCAATCCGGATTCCATGCAACAGTGCTTCATATTCGGCAATGTTGTTTGTTGCCATGAAGGGGATGTGCAACACATAGAAAAGCTTATCTCCTTGGGGTGATTTGAGCACCATGCCAGCATGTAAACAGAAAGCAGTAAACAATTGTAGATTAATGATAAAAGAAAGGACCGGGGTCCATAGTTCACTAGTGGTGGCTGTCCTTAAGATAGATGACATGTTGGGTGAACAAATTACAGCGGAGCAATTGACAAACATCGAGAAAGCATACATGCATATACTACTCATCTTGACTCCTTTGAGATTTGATTGGGCATTACAACATTATACATAGACCGTAATCCAACTGCATCTATGACTAATAATCCACCTTCAGGTTATCATCTGAACCCCCTCCAGTATTAAGTTGCAAGCAATAGATAATTGCATTATGCATTGCGTGTAAAGTAAACAATACGATTGTTCTATGAACAAAGGATTGTTGTTTTCTCCCTAGTAGCAACAACACATCTAGTACCTTAGAGATTTTACATCGGTTCCCAGTTACTAGAGGCATGAACCCACTATCGAGCATAAATACTAACTCTTGGAGTTGCTAGTAACTACTTGGCCAAGATAGCTACTAACAACGGAAAGCATGCAATATCACAAATAACAAAGACATGGTAGAATCAATAATCAATCTGAAATAGCATCTCAATAATCAATCTGAAATAGTATCGGAGGCATCTTATAGGCGAAAGAGGAGGCCGAGGGGGTGCCGGAGGCCGCCAAACCACCCCTTGGTGTGGGCCAGGCTGGGCCGCGCGGCCAGGTGGTGTGGCGGCCCCCTGGCCCCTCTCCGTCTCGTACTCTGGCTCCTTGTGTCCCTCGGTGAAAAACTGACTTTGGCTTTTGTCCCGTCCAATTCCGAGAATATTTATTTTCTGACTTTCCTGGAACCAAAAATAGCAGAAAATAGGCAGCTGGCACTGTGGCTCTTGTTAATAGGTTAGTCCAAGAAAGTGTATAGAAAGTACTCCAAAGTTGGAACAAAACATAAGAAAGTAGATAAAACCAAGCATGGAACATCAAAAATTATGGATACGTTAGCAACGTATCAGCAGTGTACTTGCGTCTTCTATACATATCTTCATGATCCTCACCATCCATCATGTAGAAGCCTTCTGCTTTATTACTTAGATCATCATACGTATTTCTTCTCATGCTCTCATTTCCGATGAATAACTCAGTGAGGGCATTCAAAGATTCCTTGGCGGTGCCAAGATGTTCAATATGTGGCATGTCCTTGGGACCCACACCTAGTTGTATCATGTGTAAGGTAGTGGCATTGAGTTGGCTGTCAATAACTTCTCTTTGAGTCATATTGGTTGGAACCGCAACATGGAGTCCAACCTCTATAATATTCCACAACTCAATGGATGAACTACACACATGAGATTTCATCAAAAAATGCCATTGATTAAAAGAAGATGCACAAAGCTTCGGTGGATCACCCTATTGTTTATATGAGGGTGAGGGATCGGTGGATCAGGTGAGTATAGGTGAGAGACCTCACTATAATCCTCATTACCACTTCCCTTTTTGGAAGAGGAGCTTGTCGTTAGATGGATGACAAGTACGCCATGAGGGGGTCCTCGAGGCGTGTGGAAGAGAGGGGTGTGAGATGTACGGTGTTTTGGGACGGTGAGCACACAAGTTTACCCAGGTTCGAATCCGCCGGCTTTCGACGAATCCTACTCCTGCTAGCAATCTAGTAATATGGCAGAGCCGGATATGGGTTACAAGGGTTTCGCCTGTGCGAGTTGAGATTGTAGACTATTGTGGGGTGCCCTAAAGGCTGGTCCCTAGGAGGGCTTATATAGATATCCGGCCTAGGGTTTACAGGAGAGACCTATCCGGCTATGACTAAGAGTCGGTTACAGAGTACATCTTGAAATACAAGTAACACTACATGCCTATGTCGGTAAGTCTTCTGGGCCTTCCTATAGACGGACTGGACTCCGTCTCTTCTCCCTGACTGGGCCGCCATGAAGCAAAGCTCTAACCCGAAGTGGGCCACCCTGGTCAGTGAGGCACAATGAGGATACCCGGAAAGTATATCCCCAACAGTAGCCCCCGGAAGCCTCCAAGATCTAGAGTCGGATTTCATCATCGTCTAGCTTGATCCATCTTCGGCTTGTAGAATCTTGAAGGGTTCCTGAAACTTCAAAAGAAAGTATTAGGATCCGAGTCTCAAAGCGAGTCATACCTATGAGTACATTATTCCAGTTTCCATCTTGAAATTCAAACTTAAGCCGGAACATGGTCTCTGACGTAACGTGACATCAGTCAAGGTCAAGTCACGTCACTGCTAGACATTCCTGACAACATGACCGTTGGTGGGCCCGCCTTGTGCGGAACCGAGGCATCATTTTAATGCGTGCGCGAACATCGAGGCGGTGTAATCCTCGCAAGGAGGTTACCTAGCTCCTTCCATGACACGTGGTACAGTTACTATTTATCTTGCACGAATCTTAGCGCAGGTGAGGGATATAAGGGGTCAAGATCCCTTCCTTCTTCCTTACCAATGCTAGTGCCTCCTCCTTCCTCTCGATGCTTCCTGCGAAAAAGCTCCTCTGCTTCCCCCAAAGCCCACAGCGCCGCCCATCCAAGGTCACCACCGCCCACAGAATGGCTGAGACTTCATCCTCTGGCACGGCGGCGACATCCTCTGCAGCAACGAAGAAGTAGAACTTCTGTGGGGTTTGGATCCCCTACGCCCTTGACGATGATATGCTCTGTGTCGTCGAGAAGGAAGGCCTCCTCCACGCCGGCGACTAGCGGAGCGGTTTTGGACAAACCATCCCCACCCCCAACACCGACGAGCGAGTGCACTTTGGGACCCACCTTGATAGAGGTTTGAGTTTTTCTCCCTTAGATTTCTTCTCTGAGGTTATAGATCACTATGGAGTGCAACTCCACATTCTCCCCCCAAACTCACTTTTAGAAATGAGTGCATATGCATCTTTGTGTGAGGGGTATCTCGGCATTCGTCCGAGTCTTCTTCTTTTCCAGTATTATTTCCATACTCGGAGAAATTCCATCACTTCCGGTAATCCTTACATTACCGGGACTCTTAGATTTTCTATTAGGAGATAACATGTCTATCCTAGGATTAAGGCTAGTGAGTCTGTGAAGAAATGGTCGTCCATGTTCTTTTTTCATAAGGACAGACTGGCTCCCAGCAAAGAAACTGCTTTGCCGGCTTTCTTCGACGGCGCTGCCACGCCCCAAGAGTCCTAGGACGCGGATGCTCCGGCTCTCACTAACGATCTGCTTCTTACTAAGAGGCGGATCAGATAATTGATGAAGCATAAGGGTCTAAAAGGATCCGATTTGATCCATTGCTGGCTGGCGCGCCAGATCCAGCCTCTCCAACATCATGGTGACCAACTTATGCACTCAGTCACCAAGAGCAAGACAGATTCTCTCCGGATCTGCTCCAAATCTTATTCGAACAAAGGACTACGAGTCCCATATGAAATGGTTGATCAAGGAGCAGATCGAGAGGAAGATTCCGGAGCTTTCCTTGGATATGCATACAACTGATGATCCCGTGACACCAGTAAGTTTTCCAACAATTACTCGAATATGTGTTCATCTATACATTGTTGTGTCTTTTTGCAATACTGAGGTAATTCTTCTTTCAGCTTGCTGACCGCCCTGAGTTGGAGTTTGCTCCTCTTGAGGGATATCCTCCCGAGCTCTCTCGGGATGATGGAGAACTGATTGCACTATCGGAGGCGCTTACCCGAAAGCGTAAGACTCCGACCGTGTCTATTGGCACAAAAGAAGTGCCCATTGTGAAGAGGTAACTTTCCTCACAAGGTCTTTGCATTTTATTTCTCATTCTTTTTGAAGCGTAATGATCTTGTCCTATTATTTCCTCAGAGTTAAATAGCTCACCAAGAGCAAGGGGAAGGGAATCTCGGCAAAGCCACTGCGATAGTCAAAGTTAAAATTGACTTCGCTTGCCACATCGCCTGTCAGGGGGATGATCCCCAGGCACCCCAACCGGACAAGAAACTAAGCAGTCGGATCGCGTCCGGCTGACCAGAGGCAGCCGGACAAGGCAAGACAGGCCGACTATCGCATGGTAGCCGGATCAGCAAGAAGTAGCCGGCTACGACGATGTAGCCGGAACCAATCAGCGAGACAGGACGACGTGCGTGTCGATTGCGATACGCCTGTCACGATGACAAGACCCGGCAATCTGCCGCCATCAAGACTTTGCAGGGTGATGCAGGAACAGTGGCCCGATGCTGACAATAGGCTCGCACGGCATCCACTGTGTCTACGACAGCCATACCACTTGTACTCCGATGTGACATACCATACCGGATACTGTAGATGACCAGCCGGCTAGGACCCGCCTGTGGGGCCCGTCACGGACTGGCCAGTGAGACCGTTGCCTCTCTGCCTATATAAGGAGAGGCAAGGCCTCAGTAGAAAGGTTGGTCTCATTGCATTTAAGGCAGTAGCTAGAGAATATAGCTCGAGGAGCACTTGTAGTTCGTATATCCCACATAGTCAGATCCGGCAGGAGTAGGAGCTTTACCTCACCACGAGGGCTCCGAACCTGAGTACTTCCTGCGTCCAGCTATGCTCGCTTGTATCCAATCCCGCCTGGGGACGCTGTCGATAGCTTCCCTGCTAGTCCCCACACCTCTATCTCACCTCTTCAGGTACTGTTGTTCCCAATACAACGATAGTTGGTGCCCACCATGGGGCTAGATGGCTTCGACCGGAGTTACGTTCCGCACGGGACCCCGCACTTCATCAGGTGAGCGCGTGGCCTCCGGCCTGGTGCTCACGCTCGGCAAATTCGACTGTGTCATCGACAACGCTTCCTGCTTCGCCGGAACCTCCTTCCCGGCGAACGGCACCGTCCTGCTATTCGGCGACCTCCCTGTCTATGTCGCCACCGTTCCGGAGTGTTTCCCTAAGCAAATCGTCTCTGTCGCGGAGCTGCCGCATCCGGGCGGTAGCGCCTCGGTCGCATCCTGCGGCGTGGAGGTCATGATGGCCGGCTCCAGCTCTCACCCGCGCCAGCCGCGGGAGCGAGGCGTGGACGAGGTTGCGACTTCTGCCCCTCCGCAACCTCGGAACCCGGTGGAGGATGCCATTGATCGGCTCCTGACGCTGGTTAACCTCGGGGATAACCCGGAGGAGGCGGAGGCCAACTTCTCCATGGAGATACAGATCTCCCTCCAGGAGGCCATGGAGCTGGCGGCAGCCCACAAGCAACTCGAGATCACCCGGCACGAGTACGAGCGCGCGCACGGCTTCACTCCGGCTACCGCGGAGCCGAGCCGGCGCGGCCAGGTGCGACGTCAGGGCGGTGAGCTAGGCGGTAGGATGGAAAAGGATGGGGAGGCAGATCCCGCACCCGCCCTCATCCGGCCCACCTACAGCACGCCCATCAAGAACCTGCGCGCGACACGAGCCGCGGCAGAGGAACTGCCTAGTCTGGAGGGCGAGGAGCGAGCCCGCCAGCACGCTCGCGTGTAGGAGCTCCTCCGCATCGCGGACGAGAAGGCTGACGCCAACCAGCAGATGCAAGAGGACCCCAACTACTCCGGTAGACAATGAGCACGCTGCCAAAGAAGGGCCCTCCCCAAAGCATTCTACAACACTGGAGATTACTCCATCTCCGCATATTGCAGAAGATACATCTCAGCATTCTAAGCCAGCGAACCTTGGTTCGCAGACCAACATCAGCATGGGTGATTCGGCAATTGATAAGGGTGAACCCTCAAAGGGTAATGATCCCTCAGCAGAAGTTTTTGCCGATAACCTCCTAAGCAATCCGGGTCTTACCAAACTAGGTATTACTCGGAAAACTGTGGAAGAAATCCAGAGGCTAGCTCAAGAATGTTTAGAGAGCCAGAACATCACTGCTGAGGAAGAGGCTCAAGAAGCAGAGGACGTAAAACTCTCTGAGCTTCTTGATCAAGTTCGTCTTCGGGATGACAAGCTAAAGGCCGGCATGGCTCTGTCACCACCAATGATCCCGCTGACTCTCGCCAAGAAGGTTTCTTCTGAGGTGAACACGAGTCTAAAGAAGTTGACCCATGAACATTATGTAAGTCGGAAATTGACTTTATCTTTTACTTTATTTCATATCATATCCTCTAGCCCCCAAGCATGAAGTTGGATAGGAAAATCTGGATTTATGCTTTCATAGGATGCCAAAGAACAAACTAGTGTAGCCCCCAAGGCTCGTGCTGATATTTAACTTAGTTAAAATATTAGCCCGAGTCTTTAGTAGACTTCTGACTCTGGTTACTATTCTGACTTATAGAAATTTAATGCTTATAACCAGGAATTATTAAAAAATATTTGCAATAAGCGGAGAGAGATCAGAGCTCTCTGGCTTGAAAATGCTCAACTGAAGGTTTCCAAGGATGAGACCGAAGGTAATCATTTCAGTTCTTATCCTTGCTATTTTTGCTTGATAGTCGAATGTCTATTCGATTGTTTTTCTTTTGCTTACAAAACTAGTGAAGCAGTCATGTCAAATGATTGAAGAGGCCGAGAATTTCAACATCCTAGAGGTGGAAAATGCTGACTTACGGCGGGAGCTAAATAAGCTTAAGGCAGATCATGAGCGCGGCATTGCTAGCGTTCTTGAATCCTCTAACATGGCCACGGAAGAGTGTGATCGAAGGATCGCAATCTAGGATCAGAGAATCTCAGACCTCAATGATGAGTTTTTCAGAGAAAAGGACATCACCCAAGCTCTCTAGGATGAACTCTAGAGTCTTCGAGCGGAGAAGACAAAAGTTGACGATGCCATCTTCGGTAATTTTCCTGTCTCTGACCTTTATTTATTTCCAATTCTTAGGAATCCGGATATTAGTCTAACTTTGCTTTTGTATATGCAGCTCCTTTTAACTTACTGGATTCTTCCTCCACCGAGTCTCGCACCAGCCGGCTTACCAAAGTCGGCGACTTGCTTCATGATTTCCGCCAGTCATTGGAGGATATTGGCGAAGTTCTCAAAGTTCTAGACATGAATAGAATGTCCGCCTTTGAGGTGCGAGACAAGGCAAAGGAGATGCCCCAGCTCATCCAAGATTGGAACATGTCCTATGCGCGAACCGCAGCACAGAATGCCCTTACCATGGTTATGAGCCACTATGGAACATGGAGATCTGGCAAGTAACCAGGGGTTATTCAACTGTGGATGAAGACGAGAAGGAGCAGAACGTCAAGGGCATCATGGACTCCTTCTCTAGTTATGGATGTCATGTAGTTGATCTGACCAGCTACGACACTCCTTTCTTCACTTGCGTGTAAACACCTCCTCCGCCTGCCGAAGAAACAACTGAAGTTTCCGACGACGAGCAAACCAAATCCGATTTGCCTGTCTCGAAAAGATATCATGGCGAAGGCGATGTCTCTAGTGAGCCGGCATCTCCTACCTCTCCTCCTACACTATAGAGCACCAGAAAAAACAATGTGTTATTTTTAAACAATTGGATTGTAATAAGTAGTATAATATTTTTACTAGTGCTAAGATTTGCAAGTACTGATGCTTTTGACTTTTTTTTAGAACTTTTGGCTTTATTTTGACGTAACTAAAATTTTACATAAGCACTTTTGTTTTGTCTATACTTATCACTTATCTAGCTATCCGCCTCGTCCCTTTCGTGAGCCGGCCAACCTTCAACACGGAAACTTTGCCGAGCAACGGAGCTCAATTGCTAAATCAGTTTAAACTCGGAAACAAAGCTGGCTTCCAGTACCAACAATTCAATACTCAGAAAATGCCCGCATCCGGCAATCAGATAAAGAACCCAAGCATATACTAGAAAATTTAGATTTATACCCGAAGGTAGCATTTTTTGTATCGGAAATCTAACCATAACAAACATGAGCATAAAGTACTTTTAAGTACTCTAGGATTTTTGATTGTGACATGATCATTTGGAAATAAAATGGTAATATAAAACTTCTCAAAAAATATTGAGGCAACCAATACTTTATTTCTCACTGAACATGTACACATATATGATTACAAAGAAAGTAATTTAAAAAATAAAAGGAACGTAGCTGAGCAATATTCCACGGTATGTCTAATTCTTCCAGGTCTGTACTACCTCCAGCTCTCTTTCTCTTCTTAGTAGCAAGTCTTTCTTTGACTGGTAACATATCAGTTAGATAGTAAGAACCATTGTACAATACTGAACTAACTAAAAAAGGCCCTTCCCATACTGGGGAAGTTTGTGCTTTCTTTTCTACACAAGCCGGAGAACCAAATCGGGCCTTATTGAAATACCGGTTTCTGACTCTCTGGCTATGATAGTTGCGTAACTTCTGCTAATAGGTTGTTGATCATATCTCAGCAACGACGTGAACTTCTTCGATTAAATCAAGATCATTTTGTCGAGAAATTTCAGCATCCTCTTCGATATACATAGCAACTCGGGGAGAAGTATGAATTAAATCACTAGGAAGAAATGCTTCTGCACCATAGACCAATAAGAAAGGTGTGTATCTAGTTGACCTGTTCGGAGTTGTTCTCAAGCTCCATATCACAGATGGTAATTCATCTGCCCAAGCCCCTGCAACATGATGAAGTGGTGCTTCGAGTCTTGGTTTGAGGCCTTGTAGGATTAAACCATTTGCTCTTTCAACTTGTCCATTAACTTGTGGATGTGTGACTGACGCAGTGTCAAGGCGGATATTTTGTTTGTCACAGAAATCGGCAAGTTCTCCCATAGAAAAGTTACTCCCGTTGTCCATGATAATACTATGCGGATAACCGTATCGGATTATAACATCCTCGACAAATCTTTCGGCTATTGCTCCATCACAACTTGTGACGGGTTTAGCCTCAATCCATTTTGTGAACTTATCCACCATCACTAAGAGGTGAGTAAATCCACTTGGAGCCCGTTTAAATGGTCCTACCATGTCAAGCCCCTAGACCGCGAAAGGCCATGTTATAAGTATTGTTCGCAGCTGATCAGCCAGAACATGAGCTTGTTTGGCATACTTTTGGCAGCCTTTGCACGTCTTGACCAGCCGTTCAGCGTCTGCCTTGGCTGTAAGCCAGAAAAATCCGTGCTTGAAAGCTTTTGCCACTAAAGATTTGGCTGCAGCGTGATGACTGCATTCGCCTTCGTGAATTTCCCTTAGGATTTCCACTCTTTCTTCTGGAGATACGCAGCGCTAAAAACCCGTAGATACACTCCTCTTATAGAGCTCACCACTTATTTGTATAGGTTTTTGCTCGTTGGACGTTCTGCCGGCTCAGAACCTCGTCTTCGGGTAATTTTCCGCCTACCAAGAAATCAAGGTAGGGTTGAGTCTAGCTGAGAATGACAACCAAAACTGCTACTAATGGTGAGTCGGATTTGGTCAGATACTCCTCATCAACTTTTGCGATAGAGGGAATTCTAAGGTGTTCCAAAAAAGCGCCATTCGAGACCTTTTTCCACGCAGAACCTATCCGAGATAGTGCGTCTTCTTCCTTGTTTTCTGTTCAACGGATGTGTTGAACTTCAAACCCTTCGAATGATTTAGATAGTTCATCCACGACAACCCTATATGCTGCCATGTGTTTATTTGCATTACAAATATCTGACACTTATTGAGTAACAAGATCCGAATCTCCATAACACATGAGTCATTGGATGTTGATATCCTTGGCAATCCGGATTCCATGCAACAGTGCTTCATATTCGGCAATGTTGTTTGTTGCCATGAAGGGGATGTGCAACACATAGAAAAGCTTATCTCCCTGGGGTGATTTGAGCACCACGCCAGCCCCCGAGCACTTTAGACCCGTCAAAATGCAAGGTCCAGTATTCCGACTCTAGGAGGGTCATATTTTCCATTGTCTCTGTCCAATCAGCGACAAAGTTAGCGAGGATTTGGGATTTAATTGTTGTATGAGGTTTGTACTCAATGTCGAAAGCTGAAAGTTGTATTCCCCATTTTGTGACACGTCCTGTAGCGTTGCTGTTGTTAATTATGTCTCTCATGGGAGTTGTGCTCACCACGGTAATTTGATGCTCCTGAAAGTAATGTCGTAACTTACGAGATGCAAAGAACACACCATAAGCCAGCTTTTGATAGTGCGGATTCCACTGTTTCGATTCAGATAGGACTTCACTAAGGTAATAAGTCAGACGTTGAACCAAGTGTTCCTGCTTTTCATCTCTTCTTTCGACCACCATGAAGACACTGATGACTCTGTTTGTCGCAGCGAGATAGAGCAAAATTGGTTCGCAAGGTTCCGGTGCTGCAAGGACAAGAGTGGATGAAAGTACTACTTCCAGGTCTTGTACTGGAGCTTTAGCTTCATTAGTCCAAACGAACTTTTTAGTCTTTTTTAGGATCTTGTAGAGTGGTGTGGCTCTTTCACAAAGCTGGCTTACAAACCGACTGACTACAACAATACAACCAGTTAGTCTTTGAACATCCTTCAGGTGAGTTGGCCTGGAAATATTGAGTATAGCCTTAATTTTGTCACGGTTCACCTCTATTCCCCTTTGAGACACGATGAAACCTAACAATTTTCTGGCTAGTATTCCGAAAAAACACTTCTTCGGATTAAGCATTATGTTGTATTTGCGTAGATTAGTGAATGTTTCCTCTAAGTAGAAAATTAAGGTTTCCTTCTTTTTGGACATCACCGCTATGTCATCCACATATGCATGTACATTGCGTATGATTTGATCATGGAGGCAACGCTACATAGTGCGCTGGTACATAGCTCCTGCGTTCTTGAGCCCAAAGGGCATCGTAACAAAATAGAAGGTTCCGAAGGGGGTTATGAATGAATTTTTGACTTTGTATGATTCCTTCATCCGGATTTGGTGATAACCGGAATATGCGTCGAGAAAACATAGGAGTTCCGAGCCTGCCGTAGAATCGATGACTTGATCAATTCTACGCATAGCGAACGGATCTTTGGGACAAGCCTTGTTCAAGGCGGTATAATCAGCACCCAACTTTAATTCACTAGTGTCCTTTTTAGGGACCATTATAGGATTGGCCGACCACTTAGTGTGGATGACCTCTTCTATGAATCCGGCTAACTCAAGTCAGGCTAGTTCCTTAGCTATTGCTTTTCGCTTTTCATCGCCGAAACATCATAAGGACTATTTGATAGGTTTAGCATTTGGGTGTACATTTAGAGAGTCCTCGGCAAGTTCCCTAGGTACTCTAGTAATGTCAGATGGCTGCCATGCGAAGATGTCTTGATTGGCTTGGAGGAACTTGACGACCACACTTTCCTATGCGCTACCTAAACCTACACCTATCTGGGTCACCTTGGAGGGGTCATCATCCTTCAATGGCGGTATCTTGGTCTCTTATGATGCCTTGAACTCCAGAGTCGGCTCTGTAACCTCCTTCTTCATCGCGGGCATCTCGGACGGGTCGATAGTCTTCTTGATCTCCTGGTACTCATGCGCATGCAGTACAACTTCAGCAAAGGCGGCATTTCCGTCCTCACACTCTCGTGCTTTCTTCGTGTCTCCCCTGATGGTGATCACACCCTTGGGACTTGGAATTTTCATCATATTATAAATGTAACACGGACGAGCCATGAAGGCCTAGTAAGCCGGCCGTCCGAATATAGCGTGGTATGCGCTCTTGAATGAGACCACTTCGAAGGAAAGTGCTTCCGTCCGGTAGTTCTTTGGAGTTTCAAAGATAACATCCAAAGTGATCTATCCCAGGGAATTTGCTTGTCTTCCTAGGAAACTCCATGAAAGATCACAGAGCTGTGATTCAGCTGAGTATCCGAGATCCTCATCCGATGCAGTGTTTCAACATAGAGAATGTTGATGCTGTTGCCGCCGTCCATGAGAGCCTTGGAGAAACCATAGCCGTCAATAAGTGGATTGATGACTAAGGCGTATTTTCCTCGCCTGTGCAACTTAGGCAGATTATCAGTACGGTCAAAAGTGATTGCTACTTCCGACCAGTCCAAGAATTGAGGGACAGCCGGAACAGTTGCGTTGAGCTCATGCAAAACTGCTTTCTTGACCTTAGCTGGCTGAGACCCAAGGAAAGTGACATAAGTGTCTTTCTTCATTGGGAAGTTCTTCTTTCCATCCGACTTGGGATTTGAAGGCTCTGCTTCCTCCATGTCAGAATCTTCCTTGGTCTCCTTTTCTTTTTTGAGATTCTTCTTTCCCTTCTTCCGCTTGGCCCTGTAGCCAGCAGAATCGTATTTTTTGATGTCGTCATTGAAACGACACTCAGCGTTTGTGTGGGACGAGCCCCCGTTGGCATATAAGTGATGCACAAACAGATTATTGGCAATGTCGGCCCAAGAGTAGGTTTTGCCAGGTTGCTGGTCTCCTATACCTTGGACTCTTGATGTCCCACGACTGCGTCCGCGGCCGCCTCCGCGCCCTCTTCGTCCTCTAGACCCGAAAGTGGTGGTGACAACCGCTGTTTCCACGTTGGTCTTTTCTTCTGAGGTGTTCTCGCGCTTCTGAGCTTGTTGCTTTGGCTGTTTTGCCGATTGTGGTACATCCAGGATGTTCAGTAGTCCTTCTGTGTCATCATTGGCATCTGCATACTTGCTCGCCGTCTCTATCATCTCTCCCAGATCAGTGACCTTGTCGCACTTTAAACGGTGGTGTAGTAAACCAATTGGGAGTCCTGCAATGAAAGCTTCAGTCGCAGTTTGATCGTTTACTCCTTCACAGGAGTTCTTGGTGTCGATCCATCATCCGAGGTAATCTCGGCAAGTTTCTCTGGCTTTCTGGGTGCAACGCTGCAGGTCTCCTACCATACAGGGCCTCTGATATGTGCCTTCGAAATTCCAAAAGAACACACTTTGCATGTCATCCCAGTTGTGAATGGTGTTTTTTAGAAGTTCATTGAGCCAGGATCATGCCGTCATCCTCAGCATAAGTGGGAGATACCGGGCCGTGACCAAGCTATTTCCGCCTTTGGTGATGCAGCAAGCCTAGAAAAAATCCTGAAGCCAAGTATCTAGCCGAGTCACACTGTCGTAGGCTTGGATGTGTCTTGAGATAGCAAATCCTTCCGGGATGTGTGTTTATTGAATGCGCGGTCCGAAGAATTTTGGAACTGTATAAATATTAATGTTATCGTAGCGCCGCGCCTCTATGTTAGAGTTGATCCGGTGTCTTGTCATTTGGTGACAGATAATGCCATCTTGGTTGTTCGTTGTGGTTGCGGTGCCTTGGAGCCGGACTTCTGCTTCTACCACCACCTCGCCCTCCTTGGCCTCCTCGAGAGCTGGTGTGATGGCTGCTTGGTGGAGAGGGTGGTGTAGGTGGATTGTTTCCGACTACGTACCGGCCTTCATCCGGAGCATCGTTATTCCAGGTACGGGGAGGGTCTTGACTATGACGAGCCCCCTGCCGGCTTGACTCAGCACGGTGTCTGTCGTTCCTTCGTCCATCATTTTCCCCACTGCGATGAGGTTCAGTCGGATGGCTTGTATGTCTAGGAGGTGGCATCCTTTGTCGGTCCTCCTCCCGATATTGCTCTTTTTTGTCTTCCCTATGATTGTTTGACTCTCGTCGGGGAGGGTGTCTTGGAGCCAGTGTCGTAACCGCGTCTCGCTCTGCGGCTGGAGCAACATTGCTCTAGTCACATGTGAATCTGTGCTGTTGCCCTGAAGATCCGGTTCTTGAGTAGTTGTCTTCCTGACGGTCAGGATGGTGATGTTGTTCCGGGCCCCGTCGAGACCTAATGTCATCCCAGGCTGGATCCGTGCGACATTGGTTGGATTTGGAGACCATTTTTCCGCTTCTGGATTTCGCTACCTTCTATTGCTCTAGCCCCTTGGTAAATAGCTTTACACCCAACCAGATTTGATATGGGTTTGGATTGTTTGCCAGGATATCTCGGGCTGCAGCAGTATTTTCCACTGGTGTTGAATACATCAGATCTCCCTTGCTATCAAACTGAGGTGCTCTCAGATCTCCCTCAAAGAGGATCTTGTGGACCTCCGGATATTTGTCAGCCCGCACAGGGCCTTTCCGGGTCTTCTGATGCTGCTGAGAGATGAACTGCTCCGTAGATGCAATGCGCTTCTTCTCTTCCTTGAGGATGTTTTCCTTGTCCAGGAGTACTTGACGATGCGCTTCTAGGGCTTGGGCCATGTCTTCCAATTTTGCAGGTGTAAGCTTTGCAGTGGTAAGGATTGGCGTAGTTAACGCATCTCCAATGAGTTTACGAGCACCCGCGGTTATCATGTATCCATCCGCCGCAGTTTCCCTTTGGCTTGTCTGGGATTAAGGCTCCATCCGAATCTTCTTCATAATCTTCGGCAACTACTTCCTCAGCCAAAGGATCTTTTGCCGGAGTCTTCTTCTTCTTCTTTGCCTTCTTGGAAGCACCGGTAGCAAAGACGGCTTTGGGTCTGTTTCTTGGAGTCAAGCTCTGATCAGTACTTTCGGACATCTGGACGTTGGGATTAGCTTCGAGATCCATGTCATCCTATGGTTTGGGAGAGTTTTCCCTAGATCCTTCATCCATGGCTTCTCCTTCTTCTGCAGCTTTGGAGTTGTAGTCCTCTTCATACACCGCGGAGAACTTTCAGAAATCCGCTGACGTCATTGAACCATCCGAAGATGCCGGTAAGTCGGTGTTTGTTCCGATCGCCTCCAGCACCGAGTCTTCATTATCTCCAGCCTCAGCAGAGCCGGATCCGGATCCAACATATCCGACGAAGTGTGATGCGTGTGTCCTAAGGTAGTTGCGAATTTCTTCGTGGGCTTCCTCGAAACGTCTGATGGTATCGAGAATCTCATCCACGCTGGCGTCTTGCAGCATCAAACGCCTCAATGTGTGCCTCAAGAAAGGTTGATCTGTTCCGGCGTTGGCAGAGACGGAACCAGAGTTGTTGTCTTGCTCCTCCAGGATTTCGACCTCAACGGGGAGATCAATCTGAGATTGGGCCTCCCTAGGGAGATCCACTCCAGATTCGACTTGCACCATAAGATCTACTTTAGGCTCAGCTTTCTCCACTATCTCCGCGTTAGGTGTGGGCTGGGTGGGATTGGGATTTTCTGGGATCTGGAACTCTGACGCCTCCACGGACAAAGTGGACCCAAAAGCTTCTTATGCCTCTATCATCACCGCTGGGGTGGGTGGGACAGGTTCAGCGAAACCGATGTAAACATTGATATTGCTTGTTCTAAAATTATTTGTATCTAGTCACCCTTATGAACTTTGAAGGTGTCCTATGCATTTATGTTTTGCTATACCATGAAGGACAAGCTAAATACCACTTTTAATATGTTTTCTATATGTGAAAAAAACAAAAGCCTTTCAATGCATTGTTATTCATGATCTTTTGTTTCTACCTTTTCAAGTTACAACATAGTTGCTATGTCTTATTGTTAGAACTCTATCTTTCATGCTTATGTTTAGAGTACTTTGATCCCAGCTATCAATGCTTTACAAATATCTTGATAAAGATTGTGATGGTGCATGTCACCTAAAAAATTATTCTTTTTATCACTTACCTACTCGAGGACGAGCAGGAGTTAAGCTTGGGGATGCCTGATACGTCGTAAATGTATCTAAATTTTTTGATGCTCCATGCTTGTTTTATATCTACTTTCTTATGTTTTGTTCACACTTTGAGGTATTTTTATACATTTTCTGGAACTAACCTATTAACATGATGCCATAGTGCCAGTTGCCTGTCTTCTGCTGTTTTTGGTTTCAGAAAAGCTAGTAAGGAAATATTCTCAGAATTGGATGGGACAAAATCTAAAGTCAATATTTTACCCGAAGCAACACAGAGTTCGAAGGGCAGCCGAAGGGGGCCAGGAGGCGGACACACCCTATGGTGGCACGTGATGAACGGCTCAACACGTATCGAGCTCGTTGGGGGAACCCCAAGAGGAAGGTATGATGAGCACAGTAGCTAGTTTTCCCTCAGTTAAGAAACCAAGATTATCGAACCAGTAGGAGCAAGGAAACACCTCCAAGGTGTTGTTTCCAACTTCGAATCCTGCATAACACAACCACAGAACTTTGCCCCCAACTTACAGTGAGTTGTCAATCTCACCGGTTTCGCTAAAAACAAAGGATTAAACGTATTGTGTGGAAGATAGTAATAGCTTGCAGAAAGTAAATAGAAAACAGTAAATAGCATATTGCAAATTGATAGTAAAAGAAAGGACTGGGGTCCATAGTTCACTAGTGGTGATTCTCCTTAAGATAGATGACATGTTGGGTGAACAAATTACAACGGGGCAATTAACAGACACCGAGAAAGCATACATGCATATACTAATCATCTTGACTCCTATGAGATTTGATTGGGCATTACAACATTATACATAGACCGTAATCCAACTGCATTTATGACTAATAATCCACCTTCAGGTTATCATCGGAACCCCCTCCAGTATTAAGTTGCAAGCAAAAGATAATTGCATTAAGAAAAGTGTGTAAACTAAACAATACGATTGTTCTATGAACAAAGGATTGTTGTTTTGTCCCTAGTAGCAACATCCCATCTAGTACCTTAGAGATTTCTGACACTTCCCCAGATTCCTAGAGGCATGAACCCACTATTGAGCATAAATACTCCCTCTTGGAGTTGCTAGCATCTACTCGGCCAAGATAGCTACTAACAACAGAAAGCATGCAAGATCACAAATAACATAGACATGATAGAATCAATAATCAATCTGAAATAGAATCTCAATATCCATTGGATCCCCCAAACACAACATGTATGATTACAAATAGATGATCTTGATCATGAACGGAGCTCACAAGATCTAAACATGGTAGCACAAAGGAGAAGAACCAACCATCTAGCTACTACATGGACCCGTAGTCCAGGGATGAACTACTCACGCATCACACCGGAGGTAGTCATGGTGATGAAGAAGGCCTCTAGGGTGATCTCTCCCCTCCGACAGGGTGCCGGGAAGAGCTTCAGATCCCTCCCAATCTAGGGATGGAGATGGCGGCGGCTACCGACTCTTTTGCGGAATTTTGATCGGGTACTTAGGGTTTTTGTCCCGGAGGCAAGGTCGGTGGAGTATCAGGGGGTCCACACCCCTTGTTGGCGCGGCTAGGGCTGGCCGCGCCACCACCAGGTGTGGCCGCCCTGGCTCCCCTCTTCTCGTCTCAACCCGGACTCCGTATTCCTTCAGATGAAATATTGACTTGGGCTTTTGTCCGGTCCAATTACGAGAATATTTTCTTACTAGATTTTCTGAAACCAAAAATAGCAGAAAACAGGCAACTGGCACTATGGCATCTTGTTAATAGGTTAGTTCCAGAAAATGTGTAAAATACTCAAAAGTGTGGATAAAACATAAGAAAGTAGAAATAAAACAAGCATGGAACATCAAAAATTATAGATACGTTTGCAGCATATCAACATCCCCAAGCTTAACTCCTGCTCGTCCTCGAGTAGGTAAGTGATAAAAAAGAATAATTTTTGAGGTGACATGCACCATCATAATCTTGATCAAAGTATTTGTAAAACATTGATAGCTGGGATCATAGTACTTTAACATAGCATGAAAGATATAGTTCTAACAATAATACATAGTAACTATGTTGTAACATGAAAAGGTACAAACAAAAGATTCATGAATAACAATGCTTTGAAAGACGTTTGTTTGTTTCACATATAGAAAACATAATGAGAATGGTATTCACCTTGTCCCTCATAGTGTAGCAAAACATAAATGCACAGGACACCTTCAAAGTTCATAAGGGTGACTAGATACAGATAGTTTAAGAACAAGAAATATCAAAGTTATGAACTAATCAACAAGTCTTGGGACAATGCACATTAAACTAAGAATGACAACTATGCTCTCTCAATAGGTGCATAAAGATAGAAGATGGAGACTCAACATAAAAGTAAAAGAAAGGCCTTCATAGAAGGAAGTAGGGATTCAAGTCTCATAAAGAGCTTCCAAAAATTATGGTACTTATTAGCTTTCAGCTCTCATTGCCCCTATCATAAGCATCTTTAGGTGATTAAGGTTAAAGTGAACAAATGTGAGGATATGCTTGACAAGTTATAAGCTGAAAATCTCATGCCCCTTACTTCCGAGTACCGTTCCGCATGCTACTCAAGTTTAGTCACAAGTAAGTTCTTATCATTGTAAGTACATGTGTATCATAGAGAACCGCCAACGGGGTACCCCTTGCCCGATGATACGGAAGAATCCCCATATCAAAATGACAAGGCAAGCAGACAATGAGCATCTCAGCATCCTTTTATTTCTTATTTGCATAGGTATCTCTTCTTCTTCTTTTTCTCTTTTTTTCTTTCCTATTTTCATAGGCTTCTTTTTTATAGAGGATGCTTCATAGATTGCTCACTATGGTTACGCTGCGGGTTTCCACCATGATTAGGCATGGATTAGACAGCCACCCAGGCATTTCTCTAACACATATACGAACTCCATGAGCCTTACAAGCTCCCCTTTCATTTCAAACCGCTGGGATCCATAAGCAAAAGAACAAGATATCAACTAAATAAAGTGCAATGTTGAAAGCGTTCCCCATGATAGCATGGTTCTGCTAATCCACAACTTACAAAACGCAAGCATATATGCAACATAGATGGGCACAATGGTTCAAGTTTATTAAGTGCAAGAAAAGTAAAGTGTGCCGTCAAGTTCGTGAGAGCTTTAATCACTAATTTTCACATAACAAGTTTAATTTGGAAGGTAGATAAAAACATGAATATACTTGGAATAGCAAATGCTAATAGGTAGGTATGGTGGACTCTTTGGAATAACTTGGTTTTATTTGGAGTTGGATGCATGAGTGGAACTCATAGTTGGTATGGAGGCTAGCAAAAGACTGGGAGCGACCAACTAAGAGAGCAATAATGGCCATATCATGCAAAGCGACAAAACATTATTAATTAAAGCATAAAGTGATATTACAAGTCGAAAACTAAATGATCATAGAGGCTATGGTGACTTGGTATAGTCTTAACATGGTGTGAGCATGCGCCAAGTCAACCCAAATAAAGCATTAAAGGAGAATACCACAATATTATGCTTTTATATGCTAAAGCAACGCATGATTCTTTCAAGGCAAATTAAGCAATCTCAATTGTTTATAACATGTCATGCTACAACAATAATAACTAAGCATAAATCCAAAACAATATCAAGCATGACCTGATAAAGTCTAAGTCACAGTCAAAAACAAGCTCCTTTTATACCACTTATAAGCATGAGCTTTCCTACTCTTTTCCAATCCAAACCAACTTATTTGAAAACTAATGTATGAATTCCAGGGTCCAACCAATTTATTCAAGCAAACTAAACAAACAAAAACTAGAAACAAAACAAAGACGCTCCAAGAACAACACAATTGTGCATGAAACAATAAAAATGAAGTGTTTGGAAGAAACCTGAAATTTTTATTGATGAAGAAGGGGATGCCTTGGGCATCCCCAAGCTTTGACGCTTGTACTTCTTGAATATTTCTTGGGGTGACACGGGTGGCATCCCAAAGCTTGAGATTTTGTCCATACTTCATCTTGTCACATTACTCTTCCCTACACTTTAAAATCTCCTTCATACAAAACTTCACACAATCTTCATTAGCAACATTAGTGTACTCAAGATAATAAGTCTTTTGGTTCAGTTTCAACACAAGTAAAACTTCCATTAAAACACATGCTACTGTAGCACTTCCTTTAAAAGGTTCAAATGATCAAAGAGAACTCAAAGAGAAAGAGATTAAGATGCAAATGCAAATAATGGCACAAATCTGTCAAAACAGACCAGGAGGTAAAAACCAATTTTTTCGAAGACCTTATGTTGGTCAAATCGAAAAGTGTTGAGCTAACGAAAGTTGGATAACAACCTGGGGTAGAAGCACAAAAAATTATACCTCAAACCGACGTACATAGATTTTTCACGAATTTTTACAGAGAAGCACAAAAATCTATTTTGGGATAGCAACTTTCCCAAGCATTACTTCTCTCCCATTAGAGGTTACTCTTGGCACAAAAACCACACAAAAATGATAAGGAGAGGTTATTACTGAAGCAATAACTTCCAAGACTCAACAAAAGGTTCCTAACAAAATTTGGGTTATCTCCCAATAAGTGTTTTTTTTAACGCCTTTGAGCTAGGCATAAGAAGCAAGAAAAGAATCAAGTATTCTCAAATGAAGAAGCATTAAGAGCAATACCAGAAATATCTTCAACAAGGCAAGGTATATCATCCAAATAAGTTCTAGAGGATCCTTTCTCACTACTCTTGGGTTCACTAATTTCATCAAATGGGTTTTCGGGAACAATCCAATCAAAATTCTTCTCTAAGGCTTCATGCATTCCTACAAGTTTAAAAGGTATTAGTATTTTAATTTCCTCTCCATTTTTAGGTTTGGTTTTACCCATCTTTTACCATGTACCAATAACATCTACACATGATCCTAGCATATTAAAATGATCGAAGACCTTTCTATCTTCTTTAGCAACATCATAAAATTCTTTAATCAAAGTCTCTAGGATAAATTCTCTCTTTTCAGTATCCTTAATATCTTTAAGTTTAAGAAACATTGCTTGCATTATGGGATTAAGGTTAACAAACCTAGCTTCCAACAGGTGAACTAAAGGAGCAGTAGCAATTTCATAATTTGGAGCAAGTTCTGCTAGGGATCTATCCTCAATATCCTCATGCTTGCTAACATGATTAAAGAATTCTTCAATATTATCTTTCCCAATTATAGAGCCACTACCTATTGAAAGGTCTTTTAGGGTGAACTTAAGGGTTAACATGGTGACCTAAGAACAAGGTAACAACTATAGAAAGAATTTTTTGTGTTTTAATATAAAGAAGTGAACTAGAACTACTAATTTTTTTGTATTTTTGATAAAAGAAACAAGCAAACAAATCAGAAATAAACTAAGCAAAACAAAAAAAAGTAAAGAGATTGGTTATGAGGGACTCCCCTTGTGAAGTTGTCCTTGACTCCCCGGTAACGACGCCATAAAAATGCTTGATGATCGGCTCAACACGTATCGAGCTCGTTAGGGGAACCCCAAGAGGAAGGTGTGATGAGCACAGTAGCAAGTTTTCCCTCAGTTATGAAACCAAGGTTATCAAACCAGTAGGAGCAAGGAAACACCTCCAAGGTGTTGTTTCCAACTTCGAATCCTGCACAACACAACCACAGAACTTTGCCCCCAACTTATAGTGAGGTTGTCAATCTCACCGATTTTGCTGAAAACAAAGGATTAAACGTATTGTGTGGAAGATAGTAATTGCTTGCAGAAAGTAAACAAAAAACAAAAAATAGCTTGTGGATTGATGGTAAAAGAATGGACCGAGGTCCATAGTTCACTAGAGGCGATTCTCCTTAAGATAGATGACATGTTGGGTGAACAAATTACAGCAGGGCAATTAACAGACACCGATAAAGCATACATGCATATACTAATCATCTTGACTCCTACAAGATTTGATTAGGCATTACAACATTATACTTAGACCATAATCCAACTGCATCTATGACTAATAATCCACCTTCGGGTTATCATCGGAACCCCCTCCAGTATTAAGTTGCAAGCAAAAGATAATTGCATTAAGCAAAGTGTGTAAAGTAAACAATACGATTGTTCTATGAACAAAGGATTGCTGTTTTCTCCCTAGTAGCAACATCACATCTAGTACCTTAGAGATTTCTGTCACTTCCCCAGATTCCTAGAGGCATGAACCCACTATCGAGCATAAATACTCCCTCTTGGAGTTGCTAGCATCTACTCGTCCAAGATAGCTACTAACAACGGAAAGCTTGCAAGATCACAAATAGCATAGACATGATAGAATCAATAATCAATCTGAAATAGCATCTCAATATCCATCGGATCCCCGCAAACACAACATGTATGATTACAAATAGATGATCTTGATCATGAACGGAGATCACAAGATCTAAACATGGTAGCACAAAGGAGAAGAACCAACCATCTAGCTACTACATGGACCCGTAGTCCAGGGATGAACTACTCACGCATCACACCGGAGGTAGTCATGGTGATGAAGAAGGCCTCTAGGGTGATATCTCCCCTTCGGCAGGGTGCCGGGAAGAGCTTCAAATCCCTCCCGATCTAGGGATGGAGATGGCGGCGGCTACAGACTCTTTCATGGAATTTTGATCGGGTACTTAGGGTTTTCGTCTCGGAGGCAATATATAGGCGAAGGGGAAAGGTCGGTGGAGTACCAGGGGCTCACACCCCTGGTGGCGCGGCAAGGGCTGGCCGCGCCACCACCAGGTGTGGCCACCCTGGCTCCCCTCTTCGTCTCCCCTCCGGACTCCGTATTCCTTCTGGTGAAATATTGACTTGGCCTTTTGTCCAGTCCAATTCCGAGAATATTTCCTTACTAGCTTTTCTGAAACCAAAAACAGCAGAAAACAGGCAATTGGCACTGTGGCATGTTGTTAATAGGTTAGTTCCAAAAAATGTATAAAAATACTCCAAAGTGTGGACAAAACATAAGAAATTAGATATAAAACAAGCATGGAACATCAAAAATTATAGATACGTTAGCAACGTATCAGCGCGGCTAGCCCTAGGCATGCCACCAGGGGGTGTGGGCCCCCTGGAGCTCCACCTACCTTGCCCCTTCACCTATAAAAGCCCCCCGGGACGAAAACCCTAAAAAGCAGATCAAAATTCCACGAAAAGTTCTGCAGTGCTGCCACCACCGAAGAGGAGATTCAGGGGACATAAGTCTATGTTTCGGCACCCTGCCGGGACGGGGAAGTGCCCTCGGAGCCATCTCCATCGATTCCACCACCTTTTCCATAGCCATTGATGAATCCCATGATGAGGAGGGAATAGTTCTCTCTCGAGGCTAAGGGCTCTACAAGTAGCCATGTGTTCATCTCTCTCTATGCGTGATCTTATTGAGATCATGAGCTTTGTAATCTAGGATCTATTCCGCTACTCAAGTGCTTTAATTCATATCTGCTTATCCCCACGTGTGTGAAGTTGACAGTGTGCACACCGTGTGGCACTTTGGCTAAGGTTAAATAAATACTTATCATGAGTATATTTTGAGTTGGATGTCTCTATGAGATTGTGGTGTTTGTTGGAACCATCTAGCGCTCAAGGTGATAGTGAGGGGTTATCTAGATGGGGAATGTGAACTTTAAGGTGTGCTGTTATATCCCTACATCGTCCAACCAGAGAGTAGTTCAGGGTAGCATCATGAAGAGAAGATTTTATATGAGAGTGTCCACTAGTGAAAGTATGATCCCTAGGCCTTGTTTCTAAGCATTGAAACACCATTTACAATCAGTCATGTTACATGTTTGCTTGCTGCCACTCTTATTTTAGATTGCAATTACCACTTATAATCATCCATATTACTTGTATTTCACTATCTCTTCGCCGAACTAGTGCACCTATACACCTGACAAGTGTATTGGGTGTGTTGGGGACACGAGAGACTTGTATCTTGATTGCAGGTTTGCTTGAGAGGGATACCTTTGAACACTTCCTCCCTGAGTTCGATAAACCTTGGGTAATCCACTTAAGGGAAACTTACTGATGTTCTACAAACCTCTGCTCTTGGAGGCCCAACACTGTCTACAAGAATAGAAGCGTGCATAGACATCAAGCTATTTTCTGGCGCTGTTGCCGAGGAGGTAAGATAAAAGGTACTCACATCCTCTAGCTACTAAGCTATCTCCTAGTACTGTTGCTGGTGTGTGAGTGCTCGAAGTTATTTCCTTTAGATTCTGCAATTATATCTTTTTGTTTCTTGTTTTTATTTTTACTAGTTAGGCTTAATGGAAAACAACAACAAAATTAGAGAGCTTTTTAGTATTTTTCCTAAGGTAGAACATGAATGGTTTGAAAAGAAAATTAAAAAACCCATGGAACTTTTTTGCATGCTAATAGCAATGTTATTAGTATGAATTTTTTGAACACGTTTGTTACTAATGCTATGGAAACGTCTAATCCTGGGGAAGTTAGTTTTTATGAAAATGATCTTTTTAGTTCCCCAGCTTTAGAGGAGAAAATTTTCTCTGATGATACTTTATCTCCTATATGTGGTAATTCTAATGATACTTGTGATATTTTAAATCCACATACTGAAAGCGTCCCTTTTAAAATACCTATGGAAATTGTTGAACGTGTTATGAATAACTATTATTTTGGAGATGGAACTGTCCATCCTGGTGATCATTTAATATTTATACAATAATTATGCGAGTTGTTCAAGTGTGCAGGTATTTCAATGAACCAAGTTAAGAGGAAGCTATTATCTCTATCACTTAAGGGCAAAGCAAGGGAGTGGTATGAGATACTAGACGATCCTCATCAATCAGAGTGGAAGGAACTTGAATCTCTCTTTTACTCTAAATTTTATCCTCCTCATGAAATTCATAAAGATAGGAACTATATTTATAATTTTCATCCTCATGATGGAGAAAGTATTGCCCAGGCATGGGGGAAATTGAAGTCACTAATGCTCAAATGTCCCATTCATGAGCTCCCCGGTAATATTGTTATTAATAATTTTTATGCAAGGCTTTCAGGACATTACAAGGACTATCTAGATACCTGTTTAGAGGGATCCTTCACAAGTAAGGAGGTCAAAGCTAAGTGGGATCTTCTTGAAACAATTCAAAGCAATACCGAAGATTGGGATAACAACAAAGGTAAAGAACCAAGTATAAACTATGAGTATGATTGCATTAAGCCTTTCGCTGAAACTGCTGATTTTCAAGAACTTAGTGCTAAATATGGTTTTGATCCTAAAATTCTTGTTAATTGTTGTAAAGCCTTTATTTCTCATATTAATGCTCCTAAAGAAAAATGGGACATGTATCATGAACCTTTTAAATACACTTGCATGAAAATGAAATTTTTATTAATGATAGCAATAAACATGCTCAAACCTCTGAAAATACTATTTCTTATAAGCATGTTAATTTTTTGGAGTACATAAACCTTGTGAAAAGAATCAAATTGAAGAAGAATATTGTATCACCCACAGGAATGAAAAAACTAGAACGTGGTATAGGGCTCTAAATGATCTTGGTAAAAAAGTTTGTGCCCTCTATCCTTTTATTTGTGAACTTTGCTTTGAAGTGGGTCATTTCAATTTTCAATGCTCGGGCCATAATAATAGCCCTTCTAATCTAATGAGTACTGTAAGTTTGTATTGTGATAACATGATCACTCCTAATCAGCATGATGAACTTACATTATTTGGTAGATATGAGTGCTTTTGATATGAATAGCGTCCTGCATGGTTGTCATCTTTATTGTGTTGATAATTGCCACACAAATACTTACATAAAAAATATTATAAAAGATGAGATTTTACCAAAATATGATAGGACTAACATGTGTTTTGTTCTTATTAATGAAAAGGAGGAATCCTCCAAAGTTTCTTCTATTGTCTCTAACAATAAACCAGGGTATATGGAGAATCTTCCTTTCAAGACTCTCCCTCCTAAAGAGAAGAAGAAAAAGAAGAAGAGGAGGAGTAAAAGGAGGGAGGAAATGGTATTTTCCCCTAAGCACGTTGCTCCTATTATAGTTTTTGATGAATCTAAACTCGATGATGTTCTTATGCCTGTTCCCTATAGTAGTGATCATGATTGCGAAAATCACACTACTTTTGATATTGAAAATCTCTTTGGTACCAATTATGAAAATGATGTTATTAATAATTGATGTACTATTAGTGTTATCCATGTTCCTTCTAATGATGATATGTTACAAACGACTGATGACCCACAAGTATAGGGGGTGTATCGTAGTATTTTCGATAAGTAAGAGTGTCGAACCCAACGAGGAGCAGAAGGTGCTGGCTAGTGGTATGGATCAGGAATTCTCTGCAAATACTAAGCAAACGGATTTTTAGGGGTTTTTGATAATGCAAGTAAATAAAGTACGAGTAAATAAAAGACAGTGGGAATAAATGCAGCAAGTGGCCAAATCCTTTATGCAGCAAAGGACAAGTCGGTTGTATTACTTAAGATGACCAAACGTTCTCGAGGACACGTGGGAAGACTGTCAAGTGCTTTCGCTTCATATAGTTGATTAATCTTCTTTAGTTTTCTAAGTGTTGTGTGGGTGAACCTGTGCTAATGTACCGACCTTCCTAGGACTAATACATACTTGTGATTATACCCCTTGCAAACATCCGTAAGTACAAGAAAGTAATTAAGGTAGAAACCTAACCACAGCTTTAAATTCTAAGACCCTGACTTCCCTTGTGCAATGGTTTCCTAACGGGGGTTCAGGTTCTTGTCACTCCGGCAAACCCTACGATTAGTAGCCAAATACACAATGCATTCCCCTAGGCCCATATAGGTGAAGTGTCATGTAGTCGACGTTCACATGACACCACTAGAAGCTATTGAATCTTTCTCAACACAATTCCACTACTAACAACATGACTTCTCCCATGTCCTCAAGAACAAAACGAACTACTCACAAGACATCATATGGATCATGATCAGAGATGGAATAATGATGTATAAAAATCTGAACATAAACACTAATTCAATGGTTCACTCAATAGCATCAACTACAAAGAGTAATCAACACCGGGAAAGTTTCCCGTAAGAACTATGCAAGATTCAACCCAATTGTTACAGCAATATGGAGATGGTGATGAGGGTGCTAATGGTGATGATGGTGGTGATGATGATGATGATCCCGATGAAGTCCAGCTTGATGATGGTGTTCATGGCGACGATCTCCCCTCTCTAGGAAGGAATTCCCCCGGCAGAAATCTGTTTGCCAGAGAGATCTTTCTCTCTCGGTGTTTTCCGCCCCGTAGAGGCGGCGGAATATTTTTGTGGTCGCTCCCTGAGTATTAGGGTTTCGGGAGGATTATATACGCCAGAGGGGAGAGCTAGAGGTGGGCTAGGGCGACCACACCACCTGGTGGCATGGCCTAGGCTGGCCCACGCCAGGGGGTGGTGTGGGCCCCCTATGGCCCATCTCCACTCCTCCTTCTGGCTTCCTTCGTCTTCTGGAAAAATAGGATTTTCCGTATATTTTCCTGGATTTTCTGATCTTCGCGATTTTTGCCTCCAAACAACACCTTTTCCATCAGAATCCTAACTGCAGTGGTCCATGCTCCAAAAGTCATCAACAATGCAAAAACAGGTGAAATTACGTAAGTATCAACTCTTAATATGAAATATATCAATGAATAACAATGAATTATGACATAGAATAGTGATGCAAAATGGACGTATCAACTCCCCCCAAGCTTAGACTTTGCTTGTCCCTAAGCGAAACTAAGCTCAATAAACATGACCTCAGGTTTATAGAGTGAAGTGTCGATAAAAAGAATACGGACAAGAAGCATCACATTCATTAATGCATAGATCATAATATAAGACAACTCACTATTATATAACTTAACTTGTAATAAGTAAAGGAAACACAATAAAGATACATAAAGTGAATCATAATTGGTAATGGAAAACTTAGCTCTTGGTCGAAGAATAGTTGATAATTTGCTGGAGTTCACAAATAACTGATTTTCAATGATAGCTTTCAAAGTAGTAAACACCAAGGTAAGAGCAATGTGCAAAACAAGGAACATAAGAAACATGATTGAATAAATCATCATATGAATGAATGAAACACAACAACTCAAAATACTTACTGAGATAGAAGGGAATAGGTTTACTGACTCAACTAAAAAGTAAAAGAAAGGCCCTTCACAGAGGGAAGCAGGGATTTCAAGTTTCATAAAGAGCTCCCAAAAATTATGATACTTATTAGCTTTCAGCTCTCATTGCCCCTATCATAGGCATCTTTAGGTGATTAAGGTTAAAGTGATCAAATATGAGGATATGCTTGACAAGTTGTAAATTGAGAATCTCATGTCCCTTGAATACGAGGGCCGCTCCTCATGCTACTCAAGTTTAGTCACCGGTAAGTTCTTGTCATCGTAAGCACATGTGTATCATGGAGAACCTCCAACGGGGTACCCCTTGCCCGATGATACGGAAGAATCCCCATATCAAAATGACAAGGCAAGCAAACAACAAGCATCTCAGCAATCTTCTTATTTACCATGGGAATATGGTGCTTTTTTCTCTCTTTCCTCTTTTCTCGTCTCTTTTTTCCCTTTTTCTCAATCTCTATCTCTTTTTTTATAATAAGAATGCTTCATAGATGCTCGTTATGGTTACGCTGCAGGTTTCCACCATGTCAGCATGGATTAGACCAGCGGCCTAGGCATTTCTCTAACACACATGCATAACTCTATGGACTTACAAGCTCCCCTTTCATTTCACACCGACGACATCCCTAGACAAAAGAACATGATATCAACTAGGTACAAAGTACCAGTGCAATGTTGAAAGCATTCCCCATGACTGCATGGTTCTGCTAATTCACAACTTACAAAGCGCAAGCATATACGCAACATAGATGGGCACAATGGTTCAAGTTTATTAAATGCAAGAAAGTAAAGTGTGCCATCAAGTTCGTGAGAGCTTTAATCACTAAATTTTTCACATAACAAGTTTAATTTGGAAGGTAGATAAAAACATGAATTTACTTGGAATAGCAATAATGCTAATAGGTAGGTATGGTGGACACAAATGGCATGGGTTTGGTTTAAGGAATGGATGCACGAGAAGAATTCCCTCTCAGTACAGGTTTCTGGCTAGCAAGGCTGGGTAGCAAGTATAGGAGTTGAAGGAAACAAACAAACATACAAGTGATAAACACAAACATGCAATCTTCCTTGGAAGCACAAAAGATCTTAACTAGAGAGTACTAAACTTATGAGCAAATCAAGAAAGAAAGATGAAATTATATTTCTTTAGAGTACTTTTATCTTTTTCATTCAACTCTCAAAAATAGTGTTGCTACTGATCGAGCCAGGTTTGCCAAAACTAACTAAATTAACTCAATGATCCTAGAGCGATACCAATACTAACAACAAGATCAATCATATAACCACGAATTGAAAACTAATATAAGATATGAAAAAGAGTAAATGATAGAACTTCTCATTAATATTCCATAACGGCAACTCACACCAAGGGATACATATCTAACGGGAGAGGGGACACTTCCATAATGCAAACCATCCTACATGATAACTTCTCTATTCATGATATGTCTCTACTAAAAAGGTAAAAAGATAGAAGATAGTGATGTAATACCGCGGCACTCCCCCAAGCTTGGAACAAGCCAAGGGGATGCCAAACCTAATGACGAATTACTCCTTCGGTGGTGGTGGTATCCTCTCATCATCGTCCGACTTCCAAGGTAAGGGCTCCCCATCAACAAAGGACATCGTGGTTTCCAGGATCCTGAAACTTGCATCAGCACTTATGCATTTAAACCTAACCTCATACTCACAGTTTTGATTTTGAACGTCGTAGAGTTGGGCTTGCAGTTTGTTGGTTGTTTGATGGAGTGACAGGACTTCATCCTTGAGCTCAGCAGTCTCCTTTTGGTGCTCGGCGGTGAGTTCGGAACAAATCTTATGGATGATATCCACTTCGCGTTCCGCCATCTTCTTGTACCTAAAGACTTATTCCTCCAGTGCTTCCATCATGTCCTCCAGACTTCCTTCACCTTTAGGGCCTTGAACCTCTTTTATCCGGACCTCCCCATCTTCAAGCAACAACTCCTTGGGATGAATCGCCAACTCTCTCATGTATGGGTTGATGATATCCTCTAAAGAATCTTGCTTGGCTTATCCAGAGGAAGACATTGTGGCTCCAAATCTAAGACTCTACCTGTCAGAAACAGATCGAAACGAAAACACGACGAAAACACGATATACGAACCTCGGGAGATCTGGGGGGTTATATATTTCAAAGTTTCACAAGAAAAGGAAGGTACTGGGAGAAAACGAGTCGGAGGCGGAGTCCGGAGTGGCCACACCACCTGGTGGCACGGCCAGGGGTGGGCCCACGCCACAGGGTGGTGTGAGCCACCCTGGCTCCATTTCCGTACCTCTTTTGCTTCGTAGCTTTCCTTATTGACTAAAAACTTCAAAAATATAATTGGAGAGATCTTTCGTGGAACTTTTCTTACCAGAACTGTTACCTATTTGAAAACAGACTCTGCAGGTCTCTGAATTTGGTATCTAGTAGATTCTTCCGGAGTCACCACTTGAATAATATCAATATATTCATCTTCATACACTTATTGCTTGAGTCTTGAAACCTTTCACTTCCTTATTACACCATTATCTCCACTAACCTGGAAATTTCTTTCACACAAAACTTCACACAGTTCTCATTAGCAACATTAGTATAAGTGAAGTGATAAAACCTTTTGAGTCCAATTTTAACTGAAAACCATCAAAACATAAGCAACTGTAGAAAATCCTTCCGAAAACCCAAAAAGAATTCAAAAAGGAAATCGATTAAAGAAGCAAATGCAAGAGTGGCAAAATCTGTCAAAACAGACCAGCAGGTAAAGATCAATTTTTTCGAAAATCTTCGGTTGCTCAAATCAAAAAGTGCAAAACTAACGAAAGTTACATAACAACCTGGGTCAGAAGCACAAACAATTACAGCTCAATCCGACATACATAGATCTCTCACGAATTTTTACGGTGAAGCACAAAAATCTGTTTCGGGACAGCATCTTCCCCAAATCTTACTTCTCTCTCATTAGAGGTTGATCTTGACACAAAAACCAAACAAAAAGGATAAGGAGAGGTTATTACCAAAGTAATAACTTCCAAGACTCAAATAAACAAAAACAAACTGAAAACACAAATAAATTGAGTTGTCTCCCAAAAAGCTCTTTCTTTATAGCCATTAAGATGGGCATGATAAATTTTGAAGATGGTCACATAGGAATATGAATTGAAGTGAAAGAGAGCATTAAGAAGAAAAAATACACACATTTAAGTCTAACCCACTTCCTATGCAAGGGAATTTTGTAAACAAACAAGTTGTTGAAACCAGAGGCTACTAGCATAGGAAGGCAAAACAAGTGCAACATAAAAACTTTCAGCATAAAACGAGGAAACTAGATATTATTGAGATGCATAAGAACACTTTTCCCTCTCTCATAGTAACCTTCAGTATCATGCATAAACTTAACAATATAACTATCACAAGGACCATTGTAACAATGATCACTTATTCTAACAGAAAACATAGGAATACTAGCTCTCATAACACTACTTTGTGAGACAATAGTAGAGGTATCCTTACAAAGGATAGTGTGTCCCTCTTCTACATATTTAGTGACAAAGTCTTTCACATTTGATATTATAGTTTCATCATCCATTTGTTTATCAGGTTCAACAGCTTTACTTATACTTTCACTAACCATACTAGCTATCATAGAATGTTCCTTTATCTTAACTGGGAAAGGTATTTTCTCAATGTAAGGTTCAGGCAAAGCATGATTAGCAGTATAAACTTCAGTATTTCTTGCAGGAACACTCTTAGCGATATCTTTATAAGGTTCATGATACTTATTCCACTTCTTTTTAGGCACTTCAATGTAGGAAGCAAAAGCCTTAAAATAAGAAGCAATAGCTTGAGAGTCTAGACCATAAGCATTTTTAATATTTTGAAAGTCATCAGTTCCCATAAAAGATTCAATGCATTCATAATCATAACTTATACCTGACTTTCTACCTTTGTCATTCTCCCAAGCTTCAGCATTGTCTTGAATACGGTCCAGAAGATCCCATTTAGCTTCTTCTTCCATGCGAGTGAATGATCCAGCACAAGAAGCATCCAATAAATCCTTGTCATGTAGAGGGAGCCTTGCATAAAAGTTATTAATAATAATATTGTTGGGGAGCTCATGAATGGGACATTTGAGCATTAGTAACTTCAATCTCCCCCAAGCTTGAGCTGTACTCTCTCCATCAAGAGGCCAAAAGTTGTAGATTTGATTCCGATCTTTATGAATCTCACTAGGAGGATAAAACTTTGAATAAAAGAGAGGTACTATTTCCTCCCATTCAAGAGCTTGCCGTTCTTCAACGACTTATACCATTCCTCAGCTCTTCCTTTCAGTGATAATGAAAATAACATCTTAACTTGATTTGTAGTAATACCTGCACACTTGAACAACCCGCATAATTCGTGTATAAAGAGTAAATGATCACCGGGATGGACAGTTCCATCCCTAACATAGTAGTTATCCATAACACGATCAATATATATTGTAGGTATTTTAAAAGCATCATTCTCAGCAGGTGGTGGTTCATCTACTAGCTTAGCAGTGGTAGTAGCATTACGAAACAAGAAACTCAGTGAATTATCCATAACGAAAATAAAGCAACTAACATAAGTAAACAATACTCACAGTAGAAGTTTCCTTTACCAGTTCCACTTTCCAATAGCGCTTCACTCCCTGGCAACGGTGCCAGAAAATAGTCTTGATGACCCACAAGTATACGGGGTGTACCGCAGTATTTTCAATAAGTAAGAGTGTCGAACCCAATGAGGAGCAGAAGGTGCTGGCTAGTGGTATGGATCAGGAATTCTCTGCAAATACTTAGCAAACAGATTTTTAGGGGTTTTCGGTAATGCAAGTAAATAAAGTACGAGTAAATAAAAGACAGTGGGAATAAATGCAGCAAGTGGCCCAATCCTTTATGCATCAAAGGACAAGCCGGTTGTATTACTTAAGATGACCAAACATTCTCGAGGACACACGGGAAGACTGTCAAGTGCTTTCGCTTCATATAGTTGATTAATCTTCTTTAGTTTTCGAAGTGTTGTGTGGGTGAACCTGTGCTAATGTACCGACCTTCCTAGGACTAATACATACTTGTGATTATACCCCTTGCAAACATTCGTAAGTACAAGAAAGTAATTAAGGTAGAAACCTAACCTCAGCTTTAAACTCTAAGACCCTGACGTTCCTTGTGCAATGGTTTCCTAACGGGGGTTCATGTTTCTGTCACTCCGGCAACCCCTACGATTAGTAGCCAAATACACAATGCATTACCCTAGGACCATATAGGTGAAGTGTCATGTAGTCGATGTTCACATGACATCACTAGAAGAAGTACACCACAACTTAAATATCAAACTATTGAATCTTTCTCAACACAATTCCACTACTAACAACATGCCTTCTCCTATGTCCTCAAGAACAAAACGAACTACTCACAAGACATCATATGGATAATGATCAGAGATGGAATAATGATGTATAACAATCTGAACATAAACAATAATTCAACGGTTCACTCAATAGCATCAACTACAAAGAGTAATCAACATCGGGAAAGTTTCCCCTAAGAACTATGCAAGATTCAACCCAATTGTTACAACCATATGGAGATCGTGATGAGGGTGCTTATGGTGATAATGGTGGTGGTGATGATGATGATGATGATCCCGATGAAGTCTAGCTTGATGATGGTGTTGATGGCGGTGATCTCCCCTCTCCGGGAAGGAATTCCCCCGGCAGAAATCTATGTGCCGGAGAGATCTTTCTCTCTCGGTGTTATCCGCCCCACAGAGGCGGCGGAATATTTTTGTGGTCTCTCCTCGAGTATTAGGGTTTCGGGAGGATTATATACGCCAGAGGGGAGAGCCAGAGGTGGGCCAGGGCAGCCACACCACCTGGTGGCACGGCCTAGGCTGGCCCACGCCAGGGGGTGGTGTGGGCCCCCTGTGGCCCATCTCCACTCCTCCTTCTGGCTTCCTTCGTCTTCTGGAAAATAGGATTTTCCATATATTTTCCCGGATTTTCTGATCTTCGCGAATTTTGCCTCCAAACAACACCTTTTCCATCAGAATCCTGACTGCAGTGGTCCATGCTCCAAAAGTCATCAACCATGCAAAAACATGTGAAATTACATAAGTATCAACTCTTAATATGAAATATATCAATGAATAACAGTGAATTATGACATAGAATAGTGATGCAAAATGGACGTATGAACGACCACACTTTGGAAGATAGCTATTCTATTGCTTATGATGATTACAATATACCTCCTATAATTGATGATTATGGTGATGATAATAATAATGATAGTTATTTTGTTGAATTTGCTCCCACTATAATTAATAAGAATAACTATGTTTATGTGGAGAGTAATAATGATTATATGCATGTGGCTCATGATAAGAATGTTTTATGTGATATTTATATTGTTAATTTTATTCATGATGCTACTTAAAGTTATTATGAGAGAGGGAAACATGGTTTTATGTATCTCAACAATATTAAGTTTCCCCTCTTTATGTTGAAATTTTTGAAGTTGCACTTGTTTTGCTTTCCTATGATTGGTGCTTTGTGCTTTCATGACTTGTTTCTTTACAAGATTATTTTTCATAGGAAGTGGGTAAGACTTAAATTTGTTCCATATTTGCTTCTTGATGCTCTCTTTTTACTTCAATTCATATTTCTTATGTGAGCATCATCAAAACTATCATGCCTATCTTAATGGCTATAAAGAATGAGCTTTTAGGAGACAACCCATTATATTTTTACTTTCAGTTTATTTTTGTTTTGTTGAGTCTTTGGAAGTTATTGCCTCTGTAATAACCTCTCCTTATCCTTTTTGTGTGGTTTTTGTGCCAAGAATAACCTCTAATAAGAGGGAAGTAAGATATGGGGAAGTTGCTGTCCCAAAACAGATTTCTGTGCGCCACTTAGAAAAATCGTGAAAAACCTCAGTACCTCGGATTGAGTTGTAATTTTTTGTGCTTATGCCCCAAGTTGTTACCCAACTTTCGTTAGTTTAGCACTTTTCTATTTGAGCAACAGAAGGTTTTCTAAAAAATCGGTTTTTACATGCTGGTATGTTTTGACAGATTTCTGCCATTATTTGCATTTGCCTCTTAATCTCTTTGTCTTTGAGTTCTCTTTGATCACTTGAGATTTTAGAAGGAATTGCTACAGTATCTTGTGTTTTAATGGAAGTTTTACTTGTGTTGAAACTAAACCCAAAGACTTATTATCTTGAATACACTAATGTTGCTAATGAAGATTGTGTGAAGTTTTGCATGAAGGAAATTTTCAAGTGTAGGGAAGAGTAATGTGATGAGATGAAGTATGGACAAAAGCTCAAGCTTGTGGATGCCACCCATGTCACCCCAAGAAATATTCAATAAGTAAAAGCGTCAAAGCTTGGGGATGCCCAAGGCATCCCCTTCTTCATCCCTAATCTCAGGTCTACTTTCAAGACACTTTATTTTTATACCTTATGCACTATGTGTTTTTCTTGGAGAGTCTTTGTTTTTAGTTTTCTTTTGCTTTCTTTGCCGCAATAAGTTGGTTGGATCCCAACACATTTCTTTTGGAGAGAGACACACCCCCGTTATTTGTTGCCTAGAACACTCCAGTTTTCACTCTTGTTGTTCTGTGAGTGTTCTCCTTTGCTAGCACTGCGTTTAGCTTTAGTTTTCGATTGGTGTTGGAAAAGAGTAGGAAGTTTCATGCTTATAGTGGTACAAAAGGAAGTTTGTTTTGACTGTGACTTAGACTTTATGATGTCATGCTAGATGTTGGTTTGACCATATGCTTAGTAATTATTGTTGTAGCATGACTTGTTTCAAACAATTGAGATTGATTAATGTGCCTTGAAAGGATCATGCGTTGTTTTAGCATACAAAAGCATAATATTGTGGTATTATCCTTTGATGCTTTATTTGAGGGTTGACTTGGCGCATGCTTAGACCATGTTAAGACTATGAACCAATTTCCTTAGCCTCTATGATCATTTAGTTTTTGACTTGTAATATCACTTTTATGCTTTAATTAATAATGTTTTGTCACTCTGCATGATTATGGCCATTATTGCTCTCTTAGTTGGTCGCTCCCGGTCTTTTGCTAGCCTCCCCCTGTACCAAGTATGAGTTCCACTCATGCATCCAACCTCCAAGAAAACCAAGTTATTCCAAAGGTCCACTATAAATTCCTATGCATGGTGTGTTACACCATTCCAAGTATATTCATGTTTTTATCTACCTTCCAAATTAAACTTGTTATGTGAAAATTAGTGATTAAAGCTCTCATGAACTTGATGGCACACTTTACTTTCTTGCACTTAATAAACTTGAACCATTGTGTCCATCTATGTTGTTTATATGCTTGCACTTTATAAGTTGTGAATTAGCAGAACCATGTTGTCATGGGGAACACTTTCAACATTGCACTTTTATATTATTTAGTTGATATCATGTTCTTTTGTTTATGGATCCCGGGGGTGTGAAATAAAAGGGGAGCTTGTAAGCTCATGGAGTTTGTATGTGTGTTAGAGAAACTCCTGGGTGGCTAGCCTAAGCCATGCCTAATCATGGTGGAAACTTGCAGCATAACCATAGTGAGCATTCTATGAAGCATCCTCAATAAAAACCTATGCAAATAGCAAATAAAAAGATCACTGAGATGCTCATTGTATGTTGCCTTGTCATTTTGATATGAGAAAGCTCCTATGTCATGGGGCAAGGGGTACCCCGTTGGCAGTTCTCTATGATACACATGCACTTACAATGACAAGAACTTGCTTGTGACCAAAGTTGAGTAGCATGAGGTTCGGTACTCGTAAGCAAGGGGCATGATATTTTCAACTTATAACTTGTCAAGCATATCCTCATATTGGAGTCACTTTAACCTTAATCACCTCAAGATGCTTATGATAGGGGCAATGAGAGCTCAAAGCTAATGAGTACCACACTTTCAACATCTGGAAGCCTTTCAAACTTTTCAAATCTTTTCTTTCACTTTTATGTTGAGTCACCATTTATTCTTTGAGCACCTTCCCGAGAGCATAGCTATCATTCTTAGTGTAATGTTCTTGTCCCAAAACACGGTTAATTGTGACATAACTTTGACGCTTGTATCTTTGATATTTTTACTTCTAGTCTTCACTTAAACTTCAGAGGTGCCTTGGCATTTATGTTTTGCTCCAAAAAGAAAGGCAAGCGAGGTACCACTTTATCATATCTTCTTATGAGCATTACAATCCTGCATATGCTTATGTGTCATGTTGCTTATTATTATTGGGTTGGAATCTCTTCATAGCTTGCATGACTAATAGGTAAACTTATTTGCATACTCTTTATTATGAATTGCCTAAGTATTTGATCATATGCTGAGAATATATACATCTTATGGAGAAAATGTGTTCGTGAAAGTTTCTTTTATCACACTCAGTTTTCAATTGAATTGCTTAAGGACAAGCAATAAGCTAAGCTTGGGGGGAGTTGATACATCCAAAACGTATCTACTTTCCCGAACACTTTTGTTATTGTTTCTTCTCTAATTTGTGTGATTTGGATACACCTAATGCGGACTAACACTGTTTTCAGCAGAATTGCTTAGGTGTCTTGTTTTTGTGCAGGAAATCCACTTTTAGGAAAAATCCCAGAAAATATTGCAAAACTCCTATTTTACTAGAAGACTCACGGAGCCAGAAGACGAGACGGAGAGGGGCCACGAGGGGCCCACACCACCTGGTGGCACGGGCCAGGCCAGGCCACGCCAGGGTGTGGTGTGGGCGCCTCAGTCTCCGCCTCGACCTCTCCTTTCGCCTACATAAGCCCTCTGACCTAAAAACAAAGGGGGATTCGACGTTTTTCTAGATAGAATTCCGTTGTGCCACCACCACCAAAAACCGGGATTCGAAACAGAAACTCCGTTCTGGCACCCTGCCGGAACAGGGAATTGGAGGAGATCATCGCCATCATCATCACCAACGCTTCTCCATCAACCATCCATGATTCCCCCATCGATGAGTGAGTAATCCCCCGAAGTAGGCTATGGGGATGGTAGGGATTGGATGAGATCGTTCATGTAATTGCATCAGGGTGTTAGGGCATGGTTCCTAGTATCTATTGTTAGTGCTTTTTGACATTGTTGCAACTTGTTATGCTTAATGCTTGTCACTAGGGCCCGAGTGCCATGATTTCAGATCTGAACATGTTATTGATTCGTGATGATATTATTGTTTATGATCTTACCTGCAAGTTGTATACATATATTATTATCCGGAACCCGAGGCCCCGAAGTGACAGAAATCGGGATAACCGGAGGGAATGGCTATGATGTGAGGATCACGTGTGTTCACAAATTGTTAATGCTTTGCTCTAGTGCTCTATTAAAAGGAGAACCTTAATTGCCAGTAGATTCCCTTGAGGCCCCACTGCAATGGGCTGGCAGGACAAAAGATGTTGTGCAAGTTCTCATTATGAGAACGTATGACTATATATGGAACACATGCCTATGATTATTTAGTACTTAGATACGTTATCTTATTTATATGCAAGTGCCCTATGTCTTTATTATTACATGAATTGTCTTGCCCATGCAACGCACGTCCATCCATCCCTATGCCTACCGCACTTTAATCCTACTGTTTACTACAATTGTTACTACTGCTATTACTTTGCTATTGCTACTACAAAAATGTTGCTACTGATAAACTACTACAAGCAAGATTGTTTCCAGGTGCATCTGAATTGACAACTCAGTTGTTAAGGCTTATAAATATTCTTTGGCTCCCCTTGTGTCGAATCAATAAATTGGGTTTCACTTCCCTCGAAGACTGTTTCGATCCCCTATACTTGTGGGTCATCACTTAGTATAGTAATAAGTCATCATTTTGATGGACGGCCAGTTGGTGGCGTCGTGGACTTGGCACCATATCGGTGGCAAGATGAAGATCATGCTAGAGCGCTCGTTGGAGATCATGGTGCAATATGAAGGACCATACCATATCACTATTACTACAAGTGATGTTGATACTTATACATCTTGTTGTGTGCTAGTATTAGATACACTAAATTATAATTAAATAAGATGATCCCTAATTAACACTAACTGTATGATTCTCCCATTAGTGTGTACCACCAAGAAAGTCCATCGTTATGGAGCATGCTGTGACTATCGGGTGCAAACATATCGATGTTCGCATACGGTGGGTGTAAGCCATGTATGAACTACAAATACACTAAGGTTGACTTGGCGAGCCAATCATGTACAGACATGGCCCTGGAACACGAGAGATCGAAAGATCAAGCATGAGTCACATTAATGATGTGATTGACAATGTGTTAACCACCTTTGCAACTATATCATCGGTTGTGACGATCGGGGATGGTATAGTGAATTAGGATTGTGTAATCACTAAAACCATCTTGGGGATGATAGTTTTAGTGGGAGCTAATTTGATTATAAATTTGAACTCGTATTATGAACTGAGTCTAAATATCTTTGCAAATATCCTTGTAGATCATGACCTATCCCAATAAGTTTTTCAACTATGGGACTTTCCTACATTATGTGGAACTTGAAGTAGATTCGTCAAACTTCATAGACTGGTTCAAGCGCCTTAGGGTTACCCTCAACATAAATGATCTTCTCCGTATGATATAAGAACCACTAGGAGATTATCCTGATGACTCAGCAAGTGAGCAAGAGAATAAATATTATCATGCTCGTTGTGACATGTTCAATGTGCCATGCTTCATTCGATGGAGACTGAGGTGTGGTTGCATTTCTTCAACACTGACGTGTTTGAAATGGTCGTTGAGTTGAAGATGCTCTTTGCACCTTAGATCAGGCTAATGAAGTATGAGTTGTTGAACAAGTTTCTTTCAACCATAGTGAGACAAGATGGTTGTTTCGAGCGTCACTTAGTTGTCATGCATGAGTTGCATGAACGCCCTGCAAGCAATGTGGACTACTGGATGACTGATAGCTTTGCAATAAATGGGGTGCTACGATTGCTGCCTCCAAGCTACAAAGACATTGTCATGGACTATATCATGGGAGAGGAAGAGTTCACCTTTCATGAGTTCGTAACTGAGTTTAGAACTATCAAGGTAGAACCAATCACAAAAGGTGTCATGGATAAAGAATGTATATAGTTGATATAGTAGTTATAAATTTTTCCTAGAAAACACTTTGCAGTTTACCAAGTATACTAATACTTGTTCTATTTTATGAAAACACGACCTCTGCTTGAAGAGGTTGCTGGAAGGGACGAGGTGACAATGACGTAAAGGCAAACAATATAGTTGTTGGTTGACGGCATTCTCCCTCCATATCTGTCATTCAGATTAGTTTATAGATTAGAATAAGAGTTGTAGTCGTTGAGTGTGTAAACTTTATTAGTGTGTCTTACATCTTGTGAGACGGTTATTCAAATTAATGTTAAACAAATTAGTTGTAAAATTTCTATGAATAATTTATTTTATGGTCACATTATGGTTATAAATAATTTGTTCTTATCTTTACCCAAATAATGGTGGTTTAAATCATTTATAAAACATTGAAAAGGCCGAAGGATATTCAAACTTAATAATGACATCATTTTGAATGACACTACTATTTAAGTCATAATGGTAGTTTAATTTTGATGAAACATAAAGTATTTTAAGATACTTGATACTTTGACTTGATTAAACTATGACTCATCAAGTGAGGTGACTAAAACGTTACGTTCTGGTAAAACGGATTGTGGATTGAATTGTTGAAAATCATGCATGATGATTATAAATCAACAATGTAGTGGACATCATTGTTTCATAAGCTTCATGATGAATTTAAGTAAATATGTGTATTTACTAAATAAAACATGAGTCTATAACTATTTGAATTGTTCAAAGATTTTAAGAATGAAGTTGAATATTAAATTAACAAAGGATATCAAAGTATCTGAGATTTCATCGAATTGACAGCATATCTGAGCTAAAATTTGGCACAAGGACCTATGAAAAATGTCTTCACAAATTATGATGATAGGATGTTCCATAGTGTATTGATATATCCAAGACATCATAATTATATGTATTAAATACATATGGTCTAGAAATTATCTCCTACCGGGTTGTTATCATTAGGATTGTAGATCAAAACAGCAAACACCCATTTTAGAAATAACAAATCATCTAAAGATTCATGGAAACAACACCATAATAGTTATGTCATGTTCAAGTTTCTGGAGATTTCGATAAAATTTGAAGTCATGTTGAATAAATAAATCTTTGTAGTGTATTCTTAGGAAACTATGAATACATCTTCCAGATTAAAACTAAAGAAGGCAAAACTTGTGTTTCCTAGCGTGGTACTTCCTTAAGAGAGGATTTTCTCATAGAATTGTTAATGGAAGAAGGTGGGAGCTCAAACAAGGTGTTTGACCTTACCTTCAACTGTTGAGTGGCGAAACGAAATATGTTTCGCAAGCTGAACTCTAAAATAATTGGAGGAGAAACTAGTGATTGTTGATCATGTCATTTCAGTTGATACTTTTACTGAAGAAAGTAGGATTCAATAATACATTATACAAGTTTGTGGAATTATATAGTTAATTCACTTTTCATGTTAATATAACAAGACATACCTATGAACTACGAATAAGCATGATGGGCCTAAGAACGAGAAATAACTAAGAGTCATGAAATCCATATAAAGTCACATTTAAGATTGCAAAAGTAATATGTTACTTGATATTATTAAGTAAAGACATTTGCTTGATCTTTCTCAAATAACTTCAAAGTTATAAAGGAATAAATGGAACTTAGAGGAAGACATAAAAGCTCGATTTGTCATAAAGCATGTTTTGACAAATTCAAAGGATTGACTACAAATGTGTAATAGTGCTTAAGTTGATAGGATTTACAACAGCAATTACTCCAGTTTTATAATTGGTGAAGAGTTGTAAAAACTACATGTTCTTCAATGATAAGATTTAAGAAAGAGTTGTAATTGGTACATCAAGTAGGTTTTGTAAAACCGTTTGGATGCTAGTGTCTCGAAAGTAGGAATTCTAGATTTTATAAATGATCAAAGAAATTTTTGGTATGGTCAAGATTATCGGGAAGACATGCATTTACATGATCTTGAGTGGGAGCTAAGTATGCATCATGGATCTCGTATATTAATGACATGTTTAATCTATCGAGATATATTACCTTATTTAATCTATCAAGATAGACATGCAGGTACTGTATGGATGAAGTTTGAGCAAAACATTGAACAATGAAAATCTATCGAGATAGATTACCTTATTTAATGAACATTATTGTCGAAATGTTTCATGAAATAAATTCTGAAAGGATTCAGAATGTTCTGGTTTAGATTCTAAAAAGTTCGGAACAGAACAATGAAAGAAAGTGGTCCTTATTTATGAAACTAGGAGAAACAAAGTTAATCTTAGTATGAACAACAATGGTTAAAGGATAGAAAAGAGATGTGTAAACATCTCATAAGCCTTCATCATAGGTTCTTCCATATAACCACATTGTATACTCGACGTAATGTGACCCACAGTTTTTTTGGTTAGAAGAACAAGTTCTTAGTTGTAAGAAAATGTTTTCGAAATAGTTCTGAACCAGATTTAAGTTTTCCCTAAAACTCAAAGGAGTGAGGTCATCGAAGTTGCAATTAATGCACTATCGATTAGGATCTACATGGATATAGAAGTAAGTGGCTACTTCGAAGTGGCTAGTGTAGTTGTTACAGCTTAAAAAAGTTTAACTTCAACTAAGTGTGTTTCCGGTATACATGACAACATTGAAAGTTTAAGTGACTGATCGACCGTCATTGTAAACACTAGGAAACAAAGTCTCACTCTATCACCAAACAAAATGCTTTGGCACATCATGTGATAATGTGTAAATATCAAATTAGGCAACGTTATCAATTTGCAAAGAACATAAGGATATGGTAATATAGATCAAAGACAAATGTTTCTCCATGAGCAAGCATGAGCAATAAAACACATGAGTGATGTGGTTTTATGATAAGTAACAAATGAAAACTAGATTATTTCTACTCTAGTGCAAGTGGGAGACTGAAGGAGATATGCCCTAGAGGCAAATAATAAAGAATGTTTATTATCATATCTCATTACTTCATAATAATTTTATACCATTCTATAATTATATCAATCATAAACATTGATACACGTGTGATATATAAATAAACCAAAGTCCCTAGTAGCCTCTATTCAGCTAGTTCATTGGGCAATTGATGGTCAAGGTTTCCTAATCATGGTGCATTTATACCAATTGAAAATGAAGTCATACCATTGGTGAATGATGTGATGGATATTACCCAATATAAGTATTACAACACGGTCAAGTCACAAAGTTCACATTGCAATAGTTAGAAACCAAGTATCCTAATCCTTAGACCGTGAGATCATGTTTAATCACTGTTACTTGCGGCTTCTTAGACTGCATAAACCGTCACACCGTAACAGGGTGATCATAAAGGTGTATGTTGGGTAGTCCAGAGGGACATGTTGAGGCACATGCATCAAGATCGGGATTTGTTCTCCTGCGTGACAGGAATATACACTTGACCCACTCAATGAAGTTACACCCATAAATGGTGCACAACATGTGACTGTCACGAGGATGGAATATCATGGAATGAGTAAAACAACACTTATCGGTAACAAGATTGAATAAAGTATATCAATACCGATGATTAGATATCGGATAACTTAGGTATCGAAGCAACAAAGGGAATTGGACTCGGCATTTATGGTTCAAACAACAATAGACATCGTGGAATGCACAGGGGTCATTATGGGCATCCCGGTCCTGCTGATGATCATTGATATGAGAGGGATCTCGATCATGTTTATGATGTAACCGAACCGTAGCGTAACACTCTTAAGGGCACTATGATGCTTAGAGATTGTTTTGGTTATAATAGAATAACCGGAGTAAGAAAGAGAGAATATCGGAACTGTTCCGAGGGAGAATCAGAATCATTCCGGGGGGATCCAAAGTCGTTCGAAGTGAGTCGAAAGATGTTTCGGGTCAAAAGGAATTTAATAATACTCCCTCTATCCCAAAATGTAAGGCACCTAAGCTTTAGCCAAAAGTCAACATCTTCTAAGTTTGACCAAGTTTAGACAAAAATATATGAATATCTACAATATCAAATGGACATTTTGAGAAACTAAATTTTATGGTGAATCTATTGATATTGAGTTGATACTGTGAATGTTTATAATTTTATGTATAAATTTGGTCAAACTTAAAATATGTTGACTTTTGACTAAAGCTTTGGCGCCTTACATTTTGGGACGGAGGGAGTATATATTTATGCATTAATTATAGGTATTAATATTAAGTTAAAAGGGTAAATTTCCTAATGGGCCAAATTTCAGAGGGAAAAGGCCCAAAGGAGTAAGTTACCCCATGGGGAGCCACAGCCACCGGTAGGGCAAAGCGTGGGTGGTGCCCACCCCGATCGCCAGCTTTCCTTGGGATGTGTGTGTGGGGGCCCACCCATGTGCCGCCCTCCTTGGCTGGCCGGCCACATCCTCCACCTCTCCCTTCCTTTATCCCACCCCGAGACTTGAGGAAACAGGGATCTCCCCTTTTTCCCTATATAAGGAGGGTCCTATAGGTGGGAAAATACACAACAAAAATAATTTCCTTAGAGAATTTCAATCTATACATTCTCTCTTGCAACTATGGCCTTGAGTCAGGGATGCGTGCGCAAGAGAGTGCTTTGTTGCGGCATGCCGTTGTGCTGTAGAGATTCAGCCAGAAAATCTACTTTCGCACTCTCGACTGGATCAGAGAATTAGAGGTCATCACCGTGCCAGACGTGTGCGAAACCACGGATTTGCTTCCACTTGTGGCACCTGGGTTGCCATGCAAGGACCAAGGGTCACTATGGAGGAGCTTCACGACCTTGAGGTCGGCTATGAGTTTGACTACCTCATCCATGTTCCCCACGGAACATTAAACGCTTTCAGTCTACAAGGGTATGTGATGACGGAAAGTGCTTAGATCGATTGTAGCTAGTTTCGAAATAAGAGTATCTGTCGTGGTGGTGTCACGGCAGATGCCATGGATAGGCTAAAGATGGGGACTAATATGCGCTAGGGGAATCCAGGGAGGGATAGTAGAGTGATTCTCTACACAGAAGTTTGTATTGTGATATCTCCAAGATTACAAGTGCTCCTTGAGCTGTATTGGCGAGAGGAGGAAGAAGGGGCTCTCTTACTCTTGCCTACAATCTAGCCCAAGAACCCTAGATCTACTAGTGCTCAACCAACTAGAATTCTGCCAACCCCCTCTACCTGAACCCTAACCCCTCTTATATAGAGGTGGTTCGGTCCTGGCCTAGGGCATACGTGGAGGCATATTCCTAAGAATATGCCCCCTCCCAAAGTGGTAACCCGACCGGGGTGCTTTTCCCCCGCGTCACACATGCTTTAGCGACGTAAGCCGACGTGAGCGTCATCACCCTTGTCAGCCACGACCCGGTGGTCCTGCCCTTGCTTTATTCGCTCATCCCGTACGTACCGGACCTTCTTTTTTGACTAGAGAGATTCCTTCCTTCTCCTAGAAGCTAAGCGAGGATCCGGATCATAGTAGATCCAGCCTCACCTGTTCCTGCATATAAGTTAGACAAGCATTTCCGACATACTCCTTAAGTTGGATGAGACAACATTAGGCGACCCCCCCTGGTCCGGGTTACTCCGTGATCCGGCCTGCCTTGAGGTGACTCGGCCAGCATCCGCTTTGACCTTGCCGAACCTCGGCTAACTCGTCCCTTATACCCCGGAGTGACCCTACCCGGGGGTATCCCCCCAACATTAGTCCCCGAAGCTGATGCGGTCTTAGCTGCCTCGTTCGCTAAGGCCACATCAGGTTCATTTATGTTCGAGCCTCAGACGTTCAATTCCGGGTTAGCTCCTTATCTCGGATTATATGGTTTTACGTTCCCTTCGCACGTTCCAAGTTTTCACTTGCCGGCCGGGTCACCACTTTGGCTCAGATCCCATGGTCATCATGGTTTGATCCGAGCTCCGTTTCCATCTCTCATACGCCAACCCACGTGGAGGCTAATCATTACTTTGTCTTGTTTTAAGGGCCTGCATAGTAACCGCCGCAGTAATTGTCAGTTCTACTATGCGCTGATTACGTCACGCATGTCTCCTCGTTTACCGCAACAGCACGTCGCGTCATGGGTTCTCGCCTACTCTGTGGCCCCCTGTGTGGCTTTTCCGTGATTGGCCGATACAAGTAATACACTGCCACATCGCGTGGCTCGAACGCACAGCGCGATCCCACTCACCCATCTCTGGGGCTGGTTAAGTAACAGAGAGGCGCGTCCCTTAGCATTTTTCACCTCTGCGCCCCTCTGCCCGTTCCTCTTCTTCTCCTTCGTCCTCCTCGCGACATGCCGCCGCCTTCGATGCGTAGCGGCCACCGCCCGCCCTTCTCGTGCCTCCGCAAGCCCATTCCGCCTGCTTAGCCACGGGTCCTCGTTAATCTAAACCACAGACCCCCGCTGCCGCTAGCTCCAGTGAGGACAACGGATACGAGATGACTGAGGAGGAGCTCGTCGTCGCCGAACAGGAGATGGAGGAGTACGCCGGCGCGGCAGACCACGGCGCGTGGGCCAGTTCGTGGGTCTACCAAGATGACATCGACTGGCTCTACCGGACCAGGCGTATTCCCACCGGTGTCGCTGCTCGTCTCCCCTCCTCGGAACTGGCCCCCTCACCCAATTCGGGTGAGTTCGTCGTATTCCTATCCCATTTCCAACGGGGATTTGGTCTCCCGGTGAGCGACTTCTTCCGGGACTGGGTCAGGACGTAGCACCTGCACCCACACCATCTCCCAGTGAACGCAATCACCTCTCTTTCTGCCTTTGTCTCTACGATCGAAGGTTATACCGGACTATGGCCCACGAAGGAGTTGTGGATCCGGTTCTTTGGTCTTTGTTGCAACGTCGTCCCCAACATCCACGTCGAGTCGGAGGACAAGCAGCTCACCCAGTTCGGAGCTGCCTCGATCTCACCCCGGAGATTTTCAATCTTTCCCCGGGTCACCGGTCTTGACTCCTGCAAAGGATGGGCCCGGACCTTCTTCTACGTCCGGAACGAGGGTACCGAAGACTTGATTCGGTTGCTGCCCTACGCTCCGGGTCCCCCTGACACGGATTTCTGGGAGGAGGTCGCCAAGAAACCCACAGCTCTGGCCAACCAAGTCAACAAAAGGTTCGCGGAGCTGAAGAAGCTCGGATTGCGCAACGAGGATGCTATGATCACGTTCGTGCGCAACCGAATCTCTCCCCTCCAGAGGCGCACCCACAAGTTGTGCCACATGAGCTTCGGTCGTGACCCCAACCGAACCTCCTCCTTCGAACTGAGCAACACCGAGATCTTCCGCCGGGTCAAGGCTCTGTTCACCACTCACAAGGATTTCTCCGCCGAATGGACGTGGGGAATCGAGCATTACTACTGCCGTGTGGGCTCCCTCCAGTAAGCTTTGCGGGGTAAACTTATTTCAGATCAATTATGTGTCGGTTTTTGTCATATTTTTGACTCTGCTCTTTGCGCTTTTTCTCAGTTGTTTCTCCAGCAAACTCTCGAGGATGGAACGGATCCGACCCTTAAGTGGGCGCCGGACCGAGAGATCTCGGATGAGGAGGAGCCGGACCTGGAGATGTTCCTCCCTAGGACCGACGCCACCAAACGACCCAGTGGTAAATTCTCTTCTCTTAGAGATTGGCCCGATGATGAGGATGACTCGGATATCGACGTGATTGAACCCGTTGAGGCTGTCCCTCTTTCTTTTGCCTTTCCGGCATCAGCTAACCCCGGTGGGCCTATCCACGAGGATCCTCCACTTGCCACAGGCAAGCCGGTTCCGGTGGCGTCGAAGAAGAAGCGCGGATCCGCGTCAAGTTCTTCTTCCGAACCTTCTCAGCCCACCAAAAGGCAAAAGAAGGCCGGAGACAAGACTGCCTCCAAGCGGGCAGGCAAAGCCCCTGCACGGAGGGCCCGGAAACCCAAGGAGGCCGAGACCTCGGATGCGTAAGTCATTTTTTGCTGCACAACATACTTCTCCTTGCATCGGGGTAATTTCACTCCTGACATCATTTTATTTTGCAGGCCTCCTGTGGAGGTCCCTCAAAGCGGATCGAGCATCTCTTCTCCCCTTCGGTCCGGTCCTTCCCCTCCTCGTGACGATGAGTCACGGCCGCTGAGCCCTATTCCGGAGGGCTCTGCGGCTGCTCCGGATTCTGCAGTACCTCATCAAGAGGAACGCGACCTCGGATCAGGAGGGGTCGGTTCGGTCGAGGCAACGGCGTCCGCTACTTCGGCATTGCCGCAACCAGCAACCACCAAGTCTACCGCAACCCCAACACCAGCAGCAGCTCCAGTACCAGCTACCGAACTAGCACCTGTCCCGGCAGCCAGGAAACCCACCGCTCGGTGCAAGTTCCTGCATCTTCCGAGTCATCTCAGCCCCGGCGAGGAACCATTCCAGCAGCTTCCAAAGGGAAATCTGTCGTGGTTACTTCTTCCCAGCAGGCTAAAGGCAAGAAGGCTCCGGATGCTGCCAAGTCTACATCCGTCGAGGCCGGGCAGCGAACCTTGTCGTCAATGCTTCTGAAGAAATCACCAGCAGCGACGGATCCTCCTGCCGAGCCAACCGATGCGCAGCAGATGGTTCTTCACACCAGCCCAGCTCTTGCCCTAATTGAGGGGAAGGAAGCTCATGCAAAGGGCTTGGTGGCACCCCACATGCCCACTGGCGAACGGTACCCTCCGAGCCTTATCGAGTTCGTCAGGAACTGGAATAAGGCGGAGTTCGTCTACAACGACGATCTCCCGAAAAAGTTCGGCCCCACAGAATTTTCTGCCCAAATGAACACTGCCGCCAAGGCAATTAACCTCGCGGGGCAAATGATGGAGGTATGTCGTTTCTCCTTTACATGCTGTAGATAATAACCATTAGTCCCCGAGCCTCCGATGGAGTAGCTTGTTACTCGGCCGGATGCTCCTTAGAAAACTAACATAGCTGCATGTAAACTTCAAATATGCACACACCTAGAGCCGGGTTAAGTTTCACTTGGCCCGGATCTTACACACTTCGAATATGCACACACCTAGAGCTGGGTTAAGTTCCACTTGGCCCGGATCTTACACACTTCGAATATGCACACACCTAGAGCTGGGTTAAGTTCCACTCGGCCCGGATCTTACACACTTCGAATATGCACACACCTAGAGCCGGGTTAGGTTCCACTTGGCCCAAATCTTGTACACTTCGAATATTCATCAAGTTAATTTCACACTTCTGTGCTCCTTTTAGGTAACTACCAATCGCCGGAGCGCTGAATTTCAATGCCTGCTTGATACTCACAAGATCCTGCGGGCAAAACATGTTGCACTTGGCGCAGAGCATGAAAAGGGGGGTAATTTTCTCCCTCAGCACTTCTCTGTTTTTCTTCACTTGTTTTCGCCGGACTAATCTCCTCATTCGGTTTTTGCAGCTGGAGCGGAGGCTGAGAACAAAATTATGCGGAAGAACTTGGAGGAAATCCGAGGTATGTCTTCTTTTGTCCGACCTTGTTGTTTTTTCCATTTCCTCTTCTCCTTGGCTCGGCAAACATTCACTCCACGGCTTTGCCGGGTCAACATACTATTTCAGCATCGCTTGAGGATAGTGTGCTCGTGCCTGGTATGATGCTGCATTTTCTCGAACAAGCAGGACAGCATCAAGCTGAGCTAAAGAAGAAAAATGATGAGCTTGCCCTCCTCCGGACCAAGGACGACGAGATAACCAAGCTCAAGGCCGAGATGGAGAAGATGAAGGCCCAACACAAAACCGAGCTCCAAAAAGTTGGCCAGAACTTCACTGAAGAGCGTGAGCGCCTTACTCTCCAGATCGCCAAGGACCAGGACCTGCTTAAAGAATCCGAGGTCCAGCTTGGGTCGGCGATCACTAAGCTTGAACAACTTCGCCAGAGACGCGACAATTGCATCAAGGAGTTGACTCGGATCCATCGCCATATCTCACGTAAGTTTCTTTCCCTTATCCGACATAGTTTTCCGGGTTAGCTCATATGCCTTTGTTTCAGCATCTTCCCTTTCCTTGTTTCCAGATCACTTTCCCGAGGGTACTCCCATTGCCAGTGCTGCTGTTGCCAAGTTTCGCCGAGAGAGGGGTACTCCCCTCGCTCCTGATGGTGAGAGTATCCCCTTAGACATGGAGTACCTATTGGTTAGCGTGTCAGCTCGGGTGGAAACCATCAAGAACTATGGGAAAGATCTCCTCGACGTTGCGGTCCGGATCTACAACACATTCTGGCCAAGCGAGAGCGCTCCGGAAAGGATCATGCTTCTTGCCGAAAAACTGTTAGAGGTTGAGACCTAGCTTGACCTTTGGAGAGAATCCGCCGGGCATGCCACAGCAGATACCCTCCTTCATCATATTCTTACATGGTACGAGAAGATCAACCTGAGCCTCCTCACATGCCGGCGCACCGAATCCAAATGGACCGATAATCCCGAGTGGGTAGCTTGGCACCGGGCTTGCGCCTACAGCCTCGTCGAATATTCTCCGATCCATGACTGGGTTGAGGGACCGAGCTTTCTGGAGTCCGGTGGGGATGAGCATATTGAGAACATGGAGGATGGGTCGGGTGAGGATGGAGAAGATGCTGCTTCGGATATTGAAGACAGTGATGACGATGCCGAACTTCCTCCTCCTCCTGCTTCTTAGTTGAAAAAACTTGAAAATTTTATTAGATCCCCAGTATGCCGGGTGCAATTGTATGCTTGATATGCGATATTTTGCTACTATGTTTGTATGCCGGATTAACTTGGGCGTAGTCCCCGAGTTTCATTTTCTTGTTCGTCCAATTCTCTGGCTCGACCCGTGTCTGCCTTGATTCGGTTTTACGACTTACGAATCCGAGCTTCAAAAATTATCTTAACAATACTTCGAAACTTTGGGGCTTGGCTCAAAATAATTCAGCATAATAACTTGAAAAGAAATACAGGGTTAGTCCGAAAAAACAAACGTTAGCTCGAATAAGATCGTTTCCTTAGTGGTTTTTCACGTGCTACAATTCAAACTTGTTCCTTGCTTGCCATGAAGCCAATTCTTGTTGGACAGCAGCAAGTCGAAGGGTTGGGTTTTGGTGCTCACACATTACTAATCCGGGTTAAGTAAAATGACTCATTCAGCTACCGCAAGAAATTACGACAAACATTATTAAGGCGGTCCCGATTCTTGATCGGTATTTGCTATTTCATTGATAAGCTCATTGCTGACATACATACCGACATATGAGCAGACTCGGATACATACACTTCTTAGCTAAGTGTAGAAAGGACGAAGTAGTGCTACATTCCATTGTCGCTTAGATTCCTCTCCGGACCTGTCCGCCTTGTTCTTTTCCTGTGGCTTTGCATCTATGAGATAGTAAGAATCATTATGCAATGCTTTGCTCACAATGAATGTCCCTTCCCATGGGGGGATAATTTATGCATACCAGTAGTACGTTGTACCAACCGGAGCACCAGATCTCCTTCCAGAAAGACTCGGGGGCACACTTTCCGGCTATGATAGCGTCGGAGATTTTGCTGATAAATGGCGGATCTGGACAGTGCCAGTTCTCTCGCTTCTTCCAGCAGATCAACATCATTTTGCTGGTCTTCTTGCACTTCGGCTTCTGTGTATTGGGTGACCCTAGGTGAATCATGCTCTATGTCGGCTGGTAATACAGCTTCTGCCCCATATACCAGAAAAAATGGCGTATAGCCTGTTGATCTATTCGGAGTTGTTCTTAAGCTCCACAGTACCGCTGGTAGTTCTTCTATCCAGCACCCCGCTGATCTTTGCGGCTCAATGAGCGGGTTTTATCCGGATAACACTAATATGTTGGATCTTTCCACTTGTCCGCTCGATGCGGGTGGGCTACATCGAGTCGGATCTTCTTATCTCGGCAGAAGCGCGCAAATGCTCCTTCCGCAAAATTTGTTCCATTATCAGTTATAATGATGTGTGGATAACCGTATCTCAAGATGATGTCTTTGAGAAATGTCACGGCCGTAGCTCCATCACATTTTCTTATAGGCTTCACTTCAATCCACTTTGTAAACTTGTCCACCATGACCAAAATATGTGTCATGTTTCCTCTCATGGTTTGAGCAGCCAACCATATCCAAGCACCATACAGCAAATGGCCACGTAATTGGTATGGCCTTGAGTTCCGACATAGGCATATGTGTCTTGGTGGCGTACCTGTGACAACCATTGCATTTTCTCACCAGATCTTCTGCTTGTTCCAAGGCACTTGGCCAGTAGAATCCATGCCGGAACGCTTTTGCCACCAAGGCTTTGGATGAAGCATGATGCCCGCATTCTCCTTGGTGTATATCTCGGAGGATGTCAAGCCCTTCTTCCGGGTCAACACATCGTTGGAGGACATTAGTTACACTCCGTTTGTACAACTCGGAATTGATGATCGTGTATGCTTTTGCTATCCTCTGAGTTTGCCTGGCTAACACCTCCTCAGCGGGTAACGTTCCGTCTTTCAGGAATTGGAATATAGGCAGTGCCCAATCTGGTATGGCTCGTGGAGGGAATATCTCATCATCAATTTCCATCTGATCCACCGGCATAACTTCAGCCGGATCACGCTGAGCAGTCCTCGAGTCTAGCGAGGTAGTCCCCGGGTTTGCCGAGGCAGTCCCCGGGTTTGCTGATGCAGTCCTCGGGTCTCGCGTACCACCTCCCGTGTCAATGTCCATAGGCTCAGCTCCGGATTCTGTATTTTCCGGGACATAGATCGAGTCGGTTCCTAGGGACGGCCTGATAGATGGTTTTCTAAGGTGTTCCAATGCTACGCCTGGTGGAATTGCCTGTCTGGTCGATCCGAGCTTCGACAACATGTCGGCAGCCTCATTTTCCGCCCGGGGTACATGGTGAAATTCACACCCCTCGAAGTAACCAGATATCTTCTGCACATGAAATTTGTATAGTGCCATGTTTGGATCCAGGGCGTCCCATACTCCGGACACCTGCTGCACCACCAGGTCCGAGTCGCCGAAGCATATTATCCGACGTATGCCAATCTCCTTTGCCACTTTGAGCCCATGCACAAGATCCTAATACTCGGCGACATTGTTCGATGCCGCGAAATGGATCTGCAATACATACTTGAGCTGATCCTTCTTTGGCGAGGTAAGCACAACCCCGGCGCCTAATCCGGTTTTGGTTTTCGACCCGTCAAAGTGCATCCTCCAGTAATTCGGATCTAGTGGCGGTGGTTCGTATTGTACCTCGGCCCAATCCACGAAAAAGTCCGCCACAGCCTGAGATTTGATCGCTTCTCTTCTGTCGTATTGGGGCGCATAAGGGGCTAGCTCAATTGCCCATTTTGCGATTCTGCCACTCGCATCCTTGTTACCCATTATCTCGTATATGGGAGCTTCACATATTACTTTGATGGGGTGCTCCTCGAAGTAATGCTTTAACTTCTTTGCTGCCATATAGACACCGTATGCCACCTTTTGAAAGTGCGGGTAGTTCTGTTTTGAGGCAGACAACACCTCGCTCAGGTAATACTTTGATAGTGGAGAGGCTAGCACTGGCGCACTGGCCAACATCTTTTTCAAGTGGGCAAAAGCTTCATCGGCTTGTGGCGTCCAAACGAATTTATCCGACTTTTTCATGAGTTGGTAGAGAGGCAGTGCCTTTTCCCCCAACCGACATACAAACCGACTCAACGACGCCAGGCATCCAGTGAACTTCTGGACATCGTTAAGACACTTCGGCAGCTCCATCCGTTCGATGGCTCGGATCTTAGTTGGATTAACTTTGATACCTCGGCTGGAGACGATAAATCCGAGTAATGTTCCAGCCGGGACACCGAAGGTACATTTTTCCGGGTTAAGCTTCATCCAGAATCTTCTCAAGTTTGCGAATGTTTGCCTTATGTCGTCAAGGAGCGTTGCGCTTTCCTTGGTCTTGATAACTACATCATCCATGTATACTTATATGTTTTGACCTATTTGGTCGTGCAAACATTTTTGCATACATCTTTGCTACGTTGCACCTGCATTATGTAAACCAAACGGCATAGTGCGATAGCAGTAAGCCCCGTACGGGGTAATAAACGCCGTTTTTATTTGATCATCCGGGTTCAGAGGTATCTGGTGGAAGCCAGAATATGCATCAATGCATGACAACAGTTTGCATCCCGCGGTTGAGTCTATGACCTGATCTATCCTCGGCAGTGGAAATGGGTCTTTTGGACACGCCTTGTTCAGGTTCGTGTAATCGATACACATACGCCAGACCACTGCCACGTTCGGATCGTCCTTCTTCTTTTCCACTAGCACCGGATTAGAGAGCCAATCCGGATACAGTACCTCCATGATGAATCCTGCTGCTAGTAACCGAGCTATCTCGTCTCCAATGACTTTGCTCCTATCCTCGGCGAAGCGGCGGAGAGGTTGCTTCACCGGCCTTGCTCCGGGTCTTACCTTCAAAGAGTGTTCGGCCAACTCCTTCAGAACACCTTGCAAGTCCTGTGTAGACCAAGCAAAAATATCCCGATTCTCACGGAGGAAGTTGACGAGCTCGCTTTCCTATTTGTCAGTTAACCCGACACCAATTGTTAAGGTGCGCTCCGGAAACATGTTATCAACTGGAATCTTCTTGGTGTCCTTTGCGGCTTGAAATGAAACGCTGCCATGCGGGTTACTTAGCGCCAGCATATATTGCTGCGCGGACTGAGCTAGTGCCGCCACCTCTTGGATTTTTCTTTTCTCTCGTGCAATCACGAGTGACTCGGCTAGGTTAGACCCGGCTGAAGCACACTCCATGGAACGTCGGAAATCTCCAGCAATGGTAATTACTCCATTTGGCCCGGGCAACTTCATCTTCAGATAACTTATGTGGCAGCTTGCCATGAATTTTTTCAATGCTGGTCTTCCGAGTAACGCGTGATACGCACTTTCCAAATTCACCACTTCAAACTCCAGATTTTCAGTTCGGCAGTTATCACTCGTTCCGAATAGCACGTCGATCCGGACTTTGCCTATGGGCTCGCACGAAATGCCTGATACAATGCCATGGAAAGTTGTTCTCGTAGCCTGGAGCATGTTCTCCGAGATGCCTAACTTGCGCATCGTGTCCGCATACATGATGTTAATGCTACTGCCATTATCAATCAAAACCTTGGAGAACCTCACGTTGATGTTTCGTCCAATGAACGTCGGATCTAGCACTAGCGCGTACGAACCTGGGCTCGACATAAGTATAGGATGATCTTTGATGTTCCAGGTGTGTTGGGGGCATACCCCCGGGTAGGGTCACTCCGGGGTATAAGGGACGAGTTAGCCGAGGGTCGGCAAGGTCAAAGCGGATGCTGGCCGAGTCACCTCAAGGCAGGCCGGATCACGGAGTAACCCAGGCTAGGAGGGGACGCCTAACGTTGTCTCGTCCGACTTAAGGAGTAAGTCGGAAAGGCTTGTTTAACCTATATGCAGGAACAAGTGTGGCTGGATCTACTGTGATCCGGATCCTCGCTTGGCTTCCAGGAGAAGGAAGGAATCTCTCTGGTCAAAAAAGAAGGTCCGGTGCGTACTGGATGAGCGAATAAAGCAAGGGCAGGACCACCGGATCGTGGCCGACAAGGGTGATGGCGCTCACGTCGGGCAGCAGGCGCCCATGAGAGGCTACGTTGCTAAAGCAAGTGTGACGCGGGGGAAAAGCACCCCTGTCGGGTTACTACTTTGGGAGGGGGCATATTCTTAGGAATATGCCTCCACGTATGCCCTAGGCCAAGCCCGAACCACCACTATATAAGGGGGGTTAGGGTTCTGGTAGAGGGGTTGGGTTTTTCTGGGATACAGAGTTGGTTGAGCACTAGTGGATCTAGGGTTCTTTGGCTAGTTGGTAGGCAAGAGTAAGAGAGTTTCTTCTTCCTCCTCTTGTCAATACAGCTCAAGGAGCACTTGTAATCTAGGAGATAGAACATCAATACAAACTCTGTGTAGAGAATCACTCTACTATCCCTCCCTGGATTCCCCTAGCGCATATTAGTCCCCACCTTTAGCCTATCCATGGCATCTGCCGTGACACCACCACGACAGTTGGCGCCCACCGTGGGGCTAGCGGCGCTAGAAGGGGTGAAGATCCGGACGGGAAACTTCATCGGCACCGGCGAGCGCATCGTCTCTAGGCTCGTTCAGCGCTTTGGAGCGTTGGATTTCGTCAACGACAACGCTGGTTGCCTCGGCACGCGCCCGCTTCCGTGCAACGGCCTCTTCGTCAAGCTCGGCGCGCACAAGGTCTACGTTGTTGTGGATGTCTCGTGCGTTCATCCGTGTCGCGTCGTCGACGCGGGGGAACCACCCCTCATTGTGGCTCGCGGGGCGTGTATCGCTCGCTCCCCGGACCATGCAGAAGTGATGATGATCAGCGCCGGTAGCGAGCACGAAAAGGATCAGCGCCAGAACCGGAGGTAACGCCTAAGGCACCGAGGAAAGCTAGGGGTCCTCCGCTAGAGAGGCCTGAGGATGTGCTGAGGGAAGCTATGGATAGCTTGGCAAACCCAGTGGCAGTAGTGGTAGATCCGGCTCAAGCACAGGCCGAGCTAGAGGAAACCCGGCAAAAGATACTGGAGGGTGCAAACAAAATAGCAGCGGCTCAACAGTCATTGAATATGACGCATTAGTCTGTGAAAGGCAAACAAGGTTGATGCAGTAAGGGTAAAAGGAAAAAATCTCATGAGTGAGATGAACAAAGAAGGTGATGATGGACCAGAAGGGTCAGAAAACTATCTGTCCGTGGGGTTGCCGAAGTATAGTACCCCGGCGAAGAACCTCAGAGCAGCAGATGCCGCGGCGTCCGAGCTAGAGGGTCTGACGGGTGAAGCCCGTCAAAGACAGCATGACCGGGTTAACGAGCTGGTTCGGATCGCGAACAGGCAGAACGAGGAGCTGCTGAGAGGTAACCCGGAGAGAGTTTGAGCTTCTAAGATCGTCCATTCGGCGATGGGTAACCCAGAGAAATCCGCTGGAGCCGCATCATCGCCTCATGGTGGCCCAAAGAGAGAAGAGGTAGTAACCTCGGCCAGACGGAACAAGCAGATCGTTCCGGACGACCCAACGTGTGCGGGAAAAGAAAAAGAGATGCGGAAAAACGACGATCGACGAAGTGTGAGCCGAGGTGAAGCTGGCCGAGGTAATCACGACCAAGGCAATGCCGGTCAAGGGAATGCTGCCAACGGCAATGCCGGACAATGAAACTTCGGCAGGAGCAGGTCAACCACAGAGCGAATATACCAAGGCAAGAGCAAAGTGCGACGAGGTATGCAACAGAAGGAGCACAACGAGAGCAAGACCGATACAATGACGGAGACTGGAGATGATGAATGCGGATCGAAGACCGGACTATCATGTGATAGGGTCGAGATTGGGAAGCGGATTTGACGGATGACGCCAGTTAAAGCTGGATCGCTGTATAGGTTGGAACAGATCGAATGTCAAGGTCCTCCGGTCCAGCGTGCTTTGGACCCGGATCATGAAGGAACCGCCAGACCCAATTTCCAATTACCGAGGCACGAAGACGTATGACGAGTACAAAGCCGGAGGATTGGCTGATAAACTACGCAACAATTGTGAAAATTATGGCAGCAACTTGAGATGGGATGTATGATATGTACCCCAAATGTTGGAAGGTCCGGCTAGGGTATGGCTGAATAATTTGCCACTCGAAAGCATCAATTGCTGGATAGATTTTGAAGAAAAGTTTATCAGCAACTTCTCAAGTACATATCAGAGACCGAATAGACCGCAGACCCTGGCGATGTGCAAGCAGAGATCTAACAAAGCGGATCGTGAATTCTTGACCCGGTGGTGTACCGTGAGGAACTCGTGTGAGGGAGTCATAGAGTCACAGGCCATAGCATGGTTCGCACAAGGGTGCAGGTATGGCAACGAGTTGTGGATGAAATTGCAAAGGAAAATGCCAGTCACGTTGGCAGAGATGATCCAGATTGCGGATTCTTATGCTTTTGGCGATCCAACTCAACTAGGATCGCGTCGAACGAGTCAAATAAGGAGTACTATCCAAGGATGGGCGGGTCATCCGGAGGAATGATCTGAGGGAAAAAGGAGAGACGATAGACCGGATCATCGGTATAGTTTGCAACAAGTTGCAGCTGTGAATCAAGATCAACCCGGAGCAGGGAGCAACCAACGCTAGAAAACGGGAGGGCAATGGACTCCTCGAAACGATGGTAAGAAAACATGGACTCCGGAGCAGAAGAAGCAATGGCAAGAAAAGAAAGATCGTCCGAGGTATACCTATGAGTCAATGTTGGACCAGCCGTGTAAATTTCACACGCCAAATCCGAACAGCCCGGCGGGTCACACAACGAGGCAATGTGAGTGGATGCGTAAGATAGAACAAGGTGGTTCGGGGAATGCTCAGGCACCCCGGAATGATCAACCTCGGCAGGAGTTACCCTGGCAGCAACTGCTCTCCGGAGCAAACACGCAACAACTGATGTTGCCTCCCCCTCCGCCGAGGTATGGCAACAATGAGAGAAGGGATGCAGTGCATCAGGTGGAAAACCAGCAACAACCGGATTAGAGGTACTCCAGAAACGAGGGAAGGAATGAGTACAGGGAACATCACCAGAGCTATTGTGTGTTCACAACAGAGGAAACAGATAGGAAGAGCTTGCAGCGCCGACATATGGAGGTTAACGCGGTTATGCCTGCAGTGACGAGGTACATGCCTTGGTCGGTCCAGGAAATCACCTGGAGCGTCAAAGATCATCCCAAGCTTATGCCAAGTCCAGGCTCGTATGCACTAGTGTTAGATCCGACGTTCATTCGACCAAACATTAATGTGAGGTTCTCCAAGGTACTGATCGACAATGGCAGTAGCATTAACATCATGTATGCGGATACGATGCGCAAGTTGGGCATCTCGGAGAACATGCTCCAGGCTACAAGAACAACTTTCCATGGTATCGTACCAGGCATCTCCTGTGAGCCCATAGGCAAAGTCCGGGTCGACGTGCTATTCCGTACAAGGGATAACTGTCGAACTGAGAATCTGGAGTTTGAGGTGGTGAACTTGGAGAGCGCGTATCATGCATTACTCGGGAGACCAGCACTGAGCAAATTCATGGCAAGTTGCCACGTTAGTTATCTAAAGATGAAGTTGCCCGGGCCAAATGGAGCAATTACTATCGCTGGGGATTTCCGACATTCTATTGAGTGCGCCTCAGCCGGGTCTAACCTAGCCGAGTCACTCGTGATTGCGCAAGAGAAAAGAAAAATCCAAGAGGTGGCGGCATTAGCTCAGTCCGCACAGCAATATATGCCGGCGTTAAGTAACCCGCATGGAAGCGTTTCGTTTCAAGCCATGAAGGACACCAAGAAGATTCTAGTGGATAACATGTTTCCGGAGCGTACCGTAACAATTGGTGTCGGGTTAACTGACAAATAGGAAAGTGAGCTCGTCAACTTCCTCTGTGAGAATCGGGATATTTTTGCTTGGTCCACACAGGACTTGCAAGGTGTTCCGAGGGAGTTGGACGAGCACTCTTTGAACGTAAGACCCGGAGCAAGGCCAGTGAAGCAACCTCTCCGATGCTTCGCCGAGGATAGGAGAAAGGTCATTGGTGACGAGATAGCTCGGTTGCTAGCAGCTGGATTTATCATGGAAGTGTTGTATCCGGATTGGCTCTCTAATCCGGTGTTGGTAGAAAAGAAGAAGGATGATCTGAACGTGGCAGTGGTTTGGCGTATGTGTATCGATTACACGAACCTGAACAAGGCGTGTCCAAAAGATCCATTTCCACTACCGAGGATAGATCAGGTCATCGACTCTACCGCGGGATGTGAACTGTTGTCATTCATTGACGCCTATTCTGGTTTCCACCAGATACCTCTGAACCCGGATGATCAAATAAAAACTGCCTTTATTACCTCGTACGGGGCTTATTGCTATCGCACTATGCCGTTCGGTTTACGAAATGCAGGAGCAACGTACCAAAGATGTATGCAAAAATGTTTGCACGATCAAATAGGTCAAAATGTACAAGTCTACGTGGATGATGTGGTTATTAAGACCAAGGAAAGCGCAACACTCCTTGACGACATAAGGCAAACATTCGCGAACTTGAGGAGATTCCGGATGAAGCTTAACCCGAAGAAATGTACCTTCGGTGTCCCGACTAGGAAATTACTCGGATTTCTTGTCTCCAGCCGAGGTATCGAGGTCAATCCGACTAAGATCCGAGCCATCGAACGAATGGAGATGCCGAAGTGTCTCAACGATGTCCAGAAGTTCACTGGGTGCCTGGCCTCGTTGAGTCGGTTTGTATGTCGGTTGGGAGAAAAGGCACTGCCTCTCTACCAACTCATGAAAAAGTCAGATAAATTCGTTTGGATGCCATAGGCTGATGAAGCTTTTGCCCACTTAAAAAAGATGTTGGCCACTGCACCAGTGTTAGCCTCTCCACTGTCAAAGGAGCCAATGTTGCTCTACATAGCCGCAATCAACCGAGTTGTAAGTGCAGTGATTGTAGTGGAGCATGATGAAGAGGGTAAGTCGGTGCAGAGGCCAGTGTATTACTTGAGCGAGGTGTTGTCTGACTCAAAACAGAACTACCGGCATTTTCAAAAGGTGGCATATGGTGTTTATATAGCGGCAAAGAAGTTAAAGCACTACTTTCAGGAGCATCCCATCAAAGTGATATGCGAAGCCCCCATATCCGAGATAATGGGTAACAAAGATGCAAATGACAGAATTGCGAAATGGGCGATTGAGCTAGCACCTTACGCACCCCAGTATGATAGGAGAGAAGCGATCAAGTCTCAGGCTGTGGCGGACTTTTTCGTGGATTGGGCCGAGGTACAATCTGAACCACGCCACCAGATCCGAACTACTGGAGGATGCACTTTGACGGATCGAAAACCAAAACCGGGTTAGGTGCCGGGGTTGTGCTTACCTCGCCAAAGAAGGATCAGCTCAAGTACGTATTGCAGATCCATTTCGTGGCATCAAACAATGTCGCTGAGTACGAGGCTCTTGTGCATGGTCTCAAAGTGGCAAAGGAGATTGGCATACGTCGGATAATATGCTTTGGTGACTCGGATCTAATGTCTGACAAGTGTCCAGTGTGGGGCCTGGATCCAAACATGGCACTATACAGATTTCATGTGCGAAGATCTCGGGTTACTTTGAGGGATGCGAATTTCACCATGTACCTCGCGTGGAAAAGCGGCTGCCGACATCTTGTCAAAGCTCGGATCGACCCGACAGGCAATTCCACGGACGTAGCATTGGAGCACCTCGAAAACCATCTATCGGCCATCCCGAGAACCGACTCAATCTATGTCCCGGAAAACACGGAATCGAGCTGAGCCCATGGACATTGACATGGGAGGTAGGGCCAAACCGAGGACTACCTCGGCAAACCGGGACTACCTCGCTAGACCGGGGACTGTTCAGCGTGATCCGGCTGAAGTTATGCCGTGGATCGGATGGAAATTGATGAGGAGATTTTCCTGTGGCGATACCAACAGGCCTTTGCCTATATAGCAGTTCTTGAAAGATGGAGCGTTACCTTCGAGGAAGTGCTAGCCGAGCAAACTCGGAGGAGAGCCAAAGCTTACACAATCATCAATTCGAGCTGTACAAAGCAGTGTAACCAATGTCCTCCAGCGGTGTGTTGACCCGGAAGAAGGACTTAACATCCTCCGAGATATACACCAAGGAGAATGCGGGCATCATGCCTCATCCCGGGCCTTAGTGGCAAAGGCGTTCCGGCATGGATTCTACTGGCCAAGTGCCTTGGAGCAAGCAGAAGATCTGGTGAGAAAATGCAATGGTTGTCAAAGATATGCCACCAAGACAAATATGCCTATGTCGGAACTCAAAACCATACCAATTACATGGCCATTTGCTGTGTGGTGCTTGGATATGGTTGGCCCGTTCAAACCAGCAAGAGGAAACATGACACACATTCTGGTCATGGTGGACAAGTTTACAAAATGGATCGAAGTGAAGCCTATAAGAAAATGTGATGGAGCTACGGCCGTGACATTTATCAAAGACATCATCTTGAGATATGGTTATCCACACAACATTATAACTGATAATGGAACAAATTTCGCGGAAGGAGCGTTTGCGCGCTTTTGCCGAGACAAGAAAATCCGACTCGACGTAGCCTCGGTAGCCCACCCCGCATCGAACGGACAAGTGGAATGATCCAACGGATTAGTATTATCCGGGATAAAACCCCGGCTCATTGAGCCGCTGCAAAGATTAGCGGGGTGCTGGATAGAAGAACTACCAGCAGTACTGTGGAGTTTAAGAACGACTCCGAATCGATCAACAGGCTACACGCCGTTCTTTCTGGTATATGGGGCAGAAGATATATTACCAGCCGACATAGAGCATGATTCGCCTAGGGTCACCCAATACACAGAAGCTGAAGTGCAAGAAGCCCGGCAAAATGATGTTGATCTGCTGGAAGAAGCGAGAGAACTAGCACTATCCAGATCTGCCATGTATCAGCAAAATCGCCGACGCTATCATAGCCGGAAAGTGTGCCCCCGAGTCTTCCGGGAAGGCGATCTGGTGCTCCGGTTGGTACAGCGTACCACTGGCATGCATAAATTATCCCCCCCATGGGAAGGACCATTTATTGTGAGCAAAGCATTGCACAATGATTCCTACTATCTTATAGATGCGAAGCCACAGGAAAAGAACAAGGCGGACAGGTCCGGAGAGGAATCGAAGCAACCATGGAATGTAGAACTACTTCGTCCCTTCTACACTTAGCTAAAAAGTGTATGTATCCGAGTCATCTCATATGTCGGTATGTATGTCGGCAATGAGCTTATCAATGAAATAGCGAAGCCTCGAGCAGTGACTCGGGGACTGCCTTAATAAACAGTTGTTGTTACTTTTTATGCATTAGCTGGAATGACTCCTTTCGCTTAACCCGGATTAGTAATGTGTGAGCACCAGAAACCCAACCCTTCGGCTTGCTGCTGTCCAACAAGAATTGGCTTCATGGCAAGCAAGGGACGAGTTTGGAATTGCGTAGCACATGAAAAACCACTAAGTAAATGATCTTATTCCAGCTAACGTTTGCTTTTTCGGACTAACCCCGTATTTACTTTCAAGTTATTATGTTGAATTATTTTGAGCCAAGCCTCAAAGTTTCTCAGTATTGTTAAAACGATTCTTGAGGCTCGGATTCGTAAGTCGTAAAGCCGAATCAAGGTAGATACGGATCGAGCCGGAGAATTGGACGAACAAGAAAATGAAACTCGGGGACTACGCCCAAGTTAATCCGGCATACAAGCATAGTAGCAAAATATCATGTATTCAACATACAATTTCACCCGGCATACCGGGGATCTGATAAATTTTCAAGTTTTTTCCACTAAGGAGCGGCAGGAGGAGGAAGTTCGGCATCGTCATCACTGTCTTCAATATCTGAAGCAGCATCTTCTCCATCCTCACCCGACCCATCCTCCACGTTCTCCATCTGCTCCTCCTCGCCGGACTCCAGAAAGCTCGGCCCCTCAACCCAGTCATGGATGGGAGAATATTCGACAAGGCTGTAGGCGCAAGCCTGGCACCGAGCTACCCACTCCGGATCATTGGTCCATTTGGATCCGGTGCGCCGGCGTGTGAGGAGGCTCAGGTCGATCTTCTCGTACCATGTAAGGATATGATGGAGGAGGGTATCTGCTGCGGCACGCCCGGCGGATTCTCTCCAGAGATCAAGTTGTGTCTCGATTTCCAATAGCTTCTCAGCAAGGAGTGTGATCCTTTTCGGAGCACTCTCGCTTGGCCAGAAAGTGTTGTAGATCCGAACCGCAATGTCGAGGAGATCTTTCCCATAGTTCTTGATGGTTTCCACCCGAGCTGACATCCTGACCAACAGGTCCACCATGTCTAAGGGGACACTCTCACCATCGGGAGCAACGGGAGTACCCCTCTCTCGGCGGAATTTGGCAAAGGCAGCACTGGCGATGGGAGTACCCTCCGGAAAGTGATCTGGAAATAAGGAAAGGGAAGATGCTGAAGCAAAGGCATATGAGCTACCGCGGAAAACTATGTCGGATAAGGGGAAGAAACTTACGTGAGATATGACGATGGATCCGGGTAAACTCCTTGATACAACTTTCGCGTCTCTGGTGAAGTTGTTCAAGATCAGTGAGCGCCGACCCAAGCTGGACCTCGGATTCCTTAAGCAGGTCCTGGTCCTTGGAGATCTGAAGGGTAAAGTGCTCACGCTCTTCGGTGAAGTTCTAGCCAACTTTTTGGAGTTCGGTTTTGTGTTGGGTCTTCATCTTCTCCATCTCGGCCTTGAGTTTGGCTATTTCGTCGTCCTTGGTCCGGAGGAGGGCAAGCTCATCGTTCTTCTTCTTCAGCTCGGCTTGATGCTGTCCTGCTTGTTCGAGAAAATGCAGCATCATATCAGGCACGGGCACACTATCCTCAAGCGACGCTGAAATAGTATGTTGACCCGGCAAAGCCGAGGAGTGAATGTTTGCTGAGCCAAGGAGAAGAAGGAATGGAAAACACAACAACGTTGGCCGAAAGATGACATACCTCGGATTTCCTCCAAGTTCTTCCGCATAATTTTGTTTTCAGCCTCCACCCCAGCTGCAAAAAACCGAATAAGGAGGTTAGTCCGGTAGAAACAAATGAAACGGAGAGGTGTTAAGAGAGGAAATTACCCCTCTTTTCATGATCCGCGCCAAGTGCAACATGTTTTGCGTGCAAGATCTTGTGGGTATCAAGCAGGCGCTGAAATTCGGTGCTCCGGCGATTGGTAGTTACCTGACAAAGGTACAGGAGTGTAAAATTAGTTCGTTGCATATTTGAAGTGTACAAGATCCGGGCCAAGCGGAACTTAACCCGGCTCTAGGTGTGTGCATATTTGAAGTGTACAAGATCCGGGCCAAGCGGAACTTAACCCGGCTCTAGGTGTGTGCATATTTGAAGTGTACAAGATCCGAAAGCGGAACTTAACCCGGCTCTAGGTGTGTGCATATTCGAAGTGTACAAGATCCGGGCCAAGTGGAACTTAACCCGGCTCTAGGTGTGTGCATATTCGAAGTGTGCAAGATCCGGGCCAAGTGGAACTTGACCCCGCTCTAGGTGTGTGCATATTTGAAGTTTACATGCAGCTACGTTGATCTTCTAATGAGCATCCGGCCGAGTAACAAGTTACTCCGCCGGAGGCTCGGGGACTAATATTTATTATCTACAGCATGTAAAGAAGAAACGACGTACCTCCATCATTCGCCCAGCGAGGTTAATGGCCTTGGCGGCAGTATTCATCTGAGCGGAAAATTCAGCGGGGCCAAACTTTTCCGGGAGATCGTCGTTGTAGACGAACTCCGCCTTATTCCAGTTCATGACGAACTTGATAAGGCTCGGAGGGTACCGTTCGCCAGTGGGCATGTGGGGTGCCACCAAGCCCTTTGCGTGAGCTTCCTTCCTCTCAATCAGGGCAAGAGCTGGGCTGGTGTGAAGAACCATCTGCTGCGAATCGGCTGGCTCGGTAGGAGGATCCGTCGCTGCTGGTGACTTCTTTGGAAGCATTGACGACAAGGTTCGCTGCTCGGCCTCGACGAAGGTAGACTTGCCTTTGGCTTGCTGGGAGGATGTGACCACAGTGGATTTTCCCTTGGAAGCTGCTGGAGTGGTTCCTGGTCGAGCTTGGGATGACTCGGACGAGCGGAGCGAACTTAACGCAGGAGCTTTGGTGGCGGGAGGAGCTGCTGTTGGTTTCTTCTTGAGCGGACAGGCGCTGGTTCGGTGGCTGGTCTTTGGAGCTGCCTTTGGTGCTGGAGTTCGATAGACTTGGGGGTTGCTGGTTGTGGTAATGCCAAAGTGGCGGACGCCGTTGCCTCGGCCGATCCAACCCCTCCCGATCCGAGGTCGCGTTCCTCTGGAGGAGGTACTGCGGAACCTGGAGCGGCCATAGAGCCCTCCAGAATAGGGCTCGTGGCGTGACTTCGTCCACGAGGAGGAAGGACGGACCGAAGGGAGAAGAGATGCTCGATCCGCTCGAGGGACCTCCACAGAGCCACAAAAGAAAATGATGTCGAGTGAAATTACCCGATGAGGAGAAGTGTGTTCTTGTGATGAAAAATGACTTACGCATCCGAGGTCTCGGCCTCCTTAGGTTTCCGGGCCCTCCGTGCCGGGGCTTTGCCTGCCCGTTTGGAGGCAGTCTTGTCTCCAGCCTTCTTTTTCCTTTTGGTAGGCTGAGAAGGTTCGGAAGAAGAACTTGACGCGGATCCGCGCTTCTTCTTCGACGCCACCGGAACAGGCTCGCCCGTGGCAAGTGGAGGATCCTCGTGGATGTGCCCACCGGGGTTAGCTGATGCCGGGAAGGCAAAAGAAAGAGGGACAGCCTCAACGGGTTCAATCATGTCGATATCCGAGTCATCCTCATCGTCGGGCCAATCTCTAAGAGAAGAGAATTTACCGCTGGGTCGTTTGGTGGCGTTGGTTGTGGGGAGGAACATCTCCTGGTCCGGCTCCTCCTCATCCGGGATCTCTCGGTCCGGCGCCCACTTAAGGGTCGGATCCGTGCCATCCTCGAGAGTTTGCTAGAGAAACAGCTGAGAAAAAGCACAAAGAGCAGAGTCAAAAATATGATAAGAACCGACACGTAATTGATCCGAAATCAGTTTACCCCGTGAAGCTTACCGCGGGAGGGAGCCTGTCACGGCAGTAATGCTCGATTCCCCACGTCCATTCGGCGGAGAAATCCTTATGGGTGGTGAAAAGAGCCTTGACCCGGCGGAAGATCTCCGTATTGCTCGACTCGAACGAAGAGGTTCGGTTGGGGTCGCGTCTGAAGCTCATGTGGCACAACTTGTGAGTGCGCCGCTAGAGGGGAGAGATTCGGTTGCACACGAATGTGATCATGGCATCCTCGTTGCGCAATCCGAGCTTCTTCGGCTCCGCAAACCTTTTGTGGACTTGGTTGGCAAGAGCTGTAGGTTTCTTGGCGACCTCCTGCCAGAAATCCGCGTCCGGGGGACCCGGAGCGTAGGGCAGCAACCGGATCAAGTCTTCGGTACCTTCGTTCCAGACGTAGAAGAAGGTCAGGGCCCATCCTTTGCAGGAGTCAACCCCGGTGACCCGGGGAAAGATTGAAAATCTTCGGGACGAGATCAAGGCAGCTCCGAACTGAGTGAGCTGCTTGTCCTCCGACTCGACGTGGATGTTGGGGACGACGTTGCGACGAAGGCCGGAGAACCGGATCCACAGCTCCTTCGTGGGCCATAGTCCGGTGTAGCCCTCGATCAAAGAGACGAAAGCGGACAGAGGTGATGGCGTTCGCCGGGAGATGATGTGGTTGCAGGTGATAGGTCCGGACCCAGTCCCGGAAGAAATCACTCACCGGAAGACCAAATACCCGTTGGAAATGGGATAGGAAAACAACGAACTCACCCGGATTGGGTGAGGGGGCCAATTCTGAGGAGGGGAGACGAGCGGCCGCGGCGGAATACGCGGGTCCGTAGAGCGATCGATGCCGTCTGGACCCACGAACCGGCCCACGCCTCGGTCCGCCTGGCGTCCTCCTCCATCTCCTGCCGAGGACGATGAGCTCCTCCTCCATATCGAATCCGCTGTCCTCATTTGGAGCTGGCGGCGGGCTCTGCGGTCTAGATTGACGAGGACCCGTGGCTAGCAGTTGTGCAGCGGTGGGCTGCGGAGGCACGGAGAAGGTCTTGGCCAGACATGGCGGCGCGCTGCTTCCGCCGATCACGGAAGAAGAAAAGCAGGCGAAGGGCGCGGAGATGGAAAAAGTGCTAGGCGCGCCCCTCCTCTATTTAATTGCCCCGATGTCGATGAGTGGGATTGTGCGCGCGGAGAGCCACGCTGTGGCCGTGTATCACCTTAGCCAATCAGAGAGAAGCCACAGCGGAGGCCACGAGTAAATATGATCCCATGACACGACGTGCGATTGCGATAAGCGAGGAGATAGGCGTGGCGTAACCGCACGCGGTAATCACGCGGCGATTCTGCGACCGTTCTTCGTGCGGGCCCTAAAATGAGGCAACGTAATGATTAACCTTTACGTGGGTTGGCATATGAGAGAAGGAAGCAAGGCCCGGATCCGAGCCTCCCTGGTAACCCGTCCGACAAGTGAAAACTTGAAATGTGCAGAGGGAAAGTAAAACCATAGGATCCGAGCTACAATGGTAACCCGGCCGACAAGTGAAAACTTGGAACGTGCGAAGGGAACGTAAATCCATATAATCCGAGACAAGAAGTTAACCCGGAACTAAACGTCCGAGGCTTGAATACGAATGAACCTAATGTGGCCTTAGCGACCAAGGCCGCTAAGGCCGCACCAGCTTCAGGGACTAATGTTGGGGGGATACCCCCGGGTAGGGTCACTCCGGGGTATAAGGGCCGAGTTAGCCGAGGGTCGGCAAGGTCAAAGCGGATGCTGGCCGAGTCACCTCAAGGCAGGCCGGATCACGGAGTAACCCGGGCCAGGAGGGGACGCCTAATGTTGTCCTGTCCGACTTAAGGAGTAAGTCGGAAATGCTTGTTTAACCTATATGCAGGAACATGTGTGGCTGGATCTACTATGATCCGGATCCTTGCTTGGCTTCCAGGAGAAGGAAGGAATCTCTCTGGTCAAAAAAGAAGGTCCGATGCGTACTGGATGAGCGAATAAAGCAAGGGCAGGACCACCGGATCGTGGCCGACAAGGGTGACGGCGCTCACGTCGGCTGACGCGGGCGCCGCAGAGGCTAAGTTGCTAAAGCAAGTGTGACGCGGGGGAAAAGCACCCCTGTCTGGTTACTACTTTGGGAGGGGGCATATTCTTAGGAATATGCCTCCACGTATGCCCTAGGCCAAGACCGAACCACCACTATATAAGGGGGGTTAGGGTTCTGGTAGAGGGGATGGGTTTTTCTGGGATACATAGTTGGTTGAGCACTAGTGGATCTAGGGTTCTTTGGCTAGTTGGTAGGCAAGAGTAAGAGAGTTTCTTCTTCCTCCTCTTGTCAATACAGCTCAAGGAGCACTTGTAATCTAGGAGATAGAACATCAATACAAAGCTTCTGTGTAGAGAATCACTCTACTATCCCTCCCTGGATTCCCCTAGCGCATATTAGTCCCCACCTTTAGCCTATCCATGGCATCTGCCGTGACACCACCACGACAAGGTGATTTCCTGGTCCGACCAAGGCATGTACCTCGTCACCGCTGGCATGACCGCATTGACCTCCATATGTCGGCGCTGCAAGCTCTTTCTATCTGTTTCCTCAGTCGTGAACACACAATAACTCTGGTGATGTTCCCTGTACTCATTCCTTCCCTCGTTCCCGGGGTACCTCTGATCCGGTTGTTGCTGATTTTCCACCTGATGCACTGCATCCCTTCTCTCATTGTTGTCATACCTCGGCGGAGGGGAGGAAACATTAGCTGCTGCGTGTTTGCTCCGGAGAGCAATTGCTGCTGGGGTAACTCATGCCGAGGTTGATCGTTCCGGGGTGCCTGAGCATTCCCCGAGCCACCTTGCTCTATCTTTCGCATCCACTCACATTGCCTCGTCATGTGACCCGCCGGGCTATTCGGATTCGGCGTGTGAAACTCACACGGTTGGTCCAGCATCGACTCATAGGTATACCTCGGATGGTCTTTCTTTTCCTGGCACTGTTTCTTCTGCTCCGGAGTCCATGTTTTCTTGCCATCATTTCTTGGAGTCCACTGCCCTCCAGTTCTCTGGTGTTGGTTACTCCCTCCTCCGGGTTGATCTTGATTCACTGCTGCAACTTGTTGCGAGCCATAGTGATGGTCCGGTCTGTCATCTCTCCTTTTTCCTCTGTAATCATTCCTCCGAGACGACCCAGCTCTGTCCCTCTGATAGTATTCCTCGTTTGAGTCGTTTGACGGGAGCCTAGGTTGAGTCGGATCACCCAAAGCATACGAATCAGCAATCTGGATCATCTCTGCCAGCGTAACTGGCATTTTCCTTTGCAGTTTCATCCACAGCCGCCGTATTCGCACTTATGCGCAAACCACGCTATGGCATGTGACTCTATGACACCCTCACACGAGTTTCTTACGGTACACCACCGGGTTAAGAATTCACGATCCGTCTCGTTGGGTCTTTGCTTGCACATTGCCAGGGTCTGCGATCTATTCGGCCTCTGGTACGTACTTGAGAAGTTGCTGATAAACATTTCTTCAAAATCTATCCAGCAGTTGATGCTTCCGGGCGGCAAGTTATTCAGCCATACTCTGGCCGGGCCTTCCAACATCTGGGGCACGTAACGCACAGCCCATCTCAAGTTGCCAGTTTCAATTTTCACTGCCGTAGCATAGGTTATCAACCAATCCTCCGACTTGGTAGTGCCGTCATACGTCTTCGTGCCCCTGGGTAATTGGAAGTTGGGTACTGGTGGTTCCTTCATGATCTGGGGTCCAAAGCACGGACCCGGAGGACCTTGACATTCGATCTGTTCCGACCTATACAGGCGATCCAGCTTTAACCTAGCGTCACCCGGCATCAAATCCCTGCTTCCCAACCTAGACCCTATCACATGATAGTCCGGTCTGGGGTACCCTGCGTTCACCATCTCTGAATTACCATCATTGTATCGGTTTTTCCCTCGTTGCACGTCTTTCTGCTGCATACCTCGGTCGGCGCTTTGCTCTTGCCTTGGTATATTCCGCTGCTGCGGTGGTCCTGCTCCTACGGAGTTGCGCTGTCCGGCATTGCCGTTGGCAGCGTTCCCTTGACTGGCATTGCCTTGGTCGTGATTACCTCTGCCAGCTTCACCTCGGCTCATACTCCGTCGATCATCATTCTTCCGCATCTCTTTTTCTTTTCCCTTGACGTTGGGTCGTGCGGACAATCTGTTTGTTCCGTCGGCGATGTTACTACCTCTTCTCTCCTTGGACCGCCATGAGGCGATGATGCGACTCCGGTAGATTTCTCCGGGTTACCCACCACCGAATGGACAATCTTGGAAGCCCCAGCTCTCTCCGGGTTAGCTCTCAGCAGCTCCTCGTTCTGCCTGTTCGCGATCCGAACCAGCTCGTTAACCCGGTCTTGCTGTCTTTGACGGGCCTCACCCGTCAGACCCTCTAATTCGGACGCAGCGGCATCTGCTGCTCTGAGGTTCTTCGCCGGGGTACTATACCTCGGCAACCCCACAGACAAATAGTTTTCCGACCCTTCTGCCCCATCATCACCTTCTCTGTTCATCTCACTTATGAGATTTTTCCCTTTTACCCTCACTACATCAACCTTGTTTGCCTTTGCGTACTCATGCAGCGTCATGTTCAGTGACTGCTGAGCTGCGGCTATTTTCTTTGCGCCCTCCAGTATCTTTTGCCGAGTTTCCTCTAGCTCGGCCTGTGCCTGAGCCGGATCTATCACTGCTGCTACCGGGTTAGCCAGGCTATCCATAGCTTCCCTCAGCATGTTCTCGGGCCTCTCTAGTGGAGGTCCTCTACCTTTCCTCGGTGCCTTAGGTGTTACCTCCGGGTCTGGCGCTGGATCCTTGCTTGCGGCCGCACCTGGAGCAGTCATCATCACCTTCGCATGGTCCGGGGAGCGAGCGATACACGCCCCGCAAGCCACAGTGAGGGGTGGTTCCCCCGTGTCGACGACACGACGCGGATGAACGTACGAGACATCCACAGCAACGTAGACCTTGTGCGCGCCGAGCTTGACGAAGAGGCCGTTGCACCAGCGTTGTCGCTGACGAAATCCAACGCTCCAAAGCGCTGAACGAGCCCAGAGACGATGCGCTCGCCGATGCCGATGAAGTTTCCCGTCCAGATCTTCACCCCTGCTAGCGCCGCTAGCCCCACGGTGGGCGCCAACTGTCGTGGTGGTGTCACGGCAGATGACATGGATAGGCTAAAGGTGGGGACTAATATGCGCTAGGGGAATCCAGGGAGGGATAGTAGAGTGATTCTCTACACAGAAGTTTGTATTGCGATATCTCCAGGATTACAAGTGCTCCTTGAGCTGTATTGGCGAGAGGAGGAAGAAGGGGCTCTCTTACTCTTGCCTACAATCTAGCCCAAGAACCCTAGATCTACTAGTGCTCAACTAACTAGAATTCTGCCTACCCCCTCTACCTGAACCCTAACCCCCCTTATATAGAGGTGGTTCGGTCCTGGCCTAGGGCATACGTGGAGGCATATTCCTAAGAATATGCCCCCTCCCAAAGTGGTAACCCGACCGGGGTGCTTTTCCCCCGCGTCACACATGCTTTAGCGACGTAAGCCGACATGAGCGTCGTCACCCTTGTCGGCCATGACCCGGTGGTCCTGCCCTTGCTTTATTCGCTCATCCCGTACGTACCGGACCTTCTTTTTTGACCAGAGAGATTCCTTCCTTCTCCTAAGAGTTAAGCGAGGATCCGGATCATAGTAGATCCGGCCTCACCTATTACTAAAAATATGTTGACTTTTGACTAAAGCTTTGGCGCCTTACATTTTGGGACGGAGGGAGTATATATTTATGCATTAATTATAGGAATTAATATTAAATTAAAAGGGTAAATTTCCTAATGGGCCAAATTTCAGAGGGAAAAGGCCCAAAGGAGTAAGTTACCCCATGGGGAGCCGCAGCCGCCGGTAGGGCAACGCGTGGGTGGTGCCCACCCCGATTGCCAGCTTTCCTTGGGATGTGCGTGTGGGGGCCCACCCATGTGCCGCCCTCCTTGGCTGGCCGGCCACATCCTCCACCTCTCCCTTCCTTTATCCCACCCCGAGACTTGAGGAAACAGGGATCTCCCCTTTTTCCCTATATAAGGAGGGTCCTATAGGTGGGAAAAGACACAACAAAAATAATTTACTTAGAGAATTTCAATCTATACATTCTCTCTTGCAACTATGGCCTTGAGTCAGGGATGCGTGCGCAAGAGAGTGCTTTGCTGCGGCATGCCGTTGTGCTATAGAGATTCAGCCAGAAAATCTACTTTCGCACTCTCGACTGGATCAGAGAATCAGAGGTCATCACCGTGCTAGACGTGTGCGAAACCACGGATTTGCTTCCACTTGTGGCACCTGGGTTGCCATGCAAGGACCAAGGGTCACTATGCAGGAGCTTCACGACCTTGAGGTCGGCTATGAGTTTGACTACCTCAATCATGTTCCCCACAGAACATTAAACGCTTTCAGTCTACAAGGGTATGTGATGACGGAAAGTGCTTAGATCGATTGTAGCTAGTTTCGAAATAAGAGTATCTGTCGTGGTGGTGTCACGGCAGATGCCATGGATAGGCTAAAGGTAGGGACTAATATGCGCTAGGGGAATCCAGGGAGGGATAGTAGAGTGATTCTCTACACAGAAGTTTGTATTGCGATATCTCCAAGATTACAAGTGCTCCTTGAGCTGTATTGGCGAGAGGAGGAAGAAGGGGCTCTCTTACTCTTGCCTACAATCTAGCCCAAGAACCCTAGATCTACTAGTGCTCAACCAACTAGAATTCTGCCAACCCCCTCTACCTGAACCCTAACCCCCCTTATATAGAGGTGGTTCGGTCCTGGTCTAGGGCATACGTGGAGGCATATTCCTAAGAATATGCCCCCTCCCAAAGTGGTAACCCGACCGGGGTGCTTTTCCCATTGCGTCACACATGCTTTAGCGACGTAAGACGACGTGAGCGTCGTCACCCTTGTCGGCCACGACCCGGTGGTCCTGCCCTTGCTTTATTCGCTCATCCCGTACGTACCGGACCTTCTTTTTTGACCAGAGAGATTCCTTCCTTCTCCTAGAAGCTAAGCGAGGATCCGGATCATAGTAGATCCGGCCTCACATGTTCCTGCATATAAGTTAGACAAGCATTTCCGACATACTCCTTAAGTCGGATGAGACAACGTTAGGCGACCCCCCCTGGTCCGGGTTACTCCGTGATCCGGCCTGCCTTGAGGTGCTCGGCCAGCATCCGCTTTGACCTTGCCGAACCTCGGCTAACTCGTCCCTTATACCCTGGAGTGACCCTACCCGGGGGTATCCCCCCAACATTAGTCCCCGAAGCTGGTGCGGTCTTAGCTGCCTCGGCCGCTAAGGCCACATCAGGTTCATTTATGTCCGAGCCTCAGACGTTCAATTCCGGGTTAGCTCCTTATCTCGGATTATATGGATTTACGTTCCCTTCGCACGTTCCAAGTTTTTAGTTGCCGGTCGGGTCACCACTTTGGCTCAGATCCCATGGTCATCATGGTTTGATCCGAGCTCCGTTTCCTTCTCTCATACGCCAACCCACGTGGAGGCTAATTATTACTTTGTCTTATTTTAAGGGCCTGCACAGTAACCGCCGCAGTAATTGTCAGTTTTACTGTGCGCTGGTTACGTCATGCCTGTCTCCTCGTTTACCGCAATAGCACGTCGCGTCATGGGATCTCGTCTACTCTGTGGCCCCCTGTGTGGCTTTTCCTTGATTGGCCGATACAAGTAATACACGGCCACATCGCGTGGCTCGAACGCACAGCGTGATCCCACTCACCCATCTCTGGGGGTGGTTAAGTAACGGAGAGGCGCGTCCCTTAGCATTTTTCACCTCTGCGCCGCTCTGCCCATTCCTCTTCTTCTCCTTCGTCCTCCTCGCGACCGCGCCACCGCCAGTGCCCGTAGCAGCAGTGCCACCGCCGCACCTTCTCCGTGCCTCCGCACCGCAGCCCCCGCTGCGCAGCTGCTTAGCCACGGGTCCTCGTCAATCTAAACCATAGACCCCCACCACCGCTAGCTCCAGTGAGGACAGCGGATACAAGATGACTGAGGAGGAGCTCGTCGTTGCCGAACAGGAGATGGAGGAGTACGCTGGCGCGGCAGACCACGGCACGTGGGCCGGTTCCTGGGTCTGCCAAGATGACATCGACTGGCTCTACCGGACCAGGCGTATTCCCGCCGGTGTCGCTGCTCATCTCCCCTCCTCGGAACTGGCCCCCTCACCCAATCCGGGTGAGTTCGTCGTATTCCTATCCCATTTCCAACGGGGATTTGGTCTCCCGGTGAGCGACTTCTTCCGGGACTGGGTCAGGATGTACCACCTGCACCCGCACCATCTCCCAGCGAACGCAATCACCTCTCTTTCTTCCTTTGTCTCTACGATCGAAGGTTATACCGGACTATGGCCCACGAAGGAGCTGTGGATCCGGTTCTTTGATCTTCATCGCAACGTCGTCCCCAACATCCACGTCGAGTCGGAGGACAAGCAGCTCACCCAGTTCGGAGCTGCCTCGATCTCGCCCCAGAGATTTTCAATCTTTCCCCGGGTCACCGGGCTTGACTCCTGCAAAGGATGGGCCCGGACCTTCTTCTACGTCCGGGCACGGTACCGAAGACTTGATTCGGTTGCTGCCCTACGCTCCGGGTCCCCCTGACACGGATTTCTGGGAGGAGGTCGCCAAGAAACCCACAACTCTGGCCAACCAAGTCAACAAAAGGTTCACGGAGCTGAAGAAGCTCGGATTGCGCAACTAGGATGCTATGATCATGTTCGTGTGCAACCGAATCTCTCCCCTCAGAGGCGCACCCACAAGTTGTGCCACATGAGCTTCGGTCGTGACCCCAGCCGAACCTCCTCCTTCGAACTGAGCAACACCAAGATCTTCCGCCGGGTCAAGGCTCTGTTCACCACTCACAAGGATTTCTCCGCCGAATGGACGTGGGGAATCGAGCATTACTGCCGTGACAGGCTCCCTCCCGCGGTAAGCTTCGCGGGGTAAACTTATTTCGGATCAATTATGTGTCGGTTTTTGTCATATTTTTGACTCTGCTCTTTGTGCTTTTTCTCAGCTGTTTCTCCAGCAAACTCTCGAGGATGGCACGGATCCGACCCTTAAGTGGGCGCCGGACCGAGAGATCCCGGATGAGGAGGAGCCGGACCAGGAGATGTTCCTCCCTATGACCGACGCCACCAAACGAGCCAGCGGTAAATTCTCTTCTCTTAGAGATTGGCCCGATGATGAGGATGACTCGGATATCGACGTGATTGAACCTGTTGAGGCTGTCCCTCTTTCTTTTGCCTTTCCGGCATCAGCTAACCCCGGTGGGCATATCCACGAGGATCCTCCACTTGCCACGGGCGAGCCGGTTCCGGTGGCGTCGAAGAAGAAGCGCGGATCCGCGTCAAGTTCTTCTTCCGAACCTTCTCAGCCCACCAAAAGGCAAAAGAAGGCCGGAGACAAGACTGCCTCCAAGCGGGAAGGCAAAGCCCCGGCACGGAGGGCCCGAAAACCCAAGGAGGCCGAGACCTCGGATGCGTAAGTCATTTTTCGCTGCGCAACATACTTCTCCTTGCATCGGGGTAATTTCACTCCTGACATCATTTTATTTTGCAGGCCTCCTGTGGAGGTCCCTTAGAGCGGATCGAGCATCTCTTCTCCCCTTCGGTCCGGTCCTTCCCTCCTCGTGACAACGAGTCACGCCCGCTGAGCCCTATTCTGGAGGGCTCTGCGGCTGCTCCGGATTCCGCAGTACCTCATCAAGAGGAACGTGACCTCGGATCGGGAGGGGTCTGTTCGGCCGAGGCAACGACGTTCGCTACTTCGGCATTGCCGCAACCAGCAACCACCAAGTCTACCGCAACCCCAACACCAGCAGTAGCTCTAGTACCAGCTTCCGAACCAGCACCTGTCCCGGCAGCCAGGAAACCCACCGCAGCTCCAGTACCAAGTTCCTCTGCATCTTCCGAGTGATCTCAGCCCCGGCGAGGAACCATTCCAGCAGCTTCCAAAGGGAAATCCATTGTGGTTACTTCTTCCCAGCAGGCTAAAGGCAAGAAGGCTCCGGATGCTGCCAAGTCTACATCCGTCGAGGCCGGGCAGAGAACCTTGTCGTCAATGCTTCCGAAGAAATCACCAACAGCGACGGATCCTCCTGCCGAGCCAACCGATGCGCAACAGATGGTTCTTCACACCAGCCCAGCTCTTGCCCTAATTGAGAGGAAGGAAGCTCATGCAAAGGGCTTGGTGGCACCCCACATGCCCACTGGCGAACGGTACCCTCCGAGCCTTATCGAGTTCCTCATGAACTGGAATAAGGCGGAGTTCATCTACAACGATGATCTCCCGGAAAAGTTCGGCCCCGCAGATACCCACCAAGTCTACCGCAACCCCAACACCAGCAGCAGATACCCTCCTTCATCATATTCTTACATGGTACGAGAAGATCGACCTGAGCCTCCTCACATGCCGGCACACCGAATCCAAATGGACCGATGATCCGGAGTGGGTAGCTCGGCACCGGGCTTGCGCCTACAGCCTCGTCGAATATTCTCCGATCCATGACTGGGTTGAGGGACCGAGCTTTCTAGAGTCCGGTGGGGATGAGCATATTGAGAATTTGGAGGATGGGTCGGGTGAGGATGGAGAAGATGCTGCTTCGGATATTGAAGACAGTGATGACGATGCCGAACTTCCTCCTCCTCCTGCTTCTTAGTTGAAAAAACTTGAAAATTTTATTAGATCCCCGGTATGCCGGGTGCAATTGTATGCTTGATATGCGATATTTTGCTACTATGTTTGTATGCCGGATTAACTTGGGCGTAGTCCCCGAGTTTTATTTTCTTGTTCGTCCAATTCTCTGGCTCGACCCGTGTCTGCCTTGATTCGGTGTTACGACTTACGAATCCGAGCTTCAAAAATTATCTTAACAATACTTAGAAACTTTGGGGCTTGGCTCAAAATAATTCAGCATAATAACTTGAAAAGAAATACAGGGTTAGTCCGAAAAAACAAATGTTAGCTCGAATAAGATCGTTTCCTTAGTGGTTTTTCACGTGCTACGCAATTCCGAACTTGTTCCCTTGCTTGCCATGAAGCCAATTCTTGTTGGACAGCAGCAAGTCGAAGAGTTGGGTTTTTGGTGCTCACACATTACTAATCTGGGTTAAGTAAAACGACTCATTCCAGCTACCGCATAAGAAATTACGACAAACATTATTAAGGCAAATTAGTTATCGCCGAGGCGCTGCTATTTCATGGATAAGCTCATTGCCGACATACATACCGACATATGAGAAGACTCGGATACATACACTTCTTAGTTAAGTGTAGAAAGGACGAAGTAGTGCTACATTCCACGGTCGCTTAGATTCCTCTCCGGACCTGTCCGCCTTGTTCTTTTCCTGTGGCTTTGCATCTATGAGATAGTAAGAATCATTGTGCAATGCTTTGCTCACAATGAACGGCCCTTCCCATGGGGGGATAATTTATGCATACCAGTAGTACGTTTTACCAACCGGAGCACCAGATCGCCTTCCCGAAAGACTCGGGGGCACACTTTCCGGCTATGATAGCGTCGGAGATTTTGCTGATAAATGGCGGATCTGGACAAGGCGCTTCTCGCTTCTTCCAGCAGATCAACATCATTTTGCCAGGCTTCTTGCACTTCGGCTTCTGTGTATTGGGTGACCCTAGGCGAATCAGGCTCTATGTCGGCTGGTAATACAGCTTCTGCCCCATATACCAGAAAAAATGGCGTATAGCCTGTTGATCAATTCTAAGTTGTTCTTAAGCTCCACAGTACCGCTGGTAGTTCTTCTATCCAGCACCCCGCTGATCTTTGCAGCGGCTCAATGAGCCGGGGTTTTATCCCGGATAACACTAATCTGTTGGATCTTTCCACTTGTCCGTTCGATGCAGTCTGGGCTACCGAGGTGACATCGAGTCGGATCTTCTTATCTCGGCAGAAGCGCGCAAATGCTCCTTCCGCAAAATTTGTTCGATTATCAGTTATAATGCTGTGTGGATAACCGTATCTCAAGATGATGTCTTTGAGAAATGTCACGGCCGTAGCTCCATCACATTTTCTTATAGGCTTCACTTCAATCCACTTTGTAAACTTGTCCACCATGACCAAAATATGTGTCATGTTTCCTCTCGCAGGTTTGAACGGGCCAACCATATCCAAGCACCATACAGCAAATGGCCACGTAATTGGTATGGTCTTGAGTTCCGACATAGGCATATGTGTCTTGGTGGCGTACCTCTGACAACCATTGCGTTTTCTCACCAGATCTTCTGCTTGTTCCAAGGCACTTGGCCAGTAGAATCCATGCTGGAACGCTTTTGCCACCAAGGCTCGGGATGAAGCATTATGTCCGCATTCTCCTTGGTGTATATCTCGGAGGATGTCAAGCCCTTCTTCCGGGTCAACACATTGTTGGAGGACATTAGTTACACTCCATTTGTACAACTCGGAATTGATGATCGTGTATGCTTTTGCTCTCCTCCGAGTTTGCTCAGCTAACACCTCCTCGGCGGTAACGCTCATCTTTCGTGAATTGGAATATAGGTAGTGCCCAATCTGGTATGGCTCGTGGAGGAATATCTCCTCATCAATTTCCATCTGATCCACCGCATAACTTCAGCCGATCACGCCGAGCATCCCGGGTCTAGCGAGGTAGTCCCCGGTTTGCCGAGGCGATCCTCGGTTTTCATCTGATCCGGTCTCGCGTACCACCTCCCGTGTCAATGTCCATAGGCTCAGCTCCGGATTCCGTATTTTCCGGGACATAGATCGAGTCGGTTCCTATGGACGGCCTGATAGATGGTTTTCTGAGGTGTTCCAATGCTACGCCATGGAATTGGTCTGCGGTCGATCCGAAGCTTGACAACATGTCAACATGCAGCCTCGTTTTCGCCCGGGTACATGGCACCTCGGTAACCAGATATCTTCTGCACATGAAATTTGTATAGTGCCATGTTTGGATCCAGGGCGTCCCATACTCCGGACACCTGCTGCACCACCAGGTCCGAGTCGCCGAAGCATATTATCCGACGTATGCCAATCTCCTTTGCCACTTTGAGCCCATGCACAAGAGCCTCATACTCGGCGACATTGTTCGATGCCGCGAAATGGATCTGCATCATTTGAGTTGATCCTTCTTTGGCGAGTAAGCACAACCGGCGCCTAATCCGGTTTTGGTTTTCGACCGTCAAAGTGCATCCTCCATAATTCGGATCTAGTGGCGGTGGTTCGTATTGTACCTCGCCCAATCCACAAAAAGTCCGCCACAGCTGAGATTTGATCTCTCTTCTCTTACATCGTATAGAGGGGCAAGCTCAATTGCCCATTTTGCGATTTTGCCGCTCGCATCCTTGTTACCCATTATCTCAGATATGGGAGCTTCACATATTACTTTGATGGGGTGCTCCTTGAAGTAATGCTTTAACTTCTATGCTGCCATATAGACACCGTATGCCACCTTTTGAAAGTGCGGGTAGTTCTGTTTTGAGGCAGACAACACCTCGCTCAGGTAATACACTGGCCTCTGCACCGACTTACCCTATTCATTGCGTTCCACTATGATCACTGCACTTACAACTCGGTTGGTTGCGGCTACGTAGAGCAACATTGGTTCCTTTGATAGTGGAGAGGCTAACACCGGCGCACTGGCCAACATCTTTTTCAAGTGGGCAAAAGCTTCGTCGGCTTGTGGCGTCCAAACGAATTTATCCGACTTTTTCATGAGTTGGTAGAGAGGTAGTGCCTTTTCCCCCAACCGACATACAAACCGACTCAACGACGCCAGGCATCCAGTGAACTTCTAGACATCGTTAAGACACTTCGGCAGCTCCATCCGTTCGATGGCTCGGATCTTAGTTGGATTAACTTCGATACCTCGGCTGGAGACGAGAAATCCGAGTAACTTTCCAGCCAGGACACCGAAGGTACATTTTTCCGAGTTAAGCTTCATCCGGAACCTTCTCAAGTTTGCGAATGTTTGCCTTATGTCGTCAAGGAGCGTTGTGCTTTCCTTGGTCTTGATAACTACATCATCCACGTATACTTGTACGTTTTGACCTATTTGGTCATGCAAACATTTTTGCATACATCTTTGGTACGTTGCACCTGCATTACGTAAACCAAACGGCATAGTGCGATAGTAGTAAGCCCCGTACGGGGTAATAAACGCTGTTTTTATTTGATCATCCGGGTTCAGAGGTATCTGGTGGAAGTCAGAATATGCATCAATGAATGACAACAGTTTGCATCCCGCGGTTGAGTCTATGACCTGATCTATCCTCGGCAGTGGAAATGGGTCTTTTGGACACGTCTTGTTCAGGTTCGTGTAATCGATACACATACGCCAGACCACTACCACGTTCGGATCGTCCATCTTCTTTTCCACTAGCACCGGATTAGAGAGCCAATCCGGATACAGTACCTCCATGATGAATCCTGCTGCCAGTAACCGAGCTATCTCGTCTCCAATGACTTTTCTCCTATCCTCGGCGAAGCGGCGGAGAGGTTGCTTCACCGGCCTTGCTCTGGGTCTTACGTTCAAAGAGTGTTCGGCCAACTCCCTCGGAACACCTTGCAAGTCCTATGTAGACCAAGAAAAAATATCCCGATTCTCACGGAGGAAGTTGATGAGATCGCTTTCCTATTTGTCAGTTAACCCGGAACCAATTGTTACGGTGCGCTCCGGAAACATGCTATCAACTGGAATCTTCTTGGTGTCCTATGCGGCTTGAAATGAAACGCTGCCATGCAGGTTACTTAGCGCCGGCATATATTGCTGCGCGGACTGAGCTAGTGCCGCCACCTCTTGGATTTTTGTTTTCTCTCGCGCAATCACGAGTGACTCGGCTAGGTTAGACCCGACTGAAGCACACTCCATGGAACGTCGGAAATCTCCAGCAATGGTAATTACTCCATTTGGCCCGGGCAACTTCATCTTTAGATAAATTATGTGGCAGCTTGCCATGAATTTGTTCAATGCTGGTCTTCCGAGTAACGCATGATACACACTTTCCAAATTCACCACTTCAAACTCTAGATTTTCAGTTCGGCAGTTATCCCTCGTTCCGAATAGCACGTCGACCCGGACTTTACCTATGGGCTCGCACGAAATGCCTGATACAATGCCATGGAAAGTTGTTCTCAAAGCCTGGAGCATGTTCTCCGAGATGCCTAACTTGCGCATCGTGTCCGCATACATGATGTTAATGCTACTGCCATTATCAATCAAAACCTTGGAGAACCTCACATTGATGTTTCGTCCAATCAACGTCGGATCTAGCACTAGCGCATACGAACCTGGGCTCGACATAAGTTTAGGATGATCTTTGATGTTCCAGGTGTGTTGGGGGGATACCCCCGGGTAGGGTCACTCCGGGGTATAAGGGTCGAGTTAGCCGAGGGTCGGCAAGGTCAAAGCGGATGCTCGCCGAGTCACCTCAAGGCAGGACGGATCACGGAGTAACCCGGGACAGAAGGGGACGCCTAATGTTGTCTCGTCCGACTTAAGGAGTAAGTCGGAAATGCTTGTTTAACCTATATGCAGGAACAGGTGTGGTCGGATCTACTATGATCCGGATCCTCGCTTGGCTTCCAGGAGAAGGAAGGAATCTCTCTAGTCAAAAAAGAAGGTCCGGTGCGTACTGGATGAGCGAATAAAGCAAGGGCAAGACCACCAGATCGTGGCTGACAAGGGTGACGGCGCTCACGTCGGCTGACGCGGGCGCCGCAGAGGCTACGTTGCTAAAGCAAGTGTGACGCGGGGGAAAAGCACCCCTGTCGGGTTACTACTTTGGGAGGGGGCATATTCTTAGGAATATGCCTCCACGTATGCCCTAGGCCAAGCCCGAACCACCACTATATAAGGGGGTTAGGCTTCTGGTTGAGGGATTGGGTTTTTCAGGGATACAGAGTTGGTTGAGCACTAGTGGATCTAGGGTTCTTTGGATAGCTGGTAGGCAAGAGTAAGAGAGTTTCTTCTTCCTCCTCTTATCAATACAGCTCAAGGAGCACTTGTAATCTAGGAGATAGAACATCAATACAAAGCTTCTGTGTAGAGAATCACTCTACTATCCCTCCCTGGATTCCCCTAGCGCATATTAGTCCCCACCTTTAGCCCATCCATGGCATCTGCCATGACACCACCACGACAAGGTGATTTCCTGGTCCGACCAAGGCATGTACCTCGTCACCGCTGGCATGACCGCATTGACCTCCATATGTCGGCGCTGCAAGCTCTTTCTATCTGTTTCTCGACCATGAACACACACAATAACTCTGGTGATGTTCCCTGTACTCATTCCTTCCCTCGTTTCCGGGGTACCTCTGATCCGGTTGTTGCTGATTTTCCACCTGATGCACTGCATCCCTTCTCTCATTGTTGTCATACCTCGGCGGAGGGGGAGGCAACATTAGCTGCTGCGTGTTTGCTCCGGAGAGCAATTGCTGCCGGGGTAACTCATGCCGAGGTTGATCGTTCCGGGGTGCCTGAGCATTCCCCGAGCCACCTTGCTCTATCTTTCGCATCCACTCACATTGCCTCGTCGTGTGACCCGCCGGGCTATTCGGATTCGGCGTGTGAAACTTACACGGTTGGTCCAGCATCAACTCATAGGTATACCTCGGACGGTCTTTCTTTTCCTGCCATCGCTTTCTTCCGCCTCCGAGTCCATGTTTTCTTGCCATCATTTCTTGGAGTCCACTGCCCTCCAGTTCTCTGGCGTTGGTTACTCCCTCCTCCGGGTTGATATTGATTCACTGCTGCAACTTGTTGCGAGCCATACCGATGGTCTGGTCTGTCGTCTCTCCTTTTTCCTCTGTAATCATTCCTCCGAGACGACCCAGATCCGTCCCTCTGATAGTATTCCTCGTTTGAGTCATTTGACGGGAGCCTAGGTTGAGTCGGATCACCCAAAGCATACGAATCAGCAATCCGGATCATCTCTGCCAGCGTAACTAGCATTTTCCTTTGAAGTTTCATCCACAGCTCGCTGCCGTATCTGCACCCTTGCGCAAACCACGCTATGGCATGTGACTCTATGACACCCTCACACGAGTTTCTTACGGTACACCACCGGGTTAAGAATTCACGATCCGTCTCGTTGGGTCTTTGCTTGCACATTGCCAGGGTCTGCGGTCTATTCGGCCTCTGTACGCATTTCTGAGAAGTTGCTGATAAACATTTCTTCAAAATCTATCCAGCAGTTGATGCTTCCGGGCGGCAAGTTATTCAGCCATACTCTGGCCGGGCCTTCCAACATCTGGGGCACGTAACGCATAGCCCATCTCAAGTTGCCAGTTGCAATTTTCACTGCCGTAGCATAGTTTATCAACCAATCCTCCGGCTTGGTAGTGCCGTCATACGTCTTCGTGCCCTTGGGTAATTGGAAGTTAGGTACTGGTGGTTCCTTCATGATCCGGGGTCCAAAGCATGCTGGACCCGGAGGACCTTGACATTCGATCTGTTCCGACCTATACAGGCGATCCAGCTTTAACCTGGCGTCACCCGGCATCAAATCCCTGCTTCCCAACCTAGACCCTATCACATGATAGTCCAGTCTGGGGTACCCTGCGTTCACCATCTCTGAATTACCATCATTGTATCGGTTTTGCCCTTGTTGCACGTCTTTCTACTGCATACCTCGGCCGGCGCTTTGCTCTTGCCTTGGTATATTCCGCTGGTGGTCCGCTTCTGTGAGTTGCGCTGTCCGCATTGCTGTTGGCGGCGTTCCCTTGACCGCATTGCCTTGGTCATGATTACCTCGCCAGCTTCACTCGGCTCACACTCCGTCGATCATCATTCTTCCGATCTCTTTTTTCTTTTCCACGCTGGATCGTCAGACGGACAATATGTTTGTTCCGTCTGGCCGAGGTTACTACCTCTTCTCTCCTTGGACCGCCATGAGGCGATGATGCGGCTCCAGCGGATTTCTCCGGGTTACCCACCACCGAATGGACAATCTTGGAAGCCCCAGCTCTCTCCAGGTTAGCTCTCAGCAGCTCCTCGTTCTGCCTGTTCGCGATCCGAACCAGCTCGTTAACCCAGTCTTGCTGTCTTTGACGGGCCTCACCCGTCAGACCCTCTAACTCGGACGCAGCGGCATCTGCTGCTCTAAGGTTCTTCGCCGGGGTACTATACCTCGGCAACCCCACAGACAAATAGTTTTCCGACCCTTCTGCCCCATCATCACCTTCTCTGTTCATCTCACTTATGAGATTTTTCCCTTTTACCCTCACTGCATCAACCTTGTTTGCCATTGCGTACTCACGCAGCGTCATGTTCGGTGACTGCTGAGCTGCGGCTATTTTCTTTGCGCCCTCCAGTATCTTTTGCCCAGTTTCCTCTAGCTCGGCCTGTGCCTGAGCCGGATCTATCACTGCTGCTACGGGTTAGCCAGGCTATCCATAGCTTCCCTCAGCACGTTCTCGGGCCTCTCTAGTGGAGGTCCTCTACCTTTCCTCGGTGCCTTAGGTGTTACCTCCGGGTCTGGCGCTGGATCCTTGCTTGCGGCCGCACCTGGAGCAGTCATCATCACCTCCGCATGGTCCGGGGAGCGAGCGATACACACCCCGCGAGCCACAGTGAGGGGTGGTTCCCCCGCGTCGACGACGCGACACGGATGAACGCACGAGACATCCACAGCAACGTAGACCTTGTGCACGCCGAGCTTGACGAAGAGGCCGTTGCGCGGAAGCGGGCGCGTGCCGAAGCAACCAGCGTTGTTGCTGACGAAATCCAACGCTCCAAAGCGCTGAACGAGCCCAGAGACGATGCGCTCGCCGATGCCGATGAAGTTTCCCGTCCGGATCTTCACCCCTGCTAGCGCCGCTAGCCCCACGGTGGGCGCCAACTGTCGTGGTGGTGTCACGGCAGATGCCATGGATAGGCTAAAGGTGGGGACTAATATGCACTAGGGGAATCCAAGGAGGGATAGTAGAGTGATTCTCTACACAGAAGTTTGTATTGCGATATCTCCAAGATTACAAGTGCTCCTTGAGCTGTATTGGCGAGAGGAGGAAAAAGGGGCTCTCTTACTCTTGCCTACAATCTAGCCCAAGAACCCTAGATCTACTAGTGCTCAACCAACTAGAATTCTGCCAACCCCCTCTACCTGAACCCTAACCCCCCTTATATAGAGGTGGTTCGGTCCTGGCCTAGGGCATACGTGGAGGCATATTCCTAAGAATATGCCCCCTCCCAAAGTGGTAACCCGACCGGGGTGCTTTTCCCCCGCGTCACACCCTTTGTCGGCCACGACCCGGTGGTCCTGCCCTTGCTTTATTCGCTCATCCCGTACGTACCGGACCTTCTTTTTTGACCAGAGAGATTCCTTCCTTCTCCTAGAAGCTAAGCGAGGATCCGGATCATAGTAGATCCGGCCTCACCTGTTACTTAAAATATATTGACTTTTACTAAAGCTTTGGCGCCTTACATTTTGGGACGGAGGGAGTATATATTTATGCATTAATTATAGGAATTAATATTAAATTAAAAGGGTAAATTTCCTAATGGGCCAAATTTCAGAGGGAGAAGGCCCAAAGGAGTAAGTTACCCCATGGGGAGCCGCAGCCGCCGGTAGGGCAAAGCGTGGGTGGTGCCCACCCCGATCGCCAGCTTTCCTTGGGATGTGCGTGTGGGGGCCCACCCGTGTGCTGCCCTCCTTGGCTGGCCGGCCACATCCTCCACCTCTCCCTTCCTTTATCCCACCCCGAGACTTGAGGAAACAGGGATCTCCCCTTTTTCCCTATATAAGGAGGGTCCTATAGGTGGGAAAAGACACAACAAAAATAATTTCCTTGGAGAATTTCAATCTATACATTCTCTCTTGCAACTATGGCCTTGAGTCGAATAAATGCATAAGAGAGTGCTTTACTCGTAGTTGTCTTTGTCAGAGAGATTCAGCCAGAAAATCTACTTTCGCACTCTCGACTGGATCAGAGAATCAGAGGTCATCACCGTGTGAGACGTGTGCGAAACCACGGATTTGCTTCCACTTGTGGCACCTGGGTTGCCATGCAAGGACCAAGGGTCACTATGCAGGAGCTTCACGACCTTGAGGTCGGCTATGAGTTTGACTACCTCATCCATGTTCCCCACGGAACATTAAACGCTTTCAGTCTACAAGGGTATGTGATGACGGAAAGTGCTTAGATCGATTGTAGCTAGTTTCGAAATAAGAGTATCTGTCGTGGTGGTGTCACGGCAGATGCCATGGATAGGCTAAAGGTAGGAACTAATATGCGCTAGGGGAATCCAGGGAGGGATAGTAGAGTGATTCTCTACACAGAAGTTTGTATTGCGATATCTCCAAGATTACAAGTGCTCCTTGAGTTGTATTGGCGAGAGGAGGAAGAAGGGGCTCTCTTACTCTTGCCTACAATCTAGCCCAAGAACCCTAGATCTACTAGTGCTCAACCAACTAGAATTCTGCCAACCCCCTCTACCTGAACCCTAACCCCCCTTATATAGAGGTGGTTCGGTCCTGGCCTAGGGCATACGTGGAGGCATATTCCTAAGAATATGCCCCCTCCCAAAGTGGTAACCCGACCGGGGTGCTTTTCCCATTGCGTCACACATGCTTTAGCGACGTAAGCCGACGTGAGCGTCGTCACCCTTGTCGGCCACGACCTGGTGATCCTGCCCTTGCTTTATTCGCTCATCCCGTACGTACCGGACCTTCTTTTTTGACCAGAGAGATTCTTTCCTTCTCCTAGAAGCTAAGCGAGGATCCGGATCATAGTAGATCCGGCCTCACCTGTTCCTGCATATAAGTTAAACAAGTATTTCCGACATACTCCTTAAGTCGGATGAGACAACGTTAGGCGACCCCCCTGGTCCGGGTTACTCCGTGATCCGGCCTGCCTTGAGGTGACTCGGCCAGCATCCGCTTTGACCTTGCCAAACCTCGGCTAACTCGTCCCTAATACCCCGGAGTGACCCTACCCGGGGGTATCCACCCAACATTAGTCCCCGAAGCTGGTGCGATCTTAGCTGCCTCGGCCGCTAAGGCCACATCAGGTTCATTTATGTCCGAGCCTCAGACGTTCAATTCCGGGTTAGCTCCTTATCTCGGATTATATGGATATACATTCCCTTCGCACGTTCCAAGTTTTCACTTGCCGGTCGGGTCACCACTTTGGCTCAGATCCCATGGTCATCATGGTTTGATCCGAGCTCCGTTTCCTTCTCTCATACGCCAACCCACGTAGAGGCTAATCATTACTTTGTCTTATTTTAAGGGCCTGCATAGTTACCGCCGCAATAATTGTCAGTTTTACTGTGCGCTGGTTACGTCACGCCTGTCTCCTCGTTTACCGCAACAGCACGTCGCGTCATGGGATCTCACGTACTCTGTGGCCCCCTGTGTGGCTTTTCCGTGATTGGCCGATACAAGTAATACATGGCCACATCGCGTGGCTCGAACGCACAGCACGATCCCACTCACCCATCTCTGGGGTGGTTAAGTAACGGAGAGGCGCGTCCCTTAGCATTTTTCACCTCTGCGCCCCTCTGCCCGTTCCTCTTCTTCTCCTTCGTCCTCCTCGCGTCACGCCGCCGCCATGCTTCAGCAGCAGCGCCGCCGCACCTTCTCCGTGCCTCCGCACCGCAGCCCCCGCTGCGCAGCTGCTTAGCCACGGGTCCTCGTCAATCTAAACCACAGACCCCCACCGCCACTAGCTCCAGTGAGGACAGCGGATACGACATGACTAAGGAGGAGCTCGTCATCGCCGAACAGGAGATGGAGGAGATTGGACCGGGCGACAAGCGCTGCGGGCCGGTTCGTGGGTCTGCCAAGATGACATCGACTGGCTCTATCGGACCAGGCGTATTCCCGTCGGTGTCGCTGCTCGTCTCCCCTCCTCGGAACTGGCCCCCTCACCCAATCCGGGTGAGTTCGTCGTATTCCTATCCCATTTCCAACGGGGATTTGGTCTCCCGGTGAGTGACTTCTTCCGGGACTGGGTCAGGACGTACCACCTGCACCCGCACCATCTCCCAGCGAACGCAATCACCTCTCTTTCTGCCTTTGTCTCTACGATCGAAGGTTATACCAGACTATGGCCCACGAAGGAGCTATGGATCTGGTTCTTTGGTCTTCGTCGCAACGTCGTCTCCAACATCCACGTCGAGTCGGAGGACAAGCAGCTCACCCAGTTCGGAGCTTCCTCGATCTCGCCCCGGAGATTTTCAATCTTTCCCCGGGTCACCGGGCTTGACTCCTGCAAAGGATGGGCCCGGACCTTCTTCTACGTCCGGAACGAGGGTACCGAAGACTTGATTCAGTTGTTGCCCTACGCTTCGGGTCCCCTTGACACGGATTTCTGGGAGGAGGTCGCCAAGAAACCCATATCTCTGGCCAACCAAGTCAACAAAAGGTTCGCGGAGCTGAAGAAGCTCGGGTTGCGCAACGAGGATGCTATGATCACGTTCGTGCGCAACCGAATCTCTCCCCTCCAGAGGTGCACCCACAAGTTGTGCCACATGAGCTTCGGTCGTGACCCCAACCGAACCTCCTCCTTCGAACTGAGCAACACCGAGATCTTCCGCCGGGTCATGGCTCTGTTCACCACTCACAAGGATTTCTCTGCCGAATGGACGTGGGGAATCGAGCATTACTGCCATGACAGGCTCCCTCCCGCGGTAAGATTTGCGGGGTAAACTTATTTCGGATCAATTATGTGTCGGTTTTTGTCATATTTTTGACTCTGCTCTTTGTGCTTTTTCTCAGCTGTTTCTCCAGCAAACTCTCAAGGATGGCACGGATCCGACCCTTAAGTGGGCGCCGGACCGAGAGATCCCGGATGAGGAGGAGCCGGACCAGGAGATGTTCCTCCCTATGACCGACGCCACCAAACGAGCCAGCGGTAAATTCTCTTCTCTTAGAGATTGGCCCGATGATGAGGATGACTCGGATATCGACGTGATTGAACCTATTGAGGCTGTCCCTCTTTCTTTTGCTTTTCTGGTATCAGCTAACCCTGGTGGGCATATCCATGAGGATCCTCCACTTGCCACGGGCGAGCCGGTTCCGGTGGTGTCGAAGAAGAAGCGTGGATCCGTGTCAAGTTCTTGTTCCGAACCTTCTCAGCCCACCAAAAGGCAAAAGAAGGCCGGAGACAAGACTGCCTCCAAGCGGGCAGGCAAAGCCCCGGCACGGAGGGCCTGGAAACCCAAGGAGGCCGAGACCTCGGATGCGTAAGTCATTTATCGCTGCGCAACATACTTCTCCTTGCATCGGGGTAATTTCACTCCTGACATCATTTTATTTTGTAGGCCTCCAGTGGAGGTCCCTCAGAGCGGAGCGAGCATCTCTTCTCCCCTTCGGTCTGGTCCTTCCCCTCCTCGTGACGACGAGTCACGCCCGCTGAGCCCTATTCCGGAGGGCTCTGCGGCTGCTCCGGATTTCGCAGTACCTCATCAAGAGGAACGCGACCTCGGATCGGGAGGGGTCGGTTCGGCCGAGGCAACGGCGTCCGCTACTTCGGCATTGCCGCAACCAGAAACCACCAAGTCTACCGCAACCCCAACACCAGCAGCAGCTCCAGTACCAGCTTCCGAACCAGCACCTGTCCCGGCAGCCAGGAAGCCCACCGCAGCTCCAGTACCAAGTTCCTCTGCATCTTCCGAGTCATCTCAGCCCCGGGGAGGAACCATTCCAGCAGCTTCCAAAGGGAAATCCGTCGTGGTTACTTCTTCCCAGCAGGCTAAAGGCAAGAAGGCTCCGGATGCTGCCAAGTCTACATCCGTCGAGGCCGGGCAGAGAACCTTGTCGTCAATGCTTCCGAAGAAATCACCAGCAGCGACGGATCCTCCTGCCGAGCCAACCGATGTGCAGCAGATGGTTCTTCACACCAGCCCAGCTCTTGCCCTAATTGAGACGAAGGAAGCTCATGCAAAGGGCTTGGTGGCACCCCACATGCCCACTGGCGAACGGTACCCTCCGAGCCTTATCGAGTTCATCATGAACTGGAATAAGGCGGAGTTTGTCTACAACAACGATCTCTCGGAAAAGTTCGGCCCCGCAGAATTTTCTGCCCAGATGAACACTGCCGCCAAGGCAATTAACCTCGCGGGGCAAATGATGGAGTTATGTCGTTTCTCCTTTACATGTTGTAGATAATAACCATTAGTCCCCGAGCCTCCGGTGGAGTAGCTTGTTACTCGGCCGGATGCTCCTTAGAAAACTAACATAGCTGCATGTAAACTTCAAATATGCACACACCTAGAGCCGGGTTAAATTTCACTTGGCCCGGATCTTACACACTTCGAATATGCACACACCTAGAGCCGGGTTAAGTTCCACTTGGCCCGGATCTTAGACACTTCGAATATGCACACACCTAGAGCCGGGTTAAGTTCCACTCGGCCCGGATCTTACACACTTCGAATATGCACACACCTAGAGCCGGGTTAGGTTCCACTTGGCCCAAATCCTGTACACATCGAATATTCATCAAGTTAATTTCACACTTATGTGCTCCTTTTAGGTAACTACCAATCGCCGGAGCGCTGAATTTCAACGCCTGCTTGATACTCACAAGATCCTGCGCGCAAAACATGTTGCACTTGGCGCAGAGCATGAAAAGAGGGGTAATTTTCTCCCTCAGCACTTCTCTGTTTTTCTTCACTTGTTTTCGCTGGACTAATCTCCTCATTCGGTTTTTGCAGCTGGAGTGGAGGCTGAGAACAAAATTACGCGGAAGAACTTGGAGGAAATCCGAGGTATGTCTTCTTTTGTCTGACCTTGTTGTTTTTTCCATTTCCTCTTCTCCTTGGCTCGGCAAACATTCACTCCTTGGCTTTGCCGGGTCAACATACTATTTCAGCATCGCTTGAGGATAGTGTGCCCGTGCCTGATATGATGCTGCATTTTCTCGAACAAGCAGGACAGCATCAAGCTGAGCTGAAGAAGAAAAATGATGAGCTTTCCCTCCTCCGGACCAAGGACGACGAGATAACCAAGCTCAAGGCCGAGATGGAGAAGATGAAGGCCCAACACAAAACGAGCTCCAAAAAGTTGGCCAGAACTTCACTGAAGAGCGTGAGCGCCTTACTCTCCAGATCGCCAAGGACCAGGACCTTCTTAAAGAATCCGAGGTCCAGCTTGGGTCGGCGATCGCTGAGCTTAAACAACTTTGCCAGAGACGCAACAATTGCATCAAGGAGTTGACTCGGATCCATCGCCATATCTCACGTAAGTTTCTTTCCCTTATCCGACATAGTTTTCCGGGTTAGCTCATATGCCTTTGTTTCAGCATCTTCCCTTTCCTTGTTTCCAGATCACTTTCCCAAGGGTACTCCCATTGCCAGTGCTGCTGTTGCCAAGTTTCGCCGAGAGAGGGGTACTCCCCTCGCTCCTGATGGTGAGAGTATCCGCTTAGACATGGAGGACCTATTGGTTAGCGTGTCAGCTTGGGTGGACACCATCAAGAACTATGGGAAAGATCTCCTCGACGTTGCCGTCCGGATCTACAACACATTCTGGCCAAGCGAGAGCGCTCCAAAAAGGATCATGCTTCTTGCCGAAAAACTGTTGGAGGTTGAGACCCAGCTTGACCTCTGGAGAGAATCCGTCGGGCGTGCCGTGGCAGATACCCTCTTTCATCATATTCTTGCATGGTACGAGAAGATCGACCTGAGCCTCCTCACATGCCGGCGAACCGAATCCAAATGAACCGATGATCCGGAGTGGGTAGCTCGGCACCGGGCTTGCGCCTACAGCCTCGTCGAATATTCTCCGATCCATGACTAGGTTGAGGGACCGAGCTTTCTGGAGTCCGGTGGGGATGAGCATATTGAGAACGTGGAGGATGGGTCGGGTGAGCATGGAGAAGATGCTGCATCGGATATTGAAGACAGTGATGACGATGCCGAACTTCCTCCTCCTCCTGCTTCTTAGTTGAAAAAAATTGAAAATTTTATTAGATCCCCGGTATGCCGGGTGCAATTGTATGCTTGATATGCGATATTTTGCTACTATGTTTGTATGCCGGATTAACTTGGGCGTAGTCCCCGAGTTTCATTTTCTTGTTCGTCCAATTCTCTGGCTCGACCCGTGTCTGCCTTGATTCGGTTTTATGACTTACGAATCCGAGCTTCAAAAATTATCTTAACAATACTTAGAAACTTTGGGGCTTGGCTCAAAATAATTCAGCATAATAACTTGAAAAGAAATACAGGGTTAGTCTGAAAAAACAAATGTCAGCTCGAATAAGATCGTTTCCTTAGTGGTTTTTCACGTGCTACGCAATTCCAAACTTGTTCCCTTGCTTGCCATGAAGCCAATTCTTGTTGGACAGCAGCAAGTCGAAGGGTTGGGTTTTTGGTGCTCACACATTACTAATCCGGGTTAAGTAAAACGACTCATTCTAGCTACCGCATAAGAAATTACGACAAACATTATTAAGGCAGTCCCCGAGTTACTGCTCGAGGCGCTGCTATTTCATTGATAAGCTCATTGCCGACATACATACCGACATATGAGAAGACTCGGATACATACACTTCTTAGCTAAGTGTAGAAAGGACGAAGTAGTGCTACATTCCACGGTCGCTTAGATTCCTCTCCGGACCTGTCCGCCTTGTTCTTTTCCTGTGGCTTTGCATCTATGAGATAGTAAGAATAATTGTGCAATGCTTTGCTCACAATGAACGGCCCTTCCCATGGGGGGGATAATTTATGCATACCAGTAGTACGTTGTACCAACCGGAGCACCAGATCGCCTTCCCGAAAGACTCGGGGGCACACTTTCCGGCTATGATAGCGTCGGAGATTTTGCTGATAAATGGCGGATCTGAAGGCCGATTCTCTCGCTTCTTCCAGAGATCAACATCATTTTGCCGGGCTTCTTGCACTTCGCTTCGTATTGGTGACCCTAGGCGAATCAGGCTCTATGTCGGCTGGTAATACAGCTTCTGCCCCATATACCAGAAAAAATGGCGTATAGCCTGTTGATCTATTCGGAGTTGTTCTTAAGCTCCACAGTACCGCTGGTAGTTCTTCTATCCAGCACCCCGCTGATCTTTGCAGCGGCTCAATGAGCCGGGGTTTTATCCCGGATAACACTAATCTGTTGGATCTTTCCACTTGTCCGTTTGATGCGGGGTGGGGTACCGAGGCGACATCGAGTCGGATCTTCTTATCTCGGCAGAAGCGCGCAAATGCTCCTTCTGCAAAAAAAATTCCATTATCAGTTATAATGCTGTGTGGATAACCGTATCTCAAGATGATGTCTTTGAGAAATGTCACGGCCGTAGCTCCATCACATTTTCTTATAGGCTTCACTTTAATCCACTTTGTAAACTTGTCCACCATGACCAAAATAGGTGTCATGTTTCCTCTCGCAGGTTTGAACGGGCCAACCATATCCAAGCACCATATAGCAAATGGCCACGTAATTGGTATGGTCTTGAGTTCCGACATAGGCATATGTGTCTTGGTGGCGTACCTCTGACAACAATTGCATTTTCTCACCAGATCTTCTGCTTGTTCCAAGGCACTTGGCCAGTAGAATCCATGCCGGAACGCTTTTTCCACCAAGGCTCGGGATGAAGCATGATGCCCGCATTCTCCTTGGTGTATATCTCGGAGGATGTCAAGCCCTTCTTCTGGGTCAACACATCGTTGGAGGACATTAGTTACACTCTGCTTGTACAACTTGGAATTGATGATCGTGTATGCTTTTGCTCTCCTCTGAGTTTGCCTGGCTAACACCTCCTCAGCGGGTAACGTTTCGTCTTTCAGGAATTGGAATATAGGCAGTGCCCAATCTGGTATGGCTCGTGGAGGGAATATCTCCTCATCAATTTCCATCTGATCCACCGGCATAACTTCAGCCGGATCACGCTGAGCAGTCCCCGGGTCTAGCGAGGTAGTCCCCGGGTTTGCCGAGGCAGTCCCCGGGTTTGTTGATGCAGTCCCCGGGTCTTGCGTACCACCTCCCGTGTCAATGTCCATAGGCTCAGCTCCGGATTCCGTATTTTCCGGGACATAGATCGAGTCGGTTCCTAGGGACGGCCTGATAGATGGTTTTCTGAGGTGTTCCAATGCTACGCCCGGGGAATTGCCTGTCTGGTCGATCCGAGCTTCGACAACATGTCGGCAGCCTCGTTTTCCGCCCGGGGTACATGGTGAAATTCACACCCCTCGAAGTAAATAGATATCTTCTGCACATGAAATTTGTATAGTGCCATGTTTGGATCTGTATGCCCCATACTCGGACACTGCTGCACCACCAGGTCCGAAGTCGCCGAAGCATATTATCCGACGTATGCCAATCTCCTTTGCCACTTTGAGCCCATGCACAAGAGCCTCATACTCGGCGACATTGTTCGATGCCGCGAAATGGATCTGCAATACGTACTTGAGCTGATCCTTCTTTGGCGAGGTAAGCACAACCCCGGCACCTAATCCGGTTTTGGTTTTCGACCCGTCAAAGTGCATCCTCTAGTAATTCGGATCTGGTGGCGGTGGTTCGTATTGTACCTCGGTCCAATCCACGAAAAAGTCCGCCATAGCCTAAGATTTGATCGCTTCTCTTCGTCAGACAGCATAAGGGCTAGCTCAATTGCCCATTTTGCGATTCTGCCTTCGCATCCTTGTTACCCATTATCTCGGATATGGGAGCTTCACATATTACTTTGATGGGGTGCTCCTCGAAGTAATGCTTTAACTTCTTTGCTGCCATATAGACACCGTATGCCACCTTTTGAAAGTGCGGGTAGTTCTGTTTTGAGGCGCATAACACCTCATTCGAGTAATACATCGCCTCTGCACCGACTTACCCTCTTCATTGCGTTCCACTACAATCACTGCACTTACAACTCGGTTGGTTGCGGCTACGTAGAGCAACATTGGTTCCTTTGATAGTGGAGAGGCTAACACCGGCGCACTGGCCAACATCTTTTTCAAGTGGGAAAAAGCTTCATCGGCTTGTGGCGTCCAAACGAATTTATCTGACTTTTTCATGAGTTGGTAGAGAGGCAGTGCCTTTTCCCCCAACCGACATACAAACCGACTCAACGACGCCAGGCATCCAGTGAACTTCTGGACATCGTTAAGACACTTCGGCAGCTCCATCCGTTCGATGGCTCGAATCTTAGTTGGATTAACTTCGATACCTCGGCTGGAGACGAGAAATCCGAGTAACTTTCTAGCCGGGACACCGAAGGTACATTTTTCCGGGTTAAGCTTCATCCGGAACCTTGTCAAGTTTGCGAATGTTTGCCTTATGTCGTCAAGGAGCGTTGCGCTTTCCTTGGTCTTGATAACTACATCATCCACGTATACTTGTACGTTTTGACCTATTTGGTCGTGCAAACATTTTTGCATACATCTTTGGTACGTTGCACCTGCATTACGTAAACCAAACGGCACAGTGTGATAGCAGTAAGCCCCGTACGGGGTAATAAACGCCGTTTTTATTTGATCATCCGGGTTCAGAGGTATCTGGTGGAAGCCAGAATATGCATCAATGAATGACAACAGTTTGCATCCCGTGGTTGAGTCTATGACCTGATCTATCCTCGGCAGTGGAAATGAGTCTTTTGGACACGCCTTGTTCAGGTTCGTGTAATCGATACACATACGCCAGACCACTGCCACGTTCGGATCGTCCTTCTTCTTTTTCACTAGCACCGGATTAGAGAGCCAATCCGGATACAGTACCTCCATGATGAATCCTGCTGCCAGTAACCGAGCTATCTCGTCTCCAATGACTTTTCTCCTATCCTCGGCGAAGCGGCGGAGAGGTTGCTTCACCAGCCTTGCTCTGGGTCTTACGTTCAAAGAGTGTTCGGCCAACTCCCTCGGAACACCTTGCAAGTCCTGTGTAGACCAAGCAAAAATATCCCGATTCTCACGGAGGAAGTTGACGAGCTCGCTTTCCTATTTGTTAGTTAACCCGGCACCAATTGTTACGGTGCGCTCCGTAAACATGTTATCAACTGGAATCTTCTTGGTGTCCTTTGTGGCTTGAAATGAAACGCTGCCATGCGGGTTACTTAGCGCCGGCATATATTGCTGCGCGGACTGAGCTAGTGCCGCCACCTCTTGGATTTTTCTTTTCTCTCGCGCAATCACGAGTAACTCGGCTAGGTTAGACCCGGCTGAAGCACACTCCATGGAACGTTAGAAATCTCCAGCAATGGTAATTACTCCATTTGGCCCGGGCAACTTCATCTTCAGATAACTTATGTGGCAGCTTGCCATGAATTTGTTCAATGCTAGTCTTGCGAGTAACGCGTGATACGCACTTTCCAAATTCACCACTTCAAACTCTAGATTTTCAGTTCGGCAGTTATCCCTCGTTCCGAATAGCACGTCGACCCGGACTTTTCCTATGGGATCGCACGAAATGCCTGATACAATGCCATGGAAAGTTGTTCTCGTAGCCTGGAGCATGTTCTCCGAGATGCCTAACTTGCGCATCATGTCCGCATACATGATGTTAATGCTACTGCCATTATCAATCAAAACCTTGGAGAACCTCACGTTGATGTTTCGTCCAATGAACGTCGGATCTAGCACTAGCGCGTACGAACCTGGGCTCGACATAAGTTTAGGATGATCTTTGATGTTCCAGGTGTGTTGGGGGGATACCCCCGGGTAGGGTCACTCCGGGGTATAAGGGCCGAGTTAGCCGAGGGTCGGCAAGGTCAAAGCGGATGCTGGCCGAGTCACCTCAAGGCAGGCCGGATCACGGAGTAACCCGGGCCAGGAGGGGACGCCTAACGTTGTCTCGTCCGACTTAAGGAGTAAGTCGGAAATGCTTGTTTAACCTATATGCAGGAACAGGTGTGGCTGGATCTACTGTGATCCGAATCCTCGCTTGGCTTCCAGGAGAAGGAAGGAATCTCTCTAGTCAAAAAAGAAGGTCCGGTGCGTACTGGATGAGCGAATAAAGCAAGGGCAGGACCACCGGATCATGGCCGACAAGGGTGACGGCGCTCACGTCGGCTGACGCGGGCGCCGCAGAGGCTACGTTGCTAAAGCAAGTGTGACGCGGGGGAAAAGCATCCCTGTCGGGTTACTACTTTGGGAGGGGGCATATTCTTAGGAATATGCCTCCACGTATGCCCTAGGCCAAGCCCGAACCACCACTATATAAGGGGGTTAGGGTTCTAGTAGAGGGGTTGGGTTTTTCTGGGATACATAGTTGGTTGAGCACTAGTGGACCTAGGGCTCTTTGGCTAGTTGGTAGGCAAGAGTAAGAGAGTTTCTTCTTCCTCCTCTTGTCAATACAGCTCAAGGAGCACTTGTAATCTAGGACATAGAACATCAATACAAACTTCTGTGTAGAGAATCACTCTACTATCCCTCCCTGGATTCCCCTAGCGCATATTAGTCCCCACCTTTAGCCTATCCATGGCATCTGGCGTGACACCACCACGACAGTTGGCGCCCACCGTGGGGCTAGCGGCGCTAGCAGGGGTGAAGATCCGGACGGGAAACTTCATCGGCACCGGCGAGCGCATCGTCTCTGGGCTCGTTCAGCGCTTTGGAGCGTTGGATTTCGTCAGCGACAACGCTGGTTGCTTCGCACGCCTCTTCGTAAAGGCTCTTCGGCGCCGCGACAAGGTCTATGTTGCTGTGGATGTCTCGTGCGTTCATCCGCGTCGCGTCGTCGACACGGGGGAAACCACCCCTCACTATGGCTCGCGGGGCGTGTATTGCTCGCTCCCCGGACCATGCAGAAGTGATGATGACTGCGCCAGGCGCGGGCACGAGCAAGGATCCAGCGCCAGACCCGGAGGTAACGCCTAAGGCACCGAGAAAAGCTAGGGGTCCTCCGCTAGAGAGGCCTGAGAACGTGCTGAGGGAAGCTATGGATAGCTTGGAAAAGCCGGTGGCAGCAGTGGTCGATCCGGCTCAAGCACAGGCCGAGCTAGAGGAAACCCGGCAAAAGATACTGGAGGGTGCAAACAAAATAGCAGCGGCTCAGCAGTCATTGAATATGACGCTGCGTGAGTACGCGAAGGCAAACAAGGTTGATGCGATGAGGTAAAGGAAAAATCTCATGAGTGAGATGAACAGAGAAGGTGATGATGGACCAGAAGGGTCGGAAAACAATCTGTCTGTGGGGTTGCCGAAGTATAGTACCCCGGCGAAGAACCTCAGAGCAGCAGATGCCACGGCGTCCGAGCTAGAGGGTCTGACAGGTGAAGCCCGTCAAAGACAGCATGACCGGGTTAACGAGCTGGTTCGGATCACGAACAGGCAGAACGAGGAGCTGCTGAGAGGTAACCCGAAGAGAGTTGGAGCTTCTAAGATTGTCCATTCGGTGGTGGGTAACCCGGAGGAATCCGCTGGAGCCGCATCGTCGCCTCATGGTGGCCCAAGGAGAGAAGAGGTAGTAACCTCGGCCAGACGGAACAAGCAGATCATTCCGTACGACCCAACGCGTGCGGGAAAAGAAAAAGAGATGCGGAAAAACGACGATCGACGAAGTGTGAGCGAGTGAAGCTGAGGTAATCACGACCAAGGCAATGTCGGTCAAGGGAATGCTGCCAACGGCAATGCCGGACAGCGAAACTCGGCAGGAGCAGGTCAACCGCAGTAGCGGAATATACCAAGGCAAGAGCAAAGTGTCGGACGAGTTATGCAACAGAGAGGAACACAACGAGAGCAAGACCGATACAATAACAGAGACTCGGAGATGATGAATGCGGGATACGCAAGACCAGACTATCATGTGATAGGGTCGAGATTGGGAAGCAGGAATTTGATGCTGGATGACGCCAGGTTAAAGCTAGATCGCCTGTATAGGTTGGAACAGATCGAATGTCAAGGTCCTCCGGGTCCAGCGTGCTTTGGACCCCGGATCATGAAGGAACCGCCAGTACCCAATTTCCAATTACCCAGGGGCACGAAGACGTATGACGGCAGTACAAAGCCGGAGGATTGGCTGCTAAAATACGCAACAGCTGTGAAAATTGCAACTGGCAACTTGAGATGGGCTGTACGATACGTACCCCAAATGTTGGAAGGTCCGGCTAGGGTATGGCTGAATAATTTGCCACCCGAAAGCATCAATTGCTGGATAGATTTTGAAGAAATGTTTATCAGCAACTTCTCAAGTACATATCAGAGACCGAATAGACCGCAGACCCTGGCGTGTGCAAGCAGAGATCTAACGAAACGGATCGTGAATTCTTGACCCGGTGGTGTACCGTGAGGAACTCGTGTGAGGGAGTCATAGAGTCACAGGCCATAGCATGGTTCGCACAAGGGTGCAGGTATGGCAGCGAGTTGTGGATGAAATTGCGAAGGAAAATGCCAGTCACGTTGGCAGAGATGATCCAGATTGCGGATTCTTATGCTTTGGGTGATCCAACTCAACCTAGGATCGCGTCGAACGAGTCAAATGAGGAGTACTATCCAAAGGACGGAGCCGGGTCATCCCGGAGGAACGATTACAGGGGAAAAAGGAGAGACGATAGACCGGATCATCGGTATAGTTCGCAACAAGTTGCAGCTGTGAATCAAGATCAACCCGGAGCAGGGAGCAACCAACGCTAGAAAACGGGAGGGCAATGGACTCCTCGAAACGATGGCAGGAAAACATGGACTCCGGAGCAGAAGAAGAAATGGCAAGAAAAGAAAGATCGTCCGAGGTATACCTATGAGTCAATGTTGGACCAGCCGTGTAAATTTCACACGCCAAATCCGAACAGCCCGGCGGGTCACACAACGAGGCAATGTGAGTGGATGCGTAAGATAGAACAAGGTGGTTCAGGGAATGCTCAGGCACCCCGGAATGATCAACCTCGGCAGGAGTTACCCCGGCAGCAACTGCTCTCCGGAGCAAACACGCAACAACTAATGTTGCCTCCCCCTCCGCCGAGGTATGACAACAATGAGAGAAGGGATGCAGTGCATCAGGTGGAAAACTAGCAACAACCGGATTAGAGGTAGTCCGGAAACGAGGGAAGGAATGAGTACAGGTAACATCACCAGAGCTATTGTGTGTTCACAACAGAGGAAACAGATAGGAAGAGCTTGCAGCGCCGACATATGGAGGTTAACGCGCTTATGCCTGCAGTGACAACGTACATGCCTTGGTCGGTCCAGGAAATCACCTGGAGCGTCAAAGATCATCCCAAGCTTATGCCAAGTCCAGGCTCGTATGCACTAGTGTTAGATCCGACGTTCATTGGACCAAACATTAATGTGAGGTTCTCCAAGGTACTGATCGACAATGGCAGTAGCATTAGAATCATGTATGCGGATACGATGCGCAAGTTGGGCATCTCGGAGAACATGCTCTAGGCTACAAGAACAACTTTCCATGGTATCGTACCAGGCATCTCCTGTGAGCCCATAGGCAAAGTCCGGGTCGACGTGCTATTCGCACGAGGGATAACTTGCCCCGAGAATCTGGAGTTTGAGGTGGTGAACTTGGAGAGCGCGTATCATGCATTACTCGGGAGACCAGCACTGAGCAAATTCATGGCAAGTTGCCATGTTAGTTATCTAAAGATGAAGTTGCCCGGGCCAAATGGAGCAATTACTATCGCTGGGGATTTCTGACGTTCTATTGAGTGCGCCTCAGCCGGGTCTAACCTAGCCGAGTCACTCGTGATTGCGCAAGAGAAAAGAAAAATCCAAGAGGTGGCGGCATTAGCTCAGTCCAATGCAGCAAAGATATGCCGGCGTTAAGCAACCCGCATGGAAGCGTTTCATTTCAAGCCGCAAAGGACACCAAGAAGATCCCAGTGGATAACATGTTTCCGAAGCGTATCGTAACAATTGGTGTCGAGTTAACTGACAAATAGGAAAGCGAGCTCGTCAACTTCCTCCGTGAGAATCGGGATATTTTTGCTTGGTCCACACAGGACATGCAAGGTGTTCCGAGGGATTTGGCCGAGCACTCTTTGAACGTAAGACCCGGAGCAAGGCCGGTGAAGCAACCTCTCCGACGCTTCTTCGAGGATAGGAGAAAGGTCATTGGTGACGAGATAGCTCGGTTGCTAGCAGCTGGATTTATCATGGAAGTGCTGTATCCGGATTGGCTCTCTAATCCGGTGTTGGTAGAAAAGAAGAAGGATGATCCGAACGTGGCAGTGGTTTGGCGTATGTGTATCAATTACACGAACCTGAACAAGGCGTGTCCAAAAGATCCATTTCCACTGCCGAGGATAGATCAGGTCATCGACTCTACCGCGGGATGTGAACTGTTGTCATTCATTGATGCCTATTCTGGTTTCCACCAGATACCTCTGAACCCGGATGATCAAATAAAAACTGCCTTTATTACCCCGTACGGGGCTTATTGCTATTGCACTATGTCGTTCGGTTTACGAAATGCAGGAGCAACATACCAAAGATGTATGCAAAAATGTTTGCACGATCAAATAGGTCAAAATGTACAAGTCTACGTGGATGATGTGGTTATTAAGACCAAGGAAAGCGCGACGCTCCTTGACGACATAAGGCAAACATTTGCGAACTTGAGGAGATTCCAGATGAAGCTTAACCCGGAGAAATGTACCTTCGGTGTCCCGACTGGGAAATTACTCGGATTTCTTGTCTCCAGCCGAGGTATCGAGGTCAATCCGACTAAGATCCGAGCCATCGAACGAATGGAGCTGCCGAAGTGTCTCAACGATGTCCAGAAGTTCACTGGGTGCCTGGCCGAGTTGTAAGTGCAGTGATTGTAGTGGAGCATGATGAAGAGGGTAAGTCGGTGCAGAGGCCAGTGTATTACTTGAGCGAGGTGTTGTCTGCCTCAAAACAGAACTACCGGCATTTTCAAAAGGTGGCATATGGTGTTTATATAGCGGCAAAGAAGTTAAAGCACTACTTTCAGGAGCATCCCATCAAAGTGATATGCGAAGCCCCCATATCCGAGATAATGGGTAACAAAGATGCAAATGACAGAATTGCGAAATGGGCGATTGAGCTAGCACCTTACGCACCCCAGTATGATAGGAGAGAAGCGATCAAGTCTCAGGCTGTGGCGGACTTTTTCGTGGATTGGGCCGAGGTACAATACGAACCACCGCCACCAGATCCAAACTACTGGAGGATGCACTTTGACGGATCGAAAACCAAAACCGGGTTAGGTGCCGGGGTTGTGCTTACCTCGCCAAAGAAGGATCAGCTCAAGTACGTATTGCAGATCCATTTCGTGGCATCAAACAATGTCGCTGAGTACGAGGCTCTTGTGCATGGTCTCAAAGTGGCAAAGGAGATTGGCATACGTCGGATAATATGCTTTGGTGACTCGGATCTAGTAATGTCTGACAAGTGTCCGGAGGTGGGGCATACGGATCCAAACATGGCACTATACAGATTTCATGTGCAGAAGATCTCGGGTTACTTTGAGGGATGCGAATTTCACCATGTACCCTCGTGTGGAAAACGAAGCTGCCGACATGCTGTCAAAGCTCGGATCGACCCGACAGGCAATTCCACCGGACGTAGCATTGGAGCACCTCAGAAAACCATCTATCAGGCCATCCCCAGGAACCGACTCAATCTATGTCCCGGAAAACACGGAATCCGGAGCTGAGCCCATGGACATTGACATGGGAGGTAGGACGCCAAACCCGAGGACTACCTCGGCAAACCCGGGGACTACCTCGCTAGACCCGGGGACTGTTCAGCGTGATCCGGCTGAAGTTATGCCGGTGGATCGGATGGAAATTGATGAGGAGATTTTCCCTGCGCGAGCGATACCAGCTTGGGCACTACCTATATAGCAGTTCTTGAAAGATGGAACGTTACCCACTGAGGAAGTGCTAGCCAGGCAAACTCAGAGGAGAGCCAAAGCTTACACAATCATCAATTCCGAGCTGTACAAACAGAGTGTAACCAATGTCCTCCAGCGGTGTGTTGACCCGGAAGAAGGACTTAACATCCTCCGAGATATACACCAAGGAGAATGCGGGCATCATGCCTCATCCCGGGCCTTAGTGGCAAAGGCGTTCCGGCATGGATTCTACTGGCCAAGTGCCTTGGAGGAAGCAGAAGATCTGGTGAGAAAATGCAATGGTTGTCAAAGATATGCCACCAAGACAAATATGCCTATGTCGGAACTCAAAACCATACCAATTACATGGCCATTTGCTGTGTGGTGCTTGGATATGGTTGGCTCGTTCAAACCAGCAAGAGGAAACATGACACACATTCTGGTCATGGTGGACAAGTTTACAAAATGGATCGAAGTGAAGCCTATAAGAAAATGTGATGGAGCTACGGCCGGGACATTTATCAAAGACATCATCTTGAGATACGGTTATCCACACAGCATTATAACTGATAATGGAACAAATTTCGCGGAAGGAGCGTTTGCGCGCTTTTGCCGAGACAAGAAAATCCGACTCGAGGTAGCCTCGGTAGCCCACCCCGCATCGAACGGACAAGTGGAAAGATCCAACGGATTAGTATTATCCGGGATAAAACCCCGGCTCATTGAGCCGCTGCAAAGATCAGCGGGGTGCTGGATAGGAGAACTACCAGCGGTACTGTGGAGTTTAAGAACGACTCCGAATCGATCAACAGGCTACACGCCGTTCTTTCTGGTATATGGGCAGAAGCTGTATTACCAGCCGACATAGAGCATGATTCGCCTAGGGTCACCCAATACACAGTAGCCGAAGTGCAAGAAGCCTGGCAAAATGATGTTGATCTGCTGGAAGAAGCGAGAGAACTGGCACTATCCAGATCCGCCATATATCAGCAAAATCTCCGACGCTATCATAGCCGGAAAGTGTGCCCCAGTCTTAGGAAGGCGATCTGGTGCTCGTTGGTACAATACCAGCATCGCATGCATAAATTATCCCCCCCATGGGAAGGACCATTTATTGTGAGCAAAGCATTGCACAATGATTCCTACTATCTTATAGATGCGAAGCCACAGGAAAAGAACAAGGCGGACAGGTCCGGAGAGGAATCGAAGCAACCATGGAATGTAGCACTACTTCGTCCCTTCTACACTTAGCTAAAAAGTGTATGTATCGGAGTCATCTCATATGTCGGTATGTATGTCGGCAATGAGCTTATCAATGAAATAGCGGAGCCTCGAGCAGTGACTCGGGGACTGCCTTAATAAACAGTTGTTGTTACTTTTTATGCATTAGATGGAATAACTCGTTTCGCTTAACCCGGATTAGTAATGTGTGAGCACCAGAAACCCAACCCTTCGGCTTGCTGCTGTCCAACAAGAATTGGCTTCATGGCAAGCAAGGGGACGAGTTTGGAATTGCGTAGCACATGAAAAACCGCTAAGGAAACGATCTTATTCCAGCTAACGTTTGCTTTTTCGGACTAACCCCGTATTTACTTTCAAGTTATTATGTTGAATTATTTTGAGCCAAGCCTCAAAGTTTCTCAGTATTGTTAAAACGATTCTTGAGGCTCGGATTCGTAAGTCGTAAAGCCGAATCAAGGTAGAAACGGATCGAGCCAGAGAATTGGATAAACAAGAAAATGAAACTCGGGGACTACGCCCAAGTTAATCCGGCATACAAGCATAGTAGCAAAATATCATGTATTCAGCATACAATTGCACCTGGCATACCGGGGATCTGATAAATTTTCAAGTTTTTTCCACTAAGGAGCGGAAGGAGGAGGAAGTTCGGCGCCATCATCACTGTCTTCAATATCTGAAGCAGCATCTTCTCCATCCTCGCCCGACCCATCCTCCACGTTCTCCATCTGCTCCTCCTCGCCGGACTCCAGAAAGCTCGGCCCCTCAACCCAGTCATGGATGGGAGAATATTCGACAAGGCTGTAGGCGCAAGCCTGGTGCTGAGCTACCCACTCCGGATCATTGGTCCATTTAGATCCGGTGCGCCGGCGTGTGAGGAGGCTCAGGTCGATCTTCTCGTACCATGTAAGGATATGATGGAGGAGGGTATCTGCTGCGGCACGCCCGGCGGATTCTCTCCAGAGATCAAGCTGTGTCTCGATTTCCAATAGCTTCTCAGCAAGGAGTGTGATCCTTTTTGGAGCGCTCTCGCTTGGCCAGAAAGTGTTGTAGATCCGGACCGCAACGTCGAGGAGATCTTTCCCATAGTTCTTGATGGTTTCCACCCGAGCTGACACGCTAACCAACAGGTCCTCCATGTCTAAGGGGGCGCTCTCACCATCGGGAGCAACAGGAGTACCCCTCTCACGGCGGAATTTGGCAAAGGCAGCACTGGCGATGGGAGTTCCCTCCGGAAAGTGATCTGGAAATAAGGAAAGGGAAGATGCTGAAGCAAAGGCATATGAGCTAACCCGGAAAACTATGTCGGATAAGGGGAAGAAACTTACGTGAGATATGACAATGGATCCGGGTTAACTCCTTGATACAACTGTCGCGTCTCTGGCGAAGTTGTTCAAGCTCAGCGAGCGCCGACCCAAGCTGGACCTCAGATTCCTTAAGCAGGTCCTGGTCCTTGGAGATCTGAAGTGTACAAGATCCGGGCCAAGCGGAACTTAACCCGGCTCTAGGTGTGTGAATATTTGAAGTGTACAAGATCCAGGCCAAGCGGAACTTAACCCGGCTCTAGGTGTGTGCATATTTGAAGTGTACAAGATTCGGGCCAAGCGGAACTTAACCCGGCTCTAGGTGTGTGCATATTTGAAGTGTACAAGATCCGGGCCAAGCGGAACTTAACCCGACTCTAGGTGTGTGAATATTTGAAGTATACAAGATCCGGGCCAAGCGGAACTTAAGCCGGCTCTAGGTGTGTGCATATTTGAAGTGTACAAGATCCGGGCCAAGCGGAACTTAACCCGGCTCAAGGTGTGTGCATATTTGAAGTGTAAAAGATCCGGGCCAAGCGGAACTTAACCCGGCTCTAGGTGTGTGCATATTTGAAGTGTACAAGATCCAGGCCAAGCGGAACTTAACTCGGCTCTAGGTGTGTGCATATTTGAAGTGTACAAGATCCAGGCCAAGCGGAACTTAACCAGGCTCTAGGTGTGTGCATATTCGAAGTGTACAAGATCCGGGCCAAGTGGAACTTAACCCGGCTCTAGGTGTGTGCATATTCGAAGTGTGCAAGATCCGGGCCAAGTGGAACTTGACCCGGCTCTAGGTGTGTGCATATTTGAAGTTTACATGCAGCTACGTTGATCTTCTAATGAGCATCTGGCCGAGTAACAAGTTACTCCGCCGGAGGCTCGGGAACTAATGGTTATTATCTACAGCATGTAAAGAAGAAACGACGTACCTCCATCATTCGCCCAGCGAGGTTAATGGCCTTGGCGGCGGTATTCATCTGAGCGGAAAATTCAGCGGGATCGAACTTTTCCGGGAGATCGTCGTTGTAGACGAACTCCGCCTTATTCCAGTTCATGACGAACTCGATAAGGCTCGGAGGGTACCGTTCGCCAGTGGGCATGTGGGGTGCCACCAAGCCCTTTGCATGAGCTTCCTTCCTCTCAATCAGGGCAAGAGCTGGGCTGGTGTGAAGAACCATCTGCTGCGAATCGGCTGGCTCGGCAGGAGGATCCATCGCTGCTGGTGACTTCTTCGGAAGCATTGACGACAAGGTTCGCTGCCCGGCCTCGACGAAGGTAGACTTGCCTTTGGCTTGCTGGGAGGATGTGACCATAGTGGATTTGCCCTTGGAAGCTGCTGGAGTGGTTCCTCGTCGAGCTTGGGATGACTCGGACGAGGCAGATGAACTTGGCACGGGAGCTTTGGTGGCAGGACTGGGAGCTGCTGTTGGTTTCTTCGGAGCCGGGACAGGCGCTGGTTCGGTGGCTGGTGCTGGAGCTGCTGCTGGTGCTGGAGTTGCGGTAGACTTGGGGGTTGCTGGTTGCGGCAATGCCGAAGTGGCGGACACCGTTGCCTCGGCCGATCCGACCCCTCCCGATCCGAGGTCGCGTTCCTCTTGAGGAGGTACTGAGGAACCTGGAGCAGCCACAGAGCCCTCCAGAATAGGGCTCAGCGGGCGTGACTCGTCGTCACGAGGAGGGGAAGGACCGGACCGAAGGGGAGAAGAGATGCTCGATCCGCTCTGAGGGACCTCCACAGGAGCCCTGCAAAAGAAAATGATGTCAGGAGTGAAATTACCCCGATACAGGGAGAAGTGTCTTGCGCAGTGAAAAATGACTTACGCATCCGAGGTCTCGGGCTCCTTAGGTTTCCGGGCCCTCCGTGCCGGGGCTTTGCCTGCCCGTTTGGAGGCAGTCTTGTCTCCGGCCTTCTTTTGCCTTTTGGTAGGCTAAGAAGGTTCGAAAGAAGAACTTGACGCGGATCCGCGCTTCTTCTTCGACGCCACCGGAACAGGCTCGCCGTGGCAAGTGGAGGATCCTCGTGGATGTGCCCACCGGGGTTAGCTGATGCCGGGAAGGCAAAAGAAAGAGGGACAGCCTCAACGGGTTCAATCATGTCGATATCCGAGTCATCCTCATCGTCGGGCCAATCTCTAAGAGAAGAGAATTTACCGCTGGGTCGTTTGGTGGCGTCGGTTGTGGGGAGGAACATCTCCTGGTCCGGCTCCTCCTCATCCAGGATTTCTCGGTCCGGGGCCCACTTAAGGGTCAGATCAGTACCATCCTCGAGGGTTTGCTGGAGAAACAGCTGAGAAAAAAGCACAAGGAGCAGAGTCAAAAATATGATAAGAACCAACACGTAATTGATCCGAAATCAGTTTACCCTGCGAAGCTTACCGCGGGAGGGAGCCTGTCACGGCAGTAATGCTCGATTCCCCACGTCCATTCAGCGAAGAAATCCTTATGGGTGGTGAAAAGAGCCTTGACCCGGCGGAAGATCTTCATATTGCTCGACTCGAACGAAGAGGTTCGGTTGGGGTCGCGGCTGAAGCTCATGTGGCACAACTTGTGAGTGCTCCGCTGGAGGGGAGAGATTCGGTTGCGCACGAATGTGATCATGGCATCCTCGTTGTGCAATCCGAGCTTCTTCGGCTCCGCAAACCTTTTGTGGACTTGGTTGGCAAGAGCTGTAGGTTCCTTGGCGACCTCCTCCCAGAAATCCGTGTCCGGGGGACCCGGAGCGTAGGGAAGCAACCGGATCAAGTCTTCGGTACCTTCGTTTCGGACGTAGAAGAAGGTCCGGGCCCATCCTTTGCAGGAGTCAAGCCCGGTGACCCGGGGAAAGATTGAAAATCTTTGGGGCGAGATCGAGGCAGCTCCGAACTGAGTGAGCTGCTTGTCCTCCGACTCGACGTGGATGCTGGGGACGACGTTGCGACGAAGGCCGAAGAACTGGATCCACAGCTCCTTCGTGGGCCATAGTCCGGTGTAGCCCTCGATCGAAGAGACAAAAGCGGACAGAGAGGTGATGGCGTTCGCCGGGAGATGATGTGGTTGCAGGTGATAGGTCCGGACCCAGTCCCGGAAGAAATCACTCACCGGAAGACCAAATCCCCATTGGAAATGGGATAGGAAAACAAAGAACTCACCCGGATTGGGTGAGGGGGCCAATTCCGAGGAGGGGAGACGAGCGGCGGCGCTGGGGAATCGCGGTCCGTAGAGCCAGTCGATGTCGTCCTGGCAGACCCACGAACCGGCCCACACGCCTCGGTCCGCCGCGCCGGCGTCCTCCTCCATCTCCTGCTCGACGACGATGAGCTCCTCCTCCATCATCTCGAATCCGCTATCCTCGCTGGAGCTGGCGGCGGCGGGGCTCTGCGGTCTAGATTGACGAGGACCAGTGGCTAAGCAGTTGTGCAGCGGTGGCTGCGGTGCAGAGGCACGGAGAAGGTGCGGCGGCGGCGCTGCTGCAACGGGCACTGGTGGCAGCGCGGTCGCGAGGAAGAAGAAAAGGAACGGGCGAAGGGGCACGGAGATGGAAAAGTGCTAAGGGGCGCGCCCCTCCTCTATTTAACTGCCCCCAGTAATCGATGAGTGGGATCGCGCTGCGCCGGAGAGCCACACGCTATGGCCGTGTATCACCGGCATTAGCCAATCAAAGAGAAGCCACAGCGGAGGCACAGAGTAAATATGATCCCATCACACGACGTGCAGTTGCGGTAAACGAGGAGACAGGCGTGACGTAACCCACGCACAGTAATCAGCGGCGATTCTTTTACGATTCTTTGTGTGGGCCCTTAAAATGAGGCAACGTAATGATTAACCTTTACGTGGGTTGGCGTATGAGAGAAGGAAGCATGGCCCGGATCCGAGCCTCCCTGGTAACCCGGCCGACAAGTGAAAACTTGAAATGTGCAGAGGGAAAGTAAAACCATAGGATCCGAGCTACAATGGTAACCCGGCTGACAAGTGAAAACTTGGAACGTGCGAAGGGAACGTAAATCCATATAATCCGAGACAAGAAGTTAACCCGGAACTAAACGTCTGAGGCTTGAATATGAATGAACCTAATGTGGCCTTAGAGACCAAGGCCGCTAAGGCCGCACCAGCTTCGGGGACTAATGTTGGGGGGATACCCCCGGGTAGGTTCACTCCAGGGTATAAGGGCCGAATTAGCCGAGGGTCGGCAAGGTCAAAGCGGATGCTGGCCGAGTCACCTCAAGGCAGGCCGGATCACGGAGTAACCCGGGCCAGGAGGGGACGCCTAACATTGTCTCGTCCGACTTAAGGAGTAAGTCAGAAATGCTTGTTTAACCTATATGCAGGAACAGGTGTGGCTGGATCTACTGTGATCCAGATCCTCGCTTGGCTTCCAGGAGAAGGAAGGAATCTCTCTGGTCAAAAAAGAACGTCCTGTGCATACTGGATGAGCGAATAAAGCAAGGGCAGGACCACCAGATCGTGGCCGACAAGGGTGACGGCGCTCACGTCGGTGGCCAGGCGCCCTGAGGCTACGTTGCTAAAGCAAGTGTGACGCGGGGGAAAAGCACCCTTGTCGGGTTACTACTTTGGGAGGGGCATATTCTTAGGAATATGCCTCCACGTATGCCCTAGGCCAAGACCGAACCACCACTATATAAGGGGGGTTAGGGTTCTGGTAGAGGGGTTGGGTTTTTCTGGGATACATAGTTGGTTGAGCACTAGTGGATCTAGGGTTCTTTGGCTAGTTGGTAGGCAAGAGTAAGAGAGTTTCTTCTTCCTCCTCTTGTCAATACAGCTCAAGGAGCACTTGTAATCTAGGAGATAGAACATCAATACAAAGCTTCTGTGTAGAGAATCACTCTACTATCCCTCCCTGGATTCCCCTAGCGCATATTAGTCCCCACCTTTAGCCTATCCTTGGCATCTGCCCTGACACCACCATGACAAGGTGATTTCCTGGTCCGAGCAAGGCATGTACCTCGTCACCGCTGGCATGACCGCATTGACCTCCATATGTCGGCGCTGCAAGCTCTTTCTATCTGTTTCCTCAGTCGTGAACACACAACAACTCTGGTGATGTTCCCTGTACTCATTCCTTCCCTCGTTTCCGGGGTACCTCTGATCCGGTTGTTGCTGATTTTCCACCTGATGCACTGCATCCCTTCTCTCATTGTTGTCATACCTCGGCGGAGGGGGAGGCAACATTAGCTGCTGCGTGTTTTCTCCGGAGAGCAATTGCTGCCGGGGTAACTCATGCCGAGGTTGATCGTTCCGGGGTGCCTGAGCATTCCCTGAGCCACCTTGCTCTATCTTTCGCATCCACTCACATTGCCTCGTCATGTGACCCGTCGGGCTATTCGGATTCGGCGTGTGAAACTTACACGGTTGGTCCAGCATCGACTCATAGGTATACCTCGGACGGTCTTTCTTTTCCTGCCACTGTTTCTTCTGCTCCGGAGTCCATGTTTTCTTGCCATCATTTCTTGGAGTCCACTGCCCTCCAGTTCTCTGGCATTGGTTACTCCCTCCTCCGGGTTGATCTTGATTCACTGCTGCAACTTGTTGCGAGCCATAGCGATGGTCCGGTCTGTCATCTCTCCTTTTTCCTCTGTAATCATTCCTCCGGGACGACCCAGCTCCGTCCCTCTGATAGTATTCCTCGTTTGAGTCGTTTGACGGGAGCCTAGGTTGAGTCGGATCACCCAAAGCATACGAATCAGCAATCCGGATCATCTCTGCCAGCGTAACTGGCATTTTCCTTTGCAGTTTCATCCACAGCTCGCTGCCGTATCTGCACCCTTGCGCAAACCACGCTATGGCATGTGACTCTATGACACCCTCACACGAGTTTCTTATGGTACACCACCGGGTTAAGAATTCACGATCCGTCTCGTTGGGTCTTTGCTTGCACATTGCCAGGGTCTGCGGTCTATTCGGCCTCTGGTACGTACTTGAGAAGTTGCTGATAAACATTTCTTCAAAATCTATCCAGCAGTTGATGCTTCTGGGCGGCAAGTAATTCAGCCATACTCTGGCCGGGCCTTCCAACATCTGGGGCACGTAACGCACAGCCCATCTCAAGTTGCCAGTTGCAATTTTCACTGCCGTAGCATAGCTTATCAACCAATCCTCCGGCTTGGTAGTGTCGTCATATGTCTTCGTGCCCCTGGGTAATTGGAAGTTGGGTACTGGTGGTTCCTTCATGATCCGGGGTCCAAAGCACGCTGGACCCGGAGGACCTTGACATTCGTTCTGTTCCGACCTATACAGCCGATCCAGCTTTAACCTGGCGTCATCCGGCATCAAATCCCTGCTCCCCGACCTAGACCCTATCACATGATAGTCTGGTCTGGGGTACCCTGCGTTCACCATCTCTGAATTACCATCATTGTATCGGTTTTGCCCCCGTTGCACGTCTTTCTGCTGCATACCTCGGCCGGCGCTTTGCTCTTGCCTTGGTATATTCCGCTGCTGCGGTGGTCCCGCCGCTGGAGTTGCGCTTGTCGGCATTGCCGTTGCAGCGTTCCTTGACCGGCATTGCCTTGGTCGTGATTACCTCGGCTAGCTTCACCTCGGCTCACACTCACGATCATCATTCTTCCGCATCTCTTTTTCTTTTCCGCTTGCGCGTTGGGTCGACGACAATCTGTTTGTTCCGTCTGGCCGAGGTTACTACCTCTTCTCTCCTTGGACCGCCATGAGGCGATGATGCGGCTCCAGCGGATTTCTCCGGGTTACCCACCACCGAATGGACAATCTTGGAAGCCCCAGCTCTCTCCGGGTTAGCTCTCAGCAGCTCCTCGTTCTGCCTGTTCGCGATCCGAACCATCTCGTTAACCCGGTCTTGCTGTCTTTGACGGGCCTCACCCGTCAGACCCTCTAACTCGGACGCAGCGGCATCTGCTTCTCTGAGGTTCTTCGCCGGGGTACTATACCTCGGCAACCCCACAGACAAATAGTTTTCCGACCCTTCTGCCCCATCATCACCTTCTCTGTTCATCTCACTTATGAGATTTTTCCCTTTTACCCTCATTGCATCAACCTTGTTTGCCTTTGCGTACTCACGCAGCGTCATGTTCAGTGACTGCTGAGCTGCAGCTATTTTCTTTGCGCCCTCCAGTATCTTTTGCCGAGTTTCCTCTAGCTCGGCCTGTGCCTGGGCCAGATCTATCACTGCTGCTACCGGGTTAGCCAGGCTATCCATAGCTTCCCTCAGCACGTTCTCGGGCCTCTCTAGTGGAGGTCCTCTACCTTTCCTTGGTGCCTTAGGTGTTACCTCCGGGTCTGGCGCTAGATCCTTGCTTGCGGCCGCACCTGGAGAAGTCATCATCACCTCCACATGGTCCGGGGAGCGAGCGATACACGCCCCGCGAGCCACAGTGAGGGGCTCTCTTACTCTTGCCTACAATCTAGCCCAAGAACCCTAGATCTACTAGTGCTCAACCAACTAGAATTCTGCCAACCCCCTCTACCTGAACCCTAACCCCCCTTATATAGAGGTGGTTCGGTCCTGGCCTAGGGCATACGTGGAGGCATATTCCTAAGAATATGCCCCCTCCCAAAGTTGTAACCCGACCGGGGTGCTTTTCCCCCGCGTCACACATGCTTTAGCGACGTAAGCCGACGTGAGCGTCGTCACCCTTGTCGGCCATGACCCGGTGGTCCTGCCCTTGCTTTATTCGCTCATCCCGTACATACCGGACCTTCTTTTTTGACCAGAGAGATTCCTTCCTTCTCCTAGAAGCTAAGCGAGGATCCGGATCATAGTAGATCCGGCCTCACCTGTTCCTGCATATAAGTTAGACAAGCATTTCTGACATACTCCTTAAGTCGGATGAGACAACGTTAGGTGACCCCCCCTGGTCCGGGTTACTCCGTGATCCGGCCTGCCTTGAGGTGACTCGGCCAGCATCCGCTTTGACTTTGCCGAACCTCGGCTAACTCGGCCCTTATACCCTAGAGTGACCCTACCCGGGGGTATCCCCCCAACAGTATCGAACCCATAGAGAGCTATTTGGTTAAGGTCTTTATGCCCCCGTCACTATCTATTAAAGGATACTTGTAAGCTGCCTTTGATCTCAAGTAAAGGGTGTTTAAAAGGTTTGTGTTTGTGTGCTAGAAATAATAAAACAAGTAAAGAAAGCGTTGGAGAATGGTGTTGGAACTCAATAAGGCTAAATTTTCTCGGGGATTTAGGATACACTGCTAGCATGGAATAATTAATCATAATTAGGATAACCTATTTCTTTCGTCATGATATGTATGGAGAGAGCTCAATAATAAGATGTTCACTACAAGACTCGTGGATAGTCGCTTTCTTGAGTCAGGTAATGAGGCCATCCCTAAATAACCACTTCAATGTCTGAGAGCAGTCACTCATACAGACCACCACAATTATGGGTTTTCCCATGGATATCATAATAAGCTTAGTGAATCCCTCTTTATTCCTCCTTTGACCGTGTAGGTTATAAGCCAAATCTTGTAGTCACAAAAGTAACATTGTACATACTCCCATACGCGTCCTAAGGGTATCACCCTCTATTTAGACCCGGAGCCAAATGATATGTGGCCGAGTACACATACCATCTAGAGGGAGAGATCAAACACAACATCATAGATCAATGGATCATGGACCAAAGTAATAGATCATCTTTATTTCATTTCATAATAATGTTAGGGTTTCTCCATATCTCCAAGAACAAAGGGAACTACTCACACATGGAAGCAATCAACAATATTATCATATTCAAATGGATGGACAAAAGTATAAAGATAAATATAGTGCAAACCATAATTGTATTTAGAATTACAACAAGATCTAAAGTATGGAAGAGGGGAATGGTAATGGTGAGGGAGATGCGGCGATTAATGATGAAGGGGATAATGTGATGTCCTCCGATGATCCATGAAGCAGCAAGGATTTTCCATTCGTCTAGTTCCTCACCTAGATCCCTCTTTGGTGTGGTATTTCGAGGCTGGAAGTTTTTGTGAATGTCGGATCTTAGATCCGTCTTTGCGAGGTGAGAGTATTTGATAAGGTGGACGCTCTGATAGGTGGTACGGGCAGAAGGTATGGGCAAAGCTCCATCCTAACCACTAGTTGTTATACCTTTAGTAGCCTTCCTTCATGTTTGTTATTCTCCCAGGTGCGAGAAAAAATCAATTAAATGACATTTATCACTTAGAAATATCATATTACTGCATAATATGACAGCCCAATTTTTATATGTTCAGAAAATACTTAGTAATTCGGGATCCTGTTGAAAGAAAGATAAAAGGTATGCGCGAGCGCACTAAAATACTAAAAACCCTATTCTACTTATGCAAAACAAGAGTTAAATATGCTTCAATTTTAGACCCATCAGTATGTTACTAAAACCTTCTCCGTTACAGCATTACTCATAGATAGATCCTGCTATTTGGTGTTGTGCTAGTTAGAAAATTTTGTGTTGTGTGCTACGAATCCCTTCAACATCACCACATGATAGAGCAAGGTGACAAAACATGCTTCTTGTGGTAACTTTACAAGGGGACTATGCATGAGATGGTCCAAAAGTGTAATGCATAGGAAACCAAACAACATGAGAATACTAGCCCAACTCATTCACCCACCCCAACTGCAGGCTACAAAACAAAAAATAGTTTTTGGCCCAAAGTATATATATGCTTGGTAGTGCCCACCCTAACATTGCCCAAGGGAGACAAGAATGACATGCAGCTTACCAAACACGTCCATAGTGTCTATCATCGGTGGTCGTATGGGCATGTCCCATCAGCTCCCCTGATACATTAACAAAAAGAAATTGATTGTAACAAATTTAAATGAAAATGACCAAATTTATTTATAATTTAGGGAATTTTTTAAAATTCAAATAATTCGATAGAACTTAAAATAACCTTAATCTAAAGGCCCATGCGGTGGTACAATATGGTGGTCATTGTTGCTCGATGCTCGTCCTTGGGGGCGTTGTTTCCCTTGTTGTCACGGACACTTCATCTGCTTGGGCTGGCCCCATCATCGTTGGTGGTGAGGTCGATGAAGTTTCCCATGCGGTGAGCGCACTCATGCGCCTCCTTCGCTACCTCGACCTTTGACCGGATTAGGGAAAACTCATCTGTCACCAACAACATCATGTCAAAGGATGCATGCTCCATCATCCTCTTGCCCGAATACTCTTCTAGGTCATTGTCGGTATTGAGATGGAGCCGCCGATGCTTGTACTCCTAGCACACCGGCTCCTCCTTCGCCTTCATCACGTGTGGATCTCCTGCCATCTTCTTCGGTGTGACAAGGCGCGACTAGCCCCGTGGTAGAGAGGATGCCCGCGATGCCCACCACTCCCAGATAAAGATGCTGCTGCCGCCTGAGCAATTCCGCATCGCCTCGTCCACCTTGTCCTTTACCAATGTGAGGGAAGTCCTCGGCGGTTAGGAATATGAAGCGGAGACTGACATCTTCTGCGGTACCCACCACTGCTTGGGTGTAGGGTGGTCTAGGCGCTTGCCTCCTGTGTCAATGTGGTCCATCACCACGGCGAGCATGCAGCACAACACTCCCCACTAGAGCTTGTGACTGACCGTGTTCTTGTTGGCTGGACGAGGGCCGTCACCCTCATACCTAGCAAGCTCCAACTCATGGCACTGCCAAAAGAAGGGGTTCCATGTGATGTTGTTATATGGGTCCCAAATGGGATCCTACATGCTCTGGCATGAGCTCGTTGTAGTAATGCTTGTGGATTGCCGCACTCGAGCCGTGCCACATTGTGCTAGCGGTATGGGCACACCGTTTTCGCTCAACCTCCATCTGACGGTACAACGCATGTCCTAAGGAGTCAGGTACCACGACTCGTAGAGGGGCGCGCCTCCTCCACCATGACGTAGCGGTGACCGAAACCATTGGCCGATGCGCCTTTGTCCTCATATATATTGGCCATGGCATGTAGGCGAATTTGCATGGAGGAATGGAGGCAATGGGGCAGCGAGGAGGAAAAGGTGAGCAACAGTGAGTTGGGGAATGCGTGAGAAACAATGATACACTGCTTAAATAGCCAGAGCTCTAGGAGGGAAGCAGCGAGAAAGGGCATGAAGGAGTGGTGGCATGCATTAAATCTGTCGCGTGCCCCTCACGCTTCCACGATGAGACGCATCATCTGCCTTGTCTGCCATCGCTTGGAAAGATACCAGGACGGGTCCACACTCCTATAACACTGGTTTGGTGCCCCTGCATGCCCCACTATGGGTCAAGTGTGGCTTGGGATGTCAGACACCCTATTGGGTCGCACTAGATGAAAACGGGCAATGGGGGGCCGACTAGGCAAGATTTTCGTGTCCAGAGCCCCTATAGCCTGTTTGGGGCCTATCGGGGATGGCTGGAGATGTTATTAGTTTTTTGCAACCTGAAATCCATTATGATTTACATGAAAAAAAGGTAAGTTTGTTGAGACAGGTTGTTGAACCGTTATATTTAGGAAACACTGCTGGCACTGTGGCTCTTGTTAATAGGTTAGTCCAAGAAATCATATGAAAAGTACTCCAAAGTTGGAACAAAACACAAGAAAGTGGATAAAACTAAGCATGGAACATCAAAAATTATAGATACATTTGCAATGTATCAACATCCCCAAGCTTAACTCCTGCTCGTCCTCGAGTAGGTAAGTGATAAAAAGAAATAATTTTTGAGGTGACATGCACTATCAAAGACTTGATCAAAGTATTTGCAAAACATTCAAGGCTGGGATCATAGTACTTCAATCATAACATGAAAGACAAAGTTCTAGCAATAAGCAAAGAGACTATGATGCAACATGAAAAGGCACAAACAAAAGATTCATGAATAACAATGCTTTGCAAGACGTTTGTTTGTTTCACATAAAGAAAACATAGCATAAAAGTATTCAGCTTGTCCCTCAATAGAGTAGCAAATATAAATGCATAGGACACCTTCAAAGTTCATAAGAGTGACTAGATACAATAGTTTAAAACAAGCAATAACAAGTTATGCATCAATCAACTAGTCTTGGGACAATGCACATAGAACTAAGAATGGCCACTATGCTCTCAAAGTAGGTGCATAAAGTTAGAAGGTGGAGACTCAATATAATGGTGGAAGAAAGACCTTTTTGTAAAAGGAAGTAGGGATTCAAGTCTCATAAAGAGCTTCCAAAAATTATGGTACTTATAGCTTTCAGCTCTCATTTCCCCTATCATAAGCATCTTTAAGTGATTAAGATTAAAGTGACACAACTAAGAGGATATGCTTGACAAGTTATAAACTAAAATCTCATGCCCCTTACTTACGAAGACCGATCCTCATGCTACTCAACTTCAGTCACGAGTAAGCTCTTGTCATTGTAAGTATATGTGTATCATTAAGAACCGCCAACGGGGTACCCCTTGCACATGATACGGGAGCTTTCCCATAATCAAAATGACAAGCCAAGCAGACAATGAGCATCTCAGCGATCTTTTTATTTGCTATTTGCATATGTTTTTATTGAGGATGCTTCATAGAGTGCTCATTATGGTGATGTTGCAAGTTTCCACCATGATTAGGCATGGCTTAGGCTAGCGGCCCAGGCGTTTCTCTAACACACATACAAACTCCATGATCTTACAAGTTCCACTTTTATTTCACACCGCCGGGATCCGTAAGCAAAAGAACATGATATCAACGGGGTACAAAGTACAAGTGCAATGTCGAAAGCGTTCCCCATGAAACATGGTTCTGCTAATTTCAACTTATAAAGCGCAAGCATATACGCAACAAAGAAGGACCCAATGGTTCAAGTTTATTAGAGGCAATAAAGTAAAGTGTGCCATCAAGTTCGTGAGAGCTTTAATCACTAGTTTTCTCATAACAAGTGGAAGGTAAACAAAAGCATGAATGTACTTGGAATAGCATAAGCTAGTAGGTAGGTATGGTGGACTCTTTGGAATAACTTGGTTTAGGGAGTTGGATGCATGAGTGGAACTCATACTTTGTTGTGGAGGCTAACAAAAGACTGGGAGCGACAAACTAAGAGAGCAATAATGGCCATAATCATGCAGAGCGACAAAACATCATTGATCAAAGCATAAAGTGATAAACAAGTTGAAAACTAAAGGATCAGAAAGGCTATGGTGACTTTGGATAGTCATACATGGTGTGAGCATGCGCCAAGTCAACCCAAGTAAAACATCAAAGGAGAATACCACTATACTATGCTTTAATATGCTAAAACAACGCATGATTCATCCAAGGCACATTAAGCAATCTCAATTGTTTATAACAATTCATGCTACAGCAAAGAATACTAAGCATAAAGCCAAAACAATATCAAGCATGGCATGACAAAGCATAGGCCACAGTCAAAACGAGCTCTTTTTACCACATAAGCATGAGCTTTCCTACTCTTTTCCAAACCAAACCAAACTAAATGCAAACCAAAGTGTGAAAGAGGGGGTCCAACCAACTTATTCAGAAAACTAAGCAAACCAAGCAAACTAAAAAAACAAAACGAAAATGAAAAAGAAGACGCTCCAAGAAAAACACAACTGTGCATGAAACAATAAAAATGAAGTGTTTGGAAGAAACCTGAAATTTTTATTGATGAAGAAGGGGATGCCTTGGGCATCCCCAAGCTTTGACGCTTGTACTTCTTGGATATTTCTTGGGGTGACACGCGTGGCATCCCCAAGCTTGAGCTTTAGTCCATCCTTCATCCCGTTACTCATTCCTTTCATACACCTGAAAATTTTCCTTCATACAAAACTTCACACAATCTCATTAGCAACATTAGTGCACTTAAGATAAATAAGTCTCAACGTTCAGTTCTATCACCAAATAAACTTCCATTAGAACACTAGCTACTGTAGCACTTCCCTCAAAATGCTCAATTCCCCAAAGGAACTCAAGAAGGAACTAACAAGAAGCAAATGCAGAAAATGGCAGAAATCTGTCAAAACAGACCAATAGGTAAAGACGAATTTTTTTGAAGACCTTCTGTTGCTCAAATCAAAAAGTGTTGAACTAACGAAAGTTAGATAACAACCTGGGACAGAAGCACAAACAATTACAGCTCAATCAGACGTACATAGCTCTCTCAGGAATTTTTATGGTGAAGCACAGAAATCTGTTTCGGGACAGCAACTTTCCCAATCGATACTTCACTCTCATTAGAGGTTACTCTTGGCACAAAAAGAAAATAAAAAGGATAAGGAGAGGTTATTACAGAGGTAATAACTTCCAAGACTCATCTAAAACTCTTGGGTTATCTCCCAACAAGTACTTTTCTTTAACGCCTTTAAGTTAGGCATAAGAAGCAAAGAAAGAATCAAGTGTTCTCAAATGAAGAAGCATTAAGACCAAATTTCTTGCCCTTACCTCTCTTATTTTTATTCTTAAACTTTGGGAAAATGTGATTGTTTGGTGGAGAAGAAAGGTGCATGGTCCCCTTTCCCACATCTATTATTGCTCCCAGGAGTTCTAATAGGGACCTTCCAAGTGTAATTTGTCCTTTTCCTGCACATTCAATAACAAGATAATCAGTAGAAATCATTTTCCCAAGGATCTTTTTAAACACTCCTTCAGCTATTCCAATAGGTAATATGGTAGCATTATTAGCAAGAGATATTTCTCTTCCTTCTTCAGTAAGCCCCCAAAGTTTCAAAGATTCATAAATATCTTTGGGCATAAGACAAAATTCAGACATGATATCGCAGCGGGCTTGAAAAGTTTCAGTGTTTATCTCAATCTTTACTGTAGGGAGCCACTTTGATGGTTCAGAATTTATTGGAACATAATTGTGATGCTCCCTAAGCTATTATATCAACTTTATAAGCTAGTAGTTCTAGCCTCAAGAGTGTTCAACCTAGCAAATATTTTTGCGAAAGAAATATCAGTTTGGCTAGGCATAGTGTAAGTGAGGATCAATTTCTTTATAGCATTAATGTCATCATCCTCATTACGTTGGAGGAAATCTCCTCCCACAATAGCATCTAAAGCATATCTATAGCAAAGAGCAATCCCAAGGTAAAAACTGCTAAGGAACAAGCCTTGAATCATTTTAGGCTCAGTCTTTTCATGTAGATCAGAGATTCTAGACCAAGCTTCCTTAAAACTTTCCTCAATTCCTTGTTTAAAAGTGAGAATCATTTCCTCGGGTGACATAGTGATTGGAGCAAGGCTAGACATAGTGGCAACTCAAGATAGGAACTATTTTTTTTTGTGTTTTCAAATAAGAAAGCAAACAAGTAAAACTATTTTTTTTGGATTTTTGAAGAACAAAACAAGCAAACAAAGCAAAAAGAAACTAAGCAAAACAAAAACAACAAAGTAAAGAGATTGGTTATGAGGGACTCCCCTTGTGAAGATGTCCTTGACTCCCCGGCAACGGCGCCAGAAAAGATCTTGATGCACTCGACTTTCAAGGTAGAGCTCGTTGGGAACCCCAAGAGGAAGGTATGATGAGCACAGCAGTAAGTTTTCCCTCAGTTATGAAACCAAGGTTTAATCGAACCAATAGGAGCAAGGAAACACCCCAAAGGTGTTACTAGCTGAGCTTTGGCAGGGCGCACTACCGGTGCTAGTAGCAACGTGGAGACCTACACAACACAACCACAGAACTTTGTCCCCAACTTGCGATGAGGTTGTTAATCTCACCGTGTTATGCGGAAAACAAAGGATTAAACGTATCGAATGGAAAGAAGTAAAAGTTTGCAGAAAGTAAACACAAAGCAGTAAAAGATTGTAGATTGTATCTAAAAGACAAGGACCGGGATCCATAGTTCACTAGAGGTGGCTCTCCTTAGATAGATAACATGCTGGGTGAACAAATTATCGCGGGGCAATTGACAAACACCGAGAAATCAATACATGCATATACTAATCATCTTGACTCCTTTGATACTTGATTGGGCATTACAACATAATACATAGACCGCCATCCAACTGCATCTATGACTAATAATCCACCTTCAGGTTATCATCCGAACCCCCTCCAGTATTAAGTTGCAAGAAACAGAGTATTGCTTTACGAACTACATGTAAAGTAAACAATACAATTGTTCTATGAACAAAGGATCATTGTTTTCTCCCTAGTAGCAACAGCACATCTAGTACCTTAGAGATTTCTGTCACTTCCCCAGATTACCAGAGGCATGAACCCACTATCGAGCATAAATACTAACTCTTGGAGTTGCTAGCATCTACTTGGCCAAGATAGATATAACCACGGAAAGCATTTAAGATCTCAAATAACAAAGACATGATAGAATCAATAATCAATCTGAAATAGCATCTCAATATCCATCGGATCCCCGCAAACACAACATGTATGGATTACAAATAGATGATCTTGATCATGAACGGAGCTCACAAGATCTAAACATGAAAGAACAAAGGAGGAGAAACTAGCCATCTAGCTACTACATGGATCCGTAGTCCAAGGATGAACTACTCACGCATCACACCGGAGGCTTGCATGGTGATGAAGAAGGCCTGTGGTGAATTCCCTCTCCCAGGTGCCGGGAAGAGCTTCAGATCCCTCCAGATCTAGGGATGGAGATGACGGCGGCTACAGACTCTTTCGTGGATTTTTGATCGGGTACTTAGGGTTTTCGTCCCGAGGGCAACTTATAGGCGGAAGGAGAGGCCGAGGGGGTGCTAGGGTCGGCCAGACCACCCCCTGGCGCGGCCAGGTGGTGTGGCCGGCCCTGGCCCCTCTCCGTCTCGTATTCTGGCACTTGATCCCTTCCGGAAAAATAGGAACTTTGGCTTTTGTCCCATCCAATTCCGAGAATATTCATTTTCTGACTTTCCTAGAACCAAAAACAGCAGAAAACAGGCAGCTGGCACTGTGGCTCTTGTTAATAGGTTAGTCCAAGAAATCATATGAAAAGTACTCCAAAGTTGGAACAAAACACAAGAAAGTGGATAAAACTAAGCATGGAACATCAAAAATTATAGATACATTTGCAATGTATCAGGAGCAAAGAAACCAAAGACTCCATGAAAGAAGAGGGTACAACACTACTGCTTCCAAACAAATGGTATATTGATCTTGATCCGTAACAAGTTGTGCCTTAGCTGAAATACAACCACCAAGATTCATTTCAGCAACAAGATGTGGCGTGGGTGTGTATAACAAGACCAAAATAGACAGGTCCAAGATAATTGACTCGTGGTTGACTGCAACTAAGGGCAAGGGCGGATAATAGAACTCTTTTTTGGTTTGTCTCGGGTCCTGAGTTTGTTATCCAGGAACTTGAAGCTGATCTTGATGTAATCCCTAATGCCTAATAAAGATCTGTTTTACTCGCAAAAAAATTGATAACTACATGTGTCACCTTTGACCTGATGTAAAATTTTGTTTGTTATTCTACAACAACAACACACGATATTTACCTAGTGACAATAAAAACATCACCGATGACCTAGGACTGGCCACTTGATACAAAATATACCCAAGAATTTTGTAGTTTCTTTCACTAAGCAACCACATATGTTCATTCAGAACATCTACAAGAAATTGCTATATCATGACATTTAATAAACACTCTACCATGATATTTAATGGTACTATATCGGCTATGGAAAGATAATAATACTACGAAATCCATATCAGTTACATAAACAGTCCATGGCCGTTGCAATGTTGCTGTTCTAATTTACTTATATGTAACATGTCCAACTCAAATACTTTATTTAGTGATTCAAATTCAATGATAGGAAAAACAAAGAAAAAATGCTTTTGAGTAAGTGCATCTGCATGCCACAACGTTATAATTGCTTGACATTATTGTATTGAGAAAATGAAACAAAATTGCTTCTTCAAAACTCCGTCATATATATTAAAAAACAAAAGGATATAATAATGATAAATATGACCACTTATGGATGTAAGTTAAAACAACAAAAATACTAAGTAATTATAACACCATATCAACAAACAAAACATACATAAAATATATTTGATATTCACATAATGAAGTAACTAGCAAAAATAATTGGTATTGACAATGATTTACTAATCCAGTTATGCTATAACTTACCAATCTTGTATGCAAATCCACATATCCGAGGGCCTGAAGCTAGACGGTAGACATTTTTTTTGGATGAAGGACATAGGCCATGTCTGTCCATGCCTTGCCCAATTTTAATGTTTGGGTACGAGTGGATCATTTGTACTACTCAATGAACTTCACTATGCAATAGTTATTTATGGTCTTTTTTATTTACTTAAATATAAAACTGACCATGTTCTTAATAATGATGACCAAAGACATCCAAACATGCAAAGTACAAGGATACTAATCTTTTTTTACACAAATTTGTGCGTTAAATAGTGGCTAAGTAAGGAGGAAGAGAATTTTATTTCTATCTCTAAATTTTCCAAGTAAGAAAGTAAGTGTTGTCTCTAGATAACTGTTTGGTTTTCTCTCCACTCTGGTGACAATATCATATTGCACGGAAAACCCATAAAGAGCGTACTACTTAAGAAATTTGAAAAGTTGTTATGATAATTGATTGTTCGCCTATAATAACAAAGCAGTGAGATATAGAAGAGTATCATGATGATTTTTCTGAATTCCGTGCATTTTCGGTTATTTCTTCCAATATATATTCCACACCTCACATGGTGCTTTGTTTTAATTATGTGCATTATTTTTTTCCTTCGGCCCTTTTTTGGGTAGCCTTTCTTTCCCTTTGGTCTTTTTTCTCATGGTTTCTTCTAATTTAGTTTATTTTCTGTGTGGTTTCTTACACTTTGGTCTCTTTTACACATTGTTTACTCGTTTTTTGTATTTTCATGTGGTCTCTTTAAAATTGTACTCACTCTAGATACATTATGGTGTTCTCTATGCCATTCTCTGCTGGTGTGATTCTTTTACATTAAAGGCATTAGCACACTCACAAAGCTCGATCCTTGTCGGCACGTGGAAGTTCAACCTCGGGTTGATCTGCATGGGTTTTCCTCTCCATGCTTCCTCCTTACAATGTTTTGAAACACATCCATGCACTATAATAAGCTAATTTCTAAGTGGTGAGGCCTCACTGCCGTCTCGTGTAGCTAAAATTCCTACTCTTGGTCTTGGACCTTACTTCATTTTTCCTCTGTGCTATCCATGAAAACAAAATCTTTGGAAAACTATCTTGATTCTATATTTAACGATTGACCGTGAATGTTTTCGATTGTATAGTCTTGAGCGTTTTAATGTGCTCTGCGCTACCGTATTTACCACTAGACCTAGGTGTGCCTTGATGGCAAGGTAAGCAGCGTGGAACAGCACTACCAAAAGGGTTATTTTTTGAAATTCGGTTAATTTTGTCTTTTCAACTCCCAAACCCGGTTTTCTCATGTTGGTTTAGTTTTGAGTGTTTACACAATTTGATAAACTACGTTGCTAGTCTCGGTAAGGTAACGCCCCCGATCTTGACGCAACCATAAAAGGGTAGCGCCCCTATGCTCGATGCTACCGTATCGACTAATGGACCTGGATGTCACGTTCACGAGGTAAGTAGCGCCAGTTAGAGCGCTACCATTCAGAGGTTAGCGTCCCAGATACGGGGCTACCCGGAAGGGTTATTTTTTCGAAATTCGGTTAATTTTTTTACTACCTCCGGTCCATACATATCTAGACAAAATTGAGAACATTAATATGGACCGGAGGGAGTAACAAACGCAATTCAAGCAGACACATCAATCCTTTCGGAACAATTGGCACCTTCCACGAGATCACTCTGCCTGCGCGCCTGACAATTTTATCCATGGAACGGGTACCCGCGGGTACCGTACCCGCATGGGTAGGATATGATCATACTTTTATACCCACGAATAATACCAATACCCTACCCGTTAAGTTATGGGTACGGGCACGGGTATAGACTTGTACCCATGGGTACCCATACCCTGCCCGTTTAAACTGACATGTCAAACTTATCTATAAAGTGTCGACCTATGCAGTCAAGAAACCTAGAGACAAGTATGCGATTGAGAATTCTAAACTATGATACTTTCATGTATTCGTTTACCTATTATTAAGTAGAAATATTTGTCATTTTTCAAATATATGTTATTGATAAACGTAAAATTGTGAATAACGTGTATACTATTGGATCTACCCACCGGGTACCCAATGGGTATGAGTACTCGGCGGGTATGGGTATAGGTAAAGTGGAGAAAATGATAAAAAAACACCACATTTAAGCACAAGGAGACACAAAACCACCACCTTTGGTTTTTTGACACATAAATACCACTTTTGGGGTCAGGCTGTAACGTGGAGCACTGATTACTAGCGGTTAGCAGTCTAACCACGTTTCTGACAGGTGGGACCCGCTGTCAATGCACACGTGGTGGGGACGGACAAACTAGACGGTCGTTAATGCTCGCGTATAGCGCTCGCTCTCACGGCGGTTGTGTGGACCTCGCAGCCACCTCGCTGGGACCGGGAGCACCACCCGTCTTTCTCCGCCGCTCCTCGACGCCATCTACCACTCCATCGACTTCGACGCCTCCGTCGAGCTAATGTGTCCCCGGAGGAGATGCAGGCGCCGCCTGCCTGCCGCCAATGCCGTTCCACCGCGTCGTCGCCGTCCGCTTCATTCGCCCGGTTTTCGCCGCGGTCGCAGAAGTCGCCAAGGACGTACCGCGTCCAGCCTCACCAGCAGCTCCCGCCGCTGCTCTTGTCACCGCCACCACCACCACTGCTTCCGAGGGACGGCAAGTATGAGAAGAGGTCCAGGAAGAACAAGAGGAGGAACAGGTCGGCGCCATTCGCGTGCCTCCTGAACGCTCTGCTCTACAATAGGAAGCCACCGGCCAACTCATCGTTAGTTGACGTGGCAGAAATGTGGGCTCCTCTGTCGGCGATCAGGGTGGAGCCGACGTTCGCGAGGCCGATCCTGTCCTCGTGCGCTTCCCAGCGGGAGTCCGCAGTGTCCGTGCCTGGAGGGTTCTTGCAGAGTCCCGGGAGGCGGGCAGTGAGGTTCTCTCCGGCCGTGGAGATCGTGGCGGATGATGAGCACGACTGCCACGACAGTGGAGCAACGACGGCGACCAGGCTATGTGACGTCAGCGGGAGCAGGACGGAGGTGGCCGCAGCGCCGCGAGAGTCGATGACGGAGGTGGAGCGGAGGGTGGATGAGCTGTTGCACGCACTCGGCATGGAGGAGGAGAGGGAGAGGGCCAAGGAGAGCGGCGAGTCTAGCTCCGTCCTGTTCGAGCTCGACAGCATGTTGGGGATATACTTTCTGGGTATCCTCACTATGCCTCACTGACCAGGGTGGCCCACTTCTGGTTAGAGCTTTGCTTCACGGGCGGCCCAGTCAGGGAGAAGAGACGGAGTCCCATCCGGCTACGGGAAGGCCCATAAGACTTACCGACATAGGCCCATAGCGTTACTTGTAGTTCAAGGTGTACTTTGTAACCGACTCTTAGTCGTAGCTGGATAGATCTCTCATGTAAACCCTAGGCCGGATATCTATATAAGCCGACCTAGGGAGAGCCTTTAGGGCACCCTCACAATAGTCTACAATCTCAACTCGCACAGGCGAAACCCTTGTAACCCATATTTTGGCTCTGCCATATTACTGGATTGCTAGCAGGAGTAGGATCCGTCCAAAGCCGGCGGATTTGAACCTGGGTAAACTTGTGTGCTCACCATCCCGGAACACCGTACGTATCATACCCCTCTCTTCCACACGCCTCGAGGACCCCCTCATGGCGTACTTGCCATTAATCCGATGATAGTTGGCGCCCACCATGGGGCAGGTGAGCTTCGGATCTGCGTTTCGAGCGGAATCTACAAGAATCGGAATCGGCGAGACTATCACCGTCGGTCACATCCTCTACGCCAGTGACATCCTCTCATCGTTCTCGATGAGACCGGGATTTCGGCTGGGAAGGTCGTGACTGCCTATACCATTATGTCTTTCGGCGAGATCGATACATCGGATTCGCTGAACCTATTCCACCCACCCCAGCGGTGATGATAGAGGCAGAAGAAGTTTCTGGGTCCCCTTTGTCCGCGAAGGCGGCAGAGTTCCGGATCTCAGGAAACCCTAATCCCACCCAGCCCGCACCCGTTTGCGAAGATAGTGGAGAAATCCGAGCCTGAAGCAGACCTTGCGGTTCAAGTCGAATCTAGAGTGGATCTCCCTAGCGAGGCTGAAACCCAGATCGACCCACCCGCTGAAGTCAAAATCCAGGAGGATCACAATAACAACCTTGGTTCCGGCCCTGCCAACGCCGGAACAGATCAACCGTTCCTGAGGCACATGTTGAGGTGCATGATGATGCAAGACGCAAGCGTGGATGAGGTTCTCAAAACCATCAAGATCTTCGAGGAAGCCCACAAGGAAAGCCGCAACTACCTCAGGACCCACACATCACACTTCATCGGATACGTTAGATCCGGATCTAGCTCTGCCGATGCTGGAGACAACACTGACTCAGTGCTGGAGGCGATCGGAACAAACACCGACTTACCCGCATCCTCGGATGACTCGATGACGTCGGCGGATTTCCGAAAGTTCTCCGCGGAATATGAAGAGGAGTACAACTCCAAAGCTGCAGAAGAAGGAGAAGCCATGGATGAAGGATCCGGGGAAAACTCTCCCAAAGCGCAGGACGACATGGATATCGGAGATAATCCTGAGGTCCAGATGTTCGAAAGTACCGATCAAAGCTTTACTCCGGGAAACGGACCCAAAGCCGTCTTTGCTACCGGCACTGCCAAGAAGGCAAAGAAGAGGAACAAGAAGAACAAGACCCCGGCAAAAGAACTTCCAGCAGAGGAGGTGATTGCTGAGGAATATGAGGAAGACTAGGATGGAGCACTTATCCTAGACGAGCCCAAAGAAGAATCGGTGGATGGACACGTGGTCATCGTAGGTGCCCGTAAACTCATCGATGATGCATTAACCACACCTATCCCTCTCATAAGTAATCGCTGCGCGGAATTGGGACGAAGGGCTCAGTTCTAGAAGCGTGGCCGCCAAGTACTCCTGGATGAGGCCAAAAACATCGAGGAAGAGAAGAAGTGCATGGCCAAGGCGGAGAAGCTTATCTCTCTACAACATCAAAAGATCCGGAAAAGCCACGTACGGGCTGACAAATTTCCGGAAGTACGAAAGGTTCTCTTTGAGGGAGATCCGGGGATGCCGAGGTTTGACAGTAACGGAGCTCTGATGTATCCAACACCAGTGCAAAACACTGCCGCTGCCCGAGACATCCTAGCAAATAATCTAGGCCCAGAACAGGTTCGATTGGGCATCAAGTTACTCACCATGGGTCTGGACAAACAGAAGGCCACTAAATCCGGAAGCGGAAAACTGGTCTCTCAATCTAACCAATGTCGCACGGATCCAGCCTGGAACGACGTAAGACCCCAGCGGGCTTCGGAACAGCATCACCGTTCCGACCGTCGGGAAGACAATTATTCAAGAATCGGATCTTCAAGACAGCATCATAGAGCTGCACGTGATTGGCGTAACATTGCTCCAGCCGCAGAACAAGAGGCGATCGCTGCCCTGTATCCGAAGAATCCTCCTCGGCGAGAGTCAAATGATCACAGGGAAGAAGACAAAGAAAAGCGTCGGGAGGAGGACCGATAAAGAATGCCACCTCCCAGGCATACAAGCCATCCAGCTAAACCCTGATACATTGCAAATGTATCTATAATTTTTGATGTTCCATGCTTGGTTTTATCCACTTTCTTGTGTTTTGTCCACACTTTGGAGTGCTTTTCATATGATTTCTTGGACTAACCTATTAACAAAAGCCACAGTGCTAGCTGCCTGTTTTCTGCTGTTTTTGGTTCTAGGAAAGTCAGAAAATGAATATTCTCGGAATTGGACGGGACAAAAGCCAAAGTGCCTATTTTTCTGGAAGTCATCGGATGTCCGACGAAGTCATCGACGAGAGAGGGCCGAGGCTGGCCACACCACCTGGCAAGGCTGGCCAGCTTGGCCCACGCCAGGGGGTGGTGTGGTGGCCCCTGGCACCCCCTCGGCCTCCCCTTCCGCCTATATATTTCCCTCGGGACGAAAACCCTAAGGGCCCGATCAAAAATCCATGAAAGAGTCTGTAGTCGCCGTCATCTCCATCCCTAGATCAGGAGGGATCTGAAGCTCATCCCGGCACCCTACCGGAGAGGGGAATTCACCCTGGAGGCCTTCTTAATCACCATGCAAGCCTCCGGTGTGATGCGTGAGTAGTTCATCCTTGGACTACGGATCCATGTAGTAGCTAGATGGCTGGTTCTCCTCCTTTGTGCTTTCATGTCTAGATCTTGTGAGCTCCGTTCATGATCAAGATCATCTATTTGTAATCCTGCATGTTGTGTTTGCGGGGATCCGATGGATATTGAGATTCTATTTCAGATTGATTATTGTTTCTATCATGTATTTGTTATTTGTGATCTTCCATGCTTTCCGTTGTTAGTAGCTATCTTGGCCAAGTAGATGCTAGCAACTCCAAGAGTTAGTATTTATGCTCGATAGTGGGTTCATGCCTCGTAACTGGGAAGTGACAGAAATCTCTAAGGTACTAGATGTGTTGTTGCTACTAGGGAGAAAACAACAATCCTTTGTTCATAGAACAATCGTATTGTTTACTTTACACGCAATTCGTAAAGCAATAATCTGTTGCTTGCAACTTAATACTGGAGGGGGTTCGGATGATAACCTGAAGGTGGATTATTAGTCATAGATGCAGTTGGATGGCGGTCTATGTATAATATTGTAATGCCCAATCAAGTCTCAAAGGAGTCAAGATGATTAGTATATGCATGTATTGCTTTCTCGATGTTTGTCAATTGCCCCGCTGTAATTTGTTCACCCAGCATGTTATCTATCTAAGGAGACCCACCTCTAGTGAACTATGGATCCCGGTCCTTTTTCTTTACATACAATCTATAAACCGTTTACTGCTTTGTGTTTACTTTCTGCAAACTATTACTTCTTTCCATTCGATACATTTAATCCTTTGTTTTCAGCGAAACGCGGTGAGATTGACAACCTCATCGCAAGTTGGGGACAAAGTTCTATGGTTGTGTTGTGCAGGTCTCCACGTTGCTACTAGCACCGGTAGTGCGCCCTGCCAAGGCTCAGCTAGCAACACCTTTGGGGTGTTTCCTTGCTCAGCTAACTTGATGTTGTGCTCATCATACCTTACTCTTGGGGTTCCCAACGAGCTCTACATCAACACCGCTCCAGCAATTTTCTGGCGCCATACCTAGAGCCATCAAGCATTTTTCTGGCACCATTGCCGGGGAGTCAAGGACATCTTCACAAGGGGAGTCCCTCATAACCAATCTCTTTACTTTGTTATTTTTGTTTTGCTTTGTTTGCTTGTTTCTTTAACAAAAATACAAAAAAAATTAGTTCTTACTATAGTTGTTATTTTCGTGGGTCTGTTAGTGTCTTGCTTTATCATGCTTTCAGTCAATGGTTGGTTTCTTTGAAACTGAATCTTATTGGCAAGGTGGGTTCACGGAAGAACAAAAATATTATTATAAGGAACACCGCTTGTCATAAAAAGGGAAACACTTATGGGAACAAATTGATAAATTGTATACCATTGCTATAAACGTGTGCTCTACTTATAATGTTACTTATTGCTTTGATAAATCTTGTTGCTGTAGGAGATATAAACACCTCCCTTTTCAATGTGAGTATAATGATAATGTTACCATATCTTATGTTAAAGGGAATTATGACTTTTATGATGTGGAACAAATTGAAGAATTTATTGCTTGGAAGGGTGCATTTGAACTTGCTAGTTTGCTTGAAAATACTGATGATTCACCTTATAAATATGAGGTTTGTGATATACTTAAATTTTGCTTTGATAATTACAAGGTAGAAAATGGCTATATTCTTGAATATCTTAATAGATGTTCTCCACCAATGGAAGAGACTAATGCCTTGCGCGAGCCTATGGAAGAAGAAATTGCTGAAACTGGAAGCTCATTGGATGAAAAAGAGGAGAAGAGTGATGATCAAGAGGAGGAAGAATGGATCTACCCATCCCTACCTTCTAATGAGAGTAACTCTTTACCCCTTATATTATTTGATTGTCCCCCATGCTTACCAAAGAAGGACGAATGTCATGTTCCTGAGGATTCTTTTGAAAATGTTTATAATAAAGCTCTAGTATTTGTAGATCATGAAAAGCATGCTTTATGTTATAGTTATATTGTTGAGTTTATTCATGAGGCTACTGCAAATTATTATGAGAGAGGAAAATATGGTTGTAAAAGTTTTCATGGTACTGAAACACCTCTCTATTTGCTGAAAGTTTTGAAGTTACTCTCGTTTTATCGTCCTATGCATGTCACTTTGTTCTTTGTGAATTTATTTGCATACAAGATTCCTATGCATAGGAAGTGGGTTAGACTTAAATTTGTTTTGAATTTGCTTCTTGATGCTCTCTTTTACTTCAATTCATATTTCTTATATGAGCATCTTCTCAAACTATCATGCCTAACTTAAAGGCGTTAAAGAAAAGTACTTATTGGGAGATAATCCAAAAGTTTTAGATGAGTCTTGGAAGTTATTACCTCTGTAATAACCGCTCCTTATCCATTTTATTTCCTTTTTGTGCCAAGAGTAACCTCTAATGAGAGAGAAGTAATGATTGGGAAAGTTGTTGTCCTGAAACAGATTTATGTGCTTCACCGTAAAAATTCGTGTAAAATCTCTGAACGTCCTTTTGAGGCGTGAATTTTTGCGATTCTGCCCCAGGTTGTTATCTAACTTTCGTTAGTTCAACACTTTTTTTTGATCAACATAAGGTCTTCGAAAAAATTCGTCTTTACCTGCTGGTCTGTTTTGACAGATTTCTGCCATTTTCTGCATTTGCTTCTTGTTGGTTCCTTTTTGAGTTCTTTTGGGGAATTGAGCTTTTTGAGGAAAGTGCTACAGTAGCTAGTGTTCTAATGGAAGTTTATTTGGTGTTAGAACTGAACCTTAAGACCTTTTATCTTGAGTGCACTAATGTTGCTAATAAAGATTGTGTGAAGTTTTGTATGAAGGAAAATTTCTAGGTGTATGGAAGGAATGAGTAACGAGATGAAGGATGGACTAAATCTCAAGCTTGGGGATGCCACGCGTGTCACCCCAAGAAATATCCAAGAAGTACAAGCGTCAAAGCTTGGGGATGCCCAAGGCATCCCCTTCTTCATAAATAAAAACCCCAGGTTTCTTCCAAACGCTTCATTTTTATTGTTTCATGCACATTTGTGTTGTTCTTGGAGCGTCTTCTTTTTCGTTTTTGTTTTGGTTTTTCGTTTGCGTTGGTTTGCTTAGTTTGCTGAATAAATTGGTTGGACCCCCTCTTTCATACATTGGTTTGCAAATAGTTTGGTTTGGTTTGGAAAAGAGTAGGAAAGTTCATGCTCATGTGGTAAAAAGAGCTCGTTTTTTACTACGGCCTATGCTTTGTCTTGCCATGCTTGATATGGTTTTGGCTTTATGCTTAGTATTATTTGCTGTAGCATGACTTGTTATAAACAATTGAGATTTCTTAATGTGCCTTGGATGAATCATGCGTTGTTTTAGTATATTAAAGCATAGTATAGTGGTATTCTCCTTTGATGCTTTATTTGGGTTGACTTGGCGCATGCTCACACCATGTTATGACTATCTCAAGTCACCATAAGCCTTTATGATCCTTTAGTTTTCAACTTGTAGTACCACTTTATGCTTTGATCAATGATGTTTTGTCGCTCTGCATGATTATGGCCATTATTGCTCTCTTAGTTTGTCGCTCCTAGTCTTTTGCTAGCCTCCACAACCAAGTATGAGTTCCACTCATGCATCCAACTCCCTAAATCAAGTTATTCCAAAGAGTCCACCATACCTACCTACTAGCTTATGCTATTCCAAGTATATTCATGCTTTTGTTTACCTTCCAAATTAAACTTGTTATGAGAAAACTAGTGATTAAAGCTCTCACGAACTTGATGGCACACTTTACTTTTCTTGCCCTTAATAAACTTGAACCATTGTGTCGTCTATGTTGTATATGCTTACTTATTTGTTGGGAATTAGCAGAACCATGCTGTCATGGGGAACGCTTTCAACATTGCACTTGGTACTTGTACCTAGTTGATATCATGCTCTTTTGTATATGGATGTCGTCGGTGTGAAATGAAAGGGGAGCTTGTAAGTCCATGGAGTTATGTATATGTGTTAGAGAAACGCTCGGTCGCTGGTCTAATCCATGCTGACATGGTGGAAACCTGCAGCGTAACCATAATGAGCTGTCTATGAAGCATTCTTCTTATAAAAAAAGAGTCCTATATTGAGAAAAAAGAGAAAAGAGAAAAAAAGATTATGAAAAGAGGAAGAGAGAGAAAAGCACCATATTCCCATGGTAAATAAGAAGATTGCTGAGATGCTCATTGTTTGCTTGCCTTGTCATTTTGATATGGGGATTCTTCCGTATCATCGGCCAAGGGGTACCCCGTTGGTGGTTCTCTATGATACACATATACTTACAATGAAAAGAACTTACCGGTGACTAAACTTGAGTAGCATGAGGAGCGGCCCTCGTATACAAGGGACATGGGATTTCTAACTTATACTTCATCAAGCATGTACACAATAGTTTGTTCACTTTAACCTTAGTCACTTCAAGATGCTTATGATAGGGGCAATGAGAGATGAAAGCTATAAGTACCATAATTTTTGGAAGCTCTTTATGAGACTTGAATCCCTACTTCCTTTTATAAAAAGGCCTTTCTTCCACCATTACATTGTGTCTCCACCTTCTATCTTTATGCACCTACTTTGAGAGCATAGTGGCCATTCTTAGTTCTATGTGCATTGTCCCAAGACTAGTTGATTGATGCATAACTTGATATTGCTTGTTTTAAACTTTTGTATCTAGTCACTCTTATGAACTTTGAAGGTGTCCTATGCATTTATATTTGCTACTCTATGAGGGACAAGCTGAATACTATTATGCTATGTTTTCTTTATGTGAAACAAACAAATGTCTTGCAAAGCATTGTTATTCATGAATCTTTTGTTTGTGCCTTTTCATGTTGCATCATAGTTTCTTTGTCCTATTGCTAGAACTTTGTCTTTCATGTTATGATTGAAGTACTATGATCCCAGATTTGAATGTTTTATAAATACTTTGATCAAGTCTTTGATGGTGCATGTCACCTCAAAAATTATTCTTTCTTTTTATCACTTACCTACTCGAGGACGAGCAGGAGTTAAGCTTGGGGATGTTGATACATTGCAAATGTATCTATAATATTTGATGTTCCATGCTTGGTTTTATCCACTTTCTTGTGTTTTGTCCACACTTTGGAGTACTTTTCATATGATTTCTTGGACTAACCTAATAACAAGAGCCACAGTGCCAGCTGCCTGTTTTCTGCTGTTTTTGGTTCCAGGAAAGTCAGAAAATGAATATTCTCGAAATTGGACGGGACAAAAGCCAAAGTGCCTATTTTTCCTAAGTCATCGATGCGAATCGACAGATGAGAGGGGCGAGGCCAACACCACCTGGCGGCTGCCAGCTTGGCCTGTGCTGTGGGTGGTGTGGTGGCCCCTGGCACCCCCTCGGCCTCCCCTTCCGCTTATATATTGCCCTTGGGACGAAAACCCTGGGCCCGATCAAAATCCACGAAGAGTTCAGAGTCATTGTCATCTCCATCCCTAGATCGGGAGGGATCTGAAGCTCTTCCCGGCACCCTGCTGGAGAGGGGAATTCACCCTAGAGGCCTTCTTCATCACCATGCAAGCCTCCGGTGTGATGCGTGAGTAGTTCATCCTTGGACAACGGATTCATGTAGTAGCTAGATGGATGGTTCTCCTCCTTTGTGCTTTCATGTCTAGATCTTGTGAGCTCCATTCATCATCAAGATCATCTATTTGTAATTCTGCATGTTGTGTTTGCGGGGATCCGATGGATATTGAGATGCTATTTCAGATTGATCATTGATTCTATCATGTCTTTGTTATTTGTGATCTTGCATGCTTTCCGTTGTTAGTAGCTATCTTGGCCAAGTAGATGCTAGCAACTCCAAGAGTTAGTATTTATGCTCGATAGTGGGTTCATGCCTCCGTAACTGGGAAGTGACAGAAATCTCTAAGGTACTAGATGTGTTGTTGCTACTAGGGATAAAACAACAATCCTTTGTTCATAGAACAATCGTATTGTTTACTTTACATGCAATTCGTAAAGCAATAATCTGTTGCATGCAACTTAATACTGGAGGGGGTTCGGATGATAACCTGAAGGTGGATTATTAGTCATAGATGCAGTTGGATGGCGGTCTATGTATAATGTTGTAATGCCCAATCAAGTCTCAAAGGAGTCAAGATGATTAGTATATGCATGTATTGCTTTCTCGATGTTTGTCAATTTCCCCATTGTAATTTGTTCACCCGGCATGTTATCTATCTAAGGAGAGCCACCTCTAGTGAACTATGGATCCTGGTCCTTTTTCTTTACATACAATCTATAAACTGTTTACTGCTTTGTGTTTACTTTCTGCAAACTATTACTTCTTTCCATTCGATACATTTAATCCTTTGTTTTCAGCGAAACACGGTGAGATTGACAACCTCATCACAAGTTGGGGACAAAGTTTTATGGTTGTGTTGTGCAGGTCTCCATGTTGCTACTAGCACCGGTAGTGCGCCCTGCCAAGGCTCAGCTAGCAACACCTTTGGGGTGTTTCCTTGCTCCTACTGGTTCGATTAAAACTTGCTTTCATACTGAGGGAAACTTGCTGGTGTGCTCATCATACCTTCCTCTTGGGGTTCCCAACAAGCTCTACATCAACACCGCTCCAGCATTTTTCTGGCGCCATACACAGAGCCATCAAACCCCGCCTCAATGGGAATGACAGACGAAGGAATGACGGACACCATGCCGAGTCAAGCCGGCAGGGGGCTCGTCGTAATGAAGACCCTCCCTGGAGCCGGAATAATGACGCTCCGGACGGAGGCCGACGTTCAGCCGGAAACAATCCAGCTGCTCCACCCTCTCCACCAAGTAGCCATCACAACGGCTCTCAAGGAGGCCAGGGAGGGCGTCGTGGCGGAGGAGGTGGTGGCAGAAGCCGAAGTCCGGCTCCAAGGCATCACAGCCATAGCCATCAATCAGGACGATCTCTGTCCCCAAGTGACGCGAGGCACATGATTAACTCCAACATAGAGGCGCGGCGCTACGAAAACGATGATATATACATGGGCCCAAAATGCTTCGGACCATGCATAAGAGCAACAAAATTCCCAGAAGGATTCGCTATCTCAAGACACATCCAAGCCTATGACAGCATAGCTCGACCAGATACTTGGCTCCGGAACTTTTTCCAAGCTTGCTGCATCGCCAAAGGCGGAAACAGCCTGGTCGCAACCCGATATCTCCCACTCATGTTGTGGAAGACGGCACGATCATGGCTCAATGAACTTCCGTGAACACCATTCACAACTGGTATGACATGCAAAGCGTGTTCTTTCGGAATTTTCAAGGCACATATCGCAGGCCCTGTACGGTAGGAGACCTACAACGTTTCACCCAGAGAGCCGGGGAAACTTGCCGAGATTACCTCGGACGCTGGATCGACACTAAGAACTCCTGTGAAGGGGTAAATGACCAAATTGTGATTGAAGCTTTCATTGCTGGACTCCCAATTGGTCTACTATGTCATCGCTTGAAGTGCGACAAGGTAACTGATTTGGGAGAGATGATAGAAACAATGAGTAAATATGCAAATGTTGACGACGATGCAGAGGGATCACTGAACGTCCTAGTTGTTCCACAGTCGGGAAAACAACCAAAGCAGCAAGCTCAGAAGCACAAGAATACCTCGGAGGAAAAAACCCAACACGGAAATGGCAGTGGTCACTGCTATTTTCGGGTCTATAGGACGAGGAGGGCACGGCGGTGGCCGTGGACACGGTCATGGGACATCAAGAGTCCAAGGTAGAGGAGACCAGCAACCTGGCAAAACCTACTCCTGGGCCGACATTGCCAATAACCCATGTGTGCATCACTTAGATGCCAATGGGGGCTCGTCTCACACAATCGCCGAGTGTTGTTTTAATGACGACATCAAGAAGGATGATACTACTGGCTATAGGGCTAAGCAGAAGAAGGGAAAGAAGAATCCTAAAAAAGATAAAGAGACCAAGGAAGATTCCGACATGGAGGAAGATGATGCTTCAAACCCCAAGCCGGGGGGAAAGAAAAACTTCCCGGCAAAGAAGGACACTTACGTCACCTTCCTCGGATCTCAACCCACTAAGGTCAAGAAAGCAGTTCTGCATGAGCTCAACGCAACTGTTTCGGCTGTCCCCCAATTCTTGGACTGGTCGGAAGTGGCAATCACCTTTGACCGTGTTGATCATCCGCCTAAGTTGCACAGGCGAGGAAAATATGCCTGAGTCGTCAATCCGCTTATTGATGGCTATGGTTTCTCCAAGACTCTCATGGACGGCGGTAGCAGCATTAACATCTTATATGTCAAAACACTACACCGGATGAAGATCTTGGAGACCCAGCTGAATTACAGCTTTGTGATCTTTCACGGAGTTGTCCTAGGAAGACAAGCAAATTCCCTGGGAGAAATCACGTTGGATGTGACCTTTGGAACTCCTAAGAACTATCGGACGGAAGCACTTTCCTTTGAAGGGGTCCCGTTCAAGAGCATGTACCACGCTATATTCGGAAGTCCGGCTTACTAGGCTTTTATGGCTCGTCCGTGTTACATTTACAATATAATGAAAATTCTAGGTCCCAACGGCGTGATCACCCTCAGGGGAGACCCGAAGAAGGCGCGAGAGTGTGAGGACGGAAATGCCGCCTTTGCTGAAGTCGTGTTACACGCACAGGAGTACCAGGAGATCAAGAAAACCATCGATCCATCCGAGAAGCCAGTGATGAAGAAGGAGGTGACAAAGCCGAATCCGGAGTTTAAGGCATCGGAAGAGACGAAGAAGACACCGTTGAAGGATGATGACCCCTCCAAGGTGACCTAGATAGGCGTAGGCCTAGATAGCGCATAGGAAAGCGCGCTCGTCAAGTTCCTCCAAACAAATCAAGATATCTTTGCATGGCAGCCATCTGACATGACCAGAGTACCTAGGGAACTTGCCGAGCACTCTCTAAATGTACACCCGAACGCTAAACCCATCAAACAGTCCCTACGATGTTTTGGCGATGAAAAGCATAAGGCAATAGCTAAGGAACTAGCCCGGCTCGAGTTAGCCGGATTCATAGAAGAGGTCATCCACACTGAGTGGTCAGCCAATCTTGTAATGGTCCCTAAAAAGGACACCACTGATTTAAAGATGTGTGTTGATTATACTGCCTTGAACAAGGCTTGTCCCAAAGATCTGTTCGCTCTGCCTAGGATTGATCAAGTTATCGATTCTACGGCAGGCTCGGAACTTCTATGTTTTCTCGACGCATATTCCGGTTATCACCAAATCTGGATGAAGGAATCTGACAAAGTCAAAACTTCATTCATAACCCCCTTCAGAACCTTATGTTTCGTTACAATGCCCTTTGGGCTCAAAAACGCAGGAGCTACGTACCAACGCACTATGCAGCGTTGCCTCCACGACCAAATCGGACGCAATGTACATGCATATGTGGACGATATTGTGGTGATGTCCAAAAAGAAGGAAACCTTGATTTCCGACTTGGAGGAAACGTTCGCGAATCTACGAAAATACAACATGATGCTTAACCCGAAGAAATGTTTCTTTGGAATTCCAGCCAGAAAATTGTTAGGTTTTATCATGTCTCAAAGAGGCATAGAGGTAAACCGGGACAAAATCAAGGCTATACTCAATATTTCCAGGCCAACCCGCCTGAAGGACGTTCAAAGGCTAACTGGTTGCATTGCCGCAGTCAGTCGGTTTGTAAGCCGGCTCGGTGAAAGAGTCGCACCACTATACAAGCTCCTGAAAAAGACCAAGAAATTCGTTTGGACCGACGAAGTTGAAGCTGCGCTACAAGACCTGAAAGCAGTACTCTCATCTGCTCCCATCCTTGTAGCACTGGAACCACACAAACCGATGTTGCTCTATCTCTCTGCGACAAACAAGGTCGTCAGTATCGTCATGGTGGTGGAGAGACCGGAGGAAAATCAGGAACACATGGTGCAGCGCCCGACTTACTACCTCAGCGAGGTCTTAACTGAATCAAAACAGCGGTATCCACACTATCAAAAGCTAGCTTACGGTGTGTTCTTAGCATCTCGTAAGTTGTGGCATTATTTTCAGGAGCATCCAATTACCATGGTGAGCACAGCTCCCATGAGAGACATAATCAACAATAGTGACGCCACAGGACGCGTCGCCAAATGGGGCATTGTAGCATCCCAATTGTCTAACAATTGTAATGCTACTTGGTCTAGTAATATAATGGCTACTTCCTATATATAATTGTTGCATCATAATTATATCATGCTCATGTCATCATGCCACCTTGCATTTGAGCATCATATAAAATCCTTTTGCTTTGGGTCTTCTCTCTTATGCATTGTAAATTGTATTTGCCTCTTGATATTGTATTTGGTTCTTGATATATTGTTTAATGCCCAAGTTGGGTTGGGGGCATATCTTTTAATCAACTCCATCACCTTTCTCTGTCACCACCTTATAATTCCACCATCCAACTAAATATGAGCTTTGCACCTTATTGAGATTTTACCTCTAGCTCATGTGTGTTGGGATGGATCCAATTCTATTTTCCACATGCCCTCATATTAGCATCATGTTGTTTTCACAATATGGTTATGTGGAGGGTCACTTTTGCATGAGATGTGAGTAGAATCCCTTGTCAAGCTTCCATATGGTATGTGTTTGAGTGTTTGCTCAAGTGGGAATATATTGAGGCTATTTATGCATCTAGTGGGACATACACACTAGTATGCCAATTTATATCCAAATTCGAGCATATTTCATCTACTCCACATGGGACCCCAACACCATTCTTTTGGCTTGGTCTTAATTCCATGTTTGAAAATGCATGTGTTAATAAATGCCCATGATCATTTACAATTGTTTTCACAATGATAAACATGGCATTTACTACTCATGCATGGGCCATGCAAGATCTCTACCATCTTCTTTTCCTTGGGTTTTATTTTTCTCGGATTTTAAAGTGGAGTATTCCTTTTCTCTTTAACTCTCTTCCTTTGCTCTTACACAACCCTCTCTATCTCACTCTCTTTTTGGCCATCATATGCCTCTTATAGCTAATCTCTTGCTCTCTTCTAACCATCACCTTGTGCACATCATCACCCTACCCTAAACCTCACCCCTCTCTCTAACCCTAAGCTTAATCCCTCATCTAACCCTAGTTACACCCTCCTCACCCTCTCCTCTCACCCATGCCGAGTCTCTCACCTAGCAGGCCCCACCTGGTTCCTCTCCCTGGCCCCACACCCATCTACCCCAACCCTAGCACCAGCCCTAAACCGAGCCTCCCCCTAGCCAACCCTAGCTCCTAACCGAGCTACACCCGAGCCTCCTCTCTCCCTACCCTCTCTCTTCTCTACCTGCCAGCTAGCCCCACCCCGGACCTACCTCTCCTCTTCCTGGCCACCTGCCCTACCTTGGACCACCCCCAGGCCGAGCCTGCCCGACCACGTGAGGAGGAGGAGGGAAAGGTGGCACCCGAGACCACCTTTCCCATCTACCCCGCGCCTACACGCTCCTCCCCTCTCCCTCTGCTATCTACCACCACCTCCCGTCTCCTCGACCTCTCCCAGATCTCCCCAGACCGCCCCTTCCTCTCCATCTACCCCTACCAGCATCTACCCCACCGCCTCCACCTCCCCTTCTCACACCAGCCGGTGGCGTGGCGATTAAGGGTGTCGAGGAAGACCACGCGGCACCCCTGCATCACCCTGTACACGCCGTCATGGAGAAGAAGCACCAGAGCCAAAGAACACCGCCGCCACCGATGCCAAACCCTAGCTCCGCTGGCCTCTGCTTCATCGTCGATCCGCTGCGTCCCGAGCCGATCCAACCTCTCCGTTGATCTCACGGTGAGCTAACCCACCTCCTAGACACACCCCTCTGGACGATCCACCCCTGTACGCGCTAGTCTTTTCGTCGAGCGCTCTCTGGCCAAGGCGCTCACGTCACGCCTCGCCTCGGCGCCCCAGAGTGTTTTTCGCCACGCAGCCGTTTCCCATCAACCACGCCAGGCCACCGCAGCGGTAAATCACGCCAGCAAGACGCCGAGGTCGCTGGATCGACCACGCATCGAGCCCTTTGTCGAACACCGTTTTGTCATCAGAGATTCAGAGAAGAAGTACAGTAACGGCGGCTACTTTGCACTTTCCCCTGCGCCTTTTTGTCTCAACCCGCGGTCCAGCCCAGCCCGCCACAAGTGTCATCACCGTTTACAAAAGCACCTGCCCTTTGGTTCCGTCTTCACCGGTCCCCTCACTGCGCAGCTCGCACCTGATCAGCAGTGTGGGTCCGCAGAGCCTCTGAGCCCAATTGCTTTCCTCATGGCTAGTTAAGGCCATGGTAAAACCTTTTCACAAGCCTAGTCAGCACCTGGCCCACTTGTCACTTACTGTGGCTGGATCTGAGTGTGTGAGAAGTATTTCTGTACTTCTGTTTTAACTCAAACTTTCTCAAATTAATTCAAATTCAAATTTAAATCTGTTTTCAAATAACTTTTAAAACATAATTCCAAATAATACAAATAATATATGTTTCTGAATCAGAAAATTATGAGGAATTCAAATATGGCCTTCAAAATATATTTTGGACACTTTAGTTTCAAGTTGATTAAAATTACAATAAAATGCCCTTTTGCTTAATTAATTAATAACTTTTGTTTTATAACTCCAAATTTAACAAATGATATGTCTAAAATGATTAGCTCGACGAGACCTTTCTGTTTATGCATCCCATGTTCTGAATTGCAGCATGCATCATATAAATATAAAGTTTACAGCAACTTTTATGAGGCTAAAATGTGATCAAAACTCAACAAAATGCTTATTTCTTGTATTCTCCACCTCACCCATGCCATGCTACATTATTGCCATGCAAATTGTGCATCATTCATCATGGCATGATTGTTTGCTTGTCGCATTTAATTCATATGCTTGTGCACTTTATTTATGTTGGCCCTTGTTTGTTTGGTTCTTCTTCGAATAGACGCCGAAAGGGGATATATCAAGAGAACCGTGAGCACTACCTGCATCCTTCTCTCGCTTCAATCGAGCCAGTGCAAGCACTACCACATGCTTGCATACATATAGTACCTATTGCCTCTATCTTATTCTTGCATCATTGAGTCGCAATTGCATTAAACTGAATCCCAAGTACTGCATAGCCTTTACTTTTAAACCCCACCGAAGCTTGTTCCTCCATCCCATGAGCCATTACTACAGGAGTTGTTTGAGCCATGCGAGTCGTAGAACAGCATGTGTAGGGTATGTGAGTGTCTGATGGATAACGAGGTACCTAAACAACTTAACCTGAGTAGTAATGGGAGAACTAATGAAAGTGGCACCGGTGAGCAATATCTGCTATTTGGTTTTTCATGCTCACTTGTGTCCCGTAGGACCCCGAGTACTTGATTCCTGTTCCTTGAATATTCGCTATCCACATCCGGAGGCCTATGGACCCCCCCTGAGCCGAGCTTGATTCATTCTTATTTCTTGGGGCCACAAAGTAGTTTGAGCTTTATTACTATCCTGCACTTATGCCATGCTTTATCGCTTTATTTAAGATTGTGCGAGGAATGCACCTGTCTGTTTAGGTAAGCGGAGTGTTTTCATGTATCGACAAGCCTACCACATTTTCGGGTTCCCAGTCGTTTACAGCCATTGACGCAAACCTTGAGTCCGTCTCGGAGCCGGCCAACTTTGTTGCGGGTAGCTTAATGGGGTGGCCCCCTGAAATACTTCTAAATCCTGTGATCGCTTTGTCGTGACTGCCTCGTTGGTTTCGATTTGGTTTTTCCGAGGTTGATCGAGTGTGTGTTGCTATTTGTGCACCCCTAGGTAAAACTTTCAAAGCCGTGTCCGCGTTATGGACGACTTGGAGCACGTTTCTCGATCATAGACAAGTATAACTAAAGTACCGCTTTTAATTTGACTAAGTACCGACTAGTAAATAGTGCAACACTCATGGAATGGATAATAAACTGCCAACGGATGGGGTTTGTTCGCTTCTCGCCGTGGCGAGGAGGAGGATGGATCTGTTAATATTACCGTTATAACTGTTGTTATTAATTCACGGACATCCGCTCATCTGGTTAGGCGGATGGTTAGCGAGTATCTTTAGAATTGTTAGGGTTTATCTTTTGCTGCAATTGCGTCACCCCAGGTTGTGTCCCCTTTAGAGGCATAAAGACTTGCTGAGTACCCCTAGGGTCTCACACGATAAATTGTTTGATTCAGATGAATAGGTAAACTCGCAAGATGGATACTTGGTGGAGGAGACGGACGACGTGGGCAACGATCATTCGGTGTAGAGATTCCGGGAACGGGGATCCGCGAGATCTGTGGGCGGGATGTGTTTATTTATGGGGCATCTTATGCCGATTTGCTTCTTATCCGTACTCGGATCTTGTATTCCGCTTCCGCCTGATGCTCTGATGTTTGATGTATGAGGAGATATCCTAAACTATTGTATCTATCTAGGATATTTGGATCTTGCCGTATGGCGTTGCAATATTTCTATTTCTTTTAGATGGAATGTCTCTGAGGACTGTTGTATGGTGGCTTGCATACATACCCATTTGTGTATGTAGTTGATCCCTTCACGCCGATTCGCCGCCGTTCTTATCCCGATGTTTGAAATGGTTAGGACGGCCGAAAGGTCTCACTGAGTGGCATTTGGGCCCCACTGCATTATTTTAACCATTTCCGCTCATCCAGGCTTGTAACTAGAGCGTAATTCACCGAGGTAGTTACAATTGGTATCGAGCCATCCCGCCTTCGTGGTCTCAGCCAAATGGTCGTTGTCAGTCTAGCAAATATTTTGGTAGCTATGTATACTAGGGAAAAACAAAACGTGAGAGTAGGACTGCTTCCACTTTCTTCTTACCCACCCACCCACCCTTTTTCTGGTAAGGAAGTGTAACGTTTTCAATCCTCTTCTTAAAATTCAAACTAGGATTCACGTGTTCTGGGTTTCCGTAGTACCATAGGTTGTGTGTGTGTGTGTGTGTAATTCCTTGTCTATCTGTTGCATCCAACTTGTTATCGCAATCTGCCTTTGGTTATCAACTGTTGGTACATTCCATACCGACAGGCTTTTGCAAACCGACGCGATCTATATGATTCGTTGAATACCGCCGCGATCTGTCTTACTCTTTGTTACCCGACGTTATCTTGTTTGGGGTGTTCGTTTCCGTAGTTACTAATCTTTGGGTTCATCGTGAGAAGAAGGTGTTGGGATATGTGTTTTACTTATTCATGTGCGGAGTAATGATTTGAGTGCGGGATGGAGTCACGACCATACCACTACTTTTATCATTCGCTCTTGTATATTGAATTGGTAGAGTCACTAATCTTGATTCGTTAAGTGATTTTGTGCATCTATTGGTATTCTAATGCTGAAATTTGCGGAAAATTTTTCTTTGATATATCTGTGTACCACACTCCTTTTTCAGTCGTGTGCGATATGCTTAATATCTTCCAGGTGCTTTGAACTTTGTTGATATTTTAATATCATCTTAGTAAATTGTATCCTTTAATCTTGATTAATTCCATCTTGGTACTATTTTGGATTATTATTATTCTCCATCATAGTACTGACTTGTGTTTTATATCAATCACAGGATGGCACCACCACGCAGTTCTGAGGAGGACATACAACCTGAACTGGGGGCAGCGTTGTCAAGCATCGTCAATGCCTTGGCAGCAATGCAGCAGAACCAGCAGCGTTTTGAAGAAAGTGTCAGGAGGAATGAGTTTGTTCCGCTACCTCCACCTCCCAAGCGATGAGACATCAAAAGCTTCCTAAAGTTCAACCCACGCCAATTTGATGTTTCTGATCAACCACTTGATGCTGATGATTGGTTGCGTGAGATGTCAAGGTTACTGATGACTGCTGATGTTCCTGAGCAAGAATGGGTAAAATGTGCTACTCACCTTCTGAAGGGAGATGCAGCTCTCTGATGGGAGAATTACCTTAAGGCAAACTACACTGGTTTTCAGCCTACTTGGGGACAGTTCACTGGAGCTTTCAAAGAGCGATTCGTCGAAATTGTCATGGAGAGGATGAAGGAAGTGTTTCTCAACCTCAAGGTGGCAATGACAATGTCAATACCTACATCAGGAACTTCATGAACCTTTCTCGTTATGGTGGCGATGAGATCTCTGATGACAAGAAGAAGCAAAAGAGGTTCCGGCAAGGGCTCAATGCATCGATTAAATATGCAATCACACATGCAAGGCCGGCGTCTTTTCTGGAACTTCAGCATACAGCTCTGCAGGAAGAAGCAAGTAGGCAAGTGTTTGAGGAGTCAAAGAAACACAACCGCGATGCAGCAAGCTCTTCAGCTATGTCAACTCCTTCTAAGCGTCGTGTCTGGGTTCCTAACATCCCACCGTCGCTCCCGGCTCCACCAAGACCTTCAAGCTACGCGGCAAGGCCACCAAACTTCCTCATTGCTGCTCCCAGGGGCTACAACCACCACTACCCTGGAGCGCCTGGCGAAGTCCCTGGCTACGTTGCTCCACGTCCACCTGGTGCTTGTTACACTTGTGGAAACACTGGGCACCAATACTGGAACTGTCCGATGAAAAACAAAGCTCTTCCTCCACCACCTACAAGATCTGCGGCAAGCTCTCCTATGGTTCGTGCACCACCACCTCGGGCTCTCAACATCAACACCAAGCCCGAGTTCATCGTTGCTCGTGCCAACTGTGTCAACGCCGCTCAAGCTGAGCATGCACCTGGAGTTGTGATGGGTATGCTATCCGTTAACTCAGTCCCTGCACGAGTTTTGTTTGATTCTGGTGCATCGCATTCTTTTGTTTCTCACAAGTTTGAAAATGAGAATGAGTTAGCTATGGATCCTCTCCTTAAGCGGTTAATGGTCCTTTCTCCTGGAGCAACAATGGCAGCTTCTAAAATCAGCCATGGCAATCAAATTGAGATTGGTGGCTCTTCGTTCTCGGCATCATTAATTGTTCTGGGCAATTCTGACATTGATGTCATCTTGGGCATGGATTGGTTGACAGCAAATGCAGCTGTGATTGATTGTGCTGAACGCTCGGTTTCTTTGAAGATTCCTGAAGGCCATATAGTCTATTCTCCAAGTCTGACTCCTGCTATCCAGCTTTTCTCTTTGGCGGCTCTGAATGATGATGCTATGGAAGCTATTCAGAGTGTTCCGGTGGTCTGTGAGTTCCCAGATGTCTTTCCTGAAGAGTTGCTGTATGCCTCCGGATCGTGAGGTTGAGTTTGTAATTGAGCTTGAACCTGGAACGGCTCCTATCTCCAAGCGGCCTTATAAAATGGGTCCTGCTGAGTTGGCTGAACTCAAACGGCAGCTTGATGAACAAGAGAAGTTGGGTTTCATTCAACACAGTACCTCTTCTTGGGGCAGCCCAACCCTCTTTGTGAAGAAGCGAGACAAGACTGATAGACTTTGTGTTGACTATCGGGCTCTCAATGCTAAAACCATCAAGAATAAATATCCCCTTCCGCGGATTAATGATCTCTTTGATCAGCTAGCTGGAGCTGTGGTATTCTCTAAGCTTGACTTGAGAAGTGGTTATCACCAAATCAAGATTCGCAAGGAAGATGTTCCTAAAACAGCTTTCACCACCCGCTATGGCCTGTATGAGTACACGGTCATGTCTTTTGGTCTCACCAACGCACCTGCCACCTTCTCGAGGCTTATGAACTCGGTTTTCATGGAGTATCTTGATAAGTTCGTTGTGGTCTATCTGGACGACATCCTAGTCTATTCTAAGTCACAGGAAGAACATGAAGAACACCTTCGGTGTGTCCTAAACAAGCTTCGTGAGAACCGCCTTTATGCAAAGTTCTCCAAGTGTGAGTTTTGGCTGCCTCAAGTAACCTATCTTGGTCACGTCATCTCTAAGGGCATTGCACAACCCGAAACGTAAAGACAATTGTTGAATGGCTTCCTCCTGTAAATGTCAAAGAAGTGCGGAGTTTCCTTGGTTTGGCTAGTTATTGTCGCCGCTTGCTCGTAACTTTTCGAAGATAGCGAAGCCTCTTACCGATCTCCTCAAGAAAGGCAAGAAATACCTTTGGACTCCTGCATGTCAAGCAAGCTTTGAGACACTCAAAGAGAAGCTCACTTCCACACCAGTCTTGGTTCCTCAGGATACATCCAAGCCCTTCCAGATATTCTGTGACGCCTCTTTGCAAGGATTGGGTGCGGTCCTTATGCAAGAAAAACAAGTTGTTGCTTATGCCTCTCGACAGTTGAAGACGCATGAGATCAACTATCCTACACATGACCTCGAGCTCGCAGCAGTTGTCTTTGCTTTGAAAGTATGGAGGCATTACTTGCTGGGCAACCGTTGTGAGATCTTTTCTGATCACAAGAGTTTGAAGTATATCTTCACTCAGCCTGATCTCAACCTTCGGCAGAGGAGATGGATTGAAGCAATCAATGATTTTGATTTGACCATCAACTACACTCCGGGCAAAGCTAATGTCATGGCCGATGCTCTCAGCCGTAAAGCTTATGTCAACAACCTCATGATGGAAGAACAACAACCTCTCTTGTGCGAGGAATTCCGTTAGCTCAACCTTGAAATTGTGGATCAAGGGTATCTTCTGAACCTTCTAGCAACCCCTCTCTTGGAAGAAAAGGTTCGCTCCTTTCAGCTTGGTGATCCGTATACCAGAAAGATCATCTCCAACATCCAGCTTCCGAAGTATGAGTCCTTCCACGTCGATGACCAAGGCACGCTTTTCTATGAACACCGGATGTTTGTTCCAAACTACCCGGGTTTGAGAGAGCAAGTTCTCAAGGAGGCGCATGATTACATTCTTTCTATCCACCTGGCAGCACAAAGATGTACATGGACTTGAAAACACAATATTGGTGGCGGGATTGAAAGCGATATTGTGCCAAGTATGTCTCGAGTGTGATGTGCGCATGAGTTAAAGCTGTCCATCAGAAACCTTCCGGCCTTCTACAGCCATTGAAACCCCCGGAATGGAAATGGGAGAAAGTAGAGATGGACTTCATCACTGGCTTTCCAAGGTCGCAGAAGGGCAACAATGCAATCTTTGTTGTCATTGACAGGCTTTCTAAAGTAGCTCACTTCTTCCCCGTCAAGGAAACAATTTCTGCAATTCAGTTGGCTGAGCTCTATATCAACAGAATTGTCTCTCTGTATGGGGTTCCTCTTGAGATCAGTTCAGACCGTGGAAGCATCTTCACTTCCAAGTTCTGGGAAAGTTTCCAAAATGCTTTGGGAACAAAGTTGAACTTCAGCACCGCTTACCACCCTCAGTCGCAAGGACAAGTTGAAAGGATCAATCAGATTCTGGAGGATATGCTCCGTGCTTGCGTCATCTCTTTTGGCATGAAGTGGGAAGAATGTCTTCCTTATGCTGAATTCTCTTACAACAACAGCTTTTAGAAAAGTCTGAAGATGGCACCATTTGAGGCTCTCTATGGTCGCAAATGCAGAACTCCGATTGGTTGGTCGGGTGCAGGTGAAAGAATATTGTTTGGCCCTGACATTGTAACTCAAGCGGAGGAGAAAGTTCACATCATTCTTGAAAATCTGAAGATTGCTCAAAGTCGCCAGAAGAGCAATTATGACAGAAAGCACACGGACATGGAGTATGTCCCTGGTGATCTCGTTTACCTTCGTGTCACTCCCATGAGAGGCACACACCGCTTTGGTATCAAAGGAAAGCTGGCTCCTAGATACATCGGTCCATTCAAAATTCGTGGAAGAAGAGGAGAAGTTGCTTATGCCCTTGAGCTCCCAGACAAACTCAAGGTCCATGATGTTTTCCACATCTCTCAACTCAAGAAGTGCTTCAAGGATCCCGGCAGGACCGTGGACCATGAGCTTATCAATCTCCAAGAAGACCTGTCTTATCAAGAACACCCCACAAAAATCCTTGAGATCGCAGAAAGAAGGACTCGCAACAAGTCCATCAAGTTCTGCAAGGTGCAGTGGTCGCACCATTCTGTTGATGAAGCCACTTGGGAACATGAAGATGAGCTCCGTGCCAAGTATCCTACCCTCTTTGTGTCTTCTTCTTCTTCTTCCTAGAATCTCGGGGCGAGATTCCTGTTTAGTGGGGGGGAGTTGTAGCATCCCAATTGTCTAACAATTGTAATGCTACTTGGTCTAGTAATATAATGGCTACTTCCTATATATAATTGTTGCATCATAATTATATCATGCTCATGTCATCATGCCACCTTGCATTTGAGCATCATATAAAATCCTTTTGCTTTGGGTCTTCTCTCTTATGCATTGTAAATTGTATTTGCCTCTTGATATTGTATTTGGTTCTTGATATATTGTTTAATGCCCAAGTTGGGTTGGGGGCATATCTTTTAATCAACTCCATCACCTTTCTCTGTCACCACCTTATAATTCCACCATCCAACTAAATATGAGCTTTGCACCTTATTGAGATTTTACCTCTAGCTCATGTGTGTTGGGATGGATCCAATTCTATTTTCCACATGCCCTCATATTAGCATCATGTTGTTTTCACAATATGGTTATGTGGAGGGTCACTTTTGCATGAGATGTGAGTAGAATCCCTTGTCAAGCTTCCATATGGTATGTGTTTGAGTGTTTGCTCAAGTTGGAATATATTGAGGCTATTTATGCATCTAGTGGGACATACACACTAGTATGCCAATTTATATCCAAATTCGAGCATATTTCATCTACTCCACATGGGACCCCAACACCATTCTTTTGGCTTGGTCTTAATTCCATGTTTGAAAATGCATGTGTTAATAAATGCCCATGATCATTTACAATTGTTTTCACAATGATAAACATGGCATTTACTACTCATGCATGGGCCATGCAAGATCTCTACCATCTTCTTTTCCTTGGGTTTTATTTTCTCGGATTTTAAAGTGGAGTATTCCTTTTCTCTTTAACTCTCTTCCTTTGCTCTTACACAACCCTCTCTATCTCACTCTCTTTTTGGCCATCATATGCCTCTTCTAGCTAATCTCTTGCTCTCTTCTAACCATCACCTTGTGCACATCATCACCCTACCCTAAACCTCACCCCTCTCTCTAACCCTAAGCTTAATCCCTCATCTAACCCTAGTTACACCCTCCTCACCCTCTCCTCTCACCCATGCCGAGTCTCTCACCTAGCAGGCCCCACCTGGTTCCTCTCCCTGGCCCCACACCCATCTACCCCAACCCTAGCACCAGCCCTAAACCGAGCCTCCCCCTAGCCAACCCTAGCTCCTAACCGAGCTACACCCGAGCCTCCTCTCTCCCTACCCTCTCTCTTCTCTACACCTAGCCCCACCCCGGACCTACCTCTCCTCTTCACAGCCACACCTGGACCACCCCAGTAGAGCCTGCCCGACCACGTGAGGAGGAGGAGGGAAAGGTGGCACCTGAGACCACCTTTCCCATCTACCCCGCGCCCACACGCTCCTCCCCTCTCCCTCTGCTATCTACCACCACCTCCCGTCTCCTCGACCTCTCCCAGATCTCCCCAGACCGCCCCTTCCTCTCCGTCTACCCCTACCAGCATCTACCCCACCGCCGGTCACCGTCGGCCTCCACCTCCCCTTCTCACACCAGCCGGTGGCGTGGCGATTAAGGGTGTCGAGGAAGACCACGCGGCACCCCTGCATCACCCTGTACACGCCGTCATGGAGAAGAAGCACCAGAGCCAAAGAACACCGCCGCCACCGACGCCAAACCCTAGCTCCACCGGCCTCTGCTTCATCGTCGATCCGCTGCGTCCCGAGCCGATCCAACCTCTCCGTTGATCTCACGGTGAGCTAACCCACCTCCTAGACACACCCCTCTGGACGATCCACCCCTGTACGCGCTAGTCTTTTCGTCGAGCGCTCTCTGCGCTGGCGCGCTCGCGGTCACGTCCTCGCCGTCGCACCGCGGTAGTGTTTTCTGGCCGCGCAGCCGTTTCCCATCAACCACGCCAGGCCACCGCAGCGGTAACCGCCGCCGCGCGCGCACGCGAGGTCGCGGGATCGACCCCTGCATCGAGCCCCGCCTGTCGAACACCGTTTTGTCGTCGAGATTGAAGAAGAAATACGATGTAGCGGCTACTTTGCACTTCCCCTGCGCCTTTTGTTGCTCAACCCGGTCAGCCCGAGCCTGCCGGTCGATTCTTACCGTTTACAAAAAGCACCCTGCCCTTTGGTTCCGCTTTCCCCATTGCGCAGCGTGGCGACTCGCGCCCACTGGCGTGTGGGTCCGCAGAGTCTCGGAGCCCACCTGTCTTTCCCTGTGGCTAGTTAAGGCCGTGGTGTAAAACCTTTTCCGCGCGCGTGCCGCCCAGTCAGCACCTGGCCCACTTGTCACTTACTGTGGCTGGATCTGAGTGTGTGAGAAAAGTATTTCTGTACTTCTGTTTTAACTCAAACTTTCTCAAATTAATTCAAATTCAAATTTAAATCTGTTTTCAAATAACTTTTAAAATATAATTCCAAATAATACAAATAATATATGTTTCTGAATCAGAAAATTATGAGGAATTCAAATATGGCCTTCAAAATATATTTTGGACACTTTAATTTCAAGTTGATTAAAATTACAATAAAATGCCCTTTTGCTTAATTAATTAATAACTTTTGTTTTATAACTCCAAATTTAACAAATGATATGTCTAAAATGATTAGATCGACGAGACCTTTCTGTTTATGCATCCCATGTTCTGAATTGAAGCATGCATCATATAAATATAAAGTTTACAACAACTTTTATGAGGCTAAAATGTGATCAAAACTCAACAAAATGCTTATTTCTTGTATTCTCCACCTCACCCATGCCATGCTACATTATTGCCATGCAAATTGTGCATCATTCATCATGGCATGATTGTTTGCTTGTCTCATTTAATTCATATGCTTGTGCACTTTATTTATGTTGGCCCTTGTTTGTTTGGTTCTTCTTCGAATAGACGCTGAGCAGGGATATATCAAGAGAACCAGGAGCACTACCCAGATCCTTCTCTCGCTTCAACTGAGCTGCCAGGCAAGCACTACCACATGCTTGCATACATATAGTACCTATTGCCTCTATCTTATTCTTGCATCATTGAGTCGCAATTGCATTAAACTGAATCCCAAGTACTGCATAGCCTTTACTTTTAAACCCCACCGAAGCTTGTTCCTCCATCCCATGAGCCATTACTACAGGAGTTGTTTGAGCCATGCGAGTCGTAGAACAGCATGTGTAGGGTATGTGAGTGTCTGATGGATAACGAGGTACCTAAACAACTTAACCTGAGTAGTAATGGGAGAACTAATGAAAGTGGCACCGGTGAGCAATATCTGCTATTTGGTTTTTCATGCTCACTTGTGTCCCGTAGGACCCCGAGTACTTGATTCCTGTTCCTTGAATATTCGCGCTATCCACATCCGGGAGGCCTATGGACCCCCCTGAGCCAGAGCTTGATTCATTCTTATTTCTTGGGGCCACAAAGTAGTTTGGAGCTTTATTACTATCCTGTACTTATGCCATGCTTTACTGCTTTATTTAAGATTGTGCGAGGAATGCACCTATACTGTTTAGGTAAGCGGAGTGTTTTCGCGGTATCGACAAGCCCAGTCACATTTTCGGGTTCCCAGTCGTTTACAGCCATTGACGCAAACCTTGAGTCCGTCTCGGAGCCGGCCAACTTCGTTGCGGGTAGCTTAATGGGGTGGCCCCCTGAAATACTTCTGAATCCTGTGATCGCTTTGTCGTGACTGCCTCGTTGGTTTCGATTTGGTTTTTCCGAGGTTGATCGAGTGTGTGTTGCTATTTGTGCACCCCTGCAGGGTAAAACTTTCTGAAAGCCGTGTCCATGTTATGGACGACTTAGACAGTTTCTCGATCATAGACAAGTATAACTAAAGTACCGCTTTTAATTTGACTAAGTACCTGACTAGTAAATAGTGCAGTACTCATGGAATGGATAATAAAACTGCCAACGGATGGGGGTTTGTTCGTCCGCTTCCTCGTCGGTAAGCGAGGAGGAGGATGGATCTGTTAATATTACCGTTATAACTATTGTTATTAATTCACGGACATCCGTCTATCTCTGGTTAGGCAGATGGTTAACGAGTATCTTTAGAATTGTTAGGGTTTATCTTTTGCTGCAATTGCGTCACCCCAGGTTGTGTCCCCTTTAGAGGCATAAAGACTTGCTGAGTACCCCTAGGGTCTCACACGATAAATTGTTTGATTCAGATGAACAGGTAAACTCACAAGATGGATACTGGGTGGAGGAGACGGACGACGTGGGCAACGATCATTCGGTGTAGAGATTCCGGGAACGGGGATCCACGAGATCTGTGGGCGGGATGTGTTTATTTATGGGGCATCTTATGCCGATTTGCTTCTTATCCATACTCGGATCTTGTTTTCCGCTTCCGCCTGATGCTCTGATGTTTGATGTATGAGGAGATATCCTAAACTATTATATCTATCTAGGATATTTGGATCTTGCCGTATGGCGTTGCAATATTTCTATTTCTTTTAGATGGAATGGCTCTGAGGACTGTTGTATGGTGGCTTGCATACATACTCATTTGTGTATGTAGTTCATCCCTTCCTTTGCCGATTCGCGCTTCGTTCTTGTCCCGATGTTTGGAAATGGTTAGGACGGCCGAAAGGTCTACCTGTGAGTGGCATTTGGGCCCCACCGTACTATTTTAACCATTTCCGCTCATCCAGGCTTGTAACTAAGAGCGTAATTCATCGAGGTAGTTACAGGCATAGAGCTTTCAGCTTTCGACATTGAGTACAAACCTCGTACAGCAATCAAATCCCAAATCCTCACTGACTTTGTTGCTGATTGGACAGAGACAATGGAGAATATGACCCTACCAGAGTCGGAATACTAGACCTTGCATTTTGATGGGTCTAAGGCGCTCGGGGGATCGAGGGCTGGCGTGGTGCTCAAATCACCCAGGGAGATAAACTTTTCTATGTACTGCAGATCCACTTCACGGCGACAAATAACATTGCCAAGTATGAAGCACTACTGCATGGAATCCGGATTGCTAAGGACATCGGCATCCGACGTTTAATGTGTTATGGAGATTCAGATCTTGTTGCCCAACAAGTGTCGGATATCTGTAAGGCAAACAAGCACATGGCAGCATATAGGGCTGTCGTGGATGAACTATCTAAATCGTTTGAAGGGTTTGAAGTTCAACACATCCCTCGAACATAAAATGAGGAAGCAGATGCACTATCTCGAATAGGCTCTGCCAGGAAAAAGGTTCCGGATGGCGCTTTTTTAGAGCACCTCAAAGTTCCCTCTATAAAAGGAGTGGACGAGGAATATCCGACCAAATCCGACTCACCTTTAGTAGCAGTTCTGGCTGTGATTCCCATCTGGACTCAACCCTACCTTGATTACTTGGTAGATGGAAAATTATCCGAAGACGAAGTTCTGAGCCGGCAGATCATCCGACGAGCAAAATCCTACACTATAATTGGTGGTGAGCTCTATAAGCGGAGTGCATTTGGGGTTTTTCAGCGCTGTGTATCTCCGGAAGAAGGAGTGGAAATCTTACGAGAGATCCACGAAGGCGAGTGTGGTCACCATGCTGCAACCAAATCTCTAGTGGCAAAAGCTTTCCGACATGGTTTTTTCTGGCTTACAGCCAAGGCAGATGCCGAACGGCTGGTCAAGACGTGCAAGGGCTACCAAAAATATGCCAAACAAGCTCACGTTCTGGCTGATCAGCTGCGAACAATACCTATAACATGGTCTTTCGCGGTCTGGGGGTTTGACATGGTAGGACCGTTTAAACGGGCTCCAAGTGGATTTACTCATCTCTTAGTGATGGTGGATAAATTCACAAAATGGATTGACGCTAAAACCGTCACTAGTTGTGATGGAGCAAAAACCAGAAGATTTGTCGAGGATGTCATAATCCGATACGGTTATCCGCATAGCATTATCATGGACAACGGGAGTAATTTCTCTATGGGAGAGCTTGCCGAATTCTGCAATGAACAAAATATCCAGCTTGACATTGCGGCAGTCGTGCATCCATAAGCTAATGGACAAGTCGAAAGAGAAAATGGTTTAATCCTACAAGGCCTAAAACCAAGACTCAAAGCACCACTACGACGTGATGCAGGGGCTTGGGCAGAGGAATTACCCTTTGTAATATGGAGCTTACAAACAACTCCGAACAGGTCAACCGGATACACACCTTTCTTCTTGGTCTATGGCGTAGAAGCAGTTCTTCCTAGTGATTTGATTCACATTTCTCCTAGAGTGGCGCGTATATTGAAGAGGATGCCGAAATTTCTCAACAAAATGATCTCGACTTAGTCGAAGAAGTTCACGTCGTTGCTGAGATGAGATCAACAGCCTATCAGCAAAAGTTACACAAATATCATAGCCAGAGAGTCAGAAACCGGTCTTTCAATAAGGGCGATTTGGTTCTTCGGCTTGTGCAGCAAAGAAAGCACAAAGTTTCCCCAATATTGGAAGGGCCATTTTTAGTTAGTCGAGTAATGCATAATGGTTCTTACTACTTAACTGATATGCGGCCAGTCAAAGAAAGACCTGCTACTAAGAAAAGAAAGAGAGCTGAAGGCAGTACAGACCCAAATGAATTAGACAGACCATGCAATATTGCTCAGCTACGTCCCTTTTATTCTTAGTTTATTTTTCTTTGTAATCATATATGTGTATATGTTCAGTGAGAAATAAAGTGTTAGTTGTCTCAAAAAAATCTGAGAAGTTTTTACCATCTTATTTCTGAATGACCATGTCACAGTCAAAAATCCCAGAATACTTGAAAGTACTTTATGCTCATGATTGTTCTGGTTTAGATTTCCAATTCTAAAATTGCTACCTTCGGGTATAAATCTAAATTTTCTAGTCTATACTTTGGTTATTTGTCTGATTGCTGGATGCGGGCATTTTCGAGTAGTGAATTGTTGGTACTGGAGGTCGGCTTTGTTTCCGAGTTTAAACTGGTTTAGCAATTGAGCTCCATTACTTGGCAAAGTTTCTGTGCTAAAGGTTGGCCGGCTCATGAAAGGGACGAGGCACAAAACCAGATAAACAATAAGTATAGACGAAAAACATAAGTGCTTATGAAAATATTTCAGGCACGAAAAAATGTAAAACCAAAAGTGCTAAATAGATATATTTAAACTTAGCACTAGCAAAAAGTACCATACTACTTATTTACAACCCGGATTGTTTTCAGAATAATACAATTTTTGTTCTGATGCTCTATGATGCAGGGGAAGAAGGAGTTGTCGGCTCGCTGGAAACATCAGCCTCGCCTCGATATCTTTCCAAGACATTCAAATCCGAGATGGTTTGTTCGTCGTCAGAATCTTCTCCGGTTTCTTCGGCGGGTGGAGGAGGCGTCTCTACGCGAGTGAAGAAGGGAGTATCATAGCTGGTCAAGTCAGCCACATGACACCCGTATCCAGCGCAGGAGTCCATGATGGCTTTGATGTCCTACTTCTGGCTGTCTTCATCCATAGTAGAATACCCTCTGGTCACTTGCCAGATCTCCATGCTTCCATGGTGGCTCATGACCATGGTGAGAGCGTTCTGCGCTGCGGTTCGCGCATAGGACATGTTCCAGTCCTGAATGAGCTGGGGCATCTCCTTGGCCTTATCTCGCACTTCAAAGCCAGACATGCTATGCATGTCTGGAACTTTGAGTACTTCGCCAATATCCTCGATGTATTGGCGGAAGTCATGCAGCAAATCACCGACTTGAGTAAGCCGGCTGGTGCGAGATTCGGCAGAGGCTGAGTCTAGTAAGTTCAGAGACCTGTGCATTCAATGCAAAGGGGTTAAAATCCGGACTCCAAAGAGTTGGAAGATGCAGATAAGTCAGAAAGAGTTAAGCATACCAAAGATGACATCGTCGACTTTGGTCTTCTCCTCCCGAAGACTCTGGAGTTCAGCCCGGAGTGCCTCGGCAATGTCCCTCTCTCTGAACAAGTCATTGTTGAGATCCGAGATTTTCTTATCTTGGAGCGCAATCTTGCGATCACGCTCCTCGGTATCCATGGAGGAGGCCTCGAGAACTTGAGAAATGCTCTTCTCATGATCCGCCTTAAGCTTATTCAGCTCTTGGCAGAGGTCCTTGTTTTCCACCTCCAGGGTTTTAAGATTCTCGGCCTCTTCAATCATAGCACAGGACTGTTTTACCAGTGCTAGAAATCAAAAGAACAAGAGTTGAACAAAAATTTGACTATGGAATACAAGACAAGGTTTGAGTTCTGGAATGTTTACCTTCAGCCTCATCCCTGGAAACTTTCATTTGTGCATTTTCAAGTCGGAGAGCTTTGATTTCTTTCCGCTTGTTACAAATATTCTTCAATAAATCCTGGTTAAAGGAATATATTTTCTGTAAGTCAGAATACCCAGAGTCAGAAGTCTACCAAAGACTCGTGCTAATATTTTTACTAATATCAGCACGAGCCTTGGGGGCTACACTAGTTCATTCTTTGGCATCCTAAGGAAGCATAAATCCAGATTTGTCTGTCCAGCTTCATGCTTGGGGGCTAGAGGATATGATATGAAATAAGGAAAAACGTGAGTTGGAATTCCAACTTACATATTGTTCACGAGTAAGTTTGTTCAAACTTGCATTCACTTCAGTGGTAACCTTCTCGACGAGGGTTAGGGGGACCACTGGTGCAGTTGGAAGCTCGCCAGTCCTCAGCTTCTCGTCGCGAAGACAAACTTGTTCAAGAAGATCAGAGTGCCTGCTTCTTGTGCTTCTTCTTCGGCAGAGATAGTCCGGCTTTCCAGGCATTGCCGGGCTAGCCGCTGGATTTCCTCCGCAGACTTCTGAGAGAAGCCAAATTTGGCAAGTAGTGGATTGCTCAGGAGATTGTCGGCGAAAATATCTGCTGAGGGATCATTACCCGGAGAGGGTTCACCCTTGTCAAAACCTGAGTCACCCATGGTGACGTCAGTCTGTGATCCGAGGATCACTGGCTCTACCGATTGAGCCGGATCTTGTACAACGATTGCAGATGGAGTAATCTCCGGTGCTGCAGAAGGCTGAGGGGCAGGAGTCGGAGGAGCTACGGCAGGAGAAGCCAAGTTCAGCTTCGACTGGCGTAGAGGCTTCGAGACAACCCCTTTCCCTTTGCCCTTGGTGAGCTGTTTAGCTCTGAGAAGGTAATAGAACAGAAACTATTACAACTCGGAAAGAATTAAGACCTATAGTACAAAGATCTTGTGAGGAAAGATTACCTCTTCACAACGGGCACTTCCTTTGTGCCAATGGCCATTGTTGGAGCTTTGCGCTTCCGAGGAATAACATCCGGCACTGGAACCAACTCTCCCTCATCCTGAGAAAACTCAGGAGGATATCCCTCGACCGGAGCAAGCTCTAACTCGGGGAGGTCGGCAAGCTGAAAAGAAGAGATATCTCAGTATTGCAAAATAATATAAAGATGAGCACATAATACAAGTTGTTGCTGGAAGCTTACTGGCACTATGGGATTTTTTGACGTATGCATGTCCAAGGACAGCTCCGGAATCTTCCTCTCAATCTGCTCCCAAATCAGCCATTTGATTTGGCATACATAATCTCTTGCCGAGTAGGCCTTGGAGCTGATTCGGAGGGAATCCTTCTTCGACGACGTGATGGAGTGCATCAGTCGATCTCCATGATGTTGGAGAGGTTGGATCCGGCGTGCCACCCAACAGTGAACTAAATCGGACCCTCTCAGGCCCTTGTGCTTCATCAAATACTCGATCCGCCTCTTGGAAAGAAGAAGATCGTCACTGAGAGCCGGCGCATTTGCGTCCCAGGAATCTTGGGGCATGGCGGCACCATCGATGAAAGCTGGCAAAGAAGTAGCTTTGCCGGGAGCGGGAATATCCTTATGATAGAAAAAAGTGGACGACCATTGTTTGACCGACTGACTAGCCATAATCCGAGGATAGACGCGCTCTCGCCTAACCGAAAAACTAATAGTGCCGGTAATATAAGGATTACCGGCAGTGATGGAATTTCTCCGGACATGGAAGTAATACCGGAAAAGGATGAGGCTTGGCCTAATGCCGAGATACCCCTCACACAAAGATGCGTACACGCTCATCTCTAAGATGGAGTTCGGGGGGAGATGATGGAGTTGAACTCCGTAATGATCTACAACCTCAGATAAGAAATCTAAGGAAGGAAAGCTCAAACCTCTGTCGAGGTGAGTGCCGAAGTGAACCCGCTCGCCGTTGCGAAGGCTGGGGATGGTTTCCCGAAGCCGCTTCGCCAATCGCCGGCGCGGAGTAGCCCTTCTTCTTCCACGACGCGGAGCTTCTCGTCGTCGAGAACGCACGGGATCCATACCCCACGATTGCTCTCCTTCTCCTCCGCCGCTGCCGTCGATGTTGTCGCTGCCGTACCGGAGGCTGATGTTGAAGCCATTTTCTATGTGCGCCAGTGACCTTGGATGGGCAGCGCTGGAAGTTTTTTGGGAGCAGAGGAGCTCTAGGTTCGTGGGGAGGCGTAGGGGAGAAGGAAATGGCGCAAGTGTTGGTGAAGAAGATGGGGAAAGAGATCCTCACCACTTATATCCCCCAGCCGCGTCAAGATTCGTGTAAATGCTACAGTGAACGTGCCACGTGTCGTGGAAGGAGCTGGGAAACCCTCACGCGATGATTACGTCGCCTCGATCTCCATGCACGCATTGAAACGGCGCCTCGGTTCTGTGAAAGGCGGACCCACCAACGATCGTGCTGATAGGAAATGTTTGCCAGTGACGTGACTTGACCATGAGTAGTGTCAGGTTACGCCAGAGACCAAGTTCCGGCTTAATTTGAATTTCGAGCTGTAAACCCGAGTAACATATTTATAGGTCTGGCTCATTTGAGACTCGGATCTACTCCTTTCTTTTTTGAAGTTTCAGGAACCCTTCATGATTCTGCAAGCCGAAGATCAAGCTAGACGATGATAAAATCCGACTTTGGATCATGGAGGCTTCCGGGGCCTGCTGTTGGGGATATACTTTCCGGGTATCCTCATTGTGCCTCACTGACCAGGGTGGCCCACTTCTGGTTAGAGCTTTGCTTCACGGGCGGTCTAGTCAGGGAGAAGAGACGGAGTCCCATTCGGCTACGGGAAGGCCCAGAAGACTTACCGACATAGGCCCATATCATTACTTGTAGTTAAATGTGTACTCTATAACCGACTCTTAGTCGTAGCCGGATAGATCTCTCCTGTAAAACCTAGGCCGGATATCTATATAAGCCGGCCTAGGGAGAGCCTTTAGGACACCCTCACAATAATCTACAATCTCAACTCGCACAGGCGAAACCCTTATAACCCATATTCCGGCTCTGCCGTATTACTGGATTGCTAGCAGGAGTAGGATCCGTCCAAAGCCGACGGATTCGAACCTGAGTAAACTTGTATGCTCACCGTCCCGGAACACCGTACGTCTCATACGCCTCTCTTCCACACGTCTCAAGGACCCCCTCATGGCGTACTTGTCATCAATCCAACGACACAGCCTGTCAGCCGCGCTCGACGGCGGCATCAAGTAGCCACGGACTAGAGCCGCCGGATTGGCACCGCCGAGGCCGCGCGTTTGTTAGACGATATGGTCGTATAGTGGCCTACGATCCAGCTTGGTTGTTCATGTCAACGATCGATGGAACTTACCAACATTGTGCATGCCTGTGTATGTGAGAAAATGACAAAAAACAATGCCCTAACACGCGCCGTCTGGTTTGTCCTTCCGTCCCCGCCACATGTGCATTGATAGCGGGTCCCACATATCAGAACCGTGGATAGACTGCTAACCGCAAGTAATCAGTGCTCTGTGTCACAACCTGACCTCAAAAGTGGTATTTATGTGTCAAAAAATAAATGTGGTGATTTTGTGTCTCCTTGTGCTCAAATGTGGTATTTTTTGTCATTTTCTCGGTAAAGAGTTATACCCGTGGGTACGGGTATAGATAAACTTTTGTACTATTGGCTACACGAGACTCATTGACTAGGCGGGTATGGTATGATATTGGTATGGTACGATATTGCTCCGTACTCTGCTCATCGCCATCCTCGCTCCCAAGATCAGACGTCTCCTACGACCTTTCTACCTCGTTCACCAACAAGCTTGGATGGCGTTGAATTTGTTTCTTATCTCGAAAGCGGCATGCAGCAAGTTGTCGTGTCGACCATGGACGCGACGTTACTTCCCGATCCACAAATAATTCCCTCACTCGCTCTTCGCTTTATCCTGAGCATACTAATCTGATCTCCGCCCTTTTCGCTGTGCGACCCCCAGCCCAGGAGAGTGACGGGTTCAGGTCCCGCCCGCCCCGCCCGCAGGCCGCAGCAGCACCGGCGGCATCCGCACTTGGCGTCGTCACCGGCGCCCGTGCCGTCGCCGTCCGTGGCGAACAGGATAGAAAGCGCGCGCGCGTGGGGGCGGCGGCGGCGGCCCCACGCACGTATCTCGCCGCATCGTTGACACGTCGGCCTGGACCTCACCTGCCACCGTGCGTGATACCTGTTCGCCGGAAAGATGCGAGGCCGAATTATTGGGCCGCTAAAGCGAGCGTGAAGCTTAGCGCGACGCTGCTGCGGTAAGTGAAAAAGATCGCGATCGGGAGCGAATCGGCCGTGTGGATAGACGCGCGGAGGCTGCCGGTCTCACGTCGAGACCCCCGCTGCCCCCCAAGCGCGCGCCATTGCGTCTGACCGTGCTTGGCTTGATTGGAGCTTTGACCTCGACACTTGACAGGATGATATCTGAGAGCGCCGGAATCTTGGGCTAAATGGGATAAGGATGAACCTCGGGCCGGGTGCGTGCGAGTTTGCATCATGCTCCGAAGAATTCCCTCTCCTGATGTTCTCTGCGTTCTTCAAAAGCGGCGCCTTCTTTCAGGATCACACAACTGATCCACACCAGATAATATCGTGATCCAGTCTCCGGTCTCCACTGCTGCTAGGGCGGCGCCGAAGTGTCATGCTCGTGTGGCGCGCCCAGACGCGTGTCACTCCTACTTGGCTCATCAGTGGCTCGGTTAAGCTCGGTCTGGATAGAATCGAGCTGGTGATCATCACGCGTCTGAACTCTCCGAACCGGCCAATAGGGGCACGACAGGCGCCGAATCATCAGGCAAGAAGCAAGAACAGTTCGGCCAACTTCCTGGAACAAACCCCCAAAGCGAATTCAGTCCAGCCGCGTGCCGTATAGGCGTATTTAGGCCGGTCTCCACACGACACGGACCACACGCATACTATCTACACAGTCACACTCCAGTCATTGCAGATAAAATGCTAGAACCGTAGATGCGCCGGCCATGCCGTGCGCTGGCTTGCCGTGCGTAGACCGCGCGACGTATGCGGCTGGTGTTTGTGTCGTCGCAAACTCCTCCAACTCCTGTGAGCTGACGAAACACCTCAAGTTGCCAGCAGGATCCTCCCCCCTCCCATCTTTTCTGAAAGAACTGGATCCTTCTACGTGCATCATTGCTTCACTCGAAGAGCCCCGGTGCCACTTGTTGACTCGTCGAGCAGACGAAAGCTGTTGGAATCACGGAAAGACGGAGGTTGGGTGGGATATTCGGGCGGCATGGCGATGGCTAGCTGGGGGGCCTGGGTTGGAGAACGGGGGAAAGAGGAGGCGGCGATAAGGCCGGGTGTATCGACATCGTCGCTGGGAGCAGGGAATGGTATCGTCCTCGTCGGAGCTGAGGTCAAAGGCCGCGGTGGCCAGGCGCTTTGGTATATGCGGTGACCCCATCGATGGATTCCTGCTTCAAGTGCAAAGTCAGAGTGGTGTGCGCACATGGGCGTGATGCGTCATGCCGATGCGAATCTGCCTATCTGCTAGTTCCCGCACTCAGCCATGCGTGACCCTCTTTGCGCATCTGCGCTGATTAAATCGTGAAGATCATAGATGAAGGTCAGAAATGCTTTTCTGCCGTACATATAATAGCTAACGTGTATGGTTAGAGACTCCTGCACTCGGATTTTACTGCTTCACGGCGAAACATAAAGATAACTCTGAAAAAAATACCCTATAAAACTAGAACAAGACCCTATGGTGCACTCTTCCTTTGCCGGGCGAAAAATTACACTTTGAAACAAGAAGAAGCCCGATAAAACATTAAATAATACTACCCCAAACTAGGAGTTTGAAACAAGACAAGTGTCCCCAAACTAGGAAACCTCGCACGAATCTCTAGACGGCAAAAGACAATGGATCCATCCACGACTGGCTAGCATGCATGGTAGAAAATATATATATCTCCAATGAACTTGTGTTGTTGTTGTAAAGAAGTTGCATCTCAAAATAACATAACTTGTTGGATTGCCATCATTAATATGAACTAAAACGACCAAAACTGGATCCACATTCCTTTGAAAGGGAATGTGTACAACAAGGTCTCCTAACTTGTTGGATTGTTTCATTAATTAGCAAGGTTCAATAACCCTTTCTCGTACGATGATGCCAGTTGTATATCACATGTGTAGAACATGTCAATTAGGAAAAGTGCTAACATGGAAGCTAAGTTAACAAGGACAGGGGTGGACCAAGCTTGAAGATTGAGTTGGGCCTTCTTTTTACCAATACGAAAAATTATAAGGACCTCATTGATTTGGAGGAAAAAAGTAGGGAAACAAAGAATTGTGCTTCCTCTAGGATTTGTCGTGTATCATACTTTGATCCGTAAGAATGAAGCAAAAGAAAAGAACGGGAAAAAAATCCTTTGAATGACATTCCAAAGAAAGATGTAGAAGTTTTAACATCCATTAAAATCTATTTTTTTGTTTACTATGTGTAAGTTCGAGACAAAGCACGAGAAGTATGGGACCCATCTTGTTAGTGTTTGAGCATCATTAGTGGAATTCATGTGGTTTTACCATTTGTTTATTCAAACAACTCATATGAAACATTCATGTAATTTTGAATCTTTTGTTTTGGATGTGCATATCTATCATACTCTTGTGTTTTCCTATTCTTGTATTTTTACAACCATGTGAATGGAAGAATCCGTAGGGGTTTTCCATAAATTTATAGGACAAATATGAAATTTATGAATTTGAGTAGGCATAATGACCCCATTAAGTTGATTAATAAAGAAAGGCGAAGTATTGTATGTTAACCTAGATAAGTCTCTTATCACGAGATATGAGATATATTCTGTTATTTATCTCATGAAAGCTATTGAAAATCAAACCGTTGGCCTCTCACAACACACCCACTATGGTGTTGTCTTTTAGCACTTTGCATCAGATTTATATTTGTGTGGCCTATAATTGATGGGAAGAGAAGATGTAACCATCTCCTATTCAAGAAGCCATCTCTTCATAGAATTCAACAAATAGATCGATACAATCTACTATCAATTAAATTCAATTGTCTTAATAAAAGTGTTGCATATTTGATCAAATAATAAGCATGCGTAGATACAATGCATTGGGGTAGTTCTCTTTAAATGGAGTATTTGCCATACCCTAGAAGACCATACCCATTTAAGAGTTGAGTCTAGACATGTATTTAGTACCTAAGATACAATGTATCAAGACATATGTATATTTGTATATTTTTTCCATTTGTCTATCTATCTATATATATATATATAAATGATAGAGTGTTGACGCTTATTTTAAGAGGAATCTCAAACACACAATGATCATATTTTTTCCCATTTTTACGTATATATTTGCTTCAGGACATAAAATAAAGTTATTTGTTGTGTAGCTTCTTGATTATATCTTTGCTTAATTTGATTGAGTACATCCATTCTAGTTATAGTTGAAGATGTGTAACCTATACATGTACAATTTTGAATATGTTATCCATTTCATAAAGTATTTTTTCTAGTTTGACAGTTGATACCCAATATTCAGAGACAACTACTCTGAGCACATGTAATACTACAACCAATTTTGGAGAAGATTATACATAGTAATGTGCTTTTTTTTAAGTATAGTAATGTGCTATTGATTCAATAACTTTACTATCTTGAGAGTGCATTTACTAACCGCATAGGTAGCTATACACCCATACGCTATACGGCGATTTAAGCGGTATGAGCGCATTTCATCTTGTTTTTTCTAGTAGAACACAGATTTCTGGTGTACAAAAGTGGTTTCAGAATTTTCTTTCGAATTAGTTTTGGTAAAAGTAAACTCACATGGCTAAAATAGGTTCATATTGCTTAAATCACCATATACACATGGTGTACAACTACCCATGCGGTTAGCAGGTCTATTTTGTTGGTCTCTTTATGAACATCAACCAAACACTATTTTCGCGCAGCCCCTTGAATATACGTGTTTTCCTTGAGTTCGGTTAGATTCAAAGATCACCCTAAAAAAGTAAATACAACATATATGATATTTTTACTTGCAAATGGATATACAATAGTATATTACGAGAAAGATAATTGCTTTGCCTTTCCAAGACTTTCTCAAGAACAACCAGGCTTGGTATATTATAAGATATAGGTCAATCAGATGGAATCAACCATCAATTTCTTCTTGTAGGATTTTGACAACTTTCAAGAAATAAGTTAAAAGGAATTCATGAATATTCTGAATAAAAGCACCATATTAATTATTCTCTATTATGTCATCCCACAATTTGCATGTTCATGCTAGAGGTTAAACTAAAAAAAACTAAACTTGGAAATAGACACAATAAGTCTCGAAACATCTTGGATCACGAATTTATGATCTCTACCATGTTTCAAAAACACAATTCTTCTCTATATGGAGTCTGGTATACACGTCATTGAAATGTGAAATTGATAAGTTCCATCTAAAAGCGATTCGTATATAAATTATTAGAATATACTATTTTCCATTTCTTTCTCTTTGGAGTCATTTCTTATGATTCATACACTTGGCGCGTAAACCCAACTTGCACGCTTGGCAGATATGCCACTGCTCCGTTTCAAAATGGGTTGTCATCTGTCGCAAAGTTCATTCACGTATCCGTGTATTGACTCTCTATGCACTTTATATTGTAGACCGCATAAAAGCATAAGTATTATACATATTATAAGAAAACCAATTCTTATAGATTCTCTTAAAATATTGACATATGTATATGCCATAACATATCCAATAATCATAAATTAGTTTGGATTCATTTTAGTATAACGTACTTCAAAACATAATTTGCAACTATTCAAGCTGAAACTCTAGTGGGTATTCTACAAACGCATATATCTGTTGAAAATATATGCCTAAAAACTCCAAACTAAACCTACCCCACAAAGATGTTGGAAGTATGCCCTAGAGCCAATAATAAAGTTGTCATTATCATATTTCCTATTCAGGATTAATGTTTATACTTCATGCTAAAATTTTATTAACTTGAGGCATATTACTTGTGTGGTTTCATAAAAAACATTGTGTCCCTAGCAAAGCCTCGACTCAGTGGTGGAGCTTTAGCCCAGCTAGACTGGGCAGTTGCCCGGGCTATGCCTAGTATCCCTCATTGGATTTTATCCTATAATGAGAAATTAGTGAGAGTTTCAATGGGCAAACAGCCATGGTCCAGTAGTCCTTTAATACTTTGCCCAGGCTAGCTCATTCCGCTAGCTCCGCCACTGCCTCTACTAAACTAACCCGTTGATTAATGATGGTTACGGTTTTCTAACCATGGACACGAGTTTTCAATGAATAATGGGATCACGCCAATAGGATAATGACACGATGGACCGATCCAAACTAAGCAAAGCAATTAGATCGTCTCACAATATTTAAATTGTATAGTTGTTTAGTCTCTATTATCATGTTCCTCACACCATGAGATTATGTTACTCCCAAGTACTAGAAGAATACTCTGGGGGAATCAACTATCACTTCGTAAATGGGTGATCATAAAGGTGTCCTTTGGGTATCTCGAAAAGTATTGAGCTGTATGAATCAATACTAGGATTGTCCATCCATGTGACGAAAATATATACTCTGGGCCCACTCGGTAACGCACATTCTATATTTCTTCAAGCATGTGACCAATAAGTTTGATCACAAGGAATGGTATATTACGAAACGATTAAAGAGTACTTGCCAAGAATGAGATTGAACTAGGTATGGAGATGCCGATAATCAAATCTCGGGCAAGTAAAATATCACGAGACAAGGGGATGGAATCCTCGAAATCATGGTTCAACCGATAATGATATTATTTGAATGTGTGGGAGTCATTATGGGCATCCAGGTCCCCCTAATGGTTATTAATGGGAGAGGTGTCTCGATCATGTCTGCATATTTTTGAACCCATAGGGTCAGACATTTAACGTTTGGTGATGCTAGGGTAGTTATGGGATATTCTTGATCGTGAGAGAACATATTGATTCATAATCTCGTATGGGACCCGGAAGATCACGAGGAGCTTCATAATGGTATGGCGATAAAGATTCATATAAGGAAAGTGGTTTTAAGGGTTCTAGAAAAGTTCGAGATTTTTACGGTATTCTATCGGGAAGGTTTCGAGGGTCCCATGTTTGGGCCCAGCTGTCTGGAGGGGCCACATGGACCTGAAAGGGGGCACTGCGGCCTACATAGGACAGAGTGACATAGGCCATAGGCCCATGCGCTAAAGGGATACACCCTAGAAGGGGTGTAGAGAAAGGTGCCTTGGGGAGGGGGTGGGTTCCACCATTGGCCGTCACCCCACCAACTTGGGGGCAAGTCCCCCTGCCCCATGCCTAGATGACATGATTGGTTAGATATACTTTATTTCGATTTGTATTTGACACTTGTTAGTGCTAAGATTCTACCTTACGAAAGTGAGGATACAAAAATATAAAAGACGCAATAGGAGGATCACAAGTTTGCTTTCAAGCTAGATTTATTTTTGACATGGGACATAGAAGATGTAATTGATCTCTAATGGTTTGGCATAACTCAGATTGTGTTGCCTTGTATGATTGTGTTATATCTTACTTTGATCTTGCAAGGAAAATAAGGATACATGGCATCGATCTTCAATGGTAAGTAGATGGTAGCATTAAGTTATCAACTCTCTTGCTCGAGGAAGATCAATGTTTAAGCTTGGGGATGTTGATGAGTGCAAATATGACGCATATTTAAGCATACAAAATATTCATATTGTCACTCATCTCGTTCTCCATCTTGCTACAACTATGCATGTTATGCATGATTACTGTTTCTTTCCATTTTCAAACGAGCTTTGCACAACTATTAGTTTTATTAGGATTTTATTACTTTTTCTTGTCTTTAACATGTGTGTAGGTGTTATGGATAATGGATGGCAAGAGGAACCAAGAGGATGCAATATGGAGGAGTTACAAACACCAGACTTAGCCATATGAGGTATGGAAAAATTCATATTATTCCATCATCTCATATTAAAGATCCAAGGCCATGGTGTTGTATCTCTTGTCCGTACAAGTCAACCGAGCTGAAGAACACCTCAATCGGAGTCCGTATGAAGAAATGGTGGCCAAAACACTGCACGTGTCTGCAAGCTTATCGAGCACTGGTGATACATTGCAAATATATCTATAATTTTTGATGTTCCATGCTTGGTTTTATCTACTTTCTTGTGTTTTGTCCACACTTTGGAGTACTTTTCATATGATTTCTTGGACTAACCTATTAACAAGATTCACAGTGCCAACTGCCTAAGACAAAGAAAAGAGTAAAGTTAATATGAGGCATGGGCAGCGAGTGAGGGAGACGCCTACCAATTCAAGAGACCCTTGTCCTTCATGAAGCTCCTAAGGATGTGTTGATGGAGCGCCAGGAGAGGGTAGAGCGGAAGATAGAGACGCTAATCTCACAGAGTTTGGAAAGAAGGAAGACGATCCGAAGTAAGAAGAAGTTCGTGGTTTAGGCTTGGCCTCGAGTATTTAATTATTTGGATTTCCGCCATATGTGATAGGCCGGATGATTGTCCTACTAGTGGGATTTCGAATGGTGAGTCTTTTTAGTGGCCTTCCCTTGGTCCATAATAGTCAAATGAATGATCTATCATGCAGATTCCCTATCGGAAATTCTCTAGTTTACAAATAGGCCTCTGAATCGATTCACCGACATCTGATCATTGATACCGACATCAGCTACTGATATCTATACAGGGTGCAATCGAATCGATTATTGGGAATTGGAAGTAGTAGCTCTAGCTGAAATCAATCCTCCACCCAAGTTAGGTAACTAATAGGTAGGCACCCCATCTAATTAGTACTTTCGAGTAAAGACTCGATTGTTCACTTGCTTTCCCGCACCTCGTGAGTCTCTCTCGACCGAGGATCGCCTGACATGTTCCGCTCTTGTTAAAGAACCATATCGATCCAAGGAAAGAAGAAAGGTAAACCAGACCATAGGAATCTTCTGATGAAGTTAATCAGAGAGGACGGTTAGGTTCTTTGTTGCCTCATCTCCTTTGCATTTTAGATTCGGATCTTTTTCGTATTTTAAAATAGTGAAAAAATCAAATAAGAGTTGTTAAGCTTTTTATCATTCTGGCATCGAGCTATTTTGCCGCAGGACCTCCCCTACAGTATCGTCACCGCAGTAGAGTTTAACCACCAAATTCGGGATGGATTGGTGTGGTTCCTCTACGCCTAGGACACCAGAATATCAAACCATGAACGACGTTCTCCGACCCTTACTGCCCAACCGGAGAGCGGACGGCTAATGTGTTCCACTTATTGAACAGGGTCTATGGTCGGTCCGTGACTCCTCGACGTCGAAGGCGTCCTTTTTTTCTGCTGTTTTTGGTTCCAGGAAAGTCAGAAAATGAATATTCTCAGAATTGGACGGGACAAAAGCCAAAAATCCTATTTCACCAGAAGACTCTCGGAGCCAGAATATGAGACGGAGTGGGGCTGGGGGCTAGCCACACCACCTGGCCACGTGGGCTAGGCCTGGCCGCGCCAGGGTGTGGTCTGGCCGCCCCAGACACCCCCTCGGTCTCCCTCTTCGCCTATAAGATGCCTTCTGACCTAAAAACTCAGGGGGGTTTGACGTTTTTACAGAAGGAGTTCCGCTCCGCCGCCACCACCAGATTCCACGAAACAGCACTAGAAACTCTGCTCTGGCACCCTACCGGGACGAGGAATTGGAGGAGATCATCGTCATCATCATCACCATCGCTTCTCCATCGACCATCCATGTTCCCCCATCTATGAGTGAGTAATCCCCCGCTGTAGGCTATGGGGATGGTAGGGATTGGATGAGATCGTTCATGTAATGGCATCAGATTGTTAGGGCATGGTGCCTAGTATCTTTTGTTGGTGCTTTATGACTTTGTTGCGACTTGTTATGCTTAATGCTTGTCACTAGGGCCCGAGTGCCATGATTTCAGATCTGAACATGTTATTGATTCATTATGATAGTATTGTTTATGGTCTTATCTGCAAGTTGTATACACACATTGTTATCCGGAACCAATGGCCCCGAAGTGACAGAAATCGGGATAACCGGAGGGAATGGCTTTGATGTGAGGATCACATGTGTTCACGGAGTGTTAATGCTTTGCTCCGGTGCTCTATTAAAAGGAGCACCTTAATTGCCAGTAGTTCCCTTGAGGCCCCGCTGCAAACGGGCTGGCAGGACAAAATATGTTGTGCAAGTTCTCATTGCGAGCACGTATGACTATATATGGAACACATGCCTAGGACTATCTAGTACTTGGATGTTTTATCTTATTTTATCTGCAATTGCCCTATGTTCTGATTGCCATGTGAATTGTCTGGTCCATGCAACGCCCGTCCATCCATCCCTATGCCTACCGCACTCGAATCCTATTGTTTACTGCTATTGTTACTGCTGTCTTTACTTTACTAATGCTGCTACTTTATTATTCCTACTACAAAACTGTTGCTACTGATAAACTGTTGTGAGCAAGATTGTTTCTAGGTGCAGCTGAATTGACAACTCAGTTGTTAAGGCTTATAAATATTCTTTGCCTCCTCTTGTGTCAAATCAATAAATTGGGTTTCACTTCCCTCAAAAATACTGCGATACACCCCCTATACTTGTGGGTCATCAAGAATATTTTCTGGCGCCGTTGCCGGGGAGCATAGCTTTATTTATCAAGTCCACTTGGAATCACTATTGTTCAAGCTTAGTTTATTTCCGCCTTGTTTGCTTGTTTCTTTATCAAAAATACAAAAAAATAGTTCCTACTCTAGTTGTTATTTTCGTCGGTCTGTTATTGTCTTGCTTTATCATGCTTTCTATCAATGGTTGTTTTATTTGAAACTAAATCTTATTGGCAAGGTGGGTTCACGGAAGATCAAAAATATTATTATAAGGAACACCGCTTGTCACAAAAAGGGAAACACTTATGGAAACAAATTGATAAATTGTATACCATTACTAGAAACGTATGCTCTACTTATATTGGTACTTATTGCTTTAATAAATCTTGTTGCTGTAAGATGTATAAACACCTCCCTTTTCAATATGAGTATAATGATAATGTTACCATATCTTCTTATGTTAAAGGAAATTATGACTTTTATGATGTGGAACAAATTGAAGAATTTATTGCTTGGAAGGGTGCATTTGAACTTGCTAGTTTGCTTGAATATATTGATGATTCACCTTATAAATATGAGGTTTATGATATACTTAAATTTTGCTTTGATAATTACAAGGAAGAAAATGGCTATATTCTTGAATATATTAATAGATGCTTTCCACAAATGGAAGAGACTAATGCCTTGCAGGATCCTATGGAAGAAGAAATTGATGAACCTGAAAGCTCATTAGATGAAAAAGAGGAGGAGAGTGATGAACAAAAGGAGGAAGAATGGATTAGCTACCCATGCCTACCTTCTAATGAGAGTAACTCTTTATCCCTTACATTATTTGATTGTCCCCCACGCTTACCAAAGAAGGATGAATGTTATGCTCATGTTATCTATGATAATCCTTTATTTGTGTTTAACTTCGATTTGCATGGTATTAAAGAGTTTTGCTTAGAAATTGTTTATGAGAAAGCTCTAAACGATGGTCCTATATTGAATGATCAGTCATCTTGTTATAGAATTGTTAAAAGTGGGTTTGAAGGTTTTAATCCCACTATTTTTGAGCTTGATAAAAATTATGTGTTTGTAGATCATGAAAAGCATGCTTTATGTGATAGTTATATTGTTGAGTTTATTCATGAGGCTACTGAAAATTATTATGAGAGAGGAAAATATGGTTGTAGAAGTTTTCATGGTATTGAAACACCTCTCTGTGTGCTGAAAGTTTTAAAGTTACTTTGTTTTATCTTCCTATGCCTGTCACTTTGTTCTTTGCGAATTTATTTGCATACAATATCCCTATGCATAGGAAGTGGGTTATACTTAAATGTGTTTTGAATTTGCTTCTTGGTGCTCTCTTTTACTTCAATTCATATTTCTTATGTGAGCATCCTCTCAAACTATCATGCCTAACTTGAAGGCGTTAAAGAAAAGTACTTATTGGGTGATAACCCAAAAGTTTTAGATGAGTCTTGGAAGTTATTACTTCAGTAATAACCGCTCCTTATCCTTTTTATTTGCTTTTTGTGCCAAGAGTAACCTCTAATGAGAGAGAAGTAATGGTTGGGAAAGTTGTTGTCCCGAAACAGATTTCTGTGCTTCACCGTAAAAATTCGTGTAAAATCTCTGTAGGTCCTTTTGAGGCGTGAATTTTTATGCTTCTGCCCCAGGTTGTTATCTAACTTTCTTTAGTTCAACACTTTTCGATTTGAGCAACAGAAGGTCTTCGAAAAAATTCGTCTTTACCCGCTGGTCTGTTTTAAAAGATTTCTGCCATTATTTGCATTTGCTTCTTGTTGTTCCTTTTTGAGTTCTTTTGGCAATTGAGCTTTTTGAGGGAAGTGCTACAGTAGCTAGTATTTTAATGGAAGTTTTATTGGTGTTGGAACTGAACCCAAAGACTTATTATCTTGAGTGCACTAATGTTGCTAATAAAGATTGTGTGGAGTTTTATATGAAGGAAAAATTTCAGGTGTATGGAAGGAATGAGTAATGAGATGAAGGATGGACTAAAGCTCAAGCTTGGGGATGCCACGTGTGTCACCCCAAGAAATATCCAAGAAGTACAAGCGTCAAAGCTTGGGGATGCCCAAGGCATCCCCCTCTTCATCAATAAAAATCCTAGGTTTCTTCCAAACGCTTCATTTTTATTGTTTCATGCACAGTTATGTTGTTCTTGGAGCGTCTTCTTTTTCGTTTTCATTTTGGTTTTTCGTTTGCTTTGGTTTTCTTAGTTTGCTGAATAAATTGGTTGGACGCCCACTTTCATACATTGGTTTGCAAATAGTTTGGTTTGGTTTGGAAAAGAGTAGCAAAGTTCATACTTATGTGGTAAAAAGAGCTTGTTTTGACTATGGCCTATGCTCTGTCATGCCATGCTCGATATTGTTTTGGCTTTATGCTTAGTATTCTTTGTTGTATCATGAATTGTTATAAACAATTGAGATTGCTTAATGTGCCTTGGATGAATCATGCGTTGTTTTAGCATATTAAAGCATAGTATAGTGGTATTCTCCTTTCATGCTTTATTTGGGTTGAGTTGGCACATGCTCACACCATGTTATGACTATCTCAAGTCACCATAGCCTTTATGATCCTTTAGTTTTCAACTTGTATATCACTTTATGATTTGATCAATGATGTTTTGTCGCTCTGCATGATTATGGCCATTATTGCTCTCTTAGTTTGTTGCTCCCAGTCTTTTGCTAGCCTCCACAACCAAGTATGAGTTCTACTCATGCATCCAACTCCCTAAACCAAGTTATTCCAAAGAGTCCATCATACCTACCTACTAGCTTATGCTATTCCAAGTATATTCATGCTTTTGTTTACCTTCCATATTAAACTTGTTATGAGAAAACTAGTGATTAAAGCTCTCACGAACTTGATGGCACACTTTACTTTTCTTGCCCTTAATAAATTTGAACCATTGGGTCCTTCTTTGTTGCGTATATGCTTGCGCTTTATAAGTTGAAATTAGCAGAACCATGTATCATGGGGAACGCTTTCAACATTGCACTTGTACTTTGTACCCCGTTGATATCATGTTATTTTGCTTATGGATCCCGACGGTGTGAAATAAAAGTGGAACTTGTAAGATCATGGAGTTTGTATGTGTGTTAGAGAAACGCCTGGGCCGCTAGCCTAAGCCATGCCTAATCATGGTGGAAACTTGCAACATAATCATAATGAGCACTCTATGAAGCATCCTCAATAAAAACCTATGCAAATAGCAAATAAAAAGATCGTTGAGATGCTCATTGTCTACTTGCCTTGTCATTTTGATATGGGGATTCTTCCGTATCATCGGGAAAGGGGTACCCCGTTGGCGGTTCTCTATGATACACATGTACTTACGATGACAAGAACTTACCGGTGACTAAACTTGAGTAGCATGAGGAGCGGCCCTCGTATTCAAGGGACATGAGATTTCTAACTTATACTTTGTTAAGCATGTACACCATAGTTTGTTCACTTTAACCTTAATCACTTCAAGATGCTTATGATAGGGGCAATGAGAGTTGAAAGCTATTAAGTACCATAATTTTTGGAAGCTCTTTATGAGACTTGAATCCCTACTTCCTTCTATGAAGGCCCTTCTTCCACTTATATATTGAGTCTCCACCTTCTATCTTTATGCACCTACTTTGAGAGCATAGTTGCCATTCTTAGTTCTATGTGCATTGTCCCAAGACTTGTTGATTGATGTATACCCTGATATTGCTTGTTTTAAACTATTTGTATCTAGTCACTCTTATGAACTTTGAAGGTGTCCTATGCATTTATATTTGCTACTCTATGAGGGATATCACATTAGGATAGCTTGCAAGCAAGTGATGTGATCACTAGAATGTTATATCACGGGAACGAGAAAAGAGTACATGTCGGTAACGAGATCAAACTAGGTATGGAGATACCGATGATCGAATCTCGGACATGTAATATATCGAGAGACAAAGGGATTTAGTTACAAGCGTTAAAGGTTCTCATGATCATAGGAGTCATCGTTGAATGTGTAGGAGTCAGTACGGATCTCCAGGTCCCGCTGCTGATTATTGATCGGAGAAGGGTCTCGATCATGTCTACATTATTCGCGAACCGTAGGGAGGCACACTTAAGAGCTACCGGACACCATTTTGGAGCACATATGTTTCAGACGAAAGAATTGCAAAGCGCAGGAATTGTTTCAATAGAAACCGGAAATTGTTTCGGGTGAAATTGCAGAAGGTGGTTCTGCATGTGATATTGAAATATTGCAAGGTTATATGAATGTTTGTTAATTAAAGTAATTAACAAAATTCTGAATAAATTTAATAAAAAGAGTTTTATTAAATGAGAGAGCATTAAATTTGGAGAAATTTAATGCATTTAAAGTGGAGACTTTAAAAGGGAATGTGAAGAGGCATTTTAATGTGGAGGGGTTACCACCACATGAATGGGGGAGGTGAGGTCACCCCATGCGACCATGGAGAGAGGGGCACCCTCCTCCTATAAAAGGCCACCCATTCCTCCTTCATCCTCACACCTCCTTGTGAAGGATCTCTCTCCCCTCTAGAATTATTCCCCATGGTCTCGGATTAGCGAGATACATGTTCCCAGTGGCATTTCGTCTGAAGGAGTTGTTGCTTCCTGGATTGCTGGAGCGAGGAGGTGGAGGTTGTCCGGTGGCTTGAACGTAAAAGTGAAAAGGATGCGCTGCTGAGTTGCGGCGCCCGGACTTCCTCACGATCTTGAGATCGGCAAGTGTACGACTACATCAACCACGAGTTCCACCTCGTTAACAAAGCTCGTTGTCTACGAGGGTAAGTTCTCATTGGATGTATGTCCGCCTGTTGCTTTGTACCTAGTAGATAGATCTTGGCGTGTAGTTCACACCGTAGGAAATTTTTTGTTTTCTATGCTGAGGACCCAACAGTGGTATCAGAGCCTGATCTATGCGTAGGTGCTTAGCACAGGTAGTACACATATGGTTGATATGTGGGCGATGATGATCATGTTATTGCATCTTCTATGTATTTTTGATATTGGTGGCATAGTGGGATGAAGCGGCCCGGACCAACCTTACATGTCATCGTACATGAGACCGGTTCCACGACTGACATGCAACTTGTTTTGCATAAGTGGCTGGCGGGTGTCTGTCTCTCCTACTATAGTCAATATCTGATTTACAACGAGTTGCTAATAACTTAGTTATCCTCGTTGTGGTTCATGTTCGTAGGTAAGAACGGTTCTATCTTCGAAAGCCCTAAGTCACGTAAAACTTGCAATTGATAAATTAGAGGCATCTAGTTTAGATCGTTGTTGGGCTAGTGTATTGATATGGTATTGTTGTAAGTAGATGTATGGTGGATACTCTTACAACACACTCAACGTGTAAGTTCCATAGACCTTGGCCTTACACATAAAGGAATGATAGAGATCATACCACGATGAAAGTGATAGAGATCAAATGCATGGACCATATCATCTCACTTTACACATTAGATGTTAGCATCTTATACTGCTAGTTTGGCGCGTTTGATAGCATTATAAGATGATCCCTCTTTTAGATATCAAGATAAAAATGTGTTCTTCCTTGAGTATGCACCGTTCTATGGATCGTGTTTCGAGACATCACGTGATGATCGGGTGTACTCGAATCTACGCTTTCATAGGAATGGGTGTAAGACAGTTTTACACACATGAATACTAAGGTTCTTACTTGGCGAGCCTAGCATGTACAGACATGGCCTCGGAACACGGACCGAAAGGTTAAGCATGAGTCATATGGTTGATATGATGCCCATATAGATGCTCGCATTTGAAGCTATATCAACTCACGTGATGATCAGACTTGGTATAGTGGATTTGGTTCATGTAATCACAAAAAGGACACGAGGGATGTCGTTTTTGAGTGGGAGTTCATTAGTAATTTGGATTAGTTGAACTCAATCTATCATAAACTTAGTCTAAATAAACTTTACAAATTCTGTTGTAGATGGCACCACCTGCTTTTAATTTTAATGTGTTCATGGAGAAAGAGAAACTTGTCATAATGGTAGCAACTTCACCAACTGGCTATGAATTTGAGGATTCTCCTCACTGCTGCACAAAAACAATATGTGATAGATGCGCCGCTAGGCCCCCCACCAGCTCCTGATGCCCCTGACGAGGAAAAGAATGTCTATGTGACTCGTCAGGAGGACCACAACTTAGTTCATTGCGGCATACTGTATGGGCTAGAGCCAAAACTTCGAAAGCGTTTCGAAAATGGCAATGCCTTTGATACCATGGGAGAATTGAAAATGATTTTCGATACCCATGCTGCCGTAGAGAGTTATAATGCTATAGAAAAGTTCTTTAGCTGCATGATGGAGGAAAACAGCTCCGTTAGTGAGCACGTACTCAAAATGTCTGGGTACGCCGATAAGCTTGTGTCCTTGGGAATAACGATTCCCATTGACTTAGGCACACATCGTGTTCTCCAATCTCTGCCACATAGCTACAAGAGCTTCGTGATGAACTATAATATGCAGGGCATGAAGAAGTCTCTTCTCGAGCTTCTGTCAATGCTTAAGACTGCAGAAGTGGAGATTAGGAAAGAACATCAAATGTTGATGATCAATAGGACCACCGGTTTCAAGAAGGACAAGAAAGGCAAGCACAAGGGAAAGAAGGGTGGCAAGTCTGTTGCCACGCCTGAAAAGAAACCTCGGGCTGGCCCTAAGTCTGACACTGAGTGCTACTATTGCAAGGGGACTGGCCATTGGAAGCACAACTGCCCCAAGTATTTGTCGGACAAGAAGTCCAGCAAGGCAAACAAAGGTATATGTGATATACATGTTATTGATGTGTACTTGACCAGTATTTGCAGTAGCACATGGGTATTTGATACCGGATCGGTTGCTAATATATGTAACTCGGTTCAGGGGCTACGGAACAAGCGACAACTAGCAAGGGGTGAGGTCAGGATGCGGGTCGGCAATGGATCAAGAGTTGATGTGATCGCCGTCGGGACGCTACCTCTCCATTTGCTATCGGGATTAGTTATAAACCTAAATAATTGTTATTTGGTGCCTGCACTGAGCATGAACATTGTATCCGGATCGTGTTTGATGCAAAGTGGTCATTCCTTTAAATCTGAGAACAATGGTTGTTTGATTTATAAGAATGATATCTTTTATGGTCATGCACCTATGTTGAATGGTTTATTTCTATTGGATCTCGATAGTAATATTACGCACATTCATAATGTTAATGCTAAAAAGATTAAACTTGATGATGATATGTCTACATATATGTGGCACTGCCGTCTAGGTCATATTGGCGTTAAACGCATGAAGAAACTCCATTCTGATGGACTTTTGGAATCACTTGATTTTGAATCATTTGATACATGTGAGCCATGCCTTATGGGCAAGATGACTAGAACGCCGTTTTATGATTCAATGGAACGGGTGACAGATCTATTGGAAATCATACATACTGATGTGTGTGGACCAATGAGTGTGTCGGCGCGAGGTGGATATCGTTATTTTGTTACTTTCACGGATGATTTGAGTAGATATGGGTATATCTATTTGATGAAACACAAGTCTGAAACTTTTGAAAAGTTCAAGGAATTTCAGAATGAAGTGGAAAATCATCGTAATAGAAAGATCAAGTTTCTACGGTCTGGCCGTGGAGGAGAGTCTCTAAGTTACGAGTTTAGCACACACATGAAAGAGTGTGGAATAGTTTCACAACTCACGCCTGCCGGAACACCACAATGTAATGGTGTGTCGGAACGTCGTAATCGTACCTTATTGGATATGGTTCGATCTATGATGTCTCTGACTGACTTACCTCTGTCATTTTGGGGTTATGCACTGGAAACAACTGCATTCACTTTAAATCGGGCACCATCTAAATCCGTTGAAATGACACCGTATGAATTATGGTTTGGAAACAAACCTAAGCTGTCATTTCTTAAGGTTTGGGGGTGCGATGTTTATGTGAAGAAACTTCAACCGGATAAACTCGAACCCAAAGCGGAAAAATGCGTCTTCATAGGATACCCTAAGGAAACAATTGGGTATACCTTCTATCACAGATCCGAGGGCAAGGTTTTGTGTTAAGAATGGATCCTTTCTTGAGAAGGAGTTTCTCGCGAAAGGTGTGAGTAGTCAAGGTAGAACTCAAGAGGTTATTGAACCTTCTCTTCATGGAATGGCGAGTGGCGCAGACCGGAAGTTGTTTCGGAGTTGACTTCACCGATGAAGAGAGAGCTAATGATAATGATCATGAAACTCCGAAGAGGACACTACCGAACCTCGCAGTCAAGCAGACACGCGGCAGCTCCTAAACTCAGACGGCAATCCTGTGAATTTCATGGTTGATGAAATGGATGACCTACGACGTATGAAGAAGCGATGATGAGCCCGGATTCCAACAAATGGCTAGAAGCCATGAAATCCGAGATGGAATCCATGTACGAGAACCAAGTTTGGAACTTGGTGGACTTACCTCACGATCGAAAGGCCGTTGAGAATAAATGGATTTTCAAAAGGAAAACTGATGCTGATGGTAATGTGACCATCTATAAGGCTCGACTTGTCGCAAAGGGGTTTTGACAAATTCAAGGAGTTGACTACGATGAGACATTCTCTCCTATAGCGATGCTTAAATCGGTTAGGATTATGTTAGCAATTGCTGCATATTTCGATTATGAAATATGGCAGATGGATGTCAAAACTGCGTTCCTCAATGGTAAGATTAAAGAAGAGTTGTATATGATACAACCTAAGGGTTTTGTCGATCCTAAGGATGCTAATAAGGTGTGCAAACTTCAGCGATCCATCTATGGACTGAAGCAAGCATCATGAAGTTGGAATCTCCGCTTTGATGAGGTGATCAAAGAGTTTGGATTTGTCCAAACTTATGGAGAGGCTTGTATTTACAAGAAAGTGAGTGGGAGCAATGTGGCATTTCTGATATTATATGTGGATGACATATTATTGATTGGAAATGATATAGATCTTTTAAACAGTGTTAAAAGTTATCTAAACAGCAAATTTTCGATGAAAGACCTTGGTGAAGCGTCATATATATTAGGCATTAAAATCTATAGAGATAGATCAAGGCGCCTAATTGGGCTATCGTAGAGTACATGCCTTGATAAGATATTAAAGAAGTTTAATATGGACGAAAGTAAGAAGGGGTTCTTACCTATGTTGCAAGGCAAGACATTGAGTAAGACTCAAAGTCCGGCTACGGCGGAAGAAAGAGAGATGATGGATAAGATCCCCTATGCCTCGGCCATAGGCTCTATTATGTATGCCATGCTATGTATAAGACCGGATGTGGCACATGCTATTAGTTTGACTAGTAGGTACCAATCTGATCCAGGTTCGGAACACTAGATAGCGGTAAAGAACATCCTCAAGTACTTGAGAAGAACTAAGGATATGTTTCTCATATACGGAGGTGAAGAAGAGCTAGTCGCTAAGTGTTATGTCGATGCTAGCTTTGACACCGATCTGGATGACTCTAAGTCTCAATCCGGATACGTATTTCTCTTGAACGGAGCAGCAGTTAGTTGGAGGAGTTCCAAACAATTCTGTGGTGGCTGGATCAACAACGGAGGCGGAATATGTTGTTGCTTCAGAAGCGACGCAGGAAGCAGTTTGGATGAAAGAGTTCATTACGGAATTGGGTGTGGTTCCCAGTGCGTTGTATCCGATGGTGATCTATTGTGACAACAATGGAGCCATAGCCAACGCAAAGGAACCAAGGTCTCACAAGAATTCCAAACATATTAAGCGCCGGTTTCACTCCATCCGCGAGCATGTCAAGGATGGAGATATAAAGATTTGTAAAGTAACACGGACCTAAATGTAGCAGATCCGTTGACTAAAGTTCTCCCTAGGGCAAAACATGATCAACACCAGAACTCCATGGGTGTTAGATTTATCACTATGTGAACTAGATTATTGTCTCTAGTGCAAGTGGGAGACTGAAGGAAATATGCCCTGAGAGGCAATAATAAAGTTGTTATTATATATTCCTTATATATGATAGATGTTTATTTTACATGCTAGAAATGTATTGATTCGGAAACATCAATACATGTGTGTTTAATAAACAAAAAGGGTTCCTAGTCATGCCTCTCTTATAGACTAGCTTGTTGATTAATAGGATGATCAAGGTTTCCTGATCATGGACATTGGATGTTCTTAATAACAAGGTCACACCATTGGTGGAATGATGTGATGAACATTCATCCGAAGTATAGCATTACGATCAAGTCATTATGTTTATATTGCTATAACATCATACAAAGTAATCTTTATCCTTAGACCATGAGATCATGTTAATTGCTAACACCGGAAGAGTATCTTGATAACATCAAACGTCACACCGTATGTGGTGACTATAAAGATGGGTTCGGTACTACGAAGGTGTTATGTTGAGGCTCATAGATCAAGAGTGGAATTTGTCAATCCAGATGACGGATAGATATACTCTGGGCCCTCTCGGTGATATCACATTAGGATAGCTTGCAAGCAAGTGATGTGATGACTAGAATGTTATATCACGGCAACGAGAAAAGAGTGCATGTCGGTAACGAGATCAAACTAGGTATGGAGATACCGATGATCGAATCTCGGACATGTAATATATCAAGAGACAAAGGGATTTAGTTATAAGCGTTAAAGGTTCTCACGATCACAGGAGTCATCGTTGAATGTGTAGGAGTCAGTACGAATCTCCGTGTCCTCATGCTGATTATTGATCGGAGAAGGGTCTCGATCATGTCTGCATTATTCGCTAACCGTAGGGTGGCACACTTAAGAGCTACCGGACACCATTTTGGAGCACATACGTTTCAAACGAAAGAATTGCAAAGCGCAGGAATTGTTTCAATAGAAACCGGAAATTGTTTCGGGTGAAATTGCAGAAGGTGGTTCTGCATGTGATATTGAAATATTGCAAGGGGTTATATGTGAATGTTTGTTAATTAAAGTAATTAACAAAATTCTGAATAAATTTAATAAAAAGAGTTTTATTAAATGAGAGAGCATTAAATTTGGAGAAATTTAATGCATTTAAAGTGGAGACTTTAAAAGGGAATGTGAAGAGGCATTTTAATGTGGAGGGGTTACCACCACATGAATGGGGGAGGTGAGGGTCACCCCCATGCGCCGCCATGGAGAGAGGCACCCCTCCTCCTATAAAAGGCCACCCATTCCTCCTTCATCCTCACACCTCCTTGTGAAGGATATCTCCCTCTAGAATTATTCCCCATGGTCTCGGATTAGCGAGATACATGTTCCTGTGGCATTTCGTCTGAAGGAGTTGTTGCTCACCGGATCGCTGGAGCAAGGAGGTGGAGGTTGTCCGGTGGCTTGAACGTGTGTGCGAAAAGTGATGCTGCTGAGTTGCGGCGCTCGGACTTCCTCACGATCTTGAGATCGGCAAGTGTACGACTACATCAACCACGAGTTCCTACTCATTAACAAAGCTCATTGTCTACGAGGGTAAGTTCTCGTTGGATGTATGTCCACCCGTTGCTTTGTACCTAGTAGATAGATTTTGGAGTGTAGTTCACATCGTAGGAAAATTTTGTTTTCTATGCTGCGGACCCAACAGATACATTGCAAATGTATCTATAATTTTTGATGTTCCATGCTTGGTTTTATCTACTTTCTTGTGTTTTTTCCAGACTTTGGAGTACTTTTCATATGATTTCTTGGACTAACCTATTAACAAGAGCCACAAAGCCTGCTTTTCTCATTGTTTTTGGTTCCGGAAAGTCGAAAATGAATATTCTCGAATTGGACGAGACAAAAGCCAAAATCCTATTTCACCGTAAGACTCGGATCCGAATATGAGGAGTGGGGCTGGGCCCAACCACACCACTGGAGCGCCAGGTGGTCTCGCCGCAGACACCCCCTCGGTCTCCCTTTTCGCCTATAAGATGCCTTCTGACCTAAAAACTCAGGGGGGTCAACGTTTTTCTAGAAGGAGTTCCGCTCCACCGCCACCACCAGATTCTATGAAACAGCACCAGAAACTCCGTTCTGGCACCCTGCCGGGACGAGGAATTGGAGATCATAGCCATCATCATCACCATCGCTTCTCCATCGACCATCCATGTTTCCCACATCTTTGAGTGAGTAATCCCCCGCTGTAGGCTATGGGGATGGTAGGGATTGGATGAGATCGTTCATGTAATGGCATCAGATTGTTAGGGCATGGTGCCTAGTATCTTTTATTAGTGCTTTATGACTTTGTTGTGACTTGTTATGCTTAATGCTTGTCACTAGGGCCCGAGTGCCATGATTTCAGATCTGAACATGTTATTGATTCATTATGATAGTATTGTTTATGGTCTTATCTGCAAGTTGTATACACACGTTGTTGTCTAGAACCAATGGCCCCAAAGTGACAGAAATCGGGATAACCGGAGGGAATGGCTTTGATGTGAGGATCACATGTGTTCACAGAGTGTTAATGCTTTGCTCCGGTGCTCTATTAAAAGGAGCACCTTAATTGCTAGTAGTTTCCTTGAGGCCCTGCTGCAAACGGGCTGGCAGGACAAAAGATGTTGTGCAAGTTCTCATTGCGAGCACGTATGACTATATATGGAACACATTCCTAGGATTATCTAGTACTTGGATGCTTTATCTTATTTTATCTGCAATTGCCCTATGTTCTGATTACCATGTGAATTGTCTTGTCCATGCAACACCCGTCCATTCATCCCTATGCCTATCGTACTCGAATCATATTGTTAACTGCTATTGTTACTGCTGTCTTTACTTTACTACTACTGTTACTTTATTATTCCTACTACAAAACTGTTGCTACTGATAAACTGCTGTGAGCAAGATTGTTTCCAGGTGCAGCTGAATTGACAACTCAGTTGTTAAGGCTTATAAATATTCTTTGGCTCCCCTTGTGTCGAATCAATAAATTGGGTTTCACTTCCCTCGAAATTACTGCGATACCCCCTATACTTGTGGGTCATCAACTGGTATGGGTGGAGCTTGCCCGTACCTTCTGCTCGTTCCACCCTTTGTTGACTCTGTTTTGTCAAAATAAACATCATTTGTGAAGGGGCGATGGGAATATTCGGTATAGATCTTCCCAGAATCGTCTCGCGAGCCTCCTAAAGTCTATTTAAAGAGGAGAAACCCTAGCTGCCAGGGAGGGGCATCCAAAAACGCCTGAGGGGCAGAGCCCTCCTGCTATGCCACGTCCATATCCGCCACACACAAGATCTCCACCATCACCACCACTCAAGAGGAAGAGGGGACTTGGATCTTGAAGGTCTTCGCATCGATCTTCATCATCATCATCAACACCATCTCCAAGCGTCGGTTCGCTTTGTCTACTTCACTATAATTCAAACCCTTGTGGACTGCACTTGTATTCAATTGTCCTTTCAGCCATATTATTGCCATGACGTTGATCCCCTTCCTTTGTGAGTAGTTCTCTTGTTCTTATAGAGAGATGGAGAAAACCTAGTAATATTATGTTGTGAAATAAAGATGATCTATAATTTCATTCATGAATATGTGTTAGTTTTCTCTCTAGATATTATGTGAAGTGCACCATGCAATATTTGCCTCCTGTACTAGAGGGGGACTACCGTTGGTCATATGGTAGTACGTACGATGCTAAGTGACATAACATGCCGGCGTGCTATTCATACGGGTAACGGGGATAAGAAGGTATTCACTAAGCTCATATCAATATGCATGGGGAAACCCTTAGTTGTAAGGGATTGAAGTGACCTGTTTACGATCATTGTAGTGGTTATTAGGGATGAAATAACAAATGGCTTTTTGTGATCATCTTATTATGGAGATCTTCCCACACATGCCATGAAAGACGATATAGATTCATCCTAATCATAAGTAGTACCAATGCTAGTGGTGGAATCTACACTCCCTGAGAACCTCTTAGTCATATCACAATTCCTTCCATCAACACTCACTTGCTACAGTTTACTTTTGTTATTTACTTTGTTTTTAGTTAGTTTAAACCTATCAAATTATTGCTACTCTAGTAACTTATAGAATAGACTGTTTCCAAACAACTTTTTGGGTGCGGACGTGACTACATTGATAACGTGGTTGCGGGGTTGTGTTGTTTCCATTTGCAAAGCTTCCACATGACGAACTAATATTTGCTGTTATAAGTACTGCAATAACCCCGATTGATGCAGGAACCCAGTCATCAGTAGGTTGAGGAGCATCTGTAAGACTTGTTAGTTTGCTTCAATCTTCGTTTAACTGGCCTTTCTAGTTTGTTGTTGTTATCACGGTTGAATCAATGGATGGAAATAGGCCACGGTTGAGGTTTCACCTGCAGTTATGCATACATATGAGATAATAATAATAATAAGCACATTCATGTGTAAATGATCTAATATAGGTATGATTTATGGGAAGCACATCCGTAAATACCAGAGCCCCTACGAGCCATAGTCATAGCATAAAGTCTCTTGGTCCAACCGTTATTACCACGAAGCACCGGGTTATGAACGATTATTAAGTAAAATACAGACCAAAGCATTAAGATCTATGATGTTGTTGTTGTTCCCAAGTGGATCACTAAATTACTATTGTACTTCCCTTGTTGTCACTAGGTTTCATGCGTAGCGCCGTTTACCACACATCTCAATTCAAATCTTGACCAATCCTTGGGGTCTTGGGTACCTAACAAGTCCTAAGATCGAGGTAAGAGACAATGATCCAAATACAAATTCCTCTACGCAATCACCACACAATGTTCCCATGTAATTGGATGCACAATGATCGCTGCGAGGCTACTATTCCCCAACCCGTAGCCCGTGAGAACTACTCACTCATAATAATTTCAAGGATAGAAAACATTGTAGAATTACTTAGATCAATATCAAATATCCTTACAAAGTCGCCAACCGTGAGGAGATCTTGAATACAAGCTATGGCTATGGCTATGAGATGTAGATGTAGATGTAGATGGAGATGATACACTATCATGGTGGTGATGTGGTGGATCTTCCTTCGGTGTGTTCCAGATGCAATCTGAGAATGGCGGCTCTCTTTGCAGTGGATGGGAGTCTCGAAATATATAGGATCCTTCACGAAAGTTGCTTTGTTTGACCTGGCGAAGGCACAATCATGTGGTACGGGTGCATGGTACGGGCAAGCTCCGCCTATACCGGTGCTCGTGAACACTTCTAGACTATGGCTTTCGACCCTGGTTGACTTGGTTGAGTTGGCAATGTGCGATTCTCCCTTAATTGCTCTAGATTTCACCATAAAAGAGTGATATTCTCCACATTACAATTTAAAACAAGGATTTGCACATCTTTGCAATAATTAGTCATTAGTGGCAAGACTAGAGAGATATTTTATCAATTGCTTGACTTAATATAAGATTTAAGCGCGAATAAAGACGGCTATTTTCATAGCCATCAACATCATGCTGAATTCCTAATTACATGTGTGTTTTGGGGAAGGACCACATTGTAATCTAAAATTATTCTGTTGGATCCTTCTTGCAAAATGCCTTCAGAATTACTTCTTAGGCCCTTTATGCAATTTTTTTGGATCAAATTGTATTTTTTATTTTATTGTTTAGGTCATTGTTGTACAACTGATCTTTATAATATCTGAAGCGGCTTTGGGTCTTTTGGGACCCTTCCTTGTTCAGAAAATATAAAGCTCTATTAGACATGGCTCAACTTTTTCTCATGCAAGCAAATCAACACTTAGGCCTTTGAAGATGTTGCATGTAGATGTATATATTGGCAATGCCAAAATCGCCTGGGCCTAGTTGTTGAAGTGATGCATAGAATTTATACTAATTTCACTCCCATTAGTGTTTATACAACGACCGTAAGTGTTATATTCTTCAATATGCCCCTCACTACTCCTAATTATTGATACATGGGCCTGGGCCTGGTCTTAGCTACACATAGAGCCCTGAAGTCTTATCGGTCCAGTGGATACCATCTTTATTGATACCAACTTTTTGTTGGAGACTTATTACACATGTCATCACGAATAATCCCCTTAGCGTTGTTTACATGCTTTAACCTATGTTACTTGTTGCGTTTGTGCCTTTACACTCGGTTATGTAGGTTCTTAAAAGGTAAAATTGTAGGTTGTAATTTATTTACATGTTGTACACAACCATATGTGTGGATAATTCAACATGCCTCTTTGATTCAAACTCTCACCGAAAGTTTGAAGGGATTAAATCCTAGAGGGTATTTTTTGTTCAGAAGAGGCACATATAAAATTTTCCAGGTTATTCCTTAATAAATTTTCCTATGAAACTTCTTTGGATTATAGGATTGTATAGCGTAGGACTTTTCCCATTTACATTTTCCTTCATTTCAATAACAACCTGACATACACCTAATCTTTCAGATGAATTATGATTACTTATATATGACATAACCAAACAATATCGATTAGTAATATATTTATTTTCAATTCCTACGAGATTCAACATGCCATGACAACTAACTACTCCATATCTTAAATTGCATAGAGCAATGTGCCTCTAATTTTTTCTATGTGAGTGTTTGATTTGTAGTGTTGAATCATTCGTATGATATTCCCCTAAAACCCCTCCACTACATTTCATATGAATTATCCATTCACTTATCTCTAGAAAGATGTGTTTGTTATTCATAGATGCAATTAGGGGTGTTAAAAAAGTGGTTTCACAAGTCAGCTAGTTTGTCGGTACACGTGGACATGCTGAAATGGGCACACACAAATCAAGTTAGACTGGGTTCTAAATCTTTGCCAGTTTAGCTTGAGATGTTCCGAAAGCTATGGAACATCACTTCCCCTGGCAATTTTCCACAATAGCCACCCCATATATATGAATATCGTGAGGCAAAGAGTAGTGTTTGACTCGAGGTGCACATTTTGCCACAAATTCTTTCAAAGATGATGGGTCACCTTTCCTCACGTGCAAGTATGCAAAACAAAGATGGCAGAGCCTACTTCTTGAAGATGTTCGCTCGAAGCCGATTCCATGTCTCATAGCAAACGAAATAGTGTAAGAAAATTTAAACGCATCCGAGAAGAAAAAGTTGTTGTTAGTGTTGCTTTTCTCGAATAGGTTGCAGGAACAGAACATAGGTAATCATGGTGAAAACCACCAAACTATAGAGAGCTTCCAGTTCAATGTACGAAGACATGTTGACGATTGGGTCAGATACCTAGGAAAGAAGGATACATCTATTGCCAATCGGACTAGGCGGTGGGAGGCGCCACCTACTAATTTTATCCAGATGAGTTTAGATCTTCCTTACACGGAGTGGTGGCTGGATTTCCATTGGCAGAGTAATTACAGAAAAAATAGATTGTCTCAATTTGAAGCATGTTATGGTGTCATCAGATTATTCATTCTCCGCTATTGGTATCCTGCTTAGTGATATAAGATTGACTTTTGTTTCGGTGTTCCCCTCTATTCCAAACTTACGGAACTGAAGACACAAAGATGGCCAGGATTGGTCGATATCCTTTCGGTTCGAAATGCACGAAGGGGTATCTGCCAATTCTGACCGTCCATATGTTTTCATTGTCATAAGTTTGAGGGAGAGAGGAGGGGGACTTCGAAGCCTATGAAATTTAGACTTCGTATAAATTATAGAGGCTAAAGTGGTGCATAGTCCCAGAGTTTGTAATAAACTGGCTCACGAGTCGTTTGGGTGTAGGGGAAGTTCACGGAGACCATGGTAGGACGACGAACTTTTTTATTTATTTGAAAAATCCACCGATCTATTAAGATGTAACCTGACGGTGACCGGCAATTAAGCCAGTGTCTGGAATATGAGCATCTATGAGCATCCATGTCAGTATTTTTTTTTCTTTTTTTTTGCGAAAAAAAAGTTTCATCCAGTCCAAACCATGAAAGCCATCCTGTTCATTCGTTTTGAACTTCTTTTTTTGAAGTTTCATTTGTCTTGAACTAGACTAGATGTTGGTCCTTGTGGGTTCGCGTGTCAGTGATATGTTTCCTCAATCCGTCTTCTGTCAGCAGTTCCCCATTTTCACGAACCGGTGGACAACGTGACAGCTGACGAGGGATAAGTTGTGTACCCGTGCATCAGCATCGCATCCTTCCTTATCACTCGTCGCCGTTCTCCCACTGGCGCCACACCTACCCATCTTCGCTACCGCGGCTTAACCGACGTCAACAGTCAGGGCCGGTCCTGAGATTTTAGGGCCCGGGGCGAAACTAAAATTTAGGGCCCTCTACTATCAATGTTTTTACATATATAGATGTATGAAACGATGAAAAATAGAGACTTCAAATGTACCAACGGTAATATATTCATATAAAAATAACAATCTCTATATTGTACATTAATTTTTTTTCTATAAATTCCAAGATCAAAGTCAGTGATGATGGAATCAATATCAATCTCGTCAAATAACTTCTTCTCAGTACATAGAGTTTTCAAACCATTTAACCTCTTTCAAGAAATTATAGATCTCAATCAGTTCTTCATTAATGCCAACTTTGAAAAGGTTCTTTGAGTTGACGCAACAATCACGGAGATAGTAACTAAGATCTGATAAACTCAAAAATCTCGATAGAATATATTGGTTTATCTGGCAAAATCAAGTTCATAACACTTAACTCAGAAATATGATCATTTAACTCGACATCAAATGTACCAGATGTACCAGATGAACCAGATGAACAACTCGTACCAGATGAACCAAATCGGAGATTGGGTTATAAAGTAGACTAGGGCATATATAAACCACACCGGAAATAAAAGTAGCACCCAAATCTAGATAAAATTGGGACATATCATAGACATTTTGAATCTTCATACCTACTGTTCGACGACGAGGCGAGCGGCTGTCTTGGTCCCTTGCGAGTTGGAAAATGACATGGAGGAGCAACCGATCAGGCAAATAGTCCTGGACTCCTGGCCCCTAGGCAACGGCCGACAGGCGATGACATGTCGTTCTATTTCCAATCGTCCCAGAGTCCAGACGAGGATCGCTACCAGGTAATAATTGATAGGTGATCGTCTAATCGCTAACTTAGCAGTTCGCACGTACGCATCTGTGTAATGAAAAGGGTTCAATTAGACCCAATACAATGCCCGTACATTAGTTTTTCCTGAGATCAACCCATATATACAACTATACTAGGTATACCTCGAGAGGGCCCCTAATTTTTTTGGGCCCGGGGCGGCTGCCCCTCTGGTCCCTCCCAGGACCGGCCCTGTCAACAGTTCAGCCTCAACGGCGAGTCGGCGACGGCGCGACGTGTTCAATGAGAGCATCTATAACTTTGTACATAAGCCCTTGAAGATCTACCAAATAACAGGACACGGTCCTCGGCCCGACGTCTTTAAATGCGGGCAACGCATGGAGGCCGGAGCAGAGCGCCACGAGTCGAGTTGTTGAGTAGCGCTTCCCTAGACTCCCCGTCTCTCCTCTCCTCCTCCCACCGCCGCCTACAACCGCTTCACGTGCCCTAGTCCTCAGCAGCTCTCCCCCTCCTCCTCCTTTTCATCCGTCCCCAAAATGGAGCCGAAGAAGTCCTCGGCCCAGACCCACCCCCAGCCCCGCGCGGCGACCAAGAAGTCGCCTCCCCGCGCCGCCGCCGATGCCGCCGCCGCCGCTGGAGTCGAGTCCCCGTTGAGCAGCCTCTTCCACCCGGCGTCGCACGGGGTACCCATTTACCTGATGCCTTTTGCCTGTTCGGCGTTATGTCTCTTCCGTTCGACGTGATCTTTTGCTTAAGCGGGGCCAATTTTGAGGGTATATTGATGACGATGCAGATGGTTTCCTCCTGTGCGGGGCGTTACTAGTATATCAGATTCTCCCTTTTTTCCGTCCTTGTTCAGGCGATAATTTAGTTTCCTATATATGCTTCCACCTTTTTAACTGAATATGCGATAATTTGGTAGATTTTCAGTGTAGATACACCCTTATTTCCGAAATTCCGTGGATGCTGATTATTTTAGAGGATTATTATTGTCATGTTGCTATCTAATCTGGAGGTAATTTATTCGTGTTCCACTTTTGTTTGGTTGTCAAGGTAAACTGCAAAGAGCAGGAACTGTACGCCATCCTTTTCAAAGGGCAGAACGGGAGTGCCCAGGCTAGCATCACAGGTAGTTGTGCAACTTCCACATCTCGTCTTTCCTGACGCACTAGTGCGAAATTGAAACGGAAGAGTACGTCGCCTCTTTATCAAAGAAAACATTATTTCGACCAAGCAACATGTTTATTTTTACTACCAAGGAGGAACTGTAAAAATTTCAGTAACAGTTACAGACATGGAAACATGTGAAGCATATGTAAACTCTTAGTGTCAGCTTTAATTGATCAGCAGACCACCTACCTTTACTTTTCAGAAATAAAAGAGAAAGAATTCCAGTTCAAGGCAAATTTCGAAATTTTTGAGCCTTCGTCTTTGGCTGCCATTTGCATAGACTGCTTATCTTCATCCAACCTGAATTTTCTATTTCCACTAATCATTGATTGTTTCTTTCCTGTCATCTTTGTGATTATCTTACTTGGCTTGGATCACTGGGAAATGCCACAACCGCAAAATGACTAACAGATTGATTTGTCAACCAGATGGTAAATCGCAGTGGAGTCCTGCTAAAAGTCGCACAACATACACCAAGGACAACAAACACTCGCATTCATATGACTCGGTTGATACGTCGTCTTGTTTTGGTTCTTCTGTGCACTATGGTGGCCGAGACTATTATGGCAGCTTTACACCTAAGCAGTCCCCAGAATATAATGATGTAAGAACTTGATAAAGAAAAAGTATAATTCATAAGTACTTTTAGTTCCTTTTTTATTGACACTTACTGCTATGTGCTACCAATATTTTGAGCACTTCTTTGTTCATTTCAGTACAAGGCAGCTAATAAGGATCCTGTCACGGATTCTCACGGCGACTGGTGGCAAGGTATAGCACTATCCTTTACTACGTATTTTGGATATATCTTATGAGAGAGATTATATGGTTGACTGATTTATTTATTTATTTTGGTCTCAGGATCATTTAACTACTAAGCAAGCTTGGTGTCATCTCCCTTGTCGAACAAGGTAAACACGAAGATCTTTTACGATCCTCTCTGCTTACATGTATATATTATATTTTGTTGCCTTTATTTTCTTTCTACAATCCCAGATGGTCATAGACAACTCATAGTTCATAGATTCCCACTTGTGCTCACTTGGCCTCTGTACACCGCTGGTTATCTTGTTCACTTAGTGGACGTATTCTCCCATTTTATTGCACAAGTTAGAATAGTTGTAGTAAATTGCAAATTACTCTAAATATGGGATGAGAAGTACTAACTCTGTTCCATAATATAAGAAGTTTTGGTTGGCTATTTTAGTCTACCAAAAGATCTTATATTTAGGAACGGAGGTAGTAGTTACTAGCGATATCTGACATTATGAGCCCAACTAACTTTTTCCTATAAATACAACAAGTCCATTTTTGTGAGAGAAGGTTGCTTCCTGCTACATCCAAATGTTTCTCCCAATTTTGTACCGAGTCTATTCTCCTTTTCTACTTATAATATCAGCTTACCGAAAATGCAGTTTATTTATTCATCGGTATGTCGGTGTCAACTGTCAAGGCTTTGCTGTTGATGCCTAATTTGCTTTCTAAGTAACTAGCTGTGAGATTGATGTATGATTATATAGTTGTGGTGGACATAACGAAGATCACTGGGAAGGGAAAAAAATGTCCTGGGTGAGAACTCCCTACTTTTTATGTCCCCATCACTATGTTAAGGGATAACTTTTAGTTACATCGTTTTAAATGTGCTCCAACAGCCTAGAATTGTATCCAGTGAGTTCACTTTAGATGAGAAAGTAACAGCAAAAGTGTGCCCACCTGTAGTGCAGATGCTCCATTAAGTTGTATCACTTGCTAAGCCACTACTTGTCCTTCAGAAACATAATTACTCCACAAGAGGATAAGGCTCGGGCTCAGTTTATGCCACGGCGTTAGTGTCATGTTCCTTGGTGTAAATTACTCTATTTGATTGTTTCATTGTAAAGCGAGTTAAGTATCGAATTTCTATCTTCTAAAAAAGCCTTTGTAAGTAAAGCAGCTTGTCAGAGTCCTAACTTTTAACGAAGGTTCCTGAGAGTCCCAATCATGATAACGTAGTCGGAACCAAGTTATCAGATGTTTTTGTCTTCCTTTTTCTCTAGAAAGTTATCAGATGTATCATGTAGCTAAGCCGCCATAGTCTTGTGTCTCCTAGTAAATTATTTACCTGTGATGGTGTCATGGTCCTTAATTATTTTGTTGGTTTACTGTTGGCAGGAAATCGGAGGGGAGATGTTGAAGCTATATTTTCCTTGATAGTATCACTTACCTTACATAGTGGAGTCACATTCGCTCAATCTGTGGTGGCAGTATTTGGATGCATCATCACTCCTGGGCCGATGTAGTGTGTGCCTTTACCTTTATCTTCCATAGTTTGTGTGCTTTAGCTTTGGAATGTATTGAAGTTACAAGTACCTCAAGAGTTAGGTCGCAGGTTGCATAAAGAGTCCCTGTTCCATTCTGCCAAATCTAGGCAGTCTGGTCTCCGACTCCCTACATATCAAGCCTGTCTGTCCTGTACTGTCGGATCCTCTCTCCAGACCAGAAGCGCTGGAGAAGCAGTGATCATTTACATTGTAATCACAAGTGTACTCCTAAAAATATTATATTCTTGGAATATCATAGAAGTTTGGAAAAGCGTTCCTTCTCATTATGCATGAAATTCAGAAAGCTGCTTTATTCCAACAGAGGTCGTAGTAGTACAAACATAGTCCATATTATTCAGAAAATATTCAAGAAAAGGTTCCACATGACAAAGATCGCAGCTGGTTCAGATATGTTGGACAGTTCCAAGAGTTTGACAGCACTTTCAGTTCCAGAACATCTGCTCCTCATGGCAGGGTGTATGCTGCACAGAAAAATCAGAGGAATGTCGATATGCTGGACAGTTCTGAGTGGAAACATAGGGCACTGAAGAGAAAGATACTTACGGCCGCATTTGTAGCCGATGGGGCGGTTGGCGATGGCACAGCGCTTGGGGATGGTCATGGCGACGGCGGGCTTGACGCCGGCCTGGCGGGCAGTGTTGGACAGCATGACAGCGCAGAGGCACTTGGGGTTGCGGCCGATGGCGCGTATCTGTGTGCAGCAGGTGGGCGGCACCGCGGCGCGCGGGTTCTGCGTGGCCGCAGCGCACGGGGCGAGCTTGAGCGCCATCTTGTCGACGGCCACGCGGCCGCATTCCCCGGCGCCGCGCGCCGTCCCCAGCCCGGCCACCAGAAGCATCGCCAGGAAGCAGAGGCACCTCACCGTCTTGGACTCCATTTCTTCGCCGCTAGCTGCACTTCACGATTGATCTCGCTGTAATGCACCGGGCTCCGATGATGGTTGTCTTAGCGTCTCGTCCGGGGTATATATACAGCTCTCCGGCGCTGCGCGTCTATACATGCCATTGATGCCATGGTTGAAAGATTTGGCCCGGAGTGGACGATGCACTACCGTTTTGCCGCGCGCATGGCGTGCACTGAGCTCTCCGTCGTCCCATTTAAGCATTACCTACTGCACTCCACTAAGCTGATGATCTGCTTGCAGTGTCTGGACATCAGCCACGTATGGCATTACGATGGAAAGATTCGGCCCCTTTGTCGGCTCACAATGATTGCCGGTATGTCGGCGGTAGAAACCCTGGCCGGTGGCCGCGGTTCTTGAAAACGCGAGGACAGAGCCACACTGCCTTTTCAGATATTCAGCTACAGTACTTGAAATAGCAATAGAAACTGCAGGCTTTTTACCTTCAACTGACGCAGGCGAGTTACTCTGATTTACTAGTAAGAGCATCTCCACTCGGGTTCACAAGACGCCGTTTCAGGACGTATTTTTGGTCCGGACGGTGATTTTTGACCTAGTCGTGTTCCTAGGACGCCGGTTTCGTTCGGATTAGACCCAAAATACATCCGGCGTTCCCAGGCCGAACCCAGGATGCTGGGAACCGCCTGGGAACGCCGGACGCGCTATTTTGGTTGAACTAGGCCTCACTACGCCAAATTTTGAGCCGAATTTGAGCGAACTAGGCCAAATTATGCCGAATTAGGCCGAATTTTAGGCCAAATTTGGACGAACTATGTCGAATTTGGGCGAACTAGACCGAATTTGGGTGAACTAGGCCAAAGTAGGGCGGATTTGAGAAAAATTTGGACAAACTAGGCCAAACTAGGGCGAATTAGGCCAAACTAGGCCGAATTTTAGCCAAATTTAGGTGAACTAGGCTAAAGTAGGGCGAATTTGAAACAAATTTGTGGACTAGGCCGAACTTTTGCCGTACTAGACCAAAGTAGGGCGAATTTAAGACAAATTTGGGCAAACTAGGCCAAACTAGGCCGAATTTTAGCTGAATTTGAGCGAACTAGGCCAAAGTAGGGCGAATTTGTGACAAATTTGGGCGAACTAGACCAAATTTGGACGAACTAGGTCAAAGTAGGGCGAATTTGAGACAAATTTGGACGAACTAGGCCAAACTAGGCCAAACTATGCCAAATTAGGCCAAACTTTTTTGAACTAGGCCGAATTAGCCGAATTCGGGCAAAATATCATCATTTTTGCCTTGCCTGGGAACCGCGTCTGGAAACGCGAGTGGAAAATTTGACGTTCTCAGACCGAAAACTAGTTTCGTCCGGCGCTAAATAAGACCGGATTTTGGTCTGAGAACGTCCAACGAGTGGGGATGCTCTAAGCAAACTGAGCTCTCGAATTATGGTGTTATTTGTCCACGAAGTCTGCAAACGGCAGACACGGTAGTTATTTCTTTTCTTCTGAGGCAAGCAGTACATAGCTTAACTCGCAAAAAGAGAGAAGAAGCAGTACACAGCTTAGCACTAATACTTCAAATTACACTAAGAACGTGAGCACACATAATAAACGACACAGTTATTCACAGAGACTAGCTGGTAGGCTCGTCCTTGGGCAATTTTACGAGCAGTCTCCTAACCTAGCTTTACAGATCCGTAGTCGTCGAGACATCGATCATGGTACTTCGGTTCACGATTATCATCCCCTTGACCTCAGGGCCAAGATGATCTGTCAAGGCTCTCTTCGCAGCAGCCCCCCTGTTGTTACCATGAGACCGTCTGCCTGCGGTAATCGAGGTCCTGTCCTTCTTAGACGGGCTCGACAGCTGCCCCGGCGAGAAGCTAGGAGTGGCGTACGCCGTCACGAATGGCGTGCCCGAGGCGGGCACTTGCTGGTACGGCGGAACCACGGCCTTGCTGCAAGCGATCTTGAGATCATCACCACCTGGTGACGACAAATGCTCCGAGTGCCTGTTCAGCTCGTCGATGTTGAGTAGATCGTCGATGCGCGCAACGATGTTGGAAGCCAGGCTCTCCAGAACCCTCGAGTAGCTCTCCAGTATCGATTTGCCCACGTCCTGAAAATCGTTCACCACGACAAGTTCATCTCAGTTACCGGCTTGAAAATGTCTGAACAAAACAATGGGAAATGCGGCAGGAGACAAAAAAAACCTTGTTGTACTGAATCTTGCTCATGTCCAGGTTCGTCTGCGTCAGAGCAGGAAACCTCTGCTTCAGGCATATCAGCAGGCCCTCGGCCCGCTCCGCGAGCAGCTCCCTTTTCTCTGTATCCACCATCATGTCTTTCACCATGCTCCATGATCTCGCGCTGACGCTACGGCCTAAACCGTTCACAGGTTTCACAGTGACCTTCCGGCGCCACACGTGGACCGATGCCTCGATGCGGCTGGCGATCTCCAGGGCCTGGTACTCCGTCGAGAGGTCTAGGCTGTCGAGAAGGCACTCCGGGGAGAACTGATCCGACGTTATGTACCGGTACATGACCTCGCCCAACGTCGCCCTTCCGGTCTACAGTATAGCATCCAAATTTGTAGCAGCAGGCTGAGACCAAGAGACAATTACTGAAAACAATGCACGCTGAAGATAGATCGTGGTATATACCTTCGGCAGAGAGTCGAGGTACGGTTCAGGGACATCCATCTCAGCTAAAGCGTTGCTGTTGATCGCCATGGCGGCCTTCAGGATCTGGCTCGCGCAGTCGCGCTTGTGCTGCAGCAGCGTCCTCGTCTTGTCGCGGAGTCCCCCCGGCGGCACGCGGGGCACCGGCAGCCACCATTTGTCGTCGCGGCGGTGGAAAGCTGCCCGGAACGAGGCGGAGCCGTCGCAGTCCGGCGCGCATATCCCTTGGTCCACGTACCAGAATTCAGGGTCTCTGAAGCTGTCTAGGATTTCCTGCCAAGGATTTTCGTTGCTGCTATGAGAAGTTGCTGGGTTTTTCTAGTATTAGATTTGCTTGTGCAGTGAATTCAGAGCTGCGAAAACTCACGAGGAGCATGTGGTCTAGCTTCCGGAGCGCTGGCAGATTGATGTACAGATCAGACCGTGGCCTGCTTGTCATGATCTGAAATGTAACACCCAGGGACAGGTATCAGACAGTTAGTGAGAGGTGAAAGGCTCGCAACAATTAGCAGCAGACAGTAATGCATATGCAGCAAGCCGGTAGCTAAGGTACAGCTATTACTATTATTACTTACTCCCTCCGTTTCATAATATAAAATATAAGATGTTTTATCTTTTGTAAAACGAATGACCTAAATACTAAAAGATGTCTAGATATATTCGCTTCACAAAAGCTAAAACATCTTATATTTTGAAACGTGGAGAGATTAAGTCTTAGCCTCTTAGGAGCACGACTGGTCCACTCTGTGAAAGAGCAATTGCATAGTTATATGGTATGACTAGTTTTTCCAATCGGCTCATTACACCCGTTCACGTACTGGTACTACTACTCCCTCCATCCGTAAAAGAGTGTACGTCTGGACCCTATCGTTTGTCCGCAAAAGACTGTACGTCTGGGTTTGATAGCTGTAATTTTATGTTTAGACCCTTCGGTCGACGCCTCGATTTCAGCTGAGCTCAAAGACCCAAGGACGGCTCGGCCGCTGGGTTGGCCATGGTGCCGTGCGTGCTTGGATTTGTAGCATATGCATTGAATGTATACGGGAATCAAAGTACTGCTGCTGGCTGACCCGTAGCATAAATGAGGGAGGAGGGGGCTTTGTGCAAAATCACTAATTTGTCTCGACAAACCCAAACGTTCGCTCTTTTGCGGACGGAGGGAGTAACTAGAGAGAAAATGCTCATTAACCAGGATAGACATTTGGTTGGGTTCAGTAACTAGTTATGCAGTACTAGCATCAATAATTGGATGAATTATCTTGCAGTATTCAGACAAGTTCATACTGCGCTGTGACTTTCTGTTGATTCTCCTTTTGTAGAGCCTTTTGTAGAGTCGCTGGCAGCTCTGTCTGTGTAGTATTCAGACAAATTCATATACTCCTATACCTTGTATCACTGCTAAGTCATTGTCTATCCAGGGCTTTTAATTATATCACGACCATTTTCTTGCCTTGCAGTTAAGACATCACGTGCAATTGCTCCCAAATTTCGCAATTGAAAACAACAATGGTGCAAAACAAAGCGCTTCGATCAGAGAACCATCAACACACCACCTAACATTTCTCTCCTTATACATATATATAGGCCCCATGTTTGCTAAATGCATATGCTCAATAGCGATTTTCCAGTGGTCCATGTGCAACTAAAGTCCCCATATTATAGACTGTTCCGGTGGTGCTGTGGGCGGTGTTGAATAATCAGATGTACATTCACCGGACGGGCAAAGACATTTGATCCACCGTGTTTGAACTTTCGGCCCGTGAGTCGTGCCGCCGGCCTTGCGTCCGTGTGCGTGACAGCGGCTGAACGCTACGGTTGAAATGTAGGTAAGGTTTGGTAATTGGTGTTGTACCTCGAGCCTGGCTCCGTCGGGGAAGGACTGCCAGGAGGGTACGAGCTCGACGATGTGGTCGCTGACGCAGAGCAGCCACTCCATCTCCCTCCGCCACATGGCCTTCTTCTCCGGCGGGAGCGGCTCCAGCCTCCACAGCTGCCCGAAGATGGTAGCTGCACGTACGAGCGCGGAAGAAACCACGGAGTGAGTTGACTGTCTCGTACGAAACCGAAATGTAGTACTAACAAGGAAGCGAAGCAGAGGCTGAAGTTGTCTGTCTCTGACCGCAGAGGTTGGTGACGGCGTTGGAGACGGCGAGCGCCGTGCAGACGCCCTTGCCGCTCCCGGACATGTCCTCGCCGAGCAGCAGCTTCGCGAGCCGCTCCTTCATCATCTCCATCTCTGCTGCAACGCAACACATGCGCATTATTAGTACGCGCACGCTTCGGCTTCGCCACTGACAGAGTGAGAGGAAAGAGACATCATCATCAGAAACTGGCTCGGCCGGTGCCGCGTTACCTGGGGTAGTAGCTCTGCGCTTCTGCTGCGGGTGCTGCTTGGCGCCGGTCGCCGTCTCGGCGTCGGAGACGCAGCAGGCCGGCGCCTTGTTTGGCGGCGGCGCGACGACGGTCACGGGCCAGTTGTCGTCGGTTGAGGCGGCGTCGGAGCTGGAGCTGCTCCCGTCGCCCGAGTCCGTGAAGGCCTCGCTCCCGGTGGCCCCTCTCTCCTCCTCCGCTCTCCCCATCCCAACAGCCGGCCGCACGAACGTGACAGATCACGCGCCGGTCCGTGCGTGTGTGTGTGGTGGACCGTGCACGTATACGTCGCTGCTGCTGCGTTCCTCGGCCGGCGGCCGGGTTCTGCTCCGCGCACGACGATCGAGACGGGCGCGGGCGCGCGCGTGTGAGGTGATTTGAGCGTTGCTGTGCGGGTCCTTTTTGGCGTTTCGGTATCGGTTGCGGTGCAGTGGGAAGAAGAAGCAGTAGGCAATCCGGCTGGCTGGTTGGTTGGTCGCTGGGGAAGAGTGACCGTTGGGTTCCGAGCAGGAGGAGCCGAGGAGGGGTTTACTTTGTAGGCAGAGAGGTACGGAGACAGGGCAGAGTCGTTGGGATATGGAATGGAAGGGGCGGGAGCAGCAAACGCAACGGTGGGTTGAGGGGGAAAGCGTGCGAACAATGAAGAGGCCCGGATCGGCGTGACGGGTGCACGCTCACGCTCACACTCACGCTCCTGGTCCTGCCGTGCCCGCGCGCGCTCTTCACACTTTTGCTGCTGCACGCAGTAGATGATCCAGTCCAGTACTCCAGGCTCCAGCTTCAACTTTATACAGAGAAATGATAGTACTACTACCAAGACAACTGGATTTCAGTTTGGGTATATATATCATGAAGGATTGCTGCAGTAGTAGTCCTCCCGTTGGGTACCTTTTATTGAAAAAAATGTTTGAAATGGAGTGCACTGCACTGACCTACAAGTGGTTATCCTCTTCGAGTGGAAGTGTGAGATTAATATCATATACAATCAAGCTTTAGAGCATCCCACTCGTTGGGCGTCCCAGGCCGAAAACCGACGATATTAGCCTCGGACGGATGTAACATTCGGTCTCGGAACAACTTTTTTTCACTCGCGTTCCCATGCCAAGTTCCCACGTTTGGTCAAAATTTGATAAAACTCGGTAAAAATTAGACGAATATAGGCGGTTTTAATTAAACAGCATCAAGTTCGTACATAGTTGGCCAAATTCGGACATATACCCGAATTTTGGCTAAATAGGCTAAAATAATAGAAAACAGTAAAGTAACCTACTATGCCTATGTGGATGCCGATGCCACCGCCGCTCACATGCCAAAGTTGCGGTAGAACACCGTGTAGTCGGGGTCAGCCTTGCCGTCATCGTCGCTCGACGGCTGCAGGGGGCGCGAGCTGTCCTGGTCGGGGTCGCCGCACCGCCACATGGGCCAACGGGCCGACGTCGTCGTCATCGTCTAGCGAGATGATGAGCGGCTGGGAGGACGATGAGCGGCGCGCCCTGATAGGCGCACTAGCGGCGAGGCCTACTGGAGGCCGCGCGCTCGGCCTCCTCCTGGAGGCGCCGAATTCGGGCGGCCTCCTCCTGCTCCCAGTCGGCGCGAGACCAGGCGAGGGCGTCCGGCTCCGGCATCGGCGGCACATCCCGGAGAGATTGCTCCATCGCCATCCTCATGGCGAAGGCGTCCTCGTCTACGGGGAACGCCCATTCCGACGGCTCCGGCTTCGGCTGGCGCACGCGAAGACGTCCGGTCGACGACGATGGCACGCAGGGTTCGTTGATAACGATCCCTCGCGACCTCGTCCTCGGCGGCGAGGCCTCCCGTTTCATGGTGCGCGGCGGCGAACACGAGGCCGATGCGGACGAGCGCGAGGCCGAGCCGGACGAATCGCGTTGTTCATCCTCCTGGCGGCCGCCGGAGGCTTCCGCCTCGCTGGGACCGGCGAGCGCGGAAAGCCTAGCCTCGGGCGGTTGTCGGCGTGAATGTGCTCCAGGACATAGTTGAGCGTCCTTCCATTGCGTTTGGCGGTGTCGGCGGCGGCCTTTGTGGACGGCGAGCTCGGCGTTCCGGCGCTCGGCGAAGAACTGTTCCCAGGAAACGAGGTTACCGGGGTCTTCGGCGAGCTCCAGATCCGGCATCGCCGCGATGGCCGCCTGGATCTCCTCCACCATCTGCTGCCCTTTGCACCGGTGATGCCGTGGCGAAGCTAGCCAAAGTGACACCGAAGTCCGGCGGCGTGTAGCATGCGGGCCTCCCACGGCTGCAGCGTACGCCGACCGAAGCCATTTGCCGTCGCGGGGTCGTCTGGGTACCTCTCTGCCATCGCCGAAGCTTCTTCTCGCCGGAGGTGTAGTTCATGGGAAAGGAGGGAAGGTGAGAGTGTGCGCTCTGAGCCGGCGAGGGCGCCAACTTTTATAGCCGAAATGGGCGGCGAAGGCGAGAGGGGTGTAGTGGCGAAGGTGGGAAAAAGGAAACGACGGGAAGACAAGCCGGCGGTGGCGCGGCATTACGGCGACGCGTGGCCAACGAGACGGACAGTTATTGCCCGGCGGTCCGTCGCGGGAGCCGAGGCGGGAGGATGAGGACGACTCGCCTACACTCATTGACATGACGGGGCCACAAACGTGCACGTTTTTTTGGTGTTTTCTCTGCGTCCGGCGTCCCAGGCGGTTTCCAGCTCTCTGGGTTCAGCCTGGGATGGCCGGATGAAAGTTGGACAAAATTTGAACTAAATCGGCCCCTTGAGAACACTTCGCCGTCCGGATGAAAATTTCACTCCGAGAACAGACCCGAGTGGAGATGTTGTTAGCCGTTAATTTGCGATGATGAGTACTACTCCTTTCATGATCCGAAACTCTTTTCTTGTCTCCCACTCGTGACAACGAGACCCACGTACACCCTAGCAGCATTGGCTTAAATCCTGCGTCCTGTCCTTGCAAATAAAGTGTTCTCCAGCAACAAGTCAACAATCTGATTCTGGAAACGGAATTGCTTGATGTACGACTGAACTTGTACGACTTTCCTACGATGAGAAGATGGGCTGCGAGGATGCCTCAGTGGTGTGCAATCAACGGGCCTGATTGTGCATCGTACGTGGATCCGGACATTTTCTGTCGTACGTGAAGCACTGCTCCTTCTGGAAATTTTTGTTTTACAGCGCCCGTGACTCCTGCGGTGTCACTGTCAGCTCCACCCGCCATACGGTGTCAGACTCTCACAGACTTCACTGCCACCCCGCGACACACAATGTCAGTCTGTTACCGAGTACCACAACGTTCAGGACCCAATGTCAAAGGAGCACCACCATTCCCCCCACAGTTTATAAACAAAACAAAGAAGGTTCTCCCATGGTCCCATTAACGTGATGATGCGTGCTACCCCGGCCCTAGGAGCGCCAGAAACCGCACAAGCTCTTGTCGCGGCGTACTTTTGTTCCTACCGGGCGGGCGCGCTGGCTCGCCTGTGCTGTCACGCAGCACGCCACGACCGGTTTGGGCTCGGCCGCCCGTGATTTCTTCCTCGGTGGCGCGCGCGTTCCGCTCGGCGCCCGGCGCCGGGATGGTCCCTGCCGTCGCGGCATGCTCAGATTTTTCGTTCTTGGCAGCAGCCACGGACGCGCGCGCTTGGGACGAATTGTTTTCGGCTTGTTCGGTGTTCCATTCCGATCCGCGTGAGCGCGACCGCGTCGTCCCAAATCGCAAGATCAGCTACGGAACTTCGGGCCTCGCTTGGAAGTATTGGAGATGTCATGGCGTGCATGAATATTTTTACCCTGCGTGTGCTCACCGTTCCATCCACGGAACAGCGGTCTTGGAGCGACGAGGACATGTATCCATGAAGCTCAAGGTGAGGGTGAGGAGATGCATGCCCTCATAAATCCAACACCACCACATCAGGGTCACACACCGAATGTGAAGCTCTGAAATGACAAGACATGCGTATAACCTTCATCCCATCAGCATGCATGCAAGAAATGGTGCCAATCCTGAAGCAACGCCTTCCATGCTGCGGAAACAAATACTGGAGTAGAACAAAAAATTACGTGATGACTGTAAATGTACCCCCGTAGAACTTTGTAATAACCGCTCATTTCAGTTTTGGTCCCAAAAAAAAACCCGAATAGATATGATAAACCCTTCATTTTTTAAGGGAACAGTAAAATTGTCGAAAAAACCATTACATACGCGGGTTGCGCAGCGAATCGGTTTGTGCCCTATATACGCGCAGGAGGTTCAGCGGGAGGGACATTTCAGCGCCACCATTTCCCACTTTCCCGCCGATGCACCCGGTGCAGATCTGCCTTCCCCGCTCCCTCCGCCCTTGCCGCGGCCCCTAGCCCCACCATGGACACCTCCCAACTACCACTGGTCGCTAGCCTATTGATGCGTCCCTCCAGCAGCTCGTGCGGCTGTCCCCACTGTCGGCCCGCTTGCTCCGGCCTCCCGCGGCGTAAAACACAAGCGGCAAGGCAGCCACGTCATCTAGAGCGGTTCCACTGCCAACGCACCCATGTGGACCTCCGTAGTTCCCGCTCCATTGGCAAAAAGAAACATCCGACGCCGATGTAGCATCACAATTATCTAACAATTGTAATGCTACTTGGTCTAGTAATATAATGGCTACTTCCTATATATAATTGTGGCATCATAATTCTATCATGCTCATGTCATCATGCCACCTTGCATTTGAGCATCATATAAAATCCTTTGCCATTTGGTTCTTCTCTCATACACATTATTAATTGTATTTGGTTCTTGATACATTGTATTTGAATCTTGATTAATGTTTGATGCCCAAATTGAGTTGGGGGCATATCTTTTATTTCAACTCCACCACCTTTCTTTGTCACCACCTTATTATTCCACCATCCTAATTACCCATGGGCTTTTATTTATTTTTGGCATTTAATCTAGCTCATGTGGGTTAGTGTGGATCCAATTCTATTTTCTTTTGCTTGGCCTTTATTCCATGTTTTGGAATGCATAAGAATAATGCCATGATATTATTATTGTCTTCACAAGCATAAGAATATGGCATTAAATTGTCATGCATGAGCCATGCAATAGCATCATCATCTTTAGGTCCTTTGTTTCTCTTTATTTTTAGGGGATCTTCCTTTTGTGAGATTCTCTCCATATCTCTCCACCATAACCATGCTCCCAACAAAAACCCTTTTCTCCATCATGCATTTTCATTTGGAACCTTCTTTTTATTTACTTTTAAATCCCACCTCTCCCTCTCTTTGGTGTTGTCCTCATCATCTCCTTGTGTTCCACTACAAAACCCTCATCTCCTTTTCCCTTTTAATCAAATTTGCAAAAACTTCCAAAAGGGGTTATTTTTGGGCTTGTTTAATCTGCAACAAAGCAAAAACAAAACAGTTAATTAAAATAAAAAGAAAAACGAAATAGAGAAAGCCCAAAGAAGAGCCTCTCTCACTGGTCGCACTCAAAGATCATCCCGCCCACCCCTTCTTCTTTCCTCTGGCCGATCCTTTTTTTTCTCTGCATTGCTCGCTGCTTGCCGCTTTCTCCCTGCTCCTCTTCTCCGTCGCCCACATCTTCCTCTCGCTCGACGGAAGCGGCAGTAGCCGCTCTCCGCTGCTCGGCCAAGGCCTCAGACGCCACCTCCTCCGTTTTATCCTCGCGCCGAGCTGGGCTTTTCTCTCAACCCTAGCTCTCGCCTCCGCTTTCTCTCCTCTTCTCCACTGCATTGCGCCGCCAGACAGAGCATCACAACGCCTTTCGGCCCTAGTCGATGACCGAGGCCTCACTGGGAGCATCGCCAGGACCGAGGCATCGCTTCCTGCTAGGAGGTGCCTGCCGCCGAGCTGCCCTCGCCAACAACAAGACACCACCGGCGACCTCACCGCCCCTTCCGCTCCGATCGTCCTGCCTCGTTTTCCGTGGAATCGACGAGGTGAGCACCCTCGCTCCTCTCTCCTGCTTCTCCACTCCGCGTGCCAAGCGCCGCCCGTATTTGGCCCCCCGCCGGTGAGCTGCCCCGCCGACGCACAGACCTAGCCTAGCGTTTCCCCCTCTGTTCCTCGAAGGCCCCCGCCCTGCACAGTCCTCCTCCGACGAGTCTCCCTGAACGAGATCTATAGCCGGTAGATTCCGCTCCGTGTTTCGTTTTTGAGGCACCGCGAGATACGCCCCCGTTCCACCGCAAACCTCGCCGGAAAACCTCGCCGTCTTCGGGTCGTCGTCGCGATTCAAAGAGAAGTCGTTAGATTCAGTCCAGGGCTCGGGCTCACGGTTTTGCAAAGAGACCCCCCACAACTTCTGTCGATCACGCCTAGGTCCTTGGTCCAGCTGACCCACGAGTCACCCCGGTGTAATCTTGCAAGAAAGCCCTCATGCGGAGATTCTCCACCAGCGCTGCCTGGATCGCCGCCCCACGTGTCACGCCTGGCTCACAAGACATGTGTGGCCCCGCGGTTTGGCTTCACCACCCATCACCCATCGCACTAGCCTCTAGCCTGTAAAAAGTTTTCGCGCCAAGGCCACGTCGGCCAAGACTGGCCCACCTGTCTGTGACTGTGGCTAGGTGTGGCTGAGTGCAAAAAGGTTTTCGTTTATCTGTTTAATAAAAAAGAATTTCCAGAAATGTTTTAATACGATTTAACTTCTGTTTTTAATAACTTTAATATTATAAATCCAAATAATACAAATGACATATGTTTTGGAATCAGAAAAATGTGAGGAATTCAATTATGCCATTCAAAATATTGTTTGAGCACTTTAATTTTTCGAGCTAATTAAAATTACAATAAAATGCCCTTTTCTTAATTATTTAATAACTTTAGTTTTATAACTCCAAATTTAACAAATAATATGTCTAAATCGATCAGCACGACGAGCCCATTCTATCTTTGTATTCCATGTTCTGAATTGCAGCATGCATCGTATAAATATAAAGTATACAGCAACTTATATGAGAGCAAACCGGGCTAAAAACTTAATAAAATGCTTTAATCTTGTACCCCACACCTCCCCCATGCCATGCTACATTATTGCCATGCAAATTGTGCATCATTTATCATGGCATGATTTTTTGCTTGTCGCATTTTAATTCATATGCATGTGCACTCTATTTATGTTGGCCTTTGTTTGTTTGGTTCTTCTTCGAATAGACGCCGAAAGGTGGAACATATCAGAATCCTGTGAGCACTACCCAGATCCTTCTCTCGCTTCAACTGAGCTGCCAGGCAAGCACTACCACATGCTTGCATACATATAGTACCTATTGCCTCTATCTTATTCTTGCATCATTGAGTCGCGATTGCATTAAATTGAATCCCAAGTAATGTATAGCCTTTACTTTTAAACCCCATCGAAGCTTGTTCCTCCATCCCATGAGCCATTACTACAGGAGTTGTTTGAGCCATGCGGGTTGTAGAACAACATGTGTAGGGTATGTGAGAGTCTGATGGATAATGAGGTACCTAAACAACTTAACCTGAGTAGTAATGGGATAACTAATGAAAGTGGCACCGGTGAGCAATATCTGTTATTTGGTTCTTCATGCTCACTTGTGTCCCGTAGGACCCTGAGTACTTGATTCCTGCTCCTTGACTATTCGCACTATCCACATCCGGGAGGCCTTATGGACCCCCCCCCCCCCTGAGCCAGAGCTTGATTCATTCTTATTTCTTGGGGCCACAAAGTAGTTTGGGGCTTTATTACTATCCTGTACTTATGCCATGCTTTACTGCTTTATTTAAGATTATGCGTGGAGCACCTGTACTGTTTAGGACCGTGACACGTTTTACCAGATCGACAAGCCCACCACATTTTCGGTTCCCGATAAGCATCAGTCCACACAAACCCCGGTCCGTTCGAGCCGCCAACTTCGCTATGGTAGCTTAGTGGGGTGGCGCCCTGAAACATTTCTGAATCCTGTGATCGCTTTGTTGTGAATGCCTCGTTGGGTTTTGATTTGGTTTTTCCGAGGTTGATCGAGCGTGTGTTGCTATTTATGCACCCCTGCAGGGTAAATCTTTCTGAAAGCCATGTCCGCGGTTATGGACGACTTGGAGCACAGTTTCTCGATCATAGACAAGTATAACTAAAGTATCGCTTTTAATTTGACTAAGTTCCTGACTAGTAAATAGCGCAACACTCATGGAATGGTTAATAAAACTGCCAACGGATGGGGGGTTGTTCGTCCGCTTTCTCGTTGGCAAGCAAGAAGGAGGATGGATCTGTTAATTATACTGTTATAACTGTTGTTCTTAATTAACGGACATCCGTCTATCTTTGGTTAGGCGGATGGTTAGCGAGTATCTATATACTTGTTAGTTATTATCTTTTGCTGCAATTGCGTACCCCCAGGTTATGTCCCCTTTAGAGGCATAAAGACTTGCTGAGTACCCCTAGGGTCTCACACGATAAATTGTTTGATTCAGATGAACAGGTGTATTCGCAAGATGGATACTGGGTAGAGGAGACGGACGATGTTGGCAACGATCACTCGGTGTAGAGATTCCGGGAACGGGGATCCGTGAGATCTGTGGGCGGGATGCGTTTATTTATGTGGCATCTTATGCCGATTTGCTTCTTATCCGCATCGGATCTTGTCTTCCGTCACGATACTCTGATGTTTGATGTATGAGGAGCTATCCTAAATTATTATCTCTATCTAGGATATTTGGATCTTGCCGTATGGCGTTGCAATATTTCTATTTCTTTTTAGATGGAATGGCTCTGAGGACTGTTGTACGTGGCTTGCATACATACTCATTTGTGTATGTAGTTGATCCCTTCGCCGACACGCCGCTGCTCTTGTCCCGATGTTCTGAAAATGGTTAGGACGGCCGAAAGGTCTACCTGTGAGTGGCCCTTGGCCCCACCGTACTATTTTAACCATTTTCGCTCATCCAGGCATGTAACTAAGAGCGTAATTCTCTCGAGGTAGTTACAATTGGTATCAGAGTCATCCCGCCCTTCAGGGTCTCAGCCAAAATGGTCGTTGTCAGTCTAGCAAATATTTTGGTAGTTATGTATACTAGAGAAAAACAAAACGTGAGAGTAGGACTGCTTCCATTTTTGTTCTTACCCATCCACCCACCCTTTTCTGGTAAGAAAGTGTAACGTTTTCAATCCTCTTCTAAAAATTCAAACTAGGATTCACGTGTTCTGGGTTCCGTAGTACCATAGGTTGTGTGTGTGTGTGTGAATTCTTTGTCTATCTGTTGCATCCAAATGTTATCAATATCTGCCTTTGGTTATCAACTGTTGGTACATTCCATACTGACAGGTCTTTGTAAAACCGACGCGATCTATCTGATTCGTTGTATACCGACGCGATCTGTCTTACTCTTTGTTATCCGACGTTATCTTGTTTGGGGTGTTCATTTCCGTAGTTACTAATCTTTAGGTTCATCTTAAGAAGAAGGTGTTGGGATATGTGTTTTACTTATTCATGTGCGGAGTAATGATTTGAGTGCGGGATGGAGTCGCGAGCATACCACTACTTTTATCATTCGCTCTTGTATATTGAATTGGTAGAGTTACTAATCTTGATTCGTTAAGTGGTTTTACGCATATAGTGGTATTTTAATGCTGAAATTTGCGGAAATTTTTTCTTTGTTAGCTTGTGTACCACATTCCTTGTTCAGTCGTGTGCGATATACTTAATATATTCTAGGTGCTTTGAACTTTGTTGACATTTTAATATCACCTTAGTAATTTGTATCCTTTAAATCTTGGTTAATTCCATTTTGGTACTATTTTGGATTATTATTATTCTCCATTATGGTACTGACTTGTGTTTTATATCAATCACAGGATGGCACCACCACGCCGTTCTGAGGAGGACATACCACCTGAACTGGGGGCTGCGTTGACAAGTATTGCTAATGCCTTGGGTACAATACAGCAGAACCAACAGCGTTTTGAAGAAAGTGTCAGGAGGAATGAGTTTGTTCTGCTACCTCCACCTCCCAAGCAAGGAGATATCAAAAGCTTCCTGAAGTTCAACCCGCGCCACTTTGAGGTGTCTGATCAGCCACTTGATGCGGATGATTGGTTGCGTGAGATGTCAAGGTTACTGGTGACTGCTGATGTTCCTGAGCAAGAATGGGTAAAATGTGCCACTCACTTTCTGAAGGGAGATGCAGCTCTGTGGTGGGAGAATTACCTCAAGGCAAACTACACTGGTTTTCAGCCTACTTGGGAACAGTTCACTGGAGCTTTCAAAGAGCAATATCTGTCAGAAATTGTCATGGAGAGGATGAAGGAAGTGTTTCTCAACCTCAAGCAGGCAATGACAATGTCAATACCTACATCAGAAACTTCATGAATCTTTCTCGGTATGGTGGCGATGAGATCTCTGATGACAAGAAGAAACAAAAGTAGTTCAGACAAGGGCTCAATGCATCAATTAAATATGCAATCACTCATGCAAGGCCGGCGTCTTTTCTGGAACTCCAATATACAGCTCTGCAGAAAGAAGCAAGTAGGCAAGTGTTCGAGGAGTCCAAGAAACACAACCGCGATGCTGCAAGCTCTTTAGCTATGTCAGCTCCTTCTAAGCGTCGTGGCTGGGTTCCTAACACCCCACTGTCGCTCCCGGCTCCACCAAGACCTTCAAGCTACGCGGCAAGGCCACCAAACTCCTTCACTACTGCTCCCAGGGGCTACAACCACAACTACCCTAGAGCTCCTGGCGGAGTCCCTGGCTACGTTGCTCCATGTCCACCTGGTGCTTGTTACACTTGTGGAAACACTGGGCATCAACACTGGAACTATCCAATGAACAACAAAGCTCTTCCTCCACCGCCTCCAAGACCTGCGGCAAGCTCTCCTATGGTTCGTGCACCACCACCTCGGGCTCTCAACATCAACACTAAGCCCGGGTCTACTGTTGCTCGTGCCAACTGTGTCAACGCCGCTCAAGCTGAGCATGCACCTGGAGTTGTGATGGGTATGCTTCCCGTTAACTCAGTCCCTGCACGAGTTTTGTTTGATTCTGGTGCTTTGCATTCTTTTGTTTCTCATAAGTTTGCGCATGAGCATGATCTGGATATGGTTTCCTTATTGCATCGTCTGGTGGTACAATCTCCTGGATCAAACATGAGGGCTACTCATATCAGCCATGGCAATCAAATTGAGATTGGTGGCTCTTTGTTCTCGGCGTCCTTAATTATTCTGGGCAATTCTGACATTGATGTTATATTGGGCATGGATTGGTTGACAGCAAATGCAGCTGTGATTGATTGTGTTGAACGCTCGGTTTCTCTAAAAATTCCTGAAGGCCATATAGTCTATTCTCCAAGTCTGACTCCTGCTATTCAGCTTTTCTCTTTGGCGGCTCTGAATGATGATGCTATGGAAGCTATTCAGAGTGTTCCGGTGGTCTGTGAGTTCCTAGATGTCTTTCCTGAAGAGTTACCAGGTATGCCTCCGGATCATGAGGTTGAGTTTGTGATTGAGCTTGAACCTAGTACCGCTCCTATCTCCAAGCGGCCTTATAAAATGGGTCCTGCTGAGTTGGCTGAACTCAAACGTCAGCTTGATGAACAAGAGAAGTTGGGTTTCATTCAGCACAGTACTTCTTCTTGGGGTAGCCCAACCATCTTTGTGAAGAAGCGAGACAAGACTGATAGACTTTGTGTTGACTATCGGGCTCTCAATGCTAAAACCATCAAGAATAAATATCCCCTTCGGCGGATTAATGATCTCTTCGACCAGCTAGCTGGAGCTGTGGTTTTCTCTAAGCTTGACTTGAGAAGTGGTTATCATCAAATCAAGATTCGCAAGGAAGATGTTCCTAAAACAGCTTTCACCACCCGCTATGGCCTGTATGAGTACACAGTCATGTCTTTCGGTCTCACCGCTTTTGCCACCTTCTCGAGGCTTATGAACTCAGTTTTCATGGAGTATCTTGATAAGTTTGTTGTGGTCTATCTGGATGACATTCTAGTCTATTCTAAGTCAAAGGAAGAACATGAAGAACACCTTTGGTGTGTCCTAAACAAGCTGCGTGAGAACCGCCTGTATGCAAAGTTCTCCAAATGTGAGTTTTGGCTGCCCCAAGTCACCTATCTCGGTCACGTCATCTCTGCCAAGGGCATTGCCGTCAACCCAGAAACTGTAAAGACAATTGTTAACTGGTTCCTCCTGTAAATGTCAAAGAAGTCCGGAGTTTCCTTGGTTTGGCTAGTTACTGCCGTCGCTTCGTGCAGAACTTCTCGAAGATTGCGAAGCCTCTTACCGATCTCCTCAAGAAAGGCAAGAAATACCTTTGGACTCCTGCATGTCAAGCAAGCTTTGAAACACTCAAAGAGAAGCTCACTTCCATACCAGTCTTGATTCCTCCAGATACATCAAAGCCTTTCCAGATATTCTGTGACGCCTCATTGCAAGGATTGGGTGCGGTCCTTATGCAAGAAAAACAAGTTGTTGCTTATGCCTCTCGACAGTTGAAGACGCATGAGATCAACTATCCTACACATGACCTCGAACTCGCAGCAGTTGTCTTTGCTTTGAAAGTATGGAGGCATTACTTGCTTGGCAACCGTTGTGAAATCTTTTCTGATCACAAGAGTCTGAAGTATATCTTCACACAGCTTGATCTCAACCTTCGTCAGAGGAGGTGGATTGAAGCAATCAATGATTTCGATTTGACCATCAACTACACTCCGGGCAAAGCTAATGTCATGGCCAATGCTCTCAGCCGCAAAGCTTATGTCAGCAACCTCATGGTGGAAGAACAACAACCTCTCTTGTGCGAGGAATTCCGTCAGCTCATCCTTGAAATTGTGGATCAAGGGTATCTTCTGAACCTTCTGGCAACCCCTCTCTTGGAAGAAAAGGTTCGCTCCATTCAACTTGGGGATCCTTAGACTAAAAAGATCATCTCCAACATTCAGCTTCCGGAGTATGAGTCCTTCCACGTCGATGACCAAGGCACTCTTTTCTTTGAACACCGGATGTTTTTTCCGAACTACCCGGGTTTAAGAGAGCAAGTTCTCAAGGAGGCGCATGATTCTGTTCTTTCTATTCACCCTGGCAGCACTAAGATGTACATGGACTTGAAAACACAATATTGGTGGCCTGGGTTGAAACGATATTGTGCCAAGTATGTCTCGGAGTGTGATGTCTGCCGCAGAGTTAAAGCTGTCCATCAGAAACCTTCCGGTCTTCTACACCAATTGAAACCTCCGGAATGGAAATGGGAGAAAGTAGAGATGGACTTCATCACTGGTTTTCCAAGGTCGCAGAAGGGCAACAATGCAATCTTTGTTGTCATCGACAGGCTTTCTAAAGTGGCTCACTTCTTTCCTGTCAAGGAAACAATTTCTGCAATTCAGTTGGCTGAGCTCTATATCAACAGAATTGTCTCTCTGTATGGAGTTCCTCTTGAGATCAGTTCAGACCGTGGAAGCATCTTCACTTCCAAGTTCTGGGGAAGTTCCCAAAATGCTTTGGGAACAAAATTGAACTTCAGCACAGCTTACCACCCTCAGTCGCAAGGACAAGTTGAAAGGATCAATCAGATTCTAGAAGATATGCTCCGTCCTTGCGTCATCTCTTTCGGCATGAAGTGGGAAGAATGTCTTCCTTATGCTGAATTCTCTTACAACAACAGCTTCCAGAAAAGTCTAAAGATGGCACCATTTTAGGCTCTCTATGGTCGCAAATGCAGAACTCCGATTGGTTCGCCGGGCGCAGGTGAAAGAAAATTGTTTGGCCCCGACATTGTAACTCAAGCGGAGGAGAAGGTTCACATCATTCTTGAAAATCTGAAGGTTGCTCAAAGTCGCCAGAAGAGCAACTATGACAGAAAGCACACGGACATGGAGTATGTCCCTGGTGATCTCGTTTACCTTCGTGTCACTCCCATGAGAGGGACGCACCGCTTTGGTATCAAAGGAAAGCTGGCTCCTAGATACATCAGTCCTTTCAAAATTCGTGGAAGAAGAGGAGAAGTTGCTTATGCTCTTGAGCTCCCTGAACAACTCAAGGTCCATGATGTTTTCCAAATCTCTCAACTGAAGAAGTGCTTCAAGGATCCCGGCAGGACCGTGGACCATGAACTCATCAACCTCCAAGAAGATCTGTCTTATCAAGAACACCCCATAAAAATCCCTGAAGTCGCAGAAAGAAGGACTCGCAACAAGTCCATCAAGTTCTGCAAGGTGCAGTGGTCGCACCATTCCGTTGATGAAGCCACTTGGGAACGTGAAGATGAGCTCCGTGCCAAGTATCCTACCCTCTTTGAGTCTTCTTCTTCTTCGTAGAATCTCGGGGCGAGATTCCTGTTTAGTGGGGGAGAGTTGTAGCATCCCAATTGTCTAACAATTGTAATGCTACTTGGTCTAGTAATATAATGGCTACTTCCTATATATAATTGTGGCATCATAATTCTATCATGCTCATGTCATCATGCCACCTTGCATTTGAGCATCATATAAAACCCTTTGCCATTTGGTTCTTCTCTCGTACACATTATTAATTGTATTTGGTTCTTGATACATTGTATTTGAATCTTGATTAATGCTTGATGCCCAAATTGAGTTGGGGGCATATCTTTTATTTCAACTCCACCACCTTTCTTTGTCACCACCTTATTATTCCACCATCCTAATTACCCATGGGCTTTTATTTATTTTTGGCATTTAATCTAGCTCATGTGGGTTAGTGTGGATCCAATTCTATTTTCTTTTGCTTGGCCTTTATTCCATATTTTGGAATGCATAAGAATAATGCCATGATATTATTATTGTCTTCACAAGCATAAGAATATGGCATTAAATTGTCATGCATGAGCAATGCAATAGCATCATCATCTTTAGGTACTTTGTTTCTCTTTATTTTTAGGGGATCTTCCTTTTGTGAGATTCTCTCCATATCTCTCCACCATAACCATGCTCCCAACAAAAACCCTTTTCTCCATCATGCATGTTCATATGGAACCTTCTTTTTATTTACTTTTAAACCCCACCTCTCCCTCTCTTTGGTGTTGTCCTCACCATCTCCTTGTGTTCCACTACAAAACCCTCATCTCCTTTTCCCTTTTAATCAAATTTGCAAAAACTTCCAAAAGGGGTTATTTTTGGGCTTGTTTAATCTGCAACAAAGCAAAAACAAAACAGTTAATTAAAATAAAAAGAAAAACGAAATAGAGAAAGCCCAGCAGCAGCCCCTCCTTACCTGGTCGCAGCCCAGCATCAGTCCGGCCCACCCCTTCTTTCCTCCTAGGCCGATCCTTTTCTTTTCCCCGGGCCCGTACCGCTTTGCCGTTTGCCATCGTCTTCTCCCTGTTCCTCTTCTCCGTCGTTCGCATCTCTCCTCTGCTCTGATGGAAGCGAGCAGGTAGCCGTCTCCGCCGTCTGCCGCGTCAGCTCGCGCCTCCCGTACGCCACCTCCCCTCCGTCTTATCCTCGCGCCGAGCTGGGCTTTTCTATCGAACCCTAGCTCCCTGCTCCGTTTCCCATCTCCCTCTTCTCCACCGTACCGTTCCCGCCGCTAGACAGAGCATCACAACGTCGTTGCCGCCCTAGCCGATGACCGAGGCCTCACCTGGGAGCATCGCCGTGGACCGAGGCGTCGTTTTCGCCTGCTAGGAGGTGCCTGCCCCGCTCGGAGCTGCCCCCTCGCCAGCGAACAGTACACCACCGCCGCGACCTCACCGTCCCCTTCCGCTCCGGCCGTCCCGTCCTCTGTTTTCTGTGGGAATCAGACGAGGTGAGCACCCTCTTGTTCCTCTCCCGTTTCCTCCACTCCGTGTGCCGAGCGCCGCCCGTATTTGGCCTCCCGCTGGTGAGCTGCCCTGCCGACGCACAGACCTAGCCCGGCGTTTCCCCCTCTGTTCCTCGAAGGCCCCCGCCCTGCACAGTCCCCCTCCGACGAGTCTCCCTGAATGAGATCTGTAGCCGGTAGATTCCGCTCCGTGTTTTGTTTTTGAGGCACCGCGAGATACGCCTCCGTTCCACCGCAAACCTCGCCATCTTCGGGTCATCGTCGCGATTTAGAGAGAAGTCGTAAGATTCAGTCCAGGGCTCGGGATCACGGTTTTGCAAAGAGACCCCCCGCAACTTCTGTCGATCACGCCTAGGTCCTTCGCAGCCCCAGCGACCCCACGAGTCAGCCCTGGTGTAATCTTGCAAGAAAGCCCCCTGGTCTGGAGATTCTCCACCCGCGCTGCCCTGGATCGCCCACGGTCGCCGCTCACTGCTCACAGACGCGTGTGTGGCCCGCAGTTTGACTGCCCACCGTCACCATCGCAGCCTAGCCTCAAGGTGTAAAGTTTTCGCCAGCTTGTCTGGCCAAGACTGCCCACCTGTCTGTGACTATGGCTAGGTGTGGCTGAGTGCAAAAAGGTTTTCGTTTATCTGTTTAATAAAAAGAATTTCCAGAAATGTTTTAATATGATTTAACTTCTGTTTTTAATAACTTTAATATTATAAATCCAAATAATACAAATGATATATGTTTTGGAATCAGAAAAATGTGAGGAATTCAATTATGCCATTCAAAATATTGTTTGAGCACTTTAATTTTTTGAGCTAATTAAAATTACAATAAAATGCCCTTTTCTTAATTATTTAATAACTTTAGTTTAATAACTCCAAATTTAACAAATAATATGTCTAAATCGATCTGGGAGTCCTTATGGACCCCCTTGAGCCAGAGCTTGATTCATTCTTATTTCTTGGGGCCACAAAGTAGTTTGGGGCTTTATTACTATCCTGTACTTATGCCATGCTTTACTGCTTTATTTAAGATTGTGCGTGGAGCACCTGTACTGTTTAGGACCGTGACATGTTTTCACTGTATCGACAAGCCCAGTCACATTTTCGGGTTCCCGTTCGTTTACCGCCGTCCACACAAACCTTGGGTCCGCTTCGAGCCGCCAACTTCGCTATGGTAGCTTAGTGGGGTGGCCCCCTGAAACATTTCTGAATCCTGTGATCACTTTGTTGTGAATGCCTCGTTGGGTTTTGATTTGGTTTTTCCGAGGTTGATCGAGTGTGTGTTGCTATTTGTGCACCCCTGTAGGGTAAATCTTTCTGAAAGCCGTGTCCGCGGTTATGGACGACTTGGAGCACAGTTTCTCGATCATAGACAAGTATAACTAAAGTACCGCTTTTAATTTGACTAAGTTCCTGACTAGTAAATAGCGCAATATTCATGGAATGGTGAATAAAACTGCCAACGGATGGGGGGTTGTTCGTCCGCTTTCTCGTTGGCAAGCGAGAAGGAGGATGGATCTGTTAATTATACTGTTATAACTGTTGTTCTTAATTAACGGACATCCGTCTATCTTTGGTTAGACGGATGGTTAGCGAGTATCTATAGACTTGTTAGTTATTATCTTTTGCTGCAATTGGGTCACCCCAGGTTATGTCTCCTTTAGAGGCATAAAGACTTGCTGAGTACCCCTAGGATCTCACACGATAAATTGTTTGATTCAGATGAACAGGTGTATTCGCAAGATGGATACTGGGTGGAGGAGACAGACGATGTTGGCAACGATCACTCGGTGTAGAGATTCTGGGAACGGGGATCCGTGAGATCTGTGGGCGGGATGTGTTTATTTATGTGGCATCTTATGCCGATTTGTTTCTTATCCGTACTCGGATCTTGTCTTCCGCTTCTTCCTGATACTCTGATGTTTGATGTATGAGGAGCTATCCTAAATTATTATCTCTATCTAAGATATTTGGATCTTGCCGTATGGCGTTGCAATATTTCTATTTCTTTTTAGATGGAATGGCTCTGAGGACTGTTGTATGTGGCTTGCATACATACTCATTTGTGTATGTAGTTGATCCCTTCGCCTGCGGATTATGCCGCTCGTTCTTGTCCCGATGTTCTGAAAATGGTTAGGACGGCCAAAAGGTCTACCTGTGAGTGGCCCTTGGCCCCATCGTACTATTTTAACCATTTTCGCTCATCCAGGCATGTAACTAAGAGCGTAATTCACCGAGGTAGTTACAACCAAAGACCACTAGGCACGGATACAGGCCCAGGGTGGTCCGGGGCACATGAAAAATGCCCCTTACCAGCAGTGAATTATTATTTTTGGCCCTGGTCTTTGCCCAAGAGTGGCCCAGTTTGGGCTCCTTGCCTGGCTCGCTCGACGTCTGGTTGCCCGTGCCTCCTCGTCTCTTTCGCTCATTCGAGACTTCCAAGGAAACCATCGACGCGCCGCCACTAGCCAGCCAGGGAAGGGACATCTGCAGCCAAAGCCGGCCGCCCGACCCCGCTCGCCGGCAGGAACCCGCCTGGCTACGTCTCGCCCTCGCCATCTCCCCTTATGCCCTGTCCCCCGAGTCCCCGACAATGGTGGCCTGACCCCTGCCGCCCTGCGACCTGTGTAGCCTTCTCCCCCTCTCCGACGCAGCATCGCCTTCTCCGGTCGCCCCCTCTTGTTCCTACTGCAGGCTGCTGGGCTACTGCTACACCGATTGAAATTCAGCTAGGTAAATTTCCCCTATACGGTTATACTCGAATTTTGAATATAGGATTCAACTAGGTAATTGAATTGGATACTTGGATACTCCAACGAATGGTTGGAATTTGGATAGTTGGATTTGCTTGTTTATAATTGATATAACATTTTGGTAAGTTCTCATAATTATATCAATGGTTGACTATTTCATTTCATATCTGTTTCTTTTCTTATGGTATATTCTTCGTTGGTTGAAGATACCGATTCTTCTTCTACTATTGATGAGGTTATGGGAGGCTCGAACGAACAAAATCGGTGAATTGGTACTATCTTTTGTATTTCATACTGCTATTTTTAGCTTTCCGCCATCTCTTATGTATGGTTCTTGGATCATTAACGATGGATTTTAAATTGTATACTTATGTTTGCTATCGAACTAAATTTTCTATGCTATTACAAAAAAAATATTATTAGTTATTTTACCCTTAGTTTTTGGTTCGGGGTTTGCTCCATTCCTCGCTTTGCCACTGAAGGCCACAGTGGTACGCAAGCAAAGCAACCGGCGATTCCCAAGAGGTAGGCCCCTCCTATGCCGCAACATCCAGTGTGGTCCCTCCTACGGCTGCTCTGACCACCAACGTCATTGGCGCCCACGAAGTGTTTGTGAAACTATTGCCTACTATGGTATTGGTTGTATAAAACTTTTGTCTATTGTGATTTTATAACTCTACAAAATTCAACTTCATAGATTATATTTACGGTCCGCTCGCCCTGAGGCCGAGCAGATCCTGCAAACGCAAACAGTAAACCCGAATTTGTGTTTTGCAGGATCTGCTTAGGCGTAGCACGCGCGAGACCTTATAATGTGTTTTCGGTGACCTTTATCCGCTTTACAAAGGACGACGGGATTAGAGGTCCGTTAGAGATGCAATAAGGGCATCTCCCCGCCCCCCAACCTGTGCCCCCAACTTGAGAGGCCCAAGATATTGTCTGGCACACCTGTGTCGCCCCGACACACAGGGGCCAGGCTAGGGATACCGACAACGCGTGCCATGTCAGAGCGCCCACTGAAAGGGTTCCGTGGCAGAAAACAATAAATTTTCCTAATACAAGAACACACCAACCCAAGATCTATCTATGGAGAAGTATAGTAACAAGCGGGATATAGTGATCATACCTTTGAAGACCGAGAAAGTGGAAATACATTCCCGCACAAACGTTGCTGATAAAGCCGAGTGTCACAGACCTCAAGATCTAGAAGACTTTAAGCGTCCAACACCACTATTGGTGATGCATCGTCAAGCTTTACAGGACTCTAGTGTAAAGTACGTCTCTCGATCTCCGGTCCAGCAAGGAAGTGAAAGAAGAAGATCCAGACCGATTCCAGCGGCACGACGGCGTGCGCTGGGTGGATAAACCTCTACCTCGTGTAGCACGTTCCTAACTTGAGAACACGCTTGAGTGAGAGAGAGAGAGAGAAAGAGAGGGATATAGAGAATTACCAATGCCAATTGATTTATGGATTGAGATTGGATAAATTGGGGTGAATTCCTCCCCTATGTATAGGAAATGCTAGGATACTCCCACCCTCCAAGTCCCAGGGTGGGACTAAACAAGAGGAGGTGGGAGGAGGGATCTGGCCGGCAGGGGAGAGGGGTGGGACCCATCCATGCGCATTGGCCCACCTAGGGTGGCTGGCAGGGTGGGAGCCTCCTCACCCTAGCCGCTTGGCCCCTAGGGCCCTTGGCTCTTCCCTCTTGGGCCCTTTTCCCTCCTAGGGAAGGCCCATGTAGGAATTTTTTTCTTTTTTCTTTTATTTAAATAGTTTTCATATTTAATATTAATTCCTAATTAAATATTAAATACATTATTTAATTTCTCCTTGTTCAAAACTCCTTTTGAAAGGACTCCGAACACTTCGGTATTATCTCCGGAACCATTCCGATTTTCTCTTCCTATTTCTCTATCGGTATTAGATCAACTCGCAGCGTCAATTACCCTTACGATTCGGGAATGTTCAAGTATAAAGGGGATCTCTCCCCGGTCATTGATCATCAGGGGTATCTAGAAATACATGATGATCCCCAGTGTTGTTCGCTTGAACCTTCTAAACGTCGAGTCTTATTCCCGTTGCACAACGATACCTGGTTAGTCCAAGATCTGATCTCATGTATCTCATACAGTACAATCTTGTTACTGACAAATGCTTTTACTTGTTCCCGTGATAACACATCTGTAAGATCCAGACACATGGCTTAATAGGATTGATATGATACCCATATCAACAAGTTACAACTTCTTTTTCGGAAACTCATTCGAAAAGAATTCTAAGGTTAAGCATGCTTGGTTTAGAGAAATTCTAAGATGGGTGACTGACCGGGAAGTGGGTACCGGGTACGCACAGGACCGACCCATAGGGCAGGACAGAGGGGCGCTCGCCCTGGGGCCCATGGTCTAGGGCCCAGGTCCACGGCTTGTTAGTGTATCCATGTTTGTGTAATACTTTTGACATCCAAGAATGTGGACTGATTTTAGAAAATATAACTGGTTATCTAAAAAATATATAGATAGTTCAAAATATAGCCTATGATGACTTTACCCTTACTCCTATTTCTAAAAAAATTACTCTAACATTTTCGAATATTCTACTCAATGCCACGATTTTGTTGGCCTCTCCAAATATGCACAATAACACCGGTCCTCATATTCCTTTACAAGGTTGTGAGTATATTGATTAGTGAAGACTAAAGACACAATAGCATAACTATATCATTCTGTAAGCAACTCTCCACCGATTCCCAACAATTGCACTGTGTCATCCTCATATATGTTTGAGAGACTATTCCATCATCTTATTAATTCATTGCCTAGTATGTTTACTCATGAACTCATTTTTTGCATAAGCATATGTACACAAGCAACAATTAATAAAATAACTATCATGGTGTACAGTTCACTCGATCAATAGAAATAATTGGTTTCGAATGTCTTCACCGAGATTTCAAAGATCATGGAGTTATCAAATGTACAGATTATTTAATTTGCTATTGCATTACAATAATTTCTCTTATGAAATACTAATATTTTTAAGTATTTTCCGTGTGAAGAAATGGTGGAGCTTGACAAGATTGAGACGCCCAAGAACATGATAAACCTAAGCAATCCTTAAAAGTTTAACGTAAATATTAAATATATCTCTAAATTTTTTTTGGAGTGGGGGGCATTTCCCTGCTTGACCCTAGGAAATCCGTAACACATTAAACAAGTGGCCTTGATTTCATGTTGCCCTAGGGGCCCTCGAATCTAGCTTCAATTTACTATTTTTTCTCTCCGAGCGCAAGCATAAGATAAAATAATCTAGCACGTCTTGTAGACATTTCTTAATCCAAACAGCAAGTGATTCCCCAAGTTCAAACCTAGGTCTACTAGAGAAAAACTACTATACATCTATAATCCGGATCGAAGGTATCAACCCTTTTTCCGGCACCGTTGTCGAGGATGCAATTTCGCTATCCGTGTAAGATTACTAGAGACCTTTTTATTTAGTTTTATTTTTTGCTTTAGTTTATTTATTTTTATTAGTTTACTTTTTGTTATCTTTTAAAAATCCAAATATATATTTACTTGTTTGAAATTTTCTCTTATTCTAGAAAATCTAAGAAAACTGGATCTATGGCTCAAAAGAAGCTTGGGGGGTATGCTACTCTCAATGATGATTGAGACGCCCAAGAACTCTAATCATGATAAAATTAAGTAATCCTTAAAAGTTAAACATAAATATTAAATATATTTTTAATATTTTTTTGAGTAGGGGGGCCTTTGCCCTCCTTGACCCTAGGAAATCTCTAACACATTAAACAAGGGGCCCTTCATTTCATGTTTCCCTAGGGTAGGGGTGGGGAAGTTTTAGCTGCCCTAATCACAAGTTTTAACGACCGGTAAGTGATGGTTTTGGACGTAGCCCGTAACATTGAGTACCAAGTGCATTTCCCTCGAGGCATCCGAATGGAATTCCCTACGGATATATACTTAGCAATGGAATGAATTCCATCTTATGTGGCATTTTTTTGTTTATGCACTTTGCAGGTCTCCACTGTAAGGATCTCCATCATGTTGATCTGAGAAACAACGGTGGAGGCCAAGGACATCACCATATCGAAGATAGGGCAGCTGGTTTGTTTTATGCTCTTTTGCACGCTCCTCCTCCTCCTCCTTCTCATCGGAGACCTCTTCTTGCTACTAGGTGGCAGCTGTCGACACCGAGACACAGAGGCCCCTACCGCTATAGGTCCTACCGGTTGTGATGGCCACCCTGGGCGTACCAGCCAGTGTGGGTCCTATGGCCAGCGCGGGGCCACCGGACAACTAGCACACTCTTCCACTTCCCCTCATCCCTGCTTTCCTCACCTCATTGGTGCAAAGCTCGCTGATACGTCCAAAATGTATCTACTTTCCCGAACACTTTTACTATTGTTTCTCCTTTAAACTTGTGTGATTTGGATACAACTAACACAGACTGACGTTGTTTTTAGCAGAATTACCTTGGTGTCTAGTTTTTGTGCAGAAAATCAACTATCAGGAAAAATCTCGGAAAATATGCCAAAAATCCTATTTCACCAGAAGACTCACGGAGCCAGAAGACAAGACGGAGGAGGGCCACGAGGGGCCCACACCACCTGGCTGCACGGGCCAGGCCTGGCCGCGCCAGGGAGTGGTGTGGCCGCCTTGGTTACCCCCTCGGCCTCCCTCTTCGCCTATAAGATTCCTCTTGACCTAAAAACCAAGGGGGGTTCGATGTTTTTCCATAAAGAGTTTCGCTACGCCGCCATCACCAGATTCCGTGAATCAGAACTAGAAACTCCTTTCTGGCACCCTGCCAGAACGGGGAATTGGAGGAGATCATCGCCATCATCGTCACCATCGTTTCTCCATCAACCATCCATGATTCCCCCATCTATGAGTGAGTAATTCCCCACTGTAGGCTATGGGGATGGTAGGGATTGGATGAGATCGTTCATGTAATGGCATCAGATTGTTAGGGCATGGTGCCTAGTATCTATTATTAGTGTTTTTTGACTTTGTTGCAACTTGCTATGCTTAATGCTTGTCACTAGGGTCCGAGTGCCATGATTTCAGATCTGGACATGTTATTGATTCATGATGATAGTATTATTTATTGTCTTACCTGCAAGTTGTATACACATATTATTGTCCGGAACCAAAGGTCCCGAAGTGACAATAATCAGGATAACCGGAGGAAATGGCTTTGATGTGAGGATCACATGTGTTCACGGAGTGTTAATGCTTTGCTCCGGTGCTCTATTAAAAGGAGCATATTAATTGCCAGTAGTTCCCTTGAGGCCTCGCTGCAAACGGGCTGGCAGGACAAAAGATGTTGTGCAAGTTCTCATTGCGAGCACGTATGACTATATATGGAACACATGCCTATGATTATTTAGTAATTGCATGCTTTATCTTATTTATCTGCAAATGCCCTATGTCTTGATTGTTATATGAATTGTCTTGTCAATGCAATGCCCGTCCATCCATCCCTATGCCTACCGTGCTTTAATCCTACTATTTACTGCAATTGTTACTACTATCTTTACTTTTACTACTGCCATTACTTTGCTATTGCTATTACAAAACTGTTGCTACTGATAAACTGCTGTGCGAAAGATTGTTTCTAGGTGCAGCTGAATTGACAACTCAGTTGTTAAGGCTTATAAATATTCTTTGGCTCCCCTTGTGTCGAATCAATAAATTAGGTTTCACTTCCCTCGAAAATACTGCGATACACCCCCTATACTTGTGGGTCATCAAGACTATTTTCTGGTGCCATTGCCGAGGAGCATAGCTCTATTTATCAAGTTCACTTGGAATCACTATTGTTCGCTGCCATCCATCCATCATGGGTAAGTCTCATGATGGAAAGGTTCCTATATTACCAGCCACTACAAGGAGAGGTACGGTTCTCAACATCTCTGTTGTTCTTGATTCACCATCTGTGATGAGTAAGCTCCTTACACCACCCTATACACATGCTACACATACTGCTACTACTGTTGAATCTGAAACTTCTGATACTTATGATGCTACTTCTACTGTGCTTGATAAGAGTGGTTCATTAGGTCCTTTCCTAGATGCTACGATTTCTAGAACTATAGCTGGAAATATTGAAACTCCTAATAAAGACACTACTACACCTATCAGTTCACCTAAGTCTATAGAGAGCTATGATATTGAAGACGGATATATAGAAATGAATGATGAATTTATTAAAGAATGTCAAAATACTCATGGTAAAAGTGATATTAAGAGTCTCCTTGAGAGGCGTACTATAAAACCCAAATTATTCCCTAATGATAAGCTTGCTACATCTCTCATAAACATTAAAGATAAGAATTATGATTTCTCTCTCGATTTATCTTACATAACTATTATTGAGAAAGAACCTTTTTTGGAACTAAGAATGAAAGTGATGTAGCACATATGACTGAGCTTTCTACCACGAGTGGCCTATTTTCTGATGATATTAAGATGCGCACCTACTTTGTTGCTAAAATTTTCCCTTTTTCACTGAAAGGAGAAGCTAAAACTTGGTTTAATAATTTACCTCCTGAATCTATTAATAACCCTGATTTCTTGATTAGTACCTTCCTTCAGAAATATTTCCCTCCCAGTGCTAGACATGCCATTTTGCAGGAACTTTTTGATTTTAAACAAGGAGAAAAAGAGGTATTGCCTGAATCATGGGCAAGGTTTTGTGCTTTGATTCATGCACAAGCTAGATGTCCATTACCTAAGAATGAGCTTCTTGATATATATTATAATGGACTAACTGAAGAATCTAGGACATACCTAGATAGTTGTGCTGATTATGTTTTCAGGAATAGAGCTCCCAAGGAAGGTGAGGAATTAATGGCTAAAATAAGCAAGAATTATGATGACTGGACTCCACTGAGCCAATTACGCCTGAGACAGTTATACTTGAGTTAACTATGCCTGAGCCGACACCAACGTCAAAGAAGAGGGGAGTTATTGAACTAAATGATGAAGTGATGAAGGAAGCTAAGAAATGTCTTAAGGAGAAAGGTATTAAAACTGAAGACGTGAAGAATTTACCTCCTATAGAAGAATTATGTAAGCCAATCTCCCACTCATCCACTATTGAGGTACACTCTCTCCAACATTTTGATGAAGATGATATTCCTTACTCTAAAGCTCCCGATCAATGCTTGGAAGAATTTGATGTTTTTATTGTTAAGCAAGATAATTTTAATAAAAGGGTGCAAAATCATCTAATGGAAAACTCTAGAGCTATTATTGAGTTAAAAGATATTGTGGAAAGAACATCTAATGACGTTAAAATGCTTGTTAAACATTTCCGGTTCAAACTCAAATTGACCAGCTTATTAAAGTACAAAAAGATCTGCTAGTTAATGCTGCTAAAAAAACATGCTTATGAAATTAGAACTATAAGTGGTGCTGCCACCCAAGATCCTCTATATTCTGAGGGGCATCCTAAAAGAATTGAGCAGGATTCTCAACAAATTAAAAATAGTGGTGCTTCTCCTAAGAAAAGGAAAAAAGAAACATAAAACTATTGTAGAATCTTCCAAACCTGCTAAAGATCCTAAAAGTATATCTGTCTCCGATGCTGAAAATAAAAGTGGTAATGAGGAAAATGATGCTCCTGATAAAGAAAAAGTTGAAGAAGAACCGGAAAGGCACACTAAGAATACTAAATACACTAAAGAAGATTTTGTTGCTAAGAAACATGGTAGTGAAAGAGAGCCTTGGGTCCAAAAACCTATGCCTTTCCCTGATAAGAAACACAAGTCAAAGGAAGACGAACACTATAATAAGTTTTGTGAGTGGATGAAACCTTTATTTTTGCAAACTCCTTTGACTGATGCTATTAAATTGCCTCCTTATTCAAAATACATGAAGGATATTGTCTCTAATAAAAGAAAGATCCCTAATGAGAAAATTTCTACTTTTCTTGCTAATTATTCCTTTAATGGTAAAGTTCCAAAGAAACTTGGAGACCCAGGGATCCCTACTATTCCATGCTCTATTAAAAACAATTATGTTAGAACTGCTTTGTGTGATTTGGGGGCAGGAGTTAGTGTTATGCCTTTTTCTCTCTACAAGAGACTTCAATTGGAAAAACTAATACCAACTGATATATCTTTGCAAATGGTTGATAAATCTACTACTATTCATGTTGGTATATGTGAAGATGTACATGTTCAAGTGGCTCATAATTGCTTGACATTAACTCACTTTGTTGTGATTGAAATGCCTGAAGATGACAATATGTCTATTATTTTTGGGAGACCTTTTCTTAATACTGCAGGAGCTGTTATTAATTGCAATCAAGGAAAGGTAACTTTTAATGTTAATGACAAGGAGCATACTGTCTATTTCCCAAGAAGATTTATAGCAATTATGGCTTAAATTCAATTGAAAATATTGAGGGCTTTCAAGTTGGAGAAATATATTATCCCATACCAAGAGAAAAATATGAAATTATGATGATTGGAGAAATATATTATCCCATACCAAGAGTATGCAAAACTTCAATGGTTGAAGTAAGCATCACGGAGTTGGATGAAACTGTTAAAAGGTTTAATTTCATCAGAGACGATGAAGATGCTTGCATTTTGCAAGAAATTAAGTGGGAGCGCTAAGACATATTTCTAATACATTATGTGAAAGACATATCGTTGATTAGAAATAATGTATCTTTTATTGACACAGGTTAAGAATTTCATTTCGATGAAAAACTTAGGCATAACCCAAGAATTAGGCAACAATGTCTATATGGATAGATTGAGGCGCTAATATGGTTTTGCCAAATGTACATAGGTAAGATGTTGAATGAGTTCAATATGGAAACAACAAGAAAGGTTCTTGACTCACGGAAAGGACTGAATCAAGATTCAAGTGTATTGACACTAGATTCAATGTTTTGACACTTGGTGAAATCACAAGAATATTTTGATCAATCATTCTTTGAGATGTACACATCCAGATATGTCCTATGCTCTAAATGTTGTGAGCATATACCAGAATGACTCATAAGATAATCATTGGACAATAGTAGGGATATTCCTATGATCTTTGGAAGAACTAAGAATATATTACTTATATAGTGGTGACAAATAGTTCATTGTAAATTGCTACATTGATACTAGTTTTGTCACAAATTAAGTTTATCTCAATTTAAACTATGGGTGGCACAATGTAATAGAAAGGAAGTTCCATAACAGATTTGGTTGAGTACCAAAGTTAAAACATTGTGACAGATACTACAACAAAAGGCACAGTATGTGACTACTATTGTAGTAGCAAATGAGGGCATTTGCGTCAAGTAATTTGTTATCAAACTAGGTGTGGTTCATAGCGGGATAATACTATGAAGATACATTGTATGACAATTGTATCAACATGATTTAATCCCAAGGAACTAAAGGTCTCACCAAAGGACCAAATTTATACAATGCCATCTCATTGGAGAATGAGTAATGCGTAGAGACGCAAGGACATGCAAATACACACAGACCTGTAAGTGTCAGATCCGAAGATTATGTTTACCACTAGCTATAGTGTCTATACAACACCAGAAAGCCATAGGTGTTGAATGCACAAGTTTTCTAAATAGATTATTGACTCTAGTGCAAGTGGGAGACTGTTGGAGATATGCCCAAGAGGCAATAATAAAGTGGTTATTATTATATCTTTATGTTTATGATAAATGTTTACATCCCATGCTATAATTGTATTAACCGGAAACATTAATACTTGTGTGTTTTGTAAACATAAAAGAGTCCCTAGTAAGCCTCTTGTTAAACTAGCTTGTTGATTAATAGATGATCATGGTTTCCTGATCATGGACATTGGATGTCATTAATAACAAGGTTATATCATTAGGAGAATGATGTGATGGACACACACCCATAGTAAGCATAGCATAAGATCAAGTCATTAAGTTCAGATTGTGTAAGCTTTGAAATACATAGTAACCTAATCCTTCGACCATGAGGTTATGTTAATCACCATCACCGGTTGGTTTCTTTGATTAAATCAAACGCCGCTTAGTAACTGGGCGGTTATTAATGTGTCATTTGGTATTCTGAAAGTATGTGTTGAAGCGCATAGACCAAGATTGGGATTTGTCCATCCATATGACGGATAGATATACTGGGCCCTCTCGTGGATTGTCATCTAGATAGCTTGCAAGCATGTGACTGGGTCACAAGGGATGACATAACATGGAACGAGTAAAGAGTACTTATCAGTAACGAGGAAGAACTAGGTATGAAGATACTGACGATCAAACCTCGGATAAGTAGAATGTCGCGAGACAAAGGGAATTGGTTTCGTATGTTAATTGGTTCAATCAATCACGAAGTAATCGTTGAGTATGTGGGAGCCGTTACGGATCTCCAGATCCCGCTGATGGTTATTGATGGGAGAGATGTCTTCATCATGTCTTCATATTCACGAACCGTAGGGTGACACACTTAAGGTTCGAAGTTGTTTGAAGTAGATATGGAATTTGCGTTGGAGACCGAATGTTGTTCGGAGTCTCGGAATGGATCCGGGACATCACGAGGAGATCCGGAATGGTCCGGAGAATGAGATTCATATATTGGGGATCATTTTCTAAGTTTGGAAATGTTCCGGAGTGTTTGTATGGAGATTCTAGAAGGTTTCGGAATGTTCTGGAAGGTTCTAGAGGATTTCTTGGAGTTTGCTTGAAAACCAAGAAAGGGATCAAAGAAACCAAGTGGCGTAAGACACGGATTCGTGGGGGAGGAGGATTCCTCCCCCCAACCCGCCGGCCCAAGGAGGAGGGAGTCCTACTAGGACTCCTCCTCCCCAGGCGCGCCTCCCTCCTTTAAATAGAAGGGAGGGGCGCCCCTCTTGCACCTTGTCTCATAACTCCCAATCTCCGCCGCCTCTCTCATCCACCTTTCTTCTGCACAGGCATAGGCGAAGCCCTGCAGAATTCTCATCTCCACCACCACCACCACGCCGTCGTGCTGCTGGGATTCCGTGGAGAAGATCTACTACCTCCTGCTCATTTGGAACAGGGAGAGGAAGGTCTGCCGACTCCGACGTGCGACCGTCTGCATGAAGCGCTCGAACGCGGTGCCGGAAGGATCGTCCACACGATCTTGAGATCGGCAAGTGATCGACTACATCATCCACGAGATCTAATCTCGTTAACGCTTTCGGTTCTACGAGGGTTAGTACTGATCTATCTCGTTGCTCATGTCTAGTAGATTAGATCTTGGCTTTTATCTAGATTAGATCTGGGTTTTGTTCGTTCTTGCGGTAGAATTTTTTTGTTTTCCATGCTACGAACCCATCATAACCTTTCTTAAGGCTGGTTGGAGAAGGGGTAAGTCAGAGCGTGTTGTTCTTATGCATGCGCCTATTTTGTTTAATCTTGATACCAGGGTAGGATGGTCACTCACTGAGGAAGAGCTCGATGCGTATCTGGAGGAGCTCTCCCAGCAGGAGCAAGATACTGGAAGGGAGGCTACGGATGATTCGGTCCAGCCCTCGAATGAGGGGGAGTTCTCGTACCAGCAGCCTACCTATGATTGGGGAGCTTATTCTTCTTTCCAAGGGCGTAACTACTATCATTCTTATGATAACCCACCGGCTTGGAATCCTTACCCGCGTTAGGGTTGATACCTACTTAGGCCAAAAACCTAAGCTTGGTGGGAGGTACGCCGACATCACACTCATCTACATATCATGTTCACCCGGTACTTTGTATATCCATGTTTTGCTTTGTTTTTATTTATTTTTTGATTCTTGCTTTGTTTTTGCTTTCCAAAACACCATAAGACCAAAAATATTTTCGTTGTTTCTCTTTGTTTGCTTCTTTGTCTTTTTATCCTTGGTTTGTTTTTTCCTTTTATCTTTGTTTTGATTATTCGAAAAACCCAAAAAGATTTCGCTTTGCTTGTTCTTCCTTTTGGTTCTTGCCTTTAAAAATCGAAAACCCAAAAAATATTTGTTGTTCTTCTTTGGTTTTGTGAAGTTTGTTGCAGGGTTCAGTAGTCCTCAGTGAAGTTTGGTTTCATGTTATTATTCAAGTCACACAAGTGAAGGGCAATAATGAAGATTAATGACAACTTGAGGTGTGGTAAGAGGCTGGTAACGAAATCTATTTGTTTTCATTTTTGTACATATACTCATCATTGTGGGCATGCTTAGTCTGTTCATGTAAGGTGTATGTTATTTATGGATGCTTAGTAGTTCTTGCTTTCTTATGATTAGCTCCAGCTTGCTAATAGTTTGTAGCATGTCATATGAATGTTTGCTTGCATTGTTCTATTCATAACTTGGCATGGCACTGTGGTATCCTCCTCTGAATGTTTCACTTGAATTGACTTGGCACATGCCCACGCATGCATATGATTGAAACAATCAGTTAAGCCTCGATGAATTATTTTGCCTCGGGGTTCTTGAATCACTTTCATGCCATAATTAGTCTTGTTTTGTTGCAAGCATGATTATGACAGTTATTGCTCTCTCGTTTGTCGCTCCCTTTCTATTGCTAGCCTTCACTTGCACTGAGTATAAGCTCTACTCATGTTTCCAACTCCCCAAAACCAATATTGCCAAAAGTGTCCACCATATCTACCTATTAGCATCATTTTCTATTCCGTGCATATTCAGTATGCCTTGTTTTCTTCCGAATAAAGTGTTTGCTTGTTATGAGAAAGTTAGTTAGTAAAGCTCTCACGAACTTGACGGCACACTTTACTTTTCTTGCACTTAATAAACTTGAACCATTGTGCCCATCTATGTTGCGTATATGCTTGCGCTTTATAAGTTGTGAATTGGCAGAACCATGCTACCATGGGGAACGCTTTCAACATTGCACTCTTATTCCATTGATATCACGATTCTTTTACTTATGGATCCGGCAGTGTGAAATAAAAGGGGAACTTGTAAGATCATGGAGTTTGTATGTGTGTTAAAAAACGCTTGGGCCGCTAGCCTAAGCCATGCCTAATCATGGTAGAAACTTGCAGCATAACCATAATGAGCATTCTATAAAGCATCCTCAATAAAAACCTGTGCAAATAGCAAATAAAAAGATCGCTGAGATGCTCATTGTCTGTTGCCTTGTCATTTTGATATGGGATAGCTCCTGTGTCATGGGGCAAGGGGTACCCCGTTGGCGGTTCTCTGTGATACATATGTACTTACAATGACAAGAGCTTACTTGTGACTGAAGTTAAGTAGCATGAGGTTCGGTCTTCGTAAGTAAGGGGCATGAGATTTCAACTTATAACTTGTCTAGCATATCCTCATATTTGTTCACTTTAACCTTAATCACCTAAAAGATGCTTATGATAGGGGCAATGAGAGCTCAAAGCTAATGAGTACCATACTTTCAGCATTTGGAAGCCTTTCAAACTTTTCAAAACCTTTTCACTTCCTTGGTGAGTCTCCACACATTCTATGAGCACTTTCTTGAGAGCATAGTTGTCATTCTTAGTGTAATATACTTATTTCAAAACTTGGTTAATTATGTCATGACTTTGATGCTTGTATCTCTGATATCTTTACTTCTCGTCTTCACTTAAACTTTAGAGGTGCCTTGGCATTTATGTTTGTCCTACAATCAAAGGCAAGCGAGATACCACTCTATCATACCTTTTTATGAGCATTGCAATGTTGCTTATGTTTATGTTCCATGCTAATTATTATTTTTGAGTTGGAATCTCTTCATAGCTTGCAATGACTATTGGCTAGCCTTATTTGCATACTCCTTATTATGAGTTGTCTAAGTACTTGATCATATTTTGAGAATATATACATCTTATGAAGCAAATGTGTTCATGAAAGTTTCTTTTATCGCACTTAGTTTTCAACTAAATTGCTTGAGGACAAGCAATAAGCTAAGCTTGGAGGGAGTTGATACGTCCAAAACGTGTCTACTTTCCCGAACACTTTTGCTATTGTTTCTCCTCTAAACTTGTGTGATTTGGATACAACTAACACGGATTAACGCTGTTTTCAGCATAATTACCTTGGTGTCTAGTTTTTGTGCAGAAAATCAACTATCAGGAAAAATCCCGAAAAATATGCCAAAAATCCTATTTCACCAGAAGTCTCACGGAGCCAGAAGACGAGATGGAGGAGGGCCACGAGGGGCCCACACCACCTGGTCGCGCGGGCCAGGCCTGACCGCGCCAGGGAGTGGTGTGGCCGCCTCGGTTACCCCCTCGCCTCCCTCTTCACCTATAAGATGCCTCTTGACCTAAAAACTAAGGGGGGGGTTCGATGTTTTTCCAGAAAGAGTTCCGCTACGCTGTCTTGTCCATGCAATGCCCATCCATCCATTCCTATGCCTATCGCGCTTTAATCCTACTGTTTACTGTAATTGTTACTATTATCTTTACTTTTACTACTGCCATTACTTTGCTATTGCTATTACAAAATTGTTGCTACTGATAAACTGATGTGAGCAAGATTATTTCCAGGTGCAGCTGAATCGATAACTCACTTGTTAAGGCTTATAAATATTTTTTGGCTCCCTTGTGTCGAATCAATAAATTGGGTTTTACTTCCCTCGAAAATACTTCGATACACCCCCTATACTTGTGGGTCATCACTCACCACAAGTAGGCTGACGTTTCCTCCATGGGCCGCAACAACCACAAAGCAGGTGGCAGCTGGAGCGGCAGTGGAAAGCGTGTTGTCCAGATGGAGGTTGATCGTCCGGGGCCACCGGTGTTGGCAGGCCTCCCCAAAAGGTCGACAGTTTGGGTTTAGGGTTTAGGGGGCACCGGTTGAGATGCTCTAAGGCGGTATTCTGGGCATCATGGGCTCGTTGTAGTTCTCGGCTTCTCAGTGTACTATAATGAAAAAAACACCATAGTTATATGTTTGGAGTTTGATGAAAATAAATGCTAACCATCATTGCTTATAAAAAATGTAGTAGTCCCTCTGCTTCATAATAAGTGTCGAGGATTGAGTACTGTTTTGGTACAAAGTCTGTACTAAATCTCCGACACTTATTTTGAATCGGATGGAGTAACTCATTGTGTTGTTTGCAATTCTGTCTTCTACATTACTAAGCAAATTGTTAAAAGCAATAAGTGGATTCTCAAGCACAAGGATCACAATGGTGATTCCATTGAAAATGGAAGTACAACATAATCATGGTGGATTTGATGGGTGACAAACAGCTATCTGTGCTATATAAGAAAAAATTGTGATGCCCTCGATATAAACTGGTAGTGGTACATATTCGAGTCTTTAACGTCCATGTGAATTTTCATGAAAATACATTTTTGTCCTGGTAAATAAAAATCTTTAATGCTATACATAGTGAACTTCCACTAATCTTTTGTAAATACATGGGTGAAAAAGTACTGTCTTGTATGACACTATTTTCAAGCACATAGAGTACGAACATTGACTCATTGAAGTTTTGGTATTAAAAAAAAAATGCACCCAATAGCACATGCTCGGTGTGCACTTAGAACTGCGATGGCGGTTGTGCAATTTGCATTCATATCGAAGAATGGCTTGTATCTCACTAGAGACCTTTATTTGGAATAATCCCACCATCGTTATCCAGACGTCCTTGTCAAAATATCATCTGGAATGTGGAATCTTGTTTCACCCATCTCGCTCTTTCTCTGGAAACGGAGACAAGAATAAGCAGGAAGAACATTAGTCAAAACTCTTTCCAAGGCGGCGGCTAAAACCCATCTAGAGTTCTCTTTCTCCGCCGACGTAACCAGTCCGTCCTGTTTTCGGCGGCCTTAGGATCTTGGAGGATTGACAGACCACGGCCCCTCGCCAGCGGGAGGTCTTCGTGTTTTGTCTAGACTGTTTTCAGTGTCTTATTCAGGATGTTGAGACAGTGGTTATGTCTTGAAGTGGGAATAAGGTCCTCACAGTCCTATCCTGGCTCCGTTGGTGCATCTAGCATCGATGGAGGACGCATGGAGTCGTGTGTCCGACGGACCTTTTGTGGTCCGATCGTTTTTCGTATTCGTTAGTGTGATTTGAGGTCAGTCTCTTCCGATCTACGTTTGTCATCTTCGGTGATGGTTACTGCTTTGATGCGTTGGTCCTTTGAGACCTCAGCACGATGACTTTCTATCCGTCTACTACAACAAGATCTAGTACGACAAGTTTTGCCCGGCTCCGGCGATGGAGGGTCGAGGACAACGAAGCGTCTTCGGGTCGTGCTAGTGTACATAGTCGCCGCTAAGTGGTCCAGTGACTTAATTGTAATTTTTATTACTTTTAACACTCTTTGTACTGCTGTTGATGATTATTAATAGATTGGTAGAATTAAAAAAAACTTTTTATTGTCATTGCTCATGTTCAGTGTTTTTGCCTAGAGGGCAAATCCTATTTTCCGCTTGTTGAAGCAAATGCAGGCACACCTTTAGCTAGCTTCATCCAGGTCCAATAAAACTTCTTAGCATCTTTTTCCTTCCTATGTTTCCTTTTTTTTTTCCTCGTTACCTTTTTTACTTCTGGTTCTAACTATTAATTATGTTTATTTTTTCCTTTCCCTTTTCCAGGTAAATGAGTATTTTTGTGAGATCTATGATTTTTAATTTTTGTTTGCTTTTTTTACTTTCCTTCTTTTGTATTTCCTGTTTCCTTTTTCTTCTTCTTTTACTTTTCCAAGGTAAACATTTATATTATATACATGAACATGTTTCTATATACATGGCATTGCTTTTAAATATATGAACATTAGCTTTTAAATATAATACCATATTTTAGAAAAACATGATCATTTCTATTCAAATATATACATAATTATTTTACATGCATACAGATTTTATCTTTTCCATATATGAAATTTTAAACTAAAATTATTTTCAATATTTATAAATATAAAAATACTGTGTTAGTTTTTTTTAGGGTTAAAAAATACTGTGTTAGTGGACAGCATCATTAGCTGGCTCAGTTAAATGCTTTAGGCGGCCTGTTAGGCATACAACAACGTCAATAAGAAAACGGTTCTTTGAATTTCTACGTCGATGGGCCGAGGTCTTGTGCCAGTAAATCACGCGTGCTGAATACAGGAAAAGCCCAGCAGCCCTGACCGTACAGTTGTGCGCGATAACCTATAGCTCACACCTACTCCGCCTCTCCAAAAGCCACGTTTCCATGCTCAAAAGTACTGATTGGATGCTAATATGCTATCATGGCGTCCCCCTCGATCAATCACTCCACTGATTTCCTCTCCACCATGGAATTGTGCTCGGTACCCGATGCTCTACTTTTCATCCTCTTCTTCCTTATCTCCAGGGGCAATATCATATTTTTCCATTGTCACCCTCTTCCTCTGTCCCTTTGACGACGCCACTCGGGCTGCCTCCTCTGCTTCCTCTCTCGATATCCTGCCGGCGATATGAATGACTGGGCGCCGGCGATCATAGCATCGGCGCTGTTCGCGCTGCTGTGCCCGGGAGGGATCCTGCAGATGCCCGGCCGGCAGCGGCCAGTCGAGTTCATGAACATGAAGACCAGCTTCATGTCCATCGTCGTCCACACCGTCATCTACGGGCTGCTGCTCATGCTCTTCGTCGTCATCTTGCAGGCTCATCTCTATATCTGATCTTTGTTGTACTATTTACTTTGATGATGCTTTTATCCTCTGTTTTCTTTTCTACTCAGCTGTTTGATATTTGGTCCGGAACTGCTTAGCTTCCGTCGTTGAGTAGTAGTAATAAAGTAGAAATGGCCCAGTAATTCAGTGATGATTTTACAAGTTCTCGGGATGCTTCAGTGTCGAAACATTCGACCGATTTTGTGCGTATTTCTGCTCCTTGAAAAACCGTGTGCCTTTTCTATGTATCACTATTTTTGGATTCTCTTACCCGTCAAGGCATCTGTAACCGATGTAAAAAAAAGATGCAGTTTTACACTAACCGGACCAATCGAATTCCAAAAGGCTTTAGTGGACCAAACAAATTACTCATCAGTCGGCGGCCACTTCCGAGAAAACGATTCCCTCTCCTCCGCGCGTTCACAATGCCTCCACCTCGACCTCTCCTCCACCGTCGGCGACCACGACACCCTAGCCGACACCACAGCCACCCCACACCCCCAGATGGCCGGATCTTCTCGCTGGCCATCTCCGCCGCCCATAACCAGCGCTCGGCGCCACCGCAGCCCACCACGGCAGCCCCGCGTCGCCCCCGCTCCCCGCCACCATTCCCCTCTCCATTTGGCGCCACCGAAGCGCCAGCGGCAACCCCGCCGGCACCCTTGACCTGCCGGTGCTGGCCGCGCTGGTCTACCATGGTGTGCGACAGCGTTCATGGGGCTCGTGGTCGCCGAGATCACCGACCGAAACACAAAGAGGAAGGTGTGGATTGGAAGCTTCCAATCAATGGAGCAGGCCGCATGGGCCTACTACGTGGAGAACGCCTGACTCCACGGCCCCAACTGCGGTGAGCTAAACTTCCCCCTCAGGGGGGGAAGACCGGTGCTAGACCTAGAGCCGGCGGTCTTCATTTCGTCTTCGACCGCGAGCGGAGGGAGGACTGGGAGGCCACGAGTGCCTCGACACGGCGATGGCGACAGCTCTCGCTGGCCTCAACCCGAAGCTCGTCGAGGAGGAGCGGCAACGGCTAGAGGCATTCGTCGAGGCGAAGCGGAAGGCCGACGCGGCGGGGATGAGGGTGAAGGAGGAGTAGAACGGTGATGCGGGGCCGTCGGCAGCACCGACGTCGGTCAGGGTGAAGGAGGAGGATGCCAACAGCTCCGCGGGGCCGTTGATGGCGGCGACGGTGATCAACGTCGACAGTGAATCCTCCTTCGACTGGGAGGAGGATTAGGTTAGGGTTTGGTCAAATCCAGTCGAATTTGCTGAAATTTGACCAACTTTTGAGTGTAATATGCACAGATTAATGTAAATGAAATAGTAGGTTTCAATTTCGATTTGGATCGACCTAAATTCGGCCAAATTTGATTGAATTTTGCGGTGATCACATGAATTACTCCTCTAAATTTAGGTGATCGGTTAGAAACTATTTCAGTTTGAGGAGTATTTTTACTCCTCTATGTTTTCACTGAAGGTTTACTAATCTAAAGTTTTGTACTTCGGTTAGAGATGCCCTAAGAATACGATACAATAGTATCATGCTCAGAAACCAACGACATGTAATTTACAGCTTGCGGCCAATTCAGAGATAACATAGCTGGACCGACAAAATGAAAATCGGTATTTACTCTGAGTCGACGAACAACAGATGAGAGTACAACGTGATTCGGTAGTGTCAACTAAGCACCCGAGCTGCATCACGTCGGAAACACTAAAAGATTATTTTGCCTTCATAACAGTCACTAGGCAAAGATGAACGGAACAACACGTAGTCCATCCCACTTCCTAGAAGAATGCTGAAGAAAAAGTGAAAAGCTCGAACTTGTCAAGATAAAAAGAGATTCAATTAGAGTACTCCCTCTGGTCCATATTATTGTTCTCAACTTTATCTAGATTCGGATGTATCTAGTTTTATCTAGATTCGAATGTATCTAGTTAAGACTAGATACATCCGAATCTAGATAAAGTTGAGAACAATAATATGGACCAAAGGAAGTATAATCGTTTTTTCCGTGTTATGGATGTTTCATGTCCAAACAAAACATCATGTTCGTGCACGATTTCAGTTCTCCGCTTACAAACATGTATGATATCCCAATATTTAAGTTTAATCATGTTAACACCTGTAGACACGCATGGTTTTCTTATGAATGGCACTTTGACTACAACTAGAAGGAACAGAAGCACCAAACCGAAAGTTTTACACGACCGTAAGGCAATAGAGGAAAATAAGTACTACCTCCACTTCAAAGCTTAAAGCATTTAAAAAAAAATCAAACTACAAAAAGTTTGATCAAAATCTTAGAAAAACTATCACAAACTATGATATTATATAGATATCATGTGAAAATATCTTTCGTGATGTATCAAAGAGTATGAATTTCGTATTATAAATATTAATATATTTTTCTAAAAACTTGGCCAAACTTTATGTAGTTTGACTTCTGAAAAAAAGCCTTGAGCTTTGAAACAGGAATAGTATAGTAGACCCATAACGGACTTGACAAACACCTCATACATACTAGATGTTCTACCCAGCGAAGCTCGATGATAATATCACTTAGATTTGTTCATGCAAAAGCCATGTACCAGGATATTGAAAGATACTAAAATAGGTGAAACACATATAAAACCAGAAATACATTTATGCTTGTATATAAAACACTATAATACATATTAATGACACTTTAATATATGGATGACCGGGACTTTCCTTTTAGTTTTCTACTTTGCTTAGACTAAAATGAAATTGCAATTCAACTAAATACCTAAAATGGAATTGCATTTCAAATAAATACTCTTATTAATGTTAATGTTTAAAATTTAAATTTTTAACATAAAATAGTTTAGAAAGATGAACATAATATTTTAATATTTACTAACATGTGCATGCGGTAAATGCTACTACATACAATATAAAATCATATTGGCTAAAATTGTAACGAAAACTGCATCAAAATAAAAAAAAACACTAGTTATAATTTAGTGACACACGAGTTTACAAATAAATAAAAATGCTTAGTATAAATAGTCTAATATTGTTGTTTTTCTTATCTTAGTTATAATTTAGTGACAAACAAGTTACAAATAAATAAAAATGCTTAGTATAAATAGTCCAATGTTGTTGTTTTCCTTATCTTATCCAGGCATACCATAGGCTTCATCTAAATGAAACAACGAACTTGCCAGGGCTAAGGAATCTGCATCCGATACTTTGGGTACACGTAATATAAGTCAACACAAATTTGTACACATTGCAAATGAGACACCACGTGTTTGACACTTTCCTATGACCCACTACCGAATATATCATGATAGGAAATGATCATCAAAGGAAGGAAACACCGAATTAGCCTACACTGATATTAAAAGAACGTGCTCACATCTTGTTATTTCTAAGAATAGTATGTGAGAGCTTAGGCACCAACAAATGATGGAAGTAGTATTCCCTAAAATGAACTTGAATGTACATGCCTTACAACAATCAAAAATGTGATTATGAACCATGATATGCGACTTTCCATGTTTATTGAGTCTAGCCATTTGAATTTGATTGCTATTAATGATCAATTGTGGTTATATTGCGGCAGTTTGTTGTAGTGAAGAATGCTCTCCAAAATATGGTATTAATCCCATATGCGATAGTTAGAAAGATGATCTTGAAACTGAACGTATAGAAAATTCAAATATAATTTATATGTGGAATACATTTCAATGGCTTCTTTCCTATCCATGAAATGATACATTTGATGGACATGGATAGCCCATGCCCTCATCTTATTTTTTAAATGTGGGATTCAACGATTGATGAAGTAAAGGAGGCTATATACCTAATTAAAGGAAAGTAATTAGAAGACCATGACTACATTCTTTAGTGTTGTTAAAGCAATATTGATCTCGAGGTGCACACGACTATATAACCCACTTCATTGTTTGGCTCATTAACTCAATCCAAGATATTTATTTTTTATTTGTATTTTGTTAAAATATTTTCTCAAGCTCTTTCACCTTTATTTTTTCTATTTCTAAGATTGTAGATAGCACCAAGTGGCTCCAAGGAGGGGATTATCGTTTACCCCTGACAGCAAAAAACTATGTGTCTACCAATTCATCGGGACTCCAGGCGCAAAGTGTTGCAACAAGAAGCTTCTTCCCCATATGCCCGAGGGTTTAATATCGAACACAAGGAACTAGGTTTAAATAATGACTCTGCACGTGGGTGTAAGAATGTTTTTTATGGATATATTGTTCATGTTCTGTAAATAGTGTGATTATTAGAAAACTGACTGACTATAACAACGTTTTATTTGAGCTAGCAATAGGTTGTTATTGAATACTTAAGACTAACATCTCTAGTTGTAGAGCCTACAAATTTGAGATATCTCTCTTAGTGAAATTTAATAGTTACAATAGGATGAATTTTTCACGTTTAGTCCTTCTATGAGCGACAATCCACATATGGCGACGTGTTTCACATATCGCATGTCTAACCCGCATAGTAAATACATTGCATAGTTCACCCAGGATAGAAGTGTTGAATCTTCAAGAAGTCATTATAACTTCATGTCTCGATTTTTTAATTTTGAACCGAACATATGGCTCTTTAAATAAATATTGTCATAAGGAGAATGCATATGTAAAAAAGAAAGGTATTTTTTCATGAATTTTTGTTAGCATTGTTTAATATATATGGTGTATAAAACTCATAAGGAGAGCGATCTTCATTGCATTAAACCTTGACAACACTTGGCCAAGTCCAAATTCATACCATCCATATTGTAATTGAACAAGTCGCATTATAATTTTGCAGTGCTTTGACACAACATAGCCTAAGTTCTTACATGTGGGGACAATGTTTTAACTCATTCATAGACACATAGAACAAAGATAATTATGGACTTGCAATTCATTTAAAATTGCGAGGATTTGCAAAACACAAAACTAGGAGAAAAAAACAAATGATTGCAATGGTATATATACTCACTTAATCTGTACATGTCTCCGAAGTTTGATTGTAACATCGGAAAAGAAAATAGATCTATCCACGACCCTTGAGTTAATGAAATACATTGTTTCCATAAATTTTCGTGCGAATTAATTTTCTGATTCAATCCAACAGATCAAAAAGGTCACTGCAAACATTCCAAGGATTAGAACCTTCCACAGTTGCTATGAAAATCATTTGAACAATTTCGCAAAAAAAAGAAAATCATTTAAACTGAGCTGGACCATACTCCTATTTACAAGAAATGATAACCCGGTTATCATTCAATTAGTCTGCAGAAAACAAATGAAATTACAGTGCGATCTTTGGTAAAAAAAAAAAAGGCATGGAAGATGCGTCATATGTTTTCCCTCATATCGAATATCCGTACTCCTGCAAAGAAAGAAAACGTATTGCTGGAACACCGATGACTATTTTGCCTTGACGACGGTCACAGGGCAAGATGCATTCGACAAGACGTAGTTGGTCACACTTCCCAGAAGAATCCTGCAGGAAAATTAGAAGTGCCACGGTAAAAAGGAATCAATCCAAGTGCAACCATCGATGTGTACATGCATTGTGAATTTGTGATGATCCATAATGTTTGTTCACGATATCAGACATACGCATGTCCTGATGTTTTAGTTCTAGATCAGCTTGACAGAAGCAAAGCAAGGAGCCGTTTTTTGACGAATGGCATTTCTCACTGGACAGATTTCAAAAGGCAAATAGTATAGTTCAGAGGTTAAGACAGACCTCTGGATCTGGCCGAGACCACGGCTGCCCATGACGAGCGATTCGAGGTTGAGCTCCCCCACGGCCTCGCACACCTTCTCCCTCGCATCACCCCAGTACAGCTTCAGCACCACGGACAACTGATCGATCCGGTCGGGCGTATGAGATGAACGGCATGGCATCAGCTTCAGAAATACTACGTACTACTCCGTAGAAGGCAAAATCAATGACGTAGCAATGGCAAAGGGGATAGCAGCGCACCTCCTTCTCCCGGGCCACCGTATCGAGCATGTCGAACACCTCGGCGTCCTCGGGTATATCGTACCGCTGCCGTATCGCCGTGTTCTTGAGCTCCTCGAGCGGGATCAGCGCTGCGACCGATCGACCGGGCATGACAGACAGGTCAGTGGTGGATACACAGGACGGGCGCGCTACAGGGGGGAGAAGTACGCGCGTGCGGCGTCTCCTTACGTACGTGATCCGGAGTGAGACCAGAGGACGTGCTTGGCCTCGTCGCGGCCGCGGTGCTGGATGTGGAGGAGGACGAGGATGTCGCCCTTGCGGAGGAGGTTGTCGGCCGCCCACCGCAGCGCCTTCTTGCTGCTCGCCGAGAAGTCCATCGCCACGCCGATCTTGCGCTCGCCCATCGCGTCCCGCGTCCGGGTCCGGCCGATCCGGTCAACCTAGCTAGCGCGCGGCCGGCGATCGCTCCGCTCTTGTCTCGCTTTGGTTCGTTCTCTGCGCGCCCCTGATCGCTACTCTGCCTTGTGGTAGTGGCGGGCTTGGCGCGAGATGAGAGACGCACCGGTGCGCGCGGGGCACTTGCCACTTGCAGGAAAATTGTGCCCCATGCGGCGGGCGAACGTGATCACGGCCTGGCGTCTCGTGCGGTGCCTGTCGTCAGTTTGTGGCTGGATCGGCGCAAGTACTTTTTTTTAAGGGAAAAAGGAAAAAAAATAGATGAGGAGTTCGCTGGGCCGGTAATCTACCCGGGCTTCTCACAGTTTATGGGTCTGTGGCCACATAAGCTTATGTTGTTCATTGTTGGAGCAATCACGCGCGCGGGACATACTACAGCTCTAGTTCTTGTTCTCTGATATAGCCGACTTCTTTTTAGCTCGTCATTCTAGAGAAGCTAGCTTTTGATAGATTGTGGAAAGAATCTGTGGTGAGGAGAATCTCATAGAATCTAGTTTCTTCCATTCTTTTTAGCTTCTAGACATTTGGTTTGTGCCTGAAATGTCATGTCGTACAATTAATGATAACTTTCAACAATTATCTGCCATGTCGTACCCATTGAACAATGAGCAATCAGTAGTAGCAGAGTAGCAATAAATTTATTTGTGCCTGAAAATCAATTACTGTAATTGAAATCAAGTAGTGACTAGCAATTGGGCAAGAATCTAGCTGTTGCTACGGCTCAGGATGGGAGGAAGACATTGCTAGGTCGCGGCGACGGGGTCAGCAAGCGGGCGGGAGACGCCGGCGATGGTCAGCCGCGGTGGCGGGGGTGGGTCCTTGGTGGCGAGGAGGGGTCGGGTCGGCGGTCGTTCGTCCCTGGTGGCGAGGAGGCGGGTCAGGGAAGCGAGTCAGGGAGGCGGGTCATCGGCGGCGGTGCGTGCTAGCGCTGGCGGCGGAGGAAACCCAGCGAGTCAGGTGTTGGGAGCGACGCGATGCTGGTGAGGAACGGGGACTCATTTTCTTTTTTATTTTTCTCCTAAGCTGTGGCATTCCTTGTGAATAGAAGCAACATCAGGGGCAATAGCAGGGTACCGGTTCGATTCACTCGGTGGAATCTCGTGAAACTGGTCGAGCGCCGATTCTGAAAATACACTATGGACCTGCTTCGCGGTGAAAAAAGCTGCGTACAATCGGACGTGTTCTTTTAGGCTTCTGCGTTTGGGGACCTCGAATCGGTCCAGGAAGCCAAAAAGAAGTAGGCCATACTATCCTACCTAGTGGATTGGGGATTGGGTCAGAGGGCTTTGCGTGGAGATAGGTGTTTCGGACATGCCCTTAAGAATTATCTCCTCTAGTTCTGACAAAAACTTTACTACCAAACAAAGCCCTACGCTGCTAACCTCGGATCTACCGAAATCTCTTGAAAAAAGGTTTTCCTTCTGAAAATTCTACCTCACGCACTATCGTCTAGCCAAGTGTTACGTTCTCATTCTCTATAAACTGTGCGTTCGCCAAGCGTCTTACTTACTCCCTCGATCCCCACTAGTTGTCTACATATTCGCCAAGTGTCGCAACGAGAAACAAAGTGTGATTACGATAAGAACGAGTGATTCAGAAGGGGTGGGAGTATATTTTTTCCTTTTATTTTAAAAACTGAAGAAAAAATATTGAGAACTGTTTGTTCAAAACTTCAAATTATGATTTAGATTTTGGTTTTGAACTCCTCGCGCCTAGATCTTCAAAACCAAATCCCGTGGTTATAAGTTTGAAGATACTTTATTTTTGTACTTTCAAAACTATTATGGTTGTACTCAGATTTATAGAGTAAGTGATCTTGGGTTTAATGAGTTGTACTTCAGATTTTTGTATACTTTTGTATGGACGAGATAAGAGAAAGGGAAAAGTGAGGTTGAGAGATGCGGTTTTTTCCTTTTATTTTTTAAAACGAAATATCTTGTGAACTGTTTATTCAAATTACGAACCGTTCTCATTTTTGAGTTCTTCAAAACTAGATCCCATGTTGATATATTTCGATAAAAAACTTTTGAAACTATTATGGTTAGAGTAAATTGCACATTCCACCAGGTATAGCTCTCACAGTTGCGTGGATCTGGTGCATGGATCACCAGATCGACGTCTTTTTTGCGTCTTTCATCAGGTTTTGGACTAATTTGTTGCAAGATAGTCTGGTAGGGATCGTTAGTAGCAAAAATGACACTCCCAGGAATCAGGTCAGCTGACCCATGCATGATGTTTGGGCCTTTGTATGCTCTGTTATTAACAAATCTGGAAAAAGGAATTTTTGACATGGTATCACCATATAACAAAAATAAACTGAGACATTATGTGTCAATTGCCAAAGATACATGATATGATATATAAAATAGAAGTACTAACTTAATGTTAAAAAAACCCAGTAGGTGTCATATGTCCATTACAAACTATGTCATATCTCCAATTGCAACCATCAGCATCCAATTGTGCCATATGGCCATTACAAACATCATGGGAAAAATATAGGTGTAGTTTTAAGGTTATACTAGCATCCAAGTATGGCCATATAGCCATTGCACACATAATAAAGGTTGAAACAACATGACAATCATTCTTGCTGAGAATTCTGTTGGTAGCCTATACCTGTTGTGAAGTAGGAATAAGTTCTTGTCCCTTCATACCATGGTGCTGAAGAAGAATTGCGTTGAGGAGCTGTAGGTGGAGCAGCATGGCGTTGAGGAGCTGGCGCTGGAGTGGCATTGCGCTGAGGGGCTAGAGGTGTGCGCTGGGGAGCTGGAGGTGGAGCAGCATCTGGCAGCCTTCTCACGGTCTACAAAACATGTCAAATTGGTATGCACTGCAAAATTGCGAAACATGTAAATCTTTTAATGGAAAGTAAAAATAACTTAAGGTTTACCTTGTGTTGTGCCTTTCTTGCTGCCAAGTGCGGTTTCAAAGGCGTAGTACAATTTGTGTATCTCTGACCTTAGAGCTTACAATTTGAACATTTGATAGTTGTCATCCTGTTCTGAACAGTTGACTTGGATGATTAATGTTTTCCTTTGCGCCTTTTCTTTTGCTTTATTCCACGCTTAGTTTCGTACTCAGGTGGATCTATGTTAGGTGAATTTGTTTTAGTCCATCCATGTTTTCCTGGTACCAGGCCTGGCCCTGGGGCAGGACAGGAGGGGCGGCCGCCCCAGGCCCGTGAAATTTGAGGGGCCTAAACTAGATATCAAACTGTAGCGTATGCACTCGGGAAAAAACTAATGGTAGCATACAGATGGGCTTGTCTACAGCCTAGGGTACAACGCACACGAGGGCCTAGTCGTTTGGGATAGCGAGGCTCGGGCCTGTAGCAGGACATGTATTACCGACGATTGATCTCCATTCTCCAATCACTATTGCATCTAGTACCTAAAAATAATCATGGCGGCTGGCCGGTGCTGGCTGGGGAGATCGGCAAGGGCTATTCGTTGCCACTGGATGAATCGTCAGGTTCCAATTGAACCAAGAACCGCAAGGCACATCTCCTTTCAGTACATACTGCTCTTTCCTCTCCACTATTATTGGTAAATGAGATATTTAGATCTAAGAACTGGGCACCATCAGACTTACTAGAAGGGGAAATAAAATGTGCGGACATAGACTAGTAGAGAAGTCTCATTTTTGGTCATATGCAATCAAATCAGGCCTGGGCTTTCCATGGATTTAGGTGCGATGCTAGTTGAGTTTAGAGGAGAGAGAGAATGCAGTGAAGAAGAAATCAGATCAACCTATTTTTTATTTTTTTGCGAAAAATGTTCACCATTATAAAATATTAGTTTTTCCGACATGTAGGACTTGACATTGTCTAAGCTTTTGTTCATAAAGTCGAATACTTAGGTTGAAAATCAACAAACCTCTCCTCACAGCATCACTACAAAAATATCACACATGGAGGAAATTGTTCACCGTTTGAAAATATTAGTTTTTTCGACAATTTATGACTTGATATTGTCTAAGTTTGTTAATGAAGTCGATTACTAGTTTGAAAATCAACAAACCTCTCATGTGTAACATGTGTTGTTTAATTCTCAAAAGATATATACTCCATCCCAAAATAAGTGACGTGGATTTGTGTAGATTCACATGTATCTACACATGTTTTAGTATTTAGATACATGCGAATTTTGCCAAACTCAAATCACTTATTTTGGGACGGAGGGAGTAAATATATTATTAATTGATGTTCATAGTAAAGGGCCCTAGATTCTAGATTCACCCCGGCCCCCTAAGACCCCAGGACCGGCCCTGCCTAGTACTGGATTGATCGTATTCTTGTATGCATCTTTGTACATGGGCTTCTTAAAGAAGTCACTAACATAATCCTCACGAAATTATCTAGCTTTCTTAATACAGCATGTTTGCAAGGTATGCATGTCAAGTCCCATTTGAAGCAACCACATTTTTTTCGGCTAAATTCACCTCATAAGTCCTTTCAATATATGTAACTTGCCATAGGCTTTGCTTTGAGCGCACAATGTTTGTACACCATCTTGAATTTCTTTTCTGCCACTCTAATGTTTCTACATAAGTTGGAGTAATTTCCCATTGAATATGTTCTACCCCTTCCTTATTTGTTGCAAATCTTGGCATTAGTTTGGTCCTAATAGACTCAAACATGGTCATTATTGGCTTATCCCGGGCTTTGGGTATGAAGCTATTGAACGTCTCGCTAAGGTTATTGACAACTAAATCGGTCTTGCAGTTTGTGTCAAATGCACGTCGTGCCCAGTGTTTAGGAGGTATTTTACACATCCATTCCCATGCTTCCTTATCTTCTTTTTTCATTTCTTCCATGGTAGTATCAAAATAATATTTGTCAAATGCATAGGCAGCTCGATCAATCAGTTTTTTCACATCCCCACTCTTATGTCTAGTACTCATAAAATTAGCATAAATGTGTCGAAGGCAGTACCTATGGCAAGAATCAGGAAATACCGAATGAACTGCAGCTATAAGTCCCTTTTGCCTGTCGGACATGATGGTGTAGCTTCCAAATTGGCCCGCGGTACCACCGAGCGCATACTTCAGCTGATGGAGAAACCATGCCCATGGTGCCTTATCTTCTATTCCAACAACTCCAAATATGCTAGCAGAAAAAAATGGTATTGCCATCTCGAGTTGTCGTTGCAAGAACTTGGGCTCCATTACACAACTTCATAAAACATCCATCAACCCCTGCATGTAAGAGAGTTGAAATATGTTATATGAACCACAAAGTGAAGAAAAGGTAAATAATGCATAGATCAATAAAGATGTTCGGTGCTTACCAATGAAAGGCATGCAACCATTCTTGAAACCATCAATTTGGGCATACAAAGCAAAGTTCTTTTCATGTTTGTTCGTAGGCCGGATTGTTGTTACATGGCATCTAGAACTAGAATTCTTGTCCATTGCAGTTTGCAAGTAATCTCTGATACATAGATATTGCATATCTCTGTGTCCTTTTATAGCTTCAAGAGCTTTAATCTTGCCCTATATGCCATGTGTTTAGATAGTTCAAGTCCATGTTGTCTCATCACAGTATCCATGAGAGCACTTATGTTCATGGATGGATCACTTCTGATCATATCTTCGTACCTTTTGGCAATCCAAGTGCTCATGATCCTTGAATTATCTGTGTTAGTGCCACATGTGTGTGGTAGATTGATTTTCCTAATGCAGTGCGTGTTTTCTCCCTCTATTTGAGATGAGTAAATCATGAAAGCACAAGTGCCCTCTGAGCTGCAACAAACAATCACCATATTCTGATTATTCTTCATGTATGTGAAGTTTCACAAGTATGCTATGTGATAATCATAGAAAAACCTCCTTAGTTGTGTGATATCATTGAAACACAAATCCAACTGGATCTGCTCGTGTGCATTTTCTTTTATCTCATCATAGTACACTCTTTTCTTCGGTGGCTTTGCTCTGCTCTTGTACTTCCTCGTTCCTATTTGTGATTCCAACACAACCCCATAATCATCAACACCAATGAGTTATTTATTATCATCGTTGCAACTATCACTAAGGACAAATGCATCATCAGTTGTACCTGCAGCTGCCCTGATCTTCAACTCTCGAGTCCAAATTGCCTTGGACTTTGCAGCTTTGCTTCTTGCTTCTCTTGCCATAGCCGCCTTATCCACTGCAGGTGCCTCATTGAACTCTTCTTCCTTAGGTGTAGGGAACAATTCTGCTACATTAGTGTACCCTTCTTTCTGCCAATCGATCTCCTCCTCCAAATAAGATTATTCACTAGAATGAGACTCATATTCAATGTCATCTCCCAAGGGTTATCCATCCAGATAGATTCATCCACATCATTTACTCGCATCTCTTCCTACCGAATGTTGCAATCCATGTTGAGGTCAAATTGGTTGTTCATGGGCATGCTCCAATCTTGATGGATTGCCCTTGGTTCTTCAACAAACCAATCAGACAACCACTCTATATTGCATTGTGGGTTGATTTTGCTACCGTTGATGTATACATGCAAAAAAATGAATTAGAATCTGCAACACCAAATTCTAATACAAGGAGAATCCTATTTCCAAATTTCAACCCACATAAGAGACCCGGTCTTAAACTCATTTCAAAATCAAACACAGACTGTGAATAATCTAATTAAAGCACCCAAAATTCAAGATTTCTAACAGTATATACGTCGACCAAAGACAAAATAGTTGGCTGCAAACCTAAGTTGTATACAACATCGACCACGGTCGGCATTACCCTAATCAATCAAGCGCAAGGGAGGAGAAGGATTACAGGAAAAGGTGCAGCTTACTCTTGGACGTATAAATCTTGGATTTTGAAGTTCACCATGGACCGAGAGCCGGTCGACTCGCCACCCGCCGCCGATTGGTCATCCGCCACTGATGACCCACAAGTATAGGGGGTGTATCGCAGTATTTTTGATAAGTAAGAGTGTCGAACCCAATGAGGAGCAGAAGGTGCTGGCTAGTGGTATGGATCAGGAATTCTCTACAAATACTTAGCAAACGGATTTTTAGGGTTTTTTGATAAAGCAAGTAAATAAAATACGAGTAAATAAAAGACAATAAGAATAAATGCAGCAAGTGGCCCAATCTTTTATGCAGCAAAGGACAAGCCGATTGTATTACTTAAGATGACCAAACGTTCACGAGGACATATGGGAAGACTGTCAAGTGCTTTCGCTTCGTACAGTTGATTAATATTCTTTAGCTTTCTAAGTGTTGTGTGGGTGAACCTGTGCTAATGTACCGACCTTCCTAGGACTAATACATACTTGTGATTATACCCCTTACAAACATCTGTAAGTACAAGAAAGTAATTAAGGTAGAAACCTAACTACAACTTTAAACTCTAAGACCTGTACGTCCCTTGTGCAATGGTTTCCTAACGGGGGTTCAGGTTTCTGTCACTCCGGCAACTCCTACGATTAGTAGCCAAATACACAATGCATTCCACTAGGCCCATATAGGTAAAGTGTCATGTAGTCGACGTTCACATGACACCACTAGAAGAAGTACACCACAACTTAAATATCAAACTATTGAATCTTTTTCAACACAACTCCACTACTAACAACATGACTTCTCCCATGTCCTCAAGAACAAAACGAACTACTCACAAGATATCATATGGATCATGATCAGAGATGGAATAATGATGTATAACAATCTGAACATAAACAATAATTCAACGGTTCACTCAATAGCATCAACTACAAAGAGTAATCAACACCGGGAAAAGTTTCCCCTAAGAACTATGCAAGATTCAACCCAATTGTTACAGCAATATGGAGATGGTGATGATGGTGCTGGTGGTGATGGTGGTGGTGATGATGATGATCCCGATGAAGTCCAGCTTGACAGTGGTGTTGATGGCAACGATCTCCCCTCTCCGGGAAGGAATTCCCCTGGCAGAAATCTGTCTACCAGAGAGATCTTTCTCTCTTGGTGTTTTCCGCTCTGCAGAGGTGGCAAAATCTTTCTATGGTTGCTCCCCGAGTCTTAGGGTTTCGGGAGGATAATATACGCCAGAGGGGAGAGCCAGAGGTGGACCAGGGCGACCACACCACCTGGTGGTGTGGCCTAGGGTGGCCCGCGCCACGGGGTGGTGTGGGCCCCCTGTGGCCCATCTCCACTCCTCCTTCTGGCTTCCTTCGTCTTCTGGAAAAATAGGATTTTCCGTATATTTTCTGATCTTCGCGAATTCTGCCTCCAAACAGCACCTTTTCCATCAGAATCCTGACTGCAGTGGTCCATGCTCCAAAAGTCATCAACTATGTAAAAACAGGTGAAATAACATAAGTATCATCTCTTAATATGAAATATATCAATGAATAACAGTAAATTATGGCATAGAATAGTGATGCAAAATGGACGTATTAGCCACCACCCCCATCTCAGCTTTGCGCGGGGTTGCCTCTCCTTGGGCTGGCTTCACAGCAGGAGAAGGAGGCTCGTGATACGTCCAAAACGTATCTACTTTCTCGAACACTTTTGCTATTGTTTCTCCTCTAAACTTGTGTGATTTGGATACAACTAACATGGACTGATGATGTTTTTAGTAGAATTACCTTGGTGTCTAGTTTTTGTGTGCAAAAATCAACTATTAGGAAAAATCCCGGAAAATATGCCAAAATCCTATTTCACCAGAAGACTCACGGAGCCAAAAGACGAGACGGAGGAGGCCCATGAGGGGCGACACCCCATGGCTGCGCGGGTCAGGCCTGGCCGTGCCAGGAGGGGGTGTGGCCACCTCGGGCACCCCCTCGGCCTTCCTCTTCGTCTATAAGATGCCTCTTGACCTAAAAACCCAGGGGGTTCGACGTTTTTCCAGAGAGAGTTCTGCTACGCCGCCACCACCAGATACCACGATTCGGAACCAGAAACTCCGTTCTGGCACCCTACTGGACGGTGAATTGGAGGAGATCATCGCCATCATCATCACCATCGCTTCTCCATCAACCACCCATGATTCCCCCATCCATGAGTGAGTAATCCCCCGCTGTAGGCTATGGGGATGGTAGGGATTGGATGAGATCGTTCATGTAATGGCATCAGATTGTTAGGGCATGGTGCCTAGTATCTATTATTAGTGCTTTTTGACTTTGTTGCAACTTGTTATGCTTAATGCTTATCACTAGGTCCCGAGTGCCATGATTTTAGATCTGAACATGTTATTGATTCATGATGATAGTATTGTTTATGATCTTACCTGCAAGTTGTATACACATATTGTTGCCCGTAACCAAAGGCCCCGAAGTGACAATAATCGGGATAATCGGAGGGAATGTCTTTGATGTGAGGATCACATGTGTTCATGGAGTGTTAATGCTTTGCTCCGGTGCTCTATTAAAAGGAGCACCTTGATTGCCAGTAGTTCCCTTGAGGCCCCACTGCAAACGGGCTGGGAGGACAAAAGATGTTGTGCAAGTTCTCATTACGAGCACGTATGACTATATATGGAACACATGCCTATGATTATTTAGTACTTGGATGCTTTACCTTATTTATTTGCAAATGCCCTATATCTTGATTGCTATATGAATTGTCTTGTCCATGCAACGCCCGTCCATCCATCCCTATGCCTATCGCGCTTTAATCCTACTGTTTACTGCAATTGTTACTACTTTCTTTACTTTTACTACTGCTATCACTTTGCTATTGCTACTACAAAATCTGTTACATCGATAAACAGTGAGCAAGACTGTTTCAGTGCTTGAATTGACAACTCAGTTGTTAAGGCTCATAAATATTCTTTGGCTCCCCTTATGTCAAATCAATAAATTGAATTTTACTTCCCTCGAAGACTATTGCGATCCTCTATACTTGTGGGTCATCAAGACTATTTTCTGGCGCCATTTCTGGGGACCATAGCTCTATTTATCAAGTTCACTTGGAATCACTATTGTTTGCTGCCATCCATTCATCATGGGTAAGTCTCGTAATGGCAACGTTCCTATTTTACCATCCACTACAAGGAGAGGTACGGTTCTGAACACCTCTGTTGCTCTTGATTCACCTTCTGTGATGAGTGAACTCCTTACACCACCGCATACACATGCTACACATACTGCTACTACTGCTGAATCTGAAACTTCTGATACTTATGATGATGCTTCTACTATGCTTGATAAGATTGGTTCATTAGGTCCTTTCCTAGATGCTACGATTGCTAGAACTATAGCTGGAAACAATAAAACTCCTAATGAAGACACTACTATACCTATCAGTTCACCTGAGTCTATAGAGAGCTATGATATTGAAGACGGATATATAGAAATGAATGATGAATTTATTAAAGAATGTCAAAATACTCATGGTAAAAGTGCTATTAAGAGTCTCCTTGAGAGGTGTACTATAAAATCCAAATTATCTCCTAATGACAAGTTTGCTACATCTCCCATAAACATTAAAGATAAAGATTATGATTTCTCTCTTGATTTATCTTACATAACCATTGTTGAGAGAGAACCTTTTTGTGGGACTAAGAATGAATGTGATGTAGCACATATGACTGAGCTTTCTACCATGAGTGGCCTATTTTCTGATGATACTAATGTGCACCTACTTTGTTGCTAAAATTTTCCCTTTTTCACTAAAAGGAGAAGCTAAGGCTTGGTTTAATAATTTACCTCCTGGATCTATTGATAGCCCTGATTGCTTGATTAGTACTTTCTTTCAGAAATATTTCCCTCCTAGTGCTAGACATGCCATTTTGTAGGAACTTTTTGATTTTAAACAGGGAGAAAAGGAGATATTACCTGAATCATGGGCAAGGTTTTGTGCTTTGGTTCATGCACAGGCTGGATGTGCATTACCTAAGAATGAGCTTCTTGATATATATTATAATGGAATAACTGAAGAATCTAGGACATACCTGGATAGTTGTGCTGATTGTGTTTTTAGGAATAGAACTCCCAAAGAAGCTGAGGAATTAATGGCTAAAATAAGCAAGAATTATGATGACTGGACTTCACCTGAGCCAACTATGCTTGGGACCACTACACCTGAGTTAACTGTACCTGAGCCAACACCAATACCAAAGAAGAGAGGAGTTATTGAACTAAATGATGAAGTGATGAAGGAAGCCAAGAAATGCCTTAAGCAGAAGGGTATTAAAACTGAAAAGTGAAGAATCTACCTCCTATAGAAGAATTATGTAAGCCAATCTTCCACTCATCCACTATTGAGGTACACTCTCTCCAACATTTTGATGAAGGTGATATTTTTATTGTTAAGCAAGATAATTTTAATAAAAGAGTGCAGAATCATTTGATGGAAAACTCTAGAGCTATTATTGAGTTAAAACATATTGTGGAAAAAACCTCTAATGATGTTAAAATGCTTGTTAAACATTTCCAAATGGTCCAAACTCAAATTGATCAGCTTATTAAAGTACAAAAAGATTTGTTAGTGAATGCTGCTAAAAAAAATATGCCTATGAAATTAGAACTAGAAGTGGTGCTGCCACCCAGGATCCTCTATATCCTGAGGGGCATCCTAAAAGAATTGAGAAGGATTCTCATCAAATTGAAAATAGTTGTACTTCCCCTAAGAAAAGGAAAAAGAAACATACAACTATTGTAGAGTCTTCTGAACCTGCTAAGGATCCTAATAGTATATCTGTCTCAGATGCTGAAACTGGAAGTGGTAATGAGGAAAATGATGCTCCTGATAAAGAAAATTTTGAAAAATAATCTGAAAGACACACTAAGAATACTAAATACACTAAAGAAGATTTTGTTGCTAAGAAACATGGTAGTGAAAGAGAGCATTTGGTCCAAAAACCTATGCCTTTCTCTGATAAGAAACACAATTCAAAGGAAGATGAACACTATAACAAGTTTTGTGAGTGGATGAAACCTTTATTTTTGCTAATTCCTTTAACTGATGCTATTAAATTACCTCCTTATTCAAAGTATATGAAGGATATTGTTTCTAATAAAAGGAAGATCCCTAATGAGGAAATTTCTACTTTGTTTGCTAATTATTCCTTCAATGGTAAGGTTCCAAAGAAACTTGGAGACCCAGGGCTCCCAACTATTCCATGCTCTATTAAAAATAGCTATGTCAGAGCTGCTTTGTGTGATTTGGGAGCAGGAGTGAGTGTTATGCCTTTTTCTCTCTACAAGAGACTTTAATTGGAAAAATTAATACCAACTGATATATCTTTGCAAATGGATGATAAATCTACTCTTATTCATGTTGGTATATGTGAGGATGTTCCTATTCAAGTGGCTCATAATTGCGTGATGTTAACTGACTTTGTTGTGCTTGAAATGCCTGAAGATGATAATATGTCTATTATTCTTGGGAGACCTTTTCTTAATACTGCAGGAGCTGTTATTAATTGCAATCAAGGAAAGGTAACTTCTAATGTTAATGACAAGGAGCATACACTCTATTTCCCGAAGAAGATTGATAGGAATTATGGTTTAAATTCAATTCAAAATATTGAGGGCATACAAGTTGGAGAAATATATTATCCCATACCACGAGAAAAATATGAAACTATTATGATTGGGACTATTGCTATCAAGGTTGAGTAACATAATCATTTAGTGGAATACAAAGTTTTGTTTCATATAAAATTATTTTGGTAACAAGACCTGATCAACATTGTTAACAAAGGGATTTTAATGAATAAAACAATGTTTTCACCATGATTATCTTCGCTTATTCCTATCTTATCCATTTCAATTTTTGCTTTCACTTAGTTTACTGTTATGTTGCTAGTTGCTTGCATATTAGAGTGTCTTAAAACTTCTAAAGTTTTAGTTTTGTTTCATTATTGCATCTTTCCAAAATTTTCTTTCTGTCAGAAATTTATCCATCAATACCTGAAAATTGCTAAAAAATAGTGTCTCGAAAAATTCCAAACAATTCATATTAAATATTTACGTGAAAAAGGGGCAGAGAAGTACCAGGAGTGACCCAGCGGGGCCCACAAGGCAGGCACACCACCTGGTGGTGCGGCCACACCAGGGGCGTGTCTGGCCATGGTGTGGGACACCCCTAGCTCTCCTCTTACTCTCTCACTTGCCACTTTTTTCTCTCTCCCGAGAAAACACCAGTTCATTACTCATACTCGTGTTCTTGCTGTTCTTGCTCGTGATTTTTCGATATCTTTGCTCAGCCCATCTTTGCTGCTGAAATTTGGAGCATTTGATCTCTTATATGTGACTCCTCCACTTGTCCAAGTAGATTTGTTATTAGTGGTTTATATCTTGAGTATTTTGCTACGGTAGGTGACATGTTATGTGAGCTTGTAAGCTTGTTCAATGCTTAGAAAAATTGTTTTGATGCATGTTTAGGCCCCCTTACAAGTCCCTATAAGTAGTTCCTTTCATTATGTAATCACTTTGCAATCACCTGTATGATGGTTGTCTAAATTTCAGAAAAGAAGATGAATGAACACCAACTCAACCAACATGAATTAAGAGTGCCTGCGGTTATGAAGGTTCACAGTGAGGAGGAAGTTTTTCCTTCTATCTATCCATGCCCCGAATTCATGAGGGCTGCAGGGATTTCTCAAGATTTCCATACTTTAATCTCTAATGCAGGATTGGAGCATTTTGTGGGAGATGAACCTTACCAATATGTTAAACTAACAATGTCTGTGATGCGGGATTTTTGATTTAGTTGCTCCTTGCCTAACCCCATGGTTCACTACAAAATTTACAATATAGTTGTCGACCTTCCTTTTGATGATTTTTGGGCAGCTATTAAAGTACCCCAGTGTGGTTCGTGTGAAAGGATTAGAGAGCGACCTACACCACTCATGGACTTGTATGCGGAGATTTTCCAAGGGATCAACTTCTCAAAGGAGAGTGGTAAAATTCGTAATATTCATCTCCCGTCTATTTGCTACTTTGCCTACTTTATTGCCAAGTGCGTTCTCGCTAGGAAAACTGCTAGTAAATTATCCTCATATGATCTAGCCTTCATCCCAGCTGCTTTAAAACGATATAGGACTTATAATTTGGGTACCTTGATAGCTTTCCGTCTTGCTGCTAACCGCGAGAAAGGTGGAATTTGTGGAGGCCTTGTCGCCTCTCGTTTATTGGCTTTGCATGGTGTAGTGCCTCATCATTTAGACCTACAGTTTCCCATAGAGAGGCTTGACCTTAATTCCATGATACAACATAAATTCGTTCCTTCTTGGGCTAATTTGAGTGATTTGTCTTATGAAATAACGTTTCTCAAGGCTGGATGGAGAAGGGGTAAGTCCGAGCGTGTTCTTCTTTTGCATGCACCTGTTTTGTTTAACCTTGAAGCCAGGGTAGGATGGTCACTCACCGAGGAAGAGCTCGATACTTATCTGGGGGAGCTCTCCCAGCAGGAGCAAGATACTGGAAGGGAGGTTACAGATGATTCGGTCTAGCCCTCGAATGAAGGGGAGTCCTCGTACCAGCAGCCTACCTATGATTGGGGAGCTTCTTCTTCTTCCCAAGGGCCTGTTGGAGATATGCCCTAGAGGCAATAATAAATGTAGTTATTATTATATCTTTGTGTTTATGATAAATGTTTACATTCATACTATAATAGTATTAACGAGGAAACCATTAATACTTGTGTGATTTGTAAACTTAATTTGAAGTCCCTAGTATAGCCTCTATACTTCACTAGCTTGTTGGTTGATTGATGATTGTGGTTTCCCTATCATGAACATTGAGATGTTATCAACAACAAGATCATATCGTTAGGAGAATGATATGATGGACATACTCCTATAGATAAGCGTAGCATAAAGATCAAGTCATTTCAATAGTTCAATTGCTATATGCTTTCTGATACATAGTAACCTAATTCCTTCGACCATGAGATCATGCATATCACCTTTACTGGATGGATGCTTTGATGTCATCAAACACCACACCGTAATGTGGGTGGCTATAAAGGTGGCATTGAGTGTTCGGAAAGTATTGGTTGAAACACATGGATCAAGAGTGGGATTTGTCCATCCACATGACGGATAGATATTCTCTGGGCCCTCTCGGTGAAATGTCATCCAATTAGCTTGCAAGCATGTGACTTGGTCACAAGGGATCACATATCACGGGAACGAGAAAAGAGTACTTATCAGTAACGAGGATGAACTAGGTATGCAGAGATACCGACGATCATAACCTCGGATAAGTAACATATCGTGAGACAAAGGGAAATTGGTATCGTATGTAAGTGGTTCATTCGATCGCAAAGTAATCGTAGAAATATGTGGGAGCCATATGAATTTCCAGATTCCTCTATTGGTTATTGTTCGGGGAAGTGTCTCGATCATGTCCGCATAATTCACGAACCGTAGGGAGACACACTTAAGGATTCGACGTTGTTTGAGTAGTTATGGTATTATGAGAAAGAGACCGAATGTTGTTCGGAGTCTCGGATAGGATCCGGGATATCACGAGGTGATCCGGAATGGTCCGGAGAATAAGATTCATATAAGGAAAGTTCCGTTTCGGAGTAGCGGAATGATTCCGGTGTTTTCATCGGGAACATTCTAGAAGGTCCCAATGTCCCAGACTCGGAGGGGAAGGGTACATGAATGTGTCATTACAAGTTGGAATGATTGCATCATGTACTAAGTGTTCTCGCTGTCCGAAATAAAGGGTTAATTCAAATCCTAATTTGAAAAGTCAAACGGCTAGTTTGAAAAGTCAAACTGCTAGTTTTCGGAAAGAGGAGAAGGAGGAGAAGAGGAAACCGACTTGGGGGAGGAGTCCCTTGGTCGGCGCTGGCCCCAAGGCCGACTTGGGAAGGACTCCTCCTTGGCCGCAGCCCTCCCACCTATATAAGGAGGGGCAGGGCCTCCCCTCCTAGCACACACAAGTTCCTATCCTCTAAACTAAACCCTAGACCTAAACTCCGGTTTAGAGCTATTTCGGTTTAGAGCCTTCTAATTGGTTTAGAGCCTTCTAATTGGTGTGTCTAATTACTAGACCACTAATAGCCTCTCTCATAAGCTCCACCATACTCGCACCGCTTAAGGCGGGCTCATGGATCTCCTCTACTTCCTGCACCACGCCACAGCCGGAATCGCGAGGAGAGTGCTACAACCTCCGCCGCTCACTGGAACAAGGGAGAGGAAGGTCTTCGTCGAGTACCGAACGTGTGACCGACTGCGGGAGCGCTGCTGGAACGTGGCGCCGGAAGGATCGTCTACGCGATCTTGAGATCGGAAAAGAGTACGACTACATCACCCACGAGAATCTGCTCTCGTTAAACACTTTGGAATCTTCGAGGGTGAGTTATTCCATCGACTCGTTGCTGCAATCTAGTAGATAGATCTTGGCTTGTTTGTTTGTATGCGATAGAAAATTTTTGTTTTCCATGCTACGAACCCCTACAGGGCCTAACTACGATCATTCTTATGATGACCCGTCGGCTTGGAATTTTTACCCGCGTTGGGGTTGATACCCACTTAGGCCAAAAGCCTAAGCTTGGGGGAGGTATATCGACATCGCACTCATCTACTTATCATGTTCAGTCGGTGCTTTGTATATTCATGTTTCATTTTCTTTTGAGTTTTTGTTCTTGATTTATTTATGCTTTCCAAAACACAAAAAGACAAAAAAAATTGTTATTTCTCTTTGTTTGCTTCTTTATCTCTTACCTTTGGTTTGCCTCTTCCTTTTATTTTTGGTTTGATTATTCTCAAAACCCATAAAGATTTCGCTTTGCTTGTCCTTCCTTTTGGTTCTTGCTTTAAAAATTGAAAACACCAAAAAAAATTGATGTTCTTCTTTGGTCTTGTGAAGTTCGTTGTAGGGTTCAACAGTCCTTAGTGGAGTTTGGTTTCATGTTATTATTCAAGCCACACAAGTGAGGGGAAATAATGAAGATTAACGACAACTTGAGATGTGGTAAGTGGTAATAAACTCTATTTGATTTCATTTTTGTACATTGATACATTGCAAATGTATCTATAATTTTTGATGTTCCATGCTTGGTTTTATCCACTTTCTTGTGTTTTGTTCCAACTTTGGAGTACTTTTCATATGATTTCTTGGACTAACCTATTAACAAGAGCCACAGTGCCAGCTGCCTGTTTTCTGCTGTTTTTGGTTCCAGAAAGTCAGAAAATGAATATTCTCGAATTTGACGGACAAAAGCCAAAGTGCCTATTTTTCTAAGGGATCAAGTGCCGTCACGAGACGGAGAAGGGCCAGGGGCCGGCCACACCACTTGGCCGCGCGGCCAGGCTGGGCCCACGCCAGGGGGTGGTGTGGTGGCTCCAGGCACCCCCTCGGCCTCTCCTTCCGCCTATAAGTTGCCCTCGGGGCAAAAACCCTAAGTACCCGATCAAAAATCCACGAAAGAGTCTATAGCCGCCGTCATCTCCATCCCTAGATCGGGAGGGATCTGAAGCTTTTCCCGGCACCCTGTCGGAGAGGGGAATTCACCTTGGAGGCCTTCTTCATCACCATGCAAGCCTCCGGTGTGATGCGTGAGTAGTTCATCCTTGGACTACGGATCCATGTAGTAGCTAGATGGATGGTTTCTCCTCCTTTATGCTTTCATGTTTAGATCTTGTGAGCTCCGTTCATGATCAAGATCATCTATTTGTAATTCATACATGTTGTGTTTGCGGGGATCCGATGGATATTGAGATGCTATTTCAGATTGATTATTGATTCTATCATGTCTTTGTTATTTGAGATCTTGTATGCTTTCCGTTGTTAGTACCTATCTTGGCCAAGTAGATGCTAGCAACTCCAAGAGTTAGTATTTATGCTCGATAGTGGGTTCATGCCTCTGGTAATCTAGGGAAGTGACAGAAATCTCTAAGGTACTAGATGTGCTGTTGCTACTAGGGAGAAAACAACAATCCTTTGTTCGTAGAACAATCGTATTGTTTACTTTACACGTAGTTCGTAAAGCAATAATCTATTGCTTGCAACTTAATAATTGGAGGGGTTCGATGATAACTCAAGGTGGATTATTAGTCATAGATGCAGTTGGATGGCGGTCTATGTATTATGTTGTAATGCCCAATCAAGTCTCAAAGGAGTCAAGATGATTAGTATATGCATGTATTGCTTTCTCGGTGTTTGTCAATTGCCCCGCTGTAATTTGTTCACCCAGCATGTTATCTATCTTAAGGAGAGCCACCTCTAGTGAACTATGGATCCCGATCCTTTTACTTTACATATAATCTACAAACTTTTACTGCTTTGTGTTTACTTTCTGCAAACTTTTACTTCTTTCCATTCGATATGTTTAATCCTTTGTTTTCCGCAAAACACGGTGAGATTGACAACCTCATCGCAAGTTGGGGACAAAGTTCTGTGGTTGTGTTGTGAAGGTCTCCATGTTGCTACTAGCACCGGTAGTGCGCCCTGCCAAAGCTCAGCTAGTAACACCTTTGGGGTGTTTCCTTGCTCCTACTGGTCCGATTAAACATTGGTTTCATAACTGAGGGAAACTTGATGCTGTGCTCATCATACCTTCCTCTTGGGGTTCCCAACGAGCTCTACATCAACCACGAGCCATCAACACTTTTCTGGACGCCGTGCATTGAGCCATCATACATATACTCATCATTGTGGGCATGCTTAGTCTGTTCATGTAAGGTGTATGTTATTTATGGATGCTTAGTAGTTCTTGCTTTCTTATGATTAGCTCCAACTTGCTAATGGTTTGTAGCATGTCATACGAACGTTTGCTTGCATTGTTCTATTCATAATTTGGTATGACATTGTGGTATCCTCCTCTGAATGTTTCGTTTGAATCGACTTGGCACATGCTCATACATGCATATAACTGAAACAATAATCAGTTAAGCCTCGATGAATTATTTGGCCTCAGAGTTCTTGTGTCACTTTTATGCCACTATTAATTTTGTCTTATCGCAAGCATGATTATGACAGTTACTGCTCTCTCGATTGTCGCTCCCTTTCTATTGCTAGCCTTCACTTGTACTGAGTATAAGCTTTACTCGTGCATCCAACTCCCTAAAACCAAATTTGCCCAAAAGAGTCCACAATATCTACCTATTAGCATTATTGCTGCTCCTTGCATATTTATTATGCTCTGTTTTATTCCATGTAAGAATGTTTGCTTGTTATGTGAAAATTAGTTAGTAAAGCTCTCACGAACTTGATGGCACACTTTACTTTCTTGCACGTAATAAATTTGAACCATTGTGTCCATCTATGTTGCGTATATGCTTGCGCTTTATAAGTTGTGGATTAGCAGAACCATGTTACTATGGGGAACGCTTTCAACATTGCACATTGTTTAGTTGATATCATGATTCTTTTGCTTATGGATCCGGCGGTGTAAAATAAAAGGGGAGCTTGTAAGCTCATGGAGTTCGTATATGTGTTAGAGAAACGCCTGGGCCGTTAGCCTAAGCCATGCCTAATCATGGTGGAAACTCGCAGCATAACCATAGTGAGCAATCTATGAAGCATCCTCAATAAAAAACTATGCAAATAGCAAATAAAAAGATCGTTGATATGCTCATTGTATGCTTGCCTTGTCATTTTGATATGGGAAAGCTCCTGTATCATGGGGCAAGGGGTACCCCGTTGGCGGTTCTCTATGATACACATGTACTTACAATGACAAGAACTTACTCGTGACTAAAGTTGAGTAGCATGAGGTTTGGTACTCGTAAGCAAGGGGCATGAGATTTTCAACTTATAACTTATCAACCATATTCTTATATTTGTTCACTTTAACCTTAATCACCTAAATATGCTTATGATAGGAGCAATGAGAGCTCAAAGCTAATGCGTACCATACTTTCAACATTTGGAAGCCTTTCAAACTTTTAAAATATTTTTCTTTCGTTTTTATGTTGAGTCACCCTTTATTTTTTGAGCATTTTCCCGAGAGCATAGCTGTCATTCTTAGTGTAATATGCTTATCCCAAAACACGGTTAATTACTTGTATCTTTGATATTTTTATTTCTAGTCTTCACTTGAACTTCAGAGGTGTCTTGGCATTCATGCTCTACAATCAAAGGCAAGCGAGATACCACTCTATCATACCTTTTTATGAGCATTGCAATGTCGCTTATATTTATGTTTCATGCTACTTATTATTTTTGAGTTGGAATCTTTTCATAGATTGCAATGACTATTGAGTAAACTTATTTGCATATTTTTTATTATGAATTGCCTAAGTATTTGATCATATGCTGAGAATATATACATCTTATGAAGCAAATGTGTTCGTGAAAGTTTCTTTTATCGCACTCAGCTTTCAACTGAATTGCTTGAGGACAAGCAATAAGCTAAGCTTGGAGGAGTTGATACGTCCAAAACGTATCTACTTTCTCGAACACTTTTGCTATTGCTTCTCCTCTAAACTAGTGTGATTTGGATACAACTAACACAGACTGACGCTGTTTTCAGCAGAATTACCTTGGTGTCTAGTTTTTGTGCAGAAATCAACTATCAGGAGAAATTCCGGAAAATATGCCAAAATCCTATTTCACCAGAAGACTCACGGAGCCAGAAGACGAGACGGAGGAGGGCCACGAGGGGCTCACACCACCTGGCCGCGCGGGCCAGGCCTGGCAGTGCCAGGAGGGGGTGTGGCCGCCTCAGACACCCCCTCGACCTCCCTCTTCGCCTATAAGATGCCTCTTGACCTAAAAACCTAGGGGGGTTCGACGTTTTTCCAGAGAGAGTTCCGTTGCGCCGCCACCACCAGATACCGCGATTCGAAACCAGAAACTCCGTTCTGGCACCCTACCAGGATGGGGAATTGGAGGAGATCATCGCCATCATCGTCACCATCGCTTCTTCATTAACCATCCATGATTCCCCCATCCATGAGTGAGTAATCCCTCGCTGTAGGCTATGGGGATGGTAGAGATTGGATGAGATCGTTCATGTAATAACATCAGATTGTTAGGACATGGTGCCTAGTATCTATTATTAGTGTTTTTTGACTTTGTTGCAACTTGTTATGCTTAATACTTGTCACTAGGGCCCGAGTGCCATGATTTCAGATCTGAACATGTTATTGATTCGTAATGATAGTATTGTTTATGATCTTACATGCAAGTTGTATACACATATTGTTGCCCGTAACCAAAGGCCCCGAAGTGACAATAATCGGGATAACCGGAGGGAATGACTTTGATGTGAGGATCACATGTATTCACAGAGTGTTAATGGTTTGCTTTGGTGCTCTATTAAAAGGAGCACCTTAATTGCCAGCAGTTCCCTTGAGGCCCCGTTGCAAACGGGCTGGCAGGACAAAAGATGTTCTGCAAATTCTTATTACGAGCACGTATGACTATATATGGAACACATGCTTATGATTATTTAGTACTTGGATTCTTTACCTTATTTATGTGCAAATACCCTATATCTTAATTGTATATGAATTGTCTTGTCCATGCAACGTCCGTCCATTCATTCCTATGCCTACCGCGTTTTAATACTACTGTTTACTGCATTATTACTACTGTCTTTATTTTTACTACTGCTATCACTTTGTTATTGCTACTACAAAACTGTTGCTACTGATAAACTGATGTGAGTAAGACTGTTTCCAGGTGCAGCTGAATTGACAACTCAGTTGTTAAGGCTTATAAATATTTTTTGGCTCCCCTTGTATCGAATCAATAAATTGGATTTTACTTTTCTCGAAGACTGTTGCGATCCCCTATACTTGTGAGTCATCAGCTCGCATTGGGTCAGCTTCGCACGGGTGTGCCCTACGCCGGGATCCATCATCGTCGTCGCCAGGGATTTTCCATCTGCCGCCGCTCTCGGGCCTCTCCTTCACGGGAGGACGGTGGAGTAGGGTCTGGTTCGTTGTGTGTTCGGTTTGCTCGGTGAGTCTTTTTTTAGATGCGCTCGGTATTTCCGTCCGGTTGGACTCCGTGGTGTGCGACCTAGCGGTGTCAACTAGAGATTAACTGCTCGCTTAGACCAACATGCAACAAATTAGCACAAAATCTGGTGAACGCTGCAAAAAATACGTCGACCTGGTGATCCACGCAAGAGTGAACGCAATACCTGGTGGAACGTGCAATTTTCTCATTATGGTTGTACCGGCTTTCTATGTAAGTGTACTTAGGTTCTCAAAGTAGTGTACTTTAGTCTTCAGTGTAACTCGTAATTGTTTTAGTTGTACTAGTACTCCATCTCCATTGTACATGCACTTGGATTTCTATATACATGTATTTGGTCTTCACTCCACTTGTACTTTGTCATGTGTACTTATACTTGGTCTTCTATGTACTTGTACTTGATCTCTTGTGTACCTGTAATTGTGGTCGGTCTGAAATTTGGAAATATTCCAGTGTTAGGCTCCGTTTGGTAGTATTTCCTAAACTGAGGTATTTAAAACCAAAGTATGTTAGCGTCTGGCAAATCAATACCATAGTTTTTCTTCTTTCTCGGTTTTAGAAAAAAGAGGGTCTTGTCTCTTTCTCAAATACTTTAAAAATACTACGTTTTTAAAGGATACTTCAGTTTTAAAACCACAATATTTATTGAATCCAAGCACCCTAAAGTATTGAATATTTAAGTATTTTCAGAAATCGAAGTATTCTCCCAATACTTCAAAAATACTTTGAAGCCAAACGGAGCCTTACACTTTTAAAAGTACACCGAGGGGGATCACCATGGCACGTGTCAACACGGAAGCGCTCCACGCTAAACAAACCGGCCTTCTCAAAGCTCGGCAAAAGAAAGAAAAAACTCAAGCTTCAGCTACCAGCCACCGCGAACGGCAGACATCAGTAAGCTTTCAACGGCTCACACAAGCTAGAGGAATACCGTGATCTTTCTCGCGAAATCCTGGACGGCCCAGCAAGCTGCAACCTTCCATAATGGACCGAGCGGCGTCTGCACTTGAGAAAGTTAGGATTCACCAATCAATCACCTGCAAGAAACTCGTAGGCGAGTTTTTCTGCTTTTCTACACGTACGCCCAACATTTCTCCATGAAAAGAAAGCGTCGAGCGTGGTAGGAGATACTATATACGAGCCGCGAGCCGTCGCATTCGTCTCCGACCAGGTAATCACTGACGGCCGCTCGGTGCCATCGTGTGTCTTCGATGGCCGCCCGCCCATCCTCAGGAGTCAGGTCAACGTCGCCGCACTTGGATCGGGCGAGCTGTTCCAACCGAGGATAAACATTTGATGTGCGCCGGCGTCGCTGTCGGAAAAAAAGAGCTAGGCTCCAATCATTCGAGCCCGTCTTGGCCGGCCAGAGTCGCCGGTTAGGTTGCCGGATGGTAGCTAGGCTCGCACGGTCGCACCAACCGCGGGCGCTCATCTTCTCCCCGCGGTTAAGATTAAGATTAATTGCTGGGTCGAGTACGTAACCCCTCCGCCCGTGCCTTCTCGAAGCGCATGATCAGCATGCACGATGTATGTCAGAATCAAACGGTCCAAGGATTTCACGTGTACGTACGTACGACGAGCGTTGGATCTGTTATCACGTCGCGCTCTCGTCCGTCCTCTAGATTTTGGTGGGTTTAGCGGCTGATCGCGGGACAAGTCGATGGTTGTCGTGAACTAGCTAGCTAGCCGATGGACCGGACAAATTAAACATGGACCATCTGTCGTCACCACATAGTGGAGTGTGATGCGCACGACGGGCGAGCGGTCTCTGCAGGTGCAACAGCTCCGAAGGGAGCTGGTCTCCCAATGTTTGGTGTTCCTAATAATAATGTCACACGGGTGGAGGTTTGGACTAGATTAAGACTTGAATCGCACTTCACATATATAGCGTTTGTTGGTCGTGCGTGTTGAGAAACCTGGGACCGATCGATTTGGTGGATCTGGTGTGCACTTCCTCGATTTCGCGGCAGTTCTCGCGACAAAAGCAGATTTACACTCGGCAGCCGATTTTTCCAAATGGGACACCGGTGATAACTGACGATCGAGGCTATTCCGACTGTAGGGTTTACCATCTCATGTTCATCGTCATTTTTTTTAGCTTGGTCCCCGTCCGCATATTATCGAAGGTTTTGACTATTATTGACGCTAGTGCCGAAACACTGTTAGTAGTAGGAAGATGGGTAGGCCTAGACGCGGACGGAAGTCGGCATAGCTTCATTTTTAGTGCACCCATTAGATGCACTTTTGGTGTAGAGTAAGGTACGTAGCTAGCTACTGGCCTACTTCCAAAGAGGAACTAAATCACCATGTATCACGTTGTCATCCAGGATAGTAGTAGTAATGATCTTGTCATGCTGCGCAGAAAAATCTACGTACTACGGAAAGTGGAGAAAAGCTAGTTCGCTCAATTCTTTGCTTCCGCTAGAAGATTTGAGATTCCAATCTGGGCCGACCCACGCTGGTGGAAAAATGGCCTCTAGTCCCGGTTCATAAGAGCCATTGGTCTCACTCGGGACTAATGCAAGTTCCGTTCAGTGATCAAACCAGACCAATGGGTCTCATGGGCGAGCTACGAGGGGGGTGGATCATTGGTCCCGGTTGGACCAATGGGTCCCCACGTGGCAGCGCCAGAGACGGGCGGGGTGATCATTGGTCCTGGTTTTTGGCACGAACCGGGATCGTTGGTCTCGTGCTGGCAGGTTTTGTGTGCCATGCACGATTTTCGGCTATTTTTCTCGGTGGCGGTTTGTGCCGCGGCAGGATTTCGGGGTATTTTTCTACCACGACAGGATTTTTTTATAAATTTAATGATACTACATATATACAACAATAATGAAACCATGATATATATATTACACATCATGCATGATCACAAATATATACACCGTCTCATCCGTCTTCTTGGTCGAAACATATTATAATTACAAATGATACTCTCACACGAATTTGATCTAATTTACACTTTTTTATACACTTCACCCTTCCAAATGAAGTAGGTAATAGTATTCTCCTTTCGGATCTATGACTTGTTCTAACAAGAATCCTGCAATTTCCTCTTGAATTGCTTGCACGCGTTCTTGTGATAGAAGACCGTCCCGCATCCGTTCGATCTAATATAAAGAAGGGGATCAATATATATGAAGGAAACTAAACACAATTGGTGGTAATAAAATAAAGTTATGATTATTGTTTATCGTACTTCAATTTTTTTGATGTTCCAGTTTGCCCCCTTCTCTTTGGTCGTCTGGCGAATGAACTCACAGACATAGTATCCACATAAGTTATTTCCGGCTTCCTGCCTCAAGCACTTTACGAGAACGGAGTTCAATCAAAATAATAATCAAGCATGATAATAGTGGTATTGAAACTAGAATCAAAGAGATGCGTGGATCTAGCAAGTAGTACTTACAGTCAATGGTTGAAATGTAAGCTCTGATGTCCAAACACCCCTAGTTTTGGCGGGGAACCGTTTCCAAGTCCTCTGGAGGCATTCCTGTATGTCTGTCCACTTTTCTAATGGTGTGCATTTCGAGTCCAGGAATTTTACTACTCCGGTGTCAACAGAAATGATTAAGAGAATATAGTGAAAGCTTGACACACTAACAAAATATAACACGAGTCAATTATACGCTTAACATCGAGTAATCGAAACTAGAATGTGTACAAGACAGTAACACTCACGCAGCGTTGTAAGGAAATAGTATTTCCCTTCTGTTGCTGAAATACTTCAACGCTCGGAACAAGTTATCCTCTGTCTCTTTGGGATTTGTTTTTAGAGTAACTTCATGAACGAAATTACAGTCAACAAACCCAAGGTCAAAGATTTGTCCTTTGTTGCATTCTTGAATCTTCATTCTACATATATAATTAGTATAGTGATTAGTAAGATTATACAAGCAACGAATGAGATGAGTTAGAAAGACTTAATTACAGAAATTAATTCTGTAAATTCAATCAGTATGAAGCCATCTCCATGACCGTAATGGTGGTGTTTATATGCAGCATAGATCCAATTTTTGGAATCAGCACAGGCTTGGATGTACCATTTATGCAATCTTCGCATTTTTGTTGGTAGATCTTTGACTAACTCGGGTTTGACGAGAGGAGCCCCGTACTGGTACACGCATGCTATTTCTTGGTACCCCTCGAACTCATGCATACGGCTCATGTACTCAGTAATAGACAGTCCATATAACTGGGCTTTTTCTCCGTATAGTCGAACAAACTCTGGATCAATATTCGGATCATGCCGCTCCTGGATCATCCACTCATTGGTATCGTACACTTTGAGTGGTTCGATCGATTGGTTTTTCTATTGTCCGAGCTAGAAAACTTCTTTCCCGACTCTCCGCTCTTTTGCCTCAGCCGACTTGGTAATAGAGCGATTATAGTCTGATGTGAGCACTATGGGTGGGTGAAGCTGAATCTTAAGCACGGCTGCTTTGGCTTTATCTTCTGCGGTGACCGGGAAAAATGCCTCTATCAGCTTTTTCTTGTTAGCCATGTCAATCTTCCACTTTTCATAATGGGCAGCTGCGGCCGCATCAGTTTCCTCATCGGTCTTCTCGCAAGGTAGCTTCTTCATATTCTGATGAGGTACTCTTGGGAGGGGCGATTGCTTACGTTTCGGTGATCAAAACATGCTCTTGCTGCTGTTGGTGGTGCTGCCCCCCTTAGTATACTTCCGCTTTTGTCTCTGAGGCTCAGGGGACGGAGACGGCTGAGGCGGCGATGGAGACGGTTGCGCTGAGCGGTGAGGCGGTGAAGGCGATTTGCCATACCGAGAATGGTGAGGTGGCGAAGGTGGATTGCTGCTCGAGGAGTGGGTGGCCTTGGCACATAATTTGGAAGCATGATGCGCTCCTTTAGCCATAGAATAGTCCCCCCTTTGGCTTCTCCTAGTTGAGTCAGCTCCATATCTTCCCCTGCAGGGTGGTCTAGCTTCAGCTCCTCAAAATCTTCCTTCACCTCATCCACCGTGACGACAGCGTACCCTTTTGAAACCGGTTTGCAATGCCAAGTTGGGTTAGGCCCAATTGGTACCGCCATGCCGACCGCCGCCATCACCCTTAAGTTCATAACCTGCACCTTTAGCTCACAAGCTGTTGTCTCCGTGATATCATCCACTGGGTAGCGTTTAGGAGGAGATGTCGTCGATGCATCATCATCAACATCATGGAGCTGCGTGGAAGCGATGCTGCTTTTCTTATTCGATGGGGCGTCGGTACCCTCGAATGCAGCTTCTACCACGTGTCGCTGAGATTGGCCGCTAGTACCTTGCTGGCTAAGTATGTCGAGTTGATCCTGGTGCCGCTTTAATGCTTCTTCACATTTACATTACGCGGCAGCGCCGCTTTCTCATCTGCCTCCCTTTCCTTTCTCCTCTGATGGCTTTTATCGGGATATCTCTTCATTTCCGGGGGGAAAGCAACCTTCCACGACTTGGAGCCTGGTGTGCCTCGTGCTCGTCCGTCGTGTTCAGGATTTTTAAGGGCCCGTGTGAGCTCGTCGTTCTCTCTATCGGGAACGAACCGTCCCGCTGCAACATCATCTACTGCATTTCTAATATCGTCGATGGGCAGTAGGGGATCATCTTTGTGTTTCTGATTATATATTGCCCTCCCTGCTTTGTCCAACGTGCCCCCATGGCCGTAAAACCAGTTTCGCCTGTGTTGTCCATGTTATGGCTCGTCCGATCCCGGCTATGTAATTGACCTCAAGTGCATCCCACTTAGGCATGTAACCGCGAGCCAGCAGGCCCCATGTTATGATGGTACAGTTTCTTAGCAGCGCTTCCGTGATTTATTCTAGACCTTTCCTTAGCTTTCTCCGATGTCTTGTACTTCACAAAATCCCACCGGTGTCTTAACTTAGCATAGCGGCTTCATTGAAATTGAGTCTTCTACCTTGACAAAGTTATGGTACAGTTTTTCTTCCAGTTCTTGAATGCATCGGCCATCTTGCTGAGAGCAAACTTCTTGACTCTTTGCACAAGCTCCCTTCTTGCTCTCTCCTCCTCATCTGGAGTCACATCTGGTTCCGACAAGAGGAAATTAGTCATGAGCTTTTCAAAAAGCTTATCTTTGGCGTTGTCGCCGACATACGGGACTCCACCGCCGCTTGGCCGATTCCATTCTTAAACGGTGATCAGGATGTAGTCCCTCACAAGAACTCCGCATTGCTTGACAAATTTTCTTGCGACATCGACGGGAGCTTGCGGTTCGCCATCTACACCGACCACGTCGATCCTATACCTCACAGTGTCATCCAACTTTTTTGTTGGGCCTCGTTTCGTTCTTACGGAAGAAGTTCTCGATCCGGAGGGCTAAAAGAAGAAAGAGTGTTAATATATGCATGTATATAGACAACAACATTTTAATTACAAAAATACATATATACACCTCGCCGGTGTTTCCCCTGTCGGAGCCGTCGCTTTCTTCCTTATCGACTTCTCCCTTGTCCCAGGCTTCGGCTTCTACCTCACCGGAGCCGTCTCCTCGGTTGAGAGACTCATCTCCCTGACCGGAATCGTTCAGAAACTCACTCGTGACATCGATATCGATATCTTCATTTTCGCAGATCATCCCTTGGAGGATGTTTTCCTGATGTGTTGGATCCATAGTATCTGCAAGTTAAACAATCAACACATGGCATCGATAATGATATGACAATTTAAACATAGTTAAAATTTAACCCTAAGGCATGCTTGGAAATTTAAGTGAGATCCGAAGGGTCCAAACCCTAGTACAGGAGAGACCAAGAAATCACCTACGAGGGGTTGATTTCAATCTCTTATTAAACTTGTAATTAAAGTTGTTGAACAATGCATGATTATGAGTCTATTGTGTAGATCTTATTTTTCTGAATATTTTGTTATATTATACATATTTTTCTGACTTAGAAATAATTAATTATTGAATTTATAAGATTAAACTCTTTTCTAAAATTATTTAAACAAATATTAAACTTTTACTGCGTCATTATGACGTCAGCTCGGGGTGGTTTTTTTTCCTCCATGGCTAAACTAGCCACAGAGACTGACGCGGGGGGCCCAAGCCACCTCAGATGCCACGCTGGCGGGGCTTGGTCAGCGTCCACGTCACGCACACGCGACGCCACGTCGACGCCACCGTGGCGCCACGTAGGCTCGCCGGCGAACCGCCAGGCGGTGGTGGAAGATGGCGGAGAGAAGCGCGCGGGGTGACGCCACTGTCCCGGTTTGAACCAGCGCGTCGCGGGCTACCTAAAACGGACGGCGCCGCTACGCGAGGTGCGCCGGAGCAAGCCGTTTGACGGTGGCCGGCGGCCGGCGGCGGCAGGTGCTCGTGGGAAGGACGATCTGATGAGAGGAGATGTAGTGGTGCCGAGCACCAGTGGCTCACCAGGAGGCCGATGGAGGGTGCGGCGAGGCCGGAGGAGGCCGGGCGCTGCCGGAATCAGTGGAGAACGCGGCGGCTGGAGTCGAGGAAGGTGGGGTCGATTGCAGCGAGGCGGATCTTCCTTGCCTGCTCGCGGCGGCGGACAGTGGCGCTCGACGACGGGTGTCGACGACGTGAAGCGGCCGCTCTGGATTTGGGCAGCCTGCTGGCGTGATTTTGCTCCGCCGCAAATTTTCCTTAGCCGCGTGTCGATGTGCTCTGTGAATTGGGGGAGTTGGGGAGGAGGAAGGCCAGGGCTGTTAACTGTACAGACCATTGGTCCCGGGTCATCCCAATAACCGGGACCAAATGACCAACGGTCCCGGTTCGTGCCACCAACCGGGACCAAAGGTCTGGGGCACGAGCGTTGCTATGCTGCCACGTGCACAACCGTTGGTCCTGGTTAGTCCTACGACCCGGGACCAAAGGATCAACAGTCCCGGTTCGTGCCAACAACCGGGACCAAAGGCGTGTTAATGGCAGCACGCGCATCTAGGGTCATCGGTCCCGGTTCGTGGGACGAACCGAGATCGTTGACCCGTTTTTTCAGATTTTGGCAAACCTTTTGGTCTTTCCGCCATCTTCAAATTTGTTTCTTCTTTAATTAATAAGATGTTTCAATTTAAGATGATTATTTATTTGGAATTTTAAAAAACTATTAACAGAAAAAGTGCTTCAATTTAAATAACTAATCAAAAACCATTTTCTGTTTTCAAATATTTTTATTTGAACTATACAATTGTACGATTTACAATTAAAATTGCATTAACAAAATATTTATTGCATAATTTGGAATTTTAAAAAACTTTTAACATGAAAAGTGCTTCAATTTAAATAACTAATCAAAAACCATTTTCTGTTTTCAAATATTTTTATTTGAACTATACAATTGTACTATTTACAATTAAAATTGCATTAACAAAATATTTATTGCATAATTTGGAATTTTAAAAAACTTTTAACATGAAAAGTGCTTCAATTTAAATAACTAATCAAAAACCATTTTCTGTTTTCAAATATTTTTATTTGAACTATACAATTGTACTATTTACAATTAAAATTGCATTAACAAAATATTTATTGCATAATTTAGAATTTTAAAAAAAAATAGAATGAAAAGTGCTTCAATTTAAATAACTAATCAAAAACCATTTTCTGTTTTCAAATATTTTTATTTGAACTATACAATTGTACTATTTACAATTAAAATTGCATTAACAAAATATTTATTGCATAATTTGGAATTTTAAAAAAACCATTTTTCAAAAATACTATACCACCTTATATGGACAATTTCCCAACCGGTGTATCTGGAACCTTTCTGTCCATCCCTCATGAAAAAGACAAATTCCTGCTGAATCGGCAGGAGGTTGCCAAGATTTGAACTACAAGTACATGATATAATGCTTGTGAATTTTTAGAAAAATCATTTATAAGTTTACAACATGCTATTTCATCAGAGATCCACTTCAAGTTCAATGAGGCTCAAATCGCTAAGAAGCTTCATGCCCGCCGTTTTGAATATAGTTTGAAACGGGCATAAAAAATTCAAAAATGATTCAAACAATGTGAAACCTTCGTGTGGTGTCATATTATGTGTCATAGTTGCAAGGAAAAATATTGAACTTGAAAAATTGCAAACATTATAAAAAATCGTTCACAAAATGACCTATCATGTTCGAGGTTTCATGGCATTTAGGTCAAACCACCAATGTTATGGCTAGAATCAGGGCTTAGTTTGTGATAATGTGCCCATATTGTGCACACATGTGCATCTTGGGATAGCTTACGATGTTGCAGGAGGAAGTTTTCCTTTCATTAAAAAAGCCAATTTCCATTTTTGAGGTGCCTAAATCGGGGTGTTCTGTGAAGCAACCACCAAATTAAAGTTTGCCATTGGTACCAAACCATTTTTCAAAAATACTATGCCACCTTATATGGACAATTTCCCAACCGGTGTATCTGGAACCTTTCTGTCCATCCCTCATGAAAAAGATAAATTCCTGGCGAATCGATAGGAGGTTGCCAAGATTTGAACTACAAGTACATGATATAATGCTTGTGAATTTTAAAAAAAATCATTTATAGGTTCACAACATGCTATTTCATCAGAGATCCACTTCAAGTTCAGCGAGGCTCAGCCCCGGGCTAAGAAGCTTCATGCCCGCCGTTTTGAATATAGTTTGAAACGGGCATAAGAAATTCAAAAATGATCCAAACAATGTGAAACCTTCGCGTGGTGTCATATTATGTGTCACAGTTGCAAGGAAAAATATTGAACTTGAAAAATTGCAAACATCATAAAAAATCCTTCAGAAAATGACCTATCATGTTCGAGGTTTCATGGCATTTAGGTCAAACCACCAATGTTATGGCTAGAATCAGGGCATAGTTTGTGATAATGGCCCATATTGTGCACACATGTGCATCTTGGGATGGCTTACAATGTTGCAGGAGGAAGTTTTCCCTTACAATCTTGGGGTGTTCTGTGAAGCAACCACCAAATTAAAGTTTGGCGAAATCGGGGTGCAACCGAGACTAAAGATGCCGGTAGGATAACCTTGGGTAACCTTTAGTCCCGGCTGGTGGGCGCAACCGAGACTAAAGATGCTGGTGGGATAAGGACACGTGGGTAACCTTTAGTCCCGGCTGGTGGGTGCAACCGAGACTAAAGCTGTTGGTGGGATAAGGACGCGTGGGTAACCTTTAGTCCCGGCTGGTGGGTGCAACCGAGACTAAAGCTGTCGGCGGGATAAGGACGTGTGGGTGGACGCACTGCTCGATGAGATAAAGCATGTAGCGCACGATGCCCTGTCGGAGGAACAAGACAAAGTAGAAGCGGCGTCGTGCCTATAAAAGGACCATCGATACGCCATGGCAAGCAGCTCAACAAGCCAACATAGGTAGAGAGAGTTTCATCCCCATGGATGGAGGGTTGGGAAATCTCCCGTGGTGGAGCTTCTCGAAGATGTCGTTGGTGCACACGTCCTACGGCATCTTCGGAAGCTCTGCCTCGGAAATATTTCCCTGCAAGCCCGTGAAATACTCCATCTCCTCTAACAGTGTTGGGGAAAGGGTTGAGAAATCTCCCGTGGCGGAGCTTCTTGAAGATGTCGTTGGTGCACACGCCCTATGGCATCTTCGGAAGCTCCGCCTCGGAAAAATTTCCCTGCAAGCCCGTGAAAGACTCCATCTCCTGGGGAAATAGTTGAGAAATCTCCCGTGGCGGAGCTTCTCGAAGATGTCGTTGGTGCACACGCCCTACGGCATCTTCGGAAGCTCCGCCTCGGAAAAATTTCCCTGCAAGCCCGTGAAAGACTCCATTACATAAAGTTTCGATACATCACATAAAGTTTCCATACATCACATAAAGTTTCCATACATTACATAGATTTACATAGGGTTTAGGGTTTAGGATATGAATCCTTCGTTGCGTATGTCGATCCCTTGCCTATGATCGCTTCTTAGGCCATAACCATGGAGCATCTTCTTTGCTTAACGGGGTGCTTGGGTCAGTTTTCACGGTGAAGGGTAGAATTTCATCAAACTTATCATAATCTGCTGACATGTCTGTCTTGTGCTCGACTCCCACGATGTTTCTTTTCCCTGAAAGAACTATGTGACGCCTGGGCTCATCGTCTGATGTATTCGATTCCTTATTTTTTCTTTTTTACGGTCTAGAGGACATGTCCTTCACATAAAAAACCTGAGCCACATCATTGGCTAGGACGAATGGTTCGTCTCTGTAACCAAGATTCTTGAGATCCACTGTTGTTATTCCGTACAGCTGGTCTACCTTTACCCCTTCTCCATTCATGTTAACCCAACTATACCGAAACAATGGGACCTTAAAAGTAGGTCCATAGTCAAGTTCCCATATCTCCTCTATGTAACCATAGTATGTGTCCTTTTTTCCATTCTCGCATGTTGCATCAAAACGGACACCACTATTTTGGTTGGCGCTCTTTTTATCTTGGGCAATCGTGTAAAATGTATTCTCATTTATCTCGTACCCTTGGAAAGTCAATACAGTCGCAGATGGTGTCGCGGCCAACAAGTAGAGCTGATCTCCAATAGTGGTGTCATTCATCAGATGTAATTGCAACCAAGTGCCGAAAGTCTCCATGTGATTTTTTTTAATCCAGTAGTCATCCTTCCCCGGGAACTTGGAGCGTACAACATTCATGTGTTCCTCGATATACGGAGCCACGAAGGTAGAACTTTGGAGAACTATGTAGTGTGCTTGATTCAAAGAATGTCCGTCCCTAAATATCATTGCTTTCTTTCCTAGCGTGCCTTTTCCACTCAGTCTCCCCTCATACCGTGATTCAGGAACACCAATCGGCTTAAGGTCAGGAAGAAAGTCTACACAGAACCCAATGACCTCCTCTGTTCCATAGCCCTTGGAGATGCTTCCTTCTGGCCTAGCACGGTTACGAACATATTTCTTTAAGACTCCCATAAACCTCTCGAAGGGGAACATATTATGCAGAAATACAGGACCGAGAATGTAAATCTCATCGACTAGGTGAACTAAGATATGCGTCATAATATTGAAGAAGGACGGGGGGAACACCAACTCAAAACTGACAAGACATTGGACCACATCCTTCTGTAGCCTTTCCAGACTTTCTCGATCGATTACCTTCTAAGATATTGCATTGAGGAATGCACATAGCTTCACAATGGCTAATCGAACATTTTCCGGTAGAAGCCCTCTCAATGCAACCGGAAGCAACCGTGTCATAATCACGTGGCAATCATGAGACTTTAGGTTCTGAAATTTTTTCTTTGCCATATTTATTATTCCCTTTATATTTGACGAGAAGCCAGCTGGGACCTTGATACTGTAAAGGACTTCAAAAAAGATTTCCTTCTCTGCTTTGGTAAGAGCGTAGCTACTTAAGTATTTACGTCCTTTATCAGTATGCTTGTTGTGTGGGTCTTTGATACGTTGCTGGTCCTCCCGTGCTTCTGGTGTATCTTTTGTCTTCCCATACACGCCCAGGAAGCCTAGCAGGTTCACGCAAAGATTCTTTGTCACGTGCATCACGCTGATTGAAGAACGGACCTCTAGGTCTTTCCAATACTCAAGCTCACAAAATATAGATTTCTTTTTCCACATGGCCGTGTGTCCGATAATGGGGTCTTTTGGAACAGATTGACCGCCAGGACCCTTTCCAAAGATTACTTCTAGGTCCTTCACCATACCAAATACATCAGCACCTTTAGGGAGCTTAGGCTTCTTCCGGTAATCTGCCTCACCGTTAAAATTCTTGCCTTTCTTTCTTACTTGATGATTGGTCAGAAGAAATTTACGACACCCTAGGTACACAACCTTCTTACATTTATCCAAATATGTACCTTTAGTATTATCTAAACAGTACGTGCATGCATTGTATCCCTTGTTTGACTGTCCTGAAATGTTACTAAGAGCAGGCCAATCATTGATGGTTACGAACAACAACGCTCGTAGGTCAAAAGGCTCCTGTTTGTGCTCATCCCACACCTTTACACCTGGTTCTGCCCACAACTGCAAAAGTTCATCGACTAATGGCCTTAGGTACACATCAATGTCGTTGCCGGGTTGCTTCGGTCCTTAGATGAGCACTGGCATCATAATGAACTTCCGCTTCATGCACAACCAAGGAGGAAGGTTGTAGATACATAGAGTCACTGGCCAGGTGATGTGACTACAACTCTGCTCTCCAAAAGGATTCATGCCGTCTGTACTTAGACCAAACCATAAGTTCCTCGCGTCACCTGCAAAGTTCGAGTACTTTCTCTCGATGTTTCTCCACTTCGACCCATCGGCAGGTGTATCGCTTCCGCCTTTCTTACGCCTTCTTTGTGCCATCGCAACAACCTAGCATGCTCTTTATTTCTGAACAGACGTTTCAACCGTGGTATTATAGGAGCATACCACATAACCTTAGCAGAACCCTCTTCCGGAGGGCTCATCGCCTCAACATCACCAGGGTCATCTTGTCTGATCTTGTATCGACATGCATTGCATACCAGACATTTATCCATATTCTCATACTTCTCACCGTGGTACAGGATGCAGTCATTAATGCATGCATGTATCTTCTCCACATCTAATCCTAGAGGGCAGATAGTCTTCTTTGCTTCGTACGTTGTCTCGGGCAGCTCATTATCCTTTGGAAGCTTCGGCTTCATTATTGTCAGTAACTTCTCAAATCCCTTATCAGATAAGCCAGTCTCTGCCTTCCATTTCAGCAGTTCAAGTGTGGTACCGAGCTTTGTGCTGCCATCTTTGCAATTTGGGTACAACAACTTTTTGTGATCCTTTTGCATGGCCTCCAACTTAAGCTTCTCCCTTCCTGTATCACATTGTTGCTTTGCATCAGAAATGACCCGACCAAGACCATCAGCGGGCTCATCTGATGCCCGTTGTTCTTCTTCATTGCCGCCTCCCTCTTCTTCATTGTCTTCCATTGCAGTATCACCGTATTCTTCAGGGGACATAGGATAGCTGTCATCATCCTCCTCTTCTTCATTTTCTTCTATCCTAACCCCTCTTTCTCCGTGCATGGCCCAACAATAATATCCGGGCATGAAACCTCTCCGAAGCACATGGCTTTGAAGGATTCTCGGGGCAGAGTGCTCCGCCACGTTCCGATAGTCAACGCAGGGACAAGGCATAAAATTATCCACTTTGTTTGCCTTAGCCAAATCGATAAATTTATGGAGGCCTGCAATAAAATCGGAATGGCGTCGGTCGCCATACATCCATCGCATCCGTGCATCGATCTGCGTCATAATAATTAACCATTACAATAACATCGTCAATAGTAAAATGACCACCCTATATGGACAGATGCAATATTTTTGTATCAGTTACAGATAAAGAAGATAAGGTTGGTAACCTCAGCCGAGGATACCATGTTGTGCGAACTAAAGTGTGGCTCGGACATTTCGTCGAACACCTTGTGTGCAATCAAAGAAAAAAAAAAGCTAGCACCCACTCCTCACACACAATCTAGCAAAATTTGGTGGGCAAAGGGCTGGCCTTATATATAGCCAGGGGAGGGTTTTTGGTCCCGGTTATTGCCACGAACCGGGACCAAAGCCCCTTCAAGCATGACGTGGCCTAACAGCAAGACCCTACCCAGTCATTGGTCCCGTTAATGGCACGACCCGGGACCAATGACTTCGATGGGAGGCGACTGGCCACGTGTGTCGCATGAGGGCTTTGGTCCCGGTTCTTGGCAATAACCGGGACCAATGCCTCCGTCGCTTCATCGTCCCCGTGCATAAATATGCTGCCTCTCTGCAGTCTCTCTCCACCCCACCACTTTGCCTCTCCTCTCCACCGCGCCGTCGTTTTGCCTCCCCCCTCTCCAATCTAGCTCCACCGCGTCGTCATGGAGGTGCCCATGCTCAACCACTACGAGGCGGCTGCGTTTGCGATCTACGGCATCCTCGCGCCGCCGCGCGCGACCCTTCCCGCCGGATTTCGCATCAGCGAGGGGGGGGTGTGCCGGTGGCTCCGCTCCTCAACCCCCGCGGATACGAGATGGAGTACGTCATCGTGGAGCGTCGCCGCCAACTGCCCGCGTGCTTTAGGGCGTTGCCCCGGTACGCGGCGGGCAGCGAGTATTGGCCCCGGCTGTTCAAGAAGGAGCGGAAGACCAAGCTTGGCAACCGTTTCGTGGACGGGCGCCTGGTGCACCGGATCACCGCAACCAAGAAGGGCGGGAGTTGTTCTGGTCCGTCCCTGGACGGACCATCTACACCGTCATCGACGCTGCTATGCGCGCAGACGAGCTCCGTCTCCCGAACAACGCCGAAATCGTGGAGATTTCGTCCGACGACGACGAGGAAGCCGACGGCACGGAGGACAACGGCTCGGAGGACAGCGGCAGCGGAAGTGTTGTCGACTAGAAATTTAATTATAAAGTCGCATATTTATTTGTATGGAAAAATTTATGGTCGAATAATAAAATGTCTCAATTTAGACCTTTGTCTCGATTAATTCGTAAAAGATTTGTTCAAAAATCAATTCAATTTCTACCTCGAATTAATTTCTGCGCCGAATTAATTTACATTAATTCCTGGACTGCTGACCGTCGCAGGGTTTTTGGTCCTGATTGTTGGCATGAACCGGGACCAATGCCTCGCAGAGAGCCACGTACGCATCGCGGGTCATTGGTCCCGGTTCGTGCCATAAACCGGGACCAATGCTTACAGATGAACCGGAACCAATGCCCTGGTGGCATGAACCGGGACCGGTGCCTGACATTGGTCTCGATTACGAAAACGAACCGGGACCAATAGAATTTGGGCGCTGGACCAAAGGCCCTCTTTCTACTAGTGCCACTACAAGCAGGCAGCCCTTACAAATACGGAGTACGTAAGTATCATACCATGTTGCGTTTTCACTGATACGATGCACTACAGCGACATGCGTGTCCTTACAATCTATTAAGAAACATACTACACATGGAATCGATTTTGCAGTCATGGTCCCCCTATTTGGTTTGGGTTGATTTCTTTCGGGTTCCGAATGATTTCATGTACTAACACCTACTGTTATCTTGGGTAGTAGGCGAACATGGCAATCGACAGGTATTTAGACCATCTCCACCAGCGCTCCCAACCGGTGGCAACCAAACCCGCTGGCAGTTGCTTTGGGGAGCTGCCCACACCGGCGTCCCTAATGATCAATGGCCAAAGTTAACTGAAACTTAAACAAAATTTTGGAGGCCTTCGTAGTCAATAGTGTTGTCCCACACCTCCCCGCTGTGGATGTCCTCGCCACTGAACAGCTCCCGCTCCACCTTTACCGGCGGCGGCAGGGCCACGGGGCGAAAGTCAATTCCGCGCACACGACGCGACGGCCACGCACGAAAGCTTGCCTTGCGAGGCGGTGGAGATGGTTCCGTCGGCGACCCGCTGTAGAATGTGGGGCACACCACGACCATGGGCGGTAGCCATGTTTTGCCAAGACGGTGCCGGTGTCCAGGCCATCCTAGTAGGTGTGACGCCCGTCGTGGTTCCAGGGCCCGCCGAAAGGCACGGCGTAGCGTGCTACCGCATCCTAGAACTCTTGATGGAGAAGTGCCACCCACAATCTGTTTCCATTCCAAGCCGGGTCCGCCTGTGTAGGCGACATAAGCAACAACTTGCGGTACGCGATGGCCTCCGCCAGGTCATCGTCTTGAGGGAGCGGCGGGATGGGACGACCCTCGTTGGTGATTTTCAAACTGCCAGGGAGATGCCACTCCGGCGGCATGATCAGGTTGTTCACATGCACCACGGTTGCCTCGTCGATGTTCAAGTTGGGCACCCGAGCGACACGTTTGTTGTCGCTCCTGCTATTGCCGGCCTCGTGGTCATTGCGAGAAGCGCGTCAGTGTTACAGTCGTCGCCCGCCGGTGAGATAGAGAGCGGGGAGGAGGGAAGATGGGAACTAGATAGGCTCGTGACGAATGGGCGCTGCCCTTTTATTATGGGGGTTGTTGTGGGTACACCGAACAGCCACCGCGCCATTAACTTCGACGAGCCAGCACGCGTCGGTGTCTGCGTTGGCATCTAAGGTGAGGAAGGCGCAACGAGGGTGAGTACGGACCGATGTAGAGTCATAAATTTAGTTGATCAGTCATTTACTCGCTGCCAAGGGGGCCTGACATGGCCAGGCCAATGTGACGCGCGTTGCCGGTTGCCCTAACCCGGCCCATGCGTGTGAGGGGCGACAAGGGCATGCCAGACAATTTTCTGGGCGGCCCTAGTTGCCGGCACCGGTTGGGGTGCCGGTGTTGGGCTGTTTTTCAGTCATGAGCCTCAAATCCCGTTGGAGGGCATATGTGGAGATGCTCTTACCGATTAAGGGCACATTTGGTAGGTTGGACCAGGTCCAGCCAGGCCATCTGGAGAACAAGTTGGATCGATTATATGCGTAGCCATCCTCCACGATGTGGGCTGCGTGGATCTTAAACACCGTCGGGCTAGCCCTAGAGGAATGGTAAAATCGGTAGTTTTGTAGGGTAGGCCATGGCGAGTCACTCATGCGCACGCTGGATGCAACCTCCCACTTGATGAACTTTCTTTCTCCCATATTAAGCTGGTTCTTCCACAATAATCTCTACATGAAAAGATACACATTGGGGGGTGGGGGGGGGGGGGTGGCGAGTTTCATCAATTGTATCTTCTCATATTTGTGTTCTGTTTTTGAACGTATTTCTTCATATTCATCGCATATGGTGAATCGTTTCAAATTTCCTTCCAAAGGTAGCTTGAACTCGTTGTTGCGTATAAATCCCGTGTTGTAAGTTTTTCGATTCTGTGGACGTAGAAAAATACTTACGTAGCTCTTTAATAGACTTTAAAATGTCTACATATGGACACTGAGATTATTCAGAAGGTGGCGGAGGCGCGCGGATGACAAGAGGTCCACAACCGGCGAGCTGGGCCAGAGCTGCACGGGCTTGACCTTAGAGACGCAATTGAGGAGCGGCTTCTCGATCGCTGACCACCATGACCTCCTTGCTGGTGTGATCTATGACTACAAAGAAGAGGACGTCCTTGAAGACGAAGACTCTGTCAACTGCATCATAAATTGTTTCTCCTCGGGAAAGTGCACGAACCATGTAAGCATGGGTGCGTCCTTACCAGGGAACACGTCGATGAAGGACGACGACGGCGACAAAGGGAGCGTGAGCACATCGATACCATACCAAGGATGTCGGGACTGCATCCTAGGGAATCGGTGAGGAACCTAGATGATGTCGTCATGTCAATGACTCCATGGATGGTCGCGTCAACCCTGCGTGTAACTTGGCATGGGCTCGCTATCTTCGTCATCTTCTTCGCTAGCTGCGCTGTCACCATATCCTTCTATGTTCAAGGAAACAAAAGTTGTTTACATGTGGCGGTTAACTGTTAATCACGAGCAATCAAATAGAGTGCTGCCAACCAAAAAGCCGTCATTCCAATCTTCATAGGGCCAAAAGGAGACGATGCATACAACCAAACAAAATGGAAAACGTGGCTCCAAGAACATTTTCACTCAGAGGCCCAAAATTGGGTTGGGTACGAAACGTGTCCTAAAGTTCAATGCCATGTCTCTCAAAAAAAAAGTTCAATTCCGTGAACAAACAGACAAATATATTTGGAGGGGCAATATACTGCTCGATCAGAGGATCCACGGACGGACGGTGGTTTGTTGACATTTGGTGCATCGAACGTCATGGACCATTCGTGTCCAGTACGGCCGACCGTCGTCCTCCACTCCAACTGTGGGGTAGTACTGTGGGCGGTACCACTGTTTCATCTTGTAGCCATATCTATTGGCGTCAGGCTATGTGCAAACAGTTCATTCGGCGTGGATCTATAGTAGTTAGCGCTGTGATATGTCATCGCGAAGTCTCGTTGACGCCGATGCGACGTTGCTTGCCGGTCGATCGATGCTGCTGGGGCGACCCAAAGCGGCGATCGATGCATCGCACCCAAAGCGGCGCCGGCACGATTCAAATCTCCAAGTACTAGCATATTGCCTCGCCGTGCCTGCAGTCTGCACGAATATTTCGGCTTTTACGGCCGTTGCCAAGTGGCGCTGTCCTAAGAAACTTGGATATGGAGTAAGTATATATACACAGGCTTACTCAGGGGTATCATACCGAGTATTAGGTAGGCTTTTGTGATAAAACTAGCATTTGGCGGGAAGAAGACGGCCAATTTCCTACTCCCTCCGTTCCAAAATAAGCTCGTCACTTATTTTGGGACGGAGGGCGTACGTTCTAAGACTTGAGTATACTAGAAAAGAAGTCATATAGATTTTTCTTAACAGTTAACCCATGCAAAGTTTGACCAGCTTTGAGCAACAACTCGTCTACAATGCCAAATCAATCAATTTATTTTCGAACGCAACCACGTATTTTCATTAATCGAATATCTAAATTACAGTAAGCAACACACGTGGAAACTAAAGGACAGACCAGGATTCGCCGGATAAAATGATTATTCTGAAATTGCACCCAAAATCTTAAGAGACCGAGAAATATAAAATGATATTTAAAGTTTGCTGCAACCACGAAGCCAACTATCGTCGCCTAACTCTAGTGTGCCCGAGACGAATGCCAGAAGAGACATCGAGCATCCACCATTGCAAGAACAAAAAAAGCAACATTGCCAATATGAGGCTTTGTTAGTCGATGAATAGAACCGCTGCACGTAGCGAGGCACATGTTGATGTGGCATGTCAACCGAAGGACCTCCCCGTGTTGTCTTAGACCAAAATCCTTCGTCTCTCATCGACGACTCTAAAGAAACCACCTCACCCTGGTCGCTAGCGCCGTTGCGGATAACAATGAATGTGAGCGACACACCGAGAAACAGATATCGCCAGATTTGAAGAACGACGAGAAGACAAGATTGTTGTCTGAAGGACCGACAAGCACACATTGCCATCAACTCTGAGCGCCGCCGTGAAGGTCACCACCGGTGCGACACTAGAATTGAGACAAGTTTATTTGCCCGGACGCCGCTCCCACCACCCAATGGCGCACCATAGTAGACATACCCTAACCCTAACTATTAGACCAGAATAACTATTAGACCATAATAGAAGAACAAGGCCCCTCCCTCATGCCACTTGGGCGACAAGTGGAGGGAGAGGGGACCATCGCCCTTATCAGTGCAAATCAGGGGATGTTTGGATCGTCGACACCTCACTAGTGCAAGAAGATAGGCGAAACAGTTTCGTAACCACGAAACTAGGTTTAGGTTGGCTGACCAAATCAATTTATTAGATACACTATTAAATATGTTTTCATGTAATATCCTATATGTTGTTGTAATTGTTAATAGTTTTTCTATAAATTTTGTTAAACATTACATGGTTTGACATTTGGAAAAACTATATACATTCTCAGCTAGTACTATAACTTTAGATGTTCGGTTGACTTAATACTTGAATAACTTGTCAAAAATGCAAAATATTACCAAAAAATCATAATAATTATAAAGCTCCAGGAAGATCCATTGATCGGGAAAACAACAATACAATCGGACACGATCTTACTATAGGACATATAGGCCTAGACGGAACTTCACATGCTAGTTTATTAGCTATATTTGATTACCCAAATGAAACGACATGTATGAGCGACCAGACGGGGTGAATAGGAGCTAACCAAAGTTTTCTTTTTTTCTAAATTAAGGCTTGACACAAAGATAAATTATGTAGATATGCAACTATGCACTTCTCTATATGACTATCAAGCAAGCAAGCTAAGCAACAATACAAGAGTAAAGGGTATAAATAACTGCAACAGAGATACGCACGTGTATTCCCGAAGTTCCGTCCTTGTTAGGGGAACTATATCTTTGTTGGAGAGGTGTGGAGGCACAAAGGCCACTAGCGCTACCAATGATTAACTTATTCTCCCGTGTGCGCACCACAAAGGTGGGCATCTGACCCACTATGCGTTGGATGTTAGGATTCACATAGGGAAAGCAAAAAAAATCATCCTACAAAAAACACCAAGATCGATATATGGAGAAAACATATATAGAATGGATCTAGATCTTACCAACATTGCAGTGGAGATTCGATGCTTAGTGAATATGTTGGCATGTCTCTTGTTCAAGAATCAAAGCACCATCCCTCTACAAGTATCCAAGCATGTGTTGCATGCAATCCATCAGAGCTCTGTCTGTCATCCAAGGCAAAGAAATACCGGAGGTTCATGCAGCCTTCCGACGTACATATATGAGAGAGAGAGAGGTGCATCCAAGAGGGAGAATAATGTGTGTTATGGTCCGGCACCCCATGGGTTTATATAGGAGGGGAAGGGGAGATTACACTTGGAGGAGGGGCAGATGGGAGGGCAACCACCACCCAAGGGGTTTCCTTGGCCATCACCCCATTCGAAAACCTAACCCTAGGTAACTCTCCTTTCCACATATGGAAGGGGTAGGTGCTTGACACCAATATGGGAGGTATGGTGGCCCCTTGCGCCTCCTTCCATTAAGAAAAAATCTCCTCTTCAATTAAGGGACTAATCCCGAACTTTCCTTAATTATCCCAATTATATCTCTTGATTTATGCTTCCATATGTTGTACAAATTAACTCCTTTGTTTATGCATTACGTATGTGGAAACTCTTCATTTCCATGCCATTCTTTCAAGTAAAGGACGATATGTCTTATGTATATGAACCTATATATTTACCGAAAGCTTTTTAAAATCTTTATCACATAAAAATAACTCCGGAACAATTCCGATCAATCTCAAAAACACTTTTGATGACTTCATAACCATCTTCCGGATTTAGGTTATGTCGTCGGAACAATTCCGTTCTCTCTCTCCGAAACTCATTCGGTATCTCCGTGCGATTTCGATGTATCCGAAACCTATTCCGGAGAACTCTCTCAACCACATACAATGAATATAGGGATTTCTATTTCCGTGCCCCTGGTTCGTTAGTTGTACTCAGTTTTTTCCAGTCGCTTAGTTTTTCCTCACTTTTCCCCTCCCTCCATTCTGAAACCCTCACATGCGCTCGGACGGGGGGATGCCGCCAGGTCAAAGGCTTGACCGTTACATGCTGTAAGGTGGGGCTTCGTTGGCGGGTCTTGTGTTGAGCGTTACGTTACGTCGCCTCGGTCGTTACATGCTAACAGGTGGGGCCGTATTGGGACGGGTCCTGCATACGTGGTGAAGGGTGGGGCCGCATAGAGACACGTCGTACCGGCCATTCTCGCTCCAAGCCTGGAACAACTCCCACACCACCCCTCCGCTCCGCTCCCTCGCCGCCGTGCCCTCCTACCTGAGAGCTCCTCCTACCTTATGTCGACCTCGTCCCCCGAGTCACCCCCTTCCCTAGCCATGGAGCTCACTCCGGATCCGCTTCCTCCCCCGCTAGATCTACCCCTTTAGTGGAACAGTATGCGACACCGGCGGGTGTACCGGTCCTCCCTGTCGAGCGCAGAGAAGATTGGGTAGAACCGAAAGAATCTAACGCATGGATTCCATCTGGGTAAGTATTGTTTCCCTTTGTGGATTGATTATAGGGAGTAATTAAGCCAAATCACCGGTGCTCAGCTAACTTCCTTGCTTTTCGAATAGGATTGATTCAGCGCTGGCATTTTCGGCTGGCGGTTAAACTGGATACTAGAGTAAGGGATATAGCCTTCATCAAAGTGTTGGAGAGAGTGTACCTCAATAGTGGATGAGTAGGGAATAGGCTTACACAATTCTTCTATAGGAGGTAAATTCTTGACATCTGCAGCTTTAATTCCCTTCTCCTTAAGACATTTCTTAGCTTCCTTCATCACTTCATCATTTAATTCAATAACTCCCCTCTTCTTTGATGTTGGAATAGGCACCGGAACAGTAGGTTCAGGTACAATTACTTCAGGTATAGCTTGTTTAGGAGGAGTCCAATCTTCATAGTTCTTGCTTATTTTAGCCATTAATTCCTCATCTTCCTTAGGAGTCCTATTCCTGAAAACACAATCAACACAACTATCTAGGTATGTCCTAGATTCCTCGGTTAGTCCATTATAAAATATATCAAGAAGCTCATTCTTAGGTAGTGGACTTCTAGCTTGTGCATGAATCAAAGCACAAAATCTTGCCCAAGATTCAGGCAATACCTCGTTTTCTCCCTGTTTAAAATCAAAAAGTTCCTGCAAAATAGCATGTCTAGCACTAGGAGGAAAATATTTGTGCAGGAAAGTACTAATCAAGCACTCAGGGTTATCAATAGATCCAGGAGGTAAATTACTAAACCAAGTTTTAGCTTCTCCTTTCAGTGAAAAGGGGAAAATCTTAGCAACAAAGTAAGTACGCATCTTAATATCATCAGAAAACAAGCCACTCATGGTATAAAGTTCATATATATGTGCTACCGCACTTTCATTCTTAGTCCCACAAAAAGGTTCTTTCTCGAAAATAGCTATGTAAGATAGATCGAGAGAGAAATCATAATCTTCATCTAGAATGTTTATGGGAGAAGCAGCAAACTTAGCAATAGGAGACAATTTGGGTCTAACAGTACGCCTCTCAAGGAGACTCTTAGTAGCGCTCCTATCATGGGTGTTTTTACATTCTTTAATAAATTCATCGGTCATTTCAACATAACCATCTTCAATATCATAACTTTCACTAGGCTCAGGTGAACTAACAGGTGTGGTAGTGTCTTTATTAGGAGTTTCGGAATTTCCAGCTATAGTTCTAGCAATCGTAGCATCTAGGAAAGGACCTAATGAACCACTCTTATCAAGCACGTGAGAAAGATCATAAGCATCAGAAGTTTCAGATTCAGCAGTAGTAGCAGTGTGTGTAGCATGTGTATGTGGTGGTGTAAGGAACTTACTCATAACAGATGGTGAATCAAGAGCAGCAGAGGTGTGTAGAACCGTACCTCTTCTTGTAGTGGATGGTAAAATAGGAACCTTGCCATCACGAGACTTACCCATGATGGATGGATAGCAGCGAACAATAGAGAATCCAAGTGAACTTGATAAATAAAGCTATGCTCCCCGGCAACGGCGCCAGAAAATAGTCTTGATGACCCACAAGTATAAGGGGTGTATCGCAGTATTTTTGAGGGAAGTGAAACCCAATTTATTGATTCGACACAAGGGGAGCCAAAGAATATTTATAAGCCTTAATAACTGAGTTGTCAATTCAGCTGCACCTGGAAACAATCTTGCTCACAACAGTTTATCAGTAGCAACAGTTTTGTAGTAGGAATAGCAAAGTAACAACAGTAGTAAAGTAAAGACATCAGTGACAATAGCAGTAAACAGTGGGATTCGAGTGCGGTAGGCATAGGGATGGATGGACGGGCGTTGCATGGACAAGACAATCCACATAGCAATCAGAACATAGGGCAATTCCATATATAGTCATATGTGCTCGCAATGAGAACTTGCACAACATCTTTTGTCCTGCCAGTCCGTTTGTAGTGGGGCCTCTAGGGAACTACTGGCAATTAAGGTGCTCCTTTTAATAGAGCACCGGAGCAAAGCATTAACACTCCGTGAACACATGTGATCCTCACATCAAAGCCATTCCCTCTGGTTATCCCGATTTCTGTCACTTCGGGGCCATTGGTTCCGGACAACAACGTGTGTATACAACTTGTAGATAAGACCATAAACAATACTATCATAATGAATCAATAACATGTTCAGATCTGAAATCATGGCACTCGGGCCCTAGTGACAAGCATTAAGCACAACAAGTCGCAACAAAGTCATAAAGCACTAATAAAAGATACTAGGCACCATGCCCTAACAATCTGATGCCATTACATGAACGATCTCATCCAATCCCTACCATCCCCATATCCTACAGCGGGGGATTACTCACTCATAGATGGGGGAAACATGGATGGTCGATGGAGAAGCGATGGTGATGATGATGGCGATGATCTCCTCTAATTCGTCGTCCCGGCAGGGTGTCAAAATGGAGTTTCTGGTGCTGTTTCGTGGAATATGGTGGTGGCGGCGGAGCGGAACTCCTTCTGAAAAAATGTCGAACCCCCCAAAGTTTTTAGGTCAGAAGGCTCCTTATAGGCGAAGAGAGAGGCCGAGGGGGTGCCTGGGGGGCCCACACCACCCCCTGGTGCGGCCTGGCCTGGCCGGTGCCACCAGGTGGTGTGGTCACCCCCTGGCTCTTCTCCGTCTCGTATTCTGGCTCCTGGAGTCCTCGGGTGAAATAGGATTTTTGGCATATTTTCCGTGATTTTTCCTGATAGTTGATTTTCTGCACAAAAAGTAGACACCAAGGCAATTCTGCTGAAAACAGCGTCAGTCCGTGTTAGTTGTATCCAAATCACACAAGTATAGAGGAGAAACAATAGCAAAAGTGTTCGGGAAAGTAGATACGTTTTGGACATATCAACTCCCCCCAAGCTTAGCTTATTGCTTGTCCTCAAGCAATTCAGTTGAAAACTGGGTGCGATAAAAGAACTTTCACGAACACATTTGCTTCATAAGATGTAAATATTCTCAGCAATGTGATCAACTACTTAGGCAGTTCATAATAAAGAGTATGCAACTGAGTCTACTTAATAGTCATTGCAAGCTATGAAGAGATTCCAACTCAAAAATAATAAGTAGCATGAAGTATAAACGTAAGCAACATTACAATGCTCATAAAAAGGTATGATAGAGTGGTATCTCGCTCGCCTTTGATTATGAATGTCAAGGCACCTCTGAAGTTCAAGTGATGACTAGAAGTAAAGATATCAAGGATACAAGCATCAAAGTCATAACACAAATCATCAAGCAATGGAACAAGCACAACGAATGACAATTATGCTCTCAAGAAGGTGCTCAAAGAATATGTGGAGACTCAACAAGTAAAAGAAAAGGTTTTGAATAATTTGAAAGGCTTCCAAATGCTGAAAGTATGGTACTCATTAGCTTTGAGCTCTCATTGCCCCTGTCATAAGCATCTTTAATGTGGTTAAGGTGAAAGTGAGGTCCAATCTGAGTTATATGCTTGACAGACTATAAACTGAAAATCCCAAGTCCCTTGAGTACGAGGGCCTCTCCTCATGCTACTCAACTTTAGTTACCGGTAAGTTCTTGTCATCGTAAGTATGTGCGTATCATTGAGAACCGCCAACGGGGTACCCCTTGCCCGATGATACGGAAGAATCCCCATATCAAAATGACAAGGCAAGCAGACAATGAGTATCTCAGCAATCTTTTTATTTACCATGGGAAAATGGTGCTTTTTTCTCTCTTTCCTCTTTTCATAAATCTCCTTTTTTTCTTTTTCTCAATAGCTATCTCTCTCTCTTTTTTATAAGAAGAATGCTTCATAGATATCATTATGGTTACGCTGCAGGTTTCCACCATGTCAGCATGGATTAGACCAGTGGCCCTGGCATTTCTCTAACACACATACATAACTCCATGGACTTACAAGCTCCCCTTTTATTTCACACCGGCGGCATCCGCAAACAAAAGAGCAAGGTATCAACTGAGTATATATTTACAAGTGTTGAAAGCGTTCCCTGTGACAACACAGTTCTGCTAATCCCCAGCCTATAATTAGCAAGCATATAACTTTCATGGAGAGTTCACAATGGTTCAAGTTTATTAAGTGTAGGAAATAAAGTGTGCCATCAAGTTCGTGAGAGCTTTACTAACTAACTTTCTCATAACAAGCAAACATTTTATTCGGAAGAAAACAAGGCATATTGAATATGCACGGAAGTAGCAAATGATGCTAAATAGGTAGGTATGGTGGACACTTTGGCAATATTTGGTTTAAGGGAGTTGGAAACATGAGTAAAACACTCAGTGGAAGTGAAGGCTAGCAATAGTAAGGGAGCGACAAATGAGAGATCAATAGATGTCATTATCATGCTTGCAACAAAACAGGACTACTCATGGCATGAAAGGGATTCAAGATCCTCAAGGCAAAATAATTCATCGAGGCTTAACTGATTATTACAGTCATGTGCATGCGTGAGCATGTGCCAAGTCAATCAAATGAAACATTCAGAGGAGGATACCACGGTGTCGTACCAATTTATGAATAGAGCAATGCAAGCAAACATTCACAAGACATGCTACAAACTATTAGCGAGCTGGAGCTAATCATAAGAAAGCAAGAACTACTAAGCATCCAAAGATAACATACATCCTACATGAACGGACTAAGCATGCCCACAGTGATGAGTATATGTACAACAATGAAAACAAATAGTGACATGGGTATACCCTACAGGTACTCGAGCTTGGTATATACGGTCCAAATACGCACAGGCCCACGGTGTCGCCAGGGCCCGGATGAAAGGACTCGAGTAACCTGCGGACTCTCGATTGCTTGAAGAACTAGAAGAAGCTAAAGATAGAAAGTTTAAAGGGAAAAACCCTAACTTGTAACTGACTCGACCTGCTACCCGAGACCTAGCCTATCTATATAAATGCTAGGAGGGGGCGGCGAGGAAGACAGACAACCCTAGTTTCCATAATCCTTGCCAGATTGCATCTGCGCACCATTGTAACTTTCCACTCCCTCGATAATTCCACGAGCAGACAAGCAGGAGTAGGGACCTCTACAAGGCCTGAACCTGGGTAAATCTTTGTCCCCTGTGTGCTTGTTTGCTAGCCGATAGATGTCTCTAGCGCTCCCTCCTTCTCCAAAACCCAAGTCCATAACAATGGGCATTGATGAGTTAAACCCTCGTCAATTGGCGCCGTCTGTGGGAATTGAGAGTGCTAATGTTGCGGCTTCTTTGGCCCCATCAACTGCGATCTACAACTCTGCAATAGTGGAGATTCGCCAGCTCTTCGGTGCCTTCGACTTCACCGTCCACACGCCGGCCACCCGCCCGGCCTTCGAATCCATGGGCGGCGGAATCAGCCTGGCGATTGGCAGCTTTCGCTTCCAAGTTGGTCAGATGGGCACGCTTCGCATGCCTGATCAGCCGACAGCACCGGCGATTGCACCGGCATCATGGTTCCCTCCATCGATCGGCACCCTCAGCAAGCTCAATGCCCCGGTGGCAGTCGAGAACACGATCAGCGACAGCAGTCGCGATTCCGATCTAAGCGATCTGGCCACTGAAGATGGAACCTACGGTTCCGGATCTAAAATTTGTGGAAGCAACAGCTTCCCCAATCACTTCATGTGCGCTGTCATCAATGCAGGTGACACCTCCGCCAATCGCGACAATGGTGGCAACACCGGTAATGGCACCGACCCACCCAACACCGACAACAGCGGCAACGATGGAAATGGCAGTAATAGCGGCAATCGCGCTCCCCTCAACAATGGAGGGGCAGTCGAACCTCCTAGCATAATCAACGAGCAAACTGGCGAACGCGTCATAATCAAGCTCAATAAGCAAGAGTGGGATCGCTGCCGCGAAGCCTTGCGGGGTACACCTCTACCCTTTGGGTCCCCACAGGAACTGCTGATGGGCTATCACTGGCTCTTGAAAGAAGAATTCAAGCGCCAACTACAAACAATTGCGCAACTTGAGGCACGTAAAAAGGTAGCAGACAAATCGAGCCTTCGTCGCGCTGGGCTCTCCTCCTACGGAGGATCCTCCTCAAGAGGCAACGAGTACCTCGCCAAGAAGAGGCAATCGCGGATGGCTCATCTTACCGAACAAGAGCGCATAGAAGCTGCAAAAGTCCTCGACTTAGGCTCTATGACAGTCGACACGAGAGGCAACGTGGTCCCAGGACGCCGCAGGCTGCGGTGACAGCAGCCACCATGTACCTCCTCAATAACCAGCCGCCAGCTGGAGATCCCCGAACTGCCATGCACCAATCTACGATCGCGGGTTTGGGATTAATCGAGGCCGCCCTTGACAAGGAGCCAACACCAGACCCAAAAAAGGGCAAAGCACTAGCAAAACGCCACTCCTCGCCCTCGTCCAGCGATGACAGCCACGACCTGTCTCCGTGCCACCACTCACGGCGACACGATCGTGACTACGATGCACGCGACGATCTCACGCAGCGCAAGATCGACAAATCAAGGGCACGACATGCTCGGTCGACTGACACGGAAGAAGAAGACAGGGAGCTTTGCGGCGCAAGATGCTTTAGCAGATCAATTAGGCAAAAGCGAATGCCTAAAGGATTCAAACTCCCATCGGAAAACCCGAAATTTTATGGTCTACAGGACCCCAAGATCTGGCTGGAGGATCACATCTCCTCGGTTAGACTCCACGGAGGCAGTCGAAGCACTGCCATGCATTGCTTGCAGCTATAGCTGCAGGGAGCCGCCCGAGCATGGCTCAATAACCTCCCACGCGGATCCATTCGCAGTTGGGATGAGCTGGTTTACAACTTCGTGCGCAACTTTAAGGGCACGTACAAATGGCCCGCATCAATCGAAGAGCAGAGATGCTGCCAGCAAAGATCTGGCGAATTGCTGCGCTCCTACATCCAAAGGTGGTCCATCATCAAGAACTCCGTGGAAAACATCTCGGAAGATCGCACGATTGATGCATTCAACGGTGGTGTCCGCCACCCAGAGCTCAAGGAGGAGCTGGGCCGCTCAAAGCCCCAGACCATCGACCACCTGATGGAGATCGCGAATCGGTGGGCCGATGGAGAAGATTCAGTAAAGAATCGCGCTCACTCCGATGAGGAGGCAGAACTCGAACGCAGACGCGACCGCCGAGGCAAGCGCCGCATGCGCATCTACGATGACCGCGATGACGTCAACATGGTCGCAGCCGGCTACGCTGATAGACGCGACGGTAACCGCAACAGCGGATACCGTAGCGGCGGATACCACGACTCCGGGAAAACCAAGCAAGTATGGCAACGCCGCACTCGCGATGAGCCACCCGCGACCTCCATCGAGGACAAACTATTCGGGCCATGCACGGTACACTTCTACATCGACAAGCATGACGGCAAGAGAAAGTCCAGCCACCTCCTCCAAGACTACCGCGAGTTCCTCAAGCTGCACGAGGGATTGGTTCGGATGAACCGTAATGCAGTCGAAAGAGGCTACAGAGCCGCTCCAGGCGCCGTGGCACATGGCGCACCACCACCACCACCTGGGCCACCCTAGAACGGAGCTGCACCGGACCAGCACCACGGGGGTGAACCGTACCCACGGGCCATGGCCACCATGATGATTCAAAAGGGGCGCCCCTCCAACAGGGTGCAGAAGGCCATCGCTCGCCAAGTCAACTTGGCCACGCACTCGCCACCATCCACTACTAAGTACCTCAGTGGAAGCGAGTCGTGTATCACCTTCGACAAACGCGACCACCCGCCTCAGATACCTCGTCCAGGTCATTACCCCCTCGTACTCGAGGCGCAAATTGGAGGCTTTGACATGAGTCGCATCTTCATGGATGGCGGAAGCGGCATCAACCTCATATTCACGAGTACCTTGCGAGCGATGAGGATCCCTCTAACCTGCCTGGAGGCATCGGACACAATGTTCCACGGCATCGTCCCAGGGAAAGGCGTATACCCCCTGGGAAAAATCAACCTTGACGTCATCTTCGGCACGCCCAAGAACTTCCGCGCGGCGAAGATCGACTTTTGAGGTCGACCGGCCCTCACAATACCATTGCATCCTTGGGCGTCGCATTCGCCAGTTCATGGCAGTACCCCCACGCCTACCGCAGATGAAAATGCCAGTCCCAACGGGCGCCATAACGATCAACGGAGCTTTGAGCACCGACAGCCATGACGGAATTCAACAGAATATCCCAGTCCTTCGGCATGCAGGAGGAACTCGCAAGATTGAAAGAGATGACAGACAATAGTCTGCCTCCCCTAAGTAGGCCAAGCTCACCTGATCTCTCCTTCGATTCATCTGTGCACACAAAGAAGGTGCAGGTCCATCCATCGGATCCTGCCAAGACGACCTTCATCGCCAACAACTTGAGTCCTGCATAGGAACTCGCGCTCGTCGAATTCCTCCGTGAGCACTGGGACATTTTTGCCTGGTGTCCTGTGGACATGCCAGGAGTTCCCAGGGAATTCGCCGAGCACGCACTCAATGTCAACCCCGACACAAGGCCAGTCAAGCAAACAATCAGGCGACTGTCTGAGCCACAAGCGCAAGCAGTTGGAATGGAGATCAACAGACTCCTCGAGGCCAAGTTCATACGCGAGATCAAAGAAAGCACTTGGCTCGCCAATATGGTGCTGGTACCAAAAAAGGACACGGATATCCTACGGATGTGCGTGGACTTCACTTCTTTAAACAAGCACTGCCCAAAGGATCACTTCCCGCTGCCACGGATCGACCAGATCATCGATTCTACCGCGGATGCGAGCGCCTCTGCTTCCTCGACGCCTACTCAGGCTATAATCAAATTCGAATGAAGGAGGAAGATCAGGAGAAAACAGCGTTTACAACGCCCTTTGGTGTCTTCTGCTACAACACAATCCACCAAGGAGGAAGCCTCCCTGATCGACGATTTGGGCGAAACCTTCGCCAACCTCGATCGCTACCGGATCAAGCTCAATCCGGACAAATGCTCCTTCGGCGTACCATCTGGGCAGCTACTCGGTATTTCATCTCCGCGAGGGGGATCGAGGCGAACCTGAAGAAGATAAAAGCCATACTGGCCATGGAGAAGCCGAAGAACATAAGAGGCGTCTAGCAACTGGCCGGACGAATCGCGGCCCTTAGTCGATTTATCAGTCGGATGGGTGAAAAGGCACTGCCCTTCTACCAGCTCCTCCGCAAAGCTGAAAAATTCGAGTGGACCTATGAAGCGCAAGAAGCATTCGAAGATCTCAAGCGCCTGCTATCCACCTCGCTAATGTTGGTGACTCCACGAGAAAGTGAACCACTGTTGCTGTACATCTCCGCCACCAACCAGGTGGTCAGCACTGTGCTTGTTGTCGAGCGAGCTGAGGAAAACAAGGTCCACGGCGTACAACGCCCGGTATACTACCTCAGCGAGGTCCTCACGCCAACAAAACAGCGGTACCCGCACTACCAGAAGCTGGCGTACGACGTCTTTATGACCGCCCGACGACTGCACCACTACTTCCAGGAACACCCAATCGTGGTAGTCAACAACGCCCCGTTGGGACATATCCTTAATAACCCCGACGCCACGGGGCGAGTCGCGCTTTGGGGAATAGAGCTGTCTCCACGAGACATCACATACGAAAAGCGCGACGCAATCAAGTTGCAAGTTCTCCCTGACTTCCTCGTGCACTGGATGGAGAACCAGCTCCCGGACAAGCCAGATATGTCCTACCTCTGGACAATGCACTTCGATGGGTCCAAGCGGAAAGACGGAGCAGGCGCAGGTGTCATACTGACATCACCTCAAGGGGACAAGCTGAAATATATCCTGCGAATGCAGTTCACAGCCTCAAACAACGAGGCTGAATACGAGGCCCTGTTGCACGGGTGAGGATGGCAAAAGCCTGCGGCGCCAAGAGGCTCATCATATACGGTGACTCCAAGTTGGTCGTCAACCAAACAATGCATGAGTGCGACGCACTGAGCGACAACATGATCGCGTACCGCGACCTCTACGACACACTCGAAGGAGACTTCGACGGTTGCGAGCTGCGACACGTAGGCCACGAAAGCAACGAGGAGGCGGACGCACTCGCCAACATAGGCTCTACCTGGGCCCCCATACCGCCTGGGGTATTTCTCGAGCGCATCTACGAACGCTCCATCAAGCCAAAGGCCGCAGAGAAGAAAACAAGCGCAGCAACAGACTCGTGGGATACGCCACCCAATGAGCCAATGGCACTCGATGACTTGGAGCTGGACACATGACTCGAGGGACCAATGAGCGTCATGATGATCGAGCAATCCTGGACGCAGCCGTACATCACGTACCTCCTCAGCAAAAGGCTATCAGACGATCCGACAGATGCACGGCACATCGCACGGTGATCCAAGGCATTCGTTGTTATCAACGGCGAACTATATAAACGCAGCATCACGGGAGTACTCCAACGGTGCGTCTCCATAGCCGATGGAAAAGCAGTTCTCCTAGACATCCACGAAGGGACCTGCGGGCACCATGCCGGCAGTCGCGCCCTCGTTGCCAAAGCTCTACGAGCTAGATTTTACTAGCATACGGCCATGCGCGACGCCAAGGACATAGTCCAAAAATGCAACGCCTGCCAACGATTCATTGATAAGCCACACGCACCAGGCGTAGAGCTACGGCCAATCCCATTGGCCTGGCCCTTCGCACAATGAGGGCTCGACATGGTCGGCAAACTTCCAAGGTCCTCGCGAGGAGGCTACGTCTACCTCTTGGTCGCAGTCGACAAATTCACCAAGTGGATTGAAGCCATGCCAATGACCAACCAATCAGGACACAACGCAGCCAAATTCTTCGAGTCCATCGTCTACCGCTTCGGGGTGCCGCACAACATCATCACCGACAACGGGACGAACTTCACATCCAATGAGTTCCAAGAATTCTGCGAGAACTTGGGGATCAACATCAGCTGCGCCTCAGTAGCACATCCACAAACCAACGGTCAGGTGGAAAAAGCAAACGGGCTCGTTTGCAGCAGCATCAATAAAACGACTCCTCCGGCCACTCGAACAAGCCGCGGGTTGCTGGCCGGACGAGCTGCAATCCGTACTCTGGAGCCTACGTACAACTCCAAACAACGCCACGGGCTGCACGCCATTCTTTATGGTGCATGGAGCTGAAGTAGTGCTACCCGCGGAGGTACGGTACAAGGCGCCGCGTGTGGTCGCCTACAGCGAGCAGGAGTCATCCCTCGCACTCGAAGACTCCGTCGACCTCCTTGACGAAGCAAGAGAAATCGCCACAGAAGGATCCACGATCTAACAGCAGAACCTGGGCAACTACCACAGTAGAAGGCTTCGCCCCAGATCCTTCGTCGAAGGTGACCTAGTCCTGCGACTGAAGCAGCAGGGGCATCTCAAGCTCGAGTCCCCCTGGGAAGGACCGTACGTGATTACAGAAGTAATCCCAAGTGGCGCCTACCGCCTCCAAGATTTAGAGACAGGAGTCGCATACTCCAACCCCTGGAACATCACACAGCTGCGACACTTCTACCCTTAGTTGTTTTTACTTTTACATTACAAATAAGGCTACTCAGCCAAGGCTACTTAGCCACACATTGTACCTCGCACTGTTTTTCGGATAAATAAAAGCTAAGTGCCCCAAAACTCTGTGATCTCCTCTACTTAGTCAATTTACGTATTCGGGGGCTGCGCCACCCTATACACATCTGTTCTTTGAACCGAAAACGCGATATCCTGAGTAGCTGGTACATCAATCGAACCCCTTAATACAAACTCAACCCAGCTGCAACGCACCTGATAGGTTGACAAGGGACCGAGATAAAACATGACCAGGCTAACGAAAAGGACTCGCATAGTGCAACGCACCTCATGCTAACAAAGCTCTTTATACACATTCGACAATAAATTATCTACAACATCTATATGAACTTTACAACACAAGTACACTCATGTGCAGGATACAAACTAGGCTACTATTGCAGCAAAAGAACGTTGGTTTGTTCCTCGAAGAAGTCGACGATCTCCTCTGCTGGGCGATCCACCACCTGATAGTGCGGCACCATATTCCAAGCAGATCCTGCTGGCGGTGCTGGTGGACCATACGGAATAGCGGCAACATCCATGTCAGGCCTGTGAAATCGCACCATGGAGAGAGCAGCCTTGGCACCAGCCACCAACTGTTGCCTCACGCACTCGCGAACCGCGGACAGATCTTGAAATTTGGCAAGGAGAGCCAGCAGGCTTGATGGAGTGTCATCCAGCGGGAACATCGCCCGATAAATGCTCTTCAAGCACGACTGCGACTTCTTCAGAAAGAGCAACACTCGCGATGCACGATCCTGCAGGGTCGCCAGCGCAGTCGTATGGTCATGATCCACCTAGAAGTATCCACTCTCTTGAAGTTGCTCCTGGGTGAGATCATGAAGGCGAATCGCAACTCTATCCTTCTCCTCCTGCGGATGGCGCGCGCTAACTACACGAAGCAGCACCAATAGCATCAGTACAACGTACCACTGCGAGTGACTACAAAGGAAAAGATGAGAATAAGCAAACTAACAATTGAACTGATCGCCCAGCTACATCACCTCGCCAAGCAGATATTGCTCACGGGCGGCGGCCTTTTCTGCCTTTGACTTCCACACGTCTGCGCTACCACGGATCACGGGAAACTCGCGCTCCAGCTGCTTCACGCGATCACAAAGTCGCGAAAGCAAAGATAGCTCCTCTACCCTGGAGCGCGGCGGTGCCACGGTATAATCAAGAGATGGCAAGTCCTGGGTCCCCGTCACAGGATCACTTGATGTACCCTACCACAAGTCAAGATAGAAGCAAAAATAAGACGACCAAATCAACACAAAGGCAAAAGGAACGGATGCATTCAAGACCAGCATAAGTATCAACAGACACACTCGCCAGCAGGCATGTTCTTAAACAAAAAGGGCAATTAATCAACTATTACAAAAGCTAACTACGGAGCAGCTGGCTTCTTCGACTTCGACGGCTTCGGGGGCTTCATCAAGTCCGTGGCAGTGTCAGACGCCATCGACTTCTCCGGCCCCGAGGCAAGCTACCGCCTTCTTAGCCCGTTGGAGCTCCTCCGAGTACTTCGCAACAGTATTTATCAAGTGATGCCCATATTTGGCACAGGCAGTCGCAAAAGGAGCGAAGACTACCTGCTGACCATCCACGCCAACAGGCATCGCCTTTGACACCGCGGAAGGATCGATGTCGGCTCCGTGGGCCTGCACCATGGCAAGTGACATGGACGCGCCAGCCACGCGGAGGGAGTTCTTGTAGGTGGAAGGCACACTACCGGCGAGTGACTCCACCAGCTCGTCCATGTTATCGATCAGCTCCGCCTTCAGCATCAACTCCTCCCAGAGGCAACTGAGGGCGACCTTGGCCTTGGAAAGTGTACCTTGGACGGTGGCGCTACGGTCCTCGACTGCAGACACCGCGCCTGCCAAAGCGTCATCGCGATGAAGGGCCTACGGGTCAAAGCTCAAATCGCCAGCATCTGTACATGAAACCACACAAAGACCAAAACTTTAGCGCCACCAGCAAAAACATGAGATGCAGAGAAGGACAACAATATCCACAAGCAAAGGTACCTGAGAGAGCCTTGGCGATTGAGAACAGTTGCTCTTCGAACAACTTTTCCCTGGCCGCAAAGGAGGCACGCAGATCCTCTTCAAGGCGCTCGCCTCACGAAGCTGCGATTGCCTCGTCGCGACCCTTCACAGCCGCGGCAAGTGTTTTCTCCAAGGTGGCGACGTTACGCAGTAAGGAATTATGTTCAGATACACGGCAATCAAAAGTTGATTATCAATCGACTATACCAAAAGAAGAAGATGAAAAAGAATAAGTGTAGAACACTCACTTTCAACCGCGCGGTGACGCGTCTCCAGCATTGCATGCTGACGGCCCATCGCCATCACCTGCTCTGCCACTTGCGCGGCTTCCTTTACAAGGAGCTGTCGCACAAACAAAGAATCAGCGGAGGCAACAGATAACATCGACTGCAACACTAAAAAGTAGAAAAGCTATACTTACATGGTCCTCCAATGACTCCGAAGATGTTTGTTGTACCGTCATCCGAGCAACCATTCGATGCTCCCCTACATGAGGAGAGCTGGAAGAATTGTGCCTAGAGTGGGCCACCACTGGAGGGGAAGGAGCGCGCTCGACCTCGACCTTGGCCCTTGAGGTCGCGACTCCTGATTCCTTCAAAAACTCGACATCGCCAGAAGATGACGATGCCTCTTTATTACAACACAATACCCACCTTGAGTAAGGGCAAACTCCAGGGCAAAGCCAACAAGAAGAAAACAGAGAAGAAAAATGAACTCGAAACTTATCAGTCAAACTTGTCAAAATTAAACGTCGCCTCCACCGACTCCGACGAAGATTCCTTAGGCAATCGCATCTTCTTGCGGGAAGACGGTGCCACGACCCTCATAGGAACGGCAGGAATTGGCGACTCCGCGCCAATGGTCGTACCTTCTGGAGTCGACAGAGACAACGCGTCAGAATCCTCGCTGCGCGAACGCTTGCGAGTATCCGGACTTTCGGACTCGGGGGCTTCCTCTTCCACATCAGAAGGGACAGTCGACTCAGACTCGTCCTCTTCCAAAGCTTCATGAGGAATAATCCCCTCAGGGAGAGGGGGCATACAAGGCGACACCACCCAATCCTGCATACAGACACCAAAGATTAGCAAAAAACAAGCAAGCAATAGAAAAAGCAATCGACAAAATAAGCTACTACGTAGCATAACTATACCTCAGGAGGAGGATTCGAAGCATCAAAGGGAGGAACAACTAGCTCACTAGGAAGCACATCCTTGCCAGTGTACTTCGTGACCAGTCGAACCCTCTTATCCACCTCACTCGCGGACATGCCATCGGTAGACACGTGAGTGGCATCATCAGCGCCAGCCCATTGAAACATGGGATGGACTCTGGCTTGAAGGGGCTGGACGCGACGGCGCAGCCAAGTTCGGATGAGGGCGCAGCCTCCCTCTTCTTTGCCTATGCGGCTCTCGAGGTCGCAGACGCGTTGATACAGCACGTCTGTCTCCGCGAGTTCGCCAGGCATAACTACGTTCTTCCAGGAACGCATCTTCTTGCATGGAGTCGCGGGATCGAAGGGCGCGAGTCCAAAGTGCTCATCTTTGGCCTTCTGATCATGGATATAGAACCATTTGGCCCTCCATCCCTGGATGGACTTGGTGTGCTTGATGTCGAAGTAGGTTGCGGATGGGTCGACGTGAATTCTGCAACCACCTACGTCGTAAAATAAAGAGCCAGATGCGGACTGGCGCTTCAATTTAAAGATGCGCTTGAAAAGGCCAAAATGTGGCTCGATGCCGAGCCAGCACTCGCAAAGAGTGATGAAGCAAGAGATGTGGAGGATCGAATTTGGGGACAGCTGATGGAGCTGGAGCCCGTAGAAACAAAGAAGACCCCTAAAAAAGGGGTGAAGAGGCAAGGAAAGACCGCGAATGATGAATGCAAGAAACATCACTCGAAAACCAGCGGGAGGAGCAGGAATGGTCTCACCGCTGGGGACGCGCGCATCAGCGACTGCTGCGGAGATCACTCCGTCTTAGCGAAGAAGACGGAGATCAGACGCCTTGATGATGGAAGGGCGCCAAGCACCATTCGTAACGCGGGTGCCCGCGACCTTTTTCTTCCCTCGGGCGGTGGAGCTGGTGCCCGCAGCGGCGGAGCTGCCCTTCTTCTTCGCCGCGGCAACAGTGGTCGCGGAATCAGCGACGGCGCCTCCCTTCTTCTTCCCCATTACACGACGGCGATGTGAGTGAAGGAAGTAGCTCGGGAACGAGCGGAGCTGGTCCGACGTCGTGTAGGAGACAGGCGCAAGAGAAAGCAGAGGAGCAGAAGCAATGGCGATGGCAGCAAGGAAGAAAGAGCACATATGGGAAATTACCACCGTAACACCGCTACTTAACCCCTGGAAGATGCAATCCAACGGCTCAGAAAAACCCTATTGGACGCATGACACACATCGTGTTTGACACGTGGAGAAGGAGAAGCACGAACCATCCCTCCACTACTCCCATTACGCACGGAAATCGAGGAGGTGCAGTTAAAATAAAGATTACGCACGCCCAGTCAAATCAAAGTCAGGAAGTGGGACCCACCGCTCGTCACGTCCCGTCAAACTCGCTCACACGGGCAACTAAGGTCATACAAGCATCATCACTGACGTCATCAAAGCTACGCAATGGAAAAATTCGACTACTTAGTCTTTGTTGGAGTCTTCGACTCCACCAAGCACTCGGAGGCTACTCCCATAGGGAACGCTGGCCACGCACCCTACAATTTTCTTTTCTTTTTGTAGGAACAAGGACAATCAAAACAAAAACCCAACCACTCGAAATACGGTTCGACTATGGACATGGGTTACTCCCATAGGGAGAGTCGGAAACAAATTCGACTGAAACAAACAAGCAAAAGACGACAAAGAAGAAGAGTTATTTAGTCTCGCCGAGTCTTCGACTCAACCAGGCACTCGGGGGATACTCCCATAGGGAGCGCTGGTCGCGCACCCTATGATTGTTTATACAGAAAACTATGTGTTGATAACATCCGCACTCGAAGCTTATGGCGACACCGCCTCATAATTTCCCTACAAAGAGACTGTGTCTCCTGGGTCACCCGAATCGTCTCCGCGATGATAAATTTCGGATGTCGCGCTTACACCGTAAAGGTAAGACCTGAATAAGGCCTGGCAACGCATTTAGCTGCGCACTACCAGAAATATATCCGTGCCTACAGGCACGATGAACATGCCTTGACGGACGCATCGAGTGCTCACACCCGTATATCTGGAATTCAACTCCTGTAAGACCTCCGCGGTCTGAGTCGAATTACACCAGCACTTTTCTGGATTCGAGTCCGGGGACTCGAGTTCGAGTAGATTGCGTTGTTTCACCCTAAGGTGGTTAACTGATACCGATACTTCGGTTATATCAGGCACGTACATCAACAATCCCTATGACACAAATAAAAGCAGTCGAAATGTACTGAATCAAGCACTCGAAGACTTCAAAAAGTCCCCAGTCGAATATGTGATTCCACTGGATACTCGGGGGCTACTGACATGGGTATACCCTACAGGTACTCGAGCTTGGTATATACAGTCCAAATACGCACAGGCCCACGGTGTCGTCAGGGCCCGGATGAAAGGACTCGAGTAACCTGCGGACTCTCGATTGCTTGAAGAACAAGAAGAAGCTAAAGATAGAAAGTTTGAAAGGGAAAAACCCTAACTTGTAACCGACTCGACCTACTACCCGAGACCTAGCCTATCTATATAAAGGCTAGGAGGGGGCAGCGAGGAAGACAGACAACCCTAGTTTCCATAACCCTCGCCAGATTGCATCTGCGCACCATTGTAACTTTCGACTCCCTCGATAATTCCACGAGCAGACAAGCAGGAGTAGGGACCTCTACGAGGCCTGAACCTGGGTAAATCTTTGTCCCCTATGTGCTTGTTTGCTAGCCGATAGATGTCTCCAGCGCTCCCTCCTTCTCCAAAACCCAAGTCCATAACAATGGGCATTGATGAGTTAAACCCTCGTCAAATAGAGTTCGTTACTAGCCTCTTACCACGCCTCAAGTTGTCATTAATCCTCATTATTGCTCTTCACTTGTGTGGCTTGAATAATAATATGAAACCAATATTCCACTGAGGACTGCTGAATCCTGTAGCAAACTCACAAAACCAAAGAACAACGACAAATATTTTTGGTGTTTTCGATTTTTAAACAAGAACCAAAAGGGAAAAACAAGCAAAGCAAAATCTTTTTGGGTTTTTCGAATAGTTCAAACAAAGCAAAAAGGGAAAACAAACCAAGGCAAAAAGAAGAAGCAAACCAAAGAGAAACAACAGAAATATTTTTGGTCTTTTTGTGTTTTTAGAAAGCAAAAGCAAAAGAAGAACGAAAACTAAAAAGAGAACGAAAACATGAATATATAAAGTACCGACACAACATGATATGAAGATGAGTGCGGTGTCGGCGTACCTCCCCCAAGCTTAGGCTTTTGGCCTAAGTGGGTATCAATCCATGTACGAATAGGGGTTCCAAGCGGGCGGATCTTGGTAGGAATGGTCGTAGCTGGGCCCATGAGAAGAAGAAGAAGCTCCCCAATCATAAGCAGGCTGCTGATATGAAGATTCTCCCTCATTCGAGGGCTGGACCGAATCATCCGTGACTTCCCTTCTAGTGTCCTGCTCCTGTTGGGAGAGCTCTCCCAAGTACGTGTCAAGCTCCTCCTCGGTGAGGGGCCATCCTTCCCTGTTATCAAGGTTAAACAAAACAGGTGCAGGCAAAAGAACAACACGCTCGGACTTGCTCTTTCTCCAACCAGCTTTGAGAAAGGTTATTTCATAAGATAACTCACTCATACTAGCCCACGAGGAAACAAATTTATGCTGTATCATGGAATTAAGATCAAACCTTTCTATGGGAAACTGTAGGTCTAGATGATGAGGCACTAAACCATGCAATGCTAGTAAACGAGAAGCAATGAGGCCTCCACAAATTCCACCTTTCTCACGGTTAGCAGCAAGACGGAAAGCTATCAAATCACCCAAGTTGTAAGACCTATCTCGTCTAAGAGCAGCAGAGATAAATGCTAGATCAAATGAAGATAACTTATTGGCAGTTTTCCGAGCAAGAACACACTTGGCAATAAAATAGGCAAAGTAGCGAATGGAGGGAAGATGAATGTTACGGATTTTTCCACTCTCCTTCAAGAAGCTACTCCCTTGGCAAATTTCTGCATATAAATCCATGAGTGGTTCAGGTCTCTCCTTAATCTTCCTACATGATCCCCATTAAGGTACCTTAATAGCTGCACAAAAATCATCAAGAGAAAGGTTGACAGCAATATTGTAAATTTTGTAATGGACCATGGGGTTAGGAAAAGAGTGACTAAATTGGAAATCCTGCACCACAGACATGGTTAGCTTCACGAATTGACAAGGTTCATCTTCCAAAAAGTGCTCTAACCCTGCATTAGAAACCAAAGTGTGGAAATCTTGTAGAATTCCTGCAGCTCTCATGAACTCAGAGCATGGATAAATGGAGGGAAAAACTTCCTCCTCTCGGTGGACCTGCATGACCTCAGACACCCAAAGCTCATGTTGGTTTAGGTGGTATTCACTCATCTTCCATTCTGAAATTTAAACACCTATTAAACAAGTGATTCCAAAGTAAATATAATGAAGGATTCTACTCATAGGGACTTGTAAGAAGCCTAAACATGCATCAAAACTATATCTCTAAGCATCAAGCAAGCTTACAAGCTCTCATAACCAGTCACCTACAACAGCAAAATACTCAAGAAATAATCCACTAAACACAAATCTACTTGGACAAGGGGAGGAGTCACATACCAAGGAACAAATGCTCCAAATTTCAGCAAGAAAGATGGGCTGAGCAAGGAGATTGAAAAAAATCGAGAGCAAGCACAGCAAGAACGCGATTTTGAGCAATGAACTGGATCTTACTCGGGAGAGAGAAGAAAGTGGCAGGTGAGAGAGTTAGTGGGGGGTCAGGGGTGGCCCACACCAGGGCATGGCGCCACCCAGGGCTGGCCGCGCCACCATGTGGTGTGCCTGCCTAGTGGGCCCCCCTAGTACCTCCCAGGTACTCCTCTGTCCCTTTTTTCACGTAAAAATTTAATATGTATTTTCTGGAATTTTTCGAGACACTTTATTTTTGAGCATTTTTCAGAAAATAGAAGAATGATTTTTCTGACAGACAGATTTTTTTTTCTTTTGGAAACATGATGCAAGGACAAAACAAACCTAGAACTATAGAAGTTCTAAGACACTCTAACATGCAAGCAACTAACAACAAAAATTAAACTAAATGAAAGCAAAAACTAAAATGCAAAGGGTAGAAATAAACGGAGATAATCATAATGAAAACATTGTTTTGTTCAATGGAATCTTTTTGTTAACAAGGTTGATAAATTCTTGCTACCAAAACATTTGCATATGAGACAAAACTTTGTATTCCACTAATGATTATGTTACCTCAACCTTGATAGCAATGGTCGCAATCATAATAGTTTCAAATTTTTCTCTTCGTATGGGACAATATATTTCTCCAACTTGAATGCCCTCAACATGTTCAATTGAATTCAAACCATAAGTCTTTTCAATCTTCTTGGGGAAATAGACAGTATGTTCCTTGTCATTAACATTGAAAGTCACCTTTCCTTGATTAAAATTAATAACAGCTCCTGCAGTATTAAGAAAAGGTCTCTCAAGAATAATAGACATATTATCATCTTCAGGCATTTCAAGCACAACAAAATCAGTTAATATCAAGCAATTATGAGCCACTTGAACAGGTACATCCTCACATATACCCACAAGAATAGTGGTAGATTTATCAGCCATTTGCAAAGATATATCAGTTGGTATCAAATTTTCAAGCTGAGGCCTCTTATAGAGAGAGAAAGGCATAACACTAACTCCAGCTCCCAAATCACACAAAGCAGTTCTAACATAACTATTCTTAATAGACCAAGGGATAGTTGGAATCCCTGGGTCTCCAAGTTTCTTAGGAACCTTGCCATTGAAGGAATAATTAGCAAGCAAAGTAGAAATTTCTTCATTAGGGATCTTCCTTTTATTCGAGACAATGTCCTTCATATACTTTGAGTAAGGAGGCAATTTAATAGCATCAGTCAAAGGAATTTGCAAGAATAAAGGCTTCATCCACTCACAAAACTTATTATAATGTTCATCTTCCTTTGACTTGTGTTTCTGTAACACCCTCGAATCGGCCCTATGCAAGTTTTAGCTCTTTCCGCCAAACCCGCATAGAAACGATTCATGATCGCCAGCACTTGCACTGCGGGTGGAAAACGAAGTAATACCATTACACAACAGTCCTCGATGGGACCCACAGAACAGATATATATACAATAGCGACTCAACGAGTCAAGAATACAGATATACAACACAAAGATCCAAATCACCTTGAAAACGATACAGCTTTCGAGTACGGACAAGATGCAAATGGGGCTAAGAGCCCTGAAGAATAACCAATGGTGTCCATAATCCTGCCCAGGCCAAGCCGGAAGGGTAACCCTGCTAACGACGTCGATCTCAAACCTGCTAAAACAAAAGGGGGTGCCGACAAAGGGCAAAAGAAAAAGAGGAGCATCAAGATCGAGGCCAAGACACGGCGAGGTTAGAATTTGGCGGCTCTCGCCACATAGGTATGGTGGATCAAGCAAAGACAAATGCACTAAACAACCTATAGATACTTGATACATCTGTCGGCTATTAGAGAGGGGTAAGAAAGACCTATTCGGGTCCTACCTGATACTAACACCAAACATACCTATCCTGGTATTTCCCCCTCGAGACCAAACGAGGAAGTCGGACCAAGGAACTCACACAGTTGGCAGTTTTACTCATTCCATCATAGTTGCAGCACTTACTAATCAGATATGGATAGCATGAGTCATCCTGTAGCATAAGTAGTGGGCAGTTTTAATTAACCATTCCATGGTAGTTGGAACATTTACTAGTCAGATATAATTGTCCTGAGGAATCCCAAAACCCAGCAGTTGTTGGCACTTTTATCACATTCCATTAGAGTTGCAATACTTACTAGGCAGATATAACAAGACACAAGGAACCCCAGCTCCACCAGTTGTTGGCATTTTTTTTAATATCCATTCCATTGTATTTGAATCTGATTACTAGTCACATATTAAGTCAAATTTATAGCACTACTTTAGTTATGCTTGTCTATGATCGAGACACTGTGCTCCAAGTCGTCCATAACCGCGGACACGGATTTCAGAAAGATTTACCAAGTAGGGTGCACAAATAGCAACACACACACGATCAACCTCGGAAAAACCAACTCAAAACCCAACGAGGCTTTCACGACAAAGCAATCACAGGATTCATAAAATATTTCAGGGGGCCACCCCATTAAGCTACCCGCAACGAAGTTGGCCGGCTCCGAGACGGACCCAAGGTTTATGTGGATGGCTGTAAACGACTGGGAACCCGAAAGTGTGACTGGGCTTGTCGATACAGCGAAAACGTGTCACGGTCCTAAATAGTACAGGTGCTCCACGTGCAATCGTAAATAAAGCAGTAAAGCATGGCATAAGTACAAGATAGTAATAAAGCCCCAAACTAGTTTGTGGCCCCAAGAAATAATAAATGAATCAAGCTCTGGCTAAGGGGATTCATGGTCCCATATGCGGATAGTGCGATAGTCAAGGAACATGTATCAAGTACCTGGGGTCCTACGGGACAAAAGTGAGCATGGAAGAACCAAATAACATCTATTGCCCACCGATGCCTCTGCATTAGTTATATCTAGCAATTTAATATCAAGTTGTAATTAAATCCATGATCAACTCCACCATAAACATCTGCCAGCATTCCAACAACTGTGGTACTCGACAACACAAGATCGCACCTGAGCAAGCAACTACGACTCGCAAGGCCAGCTATCTACCAAACAACAGGTAATAGGAGGTGTCCAAGGCAATATACAGGCTGCACGGGATATAACTGGTGTACGGAAACTAAAGCATCGCGACACGGATAGCAATAGATCAACATGAGGAAATAAAGACTATAAATGCAAAATAGGTAGAAGGGGGAGAGATGCTCGCCTGGGAAACACGGCCGAAGGTTCATATCCGGAGAACTTGTCGATACTCGCATCAACTCATCGGCCTAATCCGCGAAGAAGCAAACACTAGCAGAAACACCGGATACAAATATTTAATACTACGGCAGAAGATCCGGCATGATTATGATATGATGCATGGCATGGCACAGATGCGGTGCAATTAGGCAATATTAAGCGGAACCGGGGTCCCGATAATTAATTACACGGTTCAAGTTATTTAGAACCCCTGCAATTTAAATGTTGTATTAACAGGGCGAAACATGGTATCGGTTCGCTACACAAATTTAAATGGAGTCCGGAATAAGACTAGAATAGCCCGCATATAGACTCCATATTTAATTATGAGGTGAATCGGCATAATGCCCCCAAACCACATGATATGCATTCGAGATGAACAATTAATATGCAACAAGTTTTATATATAGCATTTATAAAATAGGGGCTCGGGAAAAGGTTCACACATCTGGGTTCGGGAGATCTTGGATTTCGGGGGGTTCGGGGTCTGGTCTCAGGGTTTGATGGGGGAACGGTTCGACGGGATCGGTCTCGGACAACGGAAGGATAACTTAGCGTTCCGGGAAGAAGGACTTGGTTTGGCGTCGGGGCGCATCGGATTCACCCTGGTCGGTGTCGATCTTGTCGTCGCGAAGATCTTGTCGGGTCCGCGTATCGGGTCGGTCTTGGCATTCGGGATGAAGAACTTGGTGTTCCGGGGATCTTCAGAATCCGTGAAGTAGATATTGTCGCACGGTGTCCAGGTAGGTGAACTTGTCAGTTCCACGGCTTCGATTGTTGGAGGTGAACTTTTCCCGCCACCGGCGGCCTTGTCATCGAGAGAAGATCTTGTCGTTCCATCTGGATCTTGTCGATTCCACCTCGAAGGACTTGGGTCTACCCGTGTCGGAGGTCTTGGGTGGCGCCATGTTCAACCGTCAAAACCATCGGCATCGAGCCGGTCTTGTCGGCGCGGAAGAACTTGTCGGAATCCTCGGTTCATGCGGCTCCTCGAGGCAAACTTGCCGATGGGTCGGATCGGAGATCTTGTCGGTGGTTGTGGGCGATCTTGGTTTGGGGTCGTTCTTGTATGACGAGGATCAGTTGCGGAACATGGAGGGCTCGGTGGCGAACTTAGGCACATCCGTGTCCGTCGTGCGAGTGGTATCAAACATCCTGGTGGAAGTTCTTCTATCGATGTGTCGAACTTGTCATCACGAAGATCTTCATGGGCTCATGGCTCACGAGCGAGACACCGGTTGCAAAAATCTTGCGAGTTTTGGGCAGATCTTGGAGAGACATTCGTCGCCACCCTCCGCTTGCTTGGTTTTCGGGCATCTGTACATCGACAACACATGAAACGGGTCTGCACGCGCGCTCATGCCTGAAGACGGTAGGCCCACGCATGGACAGCAGGATGACTGTCGGAACCTGTAGAGGAGGGCTAGGGAAGGCGAGGACGTGCAGAGGGGCGGCGGTGGCCAGCTCCGCTGCAGACGCGACACGAGGCAGAGGAAGGCGTGCTTGGGGAGGAGGACGACGGCCGGTGACGACCCGGGGCGGTGATGCTGCACTGCCAGGCGGGCCGGCGCTAGAGAGGCTCCAAGGTCGGCAACGCGATGCAGAGCTTGAAGAGGCCTGGGGCGCGCGAGGCTGCCGGAGAAGAGCAGGAAGGTCGAGGACACGGCTGCTGGCGGCGTGGGGAAGGGCTCGGGCTCGGGGACGATAGGGCCCGAGGGAGGCCAGGACGGTGAGGGTCCGTGGTGAACGGCACAAGGATGGAGCGGGGGAAGCCGGCGCTAGCGGCATGCTCGGAGGAGGGCGGCGCTCGGGGCTCGGCGCAGTGGAGCTCTGTGGGCCGGGCACGACGCTGGCGGCGGAGAGAGGAGAGGAGAAGCAGGGTGGAGGCGGTGAGGTTGGCGACCCGCTGGCCGAGTGGACGGACGGGAGGAGCGGAGGAGGGGAGAGGAGGCCAATGGCAGCGCTGAGCCTGATCTGCGAGGCGAAGAGGGGCGGGGCACGGGAAGAACGCGACAAGGGCGCGGTTGCGATGGAGACGAGGTGAGGGGATCGAGGGAGATGGGGGTCGCGTGGAGGGGACGCGGTCAGAACGTGTCCGCGCGCTACGTGCGTGAGGTGCACGGAAGTTGGTGCGGGGTGTGCCGCGCGGTGGGTGGCATTTGGGGCCAGAGGCAGGGTGGAAGCCGCGTCATGCGTGCGAAAGTGATCGGGCGTGGCGGTTGAGGCGCGGCTGCCGCTGCTGCTGCACGCGGCGCAGTATGTGTGGTGCGTTGCGTGCCAACGTGTGCGGCGTCCAGGGAAGTGGCGGCGGGTGAGGCTGGCTAGGGTTAGGTGTGGCTTAGGGACTGGGTCAGGTCAGTTTAGATTAGGGTTTGGCTTGGGTCGGGCCTTCCGGGGTAGTAGGTGGTCTGGCCCAACGGCCGGGCTGCCTCCCCCGGTACAAAATATTTTATTTGTTTTAATTCAATAAGACTTTTGTAAATAGTTTTTAGACAAAACAAAATATTCGAAAAAGACCGGAGTTTTAATTTGAAATAAAGATAGGGGACATTTAGAAAACAAATATAGGCTTTTAGAAAATAGTTTTAGACAAGCAAATGCAAGATGAATGACGATGCTCTAATGCAATGTAGCATGATGACATGACCATGCGGTCATGATGATGCAATGCATAAAAACACAGCGATTTTCTAGTAGTGGTTTTAGCGGGATGCCACAATTCGACACCACTAACAATGGATCTCGCCCTCGAGATCCGCCTAATGGTACCGGGAAGAAGGTTGACAATCTGAATCTTCTCGCTTCATGTAGATCCTCGCGACACCACTAACAAGAGTTCGTTGTCCGTGATCGTCGAGAGAATACTCCGGGAACAAAGGGCAAAGGTAGAGGTATCAACAAATAAAGCCACCTCTAGCTTCCATGGACGGAGTAAAATTGCTGGATCCACCGATTCGATGTACAAAAGTGCACAGTGAGAGGCGGGTAGGGTAATCAGTCCATCCCGTACTCAAAGCATCCTTCTGTAAATGAATCGCAGAATCGTGCAACCGACTCTCGGGATTTAGACTGAAGATCTTCACAAGCGGTGTTCGGAACAAAAGGGGTGATGCAGGCTGTTCATCGGATCTAGAGTAGATGCTGTCGTCGCATTGGGGACCACCAGAAGATACAAAGAAAAATCATATAAAAGGCACAATGATCAGGGTTGGCGATGGTTCCATTGGCATGAACAACACATGCTCAAGGTATACTCCAACTTCACCAATGCTCTTCCTTCTCATATGCTTTTCAACGATACAGATATCTATCAAGGGGCACATACGGATAAAGAGTTCAAGGACAAAAGATTGGATGAAGGTACAACAGCCGAGAAGCAGATTGATGATTGTAGAACCACCGTTATAAAGGGAGGAAGCAAAACCCTGAAGGTATGACAGAAACCCAACCACGAGAAATCCTGGACTCGAAGAAAAGATAAGAGAGTAGAATCAAAACACGCAAAGGTAAGAGGAGAACAGCAGAGGGGTAAGGAGTAAAAGCAGACCTAACTGGATCTATCCAACCGATTTTGCAAAAATAGTGTTGACACTCTACTTCGGCCGTTAGTTAGGTTATCCTACAGGCTGGACTTGTGGGGTATCGCAACTACTGAGCTCTGATACCACTCTGTAACACCCTCGAATCGGCCCTATGCAAGTTTTAGCTCTTTCCGCCAAACCCGCATAGAAATGATTCAAGGACGCCCACCAGGCACTTTCGTGTGGGTGGAAAACAAAGTAATACCATTACACAACAGTCCTCGATGGGACCCACAGAACAGATATATATACAACAGCGACTCACCGAGTCAAGAATACAGATATACAACACAAAGATCCAAATCACCTTGAAAACGATACAACGTCCGAGTACGGACAAGATGCAAATGGGGCTAAGAGCCCTGAAGAATAACCAATGGCGTCCATAACCCTGCCCAGGCCAAGCCGGAAGGGTAACCCTGCTAACGACGTCGATCTCAAACCTTCTAAAACAAAAGGGGGTGCCGAAAAAAGGGCAAAAGAAAAAGAGGAGCGTCAGTACTGAGGCCAGTACACGGCTAGGCTAGAATTCGGCGGCTCTCGCCTACATAGGTATGGTGGATCAAGGCGTGCAGCCAAGCACTAAACAACCTATAGAGACTCGATACATCTGTCGGCTATTAGAGAGGGGTAAGAAAGACCTATTCGGGTCCTACCTGATACTAACACCAAACATACCTATCCTGGTATTTCCCCCTCGAGACCAAACGAGGAAGTCGGACCAAGAAACTCACACAGTTGGCAGTTTTACTCATTCCATTATAGTTGCAGCACTTACTAATCAGATATGGATAGCATGAGTCATCCTGTAGCATAAGTAGTGGGCAGTTTTAATTAACCATTCCGTGGTAGTTGGAACATTTACTAGTCAGATATAATTGTCCTGAGGAATCCCAAAACCCAGCAGTTGTTGGCACTTTTATCACATTCCATTGGAGTTGCAATACTTACTAGGCAGATATAACAAGACATAAGGAACCCCAGCTCCACCAGTTGTTGGCATTTTTTTTAATATCCATTCCATTGTATTTGAATCTAATTACTAGTCACATATTAAGTCAAATTTATAGCACTACTTTAGTTATGCTTGTCTATGATCGAGATACTGTGCTCTAAGTCGTCCATAACCACGGACACGGCTTTCAGAAAGATTTACCCTGCAGGGGTGCACAAATAGCAACACACACACGATCAACCTCGGAAAAACCAACTCAAAACCCAACGAGGCTTTCACGACAAAGCAATCATAGGATTCATAAAATATTTCAAGGGGCCACCTCATTAAGCTACCCGCAACAAAGTTGGCTAACTCCGAGACGGACCCAAGGTTTGTGTGGACGGCTGTAAATGACTGGGAACCCGAAAGTGTGACTAGGCTTGTCGATACAGCGAAAACGTGTCACGATCCTAAACAGTACATGTGCTCCATGCACAATCGTAAATAAAGCAGTAAAGCATGGCATAAGTACAGGATAGTAATAAAGCCCCAAACTAGTTTGTGGCCCCAAGAAATAAGAAATGAATCAAGCTCTGGCTAAGGGGATTCATGGTCCCATATGAGGATAGTGCGATAGTCAAGGAACAGGTATCAAGTACTCGGGGTCCTACGGGACACAAATGAGCGTGGAAGAAACAAATAACATCTATTGCCCACCGATGCCTCTGCATTAGTTATATCTAGCAATTTTAATATCAAGTTGTAATTAAAGCCATGATCAACTCCACCATAAACATCTGCCAGCATTCCAACAACTGTGGTACTCGACAACACAAGATTGCACCTGAGCAAGCAACTACGACTCGCAAGGCCAGCTATCTACCAAACAACAGGTAATAGGAGGTGTCCAAGGCAATATAGAGGCTGCACGGGATATAACTGGTGTACGGAAACTAAAGCATCGCGACGCGGATAGCAATAGATCAATAGGAGGAAATAAAGACTTTAAATGCAAAATAGGTAGAAGGGGGAGAGATGCTCGCCTGGGAAACGCGGCCGAAGGTTCATATCCGGAGAACTTGTCGATACTCGCATCAACTCATCGGCCTAATCCGTGAAGAAGCAAACACTAGCAGAAACACCGGATACAATATTTAATACTACGGCAGAAGATCCGGCATGATTATGATATGATGCATGGCATGGCACAGATGCGGTGCAATTAGGAAATATTAAGCGGAACCGAGGTCCTGATAATTAATTACACGGTTAAAGTTATTTAGAACCCCCGCAATTTAAATGTTGTATTAACAGCGCGAAACATGGTATCGGTTTGCTACACAAATTTAAATGGAGTCCGGAATAAGACTAGAATAGCCCGCATATAGACTCCATATTTAATTATGAGGAGAATCGGCATAATGCCCCCAAACCACATGATATGCATGCGAGATGAACAATTAATATGCAACAAGTTTTATATATTTCATTTATAAAATACGGGCTCGGGAAAAGGTTCACACATCTGCGTTCGGGAGATCTTGGGTTCCGGGGGGTTCGGGGTCCGGTCTCAAGGTTCGACGGGGGAACGGTTCGACGGGATCGGTCTCGGACAATGGAAGGAGAGCTTGGCGTTCCAGGAAGAAGGACTTGGTTTGGCGTCGGGCGCATCGGATTCGCCCTGGTCGGTGTCGATCTTGTCGTCGTGAAGATCTTGTCGGGTCCGCGTATCGGGTCGGTCTTGGCGTTCGGGATGAAGAACTTGGCATTCCGGGGATCTTCGGAATCCGTGAAGTAGATCTTGTCACACGGTGTCCGGGTAGGCAAACTTGTCGATTCCACGGCTTCGATTGTCGGAGGTGAACTTTTCCCGCCACCGGCGGCCTTGTCATCAAGAGAAGATCTTGTCATTCCGTGTGGATTTTGTCGATTCCACCTCGAAGGACTTGGGTCTTCCCGTGTCGGAGGTCTTCGATGGCGCCATGTTTAACCATCGAAACCATCGGCATCGAGCCGGTCTTGTCGGCGCGGAAGAACTTGTCGGAATCCTCGGTTCATGCGGCTCCTCGAGGCAAACTTGCCGATGGGTCGGATCGGAGATCTTGTCGGTGGTTATGGGCGATCTTGGTTTGGGGTCGTTCTTGTATGACGAGGATCGGTTGCAGAACATGGAGGGCTCGGTGGCAAACTTAGGCACATCCATCTCCGTCGTGCGAGTGGTACCAAACATCCTGGTGGAAGGTTTTCCATCGATGTGTCGAACTTGTCATCTCGAAGATCTTCATGGGCTCATGGCTCACGAGCGAGACACCGGTTGCAAAGATCTTGCGAGTTTTGGGCAGATCTTGGAGAGCCATTCGTCGCCACCCTCCGCTTGCTTGGTTTTCGGGCATCTGTACATCGACAACACATGAAACGGGTCTGCACGCGCGCTCATGCCTGAAGACGGTAGGCCCGTGCATGGACAGCAGGATGACGGTCAGAACTTGCAGAGGAAGGCTAGGGAAGGCGAGGACGTGCAGAGGGGCAGCGGTGGCCAGCTCCGCTGCAGACGCGACACGAGGCAGAGGAAGGCGCGCTTGGGGAGGAGGACGACGGCCGGCGGACGACCCGGGACGGTGATGCTGCACTGCCGGGCGGGCCGGCGCTGGAGAGGCTCCAAGGGCGGCGACGCGATGCAGAGCTTGAAGAGGCCTGGGGCGCATAGGGCTGCCAGAGAAGAGTAGGAAGGTTGACAACACGGCGGCCAGCGGCGTGGGGAAGGGCTCGGGCTCGGGGACTATAGGGCCCGAGGGAGGCCAGGACGGTGAGGGCCCGCGGAGAACGGCGCAAGGATGGAGCGGGGGAAGCTGGCGCCAGCGGCATGCTTGGAGGAGGGCGGCGCTCGAGGCTCGGCGTGGTGGAGCTCTGTGGGCCGAGCACGGCGCTGGCGGCGGAGAGAGGAGAGGAGAAGCGGGGTGGATGCGGCGAGGTTGGCGACCCGCTGGCCGAGCGCGGGGCGGTGCAGCGCAGGCGAGGAGGAGGGGTACGGCAGGGCCAGCGGCGGCGCGGAGCTCGGCTCTGCGAGGCGAAGAGGAGCGGGGCACGGGAAGAACGCGACAAGGGCACGGTCGCGATGGAGACGAGGGGAGGGGATCAAGGGAGATGGGGGTCGCGTGGAGGGGGCACGGTCAGAACGTGTCCGTGCACTACGTGTGTGAGGTGCACGGAAGTTGGTGCGGGGTGTGCCACGCGGTGGGTGGCGTGTGGGGCCGGAGGCAGGGTGGAGCACGTCGCGGCTGCGTGCGAGTGACTGGGCGTGGCGGTTGCTGTGCGCGCTGATGCTACGTGGTACGTGCGTGTATGTGTGGTGCACTGCATGCCAACGTGTGCGGCGTCCAGGTAAGTGGCGGCGGGTGAGGCTGGCTAGGGTTAGGTGTGGCTTAGGGACTGGGTCGGGTCAGTTTAGATTAGGGTTTGGCTTGGGTCGGGCCTTCCGGGGTAGTAGGTGGTCTGGCCAACCGGCCGGGCTGCCTCCCCTGGTACAAAATATTTTTTTTGTTTTAATTCAATAAACTTTTGTAAATAGTTTTTAGACAAAACAAAATATTCGGAAAAGACCGGAGTTTTAATTTGAAATAAAGACAGGGGACATTTAGAAAACAAATATAGGGTTTTAGAAAATAGTTTTAGACAAGCAAATGCAAGATGAATAACGATGCTCTAATGCAATGTAGCACGATGACATGACCATGCTGTCATGATGATGCAATGCATAAAAACACAGCGATTTTCTAGTAGTGGTTTTAGCGGGATGCCATAGTTTCTTATCAGGAAAAGGCATAGGTTTTTGGACCCAAGGTTCTCTTTCACTACCATGTTTCTTAGCAATAAAATCTTCTTTGGTGTATTTAGTATTCTTAGTGTGGTTTTCAGGTTCTTCTTCAACTTTTTCTTCATTAGGAACTTCATTTTCTTCATTACCACTTTCAGTTTCAGCATCAGAGATAGATATACTATTAGGATCTATAGCAGGTTCAGAGGGTTCTACAACAGTTTTATGTTTCTTTTTCCTTTTCTTACGAGTAGAACCACTATTTTCAGCTTGTTGAGAATCCTGCTCAATTCTTTTGGGATGCCCCTCAGGATATAGAGGATCCTAGGTAGCAGCAGCACTTCTAGTTCTAATTTCATAAGCATGTTTTTCTTTAGCAGCATTAACTAGCAAGTCGTTTTGCACTTTAACGAGTTGATCTATTTGAGTTTGAACCATTTGAAAGTGTTTAACAATCATTTTAACATCATTAGAGGTTCTTTCCACAATATCTTTCAACTCAACAATAGCTCTAGTGTTTTCCATTAGATGATTTTGCACCCTTTTATTAAAGTTATCTTGCTTAACAATAAAGATATCGAATTCTTCTAAGCATTGATCAGGAGGTTTAGAGTAAGGGATATCGCCTTCATCAAAGTGTTGGAGAGAGTGTACCTCAATAGTGGATGAGTAGGGAATAGGCTTACATAATTCTTCTATAGGAGGTAAATTCTTGACATCTGCAGCTTTAATTCCCTTCTCCTTAAGACATTTCTTAGCTTCCTTCATCACTTCATCATTTAATTCAGTAACTCCCCTCTTCTTTGATGTTGGAATAGGCACCGGAATAGTAGGTTCAGGTACAATTACTTCAGGTATAGCTTGTTTAGGAGGAGTCCAATCTTCATAGTTCTTACTTATTTTAGCCATTAATTCCAATCTTCGACAAGTATAGGGGGTGTATCGCAGTATTTTCGAGGGAAGTGAAACCCAATTTATTGATTCGACACAAGGGGAGCCAAAGAATATTTATAAGCCTTAAAAACTGAGTTATCAATTCAGCTGCACCTGGAAACAATCTTGCTCACAACAGTTTATCAGTAGCAATAGTTTTGTAGTAGGAATAGCAAAGTAGCAACAGTAGTAAAGTAAAGACAATAGCAAGAATAAAGTGGGATTCGAAAAGTGTAGGCATAGGGATGGATGGACGGGCATTGCATGGACAAGACAATTCACATAGCAATCAGAACATAGGGCAATTGCAGATAAATAATATAAAGCATCCAAGTACTAGATAATCCTAGGCATGTGTTCCATATATAGTCATACATGCTCGCAATGAGAACTTGCACAACATCTTTTGTCCTGCCAGTCCGTTTGCAGCGGGGCCTCAAGGGAACTACTGGCAATTAAGGTGCTCCTTTTAATAGAGCACCATAGCAAAGCATTAACACTCCGTGAACACATGTGATCCTCACATCAAAGCCATTCCCTCTGGTTATCCCGATTTCTGTCACTTCGGGGCCATTGGTTCCGGACAACAACGTGTGTATACAACTCGTAGATAAGACCATAAACAATACTATCATAATGAATCAATAACATTCAGATCTGAAATCATGGCACTCGGGCCCTAGTGACAAGCATTAAGCACAACAAGTCGTAACAAAGTCATAAAGCACTAATAAAAGATACTAGGCACCATGCCCTAACAATCTAATGCCATTACATGAACGATCTCATCCAATCCCTATCATCCCCATAGCCTACAGCAGGGGATTACTCACTCATAGATGGGGGAAACATGGATGGTCGATGGAGAAGCAATGGTGATGATGATGGCGATGATCTCCTCCAATTACCCGTCCCGGCAGGGTGCCAAAACGGAGTTTCTGGTGCTGTTTCGTGGAATCTGGTGGTGGCGGGGAGCAGAACTCCTTCTGGAAAAACATCGACCCCCCGAAGTTTTTAGGTCAGAAGGCTCCTTATAGGCGAAGAGAGAGGCCGAGGGGGTGCCTAGGGGGCCCACACCACCTGGCGGCGCCTGGCTGGCTCGCCACTAGGTGGTGTGGCCACCGGCTCTTCTCCGCCTCGTGATTCTGCTCCTGAGTCTTGGTGAAATATGATTTTTGGCATCTTTTCCGGGATTTTTCCTGATAGTTGATTTTCTGCACAAAAAGTAGACACCAAGGCAATTCTGCTGAAAACAACGTCAATCCGTCTTAGTTGTATCCAAATCACACAAGTATAGAGGAGAAACAATAGCAAAAGTGTTCGGGAAAGTAGATACGTTTTGGACGTATCAAGCTTGCCGAGGGAGCGCCTCCACTAGGTGATGAGGATGAGTTGATGTTCCTGAATTGGTAGATAGATTCAGTAAAAAGGCACTAGAGGATCAATACACGGAGGAATTGGCCCACGGTGCCAGATTTGATGACACTAATGAAGAAGAGAACAAGGAGAACAATGACAGTCTCGTTTTAGCCAAGGACGATGGTGAGGACTTGCCAGTAATTGAGTGGGGTAGGAACGATCCTAAGATTTCAGAAGGCACCATATTTGAAACGATGCGGGACTATCGTAATTCCTTTACTACATATTGCATCTGCACCAATAATGATTATGTTGTTATTAAGGGTGAGCCAGCAAGGTTCACAGTGAAGTGCGCATACAAGAGGTGTAGGTGGAGGATGCACGCATCCACTAAGCTCAGGAGCAGTTTGGTTCAGGTATTACAGCCAGTTGTGTATTTTAGATCATTGTGTAGAATTTGTTAACTGTACCTGACATTTTCATTATGTTTCAGATAAAAGGTAACCAATTCGAACATTCTTGTCCACCTCAAGGGGGATAGCCAAAGGATAAAATAAAACTAGCAAAGAGTAGGTGGTTGGCAGATGCAATCATGGATTGGATGAGAGCGGACCCATCACTTGGTGCAATAACGCTCATAAAAAAAGTTTCTGAAAAGTTTAATATTACAGTACCTTACATGAGGCTGTTCTATGCAAAGAAAATGGCTCGATAGGATCAATGGTTCATGGAATGAAAGTTTTCAGTTGCTTTACAGCTTCAAAGCTAAAGTGGAGATGGCTAGTCCAGGTATTGTTATACAGATAGACAGGAATACAGTTCAGTACAAAATAAGAGGGAAGACAATGGAGAAGGGGTGCTTTAGAAGGGCTTTTGTTTGTTTCAAAGCTTGCTCGCAAGGGTATCTGGATGGTTGCAAGCCTTATTTGGTCGTGGATGCAACAACTCTTCATGGCAGATTTAAAAGATAGCTAGTAGTTGCTACTGCAGTTGATGGCCACAATTGGATGTTCTCTATTGTTTTTGGACTTTTGGAGATTGAGTCAGAGGAAAGTTGGACTTGGTTTCTGGAGAATTTGCGCGATCTTATAGGTCATCCACCAGGACTTACTATCCACACGGACGCTTGCAAAGGTTTGGAGAAAGTTGTAGAAGCAGTATTCCCCGAAGTGGAGCATTGGAAATGTATGCGACACTTAGTGCAGAATCTTACAAAGAAATTCAAGCGCAAAGTTTATACTGACAACCTATAGCCAGCTTCATACACATGCAGTTTGAGGAAGCATATGTATCATTTGGAAGTGTTGTATAATTAAAAACCTGCGGTGAAGAAGTACTTGGATGCACATCATGGAATGGTGTGGTCAAAAAGCCAATTCAATGAAATTTGCAAGGTAGACTATGTGACAAATAACCTTGCAGAGAGTTTCAATGCAAAGGTCAATTCATTGAAAGGGCTTATGATATGGCAAATATTTAATAAGATTAGGCAGATGATCATGATAAAGATCGATTTGCGTCAAAGAATTGCATCAACAGTATATGTTGGCCATCTCATCCTCCCATCTTTGATTAAGGCATTGCATGCCAGGGCAAAACAATTGAAGATGAAATACATTAGAAAATGAATAGAGGATGAGGTAATGTACACTGATAGTAAAGATAGGCAATGGAGGTATCCAGTGAGTTTGGCTGACAGGACATGCCATTGTAGGGAATGGCAGCTCCGTGGGAAACCCTGCATACATGCATAGTTTTCTATGGGTGTTCTAGGAGGTGAAGAGGGTGAAGTTGATCAGTACGTGTCAGAGTATTTCTCCTTTGCCAAATTTAGGGAAGCATATGCTCAGAATGTTCCAGCCTTGTTGGGAAAAGACCAATGGATCGAAGTGAATCCAGGCTTCAAGCTATACCCTCTAGTTTTTACTAGACCAGCAGGTAGGCCAAGTAAGAATATGATGAGAGCTAGTGTAGAGGGTGGTGCACCACCTCGACGACGTAAGTGCAAACGTTGTGGGATCCTAGGGCACATTGCTAGGCGTTGTAAAAATGCAGTGGACCGAGCTTATGGAATGGATGATTAGGCGGGAGTAGCAAATGCAGATGAGAATGAAATATCTGAACGAGAGGAGAATGAAGCAATGGATATATTACAGATTGAACCAATGGATCGAGAGGAGATTGAACCAGATATAGGGGACATTGAACTAAATGTAGGGGAGATTGAACTAGATGCAGGGGAGATTGAACCAATGGGATTGAACCAAATGAAGGGGAGATTGCACCAAATTCATGGGAGATTGAAGCAATTTATTCATTGGAAGTAGAGTTTAAAAGTAAAGGAATTACACAAGAGGATATTGAAGAAATGATGCCAATGCGTTTTGAACCGTATGAACCAATGAATCGAAACATGGTTGAACCAATTGTACGACAGACTAAAGCACTTGATTCATTTGATGCAGAGAAAAAGAACAAATGGAACAAATGGAAGAAGCTGGTGGTGGACTCTAAGAATATTCCAGCCGGGATCACCCGGAGCAAGGTGGTGAACTCCGAGAATATTCCAGTGAAAAACACTAGGAGCAAGAAAAAATGTATTTGAATTATTAATTTGAATTTGTATGATGAATTTGAACTAATGTCAATATTTGTATTGAATTTGAACTACTGTCAATGTTTGTGACACTTCCAAGTTTGTATGTTGGATAACCCCATAATGTATGTGTTATTGCAAGTTTCTATTGTCATGCACCTAGTTGCTTAGCACTGCTCAGTTTTGCCTTCGACATTTGGTCAACACATGGGGTTTAGCTAGTTTATGGCTTAAATCATAGCAAACATTCACCAACTGATCCACAATTTGGCGCACTTGTGTATTCTAGATTGATTTACCATATGAAATTGGAAATTTTGGATTTACTTATAATCAGCCACATTTTTCTTTTTCTAAGTGATTAAATTCAAATAAATGGTTTTAGGGTTAGTTTAATTCAAAAAAGAAGTCAAAACATAGTGCAACCTTCGCATGGAGTCTTGTTATGTTAACTAAAACCTAGCATGAATAATAAAGGAAAAGGAAATAAAGAGAAATAGACTTCTCCCCTAAACCACTTCTTGGAATGAGCTACTAGATATGAAGATGCATGACTTTCTACTGAGTCAACCTCCAAGATAACCTATCCCAAAACATACTTTGTCTAAATGAGGCCAAATTTGGCACATTTATGTATCTTTGATTTGCAAACAATATAATGTCGGCCAAGATGGATTATTTTGTTCAAATAACACATTTGTCATTAGTTAAGCCAAAAGCTTGAATTTCCCTTGGTCATTTTTTATCTGAGCGCCCTTGTTTTCCTTAACTCTACTCAGTTTTCCCCACCCACTAAAGTTTTCCTCGGTTTGCACCTCCCACTAAAGTTTTCCTCACTTTTCCCCTCTCTCATGTCTTAGTTTAGCTAGTGCTCTGATTGGTCGAGATGTATGTCACACGGATCTTGGCCAACCACCGTTGGATACATCATGATCTGACGGGTTGGAGGTCTCTCTCTCTCTCGATGGGCACACCTAACCTTGTACGGTGAGGAGAGCCCGACTAGCTGGATATCTCTCCCTCCATTTCTCTGTCGCACATATACCAGCCACATCAACTAGCGTTTAGTTTGGTTGCGCTCTGATTGGTCGAGATGTATGTCACACGGATCTTGGACAACAACCGTCGGATACATCATGATCCGACAGGCTCGAGGTCTTTCCCTCCGTTTCCCTGTCGCACGTATACCAGCCGCATCTTCCTCCCCTCCTATCGACGCACGGTGGCTCAGACCTACGCGTGGGGGTCGGAACGGCTTGCGGCGGCACGGGTCTAAGCGCGGCTGCTAGAACAGCGTGCGGCGGTGAGGATCTAATAGTCTGAAATTTCTGTCTCTGTCTGTCTCATTTCCGTTCACATCCTCAGATATGTTGCTAATAAAAGACACCGATGGAAGCCATCATCCGCAACATCAGTGCGACGGTGGTGGTGACAATAGTGGCCATCGATGAAAGACACCGAGGAAAGCCATCATCCGTTCACATCTATGGTCATGGTGCCGACAGTGGTCATCGATGCGAAGACGATTGAAACCATCACCCGTAACATCACTGCGACGATGCATATCAAGCCCTCGTGAATCGAAGCTGTGGGAGGCAGGCCGCGGCTGGCACGTCGAGGTGCAATCGACGGTGAAGGCCAGATGGGAGCACTTTGCCCGTACTTCTTGGAGTACACATACGGCAGGGAGGGCGGCTAGCTCAACGTCCACTTAAAATTGGGACAAATTTAAGCCCAATTTGAACCAAAATTCCATCACTTAAAATATATGTATGATTTGAATGAATTTGACATGTATTTGAGCCGTGAGGCCATGGATATGCTCTAAAGCTGATTCATAAGTAGTAGTACTTGCTTTAATAATCTCCGGTGGGCTTGTATAAATTTGATCGAAATATATATGATTCGAATCAAAATTGATATGTATTTGAGCAGTGAGGACAGTGGATATGATCTAAAGTTGATTCATAAGTAGTACTCCCTCCAACCCAAATTAGTTGATTTAGATTTGACTAGATTCGATTGTATCTTGAGGAAGTTGAGTCAACTAACTTGGATTGACAATCTCAGCCACAATTTTGGAATGGGGAATGGATGTTGCCGCCAACGCTGCAACTCTACATGGTAGCCACGAAGGACAGAACATTCAAAACTGATAGGTCCCAATTTGACGCTCTAGGCATTTGGCATGCCAACTATGGGCAGCTAGATCCAATGGCAAGCAACTCGGACCCTGCTATGCATTCTCTCGACAAATTTGGGACCGCTAGATCCATTAGCAAGCAACTCGGGTACCGCAATGCATTCTCTCGACCACTTTGGGACCCCTAGATCCAGTGGCAAGCAACTCGAGCACCGCAATGCATTCTCTCGACAACTTTGGGGCCACAAAGTAACTAAATTAGCAGGAACTCACAACCATCTATTGAATAACAATTCTACTCGCTAAATTATCTATCAACTAATCATTACATGTGCCACCCTTCGCCACAACCGCATACTGTAACTGCTAGGACACGGATGACAACTACTAAAACTGCCCACATGAATCTACTATCCCCCCACTTCACTTGAAGTTCATGTTTTAGATTTTCTACGACTTGATCAGATACAATAAGATCAACCTCAGGTGTCAACTTCTCTTTGCGAATAAGCTCTGAATTCTTCCTCGACAGTACACTTCAGCTCGAATATCAATAGGTTTTTACGGACCAATTCATCACCTAACTTGGCAACCATCTTCTCCAAATCCATCCTATGGCTAGACCACTGAGTTGATTCATCTTGGTGTGCAATGTACCATGGATCATCGGCCTGCATAGCACACTGTAACAATCCCAAAACAAACTAAATTGGAATCAGTCCGATGGGCCATGTCAGCACTTCAAATTCAATGGTAGTACAAAGAGAAGGAGCTTACGACGTGGTAGGAGAAGGAGAATGTGTCCATGACATGATCGATTCCCCACCCTTGCTAGTGTACCCGCTATGACCAGACGTTGAGGACTAATTTGCACCACAATATCGAGGAAATTACGGGAACCGAATCGATTAGGGTGGGCAGAGCAGGAGCGGAGGTCTTAGCAAGCACTACTAGCAATTTCTACGACTGTTCATCGAGCTATGGCGACGGAACCAAATCCCGGTCGTGATGGGCGGCAGACCTGCCTGCGGTCAGTAATGTCCCAACGCACAATATGTGTGGACGAAATAGGTGTCGGAGCAATGGTTGAGGTGCAGCGCGACAGTCCATCTGATACCGCCTTGGGACAGATCCGGCGACGCGCCGATGCACCGACGATGGCTGCTCTGTCCGCCGGTGGGATAGGAGCTGCTCGGGGCTAGGGGCTGGGAGCGGATGAGAGAGAGCCGACGTGTCATACACGACTCCACCTGTCAATTATTTCATATTTTCCAATTTTGCATATCTGCAAAAAAAATCTTTGAAATTTGCATATTTGCCATATGACTACCACATGCTAGTGATACACAAAATGGCAAATATGCAAGTTGCAAAGTAAAACGTGGCAAATATGCAAATTCTCCCTCTAGCCCCAAATGACGGCTCCACCGGTCATTGGCTACGTAGGCCCCACAAAACGGCTCCACATAGTGGCCCCATCGTTCATTGGCTTCGACGGTCCCACAGAACGGCCCCATTTGTCATTGGCTGCACCGGCCACACAATCAGGAAAAACGGGACCCACAAGTCAGCGAGAGACGGATGGTTGGTCTGCCGTATATCCTGGTCCCACCTGTCAGCATGTAACGATCGACATGACGTAACATAACGCTCAACGCAGGACCCGCCCAACATGGGCCCACCTGTCAGTATGTAACCGTCAAGCCTTTGACTTAACGACATCCCTCCGTCCAAGTGCATGTGAGGGTTTCGGAATAGAGGGAGGGGAAAAGTATGGAAAAACTAAGCGGTTAGGGAAAACTGAGTACAACTAACGAACCAGGGGCACGAAAATTGAAATCTCATAAATATAATCTTGTATATCTATGCAACAAACACTCTAACATATTGAAGACACTTAAGCATGTGAACCCGTAGGTTTGGTAATATGCTTTTACAGGTTGGTACTATGAGTAGATAACTGCACACCCTCCTTGTGTTCAATATAAATCTTGAGTTATCTTATATGGGATGGCTCAATCTTCTTGGTAAGCGAGGTGATTATATGATGATAGTGAGTGGAGATAACCTGTATGTCGCTCACGAACCTCTCGATCGATCCCTGATGCCAATGCAACAACTTTCAAGCCTTGTAAATATTCGCAATTTCACACACTTGCGCACGTAGCAACTGATCGCGAAGCGGTATTGCAATCTTCTAATTCCCAATGGAATAGCAGATCACACAAAACTTGCAATTAAATAAATCTCAATGGATCAACTAATCATACTTTATTGATAGTAGCAAATACACGATTTGGTGTAGGGAGTTAATTGATTTCAAATAGCAACTTGACGGATGTAGGGTTTACTTTAAAAATGGTCTAAACTGAGCTAAAGGGGCGTCACAGGGCTTATATGGGTGGCTGGGATGGCCAAAGACCGAAACAAAATGTGTCTGACTCAAACTAATACAAGCCGATTCGAAATAGATCCGTCGATGGTCGGGCATTCTGGTGGGATGGACACTCCGGGTGATGCACACCGGACAGTCCGGTCCTAGCGAAACTTTGGAATTTCCTGCAGAATTCCGGGTGGCTTTCGATTTGGCCTTCTGAATGGCAGCCACTGAGCACGTCTTGGGGTAGGCCGGATTGTCCGGGTGATATGCGTAGGACACTCCGGTTTCTACAGGAAACTTCGCGCTCTTCTTGATGATCTTCTTCTCGTCCATTGCACCTGCTTCCCAATCCTCCCTCGTGCATCCTTGGGAAATCATCACGTCGGACTCCTCGCCTTCTCCCTCTCCTTCCCACTGGCGCTAGTCCGATGGATATTAAATCTAGTCAAACAATAAAATCATAATTTAGGTAGTATAAAGTTCTTATAAATCAAAGTATCATGTTCAACGAGGAATGAAGTCACCTTGTGATATTTTTCAATGAGGCTCGATATTTCCTTCCAACTTAAACTAGTATAATCATCATACTCTATCATTGTATCCTCATCATTATCCTTATGGGGTAGGGGAGTCTTCCGCTGCAACAAAGCCTTGTACTTGGGGTCCCAACCATTGGTCGCTACGTCGTTGCTGCTTCCGCTAGCGCTCCAATGAGAAGACAAAACCTACTTACAAAATATTGACATGGCAAACTTATAGTGTAGCATGACTTTCTATATAATACCATGGTACACACTGATACGTCCATTTTGCATCACTATTCTATGTCTTAATTCACTATTATTCATTAAAATATTTCATATTGAGAGGTGATACTTATGTTATTTCATCTATTTTTGCATGGTTGATGACTTTTGGAGCATGGACCAATGCAGTCAGGATTCTGATGGAAAATGTGTTGTTTGGAGGCAAAATTCGCGAAGATCAGAAAATCCGGGAAATATATACGGAAAATCCTATTTTTCCAGAAGACTCGGGATGCCAGAAGATGAAGTGGAGGTGGGCCACAGGGGGCCCAGAGTACCCCATGGCGCGGGCAGGCCTAGGCCGCGCCAAGGAGTGGTGTGGCCACCCTGGCCCACTCCAGCCTCTCCCCTCTGGCGTATATCAACCTCCCAAAACCCTAAGACTCGGGGAGCGACCACAGAAAGATTTCGCCGCCTCTACGGGGCGGAAAACACCGAGAGAGAAAGATCTCTCCGACAGACAGATTTCTGCCGGGGGAATTCCTTCCCGGAGAGGGAAGATCGTCGCCATCAACACCACCATCAAGCTGGACTTCATCGGGATCATCATCATCATCACCACCACCATCACCACCATCACCACACTCATCACCATCTCCATATTGCTGTAACAATTGAGTTGGATCTTGCATAGTTCATAGGGGAAACTTTCCCGCTGTTGATTACTCTTTGTAGTTGATGCTATTGAGTGAACCATTGAATTATTGTTTATGTTCAGATTGTTATACATCATTATTCCATCTCTGATCATGATCCATATGATGTCTTGTGAGTAGTTCGTTTTGTTCTTGAGGACATGGGAGAAGTCTTGTTGTTAGTAGTGGAGTTGTGTTGAGAAAGATTCAATAGTTTGATATTTAAGTTGTGGTGTACTTCTTCTAGTGGTGTCATGTGAACGTCGACTACATGACACTTCACCTGTATGGGTCTAGGGAAATGCATTGTGTATTTGGCTACTAATCATAGGGGTTGCCGGAGTGACAGAAACTTGAACCTCCGTTAGGAAACCATTGCACAAGGGACGTAATGGTCTTAGAGTTTAAAGCTGTGGTTAGGTTTCTACCTTAATTACCTTCTTCTACTTACGGATGTTTGCAAGAGGGTTTAATCACAAGTATATATTTAGTCTTGGATGGGGCGGTACATTAGCACAGGTTCACCCACACAACACTTAGCAAGCTAGAGAAGATTAATCGACTATATGAAGCGAAAGCACTCGACAGTCTTCCCATGTGTCCTCGAGAACGTTTGGTCATCTATAGAAATACAACCGGCTTGTCCTTTGCTGCATAAAGGATTGGGCCACTTGCTGCATTTATTCCTACTGTATTTTGTTTACTCGTACTTTGTTTACTTGCTTTATCGAAAACCCCTAAAAATCCGTTTGCTAAGTTTTTGCAGAGAATTCCTGATCCATACCACTAGCCAAACCTACGCTCCTCGTTGGGTTCGACACTCTTACTTATCGAAAATCTTTGCGATACATCCCCTATACTTGTGGGTCATCAAGACTATTTTACGGCGCCGTTGCCGAGTGAAGCGCTATTGGAGAGTGGGCGGTAAAGGAAACTTCTACTGTGAGTATTGTTTACTTCTGCTAGTTGCTTTATTTTTGTTATGGATAATTCGCTGAGTTTCTTATTTGGTAATGCTACTACCACTGCTAAGGTAGTAGATAAGCCACCACCTGCTGAGAAAGATGTTTTCAAAATACCTACAAGAATTATTGATCGTGTTATGGATAACTACTATGTTGGGGATGGAACTGTCCATCCCGGTGATCATTTACTCTTTATACATGAATTATGCAGGTTGTTTAAGTGTGCAAGTATTACTACAGATCAAGTTAAGAAGAAGTTATTCTCATTATCACTAAAAGGAAGAGCTGAGGAATGGTATAAGCTGCTGAAGAATGGTCAAGCTCTGGAATGGGAGGAAATAGTGCCTCTCTTTTATTCAAAGTTTTATCCTCCTAGTGAGATTCGCAAAGATCGGAATCAAATATACACCTTTTGGCCTCTTGATAAAGAGAGTACAGCTCAAGCTTGGGGGAGATTGAAGTTACTAATGCTCAAATGTCCCATTCATGAGCTCCTCAACAATATTATTATCAATAACTTTTAGGCAAGGCTCCCTCTACATGATAAAGATTTATTGGATGCTTCTTGTGCTGGATCATTCACTCGTATGGAGAAGAAGCTAAATGGGACCTTCTAGATCGTATTTAAGACAATGCTGAAGCTTGGGAGAATGACAAAGGTAGAAAGTCAGGTATAAATTATGATTATGAATGCATTGAATCTTTTATGGGAACTGATGACTTTCAAAATATTAAAAATGCTTATGGTCTAGACTCTCAAGCTATTGCTTCTTATTTTAAGGCCTTTGCTTCCTACATTAAAGTGCCTAAAAAGAAGTGGAATAAGTATCATGAACCTTATAAAGATATTGCTAAGAGTGTTCCTGCAAGAAATACTGAAGTGTATACTGCTAATCATGTTTAACTGAACCTTATATTGAGAAAATGCCTTTCCCAATTAAGGTAAAGGAACATTCTATGATAGCTAGTATGGTTAGTGAAAGTATGAATAAGGCTGTTGAACCTAATAAACAAATGGTTGATGAACCTATAATAGCAAATGTGAAAGACTTTATCACCAAGTATGAAAAAGAGGGACACACTATCCTTTGTAAGGATACCTCTAATATTGTTTCACATAGTAGTGTTATGAGAGCTAGTATTCCTGTGTTTTCTGTTAGAATAAGTGATCATTGCTATGACAGTCCTTGTGATAGCTATATTGTTAAGTTTATGCATGATACTGAAAGTTACTATGAAAGAGGGAAAAGTGTTCTTATGGATCTCAATAATATCAAGTTCCCTCGTTTTATGCTGAAAGTTTTTAAGTTGCACTTCTTTTGCCTTCTTATGCAAGTTGCCTTTGGTTTCAATAACTTGTTTGTTTACAAAATCCCCTTGCATAGGAAGTGGGTTAGACTCAAATGTGTGTGTTTTTGCTTCTTAATGCTCTCTTTCACTTCAATTCATATCCCTATGAGAGCTTCTTCAAAATTATCATGCTCATCTTAATGGCTATAAAGAAAGAGCTTTATGGGAGACAACCCAATTTGTTTTTGCTTTCAGTTTGTTTGTGTTTCTTTGAGTCTTGGAAGTTATTACTTCGGTAATAACCGCTCTTTATCTGTTTTGTTTGGTTTTTGTGTCAAGATCAACCTCTAATGAGAGAGAAGTAAGATTTGGGAAAGTTGTTATTTAACTTTCGTTAGTTTTGCACTTTTTGATTTGAGCAACAGAATATTTTCGAAAAAATTGATCTTTACCTGCTGGTCTGTTTTGACAGATTTTGCCAATCCTGTATTTGCTTCTTTATTCGATTTCCTTTTTGAATTCTTTTTGGGTTTTCGGAAGGAGTTGCTACAGTAGCTTTGTTTTGATGGATTTCGGTTGAAGTTGGACTCAAAAGGTTTTATCACTTCACTTATACTAATGTTGCTAATAAGAACTGTGTGAAGTTTTGTGTGAAAGAAATTTCTAGGAAGTGGAGATAATGGGGTAATAAGGAAGAGAAAGGTTTTATGACTCAAGTAATAAGTATATGAAGATGAAGATATCAATGATATTCAAGTGATGACTCTAGAAGGATCCACTCAATACCAAATTTAGAGACCTGCAGAGTCCGTTTCCAACTAGTTTTCAGTCAATAAGGAGAGCTACGAAGCGAAAAAGGGACAGAACCGGAGCCAGGAGGGCACACCACCCCATGGCGTGGGCCCACCCTGGCCGCGCCAACAGGTGGACATACTCTTTGAAGGTTTAGAAGCACAATGGTGTCCGCCAAGGATAAAGGGAAGGAACCTATGGAGGAAGACCTCCAAGCCTCGGGCAGGAGAAGAAGAACAAGAGTGAAGGTGAAGAGGAGCAAGGCCAACATTCGCATACCGGCACTACCGTTGCAAGCATTGGAGTGGTGGAAAATCCAGCCATTGGAGGGAATCCTCCTCATCACCATTCAGATCCCTGGTCACTTCCTCTACGCACCAAGAATCCTTTCCATACCCTTATCCATGAGCATCAATACTAGAATATGCCCAAGGGGAAATTACCCTCCAATTGAGATTTGCCTCATTCTAGCCATGCAGGAAAAGAAGACTTTAAGGAGGAAGAGTGGGGAAAGAATAGAAAGAGTTGGAATTCTCAACACAACATGATCATGAGCCGCATTGAGCAAAACTCATAGCTGATTCGTAATCTTACCTTCGAGATTGAGGACTTGGGGAAACTGATCAAAGAGCTTGTCAAGAGGATACCACCATCACCGAAGGAGTAATTCGTCATCAGGTTTGGCATCCCCTTGGTTTGTTCCAAGCTTGGGGAGTGCTGCGGTATCATATCACTATCTTCTATCTTTTTACCTTATTAGTAGAGTCATATCATGAATAGAGGAGTTATTGTGTAGTACGGTTTGCATTATGGAAGTGTCCCCTCTCTCGTTAGATGTGTATCCCTTGGTGTGAGTTTCAGTTATGGAATATTAATGAGAAGTTCTATCATCCACTCTTTTGCATAGCTTATATTAGTTTTCAATTCATGGTTATATGATTGATCTTGTTGTTAGTATTGGTATCACTTTGGGATCATTGAGTTAATTTACTTGGTTTTGGCAAACCTGGCTCGGTCAGTAGCAACACCTTTTTGAGAGTTGAAAAGAAAAGGATAGAAGTACTCTAAAGAAAAATAATTTCATCATCTTTCTTTCTTGATTTGCTCATAAGTCTAGTATTCTCTAGTTAAGATTTTTTGTGCTTCCAAGGAAGATTGCATGTTTGTATTTATCATTTGTATGTTTGGTTGTTTCCTTCAACTCTTGTACTTGCTACCCAGCCTTGCTAGCCAAAAACCTGTACTGAGAAGGTATTCTTCTCATGCATCCACCTCCTTTAAACCAAAACCTTTGCCATTTGTGTCCACTATACCTACCTAGTAGCATTATTGCTATTCCAAGTAAATTCTTGTTTTATCTACCTCCTAAATTAAACTTGTTATGTGAAAATTAGTGATTAAAGCTCTCACGAACTTGATGGCACACCTTACTTTCTTGCATTTAATAAACTTGAACCATTGTGCTCACCTATGTTGCGTATATGCTTGCGCTTCGTAAGTTGTGAATTAGCGTAACCATCTTTGTCATATGGGGAACGCTTTCAACATTGCACTGGTACTTTGTACCAAGTTGATATCATGTTCTTTTGTCTATGGATGTCGTTGGTGTGAAATGAAAGGGGAGCTTGTAAGTCCATGGAGTTATGCATATGTGTTAGAGAAAGCACTGGGCATTGGTCTAATCCATGCGACATGGTGGAAACCTGCAGCGTAACCATAACGAGTATCTATGAAGCATTCTTCTTATAAAAAAGAGTCCTATATTGAGAAAAATAGAAAAGAAAAAAGAGATATTATGAAAAGAGGAAGAGAAAAAGCACCATATTCCCATGGTAAATAAGAAGATTGCTGAGATACTTGTTGTCCCTTGCCTTGTCATTTTGATATGGGGATTCTTCCGTATCATCGGGCAAGGGTACCCGTTGGCGGTTCTCAATGATACATATGCTTACGATGACAAGAACTTACCGGTGACTAAACTTGAGTAGCATGAGGAGCGGCCCTCGTATTCAAGGGACATGAGATTCTCAACTTACAACTTGTCAATGCATATCCTCATTTTTGATCACTTTAACCTTAATCACCTAAAGATGCCTATGATAGGGCAATGAGAGCTGAAAGCTAGTAAGTATCATAATTTTTGGGAGCTCTTTATGAGACTCGCAATCCCTGCTTCCCTCTACGAAGGGCATTTCTTCTACTTTGTAGTTGAGTCAGTAAACCTACTCCCTTCTATCTCAGCAAGTATCTTGAGTTGATGTGTTTCATTCATTCATATGATGATTTATTCAATCATGTTTCCTATGTTCCTTGTTTTGCACATTTGCTCTTATCTTGATGTTTACTACTTTGCAAGCTATCATTGAAAAGCCAGCTATTTGTGAACTCCAGCAAATTATCAACTATTCTTCGACCAAGAGCTAAGTTTGCCATTACCAATTATGATTCACTTTATGTATCTTTATTGCGTTTCCTTTACTCATTGCAAGTTGAGTTATATAATAGTGAGTTGTCTTCTATTATGATCTATGCTTTGGATGAATGTGATGCTTCTTGTCCGTATTCTTTTATCGACTCTTCACTCCATAAACCTGAGGTCATGTTTATTGAGCTCAGTTTCGCTTGGGGACAAGCGAAGTCTAAGCTTGGGGGGAGTTGATACGTCCATTTTGCATCACTATTCTCTGTCTTAATTCACTATTATTCATTAAAATATTTCATATTGAGAGGTGATACTTATGTTATTTCATCTATTTTAGCATGGTTGATGACTTTTGGAGCATGGACCGCAGCAGTCAGGATTCTGATGGAAAAGGTGCCGTTTGGAGGAAAAATTCGCGAAGATCACAAAATCCGGGAAAATATACGAAAAATCCTATTTTTCCAGAAGACTCAGGATGCCAGAAGATGAAGTGGAGGTGGGCCATAGGGGGCCCACACCACCCCATGGCACGGGCAGGCCTAGGCCGCGCCAGGGAGTGGTGTGGCCACCCTGGCCCACTCCAGCCTCTCTCCTCTGGCGTATATCAACCTCCCAAAACCCTATGACTCAGGGAGCGACCAGAGAAAGATTCCGCCGCCTCTGCGGGGCGGAAAACACCGAGAGAAAGATCTCCGGCATGATTCTTTCTGGGAATTCCTTCCCGGAGAGGGAAGATCGTCGCCATCAACACCACCATCAAGCTGGACTTCATCGGGATCATCATCATCATCATCACCACCATCACCACCATCAGGACCCTCATCACCATCTCCATATTGCTGTAACAATTGAGTTGAATCTTGCATAGTTCATAGGGGAAACTTTCCCGGTGTTGATTACTCTTTGTAGTTGATGCTATTGAGTGAACCATTAAATTATTGTTTATGTTCAGATTGTTATACATCATTATTCCATCTCTGATCATGATCCATCTGATGTCTTGTGAGTAGTTCGTTTTGTTCTTGAGGACATGGGAGAAGTCTTGTTGTTAGTAGTGGAGTTGTGTTGAGAAAGATTCAATAGTTTGATATTTAAGTTGTGGTGTACTTCTTCTAGTGGTGTCATGTGAACGTCGACTACATGACACTTCACCTGTATGGGTCTAGGGAAATGCATTGTGTATTTGGCTACTAATCGTAGGGGTTGCCGGAGTGACAGAAACTTGAACCTCCGTTAGGAAACCATTGCACAAGGGACGTAATGGTCTTAGAGTTTAAAGCTGTGGTTAGGTTTCTACCTTAATTACCTTCTTCTACTTACAGATGTTTGCAAGAGGGTTTAATCACAAGTATATATTTAGTCTTGGATGGGGCGGTACATTAGCACAGGTTCACCCACACAACACTTAGCAAGCTAGAGAAGATTAATCGACTATATGAAGCGAAATCACTCGACAGTCTTCCCATGTGTCCTCGAGAACGTTTGGTCATCTATAGAAATACAACCGGCTTGTCCTTTGCTGCATAAAGGATTGGGCCACTTGCTGCATTTATTTCTACTGTCTTTTGTTTACTCGTACTTTGTTTACTTGCTTTATCGAAAACCCCTAAAAATCTGTTTGCTAAGTATTTGCAGAGAATTCCTGATCCATACCACTAGCCAGCACCTTCTGCTCCTCGTTGGGTTCGACACTCTTACTTATCGAAAATACTGCGATACACCCCCTATACTTGTGGGTCATGACACACACACCCCTATCTTCCCGTCACATTCATTTGAGAAGAGATATGACGTGTGCTCGCATGCTGTTCTTACCTTAAATTTTGTTTGGTATAAAGACAGAAAATGCATGTATATGACTCCTTTGATTTATAGGATATGAAAAGTGTAGGAATAGTAAATCCATAGAATTGTCATGTCATGTCCACTTAAATCCTAGTATGAAAAAATCAATTTACCAACACATGTATCAATATAACATTCGGGTCTTAAGCTATATGAAATAACAAATGCAAAAGTATGTATGGGGATGTAAGTTTATTTAAACTGAATTCCAGCTTAGGTCCACTCGTATAGTTGCCATTGATTTATTTTTCATGATACATTTTTTCAATTTGGTTTGAAATCAATACAAGGCTAACATGTAATGTCTAGCTTCATAAATTATTCATACTTTTAGCTATTGTTAGGGAGTTGTTTATTAGATTGAAATGTTTAAATGACTTTGGGTAGTTGTTTCCGACCTCAAACACACTAGGTGGACACGATGTGCCATCCAAGAGGTTAAATCTGAATAAAGTTTCATCCTACATGTATACTCCCTATTTGATTTTTTTTATGGATTTGCCAAATTCATATTTCTGTGTGATTCGGCAAGGGATTTTATTTGGAATCGCTGTCATCTAAACATTTCGCCTTTTTTAATTGACGTGTTTCTAGTTCCATGAATGTAGGAAATCACCTATGTTGTAACATACTAAACTATCTGCCCTCACCTCTAATTCTACTATAGAAGAGGGGAAATGATCACACAATGTTTTCGTCATGTGACCACGAGGAAAATAAACAAAGTAATCTAATATTGTTGGACTCCAATTGCGATATCACATTCCCTAATTTGCGCGTTGGCGCGTCAAGGGCATAATTGTTAGGATTGTGGGTCCTGACAACTTTGCCACGTGGTAGAGCAGAAAACAAAGTTGCCAACACGAAAAATCTGACGGTCTAGAATGTGTTTGCTTCAGGACACTAAAATTTTAAGGTTCGCTTGATAAAATTTCCAATGTTGTTTGTTAAATACATGTTTACTTCACAGTTTTTTTTTGTCTAGACTAATATATGAATATGGTCTCGAAATATACTAGCCTTGACCAATAATTTAAGCAAGACCAAATAAAATACTTGATGCAACCAAAGTATTTCCTGAAATCTATAGATATGACTTGTAAATACAATATAAACATTTTAAACTACACAAGCCGTCAAAGTTTTGATTAACATGTTGACCTGAGCCATGTCCAAAACATCATTTTATTTTCGTGAGTAGTCGGACCCCTATGTCACATACTGAGACCACCACCACCGGCGTTGCATACTTGCAGGGACGTAGTGAATGATATTATTTGAAGAGAATTCCTTATTTGATACTACTCTTAAATATATTTCCTTATTTGACACTACAATTTTGACTTCCTTGTTTGATATTGGGTGTAAATTGTTTGTCTTACATGACGCTACCGTTCATTCCATTACATGGTTCGGTCAGTTTTGTTTAGCTTAGACCAGAATACCCCTGACTTAGTTGATCGCTCGCTCGCAGAAAAATCTGACCCGATCCATCGACCCCTAATGAGCCTGCCCTTCTGCGGCTCTCCGTGTAACCGAGTCCCTCTCTCGATCGATTCATGCACGAGAACCTTAGCATCGATGGCGGTAGTAACCTGCTTGCTCGCAGCGGCGGCAGTGGCTTGCTAGCTGAGGCATCGTGCTAATCAATTCAAACAGAGTGATGTACTTCACGAGTATATGTAATTAATCTATATTGGAAAAAGGTTACCAAGATCGCCAGTGTTCTCAGTTCTCACGTTATTTATAGATTGTCTGGCAACATATACTGATTCTTTTTGGGATACTCCAAGTTCTTACATATCTACACCACTATATACCTCTATATAGTGTATAAATACTTTTGAACATTGACAGTTGGATATAGATTGATAAATTTCAACATTGTTGACCATTGAATCTTCTTTTCCATATGTTAAATTAGGGTTAGCTATTAGTTTGCCACTAGAGGATACCATATGCTTAGTTTTGCCACTAGCGCGGAATGATGCTCAGTTTTGCCGCTACTTCGGGCTCAGCTGCTATGGCGAGGCCAACCGGCCAGTTTAAATGAGCATATCAAATTCAAAAAAATCAAAAAATGAAAAACCTGCGCACATAGTTTTCTTATATCTTATACTAACGATTCAAATTGATAAACAAGGTCTACATATATTCAAAGGAAAAATTCATGAATATGTGATACATGAATTTTTCATTTGAATATATATAGACCTTGTTTATCAACTTGAATCATTAGTATAAGACATAAGCCGACTATATGCGCAGGTTTTTAATTTTTTTTTAATTTGTTATGCTCATTTAAACTGGCTAGTTAGCCTCACCATAGCAGTTGCATCCGAAATAGTGGCAAAACTGAGCACCATTCCGCGCTACTGGCAAAACTGAGCATATGACGGCCTCTAGTGACAAACCAATAATTAACCCGTTAAATTATGTCACATCTAGAATCTAGAAGATTCTATTGTTAGCATTTAGTACAACGGACACTATACATAAACCTCAAAACATAGTTCTATATAATTTTAGAATCATCTATGCTTACAATATCCTAGCCTAGTTTTCTTAACATAACTGTCATTTTTTTTACTTTGTTATTTCTCTTGGTTCAAGACTGTATAATAACTAAAATTCATTTATCTTTTTCATACAAAACACTAGTTATTCCTGTTATTGTGCACGACCAATACAAGATAGTACTTAATTATAGTAAACACTTCCGTACAAAATGTGTTTAACATATTTTAGCTACGTTTTTTCTAGAGTATGTCATACAATTTTCGAGTTTTAACTAGCTAATATTGGTTGCTTTCTAAATGAGATGAAGTGGTACAGGAACTAAATATAGACTCGATACTTCATGAATGTGGCTTAAAATTATATTTTTGAGCTTTACCAATTATAATTCGACATAGTGATGATATGTCGTAATCTGTGCTTCTATTATCTGAGCTCTCATCTGCAAAGTATGTGCAACTTACTAGTACTTCAAGTGTGTATATTGCACGCGATGTATTACTCTTTGGCAAAAGTGTGATATATCCTCCATCGGTGAAAAGGTAGCTATATACACTCCGCTATAAAATTGGCATATGTAAAGTTCAGAACTACTAAGACATTAATACATTAGAGCTCAAAAAATTAGTACACATCATGTGCACAAGCGCTACTTCTCTTGAACTTGAAGATGCATACGCTCTGGCATATACCATGAGCAACCTACAAACGATGACCAAATACATCACAGTACAACCGTTTTTTATCTTGATAAACAATTTTTGGTAGCATTATCCACTAGGGGAAAAGCGGCTTTTTATGTCCCCAACTAACACGGTTAGATCTTAAAATGAACTAGAGTGTCATATAAGGCAAAAAATATATATACCAAATGTCATATAGAAAAGAGAAAAAATTCGGTGTCAAATAAGGAATCATATTTAGAGGTTTTGTCAAACCAAGAATTCTCTCCATTATTTGTTCATGTTGGCCAGCAACCTTCCTTTTGTGCAGACTGGCTGACCACGTGTGGGATATGCGGTCTGGTGGCTGTGTGGAGACAAATGCCATGATCTTGCCAAATACGTTCTCTAGACTAAGCTCTCGTGTAGTTTGTCTTAATTCTTTGGTGTTCATTTTCTCAGCGATTCATGTTTTACGCTGGCTTTTCTAGGGTGAAGGGGGGCAATGGCCCCTACTCTAGAAAATTCTTTAAATGTATCTTTAATATTTGTTTTAAAATTTAAATATTACTCAAAGTTATCAAAGTAATCCTTAAAAAATCCTATGAATCCAAGGAGCATACCGTGCAACTATTTTTGCATTTACTTCAATAAAACTTTCTAAAGTTGTCAAAGTAATCTAAAATGAGTACATAGTCATGACATACATTTACCATAACACATATTATCAGTATAACATTTGGATATGAAGTTATATGAAACAACAAATATAAAAATATGTATGAGAATAGTAGTTTAGTCAAATTGAATTCCAAATTAGATCCACTTGTACTGTTACTTTTTTTCTTGATACGTGTTTTCAATTTGGTTTGGAATCATGACAAGGCTGGCATGTAATGTCTAATGTCACAAATTATTTATAATTATACCTATTGTTGGGGGGGGGGGGTTTATTTATGAGAGTGAAAAGTTCAAATGACTTTGAGTAGTTGTTTCCGACCTCAGACACACTGGGTGAGACGATGTGCCATCCAAGAGGTCAAAGCTGAATAAAATTCCATTGTACATGTATACTCTGTATTTAACCATTTTAATGGCTCTAAAAAACCATTTTAATGGATTTGCCAAATTCATATTTTTGTGTAGTTCTAGATGGGATTTTATTTGGAATTCGTAACATCTAAACATTTGGCCTTTTTCTATTACCGTGTTTCTAGTTCCATTTGGCCTTTTGAGTGGTGTCCAAATATCATTTATTTCCACGAGTATTGGGACCTCCTATGTTACCGGTCTGATACCACCACCCGTGTTGCATACTTGCACGCACGTACAGTAGTGAGTAGCAATATTTGTCCATGTTTGCGCGACAACCTTTTGTGCAGACTGGCTGGCCGGGAAGAGCAAATCTCGGGACATGCTGCTTGCTGGCTGTGTGCAGACAGATGCCATGATCCACCGGGTACCTTTGGTCCTTTGCCTAATTAATTCTCTAGATTAAGCTTCTGTCTAGTAAATTCTTTGGTGTCCGTGTTTCCCAGTGGTTCATGTTTACCCTGGCTGTGTTGCCCCTTTCTTGAGCTCTGCACGGGTTGCCATATTCAACATGGGCCAACGTGCTGCGGTTGAGGCGTACCGGAAACACCGGCAATGTCCGTCGTCGGAAAGACGTGCCTTCCTCGCGTAGCCGGAAAGGAATCCAATGGCCAGTGCCCAGTGCACAGGGAACTTTCAGTTTAGTCGTCTAAAGATAATTATGCTTCACTACTTGTCCAATATACTATAGTGTATTACCTTTGTCATCGTGGAAGCGTCCGAATATCTGCACAGGGACATGGTTTAAGCGGCCGGCGATAAACCTGGACATGGTTTAAAGGCTGGCACGCACGTCTGCCGTCGGCCTTGCGCCACGTCGCGTCGGCCACGATTGCTCTCCCCTGCTAAACCGGCGCAGGATTCTTGGGAAAAAAAGCGTGGCGTCGCCCGGCGCCCTCGGCCTCTCGCTTCCACGTTTCTTTCTCCCGGCGGAAACGATGGCGCCTCGTCACGCTATTTCCGTCTCCCCGCCAAAACTGCCGCCCAAAAAAGCGCGTGGCCGCGACAAGTTTTAGATAGACCGAACAAAAAGAGAGAGAGAGAGAGGAGGTGACCAGAACGTGGCAGATTAAAAATCGTGCAGGTCAAAATAAAAATAAAAATCGTGGCGTCCGTGACCGCGTGGCGCTGGTTCGTGGGGCCGAACCGGCGCGCCGTTATAGTGGGTGTTAAGATTTATTTAAATGTGGAAATAGGAGATAATCCTTGTTGTAACTGCAATACGTTTTACTCTCTCCCTTTCCCACGATCGGGACTTTCTTGTGTCCGTTCCCACGATCGTGTATGTCGGTTCCCTTGTATAAATACCCAAATCATCGATGGAATAATAACGGTTGATTCATTTGTCACTTTTACTTTCACACGTTATCAGCACCTTTGTTCTACCGAGAGCACAAGAGGCGAACTCCGGCGATCACCGTAGTAGGACGAACGGAAAACAAGAAGAAAAGAAGAGGTAAGAATGCCTGGAGGAGGTTTTAGCAACTTCTTTCTTCGTCTTCTTCGGGTGGACGGCCGTCGTCGCCGCCGCCGTCGCCACCATGGCGCTGGTGGCCGTCGCCGCCACAACAGGAACCTGCAGCATCTCCAACAACTCGGCCTTCGCCGCCGCCGGTTCGGAGGTCGTCGCCATGGTGGTGACGATGGTGCTGGACCATCAGGTTTCAGCACAACCGCTGCGCCGTTCGCGATGCCGGAGGCGCGCCGCTGCCGGCATGGATACTCGCCGACCAGCGGCGCCGAACCTATACGCCGACGAGGAGATGGAGCCGAGCGACGAGATGGAGGTGGGCGACCCGAGCTCGCCGCCGCCTCCACCACCGCCATGCTGCGAGCACGCTGGGCCTGCCCACGCCTTGCAGCAAATCAGCGCCCGTCGAGGGAGGTCGAGCCCGCCGCCCGCAGCACCCTCACCACCGTGGTCGCCGATCTGCCGTCCCCGACTCCGGCGCATGAACTGGTGAACGCCGGTGCTACCTCGTCAAGCACGAGCATCAGACGATATCTTCCGGCGCCGGTGAACTCGTTCGGAGATTTTTTCGCCAACGGAGCCGGAAGCTCCGCCGCCCCTTCACCACCTCCGAGCCGCCGCATTCGCTTCATCATCTCGCGCTCCGGTCGACGGCCGGAGGACCAGAGCTGGTGAGGCATGGCCTCCAACGCCACGCCAATGGAGTGGTGCTCAGGATGCACACGGCGGATCTTCTTCGGAGGAGGAGGAGGATGGCGCGCTGGGAGCATCCGCATCTCGCCGGTGAACGGCCGCCAGCGGCGGCCAGTGGTAGCGGTGATTTTGGATTGAACGCCGCCGCAGAAACAGGGGAGGAGCGCGTGCCCGTGGGAAGCGGTTCCGTCAGGAGCGCGTGCGCGTGGGGGAACGTTTCCGCGAGAACTACTCCCTGCCTTATCCTCCCGCTCGTGAGCTGTCCCTGGTCGTTTTGGTTCACGAAGCCTCCAGGTTGTGTACGACTTGGTTGTTTAGCTAGTCACGTACGCTCGCGAAGCTACTAAAGAATAAAAGAGCATATCGAAAAAAATGTGCCACCGTATGGGATTCTGTATATTGGGTCCAGTACATTAAAACTTCGATTCTCTTTTTCTGTTTAGCTTTTTAGCCTCAGTTTTTGTAAATATGTGTAGATTTGACTGTTTGCAATTTTCAATTGCTTTATGTTGACTATGCTTGACAAAATAATATGACAAATTTCAAATTTGCGCACAACTTATGGATTGGTTAAATATCAATGAATTACTTGATACACAATCAGGAGGTCTACGCCACCAAGTTGGCGACTACCTTCAATGTGTTTTATTAAACACAAGGTTGTGTGAAGTACCATAAGAGGTCGGTCTACACTACTTTGTAGTGATTACCTTGTGTTTAAAGCAAAAATAAAAGTACACATGTAAGTGAGATCTACACTACTTGGTAGTGACTATCTCCATGTGTCCTATAAATATGATCTACACCATATATGGTGATTATCTATTTGTAGAATGTCATATGATGAGTCGAATAGGCTTTTCCTAGACCTTCAAGTGGATCAAGCATGCTATTTTACACACAATTAATTTACTTGTTGGTAAATTAATGAGCATGATATTTTTCATGTAGGCTATGGATAACATATCCAAGAAAGAATTTGCTGAACTTGCACTTGATGGCAGAAACTATCTGACCTGGGCAATGGATGTCAAGATTAACTTGTCATCCAGGAATTTGATCAGCACTATAACCACACCTGCTCAAGGTGCTCCTGCTATACCAGAACCGGCAAAGTATGCAGCTTTACACTTCATTCGACATCACCTCGATCCCGCTCTGAAAGATGAGTACATGATGGAAGAAAATCCTCTATCATTATGGGACTCCTTAAAGGAGCGCTATGATCAACAGAGATCGGTGATGTTGCCTGAAGCGCAAAGGCAATGGGCACTAATCCGCTTCCAGGATTTCAAGTCCGTTGCGGCATACAACTCCGCCGTGCATCAAATCAACTCAAAGTTGAGATTCTGCAACAGTGCAGTTTCGGATGCGGATCTCATTGAGAAGACGCTCTCTACTTTCCATCCTAATATGAGGTTGATTGCTGAACAGCATCGTAACCAAAAGTATAGGAAGCATTCTGAATTGATATATGCACTCCTTCAGGCAGAAAAGCACAATGAAATTCTTGATAAGAATAATCTTTCCCGTCCAACGGGAACATTGCCGCTGCCTGAAGCACATTTCAATTCTTACAATGCTCAAAACTTTCGTGGTTCAAAGAAGAACCGTATGAGGTTTAAGGGAAAGTGGAAACGCAATGAGAATCAGAATAGCCATGGAGTCCAAAAGGGCAAGAATCATTTCAAGAGAAATGATAGGGGTAACAATTCTCAAGGTTGTTATCGATGTGGTTGTAACACTCATATTGCAAAGAAGTGTACAACTTCTAAGCATTTGGTGTCGCTGTATCAACAATCAATCAAAGGCAAGAAGGCCCAAGGGCACCAGTACGAAGCTCACTTCCTTTGGACCGATGGTCGAGAGTTCCCAAGGTGTTCAATGAGCAGTGTTCAAAAGAACATGGAGAACCATGATCAGCCTCGAAAAGGAAGGACCAACACTTCATGCTGAAGACATGCTAGTGGATTTCACTTCTACAAGTGACATATATGGAGATCAACTTTAAACTCCATGTAGTGTCATAAGTATTGTGATGATGTCCTTACATATATTGTGTGTTGTAAAATATTTGTGTCATAAGACATATGGTATTGTAATAATTATGTAGTCGAACATAATGTATTATAATACGTGAGCAGACGTACATAGTATATATTGTATTGTATGTGTATATTCTATATGAGTTTGGATAAAATACTAAATTTTAGTCTTTTTACTCTATAGAAATCTTATGAAAATCCAATGGAGGAGGAAATTTGCTTAGCGGACAGTGGTGCCTCTAACACAATATTACGGGAGGTTAAATACTTCCAAACTCTAAAAAAGAGTAAGGGGAGTGTCATGACTATAGGTGGTCGCGACACCGTCATTGTTGGTTCTGGTCAGGCCACATTTACACTCCCGAATGGTACGAAGCTTATGATCCAGGAGGCATTATTGTATCCGGATTCAACTCGTACATTGCTGAGTTTTAAGGACATCCGGAGTAATGGCTACCACATCGAAACTCATGAAGATGATGAGGTTGAAAGCCTACTCATAACTCGGAAAAAGGGTTCCGAAAGGAAGACCCTTGAGAAACTTCCTGCTCTATCTTCTGGATTATATTATACATACATAAAGCCAGAGCCACATTTGGCATATAAAATAATCTTCCAAAATCTTGATAAATTCAAGATATGGCATGATCGCCTGGGTCATCCTGGTGTTGGGATGATGAGGAAAATTATTGATGGTTCTATTGGACACAACATAACGGTTGCTAATTTCCCTCAATCCTCGGATTTTGTTTGCACTGCATGTGCAACTGGGAAATTAATCACTAGACCCTCATACCTGAAGGTCAAGAATGAACCACTAAATTTTCTTGAACGCATTCAAGGAGATATATGTGGTCCAATTCAACCGTTATCGGGACCATTCAGATATTTTATGGTACTCATTGATGCATCTACAAGATGGTCAAATGTGTGTCTCATATCGACAAGGAACCATGCATTCGCAAAGTTGATTACTCAAATCATAAAATTGAGAGCTAATCATCCTGAACATAGGATAAAATCCATCAGAATGGATAATGCTGCTGAATTTAGTTCACGAGCATTCAATGATTACTGCTTAGCTTTGGGCATAACTGTGGAGCATTCTGTACCGTATGTACACACACAAAATGGTCTTGCGGAATCACTTATCAAGAGGATCAAGTTGATAGCAAGACCGCTCCTACAGAATTGTAATCTCCCAACTTCATGTTGGGGACATGCGGTGTTACATGCCGCGGAATTGATACAAATTCGACCAACTGCATACCATACGGCCTCCCCGTTGCAGTTAGTACGTGGAAATCAACCAAGTATTTCCCACCTTCGAAGATTCGGTTGCGCTGTGTACGTGCCGATATCACCACCTCAGCGTACATCGATGGGTCCACATAGAAAGATGGGTATTTATGTGGGGTACACTTCTCCGTCGATTATAAAGTACCTGGAGCCTCTAACAGGGGATCTCTTTACAGCCCGGTACGCTGATTGCATCTTCGATGAGGATAATTTTCCGGCATTAGGGGGAGAAAAGGACCACAAAGAATGCCGGGAAATAGATTGGAATGTTGAAGGCATTCAGTCTTTAGATCCACGTACGAATGAATCTGAACTGGAGGTTCAGAGGATTATAAATTTGCAAAATATTGCAAATAATCTGCCAGATGCATTTACTGACTATAAAGGTGTCACTAAATCCCATATTCCCGCTATGAATGTCCCAGAGAGAGTTGAGATAGCAAAGACCACTCAACTGCCCAAGAGGGGGAGAAATCTGGACAAAAAGGACAAGGCTTCTCAGAAGCGTCCGCGGGGAATGAGGATCTCTCAAACAGTAAATGTAGGTCAACCACGGGTTGACATTCAACCAAGTGTTAAAGAAAGACACCTAAAGGATGTTCATCATCCAGGGCCCAGCACAAGTGCGCACACAAATATAGGTGCTGGGATATTGGAACACCTCGATTCAATCGTTGAGGGAAATCACGATGAGTCTGAAGGTATTGAAGAGATTTCCACAAACTATGTTGAATCAGGAGAATCGTTCAACAGAAAGTCTACAAATGTCGACATATTTTTCTCCTCAAAGATTGCAGATGACCTGGCATTGGACCGTGAACCTAAGACCATGGCAGAGTGTATGAAACGCTCGGACTGGTCCAAATGGATGGTTGCAATTGAGGACGAATTGCGCTAAGCTTACCAAGAGAGGGTATTTACTAAAGTAATACCTACTCCTCGGATGTTTTTCCCGTAGGGGCGAAATGGGTTTTTGTTCGAAAGAGGAACGAAAACAATGAGGTGGTGAGATATAAGGCGAGGCTTGTAGCACAAGGTTTTACACAGAAACCTGGCATTGATTACGATGAAACATATTCTCCTGTGATGAGTGGAATCACGTTCCGATACTTGATATCGGCGGTGCAAATGAATTTGTATATCCAATTGATGGATGTGGTGACCGCATATTTATATGGGTCATTGGATACGGATATCTACATGAAAGTCCCCGAGGGAATGAAGATTCCAGATCCAAAGGCTGATCGCAAAATGTATTGCGAAAGCTACAAAAGGTCGTTATACGGCTTGAAGCGATCGGGTAGAATGTGGTACAACCGACTAAGTGAGTTCCTTTTGCGTAAAGGGTACTTAAACGATGATGATTGCCCATGTGTGTTCATCAAGAAATCTCTTGATGGATTTTGTATAATCTGTGTATGTGGATGATTTGAATATCATTGGTACTACACAAGAGATAAATGAGGCTAGTAATCATCTAAAGACGGAATTTGAGATGAAAGATTTGGGTAAGACCAAATTTTGTCTCGGTTTGCAACTTGAACATATTTCTTCAGAATATTAGTTCACCATCTGCGTACATCCAAAAGATATTGGAGAAGTTCAATATGGATAAATCATACCCGTCTAAAACACCTATGGTTGTTAGGTCTCTTGATAGAGATAAAGACCCTTTTAGACCTAAGGATGACGATGAAGAGATATTGGGACCCGAGTTTCCATATCTTAGTGCAATTGGTGCACTAATGTATCTAGCAAACTGCACGAGACCTGATATATCGTTTGCAGTCAATCTCTTAGCTAGATACAGCGCATCGCCAACGAAAAGGCATTGGGTTGGTGTGAAGAATATTCTAAGATATCTTCAGGGCACCAAAGATCTTGGTTTGTTCTATCAGAAAAATCAAGAGAGAACCATGGTGGGGTATTGTGATGCTGGATATTTGTCAGATCCCCATAATGCCAGATCACAGACTGGATTTGTCTTCTTACATGGAGGTACAGCCTTCTCTTGGAAGTTGACAAAGCAAACATTGGTGGCTACATCCACTAATCATTCTGAGATAATTGCTTTATATGAAGCATCACGGGAATGTGTATGGCACAGAATGATGAACTTTGTCCAAGGTTCAAGTGGGATTGGTTCGCTAGAATCGCCTACCATTATCTATGAAGATAATGCTGCTTATATTGTACAGATGCAGACAGGTTATATTAAGAGCAATATTACAAAGCATATTGCTCCTAAGCTATTTTATCCCCATGAGCTACAAAAGAGTGGGGAAATAAATATTTTGCAAACGAAGTCATGTGATAACCTCGCTGATTTGTTTACCAAGTCCTTACCAAGTTCGTTATTTTACAAATATGTACATGGAATTGGTATGAGAAGACTTCGTGACTTGCAAAGTTCAGGGGGAGAAATCTCCCAGGTTAAGACCTGTTGAAGATCATTAGATCTTCGATATTGCACTATTTTCCTTTGTGAGTTTTTCCTAATAATTTCTCACGTAAGGTTTTTAATGAGACAATATCAGTATAAGTATAAGCATGGATGACATATGTCATTTTCTCCTTATTTTCCCATAGGGTTTTTGGAAGGAGTTTTTCATGGCATATTGTATCTTTCTCCTCTATTTTTCCCACAGGGTTTTTGGAGGAGATTATTCCTATGATGATCGGTCGCAAGGACAAGCAAGGATTAGGGGGAGTGTTAAGATTTATTTAAATGTGGAAATAGGAGATAATCCTTGTTGTAACTGCAATACGTTTTACTCTCTCCCTTTCCCACGATCGGGGCTTTCTTGTGTCCGTTCCCACGATCGTGTATGTCGGTTCCCTTGTATAAATACCCAAATCATCGATGGAATAAAGACGGTTGATTCATTTGTCACTTTTACTTTCACAATGGGAACGGCGTGGCAGGCCTGTTCTTTCTTTTGTGCGGTGCGCGTGCCCGCCAGTCGTTGCGGAATCTCTTTCCTCCCCTCCCCACAGCCACGTCACTCGGGCAGCGGTGATTCACAAGAATCCGAGGGATCGGAGTCTCCTCGACCGGTACGGCAACGTAGCAGTAGTATCTGGACGACAGAACGGCTGTACGAGTACTAGTAGTACTCCGTATAAAGATGATGATGAAATCATGGACGGCTGCCTCGCGTACACTCTCCTCCCTCCACTGACGTCGGCACGCCGCACGCGCCACGTATTTTTCACCTCTACATTGACACGTCATGAAATAAACAGAGTAGGTATTTTTTCTCTCTCGCAACGATCCGTTACCGGTTTTTCCGTTAGCGGTTAGCCCCAGTGCCCTACGGGCGCGGTGCGGCACCGAAGCCGCGGCAGAGAGCCACCGGCGGATGTTCGGCCGCGCCGCTCTCGCCGACCGAATCCCCGCTTCTTTGGGCCGCGCGATACGTGACGCAGCGGCTCCGACGTGGTGTGTACGGTAGTATTCCGAGCACTACGGCCGGCGATCCCGAGCACGACGGCCGCACACTGCCCGCAGAAACCGTACTACCGATCTTGGCCGTGGAGAAGTCCTCGCGAATTCAATTCACCCGCAAATTTTTTTTTTATTACTACTACTGCCAACCTGAATCGCTACGAGCAAAGTTCGGCCCGACGCTGGGTCTCGTGACGACGCTGGGCCGCGCCCTACCTCTCATTCGCGTCCTACCACCACACCGCCACACTCGACAACGATGTAATGTTCGCTGCACGTATTCCCTCGACGCCCTTTTTTCCCGAATCATGGCCCGAAGTGGGGCTCGCCGTTCGCCGCGTGAAACCATTTCCGTGAACGGTCACGGTCGCCGTGTTCCCCTTCCCCATAGATCGCATCTCCGATTCAGATGTTGGGTGTGAACCTAAACACTTTCGGGCGTGTTCATATCTTGTTTCGTCAACATTGGTTCAACTGCCGTCGTGGGTGGGTGCCGATGGCATGACCATTGTGCCGAAACCGTAAGTAAATCGGAGCTAATAAAGTGGCCCATGCATAGTGGTACGGTCTCCGCGCTAAAAGAGGACGCACGAAATTTCCTGGCTGGCTGGCACGCCCCAGGCTCAGCCGAAACGGATGCGTTTGTTTGTTTGTTTGTTTCTACGTACCCAAATTAATATCCCTCCCAAACAAACAGTATCGCGTGAGCTGTAAAACTTAATACATTTTCTGACATTTTCTCGAAAAGAGATATAGTACTAGTGCTTAATTTAGATCCTTAACCATACTTAACCCTGCCAAAGTTAAAACGCCCACGCGAGGAACACAGAAAACACGCCGGAGCCACCACCACCGTTCATCCGACCCTCGGTAACTTCTGTCTCTCCCTGCCCTACCCCCTCCTCGCTTTATAAACACATCCATTCGTTTGACCTCCACATCGACTCGCCGTCCTTGACATTCCTCCTCCCCTGCCGCTTACCTCCGTCCACCCGTCCTCCCGTCCGGGAGATAAAATACTCTGCCCTCCCACAAACCAGAGGAGAGGAGCCCAGTATTTAGCCAGCCAGAGAGGAGAGGGGCGCGCCATCGGCCATCACCCTGTACGCGCTGCGCCGGGCATAATTATATCTTCCGCGAGCGGCAATTACTGGCCTCCGTCGCCCTCTTATATTCTTGGTAGGGGGTTGTTCCGTCCACGCTTGCATCCCCCCCGCGGCAAAGAGGCAGAGTTGTTGTTCCTTCGGCGGAAATGGCGGAGGAGTTGGACGCCGGGTTCTGGCTCCCGGACGAGTTCCTCGACGACGACTTCTTCTCCGACGAGAAGGCGGCGGCGGCGGCGGCCAAGAGCAGCGACAGCGACGAGGAGGAGGCGCTCGCCGTACTCTCCCGCCGCATGGCCGGCCTCGACTGCGATGGTACCATTGTTCCCAAGGTTGGTTTTCTCCCGGTTGGGGATCTCTTGTTTTTTTGCTCCTTGTCTTTGGAATCATCTGATTGTTTGTTTCTCTGCTGCTGGCTGGCTGGCTGGCTCTAGGAGGAGGTCATGTCTGGGTCTCCGCAGTCCACGCTCTGCGGCCTGCAGGTCTCAGGGGAGGACAGCCCCAACGGCGGCGCCTCGCAGGTCAGCTCGCCGCCCTCCTCGCCGCTGGACAAGCAGCCGGCCGACCCGTGGGACCTGCTGCACGAGGCGGCTGGCCGCCTCCCCACCAACAGCATCCCCGTGCCCAAACCCAACTCCGTCCTGCCGCCGCCGGCCAAGCCCACCGCTGCGCCGTTGCTGCCAGCCCCAAAGGCCCCTTACCAGTACAACTCGCACGCCCAGCGCCAGGCCCAAATCGCTCGTGTAAGTTCCTTTGCCCGTCATGCACCGCCGTGCCCATCGTTCCTCCTGGGATAATAATAATATTGTTCTCTGACGCTGCGTATGTTTCGGGTCTTCAGTTCCATCTCCTGAAGCAGCAGCAGGTGATGAAGCACCAGCAGCTGGCCATGGCCATGGCGTGGGCCACCGCCGACTACTCGCCGCTCGGGCTGAACCCGTCGGCCTGGCCGCCGCTGCAGAAGGCCCAGACCCCCACCGCCTCCGCGGGCGCCGGCATGCGCGCCGTGTTCCTCACCCCTCCCGGAGCCAAGCGCGAGTGCACCGGCACCGGCGTGTTCATCCCCCGCCAGGCCGGCGCCCCCGCCGAGCCCAAGAAGAAACCAAGTGCGTCCTCACACATCTTTTGCCTGCCTTTTTTTGTGTGGTGTGCCCCCCCGAAGTATTCTTGGCTAAAAATCCTGTGGTTGTCCATCCAGGCTGCTCCACGGTTCTTCTCCCGGCGCGGGTCGTGCAGGCCCTCAATCTCAATGTGGAGGACCTCGGCGCCCGCCCTTGCTATCCCGGCGGTTTCGTCGTTGATCACGGTAGTAATTCATTTGATTCGATTAGTATTCCCCGTGCAATTAATAACAGCACTAATCTTATGATTACTTTCTCTTTGATTATATGAATGGCCATTTAAAATTTTGCTATTCTGACAGAGGCACTGGTGAGCCGGAGCAACGCGATGCAGGCGAGCCAGAAGCGCGAGCAAAATGTCAACGCCACCGCCGCCGCGCATTCCCCGCCGGTGGCCGTGGCCTGCGAGGTCAATCTGCCACAGGAGTGGACGTACTGAGATGCAAATTGCTCTCTCTGCGTCAGCGAACATGCATCTTCTGATCCCAACCCCGGTTCGAAGGATCCCATTATAGTAATATCTACAAACAAATTTACTACTACTCCGCATTACTACTACTATTATTACTGGTAGCGCTAGGTAGATGTTAGCTAGAGGTAGGATGGGCAGTGGCAGTAGCAGCATCAGCGTTAGGTGTTCGTTCTTTTGTGTGGTGATATATTGGTTATTTTGGATGGCTGGCTGGCGAGAAGGACGGGCGGATGCATGCAGATGAACAGATGGGAGGAGAAAGAAAATCCATGCCATGGGATCCGCAGGTTGTTGGGGGTGTGCAAATCTGGGAGAGGAATAATGAGTGGGTTCCTATGGAGAATTGGGGAGTTATGCGTAGCCAGTTCTAGCTGTGTACTACGTGATGATTGGGAGAAGGAATATCGATCGTCACGGGTTTGGAAAGATGTCGCTGTAATAAGGAAGAAAATAGTAAGAGCTCTTCACTCTTGATTAGCTTTGTTGCAATCGCACTTCACTCTTGTATCCTTTTGGCATCGGTTGCTTCATGAATAAGGAACCCCCTCTCTATCTAGAATAATAATAATAATAATAATGGAAAAAATGAGTGATGTTTGTTCGGTGTTCCTCCTCCTGTTTAAGCATTCCCTTTTTCCTTTCAGTCTTCTCCAATGAATTTTTGTTGGAATTATTTTTTGCATGCGAAATGGGGAAAGAGTGTTTATCGGCAGCAGCTCAGTGTGATTGGGTGTCCAGTCCAGTTGGATGAACATAGGCGAGCGGGTGGTTGCACTCCTCCAAAAAGTCCAAACTGCGTGACGTCCAGTTGCTTAACCTTGTGGTCTCTTTTTTTCTTTCTTTATTTATATCTCTGGATGGATGGATCCAATTGGAATTAACGGGCCATCTACTTACCTCCAAAAGAATCTTCCTTGGCCGGGCCCTCGGTATCTTGCATCTTCACGGCTCGTGTCATGGTCCCGCTGACAGCGACGCATGTTCGCTCGACTCGACCGATCTTTCTTTCTCCTGCGATTAATTTTAGGGACGGGCTCAATTATGCGCCAGATCCACCTAGTCCTCCCATTTATAATCCATCCCCCGGTGACGGACGACCGGCTGTGAATCTTCGATGGTCCCTCCCTGTCCCCAGCGTTCCGTGGCCAGGGTGGGAGGTGTCTGGGGAGAGATTCCGTTCTACCACGCTGGAGTATCTGTACAGTATGTACTCCGGCTGTATCCTGTCGTCCTGTTCCGCCGAGCTCCGTTGCTGCCGTGCCCGTCTTCTGACCGGGTCAAGGTGTTTGGCTTTGTTATGTGTGCCGTGCAGCCTTTCGTTCTGTTCCATGTTTGCACGGCCCTTGCGTCCAAAGCGATCGAAAGTGGGCGTGCCAGATGTCGAGAGCCGCGAGCTGAATCCTTTCTCTTTAACCGGTGATGATTCATTTGTAAGCAATTGGAAAAAGGGAATGGTAATCGGATACGTATCTGTTCAAAAGGGGGAGTAGTATGGCGCGATCAGACAAATCAGATTGCCGCGCTCCCAGTTGTACCTTTCCGGGTCTACTTTTTCTTTCGTTGTTTAGATTCTTGTCGTACTTCTTGAGAGCAGGGATAGATGTTTTGAGCGCTTTCCGAATGGTAGGATCTTATTTATAGTTGCAGAAAGTACAAAGGATTCCTGTGAGAATAGAATATCTTCCACTCAAAGAAAAATCTACTGATAAAACATTAAAGAAAATGAATGATCTAAACAACCACTACTTTGTAGTCCACTTGGAACAACCATATGAGAGCACAAACAAAGTTATTAAACCGAACCACGCACCACGCCTCCTATGTGATCTGGGGTTCTCATGATTCGAGCCCCCTTCGAGCTGAAGATCGCCAACATCCTCCTTTGGCAGCGTGAGCATACAGGGAGGCCTCGATCTTCTGGTGGGAACTGTGGGTAACCCTATCTTTGTGCATTGGGTAGCTCTTTGCCCGTCCTTTGCTTAATTGGGTCCTTCCGAGGGCGGTGCTCAATAATGGTTCTTTCTGATTTTTATGTGGCCCTTTGGCGGTGGCGTGCTTAATAAGGCCTCCATCGGATTTTCCTATGGTTTCGTGGTGTGTGTGTCATCGGATAGCGACGGGGTTAGGTACACAAGTTTGGATTTCCCTATGCGCAATCAGGGGCACTTGGTTGTGTCTTCGTCGGGCATGTGGTATTGTGATATCGTATGTGTATGTGTGATCGACTCTCGTCTCCGGGCTGTGGATCCTTTGGGCTACCTACGTGGATAGTACTTCTTGTTTCGACGATGGCTAGAAACTCCAACGGCGCCAACATCAACGTGCCATGGGCGTATGCGGGGGAGGATGGGGCGGAGGGCCCCTGGATCATTTTTTTGGGAAAGCCATTCGGCGCCCTTTATTGATTATCAAACAAAGTTACACCGTTCATGAGCAGATGCACAATAAACCTAGGGGTTCATCGACCCAAATACAATTAAACCAGAATGAAAAGCATTTCTAGCAAGCTCATGCGCCACTTAATTAGCTTTTCTATTACAATATTCAATTCTAGCTTGATCAAAACCACTCCATAAAATGGAGCAATCGTCATAAATTGCCGCTGAAGATGTCGCTGAGAAGCCACCGTCAAGCATTGTCTCTACAACTTGCCTACAATCTGATTGAACAATAAACTTATTGCTCCCAATATGTTGTGCTAGGGTCAGTACCTCCCTAAGCGCATATGCTTCAGCCATTGAGGAATCTATCACATTGTGCAAAAATCGATTAGATGCCACTATGCATGACCCATTGTCATCTCTTATAACCACTCCAGTTGCACCAGTTCATGAGTCCTCATCATATGTCGCATCAACGTTGATCTTCAGGAACCTTTCCATTGGTTTTGACCATCTCACTCTTTGTTTAGCATTAGGTTTATTAATGGCCATTTTATAGTTTGTTGCCAACACAGCTATCGAGATTGCAGACCTTGCTGGCATCTGAACTCTCTCCCCATGAACTATTTGTCTTCTTTCCTACCAAATATACCATCCTACCGTGATAACCAATTCAGAGATACCAATGCCACCAAGTCGAGGAACATTACCACCCTTCCAAAGAATTTCTTGTAAGATAACCGAATCTAACATATTTGTATTTATGATCTCCAAAATATTGTCCCACACTCCCAAATTTTGACACACAAGCTTTGCACGATCACACGTGAACAAAATATGTTTAATATTTTCGCAACCTGAGTGACAAACTGGACATCCGCCCTCGTTACCAATATGCCGATTAGCTAGCACTCCCTTCCGTGGAATAATTCCATGAAGAGCTCGCCATCCTAAAAAGTTCTACTTTCCCTGGCACCGAGATATCCCATAGTGTTTTCTACACAGGATTTGTATCAGATCCTTCCACAATATCAATTTTATTTGACGTCCTCCTACACTGGTAGTCCCATTGAGCATGGTATGCAGATCTATCGGTGAATAAACCATTGTTTGCATGGTGCCACACCACAAAATCTTCCCTCCCTGGAGTCAATGGAATTTCGAGGATACGATTTGCATCTACTAGCCAAAAAAGATATCTTATAAGCTCTTCGTCCCACATCCCATCTACATGATTGATCAAATCTGCCACCTTTGTAACCAACTCGCTACCTCTTGACATTTGGACTCGTAGGTTATGGCTGGTTGGTATCCAATTACCTTGCCATATATCAATCTGAGTACCTTCCCCAACTCTCCATATACATCCTCTTTTTAGGCTTTCCAACCCTATAAGAATACTCTGCAAAGTAAATGAGCTTCCACTCTTAAGGATAGCTCGTAATAAATTACCATCATGGTAAGTATTTAGCTCTCATAACTCTAGCGCATAATGAATCTGGTTCACTCAACAACCTCCATACCTACTTAGCTAGCATAGCAATATTAAAGCAGTATACATCTCTAAAACCCAAACCTCCTCTAGTTTTCAAAATACATAACTTGCACCACACCTTCCAATGCATACATTTGTGATCATCATCGTCACCCCACCAGAAATGTGATATAGGATTAGAGATCCCTTTGCAAATAGTTTTTGGAATCTTGAAACCTGTCATCGCAAAAACTAGTATTACTTGGGCAATGGCTTTAATTAGCACCTCCTCCCCCCCCCCCCATTGATAATTAATTTTACTTCTACCCTTTTGTGATTTGCCAAACACGGTCAACTAGATGGCGAAAGTAATCACTACGATTGGCCTCCACTACTGCTAGAAGTCCGAAATATTTATCACTGAGTGATTCAGTCACAATATTTAGCATTTGATAGACTTCTTCTTTCACCTCTACGTTGGTATTAGCATTGAAGAAAATACTCGATTTATTTTCGCTAACCTTCTGACCCGAGCTTGCACTATATTTATCTAGAGTAGATTTGAGCACTTCAGCATTATGCTTATCTGCATGCATAAGGATCATTGAGTCATCGGTGAATAATAATGAGTTACCAGTGACGCATTCCTACAGACCCTAATCCCTTCTAAATCACCCCTTCATGCCGCTATAATCATACTTGTTAGTCCTTCAGCAACAATCACAAAAAGGTAAGGGGATAAAGGGGCCCCCCCTGCCTGATACCTCTCGTAGGTGTAAAAACATCTATCTCCATGGAGTTAGAACGGAATTGTATCTCACAGAAAAGACACAAGCCATAATATGGTTCCTCCATCTAGCTCCAAAGCCCATCTTCTCCATCATTCTATTAAGACAGGGCCATTCAACTCTATCATATGCTTTGTGCATATCCAACTTTGTTGCACAAAAGCCTATTTTTCCTTTCTTCCTCTTGATTGCATGTACACATTCATAAGCTACCAATATATTGTCTATAATTAACCTCCCGGGCACAAAAACACTTTGTTGCTCCCCAAATTACCTTTAGACGATTAGCCAACATTTTTTATATCATCTTATACACAACATTACATAAACTGATCGGTCAAAATTATACCACACTTCTGGAATATCCACCTTCGGAATTAATAGGTATCATTCCATCCGTGGGGTATTACACCCGTGTTAATTGCGTCGAACACTTCCTTCACCAAGTCATCACCTAGCATCCCCTAGAACCTCTTATAGAACACAACATGAAAGCCATTCGTACCCGTTGCTTTAAGACCGGCAATATTAAACAATTCCTTTTTAACATCTTCTAGGGTAAACGCTGCCATTAGATATTGACTCATGCCCACCGTCACCTTCTATTGCACATCGTTAAAAACACTTTCTTCTAGCATATTAGTTTTCGACGAGAAAAGATTAACAAAATAGTCATGCGCTATCCGCTTTATCTCCTCTCTATCTTCTTTCAATTTCCATGCTCATCCTTCAAAAAAATTATGGTATTATTCTTTTTTATTGGCCACAAAGTGATAAAAAAGTTGTATTACGATCACCATACTTAACCAATGTTGAAGTATGATCCAAATTCTATTAAGAAAGCTAATTTCTGACGAAGGCTAATTCAACTCTATCATATGCTTTGTGCATATCCAACTTTGTTGCACAAATGCCTATTTTTCCTTTCTTCCTCTTGGTTGCATGTACACATTCATAAGCTACCAATATATTGTCTATAATTAACCTCCCGGGCACAAAACCACTTTGTTGCTCCAAATGATCTTTGGAGAATTACCTTTAGACGATTAGCCAACATTTTTTATATCATCTTATACACAACATTACATAAACTGATCGGTCGAAATTGTACCACATTATCTGGAATATCCACCTTCGGAATTAATAGGTATCATTCCATCTGTGGGGTATTACACCTGTGTTAATTGCGTCTAGCACTTCCTTCACCAAGTCATCACCTAGCATCCCCTAGAACCTCTTATAGAACACAACATGAAAGCCATTTGTACCCGGTGCTTTAAGACCGACAATATTAAATAATTCCTTTTTAACATCTTCTAGGGTAAACGGTGCCATTAGATATTGACTCATGCCCACCGTCACCCTCTCTTGCACATAATTAAAAACACTTTCTTCTAGCGTATTAGTTTCCGACGCGAAAAGATTAACAAAATAGTCATGCACTATCCGCTTTATCTCCTCTCTATCTTCTTTAAATTTCCATGCTCATCCTTCAAACATTTTATGGTATTATTCTTTTTTATGGGCCACAAAGTGATAAAAAAGTTGTATTACGATCACCATACTTAACCAATGTTGAAGTATGATCCAAATTCTATTAAGAAGACTAATTTATGACGGAGCGGAGCGAGACCCGTCGTCAGAGAGGTTTTTCCACGTTAAATATATGTTCCCTTTGCTGTGATTTCTTTATCATTCTTCGTTATTTGCTTGTCGCAAAGCTAAAAACCAATTTGCTTGTCGCAAAGCTAACAACCAATTTGCTCTCGCCCTTTGCAGCCAGTGGATCTCTTCTTGTTCCACTAAATTTTCAATTTTCATTAAGATCTCCTTCTCCGTAGCTATTAATTGGTTTGTCATAGCTCCTCTAAGTTTTATTCTTTCTTCGAAATGGGGAGCGGAGCCGGCCTCTGCATCAAGCGATGCACACAATCTTTATTTATTATTAAAACCATATTGTTTGGCAAAAGCCATTACAAAGATGATATAAACCGGAACCGCCAAAGCTAAACACTGTGCAAAGATGATAACTGTATCGCCAACTCCCCAATGAGATCTATCAAACCCCAATCTACCTGTTTCGACCCCCCATGGTCACCCACACTATTGCCACTCGCCAAGAGAAGTTGGAGTTCCTTGGCACAGCGACACGAACTCAAGTGACAGGAGTCCTAGAACCGCACAACATATCCACGAAGTTGCGCCCATGCACATGCTCCGGATGTCGCCGCCTTCAAAATCTACCGCCAACCCGTAGTCAGCATGTAGATCAATGCGTAGACTCTCACCACACCAGCCACCGACACCACCTCTGTGCCAAGCAGTGTTGGAGATATGCCCAAGAGGCAATAATAAAAGTGGTTATTATTATATCTTTGTGTTTATGATGAATGTTTACATCCCATGCTATAATTGTATTATAAGGAAACACTAATACATGTGTGTTTTGTAAACATAAAAGAGTCCCTAGTAAGCCTCTTGTGGAACTAGCTTGTTGATTAATTGATGATCATGGTTTCCTAATCATGGACATTGGATGTCATTAATAACAAGGTTATATCATTAGGAGAATGATGTGATGGACACACACCCATAGTAAGCGTAGCATAAGATCAAGTCATTAAGTTCGTATTGCTATAAGCTTTCAAATGCATAGTAACCTAATCCTTCGACCATGAGGTTATGTTAATCACCATCACCGGATGGGTACTTTGATGACATCAAACACCGCTTCGTAACTGGGTGGTTATAAAGGTGTCATTGGGTATTCTGAAAGTATGTGTTGAAGCGCATGGACCAAGATTGGGATTTGTCCATCCATATGACAGATAGATATGCTCTGGGCCCTCTCGGTGGAATGTCATCTAGTTAGCTTGCAAGCATGTGACTAGGTCACAAGGGATGACATAACATGGAACGAGTAAAGAGTACTTATCGATGTGAGGTAGAACTAGGTATGGAGATACCGACGATCAAACCTCGGATAAGTAGAATATCACGTGACAAAGGGAATTGGTTTCGTATGTTAATGGTTCTATCGATCACGAAGTCATCGTTGAGTATGTGGGAGCCATTATGGATCTCCAGATCCCACTGATGGTTATTGATCGAAGAGGTGTCTTCATCATGTCTGCATATTCACGAACCGTAGGGTGACACACTTAAGGTTCGAAGTTGTTTTAAGTAGATATGGAATATGCGTTGGAGACCGAATGTTGTTCGGAGTCTCGGATTAGATCCGGGACATCACGAGGAGATCCGGAATTGTCCGGAGAATGAGATTCATATATTGGGGATCATTTTCTAAGTTAGGAAATGTTCCGGAGTATTTGTATGGGGATTCTAGAAGGTTTCGGAATGTTCTGGAAGGTTCTAGGAGATTTCTTGGAGTTTGCTTGAAAACCAAGAAAGGATCAAGGAGTCCTTGTGGGGCAAGACAAGGAGTCGTGGGGGAGGAGGACTCCTCCCCCCTCCCAATCCGCCGGCCAAGGAAGGGAGGGAGTCCTACTAGGACTCCTCCCATGGCGCCTCCTCCTTTAAATAGAGGGTGGGGCGCCACCCCTGCCCCTCCACATCAAGCCCTAGCCGCGCCTCTCCTCCTCCTTCCTCTGCTCAGGCGTAGGCGAAGCCCTGCAGAAATCTCTAATCCACCACCACCACCACACCGTCGTGCTGCTGGGATTCCGTGGAGAAGATCTACTACCTCCGCTGGTCGCTGGAACGGGGAGAGGAAGGTCTGCTTCGACTCCGCACGTGTGACCGACTGTGGAAGCGCTGCCGGAACGCGGCGCCGGAAGGATCGTCCACACGATCTTGAGATCGGTAAGTGATCGACTACATCAACCCCGAGATCCAATCTCGTAACGCTTTCGGATCTACGAGGGTTAGTACAGATCTATCTCGTTGCACATGTCTAATAGATTAGATCTTGGCTTTTATCTAGATTAGATCTGGGTTTTGTTTGTTCTTGCGGTATAAATTTTTTGTTTTCCATGCTACGAACCCATCAGTGGTATTAGAGCCGTATTTATGCGTAGATCTGTTGCACGAGTAGAACACAATGGTTTTGTGGGCGTTGGTGCTCGTGCCGTCTTTTGCTTTGTGTACTTTGCATCTTGCGGTATGGTGGGATGAAGCGGCTCGGGCTAACCTTACATGTCATCGCACATGAAACTTGCTCCACGCTTGACGTGTAACTTGCTTTGCACAAGTGGCTTTGCGGGTGTCTGTCTCTCCCATCATAGTATAGATCCAATCTACAGTTTGCACTCGATAGCACTTGTATCAATGTTGTGGTTCAGTTTCGTAGGTAAGTTCCGTTCTTATTCGAAAGCCCCAAACCACGTAAAACATGCAAAGAAAATTAGAGGCGTCTAACTTGTTTTTGCAGGGGTTTTGTGATGTGATATGGCCATCATGTGATTGTGATTATATTTGATGTATGCAATGATCCTTGTTGTAATATGGCAACCGGCAGGAGCCTAATGGTTGTCTTTAATTCTGTTAAGACCCGTGTGTCTATTCATCTTGTAATAGCTTTATTCCAAGTAGTTGTAATAGTTGCTGGTGATGATGAACAACCATGAAGCGGCGCCACTGACCTTGACGCAATGCTGGTGATGATGGAGATCATGTCCGTGCTTTGGAGATGGAGATCAAAGGCATAAGAAGAAAGGGCCATATCATATCACACTAATTATGAATTGCCTATGATGTTAATCCTTTATGCATCTTGTATTGCTTAGATCGCGACGGTAGCATTATAAGATGATCCCTCTCACTAAATATCAAGTAATAAAAGTGTTCGTCCTTAGTTGGCACCGTTGCTAAGACTCGTCGTCTCGAAGCATCTCGTGATGATCGGATGTGATAGATTCTACGTGTGCATACAATGGGTGCAAGCCAGATTTGCACATGCGGAAACTAAGGTTAATCTTGACGAGCCTAGCATGTACAGACATGGTCTCGGAACACGGAATACCGAAAGGTAGAGCATGAATCATATAAGTGATATGATGAACATGAAGATTGTTCGCCGATGAAACTACACCTTCTCTCGTGAAGATCGGACTTGGTGTAGTGGACTTGGTTCGTGTAATCACTAAGACAATGTGAGGGATGTTGTTTTGAGTGGGAGTTCACCTAGTTAATTTAAGAATTAAAATTGAACTCAATTTATCATAAACTTAGTCTAAACTACTTGCAAATTTGTTGTAGATTATGGCGAATCTCTCCATCAATTTAAATGCGTTCCTAGAGAAAGAAAAGCTTAAGAACAATGGAAGCAACTTCACGGACTGGCTCCGTGGTCTGAAGATTGTCCTCAGGGCTGGTCAGATGACCTATGTGCTCGATGCACCGCTAGGTGACCCACCTGCAGAAGATGCCACCGATGACGTAAAAATGTTTACGCCACTCGGAAAAATCATTAATCCACAGTTCAGCGTGCCATCCTGTACGGTCTAGAAACAGAGCTTCAGAAGCGTTTTGAGCACCACGACCCGTTCAAGATCATTAAGGAGCTCAAGCTCATTTTTGAGACTCACGCGGCCGTGGAGAGCTATGAGGCCTCCGAAAAGTTCTTTACCTGCAAGATGGAAGAGGGAAGCTCCGTTAGCGAGCACGTGCTCACCATGTGCAGGCACGCAAACAAGCTCAAGAGTTGGGGATAACGATTCCTAATGAGTTAGGGATTCACCGTGTCCTCCAATCACGCCACCGAGTTATAAGAACTTTGTGATGAACTACAATATGCCTTTGCATGAACAAGGCGTTGTCCGAACTATCGTCCATGCTGAAAACTGCTGAAGTGGAGATCAAGAAGGAGCACCAAGTGTTGATGGTCAATAAGACCACCAATTTCAAGAAAGCAGGCAAGCCTAAGAACAAGGGCAACTTCAAGAAGGACGGCAAGAAAGCTGCCTTGCTAAGAAGCCCAAGGCTGGTCCTAAGCACTGAAACTGAATGCTTCTCTGCAAGGGTCTTTGTCCTTTGGAAGCATAACGCCCCAAGTACTGGCGATCGAAGAACGGCAACATCAAGAAGAAAGGTATATTCGATATACATGTTATTGATGTGTATCTTACTAGTAATCATAGTAGTGCACAGGTATTTGATCTTTGGTTCGGTTGCTCATATTTGTAACTTCAAGCAGAGGCTGCAGAATAAACGAAGACTGGCGAGAGACGAGGTGACGATGCACGTTGGAAATGGCTCCAAGGTTGATGTGATCGCCGTCGGCACGCTCCCTCTACATCTACCTTCGGGATTAGCTTTAAATTTAAATAATTGTTATTTGGTGCCTGCGTTAAGCATGAACATTATATCTGGATCTTGTTTATTGCGAGACGGTTACTCTTTTAAGTCTGAGAATAAAGGTTGTTCGATTTATATGAGTAATATCTTTTATGGTAATGCACCTGAGATGAATGGTTTATTCTTATTGAATCTCGATAGTAGTGATACACATGTTCACAACATAGATGCTAAACGAATAAAATTGAATGATAATTCTACATACATGTGGCACTGTCGTCTTGGTCACATTGGAGTGAAGCGTATGAAGAAACTCCATTCTGATGGACTTCTTGAATCACTTGATTTTGAATCACTTGAAAGATGCGAAGCATGTCTAATGGGAAAAATGACTAAGACGCCATTCTCTGGAATAATGGAGCGAGCTACAGACTTATTGGAAATAATACATACCGATGTGTGCGGTCCAATGAGTGTAGCATCACGTGGTGGATATCATTATGTTCTCACTTTCACGGATGACTTAAGTAGATATGGGTATGTCTACTTTGTGAAACATAAGTCTGAAACTTTTGAGAAGTTTAAGGAATTTCAAAGTGAAGTGGAAAATCATCGTAACAAGAAGATTAAGTTTCTGCGTTCTGACCGCGGAGGTGAATATCTGAGTTATGAGTTTGGCATGCATTTAAAGAAATGTGGAATACTTTCGCAATTGACACCGCCGGGAACACCACAGCGTAATGGTGTGTCCGAACGTCGTAATCGAACTCTCTTAGATATGGTTCGGTCTATGATGTCTCTTACAGATTTACCACTACCGTTTTGGGGCTATGCATTAGAGACGGCCGCGTTCACTTTAAATAGGGCACCATCTAAATCCGTTGAAACGACACCGTACGAATTGTGGTTTGGTAAGAAACCTAAGTTGTCGTTCCTTAAAGTTTGGGGTTGCGAAGCGTATGTAAAGAAGTTACAACCTGATAAGCTTGAACCCAAAGCGGAGAAATGCGTCTTCATAGGATACCCTAAAGAAACAATTGGGTATACCTTCTATCATAGATCCGAAGGCAAAGTTTTCGTTGCCAAGAATGGATCCTTTCTTGAGAAGGAGTTTCTCTCGAAGGAAGTGACTGGAAGGAAAGTAGAACTCGACGAGGTTATTGAACCTTCTCTCGGAGTTGAGAGTAGCGTAGCACCGGAAGATGTTTTTGTGCTTTGCACCAACCGGAGAGGAAGCTAATGATGGTGATCATGAAACTTGAGCGGTTACCGCAGAACCTCGCAGTCAACGAGGTTCGTACCACTCCTGATTGGTATGACTCTGCCTTGAACGTCATGTTGGTGGACAACACTGATGACCCTGCGACGTATGAAGAAGCTATGGTGAGCCCAGATTCTGACAAATGGCTAGAAGCCATGAAATCCGAGATGGGATCCATGTACGAAAACCATGTGTGGACTTTGCTGCACAAGAAGTCATATGGATGAAGGAGTTCATTATTGAACTTGGCGTGGTTCCCAGTGCGTTGGACCCGATGTCCATCTACTGTGACAACACAGGTGCCATAGCTAATGCACAGGAGCCAAGGTCACGTAGCAAGCTGAAGCACATCAAGCTACGTTTCCATGCTATTCGCGAGTATGTCCGAGATGGTGACATAAAGATTTGCAAAGTACACACTGATCTGAATGTGGCAGATCCGTTGACTAAACCTCTCCCTAGAGCAAAGCATGACCAACACCGTAACGCATGGGTGTTAGGTATATTACCATGTAATCTAGATTATTGACTCTAGTGCAAGTGGGAGACTGTTGGAGATATGCCCAAGAGGCAATAATAAAAGTGGTTATTATTATATCTTTGTGTTTATGATGAATGTTTACATCCCATGCTATAATTGTATTATAAGGAAACACTAATACATGTGTGTTTTGTAAACATAATGAAGGGAATATGCCCGAGAGGCAATAATAAAGTGGTTATTATCTTATTCCATGTTTATGATAAATGTTTATTTTACATGCTAGAATTGTATTGATTCGGAAACATCAATACATGTGTGTTTAATAAACAAAAAGGGTTCCTAGTCATGCCTCTCTTATAGACTAGCTTGTTGATTAACAAGATGATCAAGGTTTCCTGATCATGGACATTGGATGTTGTTAATAACAAGGTCACACCATTGGTGGAATGATGTGATGAACATTCATCCGAAGTATAGCATTACGATCAAGTCATTATGTTTATATTGCTATACCATCATACGAAGTAATCTTTATCCTTAGACCATGAGATCATGTTGATTGCTAACACCGGAAGAGTATCTTGATAACATAAAACGTCACACTGTAACAGGGTGACTATAAAGATGGGTTCAGTACTACGAAGGTGTTATGTTGAGGCTCATGGATCAAGAGTGGAATTTGTCAATCCGGATGAGATAGATATCCTCCTGGGCCCTCGGTGATATCACATTAAAATAGCTTGCAAGCAAGTGATGTGATCACTAGAATGTTATATCACGGAACGAGAAAAGAGTACATGTCAGATACGAGATCAAACTAGGTATGGAATCGATGATCGAATCTCCGACATGTAATATATTATGGATAAAGGGATTTAGTTACTAGCGTTAAAGGTTCTCACGATCACGAAGTCATCGTTGAATGTGTAGGAGTCGATATGGATCTCCGGTCCGCTTCGATTATTGATCGAAGAGGGTCTCGATCATGTCGCATTATTCACGAACCGTAGGGTGACACACTTAAGGGATACCAACACCATTTGGAGCAAATATGTTTCATATAAAGATTTAAGAAAGCTGGAATTATTTCAATAGACACCGAAAGCTGTTTGGTGAAATTGCTGAAATTGGTTCTGCATGTAATATTGAAATGTTGTAGGGGGTTTTATGTGAATGTTTGTTAATTAAAGTAATTAAAAAAATTCTGAATAAAATTAATAAAAGAGTTAGATTAAATGAGAGAGCATTAAATTTGGATACATTTAATGCATTTAAAGTGGAGACTTTAAAAGAGAATGTGAAGGGGCAAATTTATGTGGAGGGAGTTACCACCACATGAATGGAGGAGGTGAAGGGTCACCTCCTCCATGCGCCAACCATGAAGGAGGGCACCCCTCCTCCTATAAAAGGCCACCTCCTCACTTCTCACACACACCTCCTTGTGAAGGATCTCTCTCCCCTCTAGTATTATTCCCCATGGTCTCGGATTAGCGAGATACATGTTCCCGGTGGCTTTATCTCGAAAGGAGTTCTTTGCTTCGCTACTTTGCTGGAGCAAGGGATGAGGTTGTCGGGTACCAGGCGTGTGTGCGATCACGGATGCGCCTTGCTGCTGCAGTGCTGGACTTGGTGGTCTTGGAGCTGGATCGATGGACGTCTTTGGGCGGACTGGGACTTCATCACGATCTTGATATCGGCAAGTGTACGACTACATCAACCACGAGTTCCTACTCGTTAACAAAGCTCGTTGTCTACGAGGGTAGGTTCTCGTTTCCACCCGTTGCTCTGTACCTAGTAGATAGATCTTGGCGTGTAGTTCACACCGTAGGAATTTTTTTGTTTTCTATGCTGCGGACCCAACAGTGGTATCAGAGCTTGATCTATGCGTAGGTGCTTTGCACGGGTAGTACACATATGTTTATATGTGGGCGATGATGATCATGTTATTGCTTCTTTCATGTATTTTGGATATTGGTGGCATAGTGGGATGAAGCGGCTGTTGGGTCCACAACATAGAAAACAAAAAATTTCCTACGATGAGGACTATACGCCAAGATCTATCTACTAGGTGCAGAGCAACGGGTGGACATACATCCATGGAGAACTTACCCTCGTAGACAACGAGCTTTGTTAACGAGTAGGAACTCGTGGTTGATGTAGTTGTACACTTGCCGATCTCAAGATCATGATGAAGTCCAGCAGGTCCGGCTCCAACACGTCCATCAGATCCAGCTCCAAAGACTGCAAGTCCAAAGACCGCAGCGGTGCATCCGTGATCACACACGTCCAAAGCATCAACTCCTTCCAGCAGCTAAAGCATCTCTTTCGAATAAAGCCATCGGGAACATGTATCTTGCTAATCCGAGTGTTGGAGATATGCCCAAGAGGCAATAATAAAGTAGGTTATTATCATATCTTCATACTTATGATAAATGTTTACATTCATGCTATAATAGTATTAACAAGGAAACCATTAATACTTGTGTGATTTGTAAACTTAATATGAAGTCCCTAGTATAGCCTCTATACTTCACTAGCTTGTTGGTTGATTGATGATTGTGGTTTCCATATCATGAACATTGAGATGTTATCAACAACAAGATCATATCGTTAGGAGAATGATATGGTGGACATACTCCTATAGATAAGCGTAGCATAAAAGATCAAGTCATTTCAATAGTTCAATTGCTATATGCTTTCTGATACATAGTAACCTAATTCCTTCGACCATGAGATCATGCATATCACCTTTGCTGGATGGATGCTTTGATGTCATCAAACACCACACCGTAACAGGGTGGCTATAAAGGTGGCATTGAGTGTTCGGAAAGTATTGGTTGAAACACATGGATCAAGAGTGGGATTTGTCCATCCACATGACGGATAGATATTCTCTGGGCCCTCTCGGTGAAATGTCATCCAATTAGCTTGCAAGCATGTGACTTGGTCACAAGGGATCACATATCAGGAGCGAGAAAAGAGTACTTATCGATGCGAGGTTGAACTAGGTATGCGAGATGCAACCGCGATCATAACCTCGGATAAGTAACATATCGTGAGACAAAGGGAAATTGGTATCGTATGTAAGTGGTTCATTCGATGCAAAGTAATAGAAATATGTAGCCATATGAATTTCAGATTCCTCTATTGGTTATTGTTAGGAAGTGTCTCGATCATGTCGCATAATTCACGAACCGTGGGGAGACACATAAGGATTGACGTTGTTTGAGTAGTTATGGTATTATGAGAAAGAGACCGAATGTTGTTGGTCTCGGATGGGATCCGGGATATCACGAGGTGATCCGGAATGGTCCGGAGAATAAGATTCATATAAGGAAAGTCCCGTTTCGGAGTTGGGGAATGGTTCCGGTGTTTTCATCAGGAACATTCTAGAAGGTCTCGGAATGTCCGGCACTCCGGGGGGGGGGGGAAGGGTACATGAATGTGTCATTGTAAGTTGGAATGATTGCATCATGTACTAAGTGTTCTTGCTGTCCCAAATAAAGGATTAAATTAAATCCTAAATTGAAAAGTCAAACGGCTAGTTTTAAAGTCAAGCGCAATTTTGGGAAGTGGGAAAGAGGAGGAGGTGAAGCCGAGTTGGAGAGGGAGTCCTCCCCAAGCCGGCGCCCCACCCAAGCCGAGTTGGGGAGGGACTCCACTCCCTCCCCTTGGCCGGCCAGCCCCTCCCACCTATATAAGGAGGGGCAGGGCTCCCTCCTAGCACACACAAGTTCCTATCTTCTACCTCCGGTTTAGAGCCGTTTTGGTTTAGAGCTTCTAATTGCTTTAGCCAGCGGTTTAGAGCCTTCTAATTGGTTTAGAGCCTTCTAATTGGTGTGTCTAATTACTAGACCACTAATAGCCTCTCTCATAAGCTCCACCATACTGCACTGCTTAAGCGAAGCCTCATGGGATCTCCCCTCTACTTAGGTACCACGCCGTTGTCTTTGCGGAATCGCGAGAGAGTGCTACAACCTCCATTTTCTTTGGAACAAGGGAGAGGAAGGTCTTCGTCGAGTACGAACGTGTGACCGACTGGGGCGCTTAGGAGCGTGGCGCCGGAAGGATCGTCTCGCGATCTTGAGATCGGAAAGAATACGACTACATCACCCACGAGAATCTGCTCGTTAACCGCTTTGGAATCTTCGAGGGTGAGTTCCTCTATCGACTCGTTGCTACAATCTAGTAGATAGATCTTGGCTTGTTTGTTTGTATGCGATAGAAAATTTTGTTTTCCATGCTCTGAACCCTCTGATGGTATCGAGCCGTGTCTATATGTAGATGTTGCCTGAGTAGAACACAATGGTCATTGTGGGCGTTGATGCTTTTATTGTAGATTGCTTTTTGTGTACTTTGCATCTTGCGGTATGTTGGGATGAAGCGGCCCGGGCTAACCTTACATGACATCGTTCATGAGACTTGCTCCACACTTGACATGCAACTCGTATTGCATAAGTGGCTTCTTGGTGCTGTTTCTCCTAGCATAGTAAAGATCCAATTTACAACGGGTAATCAACAATGCTAGTATCAATGTTGTGGTTCTTGTTAAAGGTTAGAACGACACTTATGGAAAGCCCCAAACCACGTAAAATATGCAAAGAAAGTAGAAGCGTCTAACTTTGTTTTGCGGGGGTGTCTTGATGATGTGATATGGCCATGATTGTGATTATATTTGATGTATGCAATGTTCCTTATTGTAAGTTGGCAACCGGCGAAGCCATATGGTTGTCTTTAATTTCTGTTAAGACCTGCGTGTCTATTCAAAATAGTTGTAATAGTTGAAGCTGGTGGACGACAACCATGAAGAAGCATCATTGACCTTGATGCTATGCCGGTAATGATGAAGATCATGTTCGTGCTTGAAGATGGAGATCGGAAGCACAAAGAAGAAAGGCCATATCATATCACATATTATGAATTGCATGTGATGTTAATCCTTTATGCATCTTGTATTGCTTAGTAGACGATGGTAGCATTATAAGATGATCCCTCATGCACATAAATTTCAAGTTCTAAAGTGTTCACCCTTAGTATGCACCGTTGCCAAAGCTTTGCTGCTTGAGCACCACGTGATGATCGGGTGTCTTTGATTCCGCTGGTGAATACAACGTAAGCAAGCCAGATTTGCTTATGCGGTAGCTAAGGTTTGATCTTGACGAGCCTAGCATGTCTGAACATGGTCTCAGGAACACGGATCACCGAAAGGTAAAGCATGAGTCATATAGTAGATATGATGAACATGTTGATTGTTCGCCATTGAAGCTACATCAACTCTCGTGATGATCGGTTTTGATGTGGTGGATTTGGTTCGTGTGATCACTAAAACAATGTGAGGGATGTTGTTTTGAGTGGGAGTTCACCTGGATTAAATTAATTATTAATTAGAACTCAATTTATCATAAACTAAATCAAAGTGAATTTGCATAGTTGTTGTAGTCATTGGCATGAGTTTACCACCTTGCGCTTAGTTATAATTGAGATGATAGAACTATAGAATTCTGGTTAGTTACTTTACGAACTGGTATCGTATTGTTTTGAAGTGTTAATCTAAAGTTTAAAAGTCCTATTGCAAACTTTCAGTAAGTTTTGATTACTCCATGAAGTTTAATAGTTGGTATTAAAATCAAGAGTAACAATTCCAATGTTAGTATATAAGTATCGTGTTTGTCTCCATGATTCTTGATATTCAAAGGATTGTCTTAATATCAAGGTTATCTAGGATCTGAAAGAGTTGTTTCAGAAACCATGATGTGTGGAAGATATTGTGATATCTGAAACAAAGTTTTGGTTGCAACATGATAAAGTATAATATGGCAAAGTTCATGTTCTCATATTTGGATGAGAATTTGCAAAAGGTTGGAGACACTTGTTGTCCTAATCCTCCAAAAGGTTTTGGATAGCAACATTATACTCATAATTCATCTTTACAAGCTAAAAGTAGCTTGATCATGGATAAATCCATGATGAGATGAATATTTGATGTAGGTAAAATATTTACTACACCAAGAGTTTACTAAAGAAAGGAATTTGAAAGAACACCAAATATTTGATAATGGTGATCTACTTCAAAGTGCAAGTTCAAAGACATTGGTATTTAACTATACACGCTTTGGACTATGTGTCATATGTATGACTCCACTATTGATGTTGATAGATTCTTTCAAACAGAAAAGGAAATACTGAAAGAGAATCTCATAAGTATATAGCAGAAAAGAAAAGACTGAAATTGTTCAGTTTAAGTATATAGATGATATATGTGTTATGGCTATATTCTTTGCTTATTAAACAATGTGGTTCTTAAGTATTTGATACTGAATTTGTTGGTGTGAATCGTCATACGAAACAACACAATTCATGAACTACAATGGCCTAAGTAACTAGCAAAAGAATAGGTGATGATGTTCATCGAGAACAAATAAAGGGTTATTTTGTTGCTCGTTAAACATCAAAGCTTGCCTTCAGGATTTGTTTTATCAGGTATTATGAGAACAAAAGGGTTGTTCAAATAATTGCCGTAATCCATAAAAGATGGATGATTCACAAATCTCGTTGGAGATATCACATCCATAAAACTAGTGCTAAAATTGTCGAAAGACAAATTAATTGAAAGATCACTTAGGAAGTGACATCGCCGTTTAAATTATATTGGAAAGAAAACATGAAGAAACTCCATGTGGATGGAATTTTGGAGTCTTTTGATTTTGATCAAATAACGCTTGTGAAACTTTCCTAGAGATAATTAAAACTTTGTTCATAGGCCAAAAGGGAATGAATGACTAGCTTATTGGAACTTGTGCATATTGTTGTACGAACTCCATTATGTGTAGTCAAGAGCGATGGATTTCAACTTCATATGCTTTCTCCGAAAATTTGAGTGAATATGTGAATATTTACTTAATAAGGATGAAGTGTGAAATATTTGAAAAGTTCGAAAGATTTTCAAGATGAAGTGCAAAATCATTGTAACAAGAATATAAATAGTTTATGATAAGATCATAAAGGAAGATATTTAAGTTACAAGTTTAGCATAATACCTAAGATTTAAGGAATCGGTCCGTGGATTTACATTTCCTGAAACACCATAAGAGTATGGAGCGTTCGAGATATGTAATTGAACCTTGTTTGACATGGTAAGATCGAAGGTATAATTCATAAAACTGCTATTATATTTTAAAGATTAAAAGCTTTAGAGACTACCGTTTTCCACTAAAGAGCTCCATCATAATCCGCTGAAATGAGACCATATGAGGTTATGGTTTGGGATAAAACCAAGTAGTCCTTTCTTAAAACATTGGTATGCTATGCATAAGAAAGATGTTTGCAACCAAAGTCGGATAAACTGTCTTTGTATTCTTAAGTATTCCTCCATAAACATCGGAGACAAAAGTGTTTGTCGCTTAGAACGTCAAGTTTCTTTGAGAAGGAATTTTTCGTGAAAAGTTAAGTGGGAGGACAATAGAACTTTGATAAGGTTAAAAGAACCTTAGCTATATGTGCAAAGTTGCGCAGCACCGAAAAGTGTTCAGGAGGCAGCAACAATGCTCATGACTCACGTGCCTCAAAGGTTGTGGTCACGGAGGTCTAAGTTTCTATTGAAACAAGTAGGTCGGATGAACAATCAAATACCAAGATTTGAGGGTTGAATCATTATTTGAGAATAATGAACCTACTACATGCAAAGAAGCGATGATGGGCCCTGACTCCGTCAAATGGCTTGAAGCCATATAATCCGTGATAGTTCCATACACGAGAAATCAAGTTTTGAACTTGAAGGACCCTCGAAAAAGGTGTAAGACCTTGCAGTTGTGTTTGGATCTATAAAGAAGTAGACATGGATGTTTCACATCTATGAAATAGTCGACATGTTGGGAAAGAGTTCACAACAATGTTCAAAGGTTGTATATGACAAGATTTGATCTTTCATAGCGATTTTTAGTCTAGACGGATTAATGTAGCAACCACTACATATAATTTGTTATGTGGTAGTAGAATAAACAAAACAAGTTCTTCTAATAGAATGGTTACCTAGGGCGTGTGCATGACACGGTCCAAAGGGTTTTGTTAATTCAAAAGATGCTAAAAGCATATGCAAACTTCAATGGTTGAAGTAAGCATAGCGGAGTTGGAATCTTCACTATGATGAAACTGTTAAAAGAGTTTCATTTCATCGGAAACAATGAAGATGCTTGCATTTGCAAGAAATTAAGTGGGGCGCTAAGACATGTTTCTAATACATTATGTGGAAGACATATTGTTGATTGGAAATAATGTATCTTTTATTAACACATATTAAGAATTTCATCCCGATGAAAGACTTAGGCAAAGCCAAATATTTGGCATCAATAGGCGCTAATATGGTTGTGCGAAGTACATAGACGAGATATTGAATGAATTCAATATAGAAACTACAAGAAAGGTTCTTGTTGCACAGAAAGGATTGAAAGAGTTCAATGTTGATGATATATTCAAGTGTATTGGCACTTGGTAAGTGAAACAAAGATTCAAGTATAGATTGATACTTGATGTATGAAATCACAAAGAGTATTTATATCAATCATAATGTGATATGTACAAATCCAGATATGTCCTATGCTATAAATATTATGAGCATATACCAGAATGATTCATAAGATGATCATTGGACGATAGTAAGGATATTCTTATGATCTTTTGGAAGAACTAAGAGTATATTATTTGTAGAAGTGACAAATAGATGGTTAGTTCATTGTAAAAGTACTACATTGATACTAGTTTTGTCACAAAGTACAAATTAAGTTTATCTCAATCTATATTAAAGGGTGGCACAATATAATGGAAAGTGAGTTCCATAATGGATTTGGATGAGTTCCAAAGTTAAAGACATTATGATGAGATACTTCAACAAAAGGCTAAGTATATGACTGCTATTATAGCAACAAAGAGGGCATTTGTGTCAAGTAGTTTGTTATCAAACTAGGTGTAGTTCACTGGGATAATACTATGAAGATATATTATGCGACAATATTGTCAACATGTTTTAACCCCAAAGAACTAAAGGTCACACGAAAGACCAAATTTATACAAAGCCATCTCATTAGAGAATGAGTGATGCGTAGAGGCAAAGACATGCAATTACACGGACACTGGAAGTGTCGATCCGGAGATCGTTGACCACTAGCAATCGTGTACATACAACACGGAAAGCCATAGGTGTTGAATACACAAAGGTTTGAAACTAGATTATTGACTCTAGTGCAAGTGGAGACTGTTGGAGATATGCCCAAGAGGCAATAATAAAGTAGGTTATTATCATATCTTCATACTTATGATAAATGTTTACATTCATGCTATAATAGTATTAACAAGGAAACCATTAATACTTGTGTGATTTGTAAACTTAATATGAAGTCCATAGTATATCCTCTACTTCACTAGCTTGTTGGTTGATTGATGATTGTGGTTTCCATATCATGAACATTGAGATGTTATCAACAACAAGATCATATCGTTAGGAGAATGATATGGTGGACATACTCCTATAGATAAGCGTAGCATAAAAGATCAAGTCATTTCAATAGTTCAATTGCTATATGCTTTCTGATACATATTAACCTAATTCCTTCGACCATGAGATCATGCATATCACCTTTGCTGGATGGATGCTTTGATGTAATCAAACACCACACCGTAACAGGTGGCTATAAAGGTGGCATTGAGTGTTGGAAAGTATTGGTTGAAACACATGGATCAAGAGTGGGATTTGTCCATCCACATGACGGATAGATATTCTCTGGGCCCTCTCGGTGAAATGTCATCCAATTAGCTTGCAAGCATGTGACTTGGTCAAGGGATCACATATCAGGAGCGAGAAAAGAGTACTTATCGATATGAGGTTGAACTAGGTATGCGTAGATACCGGCGATCATAACCTCGGATAAGTAACATATCGTGAGACAAAGGAAATTGGTATCGTATGTAAGTGGTTCATTCGATCGCAAAGTAATCGTAGAAATATGTAGAGCCATATGAATTTCCAGATTCCTCTATTGGTTATTGTTGAGAAGTGTCTCGATCATGTCGCATAATTCACGAACCGTAGGGAGACACACTTAAGGATTGACGTTGTTTGAGTAGTTATGGTATTATGAGAAAGAGGCGAATGTTGTTGGTCTCGGATGGGATCCGGGATATCACGAGGTGATCCGGAATGGTCCGAGAATAAGATTCATATAAGGAAAGTCCCGTTTGAGTTGGGGAATGGTTAGGTGTTTTCATCAGAACATTCTAGAAGGTCTCGGAATGTCCAAGCACTCCGGGGAAGGGTACATGAATGTGTCATTGTAAGTTGGAATGATTGCATCATGTACTAAGTGTTCTTGCTGTCCCAAATAAAGGATTAAATTAAATCCTAAATTGAAAAGTCAAGCGGCTAGTTTGAAAGTCAAGCAACAATTTTGGGAAGTGGGAAAAGAGGAGGAGGTGAAGCCGAGTTGGAGAGGAGTCCTCCCAAGCGGCGCCCACCAAGCCGAGTTGGGAGGACTCCACTCCTCCCTTGGCCGGCCAGCCCTCCCACCTATATAAGGAGGGGCAGGGCTCCCCTCCTAGCACACACAAGTTCCTATCTTCTACCTCCGGTTTAGAGCCGTTTTGGTTTAGAGCTTCTAATTGCGTTAGCCAGCGGTTTAGAGCCGTCTAATTGGGTTAGAGCCGTCTAATTGGTGTGTGTAATTACTAGACCACGAATAGCCTCTCTCATAAGCTACACCATACTGCACCGGCTTAAGGCGAAGCCTGGGATCTCCCTCTACTTCCGGTACCACGCCGTTGTCTTTGCCGAATCGCGAGAGTGCTACAACCTCCATTTGCTGGAACAAGGAGAGGAAGGTCTTCGTCGAATCTGCGAACGTGTGACCGACATGCAGGGGCGCTTGGCCGGAAGGATCGTCTACGCGATCTTGAGATCGGAAAGAGTACGACTACATCACCCACGAGAATCTGCTCTCGTTAACCGCTTTGGAATCTTCGAGGGTGAGTTCCTCTATCGACTCGTTGCTACAATCTAGTAGATAGATCTTGGCTTGTTTGTTTGTATGCGATAGAAAATTTTTGTTTTCCATGCTACGAACCCCTACACCGAGACCATGGGGGAATAATACTAGAGGGGGAGAGAGATCCTTCACAAGGAGGTGTGTGAGAGAAGTGAGGAGAGGGGGGCCTTTTATAGGAGGAGGGAGGTACCTCCATGGCGGCACCCCATGGAGGTGATCCTTCACCTCCCCCATTCATGTGGTGGTAACCCCCTCCACATAAATTTGCCTCTTCACATTCTCCATCAATGTCTCCACTTTAAATGCATTAAATTTCTCCAAATTTAATGCTCTCTCATTTAATAAAACTATTTTATTAGTTTTATTCAGAATTTTGTTAATTACTTTAATTAACAAATATTCACATAAAACCCCCTGCAACATTTCAATATTACATGCAGAACCAATTTCAACAATTTCACCCGAAACAGTTTTGGTGTCTATTGAAATAATTCCAGCGCTTTCTTAAATCTTTATCTGAAACATATTTGCTCCAAATGGTGTCGGTATCCCTTAAGTGTGTCACCCTACGGTTCGCGAATAATGCAGACATGATCGAGACCCCTCTCAGATCAATAATCAGAAGCGGGACCTGGAGATCCATACTGACTCCTACACATTCAACGATGACTTCTGTGATCGTGAGAACCTTTAACGCTAGTAACTAAATCCTTTGTCCTTGATATATTACATGTCCAAGATTCGATCATCGGTATCTCCATACCTAGTTTGATCTCGTTACCGACATGCACTCTTTTCTCGTTCCCGTGATATAACATTCTAGTGATCACATCACTTGCTTGCAAGCTATTTCAATGTGATATCACCGAGAGGGCCCAGAGTATATCCATCCGTCATCGGGATTGACAAATTCCACTCTTGATCCATGAGCCTCAACATAACACCTTCAGTACATGAACCCACCTTTATAGTCACCCTGTTACGGTGTGACGTTTGATGTTATCAAGATACTCTTCCGGTGTTAGCAATTAACATGATCTCATGGTCTAAGGATAAAGATTACTTCGTATGATGTTATAGCAATATAAACATAATGACTTGATCGTAATGCTATACTTCGGATGAGTGTTCATCACATCATTCCACCAATGGTGTGACCTTGTTATTAACAACATCCAATGTCTATGATCAGGAAACCTTGATCATCTTGTTAATCAACAAGCTAGTCTATAAGAGAGGCATAACTAGGAACCCTTTTTGTTTATTAAACACACATGTATTGATGTTTCTGATCAATACAATTATAGCATGCAAATAAACATTTATCATAAACATGGAATAAGATAATAACCACTTTATTATTGCCTCTCGGGCATATTCCCTTCAGTCTCCCACTTGCACTAGAGTCAATAATCTAGTTTGAAAAACTTTGCGTATTGAACACCTATGGCTTTCTGGTGTTGCATATACGCTATTGCTAGTGGTTAACATAATCTCCGGATCTGACAGTTTCAGGTCTGTGTGTATTTGCATGTCTTTGCGTCTCTACGCATCACTCATTCTCAAATGAGATGGCATTGTATAAATTTGGTCCTCTGGTGAGACCTTTAGTTCGTTCGGCTCAAAATATGTTGATATTATTGTCACACAATATATCTTCATAGTATTAGCGCACTTTGAACCACACCTAGTTTGATAACAAACTACTTAACACAAATGCCCTCCTATGCTGCTACTATAACAGTCATATACTTAGCCTTTTGTTGTAGTATCCGTCACAATATCTCAACTTTGGAACTCATCCAAATCCATCATGGAACATCCTTTCCATTATATTGTGCCACCCATAGTCTAAATTGAGATAAATTTAATTTGTATCTTGTGACAAAACTAGTATCAATGTAACACTTTACAATGAACTACCTTTAACTATTTGTCACTTATACATGATATATTCTTAGTTCTTCCAAAGCTCATAAGAATATCTTTACTATTGTCCAATGATCATCTTATGAATCATTCTGGTATATGCTCATAACATTTAGAGCATAGGACATTTTGGATATATACATATCATGGTATAATTAATGAAAAATTTCATGTGATTTTACTCACCAAGTGTTGAAACACTTGAATCTTGATACAATCCTTTCCATGCAGCAAGAACCTTTCTTGTTGTTTCCATATTGAACCCTTTTAATATCTCATATTGAACCCTTTCAATATCTTATATATGAAGGGTTTCGCAGCATAGTAAATCAAAATTTTCTACGGAAGCGAACAGAGGGAAAGCCAAGATCTAATCTAGGAGATGCAAACAACGAGAGAGATTGGATTAGATCTTCATACCCTTGAAGATTCAGACAGTGAGCGTTAAATCCGGAGCGTGGGTGATGTAGTCGTACTCGCTTCTCCTCCTCGCGATCCGATCCGATCTAGCACCACAAGTGGCGGTGCCTCCGTGAGATGCACACATGCAGCACCTCGACGTCTCCTCCTTCCTTGGACCAGCAAGTAGGGTGGAGAGATGGATTGGATCTACAACACGACGGCGTGGTGTATATGGTAGAGAATTTCTGCCACAGGGCTTCGCCTACAAACAGTCGGGAGGAGGGAGAGAGGAGGCGGAGGGCACTAGGGTTTGGAGGAAGGTGTGTGGGGAGGCGCACCAGCCTCTATATATAGAGGGGGTGCGGCCAGCCTACCTCTCCTCCAAGCCTATCTCTAGTTTAAACGATTTAAACTCTCCTTATCTAGAAATTCTATCTCTAGTTTAAACGAGTTTAAACTTATCTAGAAATCATTTGGGCCCTATGAGGCCTTGTGCCTATTTCCCAATGCGGCCAGGACACTCCCTCATAGGCCCATGCCCCTCCCGGAAGGTGGGGCCACGTTGGTCCCCTTCCGGAAGGTTCTAGAAGCTTCGGTACAATACCGATTAATCCGGAACAATTCGAACTCCAAAACTGCATCGCCTTATATGAATCTTATTCTCGGACCACTCAGGAACCTCTCGTGATGTCCGGATCCCATCCGAGACTCGAACAAAAATTCATAAACCAATTATCCAATCTATCCTAGCGTCGAGACACGTTAAGTGTGTGACCTGCGAGTTCGAGAATATGCGACATGATCTTCTATCAATAATCAGCGAAGTGCAGGCACCCATATTGACTCCACACATTCATCGATGATCATATCGGATGAACCACGATGCCAGGATTCAATCAATCCCATATATATATTCCCTTCGTCTCGCGATATTTTACTTGCCGAGATTCGATCGTCGGTATCGTCATACCTAGTTCAATCTCGTTCCACGAAGTACTTTACTCGTTCCGTAATCCGATATCACTTTGTGATTAACTCCTTAACCACATGCTTGCGGTGTTGATATCGATTAATGGGGCCCAAAGTATATCTCTCCGACTTGGGAGGACAAATCCCATCTCGATACATACAACCCAACAGATACTTTCCGATTACGAGAGACACCTTTATGATCACCCTCTCATAGGATGACGTTTGATGACCTCAAAGCTTTCTTCCGATACCAGGAGTTGTATTATCTCATGGTCTAAGGAATACAATATTTGACATAAGAAAAACTTCAAAGACGAACACGATGACACGATCTAATTGCTTCGCTTAGTTTGGGTCTATCCACCATATCATTCTCCAATGATATGATCTCATTATCAATTGACAACTCATGTCTATGGTTAGGAAACCTTAACCATCATTGATCAATGAGCTAGTCCATAGGCGTACTAGGGACACGGTGTTCACAAACCACACAAGTATTAAAGTTTCCGCTTAATACAATTCTAGCATGGAATATAAACTTTATCACGAACAAGAATTATAATAATAACATCTTTATTATTGCCTCTAGGGCATAATTCCAACAATATATGTATGTCTGGCACAACCATATTAGCGCCTTAATCTATCCATATAGATATTGATGCCTAATATTCAGGTTTGCCCAAGTCTTTCATCGAAATCTTATTTTAATGAAATCCTTAACTTGTGTCAATTCAAGATACATCATTTCCAATCAACAATATGTCCTCTACATAATGTATTAGAAATATGTCTCAGCGCTCCCACTTAATTTCTTGCAAATGCAAGCATCTTCATAATCTCCGATGAATTTAAACTCCTTTAACAGTTTCATCATGGTGAAGATTCCAACTCCGTTATGCTTACTTCAACTATTGAAGTTTACATGCCCTTTTTGCACCCTTTGAATTAACAAAACCCTTCGGACCATGTCATGTACATGTCCTAGGTTACCGTTCTATTAGAAGAACCTTGTTTCGTTTATTCAACTACCATATACCTAATTATATGTAGTGGTTGCTACATTAATCCGTCAAGACTATATATTGCTCTGAAAGATCAAATCTTGTCATAGTCAACTCCTTGAACATTGTCGTAAACTTCTTTCCGACATGTCAACTATTTCATAGATGTTTAAACATCCATGTCTTATTTCTTTATAGATCCAAACACGACCGAAAGGCTTCACGCCTTTCCGGAAGGTCTTCCAAGTTCAGAAACTTGTTTTCTCGTGTATGGATACTATCACGGATTCTATGACTTCTAGTCATTTTATGGAGTCAGGGCCCATCATCGCTTCTTTGCATGTAGTCGGTTCATCATTGTCAAAACAATAACGACTTGCTTATCAAATCTTACTATTTGATTCTTACCCACCCTGCGGTTCTATAGGAACTCTAATCTCCGAGATCACACCTTTGTAATCACGAGAGCCATGAGCATTGTGGCCGCCACCGGGACACTTTCCGGCGCTGCGCTACTTAGCACATATAGCTAAGGTTCAACAACCTTATCAAAGTTCTATTGTCCTCCCACTTAACTTTTCACGAAAAATTCCTTCTCAAGAAACTTGACGTTCCAAGTAACAAACTCTTTTGTTCTCGGTGTTATGGAGAAATTCCCAACAAATTCCTTAGCGAGTGCTATGGCGCCAGTGTTGTCACACAATATCTCCAGTGGGTCCAATGCACTTGGAACCACGCCAAGCTCAGTGATGAAGTTCCTGATCCAAACTCCTTCACTTGGCGCTTCTGCGGCCATGTATTCCGCTTCTCTTGTAGATCCCGATCACGCTTTGCTTGCAGCTTCTCCGACTCACAGCTCCTCCATTCAAAATATACACGTATCACATGCGAGATTTACAATCATCCTTGTCGGTGTCAAACTAGCATCGGCGTAACCTTTATATTGTGTTCATCACCCCATAGACTAAGAACATTTCTTTAGTCCTATTTAGGTACCTTAGGATGTTCTTCACGGCTGTCCAGTGTTCCACTCCTGGATCACTTTGATATCTGCTCGTCAAACTAAGAGCATTGGACACATCCGGTCTAGTACACAGCATGGCATACATGATGGAACCTATGGCCGAGGCATAAGGCACTTTGCTCATAGCTTCCCTATCATTTACCAAAGCTGGACACTGAGCCTTGCTCAATATCTTACCTGACAACATAGGCACTAAACCTTTCAATGCCTTATCCATTCTGAACCTTTTCAGAACTTTGTCTAGGTATGTACTCTGGCTTAAAGCTATCAGGCGTCTTTGTCTATCTCTATAGATCTTGATGCCCAATATATAAGTAGCTTCACCTAGGTCTTTCATTGAAAAACACTTGTTCAAATAACTCTTCACATCGTTAAGCATGTTGATGTTATTTCCAATAATCAATATGTCATCCACATATAGTACCAGAAACGTCACCGAGCTCCCACTCACTTTCTTGTAGAAGCAAGCTTCATAGCAATTTGGAACAAATCCAAAGCTCTTGATCACTTGATCAAAACGAAGGTTCCAACTCCGAGATGCTTGCTTCAGTCCATAAATGGAACGCTGAAGTTTGCATACTTTATCAGCATCCTTAGGATCGACAAAACCTTGGTTGCATCATACAACTCTTCATCAATGTTGCCATTGAGGAAAGCAGTCTTGACATCCATTTGCCATATTTCATAATCATGAAACACAGCAATTGCTAATAAAAACCGAATGGACTTAAACATCGCTACGGGAGAGAAAGTCTCATCGTAATCAACACCTTGAACTTGTCGAAAACCTTTCACAACAAGCCGTGCTTTATAGACGGTAACATTACCATCCGCGTCCGTTTTCTTCTTGAAGATCCATTTGCACTCAACGGCCTTTCGGTCGCTAGGAGGGTCCACCAAAGTCCATACTTGGTTTTTGCTCATGGATCCCAATTCGGTTCATGGCTTCTAGCCATTTCTCGAGTCTAGGCTCATCATCGCTTCCTCATAGTTCGTGGGTTCTTGTCTTCTACTAACAAGGCTGTCAAGGCAGGGTTGCCGTACCACTCGGGAGGGCACGCGACCTTGTCGACTCTGCGACGTTCGATGGCGACATCGTCCGAGCTTCATGATCCTTGTCATTAGCTTCCTCTATTGTTGGTGCGGTGACCTGGAACAATTTCAGGTCTTGCGCTACTCTCCAATTCAAGAGAAGGTTCAATAACCTCGTCTAGCTCTACTTTCCTCCACTCACTTCTTTCGAGAGAAACTCCTTCTCAAGAAAGGAACCGTTCTTCGACAAACACTTTGCCTTCGGTTCTATGATAGAAGGTATACCCAATAGTTTCCTTAGGGTATCCTATGAACGCATTTCTCGCTTTGGGTTCGAGCTTGTCGGCATCAACTTCTTGACGTAAGCTTCGCATCCCCAAACTTTAAGAAACGACAACTTAGGTTTAGCACCAAACCATAGTTCATACGGTGTCGTCTCAGCGGATTTAGATGGAGCCCTATTTAAAGTGAATGCAGCGGTTTCTAATGCATAACCCCAAAATGATAACGGCAAATCAGTAAGAGACATCATCGATCGGACCATATCTAACAGGTTCGATTCGGCGTTCAGACACACCATTGCTTGTGGTGTTCGGGTGGCGTGAGTTGTGAAAGCGATTCCACTTGCTTTGAGATGCGTGATAAAATCATAACTCAAATATTCGCCCCCACGATCGGATCGTAGAAACTTAATCTTTTCATTACGATTGTTCTCCACTTCATTCTGAAATTCTTTGAACTTTTCAAGCGTTTCAGATTTATGTTTCATTAAATAGATATACCCATATCTACTTAAGTCATCGATAAAAGTGAGAAAATAGCGATATCCACCGGCGTCAAACACTCGTCGGTCTGCATACATCGGTATGTATGATTTCCAACAAGTCCGTTGCTCGCTCCATCATACCGAGAAGCGAGGTTTTGATCATCTTGCCCATGAGGCATGGTTGCATGTGTCAAATGATTCAAAATCAAGAGACTCAAAAGTCCATCGAATGGAGTTTCTTCATCGCTTTACACCAATATGACCTGAACAACGATTGCCACAAATAAGTAGTATTATCACTATCTACTTTGCATCTCTTAGCCTCAATGTTATGGATGTGTGTTTCATCCCTTTCGAGATTTAGAAGAAATAAACCACTCACAAGGTGCATGACCATAAAAGATGTTACTCATATAAATAGAACAACCATTATTCTCCGATTTAAATGAATAACCGTCTTGCAATAAACACGATCCGAAATAATGTTCATGCTCAACGCAGGCACATAATAACATTTATTAAGGTTTAAAACTAATCCCGAAGGTAAAACTAAGGAGGCGTGTGACGCCATCACATCAACTCTTGATTCGTTGCCAGCAGCGCCGTCACCTCATCCTCGCAAGCGCCGTCTATTCCGCATGCTCTGTTTGAGTTACAAATATTAGCGAACGGTATCAAATACCCGGGCACTACAACGAGGGCTAGTAAGGAAAACATCAATAACATGTATATCAAATATACCTTTGATGGTGCCAGCCTTCTTGTCCGCTAAGTACTTGGACGATTGTGCTTCGGTGACCCTTGTCCTTGCAATAGAAGCACTCGGTTTCGGCTTGGGACCGGACGAGCTTCTTCTCGGCGGGGGCATTAAGCTTGCGCTGCCCTTCTTGAAGGCTTCTTTGCACCTTTACCTTTCTTAAAGGAGGGCTTGTTGACCATTAACACATGATTATCCTTCTTGATGTCCACCTCGCAGCCTTGACTTTGCGAAGAGCTCGGTGATCGTCGATGGAACCAATCTGATTATGAGTCACTACAAAACTTTTGTAGCTGGGAGGGAGTGATTGCGAGAACCACATCAATCTTGAGCTCCTCTGGAATCTTGCGATCCAGTTGCTCAAGGCGTTGAGTGTGGCCGACATCTTAATGGCGTGCTCACTAACGAACTCCTTCCTCCATCTTGCGAGTTAAAGAACTTCGGAGATCTCATATCTCTCTGAGCGGGCTGAGTCCAAACATGGTTTTCAGCTCCTCGAGAATCTCAAAGGGCCGGGATAGTTTTCAAAACGATTTTGAAGTTCGGTTCCATAGCAAACAACATGGTGCTCTTAATCACACCATAATCATCTTTCTTGTGATGATAGACAGCTTTCTCATCAGCCGTAGCGATTGCGGCGAGGGGGGTTACCTAACGCTTTCTCAAGGACATAGTCCTTTTGTCCGCTGAACGAATGATTCTTAGATTTGCGGAACCAGTTGGTGAAGTTAGACCCATTGTTTCTAAGCTTTTCTTTCTCAAAAGCGTTGAAGTTGAAGTTGGACTTGGCCATTGGATCTACAATTTGCAAGTATAATTTAGACTATGTTCATGATAAATAGTTCAACTTAATCAAATTACTAGACGAACTCCCACTAAATTCAACATCCCTCAAGTTGTTTAGTGAACACGATCCAAATTCACCACACCTAATCCGATCATCACGAGAAGAGATGTGGTTTCAATGGTGGACAACGAAGTGTCGATCATATCATTCATATGACTCATGCTTAACCTTTCGGTTCTTGCGTTCGAGGCCATATGTCGTACATGCTAGGCTCGTCAAGTTAGACCCAAGTATTTCGCGTGTGCAAAACTGGCTTGCACCGTTGTATGTGAGCGTAGATTCTATAGCACCCGATCATCACGTGATGCTTGGACACGACGAACTTTATCAACTGTGCATACTTGGGGAGAACACAGTTTTTATCTTGATCTTTAAGTGAGGAATCATCTTATAATGCTACCGTCGCGATCTAAGCATAATAAGATACATAAAAGAATAAACATCACATGCATATAACTTTATGTGACATGGTATAGCCAATCTTCGCGCAATGATCTCCATCTTGTGCGTTCCGGCATGATCTCCATCACTCCACCATGATTGCCTCCACCACGAATAGCAACTACAACTATTGCTAACTACTTAGCGATAAAGTAAAGCTATTACATGGCGTATAAGAAGTTGACTCGCAGGTCATACACAATTATAAAGACAACCATATGGCTCCTGCCGGTTGTGTACTCATCGACATGCAAGTCGTGAAACATTACAAAACATGATCATCGCATACAATATACACATCACATCTTGGGCCATACCATATCACGAAAACACTCCTGCAAAAACAAGTTAGGCGCCTCTACTTTGTTGTTGCATGTTTTACGTGGCTTATGGGAGTAGATGCTAAACGATTCTTACCTACGGAAAGCCACAACGGTGATATTATGGTTGCCAAACTCGGTGTTAATCCCATGACAACTATAGTGAGAAAGCGGCATCCACCGGCCGCATGTATGGTACAAGCCACACGTCAAGTGCGGGCCGGTCTCATGACGGCGTCGCGTAAGGTTGGCCTGGACCGCTTCAATCTCACTATCCGCGTCATAATAAGAACACAAACAAGAGGCTTGCAACAGAAAACATCAACGCCTCGCCAACCATGTTGCGTTACTCGTGAATCACATCTACGCATAGATCTAGCTCGATACCACCGAAGGGTTTCGCGGCATAGTAAATCAAAATTTTCTCTGAGCGAGCAGGAGAAAGCCAAGATCTAATCTAGGAGATGCAAACAACGAGAGATTGGATTAGATCTTCATACCCTTGAAGATTCGCCTGAGAGCGTTAAATCCGGAACGTGGGTGATGTAGTCGTACTCGCTTCTCCTCGCGATCCGATCCGATCTAGCACCACAAGTGGCGGTGCCTCCGTGAGATGCACACGTGCAGCACCTCGACGTCTCCTCCTTCCTTGGACCAGCAAGTAGGATGGAGAGATGGATTGGATCTACAACACGACAGCGTGGTGTATATGGTAGAGAATTTCTGCAGGCTTCGCCTACAAGCATGGGAGGGAGAGGGAGGCGGCAGGGCAACTAGGGTTTGGAGGAAGGTGTGTGGGGAGGCGCACCAGCCCTCTATATATAGAGGGGGTGCGGCCAGCCCTGCCTCTCCTCCAAGCCTATCTCTAGTTTAAACGATTGAAACTCTCCGTTATCTAGACATTCTATCTCTAGTTTAAAGGTGTTTAAAGTTATCTAGAATCGGCTGGGCGCTATGGGGCCTTGAGCCCCTGGCCCAATGCGGCCAGGACACTCCCTCATAGGCCCATGCCCCCTCCCGGAAGGTGGGGCCACGTTGGTCCCCTTCCGGAAGGTTCTAGAAGCTTCGGTACAATACGATTAATCGGAACAATTCGAACTCCAAAAACTTTGCCTTATATGAATCTTATTCTCGGACCACTCCGGAACCTCGTGATATACCGGATCCCATCCGAGACTCCGAACAAAAATTCATAAACCAATTATCCAATCTATCCTAGCGTCGAGACACGTTAAGTGTGTGACCCTGCGGGTTCGAGAATATGCAGACATGATCTTCTATCAATAATCAACGGTAAGTGCAGGCACCCATATTGACTCCACACATTCATCGATGATCATATCGGATGAACCACGATGCCAGGATTCAATCAATCCCATATATATATTCCCTTCGTCTCGCGATATTTTACTTGCGAGATTCGATCGTCGGTATCGTCATACCTAGTTCAATCTCGTTCACAAATACTTTACTCGTTCCGTAATCCGATATCACTTTGTGATTAACTCCTTAACCACATGCTTGCAAGTGGTGTTGATATCGATTACCGAGTGGGCCAGTATATCTCTCCGACTTGGGAGGACAAATCCCATCTCGATACATACAACCCAGATACTTTCCGATTACGAGAGACACCTTTATGATCACCCTCTCATAGGATGACGTTTGATGACCTCAAAGCTTTCTTCCGATACCAGGGAGTTGTATTATCTCATGGTCTAAGGAATACAATATTTGACATAAGAAAAACTTCGCAAAGACGAACACGATGACACGATCTAATTGCTTCGCTTAGTTTGGGTCTATCCACCATATCATTCTCCAATGATATGATCTCATTATCAATTGACAACTCATGTCTATGGTTAGGAAACCTTAACCATCATTGATCAATGAGCTAGTCCATAGAGGCGTACTAGGGACACGGTGTTGTTCACAAACCACACAAGTATTAAAGTTTCCGCTTAATACAATTCTAGCATGGAATATAAACTTTATCACGAACAAGAATTATAATAATAACATCTTTATTATTGCCTCTAGGGCATAATTCCAACAATATATGTATGTCTGGCACAACCATATTAGCGCCTTAATCTATCCATATAGATATTGATGCCTAATATTCTGGGTTTGCCCAAGTCTTTCATCGAAATCTTATTTTAATGAAATCCTTAACTTGTGTCAATTCAAGATACATCATTTCCAATCAACAATATGTCCTCTACATAATGTATTAGAAATATGTCTCAGCGCTCCCACTTAATTTCTTGCAAATGCAAGCATCTTCATAATCTCCGATGAATTTAAACTCCTTTAACAGTTTCATCATGGTGAAGATTCCAACTCCGTTATGCTTACTTCAACTATTGAAGTTTACATGCCCTTTTTGCACCCTTTGAATTAACAAAACCCTTCGGACCATGTCATGTACATGTCCTAGGTTACCGTTCTATTAGAAGAACCTTGTTTCGTTTATTCAACTACCATATACCTAATTATATGTAGTGGTTGCTACATTAATCCGTCAAGACTATATATTGCTCTGAAAGATCAAATCTTGTCATAGTCAACTCCTTGAACATTGTCGTAAACTTCTTTCCGACATGTCAACTATTTCATAGATGTTTAAACATCCATGTCTTATTTCTTTATAGATCCAAACACGACCGATAGGCTTCACGCCTTTCCGGAAGGTCTTCCAAGTTTAGAAACTTGTTTTCTCGTGTATGGATACTATCACGGATTCTATGACTTCTAGTCATTTTATGGAGTCAGGGCCCATCATCGCTTCTTTGCATGTAGTCGGTTCATCATTGTCAAAACAATAACGACTTGCTTATCAAATCTTACTATTTGATTCTTACCGACCCTGCGGTTCTATAGGAACTCTAATCTCCGAGATCACACCTTTGTAATCACGAGAGCCATGAGCATTGTGGCCGCCATAGGGACACTTTCCGGCCATGCTACTTAGCACATATAGCTAAGGTTCAACAACCTTATCAAAGTTCTATTGTCCTCCCACTTAACTTTTCACGAAAAATTCCTTCTCAAGAAACTTGACGTTCCAAGTAACAAACTCTTTTGTTCTCGGTGTTATGGAGAAATTCCCAACAAATTCTTTGGGATAACCTACAAAGACGTGCTTATCCGACTTTGGTTGTAAACATTTTACTTATGCATAGCATACCAAAATTTAAGAAAAGACAATTGGGTTTTATCCCAAACCATAACTCATATGGTGTCATTTCAGCGGATCACGATGGTGCTCTTTTTGATTAAAAGCGGTAGTCTCTAAAGCTTCAATCCTTAAAACATAATGGCAGTTTTATAAATGACACCCTTGATCTTACCATGTCAAACATGGTTTGATTTTATCTCTTGAATATGCCATACTCCTATGGTTTATCAGAAAACACAAATCATGGAACAATTCCTCAAGTCTTAGGTGTTTTTGCTAAACATGTAACTCAAATATCTTCCTTTATGATCGAATCATAAACTCTTTATTTTCTTGTTACAATGATTTTCCACTTCATCTTGAAAGTCTTTGAACAATTTTCAAATGTTTCATACTTCTTCCTTGTTAAGTAAATATATAGAAATATTCACTCAAATTTTCGGAGAAAGCATATGAAGCAAAAAGATCCATCGCATATGGCTACACATAATGGACTATGCACATCAGCATGCACATTTTCCAATAAGCTAGTCATCCGTTCCTCTCTGGCCTATGGACGGAGTTTCAATTATATCGAGGAAAGTCTCACATGCGTCAATTGATCAAAATCAAAGACTCCAAAAATCCATCAACATGGAGTTTCTTCATGTTTTCTTTGAAATATAATTTAAACAGCGATGTCACTTTATAAGTGATCTTTCAATCATTTGTCTTGCGACATTTTAGCAATAGTGTTTATGGATGTGATTTCTCCAACTAGACTTGTAAAAGTTCATCCATCCTTTATGGAATACGGTAATTATTTGAACAACCATTATTCTCATAATATCGGAACAAAATAACAATTATTTAAACAAATCTTGAAGGCTTGGTTTGATGACAACGAAAAATACAATAACACTTTATATGTTTTCGATGAACATCATCACTCATTCTCTTGCTGGTTACTTAGGCCATTGTAGTTCATGAATTGCGTTGTCCTGTATGACACTTCATACCAACCAATTCGGTATCCAATACCGGTATCCAATACCTAAGAACCACATAGTTTAACAAGCAAGGAATATAGCCATAACATGTATATCTTCTATATACCTAAGTTGGACATCTCCAACCTTTTATTTTCTGCCAAATATTTTATAGATTCTCTTTCAGCAATTCCTTTTCTTTTAAAAGAATCTATCAACATCAATAGTGGTGTCATCAACATGACACATGGTACCAAGCGTATATAGTCAAATACTAATACCTTTGGACTTGCACTTTGAAGTGGATCACCATCATCAAATGTTTGGTGTTCTTTCAAAAATCCATTCTTTAGTAATCTATTAGTGTAGTAAACATTTTACTTACATCTTCTATTCATCCATATCATGACAACTTTCATGATCAAGATACTATAGCCTATAAGGAAGAATCGCGAGTATAATATAAGTTCCCAAAACCTTTTTGGTAGATTCGGATGCCTAACATCTCCATCCTTCACAAATTCTCATACAATATGAGAACATGTATTTTGCTAAATTATACTCTATCATAATGCAACCAAAAAACATTGTTTCAGATATCACAATATCTTTCACACATGATCGTTTCTGAAACAATTTTCAGCTCAATATAATCTTGATATTAAAACAACTTTTTGAATATCAATAATCATGGAGGCAGACATGATACTTTAGATACTAACATTGGAATTCTTACTCTTGATTTAATACTACTTATTAAACTTCATGGAGTAAATAGAGTTTGCTGAAAGTTTGCAATAGGACTTATAAACTTTAAATTGACATTCAAAACAATACGATACCAGTTCATAAAGTAAATATCCAGAATTCTATAGTTCTATTATCTCAAATAAAAACTAAGCATAAGGTATAAAACGAATGCCAATGACTACAACAAACTATGCAAATTCACTTCGATTTAGTTTATGACAAATTTAGTTCGACTAATCCAAATTAGAAATGAACTCCCACTCAAAAACGACATCCCTCGTGCCTTTTTGGTGATTACATGAACCAAATCCACTACACCAAGTCCGATCATCACGTGAGTCGGTGTAGCTTCAAAGGCGAGCATCAATATGGTCATCACATCAACTATGTGACTCATGCTTAAACTTTTGGTCCGTGTTCCGAGGCCATGTCTGTACATGCTAGGCTCGCCAAGTAAGAACCTTAGTATTCGCGTGTGTAAAACTGTCTTACACCCGTTGCATGAAAGCGTAGAGTTGAGAACACCCGATCATCACGTGATGTCTCGAAAACACGATCCATAGAACGGTGCATACTTAAGGAAGAACACATTTTATCTTGATATTTAAATGAGGGGTCATCTTACAATGCTACAGAAAGCGCCAAACTAGCAGTATAAGATGCTAACATCTAATGTGTAAAGTGAGATGATATGGTCCATGCATTTGATCTCTATCACTTGCATCGTGGTATGATCTCTATCATTCCTTTGTGTGTAAGGCCAAGGTCTATGGAACTTACACGTTAAGTGAGTTGTAAGAGTATCTATCATACATCTACTTACAACAATACCATATCAATACACTAGCCCAGCAACGATCTAAACTAGACGCCTCTAATTTATCAATTGCAAGTTTTACGTGGCTTAGGGCTTTCGGAGATAGAACCGTTCTTACCTACGAACATGGAACCACAATGAGGATAACCAAGTTATTAGCAACTCGTTGTAAATCAGATATTGACTATAGTAGGAGAGACAGACACCCGCCAGCCACTTATGCAAAACAAGTTGCATGTCAGTCGTGGAACCGGTCTCATGTACGATGACATGTAAGGTTGGTCCGGGCCGCTTCATCCCACTAATACATGTGTGTTTTGTAAACATAATGAAGGGAATATGCCCGAGAGGCAATAATAAAGTGGTTATTATCTTATTCCATGTTTATGATAAATGTTTATTTTACATGCTAGAATTGTATTGATTCGGAAACATCAATACATGTGTGTTTAATAAACAAAAAGGGTTCCTAGTCATGCCTCTCTTATAGACTAGCTTGTTGATTCACAAGATGATCAAGGTTTCCTGATCATGGACATTGGATGTTGTTAATAACAAGGTCACACCATTGGTGGAATGATGTGATGAACATTCATCCGAAGTATAGCATTACGATCAAGTCATTATGTTTATATTGCTATAACATCATACGAAGTAATCTTTATCCTTAGACCATGAGATCATGTTAATTGCTAACACCGGAAGAGTATCTTGATAACATCAAACGTCACACGATATGAGGTGACTATAAAGATGGGTTCAGTACTACGAAGGTGTTATGTTGAGGCTCATGGATCAAGAGTGGAATTTGTCAATCCAGATGACGGATAGATATCCTCTGGGCCCTCTCGGTGATATCACATTGAAATAGCTTGCAAGCAAGTGATGTGATCACTAGAATGTTATATCACGGGAACGAGAAAAGAGTACATGTCGGTAACGAGATCAAACTAGGTATGGAGATACTGATGATCGAATCTCGGACATGTAATATATCGCGGGATAAAGGGATTTAGTTACTAGCGTTAAAGGTTCTCACGATCACAGAAGTCATCGTTGAATGTGTAGGAGTCGAGATGGATCTCCAGGTCCCGCTTCTGATTATTGATCGGAGAGGGGTCTCGATCATGTCTGCATTATTCGCGAACCGTAGGGTGACACACTTAAGGGATACCAACACCATTTGGAGCAAATATGTTTCAGATAAAGATTTAAGAAAGCGCTGGAATTATTTCAATAGACACCGAAACTGTTTCGGGTGAAATTGCTGAAATTGGTTCTGCATGTAATATTGAAATGTTGTAGGGGGTTTTATGTGAATGTTTTTTAATTAAAGTAATTAACAAAATTCTGAATAAAATTAATAAAAGAGTTTTATTAAATGAGAGAGCATTAAATTTGGATAAATTTAATGCATTTAAAGTGGAGACTTTAAAAGAGAATGTGAAGGGGCAAATTTATGTGGAGGGAGTTACCACCACATGAATGGAGGAGGTGAAGGGTCACCTCCTCCATGCGTCGGCCATGAAGGAGGGGCACCCCCTCCTCCTATAAAAGGCCACCCCTCCTCACTTCTCACACACACCTCCTTGTGAAGGATCTCTCTCCCCCTCTAGTATTATTCCCCCATGGTCTCGGATTAGCGAGATACATGTTCCCGGTGGCTTTATCTGGAAAGGAGTTGCTGCTTCCGCTGCTTTGCTGGAGCAAGGGACGGAGGTTGTCGGGTACCGGGACGTGTGCGATCACGGATGCACCACGCTGCTGCGGTCTGGACTTGTGGTGCTGGAGCTGGATCGATGGGACGTCTTTGGGCGGACCTGCTGGACTTCATCACGATCTTGAGATCAGCAAGTGTACGACTACATCAACCACGAGTTCCTACTCGTTAACAAATCTCGTTGTCTACGAGGGTAAGTTCTCGTTTCCACCCGTTTCTTTGTACCTAGTAGATAGATCTTGGCATGTAGTTCACACCGTAGGAAATTTTTTGTTTTCTATGCTGCAGACCCAACACATAAAAGAGTCCCTAGTAAGCCTCTTGTGGAACTAGCTTGTTGATTAATTGATGATCATGGTTTCCTAATCATGGACATTGGATGTCATTAATAACAAGGTTATATCATTAGGAGAATGATGTGATGGACACACACCCATAGTAAGCATAGCATAAGATCAAGTCATTAAGTTCGTATTGCTATAAGCTTTCAAATGCATAGTAACCTAATCCTTCGACCATGAGGTTATGTTAATCACCATCACCGGATGGTTACTTTGATGACATCAAACACCGCTTCGTAACTGGGTGGTTATAAAGGTGTCATTGGGTATTCTGAAAGTATGTGTTGAAGCGCATGGACCAAGATTGGGATTTGTCCATCCATATGACGGATAGATATGCTCTGGGCCCTCTCGGTGGAATGTCATCTAGTTAGCTTGCAAGCATGTGACTAGGTCACAAGGGATGACATAACATGGAATGAGTAAAGAGTACTTATCGATGAGGTAGAACTAGGTATGGAGATACCGACGATCAAACCTCGGATAAGTAGAATATCGTGTGACAAAGGGAATTGGTTTCGTATGTTAATGGTTCTATCGATCACGAAGTCATCGTTGAGTATGTGGGAGCCATTATGGATCTCCAGATCCCGCTGATGGTTATTGATCAGAGAGGTGTCTTCATCATGTCTGCATATTCACGAACCGTAGGGTGACACACTTAAGGTTCGAAGTTGTTTTAAGTAGATATGCAATATGCGTTGGAGACCGAATGTTGTTGAGTCTCGGATTGGATCCGGACATCACGAGGAGATCCGAATTGTCCGGAGAATGATATTCATATATTGGGGATCATTTTCTAAGTCGAAATGTTCGGAGTATTTGTATGAGGATTCTAGAAGGTTTCGGAATGTTACGGAAGGTTCTAGGAGATTTCTTGGAGTTTGCTTGAAAACCAAGAAAGGATCAAGGAGTCCTTGTGGGGCAAGACAAGGAGTCGTGGAGGAGGACTCCTCCTCCCAATCCGGCCAAGGAAGGGAGGGAGTCCTACTAGGACTGCCCTCCCATGGAGCCTCACTCCTTTTAATAGTGGGGTGGGGCGCCACCCCTTGCCTCCACATCAAGCCCTAGCCGCCTCTCCTCCTCCTCCTCTGCTCAGCTTAGGCGAAGCCTGCAGAATTCTCTACTCCACCACCACCACCACACCGTCGTGCTGGGATTACTGGAGAAGATCTACTACCTCACGCTGCATTGAACGGGAGAGGAAGGTCTGCTTCGACTCAAGCGTGTGACCGATCATGAAGCGCTGGAACGCTGGCGCCGAAGGATCGTCCACACGATCTTGAGATCGGCAAGTGATCGACTACATCAACCCCGAGATCCAATCTCATAACGCTTTCGGATCTACGAGGGTTAGTACAGATCTATCTCGTTGCACATGTCTAATAGATTAGATCTTGGCTTTTATCTAGATTAGATCTGGATTTTGTTCGTTCTTGCGGTAGATTTTTTTTGTTTTCCATGCTACGAACCCATCAAACAGCACCACCCCCAACGCGCTAGCCGCTCCACCCTCCTGCCGCTTCCGTCCAATGCTACTCCACAAGCGATTCTCCCAGGAGAGGACGCGATACCGACACCGTGGCACCGCCATCGCCTGACCCGAAGATCTTAGGGTTTCCCTCGGAGTAGCATGATTGAGGTCGACACAAGGTGCACGACGATGCCTTCATAAAGGTAACAACGTGGTAACGCCGTGAGGACCCAGAATTATAGGGGATGTATCGCAGTATTTTCGATAAGTAAGAGTGTCGAACCCAACGAGGAGCAGAACATGTTGACGAGTGGCTTGGAGCAGGAATTCTCTGCAAATACTTAGCAAACAGAATGTTAGTGGTTTTTGATAATACAGATAAATAAAGTACGAGTAAATAAAAGACAATAATAATAAATGCAGCAAATGGCCCAATCCTTTCTTTAGCAAAGGACAAGCCGGTTGTATTACTTAAGATGACCAAACGTTCTCGAGGACACATGGGAATATCGTCAAGTGCTTTCGTTTCATATAGTTAATTAATCTTGTTTAGTTTGATAAGTGTTGTGTGGGTGAACCTGTGATAATGTACTGACCTTCCTAGGACTAATACATACTTGTGATTATACCCCTTGGAAGCATCCGCAAGTACAAGAAAGTAATTAAGATAGAAACCTAACCACAGCTTTAAACTCTGAGATCCTATATTCCCTTGTGCAAAGGTTTCCTAACGGGGGTTTAGGTTTCTGTCACTCCGGCAACCCCTACGATTAGTATCCAAATACACAATGCATTCTCTTAGGCCCATAAAGGTGAAGTATCATGTAGTCGACGTTCACATGACACCACTAGAAGAATAACACCACAACTTAAATAACAAACTATTGAATCTTTCTCAACACAATTCCACTACTAACAACATGGCTTCTCCCATGTCCTCAAGAACTAAATGAACTACTCATAAGACATCATATGGATCAAGATCAGAGATGAAATAATGATAAGTAACAATCTGAACATGAACGATAATTTAATGGTTCCGCTCAATAGCATCAACTACAACAAGTAATCAACACCGGGAAAGTTTCCCCTAAGAACTATGCAAGATTCAACCCAATTGTTACAGCGGTATGGAGTGGTGATGGTGGTGCTGGTGGAGATGATGATGGAGATGATGATGATGATGATCCCGATGAAGTCCAGCTTGATGGGGGTGTTGATGGCGACGATCTCCCCTCCTCGGTAGATTTCTGCCTATCGGAGAGCTCTTTCTCTCTCTGCAGTTTTCCGCCCCGTAGAGGCGGTGGAATCTTTCTATGGTCGCTCCCTGAGTCTTAGGGTTTCGGGAGGATAATATACGCCAAAGAGCAGAGCCAGAGGTGGGCCTAGGGTAGCCCGCGCGAGGGGGTGGTGTGGCCCCCTGTGGCCCATCTCTGCTCCCCCTTCTGGCTTCCTTCGTCTTCTGGAAAAATATGATTTTCCATGTATTTTTCGGGATTTTCTGATCTTCGCGAATTTCGCCTCCAAACAGTGCCTTTTCTATCAGAATCCTGACTTCAGCGGTCCATCCTCCAAAAGTCATCAACCATGCAAGAATAGATGAAATAACATAAATATCATCTCTTAATATGAAATATATCAATAAATAACACTAAATTATGATATAGAATAGTGATACAAAATGGACGTATCACGCCGCCATCGCTTGCCAATGGCTCGGTGTTCACCGGCACCTGTGTCTCCCCGCCTCGCTGCTGGGACTGGAAGATGGATCGCGAGATCTGCCAAACCAGCCCCAGGCCGACCACCTTCGACGAAGAAGATGACCACCTCCACCAAACCCAGGGCCTCCGCCGATCCCTACAGCCGGTGATAACTCCAAAAGCGATTCCATCAAGAGGGAAACGTTGCAGAAGACACCGCCATCGCTCGATCCCTCGGGATCTGAGGTTTCCTCCGGAGTTTTCTTGGCTAGAGGGACGAGGGGCACCAGATCGCCGTCCGCCACGTCGCTGCTCCTCCGGCCATGCCGCAGCCGTCGCACGCCAGAGATGCCACGCCGTTGAGGTGCCCGACGCGCACCCCATCCGCAACGAGGATTGGCGTCCCGTGCCGCCGATATATGCCGGGGAAGACGAGAGATCCCCCCGCCACCGGCAGCGCCTAGGCTTTGCCTGGCCATGTCCTTGGTGGCAGTGGGGAGAGATGAGGGAGGGGAGTTGGGGGGGGGGGGGGCTGGGGCAGCGGCAGCGGTAGCTAGGGTTTCCCCTCCTGTCGCCACACGGGGGCGAGAGAAGGGAGAGAGGGCCCATAGCTCCTCTACGTAAGACCTCAAGGTCTTTTTTAAGAGCATCTATTCTATTATGAGGACCTTTCGGTACTTTTTTTCCCACACATGCAACTCATCATGAATGTAACTAGTTTTCTGTTGAAAAGATGGATTATTGACTTGCTCCTTTGCTCTTTGCCAAGCAAATTTTACCATGTCCTCGACCATATCTTCCTCCAGCCACCGAGCTTCAAATTTCTTTGGCCGTAGCTCCCCATTTGCGTGTGTTCCTGAAAGATATTCAGTATCAAGGACCAGAGGCCTACAATCAGATTGGGTCATCTCCGCATTGACGGCTGCTCCATTTGGAAACATAGTATTCCACTCCGCATTCACCACTACCTGATCTAGTCTCTCCCTAATCTCACCTCTTCTCCAAGTAAATAGGTCCCCACATAACCGAGATCCATGAGAGCACAATCTACCAGTGGCTCATGGAAGTTCTGCATTTGACGTTGTGATCTCAGTCTCCCTCCTTCCTTCTCATAATCGCAGAGTATTTCATTAAAATCGAATATCACAGCCTCCGACATACTCAGATTTGAATGGAATGATCTCAATGCATTCCATGTGGTATCTATATGATTCCACCGAGGTTCTCCAAAAATCCATGTAACTCTCCAAATATTTCCATCATCAATGATTACATCAATAAAATTCTCGGTTACTCCTTGATGTACTACCTTTAGATTATTTCTCCACATCATCATCAGACCCCCGCTACGACCATCACTCTCATGGATGATTAATTGGTCATAGCCCGCCTTTCGCATCAACTGTTCTATCCAAATGTGTTTGAGAAAAATGTACTGTGATATGAAAGAGACCTTGGCGCGGGAGAAAAACAGCCAACTTGGCAAAGCCGAGAGGCTGGACTGAGGACAGCACACGTGCCGCGCGAGGTGGAGGGGCTGGACAATCGCAGCGTCGTCGCCGCCGACGGCGGCCGGCAACCGACGCGAAACCTAGATCGCCTCTTTTATCGCCACCCCCTCCTTCTTGTAGCACAGCCACGTCCCGTCTTTTCTTTTATATTTTTTTTCGAAAATCTAAGGAGAAAACAAACGATCGCTAGTTTCTCGGAGCACACACAAACACAAGTTTCCTGGATATTTTTCATTTTTTCCATGACAATTTTTTATTTTTCTGGGTATCTTGGTGTTTATTCTTGCGCCATGGAATCCAAATCGTGCGCCCATGCGGAGCGTTGCTCGCGCGCACCACCGCCCGCACGTTCGCGCGCTAGCCCATGGGGAGCTTCGTCTCCTTTGAATGAACGGAAAGAAGGAAATCTTAGCATTACCAGGTTTGATGGATGCCATGCCAAACTACGGCCACGTGACATCCTTTCGTATTTGGCTTTGCCGCGCAGAACGGCAGTGGTGCATTGTATATAGTTGGGATTTGTACGTGGAAAACAATCCATACAGCCGGTTTTCGGCTGTCTACGTCAGTGGAAAAGGTTGTTGCGTCCGAGCTGGTGCAAACGGCGCCCATGTGGCTCTCACGTTGCCGATCGAGATCCAACAGCCGGATGGTGCACTGGTGTCCAGTGGCACGTCCGCCGTAGGGTGATTGGTGTCGGCTCATTGTCACGCTAGCTGTGTGAGTTCATGTATGCTCTGTGATTGCCTACTTATTCCATTCGTTACCATATCTGCACCCGTTCAATCATCCAGTATAGTTGTTTAAAAAGTGTAGCGAAGCTTAAAATTGAAGTACACTATATTTATCAAAAAACCTTCCGTTCTGCTTTATAAATAGAGCCACACAGACGAGTCGATACTTGTCGAAGGAACCCCTTACAAAGCACAACAAAAACAAGAGAGATAGCACCCTCTGCAACACAACCAAGACACCCAACTGTAATAACACCTCCAAGAGAAATAGCTGGACTGCGGTGCCCCGGACCCACCAAGCTATCACCCAAAAGGGCCACCTACGCTCTCGCTCCGAGTCGTGGAGCACCGATCCTGCCAGCAGTTACCGAGGACAGGGACAAAGACAACAAAATCACGTCTAAAGGATAAGAGGTCGCCAAAAACGCCCCAGGTCAGGGCCAAAGTGCACCGAGGTAAGATCTGAGCACGTCAGTCAATGGCAACACATGGCAACACATGGTAGGACCAAGAGGAACCGGAGCTCCACGACGACGCCCCCACGAGGACGGCGACGCCACGCACCGCCGTTGCCAAGATCGACAGACTAGGGTTTTCACCTAGAGCTCTGGTGTGTGGTAAGTAACAGAGCGGCGCCACCAGGAGGGTCACAACACCCACATGCAATGCCGTCGCTGGGGCCAAAGCACTAGGCTTTTGCTTGAAAACAGCTGCGTGCCATACCACGAACCCATGGACTGCACGTTCCAGTCAAACCTGACCTCCATGACGCGCTCTAGATGCCACCACTGCCAAAGCACCACCAATCATTAGTAGAAAACAGGCCTTTAATCTCGGTTCGTAAGGGCCTTTAGTCCTGGTTGCCCAACCGGGACTACGAAATCGAGACTAAAGATCCCCCCCTTTAGACCCGGTCGTACCACAAACCGGACTAAAGGCCCTCATAGGGTTGTGAGCGTGGGACCTTTAGCCCCGGTTAACACCAACCACGACTAAAGATTTTTTTCGTAATTTTTTAACACTAAGTATACTTAATCTTAGGTCAAATTATACTTGTGATCAAACTTTTCGGTCAGTCACCCATCCTAATACTACTCCACCCAGCACGTTTAATTTCTCCACTCCATCAGAATGACCTTGCGCGAGGGAAATGGTACGTTGTTGTCAATACTGCCATATCAATCCTATTACTCTTATCAATATGTCACAAGTCTTTATTTTTTTAAATTAAAATAATTATTTAAATAAATTATAATAAGTAAGTAATAATAGTATTTTATTCAAATGAAAACAAAATACCTAACTAAAATAGTATTTTATTTATTTATTGCATTTATTAATTTAATATGGCATAAAATTAATATTTTTAAATGTGTAAATTGAAATTTGACAAATAATATATCCATTATTATCAAAAAATGTGAGGACCAAATATGACATAAAAAATTATAAAAAAATTATTTTTATGTTAAAATAATATTTTATTCATTTTTTGCCATTTATTCATTTAATATGCAGAACTAATGTCTTTAAATCTATAAATAGAAATTCGCCAGAAAAAATAATTTTTTTAAATAACTTTTTCCTTTTCAAATTTTAAAATCTAAAAGAATCCAGAACTGCCGGAAGCGTTGAAATCGAACAAGAAATTTTATTCCACATGATTTGATAGGTTGTATATTTTTCCCCGACAACGTAAGCAAAATTTGTGTCCATTTAAAGTTTTCAACACATTTTTTTGTAAATTATGTCGAAATTCATGTTTGTTAATTTTCGTAACAACTAAAGCACTTAGTATATCTACAGTTCGAAAGATTTTATTTTAATTTTTTTTTATAATTTTCTAGCATGCTTTTGAAACTATAAAACGCGGTCTCGCCGGGGATGGAAAGCCGTTCTCCTGCCGCAATCGAATTTTTGCCCGTTTTCCTACCACCACAGAACCTGCGATTTTTTTGTCCGTTTTCTTTAGTCCTAGTTGGTGTCTCAAACCGGGACTAAAGGTTACTAAAGAGACCTTTCGTCCCGGTTGGTGGCACCAACCGGGACTAAACTGGCTCGCATCAAGCGCAGCCTGCCGCGACCTCTTTAGTTCTGGTTGGTGTCTCTAACTAGGACTAAAGGTCCCGTTTAAACCGGGACTAAAGCTTGTCGGCGTCCTAATCGTTGGAACTGGGACTAATGCTCACATTAGTCCCGGTCCCAACCACAGTTGAGACTAATGCTATTAATAGTTCTGGATGAAAGGCTCTTTTTCTACTAGTGAATGCTAGGCTTCCCCACCACCCGCTCTTAACCATCCACATGGTCGAAGGAAAGAGGCATCACCACCGCAATGTCGCTTGTCGGAGAGCCAAACAGGCAATCCGCTTTCTGGGGCCGCCACCCCGACATCCATGATTTTGCATCCATGCAGCGGCAAATAGCACCGTGATGATTCAACGACACATACGAGGATGTCACTACCGGGTCCAGTCCCGCTTGATCTAGATCCTTCAAAACCTCGGGATGCAGAGTAGCAACAACTAATGCGGGGGCACCAACGTTCACCTGATCTAGGCCCACCTGGCTCGAATCTAGTGTCCTAGCCGCAACGAGGAGGTGGGGCCCAACTACACCACTGCAAACAACAAAACCCAATAGGCCCAGATCTGGGTCGCTCTTTGATACGTTGCAAACGTATTCATAATTTTTTATGTTCCATGCTTGATTTTATCTACTTTCTTATGTTTTGTCCACACTTTAGAGTACTTTTCATATGATTTCTTGGACTAACCTATTAACAAGAGCCATAGTGCCAGCTGCCTGTTTTCTGCTGTTTTTGTTTCCAGAAAGTCAGAAAATGAATATTCTCCGAATTGGACGGGACAAAAGCCAAAGTTATTATTTTACCGGGGGACACCTGGAGCCAGAATACGAGACGGTGAGGGGCTAGGGCCCAGCCACACCACCTGGCCATGGCCAGGCTGCCCGCCAGGTGGTCTGGCCGTCCTAGGCACCCCCTCGGCCTCTCCTTCCGCCTATAAGTTGCCTCTGATACGGAAACCCTAAGTACCCGATCAAAATTCCATGAAAGAGTCTGTAGCCATCGTCATCTCCATCTCTAGATCGGGAGGGATCTGAAGCTCTTCCCAGCACCCTCCGGAGAGGGGAATTCACCCTGGATGCCTTCTTTATCGTCATGCAAGCCTCCGGCGTGATGCGTGAGTAGTTCATCTCTGGACTACGGGTCCATGTAGTAGCTCGATGGCTGGTTCTCCTCCTTTGTGCTGTCATGTTTAGATCTTGTGAGCTCCGTTCATGATCAAGATCATCTATTTGTAATTCTGCATGTTGTGTTTGCGGGGATCCGATGGATATTGAGATGCTATTTCAGATTGATTATTGATTATATCATGTCTTTGTTGTTTGTGATCTTGCATGCTTTCCGTTGTTAGTAGCTGTCTTGGCCAAGTAGATGCTAGCAACTTCAAGAGTTAGTATTTATGCTCGATAGTGGGTTCATGTCTCTAGTAACCTGGGGAAGTGACAAAAATCTCTAAGGTACTAGATGTGTTGTTGCTACTAGGGAACAACAATCCTTTGTTCATAGAACAATCGTATTGTTTACTTTACATGCAATTCGTAATGCAATTATCCGTTGCTTGCAACTTAATACTGGAGGGGGTTCGGATGATAACCTGAAGGTGGATTATTAGTCATAGATGCAGTTGGATGGCGGTCTACGTATAATGTTGTAATGCTCAATCAAATCTCAAAGGAGTCAAGATGATTAGTATATGCTTGTATGCTTTCTCGATATTTGTCAATTTCCCCGCTGTAATTTGTTCACCCAACATGTCATCTATCTTAAGGAGAGCCACCACTAGTGAACTATGGACCCAGGTCCTTTCTTTTACTTTCAGTATACAATCAACTGTTCACTGCTTTGTGTTTACATTCTACAAACTATTACTTTCTTCCACTCGATACGTTTAATCCTTTGTTTTCAGCAAAACTGGTGAGATTGATAACCTCATCGTAAGTTGGGGACAGAGTTCTGTGGTTGTGTTGTGCATGTCTCCACGTTGCTGTTGGCACCGGTAGTGCGCCCTGCCAACGTTCAGCTAGCAACACCTTTGGGTGTTTCCTTGCTCCTACTGGTTCGATTAAACCTTGGTTTCATAATTGAGGTAAAACTTGTTGTTGTGCTCATCATACCTTATTATGGTTAACGATGCCTATGTCCCCGCCGATTTCTATGTTTTGGATGTTGAATGCAATGCTTCTTGTCCTATTACTTTGGGAAGACCTTTTCTCAGAACTGTTGGTGCCATTATGTATATGAAAGAAGGCACCATTAAATATGAACTCCCAATCAAGAAAGGTATAGAACACTTCCCTAAGAAGAGAGAGAAGATTTCTTTTGCCTCTCCTATGAAAAAAAAATTTGCTCTTAATGCTTCTTCATTTGAGAACACTTGATTCTTTTTCTTGCTTCTTATGCCTAACTTAAAGGCGTTAAAGAAAAGTACTTATTGGGAGATAACTCAAAAGTTTTAGATGGGTCTTGGAAGTTATTACTTCAGTAATAACCGCTCCTTATCCTTTTTATTTTATTTTTGTGCCAAGAGTAACCTCTAATGAGAGAGAAGTAATGATTGGGAAAGTTGGTGTCCCGAAACAGATTTATGTGCTTCACCGTAAAAATTCGTGTAGAATTTCTGAACGTCCTTTTGAGGCGTGAATTTTTTTGAATTTCTGCCCCAGGTTGTTATCTAACTTTCGTTAGTTAAACACTTTTTGATTTGATCAACATAAGGTCTTTGAAAAAAATTGTCTTTACCTGCTCGTCTGTTTTGACAGATTTCTGCCATTTTCTGCATTTGCTTCTTGTTGGTTCCTTTTTGAGTTCTTTTGGGGAATTGAGCTTTTTGAGGGAAGTGATATAGTAGCTAGTGTTTTAATGGAAGTTTTATTGGTGTTGGAACTAAACCTAAAGACCTATTATCTTGAGTGCACTAATGTTGCTAATAAAGATTGTGTGAAGTTTGTATGAAGGAAAAATTTCAGGTGTATGGACGGAATGAGTAATGAGATGAAGAATGGACTAAAGCTCAAGCTTGGAGATGCCACGCGTGTCACCCCAAGAAATATCCAAGACATACAAGCGTCAAATCTTGGGGATGCCCAAGGCATCCCCCTCTTCATCAATAAAAATCTCAGGTTTCTTCCAAACGCTTCATTTTTATTGTTTCATGCATAGTTGTATTGTTCTTGGAGCATCTTCTTTTTTTGTTTTCGTTTTGGTTTTTCATTTGCTTAGTTTGCTTAGTTTGCTGAATAAATTGGTTGGACCCCCTCTTTCATATATTGGTTTTCAAATAGTTTGGTTTGGATTGGAAAATAGTAGGAAAGTTCATGCCTAAGTGGTAAAGAGAGCTTGTTTTTGACTGTGGCCTATGCTTTGTCATGCCATGCTTGATATTGTTTTGGATTTATGCTTAGTATTCTTTGCTATAGCATGACTTGTTATAAACAATTGAGATTGCTTAATGTGCCTTTGAATAATCATGCGTTGTTTTAGCGTATTAAAGCATAGTATTGGGGTATTCTCCTTTGATGCTTTATTTGGGTTGACTTGGCGCATGCTCACACCATGTTATGACTATCCCAAGTCACCATAAGCCTTTATGATCCTTTAGTTTTCAACTTGTAGTATCACTTTATGCTTTCATCAATGATGTTTTGTCGCTCTGCATGATTATGGCCATTATTGCTCTCTTAGTTTGTCACTCCCAGTCTTTTGCTAGCCTCCGCAACCAAGTATGAGTTCCACTCATGCATCCAACTCCCTAAACCAAGTTATTCCAAAGATTCCACCATACCTACCTACTAGCATATGCTATTCCAAGTATATTCATGTTTTTATCTACCTTCCAAATTAAACTTGTTATGAGAAAACTAGTGATTAAAGCTCTCACGAACTTGATGGCACACTTTACTTTTCTTGCCCTTAATAAACTTGAACCATTGTGTCGTCTATGTTGTATATGCTTGCACTTATTTGTTTGGGATTAGCAGAACCATACTATCATGGGGAACGCTTTCAACATTGCACTTGTACTTTGTACCTAGTTGATATCATGCTCTTTTGTCTATGGATGTCGTCGGTGTGAAATGAAAGGGGAGCTTGTAAGTCCATGGAGTTATGTATATGTGTTAGAGAAACGCCTGGGCCACTGGTCTAATCCATGCTGACATGGTGGAAACCTGCAGCATAACCATAATGAGTTGTCTATGAAGCATTCTTCTTATAAAAAAAGAGTCCGATATTGAGAAAAAAAAGAGCAAAAGAAAAAAAGAGATTATGAAAATAGAAAAGAGAGAAAAAAAACACCATATTCCCATGGTAAATAAGAAGATTGCTGAGATGCTCGTTGTCTGCTTGCCTTGTCATTTTGATATGGGGATTCTTCCGTATCATCGGGCAAGGGGTACCCCGTTGGCGGTTCTCTATGATACACATGTACTTACGATGACAAGAACTTACCGGTGACTAAACTTGAGTAGTATGAGGAGTGGCCCTCGTATTCAAGGGACATGAGATCTGTAACTTATACTTCGTCAAGCATATACACCATAGTTTGTTCACTTTAACCTTAATCACTTCAAGATGCTTATGATAGGGGCAATGAGAGCTGAAAGCTATTAAGTACCATGATTTTTGGAAGCTCTTTATGAAACTTGAATCCCTACTTCCTTCTACGAAGGCCCTTTCTTTTACTTTTATGTTGAGTCTCCACCTTCTACCTTTATGCACCTACTTTGAGAGCATTGTGGCCATTCTTAGTTCTATGTGCATTGTCCCAAGACTTGTTGATTGATGCATAACTTTGATATTGCTTGTTTTAAACTATTTGTATCTAGTCACTCTTATGAACTTTGAAGGTGTCCTATGCATTTATGTTTGCTACTCAATGAGGGACAAGCTGAATGCCACTATGCTATGTTTTCTTTATGTGAAACAAACAAACGTCTTGCAAAGCATTGTTATTCATGAATCTTTTGTTTGTGGCTTTTCATGTTGCAACATAGTTGTTTGTCTTATTGTTAGAACTTTGTCTTTCATGTTATGATTGAAGTACTATGATCCCAGCTTTGAATGTTTTACAAAAATACTTTGATCAAGTTTATGATGGTGCATGTCACCTCAAAAATCATTCTTTCTTTTTATCACTTTCCTACTCGAGGACGAGCAAGAGTTAAGCTTGGGGATGTAGATACGTTGCAAACGTATCCATAATTTTTCATGTTCCATGCTTGGTTTTATCTACTTTCTTATGTTTTGTCCACACTTTGGAGCATTTTTCATATGATTTCTTGGACTAACCTATTAACAAGAGCCACAAGGTACCGCCTGCTTTTCTGCTGTTTTTGGTTCCAGGAAAGTCAGAAAATGAATATTCTCGGAATTAGACGGGACAAAAGCCAATGTCAGTTTTCCACAGAGGGACACCTAGAGCCAGAATATGACACGGAGAGGGGCTGGGGCCCGGCCAGGCCTGGCCCGTGCTAGGGGGTGGTCTGGCCGCCCCATGCACCCCCTCGGCCTCTCCTTCCGCCTATAAGTTGCCTCCCATACATGTAGTCCTTTTGGCTTCATCCATTATACAGTCTATCTTGTATACTTTAAAATATTATATTGCTTTATCTTTGAAGGTGTCCTATGCATTTATGTTTTGCTACTCTATGAGGGACAAGCTCAATGCTACTATGCATGTGTACTTCGGGTATTCATCTTATCCCTCATTGAGTAGCAAACATAAATGCATAGGACACCTTCAAAGTTCATAAGAGTGACTAGATACAAATAGTTTAAAACAAGCAATATCAAAGTTATGCATCAATCAATAAGTCTTGGGACAATGCACATAGAACTAAGAATGGCCACAATGCTCTCAAAGTAGGTGCATAAAGGTAGAAGATGGAGACTCAACATAAAAGTAAAAGAAAGGGCCTTCATAGAAGGAAGTAGGGATTCAAGTTTCATAAAGAGCTTCCAAAAATTATGGTACTTAATAGCTTTCAGCTCTCATTGCCCCTATCATAAGCATCTTGAAGTGAATAAGGTTAAAGTGAACAAACTATGGTGTATATGCTTGATGAAGTATAAGTTGGAAATCTCATGTCCCTTTAATACGAGGGCCGCTCCTCATGCTACTCAAGTTTAGTCACCGGTAAGTTCTTGTCATCGTAAGTACATGTGTATCATAGAGAACCGCCAACGGGGTACCCCTTGCCCGATGATACGGAAGAATCCCCATATCAAAATGACAAGGCAAGGCATAACGAGCATCTCAGCAATCTTCTTATTTACCATGGGAAAATGGTGCTTTTTTCTCTCTTTCCTCTTTTCATAATCTCTTTTTTTTCTTTTTCTCTTTTTTCTCAATATAGGACTCTTTTTTATATAAGAAGAATGCTTCATAGACAGCTCATTATGGTTACGCTGCAGGTTTCCACCATGTCAGCATGGATTAGACCAGCTGCCAAAGCGCTTCTCTAACACATATACATAACTCCATGGACTTACAAGCTCCCCTTTCATTTCACACCGACGACATCCATAGACAAAAGAGCATGATATCAACTAGGTACAAAGTACAAGTGCAATGTTGAAAGCGTTCCCCATGACAGCATGGTTCTGCTAATCCCCAACAAATAAGTGCAAGGATATACAACATAGACGACACAATGGTTCAAGTTTATTAAGGGCAAGAAAATTAAAGTGTGCCATCAAGTTCGTGAGAGCTTTAATCACTAGTTTTCTCATAACAAGTTTAATTTGGAAGGTAGACAAAAACATGAATATACTTGGAATCTCATATGCTAATAGCTAGGTATGGTGGACTCTTTGGAATAACTTGGTTTAGGGAGTTTGATGCATGAGTGGGACTCATACTTGATTACGGAGGCTAGCAAAAGACTGGGAGCGTCCAACTAAGAGAGCAATAATGGCCATAATCATGCAGAGCGCCAAAACATCATTAATCAAAGTATAAAGTGATTCTACAAGTTGAAAACTAAAGGATCATAAAGGCTTATGGTGACTTGGGATAGTCATAACATGGTGTGAGCATGCGCCAAGTCAACCCAAATAAAGCATCAAAGGAGAATACCACAATACTATGATTTAATATGCTAAAACAACACATGATTCATCCAAGGCACATTAAGCAATCTCAATTGTTTATAACAAGTCATGCTACAACAAAGAATACAAAGCATAAAGCCAAAACAATAGCAAGCATGGCATGACGAAGCATAGGCCAGAGTCAAAAACAAGCTCTCTTTACCACTTAAGCATGAACTTGCCTACTCTTTTCCAAACCAAACCAAACTATTTGAAGACCAATGCATGAAAAGGGGGTCCAACCAATTTATTCAGCAAACTAAGAAAACAAAGCAAACGAAAAACCAAAACAAAAACGAAAAAGAAGATGCTCCAAGAACAACACAATTGCGCATGAAACAATAAAAATGAAGCGTTTGGAAGAAACCTGGGTTTTTTATTGATGAAGAAGGGGATGCCTTGGGCATCCCCAAGCTTTGACGCTTGTACTTATTGGATATTTCTTGGGGTGACACGCGTGGCATCCCCAAGCTTGAGCTTTAGTCCATTCTTCATCTCATTACTCATTCCTTCCATACACCTGAAATTGTTCCTTCATACAAAACTTCACACAATCTTTATTAGCAACATTAGTGCACTCAAGATAATAAGTCTTTAGGTTCAGTTATAACACCAATAAAACTTCCATTAAAACACAAGCTACTGTAGCACTACCCCCAAAAAGCTCAATTCCCCAAAAGAACTCAAAAAGGAACCAACAAGAAGCAAATACAGAAAATGGCAGAAATCTGTCAAAACAGACCAGCGGGTAAAGACGAATTTTTTCGAAAACCTTCTATTGCTCAAATCAAAAAGTGTTGAACTAACGAAAGTTAGATAAAACCTGGGGCAGAAGCACAAAAAATCACAGCTCAAACCGACGTACAGAGATTTTACACGAATTTTTACGGTGAAGCACAGAAATCTGTTTCGGGACAGCAAATTTCCCAATCATTACTTCTCTCTCATTAGAGGTTACTCTTGGCACAAAAAGCAAATAAAAAGGATAAGGAGCAGTTATTACAGAGGTAATAACTTCCAAGACTCATCTAAAACTTTTGGGTTATCTCCCAATAAGTACTTTTCTTTAACGCCTTTAAGTTAGGCATGATAGTTTGAGAAGATGCTCACATAAGAAATTTGAATTGAAGTAAAAGAGAGCATCAAGAAGCAAATTCAAAGCACATTTAAGTATAACCCACTTCCTATGCATAGGAATCTTGTAAAGAAACAAGTCATGAAAGCACAAAGCAACAAGCATAGGAAAGCAAAACAAGTGCAACTTCAAGACTTTCAACATAAAGAGGGGAAACCTAATATTATTGAGATGCATAAAACCATGTTTCCCTCTCTCATAATAACTTTCAGTAGCAACATGAATAAAATTAACAATATAAATATCATAAGAAACATTCTTATCAAGAGCCACATGCATAAAAGAATTAATACTCCCCACATAAACATAGTCATTCTTATTGATTATAGTGGGAGCAAATTCAACAGAATAGCTATCATTATTATTTTCATCACCATAATCATCAAATATAGGAGGCATATTGTAATCATAATTAATTTCCTCCTCAATAGTAGGTGGACTGAAAATATCATATTCATCATTGCAATCATCATATATTGGAGGTATAGTATCATCGTAAGAAATAGAATAGTTATTCTCCAAAGTGTGTTCATTTGTAAACATATCATCATTGGAAGGATCATGGATAGCACTAATAGTATATCAATTATTAATATCATCATTTTCAGAATTGGTACCAAAGAGATTATCAATATCAAAAGTAGTGTGCTTTTTCCAATCATGATCACTACTATAGGTAATAGGCATAGGAACATCATCGAGTTCAGACTCATCAAAAACTATAATAGGAGCAACATGCTTAGGGGAAATACCGTTTCGTCTCTCCTTTTAATCCTCCTCTTCTTCTTTTTCTTATTCTCTTTAGGAGGGAGAGGCTTGAAAGGAAGCTTCTCCATATACCCTGGTTCATTGTTAGAGACAATAGAAGAAACTTTGGAGGATTCCTCCTTTTCATTAATAAGACCAAAACACATATTAGTCATGTCATATTTTGGTAAGATCTCATCTTTTATAATATTTTGTATGTAAGTATTTTGTGTGGCAATTATCAACACAACAAAGATGACAACCATGCATGACACTATTCATATCAAAAGCACCCATATCTACCAAAGAGGTTTTTCTTGATAACTCTTCACACCCCAAAAATAATGTAAGTTCATCATGCTGATTAGGAGTGATCATGTCATCACAATACAAACTTGCAGTACTCATTGGATTAGAAGGGCTATTATTATGTCCTGAGCATTGAAAATTGAAATGACCCACTTCAAAGCAAAGTTCACAAATAAAAGGATAGAGGGCACAAACTTTTTTACCAAGATCATTTAGAGCCCTATACCACGTTCTAGTTTTTTCATTCCTGTGGGTGATACAATATTCTTCTTCAATTTGATTATTCTCACAAGGTCTATGTATTCCACAAAAATTAACATGCTTATAAGAAGTAGTACTTTCAGAGGTTTGAGCATGTTTATTGCTATCATTAATAACAATTTCATTTTCCATGCAAGTGTCTTTATAAGGCTCATGATACATGTCCCATTTTTCTTTAGGAGCATTAATATCAGAAGCGAAGGTTCTATAACAATCAACAAGAATTTGAGGATCAAGACCATATTTAGCACTAAGCTCTTGAAAACCAATAGTTTCAGCAAAAGACTTAATGCAATCATACTCATAGTTTATACCTGGTTCTTTAGCTTTGTTGTTATCCCAATCTTCGGTATTGCTTTGAATTGTTTCAAGAAGATCCCACTTAGCTTTAACCTCCTTACTTGTGAATGATCCCTCTAAACAAGTATCTAGATAGTCCTTGTAATGTCCTGAAAGCCTTACATAGAAATTATTCATAACAATATTACTGGGGAGCTCATGAATGTGACATTTGAGCATTAGTGATTTCAATCTCCCCCATGCTTGGGAAATACTTTCTCCATTATGAGGATGAAAATTATAAATGTAATTCCTATCTTTATGAATTTCATGAGGAGGATAAAATTTAGAGTAAAAGAGAGATTCAAGTTCCTTCCACTCCAAATGATGAGGATCATGTAGTAGCTCATACCACTCCCTTGCTTTGCCCTTAAGTGAAATAGGGAATAGCTTCCTCTTGAAATACCTGCACACTTGAACAACTCGCATAATTAATGTATAAAGAGTAAATGATCACCGGGATGGACTGTTCCATCTCCAAAATAGCAGTTATTCATAACACGTTCAACAATTTTTATAGGTATTTTAAAAGGGATGCTTTCAGTATGTGGATTTAAAATATCACAAGTATCATTAGAATTACCACATATGGGAGATAAAGTATCATCAGAGCAAATTTTCTTCTTTAAAGCTAGGGAACTAAAAAGATCATTTTCATAAAAACCAACTTCCCCAAGCTTAGACGTTTCCATAGCATTTGTAACAATGGTGTTCAAAAGATTCATACTAATAACATTGCTATTAGCATGCAAAGAAAGTTCCATAGGTTTTTTAATTTTCTTTTGAGACAATTCATATTCTAACGTTAGAAAAATACTAAAAAGCTCTCTGATTTTGTTGTTGTTTTCCATTAAGCCTAATTAGTGAAAACAAGAAACAAAAAGACAAAATTGCAGAATCTAAAGGAAATAACTTCGAGCACTCACACCGGAGGATGTGAGTACCTTTTACCTTACCTCCCGACAGCGGCGCGTAAAATAGCTTGATGTCTACGCACTTCTATTCTTGTAGACAGTTCTTGGGCCTCCAAGTGCAGAGGTTTGTATAACAGCAGCAAGTTTTCCCTTAAGTGGATCACCCAAAGTTTATCGAACTCGGGGAGGAAGTGGTCAAAGGTATTCCCTCTCAAGCAATCCTGCAATCAAGATACAAGAAGTCTCTTGTGTCCCCAACACACGTAATACACTTATCAGGTGTATAAGTGCACTAGTTCGGCAAAGAGATAGTGAAGTACAAGTGGTATGGATAATTATAAGTGGTAATGGTGCGAGAAAATAGCTTGATGGCGTGGAAGGGACTAAAGACAATCTGAAATAAAGATGGAAACAAGCAAACATGTAATAGATCTAGTTGCAAACGGTGTTTCAATGCTTAGAAACAAGGCCTAGGGATCTGTCACATCCCAAGATTTTCCAAATCTTGTAATGTGAAAAATAAATTAAACAAAATAAAATTTTGTTGAAAATCAGGGTAAAAAGAAACTTTTGTTTCTAAAAGGAAAAACTTTAGCCAAAGTTTGTTAAAGATGGGATTTTAAAGTTTGAATTCAACAAAAATCCAAATCAAGGGAAATGCATTCCTCAATGAATGTATCTGGAAATTTGAACATTTGGAAAGTAATCCAAAACCCTAAACCCTAATGGAAGGAAATTATTTTCCAAAGTTACCCCAAATCTATGGATTTGATCCATACCAAAGTTGATCAACAGATATTCTCAAAGGATCAAGAAAAGACCTTAGAGATTAGTTTCACTTAGTTTGGAACCATAGACAAAATCTTGTGAATAATATAAGATAAGGAAATTGAATTTCCAAAGCCAATAAAGCCCTTACCAAAAGCCATACCAATTGGTGATCAATAATCCTAAAGGGATTTATAAAGATAAAACATTTATCAAAGGAAAATAAATTGTTTTGGAAACACAAATTTGGATCTTTTAATAAAAGACTTTGGTTTCAAATGAAAAGATAAGCCAAATTAATTTTGGCCAAACTTTTGGAATAAAATATTTTGTTTTGATAAAGTGAGTAAAGGTTTATTTAAATAAAATAAAGGATTTAAATATCCAATTTTATTTAAGTAAAAGCTTTTCCCATTTTAAATGAACACCAAGTATTTTATTACTACCTTGAAATCTTTTATTAAAAGGTTATGCTTTGATTAAAATGAGTAAAGGATTATTTAAATAAAATAATAAGGATTTAAATATCCAATTTTATTTAAGTAAAGGCTTTCCCATTTTAATTAAAACACCAAAACTTATTTATTTAAATAAGTTTCCAAGTATTCCTTTATTTTTCAAATTAAACCTTCCGGTTTGGTTTTGAAAATAATTGGATTTCAAATGGAAATTTTTGTTAAATAAATCAAACCCTAAAAACTAAAGATCCACTTTATTTAAATAATAAATGGATCCTAAAATAAATAAAAATAATATTTCATTTTAGAATTGGATTATGTTGCCAAACAGAACCAAATTCAAAGTGAAGTTGAGTGTTTGTTTGAATTGCTTGAATATTTGTTTGAAATTCAAAACAGAAAAAAAATTAGAAAAAGAAAAAGAGAGCAGACAGAAAAAAATAAGAAAAAGGTTGACCCAGCCCAGCAGCCCACTAGGCCCAGTCCAGCCCAGTACTCCCTCCCCGAAGGAAAACATTTTACACCCAGAAACAAACCCACTGAGTCAAAGACAGCCGGACCCACTTCTCCCTCTCACTCACTCGCTGACGAGACGACCCCACCTCTCTCTCCCACGCCCCCGAACCGTTTTCTGCACCGCGAAAGGAACCTCAAGTATAAGGTGGACCTCTCTCTCCTTTCTTTCCCCACTGACCAGAGGACACCACCGCCACGCAGGCTTCTTCTTCCCCGCGACTTCTTCTCCCCCAGACGACGCTGCCGTTGCTGCCTTCAATCCGCGGCTTCAATTCGCGTTAATGCGTTAATCCTCGCCATGACGACGCCTACTTAAACGCCTCTCTCCTCGTCATTTCCCTCAGACCCCTTCCCAAGCTCGCCCAGCCGCCTCAATTCCTCCACGAGCACCTCTGCTCACGAAATGTCGCAGCAATCCCGCCAACTCCAACCACCCCTCCGCCTCTACTTCACGCGAGTGGACTCCTCTCGACCTCACGCATCTCCTAGTACTCCTAGTTCGCCCACGGATGCCCAAACCTCGCCGACGACGACCAGCCGCTGTCTGCTCCAACTACGGCGACATTCCCGGTGAGCACAGACCTCCCCCAAAGACCTCTCAATGATGCTCCCTCATTCGCCCTCGTGCACACCTAACCTGCCTCTCCTTTGCCTTAGGGCAATCTCCAGCGACGACCGATAAGCTCTAAGCGCCACCGTTCCGCTTCCTCTCCGACGAAGTTTCCCGGTAAGCCTTGACCGAGCCCCTCGCTCACGCCACAGTTCCGCCATAACCTCCTGCGTCTACCTGACCTCCATTTGTCTTCGATCCACAGCGACGCCAACGACAACAACCCGAGAGCCCGCCGCAGAAACTCCGCGAGCAATCAAACTCACTCCAAGACGCCGCGAGGAAGACACTACCTCGAGCTTCCCCACGATCTTGCGAACTCGGTGAGCATGCCCTTTTCCTCTCTCGCTTTCTGCATCGCCGGCACCGTCATCGACCGACGACTCCGCCGCCGGTAGCCACCGCAGCGCCGCCAGTTGTTGGTTTGATTGTTAGCAGCCGTTCGATCTATATCCAGCGCTCACGATTAATTCACTTAGTCGCGAAGAGGTATGACCTCTGGACCGCTCGATCTAAATAGATCCAACGTTCCACAGAGCTGATCCGGCCGAACCGGTATCGACCAGTAAGATCACGCCGCGTGGCCAGTGTTTGATTAAAAACAGAATTAGAAAACAGAATTTCTTACAAACTTCAAACCCATGTATCTTTTGATCCACACGTCCAAATTTTACAAATTTGATGTCGTTGGAATCAGCAAGACAAGCTCTAACCAACCCTGCCCTTAGTTTAGCAAATAGTATTTGTTAGCGTAGTTGATTTTGCAGATTCTTTTGTGTGCTTGCTAACATTAGAAAAATCATTTGAAAATGATTCTTAGGTTAAAACCTTTGCAAATTGGTTGTTGTGACCTTACTGACCCTAGGAACCAACCCATAGTTTGGAAAGTGATTTTGGAAAAGAATAGGATGGATTAATTAGTTTAGTCCATTTCTAGCTAACTAAAACTATTTGTTTTGTTTATGAAAATGCTTTCATAAAGAAAACTTTGGAGAAAATGTTTTGAACCAAACCTACTGACCCAAAACACCAAGTTTTGCAATAGCAACTCATTTGGTGAAACCTATAGGTTAATACCCTAGTAGAAATGTTTCTACACCACATAGAATGACACTTTGTTTTGCAAATGGTTTTATAGTGAAACCTTTTGCAAATGACTTAGCCACTTCACAAAATGACCAATAGGTGTTCCCAAAAGTCTATGACCCATTAGGAACCCCTTTTTCAAAACAAAACAAAGCTTGGCATGCTTGCATGCATTTCTTTAACTTTGCCACTTTGGTAAATGACCAATTTGGATATTACAAAGTTTAGGAATCTAATGAAACCCCTTTTAAAAAGTTAGAAGCCTAGTGAAGACCATCCTTACATTAGAACCAACCTTTGCATGCTTATGCATGACTTAGATTCCATTGTCTTGTGTGTGTAATTTTGTTTGAGAGAATATTGGTTTGGAGTGTTAGTTGATTTTGTGTTTGCTTGATTGACTTATAGTGAAGTTAGAGAAGAGTGAGACTAGCAAGATCAAGGAGTAAACCTATATCCTCTACCAAAAAGGCAAGTGATGCTTCATATCTTATGTCCCATTATTTTCACTATGCATTAGAGTTTTTGCTAAGTAAAACTTGCATGGTTTTTATTTAGCTAAGTATAGACCTTACTATAGGAAAACTAGTAGATAAATCCTTAGAAGGATTTTTCCTAAGATAAGAATCCTATTACTACCAAGCTTAGCCTAGCTAATAGAAAACTTGGGTGGTATATATTCACTATGGAAAAATCTCTAAGTCTGAGGACTTATGTTTTTGATTAATAAAATAACTAAGTTAATGAATCACCTGGGTGGAAATGGAAGGAATGGTTTATGTTGAGTGGTTCACAAGGCCATGGACTTGGCTTGTGTATCTCACTTGTGGATGGCCACCCAGGAAACAAAGAGATTTGAGATGTCAAATGTTGAGAAGCTTCAAGTGCAACCACTTGGCAATATGGGCTCTGCCATGATCATATAGGTTGCAAGAACTTAGCCACATGGACAGTGGGTGGTAGTGATTGATAGGTTGGAGCGCGTCCATGTTGGTCTAAGGGAAAGCTTCTGAAAGATTTTGTCTTGGGAAACCAAGTCTTGTGGGGAAAGTGCACCACCTCTGCAGAGTGTAAAATCTAAGTACTTAGCCATGTCCCTGGTAAAGGACAATTTGAGCATCAAGACATGGAAACTTCAAGAATCTCATCACTCCAATTTCTAAATAAAATTTGTGGGTGAACCAGGGTTGTGTGAAATTCTTCAATCCTTTATTGGTAGATGCCTTGATAGGATCTTCAATCTTTGGTTAAGAAAATTGTTTTTGCCAAGATAATCTTCAGTCTCTGATTGGTAGATGCCCTGAGTGGATCTTCAGTCTTTGATTGGTAGATGCCTTGGAATTTGTTTTTGCCAAACAAAACTTAGTATTTACAAAATGATAGGGAAAAATCTATTTTGAGCAATGCAAGCCTCAGCTCCACTTAGCCAAATGCATATAGATGATAGACTCCACTATACTACCAAAGTATCACTTGCCAATACAATTCAAACGTATTGACCCTTGTGGCTGTAACTTATGATGTTGCAGGTTTGATTGATTTTAGTGAAGATTGATTGATTAGGATTACAAAGTCTACAACATATGCCTGTGGCACTTTGAAGATGAAGGACCCATGACTATAGTTATTCCGCTGCAATGTAATGTAAATAGCCAATGAGCTATGTTTGATGTAATAAAACTATTTTATTCCTGGTTATAAGGTTGTATTATGACCTTTGTTTCTTGATATTACATCTGAACTGTGGATGCTAGCTATTGATCCAGGGACTAGCATTGTAAACACAGGGGACTCAATCTTATTAAAGGTTGGGGACGCTACAGAATGGTATCAGAGCATTGTGTTGCCTGTAGGATTTGTAACCCTAGGATTGGACAAAAACCCTTAGACAATAGGAGTTGTCTTATTCCAAAACTTATTTACAAAATAATCTTGTAAACTCTTTCCTCAACCATTTTGGTTTCAACTCTACTTCTCTTCTACTTCAAAACTTGATGGAAAAGCCTACCCCATGACCAAAGACTTCATCATGAGCAAGAGACTTCTTCAACACTTCCAACTCTAATGACTTCAACTTCTTTAACTCCAATGACTTTAAACATCTTCAAACATGTACACCAAGGACTTCAACTTGGATATCACTAAATACTACAAGTCTTGAGTAACATTTCACTTGAAGACTAGGGAAACACAACTTAGAAGAAGCCATCACCACCTTTGAAGATTTGTGAACAAGAGACAAGAATTCTCCAAGGATACAAAGATCTCATTCAAGAAGGATCAACCAAGAAGAATGGAAAGATCACAAGTGAACCATATAGATGGACCACCATATTTTAGTTAAGTCAAACCCACCAACTTATGTGGTGTAACAAAAATATTTTGTTGCCTAAGTATGTGCCTGAAACTGTTGTTTGAGTGGAGTGTTTGTTTGTGATTGCTTGCACATTGCTTGTGTAAATTGTGATGTGTGTGAATAAAATTGATTCCCTTAGAAAAACCTTTTGCCTATTCTAATCCCCTCCAACCCAAACAGATGAATTCTCCAAGAGACTCCAGCAACAAGGATGATGACAACAACAACAACCAAGAGGACAACATGAGAGAACTCCTAGCAACCCAACACCAGTTGAACCAACTAACAACTCAGTTCATAGCCAATAATAGTGATAAAGACCCTACCTTGCAAAAGTTTTTGGAAGAACAATCCCAACTGATGCTTAAGGTGACTAATCAAATGATCAGCATGGAAGAAAACTATCCCAAAAGAGTGTATGACAACAAGGATGACAAGAATGTTATTCTAGATGGAGCCCCAGCTTGCATTATTTGTGGAGACAAGGACCACACTTCCAAGGAGCACGAAGATCAATGCCCCAATTGTGAAGAGGAACATCCAGTTGGCCAATGCCCCACATCTCAAGTTACTTGTTACCTTTGTGAAGGAAACGACCATGTACCTACTTAATGCCCCATCTATGCCATTGTTGAACAAAGGAAACAAGAAGGATCCAAGTATGCCAAGAATGTTGATGACAAAGGAAAAGGACCACTTATACCTCCAAACAAGACAACCCAATTCAAAGGATCAAAGAAGCCCAAGAAACCAAAGCAAGACATGAGCCTTGTGCAATGTCGTAAATGTAAGGAAATGGGACACTACCCCAGTGGATGCCCAGAGAACCCAAAGAATAAAGAGATCGGCCAAGTAGTGTGCAACAACTGCAAAGAGCTAGGCCACTATGTAGCCACTTGTCCACAAGAGCAACGTAAAGAACTCCAAGATATCCACTTTCAATTGCAAGGAACCAGGACACTATGTAAGCAATTGTCCAGAAAAGATGAAGAACAAGATAAACAAGCCTATGAAGGATCTCAACCTTGGCCCATGAGTCAAGCATGGAAACAAAGGACACTAAGCAGAAGTTTTCCAAGAAGAAGTTTTCCTCAAGATTCCAAGCAAGCCAAGATGTAGTTTAGTTGGAAAAATTTTAAGGGTGGTAGTACCCTAGTTGTTTTGAACCTGCTTGTAACCCTAGCCTCCCCAAATCTCGGGACGAGATTTATTTTAAGGGTGGTAGCCTGTCACATCCCAAGATTTTCCAAATCTTGTAATGTGAAAAATAAATTAAACAAAATAAAATTTTGTTGAAAATCAGGGTAAAAAGAAACTTTTGTTTCTAAAAGGAAAAACTTTAGCCAAAGTTTGTTAAAGATGGGATTTTAAAGTTTGAATTCAACAAAAATCCAAATCAAGGGAAATGCATTCCTCAATGAATGTATCTGGAAATTTGAACACTTGGAAAGTAATCCAAAACCCTAAACCCTAATGGAAGGAAATTATTTTCCAAAGTTACCCCAAATCTATGGATTTGATCCATACCAAAGTTGATCAACAGATATTCTCAAAGGATCAAGAAAAGACCTTAGAGATTAGTTTCACTTAGTTTGGAACCATAGACAAAATCTTGTGAATAATATAAGATAAGGAAATTGAATTTCCAAAGCCAATAAAGCCCTTACCAAAAGCCATACCAATTGGTGATCAATAATCCTAAAGGGATTTATAAAGATAAAACATTTATCAAAGGAAAATAAATTGTTTTGGAAACACAAATTTGGATCTTTTAATAAAAGACTTTGGTTTCAAATGAAAAGATAAGCCAAATTAATTTTGGCCAAACTTTTGGAATAAAATATTTTGTTTTGATAAAGTGAGTAAAGGTTTATTTAAATAAAATAAAGGATTTAAATATCCAATTTTATTTAAGTAAAAGCTTTTCCCATTTTAAATGAACACCAAGTATTTTATTACTACCTTGAAATCTTTTATTAAAAGGTTATGCTTTGATTAAAATGAGTAAAGGATTATTTAAATAAAATAATAAGGATTTAAATATCCAATTTTATTTAAGTAAAGGCTTTCCCATTTTAATTAAAACACCAAAACTTATTTATTTAAATAAGTTTCCAAGTATTCCTTTATTTTTCAAATTAAACCTTCCGGTTTGGTTTTGAAAATAATTGGATTTCAAATGGAAATTTTTGTTAAATAAATCAAACCCTAAAAACTAAAGATCCACTTTATTTAAATAATAAATGGATCCTAAAATAAATAAAAATAATATTTCATTTTGAGAATTGGATTATGTTGCCAAACAGAACCAAATTCAAAGTGAAGTTGAGTGTTTGTTTGAATTGTTTGAATTGCTTGAATATTTGTTTGAAATTCAAAACAGAAAAAAAATTAGAAAAAGAAAAAGAGAGCAGACAGAAAAAAATAAGAAAAAGGTTGACCCAGCCCAGCAGCCCACTAGGCCCAGTCCAGCCCAGTACTCCCTCCCCGAAGGAAAACATTTTACACCCAGAAACAAACCCACTGAGTCAAAGACAGCCGGACCCACTTCTCCCTCTCACTCACTCGCTGACGAGACGACCCCACCTCTCTCTCCCACGCCCCCGAACCGTTTTCTGCACCGCGAAAGGAACCTATTAAGCAGCTGACTGGTGGACCTCTCTCTCCTTTCTTTCCCCACTGACCAGAGGACACCACCGCCACGCAGGCTTCTTCTTCCCCGTGACTTCTTCTCCCCCAGACGACGCTGCCGTTGCTGCCTTCAATCTGCGGCTTCAATTCGCGTTAATGCTGCGTTAATCCCTCGCCGCGACGACGCCTACTTAAACGCCTCCCTCTCCTCTGTCATTTCCCTCAGACCCCTTCCCCAAGCTCGCCCCCAGGCCGCCTCAATTCCTCCACGAGCACCCTCTGCTCCGACGAGCTGTCGCAGCAATCCCGGCCAACTCCAACCACCCCTCTGCCTCTACTTCACGCGAGTGGACTCCTCTCGACCTCACGCATCTCCTAGTACTCCTAGTTCGCCCGCGGATGCCCTGAAACCTCGCCTTCGACGACGACCTGCAGCCACCATCTGCTCCAACTTCTGGCGACATTCCCTGGTGAGCACAGACCTCCCCAGCACCTCTCAATGATGCTCCCTCATTCGCGACCCTCGTGCGCACCTAACCCTGCCTCTCCTTTGCCTTAGGGCGATCTCCAGCGACGACTCCGACAAGCTCTAAGCGCCACCGTGTCTGCTTCCTCTCCGACGAGTTTCCCCGGTAAGCCTTGACCGCCCCGAGCCCCCTCGTTCACGCTCACAGTTCCGCCATAACCTCCTGCGTCTAACCCAGACCTCCGTTTGTCTTCTCGCGATCCACAGCGACGCCAACGACGACAACCCGAGAGCCCCGCCGCCGCAGCAACTCCGGCGAGCAATCAAACTCACTCCAGTACGCCCCGCGATAGGAAGACACTACCTCGAGCTTCCCCACGATCTTGCGAACTCGGTGAGCATGCCCTTTTTCTCTCTCGCTTTCTGCATCGCCGGCACCGTCATCGACCGACGACTCCGCCGCCGGTAGCCACCGCAGCGCCGCCAGTTGTTGGTTTGATTGTTAGCAGCCGTTCGATCTATATCCAGCGCTCACGATTAGTTCACTTAGTCGCGAAGAGGTATGACCTCTGGACCGCTCGATCTAAATAGATCCAACGTTCCACAGAGCTGATCCGGCCGAACCGGTATCGACCAGTAAGATCACGCCGCGTGGCCAGTGTTTGATTAAAAACAGAATTAGAAAACAGAATTTCTTACAAACTTCAAACCCATGTATCTTTTGATCCACACGTCCAAATTTTACAAATTTGATGTCGTTGGAATCAGCAAGACAAGCTCTAACCAACCCTGCCCTTAGTTTAGCAAATAGTATTTGTTAGCGTGTTTCATTTTGCAGATTCTTTTGTGTGCTTGCTAACATTAGAAAAATCATTTGAAAATGATTCTTAGGTTAAAACCTTTGCAAATTGGTTGTTGTGACCTTACTGACCCTAGGAACCAACCCATAGTTTGGAAAGTGATTTTGGAAAAGAATAGGATGGATTAATTAGTTTAGTCCATTTCTAGCTAACTAAAACTATTTGTTTTGTTTATGAAAATGCTTTCATAAAGAAAACTTTGGAGAAAATGTTTTGAACCAAACCTACTGACCCAAAACACCAAGTTTTGCAATAGCAACTCATTTGGTGAAACCTATAGGTTAATACCCTAGTAGAAATGTTTCTACACCACATAGAATGACACTTTGTTTTGCAAATGGTTTTATAGTGAAACCTTTTGCAAATGACTTAGCCACTTCACAAAATGACCAATAGGTGTTCCCAAAAGTCTATGACCCATTAGGAACCCCTTTTTCAAAACAAAACAAAGCTTGGCATGCTTGCATGCATTTCTTTAACTTTGCCACTTTGGTAAATGACCAATTTGGATCTTACAAAGTTTAGGAATCTAATGAAACCCCTTTTACAAAGTTAGAAGCCTAGTGAAGACCATCCTTACATTAGAACCAACCTTTGCATGCTTATGCATGACTTAGATTCCATTGTCTTGTGTGTGTAATTTTGTTTGAGAGAATATTGGTTTGGAGTGTTAGTTGATTTTGTGTTTGCTTGATTGACTTATAGTGAAGTTAGAGAAGAGTGAGACTAGCAAGATCAAGGAGTAAACCTATATCCTCTACCAAAAAGGCAAGTGATGCTTCATATCTTATGTCCCATTATTTTCACTATGCATTAGAGTTTTTGCTAAGTAAAACTTGCATTAGACCTTACTATAGGAAAACTAGTAGATAAATCCTTAGAAGGATTTTTCCTAAGATAAGAATCCTATTACTACCAAGCTTAGCCTAGCTAATAGAAAACTTGGGTGGTATATATTCACTATGGAAAAATCTCTAAGTCTGAGGACTTATGTTTTTGATTAATAAAATAACTAAGTTAATGAATCACCTGGGTGGAAATGGAAGGAATGGTTTATGTTGAGTGGTTCACAAGGCCATGGACTTGGCTTGTGTATCTCACTTGTGGATGGCCACCCAGGAAACAAAGATATTTGAGATGTCAAATGTTGAGAAGCTTCAAGTGCAACCACTTGGCAATATGGGCTCTGCCATGATCATATAGGTTGCAAGAACTTAGGCACATGGACAGTGGGTGGTAGTGATTGATAGGTTGGAGCGCGTCCATGTTGGTCTAAGGAAAAGCTTCTGAAAGATTTTGTCTTGGGAAACCAAGTCTTGTGGGGAAAGTGCACCACCTCTGCAGAGTGTAAAATCTAAGTACTTAGCCATGTCCCTGGTAAAGGACAATTTGAGCATCAAGACATGGAAACTTCAAGAATCTCATCACTCCAATTTCTAAATAAAATTTGTGGGTGAACCAGGGTTGTGTGAAATTCTTCAATCCTTGATTGGTATGCCTTGCTAGGATCTTCAATCTTTGGTTAAGAAAATTGTTTTTGCCAAGATAATCTTCAGTCTCTGATTGGTAGATGCCCTGAGTGGATCTTCAGTCTTTGATTGGTAGATGCCTTGGAATTTGTTTTTGCCAAACAAAACTTAGTATTTACAAAATGATAGGGAAAAATCTATTTTGAGCAATGCAAGCCTCAGCTCCACTTAGCCAAATGCATATAGATGATAGACTCCACTATACTACCAAAGTATCACTTGCCAATACAATTCAAACGTATTGACCCTTGTGGCTGTAACTTATGATGTTGCAGGTTTGATTGATTTTAGTGAAGATTGATTGATTAGGATTACAAAGTCTACAACCAACATGTCTGCCTGTGGCACTTTGAAGATGAAGGACCCATGACTATAGTTATTCATTGCAATGTAATGTAAATAGCCAATGAGCTATGTTTGATGTAATAAAACTATTTTATTCCTGGTTATAAGGTTGTATTATGACCTTTGTTTCTTGATATTACATCTGAACTGTGGATGCTAGCTATTGATCCAGGGACTAGCATTGTAAACACAGGGGACTCAATCTTATTAAAGGTTGGGGACGCTACAGGATCATACTTTCCCTAGTGAACACTCTCATATAAATATCTTCTCTTTATGATACTACTCTGAACTACTCTCCGGTTGGACACTGTAATCCATGGTAGGGCTATAACAGTACTCCTCAAAGTTCATCTTTCCCATCTAGATAACTAATGACCCACAAGTATAGGGGTGTATCGCAGTATTTCCGATAAGTAAGAGTGTCGAACCCAACGAGGAGCAGAAGGTGCTGGCTAGTGGTATGGATCAGGAATTCTCTGCAAATACTTAGCAAATGGATTTTTAGGGTTTTTGATAAAGCAAGTAAACAAAGTACGAGTAAATAAAAGACAGTAGGAATAAATGCAGCAAGTGACCCAATCCTTTATGCAGCAAAGGACAAGCCGGTTGTATTACTTAAGATGACCAAACGTTCTCGAGGACACATGGGAAGACTGTCAAGTGCTTTCGCTTCATTAGTTGATTAATCTTCTTTAGCTTGCTAAGTGTTGTGTGGGTGAACCTGTGCTAATGTACCGACCTTCCTAGTACTAATACATACTTGTGATTATACCCCATGCAAACATCCGTAAGTACAAGAAAGTAATTAAGGTAGAAACCTAACCACAGCTTTAAACTCTAAGACCCTTACGTCCCTTGTGCAATGGTTTCCTAACGGGGGTTCATGTTTCTGTCACTCTGGCAACCCCTACGATTAGTAGCCAAATACACAATGCATTACCCTAGGCCCATATAGGTGAAGTGTCATGTAGTCGACGTTCACATGACACCACTAGAAAAAGTACACCAAAACTTAAATATCAAACTATTGATTCTTTCTCAACACAATTCCACTACTAACAACATGACTTCTCCCATGTCCTCAAGAACAAAACGAACTACTCACAAGACATCATATGGATCATGACCAGAGATGGAATAATGATGTATAACAATCTGAACATAAACAATAATTCAATGGTTCACTCAATAGCATCAACTACTAAGAGTAATCAACACCGGGAAAGTTTCCCCTATGAACTATGCAAGATTCAACCCAATTGTTACAGCAATATGGAGATGGTGATGAGGGTGCTGCTGATGATGATGGTGGTGATGATGATGATGATGATGATGATGATCCCGATGAAGTCCAGCTTGATGGTGGTGTTGATGGGGACGATATCCCCTCTCCAGGAAGGAATTCCCCCGGCAGAAATCTGTCTACCAGAGAGATCTTTCTCTCTCGGTGTTTTCTGCTTCAGAAGCGGAATCTTCGTGGTTGCTACCCAAGTCTTAGGGTTTCGGAGGATAATATACGCCCGGAGTGCGAGGTGGACGAGCAGTACTGCACAGTGGCTGCCTAGGCTGGCAGCGCCAGGTGGTGTGGGACCCCTGTGGCCCATCTCCAGCCCCCTTCTGGCTTCCATCGTCTTCTGGAAAAATAGGATTTTCCATGTATTTTCACGGATTTTCTGATCTTCGTGAATTTTGCCTCCAAACAGCACCTTTTCCATCAGAATCCTGACTACAGCGGTCCATGCTCCAAAAGTCATCCACCATGCAAAAACAGATGAAATAACATAAGTATCACCCCTCAATACGAAATATATCAATGAATAACAGTGAATTATGACATAGAATAGTGATGCAAATGGACGTATCAATAACCCCACACTGTCACCTTGAGTACTAGATGAGTCCAACAAACACCACAATTTCATAAAGGAATCCAACTCCAAATATAACTCATAACAAGTATTTAATGTCTAGCCTAAGTGCCACCATGGTGTGCACACTGTCAACTTCACACACATGGGGAGACCAGAGATCTATTAAAACACTTGAGTAGCAAGGTAGATCATGATCTCAATAAGATCATGGTTTGTCCACACTTTGGAGTACTTTTTATATGATTTCTTGGACTAACCTATTAACAAGAGCCACAGTCACAACTGCCTATTTTCTGCTATTTTTGGTTCCAGGAAGTCAGAAAATGAATATTCTCGGAATTGGACCGGACAAAAGCCAAAGTTGTTATTTTCCCGGAAGACTCACGGAGCCAGAAGGAGAGTCGGAGAGGGGCCATAGGGTGGCCACACCACCCCTAGGTGCGGGTCCCCCTTGGCCGCGCCAGGGCATGGTGTGGGCCCCCTAGCCGGCCACCGACCTTGCCTTTTTCGCCTATATATCTCCCCCGAGGCAAAATCCCTAGATCGTCAATCAGAAATCCACGAAAAGTTCTGCTGCGCCACCGCCACCGAAGGGGAGATTCGGGGGACAGAAAATCTCTGTTCCGGCACCCTGCCAGGACGGGGAAGTGCCCCTGGAGCCATCTCCATCGATCTCCACCACCATCTCCATCACCATTGTTGATTCCCATGATAAGGAGGGAGTAGTTCTCTCTCGGGGCTAAGGGTTCTACCGGTAGCTATGTGTTCATCTCTCTCTCTATGCATGATCATATTGTGATCATGAGCTTTGTAATCAAGTAGATCTACCTTGCTACTCAAGTGCTTTATTAGATCTCTTCTCTTCCCATGTGTGTGAAAGTGACAGTGTGCACACCATGGTGGCACTTACGCTAGAGATTACAAATACTTGTTATGAGTGATATTTGGAGTTGGATGTTTTCTATGAAATTGTGGTGTTTGTTGGAACCATCTAGTGCTCAAGGTGACAGTGTGGGGTTATCTAGATGGGAAAGGCTTACTTTGAGGGGTGTTGTTATAGCCCTACCATGGATTAGAGTATCCAACCGGAGAGTAGTTCAGAGTAGTATCATGGAGATAATATATTTATATGAGAGTGTTCACTAGTGAAAGTATGATCCCTAGGCCTTGTTTCTAAGCATTGAAACACCGTTTGCAACTAGATCTATTACATGTTTGCTTGTTTCCATCTTTATTTCAGATTGTCTTTAGTCCCTTCCACGCCATCAAGCTATTTTCTCGCACCATTACCACTTATATTTATCCATACCACTTGTACTTCACTATCTCTTTGCCGAACTAGTGCACTTATACACCTGATAAGTGTATTACGTGTGTTGGGGACACAAGAGACTTCTTGTATCTTGATTGCATGATTGCTTGAGAGGGAATACCTTTGACCACTTCCTCCCCGAGTTCGATAAACTTTGGGTGATCCACTTAAGGGAAAACTTGCTGTTGTTCTACAAACCTCTGCACTTGGAGGCCCAAGAACTGTCTACAATAATAGAAGTGCGTAGACATCAAGCTATTTTCTGGTGCCGTTGCCGGGGAGGTAAGGTAAAAGGTACTCACATCCTCCGGTGTGAGTGCTCGAAGTTATTTCCTTTAGATTCTGCAATTTTGTCTTTTTGTTTCTTGTTTTCACTAGTTAGGCTTAATGGAAAACAACAACAAAATTAGAGAGTTTTATACTATTTATCTTGAGTTAGGACATGAAGTGTTTGGAGAGAAACTTAAAAAACCTATAGAACTTTATTTGCATGCTAATAGCAATGTTGTTAGTATGAATTCTTTGGACACCATTATTTCTAATGCTATGGAAAAGTCTAAGCTTGGGGAAGCTAGTTTTTATGAAAATGATCTTTTTAGTTCCCCCGCTTTGGAAGACAACTATTCTATTGCTTATGATGATACCAAACCTCCAATATATGATGATTACAATGATGAGTATGATATTTTCAGTATACCTACTATTGAGGAGGAAATTAATTATGATTACAATATGCCTCCTATATTTGATGATTATGGTGATGGGAATAATAATGATAACTATTTTGTTAAATTTGCTCCCACTACAATTAATAAGAATGACTATGCTTATATGGAGAGTAATAATTATTATATGCATGTAGCTCATGATAAGAATGTTTCATGTGATAGTTATATTGTTAATTTTATTCATGATGCTACTGAAAGTTATTATGAGAGAGGGAAACATGGTTTTATGCATCTTAATAATATTAAGTTTCCCCTCTTTATGTTGAAAGTCTTAAAGTTGCACTTGTTTAGCTTTACTATGCTTGTTGCTTTGTGTTTTCATGATTTGTTCCTTTACAAGATTCCTATGCATAGGAAGTGGGTTAGACTTAAATGTGCTTTGAATTTGCTTCTTTATGCTCTCTTTTACTTCAATTCATATTTCTTACGGGAGCATCTTCTCAAACTATCATGCCTAACTTAAAGGCGTTAAAGAAAAGTACTTATTGGGAGATAACCCAAAAGTTTTAGATGAGTCTTGGAAGTTATTACCTCTGTAATAACTGCTCCTTATCCTTTTTATTTGCTTTTTGTGCCAAGAGTAATCTCTAATGAGAGAGAAGTAACGATTGGGAAAGTTGTTATCCCGAAACAGATTTCCGTGCTTCACCATAAAAATTCGTGTAACATATGTGTACGTCCTATTGAGGCGTGAATTTTTGTGCTTCTGCCCCAGGTTGTTATCTAACTTTCGTTAGTTCAACATTTTTTGATTTGAGCAACATAAGGTCTTCGAAAAAATTCGTCTTTACCTGCTGTCCTGTTTTGACAGATTTCTACCATTTTCTGCATTTGCTTCTTGTTGGTTCCTTTTTGAGTTCTTTTGGGGAATTGATCTTTTTGAGGGAAGTTCTACAGTAGCTTATGTTTTAATGGAAGTTTTATTGGTGTCAAAACTGAACCTAAAGACTTATTATCTTGAGTGCACTAATGTTGCTAATGAAGATTGTGTGAAGTTTTGTATGAAGGAAAAATTTAAGGTGTATGGAAGGAATGAGTAATGAGATAAAGAATGGACTAAAGCTCAAGCTTGGGGATGACATGCGTGTCACCCCAATAAATATCCAAGAAGTACAAGCGTCAAAGCTTGGGGATGCCCAAGGCATCCTCTTCTTCATCAATAAAAATCTCAGGTTTCTTCCAAACGTTTCATTTTTATTGTTTCATGCACAATTGTGTTGTTCTTGGAGCGTCTTCTTTTTCGTTTTAGTTTTGGTTTTTCGTTTGCTTGGTATTCTTAGTTTGCTGAATAAATTGGTTGGACCCCCTCTTTCATACATTGGTTTTCAAATAGTTTGGTTTGGATTGGAAAAAGTAGGAAAGTTCATGCTTAAGTGTTAAAGAGAGCTTGTTTTTGACAGTGGCCTATGCTTTGTCATGCCATGATTGATATTGTTTTGGCTTGATGCTTAGTATCTTTGCTATAGCATGACTTGTTATAAACAATTGAGATTGCTTAATGTGCCTTGGATGAATCATGCGTTGTTTTAGCATATTAAAGCATAGTATTATGGTATTCTCCTTTGATGCTTTATTTGGGTTGACTTGGCGCATGCTCACACCATGTTATGACTATCACAAGTCACCATAAGCCTTTATGATCCTTTAGTTTTCAACTTGTAGTATCAGTTTATGCTGTGATCAATGATGTTTTGTCGCTCTGCATGATTATGGACATTAGTGCTCTCTTAGTTTGTCGCTCCTAGTCTTTTGCTAGCCTCCGCAACCAAGTATGAGTTCCACTCATGCATACAAATCCTTAAAGCAAGTTATTCCAAAGAGTCCACCATACCTACCTACTAGCTTAAGCTATTCCAAGTATATTCATGTTTTTGTTTACCTTCCAAATTAAACTTGTTATAAGAAAACTAGTGATTAAAGCTTTCACGAACTTGATGGTACACTTTACTTTTCTTGCCCTTAATAAACTTGAACCATTGTGTCGTCTATGTTGTATATGCTTGCACTTATTTGTTGGGGATTAGCAGAACCATGCTGTCATGGGGAACGCTTTCAACATTGCACTTGTACTTTGTACCTAGTTGATATCATGCTCTTTTGTCTATGGATGTCGCTGTGAAATGAAAGGGAGCTTGTAAGTCCATGGAGTTAGGTATATGTGTTAGAGAAACTTTGGTCATTGGTTCAATCCATGCTGACATGGTGGAAACCTGCAGCGTAACCATAATGAGTTGTCTATGAAGCATTCTTCTTATAAAAAAAGAGTCCTATATTGAGAAAAAAGAGAAAAGGAAAAAAAGATTATGAAAAGAGGAAAGAGAGAAAAAACACCATTTTCCCATGGTAAATAAGAAGATTGCTGAGATGCTCGTTGTTTGCTTGCCTTGTCATTTTGATATGGGGATTCTTCCGTATCATCGGGCAAGGGGTACCCCGTTGGCGGTTCTCTATGATACACATGTACTTACGATGACAAGAACTTACCAGTGACTAAACTTGAGTAGCATGAGGAGCGGCCCTCGTATTAAAGGGACATGAGATCTGTAACTTATACTTCGTCAAGCATTTACACCATAGTTCGTTCACTTTAACCTTAATCACTTCAAGATGCTTATGATAGGGGCAATGAGAGCTGAAAGCTATAAGTAACATAATTTTTGGAAGCTCTTTATGAAACTTGAATCTCTGCTTCCTTCTATGAAGGCCTTTCTTCCACCATTATATTGAGTCTCCACCTTCTATCTTTATGCACCTACTTTGAGAGCATAGTGGCCATTCTTAGTTCTATGTGCATTGTCTCAAGACTAGTTGATTGATGCATACCTTGATATTGCTTGTTTTAAACTATTTGTATCTAGTCACTCTTATGAACTTTGAAGGTGTCCTATGCATTTATGTTTGCTACTCTATGAGGGACAAGCTGAATGCCATTATGTTATGTTTTCTTTATGTGAAACAAACAAACATCTTGCAATTGTTATTCATGAATCTTTTGTTTGTGCCTTTTCATGTTGCATCATAGTTTCTTTGTCTTATTGCTAGAACTTTGTCTTTCATGTTATGATTGAAGTACTATGGTCCCAGCTATGAATGTTTTACAAATACTTTCATCAAGTTTATGATGGTGCGTGTCACCTAAAAAAATATTCTTTCTTTTTTCACTTACCTACTCGAGGACGAGCAGGAGTTAAGCTTGGGGATGTTGATACATTGCAAATGTATCTATAATTTTTGATGTTCCATGCTTTGTTTTATCTACTTTCTTATGTTTTGTCCACACTTTTGAGTACTTTTCATATGATTTTATTGGACTAACCTATTAACAAGAGCTACAGTGCCAGGTGCCTATTTTCTGCTGTTTTTGGTTCCAGGAAGTCAGAAAATGAATATTCTCGGAATTGGACCGGACAAAAGCCAAAGTTGTTATTTTCCCGGAAGACTCACGGAGCCAGAAGGAGAGTCGGAGAGGGGCCACAGGGTGGCCACACCACCCCTAGGCGCGGGTCCCCCTTGGTCGCGCCAGGGCATGGTGTGGGCCCCCTGGCCGGCCACCGACCTTGCCTTTTTCGCCTATATATCTCCCCCGAGGCAAAAACCCTAGATCACAATCGAAATCCAAAAAGTTCCAATCACCGCCAATCAAGGGAGATTCAGGGGACAGAAAGTCTCTGTTCTGGTACCCTGCCGGGATGGGGAAGTGCCCCCGGAGCCATCTCCATCGATCTCCACCACCATCTCCATCACCATTGCTGATTCCCATGACGAGGAGGGAGTAGTTCTCTCTTGAGGCTAAGGGTTCTATGGTAGCTATGTGTTCATCTCTCTCTATGCATGATCATATTGTGATCATGAGCTTTGTAATCAAGTAGATCTACTATCGTTGTGTTGGGAACGACAGTACCTAAGAAGGTTAGATAGAGGTGTGGGAACTAGCAGAGAAGCTATCGACGGCGTCCGCATGCGGGATTGGATACAAGCAAGCGTAGATGGACGCATAAAGTACCCAGGTTCAGAGCCCTCGTGGTGAGGTAAAACTCCTACTCCTGCCGATCTGACTATGAGCGATACACGAGCTACAAGGTCTCCTCGAGCTGTATTCTCTAGCTACTATCTTAAATGCACTGAGACCAACCCTTTCTACTGAGGCCTTGCCTCTCCTTATATAGGCAGAGAGGCAACGGTCTCACTGGGTTAATCCGACCGGGCGGGCCCCATCTGGGTCCCACCAGCTGGTCATCTACAGATCCGCACAACCATGTCCTATCGTGAGTACAAGCGGTATGGTCATGCCACGGCAAGGAACGCCGTGCGAGCCTCGTCGAGATCGGTCCACTATTCCCGTCATCCCCGCAAAGTCTTCAGATGGCCAAGTAGTTGCCTTTGTCGTCACAGGCGTATGCACAGACCGTGCCGCACGTCGCCATGTCCCCTTGATTGGTTGCGGCTACGCTGCTGTAGCCGGCTGCCTCTTGCCGCTCCGGCTACCTCGCGGTAACCGACTTGACTTGCCCTGTCCGGTTGTGCTTAACCAGCCGGACGCGATCCGACTGCCATATTTCTTGTCTGGTTGGGGTATCTGGAGGTCGTCCCCCCGACATCTACCTTGCTACTCAAGTGCTTTATTAGATCTCTGCTCTCCCCATGTGTGTGAAAGTGACAGCGTGCACACCATGGTGCCACTTAGGCTAGAGATTACAAATACTTGTTATAAGTTATATTTGGAGTTGGATGTTTTCTATGAAATTGTGGTGTTTGTTGGAACCATCTACTGCTCAAGGTGACAGTGTGAGGTTATCTAGATGGGAAAGGCTTACTTTGAGGTGTGTTGTTATAGCCCTACCATGGATTAGAGTATCCAACCAGAGAGTAGTTCAGAGTAGTATGATGGAGATAATATATTTATATGAGAGTGTTCACTAGTGAAAGTATGATCCCTAGGCCTTGTTTCTAAGCATTGAAACACCATTTGCAACTAGATCTATTACATGTTTGCTTGTTTCCATCTTTATTTCAGATTGCCTTTAGTCTCTTCCACGCCATGAAGTTATTTTCTCGTACCATTACCACTTATAATTATCCATACCACTTGTATTTCACTATCTCTTTGACGAATTAGTGCACCCATACACCTGACAAGTGTATTGGGTGTGTTGGGGACACAAGAGACTTCTTGTATCTTGATTGCAGGATTGCTTGAGAGGGAATACCTTTGACCACTTCCTCCCTGAGTTCGAGAAAACTTGGGTGATCCACTTAAGGGAAAACTTGCTGTTGTTCTACAAACATCTGTACTTGGAGGCCCAACAACTGTCTACAAGAAGTAGTGCGTAGACATCAGTCGTCGGCGTAAAGCGAGATGGGTGGGATCTCGCATCTCGGGTGCAGTCGCTGCAACACTATGGTGTCAATGGCTCGCTTGATCAGTCTCCCGAGAATGTCTATGGCTAGCACGAACAGTTGTGGTGAGAGCGGGTCGCCTTGCCGAAGGCCTCTGTGGTGCCAAATGGGTGGTACAGGCTCTCTGTTCAGAAGGATGCATGTGCTCGCGGAGGACAGGAGGATGATCAGCCACTCGATGAATCTATGCGCAAATCCATACTGTCTCAGCACCTCAAGAAGGAATGGCCAAGCGATCGAGTCGAAGGCCTTCATTAGGTCAAGCTTGAGCAATACCCGTGGGGTGCCCAGGTGGTGGAGGAGCTTGGCTGATTGTCTCACCAGGACAAAGTTATCGTGCAGACTGCACCCAACAATGAATGCATTTTGATTGTCCCTGACCAAGTCATTTAGCTTGGGCTAGACGCAGGGATAGCGTTCTGGCGAACAGCTTCGCCACTAGGTGAATCAGGCTAATGGGGAGGTAGTCCCCAAGGGCGCTCGCGTCCGCCTTCTTGGGCAGCAGGGTTAGCAGGGCTTGGTTGAGTTTGCTAAAAAAACTGCCACGCATCTCGTACAACCTTTGGAACACCTCGGTGATGTCATGCTTAACGATGCTCCAGCACTCACGGAGGAATTCTGCCGTAAAACCGTCAAGCCCGGTGCCTTGTGCACAGGTAGGCTCTTCACAGCGCCCCATATTTCCTCCACACTGAATGACGCGTCGAGGTCCTCGGGGTCATGGTGATCAATCAGGGGCTCGAGGTCAATGGCTCGGGCATGCTCCATCGCCGTGCCCAGCAAGGCGTCATAGCGCAAGTGCGCAGCCTTGGCCATCTGAGCGTGATCCGTGAGCACCTCAGAGTCCGTGCCGATGCTATAAATGCTTCCTTTGCTGCCGGTATGTGCATTGGCGGTGGTAGAAGGAAGTGTTGGCGTCACCGCCCTTGAGGTTAGCGAGGCGGGCCCGCTGCCTGGCTATGGTGCGCTCTAGGGACGCAAGACCCAGGTAGGAGATCTTGAGTTGCTTGCGTAGCTGATTTTATTCCGGCATGAGCACCATGTTCTCTTGGGCTTTGTCGAAGCGCGAAATCAGCTCGGGGGAGATCGCCAGCTTGTGCTTGATGTTACCTACTGAACGGGCACTCTAGCTGGTCAGCTTGCGTGCCGTCGCCCTGAGGCGCAACGACAGCCTGAGAAAGGGGTCTGCCTCATCCACGGATCTCCAAGCCTCGGCCACAGTCTCATGGAACGCGTCCATCCTCAACCAAAAGTCCTCAAAATGGAACCTCCTGTACATCGCCGGCATGGGGGAACAGTCCAGGAGCAGCGGGCAGTGGTCAGACACCACCGACGCTAGGCATCTAAGGTGGTTCTCACCATGCGCATCCTCCCAGTCCGTGGTGCAAAGCACTCGGTCGAGGTGCACCAGGGTTGGGGGAGTTTGCTCGTTAGACCATGTGTACCTACGACCATTCAGGTAGGCCTCCATGAGGGCGAGGTCGTTAATTAGCCTGCGGAATATATCCATCATGCGGCGATTCAGGTTCCCATTGTTCTTGTCTTCCACATGGTAGATGAGGTTAAAATCACCACAAAGCATCCATGGTTCGGGGCAATCAGCCCGGATATCTCTCAACTCCTGAAGAAACACAATTTTCTCCTCGTCATCTTGGGGCCCGTAAACCACTGAGATCCACCAGGGGTGCCGGACTCGTATGAGACCTTGGCAGTGATGGCGTTGGTGGTGAACAATGGGTCTGTAATCTCTACGATCCTGCTCTTCCACGCAAGCAAAATGCCTCCGCGTGTGCCAGCAGCCGGCGGGTAGGTATAGTCGTCAAACTCCGGCCCAAGCGCCTCAAGGACAATAGACGAGTATAGCAATTCCACCTTAGTTTCTTGAAAACATACAGTGCTAGCACCCGTGGTGGCGATCAACGTTCTGATGGCTAGTCTCCTGAAATAAGCTTTTTAAAATGGAAATTATTAAAAAATTATTTGAGATCTATAATATCTCAGGAGAGGTAAAATAGTTTGGCAACTCTATGCATCGAGAAGAAGTTAGTGGACGAGATTGATATTCATTCCATTATCACGGACTTTGCTTTTAGGAATTTTTGGAGAAAATTTTAAGGTATCATATAAACATTGTTATTTTTATATAAATATTGTAGTTGGAAGTATACTTAAACTATTTATTTTTTATCATCTCATATATTCATAAAAAAAATTATAATAAGGGGTCCAAAATTTTAGTTTTGCCTCGGACCCCCGAAATCTCAGGATCGGCCCTGCTTGCCTACGGCTCGTGGTAGTATTTATAGTCGTTTCTACATGGTCTTCGGATCTATTTGTAATTCTTATTATTTTTAAAACTGTTTATACTGCTGTTGGTGATTATTGATGAATAGATGGATTCACAAAAGAAAAATGGAAATACGATGCGACTCGACGGGAACGACACGCGGGCTAGTAGCGGTACGAAGAAATTCGAAAATACTTGTGGCGCGCTTCTTTGCGGGAAGACTGCCGTGCTATACTAGGACCGAGGCCGGAGACGCCCATGGGAGCATTCTTGAAATTTGAATTGGCAGGCGCGGGCTTTTAATGTGTACTATACTGCGAGATGCAGAATAGTCAACCCGTAACCAAGTATGCTTATGTCATAATCTCACATGCGTGGAGACAACCACAATGATAATAATTAACAAAACGGAATTACGTATAGTACACAGCAAATGGAGGCCTGCCTGCCGTCGCACTGGCGCCGGCATTACTACCTGCCAACCGTACTTCAGTTCATATAGAATTCCTCCTACTCCCTCCGATTCAGTTTATTAGCCACGTATATAGTTTAAAAAAATCTTGGACCATCAATTTTTACTAATAAAATATAATATATATCTTAAAAAATATAGTATTAGAAACTTCTTTTAAAGATAAATTCAATAATATAAATTTTATGATATATTAAAATTTATTGACCAAAACAAATGATCAAAATTGTTCTTAAACTACATGAGTGCCTAATAAACTTGACCGGAGGTAGTATAGTACAAGTCAAATAGCGGCCAGCCGCAATACGAAGGGTTGCTTTTGAACCCAAGTACTAGGACAGGTCAAATGGCTTACGACTGTGGAAATGTCAATGGCGGTCAGTTAATAAAACTTTAAAAGGGTCGATGGCGTTTTGATTTGAATTTCCCTCCAACTGTGGCAGGGTGGGAACACATGAACGAACGAAGACAGTGGGAAAAGGTGGCCCCGATCTGAGGTAGGCTGGAACCCTGATCCTCCGTTTTGGCTTTGCTTCGGTTCAAGATGGTCCTACAGACTGTAGCAGAGTCCTTCCGAGGACAGGACGGGGCTATCTGCTATGCTATGTGTATGTGGCTGCGAGGGGACCGGCACGTAGGGTAAAAGTAGAACCAGTGTTCTGTTTTACGGCAACAGTGAGATACAGTCAATTTCATTAGCTTTGCTTACACTTTTTTCTTTCTTACGTTGGACCAGGGCAGTGTAGTTTAAGTTAGTACTCTATCTAGTAGCGTGTCTGGTAATAGTAGCACACTAGATTTGGATCTGAAAATACGTACCTCGTAAATACTACTCCCTCTATTCAGAAATATAAGATGTTTTAGTTTTGTAAATCGAACGTATCTAGTGTCTTTTAATGTATAGATTCGTAGTGTTCGGAGTAAACCTATATACTAAAAAGGTCTAAATACATTCGTTTTAACATAGCTAAAATGTCTTATATTTCTGAACGCAGGGAGTGTATCCCAGTACGGAGCCAATATATGTTAGTCGTGCGACTTTTTTTTTAGAAATGAGCATATATTAATATCACACGGATACCAATTACACACAGCCTCAGCAACAACGCATACCCTATTGGCAATACGGATGCACACATCTGAAAAAAAAGAATTACAAAAAAAAAAAGTCCCGCTGCAGGAATCTGATCCTTAACAGCAGCGACACTACCGCACCAAAACAACACTAGAAGTCCAACCCCTCCAAAAGCGACGCCTCCAAGAAGGAAACAGTGCACACGCGCTGTCATCGCCCGATCAAAGATCTTAGGTTTTCACCCTGGAGAAAGTCCTCGCTCGCAAAGCAATGCCTTCTGCAAGACCATTGCCAGGCACAACCAATGAAGGCCAGACCTTGGGCTTTCATCCTACAAGGTAAGACTGTGAACTTCTCCTGTGATGTCGTCCCCTCTAACAGACGCTGCTTCGAGTCACGGATATCCAAGCCAGATCTTCATCGCCATAAAGATTCAAACCACCATAGCTCGCCCACATGTCTCTACCTTCATGACATTCTCCGCATCTGACTTCACCATGTGTATCATCAAAGACATGTCGCATGATGGTAACAGGTAGCAGAGCTTCACCGCGTTCCCACTGAAACCAATCGGCCAGCAAAAAATACAGGTGTGCATGACCGAATTCCTTTCGATCCAGCAAGCTCCAGGCATATGCGCCCGTGAGAGTTCGCCGGCGGAGCCTTCCGGAACCAGACACTCCGGCCAGATCAATGGAGACCCGCATCAAGTAGATCTTCATTGGTGCGAGATAGATCTGAGGACCACCCCCTTTATTGAAACCGAGCCAGCAGCCCCCACGCTACCCGCTGAAAAATAGCAGGATCCGCGGCAAAGCGGCAAGATCGTCCGGCCGACCACTCCGATGGAGAAGGAAGTCACCACCACTATGCCAGGGGCAGCAACCCCAAGCGCCCTAGTCCCACGAGCATGGCCCAGAGATCCTGAGCGCCGGCGTTGGCGACGAACGAAATAGATCTCGGCCCGTAGACACGGATTCCCGCTGCCGCGTGCAGCCGTCAGGATCAAGGACCCCCAGTCGCCGCCAGACACGACACCACCGTCGAACCAGCGCGGGCGCGGACGCCGCCGCCGCCGCCACGCTAGATCGCGGCAAGGGACGCCGCCGCCGCCGCCATGCCGCCAGACCTTTGTCCGACGACGCCCCAAGCGGCGGCGGAGATCTTGAGGAGGTTGGCGGGAAGGAGAGGAACTTCGCCCGGCCTGGCGCGCCGCCACGTGCATGCGGGAGAGCGGTTAGTCGTGCGACTAGTTCGAAATTACTCTATACGGTCTGCATTATGTCTGCGAAGGGGACCGATGTTGGCGGTAGATCAGCAAACCACCGGAAGAAAAATAATTAGTCCTCCGTTTTACGGTGACAGTCGTGAGACACTAGTTAATTTTGTTAGCCTTTGCTTACACTCGTTTCCTCTTGGACAAAGGCGTTGTAGCTGTAGGCTTGTAGCTCTACTGCTCTAGTGCTATGTCCGGTACAAGTACTACCAGCTTTGAATAGAAATGTATTTCGTAGAGTAGTTCGCAAAGAGCCCTCTACATATGGTAGGAGCTAGCGGGTGTAAACTTGTTGTGCGACTTTATACTACGCCCTTGGTTCACTAATATAAGGCGTCATGGACAGCGCACCCTGATGGGCTGCGGATGCGGATGCTGGGTTCGTTCAATGTCCACCTGGTTCCATCCCGCCATGCCACGGGCAACAGATCCAGCGTTCTGCGTGGCCATGTGTGCTCGCATTTGACATGGATGCGCCCGCAAGGCTGTGCTTGCGACGGCGGCGCAACTTGTTTCGATCACAAGTGCCGATCGAGGATGGACGATATATAGTACTGCTTGGAAGCAATAGCTTCCTTCAATCACTACTACTCCTCGTCGTCACGCATGTGCCACGACGTGCGCGCCGGCCGGCGGAGGCCCAAGGAATCGGAGAAACACCTGTCGCGGTCGTGCGCACACTGGCGCTGGCCCCGTCGAGAGCGGCTCGGTTCAACGCATAGCACTGCTGCGCATGTGCGATGCTGATTAATCGACTTTTCGCTGCCGGCACACGTCGAGGCCCCAGCCCAAATTCCTCCATTAGAAACTTGGATTACAATTCAGCACTATTAGGCCTTGCTTGGTATTAGAGTTTTTGTAGGGATTAGTAGGGATAATCTCCTAGGGTATTGGGTGAAATCTCTACCTTCACCCAATTCCTCAGAAACCCACTCACGATCCACTAGGTACAGAGAGAATATTGGTGATTGAGAAAAATACACTAAATTTTAGCGGAAACTGAGATAAACAGGGATTAAACTCGCTCTATTTTTAGAAGTAAGTGAGAATTTAAGGTTTGGTGGAAATTATTCCCTCTAATCCCTACAAATACTTGTACCAAACAAGACCTTATTAGTTTCAGCCTAGGTCGGTTCCGGCGGTGGCCGTGTCGCCTCCGTCTCACGTCTCCCTCTGGTGCCCGGACCCCTGCAGGCTCGGGCGCGTACGTTGCAAGCAGGCTGCTAGCGACTGTGTACGTGCGTGCCCGCTTGCTGTTCACGCTCTGTGGCCCGTGTATCCGTACAACTAGTGATTGGTTGGTTTTATCAAAGTGCATGGTCGCATGGATTGCTAGGTGCATCCAGCTAAAAGGGGGGTTTTGGCCATGATCTCTGCATGATGGTTGTAGAACGACACCCCCAAAAGGGTCACGATACCCATATCATCGTCGTCGCTCGTGCCAAATCAGTAGGCTTTCTACCGAAAAAAAATATATGCACCATACCACCCCGTGGATGTCTTGTTGCCATCAAACCTGATCTCCATGATGAGTTCTGGGTGCCGCGTCTGCAGAAGCACCACCAACACCAGGCTTCCCACCGCTCGCTCTTCACCATCCACATGGCCGAAGAAAAGCACCACCGCAACACCGCTCACCGGAGAGCCAAACATGCATAAAGCCTTTTGGGGCCACCGCCCAGGCATCCACAATCTCTCGTCCACGTTGCGGTACACCGCAACGATCCAACAACACAAACATGGATGCCAGCACCAGGTCTAGACCCGCCTAGTCTAGATCCCACCGAAGCTCAGCATGCGAAGTAGCAACGAACCATGGCGGGGTCGCCAACAGTCACCTGATATGGGCTCGCCTGGCCTGATTCTGGTGTCCTAGAAGCAGAAAGTAGGTGGGCCCTAGCCACACCACCGCAAATAGAGAACCCCAATAGGCCCAGATCGGGCCTAGATGAGCCCATATCCGAGATGCTCCGTAATGAAAGTCACTGCTCCATGTCGGCTATCGTCTCCCCTTGCTTGGTCACGCCAGCACCTCCATCCCATCGACAGTTATCGCCACCGCCGCACCTCACTACCTAACTACGGGGATTGAACAAACCTTCACCGGCACACCGCCACCTCTAGCAACGCTCCGCACAACCGGCGCCATGAGAGGGTAGAGGAGGATCACTGTAGCTGGCACCACCAGGGCTTTGCCCGGTGGTCCATGCCGATGGTTGCGGAGGAGGGAAGGAAGGGCAAGGGACAAGGGCTCGTGGGTAGGTGGAGTCTCCCCTGCGTTGCCCGTTGGGAGCGACCAGGAACAAAAGAATTTTTGAATTCCCGCAAAACCTATTCCAAAGTAAATACATCGATGGTCAAAACCTTGTTGTGCGCCTTCATGACCGTACACAACTCTATGTGAAATATGACCACCAAATATGTGAAATACGATCACCAAATACACACGGGTGTCGTAGGCGGTCACTCGCAACAGCCGCCGCCATATTCGCTGACGTGGCACTGCGTTGACCCCACATGTCAGGTCCAACCATTGTCCACCAGGACTATTTTTGGATAGTAATAGAAAAAGGGCTGGATTGAGAACTAACAAGGGCTAAATCGAAAAAAATCCCAGCTCCAATCTGCGAGGATTGGCTCGTCCACTGGCGAGGCTGGCATGATCTTCGCTGCCCCGCTCCAGTTTCGCGCCACCCCTGTCCCTTCGACCAAGAAATCACCGTCCTCGTCGTTATCTCGAAGGTCGATGCATTCTTGTCGGGGTCTCGGCGACGGAGGCCTCTTCATCCTCGTCGCGAGCATCAAGGAATGAGGAGGAGGAGCAGCTGGGGCAATGGTGGAGGGTGATGCGGTTCCCGTCCCCGTGAGGACCAGGCCGCTGGAGCCTGAGCCACAACCCTAGTCTCATGTGTCCTCCCGCTGCTTATGGGCATCGTGGCGGCGACAAATGACATGATCTCGTCGTCAGCGGCAGAGGACATGATCTCCTACGACGCGATGACGGTTGGAGAACACTGGAGGCGAGTAGTAGGGGTACGGTGGGGCGGCGCATGAGGAACCTCGGCGACGGCGGCAAGAAACCTGGCGTGGTTGTGCTGTGCTGCCAGCGGACCAGAGGCGCAAGGAGTTTTCTTTCTATTTTTTTTTTATGTTGGAGAATATAGGAGGGACCTAAGTGGCGAAGCAAAACAAGTTTTGGAGTAATTTGCAAAATATAATTGGGTTGGAACCTAACAGACGAGGTCTAAATACGGGACTATACCGTGACGTGTGACCTTAGATTAGTATCTCATGTGTATTCAGTCCATAAATCGCGTTTATCTCTATACGGGTGGTGAAGACGAAAAAAGGATCGAGTTCAGTGACCTTTGTTTTATTTTACTCCTTTTGAATCTTCAGAATACAACCCGACTCAAGCGCAATGACAGGCGGACTAGTAGTAGTAGCAGTACGAAGAAATTTGAAATGCTTCTGGCGCGCTTCTTTGAGCAAGACTTGCTCTCGGCTATACTCCGACGCGCCTCACCACCGAACGACACGAATACTAGGGCTGAGCCTGTGGAGACGCGCATGGGATGGGAGCATTCTTGAAATTTGAAATGTCAGGCGCGGGCTTTTTGTGTATTCTGCGAGATGCGGAATAGTCAACCCGTATTCTGCGAGATGCGGACTACATTTGGGATGATTTGGTCCGTGCTTATGTCACAACCTCACATGCGTGGAGACGTAGACAACCAACACGCAACACTCTGTTAATTAATTACGTACGCACCGCAAATGGAGGCCCGCCGGCGCCACTGGAATCGGCATTGTTACCTGCCAGTGGGTGTCACTGTACATCAGTTCATATACTAGAATATGTATGTATGTACAAGTCAAATAGCGGCAAGCCACGATATAAAAGTTTGCTTTTGATTTGAATCCGAGTACAGGTCAAATGTCTTACGTCGGTGCAAATGTCAGTGGCGATCAGTTTAAATTACTACTCTAGTAGTAAAAAAATGTCAATGGCGATTTGGATTTACCTCCAACTCAAGGAACCAAGACAAAGTGGAAAAAGGCGGTCCCGATCCGAGGTAGCCGGGAAGTGGAACTCTGATCCTCCGTTTTGGCTTGCTTCCATTCAAGTTGGTCCTATAGACCGTAGCAGAGTCCTTCTCAGGACAGGGGCCGCGGGGGGACCGGTACTGAGGGTAACGTAGAAACAGTGTGGTGTTTTACTGTAACAGTCAGATACAGTTAAGCTTTGCTTACACTTTTTTCACTCTTATCCCACACATAGTTTTAAAAACCAGACCGGTTCGATGGTTTAACCGAAAAAAACTTAAACCGATGACCTCGCCGGTTTTTTAAGAGGCACCTGTCTAAATAGCAAAAAACCAGGAAAAAAAAAGTAGTTGCAAGAGGAATCAAACTCAAGACCTTATCCTAGATAGAAATACCATCACATAAGGTCCAATACCACTTGAACACACCATATTTTGTGATTACATATTAAAATATACGCTTAATATACTTTTTATTATCATTTTGTTCCGACTTTTGCTTAAATTTTAATTAAAAGAAATGATCTTTTGTCGCCATCGAACCAAATGAAACACTGGTCCGACCAGTAAAAACCTGAACCGATAGCCTCATCACGGCATTGTGGTTTTTTGTTCGTAGATCTAGTAGCGTGCCTGGTAACAGTACAGGATTTTTGGATCTAAAATACGTACTAACTCACAAATAGCCCAGTACGGAGCCAATGTAGTTGGTCGTGCGACTAGTTCGAAACTACTTGTACTCTATACAGTCTGCATTATGTCGCGTTATGTTCCTAGATTCTTCTTTTATTTGAGAAACGTAGTACTACAATAGTAGGTGATCATAAAATGTACATACACCCACCTCTATGAACGGACAAAAACGTCGCCTCTCACTGAAAGTATATTCCGACTTTTTTTTATACACACGGTGTTAAACCTGAGATTTTAACAGGTGTTTTGCTGTTCTTAGGATTCCTTTGGACCTTGGCATCTCACCACTCTTTTCACCAGCAGTTTTGGCTTCCATTCAGACTGTTCTGTCAGAGTGTAGGCCGTAGCACCGTCTTTCAGATAACGGGGCTATATGCCTACGCCTGTTTGGCCGACCGTGAAGGGGACCGATGTGGTGTGGACAGATCAGCGCTATTTTTTTAAATAATACACTTTTTTAATTTAATTTTACGAATATTACGTAAAAATAGGAAATTACACATCTAACGCGCTGTCGTTTTTTCAAAAAAGACCAGCCCGCGTCGTTTTTTGAGTAAACGAACCGACTGTGCCGTCTTTTGAGACGCCGAAAGCAGCGCCACGGGGCCCACCCTGCCGGGCTGCTGCACGACAGACGCGCGCGTCGTTGCGTGGAAAGACGACAGGGTGGCGTCGTTTTTTTGAGGCAACGACCTGCTGCGTCGTTTTTTGAGGCAACGACCTGCTGCATCCATATCCACGCGCGCCGCGCCCAGCCCCGCGCCAGACCACCCCACCTGCCTCCTTCTTCCTCTCCCTCAGCCCCGCGTGTTCTTCTCCCCTGCTGCTAGTTCTTCTCCCATGGAGCTGCACCGATTTGCTGCTGAAGCTAGTAGATTCCCGATCTACTTGTGGGATAGTCTGGTGAAGCGATTTGAGGCATTTTCGTGGAGGGTTTTCTTGGAGTTCTTGAGGAGCAATGACTATGGTGGAGTCTGGGGCAGGGGCTTGAGGCAGCTGCACGGTGGAGTCTCGGGCTGGGGCTTGAGGCAGCTGCACGGTTGAGTGGAGGCAGCTGCACGGCAGGATTTCTCATGCTTCAAGGGTAAACCCTAATTTCTTGCTAACTGTAGTCATTTGTGTAGTTTTATTTCATCTATAGTTTTGGATGTGGTAGGTTAGCTGCTAGATTATTCGGCTATAGAATTATAATTATATTTGCGGGCAATGTAAGATTATTCGGCTATAGGATTATTAGTATATTTGTTTGCTAAAATCTGCCACTGTACGTGCATTTGACAAATTGTGGTATTTTTTTAGGCCAGAAGTTATGTCCAATAATGTAGTGTTTAGGTTCTACTATGGTGATGGTGTCGTCAAAACAAACCAGAATGGAGTTGATTTGAGCGATTTTTATTGTATTGATGAAGTGCTTCAGGATCCTAAAACCATCCCCATTATTGAGTTGAAGGATTGGTTATGTGCTCGTTTAGGGCTTCCTCCCATCCATACTGTCGGTGTGCATGTATTATGGACTAAGTCAAGGATTAAACCTGATTTTTTTTAGACCGATAGAAGAGCAAGCTAAATGGGTCAAATGGGTGAAAGCCTGTCTGCATAGGGTAGTTAACCCCAGTGTCTTAGTGCTTCCTGTGGCGAAAGAGCCTGTTTATGATCAAGGCCAGAGTAGTCAGACACACCATGCTGGTGGTGGTTATGATCATGAACAGAGCAGTCAAGCCGAAGACGGAGGTGGTGGTGGCTACTATGATGACCAGAGCAGTCAAGGCCAAGATGGCGGTGGTGATTATGAACCTGGTCAGAGTAGTTATGCACACACCGATGGAGGTAGTTATGAACCTGGTCAGAGTAGTTTTGCACACACTGGACATGAATCAGCTGAAGGTAGTCAAGGGACAGGAGAAGATATTTTCAGTGGTGAGGTCGATGAGGACGAGATACACGACGGTTGGTTGCAAGATCAGATAGAAGCCGAAGATTCAGAAGGGTACAGTGATAGCTCTTATGATTCCGCTGAGTCTGATCAAGAGGACCAACCTATTCCGGCATCATGGAATGAAGACCACACAACAGCAATGAATGTGAACGATGGGCATGATTCCTCGTGGCACTATCACGCTAACAACATCTCCATTGGTGCATTATATCCTAGCAAGAGGCATCTACAGGAAGCAATCGTTGAGTGGGCATTGTCCACGCAACGGGTTTTCAAAACAAAGGTGTCATCCCAACAATATTTGACTTTGGTTTGCGAGGTAGCTGGGTGTCCTGCCAGGTCCATGCCCATGTTCCTCGATATGACACCAACTGGAAGGTTAGCGATGTTGTGCAGCACACATGTCAACTTGACAATGTCCTGTAAGACCATCGTAATCTCACGTCAACCCTCCTGGCTAGACTGTTATACACTGAGATAGTGGAGACCAAAGCCATGGTGGTGAAAGCTATCATCAACAAAGTTGCTGTCAGATTTCGCTACAATATATCTTACGGAAAGGCTTGGAGGACTAAGGAGAGGACACTGGAGAAAAGATTTGGTTCCTTTCGAGATGGATACGACTGTGTTGTTCGGATGCTGCAGACACTGCAGGCTAGGAATCCAGGCACATACCTCGACATCCAACACTTAACATTGCCTCAAGAACCCAATTTGAGGGTGCTGCATCGAGTGTTCTTCTCATTTTCTATATGCATAGAAGCTTTCACTCACTGTCGACCAGTCATTTGTGTAGATGGAACATTTCTCCTTTGGCAAGTCTGAGGGCGGATCTTGGCCATAGGTCAAGGCAGGAACAATCAAGTTGTTCCACTTGCATTTGCTTTCGTGGAGAGCGAGAACACCGAGAGTTGGGTATGGTTTTTCGAAATTTGAAGATAGCAGGTTGTGAGGATGTACCGAATGTATCGCCCTACATGACACATCCGTATACTCAGTAGCGATAAGGAAGCCGACACTGCTCCAGATGAACCAACTCCATGGCTAGACATGCAGAGTCGTTGGTGCATGCGGCATCTAGGGGCTAACTTTTTCTCACAGTTCAGGAACAAGGCCCTGATGAACCTATTCAAGAAGCTTTGCAAGCAGAACTAGGAGTGGAAGTATATCATGTTGGAAATATGCCATAGAGAAAAATAGTAGTAAGGACTATTATCATATTTCATATAGTTTATGATTAAGTTTTATATAATGCTATAACTGTATTGAGTGGAAACATCAATACACGTGTGATATACAAATAACTGTGGGGTTTCGGTGAAACTCTAGTCACTAGTTCATTGGTCAACAGATGATCATGTTTCCTGATCATGTGGCATTTATGCCAGTTGGAAATGAGGTCATCTCATTCGGAGAATGAGATGATGAACCAATACCCAACTTAAACATCGTGACCCGATCATGTCACGAAGTTCAAGTTACGATGATTAGAAATGGATCCTCGTAGACTATTCCTTAGACTGTGAGGCTATATCAATCACTGTCTCCCGAGAGTGCTTAGATAGCATCAAACACTATCTGATAAAACGGTGGTTATAAAGGTGTGTTCAGGTATTCGGAGGAAACCGTAGAGGCAATATATGTCAAGAGCGGGATTTGTCCATCCATGTGACGAAAAGATACTCAAGGGCCCACTCGGAGAAGTTATATCCAATAGCTGCGCAGCGTGTGATTGGATCATGGGGATATCACTTGTCGGAACGAGTTAAGTAGCATTGTTCAGTAATGAGATTGAACCCGACATGGTGATGTCATTGATCAGATCTCGGGCAATGCAAGTATCGAATGACAAAGGGAATAAGACACGACTGTCCCGGTTCAAACGACGAAAGATCTTCGTGGAACGCACAGGGGTCACATGGCCATCCATGTCCCTCTGTCGATCATTGGTGCGGGAGTGTCCCGACCATGTCTGGAGTGTTCCCGAACCGTAGGGTATCACTCTTAAGGGCTTGTTGATGCTTAGAGAGTGTTTATAGGATCGGTAGAATCACCGAAGAAAAGAAGGGAGAAAACCGGAAGGGTTTCGGTAAGTCCGGAGGATGTACGGAGTGGAGGTGGAAGGTGTTCCATGGCCACGGAGATTAAATGATATGGGAATGAATGTTAAATATTTATTTAATTATTTATTCATAATTATTTAATAAAGAGAAAATCAATTAAAGGTCAAAAAGGCTTAATGGGCCAATTCCGGAGGGAGAGGGCCCATTAGGGAAAAGGAGAAAGGGGAGAAGGGGCAAGGGGGAGGCCGGCTAGGCCTAGCCCCCCCCCGACGCGGGGCCCACTAGGTGTCCGGCGGCCACCTCCTCCCCCCTCCTCTCCTTTAGTCCCACCCCGGGACTTGAGGGGAGGTAGTACCTCCCCTTCCCCTATATAAAGTGGGGTATTTGGCCTAGAAAAATACACCCAATAATCAATAAAGGTCTCCCCACTTTTGGGAGGACCTCCAATTGATATTTTCTCTCTCCCCTCTCTCTCTCGTGACCGTGGTCCCAAGTCTGTACTGCGCAAGCGAGAGACATCTTCACCGCGGAGCGCCGTTGCGCTGCGGGATTCGGATCCGGGAGCTCTACTTCCGCAACTGCTGCTGGATCGGGGAAGCGGGAGTCATCGTCAGGCACCGGACGTGTGTAACTCCCACTAGGTGTCACACTTGAGGCACTCAAGTCGTTGGAGCCAGAAGGAGCGCAAGGACTTCATCACGACCTTGAGGTCGGCTTCGGCACGTCTACATCAACCATGCTCTCCTGAGCGTTGACAACGCTTTTCGGTCTTCAAGGGTAAGTTTGCGAAAAGCCTCTCCTGTTACTGTATTACTAATAGATAGGTCCTGGCAGCTTCAGGGGTTCAGGGGTGTAGAGTAAAATTTATTGTTTTTATGCGCGGAACCCCTACAGTGGTATCAGAGCTAGATCTATGCGTAGTAATGCTAGTACGGGTAGAACACACGAGATGTAGCGTGTGGGCGTTGATCTTTTAGTTGTTACCCTCCCACGTGTACTTGTGTATACCACAGTAATACTTGATGAAGCGGCCCCCAACCGACTTTACGTGTTCATTCGCGAGACTGGTCCATGCTTGACATACGGCTTGTACCGTATAAAGTGGCTTAGGGGGGTGTCTGTCTCTCTCGCATTAGTTGGTATACCATTTGAAACGAAGGGCCCCGAAATGGGTGTAGTAGAGACAACTACTTGATCAACGTTGTGCTGAAAGTTCGTAGGTAAGAACGGTTCTTGTGCGAAAGCCCATTTAGCCACGTAAAACATGCAAAGATAAAGTAGAGGCGTCTAACTTTGTTTTGCAGGAGGGCGTTGCTTTGTGATATGGTTGTGGCAAAGGTAAAGTGATTACCTTTTGTTACGTAGTAGTAGATAGTCACAGAGGTGATGAACTACCATGCCGGAATGACACCGGTACCCTGGTGTCTACGGCGCCAGAACCCTGACACCAGAACCTGGTGACGACGGATGGAGATCACGATGCGAAGGACCATATGTCCATATCACATAACATTTACATTCAATGTTATTGTCTGTATATCTTATTCTGTGCTAGTATTAGATACTCGACGGTAGCCTAATAAGACGATCCCTGTTAAAATAACCAACGATTGTGTTTCCCCTTAGTGTGCACCACCAAGAAAGTTCTTTGGTATGAGGCAGGCCGTGATGATCGGGTGTCAGACATATCTATATTCGCATACAGTGGGTGCAAGCCATGTTGCACAGCGAAAACACTAAGGTTGAGTTGGCGAGCCTAGCATGTACAGACATGGCCCTGGAACGCGGATGGTCGAAAGATCGAGCATGAGTCGCATGGATGATGTGACCGACGTTTAGCGTCCACCCTTGAACCCACATTGATGGCCGTGATGATCGGGGGAGATGTGGCTGATAGGGGTCGTGTTATCACTAGGAACCCTCACTAGGGATAGGTGTTTCTGAGTGGAGTTATTATTAACTCATTTAATTATAAACTTAGTCTAAATTTATTTTGCAATTATAAATGTAGATGGGCTCTTTCGTGTTGACAATTAAATGGTTAGAAGGAGATAAGCTCAGATTAGATGGATCGAACTTCTCCATTTGGGTTGCCAGTCTCCATGTTCTCCTTAGCGAGAACGACATGGTCGACTACATACTCGACAGGATGGATCTGGATCCGTCCACAGACCTTGAGACCCCAGAGGAGCGGAAATACCGCTATCTCCGTCGGGAGATGGCCTCCTATATTTCAGTTGTGATGCGTTTCGGAATGGTGGACGAGTTGTGGCCTTTCGTGGGTGATGTCAACCCTCGTTCGGTGATGCTACAGCTTAGGACACATTTCGTGGATCAGACACGCATTTGGGAGCATGAGTTGATGGGAGACTTTCTCTCCATTAAGATGGAGGAGAACTCGTCACTAGACAACCACTTACAGCACATGCATGATGTGTACATGAGGCCAGCATACTTCCTAGACGTCTGGATTTCAGGCTCTTTTGCAAATGCTGTTGTGCTGCGGTCGCTACCACCAAGCTACCAAGCACAAGTCAGGAATTGCGTAATGAGGGGCGACACGGAAATGGAGTTCCACCGGTTCATGACACATCTCAGGAATGTGTTGGTTGAACTAGATGTCGTTCAGGTCATCAACGACAAAGGTATATATTTGATATATAGTTTTATAAATGTTATAATCTTGCAAACACATTGCAGTGTTAAGTATATCTGATAGCTGTTCTGTTTTACTGAAAATAGGTCCTTCTGCATGAGAGGTGCTTGCTGGAGAGGAGGTGACGTTGTGTGTTGATGGCGAGCATGATGATGATGGTGATGGGTTCGTAGCATGGAAAACAAAAAAAATTCTACTGCAAGAACGAACAAAACATAGATCTAATCTAGATAAAAGCCAAGATCTAATCTATTAGACATGTGCAACAAGATAGATCTGTACTAACCCTCGTAGAACCGAAAGCGTTACGAGATTAGATCTCGGGGTTGATGTAGTCGATCACTTGCCGATCTCAAGATCGAGTGGATCATTCTTTCCGGCTGCTCCTAAGCAGCGCTCCATGGTCACACGCAAGCGAGTCAAAGCAGACCTTCCTCTCCCCGTTCCAGCGAGCAGCGGAGGTAGTAGATCTTCTTCATGGAATCCCAGCAGCACGACGGTGTGGTGGTGGTGGTGGAGTAGAGAATTCTGTAGGGCTTTTCCTAAGCCTAAGCAGAGGGAAGGAGGAGGAGAGAGGCGGCGGCTAGGGTTTGTTATGGGAGAGGTCTAGGGGGTGGCGCCCCCTCCCCTCTATTTAAAGGAGGGAGGCGCCATGGGAGGGGGAGTCCTAGTAGGACTCCCCTCCCTCCTTGGCCGGCGGATTGGGAAGGAGAGAGGAGTCCTCCTCCCCCACTACTCCTTGTCTTTCCCTACAAGGATTCCTTGATCCTTTCTTGGTTTTCAAGCAAACTCCAAGAAATCTTCTAGAACCTCCCGGAACATTCCGAAACCTTCTAGAATCCCCATACAAATACTCCGAAACATTTCCTAACTTAGAAAATGATCCCCAATATATGAATCTTATTCTCCGGACAATTTCGGATCTCCTCGTGATGTCCCGGATCCAATCCGAGACTCCGAACAACATTCGGTCTCCAACGCATATTCCATATCTACTTAAAACAACTTCGAACCTTAAGTGTGTCACCCTACGGTTCATGAATATGCAGACATGATGAAGAAACCTCTCCGATCAATAACCATCAGCGGGATCTAGAGATCCATAATGGCTCCCACATATTCAACGATGACTTCGTGATCGATAGAACCATTAACATACGAAACCAATTCCCTTTGTCACGCAATATTCTACTTATCTGAGGTTTGATCGTCGGTATCTCCATACCTAGTTCTACATCGTTACTGATAAGTACTCTTTACTCGTTCCATGTTATGTCATCCCTTGTGACCTAGTCACATGCTTGCAAGCTAACTAGATGACATTCCACCGAGAGGGCCCAGAGCATATCTATCTGTCATATGGATGGACAAATCCCAATCTTTGTCCATGCGCTTCAACACATACTTTCAGAATACCCAATGACACCTTTATAACCACCCAGTTACGAAGCGGCGTTTGATGTCATCAAAGTACCCATCCGGTGATGGTGATTAACATAACCTCATGGTCGAAGGATTAGATTACTATGCATTTGAAAAGCTTGTAGCAAAAAGAACTTAATGACTTGATCTTATGCTATGCTTACTATGGGTGTGTGTCCATCACATCATTCTCCTAATGATATGATCTTGTTATTAACGACATCCAATGTCCATGATCAGGAAACCATGATCATCCATTAATCAACAAGCTAGTTTAACAAGAGGCTTACTAGGGACTCTTTTATGTTTACAAAACACACAAGTATTAATGTTTCCGGTTAATACAATTATAGCATGGGATGTAAACATTTATCATAAACATAAATATATAATAATAACCACTTTATTATTGCCTCTTGGGCATATCTCCAACAGTCTCCCACTTGCACTAGAGTCAATAATCTAGTTAAAAATTTGTGCATTCAACACCTATGGCTTTCTGGTTTTGTATAGACACTATTGCTAGTGGTAAACATAATCTTCGGATCTAACACTTCTAGGTCCGTGTGTATTTGAATTTCCTTGCGTCTCTACGCATTACTCATTCTCCAATGAGATGGCATTGTATAAATTTGGTCCTTTGGTGAGACCTTTAGTTCCTTGGGATTAAATCATGTTGATACAATCGTCATACAATGTATCTTCATAGTATTGTCCCGCTATGAACCACACCTAGTTTGATAACAAACTACTTGACGCAAATGCCCTCATTTGCTGCTACAATAACAGTCATATACTTAGCCTTTTGTTGTAGTATCTGTCACAATGTTTTAACTTTGGTACTCAACCAAATCCGTTATGGAACTTCCTTTCCATTACATTGTGCCACCCATAGTTTAAACTGAGATAAACTTAATTTGTGACAAAACTAGTATCAATGTAACAATTTACAATGAACTATTTGTCACCACTATATAAGTAATATATTCTTAGTTCTTCCAAAGATCATAGGAATATCCCTACTATTGTCCAATGATCATCTTATGAGTCATTCTGGTATATGCTCATAACATTTAGAGCATAGGACATATCTGGATGTGTACATCTCAAAGAATGATTGATCAAAATATTCTTGTGATTTCACCAAGTGTCAAAATACTTGAATCTCGTGTCAACACACTTGAATCTTGATTCAGTCCTTTCCGCAAGGCCAAGAACCTTTCTTGTTGTTTCCATATTGAACTCATTCAACATCTTATCTATGTACATTTGGCAGAACCATATTAGCTCCTCAATCTATCCATATAGATATTGATGCCTAATTCTTGGGTTATGCCTAAGTCTTTCATCGAAATAAAATTCTTAACATGTGTCAATAAAAGATACATCATTTCTAATCAACAATATGTCTTTCACATAATGTATTAGAAATATGTCTTAGCGCTCCCACTTAATTTCTTGCAAAATGCAAACATCTTCATCGTCTCTGATGAAATTAAACCTTTTAACGGTTTCATCACGGTGAAGATTCCAACTCCGCGATGCTCACTTCAACCATTGAAGTTTTGCATACTCTCTTAGCATCCTTTGAATTAACAAAACCCTTTGGATCGTGTCATGGACACATCCTAGGTAACCATTCTATTTGAAGAACTTGTTTTGTTTGTTCAACTACCATATACCAAAATATATGTAGTGGTTGCTACATTAATCCGTCCAGACTAAATATCGCTATGAAAGATCAAATCTTATCATAGTCAATTCCTTGAACATTGTCGTAAACTCTTTCCGACATGTCGACTATTTCATAGATGTGAAACATCCATGTCTATTTCTTTATAGATCCATATACGACTGTAAGGTCTTGCACCTTTCCAGAGGGTCTTTCAAATTCGAAGCTTGATTTCTCGTGTATGGAATTATCACAGATTTTATGGCTTCAAGCCACTTAACGAAGTCAGGGCCCATCATTGCTTCTTTGCATGTAGTCGGTTCATCATTGTCAAACAACAATGATTTAACTCTCAAATCTTGGCATTTGATTACTTACCCGACCTACTTGGTTCAATAGGAACTTAGATCTCCGTGACCACAACCTTTGAGGCACGTGAGCCATGAGCATTGTTGCGCCTCGACACTTACCGATGCAAGCAACTCATCACATATTAGCCAAGGTTCAACAACCTTGTCAAAGTTCTATTGTCCTCCCACTTGACTTTTCACCAAAAATTCCTTCTCAAGAAACTCGACATTCTAAGCGACAAACACTTTTGTCTTCGGTGTTATGGAGGAATACCCAATGGTTATTCGAAATAACCTATAAAGACATGCTCATCCGACTTTGGTTGTAAACATTTTACTTATGCCTAGCATACCAAAAATTTAAGAAAGGACAACCTGGGTTTTATCCCAAACCATGACTTATATGGTGTCATTTCAACGGATCATGATGGAGCTCTTTTCAATGTAAAAGCTGTAGTCACTAAAGCTTTAATCTTTAAAATATAATGGCAGTTTTATAAATGACACCTTTGATCTTACCATGTCAAACAAGGTTTCATTACATATCTCGAACACTCCATACTCCTATGGTGTTTTGGGAAATGCAAATCCATGGAACGATTCCTCAAATCTTAGGTGTTTTGCTAAACTTGTAACTCAAACATCTTTCTTTATGATCCAATCATAAACTTTTTTATTTTCTTGTTACAATAATTTTCCACTTCATCTTGAAAGTCTTTGAACATTTTCAAATGTTTCATACTTCTTCCTTATTGAGTAAGTATATACATATACTCACTCAAATCTTCGGAGAAAGCATATGAAGTTGAAATCCATCGCCCATGACGACACATAATGGACTATATACATCAATATGTACAAATTCCAATCAGTTAGTCGTCCGTTCCTCTTTTGGCCTACGAACGGAGTTTTAATTATCTCCAGGAAAGTATCACAAGCGTCATTGGATCAAAATCAAAGACTCCAAAAATCCATCAACATGGAGTTTCTTCATGTATCCCTTTCAATATAATTTAAACGGCGATGTCACTTTGCAAGTGATCTTTCAATTATTTGTCTTGCGACATTTTAGCATTAGTTTTATGGTCGTTATTTCTCCAACCAAACTTGTATATCATCCATCTATTATGGAATACGGTAATTATTTGAACAACCTTTTGTGGTCATAATACCAGATCAAAATAACAATTATTGAAACAAATCTTGAAGGCAAGCTTTGATGTTAACGAGCAACACAACAACCCTTTGTTTGTTTTCGATGAACATCATCACATATTCTCTTGCTAGTTACTTAGGCCATTGCAGTTCATGAATTGTGTTGTCCTGTATGACACTTCATACCAACCAATTCGGTATCCAATACCGCAGAACCACATTGTTTAACAACCAAGGAATACAGCCATAACATGTATCTTATATATACCTAAGTTGGATATCTCCAATCTTTTCTTTTCTGCCAAATATTTTATAGATTCTCTTTCAACAATTCCTTTTCTTTTAAAAGAATCTATCAATATCAATAGTGGTGTCATTCACATGACACATAGTACAAAGTGTGTATAGTCAAATACTAATACCTTTGGCCTTGCACTTTGAAGTGGATCACCTTCATCAAATGTTTGGCATTTTTTCAAAATTCCATTCTTTAGTAATCTTTTACTATAGTAAACATTTTACTTACATCTTCTATTCATCCTTATCATGACAACTTTCATGATCAAGCTGCTATAGCTTATAAAGGTGAATTGCGAGTATAATGTTTCTTTTCCAAAACCTTTTGGAGGATTAGGACGACTAGCGTCTCCAACCTTCACAAATTCTCATCAAATATGAGGACATATACTCTATCATGTTGTAACCAATACATTGTTTTAGATATCGCAATACCTTTCACATATGATGGTTTCTGAAACATTGCTTTCAGCTCTTAGATAAACTTGATATTAAAAACAATCTTTTTAGTATCAAGAATCATGGAGGCAAACATGATACATTAGATACTAACACTGGAATTGTTACTCTTGATTTAATACTGTTAAACTTCACAGAGTAAACGGAGTTTGCTGAAAGTTTGCAACAGGACTTTTAAACTTTAGATTGACACTCAAAACAATAAGATACCAGTTCGTAAAGAAAATATCCAGAATTTCTATAGTTCCACTTATCTCAACTATAACTAAGCGTAAGGTGGTGAACGGATGCCAATGACTACAACAAACTATGCAAATTCACTTTAATTGTGTTTATGATAAATTGAGTTTGACTAATCCAAATTACAAATGAACTCCCACTCAAAACAACATCCCTCGAGTTGTTTTAGTGATTACACGAACCAAATCCACTACACCAAGTCCGATCATCACGTGAGATGATGTAGCTTTAAAGGCGAACAATCAACATGTTCATCATATCATCCATATGACTCATGCTTTACCTTTCGGTATTCCGTGTTCCAAGACCATGTCTGTACATGCTAGGCTCGTCAAGGTTAACCTTAGTATCCGCATGTGCAAATCTGGCTTGCACCCGTCGTATGCACACGTAGAATCTATCACACCCGGTCATCACGAGATGCTTGAAGCATAGTCTTATAGCGGTGCCTACTAAGTATGAACACTTTATTACTTGATATTTAGTGAGAGGGATCATCTTATAATGCTACCGTCGCGATCTAAGCAATACAAGATGCATAAAGGATTAACATCACAGGCAATTCATAATTAGTGTGATATGATATGGCCCTTTCTTCTTATGCCTTTGATCTCCATCTCCAAAGCACGGACATGATCTCCATCATCACCAGCATTGCGTCAAGGTCGATTAAGCGCTTCATGGTTGTCCATCATCACTAGCAACTATTACAACTACTTGGAATAAAGCTATTACAAGATGAATAGACACGCAGGTCTTAACAAAATTAAAAACAACCATTAGGCTCCTGCCGGTTGCCATATTACAACAAGGATCATTGCATACATCAAATGTAATCACAATCACATGATGGCCATATCACACCACAAAACCCCTGCAAAAACAAGTTAGACGCCTCTAATTTCTTTGCATGTTTTACGTGGTTTGGGGCTTTCGAATAAGAACGGATCTTACCTACGAAACTGAACCACAACGTTGATACAGGTGCTATCAAGTGCAAAGTGTAGATTGGATCTATACTATGATGGGAGAGATAGACACCCGCAAATCCACTTGTGCAATACGAGTTGCACATCAACTGTGGAGCAAGTCTCATGTGCGATGACATGGAAGGTTAGCCCGGGCCGCTTCATCCCACCATACCGCAAGATGCAAATTACACAAAGCAAAAGACGGCACGAGCACCAACGCCCACAAAACCATTGTGTTCTACTCGTGCAACAGATCTACGCATAGACACGGCTCTGATACCACTGATGGGTTCGTAGCATGGAAAACAAAAAATTTCTACCGCAAGAACGAACAAAACCCAGATCTAATCTAGATAAAAGCCAAGATCTAATCTATTAGACATGTGCAACGAGATAGATCTGTACTAACCCTCGTAGATCCGAAAGCGTTACGAGATTAGATCTCGGGGTTAATGTAGTCGATCACTTGCCGATCTCAAGATCGAGTGGACGATCCTTTCGGCGCCGCGTTCTGGCAGCGCTTCCGCAGTCGGTCACACGTGCGGAGTCGAAGAAGACCTTCCTCTCCCCGTTCCAGCGAGCAGCGGAGGTAGTAGATCTTCTCCATGGATCCCAGCAGCACGACGGTGTGGTGGTGGTGGAGTAGATAATTCTGCAGGGCTTCGCCTAAGCCCGGAAAGGAGGGAAGGAGGAGCGAGGCGGTTGCTAGGGATTGTTATGGGAGAGGTCTAGGGGGTGGCGCCCCCTCCCCTCTATTTAAAGGAGGGAGGCGCCATGGGAGGGGGAGTCCTAGTAGGACTCCCCTCCCTGGCCAGCCGGATTGGGAAGGGGAGGAGTCCTCCTCCCCACTACTCCTTGTCTTGCCCTACAAGGATTCCTTGATCCTTTCTTGGTTTTCAAGCAAACTCCAAGAAATCTTCTAGAACCTTCCGGAACATTCCGAAACCTTCTAGAATCCCCATACAAATACTCTGGAACATTTCCTAACTTAGAAAATGATCACCAATATATGAATCTTATTCTCCGGACAATTCCGGATCTCCTCGTGATGTCCCGGATCCAATCCGAGACTCCGAACAACATTCGGTCTCCAACGCATATTCCATATCTACTTAAAACAACTTCGAACCTTAAGTGTGTCACCCTACGGTTCGTGAATATGCAGACATGATGAAGACACCTCTCCGATCAATAACCATCAGCGGGATCTGGAGATCCATAATGGCTCCCACATATTCAACGATGACTTCGTGATCGATAGAACCATTAACATACGAAACCAATTCCCTTTGTCACGCGATATTCTACTTATCTGAGGTTTGATCGTTGGTATCTCCATACCTAGTTCTACCTCGTTACTGATAAGTACTCTTTACTCGTTCCATGTTATGTCATCCCTTGTGACCTAGTCACATGCTTGCAAGCTAACTAGATGACATTCTATCGAGAGGGCCCAGAGCATATCTATCCGTCATATGGATGGACAAATCCCAATCTTGGTCCATGCGCTTCAACACATACTTTCAGAATACCCAATGACACCTTTATAACCACCCAGTTACGAAGCGGCGTTTGATGTCATCAAAGTACCCATCCGGTGATGGTGATTAACATAACCTCATGGTCGAAGGATTATATTACTATGCATTTGAAAAGCTTGTAGCAAAACGAACTTAATGACTTGATCTTATGCTATGCTTACTATGGGTGTGTATCCATCACATCATTCTCCTAATGATATGATCTTGTTATTAACGACATCCAATGTCCATGATCAGGAAACCATGATCATCCATTAATCAACAAGCTAGTTTATCAAGAGGCTTACTAGGGACTCTTTTATGTTTACAAAACACACACGTATTAATGTTTCCGGTTAATACAATTATAGCATGGGATGTAAACATTTATCATAAACATAAAGATATAATAATAACCACTTTATTATTGCCTCTTGGGCATATCTCCAACAGATGGCCAACGACACTCTCCCTCGACATTTATCACTTAGTTTGTGTTTTAGGATGATTAATGTAATCAAGAGATTTGAACTTCTTTAGTGTGTCTCACACTTCGTGAGACAGTTATTCATATCAGTTTGTAACAAACAGTTGTTCCACATTTATGAATGATTTCTATTCGTGTTCATATCTTGTTTGATTATGTGTGAATTGTCCTTATTGTTTGAAACTAATTGATAATGCATGAACATTTGTAAAACATTAAATATGCCTTGTTTAAAATACCCAATTTAATGATATGTTCATTAATGATTGAAACCATTGTTTAAATTCAAAGTTATGTGATAATATGTGAAGTAATTCGAGTTCTTTTCACATATAAATCATGCCTAAGTTCGGCTGTATAACTTGAACACCGTGTATTACTTGGATACAAAGTGTTTAATGAATTGTTAAAAGTGAATACATATTCGATGTATTGTGTTTTAACGAAAATGGTAATTATCATTAAATAATTGTTTAAATGTGTAAAGTAGTTTACCAAAGGAAACATGAATATGAAGCTATTTTGATTTGATCAAAGTACTTCATCAATAAAAGGGTATAAGTATAAAAGAGAATCCAATTACTATGATTTGATCAATAGTAATGAAATTCAACTTTATAAGAATGGCATGAAAGAAATTGTGAAATGCAAAGTGTTTTGAAACATCAAAATACAAAGCGTCACAATGTGATATTAGATATCAAAAGGGTTGAATAGAAGGCACCAAATAAATCGTTGTAGTGTATATGTAGAGACCATTAGCTTAGAAATAGTTAGCACTCAATCAGAATTGGTAAACCATTAGAATTCATGAAAGTTTTGGGGTTATTCGATATAACCAAAACAATAGCGAATAAATCCTTGTAGAGAATTCATTGGAAACTTTTGAATACGAAAACCATAGCTGAAACCAAAAGGTAAGCAAGATTCGTATTGCTGGGATTTTGGTGCATTCTTGAGAAAGCTCACCTTTAGTGAAGTTTCTCAATTATGGAGCACATGGAAAATAGTGTAAAACACGATGAGGATTCAAAACCCTGCATCAGAGTGTTGAGAAGCGCAACGGATAGCGTTCCTGAATGATTCTCTTCACGGAAGGAAAGAATAAATGATTTTGATCATTGTATTTTTCCCTCCACTATTATTTTTCACTACATGAAGTAGGATTTAAAATGTAAATCCATATCTTGTATGGAGACATTTGTGAATCACTTGTCATGATTTTTGAAATATGACATACTGACGCACTACAAAGGAAATAATGGCAAACTGGAATAATGAGAAATCCTAAAGACAAAATTCCCTTGAGACTAGAAAGCAATTCGTTGTTGAATCTCACAAGTAAAAGGGGTTACTTGAATTTTTCCAAATGGCTGCAAAGCCATAGTAGGAAAAGGGGTTAAATGACTAAAGCACAATTTGTCAAGTATTGGACAAATTCAAATGAATTTGATTCATGTGTGCTGGATGTCTAGTGGATTTAAAACTAGTAAAGTACTAGTATCTCATAATAAATCTCCAAGTTTGATAATTGATCAAAAGATTTTGAAGTTGTTCAAAGTAATAAGGAGATATGCAATTTGCATAAAATTGAGTGGGAGCTATGAAAGTCTTCCTAAAACAATATGTGATTGACATATTTTTAAGTGGGAGCAATGTGATGCACTCGACGATCGATGTAGAGCTCGTTGGGAACCCCAAGAGGAAGGTATGATGAGTACAGCAGAAAGTTTTCCCTCAGTTATGAAACCAAGGTTTAATCGAACCAGTAGGAGCAAGGAAACACCCCAAAGGTGTTACTAGCTGAGCTTTGGCAGGGTGCACTACCAGTGCTAGTAGCAACGTGGAGACCTGCACAACACAACCACAGAACTTTGTCCCCAACTTGCGATGAGGTTGTCAATCTCACCGTGTTTTGCGGAAAACAGAGGATTAAACGTATCGAATGGAAAGAAGTAAAAGTTGGCAGAAAGTAAACACAAAGCGATAAAGGATTGTAGATTGTATGTAAAGAAAAGGACCAGGATCCATAGTTCACTAGAGGTGGCTCTCCTTAGATAAATAACATCTTTGGGTCAACAAATTACAGCGGGGCAATTGACAAACACCGAGAAAGCAATACATGCATATACTAATCATCTTGACTCCTTTGAGACTTGATTGGGCAATACAACATAATACATAGACCACCATCCAACTGCATCTATGACTAATAATCCACCTTCAGGTTATCATCTGAACCCCCTCTAGTATTAAGTTGCAAGCAAAAGATTATTGCTTTACGAACTGCGTGTAAGGTAAACAATACAATTGTTCTATGAACAAAGGATCGTTGTTTTCTCCCTAGTAGCAACAGCACATCTAGTACCTTAGAGATTTCTGTCACTTCCCAGTTACGGAGGCATGAACCCACTATCGAGCATAAATACTAACTCTTGGAGTTGCTAGCATCTACTTGGCCAATATAGCTACTAACAATGGAAAGCATGCAAGATCTCAAATAACAAAGACAGGATAGAATCAATAATCAATCTGAAATAGCATCTCAATATCCATCGGATCCCCGCAAACACAACATGTATGGATTACAAATAGATGATCTTGATCATGAACGGAGCTCATAAGATCTAAACATGAAAGCACAAAGGAGGAGAAACCAGCCATCTAGCTACTACATGGATCCGTAGTCCAAGGATGAACTACTCACGCATCACACCGGAGGCTTGCATGGTGATGAAGAAGGCCTCCAGGGTGAATTCCCCTCTCCAATAGGGTGCCGGGAAGAGCTTCAGATCCCTCCCGATCTAGGGATGGAGATGATGGCGGCTACAGACTCTTTCGTGGATTTTTGATCGGGTACCTAGGGTTTTCGTCCCAAGGGCAACTTATAGGCGAAAGGAGAGGCCGAGGGGGTGCTGGGGTCAACCAGACCACCCCCTAGCGCAGGCCAGGCCTAGCCGTGCGGCCAAGTGGTGTGGCCGGCCCCTGGCCCCTCTCCGTCTCGTATTCTGGCACTTGATCCCTTCCGGAAAAATAGGCACTTTGGCTTTTGTGCCGTCCAATTCTGAGAATATTCATTTTCTGACTTTCCTGGAACCAAAAACAGCAGAAAACAGGCAGCTAGCACTGTGGCTCTTGTTAATAGGTTAGTCCAAGAAATCATATGAAAAGTACTCAAAAGTTGGAACAAAATACAAGAAAGTGGATAAAACCAAGCATGGAACATCAAAAATTATAGATACATTTGCAATGTATCACAATGTAAGGCTCAAATTCAAATATGTGGGAACATATTTTGAGTGGGAGCTTATAAGAGTAATTCTTAAGTATGTTAAGGATGAAAGGAACAAATACTTATAAATAATGATTTATAAGATGTAGAAGTTGATAATAGGTGTATTATGATATTATGTAGTATTCCTTAAGGGATTACGAAAGGGTTTGAATAGAAGTTAATTAAGGAACTGGTCCTTAATAACTCAAATTAGGAATAGCATTAAGTTTGAACATCAATGGTTGAAAGAAAGAAAAGGATGATCATCATCCACTATGTTGAGACATAGGTTCTATCTTAGAAGCCATGATGGTAATTTAGCATAATATGTAATCCAAATAAAGAACGTTTGAAAGTGATTAAGTTCGAATCACAGAACATTGAGCTAAGTTTGTCCGTAGTGTCTAGTAGAGAACTGTGGATATATTTTCCAAATCCATAAAGGATAACATATCTTAAAACATAAAGGGTTATGTTATAAGGGAATATGTTGGAAACTCCTGTAGATACCAATTAAAAGTCAAGTAGGAAGTGAGGTGAACAAAACATCGAAAGTTGCACAGAGTGCACGGGATTTTCGATGAATACATTTATAATAATAGATAAGGGTACCATCTAAAATGTTGTATAATGTTATGGCGGGGCTAGTTCGTTTTTAACATAGAATGATGTGTCCCAGGGCACAGTGCCCATGAGAAAGCCCTCGAGGTTGATCTAATGTCACTGTAGGCTCCTGGAATCAGGCCTCGTTCTGCTGCCATAGCGATGATACATACACACAGATGCTATCATGTGATGATAGAGTATTGATGTCAATCAAGGTGACATTAGTAAGTTGCAAAGGATTTGGGACTGTAAAGTACAGACCCAAGACTCAACCTCTTCCATGAGCAAGCATGTTGAGGGTACTAGATATATAGTGCCAATGATTGAGAACAAATGCAGCTAGTGTATTTGTACTCTAGTGCAAGTGGGAGACTGTTGGAAATATGCCCTGGAGACAAATAGTAGTAAGGACTATTATCATATTTCATATAGTTTATTACTAAGTTTTATATCATGCTATAACTGTATTGAGTGGAAACATCAATACACGTGTGATATACAAACAACCAGGGGTTCCCAGTGAAACTCTAGTCACTGGTTCATTGGTCAACAGATGATCATGTTTCCTGATCATGTGGCATTTATGCCAGTTGGAAATGAGGTCATCTCATTCGGAGAATGAGATGATGAACCAATACCCAACCTAAACATCGTGACCCGATCATGTCACTAAGTTCAAGTTACGATGATTAGAAATGGATCCTTGTAGACTATTCCTTAGACCGTGAGGCTATATCAATCACTGTCTCCCGAGAGTGCTTAGATAGCATCAAACGCCATCTGGTAAAACGGTGGTTATAAAGGTGTGTTCAGGTATTCGTAGGAAACCGTAGAGGCAATATATGTCAAGAGCGGGATTTGTCCGTCCATGTGACGGAAAGATACTCAAGGGCTCACTCGGAGAAGTTATATCCAATAGCTGCGCATCGTGTGATTGGATCACGAGGATATCACTTGTCGGAACGAGTTAAGTAGCATTGTTCAGTAACGAGATTGAACCCGACATGGTGATGTCATTGATCAGATCTCAGACAATGCAAGTATTGAATGACAAAGGGAATAAGACATGACTGTCCCGGTTCAAATGACAAAAGATCTTCGTGGAACGCATAGGGGTCACATGGCCATCCAGGTCCCTCTGTCGATCATTGGTGCGGGAGTGTCCCGACCATGTCTGGAGTGTTCCCGAACCGTAGGGTATCACGCTTAAGGGCTTGTTGATGCTTAGAGAGTGTTTATAGGATCGGTAGAATCACCGAAGAAAAGAAGGGAGAAAACCGGAAGGGTTTCGGTAAGTCCGGAGGATGTCCGGAGTGGAGGTGGAAGGTGTTCCATGCCTACGGAGATTAAATTATATGTGAATGAATGTTAAATATTGATTTAATCATTTATTCATAACTATTTAATAAAGAGAAAATCAATTAAAGTTCAAAAAGGCTTAATGGGCCAATTCCGGAGGGAGAGGGCCCATTAGGGAAAAGGAGAAAGCGGAGAAGGGCAAGAGGGAGGCCGACTGGGCCTAGCCGCCCCGCACAGGGCCCACTAGGTGACCGGCGACCACCTCCTCCCCCCTCCTCTCGTTTAATCCCACCCCGGGACTTGAGGGGAGGTAGTACCTCCCCTCCCCCTATATAAAGTGGGGTATTTGGCCTAGAAAAATACACCCAATAATCAATAAAGGTCTCCCCACTTTTTGGAGGACCTCCAATTGATATTTTCTCTCTCCCCCTCTCTCTCGTGACCGTGGTCCCAAGTCTGGACTACGCGAGCGAGAGACATCTTCACCGTGGAGCTGATTGTCGCCTTGGGATTCGGATCCGGAGCTCTACTTCCATGGCTTCTGCTGGATCGGGGAAGCGGGAGTCATCGTCAGGCACCGGACATGTGTAACTCCCACGAGGTGTCACACTTGAGGCACTCAAGTCGTTGGAGCCAGAAGGAGCGCAAGGACTTCATCACGACCTTGAGGTCGGCTTCGGCTCGTCTACATCAACCACGCTCTCCTGAGCGTTGACAACGCTTTTTGGTCTTCAAGGGTAAGTTCACGAAAAGCCTCTCCCGTTACTGTATTACTAATAGATAGGTCCTAGCAGCTTCAGGGGTTCAGGGGCATAGAGTAAAATTTATTGTTTTTATGCGCGGAACCCCTACATATCAAGTGTCGGGCCTATCTAGATGAATTCACAAAAAAACATGATAGGCAGAGGAAAGCAGCTAGAGTCGGCATGGCGACTCATCTTGACATGATAGGCAGACAGAACAGTAGCAAAGAGACCACCCGAGGAAGAACCAATTGCTCTTTGCGATTTGCTAGGATTTGACCAACCCGGTACTAGGAGGAGGCCTGGCAGACGGATTAAGAATTTTCAGGAATGGATAGAGCACGAGCCCGTGGAGAGGTGGTCTCTGTTGCACGACACTCATTTTTCTAGGTTTGGCGTCATGACTACAAATCTTGCCGAAACTTACAACTTCGTCTTAAGAGGAAGCAGGGCTCTGCCATTAACAGCTATTGTGGAGTGTATTTTCACCGGAACATTGAAGTACTTCAAAGACAGACTCCAGCTTGCTCAGATGCATATCATCAACAACCCAAACACGAGGTACTGTTCAAAGATAATGGATTACATGAATGCCAAAATGGAAAAGGCTCGGTCTATGCACGTCGTCGCCATCAGTAATCAAGAACGAAGATTTGAGGTTCGCCTCCCTTCCAACAGGATCGGATCTGGAGAAGAGGTAAAGACACAAGAGGTGAGGATAGGCAATGAGGCTTGGC